>OW026452.1:32324648-37324648 GCA_932274525.1 Podabrus alpinus
ATATTGTACATTACCAAAATAAATGCCTGTAAATGTTCATTTTGACAAACGTAGTGCCGCTCTTGGGCCTGTGGCTGGTGTAAGCCCTATAATCATCGCCCCATTCCAATTTTTAGTAAGGACTTAAAAAAAATCCTTCAACTTAGATATATCTTATGCTTAAAAATATATTTAAGAATCTGGACAGTGAATTGTCCTAAATTGTATGACGATGTTCTTTATACGAGGTGAGGCAGATGGCAGAATATGGAATAATGGAATATTCCTCAAGAAATATTGGGACAATAATTGTTTTACCCTACAACACTTGCTTATTTTTGAAAAACATTTTCAACAATACCATTGTAGTTCTTCCCCCCCCCCCCCCCGTCATATTTGAAATTCTGGAGTTTTCGACGAGAAAACTACGGGATGCCAACATTTCCGAGTAATGCCAGTAAAACTATTTGATTCCTCCTCTATGTAGGCTTTTGTCATCAACATCGGTATTAAGGACCACGAAATACATTTCTAAAAAATATATAAATCAGATCAGATATACTCGTTATACATGATTTGGTTGCTTCGTTAAGACGCTATCATGTTCACAGTCGCACACACACACACACAGACATCCTTCCAAAAATTATAAAAATGGATTCAGGAAACCTCAAACCATGAAAATCTGACAAATTTTGCCTGGAAACAATATTTTCCTTAGCAAGGGGTTCGGAAAGTAAGAAATACATAAGCCCACATAGTATAAAATGTTTCGGATAGAGGCGACACTCAACGAGTCAGCAAATAGCTGCTGACGCCTCTTTCAAAAATTTGGGTGCCAGGTAAGAAAAGCAACTAGAAAAATTGTTCAAATCACGTAGAACTCTGGGTGTGACACGACGAGCGCGGCCTCAACATATCCCGAGGATAAACCGGCACACTACTTTTCAGGATCTCCCCCTCCCAATTTGACCCGCAAATTTTTTGATATTATTGGATGTACAAATTTAGTGAAAATCGGTCAAGGTTAAATTAAAGAAAAACGTACAAACTTAGCACATATGTGAAACGACTCTAGTTATTATTGCGGTCTCTTTCTACTGTACATGAATTTCGCTGCTGTAAAACCATCAAAAGTGGATCACCCTGTATATTGCAAAAAAAAATCATTAATTTAAAGTAAATAAACTAAATTAAATTTAAAATACCCCATTTATGGTAATAAGTATGGTTTTTAAGTAATGATTTAATAAAGGATTTCGATTTTAAATCAAAAAAATAATAATTTATTTTCGAATTAATGCGACATGCGCGGAAACTTGGACAGTATGCGCAGCTTTGTGGCGCAGCCCTCATTGGATCATTATTTACAACAGAAATTCTGCAGCACAGATAAGAGATTTACATCAAATTTTATAGTAATGAAATAATAATTTCTGGCATTCCGGGAATTCCATATGGAAAAGCACTAAAATACATTATTGTAAGTAAAATATTTTGGAATATAATTTACAACCACCTGTAGATAAAATGTGCGTTGTAAGGTTATAATTTATGTCCAGCATGTTCGATTTTTGATTTGAAATTATTAAGAATTGATAATTATGATTAAGCGTAACCGAATCATTAATGAAATTTACGTGATTATTGGTTTATACATGCACATCCACCGGATTTTATTACATTTTATAATTTGTTAAAAATTATCGAACGATGCTTTCTGTTCATTGGTTTATTTTTTGTTACAGTTTGCCATGCAGTTTGCCGATATGCTTTGGTACCTGTTGGGATACAAGCCAACTTCTGTGAAACTAAAAGTAAGTTTTAGTTTATTTTTAATGTTAAAATAAGTCGAGAATGGGACGACAAATGATGATAATGTAAACCTTACCGAATTAGAAATTAATGAATCTTTATTGATTATTGGCTTTACATGCACCTCCAACTGATTCAGAATTTTGACCCATTCATACTTTTACAGTGTTTATATTGAAATTTATAGCTACATTTTATTACAGAAGTTCACGTTGGAACATTAACCTAAAAATGGAAAAATGTGGCAACCGTTTACTAAAATCGGTAAGTTACCTTTGAAATTTTATTTTATTTTGAGACATCCTTATAGGTTTGTTTGTTTGTCATGCTCCGAACTACTCTGGATAAATAAGTGTAGAGTAAATTTCCAGATGTCACGTTTGATATATCCATAGCGGTATTACATTAAATTTGTCTGGCTCGTCTACTCCGAACTATTCCGAGTAAGTTAGTGTAGAAAATTGCTCCGAACAGTTCAGCGTTACAATAACCTACACCGTCTTTTAGCAGGAGTAGACGAGAGTAAAGTGTTTTATTATTGCAAATTGTATTCTTTTTGTAAGTAACTCGTCAAGTAGTGATGATGATGATGTGAATATGGGTAGTGCTGTAATTGAAAAATATTTTGCTAAGAATTAAGAAAAAATATTATCAACTACATGCAACAAAATACAAATTTCAATAAATGTGAGTATGCAACACACCATGCAGGCATGCAATGGCTTCATAACAAGTAATTGTGCAATATTCTGATGGGAACTTTATTACACATTTTTGCATTGACCGTAGTAAAGTATGGCGAACCTGCTCTACATTAAAATACTCGGAAGTACACAAACAAACAAACCTTTATGATTTTCCAACCGAATCGCTAATAATATTTCACTGATTATTGGTTTATACATGCACCTCCAACTGAGTCACCATAATTTTCTTATTAATATTTATTTAGTTTTCTCTTGAAACTTATAGTGTTTTTTTTTATTTTAGGGAAAGGAAAGTGAAATTTTAGAAAAATGAAAACTGACGAAATCCGAATAATGGAATAAAGAGAAAGCCTTGAGTAAGTTAATTTTCAAAATTTCTACTTTACATTCTCTTTATTACCTATATAATCTTAAGTTCTGTGATAAACAAAGGCTGTAATGACTTGCCTATTTTTTAAATTATACTTTGAAACTTTTTATGGAAATTGGTTATTTTTTGACAATTTAATGTGAATAAATGTAACTTATTGTGTTTCATATTCATAATGTTAACAGTAATTTTTTTTCATACCGACTTCTGTATACTGTGAACAATTAACCAAGTAATCAAGGAAATTTGTACACTGGCTCACAAAATTGATGACAAACTAAACTTAACAATTAAATTTTGCATCTTTTCTAAAGTAATAATCTTTCATTTGTTTTTCATATAATTACACCAATATGATTTCAAATATGAACTGCATAAAATATTACAATTACGTTACACAAAATTGATGAAATCCTTTTTGCCTTAATTTTTTAATTTTGAAAACTAGTTGATCTAAATCTGGCATCAATAACAGCTTGCAAATGTTCGAGTAACATTTTTCTCAATGTTTCCCCATTCTTAAACTCAAACTTGTTTTACAGTTTTTGCCTGTAATTGATTTGAGATAGGGTGATTGAGGTGGCATTTGCAGTTGCATAGGTACATTTTAGATCAACTCCATGTTCATAAAGTAGACAGTATGGTTCCATCATTCTCTTGATGAAAAGCTATTTTTTAAATTTAACTACAAAATTTTCAGGTACTGGTAGTGTTCATTGTTAATTTTTACATCAATAATTCTAAATTATCGAGACCCCTTGCATCCATGTAGATGCAACCCCCCCCCCCAAACCATAGCATTTCATGTAGGTACCATATTTTACAATTTATTCTACAAACATATCCTTTCTTTATGCAGTTCAATGCTTACTTTCTTGCATACCATTTGCCTTCCATCAAAGAACAGCACGTAATTCCAAAATTTTGAGTTTTCATTTATGTTTTTTGGCAAATTAATTTAAACGGCTTCTTTCTGTTCACCTCTGAAATGAATAGGTTTTTACGTCTACTGTGGATTATTTCATCATATATAGTCTTTTTGATTATTTCAGTCCTTAATTCTGTCCGATTTCTGTGTTTTTTTAAAATTTCTCTCACTTTATACTGTTCATTGTGAGGTTAAGATTTTTTGTCTACCTCATCCAGCTTTATTATGTCAAGTTCCCTCGTTGTTGAATATGTTCATCATATTTATATTTGATTGTTGAAAATGATCTGCCAACTATTTTTCCAACCTCACAATAAATTTTAAAATAATATGTCTTTCTGTAATATTGGTTGCTCTAAGTATTTGATTAATTTTAAATAAATAAGGCCTTTACAATAACGCAAAATATGTACCGATGCAGAATTTTGCTGTGCATTTTATTACAATAATACATGGATAAGCAATATCTTATAGAAACCACCGTGAAGTTGGTCCCCCATTTTTTAACTTTAAAATTTAAATTGATGTGTCATTTAAATTAAATTGCCGTTCTTAATTTACCCTAAAAACAAGAAAAAACTGTTTTTCACTAGCCTATTTAAAAAAAAAAAAAATGCGAACGGATTTCTGGAAAATCGAAAAAAAAACCAATTTGATGATAGCCGCCTATATTTTTAAAAACTTGATTTTTTTATTCAATACATTGTGCTACTTGTTCTGAATGTCTACCTAAAATTTCAGTTGAATAATTATGAACGAATTCTGAAAAAATCGCGTGTCGCGATAGCCACCCAATTTCAAAAAAAAGTTACATTTTTCTTGCTCCACTTGATTCTATGAGTTGTTCAGAATGCACTGCTAAAATTTCAGTTTTATAATATAACGTATACAATTTTTGTTTTTGGTTTAGTGTATTAACCTATTTTAAATTTTAATTTGAAAGCTTTTATGGAAACATGTTCATCTTCTTTTCGATTTAATGTGGACAGCAAAAGCTTTAAATATGAATGACTATAAATACATGCAACTGATGGTGATTCATAGTATTATATTTTTTTCCTAAATATTGGAGTAAATTAATGAGACAAGAACTACCCTGGTCAGTGAATTTTTGTTTTCCGATTTACTGATAAAATCGGGGAATTTGCTTTGAAAAATTCAGTGGGAGCCCTGTTTTGTTAATTTATTCCCATCCTTTCATTGGCAATGATTTTTAGCATTGTACCGTTTTTTATTCAAGCATTTTAACTGGAAATATTCAATGTATCAATTTGTTATGTAAGTTTTGCTCCTAATGGCGTAAAATTTAAAAACAACTTTAAAATTGAAAACGAGGCAAAAGGTTTCAATTTTTTTTTCTCTGTGGAAAATAATTTATTATTACTATAGAAATATAGTCGAGAGATCACCAGAATATTCACCTCTTAATTCCTAATTTCTCTTGATAATTTACTTTTAGTATAATCATGTTTACATAACATACTTTTATTTTTAACAACAAATGATGATACGTAAACCTTACCGAATTAGAAATCAATGAATTTTTAATGATTATTGGTTTTACATGCACCTCCAACTGATTTAGAATTTAGACTCGTTTATACTTTTGCAATTTTTATCTCGAAATTTATAGCATCTTTTTTTTACAGAAGTTCACGTTGGAATATTAACCTGAAGCTGGAAAGAATGAGGCAGCCATTTACAAATGGAGGTAAGATATCTTTGCAATTTGATTTTATTTTGAGAAAAACTTATGATGATTTTCCAACCGAATCACTACTGATATTTTACTGATTATTGGTTTATACATGCACCTCCAACTGAGTCACCATAGTTTTCTCACTAATATTTATGCAGTTTTCGCCTGGAACTAATAGTTTTATTTATTTTAGGGAATTTCATATTGGGTAGTGACAATGAACAACGGCGAAAATGGAATAAGGAAGCTTCGAGTAAGTGTGACTTTCATTATTTCTATTTTATAAGCTCTTAAAACTTAAATAATGTTAAGTTCTGTTCTGAATGAAAATCTGGCCCATTATGTATTCAGTTTATTTTTTTTTTGTGAAATCCCAATCGATGACTTGCATTTATTTTTAAATTTTAATTGAAAGCTTTTATGGAAATATTATGCTTAAATTTTTACTGTAATAGTTATTACGTTTTATTTCATTTTGGTACTTGGTACTTGAGTTGTCAAAATTGAAGAATTAAGTATTTTGAGAAAAAATATCATGTCATTTTGTTTGTGCTATGAATTTTTGGTGTGCCATGGTTCCTATGGCGAGAAACTTGGAGGGGCGAGAATTAATTTTTGTATTTAGCAATAACTCGAAAACGGCACTAGATATCGAAAAACTGAGCAAAAAATTCTCCCCCCCTCGCAAGGTACTCCCTTCCGTGAATTGTCGGTAGGAAGGCATATGCAAAATTTCAGATCGATCGCGCAAAAAGACAGAGTCTGGACTAACTCTTTTGTTTTGATATTGTTGTCATTGCTTAGCAACTTTATAGGCCCTCGGGCTATAAAAGCCATATTATGCCCCCATTTCCGTGCTAAAAAACAAGGTTATGATACCAAAATGAAATAAATAAATGTAATTGATCGTGATTCATAATAATAATTTTTTTTTCGAAATTCTGGAATAAGAATGAGGTGAGAACTACCACGGTCGGTGCATTTTTGTTTTCCAATTTACTGATGAAGTCGGGGAATTTGCTTTTAAAAATTCAGTGAGAAGCAAAGAAGCATTTTACCGGTTTTTATTTATTTTAAAATAAATTTAAAAACAACTTGTAGACTCAAAACGATGCAAAGCGTTTAAACAATTATTTGGTTTAAATTTGTCTTTCGCAGGAAAATATTAGCTACTAATTTATTATTACTATAAAAATATAGTTGAGAGATTGTCTGAATATTAATGCTCAATTTTGTTTGGTAATTCGCGATGAAAATAAATTACTGGAGTGTTTTGTAGAAAATTATTGTTTACGTTTATTCATTTCCATGTCACTCCTAAACCAAAAGTGTGCCCACTATAAAATTTGGCATGCAAGTAGCCAAAAGTATAATACGCTAGTTGCGTAGCTCCCAAAAGCGTACGAAGCGCCGTCTCGTGGATAAATTTTGTCAAAACTGGGATGGCCGAATATTCATGTTTATATGGTAATATTAGCAAAAATATTAATTATTTTTATTAATTTAAAATATTTTATTATGTAATAATTATTATAAACTGTACTAGTCGATCCTTTAAGTTTATGTTGGTACATAACCAAGATGAATTTTACTATACCTATAAAATAAAATAAACAATGTTTTGTTATCAAAATTTACAAGTTGCAACTAGCGTATAAACCCATGTGTTTAGTTGAAATAATTCGCTTTTCACATTATGAATTCAGTCCAGTTACTATTCAATGTGGTTATCAAAATATAAACATTATTGACTTTTTTCGTGGTAAATCGTTATCAAAAGGCAAGTAAATATACCTAATTACAATACAAATTAATCTGGTAAGGTCTTCCAGGAAAGCGATAAAATGTTAAATCAGGATTCTTATTCTCTGATTTATTGCATCCAACTACACAACAATACCTTTTTGCACTCCTTTTTAAATCAACTTTTCTATGTGAATCTACTACTTATGTCAATTTTTAAATCACATAAAACCGTCAGCACTACCACCATAATGCTATTAAGTTATATAGGGCATATAGAATATTATTTAAATTCAAATTTACTTCTTAATTCTAATTCTTAATGTTTAATTCGTAATTAAACTATTACTTGTATTTAAAACCGTTTGCGCTCACCATCCCAATTACGCTAAATTTGGCCACCAGGGCAGCGCCACTTGAGCTACGCAACTAGCGTATAAAGATAATATATTTCTTTGAGAATTTTAAATTACTTTGTTTTTGCGGGAGGGGCACTCAAAGTCAAAATTTGATCAGGGCATCCATTTTGTGACCTTAATTATTTAGAAATTATTTATCGAAGCTCCACTAGCCAAATTGGATTATTTGGAAGGGCTATACGATGTAAAGCACCACTTTGGTGCTAATCAAAATAGTACGGGTCCTTTTATTGGGAATAACTTAGAAGTATGCCACTATGTCCTTACGTAGGAATCTGAGAGAGACACCAAATTTGAGCAAAATCGAAGAGGTACATGAATATAATTTGAAAAAAATTGGTTGAACTGACATGGAATGATCCGTAATGCAGTTAATTTATGCATAATGGTTATTTGCCAATCATTGATTTCGGAGTCATAGCGCGGCGAAATTTCAATACCAAATTTTTATAGGAACCACAGGCAGTAGAGACGAGAGAAAAAATGGGAGCCTAATGAAATTTGATCTAGTTTTACCTATTGCTTTTACCTATTACCAAGTTGTGTAACAAAGGCTGTAGCCCTGGATAAGAATGAAAATCTGACCCCTTGTGTACTGAGTTTAATTTTTGGGTACGGTCGCCTAACCCTGGTGACTCCAAATAAATTGAAAATTTCCTATTGCAAAGAGGAAGGTTTATATAGTTTACTGATATAATTTAAACTTGAGAAGGAATTATCAAAATTTTGAGTTAATCGATTTTGAAGTTTGCAAATTTACATGTAAAATTAACGAGATTCGTGATTCGTACGTGCAATATGAATGACCCTAACACTTATGCCCGTACTAATAGTCGAGAATTGATCTCGATTCCGGAATTAATTCTAGTTTCTACCAATCAGATCACTGAAATTTATGCCGTATCATAGCAACAGCAGAATTGTTAAGCTCAAAACTCATAAACGAAGACAAAAAGTGATGACCCGGCAAATGGTCATCTAAAAAAAGAGTTTCAGCATTCACCTTGCCCTTTTTATGTTCGCCGATGGAGGATGCGTAACGGCTTAGCTCTGTATTTATCATACCAAGTACTTGAGAGCGGGGTTTCTCAAAGAGATTCGTGGATCCTTTAAAAAAGCTTTCTTTGCACAACAAACTACTACCTATGGGCGCCAGTCTCAACCGAAACTTTCACCTGGTTAGTCACTTCTCTTGAGACAAAAATGGAAATTAAAAATAAAATAAAACTGGTTACGTGGAATGCACACATTTAATAAAAATAAAAGATGAAATGGCTATCTTTAGCAAAATATAACAGACTCTTAATCACACATATAATATTTACATAAGATTGAAATAAAATATTTTTACAAAAAATAAAACTGTCGGAAGTTGGTTATCGTGCGAAATATTTAGATCGTTGGTCGGGTTGGATTTTAATTTATTTATAAAATTGTTAGAGTGCGGAAAACGCTTTTCTCTGAGGCAAACTTAGCAGAAAATTTATGCTACTTGTTCTACTGAAGGTAGACAAACCCAAGTAGGTTAATGAAAAAATTGGTTGATCGTTATTTTAAAAACATTGGTTAATTAACAATTTGTACATAAAGTGAAATTTTTGGATTACTTACGGTTGAACTGGTTTAATAAAAAGTTGGAGTGTATGGCTAGCCTTCATCTCGCAAAAGAATTAGCAACATTTCTGCTAATAAAATTGATCTTCCTAAAAATATTCAAAAAAAACACAATAGTACGTTATGTTATTAACCAGAAAAATTAGCTAAAAGCTCTTTGAATTGAAAATTATTAAAATCGACAATATCACCAGGTGCTTGAAATGGTTGTAGAAAAATTTTGAAACTTATGGCACGCCATGGAAAGATTGAAAATTTGTGGTCGGCTTGACATCTGGACTCGCCCCATCTTGAATTTAAAAGCTGGCGTCAATTTTCGTTAGGAACTTTATTGAAAATTCTCTGGGTTGCCCATGGTTGAAGTTTAAAGGTTCGCTAGGAAATGCTTCGACCTTATGGTAGGCACTGTTGGGCCTCACTCCAGATAATTGAAATTTAAACCTTCGATATCCGATCAAGATGGCGCGGTGGCATTGAAAATGTGTTGGAATCGGCAAATCCATTAAATCGATCGTAAATCGTTAATTAAGCACTGGGTGTAAGAGAAAAATAGGGTAAACCCTGCACGATAACTATCTTCACCACTTAATGACATTCTTAAGCATAATTGCTTTAAAAAACTCGAATTGAAATAAAAATTCGACAGAACATAAATTTTACGTCATGGTGCCTTGACATGGCTTGTTAACCTCCTACGGCAACCTTTGCGCACTTCATCTCTGACCGAGCGATACAAAAATCGATCCCATTGGTCAATCGGAAAATTGTTATTCGAAAAATAAATTATTAATATTGGATGTCGTTTGGGTTGCCTAGTGCTAACGTTGAAATTTAATTTATTGACTTAGGATCGAATAAATTAGTAAAATTAAATGGTATTAAGGTTATGCTCTGTTGGGAACTAAATTTGTACTAAAAAAGGAATTAAAACTTGCTGCAAAATAAAATTTGCCAGCGCAAACCAGAATGTAACAAAAGTTTGTTACAGAATTAATTCCGGAATCGAGATCAATTCTCGACTATTAGTACGAGCATTAGAGTATTTCGCACCGGCAGATGCAGCTCGTCTCTCGTACATGTAACATCGATTATTTTTTGTTTTTACGCGATTTTTTGATTTTTTGGGGGTGAAACGTAATAGTTTACTGCCCCATACCGCAACTATACTTTTTAATGCTATTTCAAGGGTCTCTAAGCTCCCGGTTTCATTTATCCCGGTTTTTTTTGATGGGAGGCGCCTTCTCGTATGTTTAGCATAGTAACCAGAGTCAAAACCGCCCGGGAGGGGTGCAGAGTGGAGCGCAGCGGCGCCCCGAAAGGGTAGGTTTTGACGATGGATAAACCTTCCTATCGAATGCACACCCCAAAAATCGAAGAAAAATTCGCTAAATTTACGTACTTTCAAATTGAATTTTCTCGAAATTTTATGTATATCATCTCGAGTGAAAATTTTACAGTATACTCTATAAACCTTCCTCTTTGCTATAGGAAAATTTAAAATTTTTTTGGGGTGACCAGGGTTAGGTCACCGTCCCCTAATTTTTTTTGTGGATGCTGGAGTCATATTTTTTTACGATTTGATGTGAACAGCAAAAGCTTTAAAATTGAATAACTATGAATAAATGTAACTGTTGGAGATTCATATTATTAAGCCTGAAACGGTACACTGGGGTCTCAGAAACCCCTACAGTCATATTAGTGAATGCCACATGTGCTGTAATGTTTTTTCTTTTAATTCTGTTCTGCTAAATTAAGTTTATAGTTATCTCAGTATGTGTGAATATCCGTTGGTACCTTTTAGTCATTGAGCGAAGTACAGCAATTGAAAATAAATTTATATGGGTATCTCAGACCCCAGTGTGCAGTTTACGTATATTTTTAAAAGTTAACATTAAATATTATCTTTATTTATTGCCAAATAATTGCTGATTTATATCCAAGGGTGTTTTAGAAATACGACTTCATTTAAAAAAATGTAATTTTGATTTTTAAATTTCTAAACAATTCGTCGTAAATATATCGTCCCCTTAATTACTATAACTAGGTAACTTGAAATTACTGATATTGAGTAAATGGAGTTTAAAGTATTATAAACTTCAAAATTATTTTTGTTTTAACGTTTAAAACTTTAGCTACTTATGGAAGTTAAATGTATTTAATACCCTCACAGTCTATTGTTTTATATTTTAGGAAATTTTTAATTAGAAGTAAGATATCTACATAGTTATAGCACTAATAAAAATCTGAAAAATCAGACTTATTTATAGTTCTTTTATTTTATTTTAACTTTGTATGTTTCAAAATAAGTTTTATTCATAACGATTGATAAATAGTAATACATAATACAAAATAAGATCGAGAAAATACATAATTATTATAAAGAATAAAACTATAAAACTTCACAATTGCACAAATAGATATCTCAATTGTCTTGTGAAGGTCGCGGACGTACTATACGTAACGTTCGGAATTTGCACAACTAGGTATCTCATATTATGCACTTATAGCATAACCGCATTGAAGGGATCTGGGACTTATCTACTTTTAGCAAGTGGATATTTGATATTTAGAAACATAGTAGAACATTTTTAGTTATAGCACTAAATAAAGTGATTAAAATTAGTTGGGCACATGTAGCTAACTCAAAATAGCCAAAATTCGAGTTACCTAGTTGAATTAATTGGAATTAAAAAAAGTCATAGCATCAAATTACATTGATATAAAGACGACACATAATACAGAGATAAGATTATCAGGTCAACCAAGAGAACATAATATGCATTGCTAAAGGCTGGCACGAGATTAATGGTCGGTTTATACTAAAAAAGTAACGTAACGGAATACAACGTAAGAATATAATGTAAGAGATGCACTTATGCACTGCGGACTTTTGTCTTTGTCGTTGTCTGGACAACGGAAAATTTGATGCTATCACTTTTTTTAATTTCAATTATTCTGAAACAAATTAATTCCACTTCAGTTGTTCCTAATGTTTTTTTTAGCTTTATTTATGGTCAATAGGTCAATAATTATTAGTAAGGATGTTCACGAGGGCGTCGTAGTTGCGTAGTTTCTTACTTGCGTATGATAGCCATATGACATTCGTACTTTAAACAACCAATCACAATCAATGTGATTCTAAAAGCCAATACGGTCTTTGGGTTTTAGCCAATGTTCCTTGGTTTTTCAGTTTTGAATTTTTGAAAATAGAGTTTAACTACATATAACTCTTCCCGGTAGCTGTAAATCTGGTTGTATTTTTAAATTTAAATATCCACATGTTTGTGGATTTTACTAATTTATACGTTTCTTTCTGAAACTTATGTAATCATTTTTTACAGAAATTTTTGGATAGTGATGGTAATTTTGAAAAAATGCAGTTTTTTTTGGATTGGAGAAAGGCGGAGTATGGTCCGGTGGCAACATCTGGAGATAAGGTAGGTGCTTTTATTTATTAGTAGAGTCCGGTTTTATATGCAGTTAAATTAGTCCATGTATGCTATAATATTGCTGAAATGTGGATAATATGTGGTTAAATGAAAACAAAGAAATATACTGTAAATTCAAAAATTTTAATATCCTATGTGTACAGTAAATTATTAATTTAGGAATTCGTAGGAATATAATTGATTGAAAGTAACATCTCTAAACTTTCTGGATCTGGCGGGCCAAGATTAGTTTTGACGTTACAAATAAGTTTTAATATTTTTCAGATCCCAATAAATAAGGAAATAAGTTAATGTATACAACGGTTTTTGTAACGTTTTACGTCTTCCATATAAATAAGGGACAATAAAAATTTTTATTTATTGATTTAAAAGATATTAGGCATGCTTATGATTTTTTTAAATTTAACATGTGGCAACTCAAAGAACGGATCCAGAAAATGTGTAGCCATAAATAAATGTATCTAACAAGGACTGATTTTGTATATTTTTACCATTAAAGGCCGTGTGACACTTGCGTAAATTTGCGTGTAGATTTACGTGTAGATTTACGTGTAGATTTCTACACCGTGTAAAACACGTAAATTTGCGTGTAGATTTTGTTGCAAATCTGCTAGCAAATAGTGTGTTTGCCACTTGTGTAAAAATTTACACGTAAATTTACAATTTGCACATGCGCATTCTGGTCAATTGAAAATTCGAACGGTAAGTTGCTATAAGAAGTTTGTATGTCTGGTCGCCTTGTGTTGTTTAATACCACGTTTAATACTAAAAGAAACGTGATAATGGATTCAAATTGGAAATTAACCCATTAATACCCAAGGATCGAAAATAAAACTAATTTTATGTTTTTACTGTTATTACTTATCATGTACTCAATAAGAAATTTATGAAGTTAAAAAAAATTATACATTTGTAGTATATTTACAAAATAATGTTGCATAAAAATATTTATTATTGGTAAAGCACGGATTTGTCAACCCGAATTTCAAAATTACCTAGAGATTCTGAAAGCTGACGGTTTATATAATATAATAAAAAAAAATTTGCCGTAAATTCGGAAGGTTTTGCCAATTCAAACTTTTACCAACTGACAAATGCACAACACAAGAAAAAATAGACCACACCTTCGAATATTCTTCTGCGCAATTTTACACGCACAACTTGCGAAAAAATATAGAAATATTTCTATAAAATATTTACACGTAAATCTACACGCAAATTTACGTGTTTTACACGGTGTAGAAATCTACACGTAAATCTACACGCAAATTTACACAAGTGTCACACGGCCTTAAGTTTATTTAAAAAATTTGCAACTTCTACATATAATATAATCAGCTTTCTACGGTACAGCAAATAAAACATGTAAAAACATATAAATCCGGACTAGATTTATCAGTTTAGTTAATGTGTATTGATGGCGTAATAGGTTACCTGTCATCGGCATTTCTTATAGGATTTAAAAAATTCACTTTAGATATTAGTAAATCTGAAGGTTTATAATCTAGTAGAATGGGGGTAAATTCAAGTTTAACCCTCCAAAACAACCCTCGAAGTTGTTGAAAATTGGCAATTTTCTATATAAATTAATTATACTACCTGCTGTGCGAAAGGTACATCGATCGCGCTGATCTATAGCGGCCTTTGGATTAGTCGACGTTTCGCCGTCACTTACGTCTGCATCAGGTCTTAAAAATTCTTTATTTAGCAAAAATCATTAATATACGTAACTCGCTCACCTCTAGAATAATAATTTGCCAACATTACAAATTGTAACGTTCTGTAAAATCTGTATTTATGCGATTGATTCGATTGGTACGTCTACCTCTGTTGTCCCTGACATCAGTGCTTAATCTAAGAACTTTCCTTCGTAGTCTGGTCCGATATATGCTGTGAATGCATAAAAAGAATTTTTGACAAACCCTTATTTAGATTTATTATTTGCATTAACGGTATACTCAAAAACATTACTGGGTGCCTTATTTTTATTACGGTGTCTTAATGATGGTATTGAACGTACACAACTTTTAACTACAGATTTTGTTCGTGTAATTAATAAGAGTTTTAAAATATTTAAAAATTTGTTTATAAATATTTTCGGAAATTTTCTGATTACATTTGCACCGGCAAGATGGCATTATCACCGATTTATTTTGAATTTGCCAGGCGTTTTTTTGCCACATCCGACCTCTCCGGGCAGAATCGGGTACTCTTACCAATGTCAGGTTTTTCTTCAATCTTCGTACATATGACTGAAACGCCGCATTTTTTCGCAATTTGGCGTTGGCTTGGCTCTGTATTTCTTAATAACGTACATACAGCAACTTTTTTCTAATTTGAGAGGTCTTGACTCTTTCTTGTCTAAAAATGACTCTTTCTTGTCTAAAAATTTTCTGTTAGGGAAAAACTAAGAACACGTGCTTATTAAAGTTAAATAATACTTATTTAAACTACACTGTTAAAATTTTTTTTGTAAAATTACATAGATAATCATTGGCAACTTTGTGACCTATGATAATATAATCTATGTAGATATGTACATCCCAAAAGTATTTTCATAGTTTCAATATGTACCCATTTTACATACTACATATCGCACACCCAATGCAGTACCAACATAACTCAAAAAATGACGGTTTCCAGTTATGAACACTAAAATATTGGTTAAATTCAATATTTTATAGTGTAAAACTTTCATAACTGTAGCTTCAATATTAAACAATGGGGACCACTTTATGATATTATTACTTTGCTATGTTTAAATGCAACGTGAAATATTCAAGGCTCATTATCTCGACGTTTTTGAGTTATGTTTGTACTGCATTGGGTGTGCGATATCATGTAGACCATTACAGTGTTGAAATGTATTTTCATATTCCGCGCATGTACTACACTACTGTGCAAAAGTCTGCGGCTACTTCATTAATTGCTATTTATAATTAATTAATCTCCATTTTACAGATTAAAATAATGAAATAGGTATTTGTACAAATGTAGTAAGAATTTTAAATTGCTTTGAGCACAGTTGTTACAAAAAATTTAAAAGAAACATAAATTTTACGACTGTCGGCACCTTTATCTCAAAATAGAACTTTGATAATAATAAATGAAACGGATGGTTTGTAAAACCGTAAAACGCTTCATATTTTGGTGTGAATTTTATATTTCCTAAACATTTGTTAAATATTCTTTCAGTTTGATTTAGTTCTTCGTATTGAAAACGTTATTTTGCCTTCTGTGCGTATTTAGTTTGTGCGTTTTATTTAAATTTTAAATTATTCAAAATTTTTTTAAACAACTTTTTAAACAGTTTTTATAAATCCTGAAAAAAATTAATTCGTATTTGACTTTTTATTTCATCTATTAAATGTTCTATAATAAATTTATGCAAATTAATTAAGTGGCCGCAAACTTTTGCACAGTAGTGTACATTCACATCCTACAAGTATTTTTACATTTTCAATATGTATCCATTTCACATGAGTATGTGAAAGTACATTATCATGTACTATATACATGTGCAATATGTAAAAATACAAATTAACCAAGTAATGGTTACATTCAGGTTATGTAAATACACATTGGTTACTGTGAAATTTTACAGTCTGGTTCCGTAAAACTACAAATCATTACGGTAAAATTTTATAAGTAGCAACTCGCAATAAACGTAAACCTTGTAATGCCGGGTGTGATTGACACATCTTTACAAAAAAAAATTTTTCTTGCGCATTATCATCAATAGAAATCTGGCAACGTGGAGTTAGTTAAATGAGTATGTTATGCGTATATATAGAAATATTGAATTTTCATTTACATTGCTACGATTATTTTTTTTAAATCCGGCAAAAAGTCAATGTTACCCGACGCGAGGGTAACATTGACAATCTATGTAAAGAGCTTTATATAATAATGTTTGTCGGGTCCAGTTATGTAAGCATTAGCGACCTGAACAAAATTTCTTCAGCTACACACTAGAGAACAGGCTTATTTTAGTCTATAGCAATTATATTTTGGGCGAATCCGTTGAAAAAATCAAAAAATTTCGACTTTTGAAAAGTACGGGAAATTAGAATCGAATATGCCGCACACCCCAGTCAGACACGACTGTCTCGCCGCAGTGAAAGTTGATTTTGAGTAGCCTGCCTTCCTTTAAGGAATCTCGATAATCCATTCATGCGCGTCCCATTGTGAAGTAAAATGAGCAATTTTATGCGCACGCGCTAGAATAATAGTCATTCGTGTTATTAGGCAAAATGAGAAACGTTATAAATTTTGACGTTTCTCATTTTTCGTAATAACACTAATTATTACTGAGGTTAAGTAATAATATTTTTTATATTTTAATAATTTTTAATTTAGACAGGTAATGTAGGTATTATTTTTATATATTATATTAAAACCCATTAGTGCCCAATCGACAGATTTATTTATTTTTACTTTTTTTCCGTTCTTTGGCCATAATCAACGATAGGAAAAATAATTAAAAAAATCTCGGGTCACCGAGGTCCTGACAAACGGCATGCATCTTAAGCTGCTCATGGGCACTTGTGACACTGAGTCAGGCTAATTGATAAATAACTAAAAACTCGTGAATATTTTTAATTGAAATTTATTTATTATCGTTTATAAACAATTATATACATAAATATTTCTTATTCTAGGAGTTTGACTTCTCAAACTTAACTTTTACACATAAAAATTAACGACAACAAAAATTTTATTGTGAAAATAATGTTTTCAAAAATAACAGGTAGGTACCTAACTATTTTTAAAATTAAATTTTACAATTTTCATTTTTCATGATATGCAATAAAACATTCAGGATGCAATGATACGTTGCATTTTCTACACATGTATATTGTTCGCCTTTTACACTCTACACAAACCTTATTTTTAGATAAGCCTTTCATAATTAGGTGATCAATTTTGTCCTTTCTTATATTATCAATTGCTGTATGAGATTTTTTGAACCCACGCCCAGCACTTGGTATTCCGAAACGTTTTATCATGTATATCACCGTTTCTCTGCGAAATTGAAGTAGTGAAATATTGTTACCCAATCTACGTTGAAGAAGCCACCCTTGAACACATGAAATATCAACCGCCCATGAAAAAAACGGCCACCACCATTTCTTCGTACGAATAGATATTCTGTACGTAGACAAAAATTCATCGGATAAATCAACACCCCCCATATATTGATTATATTGAGATATCGCAAGAGGCATGGGGACACTAACTTTTTTTTTGTCTCGAACAGAGTACCTTAGGGCCGTTTTATTTTCCCCGTGAACTGCGTTGCTCATCACGGTTACTACCGCATTATCGTTCCACCGCGTGATTATAAGGTCACCATTTGTTGCAAACTGAATTGAACCTCTTTCACGCTTTTTGAATAATTTCTTGTCAATCAGACCATATTTATCAGAAACTCTATTTTCCCTGACCGTTCCCGTGCCCCCTATTTTTTGTTCCGTCAGATTTTCAAGCAATGTTTGGGATGTAAACAAATTGTCAAGGAAAAGTTGTGTCCCTGCCGAAATCTGGCATTTTTCTACCAGTCCCAAAACGACATCACTTCCTTGACCTAAACCAGTCGTTGGTAGTAACGTATGAGCTCCAGCATAAGGCTCTGCATGGTGCAAGTATCCATTCGATTCAGCCAAACACCACAGTTTGAATCCAAACCGAATCGGATTTCCTCGAATGAATTGTTTGCAACCATGCCTTCCGTAATACGGTATCATTGATTCATCGATCGAACAACATTTTCCGTGAGGAATTGATTTAAAATTTTTATTCAAAAAATCAAATACCGGGCGTATTTTAAACATTTTATCGGCACCCGGTATTATTTTTGAATTGTCGGCCAAATGCAAGTACCGCAAAATTTCGTCAAATCTATTCCGTCTCATGGCATTGCTCACGAAAGTAACATCGCAGTCTTCATCCGTATTCCAATACAATCTTTTTTGTGGTAACGTATGATAACCCGAAAAAAAGTAAAATGGCTACGGTGGTATAAACTTCATCCGGGACAAGATTCAAATCTGTTTTCCTTCTCGCGTGGGCATATAAGTTCGACTGAGTAACAATATGTTCCACTAAATCTCTACTAAAATACATATGAAAGGCTTCAAAACACGACATAGTAGTAGATACAGTGCTTGGCATAGGTTTTACAACGAACTCGGGTATTTTAAAATTTAACTTACTGACATCTGATGCCCACTTTTCTTTTGGCTGTTTTTCTTTCCGCTGCAGTTGTCTTGTGCGAGAAGTTGAAGGTTGTGGCAGAGGTTCAGTAGATTCTACTGAACCTCTACTGGCATACTTTTCTCCTTGCATGATCGAAACCATTTTCATTGCAGCTGGCAAAATGAGCGTCTCGCCAATGTTGTGAGGTTTTTTAGTTTTGGCAATCAAAAAGGAAACCTCGAAAGATGCTTGTAAGGCTTTTTGGTTAACTGTTGTGTATTTTTGGAAATCAACCTGCTGTGACGTTAGTTTGGTGGCAAGTCGTTTAAAATAAGATTCATCTTTATTCTTTAACTGTGAATGCTTAGTTTCTAGGTGCCTTTTCAGTTTGGCCGGCTTCATGCTCTCATTTGCCAAAACCTCCGAACAAACAACGCACTGAGGACGTTGTTCAAAATTCAACACTGTACATTTAAAACCAAACTGGATGTACGATTCTTTAAAAATGCGTTGACGCTTCCCAGTTGTCTCCGATGTAGCTGTTGCTTGTTTAGTTGAAGTTGAAGCGTCACTCTCTGTATCGATGTGTAAGGTAGATGTGGCTGTTGAACTACAATCATCGCTGTTATGACTAATAGTTATAGTAGTGGAACTAGATGTTGCTCTGCTTTCATCGATAGTAATAACACTACTAGTACTTGAAGTGGCGGCATTGTTTTCACGACTTATATTACTCGTAACAGTAGTTGTCATTGTAGAATCTGAGGCGACACTGCTGTCAAGAACTACGTGTTTAATTCTTTTGATTTGTGATGCGTTATTAGGACTTCCGCCACCTGCATCTGTAGATGTGCGTTTTATTAGCCACTTATCCATTGTTAACTGCAATAATAAATACGTATTAATAAATAAAAAATGTATTCCAAACGATTAATATTAGATTTTTCGTCATATGCTCGCGTGGTAACAGGATTTACTTCAAATTTATTTTCAACGAAGCACAAATAGACAAGCAAAAAAAGTGGCCAAGTGCGAGTCGGACTCGCCCATGAAGGGTTCCGTGGTAGCAAGTAATGATATGACTGGATGTTAGTTGTAACTTTGTTTTTCATAGTGTTTGTATGAATGACAAACATGACTTGGCGAAACTATAAGGGTTCCTTGTTTCTCAAACGGAACCCTAAAAATACATAAGTGAAGCGTAAAAAATATTTCGCGCTGGTTTTGTTATTGAACCCACGCGTCCAACATGGCCGCGCTGCGATGACGCCTCACTTTATTTTCTAAGTATGAGTGCACAGTTACTTACCGTGTGCGTGGTTATCCACGAGAACACTAATCTTCTAAAAAAACTTTCTACAGAAGTAATCTTCCGTGTTTTGACATCAATTTAGTATGTATTTGCAATCGACAAAGCGGCGATGAGTACGCACGTGCGGATAGAACTGACTGAACAGAGAGACAGACTGAACGAAGAAAGAGAGATCGGGGTGGGGGCGCGGGCGCGGGAGCGGTGAGGTTGTGACGGGCGGGACTGGACAGGTCGTACAGTCGTAATTATTTTCGATTCTCTCCGTTTTAAGGACATTGTGTAATTGTGTATGTAAAGAGATGTTATATTTTATGCATAAACCTTAATAAAATTCGATAAGTACAGGACCTTGTTGACTTTTTTGGCGACCCCATAAATATCTTTCGCGACCCCAGGGTTGCGGACCGCTGCAGTAGAAGACCTGGGCTGCGGATGTGGTTTTTTTCTTTTTTCTTGAGGTTCTTTAGTGTCTTCAGATTCTTCCTTATCAATCATTTCTGCACGAATGTCAAGGGCCTCCGCCTGAAGTAGTCTGGCTGGAAGATGACTGGGTTCCCCAGTTGCCTCTATATCGGACGCCTCTGAGTCCTCATCAGTTATGGCATCTGCAGCCTCATCCGGCGTATTGAAAACTGATATAAAATTTAAAAATTTACAGAAACTGATACTATAGTTTAATACTTAAATATTAGATATTCTCAATAGAGGGCACACCATACTCAATTTATTAGAGCATGTCCAGTTACATTCTATTTGATAATAAAGACACTAGACGGTTTTTTAAAAATGTGTCAATGTTTGCACCCTGTCAATGTTACCCGGTGTTACTTACAAGATTAATTTAATAAATTTTACAAATAAAAATTTTAGTGTTCGTTTGTTTTGTTCGTTATCCCTGCTATCTTTTCAAGGGCTATAACTCTCCTCTCATCCAATTGTACATAGTTTGCGTTCTAGCAATTGTAATTTTTTACTTTGCAACTCATTTTTTTCTTTTAATTTTTCTTTTAGTTCGTTCAGTTCTTGTCAAAGTTTAGCATTGCTTAACTTCTTTGCTGTTTTTTTTGCTGTGACAACCGGGGTGCTACTTTCTGGCGGTACCTCTTCTAGAAAATTTTCAATATCGATCATTTCTTCATTGTGCAATGGTAACATTGCCATTGAATATGAAGAGGCAATACTTGGAAGTGGTTCAAAGGCTTCGCCAACATTTATAGAATGTGGCGAAGAGAAATTTGGTTCCATACCAAGTATGTCCTCCATTTTATCGAAGAACACAAAACGAGTAGGCCCCCTACCCGTTTTACCCTTGGCATCTTTACAAGATTTGTACGTCCTGACCAAATTTAGCCATTTTTTTCTACAATTTTCGGCGGGAAAACAAATTGTTGACTAATCAAGTCGTTACTCACGTTACTCCAAACTTGGCGTCGTTTGGTAACGTGGTTTAAGTGATCCTTATAGACCTCGACGCTAGCAATTAGAGCTAGCGTTTCCTCATGAGTCCACATGACTCGTTTCTCGGTTTCCATTTATTTCTACAAGAAGTTGTACGTAAACAAATAAATACATAATATTAAATTAAATAAATTACCAAATGTTTATTACGAGTCCGAAGTATTACTCAAAATTCTCTCTCAAAATCTCAAAATTTACGACAACAACGATACAACTACGATTCAACCACACCGCAAGCACGATAACGATCTTTCGTCGATTTAAAAAAGATAACGTCATCGTTATCTTTTTTAAATCGACCAATCCGAGCCATTTCCCACTTTATCTCAGTTGTAACAGTTCGAAATAGCAAGATCAGTTGGGTTAGGGTGGGAGGTAATTTTCTCAGTTAAAACTAGTGATGGGACTATCGAATAAAAAACTATCGAATTATTCGATAGTTAGGCTTTATTCGAACTATCGATAGTTTCTTTTTTTTTAGTTACTAAAAACTATCGAATAAATTTTTAGTAACTAAAACTATTCGAATAACTTTTTAGGTACTAAAAATATTCGAATAACTTTTTAGGTACTAAAAATATTCGAATAACTTTTTAGGTACTAAAACTATTCGAATAACTTTTTAGTTACTAAAAATATTCATATATAATACCACAAGAGACTATCAAATTGTCGGCAATAATTTTTGAAACTGGAACTGAGTGTTTGTCGCCCTTAAAATCACCATGAGTGCTTTAGCACGAATGGTGATTTTAAGGGCGACAAACACGAAGATTCCATGGTTTAAAAATTAACCGACAATTTTATAGTATCGTGTGGAATTCGTTTGACAATTTCGTAAATAAAATTTCAATTTTTTCTGACAACAAATAATTTATATGAGAGAATATATTGAAAACATATTCTCTCATATATTGACCTGGGAAGAAATGTAATATTAATCAAATAATTTATAGTATGCGTTCACGTAGTTTCCATCGTTACTATATAAAATAACAACTTATAGAAAACAAAATTAGTTTTTTCATTGAAATAGGTATTTCTTTTGATTGACAATACAGACCACGGTGGTCGTATTGCCGCGACAATACACCACCGTGGTCTGTATTGTCAAAGGAAGTAGATTATGATTGGTTCAAATTGATGAGATTGTAACATCCTATTGGTTGAATTATTATGAACGAAATTGTCGAATGAATTTTTAGTAACTAAAACTATTTGAATAACTTTTTAGTTATTAAAAATGTCGGCCGCCCAAGAAAGCGTTGGAGAGATCAATGAAGTCGGAACAGGCAAACACTGCCTATACCTTGAAAGGAAGAAGAAGAAGTTATTAAAAATATTCGAATAACTTTTTTGTTTACTAAACCTATTGAATGAATTTTTAGTTACTAAAAGACTAAAAGCGTAAAAACTAATAAAACTATCAAATGAAATTTTAGTTACTAAAACTATCGAATGAATTTTTACATAGTCAGTTAGTAAGTTTCATACATGTTACGCGTTCATAAATTATTATAAATTATAATCTTTATTTTTTTATTAACTTCAATCTTTATTATAAACATTATAAACAGTATTTTTAGAAAATTGTTAGAAAGAATTATTAGTAATTAAAAATATGATTTTGTCTAAATTTTTGCCTTCCAATCTATTCCTTCGATCATTAATAATCTGGCCAGCTTTAGAAAAAATTTGTTCCGACGGCACCGATGTTGCCGGAATACAAAGGTACTTTGAACTAAGTTGATATAATTCTGGCATTGAATCTTTGTGTTCTTTCCAAAACTGGAATGGATTGGAATCTCGACTTTGCAGTTGCATTTCGATATAACGATCAACCATATTTTTAGCCGTCGAATTTACATTGGTTGTACTGTCAACCTTTATTTTCGAAACCCTTTCACCAAAAAGTGCCCAGATCGAATTTGAAACCGTAGGTTGAGTAATTAAGAGCGCGCTGCGGAAAGAGAGAGAGGGAAGCAGTAGATATGATGTTGAAAGAAGCCTCTAATCTTTTGTAGAGATTTAAAAAATTTAAAAAAATTATTTGCGCCATATCTAAGGAAACCCTTGAACCCTTTGTGCATTAAGTTCATTTTATATAGTTTAAAACTCAACTAAGGGCACTTTTTGATTTACAAGTTTTGTACAAGTTTTCTATAATTGATGATGAAATCGCTTCAAAATCAAGTTTTGTCCTTATAATGATTTGCAGAAGGCAATAACGAAGTTTCATTAAGATCGGTTGTCATAAAATTTCAAAATTGTCCTTTTTCATAAATTAAATTAACCTATTTACTTTTAATTTAAAGCGCTCAAAATTGGTTATTGCCTTCAAAAGTCTTTTCTTATTAATATAAAAAAGAATTACATTGATACGACGTTTAGTTTTTTAAATTTGTACAAAAGATTAGAGGCTTCTTTCAACATCATTCCCTCTCTCTCTTTCCGCAGCGCGCTCTTAAATCGTGGTTTTCAATAATACCATTACCATTTTCGTGGAATAAAAGCTCAACCACTTCTTTTATTATACTAATAGCTTAAAACGCTATTTTTGGCGTATTAAATTATTTGCATACCTTAGAAATAATTTTAAATATTTTAAACACAAATGTACACTAAATAAATTGAAACTAACTGAACGGTCGCTTTCTTTAAATTAAACAATTTTGTACATTTTAAGATATTTTAATTTTTATGGCCCTCATAAAAATAATAAGGGACAAAATTTTCTTTGTATTATATCATAATGCCATTCTAGACTACCTGCTAAAAATAGATCGGTCAAATATTACACTGAAAAGGAATTTACCGCTATTTTAAAGGGTGCCCCACTAATATGGCCAAGGCTGTAGTATTTAATTGTTTATTATCGGATTACCAACCGCAAATTAATAAAAAAAATTTATTAAACTAGCGAATAAAAAATTTTTTTATGCCCATCACTAGTTAAAACTCAATTCGGCACGGCACGGTACATTCGTCAAAACGGTAAAAAGAACACCCTTAACTGAGTACTTGAACGTCTCAATACAATCTCACTTAAAATAGGTAAAAAGAATACAGCTAATATGCATCAATGTAAAATCGAAAATTAAAATGAAATAATTTTAACCTGACGTTCGTTTTACGTATCAGACTATTGCCCGTATTCACAAAGAATTTTATAACGGAGGATTATGAAATCGGTCGTTTAATTTTTACGGCCGTAAAATAAAATATACTATTCATAAACATTACGGTAGAAATTTAACAGTTCGTTTTGTAATCGCCCGTAATACCTTTATTTAGGGATTTATTGAACTAAGTTGGTATTATTCTTAGTTCTATCAAAGAGTTCAATCACCTTTGGCTGTCATTGTGCTATGCATTGTGATTTTGTAGTTGTGTGGTTATATTTTACACCAAGTGCTTATAAATATTGTTTATCTTTACTATGACGACTAAACGTGAAAATGGAAAGAATTTCACTGACAGATTTAGCAAAAGCGATAATTGATTTCGACTTAACTGTAAACAGTTTTCCGGGATATTCCGCAGACCAAACCTGCAGGTCCAGAACGTACTCCACAAACCCACATCCACAAAAGCTTAAAAATGAGCTTCGGGGCGATGCGACGGCATTCAAAAAATGATCCGGCGTTTATTGGATAGACTCTCCTGCATCCCGTACACCTGAAGCAATAATTTAGCCAGTATTTTCGGTTGTGAACCATCCAACAACGTCGTCTGCAACTTCTTTTATTACAACGCTTTTTACTACGGATTAACCCCCATTGTTGCAACATATCGATAAATGGACGATCGCCACAATCGAAAAACATCCGTACATCCTCGTCACTGTTTATATAATCGCCTGGATTCATAATTACTATGTTACCTGCTCGGGAGTCGGGTACCAACTGCGCTCCTAACCGAGCGATCGTAACCTTAAGGTACCGTGCCCCAAAACTTACTTCCTAGACAGCATCACTTCGTCCAGGAATTTCAATCCCTTCGCCAGCCCCGGCACCAGATCTCATTCTCGCATCCTCCTTTAACTTCTCCTTCCGGTATTTTTCCCTTAACAGATCGGTACCTATCTTGAACGTGTTCAACTGAGAATAACGATAAGAAATGTGTTGTCTACTACACCCCTCTGCCTAATTTGACCAAAGAAATTTTCCAACGGATCTTGATTGAAAGTTCTCGGGGCCATTGAGGTAAAACCAAAACCTTTCAGTTTTGTATCAAGATCAAGGAAGCCCTGCAAATTATAGAACGATATTTAATATTAATAGTTTTTATTTTAATCATTTTATAAATTATCTCCAGTGTCGTAATCCAATTTTTTACGCTCGGTGGCGTTGAGATTTTGCCATTTTCATCAATATATTGCATTGTTTTAAAAATTGTGATAGCTTTTCTCCAAAACTCAACGCGCGGAGAATTTTCGGTGACAGGTTCGTAGTGGCTTTCCTTTCTTGTTGTCAGAAGTACGACCATTAACGCTGTCAAATAGTTGGTCTAAGAAGCTAATCACTTCGGCAGTTTGGTTTGCTTCTATTGGCAACTGTACATCTACATTGGGTTTATCTTAATAAAAAATAAAATGTTAAAAAAATTTCCACTAAATAAAACGTTTTGCACATACCTGAGCCAGCCATGCAATTCATAACAACAGCAACCGAGTGACTAAAAACTTGAGTACAACAAGATACTTTCATCTTCTTTAAATTATTTGGATTAACATGATTATCAGTTAAGTTTGGCATCGCTCTTAAATATTGAGCTGATGTACAATCTATCAAATATGCAGTATAAATGTGCTCCCACTTGGCAATTAAATCAACTCCATCTATAGTGCATTTGAGATTCTTCCCAATAAGGTTGTTTCTAATACCCTTCAATCATAGAGGTATATATTAAAACTACTGGAGGCACCA
The DNA here is from genome assembly GCA_932274525.1 of Podabrus alpinus. Classification (NCBI taxonomy): domain Eukaryota; kingdom Metazoa; phylum Arthropoda; class Insecta; order Coleoptera; family Cantharidae; genus Podabrus; species Podabrus alpinus. The sequence goes on from OW026452.1 coordinate 32,351,268, forward strand.
CTAAATGCAACAAAACGGTCCGACGTAAGTTTACGCTTCCCCCACTCCTTAAAGGATTCGATTCAAATCTTGTAGTGCATAATCATAGGGTAAATGATGTTTAAACGTTTAAATAAATGAATTATAAGAAATTAGGATGTGATAAATGATTAAAATAATTGTAGTTTTAATGTGGTTTTAATAAATGTGGTTTTTAATTAAAACTACACATATTATTTTTAAAAAAATATATAATTATTTTCTTATAAACACAAAAATAGAATTACAAAATAAAAAATACATAGCAAATAAATTATAAAACACTGAAAAAGAAGCAATTATACATTTTTGAATAAAATTAGTTTTGTAAGTTTACTTCTCTTTATAAATTGTCAGCCTATTTCTGTAAGTATGTACATAATCTTAAATTAAAAATTAATTTACAAATTAAATTTGTTAACTCCCATTCATGAGAAATGCCACTGTCACATATCGGATGGGCATATATTCCAAACGGATTTTTGTCAAATAATTTTCTCTTTACATCATTAATTAAAATAGTGCGCAAGTTATTTTTTATCAATCCATCTTTTTTTATTACTAAATAATTAAACGAACTTTCACATGATTTAATTATTTTAAAAGTTTCATCTGAAACTAATTTTAGTTTCCCTCTGCTTACATATTTTGTAAAAGAACAAAAGCCATCGTCACGACTATAATTTAGATGATCTGTGTTTGATTTACATTTTAACCATTACAAATTAACCATTTTAGGTTAAAAAAGCAACAATTTACTAGATAATTTACTTAAGAATAGTTAAATTCACAAAAACACACCACTCTTTAATTAAAATTGATAAAATTTAAAAAACTACTGCTGTCATTGCTATCTTTACCACGTTATTATAGAATGTCAAGTCGAGTTTATACCTTTAAGGAGTGGGGGAACGCCAGTAAAATCGGACCATTTTTTCTTTATAGGGATTATATTCAGTGGTGCCTCCAGTAGTTCTAATATATACCTCTATGCCTTCAATAAATGGGGAGGGTCAAAGAGAGGTACTACAGGAATACCTGCCACTTCAAAAAATCTGCCTCTCAACTCCTGACCTCGTCTCAGATAATCTCCTTTAGTGTCCCGGATTAAATTGTTAATGGCAGCTGAATTGTTGGATCCCTGATCACAAACTGTCGCACAGACGATGAAACCAATTTCAGCTAGTTTTTGAATTAGCAATTTCAAAATGTACTCGATATCGAAATGATTAGTAGCACCATTTATAAAATTATAAAAAATGGGTTGTTTCCACTTCCCCTGTATGTTGCGTAGCATAAACACCTAAAAATAATAAAAATTAAATTTTAATTCCACTTAAAAAAAATCAATAAGTACCTGTACGTGATTTGCAATCTTTTGGGTCCTCCTATATCCTAAATCTTCAAAACCATGCAACATGTCTCCTTTTTTGAAATAGGAAAAATTGGGGCATATTGACATTTCATCGAACATTAGGATGCAATATTTTTCAGTTTCATTTTTAATTGTTTTAGCTTCACTTGCCAAAACTTGAAACACACATTCATTAATACCAGGTATTCTTCTTAATAAATTCATCAACGTTTTCCTCGATGGTAAGGAAAACAATTTGGACAAGAACTTATAGGCACTACCACTTTGCTTGAAGAGAGCTAGGGCCAACACTTTATCATCCATCGTAAATCTTCTGCCACGAGCTTTTTTCTTAGCATTTTCTAATTGACAATGAAAAAATCTTGACGCAACTTGGCCCATAATTGAATTTGCTTCAGAAAAAATGTTTCCTTTACTATAATTTTCGGCAACTTTTATCCTTTCTTTAAGAGTCAAATTTCTAAACCTGGTACTCCTTAATTGTCTCTTTAATTGAACTGCTTCTTTATACATAAATTTAGCCCTAGGTGTGAGTTTAACTGATCTTGATATGTTGATCTTTTGAAGAAGTGATACTAAATAAAATTCTTCAAGTTAATTTTCCATATATTTTTAATAAATCGTATACACAAACCTTTTGATGGTGGTGGTGGACGAGGTTCATCGTAGTTGAAATCTTCTTGTACTTGATCGGGTTCACTAGAAGTACTTGGTTGGGGATCACTGGCCAAGTTTTCTTGCTGTTCAACTACATTTATTTCAACTAAAATAAAGTATTATTTTAAAATAAACATAAAATTGAAATAAGATGTAATATTTGCCTGATAATAATAACGTTGGTATAGCATTAGATTTTAATAAGCCGTTATGCTTAATAAAACGTTCTTCAAAATGGTTATGGCAGATTCTTCTCCACTGAAATATCATACTAGGATCCATCGATTGAAAATCTGCACATCCCGACAAAAGTAACCCATAACCAAAATCGTTCGATATCTACCTCTGGGTTTGGAAATCGGTGTAAAATATTACCAAGCCTAAAACAAGTGGGAACACAGCAAGTGCCGTCTACGCATTGTAAAACAAAAAAGATATTAGTTACAATTTAAAACGAATTAAATAATGATTAAAACTAAACCAAAACCATGAAAAATGCCAGCACCGTTATAAATCGAATACCTACAAACAAAAGCAAATAAATTAAAATATTAAAACAAAGTAAATAATAAAAGTAAACTAAAATCGTACAAATAAACTACCACTTTAATAAATCCAGAATTTGCTCCAGTACCTACACTTCTAAAATTAAAACGAATTAAAACTTACAAGTTTTGTACCCTGTGATTCCCCCGATAGAACGAAGGTAATTTTTTATTAAAATTAAAACCACAATATAATTACAATTTGAATATTATTATTGTTATGGAATCGCCTTGATTAATCGCTTTGATATAATATCGCTTTTCTACACATGCACGGTACAGATTAATGAAACGAGTAAAATCACACGAATCACTTATCAGTACAAAGCACGCTTGAAAAATGGAGGATCAAAATTTACAAGTTTGAATTTCTCACTTTTCAAGGTCTTTCACGTCGTTGCGCGTACAGCGCCATCTCTCCGCTTGGGTGCACATATTTTTCACGGTTTCAATTTGCCTATACGAGTGCGCACCCCATGCAAGACTCCGAACAGATCGGTACCTATCTTGAACGTGTTCAACTGAGAATAACGATAAGAAATGTGTTGTCTACTAAATAAGTTTGATTAAACATACCTGTTGTGTTTAAAATTCTTGCTAAATCGCTAAACGAATTCTCCTTTAGGAATTTATTTTTGAAAGCGGCAGAATTCCGTTTCCAAATTGCTAGATAATTTGGCAACAGATCCACAAGCTTCCTATCCATATTCATTATGAACTATACAATTTTAGAAATAAATTGTTTTTGTTCTTCTAAATAAAATTTTTTTACTTGAAATTAATTTCTTACCTTTATAATAATAATTATATAAAACATAACTAAAAAAGTTTTCAGCTATTAGAATCTTTTTAAAAACACCTTTCGCGAGAAACTTAAACTGCTTAAACAATCAACTTGTAAAATGACGATCGTATAAAATGTGGTTATAAAAGCGAAAGCACGCGAAAGTTCAACAACTCTCAGAACGAAATGTTACTAAGAATGTAAACATTCGAATAATTTTACACCAACTTTTAAGTATGTGAATGGTATGTCGACCGGTGTAAAAATCTGGTGGAAGAATTCTACCATCCAAATCCACATCCACATACAATACGATATGTGAATGCAGTTTTAAGCACCAGGAGTAAAGACTCTAATAAATGTTCAAATTTGTTTTAAAATTTTGGTGGTCAAACTTCACATTTTCATCAAACAATAGCTCAAATGAACAAACAAATTTGTCAAACTTGCCCGTGTCGTAACGTGACATTTGCGTCTTTACGACTTATCGTGCAAAGCCCTTTCAATGAGTAATGCAGATAAACCATTTTTGGCTTTGACTCTAGCACTGTGTATTAAGAAAAATAAAGTAGGCGTTGGTTTAGAGAATGGTTAAAATTAAGAGAAAAATATACAAAGTAGTTATGGCTTGTTGTCATTTACACAATTTACTTATGAAACAAAAAAAATACATCCGACATGGAAGATTGTGTTACGGGGACTGGTTACACATGGTTTTTGGAGAAATCGATTTGTTTGACAATGTTGGTGTCAAACTTCACATTTTCATCAAAGAATAGCTCAAACGATCAAACAAATTTGTCAAACTTGCCCGTGTCGTAACGTGACATTCGTGTCTTTACGATTTATCGTGCAAAGCCCTTACAATGAGGAGGAGGCCTATGTCCAACACTGAATTAGCAAAGGCTGATAAAGAGGTAGTTTGAAACAAAACCGTTTGCACCTCCAGCATGAATAATTATTAATCGTTGCCCTTTAATCATCGAGGACTTCAGCTTCTTACTAGTTCCATCATCCCAACATTTGGGAACGGTATGAGAATTTATCTATATAAGTTTCGTCTGTATAAACAATATTTCGTTATAATAACTTACTTACAATATAAACTTGCGTTCAATCAACCTTTTCTAAAATCACTATTCATCATCCTGTTTCCTGTCCTGCAGACTACTCTAGCATAAATTTTGATTATTTTACAACACTTATAAAAATAATTCTTTCATCTGACAGGACCGTATTATAAAATATTCACCCTAAAATATTACTTAATTATTTCCTAATTTGACAATATTCCTCCGGCCATGAAAGCGACTTATTTTAAAATAAAAAATATTTTGTTTAATTTTCGCCTTCAAATTCCTGGAATCTTCTGTTAACTAGATCAGTAACCTCCATTTCCAAACTGTCCAGGTTTTTTGGATTGCTAATTCTTTGCAGTTTATTGCCAATGTATGACAAAAAAAATCTGATGTGGCCATCGCATAACTTTCCGAACAGACGCAAATTTTTATATTATATTTTTAACAAAATGGTTACATAATTTCAACAGTAAGTCGATGAAAAATTTCATATTTTGCCAAAATAGGAAGAAAAAACCTTTGAATGCCTATATCTTGCAAACGAACCATTTTAGGACCCATGTTATTAGAAACTTTTCATCTTATTTTCGTTAGTAGAATGCGGTTTACTATTTTATTTACAAATACAAAATTTTTTTACAAATACAAAAATTTTTGAAACGCCCTGTATATTTTAGAGAAAAACTTGAGGGACAAAAAGTGTAGGAAATTCCATAGCGGTAATTTTTTGTTATTAATATTTTTACATATTTAATTTCGTTTCGAAGTTATGACGCATAATGTCATAATAGCTCCAGGTAAACCCCCCTTTCCCGTTACACGATTTAATTTATTTTCATCTGGCTTCGTCCTACGACAGGATAAAGCTTATATGCAAAATTTGGAATGATTTGCTTGCTTCGTTTAGACGCTATCGTGTTCACAGACGTACGTACACACACACACACCTACACGCCTCGTAATATTTGTGACAACCCGAGAATATCCCTCAATTGTGGCACTTTAGTTAATATTAAGCAGGATGTAGCTCCATCTCATAGCGAAGGTGGTGGTACTAGAAATTTCAGTTTACACACCATACAAAGAAATCTGTATCGATTTCTCGATAATGGCACCCGCGCGACATATTGCGATGTCCAGTGAACCACGTCAATAGAAATGCGTACTTTAAGATTCAAAGAATTTGTTTATAATGAAGGAGCATAAGACTTATTGGATCGAACGGACAAGCTTCGTCCGACACCAAAATTTAGTTCAGTATAAAAATAATTTATTAAAAAAAACGAGCCCCGGAACAGAAGTTAACAAAATTAAGTAATTATGTAACAATTTAATTCCGTTAATATAAAAATGTTTCTTAGTATTATAAATCAAATTAATTAATCATAAGAAATGTAATTTAAAAATCAAAATATTGTTCAATGTTAGTTTATAAAAAAATGTGTTAGCGTTAAATTTAAATTAGTAGTAAAAATATTACGCAACGTTCGCAGTGTTCGATATTTAGTGCACCGTAAAAGGATAATTCATCTTCACAAGGTTTACCAAACAATCACAAGTGATGTGAAAATTTAATTCAATCTGAAACATAAAAAATTTTATTAAAATTTTATAAATCAAATTGGGCAAAGCCGTACCTGGAAATTGGAATTTCAATATTATTGATTTTATTTCGACCAATAATAAAAATAATCAAGATTACTTTGAAAATGCAAGCGTTGCGATGGAAAAACAATTGATGGGAGAGTTCGTTTGGTGATTGATGTAATGGCGTGATAATTTTATACGTCCATGCTAAAAGTTAGATAAAATTGTAAAAATATTAAGTAAATAGGCCGAAAAAGTGCAAAAACGGCGTGCAGGTATCACACGCCGCTTTACTTTTTATTCGCATTCAAACGTGATAACCCTCGAAATGCAACGACTTCGAAATGCATAACCCTCGAAATGAAACGACTTCCAAATGCAACGACTTCGAAATGCATAACACAATAAATGAAAACACAATAAATGAACACCCTCGAAATGCATAACCCTCGAAATGCAATAACATTAAAATGATTATCGCATTTATTGTGTTTTCTAATTTTTAACGTTATTGCATTTCGAAGTCGTTGCATTTCGAGGGTTTTTATTTATTGTGTTTTCATTTATTGTGTTATGCATTTCGAAGTTGTTGCATTTCGAAGTCGTTTCATTTCGAGGTCGTTGCATATTCAATTCGAAATGCATAACCCTCGAAATGCAACGACTTCGAAATGCATAACACAATAAATGAAAACACAATAAATGAAAACCCTCGAAATGCATAACCCTCGAAATGCAATAACATTAAAAATATTATCGCATTTATTTTGTTTTCTAATTTTTAACGTTATTGCATTTCGAAGTCGTTGCATTTCGAGGGTTTTCATTTATTGTGTTATGCATTTCGAAGTCGTTGCATTTCGAGGGTTATGCATTTCGAAGTCGTTGCATTTCGAGGGTTATCACGTTTGAATGCGAATAAAAAGTACAACGGCGTGCAGGTATCACACGCCGCTTAGTGGCGAATAGCTAAACTACCAATAATAATTAATAGGTATAAAATGGTTGTCAAAATTTTTTTTGTAAACGTATTGCGTAGAATTTGCAATAGTTAATATGCCTTTAAGACAAAGAGAAATGACTACGACGTTTACAAAGAAGTATTCTTTCTAGAATGAGTTTCTACTCATACCGGCGAGAAACCATTTCGTTGTGATATTTGTGAGTATACTTTTGCACGGAAATCACTCTTACAAGTCATTTAAGAACTCATACCGGCGAAAAACTGTTTAGTTGTGATATTTGTGAGTATAGTTCTGCACGGAAATCAGCCTTACAAAGTCATTTAAAAACTCGTTCTCAAGATCGCCAAGAGAACTTTGGATAGGTGGAATGTTAAGAAATATTAATTCCAGTTATGCAAGCGTTCAAGAGGTTTTTAATGAACAAATAATAAAACAAAATAAAACAAATAATAAAACAAAATAACATCAAATAAAATGTACAATGTTGTACAAGCGTTTATTTTTGCAAGAATAATATACAATAATTAAAAACTAGATCTAAGAATTCTGAACAATAATGAAAGAGGAAATAACAAGTGTTGGATATCTTCAAACGTGGAAAAAACGTCTCTCCATTGATACCATTTTCATGTATTACAATGGGAAATTGGAATCTTAAAAAAACTTATTTACCTTGTTATATTTCCTTATGTTCGGGTGGTTGACCAGCCATATAAAACTACAGAATTAAAAACTAAGAATTACAATGTATATAAAATTACAAAACTAAAACTGGCAGTGCGATATAGTACATATTGCTCAAAAGTTTGGGTACACTTGAACTTTTTTTAAAATATAAAAACTTTCACTACAAAATGCCACTTAAATTTGAAATAATTTTGCACAAAATATCATTTATTAGTCATAAATCTAAAAATCTTTCAAAAGCTGCCCGCACGTGACCGGTTAAACAGAATTTTAAAAAATTCCCAAATCTTGGAATTATAACAATTTCAGGTAGTCGGCCCGCGCCGGGAACTTTCAAGCGAATTTCAACACTTATAATTGTTTCCTAATTTCTTTTTAAATTTTATGGTAGTAATAAACCAAAACATTGGATATACTTACTTTAAGGCCCTTTCAAGTTGCAAATATATAAAATAAGCCGTATTCAAAAAATTAATATCATTCGTGTATTTGTTACTAGTTGAAACTGTGAAAATTTAATTTTTGTAATGGCAAGAAAAAATCAACTTAGTTTAGAAGTGGCATTTTGTAGTGGAAGTTTTTATATTTAAAATAAAGTTCAAGTGTACCCAAACTTTTGAGCGGTAGTGTATATCTATTCGTTCATATACACCTTCAATTGACACTTCAAACTGTTCATTAATTAAACGCTAGTATATTGCATACCTTCATCTGAAAAAATATGCGCATTCAGATCTTTCTTGAAGTCCTGATATGTAGAATAATTCGAACTTAATTGCAACGAGTTTGAACAAGTGCTCACAATTGGTCTTATTGATAAACCTATCAAATCATTAGAATCTAATTGCTAAGTAATGAAGAACGGTTGCTTGTTCATTTGTTAGATTTTCACTATATTTTAAAACATTCAGGAGTTTTCCTTTTGTGGGCATTTGTAGTTCGAGGAGAACTTTAAAGTCGCATTGATTCCAAAATTGATAATATTTTTCTATTGCGATTCCTTCCCTCATTGAGTCGATAAATTTTTTAGGTTTCTCGCTTATAGTTTCGGTGGCAATCGACAATATCTGATCCCGAATTTCATCTTCGCGAGGAAGTTCATAAAATTGGAATATATGAAATATTCCATTTAATATATTCATTTCTGCTGGAATTAGAGATTTAAAATTAGTAATAGATTTTTTTAAAATTGTTCTTTCACATGAATTTACGTAAAGATAAAAATCTTCTAAAATGTCTTCCGGTTTTATTTCTTTTTCGCGATTAGCAAGAGTTGTCAAAATAGTATGCGATAGTTTACATGGAATTAGCCAGTCAAAAGCAGCATGTGTTCCATTATTTTCCCAATTACAATGTAGTTGTCTTTATCTTTTCTTACTCTATTTAAGGGTAAAAATGGAACTATACATTCTTCTCCTCTGAAATATGTATTTTCAATTTCTTGAAAAAATTTATTGTATAGTTCTTTTGTCAAACCTCCAGCATCCACCCCATTTTCATTGTTGAAATGAACATGCAATCGTTTATCACTTATTTGAGAATCCTGGCGGTATATTTCAAATAACTGATCAACAATTCTTGAACGGTCAATATCCACAAATTTTAATTCAGCTTCTTCAGAAAGTGTTGGCAATACAAATGGCGATAATTCTAAGAGTGTATTTTCATCCAATCTGAAATCATCTACTTGAAAATCTGTAGTAGAATTTTCATTTTGTGTTTGTAATATTGTTGTTCTTGGGCTAGATACCGGTAGAGCGTTTTCAACTTCTGAACGATACCTAGATGGTAATCTTCTTGTCCTATTAGGTCTAGACGCTGGTAGAGCTTCTTCAAATTCTGCCGGATTCCCATGAGTGCTGCTTATACCGGTACTTGTTGAAGCACTACTTTGCTCGACATTCGGTGCTAAGGGTAAATCCCTGTTTGGTACTAAAATAATTGTTCCATATTTGCATTCATCAAGTAAATCGCTTGCATTCAAGTTGGCTGAAAGGAATTGCAATTTTCTGTGCTTACCACATTGTGCAAATTTGAACCCTACCAAAGATAAAGGCGTATCTGGATATGCGGTGCAAACAAAGTGCTCCAATTCTGCACAACTCCAATTTCGATTTATATGTAAATCATTTCGTTTGCCTAAAAATGATAGCGATTAAGGGTTAAAAACTGTTAATTGATACATACCTAAACCATTTCTAGTTAGAAAATCAATTTCATTACTGGCGGGATAAAAATCAACATTGCTACGTCGTAATAACAAAATCATTTTCTTGACCATCGTGTGCTTCTTTCTACCGCAGGATCGACTTCGCGATTGATTTCTTCGAAATGATTGCCTTGTTCTGACTACAATATCTTCGAAATCGCTATCCGTGTCGTTTACATTGGTAGCAGAAGCGGCAGCACTTATCAAACTATTTATGATTGTTTGAGACATACCTAACTAACAATTTAAAAAACTTTAAAATTAAAAGACATGTTACCTCAACAATTGAACCTACCTCTTAACCAGTTGTAAAAAAAGTTGTAAAATTTGTAAAGCAATAAAACATGTGGTGTAATATAAAACAATTGTAGTAATATAGTACCCACAAGGTAAGTTGTACAAAACAAAACAAAATAAAAATCACTATAAAATGTTAGTTTGGTTTGTTTGAAACTTAGGCCGCGTTCGGTTTGGAACTATTTTCGCCTTGACGCTAAAAGCGTGCAAAATTTGCGTTCGGTTTGGAAAATCCGAGCTTTGAAGGCGTTCCAAACCGAACGGGGGTTAGCGCTATGGTGTTTAAAATTTAAACTTGAGGTTGTATTTTAACCTAACTTATTTGTTATAGCGTATTGAGCGTGTTTGATTCGAGATTGTGCGAACTTTGATTTGTATTTTGAACTTTATTAGTGTTTAATACAAAAGTTGTGATCGAAAAAAATAAAGTTACCAACCACAATTCCAACCACAACCATTTTATATTAATTATTGGTAGTTTGGCTATTCGCCACTAAGCGGCGTGTGATACCTGCACGCCGTTGTACTTTTTATTCGCATCCAAACGTGATAACCCAATAAATGAAAACCCTCGAAATGCATAACACTCAAAATGCATAACCCTCGAAATGCAACGACTTCGAAATGCATAACACAATAAATGAAAACACAATAAATGAAAACCCTCGAAATGCAACGACTTCGAAATGCATAACACAATAAATGAAAACACAATAAATGAAAACCCTCGAAATGCATAACCCTCGAAATGTAATAACGTTAAAAATTAGAAAACAAAATAAATGCGATAATCATTTTATTGTTATTGCATTTCGAGGGTTTTCATTTATTGGGTTTTCATTTATTGTGTTATGCATTTCGAAGTTGTTTCATTTCGAATGTTTTTAAATAGTAAAACGGCGTTCCATAGTTTGATAGGTGGGAGCACCATAATGCTCACTTTTGACTATAAGCCGGTAGATATTTCTTTCGGTTAACTTCATTGAGATTATTTCTCCTACGTTTTTAGTTTTAGTTTCTGATGGGTTTAAGCTGCCGTAAATTTGATTAAACTTTTCCTCAATTTCAGAGCTCGCGCTTAAGTCTTTTGATACGCAAATCGCTAAGGCGTGATCATCTGAGAGCGAGAACATATTTGATTGTTCTATGGCTGTGTTAGGGTTTTCAAAATTCTTGCCTTCCGATAGCAATGAAAAGAGTTCCTTAAGGGAAGGGTAATCAGTAGAGTACGCTCGACTTAACGCGTCTGCATTTCCGTGCTTCACGCCAGGGCGGTGTACTACTTCAAAATCGTACTCGGTTAACAATAACGCCCATCTCATTAATCGAGATGTCGCTTCTTTTAAATTTAGGAGCCATTTTAATGTTCGGTGATCCGTGATTACGGTGAACCTCCTACCATACAAGAAGCATCTGAACTGCTTGATACCAAACACCACCGCGAGACATTCAAGCTCCGTTACCGTGTAGTTCATCTCCGCCTTCTTCATCTGTAAAATCAAAATTAACATAATAATTAATTACTCTATCTAAATTATTATTTTATAAAATTTAAAGAAGTCCAAGTGAAATGCGTTGTATCAATATTATTCGACGATCGAAATACGATAAAAATTCGAGTTTTTTTCTTGACTTAGAGAAGTTGAGTTAGGGAAGTTTCACTGTATATTATAAAAACTTGGAACACAATATTTACCTTTATCTTGATTATTGAATTCCCATTGATTATTAAATTCCTCTTCATTATTGAACTCGGCTTCATTATCGCTTAGAGCGTTTTCATCCTCTTCATATATATCAGGGATATCTATATAAAAAAGTAAAAGAAATTAGTAGTTTCTTAAATTTGGATTAATTACTAATTAAATTACCAGTCAAATTAATTTCTTCAAGTTTCTTTCCAGCAAATTTATTGACTTCGCCTTTGTCGACAGCAATTAGTAGACGACTCACTTTTGTTAATTCGACAGCACTTTCATGAAGTCGATAGTACTGTCTATGTACTCTTATATCATGCCCAAGATGACGGGCGAGCCAGTCATACTCGTTCTCCGACAGATCAAATATTTGACATACCGTTGCGATGTATTTTCTCAATTTAGTACTGGTTATGTACTCAGGATGTTCTAAAGAAGCATCTTTACAACATTTATTCAGGCAGTCGTGACCTCTCATACTTCTGATGGAATTACCAGTACGTGCAAATATAAACGGATTATCCTTCGAAATATTAACCGCATCTCTGGTGTTTATAAGAGTCTCAATCGATTCCTTGGCATCAATGATAAGCAGAACAGGTACCCGTCTTCCCCGTTTGCCTATAATATCCACCACAGTCAGTTGCTCTGCTAACTTTCTCTCTAAATCTGTTAGTGAGTTTTTCAGTTCTTCCGTGCACTGTTCCTTCCACGTTGGTCTGGAATGAAAGTCGGCCAGCGTCATTCGCGCCGCTTCACCGGACCCTCCTCTTATTAAATAAAATAATTTTACTGAGGCACAAAGTAGCTAAGAGAATCCAATCTTGAGTTGATGCACGTTTTAATAAGGACTTTCGGATAGTTGTTATGCTACTATCAATATAATTTTTTAATTTAATTAAATCGCTGGTAACTGGTAGCAATTGAGTTGCGTTTAATTTTCGATTATACATTGTAGCCAATGCGTTTGAGGATATTCTTATCGCCCATTCTAAATCCATTAAACTTAAAAACCCCAAGAGCACTTCATTACCCCGCAAATTTCCACTTCTTAAGCAATTTCCGCGCTTAATAGATGCACACTTCCTTAACGCATAACCAATCTTTAACGCTAAGGAAGGTATATTAAATTCTGCTCTTTTAACGTTGTTGTTAAGCGCAACACATAACAATTTTGTTGCTTGTATGATTACATCAAATTTTTCGGGTACTAAAAAGTCCGATAGACCTTTTTTGCTCGCATCTACTTCTTGCAATTTAAGCGTAAAACGTCCAAGTTGTCGCATTGATTGTCGTATGAGCTCGCATTGGGTGAGGCCGTATTTTTCGAATTGCAGTGCCCCAAATTTTAATATTAAGTTATCTCGCTTACAATATTCACCGATATCATCATCACGCATTTTGGATGAAATATTAGTAACAAAATCGTTTGAAAATTCAGCGCCAAATGTGTCATTTAAAATAGCATTGCTTTCGGCAATTACCATTTTGCTATTATTGTCAATTTCAGACATTCTTTTTGAAGTGCAGCTTGTTTTAATGTGATGCCAAATGTGCTTTTTAAACATAAAATCTAAACAATGTGGGCAAGGGCCATAGTCATTGTATTTTTTAAATTTTGATTCAGCTTCAGCCGGTCGTCTAACTAGAATTAGTTCCCCTTCTCTTGTACTAAGTACTTCACAATTGTGATAAAAGTCACCTGCTCTTATGAGAATTGCAAACCCATCCTTTCGGCTTTTTGAGTTTTTAGGCATAGCCAATAATTTAGCCACATCTATGTGCTTCCCATGTACCACTTCTAAGTGTCGTGCAGAGTTCATAATCACTTTTTGGCAAAAATAGCAAGAATGCCCTTTATTTCGTACCCGTTTACCGTCGCTACTTTTGCATGCCGCAGTAATATTTATTTGAACAATATTACGAGTACTTTTAGATTTCGACACTTGAACATTTTCTGAGCTTGAATCGGCAAATTCTTTTTCTCGCGATTTCTTTTGTTCTTGTTTTGCGTTCTGGGTTCTATTCGCTATTTTCGATGTTGTAGGTTCTTCTACTTTAAGTTCTATAGTCTCTCTCTCTCTCTAGTAGAACTGAATTCTTCTACTGTAGTTTCTCTCTCTCTCTAGTAGAACTGAATTCTTCTACTATAGTCTCTCTCTCTCTCTCTCTCTAGCAGAAGTGGATTCTTCCTCTTCCTCACTTGAATCTTGGATAATGCTGACGTCTGAAGGTAGATATTCACTATCGCTACTTCTATCTTCAGACCACTCATCATAATTTATTGGTGTTGCTGCTATGAGCAAAGAGGGAACAGGGGCACTATGAATCGCTTCATTATTTGACATATTATTATGTTCATTTGATGTGCTGCTTATTACGTAGGACTGACAACCCATACTATCAGATTTGCAAATAATATTTGTTGATCTCTTTATTGGTCGAATGATAACTTGCGATACTATATTTATTTTATTGGTATCTTCTGAAATTGAACAAATAAATTTTTAAATAAATATTATATAGTACTCTTTCCAATTAATGTTATTATATACAGAGGGGCTAAAATAAGGAATAAATTTGAGGAATTTGAAAGATTCTTCATGTCGATTTTATTTTATGAAAATACACATTTGCATAAATTTCAATTTTTCAAAATTATTTGTTGTAGAGTAACGTCGACTTCAATTTTTTAAATCGCAAATCCCTCTAATATTTTGCTTCAAATTGATAGATCCTTTAATTCTCTAACAGCATAAAATCAGGCAACCTAAAGGGGCATCCATCGGGCCTCGTCTGCCAATCCACCTTCCGGGAGAGTAGATGTCAAGAAAATCACGAACAATATGCGTGAAGTACGGTGGTGCACCGGTGTCAACGTGAATTTTTACCCCAAGAAATTTTACCCCCGGTAAAATATCCCTAGCGAAATTTTACCCGGCTTGCTGGATGCCAGATAATAAAATATCATCTGGAAGGTCAGGTTCATTCTCGTTTGGAAAAATATAGGCCATTTTGCAAAAGATTTTTTAATATTTCATTGTTTCTTTGTGCGAGGGTGTTATAAGGAATCAAAATTTGCATGCTGTTATTGGGATTATTTAAATATAAGACTTTTAACTATTGAAAACAATACTAAAATTATAAAGCTAAAAAAAAAACATCTGAAGATACTATTATACTTCATTACTGAAAGCTCGTGCTGAATAAATAATAATTCAATGTTTAATTAAGTACTTTATTTTAAAGTTTAATTTAGTTATTTAGATTAGACTACTGATTTACAGGATAATTAAAGGATCTATTAAAATGAGGAAAGAAATTAGGGGGTTTCCATTTAAAAAAATTGAATCGACGATATCATTACTCGAAAACAAATGACGGTGGAAAATTGAATTTAATATAAAAAATCTTCGAGGGTTTAAAAAATAGAGCTATAATTTTACTGAATTTATTCCTTACTTTAGCCCCTCTCTGTATAATAATGTATTTTTTCCCATACTAGCTTATAAAGTTATTAACCGATTTTTAATTGGAGAAATTGACTTTTATTAGCTTGGTTCATAATAAAACAATTCAAATTTGGCATACACTAACGTCCTAGATGTCACGACCGACTTGTTTAGAAATTTTAAATTAATCATTTTATTGCATCAAAATGTCCTCAAACTTTTCAATTGCTTTTTTCTCGAAAACCATGCAACAACAAATTTTTGACAGTTTTACAAAATTATGACTATGTTTTTAAATTAAATTCTACACCAGAATATTCCGAATATCCACAATATAGCCAAAAGGGCTAAAAAATTATCAGTTAAAAATATATAGTAAACTACAGTATAATAGAAAAGTAGACCTCGACAATACGTAACAAACAATTACAGTTTGAAGTACAGCAAATATCAACATACCAAATTTAAATATGATCTTTGATAGTTATTATATTAACGTGCACTACGGCTTTTAATATCTTGTAACCTCCATCAAGTTAGCCCCCCTTCAATCGATTTTTTAACTTTTTTTTAGCTCATTTGATCGATTATAATACGCAGAGGTTTGGTACCCCAATAAAAAGTTTTGGTAGTTTCTAATTTGGTGGTAAATAATTAATTAAGTTGGAAGTGTACTTATACGCACGCGCTAAACTTCACGTGTATACAACAATAATTGTTTATTGCCAATTTGGCCTAATTTAAACCATTTTTTAACCTTTTTTTAATGCCACGCGATAGGTCATCGTCATGAAAGGTTGATTAGTTCGATTAAAAGGTTTGGTAGTTCTTTGTTTTTTCGTAATTAGTTAACTAATCAAATTTTTTTGTCAAGTTAGCCCCCTTCAATCGATATTTCAACTTTCGTTTAGCTCATTTGATAGATTATAATATGTAGAAGTATGGTAGCCCTATAAAAAGTTTTCGTAGTCACTAATTTGGTCAAATAATTAATTAACTAACTGTTTTCTTTCGGGGCGCTCTAGTACTATCTGTATTTTCAATTACGATCAAATGAAAATTTTTTTAATTTTCCTAAAATCTTTTATTTTTTGAAAATTGATTTGATTTCATTATTTGATTTCCGATGCCTATCTGAGATTATTACATTTTCAAAATGAATAGTAAGGTAAAAGCACCAGCGTTCGTCACTCACCCTGTATTCTTCTAAAAATTAAAATAAAAATTGGGAAATACTTGGTGATGTCGCAATTGTCATAAACTCAAACAATTTCGCGATGTCGATTTTGCTGGTGCATCGCACTTTTTATAATTTAAATCAATATTCATTTACATTTGAGATCTTTTATGATTTCGATTTTTGTATAACATTCAAACACAAAATCTCATTTCATTTTTCACAACGATGCAACTGTTAAAATATAAGGGGAATCCCCCGACATTCTATTGCATTGTAGGGGATTCCCCTCGTCAGTTACATGTATTCTTATGGCAACATTTTCTAACTTCAAATTCGATTTGTGGCCAAACTTATGAATATTCCTGTTTTTTTTTTAATTCTACTATATAAAATATCAGCTTTCTGAATTTGTATAGGAAAAAGTTGAAATCCGGGTCGAGGTTATTGTACCGTAACCAAGTAAATGTATTGTTTACTAGTTAGTATAGTAAAAAACAATTTAAAAATTTTTGGGACGATTTCACCAAAAGAAACCAGTCTACTATCTGGCAAAAAACATACACCTAAGTTTAGCTTAAAAGTATAATACTTACGTTTACTTTTTTAACAATTCACTGCACAATGTCGTATCACGTAACTAAATCTAACTAAACGTCACTAATTAAACTAAATCACTTTCAAAATAAACTAATCACATAAATTTTAATAATTTTTAAAAATCATACAAACAATCTTCAATAAGTCAATAAGATAAGCATGTAACTTCGAGAATTCATAAAAACGAATGAATGTTTGTAATAACGCCGTAGTTTTATTATCTAATAAAAGTTGCTGTTGGGTTTTAAAAAAGGGAGGGGTATCTCTGCGCATTAATTGAAAAATTTAACTGAATTGTATTTGCTGTGTTTTCTACACTCATTTCTTCACTCATTTCTTACAGTAAGTTGTCAGCGTTTCTAATAATAGATTTTTTATTTCATTTACAACATATTTTTTTCTTAACAGTTTCAAAAAATGAAATCATCTTAAATGAATACAACAAATGTTAATGAGCTTCCATAAAAATAGTTTGTACTCCAAAGGCGAAAAAGTTAGAGCATTTCATAGATTGAGAATTGCACATTTTACCAACGTGTTACTATCGTTGCTATTGCCTCCACCTTGTTTTGGTTGATCAACAACAAGGCCCATTAATTTATAAAATTCGGTCGCTATTTTACTTGTTCTTTTCTTTTCTTTACTTTTTCTTTTGAACTTTCACCTCTTGCTTGCCACTGCTGCAATTCCAACTTATATGCTATATGTAGTAAATATTCATAGCATCTTAGATATGCATGTAGTATAGATATGCCAAATTTGTAGGTATCTTCATTACAGACTCTGTTCTTTTGTTCCTCTAAATCGTTTAAATTTTTAGGAGTAGCCTTACAAACATTGCACGCCTGTGAACTTGAAGTATCTGTCAAAATATTGACCGACTTTCCATCCAGCATCGTACATATAGGAATATGTTTAAATTGGAGTTCTTTACTACCTAGGACGATTATTGTGGGCTCTAATTGCAATATTTGGGTTTGTACTTCGTTATACATTTCTTTCACATTTTGGACATTTTCTTTTTTGATCACGAATCCAATTGGACGGGAATACCTTGTCGATGAAGGTGTCATGTTCTTCCAAAAGATTTTTTTGTTATTATTTAATTCACACATTTGTAGTGGCACAATCGTACATAATATTATGTTGGAATCTGCATATTGTGAATTATTCGCAAAATTTTGTTTATATATACTGTGTCCACCGCTACCATCTAGGCCCCATTTATAATAAACTTCGATAGTGTCACAGGCCTCCGAAATGTTTTGTAGTATTACATCAATCTGTACTTGTGCTAAACGTTGTGTAGTGTGCATAAGAAGATCCTGCAGTGGAACTACAGCCTCGTTTTCAGTTACCTTAATATTTGCAGGATAACACTCGTCTTTTGCCTCTTTTATCACATGATATGAGGGATAAATGTTAGTCCCTCTTTCTTTTGCACCAAGTCGCATCGTTATGTAACCTTCTTTTGTCAACCCAAGATCCACTATAAGACCTAAAGCTTCTTCAGTACTGTACATCCTTACAGTAGTAGAAGACGATGTATCGTGTACCACTTTCATTTTTCTCAATTTCTTGGGCGTAGATTGGATGACTAATTTGACAACTTCAGCCGTATTTCTCGTCCCTGATTTAACTAAACTTGATTCTTCAGCCAAGCACAGTTGTTCTGAACTGAAATCTGACACAATTGCATTAACATGTCGTTGCTTACTGCGTTCAGAACTCTCTTGGAATAATTTTTTTGGCCTGCCTTGCCCCTTTTGCTCTGAATGTTTTGGGGGTGATGGATGTATTTCGGGGATGTTCAAGTGTTCATCAAGCCATTTCATATGCTTTTTTATAAAACGATCATGCATGTAATTACAATCACGCCATTTCTTAAAAAGCTTTGTGACCAATACTTTGACAGCAAGCTTTATTTGTTTCGCACAATGTTCAGAAAATTCACTAACACCAAACTTGTTCAATATATATTGCAATAATTTTTCATTACACTTTAATGACGAAAACTTGTAAAACTGTTCATTTTTTAACACTATTAATAGTTCCTCTCTCTTAATTTTAATATCCTTTATAACGGGATTCCTACGACTGCGACTACCTGAAAATAAAATGCTCTCTTTAACAAACGGGGAAAAAATGGGACTTCTATTTTACGTTTTTACATTATTTTTAAGATAATTTTTCAAACAAAAAAAAAATTTGGTGTACTTTTTAGAACTTTTTGTGTAACTCAAATTAAAGATAACATTTCAATATTTTTTAAATACAAATATAGTTTTCATACAATTCATTATAATATAATATTATACAATAATTACTGTATAGTGAAGTACATACCTGAAGCTTCAAAATCCGATTGAAAGTCGGTCAAATGCAGCTGGTTCCATGGTGTCAGTCGCGACACTGCGGAGAGTATCAATGTACTCGTTCCAGTCAGCACCTTTGACAACGTACCTAGTGGTTACCGAGGGCTACTCCTGGCTGTGGGGAGGATCATTTTTCCAAACCATCATCGAGATGGGGTTATGATCGCTTATTCCATCACAGTTAAGCAAGTAACGGAGGCAACACGGAGGCAAGTAAGTTCCGGGTTGAGAACTGATACGGCTACCCACGGCTGTCCATTATAGCAAGCCGGAGCATACGTCCTGAACCTGAACCATACATCCTGAGCATACGTTCCTGGATGACCATTATGTCATACTTCCCGATCGCAGCTTGTGCAGAGTAATCCGAAGTGGCAGCTAGGCCTCTCTGACAGTTGCACATCAGGAGCTTAATGCCAGCCATGCAGGAGTTGCGCATATCTAGCAAAAACTGGATACTGTCTTGACAGTACCGAATGCATCTCCGATTTGCCCTCTTTCCTACAGTTGATGCAACGCATTTCTGCTTTGCATCCACTCTCTCGGTGCCCCTTTACTCCGCACCTTCGGCACAGATTCTTGGAGGCAGCTCTGCACACTTTGGTGACGTGACCAAAGCCAAAACATGAGAAGCAGCGCACGGGGTCTTCGATTACCTTCGTTTTGAAGGATCTAATGCCCACATACACCGCTCCATTCGCAAGAATCTGGCGCGACACCCTTTCGGTGTTACGTTTGATCTACCACCCAGATCTCTCCGTGTCACTCTGATGCACTTCCCGAATTGGACCCTCGAGATCCCCGGATCCTCGAGCTTCCTGAAGATTCCCTCCAGAAGCTGCTGATTTGAGATCTCAGCCGGGACGCCAAAGACGCAGATAACCATATCCGCACCTAGTGGCGTCTCCAAGAAGAGCCCCGCATCCTTCAGCTCCTTAGAGTTCTTCAAACTAGCACTGTCGGCCTCAGTGGGTAGTTCAACAAGTATCCCTCCGGTCTTGCAGGTTAGGACACCTGAGACTTTTATATTGAGGGATCTCTCCACTGCTGTCTCCAGCTTCGCCTTAATTTCATCCGGTGTCATCTTGTCGTACGACTTGATGGCCACGCGGAATACTTTTTCGGCAGCTTTCATCATAGGGGCGTGCTTACCCCTACGGCGACGTTTCACAACGCCGCCATTAGCCAAGGGGGCTTTGGTTTCGATAGGGGGATCACCCTTCCCCTTTCTCGTCCTATTCCTTCTCCTTGACTTTTTAGAGTGACGGCTTGAGTCTCCTGGGGAGTGGCTCTCCTGTCGCTCGGAGTGAGCGTCCACTACGCGTATTGGAGGGATGGTCGGAGAGAATTGGACATACCCCGATTCCAGGCTCCCTAGATCCTCCTTTTCCGGACGTTCATCCTTGCCGGCCACCTGTCGCTCAGAGTGAGCGTCCACTACACGCATTGGAGAGATGGTCGAAGAGAATCGGACATACCCCGAAGCCAAGCTCCCTAGATCCTCCTTTGCCAGACGTTCATCCTTGCCCGCTACCTGTTGCTCAGAGTGAGCGTCCACTACACGCATTGGAGAGATGGTCGGAGAGAATTGGACATACCCCGATGCCAAGCTCCCTAGATCCTCCGAACGTTCATCTTCGCAGGCTACCATCCCACGCAGAGCACTCGCCCCGCTACCCTTCTTCAGTAGTACATTGCCCAAGATCACCGGACCCTTGCGGGCCGGAATCATACAGGCATTTGTACTTTCTGGTGTGACGCCCTGAGTAAGGCTGGGTACACGTTGGACGAAGGGAGGCATCGTTGCTACCGTTGCGACGACAGTGGTATCGGGGATTGTCTTGACCTGAGTCTTGACGTCCGTCAACGTTTCGTCGCTGGTTGGTAACCGACGCCTGTTTCCTCCAATCCAGCCGTCATCCCACTCGGCGTCACTATCATCGTCGGAGATCTCAATAGTAACGATCTCCGGTTCGGAATCGGTACTAACGGAGGTTGGAGCCTGGGTAATAGCCACCATTCCGTTTCCCCTTTCCCTATCAGAGACCGAGACCAAGGCTCCTTCGGTCTGCGAGGAGCTAGATCCTGCCTCGACGTTTATGGCTGCCAGAGAGCTGCTACAATCCCGAATCCGAGGGAGAGGTAATGTATGGGATTGGGAGAGGGTGTTCAGGGTACCTATTCTTAGGTCCGTCACGCTCCACCCCCCCCCCCACCACTGACATAAACCTCCTCAACTCGTCCTCGAGCCGGTCCTTTTCGCCAAAAGAGGATTCCCTCCCGTCGTTCGCCTGACCCAACTCCTCGGCGTTGGCTTCATACGACTCCATTCCCTCGCTTATTGCTCTCGCGCGGCGAGCAGGTTTTGACGCTTTGGATGAGTTAACACCCTCGGCACCACTAACTGTCCGCCTACGGATTGGTGGAGAGAACTCGGCCGGTATCGTATAGCCTAAGCCACCCGAAGTTGATGCATTTTCGGGTCTTAACTGGGGACTCGGGCCTCTCTTCACGGCAACACGATCCAAGAGTTGCCTCCTGAGTTCCTCATTTTCATTGGCGAGAGTGCTAACCATGGCTTCGGCTTCGGTCATCTTTTTACAGATGTGAGCTTCTGTTGCCAAGGTCATACTCCGCCGACCGCTGCTTACTTTTGAGCCAGCACGCCTTCGAATGATGGCCCCAATTGCTTCGTCCTGCGGCGCACCGTTCCGCAGTGGTGTCGGTTAAGTCTGCACCGACACCCTCTCCCCTTGTAAGCAGACCAAGAGATCTTCCTTGACTTTTCAGCTTCGGCTTCCCTCTTGGGTTTCTCGCCACTTTACCCACTTTCATGGGTATAGTGGCCGTGCCTCCGGACGAGTCCGTGGCACTACTCCTCGCGCCACCTACCACCGCGCCTACATCAAGTTTTTCGAAATTTAAATACACCATAGTCAGTCCCACGAGTACTGCGGATTCAAAGAGTATGCACACGGCACCGGAGAAGACTGGACAGAGCGTTATGTTAATAGTCCGCCTCCGTGTACATCAGCCCGGGCACTCATTGGCGGGCGTGGTTATCATGCATGACAAGTCATACTCCACGCCTATTACCTCCTGCTCCTACCAATTACATACTCTCCTGGCTACCGGAACACGCGCAAGATGTTAGTGGGGTTCTCATGGTAGTCAGGGGTTCTCATTGGCCGACACATGAAATTTCGTATGTGTAATTCGTCTAATGTCCAGGGGCGCCACGTGGAGGCTTACACATTACTTGACCGGCGGTTACTAGCGACGATGTATGCCCGAGACGAATCCTAGACGCACACCGCTCGTTCGCACACACAGCCCGTGCCCCCAAACTGCAAAGCAGTAAAAAAACTCCCATTTTGCGTGGTATATTTCGTCACTACCGCTCCCGGATTTCTTCACTTTCATTCTTGCACGTTCTTTTGAATGCTGAGCCCGAAGAGTATGATTTTTTTTTTTAAATTTCCACTACTGGAACATTCATTTCAGATGCTATTTCTTGTAAACAATTACGCCGCTTTATCTGATTGTGGTAATCAGCGCTCGCGACATTCCACAAACAATTTCGTTCCTCAATCATTTCGATCAATTTGAATACTTCATCACGATTCCACTTACAGAGTGGCATTGTATATTAAAAAGCTGCACCGGTAGTCGCAGCAAAATATTAAACCAAATGAATATTTTTTACTGCGAATGCAACATACAAAATTTGCACTCACACTAAGCTGCTTTTAACAGCGTGCGCAGTATACCACATATGCAGCAGTGTGCAGTTTTATCGGTTACAGTGGTGTTCACACACAGCTACTTTTGCTGCGCGCAGCAAAAGTAGCCTAGTCTGATCTTACCTTTAGTTGTGAGCTTTCGAAATATATATAACTCAAACCAAAATACAAACACATTATCCAAAATATAGGTGACTTAAAAAACATGTAAAACTTACTTTTTATGATTTTTATTAAGTGTGAACCAGAACAAGAGAACCGCGTACATTGAATCATAGACTCGAACTGAGCGACCCGCGGACGGCGAGAAGTGGCTAAATTGCAACGTTTACAGCTCGCTAACGGTTTTAAGTTCCGCGAAATCAGTGCTGTTTCAAATCACCTCTGTTTCAAAACACCTTGGTCTCCCCTAAATAGTAAAAATTTCTTTTAAAACTATCCGGTTTTCTCCACACTATCTAGTAAAAAAATTTAATTATCGCACCATACGATTTATAGGTTGACTCCTTTATAGAGGAGTGTCGTACTGGTTCAACGTTCCAGTATGGCGCATCTCTACTTGCGTTATTGTAACCAATCAATGACTAGTTTAATAGATCATGGCTAGCACATTTAACATTAAACTGTGCTTGTTGAGCAAGCATGGATGACGTGGGTGGTACTTTAAATTCAGTAGTAGTATGGGTCGCCTCTGTGCATACCCCACTAACGAGTTCCACAAAATTATGGCTGTGATTAACCGTTTTGTGGATGTAAGGTGACACACTACCGAGAGTATTCAACCCAGAATAACCCCTCTGGCAATCCGTCCATATTTCCGTACCTGGCAGTACATATCGTTGAATAAGCTTCCGCAGCATGGTGGCATCTCTTTTCTCCACGTAATTAATGATGCCACGCTTTTCGGTGCAGCTGTACATTCCCAACACCCACTTTTGTGAGCGGATGGGCTTGCCGGGTTTACCTGCAGACTAAACCTGCCGCTCCCGAACGCACGCCACACGACCACATGCACAATAGCTTGTTCATGTTGACTGTTCGAATGTTTTCTTTGTAAAAACAAAATAACTTTAAATAACAAACTGGTAATAGGGAGTTTTCAAAAATTTGTTTGCCATGTTTTGCCAATAGTGAGTTACTTTAATTAATCACAATATCTTAATAATTCAAGAAAACACAAATAAAATAACGATAAAGGGTTTTTATAATGTTTATTTTTAATATTTGGTTGGACCTCCTTTAGCCTTTATGACCGCTTTGACCCTTTTAGGCATACATTGCACTAATGCGGTGCAGCTATCGGGAGACAATTCGTCATGTGAATGAAAAAAAACCTAAGTCCAAATTTCTTGATAAGCAAAGAAAAATTTATTTATTACATAATATATTTAACACGACATTCCTTTTTTTCTCAATTTGGTTCCTCTCGGTCAATAATTGAGCAATTTGCTCTTGAGATTTCTCCAGTAATGCCAACCTCTCAAACCCTACCATGCTACCATGTCAACTGGTCTTTTTCGATTCGGTAAAGATTCTGAGGGAATTTCGACCTTGTTTTTCTTCATAGTTCCAACATACGAGTATGTTAAACTTCTATTACCCAGTTGTTCAATTAATTAGATGGATGATGTGAACCAGTTTACAAATTTTAATTTAAATAAAAATTACTAATTTTAAATTTTTGTGTTAATGCATTTTATAGAGGTCAACTACCCACGAAAGGATATTCTTTAAAGCGGTCTATAGACGTTCAACTTGGTTGTCAACCTAAGTCATCAACCAGTTCGCCACACACTTTTCAACTTGGTCGTCAACATCAGTCTACTATCTACGCTTGTGTAGTTTGGCGCGTTAACTTTAATTTGTGAAATTTAAAACTTTATTTTACCATACTGAAATTTAACATGAATGAAGAATTGTCTTTATTACATTACGTTATAGTTCATGAGTTATGTGACGAAGAGGTGAAACCCCCGAGAAAAAGGAAAAGAATGTGGTCACAGTATTGGTATCAAAAACGAAATCAATTTTCACATTCAAATTTAATGAAAGAACTACGCATTAGTGTACACCTTCAATTGACACTTCAAACTGTTCATTATTAAACGGTAGTATATTGCATAGCTTTATCTGAAAAAATATGCGCATTCAGATCTTTCTTGAAGTCCTGGTATGTAGAATAATTCGAACTTAATTGCAACACGTTTGAACAAGTGCTCACAATTGGTCTTATTGATAAACCTATCAAATCATTTAAATCTAATTGAATAATATCTGGCATTTGATAACAGCCAGTAACAAAAAATACAAACTGATGCAGAGACTCGCTATCCAAATACCTTATATACATTTCTAAGTAATGAAGAACGGTTGCTTGTTCATTTGTTAGATTTTCACTATATTTTAAAACATTCAGGAGTTTTGCTTTTGTGGGCATTTGTAGTTCGAGGAGAAGTTTAAAGTCGCATTGATTCTAAAATTGATCATATTTTTCTATTGCGATTCCTTCCCTCATTGAGTCGATAAATTTTTTAGGTTTCTCGATTATAGTTTCGGTGGCAATCGACATTATCTGATCCCGAATTTCATCTTCGCGAGGAAGTTCATAAAATTGGAATATATGAAATATTCCATTTAATATATTCATGTCTGCTGGAATTAGAGATTTAAAATTAGTAATAGATTTTTTTTAAATTGTTCTTTCACATGAATTTACGTAAAGATAAAAATCTTCTAAAATGTCTTCCGGTTTTATTTCTTTTTCGCGATTAGCAAGGATTGTTAAAATAGTATGCGATAGTTTACATGGAATTAGACCAGTCAAAAGCAGCATGTGTTCCATTATTTTCCCAATTACAATGTAGTTGTTTTTATCTTTTCTTACTCTATTTAAGGGTAAAAATGGAACTATACATTCTTCTCCTCTGAAGTATGTATTTTCAATTTCTTGAAAAAATTTATTGTATAGTTCTTTTGTCAAACCTCCAGCATCCACCCCATTTTCATTGTTGAAATGAACATGCAATCGTTTATCAGTTATTTGAGAATCCTGGCGGTATATTTCAAATAACTGATCGACAATTCTTGATCGGTCGATATCGACAAATTTTAATTCTGCTTCTGCAGAAAGTGTTGGCAATATAAATGGCGATAATTCTACGAGTGCATTTTCATCCAATCTGAAATCATCTACTTGAAAATCTATAGTAAAAATGCTTGGTCTAGATACCGGTAGAGCATTTTCAACTTCTGAACGATTCATAGATGGTAATCTTTTTGTCCTAGGTCTAGATGCTGGTAGAGCTTCTTCAAATGCTGCAGGATTCCCACGAGTGCTTATCCCGGTACTTGTTGAAGCACTACTTTGCTCGACATTCGGTGCTAAGGGTAAATCCCTGTTTGGTACTAAAATAATTGTTCCATGTCTGCATTCATCAACTAAATTGCTTGCATTCAAGTTGGCTGAAAGGAATTTCAATTTTCTGTCCTTAGCACATAGTGCAAATTTGAACCCTACCAAAGATAAAGGCGTATCTGGATATGCGGTGCAAATAAAGTGCAAATAAATACAAATACGGGTCAAATTCAATCTGGGGCATGGAGAACAGACACGCAGCAATTGACTATGCTTCAGCCAACATTAGCAAGGAACTCGACTGCAATTGCAAAAGATGTAAGAAGAAAATATACTAATGAAAAGTTATTATCACTTAGAAAGTCCCGCGAATTTTTGTAACTTCCTTGAGAGGGAATAAAAACGGTATTTTCAAATTGTGGTGAAGAAAGAGGTTGCTGATACATTGGAGTAGTGGTTCTTGATGGTAAAGGAGAATAATTGTGTAGAGTCTGTGATGAAGTTGAGGTAGAAGACGGAATGAGATGAAGTGGGAGGATTCTTAACGGTATTTAATGTAAGCATCTCCAGTTGTCCTAGTACCAAAACTTCTTCGATTGTCCCTTTAGCATATATTTGCTGATTCGGTGTAAGCTTTCTGTAGGTAGCAGCCCAGCTATCAGCATATATCGTCGTAATAAGCAAGTTTGAAAAAAAATATTTTCTAAAAAAATGGTGGATAATATAGTCTGTTATGAATTTGCTATAATATAGAAAGGCGATGTAAGAACATTCAAAATAAATAATTAATTTTATACATAAAGAAAAGACAATTTTTTATGCTGCTCTATAATCGGTTGAAAAAAAATCTGAAAATTTGGAAGGCTCTTCAGCACACCTGACCGCAAATTATAGCAGTTAAAAAAGTTCCAAAATAATAAAATTTTTACAATCTGGGAACGCTAACTAGTCTACCGGACCCTATAAATTCTTTATATAGAAGTGCTTACCTCTACTTCCTCATCGTCTACAAGAGCCATGTCCATGGTGGACAACCCTGGAATCTGTCTCCTGGTCCTTTAAAAATTCCAATTTATCAAAATACCATAAAGTTGGCACACATTCGTCATCTAATCCAGCTCCCGACCTCTGACTCTTCTCTACTTTTTTTAACTCTCTTCGAAAGCAAGTCTTGATATTGGTAAGCCTTTTTTTAAACTGTCAACATTTGCATCCTTATCAATTTTTTGGTAAACATTTAAGAGCGTGGGCCAAGCAATCCTCTTCTTGTTTCGGTCTTTGAAAAAATCTGACTTAACTTTCCACAGTTCGGGTAAATCCTTCTAACTATCAAATAATTCAACCCACGCATCACAATTTGGTACGGTAGCCATTCTATTTTATTTCTAAATATTTTGCAGCACTTAATGCTTCGGTGAAAACTTCGTAACTGACTAATGTTGACGACTGCGTTGACAACATACCCACACATGTTTAAACTCCGTCGCCAACATCGCGCTCCGCCAACAAAATATCCAAAGCATTTGATTTTGTTCAACCTGCTCTTCAATTTGCACTTTTAACCTTCAACTTGCACTTTTAACCTTCAACTAGCCTACACACGTTCAACTTTGTCGTCAACATGCCAAGTGACGATTAGGTTGACAACCAAGTTGAACGTCTATAGACCGCTTAAGTTACAAATTTTTGCATACGATATGAAAAGTAATTTTAAATTATTATTAAATTTTTTAATTGTTTATTGGACAGTCAAATTTATTTAGGCCCGAGTGGGTTCAAGGGTTGTTGTCGGCGAATAATAATAAATTTTTTAATAAATACATTTATTTAAAATATAATACAATTTAACTGATAATACATGACGAAACGGGACTGTGAAGTCACTCGAGAGGCGTCTACTGTGTAAATACCGCTCCGTGCATCTAAAGTAACTAAAATGCAATATTTTACAAATAATCATTATTAATATTATAAAACTTACGTATATGTTAATCAATTCTACTCTCCCAATAATTATAGTCAAAGGATGACATTGTTTCTCTGGGGTCGCAAGTAACCCCATAAAAAACTTCCTCATATTCCTCGTCGGAAGAATACGACGAATACAAATTTGGGGGTGCCGTAGCAGAGAGCTTCTGTTCCTCTACCTTTAATCGTTTCATACGATCTTCTAAATCCTGGATTTGGTGCCGGATTATAAAGAGTACTAAGGGAGGCGGTAAAACTGCCCGCCAATTAGAAACCTTTTCGCGCACAACTTCTTCAGAGATCGCATGTTGAAGGTGATAAGAAAAAAATAACTGAATTAAAAACAATTTAATATCGCCATATTTATACCTTATTTCATAAAGGTTAACGCACGGGTTTAACATTCACACGAGATATAGAATAATGCAAACGTAATGTCTCTCAGTTACACAGAAACCACATTATTAAATTAAATAAAAAATTGGATTACAAACATCTTAGGGTAATTAAATAGTTCAGTTAAATTAAGTTCCTTGGAAGTACAGTCAATTTTTGTTTCCGTAATCGCTGTAAAGGTTTACAGACGGAACTGAAATTTGGGGGTACAATAAAATTACATTTTCTTTTTACGGGAAAAGGATAAAAAATCGCTTTGGAGTCGCAAAGCGACGTAAAAAGAAATGTAGACATATATTACGAAAACCCGTCAAAGTTTTAAACATTTTTCTACTATCAATATGCAGTAATAAATCATAACAGAAAGCCTAAAACATAAATTGCATCGCATCAAGTTTTCATGAGTAGTACTGATAATTTTATCATAAAATATTATTTGATTATTTCGTGTTTTGACAATAGCTCAAACGATCAAACAAATTTGTCAAACTTGCCCGTGTCGTAACGTGACATTCGTGCCACAATGCTGTGCTGCCACAAACTCCCCGAAAATATCCTGCGCTGTTCTCTGTTCCGTTCTTTTTTCACGAAGTTGAAGAACTTCAGTTGCCTGCCCCAAATTTTTCGTTACTTGTTGAAGCATTTCCTGTTAATTAAGTTGACAATATGAATGAAAGTTGTTATTATGATTTTTTTATAATTACCAATTCTTCAGCATCTTTGCTTGCAGTTTGAAGCTTTCTTTTTTTTCTTGGTGGTTGACTGGACTGGCTGATTGGTGTGTTTAAAAAATCCAATTTGCTTCGAACAGACTGCGTATTATCAACGCTTGAGTCCTCTTCATCTACATCTACATTGGATATCAAAAGTTCCGCAATCCCAATGTCAAAACTTCTTTCTTCATCCTAATAAAATTAAAAATACAAGAGATATTTTATTTGTGCCTAACTTAATTTATTTTACTTACCTGAGGATTAATTTCCTCATGATTGACTTGGTTCGAATCATCATTACCACCAGTATCATTCGTTGCCCTTTAATCATCGAGGACTTCAGATTCTTACGTTCCATCATCCCAACATTTGGGAACGGCATGAGAATTATGTATATAAGTTTCGTCTGTATAAAAAATATTTCGTCTTTTATATTTTATAGAGTTTCTCAAAAATGTAACTGATATACTTCGAATATCGCCCTTTTCCAAAAGTATTTGTCGATTACATGGAGCTTTTTCTATTCAAAATGAATTATACGCAACATCGAAATGATTCAAGTTTTCCAGTAAATCCATGATCCTTTTTCATCGTTTCATACACAGCTTGCATTGTACGAATAGGTCGCTTTTTGTGTACACTAACGTACCTATAAACGCCTAATGAGCTCAAATTCAGTCATTGTAGTTTTCGGAGATGGCATTTTAATATCCTTTTTTTCGAGTAGAAAAATTCTTTCCTTCACAATTCTTTGCACACTTGCAATCGAAACTCCGGTTGCAATTGCCAATAGAAGGCCGATTGTTATTTAACTTGTGAAACAATATTAATGACATTTAATAATAGTAAAACGAAAATTTAGTTAGTGTCAAAGCAGATTCTAAGCATCTTGACATTTGCGTTTTCCCATGCCAATATGCACATCGAATCTTTTAATTCATGTTTACCGCTTGAAAGGCTAAAAAGCAACATTGACGTTAATAAAATTTTAGCATTTATTGTTTACATGACATTTTAATTCAAATGTAATCTTAAAAGAATCAATATTTAAGAATAAAAGTTAAATAGTAAGCAAGTTGTGTGATATAAAATTATATCAATCTGATTTTTTTTTGTAACTAGTTTAAATGTGAGTGAAAAGTATTTTTTAATAAACAATCATAAATTAAAATATATTTTTATTTATTTATAACATAATAAAAAAATACTTAAAGCTCCATCTCCAGATCGCGTTCCAATTTTTTAATATATCTTTTTTCTTTTAATTTTTTGTTCTTCGAGGCGGAGATTGTGCCCATATTTTTCAATTTTCTTTTTTATACAACTAATATTTTTTTGTTTTCTTATCTCAAGATTAGAATTTTTGTATGTGTATGTGATCGATGGATAAAAACTTACTTGGTTCAAAGTGAACGCTATTTCGAACCGCACTAGGAGAGTTGTGATGTATGTGATTAGAGGTAGACGGTTGGCTTGGTCCAGCTAAACTTGAATTACCTCCTGCACATCCTTCACAGTTATTTTGCAAATTTTGGATGAATTCCTGCAATAATATACCGTCATTTGGGAGAACCACAGCGAGATTGCCTGTCAGGATTAAGATGGCGACCCCTTCTCTAAAAAACTTCTAAATTCATCGAAAATTGTAAAAAAACAGCGATGTAGAAATTAATGACATTAGGAAATATGTTTTACAAACCCCCAATGCAAAGGTAGCATCAGATAAGGCTTAAAACAAAATATGCAATGGTGAATTCTAATTAAATTCCCAAAATTTCTTTCGCTGCATGTAGCGAACTCAATTCACGATTGAATTAACTCCTGGTAATAAAAGGCTATCCAGTAAATGTTCTGGATAGGGAGTCTAACCAGGTTCACCCGCTGATCGATAGTTTTATTTTTTCATTAAAGCACAAGGTGATATTTGTAAACCTCATACCATGGGTTAAAACTGCGTTATTTGAGTGTCTATGCACAATAGGTAACCCACATAGGGAATGTCACAAAACTAATCTTTAAAATCGTTTTTGTTGTCTTCGTTCTTTGTTGTTTCTTACGCATTGAAATGTAATGCAGCACTACAATTTGGCAATATAGCCATAATCCTTTGTGCCCTTTGATCTGCATCAGATTTTCGATTGATTGTCCTAAATTCTGGAGGTTTCAAGCAACAGAATATTCTAATATTTTGAGCTTTGCTATAGTCGCTAGTAGCACTTGCTTATAAAGTAGCCCATTGGTATTTTTTGTCAGTTGAACTTATATTCTTAAACTTACCGATATCATTTCTGTAACATAAAACTCTTTGAAATCTAGCTACTATATTCCTACGTAACTCATGAATAATAACTCACATATTGCAATACAATAATACAGCTACAATGTGTTTACAGCATTCGGATGCACCAGCTGGACATGTGCATTTAAAATCACTTATTGCCAAAGTATTTTTACAAATAGATCCCGTTATTAAATGAGGAGCCGATAATAATGCGAAAGTCTGTAGTGCGAGGGCATAAATCGCATAAACAAACTTGACACAGGGTATTACGCCACAAAGAATAACATGCTTGGCATTTAGCACTTCTTCACCTTCACAAAAATTTATCGACGTTGCGCTGCTATTAGTATACTCTAATAAAGATTTTAGAGCAATTTGTTTACTCATTTTTAAATTTTTCTTTGATAACTCGAACAAACAAAACAATTTGCAAGGTAAACGGTAATACGGTAAACAAGACTATTCGCATATGACGGCCATTTTGAAAATTTAACAGCGCCACCTATTGTTAATTTTAATCGCGAATATGTTGATTGGACGGAAGTACTCAGTGCAGATTGATATAGCCTTACTAAGTATTTATTTAACAAACAGATTTTAAGAGATACATCTTAGTTATTAATAAATAACAAATAATAAAAGTTTTGTATGGTTATAACACTATTGTCTTTTGTCACTGTAAATTGTTTATTCCGCCACTGTACCATAAATCACTATTTCAAAAACAAAATTTGTTAATATTAAAAATCGTTTAATTTTAAAATTTCAGGAAGAAGAAAACTGAAGTACTTTGTTTTTAATGTTGGTAAAAAAGTGGCTAGGAAATCATGATTAACATGAACAGAAAAAACAAGTATTGAGTAATCTTTGCTACAATAAATAATGAAGTCGCAAACTTCCACATTCAATATTACCATCCCTAATTGAATTTGGCCGTAATAGGAATGTTTTTGCATTAACTCGTACATCTGTGATTCATCATTAAAAACCAAATAATCCAAAGTTGGCAGGAGGTCTTCAATGGTTAAATTGCGGCCCTCGAATGGGCATTTAATTTCAATGAGCTTGACAGGTTCCCCACTCTCAACGACAACACCATCGGGGCTAAAGCCTAGCCATGGGTTCATCTCGCTGACAACTAGACCACACTCGACAACGTTACATTTTAAAAGTTGACGGTATGCATCTCTGGCGAATGGTTCATATTTCTTTCCGTGTTCCACATATTTATTTGTGAATTCCTTGGGAAGGAACAAACTCTTTGTTTTTTCACTCCAATTATTTCCTTTATAGGTAAATAATGGGTAGCACGTTGTACCTGGAAAGAAACAAAATTAATGTTACTCATAGTAGATTTTGATTTAAAACTCACACAGACGGTGTAATTTATCTCAGAAAATGTGTCAACTGAGCTGTGCCAAATTGCAAGTACACTTTTGCCAGATAAACTGCACCGTGCATGGGGTTCTTCAAAGTTCATAACATTCTGTTAAAAATTAAATTAAAATTTACAACTCGCCAGTAATTCTATATTTTCTTACCTGCAGCCAATCATCCTTTCTTATCTTCTCACATAACTCCAAGCGGTTGAGACATACAATTTTCTCGGTGTAAAATTTCCTACAACAAGATTGTGGAGTATCTATTTCAAATTTACACAACTCCTCCGCCCTTCGCTTTGTAATACACATTTAATTTGTTCATCGACATAGTCTTCTAGGAACTCAGTTTCCACTTCGTCAGAAATGCAGACCATTGCATGTAATACCACGGCAGTATTGGGAAGTCGGTTTAACATTCTTTTGTACCTATCTTGATCGTCATCGTTATGTTTTAAATTTACTTGAACAGGAGTGTAGCAACAGTATTTCGTAACATCTTCTGTTACTTGATATTTATCTATAGCCCCCTTTCTCAAGTTAGACCACAATGGTTTGTCGGTTGCAGAGAGCTTTTCTAAGTCGTCTAAATTATTTCTGAAATCGAAAAATTGGTTTGCAAGTTTCCCATTAAGAATTTTATGATTTTAAATATAAAAGAAAAACGGTAAAAATAACTGTAGATCAAAATTTTTTTTTTATTCGAAAGTTTGATCAATAACATTTATGTTCTAAATAACATCATTGAAATGTCCACCGCGACTACGATTGCAGGAGCGAATCCGATGAACCCAATTTCGGTCACTATGCAGAATATCCACATTAATCTCACGAATGGCGTTCTCTATGTTCCTCTTCAAGTCCTCAATTGTTTGTGGTTTGTTCGCATAGACCAATGACTTCACATAACCCCATAAAAAATAATCCAACGGTGTTAAATCGCAGCTTCTTGGAGGCCAAGCATCTGGTCGAAGTTGTTCAATTCTTCTTCGATCTCTCGCATCAAGAGAAATCAATGTTTCAGGAAACTTTTCTTTCAATAAGTCGATGGTTTCACTAGTAGTGTGGCATGAGGCACCGTTCTGTTGGAAAAACATGCCATCCAAATCCATTTCTTCTAACTGGGGCCACAAAAACTCCGTTATCATCGTTCGATATCTTTCACCGTTGACTGTAAGAGCCGTTTTACATTACACAAAATTTTTCAGTATTGAAAGTTTTAGTACTAAAAATCTAATGCGCGCGTCGAATAAGGAAGATAGAAAACTTGTTGTAATTCTTTCCTGTTTGCAACTACAACTGACGATTTTAACTTTTTCAGCGGCTGAATATGCGCCGCGTGCATTAGGTAAATTGTCAAATGTCAATTGGTTTGTTATTTAAAAGTGTTTAAAAGTGATTTAAATAATTAAATAAAAATGCAAATTAGCAAAAGAAAAAAATTATGTGCTGCGGCTGTGATAATTATCACAATGTTACTTGTAAAAACAAAAAATCAAACAACTTTGAAGAAAAAGCGATTATGGACTAAACCGTGGATTGAAAGAAGAATGGGAGGAAAAGGAATTTTAAATATGTTGAACCAAGAATTATTAACCGAAGATGTAATGGCATATAAAAACTTTTTGCGAATGAACAATGCCCCATTTGAAAAATTACGCAAGCTCGTTGAACATAAAATAAAAAAGCAAGGTACAACTTTTAGAGAAAGTATAACCCCGAGATGTAGGTCTGTATAGTAAAATTAAGTTTTGTGTTTTTTAACGTTATTACTTATAGGTTAGAAACCACACTACGATTCTTGGTAACGGGAGAGACTTTCAGATCATTAATGTATTCTACCCGCATACATGAAAGTACTATTTCGAAGTTTGTACCTGAAGTTTGCGAAACAATATATTCCAGTTTAAAGAAAATATATCTTAACCCATTACTGCCCACAACTATTTTTGACTCCAAATTTGATGAAAAATTGGGAACTTGCTTATTATTTTTGTACTAACAAATTACGTTAAGGATTTTTTTTTTCAAGTGGTTCTTCAAATAATGGGTGGGTCGAAAATGACCCAGTGGGCACATACATATACACGCGATTTTTCGATTGTTTTCCATTTTTATTTCAAACCTCAACATAGACAAATTATAGATAATTATTATCATTTTAATTAATTTTGATTCATATTGGCTCTTTTTTGGTCATCTTCACTTTTGGTGGAATGCTACAAAACACTTATCGTGGAGTGCTACTGTGCATTTCACGCAAGCCTTTGTAGTTTTGCTTCCACAAACTGCACACCTTCTTCTTGCCTGCTTGGTGACAATAAGATGTGCCGCTTCGTGTGTGCGGACAGCTACTGGCACACAAAACGGCCGAGATGGTCCCGATGCGATGGTTCGTACACCGTCCCATGAAAATATTTACAATTGGCCCAGTATTGCCCCAGCTTTGGCCCAACGGTGCTCGATGCTTGGCCAATGATTGGCAGTACAACTGGGCGACAGTTGACCCAGAGCTTTAATGATAACCTCGGTCCTACGGTTGGCGGCCAGGATTGGCTCAACGCCGGCTACCAGTACTTGCCCATTGATTGGCAGCACAACTGGGCGACAATTGGCCCAAAGCTGTAATGATAACCTCGGTCCTACGGTTGGCGGCCAGGGTTGGCGCAACGAGGGCTACCGGTACTTGCCCAATGATTGGCAGCACAACTGGGCAACAGTTGGCCCAAAGCTTTAATGATAACCTCGGTCCTACGGTTGGCGGCCAGGATTGGCTCAACGCCGGCTACCAGTACTTGCCCATTGATTGGCAGCACAACTGGGCGACAATTGGCCCAAAGCTGTAATGATAACCTCGGTCCTACGGTTGGCGGCCAGGGTTGGCGCAACGAGGGCTACCAGTACTTGCCCAATCACTGGCAGCACAACTGGGCTACAATTGGCCTAAAGCTGTAATGACAACCTCGGTCCTACGGTTGGTGCTTAATTAATACTATTTATTTCATTTTACAATACAATTTTCTTTATTGTGCGGTTATTAAAACATCAAATCATATTTTATTTAAAGTTTTTATATTTAAGTATTTTATTTAACATTATTTAAAATAACAATTTTATTAATCATTCAACGATTGTCTTTGACGTCGACCGCCCTCGCGATCACCGGCTCCTGCTAACCAGCGACTAACTTTGCTGACAATCAACACTTGTTGGGCCCCTAATTTCTCTTCCAAAACCTCTGAAAGAAAATAAAATATTAGGTATTATTGTAACATTATTGTTATTATTAGAAAATATATTATAAAAATTGTGGTACTACCCAAGTAACATTTTACCGTCATAAATGTACATATACCTTACAGAAATTTCCGTAACGGTAAAGCATTGATTTGCCCCTTTTGCAGTTACTGTATTGATGTATCATTTATGCACATATAAGGTACAGGTATTTTCGCAACGGTACGGCATTGATTTGCCCCTTTTGCAGTTACTGTATTGATGTATCATTTACAGGTATTTTTGCAACGGTTCAGCATTGATTTGCCCCTTTTGCAGTTACTGTATTAGTACATCGTTTTTATACCGATTATGTGTTGATTTTTTATGAACGAGATATTTATTTAATAGAAAAAATAATTTTTATCTAAATATATAAAAGAGAAGATCTGCGTGTTTGTTCGCTATACGTTCCTAGACCCGTGGACCGATCTCGACCAAATTTTGCACAGTTATTTTGTAGCTCCAGGCGCAACTATTCTCGCATATATGGAGAAGAAATTCGAGCGGGGAAAAAAGTTATTCGCTTTTTTCGAAAATCAAATCACAAGTTTGACAAAAAATTTAATTTGTCAAATAATTAATTTGACGTACAGTCAGTGGCGGGGAAAAAAGTTATTCGCTTTTTTCGAAAATCAAATCACAAGTTTGACAAAAAATTTAATTTGTCAAATATATAAAAAACTACTAACAAAAAACCACTAACAAATTAATCTGAAAATACTGTCAACAGATGGCGGGGATGGCGGCTTTAATTCGAAAAATGCAAACCACTAACAAATTAATCTGAATGCCGCGAATAAGACCGGAGCACTTTATATAGGTCGCAGAACTCGCCGGAATTGTGCAAGAAGACGCAGATCCACTTCTTCGTGGAAGATCTACCTCTTTGCGGAAGATTTAACTTTACATGAAGATGTAACTTTACGTGAAGATTATGTATGTATGTATGTATGTATGTATGTATGTATGTATATATGTATGACAGATGACGGATGACAGATGACGGATGACAGATGACGGATGACGGATGACAGATGACAGATGACAGATGAAAGATGAAAGATGACAGATGACAGATGAAGGCCGAACAACTATGGCCTTCATGGATCTATTATGGTCCGGTCTGTGAGGCCGAAGGCCGAACAACTATGGCCTTCACGGATCTATTATGGTTCGGTCTGTGAGGCCGAAGGCCGAACAACTATGGCCATCACGGATCTATTATGGTCCGGTCTGTGAGGCCGAAGACCGAACAACTTTGACCTTCACGGACTTATTATGAACCGGTCTGTGAGGCCGAAGGCCGAACAACTATGGCCTTCACGGATCTATTATGGTCCGGTCTGTGAGGCCGAAGGCCGAACAACTATGGCCTTCACGGATCTATTATGGTCCGGTCTGTGAGGCCGAAGGCCGAACAACTATGGCCTTCACCGATCTATTATGGTCCGGTCTGTGAGGCCGAAGGCCGAACTACTATGGCCTTCACGGATCTATTATGGTCCGGTCTGTGAGGCCGAAGGCCGAACAACTTTGACCTTCACGGATCTATTATGGTCCGGTCTGTGAGGCCGAAGGCCGAACAACTATGGCCTTCACGGATCTATTATGGTCCGGTCTGTGATGCCGAAGGCCGAACAACTATGGCCTTCACGG
This sequence comes from Podabrus alpinus, assembly GCA_932274525.1. Lineage (NCBI taxonomy): Eukaryota > Metazoa > Arthropoda > Insecta > Coleoptera > Cantharidae > Podabrus > Podabrus alpinus. Next base: position 32,389,542 of record OW026452.1, read on the forward strand.
ATCTATTAAGGTCCGGTCTGTGAGGCCGAAGGCCGAACAACTATGGCCTTCACGGATCTATTATGGTCCGGTCTGTGCGGCCGAAGGCCGAACAATTTTGACCTTCACGTATCTATTATGATCCGGTCTGTGAGGCCGAAGGCCGAATAACTATGGCCTTCACGGATCTATTATGGTCCGGTCTGTGAGGCCGAAGGCCGAACAACTATGGCCTTCACGGATCTATTATGGTCCGGTCTGTGAGGCCGAAGGCCGAACAACTATGGCCTTCACGGATCTATTATGGTCCGGTCTGTGAGGCCGAAGGCCGAACAACTATGGCCTTCACGGATCTATTATGGTTCGCCCTGTGAGGCCGAAGGCCGAACAACTATGGCCTTCACCGATCTATTATGGTCTGCCCCCTGTGAGGCCGAAGGCCGAACAACTATGGCCTTCGCGGATCTATCATGGTCCTCTCTCTGTGAGGCCGAAGGCCGAACAACTATGGCCTTCGCGGATCTATTATGGTCCTCCCCCTGTGAGGCCGAAGGCCGAACAACTATGGCCTACTCGGATCTATTCTGGGTCTAGATGGCTAAGGGCGGCGGATGCCGCCCGTGCCAGCTAGTAAAAGATAAAAGTTTTGATTTTTAAATATTTCTATTTTTTACATACTGCTAAATTGTTTCCCTGTTGTCTGCGCCAGGATCTGAAAATTGACATTATAAATGTGATAATTTTTACTTACTTTTTTTTCCGAGGCCAGGTTTTGAACCCAAGCTGTACTGTACCTATACGTCTGAAAACCAACTGCTTAGCCAACTCGACTACCTGGGTATACGGTATAAACTATGATATTTCTTATTTGATGGTCAATTTTATTTTCAATTCATAGATTAAAAATATTACCTAATATTGAATTAAAATAAATCAAATATTTTGCTTTGGTACTTTAAAATTTATTACATTATGAATTATTTTAAATAAAAGTTGTTATTTTGCACGTGGTTTGAAGAAAAATGCTACGACGCCGACGTCACTTTAATTCGAATCGACAGCGGTGGTGGGATTAAATTTATTTAATTTAAATTTATTAAATTTTAATTTCCTGACTTTTAATTTCCAGAATTTTTATTTCACATTTGGAGATTTTCGAAGATTTTTGATTGTTATTATTTGCGCCGTAGTTTTTCTTAAAAATCCGTATTGAAGTAACGAAGTTAGAAACTTTTTCAATATTTAGAAAATCAAAAATTTGATACAAAGTTGAAATAAAGATTTATGATTACTAGAAAGACATAAAAGACCGATTCCCCAACTATAATATTATTCCTTTCTCATTATAGGAAAAAAAAAATATTGGAGAATGTAAGAAATCTCGATGGCGTAATGGTAAATAGGCACGATGGTACCTTTGGCAATCCGTTGTACAGTGGTTCAACTCCCAAGCCGGCAAAGTTATTTTAAAAATAAATTTCCTAATTAATTAATTTTTTAATATTTTTATTAATAAATATTATAAACACAGTTATTTATCGGTCTTAAAACTTTAAAAGGGCCTTTAGTTAATTAGCTATTAGAAAACATAAAATATTTAAAATACACGTTTTATATTAGCTAGTTAACTAAAGGGCTTTTTATATGGGTTGATAATACCGGACGTAAGAGGTTTAAAATTTCCGCCCCCAATTTAGAAATTTGACCGCCCTTCTTACTCCAATAATATCTCATATAATAATTATTGTAATATAAAATGCTTATCATAATTTGTAACCAATCAGAAACAAGAGTTTTTCTAACGGCGAAATTTTTTTTTATACATAATCTTGATACATAAATAACTATAATGTTACATATTTTTTACATTTCAATATTAATAAAAATTATAAAAAGCGCGTCTCGAAATTTAATTTAATAAAAAGGGACTTTGGAGAATAAGACGGATTTTTATTTATAAAATTATTATATTATACGAGTATATATTTCATAATATTTTATTATGTACTTATTAAAGTAGTCATGGACAATATCAAAACCGTGAAATAAATATCACAAAGTTTAACTAATAAATCATCTTTACATATTATATACCGGAATTGTAAGCGACTAAAACTTTACTATTTAATCTACACTTTCAGGTATCAAACCGGTGATGAAAATATCGTACCGTCCATCTTATAAAATACCTGTATATGTTAGACATTGCTTTTATTGTAACAAAACGAAACGATTAAAACATTACCTAATCGGTACCGTATGTTCAACTATATTTTAGTTAATAAACTTTCAGTGCCGATCCGATAAAGCAATTGCCTTCAGAATAACGGTGCGAAAATATGTACATTGAAACTATACCTAAACAGTACAGTGTAAATATGAACTAAAATTTATGTGCCGCTTAGGTACCATTTTGGTACTTAATTTTCAGGTAATAATTGTAATATAAAATGCGTATAATAATTTGTAACCAATGAGAAACAAGAGTTTTGCTAACGGTGAAATTTTTCTTCGTTCTGATTGGTTACAACTGTTTTAAAACGTAATTAAAATTCATTGATCTTTAAATTACTTATTTTTATAATAAATATTTTAATGTTACGTATGTTTCACATTTTAATATTAATAAAAATTATTATATTATATAATATATTTCATAATATGTTATTATGTACTTATTAAACCTGTCATGGACAAATATTATTATGTTGAACAATATCAAAACGGTGAGGTAAAAATCATAAAATTTAACCAATAAAGCATCTTTACATATTATATACCGGAATTGTAGCAACTAAAACATTACTATTTAAACTGTACTTTAAGGTATCAAACCGGTGATGGAAATATCGTACATTCCATCTTATAAAATACATGTACATGTTAGATATCGCTTTTATAGTAACAAAACATTACCTAAACGGTACCGTATGTTCAAATATATTTTAGCTAATAAAATTTCAATGCCGATCCGATACAACAATTGCCTTCAGAATAACGGTGCGAAAATATGTACATTGAAACTATACCTAAACAGTACAGTGTAAATATGAACTAAAATTTATGTGCCGCTTAGGTACCATTTTGGTACTTAATTTTCAGGTATGAAAATATATGTACATATTCGTTATACTTCAATGGTATACCGGTATAAAACCGACGTTGATGTTACTTGGGTACCTTTACTACAAGTGAAGGTCGCCGTTCCACTGAAATTCAGCTTTCCTTCGCTTGCTTTCGTTTTTCTCCCACATCCGCTATATTGTATTTGAACCGATTTTGCAATGATAGCGGGGATCATAAAACCAATCGCTTGTTTTATTTCCTTGGATCCCCCAATCCAAGACGCTAACAATATTTTCTGCAAGGTAAAAAAATGTGTTAAACATTAAAACTTATAATTTTCAAGAAAGTATCTTACCAAAGCATCTTTTTTATTTTGATCATTTCTCAGCTCTTCATCAAATATTTTAAAATCGTGCAAGTTTCCTATTGGGAGCGGTGATATTATATTTCGTGCAGCAGAAACTTGCTGCACTGAACTACTTGGTGTTAAATTAAAATTATTTTGGACCTCGTTAATTTTTTTCTGGACGTCATATAAAATACTGCACTTTATCGACTGCATTTTTTTACTTAAATTAGTTTCCAATTCTTGGAATTTGGAATCGATATGGTCTTTTAATTTTGCTATAAGAAAAAATAGTGATAAATAAGATTATTGAAAAAGATGTCATTAGAGTTTTGTTACACACCAAAGTCTGAATCTTTAATTTCCTGTCGATTCGGTTGGTGTTGGTTTATCTGTTGACCGCTTTCTGTATTTTCTTCTGTAGAAAAACCAAAAAATTATCAGTTTCAAATCAATATACGATCGTTGGTCAGTACAGTACTGTGCAACACTACATAGTTTAGCATTAAAATTTATTGTGTTATTTAAAAAGGGATTGATATTTGTCAATTCCTTTTGAAGTACTTATACCTGCATTAGTTTATGACCCTTTCATCACAAAAGGATAATTTAAAAAGGTTTTATTTTATTTGCACCTTAAAATTTACAAAATCTATGTAATTAGTGAATGTTCGCAAATTTTTTCAGATTGTCGAAGGGTTACAATTAATTCGACCATTAACAGCCCTCACAGAGAAACTTTCTTTTTCTAAAGATAATATAACAGATTTTTGTTCGTTCGTTAAAAACTTGTACTTGGCACAATTTCACAGTTATAAACAGAATAAACAAATTTTAAAATTCTAATTGGGCGGTGTTATGCAGAAAGCTACTAAGCCACGTCTGCATAAATCCGAGATAATTAACAATTAGTACAGTATTAAAGTAAAAAAATAAGAAGGTAACTTCCTGAAGAAATTTTTTTTTTGCACTTAGGCATAATTTTCTTCTGTTTTATCATATGTGACTGTATATTGTTAACTCAACATTTTTGGAAATATTTAGATATTTTGTGGGTTGGTTGGTTTCTGCAAAATTATGAATACCTAATATACAATACGAACAATAGAAAACATTATGTTTTTTCTCATTAGATAATGAGAATTATTTAATGATTTATTAAGCAATAATAAGTACAACACGAAAGTGCTAAAATAACATTATTCTATTTCAAAATCTAAATTTTGAATGTTAAAGCCGTCAATATCTTCGTCGATTCCAGGTTCGCTTCTTAACGTATTATAAAATTGTATTGCATCACCTGGTATAAGATGCAGAATGGATTCTATATCTTTTAGTTTTGCTGGCGCTATTGGTTTTCCGTTGGGCCATAAAGGTAAAAGTTCATTAGTAAAGTTGAACGATGGCCGTCCCCTGGTCGATTTTTTTATATTAATTACTAAATCATTGCTAGTAAAATCATCCATTTTAATGTAAAGAAGAAAAGGATCATTAATGGTCATTTTAATTTGCCTAATTTTAAACCAATTTACTTTTTCTTTATTGTCTGTTAACTTTCTGTTTGTTATCTTACTTTCCAATCTACTAGTACCATAAAAATCTCCTTGTTCCATCTCAGAAACTATTAGTGGTTTCTTTTTTCTGCATGTTTTCATAATTTTAGTATAATCTTTTGGAGTGTATAGCCTTTGTTGGTGCTTTAATGCCGACTCGATGTCGCTGAAGTCAACATCATTAGGAAGAAAACTGTGGCCAGAATATAAAAACTTTAATGTGATGCTTTCAAGTTGTTCCGATTCATGCAAAATTGTTTTTAACATCAATGTCATCTTAATGTTTCTATTCTGGCCACCACACGAATCGCTCCACAAAATAAGGTGTTTGACATCTGGTGATAAATGCATTTTGATATGCTTAACAATGCAAGAGCCTACTTCCTGCGCTCCCCTACCTGCCACTCCCTCAACCCAGACAACAATATCCCCTATCCTCCTTACCGCTGTGTATACCGGCATTCTAGACCCAGAGTTGCCTTTTATAAAAAATTATGTTAGTTGGTATTCTGGGTAGTGGAAGTGTTTTCTCTAAATCAAAAGTAATGCATTCGATTTCTTTTTCTTGCTTGGCATTTTTGAAATCTTCCTTTAAAAGCTTTTGAGCATTTTCAGCAGTTTCTATGTGTTTTCTGTGTTCCTCTTTAATTTTCTGGTTTTGCTCGACATTTTTTTCATTATCTGCTTGTATTTTAAAAGAATCACACTTGTTACAAGTATCCTTTTTTAAAGGTTTAATACGTAGATTAAAGTTGTTGTAAAATATTTTTTTATAATATGCAATACTCACTGGAGCTTCCTTTTCTTCTTTATACAAATCGTACATCTTTTGTAACGTCATTTCTGGAGGTAAAAATTTTGCATCCGTTTCTTGTCTGCTGTAATGCGACTCATACTTTGGAATTTTATTAATGTGATCAATGACAGATTGCATTTTTTCCTGCGAGAGTTTATTGTGCCCACCTTGCTTTTTTCCTCTTTGGTCGAGCAAATCTGTCCTTCCATTAAACTTTTTAAGTGCAGTATTTACACGAAAAGGAGTAATTGATAAAGTCTTGCAAAAAGTTTCTCGGCAAACTCTGCAGTTATTAAGTGTATATACTCTAGAAAATTTTCGTTTGTCAATATTTCTGCCATATATCCTTTTTTTGGTCTTTCTGCCACACATGCGACAATAAATGTTGTCTGGCTATCATAGCTTCCTAAAGACCAGTATCTATCAAATTCTTTACGACGTCTTATCATATCAATATTTTCAGCGCATTTTAACTGACAGTTGCAGTGGTAATCATTAAACTCTTTTGGCACTATTTGTGTACCCTTGTTATTAAAATAAGAGTTATTGCTATTCTTATATTTTTTTCGGTCAGCTCTATTTTGTTCTGTATATTTCCGCTTTCGCCCTTTCTTTGGTCTGCCATGGTTTTCTTTCATATTTTCTGGCAAAACTTCGGCAGCCTGTTCATTAATTCCGGGCAAAACTTGTGCCACCTGTTCATTATTTTCTGGCAAAACTCGTGCAACCTGTTCATTATTTTCTGGCAAAACTTGGGCAACCTGTTCATTATTTTCATCGCTACTATCACAATCAGATGATAATGCTTCAGGTTCATAAGTAGGATCTTCATCTGCATCATCTTCATTTGCGTCATCTGCATCTGAGACGTAGTTATTGTCTTCATGAGTAGTCAGCAACTGCGTGACAATATGTTGAGAATCTATAAACCGATGAAAATAGAATAAAGATACATACATTACCTACGTACCTTGATACCTACTATTATATAAAAATAGGGTATCTACCTACTTTTTGTAATTACATAAGGAGTGCAACGTACCATTAGGTATATTTTCATCCGAATGTAAGGCATACGTGTGATGTAGAAGCTCCAGTGGTTCAGGAATCACTACGTCTTGTTGTTCTGGATCATATTCAACAACTTCTATGTCTTCCAGCAGGAAATCCACATCTAAGGAGTTTTACATTAGGTTTAGGTCCATTAATATGCAAAATATTTAGAACTAAGCTATATTATTTACCTTCATTTTCAGTTAGTAAAGCAATAATACTTTCAGTTCTGCTGGAATAATTTGACATTGCTTAAACAACACCCGCAGCTGTGAACTTTTAACAATAACTTTTTATACCAACGAACGGATTAGTTATTAATTTATTAATCTATATAGACGAATAATATGTTGTTGTGTCACCTTGTCTTCACTTCCCGCTCGATGTATTTTTTTTGGTTAGGAATGCTTACTTTGACACACTTTGACGTTTAGCTTCGTTTAGCAGAAAACAACCAAACCACATGGATTAGTACCGCACAACATCTAATGGTATATGAAAATATATTATTTGATTCTTTTTGCAGAAAGCATCCAAACCACTTGGATTCGTACTGCAATTTAAAGTTATACGAAAATATTAACCGATTAGTTTTGCAGAAAGCGACCAAACCACTTGGATTCGTACTGCATATCTAAAGTTTTATATTAGCTGATCTGTTTTGCACAAAGCAACCAAACCACATGGATACATACTGCATATCTAAGGGTAAAGCAAATATGCTAAATGATTCACACCAAGTGGGTTGGTTGCTTTCAGCAATCCGTATAACGTTGCATAGCTGTTATGCCGAATGCTTTCCTGACCTTTATAAAATTAATAAGTTATCCTGTGGCTTGGATGTTTTCAGCAGAATGTATAATGAACCTTACTGGCGCCGTACCTTCAATAATTGAAAAAAAAAATTTGGGTTGGTAGCTTTCTGCATAACACCGCCCAATTTTAAGATGAAAAGGTCATAAACCATTGTAGGAATAAGTTATAGAAGGTATAACTTCAAAAGGTATTAACAAAATACCAACCCCTTTTTAAATAATACAATAAATTTTAATGCTAAACTAGGTAGTGTTGCGGTTCATTTGTACATTACTGTAAAGTTGCATATTTGTTATAGAGTAATAAACGATTTCCTTGTAATTAGCTCTGGATGTAAATCGTTAATAAATAACTCTAAACACACAAATATACAACTTACACCCCTATTCACTAACTTTGATCGAAAAGTATAAATTTTCTTAACAAATTAGAAGAAAAATACGTGAGAGAAGAGTTAGTGAATAGGGTTGTCAGCAAGTTTTAGCTCAAAACCGACTAGGTACATATTAATATTCATGTTTTCCACTACTAATAGCTAAATAATTTTACCTACCACAAGTTATATTATTAAAATTTGAGATTTCACTACTATTCATTAAAATATGTAGTATCTCATCCCTTGACGGTACGGTCACATCAACATCTACCAATGGTAGTTATCAGTGTCTGTCGTCATGACTTTATTCAAATTTTTGAGGAGTCTTTGTAGTCGTCTATTGCCCTGTTCATAATTTCCTAAAAAAAAGGAGTATTTAAAAAAAGAATTGTTTACGTTTAAACACACTTACGAGCATCGGCCAACACATTCATCACAGGATAATTTATCCACGTGGTTTCTGGGTCCTTTTCACCTTTCACCATTTTTTTTAATTTTCCGTAATCCACCTTGTCAGGGTAACGACAGAAAGTTTTGCCTTCAGATTTGGTTACCCACGAACGTGGAACCAAATCTATAGAGTTCATCTCATCGTCGAATTCGACGATTAAATAAATAACGCTTTCATTGGAATTAATCATCTTGTTTGTAATCGCAGTTTTTTAAAAATTATAACTTCTTATTCTATCACGTCTAATGTTCAAATGAATACCCACCAAATACTATAGATAGGATAATACGTCCAAGTTGGGCCTATAACAATAGAAATTTTGTAGCCCAACAAAGTGCGCCATCTGTTATCTCGAGTTGGAACCACTTTGACACTTATCAACTTGTTCACGCCATGCAGGGGTGTACTTAAAGAATTTTACCTCTAAACAGACGATTAATAAAACTACATAGGTTAATTGTGAGAATTTTTTTTTAATTTATTTAAAAAATTAATTTACTTAAAGAGTTTTACCTCTAAACAGACGAAATAAAACTGCATAGGTTAATTGTGAGAAATTTTTTTAAATTTAATTTTACTTTTTGAATTGTTTTTTTACTATTTACTTTTTTAAACAATTTTGACTTATTGTCTTCATTAAACTTATTAACATAAGCTTTAATCAAGACATTAAAATATTTATCGCAAAATAAATTTACACAGGTATCACATACTACGATACATTGCCAATATTTTCCCTAATTCTACAACAACTTTTTAATTTTGTTTTAACCGTTCCAACATTTTCTTCTAAAAAAACATTAAACAAACTTTTAAAAGTATTATTTATGAAATCGGATGCTGTCTTAGCAATTTCATTAGGAAAATGCAATTTTGATGTTTCCGTATACTTTTTTAATTCTATGAAAGTATTTAAAATATCATAGTTATTGTTCAAATTGCATAAGGCATTTCTGCAATCTTCGTGTGGCAGTCTACTGCAGACCCAACCCAATACATACGTTTCAGAATTTTTCTCCGCTAAATTAATATTAATAATATCGCAAGGCACATTATTTTTTGGAAAAGACTGCATGGTTATTTCTATCGGTCTACTACACATTTCTTGCTTTTGCAAGAAGAAATTGGATTCATCTATCTCGCTATTACTATCCGCTGATGGCTGAAGCAATTGATTTGCCATTACCGATCTCAGGTTACAACGAAATTTAACGGCATCAGGTGTAACATTGTTTCCACCTTTTGCTCTGATTATGGAAAATAAGTTTTCCACACAATCTTGTGTTAAACGGCGAGTAAATAAAAACTTAAAATTAAAATTAGTATTTAAATCTTTCCACAGAAATTTTAATGCATGAATATTGCTTATCCAGCCGTTAATGCATATCGGATTTGTTCTACGACTGTTCAAAAATTGTAATCCATGTAAATATTTCAACAAATGATCTAATTTTTTCATATGATAGTTTGTTTTCGTTGTCAGAGGTCTTCTATAATTTTTGTCTTTATATTTTCCAGAATTAAAAATATCATATAGAATATCAATATTTTCTATAAATTCAGCTGTATGTGCTGCTTTGGCTTGTAAATTATTTAATGCAACATTAGATAAAATTCCAGCAGAAACCGAATGACTAAATACACGTGCAGCTAAAGATACCCTCATTGGACTAAAAGGGGGCAAAATTATGCATTTCCTTGTTAATTTTGGTGCCAATCTAGGAATTTGTTGTGAATCTATAGCATGAAATTTGACAACGTGAGACCAAGAATATGTTTTCTCTTTATATGCAACATCATATTTTTTAAAATTGTTACGGACACATTTTAGTAAATGAGGTGTATCATAAAAAAAATAAATGTTTTGCCCATTCACTGTAATATATGGATTAGTGACACTAATAGAACATAGTTTACGCAATTTTACGTTATTCGAACCCAAATCACAAATAATTCCTTTAATGACGAAACCAGTAGCTTGTACTTTTTGAATAATTGTAAGAAATATGTCTTTAAACTTATCTGCACTCAGTGCTTCCTTACTTAAATAATAGCCTACAACTTGTTTAAAATTTAGGTACAAGCCTTTTATCATAATAACTAACGCATGATTGCATAATTTGAAGGAATTGGGCCGCTCATCACCGAAGTCCTCGAATCCTTCAAAGATGTCTCGGCGAGCATCATAAGTTAAGTTTTCCTGTAAAACATTTCATCAAAAACTAGTGAAATTACTTTCTCTTCAGGTTTAAGTTTGCTACATCTAACTTCTAATAATTGTAATACTGTGTTATTAATACCACAACCCACATGCAAATTATTAAGCCAAGATCGCAAAGAACTAATGCTAGAAAGACTGAAAAACTTTCGAAGCATAACATAAGATTTTGTAGAACAATAATATAATGCTAATGCAAATTCTTTGTCACTATTATTATACCTTCTTCCATTTTTATATGAACTTGTTAATCGAAATTGGGTCTCTATAAATTGTCGACTCACTTGATTCATACCACTATCTAAATCTGGATACCTTCCCTTATCTTTTTTACATTGAGCAAGTTCCTCTTGTAATTCTCTGCTTAATTTTTTGTGCTTCCGTACTAAATATGATTTACTTTTCAAATTTTTCTCATATACTTCCAGTTTTAATTTTAGATTTGAATTTTCTTCACGTAAAAATTGGTTCTCAATTTCAAGACTCTCATTCTGAGGGTTACTTGTTGATGTTTCATTAAATAATACATTTGTCGGCGTCGTATCAATCACTTCTTGCATCTTCTCTGTTGCAATACTTTCATTCCGAGAGTAACTTGTAGATGTTTCATTAAATAATACATTCGTCGGCGTCGTATCAATCATTTCTTGCACTTTCTCTGTTGCAATACTCTCATTACGAGAGTTACTTATTTTTATTTTTTTTGTGGTCTAAAAAGTTTAAAAACAATACATTAAAAATTTGTAAAATATAAATTTTATAATAATACTAACCTCTCTTGACAAACTATTTCATCTCGATTGTTTCTTTTAACTTAGATTGGTACATTACACAAAAGAAGTGTAGGTATGGCTGTAGGGATCAAACTATAAAACATAAAATAAAAATTAGACTAACAAGGGGTCATTCATGCTCTGTAGTTCTTCATTTGTTTCTTGTTCTTTATTGTACCTTTTTTATTTTTAGCCGTGTGAGATAGATTGCGCTTTGTCCCAGTCTTATTCACTGCCTCCTTCAAATTTTTAGCTTGACGTTTCTGTTCTTCGGCTTCCAGCTCATTTTTGTTAGGTGTATCTGTTAAAATTGCTGCCTTTCGCTTTTTACGTCCTTTTTGGGTATCTTTACGTTTATCGGCTTTCGGGAGAGGTCTCACATCAGAGGGACTATAATATTGTTCTTTTATGGCGGAACAAACATTTGGAGTGGACACCTGTGATGTGGAAGCCCGTCACAATGGTGATTGAGATGGAGTTATGGAGACGTCTGATGTACGAGTAGAATCCTGCCGCAATAGTGAAAGGGGTGACAGTGGTGTTGGTGTTTGCTGATCGTGGCGATCCAAATTGGTAACCAAACCGTCATCCAGTAACATGTCTGGCTCATCTTCCAAATTTTCTCCTTCATTGTTGATTTCTTCGTCATGATTTACTTGGCCTTGAACTTCGTCAGGATGAGGACGATCTGTGACGGCGCTAGTGAGAAATTCATCATCGGAAAATACATCTCTGTTGAAAGGCCATATACCGGAAACTCGAAATCCGGCCAAAATATTTTTAGGAGTTGTTGCTAAAGGCAAAGCTTCACGAACCACTCCAGGGATATCATAAATAGACATACATTTTCCTGGATGATTTCGCATCCATGAGTCGCAAAAGCTGTTCACATATTTTTTCAGCGGACCATAGACAGATCTGTCCAATGGTTGAAGCTTGTGCGAGCAATGGGGTGGCAAGGAGAGAACCACTATTCCATTTTCTCTGCACAAATCGATTCCTTGTATGGACAGGTGCGAGTCATGATTATCAAAAATCAACAACACCGGCTTCTCTTTTGTACATCTTGTATGCTTTGCAAAATGCTCGAGAAATGTGACAACATTTTCTTTTATCATCCAGCCAGATTTGTTGGCAGCTCCAATACATCCAGGTGGACCATTAGTAACGAAATAACTTCGATAATTGACTCGTGGGAAAATGAACATGGGAGGCACTGTATTGCCACTAGCGCTTACCGCCAACGCCATTGTGACCAGTGTACCTCTTTCACCAGAGGTCACTGATCCAACTTGTTTTTCCCCCTTTTTGGCTATGATTCGATCTGGGCGTTGAACCGTAGTGATACCGGTCTCATCTACGTTGTAGACATCTTGGCATTCAAATTTGTAACGATCCATTACTTCTTCCAAAAGGTCGAAGAACTTTTTCACGTTTGTTCGGTTGAAGCTCGTAGCCCGGCTGAGACTTGTGGGTTCGGGTGTCCGCAATGATAACTCAGGATGACGTTTAAGAAATCCGCTCAACCAATCCTTGGATGCCATCATCTTCTCTGCCCAGTAACCTCTTAGTGGAATGTTATTTTTTGAAGCAAATTCAAAGGCGAGTTTTCGTACTTCTGTTGTGGAAAGGCCGAAGTATGTTTTAGAAGCATCTATCAAATATTTTGCCAAGTCCGCTTCAAGCTGATCTGGTAGAATTTGACGGTTCTTTTTATACCCGGTTGAAGGAGGTGAATCATCGGGCCCTAGAAGCACAATAAACTATATTTAACAAGTGTACAAGTAGGGTTCTCAAGCACATATGACGAGTTCATTAATTGCTTATTTAAAATGCATTATAATTAATATTATTATTATTATCATTATTATTACCTGCGGCTTTAACTTTTTTGCAGTATCTTTGCAAAGTCATGAAGTTGATTTGAAAATCAGCTACCACCTTTCGAAGGGATCTCTTGTTTTTTATAACTTCTTCGGCAGCTCTGGCGTAGACACCCGAAGGTGTGCTTCCCCTTTCCGTCTTGTTTTTGTAGGTCCTCATTTTCAACTATCAAAAAAACCCAAAACAAAGAAAGTAGCAATTTATTTCAATGAACTGAGCGAAAATACCTAATATAAGGCCACTGGGGCTGGTTGTTACAAGTAACAACCAGCCCCATCAAAATCGTAACAACTTGCCCCACGGCAGTTTTCAAACAAAAAGACTAATTTTTTCCGTAACCTTTAAATGTAATGAACCGGTCTGACATGCAAAATGTACCTAATTGCTAGGTTTTCTTCCCAGAAAATGTACGCAAGCAAACTGTAATTGATGTGGCAGTAATGAAAGAAACTTCCGGCATGCAACAAATTACTAAGAGGTATTAAAATCAATGAAGTCTTACCTTGTCAAACAATAACCGACCGATCGGAGCGAAACTTGGACGAAGTGCGGTGTAATGCAATATATGCCCATGATGGAGCGCGCATTGCGCTCGGATGTATGGCGGGAGTTTTAAACGCGTTGTAACAACTTACCCCTGTAACAACCAACCCCGGTCTCCCTACTTACCAATTTACAGGTTCAATCTCGTTTAAACCTCATACCAATACCTTGATTATTCTACATATTTTATTTAAAAATCGAGACTAGTATTCTATAAACAGAAAAAAGAAGCAATTTAATTTTAATAAAAGTGGATTTAGAACACAAAAGTCACTATTTAAGATCTTTTTGGGATGTAGAACAACATTGTCAGAATATAGAACAAAACAACTTTAAGTAAATTAAATATATTCTGATTGGATATAGAATATTAATACAAAAATATTAACAAAAATTATTTCTTAAAAACAAAAGTTAGCTTTAATTTTTTTTCAGTTTAGTGCATTTTGGATTAAGAACTTCATCCTTCCGATTTCGTAACTTTGGCTTAGACTTAGGTTCATTTGATGGCGTATTTTTTGTTGATTGAAGAGTTTTAGTTGGGGTAGATGTTATTTTTTTATGTTTTTCATTTGCATTAATCATCATTTCATAAAAAGCTCTTTCTTCCACAGGAACTTGAGGTAACATCGCTTTAAATGCCTGCTTTTTTGCTGCTGGAACACCAGGCACTATTTTTAATTGAGAAATGTTTCCCAATTGCAATTGTGCATTTACCTTGGCTGTAATTTTAACGCTTTTAACTTCCCCTTCGAATGAGACTTTATATTGAATAGTAAAGATGGAGGCTTTTGTATATATAATATATTTGGTTTGTCAATAGGGAATTTGGTTGTAATGTAATAGAGCTTTAGAAGCTTTCTCATAGTCCAAATAGTATTTTTCTTGCATTTGTAGCACTTTAAAGCGTAATTTCCAAGAGGATGGCATGTGAGTCAAAATTTTGATTAAATTCATTGGTGTCCATATTTCTAAATTTTTTATGTACCTCTCAATACAACTATGGGCTTAATCAATTTCTTGAATGCTGCCATGACCAGGTTCGGAATACTTATGTTCAATCGATGTAAGATTTTTACTGAAGTCCGATTGTAAAAAGTCTTGTAAGGCACAAGAAAGGTAACTGTTACGATTTTGGGCAATACAGCTATCTGACCATATTATTATTCTTTCGAGGCTTGGGATGTCAGATACGACAGCTTTTAAAATTTTTATTAGGGCGCTAGCTATGTGAGTGCCACCCCGGCCGATCATAAATTCATGCCAAATAGCATTGTAGACAATGTTGTTGGCACTGCAATGAGCTGTCAAATTGAAACAATTCAATTTGGATCGGTAATAATAATGTCCAACGTAAGCCTTCGGTAACGAGAAAACGTTTTGTAAATCATAAGTCAATATGCATGTATTTCTATTCCCTTCATCAAAGTTATTGCCTTTGCACCTGTCTCGATCCCTTTGTCTTTCCTTGTAGCCCAACATCTTCTTATGTTCGTGTTGATTTTGAATTTCAACTTCTTTCTCTGAAGGGTTTCTTATGGTTTTGTATGCCTCACAACGGTCGCAAAGGTCCTTTTTAGGTTTGAAAAAGCAAATATTGTACTCATAATTGAATATATTCGAGTAGACAGAAAAAGATACTGGGTTCTCTGTAGCAGTAACGTATAAGTTATATATTCTCTGTAGATTTAAGTCTCGCTCCAAATATTTCTTTTTAGTATTTTGTCTGCAATAGTGAGAATCGATCGTCGGGAAAGATTCAATGTGCTTTTTTACTTCATTCCTTTTCTCATCAGACGTTGACTTCTTTTTGTGATTGCCGATTGACGAGCTTGTAGGTATATTGGTCTCATTTTGACAACGATTTTAAAAAAAATAGTAAATTCGATTTTTGCTTATGTTTAGGGTATTTAAGAAAAATTCTTGGCAGACGCGGATATTTACATTATTGTAGTTAAAAGAGTAAAAATAAGAATATGCTTTCCGACTAGTAGCATTTGAAGTTCTCTTTCGCTTTGCAATTGTGCGTTTTACATGTTTGGAATAGAAATGGGACTTCTTGGCGTCGTCTAGCTCCCAAAATTGTTTATGAATAATTTGTCTTTCTTCTGGTAACACTTTTAGCGATGGCGGTGTTTTTCGCGAAAGTAGTCTTCGTAAAGCAATAAATTCAAACAATATCAATTTACCCGAAGATGAAAATTTACCAGGGACAACCGTGCAAGTTCCGTACGTAATCGTGGGAGATGACGCCGTTCCTTTATCAAAGAGGCTAATGAAACCTTTTCCCCAGCGAGGATTGTCATTAGACAAAAGAATTTTTAATTATCGTTTGTCAAGAGCTAGACGTGTTGTAGAAAATAGGTTTGGCATATTGGCAAACCGGTTCAGAATACTACAGTCAACAATAAAGTTGGGCCCTGAGAAGGTAGAACTTATCACCTTGGCATGTTGCATTTTAAACAATTTTCTTGCGACAAAAAACAATTCCTACATCGGTACTAACATTCAGGAATGCAACTTGCCCACAATGTCCCAACAAGGTGGAAATCATTGCAGTAATGTTGCATCCGATATCAGAAATAAATTTTCTGAATATTTCAATTCTCCACTTGGCAGTGTCGAGTGGCAAAGTAAATCAATTGGTGTTGAATGATCATTCCTAGGGTACAATCGTATAAGTTATTAAACTTTTCTTATTAATAAATTTTTATTTTTTTCAATTAAAGCATAATAAAGAGTATTTTTTTATATGTAGGTATATTTTTTATTAAACAAATTAATATGTGCAAAATTTGACTACTCTTGTCGTTCTAGTTCTTTCTGTAGCACTCCATGAATCATGTATTGCACTGCGTTTCTTCTCTCTTCTTTTACTAATTTCAGCTGTGCTGCCACAAACTCCCCGAAAATATCCTGCGCTGTTCTCTGTTCCGTTCTTTTTTCACGAAGTTGAAGAACTTCAGTTGCCTGCCCCAAATTGTTCGTTACTTGTTGAAGCATTTCCTGTTAATTAAGTTGACAATAGGAATGAAAGTTGTTATTATAATTTTTTTATAATTACCAATTCTTCAGCATCTTTGCTTGCAGTTTGAAGCTTTCTTTTATTTTTTCTTGGTGGTTGACTGGACTGGCTGATTGGTGTGTTTAAAAAATCCAATGGGCTTCGAACAGACTGCGTATTATCAACGCTTGAGTCCTCTTCATCTACATCTACATTGGATATCAAAAGTTCCGCAATCCCAATGTCAAAACTTCTTTCTTCATCCTAATAAAATTAAAAATACAAGAGATATTTTATTTAGCCTAACTTAATTTATTTTACTTACCTGAGAATTAATTTCCTCATGATCGACTTGGTTCGAATCATCATTACCACCAGTATCATATGAGGACACATGTTTCCTTACTTCTAACGAGTCGTTCAAAAATGCCATTTTGTCATAATACCATAATCGGTGCGATTCTGATTGCACATAGCAATTTGTTATACAGCAATATGGTTATATTTGTAACAATATGGTTATTTTTCAAGATTTGGTATTCTGATTTCGCACACATAACAATGTTTACATTTATTTTATAAGCAAATTGTTATGTTTCAAGCTTATCGTAACAAGGACCGCCCAACTCTTGTTAGACACTTGTATTGCTTGTTATACGTTTATAAGTTTGAGCTGTCAATTAAATTTTATGAAAATGGACCCAATTGACGTTAATTTTCATTTAAACTTTATAAATTTGTACGAAGATGTTGAAAATCAGTAAGTAAAATTAATAGTTCTATTAAATTAATTATTATTTTTAGGTTAAAAATTAAATATGAAGGTTTCTTAATTTTTTCTTTCAGAGAGAACCTACATTTAAAAAATTATTTCGTCTAAATAAAATAGCTGTATTAGATTTGATACCGGAGCTGCAAGAATGGGCGAATTACACTACCAGAAAGAACAAAATTCCGTTCCATTTGCAGGTGCAAATAAAAGTTTATTTATATTAATATTTAAAAAAACTAAGTATTAGTTTTCTAGGTTTTAATTTGCTTAAATTTTTACGCAACTGGGAGCTACCAAACTTCTGTGGGACAACATATGCATTAGGTGCAATATTGAAAATTTGGATGATCTGGAACAACCATCAGATCAATTAACAATCCCTGATGCCAATTCAAGAAGCCACCTGCCACCTCAAGAAGAAAGTAAGCAAGTGTATTTTTGCTGGTATATTAAAGTAACGATTAATTTTTTTAAGATACGAATAACGACTTTTTAACCCAAGGACGGATGGTCAGAAGAACATTAATTCGTTCACAATTTTCTGCAATGTAATCGAAGAATAAAAGTTATTTTAAACAGTATTATTTTAATAAATTAAAGATTATTCACAAATATAATTATTTACAAAATAAAATAAATTCATGTTTTAAAGTAAAATAAAAATAGGAAAACCGTTTTATGATTGCAATAGGATAATATAAGAACTGGAAATTAGGAACAAATTGAAAATTAGTTTTTGTTGTTATTATTATTGAGAGCAGAGGCAAAGGTATTAATGGAGGCAGCTAATAATGTTATGCTGTTTGACAGCTGTGTAACGGCTGTACTTAATTGTGCACTTGCTGCACTGTACAACTCTGCGGACTGCTGTAGCTGAGTTTGTTTCGGCACTCTCCTAGTGCGTTCTCTCGAAACTCTTTTTCGTTTTCGATCTGTAAAACAAATTAATAAAAAAATATTCCACTATAAATTTACAAAAAGTGTGAAATATACCTGTGTTTTGAAGGAACGCACTTGTACTTGGAAAGTGCCTTTCTTGTTCCTCGGCTGCAGCATCCTCATCGTACATTGCAGCTTCGTCCATTAGTACCTCTGCCGCATCCTCTTCAATAACAATATTTATTCGTAACATGGGATCCTCTTCTATGGGCAACTCCTCATTTCCAGTTATAGTTAACTATCCTATAGCCCCCATAAGACGGTTTTCCAATTCGGAAAGCTGATTATTTCGGTAACCACCTCCACCTGTCACAATTAAACTTTTACGGCAAGTTCGGGCCTTCTTCCTCACTCTCGACTTCCATTCAGAAATAAACTGAAAATTTATTAATTAGAACTAGCAAACAATTGATATTCTAATGTAAGTGAAATTTACAGTAACTCGGCCGAGAACGTATCAATGATAATTGTAAAAGATTGATTGTAGTTAACAAGTTAAAATAAATTAAATATTTTACTAGCCCACATGTTTCGATAAAAACAAAATTTTGTAAAAATGTAGTAATTACTGATTGGTGCTAGCTTAGCTCGGTAAACTTTTGTATAAAAAATTAACTACTCACAATTTTCCATTGCTGAGCTGTTTTATTAGCACCTCCGGGTTCCAAATTAAGAAGGTTGCTTAGTTCGTCGTAATTTGCCTTCAATTCGTTAGGATAGGACGGATTACACTTTCCTGATCGAAATATTGGATGTTCAATTATATACTTCACGATTACTTCCATTTGATAATGAGTGTCTTTCTTTCCGCGTCTTTTAACTTCCGCCATTTCGATCACAAACAGCTGTACTATTTCAACCAATTTCAACAATCTTATATGCATGAACTATGTAACAAACTTCAATACAAAAATATCCCTGCTCAAAATACCACGTTTACACAAAAATAGTGCCAAGTTTATAACAAGATTGCTATAGAATAAAATACAACAATTATTGTTATGCAAGTTTAATCAGAATAGCAACTTGCAAAATCTTGTTAAAATTATTGTTATAAAGTAGGTAACAATAACCGTCATAACCAAATTGTTGTATAGTAATTTGCAATCAGAATCGCACCGAATGATGGTTTGTACAACTACGTATATAACAGAAGATGGAGATTTACAAATAAAAAAGTTTTACAAATAAATATTTATATTTACCTCATCTTCACCCATTCCACTAGAAATTGCACTTAACATTTTCTTATGTTCAGTGGAATATGTTGAGCGAAGACCCTTAAATTTTTTCTGTATAATTGCCTCTGTTGCCAGAGGCATTAGTTCAGTCAAATTAGCAAAAATAGAAAAAATAATCGGTAAAAAGCTATAAATTGGTGGAGGCCTTCACCTTGGCGTAGTATTGAACATACTGAAAGTCCTGACGTCTACATGCAGAGCTCGATCCGCCATCTTGGAAAGAAGTGCTTAAAGTCAGGTTTTTTCTTCATATCTCGATAATCGTTGGTCCTATCTATAAATTGTCTATAAAAAAGGTTCAATAATTTTTTTTATCTTTATTTGTTTCTCTGTAATACACAGTTGAACATATAAAAATCACTTCCAGTGTAAAATCTGCAAAAAAATATAAAAAGACATAATACCTATGAAAATTTGGCAACTCTTACTGTTTAAAGTTGTAGTACACTACTAGTACTGGGGGTGGCGTCATCTATAAAATTCTTCCTAACAGGGCTATCATCTCGATCTTCAGCATCGGAATCATTTTCGTCAAACTCCCTCTCAATGGAACTCTCCTTATCTTCGTCAAGAGCAGAATTTGAATTTAGGCACGACGTACCATGACAGTAGCCACATATAGCCGCGCAGTTCAGTCCTGCTTTTCTACACCCACAGGATGAAGTGCAGCCTTTTTTACAATTGCACGAGATTAATGTAAGGAATGAATCCGGAGCTGGTGCCTTGAGTGTCAGTACAGGTTTTAGACACTCATTGATATTTTTCCAACCCCACAGCTCAGGGCATTTCTCATTACCGCGCCACTTTTGTACCTGGTAATACACGCGAAACGAGTGTTGTTGAGCTGCTGCAGCTGTATATAGGAGGCAACGAAGCTAAATTCGGTTTACTCTTGTACGCTGATTTCGTAAAAACATTATACCGATGTCGATTTAAAGATGTCTCAATTGCAGGTGCACCGTATATAGCCATAAAAAAACGTTCTCCAGCTAGAGTAATATCATCATGAGAAGCGTTGTTGTCATTAAATGTTGTTACGATATCACGTAAATCTTCTCGTTGCCACAATGGTTGAAAGCATTTTAGTTTGCCCTTTTGGAAGAGACACGATGTGGTATCACAACCACTAAAAGCGTGTGCAAATAGTATTCTATCTCGAAGTCCTCCATGTGATTGTAAAGTACGAGAACAGTATATTTTACGTTCGGACTTTCCTCTTCCTGGTTTTAGGAAATAAATATTCCGTTTCTGTGGAGCTAGAGCAGTTAGTAAAACGAGAAGGTCTATATCCTCACCGACAATCACAGCCTCTTCGAAAGAAGATACTTCTATCGCTGTTGTGACGATAAGAATATCAGCATCGTCTTTAGCCTGTTTAACGATAAAACCTTCGGCCTCAAATTTTTTCGATAACATTGATATCAGTCGAGTCTTATTTTTTGCGTTGCCCAGAAATTCTTTTAACATTTTTTGTTGATATTTCTAACGTGTACAATCATAGATTTCAGAGTACAGCCCAGACATAAAAATTATTTACGTATTCACTGATGTATTACAAAGAAACTATTAAACATATGAAAAAAATGTATTGAACTATTTTTATAGAGAATTTAATAAGCTTTAGTTTTTATTATAACCTTAAATGCGATAGTATCAACGATTACCGAGATATAAGAAATAACCTGACTTGGAGCACCTTTTTTCCAAGATGGCGGATCGAGCCGTGCATATAGACATCAGGACTTTTAGTATGTTCAATAGTATGCCAAGGTAAAGGCATCCACCAATTTATAGCTTTTTACCAGTTATTTTTTCTATTCGCTATATTTTAATCTAATTTGACTGAACTACATTATGGTTACCATGCGCTGTTGAATTGCTCCGAGTGCCAAAGTTCTTAAATTTTTGTTGTGGTAATCCTTGTGTTTAACAACATATAAACATGGGTGCTTCGAATACTCCTCAATCAGGGTTGTCACTTGTTCACTTGACCAAATCATCTGTTATAAATAAAAAGAATTACATTATATCATAATTTAAAAATTTATAAAAATCATAGGTTATGTTTTACTTACTATTTTATTTAAATTAAGCAGGAACGAACAAATTTGTTGAATTTTTGTATTTAATAATTAACTGATTTATTATTTATAATACAATAACGATACAATATAATTTACCGGCCAATTCGAATCACAACACAAAACTATTTGTTCTACTTTGCATTACGTAGCTCTTTGCTCTTATATAGTAACCAAGTAAATTAATTTCTTACCAACACAAAAAAATTTTAAAAAACATTCAAATTTTCAAATGGTTTTTAAATTTTCAAATTTGATTTTTTAATTTCAGTGAAATTATTTAAAAAAAAGTAAAATCTGTACTGCGCACGCTCACAGGTAAATTGTTCAAAAATAGAGCACGTGTTAAATATATTGCCTACAATCCGAGCCAAGACATTTTCCAAGACATTTACTGTTTTAAACTAGGCAATTTATTTGGCTCAAGAAATGACGCCAGAAATGTCCTGATGTAGACGAGCTTTAGAGAAGATAACAGAGGTATATATTGAAATGTTCGTGGAACAGACTTTTCAATATATTGTCGTATTTTGCTGGGTCCTTTGAAATTCATATGGGTGAAAAGCCTGACACTTTTCATGTTTATAAAGTTTTTCTCTCATGCAATGACATTTATGTTTTGTACAAACAGGAGCTTTGTTCAGGGCTGGCTGAGCTCAACAATGGAGTAGTAAATGCTAACATGATCTAGCAGCGAAACAAGAGGGGTCTCAAGGGGTACAACTCAAAAATCAAAATCCTGACTTCACACGATTTCTAATAAAGAAAGAAATAAGACTGTGGATATCTTTTAAATGTGTTGTAAGCTCTCTGGTCAATCTCGGGAAGAAATTTGTCACTTCAGATTTCACAAGGGCAAGGTAATTGCAAGGAAAATCAAAAATTCTTGTAAAATTTTGTTATCTTTTAACCTAGAATCACATGGATTCTAAAATGTAAAATTTTGTAACAAATAACAAATCTTGTAACTTGTGAGGTATAACATTCTTTGAGAAATTCTTCATAGTGTTGTTTAAAAGTATTCAGAAGCTGGTTATGTGCGGTTTAGTAACGGAGTTATAAAAAAAAGGTCTTCTGTACAAAAAAATGGAAGTGGCTCCAGCCTCGTCGCTACATCTCGGTGGAAATGGTGAATTCTGCAATATAAAACATTTTAAAATAGTCTAAGAGCGAGAAAATCACATAAAAACTTACCTACAGACGTTTATTTAACTTCATAGCGTGACATTTGGAAAATTTGGATGGAATTAAGAAGTGAAGATGGTACAATAGACACAAAATTTTACGAAATTTTGACAAAATCACTAGAATTTTAGTATGCATTGTGCACTCGATCGATGAGGTTGCGTGCAATCGAACTCAACCAATATTAACTTTTGGATCATTAATTTGGAGGTTAGAAACCTTGTACCTCTTCTACTTGATGGTAACAAAACTTCATAGATGGAAAGCAGGTGCAGCTCTTAAGTTTGAGATGCCTTTCACTGTCAATTTATCCTTTTTGCTAAATGCATTGTTTTGGTGAAGTAGATGCAATTCGACATCTTTGAAGACAAGCCGCTAGTGATTTTGTTATTTAGCTATTTTAAAAGTTAGCACTTCATTAATTTGGAGGTTACAACACCAAAAGAATGTGGACAAGTTTAATGGATACCATGAACCTACGAGATCAACACTCAACTAACTGAGGGAGAAATTTTATCAAGCTCCGATCCTGCGCAGATGTCCAGCGTGAGTCATCGCTTAACAACAGGTGCACTTGTAGATAAAAGGTATTTCGAACAAAATTTATTATTTAATTTTTCAAACAAAAGTTTTGAACTTTACGGCGTCACAATTAACTTAAGGGTGAACTTAGTGACTACCAGTCAACATTTAATTAATTTGATTCATTTAATCGGTAACAAAAACTGTTAGCAAATATTTTACGCGAATTTCAAAAAGAACATTTTACGTTTGCGTTGACAGTACGTCAACTAAACAAAAGAGAAGAAAGAAGACCAGCAAAATTTCAACGAATCTATTTCTTTGTAAGGGAATGTCCCAATGAAAATTTTGTACAATATTAATTTTTGTATTAAAACTGGTACCAGGAAAATTTTGATGAAATTTATAATACTTATAAAGTTGAATATAAAGATTTTCTTTGTAATTAGTATAATTTTATTCGTCGCTTAAAAGTGAGAATTTTGAGAGAGGTCCACAGTTAAAATTTTTGATCATTAAAAAAAAGTTTTGATGAGTTGTTTTGAGAGCATTTCAAAGTTTTGCATTCTAATTGTTTATCGTTGGGCTGAGCTAGACCGGAGCAAGGTGAATGTAAGTATAAGGAATCATTTAAGGGTTGCTTTGTATGACAATATACACCATGACGTTCATCTAAAACATTTTCAGTTCTCGTCCCTATAGTTATTTCTTTTGGCAACACAATGTTCTTATTAATTAATTTATTTCTTTTATATATACTATTGAATTTTGAAAATTCGGCCAGAATATTAAGCGATTGTTTTGTAATAAATTCAATTGTATGCTGACTATTGGAGTTTTCTCTTAAAATATCAAGTATATTTTCAATTAAATCAGAACAATACTCATATACAACATCCCAAGGGACGGGCATATATTCGACAATTTTTTCCGCTGCCACACAAATGCTTGTTGTAACAAAAACTGCCCAAGCGCGAAGCGCACGGGCAGTTTTTTAGGGATAACAAGCATGCGTGTAAGGTAGCGGGAAAAATTAGCAGAATATATGCCTGTCCAGAGGGATGTTTGACAAGAGAATCGCCCTCACCTGTCACATGATCAACGTATACCAATGACATTGTCAAAAACAATTGAAAAGTAGCCAATCATATTAAAATTAAGTGACTATTTGGAAACTGAATATTAGCCGGGGTAATTGTCGAATATTTGCCTGCAAACATTGCTACTAACATGGTTTATTAAAAGTTGACAGTCTGTTTTTTATCAAATTAATTTTTAATTGATTTTATACAAATAATAGTTACAAAGAAACTAACATTTTTACAGTTTGAAAAATTAAATGTGCAATTCTTCTATACTTCAGCGTGATACTTTTAGACAAGTTCATTATTTTTATAACTTTTTTTTTAAATCAAATTCAATTTTTATTTTTTGAACAATTTTGCTATGGTACTCTTCATCCGATGTAAATCGTTTCTTATTCAAATAACCATCATTCAATGGATTCATTTCTATTCCGTTTTGAAATTAATTTTATTATCAATCTGTTGTAAAATCACTTTTGTTAGTTATTTGTATAATATTGTAAATGCAGAAGATGTAATTTTTACCGTGTTGCTTCTTTATAATTTGAACCCTCCTTCCTCATATTAGGTATATCCTCAAACTTTGACTATTATATTATTGAAATCTTCTACGGGTAGCGCGTTGCTGATAGCATTGTAATTTCTTAAAGCACAAAATTTGTCAAATTGAAATCAAACTTATTTTTTTGAACGCGCAGTATTAATTGGTGTACTGTTACTAATTTCTTCATCAATATTTGCCAAACCGCGAACCAAACCGTGAACACATTTTTATTTCGTATAATGACAAATAATTTGTTAAAGCTATCTAACATTTTATTAAAATACAATTTTTTAATCGTTCGTGCGATTCTCTACTAAATTCTGACATTGGGATTGTGGTAATGGCATAGATGACAGTTGTGAAAAAAAAACTTGACAAATAGATTCTATACTAAAAATATATTTACAATCATTGTTTTCAGGCAAGTAATGTGTTTCATTATCATTATCATAATCACGATTGTCATAATCGTCATTACCCAAGTAACATTTTACCGTCATAAATGTACATATACCTTACAGAAATTTCCGTAACGGTAAAGCATTGATTTGCCCCTTTTGCAGTTACTGTATTGATGTATCATTTATGCACATATAAGGTACAGGTATTTTCGCAACGGTATGGCATTGATTTGCCCCTTTTGCAGTTACTGTATTGATGTATCATTTATGTACATATACATTACAGGTATTTTTGCAACGGTTCAGCATTGATTTGCCCCTTTTGCAGTTACTGTATTAGTATATCGTTTTTATACCGATTATGTGTTGATTTTTTATGAACGAGATATTTATTTAATAGAAAAAATAATTTTTATAAAAGATAAAATTTTTGATTTTTAAATATTTCTATTTTTTACATACTGCTAAATTGTTTCCCTGTTGTCTGCGCCAGAATCTGAAAATTGACATTATAAATGTGATAATTTTTACTTACTTTTTTTTCCGAGGCCAGGTTTTGAACCCAAGCTGTACTGTACCTATACGTCTGAAAACCAACTGCTTAGCCAACTCGACTATTTGGGTATACGGTATAAACTATGATATTTCTTATGTGATGGTCAATTTTATTTTCAATTCATAGATTAAAAATATTACCTAATATTGAATTAAAATAAATCAAATATTTTGCTTTGGTACTTTAAAATTTATTACATTATGAATTATTTTAAATAAAAGTTGTTATTTTGCACGTGTTTTGAAGAAAAATGCTACGACGTCACTTTAATTCGAATCG
Source organism: Podabrus alpinus (assembly GCA_932274525.1). Classification (NCBI taxonomy): domain Eukaryota; kingdom Metazoa; phylum Arthropoda; class Insecta; order Coleoptera; family Cantharidae; genus Podabrus; species Podabrus alpinus. The sequence continues at coordinate 32,416,005 of OW026452.1, forward strand.
ACAGCGGTGGTGGGATTAAATTTATTTAATTTAAATTTATTAAATTTTAATTTCCTGACTTTTAATTTCCAGAATTTTTATTTCAAATTTGGAGATTTTCGAAGATTTTTGATTGTTATTATTTGCGCCGTAGTTTTTCTTAAAAATCCGTATTGAAGTAACGAAGTTAGAAACTTTTTCAATATTTAGAAAATCAAAAATTTGATACATAGTTGAAATAAAGATTTATGATTACTAGAAAGACATAAAAGACCGATTCCCCAACTATAATATTATTCCTTTCTCATTATAGGAAAAAAAAAAATTGGAGAATGTAAGAAATCTCGATGGCGTAATGGTAAATAGGCACGATGGTACCTTTGGCAATCCGTTGTACAGTGGTTCAACTCCCAAGCCGGCAAAGTTATTTTAAAAATAAATTTCCTAATTAATTAATTTTTTAATATTTTTATTAATAAATATTATAAACACAGTTATTTATCGGTCTTAAAACTTTAAAAGGGCCTTTAGTTAATTAGCTATTAGAAAACATAAAATATTTAAAATACACGTTTTACATTAGCTAGTTAACTAAAGGGCTTTTTATATGGGTTGATAATACCGGACGTAAGAGGTTTAAAATTTCCGCCCCCAATTTAGAAATTTGACCGCCCTTCTTACTCCAATAATATCTCATATAATAATTATTGTAATATAAAATGCTTATCATAATTTGTAACCAATCAGAAACAAGAGTTTTTCTAACGGCGAAATTTTTTTTTATACATAATCTTGATACATAAATAACTATAATGTTACATATTTTTTACATTTCAATATTAATAAAAATTATAAAAAGCGCGTCTCGAAATTTAATTTAATAAAAAGGGACTTTGGAGAATAAGACGGATTTTTATTTATAAAATTATTATATTATACGAGTATATATTTCATAATATTTTATTATGTACTTATTAAAGTAGTCATGGACAATATCAAAACCGTGAAATAAATATCACAAAGTTTAACTAATAAATCATCTTTACATATTATATACCGGAATTGTAAGCGACTAAAACTTTACTATTTAATCTACACTTTCAGGTATCAAACCGGTGATGAAAATATCGTACCGTCCATCTTATAAAATACCTGTATATGTTAGACATTGCTTTTATTGTAACAAAACGAAACGATTAAAACATTACCTAATCGGTACCGTATGTTCAACTATATTTTAGTTAATAAACTTTCAGTGCCGATCCGATAAAGCAATTGCCTTCAGAATAACGGTGCGAAAATATGTACATTGAAACTATACCTAAACAGTACAGTGTAAATATGAACTAAAATTTATGTGCCGCTTAGGTACCATTTTGGTACTTAATTTTCAGGTAATAATTGTAATATAAAATGCGTATAATAATTTGTAACCAATGAGAAACAAGAGTTTTGCTAACGGTGAAATTTTTCTTCGTTCTGATTGGTTACAACTGTTTTAAAACGTAATTAAAATTCATTGATCTTTAAATTACTTATTTTTATAATAAATATTTTAATGTTACGTATGTTTCACATTTTAATATTAATAAAAATTATTATATTATATAATATATTTCATAATATGTTATTATGTACTTATTAAACCTGTCATGGACAAATATTATTATGTTGAACAATATCAAAACGGTGAGGTAAAAATCATAAAATTTAACCAATAAAGCATCTTTACATATTATATACCGGAATTGTAGCAACTAAAACATTACTATTTAAACTGTACTTTAAGGTATCAAACCGGTGATGGAAATATCGTACATTCCATCTTATAAAATACATGTACATGTTAGATATCGCTTTTATAGTAACAAAACAAAACGATCAAAACATTACCTAAACGGTACCGTATGTTCAAATATATTTTAGCTAATAAAATTTCAATGCCGATCCGATACAACAATTGCCTTCAGAATAACGGTGCGAAAATATGTACATTGAAACTATACCTAAACAGTACAGTGTAAATATGAACTAAAATTTATGTGCCGCTTAGGTACCATTTTGGTACTTAATTTTCAGGTATGAAAATATATGTACATATTCGTTATACTTCAATGGTATACCGGTATAAAACCGACGTTGATGTTACTTGGGTATCATCATATTCTGATAAAATATTGGCGTTTGTGCAAGTATTAAGATTACTTCCATCATGAGAATTATCAACCTGAGTATTTACTAAGTGCTTTTTCATGTGCTTTCTGAAACCACTAAATGTTGCATAAATCGATTTACAATTTTTAAAACAACAATACAAACTTAATTTATTGTGATCAAATAGAGAATGAACAATCCGCACGTGTCTTATAATAATTGACACATTATTAAAAGATTTATGACAAATAAAACAAGAAAACATTATTTCAAAAAAGTTAAAGAAAAAAAATCATATGCAAATACAAAATACCTAGGACTCCTTATTATGAACTTAAACAAGATTTGTGCGAAGTTCAATCATGTTAGAGGTAAACTTAGTCTTTTCTACGTCTATTTTAAAATAATGTACCTGTATGAACCTGTAAAAGGCAGTTAAACAGGGTTCATACTCAGTATTAAGTACGTAATGGCACATAAACAAATATTTAAATGCTTCTGCGAAACTACACTGTGACGGCAACTCTATAAGTTTTCCATCCACCAAAATATTATATTTTGCTATGGCTTTTCTATGCGGTCCTTGGGCTAACAGTACAGGTTGCAGAGTACTTTGGGAGTTTCTGATTTCCGCAATGTGTATATTTGTCTGCAAAAAAAACATTTGTAATAGAAACATTCTTTATCATTTTGTTATACTTACATGTTTAAATATAATAATTTGTTCTGGTAGGCAAATTTTTTTTTTATTTTTTAATAAAGATGCCAATGCCAAAATAGCCAGAGTATTTTTATCCCAATCTAAAATTTTTAAATATTATGAGCATATTATAGAAAAAATTGTAAAAGTTATACCTTGACTGAAAGTGCTAGATTTATATTTTAAATTATAAAATTTTAAAATTGCATCACAATCGTTTGTAAAAATCTCATCAAAATTAATTTTTGGTATCGAACATATCTGGTAAAATTCATTTTCAATCTAAAAAAAAATTGATTTAGGTTATTCAGGTATGAGAGAGAATTTTATTACCAAAATGGGCATGTCAGTAAATCTCGGATAAATATTTAGCAATTCTGTTCCCAAAGTTCTTCTGTGTTTAAATGTTATTTTCGTTTTTACAATGATGTCCTCCCTATTATCTATAGGAGAAGCATGTTTCATATATTCGATGCAAGCCTCTACTACCTCGGTGCAAGTTTCTCCCACGTTTTCAATATTCTGGTTAGGGTCGTTTTCCTCAGCTGTATCATTTATTTTCCTTTTTCTACTTTTTATTAATTTTTGGATATTTGGATCTTTGCTACTTCTGGCGACAGTTCGAAGTCGCCAAGCAATGTATCCTTCACCGCCGTTTTTATTTGTGTAAAAAGCCTCCTGTATTATTTAAATGTACATGTCAGCGTAATAAATATAATGTTAGATAAACTTACATATCCTTCTTTGGAAAATGGATCCCTTAATTTTGGAAATAATGTTATAATAGCTTTAGCCAAATTAATTTTGGCATATTCGGGTATTTTTATCGTAAAATTTTCGATTAGCACGGAACAAGAAATATTTACTAATTTTTTTCTTAAAGTGCCATTTAACATTTTCTCTTCTTCATAAAAATTAAAAATGTCTGTACCTCCTCTTTCTAAAATATATTTTTTCCAATCCTATAACATTTTATAATTAATATTATTACTACAGTCCCTGTAAGTCGAATCATGTATAATCAGTTAAAAAAATTAAAACGAAGATTAGCGGTTTTGTATGAGCGACAAATTTATTTCAGCAACATCAGTACTTTTAGATTTCAGGAATTTTTAAAGAATAATAGAAGTAGTATTACCTGAATTTCAATATTCGGTAAAATAATATTATCCACAGTCTTTTGTGAAATATTTGATACAGTTGATGCTCCACTGCAGCTGGCAGTATAGTCATATTCGCTACCTACAATAGGATACTTTTTAAGTTACCGTTTTATTTCATTTAGAAAAATTACCAAGATGCTCATCATGGTGTTTTCGTATATATATTATTGTCAAATTGTCATTTCTTTTTTGGAAGATATAATCCATTATAATATCTTCTTCTAATATACTGCCATCGCTTTCACAATAATAAAAATCACCAGTTGCAACTTCGTGAAATTTTTCTTTTTCTAGTTTAAAATTCCCAGAATTACATAATGTCGGCTCGTAGGTAGTATATTGTGGGAGGTAGATAAGTTAAAAGCAACTGTTAACTTCGGGGGCCGTGATTGCGAACAGGGCTTTTTTATTTCTCCTCGAAGGACCAACCAAAATAAAACACAACACGCTCTATCTTAGAACAATTTCTTATATTGCAGACCAAATTTGCAATAGATAAACACAAGTATTAATTAACATTAAACAAAATTCTTGCTACAATTTACTTCCAACACGAGCAAATCGTAACTCATAATTATAAACAAGAAAGTAACTTTATGAAAACGACCAATTTATAATAACAGTAAAAATCGTGATCGTGATTAACATTGATCAACTAATAAGATCGTAATGATATTGAAAACGAACTACTTCGAACATGAGTAAAAACGTAATAATAATTGCAAACGAACTACTTCGAACATGAATAAAAGTCGTAATCGTGATTAACATTGATCAACTAGTAAGATCGTAATCGTAATGGCTTCTCATCGTTGTAGGCGCGTGAAACCGTCTCGTCCCCACCAACTTCTTGAGATTACAGTTTCCTTCTTTTAGGCGGCAAATTCAAAATATTACAAAATAAAATAGTGTGCGTAAACATACCGCCCACCTTGAAAGCACCCTTTCGAAACAAAACATATTAACATGCATAACCAATATCAAATTCACAAAAATACAAATAACATTACATGATATAAATTTATGCAATAGACAAATAAGTTCAATTCAAAAATAACATTCTAACAAATAAATCAAAAAATGTTTATAAAAATTACACTAAATTTTCACAATCAGTCCGGCACTGGTAACACACATATTTTAACAACCGGACGTCGTATTGTTCCAGCCTTTGTCTTTAAACTAACCACTCTACACACTCCGTCGTTACCAGGATGCGGTTGTTCCACCCGACCGAGAGTCCATTTTAAGGGAGGTGTTCCATCTTCCTTTACGATGACGATGGAGTCCAACTTTAATAGCGTCGGATGGTCCCTTTTCCATTTTATCCGAGTTTGCAATTCGGACACATAGTCCTTCGACCATCTCGTCCAGAAATGTTGCTTCATCTGTTGGAGCAGGTCGAATCTCTTCCTCGGACTGATCCTTGTCGAGCACAGTTGCGGTTCTACAATTGCTGTCAGCGGCTGACCGATCAAAAAATGAGCAGGAGTCAAAGGAGACAGGTCGTTAGGATCATTACTCATCGGGTAAAGAGGTCGGGAATTTAAACACGCCTCGATCTGAGTCAAAATAGTCGCGAACTCCTCGAAATTTAATTTCGCGTCGCCTAACACTCGCTTTAAATGCGTTTTAAAGCTTTTTACGCCCGCTTCCCATATTTCCCCAAAATGCGGTGCTCTAGGAGGTATGAAATGCCATTGAATGTTTTCAAAATCAACGTTTTTACTAGCTTCACGTTGTAAACGTTCAATCCGTGCTTGAGCACCTACAAAATTTGTAGCATTATCTGAATAAAAGCTTAAACAATGACCACGTCGAGAGACGAACCGGTGCAAAGCTGCCAGGAAAGCGTCGGTCGTTAAGTCGCTGACCACTTCTAGGTGAATAGCCTTTGTTGCTAAGCAAACAAAAACGGAAACGTATGCTTTTATTAAATTATATTTTCGTCCATTTCGATCCTTCAAAAGGAATGGACCTGCAAAGTCAATGCCTGAGTTCAAGAACGGTCTTGACTCAGTTATCCGAACTTTATCTAGTTCCGTTGGGATGGGATCATCCCATGATAATCTGTGCTGCCAGATTTTTTGCAAAATTATTTTTGCAGTTATGATGCAAGGCGCAAGTAATCCTAACGGGTCAAAAAGTCTCGCTATGACTGATAACACCGTTCTTTTCGTATTTTGCATACTGCCTGTATCCATATTTATGGTGTATTTTAAAATGTCTTTCGACGCTTGCCAAGTTAAACCGAGGGTTTTTGACTCCCCTCCTTCGTTCATATTTAAAATAACGCCTTCGTCGGAGTTACTAATTTTCTTTAAAATTTGTGGGTTATTAGATCCCCATTTGTTTAATACAAAACAACCTTCTTTTAATATTTCATTAATCTCATTGTAAATCTGATTAATTTCTTTTAAAGAGCTTCCCCCTGTAATTAGATCATCCATGTAAAAATCGTTTTTTACAATTGCACTTGTGCGAGGATATTTCTGATAATTTTTATCTGCTAATGCAAACATGCATCTTACTGCTAAAAACGATGCAGCCGCAGTCCCGTAAGTTATTGTGTTTAATTGAAAACAGCTGATTTTATCATTCGAGTTATCACGCCAGAGAATTCTCTGGAGCGGTCTCTGACCTTCGGCGATTAACACCTGTCTATACATTTTCGTGACGTCCGCGGTCAATACATAATTGTGTTTTCGAAACCGAGTTACGATTGAAAACAAATCTTGCTGGATTACCGGTCCCGTGGACTGGATGTCGTTCAGCGAATAGCCGCTGGTGGTTTTCGAGGACGCGTCAAAAACTACCCTTAGCTTGGTTGACAAGCTCTCTTGTTTTATGACACAGTGGTGTGGCAAATAATATGATGCCAAGCACTCACCTTCGTTTAATAATTTGGTTGAATGTTCCAACCTTTCATATTCTAACATGAATTTTGCGTATTCCGCCTTTAATGTGGAATTATTGTTTAATCTTTTTTCTAATTGATCGAACCGTTTTAAAGCTAACTCCCTGGAGTTGCCTAATTTTTCTATTGAGTCCTTAAGTGGGTACTCGACTACAAAACGTCCGTCAGGCAAGCGTTTAGTAGTTTCTAAAAAATGCTTCTCGCAGAAGTTTTCTTCCGCAGGAGGGAATTTGTTTTCGGGACAACTTTCGATTTCCCAAAAACGTTGTAAATTATTATTGATTATTTCGTCTGCTATAAATCCGCAGTGCGTTTTTTCATTCGCGTGGCGCGTGGATATCGGACCAGATACAACCCAGCCTAGAACGGTCTCTTGCATGATGGGTTTGTTTTTACCTAATTGATATTGACCCACGCCCAATAAATTCCAAAACAAATCAGCGCCTATCAGCATGTCGATTCGATCGACTTCATTAACAGCCTTGTCGGCTAATTTTATGTAACCCGGTATATTTAATGCATTTTTATCAATTGTTACAAACGGTAAATTGTCTGTAATTTTTGGTACAATTAAACAATTTATTGAACTTTTAAAGTTCGAGTGCTTTGAACTGAAATTTATCTTTACTTTATTTTTTATTATCGTCTGTTGCTGGTTTAACCCGTAGACAGAAAAACGAATTTTTGAAACTGGTAGTTTCAATTTGCACACGAGTTCATTCGTGATAAAATTGGATTGACTTCCACTATCTAGTAAAACCCTAGCGAGGTGTACTTTTTCCTCGTTATCATATACATTTACAACAGCTGTCGATAGCAACACCTGCGTGAACCCATTGAAAGAACTACAAAGCGTCGTGCTAGTAGCAGAATTTTCTTCCGTTACCTCTTTCTGTTTTTCTACTTCTTTGACGTAGTGTAATAAACTATTATGAAATTTGCGACATTTTACGCAACTACGCATTTTACAATTTTGTGCGGAATGATTTTTCCTGAAGCAATTCGTGCAAACACCGATTTTCTTTACTCGTTCCCATCGTTTGTCGACAGGAAGTTTTATTAGTTCTTCACATTTATACATCATGTGATCACCTTGACAATTGTAACATTCATAATGATTGCTACTTGAACTGGACAAGAAACTATTTGCCCTAACTTTATTAGTTTTGTATTCTATCGCGTTACCACTGTCAAGATTTCCTAAAAATTTCGATTCTTTTTTAAGAAAACCCTGAAATTGAGCCATTGTTGGCAATTCTTCGCTAAATTGCGATTCAAATTCTCGCCTGGTTAGTTTATCTAACTTTTGTAAGATTATATAAATGATAATTGTGTCCCAATGTTGGACCGGTTGCTCTAATACTTCGAGAGCCTTTAAATGTTTACTCAGATCATTCGTGAGTTTCAAATGCCCGTGTGACTCACGGGTGCTACTGGGTAGATCGAATATAGCTTTGACATGGTTCAACACGAGTAACCTTTTGTCTTCATATTGATCTACTAATAATTTCCAAGCGGTTTCGTAGTTCGCGCTGAATACTTCTAACGCTTTAATTACGTCTCTTGCTTCGCCTTTTAAACATAGGCGTAAATATTGGAACTTTTGAATCGATGATATCGATTCATTTGAGTGTACCAATGAACAAAATGTGTCTTTAAAAAACAACCATTGGTCATATTGACCTTCAAAAGTTGGCATGCTTATTCGAGGTAACCGAATCTGATCTAAGTTTCCCGCTGCGCTGTTGGTAGATTCAACACGACTGACGTTCGACGACCGCACGCTTCCCGGAGAGCTCGACCTGTCCAGACCCGTCTCTTCTTGCCTTAACAACAGCGTATCTGCTTCACTGAGCACTTTATAATATTTATTTTCGAAATATTCTCTCTCTTTTTCGGAGAGAGCTGTCGTTTCTCCCGCTAGCGTTTCGATTTGAATTTGAATTTCATTAAATTCCTGCAGCATCGGATTGACGTTTAAAACGCGACGTTTTAATTGTTCAAAATCTAAATTTACTTTATCCATATTTGTCAGATACGTTTCAAACCTCGTGAGCATACTTTTCATGGTACCTCGTTTCAAAATTAATGCGTTTGCCATGACTGCTATTTTTAATCTTAAATAAACAAACAATAAGAAATTTTATTTTCTTACCAAGGGATTTTATCTTTTGATAACGTTTGCAAATGCTTTGCGCGCGAAACTTGACTTCCCGGCGTTCAACGGACATGTTCAACTCAGCCCGCGCACGCGTAATATTAGGAAAGGAAAAATGGACGTTAATTAACAAAGGATTGCTCACCTTCTTTGTCCTTGTACTGCTGACCTCAAATTTGCTTGAAGTACCAATTTTTCTTCTTTTGTTGACTTCAATTGTGTGAAGTACCATGTAATACAATGTCGATGACCTCAAATGCTCTTGAAATACCATGAATTTTCCTGCCGCGCTGGTTTCAATGTGGCTCGAAGCGACCAATGTTAACTTGGGGGGCCGTGATTGCGAACAGGGCTTTTTTATTTCTCCTCGAAGGACCAACCAAAATAAAACACAACACGCTCTATCTTAGTACGAACAATTTCTTTTATTGCAGACCAAATTTGAAATAGATAAACACAAGTATTAATTAACATTAAACAAAATTCTTGCTACAATTTACTTCCAACACGAGCAAATCGTAACTCATAATTATAAACAAGTAACTTTATGAAAACGACCAATTTATAATAACAGTAAAAATCGTGATCGTGATTAACATTGATCAACTAATAAGATCGTAATGATATTGAAAACGAACTACTTCGAATATGTTGTCGATCTTAGTATATACCAATTCGTCGGAAGACAGCCAATGCTCATTGATGCAGAGAAAGGACACACCAACATCGCCCATTAGTAGTTCCAATTCCAGTGTCTTCCTTTTAAGGGATTGTATGTTTATATGGAAAATTTTGAGGGAGTTATCAATTTTTGAGATGGGTTTGAATGACTTAATCTGTGTCGATTGTTGGTTGTTTATTTGGAAGCCGCTGTTGTGCTTCGATTGTCTAAAAAATTTCTTCCCCGACCAAAGTCAAAACGAGCCCAGGCAACACCAGTAGGCCAGAAATCAGGTTTGTACACGTCATCCTTTATTGCAAGATCCACTCCCACCATAAATGTTTTGTTGTCCTTCATTGTTGACGGAATTTTAGGTGTTAGAGTCTTCACATACACGTTCATATCTGGAGTTCCACTTTTGGCTTTGATGTGGCTGGATATCATCTCTTCAGTAACATGATCTCTTGTTCTTGATATATATAACCACGCCTTACCTCCGATTTTTTCTCTTCCAGAAAAGCCATTCTTTTCTTCGCCTGACAGTGATGCACAGCCCAATTGTATTTTCTTTTTTAGGCTTCTATACAAAGTATAACCAGAAGCCTTATGATCTAGCTCCGTGTCCGTCTGTCTGTCTGTCCGACTGTCTGTCTGTCCGTCTGTCCGCATAATTCAAAATCATACAGAGCGTTTCAAATCGTACTCTGTGTGTATAGAGGTCTAAGAACTGGGTAGCCAGTGCGCTACTTTTAGGCTTCTATACAAGGTATATTTATGATTAGGGCCAATTTATTTGTCAAATTGTCTTGACGTTTCTTCGGCGAATCGCCCATGAAAGCTGCGGGTCTCGCGGAAGGAGGAACAACCGGTAAAACCGTCACGATCATCCACTCGGGTCGTGAGTATTTCGGATCCATTCCCAGGGCGCTGCAATCTGCGTCGCTAATTTGTCTGAAGATATGCCTTCCGCCAACAAATACTTTTTAGGCTTCTATACAAAGTATAGCAAGAAGCCTTATGATCTGGCTCGGTGTTTGTCCGTCTGTCCGTCCGTCCGTCTGTCCGCATAATTCAAAATCATACAGAGCGTTTCAAATCGTGCTGGAAATACTGTGTGTATAGAGGTCTAAGAACTGGGTAGCCAGTGCGCTACTTTTAGGCTTCTGTACAAAGTATTTTTTGTACACAAATGGCTTCTGGTTGTTATTAACCATTGTGGTGTTTCTCTCCTGTTGTGAAATTATTTTCGGTATCGCACCGCTATTTGTGGAAGGGTTGGTCACTCGATTAGGTGCTCGCCGCATTAGTTGGACAGCAGATGCGTAGTTCCTTTTAGCTGCACCATCTTTCGCTTCGTCTTCCCCTCGTTGATCGAGCTCCAGAGTATTCGATTCATTTGAGTTTGTGGCACCTGTCGGTGGTGGAGTTTGACTATTTATTGGGAGCCCATTAACTTTGAGATTATTCGATTCACTTGTGTGTGTGCTTGATATCTTTACGATTTCACGTTATCATTTACATGTAAGTTTAAGTGACGTAAGTTACCAGTGTTCTTTGTGTTGCCTACTGCATCAGCTTTGTTTGCTTTATTATTACATTTTGATAATTCACTTTCTAAGTAACATACTCTATCTTTCAAAAGGTTTCCGTTTTCTATCAGTAATTTATTTTTGTCTTCTAGCTCCCGAATAATTCTTTGCAGAAGCTGAACTTCGGTCTTTTGAAATTTTTCATATGTTAGTAATGCGTTGGTTGTTCCATGGTGGGAATTCTCGTTATATTCCATTCCGATATTTGAACCTTCGTTCACAATTTCTTGTTCCGCACTTAAAATTACGGCAGTTAATTTATCTTCTGGTTTTGAGGTTATGCACATGTCACACTCCCATCTTCCGATTTGGGTGTTTTCCTGTTTCTGGGAATCTTCGACTCCAAGACACAACATGTGATACAAAACTTTGCACCCTGCGCATTGTATCTTATCATCGCAGTTCCTATCTATAGATTTTTTGCAAATAGAGCACAATGAACCACGTCCGCCCGCCATGCGTTGTAATTGTAATAATCGAATGTAGTTAATGTAATCTAATGAACAGCACAGAATACTGACTTGTGACTTGTAAAGAAAATGTATGTACGTTACGTGCTTGGATTCAAATAAAATTAAAAGTGCATGCACTTGTATGACACGTAAGCATACTTGCAAAAAAATACACCTACACACATGATATGAATGTTTGCAATAGTATTTATGCACTATTGCATAACTTACATATTTTTCATTCTATCCTTATTTTTTCTGCAATCCGCACATTTCTCTATAATCCGAACATTTCTCTATAATCCGAACATTTTATTAGTTGTGTTCGGATTATAAGTATATGTTCGGACTACTGGATTTTTCTTCCTTTGTTCGGATTACTGGATGGTCGGATTAGCGTGTGTTCTGATTACCGAGACTGTACTGTATTATATTTTTATTTCAAGTTTATTTAACAGTTTTAAAAATTTGAAACTTTTTTCTCGACTCATATTGACTGCAAGGGTTAAAATTCGCATTATTATACAGAAATAGTTTTTTAATAATCGTAATGACTTTTAACGTTTGATGAATTAAAAAATTATAAAAATTGTTTTTATTTAAATAATAAAGCGACGAGGCTATAACAAAAAAAACACGACTGAAACCAAAAATACACTACGGCTGACTAATAACTAACAGGTAGCTGTTAAAAGGAGCTACCTGCAATGAACTGTGGACCAACGCAATTTCGGGTGTTGGTGTATGCACAGTTGCATACAGTATATCATGTGAGGCTATAATTTTTTCCTCTAGTGTATTATAGATATTAGGGCTGGTTACCCCTCTCTTCAATATTTAATTAGATAAATGTAAAAGTTTAGTGAAAATATTGTAAGTGACATGCAGGATAAAATTTTCAAAAACCTGCTGTTGGAACACTAAAAACTCATTTAAGAACTCATACTGGCGAAAAACCGTTTAGTTGTGATATTTGTGAGTATAAATGTGTGGGTATAAACACTCTTAAACTCCGCTCCAGAGTCTCGCAATATGGTCACCCGAACGGTAAATGTAAATAAAAATATATTGCAATGTACCACTACCACGTCAATAGAAATGATCACGTTTTGATTCAAAGTTTTAATTTATCAATAAAGATAGCACATGACTTATTTGTTCGAAAGTAAAGGTTTCATCTGACACCAAAAATCTGCTTTAACGTCATAAATTTAAATGAAGAAAAGAGGTCACGGAACGAAATAACAAAAATAAATTCAAATGCAACGTTTTAATTCTGTTTATAAAATAAAGGTTTGTTAAAATTGTAAATTAATTTAAGTAGTTATAAGAAATGTAATTTGAAATCAAAAATAATTGTTCAAAGTATTAGTTATAAAAATGTGTTGAAACGTAGAACTTTTAAAATAACAAAATTTTACATGTGTCAAAGTGCTTCGTAACTCAATGTACCACAAACGGGAACAACATCTTCTTCAAAAGTTACTGGAAGATCGGCAAAGATACAAGAACTTTAATTCAATTTAATCTGAAACATAAAAATTTTTACAATTATTTTGGGCTAAATACGAACCTGGAAATTATAACGCAAAAATATCGATTTTACATCGACCAATAAAACGAAATCAGAAGTGCCTTGAAAATACAAGTAACTATGGAAAAACAATGGATTGTAAAAAAAAGGAATAAGTTGATTCTTGAATTTAACGGTGGTAAAAATTTAGCCTCTCCTAAAAATTAAATAAATAGTGAGAAAATTGTTTTAAAATCGTATGAAAAGTGAAAATATCATAAAAGCAAATATACTTACGTATCTAAAAAGTCAATTTCGTTGAATTTATCAAGTGATTGTGTTTATTTTGAAAAAATTGGTTCCGCATAACACGTGGCTCGACACTGCACAAGAAAACTTATCTGCATTATTATCAGTAACCGAAGGTCATCAACCAAGCAAAACTATCCTATTGTATGCTGTTAGAAACTGGTGACAAGAAATTCCCTACATTGATTAAGGTAATTTCACATTAAAAGTTATTTAATAAAAAAATTAGTGAAAATTTTTGGCAACTGAAATACGCGTGCGTTAGCTCGTTTAAAGTTTTAATATTAAGATTTTGTTAGTAAATTTAAGAATTTCTATTCATTTTTCTATTTTCTTTGCACAATCTAAATATATAAAAGAGAAGATCTGCTTGCGTGTTTGTTCGCTATACGTTCCTAGACCCGTGGACCGATCTCAACCAAATTTTGCACAGTTATTTTGTTGGTCCAGGCGCAACTATTCTCGCATATATGGAGAAGAAATTCGAGCGGGGAAAAAAGTTATTCGCTTTTTTCGAAAATCAAATCACAAGTTTGACAAAAAATTTAATTTGTCATAATTAATCTGACATACAGTCTGTGATTCAAAATACTGTCAACAGATGGCGGGAGGGCGGCTTTAATTCGAAAAATAAAAACCACACTAACAAATTAATCTGAATGCCGCGAATAAGACCGGAGCACTTTATATAGGTCGCAGAACTCGCCGGAACCACCACTTTGCGGAAGATTTAACTTTACATGAAGATGTAACTTTACGTGAAGATAATGTATGTATGTATGTATGTGTGTATGTATGTATGTATGTATGGATGTATGTATGTATGTATGACAGATGACAGATGACAGGTGACAGGTGACAGGTGACAGGTGACAGATGACAGGTGACAGATGACAGGTGACAGATGACAGGTGACAGGTGACAGATGACAGGTGACAGATGAAGGCCGAACAACTATGGCCTTCACGGATCTATTATGGTCCGGTCTGTGAGGCCGAAGGCCGAACAACGATGGCCTTCACGGATCTATTGTGGTCCGGTCTGTGAGGCCGAAGGCCGAACAACTATGGCCTTCACGGATCTATTATGGTCCGGTCTGTGAGGCCGAAGGCCGAACAACTATGGCCTTCACGGATCTATTATGGTCCGGTCTGTGAGGCCGAAGGCCGAACAACTATGGCCTTCACGGATCTATTATGGTCCGGTCTGTGAGGCCGAAGGCCGAACAACTATGGCCTTCACGGATCTATTATGGTCCGGTCTGTTAGGCCGAAGGCCGAACAACTATGGCCTTCACGGATCTATTATGGTCCGGTCTGTGAGGCCGAAGGCCGAACAACTATGGCCTTCACGGATCTATTGTGGTCCGGTCTGTGAGGCCGAAGGCCGAACAACTATGGCCTTCACGGATCTATTATGGTCCGGTCTGTGAGGCCGAAGGCCGAACAACTATGGCCTTCACGGATCTATATGGTCCGGTCTGTGAGGCCGAAGGCCGAACAACTATGGCCTTCACGGATCTATTATTGTCCGCCCTGTGAGGCCGAAGGCCGAACAACTATGGCCTTCACGGATCTATTATGGTCCGGTCTGTTAGGCCGAAGGCCGAACAACTATGGCCTTCACGGATCTATTATGGTCCGGTTTGTGAGGCCGAAGGCCGAACAACTATGGCCTTCACGGATCTATTGTGGTCCGGTCTGTGAGGCCGAAGGCCGAACAACTATGGCCTTCACGGATCTATTATGGTCCGGTCTGTGAGGCCGAAGGCCGAACAACTATGGCCTTCACGGATCTATATGGTCCGGTCTGTGAGGCCGAAGGCTGAACAACTATGGCCTTCACGGATCTATTATTGTCCGCCCTGTGAGGCCGAAGGCCGAACAACTTTGGCCTTCACGGATCTATTATGGTCCGGTCTGTGAGGCCGAAGGCCGAACAACTATGGCCTTCACGGATCTATTATGGTCCTCCCCCTGTGAGGCCGAAGGCCGAACAACTATGGCCTACTCGGATCTATTCTGGGTCTAGATGGCTAAGGGCGGCGGATGCCGCCCGTGCCAGCTATTTATAATAAAATTACTATTCCTTTGAAAACGGAGCATAATTTGTTTTTGCAACCTTATTTTCCGACGACCAGTAATTTGTATTTCAGTATCACGACTTGGTCAAGGAAGGAGCCCAACTTGAGATTAAGGTAAGTCAGTGCTCCCCGAAATAGTTAAAGCCGAGGTGAAATTTTATTTCATTGCAATTTATCAAATAATTTTACAATCATTTTTATTGACGAGGTACATTTACGTACACTCGTAACAGACATCTACATAAAAACGTTTAGCTCCGGTGAGGCAAAGGCCTGCACAGCACAGATGACAGATGACAGGTGACAGATGACAGGTGACAGATGACAGGTGACAGATGACAGGTGACAGATGACAGGTGACAGATGACAGGTGACAGATGACAGGTGACAGATGAAGGCCGAACAACTATGGCCTTCACGGATCTATTATGGTCCGGTCTGTGAGGCCGAAGGCCGAACAACGATGGCCTTCACGGATCTATTGTGGTCCGGTCTGTGAGGCCGAAGGCCGAACAACTATGGCCTTCACGGATCTATTATGGTCCGGTCTGTGAGGCCGAAGGCCGAACAACTATGGCCTTCACGGATCTATTATGGTCCGGTCTGTGAGGCCGAAGGCCGAACAACTATGGCCTTCACGGATCTATTATGGTCCGGTCTGTGAGGCCGAAGGCCGAACAACTATGGCCTTCACGGATCTATTGTGGTCCGGTCTGTGAGGCCGAAGGCCGAACAACTATGGCCTTCACGGATCTATTATGGTCCGGTCTGTGAGGCCGAAGGCCGAACAACTATGGCCTTCACGGATCTATATGGTCCGGTCTGTGAGGCCGAAGGCCGAACAACTATGGCCTTCACGGATCTATTATTGTCCGCCCTGTGAGGCCGAAGGCCGAACAACTATGGCCTTCACGGATCTATTATGGTCCGGTCTGTTAGGCCGAAGGCCGAACAACTATGACCTTCACGGATCTATTATGGTCCGGTTTGTGAGGCCGAAGGCCGAACAACTATGGCCTTCACGGATCTATTGTGGTCCGGTCTGTGAGGCCGAAGGCCGAACAACTATGGCCTTCACGGATCTATTATGGTCCGGTCTGTGAGGCCGAAGGCCGAACAACTATGGCCTTCACGGATCTATATGGTCCGGTCTGTGAGGCCGAAGGCCGAACAACTATGGCCTTCACGGATCTATTATTGTCCGCCCTGTGAGGCCGAAGGCCGAACAACTTTGGCCTTCACGGATCTATTATGGTCCGGTCTGTGAGGCCGAAGGCCGAACAACTATGGCCTTCACGGATCTATTATGGTCCTCCCCCTGTGAGGCCGAAGGCCGAACAACTATGGCCTACTCGGATCTATTCTGGGTCTAGATGGCTAAGGGCGGCGGATGCCGCCCGTGCCAGCTATTTATAATAAAATTACTATTCCTTTGAAAACGGAGCATAATTTGTTTTTGCAACCTTATTTTCCGACGACCAGTAATTTGTATTTCAGTATCACGACTTGGTCAAGGAAGGAGCCCAACTTGAGATTAAGGTAAGTCAGTGCTCCCCGAAATAGTTAAAGCCGAGGTGAAATTTTATTTCATTGCAATTTATCAAATAATTTTACAATCATTTTTATTGACGAGGTACATTTACGTACACTCGTAACAGACATCTACATAAAAACGTTTAGCTCCGGTGAGGCAAAGGCCTGCACAGCACTTTTTGGCGTCACAACGTGGAGCTCGAGTAGACTCGATTAGGTACGAGTAGACTCGACTAGGCAAAATTAGGTCATTGAAACGTAACGATTGAAATAATAGGGGGTACAATAACGTGGCAATTAGTAAAGTTATTTAGCTTAATTAGAACAATATTCTTACAAATTATTTTCATAACGTTTAACAAAAACATCAAAATTCTTCTTAAAATTAAAATAAAGGTACAGAAAATTTATAAATTAATAACTAATTCCTACGGTAAATTGATTAAACAAATAAAAAACAGCAACACGATGGCAGAAAAATCCGACCGAACGCAAAGGTACGAAAGGAAGAATCCTGAAGTGGTCGACACTAAAACAGAAGAAAATAAATTAGAAGAAGTTACAATAATAACCGAGGAGGGAGAGCAAACGGAAAGTGAACCGTTGATACAATTAGAGGTTGACGAGACGCCTAAAAAAGAAAATAAATCAGAATTGCAAGAAATGCGAGAGATGATGAGGGCATTCATGGAAAGGTCCATCAATAATGAAGAAAAAGCAGAAGAAAGAAGTTCAAGACAAGAAAAGAATATAGCTACGTTGTGCAAAAATGCAAAAGAAGATAGAGAAAAAGCAGAGGAAAGAAGTTTAAGAAATGAAAAGAAAACGGAAGAAAACCAAAATACACTAGCCATGATGTGTGGAAAAGCAGACGAAGATAGGAAGGTGCTAACCGAGTTGTGCAAAAGTATGATAGCAACACAAGAAAGGTTAGCCAAAAGTGAACCGAGTCAGGAATCATTGCAAACATTTATAAAAGACATGTTACATAATGTAAGAAAAGAAAATGAAGAATTAATTAACAACAATGTGGAAGAACTTGAGAACAGCATGGAGACAATAAAAGTAAAGATTGAAAGAGATTTTTCGCACGAAGTTTGTAAAACAAATTCAAAAATACAAATAGTGGAAAACAATATGGGAGAAATATGTGAACTATTATCAATAATGAAGGGACAAGTAATGCCGGAAAATATAATTAACAATAAATTTATAGAAACCCGCGAGAAGTTAGAACAAAGAATGGATTCAAAAATAGAAATTTCGACAAAAGTTATGAATCAAAAAGTATGTGAACTAGTAAGTCAGGTAGATGAGAAGATAAATGACCAGAGTGAAAAGTTAAGATTGGTTGAAAACATGGCAAAGACAAAAAGTGAAAGTGTTAATGGTGTAATAAACTTATCGGCTCTCCAAGACATTACGTGGCCGACAAACAACGGGCAAGCAATAAAGTTCTACGAAAAAGGGGACTTCAACCCTAAACAATTCATCAAATACGCGAATCGCAGCACAAGCCACATCCAAGACGTAAATAAATTTAAAAATTGTATTTGTTCAATGATGGGGGGTAGCGCGAAAAAATGGTTCGGATGCGTGCAAGATAAATTCAACGACTTCGAAGGGTTCGAAAGACTATTTTTAGACAGGTATTGGGACAAGCAAGTCCAAGGGCGAATACGCAGTGAATTAATGAACGGAAAATTTAAAGGGTACGGTCGCCGCAATGATTACGCGGAAAACATCATTAATGAAGTTACCCAACTCGAGCCGGAAGTGTTGGAAGAAGACATTGTTGAGTACTTAGCCAATCATTTCTGCCAAGACATAATTAACCGGGTAGCTCTTGAAAATATCAACACAATATCCGAGTTATCAAAATTATTAAGAAGAACGGACGCGGTTAACTTGGAAGAGAGAGCCAATAGGCAAAATTATAACAACACGGATAGAAACTTCAATAATTATTCAGGGGGGCAAAACAATTCAAACAACCAACGCACTTACAACAACGGTAACGATAATCGTAATAGCCAGGATAATAGGTACAACCGGTATGAAAGATCGGGAAATTATAACCACAATAATTATTCGGGGAACAACAATTTTGAAAATCGTAGGGGCAACAGTAACAATTTTAACTCAAATAATCGGGATAGTCAAGATAATCGTAATGGGGGATACAATTCGAACAGAAATAATTCTGGTCAAGGCAATTATTACGGAAATAATCGAAATTATAATCAGGGTTATCGCGGAAGATTCCAACGAGGGGGTCGATATGAAACAAACTGGCGCAACCACGATAATGATCAAAATGATCGGGATAATCAACGAGGGGAAGACGATCGCAATCAAAACACAAGGTCAGCGAATACAAATAATCGACCGATAAATAGTGTTACGGTAAATAGGACACCGGTTGTGGAAGAGGAAAACTCTCCACAGGATTTTCAATAAATGGCGTAACCAAAGATGAAAAGATAAACTCGTATGAACATCCGAGAGAGTTTATCAACATAGACGATATGGGGGATGTAGACAACAGTACAATAATTTCATTTATAGATAAAATGGTAGGGTACATTTACGTTCCAGATAAATATTTAGTTGAAGCTGGGGATGAAAATTTAAATAATAACGATATAGAAAATTTAAAAGATTCAAATTTGAATAAAATAAATTCGGTTACGCCAAGCCAAGATAAAATGGAATACGAGCGAAAGAAGAAAGAGAGATTCAAAGAATATGATAGATTATATGAAGAGAACAAAAAGAAAATACAAGAAAAGAATAGAAAGAAAGGAGAAGATCGGAAAATTGCAAGAGAAAATCGAAGAAGATTAGCAGAGGAGCAAGATAGAACCGAAGAGATGTTATTAGCAATGGAACAAGAGAGGGCAGAAGAGATGTTAAAGACACCCGAACAAAGAAAGAAAGAAGAGGAGAAACTAAACCAAATTTTGGAAAATGGAAGAGAATATTTAAAAAAATTGAACCAATTAAATATTGACCGTTTCAATAGACAAGAATAAACAACGGCGAAACATAAATTAAAAGAAATAATTAATAACAACTTAAAAATTGAAACCGCTCAGAAAAATTGTAAGATGACAAGAAAAGAAGACGACAAACACGGATATGACAACTGTAAAAATAATTTTAAGAACTCGAACAAGGACATAAGAGATCTAAATAGCTTTGTAAATATGATTGGAAGTTATTAGAAAATTACGACAAAACAAGAATTTACCAAGATGGAAGAATTAATATGAAAAAGATGATACGTTTTTATTGTATTTTGGGTCAACTCTGTATTAGGAAGACTTGACTAATCAGCTGTAAAGATAACAGTATATTTGCGATTGGTAATTGTCATGAGTCTAGGTTTAGTATATAAACGAAGAAATATTATGAAGAGTTAAGAGAAGTAGGAAAACAGTGGCATTGGATCGTATTGTAACCAAATGTATCATATTATTAAATAAAGTTAGGCTTCGGCCAGTAAACCATAAATTACGTACTTAGACGACATGATGAATACACAACAAATTGGCGACGAGAAATGGAGCGAATCTAGCGGAATGAGGAAAGTTTGTTCGAAGTGTGGTAGAAAGCATCAACAAAGAAATTGTCGTGTCGGTAATTGGACCTGTTTTAAGTGTAACATGAAAGGACATATAGCAAAAATGTGTTGCTATAGGAGTACAATAGCGGAAATGGAGCGAAGTTCGATTAACGTAAAAACGGAAGTGTGCCAGTTGCGAAAAATATGCATAAACTCGGTGAGTAATATGGCACATAAAATTAACGTAGCGATAAATAACAAGATAATTATGTTCGAAATCTATACGGGCGCGTGTAAAACAATCATTTCGTCAGACTTGTTTAAGGAAAAATTTTCAAACTTGAAGCTAACCCCAGTAAGGTTTAGCCTATCATCAGTAACCGGTCAAGAAATAAAGACGTTAGGAGAAATCGCGGTAAATGTTGAAACAAGTAAGGGAAAATACGTATTGCCGTTAACAATAGTGGAAACACAGCAAGATTTTAGACCACTATTAGGAAGAAATTGGTTAGATGTTATGTTTCAAGGCTGGCAAGATAACTTCAAAGTGGCGTCCATGTCTATAAATACGGTGGATAGGTTAAAGGAAAAATTCAAGGATGTTTTCGATGGAAATATAATAAAGCCGATTAAGGATTTCGTAGCAAATTTTCGAATTAAAGAAGGGGCGCATCCAATGTTTAAGAAGGCATACAATATGCCTTACGCATTACGAGATAAGGTGGAAGCGAAACTAAAAGCAATGGTAGCAATAGGAGTCATAAAACCGGTGAAGACTAGTGAATGGGCATCGCCCATTGTAATCGTGCCCAAGAAAGACGGAGACATTCGTATATGTGTTGATTTCCGTGTAACGGTAAATAAAGTATTGGAGGCCGAGCAGTATCCGTTACCTACGACTGAAGATATTTTTGCATCGTTGGCAGGGGGGGCAGTGTTTGCAGTAATAGATTTAACTGGGGCGTATACTCAGTTAAAAGTGGCAGAGAAGTCTCAAGAGTTATTGACAATAAATACGCATATGGGATTATTTCGATATACAAGATTGACGTTTGGAATGTCGAGTGCGCCAGCAATTTTTCAATCGGTAATGGATCGTATATTAATGGGATTACCAAAAGTGAAATGTTATTTAGATGATATTTTAATCGCAGGAAAAGATATGGATGAATGCCAGAAATTAGTTAACGAAGTTCTCAAGCGGTTACAAAGTTATGGAGTGAAAGCTAATGTAGAAAAATGTAAATTTTTTGAAAACAGTGTAGAATATTTGGGCCATCGAATCGATAAAGAAGGTATTCACCCGATGGAAGAAAAGATTCGAGCAATAATGGATGCACCAGACCCGCAAAACGTAACACAAGTAAGGGCGTATCTTGGATTATTAAATTATTATGCGAAATTTGTACCAATGTTATCGACGCGACTCAAACCTTTGTATAAATTATTGGAGAAGGATACAGAATTTACATGGTCCAGTGAATGCAAAAGATGTTTCGAAGAAAGTAAACTGTTGATATGTCAAAATCAGGTATTGGTACATTATGACCCAAGTAAACCGATTGTTGTAGCTTGTGATGCAAGTTCGTACGGGGTAGGAAGTGTTTTAAGTCATCGGATAGATGGTATCGATAAGCCAATATTTTTTGCATCGGGGACGTTGTCGAAAAGCGAAAAGAATTATTCGCAAATTGAACGGGAAGCATTAGCAATAATGTTTGCGGTGAAACGATTTCACAAATATATCTATGGTAGGAAGTTTACGTTGGTATCCGATCACCAACCATTGCAAGTCATTTTTAACCCCGAAAAAGCAGTTTCAGTGATGACAGCGTCAAGGTTAGTACGGTGGAACCTGATACTATCCACATATGATTACAAAATAGAGTATAGAAAAGGTTCACAATTAGTAGAAGCAGACGCGTTATCAAGATTACCATTGGAGGACGTAACCGAGGTTGAATCATCGATAAATTCGTTCAGTTTAACAGACGAGATGCCATTGTCGAGTGAAGAAGTTTCAAGAATGACTGAAAAAGATTTAGTGTTAGTTAAAGTTAAAGATTTCGTTCACCGAGGTTGGCCAAGTACAGTGACCGATATAACGTTAAAACCATACTTCTTGAAGCGAAATGAGTTAACCATTGACAAGAATTGTATAATGAAAGGGAGTCTTGTAATAATACCCGAGTCATTAAGGATCAAAGTACTAGAGTTAATACACGCAGATCATGTAGGAATGGTCAAGTGCAAACTTTTAGCAAGATCCACGGTGTGGTGGCCTAAGATTAATGAAGACATAGAAATATTGATCAGTAAATGCCGAGTATGTCAATTGACTCAAAATAATGCGCAGGAAGCACCACTGGTTGCATGGCCGAAAACAGAAAAAGTGTGGCAACGAGTACATATAGATTTTTTTCATTTTATGGGTAAGTCATTTTTAATTATCGTAGATAGTAAATCGAAATGGCTGGACATGCACCTTATGTATAGAGGAACAGATGCTATACGAACAATAGAGAAGTTGAAAACAACGTTCGCGATAATGGGTTTGCCAGAAGTAATTGTAAGTGACAATGGCCCGCCGTTCAACTCAGGAGAATTTAATAAGTTTTGTCAAGTAAATGGAATTCAAGCCTTAAAGTCCCCACCATATCACCCACAGTCGAACGGATTGGCAGAACGGTATGTACAAAATGTGAAGTCAGCAATGGCAAAACACGTGATCGCAAAGTCAAGCTTAACGCTGGAGCAGCAAATGGT
This sequence comes from Podabrus alpinus, assembly GCA_932274525.1. NCBI lineage: Eukaryota > Metazoa > Arthropoda > Insecta > Coleoptera > Cantharidae > Podabrus > Podabrus alpinus. The sequence goes on from OW026452.1 coordinate 32,439,550, forward strand.
CAATTTTTTGTTTTCGTACAGAACGACACCGAATGTGGCAACAGGTGTTAGTCCCAATGATCTCGTATTCAGATGCAAACCGAGAACGAGATTGGATATGTTAAAACCATCTGGGAGTAAGGTAGTGGTAAGAAAACCGGAAGAATATGTATGTCCAAAACGATTTGCGGTAGGCGAGAAAGTGTTGGTGGGTGCATTGGGCCCTAATAGTTTGACCAAATGGGAAGAAGGGGTGGTCGTGAAAATATTAAGTGGAGTAACGTATCTAGTCCAAGTAAAAGATAGAATCCATCACAAGCATGCAAATAATATGCGAAAATCACATTTAGAAGAGACAGAGGAAATTGTCAAGCCGAAATCACCCAACAGGACTATGGCCGTACCAAGAACTGCGGTAAATGAAACTGTTAACAGTCATCCGGAAGAGGTTGTCATCGAAGGGGAAAATGTTGAAGTATTGAGCGAAGAACCAGAAGGGATAGCCGAAATACCAATGAGAAGTCCCGTAGTACTAAGACGTAGTTCCCGAATATCGAAACCACCAGAGAGGCTAACATATTAAACGAAGAGAGAAAATATTGTATTTTGGGTCAACTCTGTATTAGGAAGACTTGACTAATCAGCTGTAAAGATAACAGTATATTTGCGATTGGTAATTGTCATGAGTCTAGGTTTAGTATATAAACGAAGAAATATTATGAAGAGTTAAGAGAAGTAGGAAAACAGTGGCATTGGATCGTATTGTAACCAAATGTATCATATTATTAAATAAAGTTAGGCTTCGGCCAGTAAACCATAAATTACGTACTTAGACGACATGATGAATACACAACAGTTTTAAATAATCAAGAAATTATAAAAAGGATAGTTATTGAGAATTTAATTGGCAGATATTTTATTGTAGAATAATTTTGAAAATGAGATTGTAATTGGTCATAGGGAAAAATTGAATTAGATTTTGGGTGAAAAAACGGGAGTTAAAATAAGTGAGTAGAAAGTTAATTTGAGAAATCAGAAGGAAGTCGATGTTAAAAATTGGTATTCAATATTGAAAATTAAGAAATAAATGGGGTAAATAAATTAAATGGTAGTTATAGATAGGTGAAATGAATCGCGCAAGCGCTCGTGCTGTCAAGGCAAAAAAAACTGTACTCGCATCATGCTAACAACTTTAGCCCTAGTGCTGTTACATACGAAAACACATCCCGTCCGTGTCGATCGTTGTTGATCGCGGATCTTAAGAGATGTTGTGGACACAACAATACATACTGTTGCGTTCAGCGCCTTATATGAGCAGACCTACCTATTGGTTGACTTAATCTCAGGGTCCGTATTTTGCTTAAGAGTCACGATGAACAAAGAACAACACAGACAAAGATGTAATTTCAAAATTCATATTTATTGAACAAACTTAAAACTAACAAAAAGAAACACATAAAACTAAAAATGGAAATTTACCTCAGTTTTTTGACGTACGTATTCGAATACCTCGCTCACTGTTTGGAAGACTTATAATCGCACTAAAACGTTGCACTTCTTCTAATGCATGCACCTACTTCCTTCAGGATTGACCTCGTTCAAGCGATTCTCGTCACAGACGAGGAATTGGATTTGTTTTTGTTGGCTCCAATTCTTTATCATTCATCCACTAAGATGATCGTCGGCACTGTACTATACACGTTCTGTTCGAATGAATATTTTTTTGTCTTTGGCTTCGTCCACTTTGATCACCCTCCGGTGTTAGAATCCAATTTAATTATTAGGTTTCTCAATTGAAAACTTTACGTCTCCTCCGTTTAAATGTTCGCACGTACCTCACTTTTTGAGAACACGATCTCTCTCATACGAGAGCTTTTTATCATTCAATTTTCAATCTCCCACACTCCTTTGAGTTGATTGAAACAATTTAAATTTCTTAATTTTTGAAGACGAACTTAATTTGCGTCTTTTCTGTTTGGAAACACACTTCGGAATCCCTGTTTATTTCTTGTTATTTTTCCATCTCCCTCGTTACCTCCTCTTTTTTTGTTTGTTTCTATTTTAAATCAACATTACTAAACGCGCATGTCATAGTCTCTTTTAAAAACATAACAACCAAACAATAAACAACAACTTCAAAATTTTAAAATACAATTCTATGCAACAATCTAAACAATACTACCATAACTAAACTAAAATACGACATGTTGAAAACACATCCCGTCCGTGTCGATCGTTGTTCATCGCGGATCTTAAGAGATGTTGGGGACACAACAATACATACTTACATACATACATACACCCATACATACATATTGCTATGATGTCCCTTGCTAATGGGGCTACACGTTTTTATGTTTAATGTCTTGTACGAGTGTACGTAAATGTACCCCGTCAATAGAAATGTATGCAAAATTTTTATTGATAAATACAAATAATTGAAATTATGCCTCGGCTTAACAATTTCGGTGAGCACTGACCTACCTTCTCTCACGCTGGGTTCCTTCCTTGACCAAATCGTAATGCTGAAATGGAATAATATGGTCCTCGGAATGATCATACAAAAATTATGCTCCGTTTTATATTGCAAATTGTAATTTATTATAATTTTAAATGTAAATGATTTAAATGTAATAAAGCTCTTATGCTAATTGACAAATATCTTAATTTAATAAAATCGGGACGTATTAATGCACGTGTACAGTTAATCGTAAAGTTTTCACTAATTTTTAAGTTTTTAAATAATTCTTAATGGGACTATACCTTTAATAATCTGGGGTATTTTCGTTTACTGGGTTCATGCACCATCAAATCGTTCACTTACACTCGGTGGATGACCTTCAATGGTTGAAATAATTCTGGATGCAAATTTCTTGTGTGTTGAGTTTGCCTCGTTTTGTGACCAAAGTTTTCTCAAAAATAATCGTGATCCTTCGTAATTTTCTATCAATTTCACCTTTTAAATACGTAAGTACAATAATTTTAATAATCACTATGCTTTTTGTTAAATTTCTTTGTAATTTTTCTTGATTTATCTAATTTTACATTTTTTTTTTATTAATTAAATTAATTATAATTTTTAACAAACATTTTTATTAACAGAATTAAAACGTTGCATTTGAATTTATTTCGTTATCTCGTTCCGTGACCCTTTCTTCATGTAAATTTATGACGTTAAACTAAATTTTTGGTATCGGATAAAACTTTTACGTTCGAACAAATAAGTCATGTGCTCTTTAGTGATAAACAAAATTTCAAATCGTGACGTTATCATTTCTATTGACGTGGTGGTCAGTTTCAGACATCGCAATATACATACTTACCAATTTCTGTCTCTTGTTGTAAGGGTAGCTTGTCTTTCAACTTGCGCATTCAGTCTTTGATTGCGTTCCTCTTGAACTTCATTCGATGTATTCAAATGCATTCGCTTAGCTGCTGCATTACATCCATATGATTGTCGTTTTTTAGGTGGCATTTTTATTTACTAAAAATATTAATTAATATTAATTTTATGTTGCTAATAATAAATAATATGCTAATTGAACTTACCAAATTGGTATTTGAATATATTGTGTTCTATTTGAACACTAATTTCACTAAACACAATTTTCACCATAAAAATTACACCTTTTTTAGTCGGTAATAAATTACTGACAGTGACAAAAATCAAATTTTGTTTCGAAGACTTGCCATTTGATTCCTAATATTGAAAAACGCTTATCATCGCGCCATCTGTTGACAGTATTTTGAATCACAGACAGTACGTCAGATTAATTATTTCGATTTTTGACAAATTAAAATATTGTTTGCAAGACTTGTGATTTGATTTTGTGACGCCTAAAATTCCTCACGAATTTTATCGTTAATCCCAGACGTTGTATTAATTTCCTTACCAAATGTTGTTAATTAAAACGACGAAAATTAAAGAGAAGATGGAAGAAGGCGCCACTCGATTTCGTTCTAAAAGGACCAGACGTCGTTATAAAAGAATAAATAACTCGATCAAAGGGGAAAATCGAGAAAACTCGAGCTATCTTTGGTAATATTGCCGGCTAGCCTTGGAAAGGAAATTATGCAAACAAAATTCAGCAATGAGACCAGGGCGTACAGAAAATTTTAAACAAGGAAGAAATTTACAAAATAATATTTTGCACAAAACGAAAAATAATTCTCTTGAATGTAAATTAGCAAGCGCAGACTTCCTACACGCAGTCCCACAAGACTACAAGACTGTGCTAAAAATAATGGCGGTCTACGGCCATACCACAAAATTTATCAAACAAAATCAAATGAATATTTACACAAAAATTAAAAATAATGGTAATTAAATCAAACAAATAATAAATAATTATAAGCCAAAAATGATACGATACCTAATTTCCGTTATTTAGCGGCATATGCAAAATTTGTTGAAATTTTAATCCCCTACAGGCTGGTGGGAACTCCGGTAAATCAATCGCAAAAAAAATGATTTTCCCAACACACGGATTCGAGAAAATGATCCCAGCTCGCCACTGGATGGTAACAACTACCCAATTCTTCTCAAAATCCGGCTTCCAACAAAATTTTCCACAGCACACACAAAACCACGACTTTTTCGATCAAACGTATGAAGTCAAGAGCCCAGCGCTGTCCGCTGCGTACCTACTCCTGCGCATTTCTCGCCCATTCCAACGGTCACTTGTTCCAAAAACCTTAAGGAACTCGGCGGCAAATTTCAAACCGTTACAATTTATCGAAAAAAGCGAAAACTGCACTCCGAACATTTTCCAGGTAAAAATAAAAATGGTAAACTGCACTCCAAACAAAAATTATTAAATTTTTTATTAAAAAACCAATCTCCGCGTAAAGTTAAATCTGCCGCAAAGAGGTGGATCTTCCGCGAAGAGGTGGATCTGCCGTTAGGTTAGTGTTAGTTTTAGATATTCCTTTAGAAAACCAATTAAAAACAATTTAATCTTCACGTAAAGTTAAATCTTCATGTAAAGTTAAAACTTCCGCAAAGAGGTGGATCTTCCGCGAAGAGGTAGATCTGCCGTTAGGTTAGTGTTAGTTTTTGATATTTCTTTAGAAAACCAATTAAAAACAAATAAATCTTCTCGTAAAGTTAAGTCTTCATGTAAAGTTAAATCTTCCGCGAAGAGGTGGATCTGCCGTTAGGTTAGTGTTAGTTTTTGATATTTCTTGAGAAAACCAATTAAAAACAAATTAATCTTCAGGTAAAGTAAAGTTAAATCTTCCGCAAAGAGGTGGATCTTCCACGAAGAGGTGGATCTGCCGTTAGGTCAGTGTTAGTTTTTGATATTTCTTTAGAAAACCAAATTAAAACAAATAAATCTTCACGTAAAGTTACATCTTCATGTAAAGTTAAATCTTCCGCAAAGAGGTGGATCTTCCGCGAAGAGGTGGATCTGCCGTTAGGTTAGTGTTAGTTTTTGATATTTCTTTAGAAAACCAATTAAAAACAAATTAATCTTCAGGTAAAGTTAAATCTTCCGCAAAGAGGTGGATCTTCCACGAAGAGGTGGATCTGCCGTTAGGTTAGTGTTAGTTTTTGATATTTCTTTAGAAAACCAATTAAAAACAAATAAATATTCACGTAAAGTTAAATCTTCATGTAAAGTTCAACGTAACATTTCTTAGTCTTCTTGCACAATTCCGGCGAGTTCTGCGACCTATATAAAGTGCTCCGGTCTTATTCGCGGCATGCTGTTCTTTGTGATTATTTGTATTATTTTGAGCGTTGAAATTACTAAATTCTAATAGATTAATTTGTTAGTGGTTTTCAATTTTTGGAATTAAAGCCGCCATCCCGCCATCTGTTGACAGTATTTTGAATCACTGACAGTATGTCAGAATAATTTTCGAAAAATAGGCAAGGCTATCCCATTGAAAAAATAATTTTGAAATTTAACTTCGGTTTAACACCTTCGGCGTTGAAAATACGAAGGAATGTTATGGACGAACTATTATAGAGCGTCGCGATACGCTTCCGTTGCGTCTTAAAAATTAAAGATCGGCCGCTAAATAAGAGCGCTACATACGTCCAAAGTTTTTACACAATTTTCACTTAAATGGGTCTCTCACATAGAAACGACGGATAATTTAGAAAAAGCCATCGGAGCTTCGGATACGGTTATTAACGGTCTTTAATTTAGCACATGACGACGGTTGACGAAAAACGACAAATAACGGCAGCATTTGCAAATTAGTGTCGTCGTCAAAATTGAAAATCAAAATCAGAGGCAATTTGGGGCAAAATTTAAAATATGCAAAATGTGTATTTTCGTTGCGAAGCAAAGTTTTGTCGAAAAATCTCATTCGACATTTTCGATTTATATTTGTCTCCTCGACGTATTAAAGGCAAAAATAAATTTTAAATCTTCAGGTAAAGTTACATCTTCCGCAAAGAGGTGGATCTGCCGTTAGGTTAGTGTTAGTTTTTGATATTTCTTTAGAAAACCAATTAAAAACAAATTAATCTTCAGGTAAAGTTAAATCTTCCGCAAAGAGGTGGATCTTCCACGAAGAGGTGTTGATATTTCTTTAGAAAACCAATTAAAAACAAATAAATCTTCACGTAAAGTTAAATCTTCAGGTAAAGTTAAATCTTCCGCAAAGAGGTGGATCTTCCACGAAGAGGTGGATCTGCGTCTTCTTGCACAATTCCGGCGAGTTCTGCGACCTATATAAAGTGCTCCGGTCTTATTCGCGGCATTCAGATTAATTTGTTAGTGGTTTGCATTTTTCGAATTAAAGCCGCCATCCCCGCCATCTGTTGACAGTATTTTGAATCACAGACAGTACGTCAGATTAATTATTTCGATTTTTGACAAATTAAATTTTTTGTTTGACTTGTGATTTGATTTTCGAAAAAAGCGAATAACTTTTTTCCCCGCTCGAATTTCTTCTCCATTTATGCACGAATAGTTGCGCCTGGAGCTACAAAATAACTGTGCAAAATTTGGTTGAGATCGGTCCAAGGATCTAGGAACGTATAGCGAACAAACAAACACGCAAACAGATCTTCTCTTTTATATATTTAGATAATGAAATTTGCCACGATTATCATCAATTAATAATAAATTGACGTGAGCTTCTTTTCTAGATTTTGTGTGGTAATACGGTCCTACGGTTTGTATTTGATTAGTTTTATCGTCTTTTTTTAAACCGAAAACATTAATGCTGATTTTATTTAATTTCTCAAATTTTCCAATATCTGTTAATTTTACCGGAAAATCTATCCCATCAAATTTGTAAAATTGTGAAAATTCTGGATATGAACTAGGTAATATAACAACACCGCTTGGTACATGAAAAGCAGCACAATTACAATATGCAAAACAATAATCATCATTATTTCTAATATTTGAAACCGCTTGTTTAATTTTAATTGATCTAGGTAAATCCAAAAAAAACTTCCAGCGCGTAACGGGTCAAATTTGTTAATATTTAATTCAAGATATTATAGAATGTCCTTCAACGACCTTCTAAATTTGAAGATCGAGTTACGTATTACAACATTTCTAGATGTTGAAAGATTTTAAATCAATTAAGTCTCTAGCTTCTTGCACATAATTAGCAAATAGTTGAACATTTATTTTAACGGCTTCAAAAGTTTCCAATACAGTTTCAATGAGGTGACAAACGTCTTTTGATATGTTGTCAAAAAAGTCTCTGAGGAAGACATGTTTTTTTAGAACTACAGACCCTATAATATGTTCTAATTCGATTTTTAAAAGCTCTGTAAATAAATGTTCAAATTTGTTTTAAAATTTTGGTGGTCAAACTTCACATTTTCATCAAACAATAGCTCAAATGAACAAACAAATTTGTCAAACTTGCCCAAGTCGTAACATGACATTCGTGTCTTTACGACTTATCGTGCAAAGCCATTGCAATGAGTAATGTAGATAAACCATTTTTGGCTTTGACTCTACACTGTGTATTAAGAAAAAAAAGTAGGCGTTGGTTTAGAGAATGGTTAAAATTAAGAGAAAAATATAAAAAGTAGTTATGGCGTGTTGTCATTTACATAATTTACTTATGAAACAAAAAAAATACATCCGACATGGAAGATTGTGTTACGGGGACTGTTACACGTGGTTTTTGGATAAATCAATTTGTTTGACAATGCTGATGGTCAAACTTCACGTTTTCATCAAACAATAACTCAAACGATCAAACAAATTTGTCAAACGTGCCCGTGTCGTAACGTGACATTCGTGTCTTTACGATTTATCGTGCAAAGCCCTTACAATGAGGATGAGGCCTATATGTCCAACACTGAATTAGCAAAGGCCGATAAAGAGGGAGTTTGAAACAAAACCGTTTGCACCTCCAGCATAAATAATTATTAATCGTTGCCCTTTAATCATCGAGGACTTCAGGTTCTTACTAGTTCCATCATCCCAACATTTAGGAACGGTGTGGGAATTATGGATATAAGTTTCGTCTGTGTAAACAATATTTCGTCCTTCTTGTTTATATTCTATAAGGTTTCTGAAGAATGTAACTCGTTTACCTCGAATATCGTTTTGTTCCACAAGTAATTTTCGATTACATGGAGCTTTTTCCCATCTAAAACCAATTTCATGCACCACACGTGGAAATGATGTAAGTTTACCAGCAAATCCATGATCTTTCTTCATACTTTCATAAACAGCTTGCATTGTCGGTCGTTTTTTGTGTATATTATCAAACCTATGAATTATACGTCTAATGAGCTCCGCTTCAAATTCCGTCATTGTAGTCTTAGGAGATGTCATTTTAATATTTTTCTTTGGAGTAGAAAATGTAGTTCCCGGAGGTTTTTCAACTCCTTCTTTCATAATGGTTTCCACACCTCGAATAGAAACCCCAGTTGCCATTGATACATACAGCGGTCAAAGTACATTGATCCTGCCAAATAAAATATTGAGCAACGTTATAAATTATTTCTCGACCTTGGCTGTGAATAATTTTTCGGTTATTTCCACTGCAAAAAAGGTTTTTGTTTACAAATAGCTACTAAAATAATTTCTTAACTTACCCCAAAATAAACACTCTGAAATATCTTTAGAGAAGATTGCTTTTTATAAAAAAAAAAAGATACTGATCGATTACTAACCTAAAAAAATATTTTCGTTTGGTAGGTACAAAACTAAATTAATAATAAGGGATATCATAGGATTATTAATTCATATCAAGTAAGAAATCATATTATTCGTAATTTACATTAATCAAACGCCACCACGTGGGAGAATTTCAAATTAGTAAATGACGTATTAAATGAAAATAAAATTTCGTTCTTCAGGCTCAAAACATAACAAAATCAACTAATTAACAAAACATATTACAATAAATTTAATACCATACTGAAATGTTTGCAAATTTTCACCAAACTATGACTTTGAATTTCGAAATATACGTCTAAACACAGCCATGTTGTTGTTGCTGGTGGCGCCACCAACGGTAATGTAAATCGCCAATATTAATTTCATTTGTGTAAATTTTTGTTATTATTTTGTCTGGTGTGTAAATTCCATTTCGTATTAAATTAAAGTAATTAATTGTCACTTTTATTTTGTATTTTTATTGCTATCTGAGAGGTTTATTCCTACGCCAAAAAGAAGGGCAGCTACGAATATCGAGGATACAAGCTTCCTATAATTAACTTGTTGGTGGCAGCTTTACGCTATCTCTGATTGGTGTCAGAAACCAATCCCTTTTTTTTGTAAAAATTTATAAACCACAGCCCCCCCGGTTTACTACGAACTCAACTTTCAACTATAACCACCTCTCCTCAATCGTGATGCTTCTTTGACAGAAGCGTCGTGACCCATCTCTTTCTATGCATGTGATGTGCGTTCAATTTATTTTCACAAACATAGAGGACCTACTTGTTTAACGTGGGCTCCGAACCACGGGAAGTGTAATACACTTCATTGCGAGATGGGCGCTCATGGCAAATTACCTCGGTGGTTTGCCATTGCCTTCCGAGGAGAAACGGTCAGAATAAAGTTTTTACTCTGCCCGGATTTGAACCGAGCATTTCGCATTAGTAGTAGGCGCACTTAACCACTAAGCTATGACCGTCTCTTGGTCATAGCTTGCTACTACTGTAACAAACCTCCCGTTCATTTTATTGATAATTACGATACAAATATTAAATTTGTATAAACAACTTCCGACATGAGTAATTTGTCATAATAAATTAGCATAAAGAATAATATTATAAAAATAATTTAGGTAAAGAAATTTAAACACCCGGTACATTGATCTAACTATTAAAAGTTTTGGCTTTTATTCAAAATGTAGGGTGCAAACACCTGTTTTACAAAAAACTCGGCACGGCACCATGAGGGTGCTTAGTTAAATCAATGCAAACGGTGGGAACAAAGTCATTTTTCTAAGTAAGACCCACACGTGTGAGGAAATGGGGGATTAGCCAGTATACCGCCAAAAAGAACAGTTTTAAGAAATATTCAAAATTCTTCATAAGGCGTGATTCCAATCTAATGCCTCATTTGTTTTAACGAGTTTAGTAATTATGTTTTAAATTAAGAAATACAAAATCTGTGGGAAAATTAAACTATTCCCAACCGGATCAGTCACACACGTGCAAGGAAGTAAGTTTTGAGAATATCCAATTTATAAGCCTACCCTCTTTTAAAGTTAAGGGAAAAAGCACCCACGCAATTGGTCAATAAATTCAATTCGAAGGCGTAATCTTAATATTCAGAAACGGGGAGAAGTTAATAAAATACCCCGAGAGCGAATCAAAAAAAGTTCAAGCACAGTTCGCGAATTCAATAAAGTTCGAAGTCACGTTGAGAGACAGGCCACGAATCCATCAGATTCAAAACTCCGCGTTTGATGCAGTAAACCAAACGGGTGAATTTTATTTGAGAGTTAACCGAAAACTCGACAAAATCGGTCAAAATCATTTTAAATTAAGTGAAAATAGTCAGATTTAAAAATTATTATTATTATATTTTTTTCTTCGGCAGTTCGAGAAACGCGAATAGATAAATTCTTAAAGTGATAAAAGGTCAATATTTTAAAATCAATTTACTTGTCTTTAACTTTTAATCAGTCAACGAAACGATTGTGTTAAAACTATAAGTGTAACCAATTGGGATTACCATAAGGATATTCATCTCAAACCTTACTACCCGTAGAGCACAGGATTTTTTGTAATAAATAGGTATTGTGACTTTTAGTTAAATTAATACTTGTAACCAAGTTCTCTTTTGTATTATATGTGTGTGGATCTCTTTCACTTGTAAGATCTTGATATAACTGTAATCCTTTGTATAAATCTTATAAAAGGTTTAATTAGTTGTTCAATATATGAAATTATACCAAGTTAAATCTTTAATTGGTCGTTACTCCAGCGATCGACTTTAATTAGTTTGTGTAAGTTATTTCTCTGGGTTTCCCTACGTCTTCCAAAACAATAGTAGAGGCACGTTACCTAAACATCAAACAACAAGGTCCAGTGAAGTTGGAAGGTAGTCAATTTAGAGGTTTTCTTAATTCTATCCTCCGGGCTTTACTCACAAGGTGGTCACACCCGTGAAATCCAAAAGAATTGAGTGGTGGCAGCTATCAACAACAGTAATACAATCGTACTAAAGGACCGAATCAAACCCTTTAATTCAAAACGGGGTTCAGTTTTGTTACATGTTGACCTTGAAAGGGTTAAACTTCAATTAAAACGCTACTCCCGTTTTGTTACATGGTGTCAGAGGTGGGATTAAATTTACAATAACGCTACGCAGAGTTGTTACATGGTGGCACAGCTGTGGGATTTTTCGGTAATTACGATTTTTCAAAATCAAAAGGAGAGATAACGACATTAACTAATTACAGTCAAATTCAATAAATTATAAAATTTTGTTTGTCATTCAAATAAAACACCACATCACTTTACAAGAAGATTACAGTTAACTTAATTAACAAAAGTAGGTAGAAATACTAACATTTTCAGGGTTATTGTAGTTAGTGGGTTAGAAAAAGAAAGAAAAAGTTATATAATGCCAAACGGTTCGGACGATTTAATTATACCCCTATACGAAGAAGTGACAATGTCGGGTTCAAATCAATCACCACCTACGAGGGTCGAGTCACCACCACCTTCGCGGTTGGTGTTACAATATCCTACGGGAGGATTAAGTCATTTTGTAAATTCTGTAGAGCCTTACGAAGGAATCACTGACCCCATAGATTATTTCGAGGTACTAGAAATTAAGGCAAAAATAGACGCAATAGACGACCCCACTTTAGTAAACATAGTAAGAATTAAATTAAAAGGTAGCGCGTTACAATTTTACAAGTCCGATCCGGGTTTAAAAAAGTTGAGTTTTTCGAACCTGAAAGAGCGCCTAATTAAACAATTCAAACGAAGGAAAATTCCCGGAGAAGCGGCCGCTAAATTGCACAACTGCTTCCAGCGACACGATGAGAAGGTAGCAGATTTTGCCACCCGATTAAACCGCCTCGGATCAGAAGCGTTACGTGACGATATCAAGGATGCGGAACAGATCGAAATACCGGGTATAAGCGCGCAAATGAAACGAACAATTTTAACACAATTTAAGTTAGGGCTCCGGAAAGAATTGCAAAGGGACATAGGAGTGAGCTTAATGCGAACCGAACGTCTGACGCTCGACATCGCTGTCGAAATTGCGGAATTCCAAGAAATAAACAATTCTCTAATTAAGGCGCGATCAAACTCCGTGTACGCAACCGATATAAATTACCCTCATTACAATGAAACCGAAGACGGTCAATCGCGAATAGAACGGCCGACGCCAAATAGGAACCGATTCCACAACGGGAACTATGGCAATGGAAATAATTCTCCTCGCCAGAATTTCAATAACCCTCCCGCGAGTAACCGAAATTATAATAACAATTGGCCGCGACAAAATTTCAACAATCATATAAACCACCGAGGCCTTCAGGAGAACAATAATTACTCCCAAGACCGTAGAAATAACGGCTATAACAATTATTCTTACAACCACCCCTCCCCGCGAAGTTCGAGTTTCCCTAATAATGCATATCGAGGTAATGGGCGGAATTTTAATAGTGGTAAGTTTCACGCCAACGCGCGGGGAAACTTTAACAATCCAAACAATGGACCACCGCCAGGTAGATCCTTTTATCACCCCAATGCGCAGACCGCGAATCAAAATGATAGTCACTATCCTCAGGAAACGCGACAGTACGAGAACAACAACTCCCCAAAGACAAATCGGGTGAGCTTTGCGCATCCACCAGAAAACGCGAGCCGAGCTGATTATTCGCCCCAAGAGCAATCAAAAAACGCGGATCCTGCTATGATCCCCTCTCGATCGTTAGCAGCCGTGAATCGCAATCAATAAATAATTCCGGCAACCATATTTACACTGATAACAATCAAACAAAACCAAATCAACCCCTTTTTGTTCCCCAGGTGACAACCCCTACGAGAACACCCTGTGTTGTCGAATTAATGATAAATAACGTTTACTGTAAAATGTTAATCGACACCGGAGCCAGCGTGTGCTTACTAAAAGATAATGTCATAAATTTAATAGATTTGAAAAGACCTGCTGATGTATTATGCTTTAGCGGAATTTCAGGTTGTCAACAAAAGGCACTCGGCACAATGGTAGTAAATATAGGGTCGAACAAAGTAAGGAGGTTTACTGATTTTGAGTTTGTTATCTGTGAAAATAAACACATACTTCTGGACACAGACGGTATATTAGGTAGGAATTTCTTTAAAACAATTAACGCTAAAATAGATTATGCTAATGACGAATTAATAATTTTAAACGAACGAATACCCATAATTAATTTAGATGAAACGGATCAGGAAAAATATTTAGATTGCAATTCGTATAGAGAGGACTCAAACGAGGAAATATATTATGAAAACGCGGCATTAACCATTGATTGGAATATTAATAATGAATTAAAAATTAAAGATAAAGAGATTGAACCTGTTATGGTAGCAGAAAGAGGTACTAACGAATTAAATGAGTTATCAGAATTATCGGAGATTGTGATAAATGAAGAGGGTATTAAAAATAAGGGTGCAGGTATTTTAAGTAGGTCAGTAGACAAGGTCGAACCCCTCGTAAAAAGGGATCGTCTGTTAAACCGTACGATAGTATCGGAAAGCGAAAGTGGTTTGTTAGGTAATGAGTTAGAAGAAGATGGTAGAGCGCGTAGCCAAAAGGAAATTTGTAGTGTTGATGAAAATGTTTTGATTAATTTAGAGGAAAGTTTAGTTAAAGTCGAAGATAAATACCGACTAAATGAGGGTTTGATTAATATTAATAATGTTGATAAGGAAGTTGTATACGGGTCAGAAGAATTTGGAATTAAAGTCGAAGATAAATGCCGACTAGGTAAAGGATTGATCGAATTTGATAATAGTAAAGGGTTGAACGATAAGGAATTAAAAGTTTTAGAAATGAATCGCGAAGTGGATATTTTAGGAGCAAATTTTAGCTCGGTCGAAGAAAATTGCCGACCGGTGTTTGATAATTTTATAGTAAATGGAAGGAATGAAGTAAAGTTGAATTTAGAAACGCGGTTAAGCGCGAATAATAATAATAAGGCATGCACGGAAAGCGTGAAAATAAATAAACAAAAGAAAGAATATATAGGAAAAACCACGGGCGCGATAAAGAAGGCTAAAAGGTACGACACCGAGGTAATTGAAGATAAAGGTCACGAGACTTCAACAATAGAACGGGTTAAACGCGATAATTTAGGATCCAATGATGACACGGTGTTTAAGTCGAGAAAAGGTTTTGATTATGCAACCTCCAATGAACGAGTGATGCATAAATTTGTGGGTTTTGATAGATACGGAAATGAAATAATTTCAGATAAAGGGGTAAACGAAACTAATAAAAGTAATTTTGAAATTAAAAATAACAGTAGTACCAAATTTACAGAGGCGAACTTAGGTTTTTCACTAGACGAATCGAGATCAACGAATCGCGAAGTTCCGCGATTTAAACATTACCAAATCGATTCTGCGATTCTGGGTAAAATGGTAGATTTGAGCGAACCATTACCCTTGTACCAAGCCGATTGGTTAGAAAAAATTCGGATGCAAGGTACATGCGGATTACCTAAACCTTTAAGCAATCAATCGACACCGGTGACATCAACACTTAGCGAAGCGAAAGAACGCGATAACGCGCAAACTGACCCGTATGGGGCAGTGGAAATTTGCACGATACCGCGATTTGAGCCAGCCGGTTTGGGTGTATACCCGGGCGAAAATCTATCGATCCAGGTGACGCCAACACTGGGCGAAACAAAGGGGCGTGAGAACAAGCAAACTGACTCGTATGGGACAGTTGAAAATTGCGAGTTACCACAACCTAGTTCGACAAGTGCAGGTGTAGATCTGGTCGACCGAGAAAGATTGTTAACAGAACCAAGTACTACGCGAAATAAAGAAAATTTGGTAGGTACCCTCCTAGTAGTAAAAGAGGTGATTATACAAAAAAGAAGTGAAAGCGAACTTGAGTTCAGGGTCAAGTTCAGAGCGGCCAAATGCGCACCGTCACCCTGCGAAACATCAAACCTCGTATTAATAGAACAAGATGACACTAATCATCGTGATCTGATTATAGCTTCGGCGGTAGTTAATAACGATGGCGAACAGGTGGTAACGCGGGTAATTAATCCAAACGATTATGATGTAAAACTCAACTCGGGTGAACGCATAGGCAAGGTAACCAAAGGTATACGGGTACTAGGCAAGGACCAAGGCCACGGCAAGGCGTACGAAATTAATTACATACCAGACCCGCGAGTAACTAGAGATGACATTATGTCTCAACTAGATTTCGCCCATTTAGACAAGGACACCGGCGACCTATTATATAACACCCTACTTGAGTACTTAGACGTTTTTATTACGGACGGAGAACCTTTAACTAGCGTGCGCGGAGTAAAGCATCGCATAATAACCGAAGACGTGCCGCCCGTTGCTAAACGACCTTATCGGGTTCCCTTTCATCAGCGGGAAACATTGCAGAAAGAAATTGATAAATTACTGGATGCCAATATTATTTACCCTAGTGCGTCAGCTTGGAGCGCGCCCGTTGTAATCGTAGAAAAGAAACTCCCTAACGGCGAATCGAAAGTCCGAATTTGCATCGATTACCGCGGATTAAACGCTGTCACTAAACGCGATTTTTACCCCCTGCCGGATTTGCATGAAACTATAGAGCAATATTTCCACAACGCGAGTTTATTCACCACCCTGGACGTCTCCCAAGCGTACCATCAGATAGAAGTCTACGGGCCGGACCGCGAGAAGACCGCGTTCACTACGCCCACAGGCCACTACGAGTACGCCCGCTTGCCATTCGGAATGGCAAACGCTCCTGCTAGTTACCAGAGGTTTATGAACGTAACCCTCTCGGGATTGACGGGAAACATGTGTCTAGTATATCTAGACGATATAATAGTCTACAGCCCGAATGACATAAACGAACACATGCAACGACTAACCGCGGTATTTAATAAATTACGAGAGGCAAACGTCAAACTAAAGCCCAGTAAGTGTAAATTTCTGGTTAGCGAGGTCAAATATTTAGGGCATGTAGTCACGAAAGACGGTCTCAAACCGGACCCCGAAAAGTTGCAGGCATTGAACGAATTCCCAGTGCCGCGATCAGTGAAAGAAGTACGATCATTATTAGGTCTTGCTTCATGGTATCGACGGTTTATCAAGGATTTTTCGAAGATAGCTATGCCCCTAACGAACTTGACCAAAAAGGAGAACAAGTTCGTAATCACACCTGAGGTATTAGAATCCATAGACGCATTAAAATCAGCGGTTACATCAAATGATGTTTTAATCTATCCGGATTTCAATGAGCCCTTTCTATTAACCACAGACGCGTGCGCCACTGGACTAGGCGCCATTTTAAGCCAAAAGCGCGAAGGATTCGAGAAACCAATCGCTTTTGCCAGTCGCAAACTGCAAAAAGCCGAAAGGAATTACACGGTCACCGAATTGGAATGCTTAGCAGTCGTGTTCGGTGTAAAACAGTTTAGAGGATTTCTGTACGGGAAGAAATTCACTGTTATTACGGACCATAGGCCCCTCAAATGGCTACTGAGCGTGAAGGATGTGAGCTCTAGATTAGCACGCTGGAGCATGCTATTAAGTCAGTACGAATTCGAGGTAGTGCATCGTGCCGGCACACAAAACGGGAATGCGGACGCTTTAAGCCGAGCGTACGCCACTGAACGTCCAACCTTTCAGGAATTCGTAGCTTTGTCCTCAAAGGGAAAACAAATTGACAACAAAAATGTAACCATAGAAACCCCAAGCGCGACGCCCCTGGATGAAATTAGTTCCCTAATATTGTGTGTAGATTCGAATTTTAACACTAACACAGGGACCTATAAAGAAGGGATCAGAGATTTCGGTCAAATAAACGACTTAAAATTACAAAATAAGGGATTAGGCGAAGTAGCTGAATTACAGCTAACCGAACGCAACGTATATTTTTTAATTATTCAAAGCCCTCAGTATGGTAGTGCCACCTACGAGACGCTGTTTGAAGCACTGGGTGAATTGCTAGACAGGTGTCTAGCGAACAAAGATTTTATTCTGACACTACCAAAGTCGAGTTTACCTCTACCTCCGCTAGATGGAGATACCGTGGTGTCGATGGTTAAGTTTTTGTTTACCAATACGACCATACGCATTACAATACAGGACGATACGTCTGACATTATAACGGTGAATGCCATAAATACTGAACCGCCTTTTTCACCTGTCTGGGACCGAGAGCGTATAAAGGAGGAACAAAAGAAGGACGATTTCTGCAAACAAATGGTGCAAGGGTTAAGTGGAAGTGATACCACTGACCTGACGTACTACTTAGATAGAGACGGGCTACTGTATAAAATAAATCAAAACACCGGTCAGGATTTACTAATTATACCTCGCACCTTCGTAAATAAAGCCATTCATGACTTTCATGATTTGCCTATCGCAGGGCATCCTGGGCAAACTAGAACATTACAATTTATTCAAACCCGAATGTACTGGCCAAACATGCAAAAAGATATATTCGAATACGTAAAGTTATGCTTTAAGTGCAATCAGTTAAAAACGAGCCCGCATTTTAAAGCAGCGCCTTTACAAAAGTTCCCCCCCTTATCGGAACCCTTCCAAAGAACCGCCATCGATATTGTCGGACCTTTCGTCACGTCCGACCAAGGAAATAAATACTTAGTGACCTTTCAGGATCATTTTACAAAATATCTGGAAGCTATTCCGGTACCAGATCAGACGGCCGACACGATTGCCCGAGCTTTCGTGTCACACGTAGTTGCGAGGCACGGTACACCCGCGCAGCTTATATCTGATCAGGGAACAAACTTTTTGAGCAAGGTATTTAAAGAGACTTGTGAATTACTTGGTATAGAGAAAATTCAAACAGTGGCTTACCGTCCGGAAAGCAACGGTAGTCTGGAACGTAGCCACCGGGTAATAAAGAATATTCTCGCATGCTACGTAAGCAAAACCCAACGGGACTGGGATTTACACATCCCCTACGTGTTATTCGCCTACCGATCACATGTAAACTCATCCACCGGTTATTCGCCATTTTTCCTTTTACTTGGGAGAGATATGACCCTACCCCTTGACGACATATTAAAATCAGAGCGTGTAAAATACGACGTGAACACAAATTATCCATCCGAAATGATGGCGCGTTTGAATAAAGCTTTTGTCGCGGTCAAGAAAAACATGGAAGACAGCGCTAACGCGCGAAACCGTGTATTTGATCGGAAAACACGCGCGAGGGAATTCCAAACAGGCGACGCGGTGTACTTATACGACCCCGCGAGTAAAATCGGAGTGTCGAGGAAATTAACCTTACACTGGGACGGACCATATCGAGTGATCGACAAGTTAGGTCCAGTGACGTACCGCATACGTAAGATAGGGACCCGCACTGATTTAATAGTGCATATAAACAGGTTGAAACCCTTTCTGAACGCAACCGCGGCGGAACCCCCCCTTCAGGACGATTCAAATGTAATGGACGGCCCTGATCCCATCGAGGAACAGCTCAGCGGTATTCCAGAGCCCGTGTTTCTCGACGAATGGGAAGACTCAACACCGGAAGGCAATGAATACTCCGAAGTCGAAGCACAAATCGATCCCCTGGGCGATTTGCCGCCTGTGAACTGCGGCCATGTTTTACCTCAGCGACACACCGAGACGGTTAGCGGACCGACGCAGCGTCCTACGCGAATTCGAAGAAAGCCACAAAGGCCTGAATTCGATTATTATTAAACCCCCCCCCCAGATAGTAGGTACAATGCCCCCCCGTATAGTAGGCGGGCCAAGAATACCTCTATGGGCAGTCTCCCTATCGTAAAAGGCGATAACTGACAACAATATGTACAGTCTATATAATTAATATAGTTAATTAAGTGTATACATAAAGGATTTTGTTTTTAGTAGTTTGGAAAAATTGAGAAAGTATGTAATGTAAAAGAAAATATCTTTCCTTTTGGGGTGTGAAGATAGTAAATTTAAAAAAAAAAAAATATAATAATTCAACCACTTCGGAAAGTAGCTATTTAGGCATGATTAATCTAAGAGAGAAATTTTTTTTCTCTCTGTTGATTTTAACAATTAAATACGCGAGGTGTAACCAACAACCACCACGGGCTTGTAGGACGCCTATGAACTCTTATTAATAGCTACTAAAAAGTAATATTGGACAATGAAACCATTATTAATTAATAATAAACTAAAATAATAACAGCCGTTAACTGTAATGCATGACGGGATGAACATCAAAGATAATATTAATACACTTTCAATTTAGAATACAACCCGACCGACTGTGCAGAGGCGGATCAAGATGGGGATTTGAAAAAAAAACCCACGAATATTCTTAAAAAATTTTTTTGTTTGTTTAGATAGTAGGTACAATGTCGAAAAAAATAGTAACGTATAGAATAACAAGACAACGTGAGCATCGTGAAGCCATAAACAACCATAAAACCATAAATGGAAGACAGCCAGCTTAGGCGGCACCTTTTTAGTATGGTTACTTACCACATCTGGGCTAAATTCATACACCGAGTATCGACACTCGGCCCGTATATCTTTCGACACCAGGTAATAATGGAGTCATTCAAGGAAATTGGAAATATAAACACTACAACTTAGAGGAATGATGAGTCATTCACAACATTCAGTTAACATATTAACACTTAATCAAAACAAAGCAAAATTGTCGTTTGTATAAAAGGAAAAGCAAGGTCATTTTGATGGTTAATACGAAGTGGAAAATTTGTGGGTTTTCCTTTTATTCTAAACCTCAATTAAGCTCGTACATTGTCCAAAAATATATCTTAGGATATCTAGGGTCATTCAAAAAATTTTACGAGTACAGTTAGGTCATGATACCACCCTTCCTAGAATTAAGGGAAGAAATTAAACAATAGCCAGCCGAATTAGCATGGAAAAAAAAATCCGAGCTTCATTCAAGGTGGTTACCATTTGAATTATACATTATTTCAATGCATGATAATTAATTAAATGTAATTACGTAATTTTATTAGTAATGCCTAAAAAGAAAAAAAAAATAAATATATTTAGGTGCTAATTATAATAAGGGCCATGGAGTCTAATCCATTATAAGGCCGAGCAAAAAAAAAAAAATGTAATCAAAAACAAAATATTATTGCAACCTCCCCACGAAATGAATAAATAAAGAAACAATACCAGTGCGAAAAAAAATAACGGTTTAATAGACTAAAACGCTGATGCAAGTGCAACCTAGACGCCTCGCGGCAAGTGTCAATAAATAAACTTATTCGGATTAAAAGACAGTGTACACTCAATATTAACAAAGAAAAACACCAAACAGAGAAAAGTAGAGTGAATACATGGAGCCAATCAAAACCAATTTAATAATAAAATGACATAGGAAGGAGAAAGGAAACACACCCCACCAAACTTTTTTTTACTAAACCCATACGACATTAGGGATAGAAAACCTTTGAAACGTTCAGTACTGCTTAACAACACCAGCCGACCACAAGGAAAGTGCTTCATCACGAACCGATACGAAAAAAAATTGTTACGAGATGCAAGAACAGAGGGAATACTATAAGGGTAAGCCAAAAATAAATAAGAAAAGGGCTGTTTTAAAAGTTTAATGGATAATCCACCGACGCTGGAACTACATATGCCAGGCAGTCGGGGAGACACGCGTTTTTAATTTTGTTGTTTGGCTCGACTCCGCTAGTAATTTACTTACTTCTCGGGGCCGAGAGATTATGTCCGATCAATATATTAAAATGTACTTTCGATTGCGTAGGATCAGTGGTGTTATTAGACCTGGAGGATGAGCACCCGTGCATCATCTGTGGTCACAATTTGGACCACATGAACGTAATGTTCATGGGGTGCGAACACCGTTTTTGCCAGTTGTGTACCAGTAAGAAAATGAAGCAAAAGAATCGGGACCCATTGGCTTGTCCACGTTGCGGCACACAGTCCCACGTGCTGACCATTTATTGGTTTCAGCGTCCCACCGAAACGGTCACCGTGGCGGCATTTGTACACCGGAACAGACGCCAATACCCAGTCGGCAGGACACGGGCAGGACCAAGCAATCGTCACCATTAAGAAACGCTACTCCTGATTTTATAATATGCTGACTGAAACTTTTTTTTTTTGCTTATATAAATAAATTTGTTTAATCATATGAGTATGTTTTACTAAAGAGCGAGCGAGAGAAAGAAGATTTTGTTATATAAACCCGACTCCTAAACCTATCAAAGTGCGCGCTTCCAGATAAAAGAATTATAAAGACTAAATCAAACAATTGTCCTTGGAGTGAAGTAAGTCCAAGGCGAACCCCTTCGCGTACTACAGAAGCACACTCCACTGGGCTATTCGCGAAAAGATACGCCACCTTACGAACACGTGCCGAACAATTAAAACTTTAAAGTGCGGTTATGTGCCAACAAAACAAAGTATAAAAAAAAAAAATTTTTTTTTACGAATCGGGTTAACAAGCAGTGCACATAATTAAAAAAGGGAATAAAAAGGAAGCAATAATATTCTGGTTTTAGCTCTTAATTAAGTAGTTGTAAATTTTAGCTTTACAAGGAAGGAGGCAACCCCCACTAAAACCGAGGAACACTTAATCTCGACATGAATCTCAACATCTCGGAGAAGTCACAGCGACTTCCACCACCAGAGAATCCTTTTATGTGTGTCTAATATTGTATTATAGCGTGTCTTAGGTTAATGTTTATTATATTTTACCACAGATAACTAAAACCCAAAACTACTATGTCGGAAGAACGGATTTGTTTTATATTTTTTTATTAAAAGGATCCGTCGAGTCCTTAAGAACCCGACTGATCTTTTTAAAAGCGGCGGGTGATGTAACAAACCTCCCGTTCATTTTATTGATAATTACGATACAAATATTAAATTTGTATAAACAACTTCCGACATGAGTAATTTGTCATAATAAATTAGCATAAAGAATAATATTATAAAAATAATTTAGGTAAAGAAATTTAAACACCCGGTACATTGATCTAACTATTAAAAGTTTTGGCTTTTATTCAAAATGTAGGGTGCAAACACCTGTTTTACAAAAAACTCGGCACGGCACCATGAGGGTGCTTAGTTAAATCAATGCAAACGGTGGGAACAAAGTCATTTTTCTAAGTAAGACCCACACGTGTGAGGAAATGGGGGATTAGCCAGTATACCGCCAAAAAGAACAGTTTTAAGAAATATTCAAAATTCTTCATAAGGCGTGATTCCAATCTAATGCCTCATTTGTTTTAACGAGTTTAGTAATTATGTTTTAAATTAAGAAATACAAAATCTGTGGGAAAATTAAACTATTCCCAACCGGATCAGTCACACACGTGCAAGGAAGTAAGTTTTGAGAATATCCAATTTATAAGCCTACCCTCTTTTAAAGTTAAGGGAAAAAGCACCCACGCAATTGGTCAATAAATTCAATTCGAAGGCGTAATCTTAATATTCAGAAACGGGGAGAAGTTAATAAAATACCCCGAGAGCGAATCAAAAAAAGTTCAAGCACAGTTCGCGAATTCAATAAAGTTCGAAGTCACGTTGAGAGACAGGCCACGAATCCATCAGATTCAAAACTCCGCGTTTGATGCAGTAAACCAAACGGGTGAATTTTATTTGAGAGTTAACCGAAAACTCGACAAAATCGGTCAAAATCATTTTAAATTAAGTGAAAATAGTCAGATTTAAAAATTATTATTATTATATTTTTTTCTTCGGCAGTTCGAGAAACGCGAATAGATAAATTCTTAAAGTGATAAAAGGTCAATATTTTAAAATCAATTTACTTGTCTTTAACTTTTAATCAGTCAACGAAACGATTGTGTTAAAACTATAAGTGTAACCAATTGGGATTACCATAAGGATATTCATCTCAAACCTTACTACCCGTAGAGCACAGGATTTTTTGTAATAAATAGGTATTGTGACTTTTAGTTAAATTAATACTTGTAACCAAGTTCTCTTTTGTATTATATGTGTGTGGATCTCTTTCACTTGTAAGATCTTGATATAACTGTAATCCTTTGTATAAATCTTATAAAAGGTTTAATTAGTTGTTCAATATATGAAATTATACCAAGTTAAATCTTTAATTGGTCGTTACTCCAGCGATCGACTTTAATTAGTTTGTGTAAGTTATTTCTCTGGGTTTCCCTACGTCTTCCAAAACAATAGTAGAGGCACGTTACCTAAACATCAAACAACAAGGTCCAGTGAAGTTGGAAGGTAGTCAATTTAGAGGTTTTCTTAATTCTATCCTCCGGGCTTTACTCACAAGGTGGTCACACCCGTGAAATCCAAAAGAATTGAGTGGTGGCAGCTATCAACAACAGTAATACAATCGTACTAAAGGACCGAATCAAACCCTTTAATTCAAAACGGGGTTCAGTTTTGTTACATGTTGACCTTGAAAGGGTTAAACTTCAATTAAAACGCTACTCCCGTTTTGTTACATGGTGTCAGAGGTGGGATTAAATTTACAATAACGCTACGCAGAGTTGTTACACTACGTAGCAACTAGAAAAATTGTCCAAATCACGTAGAACTCTGGGTGTGACACCACGAGCGCGGCCTCAACATATCCCGAAGATAAACCGGCACACCACTCTTCAGGATCTCCCCCTCCCAATTTGACCCGAAATTTTTTTGATATTATTGGATGTACAAATTTAGGGAAAATCGGTCAAGGTTAAATTAAAAAACACGTACAAACTTAGCACATATAATATGTGAAACGACTCTAGTTACTATTGCGGTCTCTTTCTACCTTATATTAATTTCGCTGCTGTAAAACCATCAAAAGTGGTTCACCCTGTATATTGCAAAAACATTAACATTATTGTTTTAAAGTAAATAAATTAAATTTAAGTTAAAAATGCCCCAATTATGGTATTAGGTATGGTATTTAAGTAATGATTTAATAAAAGATTTTGATTTTAAATAAAAAAATAATAATTTATTTTAGATAATTAATGCGACATGCGCGGAAACTTTGGCAGTATGCGCAGCCTTGTGGCGCAGCCCACATTCGATCATTTCCAACAAAAATTCTGCAGCACAGATAAGAGATTTATATTCATGAAATAATAATTTGTGGCATTCCATATTATGGAAAAGCACTAAAATACATTATTGTAAGTAAAATACTTTGGTTTTTATTGAATATTTTGGAATATAATTTACAACCACCTGTAGATAAATGTGCACATGTGCGTTGTAATTTATGTCCAGCTTGCTCGATTTTTGTTTTGAAATTATTAAAAATTGATTATTCTGATCAAGCGTAATCGAAGTCATGTAATTTACGTGATTATTGGTTTATACATGCACATCCACCGAATTTTATTACATTTTATAATTTGTCAAAATTATCGTACTTTCTGTTCATCGATTTATTTTTTGTTACAGTTTGCCGATATGCTTTGGTACCTGTTGCCAACAGCCAACTGCCAACTTCTATGAAACTAAAAGTAAGTTTTAGTTTATTTTTAATGTTAATAAGTCGAGAATGGGACAACAAATGATGATAATGTAAACCTTACCGAATTAGAAATTAATGAATCTTTATTGATTATTGGCTTTACATGCACCTCCAACTGATTCAGAATTTTGACCCATTCATACTTTTACAGTGTTTATATTGAAATTTATAGCTTCCTTTTATTACAGAAGTTCACGTTGGAACATTAACCTAAAAATGGAAAAATGTGGCAACCGTTTACTAAAGTCGGTAAGTTACCTTTGAAATTTTATTTTATTTTGAGACATCCTTATAGGTTTGTTTGTTTGTCATGCTCCTAACTACCCTGGATAAATAAGTGTAGAGTGCATTTCCGGGTGTCACGTTTGATACCTCCATAGCGGTATTATATTAGATTTGCCTCGTTCGTCTACTCCGAACTATTCCGAGTAAGTTAGTGTAAAAAATTGCTCCGAACAGTTCAGCGTTACAATAACCTACACCGTCTTTTAGCAGGAGTAGACGAGAGTAAAGTGTTTTATTATTGCAAATTGTATTCTTTTTGTAAGTAATTCGTCAAGTAGTGATGATGATGACGTGAATATGGGTAGTGCTGTAATTGAAAAGTATTTTGCTAAGAATTAAGAAAAAATATTATCAACTACATGCAATAAAATACAAATTTCAATAAATGTGAATATGCAACACACCATGCAGGCATGCAATGGCTTCATAACAAGTAATTGTGTAATATTCTGACGGGAACTTTATTACACATTTTTGCATTGACCGTAGTAAAGTATGGCGAACCTGATCTACATTAAAATACTCGGAACTACACAAACAAACAAACCTTTATGATTTTCCAACCGAATCGCTAATAATATTTCACTGATCTTTGGTTTATACATGCACCTCCAACTGAGTCACCATAGTTTTCATATTAATATTTATGTAATTTGCTCTTGAAACTTATGGTTTTCTTTTTTAGAGAATTTCAAATTGGCAAGTGAAAAGTGGCAAAATAATTTATTGGTTTTACATGCACCTCCAACTGATTCAGAATTTCGACTGGCTCATACTTTTGCAGTTTGTGTATTGGAATTTATAGCTTCCTTTATTATAGAAGTTCATGTTGGAACATTAGCTAAAATGAAAAATGAGACAGCCGTTTACAAATGTCGGTAAGTTAACTTTGAAATTTGATTTTGTTTTGAGTTAAAGTTATGATGATTTTCCAACCGAATCACTAATGACATTTCACTGATTATTGGTTTATACATGCACCTCTAAGGCCCAGTTGTTCAGTATTAGGTTATCTTTTAACCTGAATTATTTTCCATGGAAACAATTCTTGAAACAATCATTTCTATGGAAAATAACCCAGGTTAAAAGATAACCCGAAACTGAACAACTGGGCCTAACTGAGTTACCATAATTATCTTATTAATATTTATGTACATTTCTCTTGAAACTTAGTGTTTTTTTATTTTAGGGAAAGGAAAGTGAAATTTTAGAAAAATGAAAACTGACTAAATTCGAATAATGGAATAAAGAGAAAGCCTTGAGTAAGTTAATTTTCAATATTTCCACATGACATTCTCTTTATTGCTTAAATAATGTTAAGTTCTGTGATAAACAAAGTCTGTAAATGACTTGCCTATTTTTTAAATTATACTTTGGAACGTTTTATGGAAATATGATTATTTTTTGACAATTTAATGTGAATAAATGTAACTGATAGTATTTCATATTCATAATCTGAACAGTAATTTTTGTTCATACTGACCTCTGTATACTGTGAACAATTAACCAAGTAATCAATAAAATTTGTACACTGGCTCACAAAATTAACAATTTTGAATAAACTTAACAATTAAATTTTGCATCTTTTCTAAAGTAATAATCTTTCATTTGCTTTTCATATAATTACACCAATATGATTTCAAATATGAACTGCATAAAATATTACAATTACGTTACACAAAATTGATGACACACTTGAAAGTATTGTTTTTACCTTAAATTTTTTAATTTTGAAAACTAGTTGATCTAAATCTGGCATCAATTACAGCTTGCAAATGTTTGAGTAACAGTTTTCTCAATCTTTCCCCATTCTTCAACTCATGCTTGTTTTACAATTTTTGCCCGTAATTGGTTTGAGATAGGGTGATTGAGGTGGCATTTGCAGTTGCATAGGTACATTTTAGATCAACCCCATCTTCATAAAATAGACAGTATGGTTCCATCATTCTCTTGATGAAAAGCTGTATTTTAAAATTTAACTATAAAATTTTCAGGTAGTGTTCTTTGTTAATTTTTACATCAATAATTCTAAATCATCAAGACCCCTTGCATCCAGGTACCCCCTCCCAAACCATAGCATTTCATGTACCATATTTTACAATTCTACAAACATATCCTTTCTTTATGCAATTCAATGCTTACTTTCTTGCATACCATTTGCCTTCCATCTGAATCAAATAAGTTAAACTGGCTCTCATCAAAGAACAGCACGTAATTCCAAAATTTTGAGTTTTCATTTATGTTTTTTGGCAAATTTAAACGGCTTCTTTCTGTTCACCTCTGAAATGAATAGGTTTTTACGTCCTACTGTGGATTATTTCATCATATATGGTCTTTTTGATTATTTCAGTCCTTAATTCTGTCCGCTTTCTGTGTTTTTTTAAAATTTCTCTCACTTTATACTGTTCATTGTGAGGTTAAAAGATTTTTTGTCCACCTCATCCAGCTTTATTATGTCAAGTTCCCTTGTTGTTGAATATGTTCATCATATTTATATTTGATTGTTGAAAATGATCTGCCGACTATTTTTCCAACCTCACAATAAATTTTAAAATAATATTTCTTTCTGTAATATTGGTTGCTCCAAGTATTTGATCCATTTTAAATAAATAAAGCCTTTGCAATAGCACAAAATATGTACGGATGCAGAATTTTGCTGTGCATTTTATTACAATAATACATGGATAAGCAATATCTTATAGAAACCAGCGTCAAGTTGGTCCCCCATTTTTAACTTTAAAATTTAAATTAGTGTGCGATTTAAATTAAATTGTCGTTCTTAATTTACCCTAAAAACAAAAAAACCTGATTTTCACTCTAGCCTATTTTTGAAAAAAAAATGCGAACGGATTTCTGGAAAATCGAAAAAAAAAACAATTTGATGATAGCCCCCTATATTTTTAAAAATTTGATTTTTTTATTCAATACATTGTGCTACTTGTTCTGAATGTCGACCTAAAATTTCAGTTGATATTATAAACGAATTCCGAGAAAATTGATTTTGAACTTGATTCTACGAGTTGTTCTGAATGCACTGCTAAAATTTCAGTTTTATAATATAACGTATACAATTTTTGCTTTTTCGTTTAGTGTACTAACCTACTTTAAATTTTAATTTGAAAGCTTTTATGGAAATATGATCATCTTCTTTTCGATTTTATGTGAACAGCAAAAGCTTTAAATATAAATGACTATAAATACTACATGTAACTGATGGTGATTCATAATATTATATTTTTTTCGTTAAAATTTTGAGTAAATTAATGTAATAAGAACTACCCTGGTCAGTGAATTTTTGTTTTCCGATTTACTGATAAAGTCGGGGAATTTGCTTGGAAAAATTCAGTGGGAACCCTGTTTTGTTAATTTATTCACATCCTTTTAGATTTTTAGCAATTTACCATTTTTATTCAAGCATTTTAACTGGAAATATCCCATGTATCAATTTGTTATGCAAGTTTTGCTCCTGATGGCGTAAAATTTAAAAAAAACTTTAAAATTGTAATCGTGGCGAAAGGTTTCAACTTTTTTTCTCTGAGGAAAATGATTATTATTACTATAGAAATATAGTCGAGAGATCACCTGAATATTCACCCCTTAATTTCAAATTTATTTTGGTAATTTACTTTTAGTATAAAAATGTAGTCACAACCAAATCATTCCAACAACGACCGACATGTTTCGATCTTATTAGATCTCCTCAGTGGCGTATATTTGAAATGATTTGATTGTGACAAGAATTTGCTTCCCTTATAAAACATGTCTGTCGTTGTTGGAATGATTTGGTTGTGACTACATTTTTATGTTAAATTTTCTGCGGGAATGGTTAATAAATTCTGCCTAAACCCCATAGACATATGGTTGGTTTATCCTTAACAATTCGAGCGACTTTCGTAATGAAGTCCGCCACGCGTGCCTCCTTTAAAATAGGGGCTTTCACTGTACAGAAATGTACTTTCAGTATTATTTACTTTTAGTAATAAATTACTGGGGTGTTTTTTAGAAAATTATCGTTAAAGGTTTATTAAAATCACGGTTCCTGCTTATATGGAAAAGTGAAATTATTTAAAACTTCTCAAATTTGGTTAAGAGAAATCGGGTTTTTTTTGTTCATTTTTAACGCCGCACACTGGGGCGAGATAGCTTCAGATCTGCTATTAAATCAAATACTATTTTAATTGATTTTTAAGTTGGATATTTCTTTTCGGTGCTGTTAGTAGTATTTAAAAAATTCATAGATAGATTCTTGAAAATATTTTTATTAACCCTTTTAGACCCAGTGGGTACAATTGTACACATTAAGTTAATATGGCATTATAGGAGGTTTGCATGAATCAAATATAACTTTAGACCGATTGGGTACAATTGTACACATTATTCATGATACTGGAAAGCTTCCTAGTCGATGCAAAATTCCAAAATGCATATCCAAATCAAGAATCAAATGCCACAAATGTAATGTACATTTATGTTTATCCAAGGACAAAAATTGTTTTTTAGCTTTCCACACAAAATGTTTGATGAATATTTCCTAATAATTTCCTATACTGTACTTTTCTTTTTAATATCTAACAATAAATTATAAAAAACGTGCATTTGAAAAAAATTCTATGTATTTTTTTCAATTGTTGAGACATAAAGTGTTACAATTGTACCTATTTTCTAATCGGGAGTAGGGGTCAGATTTCAAATTTTTTTTAAACTACTTTAAAAAATTCACCTAATTCAAATACATAATCAAAAAAATTTTTACTTTAAAAATAAAAATGGAGGACTGAAAGGGTTAAGGGGGTATTCCACTTTTTTGCACATAAATCTAGGCAATTTTCAGAATTTTTTTTTTTATGGTGGGATATTTATTATATATTGAATACACAATTATTGTGAATTTTTTATATAAAAATAATAAAAATGTGTGCTGCTACAGCTTCCTGAAGGTAAGTCTATTAAAAAGGTGGTGGGCAAGCTCAGGTCCTTTGTATTTGTCCAAAATTAAAAACGAAAGATTTTCGTATTCAACAGAGTTGTCGCTATCGTCCCTACTACAATTATAAGAAACAAAAATTGCATAGGAAATGGCAACCTTTTTTAAAAAACAATTTTTAATTTTTTACATTTTTTTCAAGTTGAAACCACAAAAAGCACCTAACTTTTGTACGAATGCGTTTGGTTTAGTTCAGACGATAGAAAATTTGATATAAAATCGAATTCCGCAAGATTCAATTGAATCGGTCTATTATTTTTTATGATAGAATGCCCACCACCTAAAGAAATATCATTCGGTTCTTGTAGTGGAGGTTTCCCATATACGAATTTGCAACTGCGTTATTAGAAATCTTCATAACTTCCACATTTTTTAAATTTTTCACAAAATTCTTTCACCAACATGTTCCAGAAATATTCCAGATTAATAATAAATATATAAAAGAAATGTATTTTTTGAAGTGAAAATAATGGAATACCCCCTTCAGGAAATCTCATCTTTTTCTATTAGATACTGACGCGCATAAATAGATTAACGAGATTCGAAATTTGTATAAAACTTTATAATGAACTACCTTGACTACTTACGAGTGATCTTTTTTTTAAATTTAATTTCACAGGAACAAAGGTTCCTTAGATAACAAAATTTTGTAAATATAAATCTAATAAAATATTTATAATGTTATAAAAATTCTGAAAGTAAAGAAAAGCGTTGAAGCTGTTTAACTACTACGTAATTGACTTAATTGTCACCACCAATTGGATGTAGTTATGCAGAAATGATTCAACCCATATACTAAGTAAAATTTTGACGAAAATGTCAAAATTTTGAACATACTTTATTTTAATTTAAAAAATATCTGTCAACTTCTTTCCAACTGCGATGTTCCTTCATCTTTGTTCAACCAAGTTCTAACGATAGATCTTTAAGTATTTTTTAAGTTAAGAAAATAACCATGAACACTACATAATTTAACTTCAAACAATTTAGTTTGCATAAGCGTGTGGGTAAATAATATTAGAATCGTTTTATCATAATACCAATTTTTATGTAATGTATCCAAAGGCGAGTTAAACTCGTTTTTTATTTTTTTTGTGGGATGGATCGTTACTGTATAACTACGTCCAATTATAAAAAAACAAAATTTAAAATGTGGACTCCTTTGGAACATAACAAAAGCACCCAAAGAAAATTAAACTTAAAATTTATACGATCATGTTTCCATAACGTACTTTTATTTTTACCAACAAATTATGAGCGGTAAACCTTACCGAATTAGAAATCAATGAATTTTTAATGATTATTGGTTTTACATGCACCTCCAACTGATTTAGAATTTAGACTCGTTTATACTTTTGCAATTTTTATCTTGAAATTTATATCTTCCTTTTTTTTACAGAAGTTCACGTTGGAATATTAACCTGAAGCTGGAAAGAATGAGGCAGCCATTTACAAATGGAGGTAAGATATCTTTGCAATTTGATTTTATTTTGAGAAAAACTTGTGATTTTCCAACCGAATCACTACTGATATTTCACTGATTATTGGTTTATACATGCACCTCCAACTGAGTCACCATAGTTTTCTCACTCATATGTATGCAATTTTCCGGTAACGGACAATTGGGCGCGACCGATTGGGTGCGGAGACAACCGGGCGCAAAGACAATTGGGCGCAAATACAATTGGGCGCGAGGAAAATTTTATAAAACTATTATTTACATATTAGATTCGTTCCAACAAGCAGTTCTGTTATTGTTCACGAGCAATAAATATTCAACAGAGTTGTTGCTATCGTCCAAACTACAATCATAAGAAAAAAAAATTGCATAAGAAATGGCAGCGTTTTAAAAAAAAATTGAAATTTTCTACATTTCCTCATTTTTTAAATTTTTTACAAAATTCTTTCACTAACATGTTCCAAAAAGATTCCAGATTAATAATAAGTACTATTATAAAAAAAAATATATTTTTTGAAGTGAAAATAATGGAATTATTCTTAAATCTAAAATTTAAAATGAAACAGTTGCTGTTGCAACAAATGAACACGATCTGTAAACAAAGTTTAAACTCGTTTGCGAATTCGCGCACGCGTATCCACTTTAAGAACGCTTGGTTCTTGCTCTAGAGCAAGAATCGTTTGAACTCGTTTGGCCGATAATATTACTGATTGTAAACTTGTCGGAACTGCAGATTTATAGTATAATCTAGAATTCCGTCCCAGTAGTTATAGTCTGTGGGAACGACATTTCATGAATGCGCTTGCGTTGTAGTAATATTACTGGAAATAATCGTTGTTGGAACGAAGCTATTATAACAATTTTGTAAATTATTAACTAAATCTAGAAATGTTTATTTAGGCAATAAAAAAAATTATAATTAAAAATTTAAAGAAAAAGTTTTTAAAATGTTTATTCCTTCTAACAATTACAAATAAAATAAAAATGTCTATTAATAAAGTATCTAACTAATCACGGATTCATTTCATAATTATGGGAAATGCCCCGCAAGAAGTCTATAATATTTCTATTGGCGTAATCCTCTACTAGATTTCTGATGCGCGCATCAGCCTCCAAGTATTTCCTTTTCTTAATAGGTGGATTGTTGCCGGCAAGTAATTGCTCATAAAAAACATCTCTCCCATGTTGAATGATTTTTAAGCTAGAAATTAATTTCCAAATGTTTGGGTGATCAGTTATAATAATTAATACGTAATGGATAAATTTTTCCTCGCGCCCAATTGTATTTGCGCCCAATTGTATTTGCGCCCAATAGTCTTTGCGCCCAATAGTCTTTGCGCCCAATAGTCTTTGCGCCCGGTTGTCTCCGCGCCCGGTTGTCTCCGCGCCCAATCGGCCGCGTCCAGTCGGTCGCGCCCAATTGTCCTAGACCGGCAATTTTCGCCTGAAACTAATAGTTTTACTTATTTTAGGGAATTTCATATTGGATAGTGACAATGAACAACGGCGAAAATGGAATAAGGAAGCCTCAAGTAAGTGTGACTTTCAATATTTCTATTTTATAAGCTTTTGACACTTAAATAATGTTCAGAACGAAAATCTGACCCATTATGTATTCAGTTTTTTTGGTGAAATCCCAATCGATGACTTGCATTTTTTTTTAAATTTTAATTTGAAAGCTTATGGAAATATGCTTTATTTTTTACTGTAAATAAATGTAAATGATCGTGATTCATCATAATAATTTTTTTTCCGAAATTCTGGAATAAGTTAATGAAACAAGAACTACCACTGTCAGTGCATTTTTGTTTTCCAATTTACTGAAGAAGTCAGGGAATTTGGTTTTAAAAATGCAGTGGGAAACCTGATTTGTTAATTTATTCACATAATTTATAATTAGCAAAGAAGCATTTTACAGTTTTTAATATATTTTAAAATAAATTTAGAAACAAAAGAAAAGCAAAATATAAAAACAACTTGTAGATTCGAAACGAGGCAAAGGGTTTAAATTTCTCTTTCTCATGAAAATAATAGCTAATAATTTATTATTATTATAGAAATATAGTTGAGAGAAAAATTATAAAAAAAGGCAAAGCAAAATCGAGCGTTTTTGAAATTTTCTAAAATGTGCTCTATTTAACAGTGCTGGCGCTCAGCAACTATTAGACTTAGAATAAAATACCTTAGATAAAAGTTGTAGTAAATTTTGTTCTCCATAAGTTTTATAGCAACCATTTTCGTCCTAAAGTCAACTGGTAAGGAAATATCCCAAACCTTAAAACATATCCAAAAATCAGAACCCCCTGACCATTTTTAGGAAGCTCTTCTTTTCATGATTTCGAGGATGTTGTTAAAATATTTTAAGTGTTTTTAATTTTTTTAATGAGTTATATGACAACAATATAGCTGAAATAGAAATTTGTTTAAAAATATTTTACCAAAAAACATAATTTTCACTCTTTCATAAAAACTTTCAACTTCAGACGAAGAATTTGGTAAGAAGCTCAGGGTTCCGTGAAGACGTTTTTTAGTATGTTAAAGTACGAACAATTACCTAACGAAATCCGTCGAAAAATCGCAGAAAACCAATTTTGGATTTTTTTGATCAAAATATGCCCAATTTTCTTACACTATTGGTGCGAATCAAAATAATACGGGTCCTTTTATTGGGAATAACTTAGATGTATACCAAATTTGAGCAAAATCGAAGAAGTACTTGAATATAATTGCAAAAAATTTGGTTGAACTGACATGGAATGATCCGTAATGCAGTTAATTTATGCATAATGGTTATTTGCCAATCATTGATTTCGGAGTCATAGCGCGTGTTATGTGAAACCAAGTTCACACACATAAAATATTCCCAGGACTTCATCTGAAACCAAGGAAAGGAAACTCGCTTGAACTTTCCATAGTTTAATAAAATAAGATCTGTTAACTAACATAAGCATTTTTTACTAAATATAAGCTGTAGTAATTGTATTGTAAGTTAGTATTATTCTGTATGCTAAAATCGCTGCAAGTACTCAAATAAATTGTTAAGACTCAAATTGATTTTTTTAAAATTCTTTTTGGGTAAATTACTTAACTCGCGGCGAAAGTTCAATACCAAATTTTTATAGGAACCACAGCCAGTAGAGACGAGAGAAAAAATTGGAGCCTAATGAAATTTGATCTAGTTTTACCAATTTCAAATTTATCCAAATCTGTCCCTTATGATTTTCTCTATTAAATCCCATGTATTCGTACCCGGGTACCTGGGTGCCCACCATGGTATATGTTTGCGTGTAACTAGGGTAACAACGAAAATTCCGCTTGGACCTCCCGGATCGTCGTTATTCAACTTATTTCAAATCAGATGGTGCCATTCAGAAAAATTAAAAAACATTTTTTTCACTAAAATAAGCAAGTTGAACGTAACATATCGCCTCGGACGCACCTGGGTGCCCACCATACAAAAAATGTAATTTTAACTCCATAATAGGTCTTAATCATTTATTATTCATTCACGTAAGGTAAAGGTGTTGCTTAATAATCAAATAATGCAAAAATAAATAATACAAAAATATATTTATTCGTTACATTCGTGACATTTACAAAAAGTTATTGCATGTTACTGCACCCCACATAAATGCGCGTAAAAAAACTATAATATTTATTTTTGTTTTAAAAGAGATTGATTTTATGATTCTTGTGACTATTTATGACCTATTGAAACCCTCAGTTACACAAAATATGAGTAATTATCTGTGTAACAAATTTTATTGCAAAATTCGGTAAATTTTGAAAAAAATTGTTTAGTTTTAAAAAACTTAAAGTTACGTTTGAAAAAAAAAAGTTTTTGATATATTTTAGGATTCAAAATGTTAAATTTAATTAAAAATTACTAGTATATGATGGATTTTTAAAGATATTTGTATTTGGTACATAAGAAGCATATACTTGTTTATGGTTGATTTTAACCATAGTAAAATGAGATTTTTCGCTAATAAAACAGCACACATTATTTTCAAACTTCAAACACCTTTATTTATATAAAAATACGAGTTGAGAAACAGATATTAACAAATGAAAATACACTGCAGTCGGAAATAATTGTAAGACCACTAAATTATTTTACAAAATAAAGTAATAATAATTATTATTGATAGAAAAATGT
Source organism: Podabrus alpinus (assembly GCA_932274525.1). Lineage (NCBI taxonomy): Eukaryota > Metazoa > Arthropoda > Insecta > Coleoptera > Cantharidae > Podabrus > Podabrus alpinus. The sequence continues at coordinate 32,475,516 of OW026452.1, forward strand.
GCTACCTACAATTTTTAAATTATTTTTAGTTTGGGTGTTCATTGTTTGTTATGAAAATATTAAAATTGTTTATTTCATTTTGGAATCATAACCTTGTTTTTTAGCACGGAAATGGGGGCATAATATGGCTTTTATAGCCCGAGGGCCTATAAAGTTGCTAAGCAATGACAACAATATCAAAACAAAAGAGTTAGTCCAGACTCTTTTTTTTGCGCGATCGATCTAAAAATTTGTATACGCCTTCCTACCGACAATTCACGGAGGGGAACGAGAGGGGGAGAATTTTTTGCTTAGTTTTTCGATATCTAGTGCCGTTTTCGAGTTATTGCTAAATCAAAAAATGAATTCTCGCCCCTCCAAGTTTCTCGCCATAGGAACCATGGCACACCAAATATTCATAGCGCAAACAAAATGACATGACATTTTTTTCAAAATACGTAATTCTTCAATTTTGACAATTCAAGTACCAAAATGAAGTAAAACTTTCAATAGTCATCGACAATAGTCATTCAAGTTTATTACCCTGGGCTCGAAAATCCCTTTTTCGAATCCTTTTGTATGCGCTGTAGGAGATAACTTAATCCCAAAATGCCCATGGCACTCACTTTTCATGTTTATTTATTAAAGTAAACATTAATATTGGCGATTTACCCTACCGTTGGTGGCGCCACTAGAATGTAAACAATGGCCGACAAGCTACGTATTCGTGAAATAAATTTGAAAGTAAACACAACAATTTACATTATTTACTCGTCTATTATTCATAATATCACACAGTAACAATTTCTTTAAATTATAAACACATCACGTTTTAAACGTTAACAACTGACAACTGATCGCATGTTATACGTAGCATTCTAACTTAAAATTCTACCGCATGGTGGCGTGTTGCTAAATGTAAATCGCCAATAGTCATTGCCACCAAAGTTGACGTCTCGTTATAAAAGCATAATCGCCTGAACTAAGCTAATAATCCCTAGTCAGTAGTCAAATGAAGTGTATTTTAAAATAAGAATATATTGGTTATCTTTTTTTTTAAATTTTCTTTCTCACTTTCGTTTTAGTTTAACAAATTTGAACTTGTCACCTGTCAAACCAAATATAGGTTATGCTGAAAGGAAACATTTTATGTTTTTATTGTCGCTTATCAAATTTATTTATTTATTAAGCAATAGTTATGAACAAATTCAAAATAAGACACAGCATAAGTAGGTATACAGCACCTGTGCCGTGCAAAAGTAAAACAATGAATGGCAAAAATTGCGATTTTTGTACCGTTGCGTTGATAATTTCTTTGTCAATCTGTTCAGAGCTTTACTCAAAACTAACTTTTTGCAATTACATTGTTTTGCCTTTTCACGCAGACCTGAAGAAGAACAAAATTGTGTAACACCCCACGGCGTTAAAGAGTTGAATTAATTGAAATTTTTCGGATTCACTGCCACCACATCGAAAATTGTTGGTTACTTTACCTGAAACCTGAGCTTTACGATGAACACTCAATTTGGGAATACGTAGCGCTGACCATGATCGAATTTCGTAAGTCGTATGATGATTAAGATTAAACAACGTCTTAATTATTTCAACAATAAAAAAAAGAATCGCTCTAATTTAATTATTTATTAATTATCAAACAAAAATAATTAATGTTTTGGACATAAAAATTGTACATATTAATTAGCATTAATTAGCAATAAATAATAATTTTAGAACAAAATTTCTCGTATAAAAAAGGTGGAGAATTTAATTTTCTACAAATTTGGTTCTCACCATTTTTAGCGAGAAATGCAAAATACGCCTGCAAATTACAAAACAAAAATAAAAACAAAAATCCAAAATTCCGGGCATAAGCCATATCAATGTAACGGAATTAAACTGCCCCGTGCTGTTTTTCAAGTTCAAAATAATTTAATAAATTTAAAATCAACTGTTGCGATTGAGCTTTTAATGTTCTTCCACGTACAGAACTAGACATGTCGAGAGTTCTGAAAAGAACTAATTTTGTATTATAAACAAGCTTAAATCCACAAACCAAAAACAACTAAACCACGAAAACACACAGACGAAAACACCCAACCTCAAAAATACTAAAAGTGACAGGAATTTTATATAAATTACTACTCGAGTCAAATTTTTTTTCCGGTACTAGTTACGACATGCTATGAGTATATCTGTCTTTTACTATCGTCTAACAAATGCAACAGCATAAGTCGTTACTGGAATCGTATCACAACACGTGCAATATATTTTCGTGCTTTGTCATATCAATACAAAATGACTGGTAATGCTCATAAGCAATACGTCGTTACTATATTCGGTCAATCGATGACGAGATGTCAACTTTCGTGGCAATGACTTTAAAATGATTTCAATCGCGTATACGCTTAAAACAATTGAAAATCGGAGGTGGGCACCCGGGTACCCGGCTGCGTTTAAACGTAGGAAAAGTTGGGTGCGTACACAAGGGTTAAAAATGTCAAGTTGTGTAACAAAGGCTGTTGCCCTGGATAAGAATGAAAATCTGGCCTCTTGTGTACTGAGTTTAATTTTTTTTTTGTGGAATTCCAATCGAAGCCTTGCACGTTTATTGTAAATTTGAATTTTGAAAGCTTTTATGGAAATAATGCTGGAGACATATTTTTTTACGATTTGATGTGAACAGCAAAAGCTTTAAAATTGCATAACCATGAATAAATGTAACTGTTGGAGATTCATATTATTAACCCTGAAACGGTACACTGGGGTCTCAGAAACCCCAACCGTCATATTAGTTAATGCCACATATGCTGTAATATTTTTCTTTTAATTCTGTTCTTGTAAATTAACAGCCGTATTCATAAAAATTTAAAACAGGTTAATAAACCATTAATAAGCAAAGTGTCAAAAAACGTTATTCATAAACGTTCAATAGCGCTAAAACACTGTTATAAGACTGTTTTAAGTGACTTGTTTTTATGGTTCATACATACCTCCTATAAGCCTCTTTTAAAGTTAACCTAAAAATATTTGTTCATAATATATAAATTATTGAAACCAATATGAATGCAATAGCGGCTATTAATGTTATTAACATGATTGGTGATGCACCTCTGTGTCGTAGATAATTGTACAAGCCGAGATTCGACCCTTTCACGCTTTGCGATGTTGAATTTAAAAACCCGAAAGACGGTCGGTCCGAACATATTTTAAAGCATTTTATAGAAAATAACTTTCGAAAATAATATGTGTCGAATATGTGCATGTGATGCTATTAACATTACTTCAAATCACTTCGCCATCGCTCTATGGCCATCGCTTTAGCAAGCCACGAAATAACTCAAAAAATTTCATGCTATTATTACTATAAATTATTATGAAATTAAAAGACATTATGATTTAAAATTTTTATTTATCTAACGATCCTACTATAGTATGTAGTTTGCATAAATAAAATTAAATATTTTCTTATTCCATGTTTTTCTTTTATAACCACACTTTTAGAGATTGTTGCACTGGTACGGTGATCTAAAAAAACGTATTCCTAGTTAATCCTGTATTATTATTTTATGAAATATAAATACATACGTGTCTCGTCGTATTGCTATCCTCTTCTATATATCGATACCTTACTTTGAAAACCTCGTAAGTACCTAAAAGCTGTTTTTACAGGAGCAACAAAAAACTGTTTTTTTTAACTACGAGTAATATTTCTTGGTTCAATTAGGTTCTAATGCAATATTAATATTCAATATTATAGTTTTTTAAGCTAAAATGTAATAAACATCAACCCACTTAGATTTTTCAAAGAATTACGAGTTTTTCTAATTAATAGTAGGAATATTGTACAAGTTACGAGTTTTTCGGTCGAATTTTTAACTAGCAAAACCCATACAAATTTTAAATAAATTATTTATTTGAAACTTAAAACTTGAAAAACAAAGCACATCATATTATTAATAAAATAAAAAAATTATACGCCTATGCCTATTTGATTGCACATTTTGCCAAAAGAGAAAACAAATTAATGTATTTGAAACAAAATAAAACTTAAAACACTGCTTACTTAAATTTTAACTGGTCATAGAAACTATGAAAATCGGCTAACAAAACACTTTTTAACTCCTGTAGGTTGTTATATTTGTCTTTGCTTATTTCCCTTGGCCCAGAATATAAACTTGGTAATAACTCATTTGGCACGGGCAGAATATTCTTATTTGGTCGCTTATTCAACAAGCACCAATCGTCAGAATGGTTTAATTTAAAGTAAATTTCTTTACTCGGCGAGTACTTAATCGCTTTTAAATCATTTACTGTTGGGTCGCCTGTTCGAATACCTGGCCTTATGGAACTAAAGTAATTAACTTTGGTATAATTTCTGAAAAAGGTATGATTCAAGTAATGAACGTTGGGGCGGTGGTAAATGTGCCACCAGTAATGTTATTCTACCTGCTACGAATTTAGGATATTAAAAGTACACAGGTATTTGTGCCACCGGAGAAAACGGCATCTACCTGATGCATCTCCTACATGTAACATCGATTATTTTTTGATTTTACACGATTTTTTGGGGGTGAAACGTAATAGTTTACTGCCCCATACCGCAACTATACTTTTTAATGCTATTACGAGGGTCTCTCACATCCCGGTTTCATTTATCCCGGTTTTCTTGATGTGTGGCGCCTTCTCGTATGTTTAGCCTAGTAACCAGAGTCAAAACCGCCCTGGAGGGGTGCAACGCGGAGCGGAGCGCAGCGGCGCCCCGTAAGGGTAGGTTTTGACGATGGATCACCCTCCTTATCGAATGCACACCCCAAAATTCGAACGCAAAAAAAATTTAATTTTTTCACTGTTAGTGGCACAAATACCTGTGTTTATTTAAAGAACCCTTTTGGTCGGTGGCACATTTACCGGTACCCTTTTCTGGTCAGGTACATTTGGTGGCACATTTACCTCCGCCCGAACGTTGTACGGTTTGGGCAATTTCCGTGCTTTTTGGCAGTGAACAGCATACTCTGCAGGAATATTTATAACACGATTTTTTAACCTTCTTTCAATGCAAGCATGCATGCTGTCCACCTCCATTTGGGTATGGCCCTTTTCCAAATATTTTTGAATAACATTAATGTTCTTCTGTATGGCCAAGTTTAACAGAGCGTTGGATAATGTCGAATTTTTATTTTGATAGCTAATACAGTTATCACTAGAGATGAGATTTTTAGGTCGTAAAAATTCAAAAAAAGGCACCTAAAAAGGTTCTAAAAAAAGTCATTTTAGGTCGTATAAATTCAAAAAAAGGTACTAAAAAAATGCTATTTTAGGTTGGTATTGTCAAGTTTTAGTGATTTTATGTAACTAAACCCACCAATTAGGTATTAAAATAATAACGGCATTAATTATTAAAACATTTATTAAAAAATTTAAAACAATAAAAAAAATTATTTATTTAAAGTATTACAGTAGCTGTAACAAACTAACATTCTTTCAATATTTTCACTGGTAAGGTTGTGCCTTTTGTTACTTTACTTTTACTTTTGATTGCTTCGTGTTGAACAACATGAGATTGTTTTTCACATTTTAAAATTTTACCACAAACTATACAAAACAAACCGTCATCGTTCACTGTATATATATTTGTTTTTCCAATAATCCATCCTTCCATTTTCGACGATAAGCTACGTTTACGCTTAGGCATTTTGAATAAATATTATGCTGATTTAAGATTAAGATCACGTTTTTTCACAATTTTACAATTTAAAGCTTATCCTTACTCCATGGATTTGATACTTTTTTTTAGGTTGGTACATGGTGTTAAAATAGGTAGTTAAAACGAAAAAAGGCAAAAAAGGTCAAAAAAGGCTCAAAAAAGGTCGTTAAAACGAAAAATGGCAAAAAAGGCAAAAAAGGTCAAAACAAATAGGGCTTATATAACGTAGTTTTCCATAAAACAAATTTTGGTACTAATATCATAAAAATAGGACGTAAAATAAAAAAAAGGTAAAAACCTAAAAATCTCATCTCTAGTTATCACTATACAGGATCACGTCGTCTCCATCGTTTACCTCATCTTCATTTAAAAGAAAAGTACAAATGATACTTGAAAATTCATTGGCGCTTATTTCGCCTTCACCCTCATGCCATATGTAGCAATACCCTTCATTGTTTTTCATATTATAAACTGTGAAATTGTGTACACACAGTTTGCGTTTATAATACAAAGAAGAAACATTGGAATGCGGTGACAATAACACCTTCTGTAAATCCATACAGTAAACATGTTTTGCTTCTGATTTGTCCTTTTCTTTTTCATTTCTGGCATCTTCCTTTCTGTTTTGATGTTTCAAATACTCCTGTTCAGAGAGATTTCTTGCGTTATAATTTGTGCAAACATCACACTGGTCCTTTTTAGGTAGAAACAAACCAAGATTCAACTGTTCAAATACCTTAGTAAACGTTTTTATTGATACTGGTTTAATAGCTGAATTTTCCAGCTTCGAAAATTTTTGATATTCTTCAAAAAGGTCAGCTTTAGATTGCCAGATAGATTCGAGGTATAATTTTTTGCTTCTAGATCTACAATAATGCGACTCCATTTTAGGCAAATTATTGAAAAACGAATCCAGAATTTTATTTGCTTCAGCACTTTTTGGATTTCTTTTCTGGTGACTTGCTTCATTATTCGACGATTCGTTCAAACTCAGTTTAGTCCAATTACGTAACGAACATTCACCAATTCCAAACGTATTTAAGAACAGTTTTTTGCACACTCTGTGCGATACTCCATTTAATTTTAATTTTAAAACAAACGTAGAATCCCGTCTTGAAGTGTCCCTAGCTGTTTTCTTAACTGTGGGCAACATATCCACTAAACCTCGTACGTATTGTTTGCGTTCTGGCCAGTTCAATTTTTCCCAGAAATGATTAAAAATTTCTTGACGGTTTTCATCCGAAAATTCTCTACATTTCAAAGCTTTTCCTTTATAACTGTGTTTGCAATTACAATGCGGCAACATTTTGCGAGGTGGTCTGGGATTGTTAAACACGGCTTTACCATCTTCAGATTTCCCTCTTCCATTATAATTCAAACCTTTCATTCTTTTATATTTATTTTGGTTATAATCCCATGTATTCTCGTCACTTCTTCTTTTCCGATGACGCTTTATTTTTCTATTAGAATGTCCAGGATGATGCTCTTCACTGGTGTTAATTTCGTTATTTGAATTAGTTGCAGTTGCAATTACAAAACTAGGATCGTCAGTTTCATACTCTTTATTACTTTCAACTTCCATTTCTGAATTGTTTGTTTCTACATATTTTTGAGTATAAATTGATGACTCGTCATTAACACCAGGCAATTGAATCGGTAAAACTAGAATATTATTTTCATTTACTTCTAATTCGGCAATCAATTCGCTGCAGCGAAATGCATCCTCCTCTACATAACTATCAAAATGAAATATTGATGTATTTAAAAGAATGTTTTCTATTTTGTTATTTTCCTTAGAGCAGTGATTCCCTAACTATGGTACGCGTACCACCAGTGGTACGCGACGATTATTAAGGTGGTACGCAAGCAGCCATGGCCATAGGACATACACAGTAAATAATTAGATAAAACGTTTTTAAATTTCGCGCTCCGCCTATTTTGCTGACCAGCGCATCTTTCAGCTCATGCCACGCGACTCGCGACGCGAGCCAGACAGAGACAGAGCTATCGAGAGACAGAGCTTTTGAATTACGCGATCGACTGACAGACGAACACTGGCTTATATCATTGGCTTAGGTACTTATCAGACATTTTCAATCACGTCAACGACTTAAATCTAAGTTTGCAAGGTAGATCTACAAATCGATTTTCAGTAAATGACAAAATAAAAGCATTTATCAAGAAATTTCAAATGATTGAAAGGAGCGTATCGAATGAGAACCTGGCATCTTTTCCTAATTTAGAAAATTTTGTAACTGAAAATGAACTTACAGTGAGTGAAAATGTTATCAATAACATCAAAAATCACAGCCAAATGATCGTTGAAACATTTGAAGAATATTTTAAAGAAGATTATTCGGAGTTCAATTGGATAAGGAACCCATTCGTTTCGGATCTGGATAGTCTTCGTGAAAATTTAAGTGTAAGTGAAAAGGAATCTCTGATAGAACTATCTTGCGATGGAGGTTTGCAAGCGGAATTCAACAAAGTAGAGCTGTGTGAATTTTGGCTAAAAGTTAAAAATGAATATCCATCGCTGTCCAGAAAAGCATTACCGTTTCTGATTCCATTTACAACCACGTATCTCTGTGAGAGCGGATTTTCTGCTATGTTGATAATAAAAAACTAATATTGTAATAAGCTTAACGTAGACCCTAATTTGTGCTTAAAATTAAGTACAACTGAGCCAGATATTTCCTCTCTTGTCTCGAACATGCAGCACCATTTTTCACACTAAGAATATTGTATTTTTTTCATATAATTAATAAATGATAATGTTGTCATAAATAGTTGTTGCAGTTTTTATTACTTTACCATTTTTAAGGATTTTTTTAACGGTTACAGTTCAGTGGTACGCTACTGATTTATAATTTCGTGTGTGGTACGCGAAATTAAAAGTTTGGGAACCACTGCCTTAGAGGAATTCTGATTTTCATCTTGTAACAGCTCCATAATTTTTTTTTGTTCTACTACTCATGTCTGAAATTAAAATAATACCCATAATATTATAATGAAAACCTCGTAAGTTTCAAAACATTTTCAAAAATTGATAAATGAAAACCTCGTAAGTTGTTCATTAAGTTTTATCAATTATTATTATAATTAAATAGTTTGCTATGACAAAGACATTACTCTCAACTTGATAACATGCATTAATTTAACATTTTAAGTAGTAATCAAAAGTATTTACTTTTCTAATTATTTCAAATAAAACACACAAAACAGTACAGCGCTAGTTTGTATTACCAAACGTAACGGTAAAACAGAACTTATAAGAGGTTTTCAGTTAGTGAATTTTATAGAAAATCATACGAGGTATTCAAATATGCCTACAGATGGTACAATTGTGAAAATTAATTTACGAAGTTTTCATAGAACATGCAGTACAACCCTTATTGCAATGCGCAATAAATCTCAATTTTGTCTAAAATGAGTGAAACCGTAGTGAAACTTGGGTCAGGGAAATATTTAAAAATCGATTTTGAAATTTTAGTTTTTCAAATTTAAAATTTTTTATGTTTTTAATGTGCACTTACCTCAGTTAGTGCTTTTTTCTTTTTACTGAAATACTTCAGATTTTACTGAAAGAGTCTGGTAATTTGCTTTAAAATATTCTGTGGGAACCTTGATTTGTTATTTTTTATACCCTTATTTGAACGGCTTTCTGCAGAAAGGAACCAACCTATAAAATCATTTTTTACAAAGTTGCACGAAATTCTGTTGTCATAAAAATTAGGCAAGCTGGTACACAATGACATGGTTCTCAAAATTTCATAAGTTTAGTATCACTGAAATCAATGGTTCATTTTAAATTGAGCTTTAGACTTTAACCGTCAATTACTCAAAATTAAAATATTGGGGTTGGTTCCTTTCTGCAGAAAGCCGTCCATTTATATTTTGAGCTGTTGTAATTGGCAAAGATCAGCATTTTAACCAGGAATATTTCCATGTGTCAATATTTTACACAAGTTTTGAATGCTTATGGGAGTACCGCTGCTGATGACGCAAAATTTAAAACAACTTGTAAGGCCAAGAATTAAATTTTTTTCTGCAAAGAAAAGAATTGTGAATACTGTTAACCCTCTTATAACCAAGTACTAACAAGGGGATGCAACACATAACATATCAGCAGTCAAGTTTCCAATTTTTTTGGTGATTCTAAAAGCCAATACAATTATGGTCTTTGGGTTTTTGCCAATGTTCCTTGGTAATAGAAAATAGAGTTTAACTACATAAATCTTCCCGGTAGCTGTAAATCTGGTTGTATTTTTAAATTTAAACATCCACATGTTTGTTGATTTTACTAATTTATACATTTCTTTCTGAAACTTATGTAATCATTTTTTACAGAAATTTTTGGATAGTGATGGTAATTTTGAAAAAATGCAGTTCTTTTTTGGATTGAAAAAAGGCGGAGTATGGTGGGGTGGCAACATCTGAAGATAAGGTTGGTGTTTTTATTTATCAGTAGAGTCCGGTTTTATATGCGGTTAAAATTAGTCTATGTATGCGATAATGTTGCTGAAATGTGGATAATATGCGGTTAAATGAAAACAAAGAAATATATTGCAAAAATTCAAAATTTTTAATATTCGATGGGTACAGTATGTAATTATTAATTTAGGAATTCGTAGGAATATAATTTATTGAAATTAACGTCTCTAAACTTTCTGGATCTGGCGGGCCAAGATAAGTTTTGAACTTACAAAAAAGTGGTAATATTTTTCAGACCCCAAAAGGAAATAAATTAATGTATACAACGGTTTTTGCAACGTTTTACGTCTTCCATAGAAATAAATAAGGGACAATAAAAATTTTAATTTACTGATTTAAAAGATTTTAGGCATGCTTATTATTTTTTTAAATAAAACATGTGGCAACTCAAAGAACGAACCCAGAAAATGTGTAGCCATAAATAAATGTATCTGACAAGGACTGATTTTGTATATTTTTTATATACTAATAGTACTACTATTATTACTACTATTATTAATATTACCGCGAGGTTCCAAAAATTTACCTTGATTTTCCATAACTGTTAATTCTTCGGAGGGTAGCACTTGAGCTCGTGAGAAATGTGAAACCACTATTGCTACGAAAGTCAAATCACTAGAAAACAGAAATCGAAAATGGCGTCAGTGTTAACGTACATACTGCAACTTTTTTCTAATTTGAGAGGTCTTGACTCTTTCCCATCTAAAAATTTTTTTAAAAATTTTCTGTTATGAAAAAACTAAGAACACGTGCTCGATAAAGTTAAATAATTTTATTTATTTATTTACACGGATAAACCAATTTAATTATAGGTACAAAGCAGCAAGAACAATTTAACTAGATTCAAGTGCGTTTAATTTCCACATAATGCACTCTTTAAACCTGTTGAACGAGCTGTGGACGATGTCGAAACTTGGGATTGTTCAATTTATTTGTTGTGCGACACATTCTCGTGATGGGGGATGTTTAAACCATAATTTGTACGGTGATGACTGATGGTAAACACATCGTCAAGTCTCGTATTACAGCAAGCAATCCTAAAATTCTACTAAAACGGCCTTTTAATTTAATATTTAATTGGTCGCCTTATTCTAACAAAAACTGAACACTTATGATGTTGAATATCTAATTGAATAATTTATTCGCTGCCACCAGAATCCGTTTAATTAATTAGTGAACGAGTTCGGATTCTAACTCGTGATAACAATTGGGATACTTACTTACTTCTTAATGACTTATTTAGGTATGTAGACCGTTCTTTCGGAGAACGTAGGAAAAATCTTTTAGACAGATGATTAATTACTTTTAGGAAGTTTTGACCAAAGTAAGACTCAGTTAATTTAAATAACAAGTTTATTAAATTTTAATAATAAAAAAAAGGAATTTATTATTTATTAAATTTATTTATTTAGTCAGGTGTCCTTCGAAGTAACTCTTTTAAGTTTTTCAGAATGCTCCCCTGAAATTCCAAATTTTGTTCTCTTTGGAGCCTGACTTCAGCAATCATCTCCTCTTTATGCTTAATAATACTCCGCTGAAATTCTAAATTTTGCTCTCTTTGGAGCTTCACTTCACAAATCATGTTATCCAGTGCTTCCTTTCAACTAAGGAGGGCCTTTGCAGTGCTCCCCATCTGCGTCCTTGATTTGGTGGTGTTTGTTATAGTGGCATTTACCATATCCTCCTCATCTTCGAATGGATCCATTCCTCCATCACAGGCCGATAGTGATCTGTGAATAATTGGTTCCATATAGAATAATATAAGTAATGTAATAATAAGATACTTACGTATTTAAATTACTTGGTCCTGCTACAAAACCATTCAGCTGAAGCCCACCCGTATGAGAAAGATCAAGTGTTCTGTAATTATTATAAATTAATAATTGCTACATATAGTAATAAGTAATAAAATAAGTTATTTTTAATACTTTGTTTAATTGATTAAACATCATGTATTTCATAATAATGTAAAATGATAATATACTCACGTAGACCCCACATTAGTACCACTCTCCAAAACATCTTTCCGCAAAACGAGCCCACCTCGTTGAGAAACTGCGAGGGGGACTATGCTATGTTTCTTGCCCAATAATTCACTCAATTCACTGCAAGAAATGTTATTGTACTAAATATTTGTTCAATTATCTTATTTTTTAAATCAATTATTAGCTTCTATATTACTTTACCTTTCATAAGGGCAGGTTTTCCTACTACGTCCCGTCTGCTTATTGTTCCACATTGTGGCTTTGAATAATCGTTCTAAAGTTTTCCATTTATTTTCAGCTTGTAGAGCAGATATTGCATAACCTGCCTCTACCAATTCTTCACTAATCATTTTCCACATTGTCTTTATATTTCTAATTTTCCTGGCAGAAACTAGGTTCCTCTTGGTTTCATACAACGACAAAAACAATTTTGTCGAAGCATCACACCAAGAAAAACTTTGCTTCCTACCAGGTGTCACAGGTGCTGTGGTACCGAGTTGTTGCGGTGGTGCACATGCAGAAATATGCACTTCGTTGCCATCCACTTCACAACGAAACACATCATGTTCGAATGTGATTTCAGCGCTAACCAGTTGAAATAGCGATCCATCTATAATATAATAGTAAAATACTATAAAAAAACGCCAACAAACTTACCATCACATATACAAGTCACAAAGCCGTCTGTGTTTGGAATGTCTCCGTTCGCATCTCGAATTAACCACGCTCTTTTAACATTAGTACCCATTTTATTGAATAAATAAATAAATTATTGAATAAATAAATAAAATATATAAAAGTTGAGCAAGTTGTAAACACCTGCTCTGGAGCAGGTGTGGAAAGTGTCGAAAAGTACAACTAAGTGTAGCTACACTTTATAACACGAATAGAGCGCTCTGCTAGCACGAACAGAAAAGTGCACACTTTGTACAAAAGTGTAAAAAGTGTTGCTAAAACGAACAAACCTAATGACTAATTCAAATAGAATTTGAATCGATTTAAATTTTGAACTCGCGAAGCTTTTATTTATGACGGTTACGTTTTATTGATTTTTACTGAGTTGAATTATTAACTTGATTCTTTTATCTAACTCGCGTATTTTATGGTTGATTCAAAATCGCGTAACTGACTAGAACTGATTTTCCGGGTTGATTAAAACTGACTTTTCGCGTGATGATTGACAACCAACTTGAATCGCGTGATGTTAAAACGACTGCCTTCGCGTGGCGGTGCGCGACTCCCTGTTTTTGACTCTCGGGACCCATTTTATTGAATCACTTCCCTTCGAGGAGGTGGTAAATTTTCGTAAGTGAGTTCCTAATTTGGATCCTGGAGTGGAGACTATTCGAAAGTTTTTAAGGGTTGCTTTTATTACCCGATGTAGTTCTAAAAATCTAACGGTTTCAAGCGATTTCTAAAAATTGGAAATCGTTTGCCCATTCATAAAAATAAAAACTTCGCTTTTCAAAGGGGTCGTTTCCACGTGCGTACTATAAACTATATTGCTTTATGACTTTTTACAATTACCAATCTTTGTTCAGTGCTTTGAAATTCTCGTTACAAAAATATTAAAGTTTCTAATTCATTGTTACAACTATTTTAAAAAGAGGGTTGTTAACATTTACAATATTGGCTCGAGAATTCCAGTGCTTCTCAAACAAACTGTACACTGGCTTGATAATTATTAACTAAACAAATTATTATAAACTAAATATGTTTCAATAATTTTGGACAATTAATCATTCTAATGATTAATAATTATAAACTAATTTATACATACTAACTTGGTTTAATATTTAATTACATTGATAAATTCATGTTTACGTGTTACAATTTCGTGGTCGGTATTTTAATAATTAAGAGCTTAACGCGGGTTGTTACATCAACCCCCGTTTTTAAAAAGATCAGTCGGGTCTGAAAGCACGACGGATCCTTTTATTAGGAATAGAGAAGGGTACAAATCCGCGTTTCGACCTAGTAATTGTAACGCCGTAACTTAACTTAACCATTTCAATGATTAACGTCAATCAAGATCATTTAAGTTGAACTTATAGTGTTATAACAAAAAAATAAAAATTATTAGTGCTTCTCTTTTCTATTACGGAGGCTTGAATTTAAGGCGAGTAAAGTTCTACCGCACTTTTTCTTTCACTTAATTGACTCGCGATATTTATACGACGCACTACTGTTCTGGTGTTCCGCACTAGTAGATGATGTATTACGCTTAGGTTGGGGTCAGGTTGAAGTGATGCCGTCTGACCGAAATGGTCGATACTGCTCCATCCCATCCTTGCATTGGGGGAGGAAAAAAAAAAGGGTTTGTAAAATATCCGTGGAACCAACTTGTTCGCACGATATTTGTTGCTTCCATACTTTGGCTTGAGTTCAAAGAAAAAGAAGTGTACCAGTGCCTTTGCCTGGCTACTTGTGGCTGCGTTGCCCAAATGGTGACCTCCTAGAAGTGTCCCATGGCGTGTGCATATTACATCCCACGAAAGTTAGCTGCTCTGGTAAGATAGTACCGAGCGTGTTCGCAATATTTCCAATAAAGCGGAGTGACCTTGACTTATGTTGGTCCTCCGTTTACGCGACCTGCGTAATTACTCCAAAATTATGGATCGATGTTACTGATGTGTAACCATCGACTTGTTGTTGATTAAGCCCCAGATGCCTTCCATTATTCCACGCGATGCGTTGTGGCCTGACCTTATCCTGAGCGCAATAGTTGATGCTATTGTTTCTTTTCAATGGGGGGGGGGGGGTACACTCGCGTCTCGATTACGTCCACAATATTGGATTAAATGTTTGTCGCACTATAAGCGTCGCACTCAGTACATTAAGTTCATCAAACACAATATTGACCTTAATTCATTGCAAAATCATAAAACAATTAACATAAAATAACATAATACAAAGAAAATACTTAACTAACATACACAAATCGAATTAGGATGTAAATCAACATCGTTTAAATTAATATAAAATCAAAATATATCATTAAATTTAGTATTAACCTCAGAGGAAAAAAATTCTCTTTAAACTACAAAAATTTTTGTCAATTTAATTATAAAATCTTAGTATTACAACAATTTGATTCACGCCCCTTGGGTGATCAAGTTGTTTCCTTTAATTAATCTGAAAACTGCCTCATGTCAAATGCTTGCATATCTATGCATCCATTATGCATGTTGGCTTAAAGCGTCTTTATGACCTTACGTGATTTTTCTACTTTATTACACCTAAGAGTGTTCAACCCCGTGCTCTACAGGTATCGTCACACTATCTTTCGTACATCATTCATTCCTTCTTACCTTGTTTTGATGATTACTCTTGTAACTCCGTGCTAATTTTTGATTGTTTTGGAAGTTCACGAGAGACTGCCCGGTTTGACTTTATTTTAAAATTATCGTTATCGCTTAAACTCGTTCCTTAGAACCTTCGTTTCCTTTTCCCCGTTTCTTTCAATATACTTGTCTGTCTTTAGACCTAAAAATTAATTTCTTTAACCCGCTCTTTTGGCGGTACTTTAATATAGCACAGTTGTCCTTTGACCAAAGATCTAATATAAGTTAATGTGGATACAGCGTGATTAAACCTTGCCGAAGCGACTATTGAAGCCACCGCAAGAATAGGATAGCACGATTACGGTATCATGAAGTGCATAAAGGAACGACGAGTTATACCACGTGATTTTAGGCAAGAGATTCAACGCGACGCATAATTATTAATGTAAGATCAGGGATAGTAAATCTATTTTACAATTAAAACTTTTATTAATGTACAAAAATAGTTACAAATATTGTTGGAAAAAATTATTGATGTTTAAATGTATTAATTTAGTCATTTTGGATCGTATTCTCTCTTTTGGTTCATTTAAAATTTGATTTTTATGGTGAATTCTTATATTGAAATATTCCTTCAATGTTAAATAAATCAAAAGATTACGGTGATTATTAATTGGATCCTGATCTAATATATGCTCATTGAGACTGAAAAATAAATTTTCATCACTAAGCGATCTGGTACAAAATAAAATATATTTTGCTAACATTTTATCGCTGTAATTTTGAAACTGTCTGAATGTTTTTTCTGCAGTCTTACATATTTTAACAACATCTTGGGATGGTTTTACGAGACCTCCTTTATTTTTTCTATTTAATAGAGCAGATTGTGAAGTGGAAGAAATTAAAGATGAAATACAAATTTTGCAATTATGCCTCTAGTCACATGACACCAAGCATCTATCCTTTTCTTACGTTGGAGTCATTAGCAAACATTCACGCGCTATCCACATTACCTTATATTAGATCTTTGCCTTTGACCTAACTGGCTCCCTATCTCCTTTATCTAATTTCAGCCGTAGCCTATCCTATATCTCTCTCGTAAATTTATTTACCCGTTAATTACCTTTCAACTTATCGCGAATGAACGTCAAACCGGTCTCTCCGTCCTTTTACAGCCTTTCTTATTACGTTTTTTTTTCATCATCTTTCGTTTTCTCTTTTCCTTTTCTAGTTTTAATTCATGTACTCAAATTTTATTTTCTAACTTAATTAACGTCTAACTAATGCTTATTATTTACAAAAAAAGGGGGGGTTTTACGTCTAAGGGGATTCTTATACATATAAGGGATATTCTAATTAATTCTTAGTGGAATATACTGATTAATCCTAGTGGAATATACTAATTAATCCTAGTGGAATATACTAATTAATCCTAGTGGAATATACTAATTAATTCCAGTGGAATATACTAATTAATCCTAGTGGGTTCAGTCTCATCTACGGGGGTGTAGTTTTAGCTACAGGGTGTAGTTTTCGGTCATACCCAGGACTGACTAATTATTTCTAGGGGGTGTATTACGCAAAACAAAAAAAAGGTTTTTAATTTAGGGGATGCAGTTTCAGGTCGTGCCCAGGACCAATGGGGAGGTTAATTAAACTGTAATTATAAAATTCATAAGTTACACTAATTCTTGATGGAATTACAAAATTCAAAATAAAGTAAGTTCTAGACCTAAATGTAGGATCAACGTAAAAATATGAAGTTCAACAAAAAAAAAGATCGTTTTTCTAATAATTAGTTGTCGTATGAAGTACGTGGTTGATAGAGGAAAAAAAATGAGAGATGATAATAATTATATAAAAAAAAAATTTTAATTAATAAATTGAAATATTTCTGCGCTAAGTAAGTTTAGATTACTTTTAATTGAAAGGGAATGAATTTTTGTCTAAATTTAAACTTAAAAAGTTGTTTACTTTTGGGGTATTTAATTATTATTATTTCTTCCTTATCGGTTATTACCGCTACAATTACAATTTTTCTAATTCCTTTTTCATCTCTAGTTATTACTAGCCACTGAAAATCGGCCTATCGGCCGATTTTCTTGGCTAGCTCTGCGAGGCGCGTGGCCTGCGGCTACGCTGTCGGCCTATCGGCCGACTGATTGTTCATTCGGTAACCGAGTTTTTTTGGGACTTATTAAGGATTCCATAGTCAAGTGTGGGCGTTCATGTGGGACCTTGGTTTTCTTTGATTCGGCTTCGGGCCTCTCAACAATGTAGGGAACACGAGTCGGCCTTCGGCCTCCCACTTCCTTTTGTTAATACGGGTCGGCCTCCGTGTATGATCCCGATGAGACCAAAAAATCAAAACTTAACTATGAAAATAAGCGAGCCGATGGAAAAAACCATTGAATATTTCACCCCCCCCCCCCAATTCCCCGCCTCATGACTTTGAGACTTGTATTAATTAAAAATTCGGCCGGGCGAAAAATTTTGGGCTTAAAAATAATTTTCAAGGTCGGGTGTTTAGGAACGATTTAAAGCTAACGACGTCACCTATCGAGAACTGTAATTTTTGAAATTTTGAAAAATTTTTCAAATTCGCTTCGAGGTCCGTAAGTACGCCGCGGAGAAAGTTTTCGCGGTTGAAATGGACAAACGTTTACTTGAAAGAAATGAGATTTTGTTCTAAACATTTTTGTAAGCAAAATTAATTGTTGAAATAAATGACATATTTTCATAATTTATAGTTGAAATGTAATATAAAACATTTAAATTTTTCTTTCGACTTGAAATTAATTAACATAATACATGGCAAGCAGTTTATTGTGATCACATCGGGACTCGGGGTTTTGATCTCAATAACCGATATGTTAATAAACGAAATTAAACAAAAATAAAAAAAAACATATTTTTATTTGGGAAAAACACCAACAAAAACTTGAGAAATAATAGAAACATTCTTTAATGGTATTAAAAATAGTCATCTAGTGTTGTTTGCGTACAATTTCCTCGGATTAAACCGTTTATAAAAACTTTAAATTTATAATAGGTCGCAAAATCGGAACACCTCTGCTGCACACTTCGCTGCAAAACTTTATTTGTCGTTATGTGAAGAGGTCGAATTTTTAAATTTTCATCAACTATAACTTCTTTCAAAAACACATCACGTTTGAGACAATTTTTAATTTATCTTGAACATAATTAATTAAAATTAGCTGAATGCGGTTCAAATTAAAAAGTTCTTTATGGGCTTCTTTATAAGTACTTGGAGTAGTATTCAGTATTTCAAGGTCGGAGCAAGTCAAAGTTTTTTTTTAGCTCCTGCGAGGTGAGAATCTCGTACGAGACACCAACTGGATCTGAGTTGGTAGTGTGGGACTTCACCCACTAAACTCACCCCCTTACCCTTGAGAATCGGGATAACGTCTCACAGCTTTACTCTTAAGCCCGCATTTCACTATAGCTTCTAGCAGCCGAGCTTCTAGTAGCCCAACATTTGTAATGCATTGACTCTTATGGAAGCAAACTCACTAGTAGACTGGTAGACTAGAAGCCTACGTAGGCTTCTAGTCTACCAGTCTACGTAGCCTACGTAGGCTTCTAGTCTACCAGTCTACTAGTGAGTTTGCTTCCATAAGAGTCAATGCATTACAAATGTTGGGCTACTAGAAGCTCGGCTGCTAGAAGCTATAGTGAAATGCGGGCTTTAGCATTTTTGATGTTTAGTCTCTGCCAGTTCTTGCAAGAAAGGTCACTTTTGTTGTCCTGGTCCGTTGTACTACTTTCTTTTGGTCATTCTCAGACTGAGTCACAGTGCTGACAGTGCTAGGTATGATCGCAACCGTTAGGTAGTCTCTCGGCCTCATCACCTGACTGGAAGTTTTCAACAAAGGGAGGTACAATCAGGGACTTTGTAGTCTACGTGATTTGCACACTACACCAGCGTTAAGTGCAGTCGATGATTAGCCCCTGGACCACGCAATCCGGCTCGAAGCCCCAACAAAGTCGAGCATTATGCAGTCGATGAAGCGGTAGGGCTGATTTTATTACCCTGCTTGATACATTATAGTAGAATGAACTGTAGGCTTTAAGAGCCCTTAGAAGGACGATGACGATAATCAAAGGAAAGAAAGTTCGAAAGAAGATTGACTCTTGCTGGATTTGAACTAATGCCTTTATCATAAGTAGTTGATACTAAAGTTATGTAAAAAATAATTGTGGGTAAACCACATTGACTGTGTGGGGTACATCTGCCTGTACCCGTTTTTCCTGCACCAAGATTTTAATCTAAAAACAAAGAAAAAAAAAATTAGCATCATAAATAATAGAATCTTATTTAAAAAATCGTGAATATTGTGAACTTGCAATAAAGTGAAACGTTAGAAGATAAATAATTACCATTTCTCTTTTTTTAACACGGCCAAGAGCGACATACAATTGGCCGTGTGCGAAAACGTCACTTCTTAGATCGACTCCGACCCTTTCCAACGTCTGGCCTTGGGATTTGTTAATGGTCATACCATAAGCCAACTTGATGGGAAATTGCTTGCGGGTCATATTTATACCTTGTCGTCTTGTTGTGAATAGAAAAGAAATTCTTGGTATGATGAACGTCTCTGGATTTCTTGCCTCGATCATAACACGGGATATCTATAATATATTTAAAAAAAAGTAAGTTTAAATGTTAAAATAATAAATATGTAAGTATTAATATTTATAATTAAAATTTGAAAATATTTAAAATTGAAATATCACGTCTTATTGTTAATAAATTTTATTTAAATCTTATTGGGAGTTGATGTACTTGGATGATTTATGAAATATTGCAAGAAAATGAAAGTAGAGCCACCCGATATTGTGTTATTAAATAATTTTAAAATACTTGCATTGGTTATAATTAGTTTTGTTCCATTAACTAAACCATCGCCAAAGCTCAAGTTACGTATAACTAAAACTATGGCACCTCGTTTTAGTTGCAAGTCGTGTTCGGGTATTCCAGGATGTGACATTGCATTCAAAATTGTCACATCGATTGATTGTCTATAATCTTCCTCATCGGTTGTGCACGAATCGGCACTATAACAATGCACCATTTCTCCCGCCAAGCGTTCCAAAATTAAATGTTTAATTTCAATTATGGAAACGTTGATGCCTGAAAAAAAGAAATTATAATTAAGTATTATTGTGTATGTATAAGTAGGAGTGTGGAAGTAATATATAAATATCTTAAAGAAATTACTAAGTTAAATATTAAGTAAGAAAAGTAAGATCTATAATATTCTTGGTACAGATACTTACCTGAAAGAATAGCTCGTCGACAGCATTCATCCGGATCGGAAAGTGTTTCGGCTGGATACACATGTTCTATAAGATCTTCTAATGACACGCAAAATGGAATATCTTTAAGGGGTATCACGTCTTGGCCATCAATTTTTACGGAAGATACTCGACCTTCGCCAATGGCCAATATGAATTGGGAGTACTCTGAATCGTCTATGCGTTGATTGATTGTTAAATGCAATCTTTTGTACAGACGGCCAGATGTAAGAATGGGGCAAGGTGGCTGCAACCACGTCCAAGATTGTACCCCCCGGTACGATAGGAGGAATTTGTCAACAATTAAAAACAAATTAGATGTTAGCCATAATAATGTGGCATTTTAAATGTGAAAATTTTAACAGAAAGCGACGATATTGATATTCGTTATTTAACAATAAAAAGTTTAATCGATTTACCTAAAATCGCCCGCAAACAGAACGTGCTTTCCACCAAATATGGAATGATTGGCCATGAGATCTTGCAAACCCTTTTCGAGACATTCGATGGTTTTCCTGTTTGCCATCAGCGCTTCATCGTAAATAATTAAATGAGCATTTCTGATGAGCCGTCCACGTTGGCTGCCATTTGTAACGTTCCAGTTGTCGTTGTCTATATCTAAAGGGAGCTTGAAGGTGGAATGGGCAGTAATTCCTCCTATTTAAAAAAATATATACAAAAATAAAATAGGTTAATGTGTATTTGTAATATTTTGATTAATAAAGAAAAAAACTGTGGTTGAACATAATATACATAAATATTACTGTAAAGTGTCGTACAAACCTTTGTGATTTAGAGCGGCAATTCCGGTCGAGGCAGTGCAGAGAACGATTTTATGCAAAGATCTCAATTTTGCCGTGATTGCATTGAGAAGAGCGGTTTTTCCGGTTCCTGTATAAAGTGTACTTTAAATAATATATTTCTTTTTTAATAAATAATAAATATGCAATACCTGCCGGACCATCGATGAACATGATGTTGGAATCGTGTTCTTCTTCTAGGCAAACGACGGCAATTACGTGCCGATAAATCTGCATTTGTTCGGCACTGAGAATTTG
Source organism: Podabrus alpinus (assembly GCA_932274525.1). NCBI lineage: Eukaryota > Metazoa > Arthropoda > Insecta > Coleoptera > Cantharidae > Podabrus > Podabrus alpinus. Next base: position 32,497,339 of record OW026452.1, read on the forward strand.
TTCCCAATATTGCGTCTCCGCTAAACATTCGACCATCTAACCGTTTCTCTGCCTATTTCGGTGGTAGGATCTTCAATATCCGGAAGACCAAAATCGGTTAAAGTTCTTCCGTGGTATCGCAGCATTCGATCGATGTCATTTAAACCGAAATTGTAGCCTTGTTCTTTATTACCTAAAACAAATCGGATGTAATAATTTATAAATTATATTATTTAAATATTTTACCTGTTCGATGTATGTAATCTTCGCATAACTGATCACAAAATTCTTGCCACAAAGATACCGCAGGTGCGCCGTTTGTAATTATGGCAAAATACAATTGACGTAAACCGGCTCCAGTTTTGAAGTGAGCAGCTTCTCGCATAACTTCGAAGTACTCTTTGTCGTCATTTAAGAGACCTCTGAAACGGAAAACTTTATTACTCGTCACTTTTATATTAATAGCGATTAAACTAACCTGGCGAATGCCGCTTCTTGAAACGATTCGTACAGGCAATTATCGATGGTTCTTAAATCTTCGTAACTACGACCAGGAAAGCGTATCAGAAGCATTCGGAGGAAAAATAGTTCACCCAGAGTCGGAGAAACGAATCGAATTCTGGCGACGGGACGTTTAAGAACTCGTTCGGTCACGAAATGTTTCCCTCCAATGCATTGTAATACCGGGACGGAACTACGTTCTCGAGCTTTGGCATTGACGTTGTAGTTTTCGTAAAAAGTTAAATACGTAACGTCGTCGAGTTCTGGAATTTGCGGACGTTGGAAATAAATGATTAGTTTAGATACACAACGTTCTTGAGCTTCCGCTTCTTTGCCGGCTTGAAACATGATGAAATCTTGATCTACTAAATGGATAGGCAGTACGATAACGGTAGGTTCTCGACAACATAAATCAAATTCAAAAATGCGCCAGGCTGCCTCCGAAGCACTGATGTATCTAAATTCGACGTACTGCTTTATTTCATCTTGTATTTCGTGTTCAAGTTCGGCGAGAGCGCGATCGGGTCCTTTGTGATTATACTTATATAAATATTTCACAATCTGCAGGTAATAAATTGGAAAAGATTTAATTAAAAATTGTTCTTTATTTATTTGCTGAAATAAATAAATAATGAAATTATACTTTTTTTTACCTTGGCGCCGGTTGCAATTTCTAAATTGCAATGACAATCCATTAAAAGCAATACCGCTGGATTATAGGGCACAATCCAGCCGTTATCGATGGATTGTTTTGATGCGGGATGATAAATGGCGTTCTCTAGCACGGGACGTCGATATTGTATATAGCCTTTGTCATCCGTGTACGTCACCGGATTTAGTTTTTTCGGAAAATGTTTCGTGCATTTGTGTGTTTCGGGATCTACGCAAGGTACTCGCGAACGATTACTATTACAAAATGGACCGTGTACCATGTGAGTTAATACCAACGCTCTCAATCTGCCGTCGGCCTCTTCGGCAGATGGAATCGTAGAACGCACAAATTCATCGATATCTGTGCTTTCCGTTGGACCTCCTCCTGCGAAATAAAATATTTGTTAATGTAAGTGTGTAGTAACTGTTCATATTTTATTATTAAATATTAATATTGTATAAAGTACGAAAATATTTTTTTAATTAATATATTTAAGAGGAAAACAAACTTACCCTCAACTCTGAAAGCGATGTGAGCGTGAGGTAAACCTCTTTTTTGAAACTCGATCGTATATAATATAGAAATCATTCTTCCAAATAATGTTCCGTTTCGTATCATCCCAATAAGTTTTTTTAATTTCAAATTAAAAATTCTTACGCACAAATCTGGTCTATCGTTTCCATATTCGCCTGGATTACAACTCTTTACTATTTCGGGCCATCTCGGGTTGCAAGTTACTGTCAAGAAAAAGCTCGGTTTGCCCAAACGATGCACAATTGCCATGCTGTCTAGATATCTCTCGTACATGTATCTCGGCAAGTGGGTAAAGGACGACGGTAAATAAATTTTACCGGGCAATACACCTCCTTCACCGGCGATAGTTTCGCTGGCCTCCAGTTCCCTGCGTGTGGCAATTCTGGTCTTATGTTCGAGTTGTCTTTTTCGAAGTAAATCCAGGCGTTCCTCTTCCACACGGCACCTGCCAAAGTAGTTTAAATGAGAAAAATAATATTTTAAATAAATATGACTTTCATCTTTTTTAAATTTTACATGTAGATATATTATTGTTGTATTTAAAAAGTACAATGAAAATAATAGTAATAGAGAAAAAGACTTACCACATGTCAACCAAGTATTCTTGCGCAAGGCGGCGAAGTTTCGTAAAACGCTCATCTGCCAGTAATTTATGTCTGTAATATCGAGCTTGAGTAAGTTTCTTTCCACTTCTGTCGCACAGATCAAAGGACCATCCGTAATTACCTTCTGGGAATAGCAGAGGGTATTGGAAGGGTTCGTAAATGGGGTTCATCGAATTTACCTGATGTGCCTTTTCTTCGCCAATTTTCCATATGACAACCTAATGAATGTTAAGCATTATCAATAAAAAGCAAAATAGATGGCGCGAGAAAACTAATATTTGTATACGTTTTTTTATGTTTAAAAATTATATTTATATCCTAACTATTATGTATAGTTATATTACCTGTCTTGGATGAAGTTCGGAACTTGTTCTTAAAAGACCGGCAACTTCAGCGGTTGCAGGAATATCTCCAAGTACAGGGCCGTGAGTTCGCCGATTGGTTTGTTGAAATACCAATCGTGCTTCGCTGGACTCGTGTTCCGCTAAACTGTGGAATTGGTGGACAATCGGATTTCGGGCCTCCAAGAAATTTTTAATGTCGCGTACAATGGTTGCGTCAAGACCTTTGCGAACACCGTCTTCGATATGCTCCATGGGATCGTTGATGTATAATACGGTGTTGTTACGCGTAGCGGTGTATGAAAGATCAAACACTCGATGATAAATTCTGCCTTGCACCTTCACAAAACTAATGCCAGAAGTGGGTTTTTGAAATCCTTTTGTCGTACCTAGCGCAGACATCGCGAAAACGTTGTTATATTTTCTGGAATGCTTCAAAAATTGCTGGTCGGCATAAAATGGAGCTTGCAGAGAGGGCAGATTATGAATATTATAAATTCCAGACCCGCAGCACCATTTAACTTTCAGCTTTTCTTCTTCAAATAATGGAGCGTGACAATGTTGGCATTTGAAGATGTTGTCATTCAAGAGCGATACAATCTTGAAACTGCAAGATAAAGAAATAAATTTTTTATGCCTGATTACTAAGGGCCAGTTCTACAAAGCAAGTATATACTAAGAATAAGCTATACTGAGTATATTTCACACAGGTTGCGTTTTACAATCGTCGTATAACGTTGTTCTACGTATAAATTGTGGGATAACTTATCCCTCTGAACTTGAGCAGATATACTCCGGATATGTTAACTCTTGTTTTCTATTGGTCAAATTTAATGTAAACAATAATTTATTTTCAGGTTAGGTGTTTGTGAAATTAGTGACATTTATTTATAAATTATTTAAATCCGAAGCGCCCGAAATTCAATTTTTTGTAGCACTTCAAGTGTTTTTATAATGGATCCACTAAATTTAAATGTTTTTGACTCTGATCAAGACGACGAAATTGTTCAAGATGTTTTCATACGTCGACATCCTAAAGTGTTTAAAAATCGGTAAGTGTTTATGCCTGGTTTATTTTCAAATTAAAATAACAACGTTTTTTCTAGGATCAATTATTTTGATGAATACGATGATTTGGAGTTTTTTAAACGTTTTCGGTTGCAAAAGCAAACTGTTGCTATGATACTAAATAAAATTGAGCATCGAATTAAATCTGTAACAGATCGTAATAATGCGATATCCCCAGCAACAAAACTGTTTTTGACCTTGCGATTTTATGCTACAGGTAGTATGCTAATTGTAGCTGGAGATTTTGCAGGAGTAAGTAAAACGTCGGCATGTACCATAGTTACTCAAGTGACAGAGGTAATTGCATTAACGCTTAGGACACAATACTTAAAGTTTCCGGAAACACAGGCTGATCAGCAAGCAATAAAAGAAGAGTTTTATAGCATTGCAAGGTTCCCACATGTGATTGGTACGATTGATTGCACCCACATTCGCATTAACTCACCAGGTGGAAATGAAGCCGAACGTTACAGAAACCGAAAGGGATACTTTTCATGGAACGTACAAACAATATGCGATGCACGTTTACGTATAATGGACATTGTAGCTCGTTGGCCCGGTTCATCCCACGACCAAACTGTTTTTAATAACAGTAGGATAAAGGGAAGACTGCAAAACAACGAATTTGGAAATTCCATTATTTTAGGAGACAGTGGATATGGCAATACAAATTTTTTGATTACACCTTTGGAGCAAACAAATACACCAGCTGAAATTCTTTTTAATGAATCTCAGATCCGTACACGTAACTGTGTAGAGAGATCATATGGTGTGTGGAAACGCAGATTTCCCATTCTTTCATTGGGTATGCGTGTGTCACTTGAACATTCACAGGCAATTATTGTTGCTACTGCCATTCTCCACAATCTTGCAATAGAAGAACACGAGGGTGAACCACCTAATGATGTTCAAGTTGAAGATGCACCTGTACATTTGCCTGCTGCTCAAAATGAAATTTTTAATGAAAATAATAGAATGCGAGCTTCGCTAATTAATAATCATTTTGCCAATTTGATATAAATAAAATTTAGGAAGCAATAAAAATCAAATCTAATGAACATTGTTTTTATTTATTAATTCTTTTTCCAACAACTTAATTTCCAGAGAATGCTTTTCTGCTAACCGCTGTTCCTTCTTCTCTGCTTCCTCCTTTAAGATAGCCATCTGAAAATCTATAAATTCTATTTTTTTTTTGCCAGCTGATCATAGATTAATTCCGAGCGTTGTTTTTGTAGCTTTGCCTGCGTCGATTCATGTTTGTAGTGCCTTTTTCTCTTGGCGCTTGTTGTAACGGAGCCTAGAAAAAGTTACATTAAACTATAACTGCTAGAGTAATTTAAAAAAAATATTACTGGGTGTATGAGGTATTGTTGGTGTCCCATTTGCATCCACTGCTAAAATATTTGATTCAGATTGTATATCTACAACATATAGTTTTTCCATATTGTTCCTATTCTGTAATTATTATAAATACAAACCTGAAGTTGTATTTTGAATTTGCAGAATTCTATTCTTAGGCTGTCTCAGTTGTTGGGGATTCCAAGAATTCCAGCTGCTAGGTCCAGGCTACAAGAATGAATAAATTTTTTATTATGATGTATCTATTAATTTTTAGTACATACCACTACTTCAATTTCCATATCGTTAATAATTGTAGAATCGGCAAGTACATCATCAAGAAGTAATGGAACAGAATTTGATATTTCCACTACTGTAAAAAAAATAATGAATTCAAAATCTACACTTAATAAAAAAGAACTGAAAGAAGCTACCGATACAATTAACTACGAATAAAATTAAGAAAAACTCCATTACCACTGTCGGAATCACATTTGGATAAAGTTCCCGTTGCCCCTACACTGATAACAGCTAAAATTCTATTGCTTATGGCATTTCCCTTAAACTCTACTGCCTTTCCTCCACCTGTTTTATACAAACTTTGTTTGTGTTCCGCATACTCCTTCTTGACAGTTTTTTTTAAGGAATCCCATTTGTTCCGTAACATTTTTGCGGTTCTTCCTGTACCACACATCGAGTTAAATGTGGCCTCTATTTTTAGCCACTCAGCGTTTTTTTCACTGCTTGTTAAAAAGTCAGTTTGTTTGTTCTCTGCAGGAATAATTCAGAATATTAAACAACGGTAGGAATGAACAAATAATTTTTATAAGTTTATAACTTACCTACAACTTCTTTATGGTTTTCTACCAAACCCACCAACACTTCTACTTCGTCCTTACTAAAGTTGTTGCACCTTTTTATCACCTTTTCCATTTTTAATAATTAAAAAAACAACTAAATAGTATAAATGAACAAAAATAACGGAAGTTATTCAAATATCAACAGATGATAATTAGCTGTCAAAATGCTGTCAAATGACCTAAAGGCTAGCGTCATACGAGCGTAGGAACTACTTTTTAGTATTAGTTCGTATAGTTATACCAAACTTGCAAACGTATTGTAGAACACTTCGAGTTTTATACTCCGAACAAAATAAGGTATAAGATATACGGCGAACAACTAACTCGGACTTTATACTTGCTTTGTAGAACTGGCCCTAAATGTGTCGTTTAGCCGAGGTACCCTTAATTATGGGATTGTTTAAACTTTCACACAATGCTTTCATAACATAAAACAAAATTTCATCATTTTTCTTGTTATCATTTATTGAAATGAAATTTGATTGATTATAATAATAACGTTAATAAATTAGTCTTGGAAAACCATAATTTGGAAATCATAAAAAGTATTACAAAAACATTATTAATTATCAAAAATTATTTTTGATTAATTTTTTGTTAAATTTGAAAGTAATATAATTAAATAACTTTTAGAATAAAAATTTTACACATAAGTAGTAAAATCATAACATTATTGACAAATTTATGTTACTTAAGGTTAAGAGACAGTCTAGTAGGTAGATTTTGTAGGTTCAATAAGTTTCTAGTTAAAGTTCATTTAGAACTTACCTGATCGATGGGAAACTTTACATTATCGTCATTTATTGAAATAAAAATTTATCTTGCAATTTTTTTTCTGATAGTTATAGAGAATTAAAATTAATAAAATCTTTAGAAAATACATTTTGTATGTTTTATGGCGTAATTTTGTATATTTTTAATATAGTTATGAATTAGAAAATATATTATTAAAAAATTACCTGATCAATTGGATGGAATTTAACTGATTAGCTGAAAATGTGGCTATTGGCTTGGTTTCATTTTGACGCTGGGTTTTTGCTGCTCGATATTTTTGTACGGCCTGTCTGTTGACATCAGGATTGGATTGACTGTACAATTGCACGGCCTGTCTGTGTACATCAGGATTGGCGAGAGTGTATTTTTGTACAGCCTGTCTGTTGACATCCGGATTGGCGAGAGTGTATTTTTCTACCGCACGTTTGTGTACATCAGGATTGGCGAGAGTGTATTTTTGTACAGCCTGTGTGTTGACATCCGGATTGGCGAGAGTGTATTTTTCTACCGCACGTCTGTGTACATCAGGTTTAGATTTCGTATACTGTTTAACACTTTTAATATTGCGTTCCAGAATAGAAGATGTCGCTTGAGGTTTGCCTCGACAAACTCTCTTTGGTCTTCCACTTGACGTCAGAATATTCTTTGCCGGTATATCTTCTATTGTCTATAAAGTAAAGTTTGTGTAGATTTGTCTTTTGTAATTTAAATTCCAGATAAAAATATGTTAGAAAAACACTTACGGTTTATCGCGTGGAATTACATGGCAAGTTTATGAAGTAGTTTTAAAATTACAAAGATTTATAATTTAAATTTAAACGATAAAACATTGGTTTTTATTTTAAAAAAATATAGGAAAATGTAAAATAAAAATCAGTTTTATTCTGTGAAATTATATGCTAAATTTATGCCAAGTTATAAAATTGTAAAGATTTACTTTAAAAATTTATATGATAACAATTTCTAAAAAAGTTACATAAAAATAATAATTTTTAATTGCTCAATGAAATAAAAAATAATTTAAATCAACTATAAATCACTCGGTAATTAATAAGACCAAGATATAAATTTGAATTGTTTTAATAGTAATTAAAGATTAAGAATAAAATTTATAAAAATGTATACATCATACCTGGAGAGATCGAGTTGGAAAAGGGGTTAGCAGGCGGTTTTGCAATATTTGTAACGTGTGACGTCGAAGTTCACTTATTACATAGATTTCGTTTTCAGGTTGTAGATTGAAAGCAATGGAGGTCGCAAAGGCTATCGCGAAAACTCCACAATCATAACCATTTCCTTGATTTTGTACGGTGGGAAATCTGACTTCCGGAATACCAGGATATAATAGATTTAAATACACTCTGTGGTCGGCATGCAGTACACCAAGATTTAGACTATCATAGATAAATATGACTGTCCCGTCATAATACGAACAAACCCAATGTCCAATTATTCCAATGTTGCTGAATAAAATTTGAATATTTCGCCTGCCTTCCGCAATAGGCTAAAATAATCAAAATATGTTTTGGATGCTTACAAAATTGAAAAATGTATAAATGTACTCACTACAATTTTTGATAAATTGTACAGGCAGTCGATAGATTGAGCTTGGAATTCGTAAGTTCGTAATATTCCCGAAAATAAATTTATGTGGTTACTTTGTAGATATTTGTCCTGTGCATTTTCCTCAAAAACCGACCATATGTTTTCGCCTAGTAATGACCAATTAGCATCGTCGGCTACAGGTGAAGTACTTCGAGAACTCAATATGGATAAATTTGTCAATGACAAATTATCATCACTTTCAGAATTTTTTTTGGCTAAATTCTTTAACAACCTTAAGTTTTTGTTGCTTTTGTTAGGCATTTTTAATAACTAAAGAGTTATAAAAAAACTGTAATGTTTATTAATGAAAATAAGACAAAATGTAGCTTTGCGGTTTACAAAGTAGAAATTAACGCCATTTACCGTTAATTTAAAAACGAATTAATAATGTTAGATTTCAATTTATCGCATACAAAAAATGTAGGTAATCTAAAAAGTTCTTTATAGCAACGCTTGTTGTTATAACAGAATGAAATATAACAGAATTAAAACGAATAATACGAACGAATTAATTTGATGATGACAAATGATAAATATGAATTAATTTTCAAAGAAACTTCAAAGGAAATATTCCACTTAGGGCCCAGTTGTTCAGTTTCGGGTTATCTTTTAACCTGGGTTATTTTCCATAGAAATGATTGTTTCAAGAATTGTTTCCATGGAAAATAATTCAGGTTAAAAGATAACCTAATACTGAACAACTGGGCCTAAGACAGCATTAATTTCGAAATGTATTTAAAAATTATAAAATTGTTAATAATTTTTCGGTAGAATATTTTAGAATGTCTATGTACTGGACATAAAAAAAAACGCAAAAAATGTGTCGTACATACTTTGACATAAGAAGTAACAGCCAAAAATAGTCGAAAAGGCATAAATTCTTGCCGCAAAACGTTTATTAACTTTAAAAATCAAAATAATAAATTACTATCGTTTTTATTAAAGCGAAAATTTTTTTTTACTTTGAAGTGGATTTAGACAAAACTTACCTTTGCAAATTTATAAAATTGAATTTGACGGTGTTTATTGTAAAAATGTTTATTAATGAAAATAAGACAAAATGTAGCTTTGCGGTTTACAAAGTAGAAATTAACGCCATTTACCGTTAATTTAAAAACGAATTAATAATATTAGATTTCAATTTATCGCATACAAAAAATGTAATCTAAAAAGTTCTTTATAGCAACGCTTGTTGTTATAACAGAATGAAATATAACAGAATTAAAACGAATAATACGAACGAATTAATTTGATGATGACAAATGATAAATATGTATTAATTTTCAAAGAAACTTCAAAGGGGTCATCCATTAATTACGTAAGGGTTTTTTGGGGGGGAGGGGGTATTGGATATCTTACGGACCCTTACGGAGGGGGGGAGGGGTCCGACGTATTCCTTACGTAAGTTTCTTAAAATATTTTTTTAAATTAAATTTAAAAATCAAACATAATTTTTTCTTTTTATGTTGGTAATTATATCCAGGTATAATGGAAATACCATATATTGAAATATATAGTACTTAAAAATTATTGAACATAGTGGCATAATAGTGTGAATTATCGAAAATGGCATCAAACTTTGGCGATCTTTACGAACGGTTTTTCATCTACATATTATGTAAATAAAAATTTAATATTATTATCTATCTACGTATATAAAAATCTGGAAGAGTTATTATGTAGGTCCCTGCGCATGTTTTTGTATTGAAATAGTGCAAAAATTCGCAAAGGAAAGAAAAGTTGATTTTGAGTAGCCTGCCTTTAAGGCCATTTAAGAATGGATTATCGAGATTCCTTGTGGGACGCGCATGAATGGATTATCGAGATTCCTTAAAGGAAGGCAGGCTACTCAAAATCAACTTAAAAACCAATAATGAATGCTGTCAAACTGTCAACCGATCGACAATGCAAATCTTAACCAAATTTGGTGTAGAAGTTATTTACAATGCTACGAAAAACATAGGCTACTTTAGTACCTTGGATCGAGGCCGAAGACCGAAAAACCACGGTCTACACGTATGCCTGTGATACCCTTGAGTGAGGCCGAACAACCACATCCGACACGGTCTAGATAGCTAAAGGCGGCCGGTAGGCCGACTGTGCCAGCTAGTATAATATATTATTATTCATCTTTTATAAATATAAGGGTGGAGAGGGGGGTCAAAATTAATTTTCTTTTAAATAATCCTTACGTAAGATGTGGGAGGGGGGTTGCCACAATCTTACGTACCCTTACGTGGCGGAGGGAGGGGGTCCAAAATTACAAAAATCATCCTTACGTAATTAATGGACGGCCCCAAAGGAAATATTCCACTTAGACAACATTAATTTCGAAATGTATTTAAAAATTTTTAAAACAAAACGAAAACAAAACTTTGACATAAGAAGTAACAGCCCAAAATAGTCGAAAAGGCATAAATTCTTGCCGCAAAACGTTTATTAACTTTAAAAATCAAAATAATAAATTACTATCGTCATATTTTATTAAAGCGAAAAATTTTTTTTAGCCTCCTCGGACCCAAGGGTAAAAAAAAATACAAAATTATACATATTTTTAATGTAATATCGTCGGTGATCTAAATAAAGTTCAATTAGTACAAAAAAAATACCAATTTTTTTCCATTGGTAATCGATACCAAAATCGAACGTGTCGTATTGGACACACTAGGTTTTACCTTTACATTTTGTGGAATTCAGCAAAGCAATATCGAGCAAACATGCACTACAAGAGCTATGTCCTTGGCTACACAACGGAGCTGTGCGTGACAAAGCAATGCTCCAAACTTGTGTCTTATATGACACCCGGGGTCCGAGGAGGTTAGTTAGAAGTGGATTTAGACAACTTACCTTTGCAAATTTATAAAATTGAATTTGACGGTGTTTATTGTAAATTAATAAGCAATAAACGTTAAAATAACTTTTTATAAATAAATTAGTACTATAATAATAACTTAACCTTACATATTCTAACCTAAAAATCCGAAACGTGGTATTATTTTTTAATTTAAAAAAATACAAAGGGTAAATTGAAAAAGAATAATAGACATAACTTACCTTCGCGAATTTATAAAATTGAATTAGATGGTGTTTATTTTAAAATAATAAGTAATAAACGCTAAAATTCAACAAAGAAACACCGAAGTAATATAACATAACCTTAAAGATTCTAACCTATTTTTACTTTATGTATTATATACAGGATGTAATAAAAAAATGGGATAGTTTAAGATTTGAAATAATGGCAAATTTATCTTTAAAGAAGGTTCAATCAAAGAGCATATTCCACTTCAACGCTATAAATTTGGAAATGTATTAAAAAAATTTTTAAATTCTTCGGTAGAATTATTTCAAATTATGTACCTACTCCGACAAAAATTAAAAACAGCAAAATATTTTTTGTCGGATATACTTGGATATATAATGTAACAGCCAAAAAATAGTCGAAAAGGCACAAATTGTTGCCGTAAAGCGATTTGTAACTTTAAAAATAAATTTTTGTATTACAGGAAAGTTTTTAATTTTCGGTGAATTTACCTACAAAGGGTAAATCTATATAATAATAATATACAGGATGTAAAAAAAAATGGGGATAGTTCAAGATTTGAAATTATGGTAAACGTATCTTTCAAGAAACTTCAAAGGGACTATTTTAACAAAATAAGTACCTATATCATAATGACTAAATTACAAAAACTATAATTTTACTATTTAAACCTTAAAAATTAAAAGGGCAATTAAAAATTAAAAGTGCACTTGTTGTAAACTTTTGTGTGTAAATTTGTCGTGGTGGGAAGTTGTTGTTTACTATCGTTCCGCCATTGTCCTCGCTTCCTATTAAGGACGTTTCGCAAATCTCCACATCGTTGTGCATGCTTCCTCTTCTTCCGCCATCTTGTTAAACGACTCCTGCTACCGTTTGTTGTATATGGATGGATTATTGCTTGCAGCCGATAGCACAGGTAGGTATCTGAAAATAAATAAATAAAATTAATATTACTAAATAGTCAATAAAAAGAATGAGTTTAAAATATGAAACGGGTGATCTCCGTAGGCGATTCAGAGTGTCGCCGACTTAGATACTTACTATTTTTCTCTCTCAGGGGGGGTCACCACAAATTATTACGCTGAGCGTCGTAATACGAGAGAAAAAAAAATTTCTTCTTCGGCTAGCTACTTACGGTAAGACTTTTTGATGGTTCCTTCAGGCGGGGTTGCGAACTTAACTTACGTTGAGCGTAGAGGAAATCAAAGTCAAGTTCCGTATATACATATATTATAAAAAGATTGCAAATGGATACATAACATACAATTGGCATTAAATAAAATTAGCGACTTTTCTTAAAATTAATAGATTCGCTCTCTTTCATTCGTATTAAAATTAAGATTATTTTTATCCAATTCTAAATTTAACTAGTGATTCGAATAAAATATTATGACAAAACATTAAATGAAACACAATATTCAAGTCAATAATAATTAACAAATTTCATTTTTACATAAAAAGAATGGTACCTGTTTGTCGTACTTAATCAATCGAGAGTAAGTTTGATAACGCACGGCCGATACAAACGAGGAGTGTTGACCAGCAATCAGATGGCAAGATGAATGGAGTTGAACCTTCGTGTAGCGATGAATATAAAACCGCTGATCGGACAAGATTTGGTTCATAGTAACTTCCCGAATTTATTTAACATTGTCTTTATTTAATTATTTCACCAATGTTTATCATAAATAAAATCGAATGTTCGTTAATAATTGTTGAACCGTAATTGATCTCGATTCGCACTTTAGGATTGTTCATTAGAATTACACATGAGCGATATGAGTTTGATTAAAAAAGTTTATAATTATCCGGATTATTTTGGATTATATTAATAATAAATGATCGAGTTGATTTCACTTAAAAAGTTTATAATTATCCAGATTATTTTGGATTATATTAATAATAAATGATCGAGTTGATTTCACTTAAAAAGTTTATAATTACCATTGGTATTTGATATTTAATAACTGCATTAGAGAACAATTGTTTCTGCATAGTGTCATGGCGGTTTGACCTTCCATCCCGTTAAGTCACCACAAATTATTTATTAATTCAAGATTCAATAGTAATCCAGCCAAGTTAAACATGAGAAGGGGGTCGTGCTTGCAAAAGGTTAGGTCATTACGAATTTTTTATATGTTGTTTGTACCTAAGCCGACATTAAAAATCCAGATTTGCAATTTTCAAAGTGCTGTGCGAGCGGCGGTGTGCCCAAAAAACCTTGAATTATTTTTACTATTTTCAGGTTTTGCTCAATATCTCAGTGAAAGAGGGGTCTGACCGGTTTAGAAACTCTATACAACTTTAGAGAACAGTAAATTTGCTATAATTTGAGACCAAATCCAGCTCCGTACAACCAGCGGTTCTCAAGATACGGTCCTTGAAAAAAAATCTATTTTTCCTGAAAACTGAATTTTTTTCGAAATGAACCTTCATTTTATAGAATATCTTGAAAAATAGTAAGCCCACACACATGTTATGGGAAATGAAGTTGTAGAAAATGTTAGTAGCTTTCATTTGAGACCAAAATTGTACATATGAGCTTAGCAGTTCTCTCAAAAACGGCAGATAACCAAAAACAGTCTAAAGTGGGTTTTTAGGGGAATTACATATAAATCGTTCTCACGTCTTTTTATAGTTTAAATGGACAAATTATATCTAGTGGAATTGCAAATGAACTGTTCTTACGTGTTTGTATAGTTTTATTTATCAAGAAGTTTACAAAAATTATATTCACAAAAAAAGAAAACCAATATAATCATGTAGTTAATTGAGATTTGGTTGCCAAATTATGGCTTTCTCTTTATTTTAGAGCGCCCGGGTTTGGGATCGCATGAAGATGGTGTTTCGATGGACGCTGGCAGAGGAGCCCAGTCTGTTGTTGGATCGTCCTCGTCGTCTGAGCATCTTATCTCTACATCCGGGATGTTATTGCACGTTTGTCCTCCGCATGATTGGCACAGGACCGAGCAATGCAGACCTGCCTTCCTACACGAGCAGCCTCCAGAGCACCCTTTCTTGCATTTACAAGAAATTTTTCGAAGAAGTGCAGGTGGTGCGGGATCCATGGTAGTGGTGATGGGGATGAGTCCCTGAGAAGATAGCTTCCAGCCCCAATCAGTCGGATTTAAATTGACGCCTCTCCACTTCTGCACTTGAAGGTAGCATCTTGCTGCATGGTGGCCTGCGGCATCTTCTGTTGGTGGCAAACGGGCGAGGTTTATACTCTTTGAAGTTATGAATGACTTATATCTCAAGTAGTCCAAAGTATCTTTCGTGATGTCACCCCCATATAGAGCCACAAAACACTTGATACCGGATTCATTGACGACTTCTGGGGTAGAGTTGGGGCGAAGGAAGACTTCCACTTGCTCAGTAAGTGACTCATTCTTGCTCAGGAGTGTGGTGATTTTGGTTTTTCCTTGACCAAACAGTGCTGAGGTGGTATCGGAACCGGTGAATGCGTGGGTGAACAGTATTGTCCCTGGTGATGTCTGGTGGTTGTAGGAGGTCGTAGAATAATGACAGAATCCAGTTTCGCCCTTCGAGCTCTTCTGAAGGTAGACGTTTTTCTTTTCAGCGCCTAAACCAATGAGAAGAACGAGGAGGTCGACATCTTCTCCGACTATGACGACTCGATCGGATACTGCTGCTTTTGAAAGCGCCGTCATGACTATCTCTCGATCCGCATCTTCTTCTGCAACGGCAACTTCTACTCCCTCCTTCTGAAAGGCGTCACAAAGAAGAGTTATCAGGCGGCGCTTGTTGTTCTCATTGCCCAATACATGTTCTTGAGCAATTTGAATCACTGTGGATTCTTCAAACGTCAATTCGTAGCTGGAATGAGTTGCGTAACGCCGGAGTCGTTCGGCTGTTTTGGTGTTTTTGTTGGTAGCATCTTCGGGGTAGCCGTCGAAAACGATGGAGACGTTCTTCCCAAAGTGCCCACGGACGTACGTGATGTAACGCACCAAAAGTGCTTGAACTGTGGTCTTCCGTTGCCACACGACCTTGTGCAAGAGGTAGCCACCATCTAAAACAACGTGAGTGCTGGCATCTATCGGCTTTGGACTGGAAAGAGGAGTGAAGGCAGAGTATTCTATAAAATGAAGGTTCATTTCGAAAAAAATTCAGTTTTCAGGAAAAATATCTTTTTTTTCAAGGACCGTATCTTGAGAACCGCTGGTTGTACGGAGCTGGATTTGGTCTCAAATTATAGCAAATTTACTGTTCTCTAAAGTTGTATAGAGTTTCTAAACCGGTCAGACCCTTCTTTCACCGAGATATTGAGCAAAACCTGAAAATAGTAAAAAAAATTCAAGGTTTTTTGGGCACACCGCCGCTCGCACAGCACTTTGAAAATTGCAAATCTGGATTTTTAATGTCGGCTTAGGTACGAACAACATATAAAAAATTCTTAATGACCTAACCTTTTGCAAGCACGGATGTACATCTTGACTGGACTATAGATCCAGTATGGATTTTCGATTTCACGTAAATTATAGAAAATAACACTTAATTGACACTTAGAGATATATTTTATAATAAGATAATAGATAATTGTTAACATTTTTATATTTTTATACGATAATGGCGAGTGCAATGTTTTATGGTTCTAATCACACTGTCGTTCCTTGCATTTCCCCACCTAATTACTAGCAGTCGAAGTGGTTTCCTTTAAAATCGTCGCGGGGAGTTTAAATAATCCAATGAAATTAATTCAACCGTCGAGATTATATGTTTTTCGACAAGGAAAAAGACAACCACAACGAAGATGAGATGTAACGCGCTCAAATCTTTTATTGTTTCACGTGTCGAAGGAGATATCATGACATCATGTGCTTATTATGCATTTTAATGCGAACGTTTGGTATTATATACAAGGTGCTTGATAATTAATCATACAAAATTACTAGTTAATATTTTACATTTATTAATTTTTTTGTAACTTATTAATTGCGATTTCCGTTGGAAGCCGTAACAAAATCTTATCTGGAGCTAATGCAGAAGAAATAGAAAAGACAATCTCATCTTTATACATTTAATAAAACACAATATACATTTATATTATCATTTCCAGTTGAAAATATCTGGATCGTTCCTAAAATTAGCAAACATTCACTCAGATTCACTCAAATCTTAAAATTAAATTACAATTAAAAAGAAAGAATAAAATAATTATTGACATTAATTGAACCTTAATAAACTAATGATTATTTCATACAAAAATTACATTTATTTGCACAATACCTTTTTGAACCTAGCTTTTGTGATACGCCTATGGTTGGTTATTCGCTTATTTCGCGTTTTCACTTTTATAGTTGATACGACGAAAGATGACATCATATGTGGCATGCTGACAACCTTGGATTGAAGTTGCTTTGTTCGTCGGGGGAAATACACAAATTTTAACGATGAGTTCATTTCCATTAAGTTTCAATGTTTATTCTTTGTTATACAAAATAATACCGCGAATGCACTTAATTCATTAATCAATCGAAAGTTATTTATGGTTGGATCGTTTTATTACGTGAAACTCACTAATATTAGACTCATAAGTTTTTTATCTTTGCATAAAGGTAAACACGTGGCTTCATAAAACAAAAGGATGCATTAATATCGAATCAAAGTTTATTTTAACTGCATCATTAGATTGATTATTTACCATTTTAATGTTTGTAAATCCGATGGCTTGCTTGGTTAATTTAATTTAGTTACTTTTCGGTAGTATTCACATATTCTACGCACATTTCGTTTCTTATTGACATGTGGTTATGATAATTGTTAATAAATTTAATAATAATTCCACTGTACCTTTGTATGAAATTAATGCAATTTTGCATTGCGACACAAACTAATGTTTTTAACGATGATTTATAACTCGATGTCTTTAGATAAAAATTATTGTTACTTATTTAATTTTCTAAATTAACTTTATAATTATTGAAGTAATCACTTAAAATATCTACTTAACACTATTTAAAACTAATTGATTATAACTAATTGATCGATATTTTATGAATAACCGGCTATTTTTGTAAATAATTATGTAAGAGCTGTTTTACATTACACTAAATTTTTCAGGACTGAAATTTTTAGTCCTAAAAATGCAATGCGCGCGCCGAATTAGGATGATAGAAAACTTGTTGTAATACTTTCCTGTTTGCAACTACAACCTGACAATTTTAACTTTTTCAGCGACTGAATATGCGCCGCGCGCATTAGGTAAATTGTCAAATAATGTCGATTGGTTTGTAAGTGTTTAAAAGTGATTTAAAATAATTAAATAAAAATGCAAATTAGCAAAAGAAAAAAATTATGTGCTGCATAATTATTACAATGTTACTTGCAAAAACAAAAAATCAAACTTTAAAAAAAAAGCGATTATGGACTAAACTTCCAATGATTTGTTCGCGTTTGTTATTTTTTTTGTAAAATTATAAGAAGCTTGTACTCTTATAAAATAAAATCTCGGGTGTGAGGGTTGGGATAATAAAACAACTGTTAACAATACCTACTTATATAGTAGGTATATGAAAAGATGCATTACCAACCTTTTGCCATTACCAAGAATTTTGAATTTTGAATTCTACATCATTTTTAATTTTACATCATGCGCGCGCCGAATCAGGATGCTAACAACAATAAATTAGAACATGTTCTAAATTCTTGCTGTCAGCGTCCTAATTCGGCGCGCGCATTGCATTTTTAGGACTAAAAATTTCAGTCCTGAAAAATTTAGTGTAATGTAAAACAGCTCTTAGACTTAAAACATGAATGAATGTAGTTTGTTCGACCATACAAACCACACTGGCGACGCTATGATTTTCTATCTTAAGTATAGCCGTGAACCCTTATTTCCGCTATTTTTATCGCGCTTCTTTCAAAATAAGCCAATAGAAAAATTCTATTTTATCACCCGTTGATGGTGAGAGAGCCAAAGATATTAAGACAAGGAAAACTATCACGCTAATGAAATTACGTCGTAAAATATGTTATTAACCGCCAACAATCTGCAATTTAAACGTAAAATTATTTCGTACATATTTATTACACAGAGTGCGGCAAAATTTATTAGCTTTTTGTCAATGATAAAGCGGGTAGCCGTAACAAATAAGCAAAATTAGAAAATAAAGAAAATTACCTAATTTAACTGATGGAAAAACGTTTAGGAGATTCTTTTGTGGAATGTGTTCTTGATAATTTGTAGGTGACACGTCTTGAACGTTGAAATGCCTCTTCTTCCTCGGCCATGTTTTCGAACGACTCCTGCTACCGTTGCTACGTACCTGCTACGTGTCGCATATGGATGGATTGTTGCTTGCACCCGACACCAGAAAGACCTTCCACTTTGGCAGCGATAATCATCTCCATTTCTGCTAAAGAAATGGTAGCCATTCGTAATATTAGTATCCATGTGTGCAAGCCGGTGTAATGTTGAAATGCAAATAAGCGACAACTATAAAGTGGATAAAAAGCAAAATTGGATATATGAATAGACAAAACTTACCTAGCGAATTATAAAATTGAAATAATGTAACCTAATGATTGCTAATGATTCAACGCATGTGGTTGATATAACCTAAAACCATAGAAGATAACCTTAAACGTGCTTTATGTACAGGATGTAAAAAAATGGGATAGTTAAAGATTCAAAGGGAATATTCCACTTTAACGTCATTAATTTTGAAATGTATTTAAAAATTCATTAGGATGTGTATTTATAATAAATAAAACTAATAAAAAAAGAAAAACGAAAATATATATTATTATAAAAAATAAAATAAAACATGTACTCTATATAATTACAAAATGAAACATTAGATACTAAAATAAAAAACTTTAAAACTAATTAAAATAAAAATTGAAAACTTTGGTTTGTGGCGTAGGCGTAGGAAGATCAACTTTTTCTTGCTCTTTATTCCGCCATTGCCCTCGTCCTCGCTTCTTATCGAGGACGTTTCTCAAGTCTCCGCCGCGTTTTGCGTTCCTTCTCCTCCGCCATCTGGCTGAACGACTACTGCTCCCGCTAGTGGCTGGTGGTGCAGCAGCCGGTGGTTCTATAATGGAGCATGGTACATCACCTCCATCTCCGAAGCACTGATGTATCTAAATTCGACGTACTGCTTTATTTCATCATGTATTTCGTGTTCAAGTTCGGCGAGAGTGCGATCGGGTCCTTTGTGAATATACTTATATAAATATTTCACAATCTGCAGGTAATAAATTGGAAAAGATTTAATTAAAAATTGTTCTTTATTTATTTGCTGAAATAAATAAATAATGAAATTATACTTTTTTTTACCTTGGCGCCGGTTGCAATTTCTAAATTGCAATGACAATCCATTAAAAGCAATACCGCTGGATTATAGGGCACAATCCAGCCGTTATCGATGGATTGTTTTGATGCGGGATGATAAATGGCGTTCTCTAGCACGGGACGTCGATATTGTATATAGCCTTTGTCATCCGTGTACGTCACCGGATTTAGTTTTTTCGGAAAATGTTTCGTGCATTTGTGTGTTTCGGGATCTACGCAAGGTGCTCGCGAACGATTACTATTACAAAATGGACCGTGTACCATGTGAGTTAATACCAACGCTCTCAATCTGCCGTCGGCCTCTTCGGCAGATGGAATCGTAGCACGCACAAATTCATCGATATCTGTGCTTTCCGTTGGACCTCCTCCTGCGAAATAAAATATTTGTTAATGTAAGTGTGTAGTAACTGTTCATATTTTATTATTAAATATTAATATTGTATAAAGTACGAAAATATTTTTTTAATTAATATATTTAAGAGGAAAACAAACTTACCCTCAACTCTGAAAGCGATGTGAGCGTGAGGTAAACCTCTTTTTTGAAACTCGATCGTATATAATATAGAAATCATTCTTCCAAATAATGTTCCGTTTCGTATCATCCCAATAAGTTTTTTTAATTTCAAATTAAAAATTCTTACGCACAAATCTGGTCTATCGTTTCCATATTCGCCTGGATTACAACTCTTTACTATTTCGGGCCATCTCGGGTTGCAAGTTACTGTCAAGAAAAAGCTCGGTTTGCCCAAACGATGCACAATTGCCATGCTGTCTAGATATCTCTCGTACATGTATCTCGGCGACTGGGTAAAGGACGACGGTAAATAAATTTTACCGGGCAATACACTTCCTTCAGCGGCGATAGTTTCGCTGGTCTCCAGTTCCCTACGTGTGGCAATTCTGGTCTTATGTTCGAGTTGTCTTTTTCGAAGTAAATCCAGGCGTTCCTCTTTTGTAATATTTGTATACGTTTTTTTATGTTTAAAAATTATATTTATATCCTAACTATTATGTATAGTTATATTACCTGTCTTGGATGTAGTTCGGAACTTGTTCTTAAAAGACCGGCAACTTCAGCGGTTGCAGGAATATCTCCAAGTACAAAACTCGTAGTCTAAAATAATGCGTCTTGTTCGTATGAGTTAACCTCGACTTCGGCTAGGTAATCGTCGACCAGTAACTTTTGACGCATTAATACGCCGACAAAAAAAGTTGTACTTTTGGAAAATGGATGGCATTTGGTTTAAATCGGATCTTTTCGCAAGCAATAATAATAATATACAAAAGGTGAAAATGAATAAAGGGTCTCTCGACAAAAATCGTTAACTAAAAATGTAAAATTCAAAAATAAATCAGACCAAGAAATCAGTGGTAATAATTTGACCTTACGCATGTGGTAACCATAGATAACCTAAAACGTGCTTTATGTACAGCATGTTAAAAAATAATGGGATAGTTAAAGATTCAAAGGGAATATTCCACTTTAACGCCATTAATTTGAAAATGTATTTAAAAATTCATTAGGATGTGTATTTATAATTAATAAAACTAATAAAAAAAGAAAAACGAAAATATATATTATTATAAGAAATAAAATAAAACATGTAGGTATTTCAACTAACTAAATCAACTAACTAAAATAAAAATTGTAAACTTTGGTTTGTGTTTGTGGCGTAGGAAGATCAACTTTTTCAACTTCATTCCGCCATTGCATTCGTCCTCGTTTCCTATCGAGGACGTTTCTCAAGTCTCCGCCGCGTTTTGCGTTCCTTCTCCTGCGCCATCTGGCTAAAGGACTCCTGCTCCCGCTAGCTATGGCTGGTGGTGCAGCAGCCGGTGGTTCAATTATGGAGCATGGAACATCACCTTCCACCTCAATGGTCACGGGAGCAGGGAGACCGTCAATTTCGGCCGGAGGAGCTACCTCTGTCTCCACGGAGGAAGGCATTTTTATTTGTAATAATCTAAAGGAAGAAAATAATCAAAAAAATTAATAAGTATAAAAGTTTGTTTATAAAAGTTAGCTTACCAAACGAATAAAACTGAAAGTGGTTCAACGGCGGAAGGTTGAAGAGTGACTACGGCCGACTACGGCATTCAGCAAACCAGCGTCCAACCGAACATAAAAACGCATCGTACCAACGAAAATAATAGAATTTTTTCAATAATAATTTTCGAAAATAAAAATATTGTAGAGGTATATCGTTATTAATTGATAACTGTAAGAATTTAACTAAAAATATTGAATTCAGTACTCGATTTACGATTTAATATTTAAACGTATGGAAACAATGTCAAAAAAATATCAAATGTAAACAAACCCTGAAAATTTGCCGTTTTTAATTTGTATATCGCGATAATTCCTAATCGATTTATCTTTGGGAAAAAAGTTTGGTAAGAAAGTTGTTCGTAATATAGTCGACTCGGCAACTGTGCATTATTTTTTGCGATCCGTTCGACAGCGCCAAAAGTAGCTCCATAAAAGTGGGCGGAAATGTAATTAAAGTTAGCGGCGCGCTCAGCGCCCGAAAAAGATCTACGACCTACGGTTTTTTTGCAGAAATGCAAATCTAAATTCGAGAGGAAGCGAATGATACCAAAAAATCGAAACTTTAACCTGAAAATAGGGAGCCACGTGTAAAAAACGAAAAAAAATATGTCCCCCCCCCTAAAACGGAAACGGGCCAAAAATTGAAAAAACCGAGACCTTCGTTTTGTTCGTACCGATTGTTCGTATACGTTTCCCCCACTCCTCTTCCAAATTTGAAGTCGATCGGACAAAAACTCTGGAAGGAGTATGAAAAAAAGCGAAAAATCGTTGGGGGGCGTTTCGAAGGAGGCGGCGAGAAAAAAAAATTTAAAAAAAATTGTTTGAGCCCCTCTGCCGCCTCCCGGAGCTGCCTGAAAAATTTCAACTCTCCATCTTGAATTTTGAAATTTCGAAACCACTTTGAACCGCCATTTGACCCCCTCCTCGGCGTCCGATCTAAAAACGGACAATTTTCCCGTTCAATCCTCGCAAAACCACGTGGGTATGCAAAATTTCAACCCTCTACTTGTCCCGTAGCTATACGCACTAAATTATGAATCAGTGAGTCAGTCAGTGAGTCAGTGTCAAGCTGAGCTTTATATATATTAATTATATAAAAAATAACTAAAGAAGTTTTCAGCTATTAGAATCTTTTTAACTCATTAACAGCCAAAGGTGCGTGT
The DNA here is from genome assembly GCA_932274525.1 of Podabrus alpinus. NCBI lineage: Eukaryota > Metazoa > Arthropoda > Insecta > Coleoptera > Cantharidae > Podabrus > Podabrus alpinus. The sequence continues at coordinate 32,520,172 of OW026452.1, forward strand.
GCGCACCCTTTTATATTTTTTTTATTTTAGAAACTGAAATTACTCACTTAGATAAAAGTCTGCTTGTAAAATTGTAATTAGGATTCTAATACCTCGGGTGCGCATATACGCACCTTTGGCGTTTTTTTCCGTGTTGGTTTTTTTTGCTCAAAATTGGCAATTATGTTTTAGTTAATGTACTTTCAACAATATTCATTAAAAAAAATTGTTTTCTTTTATTGCTTGGCCAAGTTAACTTTTAACTTGTTTCAGTTAATTTTTAAAAAAACACTTAAATTTTATTAATTTATTTCTTTTGAATATAAATTTCCACAATAAAAACTAGCAGAGTTTCTGCTTATAAAGATTAAAAATATGGACTAACATAAATACACTTAACTAATACTTGTTGAATAATAATGATTACTAATTGGCATCGGGTTTTATGTGTTTGCAAATTGTTTATTTAGTGAATCTATAATTCCAGAATGTTCGAGAACATCCTATTTGTTAAACCAGCAATAGAATTAAATAATTGTAATCTTTGCATTTCCTTGTTGCATTATACTACGGAAAATTACTTGGTTACCTAATTCTTTATGGGAATATATAACTGGCCATAGATGGGTTAAAAACACCTTTCGTAAGAAACTTAAACTGCTTAACAACAAACTTGTAAAATGACGATCGTATGTTATGTGGTTATAAAAGCGAAAGCACGCGAAAGTTCAACAACTCACAGAACGAAATGTTACTAGGAATGTAAACATTCGAATAATTTTACACCAACTTTTAAGTTTATGTAAATGGTATGTCGACCGGTGTAAAAATCTGGTAGAAGAATTCTACCATCCACATACAACACCCTATGTGCATGCAGCTTTAAGCACCAGGAGTAAAGGCTCTAATAAATGTTCAAATTTGTTTTAAAATTTTGGTGGTCAAACTTCACATTTTCATCAAACAATAGCTCAAATGAACAAGCAAATTTGTCAAACTTGCCCCTGTCGTAACGTGACATTCGCGTCTTTACGACTTATCGTGCAAAGCCCTTGCAATGGGTAATGCAGATAAACCATTTTTGGCTTTGACTCTAGCACTGTGTATTAAGAAAAATAAAGTAGGCGTTGGTTTAGACTAGAGAATGGTTAAAATTAAGAGAAAAATATAAAAAGTAGTTATGGCGTGTTGTCATTTACACAATATACTTATGAAACAAAAAAATTACATCCGACATGGAAGATTGTGTTACGGGGACTGTTACACATGGTTTTTGGAGAAATCAATTTCTTCGACAATGTTGATGGTCAAACTTCACGTTTTCATCAAACAATAGCTCAAACGATCAAACAAATTTGTCAAACTTGCCCGTGTCGTAACGTGACATTCGTGTCTTTACGATTTATCGTGCAAAGCCCTTACAATGAGGACGAGGCCTATGTCCAACACTGAATTAGCAAAGGCCGATAAAGAGGGAGTTTGAAACAAAATCGTTTGCACCTCCAGGATGAATAATAATTAATCGTTGCTCTTTAATCATCGAGGACTTCAGGTTCTTACTAGTTCCATCATCCCAACATTTAGGAACGGTGTGGGAATTATGGATATAAGTTTCGTCTGTGTAAACAATATTACGTCCTTCTTGTTTATATTTTGTAAGGTCTCTCAAGAATGTAACTCGTTTACCTCGAATATCGTTTTGTTCCACAAGTAATTTTCGATTACATGGAGCTTTTTCCCATCTAAAACCAATTTCATGCACCACACGTCGAAATGATGTAAGTTTACCAGCAAATCCATGATCTTTCTTCATACTTTCATAAACAGCTTGCATTGTCGGTCGTTTTTTGTGTATATTATCAAACCTATGAATTATACGTCTAATGAGCTCCGCTTCAAATTCCGTCATTGTAGTCTTAGGAGATGGCATTTTAATATTTTTCTCTGGAGTAGAAAATGTAGTTCCCGGAGGTTTTTCAACTCCTTCTTTCATAATGGTTTCTACACCTCGAATAGAAACCCCAGTTGCCATTGATACCTTTACATACAGCGGTCTGCCTTTACATTGATCCTGCTTAATAAAATATTGAGCAACGTTATAAATTATTTCTCGACCTTGGCTGTGAATAAATTTTCGGTTATTTGCACTACAAAAAAGGTTTTTGTTTACAAATAGCTACTAAAATAATTTCTTAACTTACCCCAAAATAAATACTCTGCAATAGCTTTAGAGAAGATTGCTTTTTATAAAAAAAAAGATACTGATCGATTACTAACCTAAAAAAATATTTTCGTTTGGTAGGTACAAAACTAAATTAAATAAATTTAATTATAACTCACCTTCAAATTATAAAAACTGATGTGAAATAGCCTTAACGAAGACTGATTTTTATCTAATGATAATGTTGGATTAACCTAAAAAAATATTTTTGTTTTTTATTTACAAACCTAATTTAAACAAATTTTATTACTTACAATCAAACAATAGAACCTGTCAGATAGCCTTAAAGAAGTCTGATTGTTATTTATATTATGAAACAAAATACCATTTAATAATAATAAAACGCGAAATTTGTGTGACTGTCAAAACGAAATCAAACATTCAACGAATGTTTTCCTGTTGGGCTTTTTAGTATTTGGACGGGTTTTCGTTTTTGCGCTGATGATTGTATAACTTTTGAGCTTTGGTACGAGCGCTAGCTGTAAATCCGCTCGAATTTGTGTTGACGTCAATTTTTTCAGTAACCGCTTTTTGAAAATTTCACGTTTCTTCCGGTTACTTAAATTTGATTTTCGCCCCGTTTTCCTTTTTGTGCCATAATTTACACCATATTTAAAAAAATTGTTCACTACCTTAGGCGATCTTCCAATTTTCTTTTGCAATTTGGCGATTTGAAAGACCCGAATCTTTATACGCCTTCACAGGCGCTATTTCTTCATTGTTTAAACGTTTTCCTCGACTCATATTGACTACAAGGGTAAAAATTCGCATTATACAGAAATAATTTTTTAATAATTGTAATGACTTACCTTAGTAAGTAAGAAAGTAAGTGACATGCAGGATAAAATTTTCAAAATCCTGCTGTTGGAACACTAAAATGGCATTTAAGAACTCATACTGGCGAAAAACCGTTTAGTTGTGATATTTGTGAGTATAAATGTTCAGGAAATGGAACACTAAAATATCATTTAAGAACTCATACTGGCGAAAAACCGTTTAGTTGTGAGTATAAATGTTCAGGAAATGGAACACTAAAATATCATTTAAAAACTCATACTGGCGAAAAACCGTTTAGTTGTGATATTTGTGAGTATAAATGTTCAGGAAATGGAACACTAAAATATCATTTAAGAACTCATACTGGCGAAAAACCGTTTAGTTGTGAGTATAAATGTTCAGGAAATGGAACATTAAAATATCATTTAAAAACTCATACTGGCGAAAAACCGTTTAGTTGTGATATTTGTGTGTATAAATGTTCAGGAAATGGAACAATAAAATAGAGAGTTTTTGCAGATCTTACGCTAACGGTAACGCTAACGATAAAATCACGTGACCTGGTCCGATATTTTGTTTAACGGGACGGATAACTTTAGAGTTTTTGCAAATTAGCGTAACGTTACCACGCTATTTTTATAGGTTATACTCTACCGCCTTTTATTTTTTTCAAATTAATAATTAGAATTACCATGGATGAGTTAGTACTTCAATTGTTACTGGCAAGTAGATGAAGTTATAGAAGTTATTGAAAATAATATTATTCATGATATTTTGGATGGAGAACGTGTTGTAAGAAATAGGAGTATACAATACGGTAGATTTAATTTAAATAATCTAAGTGAAGAAGAGGTAAAATTATATTTTCGATTTGAAAAAGGAGATTTACAAAGATTAGCCACTGCTTTACGAATTATTCCTGAAGAAATTAGAACTTCCGGAAGATATGGCACGTCAGGTACCTATAGAGTAGTATAAATAAAAAGCATTTATCAAATCGACGGCTGCAACGCAGTACCTCGTAACTGCAATAAGCAAAATGTTCGGGAAACAAAGAAAACATGGTAATGAACGAAAATATTGAGCATATTAGTGAAATTTTTAAATGAATTAAAATAGGTTTTAAAAGTAGTATTGAAATCAACAGTTTACTATAATCTATATTTTTGAATAATTTATGTCAGTTGAGTGGTACTGCTTCGATTAGGGTGTCAGTTACTAGGATTTGCATGTTTTCTCTTAATGTTAATAAATAATAGTTTTTCAATTTAAAATATTTTTAATGTCAGTGAATAAACAAGCATCAAGATTTAAAAAAAGACCAAAGAAACAAAATATTATTTAACATAGTATTATCTTTATCAATAAACAAATAAACAAGTTAAAATAAAAATTAAACAAACAAAATATTAAACAAAGATGCGGCAAAGGACACCTCGTCTAAGAAAAGTGAAAAAAAATAGACTAAGAATGTCGCAGCTGATCATAAAAAGCCCAAAAATCGAGAGGAATCACTGCTTTTATATCCTGTAGATCTTTGTATTTTCTTTGTGTTATAGCAAGTGGGGTCGTGAAAAGATTCGGAAATTCAACATCGCTAAAATTAATTGCTTTGGGTCGCCTGGGGAGCTCTTTAAATTCTTCGTCAAACGTTAACTTATAAACAATTTTTTCATTCGCATAGTGCAACACTCGCAAATTAGTAACTGTTGGATCATGAACCCTTTTACCTGGCCGAATTGAGCTATATTTGAGCATTGGCTCATGCCCATAATTTTTAAAGAAGTTGGAAGGCGGTTTTTTGGCCTCATACGGTTTGATTTTCCTAGCCTCTTTGGTAACTTGGACATAGTCATGGGGTACATAAATTTCCTTATTTTTAAGAGCCGTTTCAATTGTAGAATGTACTGAATCGCATTCCATTTGCGTATGGCCCTTAATTAGAAATTTTTGTGTAATTATTACTTTGTGTTTTTCGCTTAAGTATAATAACGCATTTGCAAGAATATTGTTCCTGTTTTGGGCCGTGCAGCCATCGGAATAAATAATTATTGGTTTAATGCTACTTAGGCAGTGTGCCTCTAAGTAGTCGACAAGAAAGAATGCATAAACAGCTGCCTGGCCATCAGCAGTTACCTCATCATACCAGTAACAAGTACAGTGGTTATTGGCGAGATTATAGACTGTAAAATTATGACAACATAATTTGGTCTTGTAGTATAAAGCGTTGGCAGGAATAAAGGGACAAAGTTTAACTGCTTGAACGTCTACAGTTAATACAGTGCACTCTCCCAATTTAGCCTTTTCTTTATCAGCCTCTTTCTCAGCTCTTGCCCTATTCTTCATTTCTATGAGTATTATACTCGGTTTCATCCAAATTATTATTTTTGAAGGCAAAGCAATCGTTACATTGATCTTTTCTAGGGTGGAAAAGTGAAATGTTCATATCGTTTACCATCGTCATAAGCGTTTTCAATGATAAGTGCTTCCTTGCTTCTTTCTCGCAGAAATTGCTATACTCTATGCAGCTGTGTAAAAGATTGGAAAGTTTGTTCCAAATATAATTTATTTGTCTCTTTCCGGCAATAATGAGATGGCAGTTTATTCAATTCATCAAGAAACCTCCTCATAAGAGCCCTGTCTTCCATAAAATTATCTACTCTTTTTACACGTTCAGCAACATGAACATTCATACTTTCATTCATACCATAGGTACTTTCCTCTGTCCAATTTTTTACCGACCATTCACCCAAACATAAAGTTTTTAAATACATCGTTTTACAAACCCTTATACTTTGATTTTGTATCACTAGATGATATTCTAAACTTCCGGTACGTCTAGGCACCGCATCGCCCTCTTGATATTTTGGTCTCTTGGTTTGGTTTCGTTGTACCGTGTTGCACACATAAATTTTTCTTTGGTCCCAGTTCATGGTATTCCAAAACAAATCAAAAATTATTTTCCTATCATCTTCTTGTATTTCTGAACAATGTCTCGTGTTTGTTTTTCTTACGCATTCGCATCTTTTTCCCAGTTTTGGTTCTCCCCTTTCTGAATTGTGTAAATTATTCTTTTGATTTGCAGCTTTGCTAAAGCCTAAATAGTTTTTGCCATGCATCCGCCTATTTTTATTTAGCTTTCTTTTATTAACACTTCTTGGCTTCTTTTTATTGCTTTCTGCAAGATACTCTACAGATTTGGATGTCGACGCGGCTAATAGGTTCGTATTTCCATTCATATTTTCTGCTAATTCATTGTCACTTTCTGATTCTGTTTGATCGCGACCTGGAGTATACTCAGAATCAAAATCATCTTCTTTTGCCGAGTCAGTCATTAGTAGATCATTATTAAGAACATCATCCTCAGTCAACACGTTACACTCAAAGAAAAAGATTGGTAAAATCAACCAAAAAGGACATATGAAAATGTACCCAACGGGTAAACTGGGTACAAATAACCAAGTTGAAATGGTTAAAAGATTGGTAAGTTCATACATGTTGAATTCAACCAAGTTAATTAAATTGTTAAAGTACCAACAAGAATATAGTTGCTTAACTAAATTAGTTGGTCTTTTACTATTTATATAGTTCAGTACCAACAATAATGGTTGCTTAACTAATTTAGTTGGTTCTTTACTATTTACATAGTTCGGTACTAACAATTATGGTTGGTTAACTAATTTAGTTAGTTCTTTACTATTTATATAGTTCAGTACCAACAATAATGGTTGGTTAACTAATTTACTTGATTCTTTACTATTTATATAGTTTAGTACCAACAAGAATAGTTGGTTACCTAATTTAGTTGGTCTTTTACTATTTATATGGTTCTTGTACTACTTTATTTGTTGATTATCAACCATTATGGCATATAACCATTTCGTGGTCATTGAACAATATTAATTGTTATTTAACTACGTATATAAGGTAAAATAAACAAAATAGCTTAATGTATGAGGTAAAGTTACCTGTGGACATAAATCAAACCCATCCGTAAGGATGGGTACCATATAAGGCCCGAAACGTCGACTCGACAACATATTGTTTGATTTATGTCCACCGACCCGAGATCATTTTCCTTAATTACAAATATTGGACGAGAACTTTACCTCATACATTACTATGGGTTTTTTTCAAGACATCAGAGCAAGATTTGGTATGGGGGTTGTTGTGGCGCTTAACTCAGTGAGAGTAAAAAAAAAGGATGGGTACAATATAAGGCCCGAAACGTCGACTCGACAACATATTGTTTGATTTATGTCCACTGACCCGAGATCATTTTCCTTAAAATAGCTTAAATTTTCGGTTTTTTCTTATTAAATATAGCTAAATCAAATACAAAATATTTATATATAAACAATTAAGTAACAATTTAAATAACACATTAATAATATTTAGGGCGAATATATTTTTTACCATTTGGTAATGTATACATATTACTATGTGAGGGTTAGCCTCAACTACTAATAATGTCTCACGTTATATTTTAAAATGCTTTGTACGGGTGAACGTAAATGCACCCCGTCAACAGAAATGTTTAACTTTTACACCAATAACAATAAATGAAATTTTTTTTTAACCTCGGCTTAGCTATCGATGGGCATGGACTTACCTTTTCTCATGGGTTGAGTTCGTTCCGGAACCAATAACTGTATAAACTGAAATCAAATATTTTGGCACTCGGAACAAGGTTACAAAAAAAATATTCCGTTGTAAATGCAAATTATATTTTATTATACAAAATTATGTGAAAAGATGATTAAATCAATAAATGTTCTTCAAATTATTCCTATTTCTTAAATTACCCAACTTTAAACGAATATCGCACGCGTTTATAAGTTTTCAAAGTTATATAAGTTTTCAAAGTTTATAATGATTATAAAAAAAAATGGGGATAGTATGGACAAGCAGGGGATACAATGGACATGTATCCCCAGGTGACGCCATGACACATTTTCTTTTATATTTTTTATAAATCGGAATTATTTTAAAATAAATTGCTATTCATACATTACATCAATAGATATTATTACAAAATATTCATAATCACAGTGAGAAAAATGTAAGCCAATGATCATGATCATTATAAAAACTTACCGTAAAATTACATCCAAAACAACGAAAACGAACAAAATGGCCACTGACGAAAACTACGTGCGCACTCGACTGTTCTCATGCACATACTGATTTGGTTCGAGGTGACGAAATAATTCGAATAGCAACAGCAGTGCAATTACCGTTTGGGAGGGAAATTTGAAAATGTCCAGTGTATCCCCGTGTCCAAAGTATCCCCGACCTTATAGACATTAGGGCTGGTTAGCCCTCGCCTATGTTTAATTAGGGATGTGAAAGTTTGGTGACATGCAGGATACAAGTTTCAAAAACCTGCTGTGGTTGGCCAATTTAAATAGTTGACGCGTAAGCGCGACCGCTGACCGTTCTCGTATTGGCCATTTGAGCCCATTCCCGAATTTCATAATCCACCTGAGAAGAATCTACACCCTCACAAAGGCAATATATTCAGTACACTCATAAACTCCGCTCCAGAGTCTCGCAATATGGTCACCCAATGTCTACGTTAACGGGTATACCTCAGTAGAATGTTGATTTGTTTATACGGGTTTATATAGAAATTTTTAGTTGTTCATTTATCTGTGTTCAATTAATTAAAAAACGGTTGTTTTTCAAAACTATATCAATTAAGCTTCCAGCGAAGCTGAAGCTGAATTACCAATAATTATTATAAGTTATTAATAACTAATAACTTATTAAGATAATAAATTCAATAAATAAAAAATTACCTACTACTTAAAATTGATTTATTTATTATTCATACACAAAACGTGTAACATGTGTGTAAAATAATTATTTTTTAATTTGCAAATTAAATCTTGTATAAAAGATTCGTCTCTTTGTACAAAAATATTTACGAAATCGTTAGCAAATGATGAATAGATAACGAAATCGCACACCTTTAAATTTAAAATAGACATGCCTAACTGCACTTGTACATAATACGTATGCTTCTTTTTTAAAATTGGAACATTGTTTTGAAACTGTAATAATTTGCAGGACTCCACTATCTGTACTGCTGGGTTTTCTTTGCCTGTAAATATACTTTTGTGTCCTCACCTCGCTCTCAGGGTCGCTTATTTGTGAAGATTCTTCAGACGTGACACACAATCAAATAAGAAACAGGATACATCAAACACAATTTATTAATAAACATTCTCCTTTCACAACAAACAATACAATTAAATTTCTAAATAAATCAACAGATAACTAACTACTTAACATCCCTACTTATATTCTTTATGATATTGTAAAGCTTTACCTTGTTATGTTCTTTTCGTAGACCGACCTTAATTTCGTCGCACGTTATCTACCGCACTGATGAACTTATATTAATACACCTTCTTCTTTCTTCTATCTTTCTTCACGTACTAGCTTCCCGCGTTCCGATATTCAATTCTGAACCCAATTTGCTCCACGTACTAGCTCTACACGTTCCGTTATCCAATTCTCTCACTTCAAATTGGTCCAATTCTCCAACACTCCTTTACTCTCAAACTGCAATCCACTTAACTCTTCTTTTATCTCACAACAATTAACTTCTTCGAATATAACCGGTCTGCGTATCATTTATCGATTAAGTTATCCAAATATAAATGGTCTTCATATCATTTATCGATTCACTTCTATACACGACTGTTCTGCATGTCGTTTTCTTTCTAACTAGGCTGGTTTCAACGGTTTTGTAATTTGCTTAGGCTCCAAGCACTTGTGGTCGTACAAACGTTGCGAAGCAAATTTTTCCACTGCCGTACCTTTATTCCAATAACATTTCATATCGGTCGATGACAACATTGTAAAATCGAATATATTTTTTCTAAAAATCAGATGTTTTGCCTGTTAACAAGTAACAAGTGCACAAAAAGTTTTTACCTTGAACACACAAATAGGACAGCAGCTATATGTTTACAACGTCCTGACTTGCCAGCTTTACATGTGCACAAAAATTTTTATGCCTCGGCGCCTGGTAAGTGAATGTTGAGGACTCCTCGAATTTCGTACGGCTTCTTCGTTAAAGCAGTTGTTTGCAAACAAAGTGCAAATAATATTCGTAGTTTTCTCCAAAATCCCACAGGTTATCACGTGATTGGCATTAGCAACAGATTCACCTTCCGTAATACATCTGGAAGTTGGTGTTGCCTCTAGGTAATTAAATAGGTCCTTAAATAAAAGCGAACATTTATCTGGATGATTCATTTCGACACGAAGTAAAAATTTCTGCTAAAATATTAATAATTACAATAGGTTGCATTTTATTCATAATAGGTTGAGTCTAAGTTCCTCCATGAGTGAGTTGACCGCGGCCGTCGCCCTCTCGAAAATGCCCACATCAGCCACGGGTAGGCCGGTCTCCAGTCCATGGGTCTCGAAGTTGGAAATCCCTTTCTGCAGGGTTTCCCTTTCTTCGATCGGTTTTACGCTTATACGTTCGAACCATCTGTAATTTAATTTCAGCGTCATTGTTTATGTTTGTATTATTAACGGGGCAGATTGTCACGGTGACAACGTGCCCCGTTGTCTCTGTGACAATCTGCCCCAAACTACATGTTTAACTAAATTGACTTGGTGTATTTTTATAGCAAAAGCAATCGTAATTGTTTATACAATATTTAATACTCTATGATATATACTAAAAGGCTTATTACTTATCCTTACCTTCAAATTAAAAATAACTTCAGAATAACACAATATTTGAGGTTCTACAAGTTTACTTTCACATGTATAAAACACACTATCAAGCATTGACAACGCAATAGATATGATTTTGTAATTTGTAGGTGGGAATTGTCGAAGTCTAACTAACAACAAGGTAGATGTCGTGAGGGGTATGTTCTCTTAGTTTTCCCACAAATAGCGTTGTGACAATTTGCCCCTGTGACAATTAGCCCCGTTCACCCCTATAATTTTTTTTAATTTTTGTACTTGCTAATACAGATTTATGCAGGGGGTTAGTAACTGTACGTAAAACAAAACACCGTATTAGCCCTTTAAATAAATAGCTTTTATCACCAAATGCTTAAATTAACTAAATAAAAATCCTTCCTAAAAAAAAGCAATCGTAGGCAAACGAACATAACAAATACATAAAACATCTTTTAAAAATATGAAGTAGGTACTTACAGATTTTTTTCCTCACGTGCAATAATCATCTTTATTTCTTCCAAGATCCTACTGGCCATGCTACTCGGTGTTGAAACCTTTTTAGATTCCTTGGAAACACTTTTTATGTTACTAATAGCTCTTTTTCTGCTTGTATATCGATCTTCCGGATCAACATCTTGCACATCAAACCGTGTTTGATTTTCTCCTGCTCTCCATTTCGGATGGATGACAACTTTTTTCTTATTTTGTTTATCAATTATCATCCCCCGCTTCCCAACTACCAATAATGATTGCACAAAACACACACCGAACATTATCATCATTGTGTAAACTATAGAAACCAGCTTTTGCCAAATCGTTTGGATTAGCAAATGGAGACTTCCAACTTTTAAACGAAGTAAGGCGGGCTTCTTCATTTGAATAATATTTGAGGAATGTATTGGGAAAATCTTCTTCAAGAAAAGGACATCTTGGAGACCACTTTTTATGTTCTATCATGGGATTATCCCCCACTCCCCACCCACCAATAATGATTGTACAAAACGCACACTGAACATTATCATCATTGTGTAAACTATAGAAACCAGCTTTTACCAAAGCGTTTGGATTAGCAAATGGATACTTCCAATCTCTAAACGAAATACGGCGGACTCCTTCATCAGCATACACATTCATGGTTTTAACGCAACTGCTTATATATTCAATAGGATGATAATTAAGTAAAAAAAAAAACATTATAAAAAAAATCAAATTTATTACTGCATAATATAATTATTATATAAATGAAATACATTTGATAGTGCACAAATACATTCAGTCATTGAATGAAAAAAACAGGATGGTTTGCCCAATGTTAAGGCAGGTTGCTCATCCAACTCGACCACAGGTTTATTAATTATTTGTTTGATGAATAAGGACTTTTCTAACCCTTTAATGTAGACAACATCAGCGGATGAAGTTAAATACCTAATAATATCATTAAATTTATGAACAGGTGTAAAACCGCTTTCCCATAATATTCCATGGTGTTTATGCATTATGTAGTTTGCCTGTTTCTGATACTCTGGTGCTAAGTCATTAAACTTAAACGGTTGTTTAAATATGAAATGAGCTGTTTTGGAACCGTCATAACCCACACAGCACAAAAACAACCAATGGATATACAAAAGATATATGCTACAGATATCCATGATGTACAATGGATATCCCAAGACATACAATTAACATCCAGTGGATATCCAGATGTCCGCCTATATCCATAATTTTGGATATCCACCTGGATATGCAATAGATATCTCTGTGGAAGTCTATTAGATATCTACTAGCTATATTTTCAACTAGAAAGTATTAAATGGATATGCTGGAGACATTTATTAGATATCTAATATATCCAGGGCCGTGCCTGGGTATATGGCCGCCTGCGTGCCAGTCTGTATGGCCGCCCCCAGGATAACATTAAAAAAAACTACTTTAATTTTTAATGTTTATTATTATACACAGGGCATCAAACCGGGAAAAAAATCAGTTTTTGGTTAACCGAAATCGAGAACGAAAAAAAATATTGGTTTTGTTCCCAAAACCAATCTTCACGAAGCAATTATTAAATAAAGTACATATTAAAAGTTAATCCTACGGGATTTTTTACTGACAAAATCGTCAATTGCTTCGTGAATATTTAAAGATTCAGCAATTTCACTTTCAATCGCGATAATTGAAAGATTGCTCATACGTTCTTGCGTCATGGAAGTACGTAGGTAATTTTTTATGATTTTCAATTTAGAAAAACTACGTTCTCCAGACGCAACTGATACAGGTATGGTCAATAATAGTTTTAAGCTTGTAGATACATTTGGAAATGAATTTTGTAAATTGTGTTTGTACAAATACTTTAGGAGTTCTTCGGGTTGTTTCCTATCTTTTATAATTATTTTCAATGAAATTAACTCTTCGTATAATTCTGCTCCGTTTATGTCGCACGATTCGCCATCCTTGAATTTATTATGAAAGTCGAAGCAACTTTTTTTTATGTCGTCCTCTCCTATTTCAACAAATTTATATAAAAATCCGAAAGACTGTTCGAAATTGGATAATGTTTCAAATCGGGTAGTAACAGATGAAATGGCTGTATCCAATATTACATAGAAAAAATTAATTTTGAAATTTTCTTTAGCAGTTAACTGAATATCCTCATCTCCTTCATAGTCAAATTGTTTTCGCTTATGGCGTCGACGTAGATTAATTTCAACAGGAAATTCCGGTTGTATTTCAAGTGATTCACATAATTCATCAGCAATTTTCAAATACTTTTCGAAATTTTCATCATTTCTAATACTTTGGAAAAAAATTAAAATATTATTAATAGATTCAGCACATGAAGTAAGATTCCAAGAAACGGTCTGCATCATTTTACTAATAATATTTACTTTTTCTAAGATTTCGTACCATATTACTGTGGAACAAATAAATTTGTACGATTTAATTTTCATTGCCAAACATTTAGCTTCATGTTGACCTATTGGTGTTGAACATTCTTCCGCTAGTTCTATTAGGCTGTCATAAATTTCACCTAATTCATGACGCAGTGGTCTAATCGCCTTAATCCTTGATTCCCACCGGGTTACGCTAACTTGTTTTACTGTTAACGATTTTACATGTTTTTTTAAAATTTGCCATCGAAAAGGTGATCCGGAAAAGTAATTGTATATTGCTGACACATTACTAAAAAAATCCACAGTTGAAAAAGAAACTTTCGCTGCATCATTGACGACCAAATTTAATGTATGCGCGTTGCATGGCATAAACAAAGCTCGTGGATAATTGTCCAAAATTCGTTTCTGCAATCCAATATGTTTTCCAGCCATATTTGATCCATTATCATACCCCTGGCCTCTCATATCGTTAACATTTAATTTAAGAGAGCTTAATTTTTCAATTAAAAAGTCGTAAAAAGCTTCTCCAGTACTTTTTTGAGCTGGAGAAAAACCAACGAAATTTTCTCTCACTTCTACTTCGTCATTTTGAATATGCACATATCTCAAAATTATTGTAATTTGCTCGACATGTCCCATGTCCGGCGTACAATCCAAAATTACTGAAAAATATTTGGCGTCTTTTATTGCTGACAAAATATATTTTTGAATTTGCGCTGCAAGGATACTAATTATTTCATTTTGGAAGCGATTTCCCGCATAATGTGGCATATGGTTCTTTAAAGCAACTGATTGTTGAATGCGATTTATGTGATCTGCCATAACATCATCAAATTTTCCTATCATTTCAATTGCTTTTAGAAAATTTCCATTATTGTTTTCATACAATCTGCTCGAGCTACCTCTAAACGCTAAACCCTGTACTGCCAGAAATTGTACCACAGATATCATGCGTACGACAATTTGATACCATCGTTTTTTCTCTGCGTCATAATACCGTTGCAAATTTTTATCAATTGTAGCTTTGTTTTTTAAATTTAATTCCAAATTTTTCCAATTGGTGCAATTTCCGATATGCAGCGATGTTTTTTCATGACGAGATAAATTATCAGATGTGTGTTGCCAATCATTGAAGCCTTCATTAACTAATTTTATTTCTTGTTTGCCAAATAATTTACAACAGAAGCAAAATATGGAATCCGTTTTTGGAGAATAGATTAACCACTCACGATTAAATTTTTCACCATTTGGCATTTTTATATAGAAATAAGTTGATGAAAATGATCTTCCCAATTCATTAATTGGATATGTAGATTGTTTATTTTGTATGGGTCCTTTTTCGATTAATATATCCAATATTTTAGTGGTAATTGTTAAAGGCCAGCTAGCTGGATCATTTAAATCCATACACATAGCAAAATATGCTTTATCAATTTCAGCGGTATCGGTATTGTATAGATCGATATCCTTATTATCTTCTGTTTCCATTTCGTCGATACTACTAGTATTGTCATTAGCCTTTTCATTTTCGACAGATAATTCATTTTCATTTTTATCGCAAAACAAATCATCAATTGGATTTAATTGGCTACTACAACTACTTTCCGGTTCTGGCGATTTTACTAAAAACTTTGTTAATGAGCTAAACATTTTTTTAGCTTCATTTTGCTTTTCCTCTCGCTTTCTTTTATATTGCGCTCCAGACAATCTTTTCGTTTTCCTTTCAGACATTCGTAGGCCTTTAAAAATGTAAATGAGCAGTGATATTAAATTTTAGGGTAGACTTTCACTTTCACACGAACACACAACTAAAAGTTTTCAGGAATTAAGCAATTTATTTTTATTCGTTAAATTAAAGACTTTAATAATATCGGATCACACACAGGACACAAATAACGATTTATCCTCGCTAGTCTATAGACTAATACGACTAATAAGACGAATAAGACCGCTTACGCGACGCCGGTCAATTGAAAAAACTATTTCGGCTCGTCGCTCGTGCAATGTTCGAAAAAATTCGGATTCGCTGCATGACTAGGTATATAAATACTACAACGACCTAATCAGTTTTTATACATTTCTTATTTCTGAGAAACTCTTTTTAGATAGATTAGATTAGAGAAACTGTTTTTACTTCGTATCTTAATGAAAACAAACCGATTGTATTTTTGCCCAGTAAACAACTTGTAACGATTTGGCCGCCTCTTAATTTCGGCCGCCTGCGTGCGGTGCACGCAATGAACGCCCGTCAGGCACGGCCCTGAATATATCCATCAGAGGTTGACCGTAAATTTAAAATTTACATATAATGGATATTTGTTTCTTCAATAATAAATATTTGGAACTGCTGTAAGTATTATATGCCACATTTTAAGGTTTTTTATTGTTTAAGCTACAACTTCATGAAATTTTTTTTTCTAAATTTCGTAATACATGTTTTCAACATAAACCACTTAAACAATAAAAAAAAAGCTAAATGCAGCCTATATTTTCGAGTGGTAAAGGACATTTTAGATGACTCACTCTGTAGGTATATGCTTTGAAAAGTAAATATGATTATTAGTTTTTATTTTTATATCCTGATTAAAGAAATACATTAGATACATGTTTTATTTATCCTCTTTTTCTTCGGCAATTTCTGCATTCTTGATGATTTTCTCCCCGCAACAATTATTCCAATAATAGAAAAAATTATTGTACATTTATACTGCTTGAATTTTAAAACAGATTCAACAATGACATGTTCAATTGCATAAAAGTTTAGTTATTAAAACCTAAACGTAATAATAGTTTTTAAACTTAATGGAAAATAAAAAAAAAGTCACTAAGAATAAAAGAGAAAACATGGGCAGTAAAATTCTCATCATATAACTAAAGAAAAATAATAACTGTCAACACCTAAAAACTTCAAGAACCAACGCAAGTTTCCTAAGAATTCAATATAATTTCCGATCTATTGTTGAATATTTTAATAAATTAAGGAGTTTTTGATACTGTTTGGATTTATTCATATACAATAAATAATTAGCTACGTACTTGTTCTTGTCCCGAGTGCTGGCATGGCGCAGCCAATTTTTTATGCTGTCTATTATTTCTTTTTCGGTTGCATTAACGGCTGCCTTATTTGCACGTACCGATTCTACAAAAATTATATATAATGATCATTAGAGATGAGATTTTTAGGTAGAATAAATTCAAAAAAAGGTAACTAAAAAGGTACTAATAAAAGCTATTTTAGGTTAGTATTTAGCAGTTTTAGGTAAAAAAAGCACCAATTAGGTAACAAAATTTTAATGGCCTTATATATTATCTTGACTTAAAATATTAAAGTAACAGTAACTAACTAACATTTTTTCAATATTTTCAGTACTAAGGTTTTGTCTTTTCTCAGTTACAATGTTTTTATATACTGAAAATGACCTCTCTACATCGCAAGATGTTAGAGGTATATAATATTTATACAAGACTGCTTCAGCAGTAGAAATATTTGGTAACATTGCATCTTTACCGTTGCCGGTAAAAATATCAAACAAATTGTTAATAGGTTTATAACCCGGATTGCGATCTAATACTTTATTTAATTTTTCTACCACTTTCTTTCCAATTGTACCATTGCACAGTGTTAATTCATTTTTCAATTTTAAAAATTCATTAAACGATGTTGTTAGTGGCAATCCCACGGTTTCCAATTTTTTTATTACATCAATAATGTTTTTAAAATTAATTTTAATATAAGTCAAGTCAGATTGTAAAGTAGGATTTTTAAAGCATTCTTTTGCTTTTATGATTGATTTGGCCGATTCGTTATCCAATTCCATATAACAAAAATATCTGAATAAATACTGAAATTTAATATATTTCTACAATTACCGTCTATTTCTACAATTACCGCACCAACGTGTTACAATTGGCTCTGGGGGTAGTGGAATATTTGGCAGCACTTCTTTGTATCTTTCGATTCTATTAGGTGCTTTTAGATACACTTTTTTAACATTTGCAATTAAATCATCCACAACTTCATATTCACCACGAATAAATTCACATACACGATGAAGAGCATGCGCCAAACACGTGAAATGAATTAAGTTCGGATAAAATACCCTTAAAGCTGTTGCACATTTCAGCATATAGGCTGCTGCATCTGAGTACAAAATTTTTACTTTTTCGTATTTGATTCCAAGGGGCCAAAGAATAGCTGAAATAATATTTTATCAAAAAAAATTACCAGAATTTTATTATCTACTTAGTACCAAGAGACTCTTGCAGACTGCAAATCCTGCATAAATGCAAAAGCAAAAACTGCAAAGATGTTAAATTCACCTTCATATCGCGACATAAGGAGACTGTCGCCGTAGAACTTCCGGTAAAGATATTATGTATATTATGGTTTTTGGTTTCAAAAAATTATTTTTAGATAAAAGCGTTCTCAAAGCTAAAAATCTGTAAAGGATTGCAAAAATTCTAAAATAGGTTGTAAAAATTTAAAAATAGGTACGTTTTAGCAAATTGTTTAAAAAAAGGTAAAAAAGGTCAAAACAAATGGGGCTCAGATGACGTATTTTTCCATTAAACAAATTTTAGTTCTAATAAAATGTAAATAGCAGCGTAAATAAGAAAAAGGTAAAAAACTAAAAATCTCATCCCTAATGATCATAAATTATAACCGCACAATATCAAACTTACTCAAAATAACTTCTGCGAGATATAATAGTCCAGTCACTGGAGACATAAAAAGGGGCTTTCGCTACAAAAGGTCAAGGAAAGTTCTAATTGAGCGTTTCCAAATACGTCACAGTGTTTCGCGGCAGGCTGTCAAGCTGCCAACGAACTGATTCAAATTTGTGATAAATCGTGTTTTTTGGTGGTGAAAATTGAATTTTTTTACATTTTATAAACCGTAGAGAGTGTCGTGTAAAATTATTACTGTAAGTACTTCCGTTTATTTTATTTGCCGAATTAATCGTAAACCTAACCTAAGAATTTTACACACATAAAAGTGTTCGTGACGTCACATGGAATTGCTCCATTTGGTGGGTTTGTACAGTTTGGTATCCTAATTAATATTCCGAGTTTGCGACCGCCGCTCGCGCCGCCATATTGGAAAAATGGTACCAAAAATCAGTTTTTCGAAAATATCTCCTCTCCAGTGCCACCTAGGTCAAAAATAGTTATTAGAAAAATTATAGAGCATGCAATTTCCTGCAACTTTTATATAAAACATTTTTCAATCAGATGAATAGTTCACGAGTTACAGCGGAGTTAAACTCAGCAAATTTCTACAACTCGCAAAATAGCTACATTTTTTCTCGAAATTTTCGTAAATACCATTTACTTAATACGTACTACCGTTTTTTACTCATTTCCGCACCACCATGAGGTAGAGTAAGAGGCGCGTTTTTTTTAATGTGGTATCCCCAGTAGGCCTAATCCACGATTCGTTATTTACCGATGTCTTTTCTTCCGTTTCGATGCCCTAGATGGTCCAGGCTCACTTATATCAATACATTCTTGCAAATTTCTTCCGTCCTCTTCCAAGTTTTCATCTTCGTTGTCTTCTTCGACTTCCTGTGCCAATAATTTTTCAACGTTCAGGTCTCCATTCTCGTCATCGTCGTCGTCTTCTTCTTCAGAGCCCATTAAAATATCTGCGCTGTTTTCACACGCGTCTCCGTGGCAGCATGTGCAGATAACAGAACACTTCACTCCTGTTTTCCTACACCCACATGCTCGACCGCACCCCTTCTTGCACTTGCACGAAATAAATTTCAGGAGTGCTTCGGGTGCTGGATCTTTTGTTGTTTTCACTGGAGTAAGCCCCAATCTTGCTCCTTTCCCAACCCCATTGCTCTGGACTCTCGTGTAGGGGAGGAGGGGGCACAGAGGACCTCCTAAGACAATATGGCCCATATTTATTTTTCAGTTTGTTTAAAACACATGATTTTGTGTTCACGTGATTAAGCCATCTTGTTTATGGACTAGTATTCGAAATTAGATTTATTACTTACTTAGTTTTCAGTTAAATTGAGAATTTTAACATGGCGGCTCCGGTCGCTTTCGCCCCATTGTTTGGGGCGAAAAGGTCCACTGGTCCCTTTTACCCCAAATAAATTATGGAGGTTAAATTAAACAAACCTAATGTCAAATAACGATCATATTCCAAAAAACATTTATTTATAATATTTGTGTGTTATTATTAACAAAAATAATTATTAGTTTGTGCACATAATACACTGAAAACCTTCTTCATCCTCTTCTACTCCAGCACATGCATCGTGAGCCCACTCCTTGCATAGCACACATTGTATCCACCCTTCTCCAGATTTGGAATCCGAGAATTTACTGTGGCAATACAGGCATTCGGTATTACCTTGATTATCATCTTCACTTTCTGATGCATCGTGTCTCCTTGGATTTATCATTCGTTTCTTTTTCTTATTTTCTTTAGAAACGCTGTCTACTAGTTGCCGCTTGACAAGCTTAACTTTCTTCTTTTGTGCTTCCTTTTTAGTTAAACTAGCTTCCAATTCTTCTTTGAATGGCGTGCTTGTCAGTTCCTCCGCTCGTTGGCTCTTTCTTCCAGTTTTTCTTTCTTTAGAAGTTGCGGGTTTAGGAGAAATTAATTCAATGGCCTCTGCAAATGTTGAATTCTCTTTGGAGCAACTTGGTTTTTGCTCAGGTTCTTTAGAACACTTTTGTGTTGGCTCAGGTTCTTTAGAGCAACTTGGAGTCGGCTCAAATTCTTTAGAGCAACTTGGTGTTGTCTCAGAGAGAATATCATTATCTGTCGGACTCAGAGTTTCTTCCAGTAGTTGATCGTTAGTCTCATTTGGTAAGTGGTCGCTTGTTTCATTCGAAAATACAATGTTGGCATCATTTCGAGACTGGGCATGCTGTTCAACATTAGTAACTTCAGCTGGGAGAAAATCTTGGTCATTAAATACACCAGCGTTAAATGGCCATATACCCGCTACCTCAAATCCCTTAATGGCTTTTCCCATACTTGAAATATGTGCAAATGCTTTTGCAAATATCTCCACAACGTCATAAATTGTGATTCGTTCGCCAGGATGATTTGTATGCCAGACATTACATTCTCTGGCATATTGTGCCTTGAATGGTCCAAATACGCAACAATCTAGAGGCTGCAACCTATGACTAGTATGTGGAGGGAGCGATATTAGGACTAAGTTGTTTTCTTTGGCTTTAGTAATTGCTTCAAGTGTTCGATGACTGGAATGGTTATCTAATACTAAAAGAATTTTTCGGTCGTCTGTTGGTTTTACGACACCTATAAAGTGATCAAGGAACTTTAAGAAATGGTCACTGTCCATCCAACCTGAAGCATTAGCATACCCAACTGACCCTGCAGGACAACCTCGCATTAACAACGGATTCATTCTTTGCCTTGGGAAAAGGAAAAATGGGGGTAAATAAAATCCCGAAGCAGATATTCCACATACGGCGGTAATGTTGAACCCTCTTTCGGCACTGACAATGCGACCAACCTGCTTTTTCCCCTTCTTCGCTAAAATTTTTCTTGGAACAGGGACAGTATTTACACCACACTCATCGATATTAAAGATCTGGTCAGCCTGAAATCCATATTTTTTCAAACAAGATTCTAATAGATTGTGGAATCTTTCCACTTGAGGCCTATTAAATCCTACTGCCCTAGCCATACTTGTAGCCTCAGGAGCACGAATGCAGATTTGGGGATTTCTTTTTCTGAAGCCCGCTAACCAGTCGATACCAGCTAGTTTGGCTTCTTTATTGAAAGTATGCTTCAATTTTAATTTTTCTGCTAAATCAAAGGCCAATTTTCGGCAGTCCATTGTTGTTATTCCATAAAAACGGGTTTCCAAGTCGAGAATGTGATCAACCAACTGTTTTTCCTGTTCAGCAGTAAAAACTTGTGTGTAGGAATCATTTCTTGCTCCCATGTGCGTGACAACATTGTGAATCCGACGAAGCAAGCAAGTTTTTGGGATATGAAATTGTTGGCTTGCTTTTCTAATTGATAAAGAGTGTGTATTTTAATGGCTTGCAGAGCTGCCTCCATATCTTGAGAAGTCCATGGGGCCGCTTCGCGTTTTTTTTTGTAAGTTTGAACCATCTGTAAATAAAGAATAAATTGTTATTGATGGACACATCAATAACAAAAATTAATAGGGGCGATAAGGACCATAAAAATTTTAATAAGGGGGCGATAAGGACCGGTCCTTATCACCCCTCATTCATATGGTCCTATTCGCCCCAAATTCCCGTTAATGCAATAATATTTTTAACCGCTATTTTACTTTAAGGTTATGTTTCGTTAGAGACTACTAAATTTATACCCAAGCATGTAGTTAATACCACACGAAGTCGAAAATTATTAACAATTACTTACAAAAGCATACGAGCATTTGGAAAATGAAATATTTTTAGATCACTTACCGCTATTATCGAATTTTGGATACCACGCACTTAAAGCACATCACCGCATGTCAAACATGAGTTTACGACTATCGGGGCCGCGTACTTTATAGGATACAGGCTGTAGCGAGCCTCCCTTGTAGGGGGTAATGCAGCAAGACTGAATTTACTCTTCGTAACGGATCTTGCGAAATTTTCATAACGTAGGGAGCCCAAAGTAATAGTGCTTTTTTTGGAAACGCTGTAAAGAGCAATAAAAAAGCTTTCTCCCGCAGCAGCAATGACTTCGGGATCTGCGTTTCGCTCTTTGAAAGCTTGTATAGTTCGGCTTAAATATTCGTTCTTTTCAAGTGTTTTTATAAACTTAATTTTTCCTACGTTGAAAACAGCAGAAATAGTGTCGCACCCGCTGAACGCATGCAAGAACAATATGTTTTCCGCCAATATTTCTCCGTACTGTAGACCTCGAGGAGAGTAAATTTTTTAAACCATTTTTCCTCTGCCTGGTTTGCGAAGGTAAACGTTTGGGTGAGATCTCGCCAGTGCTGTTAGCAGGACGAGAAGGTCTATATCTTCTCCTACTATAAATACGGAATCAAACGATGCGGACATACTGATCGCCGTGTTAACAATCAATGTGTCAGCATCTTCTGTAGCCTGTTTTACTGTGAAATTCAAATTCTCGAATTTCTTCTTTAGCATCGAAATCAAGCGAATTTTATTTGTTTCGTTTGATAAAAATCTTTCTTGCGATACAGTTGGAACAATCGACTCGTAGAGATGTACGTCGGCGGAAGTTTGTTTATTTGAACGGCGAAGTCTTTCGGCACTCTTTGTACTTTTGGTAGCTGCGTCACTTGGATACCCGTCAAAAACAACGACTGCGTTAGAACCATAACGCCTTTGCACGTACTGTACATAGTTTGTGCAGATCGATGCAAACGATTCGTTGCGATGCCATATGACTCTGTGTAGCAGATATCCTCCATCTATTACAAAAATGCTATCTCCGAATTCAGTATCGTCTGGAACAGGCGTGAAAGCTTTGTGAAGTGAAGATTTTGTGCCCTTGCGCATTCCCTCTTCGTTAAATAGAGCTAAAGGAAATGGGGCCAGTTCAAATTGAAGATATTCCTGCAGTTGTTCGTCTGATTGCTTGGCAACACATATTCTTTGATATAACAATAGCGGATCAATGGGAATGACAACGTCTTTAATTTTGATATTGCTGTTGATAACTGCAAGAGGAATCACTTTGTCTGAACGTTTAAACTTCACGGCGTCGAAGTTGTTGCCGATTATTTTGGAAATCGCCAGAATACCAATTTCACGAGAATTGTGACAATTGATTGTTTCATCTCCGGCGACGCCAGTGCTTATAGATATCAATTCGTCAATTCTCTGGAAAGGAGGGTATGAAGAGAACCAATCAATAAATTTTTTCAAATCTTTTTCGTCACGGATGATGCGCGAACTCCTCATGTCTACGTGCTGCTCTGTTGTTGTCATGGAGATTCCGCAGAAATTTTCAATTCCATCGCAAACATTGTGCATACATACCATTCCCAATGTTCACATCGTGAGAACGCTGTCCGTTAATCCACGTCCACGAGTAAGACCACCAATGCTTTTCATCGACCTCATTAACGGCTGCTCGATGGTCATGTCAGACCAAATACCTGACCAGAACTTATCGGAACGTTTGATAGTAAAATATCCTTTTGTCGTGAAGTTTTCGTACTCAGAAGGGTCCATTTTATCTGCCAAGCTCAGCATATCCTGTAAATACAGGTGGCAAGCCTTTGCATAGAAAAAATGACCACTTGCGTGGAAATAAGGGAGCATGTTTTGGATCGTGTCCAAATGAAGTTGTAACAAAATATGTCTATTTCGTTCCAAATGTTAATTCATAACATTTAAATTATAAATTGTTACTCCAAGCGCCATCTCTTTACTCATTTTTGCAACGTACTTGATAGTACAGGATACAGACGCGCGCCGTTAAAAACTTAACTTTGGCTTGAGAGTGCGACAAGACAGTTCGATTTTTATTGATCGCGGATAAATCAATTATTTATCAGTCGATTTTCGTTAAAAAAATAGTTATACGCAGTAGTTAATTCCACCGTCATTACGGATTTCGTGAATGCAGTGCGTAACTATTTTGTTTTAGCCAGTTCAAGCATTTTTTGGAAAATATTCGAGTGGTTATCCACCACCATATTTTCGTTATCGAGGTACAAATTGGTACCAACCATAATTTTATTTGGTAACATTCGTCTGGTGACTATTTTGACAGCTGCTTTTATTTACATTTGGAAGTCGATTGTTATTGTCAATCGCGGCTTCAGTTTTTGTGATCAAATTGTACTGGACGATCACTTTGTTTTATTTGGATCGTCAACCTGTACCATACTGTCAACGCAGCGGAGTGCCGCCTGTCCATCTTCGTATCCGCCTGTCAAAACCTGCTCATCGAGTATTACGTCGGTGTACTGCAGTCCGAGGATCTTAGATTGGGAGCCATTGGAATTCAACACCAACCACTGCATTCCATACAAGGATTATTGCTGTCATCTCCATTGTGTGAACTCACGATTGATATCAAGGTGAGACAAATTTTATATTCTTGTGTGGATTTATTCTTGTGGTATTGTGGTAATTCATTACAGTCAATTATTTGTATTGACGGGCCTACCATTCTGGTGTCCCGTATTGTGTCACCTTTGACGTACCGTTGTCACCATCAGTTAACGTGCTTCTTGTTCTTGGCACGCCACTACCACGAGCGTTTGTAATTGTCGTAATCGTTTCAATTTTCATTAAAACTTTATTGTTAATTATTGTTTTATTTTTCGACGAAGCGTACCCTCGTATTTTTCAGCACAACGCAGAGTGGAAATTTCATTGGACTTACGACCCTCGCTTCCAGGCTATAGCGAGTTAGCTTATACCAACATCAGGGTTACCACGAATATAAGTAGGAGTTTTACTTCTGCGTGGTCTTGTTTGCCTTTCCAAACCGTTCTCTCATTAGGAACGGAAAGGAGGGTAAACATATCACTGGCGTCCATACGTGGAACTCAATTTGTTGATTTTCCAACTCTGTGTTTGTCCCGAGGTGCGTTTTCGTGCATACGATTCGACAACGGAACGTTTGTGGTCGTGTTAATTTTTTATTATTACAGCAGTTTTTGGCAACTGGAGAGCGTTGTGGACTGGGCGCTTTGCGTGTTTGTATGGTTTGGTACATGGTAAATATTAATAAATTAAGTTGTCAACTTAGTACTCGTACCGGCGAAAAACCTTTTTACTTTGATATTTGTGGTGCACAAGTTTTGTTGCTTCAAGAGCGAAATATCCTTTTGTTGTGCTCTCGCATTATTCATTTTTGCAATATATATATTATTTTTTAATTATTGCTTGCGAGTGGCGCTACGCCCATTTCAAAATTCACACCGGCGAGAAACCATTTACGTATATACATATCAGAATAATAATATCATTTGTTGCGTTCCCTCCAATTGCAATTTGACTGTATTTGTTTTGTCACGCAATTGGGAGTCGTGTTTACGCACTATTTATTTTTTTATTATTCAATTCTTTGTACGATTTAGTTTCGTGTTGTATCGAACGCTTACATTTTTATACTTCGTCTTTGTCAAGTTAATTATTATGTCTGAAAAAGCTTACGTGGCAGCCTTATCTAGAGAGGAGATCGCCGTTGAGTTGCAACGACGCAAAGGAAATGATTTACCCGGAATTCCTGAACATTTAGCTTCTCGTCGTAAATTACTATGTCAGTTGATGCGCGATGAGAAATATAATTCATCATTAGCAATGATTAAATATAAACCAGTTGACATACCTGCCGAACTAGAAATATGCGAAAAGTCCCTTTCAGTAATCAGTAAGCAAATTAATGATTTGTCAACTAATGTTGATGATAAGCTTTTGGATGCGTTAGATCATCGGCTGGCGCATTATAGTAATCGTTTAGATTTAATGGAAGGAGTTGGTTTTGATGACCCCAAAAGAAACACTTTAATTCTTACATGTAAAACTTTACGTGAGAATCTCGAATCTTTAATCAAAGATTCAGATGCGCTGGAAAGCGAGGAGGTATTACCAATCACGAACTCTCCGGTTCAAGCAAGTAATTTTCAACCTGCACGTAGGTCCACTCTTACCGATTCAATTCCGATTAATCCAGACATTAGCACCGCCTTAACTAACATTTTATTAAATCAATCGCAAAATCGGGTATCTGTCCACAAATGGGGTCTTAGCTATGATGGCAAGGGTAATTTTAAAGCCGTTTTTGATTTTATTGAGCGCGCACAAGAACTTGCACGTTCACGAGGGGTTAAAGAAGACGAATTATTTAGAAAAGCTGGGGAATTCTTTTCAGACGAGGCATTAGTCTGGTACCGTTCCTTGAGTCCCACTATTTCAAATTGGTCACAATTAATGGATGCTTTGAAAGTCCGATTTTTATCTCTCGATTATAGTAGAGAATATGCCGACCAAATACGAGCTCGTAAACAATTACCAGGCGAATCTGTTCTGGGATTCATAGAATCCATGATTGCTCAATTTTCTAGATTAAATCCAATTCCTTCGGATGAGGAACAGCTATGGGTTATAAGACGTAACATGTCTCCACAAATTTCATTAACCTTAGGGTTAAATGAATACAAAACTAGAGAAGCACTTATTACAGCAGCTCAAGCGGCTGAAAGAGTCATAAAGTGGACTACTCCATCAGAGGCCACTTGTTCAATGTCTTCATCTCCCATTACTACTACTCATTTTCCATTAGACCCTCAGTCAGACAACTCTCTAGATAACTGTTGGAACTGTAATAATCCCGCGCATGGTTTTGAGGATTGCCCAAAACCTTTATCTAAATTTTGTTTTGTATGCGGCCAAAAAGGGGTAACTGCCATAACATGTCCTAGAAAACATCAAGGACGTTCAAAAAACTTGCGAAGGCGGAGAGGCGTTTCGGCTCGCCCGGCAAATCCGCGTTAAAGGCCGACAAAAGAAGAAGAGCGAGATGGCATCACGGCGTGCGTCTCAAGAAGGCTCTTAAAGCCGATTCCTTGTGTTGGAAGGGGTGGTTAGGACGCGTACGCTCTTTTTGCGGATCATCGCAGACTACTTCCGCTCTCTTTACACATCCTACGCGAGACATAAGACCTTATGTTAATTTAACTGTGGGGGGGGTACCTCTTGCTGCTCTGCTTGACTCTGGAGCATCTGTTTCTGTTCTGGGTAGTGATGCGCACTTTTTAATAAATCAGTTAGATTTATGTTTTACGCGCGGCACCAAATCTCTTTTACATTCCGCTGATGGAACTTCACAAGATTTATTAGGTGAAGTCATGCTTCCTATCACCATTGGTGAAGTCACTAAAGTTTTAAACGTCATAGTTTGCCGTAGTATCACCACATCATTAACCCTAGGTATAGATTTTTGCAAGATGTTTGGTGTCAAAATTGATTTTGGTAGAGACCAATATTTTGTTAATCAAATTAGTGCCACGGAATTTATGCGTTCCGCTTCCGAATTATCAATAGAGCAGCAGGTTATGCTTTCTTCCATGAAAGACAAATATAAGGAACTGGACCGTGAGGGGTTGACTCGTACTGATAAGGTAATTCACCATATAGATACGGGTTCAGCCGCTCCTGTCAAGCAACGTTTCTATCCCTTATCTCCACCCATGCGAGCTATTGCTCACCGTGAACTAGACGAAATGCTACAAATGAACATCGTTGTCCCTTCTAAGAGTGCTTGGTCGTCACCCATGCTTTTAGTCCGTAAAAAGAACGGTTCCTATCGACTGTGTTTCGATGGCCGTAAATTAAATCAATTGACTAAAAAGGATGCGTACCCACTTCCTCGATTGGATGACATTTTATCTCATTTACAGGACGCTAGATTCCTGACCTCTATAGATCTTAAAAAAGCATTTTGGCAAGTTCCTCTCTCATCCTCATCTCGTGAAAAGACTGCATTTACTGTGCCTGGCAGAGGTCTCTTCGAGTATGTCGTTATGCCGTTTGGAATTTCCAACGCCCCTATCACTCAACAGCGATTAATGGACAACGTTTTTGGTTCATTGCTTGGTGAGAAGGTCTTTGTTTACCTTGACGACATAATCGTAGTTTCCAATACCTTTGCCGAACATTTAAGCCTTTTGCAACAAGTCTTTGAGAAACTGAAAGATGCTAACCTAACCGTTAACTTTGAAAAATGTGAATTTTGCAGATCCACATTAAAATTTTTAGGTCATGTTATTGACAAATCTGGTCTTCATACCGACCCTGACAAAGTTGAGGCTATAACTAAATTTGAACGTCCAACTACTGTTACTGGAGTAAAACGATTCCTTGGACTTATAGGATGGTATCGACGATTTATCCCTAATCTCTCCACCTTTTCTGCTCCCATTACTGAGTTAATTAAGGGACGGGTTAAACGTCAAACCATTAGTTGGACTCCTAACGCTATTGAGTCATTTGAGAGTTTAAAGAAACTACTAGTTACAGCACCCGTTTTAGTTAGTCCCAACTTTGAAAAGAGATTTTTTATACACTGCGATTCATCAGGTTACGGTTTGGGAAGTGTTTTGACACAGGGTGAAGGTGATGATGAGCGACCCATTGCGTATGCATCTAGAACCTTGAACAAGGCTGAGCGAAATTATTCGACGACGGAGCGTGAATGTTTAGCGGTCTTATTTGGTATCGAAAAGTTTCGACCATATGTTGAGGGTACTCAGTTTACAGTTGTGACCGATCATTATTCACTTTTATGGCTCATGAATATGAAAGATCCAGCCAATAAATTAGCCCGTTGGTCCGTTCGTCTTGCTCAACATTCTTTCGACATCCAGCATCGCAAAGGTCAATTGCATGTAGTTCCAGATGCCTTGTCCCGTGCTCCCTTGGAAGTCTCTTCATTAGTTTTAACTGATGATGACTTGGATCCCTGGTATCGGCGCATGCTGATCAACGTTAGAACAAATCCGCAACTTTATCCAGACTGGCGTATTGAGTCAGATCGTCTATATAAGCTCATTACCAACAAACACGACGTTATTTCAAATTTGGTTGAATGGAAACAGATTATTCCTAAACCTCGTCGTAATGAAATTTTGAAAATGTGTCATGACGATCCTACGTCTGCACATTTAGGTACTTTAAAAACTTTTAATAAAATTCTGGAGCTTTATTACTGGCCTAAAATGCGTACTGACGTTGCTCGCTACGTGCGTCGTTGCACAGTTTGTTTGGCTTCTAAAGCTTGCCAAGGCGCACGCTACGGACTAATGGGTAAAGAGAAAAAAGTCCGTTTTCCTTTTCAATGTCTTTCTATCGACCTAATGGGTCCATTTCCCCGTTCTGCAAAAGGTAATACAGTATTACTTGTAGTTTGTGACTGGTTCACGAAATTTGTATTAGTCAAACCATTACGAAAAGCTACGGCTAAGGCCATCTGTGAGTTTTTGGAAAATGAAGTATTCCTTCTATTTGGTACACCGATGATTTGCCAAGTCGATAATGGTCCCCAATTTACGGGAAAAGAATTTCAAGAACTAATGAACAACTACAAGATTTCACATGTGTGGAAAAATGCCAACTACCATCCACAAGTAAATTTTGTAGAGCGATATAATCGAGTCATTGGTACCGCTATTAGGTCTTATGTCAAGCGTGATCATCGTAGTTGGGATGTAGAAATTTTTAAGATAGCACATGCTTTAAGATCTGCTACCCACGAAGTTACGGGGTATACACCATCATTCTTGAATTTAGGTCGCACTGTTCCGATAAACGGAGATTATTACGGTCGCATCCAACAGTTTAAAGAGGATGATCTAACCCTTGCTAACCGTGAAAGCGTCGCGCATGATATGCGAAAGTTAAATGGGGTGTTTGAAGATGTTACTAAGCGATTGCATAATGCTTATATTAGGGGGGCTAAACATTACAACTTGCGCAAAAGATCCATCAATTTTCGAGTAGGTGACATAGTTTGGCGAAGAAATTTCGTACTTTCTAATGCTCCGAATAAAATTAGTAGTAAGCTATCTCCTAAGTATATCAAGTGCAAGGTTCGCGAGGTTACAGGTCCATTAACTTATCGTTTAGTCAACGAGCGTGGTAAAGATGTAGGTGTCTATCATATTAAGGACTTAAAATCACATCCCGATGACGACGATGATCGAATATCCATTCAGGGTTAAAATCCACATTACATGGGCGGAGGTTGGGTAATGTTTGTCACAGGGGGGTTCGATTACACCTTGAATCCTACATTTTATTAGTAATGTCGTCTCTTTTTGATCATGTTCCATCTCAGATCATATAAAACAGCCCGTAAGACATTCCATCAGTCTTACCATTTCCTTGGGGTCAACCAGTCCCGACCCACTTGCTTATCTGTGTTGACACTTATGGGGGCTAGCGGACTTCGTGCTTAGTGCAGGATCCAGGGGGACCGGTTGGTTGCTTTCTAGCGGGATGGACCACACCTGTACGCCCTGTCTAGGCTAGGCGTGCCTATGCACTGTTGCAGTGGGGTTGGTTCAATCTTAGTTGGGGGGTAGCCGGCTGGTTTTCCTCCTGTTACGGGCATGAAGGGTCGTTGGCCGTATTTTTGTCGACACATCGTTACCTATAGTCACATTCTAACAATGATCTCGGTTTTGAGAGAGAACCGAGTGAGTTTTTTACGTCTCTCAATGGCATATTGTCATTCCCCGGGGTACAACCTTTCTTCCATTCCTCAAAGATTGCTGTGTGCCCACTGCCTTTTCGTCTTGGGGGTGTGAGTCTGTTAGCTGGCTGTCCACGACGCGTTTTTTTCCAACCATACGCGAGGACGGGCTATCGCTCATGTCATTGAGGCGGGGACGCATTGGCCATATTAGTCGTCTATCCTTCCCATAACCAGATCACTCCATAATTCCAATCACCTTATCTTCCTTTCCAATTTCCTTCCTTCGTTTTATCACATTGGGCACCTATTATTTATTTCCTGGGTGGGTCAAGGGTTTTATTTTTTTACTCCCTGGTTTTTACGTCATAATTAGTGCAGACCATCTCGCCACTAATTATTCCATCGGAATTTATTCCAACGATTCCGGAGAAGCTGTCAAAGTCTTGGTAGGACGATCTGTTGATCAAATATTCGTTTGATCAAATTATTTAATTATTTTGTTTATTTTGCAAAATACCATTTCCTTTGGGTTGAGAACCATGAGTGTCTCACACTGGAAAGTAGAATTTAGTTGAATATAATTTTTTTGTTTGACTATTCTCGAATGGATCCTATGTGACCCATTCCCAGGTTGATTATCAGACGTTTTTTTGTCTTGATGTCCCTAAAGATTTTTTTGTATTCACTTTTTTCGGTGCAGGTCCAATGCGGGCTGCCCATTTTGTACTCATTGATTTTTATCTGAGACAAAATCATTTATACATTATGGTTTTCAGTAGCTATCATTAGCTCTACCAATTGGTTTTCGTTTCCGCGGATTTAAGGCGACATTTAGTCCCATGGGTGAAAAACCATACAATTATTATTTTATTCTTAATCCTTTAGAGATTTTTTATTTTATTTTTTTATTGAAATATTTTAAGCTCATTTTTTTACTTAGTAACGCTTAATATTTCTATCCTACCATTATTGCGACAAACTCTCTCCTCACTACAGTACGGTTTCTTCTGTAAATTCACAGTTCGTTGTAAATGTCAACTTCTTTATCTGATCTTTTTAGATCTTGGCCTGCGGCCAGATCGTTTAGTTGGGGGGTGTGTAACAAAATATGTCTATTTCGTTCCAAATGTTAATTCATAACATTTAAATTATAAATTGTTACTCCAAGCGCCATCTCTTTACTCATTTTTGCAACGTACTTGATAGTACAGGATACAGACGCGCGCCGTTAAAAACTTAACTTTGGCTTGAGAGTGCGACAAGACAGTTCGATTTTTATTGATCGCGGATAAATCAATTATTTATCAGTCGATTTTCGTTAAAAAAATAGTTATACGCAGTAGTTAATTCCACCGTCATTACGGATTTCGTGAATGCAGTGCGTAACTATTTTGTTTTAGCCAGTTCAAGCATTTTTTGGAAAATATTCGAGTGGTTATCCACCACCATATTTTCGTTATCGAGGTACAAATTGGTACCAACCATAATTTTATTTGGTAACATTCGTCTGGTGACTATTTTGACAGCTGCTTTTATTTACATTTGGAAGTCGATTGTTATTGTCAATCGCGGCTTCAGTTTTTGTGATCAAATTGTACTGGACGATCACTTTGTTTTATTTGGATCGTCAACCTGTACCATACTGTCAACGCAGCGGAGTGCCGCCTGTCCATCTTCGTATCCGCCTGTCCATCTTCGTATCCGCCTGTCAAAACCTGCTCATCGAGTATTACGTCGGTGTACTGCAGTCCGAGGATCTTAGATTGGGAGCCATTGGAATTCAACACCAACCACTGCATTCCATACAAGGATTATTGCTGTCATCTCCATTGTGTGAACTCACGATTGATATCAAGGTGAGACAAATTTTATATTCTTGTGTGGATTTATTCTTGTGGTATTGTGGTAATTCATTACAGTCAATTATTTGTATTGACGGGCCTACCATTCTGGTGTCCCGTATTGTGTCACCTTTGACGTACCGTTGTCACCATCAGTTAACGTGCTTCTTGTTCTTGGCACGCCACTACCACGAGCGTTTGTAATTGTCGTAATCGTTTCAATTTTCATTAAAACTTTATTGTTAATTATTGTTTTATTTTTCGACGAAGCGTACCCTCGTATTTTTCAGCACAACGCAGAGTGGAAATTTCATTGGACTTACGACCCTCGCTTCCAGGCTATAGCGAGTTAGCTTATACCAACATCAGGGTTACCACGAATATAAGTAGGAGTTTTACTTCTGCGTGGTCTTGTTTGCCTTTCCAAACCGTTCTCTCATTAGGAACGGAAAGGAGGGTAAACATATCAAAGTTTCCAGCAACCCATTCGTTCTGCTTCGACGAACTGTTTAATCAGAGTAACCATACGGAAGTATTGCACCCAGAGTTGTGCTGTGGGGCCATTCTTCTCAAGTTCCAAAAGTCTTTCTTTAAATTTGCCTGCGACAGTTTGGTAGGAGCATTCGTCTTTGACCGAGAGAATCACTGATCTATCCATATTGTGTAGTATAAGTTCCATGGTGTGACGATCTTCGTCCGTGAAATCGATTGTTTGCAGAACAATGGTTGCCAGAGCTAAATGGCATAAGATATGAGCTCTAATACCGCGAGCATATGCATGCCCTGTTAACATCTTGTCCACTGAATTTTGCGCGTAAATAACACTCGGAAGATCTTTGAGCCCGCTTCCTGCCATGATATAACCTATAGATCCCATGAAGGACATCAACAAGTGGAATCCTCCAAGTCTCACGATAACATTGCTCAAACCAGATTCAGGACCACAAGAAGCGATAATATCTCGAGATTTGATATATAAAGGCTGATCAAACGTAACAAAGCAGGTTTGTAGATTCAAACTCTTACATTTTTCCGAAGCCGAACGAAGAGCAGTGAAAATAGTGTCATAGTCGCTAGGCGGAGAGCTTATGAATGGCAGACATAATACCTGCGACTTTTGAAAGGGTTCAGAAATTGTTGCCTGCTCCATGAAACCATTCCATCCAGGTATAGACGAAAAGTCCGCGCATTTTCCATAAAGCCAGAGAAAATCATAAGCCGATGGTACAACTTCGCTGGAGATGAGATGGATTTGTTCTAAGTCTAAAATTGTAATATTCTTCAAACCCGACTCATTGTTTCGTTCAAAAACTTGCAAAGGCACTGATCCGTACTGCCCAACAACTTTTGCTGACGGCATTCGCGAAAGACGTGGAATAACTTGATCCGGAGCTATAGCAGTTTTAGGAGTTACGCAATGAATACCTCCCATGGCGTGAAATGTATTGAGACCATCTAGGGTGTTGGTATTGAAATCAGCATTGTCGAATACGAATTGAGAGAACGAATTTTGCTCAATCGTCAATGCTGGACGCATGATGGCAGATATTTCGAATAGAAGAGATTCGCTATAAGAAGAACAGAATCCGAGCGATGACAAAATATTTATCAGTTGCTTGGATCCAAATTTTTTGTACAGGAATGCTCCAACTCCAACATGTAGCGATGACAAGAATGATCGAGGTCTCACAGCAGCAATTATGGAATGTGACAGAGCAGTGCATTTTGTCTGCCACTTCTCTAAAGCGCCGCGCTTATTTTTTAATATAACATCTTGAAGGAAAACACGTAACGTTTCCGGAATGACTGTATTGACATCTTTTAAAAAATTATCGGAAGGAGGATACTCTTTCGTTTCGTATACCTGTGATCTAATGTCTTCCAAGACTATTGTTGCTGCAGCTCGAACAATTCGCAGTCGTTCTTCTTGTAGATCGGTTTTCTTGCTTTCATACCACGAGTTTGTAAGGATGTTATATCCTGTGTTCAAAAAGCAGACAGTCGTGGGTCTTGAGGCTGTTGTTGCAATAACAATGTCGTCGCCATACTTTTGAAGCAACCTTGACTTAACTGTTCTGCTATCCGGGCGGTAATCTCCTTCGATTTGATTCATCAGCTCGTCAATAGAGAACTGACATTCCTCGGAGTTCTCTTCGAGATAGGAATAGATCGCTTCCATTGCTTCATCGACATTTGTAGCTGGTCGATAACCTCTTTTTTTTCCAGATGATGGCGGACAATAGAATTTTTTCATGCAGGAATTATGATATTTAGCATCGACCGCGACTAAATCGGAAACGTGTTGAACGCGATCAATAATTGTTTTACCCCATTCATCACCGCGGTTTTGAGCTAATGCTATAATGCTGTCTTTCATTGAAAGTTTCTGAACATTATAAATTATCTCTCGGTCAGACAAGCGAGTCTTTTTTTGTTTCATTATAAATTCATCGGTTATTATTTCATTGCATAAAAAGCAATGATCCTTGAAATTAAATGTTGGCACAACCGATCTTAAAGATGTTGACGGTGACGGCGAGGGGGCAGCATCGCTTCCTCGACGTTTCAATGCAGCAATTAATTTTTCGTTTGTGTATTGTTTTCGGCAGGTATCATGCACAATCAGTCTGTGATTGACTGACGACTCGCATCAAAACTTTTCGCCAATATTGTGACTGCTCAGCTTCTTCTCTTGCTAAACTCTCATCGATGCGTCCCTGCGTCACTCCTAGTTTTGCCAAAATTGTGATTGCTTCTAGGTGATTTTTTGAGTTTTCATGTTCAGAAATACGTTCAGATGCATGTTTCCAGTCATTAAATCCATCTCCACTCAATTGTATTTTCTGAGTAGCTACTAATTTACATGCATAGCAATAAACTTTTCCCTTGGATGGAGAAAAGCAAAGCCAAAAACGATTTAAGGTCTCATTATTTTTATTTTTACGGAGAAATAGATGCTTGGAGCATTTTCGGCTGGAGCTGAAATCAGTTTTTTTTTGAAGTTCAGACAATTCTTCAAAAAAGTGTTCGTCACAATTCTGGAGAGTACTGGAACCTTTATTGGCCCAAAAAGCTATCATGTCGTGAGTGGGTATATCAGGCCAGAGACCAATATCATTACCGAAACCATCAACTTTCGTTGATGTGGATTCGACATCTGTATGTTCTTTAACTATTATTGATTCTGGTTCTGGTATCGATTCTGCAATTTGAGCATTTGTCCTATTATCGTTTTCTTCATTAAGTGGATTATTGGAAACATCTTCTTCAGTGGGTTTTACCGCAATCGTAAAAAATGATGTAAGTTTTGGTGTTTTAGCGAGGATTTCCTCTTCTTTCTTTTCTCGTTCGGCAGCCTTCTTTCTCTTTTGTGCACCACTTGCAAAAACTCGAGGAGTTTTGTGACGATCGCTCGAGTCACCCATCACCCATGCAATCCCTAAAAAAGCGAGAAGAAAAAACATGCAGATTGTATCGAGCAGAAATGAAACAGAGAGAAGTTCACCAAAGTTCACCAATGAAAATCACCAAAGGACCAATAAAGAAAATACACCTGATAGTTGAACTTTAAAATGCAATAATTTAAAATATTATCGAAATTTTCTTATATATTCTTTTTTTATAAACTTCTCCAAAGCAACAGCAATTCAAAAAATTACATTGAAATTAAATCTTTATTGTGGAAAGTTGAATTCTGAACAATAAAAGATCCTGTATATTTTGTCGTAAATCACATATTTTGTGAGATATAATCAATTTTGTTAGCAATTTTAATAAAAAAACTTATCGCGATTCACACTGCCTATTACTATACTTGACAACTTATTCAACTGAAATGTGTGATTTTCTTTGGCTTCAACAATATATTGTCGTTATTAATAATACATAGGCAGAAAGCAATACTTACGAGTACGTTTTGAGATAAAAAAAGTTGAAGTTTCAACAACTTTTTTCAATAAATAATGTCTTTCAACTTTCAAGATGAAATATAACACACGTTCTGTCAATAGTAGCACACTTACATGGACACGGTCGACGTCGAGTCTAACACGATGCAAGAGCATCATTTGTTTACATCGGACTTGTAACTTGAGTCTATGATGAACGAAGCGTTGCGCCTGCGAGCGAGCGTGAAATCGGGTAAAACGTAAGTTGGTCACGGGACAAAATGTTAGCTGAACATTGGAAATAAAATATTCGCGCTCGGAACCTCTTACATTTTGCCCTTTGGAAATAACATAATTTGCGCTTGGACTTAGTCGCATAGCGTAGATTTCGCTCCTTATCCAATAAATAAACTTTAAATTTTGCCGCTATTGAATTATTCATGAGGTCTAAATTTTGTAGTACCAGTACAGAATAGATTTGAAATAGGATGAAAATATCCCTTGTTTGGATACATTTGAAAATTAAAAAATTTTATTGTTATAAAATTTTTGAATCTAAGATTTGTGGAGGCCCTCAATGTGTGGGGGCCCCGGGGCTTCCGCCCCGGTTGCCCCGCCGTGCATCCGGCCCTGATCACAGAACTCAAATTTATTAAGAAACGTTCACTTTTACCGTCATTTCGTTTCACACTTGATTCTCGAAAAGTCTTCAAGCCTCTTTCTTTCACAGTCACCACAGCACCTTCATTCAAACTTTCTTCGCACACAAAACAAATATCTCCTGGAGCAGCCATAATGGATATACTCCGCTTTGCGTTTACCGCGATACTAACACTAACGTATTTCTCCTGAGCATGGACGGCAGATGTTCGTACAGATTAGGGTCAGAGAGAGGGTGTATTTACGAAGAGTCCCCGGAAGTCTGGTTGTTGGAAATTGGTGGTGGAAAATGAAGAGCATCGAAGAGAAGAATGCCGTGGAAATTTGGAAACGAAAAGAACACACTCGAAGCACAAAATTATTGATAACCGTAATTCGGTAACGAAGAGTTTATTCGTTTTAATCACAAAAAATAATAATGTTATCGAAGTGTCCCGCAATGGCGTCGCACACCGGTACGTGCTCGCCACGCGCTCGAAGAGAAAAGAAAAGTACAATGTATGAAATGAAATGAAAGAAAATTAACCGGAATTGTCTGAAAGAGTTAATTGGGCGGTGTTATGCAGAAAGCTACTAAGCCACGTCTGCATAAATCCAAGATAATTAACAATTAGTACAGTATTAAAGTAAAAAAATAAGGAGGTAACTTCCTGAAGAAATTTTTTTTTTTGCACTTAGGCATAATTTTCTTCTGTTTTATCATATGTGACTGTATATTGTTAACTCAACATTTTTTGAAATATTTAGATATTTTGTGGGTTGGTTGGTTTCTGCAAAATTATAAATACCTAATATACAATACGAACAATAGAAAACATACCAGATAATGAGAATTTTTTTAATGATTTATTAAGCAATAATAAGTACAACACGAAAGTGCTAAAATAACATTATTCTATTTCAAAATCTAAATTTTGAATGTTAAAGCCGTCAATATCTTCGTCGATTCCAGGTTCGCTTCTTAACGTATTATAAAATTGTATTGCATCACCTGGTATAAGATGCAGAATGGATTCTATATCTTTTAGTTTTGCTGGCGCTATTGGTTTTCCGTTGGGCCATAAAGGTAAAAGTTCATTAGTAAAGTTGAACGCTGGCCGTCCCCTGGTCGATTTTTTTATATTAATTACTAAATCATTGCTAGTAAAATCATCCATTTTAATGTAAAGAAGAAAAGGATCATTAATGGTCATTTTAATTTGCCTAATTTTAAACCAATTTACTTTTTCTTTATTGTCTGTTAACTTTCTGTTTGTTATCTTACTTTCCAATCTACTAGTACCATAAAAATCTCCTTGTTCCATCTCAGAAACTATTAGTGGTTTCTTTTTTCTGCATGTTTTCATAATTTTAGTATAATCTTTTGGAGTGTATAGCCTTTGTTGGTGCTTTAATGCCGACTCGATGTCGCTGAAGTCAACATCATTAGGAAGAAAACTGTGGCCAGAATATAAAAACTTTAATGTGATGCTTTCAAGTTGTTCCGATTCATGCAAAATTGTTTTTAACATCAATGTCATCTTAATGTTTCTATTCTGGCCACCACACGAATCGCTCCACAAAATAAGGTGTTTGACATCTGGTGATAAATGCATTTTGATATGCCTAACAATGCAAGAGCCTACTTCCTGCGCTCCCCTACCTGCCACTCCCTCAACCCAGACATAACAATATCCCCTATCCTCCTTTCCGCTGTGTATACCGGCATTGTAGACCCAGAGTTGCCTTTTATAAAAAATTATGTTAGTTGGTATTCTGGGTAGTGGAAGTGTTTTCTCTAAATCAAAAGTTATGCATTCGATTTCTTTTTCTTGCTTGGCATTTTTGAAATCTTCCTTTAAAAGCTTTTGAGCATTTTCAGCAGTTTCTATGTGTTTTCTGTGTTCCTCTTTAATTTTCTGGTTTTGCTCGACATTTTTTTCATTGTCTGCTTGTATTTTAAAAGAATCACACTTGTTACAAGTATCTTTTTTTAAAGGTTTAATACGTAGATTAAAGTTGTTGTAAAATATTTTTTTATAATATGCAATACTCACTGGAGCTTCCTTTTCTTCTTTATACAAATCATACATCTTTTGTAACGTCATTTCTGGAGGTAAAAATTTTGCATCCGTTTCTTGTCTGCTGTAATGCGACTCATACTTTGGAATTTTATTAATGTGATCAATGACAGATTGCATTTTTTCCTGCGAGAGTTTATTGTGCCCACCTTGCTTTTTTCCTCTTTGGTCGAGCAAATCTGTCCTTCCATTAAACTTTTTAAGTGCAGTATTTACACGAAAAGGAGTAATTGATAAAGTCTTGCAAAAAGTTTATCGGCAAACTCTGCAGTTATTAAGTGTATATACTCTAGAAAATTTTCGTTTGTCAATATTTCTGCCATATATCCTTTTTTTTTGGTCTTTCTGCCACACATGCGGCAATAAATGTTGTCTGGCTATCATAGCTTCCTAAAGACCAGTATCTATCAAATTCTTTACGACGTCTTATCATATCAATATTTTCAGCGCATTTTAACTGACAGTTGCAGTGGTAATCATTAAACTCTTTTGGCACTATTTGTGTACCCTTGCTATTAAAATAAGAGTTATTGCTATTCTTATATTTTTTTCGGTCAGCTCTATTTTGTTCTGTATATTTCCGCTTTCGCCCTTTCTTTGGTCTGCCATGGTTTTCTTTCATATTTTCTGGCAAAACTTCGGCAGCCTGTTCATTAATTCCGGGCAAAACTTGTGCCACCTGTTCATTATTTTCTGGCAAAACCTGGCCGACCTGTTCATTATTTTCTGGCAAAACTTGTGCAACCTGTTCATTATTTTCTGGCAAAACTTGGGCAACCTGTTCATTATTTTCATCGCTACTATCACAATCAGATGATAATGCTTCAGGTTCATAAGTAGGATCTTCATCTGCATCATCTTCATTTGCGTCATCTACATCTGAGACGTAGTTATTGTCTTCATGAGTAGTCAGCAACTGCGTGACAATATGTTGAGAATCTAAAAACCGATGAAAATAGAATAAAGATACATTACCTACGTACCTTGATACCTACTATTATTTAAAAATAGGGTATCT
Organism: Podabrus alpinus; assembly: GCA_932274525.1. Lineage (NCBI taxonomy): Eukaryota > Metazoa > Arthropoda > Insecta > Coleoptera > Cantharidae > Podabrus > Podabrus alpinus. Next base: position 32,560,368 of record OW026452.1, read on the forward strand.
ACCTACTTTTTGTAATTACATAAGGAGTGCAACGTACCATTAGGTATATTTTCATCCGAATGTAAGGCATACGTGTGATGTAGAAGCTCCAGTGGTTCAGGAATCACTACGTCTTGTTGTTCTGGATCATAATATTCAACAACTTCTATGTCTTCCAGCAGGAAATCCACATCTAAGGAGTTTTACATTAGGTTTAGGTCCATTAATATGCAAAATATTTAGAACTAAGCTATATTATTTACCTTCATTTTCAGTTAGTAAAGCAATAATCCTTTCAGTTCTGCTGGAATAATTTGACATTGCTTAAACAACACCCGCAGCTGTGAACTTTTAACAATAACTTTTTATACCAACGAACGGATTAGTTATTAATTTATTAATCTATATAGACGAATAATATGTTGTTGTGTCACCTTGTCTTCACTTCCCGCTCGATGTATTTTTTTTTGGTTAGGAATGCTTACTTTGACACACTTTGACGTTTAGCTTCGTTTAGCAGAAAACAACCAAACCACATGGATTAGTACCGCACAACATCTAATGGTATATGAAAATATGTTATTTGATTCTTTTTGCAGAAAGCAACCAAACCACTTGGATTCGTACTGCAATTTAAAGTTATACGAAAATATTAACCGATTAGTTTTGCAGAAAGCGACCAAACCACTTGGATTCGTACTGCATATCTAAAGTTTTATATTAGCTGATCTGTTTTGCACAAAGCAACCAAACCACATGGATGCATACTGCATATCTAAGGGTAAAGCAAATATGCTAAATGATTCACACCAAGTGGGTTGGTTGCTTTCAGCAATCCGTATAACGTTGCATAGCTGTTATGCCGAATGCTTTCCTGACCTTTATAAAATTAATAAGTTATCCTGTGCTTGGATGTTTTCAGCAGAATGTATAATGTACCTTATGCCTCGATTACACAGAGCGACTTTAGACGCTAGTCGCTGGCAACTAGCGTCTAAACTCGCTAGTCTCGTAGTTGCAATCGCGCATTTTTGAACTGATAAGTTATCTGTGGTTAATTAAAAATTAAAATTTAGTTTTGTTTAGCAATAGTTTAATAGTTTAACAATGAAGTGGAACAGCAGTAATATTATTGATTTTTTAAAAGTTTATGAAAAATATCCTTTACTTTGGAACATTAAGCATAAGGACTACTGCAACATCAAGTTAAAAAATGAAATAAGTAAAAGCTTCTATTTAGAACTTCAGAGTGAAGGATTGGTAGAAGAAATGAATGAAAAGCAATTAAAAGCCAAAATAAAAAATATAAAGACGCTAGCACAATAGCGTTTTTACTCTCTCATGTCGATTACACAGAGCGACTTTACACGCCGGAGTGTAAAAACGCTAGCGTGTAGCGACTAAAGTAGCCCGGCTGTCAACTTTAATCGCTAGCGAACAGCGTCTGTTCAAGACGCGGCGTGTAAGCGTCTAGGTCTATTACACAGAGCGAATTTAGTCGCTGCGTGTAAATTCGCTAGCGACTAGCGTCTAAAGTCGCTCTGTGTAATCGAGGCATTACTGGCTCCGTACCTTCAATAATTGAAAAAAAAAATTTGGGTTGGTAGCTTTCTGCATAACACCGCCCAATTGTCACTGCACAATTCGATGCACGAACGTCACGGGCGTAAATCGTAACGTGATGAACCGAACTTATAATAATGGCGTGAAAATAATGTTCAAAAGAAAAGCACGAATGAAGAGACACGAGTTGCTATGGAAGGCTATCCGAAACGAAATGGCGAGACTCTTGTACGCCGCACGAAGAAGAAGTAGGAGAGGGGGGAGCATGCCGGGAGAAACGCTCGCGAGGCCTACGAGAGACCTGCCGTGCACTGAGGGCCTCACGCGAGTTCTCGACGAACTACGCTCTTGACCGAACAGAGGGGATAGCAGACCCTCGGTGAATACAAAAGACCCAAGGGTCTTTTGTATTCACCCCAACCGAAAGAATTTCTGACCTGCTCTGTTCTGAAGTCCTCTTCGCTAATATTCGTTTAATCCTCAAAGAAAATCATGCAATGTAATCTAAAATTTATGTAAATACCGTCAATTTATTATGCGGAAATGAGTAAAAAACGGTAGTACGTATTAAGTAAATGGTATTTACGAAAATTTCGAGAAAAATGTAGCTATTTTGCGAATTGTAGAAATTTGCTGAGTTTGACTCCGCTGTAACTCCTGAACTATTCATCTGATTGAAAAATGTTTTATACAAAAGTTGCAGGAAATTACATGCTCTATAATTTTTCTAATAACTATTTTTGACCTATGTGGCACTGGAGAGAAGATATTTTCGAAAAACTGATTTTTGGTACCATTTTTCCAATATGGCGGCGCGAGCGGCGGTCGCTCAAGGTCGCAAACTCGGAATATTAATTAGGATACCAAACTGTACAAATCTACCAAATTAGAACTTTCCTTGACCTTTTGTAAGTCAGAACCTACCCATTGCCTGGACTATAAGTGTGAGAACACATTTTTCTTTTTGGCGCCTAACCAGCTGTAAAGGGCTGTAAGTTTATCAGTTAACAATTTTCTTAATATTAATTTACATATTTCATCCACTTTATATCCTCCGATGCAGCTACAATAATGAATCTAAAAACAAGAGTAGCTACGAGGGCGGATTATTAAGTCCTTAGAATGAGAAAGTAAAAACAATTTTTTTGGGAAAATTTCATTTTATTTTTCAATATAGTATCCTTTTTGGTCGACATACTTGATCCAACGCGTTTCAAGTTTTTGGATGCCATCGGTAAAGTAAGATTTCTCAAACTCGCCAAAATAAGCATTTGTTGCATCTATCACTTCTTCATTTGACGTAAATCTTCTTCCTCCGAGCCATTTCTTCAAGTTTGGAAACAAGTAGAAATCACTAGGAGCTAAATCTGGTGAATATGGTGGATGTGGAAGCAATTCGTAGCTTAATTCATGCAATTTTGCCATTGCAATTCTTGATGTGTGAGCTGGTGCATTGTCGTGATGAAACAGGATTTTTTTCTTGTTTAAATGAGGTCTTTTTTCTTGGATAGCAGTATTTAATTTGTAAAATAATTCAGCATAGTATTTCCCTGTTATTGTTTTTCCTTTCTGGAGGAAGTCAATTAACACTATTCCATGAGCATCCCAAAAAACAGTTGCCATAATAACCTTTCCAGCTGATGGAACTGTCCTTGCTTTCTTTGGAGCATTTTCACCAGCTTCCATCCATTGTTTTGGTTGTTCTTTCGTTTCTGGGGTATAGTAGTGAATCCATGTTTCATCGACGGTTATGAATCGGCGCAAAAATTCTTTGGGATTACGCTGAAATAATTCCAAACTTTGCTTTGAAAGATCCATTCGATTGCGTTTCTGATCGTTTGAAAGCAAACGCGGCACCCATCTCGCAGACAACTTTTTCATATGCAGTGTTTTATGTAAAACATCCCAAACACTTTTATACGTTATTCCACATAAGTCAGCTATCTCACGCAATTTCACTCTTCGATCATTTAATACAGTACGATGGATTTTTTTGACAATGGCTGGAGTAACAACGTCTTTTGGACGTCCTGGCCTTTGTTCATCACTTGTGCTTTTACGGCCACGTTTAAATTCATTATACCAATTATAAACAGTTGCAGTCGACGGAGCAGATTCACCCAACACTGAGTTCATATCAGTAACTATTTCTGAAGGCGTTAAGCCTTTGAGATACAAGTACTTGATAACCGCACGATTTTCGTTTTTCTCCATTTTAGCAAATTTATACAAATTGTTCACTTTAAACGACTATCAAAATTCAACGATTTGACATAAATGGATGAAATTAGAAATTTTAACTTTCCAAGGTTGGTACTTCTCAAAAATAACACTAAATTGGCCAGAGTGGTGACATCTCTGTTTCATTCTAAGTACTTAATAATCCGCGCGTATATTGTACAAGTACGAGGCTTGTCCAGAAAGTAAGTACCGTTTTTAAATTACGCCGCCGCAGCACTGCGGTCGCCGTTTGGCGCATGCGCGCCAGGTAGCTACATCTGTTAGGAAGCTACAGACGCCATTACGGAACCATCCGATCGAGTCTACATCTGTTTGCGTGATTTTTAAAAAGGCCGCACCTAGTAAGAAGCCCGCCGACTGCGAAGTGCGTGCGTTTTCTTAGTACTAAAGGCTTCAAAGCAGCTGACATTCATCGCCAAATCAGTGATGTTTATGGTGAAAACATTATGAGTGCTGGAATGGTGCGGAAATGGGTTAGGGCCTTTAAAGATGGCCGCACCATTCCAGCACTCATAATGTTTTCACCATAAACATCACTGATTTGGCGATGAATGTCAGCTGCTTTGAAGCCTTTAGTACTGAGAAAACGCACGCACTTCGCAGTCGGCGGGCTTCTTAATAGGTGCGGCCTTTTTAAAAATCACGCAAACAGATGTAGACTCGATCGGATGGTTCCGTAATGGCGTCTGTAGCTTCCCAACAGATGTAGCTACCTGGCGCGCATGCGCTAAACGGCGACCGCAGTGCTTCGGCGGCGTAATTTAAAAACGGTACTTACTTTCTGGACAAGCCTCGTACATATTGTAAACCCATAATAAATAATAATAAATATATTACATAAATATTTAAATTCTACAGTAAGATTCTAGATACTGAATTAATATAGTCTTACCAATTTCGTTTTGAACTCAGGGTCGTTTCTTAATTTTAATTCCATTTCTTCAAGCTTTTCGCACGTTTTAAGTGGGAACAAGTTTTGTGTAATTTCTTCATATTTGTCCAATTTTTCATTGCCATTTTCTTGTACATGTTCACCCAATGGCCTTTGAACAAACAGATCTAATTTCTGATTCAGTTTAAGTAAATTAACTTTAATAAATGAAAGATCATGATATACTCTTTGTTTAAAATCTAAAACAAAAAATCTGATGTGGCCAGCACATGACTTCCCTATAAGGAATCATTCCTTTATCGTTCATCTAAAGATTCGCAGAAATATTATTTAAATTTTATTTTATTATTTAATTAAATTATTAAATTTAGTCCTTCAAGTAAAGTGCTACTTCCGGTTTAGGGATTTCCTCCAAAATCACATGGTGCTTTAGTATACTGATTAAAGTGTTAAATATGAAATTTGGTTACTAGATAACAATTCATTCCTGAGATATTTAAGAAAAACCATTTCGTCCTTCAAGTGAAGTGCTACTTCCGGTTTAAGGATTTCCTCCAAAATCAAATGGTGCCTTTGTATACCGATTAAAGTGTTAAATATGAAATTTGGTTACTATATAACAATTTGTTCCTGAGATATTGAAGAAAAACCATTTCGTCCTTCAAGTAAAGTGCTACTTCCGGTTTAGGGATTTCCTCCAAAATCACATGGTGCTTTAGTGTACTGATTAAAGTATTAAATATGAAATTTGGTTACTAGATAACAATTCGTTCCTGAGATATTTAAGAAAAACCATTTCGTCCTTCAAGTGAAGTGCTACTTCCGGTTTAAGGATTTCCTCCAAAATCAAATGGTGCCTTTGTATACCGATTAAAGTGTTAAATATGAAATTTGGTTACTATATAACAATTCGTTCCAGAGGTACAGAACTTACAGACATTATGCGTTACATACATCCATACATACATACAGACATACATACATACATACATACATACATACATACAGACATCATTGCGAAAGTAGTCAAAACGGATTCAGAAATGCTCAAAACGGATATTTCCGTTAAAATATCGACATCGAATTTTTTCATGATTACAATACTTCCTTATAGGGAAGTAAAAATTACATAACAGAATATTATCATTGTAATTATTTTTCCGATCTTACCTTCATTAGCATCGAAAGGCTGGCCTATACGAGATGTTGTTTTATTATAAGGAGTGACCCCTAATGGTGAATTGCGAGCTGATGTAGTGGGAGTTCCAATTGCTGAATTGCGAGCTGATGTAGAAGGAATTGAATTATCATCATCATCGCTGCCCAATTCATAATTATTATGGCACTGTGTTTCACTTGGTTGCTGTAAATTTTTCGTTTTCTTTCTTGCAAAATAAGAATCTTTATCTATGGGCTGTATTGGGAATGGTTTAATTTGCAAATGTAGAGAATCTTCAACTTCATATACTTCTTCGTCACTGTCAGAAATAACTCTCTTTCGTCTAAACTTACGGTTTTTTTTTGATTGCTCATTATCTGTGCTTAGATCAGATTGTTCCTCTGCCAGTTTTAATTTTGGCTTTGCAATTTCATAAGATGCTGAAATGAAAAAGTACCTACATAGTGATTTATTGTATTTACTTACTACTCTTTTACTCACAATAAGTTCCTAGAATGCGAGCTGGAAAAGCTGACCATGCTTCTTCTGGTTGCTCACAACTTTTTACGGCTTTCTCATATCGAAGATTGCTTTTAAAATTTGGCCAAAAACATTTGCCCTCATTTACCCAATTCTTTGGTACCAACTGAACACCATCATCAAATGCAACTACACACCACTCTGGAGCAGCCATCACTATAAATTAAATGTGTGTTAGTAAATGTTTCCTGAAAACTGGAAGTAGTCACCTTTATAGAAAATTAATGAACAATAATATTAATATACTTCATGCAGTGCTTCTATTCTTTTGAGGAATCACTATGCAAAAGAGGAAATATTGCAAAACCTTCACGGAAAGGAATTCTAACACATTTAGATGATATCTCAGACACAGGCCACATTTCAAATTTTTCCGACAAATTTCCGACTAGAACCACCCCAAACAAAGAAGATGAGCATGGTTTAGTATAAACATCACTCACACTTAAATACCGTTTTCCAAACAACATCATACACTTATGATATGAACTATAGATGAAATTATGAACTATCACCACAATTTTATTCACTTTACAACAATTATTCGGTTCTTTTGCTAAAAGGGTCCATTCTGAAGTTTTAAGAACTTTAAACTGTGCTTCACAAGCCTCCGGGGCTGGCCCACTTTCATGTTTAGATAAATATTCGTATTTTTTTCCGGTTTCTTGTTGCTTTTCTTTTATTTTTGCACAATCTTTTTCTACACAACGTCTGTATAATTGCTGCAGAGGTTTTTCATGCTTTCGTAATTGGTGTTTGAGAGTCCTCATGTAGTTCTCAAAGGGAAATGCGCTGAATGAATCGAGAGGCCCTAAATTTTTGGCATCATTTACTAAATGAATCAAACCATGAACATTGTGAGATATAAAATCTTCTCCGTAAATAATTTTAAAAGATTCTAAAAAGTGCTCTAAAAGAGACTGAGCATAATCTGCATATCTCTCCAAATAAAATTTATTTCAAAGAATTCTAATTGCGACATGTAATGTAATAAAGTGGTCAAAGATAGTTGAATTCACAACACGATCGAGAACAATCGGGGATAAATACAAAAGAAACATTCTTAATTCTGTCGCTTTCCATTTACTGACAACATTTATTTCTTGCGGTCTTCGAGCAAATTCTTTTATAACATAACGCCGCACACTTAACAGATTTTCCGATATTTCTGAAACCTTCATGTGCGGCAAGCGAATTCTCAAAGAACCACTGAGCCAAAAAGTTATAATTTTTTTTACTACCCCTATACAGACTAGTGCATGTAATCTAAATGTATTTTTGTAACCATTCCAAAATTTGGAATCGTTGTTAAAATCGAGTGCCCCAAATGATGCCCTTCATCTTCTTGTAGAATGAAGCTTTCATCAGTCCTTTTAACGAAATCTATCTCAGGGAAATACATTCGGTCTTCATATTCTCCTCGCTGAACACATTTTGTGCAACTGGAATACCCACCGTGTCCTTTAGTTACAAACGATTTTGCTGGAGCATCGCAAATTAAACTATGCATTCTTACACCTAAATGTTTGTCATTGTATTTAATACCTTCATTAATTAAAGCCTCAATTTCTTTAACAAAATCAGACAAAAATTCATTCGAGTCCTTTGGTTTTGAGTACCCGTGATATGCACCGATTAAAAATACCTTTGAGCTGGGATTTATACAGCCAAGAATGGGCCATAACTGGCTGTTATTACTGTCTGAAAGTGGCAATCCGTCTATACCAATTTTTAGACAGACATCTTCAAGTTAGTATTCATTTTCTAAATTTAAAGTTCCTAAAATTCCTTTAGCAACGCCAAAATGACAGTAACTACCAGGTTCTACAATTCAAATTACACTATTTCTAGGTGTTTTTAAAAGAGTTCGAGAGTCTTTTGGAAGATTTGATGCGAATGGTTGACATTGCAATATTTTAAGCAAATCAGATAATGCCGAATGATGAACACTGTGCTTTATTGCCCAAGATGCGATCTTGATTTGAAAATTTGATTCGCTTTTATTATCATCAAAATTATTAACATTCGCCAAATTTGTTTCATAAATATTAACATCATTAACAGAAACACCAGCTATTGTTTCGTTATCGTTTAACAAGGTATCGGAAAAAAATTCACTATCTTGGCAACTAATAGTAACTTCCTGAGAATGATTAAATTGTAATTCGTCTAATTCATTGCAGCTACTATTACTAAGAGCACTATGCACCTTATAATTATCAACCGGAGAAACACTTTCAATTAAAAACGCAGGAGGTTCACTGCTACTCGCACAACTTTTCAGTTTTTTTTTCGGAATTATATCCCCTTTGGCATCATTATTAATAAGGCGGCGGATGTGTCTACTTGAAAAATTAAGAAGAGGTTTATTTTCTAACTTTTTAGACATGTTACAATCGTTATACTAATGATGCTAACGTACCACAAGCACTGCTTAAAAAATTAAAAAGCCCGCGAAACGCGGGTTACTTCTCAAAGTGTAAACACATAACCTCAAACATAACACTCAAGCCATGCAAATGATAAATGCCATAATAGGCCATGATAATAGGCATTCGATATGTTTCTTACCTCCTACTGTGTTGAAAGTATTAACAATTTCACAAACGGGAAAAAAACATTTAATTACGCATAACTTCAACGGCATTAATTCATTGTTCGGCAAGCGTAGGAGGAGCGTAGGTAATTAGAATACAACTGATGTGTGAACAGCGCCATCTAGTAACGTATAAATAAAATAGGATATTTATGGATATTTTATGGATATTTATAAAATATGCATTAGATATGTGTTTAGTATTAGCAATGACTTGATTTTTATTAAATCTTCAGGATTAAGTGAATACTAATTGAATGATGAAAATAATTACAAAAAAATTAGAGTAATATATTACATATTATTCAGTTTCCCAATATCCCTGCCATATATCTTAGATATACAAATAATATCTTGGATGGAGTGGATCTTCTATGGATTTTATAGACATCCATTGCACATCCAGTGGATGTTTTGTGCTGTGTGGGAAACAGCTAACTCTTTGGGTAAAAATGTATTATTATTTGTTTTAAACCCTTGAACATCGAATACCATCACGTTACTCATACTTGTTTCACAGAATTTGTAAGAGGATTATAATTAAACATCCGATCATGAAGAACTAGACAGTAAGCGGTTGTGTCTGCTTTTATATTATCCCCAGTCTCAAATTCTACTCTTACTTCAATTGGTCCTTTGCTAAGACCATCCTTCTGACGAGTACAATCTACTACGACCATTGGTTTATTAGCTTTAAATTCTTGGGGTGTAAACATTGGTTCGTTTTCTTTACCGTAATATACTTGTTGAAAATTTGCAAACATTTCATATAGAATTGAGAGAGAATTCTTTTTATAGTTTATATGTAAATTATCATATGGATAGCGCTCAGAATTTAAGTAAACATTCAAATTTACCAAATCACAAGAATCAAATTTACTCATATCCTTATCAATTTTGTTTTTTCTGTTTGTTGAAAATGCTATTATTATCATTCTAGGTGTTTCCACTTGAGTAGTAGTTTTTACGGTCCACGAATGACGATTTGTCTGAGGTAATTGGGGGTATTCATGAAGTTCCCACGATCTGAATGCTATCTGAATACGGAACGTAAAATAAAACACCGTATTAGCCGTTTAAATAAAAAGTTTTTACCACCAAATGCTTAAATTAACTAAATAAAAATCCTTCCTTCTGTTAAAATAAAAATAAGATTGTCGAAACATTATTAAAAGAAGGCGAATCAAATATTACCTTTAAATACGATTTATTCAAGTTTGAGAATACAATACTGCAAAGCCAATATGTTTATATAATTTTATAAATTGAAACTGCAAGCAAATAAATTAATAGTAAACTGAATCACAACATACTTTTGCCAATTTTCACGAAAGAAAATGTGCAGTAACTACTATGCAACGCGTTGGGAATCCCCACTGTCATTAAAACAACATGTTTTTGTACGTACTAGTGACACGTGTGAGCCGACTTGAGGCATAAAAATCAGTTTATGATTCTAAGAACGCGTTGCAAAACAAATAATGAAATAATTTAAAATTTTTTTATGGATTTAAATATCTATTCCTGTTAAAAGGATTTTTCTTTTTAAATCATATTATTTAATAATATTAACATAATTATATATCTAAAATTTGGCGGTACACTTTTAGAATTTCTCGGCACACAAAAGTGCCGCGGCACAGTGGTTGAGAATCACTGGTGTAGCAAAATGTTTGGTGGAAGTTACGAATTTTTGAAATTTTGAAGCCGACGGTTTAACCACTCAGCCTCTGAATTTTTGTGATTCTGAAAAATATGTGTCTTTGGGTATTACAAACTATCTTTTGGCAAAGTTTGATGGTGTAGCAAAATGTTTGGTGGAAGTTAGGAATTTTTGAAATTTTGAAGCCGACGGTTTAACCACTCAGCCTCTGAATTTTTGTGATTCTGAAAAATATGTGTCGTTGGGTATTACAAACTATCATTTGGCAAAGTTTGATGGTGTAGCAAAATGTTTGGTGGAAGTTAGGAATTTTTGAAGCCGACGGTTTAACCACTCAGCCTCTGAATTTTTGTGATTCTGAAAAATATGTGTCTTTGGGTATTACAAACTATATTTTGCCAAAGTTTCATGGTGTAGCAAAATGTTCGGTACTTAGGTATTTTAAACAGTATACTCGTAATATAACTTGATAAGTGGTGGTTTTAAAGCCCTTCTGAATTATTTTATATTATACATAATACAGGGATCACAGCACCCCCGGTCGCCAAATTTAGGGAAAAAGGGGGATGACATGGATCAAAATAGGGGACTTTTAGGGGACTCCTTCAATCTCAAATTGACAACAAATTATGCATAATGAAACGTAGTAACTTTTATTAATATACATAGAGTAATATAGATACGAAGTTTTAGAGCTTTTGTTTTTTGCTTACACGGTCGATTATGTTATTTTTCCTCTTATGGATGTCTTGCCGCAACTTATCCAGATCTTGTCTTTCGCGTTTTTCTTTGTCGCATAGTATTTCTAAACTTTTATGCATTTCCAATGCGCCGCTGTTCTTCCAGATACACATTATACGAGCGATGCGCATTTTGCGCCAATTTCAGAAGATCTGACGTAATAGGGACCTTGTGAACTTGTCTATCATATGGTTTAAGCCCATCGGAAATATATAGCTTAGCGTTGAGGGTTCTTTCTTCCATGTTTGCTCGATCTTCTGTGAGCAATCTGGCAGACGTGGAAAATCCTCTTTCTACATCAGCACTGCCGTGGGTTAAAGATAATGCAGCTTTCACGACGCGAATAATAGTAGGATACCGAAGATTTGGTGCAGACTTTAGCGAAAAGATTTGACTCCAGTACTGGTCTATTCTTTGACCGTCTAATGCGAATTTTATTTCTTTATCGATTTTAATTAACCTCCATTCACATGCAAGCCTGTCAAGGTCTATATTGTTGAGTGGCATGAGCTTTGTCAGTTTCATGAGAAAATCGAGGCTTTCTGGTTTAAGTATATTTTCCGGAGAGAGGCACTGAAAATATTTCAAAACCTTGAAACTTTTTACTTTATTAATTATGTGTCTTGCAGCTGCTATATAAAATTTCTTAGCGTCTTTCTTGAAAAACAATCTATCTTTTTCTGATAAAGCTGCAAGTGTTTCCGTTAACGATTCGCCACAGTAAACGTCCTTCAAGTCTACGAAGTTATTCAAATCTTTTACCAGAACGTCAATATCAATATTGTCAAGTACATGATCGTTCAAAACTGATGGTTTGAAAACGCTGTTCAATAACAGCAAGACTGGTTTTTGCAATTGCAAATACAATACATGTAAAGGGTCTTTCAATAGGAACGCCCCATTTTTAAATCGACATTACTTACGAACGGCAGCCATTTTTTATTTTTGACATTGACAGTCGTATTTGTCAATGTCTACCATTTAATCATGGAAAGGTATACGCTTCAACAACGTTTACAAATAATCCAAATTTATAATGAAAATTCGCGATCTGTTAGTCGGAAATGATGCAGATTTTCATAAGAAAATCATTCTCCGCGATGAGGCTCATTTCTGGTTAAACGGTTATGTTAACAAGCAGAATTGCCGTATCTGGAGTGGTGATAAACCTGAAGAATATCAAGAACTGCCATTACATCCTTATAAACTTACTGTTTGGTGCGGATTTTATGCTGGAGAAGTCATTGGACCTTATTTTTTTTTCAACGAAGCTCATAAGGCGGTAACTGTCAATGGAAATCGTTATCGTTCAATGTTGACTGATTTTTTATGGCCTGAATTGGTTCGTCTTGATTTGCAGAACATGTGGTTTCAACAAGACGGTGCCACTTGTCATACTGCCAATGACACAATGACTTTATTGAAAACAAAATTCGGTGATTCGATTATTTCAAGAAATGGACTGATAAATTATCCCCCTCGTTCCTGCGATTTAACTCCATTGGACTTCTTTCTTTGGGGTTACATTAAGTCATTGGTTTACAGCAATCGTCCAGCAAATTTAGACGATTTACAGATCAATATTGAACGAGTAATTGCTGACATACGACCTGATTTGTGTGAGAGAGTAATGGAAAATTGGGTTCAACGACTTCATTCCTGCCAGCGTTTCCGTGGTGGACATTTAAATGATGTTTTGTTTCATAACTAATGGTATCCATTGTACTTTATAATGAAATAAAAATTTCAATAATTTTCAAATAAATAATGTGTTTTATTTACAAAACAAAATGGGGCGCTCTTAATGAAAGACCCTTTATAAGCGGCTCATTTTTTTGCATGATCAAAGTAAACTCGGTAGTAAATATTTTAGCAGTATAGGCGACGAATTGCAAGTAGGCCTTCAATTGCACGTTCTTAATATAATTTCTGATGTCAAGATACTGTTGTTTTGTTGAAGTGGTCTTTTCGTTCTTTGGGATAAATCTTAGAAAATATTCTTCTAACGCACTCAGCTGTTCTAAAACTCTTTCAGCCGCTAGCCCTATAGTGAGCCACCTCGTACTTATATGTTTGATAAACTTGTGTGGGGGTGAATTCAACTTTGCCTGAATTTTTTCGAAATCTTCACACCTTGCATCTCGTTTGTGAAAGAAGTAATATATTTTAATTATCAAATCAGAGACGTCTAACGTTAAACACTCGAGGCCTTTTAGAAACGCATTATGAACGTTATGAAGTTGACAAGAGCCTATGTCTACGAGAGGTTTAAGGTTCAGGCTTTTCAGTTGTTCTTGAAATAACCTCAAGACTTTTTTATTGACGTTAGGACCATCGCAACCTAAAGTCGGCACGTTCTGTAAAGCAAGATTATTTTCGTATAATGCTTTCAGTAGATGACTGAATAAAATGTCACCGGTTGCGTGGCTGTTGGAATTAACGTTGATCGAGTTTAATCAAACAGGTAATGGTTAGTGATAATTTTATTATTATAAAATAAAATTTGGTTAACAATAATAACGTGTTCTCATTACGAGCAGCAAAGCTATACTATATTACATCATGCAAAACTGCGTCCTTATATTCATGACAAAAATGCTTAATAAGCAAGAAAAACGATACACATATAAAAATATAAATAGTCAAGCTGTTCGAGGAACTCAACTGACTCAGCATACATAGAATAATCAATTATTTTTAACAGTGGCCGATAAAATAAGTCACTAAGTGCCTATCAATAACACAGTCTTCGATATTTGACCAGAATCTAACCCTGATTTGCAATTCTTTCTGGCTTTTAACGTTACTCGTTTCGTCGTATTGCAGCGTGAAATAAGTGTCATTTTTCTGAATATCTTTTAGTAGTAAATTTTTAAAGTGAGGCCCCAAGGCTTCAGTAATGATATAGTGAGCTTTACTCGGTGACAACGAGAATTGTTCAGAAATGTTCCCTGGGAACATCACTTGAAACAATTCTTTTTTACCACTGCAAAAGTTTACTGAACTTTGCGATACAACATTTTCGATCGTCCATAGTAATTCGGCTCTCGTCACAGCTTCTTTGGGACTGAATAAAGCTTATTGTTTGACGGTTTGAAGTAGATGACGATTCAGATTGAGGTACTGGAAGCAACCGAGATTGTCCTTGTGCTATTTTAGAAAGGTTTCCAACGTGTTTGATGGATTTAGCGTGTTGGTTAAGTTTTTCGAAGCCCTTGGCTGTAGAAAAGGTTACGTTGCAAATATAACAAAAACAGGAGTAAAGATCATCTGGTACCCTCTTAGCCCAATTGAAAATTATGGTTTTGTTACAATCCTCCGCATTCAACCACTTTTCTTGGAATTTGGATAGGTGCGGCATTTTACTTTCAGCATCGAAAACTAAAGGTATTATAGTTAGAGGTTGTGAAGATGGTATTCTGAAAAATAAAATAAAATACGTATGAAAAGTCAATGCTTATTTTGCATTAGATCCTTCAAAATTGTAGGATGGTTTCCAAATTAGTTCACGTAAGAGGGAGATTATTTTCATACCTGGGTTGACGGAGTTATTCTGGTATGTGTGAACTGGTTACATTATGTTGATACTGATAGTTATTGCACGGATAAAGTTGGTGGTGAAGTAGGAGCTTCACATTATTTTATATGGAAGCCTTTTTCAAATTTTTAATTTCAATATTTGTATAGTTAAATTTCTATCCATGGCCTTCATCGTGTAATAACTCATGAATGCGTGTAGAGAAATCCTGAGATAAGAAATAAAATTAAATTATTCCAACAGAAAATAAACTGAAACATGAACAGTATAAAAACGAAATTTATTGACCCAGACCTCATATTAAACTCTGGACTTACCTATAATTTTTTGTTTCCAAGAAGTGTTTTCGGTTTGCTGTGTTATTTTGCAAGGTTTTATTCGACTTCAATATGAACTCAGATACGAATGGAATAGGAAAAATACGTTGTTCAGATCAACCTAGAATATGAAATTGCATGAAAATTAATTTGACATCGTAATAACAGAAAAGTAATCGAAATATCGAATATATCGACAAGTAATTTTGAGGTTAGAATACGGTGCAATGTATTATTGTTAACTCATTTGATTATGTGGTAATAACAATAACTACATTTTATGGAACTTGTAAGACTAACGATTGCCTGAAGGATGTGTAATAACGTACTATGTGCTTACCTGTGTCTTGCAGAGAATTTGCACTGTAATTTTGAACAAACACAAACTGTCAAGTTACGTGACTCTCGAAAGTTAAGATGGACGATCTTAGATCGATATCTTGAGTTCGAGATTTCTATCGTACCCGAGAAAAACGCGATAGTGTCTGATCACACCACCAGTGGCTTGTGTAGTCTGTGGCAAAAACAGAACCACCGCGTTTCGAAAGTTTTCAATTTTTTTTTCCAATCAGTTACAAGGAAATATGGTGCTTTTAGGGGGTTATGTCGTAATTAGGGGACTTTTAGGGGACTAAAATAAAAAAGGGGACTTTTAGGGAATTAGGGGAGTCGCTATGATCCCTGATGATATGTATAAACAATAGAAGTACCTAGAGACTTGAAAATTTGTTTTAAAACTTTATTGTTTTTAATAATATGGTATATTTTAATTAACATTGGTTACTTATCTGGTCCACTGTGTTCATGGATTCATAAACTCATGTTTATGAATCTATTTCTGATGCTGTCTTCAGCCACATTATCCCAGGTAGGTATTTTTCATATTTTTCGCTTTAATTTAATAAAGTTATAGAAATTTATTATTTATTAACTTATATGAAAAAAAAATTGGGGATTAAGTATAAAAAATACTAATAGAAGTATGAAATTTCAATTATCTTACATGGGTAGAGGTAAAAAAAGGGTAAAATTTGAGGATACATAATACTAGGGCCCTTAAGAAAGCATTAAAAGTCCGCTTTATTCTTTGCCAATACGATTTGTTTAGCGCGTACAAGATGCCAGAACTGCCCCGCCCCTATTAACAAATCTACCTTTCCCATTTCGTTCAACGACTCGTCAGCTAACTTTAGGTCGCTTGGGATATTAAGTGTTTTCTTCTCTTTTCTTCTCGACCCGCATCGCCGGAATACATCTCCCAATGTTGGGTACAATTAAACAAGAAATATTCGCCTCGTAATTGCCGCTAGTGGCTTTGAATCTTAAAGTGGTCTGCTGCTTAACCTCTGTACTTGACTGACCCAGTCCCGTGACCTTGCAATCCACCCGCTGACTTGGCAGTTGTAGCCTTTCAGCTAATTCTCGCGTGATGAAATGCGATTGTGCTCCGGAGTCAAGCAATGCTCGAGCTTCGTGCTCGAGCCCGTTTCTGTCTAAAACGTTGACTGTGGCAGTGGACAAGAGGACTTGCGACAGTCCGTTAAAAGTCGAACACATAACCGTTGCTGACGTGCTCGGGACTTCTACTTCGGGAGTACCAGTAGTTTCCGACCTCTCGGCTACCCGCTCGTTTGCCTCATGGAGTACAGTATTGTGCCTCTTTTTACATTTATAACAATCGCGCGTTTTGCAATTCATGGCTCTGTGGCCCTTTTTTAGACAATTTATGCAGAGACCCAACTCTCTTACTCGCGCGTGTCTTTCTGGCGTTTTTAATTTTAGAAATAATTCGCAATTATATAATGCGTGCTTCTCGTTACAATGAAAGCATTTGAACTCATAAGTTGCCACGAAGTTGGCGCTACTCTTGGTGGGCTTTTGACTTGCGCCGTTTGGTTGCAAGTTCTCTAGAACTTGAGCCTTTTCTTTTATAAATTTACTTAACTCTTCCACGGTTGGACTTTCGTTAGGATACTCCCTTTCTAATTCGCGTCTGGTCACCCCGTCCAGTTTACTCATCATGACGTACGCTATTAGGGTGCCCCACTGAGCTGTCGGTTGCTCTAAGAATTTTAATGCACGTAGGTGCTTGGAAGTCCCATCCGAAATTCACCTCAACCCGCTGGGAGTTTCGCGCGTAATTGTTTGTAATTCAGATATTGCCTTTATATGGCTCAATACCGCTAATTTTTTATTTGAATAACGTTCTTTTAGAAGCGCCCACGCCTCTGCGTAGTTGGCCCCTGTGACTTCCAACGCAACGACTCTATTACTTCGGCGGCTGTGCCTTTTATGCACGATTTTAAGTAATGAACCTTTTGAATATTCGCGAGCCCTACTTTATTATTGATCATTGAATCAAAGGATTCCTGAAAACATTGCCACTCCGAGGGCTGTTTTCCATCGAATGTAGGCAAATTTATTTTCGGGAGATGTATATTTCCCCCTCCTAATCCCGAATTACACAAAGTGTTTGAGGCATCGCCGGTTTGCGACCGTGGCGATTCAGGGCGTGATGCCTCCCTTTCATTTGACGATCTGGTAGACCGTCCCGCTCGCGCTGGCTCACTTGCCATTGATGATTGGGTTTCGCTTGCAACTGCACTTTCTCTAACAATTATTTCCCCGTCCCTTATCGCGGCGTAATACCTTAAGATATTACGTTTTGAAACATATTGCTGTGAAGTTTCTTGTGTAAAATTGTACGCCTCGGTTTTATGTTGAGCGCCACTTTCAAAAATGAAAGAAAATTTTTAAATTGTAAAATTGAAATATTCGAGGGTGCAATTTTACCAAAAAGCTCACCACCCTTGTCCCTCTGGTTTAGCTCAGCCTTGAGATTCCCTCAGAGTATGGTAGGTTCAAGTTTGATTAAGGGATGTTTATGGAAATCAAAATAAAATCTTTTTGAAATATTGAAAATTGTAGGTCGAATAATTGTATGAAGAGATAAACGTGATTCACCTTTGCTTTGATGAATCTCAAAAATTGGAATACTTCACTGTTGTTATTGAGTCAATAAAAGATTGTATTTAAATCGGAAATAATTTTTATATTGAAATAATTAAATCGCATGCGCAAAATTTTCAAAATTAACAAATAAATGCAGATAAAATTTTATCTGTTGGCAAAAATATACAATTTTAACAAATATTCTCTGCGTTTGACATCTGGATGGTTCTAATCTTGAGTTTTCCACTTTTAAACCACACACGTCCACTCGTTTCGACTGGTAAATTTCAACTGATTATTTCTGCGCAAATTTCTAAAATTCGTCGATTTTTGATTATAGGTAAGTCAAATATTTACTTCAGAAAATTTTATGTTAACCAAATCTTTTCTAATTTTCAGGGTCTCTTCCATATTTTAGTAGATGAATTTTCCATTAATTTCCAGACGTTTTCCAATACAGGAGCAGTTTATGTACGCACAATTCGGATAGATTTTGAACACTTTCTTATCACGAAAATTCTTTATCACGTTTCAAGGGATTTTGAGCACTATTTACCTTTTTGTTGATTTACAAGATTAAATTACAATTTTCACATAGAGTGAATTATTTGATACATTTTGATGTGACCAGTTTTTCATACAACATGTTATTCACAAAGTAATTTCAATTTAAATAGTACAAATTTATTGGTTATGTTTCACTGATAACAGTTTTCAGTAAAATTTATTATTTCTGATCTAAAATGTCTTTTTTATAAAATTTTGATGTGGTCATCTCCTTAATGAATTTATTTAACAGTTTTTTATCTAGTATTCCGATCTTTAGAGATCTTTATATGCTTATAATATTGTAAAATAGTGTGAATTCTTTATCTCTTCAATCTGTAATGATTTAAGTAGGTCAAATTTATTTAATATTTCCAATTAAGTTAGAAATTTAATATTTTGCATTGGCTCGGTACATTGAATCACAGCATCAACCTGTTCAAGATTGAATCTTAAAAATGATGGAATCAGAAGTTTGAAGATTGAATCTTCCTAAAATTTGCTGTATTGAAATGTCATAAAATTTTTGAAATTTGTTAGGTTTTTCGCCCATATGAATTTTCATGTTTATAAATAATGTTTGAAGCTTTAAATTGAATGATCTATTGAGATGTGATAAAGGATTATATTACTGAGTGTGTTATACATTTCAAGTTATGATTGGTGCATAAATATTTTTGTATATGATTGACTTTTCACTAGTCTCATTTGGTTCATTGACCTCGTATGAATGATACTTAAAAGTTTATCTAGAGTTTTTCTTTCCCAAGTTTCTAAAATTAAAATTAAAATAAAAGTAAATTGTTTATTAAATTAAAGTTAAATTGAATGATTGGTTCCCCTTTTAATTATTATCTAAAACTAAATTATTTGTAAAAATTAATATGATTGATAAAAAAATCTTTCTTGGTTTAGACTAAATCTTTCATTCTTATTCATCAGAATCGTTGCAATCATCAAATTCGTCCAGTGCTTCAGATGCGTTGTGTTCATCATTATTACTATGACAAGCGTATAACATTTCAATGTGAAATCTTCCACGAGTGTTGCCTGTATCTGGATGCGTAAGCAGATAAGTTGATTCGCCAACTTTACGATTGACTAAGTAAGGTCCTTCAAAAGGTAGCTGTAGCTTCATGCACTGATCTAAGTTTCTACGACCTGTTCTGGAACTTTTTATTATTCCAAAATCACCAGGGTTGAAGTTTGTTCTTTTCTTGATCTTCGCATTCATCATTGTAGTGTAAGCATCACTTCTTTTTTGTAAACGTTCTTTAACCTTTTCTAAAATTTGTGCATATTGTATTGCAGGTTGATCCATTAACCAGGGTCTTTCAGGATACATGCCCGTCATTAAGAAATATGGTGTTTGCTCAGTAGCAGTGCTAGGTGTATGATTGATGTAGTTTTCAACCATTTCTAATTTATTGTACCAGGAACGATGATTTTGATGTACAAGTATTCTTAAGAATTTGATGGTTTCCTGTATGTAGCGTTCACATATATTGCCTTGAGGATGTCGAATGGAGCAGAAAATAACCTCGACGCCTTGCTGTTGCCAATGTTGTTTGAAACGTTCATTCATAAAATAGGTAGCATTGTCAGCTAATATTTTTGCTGGTTTGATAACTTGGTTACTAAATAGTTCTAATTTATTGATGGAGATCTCTGTTGTGTATGCGTACGTGGGATAAAGTTTAATATATTTTGTGAATGCATCAACTATTACGAAAATGTTTTTGAATTTGTTACTTGGTATTAAATTGCCTATACAATCAATAGCTATGAGTTCTCCTGGACGTTCTAATTTAACACTTTTGATAATATTCTCATTATGGTAATTCTTGTACTTTGCGAGTAGACTTAAATTGCACTTGTTTATTGTTCTTTTAATTATTTTGAGATCTTTTGCACAGAAGTAATTTTCACGAAATAAAAGCCACATTTTTCGTATTCCAAGGTGTGCATATTTGTTGTGTAGCGCTTCTGTAATTAATATTGTGGTAGCTTCATCCACGACATATAGTTCAATACCTCTAATTATTTTAATGATCGCCCCGTTTTTATATTTGAAAGATTGTATGGTTCTTGCATCTTTAGAATTTATTTTAAGTTTTAAAATATCAAAGCATGGATTTTGTTGAGCTAAGTTAACGGGGTGGATTACCTAACCCTGGTCACTCCAAATAAATTGAAAATTTCCTATTGCAAAGAGGAAGGTTTATATAGTATAATGACATCATTTTTACAAGCGAAGATATAATCAAAATTTTGAGTAAATCGATTTTGAAGTTTGCAAATTTACATGTAAAATTAACGAGATTCCCGCGCGTCGCTCATTAACACTTAAGAGTATTTTTGCCTTCATCCCGGTTTCCGATTTGAATTTTTCTTTGAAATTCGGATAGATTGGGGGTGTGATTAGTGGATATTAGTAATAAATATAATCTGGCACGGCCAGAATTGGGCGCAACAAAAAACCTACCCTACGGCCCTCCAGGCCTCCGGGCGGTTTTTCATTCGCGTACGCTGCTCCGCGGCAGAGCTAAACATACGAGAAGGCGCCACCCATCAAGCAAACCGGGATGAAGGCAAAAATACTCTTTAAGTGTTAATGAGCGACGCGCGGGAATCTCGTTAATTTTACATGTAAATTTGCAAACTTCAAAATCGATTTACTCAAAATTTTGATTATATCTTCGCTTGTGAAAATTATGTCAGTATACTATATAAGCCTTCCTCTTTGCAATAGGAAATTTTCAATTTATTTGGAGTGACCAGGGTTAGGTAATCCCCACCAAGTTAACTTCTTGATCCGTAAATGGTTTTTCGTCGGTATGTAACCTATTCAGAGCAATTAAAAATTCTTTAGTGTCGGATTTTGGATTATCCTTGCGACTTAAAGCGTCAGCTATTATGTTGTCCTTGCCTTTTTTATGTATGATGTCAAAGGAATATTCTTGTACAAGTAATGCCCATCTGTAAATTCTGTTGTTTGAGAATTTTGTTCCCATTAAGAAAGTAAGTGCGGAATGATCAGTGTGGATTTAATGCATAAACAATAGCGAGCATTTCTTTTTCAGAAGTAGAGTAGTTTATTTCCGATTTTCTTAAAGTTCGCGATATGAAATTAATTGGCACTTCTATGTCATTATGGATTTGTACTAGAGCTGCTGCTATGGCATAATTGCTTGCATCTGTTTTGAGGATAAATTTCTTGTTAAAATCAGGATGTATTAGCTTCACATTATCATAAAGTGCTTCTTTCATTTGTATAAATGCATTTTCGCGATCAGTAGACCATTCCCATTTTGTATTTTTCTTTAAGGAGTTCAAATAGTACAATAGTGAGATAAGAATAATTTGGTACAAATCTTTTGTAATAGTTCATCAGACCTAGATATGCTCTTAAGCTTTTTATGTTGTGCGGTCTTGGATAATTTTTAATTTGTAGTAATTTCTCTTGGTCTATTTGTATGCCTTGTTCTGAAATAATGTATCCTAAATAATTAACAGTTTTTTGAAAAAATTCGCACTTAGCGATGTTCAATTTTAAACCAGCTTCATCCAAAGCTTTTAATATAATTTTTATATGTGCATAGTGTTGCTCTTCAGAATTACTAAAAATGATAATGTCATCAACATAATGTCCAGAGAAATTATTATATTTATTTAAAATTTCTTGTGTGGCGTGTACTAACGCTGAGGTAGATGTAGGCAGTCCAAAAGGTACAACTTGAAAAGTGTATGTGTTTCCGTCAATAGAGAAACCAGTGTATTTTTGCGAATTCGGGTGCAATTTTATCAGCCAAAAAGAGTTTTTGAGATCAAGTTTTGTAAATATTCTAGCATTGCCTATTCTTGCTAAAAGTGATTCAATATTTTCCGGCATTTCAAACTGTGGTTTGGCAATTGCATTTAAAGCTCTTGCATCCAAACAAAGACGTAGACTGTTGTCTTTTTTCTTAACAATAACCAAGGGATTTAGATATGAGGTAGGAGTTTTCTTGATGATTCCATTTTTTATCATTTGTTCAATTTCTTCATTGACCTGCTTCTTATATGCAAATGATATAGGATAAGTCTTGCATTTAAACAATTTATTTTCCATTATTTGGAGTTCATTTATATAGTTTTTGGCAAAGCTTGCTTGATTATTTATTAAATTCAAATGTTCATTTAAAATTTTCAGAACTTTATTTCGGTTAGTGATCGGACAGTTAATTTCATCAATATTTAATTTAAAACTTTCTTTTATATTTTCATCATTTAAATCATTTTGAAATTTTTCTACATAATTTATGTTGTTAACGCGTTCATCGCTTATTAACAAATTTTCATTATTTTCAACTAACACCTCCCTTCCTCCTGCATTTGTCCATGGGATCACTTCATTAGAAATATTAGCTGTTCTGTTCTTTGCATTAATTATCATTTTGAATTTTTCAATTAAATCGAACCCTATTTATACATTGCATTGTAATATCCTTTAGAATTAAAATTGTATCATTTATTATGGAATCTCCTATCTTTATTTCTGTTAATATACTTTGGTTTGCCGTTGAGAATTTCTTTTTATTTGCCGCTATTAAATTTACTCCTTTGGTTTTCATAATTTTGTTCTCGAATAACTTTTTATTTTTTTCTATTACACTTTGGTTAATTATTGATACTTCAGCACCTGTATCGATTAAACTTATGACTTTGATAGTTAATTAATACTTCAATGTAAGGCAAGTCATTTTCATAAGTGGAATCAACCTTTTCGCTGTTTTCTGTCAGGATGAATTCTTTCGGATGTTGATATGAATTCACCTGCAGATCAATTTGGCTGTCTGCTGAAAATTTGACGTATTGGGCTGAATCGTTGATTCTAATTCCAATGTCGTCGTAGATGCGATATTGTTGACCTGTGGTGGGAGTCTGTTGTTCGGAGAGTTACTTCGGTTTCGTGTCTCTCTTTCGAAATGACTGTCATCATTTGGACCATAGTTTCCATAATTTCGCCCACTACGTTGCTGTCTTGCATCATAATCATTATAATGTTGACGATCTCTACGTGCGTCATTATTGTTGAAACGATGTCGATTATTACCACGACTGCGATTATTGTTTTGACGATTTTGTCCATTTCGTTGATCACTTCTATTATTTTGATTCACTTGATTTATATAACTCGAACGATTGCGATCACCATTATAATTGTTTCTATTGTTGTTAAAATTGTAATTGTTTCTGTTATTATCACTAAAATTGTTTCTATTATTATTATTGTTATCACTAAAATTGTTTCTATTGTTGTTATTATTATCACTAAAATTGTTTCTACTGTTATTATTATTATCACTAAAATTGTTTCTATTGTTATTATTAAAATTGTTTCTTTGCTCATTATCACTATTATTTTTATTATTGTAATTATTGAAGCGATTGTTATTGTAATTTTGATTATTATTTTTGCCATATGATTTTGTGTTCACATAATAACTGTCGAATCTTCTTAGTAAGTTGGAGAGATCACTTATATTGTTGATGTTCTCTACAGTGACGCGATTTCTAATATCAATGTTAAAATGATTAGCTAAATATCGAACAATATCCGTTTCTTGAATTGCAGGTTCCAATTGCGATACTTTATTAAGAATCCTTTCTGCATATTCATTCCTATTTTCCATGCCATTAAATTTTCCTGTCATCAATTGACGTCTTACCTTCTCTTGAGCTTGTTGATCCCAAAATCTTGTTAAGAATAAACTTTCAAATTGCTCAAAATTGTTGAATGAGTCTTGAATTCGGAATGAGTCCGAACCATTCTTTTGCATTTCCACCCATAATTGTACAGATATAATTTTTGAGCTTGTCCAAATCTTTAATTTGTGTGGTAGCTCTTCTAGCATATTTAATAAATTGCCTTGGATTTATGTTTCCATCTGTATAAAATTTTATCGGTGCTGCATTATTTATTTGCCATGGTATTTCATGAAAATTTGATGATATATTGGCATGGTTGACCAGGGATTTATTATGGATTTTTATATCCTCCATATCCTTTTGCATCTCTTTTACTTCTTTGCCTACTGATATTATTTTGTACTTTTGCGTATATAGCTCAATGCTAACCTGACATTCAATTTCTTCAGATTTCTTTTTACAATCTTCGCTTTTCTTTTGTATTGCTAATTGAATGTTTTCTTCCTTTGTTTTTATAATTTCTTCTAAATGACATCTTGTTGTGTTGTTGGAATGTTCAATCTTTTTATCAATGACTATCTCATTAACAATATCGTGCCTGATGTGAATAATGTCTTCTTTGACTTCCTCTACATTAGTTTCAAGCAAGGTGATTCTTCCATCATGTGCATCAATTTCAATTTTTAGCTTGGTTTCTAGATTTTTGAATCCAACATTCATTTTAATGTTTAGATCAGCAATTTCATTTTTTAATTCAGATCTTCCCGATTCAATTTTTTCATTCGTTAGATCGATTCTTTTGTTTGTAGCATCCACCTTTCTAGACACATCCTTCAACTCACCAGCCAATTCTTCTCTTGATTTTATTGTTTCTTCTTTTGATGAAGCTATATCATTTTGTAAATTTCTGGACATTTCTTTCATCATGCTGAACATTGCATCAAATAAATTTTTGTTCGCTTTTTCTTCCTTTTCTTCTTTTTGTGTATCTGAAATGGCTTGTCTACTAGATTCAGTCGAAACATTGAGCTCCTGGTCTTGTGATATTGTAATATCATCAATCACAGTTTCCAAAATCTCTTCTGCTTGTTTTTGAGAATCCATTATTGTTTGTTTTTAAAGTACTTGCGTTAAGAATCGTTATTAATTTATTGATGTTTGTTTGTGATGCTTTTAAAGAATGATTTCTCTGATAAGTGTCTAATGTCAAAGATTTAGAAAATAAAAATAATTTTTGAAAATTTTTTTTTTCTACCTTTTCAACCCTTAATTTAGCTTTACGACTTGTGCGACAAAAAGATGCTGATCTTTTGGTGCTGCAACGTTTTAATAAAACTAGCAACCCTTAATTGATTTTAATTGTCTCTACAACCCCTAATTCTACTCGAGCCCCACGCAATGGCGCCAAAAAGATGTTAAAATATTGCCAAAAGTTGCACAATTTTTGTCAAAAAAATAGATTTTTATTATTTTCAACCCCTAATTCAATTCGACGCCCCACGTTGGGCGCCAAAAAGATGCTGTGAAGTTTCTTGTGTAAAATTGTACGCCTCGGTTTTGTGTTGAGCGCCACTTTCAAAAATGAAAGAAAATTTTTAAATTGTAAAATTGAAATATTCGAGGGTGTAATTTTACCAAGAAGCTCACCACCCTTGTCCCTCTTGTTTAGCTCAGCCTTGAGATTCCCTCAGAGTATGGTAGGTTCAAAGTTTAATTAAGGGATGTTTATGGAAATCAAAATAAAATCTTTTTGAAATATTGAAAATTGTAGGTCGAATAATTGTATGAAGAGATAAACGTGATTCACCTTTGCTTTGATGAATCTCAAAAATTGGAATACTTCACTGTTGTTGTTGTTGAGTCAATAAAAGATTGCATTTAAATCGGAAATAATTTTATATTGAAATAATTAAATCGCATGCGCAAAATGTCACTTTTATGCAATAGTATTTTTGATGGATTGCATTCTTGCATGTTGGTATTCTTTAGTAATTGTTCAACCATTTCCGTTTGGCTTAGCACTATTCCCGTTTTGTTGCGTTTGATATTAATTCCCAAAAATGTTTTTGGGTTCTCGGTGATTTTAATTTTAAATTCTTCTTCAAGTTTTTTTAGAAAATTGTCCATTTTAATTTTGTTTGTTCCCATTAGTAAACCGTCATCGACATATATGGCTAATATCATGTCGCCTTCTTCATTTTTAAAAACGCATCTTTCCGATTTTAATGGTTCCATGTTTACGTTTTTTAAAAAAATCGTAAATTGTTCGTTAAATTTTAACGATGCCTGCTTGAGCCCGTATAAGGCCTTTTGTAATTTACAAATTTGGTTGTTATTTTCATAACCTTGTGGCATTTCCATATAAATATCGTCGTCCAATTTTCCGTACAGGAATGCTGTTTTTATGTCGAACTTTATTAATTTACTATTTTGTTCAGCTGCAATCGCAAATAGTAACCTGATCGCACAGCTGCTGATTACAGGGCTGTATGTTTCCTGGTAATCTATTCCTTGAATTTGTTCAAACCCACGAACTACCAATCGTGCTTTATATGATCCGTCATCTTTTATTTTAAATACCCATTTATTACTTAGCAGTTTTTTATTTATTACATCGCTTTTATTTATTAATGTCCACGTTTGATTTTCTTTCAACGAGTCCTTTTCATTGTTGATGGCTTTGACCCACTTGTCTTTGTCATCACCATTTACGGCTTCTTCATAAGTCAACATAACGTAGTCTTGAAATAATTTCGGCGCTTTTCTTACTCGGTTTGATCTTCGCAATTCTTCAGTCGGTTGTTCATCTTCTGTTTCATTTTCTTCGTTTTCTGATTCATTTTCGGATTGAATTATTTCATCGTTTTCTGATTCATTTTCGGATTGAATTATTTCATCGTTTTCTGATTCATTTTCGGATTGAATTATTTCATCGTTTTCTGATTCATTTTCGGATCGAATTATTTCATCGTTTTCTGATTCATTTTCGGATTGAAATATTTCATCTTGTTCAATATCGTCATTTTCAATTAATTCCGGTATTTTATTAATTGTTTGGTAATCACTCGTGAATATTACATCTCGGGCAGTTATTATTTTTTGTTCTTCTTCGTCAAAAAGTCTGTACCCATTCGGAGCGTACCCTACAAAAATAAATTTCTTGCTTCTTTCTTCAAGCTTCTTTAAATATCCTAGTCTTTTGGCGTAAGGAAAAGTCCCAAAAATATGTAAATATTTTAAGTTTGGCTTTTTGTTGTACCACATCTCGTATGGCGTTGTTTTTACTGTTTCTGTCGGAATTCTGTTGATTAAGTAGGCGGCTGTTTGTACAGATTCACCCCATAAATTATTATTTGCTTTAGTTTCAAACATTAACGACCTTGATTTATTCATCAATGTTCGGTTGAGCCGTTCCGATTTTCCGTTTAATTGTGGATAATGGACAATCGTAAAATCCATTGTTATCCCCTTATTTTTACACCAATCAATCATTTCATTGTTTTTATATTCTTTTCCGTTATCCGATCTTAATATATTTACTTTTAAGTTCCATTTTGACTCAGCTTGGTTTATAAATTCTTTTACTGCATTAAAAGTTTCATGCTTACCATTTAACAATTTTATCGTGCAAAAGTGTGTGTAATCGTCTAGGAATGTTATGAAGTATTTCTTGTCATCCCACGTTGCTTCGAGTGGTCCCACGATGTCGCTGTGAATTATCTGCAACGGTCTTGTTGCGCGTTCTCGAATTTCACTAAATGGTTTTCTTATCTGCTTAGCTTTTATGCACACCTCGCACGTTGTGTTTTTAAGTTTTTTAATTTCGGCGTCACTCAGATTTAACCCGATCCTGTTTGATTTTAGTTTTAACATGTTTTTACTCGTTATATGTCATATTTTTTATGCCAGTTTTCAACACTGTTGGTTTCACTTACAAGAGCATTTTCACCCGTTTTATTCAATTTTATTTTATACAGTTCGTTTTTACGTTTTCCTTCCATGATTTTATTTTTATAAATTTCGATCGTATTGTTTTTAAAATGTACCTCACCACCGTTTCGCGTTATTTTATTCACTGATAATAAGTTTTTACTTAAATTCGGAGCAAATTGAACATCTGTTAGTATGCATTCATCAGTTTCGATTTTTCCAAATCCTAAGGCTTGTAATGTTTCACCCTTTTTTGCGGTTTTAATTTCTGTTACCCTTTTTTGCATGTTCTGTATGAAAATTTTTTTATTGACCATGTAACGCTATTTTGGCCTCGTTCAAATTGCCCCTTGGGTAGCCAGGGCTGAGGACGTCTTGTCGATTTCTTTAACACTTAAAAAAAAATGCACTCGGGCGCCAAAAGTTTTTTGAAGGGAAAACTTTAAAACTAAAATAAAAGAATAAAAAAAATGGTTCTAGCAAATTATTAATTATTTATTTTACTATATGTACAAATGGAAGTAAATCACTGATATATTTACAATAAATGAAAACGGAAACAATCTTAATAATATATTTACAATAAATGAAAAAAAAACGGAAGCAAATGAATAATAAATGGAAAACTTAACATAAACGGAAGCGGTTTTAATAATTTATTTTATTTACAAATTTAAATGACTTCAAAATCTTATTGAATAAGATACCTTATGACAAAATTGAATAGCACGGCACTGGAATGAAACAGAGCATAACCAACATAACCTTTGAAAGTTATTATCGGAGTTTGTATTTTTAAGTGGTCTTATTACGTTTCAAAGGAAACTGAATTTTTCCGGTGGCGGTTTAATCTTAACTCAGCAATTACTTAAAGGCAAATTACTGAATTTTCAAAAACGAATAAAGAAATAAAATGAAGCTACTTGACGGGGACTACTGAACTTTTAGATTAGAAGATCCAATTGCGTAAACGGAAACGGAGGAAGCCAGTGGCTGGCTTCAAATACGGGAGCGGATTGAATCTTTTGAGAACAGGTAATGGGCAGTCTCGGAAAGTAGTTTATTATAGGTTATATTATACTTTCAGCTAAAAGCCTAGATCCGTAAGCTTGTCGCTGGTGTAATCGGAAAGTTTCCTTCGGCTAGAATCGTAACCAAAAGAAGGTTTGGTAACTGGAAAAATCGCCTAGAATCGTAAGCAATTTTGTAGGAAAGCTCGGATCGGAATACGGGATAACGGTCGGTCGGGGGCCCTGATCTCAAAATTTCAACAAGCTTCCTGCAGAAATGACAAAGACTTAAGGAAGTGGTAATTCTACCATTGTCATCTATCCGAATGTATTGACATGAAATTCAGTGTACTGTAATTAAATTCAGTTTCCTATAATTAACAATAAATTTGGTTGGTTGTTTAGGCAACCAACAGTACTCCAACAATATTATGATGTTTGATTTTTGAAAAGTAAATTTTTGAAAATAAATCATAAGTGAACATAATATTCCTTCTTTACAACCATGTGCGATGTGGCACCACTATCCAAGTAAAAATCAATTTCATCGTTTATGCTGCTCGAATCTTCGTGCGTTAATAAAGCCGTTTTTTTATTTGACTTTCCTTTGTTCCCACTGGTTGAATAGTTTTTGTTTCGAAAGAAACAATCTTTTTCAATGTGGTTTGTTTTTTTGCAAATATTACATTTTATTTCTTCATTTTTACACTCTCGCAAAATGTCCTGGTTTTCCGCATTTAAAGCATGTTTTATTACTGTTTTTATGAACAAAACTCTTTTTAAAATTTTTACTCTGCTCACCTGTGAACGCTGCTTCTTGTTGTTCACTTGAATTTTCATGGTTTTTATTGCGCTTCTCCTCAGCCAAAAGTCTTGAAGTCAATTCTGATAAATTCCGTTTGTTTTCCGGGCAAGATTCCCACGCACTGATAAAATATCGGTATTTTTCTGGAAGTGTCGATAAGATTTTTGTTATTATCATTGTTTCACTAATTTCTTCTTTTAAGCTGTTTAGTTTAAACGCTAAACTTTCCAATTCACATATGTATGTTGTTATATTACTGCCGCTTTTAAATTTGTAATTGTAAAACTCCTGAAGTAAGTTATATTTCTTTTGTTGATTGTCACGCTCAAATAACAATTGTAGTTTGTTAAACATTTCACTTGCGCTTGAGCAATTTATTAGATGCATTAAAACTTTCTTTTCAACGGTTGTTACAATTATCCTTTGGACGATAGCATCCTTTTTATTCCATTCTTCTTTTGATGTTTCGTCTCCTGTTGGACATTTAGTTTTACCCGTAGCAATATCGTATATTTGCTTCGCTTTAAAGAAAATTGTAATTTGGAATTTCCATATTCCGTAATTTTCTTCGTCTTTGAGTTTTTCAATGTTTAAGGTGTCCTCCTTGTTAGCCATTGTTTTATTTTTATTGTTCTTACCGGTTTTTAACACTTTTTAATTGTTTTTAACACCTTTTTTTTTACTGTTTTTACGAATCGCACCACCATTCAACTTTATTTCTCACCCTGGGCACAATAATCTGTTGGGTTTTAGGATATTAGTTTTTTAATTGTAATGAAAAAACGTAACACTTGTAATTTAATAGTTTAATTATATTCAAATTATAAGAGTATGCAAATATCATTGCAGTGGAAAATGTAATAAAAATAAAGCATGAATAGTTAATAATCATACGACGTATTCGATGCAACTGTCTTTCGCTCCTACACATAACACATACGCGCGTGTACGAAATGCGCGCGCTACACAAAATGTAACCACGAACATTTGAAAATTATGCTTCCAAATTTTCTTTTTGTATTGGAGTCTTCAGAACCGAATATGGTTTTGCAGGATATAATTTCTTATATGGACCGACATCAGCTACTGCCAATTTTGGACGATTCCATGTGCACTCAACGTCGGTTACAGATAAATTGTAATGACAATATGGGACAATTGCACGTCATTGACTCAATACGATCATCAATTATTAGCATCTAAAAAGTAATCGGGGGTTAATCCACAAGAGGTTCACTTTTTATCGGATAAAATTGTTTTTGGACGAAAATATGGATAGCCATGGAAATAACTCGAGAATTAAGGGGATTTTAAAAATTGCGAAAGCGTAGCTTGAGCAATTTTTGTAGATCCCTTAATTCGAGAGTTATTACCTTATGGCTATCCATATTTGAGTCAATCAAAAACAATTTTATCCAAATAAAAAGTGAACCTCGCGTAGATTATAGGGAGATTATTTCATTCCTTATAAAAAAAACAAACACTGTTCGAAATTTTACAATTTTTAATAAGTGGAAAATGCTATTAGAATTTAATTATTACAATCTTTACCATAAATCATATTTTGCACGTGAAATGTGCAATTGTTATAGTTAATAGTATTACTAGTTGACTCTTCAGCATGATTGACCAATTTTAAATTTTGATTAGAATTTTCAGAATTACGAGATGTACTTTCATGGCATCTTAAATTAGAAACTAAATCTGTATGGTGACTTTCGTCCAGCTGCAGGTAGGGATCAATTGATTTTGTATTGGCATGGCCGGTAATTTTGATCAATTCTTCACTAGAAATTCCTGCTTTTGCTAAATTTGACACTGCACTAGACCTGTTTGAATGATTAGTTATTTTATCGTTTTTAACATCTAATCCAATTTTTGTTGCTGAATGTTGCATCCACTTCGAAATTTGATTTTCTCCTAGAGGCATATTTTTAAACCATCCACTAGAATACTCGTTATTCCATGAGGGATTAGGTGTTAAAAAGAATCGATCAGTTTTAATTTTTTCTGTACGCTTACTAATTAATTTTTTAAATAACCGAATCGGGCAAATTGTAGGGTCATCTAAATTTCGAGTAAGCCACTTACTGTCACTTAATTTCTTCTCACCTCCTTGGCATGTTTTTGAGAATATAGTATTATATTCCAAACGATCTGTTAAAGTCCCGTCGGATTTTTTTTCAAACTTGAAATAAAAAGTCTTACATTTTGATGCCTCTCCACCTCTCCAAGCTAGTTCGTATGCTGCTATATGATAGAATCGTTTTTGAAGCCCATCGGGAGTGTCCTCATTCCATAGGTACATAATTTTTTTTATATCTGTGTTTGTAAGGGCAACTGAGCTTTGTTTTCGTTTTTCTGGAATGGCTTGCAAACGTTTTCGATTAGCGTTTTTAGCATCTCTTGCCTTTTTAAACTCCAGATCTTTAAATGGGTCGAAATTTTTGCCAAACTCCGAGAAATATTTTTCTTGTATCATTTTTGCCGTTATATTCCATATAGTTTTAACAACTCCTTCTTTGTGGTCTTCTCCATTGATTTTTTTCATGTTGTATGCCCAGTCCGTTAATATATTGCCAATCTCAGTCAAAGTTGTAAACTGCTGAAGGGTATACTTTCTTTCGGCACAGAAAATTTCAAATTGTTTCCAAATGGAAGCTTTCGTTTTCCTTGTGTTTTTTGGAACACATTCTTCAATAGCATCGTTAATTTCGTTATCGGAATAATTATTAAAACGCAGAACATTTTTCTCTATTACAATATTGTTTAAATAAATAATTACCATGGTAATATTTGCAATTATGACTTATGACAGTTGTTACCAAAGGCTACTACACACAAAAAGCTACATCGAGTTTAATCGAATTTAATCGCATGTTGAGAGAGAGTTTAATCACTTGCAAAACTTCAAAATGACATGTGATTGGTCGAAACAAAACACATTTGTGAATTCGATTGGTTGTTGAAATAGGAATGGAATAATCACTAGTATAAATAAGTTTAATTATAAAATGTATAATTCACAACTTACCTCTACATTATACATTTTTTTCTTCATACTTGCAGAAACAACGCCTTTCATTAAAGGAGGTGCTACAGCAGGGTCATAATGAACACCTACTACATAGCCACTTTCATAAGAGTTCTCTCCTCACTTTAATTGAGAATTATGATTTTGAAAAAATTTTAATATCATGCTTATTTTCACAACGTGTTTGTTGGCCATAATGCTAGAAAAAGAACATAGAATTGATATTATTAAATTATTAAATATGGAAGCGTGCAACATTCTTACCTACTATTCACAACAAGGCGAAATTTAATTGAAGAATTTTTAGGTTAGAATTGTAAATGTAAAAATTCCTTGCAACAGAAAACTTCACTTCAAATTTTATTATTGTCTTTACTTAATCTACCTTCTAATATATACCAACTAAAATATTAAATGTAACAACCGCAAAATAAAAATTCTATTCAATAATAACTTTGAACACTATGTAATTTTAATGGAACAAAATTAATGTTTTAGTACGGTACCATTACCTAGGTCAATTACTGACGTCACAGTAATGGTGCGTATTTCAGCTGAAACGCTGTAGTTGTACCTCCTCTTTTTGGTTAGTGGTGCGGATCCAAAAAAAATCCTTTTTTTTGCCTGACACTTTTTTGACATAGCCAACAATCCCCTTGTCACATCTCGACGAAAAGTTAGTAAAGACACATTTGGTTCATCCATGGCTGTTTGGTAAATAATATATGAATTTATAAACGTAATTTCTATACATCCCTAAAAGATACGGTGCCACCACTCTCTGGATCTTCTGTCTATAGCGTAGCACTGTCTTAGTTGGTCATGGTGGTCTACGCCACCCATAAATTCGTTATAGTCTTTTATAATCAATGGTCCAAGAATATTAGCAGTTGTTCCGTCGCGCAGTTTTCTTGAGATCTGCACACTTTCTGTTCCATGAAAATTTGACACCAAATAAGTCACTACTTTGTTATCTTTCCATTTGTAATAAGTGATTCCAGTGTTACGACATACGATGATCAAAGTCACCTCTTTTTAACTGTTGATCAGAGGTCAAATTTTTAGGCAATCCCTTTCTATTGGATATGATGGTCCCACATGCTAGGGTATTTTCTAGTTTTAGTTTTTCTAATAATCTTATAGTTGTAAAGAAGTTGTCGAAATAAATTGTTTTATTTTTTCCACATTCACATTCTGTCATTTGCAGTACAACTCGCTCACCTAAGTTATAAGTTTGAAATTTTTTCTTCTTGGTATTCATGTTTACCCTGATAAACTTGAAATTTTTGCACAAATCCGGCCATATCTGACAAACACCAAAGTTTAAAACCGCGTTTAATGGGTTTCATCGGATTATATTGCTTAATCGAGGACCGACCTTTAAATTTCAGTATAGATTCGTCTACACACATCTTTGGTGCACCTGTATAATTTATGAATACAGAATTAAGTGTTTCGATCATAGGACGAATTTTATAAAGTTTGTCTTTATTATTTTTATCAAGGAGACTGTTATCACTTACATGTAAGTTCGAAAGAATTGCTTGAAATCTATTTCACGTCATTGTTTCTGGAACAATAGCAACTTTGAGATCGTCGCCCGAAGACCAATAATTGGCCAAACTTGGCAGAACATGATAACCCATTAAAAAATGTATTCCTATAAACGCCAAAATTTCTTCTTTGGTAATTTGTAAGTTTTTGCTTTTTTGAGTGCCATAAAGATTAGTTTGATACGTTATGTATTCTATTGTGTTTCCCAATAGTTTTATAAAAACGTCAGTAGCAGTTTTACATTCGAGAAAATGTATCTCTTCCCAAGTGCGATTAGGTAAATTTAGACTACAATCGGGCGTGGGTTTATCTATTTTTACGACGGTTTACTAGTCTAGGGTTAATAAAATCATAGTTTTAGTTTGAGATATTTTTAATGAAATCATAGTTTTAGCGTTTTAGTTTTAAAAAATACATTTTAACCTGCTGTAAATAATTTTTTAAATATACATTTTTTCCAAAACATTTCTGCATAGTGTTTTACACTTTCAAAAAAATCTTCATCAAAATCTACATACACTTCTTCAAATTCTTTGCTATTTTCAAAATTAGGTTTAGCAACACAAAATAGAGCTTTTTTCTTTCTTGCTAAAAACATCTGAAAATGTACTTGAGCCTTATACTTATTTGTTATTCTACAGTCTTTTATGTAATTTAAATAAGTAATTTCACTAATTGGGCATTTAATTTCTACCACGAAATCGTTACAAATGCCGTCCGGAGATGCACCAAAAATTGGGTATAGTGGATTAATAATCAATCCAGTTTGATCCACACGAATATGCAGCTTTTCCTGTACTGCATTTATTACAGCAGCTTCCAGTTTTATTCCTCTCTCCATGGCCTTTGTATTTTTAATTTTTCGAACCCCTATTATGGTTTCCACCAAGCTACCTTCTGCAGTTTTACATTTTGCTGCTTCATAAAATTTGGAAGCAGTTATTCTTCCATATCTTAACTCATGCCACATTGGAGAATTATTTTGATCAATCGTTGTACTTTGAGCAAGCAAACATGCATCTTCAGAGATTTCTTTCGTTGAAAATTTTATCAACTGAATCACCTCCTGCATCTTTAACTAAGCTCATCAAATAATGTAGAGATAATATTTTTAAATTTTCTTTTGAAGTTGACGGAGAAGCAGATGAAGAAACATAATATCTTGTAACATGGCTTTTTATGTTTTGATGAATAGCTGCATCCATTATTCTTTTAAAAACTGCAGTGTTATCACATAACACAGGTAATTTCTTATTTTTTGGTAAAAATTCATTCACATCAACATACTTTTTAGCAGAAGGTATTGTTGATAAACGTGCTTTCTTCCAGTAGCATGTCACTTCGGTAGGTGAAGGTTCTTCACTTCTTCGATGCAACCACATAAGGAAAGCTAATGCATGTTTACATCCTCGGGAAGCAGCAGCACAATCATAACATTGAATATTCCGAATTTCCTCTTTTGCTTCATCAATTATTACTTCAAAGGTGTATCCTTTATTTCTGATTTTGTGTTACGGGCAAACTTTACTACTTTCCTACTAATTCTCGGTAATCTTTTTGCAATTCCAAAATTGTTATTAGTTAGGATTGGAAGCAAGGACACTTGAAATCAGTTTCTTTGTTTGCTCTAGGTCACATTTCGAAAAAATAATTTACGATGATCGTTACAAATTGTAATTAATGTAAATAAATGTTTACCTTATTATACATTTTAATGATTGATTCAACCAAAATATGTTCTAAAGCTCTCAAAGTGTATTTCAAAGAACGTGTAGGTATTTAAGCTTACTCTGCTAATTCTCATCACAGTAATCGTCACAAAATAGCGCGAATTCAGCTACGCTTGCGTAAAGAGTACAATGAAGTACAAGGTTGTTTAACCCTTTGATGGAGGGGTGGACACTCAGTACTATTTTGCCGGGGCGGCGAACTGGGTACGCCAGCTCATTTTTTGATGTTTGAACCAAATTTTCAACAGTTTTTTCCCATTTCAGCAGAAATGGTTTTAAGCTTATAATTAAAAATTGAATTTCGATTAAAAATGTCAAACCCCTTTTGAAAACTAATATTTACTGTCAAATGGGTATGCTGATTTGAATTAAAAGTTCAGGTAAAATAATTGTATATTAATCAGTAAATAAGATATAAAACTTATTTGTAAAAACTGTTTATTCAAACAAAAAATTATGAAATAAAAGTAGAAATATATTAAATAAAAATAAGTAAAAAAACTAAATCCATAATAAGAAAAAAATTCACTGATCCTCGTCATCATTTCTATCACATGTCAAGCAGATGTTGATAGTTTTTGCCAAATGGGCTTTACATGTAAATTCACTACATGGTGAGCAACTAATTGTAGTGTAGTTATTTTTAAGTCTTCCGCATGTAGTGCACCGACCTTTTTGCTTTTTAGGTGGTGGTTGTAATAATGCCTGTTCTTCGTCCATCTCCGATTGAAGCAATCTACGAATAATGGCTTTTGAATGTACGGGAAGGGATGATAACTTTGCACGTTGCGGAAGGTACGGCTTTATAAGAGACGTCGCCAAGCTTTTTAGAAATATTCTTCTGAGCTTGGGAGAAGCATTTGGATCAGCATAATTCAAAAGAATTTGTGCATTTATTCCAACTACGTTTTGAAGCGAAAAAAAAAAAGTCAATGTCCACCTATATGTTTTTCGAGTTACGGTGTAGTTGCCGCAAAGCTGGTCTACTGTATCTACCCCTCCTTTGAACCTGTTGTAGTCCATAATTATTTGGGGTTTGTTGGTTTCTGAATCACATTTGTTGTCATCATGAACAGTGCTAAGCAGAATTACGCATTTATTTTTTTTGTTGTATAGGAAACCATGGTAATATCTTTTTGGAAGCCGAAAAGTGAAGTTCCGACTGCTCTGCTTTTATTTGGTTGAAATTCAATAGGAATTTCTTTTTTATTTCTTTCAGTGTTCCTACAAGAGTTTAGTTATATTTGATTTGAGTTATTTATTTAATATTTAAAAAGTTTCACTTATATAGCATTTCCGTATGGGATTATCCATTTAATCCGGATTATCCGTTAATACATAATTCCCTGTCACTACATTACCCCCCTTCTAGTGAGATAGCCGAAGGAGGTATACGAGGTATTTTCACTAGAAGGGGGGGTAATGTAGTGACCGGGAATTATGTATTAACGGATAATCCAGATTAAATGGATAATCCCATACGGAAATGCTATATAAGTGAAACTTTTTATATATTAAATAAATAACTCAAATCCTACCATATTGACAGAAATCGAAGACATATTAATGAACCCACCGGAAAAAGGAAAATACGAAAAAATAAAAAAAAAATTAATAAGACGACTATCCCCGTCGCAAGAAACAAAAACCCGAAGAATGATTGAAGAAGAACAAATAGGCGATAGAAGTCCATCCCAATTTTTGCGAAAACTAAGAAGCTTAGGAGGATCAGATATAACCGAAAATCTACTAAAAACAATTTGGATAAGTCGTTTACCAACCGAATTAAAACCTATTCTAGCAGTAGTGGAAGTGCCCGAACAAACGCTGGACGAGTTGGCCGAACGCGCAGACAAGATAATCGAGATGATACCACGAGGAAACGTTCAAACCATCGCAAAAAATAATCCGATAGAAGAAGAAAGCACAAATAGCGAAGTTCAGGAATTAAAAACAGAGATAGAAAACCTAAGAAAAGAAAACAAACAACTTCGAAAACACAGCAAAAGTCACAGCAAAAGTTTTTCCGGTGGGTTCATTAATATGTCTTCGATTTCTGTCAATATGGTAGGATTTAAGTTTGCTACGACGTGGCCATATTTTGTATCGTCCACTGTTATGTGACTCAAGGCGAACTGGATTTCTAGTTGAACAAACCATAGAAGAGGTTTTTCCACCCAGAAGGGCATTATTTTCATTCCAACGTGGTTGATTTCGCGTGCCATTACATAGTTCCTTTTTTCTTCCGTTTTTGGATTTGTTTCGTTATCACGTCGGGGTCACCATTTTAGTTATATTTGATTTGAGTTATTTATTTAATATATAAAAAGTTTCACTTATATAGCATTTCCATATGGGATTATCCATTTAATCCGGATTATCCGTTAATACATAATTCCCGGTCACTACAAGAGTAATCACATTGCTAAGGAGTGACAAGGCCAAAGATAACTGGTGTACCAATTATCTGTGGTGAGATTTCTCTTAGAACCTTTATATGGGCTGATCAGTCTATCAACGATATCCATACTTGAATTTGAAGCTTCATATGGCCCAGGGGGTTGAGTTCCACAGTAAAGTTCTAATTTTAGGCTATAATACGTTCGTGAATCAACAATAGCAAATACCTTCAAGCCATACTTGGCGGGCTTATTAGGAATGTACTGTATAAATGAACTGTTAGAATTATGTTTAAAATAATCTAGAAAAAATGAAAATGCAATATTTGCTAAAAATGCAAGTAGGAGAACCACCTACGCTTTGTATGCACTTGATAAATTCAAGGATGTCTGTTAGTTGCAGTTAGTTGCATTTGAACGTTCATAAAGTATAGGTGACACTGAGGAATTATTATTACAACGTATTCAACTTTTATGTATTGCTTTATTAAATAAAAACTAAAACGAAAACGACTTTTAATCCAAATACATCAACATGAACACCTCCCTCTAAAAGGTTCCAACTTTTCATCTATTGTCAGCTGATCCCCGGGCGAGTAAAATTTTTGACAATTTTCATTGAAAGTGTGGAAAAATTCTCTAACTGGGTAATTTATCAAGTGATCTTCTTGCAGACCTTGTTGATTTGTCATCAAATCTTACAGCAGCTAGGAGAAATCTGAATCTTTTCAGTCCCATCGCCTCTTGTAATATTTCAATACCAGTGCCGTCTTGGGCCCATGCGTCTTCAAGATTTATTTTCGACATTTTTTTCGTGCCTAATAAGAATAAAATCCCCATAAAAGCCATAATTTCAGATCTGTTTGTGTCTATTGCACTGCGTTTTGAAATAATATTTTTTGTGGTCTCAGCTGTTCTTTTACTTTGGATGTGCATATTAGTGTATTTTACAATTAAATCTATCATTTCTATGTTTATAATTTTGAGAAAAGCGGATATTTCATCTTTTACATCGGCGCAGTTCTTGGAACATGGAAGAATTGATTTAAAAATATTTTTAGAAGCTGTGCGTGCAAATTTGCTTTTTACGGGGGTTGTCTTCCATTTATGAACTTCAATGGGTTCCTTTACAACCCTTCCCTGTATCTTTTTTTGTTTGTAAATTGTTTTTATATAAAAACTAGATGATACCCCGTCCGAGGACGGACAGCTAGAAGGATGTAATGATATTTCACTTTTCCCCGTCTATTTACGTTTTTTTCCCGCGATAATTTTTGAAGTTTCTAAAGTCCGCCATCTAGCGTTGACAGGAGTTAGTTGAGTTTCATGTGGCGCGCGCACGACCACAACCACAGGAGCCTGACGAAAATGGCGTAGTAAGAAGGACGCTTGTGATTTGTGTGTGTTTGTAAACCTGGTAAAATTACCGAAATTGGCGTAATTCCTTTGTTCGTTCATCTGGGTGTTAATGAAAAAGGCCGTCCTTGTGACAATTATTACGTTCGCCAAGATTTGGTTATATTTGATGCATATTTGGTTTTATGCAATCAACAGCTTTATGCAAATTTACCTTACTGGAGTTTTAACGACAAAACCAATCACCACGCAATTCAATCAATCCGTTGAAGTTTTTGCTACAAAATTAGGTTCGATCTCTTCCTTAAATATTGTGGTATTCGAAGCTGATGTATTTTGATGACGCCATTCCTTTGTTCGCACATTCCTGAATGCAGGACCGTATTTCGCCCCATCGTCAATGTGTATTTATTGTTTATGTTAAATTTTGCGTAAGTACTTTTTATCAGTTTATTTTAATTAACCCCGCTACCGATTCTAAATATTACAAACATTAAATTACGTCAAATTAAATATAAATTAATCATCACTTATTCTACCGGTTTTAAACAATTGAACTCCGAATGAAGTGTTTCGCCCATCCCTTTAGTTTTTGTGTTTCGGAGTTGCTATTCAAACAATTTTGCGTTCACCTTCAGCATAAATCTCGTGAACACTTGTGGTTCGTACCCAGGTGTAGTGCATTGTGTAATTCGATATTTTAAACATTTTAGTTATCTTCACGTCAAACTTTTCAACATTATTTAGTTTATCAAATGTTCATATATTTAATTATAATCTTAAGTACTAACCCCTTTTTTTTTGGTTCTCGAACGTGGAATCGAGGTGTTGTTTTAGTGGGATACTACCCGAGTCAATTTTCATCTCGATTCGACTGACCGAAACCTTGTTTATATTACATTTATGTTCTTTTATGTGTTTAGGTTATATATACAGTGTGTTGAACATTTTATGTTCACCTTTAGCATAAGTATTATTATTCTTTATATCATTATTTTATTATTGTGTATTATTAGTCATAAGTTATTTAAATCCGACAACTATTTATCGTATTTATATGTCATTATTTTACAATCTCATCAACGTTTATTATTATTAATCGACATAAATTGTCAAAATCGCTGTCATTATTATTCACATATTAGTTTATTAGCTTCACCAAAATTAAGTCTTTTAATTAAAATATTGTTACTCGTTGTTGGATATATTTTATTTCACTCTCGACTCCCCCCCCCCTATTTCTATATAGGTAAGTTCTGAATTACTTTTGGGGTAAGTTTATGACAAATTCAGTGGCGCCCTAATACCCGATTGTGACTTCCCTTGATTTTGCCGTCCCGGATTGTTATTGGAGTGATTTAAGCACCACGACCCACGCGATTGAGCTAGCGGCATCCAATACAAATCCAGGTAGGTGCCACACATTCACCTGTGTGATCACAGTTTGTTGACGGAACCAATTTGGCCCGTTACAAGGACGGGCAGGCAGCCAAGGTCATATGGCTTTTGGATTGCACTGAGAGCTTTCCTTAATCTTCATTCAACTTAAGTTACCTTGGGTAGCTGCCCGTCCTTCTAGCTGCCCGTCCTCGGACGGGGTATCATCTAGTTTTCAAATATTGAAAATTCCTCAGCTTCTTCCTTTTAGGCTTCTATACAAAGTATAGCAAGAAGCCTTATGATCTAGCTCCGTGTCTGTCTGTCTGTCTGTCTGTCCGTCTGTCCGCATAATTCAAAATCATACAGAGCGTTTCAAATCGTGTTGGAAATACTCTGTGTGTATAGAGGTCTAAGAACTGGGTAGCCAGTGCGCTACTTTTAGGCTTCTGTACAAAGTATAACAAGAAGCCATATTTAGGCTTCTATGCAAGGTATAGAAAGAAGCCTTATGGTCTGGCTTCGTGTCGGTCCGCATGTTTCAGAGCCAATCATAACGTTGATCAACTGAAACGTTGTTATATTGTAAATACTTCGTATATATAGTATTGCGTTAATCTGTTAATCCGTTGATTCGATTCGCTAATGCAATTTATTATTATTACAGGTTAGATGATGTTTTGTATTGCTTTCATCAGAATCAAAATCGGAATCGGAAAAGTCGCTGCTAGAATAATTGCTTGAGTTGTTCATGTTTATAAATTAGTGGTACTTGCTATATCGATTCCTTTTCAAAAGTATTACCTAAATTTTAAATACAAAGTGTAACCTATATAGTAAATTGTTGATCCTTTGATACGTTGATACATTGATACGTTGATACATTGATACGTTGATACGTTGATACATTGATACGTTGATACATTGATACGTTGATACATTGATACGTTGATACATTGATACGTTGATATATTGATACGTTGATACATTGATCCGCTGATCTGTTGATCCGTTAATCTGTTTATCCATTTATTGCATTATCTGCTTATCTGTTATTTGTATTTTTATCTTTTGAACAATATATCCACACCATTAAGAAATTGTATGTAAAATTACAATCATTAGCAACTTTGTGACCAATTTTTCTTCAGCATAGCGCGAAATCATATCTTTCTTCAGTATTATTTATCACATCGAAAGTCAGCAATTATGGTACAATCTAGATATCAAAAAACTAATATTTTTTAATCAAAATCAAATTAATTAAAAAAAAATCTTGTAGCTGGTGTGTTATGGTAGTGTTATATCTACGAGGGCTGGGAAATCGAGTATTCGAATACTCGATTCTAGGTAATTTGTTCGACAGCATTATGTGCGACAGAAATTTGTTTGAAAATGCCCTGTCGATTAAATGTTCAGTCGTACAAATGCTGAGTTGGACGAATTTCTCTCGAACAAATTACCAACTACGGCATATTCAAACATTCGAATATCCCACTAATATTTAAGTGTTTTACTAGGTTTAAGATGATAATTTCATTATTAATAATTAATTTTAATATTATTAATAATTATTAATTTAACACAAGCGGCCTGCCGGTGTCGCGAGTAAACAGTCGACTAGTCCAGACGTGTTTTTGTTTTTCCAAGCAAAAATGTAATCAGTGACATTTACAGCCGTATTCACCAAGCTCTGTTAAGTTGCTAACAGAGAGTCAAGTCAATAACAGTCTGTTAATGTGATATATTTGTATTCACCAATGACTGTTAGCAGTTACCAGTCTGTCAAGTCGTCTGATAAGTTAACAGAGCAATATTGGGCTGTCAACATAGATAACAGACTGATAAGTAATATTTTTATGTGTCAATATTGTAGGTTATAATTATTATTGACATTTGTTTTTGGTATGTATTTAAGGTTAACTTTTTTCCGCGAAATCAGTTAAAGCTAGTTTTACACGGTTTTACCAACAAAAATTCTAGTTACTTTTAGGCTTCTATACAAAGTATAACAAGAAGCCTTATGATCTGGCTCCGTGTCTGTCCGTCCGTCTGTCCGTCCGTCCGTCCTCATAATTCAA
Source organism: Podabrus alpinus (assembly GCA_932274525.1). Taxonomy (NCBI): domain Eukaryota; kingdom Metazoa; phylum Arthropoda; class Insecta; order Coleoptera; family Cantharidae; genus Podabrus; species Podabrus alpinus. The sequence goes on from OW026452.1 coordinate 32,604,062, forward strand.
AATCATACAGAGCGTTTCAAATCGTGTTGGAAATACTCTGTGTGCATAGAGGTCTAAGAACTGGGTAGCCAGTGCGCTACTTTTAGGCTTCTATACAAAGTATAACAAGAAGCCTTATTTAGGCTTCTATACAAGGTATAGAAAGAAGCCATATGGTCTGGCTTCGTGTCCGTCCGCATGTTTCAGAGCCAATCATAACGTTGATCAACTGATACGTTGTTATATTTTAAATACTTCGTCTATATAGTATTGCGTTAATCTGTTAATCCGTTGCTTCGATTCGCTAATGCAATTTATAAATACGCAAATGTTCGAAAGAAATTTACTAAGTTAAAGATATTTTCGAAGAGGTCTCCCTATATAAACTACTTGTTTTACTTTGATGTGAAAAAATAATTTTTTATTGATGTGGTTAGTGAAGTTAAGTTATAAATAAAAGAGAAAGGAGAGGATTGGTCCACCTCAAAAAAAGGACCATACATTACAGAGAAGTAAAATTTCTAATAGAATGGAAAAGTTTGATTGTTATTACTTATATAGTAAATGATAATTACCAACCGCAAAAAATTTAATTGGTGCAGATTATCTGATTATGTGATGTTACATTATATGGCGATCAAAACTAACCAGATAATAACAACTTTCCACACCAGAAAGGTAGCTGTATAGAAGCCTAAGAACTGCCGCTAAAGCGAGTTCCACCTTGTTTCTTTTTCTGTTCGGCGTTGATACGTTGATACGATGTTACGTTGATCCGATGATACGTTGATCCGATGATACGTTGTGCGTTCGGTTCGGTTTGCTTCGGGTATTTCAGTGGGTCATCTAGACCCAGAATAGATCCGAGAAGGCCATAGTTGTTCGGCCTTCGGCCTCACAGGGGGAGGACCATAATAGATCCGCGAAGGACATAGTTGTTCGGCCTTCGGCCTCACAGGGCGGACCATAATAGATCTGTGAAGGCCATAGTTGGTCGGCCGTCGGCCTCACAGGGCGGACCATAATAGATCCGTATTTCCGTGGGACAGACAGAAAGAAAGACTTTTCAATTAACAAAATCAAATGTAATTGTATTTTGCTCAGCCCTATTAATAGTACAACTCGTTTTTATTTAGGCTTCTATACAAAGTATAACAAGAATCCTTTTTAACTTTTAGGCTTCTATACAAAGTATACCAAGAAACCTTATAATCTAGCTCCGTGTCTGTCCGTCCGTCTGTCTGTCCGTTCGTCCGACTGCCTGTCTATCTGTCCGCATAATTCAAAATCATACAGAGCGTTTCAAATCGTGTTGGAAATACTCTGTGTGTGTATAGAGGTCTAAGAACTGGGTAGCCAGTGTGCTACTTTTAGGCTTCTATACAAGGTATATTTATGATTAGGGCCAATTTATTTGTCAAATCGTCTTGACGTTTCTTCGGCGAATCGCCCATGAAAGCTGCGGGTCTCGCGGTAGGAGGAACAACCGGTAAAACCGTCACGATCGTCTACTCGGGTCGTGAGTATTTCGGATCCATTCCCAGGGCGCTGCAATCTGCGTCGCTAATTTGTCTAAAGATATGCAGCACTTCTTCCGCCAACAAATACTTTTTTTCTTGTGGAACCTTTCCGTCGGATTCCTTCCATTTGGCCGTCACATCGAGACCCGATTTTCTAATTACAGATTGATGATTTACACATCCAGCATCCGCGTGACATATTGTTTGTTCTTTGCACAAACCGTACACTAGTTCTAAGCGTTTGTTGGAATCGTCTGCAGTTATCTTCTGAGCGTGTTCGAAGTGGTTTTGTTTTTTTGGGTTCACCAACAATTTACTGCAATTAAAGCAGACGCAGCGTAAAACTTTCATGACATCTTTAATCATGCCAACGTGAAAGATCGGTTTGGCCAATTCGATGTGACCAAAGTGACCGGGGCAAGTGTCCCGGGCGCCTTCGCATGTTTGACATGGTAAAGTGCTGTCAAACGCTCCCATCCTCGGATCCATCAGGTCGCCCACTTTTGGAAGACTTCCTTCCATAATTTCTACATGATTTATACCTTCTGGGACGACAGACATGCTACGAATATCTTCCATACTAAAAATGCCAAATTGCACATTCTTTACAGTTTTGAAAGCAGATTTGTTTTCGATTAATGCCATTGTTAATAATTTACTTTTACTTAACGCGCGAAAAATTAGCCAAACTGTTACATCTACTATACTCATAGGGCGATGTCCTATATAAGCAAATTGATCTGATGATACGTTGATCCGTTGATACGATGATCCGTTGATACGATGATCCGTTGATACGATGATCCGTTGATACGATTATACCATGATACAATTGTCCGTTGATCCAATTATTCTTTGATACGTAGCTTACTGGTCTAACTGCCGCAGGGATTAACGGCCAGAATAAAGTGAAGATAAGCTATTGTTCCAAGGATATGATTTACTAGGATAGTGGATATCAGGGGACGTGTTAAAGAAAGACTACGTTTTGAATCGACTAGTTGCGACCCTCTATCGGGGTCATTTTCAAGACTGTAATAAAGAAACAAGTTGGAACGTGCTTCAGCAGCGGTTCCTAGGCTTCTATACATACAACTACTTTTCTGGTGTGAAAAGTTGTTGTTATTTTTGGTCACCATAATTTTATAATGTGATATCAGATAATCCGATAATTTGGAACCGAGGGTTACCAACTTAAAAAATATTCTATATAAGTAAATTTTAGTGACTAAACATTTAGATTTTCAGATTAGTATCTTTATTATCGGATAAAAATTACTTTTTCAGATACCTATAAGAAAAATCTAGCATTTTAAGTTCAAATATAAATCTCAGAATATTTCATTTTTTATATATGTGGTAATTCTGATAATCTGAATTTTTAATACCTACCAAGCTAAAAAATATTCTAGTATAGTATAAGTAAAATTTAGTGACAATAAGAGATTTCGATTATCAGATTAGTATCTTTATTATCGGATAAAAAATTATTATTTCACATAAAAGCAAAAGAATAGCATTTTAAGTTCAAATATAAATCTCAGAATATTTCATTTCTTAAATTTGTTGTATAGAAGCCTAGGAACGCTGCTAAAGCAAGTTCCAACTTGTTTTATTCGAATTTAATGAAACATTTATGTATTTAGAAGTTTTTTTTTATTTAATAAAACATTTATATAATAATTTAATAACTAATAATAACAAGGTGGAACTCGCTTTAGCGGCAGTTCTTAGGCTTCTATACAGCTACCTTTCTGGTGTGGAAAGTTGTTATTATCTGGTTATTTTTGATCGCCATATAATGTAACACCACATAATCAGATAATCTTAACCAATTAAATTTTTTGCGATTGGTAATTATCATTTACTATATAAGTAATAACAATCAAACTTTTCCATTCTATTAGAAATTTTACTTCTCTGTAATGTATGGTCCTTTTTTTGAGGTGGACCAATCCTCTCCTTTCTCTTTTATTTATAACTTAACTTCACTAACCACATCAATAAAAAATTATTTTTTCACATCAAAGTAAAACAAGTAGTTTATATAGGGAGACCTCTTCGAAAATATCTTTAACTTAGTAAATTTCTTTCGAACATTTGCGTATTTATAAATTGCATTAGCGAATCGAAGCAACGGATTAACAGATTAACGCAATACTATATAGACGAAGTATTTAAAATATAACAACGTATCAGTTGATCAACGTTATGATTGGCTCTGAAACATGCGGACGGACACGAAGCCAGACCATATGGCTTCTTTCTATACCTTGTATAGAAGCCTAAATAAGGCTTCTTGTTATACTTTGTATAGAAGCCTAAAAGTAGCGCACTGGCTACCCAGTTCTTAGACCTCTATGCACACAGAGTATTTCCAACACGATTTGAAACGCTCTGTATGATTTTGAATTATGAGGACGGACGGACGGACAGACGGACGGACAGACACGGAGCCAGATCATAAGGCTTCTTGTTATACTTTGTATAGAAGCCTAAAAGTAACTAGAATTTTTGTTGGTAAAACCGTGTAAAACTAGCTTTAACTGATTTCGCGGAAAAAAGTTAACCTTAAATACATACCAAAAACAAATGTCAATAATAATTATAACCTACAATATTGACACATAAAAATATTACTTATCAGTCTGTTATCTATGTTGACAGCCCAATATTGCTCTGTTAACTTATCAGACGACTTGACAGACTGGTAACTGCTAACAGTCATTGGTGAATACAAATATATCACATTAACAGACTGTTATTGACTTGACTCTCTGTTAGCAACTTAACAGAGCTTGGTGAATACGGCTGTAAATGTCACTGATTACATTTTTGCTTGGAAAAACAAAAACACGTCTGGACTAGTCGACTGTTTACTCGCGACACCGGCAGGCCGCTTGTGTTAAATTAATAATTATTAATAATATTAAAATTAATTATTAATAATGAAATTATCATCTTAAACCTAGTAAAACACTTAAATATTAGTGGGATATTCGAATGTTTGAATATGCCGTAGTTGGTAATTTGTTCGAGAGAAATTCGTCCAACTCAGCATTTGTACGACTGAACATTTAATCGACAGGGCATTTTCAAACAAATTTCTGTCGCACATAACGCTGTCGAACAAATTACCTAGAATCGAGTATTCGAATACTGGATTTCCCAGCCCTCGTAGATATAACACTACCATAACACACCAGCTACAAGATTTTTTTTAATTAATTTGATTTTGATTAAAAAATATTAGTTTTTTGATATCTATGATATCAAAACCCTAAAATAGCATCGTCCGAACCAAGTAACGTGATATAACATGCTTCGAAAATATTATTTTTAAAGCATGGTATATAAGTTACGTTCGTAATATAGATTGTACCATAATTGCTGACTTTCGATGTGATAAATACTGAAGAAAGATATGATTTTGTGACGTGGTGGTGCACTACTGATGAAACGGTGCTTCCAGTCACAACTGCCTCTTTTATGCTCGTCGATGTAATTAACGAAGCGGCTTAGCTTTGTACGTTTAGTACTAAGTACTCGAGAGCTGGGTAGCGATGAAGTCGCTTTCGTGGATTCTTTATTGGGTTCTTCTTTGCTTAGTAATATTCTCCGGTAGGGCGCCAGCATCGAATTAAGAACGTTCAGATGATCTTAGTTATCCTTATCGATACAAAAAATAAAAAGCTTACTCGTTCTGAACACACAATGTTAATATAAATTAATTTGGGGTTAATCGTAAATAACATAAAAGAATTCTTGTTTACCCAGATAATATGAGTAGCGAATGTTTGTATTAAAAAATAAAAATTGATAATGATTTACAAATAAAATTGAACACAAATACATATACTTAAATACACAGAGCGGATCAATAGATGTCGCTTGGTTGTAGTTGAAATGTCGAACGGAGAGAACCTTCGCACTTGGTTTGTCGTGTCTACGAACTTAATTGCCTTATCAAATGCTTGCGACAAAAAAATCGCACTAAAACTACCAAAAAAGCAGGAAGTACTAACTACGTCTACTGAGGGTAGAATAATGCAAGCAGGTGATAAAATGTTAGCTACAAGCTTGGTATTTTTTTTGTTAAACAATAATCATATAGTAAATAGTGTTTATAACTACTTACGGTTTCCCTTGAAATTATTACTGGATAGTATACGATCAGATCTGATGGTCGTTTATCACTCCTGGTCAAAATCGTCAGGATTTTGAATGGCAAAGCTTGATCTAAAATATAGTTAAAACACGATATACGATATTGTAATAACATAAAAAGCGTAGCAATTAAATTGAATATTTGAATTATTGAAATAAGCAATTAAATTCGATTTTGTCACCAATTTTGTGTTTTGTTCCTCCTGTTGTATTTGAAATATCGATTGTCTTTACACACATGAAACTTAAGAAAGGTTGGCAGATGTTTAGCAAAGCGGCGTTGCTCGCTGACCCAAAATGGTGGAGATTTGTTCGTGGTTGGAATGAAACGAACAGATGTGTTGGTGGGTTTTCGAGTTTTCTTCTTATTGGAAGTTTTACACTTCTCCAGATTTGTCCAATGATATTAGGATCAATATTATAAAAGAATAGTTCACCTCGATAGATTGGCTGCGATGTTTTGCGATATTTTCCGGATTTAGAAGAATGGAGTCGCTCGATTCTGCACATGTGTTTTGACAAATTTTCGATGGTCGTAATAAAAATCGGTTTTCGAGATCATATATTGATCTTAGCTATTCTAAAAAATAACACTTCACTCGTATTGACTTTACTAGTCATTAACTCGATAAACTGGTCGATATTATTAAATCGAATAATATTAAAATTAATAATTTTATGGAGCTGAAATTTTTGCGTGTTTGCGTTACTAAAATCGGTTTGCAAGAGAGTGATTTTCTAATCGATGCGTTCGATGCAACCTTGAAGGTTAGCGGTTAGCGACCTACTCTACCGACATTTAATAAAAATCCCATTGATTAGGTAAGTAAGAAAGATGTGTTTTAATCAATGGTTTATAACGAGTTATTAATAAGTGTTGCTAATTTAGAATGATAATAGTAGCAAATAATAGTAAACCATAATAATAAAAAATAAAATTAGCTTTGCTATGCAAAGCTGGTCGAAAAATCATACATAATTATTTATTAAAAATTCATAAACCCTAAAATTAAAATAAAGTTCTCACATTGAGACCAGGATAACAGAATACTGTTACACCCCCGCCGCCAAGGCAATAGCTGCATCCAGCTATTGTATGAAAGCAAGAAAGAAAGAAGAAAATCAAAAAAAATCCTGCTAAGGAAAAGCTAGAGGAAACTCTTAGATAAATCTTCGAGCTATGCTCTGATGGTTGGCTAAAATTAGTTTTTTCGGACCTAAATCTCAAATTTAAAACAAAAAATATGGAAAGAAACAAAGCTCAAACAGTAGTTTAATTTCACACATTTTTGGAACAATTTGTAGAAAGAAATGTAATATTCTACGAATCTTTTTGTGTCCCCCCTGTACATCATGAAATTATATAACAAATACCTAGAAAGAAAATAAAAACATATAATAGGAGTAGCTGGTTTAGTTGTCGGTCATGGATATCGATTCGAGTGATTATCCCGGCTCGTTTTGGATTAACGACTCAGCGTTATCTCAAAACACCTAAAATCGGATAATTGGTAAATGTCGACGAGTTTGTGACAGGACGTATCGTTCTGTCTTCAGAAATACAAAAAGTTGGATTTACTCGTCTGTGGACCTAAGGATTATCCAGTCCTTACAGAAAGGTTCATAATTTTTGTGGCCAAAATAAATTGGGCCATAATGGTTACTTCTCGGAAAACTCCGGACAGAAGTCATGATTGTTCGACTGGACAAACAGGAAACGAGTGAATATTCCTGTAGCCATAAACGTCGGACATATCACAAGAGGAAAAGAAAGATGTTGTCTTGCTCTGAGGCAATAACACACAACATCAAAGAAATGCAGATGGGAGCTGGTACTCCTAATTTTGCGTTCGCAAAATCACCAATGAAAATGCAATAAAAACAAAATGCTTCAAATGGTCATCTATTGATGAATCGAATTGTCGAATCTGACTAAAAAAATCTTGCAGACTCAAAAAAGACCTAGAACCGTACAATTTCCCAGGCTATTCCTGAAATTGGTCTTCCAAACCTTTACATATAGTAGCAACGACAAAAGGAAAGTATTTACAAATGGTAGTTAAAATTAACTACGTTAATGATAAATTTATTTACAACTATTTACACCGATAATAAAATGAAATTATACAGGATTGGATTTTAAATCCTTGATATGAAAAATACCCAGATCTTTGCCCTTCTCGTCTTTTAGACGATACGTGAGGGAACCTGTAACCTCTGCCACTTTACATTTAATAAACTTTGGAGCTAATTTCTTTGAAAATTTGTCTGGTGCGCTGGATAAAACGAAATTTCGCTTCCAAACAATATCCCCACGCTTAAAAGATAATGGTCTTTTGCGGAGATCATAACGAGCTTTGTTGCGATTATAAGCAGCTCTTATCTTTCCTACTACTTTCAGGTGCAAATCACTAAGATTGTTAACGTCGGTTACCAATTGTTCACGGTTTTCCATGGAGAATTCCCTCGGCTCGGCCGAGTCCAATCTACCATAGTAGTCGCCACTGTTTGGTACCGATCTACCGAAATTTAGTAAGGATGGAGTATACCCGGTCACTTCATGCACGGCATTTCTGATAGCATGCGCTATCTTGTGGATATGAAGATCCCACGATCTGTGATCGTCTTCCACAAATGATCTTAAACAGGTACCGATGACACGGTTTGTTCTCTCGACTGAATTAGCCTGTGGGTGGTAGTTCGCCGTAGGCCAAACTTTCTGAACTTTGTATTGCGTCATCAGGTCTTTGAAAAGCTTACCAGTGAATTGGGGACCGTTATCGGTAGTGACAATTTGAGGCACTCCGAAGAGCAGGAAAGTCTCCTCTACAAACTTTACTATAGCCGATGCCGTGGCTTGTCTCAAGGGTTGAACCAACACAAACTTGGTAAACCAGTCGGAAATAACTAGCAGAGAGGAATTACCTTTTTTGGTTCGTGGAAAAGGTCCCATCAAATCGATAGAAATGATTTGGAAAGGGTATTTGACCTTTTTCTCTTTTCCCATGAGGCCTGGTCTCAATTGATTCGACGCCTTACTGGCAGTACAAATATCACATTTTAAAACATATTTTGTGATGTCGAATTTCATTCGAGGCCAGTAGTAGAGTTCGCTAACTTTATTGAGCGTTTTGAAAATGCCGAAATGTCCGCTGAGCGGGTTATCGTGACAGTCCATCATAATTTCTCGACGACGAGATTTTGGCACAAGGAGTTTCCATTCAACAAGATTAGAAATAATATTGTGCTTGTTGGCAACAAATTTAAAAATATACCCATCCTCGATTTTAAAACTAGGATAAAGGTTTGGATTTTCCTGAATCTTATTTATGACTTTCTGGTACCAAGGGTCTATATCGTCAGGTGCAACAGAAATTAAGTGGATGTTCACTGGTGCTCGAGATAGAGCGTCGGCCACTATATTGAATTTCCCCTTTCTATGTTCAATACCGAAATCATATTGGTTTAATCGTACACTCCAACGGGCGATTCTTCCCAGCGGAGATTTGACTGTACCCAGCCATTTCAACGCTTGATTATCGGTAATGACCGTAAATCGGGTTCCTTCAATATAGGGACGAAACTTTTCTACTCCAAAGAGAATAGCGCAACATTCCTTCTCCATAGCATGATAATTGAGTTCATTTTTGGTCAGGGTACGACTAGCGTAAGCTATTACTTTTTCGTTTTCCCCAGTGCCTTGAACTAAGATGGCTCCCAGTCCGGAATTACTTGCGTCCGTCTGTATAATAAAAGGGAGAGTAAAATCAGGGCTAGTCAATATCGGTGAAGTAGTTAATAAATTTTTCAGATTTAAAAAGGCTCGGTGTGCATCTTCGGACCAAGAGATTTTCTGGCCTTTGGCTTTACCTTTGACGAGGTGTAAAATAGGTGCAGCAACAGAGGAAAAATTCGGGATAAATCTCCTGTACCAACCCGCCATACCGAGAAATCTTTTTATTTCTGTTGACGTTTTAGGAATTGGGTAATTAACAATAGCATCAACTTTGCTGGGGTCGGTTCTGAGACCTTTCTCATCAATCACAAAACCTAGATATTTGAGAGAATCACGGCAAAATTCGCATTTTTTTAAATTAATTGTTAGGCCAGCTTTATTCAATCTTTTATAGACTTGAGTCAGGGTATTCAGGTGTTCTTCAAAATTATTCGACGCTATAACAATGTCATCTAAATAGACGAAGACATTTTCGAATTCTGGGCCAAAAATTGAGTCCATTAGGCGTTGGAGTGTCTGTGCGCTGTTATTTAGACCGAAAGGGAGAACATTAAATTCAAAAAGACCACGCCTTGGAATGGTAAAAGCAGTTTTTTCGCGTGAGTCACGAGATAGCGGAATTCGCCAAAAAGCTTTACGCAGATCTATTGATGTCAGATACCTGGCATCGCGTAAGCGGTCTAGGATGTCATTAATATATGGAAGCGGATAAGCGTCGGGTTTAGTGACCTCATTTAATTTCCTCCCATCAAAACAAAAACGCAAAGTGCCATCCTTCTTTTTAACCATTACAGTCGGCGAGTTCCAAGCGGAGAATGATTTTTTGATTACGCCTAGACGTATCATCTCGTCTGCCTCTGCGTTGACTTTAGCCAACATTGCCGGAGAAAGAGGGTAATGTCTCTGCTTTATGGGGGTTGCTGTCCCTGTATTTATAACATGTTCAACCAGAGTTGTTCGTCCTAATTTATTAGGAGCAAGCTTTTTGAATAATGAAATGACTTGGTCTAATTTCTGAACTTGATCATAACTCAAATCTGATCTAGAGTGAATAATTTTTTCTGTCGAAAGTGCAGTTAACGTAGACGGAATTGTGTAAGAATCAGTACCAAAATCGGTCTTAATTTTAAAAAGTTTACAAAATTCGTAACCCAGAATAAGTGGATATACTACTGTATCGGAGACAATTATATTTAAATTTTTGGTTATGCCGTCTAGCGTTATCGGTAGAGTACTGGTACCTAAAACATTTTGTAATGTGCCGTCAGCGGATTTTAAATCAATGTTACTATTATTTACATGTAGTTTCAAGTTTTTTAATATATACAGCCCATCACGGCCTAATACTGATTGGTTTGCGCCAGGGTCTAGAAAACCAAGAACTTCCATCCCCAAAATATTGATATTTAAATAAGCTCGGTTGTCGAAAGGACGATGAGCGAAAAGCGTCTCAACTTTAGAGGGTTTGGCTCTACAAAATGATTTGACGTTTGCCAACCAATACTGCCATTCCGGACAGGTAGCCTTCATAATAAAAGGGCTAGGAATGAGAGGACTACTGCTCATTCTTGCCTTTTTGCGTTTTTTGAGCACTTAGTGCAATTAGGATAAGTAACTTCGGGAGTTCCACAAATATAACAAAAAATGCGCCTTTCGGCTGGACAAGTATGATAATAATGTCCTGACTGTGCACAATTAAAACATTTAGCGTTGGCAGGCGTCGCTCTTTTTCCAAACGTTCGAGAACTGTAGTTCTTGACGTTGGATTGCATGGTATGAACTTCATGCTTCTTGCGGGTACAAAGATCTGGGCGACGTACTTTTGGCATTGCCAATTCAGGTTCTAATGGATTTACAGTAGGTACGTGAAACTTTCGAGTGTTTTCGTTTTCGAAAACCTCGGTAACTTGTTTACAAGCTTTTACTAAATCTAACACAGTAGTAATTTTCATGAATAATAAATGCTTTTGATAGATTGGTAACAAATTTGTTTTTATGTAATATAACTCTCTTGCTGGGTCCATAGGATTTGACAGTCTCGAAACGAGATTACTCATCGCGGCGATGTAGTCGCGCACTGGCTCAAATTCGCCTTGCTTACGGTTAATAATTTCCTGCCATAGAGATTCGTCATAATTCGACGGTAAATAAGTTTCTTTTAATAATTGAATTAATTCGCGCCAAGAACGAACGTGCTTTCTAGCGGATCGAAACCATGTTAAAGCTGTGCCCTCAAAAAGATCGAACGCACTATCAAATAATGCTTGTTCCGAAACACGTCTAGAAATTCTCAACTCGTCTATGCGTTCAAGAAACGCGTTCAATCCTAGTGACTTATCGTCACCGGAAAATTTTAAATTCCACCTACTGACGGTGTCGGGTTTAGTGTTGAAAACAGGCGTTTGTGAATAATAATCAAAATTTCTAGGAGGAATGTTAACGTTTTGCGGCTGATAATTTAAAGTTTGAGGAATATTTAAGAATTGCGCTTCTTCCGATTGCGGAAGAGGATTTATCGTTACTAAATTTTGAGCTTGTTCGGGCCTTGTCGGCGTCGAACCCACGGCTTCCTGAGATTCGGACGGGCGCGTGGTTACAATAGCTTGCAATTGCTCTTGACCAAGTACATTATTTAATTCGTCTATTGACAAATTACTTAGTGCCTCACTAATATCGTTTCGGCCTGTTTCTGGCGAATCTAATAAAATTTCAACCCTCTCAATCAATTGAATACATTCGTTATTTAAAGTTTGAGCTTTTTGCTCATATGGGTCCGGTGGAGATAATTTTTCGAGATAAAATTCTAATCGAGAAGAAATATGATCTAACCTGGCAAGATGACCTTCGCACGCTCTCGTATTAGGAGAATGTGTTAGTTCCCGAACTAATGGTTCGATTTGGTTAAATTTGTCTTGACAAATTTTAATTTGTTCGGCTAGATTTAATTGTTCTACCGGTAGGTCAATTTTCTTTACTTTTTGCCTAAGCGTTAATCTTAAAAGTGCTCGTTTTTCATCTACAGTTAAATCTGTAGTGTCTTTGCCTCGTACTTCGAGTTCCCACGTTAGCTCATCAGCTAATAAACGGTTTATATGACGCATTTTGGTGGTATAAAAAATAAGAGTATGATGCTCAATGATTGATAATTAAGATAAAATATAACGATATGTAGTAGTAGGTCGTAACGCTTGATAATAATAGATAATAATATAAGGAGATAAAATATGTATTGTATTTTGGTTCAACGTTAAAATATCTGTGCTTATTAGCAAATTGTAAAACAAGAATTCTACTTATGTATGTGTTCATATAAAAAATTAGAAAAATTACTAGCAAAGGTAACGAAGAGATGGGAAAAATAATCGATGCCCCGTAGTTGGTTAATACTTATGTATATGCGTCTAGCTCTACGCATGGGTGTCACTTATGTGAAAATCTAGCACCATTGTAGCAACTTATGTAACTACTCGTGTTCCACGCTTGGGCGCAACTTATGTGACTCGGTGGTGCACTACTGATGAAACGGTGCTTCCAGTCACAACTGCCTCTTTTATGCTCGTCGATGTAATTAACGAAGCGGCTTAGCTTTGTACGTTTAGTACTAAGTACTCGAGAGCTGGGTAGCGATGAAGTCGCTTTCGTGGATTCTTTATTGGGTTCTTCTTTGCTTAGTAATATTCTCCGGTAGGGCGCCAGCATCGAATTAAGAACGTTCAGATGATCTTAGTTATCCTTATCGATACAAAAAATAAAAAGCTTACTCGTTCTGAACACACAATGTTAATATAAATTAATTTGGGGTTAATCGTAAATAACATAAAAGAATTCTTGTTTACCCAGATAATATGAGTAGCGAATGTTTGTATTAAAAAATAAAAATTGATAATGATTTACAAATAAAATTGAACACAAATACATATACTTAAATACACAGAGCGGATCAATAGATGTCGCTTGGTTGTAGTTGAAATGTCGAACGGAGAGAACCTTCGCACTTGGTTTGTCGTGTCTACGAACTTAATTGCCTTATCAAATGCTTGCGACAAAAAAATCGCACTAAAACTACCAAAAAAGCAGGAAGTACTAACTACGTCTACTGAGGGTAGAATAATGCAAGCAGGTGATAAAATGTTAGCTACAAGCTTGGTATTTTTTTTGTTAAACAATAATCATATAGTAAATAGTGTTTATAACTACTTACGGTTTCCCTTGAAATTATTACTGGATAGTATACGATCAGATCTGATGGTCGTTTATCACTCCTGGTCAAAATCGTCAGGATTTTGAATGGCAAAGCTTGATCTAAAATATAGTTAAAACACGATATACGATATTGTAATAACATAAAAAGCGTAGCAATTAAATTGAATATTTGAATTATTGAAATAAGCAATTAAATTCGATTTTGTCACCAATTTTGTGTTTTGTTCCTCCTGTTGTATTTGAAATATCGATTGTCTTTACACACATGAAACTTAAGAAAGGTTGGCAGATGTTTAGCAAAGCGGCGTTGCTCGCTGACCCAAAATGGTGGAGATTTGTTCGTGGTTGGAATGAAACGAACAGATGTGTTGGTGGGTTTTCGAGTTTTCTCCTTATTGGAAGTTTTACACTTCTCCAGATTTGTCCAATGATATTAGGATCAATATTATAAAAGAATAGTTCACCTCGATAGATTGGCTGCGATGTTTTGCGATATTTTCCGGATTTAGAAGAATGGAGTCGCTCGATTCTGCACATGTGTTTTGACAAATTTTCGATGGTCGTAATAAAAATCGGTTTTCGAGATCATATATTGATCTTAGCTATTCTAAAAAATAACACTTCACTCGTATTGACTTTACTAGTCATTAACTCGATAAACTGGTCGATATTATTAAATCGAATAATATTAAAATTAATAATTTTATGGAGCTGAAATTTTTGCGTGTTTGCGTTACTAAAATCGGTTTGCAAGAGAGTGATTTTCTAATCGATGCGTTCGATGCAACCTTGAAGGTTAGCGGTTAGCGACCTACTCTACCGACATTTAATAAAAATCCCATTGATTAGGTAAGTAAGAAAGCTGTGTTTTAATCAATGGTTTATAACGAGTTATTAATAAGTGTTGCTAATTTAGAATGATAATAGTAGCAAATAATAGTAAACCATAGTAATAAAAAATAAAATTAGCTTTGCTATGCAAAGCTGGTCGAAAAATCATACATAATTATTTATTAAAAATTCATAAACCCTAAAATTAAAATAAAGTTCTCACATTGAGACCAGGATAACAGAATACTGTTACAATTTCGCGCTATGCTGAAGAAAAATTGGTCACAAAGTTGCTAATGATTGTAATTTGTTCTTTGATTGTAATATTAATGATTGTAATATATTGTTCAAAAGATAAAAATACAAATAACGGATAAGCAGATAATGCAATAAATGGATAAACAGATTAACGGATCAAAAGATCAGCGGATCAATGTATCAACGTATCAATATATCAACGTATCAATGTATCAACGTATAGCCACAAATACTTGTTGCGACTCTAAGTGCCGCTTTTCTTGACCGTAGGTTTCCTGTACGGGTCGGCTAGACCATAGATTTTTATTCTTGTGTTGGAGAGCAGGGTGGTTCGTGGTGTAGTTTCGAACCTTCGTGGGATCGTTAAACTTTGTCGATCCTTCTTTTACCGTGATAGCAAAGCCTGGGCGCCAGATGAGAAGGACAAGATATCGAGAAGAGCTCCGATATTTGGCTTTCTCAACAAAATTAAAATAAACAAAATTGAAACGAGTATACGCAAGTAGGCACAATAATACAATGATTAGCAAAAATTCTCGTTTAATGGACAATTTGATAAATTATTATAAATTTATAACTTGATAAATTATTATAAACAGGAACTATAGAAATGATAACAATTGTCTTATAGATAAACAATGGTGAATTTTATAATTACGACATTATCTTTAACTTCGTAATAAAAATTATAATAACCAAATCGAACAAGACAACAGATAACACAAATAAATAAATAAACCAGCACTATTGTCAATTTAGGGTTGTTGATCAACCAACAACTATTTACTCCAATGACAAATCTGTCGAGGTTATTCTTTGCCAGCAAGGTTTTCCTTGATCGGTACGGTATAAATGGAATGATTGAAATGCTATTAATCCGGATGCCAAATGCAAAACTGAATAGTTGCACCGGATTTTTATGTATATCATAAATTTGTAATTTCAAATGAATAAATGTAGTACAAACTTTTTGGTTTGACCTCATACAGTAAGTAATTGAACTTTTCCAATTACTTACTTGTTGATAAATACAGCCTCCTTCCGGTCGTTCGAACGAGCGTATGTAGGAATGGTCCGTGAGCTGACAACTCCCCCCGTTGACTTGGAACTAGAAATAATTGGAAAGAACACACTTATATGAGGCACAAACAATGCGAATAATTTCGCAGATTTTTGAAGGCAAACGAATTATTGAGGATAATCCTGATTACAAATTCTTAATAACATAATATAAATAGCTTTTTGATACCAGTACGTTTTGTTGGCTCCTGTACACAAATTGTCTTAATAGTTCGCTGGTTAACACACACATCTTTCTTTTCTAATGTTAAGGCCTATTTTGGTGGGGTAATTCGTTAATAGCACGTGCGGTTTCTGACCTGGTGCTTGGATAAATAATATCCAAAAAGGATTTTTTCTTCGTGATAGAACAACTCAGAACTTGGCCGGCTATTCGTATTTTTGAAACCAATGAATTCGGCAGGGGTCAAAGCGATCGGCACCGTTTGCACATTATTTGCACCATTCGTATAACCTAAAAATGGCCGAAACACAAGTTCACCGCTAATGATTATAACTCGGTTTATCACTCGATAAACTATCTTCAAATATGCTGTTTTTTACTCAGGACTATCATCCGACCTTGTAGAAGGGTTTTTAACACCGACTGATTATTAAATTGTTCAAATAACTTTAGTTTTTGGTTCGATTCATAAATCTTACGTATTTCTCTTAAAAACATTCGTTCTAAACAACCCTCGGTTGCCCTAGGGATTTTAGGTACCTTGATTTTTTGTTGAAATTCATCGTTCGATTCTTATCGATCGATGGGTCACCTAACCCATAGGCGCGGATAATTCAAAATACGTATTTAATTCAAGTTCATATTAATAGAGATATAAAAGTTGCTTCGTTAAATAAAGTTGGTTAGATAAATCACACATAAATAAATTGTTAATCATAATTGACCTCTGAAAATTAATAAACCCTCGAGGTGTAGGAAGAGGATTTTCCTTTCCAAAGGAAATTAACGGAAGACCGTTACAAACGTATCAATGTATCAACGTATCAATGTATCAACGTATCAATGTATCAACGTATCAAAGGATCAACAATTTACTATATAGGTTACACTTTGTATTTAAAATTTAGGTAATACTTTTGAAAAGGAATCGATATAGCAAGTACCACTAATTTATAAACATGAACAACTCAAGCAATTATTCTAGCAGCGACTTTTCCGATTCCGATTTTGATTCTGATGAAAGCAATACAAAACATCATCTAACCTGTAATAATAAAAATTTACTATATAAGCAAATTTGCTTTTTGCGATCGGTTTCGGATTTAAATTTTTGGTAATGAAAATTTTGTTATTGAAAATTCATTATTGTGAATGGGAAGATGTTATTCGATAATCTACTCTATTCAAATTATAAACTATAAATTTGAATTATACATGTGGTGCCAATTTTTGGTATCGATTTTTGGTGTCGGTTTTTGTTGTCGGTTTTTGGTGTCGGTTTTTTGGTGTCGGTTTTTGCGAGGTAACGACCGTAAAAACATGTTCCATGTTAAAAAACTCAATGGATCAATAGATCAACGGATCAAATAAAGAGATCAACAATATATAGGTAAACCACTCAGTTATGTATATTTCAGCAACCTTCTTCACATATCTCTCATTTTCAGAGTGTTTCCCAACACAATTTGGAGCGCTCTGTATGAATTTGAATTATGCGGACAGACGGAGCCAGATCATAAGGCTTCTTGCTATACTTTGTATAGAAGCCTAATAGCGCACTGGATACCCAGTTCTTAGACCTCTATACACACTGAGTATATTCAACACGATTTGAAACGCTCTGTATGATTTTGAATTATGCGGACGGACGGACAGACAGACGGACGGACAGACACGGAGCCAGATCATAAGGCTTCTTGCTATACTTTGTATAGAAGCCTAAAAATTATTTTTTCACATCAAAGTAAAACAAGTAGTTTATATATAGGGAGACCTCTTCGAAAATATCTTTAACTTAGTAAATTTCTTTCGAACATTTGCGTATTTACAAATTGCATTAGCGAATAGAAGCAACGGATTAACAGATTAACCACTCAAAAAAATCCATTCTTACCAGCTAGAATAACGAACTTTAAATCAAGAACAAACGTTCTGGAAATTGACCCAATCATGCCGGGTACTTTGAATCGAGAATAATTTAAGAATGGCAAGCTTATTGTTAATTAGGGTTGTAGAAACCCTAATACTTAAGCAGGCATCCTCTATTTAAACATGCCCATTCTTAATTTATGCTAATCACACCCGAGGTTTATTTCAAAGCGAACACATTCTGGTTCCAAGATTTAAGAAGTTATTAATTTTAGAATGACCAGTCTTAAAACAAATAAAAAAAATAATAAAAATTATTATTATTATTTCAATTATTTTACTTGACAATTTATCTATTATCACTTCTGTACAATTTCATTATTTTAAATTTTACTACTTATTCATGGTAATTTTGGTATTCATCATATTGCGTCCTGTTGTTTTTTGCATATCTGTAAATTCCTGATTAAATTCTAAATATTAAATTTATTTATACACGTACTACTTACTTTTTCTACCAGCTCGATTCGATGTGTTGTTTTTGCATATCTGTAAAATCCTGATTAAGTTGAAATATTAATTATATATACTTAGATTTTTTTTACGGCTCCACCGGGATTTGAACCTAGGACCCACAGGTATTGAGTCTAACGCTGTAACATCTGTGCTATCTGGACGTGCTTGACTATTGTCATTTTAAATAGTCATAAAAATCCTATTTTCTAATTCGAATTTTAAATTATAAAAGACTAGCTAGCACAGGCGGGCTACAATAATATTAAAATGACAAAATTAAATAACGTATTTTACATTTTTTATTTTACATTTTTATTTTACAATTTTACATTTTCGGTATTCACGTTAACGTCTTTGATGAAGAATTGGAAAAACTGCATAACCTTTTTTATGCTCAATAGCAACACATTTGCATTCTATTTGGGACAGAATAAAATTTTCATGTTTAATACCTTCGTGGCATACATAATAAATATTTAATTTACTTGATTGCAATGGAGTATCGTACAAATCATACATGTATCTATAAGATACATTTTGCGAGTGACTCGCAAAATTTTCAAATTACACGTGGAGAGCCTACAAAGTTTAGTGTTTAAAAATAGCAACATTTATCAAAAATTTAAAAAAATTTCACAATCAAGCATTATAAACAAGCGCGCAAATAATAGCAGTTAAAAATTTTTCAAATTTAATTAAAAATTTTGACATTAATTTCAAGCGACTGATTCGGCAAAATATTCGTGCAAGAGCCTACAATGTTTAGTATTTAAAAATAGCAACACCCATCAAAAACTAAAGATTTCTTTAAAATTAAGCAGTTAAAAATTTTTCAAATTTAATTAAAAATTTTGACATTAATTTCAAGCGAGTGACTCGCAAATTTTCAAATTACACGTGGAGAGCCTACAAAGTTTAGTGTTTAAAAATAGCAACATTTATCAAAAATTAAAAAAAATTTCACAATCAAGCATTATAAACAAGCGCGCAAATAATAGCAGTTAAAAATTTTTCAAATTTAATTAAAAATTTTGACATTAATTCAAGCGATGTGGCTCAGCAAAATTTTTAAAATATTCGTGCAAGAGCCTACAAAGTTTAGTGTTTAAAAATAGCAACATCTATCAGAAACTAAAGATTTCTTTAAAATTAAGCAGTTAAAAAATTTTCAAATTTAATTAAAAAATTTTGCCATCAATTCAATTCAATGTAATAAATTATAATGCTTGTATTTTTTTTTGTTTTTATTAATTAATAACAGTTATTTATTTGTCTTAATTTAAATAAAAATTACACGTGGTTATAAATTATTTTAAATAAATACTGGTTAATGTAATAAATTATAATGCTTGTAAAAAAGTATATATGACACGTGTTCCTCCCTTTTCTGCAACATGCATTTATTTTAAATAATTCATAATATAAAATTGATCTGAGAAACATTTCAGAAAATGTTTTATTTATTTTAATTTAACACTGATTTATAATGTACATAGTGAACATAATGTAAATTATTGTTATTTAGGAAGAAAATTTAGCAAAAAAGGGAGTTGGCCCAGTGTACAGCGAATAAAGCTTACGGCATTTGTCCAAACCTTAAAGTCAAGAATTGGTTACCATGCCATGCGATTTTCACAGCTAAAATATAAATTTGCAATAATGTATATTATATAATTATGAATTATAATAACGTCAACTATTATAAAATTTTTGTGCCTAAAAATGAGCAGAGTAACGAATACCCTTAAAAAACAAAATAAAATAAAACGTGTGTAAAATATTTTTTATAAATATGCCTTTTCATGTAGAGGACAATTTTTGTATTACGATAGCGAAGATAAAAATGTTAAAATTGCATTATAATTTATGTTTTTGAACGAAAAAGTAACAAAAGTGATATCATTAACGTGTTAGTTTGTATTCTTTGATTTAAGAACGTCATTCTTGTTTCCAAAATTAAGCTTAAATTAATAAAGTACTGCAAGAATAAGAATAGCGTTCTTGATTTAATACCAAAATGTAAAAAATAAGAAGTAAGTTCTTAGAATCAAGAATTTTTCAAGATTCTTAATTTAATGCACGGATTCTTGATTTACTTCTTGAGCAAATTTTTTTGAGTGACGCAATATTATATAGACGAAGTATTTACAATATAACAACGTATCAGTTGATCAACGTTATGATTGGCTCTGAAACATGCGGACGGACACGAAGCCAGACCATAAGGCTTCTTTCTATACGTTGTATAGAAGCCTAATAGTAGCGCACTGGCTACCCAGTTCTTAGACCTCTATCCACACAGAGTATTTCCAACACGATTTGAAACGCTCTGTATGATTTTGAATTATGCGGACAGACAGACAGACGGACGGACAGACAGACGGACGGACGGACAGACGGACAGACAGACACGGAGCTAGATCATAAGGCTTCTTGTTATACTTTGTATAGAAGCCTAAAACTAAGTTTTACTACTACTTCCTACTTCCGCCTCCCCTTCCTCTTCGAGTAAGGAATTTTCAAATATTGAAAATTCCTCAGCTTCTTCCTTTTAGGCTTCTATACAAAGTATAACAAGAATCCTTATGATCTAGCTCCGTGTCTGTCCGTCCGTCCGTCCGTCTGTCTGTCCGTCTGTCCGCATAATTCAAAATCATACAGAGCGTTTCAAATCGTGTTGGAAATACTCTGTGTGTATAGAGGTCTAAGAACTGGGTAGCCAGTGCGCTACTTTTAGGCTTCTATACAAGGTATAGAAAGAAGCCTTATGGTCTGGCTTCGTGTCCGTCCGCATGTTTCAGAGCCAATCATAAAGTTGATCAACTGATACGTTGTTATATTTTAAATACTTCGTCTATATAGTATTGCGTTAATCTGTTAATCCGTTGCTTCGATTCGCTAATGCAATTTATAAATACGCAAATGTTCGAAAGAAATTTACTAAGTTAAAGATATTTTCGAAGAGGTCTCCCTATATAAACTACTTGTTTTACTTTGATGTGCAAAATAATTTTTTATTGATGTGGTTAGTGAAGTTAAGTTATAAATAAAAGAGAAAGGAGAGGATTGGTCCACCTCAAAAAAAGGACCATACATTACAGAGAAGTAAAATTTCTAATAGAATGGAAAAGTTTGATTGTTATTACTTATATAGTAAATGATAATTACCAATCGCAAAAAATTTAATTGGTGCAGATTATCTGATTATGTGATGTTACATTATATGGCGATCAAAAATAACCAGATAATAACAACTTTCCACACCAGAAAGGTAGCTGTATAGAAGCCTAAGAACTGCCGCTAAAGTAACGTGACCAGACGTACTGCTTTAAGCAGTACAGTACTTCTTTGAGATAGTCTGTACTGTCAAGAATTTTGTAATGTTTTAAAAGAAAATGATACATTATTAAAAAAAATACATTCAAATGAAAAATATTCGTCCAATGTACTGCTTTCGCGTTTAAAAAATTTGAATGTACTGCTTTCGCGTTTAAAAAATCTGGTCACCTTACGCTAAAGCGAGTTCGGGGACGGAGGCCTAAGTATGGCCGCTCCAAATAAATTGAAATTTTCCTATGGCAAAGAGGAAGGTTTATAGAGTATACTGTAAAATTTCGAGAAAATTCAATTTGAAAGTACGTAAATTTAACGAATTTTTCTTCGATTTTTGGGGTGTGCATTCGATAGGGAGGTTTATCTATCGTCAAAACGTACCCTTTCGGGGCGCCGCTGCGCTCCGTTCCGCACCCCTCCAGGGCGGTTTTGACTCTGGTTACTATGCTAAACATACGAGAAGGCGCCTCCCATAAAAAAAAACCGGGATAAATGAAACCGGGAGCTTAGAGACCCTTGAAATAGCATTAAAAAGTATAGTTGCGGTATGGGGCAGTAAATTATTACGTTTCACCCCCAAAAAATCGCGTAAAAACAAAAAATAATCGATGTTACATGTACGAGAGACGAGCTGCATCTGCCGGTGCGAAATACTCTAAGTGTTAGGGTCACTCATATTGCACGTACCGTCAACAGAATGAGCGACGCGCGGGAATCTCGTTAATTTTACATGTAAATTTGCAAACTTCAAAATCGATTAACTCAAAATTTTGATAATACCTTCTCAAGTTTAAATTATATCAGTAAACTATATAAACCTTCCTCTTTGCAATAGGAAATTTTCAATTTATTTGGAGCGGTCACACTTAGGCCTCCGTACCCGCGAGTTCCACCTTGTTTTCTTTGACTCATGAAATCGTCTGTCTTTGTGTTCATTTACCTACATGACAAACTTCCCACGAATTTGGGGTAATTTTGTAATCAAGCGGGTTTTAGGTTAATTACACAACGTGGGGTGTCTACATGGGTGTCTAAAGCTGGATTTATAGTTTTACGCACTGTAAACGTAGACGCACTGCAAAAAGATCGACTATAGAATTTAGGTACTCTTGTTTATAAATAAACTTAGACGCATGACGCAACGTAAGAGAAACGGACTGTAACGCAAGAGTTGGTCAACTTTCATCTTTTACAGTGCGTTTCTTACGTCCGACCAATCAAAAGAAAGCATTCTGTGTGTTTAATATATTGTTGCGTCCCCAACTTGGCTATTTGAGAAATAGCCAAGAAAAGGATTAACACTTCGAACACTCCTCTACCTCAGGAGTATTTCTATCGATACTCGCTTAAAAACGTCTTATAAGCAACCAGCACAAAAGAAAACAATCGGATTGCAAAAACACATATTTAATAACATTAATATAAAAACGGAATAACAAAATCAAAAAATCTGATGTGGCCAGCACATGACTTCCCTATAAGGAATCATTCCTTTATCGTTCATCTAAAGATTCGCAGAAATATTATTTAAATTTTATTTTATTATTTAATTAAATTATTAAATTTCGTCCTTCAAGTAAAGTGCTACTTCCGGTTTAGGGATTTCCTCCAAAATCACATGGTGCTTTAGTATACTGATTAAAGTGTTAAATATGAAATTTGGTTATTAGATAACAATTCGTTCCTGAGATATTTAAGAAAAACCATTTCGTCCTTCAAGTGAAGTGCTACTTCCGGTTTAGGGATTTCCTCCAAAATCACATGGTGCCTTTGTATACCGATTAAAGTGTTAAATATGAAATTTGGTTACTATAAATATAACAATTCGTTCCTGAGATATTGAAGAAAAACCATTTCGTCCTTCAAGTAAAGTGCTACTTCCGGTTTAGGGATTTCCTCCAAAATCACATGGTGCTTTAGTATACTGATTAAAGTGTTAAATATGAAATTTGGTTACTAGATAACAATTCGCTCCTGAGATATTTAAGAAAAACCATTTCGTCCTTCAAGTGAAGTGCTACTTCCGGTTTAAGGATTTCCTCCAAAATCAAATGGTGCCTTTGTATACCGATTAAAGTGTTAAATATGAAATTTGGTTACTATATAACAATTCGTTCCAGAGATACAGAACTTACAGACATTTTGCGTTACATACATCCATACATACAGACATACATACAGACATCATTGCGAAAGTAGTCAAAACGGATTCAGAAATGCTCAAAACGGATATTTCCGTTAAAATATCGACATCGAATTTTTTCATGATTACAATACTTCCTTATAGGGAAGTAAAAAATCTGTTGTGGCCAGCACATGACTTCCCTATAAGGAATCATTCCTTCATCGTTCATCTAAAGATTCGCAGAAATATTATTTAAATTTTATTTTATTATTTAATTAAATTATTAAATTTGTTGTAATTCTTAAATGGTATTTGGTACAGAAAAATATATTCCAATATATTTATAGAAAATTGTATTTTATTGATTAAAAAAAAATTTCATAAATAAAATATTTATCGTATATAATATTTAAGAAAAACCATTTCGTCCTTCCAGTAAAGTGCTACTTCCGGTTTAGGGATTTCCTCCAAAATCAAATGGTGCCTTCTAAATATAAAATTTCGTTATTATATAGGTAACAATTTATTCGTTCTTGAGATACAGAACTTGCATCTAAATGGAAATTTTCAGTGTCATTATCAGTTTTAAAAGCGCTGATTCCTAATTTTACTATCGAGTTTTAAACAAAATTAAAAAATAAAATATCAAGAGGGCAGGGCATTAATTTTCAAGTCGGAGTTCAGCTGTCACTTATCATGGCTGTCACTGAACTCAATGTTAAAGTGTTTATAAGAAATATAAATTAATCTTATAGGCTTTGATCATTTGCCATTTGCTATTACGAAAATTGGTAATAAAATTATTAAGTGACATTTGATTATAATAATAATAATCTGTATTACGTGATACGCTACAAATGATATCAAGGAGATAAAGGGCAAGAAAGCATTTATAGGTAAAAGACTATTCTAACTTTGATGGCGGGTTTCACAAAGGTGATTTAAAATATAATCAACTATTAAATTTAATCAACAATATGACAACAATGTATGTGAATTGTTGTAACTATGGATTTAATTTAAATCCTGGATTATATTTTAAATCACCTTTGTGAAACCTGCCATAAATAAATTATAATATAAACGGTATTTAGTAAACAATAAATTAAGGTAGTTCTGTCGTTAATAGTTAATTAAACATTGTAATTATGTTTTTATTAATCAAAAACTTTAGTGTAACTGTACAAATGTCATATTAGTTTACGTGCTGACAGCTTATTTCATAGCAATCTACAGATTTTTTGACTGTTGGAACGAGCGCGGCAACGCGGTGCAATTTCATGAAATAAATTCGAAAATATCGATTTAAAATGCGCTTTAAAAGAAATTTGATAACAGAATATGTTTATTCAATGCATTATTAGTAAAATAAAAATTTTAATTTTTGTTTCATAGTAGATAACTTTTCAAAATCCAGCGTCACAATCGTGCGATATTGCCATGCCGTTTTGGATTTGCTATTCAAGCATTTCATACGATGGATTATTGAATCTGTAACTAGGTTTTATCTAGGAAATTAGACGCTTAATTATCTTCAAATTTTCTGAGAAATCTATTGGAGCTTCTTTCTTGCTTCATTTAGTTTTTTATGAAAATGGTAAGAAACGTTTCTATGCTATGGTGAAAAGTATAAGCTAATTAGTACTTTTCATAGGCTATACAATGTATAACAACCTAATTTTTGAAGACGATTATTTCATTTTCTAAGCGGCCAAAAACTTGGAAAAAAAATGTTTACGCATGCATGAAACAATAAGTAACAAGTTGTAATAATTTAAATACCTTCTTAAATATTTTGTGCAACGAAAGAACTACCTTAAGTAGAAAATTTGCATTCTTGCTATGCAGTCAAAAGACCTAATTAGGAAGGCGATTATCTCATTTTCTAAACGGCCAAAAATGTTGAGAAAAATAGTTTCGTAAGCATGGAACAATAAATAATAAGTAGTAAAAATTGAAAAACATTTCTAAGAATTGTGTAAAACGACAGAACTACCTTAAACAAACGTTTAAAATATTTTCTTGCTTTTATGTAATACATAATAAAAACTACATTATTCCGAATTTAATATTTAAGGACAAGAAAGTATTTAGGTAAAATACTATCCTAACTTTATAATGAGTACAATATTTATTGAATAATTTTAGGGTAAAAATCACTTTCAAGATCTTTTCTTGGTTTCATTCTCAATTACTAACATGAGAACTAAAAAGAAATCATATTCCAAGAAAAAACAACAATTGCGGCAGTATATTGCATCTAAAAGATCTGATGATGAATATAGGGATGAAGAAACAGAAATAGATAGAATAAATAAAAAGAGAAAATGTGGAATGCTTAGAAAAAGACAGCTTTATTAAAAAGAGAAGAACAGAAAGTTCAAAAGATGAAGCGGAAAGTAAGAAAATCACCAATCAAAAAAGAGTACAAAAACTAAGACAAAATGAGCTTTATAAAGAAAATGAAAAAATCTCAAATAGGACACGTATTCAAAATAACGCAATATAATGAAAAGGAAAGATTAGCTAATAATGAACACAAAATAAAAATCAGAGAAGATAAAATCTATGTGGAAAAAGAAAATAGAGCCAATAAAGAACGTAATAAAATAACGAGACAAGATGAAGAATATGTAGAAAAAGAAAATAGAGCCAATAAAGAACGTAATAAAATAACGAGACAAGATGAAGAATATGTAGAAAAAGAAAAGAGAGCCAATAAAGAACGTAAAAAGCTAACGAGACAAGATGAAGAATATGTAGAAAAAGAAAAGAGAGCCAATAAAGAACGTAAAAAGCTAACGAGACAAGATGAAGAATATGTAGAAAAAGAAAAGAGAGCCAATAAGGAACGTAATAAGCTAACGAGACAAGATGAAGAATATGTAGAAAAAGAAAAGAGAGCCAATAAGGAACGTAATAAGCTAACGAGACAAGATGAAGAATATGTAGAAAAAGAAAAGAGAGCCAATAAGGAACGTAATAAGCTAACGAGACAAGATGAAGAGTATGTGGAAAAAGAAAAGAGAGCCAATAAAGAACGTATAAAGAAATGCAGAGAAAATATAGAATATGCAGAAAAGGAAAAGGAAAAGAGTGCGAATAAGGAACGCGTTCAGAAAAATAGAGAAGATGAAGAATATCGAAAAAATGAAAAGAGTGCGAATAAGGAACGCGTTCAGAAATATAGAGAAGATGAAGAATATCGAAAAAATGAACAAGTACTCGATAAAAATAATAAGAAAATTAAACGTTGTTTGGATCAACTGAGGCAAAGAGATAATTTTTATAATAATTTAATTAGAAATGAAAGCAAGGTTGCCAAACTTCAATTGCAATTTATAAAAGATCGTGGTTTTTTACCAGACGTAGTATGCTGCTGCTGCGAAGGTTTATTTTTTATGCACTCAGTAACCGTTTACAATGTTGATAAAATTGTCAATAAAACGTCAAAAGAATTTAATGAAAAAATTCAAAATTATCAGTCTAAAGGGTATAGCCGGATATATGTGCGAAATCTGCCCCCGCGGCTTTTTTTATTGGGACTTGGGGGATCGTTTTGGTACCACGTAAAAATAATTCAGTCAAATTTTCAGCTCTCAATCCCTAACAGTTTCTGAGTTTTTCAAACAAATCTCTTTTTTCGATTTTTATTTTTTTTTAATAGTAAAATTGGAAATTAGTGAATGGTGATTTTTTCCCTAATTCTTACGAGTAAAAGGCATGAAAAAATATTTTTGTTATAATTCTCAGATGAACAGCCGATTTTTAGCGAAAGAAATACAATTTAAATCTTTTTTTTTAACGCCTTCTTGAAAAGTGTCACTCACCAAATTTTGTCAGAAAATGTCTTTCATACCCCTCTATACTCAGGAATTTTTTCGATTTTTTTGAAGTGGTGGAACAATATGAAAAAAATTAAAAAAGTAATTTTTCCTGTAATCTTTCGTTTAAGGGGGGGCTAAGGTTAATTCGTACGAAAAAAGGCATGTTTTTGTGAATTTTTTGTGACGACACAGTTAAAATCTCTTTATTAAAACCAATAGTACATTAAAGTATGACATTCGAAGAATATTGTATAAAATTTTCACGAAGAAATATTAAAAAATACGGCAATGGCAGCAATTATTCGGACGTGTCTCGGAAAAAAGTAGAATTGCGGTGCCCCTCATAACTTGGTGCTGGATCATCTGAAATCAAAAAATCAAAGTTCATTCGTTAGATAATAGTTTTCCCTAGGTAAAGCTGGGAGGGTTTTTCGAAATTTCAATTTTTCACTTTTTTGGAACACTTTGAAGGGAAAAACGCGATTTTTTGCGAAAAAAAATCGGCTAATTTGTTATTGTAAAATAAAAATTATTAAGAAATTTGAAAAAACTCTCCAGCGTTACCTAGGGAAAACTATTATCTAACGAATGAACTTTGATTTTTTGATTTCAGATGATCCAGCACCAAGTTATGAGGGGCACCGCAATTCTACTTTTTTCCGAGACACGTCCGAATAATTGCTGCCATTGCCGTATTTTTTAATATTTCTTCGTGAAAATTTTATACAATATTCTTCGAATGTCATACTTTAATGTACTATTGGTTTTAATAAAGAGATTTTAACTGTGTCGTCACAAAAAATTCACAAAAACATGCCTTTTTTCGTACGAATTAACCTTAGCCCCCCCTTAAACGAAAGATTACAGGAAAAATTACTTTTTTAATTTTTTTCATATTGTTCCACCACTTCAAAAAAATTGAAAAAATTCCTGAGTATAGAGGGGTATGAAAGACATTTTCTGACAAAATTTGGTGAGTGACACTTTTCAAGAAGGCGTTAAAAAAAAGATTTAAATTGTATTTCTTTCGCTAAAAATCGGCTGTTCATCTGAGAATTATAACAAAAATATTTTTTCATGCCTTTTACTCGTAAGAATTAGGGAAAAAATCACCATTCACTAATTTCCAATTTTACTATTAAAAAAAAATAAAAATCGAAAAAAGAGATTTGTTTGAAAAACTCAGAAACTGTTAGGGATTGAGAGCTGAAAATTTGACTGAATTATTTTTACGTGGTACCAAAACGATCCCCCAAGTCCCAATAAAAAAAGCCGCGGGGGCAGATTTCCCACATATATCCGGCTATACCCTTTATATGCAAAACATGTAACAATCATGCACTCAAAGGAAAAGTACCTAAATTATCAACAAGTAATGGTTTAAAATTTACAGTTATACCGGAATGTGTAAAAATTATGTCTTTTTTAGAAGAAAGAATGGTAGCACCTTATATAAATTTTATGCAAATTCGTGCTTTAAAATCGTATGCGTTAAATGGACAATTGGGAATTAAGGGAAGCGTGGTAAATATACCAATTGAAATCAATGATGTCTTGCAAGTGCTACCAAGAAAATTCGATAACATGGCTACAATTCAATTAAAACGACACATGCTGCACTCTTCACATTACATGTATGAAACTATACGACCAGCAGTTGTGTGTGAAGCATTAAATTATTTAATAGCAACTCCTTTATACAAAAAGCATGATATTCAAATTGACAACAAGTATATTCAACAACACGAAAAGCAGGAAGACGAGCAAATAAATTTTATAGTACAAAAATCCGACGAAAATTGTGACGATGTAGAGGTAAACAATATATTTGAAAATGACACTGAAAATTTCCATTTAGATGACCTTGAAAATATAAATTTTGATTCCGATTTCGAAGATTCTGAAATAAACGAAGAAGTACTGCTAATAGATCGAAATAAAGAAATTGTAGATAATGTAAAAATTATTGCACCAGGCCAAGGAAAAACACCGGTGTCACCGTGGATTTTTACCCCCAGAAATTTTACCCCCGGTAAAATATCCCTAGCGAAATTTTACCCCCTGTAAAAATTCTTTAGGGGGTAAAATATCCCTAGTGAAATTTTACCCCCGGTAAAATATCCCTAGTGAAATTTTACCCCCGGTAAAATATCCCTAGTGAAATTTTACCCCCGATAAAATATCCCTAGCGAAATTTTACCCCCGGTAAAATATCCCTAGCGAAATTTTACCCCCTGTAAAAATTCTTTATGGGGTAAAATATCCCTAGTGAAATTTCACTAAGGAATTAGTAGTTTGTAATTAGTAATTTTATTAAATATTAAATATATATCTATCTATATATGTTCTTCTTCTTCTTAATATATAATTAGCGGCAGTTCCTAGGCTTCTATACAGCTACATTTCTGGTGTGAAAAGTTGTTGTCACTAGTTATTTTTGGTCGACATAATATTTATAATGTAATAATAAATAATAATAATAATAAATCTTTCGGTTGGATACGTTCTCCCAGTACACTGCAATTATTAAGCGAACCCGATTACCAGAAGCCTGCTTTGTATGTAAACCATAAAAATGGAAATCATTTTGAGGTCGTAGTTTATAAAAAAGACTCTTCAATTGATATGAACAATTTTTTTTTTAATTTAATAAAAAAGTATTATTATTAATAGTTCACTTAATTTAAGTTTTTGCCTTGATTTTTGATTCAGAACAATTTTTAATGTCGGTGAAATTTTACCTCCTCGATAAATATACTCTAGTGAAATTTTACCCCCGGGGTAAAATATCCCTAGTGAAATTTTACCCCGGGGTAAAATATCCCTAGTGAAATTTTACCCCCTGTAAAAATTCTTTAGGGGGTAAAATATCCCTAGTGAAATTTTACCGGGGGTAAAATATCCCTAGTGAATTTTTACCGGGGGGTAAAATATCCCTAGGGATATTTTACCGGGGGGTAAAATATCACGGGGGTAAAAATCCACGGTTACACCGGTACCATGGCATATGGTTGAAGACCTGGATGAACTATGTTTCCCAAAAATATTTGGTGGTCATAAATTAGAAATTCCGGGGAATATTACGTATCATGACAGGGCAAAATCAGAAGCGAGAAGAGTCGATCGCAGGTCTTGCATTCCAAACAGAATTTTATTTATGGCAAAAAAGAAATTAGAGAAAGCATGTATTGCAAGTATAAATATATGTTTACGCAAGACGAAACGAACGAAGGACGTCTGCGCAGAAAATGTTTTAAAAGCTGATTTTTTGGAAAATTTAATAAAATTTGATGCTAGATACAAAATTCTAAAACAAATTCGTTCTTCACCATCGTACTGGGAAAGCAGAAAAAAAGAATTAATGGCAATGCTTCGACAATTAGGGAAACCCACAATATTTCTAACACTGTCTGCGGGTGAAAAAATTTGGCCAGAGTTAATAAAATCTTTAGTAAAATTAAATAAGAATAGAATTATTACAAATGAAGAGGCTTTAAATTTAGATGATTTCGAAAAAACAGGTTTGATTAGGGATGACCCCGTTACGTGTGCACGTTATTTCGACTATAAAGTAAATAAATTAATGTTGTTATTAAAACAAACTGATGGAATTTTTGAAAATTATTTTGACGAAGACAGTTACGAACGTGTCGAATTCCAGATGAGAGGATCTCCGCATCAACATATATTTTTATGGCTAAAAAATGCTCCCAAATATGATCCGACAAACAAAGTTAAAACTGAAGAGTGTATTTCATTTATAGACAAATTTATAACGTGTGAATACGATGAAAATAACCCATATTTATCTGTTCAACGTCACAAACATACGCACACTTGTTATAAAGGTAAAAGGAATAAAACAAAATGTAGATTTAATTATCCTATTCCTGTGATGCCAAAAACAATGATTCTGGAACCATTAAGTACAGATGACAAAAATGATACCAATCAGGAAACATTAACAAAGATAAGAAATTTAATGTTGCATTTTTATAAAAAACAATACCTCATATCGTTTGAAGACATATTATTAAAATTAAATATTACCGAAGATCAATATATTTTGGCATTGAGAAGTTCACTAATGCGAACTCAAGTATTTTTGAAGAGAACTAGTTTGGAAGTGGGTATAAATTGTTACAATAAAAATATTTTACAACTGTTTGAAGCAAATATAGATGTCCAATTTGTATTAGAAGAATATGGAATAGCTTCTTATATAGTAAATTATATAGGTAAAATTGATGCTGGTTTGTCCAAATTGTTACGTGATGCT
Source organism: Podabrus alpinus (assembly GCA_932274525.1). Taxonomy (NCBI): domain Eukaryota; kingdom Metazoa; phylum Arthropoda; class Insecta; order Coleoptera; family Cantharidae; genus Podabrus; species Podabrus alpinus. The sequence continues at coordinate 32,635,948 of OW026452.1, forward strand.
GCATCAGATGCGAATAATGGTAACACAAGTATTAAAGACAAATTTAGAAAAATTACAAATGTATTCCTAAACAGTAACTTAATGTCGGCTCAAGAAGCATCATACCACGTTCTCTCATTACCATTATCAAAAAGTAGCAGACAAACATTATTTATTAACACGAGTCCGGCAGCAGAAAGAACATTAATGTTAAAATCAAATTCAGAACTTCAAAAATTAGACAAAAATTCATCAAATATTTACATGGAAGACAAAATGACAAAATATTGTAACAGACCTGAATCTCTAGAAAACATTTCTTTGGCTGATTTTGTTTCAAATTATACTAAGTGTAAATGTATTATTAATAATGACCAAAATGACGATGATGATTTAGAAACAACTAGCTGGCACGGGCGGCATCCGCCGCCCTTAGCCATCTAGACCCAGAATAGATCCGAGTAGGCCATAGTTGTTCGGTCTTCGGCCTCACAGGTGGAGGACCATAATAGATCCGTGAAGGCCATAGTTGTTCGGCCTTCATCTGTCATCTTTCATCTATCATCTGTCATCCGTCATCCGTCATCTGTCATCCGTCATCTGTCATCCGTCATCTGTCATACATACATACATACATACTGTCGTGTTCCGCTTATCATTGGGGGGTGGTCTGGAGTAATTGGGTTGATTTATGATAAAATACTCATAATTAAATATTCAAAATAAAGGACCACCATGGCAATTAGATAGTTACGCCTGAATATCTTTGGCACTTCTGAATAATAGGCTGCTTACGTCAAGTCAATCTAAAGGATAACAAGACGTAATTTTTGTACACACAAATAATTTGTAAAAGAATGTAAAAAAAAAGGAAAAAACAAAAGAGGGTTTATTTGTTTTATTTGATGAGAATTTTTGGAAGAAATTAAATGAAATTGATTTATTTGTAAAAGTGTAGGAATAATAATCATAAGTGCTTGTGTTGAAACGAATAAGTGCGCGGGCTTACAGACTATTTTGGTGAGATACGAAATGGATAAGCGAGCGTGGTGGACTCACGCGGTATCCATTGACGCGTGAGGATGGATTATTAAAAACTTGAAGAACCGTCTAAAAAGGAAGGACGTGATTATTTATAAGAAGTTGAATTTTGGAAATGGTTCAAATAAATTCTTGTTAAGTTGGGAATTAGTAAAATTTGTTGATGATTCATGAATTGTATGGAGTGATAAAAATTTATGGAAGTTTCTATTGATATTAAAACGATATTTGGAAAATTTTGAAATTTATTGAAGATTATAAATTTTATGGAATTACTTGAACATTCATCCTGTCTGGAGTTCTTCACGATATGAAATTGGATCCAATCGCATCATCATCTTCACGCTGGCTTGTTTGAATACACATCGATGGGACACGATCGTATAAGTTTCGGTAAGCCAAATTTTGTGACGAAAAACTTTAATAAAATACAACGGCAGACAATAAAGTTCGCGCATAAATTTAATACGGGGAGGTTTATGAACTTTTCTTTTCTTATAATTGTAAATTTGATTTGTTCCGATTTAATTGAAAAATTCATCTTTTGTTTTTTTTAAATGATTATAATTTTGTCTAATAAACTGCAATGTTGTGTCTACAAACAATTACTTTTGGTTTAATTTAATTGTACAGCAGAGAAGTCCAAAATAAGCAGGAGTAAGATATAATAAGTTTATCATTTTTCTTTTCTTTAAAGTTACTTATTCAAGGTAGCTTATCTGAGTATTTTTGATCAATAGATGGACCCACTTTTGACCCTGAGAGTTCTCATTGCTGGGCGAGAATTTAAAAAAGAGTCGTAAGCTAAACCCTCGCTATAGAAAAGTAAAATTCAGTAGCGAAACACGGCAATACATACATACATACATACATAATCTTCACGTAAAGTTACATCTTCATGTAAAGTTAAATCTTCCGCAAAGAGGTGGATCTTCCATGTTCTGCGACCTATATAAAGTGCTCCGGTCTTATTCGCGGCATTCAGATTAATTTGTTAGTGGTTTTTTGTTAGTGGTTTGCATTTTTCGAATTAAAGCCGCCATCCCCGCCATCTGTTGACAGTATTTTCAGATTAATTTGTTAGTGTTTTTTTGTTAGTGGTTTGCATTTTTCGAATTAAAGCCGCCATCCCCGCCATCTGTTGACAGTATTTTGAATCACTGACTGTACGTCAGATTAATTATTTGACAAATTAAATTTTTTGTCAAACTTGTGATTTGATTTTCGAAAAAAGCGAATAACTTTTCTCCCCGTGCGAATTTCATCTCCATATATGCGAGAATAGTTGCGCCTGGAGCTACAAAATAACTGTGCAAAATTTGGTTGAGATCGGTCCACGGGTCTAGGAACGTATAGCGAACACGCAAGCACGCAGATCTTCCCTTTTATATATTTAGATAGACTATAAAATTCGACAAAAGCCCGCCATTATTAGGTATAGACGTTACAAATTAATTCAAGATCCCAGTAATTATTTCAGAGAACAAATTCTACTGTTTTTACCTTGGAGAAATGAATCGAATGAAATTGAAAATTCTAACTGTGAAGAAATTTATAATGATAACCTTCATACCATCAATGAAAACAAAGAAAAGTATTCTGTACTGGCTGATGAAACCCTTGATGATGCTATACAACAAGCTCAAGATGATATTTTTGATAGAGAAAATGAAGATGTTGAAAATTTCGTAAACGATGAACTTTGTTCAAAACAAAAAATCGATATTTTGGAACAGGAGGGATCAGAAGTTTACAAGAACAAGAAAATTACAAGATTTACAGCGCCCCAAAAAATTTCAAAAATTGATTTACTGAAAACAATGGAAACACTTAACCATTCTCAACGAGAATTTGTAATGCATGTGTTAAATTGTTTTAAATCCAAAAATCTACCATTGAAAATATTTTTAAGTGGATCTGCAGGTGTAGGAAAAAGTACGGTAATAAATTGTATATATCAGTTAATCACACACTATTTGGATAACTCGCCTGGATCTGATAACGAAAAATTGTTTGTATTATTGTGTGCTCCATCAGGGAAAGCAGCATTTCTTATAAATGGCATCACGTTACACACTGCATTCGCACTTCCTGTTTCTCAATTCGGTGGTCAAATGCCGGAATTATCTTCAGATTTGGCAAATAATATTCGAGAGAAGTTAATCAATTTAAAATTATTAATTATAGATGAAATTTCGATGGTAGGAAGCACTCTTTTTAATCGAGTAGATACCAGACTACGTCAGATAATGGGCATAAATCAACCGTTTGGAGGTATATCTGTTTTAGTTGTAGGTGATTTAAATCAATTACCCCCTGTTATGGATTCCCAAATATTTAAATGTTCAAATTGTAATGAAATGAGCGAAATTTTAGACACCAATCCATTATGGGATGAATTTCAGTTTTACGAATTGACAGAAATTATGAGGCAAAAAAATGACAAATTATTTATAGAAGCACTTAACAATTTAGCATTGGGAAAAATGACACAAAATAATATTGATTTAATAAATACCAGGCAAACTGAAGAATCAAAAATTCCACTAAATGTTATTAGATTATTTGCAGACAATAAAAACGTTGATTTATTCAATAAAGTCAAAATTAATAGTAACATAAATCCAGAATACATATCTGAAGCTAAAGACATTATTTTAGGAAAAGTAAACAATTCATCAAAATTAAAAGTACTGGAATCTTTAAAACATAAAAAATTAAATGAAGTAAATGGATTGCCGTATTTGGTAAAATTAAAAATTGGCATAAAGTATAGTATGGTTTCAAATAATGTTGATGTAGAAGACGGACTAGTAAACGGTGCTTGCGGAGTTCTAATGCACATCACCTTTATACCGAATACTTTCGACCCACACAAAATTTGGATAGATTTTTCTTCACATAGAGTAGGGAATAAAGCAAGACTGCTATTAAAAGATTATATGAATAAAGAAAATATTGACAAAAAATTAACTCCAATTGAGAAGGCGAGTATTCCATTAAATTTATCAAATAAGTTACAATATCAAATTATTCGAAAACAATTTCCAATTGTACCTGCCGAAGCAATAACAATTCACAAGAGTCAAGGTCAGACATATGAAGAAATTTGTATTGATTTAAATCTATCACGTCGGATCACTCGATCAATGATGTACGTAGCGTTTAGTAGAGTTACAAAATTAAATGGTTTGTATATATTAGGAAATTTCCGTCCTCCAAATTCGACTAAAACAACTGATCCCATACTTAAAGAACTACATCGTTTGAAATCCCAAAAACAATTACACATATCTTTCGAAACATTAAAAGAAATTAAAAGTGGTATAGTAATTATTTATCAAAATGTATCTTCGCTGTGTCAAAAATTAAAATACATCATAAAAGATGAATGGTACCAAAGGGGAGATGTTTTAATATTTTCGGAAACATTAACAAAATCAGGAGATAAAATATACATACATTCCAAATTTCGCGGAAATTTTTCGATCGGATATTACAATGAACTCAAGAGGGATTATTTGCTATGCAAAAAGTCATGTATCCCTCTCCAATATAGAACATGTACTTGAAATGAGTAATCCTTGTAATCCAGTAGGCCATGTAGAATTTATCAGTTTTAAAATTCAAAATTATTATGTAATTAGTGGATACAAGTCGCCTTCCACGTCAAACATAATTTTTAAAAGAAACTTTGAACACATACATAATCAAATTCAAAAACAAGATTGTTCAGGATTTGAACTCATTGTAATGGGAGATTTTAATTTTAATATTCATTCAAATAATCAAAATAATTTTTTAACAAAATATTTAATGGAATTTAAACTCTCTTCATTACTATCAGCCAATATATCAACAACAAACATGAATACTCAAATTGATGTTATATTTTCTTCCAATAATTCTAAATCTGGTGTTTATGAAACATATTTTTCCGATCACAAACCAATATTTATAATTTTAAATGAGAACCAAGACATTAATGAAGACAATATTATAAATTCTGACGAGCAAGACCATGAATTGGAAACCAAATGGACTGACATAAATAATAGCAAAATTTCCACGTATAAAGATCCAGAAAATGTCTTACTTTAAGATATAAATTTGAAAAATTATAAATTAAATGATAATTCTAAGAAAGAAAATCAAAATTTATCAAATGTTCATTTAAAGGATAGAAATTTTTAGATTGAGATAAATAACATAATTCAAGAAATTCACGACTTAGATATAAATTTATCAGTACAAAATTACAAAATTCTGTTGCAAAACATTTTTTACCGGTACGAGGATTTAATGGCGTCATTAATGAATGAAATTTCTCAAATTGAAAGTTCAAATTTCAATAATTATAGTCATGCAATAGATGTACATCGAAATAACAAAATTTATAATGTACTTAGAGAAAGAGCTGTTGTGGTGAATACACGGGGAGATGGATCTTGTTTGTTTAGGGCAACTTCATTATGTTTGTTTGGTACGGAAGACCTGCATACATGGATGCGTATATTATGTTGTAATATATTTCTTGAACACTGGCTTTATTTTGAACATCCAGAAAGAATGCTTTATTTATACGAATATGATAGTGTCAAAAATTTGATTCATAATACTGCTACTAAAAACAATTGGGGTAGTGCAGTACATGTAAAAGCTATTTCATTAGCAGCTCATCGTGAAACTTATATTTATCAAGCTGTTGATATTAACGATTCTTCCAAATTTGCTTCATTTGATGAACTACAAAACTTTTGTGACTCTGGCTTAATAAGGACAATGCATTTACGATATTCGTATAACATTGAAGACAACATTGACGGAAATAATACAACTAAGAAGCCTATTGTATTATTGTTAACAGATCCAGGTACAAATAATTCACATTATTCTGCAGTTTTGCCAAAAAACAATCAATGTGAGTTACTAAAACCAAAATATCGTGGGGATCGCAGGGCAGTGGCAGATTCCATGATTTCCCTAGCATAGAGATTTTATAATTCAGGCGATAGTATCACCATCTTTCCAGAGGCCCAGCAACTAAATTTAAGCTCTGTTTTGCTACTATGACGTTATTTCAATCTGGATCTCGACTTTTCGTTCTCAAATGATTCCAAATTTTATTTTCACAACTTCATTATATAGTCATGCATATAACGAAAATGGGTCATTTTCCGGGTTGCTCGGGTCAGTTTTGCTGAATATTTGTTATAAATCGTTTTATAGTATAAAGAATTCCCAAAAATTCCTATTTCGAGTGACGTCAAGCGGTGGTAACAAATCTGCAATTTTGCAATTTTTTTTCGATTTTCGTCGCAATCGGACCCCAGCATTTAATTAAATTATTAAATTTGTTGTATTATTAAATTGTATTTTGTTCATAATAATATATTCTAACATATTTATAGAAAATTTTATTTGCTTTAATTTTGATTAAAAAATAAAAATTCATCAATAAAATATTTATCATAATATATTTAAGAAAAACCATTTCGTCCTTCAAGTAAAGTGCTACTTCCGGTTTAGGGATTTGCTCCAAAATCAAATGGTGCTTTCGTATACCGATTAAAGTCTTAAATATGAAATTTGGTTACTATATTATAACAATTCGTTCCTGAGATATTGAAGAAAAACTATTTCGCCTTCACGTTGTAACAAACCGCCCGTTCATTTTTATTCACAATTACGATACAAATATTAAATTTGTATAAACAACTTCCGACATGAGTAATTGTCATAATAAATTAGCATAAAGAATAATAATATAAAAATAAATTAGGTAAAGAAATTTAAACACCCGGTACATTGATCTAACTAACAAACGTTTTGGCTTTTATTTAAAATTTAGGGTGCAAACACCTGTTTTCCAAAGACTCGGCACGGCACCATGAATGTGTTAGTTAAATCAATGCAAACTGTGGGAACAAAGTCATTTTTCTAAGTAAGACCCACACGTGTGAGGAAATGGGGGATTAGCCAGTATACCGCCAGAAAGATTCGTTTTAAGAAATATTCAAAATTCTTCATAAGGCGTGATTCCAATCTAATGCCTCATTTGTTTTAACGAGTTTAGGAATTATGTTTTTAAATTAAGAAATACAAATTCTGTGGGAAAATTACTCTATTCCCAACCGAATCAGTCACACACGTGCAAGGAAGTAAGTTTTGAGAATATCCAATTTATAAGACTACCCTCTTTTAAAGTTAAGGGAAAAAGCACCCACGCAATTGGTCAATAAAATTCAATTCGAAGGCGTAATATTAATATTCAGAAACGGGGAGAAGTTGATAAAATACCCCGAGAGGAATCAAGAGGAGTTCAAGCACAGTTCGCGAATTCAATAAAGTTCGAAGTCACGTTGAGAGACAGTCCACGAATCCATCAGATTCAAACTCCGCGTTTGATGCAGTAAACCAAACGGGTGAATTTTATTTGAGAGTTAACCGAAAACTCGACAAAATCGGTCAAAATCATTTTAAATTAAGTGAAAATAGTCAGTTTAAAAATTATTATTATTATATTTTTACTTCGGCAGTTCGAGAAACGCGAATAAATAAATTCTTAAAGTGATAAAAGGTCAATATTTTAAAATCAATTTACTTGTCTTTAACTTTTAATCAGTCAACGAAACGATTGTGTTAAAACTATAAGTGTAACCAATTGGGATTACCATAAGGATATTCATCTCAAACCTTACTACCCGTAGAGCACAGGATTTTTTGTAATAAATAGGTATTGTGACTTTTAGTTAAATTAATACTTGTAACCAATTTCTCTTTTGTATTATATGTGTGTGGATCTCTTTCACTTGTAGGATCTTGATATAATTGTAATCCTTTGTATAAATCTTATAGAAGGTTTAATTAGTTGTTCAATATATGAAATTATACCAAGTTAAATCTTTAATTGGTCGTTACTCCAGCGATCGACTTTAATTAGTTTGTGTAAGTTATTTCTCTGGGTTTCCCTACGTCTTCCAAAACAATAGTAGAGGCACGTTACCTAAACATCAAACAACAAGGTCCAGTGAAGTTGGAAGGTAGTCAATTTAGAGGTTTTCTTAATTCTATCCTCCGGGCTTTACTCACAAGGTGGTCACACCCGTGAAATCCAAAAGAATTGAGTGGTGGCAGCTATCAACAACAGTAATACAATTGTACTAAAGGACCGAATCAAACCCTTTAATTCAAAACGGGGTTCAGTTTTGTTACATGCTGACAGAGGTGGGATTAAATTTACAATAACGCTACGCAGAGTTGTTACATGGTGACCTGCGGTGGGATTTTTCGGTAATTACGATTTTTCAAAATCAAAAGGAGAGATAACGACATTAACTAATTACAGTCAAATTCAATAAATTATAAAATTTTGTTTGTCATTCAAATAAAACACCACATTACTTTACAAGAAGATTACAGTTAACTTAATTAACAAAAGTAGGTAGAAATACTAACATTTTCAGGGTTATTGTAGTTAGTGTGTTAGAAAAAGAAAGAAAAAGTTATATAATGCCAAACGGTTCGGACGATTTAATTATACCCCTATACGAAGAAGTGACAATGTCGGGTTCAAATCAATCACCACCTACGAGGGTCGAGTCACCACCACCTTCGCGGTTGGTGTTACAATATCCTACGGGAGGATTAAGTCATTTTGTAAATTCGGTAGAGTCGTACGAAGGAATCACTGACCCCATAGATTATTTCGAGGTACTAGAAATTAAGGCAAAAATAGACGCAATAGACGACCCCACTTTAGTAAACATAGTAAGAATTAAATTAAAGGGTAGCGCGTTACAATTTTACAAGTCCGATCCGGGTTTAAAAAAGTTGAGTTTTTCGAACCTGAAAGAGCGCATAATTAAACAATTCAAACGAAGGAAAATCCCCGGAGAAGCGGCAGCTAAATTACACAACTGCTTCCAGCGACACGATGAGAAGGTAGCAGATTTTGCCACCCGATTAAACCGCCTCGGATCAGAAGCATTACGTGACGATATCAAGGATACGGAACAGATCGAAATACCGGGTATAAGCGCGCAAATGAAACGAACAATTTTAACACAATTTAAGTTAGGGCTCCGGAAAGAATTGCAAAGGGACATAGGAGTGAGTTTAATGCGAACCGAACGTCTGACACTCGACACCGCGGTCGAGATTGCGGAATTCCAAGAAATAAACAATTCTCTAATTAAGGCGCGGTCAAACTCCGTGTACGCAACCGATATAAATTACCCTCATTACAATGAAACCGAAGACGGTCAATCGCGAATAGAACGGCCAACGCCAAATAGGAACCGATTCCACAACGGGAACTATGGCAATGGAAATAATTCTCCTCGCCAGAATTTCAATAACCCTCCCGCGAGTAACCGAAATTATAATAACAATTGGCCGCGACAAAATTTCAACAATCGGATAAACCACCGAGGCATTCAGGAGAACAATAATTACTCCCAAGACCGGAGAAATAACGGTTATAACAATTATTCTTATAACCACTCCTCCCCGCGAAGTCCGAGTTCCCCTAATAATGGATATCGAGGTAATGGGCGAAATTTTAATAGTGGTAAGTTTCACGCCAACGCGCGGGGAAACTTTAACAATCCAAACAATGGACCACCGCCAGGTAGACCCTTTTATCACCCCCCTACGCAAACCGCGAATCAAAATGATAGACACTATCCTCAGGAAACGCGGCAGTACGAGAACAACAACTCCCCAAGGACAAATCGGGTGAGCTTTGCGCATCCACCAGAAAACGCGAGCCGAGCTGATTATTCGCCCCAAGAGCAATCAAAAAACGCGGATCCTGCTATGATCCCCTCTCGATCGGTAGCAGCCGTGAATCGCAATCAATAAATAATTCCGGCAACCATATTTACACTGATAACAATCAAACAAAACCAAATCAACCCCTTTTTGTTCCCCAGGTGACAACCCCTACGAGAACACCCTGTGTTGTCGAATTAATGATAAATAACGTTTACTGTAAAATGTTAATCGACACCGGAGCCAGCGTGTGCTTACTAAAAGATAATGTCATAGAATTAATAGATTTGAAAAGACCTGCTGATGTATTATGCTTTAGTGGAATTTCAGGTTGTCAACAAAAGGCACTCGGCACAATGGTAGTAAATATAGGGTCGAACAAAGTAAGGAGGTTTACTGATTTTGAGTTTGTTATCTGTGAAAATAAACACATACTTCTGGACACAGACGGTATATTAGGTAGGAATTTCTTTAAAACAATTAACGCTAAAATAGATTATGCTAATGACGAATTAATAATTTTAAACGAACGAATACCCATAATTAATTTAGATGAAACGGATCAGGAAAAATATTTAGATTGCAATTCGTATAGAGAGGACTCAACCGAGGAAATATATTATGAAAACGCGGCATTAACCATTGATTGGAATATTAATAATGAATTAAAAATTAAAGATAAAGAGATTGAACCTGTTATGGTAGCAGAAAGAGGTACTAACGAATTAAATGAGTTATCAGAATTATCGGAGATTGTGATAAATGAAGAGGGTATTAAAAATAAGGGTGCAGGTATTTTAAGTAGGTCAGTAGACAAGGTCGAACCCCTCGTAAAAAGGGATCGTCTGTTAAACCGTACGATGGTATCGGAAAGCGAAAGTGGTTTGTTAAGTAATGAGTTAGGAAGAGATGGTAGCGCGCGTAGCCAGAAGGAAAATTGTAATGTTGATGAAAATGTTTTGATTAATTTAGAGGAAAGTTTATTTAAAGTCGAAGATAAATACCGACTAAATGAGGGTTTGATTAATATTAATAATGTTGATAAGGAAGTTGTATACGGGTCAGAAGAATTTGGAATTAAAGTCGAAGATAAATGCCGACTAGGTAAAGGATTGATCGAATTTGATAATAGTAAAGGGTTGAACGATAAGGAATTAAAAGTTTTAGAAATGAATCGCGAAGTGGATATTTTAGGAGCAAATTTTAGCTCGGTCGAAGAAAATTGCCGACCGGTGTTTGATAATTTTATAGTAAATGGAAGGAATGAAGTAAAGTTGAATTTAGAAACGCGGTTAAGCGCGAATAATAATAATAAGGCATGCACGGAAAGCGTGAAAATAAATAAACAAAAGAAAGAATATATAGGAAAAACCACGGGCGCGATAAAGAAGGCTAAAAGGTACGACACCGAGGTAATTGAAGATAAAGGTCACGAGACTTCAACAATAGAACGGGTTAAACGCGATAATTTAGGATCCAATGATGACACGGTGTTTAAGTCGAGAAAAGGTTTTGATTATGCAACCTCCAAGGAACGAGTTATGCATAAATTTGTAGGGTTTGATAGATACGGAAATGAAATAATTGAAGGTAAAGGGGTTAATGAAACTACAAAAATTAATTTTGAAATTAAAAATAAGGGCACCAAAATTTCAGAGACGAACTTAGGGTTTTCAATAGACGAATCAAGGACAACGAATCGCGAAGTTCCGCGATTTAAACACTATCAAATCGATTCCGCGATTCTAGGTAAAATAGTAGATTTGAGCGAACCATTACCCTTGTACCAAGCCGATTGGTTAGAAAAAATTCGGAAGCAAGGTACATGCGGATTACCTAAACCTTTAAGCAATCCATCTACTCCGGTGACTCCAACACTTAGCGAAGCGAAAGAACGCGATAACGCGCGAACTGACCCGTATGGGGCAGTGGAAAATTGCACGATACCGCGATTTGAGCCAGTCAGTTTGTGTGTAAATCCGGTCGAACATCTACCGATCCATCAGGTGACGCCAACACTTGACGAAACAAAGGGGCGTGAGAACAAGCAAACTGACTCGTATGGGACAGTTGAAAATTGCGAGTTACCACAACCTAGTTCGACAAGGGCAGGTGTAGATCTGGTCGACCGAGAAAGATTGTTAACAGAACCAAGTACTACGCGAAATAAAGAGAATTTGGTAGGTACCCTCCTAGTAGTAAAAGAGGTGATTATACAAAAAAGAAGTGAAAGCGAACTGGGGTTCAGGGTCAAGTTCAGATCGGCCAAATGCGCACCGTCACCCTGCGAAACATCAAACCTCGTATTAATAGAACAAGATGACACTAATCATCGTGATCTGATTATAGCTTCGGCGGTAGTTAAAAACGATGGCGAACAGGTGGTAACGCGGGTAATTAATCCAAACGATTATGATGTGAAACTCAACTCGGGTGAACGCATAGGCAAGGTAACCAAAGGTATACGGATACTGGGCAATGACCAAAGCCACGGCAAAGCGTACGAAATTAATTACATACCAGATCCGCGAATAAATAATGATGAAATTATGTCTCAACTAGATTTCGCCCATTTAGATGAGGACACCGGCGACCTATTATATAACACCCTACTTGAGTACTTAGACGTTTTTATTACGGACGGAGAACCCTTAACTAGCGTGCGCGGCGTAAAGCATCGTATAATAACCGAAGACGTGCCGCCTGTTGCTAAACGACCTTATCGGGTTCCCTTTCATCAGCGGGAAACATTGCAGAAAGAAATTGATAAATTACTGGATGCCAATATTATTTACCCTAGTGCGTCAGCTTGGAGCGCTCCCGTTGTAATCGTGGAAAAGAAACTCCCTAACGGCGAATCGAAAGTCCGAATTTGCATCGATTACCGCGGATTAAACGCTGTCACTAAACGCGATTTTTACCCCCTGCCAGATTTGCATGAAACCATAGAACAATATTTCCACAATGCGAGTTTATTCACCACCCTGGACGTCTCCCAAGCGTACCATCAGATAGAAGTCTACGGGCCGGACCGCGAGAAGACCGCGTTCACTACTCCCACAGGCCACTACGAGTACGCCCGCTTGCCATTTGGGATGGCAAACGCACCTGCTAGTTACCAGAGGTTTATGAACGTAACCCTCTCGGGATTGACGGGAAACATGTGTCTAGTATATCTAGACGATATAATAGTCTACAGCCCGAATGACATAAACGAACACATGCAACGACTAACCGCGGTATTTAATAAATTACGAGAGGCAAACGTTAAACTAAAGCCCAGTAAGTGTAAATTTCTGGTTAGCGAGGTCAAATATTTAGGGCATGTAGTCACGAAAGACGGTCTCAAACCGGACCCCGAAAAGCTGCAGGCATTAAACGAATTCCCAGTGCCGCGATCAGTGAAAGAAGTACGATCATTATTAGGTCTGGCTTCATGGTATCGACGGTTTATCAAGGATTTTTCGAAGATAGCTATGCCCCTAACGAACTTGACCAAAAAGGAAAACAAGTTCGTAATCACACCAGAGGTATTAGAATCCATAGACGCATTAAAATCAGCGGTTACATCAAATGATGTTTTAATCTATCCGGATTTCAATGAGCCCTTTCTATTAACCACAGACGCGTGCGCCACTGGGCTGGGCGCCATCTTAAGTCAAAAGCGCGAAGGATTCGAGAAACCAATCGCTTTTGCCAGTCGCAAACTGCAAAAAGCCGAAAGGAATTACACGGTCACCGAATTGGAATGTTTAGCAGTCGTGTTCGGTGTAAAACAGTTTAGAGGATTTTTGTACGGGAAGAAATTCACTGTTATTACGGACCATAGGCCCCTCAAATGGCTACTGAGCGTGAAGGATGTGAGCTCTAGACTAGCACGTTGGAGCATGCTATTAAGTCAGTACGAATTCGAGGTAGTGCATCGCGCCGGCACACAAAACGGGAATGCGGACGCTTTAAGCCGAGCGTACGCCACTGAACGTCCAACCTTTCAGGAATTCGTAGCTTTGTCCTCAAAGGGAAAACAAATTGGCAATAAAAATGTAACCATAGAAACCCCAAGCGCGACGCCCCTGGAGGAAATTAGTTCCCTAATATTGTGTGTAGATTCGAACTTTAACACTAACACAGGTACCTATAAAGAATGGAGCAAAGATTTCGGTCAAATAAACGATCTAAAATTACAAAATAAAGGATTAGGCGAGGTAGCTGAATTAAAACTAACCGAACGCAACGTATATTTTTTAATTATTCAAAGCCCTCAGTATGGTAGTGCCACCTACGAGACGCTGTTTGAAGCATTGTGTGAATTGCTAGACAGGTGTCTAGCGAACAAAGATTTTAATCTGACGCTACCAAAGTCAAGTTTACCGCTACCTCCGCTAGATGGATATACCGTGGTTTCGATGGTTAAGTTTTTGTTTACCAACACTACCATACGCATCACAATACAGGACGATACGTCGGACATTATAACGGTGAATGCCATAAACACTGAACCGCCTTTTTCACCTGTCTGGGACCGAGAGCGTATAAAGGAAGAACAAACGAAGGACGATTTTTGCAAACAGATGGTGCAAGGGTTAAGTGAAAGTGAGACCACTGACCTAAAGTACTATTTAGATAGAGACGGGCTATTATATAAAGTAAATCAAAACACCGGACAGGATTTACTAATTATACCTCGAACCTTCGTAAATAAAGCCATTCATGACTTTCATGATTTGCCTATCGCAGGGCATCCTGGTCAAACTAGAACATTGCAATTTATTCAAACCCGAATGTACTGGCCAAACATGCAAAGGGATATATTCGAGTACGTAAAGTTATGTTTTAAGTGCAATCAGTTAAGAACGAGCCCGCATTTTAAAGCAGCACCTTTACAAAAGTTCCCCCCCCTATCGGAACCCTTCCAACGAACCGCTATCGATATTGTCGGACCTTTTGTCACGTCCGATCAAGGAAATAAATATTTAGTGACCTTTCAAGATCACTTTACTAAATACCTGGAAGCTATTCCGGTACCAGATCAGACGGCCGACACGATTGCCCGAGCTTTCGTGTCACACGTAGTTGCGAGGCACGGTACACCCGCGCAGCTTATATCTGATCAGGGAACAAACTTTTTGAGCAAGGTATTCAAAGAGACTTGTGAATTACTTGGCATAGAGAAAATTCAAACAGTGGCTTACCGTCCGGAAAGCAACGGTAGTCTGGAACGTAGCCACCGGGTAATAAAGAATATTCTCGCATGCTACGTAAGCAAAACCCAACGGGACTGGGATTTACACATCCCCTACATGTTATTCGCGTACAGATCACATGTAAACTCATCCACCGGTTATTCGCCCTTTTTCCTTTTACATGGTAGAGATATGACCCTACCCCTTGACAACATATTAAAATCAGAGCGTGTAAAATACGACGTGAGCACAAATTATCCATCCGAAATGATGGCGCGTTTGAATAAAGCTTTTGTCGCGGTCAAGCAAAACATGGAAGACAGCGCTAACGAGCGAAACCGTGTATTTGATCGGAAAACACGCGAGAGGGAATTCCAAACAGGCGACGCGGTGTACTTATACGACCCCGCGAGTAAAATCGGAGTGTCGAGGAAATTAACCTTACACTGGGACGGACCATATCGAGTGATCGACAAGTTAGGTCCAGTGACGTACCGCATACGTAAGATAGGGACCCGCACGGATTTAATAGTGCATATAAACAGGTTGAAACCCTTTCTGAACGCAACCGCGGCGGAACCCCCCCTTCAGGACGATTCAAATGTAATGGACGGCCCTGATCCCATCGAGGAACAGCTCAGCGGTATTCCAGAGCCCGTGTTTCTCGACGAATGGGAAGACTCAACACCGGAAGGCAATGAATACTCCGAAGTCGAAGCACAAATCGATCCCCTGGGCGATTTGCCGCCTGTGAACTGCGGCCATGCTTTACCTCAGCGACACACCGAGACGGTTAGCGGACCGACGCAGCGTCCTACGCGAATTCGAAGAAAGCCACAAAGGCCTGAATTCGATTATTATTAAACCCCCCCCCCCCACCCCCGTATAGTAGGCGGGCCAAGAATACCTCTATGGGCAGTCTCCCTATCGTAAAAGGCGATATTTGACAACAATATGTACAGTCTATATAATTAATATAATTAATTAAGTGTATACATAAAGGATTTTTTTTAGTAGTTTGGAAAAATTGAGAAAGTATGTAATGTAAAAGAAAATATCTTTCCTTTTGGTTGTGAAGATAGTAAATTTTAAAACAAAAAAAAAAAATATATAATAATTCAACCACTTCGGAAATTAGCTATTTAGGCATGATTAATCTAAGAGAGAAAATTTTTTTTCGGTTGGTTTTAACAATTACATACGCTAGGTGTAACCAACAACCACCACGGGCTTGTAGGACGCCTATGAACTCTTATTAATAGCTACTAAAAAGTAATATTGCACAATGAAACCCTTATTAATTAATAATAAACTAAAATAATAACAGCCGTTAACTGTAATGCATGACGGGATGAACATCAAAGATAATATTAATACACTTTCAATTTAGAATACAACCCGACCGACTGTGCAGAGGCGGATCAAGATGGGGATCTGAAAAAAAAAACCCACGAATATTCTTAAAAATTTTTGTTTGTTTAGATAGTAGGTACAATGTCGAAAAAATAGTAACGTATAGAATAACAAGACAACGTGAGCATCGTGAAGCCATAAACAACCATAAAACCGTAAATGGAAGACAACCAGCTTAGGCGGCACCTTTTTAGTATGGTTACTTACCACATCTGGACTAAATTCATACACCGAGTGTCGACAATCGACCCGGATAGCTTTCGACACCAGGTAATAATGGGGTCATTCAAGGAAATGGAAGATATAAACACTACAACTTAGAGGAATGATGAGTCATTCAAAACATTCAGTTAAGATATTAACACGTAATCAAAAAACAAAAACCAATATTTTCTTAGCTATATTAACAAATAATCAGTGAAAAAACGAACCAATTATTTTATCATTTTATTAACACTTAATCAAAACAAAGCAAATTTGTCGTTTGTATAAAAGGAAAAGCAATGTCATTTTGATGGTTAATACGAAGTGAAAAATTTGTGGGTTTTCCTTTTATTCTAAACCTCAATTAAGCTCGTACATTGTCCAAAAATATATCTTAGGATATCTAGGGTCATTCAAAAAATTTTACGAGTACAGTTAGGTATTAACACATTTATACCACCCTTCCTAGAATTAAGGGAAGAACTTAAACAATAGCCAGCCGGATAACATGGAAAGAAAAAAAAATCCGAGCTTTATTCAAGGTGGTTACCGTTTGAAATATACATTATTTCAATGCATGATAATTAAGTAAATGAAATGACGTAATTTTGTTAGTAATGCCTAAAAAGGAAAAAAAAAAAAATCAATATATTTATGTGCTAATTATAATAAGGGCCCATGGAATCTAATCCATTATAAGGCCGAGCAAAAATGTAATCAAAAAAACAAAATATTATTGCAACCTCCCCACGAAATGAATAAATAAAGAGACAATACTAGTGCGCTAAAATAACGGATTAATAGACTAAAACGCTGATGCGAGTGCAAACTAGACGCCTCGCGGCAAGTGTCAATAAATAAACTTATTCGGATTAAAAGACAGTGTACACTCAAGATTAACAAAGAAAACACCAAACAGAGAAAAGTAGAGTGAATACATGGAGCCAATCAAAACCAATTTAATAATAAAATGACATAGGAAGGAGAGAGGAAACACACCCCACCAAAATTTTTTTACTAAACCCATACGACATTAGGGATAGAAAACCTTTGAAACGTTCAGTACTGCTTAACAACACCAGCCGACCACAAGGAAAGTGCTTCATCACGAACCGATACGAAAAAAAAAATTGTTACGAGATGCAAGAACAGAGGGAATACTATAAGGGTAAGCCAAAAATAAATAAGAAAATGGCTGTTTTAAAAGTTTAATGGATAATCCACCGACGCTGGAACTACATATGCCAGGCAGTCGGGGAGACCCACGTTTTTATTTTGTTGTTTGGCTCGACTCCGCTAGTAATTACTTACTTCTCGGGGCCGAGAGATTATGTCCGATCAATATATTAAAATGTACTTTCGATTGCGTAGGATCAGTGGTGTTATTAGACCTGGAGGACGAGCCCCATGCATCATCTGCCGTAGAAATTTGGACCACATGAACTTAATGTTCATGGGGTGCGAACACAGGTTCTGCCAGTTGTGTGCAAGCAAAAAAATGCAACAAAAGAATCGGGACCCGTTGGCTTGTCCACGTTGCGGCACACAGTCCCACGTGCTGACCATTTATTGGTTTCAGCGTCCCACCGAAACGGTCACCGTGGCGGCATTTGTACACCGGAACAGACGCCAATACCCAGTCGGCAGGACACGGGCAGGACCAAGCAATCGTCACCATTAAGAAACGCTACTCCTGATTTTATAATATGCTGACTGGAAAATTTTTTTTGGTTATATAAATAAATTTGTTTAATCATATGAGTATGTTTTACTAAAGAGCAAGCGAGAGAAAGAAGATTTTGTTATATAAACCCGACTCCTAAACCTATCAAAGTGCGCGCTTCCAGATAAAAGAATTATAAAGACTAAATCAAACAATTGTCCTCGGAGTGAAGTAAGTCCAAGGCGAACCCCTTCGCGTACTACAGAAGCACACTCCACTGGGCTATTCGCGAAAAGATACGCCACCTTACGAGCACGTGCCGAACAATTAAAACTTTAAAGTGCGGTTATGTGCCAACAAAACAAAGTATAAAAAATTTTACGAATCGGGTTAACAAGCAGTGCACATAATTAAAAAGGGGAATAAAAAGGAAGCAATAATATTCTGGTTTTAGCTCTTAATTAAGTAGTTGTAAATTTTAGCTTTACAAGGAAAGAGGCAACCCCCACTAAAACCGAGGAACACTTAATCTCGACATGGGTCTCAACATCTCGGAGAAGTCACAGCGACTCCCACCCCCAGAGAATCCTTTTATGTGTGTCTAATATTGTATTATAGCATGTCGTAGGTTAATGTTTATTGTATTTTACCACAGGTAACTAAAACCCAAAACTACTATGTCGGAAGAACGGATTTGTTTTTTATTAAAAGGATCCGTCGAGTCCTTAAGAACCCGACTGATCTTTTTAAAAGCGGCGGGTGATGTAACAAACCGCCCGTTCATTTTTATTCACAATTACGATACAAATATTAAATTTGTATAAACAACTTCCGACATGAGTAATTGTCATAATAAATTAGCATAAAGAATAATAATATAAAAATAAATTAGGTAAAGAAATTTAAACACCCGGTACATTGATCTAACTAACAAACGTTTTGGCTTTTATTTAAAATTTAGGGTGCAAACACCTGTTTTCCAAAGACTCGGCACGGCACCATGAATGTGTTAGTTAAATCAATGCAAACTGTGGGAACAAAGTCATTTTTCTAAGTAAGACCCACACGTGTGAGGAAATGGGGGATTAGCCAGTATACCGCCAGAAAGATTCGTTTTAAGAAATATTCAAAATTCTTCATAAGGCGTGATTCCAATCTAATGCCTCATTTGTTTTAACGAGTTTAGGAATTATGTTTTTAAATTAAGAAATACAAATTCTGTGGGAAAATTACTCTATTCCCAACCGAATCAGTCACACACGTGCAAGGAAGTAAGTTTTGAGAATATCCAATTTATAAGACTACCCTCTTTTAAAGTTAAGGGAAAAAGCACCCACGCAATTGGTCAATAAAATTCAATTCGAAGGCGTAATATTAATATTCAGAAACGGGGAGAAGTTGATAAAATACCCCGAGAGGAATCAAGAGGAGTTCAAGCACAGTTCGCGAATTCAATAAAGTTCGAAGTCACGTTGAGAGACAGTCCACGAATCCATCAGATTCAAACTCCGCGTTTGATGCAGTAAACCAAACGGGTGAATTTTATTTGAGAGTTAACCGAAAACTCGACAAAATCGGTCAAAATCATTTTAAATTAAGTGAAAATAGTCAGTTTAAAAATTATTATTATTATATTTTTACTTCGGCAGTTCGAGAAACGCGAATAAATAAATTCTTAAAGTGATAAAAGGTCAATATTTTAAAATCAATTTACTTGTCTTTAACTTTTAATCAGTCAACGAAACGATTGTGTTAAAACTATAAGTGTAACCAATTGGGATTACCATAAGGATATTCATCTCAAACCTTACTACCCGTAGAGCACAGGATTTTTTGTAATAAATAGGTATTGTGACTTTTAGTTAAATTAATACTTGTAACCAATTTCTCTTTTGTATTATATGTGTGTGGATCTCTTTCACTTGTAGGATCTTGATATAATTGTAATCCTTTGTATAAATCTTATAGAAGGTTTAATTAGTTGTTCAATATATGAAATTATACCAAGTTAAATCTTTAATTGGTCGTTACTCCAGCGATCGACTTTAATTAGTTTGTGTAAGTTATTTCTCTGGGTTTCCCTACGTCTTCCAAAACAATAGTAGAGGCACGTTACCTAAACATCAAACAACAAGGTCCAGTGAAGTTGGAAGGTAGTCAATTTAGAGGTTTTCTTAATTCTATCCTCCGGGCTTTACTCACAAGGTGGTCACACCCGTGAAATCCAAAAGAATTGAGTGGTGGCAGCTATCAACAACAGTAATACAATTGTACTAAAGGACCGAATCAAACCCTTTAATTCAAAACGGGGTTCAGTTTTGTTACATGCTGACAGAGGTGGGATTAAATTTACAATAACGCTACGCAGAGTTGTTACAACGTAAAGTGCCATTTCCGGTTTAGGGATTTCCTCCAAAATCAAATGGTTCTTTCGTATATTGATTAAAGTGTTAAATATGAAATTTGGTTACTATATAACAATTTGTTCCTGAGATATTGAAGAAAAACAATTTCGTCCTTCAAGTAAAGTGCTACTTCCGGTTTAGGGATTTCCTCCAAAATCACATGGTGCTTTAGTATACTGATTAAAGTGTTAAATATGAAATTTGGTTACTAGATAACAATTCGTTCCTGAGATATTTAAGAAAAACCATTTCGTCCTTCAAGTAAAGTGCTACTTCCGGTTTAGGGATTTCCTCCAAAATCACATGGTGCTTTAGTATACTGATTAAAGTGTTAAATATGAAATTTGGTTACTAGATAAGAATTCGTTCCTGAGATATTTAAGAAAAACCATTTGGTCCTTCAAGTGAAGTGCTACTTCCGGTTTAAGGATTTCCTCCAAAATCAAATGGTGCCTTTTTATACCGATTAAAGTGTTAAATATGAAATTTGGTTACTATATAACAATTCGTTCCAGAGATACAGAACTTACAGACATTTTGCGTTACATACATCCATACATACAGACAGACATACATACAGACATCATTGCGAAAGTAGTCAAAACGGATTCAGAAATGCTCAAAACGGATATTTCCGTTAAAATATCGACATCGAATTTTTTCATGATTACAATACTTCCTTGTAGGGAAGTAAAAACGTGAACACAAATTCAATAAACTTAAAGTTATGACAAAATTTATGCTAACCTTTACTTTGCATGATAACTCGGCTAGACGGATCGCACACAATATGCGCACATTTACTTTCTTCTATCACTGATCGCCTGGTCCAAATTGTATCCTGAACTAATTTTCCCCGTAAGAGAAATTCGGAACACCTTCTCTTAGGTCTTCAAATCGAATGTTGATCTGAAGATCAATAATTCTTTTACTTTCCAATGGTGCAGCACACCCGAACTCCAGTTTGTCAAGTCAATTCTCGACTACGCGTTCGTCCCGTACGCTCTCAAATTAGTAACTCAAACACGTCGTATCTGGATGCTATTTAAACAGTCACCCTTTCGACTATACTTGTCTCTTATTTTCTCTAGCTTTATTTATGCGACCCTCTTTGTCGCTTCTTGAAATTAAACTCCTAATTATTATGCGACTATCTTTGTCGCTTCTTGAAATTAAACTCCCGATTTATTATGCGACTATCTTTGTCGCTTCTTGAAATTAAACTCCCGATTTACGACTATCTTGGTCGCCTCTTCAAATTTCACTCCTTTATTATTATGCGACTATCTTTGTTGCTTATTCACGTTGAATTCGCGATTTGCGACTATCTTTGTCGCATCTTCCCATTGAACTCCCTATTAATATCCTCCTGACAACCTTTCTTCCTTTTTTTATTCACATTTGATTTTCATCTAATCATTTTGTTCTGCCTTGTGTGTTGCCTACGCCAGTTATCACCAGGCGTTTATTTTATAATAAACAAAAACTTAATCTAACAATAACTTAACTAATACATTTAAAAACATCTCCGATTGTTTCCCCTTGCAGTGTTTGCCCATAATTGGTGGTACACGGTGGACACAACAATATGTGTATATTTGAATTTGAATTTAGTAACGCTAAAATTTGGTAAAGTGGCAATTCGCAATGCCGCACCTGTTACGTTTAAATTGAACGTATCGTAGAATGCGATCCGTCACCTCCAAAGGTACCAAAAATTGTTAAAATTCTCGATTTCATCAATTTCCACCTCGCCCCACTGTGCGAACACGTGTTAAATTCTCGCATTTTACAAATTTCATTTGCTCGGCTAGAGTTTAATGGGGGACGTGGGGGGTCTAACCGGGTACGTGCGCACTCGCAAAACTTCAACTCGACCGACGGTACCCCTCGGCGGTAACAAGGATTCTTAAAATTTGGGATTTTTCAATTTTTGCATGAAAAAAATGCATATAATATGAAAGTTTTGACAGCTACTGACACGTCAAATTAATTTATTATTGTTATGAAATTTAAAAATCATACTTTGTTTTCCGTCTCTCTCGTTTAACTACACGGTGACCTGTATCAAGAGAGTGACAGACGTACTAAAATTTAAAAACGTACAATAATTATTAAGTAGCACTTTTCTTGTACAAATCGAATTTAATTAATTTATCGATCTAAATTGCTAAGGGGATGACAAAAACTATCGTATTTGTTGTAAAAATATGGTATTTTTCGATTGGCGACTCGTTACATTCGCCAAAATGTGTTGGAAAAACTATTCAATACAGTCCACTTACTTCAGAACTTGTCTACCAATTAACATTTAGTCATCCAGCGAAGTCAATAGTTCATAAGGTTTTTGTAACGAATTGCATTGATTCCACAAGAACACGCTTCAACCGAGCAAAACAATGTCGAATAACCTCTAAAATCTTGCCTGTATGGGTTTTCTTGTTATCCTCGTCGCCAACTGTTGTATTTTCGGGTTTTTGTAAATGTATTTAATGTAATAAAACGTAATTAATGTAAACTATTTAACAAACACTTTATTCATTCGATAAAAGTCAAAAGTCAAAGTAATAATCGCCATTGACAACTGTGCGGCTGCGCCCTTACATTCATTTTCATACCATTTCTTACAATAGGGTTATTGCATGAATTTCTAAGTATTTTTTTTTATAAAGTTTAAGTATTGTTCAACAGTACTGTATAGATCAAAAGTCTAAGAAGACTTTGGTTTTCCGTAAAAAAATTATTAAAAAAGTATTAATTTGAAACAGGAATTTCGCGCGAGTGACGTCACACTCTACTTTTGAAAACATCTGGCAACATAGTAGCAGTTAGCTGTCAAGTTGTTTTGTGATAGCCTTATAATAAATTTAAACTTTAATAAAAATGAGTTCAAACAAACAGATTAAAAAGTGCTTTGTCGAGTATTGTGGTAATACATCAAAGGCACACCCCAATCAAATATTTGTTAGTGTTCCAAATAATTTAAAGTTAAAAAAAAGTTGGTTTGAAGCAGTCCGAATAAAAACTCCAGCTAATATTTATAGTAAAACATCATATTATTGTTGTGAAGATCATTTTGATGTAAGTAGATACAGATTACAAAATTTTGATAAGTCATTATATTAATTTATTTTAGATACAAAATGACATGGAAAATTATATGTATTATCGTATACCAAATTCAAAAATAATAATGAAGCACGGAGTGATTCCACACAAATTTAACTGGCCTGAATCAGAAAGTTCCTTAGCTTCAAGTTCAAGCAGCACGTTGACAGTGAACGTTTCACAACAGACAGTTGAAATAGAAACTTTTTTAAAAAAGGATGTTGGCGTTTTGGTAAAGCCTTCCGTACGAAGCTATGCGACTTCATGCAATTTGCCAAAATATAATGTGAATAACAAGAAAGTGAGAACTTCAGATCATAATAATATCCATCATACATCATCACCTGAAAGAAGAGCGAAAAAGAGGAAATTTTTTGATACACAACCTTCAAGCAGTGAATTTATTCCCACAAGTCAAGAAGTAACTGATAATGTTAAGAGTGAGACACAATCGGAAAGTGAAAATAAATTTGACTCTGAAAAGAAAATGGCGTTAGATGTGACGATTAAGTCTATTGAAAAATGTCCAAAACGGTATGTGGGTATTCCTGATAAGTGGTTGATAATTTTAACATCAGAATTATCACAAGTAATTCCTCGTGAAGAACTGTATATGTGCTTGATGAAAATTAAACTAAACGATACATTAACACGATTAGCCGATCAATTTGGATATTCTGTTTCACGGGCATCCAGAATATTTAAAAAAAACATTTTGATTATTGAGCACCAATTAAAACCGTTCATTTTTTGGCCTGAAAAGAAATTGATAAAAAAGCATTTACCTATTCAATTCAGAGCAAATTATAGTGAAGTGCAAAGTATAATTGACTGCTTGGAAATAGAAATTGAAAAGCCATCAAATCCAGTTATGCAAGCAATGACCTGGTCAGAGTATAAAAAATGCAATACCATCAAATACTTAATTTCTTGTACACCTGATGGATTCATAAATTATGTTTCAAAAGGTTACGGAGGCAGAACAAGTGACATATTAATTACGGAAGTAAGTGGTTTTCTTCAAATTGCACCTAACAATTGCATTATAATGGCCGATCGTGGTTTCAAAGGCATAACAAAATTTTTAACACCAAAAAATTGTGTGCTAGTGAAGCCACCTAGCGTGAGTAGCAAAGAAAAACCTACCAAAGAAGAAGTATTATTAAGTAAACGCATTGCAAGTGTGAGAATTCACATTGAAAGAGTTATAAGAAGAGTTCGTGAATTTTCATTCTTGAAGCCTCACTCCGTCATACATCATCAATTTATTGGTTATACCGATGCTGTTATAGTTATTGCTTGTGATCTGATAAATATGCAATCCTTCTTAATGAAATCATAGTTTTAGTTTGAGATATTTTTAATGAAATCATAGTTTTAGCGTTTTAGTTTTAAAAAATACATTTTAACCTGCTGTAAATAATTTTTTAAATATACATTTTTTCCAAAACATTTCTGCATAGTTTTTTACACTTTCAAAAAAATCTTCATCAAAATCTACATACCTACACTTCTTCAAATTCTTTGCAATTTTCAAAATTAGGTTTAGCAACACAAAATAGAGCTTTTTTGTTTCTTGCTAAAAACATCTGCAAATGTACTTGAGCCTTATACTTATTTGTTATTCTACCGTCTTTTATGTAATTTAAATAAGTAATTTCACTAATTGGGCATTTAATTTCTACCACGAAATCGTTACAAATGCCGTCCGGAGATGCACCAAAAATTAGGTATAGTGGATTAATAAATAATCAATCCAGTTTCATCCACACGAATATGCAGCTTTTCCTGTACTGCATTTATTACAGCAGCTTCCAGTTTTATTCCTCTCTCCATGGCCTTTGTATTTTTAATTTTTCGAACCCCTATCATGGTTTCTGTTATGTATCGACTAACGATGTTTAATTAACTAATTTATTTATAAATAATAAATATAATTACAATTACAATATTTACAATATAACGAATATAACTTGCTTGTTCGATGACCAGAACGAATCTGTCTTAGTTATTTACATTCCTGCAGACCATTAACTAGTTTAGTGGTTTTATGTTGGTACTTGCAGATATCAACTTATAAATATTTAAATTCAAACATCACACTCTTTCCCTCTTAGTCTTTTCATCTACCTAATCTAAATATCTCGCTGGCTTTACAATATTCCTTCGAGGACGATCTGCAACGCTAACCTCGGGGGTTTCTTCTCTCGGCATGTCATTTTCTTCTTTCCTTGTGATATCCATTGGAGTATTGCCTTTTTCCTGATGCTCCTCGGACTGTAAGGTCTTTCCGTCTTCTACCTGTTCTCGCTCACTTCCTTGGTTCGTCTCGGTTCGTATTTCACTTGATGTAGTCTCCTGATGTAGAGGCTCTTCCTGTTCGCCTCCTCGTTTGGGAACTGCCTTAAATATCTGGTCCAAATGCCTTTTCCACCATATACTGTAGCCTGGTACTTTGCATAAGTATGTTCTTACTCCTAGCACTTTACCAATTCTTGCCCTAATCCAGAATGTCTTGTTTCTGTTTCTATAATCTTTTACAAAAACTTCATCTCCTTCGTTAAATAACTCATTTCTTCCCCTTCTCATTATTTCGTGATCTACAACTTCTTTCTTCACTGTCCTAAGTGCATCAAACCTCGTTCTTATCTGTCGATTGAACATTCTATATGCAGGGGTTGCCTTTGTTGTACAGTGTTCTGTAGAACGATATATCAACAGATATCTTGCTAGTATACGGCTTGTTGATACATGCAAATTCTTTGGGTCTTCTAAGGCTTTCTGTAATGCCACTTTAATTGATTTCACTGCGTTCTCTGCTGCGCCATTTGAAGCTGGGTGGTACGGGGGGCTTAAACTATGGACAATGCCATTTGCTCCACAGAAACTTTTAAATTCCCCCGATGCAAATTGTGGGCCATTATCCGACACTATTTGTTTTGGAATTCCAAATTTAGAAAAAATCTGTCGCAAGACATCTATTGTTGCCTCTGCAGTAGTAGGGCTCATGTGTACTACTTCAGGCCATTTGCTATATGCGTCCACTAACACCAAATACATTTTTCCTTGAACTGGGCCAAAAAAATCTACATGCACTCTTTCGAACACTGCTCTTGCTTCCTGGAATCGCAGAACTTCTGACTTTGGGGGGCTTGGTCTGTACTGATTGCATATTTCGCAGGTTTTTGCCATCAGTTCTATTTCGGTATCCATTTTTGGCCACCAAAAATACGATCGTGCTCTACTCTTCATCTTTACCACACCACTATGTGCTACATGGAGTTCTTCTAATAATTTCTTCCGAAATTTTAACGGAATCACTACCTTATGTCCCCACATTATTACGCCCTCTTCCAGCGTCAGTTCTCTTTGTCGGCTTATGTATGGGCTGAAACTTGGATCCTGTTGCGCAGTGTAATCCTTCCAACCGTTCTTTATTTCTAGATATACTTTTGACAATATTGGATCGTCCTTTAAACATTCCTTTATATTTGCTGCCGAAATTGATGCTTGGAAATCGCTTTCTATAAAGTTTATGTGGTTAAACTCTTCCTTTACGTGCGGAGATTCATCTAGTGGCAATCTTGACAAGCCATCTGCATTGGTGTTGTCCTTACCTTGGATATACTTGATCTCGAAATCAAAATTGTTTAAAAAAATTGCCCACCTGTGTAATCTTCCAGCCGCCATTGCTGGCATACCTTTTTTGTTTCCAAACAGATATATTAATGGTTTATGATCCGTTGTCAAGATGAACCTGTTACCCACCAGGTACTGAAAAAATTTCTTAACTGAGTAAACTATTGCTAGGGCTTCCTTATCCAACATCGAATAATTTTTCTCGCTGACATTGAGTGTGCGTGAAACATAACAGATGGGTCGGTCTGTACCATCCTCGTAAACATGTGATAAAACCCCAGCTATTCCATATGCACTTGCGTCGCAGCTAACTTTAACAGGCAATTCCGGATTGTAGTGCACTAGCACTCTATCTGATGTCATTGCTTCTTTCGCCTTATCAAATGCTGCCTGGCATTGTTTATTCCACTGAAGTTGTTGTTTGTCGTTGCTGCATTTTAACAACTCGTAAAGCGGATGCAGCAACTCCGTGCTGTTTTCGATAAATCGAGAATAATAGTTAATCATACCTAAAAGGGCTCTCAATTGCGTCAAGGTCTCCGGTGTTTTACAATTTACAATCGCATCAATTTTTGAAGGGTCCTTCTTTAATCCTTCCTTACTTATTACGTGGCCCAGGTATTTAATCTCCTCTTGAAAGAAAACACATTTCTCCTTTTTCAATTTAAAACCTGCAACCGACAACCTTTTGAACACGTTTTCTATATTTTGTAAATGTTCTTCATCGCTTCTTCCAGTCACCACAATGTCATCTAGCAAAACCTCCGTGTTTTCGCACCCCCTTAGTGTCTTCTCTATTATCCTTTGAAATATCGAGCATGCCGGTTTGGTCCCGAAAGGTAATCTTTCCATCTTATATGAACCTTTGTGAGTACTCCATGCCAATAGAAGTTTTGAATCCTCATCCAATTCTAATTGATTATATGCATGACTCAAATCCAACTTCGAAAATCGTTCTCCGCCTTCCAGGGATGTGAATAATTCCTGAATATTTGGCAATGGGTACTTATCATCGGCTATAACCGGGTTTACAGTGATTTTATAATCGGCACATAGTCGAATTGAACCGTCCGCCTTTAAGACTGGAACCAATGGTGTCCCCCACTCGGAATTACTAATCGGTGTAATTACCCCTTCCTTTTCTAAACGTTCCAACTCGTTGCTGACTTTGGTTTTATATGTAAAGGGTAAGGGTCGTGGTTTTAAATACTTTGGTACTGCCTCCTTTACAATTGTTAACTTTACTTTCTCAAACTTAAAGCAGCCCAACTTGTTTTCAAAAAGTTCTTTGTACCTTACTAACAAATTTTCTACGGCTTCAGATCTCCCGTTCTTCAGTATGTTATTAATTGTTACTGTAATGCCAAACATTTCCATTATGTCTCTTCCTAATAGGGGAGCAGCATCGTTTCCTTTAATTATTAATAACTTAACTGGTTTCTGAACTTTACCCAAACTTAACGTGACCGAAATTTGTCCAGCAGTTGCAAACGAAGTACCGTTATAGTATTTTAACGTTGTATAACTTTTTTGTAAGGGTATGTGCCTAAAATATTTCATATAGGTTGGCCAACACATTGCTGAAATTGCCGCCCCAGAATCAATCTCCATTTTAATAGGAATTTTATCTATAAATACATCCGCATAGAATTCATTATTTATTTTAATAATTTCATTAACCTTATTTACACACACATTACTTCTTGGGTCTTCCTCCCTCTTTGCGATTTCCAAATAGTTCGTTCGTCTTTGTTTACACATTCTCGATATGTGTCCTCTCCTGCCACAATTGTAACACTTCGATTGCCTTAACCTACAGGCATCCCACCTGTGACCATCTTCACCACAACAGGAACATCCAGAAGAACGGTTTACTTGAGTGAATTCTTCTCTTTTCGCACCGTTCGGTTGATTTTGCTTCCCTCTGTTGTTTAACTTGTAGCACGTCTCCTCTTTGATTTGTAGATCCATTTGCCTTGCATCTCGTGAGCTCTTCAAAGCTTGTTCTTTTTTTATAGCTATATTGTATATGACCTCCAATGTTGTTACTGTCGGATCCACTTCACTTACGCGATCGTACACCGAACTGTCTTTCAACCCCATAACAAATTTGTCTTTCTCAAAATCACTTAAACAGTTACCGAACTTACAATTTACCGATAGTTTCTTTACCCGAGCGTACCATTCCACTACGTTTTCTTCCGCCTCTTGTTTCGCTTTGTGAAATCTTGAACGTTCGTTAAAAATCGAATCCTTTATACAATAATGCGTCTCGAGTTTTTCCCATAATTCGATTAATGTTTGTGTTTCAGGTGATTTTGGATTACATAAATTGCTTAACGTTTCGTATACATCGGAGTCGAGTGCCGTTAACAAAATTGCGATTTTCTTTTCTTCTGCCACTTCGTTTGCAATAAAATATTGCGAAAGTTTCGCCTTGAAAATTATTAAATTGTCTTGTTGCTTAAATTCTGGCAATTTACCCAGTAAAGACATATACTGTACGGTCGATGTCGACATTTCAAAATCAAAACAACACAATCACGTGAACACAAAAATAACTAACCACGTGTTACAATTCTCAAATGTACTTACAGTCACTTTTTCCAATTTTCCCGTCGCCAATTGTTATGTATCGACTAACGATGTTTAATTAACTAATTTATTTATAAATAATAAATATAATTACAATTACAATATTTACAATATAACGAATATAACTTGCTTGTTCGATGACCAGAACGAATATGTCTTAGTTATTTACATTCCTGCAGACCATTAACTAGTTTAGTGGTTTTATGTTGGTACTTGCAGATATCAACTTATAAATATTTAAATTCAAACATCACAGTTTCCACCAAGCTACCTTCTGCAGTTTTACATTTTGCTGCTTCATAAAATTTAGAAGCAGTTATTCTTCCATATCTTAACTCATGCCACATTGGAGAATTATTTTGATCAATCGTTGTACTTTGAGCAAGCAAACATGCCTCTTCAGAGATTTCTTTCGTTGAAAATTTTAAAAATTGATCAACTGAATCACCTCCTGCATCTTTAAATAAGCTCATCAAAAAATGTAGAGATAATATTTTTAAATTTTCTTTTTTTGAAGTTGACGGAGAAGCAGATGAAGAAACATAATATCTTGTAACATGGCTTTTTATGTTTTGATGAATAGCTGCATCCATTATTCTTTTAAAAACTGCAGTGTTATCACATAACTCAGGTAATTTCTTAGTTTTTGGTAAAAATTCATTCACTTCAACATACTTTTTAGCAGAAGGTATTGTTGATAAACGTGCTTTCTTCCAGTAGCATGTTACTTCGGTAGGTGAGGGTTCTTCACTTCTTCGATGCAACCACATAAGGAAAGCTAATGCATGTTTACATCCTCCGGAAGCAGCAGCACAATCATAACATTGAATATTCCGAATTTCCTCTTTTGCTTCATCAATTATTACTTCAACGGTGTATCCTTTATTTCTGATTTTGTGTTACGGGCAAACTTTACAACGAATTGTGCAAATTTCTACGTCACGTTTAATTTCCAGAAATCCGATTGCATTGTCTCCGTAATGTTCACGCTGGGCACTGTTAATGAATAAATATAAGTTATTTTTAATCATAAGTGTAACAATTTTAGTAATCAATTTTAACTTACTTGCATGCTTTCATGCCTCTTATTTCTGCTGCATTAAACCTATCATCGCCTTTTAAAAATGTATGTACCATAAAAATGTGCACAATAGGAAGATTATCCGAACTAGCTTTTACAAAATTTGAATCCAAAGAAGCCATTTTTAAGAAAATAATTACTTAGAACAATAACCAATAACCTAAAACTAAAAAGCTGTCAAACGCTTTAAAATTTTTTCAACTGTCAATGAAGTAAATATTAAATAAATCAACGTTGCCAAATAGATCAGAAAATTATTCGGCAAAACTCGTGTGACGTCAGAGGGGCCGTCGGCAAACCGAACGTATTTTGAATTTTAAATTCGAGTTTCACGTTCAAAGACACTTTTTAAAAAATTTTTGTTTCTTGTTATAAGTTTATCTTTCTATGTTTTACAAGGAATAATAAGCGTCATCGCTAAATTCGATATCATGCAACAACCCTATTCGAATCGACAGCGGTGGTTGAATTAAATTTATTTAATTTAAATTTATTAAATTTAAATTTCCTGACTTTTAATATCTAGAATTTTTATTTCAAATTTGGAGATTTTCGAAGATTTTTTATTGTTATTATCTGCGGCGTAGTTTTTTTGATAAATTCGTATTGAAGTAATGAAGTTAGAAACTTTTTCAATATTGAGAAAATCAAAAATTTGATACATAGTTGAAATAAAGATTTATGATTACTAGAAAGACATAAAGACCGATTCCTTAACTATAATATTAAGCCTTTCTCATTATAAGACAAAAAAATATTCTAGAATGTAAGAAGTTAAGAAGTATCGATGACGTAATGGTAAATAGGCACGATGGTACCTTTGGCAATCCGTTGTACAGTGGTTCGAATCCCAAGCCGGCAAAGTTATTTTAAACATAAATTTCCTAATTAATTAATTTTTTAATATTTTTATTAATAAATATTATAAACACAGTTATTTATCGGTCTTAAAACTTTAAAAGGGCCTTTAGTTAATTAGCTATTAGAAAACATAAAATATTTAAAATACATTAGCTAGTTAACTAAAGGGCTCTTTATATACCTACGTTGATAATACCGGGCGTAAGAGGTTTAAAATTGCCGCCCCCAATTTAGAATAGAAGAAATAAAAATCGTATAATTTTTACGTTTCCAATTTACAAAAAAATACATATTGTGTAATATTCTATTAATAATACATAGTGTGAAATTAAGGTTTTATAGTAATTTTGCTTGGATATATGACTTTACCCTGGATTTGTGGAATTTAAAAAAGAAAAACTGATAGCTATACAGAAGAGAATACAAATTTACCAGGTTTTGGCATTAGGAATGTAAAACTACAATTGGATATTGCATATTTACATCACCGAAGTGAGTGCATTATACATTAAAAATCGTGTAATTTTTACGTTTCCAATTTCCAACAAAAATACATATTGTGTAATTTTTCCATCAATAACAGTTTGAAATTGTACCCTGGAATTTTTGGAATTTAAACTATTAGAAGTGAAGATTTTTAGCATTACGAATGTAAACTTACAACTGAATATTGTACATTACCAAAATAAATGCCTGTAAATGTACATTTTGACAAACGTGGTGCCGCTCTTGGGCCTGTGGCTGGTGTAAGCCCTATAATCCCCGCCCCATTCCAATTTTTAGTAAGGACTTAAAAAAATCCTTCAACTTAGATATATCTTATTCTTAAAAATATATCTAAGAATCTGGACAGTGAATTGTCCTAAAATTGTATGACGATGTTCTTTATAAGAGGTGAGGCAGAATATGGAATAATGGAATATTCCTCAAGAAATATTGGGACAATAATTGTTTTTACCCTACAACACTTGCTTATTTTTGAAAAACATTTTCAACTATACCATTGTATTTCTCCCCCCCCCCCCCCGTCATATTTGAAAATCTGGAGTTTTCGACATATTTTGGAGAAAACTTTTCGGGATGCCAACATTTCCGATTAATGCCAGTAAAACTATTTGATTCTTCCTGTATGTAGGCTTTTTGTCATCAACATCAATATTAAGGACCGCGAAATACATTTTTAAAAAATTTATAAATCAGATCAGATATAGTCATTGCCACCAAAGTTGACGTCTCGTCATAAAAGCATAATCGTCTGAACTAAGCTAATAATCCCTAGTCAAATGAAGTGTATTTTAAAATAAGAATATATTGGTTATCTTTTTTTTAAATTTTCTTTCTCACTTTCGTTTTAGTTTAACAAATTTGAACTTGTCACCTGTCAAACCAAATATAGGTTATGCTGAAAGGAAACGTTTTATGTTTTTATTGTCGCTTATTAAATTTATTTATTTATTAAGCAATAGTTATGAACAAATTCAAAATAAGACACAGCATAAGTAGGTATACAGCACCTGTGCCGCGCAAAAGCAAAACAATGAATGGCAAAAATTGCGATTTTGAAATTTTTGTACCGTTGCGTTGATAATTTCTTTGTCAATCTGTTCAGAGCTTTACTCAAAACTAACTTTTTGCAATTACATTGTTTTGCCTTTTCACACAGACCTGAAGAAGAACAAAATTGTGTAACACCCCACGGCGTTAAAGAGTTGAATTAATTGAAATTTTTCGGATTCACTGCCACCACATCGAAAATTTTTGGTTACTTTACCTGAAACCTGAGCTTTACGATGAACACTCAATTTGGGAATACGTAGCGCTGACCATGATCGAATTTCGGAAGTCGTAGGATGATTAAGATTAAACAACGTCTTAATTATTTCAACAATAAAAAAAGAATCGCTCTAATTTAATTATTTATGAATTCTTCTTTAAGTGCCGTGCCTGCTTTCAGACGTAGGCGACCTCTCTCCTATGTATGTGTTGTGCGTTTGAAGTATTATCACACACATAGGGGACCTACTGCTTAACGCGGGCTCCGAACCGCGGGAAATGTATACACTTCATCTCCAGAGAGGCTGTACCAGGCAGATTACACCTCCGTGGTTTGCCATTGCCTTCCGAGGGGAGACGGTCAGAATAAAGTTTTACTGAGCCCGGAATTGAACCAGGTATTTAGCATTAGCAGCAACGCACTTAACCGCTAAGCTGGCGACCGTCTTCTAATTTATGAATTATCAAACAAAAATAATTAATGTTTTGGACATAAAAATTGTACATATTAATTAGCATTAATTAGCAATAAATAATAATTTTACAACAAAATTTCTCGTATAAAAAAGGTGGAGAATTTAATT
Source organism: Podabrus alpinus (assembly GCA_932274525.1). Taxonomy (NCBI): domain Eukaryota; kingdom Metazoa; phylum Arthropoda; class Insecta; order Coleoptera; family Cantharidae; genus Podabrus; species Podabrus alpinus. The sequence continues at coordinate 32,670,252 of OW026452.1, forward strand.
CTCTACAAATTTGGTTCTCACCATTTTTAGCGAGAAATGCAAAATACGCCTGCAAATTACAAAACAAAAATAAAAACAAAACTCCAAAATTCCGGGCATAAGCCATATCAATGTAATGGAATTAAACTGCCCCGTGCTGTTTTTCAAGTTCAAAATAATTTAATAAATTTAAAATCAACTGTTGCGATTGAGCTTTTAATGTTCTTCCACGTACAGAACTAGACATGTCGAGAGTTCTGAAAAGAACTAATTTTGTATTATAAACAAGCTTAAATCCACAAACCGAAAACAACTAAACCACGAAAACACACAGACGAAAACAACTAACCTCAAAAATACTAAAAGTGACAGAAATTTTATATAAATTACTACTCAAGTCAAATTTTTTTTCCAGTACTAGTTACGACATGCTATGAGTATATCTGTCTTTTACTATCGTCTAACAAATGCAACAGCGTAAGTCGTTACTGGAATCGTATCACAACACGTGCAATATATTTTCGTGCTTTGTCATATCAATACAAAATGACTGGTAATGCTCATAACCAATACGTCGTTACTATGTATATTCGGTCAATCGATGACGAGATGTCAACTTTCGTGGCAATGACTTTATATACATGATTTGGTTGCTTAGTGTAGACGCCATCATGTTCACAGTCGTATACACACACACATACAGACATCCTTCCAAAAATGATAAAAATGGATTCAGGAAACCTCAATCCATGAAAATCGGACAAATTTTGCCTGGAAACAATATTTTCCTTAGCAAGGGGTTCGGAAAGTAAAAAATACATAAGCCCACATAGTATAAAATGTTTCGGATAGAGGCGACACTCAACGAGTCAGCAAATAGCTGCTCACGCCTCTTCAAAAATTTGGGTGCCAGGTAAGAAAAGCAACTAGAAAAATTGTCCAAATCACGTAGAACTCTGGGTGTGACACGACGAGCGCGGCCTCAACATATCGCGAGCTGAATACTATGGTGTTCTATGTGCGCGTTTTATAACTTTACAGGACAGTCATTGAAAAAACTGCTATCTAGATTAATGGCAATTTTTGACTAATATTTGTTAGGAATGTTTTTAAAAATAAGTTAATAATATATGAAGTAGATTCAGATCCCGAATTAGCCTTTAAAACTGTCACAACATTATTTTATAAATTTTTAATAAAAAAAGAAATTGCAGTTGGAACAATTTGAATCCGAAATAATTTAGTTTTGATCACTTTTTTGTTCTATCTACTACAGAAGTATAATAAATAATAATAAAATATTAGAAATGAACTTTATTATGAAAAAACCTGCGTGCTTAATATTAAATATACTAGTAATTCCTTAATCTTAAAAAAAAAATAATAAAATAAATGATTAAAAAGAAATTCGGTGTCAATATATTTTTCTTTTACTCTTCACTTCTTCTTCTTTGCCAATTTCTTAATATTCTTCTCATCCTTGTATTCATAGAAGAGCGTCTTTAGGTATGTTCTATCCACTTCTGGAATAAACTTAAATAGTTTATAGAGGTGATACACCTTGTCTTCAGTAAGTAGGCATTTCGTCGGTATTGGAACCACACTGATTTTGGGCAATTTAGCATTTTTGACACAGAAGTTTCTTGTTTTAGGCGTTATTCGAACACGTTTGAACTGAACGCCTTCATCTTCTTCATCTGAGTAATCCAATTTGTAATACACCCGGAACGGTTCCTCTTGTTTGTATTTTAATTGTTTCACTGAACAATAAGGCACTTCGGTAAAATTAAATACCTTTGCACATTTCTCATAGTCTTTAAAGTCTTTTAGTTGTAATTGAATTATTATAAATGGTTTTTTGTTGTTCACAGTCTTTAAAGCCCTCAGAAGACCGATAGGACTGTAAATCTCTAATGCCCAGTTTCAGCAACTTTAATTTAGGAATTTAATCATAGATTAAATATTTAATCATAGATTAAGTCCGATTTGGGTTTTAGCAATATAATTTTTAACACAGGTTAAATTTAATCAATGATTAGCGTAATCATAGATTAAATCTGTAGTTTGGGTTGTAGCAACGTTAATTTATGCTTAACACAGGTTAAATACCCAAAGTATTTAATTACTAGTTGACCAGTGATTAAAGTTAAATTACCAAAAACCTAACCTCCTTTTATTATAGAAAAGTGTGTAAATACGCAATTAATATAAATTTGACCGTCTCATACAGAGAAAACCAGAGAAAAAAATTATTACAATTTTGTTTAAAATGTTTTTTTCAAATTCCAGGCGTGATAGTTGCCATCGACTGCACACACGTGCGGATTAATTTTTAAAGCTTTATTAAATTTACAATAAAATAAAATAAAAGTTTAATATTTTTTTATGAGCACCCGAGTACTTTTTGAGAAAAAAATTCAGTTATTAACAAATTAACAATTTATTTATCAATATCACGTAATTTTACATTTAGTAGCCGCAATTGTCTTCCTTCTCTACTTCTTATAATTTTTTGTTCTTTTCTGTGCCATATCAGTAAAATATATGTAAAATATAAAATATTTCAATGAACTGTATTCACAGAATATAGGTTATAAACCTCACTTGTTGATAATTTTCGAACTAATTGAACTACTTGCATAGTATGAAGTAGGCGTGGTTGTCGTTTCAGGAGTACCACCATAACTATTCTACACATAATCCGAGATTAACTAATTACATATTGGAAAAGGTTGCTACAACCCATTCAAAATTTAACAACGGATTATTTTTAATTTGTGTTAACTAACACAGGTTAAGGTTAAGGTTGCTGAAACCGGCCCTAAGGGTTGTAATTTCCTCTCTATCTGCGAATGAATATTATCAACTTCCTGGACTTGTCCATGACCCGATTCTGAAAATTTTTGAATAATTTCTTCTACAGTGGGATGTTCTTCAAGAAATTTTTTTAAAGCTAATGTCATAATTGAGTTGTGATTCTGTGGTACGCACGAGTCCGACCATAATATCACCTTACTGATATCTGGAAATTCTTGGAGCACATTCTCCAATATTTTTATTAATGCAGAAGCTATATCTGACCCTTTTCGCCCATGCAGGCCTTCAGACCAGACCGCACAATACGCTTTTCTATTTAAATTGCAGTGCGCTGTCATATTATAGCAATTTAATTTTTTGCTGTAGAAGAAACAAGAAATTCCTGCTTTTGGCAGTGCAAAAACATTCTCCATATCGAAACATATTATTGCAGTCGTTTTGTCGATGCTTCTTCTTTTAAATTTTGCATTTCCATCATAAGCATGATCTCTATCATCTTTTTCAATTCCTCGATCCTTTTGTCTATTTTGATAGCATGCTTTCTTCAGTTGCAAATGTTCCTCAAACTTCGCATCTAACTCTTTACCTTCACGAATTCTTAATTTATTTTTTTCGCAAATATCACATCTGTCGGTTTTTGGCTTCCAAAATGAAATATTAAATTGAAAATTAAAAATCTTTCTGTAATAACTCAACTTCACAGGGACGAAATATTTCTCCTGGCACCATTTTTTGTATAGCTCATAGAGTTTATTAAGATTTAAACCAGGCTCAAAATACTCTTAGTGCGTTGTCTGCTATAATGCGATTCAATCCGTGCAATACTGTTGATGTGATCTATTACTCCCTGTCTGATTTCTTCTTTAATTTTATTCTTAATATGTTTCCCCTTTTTAATTTTTATTGAACTTCCTGTCATTTCCTCACGTTTATTATTTGAATGAAAGTAGGAAATTCTTCTTTGGCTTATATCTAATATAGCTAAGAAAAACTGCTTGCAAACTTTAATGGATTCGTCTTGCAGGTAAAAGTTGTATGTAAAAGTAAATTGGCGTCGAAACGTCTTTCCAGATTGTGTTGTGGTTCTTTTCTTAGGTAGACGTCCAAAAACTTTTGTTAATTTCTTGCCTCTCTTCATTTGAAATTTTTCCACTGCATTGAAGTTTACAAGTTTCATGACAATTTTTCAAAGTTTTCATCTTTTTCTTCTCAATTATTTTTCCTTTCCAATTTACAAATTCCTGTCCATGTTCGCATAGTTGTTTCTTTACATTTCTCTTCCACTGCTCTGGACAGCATTTTCGCTTCCTACTGAGCCTAATAAAAAATCAATTTGTATTACCACTACCTGTTTTAAAAAAGTTAAATGTAATGCAAACCTTTTATTAGTTACTAGCTGGCACAGTCGGCCTACCGGCCGCTTTTAACCATCTAGACCGTGTCGGATGTGGTTGTTCGGCCTTCGGCCTCGGGGAAATCGCAACCATACGTGTAGACCGTGGTTGTTCGGCCTCACTCCAAGGTTCTAAAGTAGCCTATGTTTTTCGTAGCGTTGTAAATAACTTTTACACCAAATTTGGTTAAGATTGATCAAATAGAATGTAAAGCACGTGCACGCCTATTTGCATTGTCGATCGGTTGACAGCTTGACAGCATTCATTATTGTTTTTTAAGTTGATTTTGAGTAGCCTGCCTTCCTATAAGGAATCTTGACAATCCATTCATGCGCGTCCGTATGGGACGCGCATGAATGGATTATCGAGATTCCTTAAAGGAAGGCAGGCTACTCAAAATCAAGTTTCCTTTTCTTTGCGAATTTTTGCACTATTTCAATACAAAAACATGCGCAGGGACCTACATAATAACTGTGCCAAATTTGGTTCCGATCGGTCAAACGGTCTAGGAGTCTATAGGGAATATACATCCATTTTTATATATTATATAGATTATGGCACGGGCGGCATGCCATCTGGACCCAGAATAGATCCGAGAAGGCCATAGTTGTTCGGCCTTCGGCCTCACAGGGGGAGGACTATAATAGATTCGCGAAGGCCATAGTTGTACGGCCTTCGGCCTCACAGGGCGGACCACCTCGCCTCCAATTTAAAAAGTGTCGCAGGTTCCCCGGTACAAATATCACAAATTTTTGCACTTTTCCAAAAAGTTATTCACAATTTTGCCAATGTTTTAGACAACCGAAGAAGAAGTTTAGACTACGTTTTTGTGTTATAATTCCCAAAAACGGTTTGCCCGTCCATTTCCGGCGTTAATATATAATTATCGGATCGTAATTTTTTTTCGAAAAATTTGCAAGGCTTATCCCATTGAAAAAATAATTTTGAAATTTAAATTCGGTTTAATACCTTCGGCGTCTATTCCTTCTATTCCTTCTATTCCCTATCGTCTATCCTATATCGTCTATTCCCGTGGTTCGGAATCCACGTTAAGCTGTAGGTCCTCTGTGCTCGTCACACATTTTCAACACGCAATGAGCAGAGACAGGGAGGTATCGGGAAAATGTCGCAAGACGTTCATAACCGAATATAGATAAATGTTGACTTCAACCATATTCTTGGTATTTCTCCACTAGAGTATATCTTGTTGAATATCTTTGTCAACCAGGAAATGCCCTCATCATCCAACAGCTTAAGGAACTCAGCGTAAATCCCATCTGGTCCAGGAGATTTGCCCTCCTTGAGTTTTAGGACCGTCTCTCTAACCTCATCTGTTGTGATTGCCAAGCTGTCCGGACAACAGTACTCCTCCGGATATTCTTCTCTGTTATCCTCGAAAAGTTCAGTTATATATGCTTTCCATACATCCATTTTCTCTTGCTTGTCGATTATAATTCTGCCGTTATCATCTTGTAGTTTTCCTACTGTGTTAGATCTGTATATTCCGGCAGCTTCTCTGACTTTCTTGTGCATATTGAATATATCATATTTCCGTTCTAGGTCCTCTATTTCATCGCATTGAACCCTCATCCAGTTCTCTTTTGCTGTCCTTATTTCTCTTCGCACCTGTCTTTGAATGTTCCTAAATGCCATCACGTCGTTTTTTGCTTTCATCTTTCTTCTCTCGTTCATGAGTTGAAGTATTTCCTTTTTATGTTTTTTGCACCAAATGTGTGTCTGCGATCTCATTGAGAGATTCAGACAGCCCCTCTAGTGCTTCATCAACACCGTTCACAACCTCCAGTTTTCTGCGTTGCTCAGTCATTAGTCTTGCCACTGTTTCATTTGTTTCTTGTTCCTTTATTTTTCTCAAGTCCAATCGTTTTTTAAAATTTTTCTTATCTACTTTTTTTAGTTTAATCCCAAATCTTCCAACTAGGGGACAATGATCAGATTCTATTTCTGCTCCAGTGTAAGTCTTGACTGATAGGCAGCTCTTGCGGAATCTCTTGTTCACCAGCATGTAGGCAATCTGGTTTCTCACCACGTTGTCAGGTCGATCACGGGGTTATACCCATGTATAACTATAGCCTTAGCAGTGGAAACCTGTAAAAGGTGTCGAGAATCACGAATTCCTCTTCTTCTGCGAAGAGTTTTAATCTATCTCCTCTTTCATTTCTTGTACCCAAGCCGTACTCACCGACATAGTTACCGCATTTACCTTTCCCGATTTTGGCATTCATGTCTCCCATTATAATTTATTGTCATTTCATGTTTACTGAGTTGCCTTATTATTTCTGTTAGTGATTTGTAGAAATTTTCTATTTCTTCATCTGGTTTGTCGGCGGTTGGGGCATACACTTGAATGATGTTTAATTTTATCGGTGTGCTGTTCATTTGGATGACCATTCTTTCTGAAACCGGTGTGAAATTTGTTACGTGTTTTTGCATTTTCTTAGATATTATCATGCCTACTCCATGTATATGCTGTTCTTCGTCATTTCCAGAATAGTACACTTTGTAGTTTCCAACAGTGCAGCATCCCGAGCCAGGCCACCGCATCTCACTGATGCCCATTATGTCTATTCCGATTCTATTAATCTCTTGTATAGCATTATGAGTTTTCCCCGCCTGGAACATTGTTCTTACGTTCCAAGTGCAGATTTTAGTGGCGTCTTGGCCTATCCTTATCGGTGTTTCTCTATTTGCTAAGGCTTCTGTTATTTCTCCTGTGCAGGGGTTTCGCTGAATGACGACCCGGGAAGCCCCACATCTTCCGTTGCCGGATCTTGGTTTCCGACGTCCATGATCAGTAGGTTCATTATGATTGTCGTTTATTGCCATTTTGACTATTCTTGGGATTATAATGAGGTAGTTTCCCGTTGCTTTCCTCATCGCAGTCTTCCAGCCGATTGAATCCAGATGTGATTGTCGCCTGTGAGTATCTGAAGTAGTGTCTAGGAAGATACATTTGCATTGATATTATTGGATGTCCAAATTTAGGGAAAATCGGTCAAGGTTAAATTAAAAAACACGTACAAACTTAGCACATAATATTATGTGAAACGACTTTAGTTACTATTGCTGTTATGTATTGTGTAAACACAACTTTAGAACTTAACAACTAAAGTTGGTGACATTTGATATTCAGTTGATATTCTACTTTGTGTGGCGACTCATGAAATAAAATGTAATCTACAGTGCTGTCTTTTAATAACTTATGAAAACCAAAACATAGTGTCAGGTGTTAAAAGAAGAACTAAAATGGCTTACGTTTACAAAGTTCCGGATACGATTGAGAATTTTAACGAAACGAACTGGTGCCAATGGAAAAAGAAATTTAACATTTTTATGCTAGCATCGAAAAACGCACAAGAATCCGAAGTAACGAAAATAGCGGTATTTCTAAATTGTATAGGTGATGCAGGGCTAGAAATTTATGAAACGTTTGATGAAGAATCACAAAAGACGTTGGTTAGTGTTCTGAAATATTTCGACGAACACGTGTTACCAAAGCAAAACATAACCATGGAAAGATTTAAATTCAACAATACTTTTCAAAAATCGACGGAATCCACCGACTCATTCGTTACGACTTTAAGAAATCACGCTAAAGTATGTGATTTTATATGCAAAAAAGCTGAATGTAAAACAAGTTTCGAAAATCAAATGATCCGAGATCGCTTAATATTAGGTATGTCGGACAAAGCATCGCAGCAGAAATTTTTAAGAGAAACTAACTGCAGCATAGAAGATATTCTACAACATTGTAAGTCGGTTGAAGTATCGAGGGAGCATTCAAAGTTGTTGAACCCCCAAATTGATGTCGTTAACAAAACCTATCAAGAAAGAAAGGTTAAATGCTCAATGTGTTTGTTTGAGCACGTAAAAGGAAGGTGTCCGGCGTATAATAAAATTTGTAATTATTGCAAAAAGAAAAATCATTTTGCCAGTGCATGTAAAAATAAAGAAGGAACGAAGAAAGTTCACGAAGTGGTTCAGGATGAGCAAGAGTCAGCAATAGAAGAATTAGTGTACGTACAATCATATGTCACAAGAAAATCGCGAAATTCATTGCGGGAAACTTTACAAATTCAAAATCATGTTGTTTTCAAAATCGACACAGGTGCCGATGTGAGCATTCTACCGAAATCACAACATGAGAAGTTGCAAGCTGATGCACCGATACAACCAACGACGGTGACATTAGTAACATTTGGTAATTTTAAAATAAAAGGTCTTGGTGAAACAAAGTTAATGTGCAAATGTAACAATATTACAAATTTAGTTAAATTTATAATTGTCGATGTAGAATGTGAACCGTTGCTAAGTTTAACGGATTGTATGAACTTTAAATTAATAAACTTAAATACTAAGTACATAAACTCTTTGTCGGACTCAAAAACCAGTGTGCACCAAACATACAGTGATATCTTCGAAGGATTAGGTAAAATGCCAGGTACATGTTCTATACAGTTAACCAACGATGCGATACCAGTTGTGCAAGGACAAAGGAAAGTACCGTATGGTCTTAGGGACAGACTGAAAGTCGCATTGCAAAATCTCGAAGAAAAACAAGTTATTTCAAAAGTTGATTACCCTACGGATTGGGTCAACAGTTTAATGATTGTCGAAAAACCTAATAAAACATTAAGATTGTGTTTAGATCCGAAACCGTTAAATAAATTTATACGTAGGCCGCATTTCCAAATTCCTACAAACAATGATATTGTAAGTAATTTGGTAGGTAAAAGTATTTTTTCTGTTATAGACATGAAGGATGGATTTTGGCAGATTGTGCTTGATGAAAGTAGTTCAAACTTGTGTACGTTCAACACTCCATTTGGAAGGTATAAATTCAATCGATTGCCATTTGGAATTTCCAGTGCTCCGGAGTTATTTCAGAAAAAGAATCAAGACATTTTTGGCGATATTCTAAACGTGAACATTTACTTTGATGATATAATAATTTCAGGCAAGGATGAACTAGAACATGATACCGCATTAATGAACGTCTTCGAAAGAGCAAGATTAAACAACATCAAATTTAATTTTAACAAATTTCAATACAAGCTAACAAATGTAACGTTCATGGGGCACGTCATTTCAGCCGATGGGGTGAAAGCAGATGAAAAAAACATCAGAGCTATATTAAGCATTGAGGATCCTCAAACTAAAACAGAATTACTTAGGATTTTGGGTATGATAAAATTTTTTTCAAAATTCATTCCTAATTTGTCACAGCAAACTGCAAATTTACGCGAATTGACAAAGAAAGATGTGCAATTTGTGTTTACAGATGTCCACAAAAAGGAAATTAGTATGTTAAAAGCGTTTCTGGTTAAAGCCCCGATTTTAAAAATATTTGATCCCAAATTGGAAACTGTCATTCAATGTGACGCATCGATGGACGGAATCGGTTGCGTTTTAATGCAGGAAGAGCATCCGATTGCTTTTGCGTCAAGGGCTTTGTCGCCAGCAGAAAAACGCTATGCGCAAATCGAAAAGGAATTATTGGCCATAGTTTTTGCTTGCGAAAAATTTCATCAATACTTATATGGCATCGTTGTTACTGTTCAAAGTGATCATAATCCGCTGATACCAATTTTTAAAAAGAACGTAGATAAGGTGACTGTAAGATTACAGAGAATGTTACTAAAATTAGCTAAATACAGCTTAATTGTAACATACTTGCCAGGCTCACAGATGTATGTTGCAGACACTTTATCCCGTGCATTCATAAAAGATGTGGTGCAAAATGATCCAGAAATGGAATATATTGTGCATGCGTTAGCAAAGAATATTCCTATGTCTGAGGAGAAGAAGGTAATTTTTGCTAATCAAATCGATGAAGACGAGGTCTTATCAAAAATCAAGGAGTATTCGCAAACTCGGTGGCCGCATAATTGGGATCGGAACAATTATGAACTTAAGCACTACTTCTCGTTAAAGGAATTTATCCATGTCTCGAACAATTTACTATTTTTAAACGACAAAGTAGTAGTACCAAAAGTGTTGATAAAAGAAATGTTAAAGCTAGTGCATGAGCCTCATTTTGGTATCGTTAAAACCAAATTAAGTGCTCGTCAGTCATTATATTGGTTAAATATGTCCAGAGATATAGAAAATTACGTTAACCAGTGTGATGTGTGTCAAACCCATAGAAGATTTAATGCAAAAGAACCATTGATGAATCATAGCATACCCACCAGACCATGGCAAAATTTAAGCATGGATTTTTGTGAATATGAATCGAAGAATTATGTAGTACTTGTGGATGCATATTCAAACTGGATCGAAGCGTATAATACTAAAGGAAAAACTGCAGAAGACGCAATAATGTTTTTGAAAGATGTTTTTTCAAAATTTGGATCACCAGATCAGGTGTTTTCTGACAATGTGCCATTTAATAGCCAAACTTTTAGGGATTTTGCCAACGAATGGAATTTTGAAGTAATTTTTTCAAGTCCACACCATCATCAGTCAAATGGACTAGCCGAAAAGGGGGTGGGCATTGTTAAAAACATGCTGAAGAAAACAAACAGTCCCAAAGATTTACCTATGATTCTCTTAGAATATCGCAATACTCCATTGCCAAGTTTAGGATTTTCCCCAGCTCAATTATTTTTAAATAGAATCTTAAAAACTAAAATTCCCACTTGTTCGAACTTACTCAGGCCAACCATGTTCAATAAACAAGTGGTGAAGGATAAACTGCAACAAAAACAAAGTACTCAGAAATATTATTTTGATAGAAATTCAAGAGAACTACCTAAATTGTCCAAAGGTGAAAACATTAGGATGTGGAATAATAATGACAAAACTTGGAAAGAAGGAAATATAATTAAAGAAGTCAGTAAAAGATCATATATTGTAGAAGATTCATTGGGAAAACGTTATCGAAGAAATAGGAAATTTTTAAATAAAAGCTTATCGAAGAACGACACTCACAATCAGTTTAATGATTTACTGAATGATGATTCTCCAATAATGACGACCTCGGAGGCTCAAAACATAGTGGAAAGTAATGCTAATGCAGAAGATCAGGAAGACCAATGTGAACCACACGCCAATGTGGAAGTTCAAAATCGGTCGACTAGAATTAAAACGACACCAAGTTACTTAAAAGATTATGTATTAGAATAGAGTTCAATATTATGTAAATAGTGTAAAATTTGTTATTGTATATAATGTTAATATTTATTAGATTGAAGTAATGTATGTAGTATGGTAAATGTTAATTAAGAAAGGACGTGTTATGTATTGTGTAAACACAACTTTAGAACTTAACAACTAAAGTTGGTGACATTTGATATTCAGTTGATATTCTACTTTGTGTGGCGACTCATGAAATAAAATGTAATCTACAGTGCTGTCTTTTAATAACTTATGAAAACCAAAACAATTGCGGTCTCTTTCTACTGTACATTAATTTCGCTGCTGTTAACCCATCAAAAATGGGTCACCCTGTATATTGCAAAAACATTAACATTTATTTTTAAAGTAAATAAATTTAATTTAATTTAAAAAATGCCCCATTTATGGTATTAGGTAAGGTATTTAAGTAATGATTTAATAAAGGATTTCGATTTTAAATCAATAAAATAATAATTTATTTTAGAATATTAATGCGACATGCGCGGAAACTTGGACAGTATGCGCAGTCTTGTGGCGCAGCCCACATTCGATCATTTCCAAAAAAAATTCTGCAGCACAGATAAGAGATTTATATTAATGAAGTAATATGTAATTTGTGGCATTCCATATTATGGAAAAGCACTAAAATACATTATTGTAAGTAAAATACTTTGGTTTTTATTGAATATTTTGGAATATAATTTACAACCACCTGTAGATAAAATGTGCACATGTGCGTTGTAATTTATGTCGACTAATGATTTGAAATTATTAAAATTTGATAATTATGATTAAGCGTAACCGAATCATTAATGAAATTTACGTGGTTATTGGTTTATACATGCACATCCACCGGATTTTTTTACATTTTATAATTTGTTAAAAATTATCGAACGATACTTTCTGTTCATCGGTTTATTTTTTGTTACAGTTTGCCGATATGCTTTGGTACCTGTTGGGATACAAGCCAACTTCTGTGAAACTAAAAGTAAGTTTTAGTTTATTTTTAATGTTAAAATAAGTCGAGAATGGGACAACAAATGATGATAATGTAAACCTTACCGAATTAGAAATTAATGAATCTTTATTGATTATTGGCTTTACATGCACCTCCAACTGATTCAGAATTTTGACCCATTCATACTTTTACAGTGTTTATATTGAAATTTATAGCTTCCTTTTATTACAGAAGTTCACGTTGGAACATTAACCTAAAAATGGAAAAATGTGGCAACCGTTTACTAAAGTCGGTAAGTTACCTTTGAAATTTTATTTTATTTTGAGACATCCTAATAGGTTTGTTTGTTTGTCATGCTCCGAACTACTCTGGATAAATAAGTGTAGAGTAAATTTTTAGATGTCACGTTTGATATATCCATAGCGGTATTACTTTAAATTTGTCTTGCTCGTCTACTCCGAACTATTCCGAGTAAGTTAGTGCAGAAAATTGCTCCGAACAGTTCAGCGTTACAATAACCTACACCGTCTTTTAGCAGGAGTAGATGAGCGTAAAGTGTTTTATTATTGCAAATTGTATTTTTTTTGTAAGTAATTCGTCAAGTAGTGATGATGACGTGAATATGGGTAGTGCTGTAATTGAAAAGTATTTTGCTAAGAATTAAGAAAAAATATTATCAACTACATGCAATAAAATACAAATTTCTATAAATGTGAGTATGCAACACACCATGCAGGCATGCAATGGCTTCATAACAAGTAATTGTGCAATATTCTGATGGGAACTTTATTACACATTTTTGCATTGACCGTAGTAAAGTATGGCGAACCTGATCTACATTAAAATACTCGGAAGTACACAAACAAACAAACCTTTATGACTTTCCAACCGAATCGCTAATAATATTTCACTGATCTTTGGTTTATACATGCACCTCCAACTGAGTCACCATAATTTTCTTATTAATATTTTTTTAGTTTTCTCTTGAAACTTATAGTATTTTTTTTATTTTAGGGAAAGGAAAGTGAAATTTTAGAAAAATGAAAACTGACGAAATCCGAATAATGGAATAAAGAGAAAGCCTTGAGTAAGTTAATTTTCAATATTTCTACTTTACATTCTCTTTATTACCTAAATAATGTTAAGTTCTGTGATAAACAAAGGCTGTAAATGACTTGCCTATTTTTTAAATTATACTTTGGAACTTTTTATGGAAATTGGTTATTTTTTGACAATTTTATGTGAATAAATGTAACTGATTGTGTTTCATATTCATAATGTTAACAGTAATTTTTTTTCATACCGACCTCTGTATACTGTGAACAATTAACCAAGTAATCAAGGAAATTTGTACACTGGCTCACAAAATTGATGACAAACTAAACTTAACAATTAAATTTTGCATCTTTTCTAAAGTAATAATCTTTCATTTGATTTTCATATAATTACGCCAATATGATTTCAAATATGAACTGCATAAAATATTACAATAAATTACGTTACACAAAATTGATGAAATCCTTTTTACCTTAATTTTTTAATTTTGAAAACTAGTTGATCTAAATCTGGCATCAATTACAGCTTGCAAATGTTTGAGTAACATTTTTCTCAATCTTTCCCCATTCTTCAACTCAAGCTTGTTTTACAGTTTTTGCCCATAATTGATTTGAGATAGGGTGATTGAGGTGGCATTTGCAGTTGCATAGGTACATTTTAGATCAACCCCATCTTCATAAAGTAGACAGTATGGTTCCATCATTCTCTTGATGAAAAGCTGTTTTTTAAATTTAACTATAAAATTTTCAGGTAGTGTTCGTTGTTAATTTTTACATCAATAATTCTAAATTATCGAGACCCCTTGCATCCATCCCCCCCCCAAACCATAGCATTTCATGTACCATATTTTACAGTTCTACAAACATCCTTTCTTTATTCAATTCGATGCTTACTCAGGGTACCCAGCGACCGGGAAAAGGCAGGAAATTTTTTTGAGTCAGGGAGAAGTCAGGGAAAATCTCGAATTTTCAGGGAATTTTGAATATTTTTGTGGAAAAATATGCAACAGATTTCAAAACTGAATTCATTTATTACAAGCAAAAAAATATTTTAATTTAAAAACAATTTAAATTTAAAAAAAAATTTTGTTGTTGGTATTATTGTGGTGGCAATAATAAAATATTATTAATATGAAAATATATAGGAATAAATGATGAACAAGGGGGGGGGGTAATTTTTTTATAGTGACTGGAATTTTTCTTATACGGTCCTAGAAAACCGGGAAAAGTCAGGGTATTTTAAAACTATAGTTGGCTGGGTACCCTGTTACTTTCTTTTATACCATTTGCCTTCCATCTGAAGCAAATAAGTTAAACTGGTTCTCATCGAGAACAGCGCGTAATTCCAAAATTTTGAGCTTTCATTTATGTGTTTTGGCAAATTTAAACGGCTTCTTTCTGTTGACCTCTGAAATGAATAGGTTTTTACGTCCTACTGTGGATTGTTTCATCTTATATGGTCTTTTTGATTATTTCAGTCCTTAATTCTGTCCGATTTCTGTCGTTTTTTTTAAATTTCTCTCACTTTATGCTGTTCGTTGTAAGGTTAAGGATAATATCGCTACAAATAATACTTAATCATTGGAATTGTTTTAGGGAATTTTCATTACATGAAGCTCTAAACATGATTAAAGATGATAAAGCTGAAAGAAATATCATTTCCTCTTTTTTAATTAAGAAATGTTAAATTCTGCAAAAAAAAACAATATTTTATTTTTTACTTTTTATGTTTATTTCTTTCTTCTCAGGCTCAGTTGTTCAGTTTCGGGTTATCTTTTAACTTAGGTTATTTTCCATAGAAATGATTGTTTCAAGAATTGTTTTCATGGAAAATAATTCAGGTTAAATGATTAAACCCGAAACTGAACAACTGGGCCTTAGTCACACAATGCTAGTTTTTATTAAAAAAATTTAAAAAGTCATAATGTGGACGCCATAGGCATATCTGGGTTAATTTCCCCTAAAAGCAAAAAAAAACTGTTTCACTCTAGCCTCCAATTTTTGAAAAATTTGATTGTTTGTTATTCAATAGATTGTGTTACTTGTTGTGAACATTGTGCCAGAGTTTCAATTTCAAATTGTGAACGGATTTCTGGAAAATCGAAAAAAAAACCACTTTGATGATAGCCCCCATTTTTGAAAAATGTGATTTTTTTTAATTCAATAGATTGTGCTACTTGCTCTGAATGTCCACCTAAATTTCATTTTGATATTATGAACGAATTTCGAGAAAATAGAAAATATTGACGTCGCGATAGTCCCCACTTTAAAAAAATTAAGTTTATTTTTGCTCCAGTTAATTCTATGATTTTTTCTGAATGCTCTGCTAAAATTTCAGTCTTATATAACGTATACATTTTTTATTTTTGGTGTATTGTACTAACCTACTTTAAATCTTATTTTGAAAGCTTTTATGGAAATATGTTCATCTTTTTTTCGATTTTATGTGGACAGCAAAAACTTTAAATATGAACCACTATAAATACATGTAACTGATGGTGATTCATAATATTATATTTTTTCCCTAAATTTTGGAGTAAATTAATGAGATAAGTACTACCCTGGTCAATGAATTTTTGTTTTCCGATTTACTGATAAAGTCGGGGAATTTGCTTTGAAAAATTCAGTAGGAATCCTGTTTTGTTAATTTATTCACATAATTTCATTGGCAAAAATAAACGTTTTAACTGGAAATATCCAATGTATCAATTTGTTATGCAAGTTTTGCTGCTGATGGCGTAAAATTAAAAAAAAAACTTTAAAATTGTAATCGAGCGAAAGGTTTCAATTTTTTTTTCTGAGGAAAATAATTGGACACTGATATGCAATACAGTGTCAACCCACAGGTGCACCATTTTGAGTAAACAACGTTCAAAGTTCAAAATCAATTTTTATGCATAAAATCGTACAATGAGTAAAAATGATTTTCAATTTTTTAACAATCTATTCATTTTATTAATTATTAGTGTTTTTTTGACAAAAATGCGATATATCATTAATATAATATTGGTAAAAGTGAATTTATTTTACTGCGAAATGATGAGTATTCAATTCAATGTTGATAAAATGTGTTAAAGTACTAAACACCTTATTGAAAAATAGTAAGTTGCAAGGTTACTCGGGTGTCAAGTATCATGAACTCTTATTGCAAACCGGTGAGATGTAGGGGAAATGAAAAGTAAATTAAATGTCAAAAACATTATTAAATTTAAAAAAATCAAAAATAGAGTAGAAAATGTATAATGCAAACATGCTCTAGATACAAAACTAGAAATTATTAATTAAAAAAATAAAACACATTAAAAATAGGTATTAAATACAAAAAAAACATTGTAAATTTTAATTAGATATTATTCAATTATTATTATTTACTTCTTCGCAAGTATCAACTATAATTATTAAAGAACTTCCAAAATAAATTGGCATGACAGCAGATAGGATTGCTAATATTCTGCATCAGACTGTTCTTGTTCAAAATCAAGTGTTGGTCCAAATCCATCCGTATCATCAATAAAATCGCCAGATGGAACAGTTTTCAGAAAATTATAAAAAGATTTAGAATCACTTGGAATTAATTTCAGCATTTCTTTCAAATCCTTTACTTTTCCGATAGATAACTCTCGACCATTAGGCCAAAGTAATGGGAGCTCAATATTAAAATTTGGTTTAATTTTACGATTTTTAGCTATTTCAATTATTTGTGGCTCAGCTGTTAGACTTGGCTTCATATAAAGATTGGTTGGATTTTCTTTCCGCAGTTCGATTTCAAATGTCTTAAGCCAGGAAATTTTAGTTTTTAATACATCCATTTTTCTATTGGTAATTAATTTCTGGACGGGCGCAATTGACCTAAAATCTTCTGTGCAAAGTCTGTTCACAACAAATTTATTTTGCCGACGACAGTTTCTCATTATATTTATGTAATCTTCATCGGTATACAGCCTGTTATGTGTTTTTAAGGCACATTCTACGTCTCCAAATTCGGAATCATTGGGAAGGTAAGTATGACCAGGTTGAAGGAATCGTAGCGTAATTTTTTCCAGTTTACCATGTGTTTGCAGTATATGCAAGAGAATAAGCACCATTTTAATATTGCGGTTTTGGCCGCCACAAGAATCCGCCCAAAGTATTAAATGAGTGGCAGTGGGTTTCAAATTCTCTAAAATAAATTTCCTAATGCATGAACCTACTTCTTGGCTTCCTCGACTAGCTTCATATTCCAACCATATGTTGAAGTAGCCCTTTCCAGAACTACCAGAGTGTATGCCTAAATTGTGTAAGTTTAATTGTCGCTTATAATAAACAATGCTGGTCGGCAACCGTGGTAAATTAAGTGTCTTTTCGAGGTTGAAAGTAAGAGTTTCTACTTTTGGATCTGTTTTAGCAACGTTTAAGTCTATCTTCATCTGTTTTCTCAGAGCCCAAGCGTGGTCTATATGCTCCATATGTTCCTTTTCGAGCTCCTTTAATACATCACCAGTGCATGCTTTCTGTTTAGCTTTAAATACATCACACCTCAAACAAGTATCCTTTTGAGGTTTTTTGAAGCGTAAGTTAAAATCGTTGTAAAAACTCACTTTAAATCGTGACAAGCTTACTGCATCAGGATGTCTTTCCTTATAAAGGTCATACAATATTTGTAAATTTAAGTTTGGTGCTAAATAATTTGATGCAATAGCATCGCGGCAATAATGAGATGAATATTTAGGTAGTGTGTTAATAAACTCACGGATTTGGGTCAGCTTTGTTTCAGAAATGGCATTTCTTCCACCACAATGTATCCCCCGACCATCTGTAATTGATCCCTGTTGTCTTTGTTTGGATAAAGCTATGTCTACTCGAGTTTGGCTGATACTTAAAGTATTTAAAAAAGCCTTCTTGCAAATTTCTACTCCAGATAAATAATATTTTCTTGCAAACATACGCTTTGAAGTAATAGAATAACTTCTTTTTTTGTTAAATTCTTTCACATATCCCTGTAATAATCCACATCTTGCTGCATAACTTCCTGTGCTCCAAAACTTTTCAAACTCAGCTTTTCTCTCTTCAATAGATAGTTTATCTGTGCATTTTTTGCTACATCTACAATTAAAGTCAAATCCTAAAAATTCTTTTGGTAGTATTTTCTTTCCTGATACACTGATGTATTCTAGATTCCTATTAGCTTTCTTCTTTCTAATATCTCTATTTTGATCTGCATATTTTCTCTTCCTTCCTATCTTAGCACGACCTTGCATCTCTTCATTTGATAGCCCTTCATCGCCATGTATATTATTAGGTATAGAATCGTGATCTTCTAATATATTATCCGCATTAATATCATTTTCATTTTGAATGGGTGTGTCATTAACATCATTTTCCGGATTTTCTAAGCTTGCAAATAGTCCGCTGCATCCTGATTCATTAATTTGTATTGATATTTGCAGATCACTTTCTGAAATCGATATATTGTTTGGAAAATCTTCAGATATGGTATCTGTAATATTTGGTGAGGATTTTGCATCTTCTAGATGTGGCATAATGGCTTGAATAAGTTCTTCATCGGGTTCTAGTAACATAATATTGTCGTTATTCGTAAGAGAGTTGTTATTAAAACTGGTGGTATTTTTGCCCTCTTTGTCATTTAGAAGTTCTTTGCTAAGTTGCACTAATCGTAGGCCCCTTGACATCATCCTGAAACAAACATAACAAAATTTTTTAGGTTGGTGCCTAATTAAACACAAAATATAAACACAAATGAACTGAAGTTAACTCTATCATTCAGCAGTAAAATATTCTAGTCATTAATTTTCAACAACCAATCAAGTCATATAGAACTAAATACTAGCAATATTTCATATAAAATCTTCATGATCATATTTATCAATAACATGTCAAGTCTCATAGCTTAATTTCTTCAGTTCAGGTGCGTATTTCGTAATAACGTACTAACCATCAAATTTAATTAACTACATTAAAATTATAGCATTATCCTTTATTATTACACATAATATACTTTCTTATGATAAGTACATATTTTCAAATATTTTAAAACTCATAAATAATTTTATAAATGGTTATTAATCACAAAACTAACAATATAACCTCACAAAAAATACCGTATAAATTCTTTAAAATATAATGATATTTGTACTTACTTGTTGCATTAAAAAGCACACTTTTTAAGGTGGTTTATAAAAATCACTGTAACGATTGATTTTCTACTCGATTTTCTTCAAAACACGTGTAATAAACTACTGTAGTAAGTTATAACTGGATAACATTGTTCACAAAAGACGCACTGCTACTATTAAAAGAGATTTGCAATAAGATGTTATACCTGTTAATTTCTTGTAGCGAAATAATAGATGTCGCATCTTGGCATTTAAATATATGCTAAAGTACTTGACTTGCTTTTGCAAAACAGTTAAGTGCTTACTCGGGATTTGTGTTAACTATTTTCTTAATATTTTAGGTATAAAATAATTTTATATTACTTGAAAAGTTTTTTCGAAACGTTCTACACATCCTAATCAACAAAACTGCATGCATAACTAATTTTTTTCATTTTTGTGGGTTGACACTGTTTTGCATATCAGTGTCCAATTATTATTACTATAGAAATACTATAGTCAAGAGATCACCTGAATATTCACCCCTTAATTTCTAATTTCTTTTGGTAATTTACTTTTAATAATAAATTACTGGAGTGTTTTGTAGAAAATTATCGTTTAAGGTTTATTAAAATCACGGTTCCTTATTTGGAAAAGTGGAAGTATTTAAAACTTCTCAAATTTGGTTAAGCGAAATCGGGGTTTTTTGTTCATTTTTAACACCGCACTCTGGGGTGAGACAACTTCAGAACTGCTATTAAATCAAATACTATTTTAATTGATTTTTAAGTTGGATATCTCTTTTCGGGGCTGTTAGTAGTAATTAAAAAATTCATAAATAGATTCTTGCAATACCTATATTTTTATTAAGGAAATCGGATCTTTTCTATTACAGAAATTAATGTATTACTAGAATACAGTAGATAAACATTTTCTTTGATAAAATTTATAATTTTATTTGAATAAACCTTTATAATGTACTACTTACGATTGATCTTTTTTTTATTTAATTTCACAGGAACAAAGTTTCTTTAGGTAATAAAATTTTGTGTTTATAAATCTAATAAAATATTTATGTATAATGGTATAAAAATTCTAAAAGTAAAGAAAAGCGTTGAAGCAGTTTAAATATTACAGCAAAATTTTAGCAGCATTTAACTATCTATTAAGTAATTGACTTAATTGTCACCACTAATTGCCTGTAGTTATACAGAAATGATTCAACCCATATAAGCAAAGTTTTGACGAAAATGGAAAATATTGAACGTAATTTATTTTAATTTAAAAAAGTTCAATACACATAACCTCCTATAGGCGTTCTTGCTACATTTATGTAACTTGAATTTAAGAAATTTCGGTCAACTCTTTGCAACTGCGATGTTGCTTCACCTTTGTTCAACCAAGTTGAACAAACAGAATTAGAAATCAATGAATTTTTAATGATTCTTGGTTTTACATGTACCTCCAACTGATTTAGAATTTAGACTGGTTTATACTTTTGCAGTTTTTATCTTGAAATTTATAGCTTCCTTTGTTTTTACAGAAGTTTACGTTGGAATATTAACCTGAAGCTGGAAAGAATGAGGCAGCCATTTACAAATGGAGGTAAGATATCTTTGCAATTTGATTTTATTTTGAGAAAAACTTATGATGATTTTCCAACCGAATCACTACTGATATTTCACTGATTATTGGTTTATACATGCACCTCCAACTGAGTCACCATAGTTTTCTCACCAATATTTATGCAGTTTTCGCCTGAAACTAATAGTTTTATTTATTTTAGGGAATTTCATATTGGATAGTGACAATGAACAACGGCGAAAATGGAATAAGGAAGCCTCGAGTAAGTGTGACTTTCAATATTTCTGTTTTATAAGCTCTTGACACTTAAATAATATTAAGTTCTGTTCTGAATGAAATTTGGCCAATTATGTATTCAGTTTTTTTTTGTGAAATCCCAATCGATGACTTGCATTTTTTTTAGAGTTTAATTTGTAAGCTTTTTTGGAAATGTGCTTAATTTTTTTCTGCAAATAAATGTACATAATTGATGGTGATTCATAATAATAATAATTTTTTTTCGAAATTCTGGAATAAGATAATGAAACAAGAACTACCACGGTCAGTGCAGTTTTGTTTTCCAGTTTACAGAAGAAGTCGGGGATTTGTTAATTTATTCACATAATTTATAATTAGCAAAGAAGCATTTTACAGTTTTTTATTTATTTTAAAATAAATTTAAAAACCAAACAAAAGCAAAATGTAAAAACAACTTGTAGACTAGAAACGAGGCAAAGGGTTTAAATTTCTCTTTCTCGAGAAAATAATAGCTAATAATTTATTATTACTATAGAAATATAGTTTAGAGATTGTCTGAATATTAATGCTCAATTTTGTTTGATAATTCGCGATGAAAATAAATTACTGGAGTGTTTTGTAGAAAATTATTGTTTTCGTTTATTCATTTCGATGTCACTCCTATACCAAAAGCGTGCCCAGTATAAAATTTGGCATGCAAGTAGCCAAAAGTATAATAAAGATAATGTATTTTTTTGAGAATTTTAAATTATTTGTTTTTGTGGGTGGCACTCAAAGTCAAAATTTGATCAGGGCATCCATTTTGTGACCTTAATAATTTAGAAATTATTTATCGAAGCTCCACTAGCCAAATTGGATTATTTTGAAGAGCTATACGATGTAAAGCACCACTTTAGTGCTAATCAAAATAATACTGGTCCTTTTATTGGGAATAACTTAGAAGTATGCCACTATGTCCTTACGTAGGAATCTGAGAGAGATACCAAATTTGAGCAAAATCGAAGAGGTACATGAATATAATTGCAAAAAATTGGTTGAACTGACATGGAATGATCCGTAATGCAGTTAATTTATGCATAATGGTTATTTGCCAATCATTGATTTCGGAGTCATAGCGCGGCGAAATTTCAATACTAAATTTTTATAGGAACCACAGCCAGTAGACGAGAGAAAAAATTGGAGCCTAATGAAATTTGATCTAGTTTTACCAATTTCAAATTTATCCAAATCTGTCACCTCTTATGATTTTCTCTATTAAATAATGTCAAGTTGTATAACAAAGGCTGCAGCGCTGGATGAGAATGAAAATCTGGTCTCTTGTGTACCGAGTTTAATTTTTTTTGTGGAATTCCAAAAGAAGCCTTGCAAATTTATTGTAAATTTGAATTTTGAAAGCTTTTATGGAAATATTGCTGGAGACATATTTTTTTATGATTTGATGTGAACAGCAAAAGTTTTAAAATTGCATAACCATGAATAAATGTAACTGTTGGAGATTCATATTATTAACCCTGAAACGGTAAACTGGGGTTTCAGAAACTCCAACGACCGTCATATTAGTTAATGCCACATGTGCTGTAATTTGGTTTTTAATAATTCCATTCTTGTAAATTAAGTTTATAGTTATCTCAGTATGTGTGAATATCCATTGGTGCCTTTTTTACTCATTGAGCGAAGTACAACAATTGAAAATAAATTTATATGGGTATCTCAGACCCCAGTGTAGAGTTGACCCCAGTATTTTTAAAAGTTAACATTAAATATTATCTTTATTTATTGCCAAATAATTGCTGATTTATATCAAAGGGTGTTTTAGAAATACGACTTCATTTAAAAAAATGTAATTTTAAATTTGACGATACTCACATGCTGTATTTTTATGTTTCTTAATAAATCGGTCACAAATTCTAAACAATTCGTCGTAAATATGTACAATAAAACAAATAAATTCCAGGTCAGTTGTTCCTAATGTTTTTTTAGCTTTATTTATGGTCAGTAGGTCAATAATAAATTATTGATTAGTGATTTAGAACAATAAAATGTTTGAAACATAATAATAATTTTGAAAAATTTAATTTAAAGGGATGTTGAAGTTAAAACAATAAACTTCTTATGAAGGAGTACAAAATTGTGTGCATAAAATAGGCATTATTAGACAGAACCTGATAAAATAAAGATGAGTGTAAAAAAACAACTTTACATCGCTTCGCCAAAAAATTGCCAAAATTTTGGAAATAGATATTATTCAGACCGAACATGTTGTAAATTTACCCTGGAAGGTTAAGCAATATGCCGCAAGCCTTATTGTTCTATGAATCTGTGAATTGAAAATTTCTGAAATTTGGACAACGAATTTTTTATTTCTAGCGCCAAGTCAGGAAACTTAAAACTTAGGACAGCGAAATATTTCAAAATCGATTTTGAAATTTTAGTTTTTGAAATTTAACTCTTCCCGGTAGCTGTAAATCTGGTTGTATTTTTAAATTTAAATATCCACATGTTTGTGGATTTTACTAATTTATACATTTCTTTCTGAAACTTATGTAATAATTTTTTGCAGAAATTTTTGGATAGTGATGGTAATTTTGAAAAAATGCAGTTTTTTTTGGATTGGAGAAAGGCGGAGTATGGTCCGGTGGCAACATCTGGAGATAAGGTAGGTGCTTTTATTTATTAGTAGAGTCCGGTTTTATATGCAGTTAAATTAGTCGATGTATGCGATATATTGCTGAAATGTGGATAATTTATGCGGTTAAATGAAAACAAAGAAATATATCGTACCTACTGTAAATTCAAAAATTTTAATATCCTATGTGTACAGTAAATTATTAATTTAGGAATTCGTAGGAATATAATTGATTGAAAGTAACGTCTCTAAACTTTCTGAATCTAGCGGGCCAAGATTAGTTTTGACATTACAAAAAAGTTTTAATAGTTTTCAGATCCCAATAAATAAGGAAATAAGTTAATGTATACAACGGTTTTTGCAACGTTTTACGTTTTCCATAGAAATAAATAAGTGACAATAAAAATTTTTATTTATTGATTTAAAAGATTTTAGGCATGCTTATGATTTTTTTAAATTTAACATGTGGCAACTCAAAGAACGGATCCAGAAAATGTTTAGCCATAAATAAATGTATCTGACGAGGACTGATTTAGTATATTTTTACCATTAAGTTTATTTAAAAAATTTACAACTGCTACATATAATATAATCAACTTTCTACGGTACAGCAAATAAAACATGTAAAAACATAAATCCGGACTATATTTATCAGTTTAGTTAATGTGTAATGATGGCGTATTAGTAATAATGGCGTAATAGGTTACCTGTCGTCGGCATTTCTTACCGGATTTAAAAAATTCACTTTAGATATTAGTAAATCTGAAGGTTTATAATCTAGTAGAATGGGGGTAAATTCAGGTTTAACCCTCCAAAACGACCCTCGAAGTTGTTGAAAATTGGCAATTTTCTATATAATTTAATTATACTACCTGCGCGAAAGGTACTTCGATCGCGCAGATCTAGAGCGGCCTTTAGATTAGTCGACGTTTCGCCGTCACTTACGTCTGCATCAGGTCTAAAAAATTCTTTATTTAGGAAAAATCATTAACATAATGTACATAACTCGCTCACCTCTATAATAATAATTTGCCAACATTACAAATTGTAACGTTCTGTAAAATCTGTATTTATGAGATTGATTCGATTGTTACGTCTACCTCTGTTGTCCCTAACATCAGTGCTTAATCTAAGAACTTTCCTTCGTAGTCTGTTACGATTTATGCTGTGAATGCATAAAAAGAATTTTTAACAAACCCTTATTTAGATTTATTATTTGCATTAACGGTATACTCAAAAACATTACTGGGTGCCTTATTTTTATTACGGTGTCTTAATGATGGTATTGAATGTACACAACCTTTAAGTACAGATTTTGTTCGTTGTGATTAATAAGATTTTTAAAATTTTTAAAAATCTGTTTATAAATATTTTCGGAAATTTTCTGATTACATTTGCACCGGTAAGATGGCATTATCACCAATTTATTTTGAATTTGCCAGGCGTGTTTTTGCCACATCCGACCTCTCCGGGCAGCATCGGGTACCCCTACCAATGTCAGGTTTTTCTTCAATCTTCGTACATAATATGACTGATTATTTCCTTCATTATAATATACGCCAATCAGAACGCGAAAAATCTAGGCAAGCATTTTATTATAGTAGATATTGCAATGTTATTTGTTAATCTTTGCCCTTACCTTGCTCGATAACTTCCACAGCTAGCTTTTATTAAATTTAAATATCAGAATTTCTGTATTTTCTTAATTGCACCAAATAAATAAAAAATGAACAAGATTCCCCGTTTAATATAATTTATTTAATTTAATAGAATTGAAAATAAAGTTTCAATAACAATTTGATTTATTTTTTTATGAAAATCTTATAAAACTTTGTCAATGGTTGTTCTTGAACCAATTAAATTTACGCAAGCGCCCTATAACTAATTTTACAAAATTTCTTAAAGAAAAGTTCAATCAAGTAATTAACGGTTAATAATTATTAAATCTCTGACATTGTTTAGCACGTCACTGAATTATTAAATTGTCCAATGTCACTTTTCAGCTGCAATCTTCTTCCGTGTAAATTCCACTCATTGGTAGTTTCATCCAACAAATTTGCTCCACTTGTCGTTGTTTTGATCCAGTTTAACTTTTTTTCACTTCATAATATTCATTACCATACATTAATCAACTTCCATGATATTATCCAATAATTCCTTAATTGTTATATGCCAATTGGTAAGTCGCCAATAAATTCTTATATCATACACTGATATCTCCTTTTACAGTTAATTCACTTTACTTTATACCGTTTAAGATAATTTTAATTTCCTTTTATTTATCAAATTTCTTGCTCTAATTGTTATATGCCAATTGGTAGGTCACCAATAAATTCTTATATCATACACTGATATCTCCTTTTACAGTTAATTCACTTTACTTTATACCGTTTAAGATCTTTTTAATATCCTTTTGTTTATCAAATTTCTGGCTCTAATTGTTATATGCCAATTGGTAGGTCACCAATAAATTCTTATCATACACTGACATTACTCTTTACGGTTAATTCACTTTACTTTATACCATTTAGGATATTTTTAATATCCTTTTACTCGTATTTATCCAAATTTTAGCTCACAAAATTTTTCTCCCCCTTCGTAAACAAATTTGGTAACTAAGCATAATAATCCCGTTTTTTAAGCAAGGAAAATTTTTCTGCCAAAATCATCACCTCCCTATTTTATTATTTTAAAATTGTTTTCATACCACATTTAACACTAACTAATCTAATTTTAACAATTTTTAACTAATCTAAATTTTTTTCAAACACATAATTTACAAGATTTTCATAAACACAATATTTATTTTTTATAAATGACATAATCATTTTGCCATTTTCCGTTTCTCAATGAAAACACGTTTTTTGCCATTCCGGGGGTAAAGTACTCACTTTTTACCCCGGTTTGCGGGCGTAAAGGGGCACTTTTTTACCCTGCGGGAGTAAAGTTCAAAAATAGGGCGGTGAGCTGGAGTAAAGTTAAAAAATAGGGGGGTGAGCGGGAAATAAAGTCACCAGATGACTGGTGACTTTAGTTTAGTAACGGCCTTAACCATGGAATAGTGCGACCACAAGGTCGATGACTTCAACGTTTTAGCCTTCTCGTAAAAAAATGCCAAAAACACGTCTTCACTAAAATAATCTGACAATTCTTTATTCTGGCACCACTGCACAAAAGCGTCGTACTGTTTTTGGTAAACTTTTCTTGATTTTGCCGGCAACAGTTCCACCAACGCCATCTTCGCTGCTTCGGCAATTTCTACGTTCTCGCTCATGGTACGTGTTGCTCTTTCAAAGGCACAAATTTAAATGAAATGAAGCATTGGAATCAATGGCATTGGTAGAATCAGGGGTGCCAACTGCTATTTCTTAGTAATTTTTAGTAGTATAGTTGGTAATATTACTAGTGCTATTTTGCGATTTATCGACCACGTGTAGGTATTATAAAAAAAAAGCGTTAAATTTTTGCTTTAAGTTTCTAAACTGGCGAAGTTCCTACTTTACCTCTCGGAATGGCAAAAAACAGTATATGCACGACGGTAGTAAAGTGACTTTTGGCCCATGGGTAATTGTTTCACTCGGCTGGCGCCTCGTGTAAACAATCCTTTACCCTCGGGCCAAAAAAGTGTCACTTTGCTACCTTGGTGCATAATGTACTATTTTCAAATTTCTTAATGATAACTTGTTCATTTTTTAACTCTCCAATGCCGTCAAAGTAAATATCATTGCAATATTTACGTTGCTATGGAAAATATTCAGCGGGTAAATTTATGTCAAAAAATAATCACTTCCTAAAATTTTTTCGAACATTATCAACGTGCTTAGACAAACAAACAAAAAAATTACAAAATTAAATGCACAATGTAGATTCCAATAATGCAGCTAGAAGTGCTTTTCAATTAAGAGATCTACTATCAAATTATTTTTTAGCAGAAGGTGCAGTGCCTTTCCAATACAATCGCAATTAGGAATTAGAAATAAAATGTAAATTATTATTTTATTATAA
Organism: Podabrus alpinus; assembly: GCA_932274525.1. NCBI lineage: Eukaryota > Metazoa > Arthropoda > Insecta > Coleoptera > Cantharidae > Podabrus > Podabrus alpinus. Next base: position 32,698,136 of record OW026452.1, read on the forward strand.
ACTATTATTAAATTATAAATTAAATAAAAGAAATTATTCAAAAATGGCATTTATTAAGTATACTACTTATGTACAAATTTAAAACTATTACTCAGTCAGTTGTGAATTGCCCAGAGACGCATTCTGCTAAATATTTTAATACTGCATTTTTTGCAATAGTTTTATTCTCTTCGTTTTCTATGCTGCTGATGAAAGCCACCACTGTATCAGCAAATTTTCTATCAGTCGATGGCTGATTTTGACTTTGGCTATATGCGGCACACATATCTTTAAACGAGTTGGCAGCTTCTATAAATGTCGAATTAATTTCATTCCTCTCCTTCCTTCTTTTAGCTCCACTTCTAGGTAGTTGTTGCGAGTTGCTGCATGAAGGCTCCGATTTCTCCTCTTCGCATTCGCTGCCTCTCGTTGACGACTCAGGTTCTTCGGCAGGAGATATGCTGCGTTTATAATTTGTAGTGGTTCTAAAACAATATATTGCTATGGTTCAAATGGACAGTAAAGAATTTGCTCTTAAGCTGGTATGAAAAACATGAAAGTTCTTTTGAAAAGGAAAGATTTCTCGAGGTTACGAGAACTTACAATAATAATGCTACAAAATTTGTTTGCACATAAATAAACAGGTCAAAGAATAAAAAGGTACCAGATGAAAACAAATTACTTTTTTAAAAAAAAAAAACATGTTCACAATTTTATAAATTGAAATGTTAGATTTAGGAATTTGTTAATATAAAATAAACAATTATTAGTTAAGGAGTGATGCGCAAATAAATAAAAAGGTATTTTACGTGGTTCGTAAATCGGGACGACATAGTGCAGCGGTACGTTTCATCCGAGACTCCGGGAGGGAGCCAAACGAATAGTTTACCGTTGAGACAAGCGTAAATCGGAAAGCAAACTAAAACAAATCAAAAGTGTGTCAACAAATTTATAAACATTTAAATAAGGGATTGGGACTTACCAATAGAAAAATCCCATTTACTTAAAACATAAAATCAGGATAGCAAAAACGGGATAATTTTGAATAACCCGGGTGATGAAAAATAAACAATTCCCAAAAAGTGTGATTCGGAAACGGACGTATAAATTCCGGGTTCCGTGTAAAAAGTTAATAATCCAATGAACAGAATTCGATGGTAGAAACCTGAAAAGTAATAAAAGATTAATTTATGAGTAAAACACGTGTGTGTTGGTAAAAAGTCATTACGGAATATAAAAGTCAAAAATTTAGACTTACCTGTTTGAAAAGATTAGAAAATGTGTGTTATGGACAATTGATTCACTATTGTGGAACAACTTGATGAGAAAACTGGTATTTGATGAGTCAAAAGAAGCGCAATTGGACGGGATAAATTTCAAGGACAACTTGAAACGAAGAACTGAATAATAATCAACAGTGACAAAATTAGGAATACTACGAAAATAGGTGAGCTCACTCTATCATTTAAAACTAAAACTAATTGTGGCGCGTAATTATAAAAACGAATATTTTCGCGAATAATAAACAATTGGGGTAGAGATTAAGTTTTAGCAATATTTTGAATTCCTTGCTACATTTCATTAATTTATCATTTATGTTTAAAATTGTTACAATAAAATTTATTTATTATTTAATATTTGCATCTGGTATTATTTTGAATTCGACGACTCTAGTAAGTTTATTCATAGAATAAAAGTGAAAAGAAAAGGTAAGACGTCGAGGAATCTACTCCTGGGAAAAGGAGATTTCATGCAAAATTAAAAGAGATTATAACTGAGCTAGCACAAATAATTCAAAAAGATTAAAAAATTTTACTTTCAATTTCATTAAAATTTACATGTGTCCCGTCACAACTTTACGTTTACGCATACCATAGCCTTCTATATTTTACAAGCCATGAACAAGAATCTGGCAACACCGCATTTTTGAATGTGGTGGTCCTATGAATATTTTCATGTATTTTAGATGTTATGTAAAAATAGTTTGATTTTACTTATTTTTATTTAGTATCAAAACGTATATAAATAAAAAAAATTTATCTTTTATAAAAATTTATTAAAAACAAAAAATAAATATAAAAATTTACAAATATTTAACTTTTTAAAAATGTTTCAAGTTTTCATTTCTTTCTACTTTTCATGCTATCATTAGCAGAATTTTTAATTTTTGTATAGTTGTTTAGAGATATATTACAGAATATAGAAATAAGTCCCTTATACATTTTTCCTAATGTAGCATCACAAGTAGTACATTTTTTATCAAATTCAATAAAATAATTATTTGAATCTAAGCTCAGCAATGTTAAATTACAAAGAATATCTTTATGATTTTGTTTTTTCAAAAAGATTCCTTCTAATTCTTCATTGTTAATAATGAATGCAAAAACAGAAAATACATGAAAACTTATTTGAATGACAGCATCAGTTGGTTTATCTAAGCCACCTCTTTGAAGATAGTCATAATAATTATCATTAATCTCTTTGCCCTTAAATTTTAATTCTGCAAGATATTCTCTACATACATTACAACAAACCTTTTTTATTATAGAATGTGCTGCATAGCCACATACATACAACTGTGCGGAGTAGTCTATCTCATAACTTTCTAAATAGTCTGTATCGAAAATAAATTGAAACTCTGATACATCCACACTTTCTTGAAAATCGTTATCTGTGAGCTTTAATTCTTTTAAAAATGAAATATCTCCTACAATTTTTAATAAATGTTTCATGCGTATTTTTTTCTCCGACTCTAATATTTGGGTATAAGAGACGTGATAGTTACACCCAGAAAGAGATCTATAGCGCCCAAATCTCTTTTCTAAATTATCAGTCTGAAATTTACCAGGTAAGACATATTCTATATGTAGTGAATTAATTGAGTAATCAATTATACTAATAAGAACTGACGTACTCCGACGTAATGCAAAAAACGTATCATTAGTTAAACATACAGAACCCTCCATTGACTTCCAACGATCTAACCAATAACAAAATTTTTTTAGAAAATGTATTTTATCATCGTGAAGGTTTCGTATAGGTCCACTCCACTTATTTCGTTTTAATGTACCCTTTAATTTAATTTTTGTATTAACGATATCCCACCAATGACGTATTATTTCTAGAAAGTGTGTTGTATCTTTAAATTGCACCTGGCAATTTAAAGCTGCAATAGTTGATTCGTGAAAAATGTTATCCACTAAAAGAACATTTTGTCGTTCTAAATTTGAAGGATGCACAGTTTTATAATTTAATTTAGGGGCTTTTTTAACTATCATATTAACTTCTGCTGTGTAAACTTTTCGTAAGTCTTCAAAAGAAGCCTTTCTCACAACATTAGTTTCAAAGTCAGGATAAACAAATGTGTTGTTTAAATTACGTAAATTAATCCAATTGTTTCTAATATTTTTAAAAATATGAACAAAATCAAATAAAAGAAAAATCTTTTCATCTGGAAATGAAGGATTTTCAAAACTCTCCAAAGGTGTGATGGTTTTAAATACATTTTGATTTATTCGGTTATTGTCCGTTATAACACAAATTACTTTAAAGCCAAACCCCTGTATGAAATTAATAACTTGAATTAAAATTTCTTTTAACTCTATTCCTGTCAGTCCGTTTGCAGGCAATAACTTGACAATTTCAGATAAACGTCCAAAAACTGATGTAATCATAAATGACTGCACAGTTTTCGCCATTTCGTTTGGATTATTACTAGCATAACCGGTAACAGTTTTAGCTTTATAGTGCAAGCCGCTATTGACATATATTTCATCAATTAAAAGAGCTACATATTTCTCACGATCACATAATGTTTTTGAAATAAATGATAAATAATGTTTGTTGTTTGCATCCGTTTCGCAAGAAATATTTAAAGATGATGAGATTTGTTGCAAATATCTCTTACTTGGTAAAATTAAAAAGTTTTTTAATGTGTTATAACAAGCATGAGACTGATAATATATTAAAAATGAAGAAACTATGGTACACATCGTATATTGTCTACGTTTTGTAATTAACAATTCAAGCTGATTTTTTAGAATGCTTAAATTTTCTTTGAATAAAAAATTTGAATCATTATCGACTTCTACAACAGCTTTGTCAACGTATTTACTAGCAAGTGTCAAAAAATGCTCGTGTGACTTAGGAATTACAGAAATTACACTATTTTTATACCTACTTAAAATATTTTTAATTTGAGACCATCTGGTCAATTTTAAGTTTTGGGGTAAAATCCACTTCAAATCTTGATTACTTAACATATTTCCCTGTACAAAAATTGTAACAAATAAGTCGTTATTAATGTGCACACTACAGTTCACTTCTAATTCACAATCCGTACAATCAAAATTATCATCAACATCAACGTTTAAGATGAAAAAATAAACACAGTTGGAAATAACTTTATAATTCCACTTTTCCAATTGAACATTATCTTTCACTTTCTTAACAAAATCGTCATAATCGTTGATTAAATCACTATTAAGAAAATCACGACACAATTTCTCATGCCTTGCCATAACCATTTCATTTCTGGTTTCGGGTTCAGTTCTTTTAATCGGTGCTGTACTGCTAAGGTAAGCTGGTAAGTTTTTAAAAATATGTGGCACTACTCCCGAAACTAACTTTGGAGTTCTTAATGGTGATTTAATTTCCACACCATCTTTATTGTAAAACGTTTCAAAACGAATAATTTCTTCATCCAAAAAGTGTTCGCTACAAATAGCAGATTGTAAAGAAGGTTCCCAATTGTCTCGATGGATTGCACGAATCCAACTTTGTCTTAAAACAGGATCGGTAGGAAGTTTAAATGTTGATTTTGTTCCATGTTTCTTTACTTCCCTATCATAGTTTGATTTACAACCAGGTGCACAGCAACGACGGGGCATTCTTAAAACAGGAATGAATAAATAATTTAATCAAGCAATTAGTAACAAAAAACCACAAAATTATACAAAAAAATATCAATAACCTAAAAATTACTTACTTGTTCAATATCAAATATATTTTTTTCTAATAATAGTTTTGAGTTTTAATTATATAGGTAGTATTAATAACATATAGTTTTACGTACTAACATTAACATTTTCTATTTAAAAAGCACAAATTAACTTTATTAACATCAAATTAATAACGTTCTTCACAGATGTCACAAGGCATAGGACCACGTAGCGGTGTTGCCAAATTTCTTGTTCATGGCTTGAAAAATATAGAAGGCTATGCGCATACCCATTCCTAATTTTCTTTTTGCTTTCATTGCAGTTGTCACAGACCAGGCTGCAGCCTTTTCACCAATACTAGCGTCTTTAGACATGACTCGTTCCCAAGCGCTTTCTTGCAATACGTGATCTGCCTGATGTCGATCTTTTAAATCTTTATATTTAGAGTATGCGATATCGTGTTCTTTACAGGCGGCGTCCAAAGGATTTATCCCGGGATCGCCTCTGGCTAATCGTTTTTTTAATTTAGTCCCTGGACCGCAATATTGATAACCCGGTATATGAAGCTCGAACGGCAAGTTATTTATAGTAGAGTTGACTAACCCGCCACCTCCGTGGATAAGCATTTAATAATGATAATATTATCAACAAACATGTATATATATTGTTATGGTCCAGAATATCAATAATTTATTATAACAAAGCTCGATTAACACTCGTAAAAGCAAAATTACAAGAACTCTTATGGCAGTAGAAAGTTCCTAATGTAGTCAGAGTATAAAAAAAGGAATGAGTGATCAAAAGAAGTTCTTCACCAATGATACGCATTGAAAAGGGACATTAAAGATTAATTTATAATTTTTTTATATAAAAATTTTGTTTCATAAATAATTTAATTTTAGTTTTGTAAATAATAGGTAATATTAAGAAGTGCGACATAAATAAACAGCATTATTACGTATTAGTGATCGACATCTAGGCAAACGGGAATACTAATGCAACGGTGCGCCATCCGGGGCGAGCGATTTTGCGTGTAGCCAAGCCAGATGAGATGTAATGATGACAACTCTAAAAAAGGGAAAACATCAAATTTAATTAAATGACATTTGTTGATAAGCAAACGTTATCAGGATAGAAAGATACCTACATTTTAAAATTGAAAATTATCAAAGAGTGATGAAATCCTGGATCACACGAAAAAACCAAGGAAACGAGGAACAAATAATCTTCTATATATATAAAAATGGTGTGAAAAATGTATACTTATTCATCAATTGAGAACGGCTGGGCCGATTTGGCTCCATTTTTTTTAAAGTTGTTCGTAATTGCCAGGAGAAGGTTTTTACGAAAGAAAAAATTGGAAAAGTTGCCCGGAAAATTGAAAAATTCGGGAAATATTCGTTAGAAATTTTTTACTTTCAATAGATGGCGTTCATGGCGGACATTAGCAATTTTTTACTTTCAATAGATGGCGTTCATGGCGGACCTATCGTTTAACAAAATTGCGTCGTCGGCAGGTGGCGCGACAATAAAAATATATTTTGCTAATAATAAAAAAATTGTGGCGCCATGTGAAGACACTCCTATTGACGACAATCGTGCGAGTGGTTTTGCGAGAAGATCATAATACAAATGTGCTAAATAGCTAATTAAAATTAATTATTTAATTTTTTAAATTGGTTTTAATTTTTGTGCAATTGTTCCGGAATGGCTTTTCGAATGGAAAAATAGAAAATTCTTTGTGGAAAACTCGGAAAATTTCGGAAAAACGCGAAAATTTTGACTAAACGTGAAATGATCGAACAATTGCAAAATCTTCTGCATGAGCATAATGAATTGGTCAGATTGTTCAAAACCGCATTGGATGCAATGCATTCTGACGACCACAAAATCATTATCAGAGCAGACAAAAGACCCTCTGGAGGCCATGCATGACAATTCAATGCTCCCACTATCAATGAAGTCGCAGTGGTGATTGTTGGCGTGAATGTGGAATCACGCGATATTGTTCTCAAGCGTCGGGATGGTGGACAATTGCAGCTCATGACTCATTGGTCATATGATGCACTCCAATACCCGTTCATGTTCTGTCGTGGAGAGGATGGCTATCACTTGAATGTAAAGATGGTCAATCCAACGACAGGTTTGTTTACAAGTCATGACTTCGTTTTCATTCTACAACTAAGTTCGAATTCATATTTCAGGAGAAGAAACGAATAAGAAGGTCAGCTCCATCAATTTTTATGCGTATCGATTGATGATTCGGCAAGATGTTGACAATCATCTGTTGAGATATCGCCGGTTGTTTCAACAGTTTTGCGTCGACATGTACGTCAAGGTCGAAACGGAGCGTCTCAATTTCATTCGTTTCAATCAGTCGAAGTTACGATCAGACGAGTACATCTACTTGCGTGACGCCATCGCTACTGAAGGAGACGCGGCCAACATCGGTCGTTTGACCATTCTCCCAGCTACTTATGTTGGAAGCCCGCGCCACATGCATGAGTACGCTCAAGATGAGATGACGTACGTGCGGAATTACGGACGCCCTGATTTATTCATCACGTTCACTTGCAATCTGAAATGGCCCGAAATTACGAATCTGTTGCTGACAGGACAAACATCCAGCGATCGACATGACATCACTGCACGAGTATTCAAACAAAAGATCAGAGTGCTCATGGATTACATCGTTAAGCACAAAGTTTTTGGCGTGCTCCGTTGTTGGATGTACTCGGTTGAATGGCAGATGCGTGGTTTACCACATGCACACATTCTGCTTTGGATGTTCGACAAGATCCGACCAGATCATATTGATTCGATCATTTCTGCCGAAATACCAGATTCTGAAACTGATCCGGAGCTGCATTCACAACTCAGACTCACCGTGCATGGTAAACGGAAATTGCACAAAGCGTTTTCCCCGTCCGTTGGTGGCTAACACAATCAGTGGAATCGACGGATATCCATTGTATAGGCGTCGTTCTCCAGATGACAACGGCAGATCAATCGTGATGAAAGTAAAAGGAAACGATGTCGTCGTCGATAACCGCTGGATCGTTCCATATTGTCCGCTTTTATCGAAAACGTTCTCGACCCACTGCAATGTTGAGTACTGCAACTCCATCAAATCCATCAAATACGATTGCAAATATGTGAACAAAGGGAGCGACATGGCGGTGTTTGGCATTGCCGATCCGAATGCAAACGACGAGGTGACAAAATTTCAACTTGGGCGTTACGTGAGTTGTAACGAGGCAATTTGGCGGCTGTTTTCATTTCCGATTCATGATCGTCACCCGACTGTCGTACATTTGGCAGTTCACTTGGAGAACGGCCAGCGTGTCTACTTTACGGACGCAAATGCAGCGCAAAGATCAGAACGACCACCAGCGACAACATTGACAAATTTCTTTTCGACATGCGAAAACGATCCGCTCGCAAGGACTTTATTCGGAAATGCCACGCTATTATACATGGAGCGCTCTGCATCGAAGAAAAAGAGAGGAAGAATTGGCTGCTGCCTATATGAAGAAGAAACAGAAAGAAGAACAGGAATTGGCAATATCGCTGCGTGCTTTGGAAATTTCTTATTAGAAGACGAAGGGGAGAAGGAAATAGAAGAACAGAAAGAAGAAGAGGTATTGCCAATATTGCTGTCCGATTTTGAAAATCCCTTATTAGAAGACGAAGGGGAGGAGGAAAAGAAAGAACACAAAGAACAACAGTGATTGGCAAAAATAAAATAAAGTAAAATTAGAAATTATTGTGGTTTTTGTGAATACTTAACAGTTTTGTTAAACTTTTTTTTATTAAACATTGATTTGTATTTTTTATTAATTTATTTATTTAATCCTTTTTTAATACGTTTGGTATTTGCGATGACCAAATAAGTCGCAAGGTTATTATGCGGATTGGATCTAAAAAATACAAGTAGGCAAATATTGAAATTTGGGCAGGACAACGTCTGCCGGGTCAGCTAGTTAATAATAAATTAGATTAATGACAAAAAGGGCGTAGAGTACGGAGGTCTCTCGTTCCTTAATACCAGAAAGTGTGAATTGGATAAAATCCAATTAAGTAAATTAACCTGAAAATAAAAGGTTACTATTAGATTCAGTGAAGTGATAGTAGAGATTCGTGGAAATAAAATCAGTGACAATAAAAGCGGTACTTACCGTAAGATTATCTTGGAAAGTGATGAACAATAATTGGAACCAGAATTTGGTAAAATTTGAGAAGCGACGCACTAAATTTGGAAATTAATGAGTCGGCGAACAAGAACACAAAATCAACAGTGTCGTGATCTTAGGAAATACGGAAATTAAGGCGACATCTTTTGTTGGTAAGAGACAATCATTTTAACTTTAACTTTGCACAGTGCCGCGTTGCGTATAGGAAATAAAATTCACCGCTACGAAATAAAAAACAATCGTGTTACAGATTAATTATCGTATAATATTAAGGATTCATTTTGTTCAAACTGTTTAATTGTTTTAGTTTAAATTTTGGGGTTTGTTTGAGATTTTTACTCATATTTGTGTTTAATGTTAAAAATAAATTGTTTAAATTTACCAAACGTCAGTAGCGTATCATTGGGAAAGCATTTCCTGTACATTTTACGATTTCAGATAAGCAAAGGGCAAAACCCCGAGGAATCCACTACTGCGGTAAGAGTGACCGTGCTAAATAAAAACAACTACATAAGAACTGAGCTAGCCATTGAAAGTTATAATAAAAGATTGAAATTACTGACATTTCAGAATTCAATATAAATAAACAATAAAATTTACATGTGGACCTTCCATAAGCGGAAGAAGAACATAGTAATATATATGTAGATATCTCTGAACACCTATAATAAAAGTTTTACACATGATGAAGTTTGTTCAGCAATCGTCAACATTAAAAGTAGATAATCATGATATTAAAATGAATAACGTAAGCAAGCATGGAAATTTATTTCCTAATGCAGTTAGAGCTATAATAGCCGGTAGTTCAGGTTCTGGAAAAACAAATGTACTCATAAGTCTCATCGAAAATCCCAACGGATTAAAATTTAGAAATGTATATGTATATTCAAAGTCACTGCATCAACCAAAGTATCAATACTTGAAAAATGTGTTGGAGCCCATGAAAGGTTTGGGATACTATACATTCAGTCAACATGACGAGGTTGTACCCGTAAGCGATGCTAAGCCTAACTCAATAATGGTGTTTGACGATGTCATCATGGATAATAGTTCAAGTGTTAAAGATTATTTTTGTATGGGACGCCATAATGAGATAGATTCGTTCTTTCTCTGTCAAACTTATTCAAAGATCCCCAAGCAATTGGTGCGGGATAATGCAAACTTTATAATTTTATTTAAACAAGATGTTTTAAATTTAAAACACGTATATGACGATCATGTAGGTACCGACATGGATTTTGAAAAATTTCGTACAATGTGCTCAGAATGCTGGAAAGAATCATATGGATTTATTGTAATCAGTGTGGAATCGGACATAAACGATGGGCGATATAGAAAAGGATTTGACTGTTATATAAGGATTTGAATTGGCTCATTATTATTATTATCAGCCCAACTATCGTGTATATCAGTTTATCCAGATCAACAGGTCTGTTCAAAAGCTGTTCATCCAGATCAACAGGTCTGTTCAAAAGCAGTTCAAAAGCTGTTCAAAGCTGTTCAAAAGCAGTTCATTCAGATCAACAGGGCTGTTCATCCAGATCAACAGGTCTGTTCATCCAGATCAACAGGTCTGTTCAAAGCAGTCCATCCAGATCAACAGGTCTGATCAAAGCAGTTCATCCAGATCAACAGGTCTGTTCATCCAGATCAACAGGTCTGTTCAAAGCAGTTCATCCAGATCAAGTACTTTTAGTTGAACTTTGTAAAAATGGACCCTAATGACATTGAATTGACTAAAAAAATTATCAAGGCACGTAAATCTATAAAAGGAAAGTTTAAAGAACTTAATCGTAATCAGAGTGAAGTACAAAGAGTCGCCCAAGAGGTCTATAAACCAATTACGGAACCGATTAAAGAATTGGTAGCTACAACAAAATCTAAGATTGCTTTGAAAAAATTGTTAAAAATCAAACCTCAAGTCAAAGTTGAACCCAAAGAATCTGATAGCGAAGATGAGTATATGGATGCTTCTAATGTGTATGATACCTCTTTATCTCACCAATACACCGACATGTCGGTGCATGATGTCGAAGGTATAATGGATCACCGTTATGGGGTTCACCATGACGCTGAAAATGGTTGGGGAATTGGAAATAAATTAATTACGTTTAAAAACGATGATTTCACCATTGATGATAAAATATTTAAGGGCACCCCAGGATTGTATGAATTGTTATTTAAAAAAGTACCTCAGGATTATAACGAAGATGACTTGAAGCAATATAAAAAAATTTTAATACACACTAGCGCCCATAAACGTTTATATAATGCCGCCAGTCAATTACATGGTAATAAAAGCATGAAATATCAGACAATAATTAAACCTTTGTTTCAAACTACCGGTAAAGGCTTGGTGCAAAATGTTAAAAATGTCAATAATAAATCAATTGAATACGTTTACTGGAATACCCCCTCCGAATTGGTGCAACGTTTAATGCTCCTTCACGCGTCCAAAGATGCTGGATATACTGGTCACAATAATGAAATTTTAGCTATCGAGGAAGAACTTAGAGAAGCCAATATCATAATATAAATATTATTTACCCTTGTATAATTAAATCATTTTTAAGATGGCCGTCGATATATTCGGACAAAGTACAGTTTATAATCAAAAAGGTCGAAATGGTGATCCTGGTATTGGGTTTAAATATACTAAGGAGGGTAATTACGATATTCAATTAAAACGATTAACTAACTTATCTGAGGCCATTGGCGATTGTGATTCCGCTACTAAGAAATATGTCGATGTTTGTAAAAATACTCTTATTCAAAGAATCGATAAACTTGATACTGCAATTAAAAGTCAGAGTGGTGCGCTAAATACGCTTTCAAACGATTTGAAGCTTATTTTAAGTGATAGTATGCCAAATCTTTCTCGAAGAATTGATAATCTTTATACTGTGATTGCAAGTCAAGGTTCTGGGCTAGTTACACTTTCAAATGATTTGAAACTTATTTTAAGTGATAGTATGCCAAATCTTTCTCGAAGAATTGATAATCTTTATACTGTGATTGCAAGTCAAGGTGATGGGCTAGTTGTACTTTCAAATGATTTGAAGCTTTTAAGTGATAGTATGCCAAATGTTAATCTAAGAATTAATAATATTGCTGATGATATTGATGATATTGATGAATTGGACCCTATAAATCCGCTTGATGGTAATGATCCTAGTATAGTAGAACATAAGCATCTCATCAACTATGACAAGTAGTAAAAGAGGCATTGTCAATGAAATTTATAAGCCTGTTAGAAAAAATTTTCCTCGAAGATCTATAATAATCAAAGGATATGACGACCTATGGCAAGCAGATCTTGCCGAATTTATACCGCACTTTAAGTTAAATAAAGGTTACAAGTACATCCTATTGGTTATCGACTGCTTTTCCAAGTTTTTGTGGACTCGTGCACTAAAATCTAAAAATGCTTCTGAAGTTAGCGACGCATTATCGTCAATCTTAAAACAAGGACGACGACCCAAAAATCTTCAAACTGACGACGGCAAAGAATTTTATAATAAAAACTTTAAAACGTTAATGACTTTAAATAAAATCAATCATTACTCTACTTATAGTGTTAAAAAAGCTTCAATAGTTGAGCGTGTAATAAGAACAATTAAAAATTGGCTTTACAAGGAATTTAGCTTTAGAGGTAAATACAAATGGATCGACATTATTCAAGATGTTACCCAAAAATATAATAATACTCGTCATCGTACTATAGGCATAAAGCCTTCACAAGTTAAACCGACCACGAAACTGGACGTTTTCAATGTTAAAAAAATATTACAAAAATCTAAGTTTAAGGTGGGCGACTTTGTTAGAATTAGTAAATATAAATCTATATTCGCTAAGGGTTATACTGGAAATTGGACTGCTGAAATATTCAAAATATATAAAATAAGTAGAGGAAATCCTACGACTTATTTGATTGAGGATTACGCTGGAGCTCCCATAAAGGGGCAGTTTTAAAAAGAGGAACTTTTAAAAACCTCTTATCCCGATACATTTCTGGTAGAAAAAGTGTTTCGTAAACGCGGTGATAAATTATACGTCAAGTGGTTAGGTTATAAGGATCCGACATGGATCTCCAAATCGGCAATAGAGTAAAATTTAACCAACATGTTGAAATTAAATATATACATCATTGGAAATTCGCACACCGGCAAGCAAGAAAAGGACCTTGGGAGCAGATCGCTTTGGATAGATGTCGTTTTCAAAATAGAATAAATAATTTAGAACCTATTATAACCCCTATTTTAATAAAACAAATAAAACAAATGTAAAAATTATGTTTTTTATTCAACTATAGTATTATTACATTATTCTCCAATGACCCCAAGCCATTGTATCGGTGGTATTTGATGATAATCTCCTTTTATCATCGTTGGCACTTAGTGTAATTTTTGTTTGTTGTAAACTAAAAACATTATGGTTAAATGATCTTATACAATTTTGATTTCTTAATACCAAATTATTATTTACTAAACAATCTATATAATCATTAAAAGTAATTGATTTTTTTACAACATAGCCTTTTGTACCCTTGGCTTTCTTTATACAGTCCTCACCATCTACACGTACACTATACATTTTAGATCTTAATCCTACAAAGTCACTCGTCACTTTACCATTCATTTCATCTTTCATCAACCCAGGAACTTTCTTATTTACAAGGGGTATTCCATAGGAATTATTAGGATGATAATCGCTCGTATCGAACAAATTTATGTTTGATTTAATTATGTCATAAAAGTCTGGACATTTCACATGATAAATCAATGAATCCGTATCGCAGTACATTATTTTAGTATGGTACCCCGTATTTACCATAAAATCATAATGAAATGAGTATAATGATGTTTTTGATATGTCTAACACAGACATGCCTGCATAAACAGGTTTATTCATCTTTATTTCTAAAGCGTTCATTTCAATAATAACTAAATTCTTATCGATAATCGTACGACTATGAAAATTGGGTTTAGCAATTAAAACTTTAGCGCTATATCTACCATCCCATTTTGAAATCAACTTTACTACTTTGCGCTTGCGCACGTCTTCCATTGTCTTACCAAAGGTGGCGTTGTTCATCAACTTGTAAAAATTTTTTTCAAAATTATTACAAGCTTTGGTTCTCATCGAGGTGTTCAAGTCAATGTATGGTTTTAACCATGCCGATTGTTTAAACTGCAAAACTCGATGGATTTTTTTAATTTTAAGTCCATGCTTTAACACCTGCTTTAAGGCGCGATAATGTATGACGTAGCGTTCTTTATCGTAAAGCGTCGTAAGTAGTTTTGGTTGTTTCGATCCGGGAGGCTCAAGTTTTTGAGGACAAAATGGTAAATCGTTATGAAGATCATGTAAATCCTTTGGATATTCCAAATCAACCTCCAAAATATACCCGATTTTACTATCATCTGATATTTGATTAACGTTTATATCAATATTCGAACACCATTTAAAGCCTCCGGAAGGAAGTGCTTGCGACATTGCGTATCCATATAAATTATTAACATCGAGATATTGAAGATATGATGTCTCCTTCTGAGGATCGAAATCGGACATGTACTTGTTATTAGCCCGAGCATATCTATTGGAACATTGCGAAATTCCACCACGAATACCGCGCTCAATGAACATTAGCATATCAATATCACTAATTAAATCAAGTTCTATTCTCGTATATTTGAGCATTGCATCCCAAGTGAGGCCCGGAGCACTTACGTAATGGGCGGCATCTAATCCGTACACCTTATAACATGTATCACGGAAATTTTCAAATACATCGGCCAGCAACAAAACGTCAGTTTTCAAGTACAAGTCCGAGTACTCACCCAAAGTTTTAAGATTGAACACATTCCAAACATTTTTAGCATGATTATAATCTGCGTCTGAAATATGCTCTTCTTTTAAATTATTATAAAATTTAGATTTCGCGGGTAATGAAGTTTCATCAAGAATGTCAAGGGATTCCACATAATCATAAGGGAATACGCCTTTACGTTTTAATAAATTAAATTCCGTCTTATCGGGATATTCGACTTCGGTAATTTTGAAGTTATTTAAATAAGAAACTAATCCTTCCAATGACTGAGGCATAAATCTAAATGAGTCTATGAATTTAAATTTAATTTTGGAACCTTTAATTGATTTGGTGAATGATATGTATTTTTCCTTATTTACGGGAAGAACAAATATACTGCCTTCAATTTCCTGGGCAATATCCTTAATTAAAAAGTGGGCATCGTAATTGCTAAGATTATGACAAATGATACTAATTATCCTAGAGTCTTGGTATTTTAAATTACAGGAATTGTGTGCTGCACCTCTATAATCCCCAGTTATATGTTTATGATCCCTCACCTTCCAGTTATCTGCAGTAAATTGATTACCACAAATGTGACATTTAGTTGCAGCTTTAAAATCTAACTCTTCTTGAATGCTTAATCTCATCGGTTGCATCGCCCAATAAACGGGTTCAACATCCTCCACAATTTGTTCAAGCTCTTTTGCAAACCATTTCGCACACTCCAATCCGCGGTAACTACGGTAATAAGAAAGTTCCGGATCGTAATTACATTTAAAATAATAACCTATACTATGTGTTAAATGTTCTTGATATATTAAACTATTAGCACCACACTTTTTGTTTATGGGTTTCAAAATGCTTTCGGTGTCCATATAAATAATAAACGGTACTTTTTCCTTACTATTAAAATTACTAAACTTAACAACTTCACCCTGCTGAGGCATGTTAATTTTACATTGATTTAGTGTACCACAATCACTTTCATGCCTTTGTAGTTTTTCCTCCGAGTAAAAATAATGCAGACATCTATCACAGATGTAAATTTTACTTTTATGCGCTGACATTTGCTTTGATATCAATGCGCTAAGATTTTTAATCCAACAGTAATGGTAGATTATCGGTTCATTATTATCTTCATTATACGTGGACTGGATAAGCAATAAATTCACATGACGTTGTTTATTTTTTGTAATTCTGACAGGAAGTATCCTATGTTTTTTCCCATTAGAGGTTGGCTCCAATACATAGACATTTATGGATATATTATTAAGTTTTTCAAATTTCTTAACTCGGTCCACAGTCATTGGAAACTTGATTCCATTCAAATTTAAAACTTCTGAGTAATGGGGGTAGGATGATGTTCTTTGGGCGATACCATTTTGTGCTGGATATAAGGCAGACACCACAGCCCAGGCAAAACATGCTTCATCATTATTTTCTACATTGATACATGCATTCTTATTTTTAATATCGTTTGGTAACATAACATAGCTGGAACCGCGCATAGGTTCATATTTGTTAATATTTACGGCTAAATTCACTACCGTTTCAAGGGTCCACCCCGAGTCTCGGTCCAAGAATTCATCCATTTGCACTAAAACTGTGGTTTCAATGTTTTCATCCCACCATTCTTTCAAATCAGTTTCACGGTCAATTACCGAATTAGGGGTATTAAAATGTTTAAAATCTATTTCGTCACTACCCTCTTTCCGATACTCACATCCGAAGGTCACATTGACCTTGAGATGTGCATTATCTTTTAACGCCTTTTTTAGTCTTATCGCAACGATAAATTTTGCATCTTGTAAAAATTCTCTAGGATCTTTATGCGTGAGATTAATGACCACACCCGTCCTTATACGACTATTAAAACTGGAAGCTACCTCTTCCCATTTGATACGCTGACTCCTCAATTTTTTTCTTTGAACTCCACCGCCTTGATGTCCTAAGGCCTTCATCATCATCCGATACCCTTAACAAGCATAATTAATAATAATAGATTCTAAAATTAGAAAAAATAACATACCTTTAATCTTGCCAATACAACTTTCCACATGTTTCTTTCCACCAACATGAAACGACCCCTTGAGCACTGCTTTATTCAAAATACGTATATTTTTTGAACTATTATCAATCCATTTTTGTATGTCTTCCGAATTACTAGTTAATTGACATAAGGCTTCCCTTAACACCTGTTCAGTTCTTGTTGCAATTTGTAAAACCATTGTAGGTATTTTTTAAACACACACACTTAATTGCAATCACAAAGATTACTAAACATTTTAAGAAACGTCTGATATTTATATAGCGAACCTACCTGATAAGGACCCCAACATCCTGTTTACCAAACTTAACGGTCTTTTTTGATAACCTTCTTCTTGGAGTACGTGACCGGATGCGATAAGACCCCTGCCTGCCGACTCTGATAAGGACTCCCAACATCCTGTTTACCAAACTTAACGGTCTTTTTCGAACCTGATAAAGACGTCCCTCCGGATGCGATAAGACCCTGCCTGCCGACTCTGATAAGGACCCCAACATCCTGCCCGCTAATTAGGTGTTATCATCGCTGATAGTGGTACTGACCTCGAAACCCCGGCTAGACCGGAAGTGAAATATAGTTTGTTTAGCCCCATAAGAATTAACATGGGAAAAGTGCCGTGGAACCCGCCTTCTTCATCTACTAGTATGGGTAGTTTTTGCAGCATGTGAATCATCTTTGGGTCGACGTCTTTTACAACTTTGCACAGTACAATATTTCAAAATAAATGCATTCTGAATCAGCTTACACTTTGAAGCAGGGATGTTGCGGATGCCAATTTTTTCACATCCGCGGATGCGGATGCGGATTATTGAAGACTCACATCCGCGGATGCGGATGTTTAGGATCTTATGTAAAGATAGTATATGAATGGAGAATTAAAACAATGATTAAGTTATTATAAACATTTTTATTAATGAAAGTTAGTATTAAATATGATGCTCCTTTTTTTCTCCTTCCGACTCAACTTACTAATTTTCATATTAGTATGTGAAGTTGAAAATAGGAGCATTATACTTGATAAAGAGTAATATTGCCGCCTTTTCATGTAACTTGTATTACATTCGCATTCGCATGAATATCTGCATTGATTATTGCGGATGCGGATGCAGATGACCAAATCTATGCGGAAGCTCCGCATTTGCGGATGCGGATGCGAATATCCGCAACATCCCTGCTTTGAAGTATAAAATGCATTATGTAAGTCTTTAATGTCGCTCATTTTTAAAGTAGAACATCGGAAAGATTTTGTATGATGTCCACATGTGGGGTAAGTTGGCAAACTCGCTGGAGAATATCTATTCGATCAAACGATTCTTCATGTTAAAGAAAAAAATTGAAGTTATTAAAAAGTATTATTTTACCTATTTACTTTTGCAACATTGGTTTTCCAACTACTGGGATTTCGTTTTCGTTTTTTAGCATCACTTGGAACTACTGCTGTTGCAAATTCTTCCATTGTTATTGTGCAATAGTTAAATATTAATATAATAAACTAATAAAATTAATAACTAACTCAATATTCACTAATTATTAAGAAAATGCCGCGAATATGCATTATAAAACTGCAGTTATGTGAAGTTTATGTATCAATATCACATGATTGCATTAAGTTGCAATGTGATTGGCTAATGCGGAGTTTGCCGTTTTTGAAACTAATTGCTACATGGAGCTTCCTGGTTTTGATTCTAACCCTCACTTTAAAATCCCAAAATAAATGTGATATTATCAAATTTCTTTCCAACAAATTATACCATATGATAGAGTGCATCAAGTACCATGATATAGCGTCAAAACCCCAATTTTGCTAAAAATGGAGATTGCCGTCTTTGATACTAGGCGTTTCATATATACAAATTTGCTGCAAGCAACCGACAATGTTGGTATGCTTGCAGCTGTTTACATTTTTTTTTATCTGTGCCTATTTGTTAAAATTGATCAGATAATTTTGATTTTAGTAGTTACATGTCTTATTATAATTTAATACTGAACGTTTTCTGGGGAAAGAGAGAGTGCAAAAACCCAGTCAATTTTATAGTTTCTATTTTTAATGATTTATATGTTGCTTTGTATGAAACATAACAATGGAGCAATGGGTGTAGTGCCATCTGCTGTGTAAATTTTAATCAATAAATATGAATATATTTATACATAATTTTTTAAATAACATTATAAATTATATTTTACAACATCATGAGGTAAAAAATCTTTCATTTCACTTAACAATTTTTTGAATTGTTTAATTATACATATTTGACAAAACATATCTATAGAAATTAGATTATTTAAAAATTTGTCACATAATTTTATTTGATCCTCATATCTCTTCACAATTTCTTCAACATCTTCAATATTTGGATATCCTGGTTTCATGTATGTTGCTCCATGTTCAATATCGAAAGCTAGTGCCTCCAAATAACGATTTTGACGTTCATGGCTGACATTAGATCAACAGCTTTTGGCCAATAAGGTTCACTATACAACATCCACATCCTACAATTATTTCGCTGTATTAACAATTTCCACGTCTACGACGATTTTTTCGGGTAAAAATTGCATCATCTCCATCAACGTGTGTGCTTTTTCCATATCAGAATTTACGTTTACAAAACTCAAAATGTTGGATACTTTGTCCGATGGGTTTAATTTTTAAATAATGTTTGAGTAAAACAAATCAAATGATTGTTTATGTAATAATGAAAAATATGAGTTAATCAAATGTTGCAAATCCCATAAACCTGTAACGGTTTCAACACCCAAATAAACCCAACGTTCTTTATCTTTATATAATTTTATAAGTTTCGTATTTTGAAATTTTTTACAAAATTCGATTGTAAATGTGTCCAATATAGAACACCATTTTGAATCACCTTTTTCAGAAAAATATGCAGTTAACATTGGTTGATAAATAATAAAACGTTTCCAATCGTCTTCATTTAATGAAAACTTTTGTTTTAAACCACTTTTATTATTACCACTAATTGTATTGGTTGTAAATCAAATTTAGATAAGCCGATGGAGATGTTTTTAGATTGAGATTTATTTAATGGATAAGTATTTTCATTTAAATATTCCACTATAAAAATAACAATTAATATAAAAATAAAATAATAATAAATAAATAAATATTAGTTATACTTGGATTAATTTTTGCTGCGGTTGTGTGTGTATGTAACAAAATATGTTTAATACCTTGATTCATTTTAAACAAACCACTCAATATATACTGCGAGCGTAAAGGTTAACAACATCTTCAGCAAAGAACAACCTTGAGTTAAAAATAGATTTAGCTTGGGTGGTGATAAACTTGATTGATGACCTTGGAGAACAGTCTTTTGAAGTGGGTGCGGTGAGTTGTGAGGTGAGAGGGGGCATTAGCAAAGGTGCCCTTGCTTTTGGTTGCATGATCCTCAACCAATAGCAGATGACCTTGGCTAATGCAGGGGGTGTACGATGTGATGTAACACATTTAAAAAATGATAATTATACACGTGATATAATTTATAGTAAAAATTTATATGCAGGTGAAGGAAACCTTGAGAAGGGGGCTGAGTCACCATGAAGTTGACTTTGAGAAGGGGGCGGAGTCACCATGAAGTTGACCTTGAGAAGTGGGCGGAGTTACCTTGACCTTGAAAAAGGGGCGAAGCTACCTTGACCTCGAGAAATTGGAGTGGGAGGTTCAATGGCACTCTCAATTTATATCTACTTGCAGATGTTTGGGCAAAGTTGAACAAACGGAAATGGAATAGCTACGAAAGGTTTAAGGCTGATTTTCTTGGGTATTTCTGGAGTACGGAAAAGCAGATGTGTTGCTTAGAATGTATTATGAGTATGAAGTTTAGACATAGGAAGCCATAGGAAGCTAACATCTTAATACCCTGACAAACTAACATGATATGTGGTTAACTCTTTGATTTATTATTCTCAATTTTACCCGATAACTCCCCTTTTTCACACATAGTTAACGCATTTCTAAGACCTATATTCCGTTTTCCCAGACAATTACTAAATTTCCACCCTTGCCTTACTAACATGTCTAAACCTTTCCCATATTTATTTTCAAGTTCGCGGTAATTCAAATTCCGCTGTTGTAAAATACCGAGACCCTCAAACTGTCGCTGATCCCCATTCTTAAATTTTACCAACGCACCTTCAATAAAATTTATAAATTGAAATGGTAAAGGGATTTTCTCTTCTACAAACCGAACAGCCCCTTTCTGTACAGTTTCTATTCGTTTCCCGAATATTGTCCTTTCATTCTTTGACCTGCATTATTTGGCATCTCTATGGCCATTACCTGTCGAAAGTTACGATTATGATTTATCGCTGGTTTCGGTGGAATGCTCTTTGTTTTTCTTTATTTTCTTCCTCTTCTTCCTGAGTCAAGAGCTCAAGTGCCTCTTCTGTGGTTTTTCTTTGACTCGCTCTCCATATCGTTCGTAGTTCTCTTGGAAACCATTTCATTATGGCATCGATTCCAACTTCCTCATTATTTATCATCTCTAGCGTTCGAATTTCCGCTATTTGTTTACCAAAATACGCGCTCATGCTTAGTGGCTTCCTATGGTCAGCTTCATACTCTTAATACGTTCTAAGCAACACATCTGCTTTTCCGTACTCCAGAAATACCCAAGAAAATCAGCCTTAAATTAAACCTTTCGTAGCTATTCTATTTCCGTTTGTTCAACATTGCCCAAACATCTGCACCATGCTTCATCGTTGATAAAATAGCTAACAATTTATTATCTCCTACAATCTTTCTTTTTCCCCAAAATTCCTCAAACTTTTCTAAAAAGATGCACGGGTTCACTAGTCCCTCCGTAAAAGTCGGTTTCGCGGTCGTAAACATATTGTATGGTGAAGTCATGTATCCTAAAGCTAATTCCCTCCAACCTACTTCCGTAACCACTTCCTATCATTCGCGTTTACATTCTCAACCGTATTCTCCTCATCAACCGAAATATCGCTACTACTAGTCCCTGCATTACTACTACGTAAATTAACGATTTCTGCACTCACCGGTACATTTTCCTGTAAACTTGATCTCTCCTGATCTCGTTCCTCCTTCATCATGTCCGTCAGATTCCTTTCTCGCTTTCTCATCTCCGCCATTTCCTTCTTCTGGTCAGCAACCATTTCCATTAACGCATGTAACTTCTGCATCATCATCTGGTCACTCGACTCTCCACTACTGCACCCTTTCTTGCCACTGGCTTTTCCTCCTTGTTTCGACATCTTTCTCAATATGTTCGATTACCTAAAACATAACAGATTCACATTGGACTTGATACTCCAACAAATTGTAGTACAGGCTGCTCTTCTCAAAAACCTGACTTAACGGTTGTTTTGTAGTTCTCGAAATCCTGGTCACGGCACCAAAATGTAAGATGCAACTTTTTGAATTTGAACTTCGCGCCAACGTCCTCTCCAGAAAACCGCCATCTCTTGAGAGCTAACAAAATCCAAATCTAAAATCACACTTCTTCGACGACACGGAAAATAACTTTGACCACCTCGTTGTGAAACACCTACGATCGTCATCTAGTAACCAAATTCTTTCTTTCGGTGTACAAAACATAATGTCAAAAACAACTGTAACAAAACAAATGATAGCTCCAAGGAGAGACGACCATTAACTTCCAACACAAATAAAACTACCAAATTTGGGCAATGTTAATTCTTTTATTTACTTTAAATATTCTTGTTCGAGGATAAAACCTGAAGCAATGATTTACCTAAATCGTGATCTAATAAATCTGTACATTTAATTACCGTAAAAGTCGATTTATTTTAAATCCCTTTATTTTACTTCGATGACTTTTAATTACTTATTTGGATTCAATCCTTGGGATTGTAATAATATTTTATTCATGTACTTTGTACTCTTTGTTTAAGATTTTCTAAAGGCTATGTGTTTTTGTTGAAACACTAGCGGCTAAAGGAAAATACCTTTTCGATGTACCTTTAAATAACCACCATTTAATTAAAATTACCACCTAATTTAAACAAGTTCAACCATCCTGTATTTGAATAATTAAGTTACCTAATTTACCAATATTAAAACAACCAGATCTACGTTACCACAACTTAAATAATACAAATCTTTGGGAACAGTTCAATGTAAACTTGCTTTGTTTAATGCCTTGTCGGTCATGAGTAATTTATTTTCCATGCCGCAACGGGTTTTATTTGTTTCATTCATACAGCCTGTCACGGCGGGAAAGCTAAATTGTACATTAAAGGAAACCAAAACATTGTATTAAATAAATCAATTATCTACCATGGTATAAAGATTTGTGGACACAATGTAATACATGATAATACATGACAAAACGGGGCTGTGAAGTCACTTGAGAGGCGTCTACTGTAAATACCGCTCCGTGCATCTTTTTTTTTAATGCAGGGAAGTGGGAAATCTTCAAAAGACACCACCCCGATGATCTGGGGTGGTAGTGTCGGATTATTACCGACTAAAACCCCCTCCCCGACGAGCAGCGGGATTTACCTTCTCGGTATCACTTCCGCTGTCGTCTGCGATGGTCTGTGGCATGTCGTTTTTCTTCGGCCTCCCGTCGTCACCGGTTAGCTGGCTCCCGCTGGTGCGTGTTGGGAGCCACTAGGTGGTGGTCCGCGAGGCTCGTCTCTCTGCACCCTGATGTGCAGAGTCTTAACCCGGTCTGCACCGCTGTCGGGTCGACTTCCCTCAGCTTGGCGTTGGGGGAGACTGGTGTTCGTCTACTTGATGTTACCTCTCACGTCAGCCTTGCGGATTTCCCCCATCCACCGGGGTTCGCACCCGATCTCTGAGGGTCCTCCGCAAGTTACCAGGGACCACCCCGAGGAGGTGTGAGTAGGATTTCGGTCCCCTTTCAGACCCTCAGTTGTAGAGTAGATTTTTGGGTCGTCAGCATTACGTCTTAAGTCAGACTGAAACTCCTCGAAAAACGCTTCGATCGTTCTTCAGTTCTGAACTCTTTTTCGATAGCTGCTTAGGCTCGGGTTTCGTCTCTATCATTGGTTTCGGTACCGGCTCAGGTCTATCTTCATATTTGCGGAAGGGCTGCTTTCTTCATCGAAAGTTACCTCGACCTCGATTGGGTCTTCCGCGCTGATTAATCGCTGCAGGCTCAGCATATGCCTGTTGTTGTTGAGGAAAGGCAGGTTGCATGTAAGCACCTTGATGGCCTCCTCTAAAATATGAATTTCCTTGATTAATTTTAAAAATATAGTTTATAATTTCAAAAACTTATATTCACTTTAATGTATATGAGCATGAGACGGTCATTGGTCTAGTAGCTACAGCAATGTACTACTAATGCTATAGACCCCGGTTCAAATCCGGAGAGAGTCAAAAATTTCTTTCTGACTTTATCTTCATCTATGGCTGTCTCCGACCACAGCAGTGGCCTTCTTTGATATATGCAGACTCTGTGAATCGGCAACTGAATCGGCCGAACACATTCTCTGTAGCTGTGATGCCTTAGCCCGATCCAGGCTAAATATCTGGGACAAACGCAATTGACACCCAAGGAGGTGCAACAAAAAGCCTCTCAGGAGTATTCTGTGATTTGCTAGCAAATTTGAATTCCTGAATACCTAATTAGCAGGTTAATGAACAAAAGATCTACACTGGTCGCAGTTCTGAAAGGCCCTTGCGGCCAATCGACCCCTAAGTACAATAAAAGTACAATACAACGTATATGAGCTCCGCTCTTTTCCAGGTTAAAACCTCTAAGTATCAAACAATATATATAATTTACTAAAAAGTAACTAAAGTAACTAAAATGCAATATTTTACAAATTATCATTATTAATATTATAAAACTTACATAATACGTTAATCAATTCTACTCTCCCAATAATTATAGTCAAAGGATGACATTGTTTCGCTGGGGTCGCAAGTAACCCCATAAAAAACTTCCTCATATTCCTCGTCGGAAGAATACGACGAATACAAATTTGGGGGTGCTGTAGCAGAGAGCTTCTGTTCCTCTACTTTTAATCGTTTCATACGATCTTCTAAATCCTGGATTTGGTGCCGGATTATAAAGAGTACTAAGGGAGGCGGTAAAACTGCCCGCCAATTAGAAACCTTTTCGACCACAGCCGTCGCGCACAACTTCTTCAAAGATCGCATGTTGAAGGTGATAAGAAAAAAATAACTGAATTAAAAACAATTTAATATCGCCATATTTATACCTTATTTCATAAAGGGTAACGCACGGGTTTAACATTCACACGAGATATAGAATAACGCAAACGTAATGTCTCTCAGTTACGCAGAAACCACATTATTAAATTAAATAAAAAATTGGATTACAAACATCTTAAGGTAATTAAATAGTTTAGTTAAATTAAGTTCCTTGGAAGTACAGTCAATTTTTGTTTCCGTAATCGCTGTAAAGGTTTACAGACGGAACTGGAATTTGGGGGTACAATAAAATTACATTTTCTTTTTACGGGAAAAGGACAAAAAATCTCTAAAATCGCTTTGGAGTACCAAAGCGACGTAAAAAGAAATGTAGACATAATATATCGTATTACGAAAACCCGTCAAATTTTTAAACATTTTTTTAACTATAAATATGCAGTAATAAATTATAACAGAAAGCCTAAAACATAAATTGCATTACATCAAGTTTTCATGAGTACTGACAATTTAATCATAAAATATTATTTGATTATTTCGTGTTTTGACAATAGCTCAAACGATCAAACAAATTTGTCAAACTTGCCGGTGTCGTAACGTGACATTCGTGTCTTTACGATTTATCGTGCAAAGCCCTTATAATGAGGACGAGGCCTATGTCCAACACTGAATTAGCAAAGGCTGATAAAGAGGGAGTTTGAAACAAAAACCGTTTGCACCTCCAGCATGAATAATTATTAATCGTTGCCCTTTAATCATCGAGGACTTCAGATTCTTACTAGTTCCATCATCCCAACATTTGGGAACGGCATGAGAATTATGTATATAAGTTTCGTCTGTATAAACAATATTTCGTCTTTTATATTTTGTAGAGTTTCTCAAAAATGTAACTGATATACCTCGAATATCGCCCTTTTCCAAAAGTATTTGTCGATTACATGGAGCTTTTTCTATTCAAAATGAATTATACGCAATACACGTCGAAATGATTCAAGTTTTCCAGTAAATCCATGATCCTTTTTCATCGTTTCATACACAGCTTGCATTGTACGAGTAGGTCGCTTTTTGTGTACACTAACGTACCTATAAACGCCTAATGAGCTCAAATTCAGTCATTGTAGTCTTCGGAGATGGCATTTTAATATCCTTTTTTTTTTATTAGAAAAATTCTTTCCGTCACAATTCTTTGCACACTTGCAATCGAAACTCCGGTTGCAATTGCCAATAGAAGGCCGATTGTTAATTAACTTGTGAAACAATATTAATGACATTTAATAATAGTAAAATGCAAATTTAGTTAGTGTCAAAGCAGATTCTAGGCATCTTGACATTTGCGTTTACCCATGCCAATATGCACATCGAATCTTTTAATTCAAGTTTACCACTTGAAAGGCTAAAAAGCAACATTGACTTTAAGAATAAAAGTTTTAAAAAGACAAAAAATAGTTTGTTAAATGGTTGGGTTTTGTTACGGAAACCAGCGTAATCCTTAGTAGAGAAAAAAAATTTTTTGCCGGCTAGCTACTTACGGATGAGAACTCTTTGTTGGTTTCCATCAGGACGGGTTAGCGAACTTTTGTTTTTGTTAAGTGCAGTCGAAATAAAATTCAAGTTCAATTTATACATATATTACAAAATAGAAGAAAGTTATACATAAAAGACAAGTATTTTCATCAAGAATAATATAAAAACAATCCTTAAAATTAGTAGATTCATTCTCGTTCATACTATTAAAAATTAAAATGATAAATTGAATGGATTAAATTTAAATAATCAATAAGACAAGACATGATTACCACTTGAAAAGGTGGCAAGATAATAATTTGACAATTTATGCAGAGCCGTAGCCAGGCTTCTCAGCGCCCGTGGCAAATGACTTTTTTTGCGCCCCCCCCCCCCGCCTCCACAGAAACAAAAAGAAAATTACCTATTAGTAGTAAAATATAATATATTGCAAGTGACAAAAAAAAACAATTCTCTAAAAAATATACATAAAAAACATAGGAACCTAACCTAGGTAGGTATTTCATTTTTTAAATATTGCTTTCCTAGATTTTGCTTCTGCAAATGTATCTATGATTTCATCATAGTTTAAGGAATTGGCAATATCGCGTTCTATGGAAAGAATAGACATATTTGTAAGTCTTTCCTGACATATTCCTGATCTTAGGTAAGATTTGACTAGCTTTAATTTACTAAATGACCGTTCGCATGAGGCAGTAGTCACAGGAAGTGTTAAATAAATCCGTAATGCTGTATTGATATTTGGATAAATGGTTTCTAGTGATTGATCATGCATATTTTGTAAAAGTTCTAATGGGCCCATTTGAATTAAATTAGGGAACAATTCCTGTGCTTGAAATTTAAAACTTTCTATTTCATATGTAAATTCCACAGCATCTATATCCTGATTATACTTCAAAGCGAGATCTGCAGTTGTTTTTCTCAATATCTCTAATGATAAGTTCATAAGAGATTTTCCGTTTAAAAATCCAAAGTATTCTGCTACACTGTTTAGTGAAACGAATCTTTTCTCCATTTGCATTATGATGGAATCTATAACTTCTAAGAGAGAAATCCTTAATTGTGTAGTGGAATCGATAAGAGAAATTTCATCACTGCATTGTTCTCCTGCCATTTTTGGTGTTTTTCGTTTTCGCATCTCTGAAAGATCTGGCAGTACTTCTGCCTTTTCGGCCAATAATTTACAATTTTCCAGTAAAGGCACGAAAAAATCTTCTCTATAAGATTTTAAATCGGTTAGTAATCCTTTAATCATACTGGTTCCTCTAGCAACATCGTTCTGTTTTTGTTGCAAACTCAGATTAACTAAATTAATTTTTCTTAAAATTTGTTCCCAGAATGATAAGTGTACAATAAATTCGAATTTTTTAGCATCTTTAATAACGCCTTTGACTGTACGACTGTATCACCGGTACTAGTCTCTGATACACTTATCATTTCAAGTAATTTTAAAATTTCAACAAATTGTAGTTTAAAGGCGCGAACTGCGTTTGCTTTGGACGACCATCGTGTGTCACTTGTACCTTTTAATGTCGTTTTTAAATGAGTTTTCAATAACGCCCATCGACCAGATGATCCGACGAAAAATGTGTAGACTTGCTGGATAATTCCAAAAAAAGTTTTCATTCTTGCTGATACTTGAGCAGCATGTACCCCTACTAAATTCAGACTATGGGCAGTACATGGAATAAAAGTTGCATGATCGTTCAAATTTAATAGTCGTGCCTGCACACCTTTGTACTGCCCCGCCATATTCGCGCCATTGTCGTATGACTGTCCTCTAATATCACAAATATTTAAATCATCTTCAAGAATTTTACTCTCTATGACACCAGCAAGACCTTCTCCGGTTTTTTCGTTAGTATTGATAAAATCAATAAAACTTTCCTCTACACTACATTTTTTATTAGAATCAATGTGAACGTATCTAATAATTTCTACTAATTGTTCTTGATGTGACACATCTGTCGTGGAATCAAACAATATCGAAAAGTACTTTGCCTTTTGAATATTTTCAATAATGCATTTCTTAACTTTTGCACCTGCCAAACTTATTAATTCATTTTGAATTTGAGGGGAAAAATACGATATCTGTCCCTTATTATGATTTTCGATATGCTCTTTTAAGGTGGCGTCGTAATGGCTAATTAATTCTATTAGATTCCTTGAAACTTCTTTAAAAAAAATCACTTCAAGTTTTCGTTGAAACTTGTTTTATATGATAATTTTAAGTTTCCTTTTGAACTTTTAATAAACAATATTAGATAATGAGTTTCCTTTGAAACAATTAAAAATTCGTAAAGATAATTTTACGTTGCCGATACTTAAATGAAATGAATGCAGTTTTAGGTCATGCTCAGGACCAAAAGTACCAAATTTAAAAGTAATCAATAATTATAAAGATAATTGTATTGAGAGAAGGGAATATTAGGATATTGGATCGCAATAAAACAAAAATTAACTGTCGGTCGACGTTTCGGCCTATTTACTAGTAGCCATCATCAGGACTAAAATGGGAAAAAACAATAAGTCAAAAAAACGTTAACAATTTTGTATTCTCACACTCACCTAACAGTTAGGATGGTAAAAAACTGTTTAAGCGAAATATAATTCGGTGGAAGAAAATAACACGGTCATTCGGGCAACACATACAACCTCGTCAATGGTATAAAAACGGGGGCTAAAGAGTTGTAAAAATTGTAAAACATGTAAGATAATAAAAATTGGCTAAAAAGTCACATTTTGTATTCTGTAACGTTCAAAAGTGAACGTTATTTGCGACATATCCTGTATAACTGTTCCGCGCGATAACTTGAATAGTTATCAGAAACTAAAAGAGATAAGCCGTGAGACTTACATAGAAAATGGTCGATTTTTGAAAAAGACTCGTGAAATAATATTAATTTTTAACGGCTATAATTATTATTAGTAGATAATAATTCATTAGTTTTTTATTACTACCTGCACGTCAAGTTGCTCACCGTTTTGGAGATCAAAACTGAGAACTTCGATTTCAAATATTTTTAACGAGAGTCGTAGCGAATATTTCTTTTGTGTGGCCGTCTACATCTGGTTCCGACAAGTCAATTCCTAGTCACGGGTAAAACGTTGGAAATATTATTTCGAGAGCCCCTACGACTCCGGAAGTCAATTGGAATACGCAGGGTCAATTTCCAGCACGTGGGTCCTGGGGAAAAACACCATCGCCTGCCTTTTTTTGCTCGACGTGTTGACGTGGCTGTATTGGGATCACGATAATTGTGGCAGCAATTTCAATTAATAGAACAGACACGCAGGGGAATTGGTTTGTGTACGATAATATATGCAGCTTTGTATTTTTTTAGCATTTTTACCTCAAGCTTGGATATAGCAGGGAAGACAGCCAGGCCGAATCGTCAGGAGCGCTCTTGTGATTTAGCAGGGTACGCTGACCTGCGTATGTAAAATATCCTTTTTTTGTTCAAACCACCTTTTATCTGGAGCAGCTGGTAAGTACAGAGCTGTATTTTTTTGTCTGCCGAACCACTCTCCATTTGCGTCCATTTTTTTATCACGCTATTGGCGTATTCACCACATTGTTGTGCATCCGGATATCGCTGCGAGCAGCCGTTCATAATACGATTTGAAAGGCAACGTCTGTTGTCGAATTATTATAGCAATTTTTTTTACCCTTCAGGTATTAAGCCCCTCAGGCAGACTTCTGTTTGGGACCACTGGTCTGGAATTTGTGAACAATTTTTTTATCAAATTGTGAATTCGAGTTAGGAGTTTCCTGTACTCTACTTTCGGAGGTTAATAAAACACCCTTTACATCTCTTGTTTGTTTTATTGCCTCCACGGCGCCCAAACCGCAACATCTTAATTTTTTCTTTCAGCTAGGTGGATTGTATTCTAGCACTGTCGTGCAAATTCTAACCGAGCTTACGCCCAGTTCGCTCTCCGACTGTGTGGCTAGCTGTCCAGCGGACTTAAGAGGCGAAGGTGTCAGCAATCGACGCTACAATTCTTGATAATTGTATTGAATAGATGCAGTTTAAGGTCATACCTAGGACCATTTGTCACGATAATTATTGAGAAACATTAGTATTAAACTGTACCGAGTTATCACTATTTACTTTATTCAAAAACATTACGATTGCCGCCTCGATATTATTAATCTCGGTTTCACACGCGTCCCATTCGATTTATTTTCGTCCTCGACTTCTTTTTTCATTAATGATAATTGGCATATACTAATCGCGTTATTGCGTTCCCCTTATGGTCAATGTACAATTTAACATAAACAAATTAAACACATAAAAAATCAAAGACATAAAAAATCAAGACAAAGAAAAAATTCAAATACATAAAAAATGAGAAAAATTTATTTTTCCACATTCAACCTGGATAAGTTCCTCACGCGTTTTCCATTAAAAATCGTGTCCCGCTCTTGGGCGCCATTGTTACTGGTCGAGCCGTCGGCGATTCAGTAATGCGACAGCTAGTTTTACTTACTTTTTCGGAGAGCAGGCGTCCTCTAAATCTTCCCGTCATCAGGGGTAGGTTACTATGAAACTTATCCTGAGTTGATGTAGAAAAATAAAACAATAGCCCTAATTTATACATATATTAAAATAATCACACAATATACAAGTTTCGAATTTATTCCCTCCTGAAAATAAATTCTGGAACACCTAAGACTAAAACACATTCATTCAGATTCATTCTTATTTAAAATTAAATATGATACATATTATAAAGAGTAATGCATGACATTGAATAATGGCTAAGTTTATAACTTAAATACACCAGTTACATACAACAAAATTTTATTCACAATACCTGTAGCATTTTATTTTTAGTACGCCCCTGAACTGCATTAATCAAAATGCTGTTGTCGCGAATTGCTTCGAACGTGGTGATGATGCAATGCGTTGGCGGACGTGGAAGTTGAAAACAGCCAGGATGCACCGTAGGCAGATTGTCCTGGTCGCGTGTGTTGTCGTCACAATGAAACCATTAATTCTTTCTTTTTCGCC
The DNA here is from genome assembly GCA_932274525.1 of Podabrus alpinus. NCBI lineage: Eukaryota > Metazoa > Arthropoda > Insecta > Coleoptera > Cantharidae > Podabrus > Podabrus alpinus. The sequence continues at coordinate 32,729,798 of OW026452.1, forward strand.
GCCCCAAGCTCCAAATAACCCGCAAAATGTTATTTACTTTACAAAGTGATCTTCACGAACTATTTCAGTTTTGTGACGAATTAAGTATCGTCATTAATCGCTTAAAAAACATAGCTTGGTTTATTGCCGAATTTACAATCACTCGCGATTTTTTATGATCTAAAATGCTTAAAGAAAACCCCGATCGTTGAGTTAATTTGTCTTTATTTATTATATTCGGAACAAAGACCGAATTTCACGCACTCGCAATTGTTTGTTTCTACTCATGAGTTATTAGCCATGCGGACATAAATTATATTTAAACGTGGTTTTAATCACTTATTAAAATACACTGTTTTTAGTTAGATACTGATTATTATGTTAATTAATTTTCTGTAGCTTACACGAACATTAAGAGGTAAAAGATAAAAATTTAATTTTTGTACTTGAAAATGCGTCTTGTTTCTAACACCACCGAGCGAGCGCATAATGCATTATGCGCTCGCTCGGTGGTGCATGCAATTTTTATATCAAAGCAGTACCTCGTATGCTATTCCACCGCGGGATTTTTAATTGCGCCAATCGAAAGAAGTGATTTTTAAAATAATCCTTCCGCTTGACAGAGACAAGACAATTATTATAGAGGATAACCTATAGCCAAGGGGTTTATGGATTCGGGATCAATTACTACGCCAACCGTTTTCAAGACAAAGGAAAATTTGCGTTCTACTCATATGTATGTTTGTCAATAAATGACAAGTTATATACCGAGTTGAACGAAAAAATTTGTTTATAATTTTGTTAACAGATTTCAATTATTAAAATTACGAAGGATCTCGTAAGCCGTAACAATACGTTGATCCGTCGATCCTTTGATCCGTTAAGACGTTGATACCCTAATAAGAAGTTATCTCGAAAAATTTAATTGGTGCAGATTTGTTACGGTCGAAAGTCGTCGTAACGACACCTTACAGGTAAAATGCCCTCACTAGCTCAGGGTATGGGGGGGGGGTAAGGGAGAGATTTCGTCTGTGCGGCCTCTAGGTCACGACACGGGGTTATGCGAGACGGAGAAAGACGTAGTTGTAACGGAAAAATTGGGCGCCACCTTATCTAAAAACTTACTAAGGCCCTCTGGGAACCTACCACACGTGACCGGTATACGATAAGGAGCTTTACCTTGATCACGAAGAATCTCATTCAGCCTCCTCGTGACGTCACAGAAATGGTTTCTTATTCTAAAAACAAATCTTAACACACAAAAATAACACTCAAAACAACGGTTAATACATATATTCAAATATATTGAATTGGGGTACGAGTCGTACCAAAATATAACAAATATATGCATGTAATGCACGTTACAAAAAAAACGAATCTTAACACTAACCCCCCTAATAATTTCGGACGTCCGTGCTACTTATTAGATAGATGAATATTACCCAAGTCACCTATGGTGAATGATTAAAAATAAACGTTTATATGCAAATGAACTTACTGAAATTAATTACTACAAAAAAATGTTGATACAAAAAAAATGGATACGTTTGCAATAATGTTTATATGTTGAACTATGAATATGTTTAAAATAATGTTTATGTTATGACCGATAACTACGTTTAAAAATAAAAACTGTATATAAAAAGGAACAATAAATGTACCCTTGGTACAATCCCACAATATGCACTGCACAATAAAAACGTAAAATTACTTACACATCAAATTGTTCGTTACGAGAAAGCTGACGTGAGATTCCAGGTGGACATCTGTTGATTGGAAACCTGGTGCACACGCAGTCGTCGAGTGGTAAATTTCCTGAATCCAGAATGGGGTTATGGGACATCCCACACCTCCGTTAACGGCTAAAATTGAATTATAGGGCTCCAGTTTCTTTTCCGTCACTAAAGGACGCACAAATAAGTCGCATGACCAACGATAAAACGATAAAAAGGAAACACCCAACAACATAAAGGCCGATTAAAAATTCCACACGTAAACGATATCAAATTTAATAAAATGTTTGTAAAATATTGACGAAATAACTGACGATGTTTGAATGGAATTGTACAAAAGTTCGTTACCATTTTTTTTTGACACAACAGGTTGCAATAGTTTGGCGTAATGGCGGTATTTTGAAGCGGCTCGCACAAAAGTGTTGTAATTGAATTATTAATTCGCATAAATGTACTTCAACAAAACCGCTAAAGCGATGCAGGCCGACTTCACAGAAGACACAAAATATTAACTCAACTTTTCACATATTTAACAATTAAACAACGCGACTGCACTTTGCTATGGTTCTACAGGAAGTCCAAATGGAACTGCATTTCGTTACGCGCTTGAAATGGTATCACCTGATAGCAATGGGCCAATTCCATTGGTTGAACCCCTGGTCTAGCATATTACTTCGCCAGGAAAGCACTTAGCGACCATACACTGATCACGTGATCTGGTCGTGTTCAAAACAAGTGTCCACACGCCTAACCTTGAATTTACACTTACATTGCAGTCGTATATAAAAATGCTTTTAATTTATGATGAATTATTTTTAAACTGATGATGTACTAAATTTTGTTTGTAAAAATGAATTAATGTTAAAATAATTATTTAGAACTCTTTTGGATTTCGCGGGCCGTGACAGATTATCGAATTATCTGATGTTACATTATAAATATTATGTCGACCAAAAATAACTACCAACAACAACTTTTCACACCAGAAAGGTAGCTGTATAGAAGCCTAGGAACTGCCGCTAAAGCGAGTTCCACCTTGTTTATTTCTAGTTCAATTTTAGCCCTTTCTAGTTCAGATTGAGCCAAATTGAGTTGAACTTCACTTGCTGCCAATTGACGTTGAACCATCTCTTGCTGTAATTTTGCAGTTTCACATTCTACTTCGGTTTTCTCCAGTAGTTTTTTTTGTCATTTCTTCTAAATCGAAAATTTTTTCTTGTATATAAACTCATCGCAGTTATTTTTAAACTTTTTTCTTTGAGTTAACTGGTCGGCAATGTTATCAATGTTTAACTTTTTTTTAAATTTTGCAGAAGTTCCTGTTTGTGCGGTTGACTCAGATATTCTCTTGTCGTGTATGCCAACACTAACACGGTCTGGTGTTGCAGTTGACGATGTACTTGGTCCAGTAGTTGTTCGTTCTTGAAGTGGTGTTACTGGAGTTTGACAATCTATTTGAAGCAAATCGTCATCATTGTATATTTCTTCGAGATCTACTTCAAGATAGGAACAATCGTGTTCATTTCTAAGGGCCGATTGTATGTCAGTGGTTTAAACTCGGTTCAGAGTTAAACCAGGGATTTTTGTAAATGTCCGTTGTATGTACCTGGTTTAAGACTTGAACCAGGTATAACTCTCGATTTTTCCCGCCTACTAAATCGGTGGTTTAACCCTGGTTCAAGTCAATATTTTACATTTTTATAACCTCAAACTGCTGATGTTTTCCAAAAACGAAAGTTTCATTTCGACAGCATATACTAAAAAGCTTTTTTATTTAACTTATTATATTATTATGGAATATGAATTAACCGACGACGAAGATTTTATGGAGTTCATCGAAATTTTTACAGAAAGCATGCAAAGAAACCCGCAAGTTTTTCGTGATCGTCCAAATCATTTCGCTAATTGGTCAGATAAGGAATTCTTTGCTAGATTTAGATTGACAAGACATTCGGTTCAGATAATATTAAATCAACTAAATCTTGGTTCGCAGGCAATAAGGTATAATTTTATTAACTTCATTCATTCAGTCTAATTTTAATAACTATTTCTTTACAGAACTTATTCATTATCTGATATGGACATGTTTCTGCTAACATTGCGAATTTATGCTACGGGCTCGTTGTTAATAGTCATTGGCGATTTTATTGGAGTAGATAAATCTACCGCAAGCAGGGTGGTCGAGAAGGTATCGCAAGAAATTGCTAAATTGGGAAAGATATATAAGGTTTCCCGCCACTGACGAAGAGATTCAGAAAATAAATTTAGGATTCTATAATATAGCCAAATTTCCCCTATGCGTTGGTGCAATTGATTGTACCCATGTAAAAATACAATCTCCTGGGGGAGACGAAGCCGAAATGTATAGAAACCGAAAGGGGTATTTCTCAGTCAACGTTCAAGCTACATGTGATGCAGCACTATCGATAACAAGCATCGTTTGTCGTTGGCCAGGATCCAGCCACGATTCAACCATATTCAACAATTCGAGATTAAGAAGACGATTTGAAAATAGGGAATTCGGAGCCAATGTGCTAGTGGGGGACAGTGGATATGCGGTCAAGCCATACAGGATTACACCTTTGGCAAATCCATCTACAGCTGCCGAAAATTTATTTAACGAAGCACAAATAAGAACACGAAATCCCATAGAAAGATGCTTTGGTGTGGTAAAACGTCGTTTTCCATTTTATCGCTGGGGATAAGACTTAAATTAGAGAAAGTTGAAGCAATTGTAGTCGCAACTGCTGTGTTGCACAATATTGCATGTACAAATAGAGAGCCTCTTCCGCCATTGGATAACGAAATTGAAAATTTAATACAGCAAGAAATAGCTACAGCCGTTCTTGCTGCTGAGAGGGCAGAGAACATTCCAACAAATAATACCAACCATATCACACGAACGATTGAATTTGATAAATAATTACTTTGGTACACTTTTGTAAATAAATTTATTTTTTAATGTTTAACAGTTCTTGTTGTAAAATAGCCTTTTGAATAACATGATGTTCTTCCATAATTCTTGTATTTTGGTCCTGTTGTTCTTGCATGTGAGTAATTTTTAAAGTATGTTCTTCTTTCACGCGTGCAATTTTCAAATTATGATCTTCTTTCACACATGTAATTTTCAAATCATGTTCTTCTTGCATGAATAACATTTGTTGTTTGTGTTTTTCTAACTTTAATTTTGTATCGACATCGGCGGATTCTATTTTCGAGTGCACCCAACTGTTCACCGCATTGTTTAATTTGGAACGTTTTGGAATTGTGCTCAGTAACGGCGTTGAAAGGGGGTTTTTAATTGTTGTGAAGTATGGGAAGTCCAATTTAAAACGTTACTACAGTTTGGCATTTGGTTTTCCATTTCTGCCATAAAATGCTCTTCTACTGGCGGCCCTGGTTGCGTTGTATCAACTTTATCTTCTGTGGACATGTAAAAATATGCATTGTTAGAAATATTATCGTTGAATAAATAATAATATTTATTATCATTTACCTACGTCATCGTCAAACACACTGCCTCTTCCAGTCATTCGCTGACCAAGTAGGTCCAACACCTGCACAACCGTTGCATCTAGTGGAGTGCTCTTCGGAGGACTACCACCTGTGCCCTTTACGTGACACTTCTCGTCGGCAAACTTCTTACTTTTTTATTTTTTTAATATTTTTATATTTTGTCCTCAACGCATCGACGGATATTTTTTGTATTGCACAGGAATTATATTCCTTGGCGATAGTTACCCATACCGTGTTTTTTTGTGCGTTCTTTAACGAATCAGTCTGTTTACATTCGACTATATCCTTATATGCAGTAACTACACTTAATAAGGTATTTTCTTCTGTGCTGGAAAAATTTGTTGATCGTTTTTCCATCGTTAAACGTTAATATTATGAACAACTTTCAGTGTCAATCTAATGTCATTGAATGTCAAATGTTAAAAATCATTGTTTTTCTAGGATATATGTCTTGTTCAGGAGTATCAACATAAATTTTAAAGATAACTCTCGGATTAGTTGACTCGCCCTACATACAACCGCATTGGCGTTGATCCTGGTTCAACACTTGAACCAGGTTCGGCTGATCCTCGAGTTAAACCACTGACATACAACCGGCCCTTAGGGGGTTAAATTGGGTTGATAAGCGAATTGAGGGGTCTTGGGTGTTTGGAGAACGGAATAAATAAAACGCAGTTTTATTTACTCAATCGACTAGTTTCGTACCGAATTTTCGGTCATCTTCAGGACTGTAATTAAAAATAATACTATGTCATACACAGATATAAAATGTAAAGGTTTTTTGTACAATAATTAATAAAAATTACAGAGTTTTACGAAATTTAGTGATATAATTTTACCTTTTGAGTAGGTGTTAAAGCGAATTCCGTAAGTATGTGAGACATAAAGTATCTAGATCGAGAGCCAAAACATATACTTGAGCCAACAAAGTGGAGTTGTTGTGCTAAGCACAACATACAGATTAAAAAAACACGTAAAATTAATAAAGTCACAAGCTGCTATAAATTAGCGTGGCAAGATGTCCGCTAGATAAATTTAGAACAAGAGTAGGACCAACCAGGAAAGTTAACAACAACCTAAAAATCCAAAATTGTACTGGTCCTACGTGTCAGCAACTTAAAAAGTTAAAAACACAAACACAAACAAACATTACGAAAAAATATTGTGTATTCAAATTTCGCGCCATGTCAATAGTTCACTCCGATCGCAAGCCACTGTGATGTATGTAGTTCGAGTGTCGTACTTGTCACTGCACTGAGAGGTTAGGTGGGTCAGTGACCTCGTGTTTTGTTATAAATTTTTAGAACAGCTTTGTACGACGCATTAATTGGTTCGAAATCGGTTACCTTGTTGACGTTGTGGTTTTCTTCCGCAATATAGGCCGCTTCTAAGAAGGCTCTTTTTGGAAAATTTGGTTCCTCAGCCAATATCGGTTGATAAGGTTCCGACTATTTTATTGTCCAGCTCATCGCTCTTTGGAATATATTACGATGCCCCCTCTATTGTTGACAATAACGAAATTGTAACAATAAGGTTTCCTTAAGCAAATCGTCTTAAAAATGGTAATGAAACCAATTGTGCTCTAAACTTACTAACATAAGCCTCCTATCTCAAATGGGTGTCGGTTCTTATTGGTTACGCCTTTGGAATTTTTCTTTATCATTAAGTCGTTTAAATTCGTTTGATAAATGCTCATGTAATATCTCTGAATAATTAAAAAAAAAACAAACGCATTGGCAATGAGTTTAATTTATTATGGACATAACAAAATTTAATTATTTTTTTAGACAAGATTTAAATACTACTTCAAAAGTTTTAGTACCCCTGACAAATTTTTGGTTGGTACGTTATTTTACGCATTAGCAGCTTATGTTAAATATAATCTAGAAATGTTTTTATTATTTTTATTAGCGCTGTCACAACATTCAGTTCGATACATCAAAATTATTGAATTTGCACGGTTTGAGTTTATTAAGTGAAAGAATTTTTACCTTTTTGTATTGCTCGAGGAACTGGTTACAGGTAGGTAACTTTTCTTAATTCATTTTTCATTATCAAGGCTGCTATGTGATCCATGATGAGCTTTCTGAACACGGTAAATGGTTATTTAAAAATTATAAATTTTCTTTTTTCTTAACAATGAAATCGGTCATCGAGCCGTTTTTCTTGTTGAATATTATCACAATAACCTTTTTATGTAATTATTTATCCAATTTTAACCAAATTTTTCGATCAAAAATCAATTTACCAATTTTATTCATTGGACACAAAAATTCACTTTTTTGCACTCTCGAATACATTAAGACAATTTTAAATACTTGCTTTTCAATTACCTTTGTAGTTTTTATCATATTTTGACGCACTTTTAATGAAATATTTATAATTTTTTAGGTGACGTTTTTCATCATACGACTTCCACACACTACGCCATTTTTTTTAAGTCCTTGTCGTACAGAAAGTACTTGATCTTCCTTTTTGGAAAAAATACTCTATTGGTTCATTGATTTAATGTTTTTGGACAAATTCAACATACAGGGTAATTCTGATTTTTGTGTTCCACTTTTTATGCAAATTTAATTGTCTTTTGCTTTTAGTTTATTCGTGAACCACTAATTACACTGGTCTACAGTGGTTTTGTTGCCCTAGATATGAAAATGATTTTGGGTCCATTTATGCACACAATTCATGAAACTATCAATGATTTTGTTAGATTTGCTCTGATTTTTTTTTAAATCTTTATTTTCATTTTACATTACAAAAATCAAAAAACGAGAAATAAAATAACAGATATATTTATAATGTCAGTAATGTTTTGAGAAATTAGGATACATCGAATCAAATAAACAGGAAAATGTCGAAAATATATTTTATATTTCCATAAAACGCCTTTTATGAGCTTTTCTTTTATAGTTTTTCAGGGGACAATCTCTTTGCAAAGACCAGCAGTAATCTGCCATCATGTGACAATCCCATCGACCCTGATACCTTTCCTCCATCACTTTTAGATCTTGGTGAAACCGCTCTCCCTGTTCCTCACTATAATTTCCTAAATTATCCGGAAATTTATCTAGATGATTGCGGAGATAGTGTAATTTAATACTCATATTTGCTCCTAAAGTCTGAAAGTTTGTCAGCATATTTTGCACAATTTCTTCATAATTTGCTGCTTTATGGTTACCTAGGAAATTTTCGACAACCAACACAAAACTTTTCAAAGCTTTACTTTCCGGAACAGTCATAACTTTGGTAAAATCTGAGTCTTTCATCAATTGCCGTATTTGAGGACCATCAAATATTCCACCTTTCAATTTTTCCATACTAAGCTTTGGAAATTTTCTGCAAATGTAATTAAAACAATCTCCGTCCTTGTTCAATGCTTTTACAAATTGCTTTATCATACCTAACTTAATATGTAATGGTGGAAGTATGATTTTGTCTCTGCTCACCAGCGGCTCCCTTATTACATTGGCTTTACCGACAGTTAAAGAATTTCTTACAGGCCAAACATCTTGTTCCCAATGAAGTTGCTTTGCTCTACTGTCCCACATACAAATAAAGCAAGGGTATTTTGTGTATCCACTTTGTTGGCCAAGTAAAAAATTAACCATTTTTAAATCCACACAGATTGACCATTGATGCTCCGAATATTTAATTTTCTCTAAAACTAATTTTACATTTTCATATTCTTCTTTGAGTTTCGTTGAATGGGCAATTGGAATTGATGCAAATTTATTTCCATTGTGCAATAAGACGCATTTTAAACTTCTTTTGCAACTGTCAATAAAAAGGCGCCACTCAGTAGATTTGTATTCTTTTAAACCCATGTCTAGAAGCAGCTTCGCGATATCATTACAATACACCAATCCTTCATTTTCACTAAAAAATTCTAATAACCCTTTTTCTCGCGTTCTGTATGTTGTAATTGTTACTGTTGGTGCCAATAAATTTTTTTCTTTCAATCTTGAGGCTAATAGTTCTGATCCTTGTTTTGATAAATTGAGATCACGTATTAAATCACTGAGTTCATTTTGAGAAAATAATTTTGGCGTAGATGTTTCACCCTCCCATTCACTTCCACTGGTAGACGGTCCCGATTTCTGAGAATTTGGCAACATCATTGTTTCTGAGGGAGTGCGAATTACTTTTGAGACGTAAATAGGCCGAGGGAGACTTTCACTGTGTAGAACCGGATATTTCGTAGACTGTAAGTCTGGGTATTTCCACGTTTGATTTCGATTAAAACCTTTAACATCTACTACGCAAAAGTAACAATCATCTAAATGATTCGTAGGCTCCATCCAGATCATAGGAATACCAAAGTCTAATCCAGAACGTTCTCCTTTTTTCCATAACCGTAGAGACTCAACACAGGACTTACAAACTTTATTAGGAACCCATGGTTTACCTAATTTGTCAATTTTGAAACCGAAATATTCAACATAAGTCTCTTTGACAAAGTCTGTGATATTTCTTTTTTGTTTTTTTGGTATATAAACACCGCAAATATAACAAAATAAATCACTAAAATATTTACACTTTCTTCGTGACGAACTCATATTTTAGAAGACAAGACAAATATATTAGAATGGACATTCAGTAATTGAAACAAAATATTGATCCATGACAACTTATCCAGATTCACGTGTACGTACTTCAATATTGTAAAATAACTGAGATCTCAGCTGTCCTGTGGAGCAAGGGGTCTGAGAGTGGGGATCACGTGATGTTTGTATGCGCGAAAAAGTTGCGCAGAAGCCTAATCATGACTGGAAAATTAAATTTTATTTTTAACAAACCGATAATTGTTCAAAATATAAGATATGCAAAAATCATGAAAATACGAGCACATTGAGAACTTTCATGAATATATTCGTAATCTGGGCACTTGAAAACGTAAAAATTTGCGTTGATATCCAGAGCAACAAAAAAAAACTTTTGTTTTGTAGAGCTGTGTTATCGAAGCACTGGATTTTAAACTACTAACTAATTAAAATTAAAAAGGGATTTGGACAGTTTCACGGACTTAAATCTAAGGGTATTCATTTTTTTGTCATTGCGTTCGTAAACTTTTTGTTTATCTTTTAATTTATTTTATTTTAACTAATGTATTTGATTAAATGAGCATTTCTTATCTAACTTATTTAAATTCTCTTTCTATTTTTTATACATTTTGTTCATGTTGAGTAACCTTTCGTACATTTCAGTTCTACTCCCATTTAAGTCAAGATTTACTCATATTAGCTCTTAAATCACAGCAATATGTACCGCCACCTGTTTTCTATAATTCTTTCTAAAATGTAATATGTGTAAATAGTTATTAATTATAAAAAATAATATGTAATAAAGTGAGTTTACCTTATCTTGGTTTATATTTTTCCTAGCTCTGTTTCATACCAAGATTAAGCAACTGTTTAGCGCTACGAGGACCACCGCTTGAATTGGCATTAAATTTAGAGCATATTTCTGCATAATTTTTTAACTTTACGTTACTTCAATCAGTTTTTTTATTTTCGATAACGTGATTATAATCTTGGAGAGATTGGTTATTTGTAGTTACAGAAACCCATTTTACTTTAACCTATGAATAACTTTAATCTTAGATTAGTTATGTAGAGTATAACTAGAGATCTTTAGAAACCGGGCATTAGTTACTTAAAACCATAGAGGTATATATTAAAACTACTGGAGACACCACTAGATGCAACAAAACGGTCCGACGTAAGTTTACGCTTCCCCCACTCCTTAAAGGATTCGATTCAAATCTTGTAGTGCATAATCATAGGATAATTATGTTTAAACGTTTAAATAATTGAATTATAAGAAGTTAGGATGTGATAAATGATTAAAATAATTGTAGTTTTAATGTGGTTTTAATAAATGTGGTTTTTAATTAAAAATACACATATTATTTTAAAAAAATATATAATTATTTTCTTATAAACACAAAAATAGAATTACAAAATAAAAAATACATAGCAAATAAATTATAAAACACTGAAATCTTTTTATACATTTTTGAATAAAATTAGTTTTGTAAGTTTACTTCTTACAGAACTGCCCTGCCTGAATTGTCAGCTTTTTTCTGTAAGTATGTAATCTTAAATGAAAAAATAATTTACAAATTAAATTTGTTAACTCCCATTCATGAGAAATGCCACTGTCACATATCGGATGGGCATATATTCCAAACGGATTTTTGTCAAATAATTTTCTTTTTACATCATTAATTAAAATAGTGCGCAAGTTATTTTTTATCAATCCATCTTTTTTTATTACAAAATAATTAAACGAACTTTCACATGATTTAATTATTTTAAAAGTTTCATGTGAAACTAATTTTAGTTTCCCTCTGCCTACATATTTTGTAAAAGAACAAAATCCATCCTCACGACTATAATTTACATGATCTGTGTTTGATTTACATTTTAACCATTACAAATTAACCATTTTAGGTTAAAAAAGCAACAATTTACTAGATAATTTACTTAAGAAATAGTTAAATTCACAAAAACACACCACTCTTTAACTAAAATTGATAAAATTTAAAAAACTACAGCTGTCATTGCTATCTTTACCACGTTATTATAGAATGTCAAGTCGAGTTTATACCTTTAAGGAGTGGGGGAACGCCAGTAAAATCGGACCGTTTTTTCTTTATAGGGATTATATGCAAGTGGTGCCTCCAGTAGTTCTAATATATACCTCTATGCTTAAAACAGTGTATATAAAAGAATCATGAGGTGGCGCCATCTCTTCAGAACGGCTTTAAAGTATTTTAAAACGAGTTTTCTACTAGATCCTTTTAAAAGGTCGGTAGGTCTATCTGGGTTAAAATAGCAATTTTAATTTATGCGTAAAAAAATTAGAAAAAATTGATCGTTTTAACTTACCAATTTTTAACATTTCATCGAGCTGAATATTCGGTAGGTTACTTTCTGGAGAATTTGCTTGTTCATAATTTCCTATATAAAGTAAATCATCAAAGTAATTTTTGCCAGAATTAAAGAATTATGTACTATTAAAATAGCAATTTTAATTTATGCATAAAAAAAATTAGAAAAAATTGATCGTTTTAACTTACCAATTTTTAACATGGCATTTCGCTGCATTTCGCTGCATTTTAGTTTTTCGTAACGAATTTTCAGACCCCATTTGGAGTAGGTATAACATTCACATCTTCATACTTTTCTATAAAAAGTACACCATCAACCTTGTTTCTATACAAGCCGTACATTTTTTAATAATTTTCTGAACACTTTCACAACACTTCTCTTGTTCATACGTGACTACCTAGGTAGCAGAGACACGTGATTATGACGTCAAAAACTGGTCACGAAGTGACGAGAAAAGACGAGTGAAATGACGTGAAAATGACCTCCTAATGTCTCGGACTGATGACGTCACATTTTAGACGTCAATTTCACGTCTTTTAATCGACGTAAATTTGACGTCTTTTTCTGGTGATATTTTAATATCCCCCCCCCCACATTTTTAGGTTATTAGGTACACCCAGGTTTTCGTTAAAATGAAACTGCATTTTTCAGTTACATATTATATAATGTAAAAAACAATGGCTACATAATATACTTATTATATATGTGTCAATATGGATAATTATTGCAAAACTAAAAGCTATATACTTAACAATTATTATTATTATATTAATCTAAACTGTGGATAATTGGTATAGCCACAAAACTTTCTTTAAAAGGCAAAACAACGCATTTACCGGCTATCTCACTAACACACCATATTTTAAGTTCGGACAAATTTTTGACCACAAAAATATTTAATTGTCTAAAAGGATATGGATATAAATATAAATCTGAATAACAAAGAAATTCCTTACCAACAATGTATGTTTTATTATCAAACGCTTTTGTTATATTCAGTGGCGATCCGTGGTCAACAAAACTGGTGAGGCCAGGGTCGTAGTAACTAGAAATTCATTTAGGAGGAAAAGGCGACGCAGGCAGTAGTAGTATAATAATAATAGTAGCCGCCGTAGGGTAAAATTTTGTGTGTTTATGCCCTTTTTTCCCAGATTTCGTAACATTTTGTTAAGAAATTTTAGTAACCAATCTTTAGAAACATTTATTTTACATTTAGAAAAAAAAACAGATAAAACATAACTGAAAATTCTTAAAAAATATAGAACTAAAATTAAATTTAAAAAAAATTAAAAATAAGATTAGAAAAAACATAAATTCACGTTTTCGTGACGTTGCTAGCTCTCATACTATTATGTTTTGTATGTTAAATCAATTCTTCTGTTTGATTTTGACAGAAAAGTTTGTATAACTTGATCATAAAAATCAGAAGAAGAAGAAATTTTGTTTAATAAATTTTTTTCAATAGACATTAAAGCTAGGCTATTTAATCGGTTCTGTTTCATACTGTTTCTTAAATAACTTTTAATTCTTTTTAATGCTGAAAAATGTCTTTCTACTGAAACAGAAGTTGACGGCATTGTTGCAATTAAACAAAGTAATTTATATACTTCCGATAAAATTTCATTCAAACCGTTTTGAAAAATTATTTTAATTATTTCTTGCAGCGATGATATTTTTCGAAATTGATCGTCAGCATAAAATATTTCCAACTCATTTTTTAATTTTTCTTTTTGGAATATATTCTTAAAATTTTCATATATAATACCACAAGAGACTATCAAATTGTCGGCAATAATTTTTGAAACTGGAACTGAGTGTTTGTCGCCCTTAAAATCATCATGAGTGCTTTAGCACGAATGGTGATTTTAAGGGCGACAAACACGAAGATTCCATGGTTTAAAAATTAACCGACAATTTTATAGTATCGTGTGGAATTCGTTTGACAATTTCGTAAATAAAATTTCAATTTTTTCTGACAACAAATAATTTATAGTATGCGTTTACGTAGTTTCCATCGTTACTTGGCAATACAGACCACGGTGGTCGTATTGCCGCGACAATACACCACCGTGGTCTGTATTGTCAAAGAAAGTAGATTATGATTGGTTCAAATTGATGAGATTCTAATATCCTATTGGTTGAATTATTATGAACGAAATTGTCAAATAAATTATTGAACATTTTATTTGGAAATATTTTACTATATTCCTCAAATCGGGTTTGTTCTAATAAACCTAAAAATAACAATTTATCATTATCAGCAAATCTGTCAGTAATTTGTTGAATAATATTGTCTACTACCTCATAAAAAAGTGCCAAATAAGTAAGCTTAATATTATTGTCAATAAAATCTTTCTCATTAATTCGTACACGCACACATACATTATCAAGTTTTTCATTCATATCTTCAGCAGTTTTCACCATGTTTTTAGCAACATCATACACTCTCTCAAAAGTTTCTTTATTTCGCAACGAAAGCAATTTTTTTGACACAATCGTAATATTTTTAGAAATATAAGCATAATCCAAAGTCTTTTTTTGTAGTACATCAAATAACACATCTGTAAATCCAAAAATTTCTTTATAAACATTTAGAAGAAATGCGAAATCGAAACTTTTAAAATAATTTAAAAAACCTTCAGCTTCACGAATAGAGTCAGATCCAAAAGTTTCCGAATTAATAATATTATGAAATACTTCTATAAATCCATCCCATTCCTTATGCACTAAATTTATAATTTTAGATCTAGAAGACCACCGTGTAAAAACTGCAGAAGGGACTCTTTTTCCCAGAACTGTATCCAGAACGTATGTTCTTTTTGCAGATTGATGAAAGAATGTAGGAATTCCCATAATGTCTGCAAAAAATATTCTGGCCTTCTTTATGCAGTTGCTACCGTTTTGCAAAACCAGATTTAACCTATGTGCATATTTAAGTCATATTTATTAAGAACACCAGAAACAACACAAAATAAATGTTCAGCCGTTCGGTCTTCACTCACGTCAAAAAATCCCAAAAATCGTTCAATTATTTCCCCAGAATGCACAAACCTACTACTAATTGCACATTGGGACTTCTCTGTAATATCGGTCGTGTCATCAACTTGTACTGAAAAAAATGGCACTTCTTGAATTTCCGTATTGATGGTTTTAGAAATTAAATCGGCAATCGAGTGTATTATGTCATTTTGTATATGGCTTGACTGACCGGTAAATACAGCAGACATTTTTTTATAATGATTATAAATCTCTTTATCTCTTTTTACATAAATTCTAAAAAATTCTCTGAAATTTCCTCGATTGCTGGAAAATTCGTTTTCGTCATGACCACGAAATGCTATTTCTTGTTTCCCAAGCAATAATGCAACGTCTATTAAATATTGTAGCACACACCGATTTTTTTTTAATTCGTCATTATATTTTATTATATATAAATTTTTGGCTTCTTTCACAGCATCAGCAATAGTAGCAGCATTTGATTCAGAACGCTTAAGTGCGATCGAATTACTTATATGGTCTTTTGAATTTTCATGTTTGCGTAAGCTCCTACTTAAAGTTTTAAAATCACAATAACCTTCTTGTGTCCATACCGTCGAATATTTTTTAAAAAGTATGCAAGGCCAACAGAATAATTTTTCTTTATATACACTAGCACATATCCATTTATGAATATCATATAATTTATGATTGAAAGAACGATTATGGGATTTTGCAGATTTTTGAATAAGTGTAAGTTTTGGAGTTGGCCTTCCATGTGCAAAAATATCATCTTTTTCCTTTATAATTCGTTGTGAAAACGGAATTTCAAGTAGCGACATAATAATGTCGTGTTGTGGCTTCATCTCCATAACTAAATAAATTGCTAAACAATACCACGATAAACAATACTAGAAACTTCACAATAACTACGACACAAACACCCAACACTGTTGAAGTTCAGCACTTTCTGTTTTTAAAAAAGTGACAAAATTGCTATTTTGATTTTATGAGCCTAAGAATAAATTACCTAAAAATGAGATATGGCAATTAAAATATGCATGAATAAGTGTAAAGTAAGTACGTGTAGGAGTATACAAAAAACAAAGAGAGAAAAATCTGTATCATATTATGCAATATGCATGTAGTACACAGGCGTCGAGAGTCCAGCGTCAACTTGGCCTCACGTGTATACGACCAAGTCGAACGAGGGAATCATTCATTTTGTTGTAGTTAACGTAAAATTCTTTTCTGATGCATTAATATTTTTAGATTTAAATTCTTTAAATGATGTGTACTTTACTTATTTTACTAATAAAACTAATTTCTATAAAAAGTTGTTTTTCAATTTTGTTTCAAAAACGCAAATAAACAACGATTTTAAATCGAATCGAGACATACTTTGCAATGCTGGGTTGCAATGCTGGGTACAAAGAGAGAAAAATCTGTATCATATTATGCAATATTCCAATATGCATGTAGTACACAGGCGTCGAGAGTCCAGCGTCAACTTGGCCTCACGTGTATACGACCAAGTCGAACGAGGGAATCATTCATTTTGTTGTAGTCAACGTAAAATTCTTTTCTGATGCATTAATATTTTTAGATTTAAATTCTTTAAATGATGTGTAGACTGCGTTCGAAAGCTCAAAAGTTATACAATGCGCGAAGGGCGAAATACATACATATAAATGTTACGTGAAAACATTAGCTTGGCGCGAAAATTTAAAAAATGTGAATAAAAAAAGACGTAATTACTCGTTCTTGAAAATTAATATGAAAACAATATAATATCACTAGGCATGTAATTTAATAAAAAAGTTATTGTTATTTATTTTATTTTGAACTTTGCTTATTAAAAATAATTTGTAAAATCAATATTATGTTCGGAACATAATATCATTCTTCGAGGTTTTTTTTAGGTTATGATGTTCTTCCTGATTTTTAAACACTTTTTAATATCTACTTTGTAGATTTTAAATAAAAACCACACCAGTGCATACGTAGGGCCTGTCAGCCCCATGCTTTAAATCGACGATTGTTTGGATATTTCAGGAAAATAAGATAATTTTTGAAATCTATATAATTTATTAAAATTGATATTTGCAAATCTTACACTTGAATTTGATTTTCGTGTTCAGTGAGGCAAAATACATTAGAAAAGTATAGTGACATGCCGATCACATAAATGGTAGCGCCTATAGTCCATCCGTTTTAAGAATGCAGAACTAGATTGTACTAAAATTGTGAACTCGGAACGTGTTTGGTTAAAATTTATTCCCGTTTACAGTGTCGAAATTTCGTTTGTGATTGATGACTCGTGAATATTTTTTTCTAAAAGTTTCTGGCAAATTAAAAAAATTTGTACAAGATAAATTGCTATTTGATAAAAAAAATACAAACTCGATTTTTTCAAGTATCAAATAAGTGACATTTGTTTTTTGTCGCTCATACACTTTAATTATTTGACGTTTCCCAGTGTAAATCTGACCTGCCGTTCAAGCCGACCTCTACTGCAATCCAAAACCAGATAGACTATAGTGTTATTTTACGCTAAAGAATTACAACCTAAATTGAACTCTTCATCATATTCGTCTTCCGAAGATAAATAACAATCTGAATTGTCGCTATCATCCTCAAAATTTACTCTGATTTCTAAATCTTCTACATCATCCATAATATATTCTTTTTCTATATACTCCTTTTCAGTTTCTTCCACATGGCGACAAATATTTTGCCACTCTTTCAATGTGACATTATTAAATTCTTCTTCGGTTAGTCTCCGGACATCATCCATTTTAAATGTTGTGTTACGTGCGGCTACACGATTCTTTACCAATGCCCAAATTTTTTCTATGGGATTCAGCTCTGGGTGATACGGTGGTAACCGTAATACCACATGACCGTGTTCGGCTAAAAGTTTATCTGCTACATAATTTTTATTACGTGGCTTATGCAATTGTATTAAGTTATACAGTTCAACTTTAGTATCTTTAATTTGAAATATGATACTTCTTTCCGATAGCCATTGCTGCATATCACTCTTTTTCCATGATGATGTTGGACTTTTTAGCACACTAACGTTGTGATATGAAGCGTTGTCAATGACTAAGACGCTATTTTTTTCTAAATTTGGAATTAATTTTTCTTTTAACCATTTCAAATAATTTTGATGGTTCATATCGTCATGATAATCCCCAGTTTTAAGTCCAGATTTAAATATCAATAAGGCGTTTGGAACAAAACCATTTGCACCGCCAGCATGAACAATAATTAATCTTTGCCCTTTAGTCATCGGGGACTTCAGACCGTTATTACTTCCGTCATCCCAACATTTAGGAACGGTGTGGGAATTATGAATATACGTTTCGTCTGTGTAAACAATATTTCGGCCTTCTTGTTTATATTTTATAAGGTTCCTTAAGAATGTAACTCGTTTACCTCGAATATCATTTTTTTCCACAAGTAATTTTCGATTACATGGAGCTTTTTTCCATCTAAAACCAATTTTATGCACTACACTTCGAAATGATGTAAGTTTACCAGCAAATCCATGATCTTTCTTCATACTTTCATAAACAGCTGGCATTGTTGGCGTTTCTTGTGTATATTAGCAAACCTATAAATTATACGTCTAATGAGCTCCCCTTCAAATTCCGTCATTGTAGTCTTAGGAGATGGCATTTTAATATTTTTCTTTGGCGTAGAAAATGTAGTTCCCGGAGGTTTTTCAACTCCTTCTTTCATAATGGTTTTCACACTTCGAATAGAAACACCAGTAGCCATGGATACCTTTACATATAGCGGTCTGCCTTTACATTCAACATCCTGCTTAATGAAATATTGACCAACGTTAAAAATTATTTCTCGACTTTGGCTGTGAATTATTTTTCTGTTCATTTTGTCTAATTTGCACTGCAAAAAAGGTTTTTGTTTAAAAATAGCTACTAAAATAATTTCATAACTTACCACAAAATAAACACTGTGAAATAGCTTTAGAGAAGATGGCTTTTTTAAAAAAAAAGATATTGCTTGATTACTAACCTAAAAAAATATTTTCGTTTGGTAGGTACAAACCTAAATTAAATAAATTTCGTTATAACTCACCTTGAAATAATAAAAACTGATGTGAAATAGCCTTAAATAAGACTGATTTTTATCTAATAATGTTGGATTAACCTAAAAAAAATATTTTCGTTTTTTATTTACAAAACTAATTTAAACAAATTTTATTACTTACCAGCAAACAATAGAACCTGTCAAATAGCCTTAAAGAAGGCTGATTGTTATTTATATTATGAAATAATATTAATATCATTTAATAATAAAACGCGAAATTTGTGTAAAACTGTCAAACGAAAGTAAACATGCAACGAATGTTTTCTAGTTGGGCTTTTTAGTGTTTGGACGTCTTTTCGTTTATGCGCCGATGACAGTATAACGTTTGACCTTTCGTATCTACTCTACTTTACTTATTTTACTAATAAAACTAATTTCTATAAAAAGTTATTTTTCAATTTTGTTTCAAAAACGCAAATATACAACGATTTTAAATCGAATCGAGACATACTTTGCAATGCTGGGTTGTAATGCTGGGTGAGGCCCGACCTCACCTGCCTCATGCCACGGATCGCCACTGGTTATATTATGTATTTCAACAACTTTATTTGAACCTAAAATTGAGATATAACAATTTGCTTTACAATGGCTTACTAATGATAATTTTACGTTTTTGAAATTAAGTTTAGTAAATTGTTTATGAAATCTAATATTTTGACAAGAAATAAGTGGCCCTTTTAAGGCTCGGTTTTACCACCTCTAGTCAAAGTGCTAGTTGACGCTTGACTAATAGTTGACGATCATTTTACTGTTCTAAATGATCGTGGCCTGAATAGTTTAAAATTTTTGGAAGTGTTAGTGCAAGGTGTCGAAAAGATATTGTAAATTTTTCCACTCTTGTAAGTTCCGAAGACTAATGAGATCTTTGGGTATTACAAGGTGTCAAAATAACATCTGCCAAAAATTTTATTATTTATTATTAAGGTGTTTATACAGTTTAAGATTATTATCCCCCACTCGCCACTCGCGGTATTTCAACGGATTGTTCCGGACTTTCTTTATCATGCCATGATACCATCGATCGTTAACGGTAGGATCCTCCATAGGATCAGGGGCGTTATCTACTTCAACGGAATTTACGACAATTGTTTCAATCTCCGGTACCGTACGTGATAAAGCGTCAGGGACTAGGTGGTCTTTACCTTTACGATGTATAATGTTAAAGTCGTACTGCTGTAGGCGTACGGCCCAACGCGCAAGTCTTCCCGTAGGAGTTTCTAAATTATTTAACCAAATTAGAGAATGGTGGTCGGTAATAACGGTAAAGTGGGAAGCTTCCACATACGCTCGTAATTTCTCGACTGCCCATAACACAGCTAAGCATTCCCTTTCGGTAACTGAGAAGTTTCGCTCATTTCTGGTCAGAGACCGACTGATGTAACAAATAACGCGTTCTTCGTCATTAATGTTTTGGGTTAAAACCCCGCCAATTCCAAAACCTGAAGCGTCAGTTTGGATGGTAAACGGTATACTAAAGTCAGGGCACGAGAGTATCGGTGCCGAAACTAAACAATCTTTGATGTTGGAAAATGCGGCTTCGCACAAGTCTGACCACAAAAATTTCGAATTTTTCTTTAATAATGCGGTTAAGGGGGCGATAATCGACGAAAATTGGGGGATGAATCTACGGTACCATGACGCCATACCAATGATCTGTCGAATTTCTTTAGTATTTTTCGGAGTGGGCATCTGTACAATGGCCACGATTTTATCTGGGTCTGCCAATAACCCGTTAGAATTTATTACGTATCCCAAATACTTTAATTCGGATTGGCAAAAATGACATTTGTCTTTGCTTAATGCTAACCCGGCATCCTGTAAGCGACGTAATACTTCTTCGAGAATCTCTAGGTGTTTTTCGAAAGTAGATGCGCAAATTATAATATCGTCAAGGTATACGAAAACATAGGGTTCTAGATCGGGACCTAGAACTCTATCGATCAACCGTTCCACGTAGCGGGGGCATTGTGGAGACCAAATGGCATACGAGTAAATTGGTATAACCCACGGCCCGGAATCGTAAAAGCTGTATATTGCTTTGATGATTCCTCCACCGGTATTTGCCAGTACGCAGATTTGACGTCTAAAGATGTAATGAATTGCGCGTCACGCAGACGATCTAATATCGCGGACACATATGGCAAAGGATATGCATCCTTTTCCGAAACTTGGTTCAGTTTGCGGAAATCCACACAAAAACGAAAAGTCTTGTCCTTCTTTTTAATCAATAAAATAGGGTTGGACCAAGCGCTTTTAGAGGGTTCTATCACTCCTAATTTAAGCATCTTGTCCAATTCTTTGTCTATATGCTCTTGTACGTTCGGATTGACCGGATAGTATCTCTGCTTGATCGGGGGGGGAAGTGGTTTTAATCGCGTGTTCTACCAGATCGGTACGTCCTAACTCCGCGGTATTATTTACAAAATGATTATTAACTACCTTATCTAACTGTTGATGTTGTTCAAACGACATATCAAAAGTAGATAGCAAGGGGGTTTCCTTTTGCGTTTGGATGGTGGCAACGTTGGCATCTGAGAAGTGCCACTGGTCGTTACGTAGGTCAGGGATAAATCCGATAGATTCCCAGAAGTCAACTCCCAAAATTAAGGTTTGTTGCACTTCCGGAACTACAATAACTTTTAAACTGACAACGCGTCCTTTTAATTGTATAGGCACGTTTATAGTACCTAGACTCTTAATTGCGTGACCATTTGCCACAGTGCAAAATGGTTGTGCCGTTTTCCGAATATTTAATTTAGTTCCACTTGACCGCAATAACTCCCATCCCTCACCTCCTAAAATAGTATGGCTAGCGCCAGAATCTAACAGAGCTAAAATCTTGCAACCCAAAATGTTAACCGTAACATGAGGACGTTTGTCCTCTGAAGCATTCTCCAAAATAAAATCTAAAATAACCTTATTTTTCTTAAACGTAACTTTTCGGTCGTCTATTAATTTTTTTATAAAGTAAGTCGAATTCACATAAGTACGGGATCGCATCATTCGACCATTTAATGGCTCCCGTTGTCGTTTTCCGACGACCGATAACCATGACTACATTTACTACATGTACGAGTCGTGACGTTAGGGGTTCCACAACGATAGCAATATAGATGGTTTTGCGGTTCGGGGCACTGTGAAGAAAAGTGTCCCGAATCATTGCAGTTCCAGCATACCTTAACTGCAGCGGTACGGCTAGAAGCTTGATTATAACTTCCCCTATTACCACGACCTCGACCTCGTCCAGGTGTACCTCTCGAATAACTTGGACCCGAACTATAATGGTCGCGTGTCGGCGAAGACACAGGCGCAACCGGTACATCGATCATATCTAAGCTTGGCGTAATACTCAAGTAAGCCAAATCTGCTTCCAGATCTGTTTTCTTTCTCGAAGGTGGCACATAATTATCGATCGCGTATCGTCGTTCTTCAATAGTGCGCCCGTACGTTATTAACTCATCAAAGCTAGCTATCACGGTAAGTCCTAACTGACTTTGATAGAAAGGGGTTAAGTTTTTCAAAACGATTCTCAACTTCCTTTCTTCATTAATTGGTTCTAATAATCGCGCAAACATGGTATGCATAATCGACAGATATATCGAAATGGATTCGTCACCTGCTTGTGTTCTACGTTTAATCTCCTCTAGGAGTCGATCATCATAGTCACTAGGCCGAAATTCTTGGTTTAATAAAGCGACAAGTTCGGACCAACACGTAGCCTTGCTTCGATTAGCTCGAAACCAAATTAAGGCTTTACCAGTAAACAAATCAATTGCCTCACTGAATAACTGTAGCTCGTCAATGCCTCGTGCAACTACTAACTCGTTAACTCGTTCTAAAAATGCGCTTAACGAAATTAATTTCGCGTCCCCTGAAAATTTTAAGTTCCACTTTACCACCGGAGTGGATTTTATGATAATTTGCTTAGGTGGATCAACTGCGGCTGGTACTGGGGTCGAAACAATCGGTATTTCTATTGAACACGAAGTATCGGGTTCTAATTCGCTTGATGTTAATTTAAACCTATCGGTTTTGCACGCGAGCAATTGGTATTTCATCATTAACATTGAGAAGTCCGTCGTACATTGAGTTTTCACTAGCTCGTCCGTTGGTATCGTTGGCCTTAAGTTATTGGCTCTATTAATGTAATGCGTTAATTTCGTCTCAATGGTTAATCCAGTTTCTTTCGCGGGAGAGGTTTCAAAAGCTATCATTAATTTTTCGATAGTGTTTTTACCGATTTCTAACGCGTCACAATCTTCTTCAAAAGAAAATGGATAAGCTACTGCCTTATACGTTTCGCCTTCACCCTCAAGTTTTAAAGTTTTACGCAGTTTAACGCGCAAATCTTTCACTAACAAATCGGAAGGAATCCCACGCCAGTCTAACTCATATTTTAATTCGTCTTTTAAAAGACGCTCTACTACAAAATGCAGCACCATCTTAACAAAATTCGGTAACAATAAAAACTAAAATATAAAAGAATTGACTAATTATTATCGCGGGACACACACGCTCAACAATAAGGTAAATAAATTGTGCTAACAATTCACGATAATCAAAAATAAAAATTGAAAACAAATAACCGAAATAATGACTTAAGGTCTTCGTGACTTTTAAAATTTGGCCCCACGTTGGCGTCAAATTTGTTACGGGCGAAAACCGCACAGAGACACCGGCTCAGCGGAGCCTGCAATCTCATCGTCAAAATCGGTAAATCCCAGTTCGATCAAACACCCTCCTCCCGTAACAAAAGTGCCGACTAGCTCATGGTATGGGGGGGTTCACGGCAGATCGAAAACAAACCTGGAAGGGTTGAACGAACCGGTAGTCAAAAACGGGATACCTAAGGCGCCACCTAATTTCGAGACTGGGCATTCCAATTGAGAGCGAAAATCAGGAATTCTCTCAACTTGCCTAATGGAAAAGAAAGCGAAAGCCAAACTTACCACCTTAAGTGCTTACTAAAACTCTCTCGTGCTTCACCTAGGATCCTCCCTTCCTAATATAATAAAAGAAAATAACACATTTATAAATAAAACACTAGAATAAATTTGACTTTGTGTATAATGAACTAAACACTTTGATAAAATAAAACAAAACGTACAAGTTTATATGGTGACATCAATATTATGTATTACTACTTTGTTAGCTTTACTTTCAAATACTTATTGTAAACTCAATGAAATGGGATCAGCTGATCGTTGCAAAAATGACTTGATTACTTAAATTTCTAAATTAATGGTTGAACATAAGTTATTAAAAATTAACAGACAAATACATTTTATTACAAATTTATAAACTGGATGAATCAAATGAAATCGTAAATACCCGATAACATTCTGGATACGTTACACATCTCTTGAGAACCTCTAAATGACACAAATAAAAAACTAACCTTTTTACACAAATTGGTAGAAGGCGATTCCCCTAGGTCGAACGAAAGTTGTCGGTTGTCATGAATTCGAAAATGGTAATTGGCGCTTCAGCTTGTAATAGTTGGGTCCATCGACTTAACATAAATAAAAACCTTCCGAAGAAGAAATGGGCCGAAACCCAGTCAAAATACGAGGGTCGTTGCTGCATGATCGTAAAATCCCTATTTTTAGGCGGTAAGATCGTGCTAACCTCGAATTGACTGACGATAAACGATACCAATGGAACACAGCTACACTAACTTAACTTGCACAAATTACTTCGGTAAAAACGGAATATCGTAAAAACGATTAAGAGATTCTTGCGCCAGCGGGCCACGAGAATCAAAAATGACCATGACTACATATTTGGTCGAAACGTAAACCCTGCCTTGCTTAAAAAAACTAAGCGGGACGGTACGGCAACCTCTCGATATCAACGTCGAGCTGGAACTCCCAAGAAGTACCATAATCAAGGTGAAGAGCAACCGCGCCTCAGAGGGGGAAATGGTAGTTGGATTTAAAATACCCAATCACAACGTGAGCACGTGAATTACTCATCGAGCGAGTTAAAACTTGCAAACGGAAACATACAGAAGGTCAACGATAATTTTGTCTACATATGAAAATAAATCTAACTCGAATTTAAAATGACTGGAAAACAGTGGCGTCTCATCTCCACGTTACATCCCCTCCAACTGAAGAGTGATTTCCCAAATTACTCTCTACTGACCTAGTATACTAATATACTAATAAATTTAAACAAAAAGTAAAAATGAACAAAAGTTAATACAAAATATCCAATGAATAAACAAGTGAAAAATTAAATGATTAAACGTAAAAAAACTTATTACTAAGAATTAACTTAACGCAAACCCCTAGAAAATCTGTGGCTGGTGTTTAGTCGCATCGGTCCACGAAGTAGAAGATTTACACCCACTACCCTCTCATCAAATTGACCAAAACCAAACCAAGACATCTAGTCATCTACATCTCTAACTAAAGATTCGGAAATCTTTAAAACGGAATAAAATAAAACGAAAAATTTACGCTGCGGCGTAAAATAGTTATTGTGAAACGGGAAAGAAAATTCATGATACCTTATAGGTATTTAAACGATAATTTTCCAACTTAACGTCTTAAGTTGGACGGTATAAAACGGGACGATATACGAAATAGTGCAAAAATTCGGAGAAATACGGCAACCCGATCCGATAAATGCTCAAAGAAATCCCTAAAATGGTTAAAACAGCCTTTATGATGTCGGCTTAAGACGGCGATAAATGAATAAAATTCTAATCCCGAAACACCACAACTCGATACGAAATAAAACAAACGAAAAATCTAATTCATGATCTGGGTCGGCCTTCTCGGTCCGCGAACAAGTGTGGTATACACCATACCTGATCTCATCAATCTGACCTATCCCAAACCAAGATTTAAAATCACTAAAAACA
Organism: Podabrus alpinus; assembly: GCA_932274525.1. Classification (NCBI taxonomy): domain Eukaryota; kingdom Metazoa; phylum Arthropoda; class Insecta; order Coleoptera; family Cantharidae; genus Podabrus; species Podabrus alpinus. The sequence continues at coordinate 32,755,885 of OW026452.1, forward strand.
TTCATTCACACTAAGTTGGTCGATACTCGAGACTTGATTGAATCAATTCAACAAACAAATTGAACCGCGATATAAAATTTGACCTAATTTAAAAAAAACATGTAATTATTTTAAAATAAATATCTTCACTAATTTAAAAAAACTTGACGTTAGCATAATTAAAAAAAATCAACGCAAAACAAAATTTAACAAACAAAATGACGTTACTATCCAGAACTGAATTTGGAAATAAAATTTGAAATTACAAAATTTTGACAATAAATTTAGACTTCCTACCATCGTACGTGACTTCATCAGACACCAGTACTGCAAAAAAACAAGTGAACATCCCTCGCCCAGCATTACGCATTCTCAAGGCTGGAAATCTTGTAACGGAGCATAACTAAGGATATCCACCGGCCCTTCCCGCAAACTCGTATCTAACTCGGCCAACAACCTTGGTGTGTTGTCACCAAAACAAATTACCCAAGAAAATCTAACAGTATTCTGTTGAATAAAATTTAAAAAAAATTGAACTCAAAGCTAACTTAAAATTGGTGCATTATTAAAAATTTTCCGATTCAAAATGCGCTTAAAATAATTAACCTGGTTGTCGCGAAATTGATTACGAATCTTTGTAACAGCTACAATGATTATTTTCACATGTCATTGATTGATCAGTCAATGGAGTTCCACTAGAAAATAATTCATCTCCCAAAACTTCAACTCGAACCCGATCTCTCATTCTCCTCCAAACAAGACAATTATAAAAACACAAAATGACTCAAAATGATAATCCTACCGATTGACTTTACTTAATACCTGAATTAATTGAATTAATAAAACTGGAAATCCTAATAAACAAAATATCTGTCAACTAAATCATACATACAACAAAACATACATACCCTAGATACCTACACTCTGCTAATTAAAATTAATTAAATAATCCACAATATTCCTAACACTAAAATTGAATAAAAAAAAAATTATAGACAAGTTTCTCGTCGCTAGTTATCCGAAATCGCATATTCAAGATCTGAAATGTCATGGATTTGACAACACCAAAAAAGATAAATAAGCATTCTTCATCACACATTCGTACATTGTAATTCCTGTAAAACAGTAATGCTGAAATAGCAAATCGGAGATAATTAAATATACTAACTCAGTGCTATCGCCTTTCTGACAAACAAACCCGAATATCTTACTTAAAAAAAAGACTAATAAACGAATTTAAATCGCAACCCTAGAAATTTGTCTTTTAAAAAGAAATCCTTACTTTAAAAATAACTGATAAGAATAAAACCGTCGCAAATTATTTCTATAAACATCTCGAGGTCAACCTTGAATGATACGAATGCATCCGGTGACCTCACTATAATGCAAGCGCACTCGTAAATAAAAAGTTAAGCAAATTCTTACTGTAAAACAAAACTGAAACTGGACATAGACGTACGAATTTTAAAATATTTGAAAAGTTGAAATTTTGTGTATCTAAATTTACCGAACGAAAAATTAACTTATTAAAAAAAAAATCAACAGGAAACAATTAAATAAATGATCGAAATTACTATAACCCTAAAAATCAAACAATTTGAAATTACGCGTTGCATCGCACCAAATCAAGACGAATAACCTAAAGCCGAAAATGTAACGAACGGACTACACCGTCGAGTGCCCCACGTTGGGCGCCAAAATCTGTAACGGCCTTTTTCGGCACCACGACACGTACCCGGTACAGATGTTGGCCGGCCGGCTCGTCGTGAGGTCGCGGTTCAACGACAGATGGTGGGTAGGTCGTTTGGGTGCTCGAATTTATAAAAAAAAGGGAAATTAATTTGGGCGCCACCCCTTTTTCACGGGAAACTCTAAGCTGCTGCCGAGGAGAATGTTGCTCGCACGGTAGGGGAACCGTACGAACTAACCCCGAAGAACAGACGCTGACAATATGACTTACTGCAGAACACACAAAGCCGGAACCTGATGCTTCCTTACACTTCTGCAACAGAAACATGCGATCTCGGCTAATCAGCCGAGAAGAAAACACAAAAAGTACACAGTAAGAAATGTAATACTCAAAATTTAAATAATAACAATAATTGGAATTGGACCAACGGATCCATACCATGCAGAAAAACAATCTGCTAATAATAACAAATATACAGAAAATACTATAATAATACGAAAAAAAAAACAACTACGAAAACTCTACTTCGGTTGGCCAACGTAACGAATGATTGATTATTAATTTTGAATGGACTAACTTAAGTGACTAATTAATAATTTGACGTGAATACTTTAAACACCTAAAAGAAACTTAAAATAAAAACTTGACTTTAATCCTAAAAACAAACAAACTGAATCTTAAAATTATCAACTTAAAATTATTTCGACGCGATCGAGAACACTAAACCGGGCACTTTGAATAAAATATACAGTTATGTTACTCACAGAGTGGATGGTGTTGCTGAAAGCGCCAGGTTCGAAACCGTGTGTGTGCCACAAGTCATCCAGGACGTAATGATTTCGGCAACTCCAAATACTCGACAGTTTCCCAGAATCTCCTGCGGCAGGTACAAATTTAACTCGTCCAGTTAGAACTTCCCTCGAGTGGGTCGGTCAGATTGTAGCACAATCTATTATCTTGTGGTCACTTGGGATTTGATGTCAGAAATGTAAAGATCCGATTAATAATATAATCGCGAGGGGGACACCAAGGTCACAACCAAACACGTAAGGGTAAATCTGATCCCCAAATGACGCACGCACCTTATTGTTCTGATAAGACAAAAAAAATCATACGCACGTTGAAAATGTAGTTAACGATTTAACATGCCACGATCGGTCTTCGATATTACACAATAAAATAAATTAAGTAAACCGCATCAACACACTAAATTAATATTAATTCGTAATTTCGTGATATTTCGATATTCCGTATAGAAAAACGTTGGTTTTAATAATTTAAGTGACTTCAATTCAACAAAGATGCTTGCGCAAGGAAAACTCGAAGAGAAGTGAGTTAATGGTGATACTACCCCACTTATTCTACCATCAATCGAACACGGGTGGCCTAACGTCAGGCGAAAAAAAAGGCGGTAAATGTAATTTAATTTTCACACGACGTAGCTTATACATGAGTCCCACGCTTGTTATCAAACTCAGACAAGAAGCAAATATGTTATCTGCATAGTTGCCGTCGATAAGGTCGCAGCTATAACGGATAAGAGTTTTTATCCAACGTTTGGGATAAACAAAAAGCGTGAGACCGTAAAAATAAATCGACTTGGTGATTGTTAAATTTTGAAAACGTAAACAAATTTAGTTTATTGAATTAAATAAATAAATTATCGCAATAAAATCTAAATTTTGAAACTATTCTTACAAACTTAGATAATTACAATTAGAGTATTTACTTTATCTGAAATTAGTTTATATAATTCAGCGATAAGTAACATATCATACAATAATTTATCTTGTAAGTTTCTTTTCAAAGCAAAGAGAAACTAGTTTAAAGTTTGAATTTCATATAATGATTTACTATTCAAAGATTTGACCAGAACAAATGAGTAATAGATAATTGTATGATTTTTGGTACTTGCTGATAAAATTCAAAATTTATGCAGGACCGCATTTAAGAGAAAGACATCTTGCTTAAAAAAAAATAAAATGTAACGACAGAATAGAAGGGTAAAAATAATTAATTAATAAGATAATATATAAAAAAAAAATTTAAATAAATTAAAATAATTTAAAAAAAAGGGGTCGAATTACTACACCGCCCCTATATTTCCTTCACTACCTGCTATTTTCACTAATGAAAATTGGGTCTCAAACTTACTGATGGTAGAGCGAATTGTGTGTTCAGTAGGCCGATTATGTGGACCATAAGTTGCTCTAAGCGCCCGATACACTTTCCTCGTAGAACGCCCATTTTCGTAATAAAGCTGAACAATTTGTAAACGCTGTGCCGGGCTAAGCCTTTCCATTATGAAATGTCAAACACTATTGAACAAGATGGCCACTTCAGTTGACACGACGCATGCGCGATCTGCAATTAAACCCCCCCACAAAAAGTACCTCTAAATGAATCACCCTTTATTTAATAGAGTTTCTCAAATATGTAACTGATACTATACCTCGAATATCGCCCTTTTCCAAAAGTATTTGTCGATTACATGGAGCTTTTTCCATTTGCTTGCACAAATTGATGAAGATGTCATCATCATCATCATTCTCAGCACTGTAAAACTGTTTTAAAGCGTTTTCTTCCGTATGTTTGGGGAACATTTTTTCCACTTCGAATAAAACAAAAATAATTTTCTTACCATCCAATGATTCGTGGTTGTTCACCAACAACTCTAAAGCTGTTGGGTAGTGTTCTTGTTAGCAGATGTATTAAATATAAACGCAGGTGATAACATAAACATATATTGAACAAAAGGTAATTAACATTCATACAATCATACAAAAGTAAAAGCCGACACGCGTGGTTATTGCAGACTGCTGTATCAAGTACGCGAATTAATTGTCAATTGGCCCCATAGCCGTCTCACGCGGTATTGTCTCAGTCCAGGGCCGTACACTATTTCAACAGTTCTACAGCGTGTAGGATGCCATCCACATCCTACAATGTATGTATTTACTATAAAAATTATAATAACTGTACATATATAAAATATCTAACGAAGGGCTTAATGAATTTGTTACATGTCAATGTAAATATTGAAAATTGAATAAATATTATAAAGGGTGTTTCAGAATGTTTTTCGTTTTTAATGTTAAATAAAAAGCAACAATATCAATTAAAACTTGTTTTATTTATTGTTAAATTAAAGAGCAGTTCTTGAAGTTTATTTATGAAAAACAACCGTTTGCAAATGCGCACCATTCACTTGTTCACACTCATTTAACCTGGAGCTAAAATTTTCAATCAGTCGCTGGAGCATCGCTCTTGGAATAGAGTTGATTTCTTCAGTGATTCTTTGCTTCAAAACATTCAGGTTGGGTGGCAATGGATTGTAAACTTTACTTTTTAGGTAGCCCCATAGGAAAAAATCAGCAGGCGTTAAATCAGGGCTCCTCGGTGGCCAGTTGATGTCTCCTCGGCGACTTATCACTCTTCCAGGGAATAAATCGTGAAGAGCAGCTAATGAGTCATTTGTAACATGAGAAGTGGCTCCATCTTGCTGGAAAAAGGTGTTGCGGTTGTAGCCATACTGGTTTTGGATTTCTGTAGCCAAAAAAGCCAAAAAGTCAAAAAAAAGAAAAACATTCTGAGACACCCTTTATTATTATTATTAAAAATATTGGATATGTTTTTTTCGTGGGGTTTAAATTTTTAACAATATTTGAATAATATACATCAAACGATTGATCATGTAATATTGTTAAATATGAGTTAATCAAATTAGATAGCTCCCACATCCCATCAACAGTTTCAACGCCCAAATAAATCCATCGATCTTTATCTTTTTTCTTAAATCTTAAATTGATTGTTGAAGGCTTGCATGGAGTAAAATAAAAAAATATAAACTTTCGATGTTATGTGCTGAACTAGAAAAAAAATTACGTTTGAATTTTGAAATAGTTAAAAATTATGTAACTTACTTTTTAAATTGATGATTAAAATTAATATTTCTAAATTTTATTTCCACGTGACGATACCGTTTTGTTACAGGCACGCTAACCTAAAATCTACAAAAAAATATTTTACTGTAATGCTACCAACTCAAAAGTTACTAGAATTAGCTAACCTGTAACCGCTTTTTCGAAATTTTGATCAAAATGTCGCTTTGCAAACTCCTGTTCGACCATTTTTGTAAATAACATCCTGCGAAATTCCCGCTCCAGTATATTTAGCCAATTCGACTTGCATTTCTGGCGCATTAACTCTAAAAACGGTATAGAATTTAAAAGTAGTTTAGCGTGCTTGCCATCTGCATGTTTTGGTTTTCGGTGGCGTGGAGAAAAAAAGATAAAAACACTGTGAATCTCGTTCCACTGCCGTCCCTTAGGTCCGTCGCCGCACTCGCGATTATCGCGCCACCATCACTTCGTAGGGAGGGGGTTGGGCGTTGTTCGCGCTGTTCAACAGTCTGCGAAGCACTACCGCGGGGGAGGGTAAGACTTTGATCGCGCTGCCGGGCAGTATGCGAAACACCGTTTTGGGGGGGGGGCGTGGGATAACTCGCGCTGTTCGACAGTCTGCGTTTGCATCACCACTGTTGTTGGGGAGGGAGGTTCTTCGGTGGACGCCTCCGTTTGCGTCCATCCGTCGACCACTGCCGGTGTGGGGGGCGGTTGGATTGGCAGCCTCTGTGCGGCGTGTCTGAACTCCTCGATGAGGGAATGGGGAACATGCATGAAAAAAAAATTTTAGTTAAAACAGTATTTTCCGATTAATCCTATATATTAAATATCAAATCAGCAAAAATAACTTCTATTTATTGTATATTGTTATAAATAATCCATTTTAAAATTCAATAATAATTTAAAATAAATCATGTGACCTTAAACGCAACGAAGTCACCGGTACAATAACAATAACCTCACTTTCATGTTTACTATACCCGTTTGGAGTACTTTTTTAACTTTCTTGTTTTTAATTGATTTAATTATGATAAATAACAGCTTTTAACACTAACAAACTTCAACTTTCAAAGCACAAAACCACAGAAAAATAATATAAATGAATGTAAAATTAAACTGTGACGTCACACGTTCTGTGGCAAATTGCGCGGGCGTTTCCTTCAATTCAAATTGACGGATTTTTAAATATTTTTTAAATTATTATCAAAACGAATATAAATAAATTAAATAGCATTAATTAGTATATTTAGTTATTTTTGATCCAACTACGCTATAAAAAAAATTTATGCATCTTCCCTATTGACCGCGCTTGTCCCTTCTCGAACGAGGCCAAGTCAGCCATCGGTAGGCTGGTCTCCAAGCCGTACTTCTCTATGCTGCTGAATCCCCTTGTATGGTCACCAGCACCGTGGTTTGTTGTAAGGCCACCTTGTTTGTTGCCGTTGTCAGCTTGGTGGCGACGAGGGTGGTCAGGGCCGTTGTTTGGGCCTCTATTGCCAACTTGAGGAGGTCGTATTGGTTGTCCAGTCTTTCGGACAGCTTATTGTTCACCATCTCCTCCATGTCGCGACGGACGGTGGAATGCAGTTGATGTAGGGCTTCCCCCACCGTCGCCCCAAGCTCGGTCAGCTCCTGAGTTACTATCTCCTCGATGGAGGTTTGCCGGTCGGCTTCTTTGGCGAGCCTTTGGATCTCGCCTTTGGCCGCCTGGAGCTCTTTGTTGGTGACCCTGAGCTTGGTCGCCACCATTTTGTGGCACCGAGGGTGCCAGGAGGGCCGCATTGAGGTCTGCAATAAGTTGGGCCTCCGTTGGTGGTGGCTTCTCCTGGGTCAGGGAACTCGTCCTGCCCCTTACTCTCGTCTCCATGTCGTGGGCGGGCGGTGTTTCCGCCGCTTTTTTGGCATCGACCACCGGTTTTTTGGCCTCGGCTTGAGACATTGTGCGCTGGAAGGATTTTTCCGTGGGAGGGAGTAATTTATAGGGTGGGGGGAATTTTTCTTTGGGGGGATCCGATATTTTCGACGGATAGCGCTCTTCGCCCTCTCTTCAACGTCGCCTCTCACGGCTCTCTACGATGAGCCGTTCTCTAGATATAGCGGTTTGAAATTTTGGGGGGTGGGGGTAAAAATGTTTCCCCCGAAACCTGGTGGGGGGGGTAAATTTTTTGGAGGGGCTTGGTCTATTAGTGCCCCTAGTGTGTCCTCTATTGTTCGAAAACTTTCCGAACACACTCCGTATATAAATTTGTCGGATTATTTTCCGATCGCACCTCGTGTATTGCTCGAAAACTTTCCGAACGCACTCCGTATATAAATTTGTCGGATTATTTTTTGATCGCACCTCGTATATTGCTCGAAAACTTTCCGAACGCACTCCATATATAGGTTTGTCGGGGTTTTTCCCGATCGCACCTCGTACAAGAGAAAAATTGTCCGGTTTTCTCTTGATCTCACCTTGTATCAGAGGAAATGTTAAGTTTTCCTCTGAGCGCACCTCGTATTTCGATTTTAGACCGAAAGTTTCTTGATTACACCCCGTACTATGTTGACCTCGCACGTGTCGGAATGCGGCCAGTTCGTTGTTTCACCTTATGCACGTGTATCCGGTCAGACCACTTGCAATGTGTCGAATTTGCAATGAAAATTTTCCAGTTGTAAAGTACAATGCATTAATAATGCACGTAATTAAGATTGATCCTGCCACGCCCGGTTTTTTGGTGTGCTAATTTCGGATTTTTTTGAAATTTTTTCGGCGCAAATGGTCCTAAATATTTGCAGGATTGTGGGAAAATTTTTTCCGTTTTAAAAATTTTTATTTTTTGATTACACCCCGTAAGTAGTGATGTTAAAAATTTTTTTTGGATGCACCTCGTATAAGTTCATCGGGTTTTTCCCGGTTACACCCCGTATATGGTGTTCGAATATTTTTCGAACACACCCCGTATATCAGTTTGTCAAATTTTTTGCCGTTGCACCCCGTATCTATAGTTCGAAAACTTTCCGGACACACCCCGTATACCGATTTGTCGGATTATTTTCCGATCGCACCTGGTACTAGAAAAAATTGTTCGATTTTTTTCTTGATCTCACCTTGTATCAGAGGAAATGTTAAATTTTCCTCTGTACGCACCTCGTATTCCGATTTTTGACCGAAAGTTCGTTGATCACACCTCGTATGATACGTTGACCTCGCACGTGTAGGAATGCGGCCAGTTGTTTCACCTTATGTACGTGTATCCGGTCAGGCCACTTGCAATGTGTCGAATTTGCAATGAAAATTTTCTAGTGTTTAAGTTCAATGCATTAATAATGGACAAGAGTACGTATTGTCCAACATCGAATTGCAATTTTAGCTATCGGTTTTCGGATAGTTTAATGTTTTTAAAAGTCAATGAAAACACTCAAATAATATGTGGATAAACCAACTTCTGATAGAGAAAATCCACTTTGAAGTTTGCAAAATTTCACGATTCAGTGACGGGCGGGGCGGGGTTTAGGTGGAATCTCGTTCTTTTTGTCGTCGGTCCGAGCAGATTGAAGTACTCTTAAGGTAAGCGTTCATTTATCGGCATCGGACGAATCGTATCTTTTTCGTCGAGTTCGTTCACTTGTTCGGATCGTATGAAACGGCGTATTCTGCACGTACTAGAACTAACAACCGTGTTTGATATTTGTTACAAAAATTCAAAATATGAGTGACAGTGAAAGTGAAACAGTAATAATCAGCTGTTTGTTAATGGAGGAAGAAAAGAAGAAAATGAAGAGACGTAATAAAAAAAAGTTTTGGGTGCATAATATATGGAAGAAAAGATTACAGTATGGAGAGTTCCATACATTGTTTCCTGATCTTGTAGATGATGATTCAAAATTTTTTGAATACTTTCGAATGACACACCAAAAATTTACAACGCTTATTGATATACTTGCACCTGATTTAAGCAAGAAAAATACGACAATCAGAATGGCAATAGGACCTAAAGAAAAGCTAGCGGTTTGTTTGAGGTATGTATTTATTTTGTTCTTTATTACATTCATATTAGTACATGCCACTGAACCCATGTTGACTACCTTGAGGGTAACAATTTTCTTCATTTTGTGAAGACATAACATGTAAGCGGTGTGGATCGGTGTTTAATGATTCCTGGTTAACCTGGGCGACAGCGGTCGCTTGAGCACCAGAAAAAATCTGGCTAGTAGGATTTGGTAATGCATTGGCAATTCTCATCTACGTAGAGTTTATCATTTCAAATATCTTGGCTTTAATATGTACTTGATCGGGCAATGGAAAGGTTTTTACAGTTTGTGCCATATTAAAAAAAAATTAGTTAAGGGATCGTTGGCAGGAGCGCAAGTGTTGTGTGTGCCAGTTCCAGTTCGCCCTTTGCTTTGTAAATAGTCTTTGAGTACTGACGCTGCAGAAGGTTCTTCTTCAACGCAATAGCTTGCTTTACCGCGGCCCCTTCTATGCATTGGTGTGGAGGCACGAGACGGTGCAGATGTATCAGAAGTATTTTCTGAAAATCCGACATCATCATCCATATTTACAATGGGGTTGTCCCGTGTTGTCAAAAATATAATTTTATCTATAAAAATCGATGGCCCATAGCAAAATACTATATATAATTACAAATATATAATTTTAAAACGCTATACTAATTAAATACAGTGCCTTTTTTAAACGTATACGTTTGAAAAGTCGCCATTCTGTGACGTATCATAAGGTCGTCCAATCACAATTCGCAATTAAAATTGCATTTACCACGATGCCACGTTTATATGTATGCGAAAATGACATCCTTGAGTCTACCCATGTGATGTGTTTAAAAATTGTTAAAAATCCGTAAATTCAAATACTTACTCGTATTATAAATTGGCAACCATGCATACATAATACGACATCTACGTTCACTATGAAAATATGCAATTTGTAAATAAATAGCAGATTGTGTTTACTTCTTGTTTTAAAAGATTGTGTTTACTTGTTTTAAATTATAATTTGTGACTTAAATAATAACGACAAATAATAATCATGCGTACTAGTAAGAAGTGCTTTATTCCGAGATGTAGGAATAATTCAGAAAATAATTCAGCAAAAGTGATAGGAACAGGACCTATAGATATATAAAAATAATATGAAAGCTGTTTCCACAATATACACAGTACTTACCAGCTGTTTTTCATTCTCTGAAATACTCAAATAATCTTCCAGAATATCGAAATTTTCCTGGGTTTCCAAAGGCAACTTTACGGGAACCTTCGGTTGGACATTATTTTGCAGTGTGTTGGATAAATTTACTTTCTTTTTTTATAAGATTGAGGATTTCTTTATTTTGTTCAATTACCGTGGACAAATGGGAAATAACCTTTTCAAACCCTAAATTAAGAATTAATATTATTTATGTAATCAACATTACTAATAGTCCGGTCAAATTAGACCAAAAAATAGGAGTGAGGTTGCAATAATTCGCAGCCAGCTGAAAATTGGTAGGATTGTTCAAAACACCACCATAAATGAAATCTAAAAAGTCCTCATCGATCCGACACCTGGAAAAAAATTTATTCGGGGTCAAAGGTCACTAAAACGGGTTTTTCGCGATTTTCAGCAAAACGGTAAGTTTTATCATAAAATTATCTCATTCAAAAATTGTAGATCAGATAATTATCTATAAAAAATGTCTAAATACTTTTTTTTCTAAGAGCCACCGTTTTTGAGATATAACGATTCGAAAAGTTGAAAGAGTTGTAATAACAATAATGCAATAATAATAATGCAATATGTGCTTGATAGGTTTAACTTTACGTCAGTTAATTTCGATTGGAGTCAGAATTGTCTCCTACTAATTTTTGTTTGAGCGTGACACGACATACCAGCTGGATATTTTTACGCGCCTATTGGTTTAAAATGAATTCAGTTATTTGCTATAGGTCTAAATTGACGTCAGGCATTCTTCTACTATTAACTTCGAATGCAGATCGAGACGGCAAAACACGTGTGCTTCTGCAGGTTTGAACATAAAGCAACATGTTGAAATTTATCTAATCTATTATTGCAGCTGTCGTATTTTTGCATTTCTTTACCCACAAAAACTATTTTAAATTTCGTTATCGCTTGCTAATACAAAGAAATCAGCTAAATGTGATTTTCTTATAACACATTTGGTCCGATAAGCGTATCCTTTTGAAATATAATTGCCAAATGTAGTTACTTTGTAACGAATTTAAGGCATGATGTCGATACATGTGTTCTAAACACGATTTCTTTAACGTTCGATGTATTAAAAGGTGGTGAGCTTTCATTATAACTTCTAGTCATCTGCTCCGATAAGAACATTTGCAAGATAAAATATAACACCGTGATCACACGTGCATTATTTTTGTTGATGAAATCAATTTCTATATCTCTAAAAGACATAGACGGAACATCTCAATAAAATTTCCATTGACGTGCTATATAATAACTTATAATAATAACGCGAAGAATTTCGCCGGAATTTGGAACAATATTTCCCCGGTACGTTAATTAAAGAGAGGTCCTCTCGAAGAAATGCACCCTTCATTGGAGGTAGATGGAGCTTTTCGGAACTCCATCATAATGAAATTCTGTTGATTGGAAAAATCAATTACCAATTTTACCGGGTAGTTGAGAATGCATTTGGCATACTAAGCAACAGATTTAGAATTTTTTTGCAACCTATGAACTGTTCGGTGGAAAAAGTTGAGTTAATTACAAAAGTCTGCTGTATATTGCATAATTATTTGTCAGTTGTAAATAATGATACGCAATTTTCCGATGAAGAAAACACTGTCGCAGACTGCTTCACTGCATTATGTCAACAAGGAGGAAATAAGACTGCAAGATGGCCAGCAACTATTCGACAAGAATTTCAAGATTACTTCAACACTACTGGACAAGTAACTTGGCAACACAATAAAGTTGCAAACAATGACTTGTAAGGCAATTAATTATTGATATTTATAAATAAATCTTATCAACTTTTTATTTTTAAATAAATCTTAAAAGCATAAAATTTTAAATGCTCACCGAAGATTGTAAAACATCATTACTTAATTGATCAGTAATTTCCTCTGTCCTTCTCACTACATTGCTATAACTACTTCTAGCACTTGTAAAATTGCATAAAAATTGTAAATTTTTAAAAAATTTAAATGTGCACTGTGCGATCTCCGAACCTGCACCGCTTGGTTTACTTCGCAATTTAGCCATTTGGGCATTAAATCGGCACCGTAAACTATTAATCTTGGCTTTTACTTCCAACACTAAAACAAAAATTTGTCATTCTACAAAAAGCTGCAAGTAAAATAATTCATTGAGTACCTGTACTTTGCGGTCTTATTTGCTCGATACCGTCTACAATAAATTTCAGAGCTTCTTCCCTAGCATATTTATTGTGATAATTCACTGCCTTTATGTCATACAACACGTCGTTTTGGTGGTAAAGTTCAATGAGTTCAATGGTTTGCTCATCATTCCAAATGCCCGTCATTTTTAAAGTTAACTGACAAAAAAATAAAGAAAAAAAACAGAATTATTGTAGTTTCACATGAACTTATTAATATCTTTCTAAAGAAAAATAATAACAACTTACCTTAAATATAAATTATTATTGATCTAAAATCAATAGGTAACGGGAAACGCCCAACAGATTACAAAAACTGAGGTTAAAATACATGCATACAATCGTTCGCAAACGAACACAAACGAAGCACATCAACCAATCAAAACCGTTTTTTCATCAAAATTATAGAAACCGTCGTATTCCATCAACATATTGATGTGACGTCATTAAAATAGAAGCATCGTTTGACAGGTTATAAATTTTTATCAAAATAACCTGTCCCTTTGATCAAAATTATCATCAAAATATTGATGGAAATATTGACCGTGGGACACGGGCTTAAGATTAATCTAAGCTTACACAATACCAAACAACTTTGAATGTACACCGACTAAATAGTGAGAACAAACTACCTCGAAAGAAAAGTGTCAACACTGATAATCACCACTTGTAAATTCGAATTCAACACCTGACCAATTTAAAAGAATTTAATCTTTAGATTGATTAATCAGCTTTATTTTACAGGCTAGAGATTTATATTAGTAGCAATAGCAGATAGAAGAAATTCTTGTGTTACTAAAGTGACTAAAGGGTGTCCAAATTTGAGGTATCATTTTAATTTTAATAAAAAAAAAGACTTTCAGATATTAAAAATATTTTTATTTCAGTTTATTACAATTAGGTTCCGGTTAAAAATGAAAAATTATGTCGGTCAAGTGACCCCCCCTACTGGCTCGGCAGGCTCGCAAACTTTTACCAAAATTATCAATCACGTTTTTCAATAAACTGTTGTCAATGGTTGATATCTGCTCGATAATGTTGGTTTTAAGCTCTTGAACTGTTGTGGGATTATTGCTGTACACTTTCGATTTCAAAAAACCTCACAAAAAATCTAAAGGTGTCAAATCGCACGATCTTGGTGGCCAATTTACTCCTCCTCTACGAGAAATAATGCGATTTTCGACCTTTTCTTTCAAAAGATCCATTGCTTTTCTTATTTAATTAATTTATTTAATTTATATTTAAGTTAATATTAACTAACCGGAATGTATTTAGAATCTGAAAATAAAAATTTCGAATAAAAATTACAAGTAGAAAAAAAATGGCAGCAAAATTAAAATGATATCTCAATTTTGGACACCCTATATAAACAATGAGTAAAATGAAGATATGGAATTTGCGAGCCTTCAAGATTATAAATATACAAAGATTATTTTATAGCGGAATCTGAAATGTGACTCCAAAAATATTTACGATTACTACTTATCAATACGTTTTATATTATGAAATGCACATTTTCGTCATCTTTTTTGCGATGCCCCATTGCACTATAAGTTGTGCTAGTGTACGATGGGTGTTACACATTCCATTAAAGCTAAAAGCAAAGTATTAATTTAAGAAGATACAAAAATTATTTGGTTACCTGTTTACTAAATCATCCCATGCAGCTTTTTTTCTTATTGTTGGTGTTTGTATCCGTGTTTTTATTTTCAACAATGTTTACTCTTTCACGTACTAATTCTAGAAGCAGATCCTGAAATAAAAAGTTTTTCGTAACAAAATCAATTCAAAAATTTTGAAAAGTTTACTCACTTTGTCGTGATCTAGCCAGTTTTCACACCTTTTTCTTTTCTTGTCTAGCTTAATGTCACCCATTTCAAATTTTGTACAAAAATTACTCTGGTAAATTTATTCAAGTGCTTTAAATTAAAGCACTCGCCTAGTAAATAAATTTAGGTTAATGTACACGATTTACTGGACAGTTACCAACAAATTCACCTTACCACACTAAACTCCCTTGAAATAGTTCACTTGCCGGTCATATTACCTATTTCAGTGTTATAACGACGTTGTAGCTAAAATGCCCTTAAAATGCGTTTATGAATGGAACTACATTTAAAATACTGTTTAGCCTTAAAGTGTGTTTTAACTAAAACATCTCTGATAGACACTTTAAGATATTTTTATGAATACGGCTATAAGTCAATACATGTTGGTTCGTGTTGTTTATGACTCCAGCTGACTTGAAGGTAATCGTTGGTGATTCCTATGGCCTTCCAGTTTATGTGAACTAAAAGCTGTCCATTCGATCGTTGACCTCCTGCTCTGTAGTGTAAGACCATTAACACAAAATTATCTTGTAACACCTTATCTTCGCTCAAGTTTTCAGGTAAGCAAACTTTTAAATGAACAATCCAAATATTTAACGATGGTTGAAACTTTTTCAAAGAAATCTTATTGCAGAATAAAAAAAAATCGATACTCGACGTCAACTCACTTGTTGATATCGATCCAACAAAACCATAACCTATCAAATTTTCCAAAATGGTTGCCAATAACTTTGACATCTAACAGCGTACCAATCGACTGTTGAAACAAGACTGTCTAATACGAAAATATACTGCTTCGAGTACGGAGAATAACTAACTTCGATCCAAATTTCGATCGCTTTTATAGTAAAGTCTTTATCTTTCCGGAAGTATTGGAATTTGACTTTACTTTTTAATTATTTGAATCAATCATTATTTGAATCAAATCAATTAGTAGATTGAACGGACTTTAAATATTTTTAGGTACGTAATAATTTATTCTTGGCACTTAGATTAATTTTAACATCACTTATTGTTAGATAGTTCACCTTTTATAATTAAATGAGTCAATTAACTTTTATTAATTGGCGATTTGCGAAAAAGGCCCTAATTAGCAAAATCTTCCCTAATTGATGCGAAATTATAACAAACGCCAATATCGCATTATAAAAGTTGCAAGTATCTAAAGGTTTTATGTGAATAATTGTTATTAACTTAGAAAATCATAAATGTTTATTTTAGGTTATGTAAACCCTTTTAACAAAATGCGGGCTTAATATTTAAGATCAATGCGTTGAGTTCTCAGGTTCATTAATCCTGGACCTTTATTAAATAAAAATATGAGCTTTTCTTTCTGTAACGATGAAGACGTTGCTTTCATAATGCAACGGTATTACTGCAAATGCAACGGTGGTATTACTGAACCAACCAATATACATGATATACATGACAAGACGATAAACTGTTTATGTAAGCACGTCAACTTAATAAATGTGATTAATAAATAATTTAAGTACGTTTTATTACATTAATAAAGTACCTAAACGTTGCACTTTCATTCTCTACCTTGGAATTGACAATCTATGACGGACGCAATGTTACGAAGCAAGTTAATCGAACAACTCGAGCAATCATTCAGGAATTCAATCGATGGCTATAAATGGACAGTGCAATATATAATTTTATTACAAACTTTATTACTATTTTACACTCAATTAAGTCGAATAGTTTCGATGTTTAATTGCAAATCCAATCAATTAATCGCCCTAAAGCCTTGTTTAGGGATCACTTTAGAAAAAAGGTTAAAAGTCTTACCTATGTTTTGCTATGGCAGAATTTGAAAATGTATTACTCACTAATAATAAAATTGATTCTGAATCAATCGGCTTTACAGGTTTGACAGCAGGCCCACGTTTTGAAGCAATACACTTGTGTTCTTCCAATCGTGCTGCCTTATATTTTCCAGCACTTCCGGTTTTATTCCAATAGCATCTTACATCAGTCGATGATATAGCAGTTAAAAATTACCTCGAGCAAAAAATTAAAACTGCATCTACATGTTTACACCGTTTCGATAGACCAGCCTTGCAACTGCACGAAAAGTCTATTACTACTGTAACTTCATGTTTGTCAAGTTTAAAAATACCTCTAATTTCAAGAGGTTTTTATAGAAGTGCACTAGTCTTTAAGCACAGAGCAAAGATTGTAATGGAAGTTGTGATATTTTCTAGAATACCACATGTTATCAGATGACCAGCATTCATGATCGATTCGCCTTCGTTAATTGATCTAGACGTGGGCAATGCTTCTAAGTAATTGAACAGGTTTTTGAAGGACAGGAAGTACCTATTACTGTCCATACTCACAAGCAGCGAACGTTTTTAAAAATTTTACTAAAAAGGAACTAAATTAATGTTATGCAAATAAGCATTCATTTTTTAGGTTAGCATTCTGAGTGATAACCTACCAAAAAAGTAAACTAATACTTACATATTGCTCTAATGTGTACGATAAATTAATAGTATGTTCTTGTTTTACTAATATATAGCTAGTCGGCTGCGTTGTAATAGTGGTAAAATTCAAATTCTAACACAAAATTAATTAACAAATACACGTAACAACTGCACTGATATCTGTGGGTATATTAAACGGAGTAGTTAATTATTATGGACGTGTGGTGGCGCATGGTTAATGTAAATTCCCAATATTCAGTACACTCGTAAACTCCGCTTCAGAGTCTCTCAATATGGTCACCCGAACGGTAAATGAACCAATATTTGCGATGACATCATCCAACTGCATAACACTGTCATTTAGATCGACACTATAGTCGCAGCAACGCATGCCTTGGACACCGCGAGCTTCACTATATGATCTGGTTGTCGTATCTCATTAGTCGTAATCTTTAAAATCCTAAATTTACATACAGCAAATTCGACACATTGCGGTATCTTTCTATTTACATCAGGATATTTAAAAGATAACGGAAGGTCTTGGTCCGCTGTATCCGATTCCACTTTGAACACTATTTTTATTGGTGCTCTAATTGAAACAACTTCATTCAGTTGCCCACAAAAGGGAATCGCCCTTAAAAAGGGACGAAGCAAAAGCAAAAAGTTGTTCTTTGGAAACATTGTCCATCCTGCGCAAATATTCAATCACGTTCTGAAAATCGTGTACGTCTGTAGTTCCATCATAGCAAATGCCCCAACATTGCATATAAAACCTTCCGGTTTTAGAATAAGCTGGAGGTAGATCGCTTATCGTTGTATTATGGATATGAGAAAATCTGGAGGCGATATTTGTTTTAGAAGATGATGGTTCTTCTAGAACACCAACATCCTTGTTTGACTCAACTTCCATTTGGGAACTTGTGGACGGATAGATCGAAAGTGGATTCGAATCAGGTGCATTGGAAAGTCCTGTTTCCATTGCGTTACCAATGTCTTCTTCGATAAGGTACGTTAGAGAAAGTTTTTCAGTTTCGTATGCGTTCTGCACCATTTCCAGAGATCTTAAATTACCAGCAAAACTAACTAATCTATATGGAGGATCCTGAAAGTCTTCTACTCGATTTATTTCGATTAAACCCTCTTCAGCCAAACGCGATAACGTTTCTACCGTATTTAATCTATGGTTTGTGGACTTATAAAAGAAATTTCTCAAATATCCACTTGGAGATGTGTGTATACATAAAGAATCCAATAAAGCTGGAAATATTGATACATATAGAACATATTGCTCTAAATACTCGAATCAAATAATTTCTCGCTAAATTGGACCACAAGGTTCGATCTTGCAGACTCAATAATTGAGTCAAAAAAGGACAATTTAAATGCCGTAATGCACTTAAAATGATTCTCCATGTTTTTTGACGCCCATATTCTGGGAGTACTCCATAAAACCGGGTTTCTCGATTGATTAGTTGAAACATTACTCGCATCGTACACATTAATTCGACAGTCTTTGATTCAACTCGAAATTGCTGAACCATTGAGATTTTCCGAACAACAGGAAATTTGTAACCTACAGATTTCGCAAAAGCGATAATTGATTTTGACTTAGTCTTCTCACTTGCGGTCAGAGGCCCAACACCGAAAGCATCTCGTCAGAGCGGTTACCTAGAACGCCCCGGAGAGTCCGATGGGAATTGTCCGGGCGGCAGCGAGGATTTTAGCGTTTGAGTAATCCGCCCTGATCGTTGCAGTCTGTGTACCGGTTTCTAGTGGTTTTTAGGGACTGGGGGTTATGAATCCTCCAGCCCTGGTGGCAGCTCTAGCGCATCTCAGGACCTATTGTTCGCTGACCAGAGGGTCCAGGTCGCGAATCGCGATCGTTGATGCGTCGGGCTGTGTCTTTCTGCAGTTCCTGCCATCCGGTTTTCGAAAACCGACCTGATCTCCCTGAGGAGCTTCTCGGGAGGGTCATCTTTTTCTTTCAACACCAGGATGACGTTGCTGGCCTGGGTCAACCTGGTACTTTTAATTATGGAGGCGGCCTCTCTTGTCACGCTCTCCTTGAGCTTCCTGACCACCTCGGTGAATTCTCGTTGGCACCCAGGTTGCCTCAGCGTGATGAAAATCGCCGGGTCCTGGTGTTGGCTTCTGCGCTCTTTGCCGCCTCGGCTCGGAAACATGGGCTGTCTGGGCGCTGGCGGGCTCCGAGCTTTGGCTGCTCTTCTGCTGGCCGCGCTTCTTTGCTGCGGTTGCTGCCGGTACCCCTCTCTCTAGGTGCCCGCTACTGCACCATCTGTCGGTATGGCGGGTGGTGCCGGTGGAGTCGGCGCCTCCTGCTCCGTCAACTGGGTGACGGGCGTCTCGGGGCTTCCTCGGCCTCCGTTTCTCCGGTCGAGGGGTTGAGTGGTGGAGCGACCACCTCTACTAGTTTGTCTTGCGGGTTTCAATCGAGGGGGTGGGGTCTTGTAGTCCCATTGTGCTAGCCCTCTTCTTCTTGCCCTTTGGCCTGTTTTGGAAGGGGATAGGAGTGACCTTGAGTTCTCTCATGGCCTCCTTCGTCTGCCTCTGGTTACCCTCGATCTTTTGCCGAAGTGCTTCCTGCTCTTCAAATCAATCAATCAAAATACTCTATTAAAATCATAGATCGTTAACTACATATTTTCGTAAATACATTAATTACAAATTATTTACATACATATTTATTTACACATGGGTTGTTTAATCGTACCTATCCCAGTGGGATTAAACAGATTCATTTGGGGAGGATAATTAGGAATGGGGGTTAGGTAGTGTGGGGTTTCGGCTAAAAATAATAGACCTATAAAGGCTTTCAATTTCATAATATCAATAAGTTTGGTATCTCTAGCACGTTGGAATAAACCTTAAAGTACTGCTTTAAATATTCACCATCTGAAAAATTATAATTAAAAGTGTGTTCTACCAAAAACTAATAATAAATAGTAAACATACCAGGTTAGTGCCGGTAGTTGGTCATTCCGAACTGGAATAGAAATTCTGGTTACTAAGCAAATCAGCAACCATTTCTTCGTCATCTAAAATGTTTTCAAAGGTTTTTAATATGTAGAAAAAATATTTGATTGTGTTTTTTAAATTATCGGAATCGTCTTCAACATCGCTATCTTGTCGAAACGTAAGGTCAAGAGGTAGATTTTGTGCAGCGAGAGGTCCTGAAACAAACGGTTAACCCATTACTGCCCACAACTATTTTTGACTCCTAATTTGATGAAAACTTGGGAACTTGCTTATTATTTTTGTACTAACAAATTACGTTAAGGATTTTTTTCAAGTGGTTCTTCGAACAATGAGTGGGTCGAAAACGACCCAGTGGGCACATACATGTACATACGATTTTTCGATTTTTTCCATTTTTATTTCAAACCTCAACATAGACAAATTATAGATAATTATTAACATTTTAATTAATTTTGATTCATATTGGCTCTTTTTTGGTCATCTTCACTTTTGGTGGAATGCTACAAAACACTTATCGTGGAGTGCTACTGTGCATTTCACGCAAGCCTTTGTAGTTTTGCTTTCACAAATTGCACACCTTCTTCTTGCCTGCTTGGTGACAATAAGATGTGCCGCTTCGTGTGTGCGGACAGCTACAGGCACACAAAACGCTCCGCTCACCGGCCGAGATGGTCCCGATGCGATGGGTCGTACACCGTACTTCATTATCAGGCATCGGGTGACGACTGCTCGACGAAAACTTAAATTGTCGAGTTTTTGTCCACAGGCTCTTGAAAGCATCCATGCATTGTTCATGCAGACATCAAAAAACCACATGATGATCGGCATGTACCACTTTTTGCCTCGCATTCCAATGCGGTACTTTGCAACGCTGTTGTCCATTTGGTCTACACCTCCCATGTAGCGATTGTACATGGTGAACATGTTCGGTTGAGGCACTTCAACTTCCTTCTTCTCTTTGGCATTGTAACGCATCGCTTTTTGCAGTGGATGGACACCGGTCTCATTTGACATGACCGTCACAAAAGCATTGTCTTTCCACTTGCAAGCAATTATATTGCTACCAGTGTCGATTTGAAAATCGTAAGTTCCTCTTTCGGTTTTCTTCATTTCACTCGACTCGACGAGTGGACATTTTTCAGTCCTGTTGTCTCTTACGGTACCAATACCGAAAAAATCCATCTTACCCAGCTTCGTTATCAGTTTTGCTGACGTAAAAAAATTGTCAAAATACAACGAAATGTTCGAATCGTTAAATGATTTCTTCAAAATAGTGGCAAAGTTCAGAACAACGGATTCCCCAAGACCCATATCAGGAACTCTTAGGCCATCACGTCCTTGGTACACATCAACTTGAAGACAATATCCAAGTCTGTGGGCCAAAACCCATCCCTTGAACCCAAATCGGATAGGTTTCCCGCGGATGAATTGCTTACACCCGTGACGCCCAAAGTATGGAATCATCGACTCGTCTATCGACACTTCTGACTGTATCGGAGCATACTTTAGGAAGTTGACGTTTACCTCATCCTACAACGGTCGAATTTTTCCAAACTTGTCTCCTTCTGGTAGCTGATCGTTGTCCGCAACGTGCAGGTATCGGAAGATCTCTTCAAATCGATTACGACGCATCGCGTTTGACAACAAAACATTGTGCACGTCGTCTTGCGTCTCCCAGAACATTCTTCGACGTGGAAGAGGAACATATCCACTGACGAAAAGTATACCCATAAAAGTGTACATGTCTTCAACGGACAACTCAAATGACGGCTTATTTTTTGAAACTGCGTACTTCACCGAATGTTTCACAATGTTTGTTATAACACTTCTGTCCATAAAAAGTTCAAAAAAATCAGCCGGGTGGCTAACTTCATTGAGAAGACTGTTGGCAATTTGCTCAGGCTCTACCCTGTTAGAAGCGCAGTTTTGCGGCAAATCACCATGCACCCATTTGCGTATATCAGGATTCGATCCTCTTCCGACCGTTTTTGTCTTTTTTGGCTGTGTATTTGTGGTTTTTGATCCTCTTTTTCTCCCACCACGAAGAACTGTAGGCCCGACAGCCTCTTCACCAGTTCTGCCAGAGACAGCTACGGGTAGGGTTCCAATTTCATCATCAGTAGAAGCACCACCATCGTCTAAAACTATTTCAGCCTCAGCCATAAGTTGCTTCCTGCTAAGTCGGTTCGGATCGTCACAATCATCTTCGTCTCCAGAATCGCCGTCAGTTTCTGGCCCATCGTCGTCAGGTGGAGTGAGAAATACATCTACGGAGTTAGCTTGTAGGTCATCTATGGTGTCAAGCTCCTCCAAAATCTCCAGGGTTGTGAGAATCCTTCTTGACCTAATATGAATATCAATGTAAGTTAGTGACAGGCAAGACAGAATAATAAAGAGTGAAAAGTTAGGTTATTGACGATGCACCCATATACGCCTGCTGGGTCGTTTTCGACTCAGTGAATGTTTGATCATCTATAAATACAATTCTAGCAATGAATAGAGATTTACTTTGATTCTGCATTGTAAATACATGTTATGTAAGTGATTTAAAAATATATAATGGATTATATCATGTCGAAAACGATTAATACTTACATATTTAGAATGATATGTCAACAATGAAAACAGACAGCTAACACGCGAACATGATTGCTTCTACTTTGCAACCACAAGATGTCACTGCCGTCACATTTATAATATTTTATTTACAGGAGTACCAATCTAGAAATAGTGTAAAAGGCAAACTAAAGTATTTGAATTTAAAAAACAAAAGATATAACTGCTGAAAGTCGTTGGGTCGTTTTCGACCCTGTGGGCATTAATGGGTTTAAATGTTTAATAACAATAAAAGATAAGAGTTGAGATTACAATACATATATGTAGGTGTATACACAACAACAGTTGAACAAGTACTCAAATAAAACTAATGAGATGACTAATTTATAAATCTAAGCGGGCCAGTCATTCATATTTATGTTGATGACTTCCGCGTAACTAATTAGATACAAATGAATTTATTTCTTAACACAAGTCATAATTATTAGTGGTGGAGAACCTCAAATCTCTGATGCATTGAAACAGTTTTATGCTGATATAAATAAAGAAATATAAATTTTGTAAAACTTTTTTGTAATAAAACTTTATAAAATATCCATTTAGTATTACTTACTTTTAGATAGTCTTTCTGCAAAACTTGGTAAATTACTTTGCATGTTTCTGGAATTATACGGCCAAGAGATTGTGGAGAAATTCCAGTACTAAACTTCAGGCATTCGTAACTTCTTCCAGTGGCCAGATATCGTAATGTTGCAACGAGGCGCTCTTCAGATGGAATACACTCCTTCATTATAGTATCTTCTTTTTGTATGTATGGAGTAACTAACTTTAACAAGTCATCAAATGTATTGGAGTCCATTCTCAAATAATTTTGGAAATCGGTGGGTTCGCTTGTTCTTAATTCTCGTAAAAGATTAATGTCGCTGTACAATTTCCGTTGAAGTAGCCACGCTTTTGACCTCTGGACTTTGTATACCCTAGATATTTTTTTCCTTCCATTCTTAATGGTTTATTACAATTTTTCTTCCAATCCGCACTGTTAGCTACATGTTTCCTTTTCCTTCCTTCATTCACGTTTCCATAGCTTGGCTCTGTCTTGCTTATATTTTCTTTGTTGATTATATTTGCGTCATTTTCTGATAGTTCGTATTTAGAACAATTGCTATCGGAGTAAGGTTCTTCCAGCTCAGGTTCATAATCATAATCCAAATCGTGGTTATTTTTTGCCAAAGTTTTATTGTTGTTTTCAACATTATTTAGTATCTGTGTTTCTTCAACCATTAATGGAGCTTTATAATTAGCGTTAGTTAACCCATTTACAGGAAGACGATCAACTTGTAAAATTATTTGATTATTTAATTCTACAGACTTTTCTGAATCTACAAATAATAACGTCCCGTCTTCATTTATAACACAATTTACAATTTCTGAGCCTTGCGTTTCAATATCAAACATGTGATTGTGAGTGTCTACTACTTTGGCATACTGTGCATGTTGTATTTTGGCTTTAGTTTCAGATTTTAGTTCAGTTTCAGCTTGAGCTGACTGTTGCTGACTCTTTAACAAAGAGAAAATTTTTTGCGATCGGTTCATTCTAAAACAAAGTAATTACTTGAATCCAATCATAAAAAGAAATATCTCCTATGTTAACTTTAATTTAAATATTTAACAGATATAAATATCTCCTATCTATTTACTTAAATAACTTTGGTTGGTTAAGTTCATTATTTTATTATTGTATCAATGCATTTTATATGTAGTGCACCCAACTGTTCACCGCATTGTTTAATTTGGAACGTTTTGGAATTGTGCTCAGTAATGGCGTTGATATGGGGGTTTTTAATTGTTGTGATGTATGGGAAGTCCAATTTAAAACGTTACTACAGTTTGGCAGTTGGTTTTCCATTTCTGCCATTAAATGCTCTTCTCCTGGCGGCCCTGAAAAATATGCATTGTTAGAAATATTATCGTTGAATAAATATATTTATTATCATTTACCTACGTCATCGTCAAACACCAGTTGGTTTTCCATTTCTGCCATAAAATGCTCTTCTACTGGCTGCCCTGGTTGTGTTGTATCAACGTTATCTTCTGTGGACATGTAAAAATATGCATTGTTAGAAATATTATCGTTGAATAAATATATTTATTATCATTTACCTACGTCATCCTCAAACATACTGCCTCTTCCAGTCATTCGCTGGCCAAGTAGGTCCAACACCTGCACATCCGTAGCATCTAGTGGAGTGCTCTTCGCAGGACCACCACCTGTGCCCTTGACGTGGCACTTCTCGTCGGCAAACTTCTTCTTACTTTTTTTTTTAATATTTTTATATTTTGTCCTCAAGGCATCGACAGATCTTTTTTGTATTGCACAGGAATTATATTCCTTGGCGATAGTTACCCATATCGTGTTTTTTTGTGCGTTCTTTAACGAATCAGTTTGTTTACATTCCACTATATCCTTATATGCAGTAACTACACTTAATAAGGTATTTTCTTCTGTGCTGGTAAAATTTGTTGATCGTTTTTCCATGTTAAACGTTAATATTATGAACAACTTTAAGCAAAGAATATATAAACTTTAAGTGTCAATTTAATGTCATTGAATGTCAAATGTTAAAAATCAGTGTTTTTCTAGAGATATATGTCTAGTTCAGGGGTATCAACATAAATTTTAAAAATAACTCTCGGATTAGTTGACTCGCCCTACATACAACCGCATTGGCGTTGATCCTGGTTCAACACTTGAACCAGGTTCGGCTGATTCTCGAGTTAAACCACTGACATACAACCGGCCCTTATAGCGTTTTCATTAATCTTAAACCCCTGATCTATGAAATGATTTCGCACAAGTTTCAAGAGATGCGGTACATCTGCAAATACAAATATTTTTTGATCTTTGTTGAGAGGATGATGAAAAAAGCAGTTTTTATTGTGTCCGATATTGAGTTCAGTCCATAGCTTTTGGTTTCCAGCACCCATATCGCTCGTCATACTAACAACGTCGTAATTTGCGGAATGCAAATTTTGAATAATTTCAAATAGAATATTCGTGGACATGGGTGTATCGAACATATAAAATATCGGTTGTTTCCACGGAGAGAAAAGACCTCTCACGATACACACTTGGCAGGACTTATGGGGTCCAAGGACTTTTTGATCTTTACGATCTATACAGATCTTATTGGAAATGTAAATTTCGTCGAAGCAGATAACGCAAACTCTCTCTAATGGCGTTAATGATAAAGATTTCTTTTCCCTTAATTTTATAACATCCTTTAAAATGCCCTGATCTAATGTCAAATGCGGTGCCCATTTTCTCAAAGTACTGAGAGCAGGCAATGGATGGCCAATTTTACGGAGATAGCTATATGCTTTAGGACTCACACTTCGTAATGAAATGGCCGAAGCAATGTCTTCTGGCTCCCATGTTAAATTTTTTTGGGATTTAATAAGCGCCTAATTTGACCTGGGCCAAATTGATTCTCCAGAATGGTCTTAAACGTTTGTAATTCATCGTTTGAAGATAATAAAGCTTGGTTTAAACTCCTGAAAAAGACCAATACTTCTTTAAATTTTAAAGAAGTATTGGTCTTTTTCAGGATCTCATTTTCGAGTTTAAACTTTTCTAGTTCAAGTCGCATTTCTTAAAATTGTTTGGTTCTGAAAGCATACAAAATTAATATCATGCTAAACTTATTGTTATTACTTACATATCAGAAACTGGCGGTTCAGCAAACACAGCGGACTCAAATTCAATAAGATTATCAGGACGTGGTGGAGTATTTTCTTTTTCTTGTTCTACCAACTCAGATTCTGTGTATTGCAGAATTCCACCAATTATTATTGGTCTGTTTTTATTTTCTTCTCGCTGAAGGGTTCTTTGATTCCTAGCCAATGTTAATTTTGAAGTGGACGGTTTGTTGAATAATAATTCTGTAGGAACTGCATCACGTTGAAGGTCTCGATACGTTTTTTGGGCAATAGTGAAGTAACTTATGTTTTAAATTACTAATAAAAGCTGATGGATGGAAATGCTTTGAACAAATACAGGCTGAAATGATATGTTGTTAGATTATATAATATTACAGTGCTTGATTTATGTAGATTGTTGTTATTCTTACCTTGCTGTATATTAAATTTATCTTGACGATTACAGGCATTAACCTACTGCTTGGAAAGTTCTTCATTTTTCGGAAAACTGTAATACTGAACATCAGTCCCTTTCGTTTTTCGTGTATAATTTCCACAACCATACACCGCACAACCAGGCATTATTTTAAAATGTATAAGTATGTACTTATTTATAATAACAATAATAATATTATTAAAACGATTAATATGTAGTTGTACTTAACCGTAAAACACCACGCGTAAAACCACACCTTAAACCACACATTTCATTCATTTCATTTGTTTCATCGTGTTTTAGAGCATCCCGGCATGGCCGGCTAATCTCTTTATCGCAACGGCGTCTGGCTTTGAAATTTTTGTTTTGACGGTAGTCAAAACTTTGGAGAAATTTCTCCGGTAGCGCACTGGGCTAGTCTCAATGGTTTTATTTAGGGAGAGGAGGAGGAGGGAGGTTTTCGTCATCTATTTTTCTGAAGTTGTACGGCTTTTCTTTCACTCGCGTGAATTTTGGTCGGTTTTTCACTCGCGTGAGTTTGGTTTGGCTTTTCACTCGTGTGATTAATGTCTAATTGTTTGTCGCGTTTTTCACTCGCGGGATAAATTGTTTTTGCGAAAGTCACTCGCGGCGGTCCTTGACCGGGGTATAACTGTAAAAGTTTTTATTTGACGTGTGTTTTCACCGCGTTACTAACACTGGACATGATGTTTTGTTGTGCTTCGCAACCGATGTTTGCCTCCCTCAAGGCGGTTACGATTGCAGAAGTCATGATTGAGATGATTTCCGTGATGGTTAAGGTTTCGGAGTCGCGTGTTGGTAGGGAGGGCTCGCGAACTGAGTGTTCGGCTTGAGGTGGTTCACTATCGGCGGTTTCCCGTGGGATACGCCCGATTGGTGGATATTTGTTGCGGAAATTTTCTTGTAACTGTCTGGCTGTTAGTTGTTGACGTGGTTTAGGGCGTGAGGGACACCCTTTGTAGCTCGCAGTGTGGGCGCCGCCGCAGTTGGCGCAGATCGCAGGTTCACTGCGTGGCTTTCCGCAGGTTGCAGTCAGGTGGTCACCGGCGCACTTTACGCACTTTGGGTCAGCACGGCAGTTCCTCTGCGTGTGGCCAAAGTGTTGGCATCGGTGACATTGACAAACACCCGAGATTTTCTGATTTGGTGTCTCCACTTGGATATTAATGCCAAGTATGGTTGTGGCTTTCCAGATGATGCATCCCAATGGTGTCTTTTCAAGGGTTACCAGGAAAAGAGGCATTGGGTGTTTGTCGCGCCCGTGAAGCATTTGGTGCGCGGAGTGGATATTGAAGTTCTGGTCTTCAAGGTGTTCCTTGATATCGCTGCATTTCAGCGTGGCGTGTAACCCTCGGATGACGACCTTGAGGGGTTTATCTTTTGGAAGAGAGTACGTGTGAGATGGAATATTCTCTCTTTCCAAAAGATTGGATAAAACGCGGTAGTCCGTCTCGGTTAGTGGGTAGATCGAAGTACCGTTTGCGACGGTCTTGATCTTGTCGTATTTTATGTTCTTGCTTTTGATTAAATCAAAAATCTGAGGCCAATTGTTGTTCGCACGTACAACAATTGGTGGAACTTTACTCGTTCGTACTGGGGGTACGGTTGTCGAGTTGGTCGGAGTAACCGTGCGCGGTTGTGGTACCGGGCGCGGTCGTGGTGTCAGACGCGGTGGTGGTGCCGTGTCAATCGCATTCGCGAGGTTTGCAACCGAGGGGGAGGAGCCTACGGTTACAATCGGGTGGGCGGAGGCTATGGGAGCAAGCGGGGTTGTTGGACGGGATACCATTGGACTAACCTTTGATTCCGATGTCCGTTGTTTCTTGTTATGTTTGTCGAGCCAATTTGCGTCATCATCGGTATCGCTACCCAGGTCCTCGAGTGAGCCGAAGCTGTTGGACACTTCGACATTTTCGGGAGAAGATTCTTCTGATGAAATGGGTAGCTTTCGTTTAGCTACCTTCCTGGGGGTCTCGAATGGCTGCTCGTAGGAGCAGGATGGAGTTTCTTCGTTGATTGGTACATCGATGGCGTCTTCTGTTACAGGGTCAGGCTGAAGGCCCAAAGCTGCACGAATGAACTTGCGTTGTTCTGGCCCTTCTTCCATGTTTACAGCGGTTTCGTAGATCCGCTTTAGGTGGATTGAGCTCCTCTGGCTGTCCTCCACTACTTCTTTTGCTTTATCAAGAAGTACCGTTGCCTCTTTAAGTTTTTGCTGAAGCTCTCTGGCTTCGGGTGACGAGCCGGGGGTTTTAACCCTGGCAGGAGTTGCAGGCACTGGTACAATGGAGCCCTTCGACGCCATTGCACCTTGGTGTCTCGTCTTTTTGGTTTTCTTACCCATGTTTTCACTTGCACAAAGCACTGGTTTTAAGGCACTGTTCACTGGCACTTGTTGTCACTTCGGCTTACTGGACGCGAATCAAACCACACATAAAAATGACAGTTTGATTTCAATGCTCCGAAGGTGACGTCATGCGCAGAACGTAACGAAATTGGAATATGAACGAATTTTAGGGTCTTGGGTGTAAGGAGAACGGAATAAATAAAACGCAATTTTTACTCAATCGACTAGTTTCGGCACAGATTCCTGGCCATCTTCAGGACTGTAATTAAATAATACTGTGTCATACAAAGTTAGACAATGTAAAGGTTTTCTTTGTGTACAATAATTAATAAAATTATAAAGTTTACGTAAATGTGGTGTAATAATTTTACCTTTTGAGCAGATGTTAATGACCTAGGTAAACCTAACACCCCCACCTTTTCAAAATTGAAAAAAAAATAGTTAGGAATTTTGTACGAATTATGTACAATTTTGTACGCCCATTCGCGAATTTGGGAATCTAACGGTTTTGCGGTAAATCGCAAATATGTGGTGGGGGTGCTGAGTTAAGGAAAACTCAGCACCCCTACCACGAAAAAATGGGGTTTTTTAAAAAATTAACTACGCTATAATTTTGTACGAATTATGTACAATTTTGTACGCCCATTCGCGAATTTTGTACTCTAACGGTTTTGCGGTAAATTGCAAATATGTGGTGGGCCCAGCACGAAAAAATGTTTTTTTTTTTTAATTAACTACGCTATAATTTTGTACGAATTATGTACAATTTTGTACGCCCATTCAAGAATTTGGGACTCTAGCGGTTTTGCGGTAAATCGCAAATATGTGGTGAGCGTGCTGAGTTGACGGAAACTCAGCACCACCACCACAAAAAAACTGACCAACTCTCTAACGCTCAATATGAACATACAGAATAAGTCGTAGATATTTATTATATGTATTTGAATAAAGGTGAATTTTATTATTTAAAACAAAATTAATTCAAAAGTATTTTAAATAAAGTAAAACATTTAAAAATGTTGCTAATTTTTTATCCATTCTGTTATCTATCAATACATTATTCTGTATATAAAAGTAATGCGGGATGAACATTCTTTTCTTTGGAAATTGTTTGTGGAATATCGTTTCAATCATCCAATTGAACCCAAACTTGTTCGTTCCGTAAACAAACGGCGTAATAGTGACCTACTGATTTGTAATCACCATCTAACAATGGTGGTTCAAAATGAACCAAGTCTCTTAGCTTGTATTCGTTGGCCATAAACGAATATTTTATTATTTTTGGTAAGTTGCTTAATTCCATAAGTGGTAGTTTGGAGGGATTTTTTCGATAATCAAGTTTTCATAATCTAAGCGTGGTAGTGTGGTAATCCCAATGTACCCTTTTCATCATTTGTTCCTATTCGCAGAAGATTCTTCGTTCCCTCTGGGGTTGAAGCTATTTTTTCTTCAATTATGGTGTTATTTGATACCCATTTTCGCAAATTAAAACATGCTGCTTTTAAAATTATTTTTATTTCTTCCTGCAACTGAATTGCTTCTTGTAGAGTGTGCGTTCCTGTAAGCAAATCGTCTACATAAAAATCTCTTAAAATCACTTTGGCTGCTTCTGGATATTTTTCTTGATGTTCATGTGCAATTTGTTGCAAAGATCTTATTGCCAGATATGGTGCAGATTTCGTACCGTATGTCACAGTGCTTAATGCATAATGTTTTAAAG
Organism: Podabrus alpinus; assembly: GCA_932274525.1. NCBI lineage: Eukaryota > Metazoa > Arthropoda > Insecta > Coleoptera > Cantharidae > Podabrus > Podabrus alpinus. Next base: position 32,786,851 of record OW026452.1, read on the forward strand.
CTTCTTCTTTATTTTCCCACTATACAATTCTTTGATAATCTCTTTCGTTTTCCGTAATCAGATTTTGTCGATACATCTTTTCTATATCCGCTGACAAAACGTATGCATATGTCCTAAATCTGATCAATATATTAAACAGTTCTTCTTGTATCGTAGGCCCGGTATGTTGTATGTCGTTTAGTGACATACCATTTGTTGTTTTTGATGAACCATCAAACACCACTCTTAATTTTGCAGTCGAGCTGTTGTCTTTGACAACCACCTGTAAAGGTAAGTAATATGCTTCTCCCTTCTCCTATTTCTTTCATAGGATCCACAATTTCGCTCATGTGACCCAGTTCTACATATTCTTTCATAAATTTTACAAATTGCCGTTTCATATCTTGGTTTTTATTTAATTTCTCTTCTAGCTTGAAAAATCTTGTCTCTGCTATTTCTAATGAATTTCCTAATTTTATTGTTGGTATCTTAAATGGTATTGAAACTACAAACCTCCCATCGCTATTTTTCTTTATTGTTTTATTGAAATATTCTTCACAATATTTTTCATCGTTAGAAATAACAAATTCTTTACCGTACTCTTCTATTTCCCAAAAAGTTTTTAACTGCTCCTGTATATCGATGTTGAGAGCTAATTACACATCGTTGTATCATTTGTCTTATGACATCTATTTATAAAGGGCCCTGCTATTATCCACCCCAATTGAGTTTTTTGTAGTACAGGTTTACCATTACCTAACTTTATTTTCTCTGAACCAATGAGTTCCCAAAATATATTTGCACCTAATAATAATATTGTTGAAAATATGAAGCTTCGGTATGTACGATATAAATGAACACTATTATAAATATAACTTTATTAAGTAACAACGGTTAATAATAATATACATGTGCTTCGACTATAAAGCTTGGTTAACTACTTATTTTATCTTATAACAACGTATGTACAAGTTTTTACATATAGGTGGCGCATGTTTACAATATAGGCGCCAAGTTTCAAATATGTGGCTCTGATATAAATCTAACACTCCCACTATATCAGGACACTAACAATAATAATTAACCATTTGGTACAACTCCCAAACTATTTAAAAATTTGTAATGTTTAATAGAACCTAAACCCTTTGTTAAAATGTCAGCGGGCATTTCATCAGTTCTTAAATATTCAATTTTAACTTTATCGTTGGCGATACATTCTCTTATAAAATGATAACGAACATCAATGTGCTTCGATCGTTTATGAAATACCGGATTCATTGCGAGTTTCTGAGCACTTTGATTATCGTTGTACAATGTTATGCAATTCGAACTTCCTGTTAATTCATTCAATAAATTTTTTAAATATATAGCTTCCTTAGATGCTTCAGAAATCCCCATATATTCGGATTCTGTGCTTGATAATGCAACGGTTTGTTGCTTTTTGCTTTCCCAAGATATCGCTGACCCTGATAACTTGAAACAAAACCCGGTATACGATTTTCTATCATAGGCGTTGCTCGCCCAATCTGCATCTACAAAACCTGCCAACTTTGAATCTGTTTTTTGAAATTTTAAACAATAATTTTTAGTTCCTTGCAAATATCTTAAAATTCTTTTTGCATATTTCCAGTGAGTTTCATTAAAATTATTATTAAATTGACTTAAAAAACTAACACTAAAAGAAATATCTGGCCTTGTTAAAATGGCTAAATACATGAGACTTCCGATTAACTGTTGATACGGATAATTCTCGTTACAATCATTCTTAACCAAATCAAAACTAAGGTTTGTTTCCATAGGCGTACTAGCACTTTTGCATTTGTCCATCTTAAATTTTTTTAGCAATTTATCAATGTATTGTTCCTGATCTACGGTTATCGTCCCCTTGTTCTTATTAATGTTTATTCGCATACCCAAACATTGTTTCGCTTCCCCTAAATCTTTTATTTTGAATCTTGAACTCAATTCTGACTTTAAAAATTCTGTCTCGACTTTATCATTTGAAAATACAAAAAAATCATCTACATACAAAGCAATAATCGTTAACAATTTATCTTTACTTTTAATGTATAAGCAAGGTTCAAATTTAGATTTCTTGTAGCCTAAATTAATAAGAACATCATTTACCTTTTCATTCCAGGCCCTTGAAGATTGTTTCAAACCATAAACGGCTTTCTTTAGTTTAAGCACCTTACTTTTATCGTATACTTTTTGATAACCTTCAGGTTGAACCATGTAAACATTTTCGTTTAAATGCCCGTTTAAAAATGCGGTAGCTACATCTAAATGTGTTATATCTAAATCTAATTTTACAGCTAAAGCAATTAACAATCTTAAAGTTGAATGCCTAACAACAGGCGAAAAAGTTTCATCGTAATCAACACCATGTCTTTGTGTGAAACCCTTTGCAACTAATCGTGCTCTATACCTCACTTTGTTTTCACTATCACGTTTCCTTTTAAACACCCATTTACACTGCACTATGTTTTCATTTTTTGGCACGTCCACTAGTTCCCACGCTTCATTTTCTTCGAAGGAGCAAAGTTCTTCGGTCATTGCCTGTCTCCATTGCTCTTTATCTCTTCTTGATAAAGCTTCTGAAAACGTAGTCGGATCTTCTTCCAAATCAACATTATCGGTGCACATATAGGTTACAAAGTCATCGTAACTTTTGGGCTTCGGAATTCTTTCCGATTTTCTTACAGTTTCAGTTGTTAATTCTTCTCCCACTGAAACTATTATTTCTGGAGTATAATCGCTGTCGTCATTTTCTTCGACATTTTCAACCAGTGAGTTTTCTGCGGGATCGTCCACTACTGAATCTGTTAATTTAACTTCCTCAATGTTATTTTCCATGATTACAGTAGTTTCTTTGATACTTTCCATTATTATCACATCTCGGCTGGTTATAATTTTCTTTGTATTTGGATTATAACATCTGTATCCTTTTGTATTCTCATCGTAACCTACTAGGATATGTTTATCCGCCTTTTTGTCCCATTTCTTTCTATTTACTTTTGGAACATGCACCATTACTACACTGCCAAATATTCTTAAATGACTGATGTCAGGTTTCTTGCCTGTCCAAATTTCAATTGGAGTTTTTGAGACCCCAGCAGCTACTGAACGGTTTATAATGTAACATGCAGTATTACAGGCTTCTGCCCAAAAAATCTTACCAACATTTTCATCGAACAGTAAGCACTTGGCCTTTTCCACGATGGTACGATTGAAACGTTCTGACAAACCATTCTGCTCCGGCGAATGACTATTTGTCGTCTGATGAATAATGCCATTATTACTTAAGAATTTTTTGAACTCCATGCTGCAATATTCTCCACCATTGTCCGATCTGAGCATTTTTATTCTTTTGTTCAGTTGGTTTTCGACTAAATTTTTAAAAACTTTGAACTTTTCATATACCTCATTTTTTGTCTTTACGAAATATATAAAACACATTCTGCTATAGTCATCTATGAATGTCAAAAAATATTTTGATCCACCTAATGAAGTTTGTTCCATGGGACCACAAACGTCACTGTGTATTATTTGTAACAAGTCTTTAGCTCTACTGCCTTTTTTCGGAAAGGGTAAGCGGCTTTGTTTTCCCTCACAACACACTTTGCAATTTTGCTTTTCAGTATTTGCTGGTCCTTTGTAAATAATTCCATCTACTAATTTACACATTTTGTTCAAATAACCACTGTTTATGTGTCCCAATCGCTTATGCCAAATTTCACTAGTGACGGGCGTTGCTAAAAAACTAACATTTTGCTCAATATTCAGTTTGTACACATTGTTTATTAAGTTTGCTGTTCCTACTAAAACGTTATTAGTATTGTAAATTTTGCAATTGTCTTTATCGAAATTTACTCTGTTGCCATTTCTGATCAGCTGACTAACCGACAACAAGTTTGTAGTTAAACCCGGAACAAACTGCACATTTTTTAAAAGAACATTATGTGTTGAACTTTCCAATATTGTTTTTGTTTGAATATCACCCGCACATTCAATTTGTAATTTTTCTTTGTTAGCTACCATAATTTCTGACAGTTCTGGCTTTCGTTCATTTCTTAACCACTCTTTTTTACATGTGAAATGAAATGTTGCTCCGCTATCGACGTACCAATCTGTGTTCTTAAATTGTCCTATTGTGAACACGGCAGTTGAAGCGCTGTCTTGTTTATTTGGGCATTTTGATTTAAAATGTCCTGGTTGTTTACATCCGTAACAAACAATTTTACTTTTGTCTTTGTTTACATAATTATTAGTAAACTTGTTGCCATCTCTCGGCATTTTTCTTAAATTCACTTTATTACCTTTCTGGTTGTTGTATTTTCCTGTAACAAAAGCTCCTCCCGGTTTACCGCCATCTACCTGCATATCTAACAACTTCGTTTTTATCGAATCTGTTGTTATACTAATACCAGAGTGTTCCACGGCCATGATCATTGGTGCGAACCTTTCCGGAAGTCCTGCTAACAACAGAGAACCAACCCATTCTTCATTGATCTGAAAACCAGTTCTTCTTAATTTTTGCGAAGTCTCCATAACTTGATTTATGTACGATTCCATGGAGTCATTATTCTCCAATCGTGCTGAAATCAGGGTACGCAATAAGCCTATTTTTCTAGAAAAACCACTATCGTCATATAGATTTTTCAATTTCTGCCATACTTCCTGTGCTGTTTTTGCCTCTTTTACATGCGAAAACAAGGATGGATCGATGGTTAACACTAACTTTGCTTTAGCCTTAGCTAATAGTATTGTGTCTTTTTCTTTGCCTTCTATGCTATCCGTTAGTCCTTCAAGGACAAACACATTCTCCACTGCAAAGGTCCATTCGTCGTAGTTTTCACGACCTATTAACTTTGGCACGCTATTTAAATAGTTTACTGCCATTTTCGTACACAATTTCTACCGATTCACTCACGCACTTATAACAATCAATTATTAGTACTGCTAGAGTATTAATGCTGTTAATGCTGGGTACCATAACCTGTTGAAAATATGAAGCTTCGGTATGTACGATATAAATGAACACTATTATAAATATAACTTGATTAAGTAACAACGGTTAATAATAATATACATGTGCTTCGACTATAAAGCTTGGTTAACTACTTATTTTATCTTATAACAACGTATGTACAAGTTTTTACATATAGGTGGCGCATGTTTACAATATAGGCGCCAAGTTTCAAATATGTGGCTCTGATATAAATCTAACAAATATCTCAATTTTGTTTGCTTTACTGAAGTCAGAATCAGCTAACTTGACATGACTTGGTATATCGAACATAGTTTTGTCGTACGTATCTGATGGTATGTCTCCTGTAATTTTATCGATGATAAAGCAATTTACTTTTGTTTTATATGGGGTATTGCATGATTGTACTGATATTTCAGTTTTGTATTTTATGTCGGACTGAACTTGATTTATACTACCTATCATTTTTAAATTTATCAGTGTTTTCTTCAGGTTCAACTCTTCGCTCAATTGAGTAGTTATAAAACTGCCCTCCGACCCACAATCCAACAATGCTCGAACCAATCGACCACCGACTTCTATCATTGCCGTAGATAACAAAACATGTTGCCTTTTGATCATACCACAGTTTACCTTCACCGTGTTATCGTCCTGTGACGTCGTAGCATCTGTCAGCTTGCACTCCTGAATGACCTTGTCTGTGTTACCTTCATAATGTAATAACGAATGGTGTCTTTTTTTGCAAATACCGCATCTTCCCGAATTACAATCTGTACTAAAATGAATTTTCTTTAAACAATTAAGGCACAATCTTTTTCGTCTTGATTCGATTGTCCTTTTCGTGGCATTTAATTTTAAGAAATCTTCACATTTATAAATGTAATGTTCCATACCTTCGCAAAAATTGCATCTTGCATGTTTATCGCTTGTTGCCGCTACTAATGCAACAGTTTTATTGTAACATTTTTTTGTTTGCTTTCTAATGTCTCCAGCAGGTCACACCTACTCTTTAAAAATGTTTTAATATCATTAACCTGAGGAAATTCCTCTCCTATCTGAGTAATTTCCCATTCCCTTTTTGTTTGAGTATCTAACTTGCTAGTTGCTAAATAAAGTATGATCGTATTTAATCGTTTTGTTCGGACGTGCCTAACGCCTCTAATGATAATAAATGTTTTGAACATTCATCAAAAAATCTTCGTAAATCAAAACAGGTGTCTGATCTTACGCTTGGTAAATTAAATAATGCCTTGACGTAGTTATTAATCAACAATTTTTTATTGTCATACCTATCGCAAACTAGTTTCCATGCAGTTTCATAATTATCTGCTGTTATCTCGACGGACCTAATTACCTGCGCGGCCTGCCCTTGCAAGCTGGATTTTAAGTAATGTAATTTTTCCGTATTGTTTATTCGTGTGTTTTCATGCACCATAGAAACAAACAAATCTTTATATTCTACCCAATTTTCATAATCCCCTGAAAATTTATTTAATGTAATTCTCGGCAATTTAATGTTGCTTTCACCACTGTGGTACGTATTATTTGTGGAGCCAGTTTCGGAACCCACAATCGAGTCGTTATCACTAACTCTTGAACCATCGAGTGAATTTTTTCGCGATACATTTTTTGTTCTGTACGCATTAATATACGATTCTGCTTTCGCGACCGTTGCAAAATATTTCGTTTCGAATTCAACCCTCTCTATGTATTGTTTTGATAAATCAGTTTCCTCACACGCTTCTTCAATTAATGATTGTACCTTACAAAATTCCTGATACAAAGCCTCCACTTTTATGACCCTTTTTTCTAATTCAATTATATCTGACAAAACAAATTCAAAATTGTCGTCGTACATATCTACATGCGTTTTAAAACTTGTTAAACTATGTTTTGCAGCACCCCTATTTCGTATTAATTTTGTACAAGTATCCATGTTAATAATTTAATTGTTTCAGATTGAAGGTTTCCTATGTTGGCGTTATTATGATAAGGAAGTAAGATAAGGAATAAGAAAGCTCGACTTACCTATCAGTTCACCTTGAACGTTTTCTCGCTTCGAAATCCAGTCGCTCAGCCAGATATTGTTTGTTTGAATGCTCACCGTTTGATTTTGCCTATCGGGACTGCAGTACTACTTATCTTGTCCAATGTATTTACCAATTATTACTTTTTCCAATTTTTTGTTGCATCCAAATATATCCACTTATCGATGTATTGTTTTATTTTTCTTTTTTATCCAATTTTACCATTTTCCAAATTTACTGCTTTTTGACAGTATCCAATATTCAGCACTTTATTTAATGTGGCTCGAAGGTCCAATGTTTCCATAGGTTTTGATTGTTTTAATAAAACGCAATTTTATCTTTTAGTATTTTATTTATATACGTTAGCGTTCGCTTCTCGTAGTGGACTGTGAGGATTCCGTCCCCTCTCCGCTTGACACTAGCAACACAGTGGGGCGCGTACACGATTTTTGCCGATAACTCGTTTATTTATGCTTGTATGAAAAATTATGATCAGACCATAATTGAAGAGCATAAAATTCTCTATAAAATAGTGTTTTTTCATATGTTTCCATGGCACACTAATACTTAAATTATTGACCGAAAACACGACCCACCCTTAAAATGGCACAATATTGATCCGTTGCAGGGAGAGAAATGTTTTCAGGCACGGGAAATGCTTTTAATAATAAATTAATTGAAATTTTGGCCAAGGTTGGAAAATGAAGAGAAAAGTAAATTTTTTCAAAATTTGCCAAAGTTATAGTATCTTCCGAGTACCGAAGCCGAAATTTTGGTTTGAGCTTACCGAAGGTCCGGGCAAGCTGAAAATTGGCAAAGATGTACTATATTGAAGTGTTCTAATAAACTCCCAAAATGACTCATAAAAATCCCAAGCCGGCGTTCCCTCAAATAAGGATTTTAGCCCCCTAAGTGCGGTGTTTCGCCTATAGCTCACGTATTTTTACTTTTACGAAAAATTACCATTAAACAAAGTTTAATTTGCATATTAAAGTATGTATTGTAGTACTACCTACTGCAGCGCCATAAGTTATAGAAATTTTATGTTCTTTAATACAAGCACATGGAATGCTTTTTTATCCCTCTTCCCAATATAACTGTATTCCGCTCCACAAAAGCGGTTTGTAATGAGCTTCTTTGAAGCTCGATTGATCAAATCATAAACGTCGTTACCACCTAAAGATGATATTTCTTCAACCTACAAATAATAATATTATTACTCCGTATAATAAAAAAGAAATTTACTTACCGCATTCTTCATGTTTTCTTCAACCGACAGATAATTTTCAAATTCTACCAAATTTATATCACAATTTATCGGCAGATATGATACAGAGGTGTATAATGAGCTCCGCTCTTCGTATTCTCGTCTACGGTCATTCGGATTGACCAACTTTGCGTCTATGGCATCGATACGATTGCTCATATCTGCCATCGACGCTTGCATTATGTTCATTTTCCGAACTATCACTTCAAGGTATTCTAAAACACACCAATTAGAATACAAATTCAATACAAAATACAATATGAACTTACTAGTACTGTGATTACTATTACTAGTAATAACAGAATTTTCTCTCTCAGTACCATGAGCGGAACTAGGCGTTTCTGTTTGGGTTATAGTTTGGGGAATCATCGCTGTTTGTGGGTTCGAATGACTAGCAGCAGGCACTGATTGTTTTTGACTAACTGAAAATAATTAAATTGTATTATTTATAATGTTATAAAATAATGTGTAAACATAAAATACTACAAATTACATAAATAATATGTAAGTACCTTGTGACTTTTGAAATAGAGGAAGCCTTGGAAATTTATTCTTCCTCTTTATTAAGTTTTTTCCGAATCACTTTCACTGCTCGGTGAATGGTTTTTTCTCCTCCGTTTGTTGCTCAACGCACCATCAGATTCCAGCTCGCTGGTCACCAACGCCTTCTTTACTTAATTGTTGGCTTCTTTCAAAGTGTCTAAAAATATAAGTACTGTAAATAAACTACAAATTGACTATTAGTAAATTTATTACCATAAACATTGTTCCGAAATCCTGTAAATCTATACTTTGTCCACGTTTCTTCTGGCGACTCATACTTTTCAATCGCCGTTAGCACCTGTTTATTTGTATAATATGATAGCCAAAACCACATACTATCTTCATGCAGCAACCATGAAGTTGGCACAGCAGACACAGATTGTTCATCATCAAAAGTGATCACCGTCCACGTGTTAGTATTCATTGTGTTATCTATTATTATTGTTCTCTTTCTCTGCTAATTATTACACTACTGACCACGGTGTGTTATCTCTTAGGTAAAAATTAGGAACGTGTTTTAGTTCCTCCTCTATTCGATGTTATTGGCAGATATGGTATGGATGTGTACAACGAACTCTTCATATCTTTTTTATTCTTATCTGATTATTCATATCTGCCATTGTCGCTTGTAAAATATTGAGCTTTCTTACAATTAGTTCTAGATATTCTAAAACTCACTAATTAGTATACAAATTCAATACAAAATACAATATGAACTTACTATTAGTAATGTCAGAATTATCTTTCCCGGTAGCAAGAGAGGAACCAGGGGTATCAATTTGGGACGTACTCCTACTATTTTCAGCAATATCGTTCACAATATTGCTGCGATTTGATGTTTGTGGGGTCATTTGGCTAACCACAAGTAGGGGTTGTTTTTGAGTATCAACTGAAAATAATCAAATAATATTTATAATGTGTAATCAAATTCAAGTATTAATTGAATTAATAATATTATGTACTTGATAATAAATAATGTACTATTTTACCATTTGAACTTCTTAATAGAGGAAGCTGTGGAAATAAATTCTTCCTCATTATTATATCTTCTGCGTCAGTATCACTTGAGGAACCATAATCTTTTCTCTTCCGTTTGTTTTTCGACGGATTTGACGAAGCATCTTACTCCAGCTCGCTAGTCACCATGGCCTTTTGAACTTTTTGATTGGCTTCTTTGAACGTTTCTAAAAATATAACTGTAAATAAACTGCAAATTGACTATTAGCAAATTAATTAATACCATAGACATTTAGGGTATTCACACTCCCTAGTATATTTGCCATAGTAGTATATTTACAACACTCAAATACCATGTAGTAAACTGGCAACCTGTCAACAACTTCATAACCTTACTTTTGGGCACAATCTGTTTAACACTTGGTAATAATTTTTATCATAATAAAAATGCCTAGAAAATCAGAAAAAGATAAATTAATTAATACTATCTGCATGCAAGCTGCAGTAGATTTAGTCACTGCAGATTTAAGTGAGTATTCTGTGTATTGTCTAATTGTTTAAAGAAACTTGCAAGTTTTCAGGTGATGATGACGAAGTAATGGATAATATTAAAATTTTTAATGTCCATATGCTTATGCTACATAGTCATCGTAGAAGTATACATTTAAATGTACCTAAAACCCGCGAATGGGCCGAGAGAGTTCTTTTAGAATTTGACGAAGGTAGATACTGTCAAATGCTACGAATGAACGTAACTGAATTTGATTATATTTTAACATTGTTAAAAGATGACCCAATATTTAGTCGAAATTATGTACCGCAACTTCCTGTAAAATTACAACTGCAGATCACATTATTTCGGTTAGGTTCTTATGGTGCAGGAGGATCCATAAGAAAAATAGCAACGATGTTTTGTGTAGGAGATGGTGGAACGATACAAAAAATAACTAAAAGAGTTTTTCAAGATATTCTGAAATTGAAAGCTAAATTTATTAACTGGCCAACAGAAGCCGAAAGACTCCAAATAGTTGAAAAAACTATGGATGAACTTCCAGGATGCATAGGGTATATTGATGGAACCGAATTTAAATTAGCAGAATCGCCTGGAAATAACCATGAAGCCTTTTTTTCTCGAAAAAGGCAATATTCTATCAAAATGCAAGCAATTTGCGATTACAAATTAATAATTCGGCAAGCAACGATTGGGTATCAAGGATGTGTCCATGATGCAAAAATATTTTCTGAATCTCCAATTGCACGTTCACCCGAAAATTACTTTTCCAATTTACAGTGGATTGCTGGTGATTCTGCATATCCCTTACGGCAAAATATTATTATACCATTTCGAAGAAACAGCAATGAATTAACAAAAGAATCCAGAGAAAAATATAATAAATATTTTTCAAGTTATAGGGTACGTGTTGAAAATTGTTTTGGCAAATTAAAAGAAAAATTTTCAAGTTTGAAGGAATTGAAGTTACGTTTGAAAGATGACAAAAATTACAAAGACTGCTGCGAATGGATTTTAGTATGCTGTATTTTGCACAATGCATTAATAGACTTCAACAGTTCTGAAAATGATACAAAAATAACTCACTTGAATAATTACCCAGAAGAACTTTATAACAATGAAAATTTGAGAATTGCATTAGCGAATTACATAATTAATAAAAACAATTAAAAAAAACTGAATTTTATTTTTCTATTTAAATTTACATTTTATTTTCTAATTGTTTCATAGCTATCCGTTCCTTCATCTCTAGTTCCTGCGCCGCAATCCTTTCTTTCATTTCTAATTCTCGTATAAAAATTTTATCTTGGTTTTCAATTTTTCTTTCCTTTAATTCCAACTCTTTTGAAACCTTCATTTCATTTAACCGATGTTTTTCTTCGTTTAATTTTATTTCTCTTTCTCTCATTAACAATTTCTTTTCTTTTAAATTAATTTCTTTCTCAGTTCTTTCAGCGTCTGCATCTAATTTTTGTTTTTTTAATGCCACAATATCTGTGTGAACTTTTAAAATATCTCCAACTGCCGTTCGAGAATAAATTCCCTTATTGCTACTTGAAGCAATCTTTCGACAGCTTGTGCTTGGGAGATCTTCATTTGGAGTGGGTGTTATATTCCTTGAAAGAAGATATTCAGTCTCGGTGGAAGTTGTTGGTGACAGAAAAGTGTCATCGTAATTGTCGATTTCGGTGTCCACAGTTATTGGTTGAAATATCACTTCTCTGCAACCAAATATTTCCTCTAATTCATCGTAATTTGGGCACATTTGATGCAATACATCTGCAAGGAATAGATTTATATAGAATCAAATTTAAAAATTTATTACAATTTTACCTGTAATTAATTGGCCTTCTTGTAAGGCACCTGCACCTGTAGACTGCTCCCAGCTTTTAGCTTTGGTGTAACATGTTTTCATATTCCTCACCTTAAATCTTACAAGACTCCATTCTGCGTTAACTACGTTACCACATTCTTGTAAAAAAATTTTGTAGTAGATTTGAGCAGTTGGTTTCTAAAATTCCAAAACTATACATAAAATATAATTAAGTTATCCAACAACTTACCTCAAACGTTCTATTATTTTTTTAAAAATCTAATAGCACAGGGAGCTCGAAATTGTTGCATTTTTTATTTGACCCTTTCCTTACGCGTTTTTTCTACGAATGTAATATATTAAAATAGAAATAAAATTACTTTAGATGTAACCTTACTTTTTCTCCTTGATTCTCTACCACTTCTAAATTTTCTATTTCCATTTTTACAACGATAAAGTTTAATAAAAAGCACGATAAAAAGTTAACCTACATGTACGATGCAACATAAATACTTGATCAGCTGTAGTCGGCCATATTAATTCTAATATACTAAGGTAGAAAAACACGTTCACGGGCTACTTAAATATACTAGACCGCGGTGTATTTGGTCTTATGTGAAATTTGTATGCAACCAAATACACTCTAGTAAATTTGTGGATATTTACTAGAGTGTAGAATATACAACGATATTACTAGGGAGTGTGAATACCCTAATTGTTGCTAAACCCAGTACACTTGTATAGTTTCCATGTTTCTGGATTTGGCGACTCACATTTTTCAATCGCCGTTATCGCCCGTTTGTCGTATAATTAGATGGCCAAAAGCACGTGCCATCATCCTGCAACCATGAAGAAGGCACAGCAGATACCGATTGCTCATCGACAAATGTTATAACTTATAACAGTCCACGTGTTGATATCCATTGTACCTATACTATGTAGCCCACTGCTATAATACAGAACTGACCGAAAATTCAATTTTTGGATGTATTGATAAACTGGCAATTTATTGTAACCAAAAGATATACTCATTTAGTTTTTTTTAAGGTATAAAGGTGACTACTTCTTTATAGTGATGCACAGATCTATACAGCCGCGCTAATACTAATAGTGCAGCATCCTAAGAAAGCGCTTCCAGGACGCGACAGTGTCAGCAAAAATACCTCGCGTGATTATCAGATTATAATGAGGTATTTTTATTAAACGAGGTCATTTATGTCAGCATAAAACTAATAAGTTCTTTGTATTAAATGAATTCTATTTACAGGGTCGCACTAACTAAGTAATTTAATTGTTAAAATAAGAGACTTATTTAGCTTTTAAACTTTATTTTAATATCGCTTTGTTCAACGCTCCGTGTCCACGCTTGTACTGCTGTATATTAATACATGCGCGCTGATCGAATACAATACACAATTACAGAAATCTGTAATCATTTACAGTTTTCTTAACATTCGGTCATTCCTGACCTAGTACATCGTCCTCGATGTACCTCAACATCTACACACAAGAAACAACTATGACTAAATATAATTAACATAACGCAAAATTTTACCATTTACATACAACAAAAACATGATATAATTAATAAACGCAAAATTTCACAAGTTACATGCAAAAACATGATATAATTTTCTTAACATCTAAACACACGTACTTCATTCGCATTCGAACTCATAATATTTCTTTGGTCGTTTCCGTTCGCGCTTCCGTGACTCGCGCACTAGATCAACACTCGAGGCACTCGGCTGATCATCCTCTACGTCGCTTCCCTCACTCGAGTCCGTGTCTATCGCGTCTTAAAAATTTTCAATTGACTCACATTCGCCGTAGTCGTGAATCGTCTTCCCGGAACAGCTTTTAATGACGCCACCCGGTATGTATTCCCTGCTAGAACTTCCACAATTTCGAGGGGACCGCGGTACTTTTGTTGTGTTTTCGTACTCTCCCCCGTTTGTTTTGGTACCTTTCGCACAAATACTATGTTACCTACGTCAAATTTTACATTATTGAACCGCTTCTGATCGTGTCGCGCTTTTTGTTTAAATTGCTCTCCGTGCAATTTCGGAATGGAATTTCGCTGCTCGGTGTCCACGTTATATCAACGTCCGTAACGGCTGTCAAAGGGCCGTCGTGAAACTTTGGTAAGTACCCGTGTAACACTTCAAAGGGTGACTTACTCGTCGTTTGATTCGGCGCAATATTTATATTCCGTTCCACCGCTGGAATTACTTCGTCCCACGCGTTTTCTTCGCGCATTTCCGACATTATTGTGGGAATCAGTGTGCGGTTCACACGTTCCACTTGTCCGTTCGCTCTAGGCCATTGGCTACTATTTAAAATATGTTTGATTCCGTATTTCAACGCAAACTTTTTGAAATCCCCGGAAGTAAAACTCGTTCCCCTATCAGTCACAATACGTTCTGGAATTCCGTACTGGCTTATGAAATTTTCCAGCGCGCAAATCGTCGAATTGCTCTTCGTACTCGGCACTGGGTATAATTTTACAAACGATTTGAGCTCGGTTAAAGTTGTTGGTGTTCTGCAATTTAAAATGGCCTTTACCTTTGTCGGGTCTTTCCTCAGGCCTTGTTTGTCGATCACGTGAACCAAATATTTAATTTCTTTCTGGAAAAACGCACATTTCTCTTTCTTTAATTTAAATCCAGCATCTGAAAGTTTACTAAAAACCGTATTTAAATTTTCTAAATGTTCTTGCTCGTTTCTTCCAGTCACGACAATGTCATCTAAAAATACTGCCGTCTTTTCACATTCACTTAATGTCTTCTCCATTATTCTTTGGAAGATTGAACATGCCGGTTTGGTTCCAAAAGGTAAGCGTTCCAATTTATATATTCCTTTGTGCGTACTCCATGCCAGTAACAACTTTGAAGGTTCTTCTAATTCCAGCTGATTATAGGCATGGCTAAGGTCCAACTTCGTAAATGTCTCTCCTCCTTGAAGTGTCACGAATAATTCTTGGATATTTGGTAGCGGATATTTGTCATCTTCTAAAGCTGGGTTAACCGTCACTTTATAATCGGCACACAAACGAATGGATCCATCCTCTTTTAACACGGGAACCAAAGGTGTGCCCCATTCTGAACTCGTTATTGGAGTAATTACTCCTTCTTTCTCTAATCGTTCCAATTCCTCACTCACCTTTTCCTTATAAGCGAATGGTAAAGATCTCGGTCTTAAAAATTTAGGAGTCACTTTTCCTGTCAACAATAACTTTATTTTTTCACACTTAAATTTTCCTAGTTTTTCTTCAAAAAGCAAACCTTACTTTTTGCAAAGATCTTACAATTTTTTGAGGTTTGTGACTCTCCTTTAATATATTATTTAATCCCGAACCTCTTAATATGTTATTAAATTTGGGGTCGACACGGAACATTCTGATAACGTCTCTTCCCAAAAGTGGCGGAGCATTGTTTCCTCTTATCACTAATATTTCAGCATTTCTCTGAAGATCGCCTAATTTCAAATTTACTCTAAATTTACCTGCTGGTTTAAAAATTGATCCGTCATATGTTTTCAATCTTGCTGCTGTATTTAATAAAGGTACTTCGCTAAATTCTGCATATACGTACGTAGGCCACCAAATAGCAGAAATTGCTGAACCTGTATCCATCTCCATTCTAATCGATATTTCATTCATCACAGCATCTACAAAAAATTCATGCTCTATTGAATTGCAGGTTTTAATAGTATACATTTCAAAATTATTTATTTTAATATTTTTTACATCATGCGACATTGCATGCAAGTAATTACTAGTCACAATTTCTACAACGAAACTTCTTAAATCTACAGAAACTAAAATTGTGATTGTCCTTGCCACAAGCGTTACACTTTAAAGTTGTTGGTAATTTTACGGTTGGCTTTAATTCCTTTGAATTAGTACTTGGTGTTTTCCGATACAGCTTTCGAACTTGGTTTACATTTTCTTCTCTTTTCCGAAATGAATTTAAAGAAGCTTCTTTCTTTAGCGCGAGGTCATATACATCCTCCAATTTAGATGTTTCGGCATCTTCTTCGCAAACTCGATTTAAAATTTCACCACTCCTTACCCAACTACGAATTTGTCCTTCAGCGATTCTTCCAAATGTGTACCAAATTTGCAACCGACTGACAGCTTTTTGACTTTTGCATACCATTCCGATACACTTTCTCCTTCCTCCTGTCTCGCTTCATAGAATTTGATGCGTTCATTAAATTTTGAAATTTTAACACTAAAACGTTTCTCCAAAATTGTCCACAATTGCACTAATGTCTTTTCGTCTGGTGCTACTGGATCGCATAAATCGTACAGTGTTTCGTAAACCGACGTTTCTACACACGTTAAAACTATAGCTATCTTCTACTCTTCTTTAACGTCGTTTGCTGCGAAGTACTGCGTCAACTTCGCTTTAAAAATCTTGATATTGTCTGTTGAAGAAAACACGGGCATAACTACAAAATTTGCCATTTCGATTTACTATTCTTTCACACAAAAAAAACAATAACCAAACTTCTTCCACAAAATTTTTTTCCAATTTATCTCGTCGCCAGTGTAATGTATTTACTTATAATACATTAACTAAATAATAATAATTAAATAGCAATATGATAAACAACATATTTATAAATAATAATTCCAATTTAATACAATTCGCGTAAAAGAGGCACACACACTTGAACTACCTTACTCACGAAGCCTCGTGGTAATCGACCTCCTTGTAAGGTTGATAGTCTAACGATTACCAACCTTGGCGGTAAATATTTAAATATAAATTAATACATATTGTGGTGTTTTTTTATGATAGAGCATGAGTTACTTTGGGTCGGATTACCTATCATTGGTCACCCCAAAAAAATTAAAAATTTCCTATTGCAAAGAGGAAGGTTTACATAGTACATATAATGACATAATTTTCACAAGCGAAGATATAATCAAAATTTCGAGAAAAATCAATTTTAAAATAGCATAATTTTGCATGTAAAATGCATGTCGAAGCCACGCCCATAGCCGAGGTTATAAATATATGTTACGGTCGCTCGATGCCGAGCGCATTTGTCAGTCGACTGCCGTGCGTATAACATAGTAGGAATTATGATTGCACAAGATTTTTTTCCAAAAATATTTTAAGAATAAGTTCTCTAAATAAATCTAAACCGGGAAAATGTGGGGAAAACCTTGGCCTTCCGGTTTTGATGGCGCTAATTACTTTTTTGGGTGGGTCTGGCACGGCCAGAATTGGGCGCATCAAAAAACCTACCCTACGGCCCTCCGGGCCTCCGGGCGGTTTTTCAATCGCGTACGCCGCTCCGCGGCAGAGCTAAACATACGAGAAGGCGCCACTCATCAAGCAAACCGGGATGAAAGCAGCCGGGATTTTAAACCTGTTAGCAGATGTATTTAAATAAATATAAACGCAGATGATAACAAACGTATATTTGAACAAAAGGGCAATTAACATTAATAAGTAAAAGTAAATAAAACCGACACGCGTGGTTATTACAGACCGCTTCGATATTCAAAGTCACTCTAACTAACTGTCAAATATTTCCATAGCCGTCTCACGCGGTATCGTCACAGTCCAGGGACGTACACTATTTCAACACTTCCCCTCAATACGCGTCGAGCACGAGTTCAAAGACCGACCGAGGTTGAACATGTTTACGCACTTGGCATGCTTTAACCTAGGTAAAGCCTTCGTAAGCACATCTGACACCATATCTTCAGTCCCTACGTGGGATACAGTCACTAATCCATTAATAATGGCTTCCCGTATAAAATGGTATCGTATGTCTATGTGTTTACTTCTTGCATGGAACATGGGATTTTCTGCAAGTTTTAACGCACTCATGTTATCGTTGAATATCCGGATCTTACTCAACTCCTCGAATCCTAATTCGATGACAAATCCACGCAAGTAAATTGCCTTCTTCGCGATTTCAACCATCCCCATGTACTCGGCTTCAGTGGATGATAGGGCTTCTTCGATTCCCAGGAAATAGGACCATTACATAAGAACAACGAGTAACCGGTACAGGAACGTCTATCTATCGCACAATTTCCCCAGTCAGAGTCCACGTACCCTTGCATTCCGAGTTTGCAGGGATCATACACAATTCCCAAATCGATTGTCCCCTTTAAATACCGCAAAACACGTTTAGCTGCCAAACAGTGGCTTTTCCTAAAACAATTATTGAATTGGCTTAAATAGCTCACCGTGTAGCTAATGTCGGGTCTCGTAGCAAGCGATAGGTAATTCAGAGCTCCAATTAATTCCCGATAAGGCAATTTGCACTCTTCTTCAGTGGGAGATGTTGTGGGTTTAATTAATTTAATTCCGCATTCAATTGGTGTGCTCACTGGTTTCGAATCTTCCATGGCAAATCGATTTAAAATATCTTTGATGTAACTTCTTTGGTGTAAACCAATTTTGTTGCCGTCACGAGAGAACTCAATACCGAGACAATATCCTACTTTTCCCAGATCTTTCACCTTGAACCTTTTAGACAGTTCATTCTTCAGACTGGTGATCGCAGTTGTGCTCTTCTAAACAATCAGAATATCGTCTACGTACACAAGGATAAACTTCGAGTCTTCCCCTCGATTAATAACATAAAAACAAGGATCGAAATCTGTAGGCCTAGCGCCGAGTTCACGCAGGATTCCATTTAACTTTTTGTACCAGCTTCTTCCTGCTTGGCGTAATCCATACAATGATCTCTTCAGCAAGCAGACTTTGTTTCCGTCTTGCAAATCTTGCAACATTTTCTTTGCCTTTGAACTTACGTCAGATCCGTGTTCTTTAGATAAAACATCTAGTATTTCGGGTAACTTCTTTGGAGGTTCCATATAAATGGTCTCTTCTAATTCCCCATTCAGATATGCATCAGCCACATCAATTTGATGTATCTTCATACCATGCTGAGCTGCCAAAGCGGTGATGAACCTAATTGAGTTCAGACGAGCTACAGGTGCAAATGTTTCGTTGAAGTGAATTCCCGGCTTTTGACTAAAGCCCTGTGCAACTAGTCTCGCTTTTCTCTTCTCTAGGCTACCGTTTGCAGTAAATTTGTTTCGTAATACTATACGACTTCCGATGACTTCATCGTTGGTTGGGCGATCAACTAAAACCCAAGTACCAGTATTTATAATGGATCTTACCTCGTCGGCCATAGCTTCAAACCAATCCGAAGCTTCCAATCCTTCAAGCGCTTTCCTCATTGGGACTTCCGAGACAAATGCTTCTTCGGTTTCTTCCTCAATGTTCGCAACCATGTTGAATTTTTTTCGCGGTCTTCCCCTGGAACCAGTCCTTACTATTCGGGGTCTTCCTTTACCACGAACCGTTAGGTTTTCTTCAACTAAGTCTTCGTTTTCTTCAACTAAGTCTTCGTTTTCTGTGATTTCGTTTTCTTCACATTCTTCTTCCTTTCGAAGTATATTTTCTTCTGG
Organism: Podabrus alpinus; assembly: GCA_932274525.1. NCBI lineage: Eukaryota > Metazoa > Arthropoda > Insecta > Coleoptera > Cantharidae > Podabrus > Podabrus alpinus. The sequence continues at coordinate 32,806,391 of OW026452.1, forward strand.
ATCGATGTCCATATTGATGTCACGGGCGCTTCCATTTTTAATGTCAACCATGATGGTTTCTTCATGCGGAAAAACGTTTGAATATTTGTTGACGTTTTTGTTTCCATCCAAGAACTTCATGTCGCGAGTCACTTCCAGCTTCTTCTCGTTTGTCAACCAGATCCTGTAGCCTTTGGATTAGATCGAGTACCCAATGAAGATTCCATCTCTGCCTCGAGCGTCGAACTTCCCTCTTCCAGGTTTTCTGTACATAGAAACGACTTTACATCCAAATTCTTTAAAATTACTTACGTTTGGTGGTTTCCCCGTCCAAATTTCGTAAGGAGTCTTCCCGTTAAGACTTTTGGTTGGACAACGATTTCGTATGTAGTTTGCTGTTAGTATTGGTTCAGCCCAAAACGATGGAGGTAGTCCTGACTGAATCAGCAAACAACGAGCCATGTCGACCAGCGTACGGTTCTTTCTTTCCGCGATTCCATTTTGTTGTGGGTTGTAAGGTGCTGTCAGGCGCCTCACGATTCCATTTTTCTTCAAGAAATTGTCAAACCCTTCGTTTACGTATTCCGTGCCATTGTCGGATTGGATACACTTAACTTTCTTCCTCGTTTGCCTCTCCACCATTGCAACGTATTCTTTAGTTATTTTTAACACATCACTTTTAGATTTTAGAAATCGAACTTCACACCACCGGGAGCGATCGTCTATAAATTCAACAAAATACTTTGCTTTTCCATGCGATTCGACCCTCATCGGTCCGCAAACATCTGTGTGAATTAATTCCAGAATGTTTTTTTGGAAATGTACTTCTGGTCATTTTACCTTTGGCACAGACTTCGCATTCCAAATTTGCATTTTTAATATCAAAATTTGTAAGTCCTTTTACATTACCGTTTCGTGCACTTTCACAAAGGTCTCTAAAATTCAAATGTCCCATTTTACGATGCCACTTCATTACATCTTCGGTTGAGGATTCGAGTAAACTATCAGTTTTTCGATTTTCTAGCACATTTTTCTCAACGTTAGCTGTCGATTCTTTTTCACAATGTTTATTATTGTCATTCACGCGTACATAATACAAGTCACCTATACGATCAGCTGTCCTTTTGATTTCACCGGTCTTTCCGTAAACTAACGCTTTATTCCGTTTAAAAAGTACTTCATTACCATGATCGGTAATTTTACTTACAGATAACAGATTCGTTCGCAAATCTGGTACATGTAGAGTATCGCAGTTTAAAATTTCGCGATTCACGAGTTCCGTTCACGTTTATTTTAACCGTTCCCTTTGCCGATATTTGCGTGTGCGAATTGTCCGCGAGTTTCAAATTTGCATTACCCGATTCGCTAATTTCCACAAATTTATACACGTCCTTGCAAATGTGTGTGAAGTCGCCCCGCTGTCTAAGCACCAGCTGGATTTCCGATCGTAATTTTCCACTTGATTTATTTCACATGTAAGCATAGTTTCTTCCGAACGATTCGCGAATGATTGCTTAGAATTTACGTAGCAATCGGCCGCTTTGTGTCCGTGTTTACGACATTTATGGCACTTATATTTAAATTGCACATTGTCTTTATGCTTATCTGTTAGTTTTTCCATCGGTTTCTTGTGGTTGTTGCTCCATCTTTCCGATTTCTTGGAGAACATAACATTTTCTGTTTTGTTTGTACGTACGTCGCTTCTTGCGTCGCTTTCTTCGGTTATTTTTATACGCAACACTTCAGGCGTTGGCAATTCGTCACGTGATTCTATAGCACATCTGAAATTTTCAAAGTTTGACGGTAAACTGTATAATAACATGATAGCTAATAAATCCGGGTTAATTTCCACTTCCATTTCATGTAATTTGTCGACTGCGTCGAAAAAGCTGTTCATATGAACTCGAACGTCGTCGCCATTTGCCATTTTTTGTAGTGTCAATTGCTTTAACAATTGTGCCTTCCTAGCAGGACCCGATGACTGATAAATACTTGCCAATTTCATCCACACGTCACGAGATGTAACGCATCCTTTAATCTGCTTCAATTCCGTTGGATTTATTGAAAGGATTATTTCGGATTTTGCCTTGTTATCGCTTGTTGACCATTTTTCCACCTTTTTTGTACTGTCGGCATCTTTGGTGATTTCCGGTTTCTTAGATGATCCGTTCACAAAACACCATAGGTCACATTTAACTAAAATAGCTTCCATCTGTATCTTCCACGTATCGTAATTGTATTTTCTTAAATTCTCAATGCGTGCAACGTTTGCAAAACTCATTTTTAATGATTCCGTTGACACGATGATAAAAGAACAATGAACACTTTTATTTTTATATTATTAATTTTTCTTTTGCAACTGGGCACCATAACCTGTTAGCAGATGTATTTAAATTAATATAAACGCAGATGATAACAAACGTATATTTGAACAAAAGGGCAATTAACATTAATAAGTAAAAGTAAATAAAACCGACACGCGTAGTTATTACAGACCGCTTCGATATTCAAAGTCACTCTAACTAACTGTCAAATATTTCCATAGCCGTCTCACGCGGTATTGTCACAGTCCAGGGACGTACACTATTTCAACAAAACCCCCAAAAAATCGCCTAAAAACAAAAAATAATCAATGTTACATGTAGGAGAGTCGAGCTGCATCTGCCGGTGCGAAATACTCTAAGTGTTAGGGTCATTCATTACGCACGGACCGACCACAGAATGAGCGACGCGCGGGAATCTCGTTAATTTTACCTCTGAATTACAGGAAATTTAGCTAACTTCAAAATCGATTTACTCAAAATTTTGATTACATCTTCGCTTGTGAAAATTATGTCAGTATACTATATAAACCTTCCTCTTTGCAATAGGAAATTTTCAATTTATAATAATAATAATAATAATAATTCTTTATTTACGGAACAATTTCCTTTTAACTATAAAATACACACAATAAAAAATAAAATAAATAAATAATAAATTTACAATCACAAATTCAATAAAAAATAAATTAAACAAAATAAATAAATAATAACAATCACAAATTCAAAGCTGGCCTCAGCTGAAGTTTAAATTTCGCTAAAGAATAAGCGAAATTGTCGACCCCTATTGTGTTGGCAAGTTTTTGCGATCTTGTCATAGGCGAGTGCATTCCATAACTTGTCCTATGGAAATCAACCAGGAATTGGTCCGGATTACGGGTTACGCACGGGTGAGCCCAAAGATTAATCCTGAGCAGCAGATCAGGGCAATCAATTAAATTGTTCAATAATTTGAAAAGAAAGCACAAATCTAGGTACTCTCTCCTTTTAACCAAACGAGACAATCCCAAGTAGCCTAGCAACAAGTCGTAGTTGGAGTCCAAGGAGATGTGAAATTTAAAGCAGAGGAATTTCACAAATCTTCTTTGAAGTCTTTCAATACGGGTAATGTGCGTCAAATGGTACGGATGCCAGACCGTTGAACAATATTCGAGGTGCGACCTGACGTAAGCGACAAACAACAGGTTTAAGACTCTTAAGCTGGTGAACTCATGAGCATAGACCTAGCATTTTATTCGCCTTATTTACGATTACATTTACGTGAGATGTAAAACCAAAGTTGGAATCCATAGTTACGCCTAGATCTTTGAAGCTACAAACGGTTTCAAGCTCGTTACCTAACAAGGTGTACGTGTGATGCATACGGATTATCTTTCGCGTAAAGCGAATAGACTTGCATTTAGCAATATTTAATTGGATAAAGTTAGCATTACACCACGACTCGAATGAAAGTAAATCATTGGAGATCAGGTTGTAATCCTGATTAGAGTAAGCGATTTTGAAAATCTTTAGATCGTCTGCAAATAAAAGGAATTTGCAGTGCTTGAAGGCCCATTTGATGTCGTTGACATAAAGTATAAATAATAAGGGTCCGAGATGAGAACCTTGTGGGATACCGGATGACACTGGTATATCTCGAGAGAAAGTTTTACCAATTTTCACCTTTTGATGTCGATCGGACAAGTACGACGAGAGCCAATTAAGTATGTTAATACCAAAGCCAAGCTTACCCAACTTGAATATTAACCGTTTAATATGGACGCGATCAAATGCCTTAGAGAAGTCTGTGTATAAGCAGTCAACGCTAGAGCCAGATTCCAGGTTGTTTATGACATATTCTGAGAAAGTGCATAAATTTGTTGCAGTTGATCGGTGTTTGAAGAATCCGTGTTGTTCTTCAATAATAACTCCTTTAACCACCCAATAAAGCTTATCAGTGATAATCCATTCAAAAAGTTTGGGGATCACTGATAATATACTTATTGGTCTATAGTTACCGACGTGGGAACGATCCTTGCCCTTGTAAACAGGCGTAATTGACGAAACTTTCCAGGCGCTAGGGAAGCAGGAAGTCTGCAATGATTTATTATAGAGCAGTGTTAAAGGCTTAATTAGACTTTCACTACAATTTTTCACGAATATTTCAGGGATACCATCCGAGCAAGGGTTTAAAGATGTCTTAAGTAAACGTAACTTATCAGCTACTTCCTCTTCACTGATCACGATATTCGTCAAATCCACACAATTCGCTAGGTAAGAGTCCCATTCAGTATTGGTAACGTTATCAGGGTGAACGCAGTAAACATTCTGAAACGAGTTTGCAAAGAGGTTAGCTATGCCAGAAGAGTCTTCACAACTGACTGAAGCGTCGTGCATTTTTGAAGGAATGTCACTATCACTGAATTCAGACTTGCTTTTAATGAAGGACCAAAATTGCTTAGGAGAATTATTTAATATCTTGCATTCAACATCGATAATATGGTTCTTTCTGTCGCATTCAATAGCCGACTTGCAGTATTCTCTTGCTTCGGAAAAATGTCGATATGTGTCCACATTCGGGAAATTCTTATATACCTTGTGAAGACGTTTCTTATTTAGGATTAATGACTTGGTACGCTTGCTTATCCAGATAGGGAAGGTGTCACGTTTCTTCTCGAATTTTAGTGGTACAAAAGATTTAATTACTGAATGAACGACATCGTTAAACGTGTTTACACAATCATTAATAGAACAAAGTTTGTCAATAAAATTCCAATTGACCTGGCACAACTGGTTGTTAATAATGGAGTACGGAGCATTTAAGAAATCTAAGTATTGACAGCGGCCTTCCGTCTTAAGGAGATCGATGGCAAGATCTGTGAAGGTGATAAGCAATGAGGGGTGGTTTCTGTCAGCTGGAGTGATTAATGGCAAAGTCTCTTCAACCAGTAAATGGCTGCGGTTGTAGAAAACAAGGTTTAGAATAACATTATTAAGATTAGATATAGAGTTGAACTGTGAGAAACAGTTGGTGGAAAGCTCATCGCAGACAACTTCTTCAACTTGTGACGATACATTGATTGCTGATAGTGATGCACTGAAATCGTGTGACTGCCAAGATAGTTTAGGTAGGTTATAATCACCAATAATACAAATTTTACGGTTCGGAAATTGTTGAACAAACTTACTAACCTGAGTAAGGTGACTAGTGTACACAAGTTCAGAAGATTGTGGAGGAATATAAGTGGCACAAAGTAGAATATTGTCATTACCCAGATTGATGGAGATCCAAACTTCTTCCCGATGCTTGAATAAAGCGGGCATTTCGCTAGACGATAATGATTTCAATACTGCAACAATCACTCCTCCTCCAAGCGATTTAAAACTGGTATCGCATGATCTATCCGTGCGGTAGACTGTATACCTATTGTCGATGAACTCGTTAGTGTTAAAACTAGAAGATAACCATGTCTCGGTTAACACGATTACAGAGTAATTTTCATTTAAAATGCTTACGTATAAATTGTTAAGTTTAGTACGTAAGCCTCGAACGTTTTGGTAAAATATTTTTAAGGATTGTTGGTTGTCGTTAATGGAATTTGAAAATTTGAAGTGCGTGTATGATGATTATTATTGTTATTCCAATGTTGTCTTTCGTAGAAAATTTTTACCGCCATACCGGCTGGCCAGAAGGAGGGCTCCAGTAATTGGTTGGAGTAAGTTGAATCGATTGAAATTTTGAAGGAGCTGTAGTGCTCCGGATACTTGGATTGGAGTTTCGTAACCGTCACATTTGGTTGAATTCTATGTACAAGATCACCTAGTTTATCGACTATATATTCGTGAACGTCTGTCTCACAGACTACGGGACTTACACGAGTAAGATGAATTTTCGTGTTGTGTATTCTTCTAGGTATAGCGGCAAAACTTACCGGTATTGTGTCATTGGGTGATTGATTTGAACCTATTACAAGTTCTCTTCTCTTTGGTCGATATGGAGCATTTTTCCCTTTAGATTCATTCTTTTTTCCATTATTTACAATACTTTCGTGAATTGGTGAAGTGACAGCAGCCTGGTTTATAACCTCACTTTTGGTTAAGGATATAACTGAGGGTGTGTTCATATCAATACTTCGTACCGAGTTTAAACTTGGCGAATTTGATCGCGTTTGCGTTGAAATATGCGAGAGCTCGTTCACCTTCTCTAACAGTAAATTATTATTTAAAGATTTTTCTTGAATAAGCTCCTTCATGGTTTGAATTTGCTGTTTCAAGCTAGTAATCAGGTCACAGTATACAATTGAACAGCCATCAGGGTACCAATTAGATAAAATAACATTGTCTTTATACTTATCCGATAACTTTCTAGTAATCAATAGCTCAACCAACTCGTCCTTCTTCATCTTGTGGAATTCTGCTGCCAATTTTGCATTTTCCTGTGCCATTTTCAATTCGTATATTCAATTCAAAAAAAACATAACCTAAATGTTCGGTGCGGGTAAAACACGTCCGTGCTGCTCGGCGGCCTGATTTTATTTGGAGTAACCAATATTAGGGTACTCTAGCCGTTACTTTTAATATCAGGGTAGTTACGTGGTTTCGTGCTCCACTTCTGGGCGCCAAATTTTTGTTGTGGTGTTTTTTTCTGACGACCAACCATTTAATTTTGAAATCCGTGAATTCTTGAATTTTTTCTTTAAATTTTTTTTTTCCAAATTATTTTATCCACTTTAAATTTTACGCACTCTTTCAATTTTAAACTTAAATTTTCGTTTTTATTTACAACAAAATTAAACTGTACAAAATTTTTACAATGATCTAGATCAAGCATCCTATACGCTCCACTGCCTGGCGCTGACTGTCTTCCTTCTCCTTCCAACGAAAAATGTTCCTTTGTCTGCGCACAAGGATATTTATTCACCAATTCCCCCTTCTTTTAAATTTAATTTACAATATTTGTTACATTTTTCAATTTTAAACATGTTAATTTTTATTTTTTATTCTTGAATATTTCCGAAATTGGCTAAGCATTGATATACAGTTCAACGCCGTCTAGATTTTATAGTAACATTGCTAAATTTAGTAATTTTACTGGTAAAATCTTTATAAATTTGGATTTCAATGACTTTGCATGTAAAGAATTGGTGAATATCGGAATTTTTGTATCAATTTAACATTTTTTTTTATAAATTTTTAACTAAATTATTATTATATAACAAAAGTATTATTTAGACATGGTCATTATCAATTATTTACAAATATTATCAAATTTTAACTTAAACATGTTTTTTTTTATTTAAGAATAAAAAATATCAAATAATACTATCAAAAATAAAATTAACTTTTCTAAAATTTTTTTATGCACACTGCATTCTAATCTGAAATCTTTCTATTCTGACTATTTCAAGCGTATTATCTTTCTTTTACTTTTATTTATAATTTGGATTAATTGCTGTCTGTTGTGACAATATTATTTATATTACTTATTTTTCCTTATTTTTTATTTTTCCTTATTTACTTAAACTTATTTTTCCAATTCTTAATCATTGAAGTTTTTTTTGATTGATTCTTTAACAAAATTTTTTATAATATTCACCCCCCTTATTCATTCTCCATTCTTCATCTATCCATCATCATAATTCAACTATTCATCAACATTTTTATTATTGTTACCCATTATTCATAATTCATTAAATTTATCCATTATTTAATTCATTTATTATATTTTTACTGTCGTACCCAATCTTCAATTCTCCTTCTATCACTAACTTTATTTTGTTATAAAATTTTTTCAATTTCGCAACAGATTTGAATTTAATTAAATTCAAATTCTTACATTTAGTGCCACTTTCGTAACGCCCTGTACAACGAACGTGATATGACAGCAATTATGAGACGCGCATGCGAGTATGATGAGTCATGGGCGAACTCTCGAACGAGGAGGTCGACTTTTGTATGTGCGGTGAAGTGATCGGGGGGTTGGGTTCCGAACTTTGCAAGATATGGTTGCGATTTTGCGAGAATTACAGTCCAGCAATGCGAATGATTTTGGAATATTGTTTGTTTTCCAAACCCAGTAGGGGATTTTAAATTCGTTGTTGAAGGATGGTGGATGTTTCCCGTATCGTACTTTTTTTGTCGGACCCCATTGTCCATACTTTCTGTAAAAGATTTGAATCCGTTCAAACTGGTAAGTCACCAAATTTGTTGCTAATTACTTCGCAGATACATACGTTAATCAACTCGGCCAATTTTTGCTTCGACCACCTGGAGTTTGTTATCACTATCTATTGAAACAGATTTTGTTCAAGCTTCAATAAATTATTTCTATTTTCTCGTTTGAATTTGCCCTTGGCTGATTCATGTTTTTTTATGTTTTAACATTTTGGGTTTCTCTTTTGTCTTGCATTTTTAATTGCAGAGTGTTTGCCAAGATTACGATTGAATTGCAGCTTTTGTATTGCTGCATCGAAGTGATTGAAGGCAATCTAATCTCTTTTGCGTTCGCAGGCGTGGAAATAAATTAATGTTTGAATTTTGTGTTTGAAAACTTATTAATTATAAATTATATTATAATGTTTTATTTAATTGAATTTTATGGACGTCTTATTTCCACTATGTAACATCGAATGGTGCTTGCTGAATGCATTGGCAAAGGAATTCCAAATTGGTCGACTTAAGTTCAAATCTTGTATTTGAAATTTTTGTTCGATAATTTTTTTGTGTTTATTTTTGGTTTTATGTTTTTTTAGAAGGCAGCGATGTGCGACCAATGTACAGGGTGTTGCATTTCATCGGGGTCGCTTCCGTTTGATTATATTGTTGGAAGTTCGATTGTGGTTCCACCGTTTGTGGGATTTTTTATATGACCACTCGAACGTTCCGTTGATTAATTTTGGGGAGTGATTCTTGGTGGCAATGTTGTTGCCACTGTACTGGTTCTGGTCGGCTAATGCACTTTACATCCGACATCGCTTATCTCATCGCCTTCCGACAACGAACATCTTATTGTTGATTTTATTTTGGTGTGTTAGCAAAGCTGTTTCCTTGATTTGACACGACCCACGGCCTTGCCGCCGCATTAACGAGCTGGTTTATACCTAACATCAGGGCCCCACGCAATTAAAAGTAGAATTTATTTTCTGCGTAGACATTATCTGTTCCGAGCTATCTTCTCATTAGAGATAGAGAGGACAGATATTGTTTCAATTTTCCATTCACTTGCATCTAATTTTAATTTTCAACCTATTTATGATTCATCCAATATTATTTTGTCAAATCTTGTTTCTGATTTTATTTAAGTTTTTGGTATCTCTAAGAGGAGTTCGGTTTCTGATACCTCATCATAAAAAGCAGTAAATTTTGATACAGCTAATTTCAATTCTTCAAAGTTCGCCAAAAGTAAAGTATTAGTCTGCACAACCTGGAACAATGAAGCTAGTACATCTTGAACTGACTTCGATCTAGTTAGGAGTTCAATATTGAATCGGTCAAGACATTCCAACATATCCTTTCGAACTTCAGTTTTCCATGTGAGTCCTGCACGGGGTCAACTCATCGGCCATTCATTTTTTACGTCGAATCCGCCTTTCTATTGGAATGTCATATACTTCTGATTTTTCCACAGCACGATCTATTGCCCCTTTTACAATACGACTCCGGTTTTCTTCAACATAAAGACGAAGTGCCTCTAATTTTATGGTTAGTTGATCAACACTCAAGCCTTTACTTTGCAATACAATCTGGGTACAAGTATTTTCCTTAGTACATCCTTCCAATAGAAAAGATAGCAAAGAAACGCGAAATCGCACACAGCAGGGATTTGGGATAAGGATCTGCGCAGCACCTCTGGTGTCTAAATGTTCTTGTTTGTCACATACTTTTTCAATTGCTGCCACAATTCCATCGAAATTTTCGGTCAATACAGTAGAACTCTAATTATCCGAACTCCGACTATCCGAATTTCGGATTATCCGAATCGCTTTCAGAAAAAAAAACTTTAAGACGGAAACGTACTGTGATTTGCAAAATAATGATTTTGGTCAGCCCGAGTGTGACCACATGCAACTTCTCACTATCAAGCGGATACGCGACTTGGCTGCCCGGATTATCCGAATGGGGTCCGGTTCCAATTGATTCGGATAATTGGAGTTCTACTGTACTTTTACTGCAGAATAAAGAGCACTCCAACGCGTTATTGAGAGTCGTTTAACAGATGCTTTGCTATGTTTAAGAAGCACTTCCCAGCGGCTAGTGGAAGCAGAAAAAAATTTAAAAATTGTATCTAATGTTCCGAAAAATGTTACACAAGATACATTTTGTGCAAATGAGTGTTGGCCACATTGATTTACAATCAGAGTTGCAGATTCCATCATCGGATGTAAGTCTCATATATTGGACATGAGGGAGGGATCGAACAAATACAACGATATAATGTTTACACGTTTAATGTTAGTATAAGACTGACAGTAAAAAGTTACAGACATGAAATGTCATAAAGCCTTACAAGTATCTTACTTATATTAATAGGTGTCGCCACTTACACCTTTGTAGAGATATTTCCAACATCATGTATTACAGCTGAAATATTTCGATGAATAACCTAACAATTTACAAAGCAACGCATTTTGCATTTGCTGGACAGAATTTAATGGAAAAATAGAGAGTACAGAAATTGGAAGTTGCCTCGATGAATAAAATTTTTTTGTATAAAAATTATTTTTTTAATTTAAAAATTACTTTTAAATTACCCCCTGCTTGGGGGTACCAAGGTCTGCTTAGTTATGAAATGGAGATTCTGGTCGAGTCCAGACCATAATTTGGGTGGGGGGGGGCTAAAATCTCAAAAAAATATTCAATATACAGGGTGTCCCCGTGACCGTGGAGAACCTTTGAGATGGTGATTAAAGACACTTTTCTAAGACAAATTTTCAAATAAAATTTTTGTCAAAGTCCAAACCCTTGGGGGGTACCTCCCTTTAAAGCAATTTTTTGAATTTCTGATTTCAAACGGCCATAGCTCCGATATTATTAATTTTTTAAGGGTAATGGATTAGAACTTTATTGAAGATCATTCGCTTGTCTACAAATTAGGTTATAACCCCTTATCGTCTAGAATCAACGGATTTCGTTGATTTCGTTTCGTGTAACGAATTTTTTTCCCTTTAAATTCGTTCGCAATAATTATTTAATTGGCACTTCTCGCTCCATCTAGCGGTCGAACTGGGAAGAGAGATTGGGATAAGAAAAATCATTTGAATCGGTTGTGTTTTTCGAGTGCATCGATGAAGTGATAGTGGAACCAAGTTTGATTTGGAAGATCAATCACCCACGGTAGTTTGGGGATCCAGTTGGTTTTCGCTGCAATCGATTCTCGAGCACCGAGACTCCTTCCGTTTGGGGTTTTAACGCAGATTTCGGGGCCTGATCAGGAGTCGCAGGTATTTCGTATTATTTCTCTTTTATGTTATGGTATTAATTATTATTTTTTTAATTGTTTTAACATTTTGGTTTTTTATTTGCCTTGCATTTTTGATTTGAACGTTTTTGGCCGAAATTATCGTTAAGTCGCAGGTTTTGCTTTTCTGTTCGACGTGATTAGAGGTTATCTAATCTGACGTTCGCAGACGTGGATTTTAATGTCAATGTTTGAGTTTTATGTTTGAAAACTAATTAATCTTTAATTGTATTATTATGTTTTATTTAATTAAGTTTTAACTGTGCATTATTTTCTCTAGGTAACAACGAACGGCGTTGGTCAATTGCATTGGCATAGGAATTCCTACGCGTTCTATATAGGTTCAAATCTTGAATTTGAAATTCTTTGTTGAACATTTTTTTGTGTTTATTTTTGGTTTTATGTTTTTTTTAAGAAGGCAGCGATGTGCGACCAACGTACAGGGTGTTGCATTTCATCGGGGTCGCTTCCGCTTGATTTTATTGTTGGACGTTCGATTGTGGTTCTACCGTTTGTGGGATTTTTTATGACCACTCGAACGTTCCGTTGATTGATTTTGGGGAGTGGTTCTTGCTGGTAATGTCTTTGCCACTGTATTGGTTCAGGTCGGCTAATGCAATTTCCATCCGACATCGCTTATGTCATCGCCTTCCAGCAACGAACATCTAATTGCTGATTTAATTTTTGTTGTGTTAGCAAAGCTGTTTCCTTGATTTTCTTCGGGGCGTTCATTTGACACGACCCACGGCCTTGCTACCGCTATAACGAGCTGGCTTATACCTACCATCAGGGCCCCACGCAAATTAAAGTAGAATTTATTTTCTGCGTGGACATTATCTGTTCCGAGCTACCTTCTCATTACAGATAGTGAGGACAGATATTGTTTCAAGTTATAAATTAAATTATAGGAAAAACTGTTTAAAAAATTCAGGTGCCCAAACCGGATAGGGAATTTAACGGGCTACAACTTTTGTTAAATAAATTTTTTTGGGCAACCAACCGTTTTCACAGAAACTCTGAAAATAATGAACAAGGTGTAGGTAAAAAAAAATAAATTCACAAAATTAATTTAATAAATGCTCAAAATGGCCTCCCTCATTTTCAGCACACAGGCGTGCTCTTTTCAAAAGGTGTTGCACGGTATTATTTATAATGGCGCTTCTTTCGTTAAGTTCTGTCACACCTATCTGTATTCTTTCCATTAATTCCTCTCTGGTTTCGGACTTTCTTCTATCGCTGTAAACTATAGCTTTAAGGGCACCCCATAAAAAATAATCGAGCGGTGTTAAATCCGGTGATCGTGCCGGCCAATTGATAAATCCGCACTTTGAACTTAATACTTATGTTACATGCCCTTTCAAAAATTAAAATTTTAAACTAAACAACATTTGAAATCTTAACATAATTTTGAATTTATCAAACTTTTAAATTTTTACAAAATTTTATTCTTACAAAGTTTTAATTAGTGACATAATCTTTTAAATAACCCGGCTTTGAAATTAATCTTTTCGACCGTTCTCTTGCTTCGTTAACATTTTCTTGTAGACCTGATGTTGAAGCACTTTGATTTTTATTTTCACTTAAATCACGAATAATCGGTTTCGGTTTAGGAATATGCTCTGCTTTCACTTTCACTTCCGATTCGCGAAAATTTTGATTTAAATTATCGGTTTTATCACTTTGTCCTTCTAAAAGTTCTTTAACGTCACTGGTGCCGACATGCCGACAAATGTATCCGATTACGTCGTATTGTAACTTAAAATAACACTTGGTGTAATAAGCAGCGCTTATTAAATAAAACAATGATTTCCAACAATTATAAACTATATTCAAAACCTTGTGCTAGCGACTAACTACAAGTGAGGTTCACGTTGAACTACTTTTTTGGTTCATTGCAACTACTTATATGTATGTACAGGGTGTTGCCAACCGTAACAAGCGCCATCTGTTACACGCTTTTTTTTTTTTTTTTTTTACAAAATTGACATATCCAACAAATATTACAAACACAACATATTACAATAAAATTTTACACAATGTATCAACACAACACAAGAACTAATCGCGGCCATACTTTCGTGGTGGCTTCACCGTGCGACCACTGCGTGTCCGATACTGCTGCTCACCGATAATCGGTGCATCCGCTCTCTGACTGCCCTGCGTCTCTTCGACCACTGAACCCTCAACGACTTCTTCTTTAACTGGTGGCACCGACTCATGTATGCCACGTTCAGAAAGTTCAGCCTCGACATTCACCGATTGAGCTGGTTCACTCACGCTATGTTCCCGACGTTCATTATCGACACTTTCTTGTATTTCATGATGCTCGGGTTGTATGATTCTAATCTCTTTCAGATTATCGCTTCCGCTTCTTACTTGCCTTTTAATGTTTTCCTCTAACAACATTTCACTTGCGTTGAAATCAGTATTACTTGTTTTGGAAATAAGTCGGCGGTTCCGCCTAAAAAAATTGTTAAATCCATCCTTGATTATGTATGACCGATCATTAACATTTTCAACCACTGTTCCATAATTCCACTCTTTTTCTGTCTTCCTAAAGATCACCCGTTGTTAAGATTGGCAGTTGCTTTGCATTCCTATCGTAGTAGTACCTTTGTCTTTCCTTTTTTATTTTTAATTTTTCTTGAATGCTGTTCTCACTCACGTTGTTGCGACACAATAGCGAGTCTGCAATTGGTAGTTTTGCTTTGATTGATCGCCCAAAGAATAATTGTGCAGGAGACAACTGCAAACTTGCCACTGGCGTTGTATTGTATTCCAGTATACGGTATTGGAATTGATGAACATCCCCTGCCTCGTAACAGCGCTTAAGAATATTCTTTGCAATGGCCACTCCTTTTTCCGCCAGCCCATTACTTTGAGGATATCGGGGGCTTGAAAATTTCATTTGAATATTGGCGGTACTTGCAAATTTCTCAAATTCACCCGATCCGAAGGGACTGTTGTCACATTTGATGATTGTTGGGTATCCGATTGTATTAAACTTGCCGCAGATGATCTCGATAATGTGCTTTGATGTTTTATTTTTGATTGGTTCAGCAATTACATAATTGGAGTAGGCATCTATCAACGCAATGAAGTCTCGTCCTGCATATTCAAATAAATCCATCGATACTCTATGAAACGGATACTTAGGTGCCTCTTCCTGTACTAGTGGCTCTTTTTGATTGTTTCGTTTAAATTTTTCGCATATCGTACATTTGGACGTGATTTCCTTGATTTGACTGTTCATTCTTGGCCAGAAATAATGCATTCTTGCTCGTGCAAGCGTTTTTTCAATTCCCAAGTGTGGTGAATGTAGCCATCTACACATTTCATCCTGCAATTCCGTTGGTATTACCAGTCTATGATCTCGAAATAATAATCCATTCTCGTAATGTAATTCAGCTTTATACTTGCAAAATTCCTGACTTAGATCATCCAATTTATGATATGATGGCCACCCATTTTCGACATAGCTACATATCCGCATGTAACGTTCATCTCGCTCAATTATTGACCTATATAACTTGTAATTGTCTTCCGATAGACATGCTGACTTTGTTACCGAGTGTATGATTCCCGACAATTCGCTGATTTCCGTATTTTCTCTCAATTGTGCTCGCGATAAACAGTCGGCCACAAGCATTTCTTTTCCCGGTTTAAATACTACAGTCAATTTCGGATATCTTAGGAGAATCAAAAACATGCGCTGTAATCGTGCAGTAACACCATCAATGTCTCGCTTAACCAGAGTTTCCAATGGCTTATGATCGCTCTCAACAGTGAATTCACGACCATACAAAAAAAAATGAAATCTTTGACATGCAAACACAATTGCTAACAGTTCCTTTTCAATTTGAGCCCACCTTTGTTCACTTTTGCTTAGCGTACGTGACGAGTATGCCACCGGGTGGCCTTCTTGCATCAGCACACAACCCAATCCATCCTTTGATGAATCAGTTTGTACAACGACTGCCTTCTTTGGGTCGTATACCGACAATACAGGGTTGGACGAAATAATCTTTAATAGGTTTTTAAATTCCGCCTCATGTTGTTCCTTCCATTCAAATCCTACATCCTTTCTGGTTAGATTCCGTAAAGCGGATGACTGCTTCGACAAGTTTGGAATAAACTTGGCCAGATATTTGAACAGTCCCAACAGTCGCATAACATCTTGCTTGTTTTCTGGTTTTCTCATTTCCAAAATTGCATCCCGATATTTGTTTGTCGGTTTGATTTTTCCATTTGAAAAAATGTGGCCCATGAACTGGACTTCCGCTTTCCGATATTGAATTTTTTCCGAGTTGAACTTGATACCGTTTGCTCTTGCACGTTCAATTACCACTGATAAGGTTTTGTCATGTTCAACTTCGTTTTCTGCCGCAATTCCAATATCATCGAAGTACACCACAACGTCTGGTATGTCACCAAATATTTCCACCATTTTCCTCTGGAACATCTCCGGTGCGCAATTTACACCATACGGGACACGATTAAATTTAAATTTCCCAAACGGAGTCATGAATGTTGTTAGTTCCGAGCTTATGTTGTCCAATTCCATGTGCCAAAATCCACAGCTAAGGTCAAGAACTGTGAAAACACGTTTATTTGCTAACCGGCTAGTGCAATCCTCGATTGTAGGTATTAGAAAATGTTCCCGCTGGATGCATTCGTTGAGTGGCTTTGGATCTAAACATATTCGTAGTTTTCCATTGGGTTTTTCAACTATTTGTAAGTTATTAACCCACTCCGTTGGGTAATCGACAGGTGAAATTATTCCGGTCTCTACCATGCACTCAATTTCCACTTTTAGTTTCTCAATTAAACTTAACGGTATCCGCTTTTTATATCGTAGTACAGGTATCGAATTTTCTTTTATTTTTATTGAAAATTTTCCGGGAAACTTTCCCAATCCGTCAAATATGTCACGATTGCTTTCCACTAATTCTTCTTTTCCTTCGGGCAGGCACGTGATTTTGTGCACATCCATTCGTTTAACTAATCCAAATCTTATACAGGTCTCCAATCCTAATAGCGGTTCATATTCATTGTTAACGACAAGAAATTCTGCAGCTTGTACAACGTGTGATTTTAAATCCATACATTCTAATTTGACAGTTCCAAAAATTTTAATCTTGTTGTCACTGTAATCAAAAACAGGAAAATCGTTTTCTTGGTTTTCCATAGCCATTTTTAAACGTCTGATCAGGTTTAGTGGGGCGCAATTGACATCTGATCCTGTATCAATTTTAAAATTAACTGCCTCGCCTTTGATCTTGTACGTCTTGATCCATCTTGTTCGACTTGACCCATTTTTCGTTGTGTTGACCCTAAAATCATAATTACCCCCTGCATTCTTCCATGTGATGGTGTTGGTGGTTCGACTTTTGCTTTCCACTTCTCTGCTAGTTGGTTTGTTTTCCTGATTGTATCGTCTCGGTTTCGACTGCCTACAAAACTTCTGGAAGTGTCCCTTTCGGCCACACGAATGGCACACTGCATTATTTGCTTTACACGATCGAAGATGATTTGGTGTAAATGCTACACCACAATTGTAACACGGACGAGTTATTGCGTTGACCAACTCAGGCTGTTCCAATATAGTACTTTGCACGCTTGATTGTTCAGCGCCTCGATCTAACAACGCTTTATTTGCATTTGCTGCTTCAAATACCCTGCTTGTTTTGATTACGTTTTGTAACGGTTCATCTTTGCCATCCAATAATTTCAGTTGTAACCTCTTATCGTGCACACCGATTATTATTCGGTCACGTAACATTCTTTCTTCGTACGATTTACCACATTCACATTTGTAATTGCAATATTTCAGTTGTTTACGCAGTTCCGTTTCAAATTCCGCAAACGATTGCTTTTCCTTTTGCATCATTGCGTTAAATTTGAACGATTCCATTGCAACATTTTTCATTGGGGTACAATATTCATCAAACGATCTTAGTATGTCATCCAATTTTCGATTATTTTGGCCTTCAGTTACTACTTCGGTTTCTCCTTCAGTTTCCACACTTTCTTGATTTCCTAGCATGTCCTCAGATGTTCCATCATTTGGATACAGTGTACTGTATATGTCCATTGCACGTGGACCAATTAACCATAAAAATGTCGCTATTTTTTGATTTTCTTCTAACTTGTGTTTCCCATTTGCCATCAGGTACATTAAAAATGTGCGTTTCCATATTGGCCATTCCGTTGCCAAGTCTGTGCAATCTAATTCGGACGGTAGTCTGTCACTTGTCGCCATTTTCATAAAATTTCAAAAAGTTTGCACGCTTTTAAATTAGCTATAGTAGTTATTACCTTCTTTGTGTTGATTTCCAGTTACCTTGTTGTCGTCTTACACATTCGACACCACGTGTTCGATAATTGCCTTTGGCGATTTCCCAATTCCACAGATTAATAAATTTACGATCGTAATTTTCACTTCTGACACCATGTAATAAGCAGCGCTTATTAAATAAAACAATGATTTCCAACAATTATAAACTATATTCAAAACCTTGTGCTAGCGACTAACTACAAGTGAGGTTCACGTTGAACTACTTTTTTGGTTCATTGCAACTACTTATATGTATGTACAGGGTGTTGCCAACCGTAACAAGCGCCATCTGTTACACTTGGTATTCTGTTATTTGACGCTGTGGCTTTTATTATCAATCCTTTAACTATCTGTACTGCACGTTCAATCATCCCGTTGGAACGCGGATAAGTTGGCCTCGATGTAGTGTGCTTTATGTCGTAGTATCTAGTAAATTCGCTAAAGCTGTTCGAATTGAAAGGTGGGCCGTTATCTGAAGTTATCTCTTGACTGATACCAAAGTATGCGAATGTTTCTTCAATTATTTTTATTGTTGTTTTCGAATCTTTTGATGTCACTTCTTTTACGATGATAAATTTAGAAAAATAGTCTATCATTACTAAACAATCTTTTCCGTTTATATAAGCAAAATCGATTCCGATCTTACACCAAGGTAATTCTGGGACCTCATGATTTGTAAGCGGTTGCTTTGTATTTGATTTCGAATACTTCTGACAAATTCTGCAACGTAATACAAATTCTTCGATGTCTTTAAACATTCCTGGCCAACATAGTAATGTTTTTGCTTTGTTTTTGGCACGCTGTCACGCCTTGATGCGAACTGTGAATTTTTTTTAGAACATTTTTAATTTCATTTTGTGGTATTACAACTCTAGTACCTCTGCATAAAATTCCCTCTGCATAATGCAGTTCTTCTTTAATGTCCCAAAATTTCTTCGCGTTTGTTTTTATGGACTTTTTGTGTTCTGGCCATCCTAAGTTAATATAATTAATTACTTCTTTGATGACTCCGTCATTTTCTGTGGATTTGCTCAATTATTTTACCCTTTCTTGCGTTGCACAAATTATTGCATTTACTGCAACTGTTTTACGTTCTATGTAATCCGTGTTGATTTTTCTATTTATGTTCGGGTCACGTGATAATGTATCCGCGATGCATAAATTCTTACCTGGCACGTATTTCAACTTATAATCGTACCTCATTAGTTTTAGGACCATTCTTTGAAGTCCATAGGTTTATTGACTATACTAACGAGAGGTTTGTGATCTTTTTGTACCAAAATCTCTCGGCCGTAGGTATAAAAATGGAATCTCGTTAAACCGTGCAATATTGCTAGCAGTTCTTTTTCAATTTGCGCGTACTTTTTCTGCGTTTCTGTTAGGGCTGATGAACTATGCCCTACTGGTTGATTATCTTGAAATAAGGCCGTACCTAACCCGTAGCTACTTGCGTCTACTGATAAACAAATTGGCTTCTTCGGGTCATAAAATTTCAGTACTGGTGCCTTACTTATAATTTCTTTCAAATGCTTGAAACTTTTTTCTTCGGTTTCCCCCCCCCATACAAATTCGTTTTTATCACTCAATAAAGCGCGTAACGTACTTGTAAGCTGGGATAAATTTGGGATAAACTTTCTTAGAAATTTTATCATCCCAAGGACTCTTTGTAGTTCTTTTTTATTTTAGGGACTTTTGAACGCGTTTATTGCATCGACTTTTGTGTTTTCTATTGAAATGCCGTTTTCCGAAACTCTGTGTCCCAAAAATCTGACTTCTGATTTAGCTAACTGCATTTTGTTTTTGCTGAACTTTACATTGAATTTCTTCGCTCTTTTCAATGCTTCTATCAGTCTGCTGTTGTGTTCTTCTTTGGTTATTCCAAAGATTAGCACGTCGTCTATGTATGGTATAACGCCGTCCAGGTTTTCAAAAACCCTGTTTATAAGTTTTTGATACACTTCCGGAGCGCTATTTATTCCATAAGGCATAGTTTTGTAACGATATCTGCCATACGGAGTGGCTATCGTACACAAATTTGAACTTTCTTCGTCAATTGGTACCTGCAGGAATGCCGTCGTTGCATCTAATACTGTAAAGTACTTTGCACCGTCTAACTCCGCTAAAACGTTATCAACTGTAGGGATAGAATAATGCTCCCTCTTGATATGACGATCTAGGGGTCGGGGATCCATGCATACCTTTATTGATCCGTTGGGTTTGGTAACTGTTACGATTGGATGTACTTAACCTGTCGGTTCATTTACAACCTCCAATACCTGAGTTTCAACCATCTTGTCCGATGCTTCCTTTAATTTGTGTTTTAAAGACAATGGGACCCTTCTAGCTGGTGAAATCGTTGGTGTTGCATTTTCGTTCAACGTTATATGGTAAGGTTTAATTGTAATACGCGACGCTTTTTTATCAAATACTCCCTCGTATTTAGCTATGATCTCATTTGATGACTTGTTAATAACATTACCTCGCGAGGTAGGTATTAAACCTAACTACGCTGAGTCATCTAGTCCAAGAATGCATTCGCAATTTTTATCCGCTATAAAAAAGTTGAAATGTTTTTTATTTCCTTCGTACTCGCAATTAATTCTACATTTAGGTCATTCCATCTCAAATCAACTGAAGAATTTACTCGACCCCCACCAAATTTGACGAAACTTGGTACACACAATCTTAGTAAGAAATAAAAAATGCAAATTTCAGGATTTATCCAAAAAGGCATTCGTTTCCTTGTTTTAGTCCTTCAAAAAGTCAAAAACTTGGTATGTAGACTTGTAGGAAAACGACTGTAACTTTATCCACAGTGGTCTAAATTTAAAAAATTAATAATGTTCTGGAAAGGTAAATGAACGCCCTATTCAAATATTCAACAATATTTTATTTTTTCAACCCCTAACTGGATTAATTTTCTAATATTAACCCTTTTTTAACCCCTATTTCTAAAACGGTTTTTTATTTTGTTCATTTTTTAACTATTTTTTGTGCAATTGTGCTGAGCATGCATACCAAATTTGATCATGGGATCAGCATGGGTTCGGTCACTAAAAATAAATTAAGTATAGCGAGAAACAGACAAAAATCAGTTTTGCGCCGATTTCTCAAGTTTCTTTGAACTTTATGACAAAATTTAATAGTTTAATAGAAAATTAAAGCTAATTAAATTCTCTACAAAAAATATTTATACAAATTTTTCGTCAGATTCGTATTAACATAGCAATAACCGCTCAAAGTATAGATAAGTTCCGCGATCACCGTTTTAGTTATTTAAAATGATCGGAATCGATTTTCAATTAATTGTATAGATTTTCATCATAAATATTTATTTTCTGAATATAAATTTACAACAAATAAATTTATAAATTTAGGTATGTTTATGCCCGCGGATGCAAGTCAAGCAGTCAAGGGCATAACCTATATCGCCCGTGGTGCATATAACGTTTTATTTTTCACTTTGAATATTATATTATTTGTATATATCGAATATTTTTATTGATACTTAGTAAATTGATAAGCTTAAATATCAATTTGTTCAAATAGACATGGGTAGCGTTGGTAATGTTTTTTTTGTTTCAATTTGTTTATGAACTATTGACATTTTGTAAAACGCAATTTTACATTTATTTAAAATGGAAGAAATTCCACAGATAATAGCTGAGAGAGCAGAACAGGCCATCGGGGAATTATTACCCAAGAAATCGCGATCGCGATCGCTCTACGAAAAAGAATTCGAAAGATTTGGTGACTGATCCAACAAAAATTTATTGAAAAGTGTCAATGAAATAGTTTTAATGGGATATTTTCAGGAACTGTTATGAATTGTTGCTTTTTCAATGATGTTTCTGTTACTTATTTATATAATTGAGTCTACATATTAATCTGTTAATGTTTTATAGTCAGAAACATGTAGTCCGAATACAATGTGGTCAAGGTACTCAATGCTGAAGTCAACATTGCTGGTTAATAGGAAAATAGATATAAGAAATTTTAAACGCCTGGAAGCCTTTTTGAAACAATCGTCAAAAGGATATATTCCCAAAAAATCAAAGATTTTGTCACGAGAGGATGTTTTAAAATTTTTCAAAGATGCTTCGAACGATACATACCTTTTGGAAAGGTATTAATGCGGTGGGTGACATTAAGTTTCTTATATTTATTTATATTTACTGTAGGTTGTTCTGGTGATGGGTATTTTTGGTGGATTGAGGAGAGACGAGCTGGTGAAATTAGCAGTGGATGACGTAGATGATAGAGGAGCGGTTGTAGTGGTGAAAATTCCAGACACAAAAACTGGTACTCCAAAAAGTTTTACTATTGTCGAAGAGAATGAGATGAATGCTTTGCTACTTTATCGAAAATACGCATCTTTGCGACCGAAAAATACAGGAGAGCGGCGTTTTTTTATGACGTATCGCAATGGTAAATGTACTGCGCAGCCCGCTGGTAAAAATACTTTTGGGAGTATACCGTCAAAGGTAGCCAAATATTTGGGTTATGCCGATGCTACAAAATATACGGGACACTGTTTGCGTCGTACGTCAGCAACTCTTCTTGTAAATGCAGGTGCAGATATGTTAACACTAAAGAGGCATGGACAGTGGAAAAGTGACACAGTTGCAGCAGGATATATTGTGGATAGTATGGCCTCCAAGAACAAGATATCTTGCTTAATTGCTGGAGTGGATAGTAACCCTGGCGGAAATAGTTCTTCCAACAGTAATCTAGTAGATGTAGGAAATTGTTCAGTGGCAGGTGTTGATAGTTTAAGTGGAACTTTTACTAACTGCACTTTTAATATTAAATGTTCCAAATAATGTTCAACTTCTAAATAAATTATAATATAAAAAATGCAGTTAGTGAAAGTTCCACTGAAACTAATATTAAATCTTCCAAATATTATGTTCAACTTCTGAATAAATTATAATATGTATAAAAAATGCAGTTAGTGAAAGTTCCATATTAAATGTTCCACATAATATTCAACTTCTGAATAAATTATAATATAAAAAATAAATACCATCTAAATATATAAAAGAGAAGATCTGCGTGTTTGCGTGTTCGCTATACGTTCCTAGACCCGTGGACCGATCTCGACCAAATTTTGCACAGTTATTTTGTAGGTCCAGGCGCAACTATTCGTGCATAAATGGAGAATAAATTCGAGCGGGGAAAAAAGTTATTCGCTTTTTTCGAAAATCAAATCACAAGTTTGACAAAAAATTTAATTTGTCAAATAATTAATTTGACGTACAGTCAGTGATTCAAAATACTGTCAACAGATGGCGGGGATGGCGGCTTTAATTCGAAAAATGCAAACCACTAACAAAAAAACACTAACAAATTAATCTGAAAATACTGTCAACAGATGGCGGGGATGGCGGCTTTAATTCGAAAAATGCAAACCACTAACAAAAAACCACTAACAAATTAATCTCAATGCCGCGAATAAGACTGGAGCACTTTATATAGGTCGCAGAACGTGGAAGATCCACCTCTTTGCGGAAGATTTAACTTTACATGAAGATGTAACTTTACGTGAAGATTATGTATGTATGTATGACAGATGACAGATGACGGATGACAGATGACGGATGACAGATGACAGATGACGGATGACAGATGAAGGCCGAACAACTATGGCCTTCACGGATCTATTATGGTCCGGTCTGTGATGCCGAAGGCCGAACAACTTTGGCCTTCACGGATCTATTATGGTTCGGTCTGTGAGGCCGAAGGCCGAACAACTATGGCCTTCATGGATCTATTATGGTCCGGTCTGTGAGGCCGAAGGCCGAACAACTATGGCCTTCACGGATCTATTATGGTTCGGTCTGTGAGGCCGAAGGCCGAACAACTATAGCCTTCACGGATCTATTATGGTCCGGTCTGTGAGGCCGAAGGCCGAACAACTATGGCCTTCACGGATCTATTATGGTCCGGTCTGTGAGGCCGAAGGCCGAACAACTATGGCCTTCACGGATCTATTATGGTCCGGTCTGTGAGGCCGAAGGCCGAACAACTTTGGCCTTCACGGATCTATTATGGTTCGGTCTGTGAGGCCGAAGGCCGAACAACTATGGCCTTCATGGATCTATTATGGTCCGGTCTGTGAGGCCGAAGGCCGAACAACTATGGCCTTCACGGATCTATTATGGTTCGGTCTGTGAGGCCGAAGGCCGAACAACTATGGCCTTCACGGATCTATTATGGTCCAGTCTGTGAGGCCGAAGGCCGAACAACTATGGCCTTCACGGATCTATTATGATCCGGTCTGTGAGGCCGAAGGCCGAACAACTTTGGCCTTCACGGATCTATTATGGTCCGGTCTGTGAGGCCGAAGGCCGAACAACTATGGCCTTCACGGATCTATTATGGTCCGGTCTGTGAGGCCGAAGGCCGAACAACTATGGCCTTCACGGATCTATTATGGTCCGGTCTGTGAGGCCGAAGGCCGAACAACTATGGCCATCACGGATCTATTATGGTCCGGTCTGTGAGGCCGAAGGCCGAACAACTATGGCCTTCACGGATCTATTATGGTCCGGTCTGTGAGGCCGAAGGCCGAACAACTTTGACCTTCACGGATCTATTATGGTCCGGTCTGTGAGGCCGAACGCCGAACAATTATGGCCTTCACGGATCTATTATGGTCCGGTCTGTGAGGCCGAAGGCCGAACAACTATGGCCTTCACGGATCTATTATGGTCCGGTCTGTGAGGCCGAAGGCCGAACAACTATGGCTTTCACGGATCTATTATGGTCCGGTCTGTGAGGTCGAAGGCCGAACAACTATGGCCTTCACGGATCTATTATTGTCCGCCCTGTGAGGCCGAAGGCCGAACAACTTTGGCCTTCACGGATCTATTATGGTCCGATCTGTGAGGCCGAAGGCCGAACAACTATGGCCTTCACGGATCTATTATGGTCCTCCCCCTGTGAGGCCGAAGGCCGAACAACTATGGCCTACTCGGATCTATTCTGGGTCTAGATGGCTAAGGGCGGCGGATGCCGCCCGTGCCAGCTAGTATTTTATATTTGACATAAGAACAGCTGTTTTTTCGCCCCGCGCGGGCGAAATGGATATGTTTTCATGTTTCGTATCCAAGGCAAAATCAACAAATATATTCAAAGTGAAAAATAATAGTTATTAATTATATAAGGGGATTAAAAAGCCTCTAATCCACGAGAAAAAATGGGCACTCGAGGCGTAGCCGAGAGTCACATTTTTCCGGGGGGATTAGAGGCTTGTTAGTACCCGAATGTAATTCAACGTTTTATCCACGACCATGGTCAAAACCACAAGTATAAATTCTGGTTTTGAGAAACGTCAGATTTGACAAATTTATTTTGATCAAGAATACTGATTTTGTGCTATAAACTAGAAAGTCTTGGAATCGTTTCTATGACATGCGTTTGTTTATTTGTCAACAAGAGCGACAAAATTTGCAAAATCGATACAAAAAATGAGTGAGAATGCTGATTCTCAGAATGATTTCTTCATTCCGGCTGAAATCCAGCAAGAAGCTCAAGAAGCAACATTACGTTTGTTACCAAAAAAAAAGCAAAAGTGTATACGAGAAGGAATTGATGGAATTCGACAACTGGCGAAAATCAAGGGGAGTCGGTAAAGAAGCAATTACAGAAGAGGTGCTACTGTCCTACTTCTTCCATGTAAAGAAGCGGTTTGCTGCCTCTTCAATATGGACAAAGTATTCAATGCTAAAATCAATGTTGAAAGTGCACAAATGGATCGATATTTCGAAGTATGGTAGACTTACTTCATATTTGAAAGCCGAATCAAGATGTTATAAACCAAAGAAGGCAAAGATACTAGAGAGAAACCAAATCGAAGAATTTTTGAAAAAAGCATCGGATGAGGAATATTTGCAAGTTAAGGTAGGAAGTATCGTACATGATGTCAATATGTTGAACTGTCTTCAACAAAATTACACAATTTACCAAAATTTTTTCATAAAACAAATTCAAAATTAAAAAAAATAATTTTTAACAGGTCAATATTATAATTTCGTCACACAAAAATCTTTATTAGTCAAAATTTTAAAAAATAAAATAATTCTTCAAATTTATTAAATTAAAAGTCTGGAGCTTGTTCCAAAAAGGACTAGATTTGTTTTTTTTTAAATGAATCAAAAAATATTGTATTTAAAAATTTTAAAATTGAAAATGATGTGTTTAAAGTCATGCGTGGAATTAAAAAACATAAGTGCGCGAAACGACACTCACAAAATTTGCAAAGTTTCGTTACGTCCAGTTTCGGACACATTTTGAAATCATGAGCCGAAATAAACCAAATCAGCCAATCAAAGGGCGTAAATCAAAATTCGCGCACGCGTGGAAAGGAAATTTCAGCTTAAAAGGAGAACATGGACGCATTCGTTCTGAAATGAACAATAAGCCAAGCGGTGATTTTTAATCAATGTGTGGATTGAAAAAAGTGGATTTAAAAAGTGGATGTTGAAAGTAAATTTCAAAGCAAATTATAAAAGTGGATCCTTATATGGTTTTCCAAAGTGGAAACTAAAGAAAATTACCAGCAAGAGGGATAAAAAGTGGTCAATCTTATTGAAATTTGATGGTGGAAAAATTAACCACGAATTATTTGAAAAATTCAACGACTGTGGATTTGGTTTATGACAATTGGTTTGAAAATTTGGAAATCAACCTACGAATGAGATTGGTGTGTTTATCGAGTGACATAAACAAATTATTAAACAAAAGACAAGGTATTTTGCATTTTTTTTAAACATTTGAACAGTGAAAATTATTACTTTTAAAATATTTGTAAACTAAATGAACTTTTTTATATCTACTGATCAATTTTATAGAGGCGCAATTAATTTCTTTATGTATGACAACATTTATTTACTAACCCATATTTTGAATTGTAAAAAAAATTTTTTATTAAACAAAAAAATTTATAAAATTGAAGAATTGAATTATTTCACTATCAAAAGTTATCACAAATGATAAAAACAGAATTTTGTGTAACGAGAAAATAAAAGTTAAAAAATTAATAAAATTCCAAAATTTATATCTGTCGTGGCTTCGAATTCTATGAGCAAAACACCACAGCATATAAAAATTTGGCGCCCAACGTGGGGCACGAAACCTCACGATAACCCTGATATTAAGATTCACATGCTCTATTTTGAATATTCAAATAAAAACAATTTTACGATAAACAAAAATTTTTCTAAGGTCAATAAAAACATTTTATTCGACAAATTCAATAAAATTTATGTACGATCTGATAAAAGAGTTTGATTATCAGACAAAATCAATTAAACGTTTAGATTATCTTGGTATAAAATATAGCTTTCTTTTGACATTTAAATAAAAACAAACGACAAGATGAGCGAGAAGAAAACAGAAACAATAGACATGCTGACAATATTAATGGAAATTAGAGGAAATGCAAGAAAAATGGATGAAAAATTTGATCAAAACAAAAAGGAAATAATTGATCAAAACGCAATAAATATCGATCAAATTAAAAAGGAATTAGATGAAATAAAAAATGAAATAAAAGATGAATTAAAAAAAAATATTGATGAAGTTATAACAGTCATGAATCCAGAAAAATTTAAAGATAGAATTATAAAAACTACGCCAATAAGATTAATCACTCCGAACAATAAAGCTTTCACAGTGATAAATAAAAATTTAAACGCCAATATAACCATTGGAAAATTTAAAAACAATTGCGGGATAATGATTATGCCAAACATGAAAATAGATTGTATCCTTGGAATGGATCTTCTGGAAAAATTTAAAATAGTGGTCGACGTACCAAACAAGAAAATTAAAATGCGCGAGGAAGAGATGGAATGGATAGAAATAGAAAAATATTCAGATAAGAAAGACAGAAAAGATATCAACAACGAAACAACGCTTCAAATAGTAAAAATCAACGAAGGCGACAATTTAATAAATTTAATAAATGAAAAGTATAGGCACTACGTTAGGCTAGGAAGAAAAACAAAATGGGAATTAAATAAAAAAATCTCTAAAGTTAAAAGATTAGCGAAAGGAAGAAGAATAAAACCAAATGCAGTAAGAAATTTAATAAAAAAAATTGGTAACATGGTTAAATTTGAAAAGATAAGAAAAAACCAAGGAAATGAACAGAAAAGGAGAAATTTTACATTTAAGAAAGTAAGATATAAAAAGTCCGAAATCTATCACACCAGTATCCAGAGATGGGATAAAACGTGGAAACCAAATACTCCTGCGAACAAAATTGACACAGATGAACGCATAAAAAAAAAAAGAATGTGCAATAATGTAACCGATTTATGGAAAGATGTACATAAAAAAATTTTTGAATTGAGTTGAATCAGTTAAATTATGTTTAGTTTAAATTTCAGAATATTTAAAAAGTTAAAAAAAAACAGTTAACTATTCATGTTTTCGTTAAAAATAATAAAGTTTTAGTTTGAAAATTCAGAGAGGGAAGAAACCTTTAATTTAAAGTTAATGTTGTAAATAAATTCTAAATATTAGTCAGTAAGTTAAAAAAAAAAAAAATCATAATACCATGCAAACTTAAATTCTATTTTAAATTTTGAAAAAAATAAATAACAAAAAAAGGATATTCTTCGGAATATGAAAATTTTCATACTAGCAAAATAACCATACAATTTCATTGAAGCCAGATTTTAGAAATTTCAATAATTATCCAATACTTTACTAATTCTTAAAATTCCACGAAGGCGTTGAACTGTCTTCAACAAAATTACACAATTTACCAAAATTTTTTCATAAAACAAATTCAAAATTAAAAAAAATAATTTTTAACAGGTCAATATTATAATTTCGTCACACAAAAATCTTTATTAGTCAAAATTTTAAAAAATAAAATAATTCTTCAAATTTATTAAATTAAAAGTCTGGAGCTTGTTCCAAAAAGGACTAGATTTGTTTTTTTTTAAATGAATCAAAAAATATTGTATTTAAAAATTTTAAAATTGAAAATGATGTGTTTAAAGTCATGCGTGGAATTAAAAAACATAAGTGCGCGAAACGACACTCACAAAATTTGCAAAGTTTCGTTACGTCCAGTTTCGGACACATTTTGAAATCATGAGCCGAAATAAACCAAATCAGCCAATCAAAGGGCGTAAATCAAAATTCGCGCACGCGTGGAAAGGAAATTTCAGCTTAAAAGGAGAACATGGACGCATTCGTTCTGAAATGAACAATAAGCCAAGCGGTGATTTTTAATCAATGTGTGGATTGAAAAAAGTGGATTTAAAAAGTGGATGTTGAAAGTAAATTTCAAAGCAAATTATAAAAGTGGATCCTTATATGGTTTTCCAAAGTGGAAACTAAAGAAAATTACCAGCAAGAGGGATAAAAAGTGGTCAATCTTATTGAAATTTGATGGTGGAAAAATTAACCACGAATTATTTGAAAAATTCAACGACTGTGGATTTGGTTTATGACAATTGGTTTGAAAATTTGGAAATCAACCTACGAATGAGATTGGTGTGTTTATCGAGTGACATAAACAAATTATTAAACAAAAGACAAGGTATTTTGCATTTTTTTTAAACATTTGAACAGTGAAAATTATTACTTTTAAAATATTTGTAAACTAAATGAACTTTTTTATATCTACTGATCAATTTTATAGAGGCGCAATTAATTTCTTTATGTATGACAACATTTATTTACTAACCCATATTTTGAATTGTAAAAAAAATTTTTTATTAAACAAAAAAATTTATAAAATTGAAGAATTGAATTATTTCACTATCAAAAGTTATCACAAATGATAAAAACAGAATTTTGTGTAACGAGAAAATAAAAGTTAAAAAATTAATAAAATTCCAAAATTTATATCTGTCGTGGCTTCGAATTCTATGAGCAAAACACCACAATATAAATTTATGCATTGAGGTTTTTATTTTGAACGTTTTACAGGTTGCAACGATCTTGGGAGTCGCAGGTGCGTGTCGATGCAATGAATTAACCTTTTTAGATATCAGCCATGTCCAAGACAAGGGCAATTACCTGTACGTACTCATTGCGGATACGAAAACAAATATTTCAAGAAGTTTCACGATCATGGAAGAAGCTTTTTCAGTTAATGCTGTAGAAATGTGTCGAAAATACATTAACCTGCGACCTAAAACTGCCGATGGGAGATTTTTCTTACGATATGCAGCTGGAAAATGTACTACACAACATATAGGCATCAACACAATTTCGAAAACCTTTTCAAAAGTAGCTTCATTTCTTGGGGCTCCCTGATCCAGAAAGTTTTACCGGACATGGAATGAGGCGTTCTTCGGCAACATTATTGGCCAATGCTGGGGGCGATATTACCACTGTCAAGCGTCACGGTGGCTGGAAATCAACTACGGTAGCGGAAGGTTATATTGAAGATTCATTGTCCAGCAAGATGGGAATTGCTGAAAAAATCCAGGTCCTATCTAATGTCGACAAAGTTGTGGGCCCCTCCAGTCCTTCAGAAAATCGTTATCAAGTGAAACTAAATCTTTCCTTACTGCTCTAATGAGAAGCAGTTTGGAGAAGATAAAGTCCACGCAGAAGGTAAGAACCTTCTACTTTTAAATGCGTGGAGCCCTGATCTTAGGTCAACTAGCTCTTTGATGGAAACGTCGGTATGCGAGGGCCATGGGTCGTGTAAAAACGCCTCGGAGAAACTCAAGGAAGCAGCTTTGCAAACACACACAAAATAAACTTAACAATAAAATAAACATAAAAATAAACAATACGATGTTCATTGCTTAAAAGGCTACAGGATAAAATCGATGTTTTTGGTGTTATTATGGCGCCAGTGGAACGTAACACAGTAGCCCACTACAGTAGCCGACCAGAACGGCACAGTAGGGACCACATTGCCACCAAGAATCACCACCCCAACAAACAATCGACGGAACACTCGAATGGTCATATAACAATCCCACAAAGGTAACCACATCGAGCTTCCGACGACAAAACCAAGCGGCAGCGACCCCGGTGCAATGCCGCACCCTGTATATATGTAGGTCACACATCGCAGCCTTTATAAAAATA
Source organism: Podabrus alpinus (assembly GCA_932274525.1). NCBI lineage: Eukaryota > Metazoa > Arthropoda > Insecta > Coleoptera > Cantharidae > Podabrus > Podabrus alpinus. The sequence continues at coordinate 32,837,538 of OW026452.1, forward strand.
ATATTTAACTAAAATAAAACACAAAAAAATAAGAAACATAAAAGTTCAAATATGAAATTCGAACGTAGAACGATCATCCTGGACTCCGATCGCCGATGCATTATACTAACGCCGCTTGATGTTGTAACGTGGAAATAAAACCCAGTCGAAGTACACATTATAAAACATTATTAAATCAAATAATTATACCAAAACCAATATTCAAACATAATTTCACTTCCACGTTTGCGAACGTCCAAAAGAGATTAGATACGCCAATCACTACGATGCAGGAATACAAAAATGCACCGCAATCACAATCTCGTACAACACTCTGTAATAAAAAATGAACGACGAACGGAAAAACCAGAATGCTACACATAAATAAAAGAAATAAAACACATTTAAAAAGGCCAAGGGAAAAATACGTCATCGAGCTTCTGATGTTAAAATATTGGCCAATCGATCAACAGGTAGCTGTGAAGTAATGGCAAAATAATTAAGTAACTCACCATTACAAAGGATAAAAATCCTTCCCCGAAATTATGGGCCAGGGTGGTCCGACAATGACACATGGCACGGCAAAAAGAACCCATCATCCTCCAATCACGAATCAAATCCCCTACTGGGATGGAAAACAACATGTTCCATATAATATTCGGACTGTCGGAATGGAATCCCCAATAACGCAACCATATCCACTAAATCGAAAGCAACCCCAAATCAAACACTTCACAGCACCAAAAACGTGACCTTCTCTTCCGACATTTTTCCAAAGACTCCCGATGCAGCGCGCAGGTCGATTTGCGTTCCGAAAAAGCTGATAAAAATGGAAGTGCTCAATAAATTTGAATGTAAATTGGTAGTGACCAACAAATTATTGTATAAGGTTGATCATAACGGATGTAAAGTCCAAAATCCGTTATACAAGTGAATTTGAATAATAATCCCAATCCTTCAAAAACTACTTATCGAGAGAATTTGAATAATAATCCATGTCAAAGTGACAAAATTATTGATATAAATGTGAATGTTAATATTAATATTTCTAAATAAAATTGAGAAACGTCAGTTTTGACAAATTCATTTTGATAAAGAATACCAATTATAATAATGGTATTATGAATTCTAATCCACTAGTGTATTATGAATTCTAATACACTAGTGTATTAAAAGGCCTCTAATCCACGGAAAACGGACGTATTAATCCTTCATAATATAGTGGTCGTGGATAAATATATTTATCTGTTTTTTTTGTAAACTTAATTCGTTTCCATGCTATGGCCGGCTAAATGTGATACTTTTCAGTTTACACTTTCAAACATCAGGGTGTGTTTCTTGATTTGTTCCAAGAAGTTGATTGTTATTTGATGATGAAACACAATAAATGATTGCATTTAATTGTATATTGACTTTATTATATTGAATAACGTTACAATTATAAAAATGTATTTGTCGATGTTGACAACTTGAAGTTCGTCTTACAATTACTACGAGTGCATCGTCGAAACGCATGACTATCTTGAGTGCGCGTTGGTTTGCACAATAAGTTGCCTAACATATCCCGGCCACCTTGAAAGATTTTCAAAAGTGATGAGTTTGAATATAAATTGAACACAAACATTAACCATGAAGAAATAAACATTAATAATGAAGAAATAAGCACAAATGGTAAATACTAAATACAACATAATAAACAATGTTTTTTGAATAAAGAAATTCACTTTCACTACACCTCAACCTTAAGTTGTAGCTTGATTGTCCGAGTCATTGAGTAGTTCTGCAATCTTGGTTACAGATCGCTTGATTATTCCGGTACTAGTTTTAATAAACACCACACGCACAATTCCATCTGGACCTGGGTGGATGCTGATAACTCGACCCATACGCCATAGTAACGGTGGTGTTTGTGGCTCACGCAACAAGACGAGTGCACCAGGTTGAATTGTTGGCAGAGTAGTACGTTGCCATTTGCTTCTTGGTTGCAGCAATGTCAAATAATCTTGAGACCATAGGGTCCAGAATTTTTGTTGTAGTTGTTGCACCATTTCAAATCGACTAAGTCGGTTTTGTTTGATCTCCAAGAGAGTTGGTTCTGGTAATGCCAGTAGTGAGTCTCCCACAAGGAAATGAGCTGGACTCAGGAATTGGAAATCTTGAGGATTTGTTGATAGAGGAATGAGAGGTCTTGAATTCAGGATTGCTTCAATCTGACAAAAGAAAGTATTCAATTTCTCAAATGTAAATGAGGAATTGCCTGTGATTTTGTATAAATGACGTTTTGTTGATTTTACAACAGACTCCCACAATCCACCAAAGTGAGGAGACCTTGCTGGAATGAATTTCCATTGAATTGAATGTTTACTTAAAAAATCGGATATAGCATTTGTATGAATCTGAGACGTATGCAATTTATACCATTGTTTAATTTCGTTATGCGCGCCTACATAATTAGTACCATTATCTGAATGGATTTCACGGCAGAAGCCACGTTGCGCTAGAAATCGTTTCAGGCATGCAAGAAATGATTCGGTGTTTAAGCTTCCTACTTGTCTTGGAATACTGAGTTCCTGAATTTTGGGTAAGTCTACCTGATAGTTGGTCCACATGGTGTGGAGTTCAATAAGAAGAGATTCGTCCCATGTGAGATTTAATTGCCAAAGACGTTGCAATATTATTTTTGAATTGACCAAGATTGGAGTAATTAAACCGAGAGGATCAAATATTGTGCTTATGGTAGATAAAATAATTCGTTTTGTAATCAACGAATCATTATATTCGGTTTGAAAGGATATTGAAAATGATCGTTGTTGAAATCCCAATCTAGCCCTACGGTTTTTGATAATTGAGATTCGCCATTGAAGTGAGTTATTGTGTTGACAACGTCAACATTTTGTAAGATTTGAGGATGGGTTGATGCCCATTTCCTCATAGGAAGTCCATATGTCATGAATAACCTGTTTAGTTGATTTATCAATGTCGTGGCTTGATGTACCGTCTCGCAGCTGGCAATGAGATCATCAACGTAAAATGAATGTCTAATTAAATTGCTGACTTCTGGAAATGTTTTACTGGAGTCAATTGCAATTTGTTTTGTGCACCTGGTAGCTAGGTAGGGAGCTGAAGCTGTCCCATAAGTGACGGTATTGAGTTGATAGATTTGATTATTCCATAAAATGTTTTGAAATATTCTATCATCTTTGTTTACCCAAATTTGTCGGTACATTTTTTCACAATCGCTAGTGAACGCAACCTAGTGTAATCTGAATTTTAAAAGTATCGTAAATAAATCGGGTTGAACTACCGGTCCGGCCTTTAATGTGTCGTTTAATGATAATCCCGTGGAGGTTTGACAACTAGCATCAAAGACGACGCGAATTTTACTAGTTAGTTTGTCAGGCTTTATGATTGGATGATGTGGTATGAAACATGCCTATTGTTTTTCGATTTGCGAATAAGTAACTGGTATCATATGACCTAGTGTTTCATATTCTTGCATAAAGGATAAATATTGAATTTTTAATTGTGGATTTAAATTTAGACGTTTTTCAAGAAGATCTAATCTCTTCTTAGCAATATTGTAGGATTCGCCTAATTGAATTGTATTGGGTTTAATTGGAAGTTTAACAATGAATTTTCCATCCCTTTCCCGTAGGGTGGTTTTTTCAAAGAGTTGCTCACATTCAAGCTCTTCTTGAGACTTGATGTTTTTGATTGGACTTTCTTCAATTTGCCAAAAGGCCGCCATTTGATTTTGAATATCTAGCACCTTGTAATCTTTAATGTTAGTTGTCAGCATGCATGTCGATGAATGTGACAATGAATGATGACTTTGTATGACTGACCCTGATATTATCCACCCGAAATGCGTTTTTTGCGCTATTGGCTTATTTTTCCCTAAAGATATTTGACCTATGCACAATAACTGCCAAAACACTTTGGCTCCCACTAAAATTTTGATTTTACTGGATTGTGTGAACGTTGGATCTGCAAGTTGTATGTTTTCAGGAATATTGAAATCACTGAAGGATAATGACGTTTGTGGTAATTCATTTGTTATGTTTGGAATGGTCAAACATTTTATTGTGCATTTGAATGAATTATATTGCGAGTGTAATTTGATTGACACTTCGCTTGTAACATGTATGTTTGAATTGTTTATTCCTGATATGGGATGATTAACTCCCTTTGATTTTAGATTTAACTGGTTGACCAGATCTTGTCGAATGAAATTTGATTGGGATCCAGAGTCTAGATGTTTAGAAGAACCCTGACCTTGTGACAATTACCTTTGTTGTCAAATGTATCAACGATTGCTGTTGGTAATAGTACATGTGTTAGTTTGAATTGCGAGAAATTTACAACTGTTGTTGTTTCTCGAGTTTCATTTTCGAAATTATTGATAGAAGAGGTATTGGTAATGACGTTTGATTCTGACGATTGATCATTTGTCAAGTGTAATAGAGTGTTGTGATGTCGATCACATTTTTTGCAGTTTGATGATGTTCAGTCTTTGGATGATGATTTCCGCGAAAACAACTTTTGCAAAGTTTTAATTTGCCGATTTCATTGATTCGATTCGGAATGCTCATTTGTAGAAACTTTGAGCAATAATAAATAGGGTGAGTTCCCTTACAGATTTTGCAAGCTGGTTTTTGTGTTGCAACATGTGTTGAACATGATTTTGATTTGTTAATAACAACTGATTGTTTTGTTACATTAAGAGCTTCCAATTCACGGCATTTGTTTTTTTAGGAAATTTACATAAATATTTCATGGTTGGTATTTCTTGTAATCCCGACCTTTCTTTTTCCCATTCGCGTTTAGAGACGGAATCGAATTTGGAGCGAGTTAGGTATACAAGAATGGAATCCCATTGTTCCGTTGGTTGGTTAAGCGATTTTAGCGCTTGTACATGCTTTAAAGTATTGTTTAGTAATGATTGCATGTGGATGTAAGATTCCTTATGCAATGGTTCTAATTCAAACAAACATTTTAAGTGTGTATTTATTATGCGTGCTTTATCCTCATACCGTTCTTTCAATAAGTTTAATGCTACTTCATAATTATTTGATCTAATTTCAATACATTCAAGAACTTCTTTTGCGTCACCGCTGAGAGAACTCTTTAAATACTGTAGTTTTTGAACTGGCGATAAAGTGTTGTTTTCATGAATGACTGAATTAAACATATCATAAAAGTTTAGCCATTTGTCCATTTCACCATTGAAAGTAGGAATTGATAATTGAGGTAATTTTATGTGAAATGATTTATGCCTTGAATTTGAATCATTATTTTCTGAAATAACCGATTCTAATTGCCTGTGATTCGCTGTCTAAATTATCAGTCTGATTAGCTGATCTTTGATTAGGAATCATTGATGCAAAAGTTGCCATGATTTTAAAATAATTGTCTTCGAAAGTTTGTCTTTCAGATTCATGCAATGCCGATTCGATAGAAGTGTCTAGTTCTTCTATAACTGATTGTACATACTCGAATTAAGGGCCGGGAGTGAACGGCCCAAGTGACAAGGAATATCCAAAAATAAAAATCATTCGGTATATAGGTCAAAAAAGGGATAAGATACAAAATAAAAGGAGGATATTTGAGGATTTTTAAGAATTAATCCCGAAAATTGAGTAAAAACCCTAACCCGTGGCCGGGATAGGTTGTCGGCCTGTTTTTTGCGTGGTTTCAAGAACTACGGACACGCCCCTAATATGTAATTTTGCAAAATTTTGGGTAAATCACGGCCTTTTTGGAAATGTTTTGATCCGAATGTATAACTATTGTCGTCGCGGAGGTGATCATAAAAAAAAATCCGAAAAAAGTGTGAAAATAAGAAAGTTGCAAAAGTACGTACGGTGCAATTAGACTTAAACCCCAACATCCAAAGTAAAAGTTTCTAACCAACTCCAAATTGTTCTATACAGTGCACATATTGTTTGGTAAAAAGTTACACCATTTTGAGCGTCGGGTTTGGGAGGGGGGAGGGGTAAAGTTTGCAAATTTGTACTTTTTATCAGTTTTTATTAAATAAATCGAAAACTATGCGGTTTAGCGCGATAAGTGTTCTATACTAAAATGATCTACATTAAATTTCTAACACAAATGGTCCTTTGCATAATCTTGCTGAAGTCAACGGTTTCAGAGTTACGGAGGGTGTAAAAGTAGAATTTTTTTGTATTTTCAGATTATTTGGGAAAAATATGACATTACCACTAAGGAAAATATTTTTGTTATAGAGGATTGTGTTTTGTAAAAGCCAAATGAAATTTTAGTGGCCGGCGGTATGTTAGTGATAAGCCCTTGAAGGAACGACAACCTCACCACCTTCTCAAGGGGCGCTACTTTTTAAGGGAAAAGAGGCTTCCACAGGCCTAGGCCATATAAACCTGTGGTACGGAGAAACCCAACATGAACTTTCTCTAGACTCTAGACAGTTCCGTATCAAGAATGAATATCTTTTAAAAATGATTTTGAAATATAAAAATATAAGCTAAAAAAATAATTATGATATGTTATTATATTTAGAAAATTGGCATATTCGGTTGTATACTGCAACTATATTTCATTAAAATTAATGAACTGAGTTGTATAGTAATTGTATAGTAATATTTATATAATGTTGAATGCGAACTCAAATTAGTGTGATGTATTAATTTCAGTCTTCTTCAAACATAACATCCTCCTCTTCTAGATCTTCGTCTCTGATGTCCGTGTCTCTGTTTGTACATCCTAGGCCTGAGCAATTACTGCATATGCTAGAGCAGTTTAGGCCACTCTTTCTGCACTCGCAATTACGGACGCATTCGTCTTTGCAAGCGCACACTACGAGAGAAAGTAATTCCTGGGGAGCTGCAGGGCGTACTGTTGTAATTGGTGTCAGGTGTTCGCCAATCTTCTTCCACCCCCACTCGAGTGGGTTCTTCTTCTCATTCAGCCACTGCTGGACCTGGTGGTAGGTTCTAAATGAATGCTGCCTGGAAGCTGCTGAAGTGGGGGGAAGTGCAGCCAACTTGAACAATGCATGTATAGGCTGCTTTGAATAGCCTTTAAGTAACACTGGTAGCGAAAACAATCTAAATCTTCAGTATTGTTGGCTCCAAACATCGCGAGAAGGAAATTCTTTCCAGCGTCAGCGACTTCACTGGGGTCAGCTTTGGGGTCGTTGAAGACTAGAAGTTTCGTACGAAGAACATTGTTGGCTTGCACTTTTCTATAAGGTGTAATTTTCCCCTTCCTGTAAATAGCTGATACAGTGTCACATCCTGTGAATGCGTATATTGCTAACAGTACAGCTTTCATATCCCCAATGTCTCGCTGAATGTCACAAATAGAGTAAACTTTTTTCTGTTCATGCCCTCTCTTTGGTACCACCATTTTCAATTTGTTTTCTGATGGTGCGTGAACAGTCAACAAGACCAGTAAGTCCGTGTCATCGCCAATCACACAGACTTCCACTCCTTTCTCAGCTTCATCTATCGCTGTTAAGACTATTGGTAAGTCAGCGTCACCCGATGCTTGATGAACAGTGCAACCACGTCTTTTCAAATGCACTGTAAGGAGAGAAATAAGTCCCATTTTGTTCTTATCGTTAGCTAGAAATTCACTTTGATTGATGTTGACTTGGATTGAGTCTTCTACTTTCACTTCAATATTAGTGGTAGAACGTGATCTGCGTAAGTGTTCTTCATCTTTAGTGTTTCCTTGTCCGTATCCATCAAAAACAACAGTTGCTTGCCCGTAATGAACAATTATGTAATCGGTGTATTGCTCGCAAATCTGTCTGAAGGTAGCTGGGCGTTGCCAGACCACACGATGAAGCGGTGACCGGACAGGTGACCACATGACAAGTGAACGCACGACAAGTGAACGCATGACATCCGAACACATGACAACTGAACCCACGGACAACTGAACACACGGACAACTGAACACAGGGACAACTGAACACACGGACAACTGAACACACGGACAACTGAACCACGGACAACTGAATACAATCTTAATTTTTAAATTTAAATATTTGTTATTTTTTATAACCATGACATAGTAACTTTGAGGTTTACGATTTTATAATTATTATTTTATAAATACTGGCCAAATCCTAATCCGAAGTTAAATATTCATATTTTGAAAAAAAAAATGCAGTCGTCGAAATATTCGAAGAAAAACTTTTACTTTGATGTCTACTCAACGCCCCACAAAGATGGTCCATTTTAGCTAATTAGATTCGAAACCGACTTTGCATTGTTCCTCGACAATTTTGCAACGAGATCATTCTACTTTCGTTCATTTTCGCCATCGATTTCACAACAAAGAGGTGCGATTTCAGATTTTTTCAAAAAATTTCAGCTTTGAGGTCATTTTTTTTGGGCCGCGGAAGAATAATATTACTAAATTTTATTCGACAAAAATTCTTAAAATTACTTGGCAATTGAGATTTCATCGTTAAAATTTCGATTTTCGAAAAAAAATTTGCAATTTAGTTTCAGAGGGGTCCTTCAAAAAATATTTGAAAATTTTGTTTTTCATTTTAAAGCTTTGCGGTGCGAGATACGACAAAAAGCTATAGAAGTAAAATTGTTTAGGCCCGGGGTCTACTTCCGATGCCGGTGGAAAATTAAAAATCCCTTCGTAAATAAGGACGCTATGACCGTGAAAAATTTTCTAAATTTCGACCTTACAGTCGTTGTGGCTCGACGACTATGAAACAATTTTTAATTTTAAAAACGGTATTGGGTGGCATTTCTCGAGCGAGAATTTTTCGAAATGTATACTTTTTTTCGTGCGGCGTCAATTAAGGTGGCAAATTGCAAAAACGCAAATTTTGAAAAATTTCGATTTGAAATCGGAACCATATTTGCATATAAATATTTGTGCGCAATTTTAAGCGAAACGAGTTGGTTTTTCGAAAAATTTTATTGAACACTTTCCGTTTTATTTGGCGAATTTAAGCGGTACGTGAAAAGAGGTGGATCTGCCGCGAAGAGGAGGATCTGCCGTTAGGTTAGTGTTAGTTTTTGATATTTCTTTAGAAAACGAATTAAAAACAATTTAATTCTCCGTGAAAATTTAAATCTGCCGCAAAGAGGTGGATCTGCCGTTAGGTTAGTGTTAGTTTTTGATATTTCTTTAGAAAACAAATTAAAAACAAATAAACCTCCGCGTAAAGTTAAATCTGCCGCAAAGAGGTGGATCTTCCGCGAAGAGGTGGATCTGTCGTTAGGTTAGTGTTAGTTTTTGATATTTCTTTAGAAAAGTAATTAAAAAAAAAAGAAATCTCCGCGTAAAGTTAAATCTGCCGCAAAGAGGTGGATCTGCCGCAAAGAGGTGAATCTGCCGCGAAGAGGTGGATCTGCCGTTAGGTTAGTGTTAGTTTTTGATATTTCTTTAGAAAACAAATTAAAAACAAATAAACCTCCGCGTAAAGTTAAATCTGCCGCAAAGAGGTGGATCTGCCGCAAAGAGGTGGATCTTCCGCGAAGAGGCGGATCTGTCGTTAGGTTAGTGTTAGTTTTTGATATTTCTTTAGAAAAGTAATTAAAAAAAAAGAAATCTCCGCGTAAAGTTAAATCTGCCGCAAAGAGGTGGATCTGCCGCAAAGAGGTGAATCTGTCGCGAAGAGGTGGATCTGCCGTTAGGTTAGTGTTAGTTTTTGATATTTCTTTAGAAAACAAATTAGAAACAAATAAATCTCCGCGTAAAGTTAAATCTGCCGCAAAGAGGTGGATCTGCCGCAAAGAGGTGGATCTGCCGCGAAGAGGTGGATCTGCCGTTAGGTTAGTGTTATAGTCCATCCGTTTTAAGAATGCAGAACTAGATTGTACTAAAACTGTAAACTCGGAACGTGATTGGTTAACATTTTTACAGGTTTACACTGCCAAAATTTTATTTGCGATTGATTGATTCGCGACTCGCGAATATTTTTTTCTAAAAGTTTCTGGCAAATTTAAATAATTTGTACAAGATAAATTGCTATTTGATAAAAGAATACTTTTAACTCGATTATTTCAAGTATCAAATAAGTGACATTTGTTTTTTGTCGCTCATATATTTAATTATTTGACGTTTCCCTGTGTAAATCTGACTTGCCGTTCAAGGCGACCTCTACTGCAATCCAAAACCAGATGGACTATAGTTTTTGATATTTCTTTAGAAAACCAATTAAAAACAAACAAATCTCCGCGTAAAGTTAAATCTGCCGCAAAGAGGTGGATCTGCAGCGAAGAGGTGGATCTGTCGTTAGGTTAGTGTTAGTTTTTGATATTTCTTTAGAAAAGTAATTAAAAAAAAAGAAATCTCCGCGTAAAGTTAAATCTGCCGCAAAGAGGTGGATCTACCGCTCCCTCGAACTTTTTTCCAAGTTGAACGCAAAAAGTGAGAATGGACTCAAAAATAATAATAATTACCCCGAAAAGTTAGATCCATTACGATTGTGTTCAGTTGTCCGTGGGTTCAGTTTTGTAGTTTCGGATTAGGATTTGGCCAGTATTTATAAAATAATAATTATAAATTCATGATTATAAAAATAAATAACAAATATTTAAATTTAAAAATGAAGATTGTGTTCAGTTGTCCGTGTGTTCAGTTGTCCGTGTGTTCAGTTGTCCGTGTGTTCAGTTGTCCGTGTGTTCAGTTGTCCGTGTGTTCAGTTGTCATGTGTTCGGATGTCGTGCGTTCACTTGTCGTGCGTTCACTTGTCATGTGGTCACCTGTCATAGAATCGATGAAGCAGATGACCTCCATCAATGATATAGGACACCTTATCTGACTCTGGGGTGATTGATAATTCATTTGAATCTGGTACCAAAACTTTCACCATAGAAGATTTGATTCCCTTCCTCAACAAGCCAGATTCGTCGAATAAGGATGGCGGATAAGCACATAATTCAAAACCAAATATTTCTTCAAGTCTGTCATCACTCCTTACTGTGCACACCATCCGATGTAAGAGAGTGTTAGGATTCACACATACAGTGGTGTTGTTAATTATCATGGACTTGGTTATAGAGGCTAGAGACTTAACAGCTAACTTTCTTTTCAAGTGTATTTCCTTAAATGTTTTGTTCTCAATCTCTTTTAAGGCTACTGTTCCAACTTCAAACGCTTCATCACAATTCACGGTTTTATCTGCTACAACCCCTGTTGATAAGGACGAGAGTTCAGGTGTTTTCGAAAACGGGTTGTGTTCCTCAAGCCAAGAAATAAAAGTTTGCAAGTCCTTCAAATTTCTTTTCTGTCTTGCCTCTCGTAGCTCCACATGCTGTTCTGAAGAGACGCTGTGCACACCTGAAAATTCTTCTATTGCTCCACACACCCGAGTACAAGCTGGCATGGAGTTTATCCAAGTTGCAATAGTGGTCGCTGTTATTCTCCTGCCTCCGGTCAATCCATCAATGCTACTCAAGGATCTCATCAAAACTTGTTCGATCGTCATGTCACTCCAGACTCCAGACCAAAACTTTTCAGTACGTCGGATGGTGAAATAACCTGCACTAACAAAGAAATCGTTTTCTGGGCTCTTTGTGTTGAGAAGTTCCAGCGAGTCTTGTAGGTAAACATGTGCAGATTTAGCATAGTTCAAGTGACCAGACGCATGGAAAATGGGGAGCATTTGATGTATACAGTAAAGGTGAAGGTGAAAGTCCCCACTTCTCTCAGCTGCAATAAACATTCTAACAAGCTCAACCATTTCTATGAAGTTCATCCACAATTTTTGCGTTCGTCCTGATTCTTTCAAACTTTGGAGTTTGTTTTCCAAAATTTCTACGAAGCTCTTCACTGCAGCTGACTGCGTAATCTCTTAGTCTCTCGAATAGACTAAATTAAGCTCATCTTTATCCACGCTGATGAAATTTTCACTAGTTTTCAAAAAAATTGTAATGAGGGCCTCTTCAACTAGAAAGAGGGCACGAATAACCCTAGAGTAAGCTTTACCGTTCATCATTTGTTGAACACTGTTTTTGGCATAGACAGTACTGTACAGCTCCTCCAAGCCACTTCCGGCCATGATGAATCCAATCGCTGACAAAAAGGACATTAACAAGTGAAAACCTCCCAGTCGAATGAACAGTGACTTCAGTGGGCTGTCATCAGGTGCTGCTGCTACCATTTCACGAGCTTTAGCGTACAGTGGCTGATCAAAAGTCACCATTGTTAGGTTTTGTCCATTGCTAGCCCCTTTTGTGGCAGCTTGGAGAAGAGCCGTATAAATTGTTGATGGATTTGAAGGAGCTAAGTTGATGAATGGAAGAGGGACTACAGCGGAAGTTTGGAAATCTCTCTTCATATACAGCATTTCCATACAGCCACTCCAACCAGGTTTACATTTTTCTGGGCCTTCCAAGCAGGTACCACTCAACAAAAAAAAATTAAGTGTTCGTCCATGTTCATATGACAGTGGTTTTATTTTTAAGGAATCTATGTTTGTAGCAACTATTTTGGAATAACCAGATGTACTTGGGGCTCTGTAAGTTTGCAAATCAAACAAGCCTTGTTTTTCAACAGCATGAGCAGTAACGTTCTTTCGAGGTACATTGTCCTCCACCTGAAGAGCGGTTTTTGGTGTTACGCAAGCAATACCACCCATGACATGGAACGTGTTATGGCCATCCAGAGTGTGGACATTGTAGTCAGCATTATCGTACACAAATTGCACGTATCCGTTCTCAATTCTTGTGCTCTCCTGGGAAGTGACCGATCTCTCATATTGTAAAACTTCCTTGTAAGGTACACAAAAACCCAAATTACACAGGATATCGATCAAAATTTTTGAACCAAATTTTCTGTGCAATGAAACACCCGTTCCAAGTTGTACAGGGGACAAAAATGATCTTGGTCGTGCAGCGCTTATTATACTGTGACATATTGTAGTTGTTTTCCTTTCAATTATTTGTTTCGTCCTTTGAATTTTTTCGGGTGTTTGTCTTTTAGAAGTAGGCTGTATGATTTCGGTTATCAAGACATTGAGCACTTCAGGTACCAGTTCACCTCCTCCTTTACAAATTTCTTCAATTATTGGAAACTTAGAATAGTCGTAGCTTTTGAGCTTGATCTCACGTCGAATAATAGCTGCTGCAGTTTTGATAACTCTCAGTTCCTCTTGAGCTTCGTTATCAGAGTTCCGATTTCTATACCAGTTATCTGATAAAATATTAGTAGTGGCTTCAGAAAAACAAATCACACTTCTTTTCCCTGGTAAAACTGCAAAATTTAAGCTATTACCGTAGCGCTGGGTAAGCTTTCTTTTCAAATGTGTGTCAGTATATTGCTCAACTTCGGGACTCAGTCGAACGTACATAATTTGTAATTCTTCAAAAGCGTACTGACATTCATCATTTTCCTCCAAATAATCACACAGCTTTTCAAAAGCGTCCTCTCTTTTGGCATCAGCGCTTGAGCCACCTTTGCTCGTTACTGCACCTTTTTCGGGCCGTGAAGACCCTGGCTTTTGAAATGTCTGGTAACAATGCCAGTGGTATCTCCCATCAGCACTGACGAGATCTATGACCTGAGAGAGCCTTACCCTCACCTCATCTCCCCACTTATCATGCCTGTTATTTGCTTCCGTTCGGATGCTTTCAATCGGTTCAAGTTTCTGTACTAAACTCCACCTTTCTTGAGCTGGGTTCCTGCATTTACTTATATCTACACACTTACGACCACAAAGGAAACATGAAGATTTAAAATCAAATGATCCACGAGGAAGCTTTGCTGGAGGTTCTTCTTCTTGTTGAGGTGGCTTTGGGCGTAATATATAAGTTTGTCGGCACTTATTGTGGACTTGAAGCGAGTCATTCCGCTGAAACTTATCTTTAACCCCATCTTTACGAATTTCACTGCACTGAATTATTTTGTCCACCGCTTTTCTAGTCAGAGTAATTAGTTCACCACCTTTGTCCTTACAAGGTTTTAACACACACTCCGCCATACTTATACACTTTTGAATGGTTATCACACAGTTCGCACAGTATTATGAAGATAAACAGAAAATTTATAGTGGAACTTCACTGGAAATAAAACTCACAGGCGCATTCAACGAATCTCACAATACGACTGAGAAATAGAAGAGTAGTTGTCAACCGGGTGTCCTTGTACTGGCGGCGGCCTCCCTTCTTTTAAACCGGTTCTCGTCTACAGTATTTTTACGATTCTAACCTTCTAGGGTGCCTCTTAGGCTCTCTTGGACTACAATACGATTGTACGGTATTACTTTTTCATCAAACTGCTTATTAGTTATTTCGGTTTATACCGTACTTGTAATTATTTTTTCAAAAAATTTGAAAAATACCAACAAATTCTATTTTTCCGGCCACTAAAATTTCATTTGGCTTTTACAAAACACAATCTTCTATAACAAAAATATTTTCCTTAGTGGTAATGTCATATTTTCCCCAAATAATCTGGAAATACAAAAAAATTCTACTTTTACACCCTCCGTAACTCTGAAACCGTTGACTTTAGCAAGATTATGCAAAGGACCATTTGTGTTAGAAATTTAATGTAGATCATTTTAGTATAGAACACTTATCGCACTAAACCGCATAGTTTTCGATTTATTTAATAAAAACTGATAAAAAGTACAAATTTGCAAACTTTACCCCTCCCCCCTCCCAAACCCGACGCTCAAAATGGTGTAACTTTTTACCAAACAATATGTGCACTGTATAGAACAATTTGGAGTTGGTAAGAAACTTTTACTTTGGATGTTGAGGTTCGGCCGTTTTTTGGGCTATCGATGTTACATGTAGGAGAGTCGAGGTGCATCTGCCGGTCCGTAAACGGCTAAGTCTAAGACTAGTTCAACTTGCGCGGACCGTCAACAAAATGAGTGAGATGCCACCCGCGCGTCACTGAAATCGTGAAATTTAGCAAACTTCAAAGTGGATTTTCTCTATCAGAAGTTGGTTTATTCTCCCATAGGAGTGTTACCATTGACTTCTAAATACATTAAACTAGTATCCGAAAATCGATAACTAAAATTGAAATTCGATGTTGGAACTTTCACCCCCGTGCCCAAATTCATCCAATAAGGGTTCTACTTTGTTTTTTCTTAATTGAACATCATTAATTACTATTTGAGTTATTGAATTTAAATCTAATTTACTGATAAATTGCAAACTTCTAGTTAAATGACTTTTCAATATGCCACGTTTTTTAATGTTAATTTGTAATTCACTCATGTTGATTTTAATATTGAAATTAGTTTTGAGTATTTAATTTTAAATAATTTACTATTGTTTTTGTCAGATTGAATCTTAAGGTAAAGAATTTTTTTTTTAAATTTTTTAAGTGTTTTTTTTAAACACTTTTTCGTATTTTGATGTGCAGATGTTACCATGTGGTGAACGCTTTGTTTGAAGGCCAATGCTTACTTGGATGTTTCCTTTGTTAAGCTGAATAATGGCGTCTTGAATTTTCCGTTTGTAGGTGTCTGATTGATATCGGTGTCGAAGGACCAGAAATGTCTGGTTCGAAAGACCAGAAATGTTTCTTGATTTGTTCCAAGAAGTTGATTGTTATTTGATGATGAAACACAATAAATGATTGCATTTAATTGTATATTGACTTTATTATATTGAATAACGTTACAATTATAAAAATGTACTAGCTGGCACGGGCGGCATCCGCCGCCCTTAGCCATCTAGACCCATAATAGATCCGAGAAGACCATAGTTGTTCGGCATTCGGCCTCACAGACCGGACCATAATAGATCCGTGAAGGCCATAGTTGTTCGGCCTTCGGCCTCACAGACCGGACCATAATAGATCCGTGAAGGCCATAGTTGTTCGGCCTTCGGCCTCACAGACCGGACCATAATAGATCCGTGAAGGCCATAGTTGTTCGGCCTTCGGCCTCACAGACCGGACCATAATAGATCCGTGAAGGTCAAAATTGTTCGGCCTTCGGCCTCACAGACCGGACCATAATAGATCCGTGAAGGCCATAGTTGTTCGGCCTTCGGCCTCACAGACCGGACCATAATAGATCCGTGAAGGTCAAAGTTGTTCGGCCTTCGGCCTCACAGACCGTATAATTTAACAAATTTTTTTTCGTATTATTCATTTAGAAGATTAGGGGGAATCAGATATCAATTTTGGTGATGATCGATGAAGTTCCAAAAAAAACTTTTTTTGTGCGGATAATTTTAAAATTTTTTTTTCGTATTTAGCATTTAGATGATTAGGGGGAATCAGATATCAATTTTGGTAATGATCGATGAAGTTCCAAAAAAAACTTTTTTTGTGCGGATAATTTAAAAAATTGTTTTTCGTATTATTCATTTAGATGATTAGGGGGAATCAGATATATATTTTTTTAAATTTCTGAGTGTCTTTAGTCCAAAATTTTGTTGTGGAGGGGGAAAAATTTCTTTTTATAAAATTGTTTTATGTTACCTATTGATATACCAAATATGAAGAATTTATTCTAGACTTTAGTAAAAACTCTTTAAGTGGGGGTAAATGTCAAAAAAAATTTCCACTTTTAAAAAGGGCGTGTCTAAAGACCACCAATATGTGAATTTTATTAGAAACAAAGAAGAATTTGATTTGGACTTTGGCGTAGGGGTATAGAACAATTGGCTTTCCCTGACGTATTGTAATTGGGTCACATAATCTTAGGTGTGAAATTTATTTCGGGTAGTACACTGTTGTAGTATGTGTATTATTTTTCTACTTTACTTTATTAGTATCACTCGTATGTTTTTCACTTCACTTTCCGTCACTTTGACACTATCTTTTAATATATGGCAATATCGAAAAACGCTTATCATCGCGCCATCTGTTGACAGTATTTTGAATCACTGACTGTACGTCAGATTAATTATTTGACAAATTAAATTTTTTGTCAAACTTGTGATTTGATTTTCGAAAAAAGCGAATAACTTTTTTCCCCGCTCGAATTTATTCTCCATATATGCGAGAATAGTTGCTCCTGGAGCTACAAAATAACTGTGCAAAATTTGGTTGAGATCGGTCCACGGGTCTAGTAACGTATAGCGAACAAACAAACAAACACGCACGCAGATCTTCTCTTTTATATATTTAGATTTGTCGATGTTGACAACTTGAAGTTCGTCTTACAATTACTACGAGTGCATCGTCGAAACGCATGACTATCTTGAGTGCGCGTTGGTTTGCACAATAATGGTCGATTTATGCACAAAATTTAACGTAACGGAATGTAATGTAGAATAGATGGGCTTATGCAAGCGCTTATGTTATGTCTACTACATTACATTGCGTAAGCATAAGCGCTTTTATACAAGTGCATAAGCCCATCTATTCTACATTACATTCCGTTACGTTAAATTTTGTGCATAAATCGACCATAAGTTGCCTAACAGGGTGTATAACTTTGGAACTAATGAACATAATGGGCTGTTTTATTTTCAACAACCTTATTAGTTTAGATTGCGGGAACAAATATTTTTTTAATTGTTAGTTTTGCACCCCCTCCCCAAACTGGTCTCTTTTCCCCTAAAAGTTAATATATATTGTTAGGACTAATATAGTCAACCTGAGCACCAAATTTCATTTTGGGCCGACAATTGCAGATTCAGAAAAAGATATAATATACTACTATAAGTTATCAAATAATAAGTAAATGATATAAATCAGTGGTTCCCAAACTTTTAATTTCGCGTACCACACACGAAATTATAAATCAGTAGCGTACCACTGAACTGTAACCGTTAAAAAAACCTTCAAAATGGTAAAATAATAAAAACTGCAACACAACTGTTTATGACAACATTATCATTTATTAATTATAGGAAAAAATACAATATTCTTAGTGCGAAAAATGGTGCTGCATGTTCGAGACAAGAGAGGAAATATCTGGCTCAGTTGTACTTAATTTTAAGCGCAAATTAGGGTCTACGTTAAGCTTATTACGATATTTGTTTTTTATTATCAACATAGCAGAAAATCCGCTCTCACAGAGATACGTGGTTGTAAATGGAATCAGAAACAGTAATGCTTTTCTGGACAGCGCTGGATATTCATTTTTAACTTTTAGCCAAAATTCACACAGCTCTACTTTGTTGAATTCCGCTTGCAAACCTCCATCGCAAGATAGTTCTATCAGAGATTCCTTTTCACTTACACTTAAATTTTCACGCACACTATCCAGATCCGAAACGAATGGGTTCCTTATCCAATTGAACTCCGAATAATCTTCTTTAAAATATTCTTCAAATGTTTCAACGATCATTTGGCTGTGATTTTTGATGTTATTGATAACATTTTCACTCACTGTAAGTTCATTTTCAGTTACAAAATTTTCTAAATTAGGATAAGATGCCAGGTTCTCATTCGATACGCTCCTTTCAATCATTTGAAATTTCTTGATAAATGCTTTTATTTTGACATTTACTGAAAATCGATTTGTAGATCTACCTTGCAAACTTAGATTTAAGTCGTTGATGCGATTGAAAATGTCTGATAAGTAAGCCAATGATATAAGCCAGTGTTCGTCTGTCAGTCGATCGCGTAATTCAAAATCGGTCCCCATCAGGAACAGCTGCACCTCAGAACGTAACTCGAATAATCTGCTCAGCATTTTTCCTCGCGAAAGCCATCTCACCTCTGTATGTAGCAGCAACTGAATATGGTCACTGCCCATTTCAGAACACAATTTTGAAAATAAACGAGAGTTAAGAGCCCGAGATTTAATAAAATTTACCACCTTGATGGCGTCTTGGAGAACATGTTTAAATTGTTCGGGCATACGTTTTACTGCTAACGCTTGTCTGTGTATACTGCAATGCATGAAAGTGCAATTTTTAGCAACAGATTTTACTTTTGTGGCTACACCTCCGAATCTTCCTGTCATAGCTCAAGCGCCATCAGAGCAGAAGCCAACGCAATTCATCCAGTCAAGTCCATTTTCAGCAAAGAATTCACCCAGTTTGTTGAAAATTTCATCCGCGGTAGTTCGTGTTGATAACGCCTCACAGAATAAATAATCTTCCTTAATTGTTTTATTTTCATGTATATACCGCACGTAAACCATAAGTTGAGCATAGTTCGTTACATCTGTACTCTCATCAAGTTGTATCGAAAAGAAATCGCTATTTTTGACATGATTGATGACTTTATTTTTAACATTTGATGCCATAACTTTCGATCCTACATTGCACGGTATTATTGGACAGTGATATCAGATCTAGCTTTTTAGCTGACGCCTCACCCAACATACAAGTAACCATGTCTTTTGCTGCAGGTAACAGCTCTTCGCCAATTGTGTGAGCTTTTCCGGACTTTGCAATTCTTAGGCTAACTAAGAATGATGCCTCTACTGATTTTTCGGTACTGCCAGTAAATGAAGACATGACTTTCTTAGTGCCTTTCATTTCTGTTAATTTTTGGGTGAAAAAATCCTTCGGTTTGCTTACTAACGTAGAATGTTTCGTGTTAAGATGACGATTCAGTAATGAGGGTTTCATACTTTGATTTGATAAAATTTCAAAGCAGATGACGCACTGGGGGCGTGGCCGCTTTATAATCCATCTTGAATTTAATGTACAAAGAACTACGTTAAACATCACATTGAACGTAACACATTAATGTAGCCATGCAAAAATATACAATCTTGCGCGTAATTTTCTCTCTCGTTAAATAACGCGTTATCTCCCATTAGACGTTAACGCAGGTGTAGCCCTAGCATAAGTGATACGGGGTTCGCAAGAAAATTTTAAAAAAACCTGAATTTTTTAAACATTTTTTCCCTTAATTTAATTTATAACTCGAAATCCGTTGATTCTAGACGATAAAGGGTTATAACCTAATTTGTAGACAAGCGAATGATCTTTAAAAAAGTTCTAATCAATTAACCTTAAAAAATTAATAATATCGGAGCTATGGCCGTTTGAAATCAGAAATTCAAAAAATTGCTTTAAAGGGAGGTACCCCCCAAGGGTTTGGACTTGGGCAAAAATTTTATTTGAAAATTTGTCTTAGAAAAGTGTCCTTTATCACCACCTCAAAGGTTCTCCACGGTCACGGGGACACCGAAACAAGAAACAGAGAAAGTCGAAATCGTCTAATATGGCCTCATCAGCAAAAATCGAAGAAAATGAAAAGAAACGTAGAAACAATCCTGAGACAGACGAAGAAGAAAGTCCCCACGAGTGGCCCAAAGAATGGTCCACACTTGAAGATGAAGAAAACAATAGCTCGGACAACGAAAAACAAGGAAAAATTCGAAAGGAAGCAAAAAATAAACCAAACAAAAACCAAAGGAAACGTGCCAGATTGGCGAAGCAAGAAAAAGAAAAACATGAAAAACAAGAGACAGAAACGCTAAGTGAAAACAGTAATGAAACAAAAGGAAAAAATTATGAAACTGAAAAGACACAAAGTGAATACAATTTGGAAATATCCACAGAGCTGATCGAAACATTGTCCAGAATCCTACAGGCGATGCAAGAAAATAAAGAAGAACATGGAATAGAAGAAACAGAAACACCAAGTGAAAGCCATTTGGGAATAACGGAATGGGCGAAAGAAATATTTTCCAACATATCGAAAGCCACGCATAAAATAATGAAATTCATCATATTAAGCAAAGAAGAACTCGACGAAAGGAAAAACACACTAAAAAATTTAGAAGATATGAAAGAAAGCACCTTCAAACTTCTACTATTCATACTGAAGGGCAATAACAACAAACGAGGGACGGGTGAGCCTTCAGCCACTCTTCCCCCGTCCAAAGTAAATACAGCAGAGGCAGTTCCTGCCCCTGCCACCCCCGAGAACCTCCTCAAGGTCCGGGAACCCAAAGAAACAAATTCTTCCCCTCAGGAAGAACCCAAAAAGCAAAACCCACCTAAGAAAAATTTGGCAGAGTCCAACCCCCCGAACCTCCTCAAGGTTCGGGAACCCAAGGAAACGGATTCTTCCCCTAAGGAAGAATCCACGAAGCACGACCCATCCAGGAAATACCTAACAGCAATGAAGAGGGCCGCCATCAGCAACCCCCGGAGCACACATAAAAAATATAAAGTAATTGTCTACCCTGGAGAGGGTAGCTCATTCCAGTCAGCAGAAAACACAAAATCCGCCCTGACTAGCATCAGAGCGGAAGATCTTGGCATAAAAGCAGATAGGCTCTATCTGACGAAAAACAAAAGTGTTGTTGTGGAATCCTCCCACCCTTCGGTCAAGAAACTAGTAGGCAGCACTCTACTAGCGGAGAACCAATTGATGGCCCGGGAGCCTTCAGCTACCTGGCCATCAATTGCTATACAGATGGTGGACAAATCCGTCTCTAAGGATCAAATTACAACGGAAATAGAAAGGAGTCTTCCCGAGGTGGTCAATATGGCCGGGATTTCATGGCTCAAAAGAGCCAATCCCGTACATACCAGAGGAAGAACTCACAACAAATGGATCCTGGAGGTTCACCCCCTGGTCCATGAAGCAATAATAAAGGAGGGTAAATTCAGAGTGGCTTGGAAAAGCTACCGGGTACGGAATCACATCGGAATTGTCCGATGTTATAAATGCCAACGTTTTGGCCACACAGCCAAATTTTGCAAAGGAAATGAAACATGCGCCTTTTGCACCTCAACAGAACACGCTTCACGTGACTGCGTAGTACAAAAGGAACTTGCTAAGCATGTATGCGTCAACTGTGTCAGAGCTAAGCTCAGTGACAACAAGCACTCCACAGGATCAATCCTGTGTAAAGTGTATAAGGCCCGCCTTATGGCCCTTGCACAATCCATAGCAACCACTATTGACAACGAGAGAAATAACCGTGACCAATAAGATCTAATCTTAAAAACTAATAACCCTGATAAGAAATAAGGTTTGAATGTACCCAAAAGCCAAATAACGATCGAAAATGAAAAATAGACTCAAAATCAAGACATGAAAACGAATACTTACCAACATTGATGAAATAAAAACGCCCACGCAATCCAGTATGGAAACCTGAAACATAAAACAAATCAGAAAAACAACATATTAAAAATAGGCAGATTATATGTATGTCACAATATACCAAATGACACGCGGTTTGAAACCCGATTAAAAAAAAATTCATAAAAACGACCAGAACTTGATAAAAAAAATCTCTAAGAATGATTCTATAATTGTAATGAAAACATGAACTCCCCGCCAATTTGCAGGGTCCATTTTCTGATGAGGTTGGCAACAACCTCAAAATGTTTTTTATTTTATAAATAAATTAACTTCAATTGTATATAAAAAAAAGAAACCTCAATAATAACACTTTTTTCGCTATTATACCAAGTTTAATTACAAATTTCAACAACAAAAATCGAGAAATAATAGTAAATTTTTTTCCGATATACGAAAGTAAAACTGATTTTCATAGAATTAAAACAACATAAATGGGAGAGAGGTCGCCAACGTCCGGGGGGACCGGATATGGCACATGAAAGAAGAAGAAATGGGTAAAATTTTAAATGCACTTTTTTGAATGTCATGAAAAAATTATTTCTGTATTAAATTGCTCAATAAAAATCACTTTTTCTATATTGCATATTTCTCTTTCAGTTATTTTGAAGTGAATTGTAAAACCATCAGAAATGGATCACCCTGTATATTGCTAAAATTTGTATGTTTATTTTAAAGTAATTAAATTAAATATAATTTTAAAATGTCCCATTTATGGTATTAGGTATGTATTTAAGTAATGATTTATTAAAGGGTTTTAGTTTCTAAAAAAAAAATAATTTATTTTAAAATTAATGCAAGATGCGCGGATGTTATTGCGAGTGGTATAGTTTGTTTCAGAATAATTGAAATTAAAAAAAGTCATAGCATCAAATTACGTTGATATAAAAACGGACAAACTATAAACGAAACATAATATATAGAGATAAAGTTAATTATTTTAATCTCGCACCAGCCTTTAGCAATGCATATTTATGCTTGGTCGACAGCATATCTTATCACATAGTTCGTATGCTTTTATATCAACGTAATTTGATTCTATGACTTTTTTTAATTTCAATTATTCTGAAACAAACTATAGGTACCAGCTGTGGAATTTTAATCCAATTAGTTAACCTGTGCAGTGTGCGCAGCTTTGGTTCGCGGCTCTGTGGCGCAGCGCAGGATACAGTAAAACCCGCAACCGCCTGAGACAGGTTTTATTGAGTTATACGCTCTTTTCATATCCGTGGTTATGTGGGTTGCATAACCAGAACTCCCCTCCACTCCTATAAATCTAAAAGTTTACCCGCGTTTTTGTGTTAGGCTCGCTTGTGTACCTTACATGTTAGAATTTTAAAGCAATCGAAAAATTTTATACTTTGTTACAATTTTGTGATGGTATTATAAATCAATTATAATTAAACAGCAATTATTCATTGCTACAATAGAACTGTAATACATAATTTTGTGCAGGATACCGGTAGTTTTGTGTTTTATTTTAGGTTAAATTTTGGATTTTATTTACCTCTACCATGGATTCGTAAGAATTGAAACAATAACTTGTGAAGTATGCAAAATTACATTACAATTATTTTTTAGTAGTGTATGCCCTCATTGCCTTAAAAAGTTCTATGATATTTCTACCAAAAATCGACATATGAGAAAAATTCATTCAATTGCAGTAGCAGAAAAAAAAATTACAAAAGGGCACATATTTTGCCCAATCTGTGTCGAAGAAAACAAGGTAAGTATTGGAACTTATTTTTTATTAATGAAACATATTACAGACACACATGATATAGTAATCGAACGGGAAAAATTACATTTTGATACTTGCCAGGATTTTCAAAATTGGAAGGCACTTGAAAAACGAGAAGTAAATTATGCAAAAGAGAACATAGTAAAAAAACTCAATACAAGAATAGAGTATTACAACTGTAATCGTAGTAATACGAGAGGTAACAGGTTTTTTATATGAAAAATACTTGGTTTAATTAAAATTATTTCATTTAAGAATTTAAAAGTAATTGCTCTAAAAGAACAATGAAATGCGAGGGAAGCATTAAAATTGATGGCATTTGTCCGTCGCGAATAATAGTGCATCACAACAATAATGGTAAGCTCCCGTTGTTTTTCTCTTTATAGGCAATACATTATTGGCGTTACAATTTTTTAGGTGAAGTTAACGTTGATTTCATTAAAACGCACGTAGGACATGATGAGGATGGATTTAGAAATCAACGCTTAACAGTTAAAGAAGCAAATGGAATTGCTGAACAGATGAAAGCTGGAGTATCGACAGAAAGGATTATTCAAGATGCAAGAAAATTAGAGGATAATAAATTACAACGTATTAATTTATTAAATAAACCAGATTTGACCAACTTACGAAAAAAATTTAAAATAGAAAAGCGAAGAGATCCGGATGATATGGTAGCGGTAGCAATGAAAGTACTAGAATGGAATTCGAATGGAAAAAATTATGCATTTTTATTTAAAAAAATTGGTAATTATTTTAGGTGTTTTATTTTATTGCTTTGCTTGGGGAGTGGTTTTATATTATGGAATAAGGGAGAGGGCAGTGAATAATTAGTTATTGTAATATTTTGTTGTATATTTGTGTGGTGGGGTGGTGGTAAAATAGTAATATATGGGATGGTGGTGGTTTATTTTAGGCGACCCACATCCTAAACTTGAAACCAAGGACTTTGCATTGGCATTTATGAATAAGAGCATGGAAACGAAGCTTAGAGATCACAATAGGATTATTTGCATGGACGGGACACATGGCACGAATAACAAAAAATTTGATTTAACAATTATGATGGTTAGGGATAATCAAGATGTGGGTTTTCCTGTAGCTTTCTTTTTATCCAACAGGTTAAATTTATTTTAAAATACCTTCAAAATCTTTATGTAACACCTTCATATTGATTAACAGGCAAGACCAAGTTGTTCAAGAAGTTTTTATTGAAGCATTTAAAGAGCGTGTCGGAGAAGAAATCAAGCCAGAATTTTTTATGACTGATGATGACATAAAGTATCATAATGCGTGGGTGAAGATAATGGGAAATACTCCAAGAAGATTGTTGTGTGTATGGCATATTAGGAAAAATTGGATTATACAAGGGAAGAAGAAAATTATAAATGCAGATTTAAGAGATTCGATGAGTGGCGATCTAGGTAAAATTATGGTTGAAACCAATGAAGAGAAATTTAGGAATTTGACAAATGATTATATCAAGAAACTTGAAGATGCAAATGAAACAAATTTTCTTAATTACTTAAAAAGGTAGATTTAATTTAATTTTATTGATAAGGTTTATTAATTTGTTTATTATAATAACATATAATAATATCAAACATTAAAATGTTCCACAATAACTAGATCCTTCTATTCTGTATCCAAACTGTTATAAGCATGTTAGCCTGTAAAGTTTTGTTTACAGTTTCGTATCTATTATTTTTAATAACGCATAAGCTCTTATATCTGGTTATTATTTCATTAACATTTTATTATTTTAGATTTTACTTTTGTGATGATGAAAGAATAAAGATGTGGGCTTATTGCCATCGGCTGTATGCAGGAATTAACACTAATATGGCTTTGGAAAGTTTTAACAAAACCTTAAAAGATTTACTTTCCAGAAATGCGAAATCGACTGTGGAAAAATTATTGGATACGATAGATCAAGCTGTGGAAGGGAAAATATGGACAATTGCTAATAAATATCGCCCTACATCAAATGATAGCAAATCAAGAAAAATTTCTAAAGCACATCGAGCCGCAGTACAATGTAATGTAAATGAATATGTAAAACTGGAAGAATTTGGAAAATTTAAAGTGAAATCTTCAACAGGTGAGAAATTTTATTCTGTTTCATATGATAATGTAGCCGTGTGCAACTGCGAGGGAAAGAGATGTCATATATCGTCGGGTTGTTGGTAAAAGTGACCAACCAACATAAACATAATTTTACAGTAGAGCCATTACAACATTAAATAATATCGAGCATTATTACAAAATCATCTTGATTGAAAATTATTCAATAAAAAATTTGAAGTATTTTAATGAATAATTTTCAATCAAGATGATTTTGTAATAATGCTCGATATTATTTAATGTTGTAATGGCTCTACTGTAAAATTATGTTTATGTAGTTGGTCACTTTTACCAACAACCCGACGATATGTTCAATTTGCATGCATACGTATAAATGTGAATGTGTGGAATATGCTGTGAAGAAAATCATATGTAAGCATGCACATATGGTTTCTTTGTACGAAAGAGGAGTGCTGCTGGCGGCTTCTGTTTCAGGTGAAAATAATGAAGAGACAGAAAATTCATTACGCATCGAGGAACCTTCTGGAGATATGTTAAAATCAAATGAAGCTATTGCTGAGTTTATCGAAGAAAAATGTGGAACATTAAATGATGGGAATCAAAATCTCCAAGTTAACATAGACAAGGACACACGGAAAAAAATTCTTATAGAATCATGGAAAAACTATATATTGAAAGGTTTGGAAGAATCATATGATTTGGACGATGCATCGTTCGAGAAATTCGAGGTGTGCTGTAATTCGGTTGTAAATGGTATTTCCCGATTTCGGTCTGAAAAGAGAAAGATGGAGACACAGACATATTTCCCACGTAAAAAGCAAAGAAGAGAGTAAAGTATATATTTCAAGTATTTTAATTTTCCTTTTAACTGTAATTCTAATTTTTTTCAGAATTCCTTTGTGAAGTAGATAATTATTTATTTTTAGAGTAATCGTACTGATTTGTTAATTGTTTTTTGATGTTTTTAAAACTTGTTATTTATATTTATTAGATAGTACTTTATAGAATATTTGTTAATTTTAAGTTTAATAATAAGATAATTTTAAATTGTATAGTAAAATAGTAGCAAAATAATTAACTATTGTATACTTAGTAGTAAATAAAATTTGTACTAGAGAATTGTACAACTGTTAATTTTTCGAAAATTACACATCTCGTTATTAATTTTTAAATTTTGATCAATTTAAACGTGTTATGTTCATACGTACCTACCGAAAAACAACATTGTAATGCAATGTTATATACCTACCCAATTAATACCTAAATAACTTACGAATGCGTTTGTTTGACTAAAAATATCTAAAAGAAAACCAAAGTAAACTAAGTAAGTAACGTACAAAAACATTTGAAATAGAAAGAGCGGGTAAATTTTTTAATTTAAAGGAGAGGGAGGCGAGTTATGCAACCCACATAACTACGGATATGAGAAGAGCGTATAACTCAATAAAAACCTGTCTCAGGCGGTTGCGGGTTTTACTCAGTTTTACTGTATCCTGCGCAGCGCATGAGCGCATGGTTGGTTGTGGTTGGTTCATTTTTCTTTTATGACAATGGACGTCGGGTTGTTTATAATTTGTTAAAAATTATCTTTCTGTTCATCGATTAATTTTTTGTTACAGATTGCCGATATGCTTTCGTACCTGTTTGGATAAGATGAATCTATAAATGAGAGAGAATCTTCTATGAATCGAGTAAGTTTTAGTTTATTTTTAATGTTAAAAAAGTCGAGAATGGGACAACAAATGATGATAATGTAAACCTTACCGAATTAGAAATTAATGAATCTTTATTGATTATTGGCTTTACATGCACCTCCAACTGATTCAGAATTTTGACTCATTCGTACTTTTGCAGTTTGTAAATTGAAATTTATAGCTTCGTTTTTTTTTACAGAAGTTTACGTTGGAACATTAACCTTAAAATGAAAAAATGTGGCAACCGTTTACTAATGTCGGTAAGTTACCTTTGAAATTTTATTTTATCTTGAGACACCCTTATAAGTTTGTTCGTTTGTCATGCTCTGAACTACTCCGAGTAAGTTAGTGTAGAAAATTGCTCCGAACAGTACAATAACCTACACCGTCTTTTAGCAGGAGTAGACGAGCGTAAAGAGTTTTATTATTGCAAATTGTATTCTTTTTGTAAGTAATTCTTCAAGTAGTGATGATGATGACGTGAATATGGGTAGTGCTGTAATTGAAAAATATTTTGCTAAGAATAAAGAAAAAATATTATCAACTACACGCAATAAAATACAAATTTCAATAAATGTGAGTATGCAACACACCATGCAGGCATGCAATGGTTTCATAACAAGTAGGTAATTGTGCAATATTCTGACGGAAACTTTATTACACATTTTTGCATTGACCGTAGTAAAGTATGGCGAACCTGATCTACACTAAAATACTCGGAAGTACACAAACAAACCTTATGATTTTCCAACCGAATCGCTAATGATATTTCACCGATCATTGGTTTATACATGCACCTCCAGCTGAGTCACCTTAATTTTCTCATTAAAAATTATGTAGTTTTCTCCTGACACTTATAGTTTTAATTTTTTTTTATTTTAGAGAATTTCCAATCGGCAAATGGAAAATGGCGAAATAATTTATTAATTTTGACTCATTCATATTTTTGGAGTTTGTATATTGGAATTTATAGCTTCCTTTATTATAGAAGTTCATGTTGGAACATTAACCTAAAATGAAAAAAGAGACAGCCGTTTACAAAAACTGTCGGTAAGTTAACTTTGAAATTTGATTTTATTTTGAGAAAAACTTATGATGATTTTCCAACCGAATCACTAATGACATTTCACTGATTATTGGTTTATACATGCACCTCCAACTGAGTCACCATAGTTTTCTCATTAATATTTATGTAGTTTTTTCTTGAAACTTATAGTTTTTTTTTAATTTTAGGGAAAGGAAAGTGAAATCTTAGAAAAATGACGAAATCCGAATAATGGAATAAAGAGAAAGCCTTGAGTAAGTTAATTTTCAGTATTTCTACTTTACATTCTCTTTATTGCCTAAATAATGTTAAGTTCTGTGATAAACAAAGTCTATAAATGACTTGCCTATTTTTTAAATTATACTTTGGAACTTTTTATGGAAATATGATTATTTTTTGACAATTTAATGTGAATAAATGTAACTGATTGTGTTTCATATTCATAATGTGAACAGTAATTTTTTTTATACCGACCTCTGTATATTGTGAACAATTAACCAAGTAATCAAGGAAATTTGTACACTGGCTCACAAAATTGATGACAAACTAAACTTAACAATTAAATTTGCATCTTTTCTAAAGTAATAATCTTTCATTTGTTTTTCATATAATTACAGCAATATGATTTCAAATATGAACTGCATAAAATATTACAATTATGTTACACAAAATTGATGACACACTTGAAAGTATTGTTTTTACCTTAATTTTTTAATTTTGAAAACTAGTTGATCTAAATCTGGAATCAATTACAGCTTGCAAATGTTTGAGTAACATTTTTCTCAATATTTGCCCATTTTTCAACTCAAGCTTGTTCTACAGGTTTTGCCCGTAATTGGTTTGAGATAGGGTGATTGAGGTGGCATTTGCAGTTGCATGGGTACATTTTAGATCAACCCCATCTTCATAAAGTAGACAGTATGGTTCCATCATTCTCTTGATGAAAAGCTGTTTTTTAAATTTAACTATAAAATTTTCAGGTAGTGTTCATTGTTAATTTTTACATCAATAATTCTAAATTATCGAGACCCCTTGCATCCATGTACCCCCCCCCCCCCAAACCATAGCATTTCATGTACCATATTTTACAGTACAGATGCTTACTTTCTTTCATACCATGTGCCTTCCATCTGAACCAAATAAATTAAACTGGCTCTCATTGAGAACAGCACGTAATTCCAAAATTTTGAGCTTTCATTTATGTATTTTGGCAAATTTAAACGGCTTCTTTCTGTTCACCTCTGAAATGAATAGATTTTTACGTCCTACTGTGGATTGTTTCATCATATATGGTCTTTTTGATTATTTCAGTCCTTAATTTTGTCCGATTTCTGTGGTTTTTTTAAATTTCTCTCACTTTATGCTGTTCGTTGTGAGGTTAAGATTTTTTGTCTACCTCATCCAGCTTTATTATGTCAAGTTCTCTCGTTGCTGAATAGTTCATCATATTTATATTTGATTGTTGAAAATGATCTGCCGACTATTTTTCCAACCTCACAATTAATTTTAAAATAATATTTCTTTTTGTAATATTGGTTACTCCAGGTATTTGATCGATTTTAAATAAATAAGGCCTTGACAATAGCGCAAAATATGTACTGACGCAGAATTTTTCTGTGCATTTTATTACAAAAAAAATCTGATGTGACAACACATTACTTTCCCATTTAGTAGATTCCACTTCATTTTATATTAAATATTAATAAAACAGATGTTAACTCAAAAAAATTTTTAACTCGATTAAATACACAAATTACTTTGAGATATCAAAGTTACGAAATTTAATTTGTAATTTAACATGGTAACTCATATTTTTTAAAAGCACTTATTTTATATTTTCATTTTAACAATAATATAACATGTTTGCATTGAAAAATTTTTAAAATTGTCATTTTCCAAAAAAAAAATTAGAAATTTGCGGAATGCCGTGCCGTCTATGTGCAATCAAATTTTAACTATGGGCGTAATGACGTCAGAATTAATATTTTAGAAGTAATTAAAAAATTCGTTTAATATTAATTACACAACATGTTTATACAAGTAAATTAGTTAAAATATTAAATTATAGTAATAAACAATACAAATCACTTGGACAGATCAAAATTTAACTAAGGCAAACCATAATTTTTTAAATTTGCCGTTTTTAATTTGTATATCACGATTACTCGAAACCAGTTCATTTTTCAAGAAAAAGTATATCTACAAATTTTGTCGGGCATACAGTCGGCTCGACGACGGTGTATTATTTTTCGCGATCCGTTCAACGCCGCTCGGCGTAACGCAAAATACGGCAAAAATATGTAATTAAAATCGTCGTCTCGCTTACCGCTCGAAAGCGATCTGTGACCTAGGCATTTTTTTTGCAAAAATGCAAATCTAAATTCAAGAGGATCCAAATGAGACCAAAAAATCGAAACTTTAATCTGAAAATAAGCGAGCCAGGCGCAAAAAACTATTCAATTTTTAATTTTTACCCCCCCCCTTAAACGGTAGCGGGACAAAAATTGGAAAATTTGGCCATACCGATTGTTCGTTTTCGCCGCCCCTACCCCTCGAGCAAATTTCAGGTCGATCGGACGAAAACTCTAGAAGTAGATACAAAAATACGAAAAACCGCGAGGAGCCCTCTTGCCAAGCGCTGGAAAAAAATTTCAAAAAAGAAAAAATTGTTTCGCCCCCTCGCCCACCGCCCGGAGCTTCCTGAAAAATTTCAACTCTCCAAAGTGAATGCCGAAATTTTGTGACCACTTTGAAGCGCCATTTTACCCCCTCCGTTACGTCCCATGAAAAACGGGAAAATTTTCCCGTTCAATCCTCGTAAAACCACACGGGTATGCAAAATTTCAACTCTCCAAGACCCTCGTAGCTATACGCACTAAATTATGAATGAGTGTTTATTTATGTGTTTAATACAAAATTTGGATAAAAACTTGGATTAAAATTATCCAAGGCAAACTATTTTTTTAACAGCGCTTATTGTATTTTTGCATTTTAACAATAATTTAAGAAGGAAATATCAAGTGTGGGGTATCATAAGATGCGGAAAAATAATCTCTTTCGATTGATATGAGTTTCAATCTCATATGTTCCACCGGGAAGCGGCAATGCTCTTTAACAATTTTCATTCCCCTAAAAAAGAGGTTAAAAATGGACGGTTTTCAACCAAAATCTAATCAGCTCTTTAGACAGTTACTTCAAACTAGTGTATAAAATTTCAACTCAATCGGTGCACGCGTTTGTCTGAAAACGTTGACGATAGAATAACCACACTTCATACATAACACTTCATACATCACACACACATCCGGACATCATTCCAAAATTGGTCTTAAACAATTCGTATGGGCTCATAGACCATGGGAAAAATGCCAACTCAAAATTTTTTTTTAACTCGATAACAATACTTTCCTTTACTACGTAAATGGGAAAGTAATTAGTGGATAAGCAGTATCTTATAAAATCTGGTGGATTATGCGCGTCCGTGAAGTTTTTTCACGCCCCCCCCCCAGTTTTTGAATTTTAAAATTTAAATTTATGTGCCGGTTTTAAAATTAATTTTCCGTTCTTAACCCAGATATGCCTAATGTCCTATATATAGGACGCATCAAATAAGTCGAGGGTAACTTGCACCCCTTCTTCAATGCTTCTCAAAATGCATTTTGTTACTTCACTATATTGTCCTCTTTAATTGTGCAAAGTTGTGCGACACTGATTTTGTTAATTTGATATTTTGTGTGTTTTTGAATTGACTATTTTTGAAAACGGCAGAACAAGATCATTTAATTGTGAGGAAAGTAGTTTTATTCTTTTCTCTATAGTCGTAAAATTGTTTTATTTTGGTCATTGTCCTTCTGGTTATTGTACTATCATTCAATGTAAGAATAATAAATATAACAATTTTGAATTTCATTCTGTGGCGTTTCAAACTCGGGTGACCTCATCGGACACAAATATCGCTACAAATAATACTTAATCATTGGAATTGTTTTAGGGAATTTTCATTACATGAAGCTCTAAACATGATTAAAGATGATAAAGCTGAAAGAAATATAATTTCCTCATTTTTAATTAAGAAATGTTAAATTTTGCAAAAAAAAAATATTTTTTTTTACTTTTTATGTTTATTTCTTTCTTCTCAGGCTCAGTTGTTCAGTTTCGGGTTATCTTTTAACTTGGGTTATTTTCCATAGAAATGAATGTTGCAAGAATTGTTTCCATGGAAAATAATTCAGGTTAAAAGATAAAACCCGAAACTGAACAACTGGGCCCTAGTCACACAATGCTAGTTTTTATTAAAAATATTTAAAAAGTCATAATGTGGACGCCATAGGCATATCTGGGTTAATTTCCCCTAAAAACAAAAAAAAAAGTTTTTCACTCTAGCCTCCAATTTTTGAAAAATTTGATGGTTTGTTATTCAATAGATTGTGTTACTTGTTGTGATCATTGTGCCAGAGTTTCAATATCAAATTGTGAACGGATTTCTGGAAAATCGAAAAACAAACCACTTTGATGATAGCCCCCCATTTTTGAAAAATGTGATTTTTTTTATTCAATAGATTGTGCTACTTGCTCTGAATGTCCACTTAAATTTCATTTTGATCTTATGAACGAATTTCGAGAAAATACAAAATATTGACGTCGCGAAAGCCCTCACTTTAAAAAAATTAAGGTTATTTTTGCTCCAGTTAATTCTACGAATTGTTTTGAATGCTCTGCTAAAATTTCATTCTTATATAACGTATACATTTTTTATTTTTGGTATCTTGTACTGACCTACTTTAAATTTTAATTTGAAAGCTTTTATGGAAATATGTTGATTTTTTTTTTGATTTTATGTGGACAGCAAAAGCTTTAAATATGAAGGACTATAAATACATGTAACTGATGGGTGATTCATAATATTATATTTTTTCCATAAATTTTGGAGTAAATTAATGAGACTAAAACTACCCTGGTCAGTGTATTTTTTTTGTTTACCCCTTTACTGACCAAGTCTGGGAATTTGCTTTCAAAAATGCAATGGGAATCCTGTTTTGTTAATTTATTCACATAATTTCGTTGGCAAAGATAAACATTTTACCGTTTTTTATTCAAGCATTTTAACTGGAAATATCCCATGTATCAATTTGTTATGCAAGTTTTGCTCCTGATAGCGCAAAATTTAAAAAAAAATTTTAAATTGAAATCGAGGCGAAAGGTTTCAATTTTTTTTCTCTAATGAAAATAATTTATTATTACTATAGAAATATAGTCAAGAGATCACCTGAATATTCACCCCTTAATTCCTAAATTGATTTGTAGCTGTCTTGTTTATTATTTTCTGATTTTTTGTGAAAGGGATAACTTTTTCAGAAATTTTTACTAAACAGAAGTTGTAGTCCGTTAAATTTCCTATCCGGAATGGAAAATTACCATCAGTGTTTATCAGCCTTTGCTGTTGAGTATAGTACGTTTTTGCGGACCTCCGTTCCCTTGTGCGACTGATCATGTGTTTTCAGTTATTTTTATACGACCGTATAACATCATGCAACATAATCTCACAAAATAACTGATAGGTATATTGTTATGCGAACCTAAAGAACGCAGCGCGACTGCTCCAAGGAAAAAAAAAGGCGCGACTGCCGCAGGGTTAAAAGATACAGAGTTTTGAAAAAAAACAAAATAAAAAAAATCGTGATTTCACACAGCGTCAAGCGATGAATCATACTCGAGCTCTCGCGGTTCCTACTATAGCAAAATATTTGACCATTGGTCAAAGAGTGTACTACAGGCTTTAATATGAACAGTCCAATAAGAAGAGACATCTCCTAATTACGGACCTGTGATATGTGAATATGTGAACCACCTGGTATATGAATCATTTCCATGGTTATGATTAAGTTGGTAATATGCATGTAAGACAGAAGTACTATATTAGAAGATAGTCCCAAGTAGTTGAAACATGAAGTAAGAAGAAGAAGTAAGAAGTGAGAAAGATAGAAAAAAAAGAAGACTTGTTAATTTGACGAATCGATAAAATATAAATTATTATTATATATCATGCCACGTTTAATAAAATCTACAAGAAATAAAATGAAATTAGTCGATGATTTAAATTACGTATACGACAAGCATAAAGTGAATATAGATGGTTCGAAACAATATTGGATGTGCGAAAATCGATTATGTAAAGCCCGAATCCATACCAAAACCTTAAACGATGAATACGAAATTACAAAAACGGTTAATGAACATAATCACAGTTCTACAGCTGGAACAGTGCAGGCAAAATTGGTATTAAATAAGATGAAACAAAAATCTGTAGCTTCTCAACAATCGACTCGAGATATTGTGTCAACTGAAGTTAGCTCTATCACCGAATCTGCAAAGGCAGAACTACCTATAATTTCTTCCATGAGCCGCAATGTAAGACGTTGGAGACAATCAGAAAGTGGTTCTCCGGCAATACCGCAGGAGCGGCATGGTTATCCCATTCCTGATCGATTTCGAAAACTTGATTCTGGTTTGAAGTTCCTACAATACGATAGCGGAGAAGATGATATAGAACGAATTTTAATATTTGCGACAGATGCTGCAATCAAAGAACTTAAAGAATCGAGTGGTTGGGCAGGTGACGGTACTTTCAAGTGTTGTCCAAGCATTTATTATCAAATGTACACGTTGCACATCCAAAAGTGCAATTTTACCGTACCCCGGCTTTTTGCTTTGCTTCCTGATAAGACTCAAAATACATATAATAGATTATTTACAAAAATAAAAGAACTGGTGGACGACGCACAACCTGAAATTCTTATGATGGATTATGAAAAAGCAGCCATTAATGCATTTTCCGAAAATTTTCGGAACACTACTATTACGTGTTGTTTATTTCATTTGTCACAAAACATGTACAAAAAAATTGTAGAATTTGGCTTCAGAGAAAGGTACCATCACGATGATGAGTTCAATTTGAAGATCAGATGTTTCCCGGCGCTTGGATTTCTACCGATCGATGATGTAGTAGATGGTTTCGAACAACTCGCTGATGATGACGATCTTCCACAAGAAATTGTTTCATACTTTGAAACATACTATATTGGATGCGAGAGAGGTCGTGGTCAACATAGGAGAAGAATTGAACCTATGTTTCCCATTTCTTTATGGAATGTACACACGCGAGCTCTGAATGGTATGCCACGTACTAACAACAATGTGGAAGGTTTCCACAATGCTTTGAAAAGTTCAATTACAAATGTTCATCCAAACTTGTGGTGTCTTATAATCGCTTTGAAAAAAGAAGAGGGTTTAAGTAGCGCAAAAATTGCGCAACATAACCGCGGAGTTGTTGTCCCAAAGACGAAGAAATACCGGGATATGGATCAACGCATCGAAACGTTGATTCAAAATTATGATTCAGAAGATAAACTTAACTTTCTTCGTGGAATTGCTCATAATTTAAAATCTTTTTAAAAAAATTAGTTTTTAACATGTTAAATTATATAAATATTTAAATTGATTACATTAATTTTTTATTTTTAGTTATTTTACATAATTTTTATGGTTACTTTACCATTTTTCAATTATTTTAATTGTTAATAATTTTTTATTAGTTTATTATTTCATATTTTTATTGTATTGGGCCTTTACAAGGTGGCCCTAATACGTTAATATGAAAAAACGGTATTAAAGGTAAAATATCCCTGATAATGAAAAACATGCTAAAAGTGGTAGCGAAATGTCCGGGAGCGAAATGTCCGGGTGCGAAATGTCCGGGTGCGAAATGTCCCGTAGCGAAATGTCCTTTCGCACCCGGAAATGACATTTCGCACCCGGGGACATTTCGCACCCGGACATTTCGCTCCCGGACATTTCGCTACCACTTTTAGCATGTTTTTCATTATCAGGGATATTTTACCTTTAATACCGTTTTTTCATATTAACGTATTAGGGCCACCTTGTAAAGGCCCAATACAATAAAAATATGAAATAATAAACTAATAAAAAATTATTAACAATTAAAATAATTGAAAAATGGTAAAGTAACCATAAAAATTATGTAAAATAACTAAAAATAAAAAATTAATGTAATCAATTTAAATATTTATATAATTTAACATGTTAAAAACTAATTTTTTTAAAAAGATTTTAAATTATGAGCAATTCCACGAAGAAAGTTAAGTTTATCTTCTGAATCATAATTTTGAATCAACGTTTCGATGCGTTGATCCATATCCCGGTATTTCTTCGTCTTTGGGACAACAACTCCGCGGTTATGTTGCGCAATTTTTGCGCTACTTAAACCCTCTTCTTTTTTCAAAGCGATTATAAGACACCACAAGTTTGGATGAACATTTGTAATTGAACTTTTCAAAGCATTGTGGAAACCTTCCACATTGTTGTTAGTACGTGGCATACCATTCAGAGCTCGCGTGTGTACATTCCATAAAGAAATGGGAAACATAGGTTCAATTCTTCTCCTATGTTGACCACGACCTCTCTCGCATCCAATATAGTATGTTTCAAAGTATGAAACAATTTCTTGTGGAAGATCGTCATCATCAGCGAGTTGTTCGAAACCATCTACTACATCATCGATCGGTAGAAATCCAAGCGCCGGGAAACATCTGATCTTCAAATTGAACTCATCATCGTGATGGTACCTTTCTCTGAAGCCAAATTCTACAATTTTTTTGTACATGTTTTGTGACAAATGAAATAAACAACACGTAATAGTAGTGTTCCGAAAATTTTTGGAAAATGCATTAATGGCTGCTTTTTCATAATCCATCATAAGAATTTCAGGTTGTGCGTCGTCCACCAGTTCTTTTATTTTTGTAAATAATCTATTATATGTATTTTGAGTCTTATCAGGAAGCAAAGCAAAAAGCCGGGGTACGGTAAAATTGCACTTTTGGATGTGCAACGTGTACATTTGATAATAAATGCTTGGACAACACTTGAAAGTACCGTCACCTGCCCAACCACTCGATTCTTTAAGTTCTTTGATTGCAGCATCTGTCGCAAATATTAAAATTCGTTCTATATCATCTTCTCCGCTATCGTATTGTAGGAACTTCAAACCAGAATCAAGTTTTCGAAATCGATCAGGAATGGGATAACCATGCCGCTCCTGCGGTATTGCCGGAGAACCACTTTCTGATTGTCTCCAACGTCTTACATTGCGGCTCATGGAAGAAATTATAGGTAGTTCTGCCTTTGCAGATTCGGTGATAGAGCTAACTTCAGTTGACACAATATCTCGAGTCGATTGTTGAGAAGCTACAGATTTTTGTTTCATCTTATTTAATACCAATTTTGCCTGCACTGTTCCAGCTGTAGAACTGTGATTATGTTCATTAACCGTTTTTGTAATTTCGTATTCATCGTTTAAGGTTTTGGTATGGATTCGGGCTTTACATAATCGATTTTCGCACATCCAATATTGTTTCGAACCATCTATATTCACTTTATGCTTGTCGTATACGTAATTTAAATCATCGACTAATTTCATTTTATTTCTTGTAGATTTTATTAAACGTGGCATGATATATAATAATAATTTATATTTTATCGATTCGTCAAATTAACAAGTCTTCTTTTTTTTCTATCTTTCTCACTTCTTACTTCTTCTTCTTACTTCATGTTTCAACTACTTGGGACTATCTTCTAATATAGTACTTCTGTCTTACATGCATATTACCAACTTAATCATAACCATGGAAATGATTCATATACCAGGTGGTTCACATATTCACATATCACAGGTCCGTAATTAGGAGATGTCTCTTCTTATTGGACTGTTCATATTAAAGCCTGTAGTACACTCTTTGACCAATGGTCAAATATTTTGCTATAGTAGGAACCGCGAGAGCTCGAGTATGATTCATCGCTTGACGCTGTGTGAAATCACGATTTTTTTTATTTTGTTTTTTTTTCAAAACTCTGTATCTTTTAACCCTGCGGCAGTCGCGCCTTTTTTTTTCCTTGGAGCAGTCGCGCTGCGTTCTTTAGGTTCGCATAACAATATACCTATCAGTTATTTTGTGAGATTATGTTGCATGATTTTATACGGTCGTATAAAAATAACTGAAAACACATGATCAGTCGCACAAGGGAACGGAGGTCCGCAAAAACGTACTATACTCAACAGCAAAGGCTGATAAACACTGATGGTAATTTTCCATTCCGGATAGGAAATTTAACGGACTACAACTTCTGTTTAGTAAAAATTTCTGAAAAAGTTATCCCTTTCACAAAAAATCAGAAAATAATAAACAAGACAGCTACAAATCAAAAACCTTCGCTTTATATGTAAAGTGTATCCGGGGGACACCCTGTATATATACTGTATATATACCCGGGAGCGAAATGTCCGGGAGCGAAATGTCCCCGGGAGCGAAATGTCCTGGTAGCGAAATGTCCGGGTGCGAAATGTCCGGGTGCGAAATGTCCCGTAGCGAAATGTCCGGTGTCCGCATTTTTGTTTTCCAATTTACTGAAGAAGTCGGGGAATTTGGTTTTAAAAATTCAGTGGGAAACCTGATTTGTTAATTTATTCACATAATTGGAGACGGTAACCTAACTTTGGTCACCCCAAAAAAATTGAAAATTTCGTATGGCAAAGAGGAAGGTTTATAGAGTATACTGTAAAAATTTCATTTGCGAAAGTATACATAAAATTTCGAGAAAAATCAATTTGAAAGTACGTAAATTTAGCGAATTTTTCTTCGATTTTTGGGGTGTGCATTCGATAGGGAGGTTTATCCATCGTCAAAACCTACCCTTTCGGGGCGCCGCTGCGCTCCGCTCTGCACCCCTCCAGGGCGGTTTTGACTCTGGTTACTATGCTAAACATACGAGAAGGCGCATCCCATAAAAAAAACCGGGATAAATGAAACCGGGAGCTTAGAGACCCTTGAAATAGCATTAAAAAGTATAGTTGCGGTATGGGGCAGTAAACTATTACGTTTCACCCCCAAAAAATCGATGTTACATGTACGAGAGATGAGCTGCATCTGCCGGTGCGAAATACTCTAAGTGTTAAGCTGGATTCACACTACATTGTACTGCACGTTTTTTTGCAGTATTAGTAGGTAGTGGCGCATATAAACCTTCCTCTTTGCAATATGAAATTTTCAATTTATTTGGAGTGGCCAAAGATAGGGGACCGTACGCACATAATTTATAATTAGCAAAGAACCATTTTACAGTTTTTAATATATTTTAAAATAAATTTAGAAACAAAAGTAAAGCAAAATATAAAAATTATGCGGACGGACAGACGGACACGGAGCCAGATCAAAAAGCTTCTTGATATACTTTGTATAGAAGCCTAAAAGTAGCGCACTGGCTACCCAGTTCTTAGACCTCTATACACACAGAGTATATCCAACACGATTTGAAACGCTCTGTATGATTTTGAATTATGCGGACGGACGGACAGACACGGAGCTAGATCATAAGGCTTCTTGTTATACTTTGTATAGAAGCCTAAAAGAACTTGTAGATTCGAAACGAGGCAAAGTGTTTAAATTTCTCTTTCTCAGGAAAATAATAGCTAATTATTTATTATTACTATAGAAATATAGTTGAGAGAAAAATTATAAAAAAAGGTAGAGCAAAATCAAGCGTTTTTGAAATTTTCTAAAATGTGCTCTATTTAACAGTGCTGGCGCTCAGCAACTATTAGACTTAGAATAAAATACTTTAGATAAAAGTTGTAGTAAATTTTGTTCTCCATAAGTTTTATAGCAACCATTTTCGTCCTAAAGTCAACTGGTAAGGAAATATTCCAAATCTTAAAACATATCCAAAAATCAGAACCCCCTGACCATTTTTAGGAAGCTCTTCTTTTCATGATTTCGAGGATGTTGTTAAAATATTTTAAGTGTTTTTAATTTTTTTAATGAGTTATATGATAACAATATAACTGAAATAGAAATTTGTTTAAAAATATT
Source organism: Podabrus alpinus (assembly GCA_932274525.1). NCBI lineage: Eukaryota > Metazoa > Arthropoda > Insecta > Coleoptera > Cantharidae > Podabrus > Podabrus alpinus. The sequence continues at coordinate 32,877,957 of OW026452.1, forward strand.
TTGCCAAAAAACATAATTTTCACTCCTTCATAAAAAATTTCAACTTCAAACGAAGAATTTGGTAAGAAGCTCAGGGTTCCGTGAAGACGTTTTTTAGTATGTTAAAGTACGAACAATTACCTAACGAAATCCGTCGAAAAATCGCAGAAAACCAATGTTAGATTTTTTTGGATCAAAATGTGCCCAATTTTCTTACACTTGGTGCTGATCAAAATAATACGGGTCCGTTTATTGGGAATAACTTAGAAGTATACCAAATTTGATCAAAATCGAAGAAGTAGTACATGAATATAATTGCAAAAAAGTGGTTGAACTGACATGGAATGATCCGTAATGCAGCAAATTTATGCATAATGGTTATTTGCCAATCATTGATTTCGGAGTCATAACGCGGCAAAAGTTCAAAACCAAATTTTTATAGGAACCACAGCCAGTAGAGACGAGAGAAAAAATTGGAGCCTAATTAAATTTGATCTAGTTTTACCAATTTGTGTATTTCAAATTTATCCAATCTTATGATTTTCTCTATTAAAAATGTCAAGTTGTGTAACAAAGGCTGTTGCCCTGGATAAGAATGAAAATCTGGCCTCTTGTGTACTGAGTTTAATTTTTTTTTGTGGAATTTCAATCGAAGCCTTGCACATTTATTGTATATTTTATATTAAAATGTTGATAATTATTTCACAAAATTTATCCTGTTTTTTAAGTTTCTAATAATAATTTGACAAAAAATTACTATATAATTGATAGATTTGTGAAGGAAAATAAAAACACACATTTTAGGATAAAACACTATAATTAGAATATTATATCTCTTGAAACTTGGGTCAGGGAAATATATAAAAATCGATTTTCAAATTTTAGTTTTTGAAATTTAAAATTTTTTATGTTTGTAATGTGCACTGACCTACCTCGGTTGGTGCTTTTTTTCATTTTACTGAAAGAGTCTGGTAATTTGCTTTAAAATATTCTGTGGGAAACTTGATTTGTTATTTTTTATACCCTTATTTATATTTTGAGCTGTTATAATTGGCAAAGATCAGCATTTTAACCAGGAATATTTCCATGTGTCAATATTTTACACAAGTTTTGAATGCTTACGGGAGTACCGCTGCTCACGACGCAAAATTTAAAACAACTTGAAAGGCCAAGAATTAAATTTTTTTTCTGCAAAGAAAAGAATTGTGAATACTGTCAACCCTCTTTTAACCAAGTACTAATAACACATTACATATCAGTAGTCATGTTCCCAATTTTTTTGGTGATTCTAAAAGTCAATACAATTATGGTCTTTGGGTTTTTCTCAATGTTCCTTGGTTTTTGAGTTATGAATTTTTGAAAATAGAGTTTAACTACATAACTCTTCCCGGTAGCTGTAAATCTGGTTGTATTTTTAAATTTAAGTATCCACATGTTTGTGGATTTTACTAATTTATACATTTCTTTCTGAAACTTATGTAATCATTTTTTACAGAAACTTTTGGATAGTGATGGTAATTTTGAAAAAATGCAGTTCTTTTTTGGATTGGAGAAAGGCGGAGTATGGTTCAGTGGCAACATCTGGAGATAAGGTAGGTGTTTTTATTTATCAGTAGAGTCCGGTTTTATATGCGGTTAAAATTAGTCTATATATGCGATAATATTGATGAAATGTGGATAATATGCGGTTAAGTGAAAACAAAGAAAATACTGCAAATTCAAAAATTTTAATATTCTATGTGTACAGTATATAATTATTAATTTAGGAATTCGTAGGAATATAATTTATTGAAATTAACGTTTCTCAACTTTCGGGATCTGGTGGGCCAAGATTAGTTTTGACGTTACAAAAAAGGGTAAGATTCTAGTTTAGGGGAAAATCCTCAAAACAAAAAAAGGGGGGGGGGAGGGGGTCATAATATACCCGTAAAACGCAAAAATTTCTTGGGGCAAACGCGTACTTACGGAGATATAACGTTTAGAAAGTTTCAACAAAGAAAAAATTTTTTTGCGCGCGATCGACCTAAATTTTTGCACACGCCTTCCTACCGACAATTCACCAGCGGTGAACTGAGTGAGGGGGGGATTTTTTTGCTCAGTTTTTCGATATCTAGCGCCGTTTAGGAGTTACAGCTATTTAAAAAAATTAATTCTCCCCCCCAAGTTTTCCGGCAAAGTTACGCCTACAGATCTGATTTTTGGCATACACATAGAGCATCCCATCACATTCTGTTATTCTATGCAAAAAAATTCGCGACCCTTTATAAATAACCAAAATATAACGATTTTAAGTTTTAGTCACGCCCCCTTTTCGGGGTTGTCATTAGGCAAAAAAATCGGTTAACCAAAATTAATTTCGAAATAAGGATAGTTATAAACTAAACACACACCCGGAAAACGCAAACAAAATTTTGCGGAAACTTCTAGTTGTGAAAATATAAGGAATTTAAAATTTAAATAAAATTAACCTCAAATTGAAATGACATGTATAAGTAGGCGGGTCCGAACGAGCAAACGTCACTTTAAAGGTTTAGCTGACGCGTCGCCTAGTAACCTGCGTTTGTTGGCGACGAATTTGTTTGGTTTTTCGCCGGTATGAATTTTCGATATTTATGGAATGTAGCGCATCCACGTAAGACATGTTGTTTATTTGAAGTAATAAAACGAAAAATAAAGTGCAAATGTATTTATTTGTATATTTAGCAGCTTTGCATGTACATTAGAAGTAGGTAAGTCAACACAAATAATAAAATCCAGCACATATGCGCAACATAAACCAAAATAAAAGTAAAGCCTAGAAGGCATTGTATTTCTTCGACATGCACCATCATCACCACAGGTTCTTACAAAAACAAAACAATGTAATAAATAAATCTACTATGAACAACGTAATCAATTCTCCTCCGAGCAACATTCACTACGCAAATTTCAAAGCTACAGAAAGAAGTGAAACAATTAACATATAAATTAAGTTATTAATAAACAAGTAATTAATAGTAAAACAATTAACAAATAACCTAGCAGTCCACCACCGCTGTACTAAACTTGTCGCACAAGTAAATAATAAAGCAATTAACAAATAACCTAGCAGTCCACTACCGCTGCACTAATTTGTCGCACAAGTAAATAATAATAAAAGAAGCAAAACAACTACACACACCACAGTTAAATATGTTTTAAGTAATAGTTTGGCACTCACAGCACCTGAAAAAATTAAGTGTTTAGTACATTGTCGAAACCTCCAGTGTAAGGTTATTATTATGGTAAAACTAACTTACTTGTTGAAAATAGATCCTTTGCACTGCCCTCGGAATATGTACTACTACAAGGTTAATAACCTTGTAAACTTTTCAACCTTCGTGAAAAAATTATAGTACTATTAATTTGTAAGTCAATTATGAAACCCTTACTTACAATCACTCGTCACCATGGTTATCCTCTTCATCCGTATAATCTTCGGCATGCTGCTCAAGGGGTGGGTTCAAAGGGTCGTACAGCTTGCCAGCAAGCTTCAAGAATGCTTCGAAACGGTCCTCGCCCAGCTCCTTACATCTTTTGTAGAACATGTAGCGAGCTAGGTTACCCGGAATGCTAGTCTTGGTACGTCCCCCCGAATTCATAATCGCCTTGGCAGCACGCCAACTGGACTCGATTGAGTTTGTGTGCGCACCTGTGACGGGATCAACAAAATTTTCCGAGTGATTAACCTGTAATATGAAAATGTGTCAGTTGTGATTGTTGCGGCTTTTATTGAGCTTATATAACCTTGTAGTGTTCATACCCATGTTCGGGTAAGCAATCATACGCCTTCCAGCAATCGCTTATGATGAGGGTGTCGGGTTCTATCCATCTTTGGATCACTGCCAGTAACGTTTCGGAGCTACGGTCAGGAACAATTTCCATAAATACACGGCCCGTGTCCCGCTCGTAGCCCCCAAACACCCAGTGACCTTCAACCACCCTCCCTTAAATTAATGAAAGAAATTAAATTTCGGTTATATAAATATCATTCCCCACGTACCTCTGTGATACTTGCGTTTTCCAAACTTGGACTCGTCTATCTCGACGGTGCGTCCTGGCCCACCTAGTTTTTCCGGTCGGTCCAAAAACTCCATCAATAGGACCTCCCGGCAAAACGATGCCCAGTCCACCGCAGTCTGAATGGCAATCCCTACCTGGCGCCGTATGTGCTTTAGCGAACAATCTTCCGTCCAAAGAAACACAAGGTTTATCATTTCCAGCATACTCAGATGTGAATGTTGAAAAAACGTGCCCTTACGGAAGGAAATTTTTGTGCCGCACAGCTTCCTCTGTTTCTTTTTCGGGTTGATTGTCACTGCAGGGCATTGCTATCTCCAACCATCGACTCGAAAAATCGAATTGAAAGTACGCATTTTATAAAGCATATGACGTCAATGGCTTACCTGCTTTCATCCACGTACAACTTCAAAGGGGCCTCACATTTCGGACATAAATAATCGCCTTCCTTTGGGATAAGCTTCCACTCTTGCAATTGCTGCAAGAGCCTATGCTTATCTTTGCACAATTCGTATATCGCAAAACTATTCATTTCGAACAAAAACGTTCTTGCACAGTGCGAAATAAAACTTGCATTGATGTAATATCAAAATGCGCACGCTACAGAAACTCATAAACGGGGATTCCCCGGGCGGATATAAACATAAGCGGGGATTCCCGTAAATGCGGGATGTTATAAAAATCCGCATGCGTCAAAAACTGTAACCGTGGCCCACCACGGTGGATAAATTTTCATTATATAAGTAAAGTTTCGATTCATGACGAGGTGGGTGGGCTCTATAGTCGATGCAACATGTCCCTCTTAAATAATTAATTACAAGCAAATTATACATTTGCCCCAAAAGTTTTATAAGCATTTAATGATCAAGATACAATAACACATCTTGGCACAAAATATGAAGCAGCTAGCACGCTTTTCCCCTAAACTAGATCTTACCCCAAAAAAGTGGTAATATTTTTCAGATCCCAATAAATAAGGAAATAAATTAATGTATACAACGGTTTTTGCAACGTTTTACGTCTTCCATAGAAATAAGTAAGGGACAATAAAAATTTTAATTTATTGATTTAAAAGATTTCAGGCATGCTTATTATTTTTTAAAATTTAACAAGTGGCAACTCAAAGAACGGACCCAGAAAATGTGTAGAATAGAATCTACTAAAGCCATAAAATTTCGATTATATAATTTAATTTGTAAATACGGTCGATTATCATACGGTTTTTTAGAGAAGGTTGCAGCTACTTTTTGATTTTTATTCGTATTATTTTTAAAAAAAGAATTTATTTTTTGTAACCAATTATTCCATTGCGATGTGTCATGTTTAAAAGTTAGAGCCGTTGATTTTACTGCTTGGTGTCGAACGCTATGCCTCGTCGGCCGCGTCCCCTGCCTCGGCCTCGCGTGGACCGCGTAAACCTGAAAGGTGTGATCCGCGTTTGTAACTGTTCGAATGGCCGTGTAGGGCTTATTAAAGGTGATTGTTCGACACTTCCGCCCCGATTTGAAGTCTCGAGTCTCTCGTTTTTTGTCAACATAGGGTTAAATATTTTATTTTTGCAAGTAACACAATCTTTTTTATAAATGCCTGGGGAACCACAACCAAAACAAAAAGGTTCACCTCTTTGTTCAGTGCAATGAAAAAAAGCATGCCCTGGTTTTTTACAATTCCAACATTTAAGGGGTGATTTTTCAATATTTACTGGCGTTGAGTTAGAGGTACTTGTTTCTGGCCGATTTACGCGCATTTGTGACATTCTTTTAGATAAGTAATTGATTTTTTCATTAGGTCGCGCCGCATATGACAAATTTTGGTCTTGCAATTCTTGGATCTTTTTACATTTAATTTTTAATTCTGATAAAGTATCAATTTGCTGCGAAATTACGTGATTTGCAAAGAACGGATTTAAATTTCTACTTATTTGTTTGATCATTTCGCTTTCAATTACTGGATTTTCGAATCTTTCATATAATGATTGAATATTATCGATAAATGCTAATGCATTTTCGTTAGTACCTTGAACTCGTTTGTGAATTTGTTTTAGCAATTGGTATTCATAGTCTGAGGGTAAGAATTCGCTTTTGAATAATTTAATAAATTCTTCCCATGTATTACATTTACCTTTTGCACTTCTACAAAATTTAATCGCATCGCCAGTGAATAAATCATGTGCTGAGGTAAAAAGTTCCTCTTTTGTTACTTGACGAGCTACACGCAAATCTTCAACTCTTTCCAAAAATCCCATGGGATCTTCTTTGGAAGAGTGACCTGAAAATTTAATGTCCCATTTGTATATTGGTACATTTTTAGTTGTACTTGTATTTGCTTTCGCGATTTTTACATTAGCAGTTTTATTTAATTTTATTTGATTCGAATAAGTTAACGTAGCCGTTTCTATTTTTTCGATCATATGTTCAATTATTTTTATTTCATCGTCATCTTTATCTACGGTTTCTTTACACATAACAGTAAAGCGTTGGTCTACATGAAGAAGACGTGCTTTAATCTCATTTATATTATTATTATTTAATCCGTTTTGAATCAATATATTTAGTTCCGTTAAAGTTTCGTGAATTTGTTCTACGTTTGTTTTCCATGTGTAGGGTATTTTCGTGATTGGAACAAATTGTTCCATTAGATTTATCAACAATTGCTCATTGGCCAACCGCGTAATGTGTATTTGTGCCCCTCTACATAATATTTCAAATTTTAATTCCATGTTGTTCAAATGGTTCGGATCCATTTTCGCGAATGTTGTTTTTAATTATTCTTTAATAATAATTCACACTCGTGTTATTCTGCCGTACTCGCGATAAACGCACAGATTTTTGATACCTTTAAATTATTAACATTAAATTCTATAACATTGCATGTAAGGCCAATTACAATAAAACAATGCATAAAACACAGAATCGAGTTTTTGCTCTCGCACATTTATTCTCAATAATTTCGTTCGATTTTCAATAGAAATATCGAAGCCTTCAAGATGGGCGCCACTTTATTACCATTGGTATCCGTAGGCGATTCGGAGCGTCGTCTTTAGGATACTTACTGGCTTCTCTTTCTCAGGGAGTTGGGTTGCTACGAAAAATTACTGAGAATAACGTACGACGAACGAAAACAAGAATTCAACTTTATACATATATTTTTGGCTTACTTTGTACATAAATTTTGCAATGTAATTAAAATACGATAAAACCTTAAAATTAAGATGCATTCATCTCGTTCATACTTCTTTAAAATTAATAACATATAATAAAAATGCATACAACAAAATAATATTAAATATGGTACCTTTATGGGGTTTACATATGTGCTTGGGATGGCGTAACACGCTAATGCACTGATATTACTTCGCGTAGACGGAACGATGAAGAAGTGTTGCATGTGAATGATGAGATTATCTTGCATGCTACAGCGACTCTTCAAGTCTTCTGGGATGAAGTAAATTTGAATATAATTAGTTGACTATTACCGTTCGATTGTTTGATTTATAAACACGCGTTTTATTCACAAATTTCGTGTTGCCACAGTTTTTACCGATAAATCGTCGTATTCAAATAGTTATTGCCCGTTTTCACTATTTTAGGTACAAGTTTATTTCGAGTATTGTTTGCCCTACAATAATGTTGGTATTTACTCGCGTAATAAAACTTACACGTGCACTTCTAGTTTATTTTGTTAAGACGCACATGTATTAAACGTTGATAATTATTGTCTTTTAAATTTGTATTTCGACGCAAATATTATGAAAATAAGATTGTAGTACTAATATTGGATTGATTTGATTAATAAAAAGACTTGTTCTTACTTTAATTAAGTCGATGTTAACAGATTTGCGATAATTAGTTTTACTTGAAAATAACTTTAGTGCGGTTTCGATAACATTGCACTTTTCATTTGAATTAATAGGTTTGCATTACCATCTTATTAGTTTTGTAAAACTATTTAATTTTAAAACCATTACATTTATTTCGGATATGCGTTCTTAATCCGATGCGAGCGTTTTGATGGATCGTTAAACACTGTCCCCCGCTAGGTGATTAGAATTCCCCTCTCGCGTATTAACTGCAGTTCTGTCCTTCACAACACGGAGCAGCCAATTAGAGAATTCTTAAGTCGCTTCTATAGTTTTTAATATGAGAAGGAAACTAATGAGCCTAACGAAGATGGCAATAATTACTTGGTTATATTTAATGACATCACTTTTTAGTTTAAGCGTTACAAAAATTGTTAAATAAGCGCTATATTGCAATGCGTAATAAAAAATTGGAGCGCAACTTTGTGAATACTTTGTAATAAAAATAGCTATTTCTTCTTTAATAAACTTATTACTTGACATTATTATTTCATAGCGAGGATAAGAGAATAGTTTATACAAGGTAATTTGAAATATTAGGTATTTTATATGGTTTTTAACGGTTACCGTAACAAAGGTGTAGTACGAATGTAATACGGTAATAAAATTTGTAGGTTATGTCCTCGTGTAGTAAAAGAATAGCACGGGCCCAAACTACATGACATTAGTTTGGTAGTACAAAACATCACTGCTCTTCACTTCCTACACTTTCACTTAAGCACCAGGAGTAAAGGCTCTAATAATATAATAATAATAATAAGTCTTTTATTCCTTGGGAATTTGACCGTCTCTTATGAGACTTTACATATCCATTTTTTGAGGTGGATTAGTCCTCTTTTACTTTACAATTCATTTCTATAACATGTTGTTCGTTTTTGCTTCCGTTACTATTCCTCTCCAGCGCTGTCGGTCCTTAGTCATTTCCTTCCAGCCGCTGACTTTCATTATTTTTAGATCCTCTGTTACTTGGTCGTGCCATCTCAGGTTTGGTCTTCCTCTTGTGCGGTCCTCTGCTGGTCTCCACTCCGCTATCTTTCTCACCGTCTCCTCACGTTGCAAATTTTGGTGGCCAAACTTCACATTTTCATCAAGCAATAGCCCAAATGAACAAACAAATTTGTCAAACTTGCCCGTGTCGTAGCGTGACATTCGTGTCTTTACGGCTTATCGTGCAAAGCCCTTGCAATGAGTAATACATATAAACCATTTTGGGGCTTTGACAATTTACTTATGAAACAAAAAAATTACGTCCGCTGTGCAAGTGTCGACTGTGGTTTAATAATTTATTCCACCACTGAACCACCACTTTTGCAAGTCCTCGACGTATGGGTTAAAATTAATTAACCCCTTCCTCTCTACTATCGCTGCCACCAGGGTATTTCTATTTTCTCATCAAATGGAATTGATAAGCGAGTCGAAAAAACCCAAAAAACTCCAAGCTACTTACTTTCTCCATGGTTTAACTTATTATTGGTAAACGTGGTAATGCGGATGCTTCCTCGAAGTCGCAGGATATTGTATGACAAACAACCCTTTTCACCAGTATAAACACAAAAATGTTTATAATGAAAGATTTTAATTTACAATTAGTTAATTTATTAAAATAATAGAAAACAAATAAATAAAATGGTTTTACAAATATATCGTCGGCTGAAAGTAATAAGGTTGTATGTTACTTGTAGTTAGAACTGAGAAAATCGCGATTGAAAATATTGGGTATTAGAAAATTAAGAAAAAACTGCAGGAAAAAAGGGAAGCGTGTTTAATTAATTAAATACTTATCATTTATCGCTATTTCCTGATAAAATTTTTAAAATGCATCATAACAACTGCAATATGCCTTTTTTAAAAAATACATACAACTTTGTAGTATTACTAAATGAAAATAAATTTATTTAACGTAACATACAACTTAAATTAAATAAACATTCTTAAGAAAACAACGTAATAACCATTAATAGCAACAATAAACATAAATGAAAAACATTAAAAAATAAATCTTTTTCTTCTTAAAATTGATTTAAGCGAATTATGTCAATGAAGCACGGCTGCAGCCTCCTGATTTTTCCTGGCCAGGTGGTAGTATGGTTTCAAAATAGGCCCTATCTATAGCAGGCATCCAGGTCAACATTGATTTAATTGCTGTTATCTTGTTTTCGGGTAAGGGGTTCTTAATTGTGGAAACTCTTGCATTTTTAAATGTATTACTAAGATCCTCTTTTGTGTTCCTCGTTCTCATCTTCTTAATATTGGCTGAAGTCAATTCATCCATATTATAAGAAGTTTTAAATTGGACTTCAAAAATTGATCTAGTAAAAATTAAAGTTCTAACCTTAGAATACGGAATGATATTGTAATTTAGATTGGTCGCTTGTTCTTGAAAGTTCAAAAAATCGTTTGGCTTCATTTGTATTATCTTATATGTTTTCTTTCGACCTGCAGTTTGAACTAGTATTCTTAGCAACCCAACAGGAGAATAATATTCCCTTGGTTTTAAAATGCGATCTAAACTGCTATGAACAGCATCCACTTCTTGCACTGCTGAATGTCCTGGAATTGAGTATTTCATTGTTATTTTTTGCAAAGATGAGTACTTGACAAGAAGCACTCCCATTGCGTAAGACATAATGCTGTTCCTGTTTTGTGGAACACAACTGTCACTCCACAGTGTTATTTCAGTGAGTCCAGGATTGTTATCTAGAACGTCTTCAATTATTTTGACAAGAGCACTTGCAATGTCGTTTCCTTTTCGTCCCATAATTGACTCCGTCCAAATGGCACAATAAACTTTCTTGTCAAGGGACAAATGTGCAGTTAGATTGTATACAGCAAATTTGCTCTTATAGTAAAAATGCCCTATTTCTGCCTTGGGACATGACAAAACATTCTGCAGGTCGAAACACAAGACGGCCTTTTCTTGGTTATCTCTGTCGTTTTTTCTGTCTTGTCTCATGGACGTCTTTTCTGCGACATGTGCTTTGTATTCCGTATGTTTTTCAACAGACAATTTATTTTCTTCTTTAAGTAGTTCAAATTCTTCGCATACGCCGCATCTATCTTTTTTTGGTTTAAAAGAACTGAGGTTAAACTCATTTAAGAAAATATTACGGTATGCAGAAACAGTCACACAATTTGCTCCTGTTTCCTGCATTTTCGTAGTATATAACTCATACATCCTTGTTACGGTTAACCCAGACTCTAAATATTCTCTTTCACTTGAAGCTCGGCAGTAGTGAGATGAAATCCTCGGGAAGGAATTTATGTGTGCTCTAACATTCTCTTTATCACACTCTGCAATTTGGTGTTTTACATGTTTTCCTTGATTACTTTTTTTGGGAATTACAGTAACATTGTCTTTTGCTTTTGTATGGGCGGTGTAAATAGGTTTCTGACTAATCGACAAAGTCCCACAAAAAAAATTCTTACACACCTGTATTTTACTTCCACGAACGTCAAAATAATAAAGGTAAGTAAATTTTCTTCTAGAAGACTCTTTATTTATTCCCTTTCTTCTTCTGTCTGGTTCAATCTTTTTAGTAGTGGAAGCCAAAAATAGCCTTTTTTCTTCCGCTGATAAACTGTAATAAGCTTTAAAAATAGTCTCCCTTTCTTCTTGTGATACAAATGTTTCGCATTTATAAAGACACTTATTTATGCAGTCTTTTGTGCTTTTGATTCTTTTAGCTGGCACAATTATCTTCTTTGCAGAGAGGTATTCCTCTCCTCCGTCGTGTTTTCTTTTTCGGACGTTACATCTCCATGCAGAAACGTTTCGTTGGCGTTTCCTGACTTTCTTAGGAGTTTCTACTGTATCTGCTTCGGGTTTTTCTATTTTTTCGTAGCACGGTTCCTCATCATTGCCAGTTTCATTATCAGATTGGATTTTTGTTTCATTACTACCCGGATTGTAGTCCTTATCTGCTACCGAGTCGTCACTGTCCCAATCTTCCAAATTTATATTCACTCACAATACACTCTAATTCACACGATTATGTACTACCTACTTACATATACTTTAATATTTTTGAGGTTAAATTTTTGGAGTTGTACGTTACAACAGAACATATTTTATTGAAACTATTTAAGTAAAATAGTTGTATGTTACAACATAGAACTATGTATTTCTAGTTTTATTTCAAAGCGAAATTTATTAGTTGTATGTGCAAACATACATACAACTAAGTTTGCTATTTTTTCATAATTTTATAACATACAACTATAATTTTCGACACTTACCAAGCAAAGTATGTTGCGCCATCTAACAAAAGTGAATTAAAACTGTGCTATATAATACATACAACCCTATGGCACCAAAAATTCGTTTTTTCCAAAAATGTAACATACAACCTTATTACTTTCAGCCGACGATATAACGTTACTAAATAAAACTAAGTTAATTAATTTAACTGATACTTGAATTTGACCGGAGACAGTAAAATAAAAATAATTTTATTACGAGTTTACCAAGTAGGTAAGTTTTATGACATGTACCTTTATTTAAGTCCCTTGGTCCTTCTTTTGACAGATTTATTGGCCCTTTGGATTCGAAGATTACTTGATGATTACGTATTTAATTGAACTTGAATTTATTTATAAATTACCGAACTCGCGAATAATTTATTTAAACAATTTAAAACACATTTAATTTAATAAAAATTATGAGCACTTCTAAAAAGGAGCTAAGTTTAATAGTTAGCTCGAATTAACACTAAGTTGATAATTGACTTAGTTGAGTTAAAAACTTAGTCGAATTACTTGAATTAATAGATGAACGATTTTATGAACTCCCGAACAGTTCTTTCAATTATTTAATAGAAGACTTTTCTAGAAGACTCCTTCTAGTGGAACTGAAGATTTTTGATCTTACATCCCTATTTATTGAATTCATTTCTTTCATGTGAGTGGGGGTTGGATCTGTAGTTTAACATCTGAAATCCTACTCCTTGAAACTGTGGTGGAGACTAAAACCAAATTTATTAAATTAAAAATTGTAAAATACATCTGATCTACAAAAACTGCACCCGACACGGCTCACAAACACAGTCAAAAGCGTGCAGGCACACCTACCAAGTAATTAAAATGATGCATACAACACCAATCAAATAAAACATTTAAACAATAAGTACAAAACATAACCCCTGCATATCGCACTATAGATAAGTCAATCCCTGATAACAAATTATCCATTGGCGTACGCTCTTTCAACTTTTCTCTTGCTCAACACCCCCGAATAGATCTTGTTCAACCCGACAGTATCCGTGTTTAAATTTAACGATGAGTTCTTAATGTCGTTAATGTGTAGCATTTCTAAAACGAGTATCTTGCCGAAGTTTCGTTCATAATCAAGGATTTTAACACTGTCAAAATCCATCGTGTGTCCCGTCTCACATATGTGTGTTGATAAACCAGTATTAGATTTTTTAAGTCTGACATCGTATTTGTGTTGGTACATTCTTTTTTTCAAATATTGTCCTGTCTGTCCAATGTACGACAACCCACATTCGCACTCCAGACAATAAATCAGGCCACTCCTAAGACCCTTATCAATGTCATCCTTTCCAAAATTGTAGAGCGACGACAACGTATTGTTATTGTAACAAGCCGCCTTCAGGTTAACGCTACTTAATAGGGATACCAAACGATTCGATAAAGAGGGGATGAATGGAATCCTACCATACATCATCAATGATGCGGGTGACTGAGACGTGGGTATAGCCCCACCATTGCCATCACACCAAGAAGCCGCTGAAGTAACACGATCAACGCCAGCCCCAAACCAAATGCTGTTCACAAAACCCATCGGGTAACCATTCCTCGATAAGATCTTCCTCGCTACTTTATAGTTCTGCATTCTTAGATCTGCAGTGCAAAACATGTCGATCTTTTTCTTAAACATCTTTACGATGTTTTTCTTTTTTGCGATATGGAGTTCGATGAGTTGTAGTTCAGCAAACGGCCAGAGCTTATTTCTTTTATATACCAATCTGTAACCACGGTACCATCAGAGGACCTAGTCAACAGAAGTTCTAGGAACGGCAGCGATCCATCATTTTCCTCTTCCATCGTAAACCGGATTCCAATATTATTGTTGTTTAGGGTATTCAACAAATTATGTTCTTTTCGATCTGGTACTGCAGTGACAATATCGTCCATATAGATATAGGAATGGTACATCAAATGCCCATTTGTGACGTTTTTTTGTCACCCTTAGAATTTTTCGTTGGCAAAATTCTTTTTTGTCAACAAGGTTTATTTAGTTTCCCAATTTATATTTAAGTTTTTTTTGACGCAAATAATGTTTTTAACATCTTTTTAAATTAATTTGATTTTTTAAATCAACATTTTTCAAATTTAATGCCGACAGTTACGCAACCGATGTAACGTCACTCTTTATTTGCAAGGAAGGGTAACGTCGCTCGTTCAAGCAAGGTCGTCGTTGGCAAACGTTCATGACTGTAGCACGTATAAAATTATGCTCGTCAAATTTTTAGTATTTTTTAAGTTTCGAAGAGTAGTTAATCACTCAAGTTTAGTTTAAAGTGTCGAAATTATTGCCGTGTTTGGTATGATAGATTTTCCCTTCCACCAAATGATCTGTACGATTATTAATCAATTAAATGGTTTCTACAAATTTTACTGATGCTACCTCCATATTGGAAAATGGTCGTTCCACATTTTAATCTGGTTCTATTGGCAAAAAGCCGCCAGCCAAATGGCCGATGTCACCTTTTTGTTAAATACTTCCGACTTCGACAATTTTTGGGCAGCCCAGAGGGATGTATATCTCCAAAAGACGGATCCGACTTCCATCAGGTTAATATGGTGCCGCTTTTGAATATTTTAGCCAACTTTAGTAACAAGTTGCAAATTCGAGTCACCATCTGTTTCCTGAAAGTATTCCAATTATGGCCAGCTTTAATTTTTTAATGCGAATCCTAGTCCAGCTGAAATTTAAATACCACATTTTTTCTTTCAATGTAACGGCTATGGTTTAATTTGATAACAATTATACATGTGCTTTCTTAAATACTGTTTTAGATTAAACTTCAACAGAATTTTCTGTTAAACGTCGAACGAACGGAGGACATGTCACCCAGCTCGTACACCTTTTTATAACGTAACACCAATAAAAATTTGTAAGTATTTAAAGAATTGTTTACATGTAAAAATTGTTGAATTTAACCGATGCCTTCAGCATAAAAATAGCTAAACTTTAAAAGGAATTCATTCATTCGGTTTACTGATTACCCTCTGTAACAGTAAAGTTTTACTGCGTTATTCACACGCCATCCTTTTATAAGGATATTTAAGTTTGCATCGAAACAGATTCGATCCGAACAACACGTCTTTCGAACTTTGATTTATTTTGTGTACATAAATATTTTTCTTTTCATTTTATCTTTGTAACTTTTATGTGTGTATAGTCAAGGAATTGTTCTATTGTTTACGTTTTTACCATTTAAATTTTATTTCAATAAATGTGTGTGATTCTAATCAAGATAGTCAGTTTTATTTTATTTTTTATTTCAATTTTTGTCTCGAGAAAAGCCACTAGGTATCGACAGCTCAATCGAGACATGGCGCCCTATAAAGGTAATGACAATTTAGCAAAGCCAGTTCAATTTAAGGATCCACGAACCTCTTAGAGGAACCCGAGCTCTCAGTATTTAGTACTAAACGTACAGAGCTTAGCTGATACGTATTCTCCATCAACGATCAAAGAAAAGTGGCAGGTGAAGCTGAAAAACTCTATTTTTAATAACCATTTGCCGGGTTATTACTTTTTTGAGGAAGTTTATGAGTTTTGAGCATTTTACACATTCACCAAGACAGTCCACCAGTAGGTCATTCATGACCATTTCAGCTAAAATGGGTGAAACTGGGCTACCCATCGCGCACCCGGTTGTCTGTCTGTACCACTTACCATCGAATGCAAAATAGGTTTTCTCATACAGAATCGGGTGAGGATTACCTATCACCTGTCACTCCGAATGAGTTGAAACTTTGCAATCGCAAAGAGGAAGGTTTATATAGGCCCCTACAACAAAAAAATTCTGAGAAAGTATTATCAAAATTTTGAGAAAAATCGATTTGAAAAGTACGGAAAAGTAGCAAGAGCATGGTGCAGAACCGGTCGAATGCCACTACTTCGCTCGGCCGGCGCGCATTTTGTTGACGGTACGTGCACTTAGATATACTCTTACACTTAGAAAATTTCGCACCGGCAGATGCAGCTCGACGCTCCTACATGTAACATCGCTTATTTTTTGTTTTTACGCGATTTTTTTGGGGGTGAAACGTAATAGTATACTGCCCCATACCGCAACTATACTTTTTAATGCTATTTCGAGGGTCTCTCACATCCCGGTTGCATAGATCCCGGTGTTCTTGATCGGTGGCGCTTCTCGTATGTTTAGCCTAGTAACCAGAGTCAAATCCGCCCTGGAGGGGTGCAGAGCGGAGCGGCGCCCCGTAAGGGTAGGATTTGACGATGGATTACCCTCCTTTTCGAATGCACACCCCTAAAATTGGAAGGCAAAAAAAATTTAATTTTTTCACTTTTTAGGCAATACACGAGTTATTTTCCATTTTTTTGATTATATTTATTACTAATATCTACTAATCACACCCCCATCTATCCGAATTTCAAAGAAAAATTCAAATCGGAGCGAAAAAATTTCACTCCATTTCAAGGGACCGTAACCCGATCTATGTGGCAGACCCCGAGGTCGACCGCATACATGAATTTACTTTTCCCTTCTTTTCAAATCGATTTTTCTCAAAATTTTGACTATACTTTCTCGGGCAAAATTTTTACAGGACACTCTAATAAGGTTCCTTTTGCTAAAAAAAACATTTTGGGAAAATTTGGGGTGACAGGTAATTATTCCCCAGAATCGTAATCAGTCGGATAAAAGAGGACTTGGGGATGGTCGTATAACAAATGTTATCGCCATGCCTATCCATGGACGACACAATGGCGTTCAACGTCAGGTTGGTGAATAGTGACACCACGTCATAGGACACCAATTTATAAGCTGGGGGCAACCTTACTCTCTTTAATTCCATGACTACCCTTTCCGAACTATCCACCCTATATACAAATGTAGGGATATTGTTTTTTAGAATAGAGGCGATATATTTCACCATTCCATATAATGGGCCCCCCCACTGCGCTTATAATAGGTCTTAAAGGCATGTGTGGTTTGTGGATCTTCGGTAACCCATATGCTCTCGGTAAAAAATCTAATACTGGTTTATCAACACACATATGTGAGACGGGACACACAATGGATTTTGACAGTGTTAAAATCCTTGATTATGAACGAAACTTCGGCAAGATACTCGTTTTAGAAATGCTACACATTAACGACATTAAGAGCTCATCGTTAAATTTAAGCACGAATACTGTCGGGTTGAACAAGATCTATTCGGGGGTGTTGAGCATGAGAAAAGTTGAAAGAGCGTATGCCAATGGATAATTTGTTATCAGGGATTGACTTATCTATAGTGGGATATGCAGGGGTTATGTTTTGTACTTAATGTTTAAATGTTTTATTTGAATGGTGTTGTATGCATCATTTTAATTACTTGGTAGGTGTGCCTGCACGCTTTTGACTGTGTTTGTGAGCCGTGTCGGCTGCAGTTTTTGTAGATTGACCCATATCCCACGAACAAACTTCCCGATCGATTAGTTTTTAATTATAATAATTTAGTATGCAATTTTGCAGATAACAGATAAACTGTTGCTGATCAGGGCATTTTTGGAAATTGCGTCAGCCATTACACAAGTTTTAGTAATTTGTTTTTGGGGAGAAGAAATAGTATTTGCTAGTCAAGAAGTTGGGCAAGGTATATGATGAACTGAAAATATAAGTTTTTGTAGATCTGACTCATCTCGGTACTTTTCGTTTGAGTTCAGGTTTGTTCGCAATAGAGCAAGAAAGTATTTTCCTGGTGCATCCCTGCGAAACATTAGGTAGCTTAGTTTCCCTTCATCAATTCAGATCGATGGCATCTGCTTAGAAACAATTCTCATGGTTAGTTGAGACCTCATCTGTATCCGAGGTCATTGAACTGAAAAGTTTGCTGTGGTTTATTTTTCAATAAAATTTTAAGTTTTTGATGATGTGGACTTGAACTAACCTTTGTACATTATTATTATGCTATGTAATATTACGTTTGCTGTGGTTTTGCGCAAAATTTGTATTTAATTTAATAAGGGTGATATTTGCTGGAATGTTTTATGATTACGGTTTGGAATCTAAAAATTAATTAAAAATTAGTGTTTTGATTAAAATTGCCAGTGCAGTGTGCGTTTAAAATCAAAAGAATATTTACCAAATGTTTATCAAGTCCGGATCACTGGGATTTCCGTCAACAATTTTGAATTTTTTCCAATTTGGATACAGCCATTTCCGGTCCACGCATGAAGTCTATAAAAGGCCGTGGAACAATTTAACCTCTCTCAGTTGTATTTGTAATGTGCTCGAGTAAACTTCGAAAAGTTGAGAATAATTTAGTGAGTTTTGGAGTTAGCAGTTGGTACGAGAAGAAAATTTATGGTTGGCAGAATTTTTTGGATCTTTGAGATTGATTAAAAATTATTGGATTTCGATCGATATTGGTTTTATGCTGAATTTTTTGAGAGCCATTTGTATAGCAATTGGAAGATATTACTGCTGTTTATCATAACAAGCACGGCCTGGTTATGCTTGAAAACTTTGTTTCGTTGGATAGATTTTGGAGGTTATCTGAAAGTAAAATTTGGTTAAAGATAACAAATTTCAACATCACTGAATCAAATATTACTGTTGAGTTCTACGGACCTGATAATTTGGAATACTCTATTGGACATCATCTGGACGTGATACCGTTCTTTGGATTTGGCGACGCTACCGTACCTGTTGAAGTAAACAACAACACATCTGTTTCACTTGTTTATGCGGAAGTTAATATCATTAATATTATCGTATCCAGTGGCGCACTAAATAAAGGTAACTCTTGCTTAAATTTAATTAAAACATCTTTTAAAATTTCGAAAATATCTTTTATTTTTAATAATCGTGAACAATATTTGTGTAACAAAACTTTTTATTTATCTTGTAATTTAATATTTTCAAATTTACATCTTTCTATTAGCCACAGCAAACATTCATTTGGTTTTGTAATAAAAAGAACCAATACAATTGTCTATGAAATATTGTTTCTTTTATTTAACGTCAATAAAAAGGGCTACATTTGCAGGGTGGTACTAGGATTTTATTCCAAACAAAGCGGGGTAAACCAACAAATTATTATTATTTGTATGTCAAGTTGCTATTTTGTTAAAGCGACGAAATTAAGGTCTGCGTCAGATTTACAAAGACGTCACATCGAAGTTCAATATTTTACAAGTATAAAAATAAAAGAGTCTCAAGCTCCGGAGCAAGTCGTGGTAAGTAAGATTGTGTTTATCAAAGGAGCAAAAAGCGCAAAGCTCCTTTATATCACAACATCTTTAGTGGCTGGCCCAACGTGTGGCTTTTTAATTTCAATTGAATTCATAGAATTTGTAGTGGCATACCAAAACGGTGGAGGCAGTAATTTGAACCGACTAAGCAACCCTGAAACAAAAGAAATTAGATTAATTAAAATATTTACAAATACATTTGGCGCACTTAAAAATTTAGATTATTTAATCACATTTATTGAATTTATTCAAACAGGTGTAGGATTTGGGTTTAATTTATCAATAGATTGTGGGTGTTTTGAATTTAAAAGTATTTTTCATAAATCGCTGAAACCGATCATTAATAAAATGGAAAATAAAGAAGAAGAGAAAATTAAAGAAGTTGAACAAAAAGAAGAAGAAAAGATGGAAGAATTTGATATACAAAAACAATTATTTGATAGTGCTGAGAAAACACCACTATTTTCAAGTACTAGAATGGGGTCGATCGACGAAGGTGATCCATTTAGATTAATGTTCGCACAATTGATGGAAGAAAACAAACAAACAAGAAACGTACTCATGGAAAAGATGGAAAAACAAGATCAAACAAGCGATAAAATGATGAAAGATATTAAAAAGGATATCAATAACTCAGAAAAAAAAATCGAAAATAGATTCGAAAATATGGAGAAGAGTAGAATTGAATTTGACAATGGTATGGTGAATCTTCACAGAGCATTAAATGATTTAAAGGTGCAAGTGGAAGACCAAGAAAAAGGCATGAATGAAAGCCTTGCAAATTTGAAAAGAGATATGCAAGAAGAATTGAGAAATGCTACGCAGTTGAGCTCCATGGGGATTACACAAATCGAAGAATCGATAATGGAAGAAAAGATATTGCAAATTACCGAGAAACAATTTGTAAAGAAAACGGAAATTAATGACTTGAAAAACGAATTAAAAATAAACATAAATAAGGTTCACCAAAATCAAAAGGAGGAAGAAAGATTAAGACTTCAACAATTAGAACAAAAAGAAGATGAAATAAATAAAAATAAATTGGAATGCGCTGAAACGTACCGAAAATTAGCACAAGAGTTGGCGCAGGTTAAAAACCGTCCGATGAGTGTTGGCGGTGCAGAATCGTCAGAAATATGGCAAGAAATGAATATTAAATTTCAATGCGATACCAAAATGAAGTTCGATGAAGATATTGGAATAAATCCAAAACAGTTTCTGAAAAACTTGGAACAACTAACAAACAGAATAACAGATATTGCCCGACTTAAAACGGTCATACATGGCACAATGAAAGGAAGAGCTGAACAATGGTATGGTGTCGTTTTTGACAAATTTACTACATTTGGTGAGTTCAAAAATATGTTCTTAAGAAGATATTGGGGAGAAGTAGAGCAAGGCAAAGTGAGAACGGAACTGATTGCTGGCAAATATAGAGGAATGATCGATCAAGATCGAAAAACCTACGCAGAATCCAAAATAAATGCAGCACAACAATTGGATCTACAATTTTCAGAAGCCGACATTGTACAATGCCTCTCCAAACACTTTGAAGACGAGATAATCGATCGAGTGGCGATTGAGGATATTAAAAATATTGAAAGATTTATCAATTTATTGAAGAGATTCGACGACAGGGCTCACCTGATCACACCGAATTATAATAGACAAAACGACAGAAATACATTTCGACATTATCAAGGTGATGCGTATCATTATAGAAATAACCAACAGCCAAATGGGAGAAATTTTAATAATCAAACACATTATCCTGTTAATCGTATCAATAATTATGGTCAAGAAAGGAATAATTTCAACTCAAGAAATTTTAACGATAGGCACAATAACAGAAGGTATGCCAATAATTATAATGGAAGAGGTATGGGTAACCGTTATGGACAAGGTTACAATCATATGCAAAATGGTGCCAGAATTCGAGAAAACGGCAGATCTCGAGATGAAGGTAATGTGCGAGAAACGATCAGAAGATCTGAAAACGTACAAGTTAATGCACAAGTAAATAATGTATTAGTTGATGACCAAGGAATAGATGAAATTCAGGAAGCAAGGGTTAATTATTTTTCTAATGAAACAAGAAATGAATTTTTTATAAGCAGTTATCAACACCCTCGGGAATTTATTAACGAGGAAAATATTAAGAATACTCAAATAGAAAATTTGAAGAATTTACCTTTTATCCAGGTTAATATTAATGATGTGGTAGTGAATGCATTGATAGATACGGGTGCAGAAATATCATTAATAAATGAAGAAATTGTGGAAAATAACCCAGAAGAGTTTAACGAGTGCGTTATTAAAGCTAAACCTATCAATTTAATTACGGCCAATAACAAACGTTTTACAACAGTGAACCGCACCGCATTATTGAGAATAAAAATTGGGGATGTCCAATCATTAGAGGGGATTATGATAATGCAAGGTTTGAAATTGGAATGCATCCTGGGTATGGATCTAATCGAGAAATTTGATTTAATAATTGATGTCCCTAATAAATTAATTAAGGTTAAAAATATTAATATTCCATGGATAAAGGAGAGAGAAGAAGAACCAGAACGTGTTGCTGAAGAAGATGTCGTTATTGTTAACCAAGTAAAATTTGAAGAAAGAAAAGATCGACAAATAATAGCCGAAAATAAAGATTGGAAAACTATCGAATTAAATTGCGACCCTACATACCGAAAAATTGTGAAGCGTTTTCTGAATGAACACGAAACTTTAATAAACCAAGAGACAAAAGTAGCGAGGGGATACGTACACGAATTGCATGTAGATGCTGAGAAGACATTTAAATCAAAAAGTTACCCTGTCCCATATGCATATCGAACTAAGGTATGGGAGGAAATAAATAAAATGAAAGAAGCAGGGATAATTGAATCAGCAAGTACCGCTTACATTAATCCCATGGTTGTAGTTAAGAAGAAGGACGGCAGCCTGAGATTGTGTTTAGATGCAAGGGGTTTGAACGCGATAACCCGACCACAAAATGAGGCTCCTCAAAACATCGATTCGCTACTGGCACAAATGGGAGATGGTATGATTTTTACAAAATTGGACCTTAGGAATTCATTCTGGTTGATACCACTTAAGAAGGAGTCAAGGCAATATACGGGTTTTAGCATCGATGGACATACTTTTGTGTTCAAAGTGGTACCTTTCGGTCTGGCATCAAGTTGTTCAGCATTAGTAAGAGCAATGCAAGCAATACTAAAGAAATTTGAAGATTTTTGTATTCATTACATCGACGACATATTGGTTTTCAGTAAAAACATTAAGGATCACGAAAGACATGTAAAAATAATTCTGATTAATCTAGAGGACGCAGGTTTAAAATTAAATTTGGAAAAATGTGAATTCTTTAAGCAAGAAGTGACATATTTGGGATATAAAATATCGAAAAATAAAATTGAAATAGACAATAGACGATTGGAGGAGATTAATAATTATCCTCGCCCGAGGAACTTGAGAACGTTAAGAGGTTTCCTTGGAGTAATGAATTACTACAAGAAATTTATCCCAAGGTATTCTGATATTACATTGCCTTTGTTACGATTGCTGAAGAAGGAGAATAAATGGAAATGGGGGGACACACAAGAAATTGCATTTAAGAAATTAAAAGAAACGGTTTTCAAAAACATGAGTTTAATTCACCCTAATTTTAATGAAAAATTTATTTTACGAACCGATGCGTCGAATTTCGCGATATCAGCTGCATTAATTCAACAAAGAGAAGGTTTGGAGGTGCCAATTTGCTTTGCTTCTCGAACTTTGAGGGGAAGTGAAATTAATTACACGGTAACTGAAAAAGAGATGCTGGCGATAGTTTTTGCATTGACAAAATTGAAATTTTATTTGATTGGTAAATTATTTGAAATTGAAACGGATCATGTGGCTCTGACCTTCTTAATGAAAACGAAATTTACGAATAATAGGATTTACAGATGGTGGTTACTCATACAGGAGTACACTTTCACAATAAGCCATATAAAGGGCAAAGATAATGTTATTGCGGATGCGTTTAGCAGAATCGAAAAGCCAAATGCAGCAGGAATAAAAGAAGTTTTAATAGCATTAAACTCCTTTTATAATGATAACGGAATATTCACAGCAAATCGCGTTAAACACTCCCAACAGAATGAAGAATTTAATAAAATTAGAAATATATTGCAAGAAAAACCAACATATAAGTATTTTGAATATAAAAATGACATAATAATTAAAAAACTAAGAGATCAGGAGTTGTATTTGATTGATGAAAAATTGACCGAAGAGATTTCATTAGAATTACATAATCAATTTGGGCACATGGGTATAAGACGAACATGGTTGATGTTCAGAGAGACGTACTTTTGCAAGAAGGATGTAAAAATTATTAAAAGGGTAATTAATAAATGCGCTTTGTGTATAATGGGAAAATATAAAAACTTCCACAATTTGAATGAAATAAAGAGCATTGAAATTAAATATCCCGGAGAAATTATAGCAATAGATTACATTGGAAATTTGATAAGTAGTGGACCTGGACAAACAAATATTCTTGTCATCGTCGATTTATTTAGTAAATTTGTAAAGTTATGTCCAACAAGCGCATGTACTACAAAAATTACAATCAGCATTATAGAAGAGTTCATTGCAAATATAATTAAACCTGATACTATATTGGCCGATAATGCCACCTACTTTAATAATCAAGCATTTATTCAACATTGGTCTAAAAAAGGTATTAAAGTGGCTTTTTGTTCGGTGAGACATCCTCAAGGAAATCCGTCAGAGAGGTATGTCCAGGAGGTTATAAAATTTTTAAGATTAATGGTGTATCAGAATCAAACGGATTGGTACAGTAAATTGGAAAAGGTCGAACATTTAATAAACAATACGCCTAGTACAGTAACCGAGGAGTCGCCGATTTATGTAATGAAAGGAATTTTGCCAGAAAGACCATGGAAGGTTGATGAAGATGGTTTGAATTTAGAAAACATGAGAAAAAGGGTACGGAGAAAATTAGAAGCAAGGAGGGAAAAGTATTTGAAAAAGGCAAACGCCCGAATAAAAAAAAGATGCGAATTAAAAGTAGACGACATGGTCATAATTCGAAGTCTACGAGTAGGAAAAAGAGCAGCAAATCAATGTGCTAAGTTACAGTTACCTTTTGAGGGACCATTTAAAATTGTACGAAAATTTGGAAATTCTACTTATGAGTTGATTTACCCGATTTCAGGAAAAATACGGGGTCGTTTCCATATTGATTCTATTTATGCATACGATAATTTGAACTATAGGGAAGACTCACCCGAAACAACGAATTAAAATGAGAACCATTTTGATTCATCAATTTATGTTTGTGATTGTCAATTCATAAGGAAGTTGGTTTTGGTTTTGAATTTTTGAAAATTTGAATTTTACGAATATTAAAATTTAATCTTAAAATTTATATGAAAATTGATTAATGAGATGAATTTATGGCAAATGAGATAGTTTTAAAATTAATTGGCAATGGACATGAGTCGAGATGAAATGAAGTTTAGTTAAAGGGACACATCAACAGAACTATTTGAATATTTTAAATGGATGAATAAATTTGAATTTGAAGGAAATGGACTCTAAAAAGTTTAAATAATATCCGAAGAGAATGGCGGATTGATAGGATTGCGATTAAAGAATAATACTGATTAGCAGTTAGTTGATAATTTAATATTTAAGGGGAATATTTAAGGGATATGATTAGTAATTGATGAAATGAATATGAATATTAAAATGGGGGAAAATTTAAATGAAATATTGAATGATTGAATTTAAAGTAATGGGGATTTAAAATAATAATTGAATTTAATAAATTAATGAATTAATGAGATATTATGTAAAATTGCAAACAAGTCAGTCTAAAAGGGAAATAAGATTAAAATTTAAACTAGTAAAGTTCACGAACAGAAAATAAAGAAAAAAATCATTTATTGAGTAATTGATGCAAATAATTTTGTTTTTTTAAAAAAATGCCAATTAAGATAAATTATCGAATTTGAAAATGCAAATTAAATTTTGAAAAATACAACAGATTAACATTTGGATATTCATAGTTCAATAACATTATAATTTTGTTTGTTTATTAAGTTAGAATTGGGTAATAACATAATTTGGATAAAATTTAAAGAAAAACATAAAAAAAAAATTATTATTAATAAAGTTAATTAGATTTGTAAATATGATTTAAATTTATTACACAAGGTTTTGGCGAACCGGCGAAAAACCAATTTTCGTTCGATTACATTAATTTTGAAATGAAATTGAGAGGAACTCAAGTAAATTAATTAATAACATGTTTGTACATATTTTATTTTTGTTTGTAAATAGATTTTGAATATAAAAGGGAAGAATATTGAAATGAGGGGATAATTTATAAATTCACATGGGAGAAAAGCCATCCAAATTTTAAAAATATTTTTTTAAGTCAGTTACTTACCACTTTAGCCAAGTATTTGAGATTAAGATAATAAATTGTTTTGCGTATCAATTTATGATTTAATCTGAGGGGAGATGAACTGAAAATATAAGTTTTTGTAGATCTGACTCATCTCGGTACTTTTCGTTTGAGTTCAGGTTTGTTCGCAATAGAGCAAGAAAGTATTTTCCTGGTGCATCCCTGCGAAACATTAGGTAGCTTAGTTTCCCTTCATCAATTCAGATCGATGGCATCTGCTTAGAAACAATTCTCATGGTTAGTTGAGACCTCATCTGTATCCGAGGTCATTGAACTGAAAAGTTTGCTGTGGTTTATTTTTCAATAAAATTTTAAGTTTTTGATGATGTGGACTTGAACTAACCTTTGTACATTATTATTATGCTATGTAATATTACGTTTGCTGTGGTTTTGCGCAAAATTTGTATTTAATTTAATAAGGGTGATATTTGCTGGAATGTTTTATGATTACGGTTTGGAATCTAAAAATTAATTAAAAATTAGTGTTTTGATTAAAATTGCCAGTGCAGTGTGCGTTTAAAATCAAAAGAATATTTACCAAATGTTTATCAAGTCCGGATCACTGGGATTTCCGTCAACAATTTTGAATTTTTTCCAATTTGGATACAGCCATTTCCGGTCCACGCATGAAGTCTATAAAAGGCCGTGGAACAATTTAACCTCTCTCAGTTGTATTTGTAATGTGCTCGAGTAAACTTCGAAAAGTTGAGAATAATTTAGTGAGTTTTGGAGTTAGCAGTTGGTACGAGAAGAAAATTTATGGTTGGCAGAATTTTTTGGATCTTTGAGATTGATTAAAAATTATTGGATTTCGATCGATATTGGTTTTATGCTGAATTTTTTTGAGAGCCATTTGTATAGCAATTGGAAGATATTACTGCTGTTTATCATAACAAGCACGGCCTGGTTATGCTTGAAAACTTTGTTTCGTTGGATAGATTTTGGAGGTTATCTGAAAGTAAAATTTGGTTAAAGATAACAAATTTCAACATCACTGAATCAAATATTACTGTTGAGTTCTACGGACCTGATAATTTGGAATACTCTATTGGACATCATCTGGACGTGATACCGTTCTTTGGATTTGGCGACGCTACCGTACCTGTTGAAGTAAACAACAACACATCTGTTTCACTTGTTTATGCGGAAGTTAATATCATTAATATTATCGTATCCAGTGGCGCACTAAATAAAGGTAACTCTTGCTTAAATTTAATTAAAACATCTTTTAAAATTTCGAAAATATCTTTTATTTTTAATAATCGTGAACAATATTTGTGTAACAAAACTTTTTATTTATCTTGTAATTTAATATTTTCAAATTTACATCTTTCTATTAGCCACAGCAAACATTCATTTGGTTTTGTAATAAAAAGAACCAATACAATTGTCTATGAAATATTGTTTCTTTTATTTAACGTCAATAAAAAGGGCTACATTTGCAGGGTGGTACTAGGATTTTATTCCAAACAAAGCGGGGTAAACCAACAAATTATTATTATTTGTATGTCAAGTTGCTATTTTGTTAAAGCGACGAAATTAAGGTCTGCGTCAGATTTACAAAGACGTCACATCGAAGTTCAATATTTTACAAGTATAAAAATAAAAGAGTCTCAAGCTCCGGAGCAAGTCGTGGTAAGTAAGATTGTGTTTATCAAAGGAGCAAAAAGCGCAAAGCTCCTTTATATCACAACAATATGAATCAAATTTTGTTGGAACGGATATCAGATTTCAAAAAGCCATGGTGTTAATTATTAGAAGAAATCAAAATCCCCTAAAACTCACTGCTGGAAATTTTACAGTAATCAGTTTAGCTACCTTCACTTGGGTACGTACACAAATATAGAGATGTCTTGATTGTTTCGGGATCGGACATTTGACCGCGGTCATATAACCACCCCCGATATACCGCAAGACAGAATACCGCAAGCCGGAATCGGTCTAGGACGTTTCGCCGTGGCCGTTTCGCCGTCGCCCATTTCGCCGTCGTTAATTAAAAAATATAAATCAAAAGTTACAATTAAAGTTTTATTAAATTATATATATAAAATTAAGTTAAAGTTAAATAATAAAATTAATAGTTTTAGAAGAAGAAGAAAATGTAACCTAACCTATGGGAATTTTCTTTGGGATTTCAAACCCACTCACAATATGAGGCTGTTTCATTTATATAGTAAAAATTTATTACCAACTTAAAATGTTGCGATAATACAAAAAATATCGATTCCTAACACTAACCTAAGCTCGACCGGTGGATCCCCTTTTTAACGGTCCTGTCATTAAAAAAATATCGTTTCCTAACACTAACCTAAGCTCGACCGGTGGATTTTGAATTTAGTTTGAATTTAGAAAAAAAATTGACACCCTGTATATAGAATCAATCAATTAAATTATTGATTGGGAATGTTCAAGTTGGTAACAAAATAATAGAACAGTACGGTAGTATATAAAAGAGCGGGAAGTAACTAATTTTGAATAATTATCTAAACTCGACAATTCAATTAAAATAAAGATCAAGATCAAATTATGGCGAATACTATCCTTAGCACCAGAGGTAAAGTTAAAGTTTCGCACGATGGCTACGTATACGTGTTTGACGCGACATCAAAAAGCGATGAATCAGTTAAATTTTGGCGTTGCGAAGAAAGTGGTCGATGTAAAGCCAGAATTCATACACGAGGAGAAGAAGTAATTAAAACTATAAATATTCACTCTCATGACGTCTCGGCCGCAAGAATAGAAGTTGGAATAGCAGTAACTAATATTAAGAAGCGAGCCGCGGAAACAATGGAACAAACAAGTCAAGTTATAAATGCATGTACAGCAAATATCGCTCAAGCTTCGCAGGCTTCGTTGCCCGGTGGTAGTGCTTTAAAAAAAATGGTTCGACGACAACGAAATGGAATAAACAAGGCACCTCCAAATCCTGTAAGTATTGACGAATTGGTTATACCAGATGAGTATAAAACATACTAAACCAAGACTGAGACCAAGACAATATCTGAAAAGTTTTTACTCTATGAAGAAAGAAAAGATATTTTAATTTTTGGTCGAGAAAACTGGCTTCCATTGCTGCTATCAAAGATATGGTTCGTAGATGGTACGTTTAAAATAGCGCCCTTATTGTACGCTCAAGTTTTTGTTATAATGACAAAAAATCACAACGGTGTGCATCCTGTGCTATGTGCATTGCTTCCAAATAAGCAAAAAACAACATATGTTCGCTTATTCGAAATCATTAAAAACTTGCTACCAAATGCGAATCCAAGCATTGTAAATTGTGATTACGAACAAGCTGCGTTTTTGGCAATTGAGGAGTGCTTTCCTAATGTTTTAATCAAAGACTGCTTTTTCCACCTTGCTCAAAACATGAGAAGAAAACTTTCCGAGTTAGGGTTAATATTAGGTACTTACGAGTACAATGAAGATTCTGAATTTGCCCTCAAGGCAAAGATGGTAATTGTGCTTTAGCGTTTGTACCAAGGCAAAATATTGATGAAGCTATTGATGCGCTTGCCGCTAATTTGGGTCCAGCATTGCAGCGTCTGTTAGAATGGTTTGAAGATTCTTACGTTGGAAGACCAAACGGAAGAGGAAATGGTCGGCGGGATCCGATATTCAAATTTGAAATGTGGAATTTGCGCGAGAGAACATTGAATGGCGAAGATCGTACGAATAACCACGCCGAAGCAGCCCATCGAAGGCTACAAACTGAATTAGGCGTTGAGCATCCTACATTATGAAGATTCATCGACGGTCTTCGATCAGCTCAAAAAAGCCGGGACATTTACTACGAACAGCTTGTAGCTGGAGTAGAACCTCCTAAAAAATTTAAAAAATACAGGGACGCGGATGATAGAATATTGCGTATAGTTAACCGTTTTGACGAATACGATGACTTAGCGGAATACCTCCGTGGTATTGCTCACAATTACTAAATGGGGCAATAAGGTTTTTAGGTTATATTTTTTATATTTTTTTAATTTAATTTGTATACTTATAACTTTTTTATTTAATTTCATATATAATTTAATAAAACTTTAATTGTAACTTTTGATTTATATTTTTTAATTAACGACGGCGAAATGGGCGACGGCGAAACGGCCACGGCGAAATGGGCGACGGCGAAACGGCCACGGCGAAATAGGCGACGGCGAAATGGGCGACGGCGAAACGGCCACGGCGAAACGGCCACGGCGAAACGTCCCATTCCGGCCGGAATACCGCAGGGACATAAAACTGCAGAACTAAAACACCGCAAAGCTAAAATACCGCAGGGACAAAATGTCGCGAGCTAAAATATTGCAAGCATTAGATCTTGTATAAGATCTAATGCTTGAAATATAATCATTTTATATTGGTATTTAATAAATAAAAACGGATTACATTTTTAAATTATTTATTTATTGCTCAGTTTTTATACTATTAAACAAAATTAAATTTTTAGGAAGTAATACCATAAAATGTTCATAATTTTCATTAGTTCATCATTTACGAATGAGTCTTCAGCTTCTGTATATTTTCTTTTGTACATACAAAGGCCAAGTCCGTTATTATATCTTTAGTTTTATTAAATTTTTGTTTAATTTGAGGCCAACATTTTTCAATTGGGCGAAATTCTGGAAGTTTGGTGGATTTTCATTTTTGATAGAGTATTAATTTAATTTTATGAATAAATGCTATGCACCGTTGTGTAAGTGGTAATTTTAAAAAGGGTAGCAACGCTTCTTAAGACTTTTCGATAAATAAATTTCCGTATTTACCAAAAACCTATCACGGAAGGTTTTTGTTGTTAGCTTCTTGGCCTCAATTAATTAAACGTCTTTTGGATCGCTCATAAAATTTTATTAATGAACACAACACTAAATTAATAACAAACGTCTTCAAGTAATCCTAGAATAAATGAAAAAATGTAGCCCAAAAACAGTTTCTTAGTTACAATGTGTAATAGCAATTTCGGCTCACAAAAATTGACTACGGAGTAATTTGCGATGCGAAGAAATTTAAGATTTTCAAAATATTCTGAGAAAGGTGCATTAGTATAAATTTAACGAATGTACGAATACTATATTTTTTTGTACAAAATACTTATTTATAGTTTACTAGCTGACCCGGCAGACGTTGTCCTGCCCAAATTTCAATATTTGCCTACATCTATTTTTTAGATCCAATCCGCATAATGACCTTGCGACTTATTTGGTCGCCAAACCAATACCAAACGTATTAAAAAAGGATTAAATAAATAAAGTAATAAAAAATACAAATCAAGGATTAATAAAATAAACTTTAACAAAACTGTTAAGTATTCACAAAAACCACAATAATTTCTAATTTTACTTTATTTTATTTTTGCCAACAACACTTGTTCTTTGTGTTCTTCCTTTTCCTCCTCCCCTTCGTCTTCTAATAAGGAATTTTCGAAAGCACGCAGCGATATTGCCAATTCCTGTTCTTCTTACATACATACATACATTGAATTTTATATATATAGATATCGTTCGTTAATACGTTGATCCGTTGAAACGTTGATCCGCACTAACGTTGGTCAAGCTAATACAGCGCTTGACCAAAGTTCGCGGCAAGATTCTAAAGTAGCCTATGTTTTTCGGAGCATTGTAAATAGCTTCTACACCAAATTTGGTAGAGATTGGTCAAACGGTGTAGAATTGTATAGAAAACATACATACATACATACATACATTGAATTTTATATATATAGATATCGTTCGTTAATACGTTGATCCGTTGAAACGTTGATCCGCACTAACGTTGGTCAAGCTAATACAGCGCTTGACCAAAGTTCGCGGCAAGATTCTAAAGTAGCCTATGTTTTTCGTAGCATTGTAAATAGCTTCTACACCAAATTTGGTAGAGATTGGTCAAACGGTGTAGAATTGTATAGGAAACACATACATACATACATACATACATTGAATTTTATATATATAGATTTCTAAAATAATGCTCATCAATTAATATTAAAATAATATATTAGGGATTTACGTTGTTTCTTATATTAGAATGGAATAGAACATTTTTAACAATAGTGTAAAACCCAATTTATTGTATTATTATATCAGTAATAAGATATTAAAAAAAAAATTTCCTATGATATTTTATAATAACGTGTTATTTTAGCTTGCGGTGTTTTCGTTGCGGTTTTATGGCCGCGGCTTTTCGGACGCGGTCAAATGTCCTAGACCGTATAAAATTATATTAGATAAGCTGAACAGTTTAGCTTAGTGTCAGTCGTCGATGAATGGTAGTTGTTAAGGACATTTTAATTATTTAATAATTATAAATAATTTAAAAAATCTTTAGTCAATTTGTCAAAATAAATCAATCTATTTTTGTTAAATAATCTTTTATAAAATTTTAATTTAATATTTTTTAGATTCTAAAAACTTCCTATTCTGCATATATGATATTATAAAGAGCGACTAACTGCTGATATAATGACCAACTATCCTCAAGTTGTTGCATAAGAATTTTTGTCATAAGAATGTAGTTAACCCTATAGTTAATTGTCTAGATATTATAATTTTTTATTGTAAGTATAATATAAAATACCTGTAAATTTGTGGTTCTCTTTTATTACTGCGCAAAAGTCAAACTCAAAGAATAAAAGAACCAACTGTCTTGCTTGTTATACTTTGTATAGAAGCCTAAAACAAAGAAGCAAAGTTTGGAAATGTTGGGAACCTAACCAAAAAGCTCGAAAACTAATTGAGCTTAAGATTTTAACATTCGCGTTTCAGAAGCGCACTTTTAAAAATTATATACGCTGTAATACAAGTTTAGAATTACGAAAATGTCCAAGTAAATTTTAAAGTTGCAAGCTAGATATTTCAATTCTTAAAAATGCTTCCATTGGAGAAAAATCGCGCTAATCGGGGTCACAGCGGGGTTTCCGAAAGTTTAATAGTATTTTAGTGTGCGTTGGTTAGTGCTGTATTAAAACGTTTTGAAGAAGAATCTCGAAATAGCACTTTTTTTTTAATTAAAGGCATGTTTTAGCTCTTCTGCCCCATTGTGCGCTGGTTGATTTACAGCGCGGAATTTCCAAAAATAAAAAAGAAATAAGAGGTATGTTCCACCTTAGAGTCAATCAGAACGCTCCAAATTATTTTCTATGAAGTTGTTAATGATTCAATTTTTATTATTTTTATTTTGACTACAGCAGTGGCTTGATGTAGTTGGTGAAGTTAAGTTGTAAATAAAAGAGAAAGAAGAGGATTGATCAAACTCAAAAAATGAGAATGTGGAGGGGGAGGGGGAGTCAAGAATAAAAGATTCCACAAACAGTGAACCAAATTTAATAAGATATAGATTAATTTTGACGAATGAATACAATATTTGAGAATATTAATAATTATAAAATTTAAATAACATTTGTTAAAATATAAAGTTGCATAAACCAAATTAATAGAATTTTACGATACACACATAATCACTAATAATTAAATATACAAATGGTTAAAATAAATGTGGGCATTCAATAAATGAAGTAATAAAAATTAAAACGGAATAAATTAACCTCCGTACGTTGTCTTCGAGGGAAATAGTGACCGGAATAAATATTCCACAAGCACCTAGAGTCGAACGGTTGAGATTTAAAATAAAGGTTAGTAAATTTAAAACTACAATAATTATAACTTTTAAAGATATTTAGTGCACGGCTATATGTAACAAACTTAGGAATTAAAATAAGACATTGTTGATAATCAACACACAAATTATTATTATTTTAGCTAATATGTCTTAAATGATTATGTACAAATTAATCATTTTAATGATGAATAATTAATTATAACCTAATTTATAAGTAACATGATTTAACTTTTACATTCAGAAATTCAGTTTTACTTGTTACAATTTCCGTGGTCGGTAGTTAAATAATTAATGGAACTTAATGCGGATTGCTACACCGCCATGGAAGATTGTGTTACGGGAACTGTTACACATGGTTTTTGGAGAAATCAATTTGTTTGACAAAGTTGGTGGTCAAACTTTGTAACTGGCAGGTCACTTATGAGAAATGTTAAAGTAAAAAGTTAGCGCTTTCAGTTACAGTTTGCCTCTTAATGCTCGCAGTTGTAATTAACGAAGCGGCTTAGCTATGTACGTTTAGTACTAAGTACTCGAGAGCGGGGTAGCGACGAAGTCGCTTTCGTGGGTTCCTTGTTGAGCTTTTCTTCGTGTAGTAATGTTCTCCGGTAGGGCGCCAATATCGAATACGGACGTTCAGTGACCTTAGTGATCCTTATCGATATAAAATAAATCAAAGTAGAAAATAAAAAGACTTCTCGTTCTGAACACACAATTTTAATATAAAGTAATTTGGGGTTAATCGTATATAACATAAAAGAATTCTTGCTTACACAGATTATATGAGTATTGAATGTTTGTATTAAAAAATAAAAATTGGTAACGATTTACAAATAATGTTGAACACAAATACATATACTTGACATGCAGAGCGAATCGACAGATGTCGCTGCGTTGGAGTTGGAATGTCGAACGGAGAGAACCTTCGCACTTGGTTGTCGTCTCTACGAATTTAATTGTCTTACCAAAAAAAACTTGCGATAAAAACTCGCACTAGTACTACTAAAAAAGCAGGAAGTACTAACTACGTCATGCAAGCAGGTAATAAAATGTTAGCTACAAGCTTGGTATTTTTTTTGTTAAACAATAATCATATAGTAAGTGTTTATAACTACTTACGATTTCTCTTGAAATGGTTACTAGATAACATACGATCAGATCTGATTGTTTCCTTATCCTCCTGGTCAAAATCGTCAGGATTTTGAATGACGAAGTGTGATCTAAAATATAGTTAAAACACGATATACGATATTGTAATAACATAAAGAGTGTAGCAATAAATCTGAATTATTTGAAATATTTAAATAAACAATTAAATTCGTTTTGTCACCAATATTGCGTTTTGTTCCTCCTGAGGTATTCGAAATGTCGATTGTCTTTACACACATGAACTTCAGAAAGGCTGGCAGATGTTTAGCAAAGCGGCGATACTCGTTGGCCCAAAATGGTGGAATTTTTGTTCGTGTTTGAAATTAAACGAACAGATGTGTTGGTGGCTTTTCGAGTTTTCTTTTCTTATTGGAAATTTTACACTTCTCCGGATTTGTCCAATGATATTAGGATCAATGTTAAAAAAAGAATAATTCACCTCAATAGATTGGCTGCGGTGTTTTGCGATATTTTCCGGATTTGGAAAGAATGGACTCGTTCGATTTTGCACGTGTGTCTCGACAAATTTTCGATGGTGGTAATAAAATCGGTTTTCGTGATCATATAATGATCTTAGGTAATCTAAAAAGGCAACACTCACTCGCATTGACTTTACTAGTCATAAACTTAAAAAAACTTTGTCGATAAAACTTAATCGCACAATATTAAAATTAATAATTTTACTGAGCTTGAAATTTAGCGTGTTTGCGTTACTACGGTCGGTTTGCAAGAGAGAGATTTTTAGTCGAAGCGTTCGATGCAACCTTGAATGTTAGCGGTTAGCGACCTACTCTACCGACATTTTATTAAAAGATCATTGATTAAGTAAGTAAGAAAAGATGTGTTTTAATCAATGGTTTTTATCGAGTTATTAATAAGTGTTGCTAATTTATAATAATAGTTGTAGCAATTAGTTGTAAATCATAATAATAAGAAATAAAATCAACTTTGTTATACAAAGCTGGTCGAAAAAATCATACATAAATTTAATAATAAATTCATAAACCCTAGAATTAAAAATAAGTTCTCGCATTGAGATCAGGGTAACAGAATTCTGTTACAACTTCACATTTTCATCAAATAATTGCTTAAACGATCAAACAAATTTGTCAAACTTTCCAGCAGTTTCCATTTTCTCCTTGTCGTAACGCGACATTCGTGTCTTTACGACTTATCGTGCAAAGCCCTTGCAATGAGTTATGCAGATAAACCATTTTTGGCGTCGACTCTAGCACTATGTATTAAGAAAAAAAAGTAGGCGTTGGTTTAGAGAATGGTTAAAATTAAGAGAAAAATATAAAAAGTAGTTATGGTTTGTTGTCATTTACACAATTTACCTATGAAACAAAAAAATTACATCCGACATGGAATTATGTTACGGGGACTGTTACAGGTGGTTTTTGGAGAAGGGAGCCGAACCAATTGTTGGATATTGAACGTACACAAGCTGGAAATAGTGCTACACTTGCAAAACAAGTGAGAGTTTTATAGTATACCAAACTAGTACGAATGTAATACGGTAATAAAATTTGTAGGTTATGTACTCGTATAGTAAAAGAAAAGCACGCGCCCAAACTACACGACATTCGTTTGGTAGTACAATCAGCACTGCTCTGGATTCACTACACTTTCACTTAAGCACCAGTTACACCAGGAGTAAAGGCCCCAGTAAATGATCAAATTTGTTTGACAATGTTGATGGTCAAACTTCACGTTTTCATCAAACAATAGCATAAACGATCAAACAAATTTGTCAAATTTGCCCGTGTCGTAACGTGACATTCGTGTCTTTACGATTTATCGCGCAAAGCCCTTACAATGAGGAGGAGGCCTATGTCCAACACTGAATTAGCAAAGGCTGATAAAGAGGGAGTTTGAAACAAAACCGTTTGCACCTTCAGCATGAATAATTATTAATCGTTGCCCTTTAATCATCGAGGACTTCAGATTCTTACATTTCGGAACGGTATGAGAATTATCGGCTAGAGTCAACTATTGTTGGTCACTCCAAATAAATTGAAAATTTCCTATTGCAAAGAGGAAGGTTTATATAGTATACTGACATAATTAACCGAAGATATAATCAAAATTTTGAGTAAATCGATTTTGAAGTTAGCTAATTTTCATGTAATTCAGTGGTAAAATTAACGAGATTCCCGCGCGTCGCTCATTCTGTGGTCGTTCCGTGCGTAATGAATGACCCTAACACTTAGAGTATTTCGCACCAGCAGATGCAGCTCGACGCTCCTACATGTAACATCGATTATTTTTTGTTTTTACACGATTTTTTGGGGGTGAAACGTAATAGTTTACTGCCCCATACCGCAACTATACTTTTTAATTCTATTTCGAGGGTCTCTCACATCCCGGTTTCATTTATCCCGGTTTTCTTGATGTGTGGCGCTTCTCGTATGTTTAGCCTAGTAACCAGTCAAAACCGCCCTGGAGGGGTGCAGAGCGGAGCGGCAAAACCTTTACCTGGAGAAGATGAACCCATACCATTTTGCTTTGTTGGAGATGAGGCTTTTCCTCTAAAGCCAAATTTAATGAGACCATTCCCTGGTCGTCGCGGAGTGCTACCATTAGACATAAAAATTTTCAATTATCGACTAGGTAGAGCTCGCCGAACTATAGAAAATACCTTCGGAATTTTGGTTGCTCGGTGGAGAATATTTTTAACTCCTATTAAAACAATAGTTGAGAACGTCGATCTTATTATACATGCTACGGTAGTTTTGCACAACTTCTTGAAGATACGCAATGCAGCACATTATTGCCCATCTAATTTTGTTGACAGTACGGTCAGAGCAGGGGAGTGGAGAAAAGAAATAAATTCATGCGAGTCAACATTACGGTCAATTGGACAAATGGGCTCAAACAATAGAAGTTGTACTGCAACTATTTTAAGAAATAAATTTAAAGATTATTTTTGTTCTGAACGTGGATCCGTTCCTTGGCAGATGAGGACAGTACAAAGGGGTTTCAACTGTATGTAAATATCTTTGTAACTATTCAAAATTTTATTTTAATAAAACACTATAAATTAAGTTCTACGTCATTCTCCATATGTTTGTACTGAAAAATGAGTTCGCAAATTTTTCTCTTTATTTTATCCTTATTGCGAATATTTTTAAAATCGCTGAGCTCCTTGGCAATAAATTCACCAAAGGGTGCTTCAGGATTTTTTTCCGTTTTGTTTGCAATGCCTTCTTTCCAACTTGTAATGGCCTGCTGTACAGCAGTTATGCTGTCATCTACAGACTGATATCTTTTCTTCTTCGCGGTGTACTTGAATTTGAACTTTTATTTCCTTTTTGTGTGTGCTGAAATGAAGGACCAGCAGCAACTTCACCGCTAGAAGATGTAGATGACAGCATAAATGTTTTATTTGCCAATCTTGTAGCAAATTCACTTTCCCGTGATGAAGTTGAACCGCAGCTACCTACTGGGGTTCGAGAAGCAACAATTCGATCGTCTCTTTCGACAAAAATTTCCAGTGGGTCACTTGTAGGTAGCACTGATAAATCTGTTGGACTGATGTTGGGGGTCAATGTCATGTCTTCCTCCGGCATTAATAAAAGAAGTTGAAGAGTATTATAATAATTAATTTATTACTCCAGTTTTGAAAAAATATATTTTATTTAAATCAAAGATTTATATTGCTGTTTTTTTTTAAATTATTTACCTAGCACTTAATTTTTGATCGACTTTGATCTTTAATCAAACAAATTGGAGATTTATTAAACAATTATCTCAAATCATATAAATGGATAAATGTATATAAAAAAAAAACCAATTAACATTATTTAAATAAAATATTTAAATGTTTATAAACAAAAACCCACAAATATAGTCAAATACCGAATGTCAATGAAGGGCGCCGGTGCAAGAACGAGCTATGTGCATGAAACATAGTTTCGAGAAAACGAGGAAAAACTATCTGGCTCATTTTTTAGTAATAATATTAAATTTTTTTGTCACTCGTGTATAGAATACTTAATTATGTTTATTTCAATGCAATTGTTGTAAATCAATTATTTAAAATAACTACAATAATTAATTTTTTACATTTCACATGGACGGTTTTTGTTCCTAACAAATGTATAAAATAGTTTTTTATTGCTAATTAATTGGAAAAAGTTGAAATAAAACCAGTTAAAATTATTGAAAAAAATATATAATGTGGATAAAGGCTCAAAAAATAATAGTAAGTATATAGTGCGGGAGCCCACTGCATAAAAGTCTACGTCATATAACTGTCGGATGAATTGTACTTTATTTGGAAGGTTTTATAGTGAGGAATAATAAACCGTCGGTGTGCCTAGGTCTATCCTGGCGGGGCATCCTTAATTAAGGTGATTTACCTGGCGTAAATGGGTATGTCACGTGACAGAACATGCGGCTCAAATTTATACAGAATACGCAGAAATATCAGTTATTTGAAAATATATTGGTGTGCCTAACTTCACCCTGACGGGAGTGCCCGGCACACCACCCTGAAAGGGTGCATTGCCGGTATGTCACCTACGTCACAGAACATACTTTTTTTTTTCATTTTCAAGTTTTAACCGTGTACTATCGAAATATTCTGGTGTGCCTCATCAAAAACTGGCGCGTGTGTGTGGCAGACCACATTTGTGTGAGTACTTGCCAATATGTTATATAAGCGCAATATCATCATGCAAATCAAGTAATGAGAGAACATCATGTTTTCGTATCATTTATTTTCAAAAATCTTGATATTTGACGTAAAAAAAAAGAGGTATCGTAAAAATAGCAGTATATACAAAGCAACTTAAACACTAAAAAATAGGTTCCAAAAGTCCTCTTTTGTGACTTATTCGTCGGTACCGGATTCGTAAAAGGTAGCCGCGGATTGTGGATCGGAATCTTCGCCCAATTCATCATCAACGCATTCTTCATCAACAATTACGTCATCAACACGCAAAGGCGTTGGTTCTCCTTGGTACCATAATGGCGTAAGTTTGTTATCATTCAAACACCAACCATGGTCTTCTGGGCAAAGATTGATGCACCGTGGATTGGTAGCATTTTGCCACATCGTATTCACGAAAATGGTTCGTAAAATTTTTTGTTCCATAGATCGCCAGCAAGGAGGGATTAGACTTGAATTGAAGTTTTTCAAATTGCTCATGAAATCGTCGCCTTTAGCCGTGGAGGCATAAAACCGCTGGAACATTTCTAGCCGGGCAGCGTTGACGCTGGTGCAGTTTTTAACGTTATACAGCTGCACTGTATATTTTTGAATGACTTCCATTTTTTCGTCGTCAAATAGGTCAGCAGCCGAAGCAAGTTTTTCAAAGACGATTTGGAGTCCTTCATTTTTTTGCAAATACTCGAATGGTTTAACTTTTCCTTTTTTGAAAAAAGCCGCAGTATAGTCACAACCAGTGAACGCGTGAAATGCCGGTAAAGATCGACATAATTGTGACCCTAGCTTTTTCCACAACTCTAAACAATTCGTGTAAGTGACGTCCTTCTTTTTGACAGATGTTGACAACCAGACTTCCAAATCGTCAAACTTATGATAATTTCCTAATAATATTACCAAAATGTCGGTGTCTGACGCTTTGATCATGATTTTGGAATTTGGTTTACATTTACTCGTGTGAAAAATGATTCTTGTATCGGCTTCTTCGTGATAACATTCAAGATCATTTTCTAGCACTTTCTGAACCACAGAGTCTCTAACGAAAAAGGAGAAGCATTTTTCCTCGACTGTAATGTAAACTTTTTTAGTCTGTATTATCGGAGCCATTGTATCGTCTGCCCAATGTTCTGATAAGAAAGTCACTAAAGCTTCTTTGAATCTGTAGTTCCTCAAACTTTTGTAAAAATCATTTCGTCTTCGCTGTGCCGGACCTACTATTGTGTATGGAACATCTTCACATTGGCGGTTTGAGCGTTCAACGTCCTTGATTGACGGTGTGAGATATCAATCGAATATTATGTGCACCTCAGATGAAGTAGTGTTGCAAATCTTGTTCAAGATCATTTGTGAAATTTTATCAAAAGTTTGAGGTACACATGATCCTAATTGATGAAGCAAATAAAAGCCATCTATAATATCAATATCTATGTGTTCCGGGATCGAAGGATTCACTTTTGATTTCAGCAATATTGCAAGTACAGCTTTTTGGGTTGTGTACTTCGCTCCAGTGGGGTGACACAATGCAGGTGGGGCGGGACATAAAGGAAATGATAAGGAGAATTCCATATCAACTTTCTTGCTGATAGCAATCCCTAAAAGTCGTCCAAATACATCGCGTTCCATTTTCATCAGTACTTCTTTGCCGTTTTTAGTTTTTACAAGTTTTTTAAGACATTCTGATGCGAAGTTGACGATTTTGTTACGTTTAATTGCTCTCTCAAAACGATCAGGATCTGCGGTGCACTCTTCAATGAATTTTTCTTTTTGCTTTTGACCTTCAGAATTGGCGTTTAGTAAGAAGTGTGACGTTTCATTTTTCACCGCTCTACCCGTTGCGACATTAAACAAGTTGCCTCCGTCTGTGTTTCGGTCGAAAGGATTTATGTTACTGTTTATTGCATCCAGAATACTATTCAATGCCTTTCTATCTTTTTCAATTCTACTGTTGTACAATTCAGCGGTAATATCATCTGTTTTACTGATGTTGATGTTCTCAAGTAACTTCGCAATAATTCGCGTTCGTATACTGTGGCTCATAGCCCAACGCTGTCTTGCTGAAATCGAATTTGTAAAATGAGCTATACCGGTTGAACGATTTGCAGCATTGGCATTAATTGTCTGCTCAATTGTTAAATCTACTGGTGCTCTTGCGATATTCTTATCTGTCCGTTTTACACCGAAAGCTCCTCGTTTGAATTCTTCGAACAATGGATCATTATTTTCCTTCATATGAATCAAATGTTTCAGATACATCAGTAACCATCGTGCATAATTTTGTTGGTTGAAGATGAAAAATAGATTAGCCATTTCAAAAATAGCATCGATGTATAACTGAAAATCACAGATTCTGATACTTCTGGAAAATCTGAAATATACGTTCACAAACTCGATGTACTGTTGATAATACTTTGCTGTTTTTCCGTACTTTCCTTGTAACGTCAGGTCAACAAATGTTCTATAATCTTCGAGAACTTTCAGCAGTTCTGGTTTCAAATTCAAAGCACAATCGGGCCCTGTCGGATTATTTTGTAGATCTGTTAGATCTTCGATCATTGTTTCTGACATTTCAGCCTCATATTCCTCGAGGAATCTGTTAAAGTGTAAGGTTTGAAGTGCTCCAGACAGTAGAGGGTGAATTCTTTTACACCTTTTGAAGTGCGTCGCAGTTATGAAACCGTTTACAGAACCTGCAGCCAACACTTCAGATTGTACCAAAATATCAGTTATACCGGATGAATCGATATACTTTCCTAACGCTTTGAAATACGCCATTTCAATATGAAACGCACCAAAATTTATGAAAATACGATCGAATTTTGGACTGTTGGTAATCTGTATCTGATATGCCATTTTTGCAATTGCTAAGTCATACGTTACAATGATATTATCTTGATGACATTCTTCAGCGATTTTTAGGGCAGTATGTAATGTTTCTTGAACAACAGTGTATGATGTTGGGGATGCATTGATTTGTGGCAAATAATCTACGACTTGAACCTCGCTATTATCTATAACAGTTATGCTATTAAACCCAATCCACATGGGTGTTTCTGGTACGTTAGATACGGAAATACCCCAAATCAAATCGCGTGTAATCGCATTTTCTTTCGCGTTGATACCTTTGTTACAACACGATTCGCATTCACGACACCTTTTTAACAGATATAAAATAAGGGTGGTTAGCTCAAGTCGCGAAGGGGGTGGGTGGGCTAAAGGAGCCAAAGGGTCGTGTGACGTGATGTCGCGAGTCGTATGTCTCCAATCGACGACTGGGCAATCCTCAATCGCGATTCGAAAAATGGTCAAAATCGGTGGGGATAATTTACACGAGGGGGTAGTATGTCCAAATCGGTGGGGATAATTTACACGAGGGAGATTTAAATGGGCGCCACGCGTACTGAGATATGAATCTATGTGAAGGGGACGGAGTATCACACCTTCCAAGCTGGTACGCGACAACTTGATGATCTTCTTGATAATTCTCACCCCGGAAAAGCCTCGTCCAATGACCTTACCTTTACAAGAGGCGAACATTTACAGGTATTGTTGTACAAAATTCGTAGCGAATGGACAGAAAATTCCATACGGAGTGGGTGTGCAATGAACACTACACTCCACTTAATTTGTTACTTAAATGTAACACACACAATTTGAGAAATAATTAGTTATAAGATTAATTAAATAACTAATTGTACAGTTGAATACCAAATTCCCATGAGTGGGATAAATGAACCTTAACATTAATGTAAAATGTTACGTTAATTCACTGTGGTAGACATAAACGCACGACTGGCGTATGAAAAGTCAAGTTACTTTTAGACACTAATACCAATTAATAACAAAGGGGTGCGATCGACTACGGGGTTTTGAGTTTAAGACTCGTTAATATAAACTGTGGTCAATGTGACCACTTAACATAACAAAACTTATAAATAATAAGAAGTTTCTTACGTATTACTGCTAATGGAGCTCGGCCTTCAGACAAGATCTTTGGAATAGACCTCCAGAGGTGAGAATCTCGACAGATGTTGCAGCTATGTCCTCCCCATACGGAAGTGGATTGAATAAAATGCCGGAAACCATGCCAGTAAAGTTGGTGTGATTCCCAGACTCCTAAATCTCTCCAGATCGAAATGTTGAAATGAATGGGTCAACAGGGTGGTTTAGTCGCCCCGTTTCCCGATAAAAAGAAGGAGATCACGCGCGAAAAGACACTTGGACAATTATTCTCGAGTCTGAATATTCTGAAGCCGGCACTGTATAATGCGTATTATTATAGACGCGTTTATCAAAAAGAATGCTTGAATAAAAATATGTTTCAGTAATCTGAAACATCTGTTAATAAATTTAACGTCCGAAGCAAGACACGGTTACAACAGATGTACCGATCTAGGTTCGCGGCACAGGTGGTAAAATGTAATAAGTAATTACAATTAACACGATTCGTTTACATCAAGTTCGCTAATGTTTAACAATTTTACCGAACCTGGTTGCTATTCGGCACGCGATTATTTAAATAATGTTCCACAATTGTTTAACTAAATTCGGCGAAACTGGTTGTGAAATAGAAAACTGTTCTTACTCCAAAAGGTTTGTATTGGAAGGGAGTTCTCGGGGTAGTGGAGTGACCACAGAAAAACACAGCGTTCAAATTGTCAACAGTTTCGACTATAACATAGTCATCCTCAGGACTAGAAAGGAGAACATTTATTGCAAGACTTACAGACAAAGTACAATTTCAAACACAGGAAACAAAATGTTATAAACAAAAGTCATACCTCTTAAACAAGATGTGAAACGTTTTTCTTTAGTGGCATGGAACATACAAACAGAGTGCAGCACATAGACAGAGTCAATGATATCAAATTCAAGTCAAATGGTAAAATAATACAAAATTAACAAATTCTAAAAACTATCTGTTGGCCATTAACATGTGGTGACGCAGTTAGTAACCACAAGAAAAGTTACACAAAACAAAACAAAAGTAAAATCACTAACTGCAAAGATTAATTATTGGAAACATAAAACCCTGGTAAATTCAAATAAGTTACAAAAAACTTTATCGTAATAAAACACAAATTTCAAATTTTAAAAATTGCCGCCACAAAAGTAGTTCGCTAAACAGGTAGGTAATGACGCAGTAAGTAGTTCTTGTGAACCAAAACAAAGGAGACGCGTCAGCTGGAAAATCAAAACAATAACAACGAAGTACTTAACTTGTTTTCTGGTTGTAAATGGTTACCAACGACTTAAATGCGGTGTTGATTTGTTCAAAATCAGTGATTTTGTTGATGTTGTTAACATCTTCGCCTATGTAGCAAGCTTCCAAAAACGATCTCTTGGGAAAGTGAGGCTCTTCCGCCAGGATGGACACATCCTCCGTTTTAAAGAAATGGTTGTTGGTTTTGACATGATGTGATACCCCGTGGCCTCATATCCAATTTTTGTATCGTATATGTGTTGTTTTAG
Source organism: Podabrus alpinus (assembly GCA_932274525.1). NCBI lineage: Eukaryota > Metazoa > Arthropoda > Insecta > Coleoptera > Cantharidae > Podabrus > Podabrus alpinus. The sequence goes on from OW026452.1 coordinate 32,922,676, forward strand.
TCTGGCTGTGATGAGCTGGCCTGTTTGGCCCACATATGATTTTCCACATTCACACGACACTCTATAGACGACGCCGCTTTTATATTTGAATGGAACCTTATCTTTGGTCTTGGTGAATATCAGGTTTCCCAGTTTCGAGTTATTATAGAAAGCCAGGCGAATTTGACCATTTCTGGTGAATTCCATGAGTGCACGTTTCAATTTGTGTGACAGAAGTGGGTGGTAAGTTACTTTGTGGAATCGGGGGGCAGAGGTTGAATCATTGTCGGTCTCATCTTTCAGGTTCGGCAACTCTCTCTTCCTGAAAACTGCTAATTGGACCAACTTACGTGGGTAGTTGTTTATAACCAGCTGATTACACAATTGTGTAAGTCGTTCATTGTGGAACTCAGGAGACACACACGTCACGATCCGATGCTTTAGTGCATGTACGGTAGCCATCTTTTGGTCCAAGGGGTGAGCGGAGTTAAAGTTGAGCAGCCTTTCAGTAGAAGAGGGCTTCCTATACAGGTCGGTGAACAATGAATTGTTGATGCCTCTGCAAACCCACATGTCCAAGAATGGGATTTTTCCGTCCACTTCCAATTCATAGGTAAACTTTAATAAAGGGTCGAAATCGTTTAAGATATCCAGACTAAATTGTATTTTCTCTTTAGGGATGGAAACTAACATATCGTCAACATATAACATTAAAAATGGTACAGTGAAGTCGATGGAACCCATAAAATTCATTAAGAGATCGTTCATCACAAAATTTGCAAAGATGGGACTGCAAGGATCTCCCATAGCCGATCCAATCAACTGCGAATAAAATTCGTCGTCATACTGGAAGTAACTATTATCGAAAATTGTGGCGATCATCTCCATGAAAATGTGTTTAGGTATAGGTGTGGTTTCAGATACCAAGTCCCAATTGTTAGACACTGAGGCAATTACTGCCTCTTTTGATACATTGGTGAATAGAGATGATACGTCAAAAGATATGAGGACGTAGTCGTTTCGAATTTCACAATTAGTCACGATTTGCATGGCAGATTGAGAGTTGTAAATATTGAACGGGAAGTGTGGTAGTGCATTATTCAAGATTGAGTTGATGTACCTTTCCAAGGAAAGAGATGGTGAACCCAAACAACTAATCACTGGTCGGAGGGGTGTATTGATCTTGTGTGATTTCGGCAGCCCATACGCTCTTGGAGGACGAGCATTATACGTCATCAGCCCCTTCTTCGTGGCCTCATCTATCCAGTTACCATCACGTACTTTTTTGATCATTTTATTAAACTTGTTTTGTATATTCAATGTAGGATCTTTTTTTAGTTTTTTATATGTAATCGGGTCATTAAACAGTGATGACATCTTTTCTTTGTATTCAAGCTGGCTAAGTATTACGGTGGAATTGCCCTTATCCGCCTTAAGGACGAATATATTAGGGTTATCTTTCAGGTATTTTTTAGTGACGGCGACTTGATTCCTTAATATATGGTTCGCGTTATGGTTACTGAAGTTACAAAAGTTATGAATTATGTTCACGATTTTTCCTCGAGTGGCGTTCCTCTTAACCTCATTAGTTCGTAACCCAGAGATTATGTGATTTAATTCTGATAAACAAGTCCTCATGGGGAAATCTTTTAGGTTAGGGGCTACTCCAAATTTGGGGCCCAGCGATACAGTTTTCAACACTATTTCTGGGATATTGGTGTCACATTTATTGAGGACCCACGATACGTCTCCCAGCGATTCAGTGTCTCTTGACTTCAGTAAGTTACCGAACTTTTTAATATTATTGAGTTTTCTACCTTTAAAGGAGGGTTAAATAGAGTTGGTGTAAAGCGATAGTATTTCACGTACAAGGTAAGGTGGCAACGAGTGGAGCTGGTTCTCTAATTTTTTCAATTCGCGAACTAAGTTTCTGATTTCGGTACACGCCATATTAATGTGGAGCTTGAGGATACCTCTTTTAAATTGTCCTATCAAAGTCTGAGCACTGTTCAAAACATACCCGTCAGGAATGAGTTTCCTAGAGACGCACAACACGTTCCTTTGAATAAACGAGGGGAACACATTTCACATTGTGAAATGTTTAACTAAAGTCGGCGAAACTGGTTTCGAAATGTTTAAATGATCCATGAAACTGGTTGTGAAATGTTTAGCTAAAGTCAGCGAAACTGGTTTCGAAATGTTTAAATAATACGCGAAACTGGTTTTAAATGTTTAAGTAAATGTAGCGTGATTGATTTTAGATACGAAAATGTTTAAATAACGATGAAATAATGTTTAATAAATGCAGCGTAATTGACTTGAAATACTAGGTTATTTCAATAAAATTCAAATAAAGTTTAACGTTCTTGCGCGAAGCGAAAAACATGTAATATTTAAATAAAAGTTCGTTACTATCCAAAGTCGGTGAGTTTGAATTAAAGGCCGACACATGTGTGAATATTTAGATAACTGAATGTTCAATGCGTTAACGTTATACCTGCGTCATGTTGACACAGAATTTTAATGCACAATTGAGTGGTTATTGATTTAAAATCTCGGTGTATTTGCGAGATTCGTTCACTTCCGCTTTTCAAAACGATACCACTAATTTTAACTAACAGCGTAACGATACTGAAGGATTACATCGTAAAACTCAATTTTTAAGCGTTCTGCACGCTCTTTATATACAAAAATCCCTACCAAAAATCGACAGATTTTACCGACTTGCAAAATCCTGCACAAGCTTGCACGTGAGATTTTGTAAAATCCCACTACGCTAGTCTCTGATACGTTCCATAATTGGTCCTTAAAATGGCCTCGGATTTTGATTGGTTAAAACCACAGACAGCGCAATATATTAAGCGACTTAAAAATATCGATTCGTCTGAATTTTAACTTCGAAAAATTAGATATATTAACCATATTAACAAAATATCTACTTTCTTTGCTATAAAATTTTCAACAATACGACTTCACGTTTATAAAATATAATTTCGTCTTGTTAATTTATGATTTCAATCTTTTAGTTTTATCGTTCAACCTAAAAATATATTTTCGAAAAATATTTGACTTAGAAAAATTTTGTAAAGCACGAAATTTTCGTTACACGTTTGCTATGATATTTTGTCAAAATTTTTAAATGCGCTGCTCGCGTATTTTCAGGTTACACTCCTCTTACGTCAAGAGTTGTTCTACGTAATCAACTCTCAAACTGAGACGCGAGCAAGCTCAAACGAGTCAAGAGGTTGACGCCTAACTAAACCTTAATACTGGTTGCTTCACAACAACTATTTAAAAATATGATTAGACCTATGTAGGTTCTATTCAGGAACTGGGTACTAATAAGATTGAAAGATAAAAGTGTAGAACGAGAAATCTATAAAAAGAATGTTCACCGGACTCTAGGCTTGGTCAATCTGCAAGTCATAGTGACTCCTACAAAAGAGGGCGGTTCGCGAATTCACGAGATCCTTCGCTGACCGTGGGACCCACAAATGTCTGTGAAGACACCGGACTCTAGATCAATCTAGACCCGAGTGATGATCACACTTCATCGGCGTACTCATATTTACAATGCCGTTGATAGAATGTTCGGTTGATGGGGACCGTCTGCCTTTTTCAGTATCGTTGGAAAAACAGAGGAAAAAAACTTACGTTTGGCTTAATCAAATTTACAAAGCCGTTTGTCAGTAGATGGGGACTGTCTATTTTATCAGTTATCGTTGGGCAAACAGAGAAAAAAACTTGCGCTTGACTTGATCAAATTTACAAAGCCGAAAGAGGTCATCATCCTTCATCATGACTTCGATCCATACGAGATGGTCGAGAGAGAGAGAAGAGATAATGGTGGGGGGCGAAATAATTTGAGATGGGGTGGCAACCTATAAGGGACAGTCGAGGGATCAAATCCTCGATCCGTCCGGGTTGAACACGGATGTATACGAAAGAGAAAAGAAACGTGGGGCATAATCGACGATTCAAATCGGGATGAGGTAACAACCTACAAGGGACAGTCGAGGGAACAAATCCTCGATCCGTCCGGGTTGAACACGGATGTATACAAAAAAAACCACGTGGGGCATAGACATGAATCGGGATAGTTTACTTTCATCAGCATAGCCGAAGGGAATGACTCCTTGAACTACACTGGCGTAAACGAGAGCTTCCACTGGATCAAAAAAATACGTGGGGCATAAACGTGGACTTAAATAATTTATCGCCACAAGGAACAAAATTGAAGCTAATAAAACAGAGGTTGACTCTACCAACGCTAGTGGTGAGTTTGCGTAACCCAACAACAGGGTTTTTGTTTTTGACGTGAGAAATACAACGTCAATTAATCGAGAAGTCCTGCGGTGATCGGCACCGGAGAAAACTTCAATCTAAATGTTGTCTCGAACAGGCAGTGTTTGTCCAAGACGGGGACATTGTACTAGTGGGACGTATCCACTAGGGTACAAGGCCACAAAAGGTAATAAAATGTAACATAAGGGGGGGGGATCAGAAGTTGAACATCGGCTGGATCATATTTACAATGCCGGTTCTATCTAATTCGGTAGACGGGGGATCGATGAATTTAAACGGGACTAAAGTTATTGTTTATACACGACGAGAAAAAAAATTTTAAAAAATATTCGCTAACTGGTTAAAATTCGAAACGGTGACAACCGTCCGGGTTGCACCTAAATGTATGCTGAAAATGTATGATGTGACTTTACTATATTAAACTGAAAAATGGGAGAAACAATTTCTCTCCAAAAGGCCAAATGGGACTACGAAATTAACGCATGACTAAATGATGACATTGGGTAATTAAGCCAATGTACCACCAGCCTCTACTTGGTTTACCTACGCGATTGATTGGGTAATTAAGCCAATGGCTCGCTAAGCGTACCCTCTAACTTCATATAGAGCAATTTCGGAACTGATTGACTGAAGATTCAAAAAAATTCGAGATTAAAAATGACATGACTAACAATTCAAAACAAAAAAAAATTCGGGATTACAAAATGACATGCGGGATAAACAATGAAAACAAAATAATGACCCGTTTACATTTTGGGGCACGCAGTTTTATGTCGTACGATTGGGACATAACAACTATCTCCCTTAACCTTAATGACTTAAAACTAGCTTAAAAATACCCAAACTTAATGCTAACTAAATCGATATCTAAAACTAACTAAACCGAGATTTGAACTGAACTTAACGCTAATTAAACCGAAACCTAACCTAATACTTACATACTAAAAGAGCGAGCAACAAAAAAAATTACACAGCAAAAATGTTCCACGTTCTAAGTCCTAATCAAGTCTTAAGCCGTTGTGACCGTTGCAAGAGAGGGCGGTTCGCGAATTCACGGGATCCTTCGCTTGCCGTGGGACCCACAATTACAAACAGAGACGCCGAACTCTAGTTTGGGTTGGACCCGAATACATGGTGAAATTTGGGAGGCGCGATCAAATTTACAAAAACCTCTGGGATGAACGGATCAAATATACAGGTTCACCCATGGTTGGTTTGTTCTTTCGTAGACCGGCAGATGTTATGACCGTGTAGTTTGATTGTAGTCAATCTGTTTTTCCCTAACAAAAAGGTAAATTTCCCAGAGTGTTGCTTCGAGTTGTAACCACTACTTCTGTACAAAATTCCCTTTCTAAAAAAGGTTCCTTTAGGGCAGATTGTAATCCGCCAAAAAAATAAATGGGACGATAATTCGCCGGGGAATGGACTATGTCCACGAAATTACTCTGTAACCCTGGGGTTTGGTTTGTTGTTAAACAACATTTTATCTAGCAGTGGAACTATGTCCAGCATGATAACTCGATATTTTTCGATGAGAAGTGGGTTACTCTAATCAACTATCAACTAATACAACCTTACTACAAAAATAGACTTCGATAAAAATTTCCCTAAAGGGTGTGTTACAAAAACTTCCCCTAAAGGGTGTGTTGCGACAAATGATTTGTCCCAAAATTGGACAAACAATACAACACGACGTGAGGCAATGTCCAAAGCAATTCCACGTCGCCTGTAATTGTGAAAGGCCGAATATTACGACGGTTTTTGCCTACAACAATTTTATCACCACCAACAGCATCGACTGTCGTTAATACCGATGCAACATTTGGCTGACTGATATTGTTATTTCCACTAGCGTTATCACTATTTACATTTTGAAGGTTTAGATTAAGTCGCAACACATTGGCTTTTAAGTTTCCAATCTCATTTTGCAGATCCTTTATGCAACTTCCTTGACTCTTTAACAGCATTAAACACTCTCCAATCAATCCCCCGAGCTTGGCTCCATGTTCATCTTTTGTGCACTTATCGCAGAACCATTTCAATCTTTTATTTGCCAGTAGGCAGTTTAATTCGCTTTTTTTTACTCCAGCGCAACTCATATGGAAGCACCCCCCACAACTCCCGGCACATTCCACATGTAGGCCTTCAGTTAAATCCACCAATTCTTCACAATTCCCGCACGCACAACTACTAACGTCCGCCATGCTGAATTGTTTTTTGTACATTTACATTTGGTATATTGAACCACGTGCTGGTACGTTATTAAATTCAAAAAGTGTCATGTAAATATGGGTAATACCAAAACCAATGGCACGGGTTGTTACGCATAGCGTAATTGCTTTTAGAGTGTTTACGGCCTCAAGCCGTTCGGCGGCGGACTGTCAGTCCTTTACGCCTGGAAAGAGTTTTCGTTTCCTTCACTAAGGTCATTTTCAGTTACTCGCGAAGTTGACGCTCGAAAGCTTTGGACGCGCTTTTCTTGAAAGTTGCGTCTAGAGGCACCACACCCAAAGAAAAACATTGGTAAAATCAACTAAAAACAGCATATGAAAATGAGCCATTTACTCTTTCTGTTTAATTTAACGACGAAAAAATAGTTAAACCGTATCCTTATCGTATCATATCAATTTCAACACTCATTCAAGTTTGATTTAACTACAAAATAGTTATTCTACAACTTAAATATGTTGACTTACTATTTTAATTGTACAGTAACCATTTTTCTAGTTTAATGACCCTTTTTGTTGTTGTTTGACAATTTAATATGCTTAATAACCTTTTTATTTAGTTTGCTAACTATTAGTATGGTTGAGCTGCTATATCTGCTAGTAATATAACTATTTGCATAGTTGGATTACACTTTATAATTGTTATTTCAACTATAGGTTTATTTGGTACACCATACTACAGGTTTTTCAAAGCCGCTTTCTTTTACTAACCAAATCTAGATATAAATGCGATTATAATCCTTTTATATTGCATTTGTATCGCGATTTTGTTAGCGAAAATCAGCAGCTTTGCCGAAAACTGTGGTCCGTTATACACTCGGGTATACATACATTAAAAACTGTGGTGTAAAACTACAGAAATAAAAATATGTTTTTGAATACATAATATTTTTATTAATTAAAATTATCGCAAATAAACAAAATAACTATTAAAATTAAAAAATAAGTGCTACAGTGTACATAAATATTGTATAATTAAATAAAACAATTACAGTAATCTTATACCTAATCTAACACAAAACCTAAAGTGTTGTTTACAAAAGTCTTAAAAGTAAAGAAGTAACTTAAAATTATTATAGTAATTAATAAACTTTGGAAATTCTAATTATTATAAGCAAAAACATTTATATACAAATTATTTAGCAGACTATTTCCCTATCAAAATTTCTACAAATATTTAGGCCGGATATATTTATTTCCGTTTGGTGAGGTATAAATATGAATAGGCGAATAAAAATTAAATGTGCACAATGGAAATACAAAATATTCTTTACTAGACGATCCAACCAGATATGACTGAAAATGAGAGCTAAATGCTCCCAAGATTATATTTTAAACAAATTACATAAACACTATTATCTTTTGTAATACAGATGTCTATAATTTTATATAAATGTAAGAATTTAGATAATAAAAAAAAATTTATATCATACTGAGTACCTTTATATACAACATGTTTTAAAAATATTACATTATTGAATTCGATAGATTCCACGGAATCTAAGTTTACTATACGTAAAAAATATTCTTTTTCGTGTAAATTTTGTAAATTACTTTGTTTTGAATAATTATATTCTATTACATTTTTAAACCCACGATTGGACAATAAACGGTATGAAAATTTCAGAGCGCACTTAATTCCTATGGTATAAGGAATGTTTCTACGAGAATTAATGTTGTTAGTATATTGTTTTAATTCCCGATGTTTGGATTCAAAACGAAAACACCACATATGTTTGAGAGGACCAAGTCTTTTAATAATTGTAGGATAATGCACTATAAAATGAAATTTAGGTTTAAGGGTGTTGCCGAATAATTTTACATAGTACGAATGATGTTGATTTATTTTTAAAGTCATTAACTCGAGATCGTTCGCGTTAAATTCATTCATCAAAATTAAATCCATCATTACTATTAAAAAACGTAATAATTTCCAAAATTTATTATGAATAGGAACTAAATCACCTATAATTAGTGGTAAAAAGTGACAAAATGTCCACATTTCCCTAGCCGACATAATTAAGTTTTAAATTATTCAAATGATTAATTTTTATATCGGGTGAAATATTGCCGATCTCAGTTTTTCCATAATTAAACAATTTTTTTCGGCTATTTAAAATATCTAACGAAAATAGTTTATCTACTTGAATCAGATTAGTTAAAATTTGACATATATCGTAATGGCACACCCCTTCAAAGAGATCATGCATTATATCAGCCGTAAAGTTGTTATCAACATGAAATGATTTTATTGTGTTAAAAATAGAAAATTCTCGAATTCCACTATTCTTTCACTGATAATAGGTTCACTAGATATGTCATCTAAATAATTTTGTTCGTTTCTCAATTTGGAATTATTTTCTTGACAGTGAGCTCGTATTTCATTTTGACCACATTTACAAATTCTACACGGATAATTGGCGCTGAAGCTTTTTGTAAAACCTAATACCGAATTAAGTCCTAAATTGTCACCTACAACAGTAGCTAAAGTAAAATAAATTTTTTTATTGTTTATTATTAAACCGTGTTCTTCTAGGAATTTTATCTCTTCAATTAATAAATGCAAGGACGAATCATTTCCGTAACATTTATCAATAGATTTAAATAAAAGAGCAACAAATATATTTTCTAATATCAAAACGTACTGTTGAGGAAGTGTTGGAAAGCTATAATAAAATGCTGCAATGGACTGGCATCCAGCATGTGATCCTAAAGCATTATTAATTTCAAAATCGTCAAAATAAAGTATATAAGGAATTACAGTTTTGTTTTTCATTTGTGATAGAGTTTTTTTCCAATTTTCTCCATTTACTAGATTACTTATCGTATTAGCGTTATTAAGTGTTTCTATGTTTTCAATAGTATCGGCTAATACATTTGGCAACTCAAAAAATTTAGTAAACTGAAATTGCAAAGACATTATAGCCCCTTTGCTAGGCTTGGAGTCTATGGAAGGTGTACTATTTATTATTATTGGCCCCACTTCATTATTCAGTTCAAAGATTTTAGGTTCGTCGTACAAATTTCGATTTTCTAAAATTTTTTTATATTTATAAAATGAATTAAAATTTTTAAAAGGTTGTTCACAAAACTCTAAGATTGTATTTACTTTATTGTCATTTTGCTCAAAATTCTCAGAAAGTACTTTTCTGAGAGCTGACATAATCGAATTCAATAAATTATCAGATATATCATTGATCAACTCCTCTGCATCTTTTCGCGTATAATTTGATTTACTATATAATTCAGTGGCAAACAATAAAGCGCAGTTTTCGATACTGCCTAAAATTGCAGTTAAATCACAGTTGTTATCTTCTACTTCACATTGAGACATATTTTCAAAGTTTTGAGTGTTTTCGGTGTGCTGTAATGAATTACTAGGCTGGTCAGTGAATTTTGAATTTGATAGTTTATTATTTTTTATGCATTCATTGTTGCCTCTGAAGTGCTTTTTAAAAGATTTTAAAGATTGATAAGTATGACTACAAGTAACACAATAAATGTCATCGTGAGGAGTTAAGCAATGAAAAAGTTTGAAATGTGTTACTAGTTGATCTACTGAAAATTTATTTGAAACTAATTGTGAAGAGGTTTTGCACTTAAAACATTCAGACATTTTTATTAAAATATTATAAAATTGATACAAAAGGAACTTTGTGGAAAAATCTAACTATTTAGATCACTAATTAAGCATAGTACATTGGAACTCGCTCGATCTTGTGATAAATGAATATCATAAAAATACTTTTGAATAAAAATCCAAGTGTTTTCACTGCAAGAAGGATATTTCAAGTGTAGTGCATGGTACAATTTAAAGCATGCATCAAGGGCAAGCAGGCAATTATCAAATTTATATTTAATATCGTCTACAAAAACGTAATAATTTTGAATATTTAATAAATTTGGTCCCACTACAACAACAATAGGCTGAAGAGTTTCTCCCCTTTTTAATAATTTCTCTTTTAAATCTGTAATTTTTTTTTCAAAATCGTTAATTGTTAGTGCATGTAAAAATACAGAATTTTGGGAATCTTTAATGGTAGATTTTATTACCAGTTTCTTGTTACCTTCTCTGGAATAATGTTTTATATTTGGTGGTAAAACAGAATGAACTAGCAGTGCTATAATTGTGTCCCCAACAGCTATAAAATAAGAAAAGCACGTTAATTTTTAAAACATTATATCAAATTATTTTTAGTATACCTTCTTCATTATCTTGAGTATTTAAATACTTCAGCAGGGTTACGTTTTGCTTGTCTTTGATTTTACTATTAAAAATTGGAATTATTTTCTTCTTAAATTGATCCCATTTTTTAATCAGTCCATAACATGCTTGAGGCTGTTCTTGAAATATTCTTTTGAAATCTAGTTCTATCTGTGGGTAACAAAAATTTACACTAATTATTAAAAAAATTTTGCTTAGCAGTAATAAACTGTATATTATACCAAATTAAATCCTTGGGAATGCTTCAATAAAGGCCAATTTAACAAAACCGTTGTTAATTTATTATCGGATGAGCAGTCTTCAATTTCTCTCCTTCTTATGAGATATGTTTGAGACCATTTTTCTTGCACATCCGTCCAAGGTGAATTGTTAATTTTTAGCCATAATTTGAAATTTTGCAACTCTGTTCATAAAAGTTAATAGTAATTATTATAAAAGTTTTTGTAAGTATGTAATTAAGTTCTTTAAAATTGTAAAATAAACTCACCTTCGTTAGAATTTAAGTATTCCTCTTCAGGTTCCGACAAAACTGCTTTTGTAGCCGATGCTGAAGAATTTTGTGTTTCTTTAATTAAACCTATTTTCCTTAACCGCCTTGTATGGTTGTAGTATTTGTCATATAAGCGTCCCGATGGTACCTTTTTAGTTCCTCTTGTTTTATAGTAAATAGACTAAAATTTAAAAAGTTTAAACCCTAGTAAATAAAAGAATAATAATTATAAAATTACTCTGTCGTCTTTAAAGGTATTTTCAATGTCTTCCGCGATTTTTTCAAAACTACTTTGGTGAAGTTTTATCTCGTTTTCAATATGCCAAGAAATTATGGCATCTACTATTATCCTTCGACAAGCATCGTTTAATTTTTTCAAATCGTTGAATATTTGAAACACATAGCTACCATTCGAAAACGATTTAATCACGTCGACTAAGTTCTGCAAAATATTATGTAGTTCACAATTTGACTTTTTACAAACAATAATACCACATACAAAGTTATTAATTGAAGCGTCCTGAACTGAAAAACCGCTTAATGAAGAATGCGACGAAGATCCTCCTTCATGAGCTTGATTTAGCCAGTAATTTGTGTAAGTTTGATTAGGAATATTCTGAAACTATTATAATAAAAAAACGAATAACTAAAATCTTTAACTCACATTTTCTGTTTTCCATTTGTACAATTGGTGTCGAAACTCAACTTTTACTCCTAACTTTTTATTTTTAAATAATTCGGTTAAATCTGCCTCGTTCAATAATTTTAGACGATCTACTGTAATGTCCTGATCTGTAAATATAATATTTTTATATTTAAATTAAATATATTATAATTATATTAACATCATAGAATCGCAATTTCAAACAAAAAAACTTCAAAATGCTTGGTTCTATAAGTACATAGTAAATATTACTCATTTCTTTAAAAATTACTTATTGTTACTTACCTAGGAACTCCTGAGACAAATTTGAAAACCCCCAGGACTCCAGCAGTTGCACTAATGGGTCAGTAAATTGTTGTATTTCACTCAAAGGTGCGGTATCATTACAATTAATTTCATTTAATAATAATTGATTTTCGCATATTGTTACAAGAGGGGGGTTTGTAAGTACTTTGATACAAAAAAAAAATTTTTGAATGGTTGTTGGTTACTTGTACTTACCAGCATGAAACTTTTCTTATTACTTTCTGCAGGGGGGGTCCGATAGCTTACTTGAATCTGAAGGCGAGATGAATAAAACACAGTAGTACAAAATATACATTTAATAATTGAATATTGCATATGAGCTGTACAATTTTTGACCAATGGGGTCATAAAAAATAATCTTTTTTCTTAAAATTATTTCATTTATACTCATTCATTCTATTAAAATTACTTATAATTATTAACATTATTTGTGTCAAAACACAATAGTTTAATACGATAATTGATTATATTAAAAGATGAAAGATTAAACAGTAATGACATTCCTTTTCATTTTCAACATACGTGATACAATAAAATACCTTTGTTTAACGTTGGGATAGTAAGCGTACTAATTTGTAATTAGCGGCTGGTCTTCAAGTGCAAGCTGATTCATCTTTGTAGGCGAGGTCATCAGGGAAGTCAATTGCCGCTTCAGTTAAATAACGAAGGCACCAATGAGTAATTCGAATTTAGTTTTTCGCGCAAATTTATAACTGTATTTTTCTTAATAACAGAATTATTTGGAGTGTTCATTATAGAAATTATTCACCATGTGAGTTTTTAGATAAATCCGCTTTACTTTAATATACGAGCACTAAACGCGGTTTGATTATTTATTTAATTATTCATTTGACACCAATACGGATATTTTATTAATTGCCGATATGTTGAATGTTTTTCGGTTTAAAGATTCGACACAATTGTTCAATAGTAGTATTCATACCGTTTAAGTTAAACAAATTTAAATTCATCAGCTGTGTATTGCACGAGTACATTTGGATTGCTGATTATTATTTTTATTGTAAAATATATGGTTACACTGGCCATCACATATTTAGTTTTATAGATAATGGTTTGTAGATATTTATTTACTTGAGTTAACAGTAGCTTTATTAATATATTTATTTTTATTTTAACATAGACAGATAAAATTGAGTGTTTCTTAAGCCACCAGTCGAGTTACACTGCTTGTTTCGTCTCCCCACCGATTTTTAATCCGCGTGTTCACGTACAGTACTGAATAAATTTTATATTTCCGTTGCGATTGAATAAAGAGCGCAATAGTGAGGAATGAGACAACATTTAATTATCTTAATCAGCATTAATATTCTTTCTTTAAACTAAAGTAATGCAACTATTAAAATTATAAAAATGTACTTTTAAATTTCATTTTATTTGAACGTTAATAATATTTTAGTGTATTATTTCGCATTACAAAATAAACCAATTTTTTAAATTATAGCGTAGCTGTAACAATATCGATACTGCAGATAAAAACGAATTAAAATTATCCATTATAACGTAGGTTAAACCCGACCAATAATAGTATATTATATATCAAGGTTGTGAAGGCCGTCATTATTGCCCTAGCGCCAAGATTATATTCCGAGGAGGAATATAAGGCGCGGAGGCAATAATGGTTTTCACAACCGTGGTTTATATACGATTTTTTCCACTACTAGATTTATTACCATTTTTAAAATTCTTTTTAACAAAAAAATTTTCAAATTTAAAATATTTATTTCAAATGACAGTTTTGTTTTGTTGATTTGACAGTTGTTGACAAATTTAGGTTATTAAATAAAATAAATCGCGGTTCGTCAAATTAACAATGGATGGCGCTGTCACTTGCTGTCACATTTAATTCGATTATAATGAATTTTTAAAATTAAATTAATGTATTAAAAAAGCGTTTTAAATAGTTTAAATACAATTAATTAGCATTTCTTGGTTATTCTAAATCATTTAATAACAACATTTTTCTTTAAAATAGTCGCCAAGTTATCAAAAAATGTCATTTTGTTCATAGGTTAATAATGGAAATATTATTCACCACTAGTTGAAAACGTGTCACTTCTTGATCGACTAACCTAAGTAAAAATGATAGCCTATATGACTAGTAGTGGAAAAAATATTATTATAAAATAATAAAAACCTTTCTACTCAAAAAGACCAGAGAAGACTGATATTTTTTAATTCATAATTTCTGCATAAGGTGCACCAAGATAACACACTTCCGTTGAGATGTTAAATGTTTAGTTGGCAAAATTCTTCGTTGCCAACAGATTGAAATTGTTTAATTATACAATATTTCTGTACGTTAACTATTTTATATTATAATTTAACCAAGATAGTTTGATAAAAGTTAACAAGGATTATTGTTACTGTACTATTTCTTAAATGAACCAACTATTAAAATAGTTATTCGAAAAAGAAAATTAATCTGCAACAAGTAAAAATGTCAAATCAACTAAAGTTAATAGTTATTGTACTATTTTCATAGTTAAATGTTAAATTTTCAATGTCGTTTAACAATTTATTTAGTTAAATGACTTTAAAATGTATTAAATTTACAACGAAGTTGAATAGAAGTAAATACTTAATAGTTCATCTACAATTAAATTATTTGAAATAACCATTTTTTGGATTACTGCATATTTTGTAGCTTAACTATTTGTTTTCGGTTGAAGTAACCATCTCGCACAATTTCAATTAAACTACATTTTGTTTGATTATAGTAATATTCAGCAAATTGTTAAGTAACTATTTTCTGTGGTTCAATTGACCAATGCTTTTTTTCTGGGTGCACCACGTTTGTTTCCACCGAGATTACGGGAATGGGATATCGAGGAGACAATCTGTCTTCCATCCTCATAAGCTTTGAGATAATCGTCTTGATATGTTCGTAAATCGCAAGTTTAGGGCTAAATTATGCGACAACAAATGTTTTAGCACGTTAAACGTCTGCTTAGTGGTTGTATTCCCTCCTATACGTTTTAATTCTCTAACCTATTTAAAAAAAATAAATCATTACAAGGTAACTGCGAAGTTCAATATTATTAGATTATTTATTACCAGGGCATCATATTGATCTTTGTCGCTTCCTATAACTGCTTCTGTGTGCTGCAACTCTTCTTCGGTTTGCAAAGGTAACGTTGCATAGCTATGCACCGTTACCTTACGAGTTTCTGAGGTTTGCGATTCTAATGCATGCAGCACCCCGCGAAGCAGCTACTTTATTTCCATCCTTTCTCGCTTTGCCTCTGATAATTTGGCGAAACATTCTGTCTGAAATACTATAATAAAATTAATTAAAAATATAAGCTTTTAAAAGAATACCTAAATGAATATTGTGGAGTCACACTTACAAAGAAACTCTTGTTTTGTTACGAATAACTCGTTATTATTATCGTCCGTCTGAAACACTAATAAAAAGAATTAAATAAAAATTACCTAAATGAATATTGTAGTTTTACACTTACATTGAAGCTCATATAATAATTCTTCATCATTATTGTTTGTTTCATCACCTTCTTTTGACACAGATGATGAATTATCGTCGTCCAAACAATCTAAAGTTAAATTCAACATTGGTAACAGTTTTAATAATTTTCACATTATTTATTTACCTTCGCGTATTCTTTTACGTAATGTGAGTTCAGATTCTGTCTCGGTATCTGGAATTTCTTGGACAGAGCTCACTTTTAAGACCTTAGCCTTTCTATAAAAAACAAATTCTGGTTAACATTGCTTAATTATTGTAGGCTAGTACTTTTACCGTAGGATTTTAAAAAATTAATTGCAAATAACTTGTAGGTTGCATCCGGTTTTGAATCGGCATTCATTACGGCTTGCGATACATTTTTGGTTTTTGCGCCGGGCCAGTAGCACTTATCTTTGGTCCTCGTTAACCACGTCCTTGGTACAACCGAATATCTATTTTCTGTAGTAAATTTTCTACTGCAAAATCTTTCCCCACTAAAATAATTATGTAATGCAATGCAGATATTGAAATGTAAAAAAAACTTACTGTTAAAATTATAACAATTCTTCTAAAAAAAAAAACACACCACACTTTATTCTTAAACAAATATAAGCAGTAAACACACTAATAAAACAAACGAATATCCAAAATAAAACTTATACGCAGTAGAAGAAGATCCAACTGAAACTGAATAAAGAATGAACATCGATTTCTATTTGCTTCTTTCGTAAATGTAAAACGCATCAATAAAGCGATAATAAAAATATATCTAGGTATACAGTAAAACCCATCTGGTTTTAAAGTGACCCTAAAAGTGAACAAAATCGTTTATTTTATAAATTTACACAGACCGCCTATACCCTATAATAATCTTCATATTTGATTTTAATTAAGGAAATCATAATCTTGATACTTTAAGAATATTTGATAAACCAAATCTGAATGATATAGTATAATTCATAAATTTGGTTTTAATAATAAAAGTATATTATATTGGTTATTGGAATAGAAAACTATCTGGAATGTCCACTTGTTGCTTTTCAGAAATGCGTTTAACAATCTGGCTTAAATGTGCATTATGCGAACGAAGCATCCTTTTAAGCGTTTGCATAAAGTTTTCAAATTCAAAGGCACTGGTTTGATCCAATGAACCATGAATTAATGCATCTAAATGCAAATGCTGCAAATAATTCATAAATTTGGTTTTAATAATAAGTAGGTATATTATATTGGTTATTGGAATATAAAACTAAATTGTTTTATTTTAATTTACCTCTTAATTTATTTGAATGTTTGTTCATAAATTATGTTTATACCCACCGTGATGATATAATGTAATTTTACAATAATTAGTAGTGATAATTATTTAATTAAATTTAAAATATGATTTTGTCGTTATCCTGATGTGGTCATTGACAGAAGAACATATTGCTGTGATGCAAGCTACCGAGCCAAGACAAATCACTGAATTTCTAACTCAATTTAATGTAACATTAAAAGTTTGACCTACTTAAAACTACACAGATTCAAAAGATAAACTATTTGCACTATTTTTCAATATTATGAGGATATAAAGATCTCTAAAGATTGGAACACTTGATATAAAGCTGTGAGATAAATTCATTAAAGATATTGCCACATCAAAATTTTGTAAAAAAGGATATTTAGGTCAAAAATAGTAGTTTCGTTGAATATTGTTATCAACAGAAACATAACCAATAATTTGGTAACATAAAAATTGAATTTATTCTGTGAATAACTTATTATGTGTAAAACTGATTATATCAAAATGTGTTACGTAATCTGCTCTTTGTAATGATGATAATTTGGTTCTGTGAATCCATAAAAAGGTCAATAATGCTCAAATTCGTTTGAAAAGGTGATAACAAATTTTGTGATAAGAAAAGGTTCAAATATCCATCTAAATTGTGCATACTAAAAGTGCTCCTGTATTTAAAAACGTCTAGAAACCATTGGAAAATTCATCACATCAGAAATGGAAACGATCCTGAAAATTTGAAGTTATTTAGATTTAATAAAACTTTCCGAAGATGGTAAATTGACTTACCTTTTATCAAAATCGACGAATTTTGGAAAAGTGCGCAACCAAAAAGTCAGTCTTACTCGAACGCTTGAAATGACAAGACGTCTGTGTCGTAAAAATTAAAGTCTTCTTTTAACGCTTGAAAGTACAGGACGTGTGTAGTTCCAAAGTGAACAACCCAAATTAAAATCATCCAGATGTTCAACGATGCCGAATATTTGTTGAAAGTTAGATTATAGGTATTATCTAAAATGGCTACCTATTAGTTGAAACATCTCACTATCAAGAACGTGTTAAATTACGACTCACCTTTCGTATATCCTGGAAGCGAATATCTACAAACAACTCACTAGTACTCCGGAAATTTAAAACTACTGATCAACAAGTGTCAATCGATTAATCAACGCCGCACAATCACTTAAAACAGGAGCAACTTCATATCAACATCCACAAGTGCGACGTAGTTGAGTGTAAAGCAACGAAGTGAGCGCGCATCGTAATAGTGTTCAGTGCGCACGCCTTTTTAAACAGGCAGGATATTTGAATCAGGTATATGAAAAACTTATTATTTTATTTAAATTTGGCCCTCAGCATATCAAAATAGGACGTGACTAACTAATAGCACCATCCTCATCAAAAATTTCAATAAACATTTTTCCATTATTTATTTTTCGACGAACAAAATTTTACTTAAAAACATTTAATCCCGTTAATGGACAGCGGAGGTTTTGAATTTAATTCAAACCAACAAGAGGAAGAAAGATGTTTCTGGATCTACGCATTTCGACTTTATTTGATGTTTAATGATTGTAATTTACCACAGATAAAAATTTATCTGACAATTTCGTTCATAATATTTCAACCAATAGGATGTTACAATCTCATCAATTTGAACCAATCATAATCTACTTCCTTTGACAATACAGACCACGGTGGTGTATTGTCGCGGCAATACGACCACCGTGGTCTGTATTGTCAAGTAACGATGGAAACTACGTAAACGCATACTATAAATTTTTTGTTGTCAGAAAAAATTGAAATTTTATTTACGAAATTGTCAAACGAATTCCACACGATACTATAAAATTGTCGGTTAATTTTTAAACCATGGAATCTTCGTGTTTGTCGCCCTTAAAATCACCATTCGTGCTAAAGCACTCATGATGATTTTAAGGGCGACAAACACTCAGTTCCAGTTTCAAAAATTATTGCCGACAATTTGATAGTCTCTTGTGGTATTATATATGAAAATTGTTTATTAATGTTCAGCGCATGCGATTTAAATATTTTGGTCAATATAAAATTATTTTTGATTTAAATGCAACTTTTATTAATTCAACCACGACAGCTAAATATTCCAATTTTTGAGATCATCAATAAAGGAACAAGGTGAATCATTTTATCTTCGCAATCATTTTGAACATTTCACAACAATTTTATCTCGACAACAAGCATCCCTTAATTGAGTTTTGAATCCACAATACCTTGAGGGAATCTCAACCACTGAGCTATACTAGAGGGACAAGGATGATGAGCTTCTTGACAAAATTGCACCCTCGGAAATAATAATTTTCAATTTAAAAACTTTTCTTTCATTTTTGAAAGTGGCGCTCAACAACAAAACCGAGACGTGCAACTTTTTGATAGAAAGTTCACAGCAATATTTATTTGCAATTTAACCCATTTATATTTTTCGATTAATTTGTTGCTTATTATCCAAACTTCTAATTTCACTTTCGGCAATTTTACATAATATAATAGATAATAAACGTCTTTCCATGGTTGAATTAGGCACCGCTTCAATTTGCGAGAATTTTTTTTAATATTTAACATAATAGAATCAAATATATTATGTTGCAACATTGCTTTTAAATATATGTCGCAATCTAATCAATTTAACATCATTTGTGATGTGAAAGAATTTTTTTCAAAATACCTAACTACAAAAAACGCGAAATGTGGTTTTTACAAACTGCAAGTTACTTTTATTATGTAATGTAAGCACTTACTCATCGTTACTCTCATCAGACCTTGAAGATTTGTTACGGTTTTACAATTTTGTCCATTTTCAGATGACTATAAAGTTTTATGACCCTTTCAATTTTTAAAGCAATTTGAGCATGTTTTAGCCTGTGGATACAACCTTTTAGAGGAAACATGGTTTCAATACATATTCGGTCTACTATAACAATTATATTATTTCAACATCAAAATTATTATAAATTTGTTATAATTAATATTACATTTATTTATGAATGAATTTGAAACATTTTTAAATTAAATAATTAGTAACAAAAGCCGTATTTTTCGTAAAGCAAATTTTTCTTAAATTTGATGAAACGGCACAATAATAAATACTCTATTAGTCATTAATTATTATTTTCCAGTAAACATAAAAGTAATGTAAAATAATAAAGATAATAAAAGTATTCTCTGGATCTGGATTCACTTTGGAGGGCAAGACAAGCTCGCGCGCAGTTAGGCCACTAAATCGGGCCCATTGTGCTACCTCGGGTTTGTAGTTTCACCGCGGTCCTGTCATTAATAAAAGTATTCTTTTTTAGTTACAAAAATTTCAATTATATTCGTTTTTGATGCATTCTGATGCATCGATACTGTAACTATGTTACTTTATTTGCAGGCAAATTACAAACAATCTTAAAGGTTATATTAGGTATTTTTGGACAAATTTAATTTAAAATTAGGTAAAATTAAATAAGTATATTGTAATTAAAAACCAAACTGATAAATAATAATGATTAATAAGATAGTTAAATCCAGCTATTATATAAATTGGGAAAGTGGAAATGTCGAAGTAAATAGAAGTATAATATAAATTTAGGCAGGTCATTTTACATTTAACAATTCTATGACAATACTAAAAACTAAAAAGGGATGTTATTGTGCAAACCCCCTGTTGTTTAATGGCCTTCACTCCTGCACATGTACTTCAAAAATTTACTTACTTCAAAAAAACGCTATGAAAATGTATGCATTGAAACTCTTAACTAAAATTAAATATTTTTTAGTTAATAAATGCTATGTGCATATTATGTATCGAAATTTACTTCAAACAAACGCAACGAAAATGTATGCATTGAAACTCGTAACTAAAATTAAATATTTTTTAGTTAATAATATTCAAACAAACGCAACGAAAATGTATGCATTGAAACTCGTAACTAAAATTAAATATTTTTTAGTTAATAATATTCAAACAAACGCAACGAAAATGTATGCATTTAAACTCGTAACTAAAATTAAATATTTTTTAGTTAATAAATGCTATGTGCATATTATGCATCGAAATTAACTTCAAACAAACGCAACGAAAATGTATGCATTGAAACTCGTAACTAAAATTAAATATTTTTTAGTTAATAAATGCTATGTGCATATTATGCATCGAAATTTACTTCAAACAAACGCAACGAAAATGTATACATTGAAACTCGTAACTAAAATTAAATATTTTTTAGTTAATACATTCTATGTGCATATTATGCATCGAAATTTACTTCAAAAAAACGCAATGAAAATGTATACATTGATACTGTACATAAATAGTACAGTGTAGATATGAATTAAAAATTATGTACCACTTCGGTACCTTTTCGGTACATAATTTTCAGTTATGAAAAAATATGTACATATTATTCATTCTTCAATGGTATACCGGCACAAAATCAACATTCGTGTTACTTGGGTAGAGAATACAGGTAGGTGGAGTTTTGCGTATAGTTTTGCGCGCTCAGGAAGGCGTTGCATGTGGTGACTTCATTTGGGTGTCCTGAACGTTCTGCGTCAGTTCTGCTTGTACGACCACAACGAAAATCAGTAAACCACTTGTGAATCATTTTAATCTTAAAGCCCGCTGTCGTCGGGGAGGGGGTTTTAGTCAGTTAGAATCTGACACTACCATCCCTGATGGGGTGGTGCCTATGAAGGTTTCCCCCTTCCCTGCAAAAAAAAAAAAAAAAAGAATCATTTTAATCGATGATGGTGAAGAGTCCCCATAATATTTATCAAGCTTTGTTTTGGTTTGCGTAATGGTTTTTCTACGCAAAAGATAATGTATAATTAACACACGAAATTCACTTTTTTCCATGTTTACAAAAATACGATGGGTTGTCTGGTTTCAATGGCTGTCAAAACTGAACCAAATGACAGATCTGTCTGAAATTTTTAATTTGATCTAGTAACAGTTGGTATTGACAGATAACATCTGGGATTTGCGATTGTGGCGCCCTCTGTTGCAATTTTACCAGACTTCTCACTCCGCCCTCGTAATTGCTTTAAGAGAATCTATTTGTAACTTATATGTCAAAGACGTTCGTTTCCTTTCTATTGAAATTTAACTTGTGACTTCCTTTTAAACTGCTATTTGTAACAAGGGATTTCAATAGAAATCTTCTCTTTTAGCTTTCTCTTTTTGTAACGGACTTTTATGCTATTCAAAACAATATTGCGACAAGTGTAACATTTGGCATTTGAAATCTACATCTATTCAACTAAAATAAACGTAGGGGAAACGGGAGCTCTTTCTCAAATATCAACAACAATTTACAAAATTTGTTGTATTTGTTCCTGTCTTCCTTCGCTTAATTATCATATTTACAATTCTAGTGTCGGGTGTGTAATATAATTACTCCTTAATCGAGTAATAAATTAAATAAAAGCTAACGCGGGTCGTTACAGCACCACACCGGTGGAGGGCCCTTTTGGCAGCTCAACACTCCCGAGTACCGAGTCCGTTCACCAGGTCAACAGAATCGCC
Organism: Podabrus alpinus; assembly: GCA_932274525.1. Lineage (NCBI taxonomy): Eukaryota > Metazoa > Arthropoda > Insecta > Coleoptera > Cantharidae > Podabrus > Podabrus alpinus. Next base: position 32,945,178 of record OW026452.1, read on the forward strand.
CTGGATTCCTCGCAGGCAGGGCGAGGATTTCCAGTCGCGTATTCTACAAAAAATCGCCGAATTTTTTAACAAAGAACTTTGAATTTTTTGTTTTTTTTTCGCGAGCACACACATGCACGTGCGTACCCGTGCACGTTCCGACCAAGACTTGGTGCACTATTAACTTAATCAAAGTTAACCTAACCTTTAAGCCCAACAAATATGGTCCAGCTAAACTTGCACTTACCTCCTGCACATCCTTGACAGTTATTCTGCAAATTTTGGATGAATTCCTGCAATAATATACCGTTATTTGTAAAAAAAAAACTTCTAAATTCATCGAAATTGAAATTTCGATCGAAAATTGTAAAAAAACAGCGATGTAGAAATTAATGATCAGAATTTTACTAAAATGACATTAGGAAATATGTTTTACAAACCTCCTATGCAAGGTAGCATCAGATGAGGCTTGAAACAAAAGATGTAATGGTGAATTGTACATAAATTCCAAAAATTTCTTTCGCTGCATGTAGCGAACTCAATTCGCGATTGAATTAACTCCTGGTAATAAAAAGCTATCCAGTAAATGTTCTGGATAGGGAGTCTAACCAGGTTCACCCGCTGATCGATAGTTTTATTTTTCCATTAAAGCACAATGTGATATTTGTAAACCTCATACCATGAGTTAAAACTGCATTATTTTGAGTGTCTGCATAATAGGTAACCCACATAGGGAATGTCGCAAAACAAAAGCCGAACCACTACATTCATAAGACGAAGTCTACAATGAGTTAAAACTGCATTATTTTGAGTGTCTATGTACAATAGGTAATCCACATGGGGAATGTCGCAAAACAAAAGCCGTACCACTGCATTCACGAAGTGTTGAATTGGCATTTTCTATTATTCGAAATGTACACTTAACAGTAATGCGACAATGCGCGGGGAATATGATTCCGTTCGGAAAGTTACGCCAATCGCGAAATGAATAACGAATCCGATTGTAATTCTCAGATGTAATTATGTCGTAATATCAAAGTATATAGATTCATAAGTAGAGACACTCTCTGTCGGCTTCTTTGATGTAGGCTGTTCTAAAAATTTGAAATTGTAGGTTGAGTTCATCTGAAATACCCTAGAGGGCTACATTTGTTGTTGTGATTTCTACGTGATTTCTAACCTATAAGTTTGACGTTTTGTATATAGGTGTTATGAAATATTTTTGCGTTTTAATAGCATTTTAAAACTTTGAAGGAAAGCCAAGTTTATTATTCATAAATGAAACATTATTCAAAAACCATGATTTAAATGTGGTTTATGCGATTTCAAAGACGCCGTTGCAACGATTTTACTTGAACATTCCTTCAAACAGGTACTTAATTAAACGTTTTTATGTCTACTCTAGTAGCCCTATTAATTGATAAATAGTTTTTAGCGATGGTACGTCTGTGCATTACACCGTTGGATCAATTACTCTCTACACGACATTACGATTTAAAGCTATCTATATTAAGTTTGTCAATATCGAACAGTAATTTTAAACATAAACATTGAAACAAAAACCTTTTAAACAAAGTACAGTTTATTATTTATTGAAATTATTTAATAATTTTTACTATTGATTACATTAATTTTTATAAGTTCAGGTAATAAGTTTCTTATCGGCTCCTTTCATAGTCCATCGTCCATCACGTTGCGGTAGTAAATTTCTTACCGCTTACATCTCTCTAGATCTTTTGGAAATTTGTGAAATGAAATGCCCATTCCATTTTTGTTTTTACACAAACGAACGGCACACAAAAAACTCATGTTTTTATTCACTGTTTTCACTGGTTACAAAAATTTAAATATTTGCAATTATATAAAAATTTATATAAGTACGCCACAATATTAAATTCACTGTAATATAATTAAAAATGATCACTTTTAAGTTGTAATTTGGAGATAAATTTATAAAAATTAACCTATAAAATCGAAATCAACTCGAAAGAGCGCCAAATACAACTGAAATTGACTGCGACATCTGTGAACTCCTATACAAACCTAACCTACATTCAGACACGCCCATTCAAAATTTGGAACAGAAAAATAGCTCGAGTGACTCTACTATAAAAACTATTTATATACTCTGGTAATATCAAGTATAATTTTTTCCTATCGGAACCGATAGCGAAACCACCGATATCTCGAAAACTGTCCATAGGGTAATTTGTTTTTCCACAGCAGGATAGGGTACGATTGGAACTACCCACACAACAAAAATTGGATTAGAAAAAATATATGTTTTTGAGATATAGGGTGGTACCGGAGATCGCGAAAATCTCGAGAACCGTTTGAGCTAGAGACCTCCGGTTTGGGCGAGCAGATAGCCAACATTGGGGGCTAACAAGAAAATATGGCATGTCATTTAGGAATATTTCTCTAAGTCACCGAAAAATGACATTTTATTTTTCAATCTTATCACAACAATGATTGATAATAATAGCACAGGAAAATGTCACTTTTATTAATTTTCTCTTCTGGTAAACTTAAGTGGTAATTTAAAGCACGTTGTGAAATAAAGATTTTTCCACACTTACTACAAATAAAAGGTCTATCACAGTGGTGTAGTGCTAAAATTAGCTGTGCCGGAGCGGTACTTACTGGGGGGTATGGAATACCCCCCAGTGGAGCGGGGGGTCCGGTGGCCCTCCCCCGGGATTTTTTTTTTAAATATGACCATCGAAAACGTGTTGTTAGGCTATCTGGTAACTGTTTACTATAAATAATTTTGTTATTATTAAAACTGATCATTAAACATAAAAACTCATTAAGTATTCAATAATTAACACCAATATCTTATTGATTTCTCATATTAATAATCAGATTGTATAAAACATATAGCTGTTGTTGTTAAATCCTGAGGTATTTTAACCATTAATTAATGGTTGGTTCCTTTCTTCTTCCTCTATCCGATGGCACCTGGCTCGGCTCTCTACGTTGAGCCGTTCTCGAGATATCCGGCTTGGAAGATTTTTGGCCCGGGGGGAGGGATAATGTTCCCCTCTTCTTTCTCTATCCGATGGCACCCGGCACGGCTCTCCAAGATGAGCCGTTCTCGAGATATCCAGCTTTGAAATAATGGGGGGGGGTAAAAATGTTTCCCACGAAACCTGGCGGGGGGGGGTGAAATTTTTTTGGGAGGGGCTTGGTCCGTTAGTGCCCCTAGTGTGTCCTACGGCCTTTGGGCCGTTTTTTCCCGATGTTTTTCGGTGGCACCCCGTATATAAGCTGGAAAATTTTCTGAATGCACCCGGTATACTAGTTTTTTGGGTTTTATTTTTTGACTGCACCCCGTATATTATGTTTTAACTTTTCCGAGTGCACCCCGTATAAGATGTTCGAAATTTTTTTGTACACACCCCGTATGTTAGTTTATCCAATTTTTTACCGAAGCACCCCGTATCTGTTCGAAAACTTTCGAAACGCACTCCGTATGTAGGTTTGTCAGGGTTTTTCCCGAACGCACCTCGTACAAGAGAAAAATTGTACGTTTTTCTCTTGGACGCACCCGTATCTGTTCGAAAACTTTCGAAACGCACTCCGTATGTAGGTTTGTCGGAATTTTTCCCGAACGCACCTCGTACAAGAGGAAAATTGTCCGATTTTCTCTTGGACGCACCTTGTATCAGAGGAAATGTTTACTTTTCCTCTGAGCGCACCTCGTATTTCGATTTTACACCGAATCTTTCTTGATTACACCTCGTATGCGACGACACTTGTAGGAATGCGGTCAGTTATTTCACCTTATGCACGCGCATCCGGCCAGACCATATGGAATGTGATGAATTGCAAGGGAAATTTTCCATTTGTTAAGTGCAATGCATTGGAAGTGTACGTATTTGCGTTCGTTTCCTGCCACGCCCGAATTTTGGTGCGTTAATTTTGGATTTTTCCAATATTTTTTTGGCGCAGATGGTCCTAAATAATTACAGGAGTATGGGAAAATTTTTTTCGGTTTGAAAATCGGCCGTTTTGGTGGTTTTTTGAACTTTTTAACTCCGAAATTTTGAGTTACCGATTTTGGTGGTTTTTTCGCCGGAAAAGTTGGAAATAGTGCCTAAAAGTGTTTTATAAAGTGTTTTTACAACTGGCCGCGAGTGTTTTTGGTGTTTTTCGCGCACGTTTGCCGCGTGCCACACCCTGTTCCACGTGTTGATGCTTTTTCGACCGATTTGGGCCGGATTTTGGGCATCAGCACTCCAAGGAAATTATGGTGACCTTCCTGCTGAGTTCCGCAAGTGTTTTTGGTGAATTTTCGCGCAATTTTTTCGCGGCCACACCCAGATTCACTCATCAACATTCAACGTCACCTACCTTGGTATGTTTTTTGAAGTATTTTTAATCCTTTCTGCTTCTGGTTCACAGCACTGCACTATTAGGTTAAGGTAAAGGTCTTTCACAGTGGTGTAGTGCTAAAATTAGCTGTGCCGGAGCGGTACTTACCGGGGGGTCTGGGGGTACGGAATACCCCCCAGTGGAGCGGGGGGTCCTCCCCCGGGAATTTTTTTTTTAAATATGACCATCGAAAAGGTGTTTTTAGGCTATCTGGTAACTGTTTACTATAAATAATTTTGTTATTATTAAAACTGATCATTAAACATAAAAACTCATTAAGGGCCACGAGTATAGTACGAGTTTAACAACAGTTTAAACTAAGTTTAACTTAAAACTAGGTTTAGCTATTATTTGACGTAGTTCAGTTTCAGTTTAAGTATTAAACTGGGTTTAAACGTAGTTTAAGCAAAACGGTAAAATTCTGACGTTTAAGAGCAGTTTAGTTATCCTCACAATCATTCACATGTCGTAGGTATCTGTTTAAAATGGAATTTTTGGGAGAACTAACCGACGATGAAGATTTTCTTGAATATGTCGACCTTATTTTGCATCCTCGAATACCGCGAGTGTTTAGAACAAGAGTTCTTCATTTTGATAAATGGTCTGAAATTGAATTTAAAGAAAGATTTCGTCTTTCTAAAAACACTGTAGCATTTGTGATAGATTTAATTGCAGAAAACATAGCATCAGTTACAAATTGGTAAATTTTTTATTGCCTGCATATCAATAGCAATGGGGAACATGCATGAATAAAAAAATTTAGTTAAAACAGTATTTTCCGATTAATCCTATATATTAAATATCAAATCAGCAAAAATAACTTCTATTTATTGTATTTTGTTATAAATAATCCATTTTAAAATTCAATGATAATTTAAAATAAATCATGTGACCTTAAACGCAACGAAGTCACCGGCACAATAACAATAACCTCACTTTCATGTTTATTCTACTTATGTAGAGTACTTTTTTAACTTTCTTGTTTTTAATTGATTTAATTATGATAAATAACAGCTTTAACACTAACAAACTTCAACTTTCAAAGCACAAAACCACAGAAAAATAACATAAATGAATGTAAAATTTAACTTGTGACGTCATCAGTCACTTGGCAAATTGCGCGGTCGTTTCGTTCAATTCAAATTGACGGATTTTTAAATATTTTTTAAATTATTATCAAAACGAAAATAAATAAATTAAATAGCATTAATTAGTATATTTAGTTATTTTTGATCCAACTACGCTATAAAAAAAATTTATGCATCTTCCCTATTACACATTAATATTATTTTTTAAGGAACCATGCTGTAACTTCTTCCGAAATGGTTCTTGTAACTCTGCGATTTCTTGCCACAGGAAGTACCTTACAAGCCAATGGAGATTTAAGTGGCATACATCGTACAACCACGGGCAGGATTATTAACAAAGTGTGCCGAGCAATCGCACAACTGTACCAGCAGTTCATTAAAATGCCCAATACCGAAGATGAAGTTACCCAAGTGCGACATGACTTTTTTAATATAAGCAAGTTTCCCCGTTGCATAGGAGCAGTAGACTGTACTCACATAAAGATACAGTCTCCAGGCGGAGATGATGCAGAAATTTATAGGAACCGTAAACATTTTTTTTCTTATAATGTGCAAGCTATATGCGATGCGAAATTAAAAATTCAAGATCTAGTTTGTAGATGGCCGGGCTCTAGTCATGACTCGACTATTTTCAATAATTCAAGAATTAGGACTAAATTTGAAAATGGCTTGATGGGTGATAGCTTAATAGTAGGCGATGCTGGTTATGGCATAAAATCATATTTAATTACACCGTTGAGTAATCCACAAACTGAGGCCGAACAATTATTTAATGAAGCACAGATTAGGACTCGTAACCCAATTGAGCGCTGTTTTGGTGTGTGGAAACGCAGGTTCCCTATTCTTGCTTTAGGAATAAGAGTGGACAAAAGCAAAGTTGAAGCAATTGTTGTAACTACAGCAATTCTTCATAATATTGCTTGCATGATGAAAGACGAGCAACCTGCAATAACTGCCGAAGAAGAAGCTGCTGTCCAATTAAATAACAATATCGAAGGGTTTGAAGAATTACTAGAAGTAGGAAATAATAATACTCGATTAGCTCTAATTGAATATTTTCGAACATTGGGATAGATTTTATAATAATATATTGTAAAAAATGACAATAAAATTGAACAAAATTTAAATAATGTAATAATACTACTAACTAATCACAATAAATTTACAGAAAATAAACATTTAAAATCACGAGTTTATTTAGGAAGTACCAATAAATTCTTCTTGGTTTGAAGTTCACATGCCAAGATATCCATTCTTAGCAAGTGTTCCTTTTCCATATATTCCAATTTTTTGGCAGCCTCTTGTTCCATTATTTGTATTCTTTTCAGAGACTCCTTTTCCAAACATAATGTTTGCATCTCTGTTAGCTGCATTTTCGCACTAACCCATTTGGTTATTTTGTCTTTCGACTGTGCAGAGTCTTTACGTTGTGAATTGATACGATTTCTTCTTAAAGGGACTGCTTTTGGAGTGCGTAACAAGTTTGGAGTATAATCACTCCAGTCTCTGGACTGAACAACTGAAGTAATTTCATTTGAAGAACCTGTAAATTTTGATATTTATTATAAATTACTTAAAAAACAAAATAGTAACAAACCTTGCAAAACTACACTGTCATTGTCTTCCGGATTCATTTCATCTAGCGGATCAAATATTATGTTAATAGGCAACTGTGGCAGTGGCTCCATGGAAATTACTACATCGGAAATAAAATGTAATTGTAAATACAGAGAAACAATGCTAAAAATTTAAAACGTACCTTGTGAATTCGTACTATTTCTTAAAGGGACTGCTTTCGGAGTGCATAACATGTTTGGAGTATAATCACTCCGGTCTCTCGACTGAACAACTGGAGTAATTTCATTTGAAGAACCTGTAAATTTTAATATTTACTATAAATTACTTAAAAAAATATTAACAAACCTTGCAAAGCCATGTCTGTCGGATTATTTTCACTATCACCTTCAAATTCTGATGGGAATCCTGATACTTGATCACCCAAAAGCTCTTTAATTTGTTCATCGATTATAGTGACCTTGCTATTTGTAGGGGGGCCGCCTCCTGTTCCCGTAGCATAAGACTTTTCCTCTGCATACCTTTTTTTGCTAGTTTTTTTAAGGTTTTCATATTTGCTTTTTAATATACGCATGTCTCGGTACGTTTCCCCATTTGTACTATTGTACTCTTTCGCCAGTTCATTCCAAGCAGCAAGTTTACTTTTGTTAGTCATCGTATCAGTTTTCTTGCATTCAATTTTATTTCGATACTTATGAACTAAACTTATTAATAGTAACTCCTCTTTCGTACTAAAATTAGTAGTCCTTTTTCTTGATTCCATAACTATAATATAATAAACGTATGCATTGCTTATCGTTATCACCATATATAATATTATGTACCTACCTTCAAACATAATAACACGTACAACAAAATAGCTTTTAATATTCAAAAACAAGCTAAAACGTACAACAAAATAGCTTTTAATATTCATAAACAGACGCTTACAAACAAATGTCAAAAATATACTAACAACTGCTAACAACCAAATTAGTCGTCAACCAAAGTCCCTAGAAATTGTAATACCAACTATTATCAAACACTGCTAAACTAAAGATTATTTAAACTACTATTAAACTTGCACTATACAACACCTAGACTTTTAAACGTCGTTTATAAATTAAACCAAGTTTTACTAAACTCGAAATTAAACTAGCACTATACTCGTGGCCCTAAGTATTCAATAATTAACACCAATATCTTATTGATATCTCATATTGATAATCAGATTGTATAAAACATATAGCTGTTGTTGTTAAATCCTGAGGTATTTTAACCATTCATTAAATATAATAGCTCTTATCAGGCCGATTTGAATGTTGATTCCAATAACATTTGTTGTTCTTTGATACCATTTGATACCAATTTTTTTGCAACTGCAGTTAGTACCACAGCCTTTTTTACAGTTACAAAAAATCATATTCACCAATTCATCGGGTGCGGGTGGTAACAATGTCATTATAGGCTCCAAAACATTGTTATTCATCATCCACCCCCCACTGTTCCGGGTTTAATTTGTTACCCAACCAAATTTGTACTTGATAATAAACTCGAAGCAGATGCTGTTGGGTGGCGCTATTTGTTGGTGGTAGAGATGATAATTTCACAGGTTTATTATTTCTAGTCAGTTTAGCAAAAGTTATGTATCTGTAATTATCGATGGAGACCACTTGTTTTTGGGCACCATACATTTCTAAAATAAATTTAATTCCATGTTTGAAAATGTCTTGAACGGAGCAATTTTGTTTTTTGAACACTGCTGCTGTACTTGGAAGGTCTGGACGATTTTCTAATAGTTTTAAAACTTTTACCTTTCCTTAATTAAAAAATGTAGACGTCGTATCACATCCTGTGACAGCGTGCAAAAATAAAATATGTTCTCTACCAAAATTGTAGTGATCCATGCTATTAGTAGATGAGTATATTTTTGTGTCAACTTTTCCTTTACCTGGGTTTAGAAAAAAAATTTGTTTTTGCGACGGAGTGCGTGCTATTAGTATAACTAAGAGATCTACGTCTTCTCCAACAATAATAGTTCTCTTAGTGTATGCTTCTTCGATTGCTGTTTCTATAATAAGTACGTCAGCATCGTCTTGAGCTTGTTTTGAAATTATGTTAACATTTTCTAATTTTTGCATCAATGTAGAAATAAATCTGTTTTTTGATCGATTTGAAAGAAACTTTTCTTGACTTATAGGCACTTTCATTGTTTCATAAAACAAAACTTCAAAAGACCCACTAAATGCCTCAGACCGTCGAAACTGTTCCATCGCCTTTATATTTTTACTGTTATCGTTATATCCATCGAATACAACAATTATTACATTGGACCCAAAATGTTTTTTTAAATATGCAATATATTTATTAAATATACATTGAAAAGTATCATCTTGATGCCATATAACACGATGCAAAAGAAATCCACGGTCAATGATATAGGTAGCGTTTGAAGTATCCATTTCGAAAAGACTTGGTTTAAAACATTTGAATAATGCGGATTTATTCGTTTTTCGCATACCTACATCGTCAAATATAGCCAAAGGGTATGGAGATAATTCATATTTTAAATATTCATCTAGATTATCTTGAAATCGTGTATTTAAACTAATTCTTTGAAATAGTAGTAGAGGATCAATAGGAACTGAATGATCATGCACTTTAATAGAGCTTTTAACACTCAAAAGCGGATTTTTTATTTCAAAAGCGATAATGTTATTGGAGTTAATTTTCACTGAACTTTTAACATTAAAAATTTTTAAATGGCAAGGTGCACCGCAATTACCGTAAACGTGAAAAACAGAATTAAAAATACAAGCTCAATCTCGATAGATATTCTTGCATCGGCAAACATGGTTTAATGTTAACCCCCTCTTCGCCAGTTACCGCCATAACTAATTTACTCCCATAACTAAATTATTACCCCCGCCATGTAATGTATTGTTTGCGACTACTTATTGGTATAAGGTGGGAGACGTGGAAAAAATCCTTATCTACCCACGTTTACAAGCTGATTAAGTCTAAAGCCTCAAGTACACGGGGCGAGTTTACAAGCTACAAGCCGGCTTTTTCACAAGCAGCTCGTAAACTAGTCCAGTGTACTCGTAGTGTACAATCAATCGTAGAGTGCATGGCATCAGCTTCCATCTGCGTGTGGCCTGTCTCAAGGTACTTCTGGACAATTGTGATTTTATATTTCATAGACGTATGGAGTAATGCATTTGACAGGGTACTATTGCGGTTTTGCCCACAACAGCCGTCACTGTAAAGTATGATCAACGCATTAGCTTCCAATGAAGCAATAATAAGGCTCTCGATGAAACTCGATATGATCGTAGAGAACTCATTAGCTCCTACTCCCCCTTCCACTTCGTTCCAAATAAAACAGTGCCCATCTTTATTTTTGATGTCAAAAATTGTAAAATTATGTACTATGAGCTTAGTTTTATAATACATAGTCGAGGCATTAGATTTTGGTGCGAGGAGGACGCTTTGTAGATCCATAGTATAAATTTTATGTGTATCGCTAGATTTATCCGACTCCTCGTTCCTGGCTTCAGTTTTTTGGTGTGATGTAAAATATAATCGTCTTCTTCCAAATTCTGTAATTTTCTTGCAATACATATTTTACACTCATCTTTTTTAGGTGTAAAAAGACTGAGATTGAGGTCATCAAAAACATTAGTAAACAAAGTTAGCGAAAGAGGTTCGACCTTCTTATTTTTACACCAATTATCTGCATAAAATCTATACAGATGAGATTTTGATTCATACAGAGGTTCAAGGTAGAGTTTTTGGGAGTTTGCCCTACAGTAGTGGGACTCAACTTTAGGCAGTGCTTCAAAGAAACTCTCTAAGGCATCTCTTCTTGCTTTAAACAGAGATCGCCTTACTTCTGATTTATTGTTGGATTCATCTGCTGTCTCATTCATTTCTCGGTCTTCGTTTCTCAAATTATTCTCCTTCTTCCATGCTAAAACACTCCATTCGCCAACAGCCAGAGTGCTGAGAAACATGTATTTGAATACTCTTTTAAGGGACTCTTCTCTTCTCAAGTGATAGTAAAAAGCCAATTTACGTTTTGAAGTATCAGATTTACCTCTTTCTCTCTTGGTGTCCTCAACACTTACGTGGTGCTTAATGTAAAGTTTTTTCTCTCCTTTATCAAGCTTCCAAAAATCTGAAAACAGTTGTAATCTGTCATCATCGGAAAATGTCTCACACTGAAATTTATCGTCCTTAAAAAGGGACGAAGCAAAAGCAAAAAGTTGTTCTTTGGAAACATTGTCCATCCTGCGCAAATATTCAATCACGTTCTGAAAATCGTGTACGTCTGTAGTTCCATCATAGCAAATGCCCCAACATTGCATATAAAACCTTCCAGTTTTAGAATAAGCTGGAGCTAGATCGCTTATTGTTGTATTATGGATATGAGAAAATCTGGAGGCGATATTTGTTTTAGAAGATGATGGTTCTTCTAGAACAGTGGTTCCTAACCTTTTCAATATTGTTACCCCTATGACCTATTAGGAAAACCGATTTTACCCGACCTTAAAATGTTATCAATACAAAAAATACAAGCAAATACAAATATCTTTATTAATCACAAATTGGACATCAGTCTTACCATTTTAAAGTATTTTATATATTTAAACAATTAATTAAGCAAAAATAGTTAGTGTGATGGTTGGTATTGCTTTGCATTCGCAAGTTTTCTTATGTTAGGTTTAGTTTCGCTTAAAGCGCATCTTAAATCATGTTCCACATTGAGACGGTTTCTGGCCTTTTAGTCCGGGAGGCAGCGACAGAAATTTTGCACCAATTCCTACGAAGCTGATTTTATCTCATTTTGTAGTTTTGATATGGCAAGTAAACGGAACGGCAGTCTACCACGCCAATATGGGGGCAAACATTAATAATAATTTTTCAAACGTAAATAAATAATATGTAAATGCCTTAATCCTATAAGTATGAAACTTTATAGAGTGCTCAATGATACATAAAAATGCAGTATAATGATAGTCTACCGCGTCGGAGGGGAGGCCATCATAGGTCTACCACCCACGCAAGGTGTTTAGAAATTAACTTTTTTGACTTATTTCTACAAGGCTGAAATTTTTTTCTCAAATACTTTATTTTATAAGAGAACTAAGAAAATAAGTCTACCGATTATATAAAGGTGCAAAGCCCTGATAGACGCAATGGAATGCACGATCTCCCGAGCGCAGCCGCCGCGCCGATCCGCTATGTCGCTCTGAATTATTGCATACCGGGATTAAATTAATATTTTCAAAGCTGCTTTTTTTATCTGTACGTATTTTACGATAATTATTGTCAACTAAAAGCGTTAGCGAGCGAGGTTTTTGGTAGTATAATGTTAATATAATAAAACTTTTAAATTCATTTTTTTTAAATAACTAAAATTTTTTTCTTCTTTTATGCAGAATAATTAAATTTATTAGAATTGAATTACTATTATAATAAGATGTATTTTATTGTAAGAATATAGTATTTTATAATAAATAAATATATTTTTTTAGGTACTAAAAGTACTTTCGCAAGGATCATTACCTTTCCTAAAAAAATTTATAATAATTGCGAACGTTCAACTCATCACATATATTAAATAAATATATTATATACAATATTATTCTTATTGTTCATCGCCACTGGCATTCAATTCTTCATCGCCTTCCAAATCGTAATCGCTACCTTCATCGTCATCATCATTCTCATTATTCAACCAATCGAGATTTGAAAATATTTCTGCGGATTCATCCTCAAGCATTTCTGTATCTGTAAATAGCAATAAATCATGAAATTTTATTATATAATGCTAACATAAGTACATATGCTAAATGTATATACCTGAATCTTTATCGTTTTGTTGATTAATCGTCACATCATCGATTGACTGAGGCAATTGGTCGCCACTAAACCAATTAAAATCATATTTTTCATTCTCATCGACTTTCCAGCCACAGTCCAGAGGGGATAATGTTGAAGGCTCTTTTATGTGAGCATTGCTCCAAATTTTTGTAATATATGCTGTTCGGAGTATGTGTTCTCGGAGCTCAGATTGACAAGGTGGCAAAGCAGATGCATCATAACTCTTCACATTTTGACGAAAGATTTTGTCGTTGGTAGTTTTGTAAGATTTCAAAAACATCGCTGATCGACTTTCATTAATTTTATTTATTTTTTTATAACCATAAATTCGGCATACAAATTCTTCCACTGTTTCGAATACTGCATTATCACAATCAGGATATTTGCTTAAATTTGTCAATGCATCCACATATTTTTCAGAGTTCCTTAGTAAATTAAACGGACGTTTTTTCCCTTTTCGGAAAAAAGCTGGATTAAAATCACAGCCTGTTAGTGCATGAAAGGCAGGTAGGGAATCACACAAATTGTCTCCTAATGATTTGCACAATTCGCTTAAATTAATATTTCTTTGCGATTTTCCAACGCCTACTTCCATCAAAACTTCCACTTGTTCTCGTACGTACTTCATATTACCAAGCATTATTACTAATATGTCAGTATCTGAGCATCTTATCGTAATATTATAGGGCGGCTGCAGCTCCTCGAAGTTACAAACGTGATATATTATTTTGGTATCTGCTTCTTCATGACTCGAACATGATTGACTGTGCTCCATAGTTTTAACAACATCATCATTAATTACTTGGTATCTATGACATTCATTATGATTAACATACACTATTTTATTGCCAAAAAATGAAGCCATTTCTTTGCGTCCCCAACTAGCTAAAAGATACTCAACTAAGTCCTCTTTAAAAGTAATATATTTTAATTCGGCTGAAAAATCAGAAGGGCGCATTGAGGGTCCTCGAATTTCAATTTTACGACCTCTGCTGGTTCCTCTCAAAGCGTGCTCCTTATCCTTTATCGAAGGAGACTTATACGTGTCAAATACTATAATAACGAACTGTGCGTCATTTCTCAAAAACATTTGCAGTAATTTTACAGATATGTTTTCATACGTAGCTGGTATTTCTTTCATCAAATGTAAAAAGAAAAATCCATCGTAAATTTGTACGTTTGCTTTTGGTGTTGAGTTGCTATCGATTTCATGTTCTAGTAATTTAAGTAAAGCACTTTTTTCAGTTTTGCAAATGCTTCCATCGAGATGACATAGAGAAAATGGAATAGGCGTCAATGGATAAGTTAATACTTTCTCAATATCTAATTGTTTATCCAGAGCAACAGCTAGAAGTTGGCCAAATAAGTCTCGCTGCAAACGCACTTCAACTAATTTTCCAGAATCTTTTACTTTTTTCTTGCTCTGTAACAATGTAAAATTATTAATTTTATTCATTTTCAAACTTCGATCAAATCTATCTTTATTTTCGGCACATTCGTTAATAAATCTATTCCTCAATTCTTCTCCTTTTTTTTCAACACTGAGCAAAAAATCAGCAACGTGATCGTCTGCTGATTGACCATTAGATATATTGAAGAGTAAATCTTTATCTAGAGTGCTATCAAAAGGATTTACACTTTCTTTAATGATCTGTATCAATTTTTCAAGCTGCACAGAACTCTTTTTTATTCTATTATTATGTAAATCTGCGGTCACATCTTGTTTCGTTCTCAAACCAGTTTCTTCCATAACATGACTAATTATTTTTATCCGAATACTGTGGCCCTTACACCAACGTTGTCGAGCTCGTTCTGAATTAGTACAGTATGAAATACCTATAAATTTGTAAATAATTAGACGAAATAACATAATTAAATGTATGTCAAAATAGTACTATTTTAATACTTTTATATCAAATTAATTTTTTTTATTTATTTAGTTACCTGTCAATTTGTTTGCTGCATCAGCATTGATTGTCTGCTCGAGTGTTATATCTACAGGCTGCCTAGAACAGGAATTATCTGTTCTTTTAATACCAAAAGATCCCCTCTTGAACTCTTCCAGCAGTCCTGGATGTGTATCATTAACTTTTAATAAATTATCGTTATACTTTACTAAGTATCTTGAATAGTTTTGTTGATTGAAGATAAAGAATAAATTTGCTATTTTTGGCAAACTGTACATAAATAGATCAAAATCTCCTGTTCTTATACTCAAACTTAACATCAGAAAATGATCTATAAATTTAACATACATCATATAATACTGAGGCGTTTTTCCGTATTTGCCATTGAGAGTGTCTTTTTTGTATTCTTCATACTCATCAAATAATTTCATAATTGTATTATTTTGTATCATAGGGTTTCCTGATCTATTCTTTGAAAAATCTTCTAAGTACGTCATTTCATTTGTTTCTATTTCACTTCTTGTGTTTAAAAATGTTTCAAAATGCAAAATTTGTAGTGCTAGAGTTACCATAGGATGTAGTCTTTTACAACGATTAAAATGCTTCCTTGAATAAACCCGTTTACTGAACCAGGAGCTAAAATTTCGCTATCAGACATTATGTTTGTGATGCCATTGTTGTCTATAAATTTTCCTACGGCTTTGAAATATGCGAGCTGTATATGAAGGCTGCCGAAGTGAACAAAAAGACGAGAAAAAACATAGTTTTCATTAGCTTGTATCTGCAGCGCTATTTTCGCTATCGCCAAATCATATGTAACCTGCACATATTTTTGACCGCATTCATCAGCAGCTTGCAAACTTTGCCGCATCGTTTCTTTTACAACTGTTTGATCCGTAGGAGATGAATTAATAGTTGTCAGATAAGAAATTTTTTGTTTTGAGGATGTATCCTCACGAATTAACCTATTGTAACCGACCCACATCGGTGTTCTAGGAATTTTCAATTTATGACAAAGCATCCAAGCAAAATTAACGTGTTTAAAAGAGTTAATACTTAATGGAATCAAAAAGCGTGATGGATGATCCGCAGGCAACAAATGCTGAGAAATTGTTAATCTTCTTTATGCCATTTGTTGCAATTCCAACGTCGGTAAGTCGTAACTTCTTTTCCTTTTTTTCTTTTTCATATGTTCAGCTGATGTACGTCCACTTTCATTTTCACTTGCGTTTGAAATAGATGCCTGCGAATACCGAGTGTTCTCATCATCAATCGACAAATCACCACAAATATTAACTGTATCAACTATGTGTGAATTTTCACTATTTAATTATGACTATTGTCATTACTAATTTCTGCATTTTCAATAATATTTTCATTATTTTCACTTTGCGTATTATCCTCGGAATTCTGAATTGTATTACTACTATCAATTACTTGCTCGACATCATCTGGTTTTACATCTTGGAAAATTATGCCAACGGTATCGTGTAGGGTATCTTTACCTTAGTACATATTCGCACCGGCTTCATCACGTTTACGGATGTATCGCAACAACGACATGCGATTAACGGCATGCATTTCCGCAGCTCTGCGTAAAGAAGTCCCGCGTTTCACTTCTTCATAAGCATGTTTATATTTACTTATGTCACACCGCGCTCTTTCGGTCTTCCGCAAGCGTTTTCTGGGCATCTAAAAGCAAAAATATAAAAAAAAATAATATGTCACAACCGTACCCACAACATTTGTCACAACCGTACCCAACGCATACTTTTGAAAACAAACAATCGCCATGAATGGGCTAAGTAATCTATGTAAAAACCAATCACTCGTAATTAAATACTAATATTCAACTTATAACAAAAAAATATATGATATAATCTCGGAATGGGACGCTTCGCCGTCGCCGTTTCGCCGTCGCCGTTTCGCCGTCGCCGTTTCGCCGTCGCCCGTTTCACCGTCGCCGTTTCGCCGTCGCCCATTTCGCCGTCGTTAATTAAAAAATATAAATCAAAAGTTACAATTGAAGTTTTATTAAATTATTTTGATTATTTATAAAAGATTATTTTTTGTTTTTACGCGATTTTTGGGGGGTGAAACGTAATAGTTTACTGCCCCATACCGCAACTATACTTTTTAATGCTATTTCGAGGTTCTCTCACATCCCGGTTGCATTTATCCCGGTTTTCTTGATCTGTCGCGCTTCAAGTATGTTTAGCCTAGTAACCAGAGTCAAATCCGCCCTGGAGGGGTGCAGAGCGGAGCGGAGCGCAGCGGCGCCCCGTAAGAGTAGGATTTGACGATGGATTCCCAAGTAACATTTTAAGCCTGTAAAACGCCTGCCAGGTGCTTGCCAAGTAAAATCTCACAGGTTGCTGTTGCTGTAACAAGCTTGTAACAGCTGCTGTCTGAGTAAAATGGCGCTTGTGAAATTGCTGTCACAAGCTTGTGGCAAACTTGCGCCAGGGCTGCCAGTATCTTGTCAAGTTGCTGGCAAGAACCTGTCACAGGTTCTTGACAGGAAACTGTCACATGTTCCTGGTAAAAAACTGTCACAAGTTTTTGGCAGACACCTGTGACAGCTTTTTGCCAGGAACTTTTTTTCTGAGAAAGTTTTCATGCAGGCTTTTTTTTATAAAATAAAAAAATTTCGCGTTTGCCATCATGTGCACAAAAATTAATTTAAGGTACCGTTATTAATTTGAAATTTAAAAAAATTTAATTTTTGAAACTAGTATTTTTTTCTTGTATCTTGTTGTAGTCACACACTCATTGTGAACTATTATTTTCATTGAATAACCTAATTCACTATTATTGATTGTCCATGTTGTCCTCCGTGCGGTAATCTGAAAATTATTTGAAATTCTATATAAAGTGTACAATTTTTTTTACTTACTTGTCCTGGTTGGGATTCGAACTACCGCCTAATCGTCGTATTTGGTTTGAAGCCCATGGCGATGACAACTAAGCTACCAAGGTGCTTATGAAAAATGACAATGATTATAGTACAGAATAAGTAAGAAGATTACACGTGGTGTTATAAAATATTATAATGTTCAGATTAGATCAATTACTATATAATTATGTATAGTATATAAAGGAAAAATTTAGATTAATATTTTATAAATTAATTGTAACATAGCTTTTTTGGATAGCTTTAAGAAGAAATGGAAAATTACTGTTTAAAAAAAAATAGTTCTAAATCTAAATGGTCGAAAAATGATTTAATGCAAGTAATGCAAACATTTAGAAAAAGTACTACATTCAGAAGACGTGATAAAAATAATACAGAGGTAATAACCCTCGTATAGCACGCGATTTAAGTAGAGTACTAGATAGGTTTCGATATTACATACACGTGGTAAATTTTGCGACAGCTCCTAATTGGTTTCCATACTGTAGTATCGAAACCAATTCGATACTTAATTAAGTTAACTTAATTAAATGAAACAAATTAAATACATTAAAATAATATAATTTTAATAAATTGTGCTATTAATAGAAATAAGAACAAATTTTGTCCGTTGAGTTTTTATCTAATAGGTAAATACATTGCAAAAATTTAAACGGGTTATTTGAAAAATTATTATTTTACAGAATTTTTATTTCTATAAACAAATTTTTAACAATTTTAAAAATTCTATCCATTTTGCGAAAGTATTTCAAAAATATTAGTTAAATTTTACCGTTATATTATGACAATAGAACACCTGTATTATATTCAGGTACTTTGTGGATTAAGATTCCTTTTAAAAATATTTCTTTACATTAATTTTAAGAAAGCATTATACCTACATTATGTATTTATTAGTAATTCTCCATAGTTGAAAAATTAAAGGTGTATAGAAATTTAAAAGTTTATTATTATCTAACACGTTTATTTTTATTTTAAAATTCCTCCCTGAAAAACAATTTACTATTATATAATCATAAAAATTGCAATTCAAAATGCATTGAGAATGCAATTGTTTTTAATAATTCGTATTAGCCCGAAAATTTAATTTTTAAATTTCACGTGACGTCATTTTAATACGAGGTTTTGAACATTTAGTTAATAGAGAAAAATCTAAATTAATCAATTTAAATAAAAAGAGTTGAAATAAAATGTAGTTGTCGCAAAATTGGAAACCTTGGAAAACTATATTTTAACACGTTTTTTAATTTAGAAATTCCTCCCAGAAAACACTATTTAATATAATCATAAAAAATTGCAATTCAAAATGTGTTGATGTGAGTCATGCGAGATTATAGTAACCCTTAATTTATGCAAGTCATGCACAGATTGCCAACAGATAATACAATCTGCTCATAATTTTTAAAACATCACAATTTTAGAACAGACCTGGGTAGCACAGTGAATAAAGTGTTTCCTTCATAAACCTGAGACAAGCGGTTCGAATCTTCTGGTAGGTGATCTTTTTTTTTTCGTATAACGAATCCAGAAAATATTATTATGAACAGAAGATAAATATGTTCAAATTTGGTTTACAAACCTTTTTCGAAATTGGCTACATCATTAAAAATAAAATTCACATTGGGTTGGTGAAGTAGGTATATATATATAGTTTTCCTTTGTTAGTTCTTTTTAATAATTTCCCTTAGCCCAAAAATTTAATTTTTAAACTTAACGTGACGTCATTTTAATAGATTTTGAACATTTAATTGATAGAGAAATAAAAATGTAAATTAATTAAAATTAATTTAATTAAACAATTTAATTAAAAAGGGTTGAAATAAAATGTTGTTATCCGCAAAGATGTCATCTGTCGACTTGCAGTAATTGAGAACTTAGCGGGCGGGATACTGTCTGAATACACTTTATATAATAATTCCGTTTGCTGTCCAAAAAAGTTTATATAGTAACCTGTGCAAGAGTCTCTGCCAAGTTTTTGTCACGACTACCTTACAGTAATTTGTAAACGAGTACCTGGCAAGCGTTTGTAATAACAAGCTTATAGTAAGCTGGGAATGAGTTCTTGTAAGGCCCCTGTTAAAAGAACTTTACAGCAATCTGTAAATGAGTACCTGTCAGGCCCCTATAATAACAAACAGACAGCAATAGCCCAGTAAACTGTAAACACTGCTTGGCAGGTGTCAGCCAGGTGTGTGCCAACAAATCATAGATTTCACAGGTAAACGCCAGCAAAAATTGTTACTTGGGTTACCCTCCTTTCCGAATGCACACCCTTAAAATTGGAAACGTAATAGTTTACAGCCCCATACCGCAACTACACTTTTTAATGATATTTCGAGGTTCTCTCACATCCCGGTTGCATTTATCCCGGTTTTCTTGATCTGTCGCGCTTCGAGTATGTTTAGCCTAGTAACCAGAGTCAAATCCGCCCTGGAGGGGTGCAGAGCGGAGCGGAGCGCAGCGGCGCCCCGTAAGGGTAGGATTTGACGATGGATTACCCTTCTTTTCGAATGCACACCCCTAAAATTGGAAACGTAATAGTTTACTGCCCCATACCGCAACTATACTTTTTAATGCTATTTCGAGGTTCTCTCACATCCCGGTTGCATTTATCCCGGTTTTCTTGATCTGTCGCGCTTCAAGTATGTTTAGCCTAGTAACCAGAGTCAAATCCGCCCTGGAGGGGTGCAGAGCGCAGCGGCGCCCCGTAAGGGTAGGATTTGACGATGGATTACCCTCCTTTTCGAATGCACACCCCTAAAATTGGAAGGCAAAAAAAATTTAATTTTTTCACTTTTTTGGCAATACACGAGTTATTTTCCATTTTTTGATTATATTTATTACTAATATCTACTAATCACACCCCCATCTATCCGAATTTCAAAGAAAAATTCAAATCGGAGAGAAAAAATTTCACTCCATTTGAAATTTTTTGGATTATCGCAACATTTTAAGTTGGTAATAAATTTTTACTATATAAATGAAACAGCCTCATATTGTGAGTGGGTTTGAAATCCCAAAAAAAATTCCCATAGGTTAGGTTACATTTTGTTCTTCTAAAACTATTAATTTTATTATAAAATTTTATAATAAAATTTTAATTGTAACTTTTGATTTATATTTTTTAATTAACGACGGCGAAATGGGCGACGGCGAAACGGGCGACGGCGAAACGGCGACGGCGAAACGGCGACGGCGAAACGGCGACGGCGAAACGGCGAAACGGCGACGGCGAAACGGCGACGGCGAAACGTCCTAGACCGATAATCTATCTGTATACAAATAACAGTAAATATTAAAAGAAAATAAACAAAAAAACTTACTTTTGACTGTTAAAAACAAATAATAAAACAAAACCTTAATCAAAATAACATCAAATAAAATGTACATTGTTGTACAAGCGTTTATTTTGCAAGAATAATATACAATAATTAAAAACTAGATCTAAGAATTACAATATTAAAAATTAAAGAATAAATTAAATGTTTTTTAAGAAATAAGTATGATGTAGGTACCTTGGAAAAATAATACACTGTCAAAATGAAGCTCAATTTATTGCATCTTGCATTCTGAACAATAATGAAAGAGGAAATGTTGGATAACAAAACAAGTGTTGGATATCTTCAAACGTGGAAAAAAAACGTCTCTTTTGATCGATACCATTTTCATGTATTACAATGGGAAATTGGAATCTTAAAACAACTGATTTACCTTGTTATTTCCTTATGTTCGGGTGGTTGACTAGCCATATAAAACTACAGAATTAAAAACTTAAGAATTACAATGTTTATAAAATTACAAAACTAAAACTAGAAAACTACTTGAAAAATTGAGATTTCCGACTTACAACAGTATTTTACTCGCAGTGCGATATAGTACATATTGCTCAAAAGTTTGGGTACACTTGAACTTTTTTTAAAATATAAAACTTTCACTACAAAATGCCACTTAAATTTGAAATAATTTTGCACAAAATATCATTTATTAGTCATAAATCTAAAAATCTTTCAAAAGCTGCCCACACGTGTCCGGTTAAACAGAATTTTAAAAAATTCCCAAATGTTGGGATTATAACAATTTCAGGTAGTCGGCCCGCGCCGGGAACTTTCAAACGAATTTCAACACTTACAATTGTTTCCTAATTTCTTTTTAAATTTTATGGTAGTAATAAACCAAAACATTGGATATACTTACTTTAAGGCCCTTTCAAGTTGCAAATATAAAATAAGCCGCATTCAAAAAATTAATATCATTCGTGTATTTGTTACTAGTTGAAACTGTGAAAATTTAATTTTTGTAATGGCAAGAAAAAATCAACTTACTTAGTTTAGAAGTGGCATTTTGTAGTGGAAGTTTTTATATTTAAAATAAAGTTCAAGTGTACCCAAACTTTTGAGCGGTAGTGTATATCTGTTCGTTCATATACACCTTCAATTGACACTTCAAACTGTTCATTATTAAACGGTAGTATATTGCATAGCTTCATCTGAAAAAATATGCGCATTCAGATCTTTCTTGAAGTCCTGATATGTAGAATAATTCGAACTTAATTGCAACACGTTTGAACAAGTGCTCACAATTGGTTTTATTGATAAACCTATCAAATCATTACAATCTAATTGAATAATATCTGGCATTTGATAACAGCCAGTAACAAAAAATACAAACTGATGCAGAGACTCGCTATCCAAATACCTTATATACATTTTTAAGTAATGAAGAACGGTTGCTTGTTCATTTGTTAGATTTTCACTATATTTTAAAACATTCAGGAGTTTTGCTTTTGTGGGAATTTGTAGTTCAAGGAGAAGTTTAAAGTCGCATTGATTCCAAAATTGATCATATTTTTCTATTGCGATTCCTTCCCTCATTGAGTCGATAAATTTTTTAGGTTTCTCGATTATGGTTTCGGTGGCAATCGACATTATCTGATCCCGAATTTCATCTTCACGAGGAAGTTCATAAAATTGGAATATATGAAATATTCCATTTAATATATTCATTTCTGCTGGAATTAGAGATTTAAAATTAGTAATAAAAAATTTTTTTTAAATTGTTCTTTCACATGAATTTACGTAAAGATAAAAATCTTCTAAAATGTCTTCCGGTTTTATTTCTTTTTCGCGATTAGCAAGGGTTGTTAAAATAGTATGCGATAGTTTACATGGAATTAGACCAGTCAAAAGCAGCATGTGTTCCATTATTTTCCCAATTACAATGTAGTTGTTTTTATCTGTTCTTACTCTATTTAAGGGTAAAAATGGAACTATACATTCTTCTCCTCTGAAATATGTATTTTCAATTTCTTGAAAAAATTTATTGTATAGTTCTTTTGTCAAACCTCCAGCATCCACCCCATTTTCATTGTTGAAATGAACATGCAATCGTTTATCAGTTATTTGAGAATCCTGGCGGTATATTTCAAATAACTGATCGACAATTCTTGATCGGTCGATATCGACAAATTTTAATTCTGCTTCTGCAGAAAGTGTTGGCAATATAAATGGCGATAATTCTACGAGTGTATTTTCATCCAATCTGAAATCATCTACTTGAAAATCTATAGTAGAAATTTCATTTTGTGTTTGTAATATTGTTCTTGGTCTAGATACCGGTAGAGCATTTTCAACTTCTGAACGATTCATAGATGGTAATCTTCTTGTCCTAGGTCTAGACGCTGGTAGAGCTTCTTCAAATTCTGCGGGATTCCCACGAGTGCTTATCCCGATACTTGTTGAAGCACTACTTTGCTCGACATTCGGTGCTAAGGGTAAATCCCTGTTTGGTACTAAAATAATTGTTCCATGTCTGCATTCATCAACTAAATTGCTTGCATTCAAGTTGGCTGAAAGGAATTTCAATTTTCTGTCCTTAGCACATAGTGCAAATTTGAACCCTACCAAAGATAAAGGCGTATCTGGATATGCGGTGCAAATAAAGTGCTCCAATTCTGCACTACTCCAATTTCCATTTATAGGTAAATCATTTCGTTTGCCTAAAAATGATAAGATAGTTAAAAATTGTTACAAAACACGAATAAAGAGAATTTAAAAATTGTTCAAAAACACGAATAAAGAGAATATGAAACGTGGGAACCAACATTCTTTTAAAATTGTGTAAAACCAGGAACTTCGTTGCTTTCCCTGGAAGATTACCCTTCAGCACGGTTCAGAAAAAAAATGGTAAGGTAGAGTGGGGTAAGTGCGACCACTTTTTTCAATACCGCAACTTTATAAATTATTAGTAGCCAATATATGCCTTTAATTTTATTCAAATTTTGCATAGACCACTATTACTATATGTTTCAAAACCGACAGTAATTCTATTTTAAATTACCTTAGATAGAAATGAGAAACTAAAAAAAATTGTAAAACGCTGTTAATGATTGCTCTTTCCCGGTGGGAATGGGAAAGTGCAATCAGTATATGAATTTCCTATTTGAAATCGTATATAAGTACTAGGGATAAGTGCATTACAATTAATTTTAATAACGAAAAATTACCACATAGTTTTTTTTTATTTTTTTATTATTCTAAAAACATTTTAAACCTTTAAACTAACCTAAGTACAAAAGACATTAATTGCTTAAAACTATTTAAATGGGGAAAAAACTTCTGGAAAATAGTGATGACCTCTTTTGATAATTGGTAAAGACAAAATTTTACAAATCTGTCTATTATCAATTGAGGCATCCTCTGCATCGGGATATACATGTGACGTACGTTCATTGTGTTTTATTTCTCTCATAAAAGTACAATAATACGTTTTGTTATTCATAATTTCTAAAACTGTACCAACATAATATTTATTTTTATTATTAATTGTGAATTTTACTAAAATAAACTGTCCAAGGCAAACGTTTTGGTCATATGTATTTTCCAACATAGGGGATGCGTTCTTTGATGATGACTGTATTTTGTCGTCCTCAACTTCCATCTGCACATTGTCTATAATATTGTCTAAATTCTGACTTTCATTTGTACAAATTTCTACAGCATCTACTAACATTTCTTTTTGTATGTTTTATCTGTATTTCTTAATAAGTTTTCGTTATTGCCAATATTCCGAGTAATATCCAATTCTACATGCGACGGTAATTCTGAATTATTGGTAATATTTTCTTCAGATTCGACAATTTCCTCATCAGCTTGATCGATTTCAAATTCATTGTCGTTTGCGCACCAGTCAGAATCGTCATCCATGTCTGTGTCTATATAGTGAGGTTCGCTTAAATTGCTGTCGCTAGAATCACTTTCAATGACAAACTTCCGTTTCTTACTGGCACCTTGTTTCTTCGGCCTGGTAGCCTCTTGACTGTTAGACACTTGTCTTTTCCCTTTCTGGGCTTTATTTTCCTTTTCCTTTTCAATAGCTGCTCTTCTTTCAATAGCTTCCTTCGAAGTAATAACTTCAGCACCTTCCGCGACTCGTTTTCTAGGTTTCTGTGTTTCTGAGTGACTTTGTTTAACTGTTGCCAATAGTAAATTTTCGAATGAAACGCTTGGGTTCTGATCCGGCTGTTCTATTTCATCTGCATCCTTATTTCTCTGAGAGCTCTCCCATCGTTTAAGAGCTTCTGGATCGTACTTATCTTTAGGAACAACTGTCCTATCAAAAGGACATATCCCTCCTTTTCGAAAACCATTTGCAATAATCTCAGGGTTAATTTGGCTCCACACTTCACCATGCAGCATCGCAAATTACTTTTTCGGAATTCGCATTCCTGCATGCTTTCTTTGCCAAATACATAACTTTTGGTCCCATTGAACTTTAAGCGATTTAAAAACTGCCAGATCTAAGGGCTGCAACAAGTGGCTTGTATGGGGAGGCAGTTGCAGAATAGTTAGATGATTTTTCACTGCTAGCTGTACAACTTTGTCAGTGACATGAGTGGAATATCCGTCGTACAACAACAGAACTGGGCGCTCCGGACCAATGGCAGGGATCAATGTCTTCGCTATATAATTGTAAAAAATATCGCTAGTCATCCAACCGTTTTGACTGGCAGCATAAGCCATACCAGGATATGTTTCTTCGACTTTTGATGCGTCTGGAATCCAACTACTCCAAACATTTAGGCCCTTATAAATAATGAGAGGTGGAATTTTTTGTCCCTTTGCACTGGCGGCAGCTAAGCACGTTATATTTTCTTTGCCACTGCCTCCCGTAGTCCTGGAGCAGGGTTTTCCTTTCTGGCCCACTATTTTTGTCTTTGATGGATCAGTACATACTAAGGTCTCATCCATATTCCAAATCTGAGCAGTTTCATTTAATAGTTTTAATTTATTCAATGTTGAATGAAGTAAAGTAAAATAACTATCAATAATGAAAGGATCAGTCATTTTCTTACGAGAATATTCAACTGATTGGGGTTTCTTTATGGATAATTGATGCCTACGCTTTTTTAAGGAACCAGTCCTCTCCGGGGCGATTATTCTTAAAGGGACTCTTCAACTTGTTTTCCAAAACAAACTTCTCTATGCAGTCTAAAACTTCAACTCTACTTAGTCCGAAACCCCATTTTTCCAAAATTTTCAAATAATTTGCTAATTTCTCTTTTTCTGGTATGGATAATGCTGTAGGTCTACCTGCTGATTTACTTTTAACTTTACGCCTGCCACTTAGGTAACAATTTAAAGTGCTATAGGAAAAATTTTATACATTCGACTACCTTTTCTAGTGGTTAATATTCCCCGCCTGACTTCATTAATCGCGAGTTGAACTGTTTCTTGGGAATAGCCACTCCCCTTTGTGGTTTTCCGTACATATGTCCTAACCATGATTGACCTGAAATTGTATGAAGATTTAAGAATTATGCAGGGAAAGTGCAATCAAGTGATTGCACTTTTGCACTTTTCTTTTGGTAGGTGCAGGATGATGCTGGTGATTTGCATGGGTTAAGCCAGCAATGTATATCTAACATTTGCCATCGGATAGGCATTGCTTTAGCTCGAAAATCACGAGATTACATTAAAATGCCTACCTCACACTATGAAGAACAAGCGGTTATGGCCCAATTCAGAAGAATATGTGGTTTTAGAAATGTTGTGGGAGCCATCGATTGCACACATATTCGCATAAAGAAAGTTCCGGGAGAATTGTCACAGTTCTATGTGTGTGATGCTTCCTTGCGTATCAGAGATATTGTTGCAAGTTGGAGAGGCAGTACCCACTACAGCAGGATATTTAGGGAAAGCTTGATTAAGCAACGTTGTAAAATGCTCAAAATTCATAAACTTTCTCAAAAAAGTAATAACCCGGCAAATGGTTATTAAAAATAGAGTTTTGCAGCTTCACCTGCCACTTTTCTTTGATCGTTGATGGAGAATACGTATCAGCTAAGCTCTGTACGTTTAGTACTAAGTACTGAGAGCTCGGGTTCCTCTAAGAGGTTCGTGGATCCTTAAATTGAACTGGCTTTGCTAAATTGTCATTACCTTTATAGGGCGCCATGTCTCGATTGAGCTGTCGATACCTAGTGGCTTTTCTCGAGACAAAAATTGAAATAAAAAATAAAATAAAACTGACTATCTTGATTAGAATCGCCCACATTTATTGAAATAAAATTTTAATGATAAAAACGTAAACAATAGAACAATTCCTTGACTATACACACATAAAAGTTACAAAGATAAAATGAAAAGAAAAATATTTATATACACAAAATAAATCAAAGTTCGAAAGACGTGTTGTTCGGATCGAATCTGTTTCGATACAAACTTAAATATCCTTATAAAAGGATAGCGTGTGAATAACGCAGTAAAACTGTTAAAAACAGACAAGTTAAAAGTTTACTGTTACAGAAGGTAATCAGTAAACCGAATGAATGAATTCCTTTTAAAGTTTAGCTATTCTTATGCTGAAGGCATCGGTTAAATTCAACAATTTTTACATGTAAACAATTCTTTAAATACTTACAAATTTTTATTGGTGTTACGTTATAAAAAGGTGTACGAGCTGGGTGACATGTCCTTCGTTCGTTCGACGTTTAACAGAAAATTCTGTCGTGAAGTTTAATCTAAAACAGTATTTAAGAAAGCACATGTATAATTGTTATCAAATTAAACCATAGCCGTTATATTGAAAGAAAAAATGTGGTATTTAAATTTATTATCCATGCGAACAGATTGAGTTGGTTGTTATCAGCTGGACTAGGATTCGCATTAAAAAATCAAAGCTGGCCATAATTGGAATACTTTCAGGAAACAGATGGTGACTCGAATTTGCAACTTGTGACTAAAGTTGGCTAAAATATTCAAAAGCGGCACCATATTAACCTGATGGAAGTCGGATCCGTCTTTTGGAGATATCATACATCCCTCTGGGCTGCCCAAAAATTGTCGAAGTCGGAAGTATTTAACAAAAAGGTGACATCGGCCATTTGGCTGGCGGTTTTTTGCCAATAGAACCAGATTAAAATGTGGAACGACCATTTTCCAATATGGAGGTAGCGTCAGTAAAATTTGTAGAAACCATTTAATTGATTAATAATCGTACAGATCATTTGGTGGAAAGGAAAATCTATCATACCAAACACGGCAATAGTTTCGACACTTTAAACTAAACTTGAGTGATTAACTACTCTTCGAAACTTAAAAAAATACTAAAAATTTGACGAGCATAATTTTATACGTGCTACAGTCATGAACGTTTGCCAACGACGACCTTGCTTGAACGAGCGACGTTGCCCTTCCTTGCAAATAAAGAGTGACGTTACATCGGTTGCATAACTGTCGGCATTAAATTTGGAAAATGTTGATTTAAAAAATCAAATTAATTTAAAAAGATGTTAAAAACATTATTTGCGTCAAAAAAACTTAAATATAAATTGGGAAACTAAATAAACCTTGTTGACAAAAAAGAATTTTGCCCACGAAAAATTCTAAGGGTGACAAAAAAACGTCACAACGTTTTGAAAGAGGCGATTTCAATGGGCGTCTGCTAGGAGATTCTGGGTATGCATGTACCCCTTACCTATTTACTCCTCTGTTAAATCCCAGTAATGAAAAAGAAGAAAGGTACAATAGAGCGCACGTACAAACCCGAAATGTGGTGGAAAGATGTTTTGGGGTTTGGAAACAAAGATTTAGGTGCCTATTACGTACGTGGTTTCTCCACAAGTTTGGAAAATACAAAAACTTCCATTGTGGCTTTAGCTGTGCTACACAATATAGCAATACAAATGGGAGAAGATGTAGCCTTCAAATTGTTTCTTATGACATTTGGCGCTACAGAACGGTTTTCCTTTAATTAGTACGACCTAAAAATTGCGATTCTTTTTAAAATTAATAATTCAAGTTTTGAATTACATATACCTATTTTTAGAATATCCTGTAGATAGGTTTACATTTTCAAAATTTGTTAAATTTTGATAATGCTTGGGAAGGTCGAGGTTATCAGAAAGCAAGCGAATAGCTGAACGTGTGGATATTTTTACGCAAGTAAATTGTGAGTTTTCCTGGTAGTTTATTTGATTTTAAAATCAAACCGAAGCATCTAATTACTGTTTTTTTCGAGATATAAATTATCGTATTAATTTATCGAAAAGTCGGATTGCCGGTATTAAGTAATAGAAGCTGTTTTTGTGATTTGGAAAAACGTGTGTTTCAACGTCCCGATTACAAATTTTCCGTAGGGAAGCTAAAAACAGTCAGAGATTAATAATCAATTATTCGATTTGGGAAAGTTACTTACTGCGTGATTTTCAAGTAGCACGAATTGTTATTTTTTTTTATGTTTATCATCAACTTTGGTTTACCGCAATTATCAACTCAAACACCTGTAAATAGTCAACGTTCGGATTCGATCTGATAGCACAATATCTATATTACAACCTAATCTGCATCGACAAACATACCAGGGGCGTGCCGATAACAAGATTATAGGGTGAGCAATAACTTTTGTATTTATCATTGCTTTTTTTTTCGGGGTTGGTGATACCGCCGAAATTATTCGTTTGTTTCGTAGTGTATAGTGCGCTGGCGATATTGTTTTGGCTTCTGAAGAAGCGAAGTTCGACCTAACTTTATTTATTTGTAAAATAGAGAGGTAAATCCTCCATGTGAATTTGGGGTTTTTATTTAAATTGTTTTTGATATCAAATTATTTTTGTATAAATAGATTTGATTAGTTTGGACGCAATATTTTTTGATCAATTTGTGTATGATAATTTTGGTTATCTACGACAACCAGGTAACCACTTATACAGTGCGAGAGCTTTGTAATAATTATTATTCTGAATTCACCGATAGCTCTATTATACGTTTACTTGTTGCTTTGGTGTTTTATTTTGACTTGCTTTTGCCCTTTCAGGGTAACATCATTTACTTTAGCGACATAAAGGGCGTGGCGCTCATTTTGTTTGAATTCAGTTCGAGGGAGCTATTCATTCCTGGCTCGCCTGACCCCCCCATAAATTGCTCTTTCGTTGAGCTAGTTTAGCGTCGCTAGATAAGGCCCAGAAGCGCAGGTAAGGTCAGCGTATGATAGGAGGCCATTTTTGTCGACCGGTACTTAGGATAAGTAGTCGGGCCGCAAAGACACAAATTTTGTTGCAAATGACGAGAATCCGCCTATGCCATCAGAAGACGACCTTGTTACACCAGAAGACTTCCCTCAGACTCAAAATAATAGTGTACAAGGAAAAACTGTTAAAGCTGCGTTTATTAACGATTTCTTTTAAAAAATAAACTAACTTGAAATAAATTGGCTCGTTTGGCCAATTATTTAAGTGATGTTCCTTTTGTTTATTTTTGTGTGGATATTGATTTTTGTTTAGTGTTGTTTTTGGTTTTTTTAACACATTAAGTTAATATTGTGTTTAGTTTTGTTTTTGTTAACTGGTACGTGTTGGGGACCGAAATCCTACTCACACCTCCTCGGGGTGGTCCCTGGTAACTTGCGGAGGACCCTCAGAGATCGGGCGCGAACCCCGGTGGATGGGGGAAATCCGCAAGGCTGACGTGAGAGGTCACAACAAGGAGACGAACACCAGTCTCCCCCAACGCCAAGCTGAGGGAAGTCAACCCGACAGCGGTGCAGACTGGGTCAAGACTTATACGTGTTCATTATAATTATTGTTATTATTGTAAAAAGGTTTAGCCGTAGATGAAAATAAATGAAATGAAACTAAATTGAAAATAACTCTGAATTTATTGTAATAATTGTTTTTTAATTAATTGTTTTTGTAGTTCTAACACTTCACATTCTAAATTACACTTCCTTCGTTTCATCTCCATTTCCTCTTGCATGTTTTCAATTTCTAGTTCGTGTTTGATTTTTTTTAACTTTAATTCTTCTTCCAAGAATTTTGTCTGCAAATTATTTCTATCTCGTGCCATGTTTTGGATTTCTTGGACAGCGTCATTTCTATTATTCTACAACAAATGAAAATTTATGAGAGAACAAAGTGTCACTAGAATGTTACAAAAATAAATAAATAAATGTTTCATTTAGGTACCTCGGAAAGTGGTAATTTCCTTTTACAGTCCCTAGTTTTTTCGACAGAAGTTGTGTGATTTTGTATGACCTGCAATAAAAATAATTTTGAGTTTTTTAAATTTATGGTCAATTATATTGTTTACTTTAGAGCAAGAGGCTACTTGTACATCTTGATTACCAACGTCACAAGAAAGCCATTGTGGTGGTTCCTCCAACTCGATCGTTTTAACATAATC
This sequence comes from Podabrus alpinus, assembly GCA_932274525.1. Classification (NCBI taxonomy): domain Eukaryota; kingdom Metazoa; phylum Arthropoda; class Insecta; order Coleoptera; family Cantharidae; genus Podabrus; species Podabrus alpinus. The sequence continues at coordinate 32,976,562 of OW026452.1, forward strand.
CTAAGTGCTGATTCACAATGAACGTAAGACATAAGAAATACGTAAGACGTAAAGTTGACATAAAACATAATTTTAACATAATGGAAAAAGTGTTCACAATGAACGTAATATTCCGTATTATTACAAAAAAAACTGCGCAGGCGCTACTGTCAGTTTAAAAAATTGTTGTGGCGGGTGGAACAAAATATGCATTTACATACTCGAAATTAACGTCACACTTGCGTTATTATTTTCAAAAATAAAGGTTATGATAGGTCAGTAACTTATATCAATATGTGAAAATAGTTCGAAAACAATCTGTCCTTAGGATCGATTTATTTACATTGTGCTGAAATTTTAATAAGTGTAGTAATTAAACAAAACTTTTCAAATAAATTACAACTAAAAATGTATAACCTGCAAAGACAGATTTTACTGCTTTTGCTGTTAAGAAGAAGAAAAAGAAGAAGCATAGGAGGAACAAGGCGTTGGTGGGTTAGGCCTGTTAATAGAGACAGGGAGAAGAAAGGCGAATTTCGACAATTAATGTTGGAAATTAAGTTACACGATGCAGAATGGTTTTTTACGTATACACGAATGACTCCATCGTTATATGACAGTTTATTGAACCTAGTTGGACCCAATTTGCTTAAAACAAGTATTAGAAAGCCGCTGTGTGCAAGTCAGCGACTAGCCATCACTCTGAGATTTTTAGCTACCGGGGATAGCTATTTTTCGATAGCAAACAGCTACCATATAGGTAAGTCGACAGTTTGTATGATAGTCCAAGAGGTTTTACTTACTTTATGGACGGTATTATCTCCAATTGTATTGCCAGAACCGACGGAGACTGATTTAAATAAGATTGCAGATGATTATTGGAAAATTTGGAAAATGCCGCTTTGTGTGGGAAGTATCGACGGAAAACATATAAAAATTACTGCTCCAGTAAGCAGTGGATCGTTGTATTATAATTACAAAGGTTATTTTAGTATTATATTGATGGGTGTTTGTGATGCAGATTATAATTTCACGTACGTTGATATAGGCTCATATGGATCAGTTAGCGATGGAGGTGTCTTTAGTTCATCAATGTTTGGGAAGAAGTTGCAGTCAAATGCAATACCTTTGCCAGAACCCAAAAATTTACCTGGCCTTATCAACCATAAAATGGGTCATTTTTTTGTTGGCGATGCTGCCTTTCCATTAAGCGAAAATTTAATGCGTCCATATTCGGGAAAAATGCTGAACATTGTCAAGGCAGTTTTTAACTATCGGTTAGCGAGTGCTCGGAGAGTAATTGAAAACGTATTTGGTATATTGGCTGCAAGATGGAGAATATATCATCGAACAATTTGTGCATCACCATCTACTGCGACGGTCGTCAGCTAAAGCAGTTAAGTGCGTTGCTGCTAAAGCTGAATGCCTGGTTCGACTCCGGGCTCAGTAAAACTTTATTCTGACCGTCTCCCCTCGGAAGGCAATGGCAAACCACCGAGGTGTAATCTGCCTGGAACAGCCTCTCTGGAGATGAAGTGTATACACTTCCCGCGGTTCGGAGCCCGCGTTAAGCAGTAGGTCTCCTATGTGTGTGATAATACTTCAAACGCACAACACATACATAGGAGAGAGGTCGCCAACGTCTGGGAGACCGGATATGGCACTTGAAGAAGAAGATCTAGTGCAGATAACATAATAAAGGCAACTGTTTGTCTTCATAATTTTATAAGACGCTCACTCCCAGCAAAGGAACGTTATTGTCCACCAAATTATGTTGATAATGAAGACGTTTTGGGAAACTGGAGACAAGAAGTTGAAGGCTCCATAATAGAAACATGTTCTAGACTTTGCAGTAATAACAGCACATTTAAAGCAAATGAAATGAGAAATAATTTAGCAAAATATTTCCTAACACCTGCTGGTTTTAAATTAGGGCAAATTGAATATGTAAAAAGAACATAAGCGTTTATATATTTTCCATAAAAGTTAAGTTAAATTATTGTACTAATAGTATAATGATTAAAACTAATTAAAAAAATAAATGGTTTATTTTAACATTAACAATCCTCATTGGAATAAATCAAATTCATAATTTTGCACTTCAATTGATTGCGTTTAGTTGTGTCTTTAATTTGACTCAACTCATGAGCCACTAATTGGCCAAAAGCACTTTCTACGGTATCAAATTTATTAAGATTGTCGATATATTTGACAAGTTTTGCATCCACATCTTCTGCTTTTGAACGTTTCTTCTGGCAAGTATCTTTTGAAGGGGTTACCATCAATATTTTCGTACCTTGCTTTGTTCCTTCAGGTATGGGTGTTATATCTGCAAAAATTACAAATTACAATGAGCATATTATTTACACACATTTTTACCAATTGGCTCGGAATTTTGTGAGGATGTTCCAGCAGATTCTTGTTGACCAGAATGTGATTCCATTACATCTGTAAAAAGTGATGTTAGAATATTAATTGCAAACTTTCTGTATATATTTTTTACCTTCTGTGTTGTACAATACTTCCGAATAATCATCATCATCCAAGAAATTGTGTTGTGCAAAATCTGGTGTCGATTCGATTTGCATAACTCTTGCTTTCTCACAACTACATAATATATTAGATACTGTTGTTCTAAAACAACAATAAGTTACATTGTAAAGACAACATGTTTAATTTACGATTCAAATACTGTCACACTTTGAAAAGTCAAAATTCAAAAATCATTATTCAGTTTAAATATGACAAGACGTGACAACGTCGCAAATGTGATATTATAATTATGGAAAGTTCAACAGGACGTGATAGATAATATTACGATGCCATATGTCTGGTAGAGGTGTGTGAAATGCATTATTGCAAAAGATAAGAAGGTAGTTGGAACCCCATGAACGTTACTTCTATGTAACGTCGTGAGAACTGCAATGTTAGCAGAATAAGGGTTCAAGCCAGTACAGCGAGCCAGGTGAGGGAGAGTTATTAAATATGGCAACAGAAGAAATAATAGTTAGTACAGTTCATCGGGGAATAGGGTTCGGTCAAGTAATGTACCGCGATTTGTCGGAGTTAATAATTGTTCAAAGTTAAAAAGTTAATAATCATTAAAAGTTAATAGTTCATAAAAGGATTACTCCAAAATGACCTCCCGCACGCCAGGCTGTACGACTACCAACTACCCTTGTAATGATAATTGTAAGGTTAGTGTAAAATATTAATTGTAAATATGTTATTAACTTTAATATAAATAATTGTTATGAACTTTGATTTATTATTTGTTACGCCGTCCCACTTTTTAGTGATCCCAAAATGAGCTACACCACCCCAAATAATCCACGACTTAGATAAACCAAATCTAATCGTGACAATACCTTCTTTCTGAAATAAAGCGATCCAAAAATGATAGATCATCATACCATGGCCACGCTTTTAAATCGATGAAAGGATTAATGCCACTGGGAATGGATTTCCTTTTCTTCCTCACTCGAGAATACTTATCTTTAATGCTTTTCCACATTTTTTCACATAAAACAGCTACATTGAAACAGTTTAAAAAGTTATTACTTGGATATTTATGAATTTAAATTGTAGTACGTGTTATATTTAACGTCTCCGCAATTTCTTTCCATGTATTCACCTTCGCAATTACGTCTTTGTATCGTTTATCGCCTTTGTCATATAAATACGAGTTAGATCTAACTAAGTTTATCAATAACTCTATGTCAATATGTTGCAAATGCTCCATTTCTTCCATAAAAATATGCGTAATTTTAATATTCACAATCACAAGTACAACAAGAGGGCTTATGTCAGTTTCCTGCCAACTTTGTCAATTTGAAAGAAATAATCTGAAATAAACGTGACACTTGCGTTATTATTTTCAAAAAGAAAGGTTATGTTACGTTAATGTAACTAATGTCAATATAGTTCGAAAACAATCTGTCCTTCATTTATTTACTTTGTGCCAACTTACCAACTGGTAATTTCACTAGATTTTCCTTAAAACTTACATAAGAAATACATAAAGTTGAAACCATTCCAACTTTACGGAATCCTTATGTTCGTTCATAACCCTGACATAAGAAATACGTAAACATAAGAATTATGTATGCGCATTGTGAACAGTCACATTTGATTTGTTATGGTTCATCCTTATGTCTTATGTCCGTCTTACGTACTTCTTATGTCTTACGTTCATTGTGAATCCGCACTAAAACAAACAAAACGTTTAAGAACATGTATGTTAAAGATACTTCTTCAGTTGTACTTACAGAAATAACTACCGGAACATAGTTTGAGTCGAATTGGTTCTCATCGGTGATGAATTCATTTGGAATCAATTCCACCACGTCGAGAACATCTCGATTTGGACTGACCGGTTTAGGTCCACCACCTGTTTTTTTCATTTCCGATTGGTAGGTCGATAAGCACTTTTTAGCTTCACCTTTGGTACACCTCCATTGCTGTTTTATTTCACTTAGGACCAGTTTTTAAGTCATGAGTTAACTTTTGGGTTAGGTAACTTGGTTTAAAAGTTAACCAATATCTTAAACTAGTTTAGGCCGAATATGAGTTTTTCAGTGACTAAACTCCGCCTCCTAATATTCTAGTTAGCTAACCAAAATATTTGCTAAGTTGGTACCGGAACGCCGTGAAATTTCACAATTTGACAATCAACGTATTGAAATTGTGAGGTTATGCTGTGAATTGTAAATAATCAATTGTGAGTTGTGAATAATCTATAAAATGGATGAATTATTATTTGATATTTCATCTGATGATGATGATATTATTGATTTTGTGAAGCATCTTGAAAGACCCCGAAAAGTACGACGTTACCAAGATCGAAAAAACCATATCGTTGATTGGGACAACGAAGAGTTTTATAATAGATTTCGGTTAACAAAACCTTCAGTACATCTTATTTTGGAGAAAATCGAAAATGTGTTACAACACGTTTAGCATCCACGACACCTTTCCAACAGGTAATAAAAGGTTGGCTAGCTCAAAGTCGCGAAGGGGTGGGTTGGTGAAAGGAATAAAAGGGTCGTGTGACGGCACGTCGCAAAGCGTGTGTTTCCTATCGACGACCGGGCAATCCTCGATCGCGATTCTAAAAATTGTCAAAATCGGTGTGAATAATTTACACAGGGGGGGAGTTAAGTCAAAATCGGTGGGGTTAATATACACGAGGGAGTTTAAATGGGCGCCACGCATACGAAGAAATGAATCTTTTTGAAGGGGACTGGTTATCACACCTTCCAAGCTGGTACGCGACAACTTGATGCTCTTACGGCGAATTCTCACTCCGGAAAAGCCTCGCTCAATGACCTTACCTTTACAGGAGGCGAACTTTCCGTTGGTGAAAACAGCTAAATAAACATTAACACAATAACAATAAAACACACAGTTGGGAAATAACAAAAATGTAATGAATAAAATAATATCAGGGGGGAGTTGACAAAATTTACACAAGATACTATCAAATTTACATGTATCGTATAAAAATAAATATGTACAGTTGACGGAACCTTTCAGTGTGGTTTCCGTTGCGAAATTAATATTCGTAAAACGATTACTCTTACAAAAATACAAACTGTTAATTTGCAAAGTATGATCCAGAAAGTTCATACGTAAAAGGGGGGCGTATTGAATACAGCACTCCACCAAAAATAATAGTTACTTAAGTGCAACTCGATAACGTCTAAAACTATGATTCATAAAATTGATCTTGAAACTTAATCAGTGCAATTGATTATCAAAATTCCCAACAACGGGAAAAACAAACTTTAGCTACAATGCTAAACTGGAAATATTACGTTAAATTTGGTTACAATCTAAACGCTCGAATGGCATGGTAAAAGTTACGTTAATAATAGACAATAACCTTAATTAACACAAAAGAGGTACAAAAGGGTTGCGATATCGTCTTCCAGGGTTGAACTGAACGTTCATAAACACAACTGGTGGTCAATATGACCACTTAACATCACAATCTTAAAAATATAAAGGTTTCTTACTTAGTGTATTCGTTGGAAGTCGACCTCTAGACAAAGCCGTTGGCGGGTCCTTCAGGAGTGAGATTCGTCCTCGGAATGTAGAATGGAGCTGAATACGATGTCTCAAACCATACCAGAAGGGCAGCGCAATAACCAGCTTCCAAAACCTCTTCAAATCGGAAGGCGGTGAAATGGCGGGGTGATTACACACTCCGTAACGCGATAAATAGGGGTTCCGTACGAAATAATACACTGGAATAATTATTCGCGAAGTTACAATTAATTAAAGCCGGCACTGTATAAATAAGAAACGTCAATGTGGTGTTCGATAAGAAAAACGATCGGAATGCACACATGTGCTCACAACGCAACACCTGGTTTATGCCGTACCGATAAAAAAAAGAAATGCAATGCGATTGCATTTAAGCGGCAACTAGTGCGAGGCTAAGGTACGAGATATTAGTTGAAATAACTCGATAATATTAAAAGCGATAAACAATTGACATTCAATGTTCGATAATTTTAGTTGAAATAACTCGATATGGTTAAATGTTATAAACAATTGTCGGTGAATGTTCGGTAAGTTTAATTGAAATAACTCGATATGGTTAAATGTTATAAACAATTGACGGTGAATGTTCGGTAAGTTTAATTGAAATAACTCGATATTGTTAAGCGTCACAAACAATTTATTAGTAGAAAATGTTCGTTAATTTATTTGCAATAATTCGATATGGTTAAGCGTCACAAACAATTAATTAGTAGAAAATGTTCGTTAATTTATTTGCAATAATTCGATATGGTTAAGCGTGATAAACAATTCGTATAAAATGTCCGATAATTTATTTATAATAATTTAATATTATTAAACGTGGTAGATAATTCGTATAAAATGTTCGTTAATTCATTTGCAATAATTCGATATTATCAAACGTGATAAACAATTAACATAAAATGCTCGACAATTTTACCTGAGTTGAACGCACAATAATTTAGCACAATTGAATTGTATTGATTTAAAGATCTCCAATAAATGTGAGATCTTGGTGTCTTAATTCCGCTTTTGGAAGCGTTACGATACGAGAAGACGGTATCGGATTCTAAGTGAATCTCCCTGAATCTGCAATTTGCAGCTCATTTTATGTGTTTTCCCTACCACAATTTAGGATAATTCCCACTTAATGATTGATTTGGGCCCTTATAATTGGGTCCCATAAATTTGGAAAGAAGGGATATGTATTTTAATTGGACGGTACCTAGAGTGTGAAAGCACGCTTTCGTCTTTCTCCATGTAAAGTGTATCGTGAAGTTTTGCCAGACACGTGCGAGCAAAACAATTTTTTGCTCGTCTATTTGGACGAAAAGGGTCTAGACTTTTGCACTTTTTGTTTGTTTTTATCGAAGCTTAAGATTGCGAAATCGCTATACCTCCCATGCTAAAAATTAACACATTGGCTTGCCTGTCGATGCATGTTGCAGATAACGACACCAAATGCATTCGTTCACACGGTTTCAACACCGCACGTGTCCGTTTTTTGTATTGACAGGCGACGTGGGTTTATGGATCGCATAAAAGTGTCTCTCAGTCTTTTATAAAATTATAGCAAAGCATATGTATGGGTTGACGTTTGGTTTGCAACGTTATCGAATGGAGACTTTCTTGCTGATGATGTGAATTAGTGATGGGTGCTACGTCAACATTATTAAAACTTCATTATCTACCGCATGGTTTATTAGACGTGTATTAGATTCTTTTGAGAAAACTTTCTTTCCCATCAAATATTACAAATACTACTCGATCGTAAAACATAAATTTGTCCGTTTAAGTTACCGATTCAATCTTTTCGATATATCCGCTGACCTAAAAATGTCTTCCCACGGAATATCTTACTTTAAATTTTTGCCGGATCTATTCGAAATTTTCGTTATAAGTAAAATACCTCATAATAACATGATTTTTAAAAAATGTGACCGATGCGCGCAGTCAGGTGACAAATGAAATTAAGTCTCCTACAAACTGGTAAATAACATTTACTAACTTTTTATCAAACAACTATTAACTTTGATTTACGTACATTACAGGAATCGTGCCCTGTCCCCAATGGAAATGCTATTTAGTGCAGTCAAGTTAGACTCAAAAAAAGGTTGAAATCGAAATTTCGTTTCCCGTGTTGTGACCTATACCAATCGATAGATAAGAGCTTCCTGAATATCATATTAAAATGTATCATTGCAGAATTGATGGGAAAAAAAGTTATTTAATAAACAAAATCCGAAAATCGCGATTTTTGACTTTAATCGCTTATATCTCGAGATTTTACACTGACTTTTGAAAAAGTGAGGGCACTATTTTGTAGAGCAGAAAATTCTCTACAAAAAATGTGCAACAACCCCTATCATATAAATAATAATAAACCCGCTATAAGCGTTCAAACATTTTTGGAGATTAATATTTATTTTCATCAGCTGTTTACCGAGGCCCCGCCCCGAGCGCGTGAATTCAAAATTGACGTGATTTTTTCTCTTATTCAATGTTGAAGTCAGCACAAGAACAAGAAATATAGATAATACACAATATTTTCATCATAACAATAAGGTTATTTATGCTGTTCGGTAAACAGCTGATGAAAATAAAAATTAATATCCAAAAATGTTTGAACGCTTATAGCGGGTTTATTATTATTTATATGATAGGGGTTGTTGCACATTTTTTGTAGAGAATTTTCTGCTCTACAAAATAGTGCCCTCACTTTTTCAAAAGTCAGTGTAAAATCTCGAGATATAAGCGATTAAAGTCAAAAATCGCGATTTTCGGATTTTGTTTATTAAATAACTTTTTTTCCCATCAATTCTGCAATGATACATTTTAATATGATATTCAGGAAGCTCTAATCTATCGATTGGCATAGGTCACAACACGGGAAACGAAATTTCGATTTCAAATGCTAACTTGCCTACACTATGGTATACATGTACGAATTAAAGCACTTGGTGGCGTAAATGGCGAAATATACAGAAACAGGAAAGTTTTTTTTTCCTTAAATGTGCAGACTGTGTCGGATGCTAATCTGAAAATATTAGATATTGTAGCACGGTGGCCAGGATCTTGCCACGACTCAACTATTTTCAATCAATCCCAACTATGTGCTCGGTTTGAAAACAACGAAATGGGAAATTGCCACCTTTTAGGTGATGGAGGATATGCTCTCCGAAATTATTTAATTACTCCGTTGGCTCAAACGAATACCAGAGCAGAAAATTTGTTTAACGAGGCTCAAATAAGGACTCGAAATCCAGTTGAGTGGTCCTATGGGGTTTGGAAAAGGAGGTTCCCTATACTTTCCAATGGAATTTCATTAAATAGTGATAAAGTTCAATGGATAATTGTAGCCACAGCTGTACTACATAATATGGCTTGCGATTTCCAAGAACGAGATCCACCATTGCTGAACGAAGATGAACAAGCAGCATTTAACCTTGCTACAAATGTTCCTGTTGCTAATAATGTTGGAAATAATACAAATAATAACAGAAAAAGAAATAATTTATTAATGTATTTTAATAATTTGTAATAAATACTCTTATTTTATTTGTTTTGTTTTTCAAATTCGGCTTTCATTTGGTTTAAGCGTACCTCGTGCTCTTCTAGAAGAAGTTTTTTTTTTAATCTGATTAAATCTATTTCCTCCTCTTGTTTGACAATGGATAACTCCAATTCTTTCACTCGGAGCTTTTGGACCACATCCAAAAATTCATTTTTTTTGTCAGCCAGGTTTGACCATTTCTCATTTGTTCTTGAGGTTGTCGGTTTCGCTGTAATCATTATAGGTAATTGTGTTATTTATTTAGCTGCGTGTTGATATATGACTTACCAAATTTTTTTGTCGTTAATGCAACTGACGTTGCAGTTTTTAAAAGAGCTGGACTGTAATCCGACCAGTCTCTTTGGTTACGTTCGTCATCGTCCTTCATGGAGCTGGACGGTGATGTGGTCCCGCTTTGTATGTAAGCCTCCTGGAGAATTTCTGCTGGGGCATCCTGTGATGAAGGCTCCACCATAATCAGTAAATGTTCATCAAAATTAAAACTTTAATGCTTTTAATGTTAAAAAATGTTTTTAAATAAGTAATTAAATAACTCTATACGTACTTGGCTTCGGAAGGTCACTGTCACAAACTGAATCGCTACCAGTCATTCTTTCGCCAATAATATCGTGGACGATTGCATCTACTGGTGTTTCGTCCACGATTTTTGTTCGGGTCCTCCTCCAGTTTGGTAGGTGGACTTTTTTGCAACGTTATACTTTTTTGTTGTGGCTTTTTTTGTGTTGCGCCACTTGTCTAACAGGGTTTTCTTCCCTCTTGGCTCCCCATTAGTGGTGGCGTTAAACTCGCACGCTAGCTTCTCCCAAGCTTCTTCTTTGGTTTTGTGCGTTGTTGCACCACTCTGCTTATTTTCTATTTTGTGACTATACTTGGCAACCAGCTCCGTTAAAAGAAACAACTCTTCAGTAGTGAAGTTTTTAGCACGTGCCGGACTTTTATCTGAAGATCTAAAAATAAAACATTTAGAATATAAAACAGTCTTTATTCCATAGTTATATGCTAATGTAATATATAATATACTAAAATTAATTCTTATTTTACTTACAACATTTTAGAAAAATCACTTGAATTACATTTTATATTTGCACGTCAAAGATGGTCAAAGTAAACAGGTAAACTAAAATCACAGAATATATAGGTTAACTAAAATAGTTTAGTTAAACCACCACTGGCGCTGGTTTAAGTAATTGGTTAGACAACACTTCTAACCCAAGAGTGAAAAACCCGTAACCATGAAATTTTGTAGTTAACTATTTTTATTTGGTTTAAACCACGACTTAAAAACTGGGCCTTAATGTCCTCAATCTAGTGTTCAGTTCGTTGAAGCTATTTATAACATGAGGTACTAGATACCGTGCTACTCCCTGTTAATGGTGTATTCTTACCTATTGAAAACATTATTCCAAGCATGTACTTTTGCTTTGTTGGTGTTCGTGTCTGTATGTTTATTTTCTAATACAGAAACATGATCCTTGATTATGTCTATCATTAAATTCTGAAATTAAGTAATAATTACATGTTATTTATTTTTAATAATTATTATGATTGCGTATTATAATTTTAATATTATAAACTACTTACTCTTTCTGTTTTCTCCCAATTTGGTGCTCTACTCCTTTCTAATTGTTCCATTTCGGTTGAATTAGTTTTATAAAAGTATTTCACGTCAAACAATGTTAAAATGTAAGGTTAAAATTGTAGATTTTGTCACGGGTTGTACTATAAAAAGCCGTACTTACATACGAGAAATGACAATCAAGCGTGTATAACAAGTCAACTGTTATACAGCGGCTAAATATAGTTTATTAGTAGGAAACTTATGTACGCCTTAGGCTGCCTACAGACTGATCAAACGCGTCTTTATTAAAATTTCTATTCGGTATAGAATTTTGCTTCGCGGTCGTTTTATTTCTTATAAAATTTAAAAATTCCGTTTGTTGCCTATGATTATCGAAATTCCTTAAAAGCAACAGACAATCCTCGATGGATTCGACCGTTTGACTGCGAACATGATTTCGATAAGGTTCCAACAACCCGGCTTTGAAAGTATTTAATGCGTTTTGACCGTACATGGTACGTTTAAAATTTTTAATTTCTTCGTTCTGTTCCCTTATTGCAAAGTGCTCTAATAGCTGTTGCAATTTGAATTTTATATCTTCGTAATAAATTTCGTATGTTTCATTTTGGGCTTGAAAGCAGGTGGTTAACTCATTAGCTAGTAAGGTTTCGTTTCGCGGGTCCCCAAAGCGGTTTAGCAAGGCTTCTTTCACTTGACTTAAGGTCGTACAATTTGAAGTTACTAAAACAGCTCCTGCTTCACCTTCAAGTCTAGAGCAGCAAATTTCAAAAAGTAAAACGTTTGCCAAACAGTTTTCCTGACTTGCTGCAGTATTTCTCAACATCGCACAAAATTTATCGCATTGTAAAATAAAATACGATAAATTTCGATTACCGCCGTCATATTTCGGAACCATTTCTTTAGCAATATTTATTTCACTTACTGTGGGATTAGCCATCGTGCCGTTATTTAAATTACGAAAATTAATATTACCTAAGTCAGAATTATTTGAATTTATATCGCGTCTTAATGGAGATCTATCGCGAATCTCGTTCATAAAGTTTTTTTTTTTAATTTTTTTGTTTTTACATGTATTTTGTAAAAATTGGAAAATGGAAAATGGATTACTTACAATACTAATGTGATCAGCAGCATTCCTGATGATGTCACTTGGGTGATTGGTGTAGTTTCCTTGCGTCTATTGTAGATGAAGTTTCCAGGTAGCGGATCTTCTTCTTCGTAGTACACTTAGTGGATCTTGCACCAAATTAATTGTAGGTTTCTTGATGTAGTTTCCTTGCGTCTATTTTAGATGAAGTTTCCAGGTAGCGGATCTTCTTCTTCGTAGTACACTTAGTGGATCTTGCACCAAATTAATTGTAGGTTTCTTTGATATTCAATTAAGATTTTAATAAATCAACGACACTTCGATAGAGCCGCTTGAATATCCTGTTCGCAGCGCCAATTATGATTAAATAAAATTAAACTTTGTTTTTAAAAATTTATTTATTAAATTAATACTAAAAATACGAGTAGTTACAAGTCTGATGACATAAAGAACAACTGATTGATTTGAGCTTTACATCCCCCTTATATGTTAATATTAACAGGGTGCTTTATTTAGACAAGATGCATACATGTGTAAGAGCAAGTTCTATTTAGATAAGTAGCGATCTCATGAAATAACCACATGTTGCTAAGAACAACCAAACAAGGGTACAATAAATAGTTACATAACAATATATTATTAGTAAGGTAATTATTATTTAAAACTTACTGCTCTCTTATAATTTCAAGTTCCTTTAAATTTCGAGGGAAATAAATCCACCGGTTAAATACCGCAGGTTGATTTAGTGCATTGACTACTTCCTTAATGGCACGGGATACCAAAGGTTGACTAACAGCTATAAAAATATTACATCCTGTGTCCATTTGGTAGCTCCCACTGGCAAAGAATCGTAGGGCAAGAAGAAACTAAAAAAAAATTATGTATTTTTCTATGAAAATAAAATATTTTTGTAAGTTACCTAACCTAAAATTTAAATTAAGCATAATTTTAATACATACAGTTGACATTATTTTAACTTGGTGCAATTTTACCCACGACCATAATCTTAACATAACTACATTAAATTGGGATGGTTTTAATTTTATGCATTAAAATTAGGCTTTATGTAAATTTTACGTCTCACGTTCTTTGTAAAGAAGCACTCACACACCTTTGTTGTAACATCTAATGCTGAACTTCTGGACGGTGCTTGCATAAACGGTTCAATCATTTCTATAACTTCTCGAGCTGTATCTTTACTTAGGCGAAACAAACGAATGAATTGCTTTTCTGGTAATTCGAAAGGATCACTTCGATGATGAAACCGTCTACCTAATCCTTCTGCTACAATTTCGGTGTGTAGCAGTGAGAAGATAAAAACCAACGATATGGTTTCCGAAATACCCAAAATTAAAATACTTGATTCCAAGATAATAATAAAATCCAGAGAGAAAAGTGAAGATCCCCACCCGAAGAAGAAACCGCCAGAGACAACTAGGACGACACGAAGTCAAAGCACACATTCACGAAAAATCGCGAAAACCAAAAGAGGTCGAGATAGCACAGATAACACCGAAGAAAGTGAGGACGAGACTCCTTTCATAATGAAAGCCAAAAGAACACGCAAGAAGAAAAAAGAAGTAACCGAAGTAATGGACACCACCGATCCCTCGGCGAGCGAGGACAGCGATGAAATTGATTTTGAATCGATGCTCAAAGCAAAACAGATAGAACTTGACGTGGCCGAAAAAAATGAAAAAGAAAAAGAATCAGATAGCGATGAAACCAAAAAGAATAAAAGAACGAAAAATCAAAGGAAAAAAGATAGAAAGCGAAAAATCGAAGAAGAATACGAAAAAGAAGAAGAAATAAAGAAAAAGAAGAAAAAAACCCAAGAAGCCGAGGAGAACGCGAGGGTGAACATAAGCCCGGAGCAGACCGTTAAGTCTACTCCGGACTTGGCCAGTAGCCAGACGTTGGACGAAGGTTTAGAAATATGGTCGGACCGCAGATTGAAGGAAGCCTCGAAAACGGCAATGAATAACGTACACGAAGTGCGTAGATTTTTAATGAGAAGTAAGGAGGCCCTCAACTTCCGAGAAGAGGCCCTCGAGAGGATAAAAGACGTGGAGGGACTGATACAGGAGCTGGTCCAGGAAGGGATCAGAAGGAATAGAATGGGGACGGAAGCGCCTTCAGCCTCCCCTCCTCATACAAAAGAAATCATAGAGGAGGTGGTCAAAGCCATCAGCAAGACCACCCCAGCCATAACGCCGACCCTTCAGGTCATCGAAAGCAAAACAACTATAGAAACAGACAAGCAGAACCCCCCCAGGGACTACCTGGAGGCGGCTAAGAAGGTCGCCGCTGGCGGCCCTCGCAGCATGCCCGCCAAAAAGTACAAGGTGATAGTGTACCCTGACGAAGGGAACACTATCAAATCCGCTGAGGAAACCAAAAGTCAACTCACTAGTATCAAATTAGCGGACCTGAATATAAAACCGGACAGAGTATATCCAATAAAGAATAACGGAGTGATGGTCGAGTCATCTCAACCGTCACTCAAAAATCTCATCGGCAATTCTCTCCTAAAAGAAAAGAAATTGGTGGCCCGGGAGCCCTCAGCTACCTGGCCATCAATTTCCTTACAAATGGTGGACAAAACATTGTCCAAAGAAAGGGTGGTCGAGGAATTCGGCGCGAATTTCCCTGAAGCAATTAAAGCGGCCGGGAGCTCCTGGCTCAGGAACATAAACCCGGTACACTCCAAAGGAAAGACCCACAACAAGTGGATCCTAGAAGTTCACCCCCTGGTCAGGGAAGCGGCAATTAAGGACGGGAAGTTTAGGGCTTCCTGGAAAAGTTACCGCATCCATGACCATATCACGATTACGCGCTGCTACAAGTGTCAGCGCTTCGGGCACACGGCAAAATATTGCAAAGGGAGTGAAACATGTGCGTTCTGCTCCTCCACGGAACACGCCTCACGTGCCTGTGGGGTGCAGAACGACCGGGCAAAACATGTGTGTATAAACTGTGTCAGAGCCAAATACAGCGATGCCAGTCACACCACGGGATCTAACTTGTGTAGGGTCTACAAAGCAAGACTCATGGATTATGCCCATTCAGTTTTGACGCTTACAGACATTGCCAATGAGTAAGCCACTCAAAGTCTTGCAGGTAAACCTAAGGAACTCGGAGGCCGCCACGGCCGACGTGCAACGCTTTGTTGCTCAGGAAGACATACTTTTGGCCATTCTTTCGGAACCCTACTGCTACCCCGCGGCAGCAGGAGGGTTTCGTCTTCCCTTCTCCCCAAACACACGGACGGCAGCAATCTTCGGCGACCACTTCCGAACTTGCATTATGGTTAACGATGCGGTAGGAAATGAATTCACGTTCTCCTTCCTCCCGCAAGTTTCCAGCAAGTTCGTAACGGTCGTTTCAATTACCTTCAGTAGCAAAGTGACCTACTATTTTATAGGCACGTATTTTCCTCCCTCAGAGGATATACAGGTTCCACTCAAAGACCTCCGGAAAGCACTGGGTGTTTGCGGAAAGGGGAAGACATACATTTGCGGAGATTTTAATTGCCGATCGAAGGTGTGGTATGACACCGTGGATTCCGACTCCAGGGTGCAGGCGCTGGAGGAATTCATTGTACAGCACGAACTATTCGTGTTCAATCGACCAAACAAACCGCCTTCATTCGAGGACTCCCTCGGCAGGAAGAGCAACGTAGATCTAACGTTGGGCACTTGCGACACCGTCAATATAACCCACTCATGGGATATTGCGGAACATGTCATAATCACAGACCATAGAACAATCACTTTTGAAATAGGAGCACTTAATAATCCCATCAGGATTAGTAGGAATAGAAACCCAGATACAATCCAAGCGGAAACCATTGAGACGGAGTTAGCTCGATGGGTAGAGGAAAACGGCCCCAGGTCGGACAATCTAACCACCGAAAACGAAATCGAGGACATGGTTTCCGAATTGCACGGAAAAATCCAGGATCTAATCAATAGGAAAGCCCAAATGAAGAAGATCTACGTTGGCCGGCCTGACTGGTGGACCGACAATCTCGAAAGAGCGCGAAAGAATTATCTCTCGCGGAAGGCGGCCCTGTATAGGAACCGCATTGAGAACGAACAGAACGGGCTGTACATTGCAATGATGGAATCCAAGGAGAAATTCCTGGATATACTCAAAAAAGCAAAACAGGCGAGTTGGCAAAAGTTCGTCGAGGACGACCTTGTACCCAACCCCTGGGTACAAAAACCTACAAACTAGCGGCTAGAAAATACAAAGGCAAAAACATCCTTACCACCTTCAGTGGTGGGGACGGGAAGGTAACGGAAACGCCGGAAAAGACCCTGACCTACCTCATGAACGGTCTACTCCCCGACGACGATCGAAACTCCGATGCAACGGTGGATCACCAAACCATGCGGTCGGATTTCGAAAATCTGAGGGGCGTGCCGGACATGGCGCAGGTCAGGGAGGTCGAAAGCGACGAGCTGGATGACCTAATCAGGACGACACAAGCCAGAAAGGCACCGGGTTTTGACAACATTCAGGGATCTTTTCTTAAAAAACTCTATGTTGTCATCAAAAACGTGCTAATGGGTATATACAACGCGTGCATTAAGGTTGCTTATTTCCCCAAACTGTGGCAGAAGGGGGTCCTCAAGATCCTACTCAAGAACCCAGATGGGGAAACAAGCAACATTAAGAACTACAGGCCGATCACCCTCTTGCCGGTGTTCGGCAAAATTTTGGAAAAAATCATGAAAAAACGAATAATCGAAAGTAATACCCCTTACCACGATCGGTGCCAATATGGCTTCGTGGAAGGTATGAGCACCACAACAGCCCTTAAGGCATTTTATGCAAAAATAGATACTACGGAGATGAAGCGAAGGAAAGCCAAGGGTTTTCTCGCGGTAATCTTTTACGACATCTCCGGAGCTTTTGATAACATGTGGTGGCCGGCTCTTTTCCGCTCGCTGAGCGAAAAGGGGCTCCCACACAGGTTAAAGGTCATGATCAAAAGCTAACTTTCAGCTCGGGAAGTGACTCTCACTTCCGGGGTCTCAAAGGTAGGGAAAAGATCCACGAAGGGATGTCCCCAGGGCTCGGTCCTCGGTCCGATCCTGTGGAACTCACTTCTGGATCACTATCTAAAGCAAGAAAAACAAGAGGGTACTCATACCTTCGCGTACGCGGATGACATCGCGACGGTCGTCACGGCGTCTTCCCGAATCGAATTGCAAAGAAAACTACAAACGTGCGTCAATCAACTAAGCGGATGGTGCAAGGACATGAAACTCGCTCTCTCGGAAACGAAGACGAAGATCATGTGCTTGTACCCGAAGCGAGTCCATAATTACGACTTAGACGTAAAACTAAACGGAAAGAAGATAAAGGTGGCAAGGGAATACAAGTACCTTGGGGTCCTTATTGACGAAAACCTATCGATGCAACCGCACGTAAACTACGTTTGCGGCAAAGCCAGTAAACTGGTCCATGCGCTGCATCGAATGGCCAAAAGTGGTTGGAACTTGGACACCTCGAACTCTATGCGAAGGATCTATCAGGGGGCGGTGGTCCCCATCTTGGCTTACGGAAGCGAGATCTGGATACATAGAATAGGGAATAAGCACACGTTGGCCCGGCTGATATCGTGCTATGGATTTTGCTGTCGAGTGATAGCAAAATGTTATAGGACTGTGTCGGCCTTAGCCGCGGGTGTTTTGGCAGGTATCCACCCAATCGACTTAGAACTCTTACGACTACTGTCATGGCGTGAAGCCAAAAACAAGAAAGTAACCACCTTTATGGGGGTAAGAATAGACCCAAACGAATATAGATACAGAGTAGAAATGAAACGGAAGATGGAGGAGATTATTCAACTAGAATGGCAAAAAAGGTGGGATGATGGAGTGGTAGGTAGAATTACCTACCAGTTCATCCCCAAGGTAGCTAATAAAATAACTAACAATTCTTTTCAGATGACTCAAATGCTAACCGGTCATGGCGAGTTCGGCCGACACCTCAAGAGATTGGGGAAATCGGAGGACGGACTATGCCCGGCCTGCGACGTTCTCGATGAACCTACACATCGGATACGGGAGTGCGATTTGTACATGCAAGAACAGTTGGAGTTGGCGGCCTATCATGGCATCCATCTCCCTGCACAACTGGACGAGCTGTACGAAGAAACACCACCCGACCTGATGTGTAAATTCCTCGAGAACAAGACCGTTGTTATTACCGAGAACTAATTATATAAAACCAATAACCCGACATGAAATAAGGTCTGGGTGTGAATAAAAAAACGACATACTGGAATTGAAAAGAAAAAAAAAATGTTTAATACTTACCATGAGACCTACCAACAAGCGAAGAATGAATAAACGCCCATACAAACCGGATTCGGAAACCTGAAAAAAAAACAAAAATCATTAGAAATAACCTATAAAAATCATGCAGATTAAATGTATGTTACAATACCAACCAACGAATGCGGTTTGAAACCCCATCAAAAATTCATACCAAAGACCCCGAAACAGATAATTTAAATTTTTGAGACAATTTATTTTTTATTTTTTTATGACAACATGAAATCTCTGCCAATTTGCAGATTATCTTTTTGATTGGCAATTGCCAACCTGTTTTTTATTATATATAATAAATTAACTTCAATTGCTACAATTTCGGCATCTTCCACCGCTTCAACCGCAGCTAACATTGCTAATTCATCAAAACTTGCCATTTGATAATATTAACTTTTTGATAATAATTATTTATAATAACAAACTTCTAGCTACAATACATTCACAGATTGCAAAAACAGATTCACAAATGTCACTTTTAAGTATTAAAAGCGCAAGCGCAAGTATTCGTCATCGCACACGACCGTGCACACGACTAAAATTCTCATGCGTAACTACCACACGTTGTAGGTCGTGTAATTTTCGTGCGCAAATATTCGTAGACGATTGCTCGAGAATGCGAATTTTTGATTCGTATGCGAAAGTGACGTAGTTTCGTATGCGAATGAATTCGAGTGAGTTCTAGAATAGGGTCCCAGTCATCTTCCTGTAGCACGTATACCCCTTTAAATTCCCCCCTTTCATTACCATACACACACATTGCCCCGCAAGAATCACAAGTTGTTGAAATTGTTTTGCAGTAGTGGTTGCAAATAAGACAAGGTTGAAATAACGGTAGACGGTTGATCAGTTAATAAATGTTTAATAACAATAAAAGATAAGAGTTGAGATTTCAATACATATAGGTGTATACACAACAACAGTTGAACAAGTACTCAAATAAAACTAACGAGATGACTAATTTATAAATCTAAGCGGGCCAGTCATTCATATTTATGTTGATGACTTCCGCGTAACTAATTATATACAAATGAATTTATTTCTTAACACTTCCACCAATTCTTTGTGTTAATTAGTTCCTGTATAATAAAAGAGACAAAACAGAAATAAAATAAACTTAAAACTAATCAGAGCAAAAACATTGAAAAGATAAACAAAAGAAATTTAAGTCACATTAATAGCCTTGATACTTTTCTTTCCATCTGGGTTGATTTTTAGTTTTAAAAATCACCTACAAGCTATGATATTCTGGTTTTGTTTTCTTTCGGTTAACTCCCAGGTTGAATTTTTTTCTAATGCTCTCAGTTCGTCTTCCATCGCATCTTGCCACTTCTCCGAATCTTTGCATGACAATGCTTCTTCGTAAGTTTGAGGTTCTTCTGCAACAAAATTTACTTCGAAATCGTCATACCTGTGTGGTGCCGAGATCCTTTCTCTTGAACGTAGTTGATATCTGGGCTGTTCCACCACTGGTTCGGCTACGGCTTCTTCGACTTCTTCAGCTATTGGAACTTCCGGTTCTTCCTCGTTGTCTTCTTCATCGTAGTCTTCTAGATCAACTTGGACGGTGTTCTTTCTCTCGATTGGTCCTACCAAGTCTTCATTGAAAATGACATCTCTGGAGATCGTGATTTTCTTGGTTTCCATGTCGAGTAAGCGATAATTTGTTGAATTACCATCATAACCCACTAATATTGTCTTTTTGCTTTTTGGTTCCAATTTTGTGCATTTTTGTTTTGGTACATGTACGTACGCTAAACTTCAGAATGTTTTTATATGAGACAGATTTGCTTTCTTGCCTGTCCACAATTCGTATGGTGTAGTTTCATGTGCATTTGTATTAGGTGTTCTGTTCAACACGTATACCGCAGTGTTAACGGCTTCATCCCATAATTCCGTTTTTAGGTCTTTTTCGTATAGCATTGCTCGTGCACTTTCCACTATTGTTCTCATTTCGCGTTCCGCACGTCCGTTTTGCTCAGGTGTATACGGAGCTGTTCTTTCAATTTCGATTCCCCGATCGCGTAAAAAGTCTTTGAAATTTTTATTAATAAATTCCGTTCCATTGTCGACATGCAATGTTTTTATTGGATGCCCGAATTTATTATTGCACAGTTTAACAAACCACTTGAAAGATTGTAAGGCGTCACTTTTATGTTTAAGAAGGAATACTACGCGGTGACCCGTTGATTGATCTTTAAATAGCAGGAAGTAATTTGAGCCTCCGATACTCGTTTCGGCGAATGGTCCACACACGTCGCTGAAAATTACTTCTCCCGGCTTCACTTTGTGGTTTACCCGACCGAATTTTAATTTATGTTATTTCGAGTAAATACAACTCTCGCATTTTATGTCTTCTATTTTTGTTAAATTTATTCCTCGAATTTCGCCTTTTTTAACTAAACTTTTTATAGCTTTTATATTTACGTGACCAAGCCTATTGTGCCATGTAATCAATTTTTCCATATCCGTAGCGGCATAGTTGACTTCATAATTTGTCATGGTTTTAAAGTGTAGTGTATACCAATTATTTGACCTTCTAGTAGCAACAGCAACTAAATTTTTATTTTCATATACGTAGGCGTAATTGCTTTCTTTAACAACTTTATAACCATTTTTTGTTAATACGCCTTCAGAAAATAAATTTCGTCTTAGATCCGGTACAAAAAGTACGTTTTTAATTATGGCATCATACCAATTTCCGTTTAATTTCTTTTTTATTGTAATCTTGTGCAAAGCGGAGTGCTATGATGAGTCAAACAAGCTTTCTTTTTGTACTTCTTCCGCGTAATACTTTGTTTGACTCTTTTTTATTTGAATTGTTCCTTTTCCGTGTACTTTTAGAACTTTATTGTTTCCTAACTTGACTGTGTTTTCATCGTCGAATTCTTCGAAACTTACGAAATTTTCTTTGATGTAAGTCATAGTATGAGCGGATGCTCCACTATCCATCACCCATTCTTCGTTTTCCGCTGTTGTTAGGATTTGTCGATTTGTTCCTCTGCACCTGTTAGGAATGCTGACACATTTCCTTCTTTCGACCTTGGCCCATTTTCTCGTCTTTGACGTTCATCTTGCGCGTTTGTGCGCTCTTTTCTTGGTGCCCTGCAGTTTCTTGCAAAGTGCCCTTTCTTTTGACAATTGAAACATGTGATTGTCGTTTTTGTCTTCTTTTCTTAGAGAAGAAAAGTTTTTTCCGAATCACTTTCACTGCTCGATGAATGGTTTTTTCTCCTCCGTGTGACTTTATATAAGCTTTCACTCGTAAACAGGCCACTAAACTAAAAGCGATGACCCGGCAAATGGTCATCTAAAAAAACGAGTTTTAGCATTCACCTTGCACCTTTTCGTGATCGTAGCTGTACTGTACGGATCGGCTAAGCTCTGTATGTTTAATACTAAGTACCGAGAGCTGGGTTCTCCAAAGAGATTCGTAGGTTCTTATGAAAAAGCTTTGCTAAATAATTACTTCCTTATTTTGGGCGCCAGAATCGAGTAAGGACTTTAGGAAATCTTAGTCGTCCTTATCGAGACAAAAATTTGAAATAAAAAATAAAATAAAATTGACTATCTAATTAGAATAACATACTTTTAATTTGAAATAATTTTATACGAAAAATATAAGCAAACGGAACAATTTCTCAAAAATGCACATATAAAAGATAACAAAATATTTAAAACACAAAAGATATTCATTTACACAAAATAAATTCAAAAGTATTAACATCGTAATGTTCGGATCGAATCAAAATATCAATCCGAATATAAATGTCTTTGTGAAAAGACGGCGTGTACATGACGCTGTAAAACTACACTAGGTAGGCAAGTAACAAATTTGGAGCCATTGAAGATGGTCACCAAATTAATCGACGAATTTATGTTTATTAAAATCAACTATTTTATGCTGAAGGCAAATATTAAATTTTGACAATTTCCACATGTAACTATTCTTAAAATAAACTTACGGTTTTTCTTGATGTTACATAAAGGTTAAAAAGGTAGCAGGTGACTAGTCTCCGTTCCTCCTTGTCGTTTAGCATAAAACTTGCTAATTAAACTTGACCTAAAACATTTTCAGAAAAGCACACATGTAGGAAAATTGTCAATTAAAATTATTAAAAAAAGATAGTTATTAATTGAAAGTGAAACAGATAAATTATTTAAATTTTGATTAACCATACGACCATATTTATGTGTTGAAAAGTTGAACGATTGAAACTTTGAACGGCGTC
Source organism: Podabrus alpinus (assembly GCA_932274525.1). Classification (NCBI taxonomy): domain Eukaryota; kingdom Metazoa; phylum Arthropoda; class Insecta; order Coleoptera; family Cantharidae; genus Podabrus; species Podabrus alpinus. The sequence goes on from OW026452.1 coordinate 32,999,384, forward strand.
CTCATTAATTCCCATATTCGAAAACTCGATTGAAAAGTTGAACGTTTGAAGTTTCGATGAAAACGCTACGGTGTCTTCATAAACTCCCATATTCAAAAAAACTAACCGAAAAGTCGAACGTCAAAAACTTCGATGAAAACGTTCCGCCATTTTCCAATTTGTCAACTGTTGGACGTCGGACTGTCCTTTGGGATTGATAAAACAATCCTCTAGTTTTGCCTGTCCGGGCGAGGTTAAAAGCATTGAACAAAAATTCCTCGTTCGGATAGTCGGCCATCTTTTGCCGTTTGTACCAGTTCAAGTCGGGCAGCCATATTACCATGTGGATAGCGTCTTCGAAAAATTTGCGATCCATAAAAATCGATTTGTGATCGTATGAATCACTTGATGGAAAAATAAGGTTGTCATACCTTTTACTACTATAAACATCGTCACTTTAAAACTAGTTTGGGTGTTTAACTACCCCACAAAACTTTAAGAAAATTGAAAACTTAAGGAGCATAAATTATTATGCGTCTTTCAGCCATGCTTGCCGACTGACCTCTTGCGCAGTACCTTCCTGACAAATAGGATTGAAAATCAATCGCATTGGTCGATATCGGAAATGCTAATAAAATTAGAAATTATAAAGAAATAAAGCCGAAGCTACGGTAAAAAATTAAAAGTGATTTTTAAACAAAAAAATAAAGTACGTTGACAAATAAGATTTGTTAACGTAAAAAAGGAATGTAACAAAAGGCCGTTACATCCGTTTGTTGCTCAACGCAGCATCAGATTCCAGCTCGCTGGTCACCAACGCCTTCTTTACTTTATTGTTGGCTTCTTTCAAAGTGTCTAAAAATATAAGTACTGTAAATAAACTACAAATTGACTATTAGTAAATTTATTACCATAAACATTGTTCCGAAATCCTGTAAATCTATACTTTGTCCACGTTTCTTCTGGCGACTCATACTTTTCAATCGCCGTTAGCACCTGTTTATTTGTATAATTTGATGGCCAAAAGCACATACTATCTTCATGCAGCTACCATGAAGTTGGCACAGCAGACACAGATTGTTCATCATCAAAAGTGATCACCGTCCACGTGTTGGTATTCATTGTGTTATCTATTATTATTGTTCTCTTTCTCTGCTAATTATTACACTACTGACCACGGTGTGTTATCTCTTAGGTAAAAATTAGGAACGTGTTTTAGTTCCTCCTCTATTCGATGTTATTGGCAGATATAGTATGGATGTGTACAACGAACTCTTCTCTTCTTCACGGGTAGTCTCAGAAATTACCTGCTGTGCCTCCATGGCATCGATGCGATTATTCATATCTGCCATTGTCGCTTGTAAAATATTGAGCTTTCTTACAATTAGTTCTAGATATTCTAAAACCCACTAATTAGTATACAAATTCAATACAAAATACAATATGAACTTACTATTAGTTATGTCAGAATTATCTTTCCCGGTAGCAAGAGAGGAACCAGGCGTATCAATTTGGGACGTACTCCTACTATTTTCAGCAATATCGTTCACAATATTGCTGCGATTTGATGTTTGTGGGGTCATTTGGCGAACCACAGGTAGGGGTTGTTTTTGAGTATCAACTGAAAATAATCAAATAATATTTATAATATGTAATCAAATTCAACTATTAATTAAATTAATAATATTATGTACTTGATAATAAATGTACTATTTTACCATTTGAACTTCTTAATAGAGGAAGCCGTGGAAATAAATTCTTCCTCATTATTATATCTTCTGCGTCAGTATCACTTGAGGAACCATAATCTTTTCTCTTCCGTTTGTTTTTCGACGGATTTGACGAAGCATCTGACTTTTAAGCAATATTTATTACTTGTTTGTATATATATTGCTGTGTGCTTACGTAAGGCCTTTAAGAGACCCGCACTTTATGATACAAAATTGTTATGAATACCCTCGCTAATAGGGTTAAAGGTTCTTATCGTTAATGTTTTATATGGGTGTACGTAATTGTACCCCGTCAATGGAAAAGTATGTGAAAATTTGTAAACACAATTTAATGAAATAAGGTGCCTCAGCTTAGCTCTTTCGTAGTGCATGTATCTTACCTTGTACAGGGTGGATTCGTTCCGTTACCAATGCTGTAAATGAAATTATGGTGCGGAACAGGTCTAAATAAATATCCTTCGTTACAAAGTTATTAATGTTTTTATTAAGCACACAAATGAAAATAAATATTTGGTTATATCAAAAAGTTCTATTATTAAATCTATTATATAAAAAAATTCTGAACGTAAAATGATGCAAAACACGTGTCGTACGAAGTCCGGAGATTTCACTTAAGTTTATAAAGATTTTATTGCAATGTGCACGATACCTTATTAAATCCAGGAATATTTCTTTTATTTGAAATGGAGATGGTACAATTGCGCGTCAAAGACACTCAAAGGGTTCATTTACCATCGGAAACTTCCAGATATAGTTTGTTGACCTCGTTTTGTTGTGAATTTTATTTCTTCAAAAATATTTCCAATCTTTTACAATTTTCACCTTATTATTGGTTTTACGTAGGTAAGTAACTATTTTGTTGAATTATGCACTTGTATTTTGTAATTTCACTATTTATTTTTACTATAATTATCAATTTTATTAGCACGATTCTAAATTCGCCACCTTGCACGTGTGAATATCAACACCAACCTTTTTATCAATTGTTTTATTAATTCCTTTTACGAAGTTCATCGCTATCTTGATCTTTGCATAGACGTATTTTATTGGTCGATCGAAAAATCAATATTATTTGAAGTTTCACAGTACAGGTATGGACTAAGCCCATTGTGGTTCGTTGAAATTTTATAAGTAAAATTTTTATATTTTCAGATTGGATCGACTTCTTGATATTGCTTCGTGGTTGGACAAATAAAGATGATGGACATGAACTTTCCATACGCAGTTCATTAAGTTGTGACATGCCGAACTCACGTAATAATTTTAACAAACTTATTTTAAATTTAACGCTAACATGGATTTTTACATTTATCAATTAATTAACAAATTTCTGACTTTTAAAATACCTTTCTTATTGCTAACAATTTTTCATTTACTATAAATTAACATTTTAACAAAAACAATTATTAAATGATACATTTCAAATTTATTTTATTCAAACCTGTTTTATGTCCCGTTTTCAACGAATCATTTGACTTTAAGTTAATTTCTTGGTATCGGATGAAGTTTTTCTGATTACTTTGATAAGTTACATGCTTTTATTCATTAACAAAATTTTACTGAAACTTAAATGACGTACTTCCATTGACGTGGTATCTCGATACCGCATTTACCCCCTGTTAATTTGTAATTTAAAAGAAAAATACCTATTTTTGTGTTAAATTCCACAATTAACCTTTATGTGCTTTTTATTTCAAAAATATGACAAAATAAATTTTTACTGTAACGTTTTCTAACGAATATAACTAATATCAAAATTAACTCACTAAATCTTAATAACTGTTTTAACTAATTACTCAAATTCAACGAAACTAACTAATCCTATTCAAATTTTCAAACTATTCTATATATTAACTTAACTAACAAATTTGACCAAGATTTCTGATAACGATTTAACTTTATTGAGTGTTAAATTTTTAAATTTGACTTCAGTTTTATTTTATTCAAACATTGACCCTTTATTTTTAATCTTCCTATTTTTAACTCGTCTATTTGCTTTTGGGTGATTTCTATTTTCCTATCATTCTAATTCATTTTTATTTATTATTATTATTGGCATTCTTTATTTTACTATAATCAATATTGTCCTATATTTCCCCATATTTATTCGGTAACCTCTTTTTTGGTTCCATATTCATTTTACTTACATAATCATATAATCAATTTATTTCATTTACACCTGTGATCTATTTTCTTATCCCCAGGTATCTATTCTCACCTAACTTCTTCTAGTTACTCCATCTGAGTTAACTTATTATATTTTAATTTTCCCCCCTTTTATTTCTCATTGTTCAACATTGAATACCAATTTTATTAAATACTTTTTAGTCTCTCAACTTAAATTCATAGTTATTTATCTCAAGTTCATGTTTTCACCCAAAACCTAAATTCAGAATTTTCTTTCTAAAATTAATTAAATTCTTTTAAAGTTTCATTGAATAAATTCTCGTTTTCCAATTGTATTAATAACTTTTATCATTTATCTTAAGCAAATCTCAATAATTTTTATTATTATGGAATCTTTCATCTTGGTCAATTTTATTTTCATATTTAAATAGCCTTAATCAAATTTACAGTGCTATTTTTAATTGGTCATTGTTCCATTCTTAAAATTATATTTACAATTGTCAAAATTTTTTCTTTTTACTATTTTCCTGTAGCGGTTTGTCGTGTATGTTGTAAAATTTTTCTTATTTAAGTTTCGCCGTTATTCATTGTTGTCATTTATCATTATAGATCCATCGTCCCACCTATAAATCAGATCGATGTGGAAGCGGCCTCGAATTTGTTCTGAATCGGGATGTCTTAGCTGATAGGTGCATTCGGCTACCTTTTCATCGACGATGAATGGTCCTTCATAGGGAAGTTGAAGTTTTTGGCACTGGTTGTGCTCTCTACGTCCCAATCGTAGCTTTTTAACTATCACCCATTCGCCTATTTCAAAATTGCACTTTTTCTTTATCTTTTTGTTCATTTTTCTTGTATATTTTTGGCTCCTTTTCTTGAGCCTTTTTCTAACGTCTTCTAGTATTTCATTGTATTCTTTTTCCGGCTGATCATACACCCATGGTCGTTCCGGTTGCTGATTTAACATAAGAAAGTGTGGTGTTCTTTCCGTAGCTATGCTTGGGATATGGTTGATGAAATTTTCTACCGTTTCGAGTTTACTATGCCATGAAGGTTGATCATTGTGTACCAGGAGTCTGAGGAATTTAATCGTCTCTTGGACATACCTCTCACAGATGTTTCCTTGTGGATGTCGTATGGAACAATACGTGACTTTCACACCACGTTCTTCCCAATGCTGTCTAAAACGTTGGTTATCGAAGTAAGTTGCATTATCAACTAAAATTCTTTTTGGTTTAATAATTTCGTTACAGAAACGATCCAGAAGTTCCAGTGAAATGTCCGTTGTACATGATACGGTTGGATATAATTGGACGAATTTTGTGAAAGCATCAACTACGACGAAGATGTTATGAAACTCACTACTGGCTATTAAATTACCGATATAATCAACTGCAACTAACTCCCCAGGTTGTTCTAGTTTTAAGCTTTGCACGATATTTTGGTTATGAAAATTTTTAAATTTCCCCATTTGACATAATGTACATTGGTTAATGGTACGTTTTATAATTTTTAAATCTTTATGGCAGAAATAATTTTCCCTGAACATAAGCCACGTTCTCTTGATACCGGCATGCCCAAATTTTGAATGTAACGCGTTTGTAATATTTATTGTGGTAGGTTCATCGATCACATATAATTCTAAATTTCTCACAGTTTTTATGATTACGTTATCTTTATATTTAAATGACTTTAGGTTTTCTTGATCGTTATTATCTAATTTAATTTTTAAACTATCAAAACATTCATTTTCCTGAGCTAACAAAACATCCTGACGTGTAAACGGAATTTCGTCATCAACCAGTTGGTTTAATGCAATTAAAATTTCTTTAGGCTTATTTTCCGGGTTATCTTTTCTACTAAGCGCGTCTGCAACAATATTATTTTTGCCTTTAATATGCACGATGTCGAATGAGTACTCCATAATGAGCAAACTCCACCGATAAATTCTATTATTCGTAAATTTTGTACGCATTAAAAATGTCAACGCCGAGTGATCAGTGTGTATTTCAAAACGGTTGCCGATTAGGTAAAATTTTAATTTTGTGAGCGCAAACACGATAGCTAACATTTCTTTCTCGGACGTGGAATAATTAAGTTCAGATTTCTTTAACGTTCGTGAAACAAAACTTATCGGTTCTTCTTCCCCATTACGCATTTGTATTAAAGCACCTCCTACCGCAAAATGACTTGCGTCTGTCTTTAGTATAAACTTTTCTTTAAAATCGGGATGAAGTAGTTTGACGTTCTCATATAATGTATTTTTCATTTGATCAAAAGCTTTTTGTTTGTCATCGTCCCATTTCCACCTTACCGATTTCTTCAGTAGCTCAAGTAACGGAACTGTTAAATTAGAATAGTTAGGTACGAACCTTTTATAATAATTCATTAACCCTAAAAATGATCTTAATGACTTTAAGTTAAATGGTCGACGGTAGTTTTTGATTTCTATTATTTTCCCATCGTCTATCTTAATACCCTCGTTTGAAATTATGTAACCCAAATATTGAACTCGCGTCTTGTAGAACTCACATTTTTCTATGTTGAGCTTCAAGTCTGCATCATTTAATGCTTTTAAAATTTTATCTAAATGAATTTTATGAATTTCTTCATTTTCGCTGAAGATTATTATGTCATCAACATAGTGTGCGCAAAAATGACTAAATTGGTTGAGAATGACTTGTAATGCACCGATGAGTGCCGCGCTGCTAGTGGATAATCCAAATGGAACAACTCGAAAGATATATGTGTTTCCGTCGACGCTAAAACCTGTGTATTGTTGTGAGTCTTTATGTAATTTAATCAGCCAAAACGAATTTCTTAAGTCGAGTTTACTAAAAGTTTTTGATGATCCCAATTTTGATAACAATGACTCCATAGTTTCCGGACTTTCAAACTGGGGTTTTGTAACTGCGTTTAACCCCCTCGCGTCTAAACATAATCTTAAACTCCCGTCTTTCTTTTTAACAATAACGAGTGGGTTTAAATACGCTGTCGGAGATTTTATTATGATGCCGTCATTTAGCATCTTTTGAATTTCTAATTGTACCTGGTGTTTGTAACATTGCGGAATAGGGTAATTCTTACAGCGGAATAGCTTGTCTTTGATAATTTGTAACTTGTGTACGTAATTTTTCGCGGTACCCGACTCCTGATTTATCAATGCATCGTATTTCGTGAATAATTTTATGACTTCGTGAGTTTAATCATTTGGACAATCTAGTTTTATGTTTTTCAAATCCCCTTTGTTTTTATTTATTAACTGTGTATCCCAATTAACATTTCTTAAACCTTTTTCCCTGTCATAATTAACATAATTAACATTGTATTCCCCTTCTATTGAATTCTCTACTAACATTTCCGGTTCATTCCCATCAGTGATTTGATTACCTAAATTGTTTGTCCAAGTGATCTCTTTGTTTAATATTTTTACTACCTTCCGTTCTGCATCAATGATCATATTAAATTTATTAATTAAGTCGATTCCAAGTATGCATTGCATAGATAAATTTTTAATAATTAAGATCGATTCTTTTATAACTACATCCCCTATTTTAATTGTCGCGAGTACGCTTTCGTTTGCAGACGAGAACTTTTTCTGGTTTGGCGTTACCAAATTTACTATCTTTGTTTTTAAAATTGTATCTTTAAAATTTTCTTGATTTTTCGAAATTACCCCCTGATTTATTAATGAAATTTCTGCCCCTGTATCTATTAAACAATTTACCTGAACGTTATTAATATTTACCATAATGTATGGCAATAAATCAAATTTATTTTCATTATTTAACCCCCCCGTATTTTCGATACTGATAAACTCTTTGGGATGCTGATAAGAGCTTATCTGCATATTCATTGGCACGCCGTTTATTGAAAATCCTGTGGAGAAGATGTTTCTTCCTCCACAGCAGGTGTCCTATTTATCGTAACACTATTAATCGGTCTGTTTTCTGTACTGGCTGACGTTCGGTTTGGGAAACGTTCGTCGCCCCCTTGTTGATTATTGTGGTCGTTTGTGCGATTGTCATAACTACGCCAATTTGACTCAAATCTACCTCCTCTCTGAAAACGTCCACGATAACCCTGATTATAATTTCTATTATTTCCGTAATAGTTACCTCTACCAAAATTATTTCGATTTGAGTTGTACCCTGCGTTACGATCATCCTGACTGTCCCGATTGTTAGTATTAAAATTATTGTAACCACCCCTACGATTTTCAAAATTATTTTCATTTCTGCCGTAATTATTATTGTTCTGGTTATAATTTCCAGATCGTTCGTAACGGTTGTATCTATTGTCCTGATTATTGCGATTGTCGTTCCCATTATTGTGATAAGTGCGCTGGTTATTCGATTCGCGTTGCCCCCCTGAATAATTGTTAAAAGTTCTAGTCGCGTTATTATAGCTTGGCCTATTGGCTCTTTCGTCCATGTTAACCGCATCTGTTCTCCTTAACAATTTCGATAATTCGGATATCGTGTTTATATTTTCCAGAGCTACCCGATTAATTATATCTTGGCAGAAATGATTAGATAAGTGTTCAACGATTTCTTCCTCGGAGACTTCCGGTTCAAGTTGCGTTACCTCGTTAATGATGTTCTCCGCGTAATCATTGCGGCGACCGTACCCTTTAAATTTACCGTTCATTAACTCGTTACGTATTCGCCCCTGAGCTTGCTTGTCCCAGTAACGATCTAGAAATAGTCTTTCAAAACCGACAAAATCTTCAAATTTATCTTGCACACACCCGAACCATTTTTTAGCATTGCCACCCATCATAGAGCAGATGCAATTTTTGAATTTATTCACATCGCGGATGTGACTTGTGCTGCGGTTCGCGTATTTGATAAATTGTTTAGGGTTAAAGTCCCCTTTTTCGTAGAACTTTATTGCTTGCCCGTTGTTTGTCGGCCACGTGATGTCTTGTAGAGCCGATAAAGTTATAGAATTGTTTGTGCTTTCACATTTTATTTTTACGTTTTCTTCAAGTAATTTTAGTTTTTCGCCCTGATCATTGAACTTCAGGTCTACCCGATTTTCTAATTTACACACCTCTTGACTCATAACCGTTTTTGAATTTTCTATTTTCGTGTCGATTTCTTTTTCCAGTATAATTTTATCCTTAATTTCTGATAGTTCTTCGCCTAGTTCATACACCTTTTCTTCTACCCTTATTACATTTTGATTTGTTTTGTTGACCTCATTCGAAAATTTGCCTTCAATTTCTATTTTTAAATTTTGTAGACTAATACTGAAGTCCTCTGCGCCTTTTTTAATTAAATTTTCTAACCTCTGACTGGTTTCTTCTGCTTTATCTTCTGCGTTTTTAATAATTAACCTTGTGTTTTCTTCCGTTTTCCTTGCATTTAGGAGATCTCTTTCTTTTGCTTTTTCTTCTGTGTTTTTAATAATTAACTTTGTGTTTTCTGAAAGAGCATCTTTCATGCACTCCATCATTAATTGCATTTCTGTTTTTTCTTCTTTCTTAGGTGTCTCGTCAACATCTAATTGAATTAACATTTCACCTGCTGTGGCTTCTTCGGTTATTGACACCCCTTCTTCTGACGTTTCTTCTTCCTCTACTTCCGGATTTTTCTTTTCATACCTTATAGTCCTATCCGATTTTTCTGCCATTTTGATTTATTTTTAAGCAATTTAGTTATAAGGAAATAGTTTTTTAAGTTAATTGATGATGTACGTTTAATTTTAGTAATAAATATTTTTAATTTTAATTTTAAGAAAATTTTTAGTTTTAATGTTATCGTTGTAAATAATTTTGATGAAATTTTTCGTTGTAACTAACCTATCTATTAATTTAATTATATTGACCTAATTTTACTCGCGGTACGAGGTTATTCGAGGTGACTCGAGCCTCACGTTGTTGCGCCAAAAAGTGCTGTGTGCTTACGTAAGGCCTTTAAGAGACCCGCACTTTATGATACAAAATTGTTATGAATACCCTCGCTAATAGGGTTAAAGGTTCTTATCGTTAATGTTTTATATGGGTGTACGTAATTGTACCCCGTCAATGGAAAAGTATGTGAAAATTTGTAAACACAATTTAATGAAATAAGGTGCCTCAGCTTAGCTCTTTCGTAGTGCATGTATCTTACCTTGTACAGGGTGGATTCGTTCCGTTACCAATGCTGTAAATGAAATTATGGTGCGGAACAGGTCTAAATAAATATCCTTCGTTACAAAGTTATTAATGTTTTTATTAAGCACACAAATGAAAATAAATATTTGGTTATATCAAAAAGTTCTATTATTAAATCTATTATATAAAAAAATTCTGAACGTAAAATGATGCAAAACACGTGTCGTACGAAGTCCGGAGATTTCACTTAAGTTTATAAAGATTTTATTGCAATGTGCACGATACCTTATTAAATCCAGGAATATTTCTTTTATTTGAAATGGAGATGGTACAATTGCGCGTCAAAGACACTCAAAGGGTTCATTTACCATCGGAAACTTCCAGATATAGTTTGTTGACCTCGTTTTTTTGTGAATTTTATTTCTTCAAAAATATTTCCAATCTTTTACAATTTTCACCTTATTATTGGTTTTACGTAGGTAAGTAACTATTTTGTTGAATTATGCACTTGTATTTTGTAATTTCACTATTTATTTTTACTATAATTATCAATTTTATTAGCACGATTCTAAATTCGCCACCTTGCACGTGTGAATATCAACACCAACCTTTTTATCAATTGTTTTATTAATTCCTTTTACGAAGTTCATCGCTATCTTGATCTTTGCATAGACGTATTTTATTGGTCGATCGAAAAATCAATATTATTTGAAGTTTCACAGTACAGGTATGGACTAAGCCCATTGTGGTTCGTTGAAATTTTATAAGTAAAATTTTTATATTTTCAGATTGGATCGACTTCTTGATATTGCTTCGTGGTTGGACAAATAAAGATGATGGACATGAACTTTCCATACGCAGTTCATTAAGTTGTGACATGCCGAACTCACGTAATAATTTTAACAAACTTATTTTAAATTTAACGCTAACATGGATTTTTACATTTATCAATTAATTAACAAATTTCTGACTTTTAAAATACCTTTCTTATTGCTAACAATTTTTCATTTACTATAAATTAACATTTTAACAAAAACAATTATTAAATGATACATTTCAAATTTATTTTATTCAAACCTGTTTTATGTCCCGTTTTCAACGAATCATTTGACTTTAAGTTAATTTCTTGGTATCGGATGAAGTTTTTCTGATTACTTTGATAAGTTACATGCTTTTATTCATTAACAAAATTTTACTGAAACTTAAATGACGTACTTCCATTGACGTGGTATCTCGATACCGCAATATGTATTGCTTAATAAACATTATCTCTCTCTCTCTCTCTCTCCAGCTCGCTAGTCACCATGGCCTTTTGAACTTTTTGATTGGCTTCTTTGAACGTTTCTAAAAATATAACTGTAAATAAACTGCAAATTGACTATTAGCAAATTAATTAATACCATAGACATTGTTGCTAAACCCAGTACACTTGTATAGTTTCCATGTTTCTGGATTTGGCGACTCACATTTTTCAATCGCCGTTATCGCCCGTTTGTCTGTATAATTAGATGGCCAAAAGCACGTGCCATCATCCTGCAACCATGAAGAAGGCACAGCAGATTTCGATTGCTCATCGACAAATGTTATAACAGTTCACGTGTTGATATCCATTGTATACTATGTAGCCCACTGCTATAATACAGAACTGACCGAAAATTCAATTTCGGGATGTATTGATAAACTGGCAATTTATTGTAACCAAAAGATATACTCATTTAGTTTTTTTTTAAGGTATAAAGGTGACTACTTCTTTATAGTGATGCACAAATCTATACAGCCGCGCTAATACTAATAGTGCAGCATCTTAAGAAAGCGCTTCCAGGACGCGACAGTGTCAGCAAAAATACCTCACGTGATTATCAGATTATCATGAGGTATTTTTATGAAACGAGGTCATTTATGTCAGCATAAAACTAATAAGTTCTTAGTATTAAATGAATTCTATATACAGGGTCCCACTAACTAAGTAATTTAATTAATATTTTTTTATATTAATTTTGGAACGTTACAACTATTATAATTTTTTCTCTGTTAAATATTGAACTACACGTGTATTTCTTATAAGTTTCTGCGTCTGATGTCACATCTAAACGCCCCATTTATATAATATGTATTAGTGGTATTGTAACCGCGGACCGTCCTTCGGAACTACTTTTCCTAGGAACGGCTGGAGTTATTAAAAAATAAGCAAATTTGCTGATCGAACACAAAATCCCACTTAGGCACTTATCGATCTACTGAGAATATTTATAGATTATGCTGCCACCACCGTTCGACCGATTATGCCCACCGTAGAATTCTGTTCTCCAAAAAAACCACCCTATCAATTTGGTAAGCGACTTCCTGGTAATGAGCCCCAGACACTCCCCGTTTTGACGTTACGTCCCCCGGCTAAATGTTGAAGTTGAAACTTCGGTGCGGGCAAAACGACACTAAGCTCGACACTGAAAATAAAACGTCCTTTTCCTCAACAGGAAAAACGAAAACACTGAATTTTAAAACCAATATTTATTACTAGGGATAAATTTATAACAAATACATTGTGGTGTTCCGATTGTTGAATTCGAATCCACGACAGATATAAATTTTGAAATTTTTTAAATTTTTAACTTTTATTTTCTCGTTACACAAAAATTCTGTTTTTATCATTAGTGATAACTTTTGATAGTGAAATAATTCAATTCTTCAATTTTTTAAATTTTTTTGTTTAATAAAATTTTTTTTTACAATTCTAAATATGGGTTAGTAAATAAATTGTTTTCACACATAAAAAATTAATAGCACCTCTATAATAATAGTTCAGAGATAAAAATTCATTTGATTTGCAAATACACATGTAATTGTATAGATAATATTTTAATGTCATAAATTTCACTGTTAACTGTTAAAAAAATAATGCTAAATACCTTGTCCTTCGTTTTAATCTTGTTTACAACACTCGATGAACACACCAATCTCATACGCAGGCTGATTTCCAATCCTCCAAACCAACTGTTCATGAATCAAATCCACAATTGTCGAATTTTCCAAATAATTTGTGATTAATTTTGCAACCATTAAATTTTTATTAATTTTGACCACTTTTTATTCCTCTTACTATAATTTTTCTTAAATTTCCACTTTGGAAAACCATATAAAAAATCCACTTTGTGTTCCACTTGATAAAAAACGCTTTTTTTTAAAATCAATCTCATCGATCGCTAAATCACCGCTCAAATTCTTGTTTATCCAAGAACGAATGCGTCCATGTCGACTTCGCCGCCGAAAATTCTTTTCCACGCGTGCGCGATTTTTGATTTACGCCCTCTGATTGGTTGATTGATTGATTTTGGCTCATTATTTTAAAATGTGTCCGGGTACTGGACGTATTTGAATTTGCAAATCTCTGCGAGTGTCGTTTCGCGCACTTATGTTTTTTAATTCCACGCATGACTTTAAACACATCATTTTCAATTTTAAAATTTTTAAATACAATAATATTTTTGTTTGTTTTAATAAAAACAATCTAGTCCTTTTTGGAACAAGCTCCAGACTTTTAATTTAATAAATTTGAAGAATTATTTTTATGTTTAAATTTTGACTATTAAAGATTTTGTGTGACGAAATTATAATATTGACCTGTTAAAAATTATTTTTTTTTATTTTGAATTTATTTTATGTTGAAAAATTTTTGTATATCGTGTAATTTTGTTGAAGACAGTTCAACGCCTTCGTGGAATTTTAAGAATTAGTAAAGTATTGGATAATTATTGAAATTTCTAAAATCTGGCTTCAATGAAATTTGTATGGTTATTTTGCTAGTATGAATTTTTTCATATTCCGAAGAATATTTTTTTGATTGAACTTTTTTCAAAATTTAAAATAGAATTTAAGTTTGCATGGTATTATGATTTTTAACTTACTGACTAATATTTAGAATTTATTTACAACATTAACTTTAATTTAAAGGTTTCTTTCTTCTCTGAATTTTCAAACTAAAACTTTATTATTTTTAACAAAAACATAAATAGTTAACTGTTTTTTAACTTTTAAAATATTCTGAAATTTAAACTAAACATAATTTAACTCAATTCAAAATTTTTATGTACATCTTTCTATTAATCGGTTACATTATAGCACATTCTTTTTTTATGCGTTCATCTGTGTCAATTTTGTTCGCAGCAGTATTTGGTTTCCACGTTTTATCCCATCTCTGGATACTGGTGTGATAAATTTCGGACTTTTTATATCTTACTTTCTTAAATGTAAAATTTCTCCTTTTCTGTTCATTTCCTTGGTTTTTCCTTATCTTTTCAAATTTTACCATGTTACCAATTTTTTTTATTAAATTTCTTACTGCATTTGTTTTTATTCTTCTTCCTTTCGCTAATCTTTTAACTTTAGAGATTTTTTTATTTAATTCCCATTTTGTTTTTCTTCCTAGCCTAACGTAGTGCCTATACTTTTCATTTATTAAATTTATTAAATTGTCGCCTTCGTTGAGTTTTACTATTTGAAGCGTTGTTTCGATGTTGATCTCTTTTCTGTCTTTCTTATCTGAATATTTTTCTATTTCTATCCATTCCATCTCTTCCTCACGCATTTTAATTTTCTTATTTGGTACGTCGACCACTATTTTGAATTTTTCTAGAAGATCCATTCCAAGGATACAATCTATTTTCATGTTCGGCATAATCATTATCCCGCAATTGTTTTTAAATTTTCCAATGGTTATATTGGCGTTTAAATTTTTATTTATTACTGTGAAAGCTTTGTTGTTCGGAGTGATTAATCTTATTGGCGTTGTTTTTATAATTCTATCTTGAAATTTTTCTGAATTCATGACTGTTATAACTTCATCAATATTTTTTTTTTTATTCATCATTTATTTCGTTTTTCATTTCATCTAATTTTATTGCGTTTTGATCAAATTTTTCCTTTTTGTTTCGATCAAATATTTCATCTAATTTTATTGCAAATTGATCAATTATTTCTTTTTTGTTTTGATCAAATTTTTCATCCATTTTTTCCAACAATATTTTTATCATAATATCCATCGTTTCTGTTTTCTGTTCTTCTGTTTTTAAATGTCAAGAAAAAGGCTATTTTTTTATACCAAGATAATTTAAACGTTTAATTGATTTTGTCTGATAATCAAACTCTTTTATCAGATCGTACATAAATTTTATTGAATTTGTCGAATAAAATGTTTTTATTGACCTTAGAAAAATTTTTGTTTATCGTTAAATTGTTTTTATTTGAATATTCAAAATAGAGCATTAGAATCTTAATATCAGGGTTATCGTGAGGTTTCGTGCCTCGAGTTGGGAGCCAAATTTTTATATGCTGTGGTGTTCCGATTGTTGAATTCGAATCCACGACAGATATAAATTTTGAAATTTTTTAAATTTTTAACTTTTATTTTCTCATTACACAAAAATTCTGTTTTTATCATTAGTGATAACTTTTGATAGTGAAATAATTCAATTCTTCAATTTTTTAAATTTTTTTGTTTAATAAAATTTTTTTTTACAATTCTAAATATGGGTTAGTAAATAAATTGTTTTCACACATAAAAAATTAATAGCACCTCTATAATAATAGTTCAGAGATAAAAATTCATTTGATTTGCAAATACACATGTAATTGTATAGATAATATTTTAATGTCATAAATTTCACTGTTAACTGTTAAAAAAATAATGCTAAATACCTTGTCCTTCGTTTTAATCTTGTTTACAACACTCGATGAACACACCAATCTCATACGCAGGCTGATTTCCAATCCTCCAAACCAACTGTTCATGAATCAAATCCACAATTGTCGAATTTTCCAAATAATTTGTGATTAATTTTGCAACCATTAAATTTTTATTAATTTTGACCACTTTTTATTCCTCTTACTATAATTTTTCTTAAATTTCCACTTTGGAAAACCATATAAAAAATCCACTTTGTGTTCCACTTGATAAAAAACGCTTTTTTTTAAAATCAATCTCATCGATCGCTAAATCACCGCTCAAATTCTTGTTTATCCAAGAACGAATGCGTCCATGTCGACTTCGCCGCCGAAAATTCTTTTCCACGCGTGCGCGATTTTTGATTTACGCCCTCTGATTGGTTGATTGATTGATTTTGGCTCATTATTTTAAAATGTGTCCGGGTACTGGACGTATTTGAATTTGCAAATCTCTGCGAGTGTCGTTTCGCGCACTTATGTTTTTTAATTCCACGCATGACTTTAAACACATCATTTTCAATTTTAAAATTTTTAAATACAATAATATTTTTGTTTGTTTTAATAAAAACAATCTAGTCCTTTTTGGAACAAGCTCCAGACTTTTAATTTAATAAATTTGAAGAATTATTTTTATGTTTAAATTTTGACTATTAAAGATTTTGTGTGACGAAATTATAATATTGACCTGTTAAAAATTATTTTTTTTTATTTTGAATTTATTTTATGTTGAAAAATTTTTGTATATCGTGTAATTTTGTTGAAGACAGTTCAACATATACACTTTGAATCTCCCTTACAATTTAGGGTGGCCCTTTTAAACACATATAGATATACAACCTAAAATAACTATCCAAAAAAAAATACCATCCTTCGGTTAGTAAAGAATTCAAAATTGTACTTACATAGGTGATATATTTTTTTCCTTCTACCTTGGATCTCCAGACAATCCAATACGGCCAAACAATGCCTTGTCTATTGCCCAAAACAACGACAAATTCGTAACAAATGTCTCACACTAGAGAATACACAATCTATTTACGGATTTAATAAACAAACTATTTGACCTTTTAAAACACTGAAAATACACAAGCGACAATTCGGCAAGACACTCCCTTGTCTTATTTTCCCAAAACCAAAATAAAAACTGACAATCCGTCAAACCGTTCCGCACGCGAAAATCTACAACAGCCTCCGTCGGACTCACTGAAAGGACTCCTCCCGATTTTGTTATTCAACCATATTTATACCTTTCAGAAATCACAAAGATTAACCTTCCATAGCGTGAGAATTTGCACCACTGACAAATTTCACCTATGGACAGATACATCACTATCGCTTTTTAACGAGAAGCAAATGTCCACTGATTGCTTCAATGCAATCAAATACTGATTACTTCATCAATGAAATCGCGTAAACTGCATCGAAATATCCGGTCAAATTATCGATGCTCCACTGTTGTCTGAAGTTAAACAGTTCACCTGAACAAAGAACAGTGTAAAAGTCAACTTCAGACGCAGGAAGTTCGCATGCAGACGAATATTGATAAAATACATAATCAATTCTCGTTCGCGTTATAAAACTTATCTCTTCCGCTGGTGATAAATATGGTTGATTAACAATCATCAGTTATTATCGCAATAATAATTTATAAATACTATATCTCAATTTAAAATATTAAAATTAATTTTTATGACTTAAAATCCCGTTTTGTTACATTATTCCCCCCTTCGAAAAAGATGTGCGCTTGCCTACAAGCCACATACTTCTCAACCTCAAAATTACCTTAGTCAACAAATTCAATCATTCAATTTAAACCTAAAATGTTATAAAACTTAATTCTAAACGGAAATAAAATTCCTTAAATAAAGAAACATCCTAAATAATCCTAACAAAACGAATATAATTCTTAATTTACAACGAATACTTCTGATTCTTATAAGTTCTGGTACATCACTATTGTTTCTTTCCGTGCACTTAAATGACTCGCGAAATTTTTTAAATCGTTTCTTTACACTTTCTGACGCACTAATCGTTCGGGTACCACGCTAAGGATTTGTCAGGTTGGTGTGTTGCCTTCGGGGTTGATTGGTTGGTTTTGCTCGGTCCAATGTTGAGAATGTGACAGGGAGGGGTAAATGTTTATAGCACTATTTTGTGGCGCACTGTCTTTGTAATCCGCACCTTTGTTTTCTTGGGGGTTTTCGACGTCATTGGTTTTATTTCGTTGATGTCGATTAATTAACACCATCGTGAGGGTATTCCATAGACCGGCTAATAAGACAAGACTGCAACCCATAGTCTCGTATAGGTGTAGACCATTTAATACTACACCCAAACAATATTTGATCACTCTAAAAATGATTTAAAAACCGAGTAGACTGCTAAAGAATAATCCAACGTCCGTAAACCATCCCCATACTTGTTTCATCGTGGAGTGAGCCAACTCTTTCATTTCGTTAGGGTTTAACATCTTAAGAGTAGAGTAACCTTGACTTCCCAATTCCAATCCGGCTACTCGTCGTGCTATAATATTTTCTACGGCCTTGCGTTCCGTCCCGAACGTCAAAACCCTTTGAACTTGACTAACTTCATCTTGCGTGTAGAGCCCATAACGTCCCACCGGTTGAATGGGGCTGAACTCTAGCTTTGGCGTATCTTCCACAGATAGTTCGTTAGGACTCTTTTTGATAGTATGGTAAGGTGTTAACCCAACCCACTCATTGTCTATGTAATATAACGGAGGTGTAAGTCCGTTACATCCCACTTCTTCAGCGTGATTTTGGATAATACGTGTTTACTGGGGCCATATACATGGAACGGTTGTCCATTTCTATGGGTAACTCATGAAAACATCTCTCTGACCGACGAATCTTAACTAGTTGTTGGTGTTGCCTGACATACCCATAGCGCGGTTATTAACGTTGCACTCCGTGATTTCGTTCGCACTTATAATGTTTTTTTTTTCAATGAAAATGTCGAACCAGAATCGAACCAAATCAATACCAATTAAATTAATACAAATAAAATAAACAAATTAAAATCAATAAAATCAAATCATAGTATTCGGTGAAACCAAAACTAACACCTATCAAATCAACTAAAATTAATCAAATCAAATACATCCAAATCAATAGCTACCAATAGAACCAATATAATTATTAATTAAATCTTAAAACCAGACTATTGAAACTATTTTATCCGCCTCTCTTGGACGATAAAATTATTTCAAACAAAATAGAACAAAACTTGCCTCATGTCAAATGACTGCATAATCATGCAACCATTACGCATGTCGGCTTAAAATGTCTATGTGACATTACATGACTTGAACTTGACTGAACCTGAGAGTGTTAACCCCGAGCTCTCTAGGTATCGGCATTCTCTCTCTCACTCAACGTTCATTCTCACGTTTCTCTCATTACGCCCAAATGACGGACATAACAATACGATTTCTTCAAAGAAATCATCAGACACTCCAACAGTTCAATCGCTGGAGTACCTACAACATAATCCTGGATTTCTCAACGGAAATCATTACGTTTTCAACGCGACAGTCCAAGAGCGCCATCGTTGGAGTAACTATAACATAATCCTGGATTTCTATACGGAAATCTTTACTTTTTCCACACGACACTCCAAGAGCGCCATCGTTGGAGTATCTATAGCATAACTATGGATTTCTAAACGGAAATCTTTACTTTTTCCACACGACACTCCAAGAGCGCCATCGTTGGAGTATCTATAACATAACTATGGATTTCTAAACGGAAATCTTTACTTTTTCCATACGACACTCCAAGAGCGTCATCGTTGGAGTATCTCTAACATCAATAAATAATACGCGTTAGTGAGGCTCTTACCACAGGCTCGTAATGCCGTAGGGGTATTCTGACCTGCCCACTACACAGGAAATAGTACGCGTTAGTGAGGCTCTTACCACAGGCTCGTAATGCCGTAGGGGTATTCTGACCTGCCCACTACACAGGAAATAGTACGCGTTAGTGAGGCTCTTACCACAGGCTCGTAATGCCGTAGGGGTATTCTGACCTACCCACTACACAGGAAATAGTACGCGTTAGTGAGGCTCTTACCACAGGCTCGTAATGCCGTAGGGGTATTCTGACCCGCCCGCTACACAGGGGTGTTACTTCAAACATAAATCGCAATCCAAAATCGAAAAACCGTACACTTTAGTGGACTTTTACCACGAGCTCGTAAGGCTGTAGGGGTATTCTGACCCGCCCGCTACACAGGGGTGTTCCGTACACTTTAGTGGACTTTTACCACGAGCTCGTAAGGCTGTAGGGGTATTCTTACCCGCCCGCTACACAGGGGTCGTTACATCAAAATTACTTCTACAATCCAACCGCAGTGGAGGCTTCCTAATCCTGGTGGACCTCCGGAGAGGTATCGGGATCCGAGAGTGAGGTTCCTCATGGTCCTCTTCCTCATCTGATTCCTCTTCTAAAAGTGGTTCTGTCGTTTGCCAACAGAGAGGGGGGGCGACGAAACATCTTGGTGTTACGCCTTCCTCTTCATCTCCGGATTCCTCGTTTCTCTCTTCGTCGGACCTGGCACTATCCTGCTTGGTTTCAAACTCTGACTGTACGTCTTCGTCTTCTGAATCGTCCGCTAAGTTTGCCTGTACGAAGGGTTTTAGACGATTCACGTGAACCCCTTGAACAGTTCCCTTTCCTACTTTTCTAATTTGGTACGTCACTGGTCCCATTATCTTGACAATCTCGTGGGGACCCGACCAAGGTCGGATCAATTTTTTGGACAGCCCAGGTTTGGTTGCCATTTCCTTAAGATAGACCAAATCTCCCATTTCAAAACTTCGCTCTTTTGTCTTTTTATTAAACTGCTTAACACGAATTCCTTTTGCTCTCTCGGTATTCGTATAAGCCTTACTGTAAATTCGTCGCAATCGCGCTTGCAATTCTGACGCATAATTTTCGGCAGTATCATATCTCACTCGATCTGGCCGAATAAAATCATCTATTGGCAGGACTTGTTCGCGTCCATGTAGTAGAAAGAAGGGGCTATATCCAGTTGTGTTATGCACCGTGCCGCGGTATGCCATCATAACCAATGGAATCCAATGATCCCAGTCTCTCTGATTGTCAGACAAATAGTGTGACAACATGTCTTTTAAAACCCGATGCATCCTTTCGATTTGTCCATTTGTAGTAGGGGCATAACTCGAAGTGTGCAAGTTCCGAATCCCTAAAATTTCACAAACTTTTTTAAACACGGAAGACATAAAGTTTGCTCCTCGATCAGTAAGGAGTCTTTTCGGTGCTCCATGTCTGGCGATAATCTGTTCCACGAACACCCTTGCTATGGTGTCCGCCTTTTGGTCTGGAATTGGAATGGCTTCTGTATACTTAGTAAAATAATCTTGAAACGTGAGTAAGTACCTATTTCCGTTTTCCGTAAGTACTAAGGGCCCCACTACGTCCATGAAAGTTAATTCCCAAGGTTCGCTAGTGGCTGTAAAATGCTGTAAAGGTACCTTTTTGAAATGGGGTGAAGTTTTCCTCCGATTGCAGGAGTCACATTCCTTGCAATACTTTACAACATCGGCCCTCATTGTTGGCCAGAAGAACCTCTTGCTTATATTGTCCAATGTTTTCTGTTGCCCCGAGTGACCGTGCATTGGGGAATCGTGAAAGTCTTGTAGAACTACTTTCACGAATTTCTTCGGTACTACCAGTTTGTAGTCGCAACTTTCTTCCTCGAACCGAAACAAAATTCCTTCTTTATTTAGAATATACAAGGGATTTTCTTCATTTCCTTCTTCCTTATCCTCTTGAATTCCGTCCAATAATTGACTACAAAAATTATCCTTTTCTTGCGCTTCTACTATTGTCTCCTTACTCCACTCCGGGAGAAGACCTCCTTTTTCTGTGTCGATCAAATGTATGGATTTGCTCAAGTTCTGTCTGTTGTAAATCGTCACGGTTATTGAAGTATCTTTAAATACTTTCTGGATCATTGCTTCAACTTTTAACCATTCCAATCCGTCTAAACCGCAAGCAATTTTTGGCATGGCTACGGCTACATCTCCGCTTCTAATTAAACCCTTCTTTAAGCTGAGTAAGGCTTTCCATACAGCATTATACGTAGGTTTTTCATAAAACCTATCCTTTGTTATCATATAATATAAATTTCGACTCTCCAACGCTAGTTCTGCCACTTGGCCCACTGTTTTATTTTGGTGTTTCAAAAATTCGATCGATCCAAACCTATCTCTAAATTCAAGTGCTATCCCTTTCCCCATTTGTAAGTCGGTGGAAACGCAATGAGCTAATGCACATCCCACAGGTGCATCAAATAGATCTTTATTTAGGATGGTGTAGCTATTTCTTATAGAGACCTGACTCAAAATGTTCGGTCCCCTGAAGTCGCTTGTCGTCACTGCACACCCCTCGTCCTCGTTGTACATTCGACTCAAAGCGTCTGCATTGCCATGCAACCTACCTTGACGGTATATTACCTTATAATCATACTCAGCCAAAAACAACGCCCATCTAGTGAGTCTTGAACTGGGATCTTGCATGCTTAGCATCCATTTCAGCGGTCGGTGATCTGTAATCACTGAGAATTTTCTCCCATACAGATAACACCTGAATTGTTTAATTCCAAAAACTACTCCAAGTAACTCCTTTTCGGTGGTGGAGTAATTCAACTCAGCCTTTTTAAACCTTCGGCTCGCATACGCTATGGGCCGTTCATGACCATCCCTGATCTGACTTAAGATTGCCCCCGTCCCTAGTCCGCTCGAATCGGTGGCGACTATGAACTCTTGGTCAAAGTCAGGATACACCAACACGGTGTCCGAGGTTAGTACCTCCTTTAAATTTGATGGACTTATTTCAAACGCAACTCCTTTCTTTGTAAGATTCGTTAGTGGTGCTGTTATTTCCGCAACTGAAGGTATGAATCTTCGGTACCAGTTGACCAATCCTAAAAATGCCCTCACCCCTTTTACATTCTTCGGTGTGGGGAAATCTTTAATTGATTGAATCGTGTCCGGATCTGGGCGAACCCCTTGTTGCGATATTATATGCCCCAAGTATTTCACTTGTTTCTTTAAAAAACTACACTTCTTCGGTTTTAATT
This sequence comes from Podabrus alpinus, assembly GCA_932274525.1. Taxonomy (NCBI): domain Eukaryota; kingdom Metazoa; phylum Arthropoda; class Insecta; order Coleoptera; family Cantharidae; genus Podabrus; species Podabrus alpinus. The sequence goes on from OW026452.1 coordinate 33,022,163, forward strand.
TTATGTTGGCTTCAACAAGTCTCTCAAACACCGCCTCTAGTTGTTTAACGTGATCCCGGTCTCCGTCGGAATTATGCACTATAATATCATCCAAATACACCATGCAAATATCACCCGTAAGTCCTGATAGCGTCATATTCATAAAACGCTGAAACGTACAAGGTGCGTTGCTCAGCCCAAATGGCATTTTCAAGTATTCATAATGCCCTTGAAAAGTACTAAAACCTGTTAATGGGATAGAATCTTCTTCCATCTCTATTTGATGGTAAGCTTCTGCTACATCAATGACCGAAAATAACGCCTTACTCTCCGTCTTATAACCTTGTAATAAATCGGATATGTTCGGTAAAGGGTAATACTCTTTCTTGCTAACCTCATTCAACTGTCGATAATCGATGCACATTCTTAACTTTTCTTCTCCATTTGGTAACTTTTTGGTCACTAAAACAACTGGCGCTGACCATGGGCTGCAGGAGGGTCGGATTACTTTCGACTTGACCAATCTATTTATCTCATCCTCCAAAACTTCTCTTTGCTTATACGGGATTCGATAAGGTGCACGACAAATAGGCTTTGTACCCGGTTCTAACACCAACGCGTGTTTTACTTTCGGAGTGCTAGTAAGTTCGTCATCATCCTCCCGGAATAAACTACTATATTTCTGTAGTAATGTAACCACTTCCCTTTTACTTGAGGGTTCCAAATGTTCTAAGTCAAATCCTTCTTCGATCCATTTATCGTTGGAGATGTCTATTTTATTAATATTGGCAATTCCTAGCTTTTCTCCATCCAGAAGTTCCCCCTGTACCGCTATTACAACTTTTTGTCATTTCGTCAAGGTAACCTGGTCCTGAGTGAGATTTACTATCCTCAATGGTACCCGGTCGGTTGTTTTGACTACTGCATTTGCAACTTGTACCGATTTAACCCCAGTTTCAATGGGTTCAATAACTGCGACCTCTCCCGTGATCATTTCATTCATTTTAGCCCAACAGAAACACTCGCTCCGAGGGGGTACGATTACTTCTTCTTGTCGAACTATTGGAGTCTCCACTACCGGGCGCTTTATTTGGTTGACACTCCCTTTCTCTTTTACGTCTTCCTTTCGCAGCAAGAACTGTTGTGCGCTAAGCTCGGCGACTTCCCTCAAGTCGGTGGTTGTTTCTATTTCGCAATAACTACTACTTGTTGAACTACCACGTCCCGCCGCGTTCAAGGTACCCGACTCACTTTCTTCGTCGCTTAATTCCCCATATTCGTGCACATTAACTTGTACTTCTATCTGGGCAGATCGTGGTTTTGATAATGTCCCCTCCTCTTTGTGTAGGACCGTCGTTTTCTGAGAAGAAAATCATTCGGGTTTGCCTGGCTTGTAAGAGCGGTAGGGGTTAGTTCAGTCTTGCTAACATTAACATTTCCTTCGTTTTGCTCCTTCTGATGTATTAAAATTTTCTTCAAAACTTCACTGATACCTGTTCTCTTTTGCTTACAAATCTTCCCAGGTGTCTGTACGTTGGTACGTCCTTGAGGTCTCTTCCCCGACTTTCTATCTGTTCTTACTTGGTGGAAGAAATCGGTAATCTGCTCTAACCACCTCTTCCAATTACTCGAATCGATCTTATTAATGTTCCCGTTATCTTTCTTACCCGACTGGTCGGCCCGCTTAATCTTAGCCGCTACATGCCCACTTTTAAACTCACATAATGGTTTCGCATCTTTTTGAGTTGCAGTAAACTCGAATAATTCGGGTGCTGACTCAATTTGGTAATTTATATATTTTGGTCTATGTGGTTTCGAAGTATTTTTCCTCTCGTATTCCCATATTCCAAAATCTTGTACGCATTGCTCTATAGTACGTAACTGCACTTGCTGTCCCCATATGTACATCATAGGTTCTTTGGTATAATTTACTATGGCTCTGTTAGCCGCCAAGAAGTCTCGTCCTAACAAAACCTGGACTTCTTTCAGTAAATTCTCATCACACACTACCATCGATTGAATTTGAAAGATGTCCGACATATATGTCATATTGGGTGTCCCGACCATTACCTCCGATGTACCGTAAACTGTCAAAGGATGTCCTGTGACACCAACCAGCATTAACTCATCGGCCCCCCTTGGGTCGATCGATTCTTCATTCACCATCTGCCTCTGCACGAGAGTCGCGGCTGCTCCCGTATCTACCAAACATCGGCTTAATCTACCATTAATCTGCAGTATCGCGATATGTGGTACTAATCGTAAACCCATTGCTTTGACCTCTGGTATTAAATTTTCCAGTTGTCTCCCCCATTTATTCAAATTGGGGTCATCTACTCGGGGTGGGGTAGTTGACCTTAGTTGTTTAAAAAATTGCGGTTGTTCAATGCTTCAATCCCTTCCGGTCTGCTTGTGGAAGGCTTCGGTCCTTTTTGCGTATTAGTATGAACATCGTGTGAGGGACCGGCTCTATTGTCAAAGCGTCGTTCATATCGATTCACTTCTTGATGACCATCGTACCGTCCTGACCTGTTCATACTTGTTGCTTGACCTAGAAATTCGTTGCGCGTATTTCGGGTTTGACCGGGCCCCCCATTGCGACCTCGATCAAACCGACCTTGACTGTTCGCGTTTGTTTGTGTGCACTGATTTGCCCAATGACCTGGTTTATTACATTTGAAACAATTTTTTGTTTCCTTTCCTGCCGTACAATCCCGGGCCATATGACCTGGTTCGTTACAATGGTAGCAGGATATCTCTCTCACCTCGGTGGTGTCATATCCTCCTCTACGCCCTTGGAGCATTTCTAACACCATTTCATGTTGTTCTACTAACTCCTCCGCTTTGTCTAAAGTTAATGTATCATCCCCTACCAAGGTGGCTCCAACCAATCTAAATATATCCTTCCGTAGTCCCAACTTAAATTGACCGACCACTAATTCCCGATTCTTCCTTTTAAGCCCCGCTTCTTCGCCTGTACCGGTGCTGTGAAGGTCTTCCTTTAACACGTTCACTCCTAAACTTCGTAGTCAAGTACAAAAGTCTTTTACCGATTCTCCCGGGTATTGGTAACAACGATTTAAATTTAATTGATCTTCACCTGGTCTCTTACGCGGAGTGAATTTTGTTATTAACTTCTTCTTAAATTCAGAATAATTAAGCGAATCTAAATTTGGTTCCGATTTGAAATATTCATAGGCGCTCGCGGTAAGTTTATATTTAACAATTTTTAAAGTATTTTCTGAACGGAGTAGGCGGTGTAAAAATCGTCTATTCCCGTGGTTCGGAATCCACGTTAAGCTGTAGGTCCTCTGTGCTCGTCACACATTTTCAACACGCAACGAGCAGAGACAGGGAGGTATCGGGAAAATGTCGCAAGACGTTCATAACCGAATATACATACATAAAGTATTTTCTTCACTCCACCCGTCTAATCGACTACGTTGTTCAAGTTTGTCAAAATATTTTATTACGTCCTTTCCCGAAAACCCGTCTAGAGAGGCCGCTATCATACCTAAACTACACAATGGCTGAGCCATTGGTAACATCCCTACCGTAGGGGTCGTAGCTGTAATTACTGGAGGTGGGGTATTGACTCCTGTCCCACCCACTGGGGCTATAACTACTTCGGTAGGTTCCATCGTTCCTATTATTTAATTAAATAAAACAACACCAAATTACGTTCCTAAGGGGTTAGTAAATCCACACAAAAAAAAATCAATGCTGAAAAAAAATAAAATATGGGCAATCAAATATAAACTAATTCATACACACACCCGGTCAATTAACTCCTTTGACTTCCACGGTTCAAAACAAAATAAATTCAACGGATAAAAATGCAACTTGAATATTCTTTACTACAAATAGTAAATATTACAACAACGACCTTACCGTAAAAATCTCGACAAGAATTTTTACTACGACTTCCGTATCGTAAGAGATTACACGTACTATCTTCTTCGTATGGTGATAAGGTCTTACTATGATAGTATGATAATTTTACAACTTCGCGATTGCAAAAGTTAATTTTATCTTTTATCAACTGTACTTAGTATAAATTTACGTTACAACCAAATCATACATCAAAATTTAACAATTACGTTTCAAATTATTATTACTGCCAAATCTACCAAATGTACCAAATTCACTCCCCAATATAATAACAAAATTCAAAATTTAATTTCCCAAAAAATTTTTTTTTTTTTTTCGTTTTCGTTTTTCCAATAGTGCCGTTTGAGCTAGTGCCTTTATGGACAATCTCACCGCTGCCACCAAATGTAACCGCGGACCGTCCTTCGGAACTACTTTTCCTAGGAACGGCTGGAGTTATTAAAAAATAAGCAAATTTGCTGATCGAACACAAAATCCCACTTAGGCACTTATCGATCTACTGAGAATATTTATAGATTATGCTGCCACCACCGTTCGACCGATTATGCCCACCGTAGAATTCTGTTCTCCAAAAAAACCACCCTATCAATTTGGTAAGCGACTTCCTGGTAATGAGCCCCAGACACTCCCCGTTTTGACGTTACGTCCCCCGGCTAAATGTTGAAGTTGAAACTTCGGTGCGGGCAAAACGACACTAAGCTCGACACTGAAAATAAAACGTCCTTTTCCTCAACAGGAAAAACGAAAACACTGAATTTTAAAACCAATATTTATTACTAGGGATAAATTTATAACAAATACATATACACTTTGAATCTCCCTTACAATTTAGGGTGGCCCTTTTAAACACATATAGATATACAACCTAAAATAACTATCCAAAAAAATACCATCCTTCGGTTAGTAAAGAATTCAAAATTGTACTTACATAGGTGATATATTTTTTTCCTTCTACCTTGGATCTCCAGACAATCCAATACGGCCAAACAATGCCTTGTCTATTGCCCAAAACAACGACAAATTCGTAACAAATGTCTCACACTAGAGAATACACAATCTATTTACGGATTTAATAAACAAACTATTTGACCTTTTAAAACACTGAAAATACACAAGCGACAATTCGGCAAGACACTCCCTTGTCTTATTTTCCCAAAACCAAAATAAAAACTGACAATCCGTCAAACCGTTCCGCACGCGAAAATCTACAACAGCCTCAGTCGGACTCACTGAAAGGACTCCTCCCGATTTTGTTATTCAACCATATTTATACCTTTCAGAAATCACAAAGATTAACCTTCCATAGCGTGAGAATTTGCACCACTGACAAATTTCACCTATGGACAGATACATCACTATCGCTTTTTTAACGAGAAGCAAATGTCTACTGATTGCTTCAATGCAATCAAATACTGATTACTTCATCAATGAAATCGCGTAAACTGCATCGAAATATCCGGTCAAATTATCGATGCTCCACTGTTGTCTGAAGTTAAACAGTTCACCTGAACAAAGAACAGTGTAAAAGTCAACTTCAGACGCAGGAAGTTCGCATGCAGACGAATATTGATAAAATACATAATCAATTCTCGTTCGCGTTATAAAACTTATCTCTTCCGCTGGTGATAAATATGGTTGATTAACAATCATCAGTTATTATCGCAATAATAATTTATAAATACTATATCTCAATTTAAAATATTAAAATTAATTTTTATGACTTAAAATCCCGTTTTGTTACATTATAAAACGCGTGGTATGGTTCTCTAATTATACCCATGGTACACAACTCTAGCAAGTCTTTCAGTTTTTTTTCCTTCACAGCTAATGGCAGGTTATATTTTGGAGTAGGTTTTAGAGTTGAAACATCAAAATTTCTTCTTCTTCGTGCTACTTCAAATTTTAAAAACTCACCATTATCTTGATCATATTTAAAATATACATGTTGAGGATCTTCTTTTCTGAATTGCAACCACTTTATCTTTAACCAACTGACAGATTGTCCGTTACTGTCAATTTTTCGATTTTTAATTAAGGTTTTTTGAAGAGAATCAAAATTCAAAAACGTATCTTGCCCCATTTCTATTACCTCATACATAGTAGTTTTCTTACCAGATTTTGGGGTTTGTCTAGGACTCGCCATTCGTACTGCAGTATACCAACCAGATGGATCGTATACCTCCAAATTTTTACTTTTTTTTTCAATTTGTACGTGTACACTATCGCACTCCATCTGGGAGTGCCCAGATTCAAAAAACAAGTGATTGATTTGGGGAATATCAAATGTTTGAACCGCATATAGAAACATTGTTGTCATATTTACATTTCTGAATAATGAATAATATTATGTTCTCTTTTCAAACAAGAATGTTGAGCTTTGCTGTTTTTATCGAAATATTTGTAAGAATATTTTCTTCGCCTTTATTAGACGAGAAGTAGCAGGACAAATGTCGAATGGGCCAAGGTCCGCCTCTGACTGTTATCTTTCCCGTTAGGGCTTAATATCCACTTGAATTCGAGATGGTTATTTTTGGCGTAATAGCTATATAGTTGAGGTACAGCGAGGAAATTGTTGATTCGAGTAGCGAACTTCACGGAATTTCTTAGCGCGGCCATCAGGTGAAAATCGTGATCCACTCTGTGGATAAGTTAAGTTTTAAAGTAAAAGAGAAGAATTGATCCAGCTCCAAAATTAGATCGTGAAAACTTTGCGGAGTAGCAATATTCCGAATGAATAAAAAAGCTTGATGATGATGACGGATGGCTCAACAAAAACACCTTCCGAAAGAAGGTCTTGTTATTATGAACTATCAGACCAACAAACCCTTAGGTAATTTTGGAAACACCTGGTGCGGTTTAAAAGGTTATCACCAGATGGCGCTACTAAATTGGAAACAGGAATATACGGCTTGAGCACCAATCGCCTTGAAGATCCGTAGTGTCGTAGTTCTTAGGACTTCAAATTAAAGAGCGCCATCTATTGATGACAGTTTCAACTATAAAAAGTGTTTCCAAAATTACTACCATCACAGGTTTGCCAATAATAATAATAATAATATTTATTGAAATAGGAATAGCCTAATATACAACTAAGAAAACAGCATAAATTATAATGAACAAATGCATATACACAATGCCGCCACAACCAACTGAAGTGATACAATGATACAAAACAATACAACAACAAAATACGTTCACATACTGTTTAAGCCCATATGCATTTTTTAAATATTTAATTTATAATTAAAAATCAGGCAGATGCTGCCACCTGTTGGACGTTACGAATGGTGAACGAGGAGGAAAAAAGCGTCATGCGCAATGGGACAGTAGAACAAGATAATATGGCAACCGTAGTTGTTGTAAAAAAGTATTGTTGTAATAAGGTTTAAATAATAAAGTTTATGTTCAAATGCTGGTTAAATTTATTAAAAGAAAAAATATACAGTCCACTTAAGAAGATAGAAAATCAGCGGAAACATAAAATTGGTCCAACGAGCGAATATAATAACTCAAGGACATTTACACGACGCCATAATAAGTAATCAAGTTAAGTTGAAAAAAACTCGAGCGAATAAATCCCTACGAGTACAAGAAAAATAAAAATTGAAATCAAGGTGCGAAAACGTGTAACTCAAGTTAAGTTGACAAGAAAACTCGAGCGAATAGGTCCCTACGAGTGCAAGAAAGAAAAAATTGGAATCGAGGTGCGAAAACAAAGAACAAAGGATTGGCAAGCACGGCAACGCGTAACTCCAGTTAAGTCGAAAAGGTTAGTGTTCCTTAAAATTATCATCCTAATTCATAATTCAAACAAGTTGAATAATAGTAAAACAAAATTTAATTGCGTTATTTATAATAATAAGTAGCTTATTAAAAAAGATGGAATTGGGTGATCTTAAACGTAAGCGTGGGGTGGTAAAGGGCATGTTAACGCGATTCATAAAATTTTTAGATGATAACCCGCAAGACACAGCGGGCATAAGGTTGCGGCTTGCAAATGTAAATAACACCTTGCAGCAATTCAATGACATTCAGTGGGAAATAGAATCTTTAAGCACAGTTGACGATTCAAAAGAATCCGAAAAAGAGCGTGATGAATTCGAAACCAAATATTACGCTGCTATAAGGGATGCAGAATAAATCCTGGTCGCGCATAATCCTGTTCGTGAGGCAAGCCCGTCTAATGCAGACCGAACGTCGGTACGGTCATCGTCTTCGTCGAATCATGATTCTCATATTTCGAATAATGTAGCAGTAGGCACACAAGGAGGCAACATACACCTCCCTAAAATACAATTGCCTACGTTCGACGGCAAGCAGCCAGAAGAATGGCAAACTTTTCGCGAGTCATTCGATTCGATGATTAATAACAGGGCCGGGTTAGCAAACATTCAAAAATTCCTATATTTGAAATCCTGCGTGAAGGGTCAAGCGGCCGAGGTTATAAAATCGTTAGAGGTTTCAGGAGCTAACTACGCCGAGGCGTGGGAACTCCTGGAGGAAAGGTATGCAAACAAGAAGCTGGCCGTATTGAGTCACATTAAAGCAATTTTTGAAATACCCATGAGTAACCGCGAGACACCGAACGGATTGAGAACTGTATCGGACGGGATCTCGAAGCATTTACGCGCGCTAAAAACGTTAGGGCAACCGACGGCTCAGTGGGACACCCTAGTTGCGTACGTAATGATGAGTAAGTTGGATGGGGCTACAAGACGCGAGGTCGAAAAAGAATACCCTACCGAGGTGCCGTCAGTAGACGCATTGAGCAAAATGATTAAGGAAAAGGCTCAAATGTTAGAAAATTTACAAGCTAACGTGAGCAGCGGTGCGCCTCAAAAAATAAGCAAGGGTACCGCGAATTTTGTAGCAATGTACGACTTCAAATGTTTTCACTGCGAAAAGCAACACGCGTTGTACAATTGCGAAGCATTTAAATTACTACAAATTTCGGAGAGATACGCGCGAGTAAGAGAATTGGGGTTATGCGTGAATTGTTTTAGAAAGGGTGATAGGGCCACCAATTGTAAATCTCGGGGGTGCGGTAAATGCAAAGGAAGGCACAATTCCTTACTTCAAGACGTCGAGCGCGAAAAAAAAGTAGAATGCGAGCCAACAGCCGCGTGCAAAGTAGAAATTCCAAGCGCCACAACCACGGTGATGTGCACAACGTTTAGAGGGCTTTCGCAAGTTTTGTTACCTACAGCTGTCGTCGAGGTGTTAGATAAATACGGAAACAAGCACAAGGCGCGAGCGCTAATGGACTCAGGGTCACAGTCGCATTTTATGACTCAAGATTTATTAGAAAAATTAAGGTTGCCGAACCAAAGAATTGAATTTACGGTGACGGGGTTGAGTCAGGTTGGCACGGACGTAAAACGCCAAGCCGACATTAAAGTTAAGGCCACAAATGGCTTTTATGAAACCAAAATGTCATGTTTAATAGTACCGAACATTGGTGGGCTCATTCCAGCCATACCAGTGGACAAAGAAAATGTTAAAATACCGAATAGTATACGGTTAGCAGAGAAAACATTTGGGGAAGTAGGGAAAATCGACCTTTTGATAGGAGCCTACAAATTCTGGCATCTTGTTAAAGCAAGACAACTATCATTGGGGAAAAACAAACCTGTTTTACAGGATACAGAGTTTGGGTGGGTGGTAGCTGGACAGGTACCCATAAAAACGGCAAAAAGCAAGCACAGTTTATTGCGGGTTCGTAACAGAACAGTCGATAAGCGAACAGCTCGCAAAATTTTGAGAGATAGAATCGTGTCCAAGCCATGAGATTCGATCACCAGAAGAAATTTCGTGTGAAAATAGTTTCAATACGAGCACGACTCGATTGAGCAATGGTCGATGCGTAGTGAAATACCCACTGAAGGACACCATCGACAAGTTGGGTGAATCAAAGCAAATAGCGATGAAGAGACTCCTGCAAATAGAAAAAAGGCTCCAACGAAATCCAGATTTAAAAATTGAGTATGCTAAATTCCTAAAGGAATACGAAAATTTGGGTCATTCTACAAAAATAGAGGAGCCTCAAGATGCTGGAGCATATTACTTACCACACCAATGTGTGGTACGTCAGGAAAGCTTGACGACAAAGGTTCGCGTGGTATTTGACGCTTCTGCCAAAACTACCAGCGGTATTTCGCTGAATGATATTCAAATAGCCGGACCCACTCTGCAACAAGATCTATTCTCGATAATAGTACGGTTCCGAAAACATAACGTAGTCTTACCGGCGGATGTCACAAAAATGTACCGCCGGATTCTGATCCATGAGGAGCAGAGACCACTCCAGCGAATTCTTTGGCGAAATGAAACGTCAGGGAAAATTCAATGTAACCAACTCAATACAGTGACGTACGGTACTGCGGCCGCATCCTTTCTGGCCGTGAGATGTATGATTCAGCTTGCAAAAGAATGCATGCTCAGTAATCCAATTGCTAGTGCAGTTATACGCGATGATTTTTATTTGGATGATCTACTTACGGGTGGTGAAACAAGCGAAGAAGTAATAAAAATTCATCAGGAAGTCACAAAGATTATGGGGATGGGGTGTTTCGAGCTTAACAAATAGAGCTCCAACGACAAAAAAGTGTTGGAAGAAATTAAAGATCATCTACCTAATGTTATGTTGAACATCGGAGATGAAGGTGAGACCAAGACTTTGGGTTTATTTTGGTTCGCGTCACGAGACGAACTGCAATACAAGATGAATCTGAGAGAAACGAATGGAGTACTCACAAAACGTATACTTCTTTCCGCGGTAGCAAAAATATTCGATCCATTAGGGTTGCTTGGGTGCCAAAGTTGATGTTGCAAAGATTATGGCATCACGAGTTGCAATGGGACGACCCTGTGCCGCTGGAAATGCACGAAAGTTTTGATAAGTTTAGAAAACAGTTGCCGATAGTAAACGAAATTAAAATTCAAAGGCATGTAGTGTGCAAAAAACCGAATAGGATCGAACTACACGGGTTTTCTGACGCTTCGGAAGCGGCTTACGGCGCGGCTCTCTATGTACGCAGCACAAATCAAGATGGGGAAATTAACAGTAAATTGCTGTGCGCAAGAAGTCGGGTAGCACCTCTAAAAACGTTAAGCGTGCCCCGACTCGAGTTGTGCGCGGCTTACCTATTGGCAAAATTATACGTGAAGGTGGCTAAAGCGTTAAATATGAACATTGACCAGGCTTACTTATGGTGCGATTCCAAAATAGTGCTAGCATGGATAGCGTCGTCTCCGCATTTGTTGAAGATATTCTGTGCCAACAGAGTGAGTGAAATACAAACATTGACATGCACCGACGACTGGAGGTATGTAAAAACGGGCGACAATCCAGCTGATCTTCTAACAAGAGGGGTCGAGCCGAAAGATCTTGCGCTAATGAATAAATGGTGGCAAGGGCCTTCTTGGCTGCAAGAGGATGTGTCGAATTGGCCACATATCAACAAAGAAGATGCGACCGAAGCAGATGAGTATCGAAAGGAGGTCAGAAGGGTGCAGGTGTCCATGGTCACCATGCAGGAAGAAACAAATGGTATTTTTGAAAGGTTTTCTTCGTATAAAAAATTACTAAGAGTGTGGGCATATTGCTCAAGGTTTAAAAACAACATGAGAACTTCTAAGGCAAGTAGGCAAACGGGTCTTTTGACTCCAAACGAATTAGATGACGCGGCGACAGCTTTAATTAAGATCGCGCAACACGACAGTTTTAGGGATGAGTTGAAGGATTTGAAAAAGGGCAACCCTCTCAAAAAGGGTAATAGGTTGATTGCTTTAGATCCGTTTTTGGATAACGACTCCGTGATACGCGTTGGTGGGCAGTTGAGGCGGTCCGGTTACAATTTTAGTAAGGAACATCCAGCGTTGTTGGATGCAAAACATCACTTGTCGGTTTTGTTAATCAAATCGGAGCACGAACGGTTGTTGCATGCGGGACCTCAGACGGTTTTGGTTTCTTTACGAGAGCGAGTTTGTATAATTTCAGCGCGCAACGTAGTTCGAAATGCGGTACGTAATTGCGTGACTTGTTTTAGGGTAAAACCGGTAGCAACGGAGTACATAATGGCCGACTTGCCAAAGATGCGAGTAACTCCTTCGCGGCCATTTTCAAATTTCGGCATCGATTTTGCAGGGCCTTTCTTGATAAAGGATAAGAAAGGCAGGAAATATAACGTGACTAAGGGGAACGTTTGCCTTTTTGTGTGCTTGGATTCTAAAGCAATCCATTTAGAGTTGGTTAGTGAACTCACTAGAGACGCGTTTAGAGCTGCATTGAACAGGTTTGTCTCTCGGCGGGGCAACTGCATTAACGTGTATACGGATAACGGTACAAATTTTGTGGGGGCAAAAAGGGAGATTTATAAGTTGCAAGACGCAATCAAAGGTCAGAGTCCGTTTGAACGGGTTAATTGGCATTTTATCCCCCCACGAGCGCCTCATTTCGGTGGCATTTGGGAGGCAGGTGTAAAGAGTTTTAAACATCATTTTTATCGGGTAGTCAAAGATACGAAATTGACTTTTGAGGAATTTTATACGATTTTGATTCAATGTGAGGCTTGTTTGAATTCCCCCCCACTTCATCCTTTAAGCTCCGATCCAAATGATCCCAATCCTTTACCCCAGGACACTTTTTGATTGGTGAAGCAATAACTGGCATGGTGGAGGAACGATTAGAAGAGGTGAAGATCAGTCCGTTGCGAAGGTTCAAGTTACTACAGCAGCTACAGCAATGGTTTTGGGCTGTAACAAAATATTGTATATTTCGTCACCTAATTTTGAATCTAATTTGAATTTAGTTCCATAAAATTTAAATTATTTAAATTTGAAAAGTGTTACTCCTAGCGCCACCTCTTAACTCACTTTTGCAACGCACTTGTAGTACAAAGAACAGACGCGCGCCGCTACGATAATCAACTTTTAGCTTGATCGTTGACGAGTTCGGTCGATATATTTTTGATCGGTGTGTAATCGAAATTTTAATCGATTCCTCGTTCTTTTTGTAGATCGTACGTATTAACTAATTCACCGTAAAGACGGATATTGTGAAATTAGTGAGTAACGATTTTTTAAGAAGCTAGTTCAATTATTCGAGATACCGGAAGTTGTTATCTCAAACAGCCATTTTTTTGTATGTTACAAAGTAGTACCAACCATACTTTATTTGGTAACTTTCGCATGGTAATATTTTTGGACAACCATCTTGTTTACATTTTGGTGTTTATCAATCACAACATCAATTAGTTGAATGATCGTAATATTTGTGGACGATCATACTGTTTATTTGGATTGCCAATCCGTACCAGACTACAACACAGCTGAGTGGCTCCGTTCCAATTCCGTTGTTCCTGTGCGAAACCTGTTGCTGCGTGAAACATCACGTCGGTGTTCTACTTGCGAGGATTCCAGACTGCATCCATTGTTATTCAACGCCAACCACAGCAGATCCATCCAGAGAAGTTGCTGTCATACTACCATTTGTGATCTTATCACGGGCTCGGGTAAGACAATTTATCTTTCCTGTTTGGATATTTGTGGTTTTGTGGCATTATCATTTGAGTCAACTTTTGTATTGACTGGGACACCATTCTGGTCATCCCGTATTGTTGTCACTTTTGACGTGCCGTTACTACCGTCAATTATAGTGCATATAATTTAGAGCACGTCACCACCACTTGCGTTTGTAGTTGTTGATTCAACGTCATTAAACTTTGTTATTGAAGTATTGTTTTATTTTTCGACGAAACGTACCCTCATTATTTTCAGAACAGCACAGAGTGGAATTCACGACCATCGCTTCCATCTACAACGAGTTAGTTTTAAACGAAGACCAGGGCAACCACGCAATATAAGTAGTAGGGGTTTTTATCCTTTCTGCGTGGTTTGTTTACTTTTCGGATACGTTCTCCCATTAGGGACGAGTAAGAAGGTAAACATATCATGGTCTAAGGAATACGTGGTGGAGCTGAAGACGAGGTGCAAATGGAGACAACGACTCTCTACACTTCTAGGCATCGAATCGATGGTCATCATAAAAGAAGACGGGCTTCCATTGTTGAAATGGGAACTTGGACGAGTTCGAGAACTTTACCCGGAGCCGGACGGTGTAGTGCGTGCAGTTTTAATAAAGACTATGAATGGCGATATAAAGACACCAGCGGTAAAGGTGTGCGTTTTACCGTCGACAGACCATTAGTTCGGTAGAAGTGATTTAAGTGAGAATCAGTGCAATACATTCATTAATTGTTTATTGTTCGTTTAATTTAGATTAAGATTTAAATGGAAGGAAAGACATTGCCGATGTAAGTTAAGATTTTGTTACCCTTCAGGTTTTGGTTTTTTTTGTTTGGTTGAAAGTAAGATCTTTCAAAGAGGGCGCCATGTTTAAGCCCATATGCATTTTTTAAATATTTAATTTATAATTAAAAATCAGGCAGATGCTGCCACCTGTTGGACGTTACAAATGGTGAACGAGGAGGAAAATAGCGTCATGCGCAATGGGACAGTAGAACAAGATAATATGGCAACCGTAGTTGTTGTAAAAAAGTATTGTTGTAATAAGCTTTAAATAATAAAGTTTATGTTCAAATGCTGGTTAAATTTATTAAAAGAAAAAATATACAGTCCACTTAAGAAGATAGAAAATCAGCGGAAACACATACAATCCAAAAATACAATTTAGTTTATAAATGCATAACACAATAATAAAACACAATTCGTGCACAGATACCTACAACATACACAGCCCATCGACAACCACACCTATGACAGGTATTGCAGCAAGCTGTGCTTGAAACTATTTACACTAGTACAATTTTTAATTACATTAGGTAATTGATTGTATTCAACAAAACCCTTAAACGTTAGAAACTTCATACTATGTTTGTAGTTTGTACGATTAACATGTAAATGATTCTTATTTCTAGTATTATGAGAATGAATATCAACATTCAAAGAAACAAATTTCTTAAGATAGTTAGGCAGATGATTATGAAGTATTTTGTAAATAAACGTCATTGTTATATATTTCAATCTTACTTCAACATTCGACCACTGAAGTGCATCTAACATGAGTAAAACAGGTGTGTACCTATTACATCTAAGAATAATCCTCATTCCTCTGTTCTGAAGTTTCTGCAATTGTGCCATTGAATTCCCATCCAAACTATACATCAAACTAGCACAATAGTCAAAATGCGGCTGAATCATGGTCCTGTATACTGTAATATTACTCATCAAAGTAAGGTTTTGTGAAATCCTAGTGAACAGAAAAAGTTTCTGAGTAATTTTACTTTTGATGTAATTAAAATGACTCCTAAATGACAATGCATTATCGATTACAATACCCAAATATTTAATTTCCGACACAACCGCAATCCGGTCACCGTATATTGATAACGCCTCACTGGGTTTATTTTTTAAATTATGTTTTTTACTTAATATCAGCCTTTGTTTTCGTTACATTCAATTTTAGATTATTTAGATTAAGATATGCTTCTACTTTTTTTAATTCAATATTCATTCTCCTCACTGCATTATCCAGATTGTCATCATTAATAGCCAGAAGCGTATCATCAGCAAACAAGTTAATGAAATCACAATTCGAACACTCATAAAAGTCATTTATATACTAAATGAAAAGCAACGGACCCAATATGGTTCCTTGAGGAACACCAAACGTGGAAGATAACTCTGTTGAGAAAGAATCATTAACCCTAGTCACTTGTTTTCTGTTTTTCAAATAATCACCAAACCAGTTCAGAACCGTTCCCTCCAGACCATAATATTTTAATTTACATAGAAGAATATCCCTATTTAAGGTCTCGAAAGCTCTTTGAAAGTCGATAAATATCGCAACTACATACTTGTTATCATCAACACATTTAATCCAATTATTAATAGTCAGTTGCAAAGATGTTTCACAAGAGTGACTTATTCTAAAACCTGATTGCTTCTCCACCAAAATTCCATTATCAACCACATGAGCTAAAATTTGTTTATATACTACACGCTCAAGTATTTTTTCCATAGTTGGTAAGGTATTAATTGGTCTAAAGTTACATGCTTCATTAGAATTTTTAACCTTAGGAATAGGTATTATGGTGCTTACTTTTAAAATATCAGGGAAAAACCCTTTAACTATTGAAAGATTAATAAGTTCAAGTAAACTAAATTTTATCCCGTTAAAAATATTTCTAATCATTTTACCATTCAAAGTATCAAACAAGGCATTTTTATTTTTAAGGTGATCAACTATTTTTTTCAGTTCATTTAATGTTATTTGACGAAACTCCTTGAATTTAGTTGTATGAGGGGTTGTATTCTCGGGGTATGACCATTTCTGAGAATCATCGATATTTGATACAATTTTACTTACACTATCAGTGAAATAATAATTGAACTGGTCAGCTATCTCTTCAGAACCCTTGTATACCACTTTTTGGTTATTAACACTAAAAACAATACCACCAGAAAAAGCATTCATTTCACAGTCACCCGTTAAAGTTTTAATAGTTTTCCACATTCTTTTAGGATCATTTTTATTCTTTTCAATTTTATTAATGAAATAGTTTTGTTTTTTTGCTTTCAAAATATTAACTACGTGATTCCGATGTACCTTAAATTGCTGCCAATGACAATCCCTCTCACTCAATACCTTACAATTCTTAAATTTTTTATAACATTCATCACGGTTTCTGACGCAATTTTTAACCTCATTATCATACCATGGTATTTTATTATTCCTTAAAACAGTTTTTATAGGTGACACTGAATCTATTATATCATCACATACAAAAATAAAATTTTCAAATGATGCATCAACCGAATCACCAATTGGCATAATCGTTCGGCTAATTCTATCATTTATTATTCGTATATAATTTGATTGAGAAAATCAGGAAAATAATACAGATTTATTTTCTAAATGGTAAGGCGGCGGAAAATGATCAAAGTTCTTCAATATTACCAATGTCTGTATACAAGTCCCCTGCTTGGGGGTACCAAGATCTGTTTAGTTATATAATGGAGATCTGGTCGATTCCAGAACCTAGTTTGGGGGGGGGGGGGGCTAAAATCTCCAACAAAAAAAATTTAATTTATCATCGAAATTTGAAAGCATTACATTCATGTAGTTGTCATGGATTACTTGCTTCAATTATATTGTTAAAATTTTGACAGTGACATAATATCGTGAATAGATAAATAATTATTATTATAGGTTTGCGATAATGACATAAATGACAGGAGAATCAACTGATTGGTTATTGTCAAAGCGGAACCTTTCACTGTAATACGCGCAGACCATTATCATCATAAATAGATGGCATCCCGCCGCTCGTAACTGTTTGGTACACGATTGCCTTGATTATGCGGCCTTCAGGCGACTGGCCTAAAAAGAGGTAATGAAACGGTAAATCAAATAAAAAATTATAAATTTAAATACTGGTCACTTAACAAATAGTAAAATTTTTTGTAGAACGTGGCTATAAAGTCGATTTTAAATTTAAAACACATTTTTATTTTATTATATATAAGATGTGTTTACGATCACAATTTCGAGGGTTCTAATTAGATTTGAATTATGCGGACAGACAGACACGGAGCCAGATCATAAGGCTTCTTGCTATACTTTGTTTAGAAGCCTAAAACAAATGATGAAGTAAACCGTGAGGCCTTTTACGCAAGTAAAATTAATGATATTGACGTTTTCAAATACGGGGTGGGGAGACACTGTTGCAAGGCAAAAGCAAAAACAGCTGTTGTTGGATCCTCCCTTGCAATACTTTTATCACTGGCTTTTGCTTTATAAGCATCATCGGCTGCAGAATGGTGAATTGTTTGTTCTAAAATTAGATTCTGTTTTTCTTCTTCGTTTGCGTAAGCAATTTTTATTTTAAGTGTATCACACTTGTAACAAGTATCCTTTTGTGGCTTCTTAAATGCTAGACCCAGTTCGTGGAATTTGTTAGCATATATCGTCATTGAAACACACCTCTCCCTATTTTCTTTATAGAGGGCATACATTTTTGAGATAATTAAATCTGACTAAAGATATTTTTTTGAAGTCGTTTGTCTACAGTAATGGCTTTCATATGCAGGAAAGCTGTGAATATGGTTAACTACGTCATTCAAAACTTCCTGAGGCCACTTATTTTTTGGCGCAGAGTGGCCTCTTTGGTCATCTTCTATTATACTGGACATAGAGATTTGCCTGTTTAATATTAATTGATTCACAAACGCGTTTGTTTCTGAGAATGTGGCAAGAAACCATTTTTAGCAAATTGGCTTTCTTTCGCCTCTAAATGTGAGTTCGTATTTGCACGAGAATTTCCGAAGTCTGTCTGACTCAGTTCTTTGCCGTATAGTTTTCTTTTCAAAAATGCAAATCAACGAAAACAAAAGGTGGCTCGTTTATCATGCTTCCCCAGCTTCCAATATTCTTCAAAGATTATTAGTCGTATATCATCTGGAAATCTATTCTTACATTTCATTCGACATTCTGTTAGGGGTTTCATCACTCTTGCTGCTACAGTTTTTCCCTTTTCACTTACATATTCTTTTCCAGTATTTCTTAATACTTTGGCCATTTCTTTTTCCTTTCTGGACCGCCTTTTCCTTTTCGAGGTTGGAGAATCTCTTTCTTGTGCTCCAGTACCTTCACTTTCTTTCTCGATGCAGTTTCTTTTCTCCTTTCTTCTTTTCGCAGCAGGTGCCGCAATGTCTTCATCACTTTCATCAGTTTCTGCATTATCACCGCTAAAATCTGGGTCTTGTACACTATCATCGTCAGAAAAGTCTTCTTCTAGATTTTCTGTTTCGTTGATTTTCTTTCTCGATTTGAAAGTCTGTTTCTTCAATTAAGTCTTCTGAAAAACTTGCTGTTGCTTGGTTTTGAGTCTCACCAGAAAGTAGGTAAGTTATAGTGGTACCTGTGTCACAAGCATTTTCGTTCACAATCAAAAGGGGTTGAATTGTTGTTGATTCACAATTTGGTGTTAAATTTGAATTATTTAACTCGGTTTCAATAATTATACCTTTATTTGAATCTGACATTTGCATGTCCAGATTGTTTAGCCGTTTTTCCTGCACCACAGTTTGATTTGAAAAGGAGGGCTGAGCATCTAAGTTGGTTAATATGTAGCTGGATTGACATAGGTTCTGATTTTCAAAAAATAAAGACTGAATACTCATATTTGCAGTCAATTCCTCGTTTAAATAATTCGGCTTTTGGATTCTGGATTGGTCACAAATGTCTGTAAAAAAGAAAAATACAAATTTGTTTCAATTTCTGTTGAATATAATAATGTTTGTATTGTTGCGTTTTCATTTGTGTTTAACAAGTTCTTTTCTTCCCATAGCACTCTAGTCAATACTGTAAATCAAAATTCGGATTGTTCGTGGACTTTACTAAAAATTTCAGAATGAAAATTTTGCGTTGACTTCGGTACATGGGGCCAAAACTGAGTTCTGAAAAACTTTTTATAATTTTTTTTTGATATGTATAACGCGACGTAAAAAACTCGAGAAAAAAATTATTGTTCCTATTCGCTAGGTCGCAGTAGGCTGGATTTACAACTTACATTTGTGTTACAAAAGATGCATCTCATGGATTTCTACAACTATGCAAAAATTAAAATCCCTATTCCTAAAACAACAAAATCATCGTGCTGTCTTCATCTTAAATGAAACACACTGTAGATACCTACTTCTTATTGTTGCGCAATAATAAAAAATAATAAACACGAATCATATTTTTGTAGCTTACCCCGTTTAGACTGTTGCTTCCTACTCAAATCCAAAATTAGACGTGTACGCTTATTCATTGTAGATAACTTCAACAAAAGCAGAGTTTTCAAACACAATATTTACAGTATTTCACTCAAGATCACAAGATTATAACCTTAAATAATGTACATACCTTAACCTTAGAAATGTACATACGTACGGTGTATTCGCATGCACGAAATAGTGCATGTGTGTATCGTCCAATAAGTCTACATATTTAGTTATGTCCGTAAATTTCTCAGCGTGAATAACGAGACAAATCTACTTATCTGTTTATTACCAACAAATACTAATCGTCCACAGTAGAATAAGTCAACTTATTGTAGAATACTCATACATTTTCGAGATGTTTGAATGTTCACATGCGCACACTATGATGGTAAAATAACGTTTTAGACTTATCTGCTTATTCACGATGAGCGGAATGATCTTTACTATTTGAATATAGTACACATATCTAAATTTTGCAATTTTGTTGACTTATTATCTGCTTATTCACTGGGACCAGAGAAATATAGATGTTACTGTTGTAATAACGTAGCCGAGGTAATAATAATAATGATATAACTAAAAATATTATATTACAAAACTAAATATAATTTTACAGTAACTAAAAATACAACGCCATGTTGCACGTACAATTCCTTTCTTTTATCAATATCTACATTACCAACTCATTATCAAATATATATATTGTCATGTGCCGGTCTCTCTATTTATTTTAACGGGCCACATGCAATTTTAATGAAATTTAAATTATGAATTGAAATTTTGCTCTTTTTGATTTTACTAATTATTGGGCATGAGTGACCTCTTACCTCAGGAGTGGCTTCTGTCGACTTATTCTGAAAATGAAACGTTGGCAGGAATATGAAATTCCCGAATGATACGCTTATGTTCGAAAATGCTGATTTAATTTTATCAAACATGAAATAATGAAAGAAAACACAAAATCTTAAGCCTACAAAAATTAAACAATCGAAAATAAATAAATAAACAATTCTTAAGCTACGCGTTCCCCCAAATAGTTCATTACGTGATGCTAAAACCCGTTTAATGTTGTTTGAAATTATCACTCGCGGCTTTTTAATAATTTAAGTTCGCTTACCACCGACAGATGTCTCACTTTTGAGTTGTTTTCGTACTTAATCAGGATAGCTAATTTGTTCCCGGTGTTTCGTGATTCTCGTGCAAAAATCTCCAGTTTATTCTTGGATATTCCCTCCAGTGACCAATTCCAAGATCGATTCACTCCAAATATTTTCAATCACTTTCAAAATGTTCATAGGTAAGTGAAATTTTACACTTATGGTTATAACTAACCTCGCTTTTATCATTTATAAATATTAATTACTTTTCTTTTTCAGGACTCCGTAACTTTTTGAGTTAATTTTCAACCAAATAACCGACTTTCTCTGGAGCTGATTATTTTTACATCTGTGCCCAACGGCATTCGGTTCAGAGACTTTCTTTATTATTTCGTATCCCTGGTTTTGATCAACTTCCTGTTTTTCTTCCCTACTTTGATTTTTATTTTTCAAGGTAAGACCATATCGCACTTTTGATACATTTTTAATTTATTTGACTGTCATTAAATTGTTTATGCAAATTTTTAATGTAAATTATTGTTTTAGCGTTGGCCGTCCGAAAACATCTATCACTCCGAAAACTGTTTGTTCGTACAACATCAAATGTCTCGGATGATCACATCTGTACTTAGTGTCCTTCCGATTTATTAAACCACGTAATCATTTGTTAACGCACTTCTTAAACCTATTTATACAATACTATTTAAACTAGAAATTCTTACAATTAACAAAATTTTATATGTGCATTAAATTTTTATCATGTTTTATTACCTTTGTCAATATCATTCAGGAATCCGTTTGTTCTTTACCTGTATTTTATAAACCCGAGTTCATTTAACTTTTGTCATAGCAATTGCTAAAAACCTTCTACTTTGTAAGAGATTATTCATGCCATTATCAATAAATTGAGCTTATTTAGTCGCAATTCTCTTATTGACGATTATAACACCGTAATATGTTGAACTGTCTTCAATCAATTATCACAATTTAGCCAATTTTTCTAAAAATAAATTCAAAATTTAATAAAAAATTAAATTAAATGTCAACTTTATAATTTCGTTATACCAAAAATTTTTAATGGTCAACAATCAAATAAACAGTAATAATACTTCAAATTTTATTCAATTTAACAAGTCTGGAGTTTGTTCCTAAAAGACGAGATTTGTTTTTGTTAAAACAAATCGAAAATTATATTTGTATTCAAAACTTTTAAATTTAAATTGTGTGGCTAAATTCATTCGTGAGTTTTATAAAAACAAGTGCGCGAACTTACACTCGGAAGATTTGAAAACTTTTCGAGAACGTCCACGGAAGGACACATTTTCTAAATGGCAACCAAAGACCCACAAATTTAACCAACCAAAAGCGCTGAATTGCAATTTGCACACGCGTAGTAAAGAAATTTCAGCAACGACAGTTGGATCTGGACGCATTCGTTTTTTGGATGAACAAGGAGGATCATCAAGCGGTGATTTTTCGATCTGAAAAGTGGATTTTCATAGTGGATTTTCAAAGTTGATTTTCAAAGTGGATTCTCAAATGGTTTTAGAAGTGGAGACTTAATTAATTGCAATTAAGAAAAGTAAAAAGCGGTCGATGTTATTGGAAATCGATGGTAGCAAAAATAACCCTAAATTATTTGTTAAATTCGATTGTGGATTTGGTTTGGAAAAATTGGTTTGGAGAAATATTTGAAATTAACTTACGTAGGAAGCTGGTATGTTTAATCGAGTGTTATGAACAAAAATTAAAAGAAATGACAAGGTATTTGTACTTAAAATTTTTAAACTTTTTAAATCAATGAAACTTATTATAAAAAAAAACATATGCTACAATCACATGTGTGTTTGTAAGCTGAATGACATTTTATCACAGAACAATTTATTTCTCAGAGGCACAATTATTTTTCTTTTTGTGTAAAAATCATATTTTATTTACTAACCCCATATTTTTGTATTGTATAGAATTTATTAAACAAAAAATTAATAAAATTGAAGATTTAAATTACTTTAAAAACATAAAAGTTAGCACACATAAGAAAAACAAAAAATTTTGAGTATAACGAGAAAACAAAAGTTTAAAAAATAATAATAAATAATTCTGCATTGAAAGCGAGGACGAGGATGACGACATTTTTCAGGCTACGGACCAAAACTACGACCAGGACACAGACAACTACGACCAGGACACCGACAATAACCAACCCGGACCATCGAAACGTATCAAAATGTAGTAGAAATTAATTTTTGTAACGCTCTAAAATCATAATTTACTATTCTTAAATTTACAAAAAAATGCGATATACTTTTCGCCTTTAACTTTGTTTACGAAACGTATAATACTGTTAAATGATAATATTCAAGTGCCTTTTAGTTTTTTTATAATTATGTAAAAATATAATGATATATAATAAGAATAATAAAATAAAACTCAACCAAAATGAAGTTTCCGCATTTTTTTTTCAAATAGTGCAACTTCACGGAGCTGTAACTCCTAACATATGTGTGCTACAAAAAATTTTTTTCTACAAAAAATGTAGGAAATTTTGTCCTCTTTAACTTTGTATAGAACATCTTTTGTCGTGAAAGCCACCGTTTTTGAGTTATTATCAAAAAACCAAATTTTTATACCTAAAATCCAAGATGGCGGCTCGAGCGCATGCGCCTCGAGGTCGAAAACTTGGATTTTTCATTAGGGCCCCAATCCTAACAACATACTAAAAAATCGCTACTAACCCACTTTTTGCATTCAAACACCCCTTTTTGATACCCACGTACTGGACTATTAAAATACTTTACATATTAATATTATGTAAAATCGTTGGTAAAATATAATTATACTTACATTATTATACACAAGTAAATCACTGCACACCATACAAAATTCGAATTGAAATGCCGTATAGAGCGTATATTATAATTCTTATCTCTCCGCGAGACTAACCGAATCAATGCGATGCCTTCATATACAAAGTATTTTGTTTAATCTAGAATGATATCATAAAAATTCTAAAACGTGTTATTACCTGCAAGAACTTGCAAAATATGTTTTGCTAATACAACAATACCTTATATTTTTACATTCTACAGATATAATTTTAAATATAGTAAACAATGGTATAACTATTTTAAAAAAGCAGTTTACTACATATACAAATATTATGTAGGTTAACAAAGCTGATAAAAAATGTACAAAAAGTTATCGTAGATCTCACAAAACTTTTAAACATTTGAGAAAAGTTCTGTATGACGTACAAAATTTGGTAAATTATATTTACAAAAAAGCCTCTGTTAATAATGTAAATTATTTTCCTCTGTGTATGCTTAGCTCTGACACAGTTAATGCACGCATGTTTCGCACAATCATTCTGTACCCCACGGGCACGTGAGGCGTGTTCCGTGGAGGAGCAGAATGCACATGCTTCACTCCCTTTACAGTACTTGGCTGTGTGTCCAAAGCGCTGACACTTATAGCAGCGCGTGATCGTAATGTGGTCGTGGATGCGGTAACTTTTCCAGGAAGCCCTGAACTTCCCGTCCTTGATTGCCGCTTCCCTGACCACGGGGTGAACCTCCAGGATCCACTTGTTGTGGGTCTTACCCTTAGAGTGCACCGGGTTGATGCTCCTGAGCCAGGAGCTCCCGGCCGCTTTTGTTGCTTCGGGGTAGTTCGCGGTGAATTCCTCGACCACCCTTTCTTTGGACATTGTCATTGGACAAACATTTGGATTTGTCCACCATCTGGATAGAGATTGATAGCCAGGTAGCTGAAGGCTCCCGGGCCACCAATTTCTTTTCTTTTAGAAATGAATTGCCGATCAAGTTTTTGAGCGACGACTGAGAAGACTCAACCATCACTCCATTATTTTTAATGGGGTATACCCTATCTGGTTTTATTTTGAGGTCGGTCAGTTTAATGCTGGTTAGTTGGGCTTTCGTGTCGTCCGCCGATTTGTTAGTGTTCCCTTCGTCAGGGTACACTATGACCTTATTTTTTTTGTGGGCATGCTACGAGGGCCGCCAGCGGCCACCTTCTTAGCCGCCTCCAGGTAGTCTCTGGGGGGGTTTTGTTTATCGTGCCCCGGTATTATTTTGCTTTGTGTGACCTGAAGCAGTGGCGTAACTACCGGGGGTTTTGGGTGTGCATAGAACACGGGCCCATGGGATCTAGGGGCCCACTCTCCAGAGAAAAAAATTATTTGCCGGCACCGAGGAATAGAATGGAATGAAATAGTAACATCTGATTTGAAAAATTTATTTCAACTTTTCAATTTTTGTACATAATCAAGCAGAATCGACCTTAAAATCTAATTGATGAATTTTTCCGTTCAACGGAAATTCATCTTCCGTGCTTTCAGGGAGGCAAAGGATTCGATTACATTTCTTATATTCATTTCCTGCGCTACTTTACTTTCGATGGAAAGTATAGCCAGGCTTGTCAGCCTTGTTTGGCCCATCGTGCTTCTTAAATAATTTTTTATTATTTTCAGCTTAGAAAATGACCGTTCTGCACTCGATGTTGCAACCGGCAGAATCAAAAACAAAATGAGCGCTGAACACAAATCCGTAAAGGATGTGTTTAAAAGCTGGTACTCGAGAATCAAAAACCTAGCTAACTCGTATACCGAGTTTATTTTTTTAAATTCATTTTTGAATGTCGTTCTGAACGAGATGAGCTGCTGACAAAAGTTTGATGACAAATCAGACGGATATTTGATTGCCAACGGCATGCCGAGTTTTATCAGTTCTTCGTCAGAAGCTGATCGTAAAGTTTGTGGCAAAATTGAAGTAAACAGACTGACCACATTATTTATTCCTGTGAAACGGTCATTCAACTGACGGATAATGATATCCAAAGTGGCGTTATATACTTGAATTTTGAAATTTTCTTCGGCATTTGTTAATCGTTCATCGCTGCAAAGTTCATCAAATCTCTTTTTTATTCTACGAGTTCTTTTATTCTCGTATTTAACTTCTATGTTCCATGACTCTGCCAGCTCTGCAGCAGCCGTTCTAACTGAGTGAAAATCACTTCTCAATGCTACCATTTTATCGTAAGCATTTTTCAATCGATCGCATGCTTTTTGTAAGTCGTAATTCGGGGTTTGCAGTAATTGAGATACGACGTTCAATGTATTCAAGATTTCGGATTGTATCACAATATGGAGTACCGTTTCAAAATTTTCCATTTTATTTTTTATGTTGACTGCGCCATTTCTTTCGAGCGCGTTTTCCGAAATGAGGATAATTTTAGTCAGCGCTTTCAAGATATCTTGGAAATGAAAACGCAAAGAAAATATCGCATTGTTACGCGAAGACCATCGGGTAGGGCACAAACGCTTTAGCGTATGATTTTGACTTTCGACGACAGACTTTAATAAGGCCCATCTTTTAATGCTTTGTCCGAAAAATACGTAAACTGTGTCCACGAAGTCATAAAACTTTTTTACTTCCAAAACTGAAGTTACCGCGTCATTAATAACCAAATTCAGGTTGTGGGCAGAACAGTGAACGTACGCAGCTTTCGGTTGACTCTTTAGAATCCGTGCTTGTAAACCGTTGTACGCACCACTCATATTAGCTGCACCATCGTATGCCTGACCGCGAAGTTTATCCAGACTTAAATCGTTTTCTTTCAGGAATTTCAAAATTAAAGTTTCTAGTGTTTCTGCTTTTTGATCGTCTGTTGTTACAAAACCTAAGAAAACTTCTTTAATTTCAATTTCAGAAATCGTTTCACATTCTTTTGAAAGCTTCACGAATCGAACCATTATGCTCACCTGGTCGATTTTAAATATGTCTTGTGTACTGTCAATTATGATCGAGAAACCCGGCGCGTCATTAATTTCACTTATTAAGATATTCTTCACTTTGTTTCCCAGAAGTTCTATAATTTCGTTTTGTATCTTAGGACTCAAATATTTTATTTTTTTAGTGTCGTCTGCTAAAAGCTCATTGAGAACTGGATCATATTTTGCTAAAAGTTTCACGATGTTCAAGAAATTTCCTGAATTCACGTTCTCATTTTTTAGACTTTCGTTGTGTCCTCTGAATGGTAAATTACTGGTGGCTAAAGTTAGAGTCACATTAATGATTCTTTCAATTACTTTTGACCAATAACTGCTCTCGTTTATAATTTCACGTTCAAGATCTTTGTCGAGTACTTTGCTATTTTTCCATTGGCGCACGTTATGGCAAGCATCGATATGAGTTTGGGAGTCTTCGTGTCTTTTAATGCCCTGAGTTAGATGCTGCCAATCATTATTCCCGTTTACCCACACATTCTTCGAAATATTCACTTTTGACTTATCTGCGAATAACCAACAAGGCTCACAGTAAGCTACATTTAACTTTGGGGAATAACATAGCCAAGTTCGCGGATACTTGACTCCGTTCTCTGATAATTTTGTGTAATACGACAAGTTGAAACTTTTATTTTTGTCATCTTTTGGAAAAGGTCCAGTTGGTTGACATGGGCCGTGCGAAATGATAAACCATTTATCGTTCGTTGTTAATGGAGCTTCGAAATTCACTCGGTCAGTAGAAAATGCTTTACTTGCACAGGGTACTAATGTATCGTCAGTTATAGTCGGGTTATCTTCACTCTCCAAGTTCGATTCTGCGATGGTCATCTCAGAAGTTGAATCTGCACTTTTTTTTGACGAATCTGCCGAACTCTTCTTTTGTGATTCATCCTCTTGAATTGGGATCGCTCTTACAACTTGTAAATCCCGTTCGTCCAGTGATTCAGCTCCTGTATCTTCTAACTGAATGATATTTTCTCCCGATTCCGTGGAATCTGTGTTATCAATTTTAGTCACAGAGCTAGAG
Organism: Podabrus alpinus; assembly: GCA_932274525.1. Taxonomy (NCBI): domain Eukaryota; kingdom Metazoa; phylum Arthropoda; class Insecta; order Coleoptera; family Cantharidae; genus Podabrus; species Podabrus alpinus. The sequence continues at coordinate 33,049,749 of OW026452.1, forward strand.
GTACCCTTGAAGAAACTCTCAATCTTCGGATGTTTGTTTATGCTGTCATTTAGAAGTTCTTTCTTCTTTCTCTTGGCAGCTCCGCTCTGGTATTTAGGCATTTTTCTAGCGGAAAAATATAAATTTATATATCACGTAACGTGTTCGATGTGATAAACGTAATTCTATATAAATTATGAATACAAAGTATGATCGTCAGAATTTTACATACCTAAATATCTGTGTAGTTAGATGTTCTCAGTTCTCACTCACTTTCAATTTCTGTAACACCTGACCCGCTAGTAGCTCTCTAAATAATCTGTATATCACCTGACGACGAGAACAAACTGACTGAAAAGCCGAAACAGCAACGCGGCTGCCGGGTATACGTACTACGTATGTCCGCGGTCTCGGATAAGTCAATGCAAGAAAATGAACATGCAGAGTCCGGCAGACTGCAGAGACAAACGTGTCTGAGTGTCTGACTGCTCAATAGATGTTGCATGATGAAACAATGTAACATATAAAGTTATTTATTCGCCATTTAATACATTTGATATTCGCCTACAAATTAATGAAGGATAAATACAGAAGGATGATCACTTTCAGTGAGAAAATGGTGAGATAGATTAAATCAATAGCATTGATTGCTTTGATTGATTGATCTTCATACACCGAGAAAAAGGAATGTTTGAATTTGCGGAGCGGTGGTCGCGGGTGGTGAAATAACTGATTTAGTTGATGCAACTAAATATCTGGTAATTAAATTTAATATTTCTTTGAATCAACAGCAACGTGTTCGCATCAAACGATTGTTTAGTAGTGTCAACATAATTAGCTACTTAATTCGCCGCCCGTGACCGCTGCTCTGAAAATTCAAACATTTCTTTTTCTCAGTGCAAATAAATGAATTACTTATAACTTATTAATCGGTCTTTCGAGACGTGGTTTGCCTGTGTATTCGAAATTTCTGTTTCTCATCCTACGTGTATGAGCGCTGACTGAAATCCCTAGTTTGGCTTATGAAAATACAATTGCATTGAAAAATGTGAGTAAGTAAAGGGGGCCCTTATTGAATAATTGCACACAGGCCCTTGGAGACATAGTTACGCCACTGACCTGAAGGGTCGGCTCTATTGGAGGGGTGGTCTTGCTGATGGCCTTGACCACATCTTCTATTATAACCTTTGTTTAAGGAGGGGAGGCTGAAGGCGCTCCCGTGTACATCATTCATGACACGCTTCGTCGCTTCTTTTAGTTTCTGGTCGGTCCATAGATCTGGTAGGGATTCCAATGTTTGGCTACTGACCAAGTCCGGAGTAGACGTAACGGTCTGCTCCGGGCTTTCGTTCACCCTCGCATTTTCTTCAACATCTTGGATATCATTTGACTTTGTTTTCTTATTTTCTTCTTCTTTCTGGTAATCTTCTTCGATTTTTCTTTTCCGGTCTTTCTTCCTTTGGTTTTTTGTTCTCTTATTTTTTTTCGTTTCGTCACTTTCTATTTCTTTTTCTTGGGCCAGGTCGAGTTCTTTTTGTTTCTCTTTAAGGATTGTTTCCAGGTCGTATCCGTCGCTTTCCTCGCTCGACGAGGGGTCGGTAGTGTCCATTTGTATCGTCGGTTCCTTCTTTTTTTTCCTATTTCTTTTCGATTTCATGAGGAACGGTTGTTCCTCATCGCTTTCCTCCGTGTTTTCGGGACTTTCCCTGCTTCTTTTATTTTTCGCGATTTTTCGCGCATCTTCAATGCTTTGGCTCCGGGTCGTTCTTGCTGAATCAGGTGGTTTTTTCTTGGGATTCGATTCTTCACTTTTATCTCTTCCTTTCATGATGATTTTAGAATCGAGAATTTTTACGTTTGGGATTTCTACAACCATATCGCTGTTTTTCACTTCCACTTCGCTACTTCTCTTCTACTGCTCTTATCAGTACAGTAAGACCCCGCTTAACGCTGCTCCGCTTAGCGCTGTTTCGGTTTAACGCTGTTTTATTTGAATAGGGTATTCCCCGAAAATCGCACACCGCGTGGGATTCCCCGATATCCAAAGCGTAACGCGGAAGATTAGTGTAGTAACCACCCTGTATATGTTAAACAAAACCCATTAATTTTTACGACCTACCACAATCTCTTTTAATTGATTCAAACTGTCACAAAAATTTCTTAAAATATTTTTTATCTTTATGGGATTCATGCGATTCTCGCCCTAAAGAACTTTAAAAGATCATTGAGTAATCAAAAATATTAGCAAAGATTCAATTAATATATTTAGAAACAATAAATCAATAATATTAGAACTTAACATCCGGTGAAATTGCATTATTTTCATTAAATTAAGATTTACAATTACGACAAAATCAATTGAAAGAAACTGTTTTTATCTTTTAAACAAATATTATCAGAGATGTGCAAATTATTAAATTTAAGCCTAAATCGATTCTCTTACTTAAAAAGGAAATTAAGTTGACAGATAAACGACTCCTAGGGTCGATGTCTGACCTAAAGATCAATTTATCATATGATAAGTTCTCTCACTAAGGGCTGAAGTTCTAATAAATACAGCTCACAAATTAGTCAAAAAGTCAGTCCCCAAGTAACATTTTACCGTCATAAATGTACATATACCTTACAGAAATTTCCGTAACGGTAAAGCATTGATTTGCCCCTTTTGCAGTTACTGTATTGATGTATCATTTATGCACATATAAGGTACAGGTATTTTCGCAACGGTACGGCATTGATTTGCCCCTTTTGCAGTTACTGTATTGATGTATCATTTATGTACATATACATTACAGGTATTTTTGCAACGGTTCAGCATTGATTTGCCCCTTTTGCAGTTACTGTATTAGTACATCATTTTTATACCGATTATGTGTTGATTTTTTATGAACGAGATATTTATTTAATAGAAAAAATAATTTTTATAAAAGATAAAATTTTTGATTTTTAAATATTTCTATTTTTTACATACTGCTAAATTGTTTCCCTGTTGTCTGCGCCAGAATCTGAAAATTGACATTATAAATGTGATAATTTTTACTTACTTTTTTTTTCCGAGGCCAGGTTTTGAACCCAAGCTGTACTGTACCTATACGTCTGAAAACCAACTGCTTAGCCAACTCGACTACCTGGGTATACGGTATAAACTATGATATTTCTTATTTGATGGTCAATTTTATTTTCAATTCATAGATTAAAAATATTACCTAATATTGAATTAAAATAAATCAAATATTTTGCTTTGGTACTTTAAAATTTATTACATTATGAATTATTTTAAATAAAAGTTGTTATTTTGCACGTGTTTTGAAGAAAAATGCTACGACGCCGACGTCACTTTAATTCGAATCGACAGCGGTGGTGGGATTAAATTTATTTAATTTAAATTTATTAAATTTTAATTTCCTGACTTAATTTCCAGAATTTTTATTTCAAATTTGGAGATTTTCGAAGATTTTTGATTGTTATTATTTGCGCCGTAGTTTTTCTTAAAAATCTGTATTGAAGTAACGAAGTTAGAAACTTTTTCAATATTTAGAAAATCAAAAATTTGATACATAGTTGAAATAAAGATTTATGATTACTAGAAAGACATAAAAGACCGATTCCCCAACTATAATATTATTCCTTTCTCATTATAGGAAAAAAAAAAATTGGAGAATGTAAGAAATCTTGATGGCGTAATGGTAAATAGGCACGATGGTACCTTTGGCAATCCATTGTACAGTGGTTCAACTCCCAAGCCGGCAAAGTTATTTTAAAAATAAATTTCCTAATTAATTAATTTTTTAATATTTTTATTAATAAATATTATAAACACAGTTATTTATCGGTCTTAAAACTTTAAAAGGGCCTTTAGTTAATTAGCTATTAGAAAACATAAAATATTTAAAATACACGTTGTACATTAGCTAGTTAACTAAAGGGCTTTTTATATGGGTTGATAATACCGGACGTAAGAGGTTTAAAATTTCCGCCCCCAATTTAGAAATTTGACCGCCCTTCTTACTCCAATAATATCTCATATAATAATTATTGTAATATAAAATGCTTATCATAATTTGTAACCAATCAGAAACAAGAGTTTTTCTAACGGCGAAATTTTTTTTTATACATAATCTTGATACATAAATAACTATAATGTTACATATTTTTTACATTTCAATATTAATAAAAATTATAAAAAGCGCGTCTCGAAATTTAATTTAATAAAAAGGGACTTTGGAGAATAAGACGGATTTTTATTTATAAAATTATTATATTATACGAGTATATATTTCATAATATTTTATTATGTACTTATTAAAGTAGTCATGGACAATATCAAAACCGTGAAATAAATATCATAAAGTTTAACTAATAAATCATCTTTACATATTATATACCGGAATTGTAAGCGACTAAAACTTTACTATTTAATCTACACTTTCAGGTATCAAACCGGTGATGAAAATATCGTACCGTCCATCTTATAAAATACCTGTATATGTTAGACATTGCTTTTATTGTAACAAAACGAAACGATTAAAACATTACCTAATCGGTACCGTATGTTCAACTATATTTTAGTTAATAAACTTTCAGTGCCGATCCGATAAAGCAATTGCCTTCAGAATAACGGTGCGAAAATATGTACATTGAAACTATACCTAAACAGTACAGTGTAAATATGAACTAAAATTTATGTGCCGCTTAGGTACCATTTTGGTACTTAATTTTCAGGTAATAATTGTAATATAAAATGCGTATAATAATTTGTAACCAATGAGAAACAAGAGTTTTGCTAACGGTGAAATTTTTCTTCGTTCTGATTGGTTACAACTGTTTTAAAACGTAATTAAAATTCATTGATCTTTAAATTACTTATTTTTATAATAAATATTTTAATGTTACGTATGTTTCACATTTTAATATTAATAAAAATTATTATATTATATAATATATTTCATAATATGTTATTATGTACTTATTAAACCTGTCATGGACAAATATTATTATGTTGAACAATATCAAAACGGTGAGGTAAAAATCATAAAATTTAACCAATAAAGCATCTTTACATATTATATACCGGAATTGTAGCAACTAAAACATTACTATTTAAACTGTACTTTAAGGTATCAAACCGGTGATGGAAATATCGTACATTCCATCTTATAAAATACATGTACATGTTAGATATCGCTTTTATAGTAACAAAACAAAACGATCAAAACATTACCTAAACGGTACCGTATGTTCAAATATATTTTAGCTAATAAAATTTCAATGCCGATCCGATACAACAATTGTCTTCAGAATAACGGTCCGAAAATATGTACATTGAAACTATACCTAAACAGTACAGTGTAAATATGAACTAAAATTTATGTGCCGCTTAGGTACCATTTTGGTACTTAATTTTCAGGTATGAAAATATATGTACATATTCGTTATACTTCAATGGTATACCGGTATAAAACCGACGTTGATGTTACTTGGGTCGCGTCTTAAATTTTGAATAGCTAAATACTTCACGCCGGTTTGATTTTTGATTTTAAATTAAGTGTTTCTAAGTATTCATTTTCAAATAAAAAAGTTCTAAGTTATAAAATCATAAAAATTCAAATTCTTTAATTTTATTAGTGTCGTGACACTGACATACAATTTATTCAGGATTATTTTTTTACAAGGTAAGAGAATCGACTCATTTTGTTCTTTATTTGCACCATTTAATTATTTTTCGTTCTATTATTTTGTTTTGTGTATTTTTTTATTATTGTTTTTTTTTAAATAAACCCCCCGTTAAATTTATCGCTGTGTTTCATTTGGCAAACGAGTTTATCCCCTACGTCTTCAATTTACCGAGCCACGATTACCTATGAGTTTGATTATTCTCATATTAATTAAAAATAATCTGGTGGCAGCTAATTCCCAAAATCCAACTGCGGAATACTACAATAGTGCCGGCGTCAGGTAATAACAACATCACGGACGGCCCCGGTTCGTTAGATTAGTATGCCGATCGCCACTGATAAGAGTGCATCGTACATTTACATATAACCCATTCATTATTAATTATTTAACATTTGATGCCTTATCCACTTATCGACAACTTCTTACACAGCGCAAACGAAAAACGCAAATGACATTAGACACATTTTTGATAAAAAGACAGAAAATTAGAAATGCGGAAGAATCTGAATGATCTCAAACGTAAATGATGACTTAGAATCTTTGATTTTTTCTATTTTTCGCATCGAGTGTTGGTTACTTGACGCACTTTTAAAGGTTGGTTATAATTAATAATACCGGGTGTATGTTTATTTATGTTTCTATATTTGTAAGAAATAAATTTTTGTTGTATTGTTATAAAAAAAAACATATTTAATAAACTTAATTGACAAAATACATATTCATTATTAAAAATTTTCCCGTAACCCCAATATTTACATGGTGACATAACCTCGTTTAACGCTGTTTTCTATAACGCTCTACTTTGCTGGAACGTATCCCCCGCGTTAAACGTGGTATTACTGTACCTACAAAATTCTTACTGTGATATATGCGAGGACGGCCCTGGAGGATTTTTGTAATATTGTAAATATTTAATGTTAAATAAAGCACGGGTAGGAGGGGTGAACGGTGATTGGCTAGCTGTAATATCTTTGGGTTGGTAGGCTGAGATATGAGGGTGATACCTCGAAATACCTTAGGGAGTGAGAGAGTATGTAGTCTAGTCAAGTCAGATGTCCAGTCTAGTCCAGTCCGGAATCACCCGCCGATCCGAGTAAGTTAGTGTTTTATTCTTGATTTGTGCGTATACAACACTTACGACACCCTGTATAGACTGATTAAAATTTGAAGGAAATACCAATATAAAATAAAATAATTAGTTGTACTATATAAGTACAAGTATAAGTACCTATAAGTACAAAAGAAAAAATAAAATAAAAGAATAAAATTTGATACATTTTCAAAATACCACTGTGCCCGAAATGGAACAAACTGATCAATTAGATTTAATTTCAAGTTTACCCGAAGAATTGTCTCACAAAATATTTGCAAGTTTGGATGTCAATAGTTTACTGAAATCACAGCGTGTGAATAAAATATGGAAATCTTTGATGGACACCTATTTTTGGAAAACGAAATGCAAAGAAAACTATTTCCAAGAAGTGGAACAAAACCGCTACGGTTATAAGAAATGTTGTAAGAGACATATCCACTGGAAAGGTGTGTTTTTATACCATCACACTCTGAGGAAGAACTGGTTAACAAAGTCTTTTACGACATCCCACGAAGAAAGGAAAGGAATGCGAATTTTAAGATGTAGCGACAAAAATATTATCGAGGTTAATGATTATAATGGTACAATCAATATTATCAACTCCTATGGAAAGATATTTAGAACCATACAAGGTGACGGGCAATCAGTACTTTTTGCAAAGTTGGAGGAAGACCATCTGCTAATTTTGTATGCAGACAAGAAATTGGTGTTGTGGAAGGTGGATTCGGTTCAAAGAATTTGGAGTATTGATTGTAGCACAACCTTCAATATCGCTGTTGATTTTTGTAATGACAAGATTGCAATTAATGCGAAATACCCCAATTTTGTTCATTTAATGAATACGAAATCGAAAAAAGTTATATTTCGTTTGAAACACAATTTTCGAGTTACACGCATAAATTTTTATGAAAATAAACTTGTTTGCGGATGTCAAGATGGATCTATAAAAGTTTGGAACATCAATGATGGAAAATTGATATACGCGTTTCAAAATTATAAAATGGCGGAAATTGCCGATGTATCGATAAATGGTACTTATGCGATGAGCAGGTCGACGAATAACGTTATCCTAGTATGGAACATCGATACTGGGGAAAAACTGTACAATCTTATGGGAACCATGGCTACATTTTTGAAGAAAAATACTTTGATGATCGTCGAAGAAAACAGCAAATTCTTCACTGTTTTCGATTGCAAATCTGGAATATATGCCATGAGGATCGATAATGAAGAAAATGTGCAGCAAATAACCGCCAACACTAAATTCATATTCATAAAATCAAAGTCTTACATAAAGATGTATAATTTACTGAATATGAAATTGGAAAACATTGATAACACACTCTGTGTAAAACCTGAACCCACATTATTTTTGGAAGCAACTGATACCAAATTGGCCGTAACTTTTTCTGCAGAGGATTTCTTGACATCGCTAATTTTAGATTTTGATGTTGACACATGTAACTAGGTTAATAAATCAAATTACTTTTTAATAAAATAATTAAGTTTTATGCTATGCTAACACTTAAAAGTTCACTTTATGACGACTTTTGCGAGACGCATGACCTTCTCTCTCATAGTTTATTTGTTAATTTAATCCCAAGAGGGCTCATTTAAACCCGCGGTCTCTTGATATTAATGAATAATATTTGCCTCGTCAGTCTTGCAGGTGCTAATTTTGTTATGTCGATTTGAATTTTGTTATATGTTATATTATACGAATTTCAATTCGGTCGGACAAAAACCACTTTTTAAAAATGATTAAAAAACTTTATTACACAGGACTAATGTCTTACAACTACAATAGTTATGAAGCAAAAAGCGTCTCCACCTGTTATTCACTCATATTTAATACCTAGTTTATCATTCTGATTACACATTTGCAGAAAAGCTATATGATAAAGAATTATTCTTATAATGTTACTAATTGGATATTGTAACTCCTCCGGCCTAAGATGAGAACTATGGGTTAACAGAGTTCGAAGATAATTTTATACTAATATCTCTTCTTGGATTTCCATCTTTCCATTCAGCTTCCTCTGTTGTGGACTTCAAATTCCTATATCTATTATAATAGTATTTAAAAACTACATACACTAAAATAGCAATGATTAATATATAAATGATTATTGTATATCCACTAATTTTATGAAAATGTATTGGAGTTTCATTTAACGAATCTAATTTTTTACTTTGTTTTGATAATCTACTGTAAATATTTTTTATTTCGTCGACATTTACAGAATCTAATTTAACAGTTTTAAAATTAAAATCGCTTTGAATTTTTTGATTTTGAACATATTCTAATTTAGGTAGTTCGATGTTTTTGAATTCCAATTTCAAATTCTTGAATGTTTTTAGTGTTATGTCTTCTATTTTCACTTCACAATTTGTCTCTATTTCTACAACGTAACTCCCATTTAAATACACACTGTCTTTATCGTTGCCGCACTTTTTCGTAGCAACCACACTTTTTGGTGTAATGATGATCCATTGGTTGTTTTCTAATTTTTGAATTTTGATGTCCTTTATTTGAACCTGTATAATTTCACAAGTTGTTGTATTTTTTGAATGTTTCAGCAGTTGAACTTCACATGGGGCATCTTCTTTAAAATCTCTGATCTCTTCATTTTGGCATAGATATTCCTGGTTTGAAATTTCAAGACATTTTGCATTGAAAAATGCATATTTTTGCTTATTATAAAGGAGATATTCGGAATGAGGAATTATAGTTTCGAAGGATGTTTTAGTTAGAATTGGTAAGGGATATAAATGATAGTAATTGTAACTCTTAGCTTCCACTATTGGAATTTCTAAAATGAAGATTATTTGGTAACCTTTACTGTAATTTTTTATTTCCATAATCTTTTCAAATAAAAGTATATTGTTAATTTTTGGTTCAAATGGAAACTTATTTTTATTATCTAATTGTTCATTAATTATTAAAATTTCATTCAATAGTTCCTTTGGGTCTAACATAGAATTGTGAAACGTATTTATTTTTGAGAAGGTGATAGCTACTTCGATTTTATCTAATGAATCGTAAATTGTTTGAAAGGTTGCCGTTATTTGTGAAATGAACACTTGTATTAGGAAGCAATGATGTGCGTGAAGTTAGCCCCCCCTTTTTCGAAAACCAAAAAAATTTTTTTTGTATTGTGTTGTATTCATTTGTATTAGATTGTATTGACAAAATTTTTTTTTATTTTGCGAAGCATTAAAATAAATATAGTGAAAAACCGTTATTTGGGCTGGCCCCCCCTTTTCAAAAATTCAAATTTTTTTGGGTTGTATTTTGTTGTATTCATTTGTATTGGATTGTATCGTAAAAAATAAAAGTCGGAAGTTTAACCTTAACCGCGTAAATCGCGAAACAAACTTTAGCGCTGGCCCCCCCTTTTCAAAAATTCAAATTTTTTTGGGTTGTATTTTGTTGTATTCATTTGTATTGGATTGTATCGTAAAAAATAAAAGTCGGAAGTTTAACCTTAACCGCGTAAATCTCGAAACAAAATTTAGCGCTGGCCCCCCCTTTTCAAAAATTCAAATTTTTTTGGGTTGTATTTTGTTGTATTCATTTGTATTGGATTGTATCGTAAAAAATAAAAGTCGGAAGTTTAACCTTAACCGCGTAAATCGCGGAACAAAATTTAGCGACTGGTTGACAAGCCCAAAATTTCTTATATAAAATGTAAGGTATTGTATGTGTAGTGACCGGGAATTATCCGTATCATCGGATTATCAGATAAAAAATACTACGATATATAAGTGAAACTTTTATTTCTAATAAACAACTCACTTAAAATAAAATAATAACTAAATATGGTAGAAATAAAATCGTTAACTTGGAACAAATCTGAACAATTGCGATATATTTATACTAGTTTAGGATTTATTAGTAAACTGTTGGTATGTAAGTTACAATGTGACTAATAGATGGCGCGACATATTTATGTAGCTGGTTATCTTTATACCAATGCTGGATATAAGGACACCTGGGTTGTACTTTTAGTCACTCAAGTACGAGTGCACAACCAGGTTAGTGATGTTATCTATTCTTTGTTTTATTAAGTTGTATTGCCAATGTGCTCTTATTAAATTGTTTATGTTGTGATTGTTGTATTTATTCTCTTGTCTACTGCCAACCTTCCCAATAGGTTATGGGCCCAGTAACAAATAAGAGAACAAAGTTGTTTTTCGTTTGATTTAAATTTGTGCAAATTATTGCATCCAAAATTTTGTAAATAAAAAATTATGGAGGCGCAATTAGCAAATTTGCAACAATATTCCAAATAGGAACGTGGTAGTAGAAGATACAGTGCATTAAAACGTAAATGTTGGACGGACAAAAATTTTCAAATAATATATGAAAAAACAAAGTTACCATGTGCCATTGCCTTTAAACATTGTGATGTGTCTGAAACAGGATACTTCGTAACTGCCAAAGGGCGTTGTGAAGAATGTGGTGGTGTCTTTCTTGGTCATATAATAAACAAACCTCCAGATCTAAATTCTCCGCCAATTATGGAATGTTCTATGAAGGAGTTTGATTTTTCTTTAAAGCATATAAAGAAACGACAACTGAAAGGAGAACGAAGGGCCAAAATTTCTAAAGTGATGGTTGAAAGCAGTTTACAACCATGCCTGTGGCGTCGAAAGGCAGCTGATGAACTAATGGAATTGGATGATCTGGAACCACCCCATTTGCCTAAACTTCAAACACTACGGAAAGCCAAACAAGAACAGAAAGATCAGCTGTTGAATTTAGTTAAAGGTTTAGACCCCATTCAAACTACCGGTACCGTGATTGAAAAACTGAACGAATTTAAATTCAATTTTCACCAATAAGAGTTATTTTTTTAAACAAAATTCAAAGTATTCCATAGAGCACGCGATATGAACTTATCGATGTCAATTTTGTTTTTCTCTAATGTCAGTTACAAACATGGTGTTAACCAAAGAGCAACAAATCATAATTTTTAAGCTTTTAAAACAACAATGTAGTTTTGCTATGATACAAAAAAGGTGTAAAGACCAAAATTTTTGTGTTTCGAAAGGTACACTCTCTAACTACAAAAAAAAATGGAATCCCAGAACTTAAATCCAAAATCCGGAAGAAAGGCAGCGGAAAGAAGCCAACTCTGACAAATCGACAATTATCGAATTTAAAGAAAATGGCATTAAAAACGAATCCTCCGACACTACAACATATGGCTAATCATTTCAAAACATCTGAATATATCATTCGGTATAATCTAAATAAAAAATTAAACCTGAAATTAATGAAGAAACCAAGGAGACATCATATTTCTGAAGAAACAATTATTAAACGGCACCAGCGTGTAACGGGCCAAATTGGTTCCGTCAACAAACTGTGATCACACAGGTGAATGTGTGGCACCTACCTGGATTTGTATTGGATGCCGCTAGCTCAATCGCGTGGGTCGTGGTGCTTAAATCACTCCAATAACAATCCGGGACGGCAAAATCAAGGGCAGTCACAATCGGGTATTAGGGCGCCACTGAATTTGTCATAAACTTACCCCAAAAGTAATTCAGAACTTACCTATATAGAAATAGGGGGGGGAGTCGAGAGTGAAATAAAATATATCCAACAACGAGTAACAATATTTTAATTAAAAGACTTAATTTTGGTGAAGCTAATAAACTAATATGTGAATAATAATGACAGCGATTTTGACAATTTATGTCGATTAATAATAATAGACGTTGATGAGATTGTAAAATAATGAAATATGAATACGGTAAATGGTTGTCGGATTTAAATACTAATAATACACAATAATAAAATAATAATAACAGAGGATAATAATACTTATGATAAAGGTGAACATAAAATGTTCAACACACTGTATATATAAACTAAACACATAAAAGAACATAAATGTAATATAAACAGGGTTTCGGTAAGTCGAATCGAGATGAAAATTGACTTGGGGTAATGTCCCACTAAAACAACACCTCGATTCCACGTTCGATAACCAAATAAAAGGGTTAGTACTTATATTTATAATTATTAAAACTATGAACATTTGATAAACCAAATAACGTTGAAAAGTGTGACGTGAAGATAACTAAAATGTTGAGTAGCAACTCCGAAACACAAAAACTAAAGAGGTGAGCAAAACACTTCACACGGTCTTCAATTGTTTAAAAACCGGTAGAATAAATGATGATTAATTTATATATTTAATTTGACGTAATTTAATGTTTGTAATATTAATCGATAGCGGGGTTAATTAAAATAAACTGATAAAAAGTACTTACGGCACGGTTTACATTAAACAATAAATACACATTGACGATGGGGCGAGATACGGTCCTGCATTCAGGAATGTGCGAACAAAGGAATGGCGTCATCAAAATACATCAGCTTCGAATACCACAATATTTAAGGAAGAGATCGAACCTAATTTTGTAGCAAAAACTTCAACGGATTGATTGAATTGCGTGGTGATTGGTTTTGTCGTTAAAACTCCAGTAAGATAAATTTGCATAAAAGCTGTTGATTGCATATACCAAATATGCATCAAAAATAACCAAGTCTTGGTGAACATAAATAATTGTCACAATGGACGACTCCTTTTCATTAACACCCAGATCAACGAACCAAGGAATATTACACCAATTTAGGTAATTTTACCAGGTTTACAAACACACACAAATCACAAGCATCCTTCTTACTACGCCATTTTCCAGGGAACTTGTGGTTCTGCGCGCGCCACACGACGTCAAACAAACAACTATTCTGTCAACGCTAGATGGCGGACTTAAGAATTCAAAAATTATCGCGGGAAAAACGTAATTAGACGGGGAAAAAAAAGTAAAATATCATTACATCACCCGGGCTGGAAGAACAAAAGCCTCTTTTGTTCTTACGAACCAGAGCTTAGCAAACAGTAACATATATCGCCAATATAACATAAGCACTTAAAAGATAAAAGCTAAAGCACATAAAACACAAAATACATAAATATTATTATACAGCGAAAGGTTTCAAAAGCATAAGCGGAAGCTAAAAAAACATACATATTATATACAAGTTCATTTATCTGTCGGTATGGCCTAACCGCATCGGTCCACGAAGCGAATCGGTTTCCCAATTCAAATCTCATCAAATTGGTCAGAACAAAACGCAAGATAAACAAGTCAAATCAAGTTTAGCAAAACGCTCTCTTCGTAACGCAAGATACGTTTACTAAATGATAGTCGCAGTTGGAATTAGTTAACGCCCTCCGCATAACTCAAGGTACGCTACTAATATGACTTACTCGGGAGCGGATTTAAGATCTTTGGCATTCCACACGCCTTGGGAAGTTCCAGATTCATCAGAAAGCTCATACGTGGCATAAGAAACTTTCTTTCTGATGTAAAAGGGTCCACGAAATTTGGGAGCTAATTTCGCCGTAAAATATTTTGACGCGTCAGATAACACATAATTGCGTCGCCACACCGAATCTCCTACTTCGAAAGTAGCAGCTCGACGTCTTAAATCGTAAGAACTCTTGTTCTTTTCATAGGCTACTCTAAGCCTTTTAACAATATCGTCATACAATTTGTGGAGAGCTTTAGGTTTACCTTGTAGGTATAACCTATCTCCAAACGAAATATCCGCATCTCCTGTCAATTCAGAAGAGCCTACGGTACCTCCATCTAAATTAATTTCTCTACCAAAATTCGCAAAATAAGGCGTTACTCCAGTTACTTCGTGTACTGCTGTGCGCATGGCGCAAGCAACACGGGCTAAATATTTATCCCAATTCCTATGATTGTCCGCTACATAGGAGGACAACATGGTCTTCAAAACTCTATTAACCCTTTCGACCGGGTTAGCTTGAGGGTGATAATTGGCGTTATAAGTAATTTTAACATTATACAGGGAATTCATGTTTCTAAATTCACGGCTACGGAATTGTACACCGTTATCACAAAGTAAAATTTTGGGAGCACCATAAACTAAAATTACGTCTTCTTCGATTTTACGAGTAACAGACGCAGCAGTGGCAGAACGTAAAGGAAAACACAAGGAATACTTAGTAAAATAATCTGCTACAACTAGGATATACACGTAGCCACGGGTTGAGCGTGGTAAGGGACCTACTAAGTCAACAGAAATCATCTGCCAAGGACGAGTTACATTGGGATGGGAAGTCATAAAACCAGCGGGCTTTTTCTGTTCTGGTTTGTGGGCAATACAAACGGGACATCTATTTACATAACGGGATACTGAAGATTTCAACAAAGGCCAATAATATTTTTGAGTTATTCTACTTAAAGTTTTGCGAATTCCGAGATGACCAGCAGTAGGTTCATCGTGACAAGATTTTAGAATGTCATTTCGTCGAGAATTTGGAACCACTTCCTTCCATTCCGCCTTCTCACGAAGTTCAGGATAATCGGGAGTTACATATTTAAACAAAAGGTTGTTTTCGATTCGCCATAGGGGAAATTTATCTGGTTTGTTCTTAACCTTACTTAACATGGACTTATACCATTTATCGTTAAGGTTACTTACAGGATTGGGATTGGAGTCATGATCATCATCATTGGACTCATGAAGAAGCTCATGATCCTCGTCGCTATTATAACCGGAATGATCGTCGGTTATTTCACCAATCTGTATTGTTTTAGGAGCATTAGGGATCTTATTTACATTCTTATTTTGACTAAATTTGGGAGTAATCGAAACATTATCAATCACGGGAACGGATCTTGATAACGCATCCGGAACTACATGATCTTTACCTTTTCTATGCGTAATTTCGAAGTCGTACTGTTGTAATCTTACCATCCATCGAGCTAATCTACCACTTGGTTGAACAAGATTATTTAACCAAACGAGACTATAATGGTCAGTGATTACACGAAAATGGGAACCTTCCAAATACGGTCTCAGTCTCTCAATGGCCCAAAGAACCGCGAGACACTCTCTTTCCGTAACAGAGTAATTTCTCTCTTGACGCGTAAGTGAACGACTTAAATAACATACTACGTGTTCAACTCCATCAATTTCTTGAGTGAGGACCGCAGCGATGCCAAAGCCTGAGGCATCGGTTTGAACAACAAAAGGTACATCAAAATTTGGACAAACTAAAATAGGAGCATTAACCAAACTATCTTTAACCAAACTTAACGCAGTGTCACAATTTTCGTTCCAAATAAATTTCTGGTTCCTCTTTAAAAGAGCGGTAAGAGGTGCAATGATTGTTGAAAATTCAGGTATAAATCGCCTATACCAAGATGCCATACCAATTATAGTGCGTACATCACTAACGCTTTTGGGCGTTGGTATTTTTAAAATAGCTTCAACTTTACCGGGGTCAACCGCAAGACCTTGTTGATTCACAACGTAACCGAGATATTTGAGCTCAGGTTTACAAAAATAACATTTTTCCCTACTCAACGTAAGACCTGCATCTTTTAATCTTTTTAAAACATCCGTAAGAATTTCAATATGTTTGTCGAAAGTTGGAGCACAAATAATTACATCATCTAAATACACAAATACATAAGGTTCTAATTCTGGACCAAGAATTTTGTCAATAAAACGCTGAAAGGTCGCCGGGGCATTATGTAAACCAAATGCCATACGGGTAAATTGAAAAAGACCTCTACCAGGAACAGTGAAAGCAGTGTAAGCTTTCGATTCTTCAGACAATGGGATCTGCCAATAAGCTGATTTTATATCCAAGGACGTTATAAATTTTGCATCGCGCAGGCGATCTAATATAGCGGAAACGTAAGGTAAGGGATATGCATCACGTTCAGTAACTTGATTCAATTTTCTAAAATCTATACAAAATCTAAATTTTCCGTCTTTCTTCTTGATTAACAAAACGGGATTCGACCAAGCTGAATGACTTTTTTCTACTACACCAGACTTTATCATTTGGGTTAGTTCTGCGTCTATTTGAGCTTGAACATTAGGGTTCACCGGGTAATATCTTTGCTTAATAGGAGGGGACTTTGTAGTAATAACATGTTCCACACCTAAAGCACATCCTAAAATTTCTGACTTACTAATGTCTTTAAAATTAGAACTGATTAAACCATTTAAAATGGCTCCCTGCTCACGGGTTAAACTTTGTTCAGAGACCAATTGTGTTTGTTCGTCCTCTAAAGACACCAGCGACAATTGTTCAGGCTTCGAAAAATTCCACTCACCACGAATAACATTAGGCACAAAGCCAATAGCCCTCCAAAAGTCTATTCCTAAAATTACCGTGTGCGTAACATCAGGCACTATCAAGACATTGATCACGATGGTTTTGTGACGTAGCTTAATTGGTAACGAAACCGAACCTAAAATATTTACTTGGCTGCCATCAGCCAAAGCGCAATTCGACTTAACATTATTTAAATGAAGGCCTAAATTAGAAATTCGATTCCAACCTTCAATTCCTAAAATTGTCCTAGAGGCACCGGAATCTAAAAGTGCTGCAAAAGATTTACCAAAAATTTCAACTGTCACATAAGGACGTTCGTCATATTTGGAATTTTCCAATATATAATTCAACATAATTTTATTTTTGTCATACTCTAAATTTCGATTATCTATCAGATTTCTTAATGAACGGGTGGAGTTATAAAAAATCTTCGAGGTAGCAATCCCGTCTTTTACTGACCTCGGCGCTCGTTTCCCGAAACAGAACATTTGGGACAAGTACGTGTCGTAAAATTGGGTTTCCCACACTTAAAACAATAGTTTCCTTTCTTCGGCACGGTACATTCTTTTGAAAGGTGTTGGTTGGAATTACAATTCCAACAGTTTCTAAAATTAAGACTAGCATTATTTGTTGAATTTCGAGAATTTTGAACATTATTATTAAATTTCGTAAAAGTACTAAAGCGTGGATTATTATGATCGTTAGAACGAGAATTCGTAAAAGTATTTGAACGATAATGGGAATAACTATTTTCATTTGACGAACTTGTCTTATAAGGGTTTGAATAAGATTGACTCATTAACGGGGTAGGTTGTGAAGAATTTTTCTCAACTTCTTTGACAGTCTCAACGTTACATGAAACATCAACAAAAGCTAATTCAGGTTCTAAATCATTCTTCTTTTTCACAGGGGGAACGTAATTATCAATCGCAATCCTTCGTTCTTCGATGATTTTGCAATACTTAATTAATTCGGGGATAGACGTAATTTTTACAAGGCCTAATTGAGTTTGATACGACGGATGTAAATTTTTATTTATAATTTTTAATTGTTTGGCTTCAGATAATTTTTCAACTAATCTAGAAAATAAACTTTTCATGACTGCAACAAAAGTACCAATCGATTCCGAAGAAGCTTGAGTTCTTCGTTCAATTTCTCGAATTAAAACATCATCATAATCTGGTGGTAAATATTCTTCTCGTAAGGCCGATTCGATATCACTCCAAGTATTAAAATTTTCACGATTTGCTCTAAACCAAATCAAAGCCTTCGAACTGAAAAGTTCGTATGATTCGCGAAATAATTGTATTTCCGAAACATTTCTGGTAATACTATACTCCCTAACACGTTCTAAAAATGCATTTAACGATTGGGTTTTGTCACCCGAAAAAGTAAATCCCCATTTAAAAACAGGTACAGATTTCTGTACGTCCGACATAACATTACTCATTCTTGAATTAACAGTAACAGGGGGAGTCAAAATTGTAGGTGGAACACAATAAGTACTAGCTGGCATAACATTTTGCAACGCAGAAGTAGAAGCAACAAGCGTTAGAGGGTTAGTAGCATCATTTTCTAATTTTAGATTAGCCATTTTTAACACAGGGGTTTCACTAGCGGTATTTATCACAGGAGCATCTAGCGAGAGTTTGGAAGTTTTCAACGCAAGTTCATAATTTACTATCATATCTTTAACAACATTCACCCAATCTATTTTTATGTTATTTTCTTCATCGTCACTGGGATTTGAATTTTTAATTCGATGAACTAAATGTAAAATTTTAGTTTGAATTAAGGGGGCCGATTTATCTAAATCGGAAGTCTCGATTAAAGAACTAAGATTTTCAATCATAAAATTGATGTAAACTGAATCATTCGAAAAGATTTTAGAATAGGGGGGGCGAACAAATTTTGGGTCGGTCATTTCCTTTTTCAGGACTTTTCTTAATAAAGTTCGTAGGGCTGGAACATCACCTACTGACTGCGAGCCTCGAACCTCGAGTTCATAGATTAATTCTGTCTTGATAAGTCGTTCTACAACCAACTTATAACTGGCAGTTAAATTTTCAAATTCGCACTCCATGGCGTAAAAGTAAATAATCGTAATAAAAAAACTTATAACATCAAAAGGGACTAAAATAACCACAATAGTTTCGGAAGAGCTTGAAGATTACTTAACAAAGCCAACACGATAGGGGTCAAGGTTTGTAGTGGTCGAGCTTCAACGTTGGAGTCAAATTTTGTAGTGGTCAGGCCTAAACGTCGGCCTAAACGTTGGGGAACAATTTTTTAACAAAAGGCTACCACGTTGGGCGGCAAATTTTGTAACGGGCCAAATTGGTTCCGTCAACAAACTGTGATCACACAGGTGAATGTGTGGCACCTACCTGGATTTGTATTGGATGCCGCTAGCTCAATCGCGTGGGTCGTGGTGCTTAAATCACTCCAATAACAATCCGGGACGGCAAAATCAAGGGAAGTCACAATCGGGTATTAGGGCGCCACTGAATTTGTCATAAACTTACCCCAAAAGTAATTCAGAACTTACCTATATAGAAATAGGGGGGGGAGTCGAGAGTGAAATAAAATATATCCAACAACGAGTAACAATATTTTAATTAAAAGACTTAATTTTGGTGAAGCTAATAAACTAATATGTGAATAATAATGACAGCGATTTTGACAATTTATGTCGATTAATAATAATAGACGTTGATGAGATTGTAAAATAATGAAATATGAATACGGTAAATGGTTGTCGGATTTAAATACTAATAATACACAATAATAAAATAATAATAACAGAGGATAATAATACTTATGATAAAGGTGAACATAAAATGTTCAACACACTGTATATATAAACTAAACACATAAAAGAACATAAATGTAATATAAACAGGGTTTCGGTAAGTCGAATCGAGATGAAAATTGACTTGGGGTAATGTCCCACTAAAACAACACCTCGATTCCACGTTCGATAACCAAATAAAAGGGTTAGTACTTATATTTATAATTATTAAAACTATGAACATTTGATAAACCAAATAACGTTGAAAAGTGTGACGTGAAGATAACTAAAATGTTGAGTAGCAACTCCGAAACACAAAAACTAAAGAGGTGAGCAAAACACTTCACACGGTCTTCAATTGTTTAAAAACCGGTAGAATAAATGATGATTAATTTATATATTTAATTTGACGTAATTTAATGTTTGTAATATTAATCGATAGCGGGGTTAATTAAAATAAACTGATAAAAAGTACTTACGGCACGGTTTACATTAAACAATAAATACACATTGACGATGGGGCGAGATA
Source organism: Podabrus alpinus (assembly GCA_932274525.1). Classification (NCBI taxonomy): domain Eukaryota; kingdom Metazoa; phylum Arthropoda; class Insecta; order Coleoptera; family Cantharidae; genus Podabrus; species Podabrus alpinus. Next base: position 33,070,004 of record OW026452.1, read on the forward strand.
CGGTCCTGCATTCAGGAATGTGCGAACAAAGGAATGGCGTCATCAAAATACATCAGCTTCGAATACCACAATATTTAAGGAAGAGATCGAACCTAATTTTGTAGCAAAAACTTCAACGGATTGATTGAATTGCGTGGTGATTGGTTTTGTCGTTAAAACTCCAGTAAGATAAATTTGCATAAAAGCTGTTGATTGCATATACCAAATATGCATCAAAAATAACCAAGTCTTGGTGAACATAAATAATTGTCACAATGGACGACTCCTTTTCATTAACACCCAGATCAACGAACCAAGGAATATTACACCAATTTAGGTAATTTTACCAGGTTTACAAACACACACAAATCACAAGCATCCTTCTTACTACGCCATTTTCCAGGGAACTTGTGGTTCTGCGCGCGCCACACGACGTCAAACAAACAACTATTCTGTCAACGCTAGATGGCGGACTTAAGAATTCAAAAATTATCGCGGGAAAAACGTAATTAGACGGGGAAAAAAAAGTAAAATATCATTACAAGCGCTGACTAGGATTGTATCACTTACTAAATTGTGATAAATGGCAAAAATACATCACTGTCGATGAAGCATGGTTCCATCTAACAAATGCTGATGGCCAACGAAAAGTTCAGTACTTGAGACGTGAGCAATCGGCAAAAGAATTGGACGTATTCACAAAACAGTCCCATCCGAAGGGAGTTATGGTGTTCATGGGAATATCGAATTATGGAACCACAACGCCAATATTTGTTGAGCCTGGTGCTAAAATTAACTCGGAATATTACATTAAGAATTGTTTGAAGCCACTTTTGACTGACGCAAAAAGATTATATCCTGCTGGTGATTGGATATTTCACCAAAACTCGGCACCAGCTCACGCTTAACTTACCTTAAACAGCTAAAAAAACTAATAAAACGTGAGATAGAAAACATTCCTGTGGAAATGATACAACGATCGCTAAAATCGTGGCCAAAACGTTGTCTTCAAGTGTACAGGAATCAAGGACAACATATTAAATAAAATTATTGAAAGAAAATAAAAATAACTGTGACTTATTAAATTTCAAAATCGTTCAATTTTTCATTCACGGTAGCTGTATTGTCCATTTGAAATACGAACGACATGTTGGAGAAATTCACGGCATTGGATTGGACCCACTTTTTGTGCATTATTGGACATTGGCACAAATGGCAACCTACATTTTGCATTCTGATGTAATTTATATAGATGCAACAGGTTCATTGGTTAAAAAATTGAAGAAAGCTAATTCTGCATTATCGGCTCACATATTATATTTGTACCAAATCGTTTGCAAAACCACAACAGCAAAAATGCCTGTTTTTCAAATGCTAAGTGCCGTGCAAAATGCCAATGCTATCCAGTACTGGCTTTTTGAAATTGTTCGAATAGGTTGCATGCACAAATCAAATTTCCCAATGCCACGAGAAGTAGTTTGCGATTTTGATAAAGCGTTAATGAGTGCGGTGGCGAGAGTCTTTGGACAATGTAGGGATCTTCGAGATTATTTATCCAAGTGTTATTTGGCGATTATAAATAGTGATAAAAATTTGCCCGGCTGTTATTTAAGATTGGACATATCCCATTACGTTGCTTTTATAGCTAGGTGGAAAACATTGGGGTCGTTGAACCCTCATGTAAAAAAGTTTTATATTATTTTTATGTGTTTACTAACTAAAGCTACCACATTCAGTATTTTTCAGAAATTAATTAAATCGGCCATTATTCTTAGTACTAGCGAAACATCTGGATACACTGAGGACGGGCAAATTTCCTTGGCCGAAGATGCGCGTGTTTATATTTGCGAGAAAATTAAAGGCAATGAAGATTACAATATCATTGATAATATACAAAGCGATGACGAGAAACAAGAAGAAGACCAGGAAGAGGATGAATTATCAAAACAGGATACACATGGGAATGAAAAGCTTATTGATTTTTGGGCTAATAATTTTTATTTACAATGTGTCCATGAAGCAAACTCAGCAATTACTGGCGTTACCATTAATGCATATTACTGCCCAGTAATCCGATAATAATCCGATGATACGGATCATCGGATATAACATAATTCCCGGTCACTACACATACAATACAATGCAATACCTTACATTTTATATAAGAAATTTTGGGCTTGTCAACCAGTCGGCTAGCGCTAAATTTTGTTCCGCGATTTACGCGATTAACGTTAAACTTCCGACTTTTATTTTTTACGATACAATCCAATACAAATGAATACAACAAAATACAACAACAAAAAATTTGAATATTTGAAAAGGGGGGGGCAGCGCTAAATTTTGTTTCGCGATTTACGCGGTTAAGGTTAAACTTCCGACTTTTATTTTTTACGATACAATCCAATACAAATGAATACAACAAAATACGATACAACCAAAAAAAATTTGAATTTTTGAAAAGGGGGGGCCAGCGCTAAATTTTGTTTCGAGATTTACGCGGTTAAGGTTAAACTTCCGACTTTTATTTTTCTTAAGATTAAGATTAAGATTCTTAAGATTTTTCTTAACATTCCATTGTTCTTAAGATTTTTTCGATCTGCGACCTATTTTCGACCTATAGGATTTTGTATAAATTGGGGTTTCGTCTTTTAATTTGATATGGTGTCGAATTTGGTTAGTGAAAGTTAATGGAACCTTTTCGCAATAGAATATATTACTATGATGAGGCTGGATCTGACCTCGTCGATAGCAATTCTTATTAATGTTAATGAAAAAGGAATTTCCGTTGTTGAAAAATTGAAATAGTAAATATATTTTAAATAATGCCTCGGCTGCCCTTTCTTTTACTTGCATGAGATTTCTTACCTGCAGAGTAGGTTCTGTGGAAATTTCCTCTAAATCTTTATCTGTGGAATTAATAAATCGAGAATACCAAAAATTCCCAAATAATGATCCAAAATTCAAAAAATATAATGTATTTTTAAACAACAAATTAATTATTAAACACATAAATTAAATTGATAATGTTTTTATTATTTATACCCCAACAACTTAATATTAAAAAGTAAATTTTATTTTTATAATCGTTGCACTTTTTAAATGTGACCGCGCGTTGCATATGCAAATTAATGGTTTTATTAATGTTAAGTTTACTCACAGTTGGCACCTTTTTGTGGTACAAATAATTTCGTCTGCTCGAACTTTTAACTTCGTTTTTCAGATTCTAACCTCGTGCTTTATGTGTATTTGGCGATCCAAAACCAATCTTTCTTGCACAAATAAAATCAACTTGTGTCGTTGCACTTTTTGAATAATTTTTACTATGGTACGTAAATTTCACTTTCTTACTTTTATTCTACACGTATAATCAACGTGACTAAACACTTTTTTTTGTTACTTAGGTCCCTCAAAAATTTGCACTCTTGCAAATTTTTATCAAAATCTGAAGACCAAAAATTAACACCTCTACACGCGTTGGACCACGCTGAGGAACCTCCTTTGTTTTTGTTATTCTTCTCCTTGGTTACCAAATTTCCAACGTACTTGATCAAAAATTGTGATTTGTAGGTATTAAAGTTTCATCAATTTTTTGGCTGTCCCACTCGTGAGCATGCAACATATAATTGACCATGCGAAAAGCATGGATTTTCTAGATTTAAACCACACACTTGAAGCGATTGATCTTGTGCCTTGTTGATGGTCATTGAAAATGCAAGGCGAACGGGGAACTGCAGTCGTTTAAAATCAAAAGGCATGTCGGTGGGAATAATGGGAATACGTGGAATTAACACATCTTCCCCTTTTGACTTGCCATTGAGAATTGTTGCTTCGATGAGGTCCATTTCCCCAGCCCCGCCCATCGCGAATTTTGAATCAATTTTGGTGTCAATCGTTTGTGTGTCGTTTGTGTTCGTTTGTGTTTTCATTATTTTCGTTTGTGTTAGCACCGTTCGCGAAATATCTTCAAATTTACGTGGGCGGGGCTGGGGAAACGGCAGCCCCGCTCATCGCCAATTTCGGGTCGAATTTGGTGTCAATCGTTTGTGTTTCGTTTGTGTTCGTTTGTGTGCTCATTATTTTCGTTTGTGTTATCACCGTTCGCGAAATATCTTCAATTTAAGTGGGCGGGGCTGGGGAAACGGCAGCCCCGCCCATCGCGAATTTCGGATCGAATTTGGTGTCAATAGTTTGTGTTTCGTTTGTGTTCGTTTGTGTGCTCATTATTTTCGTTTGTGTTAGCACCGTTCGCGAAATATCTTCAATTTAAGTGGGCGGGGCTGGGGAAATGCCAGCCCCGCCCATCGCGAATTTCTGGTATAATTTGGTGTCAATCGTTTGTGTTTCGTTTGTGTTCGTTTGTGTGCTCATTATTTTCGTTTGTGTTATCACCGTTCGCGAAATATCTTCAATTTAAGTGGGCGGGGCTGGGGAAACGGCAGCCCCGCCCATCGCGAATTTCGGGTCGAATTTGGTGTCAATAGTTTGTGTTTCGTTTGTGTTCGTTTGTGTGCTCATTATTTTCGTTTGTGTTAGCACCGTTCGCGAAATATCTTCAATTTAAGTGGGCGGGGCTGGGGAAATGCCAGCCCCGCCCATCGCGAATTTCGGGTCGAATTTGGTGTCAATCGTTTGTGTTTCGTTTGTGTTCGTTTGTGTGCTCATTATTTTCGTTTGTGTTAGCACCGTTCGCGAAATATATTCAAAAACATAACCTAGGTTTATTTCCCCGGCCCCGCCCATTTTGAATTTTTGCTCGAATTTGGTGTCAATCGTTTAGTCATCGTTTGTGTATGTTTGTGTTTCTATTCCCGTCGTCTCAATATCGATTTTCAACTAGCTGGGAGAAAATGAATTTTTGTCAAGCTCCGAGCAACAACCGCCACATTTCGAAATTATAGCAATTACGTTATTTAAGAAAATTGGTGTTATCTTAGTTGTAAATTTATCAATATGGATAGGTTTCAACTTAAAACATTAAAAACCATTTTTATTTATTTTACTATAACCACAGCAGTGGACTTGATGAGATTGGTGAAGTTAAGTTGTAAATAAAAGAGAAAGAAGAGGATTGAACCACCAAAAAAATGGACCGTACATTACAGAGAAGTAAAGTTCCGAATGGAATAAAGTTTGATTATTATTATTTATATAGTAAATGGAGAAAATAATAATAATAATTCTTTATTTACGGAACAATTTCATTTTAACTATAAAATACACACAATAAAAAATAAAATAAATAAATAATAAATTTACAATCACAAATTCAATAAAAAATAAATTAAACAAAATAAATAAATAATAACAATCACAAATTCAAAGCTGGCCTCAGCTGAAGTTTAAATTTCGCTAAAGAATAAGCGAAATTGTCGACCCCTATTGTGTTGGCAAGTTTTTGCGATCTTGTCATAGGCGAGTGCATTCCATAACTTGTCCTATGGAAATCAACCAGGAATTGGTCCGGATTACGGGTTACGCACGGGTGAGCCCAAAGATTAATCCTGAGCAGCAGATCAGGGCAATCAATTAAATTGTTCAATAATTTGAAAAGAAAGCACAAATCTAGGTACTCTCTCCTTTTAACCAAACGAGACAATCCCAAGTAGCCTAGCAACAAGTCGTAGTTGGATTCCAAGGAGATATGAAATTTAAAGCAGAGGAATTTCACAAATCTTCTTTGAAGTCTTTCAATACGGGTAATGTGCGTCAAATGGTACGGATGCCAGACCGTTGAACAATATTCGAGGTGCGACCTGACGTAAGCGACAAACAACAGGTTTAAGACTCTTAAGCTGGTGAACTCATGAGCATGTCTTAATATAAGACCTAGCATTTTATTCGCCTTATTTACGATTACATTTACGTGAGATGTAAAACCAAAGTTGGAATCCATAGTTACGCCTAGATCTTTGAAACTACAAACGGTTTCAAGCTCGTTGCCTAACAAGGTGTACGTGTGATGCATACGGATTATCTTTCGCGTAAAGCGAATAGACTTGCATTTAGCAATATTTAATTGGATAAAGTTAGCATTACACCACGACTCGAATGAAAGTAGATCATTGGAGATCAGGTTGTAATCCTGATTAGAGTCAGCGATTTTGAAAATCTTTAGATCGTCTGCAAATAAAAGGAATTTGCAGTGCTTGAAGGCCCATTTGATGTCGTTGACATAAAGTATAAATAATAAGGGTCCGAGATGAGAACCTTGTGGGATACCGGATGACACTGGTATATCTCGAGAGAAAGTTTTACCAATTTTCACCTTTTGATGTCGATCGGACAAGTACGACGAGAGCCAATTAAGTATGTTAATACCAAAGCCAAGCTTACCCAACTTGAATATTAACCGTTTAATATGGACGCGATCAAATGCCTTAGAGAAGTCTGTGTATAAGCAGTCAACGCTAGAGCCAGATTGCAGGTTGTTTATGACATATTCTGAGAAAGTGCATAAATTTGTTGCAGTTGATCGGTGTTTGAAGAATCCGTGTTGTTCTTCAATAATAACTCCTTTAACCACCCAATAAAGCTTATCAATGATAATCCATTCAAAAAGTTTGGGGATCACTGATAATATACTTATTGGTCTATAGTTACCGACGTGGGAACGATGGAATACCTGAAACTTCTGAAGAGAACTGGGGTGGAGAAGTTGTCAACCGTAAGGAAAAGAAAAGAAAACCAAACTATTTAGACGCTGACCCAACAATATCATTATACAACGACAGTAGTCGAAGTAAGAGTTACGTCATTGGTTTATTAAAAAATTGTAGTTCTTAAGGTCTCAAAGGTGTAACTATCAAAAATCGAAATTATACTTTCACAAATACTTGCACTTTTGATACGATAACACAAATTTTATTTTCGAGTTATGCCGACAGTGACCTATACTCCAATTTTATAAATATTAATTCTGAAGAATATCTGTATTTCTAATTGATCCAGAACGCGATACGAGATGGAATTACAACACAATGTTATCGAAAAAGGGCGGAAATTCTTTTGGAAATATTCGAAAAAGAACGATCACAGTTACTTGGAGAAGGTATAACTATCGATTCTATTAACAACGCGGGGTGGAAGCACATCCTTGGGGCACTGAGGAACCTGGCGACGATCGACAATGACATTTTCAACCTAGTAGTCAGTTACCTAGAGGAGAGACGCCTGATAATAGGCGACGGAGAACAGGACGAAATCGTCACCAGCGGAGTCCCTCAGGGCTCGGTGCTTGGACCGACGCTATGGAATCTAATGTACGACGGGGTGCTACGTCTGCAGCTCCCACAAGGTTGCATCACTGTGGGTTTCGCGGACGATCTCAACGTGGTAATCGTGGGTAAGGACGTGGCGGAGATCGAGAGATCCGCGACGCAGGCCCTGGAAAAAATTTCCGCCTGGGTACGCGAAAGAGGACTCACCCTAGTCCCCGAAAAGTCGGAGGGAGTACTACTAAGCGGAAGAAGGAAAGTGCCCGCGGTTTTCATTCGACTAAACGGAGTTCCAATTCGGTAACCGTCCTCGGCGTAAAGATAGACAAAAATCTAAACTTCGCAGAGCACATCAGGGAAGCGGCAGCAAAGGCAGGAGCGGTCACGACGTCGCTTGCCCGCCTATTGCCCAACATGGGTGGCCCAAAACAGGACAAAAGAAGAACCCTCGGACTGGTGACGGAATCAATCATATTATATGCGGCACCGATATGGCACGAAGGACTCCGAGTAAACAGGAACGCACAGAGATTGCTAAGCGTCCAGCGAAGAATGGCGTTACGAGTTTCTTGCGCCTATAGGACGGTCTCGCTCGACGCGGCCCTCGTCTTGGCGTCGATTCCCCCAATCGACCTTCTCGCCTTGGCAAGAGGCAGAACATACGAGGGAGCAGAGGATGCCGGGAAGGAGATGGCCGAGATTTGGCAGGCCAGATGGGAGATGGCAACTTGCGGCTTGTGGACCCGACGACTAATCCCCAACATCAAAAGATGGATCGAAAGACGGCACGGACAAGTAAGCTTCCACCTCACACAAATGCTGTCAGGGCACGGTTGCTTTGCCCACTACCTACACAGATTCGGAAAGTTGGCAAGCCCCCGTTGCAGGTATTGCGAGGAAATCGACACCGCGGAACACTCCCTTTTCCACTGTTGGAGATGGGAACGCGAGAGGACAATGGTCTCCCTAGCACTGGGGTACACGATGACTCCCGGGGACCTAATCGAAGCAATGCTTGTCGACGAGACACAGTGGCAGCGGATAACTACCCTCGTCACCACTATATTAAGATGTAAGGAGGCAGCCGGGAGAGCCGAGCAACAGGCAGCCGCCGCCGCTAACTCTAACGGTGGACACACAAACGGAGGACGACACACAAATGGAGGACTAACGATTCGACGCGAAACCCGGACAGGTAGAAGAGAGGCATGCGGAAGAGCACACGCCACACGCGAGTTCCATGGCATTGCCCCCTTCCCGGCCGACAAACTAGGACGACAATATCAAAGGAGAAGAACGTGGTCCGATTCTAGGACACATCATCCCGGAAGCAATGCCTGACGGCGGACACCCGGGAGGACAGGTAAGAAAGAAGGTAAGATTAACTATCGATTCTAACTGTACTGCGAATTATTTACTTATTGTTTTAAGTTGAAACCTATCCATATTGATAAATTTACAACTAAAATAACACCAATTTTCTTAAATAACGTAATTGCTATAATTTCGAAATGTGGCAGTTATTGCTCGAAGCTTGACAAAAATTCATTTTCTCCCAGCTAGTTGAAAATCGATATTGAGTCGACGGGAATAGAAACACAAACATACACAAACGATGACTAAACGATTGACACCAAATTCGAACAAAAATTCAAAATGGGCGGAGCCGGGGAAATAAACCTAGGTTATGTTTTTGAATATATTTCGCGAACGGTGCTAACACAAACGAAAATAATGAGCACACAAACGAACACAAACGAACACAAACGAAACACAAACGATTGACACCAAATTCGACCCGAAATTCGCGATGGGCGGGGCTGGCATTTCCCCAGCCCCGCCCACTTAAATTGAAGATATTTCGCGAACGGTGCTAACACAAACGAAAATAATGAGCACACAAACGAACACAAACGATTGACACCAAATTCGACCCGAAATTCGCGATGGGCGGGGCTGCCGTTTCCCTAGCCACGCCCACGTAAATTTTAAGATATTTCGCGAACGGTGCTAACACAAACGAAAATAATGAAAACACAAACGAACACAAACGACACACAAACGATTGACACCAAAATTGATTCAAAATTCGCGATGGGCGGGGCTGGGGAAATGGACCTCATCGAAGCAACAATTCTCAATGGCAAGTCAAAAGGGGAAGATGTGTTAATTCCACGTATTCCCATTATTCCCACCGACATGCCTTTTGATTTTAAACGACTGCAGAGTTCCCCGTTCGCCTTGCATTTTCAATGACCATCAACAAGGCACAAGGTCAATCGCTTCAAGTGTGTTGTTTAAATCTAGAAAATCCATGCTTTTCGCATGGTCAATTATATGTTGCATGCTCACGAGTGGGACAGCCAAAAAATTTATTTGTTTTTGCTGAAGATGGAAAGACCAAAAACATTGTTTATCCGAAAGCACTTCAATAAACTTTTATGCACTTATCTGCTATGTTTTATATATTACATCAATAAAAAGTTTTAAATATTATTTCATAATCGATTCTACCCGTTTTAGATTGCAAACAATTGTTGCAAATGTTGCGTTGAATACTTATCGGAGCTGCTAATTTAATAAAAATATTACATTTTAATACATTTCCTCCATATATCCATTTTAATTTTAATAAAAAAGTTTATAAATATTATTATAATTTGATAATCCATTCTACCCGTTTTAGATTGCAGACAATTAAAATTCAAATTTTTGATATTCTCTTTTTCAGGCAAAACAACGTTTGCCGGGTCAGCTAGTTGCTCAATAAAAATCACTTTTTCTATATTGCATATTTCTGTTTCAGTTATTTTGAAGTGAATTGTAAAACCATCAGAAATGGATCACCCTGTATATTGCTAAAATTTGTATGATTATTTTAAAGTAATTAAATTAAATATAATTTTAAAATGTCCCATTTATGGTATTAGGTATGTATTTAAGTAATAATTTATTAAAGGGTTTTAGTTTCTAAAAAAAAATTATTTATTTTAAAATTTATTAATGCAAGATGCGCGGATGTTATTGCGATTGGTATAGTTTGTTTCAGAATAATTGAAATTAAAAAAAGTCATAGCATCAAATTACGTTGATATAAAAACGTACAAACTATAAACGAAACATAATATGTTGAAATGTATTTTCAAAATCCACAAAATTTAAATATTAATTATGAAATAAAATCAAATTTAAAACAATGAAAAATAAATATAAAATAATGTAATTAGATCATAAGTGTGTGAAAATCGATTTCAAAAAATAACCAAGGAAACGAAAAAAAAATAGAGAGCTCTCAGAAGCTTGCGTTTGAATTTGAATGAAAAATATTTGGCTCCACAAAAGTGTGATATTGGATGGGAAATTAATTAAAAAAGAGCGTGAATCTAAAAAGTAGATTCATAATAATAATTGTAACAAAGAAGAAGTGAGTTTGGAGGTAATAAAAATAACTGGATATTATTTACCTTAATTAAGAAAAAATAACGAAATGCTAATTGGAAATAACGAATTAATAATAATAAAGAATTGGAGAATCAATCCACAGGATTTATAAAAAGGCAGACCAAGTTTTGAATAGCGGCTGACCGGTAGGTCGACCAAGTAAAAAGGGAAGATTGGAACAAAAAAGTGAGAGAAAGAGACGTGGTAAGCGAAATTTAAATTATTACACACGGTGCGAGTGAAAGTACTCCGACTAACATTGAATCGGGTTGTTGTGTTAAGTAATAAACTGAAAAAGGAACGCGTAGTTATAAAGATTTGTTAATCTAATTAAGATTTGTTTATTTAATTTTATAAAAAAGTTCTTATTGATTTAATTAAATGTTACATTGTTGAAAGGAGATTTTATTTCTTGTTCAAGTTAGAGGGAGAGGGAGATTTGCTAGTTGTCCTGGGACATTCTCGAATAGAACACGACAATATAGAGATAAAGTTAATTATTTTAATCTCGCACCAGCCTTTAGCAATGCATATCGTCGGTGATCTGACAATAACTGCTAACTGCAAAATCTCCTTTTTACAGGAGAACAAAAAAACTGAATAAATTTACTGGATGGGAATTTTGGGCTAATTATTCAATCGAAACAAATTATAACTTCCAAAATTCCCATCCAGTAAGTTTATTATGTTTCTTTGTTCTTCTGTAAAAAGGGGATTTTGCAGTTAGCAGTTATCGTCAGATCACCGACGATATGCTTGGTCGACAGCATATCTTATCGCATAGTTCGTATGCTTTTATATCAACGTAATTTGATTCTATGACTTTTTTTAATTCCAATTATTCTGAAACAAACTATACCAGCTGTGGAATTTTAATCCAATTAGTTAACCTGTGCAGTGTGCGCAGCTTTGGTGCGCATGAGCGCATGGTTGGTTCATTTTTCTTTTGTGACAATGGACGTCGGGCTGTTGTAATTAAATTATCCAGCATTGATAAGAAAATATTGTATATAGCAGAAATTATAATTTAGTAGCATTCGATGTGGAAAAGCATTAAAATGCATTATTGTAAGTAATCAAACTTTCTTTTTATTGAATTTTTTTGGAATATTACAATGTGCAACCACTTGTTACATGATTTTTGGTATTGAAATTATTAAAAATTGATTATTATGATGTAGCGTAATCGAAGTCATAAAATTTACGTGATTATTGGTTTATACATGCACATCCACTGGATTTTATTACATTTTTTAATTTGTTTAAAATTATCGTTCTTTCTGTTCATCGGTTAATTTTTTGTTACAGATTGCCGATATGCTTTCGTACCTGTTTGGATACAAGACAACTACTATGAATCGAGTAAGTTTTAGTTTATTTTTAATGTTACTAAGTCGAGAATGGGACAACAAATGATTATATGTAAACCTTACCGATTTAGAAATTAATGAATCTTTATTGATTATTGGCTTTACATGCACCTCCAACTGATTCAGAATTTTGACTCATTCATACTTTTGCAGTTTGTAAATTGAAATCTATAGCTTCGTTTTTTTTTACAGAAGTTTACGTTGGAACATTAACCTTAAAATGAAACAATGTGGCAACCGTTTACTAATGTCGGTAAGTTACCTTTGAAATTTTATTTTATCTTGAGACACCCTTATAAGTTTGTTCGTTTGTCATGCTCCGAACTACTCCGAGTAAGTTAGTGTAGAAAATTGCTCCGAACAGTTCAGCGTTACAATAACCTACACCGTCTTTTAGCAGGAGTAGACGAGAGTAAAGTATTTTATTATTGCAAATTGTATTCTTTATGTAAGTAATTCGTCAAGTAGTGATGATGATGACGTGAATATGGGTAGTGCTGTAATTGAAAAATATTTTGCTAACAATTAAGAAAAAATATTATCAACTACATGCAACAAAATACAAATTTCAATAAATGTGAGTATATTGGATGTTGGTATTGGATGTAGGTCGTGACCCCAATCGTTACGTAAAACTTTGGTGACTACTCGTGGGATATGGGTCAAATGTAATAAAACAAATATTTATGTATGATTGAAATGTGAGTATGCAACACACCATGCAGGCATGCAAGGCTTCATAACAAGTAGGTAATTGTGCAATATTCTGACGGGAACTTTATTACAAATTTTTGCATTGACCGTAGTAAAGTATGGCGAACCTGATCTACACTAAAATACTCGGAAGTACACAAACAAACAAACCTTATGATTTTCCAACCGAATCGCTAATGATATTTCACCGATCATTGGTTTATACATGCACCTCCAGCTGAGTCACCTTAATTTTCTCATTAAAAATTATGCAGTTTTCTCCTGCCACTTATAGTTTTAATTTTTTTTTATTTTAGAGAATTTCCAATCGGCAAATGGAAAATGGCGAAATAATTTATTAATTTTGACTCGTTCGTACTTTTGGAGTTTGTATATTGGAATTTATAGCTTCCTTTATTATAGAAGTTCATGTTGGAACATTAACCTAAAATGAAAAAAGAGACAGCCGTTTACAAATGTCGGTAAGTTAACTTTGAAATTTGATTTTATTTTGAGAAAAACTTACGATGATTTTCCAACCGAATCACTAATGACATTTCACTGATTATTGGTTTATACATGCACCTCCAACTGAGTCACCATAGTTTTCTCATTAATATTTATGTAGTTTTTTCTTGAAACTTATTGTGTTTTTTTAATTTTAGGGAAAGGAAAGTGATATCTTAGAAAAATGACGAAATCCGAATAATGGAATAAAGAGAAAGCCTTGAGTAAGTTAATTTTCAGTATTTCTACTTTACATTCTCTTTATTGCCTAAATAATGTTAAGTTCTGTGATAAACAAAGTCTGTAAATGACTTGCCTATTTTTTAAATTATACTTTGGAACTTTTTATGGAAATATGATTATTTTTTGACAATTTAATGTGAATAAATGTATCTGATTGTGTTTCATATTCATAATGTGACCAGTAATTTTTTTTCATGCCGACCTCTGTATACTGTGAACAATTAACCAAGTAATCAAGGAAATTTCTACACTGGCTCACAAAATTGATGACCAACTAAACTTAAGAGCGCGCTGCGGAAAGAGAGAGAGGGAATGATGTTGAAAGAAGCCTCTAATCTTTTGTACAAATTTAAAAAACTAAACGTCGTATCAATGTAATTTTTTTTTATATTAATAAGAAAAGACTATTGAAGGCAATAACCAATTTTGAGCGTTTTAAATTAAAAGTAAATAGGTTAATTTAATTTATGAAAAAGGACAATTTTGAATTTTTATGACAACCGATCTTAATGAAACTTCGTTATTGCCTTCTGCAGATCATTATAAGGACAAAACCTGATTTTGAAGCGATTTCATAATCGATTATAGAAAACTTGTACAAAACTTGTAAATCAAAAAGTGCCCTTAGTGGAGTTTTAAACTATATAAAATCAACTTAATGCACAAAGGGTTCAAGGGTTCCCTTAGATATGGCGCAAATAATTTTTTTAAATTTTTTAAATCTCTACAAAAGATTAGAGGCTTCTTTCAACATCATATCTACTGCTTCCCTCTCTCTCTTTCCGCAGCGCGCTCTTAACAATTAAATTTGCATCTTTTCTAAAGTAATAATCTTTCATTTGTTTTTCATATAATTACACCAATATGATTTCAAATATGAACTGCATAAAATATTACAATTATGTTACACAAAATTGATGACACACTTGAAAGTATTGTTTTTACCTTAATTTTTTAATTTTGAAAACTAGTTGATCTAAATCTGGAATCAATTATAGCTTGCAAATGTTTGAGTAACATTTTTCTCAATATTTCCCCATTTTTCAACTCAAGCTTGTTTTACAGTATTTGCCCGTAATTGGTTTAAGATAGGGTGATTGAGGTGGCATTTGCAGTTGCATAGGTACATTTTAGATCAACCACATCTTCATAAAGTAGACAGTATGGTTCCATCATTCTCTTGATGAAAAGCTGTTTTTTAAATTTAACTATAAAATTTTCAGGTAGTGTTCATTGTTAATTTTTACATCAATAATTCTAAATTATCGAGACCCCTTGCATCCATGTACCCCCCCCCCCCCACCAAACCATAGCATTTCATGTACCATATTTTACAGTACAGATGCTTACTTTCTTTCATACCATGTGCCTTCCATCTGAACCAAATAAATTAAACTGGCTCTCATTGAGAACAGCACGTAATTCCAAAATTTTGAGCTTTCATTTATGTTTTTTGGCAAATTTAAACGGCTTCTTTCTGTTCACCTCTGAAATGAATAGATTTTTACGTCCTACTGTGGATTGTTTCATCATATATGGTCTTTTTGATTATTTCAGTCCTTAATTTTGTCCGATTTCTGTGGTTTTTTTAAATTTCTCTCACTTTATGCTGTTCGTTGTGAGGTTAAGATTTTTTGTCTACCTCATCCAGCTTTATTATGTCAAGTTCTCTCGTTGCTGAATAGTTCATCATATTTATATTTGATTGTTGAAAATGATCTGCCGACTATTTTTCCAACCTCACAATAAATTTTAAAATAATATTTCTTTCTGTAATATTGGTTACTCCAAGTATTTGATAGATTTTGAATAAATAAGGCCCTTACAATAACGCAAAATATGTACTGGCGCAGAGTTTTTCTGTGCATTTTATTATAAAAATTAGTGGATAAGCAATATCTTATAAAATCTGGTGGATTATGCGCGTCCGTGAAGTTTTTTCACGACCCCCCCAGTTTTTGAATTTTAAAATTTAAATTGATGTGCCGGTTTTAAAATTAATTTTTCGTTCTTAAAACCCAGATATGCCTAATGTCCTATATATTGGACGCATCAAATAAGTCGAGGGTAACTTGCACCCCTTCTTCAATGCTTCTCAAAATGCATTTTGTTACTTCACTATATTGTCCTCTTTAATTGTGCAAAGTTGTGCGACACTGATATTGTTAATTCGATATTTTGTGTGTTTTTGAATTGACTATTTTTGAAAACGGCAGAACAAGATCATTTAATTGTGAGGAAAGTACACTCTAAAAAATTTCAGGGGAATTTTACACCAAAAATAGGTGGCCACTATGTTACCTCCTATTTTAAGTGTAAATTTACACCATTGGTGTAATACTTACCGCGTAAGGTACAAGTACACGTATGATGGCAATTCTACCGAGTAAAAGTACCTCACATGTGTTAATTTCACTCGGTATGGTGTACTTCTACATAGTAAAATTACACTGACGTAAGTAATTTTACACAGACGATGGAATTTCACTAGGTAGAAGTACACTGTTCCGAGTAAAATTACATATGCGAGGTATTTTTACTGGGAAAAATTATCTTCATATGTGTAATTGTACCTTACACACAATTACACGCAAGTATTATACTAATGGTGTAAATTTACACTCAAACTAGGGTAACATAATGGCCACCTATTTTTTGTATAAAAATTCCCCTGAAACTTTTAAAAGCAATAATTTTAGTCAGTAAAATTATTTGCTGAAAAAGTAAGTATGTATTTGTTAGGCACCACTAAAATAAACAACAAATACGTAAAATTGATCACCTTTCACGTTTTTGGATGTTCCGTTTCCAATTTTCTTTTATTTCAATTCCTTTAGAAATTTGTCTGGTCCAGACTCTTAATGTTTTTAATTTTAACGTTTTAATTAGTAGTACAAGAAATTATTCAATTGTTTAAGTTATACGTTCAAGCAAAATAACAATTTGTAGTTTTGTAGAAGTAGCTGTAAATTCGTTTTGCAAAAAGCAGATGAAACGGCTATAGCCCCAGATAAAAAAATGTCGAAGCCACACATCCAGGCGTCATGTGTTTTGTTTGTGTCATATCGTCAGGTTAATATGAACAGAATTGTGACTTTAGTTTACCTCAAATTTAATTAATAGATATAAATATTCGAATCGTACTTTAGGTATAATACTGCCCATTACCAAAACTAACTACAATAATTATCGAATAAAAAACATCATGAAACAAATATAGAGCTATTTTATTATGAAATATAGAGCAAATATAGAGTGGCTATTTAATGGCACACTAAGCTACTACCAAACTAAAATACTAACGCACTAAAACTAAGGAAAACAAAAGTCCAAGAACTTAAATAAAATGAAAAAAAAACACACTAAGCTACTACTAAACTAAAATACTAACACACTAAAACTAATGAAAACAAAAAATCTAGGCACTTATATAAAATGAAAAACTGTCTCTCTTCATCATAATATCTTCAAGTGATTGTAAATATCTACAAAACGTTGATAGGTTATTTAATTTGATTTAGGTTAGATATATTACTAAGACTCACCATCATTAAAAGTCTCTCAGTTTTGTTAGTAATCCAATAATTTTGGTCATAACGTCAGAAATGCTGCGTTTATTTCGGTTTTCATTTTAACAATCTTTCAATGTTTCAATCTTCATTTTATACCATGGTATCGTAAATGCGTGCCATGAATATTCCGACGGTGCCTCACTCGGTGCCTCGTCGTCTTCTAGGGACTCACTTGACAATAATTGCTCAGGTATATCTGAGGAACTGAATGAAGTGCTGAGCAATGTTAATGTGTCTGCTGATGCACTTGATGATTGTTTTAGCGGTTGTCCTGCAGGACGCCACACTTCCCCTGGCTGCAATAAAATTAAAGTTTCATGATGTGCCATTAACTTCAGGACCGTTGCATCATCTATGTCGGTGCCATCTGATTCGAGGCAAATCGTTGAGCCATTTATTTGCATCTTTTCGGATGCTAAAATTAAACATATTAAAGATCATCAGGTAAAAAGAGAATACTACAATCATACCTCTCAAGATTACATTTTCAAGAATTCCGTCATCCTCTTCAATGACGACGAATACCTTATTTGTCTGACTCACATTCCAAATTTTAAAAATCATCATTTTTCTACAGTAATAATAATATATTATAATTAACTATAAACTATGTATTACATAATATTATTATATTTCACAAAAATATTTTTAATTTTTATCTAAATAAAATAAGAAGCCAGCGAGCCTTATAGTAAAAGTTCAAAACCTACACACGATTTCGTTCTGAAGTGGGCATAATATGAAAAGTGGTATATGGCTATTTAGTGTAAGAAAATTGCAAAAAAAATTCCAAAATCGGTCTGCAATTTTCGACGGATTTCGTTAGGTAGGTAATTGCGAAAATAAAATGTTTTTTCGCAATATCTTTTTACCAGTTGACTTTAGGACGAAAATGATTGCTATAAATCTTATAGAATATAGAGAACAAAATTTACTACAACTTTTATCTCGGGTATTTTTCTCCAAGTTGAATAGTTGCTGAGCGTCAGCGCAGTTAATAGAGCACATTTTTGAAAATTTTAAAAACTCGCAATTTTGATCTTGCTTTTTTTTATAAATGTTTGTTACTAATTACATATTTACCATTTCCATACTATCATATTGACTTTTGTAAAACATTTATAAAAAAAGTCAGATCGAAATCAAGAGTTTTTGAAATTTTCAAAAAAGTGCCCTATTTAACAGCGCTGGCGCTCAGCAACTATTCGACTTACTTCGACAAAAATACGCGAGATAAAAGTTATAGTAAATTTTGTTCTCTATAAGATTTATAGCTATTATTTTCGTCCTAAAGTCAACAGGTAAGGAAATATTGCTAAGGGAGCGTTCAAGTATTACGTAACGAATTTGGGGGGAGGGGGGGGTCTTGTAAAACGTTACGATGCGTTACAGGGGCGGGAGGGGGGTTTGAACTACGCATTACGTAACATTGTTTTTGCCACATAATTGTGACATTTAGGTATAAAAATGGTCACTTGGTGGTTACGTAACGTTTTACTAGGGGGGGAGAGGGGTACAGAAAAACGTTACGGCGCGTTACATGGGGGGAGGGGGGTCAAAAATCTTCAAAAATTGCGTTACGTAATACTTGAACGCTCCCTAAGAAACATTTTGTTTTCGCCATTTTTGTTAAAATTCGCACTTCCGGGCGGTCGCCAACTCAGAGTTTTTATTAGGACCCCAAACCTTAAAACATCCAAAAATCAGAACCCCTTGACCATTTTTAGGAAACTCCTCATATCATGATTTCGAAGATGTTAAAACATTGTGTTATTCATATTTTCAATAAGCTATTAGGTTATATAATAATAATATAACTGAAATAGAAATTTGTTTAAAATTATTTTGCCATAAAACATCATTTTCACTCCTTCATAAAAAATTCCACTTCCGACGAAGAATGCGGCAAGCTCAAGGTTGCGTGCGACACGACGATTTTTAGTATAAAAGTACGAACAATTATTACCTACCGAAATCCGTCGAAAAATCGCAGAAGACCGATTTCGGATTTTTTTATCAAAATGTGCCCAATTTTCTCACACTAATAAATTGTGGAAGGATAATTCGGTTTTCATCACCGTTCAACAACATTTAAAAATCAGTATAAAAATTATGGATATTCAGAAATCACCAGTTTCCAATCCCAATACTCGAGGGATTCCCATAGATTAATTTCAACATTATAATATTATTACAAGACATCACCTACCTTTAGTTTAAACGGCCACAAAACTAGTCAAAAAAACAAACTACTACACTGCATCCGTGGTCTAACAACATTAATAACTGATTAACACCTGCACACTGAGGTCAGAAAATAAAATCATCTCATACTGTGTGTGAAGTCCTTACTCTTCGTTTTGAGTTACATATTACTTGGAGCCGCTGATTCAACTTATTGCATCACTCAATTTATTGCAATGTAGTGTTTTGATATTTTTTAAAATCATCATGTAAGGTACTAACAAAAAAGTATAGATTGGTTAAAATATGATCACCAAACTTTATTTTAATACAATTATGTTGCATCCATAATTGCAACAACTTGTTCCCAAATTCTTGAAATCTAATAAAAAATTACAATAATACTACATGGTATTTACTACTACAAACATTTTTTGATTATTTTTTGTCAGGAAGGAAAAGTCTGTATAATAATTAGTAACACTTTTATATTACCTACTGACTGATGATTAAATTTACCTATAATCTTATGTTTTTCCCCTGTTTTCCTCGCATGAGTGCGAATTTCCCTTGAAAATGTAAAATTCCTCTATTGTAACACATATTTACCATACTGTGATAGGTAAATATACCCATCAACGGTTGACTTTTTTTTACTTAAGATAAAAATCTCTGTTTTGGGGGTAGAAATACACTATAATGAAGGTAAATTTTAATTTACCCCAAAAATGGTGTAAATTTCACCCAATTCTGGTGTAAATTTGTCATTTTTCACCAGTAAAATTCACCTCATTTTTTGCAGTGTAGTTTTATTCTTTTCTCTATAGTCGTAAAATTGTTTTATTTTGGTCATTGTCCTTCTGGTTATTGTACTATCTATCAATGTAAGAATAATAAATATAACAGTTTTGAATTTCATTCTGTGGCGTTTCAAACTCAGGTGACCTCATCGGACACAAATATCGCTACAAATAATACTTAATCGTTGGAATTGTTTTAGGGAATTTTCATTACATGAAGCTCTAAACATGATTAAAGATGATAAAACTGAAAGAAATATAATTTCCTCATTTTTAATTAAGAAATGTTAAACTTTGCAAAAAAAAAATATTTTTTTTTTACTTTTTATGTTTATTTCTTTCTTCTTCTCAGGCTCAGTTGTTCAGTTTCGGGTTATCTTTTAACCTGGGTTATTTTCCATAAAAATGATTGTTTCAAGAATTGTTTCCATGGAAAATAATTCAGGTTAATAGATAAAACCCGAAACTGAACAACTGGGCCCTAGTCACACAATGCTA
Source organism: Podabrus alpinus (assembly GCA_932274525.1). NCBI lineage: Eukaryota > Metazoa > Arthropoda > Insecta > Coleoptera > Cantharidae > Podabrus > Podabrus alpinus. The sequence continues at coordinate 33,090,505 of OW026452.1, forward strand.
GTTTTTATTAAAAATATTTAAAAAGTCATAATGTGGACGCCATAGGCAGATCTGGGTTAATTTCCCCTAAAAACAAAAAAAAATGTTTTTCACTCTAGCCTCCAATTTTTGAAAAATTTGATGGTTTGTTATTCAATAGATTGTGTTACTTGTTGTGAACATTGTGCCAAAGTTTCAATATCAAATTGTGAACGGATTTCTGGAAAATCGAAAAAAAAACCACTTTGATGATAGCCCCCCATTTTTGAAAAATGTGATTTTTTTTATTCCATAGATTGTGCCACTTGCTCTGAATGTCGACTTAAATTTCGTTTTGATCTTATGAACGAATTTCGAGAAAATAGAAAATATTGACGTCGCGATAGCCCTCACTTTAAAAAAATTAAGTTTATTTTTGCTCCAGTTAATTCTACGAGTTTTTCTGAATGCTCTGCTAAAATTTCAGTCTTACATAACGTCGTATACATTTTTTATTTTTGGTGTATTGTACTAACCTACTTTAAATTTTAATTTGAAAGCTTTTATGGAAATATGTTCATCTTTTTTTCGATTTTATGTGGACAGCAAAAGCTTTAAATATGAACGACTATAAATACATGTAACTGATGGTGATTCATAATATTATATTTTTTCCCTAAATTTTGGAGTAAATTAATGAGATAAGAACTAAACTGGTCAATGAATTTTTGTTTTCCGATTTACTGATAAAGTCGGGGAATTTGCTTTGAAAAATTCAGTAGGAATCCTGTTTTATTAATTTATTCATATAATTTAATTGGCAAAGATAAACGTTTTAACTGGAAATATCCAATGTATCAATTTGTTATGCAAGTTTTGCTCCTGATGGCGTAAAATTTAAAAAAAAACTTTAAAATTGTAATCGAGGCGAAAGGTTTCAATTTTTTTTTCTGAGGAAAATAATTATTATTACTATAGAAATATAGTCAAGAGATCACCTGAATATTCACCCCTTAATTTCTAATTTCTTTTGGTAATTTACTTTTAGTAATAAATTACTGGGGTGTTTTGTAGAAAATTATCGTTTAAGGTTTATTAAAATCACGGTTCCTTATTTGGAAAAGTGGAAGTATTTAAAACTTCTCAAATTTGGTTAAGGGAAATCGGGGTTTTTTGTTCATTTTTAACGCCGCACAGTGGGGTGAGACAGCTTCAGAACTGCTATTAAATCAAATACTATTTTAATTGATTTTTAAGTTGGATATCTCTTTTCGGGGCAGTTAGTAGTATTTAAAAAATTCATAGATAGATTCTTGAATATATTTTTATTAAGGGGGTATTCCACTTTTTTGCACAAAAATCTAGGCAATTTTCAGAATTTTTTTTTTTAGAAAAAGGAAACAACATAGAAATTTTGTTGTTATGGTGGGATATTTATTGAATACATAATTGTGAATTTTTTATATAAAAATAATAAAAATTTGTGCTGCTATAGCTTCCTGAACGTAAGTCTATTAAAAAGTATAAAAAAGGTGGTGAGTAAGCTCGGGTCCTTTGTATTTGTCCAAAATTAAAAAACGAAAGATTTTCGTATTCAACAGAGTTGTCGCTATCGTCCCTACTACAATCATAAGAAAAAAAATTGCATAGGAAATGGCAACCTTTTAAAAAAATTTTTTTTTAATTTTCTACATTTTTTTCAAGTTGAAACCACAAAAAAGCACCTAAATTTTGTACGAATGCATTTGTTTTAGTTCAGACAATAGAGAATTTGAAATAAAATCGAATGCCGCAAGATTCAATTGAATCAGTCTATTATTTTTTAAGATAGAATGCCCACCACCTAAAGAAATATCATTCGCTTCTTGTAGTGCAGGTTTCCCATATACGAATTTGCAACTGCGTTATTAGAAATCTTCATAACTTCCTCATTTTTTAAATTTTTCACAAAATTCTTTCACCAACATGTTCCAGAAAGATTCCAGATTAATAATAAATATTGCGATAGTCCAAAATGAGTCGGTTGGATTAAAAGACACAATCGTATTTTTAGTTAGCTTAGAAGTTATGTTTTTGTTTGTTTAACTGTACCAGGGTTTGGAAATACCTAAAAATGTTGAAATGCTTTTGGTTCAGATCTACTACGAATCTCAGATGAAGTCACTTCGATGGGTGCTGATTCTATAAATCTAAATGTAAGAGATAAATTATAAAATAAGGAAAAATATTTCATTATGCAGAGAAAAACAAATTGGGTAATTTTAAAAATCTGTTAAGTTAGGTAAACGCGCGAATAGCGGTGTGTGATAATAAAGTGTATGACTGGTAAAGAAGGACGGGTTTATTTTCCGACGAAGTTCAAAAATTTGTAAAACGCGCCTGCTCGTGAGAATTTTGGGGACGTGAGGAGATAATGAGAGGATTGGCGTGCGGTCTGTCGTGAAGCGAGGACGTAGAATTTTATTTTGGCAAACCAAGTTATTGAAGTTTGAGTACGCCAAAGTTTGATAAATAGAAAGTCCGTTCATAAAATTTAAAGAAGTCAGAATAGTTGATAGAGTTCAGTTAAAAGAAGTTTTTATGAAAAGTCGCGGGAATCTAGACTTTGGAAAATTTTTGGTACCACTGGTTTTTTTTTAAATTTGTTGGTTATGGTATATGGTCGAGAAAAATTTAAGTTAAATAAGCTGGAATACTTACCCAAGATTCAACTGGCGTTTATTCCATCAGGAAGAATTTATGGTGTATGATTGTCCTTATTTGTCACTACAACCAAACGAGTTGAAGAAGCATTCACTTCAAAGCCGGCAACAGCCGGAGCGCAAACAGCTGAGTTCTTCGACGTCAGAAACATTCGGTAAGAACTTTACGCGTCTTTGTTTCATTTATCACACGACAATACGATTGAACTTTATAAGAGTGCGATAATTTTCGGAGGGGGAATTTTTTTAGATTTAAGAATTATTTGTACACTTGATTTGTTTTCTTTATTTGATTTTTATGGTTTGTCTCAATCTAAAATGTGTTAATAAATGAACAGGTACTGATTGAGTAGATTTTATTTGAGTACATTTTATTTCATAAAATACAGCATAGGTATAAGACAGATCCCAGGTACAGATTAAAAATTTTGAATCATTCAATTGAGCTACGAATTAGTAACCAGACGAGATGTCTTTTAATAAATTATAATCGAACCATCTACACGCCCACTATTAGAGTCTCATTGCCGAGTAGCTGGGAGTAGAAAAAAAAGAGCCGTTAATTTCTTTCCTTGCTATATGTTTCGGCCGTTGCCGATGATTTATTTAATAATTCGATTTTATTTATAAATTACAATTTTCATAATATTTACACTTAGTTCTTGAATTTTGGCACACACTTCTTTGTTTTCTTCGATTGTATAGCACGCAGGCTTTCTTGTTTCTTCTTCGATAATATAACACGCAGGCTTTCTTGTTTCTTCTTCGATAATATAGCACGCAGGCTTTCTTGTTTCTTCTTCGATAATATAGCACGCAAGCTTTCTTGTTTCTTCTTCGATAATATAGCACGCAGGCTTTCTTGTTTCTTCTTCGATAATATAGCACGCAGGCTTTCTTGTTTCTTCTTCACATATCTTCACACACGTCTTTTATTTCATGAGGGAATAGGGGTATTGATTTATTTTTTATTTTTTATGTTGCATGCTTGCACCATAAATTGTTACCAACTTAATTGTTAGATCAATCATAAAGGCGCGTTAACATGCTGCCCCCCGTGAAACATTGTTTCGCAATTGTTATTTGTTACGGTTTTTTCTACAATTCGTTATAAATCTTAAACAATAAGCAATTATTCGATTTAATTTAACTATGTTGGAATAATTTTCAAATTCGAAAGGTATTGTTTCATTTACCAGAAGAGTAACATAATGTTTGCGAAATTCTGGTAACTCGACTTCATCGTGTTTTGAATCTGGCCATTGAGAAACTGGCTGACTTAACCAATCGGGACCTTGCCACCACAATTTCGATTCGATTAACATACTTGCGGGAACTCCTCTACTTATTAAGTCAGCTGGATTACATTTTGTACTTACATGCTTCCACAAATCATTTTCGGTGTTTCTTTGAATCTCTGCCACGCGGTTTCCAACAAAAATTTTCAACCTATGGGGTTGAGTTTTTAGCCATCCTAATACAACGGTCGAATCGCTCCACATCGTGTATGACTGAATTTTCATATCAAGTTCCTTTCTTATTTTTGCAATCAGTCGAGCGAGTAGTAATGCCGCACCTAATTCTAATCTTGGAATTGTAATTGTTTTTATAGGCGCAACTTTACCTTTTGCACAAAGAAGCCGAACCGTTATTCTTCCCTCTCTGCTGACAGATCTTATATATACGCACGCTCCGTACGCTTCTTGCGACGCATCTGCAAATCCATGAACTTCAACATATTTGCATTCCCTAGCTACAATTTTTCTTGGTATTTTTAGATTCCGTAATATGGATAACTCTTCGAATTGTTTTTTACATTGAATTTTTATTGTATTTGGGATATTTTGATTCCAATCAAGCTTTTCAAGCCACAATTTTTGCATGATTATTTTTACTTTTATAACGGAAGGACTTGATAGTCCTAAAGGATCAAATACTTGTGAAATTAACGACAGTGTTTCTCGCTTGGTGTTGATCTTTAATTGCTTGTCTAACCGAATTTTGAATGAAAATGAGTCATCTTTCGTTGACCAGTTTAAGCCCAATGTTTTCGAAATGCCATCCTTGTCCAAGTCAATAATTTGGTTAGTACTATTGGTATTTAAATCACTCAATACGTCTCTGCTGTTGGATACATATTTTCTTAAATGAAATTGTCTCTTACTTAATATGGCGTGAATTTCTGATACTAATGTTCTAGCTTCTGTAACAGTATTTGCTCCAGTGAGAAGATCGTCCACATAAAACTCGTTTTCAATTATTTGGGAGATTTTTGGATTAGTTTCCTTAATTGTATTCGCTATATCTAACAGACATCTAATAGCCAGAAACGATGCTGCTTTTGTTCCATATGTTACCGTATTCAATTGATACGTCTTCAGATCTTGTTTTCGATGTTCCCGCCAAACAATCAGTTGAAGGTTTCCTTGTTCTTGTTGCACCAATACTTGCCTATACATTTTCTCTATATCTGCGCATATAGCGTAGATGTGCCTTCTAAATCGTATTAAAATCGTGAATGAATCCTTTTGAGTCACAGAGCCACACAATTGAACATCGTTAAGCGCTAAACCACTGCTGGTTTTTGCAGAACCGTCGAATACAACTCTCAGCTTCGTAGTAGCGCTATCTTCGCGAATCACTCCACGGTGCGGTAAATAATAACTTGGATGGTTTGGATTAGTAACTTGCGTCATGTGGCCCAATTTCCTATATTCGTCCATAAAACCAATATACGCTTTACGCATACTATTATTTTTTTCTAGCTTACGTTCAAGAGCACGAAATCGATGTATTGCTATTTGTTTTGAGTGTCCTAATTGTTTAACCATATCATTCAACGGGATACTTACTAAATAACGGCCATCCCTTTGTTGTACTGTGTTTTTCTTAAATTGAGCTTCAAATTCAGCTTCCTCTAGTGATGAGCTTGTTTTACCATCTAACTCTTCAATTTTCCAAAATTTAGTTAGTTGCTGTTGTAAGTCGTAATTAGTAACTAAACCACAATATGTCGAAGCATTTTTGATATTTGCAAGCGTTCCTGATACTACCCAGCCAAAGATTGTCTCTTGTAACGTGGGCTTTCCTTTTCCCAATTTCAATCGTCCATGTAGCAATACATCGTAGAAATACTCAGTTCCAATCAGAATGTCTATCTTTCCAGGTACGTTAAATTCAGGGTCAGCGAGTTTTAAGTGTTCGGGAATTTTCAAATCTTGACAATTAATGAGCGTATTCGGTAAATTTCCTCCTATGTTTTTTACCACTAACATTTTTAAGTTGATCCATTTTGTCAAATCACTTGAGTGAATTCTTGCCTTACAAGCATTTTGTATATTGGTTGAGTGTGAACCTACTCCTATTAACGATATTTCACATTTTTGCATAATTAGACCCATTTTTTCACACAGTTCATTTGATATAAGGTTACTTTGGGATCCTGAATCTAGTAGCGCCCTTGCTTTGTGAGACCTACCATATTTGTCTTCGATCATTACTTGTACTGTCGAAAGTAGTACTTGAGTACTTGTAGCTGCATGCCCATTAAAATATTCTTCATTTATGTCTTGAAATTTCTCTGTTTCTGTGGTTTCTTCGGCTCTATTATTTTCAGGTTCTTGTGTATTGTTTTCTCGTTCCGCAAAATCAAACCTTGTTATACCATGTAGAATAGTATTGTGTTTCTTGAAGCATTTTTGACATCCTTTAGAACGACATTGTACCGCATAATGATTTTCTTTTAAGCAGTTTAAACATAAGTTGAGATTTCTTATAACCATTAATCGTTGGTGAATAGGCAAGTCGATCAGTTTCTTGCAGTGGTAAATCTGATGGTTCATTTCATTACAATATAAGCATTTTAGTTGATTTGATAGCATAACATTAGTATATTGTTTCCTTGTTTGAAGATTTCCACGCGAATTATCATATGAGTGATTTGATTCATAAACGGTTTCCATTTTCTTACATTTTGACTTGAGAAATGTCATAAGTTCCGAAAATAAATTCTTTTCTTCAGTTTTCTGCGCTAGTAACTCCCAGCTTTCCTTGGTTGCAAAGTCTAGTTTTGCAGTGATTATGTTTTCCAATAAAGTCGACCACTGATCAACTGGTTCTCCTAACCCTTTCAACGATCTAACGCGCATTTGTACATCAGATATTAACCGTCTTAACGAATCCATAGAATTGTTGACCATACTGGGTTGTTGTAATATTGCATTCACGTGCTTCTTTATGATTAGGCGTTTATTGTCATATCGCTCCTTTAACTGTTCTATTGCTATTTCATAGTTATCTTCTGAAAGTTTGATTGATTGTATTTCTTTCAGTGCGTCGCCTTTCAATGATTCTCGTAGATATTGAAACTTCTGAATATTTCCAATTTGATTGTTTTCGTGAATAAGGGTTCGAAATGACTCGTAATAATCCATCCATTGATCGAATTCGCCATCGAAAGTTTGCAGTCTAATTTGTGGCAACTTAATGGTCATATTATTGCTGCTGTTTGATTCATCTTCTTTCTTAATTGTTTGACATTCTTCACTTTTTTCAACCGAATTTATCAAAACTTCGACTTTCGCTCTAATCTCCGATGCTTTGTCTTCAAATTCTCCTAACTCGTTTATAACCTTTTCAATTTCATCCTCCGCACTTGCATGTTCCACTAACTGTATTTGTATATTTTTGAAATCTTTTATTATTTCATCGAGTGCATTAATCTTTTGTTTTAATTGGCTTAACGCAACTGGATCGACCTCTTTCTTGACTTTTTCATAAAACGTGACGATTCTTGTAAGCGATCCTTTCACTATCGCGCGTTTCTTGACTAATGACGCTTTTTCCATTTCCATACTTGATCTAATTTTTATCGCAACTTTTCTTCGAAGGACCAGCACGTCTTTTTAAAATAAAACGTACAAAAATGTTTATGCTTACCAGTTTCTTCGATAGCCACTGGTTCAAATTTGGCTCGATGGACCAATGTTTCGGCCGTTGCCGATGATTTATTTAATAATTCGATTTTATTTATAAATTACAATTTTCATAATATTTACACTTAGTTCTTGAATTTTGGCACACACTTCTTTGTTTTCTTCGATTGTATAGCACGCAGGCTTTCTTGTTTCTTCTTCGATAATATAACACGCAGGCTTTCTTGTTTCTTCTTCGATAATATAGCACGCAGGCTTTCTTGTTTCTTCTTCGATAATATAGCACGCAAGCTTTCTTGTTTCTTCTTCGATAATATAGCACGCAGGCTTTCTTGTTTCTTCTTCGATAATATAGCACGCAGGCTTTCTTGTTTCTTCTTCACATATCTTCACACACGTCTTTTATTTCATGAGGGAATAGGGGTATTGATTTATTTTTTATTTTTTATGTTGCATGCTTGCACCATAAATTGTTACCAACTTAATTGTTAGATCAATCATAAAGGCGCGTTAACACTATATGAAATAAAATTTTTGTCTTATCACGGCAATATATTGACGTGTTCTTTTTTGTCCACGGACCAACTATTTATTTTTTTGAATTCAAATTTTTTCTTTAAACTTTTAATTTTCTTTTCCAAAACACTTTTTTCACTTCAAATCAAACTACTCATACAATTTCAAACTAAATCTCGTTTTTATTAATAACAATTTCACTATTATACAAAATTTTTCAAATGGACTGTTCAATTAGCGTCCTGTCGAGTCGACTGCTCGGCGTAGACTGTCCCCTCCTTCTTCCAACTCAAAAGTTTCTCGTCTGCGCACAAAGACATTTCTTCAAATTCAATTCCCCCTTCTTCTAATTAATTTTGGTTTACAATATTTGTTTTACAAATTTTTGTTACATTTTGTCAAATTTACATGTTAATTTTTAATTTAAAATTTTTTTTGAAAATTACCGAAATTTGGCTAGGCATTGAAATACAGTTCAATATATATAAAAAATGTATTTTTTGGAGTGAAAATAATGGAATACCCCCTGAAAGAAATCTGATCTTTTCTATTAGACACGGACGCGCATGAATAGATTAACGAGATTCGAATACAGCTGATAAACATTTTCTTTAATAAAATTTATAATTTTATTTGTATAAAGCTTTATAATGTACTACTTAAGAGTGATCTTTTTTTAAATTTAATTTCACAGGAACAAAGTTTCCTTTGGTAATAAAATTTTGTGTATATAAATATAATAAAATATTTATAATAGTATTAAAAAAATTCTAAAAGTAAAGATAAGCGTCGAAGCAGTTTAAATATTACAGCAAAATTTTAGCAGCATTTAACTATCTAGTACTACGTAATTGACTTAATTGTCACCACCAATTGGATGCAGAAATGATTCAACCTAGTAGATAAGTAAAGTTTTGACGAAAATGGAAAATATTGAACGTAATTTATTTTAATAAAAAAAGTTCAATGCACATAACCTCTATAGGCGTTCTTGCTACATTTATGCAACTTTAATTTAAGAAATTTCGGTCAACTCTTCTTTCCAACTGCGATGTTGCTTCATCTTTGTTCAACCAAGTTCTAACGATAGATTCTTAAGTATTTTTTCAGCCAAGAAAATAACCATGAACACAACTTAATTTAACTTCACACAATTTAGTTTGCATAAGCATGTGGGTAAATAATATTAATATCGTTTTACCATAATACAAATTTTTATGTAATGTATCCAAAGGCGAATTAAACTCGTTTTTTTACTTTTTGTGGGATGAATCGTTACTGCATAACTACGTTCAATTATAAATAACAAAATTTAAAATGTGAACTTCTTTGGAACATAACAAAAGCACCCAAAGAAAATTAAATTTAAACAATCATGTTTCCATAACGTACTTTTATTTTTAACAACAAATGATGATACGTAAACCTTACCGAATTAGAAATCAATGAATTTTTAATGATTATTGGTTTTACATGCACCTCCAAGTGATTTAGAATAGGCTCGTTTATACTTTTGCAGTTTTTATCTTGAAATTTATAGCTTCCTTTTTTTACAGAAGTTCACGTTGGAATATTAACCTGAAGCTGGAAAGAATGAGGCAGCCATTTACAAATTGAGGTAAGACAGCTTTGCAATTTGATTTTATTTTGAGAAAAACTTATGATGATTTACCAACCGAATCACTACTGATATTTCACTGATTATTGGTTTATACATGCACCTCCAACTGAGTCACCATAGTTTTCTCACTCATATGTATGCAATTTTCGCCTGAAACTAATAATTTTACTTATTTTAGGGAATTTCATATTGGATGGTGAAAATGAACAACGGTGAAACTGGAATAAGGATGCCTCGAGTAAGTGTGACTTTCAATATTTCTATTTTATAAGCTTTTGACAATTAAATAATGTTCAGAACGAAAATCTGACCCATTATGTATTCAGTTTTTTTTTGTGAAATCCCAATCGATGACTTGCATTTTTTTTAAATTTTAATTTGAAAGCTTTTATGGAAATAAGCTTTATTTTTCACTGTAAATAAATGTAAATGATCGTGATTCATCATAATAATTTTTTCCCGAAATTCTGAAATAAGTTAATGAAACAAGAACTACCACTGTCAGTGCATTTTTGTTTTCCAATTTACTGAAGAAGTCAGGGAATTTGGTTTTAAAAATTCAGTGGGAAACCTGATTTGTTAATTTATTTACATAATTGGGTGCGGTAACCTAACTTTGGTCACCCCAAAAAAATTGAAAATTTCCTATAGCAAAGAGGAAGGTTTATAGAGTATACTGTAAAAATTTCACTTGCGAAAGTATACATAAAATTTCGAGAAAAATCAATTTGAAAGTACGTAAATTTAGCGAATTTTTCTTCGATTTTTGGGGTGTGCATTCGATAGGAAGGTTTATCCATCGTCAAAACCTACCCTTTCGGGGCGCCGCTGCGCTCCGCTCTGCACCCCTCCAGGGCGGTTTTGACTCTGGTTACTATGCTAAACATACGAGAAGGCGCCTCCCATAAAAAAAACCGGGATAAATAAAACCGGGAGCTTAGAGACCCTTGAAATAGCATTAAAAAGTATAGTTGCGGTATGGGGCAGTAAACTATCACCCCCAAAAAATCGATGTTACATGTACGAGAGACGAGCTGCATCTGCCGGTGCGAAATACTCTAAGTGTGAGGGTCATTATAACTGCACGGACTGTCAACAGAATGAGCGACGCGAGGGAATCTCGTTAATTTTACATGTAAATTTGCAAACTTCAAATTCGATTTACTCAAAATTTTGATAATACATTCGCAGGTTTAAATTATATCAGTATACTATATAAACCTTCCTCTTTGCAATAGGAAAATTTCAATTTATTTGGAGTGGCCAAAGATAGGGGTCCGTACCCACATAATTTATAATTAGCAAAGAACCATTTTATAGTTTTTAATATATTTTAAAATAAATTTAGAAACAAAAGTGAAGCAAAATATAAAAAGAACTTGTAGATTCGAAACTAGGCAAAGTGTTTAAATTTCTCTTTCTCAGGAAAATAATAGCTAATAATTTATTATTACTATAGAAATATAGTTGAGAGAAAAATTATAAAAAAAGGTAGAGCAAAATCAAGCGTTTTTGAAATTTTCTAAAATGTGCTCTATTTAACAGTGCTGGCGCTCAGCAACTATTAGACTTAGAATTAAATACCTTAGATAAAAGTTGTAGTAAATTTTGTTCTCCATAAGTTTTATAGCAACCATTTTCGTCCTAAAGTCAACTGGTAAGGAAATATTCCAAACCTTAAAACATATCCAAAAATCAGAACCCCCTGACCATTTTTAGGAAGCTCTTCTTTTCATGATTTCGAGGATGTTGTTAAAATATTTTAAGTGTTTTTAATTTTTTTAATGAGTTATATGATAACAATATAGCTGAAATAGAAATTTGTTTAAAAATATTTTGCCAAAAAACATAATTTTCACTCCTTCATAAAAAATTTCAACTTCAAACGAAGAATTTGGTAAGAAGCTCAGGGTTCCGTGAAGAGGTTTTTTAGTATGTTAAAGTACGAACAATTAGCTAACGAAATCCGTCGAAAAATCGCAGAAAACCAATGGTAGATTTTTTTGGATCAAAATGTGCCCAATTTTCTTACACTTGGTGCTAATCAAAATAATACGGGTCCTTTTATTGGGAATAACTTAGAAGTATACCAAATTTGAGCAAAATCGAAGAAGTAGTACATGAATATAATTGCAAAAAATTGGTTGAACTGACATTGAATGATCCGTAATGCAGTTAATTTATGCATAATGGTTATTTGCCAATCATTGATTTCGGAGTCATAACGCGGCGAAAGTTCAGAACCAAATTTTTATAGGAACCACAGCCAGTAGAGACGAGAGAAAAAATTGGAGCCTAATTAAATTTGATCTAGTTTTACCAATTTGTGAATTTCAAATTTATCCAATCTTATGATTTTCTGTATTAAATATGTCAAGTTGTGTAACAAAAGCTGTTGCCCTGGATAAGAATGAAAATCTGGCCTCTTGTGTACTGAGTTCAATTTTTTTTGTGGAATTTCAATCGAAGCCTTGCACATTTATTGTAAATTTGAATTTTGAAAGCTTTTATGGAAATAAAGTTGGAGACATATTATTTTTTTACGATTTGATGTGAACAGCAAAAGCTTTAAAATTGCATAACCATGAATAAATGTAACTGTTGGAGATTCATATTATTAACCTTGAAACGGTACACTGGGGTCTCAGAAACCCCAACCGTCATATTAGTTAATGCCACATATGCTGTAATATTTTTCTTTTAATTCTGTTTCGCCTTTTTCCAATTTTTCCTTTTTCCAACAAATTCCGTTGGTGCCTTTTTTAGTCATTGAGCAAAGTACAACAATTGAAAATAAATTTATATGTTTTTACATATTGGGATACATATTACATATATTTTTAAAAGTTAAGATTAAATCTTTATTTATATCCAAATAATTCTTGATTTATATCAAAGGGTGTTTTAGAAATACGACTTCATTTAAAAAACTGTAATTTTGATTTTTAAATTTGACGATACTCAAATGCTGTATTTTTACGTTTCTTAATAAATCAGTCAAGTCAATAAATCAATAGGTCAATAATTATTAGTGATTTATAACAATAAAATTTTTGAAACATAATTATTTTGTAAAAGTTAAATTTGAAGTGTTATAAATAAAATAAATTGATCGCTTTTATTATTTATTTAATAAAGATATAAAATTCTACACACAATATCACTTCAGGATCGCTATCATACGATTGTAACGGGCCAAATTGGTTCCGTCAACAAACTGTGATCACACAGGTGAATGTGTGGCACCTACCTGGATTTGTATTGGATGCCGCTAGCTCAATCGCGTGGGTCGTGGTGCTTGAATCACTCCAATAACAATCCGGGTCGGCAAAATCAAGGGAAGTCACAATCGGGTATTAGGGCGCCACTGAATTTGTCATAAACTTACCCCAAAAGTAATTCAGAACTTACCTGTATAGAAATAGGGGGGGGGAGTCGAGAGTGAAATAAAATATATCCAACAACGAGCAACAATATTTTAATTAAAAGACTTAATTTTGGTGAAGCTAATAAACTCAATATGTGAATAATAATGACAGAGGTTTTGACAATTTTTGTAGATTAATAATAATAAACGTTGACGAGATTGTAAAATAATGAAATATAAATACGGTAAATAGTTGTCAGATTTAAATAACTTATGGCTAATAATACACAATAATAAAATAATGATATAAAGAATAATAATACTTATGCTAAAGGTGAACATAAAATGTTCAACACACTGTATATATAACCTAAACACATAAAAGAACATAAATGTAATATAAACAAGGTTTCGGTAAGTCGAATCGAGATGAAAATTGACTTGGGTAATGCCCCACTAAAGCAACACCTCGATTCCACGTTCGAGAACCAAATAAAAAAGGGTTAGTACTTATATTTATAATTAAAACTATGAACATTTGATAAACCAAATAACGTTGGAAAAATGTAACGTGAAGGTAACTAAAATGTTGAGTAGCAACTCCGAAGCACAAAAACTAAAGGAATGAGCAAAACACTTCACTCGGAGTTCAATTGTTTAAAACCGGTAGAATAATTGATGATTAATTTAGATAGTTAATTTGACGTAATTTAATGTTTGTAATATTTAGAATCGATAGCGAGGTTAATTAAAATGAACTGATAAAAGTACTTACGCAAAATTTAACATAAACAATAAATACACATTGACCATATTGCTGAGTGCGACCCTGTATTCAGGAATGTTGCCAACAAAAGACGCGGCGTCATCAAAATTTCATCAGCTTCCTCAATTTAAGAAAGAAATCGAACCTAATTTTTGTAGCAAAGAACTTCAACGGATTGATTGAATTTCGTGGTGGTTAGTTTTGTCGTTAAAACTCCAGTAAGATAAATTTGCATAAAGCTGTTGATTACATATACCAAATATGCATCCAATATAACCAAGTCTTGGCGAACGTAAATAATTGTCACGAGGGACGGCCTTTTTCACTAACACCCAGATGAACGAACAAAGGAATTACGCCAATTTCGGTAATTTTTTACTAAGTTTTCAACCACACACAAAAACACAAACGTTCTTTCTCTACGCCATTTTGTCAATTCCCGGCTTGTGGTCGTGCGCGCGCCACATGACGCTAAACAACTAACTACTTCCGTCAACGCTAGATGGCGGACTTTAGAATTTCAAAATTTCGCGCGGGGAAAAAGCAAATTAAAGGGAAAACGTAAAATATTATTACAAGATGCTTTCGCTGTGAGTTACTACGCTTGACTGGATTAGCGTCGCGCCACTGCATCACATGCGCATTACTTATCTTACAATTACAGAAATCTTGACCCTATTTCAGAAATACTTAACATTCGTCCATTCTGACAATTACAACTCCTGGTGTAATCCATTCACATTCGAATCAGATTTAGCAATAGCAATTCAACGAGCATATCAATTCAGTTTCACATAAGTCGCAAAAGAACAATACAATTCACAAAATACAACACAAATTCAAAATAATTTGCAAAAGAACACAATACCAATTCAAAATAATTCACAAAATACAACTCAAATTCAAAATAATTTGCAAAGGAACAACAATACAAATTCAAAATAATTTGCAAAAGACAACACAAATTCAAAATAATTTGCAATGAGCAACAATGCAAATTCAAAATAATTTGCAATGAGCAACAATACAAGTTCACAATAATTTGCAATGAACAACAATACAAGTTCGCAATAATTTGCAATGAACAACAATACAAGTTCGCAATAATTTGCAATGAACAATAATACAAGTTCGCAATAATTTGCAAAAGAACAATAAATTTACGTTCCCTACACACGTCTTTAATCACACTCGAACTCGTTAAAACGGCTGGGTCGTTTCCGCGTGCGTTTCAATGTTTCTTTTGGTTCGTCGCCACGCACTACATCACCACATTCACTGTTTGATTCGTATTCGTCACCCGAATCCGTGTCGATCCCGTTTACTTTATAGATTTTTAGCTGACTTACGTTGACCGTAGTCGTAAACTTCCTACCCGGAGTATCCTTTAGGGATGCTACCCGATACGTATTACTCGGTAACGTTTCTATTATTTCGAGTGGACCGCGGTATTTCGGTTGAGTTTTCGTACTGTCTCCCGTTGCCTTGGGCACCTTTCGCACAAAAACGATGTCACCGACATGATAAATAAGACTGTTGTACCGTTTACTATCGTGTCGCATCTTTTGTTTTACCTGTTCATTTTTAATCGTTTCACGCACTTGCTCTTGGAGCTCACCGCTTGGCACCCAGGTCGCGTCGATTTCGGCACCGCCGCTAATGGACCATCGTGAAATTTTGGTAGGTATCCATACAAAATTTCAAACGGAGTTTTTCGCGTCGTTTGGTTCGGCGCAATATTTAAATTTCGTTCCACAACCGGAATCACTTCGTCCCAGACCGTTTCATTTTCCATCGCGGTCATTATCGTTGGAATGAGGGTTCGGTTTACCCTTTCAACTTGCCCATTCGCGCGAGGCCATTGGCTACTGTTTAGTGTTTGTTTTATCCCGTACTTTTTCAAGAATTTATTAAATTCGCCGGAAGTGAAACTCGTTCCTCGGTCCGACACGATACGCTCTGGAATTCCGTATTGGTTAATGAAATTTTCCAACGCACAAATCGCAAAGTCACTCCGCGTACTCGGCACCGGATACAACTTCACGTATTTGGTGAGCGCATCCACCAACACCAAAATGTGTATGTTTCCTGATTCGCTCTTCATAAATAATAATAATAATAATAATATTTATTAAATTAAATAGGAATAGCCTAATATACAACTAAGAAACAGCACAAATTACAGTGAACAAATGCATATACACAGTGCTGCCACAACCAACTGAAGCGATATAATGATACAAAACAATGGACCTACGTGGTCGATGTGTACCCTCTCAAACGGCCGGCATGGAGGAGGAATTGGGTACAATTCGCCCGCTCGATTTCCCGCTGGGACCTTGTTTATCAAACACTCCGCGCACATCCGGATATGTTGTTTGACGTAACGCCTCATTTGCGGAAACCAATAGATTTCCTTAATTTTTGCGCACGTCCGCTCGGTACTAAAATGACCTATTAAATCGTGGTATTTTATTACGATACTTTTGCGCAAAGACCGCGGTATTACGTATAACGCCTTAATTGATTTTTCGTTTTGTATTACTCGATATAATTTTCCATCTTTCAACTCATATCCCGAACTTATTGCCTGTTCGTGTTTTGTACCGTCCTCTACTTGTTTTTTCAACGCCTCCATCCGTTCCACTATACTCTGATCGTTTCGTTGGATCATTAGTATGTACTCATGTTCGTCTAACGTTTGCATCACCGTGGACCGTTCGTAAATCTCTTCCATCGTGTCACATGGTTCGCTAACCGCTGCTCGCGACAATGCGTCCGCATGACTCATTCTAGCTCCCGGTCGATATTTCAATTCTAGATCATATTCGCCGAGTAAGTTGTACCACCGCGCGATCTGAGAATTTCCCGTTTTTTGAGAATTCAAGTATACTAACGCCTGACAGTCGGTGTAGACCGTAAAATGAATTCCTATAAGAAAATTGCGGAGCCGCTCGATGCAATATACGATCGCCATCAATTCCAATTTTGATGAATGGTACTTGCTTTCAACTTCTGTCGTCTTTTTACTTACATAATACACGCGGTGTAGTTCTCCGCTATCCCCCTGTTTTTGGCTCAAAATTCCCGAAAGACCGCTCGCGCTCGCGTCGGTGAACAATGCCGTTTCGGTCGCATTTGGATTGTACAATTTTAAAACCGGTTCGGTTGTTAACATTGTCTTTAATTCGTTAAACGCACTTTGTTCATTTTCCCCCATTTGAAGGGAGTTTCCTTCCGCGTTAGGTCGCTTAGTGGCTTCGCCCGGATTGCGTAGTTTTCTATAAATCTTCTGAAATAAGACGTTAACCCTAGGAATCGCCTTATTTCGTGTACATTTTGCGGTGCCGGAAAATCGTTAATGGCGCGGACTTTTGTTTTTCCCTGACCCAATTTTCCCTCTGACACCACAAACCCCAAATATTCGACTTCCTTTCTCCCGAACTCGCACTTTCGTAATTTTAACGTCAGCCTGGCTGCTCTCAATGCTTCAAAAACCAATCTTAATTTTGTCAGCATTTCCCCCCAACTCGTCGCCGGAATAATGATATCATCAAGGTAGGACATCGCCACCTGATTACGCAGTGACCCCAAAGCTAAATTTATTAGTTTTGAAAACTCGTACGGCGCGTTAGTGAGACCGAAAATAAGTCTCTCGAACTGACCCGTACCATCCGGAGTAATAAACGCCGTTTTTAACTTTGCCTCTTCCGTTAAGGGCATTTGCAAATAACCGTGAGCCAGATCTAAGGTTGTAAAAATAGTGGCCCCACTCATGCATTCCAAATGTTCGTCGACGGTTGGAATGGGAAAATTCGTTTTCACTGTATTCCGATTCAACGCCCAAAAGTCAACTACCAGACCCGGCTCACCCGTTTTCTTGGTCACCAGAAGAACAGGGCTAGCGTACGAAGAATTCGTTTCACTCACGATCCCGCACGCTTTCCACTCTTTGATGATGCCATTTATGGTTTCGCGTTGTTTCAAATTAGTGCGGTAAGGTTTTGCACGCACTGGGACACCGTTGTCAACGATATCTACCGTCATTAAATTTGTTAGCCCTAACTCGTTCAGATTAAACGCAAAACACTTTTTAAATTCCTGACATAATTTTAAAAGTTCTAATTTATTTTTACTCGAAATGTTTTTGTCTACGTTTAGCATTTCCAGTGCAATTGGTTGCACGCCTCCCGGTTGTTGACATTGCATTCTTTCGTTATCAGTGCATGTGTCGCGATTTATTTTGCCTACGCACTGACCTGCCGCAACGACCTTGTCCTTCGTACTATAGTTTGTCACTGGAATGTTAAAACTGTCACCATTGCATTCGACGTGTACTAAATTAATACTTAGCGCTTTTATCTTTTGATTATTTACGCTGCATATTTTAATGCGTTCGGTCACTTCGCGGATTTCCATGTTTGCGAATGGAAAGTCGGTCTTTGCACCAAACGTTAGATTATCCCCGATTTTTGCATAGGAAATATCTTCGTTTTCAGTTAACGACCGCCCGATTAGCACTTCCGTTTGTTGCACCTCGTCCGGAACTACCAATATTTTAACCGCCTTTAGCAAAGCCGTGTCGACTTCTATATTTGCCTCGATAAAATGCTTGACCATGACCGGCGCTTGATTTCCAAACCCAAAAAGTTTTTCGCGCGTAGTTTTTTACTCTACCCCCGGAATTTTTCGCACACAACTCGTTATTATTGTGCAAACTGCACTTCCGGTGTCTATAAATGCATCGAATTTAATCCCGTTTATTTTAGCCCGTCTTAAAAATTTGTGGAGAGTTTCCGAAACTTCCATTTTATTGTCAACCTGCATGACTGCATTGCGTTTGTTTAACGGACAATCCCGTTTCAGATGGTTGCCCTTTTTACACAGGAAACATAAATTACTATTTCTCGGTTTCGTACACTCCCTCGAATAATGCCCTACTTCGGCGCAGTTATAGCACTTTGGTTTTGCATTTTCACCCTGATAAGCATTTGGTTTCGCGTTTTGATTCGAACTTCCGCCTTGATGTTCGCCTTGTCTAGTGTTTACCGTACGATGTAATATCAAGATATCATGCAACAGGTCGTTCGCGCCCTGTTAATGTTACAATAATGTTACAAATTCTAATGTGTGCAATAGTCTTACCGAATTTATTACGTGCATTATTGATTATCGTCCAATTTGACTACATTGCTATATTCAAACTTTGTTGTCAATAGTAAATATCCTCATGCTTCGCATTCGGACATTTACTTGACAACAAAGTTTTCATAGCAACGTAGTCAAATTGTTACCGATAATCAAAAATGCACTTAATATATTATATATGAAAATTTTTGTTTTCTCGTTATACTCAAAATTTTATGTTTTTCTTATATGTGCTAACTTTTATGTTTTTAAAGTAATTGAAATCTTCAAAATTCACAAAAATTTTGTTTAATAAGGTTTTTATAGGTACAATACAAAAATGAAATGTTTGTTAGTAAATTAAAGAAATATTTTACACATAAAATTAAATTGTTTTTTTTTAAATCTTAAACATCCTGTATAAACTAAGCATGCGTATAATATTTTTTTATGCAGTTGAGTAAATTTGTCCACAAAAAATTTGTTTTTAATTTTTATTTTATAAGTTCAAAATACCTGTTTATTTCGTGATAAAATGTTTTAACACACAACGATTATTTTCGGTGAGAATTACTTCTGATTTTTCTTCACTTTTTTGTTCTTATCGAATCCATGTGCTTATTTGCAAATTACAAAATAATTCCATAAAAATTCATTCCAATTTCCATTATTTCATTATATCAATTTATCCAAATCAATTCCATACGTAAACTCAAACATAAATCCTCCATTTAAATTGTCGGACAATATTGATCACCTCAGATCCAAAATATAACCGCTTCTGAAACTCGATCACACCTCTATGGGAATAACCGCCGCTTAATTCCACTTAATTTTAACAAATTAAGTTTCCACTGGGAATCCACATTCGAAATAAAACCACTTCTAAAACCGCTTTTGAAAAATCAACGATCACCTCGATCGAAGACCACCGTTTTTTTTTTAATCCCAGCCGCTCTTGATTATTATATCGATGCGTCCAGGTCGAATCTGTCGTTCAAATTTTTCACTACGCGTGTGCAAATCGCAATTCAACGCTTTAGGTTGGCTGATTTGTGGGTCCTTGGTTGCAATTTAGAAAATGTGTCCCAAACTGGACGTTCTCAAAAAGTTTCTAAAATCTTCTGAGTGTAAGTTGCGCGCACTTGTTTTTTTTAACACTCACGAATGAATTTAGCAACACAATTTAAATTGAAATTTTTCAGATACAAATAAAATTTTCGAATTACTGTTTATTTGATTATTGACCATTAAAAATTTTAGGTATAACGAAATTATAAAGTTGACATTTAATTAATTTTTTTTTTAATTTTGAATTTATTTTAAAAAAAATTGGCTAAATTGTGATAATTGATTGAAGACAGTTCAATATATTCTACCAGTAGTAGTAGTATTGTTGAAGAATATTGAAACCCCGGTGTGCGGAACACTTTACGAAAATTAAGTGTGCTGTTCAGGGTTAATATCAATAATTTTTTGCCCTAAATTTTGGAGTAAATTCTCCAAATTTGGAGTAAAATCTAGGAATTTAAAATTTCTGTAATTTGGACAACGAATTTTTTATTTCTAGCGCCAAGTCAGGAAACTTGAAACTTGGGCCAGGGAAATATTTAAAAATCGATTTTCAAATTTTAGTTTTTGAAATTTAAAATTTTTTATGTTTGTATTGTGCACTGACCTACCTCGGTTGGTGCTTTTTTTCATTTTACTGAAAGAGTCTGGTAATTTGCTTTAAAATATTCTGTGGGAAACTTGATCTGTTATTTTTTATACCCTTATTTATATTTTGAGCTGTTATAATTGGCAAAGATCAGCATTTTAACCAGGAATATTTCCATGTGTCAATATTTTACACAAGTTTTGAATGCTTACGGGAGTACCGCTGCTCATGACGCAAAATTTAAAACAACTTGAAAGGCCAAGAATTAAATTTTTTTTCTGCAAAGAAAAGAATTGTGAATACTGTTAACCCTCTTTTAACCAAGTACTAATAAGGGGATGCAACACATAACATATCAGTAGTCATGTTCCCAATTTTTTTGGTGATTCTAAAAGTCAATACAATTATAGTCTTTGGGTTTTTCTCAATGTTCCTTGGTTTTTGATTTATGAATTTTTGAAAATAGAGTTTAACTACATAACTCTTACCGGTAGCTGTAAATCTGGTTGTATTTTTAAATTTAAGTACGTGTTTGTGGATTTTACTAATTTATACATTTCTTTCTGAAACTTATGTAATCATTTTTTACAGAAACTTTTGGATAGTGATGGTAATTTTGAAAAAATGCAGTTCTTTTTTGGATTGGAGAAAGGCGGAGTATGGTTCAGTGGCAACATCTGGAGATAAGGTAGGTGTTTTTATTTATCAGTAGAGTCCGGTTTTATATGCGGTTAAAATTAGTCTATATATGCGATAATATTGGTGAAATGTGGATAATATGCGGTTAAGTGAAAACAAAGAAAATACTGCAAATTCAAAAATTTTAATATTCTATGTGTACAGATATAATTATTAATTTAGGAATTCGTAGGAATATAATTTATTGAAATTAACGTTTCTCAACTTTCTGGATCTGGCGGGCCAAGATTAGTTTTGACGTTACAAAAAAGTGGTAATATTTTTCAGATTCCAATAAATAAGGAAATAAGTTAATGTATACAACGGTTTTTGCAACGTTTTACGTCTTCCATAGAAATAAGTAAGGGACAATAAAAATTTTAATTTATTGATTTAAAAGATTTCAGGCATGCTTATTATTTTTTAAAATTTAACAAGTGGCAACTCAAAGAACGGACCCAGAAAATGTGTAGCCATAAATAAATGTAACTGGCAAGGACTGATTTTGTATATTTTTTATATACTACTACTAGTACTACTATTATTATTACCGCGAGGTTCCAAAAATTTACCTTGCTTTTCCATAACTGTTAATTCTTCGGAGGGTAGCACTTGAGCTCGTGTAAAATAGCTTTTGTAAAATAAAACAATGGTTTTATTTTCACTATTAAATAATGTCAAGTTGTGTAACAAAGGCTCTAGCTCTGGATAAGAATGAAAATCGGCCTCTTGTGTGCTGAGTTTTATTTTTTGTGGAATTCCAATCGAAGCCTTGCACATTTATTGTAAATTTGAATTTTGAAAGCTTTTATGGTAATAATGCTGGAGACATATTTGACATATTCAGATTTGTCAATTAATATTCAGAAATCGTCAACGGTTATTCAGATTTGTCAATTATTGATATTCAGAAATCGTCAACCGTTATTCAGATTTGTCAATTGATATTACAATTCACAATTTCTGAATATCAGATGACAAATCTGAATTACAATTCACATTTCTGAATATCAGTCGATAAATCAGAATTACAATTTACGATTTCTGAACAGCAGGTGAGGTTTTCTGAATTACTGGTGGAAAAGGTGTAGTACGAATGTAATACGGTAATAAAATTTGTAGGTTATGTACTCGTATAGTAAAAGAATAGCACGCGCCCAAACTACACGACATTCGTTTGGTAGTACAAAACATCACTGCTCTTCACTTCCTACACTTTCACTTAAGCACCAGGAGTAAAGGCTCTAATAAATGGTCAAATTTGTTTGCAAATTTTGGTGGTCAAACTTCACATTTTCATCAAGCAATAGCTCAAATGAACAAACAAATTTGTCAAACTTGCCCGTGTCGTAGCGTGACATTCGTGTCTTTACGACTTATCGTGCAAAGCCCTTGCAATGAGTAAATACATACATATTGTAGTGAACGGAATCCTTTAAGAGAGCCGATAAATTAATTAAACCGTTCACACTTTCACTTTTTGTCCTTGCAATTTGTTCAACTAATTTTAATTTTTCACCTTGTTCTTTTACTTTTTCATCTACCTGACATATTAACGCATGCACTTGTTGGTTTATAACTGTTTCCGACTTTTCAATTTTAATTTCAATTTTTGATACTGTTTCATTGATTACTTCTACATCTTCATTTACCATTCTTACCTTATCATTTATTTTGTTTACTTCATGCAAAAAGTCATCTTCAATGTCTGTTTTTAATTTCTTCATGCCGGTATTAATTTCTTCCGTCTTGTTCTCAATTAATTCAATATTTTCTATTTTCGTCTCTTTTATTATCTGTATTATTGCTTTCTTAAACGAGTCTTGATTTGCTTCATGTATTTTTAACCTTTCTTCTGTGTTGCTGATGAATAAGTCTAATTTTTTGTTCAACTCACACTTAGTGTCTTCTGTGTGTTTAATTATTAATCTTGTGTTTTCTTCTGCTTTCTCTCTATCTTTTTGCATTTTCATATAACCTGAGTAATATTTTTTGATTTTCCTGTATATTCTTTTCATTTTTACTTGACCTTTCTTCTGCTTTCTTTCTATTTTCATCTGTATTCTTGATGGAACTTTCCATGAATGTCATCATCATCTCCCATCGTTGTTCATCTGTTTTCTTTTCTTTTATAGGTGTCTCTTCCACCTCTAATTGTATTAACGGTTCGCTTTCCGTTTGTTCTCCCTCCTCGGTTATTATTGCAACTTCTTCTAATTTATCATGGCTTGGCGTAACCGAATTTATCACTTTATTTAAATTTGACTCTTCTAAATTTCCTGTATTATCATTATTAAAATTTTCATCCCCTGCTTCTACTAAATAATTATCTGGAACGTGAATGTATCCTACTATTTGATCGTTAAATGAAATTATCGTCCGGTTATCATCTAAATCCCCCATATCGTCTATGTTGATAAACTCTCTCGGATGTTCATACGAGCTTATCTTTACATCCCTGATTACGCCATTTATTGAAAATCCTGTGGAGAGTTTTCCTCTTCCACAACCGGTGTCCTATTTACCGTAACACTATTTATCGGTCGATTATTTGTATTCGCTGACCTTGTGTTTTGATTACGATCGTCTTCCCCTTGTTGATTATCCCGATCATTTTGATCATTATCGTGGTTGCGCCAGTTTGTTTCATATCGACCCCCTCGTTGGAATCTTCCGCGATAACCCTGATTATAATTTCGATTATTTCCGTAATAATTGCCATGACCAAAATTATTTCTATTCGAATTGTACCCCCCATTACGATCATCTTGACTATCCCGATTATTTGAGTTAAAATTATTGTAGTTGCCCCTGCGATTTTCAAAATTATTGTTTCTCGTATGATTATTATTATTTTGATTATAATTTCCCGATCTTTCATTTCGATTATATCTATTATCTTGAGTGTAACGATTATCGTTCCAGTTATTGCCAGTGCGCTGGTTATTTAAATTGTTTTGCCCCCCTGAATAATTATTTTGATTTCGATCTGTATTGTTATAATTTGGCCTATTGGTTCTTTCATCCATATTCACCGCATCCGTTCTCCTTAGTAACTTTGATAACTCCGATATTGTGTTAATATTTTCAAGAGCTACCCGGTTAATTATGTCTTGGCAAAAATGATTGGCTAGGTATTCAACAATATCTTCTTCCAACACTTCCGGCTCGAGTTGGGTTACTTCATTAATGATGTTTTCCGCGTAATCATTGCGGCGACCGTACCCTTTGAATTTTCCGTTCATTAACTCGTTGCGTATTCGCCCCTGGACTTGTTTATCCCAATACCTGTCTAGGAATAATCTTTCGAATCCTTCGAAGTCCTCGAATCTATCTTGTACGCAACCGAACCATTTCTTCGCGTTACCCCCCATCATCGAACAGATACAATTTTTAAATTTATTTGCGTCGTGGATGTGGCTTGTACTTCTTTTCGCGAATTTTATGAACTGCTTGGGGTTGAAGTCCCCTTTTTCGTAGAATTTGATGGCTTGCCCATTATTTGTAGGCCACGTAATGTCTTGGAGAAAGAATGGTATCGCAGTAGAAGTTGGAGCACTTATAGTAGAAAGAGGCGCACTAAGAAAAGAAGGAAGAGTTGCTGATGCATTAGACGCTCCACTGCCTCCTGAGAACGAAGGTGGTAATACCTGCTGTTTGTTCTGTTGAGGTGGAAAGTGTGACTCAGTGAATATATTTTTTAAGGTCATAGCTAGTGAATCGAAACGAGTGTCCATTTGAGCTAATATTGATCTGGTACTAGGTTCATCCTCTTGCCCTGAAGCACTAGAATACAATATCATACTACTATTGAGATGGTCAATTGTCTTTTGTAAGGAGGAAACCTGAAGACTTAGCTGGGGAATTGAGTTTTTATCTCCTAACTCTTGTATCGTTTTCTGTTTTCCCTCTTCGACCCCAACTGCTAAATGGATGTACGAAATAACACTGTAAACATGAGGAGATTGAGGTAGTAAATCTTGAGGAGAATATTTCCCAATCATCTCAGTTATGGTCTTTTGAAAATGTGGATTCGCGATATATCTAGTGTATGACCCTGTAACAGAATTGTGCAACTCACCAAATAAGACGTTAAGATCTGTATCATCTAATAACCTAATTTCTATATTAGGAAGACTAAGTAAGGTATCAGCATTTAAAGGCTTAATAAATCCGACTTGGAAAGGAATTTTCAAAGGCACTTCTATAGGAATTGTACCCTTTTTGGTCATATCAGGTAAACTTTTCTCTAATGGGTTAGTTTCAGGAGTACAAATTTGGTCAAAAGAAGCAGATGGAGTCATATATGCAGAAGCACTACGAACTGCATCATCTAACGAAAACTCGCTTCTTCTTTCCTGGTCTTGTATTTCCTCTTGGTCCTTATCTTTCTCCTTCTCCCTTCCTATTTCTAATGAAGTATCACTTTTTCTACTTGAGCTACCTTGCTTTCCTTTTTTAGTAGTAGGTTCTGTGGAAAAATTAACCTTAAATCTACTTGCTACATCAGATAACGAATAGATAATAGCTCCAAATCTAGTGTCTTCAAAATTTGTCAGATTATTTGATTTAATAATGTCATTGTTTAATAATATGGCGAACAAGAGATTACTAGAGCTAATATTCTCATTGCAATTACCTTTAATAGAAGTTATCAGGTCGTACCGTTTTTTGTCCAAAATACAATCATTATCTAGGACAATTGTTTCTAGCTTAACTTTATAACTTCTGAGATCTGCGGCAGTCCACTTTTTAGCTTTGGTAGCCATATTTACCACGAGCCTTATATTTCCAACTATACTCAATTGGGTCTTATAATATGTCAATTGTAACCTTGAAAACAAAAACTTTGATTAAATTCTATATTGCTAAACCCGGTAAAAGGTAATACTTAGATATTTAACAAGTTCAAGTAACTAGGCCTTAACTAAAATACTTAATACTAAAATAAGAAAAAATACGAATTCCTATATCTATACTGATTCCAAAAAAAAAAAAAAAAAAAAAAAAAATCGTACAATCAAATTCGAAATGTGGACTAGTTTCGAACTTATTTGTTCTCGTCAGCACAATATACGAAGAGATTGTACGAGTGCATTACGGCTATTTGCATCCACAAGCAAAGTAAAGTTATAGACTTACAAAATTACTTGTTTCAGCAGCGCCATCGCACGGTTCTTGGGAGAGTCCCCAGTATAATATGATGAAATCAAAAAGTTCTCGGCTCAAGCCACACTGGCTTGAGCCGAGAACTTTTTGATTTCATCTATACTGATTATTCACTTTCACGCTTACTTCCTAAGTGCTTCGTGGTTGAATAAATAAAGATGCTGGACATGAAATTTCCATACACAGTTCATTAACTTGTGACACGTCGAACTCACGTAATGATTTTAAAAACTTATTTAAATTTAACGCTAACACAAATTTTTACATTAATCAATTAATTAACAGAATTCTAACTTTTGAAATACCTTTCTTATTACTAACAATCTTTCATTTACTATAACTAAACATTTTTAACAAAGACAATTATTAAAAGTTACAATTTAAATTTATTTTATTCAAACCTGCTTTATGTCCTTTTTTACAAATCATTTGACTTTGAATTAAATTTCTTGGTATCGGACGAAGTTTTTCTGATTACTTTGATAAGTCACATGCTTTATTAATAATAAAATTTTTACCGAAACTTAAATAACGTACTTCCATTGACGTGGTATCTCGATATCGCAATATAAACCATTTTGGGGCTTTGACAATTTACTTATGAAACAAACAAATTACGTCCGCCATGGAAGATTGTGTTACGGGGACTGTTACACATGGTCTTTGGAGAAATCAATTTGTTTGACAAAGTTGGTGGTCAAACTTCACATTTTCATCAAATAATTGCTCAAACGATCAAACAAATTTGTCAAACTTTCCAGCAGTTTCCATTTTCTCCTTGTCGTAACGCGACATTCGTGTCTTTACGACTTATCGTGCAAAGCCCTTGCAATGAGTTATGCAGATAAACCATTTTTGGCTTTGACTCTAGCACTGTGTATTAAGAAAAAAAAAGTAGGCGTTGGTTTAGAGAATGGTTAAAATTAAGAGAAAAATATAAAAAGTAGTTATGGTTTGTTGTCATTTACACAATTTACCTATGAAACAAACAAATTACATCCTTTAGAAGATTATGTTACGGGGACTGTTACAGGTGGTTTTTGGAGAGGGGAGCCGAACCAATTGTTGGATATTGAACGTACACAAGCTGGAAATAGTGCTACACTTGCAAAACAAGTGAGAGTTTTAGTATACCAAACTAGTACGAGTGTAATACGGTAATAAAATTTGTAGGTTATGTACTCGTATAGTAAAAGAAAAGCACGCGCCCAAACTACACGACATTCGTTTGGTAGTACAATCACCACTGCTCTGGATTCACTACACTTTCACTTAAGCACCAGTTACACCAGGAGTAAAGGCCCCAGTAAATGATCAAATTTGTTTGATAATGTTGATGGTCAAACTTCACGTTTTCATCAAACAATAGCATAAACGATCAAACAAATTTGTCAAACTTGCCCGTGTCGTAACGTGACATTCGTGTTTTTACGATTTATCGCGCAAAGCCCTTACAATGAGCATGAGGCCTATGTCCAACACTGAATTAGCAATAAAGCAATAAAGAGGGAGTTTGAAACAAAACCGTTTGCACCTCCAGCATGAATAATTATTAATCGTTGCCCTTTAAACATCGAGGACTTCAGATTCTTACATTTCGGAACGGTATGAGAATTATCTATATTATAAGTTTCGTCTGTATAAACAATATTTCGTCTTATATTGGGTGATTCATTACCCCACCAAACAGTTGTTTTGTGTGGATGTAATGGTAGCTCTTGAACCTCTTTAGGTTCTTCATCACCCCAAATACGGGCATTTTGTTTATTCACGAACCCATTAAGCCAAAAATGGAACTCATCGGTGAACAAAATTTTTGTCGAAAACAGTGGATCTTCTGCAAGCTTGTCAAGAGCCCAACGACTAAAACGGACCGGATTTTGAACATCTATCGCTCCACTGAAATTTTGGTGCCCTTCTGCTGAGTTCCGCAAGTGTTTCCGAGTGAATTTCGCGCAATTTTTGTTCGCGGCCACACCCAGATTCACGCATCAACATTCAAAGTCACCTACCTTGGTAAGTTTTTGAAGTTTTTAAAAATGTTTCCCACGAATTTTTCGGTTGCACCGACAGTTATTCTGCAAATTTTGGATGAATTCCTGCAATAATATACCGTTATTTGTAAAAAAAACTTCTAAATTCATCGAAATTGAAATTTCGATCGAAAATTGTAAAAAAACAGCGATGTACAAATTAATCATCAGAATTTTACTAAAATGACATTAGGAAATATGTTTTACAAACCTCCTATGCAAGGTAGCATCAGATGAGGCTTGAAACAAAAGATGTAATGGTGAATTGTACATAAATTCCCAAAATTTCTTTCGCTGCATGTAGCGAACTCAATTCGCGATTGAATTAACTCCTGGTAATAAAAAGCTATCCAGTAAATGTTCTGGATAGGGAGTCTAACCAGGTTCACCCGCTGATCGATAGTTTTATTTTTCCATTAAAGCACAATGTGATATTATTTGTAAACCTCATACCATGAGTTAAAACTGCATTATTTTGAGTATCTATGCACAATAGGTAAACCACGCAAGTGTTTCCGAGTGAATTTCGCGCAATTTTTGTTCGCGGCCAACTGACTTGAATAATAAGAAAATGTTAACGATAAAAATATTGACTTGTCGTTGAACAGCTGTTCACCAAAATGTGACAGACTAGTTGATTTAATTTATTAAATATTAAATATGACGCAAAATACAATCCAAAATATGATTGGTTTAATTCATTAAACATTAAATGTGACATAAAACATAATTCAAAAATGTGACGTTATTTCAATAAACAATTTAGAATAAAGATTTCATCGACGTGGTTACACCACGTCCAAATAAATATTAACACACAAAAGGACATACAAAGAGGGTGCGATATCGTCTTCATGGTAAACTGAAGGTTTGTAAAATGCAGTGGTCAAAACTGATCACAAAGTACAATAATAATACTTAGAAATACTAAAATAATGCTTGCATAAAAATACAGGTGTGCTCCAATTTGAGATGATTCCAGTTAGATTTGCCTATGTGAGACGCTATATTGTTCTTCCTCCAATATTCGGAATGACAAAAACGGGTTGATAAATCGGGAATACTTCGGTAGAGGGTGGTTGGTGGTGATCACGAAAAATAGGATGTTTCCAATTTCGATAAATTCGAACTCGATGCGGTCCTGACTTTTTAGAGTCGGTTCGCGCGGCCGTACGAGTTCTTAACGTGGATGGGTTGTACCACGATATAAACCGAGACGTAATTCTTCGTTGAAAGTGTACAAACGAATTTGTTTATATAAAAACAAATTTAGAATTCACTTGTTTAACCGACTCGAAACAATTGGTTGAAACCCGATACTGAATTTGCATGTCGTCAATAAAAGTCAACTCGTAGAAAAAAATATTCATAAAGCGTTGAAGGATTTGTAACCATGTGGAATTACAGGTACAATCAAAAATGTTCGACACCAAAATTTATCCATGTTGAAATAATTTATCTATGATTCAAAAACAATTTAAAGATAGCGGCAGCTGCTGGATGTACCGATAAATGCGTGATTATTGTTTATAACAATTTAAATGATCGAGAACAAATTTAAATATACCGATCGATGCTTGAAATATCGAAGAACTGGTTTATAAACGACAAAATGATTTTAAATAAAGTCTGTATTAATTTAAATATCGACTAACTGGTTTACAAACGATAAAATGATTTAACAGAGTTCGCATTAATTTAAATCTTGAAAACGAGAAATGGTCAAAGTTCAACGAGCAAAGTTTTACCTGATGTTTAATCACAACACAAGTTTTAATTGCACTGGTTTCTATTTATTTACTTGACCTAAGGTCAATTGTCTAAGTCCGCTACTGAAAGCGTTTGGCTTCGGAGCCCAAGAGGGCCTCCGGCCGCTTTGTGTCGGTCACCATGAACCTCTAAAATTTCTAACGATTCGCTCCTACTTTTATACCAAAAATTCCCAGCAAAATAGACATATTTCACAGACATGTCGAAACAAGCATAAGCTTGTCGAAACAAGCATAAGCTTGTCGGTGAAGTCGACAACATCCCACTTGATAATTATCCGTGCGCGTAATCCTATATCGCATATTGTCAATACATGCAAAGTTACCGCGTGAAGACCGAATAATTTATATCGAGCATTCCATTAGCATTGATTTATGATGTGTGTAACTAAGAATTATCACATCTATTTCTCTAACTCCAGACTTTTAATGGTATTATGTATACGACAAGAAAACATAATTTATGTGTCGATATATAATTTCAATCATTTGATTGTATTATTCGACCTAAAAATGTATAATTTTTCGTGACTTAAAATATTTTAATTTTTAAAAAATTTGTAAAGAAAAGTTATTCTCTGCTTTGACTGAAGTTATTCGATATAAAAATTTTGATGCGCGCGCGAGCGTATTAACGTTACAAATTATGTCGTAATATCAAGTACGAATAATTTTTTCCTATCGGAACCGATAGCGACACCACCGATATCTCGAAAACTGTCCATAGGGTAATTTGTTTTTCCACAGCAGGATAGGGCACGATTGGAACTACCCACACACCAAAAATTGGAGGAAAAAAAATATGTTTGTGAGATATAGGGTGGTACCGGAGATCGCGAAAATCTCGAGAACCGTTTGAGCTAGAGATCTCCGGTTTGGGCGAGCAGATAGCCAACATTGGGGGCTAACAAGAAACTATGGCATGTCATTTAGGAATATTTCTCTAAGTCACCGAAAAATGACATTTTATTTTTCAATCTTATCACAACAATGATTGATAATAATAGCACAGGAAAATGTCACTTTTATTAATTTTCTCTGTGGCGATGCTAGTGGTGGCCCATTTTCAATTGTTAGCAATAACGCTTCGGGGTTAATCCACCCAGACTGTTGGCTATTTGCAGTTGAAGAACTTGGGTTGCTTTCATCCATCAAAGCCAATGATTCGTCTAAATTAATAGTGTCGTTTGGTGGCCCTGAATTTACTGAAGAATTTAGTACAGAACAGTTTCCTGTTGTTCTAAAACAAATAGCTTTTTTTTTTATAATAAACTATTACATAATAACTTATTACTTACTTTCTAGCTACAACAAAGCGATCCATAAATGACATCATGCTATATAAATGCCTCTAGATACTGAGCCCGACCCAGAGGGTATGTTGTTCAGTTTCCGTTTTTCTAAACCGTAACGGTTTCTTAAAACCGTCCACCGTTATTCGGCATTCTCAGCTATAAAAATCGATATTTGCAGTTAGCAATACATTTTTACAAATGTAAATAGTGGACATTACCTGTTACATTCAACTCTTCTCCAATTGTATTCCATGCATTTTTCTTCATTACCACATTTAATATGTTTTTTGTTGTATACAAATTCGAACTTTCGCACAACGTCTATTAAAGTTGCGTCATCCATTTTCACCAAAAACTTTTAAAACAATTCCGCCAAATACAGATCCACCAAGCTAAGAAGAGCCCTGGAGGGGCGTGTCAGGCGCTGCTAAAATTTAAAAAGTACACTCAGATGAAAAAGTTTCTTTGCGCGAATATTTAAAATCCATAAATTATTTTGTCAAATTACAATCACGAAATACGTTAAAAAATTTTACCGCAGATATTAAATAAAGCACTTTTGGAATAAATTTTGTAAATATTAAGTTCGAAAGAATTTTTATTCAGAAATATACAAAAAGTAATTACTAAAATAAATAAAATTATTTACAATTAGGTAAAACTTTTAATTAAGTACAATTGACAAACTTCAAATAATTATTTGACAGGAACTGGATCTTGCCTCAATAATTAATAATTAAAATCTTGGGTGTTAAGGTGCGTTTAGATTGCGCGAAATTGTTTCGCGCAACAGTTTCGCGAAAATGTTTCGCGAGTCGCTGTCTCGGCCTAACTGTTTACACGGGGCGAAACGTTTCGGGTTGACAAGCGAAAACAAGGTGAGCCGCCAGTTTGTGCGAGACAAGCATGCCGGTTGTTACTCCTAGTGCAGCATTTGCAATGATGATGATAATTGTTTTGAGAAAGAAAAGAAAAAGAAATAAAAGAACACGCCGATGGTGGTCGAAAGACATATTTCGTCGGAGATTTCAATATGGAAACAGACTCCTGAGGGATATGACAGCGGAACCTTGTGAATATACTTTTCGAAACTTTACTCGGATGACCACAGAAGATTTTGAACAGCTCGTATCACTAGTTGATCCGAAAATAAGAAAAATGGATACCAACATGAGAGAGGCTATATCTGTAAAAGAGAGGTTGACAGTTTGCTTGAGATTTCTTGCTACGGGAGATTCCTACAGCAGCCTACAATACCTCTTCAGAATATCGAAAAGCACAATATCAAGAATTATTCCAGAAGTTTGCGATGCGTTAGTTCAGTCAGAAAAAATTATTTCTATTCGAATTGTACCCCCCATTACGATCATCTTGACTATCCCGATTATTTGAGTTAAAATTATTGTAGTTGCCCCTGCGATTTTCAAAATTATTGTTTCTCGTATGATTATTATTATTTTGATTATAATTTCCCGATCTTTCATTTCGATTATATCTATTATCTTGAGTGTAACGATTATCGTTCCAGTTATTGCCAGTGCGCTGGTTATTTAAATTGTTTTGCCCCCCTGAATAATTATTTTGATTTCGATCTGTATTGTTATAATTTGGCCTATTGGTTCTTTCATCCATATTCACCGCATCCGTTCTCCTTAGTAACTTTGATAACTCCGATATTGTGTTAATATTTTCAAGAGCTACCCGGTTAATTATGTCTTGGCAAAAATGATTGGCTAGGTATTCAACAATATCTTCTTCCAACACTTCCGGCTCGAGTTGGGTTACTTCATTAATGATGTTTTCCGCGTAATCATTGCGGCGACCGTACCCTTTGAATTTTCCGTTCATTAACTCGTTGCGTATTCGCCCCTGGACTTGTTTATCCCAATACCTGTCTAGGAATAATCTTTCGAATCCTTCGAAGTCCTCGAATCTATCTTGTACGCAACCGAACCATTTCTTCGCGTTACCCCCCATCATCGAACAGATACAATTTTTAAATTTATTTGCGTCGTGGATGTGGCTTGTACTTCTTTTCGCGAATTTTATGAACTGCTTGGGGTTGAAGTCCCCTTTTTCGTAGAATTTGATGGCTTGCCCATTATTTGTAGGCCACGTAATGTCTTGGAGAAAGAATGGTATCGCAGTAGAAGTTGGAGCACTTATAGTAGAAAGAGGCGCACTAAGAAAAGAAGGAAGAGTTGCTGATGCATTAGACGCTCCACTGCCTCCTGAGAACGAAGGTGGTAATACCTGCTGTTTGTTCTGTTGAGGTGGAAAGTGTGACTCAGTGAATATATTTTTTAAGGTCATAGCTAGTGAATCGAAACGAGTGTCCATTTGAGCTAATATTGATCTGGTACTAGGTTCATCCTCTTGCCCTGAAGCACTAGAATACAATATCATACTACTATTGAGATGGTCAATTGTCTTTTGTAAGGAGGAAACCTGAAGACTTAGCTGGGGAATTGAGTTTTTATCTCCTAACTCTTGTATCGTTTTCTGTTTTCCCTCTTCGACCCCAACTGCTAAATGGATGTACGAAATAACACTGTAAACATGAGGAGATTGAGGTAGTAAATCTTGAGGAGAATATTTCCCAATCATCTCAGTTATGGTCTTTTGAAAATGTGGATTCGCGATATATCTAGTGTATGACCCTGTAACAGAATTGTGCAACTCACCAAATAAGACGTTAAGATCTGTATCATCTAATAACCTAATTTCTATATTAGGAAGACTAAGTAAGGTATCAGCATTTAAAGGCTTAATAAATCCGACTTGGAAAGGAATTTTCAAAGGCACTTCTATAGGAATTGTACCCTTTTTGGTCATATCAGGTAAACTTTTCTCTAATGGGTTAGTTTCAGGAGTACAAATTTGGTCAAAAGAAGCAGATGGAGTCATATATGCAGAAGCACTACGAACTGCATCATCTAACGAAAACTCGCTTCTTCTTTCCTGGTCTTGTATTTCCTCTTGGTCCTTATCTTTCTCCTTCTCCCTTCCTATTTCTAATGAAGTATCACTTTTTCTACTTGAGCTACCTTGCTTTCCTTTTTTAGTAGTAGGTTCTGTGGAAAAATTAACCTTAAATCTACTTGCTACATCAGATAACGAATAGATAATAGCTCCAAATCTAGTGTCTTCAAAATTTGTCAGATTATTTGATTTAATAATGTCATTGTTTAATAATATGGCGAACAAGAGATTACTAGAGCTAATATTCTCATTGCAATTACCTTTAATAGAAGTTATCAGGTCGTACCGTTTTTTGTCCAAAATACAATCATTATCTAGGACAATTGTTTCTAGCTTAACTTTATAACTTCTGAGATCTGCGGCAGTCCACTTTTTAGCTTTGGTAGCCATATTTACCACGAGCCTTATATTTCCAACTATACTCAATTGGGTCTTATAATATGTCAATTGTAACCTTGAAAACAAAAACTTTGATTAAATTCTATATTGCTAAACCCGGTAAAAGGTAATACTTAGATATGTAACAAGTTCAAGTAACTAGGCCTTAACTAAAATACTTAATACTAAAATAAGAAAAAATACGAATTCCTATATCTATACTGATTATTCACTTTCACGCTTACTTCCTAAGTGCCCCTAATTTTTTCCTATCGGAACCGATAGCGACACCACCGATATCTCGAAAACTGTCCATAGGGTAATTTGTTTTTCCACAGCAGGATAGGGCACGATTGGAACTACCCACACACCAAAAATTGGAGGAAAAAAAATATGTTTGTGAGATATAGGGTGGTACCGGAGATCGCGAAAATCTCGAGAACCGTTTGAGCTAGAGATCTCCGGTTTGGGCGAGCAGATAGCCAACATTGGGGGCTAACAAGAAACTATGGCATGTCATTTAGGAATATTTCTCTAAGTCACCGAAAAATGACATTTTATTTTTCAATCTTATCACAACAATGATTGATAATAATAGCACAGGAAAATGTCACTTTTATTAATTTTCTCTGTGGCGATGCTAGTGGTGGCCCATTTTCAATTGTTAGCAATAACGCTTCGGGGTTAATCCACCCAGACTGTTGGCTATTTGCAGTTGAAGAACTTGGGTTGCTTTCATCCATCAAAGCCAATGATTCGTCTAAATTAATAGTGTCGTTTGGTGGCCCTGAATTTACTGAAGAATTTAGTACAGAACAGTTTCCTGTTGTTCTAAAACAAATAGCTTTTTTTTTTATAATAAACTATTACATAATAACTTATTACTTACTTTCTAGCTACAACAAAGCGATCCATAAATGACATCATGCTATATAAATGCCTCTAGATACTGAGCCCGACCCAGAGGGTATGTTGTTCAGTTTCCGTTTTTCTAAACCGTAACGGTTTCTTAAAACCGTCCACCGTTATTCGGCATTCTCAGCTATAAAAATCGATATTTGCAGTTAGCAATACATTTTTACAAATGTAAATAGTGGACATTACCTGTTACATTCAACTCTTCTCCAATTGTATTCCATGCATTTTTCTTCATTACCACATTTAATATGTTTTTTGTTGTATACAAATTCGAACTTTCGCACAACGTCTATTAAAGTTGCGTCATCCATTTTCACCAAAAACTTTTAAAACAATTCCGCCAAATACAGATCCACCAAGCTAAGAAGAGCCCTGGAGGGGCGTGTCAGGCGCTGCTAAAATTTAAAAAGTACACTCAGATGAAAAAGTTTCTTTGCGCGAATATTTAAAATCCATAAATTATTTTGTCAAATTACAATCACGAAATACGTTAAAAAATTTTACCGCAGATATTAAATAAAGCACTTTTGGAATAAATTTTGTAAATATTAAGTTCGAAAGAATTTTTATTCAGAAATATACAAAAAGTAATTACTAAAATAAATAAAATTATTTACAATTAGGTAAAACTTTTAATTAAGTACAATTGACAAACTTCAAATAATTATTTGACAGGAACTGGATCTTGCCTCAATAATTAATAATTAAAATCTTGGGTGTTCGTAGAATTATAAAAATACACTACTACTTCAACATAAACTTTATTTGACTAATAGATGATATTATGTGCTACTTATTATTGTACAATTCAAACGGCAACTGCCAAACGACAACTCTGCTACCACACATCAATGCACCCTTATATGCAAAGATGAGGGTAGGGGGTGGTGGTCATCATCTCTCTCTAACATCTTTAGGGATGTGGACACAACACCTCCCCCCTTGGTAGAAAAGAAAAATGTAAGTTTTTCTTTTGTTCTTTTGTCGATGTAAAAACAATAACATATACATATTATATAGGTACTACATCGAAATTTGAATATTAAAATGCAAACACAAAAATTTACAAAGAGGTTCCAAACGAATAATTTTACATTTAGTAATGCATATTAAATTAAATCGTACAAGATAGAAATAAAATAATATTATACATGTGAACACATTCATACGAAAACAAAGATGAATTACAGAAATTATCGCATAGAGAGAATGTTACAAAATTAATATTAAGTGCCAGACACAATTATATCAAAATGAAAAATATAAATATTTGGTCCTGATACACAAATCACTGTTTGGCCTCGTTGCACTACACTACATGAACGCAATTTTGCGCAGCACTAAAATCTTTTGCTTTAATTGCTTATCATCCTTTTCCAGGTTAACTAGAGACTTGACACTTTTTGGTGATCGGTCGTTGAACAAAATTTTGCCTAATAGGAGTGGAAATAACACTTCTCAAATTAGGAAGGTCCTGGAAGATGCTGCCTGCCTTGATTCTTTTTGGGATGCATCCATGTGACTAACCTTCGCCAATAATATTAACTGGCACAGATTTTGGTTATTCCAACTGGCGAATGTTTAATTAATGTGTTGTTTCGATTTGAGGCTGTCAGATTGGTAACGTCGTTGTCATTCTGTTTGTTTTCCCCGTACCATATTGCTGTGCAGCCCCGGAGCTTTATTAGGCTTGCACTCTGAATTATTAAAACCTTGTACGAGTGTACGTAAAAGTACCTCGTCAATAGAAATGTAAGCAAATTATTCTTGACAAATACAAATAAAATAAATTGATGCCTCGGCTTGACTAGTTCGGATAGCACAGACCTACCTTTTCCCAAGCTGGGTTCCTTCCTTAGCCAAATCTCAAATCTGAAATGCAATATTGTGGCTTTTGGAATGATCATACACAAATTATGCTCCGTTGATACAGCAAATCGTTTTTTATTATGAATTTCAAATTGTAAATAATTATAGTTAATAAAATTCTTATCTCTAATAACAAAGATCTTAATTCTATAATAAACCTAAACGTTTTTCCCGCACGTGTGAAATTAATCGTCAATTTGCACAAAATTTTTATGTTTTTAATAATTTTGAATGGGACGGTACCTTTTATCTGGTGTAATTCTGTTTGTTTGGTTCATATACCATGAAATTATGCAGTGGTATTCGTTCGATGACCTTCAAGGGTGCGATCTCTCTGGATTGAATTTCCTCGTGGTAGTTTATGGTTGTATCGTGACCAAAGTTTTCGTTCAAAATAATAGTGAATCTTCTCAATTTTGCACAAATTTTCACTTTTTAAAATACGTAAGTATAATGTTCTTTCAATTACTAACTTTTTATTCACTTTCTTAATCAAATTTTATTATATTTTTAACTTTTTTAGCTGGACGCACAAAATTTGCCACCATTTATTTTATTAAGCCATCAACAACCTCTTTCCATTGTCTTTTTACCATAGCTACTGGTATTTTCAAGGCACTTCTGATTTCGTTTTATTTGTCGATATAAAAATCAATATATTTGACGTAAAATTTCCAGGTTCGTACTTAGCCCAAAATAATTTGTAAAATTTTT
Source organism: Podabrus alpinus (assembly GCA_932274525.1). Taxonomy (NCBI): domain Eukaryota; kingdom Metazoa; phylum Arthropoda; class Insecta; order Coleoptera; family Cantharidae; genus Podabrus; species Podabrus alpinus. The sequence continues at coordinate 33,128,961 of OW026452.1, forward strand.
ACTGAATTTTTATGTTTCAGATTTATTTTGAAGTATTAACATCTCCTGTGGTCTTCCGGTAAACTTTTGAAGAAAATGTTTTTCGCATTCGTGGTACATTGAGTTTACGGCGCACTCCGACACGTATAAATATTTTGTTATTTTAAAAGTTCTACGTTTTAACATATTTTTATAACTAATACCTTGAACAAATTGTTTTTGATTTCAAATTACATTTTTATATATCACTACTTAAATTAATTTACAATTTTAACAAACCTTTATTTTAAAAACAGAATTAAAACGTTGCATTTGAATTTACCTTGTTTTCTCATTCCGTGACCTTTTTCTCCATTAGATTTATGACGTTAAAACAATTCTTTGGTGTCGGATAAAACCCTTTCGTTTGAACAAATAAGTCTCGTGCTACCTTTGTTAATAAATTAAAAACTTTGATTCAAAACGTGATCATTTCTATTGACGTGGTATTGGTACACCGCAATATGTAGTTGAGGTACATGATCCATATCGTTATTACCTTTATTACCACTTACCTTACCATTTCTGTGAATAATAATTGTAAAACAACATCATCGCAATTTGTACATGTAAGAACTTACTAAGTTTATGTATTCATTTGACTATGATACTGCATTTTATTTTAATGCGAAAAACTATTGATAATTTCATATAAAAAATATTGAAAATAATGTTAAATTGAAAAATAAAACGAATTGATAATTGGCTATTGGTAATCGATTTTAGTTTAGACCTAACGAATATTTGAGAATAAGATTCTAATCAATTGTTTATGAATATGTAAAAAGAAAATAGGTTTGGATTGGCTTAGTAAACTGCAAATTATTTTAATTAATTATTAATGTCGCGTTCGAAAATACTTATTTACTCAATATTTAATTAGTCGTAGAAATGTTTTAATCTATTAGCATGTACTTGAATATTTCGTCTGTTTAACTTGATGGTGTAATTTACTGGTGAATCCTTAGAGATAACCGTACAGGGTCCTAACCATATAGGATCCAATTTCGCGTTCCTCCCCCTTTTACTTGATTCGTCCCGAAGCATGACTTTCTCACCAAGATTGAACTCTTTATTATTACTGTTCCGGTCATAATTTTGTTTGGACTTTTCCTTAGATTTCCTGATATTATCGTAGGCAAATTTATGAGTATACTGAAATTTGTATCGCAAATCATTAACAAAATCGTCGTAATTATAATTAAATGAGGGATTTCGCGTTAATTGAGAAGGCAATCCCGCTTTTCGACCATAAGTCAGTTCAAACGGGGAATATCCCGTGGTGGAGTGAGGTGTAATGTTATACGAAAATATAGCCGTTCGTATATAATTATCCCAATCATTCTGATCATGATTTACAAAATGTTTTAGATACTGGCCCAACGTTCTATGGCTGCGCTCTAATGCACCATTCGTTTCGGGGTGATACGCTGTACAAGATAATTTATGAATTTTTAACAATTTACAAACTTCTTTAAATACAGTACTCATGAAATTTGTTCCCTGATCTGTTAATAGCGCTACCGGGACACCATGTTGACAAACAATTTCATTGACAAAAGCTTTCGCTACTGTTAATGCTTCCTGATTCGGTATGGGAACGGCTTGGGAAAATTTGGTTAAATCGTCCTGCATAGTAAGGATATATTTATTCCCTGATTCTGTAATGGGCAATGGGCCCACTATGTCAAGAAAAATTTTTTCAAAGGGGAACGTTGAAGTTGTTGTTATTTCCATTGGCATTTTTGTATTTCTACCTGTAACCTTATTTTTCTGACAACTATTGCACTTTTTAATATATTTTTCAATATCTCTTTTCATATGCCTCCATCGGTATACCCGTTTTAACCGTTTATAGGTTCTCTTAACCCCTTGGTGACCTCCTAATAACGTGTCATGATATTCTTTAATTAAATCAAACTTTTCTTCCTTGCTTAGTTCATTAAAATTTTTATTACTGCAAATATTAATTTCGGTATTGGAATTTTGAAAAATATACCTTAGCATGGGTCTTAATTTATCATAATGAATTTTTGACTTTGGTTGTAAATTAAACAGAGAGATCTTATTTAATCCCTTTTCAATACACATATTTTTAAATTTCTTGAATATGTTATAAATAGTTTCGTAATTTATGTTATCATTTTGATTTTCTGTGTGAATAAAACAATATAACTTCTGATTATTATATTTTAATTCTAAACAATCTCCAATTGATAACTGATTGTTCTGTTCTAGGGTTGCTGATATTTTAAAATTCTGATCTATTTCTGTTAGTTCTGTAAGTGGATTAAAATATTTCGGGATTAACGCGAATAAAATATGATTCTGTGGGATATTTGATATAGAATCAGTTGTTTCTTTTATATTATTATTAATTACTACGTTTGTTTTTAAATGTTCGTTAAATTCCTGATATGTTAGAGTAGGATCGTGCACCAAATAAATTCTGCTCAAAGCATCTGCATTGGTGTTATATTTTCCTGCCTTATATACAATTTTTGGTTGATACTCTTCTAGTTTTAGACGCATATTTGTTAATCTCGCGCCAGGATCTTTAGCATTGAACACGTGAACTAGAGGTTTGTGATCCGTGGCCACGGTGAATTCATTTCCGAACACATAAGGCCTGAAATGTTTTGCCGCCCAAATTATTGCTAACATTTCACGTTCAGTAGTGGAGTAATTTACCTCGCTTTTATTAAGCGTTCGTGAAGCGTATGCTATTGGCAAGTCTTTACCGATTATTCCTTGGGATAAAATAGCACCTATTGCGTATTTACTTGCATCCGTGGTAATTATAAAGGGTTTCTGCATGTCTGGATACTGTAGTATCGGTTGAGTGGTTATTTTCAGTTTTAATGTTTGAAAAGAACTTTCGCATTCAGGTGACCAATAAAATGTTACACTCTTTTTCAATAGGTTGCTTAAAGGTAAAGCTATTTTTGAAAAACCCTCAATAAATTTCCTGTAATAACCAACTAAACCTAAGAATGATCTAACATCTTTAGGGATGTGGACACAACACCTCCCCCCTTGGTAGAAAAGAAAAATGTAAGTTTTTCTTTTGTTCTTTTGTCGATGTAAAAACAATAACATATACATATTATATAGGTACTACATCGAAATTTGAATATTAAAATGCAAACACAAAAATTTACAAAGAGGTTCCAAACGAATAATTTTACATTTAGTAATGCATATTAAATTAAATCGTACAAGATAGAAATAAAATAATATTATACATGTGAACACATTCATACGAAAACAAAGATGAATTACAGAAATTATCGCATAGAGAGAATGTTACAAAATTAATATTAAGTGCCAGACACAATTATATCAAAATGAAAAATATAAATATTTGGTCCTGATACACAAATCACTGTTTGGCCTCGTTGCACTACACTACATGAACGCAATTTTGCGCAGAGGTGCGTTTAGATTGCGCGAAATTGTTTCGCGAAAATGTTTCGCGAGTCGCTGTCTCGGCCTAACTGTTTACACGGGGCGAAACGTTTCGGGTTGACAAGCGAAAACAAGGTGAGCCGCCAGTTTGTGCGAGACAAGCATGCCGGTTGTTACTCCGAGTGCAGCATTTGCAATGATGATGATAATTGTTTTGAGAAAGAAAAGAAAAAGAAATAAAAGAACACGCCGATGGTGGTCGAAAGACATATTTCGTCGGAGATTTCAATATGGAAACAGACTCCTGAGGGATATGACAGCGGAACCTTGTGAATATACTTTTCGAAACTTTACTCGGATGACCACAGAAGATTTTGAACAGCTCGTATCACTAGTTGATCCGAAAATAAGAAAAATGGATACCAACATGAAAGAGGCTATATCTGTAAAAGAGAGGTTGACAGTTTGCTTGAGATTTCTTGCTACGGGAGATTCCTACAGCAGCCTACAATACCTCTTCAGAATATCGAAAAGCACAATATCAAGAATTATTCCAGAAGTTTGCGATGCGTTAGTTCAGTCACTTAAGGAATATGTAAAGGTAAAAGAAATTCTTTGTTTTTTTTATTTTATTAGTTATTATTATTTATTGAAACGAAAAATGTTCACATATCTAATAAAACAGATTGTATATCGACTTCTGGAGTGATATTTTCTGAGGTATGTGTTAGAGGAGCGTTTGATAAAAAAGTCGATGTTTGGCTCCTATAATCATGTGAACTATGTGACGACGCAGAAGGCGAACTGTGCGGGATGTGTATTTGTAAAGTATTACCATATGAAGCAGAATACATTCCCATATCTGCTTCAAATAAAATATTAGCGAAGGCTCGTTTGACGTGCGCCAGCGAGTTCTGGTCGTATTTTCGTAGTTCATTCGCCAAATTCAAAGCATAGGTGAAGTACGCATCATTAGATGAATTAACAGATGACTTTAAGATTTGCATAGCGTCATGCATCATTGAGTCGGATTCTTGCTCAGCTGCCTTACGTTTGATGCCAGTTCTCTGTCTCCTGCTAGTATTTGGGGTAGGAAAGGTAGTCTCTTGTGACATCTGCTGACGTGTGGTCGAACATGAAATAGCTGCCGATGTAGAAGGTGCAGATGTAGTAGTTGCAGTTGCTGTAGTTGCAGATGTATTTTCTGCGGGGGTGACCGTAGGCGAAGTTGGCGTTACAGGAACTTCTATTTCGGAGTGTTCCTGAAACAAAACAAACAACGGTTAAGTAATTCTTTTCGGAACCAGGTTAATTTTATTTTTGACTCCTTGTGAACATGTTTGGCATAAAAATGTTTTCGCCTTTATTTTGAATGTTATAAATTTAGTTTGTTTTGGTTTCAGGTACCATCTACTACAGAAGAGTGGCTTCAGATCTCCTCCGAATTTGAAAGAAAGTGGCAATTTCCTCACGTTATCGGGGCTATGGATGGAAAACACATTATTTTACAAGCACCTATTAATTCAGGGACTGAATACTACAACTATAAAAATTTTTTTAGCATTGTGCTGTTTGCAATAGTCGACGCAGACTACAATTTTATCTATGCTGATGTAGGATGTCAAGGGCGGATATCGGACGGTGGTGTATTCAAAAATACGGCATTGTACAATAAATTGGAGAGGCGCGAATTAAATATTCCTCGCCCAGAAGTCTTACAAGTTCCATATTCTATGCAAGTCCCATATTACGTATTAGGTGACAAGGCGTTTGCTTTGAGTGAATACACGATGAAACCATTTGATGGTAATCCCGTGGTACGTTCACCGGAACGTGTATTTAATTACCGTCATTCGAGAGCACGTCGCGTCGTGGAGAATGCCTTTGGAATAATGAGTTCAGTATTTCGTGTATTGAGAAAGCCTCTACTTGTGCAACCAGAAATAGCAACAAAAGTTACTTTAGCAACCATTTATTTACATAACTTTCTACGCAAAAGTACTTCTCATGGAACGTACACTCCTCCTGGAAGTTTCGATACTGACAACAATGGCGACATTATAAATGGTAGATGGCGCAACGACGCACCTATGACATCGTTCTTTCCAATCCGCAATATTCCGCGAAGGACATCCGCACAGCTCAAAGATGTTCGCTTACATTTAGCTAATCATTTTATTTTAAATCAACCGTTGCCGTGGCAGGACCAATATTAAGGATCCACTTACCTCACTAGCAGTATTCACAGTTTCCCTTGGGAAGTCTTTATCAGCCAAAAACTCAAAGTATTTGTAGGCGAACCATTTAGACTCATATACTTCATCGCTACCTGTAACAATAATAATAATAAGTAGTAAGCTTACTTTAGTGTATTTATTTAAGGAGTTATCTCGCTTTATGGTACTAGTATGCATGCTGTGACACAATTACAAAAAGTCAGACAAACACGTCAATATTAATACAAAGCATAAAATAATAAAAATTTACATACCGGAACCAGTGACTCTGCTTTTTTTCTCCCTGGACCTCTCACTCCTATAGGAACCCATCAATGTTTTCATTTTTGCCTTTAAGGTAGCAACAGGGTACTGCAATTTTGCACTCATTTCCTTTCAAGCATCCTCTCTCTTCATGCGGTTATGGTGCACCTTATCTTTGGCATCCCATAAAAATCGGTACTTTGCGTAAAGTTCAATGAGGCGGATGCTATCCTCCTGGTTCATTTTTGGCGCGAAACAGTAGAATCGGTTTACACTACAAGAAACACGAGACGCGAGGCTCTCTGATGCGCGCTTCAATACCGACTGACGAGTGGCTCACCACGAAACATACTCGCGAGAACGAATGAAACAAGTTTCGGGGTGAGTACCAGGTATATACGACGCGAAACTGTTGCGCGAAACAATTTCGCGCAATCTAAACGCAGCTTTTGGTTACGTAGTGTGAATCGGAATGGATCATTTTCCAAGAAATTAATATCAACGTAACTCGGCACTTTCTACTGTTCTGGAGAAAAAAAATTTAAGCTACAATATTGATATTAAACTAACAATCACTTTCAATTTCGGTTTCAGAAAATGATATATCATTGTCAGAATCACCAGTATTGACTAAAAATTCCATATCTTCCACAACTTCCTCAGTTAAGCCATCTTTTTTCCACATATCTTCACCAACATGTTTAACATGGTTGCATTGCTTTTCCCAATCTTCCTGGGTTATTTCCAAACACGCAGTTCTAACTAGCTGTTGAATATCGTTTGCTTGTTGTGCCACATTATTCATTGCAACTTTTCTTTTCATAAGGCTCCATATGAATTCAATTGGATTCAAGTCGCAATGATAAGGAGGCAGGCGGACCACAGTGTGCCCATGCTTTTTCAATAATTCGTCCACATAATAAGTTTTAGACTTGGGATACTGTTTTATTAGCAATTGTAATTCTGATTTTCGCATTTGTGCTGTTGTACATATTCCATTTGAATCTAACCATGTTCGCATTTCTTCTTTTCGCTTGTTACTGTTAGGTGGTTTATTTATTTGTTTCGAATGGTATGGTGCATTATCCATTACAATGATTCCATTTGGTGGTAGGTTAGGAATAAGTTGCGTTTCTAACCATTGCATAAAATTTGTGTGGTTCATATCGTCGTGATAGTCACCAGATTTGGTTTGCGATTTGAAAATCAATAGACCGTTGTTAACAAATCCATATGAACCACCTGCATGCACTATAATATGTCGTTGTCCAGATCGATCAGATTTGTAAACCCCTGGTTCTTCATCGGACTGCCAACATTTATTTACTCCATATGATGGATGAATGTATGTAGGTTTCATCTAAAAATGTAATTGGTTTCTTATTTTCACCCTTTGCTTCATTCTCTTTTAATATCCTCAAATAACGAGAACGCCAGGCTACAATATCGTATCTTTCCATTAAAAGTACGCGTTTATTATGACACTTTTTAAAATAAAAGCCATTTTTTAAAAGTTGCTTGCGTAAAGTTTCTCGTTGCCCTGTATAACCAACTTTATCTTTCATTTGTTCAACTAACATCGGCAATGTTGGAACTTTGCGATCCACTGCATAAATTTTGGTAACAGTTCTACGTAAGACACCTCAAATTAAAATATTTATTAAAAAAAACAATCTTAAAAATACCTAATTAAATTAGTACCTTGTTCAAATTCATTCAATTCGATTTTGTTTACGGGTGCGGTTTTTCGCTGTTTAGCAGGGCTTTGAAATAAAGAAGTACCGGCAGCAGCCAATTTGCCTTCTTTACGAATCTTCTTTACAAAACTTAATGATTTTCCTGTAGCAGCAGCAGCAAGCTCAAAGCTGGGGCTTTAATTATTCAAAATTTCATACCTGCTACGATATTTACTGAATACAAAGTGTCTCGTTAATCCAATCGCATCTATTTGTGAATGTCACTAATCCGACCACCTCAGTTAAGTTTTTAAATTATTTAATTAATACACTAAATATGCACTAATATAATAGGTAACAAAAAGGCATGCAAACTGTGTTACACTACAAACCGCAAACAAGACACCTTTTGAACAAAGATAACTAAGGGTGACTAGCTCGAGTCACGAAGGGGGTGGGTAATTTGAACGAGCCAAAGGGGCTTGTGACGTAATGTCGCGATTCGTAGGTCTCTTATCAACGATTGGGCAATCGTGATCCGGAATATTGTCAAAATCGGTGGGGATAAATTTACACGAGGGATAGTTAAATGGGCGCCACGCGTGCTTAAATTTGAATTTATTCGAAGGGGATGAAATATCGCCCCTTCGATACACCTCAAATTAAAATATTTATTAAAAAAAAACAATTTTAAAAATACCTAATTAAATTAGTACCTTGTTCAAATTCATTCAATTCGATTTTGTTTACGGGTGCGGTTTTTCGCTGTTTAGCAGGGCTTTGTAATAAAGAAGTACTGGCAGCAGCCAATTTGCCTTCTTTACGAATCTTCTTTACAAAACTTAATGATTTTCCTGTAGCAGCAGCAGCAAGCTCAAAGCTGGGGCTTTAATTATTCAAAATTTCATACCAGCTACGATATTTACTGAATACAAAGTGTCTCGTTAATCCAATCGCATCTATTTGTGAATGTCACTAATCCGACCACCTCAGTTAAGTTTTTAAATTATTTAATTAACACACTAAATATGCACTAATATAATAGGTAACAAAAAGGCATGCAAACTGTGTTACACTACAAACCGCAAACAAGACACCTTTTGAACAAAGATAACTAAGGGTGACTAGCTCGAGTCACGAAGGGGGTGGGTAATTTGAACGAGCCAAAGGGGCTTGTGACGTAATGTCGCGATTCGTAGGTCTCTTATCAACGATTGGGCAATCGTGATCCGGAATATTATCAAAATTGGTGGGGATAAATTTACACGAGGGATAGTTAAATGGGCGCCATGCGTGCTTAAATTTGAATTTATTCGAAGGGGATGAAATATTGCCCCTTCGATACACCTCAAATTAAAATATTTATTAAAAAAAACAATTTTAAAAATACCTAATTAAATTAGTACCTTGTTCAAATTCATTCAATTCGATTTTGTTTACGGGTGCGGTTTTTCGCTGTATAGCAGGGCTTTGTAATAAAGAAGAACTGGCAGCAGCCAATTTGCCTTCTTTACGAATCTTCTTTACAAAACTTAATGATTTTCCTGTAGCAGCAGCAGCAAACTCAAAGCTGGGGCTTTAATTATTCAAAATTTCATACCTGCTACGATATTTACTGAATACAAAGTGTCTCGTTAATCCAATCGCATCTATTTGTGAATGTCACTAATCCGACCACCTCAGTTAAGTTTTTAAATTATTTAATTAACACACTAAATATGCACTAATATAATAGGTAACAAAAAGGCATGCAAACTGTGTTACACTACAAACCGCAAACAAGACACCTTTTCAACAAAGATAACTAAGGGTGACTAGCTCGAGTCTTGAAGGGGGTGGGTAATTTGAACGAGCCAAAGGGGCTTGTGACGTAATGTCGCGATTCGTAGGTCTCTTATCAACGATTGGGCAATCGTGATCCGGAATATTGTCAAAATCGGTGGGGATAAATTTACACGAGGGATAGTTAAATGGGCGCCACGCGTGCTTAAATTTGAATTTATTCGAAGGGGATGAAATATCGCCCCTTCGATACACCTCAAATTAAAATATTTATTAAAAAAAAACAATTTTAAAAATACCTAATTAAATTAGTACCTTGTTCAAATTCATTCAATTCGATTTTGTTTACGGGTGCGGTTTTTCGCTGTTTAGCAGGGCTTTGTAATAAAGAAGTACTGGCAGCAGCCAATTTGCCTTCTTTACGAATCTTCTTTACAAAACTTAATGATTTTCCTGTAGCAGCAGCAGCAAGCTCAAAGCTGGGGCTTTAATTATTCAAAATTTCATACCTGCTACGATATTTACTGAATACAAAGTGTCTCGTTAATCCAATCGCATCTATTTGTGAATGTCACTAATCCGACCACCTCAGTTAAGTTTTTAAATTATTTAATTAACACACTAAATATGCACTAATATAATAGGTAACAAAAAGGCATGCAAACTGTATTACACTACAAACCGCAAACAAGACACCTTTTGAACAAAGATAACTAAGGGTGACTAGCTCGAGTCTTGAAGGGGGTGGGTAATTTGAACGAGCCAAAGGGGCTTGTGACGTAATGTCGCGATTCGTAGGTCTCTTATCAACGATTGGGCAATCGTGATCCGGAATATTGTCAAAATTGGGTGGGATAAATTTACACGAGGGATAGTTAAATGGGCGCCACGCGTGCTTAAATTTGAATTTATTCGAAGGGGATGAAATATTGCCCCTTCGATACACCTCAAATTAAAATATTTATTAAAAAAAACAATTTTAAAAATACCTAATTAAATTAGTACCTTGTTCAAATTCATTCAATTCGATTTTGTTTACGGGTGCGGTTTTTCGCTGTATAGCAGGGCTTTGTAATAAAGAAGTACTGGCAGCAGCCAATTTGCCTTCTTTACGAATCTTCTTTACAAAACTTAATGATTTTCCTGTAGCAGCAGCAGCAAACTCAAAGCTGGGGCTTTAATTATTCAAAATTTCATACCTGCTACGATATTTACTGAATACAAAGTGTCTCGTTAATCCAATCGCATCTATTTGTGAATGTCACTAATCCGATCACCTCAGTTAAGTTTTAAAATTATTTAATTAACACACTAAATATGCACTAATATAATAGGTAACAAAAAGGCATGCAAACTGTGTTACACTACAAACCGCAAACAAGACACCTTTTGAACAAAGATAACTAAGGGTGACTAGCTCGAGTCTTGAAGGGGGTGGGTAATTTGAACGAGCCAAAGGGGCTTGTGACGTAATGTCGCGATTCGTAGGTCTCTTATCAACGATTGGGCAATCGTGATCCGGAATATTGTCAAAATTGGTGGGGATAAATTTACACGAGGGATAGTTAAATGGGCGCCACGCGTGCTTAAATTTGAATTTATTCGAAGGGGATGAAATATCGCCCTTTCGATACACCTCAAATTAAAATATTTATTAAAAAAAACAATTTTAAAAATACCTAATTAAATTAGTACCTTGTTCAAATTCATTCAATTCGATTTTGTTTACGGGTGCGGTTTCTCGCTGTATAGCAGGGCTTTGTAATAAAGAAGTACTGGCAGCAGCCAATTTGCCTTCTTTACGAATCTTCTTTACAAAACTTAATGATTTTCCTGTAGCAGCAGCAGCAAACTCAAAGCTGGGGCTTTAATTATTCAAAATTTCATACCTGCTACGATATTTACTGAATACAAAGTGTCTCGTTAATCCAATCGCATCTATTTGTGAATGTCACTAATCCGACCACCTCAGTTAAGTTTTTAAATTATTTAATTAACACACTAAATATGCACTAATATAATAGGTAACAAAAAGGCATGCAAACTGTGTTACACTACAAACCGCAAACAAGACACCTTTTGAACAAAGTTAACTAAGGGTGACTAGCTCGAGTCGCGAAGGGGGTGGGTAATTTGAACGAGCCAAAGGGGCTTGTGACGTAATGTCGCGATTCGTAGGTCTCTTATCAACGATTGGGCAATCGTGATCCGGAATATTGTCAAAATCGGTGGGGATAGTTAAATGGGCGCCACGAGTGCTTAAATTTGAATTTATTCGAAGGGGATGAAATATCGCCCCTTCAAGCTGGTACGCGACAGCTTTTTGATCTTCCTCACTGATTCTCCCTCTGGGAAAATCCCGCCGAGCAACCTTACCTTTACAGTAGACAGACTTTCCTTCGGTGAAAATAGCTAAACAAAACACATATACGACGACAATAAAACGCAGAAATAAATAATAACACAAGTATAATAAAGACGAAATAAACAAGGGGTTATAACAAACTTCAACAAATGTACACTCAAATTTACAAGTACAAAGGTGGACTGATAAATATTTACAGGTGACTCGACTTGTCATAAAAGTTATCGAGAAAAGATGATTGTTGGTGCTCCAACAGCTGTTAAAAGATGACAGCGTAAAACTTGAATTAATAAATTGCATAAATTGAATACAAAATCCCATATGCGGGAGTATAATTTAACATTAAATGTTACTTTAATCGTTACGTTATTTTTTTAAACTATTAAATAGCAAAAATTGAATGCAGAAATCCCAAGAGTGGGAGAATAAATCCAACATACGACGCTACTCAAATCGTTACGTTGTAATAACAAATAAACTCTAACATATTAGATTGCAACACACAAACTTTAAAATATTAAAGTGCAACAAACAAACTTTAAAATATTATCGACAAACGGAAATAATACCACATTTGGTTGAGTACTATAAGATAAGAAAAGGGAATACATATGTTTGCGAATTCGACTGCGAGGTGAAGCATAAGGCTCCTTAAAATATAGATAGTGATCAATGGGATCACTTGGTACAATACAACTTAAAAATAGTAGAAAGATTGCTTACACAAGAATTCATATGAAGGCTGCTGGTCTCCAGGAAAAGGTCTTCGGGTGGATGTTCCCCAGCGTGAGAATATCGATAAATGTCGATTGATTGCGTCCCTCTAATGAGCGAGGAAAAAAAAGGCGATACCATAAAAATATTCCTTCGAGGTACGGGCGGCTTCTCGACGGAAGGTCCCTCTTGAATGAGGTTTCCGATGCGAATGGATATTCGCCGTGACGTGAGGGATTATGCTTTTCCCACTTTCTCGACAATTGAAAAACCGACACTCGAATGAATATACGTTGACATAATTCTCTGCTTTACAACCTATCCTGAATACGTCACTGTACTTAGCAACAATTGCACGTACGTAAAAGTTTATGCGTAAAAAATGGTGGGGTGAAACGACAAACCCAACTATATTACCGAATCGGTAGGGCGTATTTACACGAACCACTTTCAAAGTTCATTAAAATTATTGGTAATGACACGAAATATTCAATGTCCAAGCCAAATCTTACACAATAATTAGTATATTTTACAATACCGCTATAAAGCGGAAATATCTCAATAGCGACCCGAAAAGTTTAATTTATTCGGCGTAACTGTGTTTAAATAATGTAGACAATATTTGAACAAAGTGGTTTAATCGACAAGTTGGTCATGGGTCAAGATGCGATCATGTTAGATAAAGGATTTTGCATCGATGATTTAACGAGTGCCCACTTTATTCAACTTATTCGGCCACCTTTTTTAAGACAAAAAAAACAATTTTCAGAAGAGGAGGCAAGAAAAACTGTGGCGATTGCTAGAGCTCGTGTACACGTAGAAAGAGCAAATCAAAGGATTAGGATTTTCGAAAGTTTTAAAAAACCATTGCCTTTGACGCTCATTTCTATAATTGATGATATCTTTTTGGTTATATGTGCAGTTGTTAATTTGAGTAAACCAATTTTAAGTGACGAAAGATTTTGAAAATAACTAAAAAATATATTTAAATCAATAACAATGTTTCTATTCTATATTATTAAAAAATTCATCTTTTTTACATATAATGTGTAACATATGTGAAAAATAATTACTGTGTAATTTATGTAACATGTCTCGAGCAAATTCATAGTCATATTTGACTACAATATCCAGAAACGAATCGCTGTAACTAGAATATAAAATCAAGTTGCACTCGGGTAAGTTTAATAGTGCCATTCCCAATTGGATCTGTCCATAATAGGCGTGTTTCTTTTTTAGCGACGGTGTATTATTTTCAAATTCTAAGTATTTGCAGGTATTTACAAATGTATCTGCACTTTCATCCTTTCCTATAACATAAACAAAATTATTATATTTAATTGTAACAAATTCTTAAATATAATTACCTGAATATGGGCACTTTATTTCTAATAATTTTACAGGATCATTGTCCTCGTAAACAATTCCGTCAGGTGAGTAACCGATCCACGGATGCTTTTCGCTCACGATAAACCCCGTTTCTACAACTTTGCAGTGATTAGTTTTTATGTATAAGGCTCTTGCTGCACCTTCATGTTTAATTCCATGATCTACATATTTATTCTTGAACGATTTGGGCCAAAAATATTTAAACGCTTTCTGTTCCCACATTTTTTGTGCATAAGTATAAATACCATAACATCGTGAACCGGTAATACGGAATTGCCGTTCAACACCCCACTTTTGTCTGTTACTAATTGTTGTTTTTGCAATTAGTGGTACATTTAAATTCAACGTAAGCTCATCATATGCTATTTTGCAGCAGTCATGTATAAAAAAAGTTGGTGGCAATTCATCAAAAAGATTGGGTTTCCCACAATTTTTTATTAACATATTTAATTCATCCCACTGTTCGGTACTATGGTCATCAATTTCCATCAAATGGTCATCCATAATAGGACTGTGAATTTCGCGTACCCTCCTAAATACATCAGTTTAAAATAAAACCCACTCTTTTTACTTAATCTTATTACATACCCATGCTCTGCTAGTGCAGATTCTGTTAGTGTACTGACAAATAACTTGAGATGCTCAGCACTTTCGCTTTCCGATAAAGGTTCCAGAGGAATCGAAGCCTTGCCTTTACGACAATATTGGTCTGGAAATGGAGCTGCTGCATATTTGTTAGCAGTCGACTTCATTTGCCAATAGCATTTTACATCAGTTGATGATAATTGAGGAAATTGCAATATGTTGTTGCTAAAACAAAAGTAAATCATTATAATAAAATAAACATATTGTTTACAATGGTGTTTTATTTACCTGGTGCACAACAACAAAACTGCAGCAATATGTTTACACTTTCCTGACATCCCAGATTTGCATGTGCAGCCACATTTTAAAATATTCACCTCGATCTTTTCTATGGTGAAATTTATTGTTATTTCATGTGGACTTTTAGTGAGGCCACTTGTTTGCAAACAAAGTGCAAATATTTCAATTGTGCCTTCAGATTTACTTATTATGCCATGTGTAATGATGTGGTTAGCATTCGCCACTGCTTGCCCTTCATTTAGACATCTCCACAATTTTATTTTTTAATGAATCAATACTTTGGTATCGTTCACCATAAATTTTAGATTTTAAATGACCCCACAAAAAAAAAGTCATTTGGAGCCAAGTCTGGTGACCGAGCTGGCCAGTTTATTGGTCCATTGCGTCCTATCCAAGAATTGGGATAACATTCATTTAAATAATTGGTTACATCTCTAGTATAATGTGCCGGACATCCGTCTTGTTGATAGTAGATTACGTTATTTTCTCCTGCCACAATATCAATTGCCGGTCCAATTTCGTTTTGTACCATTTCTAGATATTTTAGTCCATCAAATTTCCATCAATAAAAAATGGTCCGATGATGTTTGCTCCTAATATCTCTGCCCAAACATTTACAGTTTGGCGATACTGTGAACGATTGTTGATAATTAAATGAGGCTTTTCGGTGGACCAAAACCGATAATTTTGAACATTTGGTTCCCCGTTAATACTAAACGTTGTCTCATCGGTAAAACAAATATTTTTAATAACATTTCTATCCAAATTGGCCTTTTCGATAATGCTTTCACAGAAAATCATTCTTTTGTACATATCCTCTTGAAAAATTTCTTGATGGTTTTGGAACTTATAAGATATAAATTTATGTTTTTTTATAATTTTGAACGCCGTAGTGTGATGAATATTTAACTCCGCACCAATTGTTCTTGTACTGATACAAGGATTATTCACTACGGCAGCAATTACATTTGTTTCGATATCGGTACCTGGAGCTTGGAGTAAGGAGTGGGGGCGGGTCGGATCGCGCCAGTTTACCTGCGGTGTTGTGCCACAGCTATAGCATTATGTCATAGCACACCAAGCCACTTGCTAGCGTAAAATTTTCATTTTTTACTTTATGTATAGAATTAAGTTATCTTGCCCCAGTGTGCGCCGTTTACAAGTGAATTGTTTATCACACACATCGCAATTGAAAAGTTTCTGTGCGGTATGAGTTTTTAAATGTAAATCTAGATACTCTTTGAGTTTGAATTTTTTATCACAGAAGTTACAATTGAAAGGTTTTCTCTCGGTATGTAGTACGAAATTCTGTTTACGAACAAATTTCTTACCGTACACGTAACAATTGAAGGTTATCTCGCCGGTATGAACTTGTAATTGTTGTTTTTGATTGAATGCACTATCGCACGATTAGCAATTAACAGATTTTTCATGTGTGCAGTTTTTCAAAAACTATTTTAACAATTTTTCAAAATCTTGGAAAAAGTGAAATATTTTACCTTTTAAAATTGGTGAATTAAGTTTCCATTTCCATTCGTTGTTATTTGAGTTAATTTTCACTAAACATTTAACACTAAAAATTTTTAAATGGCAAGGTGCACCGCAATTACCATAAACGTGAAAAACAGAATTAAAAATACAAGCTCAATCTCGATAGATAATCTTGCATCGGCAAACCCGGGGTGCCAACGGATAAGTTAACATGATTACAGGTTCAAGAACATGGTTTAATGTTAACCCCCTCTTCGCCAGTTTCGATCGAAAATTGTAAAAAAACAGCGATGTAGAAATTAATGATCAGAATTTTACTAAAATGACATTAGGAAGTATGTTTTACAAACCTCCTATGCAAGGTAGCATCAGATGAGGCTTGAAACAAAAGATGTAATGGTGAGTTGTACATAAATTCCCAAAATTTCTTTCGCTGCATGTAGCGAACTCAATTCGCGATTGAATTAACTCCTGGTAATAAAAAGCTATCCAGTAAATGTTCTGGATAGGGAGTCTAACCAGGTTCACCCGCTGATCGATAGTTTTATTTTTCCATTAAAGCACAATGTGATATTTGTAAACCTCATACCATGAGTTAAAACTGCATTATTTTGAGTGTCTATGCACAATAGGTAACCCACATAGGGAATGTCGCAAAACAAAAGCCGAACCACTACATTCATAAGACGAAGTCTACAATGAGTTAAAACTGCATTATTTTGATGTCTTATATATTTGTACTTCTGTACGAAACCACAAAATAGAGGACGAGGAGTGCGCAATGATGTTTGTACATCTACAACAATACGTGCCACACTTAGAAAAGCTCATAGCGCAATTAAAGACCCTAAGAAAGAAAACTGCGAGCTTCAGCTAAACAAATTTGAAGGCCTCTATTCAATGATAACAGACAAGAAAAAAAAGTGATACTAAATACCACTCGCTCCCTATCAAATATTAAATTAAACATTAATTTTTTTTTACATTCAAATTAGATATATTAAGAAAATGCGAAGCCGTAATTTTGCAAACATTTATTTTTATCCGTTCGAATTATTGTAAAATGTATATATTGTTACCATGGAAGTTAGGTACTGTTGATACAAAAAAATTTCCGGGCTAGCTTTACTTACTTGCATGAGAACTTCTTAAACATTTCCGTCAGGTGGGTTCGTAAACTTATTTGAGTTATCAGGCAAGATGAATAAAACAAATTTGTACAAAATATACATATAATGATCCAATTTAAAATAAAGATTTTTACAGTATTGACCGACTTGGTCATATAAAAGTAAGTTTTGTTCTTAAAATTATCAGAATCATACACTTTCATACCATTAAAATTAATTACAAATTTTTGCATTCTTTTAAGTAAAATGCAATAATTAAAAGGTAAATTATTTTGTTTGAATTAATTATTCTATAAAAAATAACATTCTTTTGCATTATCAAAACACATACGAGTACAAAATACCTGATATCAAGGTGTAATAGTAAGCGTAAACATTGGACCGGAGCGTTGGTGTCATCTTTTGCAGGCGAGGTCATCAGCCATACGTCGTTTGCCGCTTCGTTCGAACAGGAAAAATGCAGCTTGATAAGCAATTTATAGTTTTGCGCGCAATTTTTATAACTTTGATTTTCTTGGTGAATTACACATTATAATTGTTTTTTTTTAGGGGTTATTCACAATAGGTGTACTTGGACAGTTTATCATTGTTTTAGGATAACCCGCACTAATAATGCTTCGATTGTTTATTAAATTAATTTTTCACGCACAAATTCGTATATTTTAGTTAATTGCCGGTAACGTTTAAGGTCTTTTTGACACTAATGTTCAAGTTCAATATTCTGAAAGTTCGAATTCAACAAATTTAAGTTCATCACATGTGTTTACCACTCTTTTATTGAATTGCTGATTATTAATTTTTGCCGCGTAATAGTGGATTACACTTGTTGCTACACTTTTACAGTTAGAGACAGTTATTGGTAGATAATTAATTAATTGAATTAACGGTAACATTGTTAATAAACTTTTAGTTTTAAGATCATAAGAAACGAGTGTCGCTTGAGCTAATCGTATGCATACACTGACGACTCTATGTTCCCCACCGCGTAAATTTTATAGCGAGGAGGTACAGTCGCGTATAAATTTTCATTTTAATTTTCTATTTAAACAAAGAACACACTTACTAAAGTGCAATCACGACTGTTATTTGAATCAGCATTCCAAGATATTTCTTTGTTTTTAGATGATGCAATTATGAGCTTATTTAATATGGATGTTTACGTTTCACGCATTCAATTTTTAAATTAAACAAAATGCTACTAAATAATATTGCAACTATGTACTTACGGCGTTAACTTCGCTCGCCGTAACAATATTGTGGTGTTTCGTTTGCTTAATTCGAATCCACGACAGATATTTTTTTTTATGAAAATTAATTTTTTTAAACTTGTTTTCTCGTTATTCTCAAAATTTTATGTTTTCTTATATGTGCTATTTTTTATGTTTTTATAGTAATTCAAATCTTCAATTTTATTAATTTTTTGTTTAATAAATTCTATACAATACAAAAATATGGGGTTAGTAAATAAAATATCATTTTTATACATAAAGAAAAATAATTGTTCCTCTGCGAAATAAATTGTTCTCTGATAAAATGTCATTCGGCTTACAAACACACACATACACGTCTCATAATATTTGTGACATATCATGAATAACCCTCAATGGGGTTGTCCCGTGTTGTCAAAAATATAATTTTTACCTATAAAAATCGATGGCCCATAGCAAAATACTATATATAATTACAAATATATAATTTTAAAACGCTATACTAATTAAATAAAGTGCCTTTTTTAAACGTATACGTTTGAAAAGTCGCCATTCTGTGACGTACCTAAAGGCCGTCCAATCACAATTCGAAATTAAAATTGCATTTACCACGATGCCACGTTTATATGTATGCGAAAATTACATCCTTGAGTGTACCCATGTGATGTGTTTAAAAATTGTTAAAAATCCGTAAATTTAAATACTTATTATAACCATGGCAACCATGCATACATAATACGCCATCTACCTTCACTATGAAAATATGCAATTTGTAAATAAATAAATGATGCTTGTTCAAAATTAATTTCTAATTGCTACCCATTTTGAAGTATAAAAATAATAATATATAGTTTCAATTCATTCTTTACATTTAAATACATTATTATTTAAACTTTTAAGGTTATAGTATACCAACTGACATTTAAAAATAATTAAATTTCAATAGTGGGATTGTATTGGCTTCTAATTGGCTTACCTTTATGTACGTCATTATTTACCGCGTTTTAATTATTTAAAAATATTTCAATTTTTGAACTTCAATACGATCGTTAAAATTGCTAAAAAAAATTTTTTTTTACGCAAGAGGGGTTTAAAATCACTTAAATTTTCGATTTTAATGAAAAAAAAAATTTGAGGGATTAGCCCATTGTGGCATTATCGTTAAAATTAGAACTGGGAATGCGCCATCTCTTAGTAAATGCATACATTCGGAACATTTCAAGATACCTTCCATAGGTAGAAATCTGCAATATACTTTTAATTGTGGCTACTCCGGCGCACATATGTGGTTACATGATCTGTGTATTGAAGTGTCCACAAATATTTGTACACCAGAATCGTGTTAAAATGGGACGCCAGAAATATTACCATACATATTCGTGTATAACTGCTATGTTGCCACGTTTATTAAACTAAATTATTGAAATAATATAATCTGAAATATTAACTTGACTAATTTTTTAATTTATCTATCGAGTAATTTCTATTGATTATCTTTTTAAATAAATTCAATTTCGTAAATAATCGAAGATTTAATGTTAAGTAACTTAAGTTGCTATCGTCGCCGTCGGTCTTAAGCTGGATTTATAGTTTGACGTACTGTAAGCGTAGACGCACTGGATACGTAAGAAACGGACTGTAAGAAATTTTCAAATTTATAAATCGACGGAACGTAATTTTCGCGCATGCGTAGAGGTGATAATAGAATATAAAGAGATGTAACAAAATATGTCTATTTCGTTCCCAAATGTTAATTCATAACATTTAAATTATAAATTGTTACTCCAAGCGCCATCTCTTTACTCATTTTTACAACGTACTTGATAGACAGGATACAGACGCGCGCCGTTAAAAACTTAACTTTGGCTTGAGAGTGCGACAAGACAGTTCGATTTTTATTGATCGCGGATAAATCAATTATTTATCAGTCGATTTTCGTTACAAAAATAGTTATACGCAGTAGTTAATTCCACCGTCATTACGGATTTCGTGAATGCAGTGCGTAACTATTTTGTTTTAGCCAGTTCAAGCATTTTTTTTGGAAAATATTCGAGTGGTTGTATCGAACCACCATATTTTCTTTATCAAAGTATAAATTAGTACCAACCATAATTTTATTTGGTAACATTCGTCTGGTGACTATTTTGACAGCTGCTTTTATTTACATTTGGAAGTCGATTGTTATTGTCAATCGCGGCTTCAGTTTTTGTGATCAAATTGTACTGGACGATCACTTTGTTTTATTTGGATCGTCAACCTGTACCATACTGTCAACGCAGCGGAGTGCCGCCTGTCCATCTTCGTATCCGCCTGTCAAAACCTGCTCATCGAGTATTACGTCGGTGTACTGCAGTCCGAGGATCTTAGATTGGGAGCCATTGGAATTCAACACCAACCACTGCATTCCATACAAGGATTATTGCTGTCATCTCCATTGTGTGAACTCACGATTGATATCAAGGTGAGACAAATTTTATATTCTTGTGTGGATTTATTCTTGTGGTATTGTGGTAATTCATTACAGTCAATTATTTGTATTGACGGGCCTACCATTCTGGTGTCCCGTATTGTGTCACCTTTGACGTACCGTTGTCACCATCAGTTAACGTGCTTCTTGTTCTTGGCACGCCACTACCACGAGCGTTTGTAATTGTCGTAATCGTTTCAATTTTCATTAAAATTTTATTGTTAATTATTGTTTTATTTTTCGACGAAGCGTACCCTCGTATTTTTCAGCACAACGCAGAGTGGAAATTTCATTGGACTTACGACCCTCGCTTCCAGGCTATAGCGAGTTAGCTTATACCAACATCAGGGTTACCACGAATATAAGTAGGAGTTTTACTTCTGCGTGGTCTTGTTTGCCTTTCCAAACCGTTCTCTCATTAGGAACGGAAAGGAGGGTAAACATATCACTGGCGTCCATACGTGGAGCTCAATTTGTTGATTTTCCAACTCTGTGTTTGTCCCGAGGTGCGTTTTCGTGCATACGATTCGACAGCGGAACGTTTGTGGTCGTGTTAATTTTTTATTATTACAGCAGTTTTTGGCAACTGGAGAGCGTTGTGGACTGGACGCTTTGCGTGTTTGTATGGTTTGGTACATGGTAAATAATAATAAATTGAGTTGTCAACTTAGTACTCGTACCGGCGAAAAACCTTTTTACTTTGTTGTTTGTGGTGCACAAGTTTTGTTGGTTCAAGAACGAAATATCCTTTTGTTGTGCTCTCGCTTTATTCATTTTTGCAATATATATATTATTTTTTAATTATTGCTTGCGAGTGGCGCTACGCCCATTTCAAAATTCACACCGGCGAGAAACCATTTACGTATATACATATCAGAATAATAATATCATTTGTTGCGTTCCCTCCAATTGCAATTTGACTGTATTTGTTTTGTCACGCAATTGGGAGTCGTGTTTACGCACTATTTATTTTTTTATTATTCAATTCTTTGTACGATTTAGTTTCGTGTTGTATCGAACGCTTACATTTTTTTACTTCGTCTTTGCTAAGTTAACTTAATTATTATGTCTGAAAAAGCTTACGTGGCAGCCTTATCTAGAGAGGAGATCGCCGTTGAGTTGCAACGACGCAAAGGCAACGATTTATCCGGAATACCTGAACATTTAGCTTCTCGTCGTAAATTGCTATGTCAGTTGATGCGCGATGAGAAATATAATTCATCATTAGCAATGATTAAATATAAACCAGTTGACATACCTGCCGAACTAGAAATATGCGAAAAGTCCCTTTCAGTAATCAGTAAAGAGATTAATGATTTGTCAACTAATGTTGATGATAAGCTTTTGGATGCGTTAGATCATCGGCTGGCGCATTATAGTAATCGTTTAGATTCAATGGAAGGAGTTGGTTTTGATGACCCCAAAAGAAACACTTTAATTCTTACATGTAAAACTTTACGTGAGAATCTCGAATCTTTAATCAAAGATTCAGATGCGCTGGAAAGCGAGGAGGTATTACCAATCACGAACTCTCCGGTTCAAGCAAGTAATTTTCAACCTGCACGTAGGTCCACTCTTACCGATTCAATTCCGATTAATCCAGACATTAGCACCGCCTTGACTAATATTTTATTGAACCAATCGCAAAATCGGGTATCTGTTCACAAATGGGGTCTTAGCTATGATGGCAAGGGTAATTTTAAAGCCGTTTTTGATTTTATTGAGCGCGCACAAGAGCTTGCACGTTCACGAGGGGTTAAAGAAGACGAATTATTTAGAAAAGCTGGGGAATTCTTTTCAGACGAGGCATTAGTCTGGTACCGTTCCTTGAGTCCCACTATTTCAAATTGGTCACAATTAATGGATGCTTTGAAAGTCCGATTTTTATCTCTCGATTATAGTAGAGAATATGCCGATCAAATCCGGGCTCGGAAACAATTACCAGGTGAATCTGTTCTGGGATTCATAGAATCCATGATTGCTCAATTTTCTAGATTAAATCCAATTCCTTCGGATGAGGAACAGCTATGGGTTATAAGACGTAACATGTCTCCACAAATTTCATTAACCTTAGGGTTAAATGAATACAAAACTAGAGAAGCACTTATTAAAGCAGCTCAAGCAGCTGAAAGAGTGATAAAGTGGACTACTCCATCAGAGGCCACTTGTTCAATGTCTTCATCTCCCATTACTACTACTCATTTTCCGTTAGACCCTCAGCCAGACAACTCTCTAGATAACTGTTGGAACTGTAATAATTCCGCGCATGGTTTTGAGGATTGCCCAAAACCTTTATCTAAATTTTGTTTTGTATGCGGCCAAAAAGGGGTAACTGCCATAACCTGTCCTAGAAAACATCAAGGACGTTCAAAAAACTTGCGAAGGCGGAGAGGTGTTTCGGCTCGCCCGGCAAATCCGCGTTAAAGGCCGACAAAAGAAGAAGAGCGAGATGGCATCACGGCGTGCGTCTCAAGAAGGCTCTTAAAGCCGATTCCTTGTGTTGGAAGGGGTGGTTAGGACGCGTACGCTCTTTTTGCGGATCATCGCAGACTACTTCCGCTCTCTTTACACATCCCACGCGAGACATAAGACCTTATGTTAATTTAACTGTGGGGGGGGGTACCTCTTGCTGCTCTGCTTGACTCTGGAGCATCTGTTTCTATTCTGGGTAGTGATGCGCACTTTTTAATAAATCAGTTAGATTTATGTTTTACGCGCGGCACCAAATCTCTTTTACATTCCGCTGATGGAACTTCACAAGATTTATTAGGTGAAGTCATGCTTCCTATCACCATTGGTGAAGTCACTAAAGTTTTAAACGTCATAGTTTGCCGTAGTATCACCACATCATTAACCCTAGGTATAGATTTTTGCAAGATGTTTGGTGTCAAAATTGATTTTGGTAGAGACCAATATTTTGTTAATCAAATTAGTGCCACGGAATTTATGCGTTCCGCTTCCGAATTATCAATAGAGCAGCAGGTTATGCTTTCTTCCATGAAAGACAAATATAAGGAACTGGACCGTGAGGGGTTGACTCGTACTGATAAGGTAATTCACCATATAGATACTGGTTCAGCCGCTCCTGTCAAGCAGCGATTTTATCCCTTATCTCCACCCATGCGAGCTATTGCTCACCGTGAACTAGACGAAATGCTACAAATGAACATCGTTGTCCCTTCTAAGAGTGCTTGGTCGTCACCCATGCTTTTAGTCCGTAAAAAGAACGGTTCCTATCGACTGTGTTTTGATGGCCGTAAATTAAATCAATTGACTAAAAAGGATGCGTACCCACTCCCTCGATTGGATGACATTTTATCTCATTTACAGGACGCTAGATTCCTGACCTCTATAGATCTTAAAAAAGCATTTTGGCAAGTTCCTCTCTCATCCTCATCTCGTGAAAAGACTGCATTTACTGTGCCTGGCAGAGGTCTCTTCGAGTATGTCGTTATGCCGTTTGGAATTTCCAACGCCCCTATCACTCAACAGCGATTAATGGACAACGTTTTTGGTTCATTGCTTGGTGAGAAGGTCTTTGTTTACCTTGACGACATAATCGTAGTTTCCAATACCTTTGCCGAACATTTAAGCCTTTTGCAACAAGTCTTTGAGAAACTGAAAGATGCTAACCTAACCGTTAACTTTGAAAAATGTGAATTTTGCAGATCCACATTAAAATTTTTAGGTCATGTTATTGACAAATCTGGTCTTCATACCGACCCTGACAAAGTTGAGGCTATAACTAAATTTGAACGTCCAACTACTGTTACTGGAGTAAAACGATTCCTTGGACTTATAGGATGGTATCGACGATTTATCCCTAATCTCTCCACCTTTTCTGCTCCCATTACTGAGTTAATTAAGGGACGGGTTAAACGTCAAACCATTACTTGGACTCCTAACGCTATTGAGTCATTTGAGAGTTTAAAGAAACTACTAGTTACAGCACCCGTTTTAGTTAGTCCCAACTTTGAAAAGAGATTTTTTATACACTGCGATTCATCAGGTTACGGTTTGGGAAGTGTTTTGACACAGGGTGAAGGTGATGATGAGCGACCCATTGCGTATGCATCTAGAACCTTGAACAAGGCTGAGCGAAATTATTCGACGACGGAGCGTGAATGTTTAGCGGTCTTATTTGGTATCGAAAAGTTTCGACCATATGTTGAGGGTACTCAGTTTACAGTTGTGACCGATCATTATTCACTTTTATGGCTCATGAATATGAAAGATCCAGCCAATAAATTAGCCCGTTGGTCCGTTCGTCTTGCTCAACATTCTTTCGACATCCAGCATCGCAAAGGTCAATTGCATGTAGTTCCAGATGCCTTGTCCCGTGCTCCCTTGGAAGTCTCTTCATTAGTCTTAACTGATGATGACTTGGATCCCTGGTATCGGCGCATGCTGATCAACGTTAGAACAAATCCGCAACTTTATCCAGACTGGCGTATTGAGTCAGATCGTCTGTATAAGCTCATTACAAACAAACACGACGTTATTTCCAATTTGGTTGAATGGAAACAGATTATTCCTAAACCTCGTCGTAATGAAATTTTGAAAATGTGTCATGACGATCCTACGTCTGCACATTTAGGTACTTTAAAAACTTTTAATAAAATTCTGGAGCTTTATTACTGGCCTAAAATGCGTACTGACGTTGCTCGCTACGTGCGTCGTTGCTCTGTTTGTCTGGCTTCTAAAGCTTGCCAAGGCGCACGCTACGGACTAATGGGTAAAGAGAAAAAAGTCCGTTTTCCTTTTCAATGTCTTTCTATCGAGCTAATGGGTCCATTTCCGCGTTCTGCAAAAGGTAATACAGTATTACTTGTAGTTTGTGACTGGTTCACGAAATTTGTATTAGTCAAACCATTACGAAAAGCTACGGCTAAGGCCATCTGTGAGTTTTTGGAAAATGAAGTATTCCTTCTATTTGGTACACCGATGATTTGCCAAGTCGATAATGGTCCCCAATTTACGGGAAAAGAATTTCAAGAACTAATGAACAACTACAAGATTTCACATGTGTGGAAAAATGCCAACTACCATCCACAAGTAAATTTTGTAGAGCGATATAATCGAGTCATTGGTACCGCTATTAGGTCTTATGTCAAGCGTGATCATCGTAGTTGGGATGTAGAAATTTTTAAGATAGCACATGCTTTAAGATCTGCTACCCACGAAGTTACGGGGTATACACCATCATTCTTGAATTTAGGTCGCACTGTTCCGATAAACGGAGATTATTACGGTCGCATCCAACAGTTTAAAGAGGATGATCTAACCCTTGCTAACCGTGAAAGCGTCGCGCATGATATGCGAAAGTTAAATGGGGTGTTTGAAGATGTTACTAAGCGATTGCATAATGCTTATATTAGGGGGGCTAAACATTATAACTTGCGCAAGAGATCCATCAATTTTCGAGTAGGTGACATAGTTTGGCGAAGAAATTTCGTACTTTCTAATGCTCCGAATAAAATTAGTAGTAAGCTATCTCCTAAGTATATCAAGTGCAAGGTTCGCGAGGTTACAGGTCCATTAACTTATCGTTTAGTCAACGAGCGTGGTAAAGATGTAGGTGTCTATCATATTAAGGACTTAAAATCACATCCCGATGACGACGATGATCGAATATCCATTCAGGGTTAAAATCCACATTACATGGGCGGAGGTTGGGTAATGTTTGTCACGGGGGGGGTTCGATTACACCTTGAATCCTACATTTTATTAGTAATGTCGTCTCTTTTTGATCATGTCCCATCTCAGATCATATAAAACAGCCCGTAAGACATTCCATCAGTCTTACCATTTCCTTATTTGTGTTGGCATTTATGGTGTTAGCGGACTTCGTGCTTAGTGCAGGCAGGGTGGCCGGTTTGTTGCTTTCTGACGGGATTGACTACACCTCAGTGGGGTTGGTCAGAAATCTTAGTTGGGGGGTAATCGGCTGGTTTTCCTCCTGTTACGGGCATGAAGGGTCGTTGGCCGTATTCTTGTCGACACATCAACTTATTGATCACATTCCATCTCAGATCATATAATAAAAAATCCCGTAAAACATTCCATCCGTTTTACTATTCAGGGTTAAGGGTTTTTTATTCTTTTATTTTTTTACTCCCTGGTTTTTACGTCATAATTAGTGCAGACCATCTCGCCACTAATTATTCCATCGGAATTTATTCCAACGATTCCGGAGAAGCTGTCAAAGTCTTGGTAGGACGATCTGTTGATCAAATATTCGTTTGATCAAATTATTTAATTATTTTGTTTATTTTGCAAAATACCATTTCCTTTGGGTTGAGAACCATGAGTGTCTCACACTGGAAAGTAGAATTTAGTTGAATATAATTTTTTTTGTTTGACTATTCTAGAATGGATCCTATGTGACCCATTCCCAGGTTGATTATCAGACGTTTTTTTTTTTTGTCTTGATGTCCCTGAAGATTTTTTTGTATTCACTTTTTTCGGTGCAGGTCCAATGCGGGCTGCCCATTTTGTACTCATTGATTTTTATCTGAGACAAAATCATTTATACATTATGGTTTTCAGTAGCTATCATTAGCTCTACCAATTGGTTTTCGTTTCCGCGGATTTAAGGCGACATTTAGTCCCATAGGTGAAAAACCATACAATTATTATTTTATTCTTAATCCTTTAGAGATTTTTTTATTTTATTTTTTTATTGAAATATTTTAAGCTCATTTTTTTACTTGTTAAGCTTGATATTTCTATCCTACCATTATTGCGACAAACTCTCTCCTCACTACAGTACGGTTTCTTCTGTAAATTCACAGTTCGTTGTAAATGTCAACTTCTTTATCTGATCTTTTTAGATCTTGGCCTGCGGCCAGATCGTTTAGTTGGGGGGTGTGTAACAAAATATGTCTATTTCGTTCCCAAATGTTAATTCATAACATTTAAATTATAAATTGTTACTCCAAGCGCCATCTCTTTACTCATTTTTACAACGTACTTGATAGACAGGATACAGACGCGCGCCGTTAAAAACTTAACTTTGGCTTGAGAGTGCGACAAGACAGTTCGATTTTTATTGATCGCGGATAAATCAATTATTTATCAGTCGATTTTCGTTACAAAAATAGTTATACGCAGTAGTTAATTCCACCGTCATTACGGATTTCGTGAATGCAGTGCGTAACTATTTTGTTTTAGCCAGTTCAAGCATTTTTTTTGGAAAATATTCGAGTGGTTGTATCGAACCACCATATTTTCTTTATCAAAGTATAAATTAGTACCAACCATAATTTTATTTGGTAACATTCGTCTGGTGACTATTTTGACAGCTGCTTTTATTTACATTTGGAAGTCGATTGTTATTGTCAATCGCGGCTTCAGTTTTTGTGATCAAATTGTACTGGACGATCACTTTGTTTTATTTGGATCGTCAACCTGTACCATACTGTCAACGCAGCGGAGTGCCGCCTGTCCATCTTCGTATCCGCCTGTCAAAACCTGCTCATCGAGTATTACGTCGGTGTACTGCAGTCCGAGGATCTTAGATTGGGAGCCATTGGAATTCAACACCAACCACTGCATTCCATACAAGGATTATTGCTGTCATCTCCATTGTGTGAACTCACGATTGATATCAAGGTGAGACAAATTTTATATTCTTGTGTGGATTTATTCTTGTGGTATTGTGGTAATTCATTACAGTCAATTATTTGTATTGACGGGCCTACCATTCTGGTGTCCCGTATTGTGTCACCTTTGACGTACCGTTGTCACCATCAGTTAACGTGCTTCTTGTTCTTGGCACGCCACTACCACGAGCGTTTGTAATTGTCGTAATCGTTTCAATTTTCATTAAAATTTTATTGTTAATTATTGTTTTATTTTTCGACGAAGCGTACCCTCGTATTTTTCAGCACAACGCAGAGTGGAAATTTCATTGGACTTACGACCCTCGCTTCCAGGCTATAGCGAGTTAGCTTATACCAACATCAGGGTTACCACGAATATAAGTAGGAGTTTTACTTCTGCGTGGTCTTGTTTGCCTTTCCAAACCGTTCTCTCATTAGGAACGGAAAGGAGGGTAAACATATCAGAGAGTGACATTCAACGATTCAACATATCCTACAAATTATACAAATCGTGAAATTACATGTACAGTTGGTAGTTTCTACTAACATAGGCAACCGTAAAATAATTTAAATTCAAATTAAAAAATAATTTAAATTCAAATTAAAAAATAATTTAAATTCAAATTAAAAAATTATTTAAATTCAAATATACTGTAATGTTATCGTGCTCTTTTATTAACTTTAACTTAGGTTTCAATAAAATAAATGTATGCTTCACCCCTTACCTTGTTAGATGACTTGAGTAGACAACCACGGCTAGCTTATAAATTTATATATGCGAATTTCTTTATTTTTTTATCTTCACTAATGAAATTTCAAAATGAACAAGATTCTCCGTTTTATAATATTTATTTAAGATAATCAATTGAAATATAAATGTTCAATGGCAAATGATTCTTTCATGAAAAATTTATAAAAATTTGACAAAGTTGTCATGTAAACAATTAAATTACGCAACGCCTTAAAAACTAATCATACAAATTTCTTAAAGTAGAAATTAATCATGTAATGAAATGTTAATAATTATCTGACCTTGTCTGTGCACGGCACTAAATCATCAGATTTTCCAACATCACAAGCTGCATTATATTTTTTTCTTTGATAATCCCACTTTGGTACTTCATCCAACCATTTTTCTTTACATTTATCTCTGCATTGATCCCGTCCAACATACATCAAATCCAATATTATTTATTACCATAAATTCATGAAATTTATGCACATTGATGAGTAATCCAATGACATTTTGTATTCTCATCCACTTAATATCTTCTCGTACACTTAATATCCTTTTATTTTGGTTAATTCACTTTCTTTTATCACTTTTAGGATACTTTTATCCTTTTATCATCAAAGTTTCTGTATCACCAAATTTACATGTCTATCTCCGTAAATTATTTTTGGTAACTAACCATAATAACCAGTTTCCAAGCAAGGAAAAATTTCATTGCCAATATCATCGACTACCTATTTTTTTATTTTTTATGTTCTTATTTGTGAGTAAAATTAATCCATATTTTCGCAACTTGATTTTTCTTTTATTCTAAATTGTTTTTTTTCGGATCAACCCGCTAATTTGAATTCGACGCACTGTAATTGTTTATTTATAAGTGAATATCGTTCGTTCAATTCACCGTATCACTTCATTCCACAAATATCAACCTAATCCTTTTTTTTATAAGTTTGCGTAACATATTTAAACACTACTAACCTAATTTTAACAAATTTTAACTAACATAAATTTTAACAACACTTATAATTAACAAGATTTTTAATAAACACAAATTTTGTTTTCATACATGATAATCATTTTGCCATTTTCCGTTTCTAAATTATAACACGTTTACTTAAATTTCTTATTGACAAACTTGTTCATTTTTTCAATTCTCCAATGTAGTCAAGTAAATAACATTGCAAAAACCCCTTTTTTGAAATTTAAAATTTTTATTTATTGAAATTTTATATTTTAAAACCCATTTATTTCCCCTTATTAATTCCCATCAATTTCATCTAATTCATAATTTTCTCTTATATCATCATCTACATTCACATATGGATACATGAGGTTTATATGAAAATTTCCCCTGATAAATTCATTTTCTACATATCCTAGCTCATAAGTATTCACATTGATAACTCTTCTTATCTTGTATGGCCCTTCATACGGCAATAAAAGTTTTGCACATTTCTTTTGTGCCCTATCACTCACACGTTTGCTCTTTATAATTACCAAGTCGCCAACACCGAATTGTACCCTTTTTTTAATTTTTCGATTCATTATAATTTTTAATTTTAAAACAAAATATTACCCCTTTACATTTCATGATTTTATTTCCCAATTCTACTTAACCCATTTTTAATTCTGACCAAGATATGCTGTTTTATTATTCATCCTTTTAATTTCCTTTCATTTGATCTTATTTTGGTGACTTAACTTTCTTTTACTTCTTACCCCTTTGTTTCCTAATTATTTTGGTATCCCCTTTTAATATTTTATCATAATAACCCCTCATCATATCTCTTCATTATATTTCCCCATAATTCAATATTAATTCATCATTATCACATTTCACCATCTTAGTTCCCCATCATAATTCAATATTACTTCATCATTATCACATTTCACCATTATAATTCCCCATATTAATCATTTTTCTTCGGATACCAATTTTATCTGAAAACCCCTCTTCATTTAACTCAACCCCTTTATTTACTATTCATTTGTAATTATCTTATGTCACCCAATAATCTAATTTTCTTTTCTAATGTTTACTTAAGTGAAACAATTGCTACTTGCTTTTAAATTTTTTAACTTTCCTTTTAAAATCGTTGTTGAATATTTTTCTCTTGGTCATCTTAATTGTACATTAAATGTTTACTATTTTCAAGCGGTTCTTTGTAGTTGTTGATTTTTAATGTTTTTGGTGTTTCGCCTTGGAAACATTTCTTCAATTTTCCTGGTCCAATAGCTTTTTCAATCATATTTACAAAATTGTTGTCATCTTCTTCAGTCCAATTAATCCGATTCTATTTTTCTTGTAAACGTAACCGTGAAACTTTCCATTTTACACGTTTGTATTCTTCGATCTGTTTTATGTAATCCGTATAATTTCCTTTAACCCGTGGCACTTTATCACCTTTAACGTCATCCCGATAAATAAATTTATTTGAAATGTCAATGTATCCTTTAATTAAATTCTTTTGACGTTTCTCGCTGTCACTCTTTAGTAAATTATTTATGAATTTAAATCGAACGTTATCCGTTTTTAGTTCGATAGCTAATAAATCATTTAGTTTTAAGTTATTGTACGTTGTGTTGTTTTTAAATAAATCACTTTTCATATTAAAATTGCTCCGTTTTAAATTTATGTTGTCATTTGTTCGTACATTCATTTTACCGTTTATTTGCCTAACCCGCGATTTTAATTTTAACTTATGTCGTAAGTTTTTAATTTTCGCGTATCTTCTTTTGGCTTCTTTTCTACTCGATGTTTCGTAGTACTTTTCTTTAAATGTTAATGGTATTGGACTTTCTTTTGTTTTAATTTCTTCCGTTGTAATGTTGAGTTTTTCTAGCCTTTCATAAAAATTTTTCTGTTCTTCCTCCCGTTCTCTATGCATTTCTTCAAATTTATTATTTATAATTTCATTAATCTTTTGCAACAATCTTTCATCTCGTTTCTTATCATCTTCTATTCGCTCTCCCATGCGTCTCTCCTCTCGTAATTTATTTTCTCTTAAAAATTTCAAGATCTCTTCTTGTTTTTCTGTATCCATCTTTTCAAACGTCCCCTATTATTTTACCTACACAAATTTACCCTTGTTTATAATTTTTAATCTACCCCTTATTGAGTCGTGGGTTCGAGCTTTGTCCTGTTTTCAAAACGCCCCGCGTTGGGCGCCAATTTTATGTAATGTTATCGTGCTCTTTTATTAACTTTAACTTAGGTTTCAATAAAATAAATGTATGCTTCACCCCTTACCTTGTTAGATGACTTGAGTAGACAACCACGGCTAGCTTATAAATTTATATATGCGAATTTCTTTATTTTTTTATCTTCACTAATGAAATTTCAAAATGAACAAGATTCTCCGTTTTATAATATTTATTTAAGATAATCAATTGAAATATAAATGTTCAATGGCAAATGATTCTTTCATGAAAAATTTATAAAAATTTGACAAAGTTGTCATGTAAACAATTAAATTACGCAACGCCTTAAAAACTAATCATACAAATTTCTTAAAGTAGAAATTAATCATGTAATGAAATGTTAATAATTATCTGACCTTGTCTGTGCACGGCACTAAATCATCAGATTTTCCAACATCACAAGCTGCATTATATTTTTTTCTTTGATAATCCCACTTTGGTACTTCATCCAACCATTTTTCTTTACATTTATCTCTGCATTGATCCCGTCCAACATACATCAAATCCAATATTATTTATTACCATAAATTCATGAAATTTATGCACATTGATGAGTAATCCAATGACATTTTGTATTCTCATCCACTTAATATCTTCTCGTACACTTAATATCCTTTTATTTTGGTTAATTCACTTTCTTTTATCACTTTTAGGATACTTTTATCCTTTTATCATCAAAGTTTCTGTATCACCAAATTTACATGTCTATCTCCGTAAATTATTTTTGGTAACTAACCATAATAACCAGTTTCCAAGCAAGGAAAAATTTCATTGCCAATATCATCGACTACCTATTTTTTTATTTTTTATGTTCTTATTTGTGAGTAAAATTAATCCATATTTTCGCAACTTGATTTTTCTTTTATTCTAAATTGTTTTTTTTCGGATCAACCCGCTAATTTGAATTCGACGCACTGTAATTGTTTATTTATAAGTGAATATCGTTCGTTCAATTCACCGTATCACTTCATTCCACAAATATCAACCTAATCCTTTTTTTTATAAGTTTGCGTAACATATTTAAACACTACTAACCTAATTTTAACAAATTTTAACTAACATAAATTTTAACAACACTTATAATTAACAAGATTTTTAATAAACACAAATTTTGTTTTCATACATGATAATCATTTTGCCATTTTCCGTTTCTAAATTATAACACGTTTACTTAAATTTCTTATTGACAAACTTGTTCATTTTTTCAATTCTCCAATGTAGTCAAGTAAATAACATTGCAATACACATAGATTAAACAAACAGAATTTTTTCTTTTGATTGGTCGGACGTAAGGAACGTACTGTAAAAGATGAAAGTTTCCAACTCTTATGTTGCAGCCCGTTACCTCTTACGTTATGTCTTGCGTCTACGTCTATTTATAGATAAGAGTACCTAAATTCTATAGTTGATCTTTTTGCAGTGCGTCTACGCTTACAGTACGTCAAACTATAAATCCAGCTTAATACCTCAAAGCCCCAAAAACTATTTTTTTCAAGAAGAGGAAAAGACGTTTACCTACATATCATTATTATAAATATTTACTATTGATTTAAACCAATATTAGGGTCCCCCAAGACTTTACTCATTATTTTGTAGAATATAGTTTTTCTTTTTCTTATGAACTGAAATTCCTTTCCTCAAAAGTCTCAAATGTAGAAGACAGTTTATAGTATCAATCTATAATAATTTAAACTTTTAAATTATAATAATTTTTCTTGTGATACTCGTATATGTTTCTTTACTAAGAATAAATTTTGTACATATTACATACATTATTTTTTTATAATTCGCCATCCTTAGACAACCGACCCCCCCCTCCCCCAATAATATGCTACATGGGGCCCCTGAAATGTAATTAGCATCAGACCTCAAAATTTTCGGTTTACGCTGCATAGTTCTTTTTCTGTTCATCTGACGCGAAAATAGTCTATAGATAAGTGAAACTAGACTCAATTATCTATAATTATATTCATAAAACAACTTGGTAGCTATATTAGGGCCCCAGCTGTAAGCTTTCGAACTTAATTGACAGTTCCAACTTTACTTGAATTTTACTCTAGTACCAAGTTGTCGACTTTGTACGTGATTGGTATTCATCTTTCTTCTTCTTCTATGTGCCATGCTTCCATTCCTATGCTTGTGATGTGCGTTTTTAAAATTTATCACAAACATAGGGGACCTACTGTTTAACGTGGGCTTCGAACCACGGGAAGTGTAATACACTTCATTTCAAGAAGGCTTTTCTTGGCAGATACACCTCGGTGGTTTGCCATTGTCTTCCGAGGGGAGACGGTCAGACTAAAGTTTTTACTATGCCAGGATCGAACTGTGGCTTTCCGCTTAGCAGTCAAACGCACTACTGCTAGGCATACGACCGTCTCATTCATCCTATTGAACCTAAATCAATTCAGTTTCTAGCGAAATATAGTTATGGGCAGCACTCGAGAAAGAAGAATGCTGTCAATAGTTCTTTCATGTGTTTCTACGATTCATACAATGCAAGGTAGTACTGTCGATTATGCTGTTGTCTATTTGGGACCAAAATTATGTTAGTTTATTAACTCGTGATAATTATTAAATAATATTGATTAATTCATTTTTTAATTATTTTCTGAAGAACGGAATATAGTTCGAAAGCTTAATAAAATTTTAAAAATGAATTAGGTAATTATAATTCAAAATTATTTAGGTACCCAAGGACAAGTGTATGTCGCACCAAGTCGAGTTCGATCATTAGATGGCATTCAAATTGAAGAACTCGATTGCACAAAATTAACAGGCAAAAACAACCATGCAATCAAGAGTCTTTAAAAGAAATGAATCACTTAAAAAATTTGTTTTAAAGTTATGAATAGGTAGTACAGTGAAACTTCCCCTAGCAGATACGACGGGGAATGATATTTTGTCCGTTAGAGAGAAGTGTTCACTAAAGGCAGAGAACAGATTTTTGAGGAAAAAAAGTACAACATTATAATTACAAAGTTTAATAATAAGTTTTTATAAGTTTAGTATAATTATTATTTATTACCTAATTAAAAAGTACAAAAAATCAAAAATCTTGAAAATTCAAATTGCAATTCTTGGAAAACAAGCGTAATAAAAAAGGAAGTAAAAAGTAAACATTTCAACATATTAAGTGCAAAAAGCCATTTATTTCTTAAGCGTTTTTTTAATTTTGTCAATTTGGTTTTTCACACAAAATTTAACATCAGTCCAACTTCTGTTATTCAGTGAAGAATATTTTTGTATGCAGTTAGTACAATCTGCCTTTCCTGGTACAATGCCTTTTGTAATTTTCCCTTTGAAAAATTTAAAAACGGCATCTTTTTCTTCACTTGACCATGGCCGTTTAACTCCTTTTTTTGATAATTTTTTTCCTGTAATAAATTTGATTATTTTTATATAATTCAAAAATACTATAAGTACCTATGATTTTATACTTACTTTTTGTCACAACTGCTGGCGATGTCAATACCCGATCTTCATCAGCATGTTTGTTATCGTCATGTGAATCTTCATTGTCATATGCATCTTCATCCTCCTCTTTATCATTTTCTACTTCATCCACATCTGGCATATCTGTAAATAACACAAGAAATAAGTATAAAAAAAGTAATATTGTTATATAAAATTACCGTTCAAATTTATTTCCTCGAGTTTCTTCCCAGCAAATTTGTTTGCCTGACCTTCGTCTACCACCATCAATAATCGACTTACTTTGGTCAATTCAACCGCACTTTCGTGGAGGCGATAGTAATCTCTATGCACTCTAATATCGTGCCCGAGATGTCGAGCAAGCCAATCATATTCGTTTTCCGACAAATTAAATATCTGACACACTGTAGCGATATATTTTCTGAGCTTTGTGCTCGTTATATTTTCTGGGTTCTCTAATTTGGCTTCCAAATAACACTTACGTAGACTATCGTGCCCTCTAATATTTCCAGTAGAATTACCAGTTCGTGCAAATACGTGGGGGTTTTCTTTTGATATATCGACAACATCCCTCATTTTTATAAGAACTTCCACAGAACGTTTGGTATCATCATTTAAAAGAATAGGTACGTGTCTACCACGCTTCCCAACAATTTGGACTACAATAAGTTGTTCTGATAATTTTTTTTCAAAATCGGTTAGGGAATCTTTCAATTCTTGAGTACACTGCTCATTCCAATTTGGCCTACAAACAAAGTTCTTAATCTTCATTCGAGACGCTTCACCAGATCTTCTCTTATTAAAAAGGATAATTTTACTTAAACAGAGAGTAGCTAGAAGACTCCATTTTGTAGTTGACGGACATTCTAACAAAGAATTTCGTACAGTTACCATGTTATCATTAATATACTCCCACAATTCGGTTATAACATTTTAAATAACAACTCAAGTCGCAAACAGAAATTAACAGCACACAAAGCATTTAATCGCACAAAAACACGCCGATCGAATTCACTTAAAAATGTTATTGTTTAAAATCACTTGACTTCGAAATTACTTATTTTACGGTAGTTTTTAATTTCCGCAGTTAAACGCGAACCACTCGAAAAACTAGCAGAGCTTGTAGTGGCTGATTGACTATCAATCAAGTAATGCTCCTGGATCACGCGTGACCCTTTATATTTGGTTTCTCCCGAAATTCGTCTCAAATATGCATCTTCCGGGGGTCATAATATGATAATTCTAATTGGCTAAAATAATGCAATATTTGCTTGATTGGTTTAACTTTACGTCAGTTAATTTCGATTGGAGTCAGAATTGTCTCTTACTAATTTTTGTTTGAGCTTGACACGACATACCAGCTGGATATTTTTGCGCGGCTGTTGGTTTAAAATGCAGTCAGTTATTTGCTGTAGGTCTAAATTGACGTCAGGCATTCTTCTACTATTAACTTCGAAAGCAGATCGAGACGGCAAAACTCGTGTGCTTATGCAGGTTTGAACATAAAGCAACATGTTTAAATTTATCTAATCTACTATTGCAGCTGTCGTATTTTTGCATTTCTTTACCCACAAAAGCTGTTTTAAATTTCGTTATCGCTTGCTAATACAAAGAAATCAGCTAAATGTGATTTTCTTATAACACATTTGGTCCGATAAGCGTATCCTTTTGAAATATAATTACCAAATGTAGTTACTTTGTAACGAATTTAAGGCATGATGTCGATACATGTGTTCTAAACACGATTTCTTTAACGTTCGATGTATTAAAAGGTGGTGAGCTTTCATTATAACTTCTAGTCATCTGCTCCGATAAGAACATTTGCAAGATAAAATATAACATCGTGATCACACGTGCATTATTTTTGTTGATGAAATCAATTTCTAACGTGTGCGCCATTTCTTACTTCGGTATGAGAATATTGAATAACTGAAAAAAAACCAAAAAACTTAAAATTGAGTTATCATTTAATTTGGACCTTTACAATTTATTTGGATCAATTTCCGAATACAGCATCAATTAAGTGACCGCCCCTATTGGTCACGGCAAAATGGGCTCTTGTTGCGGCATTTTCAATCACTTTTTCAAGCATTTCGGTCGGTATAGCAAGCATTTCGGCACGGATGTTGGCTTTGAGGTCGTCCAGGGTCTGAGGCTTATTGGCGTACACTTTGCTCTTCAAATATCCCCACAAAAAGAAGTCTGGAGGCGTTAAATCTGGAGATCTCGGTGGCCAGTCAATATCGCCATTTTTCGACATCAAACGTCCGGGGAAATTTCGTTGCAAATACCGCATTGTTTGAGTTGCAGTGTGGCATGGGGCCCCGTCTTGTTGAAACCAGAAGCCTTCTATACCTTTTTCACGCATTTGCGGCAAGACATAATGCGCCAACACCCACTGATATCGATTTCCGTCGATCTTTTCGTTGATTTTGAAGAAATAAGGCCCAATGATGGTTTTGGCGCTAACGCCAGCCCAAACAGTCACTTTTTGGTCATGCAATGGTTGTTCATGGATCACGTGTGGATTTTCGGCACCCCAAATGCGACAATTTTGCTTATTAACGCCGCCAGACAGTATGAAATGAGCCTCATCGGTCATCAAAATTTGCTTCCAAAAATCTGGGTCAGTGTCAGCCAATCGAGCGACTGTTTGGCCGTATTCCAAGCGACGTAAATGGTCAGTGGGCAATATTCTTTGTGTTAATTGCACCTTATACGGAAACAATTGCAAATCGTCCTTCAAAATGCGTCGCAAAGTGGTTCCACTAACATTTAAATGCTGAGCTCGGTGACGATACGACTCCTCTGGGTTCTCGGCAACAGTCGCTCGCACAGCTTCAATCAATTCATTGGAGCGTCTTGTACGTTGATGAATAGGATGTGGACGGTCTCCCACAGTACCATGCTCCGCAAAATTCGCAGCCAAATGACGAATAGTATTGTCAGAAGGTACCTGTCGCCCACGATATTTTCGACGATATGCACGTTGAGTTAACATAATTGAACGATTATTTTCAATGTAAAGCGTCACTATTTCGGCGCGTTGTTTTGGTGTGTAGCGATTCATGGTTAAAATTGTACTGGATTGACGTTTCCAAAACATGTCTGACTAAGCAAATCGGTTGTCATTTGTCAAAGTTATTCAATGTTTACATACCGAAGTAAAAGACGGCGCACCCAAAGGTTCAATGCCCAACTTACATGAAAAAACTTTTTAAATTTTCAATGAAACAATTAAACAAATTACAAATAATCCACAATAAATACTTGCACATACATACAAGGTATAGTATCTCTAAAAGACATAGACGGAACATCTCAATAAAATTTCCATTGGCGTGCTATATAATAACTTTTATACTTGAAATTTTTGAAGTGTAACTTGACCGAATAAATGGAACTTTCAGGGTGACATAAAGTTGCCATAAGGGCATATATTGCCGCGAGCGTAAACTAGGTCACAGTTTGAAATGTGATTTTAAACTTCCCATGCACTTGAATTTTTTACCGCACTCATTGCACCTGAAAGGTTTTTCGTTGCTATGACTTTTCAAATGATGTAAATATTGTTTAGAACTGAATTTTTTGTTGCGCAAATTACAATTGACAATTTTCTCATCACATCATGATGAGTTGTTATTCGGGATGCTTTTATCAACTGCTTTTAGGTTGATTCCAATGTTAGCAATGTCTGCATTACCTTTGATATCGTTCTTATCATTGCCCGGCTGATTTTGATGGTCTATCAATTGATTCATTTTGTTGAAACCTAACACTTTAGAAAGAGAACGCTAGGTTGAATAAATTCTAACTGATTATTTTTTCATTTAAATATCAACTACAAATTAGTTTTCGACATTAATGTGATACACGGTTTGGCAATTTCGAAACGGTTTATTTGCACCCTGTGAGTTCTCTAAACCAGTGGTTCTTAACCTTTTAATAGTCGCGGCCCCCTTAAAATCTCGAAATTATTTTCGAGGCCCCCTGTCCGTTAGTAGGGGGGGGGGTTACTTACATGTAGGTTCATAATAATAATTCAAAATAAATCATCAACCACACAACAACGTAACATAATATTTATTACAGATTTATTGTGGTTATACTTTTATTCAATATAAATTACAACATAATTTTGTAAAATATAAATTGAAATACTTCAAACTAAAAATATTTAAATACAATAATCGAAAATAAATAGTATACTGGAATGTGTCTATTAATGCGACTTTTGTTGTTGAACAGACTTTGTTAATTTATTTATTCGCACTTCAATTGCATTACTCAAAGCTATTCGCATGCAAGAGTCTATTCTGAGTCGATTACGTTGTTTTGTTTTAATATTGACCATTGCGGAAAATCCCTTTTCGCACAGATATGTGGAAGCAAAGGGCAATAAATGATGTATGGCGATGATAAACAGCTGCGAATATTCCTTTCGAATATGTATCCAAAATTGTACCAAACTTTTTTTCTTGAAAAGTGAGTTCAAACTTAAATCCTTTGTCAATTCAATCAGGGCATCATCGTCCATTGGTAATAAATTGGTATTATCCCAGTTATTATAGGGATCTCGAATCCACAAGAGTCTGCTATCAAGTTGATTATTGGGAAAGTATTTTTCAAATTTATCAATTAATTTTTGCAGATGACATTGAATTAAATAATTTACATGTTCTTTATTAAATTCACAATTGTCTGTAATCATTTGACAATAGTTTGGAAACATTTCAAAAACATTGGATTCAATTCTTTGAATCCATCTACTAAGTTTAATTTTCATCGCCTCTATTTTATCTTGCATAGACAAAATGTTGGATTGCTATCCTTGCATAGATAAATTTAGTTGGTTTAGAATGGAGAAAATATCTGCCAAGTAAGAGAGTTTTGCTATCCAATTTTTGTCTTCGAAATAAACAGCCAAATTCGATTTTTTGTCATTTAGAAATATATCCACTTCCGTTTTCAATTCCAATAAACGAGCAAACATTCTACCTCGCGACAGCCATCTAACTTCTGTATGAAGCAAGAGCGACGTATGATTGGCACCAACTTCTTCACACAGAGCAGAAAATAGTCTCGAATTAAGAGCATTCGCTTTTATAAAATTTATAATTTTCACAGAAACCATCATAACTTCGTTTAATTCTGGACTCATTTCTTTAGAAGCTAGTTGTTCCCTATGTATAAAACAATGAGTAGCCATTATATTAGGATCTGCAATTTGTTTTATTCTGGAGAAAACACCGAGATGACGACCTGTCATAGCAGCTGCACCATCCGTGCATATTCCCACATAGTTTTGCCACTGTATGTCATTAGAAGTAAAGAATGAATCAATTTTGTTAAATATATTTTCACTTGTACTAGTTTCCAATTCCAAACAAAACATAATTTCTTCAATAATATCTTCTTTGTCATGGTCGATAAATCGCACATATCCCAAACAGATGCTTTTATTTGAAATGTCAGTTGATTCATCTATTTGGAGTGCAAACCACGGTGACTTTTTAATAATCTGAATTAACTGCTCTTGAAGATCAACCGCAATCAAAGTAGTTCTATGACAAATGATATCATTTGACATAGGAATATCTTTTATTTTATTAGCCTCGGCTATTCCAAACATTTCTTCGCAAATATTAATCATTCATGGCTTCAATAAACTTTCGGCTATCGTAAAAGGTTTCATTGATTTTGCTATATGCAAAGCAGTTATAAATGAAGCTTTAACTAATGATTTATTTGTAACTGTTGTTTTGTTTATGAAAGACTTCTGATTTTTTAGTTCATCATTTTTTCTTATAAAAAACTCTTCTGGTTTATCTTTATATTGTTGATGTTTTGTTTCTAAATGCCTTCTTAACCCTTAATCTACCGCATAAAAAACTTTCAATAACTACCGCTCGGGTCCATTGGACCCATGTGTCTTCAATGGTGTTTTTCTATATTATAAAATTTTTATATTGTATATTTTAGTTATATTTAATTAAAACAGTTTTTACATAATGTAACAGAATGTTCTCAGCATACATTTTGATTACATTTATAGCATGCTGTTTTAGTTTTTCGATCTTTTTTAGCAATGCATAAGCCGCACCGTCTCTTCTTTTTCGGAGGTTCATATGCTGTGCTCATGCTTGGTATCGGTTCTTCAAAATTTTCATTATATTGCGCTAGCTGTTTCCCCAATTCTATAATAAAATTTCTTCTTTTACGTAACTTTTTGTCACAATTTCCATTGAGAGATGACCACACAATGTATGCATTCATGACGCTTATATCGATCATATTGTAAAAAACGGTCAAAAGCCATCTTCTAGTCATCCTTTTTACGCTATATGTCCTTATCATTTGATCCATAGTGTCGACTCCAGCTTTAGTTTTGTTATAGTCCAGAATTATTTCAGGTTTCTTTTTGGGTCCGTTATCGATTTTCTTGTCATTATGTAATGTACTAAGTAATGTTACAACTTTTCCTCTTTTTGGGCAGTATGAAATTATCATTTTATCGCTTTGAAAACCAAATAATGTGGAAAGGATTTCACGGTTCTTGGGATTCGTAAAACAACTGGGCAAGTCCGGTTTATTTTTTCGGATTGTTCCTACAATGCTTAATTTTTTTGATAGTAAATAATTTGCAAGTGAATATGAAGTAAAAAAAATTGTCGCAAGTTATATTTCGTCCAGAGTTTTCGATCTCTTTTACCAATCTCTTCACTACATTTTTGCCTTGATTTTTTTCTCTTTCCTCTCCAGTTTTTCCGACGTAAATTTCCAACTTCCAAGCATATGACGTGACGCTGTCACAAATTTCCCAAAACTTTATACCATATCTTCCTGGTTTTGAAGGTATATATTGCCGAAATGGACATCTTCCTCTATAAGTTACTAATTGTTCATCTACGGTCATACTCCAACCTGGAATAAATCCGTCTTGTAGGTAATTGTTCCACATTTCAAAACACTCGCGGATCGGTTGTAGTTTGTCAGTAGATCTTTCTTTTCTTCTTGCAGTTGCATTATCAAATCTAATCACTCGAAGTATATTTTAAAACCTAGTACGGCTCAAAATATCGTTAAAAATATTTCGTCCATTTTTGTTACTCCACAATTGGGATATCTCTTCGTTTTTTGATTTATAAACTCCAATAAGTATTAACACTCCAATAAATTTTTGAAATTCATTTTGGTCAAGTGGATTCCATTTATTTCCGAATACATTACCTCCTTCTAGATTTGTCCATTTTATAATAATTTCTAAAAACGGTCTTCTAAAATATATCAAAAACGCAGAAACTATACTATCAACTTCTCGGAAGGCATATCGTGTAGGTCCTGATTTTTTGAAACCCTCAAAACTCGTTAACTTTCTCAAAAAGCGATGACCCGGCAAATGATCATCAAAAATAGAGTTTTTTTCAGCTTCACCTGCCACTTTCTTTTGATCGTCGATGGAGAACACGTATCAGCTAAGCTCTGTATGTCTAATACTAAGCCACGAGAGCGTGGGTTCCTCTAAGAGGTTCGTGGATCCTTAAATTGAACTGTCTTTGCTTAATTTTTCATTACCTTATTTTGGGCGCCAGAATCGAGTTAGGACTTTGGGAAATCTTAGTCATCCTTATCGAGACAAAAATTTGAAATAAAAAATAAAATAAAAATATTCGTCGAGATTGGAATAAACACACTTTAATTGAAATAAAAAAGATTTTAATAATCGTAAAACAACTGAACAAACTCTCGGCTAGATATGCATAATAATTATAACAACAAACAAAAGATAAAAATATTTAATTACAAAAATAAAGTGACAAAATTATTCGAAACGTAAAAATGGTTTAAACATGGTGGTGTTCGGATCGACACCGAATATCTTAATTAAAAGATGACGTGTACATACGTCGTTAAACTGCTTGAAGCAGGCAAGTTAAAAATTTAGAGCCATTGAAGACGGTCAAAAAATTGGTAAACGAGTTCACATAAAATTTCAAAAAGTAGCTATTTTGCTGAAGGCATTATCAAAATTTAACAATTTTCATATGAAACAATTCTTAGAATACTTACTATTTTCATGTTGTCAAGTTTAAAATTAAAAAGGTTGGATCTGTGACATGTCTACGATTCATTTACCATTAGCAAAAATCCTGCTAATTAAATTGAGCTAAAACAATTTCAAAGAAAGGTAACGCATGTAAAAATTGTTAATTAAATTATTTAAAGAATAGCTGTTGTTTTAAAAATAAAAAAGGTGTTGTTTGAAATTTGCTTTTCATACGACCATCTGTTGAAAAGTTGAACGATTGAAACTTTGAACGGCGTCCTCATTAATTCCCATATTCGAAAAAACGATTGAAAAGTTGAACGTTTGAAGTTTCGATGAAAACGCTACGCGGTGTCTTCATAGACTCCCATATTCAAAAAAACCACCGAAAAGTCGAACGTCAAAAACTTCGATGAAAACGTTCCGCCATGTTCCAATTCGTCAACTGTTGGACGTCGGACTGTCCTTTGGGATTGATAAAACAATCCTCTAGTTTTGCCTGTCCGGGCGAGGTTAAAAGCATTGAACAAAAATTCCTCGTTCGGATAGTCGGCCATCTTTTGCCGTTTGTACCAGCTCAAGTCGGGCAGCCATGTTACCATGTGGATAGCGTAATCGAAAAATTTGCGATCCATAAAAATCGATTATCGATCGCATTGGTCGTAAGGTGTTGCAAAGAAAATCACCACACTGTGCACTACGTTAAATGACATCGTCGTAAAATAAATTCGGTTGTTGAAAAACACATTAAATTGATGAAAAATTAATTAAAAGTAGGACTGCAAAAATTTGCGACCTGCGGCTATCAAGCCATGG
Source organism: Podabrus alpinus (assembly GCA_932274525.1). Lineage (NCBI taxonomy): Eukaryota > Metazoa > Arthropoda > Insecta > Coleoptera > Cantharidae > Podabrus > Podabrus alpinus. The sequence goes on from OW026452.1 coordinate 33,173,810, forward strand.
TGTCAACTCCTCGATGATCGTTCACTCATGCGTAGACGTATGAATATTGTAAAATGAAATTGGTAGTGATTTGGGTTGCATCGGTTCAGGCGTCGAAATGCCAAATATTGATTTAAAATCGAATGAATAGTGAAAGCTGTTGATAAAATTTAATTTGACGTCGAAAACTGAAATTTATTTAAAATGAAACTAAAATTTGTTGACAAAAAAAAGGATTTTGCTAACGCAAAATTCAATGTAACAAAAGGACGTTACATTTTCTCTCAAATATTATGCTGACCTTGTCGCCCTTGTGGACGGTTGACAGGATTTTCGAGCCAAACTTGTTGATTCTTGGATATAAAAGTTGAATTTGGTTCGCTATAGGTGTTTATTTTATTGTTATCGATTTCATCAGAGTCGGAATCAGAATTGTCAATTTTTAAATTTTCCTCGTCTTGTGTTAAAACTTCTATTTAAATAAACATTCTAAGTGAATGTCTATTTCTCCATCATCATCTGATGAAACATATTCACTGTCGCTATTGTATTCAATATCACTCGACTCATTTATGGCTGCTTCCAATTCTTCGGGCTTCAATGGTCTTCTCATATCCATTTTATAGAATTTTAGACACTAAAATAACTATAAATTATAAACTAACAACACTCAACTGAATTATATGAAGCTTACCTACCTGATTCAATAAATGAAACTGTGAAAGGATTTACTATTTTCATAAACACACAAACACAAGTCACTTTACACAAGTCCAAATTGAGGGGCTCAGAAGCAAAGGTGACTAAGCCACAAAATGTTTATATGGAGATACATTGAGGTAAAGTCTAGGCAAAGTATTAAATTAAAATTAAGATTTTTTTTTTAAATTACATTATAATGGGTCTTAAAATAATAAGCACATTTGCTGTTACAAAAAAATTATTTTATTAAAAAAACTGTTTGGTTTGGCTATTAAGTACAAAATTAAAAAACTAAAATTAACAAAAAAACGTATTTGTAGTCATCTTCAACTGGTTCTTCGTCTAAGCCATAGTCATCCGTCTCGGTACCATCTATTAATCCAGTATAAAAATTATGATATTCTAGAGGAATAAATTTTAACAAATCCAGTAGGTCTTTCTTCTTCTCTTTGGTTATAGATTTACCATTTGGATAAAGACATTCGAGGGCATTGGTCATAATGCTATTGGACGGTCGTCCTTTTGCCCTCTTACTTAAATCAACCTCATAAAAATGTCCGTCTTGTGTGGTATAATTCGCATAAATTTTTTGATGTTTATTTTTGAAGTATTTTATTTGCAATATCTTCAGCCATTGAATTTTGTCGCCAGTGGTGGAAATTTTTCGATTTGTGATTTTGCTTTCCAGAGATTTACTACTCCAAAAGTCACCGGATTGCATCTTAGTGACATGAAACTTTGGTTCTCTTTTTTTTGAAACTTTAATAACTGAAATCCAATCATCAGGACTGTATATTATGTGGTGATATTTCTTTTCCTTCTCAATAATTCCGAAGTCTTGATCGCAAGAGCTGAAACTGTGGCCTGATATAAAAAAACTTTGTTCTATTACTTTTACTGATGTGTGCTTCTGGAGGTAATAACTCAGTATGAGAGCCTTCTTTATGTTGCGATTCTGTCCTCCACATGCATCACTATACAATATCAGATGTTCTATGTTGGGGGAGGCAAATGAGAGGAAAAATGTTTCAACAAACAAGAACCGATTTCTTGGGGTCCTCTAGATGCCACATCTTCACTCCAAACATACATGTATGCTGTTTGTGTTACCTCATCATGAACGCCCAAATTGTATGTCCATAATTGCCTTTTATAATAAACTATACCTGTCGATAACTGTGGTGTTGGTAGAGTTTGTTGAAGGTCGAATACTAGAACACCGGTTTTTCCTTCAGATTCCTTTGCCTTTAAAGTGCTTTGAATCTTATTATATTTTACCGCTTCTGCTCTTCTTTGATGCAGTTCTAGCTCAGATATTGCATTATCCTTTCGATTTTGTGGATGACTTAATTTCTGCATTAAGTGCATCACATTTTTGGCAAGTATCTGTATGGGGAGCATGAAAATGCAAATTAAATTTTGTATTAAAAATATGTCTAAACATAAACATTGACAAAGGCTGTTTGGAACCTTCTAAACATTTTTGTCTGTATTCTTTATACATTATTGACATGTTTAGAGTCGGTGAGAGATATTTTCTATTTATATTGTCTTTTCTAGAATAATGAGATTCGTATGCTGGGAAAAGATTGATAAAATCACAGAGAAATTGTTCATCTTCAATTTTTGTTTTATTACTAGGAGGATGCTTGCCTCTACAATCAGTCAAGGGTGTTCCATTATTATTTGTTACTTTTCTTTTTAAAGCCAAAGAAATCTTTCTATCTGTAATCGATCAAGTTTCTTTGAAAAACGATTTACAAACAATCTGGTCATTACCATATAAATCTTGTAGGGAATATGCACGGGTTTTAGATCTACGGGACGTTTGACTTTTTGTATAAGTCCTCTTCGTATTCGCCACTTTGACCTGTCCCTGAATGAAGGCATTTTTCAAAGACCAATCAACTGTATAAAATTTTTCAAAAATATTTTTCTTTGCTTCGTTACAAATTTTAAGATGGCATTTCATTTTACAAGAACAGGGACCAAAGTCAATTTTTTTGCACTTTTTGGTTTACCTTTTTCCGTCAAGTATTCTTCTCCCTTTGACCTGGCCATCTTTCTTTTATACCTGGCGTGACTTTCAGGTCTTATCGCCCGTTTTCTGGACTTTTTCATTGGCTCAGGACTTAACAAATAATTTTCTGTATTATTCTCATCTAAAAACAACATAAAATATTTTATAAAAATATTTTGCAGCAAATGTGCCTAACCAACAATAGTATATTTTTAGGTTTTTAGCCAATAATATGAAATATAGTAAATAATAATATTAACTAAATTGTAAATCCTTGCCTGAAGATGGAAACACATAATAAACATGAAATTGGCTTAGGCACCTTTGCCACTTGAATTATAACAATATAAAGTATTCGAAACTTCACTAAACGAAAAAAAATTTTTTTGTGGCTTAGGCACCTTTGCCTCTGAGCCCCTCAATTGTACTGAATGCTGTATTTATTCGGTGCTGCTACTCAAACAGCGGGGAAGTTTCTACAATGCGGAGAAGTCCCTAATTCGTATTATCCCAACAACGGGGAAGTCCCTTATTCGTGTGATTCTACCAGGTAATCGCTACATTTGCATATAATTGATTTTGTCTATAAGGTAACACTATGGGTCCAATAGACCCAGATAGTAGTTCCCGGTGGAAAACTTATATAAAAAAATATAATTATTGCATTAAATTAACACTATAAAAATATTACCAAAGGCATATAAATAAACAAAGTCAAGCAGCTACAGGCTCAAATAACATTAAATCTTGATATGAGAACATAATAAAATCACATTCGGGTCCATTGGACCCGCTCGGTAAACAGAGGGTTAATTTGTATGGTTTTAAGCATTCATTTGCGAGAACTACACCGCAAACAACACATTGTGGTTTCGGAATTCCTTCTATTTCTACGCAAATGAATCCAAATTTTATATAATTTGTATCATATTTTCTTCGTTTGTTTTTATTTAACTTCTTACATTTACGACTAGCGTTATTTTCTGTTTCATGTACGTTGGCATTATCTGTAGAACTATCACTATTTTCACTTGGTTCTTTTGAAGTGGTTGAAGCATTTTTATTTAGAAAATTAAGTAATGTCCCTTGTTTGCTCATTTTAAGTAAGAGTAAAAATTACAAAAAACTGCCACGACACGACTAATTCGAATTCGAAAAACGTTATGATCTTGTGACAACTCGCTGTGCAAACAAATAAAAAGTGCGACAGAGCCGGGAAACTGCCGGTAAGCAATGAATGAACGGCAATGTGACTCAGCGCTGAGATGCAAAATGCAATGTACAAAAAATGCCTTGTCAGATTCTTAGATCTCATTAAATTTCTTGAAAGTTAAACAGAAATAAAATGAAAACATATTAGTTACAAAAATCGTAGACTTATTTATCAAAACCATTTCTATTTTAAAAGAATTCAAAAGTTATAAAACCAACATAAAATAATTGTTGCGGCCCCCCTAAAAACCATGCGCCGCCCCCCAGGGGGCCGCGGCCCCCCGGTTAAGAATCGCTGCTCTAAACGTCTAAACTATAAACTTTTAATATTAGTTCTCTGAACCTAACTCATGCAGTTGTATATTATGCTATCCTCCTGAAACCGTCCTCGTACAGGTAGGAAAACCAGGTGTAACACTTAGGAAGTCGCCAGTCTTATTCTTCTTCGTGGTTGCCCCCTTGTTAGCTGCAGCCTCTTCCTTCTTCTTTTCAGTTTCTGGTAATTGTTCTCTCAGAAATTCTGCACTAATCCTTTTACCAGGAATCACTTCCATTTTCTTGTTGCATTTTTTCGACGCCTCGAATTGTGGCCTCCTATTCTCCATCAGAAAATTCAAAACAAAATCGCCGATTTGCGTAGAATTTTCATGGGGATTAAGGTCATTTTTGTAATGAGGAAGCTTTTCTAACACCTTTTCTTTATTTTAAGGAATGCCAGATCTGTTTTCAAAAGACTCTTTTTAGTTCAGTCATATTGTGCTTTTACCTGACAAGTTGTGGGGTAGTTTTGCTTTCTTCGATTCTATATGTTTTTTGGGGTGCTGAATCCAAATCCGAGGTTTCCCAACAAAATTTCGTGACGGAACATAAAAAAAAATGCAAAAAAAGGTAAAAAAATTCATTTTTTGGCGGAGTTTTGCTTATAACTCGAAAACTATTAACTTTTCGTAAATAACCTTCTTATGCAAAATGAAAGCTCATAAAATTTGCTACAAATTGCATTACATAGGTTTTATTCTCCGACGAACCGTTCAGGTTCCAGCGTCAGTTGAAAATTTTTCATTTTTCGGCTGTCTCCGCAAAAACCCACTTTTTCCACTCCAAAACTGTAATTTATTATCATTAAGTGCCGTTCGTTAATTAGTAAATATCTCCTAGGTTTGTATAGTCCTTTTTATTTAGTATATAATGTAAATATAAGTAATTTTTTCAAAAATTTCTTAATGTTCAAGTTATTTAATGAACTCCAAAATTTACAATTTCAGTTACAAAAAAGTTGCAATTCCAACGAGAAATTTTGAAAAGTTATTACATATTGACGTGTTCTTTTCAGTCCACGGACCAACTATTTATTTTTTTGAATTTCGTGAATTCAAATTTTTTCTTTAAACTTTTAATTTTCTTTTCCAAAACACTTTTTTCACTTCAAATCAAACTACTCATACAATTTCAAACTAAATTTCGTTTTTATTTATTAACAAATCAACTCTACAAAATTTTACAAAGGACTCGCTCAATTGCGTCCTATCCAGTCGACTGCTCGGCGTGGACTGCCCCTTCCTTCTTCCAACTCCAAACTTCCTCGTCTGCGCACAAAGACATTTATCCAAATCCAAATTCCCCCTTCTTCTTTTAAATTTAATTTACAATAATTTTTGTTACATTTTGAATTTTTCAAACATGTTAATTTTAATTTTTGAAATTTATCGAATTTTGGCTAACCATTGAAATACAGTTCAATATTGTTATAATGCATCATTAGTATTAATTCTATCTTCACAATAATTTAAAATCAAATTCGAATCGTTCGGCGGTTTCTCATTCTGCCCACGAAAAATTATGCGAATCGTTATCGTTTAGAAGGTCCTGGTCGAGATTTTTCGAAGGCGGCGGGTCCTGGCACAGGTTCGGGTTATTCTATCGTCAGCGTCGGGGCTTGTTCATCTGAAAAATTAAATAAGTGATGAGAAAAATACAACTTATGATCGTATACCTCAAGGAGAGATGAATGATTACGAAATGGATTGTGAGATTAGACATACCTTCCGCATCGTGTAAGCAATTTTGTTCAGTCTGTTCTCGGTCTCCTTCTTCGGTCTCTTCTTCGTTTATGTCACTGCCGTCTTCCGGTGGCTCGACGTTTTCACACAGGCTTTCTCACGATGTGCAGATATAGGAGCAATGAAGGCCTGCCTTCCTGCATCCACAATTGCGTTGGCAGCCTTTTTTACATTTACAAGAAATGTGCCGGAGTATCGAATCCGGTGCAGGGTTCAAAGTGGTTGGCACTGGCATGAGACCACTCTTTGTTTTTTTCCACCCCCACTCGCTCGGGTCTCTTTGTTGCTCGTCTAGTGTGGTTGGCCCGGATAACCACTGCTGCACCTGAAAGTAAACTCTCAGGGAATGTTGTCGTGCAGCAGCTTCGGTGGGGGGTATAGTACGGTGCAATTAGACTTAAACCCCAACATCCAAAGTAAAAGTTTCTAACCAACTCCAAATTGTTCTATACAGTGCACATATTGTTTGGTAAAAAGTTACACCATTTTGAGCGTCGGGTTTGGAAGGGGGGAGGGGTAAAGTTTGCAAATTTGTACTTTTTATCAGTTTTTATTAAATAAATCGAAAACTATGCGGTTTAGCGCGATAAGTGTTCTATACTAAAATGATCTACATTAAATTTCTAACACAAATGGTCCTCTGCATAATCTTGCTGAAGTCAACGGTTTCAGAGTTACGGAGGGTGTAAAAGTAGAATTTTTTTGTATTTTCAGATTATTTGGGAAAAATATGACATTACCACTAAGGAAAATATTTTTGTTATAGAGGATTGTGTTTTGTAAAAGCCAAATGAAATTTTAGTGGCCGGCGGTATGTTAGTGATAAGCCCTTGAAGGAACGACAACCTCACCACCTTCTCAAGGGTCGCTACTTTTTAAGGGAAAAGAGGCTTCCACAGGCCTAGGCCATATAAACCTGTGGTACGGAGAAACCCAACATGAACTTTCTCTAGACTCTAGACAGTTCCGTATCAAGAATGAATATCTTTTAAAAATGATTTTGAAATATAAAAATATGTATAAGCAAAAAAAAAAATTATGATATGTTATTATATTTAGAAAATTGGCATATTCGGTTGTATACTGCAACTATATTTCATTAAAATTAATGAACTGAGTTGTATAGTTGTAATAAAGTAGCCGAGGTAATAATAATAGTCAGGTAGATAATAAATATTATATTACAAAACTTAAATATAATTTCAGCGTAACTACAAATACAACCAAATACAACACCATGTTGCAAGTATCATTCTAGTATCATTATCTACATTACCAACACTCATTATTAAATATAAAAATATATATACAGAGTAAGTCAATATATCACAATACTCCACCCCTAATGGAGACAAACCAAATTAATTACAATAAATCAAATCAAAATTAATTACAACAAAATTAATTACAATAAATCAAACATATGTTAATCGATCCGGCTTTACAATATTTCGCCTTGTTCGATTTCGACCTATGCTATACGGACTTGTTACAGCTTCCGTAGCTATACCTTCATCCGCACCTGTATCAATTTCAACCTGCTTTGACCCCAGGTTATCATTGATCTCAACGGAATCTGACAACTTTTCCGTTTCCGTATTTTCCGGAATTTCTGGACCTACATTAGACACCTCAACTTCCGGACCTGCATTCACTATTTGATCCGCATGCCTTTTCCAGATTTTATCAATAGCTGGAATATAAATTGAATATACTCTATCGCCTAAAATGCCAACAATCTTCCCTCGACTCCAGGATCTATCTACAGAACGGTAATCTTTAACATAAACGCCCTGTCCTAATTCAAATACTATCTGCCTTGAACCTTTAAAATTTTTCACCTGTCTATCTTTATTTTTACTATCACCGTCAGGTAACAGTAATGAAAATTTATCTCTTAACTCATGCCCAAACATCAATTTAGCCGGAGTTTCCTGAGTCGTACTATGGGGAGTTGTTCTATAATTAAATAAGTAACGATTGATTATGGTCCGATCCGAATCATTTATATTTTGTTTATCTAGTAGAGCCTTTTTGAAATTGCTCTTAAAACTTTTAACAGCATTTTCTGCCGCCCCATTAGAAGATGGATGATAAGGTGGACTAGTTTTATGCCTAATATTATTTTTCTCGCAAAAAACTTTAAATTCTACCGAAGTAAATGCAGTACCGTTATCACTTACTATAACCTTTGGTAACCCAAATCTAGCGAAAATTTCCCTTAAAATTGCTACTGTTTCTTTACTAGTTGTACCTTTCACTTGAAAAACTTCAGGCCACTTTGTATATGCGTCTGTTAATATTAAGAATAACTTATTTTTGAATGGACCCAAAAAATCTATATGAATTCTTTCAAATGGTTTTGTCGTACTACCCCATTGTTTTAATGGCATTTTACTTGGTAGTGGTCTATTTTCCAAACATATTGAACAAGCTTTACTTACATTTTCAATGTCCTTGTCAAGACCCGGCCACCACAAATATTGCCTGGCCTTAGCTTTCATTTTAGATGCACCAAAATGTGAATCATGAAGTTGCTCTAAAATTTGTGCCCTAAACTTTGTAGGAATTACTACCCTATAACCCCACATTAAAATCCCTTGTTCTACCGTTAATTCGTCTCGTCTAGTATAAAAATGATTATTATCTTTATCAATACAAGTATTCCAGCCATTATTAACGTAAAATATAATTTTTGAAATTTCAAGATCCCTTGATTCAATTTGAATTTCCTTGGCATTCATTGTAAAATTAACTTGTACGAAATTTAAATAATTATAGTCTTTTTCACTATCTAAATTATCTTTTAATTGTAATGGTAATCGAGATAATGTATCAGCACTAATATTATCATTGCCTTTTATAAACTTAATATCAAATTCAAAACTACTCAAATAAAGAGCCCATCTTTGCAATCTGCTAGTAGCCATAGAAGGCATTCCCTTCTTATTTCCAAAGATAGCTATTAATGGTTTATGATCAGTGAGTAAATCAAATTTTCTACCTAACAAGTATTGTGAAAATTTAGTAACTGCATAAAAAATAGCCAAAGCTTCCTTATCTATTGTTGAATAATTTTTTTCTGCATCAGTTAAAACTCGTGAAACAAAAGCTATTGGTCTTTCATCACCATTTCTAAAAGTGTGACTAATTAAACCTCCGATCCCTTTATTGGATGCGTCGCATTTTAAATTTATGGGTAATCTTTGATCAAAATGACATAAAACTTTTTCAGATGCAATGGCTACCTTAGCCTTTTTAAATGACATCTCGCATTTAATATCCCACTTAAAACAAACACCTTTTTTTAATAACGCATATAGTGGTTGCATAATACTTGCCAAATTTTCAATAAATTTACCGTAATAATTTACCATTCCTGCAAAACTTTTGATTTCTGATACATTAGATGGACGTGGTACCTCTAAAATTGCCTTAATTTTATCAGTATCCTTCTTAATTCCTTGAGCATTAATTACAAAACCTAAATAATTAATTTCCTCTTTAAAAAATTCGCATTTATTTTTACTAAGTGTAAAACCAGCGCTTTCCAATTTATTAAAAACGTGTTTCAACCTTTGAATATGCTCATTATAGTCTTTTCCAGTAATTAATATGTCATCTAAATATGATACTACACCCTCTACACCTTGTATGGTTTTCTCAATAACTTTTTGAAAAATTGCGCAAGCTGGTTTTGTACCAAAAGGTAATCGATTTACAGCATAAATACCTTTATGTGTACTCCAAGCTAACAGTTTACCTGTTTCATTATCTAATTGCAATTGATTGTACGCCTGACTTAAATCTAACCTCGTGTAAAATTTACCACCCTGTAGTGCCACAAATAATTCTTCTACTCGCGGTATCGGATAATGTACGTCTCTTAAATATTTATTAATCGTAACCCTGTAATCTGCGCAAATTCTGATACTACCATCTTTTTTTAAAATAGGTACTAATGGTGTACCCCAATCACTATGTTCTACCTTTGTAATTACTCCTAATTTTTCTAATTTGTCTAATTCCTTTTCGACTAAATTTTTAAACGCATAAGGCAGGTTTCGTGGTTTTAAAAATACTGGCTTGACATCAGAATCAACTTCCAGCTTAATTTTTTTAAATTTATAACAACCTATTCCATCTGCAAATAAACCCTTGAAATCCTCCAGAAGATCATCTAGCATTAAAGGCTTTTTATGGTTCATATTATATAAATCTCCTTGATTACTAATAGTCAGATCAAACAAATGAATCCAATCACGGCCCATCAATGAAGGTCCTCTCTTCTGAACAACTAATAAATTACCGTCTTTAACTATTTCGTTGATTTCAATTTTAACCTTAAGTCTTCCCAACGGTTTAATCACCGTACCATCATAACAATAAAGTTGTACATTACAATTATCTAATCTATATTTTGAAAATAATCTCTTATAGGTATCAGCAGAAATTACAGAAAGACCAGATCCCGTATCAACTTCCATTTCCAACTGAATATTATTGATTTTAACCAAAGCTTTAATTGGTTCCAATTTAAAAATACTACTAACTTTATCAACATAAGTTAGATTAAAAAAATTGGAATTTGATACAGAACTGTTCTCAACATGTACTTATCATTTAAATAATGTTGACTTTTCTTGCATATTTTCGCCAAATGTCCAACACCTTTGCAAATTTTACAGCGATATAACCTATATTTGCACTTGCTAAAATTATGTGCCTTCTCCTCGCCACAATGAAAACACACCACCTTGGGGCTTCCTTTATTGATATTCGTCTTCTTAACCGGTGTACCATCTTGCCAATTTCGTTTACCATTGTTTCTTTGATCCATCTTATTAATTGTTGTACCATCCATTGGTACCATATTCGCCTCTTTATTTAACGCTATTTTGAGTAAATCTTTTGACAACGTTCCATGACTTTCTTCACAAAGTCTATCCAACATTTGCGATTTGTTCAACCCAGCCATGAAAACCAAACCTACTAACAAATCTAAAGACTGACCAAATTCACAATAAGCTGCTTCGCTTTTTACACGCATGAACCAATCTCTAACCGATTCCATTGACTGCTGTTTTAAATTTATAAACAACACCCTTTTTCGATTCACTGGTGTACTCCTCGTAAAATGTAACGCTAAAATCTCCGACAACTCCGGAAATGTTTTGCTACTTGGTACATCTGGATAGCACACATCCCGTAGTGCAACATATGCAGCCGGTCCAATCAAGGTAATCAACGTTGAAACTTTCTTTGTTTCCTCAATATTGTTCACCAAAAAATATTGTTCCAATCTTTCCTTGTATATTTTCCAGTCATCGTTAATATTAAATTGTTCCATTGACCCAATTACACCACGATAATTATTTGTCTGCGCCATTTTATTTCAATTTTAAAACCACAAAAAATAACGAATCCTTTTCTTTTGCACCTTGCAATTTTCAAAAAACTTCACTGTTTATCTCGTCGCCAATGTAATAAAGTAGCCGAGGTAATAATAATAGTCAGGTAGATAATAAATATTATATTACAAAACTTAAATATAATTTCAGCGTAACTACAAATACAACCAAATACAACACCATGTTGCAAGTATCATTCTAGTATCATTATCTACATTACCAACACTCATTATTAAATATAAAAATATATATACAGAGTAAGTCAATATATCACAATAGTAATTGTATAGTAATATTTATATAAAGTTGAATGCGAACTCAAATTAGTGTGAGGTATTAATTTCAGTCTTCTTCAAACATAACACCCTCCTCTTCTAGATCTTCGTCTCTGATGTCCGTGTCTCTGTTTGTACATCCTAGGCCTGAGCAATTACTGCATATGCTAGAGCAGTTTAGGCCACTCTTTCTGCACTCGCAATTACGGACGCATTCGTCTTTGCAAGCGCACACTACGAGAGAAAGTAATTCCTGGGGAGCTGCAGGGCGTACTGTTGTAATTGGTCTCAGGTGTTCGCCAATCTTCTTCCACCCCCACTCGAGTGGGTTCTTCTTCTCATTCAGCCACTGCTGGACCTGGTGGTAGGTTCTAAATGAATGCTGCCTGGAAGCTGCTGAAGTGGGGGGAAGTGCAGCCAACTTGAACAATGCATGTATAGGCTGCTTTGCAATAGCCTTTAAGTAACACTGGTAGCGAAAACAATCTAAATCTTCAGTATTGTTGGCTCCAAACATCGCGAGAAGGAAATGCTTTCCAGCGTCAGCGACTTCACTGGGGTCAGCTTTGGGGTCGTTGAAGACTAGAAGTTTCGTACGAAGAGCATTGTTGGCTTGCACTTTTCTATAAGGTGTAATTTTCCCTTCCTGTAAATAGCTGATACAGTGTCACATCCTGATGTGAATGCGTATATTGCTAACAGTACAGCTTTCATATCCCCAATGTCTCGCTGAATGTCAGAAATAGAGTAAACTTTTTTCTGTTCATTCCCTCTCTTTGGTACCACCATTTTCAATTTGTTTTCTGATGGTGCGTGAACAGTCAACAAGACCAGTAAGTCCGTGTCATCGCCAATCACACAGACTTCCACTCCTTTCTCAGCTTCATCTATCGCTGTTAAGACTATTGGTAAGTCAGCGTCACCCGATGCTTGATGAACAGTGCAACCACGTCTTTTCAAATGCACTGTAAGGAGAGAAATAAGTCCCATTTTGTTCTTATCGTTAGCTAGAAATTCACTTTGATTGATGTTGACTTGGATTGAGTCTTCTACTTTCACTTCAATATTAGTGGTAGAACGTGATCTGCGTAAGTGTTCTTCATCTTTAGTGTTTCCTTGTCCGTATCCATCAAAAACAACAGTTGCTTGCCCGTAATGAACAATTATGTAATCGGTGTATTGCTCGCAAATCTGTCTGAAGGTAGCTGGGCGTTGCCAGACCACACGATGAAGCAGATGACCTCCATCAATGATATAGGACACCTTATCTGACTCTGGGGTGATTGATAATTCATTTGAATCTGGTACCAAAACTTTCACCATAGAAGATTTGATTCCCTTCCTCAACAAGCCAGATTCGTCGAATAAGGATGGCGGATAAGCACATAATTCAAAACCAAATATTTCTTCAAGTCTGTCATCACTCTTTACTGTGCACACCATCCGATGTAAGAGAGTGTTAGGATTCACACATACAGTGGTGTTGTTAATTATCATGGACTTGGTTATAGAGGCTAGAGACTTAACAGCTAACTTTCTTTTCAAGTGTATTTCCTTAAATGTTTTGTTCTCAATCTCTTTTAAGGCTACTGTTCCAACTTCAAACGCTTCATCACAATTCACGGTTTTATCTGCTACAACCCCTGTTGATAAGGACGAGAGTTCAGGTGTTTTCGAAAACGGGTTGTGTTCCTCAAGCCAAGAAATAAAAGTTTGCAAGTCCTTCAAATTTCTTTTCTGTCTTGCCTCTCGTAGCTCCACATGCTGTTCTGAAGAGACGCTGTGCACACCTGAAAATTCTTCTATTGCTCCACACACCCGAGTACAAGCTGGCATGGAGTTTATCCAAGTTGCAATAGTGGTCGCTGTTATTCCCCTGCCTCCGGTCAATCCACCAATGCTACTCAAGGATCTCATCAAAACTTGTTCGATCGTCATGTCACTCCAGACCAAAACTTTTCAGTACGTCGGATGGTGAAATAACCTGCACTAACAAAGAAATCGTTTTCTGGGCTCTTTGTGTTGAGAAGTTCCAGCGAGTCTTGTAGGTAAACATGTGCAGATTTAGCATAGTTCAAGTGACCAGACGCATGGAAAATGGGGAGCATTTGATGTATACAGTAAAGGTGAAGGTGAAAGTTCCCACTTCTCTCAGCTGCAATAAACATTCTAACAAGCTCAACCATTTCTATGAAGTTCATCCACAATTTTTGCGTTCGTCCTGATTCTTTCAAACTTTGGAGTTTGTTTTCCAAAATTTCTACGAAGCTCTTCACTGCAGCTGACTGCGTAATCTCTTCAGAAGATACATTGCCACGCTTTAAAATCGAATAGACTAAATTAAGCTCATCTTTATCCACGCTGATGAAATTTTCACTAGTTTTCAAAAAAATTGTAATGAGAGCCTCTTCAACTAGAAAGAGGGCACGAATAACCCTAGAGTAAGCTTTACCGTTCATCATTTGTTGAACACTGTTTTTGGCATAGACAGTACTGTACAGCTCCTCCAAGCCACTTCCGGCCATGATGAATCCAATCGCTGACAAAAAGGACATTAACAAGTGAAAACCTCCCAGTCGAATGAACAGTGACTTCAGTGGGCTGTCATCAGGTGCTGCTGCTACCATTTCACGAGCTTTAGCGTACAGTCACAAGCGTCACCATTGTTAGGTTTTGTCCATTGCTAGCCCCTTTTGTGGCAGCTTGGAGAAGAGCCGTATAAATTGTTGATGGATTTGAAGGAGCTAAGTTGATGAATGGAAGAAGGACTACAGCGGAAGTTTGGAAATCTCTCTTCATATACAGCATTTCCATACAGCCACTCCAACCAAGTGTTATGTATACCCTCCTTTCCGTTCCTAATGAGAGAACGGTTTGGAAAGGCAAACAAGACCACGCAGAAGTAAAACTCCTACTTATATTCGTGGTAACCCTGATGTTGGTATAAGCTAACTCGCTATAGCCTGGAAGCGAGGGTCGTAAGTCCAATGAAATTTCCACTCTGCGTTGTGCTGAAAAATACGAGGGTACGCTTCGTCGAAAAATAAAACAATAATTAACAATAAAGTTTTAATGAAAATTGAAACGATTACGACAATTACAAACGCTCGTGGTAGTGGCGTGCCAAGAACAAGAAGCACGTTAACTGATGGTGACAACGGTACGTCAAAGGTGACACAATACGGGACACCAGAATGGTAGGCCCGTCAATACAAATAATTGACTGTAATGAATTACCACAATACCACAAGAATAAATCCACACAAGAATATAAAATTTGTCTCACCTTGATATCAATCGTGAGTTCACACAATGGAGATGACAGCAATAATCCTTGTATGGAATGCAGTGGTTGGTGTTGAATTCCAATGGCTCCCAATCTAAGATCCTCGGACTGCAGTACACCGACGTAATACTCGATTAGCAGGTTCGGGCAGGCGGACACGAAAATGGACAGGAGTCACTTCGCTGCGTTGACAGTATGGTACAGGTTGACGATCCAAATAAAACAAAGTGATCGTCCAGTACAATTTGATCACAAAAACTGAAGCCGCGATTGACAATAACAATCGACTTCCAAATGTAAATAAAAGCAGCTGTCAAAATAGTCACCAGACGAATGTTACCAAATAAAATTATGGTTGGTACCAATTTATACTTCGATAAAGAAAATATGGTGGTTCGATACAACCACTCGAATATTTTCCAAAAAAATGCTTGAACTGGCTAAAACAAAATAGCTACGCACTGCTTTCACGAAATCCGTAATGACGGTGGAATTACTAATGCGTATCACTAATTTTGTAACGAAAATCGACTTATAAATAATTGATTTGCACGCGATCAATGAATATCGACCTGTCGTATCGCACTTCAAAGCCAAAGTTAAGTTTTTTTAACGGCGCGCGTCTATATCCTGTACTATCAAGTACGTTGTAAAAATGAGTAAAAAGATGGCGCTTGGAGTAACAATTTATAATTTAAATGTTATGAATTAACATTTGGAACGAAATAGACATATTTTGTTACACACCCCCCAACTAAACGATCTGGCCGCAGGCCAAGATCTAAAAAGATCAGATAAAGAAGTTGACATTTACAACGAACTGTGAATTTACAGAAGAAACCGTACTGTAGTGAGGAGAGAGTTTGTCGCAATAATGGTAGGATAGAAATATCAAGCTTAACAAGTAAAAAAATGAGCTTAAAATATTTCAATAAAAAAAATAAAATAAAAAAATCTCTAAAGGATTAAGAATAAAATAATAATTGTATGGTTTTTCACCCATGGGACTAAATGTCGCCTTAAATCCGCGGAAACGAAAACCAATTGGTAGAGCTAATGATAGCTACTGAAAACCATAATGTATAAATGATTTTGTCTCAGATAAAAATCAATGAGTACAAAATGGGCAGCCCGCATTGGACCTGCACCTAAAAAAGTGAATACAAAAAAATCTTTAGGGACATCAAGACAAAAAAAAAACGTCTGATAATCAACCTGGGAATGGGTCACATAGGATCCATTCTAGAATAGTCAAACAAAAAAATTATCTTCAACTAATTCTACTTTCCAGTGTGAGACACTCATGGTTCTCAACCCAAAGGAAATGGTATTTTGCAAAATAAACAAAATAATTAAATAATTTGATCAAACGAATATTTGATCAACAGATCGTCCTACCAAGACTTTGACAGCTTCTCCGGAATCGTTGGAATAAATTCCGATGGAATAATTAGTGGCGAGATGGTCTGCACTAATTATGACGTAAAAACCAGGGAGTAAAAAATAAAACCCTTGACCCTGAATAGTAAAACGGATGGAATGTTTTACGGGATTTTTTATTATATGATCTGAGATGGAATGTGATCAATAAGTTGATGTGTCGACAAGAATACGGCCAACGACCCTTCATGCCCGTAACAGGAGGAAAACCAGCCGATTACCCCCCAACTAAGATTTCTGACCAACCCCACTGAGGTGTAGTCAATCCCGTCAGAAAGCAACAAACCGGCCACCCTGCCTGCACTAAGCACGAAGTCCGCTAACACCATAAATGCCAACACAAATAAGCAAGTGGTAAGACTGATGGAATGTCTTACGGGCTGTTTTATATGATCTGAGATGGAACATGATCAAAAAGAGACGACATTACTAATAAAATGTAGGATTCAAGGTGTAATCGAACCCCCCTGTGACAAACATTACCCAACCTCCGCCCATTTAATGTGGATTTTAACCCTGAATGGATATTCGATCATCGTCGTCATCGGGATGTGATTTTAAGTCCTTAATATGATAGACACCTACATCTTTACCACGCTCGTTGACTAAACGATAAGTTAATGGGCCAGTAACCTCGCGAACCTTGCATTTGATATACTTAGGAGATAGCTTACTACTAATTTTGTTCGGAGCATTAGAAAGTACGAAATTTCTTCGCCAAACTATGTCACCTACTCGAAAATTGATGGATCTTTTGCGCAAGTTGTAATGTTTAGCCCCCCTAAGATAAGCATTATGCAATCGCTTAGTAACGTCTTCGAACACCCCATTTAACTTTCGCATATCATGCGCGACGCTTTCACGGTTAGCAAGGGTTAGATCATCCTCTTTAAACTGTTGGATGCGACCGTAATAATCTCCGTTTATCGGAACAGTGCGACCTAAATTCAAGAATGATGGTGTATACCCCGTAACTTCGTGGGTAGCAGATCTTAAAGCATGTGCTATCTTAAAAATTTCTACATCCCAACTACGATGATCACGCTTGACATAAGACCTAATAGCGGTACCAATGACTCGATTATATCGCTCTACAAAATTTACTTGTGGATGGTAGTTGGCATTTTTCCACACATGTGAAATCTTGTAGTTGTTCATTAGTTCTTGAAATTCTTTTCCCGTAAATTGGGGACCATTATCGACTTGGCAAATCATCGGTGTACCAAATAGAAGGAATACTTCATTTTCCAAAAACTCACAGATGGCCTTAGCCGTAGCTTTTCGTAATGGTTTGACTAATACAAATTTCGTGAACCAGTCACAAACTACAAGTAATACTGTATTACCTTTTGCAGAACGGGGAAATGGACCCATTAGGTCGATGGAAAGACATTGAAAAGGAAAACGGACTTTTTTCTCTTTACCCATTAGTCCGTAGCGTGCGCCTTGGCAAGCTTTAGAAGCCAGACAAACAGAGCAACGACGCACGTAGCGAGCAACGTCAGTACGCATTTTAGGCCAGTAATAAAGCTCCAGAATTTTATTAAAAGTTTTTAAAGTACCTAAATGTGCAGACGTAGGATCGTCATGACACATTTTCAAAATTTCATTACGACGAGGTTTAGGAATAATCTGTTTCCATTCAACCAAATTGGAAATAACGTCGTGTTTGTTTGTAATGAGCTTATACAGACGATCTGACTCAATACGCCAGTCTGGATAAAGTTGCGGATTTGTTCTAACGTTGATCAGCATGCGCCGATACCAGGGATCCAAGTCATCATCAGTTAAGACTAATGAAGAGACTTCCAAGGGAGCACGGGACAAGGCATCTGGAACTACATGCAATTGACCTTTGCGATGCTGGATGTCGAAAGAATGTTGAGCAAGACGAACGGACCAACGGGCTAATTTATTGGCTGGATCTTTCATATTCATGAGCCATAAAAGTGAATAATGATCGGTCACAACTGTAAACTGAGTACCCTCAACATATGGTCGAAACTTTTCGATACCAAATAAGACCGCTAAACATTCACGCTCCGTCGTCGAATAATTTCGTTCAGCCTTGTTCAAGGTTCTAGATGCATATGCAATGGGTCGCTCATCATCACCTTCACCCTGTGTCAAAACACTTCCCAAACCGTAACCTGATGAATCGCAGTGTATAAAAAATCTCTTTTCAAAGTTGGGACTAACCAAAACGGGTGCTGTAACTAGTAGTTTCTTTAAACTCTCAAATGACTCAATAGCGTTAGGAGTCCAAGTAATGGTTTGACGTTTAACCCGTCCCTTAATTAACTCAGTAATGGGAGCAGAAAAGGTGGAGAGATTAGGGATAAATCGTCGATACCATCCTATAAGTCCAAGGAATCGTTTTACTCCAGTAACAGTAGTTGGACGTTCAAATTTAGTTATAGCCTCAACTTTGTCAGGGTCGGTATGAAGACCAGATTTGTCAATAACATGACCTAAAAATTTTAATGTGGATCTGCAAAATTCACATTTTTCAAAGTTAACGGTTAGGTTAGCATCTTTCAGTTTCTCAAAGACTTGTTGCAAAAGGCTTAAATGTTCGGCAAAGGTATTGGAAACTACGATTATGTCGTCAAGGTAAACAAAGACCTTCTCACCAAGCAATGAACCAAAAACGTTGTCCATTAATCGCTGTTGAGTGATAGGGGCGTTGGAAATTCCAAACGGCATAACGACATACTCGAAGAGACCTCTGCCAGGCACAGTAAATGCAGTCTTTTCACGAGATGAGGATGAGAGAGGAACTTGCCAAAATGCTTTTTTAAGATCTATAGAGGTCAGGAATCTAGCGTCCTGTAAATGAGATAAAATGTCATCCAATCGAGGGAGTGGGTACGCATCCTTTTTAGTCAATTGATTTAATTTACGGCCATCGAAACACAGTCGATAGGAACCGTTCTTTTTACGGACTAAAAGCATGGGTGACGACCAAGCACTCTTAGAAGGGACAACGATGTTCATTTGTAGCATTTCGTCTAGTTCACGGTGAGCAATAGCTCGCATGGGTGGAGATAAGGGATAGAAACGTTGCTTGACAGGAGCGGCTGAACCCGTATCTATATGGTGAATTACCCTATCAGTACGAGTCAACCCCTCACGGTCCAGTTCCTTATATTTGTCTTTCATGGAAGAAAGCATAACCTGCTGCTCTATTGATAATTCGGAAGCGGAACGCATAAATTCCGTGGCACTAATTTGATTAACAAAATATTGGTCTCTACCAAAATCAATTTTGACACCAAACATCTTGCAAAAATCTATACCTAGGGTTAATGATGTGGTGATACTACGGCAAACTATGACGTTTAAAACTTTGGTAACTTCACCAATGGTGATAGGAAGCATGACTTCACCTAATAAATCTTGTGAAGTTCCATCAGCGGAATGTAAAAGAGATTTGGTGCCGCGCGTAAAACATAAATCTAACTGATTTATTAAAAAGTGCGCATCACTACCCAGAATAGAAACAGATGCTCCAGAGTCAAGCAGAGCAGCAAGAGGTACCCCCCCCACAGTTAAATTAACATAAGGTCTTAGGTCTCGCGTGGGATGTGTAAAGAGAGCGGAAGTAGTCTGCGATGATCCGCAAAAAGAGCGTACGCGTCCTAACCACCCCTTCCAACACAAGGAATCGGCTTTAAGAGCCTTCTTGAGACGCACGCCGTGATGCCATCTCGCTCTTCTTCTTTTGTCGGCCTTTAACGCGGATTTGCCGGGCGAGCCGAAACGCCTCTCCGCCTTCGCAAGTTTTTTGAACGTCCTTGATGTTTTCTAGGACATGTGTTGGCAGTTACCCCTTTTTGGCCGCATATAAAACAAAATTTAGATAAAGGTTTTGGGCAATCCTCAAAACCATGCGCGGGATTATTACAGTTCCAACAGTTATCTAGAGAGTTGTCTGACTGAGGGTCTAATGGAAAATGAGTAGTAGTAATGGGAGATGAAGACATTGAACAAGTGGCCTCTGATGGAGTAGTCCACTTTATGACTCTTTCAGCCGCTTGAGCTGCTGTAATAAGTGCTTCTCTAGTTTTGTATTCGTTTAACCCTAAGGTTAATGAAATTTGTGGAGACATGTTACGTCTTATAACCCATAGCTGTTCCTCATCCGAAGGAATTGGATTTAATCTAGAAAATTGAGCAATCATGGATTCTATGAATCCCAGAACAGATTCGCCTGGTAATTGTTTCCGAGCCCGGATTTGATCGGCATATTCTCTACTATAATCGAGAGATAAAAATCGGACTTTCAAAGCATCCATTAATTGTGACCAATTTGAAATAGTCGGACTCAAGGAACGGTACCAGACCAATGCCTCGTCTGAAAAGAATTCCCCAGCTTTTCTAAATAATTCGTCTTCTTTAACCCCTCGTGAACGTGCAAGCTCTTGTGCGCGCTCAATAAAATCAAAAACGGCTTTAAAATTACCCTTGCCATCATAGCTAAGACCCCATTTGTGGACAGATACCCGATTTTGCGATTGATTTAATAAAATGTTAGTTAAGGCGGTGCTAATGTCTGGATTAATCGGAATTGAATCGGTAAGAGTGGACCTACGTGAAGGATGAAAATTACTTGCTTGAACCGGAGAGTTCGTGATTGGTAATAACTCCTCGCTTTCCAGCGCATCTGAATCTTTGATTAAAGATTCGAGATTCTCACGTAAAGTTTTACACGTACCTATTAATGTATTTCTCTTGGGATCATCAAAACCAACTCCTTCCATTAAATCCAAACGATTACTATAATGCGCCAGCCGATGATCTAACGCATCCAAAAGCTTATCATCAACATTAGTTGACAAATCATTAATTTGTTTACTGATTACTGAAAGGGACTTTTCGCATATTTCTAGTTCGGCAGGTATGTCAACTGGTTTATATTTAATCATTGCTAATGATGAATTATATTTCTCATCGCGCATCAACTGACATAGTAATTTACGACGAGAAGCTAAATGTTCAGGAATTCCGGGTAAATCATTTCCTTTGCGTCGTTGCAACTCAACGGCGATCTCCTCTCTAGATAAGGCTGCCACGTAAGCTTTTTCAGACATAATAATTAACTTGACAAAGACGAAGTATAAAAATGTAAGCGTTCGATACAACACGAAACTAAATCGTACAAAGAATTGAATAATAAAAAAATAAATAGTGCGTAAACACGACTCCCAATTGCGTGACAAAACAAATACAGTCAAATTGCAATTGGAGGGAACGCAACAAATGATATTATTATTCTGATATATATACGTAAATGGTTTCTCGCCGGTGTGAATTTTGAAATGGGCGTAGCGTTACTCGCAAGCAATAATTAAAAATAATATATATATTGCAAAAATGAATAAAGCGAGAGCACAACAAAAGGATATTTCGTTCTTGAACCAACAAAACTTGTGCACCACAAACAACAAAGTAAAAAGGTTTTTCGCCGGTACGAGTACTAAGTTGACAACTCAATTTATTATTATTTACCATGTACCAAACCATACAAACAAGCAAAGCGCCCAGTCCACAACGCTCTCCAGTTGCCAAAAACTGCTGTAATAATAAAAAATTAACACGACCACAAACGTTCCGTTGTCGAATCGTATGCACGAAAACGCACCTCGGGACAAACACAGAGTTGGAAAATCAACAAATCGAGTTCCACGTATGGACGCCAGTGTTATGTTTACCCTCCTTTCCGTTCCTAATGAGAGAACGGTTTGGAAAGGCAAACAAGACCACGCAGAAGTAAAACTCCTACTTATATTCGTGGTAACCCTGATGTTGGTATAAGCTAACTCGCTATAGCCTGGAAGCGAGGGTCGTAAGTCCAATGAAATTTCCACTCTGCGTTGTGCTGAAAAATACGAGGGTACGCTTCGTCGAAAAATAAAACAATAATTAACAATAAAGTTTTAATGAAAATTGAAACGATTACGACAATTACAAACGCTCGTGGTAGTGGCGTGCCAAGAACAAGAAGCACGTTAACTGATGGTGACAACGGTACGTCAAAGGTGACACAATACGGGACACCAGAATGGTAGGCCCGTCAATACAAATAATTGACTGTAATGAATTACCACAATACCACAAGAATAAATCCACACAAGAATATAAAATTTGTCTCACCTTGATATCAATCGTGAGTTCACACAATGGAGATGACAGCAATAATCCTTGTATGGAATGCAGTGGTTGGTGTTGAATTCCAATGGCTCCCAATCTAAGATCCTCGGACTGCAGTACACCGACGTAATACTCGATTAGCAGGTTCGGGCAGGCGGACACGAAAATGGACAGGAGTCACTTCGCTGCGTTGACAGTATGGTACAGGTTGACGATCCAAATAAAACAAAGTGATCGTCCAGTACAATTTGATCACAAAAACTGAAGCCGCGATTGACAATAACAATCGACTTCCAAATGTAAATAAAAGCAGCTGTCAAAATAGTCACCAGACGAATGTTACCAAATAAAATTATGGTTGGTACCAATTTATACTTCGATAAAGAAAATATGGTGGTTCGATACAACCACTCGAATATTTTCCAAAAAAATGCTTGAACTGGCTAAAACAAAATAGCTACGCACTGCTTTCACGAAATCCGTAATGACGGTGGAATTACTAATGCGTATCACTAATTTTGTAACGAAAATCGACTTATAAATAATTGATTTGCACGCGATCAATGAATATCGACCTGTCGTATCGCACTTCAAAGCCAAAGTTAAGTTTTTTTAACGGCGCGCGTCTATATCCTGTACTATCAAGTACGTTGTAAAAATGAGTAAAAAGATGGCGCTTGGAGTAACAATTTATAATTTAAATGTTATGAATTAACATTTGGAACGAAATAGACATATTTTGTTACACAAGTTTACATTTTTCTGGGCCTTCCAACCAGGTACCACTCAACAAAAAAAAATTAAGTGTTCGTCCATGTTCATATGACAGTGGTTTTATTTTCAAGGAATCTATGTTTGTAGCAACTATTTTGGAATAACCAGATGTACTTGGGGCTCTGTAAGTTTGCAAATCAAACAGGCCTTGTTTTTCAACAGCATGAGCAGTAACGTTCTTTCGAGGTACATTGTCCTCCACCTGAAGAGCGGTTTTTGGTGTTACGCAAGCAATACCACCCATGACATGGAACGTGTTATGGCCATCCAGAGTGTGGACATTGTAGTCAGCATTATCGTACACAAATTGCACGTATCCGTTCTCAATTATTGTGCTCTCCTGGGAAGTGATCGATCTCTCATATTGTAAAACTTCCTTGTAAGGTACACAAAAACCCAAATTACACAGGATATCGATCAAAACTTTTGAACCAAATTTTCTGTGCAATGAAACACCCGTTCCAAGTTGTACAGGGGACAAAAATGATCTTGGTCGTGCACCGCTTATTATACTGTGACATATTGTAGTTGTTTTCCTTTCAATTATTTGTTTCGTCCTTTGAATTTTTTCGGGTGTTTGTCTTTTAGAAGTAGGCTGTATGATTTCGGTTATCAAGACATTGAGCACTTCAGGTACCAGTTCACCTCCTCCTTTACAAATTTCTTCAATTGTTGGAAACTTAGAATAGCTTGATCTCACGTCGAATAATAGCTGCTGCAGTTTTGATAACTCTCAGTTCCTCTTGAGCTTCGTTATCAGAGTTCCGATTTCTATACCAGTTATCTGATAAAATATTAGTAGTGGCTTCAGAAAAACAAATCACACTTCTTTTCCCTGGTAAAACTGCAAAATTTAAGCTATTACCGTAGCGCTGGGTAAGCTTTCTTTTCAAATGTGTGTCAGTATATTGCTCAACTTCGGGACTCAGTCGAACGTACATAATTTGTAATTCTTCAAAAGCGTACTGACATTCATCATTTTCCTCCAAATAATCACACAGCTTTTCAAAAGCGTCCTCTCTTTTGGCATCAGCGCTTGAGCCACCTTTGCTCGTTACTGCACCTTTTTCGGGCCGTGAAGACCCTGGCTTTTGAAATGTCTGGTAACAATGCCAGTGGTATCTCCCATCAGCACTGACGAGATCTATGACCTGAGAGAGCCTTACCCTCACCTCATCTCCCCACTTATCATCTCAGCTGCCAATCGTCGAGCGTCCTTAGCTTGATGTTGGTGTCCGGTCCCGCTCGTACGTCCGCTCTCTCTCTCGCCAATAGGTCTATTGGCGGCATCGAGGCCAAGACTCGCACGGCGTCGCCGGACGCGGTTCTGTAGGCGCATGTGACTCTCAGGGCCATCTTGCGTTGGACCGCTAGCAGCTTGTTCTTATTTCGCTCGACGTTGACAGCTTCCTGCCACACCGGAGCGGCGTACAGCATCACGGAGTGAGCGACGGTACCCAGCATCCTCCTCTTTGTCGGCTTCGGGCCGCCGACGTTGGGCATTAGCCTTGCGAACGATGTCACTATGGCCGTCGCCTTGTTGCACGTCGTCCGGATGTGTTCGGCAAAGTTGAGATTCTTGTCTATTATCACTCCTAGTTTGGTGACGGAGTCTGATTGCAATTGGGGAACCGCCCAATTGCAATCTCATACTAGGAGCCTTTCTTCTGCCGCGGATTACTACTGCCTCGGATTTCTCCGGCACCAGCGTAAGTCCGCGGCTGCCCGCACAGTTGTTGATGCTGGCGATCGCTTCGTTAGCCTTGGCTTCGATTGCCGACGCCTCCCTGTCGATCACTATAAGGGTGAGGTCGTCGGCGAAGCCGTAGAGCGTCGTTCCTGCTGGTAACACCAGCCCGAGTACCTCGTCGTACATGATGTTCCACAGGGTCGGCCCCAAGACCGAACCCTGCGGTACTCCGCTGGTTACTTCTCTGATGGCCCCGTTCAGGACGAGGCTCCTGTCGTGGAGATAGCTCGCCACCAGGTTGAAGATTTCCGGGCTGGTGTTTCGGGCCCTCAGCGAGGTCAGTATGTGCCTCCACCCTGCGCAGTTGAAAGCGTTCCTGACGTCCAGGGTGGCGACAAGGCAGAGACGTCTGGTCCTCCAGGTGCCCTGCACTGCTTCGCCCGCGACTCCCACTATCGCTTCTAGAGCGTCTATAGTGGATCTGCCGCTTCGGAAGCCATACTGCCTGTCGTTGAGTTTGTTGCCCTCTTTGTCTATGTCTCGGATGTACCTTGCCGACGTGGTCGAGGAGGCAGATCGGCCTATAGCTGCTCGCCTCGTCGACAGGTTTATCTCCTTTGCGGGCCAGCACCAGTCTCGCCTTCTTCCACCTCGCCGGGAACTCTCCCTTGACGAGGCAGTTGTTGAAGGCGGCCAGGAAGGAGGGCCCGCTCTCGTTGGCAGCTATCTTAACGGCGCGGCCGGGGATGTTATCCGGACCGGGGGCCTTGTCTGCTGCCAGTCTTGCTATTGCTGTTGTGAGCTCTTCGATAGTGAAGAGGTCGATCTGCGGGGAGGGGGGCATTAGAGGCTCCACGAAGGTTTGATGGATGGGGAAGAGCACGGTGGCAATCTCTTCGACCTTAGGAGGGCTAGGTCCTGTCATGTTTCTCCCGCCTCGCAGCTTTCCCCTCACTATCTTGTAAGCCGTACCCCATGGGTCGGCGTCTAGCGTCTTGAGGAGCTCCAGCCAGCAGCTTCTCTTGCTGTCTGCAATGGCCTGGCGGAGCTTCTTCTTAGCCTGTTTGTAGTTTTCGGCAGAGTGTTGGCTTCTTACCCGTTGGTTCGCTCTGCCGAGCTTCTTGGCCGTTTGTCTGGCTTCCTGGATCTGTTGGGTCCACCAGTGGACCGGTCGCCTTGCCGGGCCCCTTCTTCTCGGCATAGCCTCCTCGCATGCTCCCACCAGTGCCTCGGTGAGGGCGTCTGCGTCGGCTATCTGCCTCGATGAGGCTCTTCTTGAGAATTCGACCCTGAGCGCTTCTTCGTTCATCTTGAATGACGACCATCCCTCTGCCTGTAGAGTTGTGGCACGTTCGGCTCTTTCCAGGCAGAAGTAGATGTACTTGTGGTCGCTCAGAGTCTCTTCCTCGAGTACCCTCCAGTCGGCTATTTCCTGGAGCGCCCCGCTCGTCGCCAGGGTCACGTCTAGGATTGAGGTGGAGTTCCCCCTTACGAAGGTGGGGGTGTTGCCGATGTTCGCCACTTCCAGTCCCGCCGGACCCAGGATGTCGTAGAGGGATTCCCCTCGCTCGTCTTCGTTAGGAGAGCCCCACGCCGGGGACTTCGCGTTGAAGTCGCCCCCGACTATTACTTGATCGCCGCGCGCTCGGGCCGCTCTGACCTCTGCGGCTAGCAGGTCGAGCTGGGTTCTGAAGTCTGCGATCGGGTCGTTGGGTGAGTAATAGCAACTAATTACTCTCACCCCCCCGATTTTGACCCAGGCGTAGCCCTCGCCGCTTCCTATCCCCTCCGTCGGTGTTGTTGGGGGCAGGTAGATGGCTGCCCTGCCGCTCTGGTCCCTAATAAAATTAGCGGACCCCAGGAGGTTTGGCTCTGATAGCATGGCCACGTCGATCTTCAAGCGGTGTACGGTTTCAAGTAACAGATCGTGGGCCGCTCGGGCCGTGTGTAGGTTCGCTTGCAAAAACCTGACCCGGCGTCTTCTTTGCGGGGGGTGGCACTCTCCCGCCGTCCCCGTACTTGCTCTACGGGGTTCTTCCTGCGCCGTCGCCGTGGAGGCTTCGCCTCGGTGTGGGTACCAGTGCCCACGGTCTCCACCGTCTTGATGTTGGTGGTGGCGGGCATCTTCTATCGATGGTGCGATGGTCGTGTCCGCCGCACTCGGCGCAAGTAGGTCTGTCGCTGGGGCAGACTCTCGATGAGTGCCCGGGCTGGCAGCAATTCCAACAGAGTCGCGAACGGTTCGGGCCTCTGCAGTCGGCGGTCTTGTGCTCAGAGGCCCAGCACCGAAAGCAACGAGTCAGGGCGGTTACCCTGCACTCCATGGCGAGTCCGACAGGGATCGTCCGGGCAGTGGTCAGGGCGTTTACGCTAGGGTAGTCCGCCCTTAGTACCGCCGTCTGGGTGCCATTCTTAGCTGTTTTAAGGGACTGGAGGGAGATGACTCCTCCGGCCCCGGTGGCAGCTCTGGCGCATCTCAACACCTCTTCTTCGTTGACCTGGGGATCCAAGTCGCGAATCGAGATGGTAGAGGTGTCTGTCTTCTTTGTTTTTCCTGTGACCTGGTGATTGGTCAGTAACGACCTTGCCTCCCTGAGGAGTTTCTCAGGGAGTTCGTCCTTCTCTTCAATCACCAGGATCGTTTGTCCGGCCTTGGTCAGTCTCGTCTGCTTAATGATCGAGGCTGCCTCTCGGCTCAGCCCCTCTTTAAGCAGACGTGTCACCTCTTTAAACTCGGGTTGGCTGCCCGGCTGGCTTAGGCTGATAAATATGGCCGGGTCCTGGTGCGCTTCTTTTCGCTGCCCTCTTGATGTGTGGCTGGGTGCCCTGGCCTATGCGGGCGCTGGCGGGCGTCTAGCCTTATTCTTCCGTTTTGCCGCTCTAATCTGCTGCGGCTGGAGTTCGTACCCCTCCCTCGAGGTTCCAGCTTCCGCGCCTTCTGGCGGTGTGGCAGTCGTCGGAGGGGGGGTGGAGGATCGCGGTTGCGAACTTGGTGCCGCCGGTGCTTCTTGAGCTGTCGTCCGGGCGACAGGCCTGGTGATTTCTTCGTCCTCTTCCGTTTGGAGGACTTCTGTTGCCTCCATTCCGGTTGAGGAGTCGAGGATTGCGACGTCGGTCTCGCCTGTCCCGTTTTCCGGGATTTGGCTTAGGGGGGTGGGTTCCCGTTCACGGTTTGCCCTCGCCCTGACTCTCGCCCTCCTGCTTGCGGGCAGATTTTTGGGGGGGGGTTAGAAGGTCCTTGAGTTGCCTCAAGGCCTCCTTAGTTTCCCTCCGGTACTGCTCGAGGCTTTTGGCCAGCCCCTCTTGCCTCTCAAGTATCTCCGCTTGGCCCCTCATCAGCTCTTCTAGCTGCTCGTTTCGGGGGGAGACTACAAACGATTGCAGTTTATCTGCAATAGTTTCTAGGCCGGTCTGGAGCTGGCCCATTTGCTGGCCCATCTCGGCCTCAGTTTGTCTTTTCGACAAAGTCCTGGATAGCAACCCGTGGAGCTGGTCTCCGGCGTCTCGGACCGCTTTTGGTGTGCGGGAGCCCGCTAGGACCACCTTCCAATCCACCAGCAGCGCTTGTGGGTCGGTCGGCTTCTTCTCAGTCTCGCGGTTGTCACCCACGTCACATTCGCTCCCGTCACTTGCCATCGTCACTTTCGTAGCACTGTAGCCTACACTTGTTCACTGGGTAGAATTACAGTGCACAACAGTTGCTATTCTGTCCCTTTGGCTTTTACTCTCCCCTTGGCAGGGTTGGGTCTGTGGTTCGATAAGGGGGGGGGTTATGTGCTTATTTTTGGGAATTTGGAATTTTTTAGATGAAAATTATGATTTTGGTGATTATTTTAAGTTTTGAAGTTACATTGCTGCATGCGAAAATTTGGTGACACTAAATTTTTGAATTTCGGAAAATTTTCTAGCGCTATCTTGAGCGGTCTAGTGTGGGGAGCTTGTTTTTAAAATTTTAAAATTTTTGGTCGAAAACTGTGCTTTTGGGGAATATTTTAAATTTGGTCATTAAATCGGTGCGGTTGAAAATTCGTTGACAATAAATTTTTGATTTCGGAAAATTTTCTAGCGCTATCTTGAGCGGTCTAGTGTGGGGAGCTTGTCTTTAAGATTTTAAAATTTTTGGTCGAAAACTGTGCTTTTGGGGAATATTTTAAATTTGGTCATTAAATCGGTGCGGTGGAAAATTCGTTGACCATAAATTTTTGATTTCGGAAAATTTTCTAGCGCTATCTTGGGCGGTCTAGTGTGGGGAGCTTGTCTTTAAAATTTTTAAATTTTTGGTCGAAGACTGAAATTTTGGGGGCTAAAACAAAGTTCGCCCCATGTTAAATGAAATTGCTAGGTGTGGTTTTTAATTTTTTAAAAAACGGCCGTTTTGGCCCGAAAAAAAACTCCTATTCGCAGCGGACTAGCTAGAAAGGGTGTTTGGTAAAATTTGAAACCGATCCGACCAAGGGTTGAATTTTGGCAGCTGTTTTAAAAACTGCCACGCCCAACCGCCATTACCAAATAACACATTTAATTGTTTTAAGTCACCAATTAGCAATTTTAAGGGGGGGGGGGAAATTATTTACGCTTACCCCAGTCCTTTATCTCGGTGCTCATCCAACTTTCACTGAAATCGGAGCACTTTTAGTGTCAACCTCACTTAACACCCACGAATTTCGAAAGTTTTTTGCAGTTCTCGCAGTCGCTTTTCCAAAATTTTTGGACTGCTATCCTCGGCGGACACCCGAGAACAGCAGATATTCCAAAATTTGGAATTTTAGCACCGACCGTTCGGCTTTGGTGAACTAAAGTTTAGCACTCCACTTGTCCAATGTTAATTTTTTGCACTTTTACGATGTTTAAATCGCTGCCGGTTGTCAGAATTTGCCCAAATTTTTAAGGTTCGTGCAGAGTCACTACCTGCACTTGCCTACCAAAATTCAGAATTTTCCGACAACTTTTAACTTTTTTAAAAGCACTTTTGCTTGTCGGAAGCTCGCGGAAACACGTCTTTCACCGTCTGTGTCTGGCTCTCGACACAACTTGTAAGCTAGGCGCCCTTTTAAGCACAAAATGACTGTATTATTTAAACATTTTATTTTTGATAGGTACTGTAATGTACTCGAGCCCTTAATCGACTCTACGTTGGGCCGACAAATAAATATGCTATGTTCCCCCTCACCTTATTAATTAATTTAATGCTTCCGATGTAATTGTCGCTTACCTGGATGCTTATCCCACAATGATAACTTATGTGGATGAATTTTTGTAGGTCACCTCGGCTAGCTCAAAATATATATAAAAAAATTCTTTTATTGTTATTAAATTTTCTTTACTGCATTCGCTTATATTCAAAATGAACAAGATTCATAATTTTACAATATTTATTTATTTGATTTTTAATGAAATTTATAAAATTTTCATAAATGGTCGTCATAGGGACAAAAGAAAGTTTTACGCACTTGCCTTAAAATTACATGGAACAAAATTTCTTAAAATTAACGTGATTAATGTAAATAAATGTTTATACATAAAAAAGATATCTCACCTTTATTTTGTTCAAAATTCCCGCACTGTATCGTTAACTATTTTAACCCCACTTCTGGATTGCATCATTTTTCTCCTTTTACGTAGCTTGTCGGTCGTTCACCCACAATTTCTCTATAAATTACCGTTGTGTGTTCAACCATTTAACCTTCGCAAAATCCAACTATATCCCCAGCCGTGAATACCATATTTTTATAAATTGGTTAGTGCACTTATAAAATTTTTCAATTATTATATAATTTAACCTCCTTTTAGGGTGATCAACATTCACGTAACCCTACTTCGGGTTATTTAACACATTTTTTATAAAAATTTCTCGAACAACCAAATTCACGTGCACACATTTTTGTTAGATTTTTCGTTCTTGTTAAGGTAAACAAACTCGTTACCAAGGATCCAACTTTCGTTGCAATTTTCAACGCCTGTTAAGTTTTTAATGTTGCAAAGTTTTTATTGGCAGGTAAAAAATCGATATTTCCCACACTTGATTTTATTTCAAATAATGTTTTTTTAGGAACGAACCGCAAATTTGATATACGATGCACTTTAAATGTTTACATTTAAGCAAATAATTGTCCATTTAGTTTGTTGCACCAATTTGTGACAAAATGTCATCGAGAAACCGTTTTTAAGTGCGCATAACACAACTAATCACAAATTAACCTAGTTTTTACAACAATTTTTTAACTAGCAAATTTTTAACTAAAAACTAACAATTATTTTAATATGGTACACAATTTAATTTCATTTACGAATCAATCGTTCTATCATCTTGCCATGATTTTTTTAATAACTTAACGTTCATTTAAATTTTGATTTACAAACTTGTTCATCCTTTTGATTTGCCAATACGTCAAAAGAAAAACATCACAGTACTTTGGAATATCAATGGCAGTGATCTTTAATCCTTCTTTTAAACTTGCAAGTGTGGAAAAATGGTCGATTTTATTTCTCTCTAAGTTTGCTGCAAGCAAGTTCAACTTCCCTTTGAAACCATTAATCAAGTTTGACATTGTCGGAAGTGAACAATCTTTTCCTTGCAATTTAAGGTTCAGGACATTAAGGTACTTCATAATGTCAACTAAAAATGCAAGATCGCACAGCCACAATGAATTTTTAAGCAGAGCTCTTTCTGCTGGCAATGCTTGTTTTTCTTCCAGAAAATCCAGAACCTGTTCCCTCAAATCATAAAAATGTTTCAACATCTCGCCTTTGGATAACCAGCGAACAGCGCAATAAAGATGTAATTCGCCGTATTCTTTTATTTCTTCTTCAAACAACATTTTGAATTGTCGGCGGTTATGTGCTCTGGCACGTATGAAATTAATGCAGCGTACTACTGGGTCAATTACATCCTCGAACGTCATGTCTTTAGCGCACAAAGCTTCTTGATGGATAATACAATGATAGGAAAACAATTGTCAATCGATGTGATTTTGCAGCAAAGCCACAGCGCCATTGGTTTTCCCCATCATCGCAGGTGCTCCGTCAGTGCAAACTGAATTGCATTTATCCCAGTTAGGTTCTTACCCTCAATGCAATCTTTGAGTTTTATGAATATATCCTTTCCTGTGGTAGTAGTTTCAAGTTGACAGAGGTCCAATAAATCTTGAAATATAATAAAATTGTCATCAATACAGCGTACAAAAACAGCTAACTGAGCCATACCGGTCAAATCGCAGGTTTCGTCCAATGAAAGTGAAAAATATCTGCATTTAGTTACAAACTCTGTAATTTGACTGTTAATGTCTGTTGACATATCTTCTACTCGCCTCATTACTGTGTTGCGCGAAAGTGAAATACTATCTGCCATGGCTTTGACCTTTTGATCATTGCAGTTCTGCGCAAAAATTGACAAACTCTGTTTTATAATTTCCCCATCAGAAAACGGCTTTTTCTTTTTAGCCAAGAGTAAAGATATTTCATACGATGTTTTGACCATGGCTTCCAGTTTGTCATGTTGTTTTACTAAAATATTTTGCTGTGAAAATAGTTCTTTCTTCTTTTTCTTTATAAAATCTGTCCTTAAAGCTGACCCCACTGGATACTCTTTTTCGAATTTTGTATGGTTTTGTTTGAAATGCCGCTCTAAATTATATTTTTTAGCAACTGCTACTGTTGCTGAGCAAATTAGACACACCGGTTTGCGAGCTTTGCTCTCGGTAAAAAGGTATTTTGTTTCCCATTCTTCGTGAAAAGTCCGAGAGTTATCCTTTATTTTTGATGTAATACTTATACTAGGTTTGCTAAGAGCCAAACTAAAACAATAAATTTTACTTTTAAATCTACTTTTTATATGAAATGTTTAAAAGTAAAATAAAATCATTGATTTGGACAGGCACGACAATATCAATACAACTTGACTACGTACCTACATTTGTAAAGCACAACAAACAAAAACTTGCCTGTAGAAAAGATGCAAAGATTTTATAGAATTATTTATAGTTTTTAAAACAAATTGTCACCAAACTGATTAGTAATTCAATGCACCCGAACATTCAAGTAAGATTGGTGGTGGGTGGTAGAAGTAGCAACCATCCCGAACAGCGCGGATCGGCTGCGCTCGGGCGGGCATGTTTTCGTTTCAACCGACCAATCAGGACCGGCTAGCCGGGCGGCGGAAGTGCTGGTGGGCAAATTCAAATGCCTTGGCTGTGGCCCACGGGCCTGGGTTTGGCCGGCCTTCATCTAAAAAAAAAGTATTCCTAGTTTACGTACTATCATATACATATAGATGAAGATTTGTTTTACCTTTTCTTTCTTCTTCGTGAACTTTTCAACATTCTTAATATCCAATTCATCACTTGCAACTTGTTGAGAGAGGCTTGGCGAATAAACATTTTCTAAAAGCTATAATAAATATTCGAAATATTATTGTATTCGTTAATCAAGTATTATTATTTTATGAAATATAAATATACATACGTGTCTCTTCGTATTGCTATCCTCTTCTATAATTATGGGAATATCCAATTCGTCGCTTACAAGTTGTGAGGTGCTTGGCGTATAAACATTTTTTAAAAGCTTTAATAAATATTCGAAATATTATTGTATTCGTTAATCAAGTATTATTATTTTATGAAATATAAATACATACGTATCTCGTCGTATTGCTATCCTCTTCTATATATATGGGAATATCCAATTTGTCGCTTAGAAGTTGTTGTGAGGTGCTTCGTGTATAAACATCTTTTAAAAGCTATTCGTTAATCAGTATTATTAAATGTTGTTAATTGTAAATTTCAATACTACTTGAATATTAATGCTGTCCGAGTCAGCATCATTTGCATCTACTGCAAATTCGTTGGGTAGCCAACTACTTATATCGGTAGCCAATTCAGTTCCAATCTGAATTGGTGGCCCGCCACCCGTTGTAAGCAATTGTCGGCGTTCGACAGCTTTCGCTGTATTGTTGTCTTTCAGAGTATTGTTGTCCTTCGTTCTGGGGGTTTTGAGTACTGCACCCTTCATTGGAGGTAGATGGAGCTTTTCGGAACTCCATCATAATTAAATTCTGTTGATTGGAAAAATTGTACACCGACTAAATAGTGAGAACAAACTACCTCGAAAGAAAAGTGTCAACACTGATAATCACCACTTGTAAATTCGAATTCAACACCTGACTAATTTAAAAGAATTTAATCTTTAGATTGATTAATCAGCTTTATTTTACAGGCTAGAGATTTATATTAGTAGCAATACGGCTGCTCCAAGCAGAAACACAGTAAGTGCAGAAATGTAAAAGTGTAGAAAACAGCTATTTACTTTGGAGAGTTAGCCGTAGATCATTTGTTGCTATATCAAAATAATTT
The DNA here is from genome assembly GCA_932274525.1 of Podabrus alpinus. Classification (NCBI taxonomy): domain Eukaryota; kingdom Metazoa; phylum Arthropoda; class Insecta; order Coleoptera; family Cantharidae; genus Podabrus; species Podabrus alpinus. The sequence goes on from OW026452.1 coordinate 33,208,159, forward strand.
TAGTATTTTAATGAGGTAAATAAAAATAGAATTTTAAGTACATGTGAGAAATTTGACTAAGGGCCGATTTATTCACCTCTCAGTAAAGTGTTCAGTAGCGCTACTGATAAGATTGTTATCGGTAAACGTTTATTCACCTTCCAGTAGTGGCAACCTATCAGTAAATTGAGGTTACCGAAGAGATAAATGTACAGATCAGTTTTTACAAATATAATTCGTTACCGAGTAGATCCTAACCTCAAATTATCAGTTGGTGCATGTAAATAAACAAGCAAAATAAACAACATTTTACAAATAATAATTAATTTCTTGAATAAAATAAGTTTATTGAAGAAATTAATATAACAAGTTGGAGTAGTTAGTAGTTTTTGCAAAAGTGTGTATCAATCTTATTTAAAAATCGATCAAAATGGATTTTATTGATGACTAGCTAGCACGGGCGGCATCTGCCGCCCTTAGCCATCTAGACCCAGAATAGATCCGAGAAGGCCATAGTTGTTCGGCCTTCGGCCTCACAGAGAGAGGACCATGATAGATCCGCGAATGCCATAGTTGTTCGGCCTTCGGCCTCACAGGGGGAAGACCATAATAGATCGGTGAAGGCCATAGTTGTTCGGCCTTCGGCCTCACAGGGCGAACCAAAATAGATCCGTGAAGGCCATAGTTGTTCGGCCTTCGGCCTCACAGACCGGACCATAATAGATCCGTGAAGGCCAAAGTTGTTCGGCCTTCGGCCTCACAGGGCGGACAATAATAGATCCGTGAAGGCCATAGTTGTTCGGCCTTCGGCCTCACAGACCGGACCATAATAGATCCGTAAAGGCCATAGTTGTTCGGCCTTCGGCCTCACAGACCGGACGATAATAGATCCTTGAAGGCCATAGTTGTTCGGCCTTCGGCCTCACAGACCGGACCATAATAGATCCATGAAGGCCAAAGTTGTTCGGCCTTCGGCCTCACAGGGCGAACCATAATAGATCCGTGAAGGCCATAGTTGTTCGGCCTTCATTTGTCATCTGTCAGCTGTCATCCGTCATCGGTAATCTGTCATACATACATACATACATAATCTTCACGTAAAGTTACATCTTCATGTAAAGTTAAATCTTCCGCAAAGAGGTGGATCTTCACGAAGAGGTGGATCTGCGTCTTCTTGCACAATTCCGGCGAGTTCTGCGACCTATATAAAGTGCTCCGGTCTTATTCGCGGCATTCAGATTAATTTGTTAGTGTGGTTTTCATTTTTCGAATTAAAGCCGCAATCCCCGCCATCTGTTGACAGTATTTTGAATCACAGACAGTACGTCAGATTAATTATTTCGATTTTTGACAAATTAAATTTTTTGTCAAACTTGTGATTTGATTTTCGAAAAAAGCGAATAACTTTGCTCCCCGCTCGAATTTCTTCTCCATTTTGCAAAAAATAGTTGCGCCTGGAGCTACAAAATAACTGTGCAAAATTTGGTTGAGATCGGTCCAAGGGTCTAGGAACGTATGGTGAACAAACAAACACGCAAACAAACAGATCTCTTTTATATATTTAGATATTAACCTTGTACTTGACGATATTGACGACAATTTTGTAAATCGTCGTCCTTATAATAGCCACAATCGATATCAACAATGGGATAATTTAAATCGTTGGGATGATTTGGAGTTTCTTCAGAGGTTTCGTCTAACAAAAACCTCAGTGTTGGAAACTTTATTACTCATATAAGAAGGACTTGCATATCAGTCAAACAGGTAAAAATTAATTTACTGTATCGTGCATTACTTCGGTGTACACACTGTATGGTGAGTAATACATTTCTACAATAATAATTAATTATTTTTCCAGAAACAACCCAATACCACCTCTGCAACAACTATTATTGACCCTTTGGTTTTATGCCACTGGTGGTTTTTATGTGTCCGTGGGAGACTTTGGAAATATCCATAAAACGACTGCCCATAAAATAATACATAGTGTTACTTCTCAATTAGCCAGTTTGAGGCCACAATATATTTGTATGCCTTTGACGCAAGAAGACATAATCAGGGAGCAAAGACAATTTATGGCAATTTCTCGTTTTCCTCGCGTGATTGGCTCAATAGATTGTACACATATAAAAATTCAAAGCCCAGGTATGTTTTCTGTGTAATTATAATTTGGACTGTATTTCTTAAAAAATAACATATTTTCAGGAGGAGCAAATGCAGAAGTTTTTAGAAATAAAAAACGCTTTTTCTCACTAAATGTTCAGTGCATCTGTGATGCTAATTACAGAATTAGAGATATTGTGGCTCGATGGCCAGGTTCTTCGTATGATGCCAATATTTTTGACTCAAATATCAAGCAAAGATTTGAAGGGAATCAATTTGGAAATGGTGTATTATTAGGTGATAGTGCTTACGCCTTAAGGCAATATATGATGACACCTATTGCTAACCCACAAAATGATGCAGAGAACTTGTTCAATGAAGCTCAAATTAGAACTAGAGGTACAGTTGAAAGGACATTTGGAAGCGGCGTTTTCCTTGTTTATCGATGGGAATGAGGTGCAAGATACCGATGGTGCAAAATGTAATAGTAATAGCCACAGCAGTATTACATAATATTGCAAGAAACAATAGAATTGAGGAAGCACTGTTTGAAAATGAGCATAACGAAGGGCTCTTTGAACATGAGAATATAGAAGAATTAATGGAAGACATTGAAGGAAATAATAATTTTCATCGTGCCGAATTTTTAAATTATTTTAGAAACTTGTAAGGATAAATGAATAAATTAATGTTTAAAAGCTTTATTTTAATGTTTAATAAATTTAACAGTAAGAAATGACCCAGCTGAATAATACCAAAGTGCAAAAATTGAGAACATACTGTCTCAATTTTTGTACTTATTTTAATAATTGCTCTTTTTTAAATTGTAATAACTTCATTTCTTCGCTATGTACATATTTCAGTTGCCATTTTCATCCTTAGCTGGCTTTCAAATCCTTTCCTTGCATCGTCTTTCTGGAGCAATTCTATCCTCAGTGATATTTCTGCCAACTGCTCTTCGGCAACCTTCTTCTGAAGATTTATTAAATCTTCACGACTCTTGGCCATGGAGGAATATTTATTTTCTACATGGTGTAGTTGCTTTGCCGTTTTTAATTTTTTATTTATTGGGGTTCTCAATGTTGTAGGGGTCCAAGATTTCCAATTCGAATCTGTAAAAATATAATTTTTAAACACCGATATTTCAAAACTGGTAGAATGCCGATGATGCCTAAACAGTTTTTTTATCTTACCCTTTTTCTCTTTTTGCAGTATACTGGTGGATGGAATAAGGTTATCGATCAATACCTCGGACATTTCCTCATCAGCAATGTCTATTTGCTCTTCGTCATTTACCGCATTCATAATATTATATTCACCAATATGTTTCTCTAAAAAAGAAAAAAATTAAATGATGAAATAAAAATGTATAAAAGTCGCCTACCTTTATCACAGTCATTTTCAGTTGGAAGGCCCTCCACGCTCAACAATATCAGAGCCATCAATTTTTCTTCCCAAGGTTCGAATGTAACATCTTCTTGAACACCGCCCCCGGTTTTAAATTGTTCAGCTTTCTGTCTACTATTTTTTTGTTTTATACCTCTTTTAATGCCATCGTACTTCACTTTCAGCATTTTTACGGTTCTATTACTTGCAGTGGCCGCATTAAATGTTTGCGTTAAATCGCTCCATGCTTCTTCCTTTTGTTTCCACGTGACGGTGTCCGTCCGTTTATTCTCAATAACAGAAGCCCGTTTTAAAATTTCATTAACTAGACATTCCGTTTCTCCTGATGAATAATTTACCGAACGTGCTCGTTTTCTTATATTATTCTTTTCTATATAAATTTTATTACGTTATTACAAACAAAAATTGATTATGTACATGTGATACGTACCTACGTCAACCATTGTGTTAAACTACAAGCAGTAACACAAAATTAGAAAAATAGTTATTTTATAATAATAATTATTAAAGAAAATCAACTTTGTTTAACAAAATATTTTTCCAAAAACAATAATCAGCTGTTCACTAAGCGTGTTGTCACAATCAAGTAAGGAATATAACTAACACTGGTCCTTGACTATCTTTGTCTTTCTTGGGCATTTATAGCTTTGTCTTTTTCTACTCTACTGTACTAACCGTTTAAAAACTACGTCTTAACCGGTAAATGTCAGGTAACTACGGAATACATAAAATAACATGAATATACCCAAAATTCTTACAGGTGACATATAAGTTTACTGAATACGTAACTAACAGAGACTTTACTGAACAGATGAATAAATCGGCCCTAATTATCAAAATTAAGTTTTTGTAGCACATACTGTATTATCAAATGGTATTATGCGGCATTACCTACTCTGAAATTAAAAGAGTAAAACACAGTAAGTGGAAGTTTTTATTATTTTATTGTGAAATTTAAACAAAATTACAATCCTACTCAACATATACGTCAATTTCTTGGGTTAAATCTTTAACATCGTCATTTTCAGGGATATTCATCCAAAATGGGCGCCTGGAACTAGGCATCATCGGCACTAAAACTTTTATTATATTTTCCTTTTTTGCTTTTAAGATTCCACGAGGATTTGGAAGCAAATTGGGTCTAACTATGACATCCATTTTTTTTGTAGAAAATCAATTTCAACAAAATCTTCATCAAAATCGGTTTTATATTTAAGATTTTTACAACCTGTCTCAAACTTAACTTCTACTACAGAATTCAAACTAAGATTTTTTAGTGAATCATTTTGTTTCCGTGCAGTTCTCTTCTTTTTTTCCCAGTTATGGAAAACAGTAACTTCTAGGACTTTAACATTTTGCCGTGATGACTCTACTGCTTTTTTTAAATCTGTAAAGTCGTATACATCTCCTATTTTATTTATTTTTTTCTCAATGTTGATGCCATCCGCGCTCATATGAGTATGCCCTTTAGTTAAGTAACGAATGGTAATGCTGTCAGGTCCTGAATTTTTGTCATTCACAATAATCACAAGTGCTGTATAAAGAATCCAATTTTTATTTTGGGCCGTACAATTGTCAGCCCAAAATATAACATTTTTAACATCTCTCTCGTGCTCTATAATCCTCAAAATCGAATCCACAATATTTTGTCCATTCCGCCCAGCAACGGCCTCATGCCACATGCTACAATAATTAGTAGCATTAGGTCCTTTTTTAAGAGATGCAAAAGTTTCATTAAATACGACAAGCCTACTTGTAAAATAACTTTCTTTTGCAGCCGACATATTAGGAAGTAATATCACTTTTTGTAGATCCATGGAATAAATCCGGACTGTATTACTTTCGGGAATGAGTGCGTCAGATTTATATTTGTTTGTCGCCTTAGTTGCTTTTAGTTTATGAGAATTCCATTCTTCTTCAGTCTGTCTGCTTAGGTTCTCATTTGAATTTTTAGCGTCTGTTTCGCGCATTTTAAATACATAACAATCTTCGCACATATCGGATTTCGGCATGCATAAAGAAATATGCATATCTTTTATGGTAAGTCTGTATGTTTCAATTTTGCAGACTCCAGGATGTATAATATTAAAAGCTTCAAACATGGACTTGAGTGTCAGTTCTCGTGGAAGGTATCTAATGTTAGGAGCATTATGCCTGCGGTAATGAGCGACACAAGGATTATAGCTCTATATGCTTTTTTTTATCAGCTCTCGATTGCATGTGGGTTTTGGTTGAATACCTCTATTTTCTTTTACTGCTGCACAAATGGGTTCTTTTTTCATAGCAAAACATAACTCAGTTATGACCGAATCATTTGTGTATCCGAGAGTATTGAGAAAAAATGTACGACATACTCTAATATTTTTATGGTCTTTGGATAAGAAAAATAAGCGACTATTATTTTTCTTGTAGTAATCTGGATTAACGCTGGCTAATACTACTGTTCTACGATTGACATCAATTAACTGCACATCCTTCGCCAACCATTTCCTTCTTGAAGTATAATCAAGTGACCAGTAGTTATCCCAGATGAAGTAGCGATCCTCATCTGTAAATATATTGCAGTTTTTGTTACATGTTTCTGAACATCGAGGTTGCATTTTATGCTTAGATTTATCACGCACTTCTTTTTCAAATTTATTTAATTTTGGTTGCTTAACGACATCTTTTCGACGACGTTTTATTACTGTAGATTTCACGCAATTTATTTCTTCATTTTCCATTTTCAATAAGTTATCTTTTATTAGTTCTTCATTATTCACCATTTCTTCATTATTTTCAAGCTCTTCAATGTCATAATTGTCGTCGATTTGAAAATCAGGATCGACAATACTGTCATCATCATCAAATATATCTTCAATGCTGCTACAATTGTCATTTTCAATTATTACATCAGCTGCATCTTCTGTTGAAGAACTAAAATCAAAAGTTTAATGCAGTATTTCATTGTTTATTTATTAATAACATGTTTATAAAGGGTTACTGTAGTTACGGAGTCTACCAAATCATTTTGTTGCTTTGATCACTAAATTTAAGTTAACTTTGACAACTTTGGCAAACCTAACCTACAATTAACCTGAAAATTATGGAAATTCGCTTACCTTGCTTCAGTGCACATTAAAATCATGCGTTTTGCTCGAGATATAGGCATAACTATTGTGGAATCCATATTTTACAGAGGTTACCTTTCTGTTGATCTTTATAATGGTAATACAACCACCACACTATCACACACCAAACAACCACAAAGTACTAACAATACTAAGGCCCGGTTTTACCACCTCTAGTCGAGTGCTAGTTGACGCTTGACTAATAGTTGACGATCATTTTGCTGTTTTATAATCTCTAGTCAAAGAACAAAATGGTCGTCGACTAGTAGTTAATTCGACTAGAGGATATTTTGGTAGTTGAACTTAACAAGTACTAGTCAGGAGAAACATAACCTAATATAGTCGATACAAGTTGTGTATTTTTCGCTATGTTTTCAAATTTTGATTTCATTTCAAGTGATGAAGAAGAAATAGTTGAAGTAGTCGCTCTTCGTAGAAGACCTAAGGTCATAAGGGAAAGGGTCGATCATTTTAATTTATGGAATGAAAATCAGTTTTTGGGTCATTCCATCTCAAATCAACTGAAGAATTTACCTGACCCCCACCAAATTTGACGAAAATTGGTACACACCATCTTAGTAAGAAATAAAAAATACAAATTTAAGGATTTGTCCAAAAGGGCATTCGTTTCGTTGTTTTGGTCGTTCAAAATGTCAAAAAGTTGGTGTGTAGACTTGTAGGAAAACGGCTGTAACTTCGTCCACGGTGGTCTAAATTTAAAAATAAAAAATGTTCTGTAAAGGTAAATGAACGTTCTATCCAAATATTCAATCACATTTTAATTTTTCAACCCCTAACTGGATTAATTTTATAATATTAACCCTATTTCAACCCCTATTTAAAAAACGATTCTTTTTTTTGTTTATTTTTTTACTGTTTGTTTGTGCAATTTTGCTGAGTATGTGTGCCAAATTTTATCATGGGATCTGCATGGGTTAGGTTGCTAAAAATAAATTAAAAATATGGAATGCAAAATTGAATTTTACAAAATAATGTTTGGCAGTATAAAATCAAAATTAAAATATAGGCCAGAAGGAGTTGACTACTATTAAATTTTGGGGTACAAATATATCAGCAAATTTTGCCAATTTTGGGAGCTTTTTTTGAATTTTTGAAGATCTTTTTAGCAATTTTTTGGATTTTTCTCCAACCGTGGAAAACCTTTGAGGTGGTGATAAAAGACACTTTTCTAAGACAAATTTTCAAATAAAATATTTGCCCAAGTCCAAACCCTTGGGGGGTACCTTCCTTTAAAGCAATTTTTTGAATTTCTGATTTCAAACGGCCATAGCTCCGATATTATTGATTTTTTAAGGTTAATGGATTAGAACTTTTTTAAAGATCATTCGCTTTTCTACAAATTAGGTTATAACCCCTTATCGTCTAGAATCAACGGATTTCGAGTTATAAATTAAATTAAGGGAAAAAATGTTTAAAAAATTCAGGTTTGTTTTTTTTAAATTTTCTTGCGAACCCCGTATCTCTACTTAAACGAAACGTCTAAGAGAAAAACTAACGGCCCAAACCGGATAGGGAATTTAACGGGCTACAACTTTTGAAAAGAGCACGCCTGTGTGCTGAAAATGAGGGAGGCCATTTTGAGCATTTATTAAATTAATTTTGTGAATTTATTTTTTTTACCTACACCTTGTTCATTATTTTCAGAGTTTCTGTGAAAATGGTTGGTTGCCCAAAAAAATTTATTTGACGAAAGTTGTAGCCCGTTAAATTCCCTATCCGGTTTGGGCCGTTAGTTTTTCTCTTAGACGTTTAGTTTAAGAGATACGGGGTTCGCAAGAAAATTTAAAAAAAACAAACCTGAATTTTTTAAACATTTTTTCCCTTAATTTAATTTATAACTCGAAATCCGTTGATTCTAGACGATAAGGGGTTATAACCTAATTTGTAGAAAAGCGAATGATCTTTAAAAAAGTTCTAATCCATTAACCTTAAAAAATCAATAATATCGGAGCTATGGCCGTTTGAAATCAGAAATTCAAAAAATTGCTTTAAAGGAAGGTACCCCCCAAGGGTTTGGACTTGGGCAAATATTTTATTTGAAAATTTGTCTTAGAAAAGTGTCTTTTATCACCACCTCAAAGGTTTTCCACGGTTGGAGAAAAATCCAAAAAATTGCTGAAAAGATCTTCAAAAATTCAAAAAAGCTCCCAAAATTGGCAAAATTTGCTGATATATTTGTACCCCAAAATTTAATAGTAGTCAACTCCTTCTGGCCTATATTTTAATTTTGATTTTATACTGCCAAACATTATTTTGTAAAATTCAATTTTGCATTCCATATTTTTAATTTATTTTTAGCAACCAAACCCATGCAGATCCCATGATAAAATTTGGCACACATACTCAGCAAAATTGCACAAACAAACAGTAAAAAAATGAACAAAAAAAAAGAATCGTTTTTTAAATAGGGGTTGAAATAGGGTTAATATTATAAAATTAATCCAGTTAGGGGTTGAAAAATTAAAATGTGATTGAATATTTGGATAGAACGTTCATTTACCTTTACAGAACATTTTTTATTTTTAAATTTAGACCACCGTGGACGAAGTTACAGCCGTTTTCCTACAAGTCTACACACCAACTTTTTGACATTTTGAACGACCAAAACAACGAAACGAATGCCCTTTTGGACAAATCCTTAAATTTGTATTTTTTATTTCTTACTAAGATGGTGTGTATCAATTTTCGTCAAATTTGGTGGGGGTCGAGTTAATTTTGCCTATTTTTCAGTTGATTTGAGATGGAATGACCCTTTTATGAGATTTAGGTTGAGCAAAACTACGGTGATAATTATTCTGAATGATATTCGACCACACATTGAAACCCTTACAGAGAGGTAGGTTAATCATTTTTAATAAATAAAAGGAACGTTGTTACATTTTCTTGTCAGCAACCATGCTGTATCCCCATTGAACTGTCTTCTTTTGACGCTAAGGTTTTTTGCTACGGGATCATTCCTTATAACGGTTGGAGACTTCCTTGGGATCAGCAAAGCCACGGCATGCCAAATTTTGCAAAAAGTCAGCATCGCAATTGTTTCGCTAAGGAAGCGTTATATAAAAATGCCTCATACCGAGGAAGAATTGATTAACTTTCGAAGGAAATTTTTCCAGGTGAATCGCTTTCCTCGAACAATTGGAGCAATAGAATGCACTCACATAAAGATTCAGTCACCAGGTAGAATAAAAAATTATCCATTACTATCTATTTGTATAATTTTGGAATTTTAAGAGGTCCAACGGCAGAAGTGTATCGGATCCGTAAAAATTATTTTTCCAAAAATGTACAAGTTGTTGGTGGTCCCGATTTACAAATTTTAGACATTGTAACTCGTTGGCCAGGCTCTTCCCATGACCAAACAGTTTTCAATGCATCTCAAATACGACACAGGTTTGAGGAGAGAGAGTTTGGGGACAACATTTTAATTGGCGATTCAGGTTACGAATGCAGTAGTTACATTGTAGTACCCCTAAGAAATCCTGTATTACCAGAAGAAGTGTTGTTTAATGAATCACTAATCAGAACACGGCAATGTGTGGAACGATTGTTTGGAGTGTGGAAACGTAGATTTCCAATTTTGTCTACAGGCATTCGGGTTACAAGACATACAATGCATTGTCAATTATTAACTAAATAATTGTCAATTGGAAAATTGACAATTATATAGTTGCATGTGCTATTTTACATAACATTGCATGCATTCGTCATGAAGAAGAACCTCCCGTTGATCCTGAAATAAATATTCCACCGAACGATGGCGATTTTTCAATTGAACCCAATAATGCTCATAGAAATGGCAATGCAAGATATGATGTACGGTAGGCTTTAATTAATGATTGGTTTGCTGCTCTGCTATAATCATATTTAAAGAATTTATTATTATAATTGATGTATTTTTGTTCATTTAAAATAAACATGAGGAATAACAATAAAAGATTTGTAGATAATTAAAAGATTTACTTATTTTATATCAATATTTTAATTTGCCATTTTTTTGGCATGCTCTTCAGCAGCTTGTTGCCTTCGACACTCGTGCTCTTCTTCCATACACTTCATTTTGAACGAGTGTTCTTGTTTTTTCCACTCATGTTCTTCTTCTAATGTTTTGTTGAGGTTTACAAAATACTTTTTTTGTAGCTCGATTAATTCTTTCTTCTCGTTGCTAAGAACCTCAGGGATTGATTGACTTCTTATTTATTGCCCTTTTTTTAGTTGCTACAGCAACATGCTTCGGTCTTTTCAGCAAAACTGGCGAATAATTGGCCCAGTCATGGGTATCGAGGACATCAGAATTTTCTTTAAAGAAATAATTTAAACAACTTTTAGCGAATTTATGTTTTTTATAGTACTTACATCTACTGCACTTTGTGCGGGTGTAGGGTTTTCCGATGACGATTTTGATGGTATAACAATCACTATCGGTTCCATTATAGCCGCCCCTCCATCTGGGAGTATCTCATCGCAATCTAAAAATATATTTTAAGCATATAAAACAAACAATATGAATAAATTATTTACGTTCTGTGGTATCGCAGTCAGCGTCGATAGTGCCTCCACTGATCGACAATTCCGACAAACTGTGGATCTTGATGGATATATCACTTAATGGAGTGGGTTTGTATTCCCCACCCCCAGTCTTGTTTAATTCGCTTTTCAATGCGGCGTATTCCTTCCTTGAGTTTCTCTTTTAAATATTGTATTTGTTCATTAGTTGGGTATGAGTACGCGGTACTCCAATCCCAGCGGCATTGAAATCATCTGTTGCCTATAATATATTTCATGATAAAAAAGTAAAATTTATGCATGTATTGTCAACATAATATGATTATATTTTACCTTCTTCCACGATTTTTGTTTCTCTTGCCACGTTTGAGAATTTGATTTTTTATTTTCTAATACGCTCACATATATTTCTATGATATTTATTAGCAAATCCACTTCTGCAGGTGAAAAAACCTTTCCTCTTTCTTTAAGGCCCTTCGGAGTATTTGGTGTCGACATAACTACAATGAATAACCAGTAAAAACTTACTCAATAAAATTAATTGAAAAACGTGGTGTAACCTACCTTTAAATTTAAAAAATAAGTAAAAACAACTTAACACAAATAACTAATAATGCAACAAATAACTAATAATACAACAAATAACACAAATAAATTATTGAATGCAAAAATTGTTCGAATTTCAAACTTCTCAAACAAAATATAAAGTTATGAATACTTTATGAAAACTACTGGTAGTGAAAACGTACGATCAATTTGTGCATAATCTATTATTTTGGTAAATGTTTTTAAGATGTGTAGTACCAACCTAGTACGGTGTATGGTTTGCAACTATGATGTGTTGGTTGACGTGACTAAAGGTTGTCACACGATTATAAAACCGGCCGCGGCCTACAACTACTAGTTCACGTTAACTACTAGTCAGGTCAACTAGTAGTCAACGGTAAAATGGTAAAACCGGGCCTAAACCAAGCATAAACCCAGTATATACCATGTACTGTGTTTTTCTTCAGTATATTCTGGTTTTCATATTTATATCAACCATTATAAAACACAGTATCTGGTAGATACTGTGTTAATGCCTAGGAAATGCATATACTGTGTTTCATTTTGGGAAAGATTGAATTAGATTGCAGATACTGTGTTTGTGCATGGGTACAGAACAGTTTGTGGGTGAGATAGAGCCGCAATTGTCAGCTTAAAAGATGCGCAATAACACAGTATCTGCATACATACATAAAAGTCATTTTTGAAAAAAATGTTGGTTTGTGTGTTTCTGCTTGGAGCAGCCGAATAGCAGATGGAAGAAATTCTTGTGTTACTAAAGTGACTAAGTATAAACAATGAGTAAAATGAAGATATGGAATTTGCGAGCCTTCAAGATTATAAATATACAAAGATTATTTTATAGCGGAATCTGAAATGTGACTCCAAAAATATTTACGATTACTACTTATCAATACGTTTTATATTATGAAATGCACTTTTTCGTCATCATTTTTGCGATGCCCCATTGCACTTTAAGTTGTGCTTCTGTACGATGGGTACCCTTACACATTCCATTAAAGCTAAAAGCAAAGTACGTATTAATTTAAAAAGATACAAAAATTATTTGGTTACCTGTTTACTAAATCATCCGTGTTTTTATTTTCAACAATGTTTACTCTTTCACGTATTAATTCTAGAAGCAGATCCTGAAATAAAAAGTTTTTTTTAACAAAATCAATTCAAAAATTTTGAAAAGTTTACTCACTTGTCGTGATCTAGCCAGTTTTCATACCTTTTTCTTTTCTTGGTTGGCTTATTGTCACCCATTTCAAACTTTTTACAAAAATTACTCTGGTAAATTTATTTAAGTGCTTTAAATTAAAGCACAATTACGAAGTCGTTTACAATTACGAAGTCGTTTTCCTTAAAGTCCCTGTCATTTGCTAACTGATAACTGGCCTCAAGATATTCTGTATCATCATCATCTTCAAATGGAGAATCATCAGATTCTTGGATTACAACTTCATCTTCTTCAGATGAGTCTTCAGCAGTTTCATTATGTTGAAGTTTTTTTTCTTTTGCTTAGTAAGAGTGTCTTCACAAAAATTTCTTTTTGCTTGTTTTATCCTCAGCTGACCAGATCTCCTAATAGCGTTCTTTTCAATTTCATTCTTTTCGGGAGTATCTGTTAGTACTCGAGTACGACCAGGCTTACGACCAACAGCTTTCCTCTTTCGAGGATCTGCCTTAGGATACGGCTGTATAACCGCAGGTAAAATGAAGGAGCTTTGGTTGATTTCCTTAGAAGTGGAAGCGGGCATTTCCTCAATGGGATTGGGTACTGCAGTGCAGCTTTGATTATCTACTTCTTTAGAAGTAGAAGCAGTCGTTTCTTCCATCGGATTGGATCTGTCAGTAACAGAAGATCATAGAAAATCTAAATCTGAAAAACCTCAGGATTGTAGGGAAATATGCCAGTTTTCAAAAATCCACTTTCAATGTTCAATTTTTTAAAGGCATTTGAGTAAGCTTCTGCTACAAGCTCTGCAATTTCGTAGATCGTAATTGTTTTTCCCGGATTATTTAGCATCCATTTATCAGCAGCATTGTTATAGTACCGTTTTAATGGAAAATATACACTGATGTCTAGCGGCTGTAATTTATGGCTGCAATGTGGGGGCAGTGTGAAAAGAACGATTCCGTTTTCCTTAGCAAAATTAATAACATCAATTGAGATATGACTTTCGTGGTTATCTAATATCAGAAGTACCGGTGAATCTTTTGATGATTTTACATGTTTAGCAAAATGTTTGATGTACTGCATAAAACCAGTGCTGGTCATCCATCCAGATGGATTTGCCGTGCCTGCAGAACCATTTGGAGCATTCTTAATCATGAATTCTTTGAAGTGCACCCGTGGAAACACAAAAAATGGCGGTACTGAATTTCCTACTGCATTAATTCCGCAACACAATGTAACTAATACACCTCTCTCCCAAGATGTAACTTGCCCTACTTGTTTCTCACCTTTAGCAGCCATGATTTTACCTGGAGTTTGGACAGTAGTTAACCCGGTCTCGTCAACATTATAAATAGCTTCAGGAGCAAAGTGATATTTGGTACACAGTGCTTTTAGTTTTTCAAAAAATTCTCCTACATTTGTCTTATTAAAACTAGTGGAGCAAGAGAGACTTGTGGACTCGGGTTTCCGCAATGAAAGTTGAGGGTTTCTCGACAGAAATCCACTTAAACCAGTCTTTGCTAGCAGCTTCTTCTTTGGTCCACAAATTTGGAATGGGTAACTTATTATGTATTGCAAATTGATATGGTAATATCTTAGTCATTTTGGTTCCTAAACCATAATGCATTTTAGATGCTTTTATTAAATAATCGCGTAGAGACTTTTCCTGCTCAATCGTAAATATTTGTCTGCTAACATGTACAGACGCGAATCCTCTTTAATCAGGTAAGCTTTTATTTTTAACATATCTCGCTAAAGTGGATTTTGGTATGTCATAACTTCTAGCAACTGCTCTAGTTTTTTTACCTTCTTCTACTACTTCCTTATAGGCTCGCATAATAACATCTTCCGGGACATATATTCTTTTGTTTCGTTTCAATTGCTCCTCAGATTTTTTTCTATAATGAGTAGGCATTCTTTGACTGTTAAAATAAATGATCAAATTACTGCAAGAATTAATTTAAAACCCACGTATATGAGTAATTTAAAGTTGTAAAAATATTCTAAAAACAATTCTAAAAAAAATACCACAGTAACTTGGCCCAGTAAATTGAACACAGTAAATTGAAGACATACAACAGGAGTAGACATGGAGTCTATCAAGGGATATCTTAAAAAAGATTTGTATGAACAGATTTGGAATAATTTAGCTTTATGAAACGAATATTCATATTCATTCCTGCGAGGATCAAGGGCTATGAAGACACCTACTGTCTTGTTTATGCTTTTTACCTTTATATCTTTCAATAATGATAATGTAGATACGATACGATAAGATAATGTAGACTATATAATCAACTTTGACTTCTTACAAGATAGACATGTACTAGATTTTCTGATAATATTTTAGTAAGATAATTATGCCATAGGGACAGTTTTCATTTCATTAGGGGGTGCTTAATGATGATTTTTCCTAAACCTAAAATTAAAATAATATTTACACATGGATAATATGATACTTAAAATTAATAATTAATACGAAGTGTAAGGGTAATATGTAAACAGGGATTTGTTTTGTGTTACCAAAACATAATAAGTGGTTTTAATTGGAGGAATAATTAATAATTCTTACTTAGGCACCTAAAATTAAAAGAATATTTACAGGTAGATATACTAATTTAAAACTAATGGTAATAATATGAGTATTGGGGTTGATTTTAAAAATCAATGATGCTTAATTTTCTGAATTTTTATAATAACTTAAATTGAATTAGGTTCTAATCTTTTAAAATTAACTTAAAAAATAATTAGATTACTAGGATAATGAACTTTAGTCGGATAACTATTGTCCGGAGGACAAGTTTATCAATTGTCGTTGGAAAGCCAGGAAAACTTCCGATTAAAATTGAGAGGGGGGCCTGGTTTATCAGTATCGTAGGAAAACCAAGGAAAACTTGCGATTAGAGTTCAAATCATAGGCGATTGTTAACGAAATTAAATTTTTATAAATGAACTGATATTGCTTTTTTTATTAATGTTTTTATTCGTAAGCCAACATTAATACGGGTATATAACAAACAAAATAGTACAATATAGTATGAAAAAAATATAAAGGTTACATTGAAAAAAAATTAATACATATTTTCTAAAAAATTCGTCGTCTTACCCGAATGTCGTTTAAGATGACGAACCTATGCGGGTAAGATGAAGTATTTAACACAAATCGCATTTAAATGCTGCGCCTGAATAATTACTACAAGATTCATGCCACCATGCCAAGCACAAAGAGCACTGAATCCAATCCTCTACAGGTGGATCTTCAAAACGTTCACTGCAACCTGGACATATGGTTTCTGCATCTTTGTTGTCATTACTGGGTTTGCGTTGTTTTTTAATTTTATTGGATTTTTTTTCTCCTGTTTTTGCTTATTTAAACATTTACCTTCTTGCTTCTGTCTTTCATTTTCCAATTTATCCTCTAGCTGCCTTTTTACAGGAGTACTGGTAATTATACTTGCAGTCATTTTTCTACCTCTTTTATTAACTGGTCTTTCATATTTTGGGAAAGGCCGTATGTCGCACAGCGAAATCGTATTATTTTTTACTTCTTTTTCATCGGCAGGCATTTTGCAACATTCTGCTCCGTTGTGGGATGGAGTCTTACGTTCCTTTTGGATTCCGCTTGGGCCGGGATTTTCTCCAAAAATGACTCTTTTAATTCTTGATAAAGCCGGCGTTGAACAATGTTCCTCGGCTTTTGTTGGTGTTATAAAACCATCTATAAGATCAACTTCCTTTGGTATAGGGTTATCGGCATTTGTAAAGCAAATTAAAGGTAACTCATCATCCGTTGAATCATCCTTTGATTTATCCGCTTGTGAATGGAATTTTTTCTGTTTTGATTTTACACCAACAGCAAGTTCTTGAGGCTGAGTTTCTTGTGGATAATTTTCCCGCTCTGTCGTTTTAGCTGCGTCAAAATCTTCATCGCCAAAAATAAAGGGGTCAAATGGCTTAATACCGCATTTTTTAAATCCCTTAACGGAATTTCCAACAGTTGCAGCTTTTAGATGTGCATTATTAAATATTCTGCAAATATTTTTGTCAGTTACTGCTTGACCAGGGTTATTGACAACAAACGAGTCACATTCCCGTGAAAAAAAAGTTTATAAGGGTCCAAAAAACGCAACATCCAAAGGTTGCAATCTATGCGTCGTATGGGGTGGAAACCCTACCATAACTATGCTGTTTTCTCGGCAATAATTAATTCCTTGTAAAGAAATATGTGAACAATGATGGTCCACAAGTAAAAGCACTGGATTTTCGGGTGTAGGGTTAGTATGCTTTTTAAAATGGACCAAGTATTTTAAAAATATTTCCGTACTCATCCAACCGTTTTTTTGGGCACTTCCTGCGGAACCTGGTGGTGCTCCAAATAGTAATTCGGCCTTCATTCGTACCCTATTGAATATAAAATAAGGAGGCACGTAATTGCCAAGTGCGTTTACGGAGCAGACTACAGTAGTATTTTTCCCACGCTCTGCTGTAACTATTATTGCAACACGTCTGGCTCCGGTTGGACTCAAGACTTTCGGCAACTCAGTGGGCACAGAAGATAAACCACTGCGGAGTGCATCGTCGAACGCCTGACTATCTTGGGTGCGCGTTGGTTTGCACGCTAAATTGCCTAACAATAACGTTGGTATTCACTACTCCGGTGTCGGTGACTTCCGATTCTTTAGAATTTGTTGTTCCCATTTTATTATTTTTCGATTAAAATTTTATACTTGCTTTGGTCGATTTTTTTAAAATTTCTTCTTCTTTTTCACTTTTCCATTTCACACAATTTACCAATAACTCGTAATAAGAAGATTCTTCTTAGGTCCGCTTCGCAGGATCGCCATGTAGGGCAGGTTTGCCTTGTAGGGGTAATTAAGATGAACAATTAAATATGATGAATACTTTTATTTATTGTAATAATATTAAGTTAACATTATTACGAAGTACAACTGTTGACTATTGATTAATTACTAATTGCAATACTAGCAACTTATATTTATAATAACAATTGACTTACATTTTAATGCTTGCTTGTAACCTACATTATTCCTAGACGCTCGTCAGCGTTTACCCAATAACTTAACTATAATTATTATTACTTAACTATTTATTATTATTAGTTCACTACATATTAGGTCACCACGTGATTAATTGAAATGGTGCAGGTATTAAAATTGCCAAAAATATTTCCCATACAGCGGATCTGCTCTCTGTTATTATCGAAATTAAGATTTACTTGGCATGACATCCATCTTTTTGATAATTGCGCGAAGAAGTTCGCTCAAACGGGTCCCTTCTGCCCCTAGCGATTTTCATGGAGTGAAAATCCGATTTTGCAAATCGATTTTATCGGTCGATAAAAAAATCGCCGTGTCGAAAAACTTGTTTTAAAACGTTCACTGTTACTTATTGTAACTTTGTCGATAAACTATGTTTCGTATTGCAAACTCCATACTCAAAAAATTACTTAAAAACTTGGAGCTCATAAAATGGTGTGTGTATATGACCAAACTTTCTAGCCAACCTTCATTTCGCGTAGTAACATTTACCTCGGTAACTTTTAAATAATAATTCGCTTAGAATTCAGTGCCCGTCTAATTGGTTGGCTATCCGCTGGCGTTGACTTGCCGAAATATTTAAATAATTAATTAATTACTTGATGGTACTTTGCATCTTTTCATACTTTGTAACGGCCTTTTTCGGCACCACGACACGTACCCGGTACAGATGTTGGCCGGCCGGCTCGTCGTGAGGTCGCGGTTCAACGACAGATGGTGGGTAGGTCGTTTGGGTGCTCGAATTTATAAAAAGGAAAATTAATTTGGGCGCCACCCCTTTTTCGCGGGAAACTCTAAGCTGCTGCCGAGGAGAATGTTGCTCGCACGGTAGGGGAACCGTACGAACTAACCCCGAAGAACAGACGCTGACAATATGACTTACTGCAGAACACACAAAGTCGGAACCTGATGCTTCCTTACACTTCTGCAACAGAAACATGCAGTCTCGGCTAATCAGCCGAGAAGAAAACACAAAAAGTACACAGTAAGAAATATAATACTAAAAATTCAAATAATAATAATTGGAATTGGACCAATGGGTCCATTCCATGCAGAAAAACAATCTGCTAATAATAACAAATATACAGAAAAAAATACTAATAATACAAAAAAAAGAAAACCTACGAAAACTCTACTTCGGTTGGCCAACGTAACGAATGATTGATTGATAATTAATTTTGAATATACTAACTTAAGAGACTAATTAATAATTTGAAGTGAATAATTTAAACAACTAAAAGAAACTTAAAATGAAAACTTGACTTTAATCCCAAAAACAAACAAACTGAATCTTAAAATTATCAACTTAAAATTATTTCGACGCGATCGAGAACACTAAACCGGGCACTTTTGAATAAAATATACAGAGTTATGTTACTCACAGAGTGGATGGTGTTGCTGAAAGCGCCAGATTCGAAACCGTGTGTGTGCCGCAAGTCATCCAGGACGTAATGATTTCGGCAACTCCAAATCCTCGACAGTTTCCCAGAATCTCCTGCGGCATGTACAAATTTAACTCGTCCAGTTAGAACTTCCCTCGAGTAGGTCGGTCAGATTGTAGCACAATCTATTATCTTGTGGTCACTTGGGATTTGATATCAGAAATGTAAAGATCCGATTAATAATATAATCGATAGGGGGGACACCAAGGTCACAACCAAACACGTAAGGGTAAATCTGATCCCCAAATGACGCACGCACCTTATTGTTCTGATAGGACAAAAAAAATCATACGCACGTTGAAAATTAAGTTAAAGATTTAAAATGCCACGATCGGTCTTCGATATTATACAATAAAATAAATTAAGTAAACCACATCAACACACTAAATTAATATTAACTCGTAATTTCGTGATATTTTGATATTCCGTATAGAAAAACGTTGCTTTTATTAATTTAAGTGACTTCACTTCAACAAAGATGCTCGCGTAAGAAAAGCTCGAAGGTGAGGTAAAGTGCATAACGGCGATACTACCGCCCACTTCCTCTACCATCAATCGAACACGGGTGGCCTAACGCCAGGCAAAAAAAAGGTGGTAAATGTAATTTAATTTTCACACGAGGTAGCTTATACATGAGTCACACGCTTGTTATCAAACTTCAGACAAGAAGCAAATATGTTATCTGCATAGTTGCCGTCGATAAGGTGGCAGCCATAACGGATAAGAGTTTGTTCCTATCCAACGTTTGGATAAACCAAAAAGCGTGAGACCGTAAAAATAAATCGACTTGGTGATTTTTAAATTTTGGAAAACGTAAACAAATTTAGTTTATTGAATTAAATAAATAAATTATCGCAATAAAATCTAAATTTTGGAACTATTCTTACAACTTAAAATATTTATATACAAGAATGGGTAAAAACTAAAATTGGTCTGACGACGAAATTAAACAAATAAAATATAAAATTCAAACAAATGGCCTAAAAGGCATCTTAATTGGGATGGACGTTGTTAAAACGGCCTGGTGACATTATGGAATGTCACAAAGTCTGCAATGTGTTAAAACTGCATTATTTTGGGTGTCTATGCACAATAGGTAACCCACATAGGGAATGTCACAAAACAAAAGCCGTACTCTGCATTCATAAGACGAAGTTTACATGAGTTAAAACTGCACTATTTTGAGTGTCTATGCACAATAGGTAACCCACATAGGGAATATTACAAAACAAAATCCGTACAACTACATTCATAAGACGAAGTCTGCAATGAGTTAAAAGTGCATTATTTTGAGTGTCTATGCACAATAGGTAACCTACATAGGGAATGTCACAAAACAAAAGCCGTACTCTGCATTCATAAGACGAAGTCTACAATGAGTTAAAACTGCATTATTTTGAGTGTCTATGCACAATAGGTAACCCACATAGGGAATGTCACAAAACAAAAGCCGTACTCTGCATTCATAAGACGAAGTCTACAATGAGTTAAAACTGCATTATTTTGAGTGTCTATGCACAATAGGTAACCCACATAGGGAATGTCACAAAACAAAAGCCGTACTCTGCGTTCATAAGACGAAGTCTGCAATGAGTTAAAACTGCATTATTTTGAGTGTCTATGTACAATAGGTAACCCACATAGATAATGTCACAAAACAAAAGCCGTACTCTGCATTCATAAGACGAAGTCTACAATGAGTTAAAACTGCATTATTTTGAGTGTCTATGCACAATAGGTAACCCACATAGGGAATGTCACAAAACAAAAGCCGTACTCTGCATTCATAAAAAACTTCACGATACTACTGGTTTTTGTAATTTCCGCTGCCACCATGTAATATAAGCTTGTTATTCAATAAAACTGTGTTGTTAATATTTTAAACCTTTTATTGTCTAACAACAAGAATACTATTGCGTTGTGTCGGAGACAAGCGTGTGTGCTTCTACGTTGTCTTAGAGCGACTGCCGCTTCTTCATGCATCGTTGCATGGTTTAAATGCAGACATGCGCTTTACCAACATATTCACATATTTATTTATATATTTATTTATTTATCAAATACGGGCTACAGCCCTTTTACAATTATTATCACAATTATCATTATTATCATTATCGCAGAGTACTCAAACATTTACATTCACACCCTTACATGCATGGCAATATATGTGGCGTATCATGAATACACCTCAATTGTGACGATATCGTTTAAACTGCTATAGAGAGTATGCCATCTTGTGAGGTATATTTCGGTGTTTGAAATTTACAGTTACCTTCCATAGGAAGAAATCTAGAACAGTTCTAAAATTGCAGCAACCGTGCCACAAATATTTGAATATGTGATATGTGTAAAAGGGATGCCATTAATATTTAAAAAATAGAAGTGTGTTAAATGGGTTGCCATTAAGATTACCAAATGGTCTTTAACACAAATGCATTGTTGCCAAGTTTATTGGACTTATTATTAGATTGTAATGTTATGTAAAATGGATTGCCTATCAACCATGCCAGTTGTAAAACAACGTTTTTTAATCATAATATTTATATATAAAATTGCTCGAAGTTATTTTCTACTTTTTAACAGCTAAAATGGGAAAGTTTGGATAGATAAGCTTTGGCATTTTATAGAAACTTTTTTTAGAATAATGTTATGGAAATATAATGTATTTTTGATAATCAAATAAAATAAATCAAATCAAAAAAAACATTTGATAATCAAAATAAAATTACTTATTCTTTAAAAGAAATTCACTTTTAATAAAAAATTTCTTTACAATGTACAAGCTTTGCATAGTTTAAGATTTGGTTTAAGTCCGTTTCATTTAGGCGCAGTTGTTCAGTATTAGGTTATCCTTTAACCTGAATTATTTTCCATGGAAACCATTCTTGAAACAATCATTTCTATGGAAAATAACCCAGGTTAAAAGATAACCCGAGACTGAACAACTGTGGGCCTAAGTCTCTTAAAACAGTTATGGAAGCAGGATTTGGAATAAAACCGATTTTCTATTTCTTTTAAATTGGCAAGATGGTATGTCATTCAACGCCCGGTATAATAATAAGAAGTATTTGATCAATCTTTGAACAAGATCAAATTTGAAATACTTGACATTTGTAAAAATTATCCTAAAATTAAAAATTGAACTTGGGTTTTAGTTTTTATTTTAATAAGAATCCATACAAAATTAAAAATTACTACATTTTTTAATACTACCTAATACAATACATTAAAAAATAATCAAAATTAATAATAAATAATACTTAAAAATACTTGTACTACAAAGTCTCCTGGTAAATAATAGTACCATCTCCGCCTATAAAACAATATAATATTGAACTATGCAGCACATTAAAGCCAATATTTTTTGTAACAAGTCCTCGAAATTAACATTTGTTTAAATTATCTTGTACCAAGTCCTTCACATTCAATCGTCCAGTTGGAAATAAACACGTGATAATAGGACTTGGTACAACATAATTGTAACTAAAAAATCAACATTGTCATTATGTAAAAAAGCGACTTATTTTGTAATATATTATTTTCCTAGTTTTAATCAGTTTTGACCCGAAGTAGAATATTTCACTAGTTCACCCGAAAGGTAAAGTAACAAAAAGTATAATACTTATATAAATTTATTATTAAATTATGGAAATTTGCTATCGAATCGAAGATACATATAAAATAAATTATAAATTAGTTTTGCATAAAATAGATAAACTAGAAAAATATTTCTTCTTTAGCATTAGTTGTCTTTTTGTTTCGTTTAAATTCCGTGCAAACTAATAAGAATTTTATTGCTCTAATAAAGCATTATTATAAAACCTTAACAAATTAAAGTGTCTTATTAACTTAACTTTATTTTTATAATAATAAAACCTTACCAAACTAAAATTTTAATGTTGCAACAATAAAAATTATAATTAACTAATTACTTTAATTTAATTTTAATTTCTTAACTTTATCAATATGATTTTTAACGCAATATTTAACATCTTTCCAATTTCTTTTGGTCAATTCAGAATTATTTTCAATACACTTTGTACAATCTTCCTTTCCTGGCACTATGTGTTTAATAATTTGCTTTTTAAAAAATTTTAATACGGATTCTTTCTCTTCACTAGACCAAGGGCGTTTAATAGTAACAGCCCTCTTGCTCGAAGGTTTTCGTCCTACAATAAATTTTATTCATGAATATACGAGTTTGTATAATTGTACGTATAATAAAAATTACTTGTAACTTTCGGTGCTGATGCTGATCCTCCTTGCATTTCAAAATTGAGAGAACTTTCCAAATCTAAAAATGCCAATAATTAAATAATAAAAAAAATATTCAAAATTAATAACAGATGTTTTATTACCTTTATCAAAATATGCATTGGTATCCTCTTTGTCGTTTTCTTCTTCGTTTTCACTTTCCTCTTCTTGTACATTTGGCATATCTGAAAGTAAAAAATCATTTTAATTTTTAAAATAATTTTTAAAAGTAGATATTTAACTTGACGTGTTCAATGAAATATGTAGTAAATACATTATACAGACTTTACCTTTTAAATTAATTTCCTCCAACTTTTTTCCAGCAAACTCATTTGCTTGTCCTTGATCGACCACCATTAATAACCGACTGATTTTTGTAAGCTCTATTGCACTTTCATGAAGCCGGTAATAATCGCGATGGACTCTTATATCGTGGCCGAGATGCCTTGCAAGCCAGTCATATTCATTTTCCGATAAATTAAAAATCTGGCAAACAGTGGCAATATATTTCCTCAATTTGGTGCTCGTGATGTTCCCAGGATTTTCTAAACAAGCTTCCAAACAACATTTTCTAAGGCAATCGTGACCTCTCATATATGAATTGGAATTGCCAAGACGAGCGAATACGAAAGGATTGTCAGAGGAAATTCCAACAAGACTTCTTGTTTGCATTAAAACATCTATACATATTTTTGCATCTGTTGTTAGCAGCACTGGCACTCGTCGCCCTCGTTTTCCAATTATTTCGACAACAGTAAGTTCATTGGCCAACTTGTTTTCTAAATTTGTAAATGTTTTTTTTAATTCTTCAGTACACTGTTCCGTCCACTGCGGCCTAGAGGAATAATCAACTACTGACATACGCGAAGCTTCACCAGAACGTCTTTTATTAAACAAAATAATTTTGCTAAGACAAAAAGTTGCAAGAGCACTCCATTCCTGAATCGATGGATTATTTAATAACGCCTGTTTCGATTCTAACATGTTATTATTAATGTAATGACTTAACTTGATTAGATCGCTTGTTACAGGCAACAACTGGGTTGCGTTCAATTTATTGTTGTATAAAGTAGCCACAGCATTTGATGAGACTCTTGAACTCCACTCTAGGTCCATAAGGTTTAAAAATCCCAACAATATATCGTTTCCTCGCAAATTCCCGCTTTTCAAGCACCTTCCTCGTTTTATAGAAGCACATTTCTTCAAAGCATATCCTATTTTTAAATAAAAAAATATATTTTTAAAATTATTAAAATTTATTTTAAAATGAATTATTAGGTAAGTACCTATTTTTAATGCCAACGACGGAATTCCAAATTCAGGTCTTCTTCCAGAAACGCTTTGTTGAGCAACAGATAGCACTTTTATAGTTTGGACTATTACGTCAAATTTTTCTGGTACCAAATAGTCACCCAAACCTCTGTTGCTTTTATCCATTTCTTGTAATTTAATGGTGAACCGACCAAGTTGTCGCATTGTTTGTCGAATCAATTCACACTGTGTTGTACCATATTTTTCGAATTGCATAGCACCGAACTGCAAAATCAGTTGATCTGTCTTACAGTAATTACCAACTGTATCATCTCGAAATTTTGAACAAATGTTATGCATATAATCTGACGAAAACTCGGTACCAAAAGTATTACTTAACAGAGCATTGCTCTCAGCAATTATTAATTTGTCACTGTTATTTGGTTCGGAATGCCGTTTAATATTACAACTGATTTATATATGGTGCCACAAATGTTTCTTGAGCATAAAACCCAAGCAATGGGGACAAGGTCCATAGTCGGTGAATGTTACAAATTTTGATTCTTGACTAGTTGGTCGTCGGACTAAAATCAAATCACCTTTTTTGGAAGAAAGAACCTCGACGTTATGGTAGAAATCACCCGCTCTAATAAGATTACCAAATCCATCTCTTCCATTTTTAGAATTTTTTGATAATGCTAATAATTTTGCCACTTCCATTTCGGTCCTATGCTTCACTTCAAAGTGTCGAGCTGAATTTATAACAATTTTTTGACAAAAATAACAGGAATGACCTTTATTTCTAATTAATTTTCCATTACTTTTGCAAGCCGCAGAAATGTTCACAGCAAGATTTTTAAGTTTCATAATTTTTGAGGACGATGCAACTTCGTTAACCTGATTATTGTTTTTAGTTGTTAAATTAAATGATGTTCCAGTGATGGCTATCGGATGCTTTCCTGCTTTCAGCTACATTATTTTCAGAGAGAAATGTGCCAGTGATGGATAATGGACTATGCGCTTCCATGATCTCTTCATCTTCGTTCTCCGATATAAGACCGTGCTCAGATGGAAGATACTCGCTGCCGCTACTTTTATCTTCCGACCATGAATCTAATAGCTCTTCTACATTTTCACTATCCAAAATCTTTTCACTGAAAGAAGTAGAAGTGACCACTTCCGATTGACAAAGATTTTTCACCTCCTTGCATGAATTCCCCGTTTTGAGAATAACTTGAGATATTACGTTAATTTTTTCAACTGGTTCATCATCTAATTTCTTATGGGTTCCTAAAATTAAACTAGTGTTAGATAATAGGTATTAGACTATATAAAGATCTTTAAAATATTTTTAAAAGTTATTTTTAGAGCTTTCTTTTATAAATTTCAATAGATATTATTATATAGTTTTTAACATGGAATATGTTTTTATTTTTTCAAAAATTTTTACTATACCACAATAATAAATTAATAGTAATTTAAACGACTAGTAGTTGCAAAATGCGAGTTTTGTGAGATTATTTAATAAATTGTTATTCAAAACGTAAAAAACGACAACCACGTTTCTATATTAAAAATGATAACTAAACAGTTGATATTTTGATTGAAAATTGCAAAAATAGTACATTATGCACCAAGGTAGCAAAGTGACACTTTTTTACCCATGGGCCAAAAGTCACTTTAATACCGTCGTGCATATACTGTTTTTTGCCATTCCGGGAGGTAAAGTAGGAACTTCGCCTATTTAGAAACTTAAAGCAAAAATTTAACGCTTTTTTTTATAATACCTACACGTGGTCGATAAATCGCAAAATAGCACTAGTAATATTACCAACTATACTACTAAAAATTACTAAGAAATAGCAGTTGGCTATTTTTTTTACCGCAGGGTAAAAAAGTGCCCCTTTACACCCGCAAACCGGGGTAAAAAGTGAGTACTTTACCCCCGGAATGGCAAAAAAATGAATTTGTACATTTGTCCTAAAAATAATGTAAAACTAAGAGAGTAATTTACCTATTCCTCTTGCATCAAATAACGTCTTTCGGTTTGTGGTACTGCTTCCAACAGACAAATTCAACATTTGAAGTATTCTCTCCGATCTTCGCATCATCTTGAAATAAAGCTGAAAATAATTTAAATATTTTAATAATTATAATATTTACTCCTATTATACAGGGTGCTTCATCGAAAACAATACAGGCATTTTTTTACATTTAATAATAAAAATAGCAATAAATGATTGAATGATTCCAAAAGGGCCACGTAAATTAATATTAAGAAGTAAGATAAGATCTGAATTGAGTAATTTATAAAATACCTAGTACATGCAAAATAATAAATTATTACATTTTAAAAATTAATTTAATCAATAAATAAAAATTTATTAATCTATTTATTTTTAAAAAAATTAAGCGATAAAAATTAAAAATAAGCATAATTTTTACCTTTTCATCAATCGTCAATTTGAATGAAAAAAAATTATACGTGAATTAATTAACCGGAAACTAACGGAATGTGAGTTTAGATAATATATTATGACCTCGCTTCCAACGAAGTTGGCGTACGTGCGATAAAATGCACAGAGAAAATTTGTACTTCCCCGAATGATCGTTAAAAGACAAATCTTATAAAATGTAACTGAAATAAATTAATATAAAGGGAAGACCACGGCGGCTTCTAATATGATGTAATACTGATGTAATACTGTATCTTTGAAATTTAAAAAAACTGAAAAGTATAATGTATAGATAATACTTACGTTTAATTTTGTAACAATACACTGCACAATAATGTCCTATCACGTAACTAATAATCTATTAAACTATATAAATCACTTTCCAAATAAACTGATCACATAAATTACACTAATTTAAAAAAATTCTTGTAGCATCGGGTACACAACTGAATCCGGAATGAATGCAATAAATTTATGCATCGTATACAGTGTTGCCACAGAAAATTTTGAAGTTTCGGTAGAACTGTCGTGAAAATTCGGTAGATTCCGTAAATTTTCGGTAGATCTAAGTCAATACTATTCATTTCATCCATAATAGGCGTCGAATGGTATAGGGTTTTTGCTTCAAAAGTACAAAATAATATAATTTCTTACCTATTCACGTAATAATGAATGATTTCATGAATTTCATAACGAAAAAACCAAATTAAGCATGAATCCGCCATTAAATGGACTCAATAAATAACAAAAAACTATAAATTGCAGATTTATTTATAAAAATGGTCATAAACTAAAAAAATTAAAAACACTCATTGACATAATTATAAACAAAAATACCATAAACAAATAACAAAAAAGTTAATTTAAAATGCAGATTATAAATAAGTTTATATGTGAATACATATTATATCAAATGCTACCCATCGATGCATCGTGAGTGTCATATAGTACCTTTCTATCACTCATTTTGGTGATTTTGTATTGTACTGGAATATAATTCTGTGTTCGACACTGCTCTCGAAAATTCGGTAGAAATTCAATTGAAATCGGTATATCGGTAGAAAGTTTCGCAAATCGGTAGTTCTACCGAAATTTCGGTAGCTGTGGCATCACTGATCGTATACTTCTTTGCGTATACTTACCCTTCCACAGTGATTATGTCACACCCATGACGTCACACCCATATTAAAGCTATGATAACGTTTTATAAATAAAGTTATTTTAGTACTAAATAAAGATAAAGTTTTTACGCATATTAGACTATAAATCCTCAAAATTTCAGCTTTGCTAAAATGACGTAGTATGGGAGCTCTCAGCTCTTGGACTATACGTAGATATAATATTGCAATGCAATATAAAAAGTCCGAAATAGTAACTCTTTTCTCGATTTTTAATAACAAATAAGACAGGACACGTAAAATAGAAGATTAAATTCTCTCCTAACCTGATTTTTATTGATAAATTTACTAGAAATATCTTTTTTTATTACATTCAAAAATGTGCATTTAAAAAAATGCATTTCAAAATTCATCAATTTATGTTGCTTTAATTCAAAATTGTACCAAGTATACGAGTGCGTTATAACTTAGCCACTCGCCTTAATTATTTTTATCAAGATTAATTCTTTACGAAAATAATTAAGGCGAATGGGCAAGTTATGTTGCGAATTGATCGTTTTAGATGGTCGAGTCAAAAACCAGACTTGTTCGCTATAGATTCTGTTTGGATGCATTATTATGCTCCGAACAACATGCGCTCAGGAAATTGTAACAGGTATAAAAATAAGTTCCGCGTAGATTAGTTAAAAGAAAATAACAATTATTTAGAGTAGTACATAATTATTACAAAACTAAACTTAAGGATTTTAGAAGATTTTTTTAAAATCTGCATTGTATTACCGGGCTAGGCAAATCGACAAGTGTTTTGTTGCGTAAAAAAATTGGGGCAAGCTGGAATAAATATCATTCTCTTTATTCGGACATTTAAAATAATTTACTAAATTTTCACCCTCTAGCGACCCCGGATTTCGCCAATACAGAGGAAAAAGTACGCGAAGAATGATATTTTTACAAATATTTATGAATATCTCGGTTTCAGTGCACTTTAGAGCAAAATGTAAAGTTATTGAAAATAAAGTACACTAAATTGTCTAGCGAAAATTTAGTATATCTCTTTAGAGGTCATCATACAGAAAATAAAATTTATTATAGCTTGCCCCCACTTTTTTAAGCAAAAATAGCTCTTTCAGGCTAAATTCAGTAAAATAATAAACTGTTTCGTAGTTTTTGCCTTAGGATGGCATTTTATAGAAATTATGTCTCATAAGCTCATGAGACTACTGAATTTAGAGTGAATATTTGCCAAATTTGATAACTGTTACGGATAATGTTTAATCCGGTTTAATCGCATATAGGAACTCAATTTCTCTTCGCAATAACATTAACATGATTCTGCAATATAATTTCATCTCTAGGAGGGCCTTAATTCGCTCCGCTTTTGAGAATAGTATACTAATAATTAGAGTCCGGATTAGTAGCTATTATGCTTTTTCTGAAAATTCGAAGCAGCTGAAAATTATTAGAAAAATTTTGTGTTTTAACTGAAAAGAAGTCATTTGGTATCCAGTTTTATATGCTTTTTTTTTGCCTTTTTGTGCTTTTCGTGATTTTTTATATTATTAATGCTTATTTTACAAAATATTTCAAAGTTTGATCTTTTAAAATTTTCAATTTTCCATTCTGTTCCGAAAATTCATCCAAACTTAATAATTATTTTGAATCAACTGTAACTTTGTTACTGATGTTATAACTTATAAAATCTTTGGAAAAGCAGCAAATGACTTTGGCTGAATCCTTAGATTTAGTAGAAAAATTTAAAAACGCTACCACCAGCATCAGAGGACATGTTGGAGACAACATAAAAAAGAAATTGAATGATGTGCTAGAGAAAAATGAAGGATTAAAAATCTTAAATAATATAGCTAAAACAATAGCTGGAGAAACTATTGAAGATTTTGAAATGGAATCCTCACTTGTAGCAAAATTCAAATTTGCACCTATTACTACTAGTGTAGATGTCGAAATTCTTAATTGTTAATTGTTTCAAAAATTAAATTAATACTTTTGTTCATGCTTTATTTTTAATAAAATTTGTGCTTTTTTTTGACAAAGTTGATGCTTTTTTATCCGGACTCTACTAATAATTAATAGGCAGATCCGTTATATTGTGATAGGTCGGAATTTTCTGGTTCCTCCGTGTATCGCACCCTGCTTTTCTTTTCGTAGTCATCCTAGTTAGCTAGTAATTTTTGGTTGTCATAATGTAATATGAGATAATCAACAGTAATATCCCAAGTGCATAAAAATAGCCGATTAAATTTTGACGGTTTTAAACAAAGTTTTGCTAAGCAATATGTCGAGTAAATTTGCCACGTAACAAAATCACGAGTGCGTAGCACGAGGGATTTTGGGTGGAAAATTTACGAGAATTAGTTCTTCAGAGCAAAACTTTGTTTCAAAAAACGTCAAAATTTATTCAGGCTATTTTTAAGCACGTGGGATATTCGGCATGATTATTTCTTGAATAAATGTATCTTGGAACGATTGAATTATTTTATTATTTATTACAATTTACATTGCTGCAATTAATGAAAAAATTACAATTTTTTGGCCGTAATACTCCACATTGTTTTTATTACACCTTCTTTGTAGTTTTCTCCATTAACTTTCCTCATGTTATAACCCCAATCAGCTAAAATTTCGGCAAGTTCTTCTGCGGTGGTTTCTTCAAGTAATTGGTATTTTCTTAACTCACAAAACTCTTTAAATTGATACCATACCGATGCTTTGGTCTTTTTGGTATTTGTGGGAACACTTTCATTTATTGCAGATTCAATATGTTGCAGAGAATTATCTGCAAAACGTGACATTGTGCCATTTAATTACCTCCATCAAGTTAGCCCCCCTTTAATCGAATTTTAACTTTTTCTTATGCCAAACGTTTGGTAATCGTTAGGTAAGATTTGGTAGTTCGATTAAAAGTTTTGGTAGTTCTTTGTTTTTTCGTAATTAACCAATCAAATTTTTTTGTCAAGTTAGCCCCCCTTCAATCGATTTTTTAACCTTTTTTTAGCTCATTTGATCAATTATAATACGCAGAGGTTTGGTACCCCAATAGAAAGTTTTGGTAGTTTCTAATTTGGTGGTAAATAATTTTGGTGTCAAATGATCAATTTTTGGGGGAAAAATTATTTTCACACCATGAAAGTATTTTCGTACATTTTAGTTTCATCATGAATTTTTTCGAAAATTTTGTTCACGCAAAAGTACTAAAATTGAATTTTACCGTAAGAATGAAGTACGATGGGCAAAGCAGTTCAGAATGATTTTTTAAATCTGCACTTTGGAGGCCGCCCACGCCTACATTATCCAAGTTAAATTATATGCCACCAAGTACTTTTTTGTAGCAAATTTAATTACTCACAAAATTGCTTACCGTTGTCTCAGCGTTTTCAACGCAACGTCGCTTGTTGAATTTTTTTCATGTTTTGCTTATTTCCGGGCTGGAATTTCAAAGAAACTGCCACCAAGTACTTTTTTGTAGCAAATTTAATTACTCACAAAATTGCTTACCGTTGTCTCAGCGTTTTCAACGCAACGTCGCTTGTTGAATTTTTTTCATGTTTGCTTATTTCCAGGCTGGAATTTCAAAGAAACTGGTTTATTTAATTATTGCAAAATGCTTTTCTATCGAATGGCCCAAATTTGATCGACTCTTTATTTTAATTTGACTGGCCTATAAATTTCACGAAAATAATTGAAAATCGCTGGTTTGTAATTTTTAAATTAGTTAATTTTTTTAATATAAACAAATTTTACGTATTGGTAATAGTCGAATTTTGTTCTCACGCTAAGATGAAGGCCAAAAATTGAAAACATGTTATCTTCAAGTGCCGACCCTTAATAATTTATGTCTTACGTTACATAAACATTTCCACTTCAGGTTCAGGTTATTCTAGCAGTAATTCTGCTATCACTTCATTATAAAACAAAGAAAAGCTCATTGGAACGGTGCGAGTTTCGACTTTGTTATTATTCCCAGTAAAACTGCGTGGGATAAATTTTTATGATTCCAACTTTGTTGCGCTCAATTATAGTTAATAACTCTGAAGATATTTTTTGTGCTAGTTTTATTGGGCATTACGAAAGTCAATTTAGAACAATTTTTTGCTATCAATATCGATTATTAAAAATTTTGTAATAGTTGAATCCGAATTCAAATTTTGATAAGACGTTGAAAGGGCCTATGTAACAAATGTGTCAATTTTGTGGAATAAACGGGCGATAATCAAAAATAAATCGGGCGATTTAATTTTAAAAAAAAACAGAAAAAAATGAAAAATAATTTTTCTTCAAAATTGGATTTTTCAGACATGCGAAAAACATTTTGGACATAACTCCTAAACAAATTATCGGACCATGTTCAGATTTTGTGTAATTTATCACCATACTATCCTCTAAAAATTCGATCTCTTCACTTTTTAATGTAGAATCGAACGTTGCGTCGTAAAAAAATTATAAAGCACCGAAGGGAAAACATTGTAATTAAAATTTAAACGGTTAAAACTTCTTCCGCTGACTAAATTTAAATAGAAGCATGACATTTTAAGTTTTGCAATTTTTTCAGCGTCCAGAATACCAAACCTATACCTCCATCAAGTTAGCCCCCCTTTAATCGAATTTTTAACTTTTTCTTATGCCAAACGTACCCTGTAATTTTTTTGTTTGTTTGTCTAAACACGTTTGATAATGTTCGAAAAAAATTTAGGAAGTGATTATTTTTTGACATAATCTTACCGGTAACCGGACAGAACAGAACATGAAAGAACAGAACATGAAAAAACAGAACACGAAAGAACAGAAAATGAAAAAACAGAACAGTGAAAAAACAGAACAGTGAAAAAACAGAACAGTGAAAAAACAGAACAATGAAAAAACAGAACAATGAAAAAAGAGAACACTGAAATAAAAGAACATTGACAAAAAAGAACCATTTCGAAGCCGCTGCGGAGAAAAGTCCAAAAACAACAAATAGTTGTGAAGGTTTCCACAACGCTTTAAACTCAATCTTCCACTGCATCCACCCTAGCGTATGGAATTTGCTGGACGGATTACTGGACACAAACTGGTCGCCCAGAAGTACAGAAAAAGAAGTATGAGGACCTCAACAATCAAGTGGCAGCCGTTGTACAAGAATACGGAAATTATGAAGATAAGCTGAGGTTTTTGCGGCGAATGGCAAATCTGCAGTAATTTAATATAATAATAATAAACTAATTTAAAATTAATAAATGGTGTTGCATTAATTTAAGCAATTTTTTTTAATTGCAAAATTTTACAAATTTAGTAATATCATTATTATGTAGTAGTTGGTAGTAGGTATATTAATTATTTATTATACTGATGACATAATTAATTTCGAGTTTTAAATTTTCCCGTTGTTCTGAATTTTCAATGTTCTGTTTTGTCAATGTTCTTTTATTTCAGTGTTCTTTTTTTTCATTGTTCTGTTTTTTCATTGTTCTGTTTTTTCACTGTTCTGTTTTTTCACTGTTCTGTTTTTTCATGTTCTGTTCTTTCGTGTTCTGTTTTTTCATGTTCTGTTCTTTCATGTTCTGTTCTGTCATGGAATCAAATTTACCCGCTGAATATTTTCCATAGCAACGTAAATATCTACTATAATAAAATGGTTGCCTAGATGTTTCGCGTTCTGATTGGCGTATATTATAATGAAGGAAATAATCAACAGTAATATCCCAAGTGCATAAAAATAGCCGATTAAATTTTGACGTTTTTAAACAAAGTTTTGCGATTCCGCATTTTCCGAACATTTTCATGTTCGAACAGAACATGAAAAAACAGAACACGAAAGAACAGAACATGAAAAAACAGAACAGTGAAAAAACAGAACAGTGAACAAAGTTTTGCTAAGCAATATGTCGAGTAAATTTGCCACGTAACAAAATCCCGAGTGCGTAGCACGAGGGATTTTGGGTGGAAAATTTACGAGATGGTATTTACGAGATTTCTCGTCTCGTAAAAGGTCAACAAATTCAGGTTTTTGCGATTATCTCGCTTCCTATGGCTCCTAGACCAATTAAGGTGGTTATCAAAATTAAAGATAACGACATTCCCCACAGAAAAAGTCTCGTTCATTTTTTACACACAATGGACGATTTACGAAATATAGGACGAAGAAGGTCTAAAGCCCGTCTTACATCAGGACATTTCTGGCTTCATTTCTTGCGCCATTTCTGCGCAGAGACGAGTTCATAGTATTTGCGCGTGCGTATACCGTTGTGCGCAGAAATGGCCCAAGAAATGACGCCAGAAATGTCCTGATGTAAGACGGGCTTAAGACAAGCGTAGTTTTCGTTGCCACATCACGTTTTACGTATTTTTACGAATATCTCGCTTCCTATGGCTCGGTGACAAATTTAGGTGATTATGAAAAATAAATATTATAAAATTTCCTACAATCAAGGTATCATTCATTTTTTACGTACAACGAACTGTTTAGCAAAAAACTTGCTCCGCTATAAAGTGCGTAGTATCCGTTGCCGCACCACTTTTTACATATTTTTGTGAATATCTCGCTTCGTATGGCTCGGAGACCAATAAAGGATCAGATCGAAATTCAAGATTATGAAATTTCACAGAGGAAAGATTCTGTTCATTTTTTACGTACAGTGGACTATTTACGGGATATAGAGCGACGAATGTCTATAGAACATACTATGTAGATAGGTCTAAAAATCAGTGAACCTAGAAAAAATTACCAGTATATTAAAAACTCTTGGTGAACAAAGTATTATAGTCATGAAAAAAAGTAGGCAAACTTCAAAATTTAATTTGTACCTACTGCTTTGCACGTTTTTCAACGTTGCTAGTTACGGACCCGAGAAACGAATAAAAGTTTATCGATTCATTTCAAAAATATTTTCGATTATTTAATATTTCGTTCAATACGACGAACTGATTAGATCTTGGTTTCTGTATGTCTTTCTGCATGTTTTTCAAAACAAACCGGATTAAAAAATTTTCTAAATTTAAATACATATTAAGTCGATTACCAGTTAGGGGCCGTTCATGTATTACGTAAGACGTTTAGGGGGAGGGGGGGTAGCTGACATCTTATTTTTTCTTACTCGGGGGCAGGGGGGTCAAGACAATTTCTTACATAAGATTTTATTTTTTTAATTAAATTTTAAATTTGAAAATTATTAAATCTAATTTAGGTGCTGTTGGTACGATATTAATGTTAATGTGAAACACAATACTATTAATTATTTATTTTTTAGACCGATTTTGGATTTTTTCGCAATTTTCTTACACTATAAAGTAAATTATTGTTTAAATAACATTTGTTTTAATATAAAATAAACATAATATCTTCATTAATTTCACTCTTAATGTTTAATATCTGGCTTCTCATTGGGTAATAATTTATCTTACGTAAGATTAGTGTGGGGGGGGGGGGTATACATTTTCTTATTTTTTCTTACTAGGGGGAGGGGGGAGTCCAAAAGTAGGAAAAAACGTCTTACGTAATACATGAACGGCCCCTTACTAATAATGTCAACGATATCACCACGAAAAGATAAAATAATTGTATCACCTTTCTCGAGATTTTCAATTTTTACCAGAATTTCATGATAAATTTCAAATTCCAGTTTCGATTTAAGTTTTAAAATTACTATATTATTTTTTAATTAAAAAATTACAAAATCTTGGTTTTCTGAATGACAAAGACCCGGTTTTACCACCTCTAGTCAAGTGCTAGTTGACGCTTGACTAATAGTTGACGACAGGTTTTGCAATAGCAAAATGATCGTCAACTATTAGTCAAGCGTCAACTAGCACTTTGACTAGAGGTGGTAAAACCGGGCCTTAATGGTTCTGATGATTGATAATAAATTTGAAAATTTAAATTTTTTACGGAGCGATAAAAATATTCTGTTTGATTACAGTTTCCATGAATTTTGTTCATAGTTTTCGAAAAAAAAATCTTGCTCATTTCGACGACCAAAGTTAACCCTTTGTTCTCTAGTGGTTTCATAGTGAAACCACAAATTAAAACCTTTATAATAGTATTTGATAATATGTAGTTATTTTACTTAGGGTTTCTTGCTGACACCACATGACGTGTGCAGCTACTGATATCCCATTTCTTCGAATATCATGTCATTTGTAATCTCGCTTGATGTAACGGTTTATTATGCATGCCACTTTATAAGAAAATTTATGTACTAGTTGGTGAAAATTTTTAATTTTACTTGTTATTTCCCGGGAACAAAGGGTTCAAAGGGTTAAAACTCCGATTAATATAATATTATAATAATATATTATGTAATTATAATATTTTTCTCTGCTTATATAATGTACGTCAAATCTTGTAAACATTTTTCTAGAAGCAAAGTGTTTCAAACAGCGTAGTAAGCAAGGCGCGATAATATTACATAATTGCATTTTAGAACGAAGAAGGATTGAACGTTACAAACCATAATAATATTATCAAAGCCTAGTTTGTTGTTATAAATAAAATTCTCTTACTTTTAACATCAATTAAATTTGTATTTTTTTATTTAATCCATTATATTATAACCTATACTACCTACAACTGTGGAATGTAAATTGTTAATAATATGAAGGTGAAAAGAACTTTTTTTCTCTTAAAACATGTACTACAATTTTGTAATTTTTTTTTTAAATACCAAATGTTTTTAAAAATTATGAAATCATTAGTAAAATACGACGGCAGTGCGCTTCGTTCCGTTTGAATAAACGTGTCAAAAAGAAAATGCACCGAGGTAAAATATAATAAACAAATTCATAAAACTTAAAAAGTTACTGTACCGCGGAAGTAATGATGGCGCAGCAAATATTCTTTATCTTTACCCGGGACTTCCTCTTTTAAAAGTTTATAATTAGAATGAAACACGGGTTAAAAAATTTGCATTCCTTAATTATATTTAGAACAATCGATATAAACAAAAATAAGGGAGCCTAGTTTGTTTATCTAGTAGGTATTGTAAAAGATAAAACTAATTAAAAATGATAAGCAATTAAATGTAATTTTCCTGCGAAAAGTTATCGTTATGCGTAACATTTAACATTATTTATTTTTCTCAAATTATAAACGAAACGTTCACGAACTTAGAGTTCTGCTTGAAATTACAAATCATAGTATATAGTAAATGTATTGTTTAATTTTATAATTAAAATCACCAAACGCGTTAGAGCCAACCTGTCAAGGTCATTAATATTTAGTGTCGAAAATTAGCCACTATCCATTACCCACAAGGGTCATTTTAACTTGTTTTAAATTTAGAGATTTGATGCAAAACAAAAAATAAATAAAACTTTACGTAACATTTATTTACTTTAATCGGGGCCGTTGCCCTGCGCATTTCAGAATTTTGGGGGCCTCATGCGCGATTGCACCACCTACATTTAAAATTTAAGGGGTCCTTAAATCGTTAAGGGATTTTGTTCGCTGAACCCCAGAAAAATTTCCTAAGATTGTGGAACCCTTTTTTTAATAGTAGCTCTAATTAATTAAAATTAGCAATTAACATAATAAATTGCTTCAATAAAATGTGATATTAAATAATATACTTATAAGTTATCATCATAATTCCTAGTAATTATGAGCGTAAATTTAATTTAATTTTCATATTAGTAGTCTTATTATCACAGATGTAAGCTCTATCTTGGTTTATATCAACTAATTTACAAGAATCACTCTTATTAGAATAATAGGCAACCAATAATACAATCTCAAATCTTGAAGTAAATTTGGCAACATCGCATTAAATTGTAGAGGGCGCTACAATGCAAGGGAAAGCGAAGTTGCCAGAAGGCTCAAAATTTGTGAACTTTCTTAGTCCTCTACAGGGACGTGCTCAACCAACTTTTTTCAGGGGGGAGCAATCCTCAATTTGCCAACTGAATCAATTAAAAATTGCCAACTTTTTTTAAGTAATTGGGTATAAATTGGGACATAAAAAGTAGATCATTTTATAAATACTAAAAATATAATTTTATTTACAATATTATACATAGTACATGTTATTAAAGTAGATTAATATTGAATAATTGTTATTCATTTAGACGGATTCTTCTGTTCTTTAATTCGGACCACACATTGATGACTCTGGCTATGTTTACACCGTAAACTGCTTGGTTCGGTCCGATCGGACTAAGCGGGAGGGGATAGTTCGATGCGACAAAATATAATTCGCAAGTGGTTCGCAAGTGTTTACACCGTACACTAGAACCGAGGACCAAAATGTGTCATATAACTTAAAAAAAATAGTTGTTTGACACTTTACATAATTTTTAAATAATTTAATTTAAACTATAAATTAAATATGTCAAATTTTATAACCTATAAAAATTAAAAATGTGTGTCATTCGGAATTAAAAATACTCGAGTGATGTCGAAAGTAGTCGAACACGTCGAACCATTGGTCGTTTTTAGTTCAGTACTCATATTTTAGAGGACTGAACTAAAGCAGGACCAACTTAGTTCGATGTGTTTACACCACGCGGACTAAAAATATACTTCGGAAATATAGTTCGGTACGGCTTTAGTTCGCGTACCAAGTGTACGGTGTAAACCAGGCCTCTATCTAAATGAATGTTGTCAGTAATATCAACTTCGCGGCTAGGGTTATATAACCAGCCCCGCTCAAATCAAAATTTCCTATTGACTATTGGATAGTATAAGGTTTATATAGTAAACTGTAAAAATATTTAGGTGAAAGCGGGTCAAACTTTTGAATAAATCGAATTTGAACTTTGCACATTTTACACATTCAGTGACGCGCATGAGGGACGATTTGTGGAATCTCCCCATTCTGTTCT
The DNA here is from genome assembly GCA_932274525.1 of Podabrus alpinus. NCBI lineage: Eukaryota > Metazoa > Arthropoda > Insecta > Coleoptera > Cantharidae > Podabrus > Podabrus alpinus. The sequence continues at coordinate 33,247,398 of OW026452.1, forward strand.
CAGTCCGTGCAAAAAGATATACCCTAACACTTAGAAATTGACGACACGATTGACGGCACCATTCGTAAGCGTAACATCTATTAAAGGTTATTGTTTACCCTTTATTTTTTGTTTTATTCCATATTTTGGGGGTGATAAGTAAAAGTATACTTTTAAAAGCTATATCCCGGTTTTATATGATCCCTATTTAATTGATCCCGGTTGGGGTGAATTAATATTCCTCAAGTATGTTTAGTCCAAGTGGTATCGTTTAAAAAAACCGCCCGAAGGGCGGTTTTTAAAACGACCCAACCATCTGTATGGAATCCGACACAAATAACGGGTGATACATTTTGATTTTCACTCATTCCGACCGGGCACGGCAAAGCCAATAGCCGCGGTCGCGCCGGCTGTTATGACTTGTATCCCCTGGCATGAATGTTGCCGATTTCCGCACTTTTTTCGGATTTTATCGATTCTTCGATAATTTTAACCGTCTACAACGGCGTCAGAGTCACATTCGGACCGAAACATACCCAAAAAATCCGGATATTACCCCAATTTTTGTGAAATTGCATGGGGGCGTAGCGTATTCACCCGGATTTTTAATTATTCGAAATAAGGGTTATTTCTCAAGGGTTCACCCAAAATAATTTTTCTATAGACTCTATTAACCATTCTCTTATTTACAGTAGTCAATAGGAAAATTTTATTTGGCTGGGGCTGGTTACATAACGCGATCTTTTTTTTCATTATGCTGTTTTTTAATCACATATTCCTTGGTAACCTGTGTGGCAATTTACAAAACAATTGCATCATTATTAATTTTATTATCTGTCAGTTTGTGTCGTCGCGAGTTGTATATGTATCGAAATGAATAAAATCGAATACCGGGCTGTTATAAAATTCCTTACAAAACAAGGAAAACCTCCAAAAATTATTCTTGAAGAAATGTTGGCTGTTTACGGGAGTGATTGCCCTTCTAAGTCAGCTATTTGCGAGTGGTCAAAATTGTTTAAACATGGTCGAGAATCACTGAATGATGATCCCCGTCCAGGGCGCCCTGTTGACGTGATCACTTCAGATGTTGTTGAAAAAACCAAGTGTTTGGTACTGGAGGATGCAAGACTAAAGAAGCGACAATTAGCAGCTTGAAGAGCGAAGAGTGAAAAGTGAAGAGACGTGGAAAACTGACGCAAGGTGTCTTGTTGCTCCACGGCAATGCACCAGTGCACAAGTCCAGACTTTCAAAAGCTGCTGTAGCTGATTGTGGCTTCGAAGAAATTGAACATGCGCCTTTATAGTCCAGATATAGCACCTGGTGACTATTTTTTGTTCCCGAATCTCAAAAAAACACTAAGGGGGACAAAATTTAGGGACAATGACGAACTTATAGTAGCTGTTGAGGGCCATTTTGCGGAAAAACCAAATGAATATTTTTATACTGGATTAAAGATGTTATTGAAACGGTGTTATACCTGTATTCAAAAGCAGGGGTACTATATTGAAAAATAAAATTTTGTTGTTGCTCTAGTCTTTTGTTTTCATACCTAGTCCGGGAATATAAAAACGACCCCTCGTAGTAAAGCAATTTTTGAGGAATCTTACAACTTTTAGGACAAATATTTGTCCTTTGCGGCCCTAAATAAAATAATTATGAATACTTAAATTAAAATTTTTTATTACATTTTACACTGAATGTTGGTTTCAACAAAAGCAAAACTTTTACGCATTATTTAATTAGTAGGCTTTATACTAATAGTAGGCTTTAGTTCGGAAGGTTTTACAGTAGGCAAAGAATGCTTCTGTTTACCTGAATGAACGATTTGCCGTAGTGTCATTTGCAGTTACGAGTGTAGTGTGTTTTTTCCATGTGTATGAGGTACTGATGATAGCAAATAAGCTTGAAACATATGTCTGCCGCTCACGCGCTTGTGATTGCAAAATTTTATTTTATTATTTAATTATTTCAAAATTAGTAACATTGTGTAACTAAAGTAACGTGTTTAGTTACAAAATATAACTAAAATAGTTACAAAATATAACTACACACGTTATTTTGTACAGTTGGTATGTACAGTACAGTTGGAGAAAATAGGAATATTATATTATTTTATTACTTGAAATTTTTTGGAGTTGATAAAATTTTTACAAACCTAGTTTTGGTTTAGCGGCTTTTGCCAACTTCACCAACTTTTGGGTGATTTTGCCAACTTCACCAACTTTTGGGTGATTTTGCCAACTTTCTAAAGTATTGGGGGGGGGGAATCTCCCCCCTCATCCCCCCCCATGAGCACGTCCCTGGTCCTCTATTGTGGCGGATTACACACAAGGTGAAATATCTCGAGTAATTTTTCATATACATAAAAAACGAGTAAACCTATAAAAACCTATATAAAAACTGTAACAATCTTTTGTTACGCTTGTTTTTACGTCGACAAATTTTATTTGTCGACATATTTGATTTTCCTTTTTAAAAAAGTCACTTTTGTTTTTTAACGGAGGCTCCGCTTTATTTCTAGTAATATCGAGAGTAGTGCATTTCTGAACCGACCAATACGATCGATTTTTGATCTAATGGTCAGGAATGACGTGCGCGATGGTTTACTAGAGGTCGGCAAATAAAGCCATCGCAGAATGGCGAGAGTTTTTAGGAGCTCCGACGAAAGTTTTAGTTTCGTTAGTTTTTTCGGAGAGAATTTTGTTTAAACTAGTTTTAAGTGACGTTAGTAAATATGGTACAGGTTGTGATGGAACTTTTTCTACATCAAATGATCCGTAAGATCAATAAACCATTTTTGAACTTTGCAATACAAAGGACGCCACGCCATTTTAGAATTTGTGTTTTCACGTAAATTTCAAACGTTCAATACTGCGATCGATATCCTTTGAATATGGGAACTTTTGGAGTTTCAGACGTTCAATACTTCGGTCGAACCCTTTGAATATGGGAATTTGTGAAGGCGCCGTTCAGATTGGAACATGGTTAATGCACAAATTGCAAATTTCCCAATCCGACTTTAGGCAAAACATCGCTGTCGTAAATCGGGGCTACCTTTTTTTGCAATGCTTTCCAACCCCGGTAACTACGAACAACCCGGAGGGCAAATCAAAGCCCCAAGTAAGGAACTTGCATTTGTCGTCAACCAAGAAAATTTTAGCCAACTTTAAAATCAAGATGTCCAAGTTGGCGAACATATGGTCCGATCAATCTTTACTTTGCGTGTAACATTTGCGATACCATCTCACGCAGCTGACAACACCTAGCAGAAACGTGGTCGTATAAATAACGAATAAATTAACGTATTTTTTTCAATTTCAAACAACAGCTATCTTTTGCAACTTAATAACAATTTTACATGTGTGCTCTTCTTGAATTTTGTTCTAGATTAATCTTACCAGCAGAATTTCTGTTGACAATAATGCGAAAAGGAGACATGTCACCGTTTATCGTATAATTTTTATTGAACGTAACACCAAAAACCGTAAGTTTATTAAAGAATTGTTCCATATGTAAATTGTTAAAATTTATTAATACCTTCAGTAAATAATAGCTAATTTATACTCGTTATTTAACTATTTAATTTTTGACTATCTTCAGTAGCAAAAATTCTTTACTAGCCTGTTTTATACAGTTTTACTGCGTAATTGTAAACGCTATCTTTTTATTATGCCTCGATTACACAGAGCGACTTTAGACGCTAGACGCTAGCGTCTAAAGTCGCCAGCGACTGAGCGTGTAGCGACCTGTCCGATTACACACAGCGACTTTAGACGCTAGACGCTAGCGTCTAAACTCGCTAGTCTCGTAGTTGCAATCGCGCATTTGAACTGATAAGTATTAAAAATTAAAATTTAGTTTTGTTTAGCAATAGTTTAATAGTTTAACAATGAAGTGGAACAGCAGTAATATTATTGATTTTTTAAAAGTTTATGAAAAATATCCTTTCTTTGGAACATTAAGCATAAGGACTACTGCAACATCAAGTTAAAAAATGAAATAAGTAAAAGCTTCTATTTAGAACTTCAGAGTGAAGGATTGGTAGAAGAAATGAATGAAAAGCAATTAAAAGCCAAAATAAAAAATATAAAGACGCTAGCACATAGCGTTTTTACACTCTCATGTCGATTACACAGAGCGACTTTAGACGCCGGAGTGTAAAAACGCTAGCGTCTAGCGTCTAAAGTAGCCCGGCTGTCAACTTTAAAAGCGAGCGAACAGCGTCTGTTCAAGACGCGGCGTCTAAGCGTCTAGGTCGATTACACAGAGCGACTTTAGACGCTGCGTCTAAATTCGCTAGCGTCTAGCGTCTAAAGTCGCTCTGTGTAATCGAGGCATTAAGATGAATTCGCATCGATGCTAGGCTCGATCCGGATGAGATGACTTTTGCACCATCAGTCTATTTTGTGTAAATAAATAATATTTTCTTTTCATATTTAATAATCATTATATGTGTATATTTGGGAGTTTGTTCCATTGTTTATATTTTTCCCGCAATTTTATTTTTGATTAAATGTGTGTTGTTCCAAAATCAAATAGTCAGTTTTATTTCATTTTTATTTACAATTTTTGTCTGGGTATGAGCAACTAGGACCTCGAACGCTCAGTACCGAGACATGGCGCCCTCAAGGAAGTAACTATTAAGTAAGGTGGTATTTCTTAAGAACCTACGAATCTCTCCGGAGAACCCAGCTCTCGGTGCTTAGTATTGAAAATACAGAGCTAAGCCGATACGTACTCTCCAGCAACGATCAACGAAAAGGGCAGGTGAAGTGAAGAAGACTCGTACTTTTTAATAACCATTTGCCGGGTTATTACTTTTTTGTTTTCGTTAACGAGTGAAAAGCTAAAGTCACAAAACTATAACGGATATTCCTCGATTGTGACACCTAACTAAAATAATTTAATATATATTTCAATTTAAAATTGTGACATCGAGTGTAAGTTGCCACAATTTGCGCAGTTGTTATAGTACAGCCCTATTCACACACAAGTTGCCATAAACATAGCCATACCTACACACCCTCACATACACATACATACAGACATCCTTCCAAAAATGATAAAAATGGATTCAGGGGACCTCAAAACGTAAACATCTGTCAAAAAATTGGGGGGTCAAATTTTGACTGATAACAATACTTTCCTTACCTAGGGGTTCGGAAAGTAAAAAAACGACCGGAATTTACGGAAAATTATTTGTAACTAAACGACTAAACATTCGGTAGTTGTTGACGTTAACTAATTTTTTGTTTCATCCTTCTTGATTATTTTAAATATTGGGATGATATCTGTCATCTGCCATATGTCATCTTTCATCTGGAAATGGACGGGCAAACCGTTTCGATTTTTGACAAATTAAATTTTTTGTTTGACTTTTCCAAAAAGTTATTCACGATTTTGCCAATGTTTTAGACAACCGAAGAAGAAGTTTGATTTGATTTATTGAAAAATTTATTTATTTTATTTTAACAATATTGTGCTACGCCACTGAGTATATGTCAATGTCATTTTTAAGAAGAAGTTTGATTTGATTTATTGAAAAATTTATTTATTTTATTTTAACAATATTGTGCTACGCCACTGAGTATATGTCAATGTCATTTTTAAGGTTAACATTCTTATGTCAAAGTTGTGTTTCCCTATTTGTCGAGCCGCTACTGACTATATGTCAATGTCATTTAATTAAACTTTTAGTGATTCTTTTTGGGCGGATAATTTAAAATTTTTTTTTTCGTATTTAGCATTTATCCGCACAAAAAAAGTTTAAGTTTTTTTTTTGTTTTTGTTTATGCGTGTCGAGTTGTATACGTTGAACTTATCACTAATTTATTAAAAAACACTTAAAATTTCTTTATTTAATTTTTTATTTAACTTTTAATTTCCACAAAATGATTATATTTCTTGAATTTCAATTATAAAACTAGCATAGTTACACCTTAAACCTAAGCTTATACAATACTGACTGAAATTTGTTAACATTGATTTTTATGTATTTTTCAAAATGGTTTATTTAGCGGAATTTTTATTCTAGAACATTCTAGATTTCCTTTTGCTAAATTGACAAATGGATAAACAATTACAATATTAGTATTTCCTGTTACATCACTTATCGGAAAATTACCAGGCTTATCTAATCATTTTATTAGTTATGGGAATATATAACTTCTCCCCCCTTTAGATGAAAAATTCGGAGCTTGATGGTGACTAATTTTTCAGCAGTGTCCATTTCGATGACGTTTCGACGTTGTAATTTGATTTCCAAGTTGATAATGTCTATACCTTTTTACATAAATGAAGATTTTATAATTAACAATAAACAATGAATGAAAATGATAAAATAGAATAACAAAATAATTTAAAATTGTCCAAACACTTTAAATTGTATCACTGTAAAATAAAATTTTTTTTCGAATCCTTTCACTTTAAATTTTGTTGAGTTCACTTAAATCGACTGTGGACAGTTCAGAGAGTTCACTTCTAAATTAACACTACAAGTTCCTTTGTCAAATACTTCGAAGAATTTTAGGTTTTAAATTTTTGTTTCGAATTTTGTAACTTGATGTCCTTTACTTTTAATTCGCGGAGATTGGTTAATTTCGATCACATATGTTCCCTTAAAAATGTTTACTTTTAATTTTTTTTTTTTTTTTTTCACTTTTGAATGTCCAATTATCGGTTTTGCTGATATCACTATCCATTTTCCATTCTCGAATTTTGATGTTGTTTAATTTGATGGTTTAATTTGACATATTTTTCGAAGTTGGAGTAATTTTGCTCATAAGGAAATTGAATTTTAAAAGGATCATTTTAGAATTGTTTTCGGAACTAGGAATAATTGGTAAAAGATAATTTGAAGATAGTCATATTTTTCAATTTCAATAATTGGAAAATCGAATAAAAATGTGTTTTGATTTAATTTTGAATAAATTTTAATATTAATAAAAATTTTTCAAATAGTAAGATAATTTCTAAATTTGGTTCAAATAGTAATTAATTGTTTACAAGTTTCATTTCTTTTAAAAGGTTCATAAGTGTGATTATTTAATTATGAAAAACATCAATTTTTGCAAAATTAATTGTTATTTCCAAATTATTTAACAAGTCATTGATTATTCGAAAGTTATTTATTAAATTTAGAATTGTTGACATCAAAAAAAAATTTTGATAAGTTAAGATTTTGGTTTCGATTGACTTTATAAATTCTTGTTTGTATTGATTTTTTTTTCAATGATGTTATGAAATGTGGGATTTATGAAATTATATTGTTTTCTAAAAAGTGAGATTGATTTGTAAAAGGGTGCATATTAAAAATTTGGATAAGCGTCCAAGATGAGAATTTTGATTTATGAATTTCCTAAATTGTCCAATATTTTAATAATATTAGATATAGGATATTGCCATATAATGTAATTTATTTCATTTGCCGATGCTAGTATGTATATTAGAAATCTGAATTGCAATTTAGTCTTTTTAATTCTTTTAAATGAATGATTTAAGATTTGTTATTTTGCTGTTGATTGAGTTTTTAGAATTTAATTTAAATAATTGCGTCAGTTTGATAAATGTATAATCATTAAATATGTTCGTTAGTGTATTTAACTAGTTTCATATGTAAAATTTGAAAATTTGGGATTTTGAAAAATTTGGAATTATTTAAGTTTTATTTTAATTATTTAAAAAAAATGTGTATTGTGGAATTATGTGAAAAGAAAATTTGCTGTTTCGATTTTTTGGAGGTACCAAAAGTGAATATTGGTCAATATAGTGGTTATTAAATTTTTTCTTTTTCCGGTTGCCATTTTTGAAAATTTGTTGTGCTTTATTTGAAATTAATTTGCGATTTCTAAACTGTTTTCTTTTATAGTTAATATTAATCGAAATTTTATTTACGTATTTAAAATTTCTATTTAAATTTTGTTTTTGGAAATTAATTGGGTTTAAATAATGTGAATTCGTTAATTGGGGTAATTTTAAAATTTGATTCTCTGATATTGTTCTTTTCGGCATTATTAATTTTTTATAACTTTGATCAAGAATTTTAGAATTATTTAGTTTCAACAATAAATTATTTGTTTCAATGTCACTAGACTTTAATTTTGAATTATCAGCATGACTGATACTAGTATTTTTATTTGAATCATCAATTTCTAATTTTGTTGAATCTAAATTTTGTCTAATTATTTGCTTGGTTTTTGAAACCTGGAATTTTAAATTTTTTCGTTTTTTGTTATTGCAATTTAGAATTTGCTGTGATTTGTTTATAAATAATTTGAAATTTCCAAAATGATTTCCCCTATTGATATTGATCAAAATTTCATTTAAGTATTTGAGTCTTTCAACTAGATTTCGCTTTTTTAAGATTTGTTGGAATTTAATTGAAGATAATTTGAATTTTCTAAAATTTTTTCTTTTGTAATTATTTGTCGAAATTTTGTTTATGTATTTGAAGTTTCTAACCGGTTTTTGTTTTTGGAATTTTGTCGGTTCTAAATGATGTGACCTTTGGAGATTCGTTCTACCGTTGTCTACTTCCATTGGGGTAGGTTTAAATGAAGTTCTGTTGGAGTTCGGTTTAAATACAAAGGGTTTGTTAAAATTTTGAAAATTAGAATTTTGAAAATTCGGTTCAAGTCGAAATGAGTTATCGAAATTTTGATTGGGTATTTGTTGATAGTTGTTTGTTCTAAAATTTTGAAAGTGTGGTGGTGGTTGAAAATTATTCTGTCTAAAATTTTGCTCTTCTAATGGAATTAGTAAATTTTGTTTTTCTAATTGACTTATTAACTTTTGATTTTCTGCAACTGCTTTTTGCAGCAAAACAAATTTTTCATGATTTTGGCTCATCAAAATTTCGTAATGTTTTTTATCAATATCTGATTGTGCTGTTCCTAAATTTTGTTTAACTAATTGATGTTCTTTATATAGTTTTGAAATTTGATTCCGTAACGTTTGCATTTTTTGTTCAAAAATTTCGGATGATTCAGAATTTGGGTAATATTGATAGTATTGATTTTCATAATTTTGTTTAATATTTGGGAAATTTCGGAAGTTTTGATTGTTATGAATTTGATTGAAATTTGACATTTTTTATTCTGGATTTGATTTTTAAACTTATATGTAAAATTGTATTTAGCGTTTATGCTTTCTTCGTTATTTCCGGGTGTCGTTTACAATAACTTGCAGAAATGCTAGTTCATTTAACTTAGGTTTTTAAAAATAGAATTTATAAATGAATCTTATTACTGTGTGATGTAATTTTTATAAAACGTAAATTATTTCTAAATTTAATTTATTTCGCGTATATGACTAATTCAAATTATTTTAATTAATTAGGTTTTAATATTTTGGATTAGGAATTTTTAAATTTGAGCTTTTACTCACGTTTTTAATTTTCTTAAATTTGTCTTCTTAAATTTATTGGTTGATCCTTTTCTTAAAATTATTTGTGGCGTTGCTAATCCACTGTTGTTTTTCTTCTTAAATTAGGTTGTTTTTACGGCCAGTTTTATCCGTAGTTTTTCTTAAAATTAGGGTTTGCGGCATTTTTAATCCACTTTGTTGCAGCTTAACTAGGGTTTGTGGCGTTTTTAATCCACTGTTGTTTTTCTTAACTAGGGTTTGTGGCGTTTTTAATCCACTTTGTTGCAGCTTCCGTGGTTTTTTTTTTGGGAATTTCAGACGATTTGAGTACTAATTTTTCCCAAAAAATTCGGTCCTTTAACGACTGCGCCAGTTGTATACGTTGAACTTATCACTAATTTATTAAAAAACACTTAAAATTTCTTTATTTAATTTTTTATTTAACTTTTAATTTCCACAAAATGATTATATTTCTTGAATTTCAATTATAAAACTAGCATAGTTACACCTTAAACCTAAGCTTATACAATACTGACTGAAATTTGTTAACATTGATTTTTATGTATTTTTCAAAATGGTTTATTTAGCGGAATTTTTATTCTAGAACATTCTAGATTTCCTTTTGCTAAATTGACAAATGGATAAACAATTACAATATTAGTATTTCCTGTTACATCACTTATCGGAAAATTACCAGGCTTATCTAATCATTTTATTAGTTATGGGAATATATAACTTGTCGGAAGGGGGAAAATCTTAAAAAAGACACCACCAGCCCAGCCCGTACTGGATGGTAGAGTGGGGTCAGCCCACTAAAAACCCCCTCCCGGATACCTTACGGTACTTCTTCCGCTATCGAGTCCATTGTACTACTTTATTTTTTATGCTCATTTTTAGACCCACAGACATTTTTAGAGTCACAGTGTCGACAGTGCTAGATATGATTGCAGCCTTTAGGTGGTCTCTCGGCCTTATCGTTTGACTGGTAAAATTTCAACAAAGGGAGGTACAATCAGGGACTTTTTAGTCTACGTGATTTGTGGTACTCTAAACCAGTGCGAATTGCAGTCGACGATTAGCCCCTGGACCATGCTATGCGGCTCGAAATCGCAACAAAGTCGAGCAATATGCAGTCGATGGAGCGGAAGAGGTGATTTTATTACCCTGTTTGATATGTTAAAATAGTAGAATGGACTAAGTTTTACTACTACTTCCTACTTCCTCCTCCCCTTCCTCTTCGAGTAAGGAATTTTCAAAATCACGCAGCGATATTGAAAATTCCTCAGCTTCTTCCTTTTTCTTTTTCTGTTCGGCAGTAATCAGTTTCTCCACTCTTTTTCTGTTTCTTGTACGTTTTGCCGCCACTTTTTTCTTCGCAATAATTAAATCAATTTTACGCATTCGATTGCTGCTAAAATCACGAAGTGCCTCCTTTAACGAATTAATAGTAGCTCGTTTGAATTCTTCTCTGACTTCCAAATCTTGTATTTTCCGAACGATAAGGCCCTCTTTAGCGCCTGTTCCACATCGTTTATTAATTCACCTGAAAACATTTTTCGTTGACGCGTTCAACACTTATTTCGTTGTAATGTAATTCTGCTTATATTTCGTTACTATTTACCTAAAATGAAAGCATCATGTTTTGCGTATGGATGTACAAATAAATTCAAGAGTCGGCAAATGTGAAATATAAAGGAATATAAATTTGTCACTTTGTAACTTGATTAGGGGGAATCAGATATCAATTTTGGTGATGATCGATGAAATTCGAAAAAAAACTTTTTTTGTGCGGATGATTTTAAAAATTTTTTTTCGTATTATTCGTTTAGATGATTAGGGGGAATCAGATATCAATTTTGGTGATGATCGATGAAGTTCCAAAAAAAATTTTGTTTTGCGGATAATTTTTAAAATTTTTTTTCGTATTATTCATTTAGATGATTATGGGGAATCAGATATCAATTTTGGTGATGATCGATGAAGTTCCAAAAAAAACTTTTGTTTTGCGGATAAATTTTAAAATTTTTTTTCGTATTATTCATTTAGATGATTAGGGGGAATCAGATATCAATTTTGGTGATGATCGATGAAGTTCCAAAAAAAAACTTTTGTTTTGCGGATAAATTTTAAAATTTTTTTTCGTATTATTCATTTAGACGATTAGTGGGAATCAGATATATATTTTTTTAAATTTCTGAGTGTCTTTAGTCCAAAATTTTGTGGTGGAGGGGGAAAAATTTATTTTTATAAAATTGTTTTATGTTACCTATTGATATACCAAATATGAAGAATTTATTCTAGACTTTAGTAAAAACTCTTTAAGTGGGGGTAAATGTCAAAAAAAATTTCCACTTTTAAAATGATTTTAGGGTTATGTGATTAGGTCCGTCACTTTGACACTATCGCTATTTTTATAAAATTGTTTTTGATATACCAAATATGAGGAATTTACCACTTGGTTAAAACGCGCACTATTTATATTTTACCCTGTATATGCAAAATGATTTTTAGGTTATGTAGTTAATTCCGTCACTTTGACACTATCGGGGGGCCCAGGGAAACAGTTTAATGTAGTGATGCCCCCATACATACATACATCCAGTTTTACACAAATGTGAAATATAAAGGAATATAAATGTTTTCTTACCCCTTCTTAGAGCGCCTTTAACACTTTTATGAAATTAATCAGTAATAACAAATGTAATAACAGTAATAACAAATACTTTGTCACCTTGTAACTTGATTTTTGCTAATTTTAAAAATATTGTGCAACGCCACTGAGTATATGTCAATGTCATTTTTAGGGTTAACATTCTTATGTCAAAGTTGTGCCCCCTATTCTCGAGCCGCTACTGACTATATGTCAATGTCATTTAATTAAACTTATAGTGTCAAAATCGCATCGTAACTATGACAACGACTGTGACCTGAAGTGTTTAACTGCTGATGACCGTCTTATGGTGGCGAATTACTAAAATCAAAGACGACGAAAAACTTACTCTTGAATGTCGCCAGATCTCGTGAAAGTTTCAACGCCCACAGTTACGGGGTTTAGGCGTCTATGCGGAACATACACACATATATACACACACACATACAAGCATTTTTATATATAAGATTATAATTACTTACAAAATATTGTACTATCTTTATTCTGCCAAACTGAAACTGTGTGCCGCGAATTTGTTAAGATTTGAGTAGTTTATTAAGTAGGTAAATTTTATAACTTCTCTTAAACTGCGTTAACCTTGAAATTTCAGGAAATTTTCGTCTGCGGCGCGAAAAGTTGCCCAATCTTACCATCCGTTTGCCCTACCTTCACTTTCGGTCTGGCTACGGGCCTGATGTATCCACTTGTTAATCATTATTACTTTGTGGATATATTACTCGAAGGATTTATAGAACTTATCATGATTATGAATTCGCAACTTCAAAAAAATATATAATTTCAAATAAGAAGCGCAAAGAAGCATCCAAGCGGTTTCCTAGTCTCCAAACGGGTACCAAAAAACTGTACACCCAAGTGGATAGATGGCGTTGAAGACGGTTTTTTTCTTAACATGAGAGTTACCACTCTTTGGTTACCACCCCATGGTATAACAGCTGATCGCCTTATTTTTGTACAGCGTGCAATTCGCAACAACTTTTACGGTATTTAGATTTGATAATTTTAATGAAATCAATTTAAATTTAGCTTAATTTAATTCAATTATTTCCGTCGATTGTTATTTTTTGTTCGCTTTTTGTGCTTACTTTCACAATCGTGAGTCACCCACAAACACTTGGTTACCAATTAATTTTGATTTATTTAGGACATTGGGTGTTCGCGATTGGCGACAATGTCTTTAGGAGGAAGTCAATCGCAGATTTTAGCCAACAAATTACAACAAGATGGTGTTATGGGAACTGGTAATAATTATTTATTATTTTGAACATTAACCTAAAAGTTTAAATGTGCACATTTTTAGTTGATAACGTAATGCAGATAGTTGAACAAGTTGCTGCCTTATTGGTGAATAAAAGCAGCGACTCCAAGCTGTCTTACAAAGATAACATCATGAATTTGGGTCAACACCTAAAGGTGAGCTTAACACCCGAGTAATTGACAAAATTTATTTGTTAATAAAATTTAAATTTGATATTGTCAGGTGTACGGCCCATACCTGGAGTATCTCTACCAAGATCAACTGAATCGTGCTTTTGTCATCTTCCGCAACAGTTCTCAAGACGACGAACGACTTGATTATTTATCTAGATTATATTTACTCGAACTTATCGAATTAAGGGCCAAAAATTGGAAAGGCACAGATTTTATGTATCAGTATTATAAAAGTAAAATTAGTCAGTGTGTGCAGGTATATCACATTTTCTTCATTTATACTGTTGCGGTTGTTTTAAAATTCCCCTTTTCAGATGGAGACCATCGATACTACCAGTTTGACGCATTCGATGTCTTCTGCAATTTCTATCCCGCCAATTTTGGCAGCTGGAGAAATTCTCAAACCTTCGGGAAAATTTGCAAAGCCTACAAGAATTTCGGGAGAGAATTATTGTAAAGACAAAGTTGTAATACGTAACTCAGATTCCGGTAAAGGTTAGTAGGTGTTGATTAGAATAAAATGAACGGCAATTTTTGGGAGAATTTTGTGTTGGGGTAACCGTTTTTAGCGTGTATTTCTTATAGTGATGGGAATCAAAGGTAGAAGAGTGCACATGATTGAGGAACTTAGCGAAACGATTATTTCGTTTCAAAGAGGTAAAAGTGCGCAAAGATTGGATTGTGATTATGCTTTTCTTATAAATTTATAACATCACTATTTATCTCTTTATTATTTAAAAATATATCGTCAGTGTCTAGTGAAAACCTCGTAAGTACTAAAAGTAACATTTTACAGGAGACTTAAAAAACTTTCTAATTTCACTAGTACCCTTCAGAGTGAATTTTTTTTTTAATTCAACGTTTATTAAGACTAATATACTTAATGAGAACACATTTTTTGAAAAAATTACTATCCAACTTTGTATTATAAGCAGGGAGTTCTCGGGGTAGTGGAGTGACCACAGAAAAACACAGCGTTCAAATCGTCAACAGTTTCGACTATAACATAGTCATCCTCAGGACTAAAAGGAGAACATTTATTGCAAGACTACAGACAATGTACAATTTCAAACACATGAAACAAAATGTTATAATTAAAAGTCATACCTCTTGAACAAGATGTGAAACGTTTTTCTTTAGTGGCATGGAACATACAAACAGAGTGCAGCACATAGACAGAGTCAATGATAAAAAATACAAGTCAATTGGTAAAATAATATAAAATTAACAATTTCCAAAAAACCATCTATTGGCTATTAACATGTTGTGATGCAGTTAGTAACCACAAGAAAAGTTACACAAAACAAAACAAAAGTAAAATCACTAACTGCAAGGATAAATTATTGAAAACATAAAACCCTGGTAAATTCAAAATAAGTTACAAAAACTTCAACGTGATAAAACAAAAATTTCAGATTTTAAAAATTGCCGCCACAAAAGTAGTTCGTTGAACAAGTAGGTAATAACACAGTAAGTAGTTCTAAGTGAACCAATAACAAAGGAGACGCGTCAGCTGGAAAATCAAAACAATAACAACGAAGTACTTAACTTATTTTCTGGTTGTAAATGGTGACCAACGATTTAAATGCGGAGTTAATCTGTTCAAAATCAGTGATCTTGTTGATGTTGTTAACATCTTCGCATATGTAGCAAGCCTCCAAAAACGATCTCTTGGGAAAGTGAGGCTCTTCCGCCAGGATGGACACATCCTCCGTTTTAAAGAAATGGTTGTTGGTTTTGAGATGATGTGATAACCCCGTGGCCTCAGATCCAATTTTTGCATCATATATGTGTTGTTTTAGTCTGGCTGTGATGAGCTGGCCTGTTTGGCCCACATATGATTTTCCACATTCACACGACACTATAGACAACGCCACTTTTATACTTGAATGGAACCTTATCCTTGGTCTTGGTGAATATCAAGTTTCCCAGTTTCGAGTTATTATAGAAAGCCAGGCGGATTTGACCATTTCTGGTGAATTCCATGAGTGCACGTTTCAATTTGTGTGACAGAAGCGGGTGGTAAGTTACTTTGTGGAATCGGGGGGCAGAGGTTGAATCACAAAGTAACTTACCACCCGCTTCTGTCACACAAATTGAAACGTGCACTCATGGAATTTACCAGAAATGGTCAAATCCGCCTGGCTTTCTATAATAACTCGAAACTGGGAAACTTGATATTCACCAAGACCAAGGATAAGGTTCCATTCAAGTATAAAAGTGGCGTTGTCTATAGAGTGTCGTGTGAATGTGGAAAATCATATGTGGGCCAAACAGGCCAGCTCATCACAGCCAGACTAAAACAACACATATATGATGCAAAAATTGGATCTGAGGCCACGGGGTTATCACATCATCTCAAAACCAACAACCATTTCTTTAAAACGGAGGATGTGTCCATCCTGGCGGAAGAGCCTCACTTTCCCAAGAGATCGTTTTTGGAGGCTTGCTACATAGGCGAAGATGTTAACAACATCAACAAGATCACTGATTTTGAACAGATTAACTCCGCATTTAAATCGTTGGTCACCATTTACAACCAGAAAATAAGTTAAGTACTTCGTTGTTATTGTTTTGATTTTCCAGCTGACGCGTCTCCTTTGTTATTGGTTCACTTAGAACTACTTACTGTGTTATTACTAGAGATGAGATTTTTAGGTTGAATAAATTCAAAAAAAGGTAACTAAAAAGGTACTAATAAAAGCTATTTTAGGTTAGTATTTAGCAGTTTTAGGTAAAAAAAGCACCAATTAGGTAACAAAATTTTAATGGCCTTATATATTATCTTGACTTAAAATATTAAAGTAACAGTAACTAACTAACATTTTTTCAATATTTTCAGTACTAAGGTTTTGTCTTTTCTCAGTTACAATGTTTTTATATACTGAAAATGACCTCTCTACATCGCAAGATGTTAGAGGTATATATTTATACAAGACTGCTTCAGCAGTAGAAATATTTGGTAACATTACATCTTTACCGTTGCCGGTAAAAATATCAAACAAATTGTTAATAGGTTTATAACCCGGATTGCGATCTAATACTTTATTTAATTTTTCTACCACTTTTTTTCCAATTGTACCATTGCACAGTGTTAATTCATTTTTCGATTTTAAAAATTCATTAAACGATGTTGTTAGTGGCAATCCCACGGTTTCCAATTTTTTTATTACATCAATAATGTTTTTAAAATTAATTTTAATATAAGTCAAATCAGATTGTAAAGTAGGATTTTTAAAGCATTCTTTTGCTTTTATGATTGATTTGGCCGATTCGTTATCCAATTCCATAATAACCTAAACAAAAATAACTGTATAAATACTGAAATTTAATAGGTATATTTCTACAATTACCGTCTTAATGCCATCAAAATTGTCACAGTAAAAAATTGCTGCACTTAACCATGTGCCCCAACGTGTTACAATTGGCTCTGGGGGTAGTGGAATATTTGGCAGCACTTCTTTGTATGTTTCGATTCTATTAGGTGCTTTTAGATACACTTTTTTAACATTTGCAATTAAATCATCCACAACTTCATATTCACCACGAATAAATTCACATACACGATGAAGAGCATGCGCCAAACACGTGAAATGATTTAAGTTCGGATAAAATACCCTTAAAGCTGTTGCACATTTCAGCATATAGGCTGCTGCATCTGAGTACAAAATTTTTACTTTTTCGTATTTGATTCCAAGGGGCCAAAGAATAGCTGAAATAATATTTTATCAAAAAAAATTACCAGAATTTTATTATCTACTTAGTACCAAGAGACTCATTTACAAATCTTGCTACTGTGGCATGATTCGTTTTTTCTAAAACTTTAGACGACAGTAAATATGGGACACCTGCTTCTTCATCGAACATTTTCCCAACCACCAAGTTAGCAATATATCGCCCCATTATATCGGTAGTTTCATCAACACAAATCCAAATATTGCTATTTCCTATAGCGTTTTGAATACTTTCGATTGTCTAAAAACCATATAGTACCTATACGTATTATACAATACTTTTACAGATTAATTTTCACATACATTATTGTAACATTTTGGTAAATAGTTTTTACTTAAAGTAGTACGATGAGGAACGACCATTTTACAATATTTCTCCAAAAATTTTTTAAATGTAGGACAATCTAATTTGGCCCAAGGAATATTTGCGGCTATCAAGGCATTGCACAAATCGATAGAAAAACTATCGTTACCAGTAATTCCCGTTATTTGAGTTTGTTTTTCGGATTTTGTTGCATTTTTTTATGTTTTTCGGTGGCTTCATGTTGTAAAATGTGAGATCGTTGCTCACAAGTTAACTAAAATTTAATTAACAAATTGTTCAGTTTAAAAAAAATATTTGTAAGGAATTGATTTTTTAATACTTACAATTTTACCACAAACTTTACAAAATAAGTTATCATTTTCCACTGTACATATATTTGTTTTTCCAATGATCCATTCGTTTAATTTGAAAGATTTTCGTTTACACTTAGGCATTTTAAATAAAAATAACACAGTAACAACCAGTTAAAATCACCGAGGTAAGATTAACACTGACTGCAAGCTCTCCTTATGTCGCGATATGAAGGTGAATTTAACATCTTTGCAGTTTTTGCTTTTGAATTTATGCAGGATTAGATGTTTAGACAAAGATGTTAAATTCACCTTCATATCGCGACATAAGGAGACTGTCGCCGTAGAACTTCCGGTAAAGATATTATGTATAATTATGGTTTTTGGTTTCAAAAAATTATTTTTAGATAAAAGCGTTCTCAAAGCTAAAAATCTGTAAAGGATTGCAAAAATTCTAAAATAGGTTGTAAAAATTTAAAAATAGGTACTTTTTAGCAAATTGTTTAAAAAAAGGTAAAAAAGGTAAAAACAAATGGGGTTCAGATGACGTATTTTTCCATTAAACAAATTTTAGTTCTAATAAAATGTAAATAGCAGCGTAAATAAGAAAAAGGTAAAAAACTAAAAATCTCATCTCTAGTTATTACCTACTTGTTCAACGAACTACTTTTGTGGCGGCAATTTTTAAAATCTGAAATTTTTGTTTTATCACGTTGAAGTTTTTGTAACTTATTTTGAATTTACCAGGGTTTTATGTTTTCAATAATTTATCCTTGCAGTTAGTGATTTTACTTTTGTTTTGTTTTGTGTAACTTTTCTTGTGGTTACTAACTGCATCACAACATGTTAATAGCCAATAGATGGTTTTTTGGAAATTGTTAATTTTATATTATTTTACCAATTGACTTGTATTTTTTATCATTGACTCTGTCTATGTGCTGCACTCTGTTTGTATGTTCCATGCCACTAAAGAAAAACGTTTCACATCGTGTTCAAGAGGTATGACTTTTAATTGTAACATTTTGTTTCATGTGTTTGAAATTGTACATTGTCTGTAGTCTTGCAATAAATGTTCTCCTTTTAGTCCTGAGGATGACTATGTTATAGTCAAAACTGTTGACGATTTGAACGCTGTGTTTTTCTGTGGTCACTCCACTACCCCGAGAACTCCCTTCCAATACAAACTTTTTGGAGTAAGAACAGTTTTCTATTTGTATTATAAGACTTACGAGGTTTTCGGTAGCAATATCAGTGGAGATACGAGTTTTTCATTCATTCATAGTAAAAAATTTAATTAATGGAAATAAACAAATTGTTGAAATTTTTATTAAAAAAGAAATTTATTTACAAAATTAGTTTAATAATATAATATATTTAGTGCGGCAGGGAATCATAAAATGAATGAAAATCCTTTGGAATTACCGACTTCATTTCCTGTAGATGTTTGAATTTTGTGTTCTTAATTTTCAAGCGTTGATTGTATAATAGTGGCAGTTCTTCGTCTTGAAATTTTTGTATTCTACGTGGAAGTTGTTCAAAATACGCTGAATGGTAAACAATTTCACTTTAATTTTCCCGTCAGGAGAATATTGGATTACCCTAATGTCAGTAACTGTTGGGTCTCAAAGAAGTGATAGCTTTCAGTGAACTAAATTTTTTTAAAGTAAGTGTGGTCTAACTCGTTTACTTCAAACGGCTTGGGAGTTATTCTTGCCGTTTTGCAAACTTCATAATAGCCTGATGGCGCGTAAATTTCTCTGTGTCGTAGTTTTCGCTCTATTGTTGAATGCATTGAGTCACACTCCATTTGAGTGTGACCCTTCTCCAGATATTTTTGAGTGATAATTACACCAGTTTCCACCGACGCGAGTAAAAGAGCATTGGCCACGATTGCATTTAGATTTTGGTAAGTACAGCCATCGCTATATAAAATTATTTCTTTCTTACCTGGGGCTTTGGTTTTTACGAAGTTGTACATGATTGTTGCAAATTGATCAGCATTGAGACCTCCCTCACTTTCGTTCCATAAGTAGCAAAAAGCATCGGCTGTCTTTAGATCATATAATGTGAAATTATGAATTTTTAATTTCGTTCTGTAGTAGAGCGCTAAAGCGTTTAGTTTTGGTGCTAACAGAACTGCTTGTAAGTCCATTGTAAATACTGCAATGTCATCAGTTGTCTGAGTTTTGTCGCAGTCTTTTTGCTGTTTGGCTTCGTCTTTTTTTTTCAAATGTGTTCGATAGTCCTCTTCTTTAAGATTGCCGGTATTATAAGAGCAGCAGGTATCACAGGCATCTTTTTTAGGGGAAAAAAGGCCAATATTTTCCTCTCGAAAAACCTGGTTGAAAATCTGACGACTAACCAGGACTTTTTTTTCTTCAGAACAATAATTTTTGTATTCCCTGTAAAGGTGAGCTGCAGATTGCCACTGCTGTTCAAGGTACAATTTTTTTGTACTTTTTCGGCAGGAATGCGATTCTAATTTTGGTAGAGCTGCTAGAAATTGTCGTGCTGATTCTCTGTTGGTTAAGAATTTATTCCTAATGGGATGCACAGTACGAATCTTTAAAGTCGGTGTGTCAACATTTGATTTCTGTGCCTTTTCTGTGGCCCAACTTCTTACTGACCACTCACCGATACTCAATGTGTTAAGAAACATTTTTTTGCATACTTTAACACGCGCGTTGGTGCCATCTAAGTCAAAATGGTAAAATAATGAAGCAGAGCGTCGAGAGTTATTTGGATCGGATTTTCTTACTTTGACGTCTTTGATATCAATTTGACCGGCCACGTACACTTTCCTCTCTTGCCATGATGACAGGTTCCAAAACTGTTGATAAATTTCTTTTCGACGTTCTTCCGAAAACTGTGCACAAAAATAAGTCGGTTTTATGCCTTTACTCGATTTACATTGACAAGAAGGTTTCAATTCTCTTGATTTTCTTTTTGGTTCGATATTGAACTTCTTCTTGCCTAAATACGCTTTTCCAGCCAATCTTCTTTTCTTGTTCTCTTGAGCAACATTAATTCCTTTTACACTAGGTTGTCGTTTCCTGGTGTTACTGTTTGTAGACTGAGAGTCTCAGTACACGAGGTGAACGAGGTTTTCATTTTATCCTATAAATTACGACTTACGAGTTTTTCATCTCACTGTAAAATATACGAGGTTTTCATTTTATCCTATAAATATATTACTCCATCTATTTTTTAATGGTTTTAACGCATAATCTTTTGAGATACAAGGTTTTAAACGATATTTTTGAATAAAACAATTTTTGACAAATTTGGACTTACGAGGTTTTCGCTAGTCACTGACGATATATAGTTCTCTTCTGCACACAGCAATATTATTAATCAACTAAACTTTGTGTGTGTGTTTGTTAATTTTTTTCTAATTTCCGTTGAGTTTTTGCACCAAATTTAGTTATAGTTGGATGTTTAAATTTATTTAATTTTGAGTTTTGAATTTTTTTCTGCAAAATCACTACTACTACTATACTCTTGGCGAACTGAAATAACGTTTCTTTTTGATTCACCTTTAACATTTTTTAACTGTCACGCTTGTAAGTTTTTTGTGGGTCGTGTCATGTCGAATGTTGGTAGATTTTAGAATAAAGTAGTGCGACTCATATAACCAATACATATTGAGACACAAAATGTGGAACCACCCACCACAAAATGTTATAATATTTTGTTTTTCGATTTTAAATGCAACGATTTTAAGTGTGCAACGATCATCCATTCGATTTATTTACAGTAAATCCTGGTGCCAAGGAGCGTCTCGTTCAGATTACAGGAGCAAACGAAGAAAGCATCAAGTACGTAGTTGCCATTTAACAAACACAATAGGTAATATTTAATATTATTTAATTTTAGTCATGCGAAACAACTCATAGAAGATACCATACGTCGTAATGCGTCCCCGGTTCACGAACAAGGTGTGAGTGGCCCCTTGACCGGTTCAAGTTCGAGTATCAACTCGTCTGCGTCCGAGGATAGTGCTTTGCCTCACTCTGCTCGTGCTTCTCGCACTCTCATTCATAGCTTAAGCACCAACGACGCCTCCATTGAGGAATTTAAGTATTCCGTAGTAGTTGGAAGTCACGTCGTCAAGATTGCGGGCGACAATTTAGAGGTGGTTCGTGTGAGTATTTAAATGGTTTACTTTGTGTTCTTTCATTTGTGAGTCGCACTTTTTCTTTATTGTTGCTGCAGACCTGCAAGTTGGTTTTGGACGAATATTTTTCGGGCGAACCTCTCGAAGATCTGGGCCAATTGTATGGTTTTGCGACACACGAATCGACGGAATCTCCACTATCTCCATCCGAATCACTTCCTTCGCCGGGATTACCTAATGGTCAACCTGATGATTTTTCTGGTAAGCACCATTCTAAAACGAGTCAAGATCATTCGAGTTACTTTTAAATTTTAAATAAAAATTATTATATTATTATTATAGGCTCACTTCGTAGACCTCGTTCTACCACCGAAGATATTATGTTGGGAAAGACACAGCCTATTGCGACACACGAATCAACGGAATCTCCACTATCTTCATCCGAATCACTTCCTTCGCCGGGATTACCTAATGGTCAACCTGATGATTTTTCTGGTAAGCACCATTCTAAAAGAGTCAAGATCATTCGAGTTACTTTTAAATTTTAAATAAAAATTATTATATTATTATTATAGACTCACTTCGTAGACCTCGTTCTACCACCGAAGATATTATGTTGGGAAAGACACAGCCTATTGTGACACACGAATCGACGGAATCTCCACTATCTTCATCCGAATCACTTCCTTCGCCGGGATTACCTAATGGTCAACCTGATGATTTTTCTCGTAAGCACCATTCTAAACCGAGTCAAGATCATTCGAGTTACTTTTAAATTTTAAATAAAAATTATTATATTATTATTATAGACTCACTTCGTAGACCTCGTTCTACCACCGAAGATATTATGTTGGGAAAGACACAGCCTATTGCGACACACGAATCGACGGAATCTCCACTATCTCCATCCGAATCACTTCCTTCGCCGGGATTACCTAATGGTCAACCTGATGATTTTTCTCGTAAGCACCATTCTAAACCGAGTCAAGATCATTCGAGTTACTTTTAAATTTTAAATAAAAATTATTATATTATTATTATAGGCTCACTTCGTAGACCTCGTTCTACCACCGAAGATATTATGTTGGGAAAGACTGTAACAAAATATGTCTATTTCGTTTCAAATGTTAATTCATAACATTTAAATTATAAATTGTTACTCCAAGCGCCATCTCTCATTTCATTTTTACAACGTACTTGATAGTACAGGATATAGACGCGCGCCGTTAAAAACTTAACTTTGGCTTGAGAGTGCGACAAGACAGTTCGATTTTTATTGATCGCGGATAAATCAATTATTTATAAGTCGATTTTCGTTACAAAATTAGTGATACGCATTAGTAATTCCACCGTCATTACGGATTTCGTGAAAGCAGTGCGTAGCTATTTTGTTTTAGCCAGTTCAAGCATTTTTTTGGAAAATATTCGAGTGGTTGTATCGAACCACCATATTTTCTTTATCGAAGTATAAATTAGTACCAACCATAATTTTATTTGGTAACATTCGTCTGGTGACTATTTTGACAGCTGCTTTTATTTACATTTGGAAGTCGATTGTTATTGTCAATCGCGGCTTCAGTTTTTGTGATCAAATTGTACTGGACGATCACTTTGTTTTATTTGGATCGTCAACCTGTACCATACTGTCAACGCAGCGGAGTGCCGCCTGTCCATCTTCGTATCCGCCTGTCAAAACCTGCTCATCGAGTATTACGTCGGTGTACTGCAGTCCGAGGATCTTAGATTGGGAGCCATTGGAATTCAACACCAACCACTGCATTCCATACAAGGATTATTGCTGTCATCTCCATTGTGTGAACTCACGATTGATATCAAGGTGAGACAAATTTTATATTCTTGTGTGGATTTATTCTTGTGGTATTGTGGTAATTCATTACAGTCAATTATTTGTATTGACGGGCCTACCATTCTGGTGTCCCGTATTGTGTCACCTTTGACGTACCGTTGTCACCATCAGTTAACGTGCTTCTTGTTCTTGGCACGCCACTACCACGAGCGTTTGTAATTGTCGTAATCGTTTCAATTTTCATTAAAACTTTATTGTTAATTATTGTTTTATTTTTCGACGAAGCGTACCCTCGTATTTTTCAGCACAACGCAGAGTGGAAATTTCATTGGACTTACGACCCTCGCTTCCAGGCTATAGCGAGTTAGCTTATACCAACATCAGGGTTACCACGAATATAAGTAGGAGTTTTACTTCTGCGTGGTCTTGTTTGCCTTTCCAAACCGTTCTCTCATTAGGAACGGAAAGGAGGGTAAACATATCACTGGCGTCCATACGTGGAGCTCGATTTGTTGATTTTCCAACTCTGTGTTTGTCCCGAGGTGCGCTTTCGTGTATACGATTCGACAGCGGAACGTTTGTGGTCGTGTTAATTTTTTATTATTGCAGCAGTTTTTGGCAACTGGAGAGCGTTGTGGACTGGGCGCTTTGCGTGTTTGTATGGTTTGGTACATGGTAAATAATAATAAATTGAGTTGTCAACTTAGTACTCGTACCGGCGAAAAACCTTTTTACTTTGATATTTGTGGTGCACAAGTTTTGTTGCTTCAAGAACGAAATATCCTTTTGTTGTGCTCTCGCATTATTCTTTTTTGCAATATATATATTATTTTTTAATTATTGCTTGCGAGTGGCGCTACGCCCATTTCAAAATTCACACCGGCGAGAAACCATTTACGTATATACATATCAGAATAATAATATCATTTGTTGCGTTCCCTCCAATTGCAATTTGACTGTATTTGTTTTGTCACGCAATTAGGAGTCGTGTTTACGCACTATTTTTTTTTTTATTATTCAATTCTTTGTACGATAGTTTCGTGTTTTATCGAACGCTTACAATTTTATACTTCGTCTTTGTCAAGTTAATTATTATGTCTGAAAAAGCTTACGTGGCAGCCTTATCTAGAGAGGAGATCGCCGTTGAGTTGCAACGACGCAAAGGAAATGACTTACCCGGAATTCCTGAACATTTAGCTTCTCGTCGTAAATTACTATGTCAGTTGATGCGCGATGAGAAATATAATTCATCATTAGCTATGATTAAATATAAACCTGTCGACATACCTGCCGAACTAGAAATATGTGAAAAGTCCCTTTCAGTAATCAGTAAACAAATTAATGATTTGTCAACTAATGTTGATGATAAGCTTTTGGATGCGTTAGATCATCGGCTGGCGCATTATAGTAATCGTTTAGATTTAATGGAAGGAGTTGGTTTTGATGACCCCAAAAGAAACACTTTAATTCTTACATGTAAAACTTTACGTGAGAATCTCGAATCTTTAATCAAAGATTCAGATGCGCTGGAAAGCGAGGAGGTCTTACCAATCACGAACTCTCCGGTTCAAGCAAGTAATTTTCATCCTTCACGTAGGTCCACTCTTGCCGATTCAATTCCGATTAATCCAGACATTAGCACCGCCTTGACTAACATTTTATTAAATCAATCGCAAAATCGGGTATCTGTTCACAAATGGGGTCTTAGCTATGATGGCAAGGGTAATTTTAAAGCCGTTTTTGATTTTATTGAGCGCGCACAAGAGCTTGCACGTTCACGAGGGGTTAAAGAAGACGAATTATTTAGAAAAGCTGGGGAATTCTTTTCAGACGAGGCATTAGTCTGGTACCGTTCCTTGAGTCCCACTATTTCAAATTGGTCACAATTAATGGATGCTTTGAAAGTCCGATTTTTATCTCTCGATTATAGTAGAGAATATGCCGATCAAATCCGGGCTCGGAAACAATTACCAGGTGAATCTGTTCTGGGATTCATAGAATCCATGATTGCTCAATTTTCTAGATTAAATCCAATTCCTTCGGATGAGGAACAGCTATGGGTTATAAGACGTAACATGTCTCCACAAATTTCATTAACCTTAGGGTTAAACGAATACAAAACTAGAGAAGCACTTATTACAGCAGCTCAAGCGGCTGAAAGAGTCATAAAGTGGACTACTCCATCAGAGGCCACTTGTTCAATGTCTTCATCTCCCATTACTACTACTCATTTTCCATTAGACCCTCAGTCAGACAACTCTCTAGATAACTGTTGGAACTGTAATAATCCCGCGCATGGTTTTGAGGATTGCCCAAAACCTTTATCTAAATTTTGTTTTGTATGCGGCCAAAAAGGGGTAACTGCCATAACATGTCCTAGAAAACATCAAGGACGTTCAAAAAACTTGCGAAGGCGGAGAGGCGTTTCGGCTCGCCCGGCAAATCCGCGTTAAAGGCCGACAAAAGAAGAAGAGTGAGATGGCATCACGGCGTGCGTCTCAAGAAGGCTCTTAAAGCCGATTCCTTGTGTTGGAAGGGGTGGTTAGGACGCGTACGCTCTTTTTGCGGATCATCGCAGACTACTTCCGCTCTCTTTACACATCCCACGCGAGACATAAGACCTTATGTTAATTTAACTGTGGGGGGGGTACCTCTTGCTGCTCTGCTTGACTCTGGAGGATCTGTTTCTGTTCTGGGTGGTGATGCGCACTTTTTAATAAATCAGTTAGATTTATGTTTTACGCGCGGCTCCAAATCTCTTTTACATTCCGCTGATGGAACTTCACAAGATTTATTAGGTGAAGTCATGCTTCCTATCACCATTGGTGAAGTCACTAAAGTTTTAAACGTCATAGTTTGCCGTAGTATCACCACATCATTAACCCTAGGTATAGATTTTTGCAAGATGTTTGGTGTCAAAATTGATTTTGGTAGAGACCAATATTTTGTTAATCAAATTAGTGCCACGGAATTTATGCGTTCCGCTTCCGAATTATCAATAGAGCAGCAGGTTATGCTTTCTTCCATGAAAGACAAATATAAGGAACTGGACCGTGAGGGGTTGACTCGTACTGATAAGGTAATTCACCATATAGATACGGGTTCAGCCGCTCCTGTCAAGCAACGTTTTTATCCCTTATCTCCACCCATGCGAGCTATTGCTCACCGTGAACTAGACGAAATGCTACAAATGAACATCGTTGTCCCTTCTAAGAGTGCTTGGTCGTCACCCATGCTTTTAGTCCGTAAAAAGAACGGTTCCTATCGACTGTGTTTCGATGGCCGTAAATTAAATCAATTGACTAAAAAGGATGCGTACCCACTCCCTCGATTGGATGACATTTTATCTCATTTACAGGACGCTAGATTCCTGACATCTATAGATCTTAAAAAAGCATTTTGGCAAGTTCCTCTCTCATCCTCATCTCGTGAAAAGACTGCATTTACTGTGCCTGGCAGAGGTCTCTTCGAGTATGTCGTTATGCCGTTTGGAATTTCCAACGCCCCTATCACTCAACAGCGATTAATGGACAACGTTTTTGGTTCATTGCTTGGTGAGAAGGTCTTTGTTTACCTTGACGACATAATCGTAGTTTCCAATACCTTTGCCGAACATTTAAGCCTTTTGCAACAAGTCTTTGAGAAACTTAAAGATGCTAACCTAACCGTTAACTTTGAAAAATGTGAATTTTGCAGATCCACATTAAAATTTTTAGGTCATGTTATTGACAAATCTGGTCTTCATACCGACCCTGACAAAGTTGAGGCTATAACTAAATTTGAACGTCCAACTACTGTTACTGGAGTAAAACGATTCCTTGGACTTATAGGATGGTATCGACGATTTATCCCTAATCTCTCCACCTTTTCTGCTCCCATTACTGAGTTAATTAAGGGACGGGTTAAACGTCAAACCATTACTTGGACTCCTAACGCTATTGAGTCATTTGAGAGTTTAAAGAAACTACTAGTTACCGCACCCGTTTTAGTTAGTCCCAACTTTGAAAAGAGATTTTTTATACACTGCGATTCATCAGGTTACGGTTTGGGAAGTGTTTTGACACAGGGTGAAGGTGATGATGAGCGACCCATTGCGTATGCATCTAGAACCTTGAACAAGGCTGAGCGAAATTATTCGACGACGGAGCGTGAATGTTTAGCGGTCTTATTTGGTATCGAAAAGTTTCGACCATATGTTGAGGGTACTCAGTTTACAGTTGTGACCGATCATTATTCACTTTTATGGCTCATGAATATGAAAGATCCAGCCAATAAATTAGCCCGTTGGTCCGTTCGTCTTGCTCAACATTCTTTCGACATCCAGCATCGCAAAGGTCAATTGCATGTAGTTCCAGATGCCTTGTCCCGTGCTCCCTTGGAAGTCTCTTCATTAGTCTTAACTGATGATGACTTGGATCCCTGGTATCGGCGCATGCTGATCAACGTTAGAACAAATCCGCAACTTTATCCAGACTGGCGTATTGAGTCAGATCGTCTGTATAAGCTCATTACAAACAAACACGACGTTATTTCCAATTTGGTTGAATGGAAACAGATTATTCCTAAACCTCGTCGTAATGAAATTTTGAAAATGTGTCATGACGATCCTACGTCTGCACATTTAGGTACTTTAAAAACTTTTAATAAAATTCTGGAGCTTTATTACTGGCCTAAAGTGCGTACTGACGTTGCTCGCTACGTGCGTCGTTGCACAGTTTGTCTGGCTTCTAAAGCTTGCCAAGGCGCACGCTACGGACTAATGGGTAAAGAGAAAAAAGTCCGTTTTCCTTTTCAATGTCTTTCTATCGACCTAATGGGTCCATTTCCGCGTTCTGCAAAAGGTAATACAGTATTACTTGTAGTTTGTGACTGGTTCACGAAATTTGTATTAGTCAAACCATTACGAAAAGCTACGGCTAAGGCCATCTGTGAGTTTTTGGAAAATGAAGTATTCCTTCTATTTGGTACACCGATGATTTGCCAAGTCGATAATGGTCCCCAATTTACGGGAAAAGAATTTCAAGAACTAATGAACAACTACAAGATTTCACATGTGTGGAAAAATGCCAACTACCATCCACAAGTAAATTTTGTAGAGCGATATAATCGAGTCATTGGTACCGCTATTAGGTCTTATGTCAAGCGTGATCATCGTAGTTGGGATGTAGAAATTTTTAAGATAGCACATGCTTTAAGATCTGCTACCCACGAAGTTACGGGGTATACACCATCATTCTTGAATTTAGGTCGCACTGTTCCGATAAACGGAGATTATTACGGTCGCATCCAACAGTTTAAAGAGGATGATCTAACCCTTGCTAACCGTGAAAGCGTCGCGCATGATATGCGAAAGTTAAATGGGGTGTTTGAAGATGTTACTAAGCGATTGCATAATGCTTATATTAGGGGGGCTAAACATTACAACTTGCGCAAAAGATCCATCAATTTTCGAGTAGGTGACATAGTTTGGCGAAGAAATTTCGTACTTTCTAATGCTCCGAATAAAATTAGTAGTAAGCTATCTCCTAAGTATATCAAGTGCAAGGTTCGCGAGGTTACAGGTCCATTAACTTATCGTTTAGTCAACGAGCGTGGTAAAGATGTAGGTGTCTATCATATTAAGGACTTAAAATCACATCCCGATGACGACGATGATCGAATATCCATTCAGGGTTAAAATCCACATTACATGGGCGGAGGTTGGGTAATGTTTGTCACAGGGGGGGTTCGATTACACCTTGAATCCTACATTTTATTAGTAATGTCGTCTCTTTTTGATCATGTTCCATCTCAGATCATATAAAACAGCCCGTAAGACATTCCATCAGGCTTACCATTTCCTTGGGGTCAACCAGTCCCGACCCACTTGCTTATCTGTGTTGACACTTATGGGGGCTAGCGGACTTCGTGCTTAGTGCAGGATCCAGGGGGACCGGTTGGTTGCTTTCTAGCGGGATGGACCACACCTGCACGCCCTGTCTAGGCTAGGCGTGCCTATGCACTGTTGCAGTGGGGTTGGTTCAATCTTAGTTGGGGGGTAGCCGGCTGGTTTTCCTCCTGTTACGGGCATGAAGGGTCGTTGGCCGTATTTTTGTCGACACATTATGTTACCTTTAGTCACATTCTAACAATGATCTCGGTTTTGAGAGAGAACCGAGTGAGTTTTTTACGTCTCTCAATGGCATATTGTCATTCCCCGGGGTACAACCTTTCTTCCATTCCTCAAAGATTGCTGTGTGCCCACTGCCTTTTAGTCTTGGGGGTGTGAGTCTGTTAGCTGGCTGTCCACGACGCGTTTTTTCCAACCATACGCGAGGACGGGCTATCGCTCATGTCATTGAGGCGGGGACGCATTGGCCATATTAGTCGTCTATCCTTCCCATAACCAGATCACTCCATAATTCCAATCACCTTATCTTCCTTTCCAATTTCCTTCCTTCGTTTTATCACATTGGGCACCTATTATTTATTTCCTGGGTGGGTCAAGGGTTTTATTTTTTTACTCCCTGGTTTTTACGTCATAATTAGTGCAGACCATCTCGCCACTAATTATTCCATCGGAATTTATTCCAACGATTCCGGAGAAGCTGTCAAAGTCTTGGTAGGACGATCTGTTGATCAAATATTCGTTTGATCAAATTATTTAATTATTTTGTTTATTTTGCAAAATACCATTTCCTTTGGGTTGAGAACCATGAGTGTCTCACACTGGAAAGTAGAATTTAGTTGAATATAATTTTTTTGTTTGACTATTCTCGAATGGATCCTATGTGACCCATTCCCAGGTTGATTATCAGACGTTTTTTTGTCTTGATGTCCCTAAAGATTTTTTTGTATTCACTTTTTTAGGTGCAGGTCCAATGCGGGCTGCCCATTTTGTACTCATTGATTTTTATCTGAGACAAAATCATTTATACATTATGGTTTTCAGTAGCTATCATTAGCTCTACCAATTGGTTTTCGTTTCCGCGGATTTAAGGCGACATTTAGTCCCATGGGTGAAAAACCATACAATTATTATTTTATTCTTAATCCTTTAGAGATTTTTTATTTTATTTTTTTATTGAAATATTTTAAGTTCATTTTTTTACTTGTTAAGCTTGATATTTCTATCCTACCATTATTGCGACAAACTCTCTCCTCACTACAGTACGGTTTCTTCTGTAAATTCACAGTTCGTTGTAAATGTCAACTTCTTTATCTGATCTTTTTAGATCTTGGCCTGCGGCCAGATCGTTTAGTTGGGGGGTGTGTAACAAAATATGTCTATTTCGTTTCAAATGTTAATTCATAACATTTAAATTATAAATTGTTACTCCAAGCGCCATCTCTCATTTCATTTTTACAACGTACTTGATAGTACAGGATATAGACGCGCGCCGTTAAAAACTTAACTTTGGCTTGAGAGTGCGACAAGACAGTTCGATTTTTATTGATCGCGGATAAATCAATTATTTATAAGTCGATTTTCGTTACAAAATTAGTGATACGCATTAGTAATTCCACCGTCATTACGGATTTCGTGAAAGCAGTGCGTAGCTATTTTGTTTTAGCCAGTTCAAGCATTTTTTTGGAAAATATTCGAGTGGTTGTATCGAACCACCATATTTTCTTTATCGAAGTATAAATTAGTACCAACCATAATTTTATTTGGTAACATTCGTCTGGTGACTATTTTGACAGCTGCTTTTATTTACATTTGGAAGTCGATTGTTATTGTCAATCGCGGCTTCAGTTTTTGTGATCAAATTGTACTGGACGATCACTTTGTTTTATTTGGATCGTCAACCTGTACCATACTGTCAACGCAGCGGAGTGCCGCCTGTCCATCTTCGTATCCGCCTGTCAAAACCTGCTCATCGAGTATTACGTCGGTGTACTGCAGTCCGAGGATCTTAGATTGGGAGCCATTGGAATTCAACACCAACCACTGCATTCCATACAAGGATTATTGCTGTCATCTCCATTGTGTGAACTCACGATTGATATCAAGGTGAGACAAATTTTATATTCTTGTGTGGATTTATTCTTGTGGTATTGTGGTAATTCATTACAGTCAATTATTTGTATTGACGGGCCTACCATTCTGGTGTCCCGTATTGTGTCACCTTTGACGTACCGTTGTCACCATCAGTTAACGTGCTTCTTGTTCTTGGCACGCCACTACCACGAGCGTTTGTAATTGTCGTAATCGTTTCAATTTTCATTAAAACTTTATTGTTAATTATTGTTTTATTTTTCGACGAAGCGTACCCTCGTATTTTTCAGCACAACGCAGAGTGGAAATTTCATTGGACTTACGACCCTCGCTTCCAGGCTATAGCGAGTTAGCTTATACCAACATCAGGGTTACCACGAATATAAGTAGGAGTTTTACTTCTGCGTGGTCTTGTTTGCCTTTCCAAACCGTTCTCTCATTAGGAACGGAAAGGAGGGTAAACATATCAAGACACAGCCTATTGCGACACACGAATCGACGGAATCTCCACTATCTCCATCCGAATCACTTCCTTCGCCGGGATTACCTAATGGTCAACCTGATGATTTTTCTGGTAAGCACCATTCTAAAACGAGTCAAGATCATTCGAGTTACTTTTAAATTTTAAATAAAAATTATATTATTATTATAGACTCACTTCGTAGACCTCGTTCTACCACCGAAGATATTATGTTGGGAAAGACACAGCCTATTGCAACACACGAATCGACGGAATCTCCACTATCTCCATCCGAATCACTACCTTCGCCGGGATTACCTAATGGTCAACCTGATGATTTTTCTGGTAAGCACCATTCTAAAACGAGTCAAGATCATTCGAGTTACTTTTAAATTTTAAATAAAAATTATTATATTATTATTATAGACTCACTTCGTAGACCTCGTTCTACCACCGAAGATATTATGTTGGGAAAGACACATCCTATTGCGACCCACGAATCGACGGAATCTCCACTATCTCCATCCGAATCACTTCCTTCGCCGGGATTACCTAATGGTCAACCTGATGATTTTTCTGGTAAGCACCATTCTAAAACGAGTCAAGATCACTCGAGTTACTTTTAAATTTTAAATAAAAATTATTATATTATTATTATAGGCTCACTTCGTAGACCTCGTTCTACCACCGAAGATATTATGTTGGGAAAGACACACTCGGAACCTGAATTATCACAAAAATTTGTGTACTCTCTCGAATATTTGATCAAACTTTCAATGTCGCCATATTGCTTAGCGCAACCCGACGATTGGAATCGCATTTCCAACGAGTTTCCAAGTTTGGTGCGCAAGGTGAGGCAAATGTTTGACTAGCTTTTAAAAGTTTTAAAATTTACAATAATTATGGCTTTTTCTCCAAATATTAAATTATTGTTGTGAATATCTACTAGTTTTCCATGAATTGGCATGAATTCAAAAATAAACTCTAAAATTGGACGTTTTACTTGTGATTTTTGAGTTGTTCCGTGTGGTTTCTTTTGAATTATTGACAAATCTTGTGAATTTTTTTGGACCTGAAATGAAGCACCAAAGCTTCACTAAAACACTAGTCCCACAATAAAATATTTGAAGAAAAAGTTTCGATGGTAAGCCACAAATGACAATTAAACAATTCTTTATTTTTAGCAAGCCGAAGTGTTTGATTGCAAGCAGTACTTGTCAAATCGAAATAATAACAAGCAACATAACATGGTTGTGTGTGCTTCAGAAACCGAATCTGTGGAAATTTGATGACCCTTTTCTAACTACTTGGGGAGCGTTCAAGTATTACGTAACGCAATTTTTGGAGATTTTTGAACCCCTCCCCCCCCCATGTAACGCGCCGTAACGTTTTTCTGTACCCCTAGTAGAACGTTACGTAACCACCAAGTGACCATTTTTATACCTAAAAGTCACAATTATGTGGCAAAAACAATGTTACGTAACGCGTAGTTCAAACCCCCCCCCCCCCCCCCCCCTCTAACGCATCGTAACGTTTTACAAGAACCCCCCTCCCCCCAAATTCGTTACGTAATACTTGAACGCTCCCTTGTTTATTTTTCATATTTTTTTATTTACGACTTTAAATTAATTTTTGTTGTGTGGTGATTGTTGAGTAAAGACAACTTTGTTTGCAATCTTTTTATTTTCTCTTACTACTTTTAAATTACAAAATGCCGGTTGTAAGCCGGTCTTGTCATGATTGCATGCACTTGACTTGAAACAATTCTTTGCAATGATCCCACTAGGCGCGTACATCGTGCGCTATATAACTAAACTAGAAAAGTAGAGGGCCAACATAGGCGGCACCTAAGGGAAATTTACTTTAAATATAATAGTAAATTATACATACCCCCGGCCTTGAAATGAAATAATTGAGCAAATACATAATTTCAATATACAATGAAACAGAATGGATAATAAGATACACAAATGTCCTATGACTAAATATTAACAAAAAGGAAAGTAAAAGTCAATGTAACATTTATAAGATAAAATAGAAAAATAAACCAAACACTAAAAAGAACGTTCACTCGTTAGGGGGGGCAATATCACTCACTGGCAAGGGACACAACTTAGCGAAGGAGCGTTGAAAAGTTCCATTTGTTGTCAGAATGGTTGCGACTCTGGCGATGCCATCCTTTCCAGGGTGAAGATCGACTACACGTGCCAACTTCCATTTGAGAGGGGGAGTGTTGTCCTCTTTAACCAAAACGAGAGACCCAAGCTGGAGATCGGATTTATGAGTCCTCCATTTTTGCCTCTGTTGTAATTCGGAGATATATTCCTTGTACCATCTTTTCCATATGTGTTGATGGAAGCGTTGCAATTGTTGGAATGTGGCCAAACCATTTTCTGGTATTAAGGTCAAATCGGGGTCTGGAAGCGAAACCAGTGGTTGTCCTACCAGGAAGTGTGCTGGCGTCAGTGGCTGTAAATCGTGAGGATAGAGGAGCAATGGGACGGGAGTTCAGGAGGGCTTCCACCTGAGCAAGCAAAGTACAAAGTTCCTCAAACGTAAAAACGGTTAAACCTAAAACCCTTTTTAAATGATACTTGCATGATTTAATACCAGCTTCCCAGAAACCACCAAAATGTGGGCTTCGTGCTGGGATAAAACTCCAAGCAATACATTCATTCGCACAAGTTTCAATGATCGACCTTTCATTTTTACGAATGAAAGCTCCCAATTCCTTCAAATTTGAATTGGTACCAACAAAATTTGTACCGTTGTCAGAGTATACCTTAGAGGGTTTATTTCTGCGAGCTACAAATCTTCTAAAAGAGAGCAGAAATGATTCGGTAGATAAGTCCCTGACCAATTCAATATGAACGGCCTTTGTAGCGAAACATACATATATATTGCTGTGTTTCAAGCTACCAGGGTCATGCAAATATCTTAATTTCTAACAAATACACAAAATTTACTTAGAATTTGACCTCGTTAAAACTCAAAAGATAACAAAGATGAACGAATTTAGCAAAATCAGGTTTAAAGAACCAATTAAGATCTTTAAGTATAGGGGAATGTTTTAAAAAGCTGAAAGATAAACTCAGAGAGGGTTTTATCACCTCAAAATTTAATAATAAGGGATTGTTTGCCTCAAATATGGTAATTTTAATGTGAATGTTATCACAAAAATACATAACCTTAATGATAAGGTACAAAAATGAAATTTATTCCACATACTACAATAATTGTGTAAAACCCATTATATCAAAACTTGTTAAATAATCTATTCTATCAAATGTTCATAATTTCAAACCAAAAAACTCCAAAAGTGCATATAAAGGTCATTTTCGCTCAATGTGATAAGAAAGTTTGTGATAAACAAGAAAGGTGTGGAACTTCGCTAAAAGTTGTTAACAAAACAGCTACCGTATTTGTGAAAGGTGAAAGAGACACACGGTTCATCAACTCAACATCGAGGAAACAGCTCCTGAAAGTTTAAACTCAATTAGAACACATAAAACATAAAATGGTGTGAAACTTCACTTACAGATAAGAAAATTTCGACGAATTTTGAGTACAGCGCAGGAAAATTAGACAGTCTACTTTTAGTTCTTGAAAAGGCAAGACGTGCGGCTCCGTAAAATAAAAGTTTAGTCCAGAACACAAAAATGTGTGATTAATTCCAATTTTATCTAAAAATAGATAACAAAATTTGCAAATGGCTACCCTACAGTAAAAACAACTACACCATCAATGAAGTAAAAGTGACTCACCTTATTATAACTGAAGATCAACAACAACTGATATTCACTGACACTCAACGAACACGATTCTCAACATCAACAGGTGTCGGCAATCAAATCAACACCGTCAAACAACGAAACGGAAGCAAAATTCGTCAGCGGGGCTACCAACAACCGGCAAGTGTGTGCAACTTCGGAAAGTGACAGTGCGACGAAATTGTGTTTATGCGCAAAATCCTGTTTACATACAGGATGGATTGAAATTCAGGTATAAGAAAACTTTATTATTTAAAACTTTATATTTTTGGTCTTCAACATTTTACAATAGGACGTGACAAATTAGTTGCACTATCCTCATCATTAATTCTACAAACATTCTTGCTATTATTTAATTTTACAAATAATATTTTAATTAATAAACATTTAATCCTGCTATTGAAAAGCAGAAGATTTTTGAATTTATTCAAAAATCGCCAACAAGAAGGAAGAAGATTGGATACGTCGAATTGATTTTTGGTTACAATATTGTCTATTTCTTTTAGATAAGAATTTATCTAAAAATTGTGCGCATTGCGAATTTGTTTAATTAACTTTGATAAATATAAAACCATTTTTGAAACAAACAATTTTTATTCGTCGACTTGATTTAATAACAGTAAGCATTACTCAATTTAAAGTTTCGTCAATGCAAGCTAGCAAGTTCATCTTAATTATCTTGACATCAACAATTTTGGCTTTCAATTCACTTCAACCCAAGAAGCATCTCAAAGTTCAACGAACCTACTACACCTTGAGTCGAGTTTCCAAGACTGAGCTAGATTAAAGGGACAAGAACTGTAAGTTTCTAAGTAATTTGTAACACCTGAAAATTAAGAATTCAATTTTATAAATTTTGTTCTCACTTTGAGAACTGGCGCCTGACAAAACCAGGGTGGTACAGATTGCTCAAGGAACTACACGGCAATATGTAAGCCTTTAAATGTTTAGAACCTCGTCCTTTTCGATCTTTAATCATAATAGGACCTGCATAATCAATTCCAATTATTGAGAATGGAAATGAAGACTGAACTCTTTCAGGGGGTAAATTACCCATTATTGGCTCAGTTAATTTTGGAGCAAGTCTAAAGCATTTTACGCATTTGTGCACAGTTTGCCTTATTAAATAAAGCTTGTGTTAACGAAGTTATATACCGACTTGGCTCTTTATTTAATTAACAATACATAAGTCACACTGGGTGGCGCTGGCTATATTTTTAGTATACAGTATATTTCAACACCCCCACTTACTAAAAATACAATGAACATTATAATACAATCTTATTCATTACTAATTCCTAACAACTTCATAAATCGAAAATGTTTATCAGTGCCTAAGCCTTTAGTTAACATATCTGCTGGCATTACATTCGTAGATAAATATTTCAATTCAACTTGGTTATTAGATACAACTTCCCTTATGAAATGATGTCTTATATCTATGTGTTTTGACCTTTTATGATATGAATGATTTGCTGATAAGTTTATAGCAGCCTGATTATCATTATAGAGCTTAATAATCTGATCATCTCCTGTCAATTCACATAACAAATTTTTTAAATAAATGGCTTCTTTTGCTGCTTCAGAAACAGCCATGTATTCTGCTTCAGTGCTAGAAAGTGCAACCGTTTTTTGTTTACTACTTTCCCGCGAGATTACCGAACCACAAAATTTAAAAACGTATCCTGTGTATGATTTCCTATCTATTACATTGTTACCCCAATCAGCATCTACAAAACCAACTAATTCTGTACCTTCCTTTGAGAATTTCAAACAATAATCTTTCGTACCTTTCAGATATTTCAATATGCGCTTAGCATATTTCCAATGCTGTTCTGTATGCGATTTATTAAACTGGCTTAAATAACTTACACTGAAAGCAATGTCGGGCCTCGTAAGTACGGCCAAGTACATTAAACTGCCTATCAAATTTTGATACGGTATGTTGTCCCTATCAGTTACATTCTGATCACGTTCATAATTTAGTTTCAATTGGAGTTTTAACTTCATTACAATCAGTCATATTAAATTTCTGTAATAATTTATCAATGTAACTATTCTGACTTAAAGTTAAAATACCTTTTTCTCTGTCTCGACTTATTACTATACCTAAACATTCCCTTATCTTTCCCAAATCTTTGATTTTAAATCTAAAGCCCAATTCCTCTTTTAAGGAACTTGATTCGCTTTCGTCATTTGAAAAAACAAAAAAATCGTCTACATACAAAGTCACAACTGTAATTAAATCATTGTTCCGTTTTATGAAAACACAAGGTTCATATTTCGACTTGACATAATTTAATTTTAACAAGACTGAATTAACTCTATCATTCCAACATTTTGAGGACTGCTTTAAGCCATAAACTGCTCTATTAAGCTTCAAAACTTTGTTTTTGTCTGAATCCGCGCATACAAAACCTTCTGGTATTTTAATAAAAACGTTTTCTTTTAAAAAACCATTCAAGAAAGCTGTCTTAACATCAAGATGCGTAATATCTAAATCTAGTTTTGCTGCCAAAGCAAACAATACCCTTAAAGTTGAATGCCTCACTACAGGTGAAAAAGTTTCATTATAATCTACACCTTGCTTTTGCTTAAAACCTTTCGCTACCAATCTCGCACGATATTTGACTTCTTCAACACTATTCATTTTTTTCTTAAAAACCCACTTACTATCCACCACCGTAACATTTTCTTTTACGTTGACAAGATCCCAGGCTTTATTTTCCTCAAAAGATTCCAGCTCCTCTTCAATTGCACTCCGCCAAAATACGCCTTCTGGTCCTGAAAGGGCTTCCGAAACGCTAACTGGATCACCTTCCACGCTTGAGCTCTCTCCACACATATAGGACACAAAGTCTTTATCGACCTTCGGTTTTGGTTGCCTTTGACTTCTTCTCAATGGTTCTTGAGATAAATCCTCATTGTTTTCTGGAAAATAATCGACGTCATCATCCTTCGACTCTTCAGTTGAAATTGTTGTTTCTTCCCCCACTGAGTCTGACGCCTCCAACCTGGTCTCTATAACAAAACTTATTTCATTAGCTTTTTCTGTTATAATTACATCTCGACTGGTGATGATTTTTCTTGTACTTGTATTGTACAACCTGTAACCTTTTATGGTTTCGTCATACCTAACTAGAATATGTTTTGTTGCCTTTCTATCCCATTTTTGTCTGTTTACTTTAGGTATATGTACCATTGCTGTACTACCGAATACCTTCAAGTGACTAACGTTTGGTTTCTTGCCGTTCCAAATCTCGAATGGAGTTTTTGAAACACCTGAAGCTACCGAACGATTCATGAGATAGCATGCAATGTTGCAAGCTTCTGCCCAAAAAATCTTGCTTAAGTTCTGATCAAATAATAAACTTTTCGCCTTTTCGACAATGGTTCGATTGAATCTTTCTGCCATTCCATTTTGTTCGGGAGTATGGCTATTTATTTTCTGATGAATAATTCCATTATCGCGTAGAAATTTTTCAAAAATTTTGCTACAATACTCTCCTCCGTTGTCGGTTCTTAGCACTTTAATCTGTTTATTTGTTTGCTTTTCAACTTTGTTTTTAAAATCTTTGAATTTTTCAATTACTTCATCTTTTGTTCTCAAAAAATAAATGTAACACATTCTGCTGTAATCATCAATAAACGTTAGAAAATATTTTGAACCTCCTACAGACCTTTTCTCCATCGGTCCACAAACATCACTGTGAATCACTTCTAACAATCCTCCAGCTCTACTGCCCTTTTTCGGAAAAGGTAAGCGAGTTTGCTTTGCTTCACAACAAACTTCACAATTAAGTTTCTGAATATTTGCTTGTCCTTTGTAAATCAGTTCGTCCACTAAACCTGTTAATTTATCTAAATAACTCGCGCTTATGTGTCCTAATCGTCTATGCCATAAATTACTTGAGATTAAAGAAGTACTTAACAAACTCACGCTTTGTTTTTCTAAATTCAGTTTATATACTGTTGTGTCACCTCCCCTTTTGTCGCTTTTATGGACAGAGGAAGTGCGACAACAAATCCAAGAGCACCTACCTTCTATTTAAACTCTTGGCTCTCAGGGTGCCTAATCGTTAAGCTTTATTGACTTGATCGGCGAAACACAAAAAGGACACAATTCAAATTGAACAAATTTTAATAAACACAAATAATAACTCAAATTAACAAACATTTCTTAACTAAAAAATAAACGAACAAAAAAAATAACTATGAATGTAAATACCTGCGAGGTTAGGCTTATCAGTGCACTTTGGTCGGCGCACTTTGAAATATTTGGCTCTTGACTTCTCGCTTCTTCTGGATAATTCTGCCCTTTGAACTATTTGGCTCTTGACTTCTCGCTTCTTCTTTTCGGAACTCCGTTGCCTGGATTCCGTCTTTGGGGGCCGTTTCAATACTCGAGGACGAGTAAAATGCCTCTCTTCCGTACAATAGTCCCCAACTGTGAGGTACTAATTGGTTTTGTCGCGTGCTTAACACTTGAATTCAACTTTGAACTTTATTTATTTCGGAGCAAATTATTAGCGACTATCCGCTTGCTCGCAAATTTTCGAACTCCGTTTATATTGTTTGTTATCTACCATTTTTCCATGGTGATACCCCCTTCACTTTGTTTTTATTCCTGCTATCCAGATTTATTTTTATTGATTTTTAAAAACCGTTTCCTAGCCTTTTTCTCGCACTCGCATTTAAATTAATAACGAAACTTAATGTAACAATGATTATATCCTAACAAATACAATTATAAAAATCCATAGCAACAAACAATAATTTTGTCTCTTTCAATGCATTGCTATAAAATAAGCGAATTTACTCGCGTACGCGGTAGACACAACAATACATTATTTTCTAAATTTGCTATTCCTACTAACACGTTGTCTTTATTGTAAATCTTGCAACCTTTTTCATCGAACTTAACTTTGTTACCGTTACGAATTAACTGACCCACGGACAATAATTTCGTTGTTATACCTGGAACATACTGCACATTTTTTAAAATAACGTTCAAACTAACCTCATTTACGACTGTTTTTATTTCTACATCTCCGGCACATTTGACTGGAATTTTTGATTTATTTGCCACCATAATTTCAGTCACTTCTGGTTTACGTTCATCTTTTAACCACTCTTTGTTTGCTGTTAAGTGAAAACTGGATCCACTATCGATAAACCAATCCTTTGTATCAAATTGACCGTTCGTAAACACTGCACTTAATGCGAAATTTTGTTTGTTTCGGCATTTTGACATAAAATGTCCAGGCTGTTTACACTTGTAACAAATGATTTTGCTTTTTTCTGAGCTTTTATCGTCATTGCTTTGTTTGTTTACATTATTCGTGTTTGACGTTTTTGTAGTACCTCTACCGCCATCTTTCCAATTTTTCGAATACTGTTGTTTGCTTCTTGCATAAAATGCTCCGTTAGAACTCCTAGTGACATCTTCTTGCATGTCAAGCAACTTCGTTTTAATGGAATCTGTGGCGGTACGCGACAACTCGGCGACGGACAACTCGGCGACCGGACAACTCGGCGATTCCAACTCGGTGACCGTGCAACTCGGCGACGGACAACTCGGCGATACCGAGTGTATTTTAGTTATGTTTTTTTTAGAAAATTATAAAATTAATACCATATTTTTATTTAAGGCTATTATAAATTTATTGTTATTATTAATCTAAATTATTAAACAAATATTTTAATATCGATATATTTGTGATAACAAAGGAGCAATTGATCTTAGCAAAAACGCAGGATATCGATGTAGAACAAAACATATTGATAAAAGGCATCATTTTGTTCGCGAAAGACAAGATTTAAAAGAAATTCAGGTCAAGCATATTGGAACACAGGAAATAGTGGCAAATTCGTTAACCAAGGCATTAGCAAAAGAAAAACACCAATATTGTTCAAGCAAGATGGGATTACCAATAGTTATACCATAACTAGAGGAGGTGTTGGAATATTATTACGGATAAAAGCAGTGAAAAGCAATAAAAGCAAGAAAAGCAAATTATTTGGTATGATACGAAATCTTTGGCCTCAACTTATTCCAGAAAGTATAACTGTGGATTACGAATTAGCGATCCATCAAGCTATTTACACAGTGTTTCCAGAAGTGAATATTCATGGTTGCTTATTTCACTTGGTTAAAAATCTTCGGAAACACTTGAGTTTAAACCATCTTCTGCAAAGTTACGATATAATAGCGATGCCGAGTTTGCAGTAAAAGCTAAAATGATTACTTCTGTTTCATTTGTTCCCCAAGAAGACATTATTCACGCGATTACAAATCTGGAAAATTATTTGCCTGGAGAGTTTGAACCAATTTTAGAATGGTTTACCAACAATTATATAGGATGCCTCAGAAATAATGGAACAAGAGCCGCAGCTTTATTTCCTTCTAATATTTGGTCAGTTTACGAACGAACCTTGCTTGGAAGCGACAGAACAAACAACTTCACAGAAGCTTGCCATCGCAAACTACAGTTGGGTTTTGGTAGTGGTATTGCTCATCCTACTTTGTGGAATTTTATAGACAAGCTAAGGAAAATTCTTAAAATGTATGATGTCGATTATGAAAGAAATATTGCTGGCCGCGAAGGTCTAGCGAAAAGAAGACGTTATCAAGAAGCCGATAACAGAATTCTAAATAAGGTTGTTGCGTATGATCGAGAAAATATTATTGAATATCTTCGTGGTATATCCCACAACTATGTTATGGATTAAAATATTTTAAATAATGTAGATTAATAATAACTTAATAATAAATTTAAAATAGACTTCAATAAAAATATGCAGAACATTAATTTTATGATTTTCTAAAAATAAAACATAAAATAACTAAGCCGAGTTATGATATGTTATATGCCTATTCACAATGGACATAAGAATTACATAAGATTTATATACGGCATAACTTTTGATGATTTCAACTTTATTTATTAAAATTATGACGTTTTTAAATCTTATGTCTTATGTATTATGTATTATGAACAGGCAGTTATATGTTATAACTAAACTCGCCGAGTTGTC
Organism: Podabrus alpinus; assembly: GCA_932274525.1. NCBI lineage: Eukaryota > Metazoa > Arthropoda > Insecta > Coleoptera > Cantharidae > Podabrus > Podabrus alpinus. The sequence goes on from OW026452.1 coordinate 33,290,359, forward strand.
CGTCGCCGAGTTGACCGGTGTTGACCGGTCGCCGAGTTATCCGTCGCCGATTTGTCCGGTCGCCGAGTTGTCCGTCGCCGAGTTGTCCGTCGCCGAGTTGTCCGGTCGCCGAGTTGACCGGTCGCCGAGTTGTCCGTCGCCGAGTTGACCGTCGCCGAGTTGTCCGGTCGCCGAGTTGACCGTCGCCGAGTTGGAATCGCCGAGTTGGCCGTGTCCGATCTGCGGTAATGTCAATTCCGGAATGCTCAACCGCCATAATCATTGGGGCGAATTTTTCAGGTAATACTGCTAATAATAGCGAACCAATCCAATTTTCGTCAATGTTGAATCCCGTTCTACGTAATTTTTGCGAGGTGTCGACGACTTGATTAACATATGATTCCATCGAGTCACAGTTTTCTAGTCGTAAAGATATCAGGTTTCGCAGTAAACCAATCTTTCTTGTAAAACCACTGTCATCGTAAAGATGCTTTAACTTTGTCCACACGTCTTTAGCTGTTCCCGCACTTTTTATATGCACAAATAAAGATGGATCAAGAGTTAAAATCAATTTAGCTTTGGCCTTTGCTACAAGAACTGTATCCTTTTCTGTGTCATCTAGGCACTTGGATAACCCTTCAAGTATGAAAACATTTTCGACGGCAAACGACCATTCATCGAAATTTTCACGACCGATAAGCTTTGGCACATTATTTAAATAATTCACTGCCATGTTGTAATAACTTAATACACTTATTTTTTATAATTAACACGCGACTGTGCCCATAACCTATTAAATAAAGCTTGTGTTAACGAAGTTATATACCGACTTGGCTCTTTATTTAATTAACAATACATAAGTCACACTGGGTGGCGCTGGCTATATTTTTAGTATACAGTATATCTCAACATGCCTTACAAGATTTCTGCCTGAAATTATCCAAACTCGTTCTCTGATGCTTGACAACAATAATTGGGGGCCCGCATGGAGCAATCTAATGTGTCCGCGAAGGGCAATGAGTTTTGAAAGCGGATGTTGTCCTGCCAATAGGACCGGATGTTTTTTGTCGTATGTATAAAGGGAATTTTGGAGTCGACCTCCAACGCGTATTAAACCATCTGCATCCAGGATTGGATTTAGACTTATTAATTTGTTCTTTAAACTGAGAGACTTGTCACTTTTGAGTTGCAAAATTTCATCTGGGAATGATTCCCGTTGTGCGCATTTTACTAATTTGGAGAATGAATTTTGAATTTCTGTAGGACTTAAGGGGCCAAAATTTCTTTCGCCAAAAGACGGTGCAATTGTTTATAAAACGCAAAACGTATGCTATAATTCGTTCCAGTCGCGAAAGACTCGAATATTCAACAAATGGAAACGGTTCGCGTTTTGTGTTAGCTAGCAACTTTATTTTTAATTTTAACTCTGGCAGGGCTGGGCTATTAAAATTTGGACTAGGCCAAGAAATTTCATCCTTTTTGAGCCAAGGAGGCCCGTTCCACCATAGGGTAGAATCCTTCAAAGTCTGAGGCGTAACGCCCCGGGATAGAAGATCCGCGGAATTGGCTTTTGTCGGTACGTGTCTCCAACTTACATTTAATGAAAATTGTTGTATTTCAGCAACTCGGTTGCAGCAGAAAGTTTTTAAGAGATTGGGACTAGTTTTTATCCAACCTAAAACTACAGTGGAATCTGACCACAGAACAATTTTAGTCTTTAAAGGCAAGGCCTTGCTGACTTGATCAGTTAATTTTGCTAAGAGCAAGGCTCCACAAAGTTCGAGCTTTGGGATGGTAATAGGTTTTAATGGTGCGACCTTTGTTTTTGCGCATACTAAACTAAGATGAATTTCATTATTTACGTCTAGCGAGCGTAAATAAATGCAGGCTCCATAACCTAGCATTGAAGCATCACAAAATCCATGCAATTGTATTTGGCACGGTTCATTGCACAGAATACGACGCGGTATTCTAAGATCGTTTAAATTTACCAAGTCCTTTCGATAGGACTGCCAAGTTTTTTTAATTGTAAGCGGGACTTCGTCGTTCCATTCCAACTTTTCCATCCACAATTGCTGCAGCATAATTTTAGAAGCAATGGTGCATGGGGCAAGCAAACCTAATGGGTCGAATATTTGAGCTATTTCAGCGAGCATAACTCTTTTCGTGATTTTTACGTTAATAGAAACAGGTATGGTGAACATGAAGTGATCACTTTGGTGAGACCATTGAAGGCCAAGCGTGTGAGTGTTTTCCTGATCCCCGAAATTTAAAATACCGGGATGGAGTTCAGATTCTAAAATGTTGTTTAGAACTCCTGGATCGTTGGAGATCCATTTTCGCAATTTGAAGCATCCTGAAGTTAAGACTTCGGATATTTCTTTACACAGCCTTTGAGCGCTTTCAAAGGTATCGGCGTCCGATAAGAGATTATCTACATAGAAATCCTTTTCAATGATTTCCGATACTTCAGGGTGACTGAGTTTACAGTCTTTGGATAATTGCGTTAAACTTCATATCGCTAAGAACGCGGCGGACGAAGTCCCATACGTAATTGTAGCAAGTTCGTAAGTTTCGATTGGGTCCTCTGGAGAGAATCGCCAAAGGATACGCTGTAATGATCTTTGCTCAGGTGTAATTTGTATTTGCCTATACATTTTCTCGATGTCTGCGGCGATGGCAAATCGATGGCGGCGAAAGCGTATTAGGGTAGTAAACAAATCTGGTTGAATAGTGGGTCCGACCATTTGAATATCATTTAAAGAAATTCCACTCGAAGTGGCGGATGAGCCGTTAAAAACAACGCGCAATTTAGTCGTGACGCTGTCTTCTTTTAATACACCGTGGTGAGGCAAATAATATGAAATTTGTGAGTCATCTTGAATAACTCGAGTCATGTGACCTAGCTCTTTATACTCTTGCATAAAGGAGTGGTACCGTTTTGAAAGTTCTGGATTAGCCGCGAGGCGCCTCTCCAGAGCTAAGAACCGTTTCTTGGCTACAAATAATGAATCGCCTAAGGATTCGATAGGCTGCTTTTTAGGAATTGAAACGATGAACCTTCCTTCATCGTTTCTTCTCGTATGCTGGGTGAAATGTGCTTCACACGCATGTTCCTCACCCGAAAGCGCTCTTTCGGTGGGGCAATTTTCGATTTCCCAAAATTTTACAAGCTGATCAGAGAGATCAGTCGTGGTACTGTGGTGACAGCTAACTTGATTAGGTGTATCGGGGTTTGTAAGGCCTACGAGTACCCAACCAAATCGAGTTTTTTGCAACGTAGGTAAATTGAGACCTAAGCGTATCTGTCCGATACAGAGAAGATCAAAGAACAGGGGTGACCCTATTAAAAGGTCAATTTCGCCTGGCTGATCGAATGTGGGGTCTGATAGGTATATGTCTAAATTAAGTTTAGGGTGGCAAGAAGTACCCGTCTTAATTTAGGTGAATTGATAACCACTAGAGTTGTAAGTTCTAGTGATAATCTAAATTAGGAAGGTGGCTAGAAGTACCTTTCCTAACTTATTGGTGAATAACATTCAAGTCGTAAATTTAAATGCTACTCGTTTATTAAGTTTTAAATACCCTATTTATATAAAAACTTAATGCTAAATATCACATTCCAATATTATAGTATAAATTATTAACCTGCTGAATTGATATAAATTTTCCATTATAATAATTTAAATGTATTAATTAAGTTGATGAGTAATTGTTTTGAATGTTGATATGCGGAAATGAATTATTTTTTGACCTACTGAAAAGTGTTAGAATGCTTTTTCGCTTTATTTACACTTTTCTAATAAGTTTATACAATTTTGCATATTTGCTTAATTAATTATATACAGGATGGTTCTAAACTAGAACTCACCCAACCAACAAAAACCTGTTTAATTTCTAAATTAAACAGTATACGTTTTCAGGAATTTTAATTAACCCTTTGTCTACCTTGAAACCGGGCGTTGTTCCAGTTATTTGTTTAATAACAAGGCACGCAACTTTGATTTTGAATGAAGATTGATTAGAGACAATTTCTACATCACATCTGTTATTGATGTGAGAATTTGAATTGTTCAATCCTGAAACTGCAACATTTACATGTTGCAAGGGTAATGCTAACTTATTTGCCATTTTTGCAGACACGAAACTTGACTGTGAACCCGAATCGAGGAGTATACGGATCGTGTGATAAGCACCGTTCTTATCCCTTGCCTTGGCTAGTGCCGTTGGCAATAAAACGTTGCCTAAACTTGAGCAAAAGGCTGATATAGTTTGACTAGGCTCAGGGTTGTCGGGCAACTCTGAAGTGGTTGAAATCATAACGGCTAGAGTTTGCGCAAATGCTGCGTGCAAAATAGTATGATGCTTTGCATTGCAAGTTCTGCATGTAAATTTCGACTGACAATTGTCTTTCGTGTGTTCTTTCCCGAAACAATTTAAACAAAGACCTAGTTCTCTTACTTTTGACAGTTTTTGTTTGACATCCAATTTTTTGAAAATATCGCACCTAGATAAGAAATGTTCTTTTTTGCACAAATAACACGTAGGGTTGTATGTGACTAATGATTTTGAATAGGATTTTGTCTTTTCTGGTTGTATAGTTTTACCACCTTTTTGTTCGACGTTTTCTAAAAATACGGCTTGATTTTTAAGAAACGCCTTGAAATCAGCTAATGATGGCAAATTTGCATCATTTTTGTTGCAGACTGACTCCCACTCCCTGTAGGTTGTGGAGTCCAACTTACTTGACGATAAATGTATTAGCAATGCTTCAAATAGCTGCTCATCATTGCCAAATGAGCGCAAAGCATTTACATGTTTTGACAAAGTGTCGTTTAATTTTTTTAATTTTATAGAAGATTCATTGTTTAAGGTTTTTTGTTCGATTATTGCGTTTAAATGATTTCTAATTAATAATTTAGGTTGATCGAATCGATCGATTAGTGTTTGAAATGCTAGTTCGTAATTTTCCGCCGTGAATTCGATAGTGCTGATTACGTCAGCAGCTTCATTAATTAAGCTATTTTTTAAATAATGTAACTTTTGGATATCACTTATTTGTTCATTTTCATGGATCATACTTATGTACGTATTTTTAAACTGTACCTAAGTATTAACGTCCCCAGAGAATTTCATTAGGTTAATTTTAGGCAGATTTAAATAACGCGTTGTCTTGGGCATATTTAAATTGCTTTGATTGCTACCGTTTGATATCATGCTTTGATTTGAATTGGATCTCGTCATTGTGCATTCACCTTTTAGGCTTTTTGCTGCAGCAATGGAACTGTAATATGAATTTTCGAATTGAGACAGGTCCTCGTCAATTGCGGTTGTATCTGTCGTCAATTCGCACATTTCGCTATGTAATTCTTCATATTCGTTGTATACTTTATGTATCGCGTCTATTCTCTCTTGTATTTCGATTGTCAGCTCTTTCGAAATACCCTCTAAGTTTTTCTCTTGATTTTTGGTTAAAAATGTACCAAATCTCGTTAATTTTGCTTTAAGCTTGCCTCGGTTTTGAATTAAGGCATCCATATTTAATTAAATTAAGTAATAAAATAATTAAAAACTTGTTGGATTTGTAAATGAATTTAATTGCTTGAAATTTTAAAAATTTACTATAAAATAACAAACACCCAGTAATTAAGAATTTCCCGATTGAAATTATCTTAAACAATAAATTTAAACTCGAAATGATTTCCACCTTATACTTTGTTACTAAGGTAAAGGCTTGAAATGATAAAGGAAAGAAAGGAATTTGCATTTCTTACCACTGACGCGTCGGGCGGGAGCTTCAGTGTCACTAGCTTTCTCTCTCTCTCAAGGCAGAGATGAGGGATGCTAAGTATAGAGCAAGCTCACCAAACGACTTGGAAAACAAGATAGCGACAATCGAAAGCAAGTGGCAAACATCTTGGAATGCGTCCGATAAAGGTAGATGGACCCATCGCCTGATTCCGGACATAGCCCCGTGGGTCGGAAGATCTCACGGCGAGGTTACATATGAAACCACACAGGCACTTAGCGGGCACGGGTGTTTCCGCAGCTACCTGCATCGTTTCAAAAGAGCGGACACCCCGAACTGCTATTACTGCGGGGAGCTGGACGATGCGGAGCACACAGTCGTTCATTGCACCAAGTGGTCCAACGTAAGAGACAGCGCCCGCCTCCACCTGGGGAAGGATCTGAGCCCTGAAAACATGGTCGGGTTGATGCTGAGTAGCGCAAAAAATTGGACCACAATTGAAGACATGCTGGTGGAAATCCTGTCCACCAAAGCGAAAGAAGAACTCGAGTTCCAATCTCGCCAAGAAGAGCAAAGACCCGAAAGGGCGGAAAACCACGAAGAGGCCGGAGTGTGTTCGGACGAAATGCTTTAGCGATTCCCGGCACCTCCTAGGAGTGGGGTTTTAGTCAGTAAAAATCTGACACTACCACCCCAAAATATCGGGGTGGTGTCTTTTGAAGATTTCCCCACTCCCAGCGCACAAAAAAAAGCTTTCTCTCTCTGGCGGCCGCTGTTTTCGCGATGTCTTTCTCGCACTTGCAGACCATTTTTTCACTGTTCAGTTGTCTAATTAAATCGAATATTGATATAATTAGCTAACACGGTTCGAAGGACCATATTATGTTGAGTAAAGAAAACTTTGTTTGCAATCTTTTTATTTTCTGTTACTACTTTTAAATTACAAAATGCCGGTTGTAAGCCGGTCTTGTCGTGATTGCTGCACTTGACTTGAAACAATTCTTTGCAATGATCCCACTAGGCGCGTACATCGTGCGCTATAAAACTAAACTAGAAAAGTAGAGGGCCAACATAGGCGGCACCTAAGGGAAATTTACTTTAAATATAATAGTAAATTATACAGTGATGATAAATAGTTTGTTAAGGGTGATTGGGAAGAAATCTTATTATTGCACATGCAAGTGATTATTTTTATTTTAGCATCATCGTGACGTTAAATATTTAGTTGATATAACAGCCACCAGGGTGCGTACAATTAATATTTTTCCCCTATAGTTTTTGAGTTCCTTTACATTTTTCTTTTTAAAAAACAATGTATGCCATCGTGCCCGACTATTCGGGTATGATGGCATACTTTGTGTTTTTTATAAATTTATATGTCAAATTCTTAGTTTTGCTTTATTTATCAAAACGTGTTGTTATCTCAAAGAGTACAGTGTTACTAATTTTTTCATGGTAAAAAAAGTCTTTTATCTATTTTATTAAGGATATTAGAGACAATTTTTGTTAGGGGTGCCAACACAGACTGGTCTCCCCTACCTTTTATTAAAACTATGCAATCGATTACCGCGTATCCAAAAAACTAAAGCTGCTACGAAAAAAAGAAAGACATTTTTGATATCAGGGCATCAAACATATTTAAATTCAGTTCTTACTTCTCCGGCGCCAATTTTTTTTTTCATTTTGTTGGGCTGTGTAATAATAGTAATAACGTGAAATCTATAGAAGTTATCTTAAGATATCTTAAAAACTAGAGCTGCTACGAAAAAAAGAAAGACATTTTTTAAATCAGGGCATCAAACATATTTAAATTCAGTTCTTACTTCTGCGGCACCAAAATGGCTGTTGGGCAGTGTAATCTAATCAGAGGATAGATTTGGGAAATAATGATACATCATTTACACCCACCCACCACATTTAATAAACACATATTATATTTGGGATGTGATGTGTCCGTAGATAAAGACCTAGAATAAAGACAAATTAGCCAAGTTTGGACATATCTGTGGAACAAACCACACATTTTTAAAAACAAGACAAAAACAGACATCCGCATTAAATTATATAAAACAATAGCTGTCCCAACATTAACATATGGAAGTAAGACATGGGTACTAACATCTAAAGACATAAGCCAGCGTTTAGGGGTCCGCGGCATGTTTTTTGGGGGTCCGCGAACCCACGACATAAAAAGAAAAAATATTTTTTTAAAGAATATTTAAAATAAATAACGCAATAGTTGCTTTAATTTTTATTTTTGTAACGAAATTCTTTCTGGGGGTCCCCATGATACTAGTGTCTAATTTTGGAGGTCCGCAAGTTCGAGACATTTGGGAAACGCCGACATAAGCAAAATACAAGCCAATGAGATGAAATTCCTGCGAGCAACTAAGGGATGTACAAGAGAGGACAGACTCAGAAATGACGCTATACAAACTAACAGAAAAACTGTACGACCGGAGTCGCGACTGCGAAAACCCTCTAGTAAACCAACTAGGGAAACACGAAATCGTCGATTTCCACAGGTTTAAGAGGCCGAAAAGCATCTTGGCTCCAAGAAATACAGGATAAACTGGTAGGAAACAATTTTTTGCGATAATAATTATTAGGATAACCACTTTTCTTACAGCTTCTGGGACAGGTGCATACGTCCCCTCGACGGTACTAAGGGTAGGTGTTTTCACCCGGAATCGCTGGGGAATAACAGCGGCATTTTTATTTTGTGAGCCCACACTTCGCATCAAGCATGGATCATGGACAACCGGGCCTCACCCGGCGGTCTGAGGATTTTTATTCTTTCTTTCATTTTATTCTATTAATATCATGCCTCTCGGGGCATAATGCGACTGGCTTCTACGCCTTTTCAGGGTTTTAACCCATATTACATCTTCAACGAGAGTTTTTATTCAAGTTTTGAGCGTTAGAGGAGACATAGCTGGGCACCGTCCAGCGCGTGCTCCGCTTCGCGAACCATGCTTGCTTGCTTGCAGAAATGACGCTATTAGAGAAGAACTAGATATATACAAACTTCAGGATAAAATTATAGAAAACAATAGGCGATGGAATGAACACCTGGAGCGAATGGTAACTGAGAGGCTGCCACTAGCGGCACGAAGATACAAACCGCCAGGAAGAAGTGTTGGTCGGCCGAGAAAAAGATGGGTATCGGAACAGGCAACATAGCCTAAACCATGAAGCGAAGAAGCGTTTTTTACGGATTGTCGTTTTTTGATTTGTCGCGCACAGGTCGAAAAAAATCTAAAAACACGCATAAAAAGTCGGGGTGGAGCGTGGCCTTAGAGTACCATCAGCCTATTGGGGGACCCCTGTTTCACTACGACCTTAAGGGTTGTTTTTTAAGGTTAAACGTTTATTTTCCGCATTTTTTTTTGTTTATTTGTACTATATAAACCTTCAGCTTTCCGAATATCTATAGAGAATTTTTAAATCGCGGTGCCGTATATCGTGCTATCGTACATTCTTATAAGTTTCATTAAATTTATATCAGTTCACTCTGTAACCGTCGTGGGACGGAACATTAACAAGATACATAAATATATCATATTTATGTCGCCGAGTTTTCCCGTCGCCCAGCTAAACATCACCGAGTTGTCCGTCGCCTACTTTGATTCGCCCAGTTGTCGCGTACCGAAAAAATAATAATAATTTAAAAAAATTCCATCAATTTTTTAATGTTTTATTTCAATTTGAAGTTCTCATGCAGCTAAAAGACATTTCGTTTTATATGATATTCTAATATGAATACGAATCAACGTGTTCGTACTTGTACTAAAAACTTGAGTTTCTTGATCAAGTTCCTTTTACCAAACCGCAAAAATATATAAAACTAAGTAATAAATTCTTCTTCTTCTTTCGTAGCGCTACAACCCCGGGTGGGTCTTGGCTGACTTAGCAATTGCCCTCCATGCCTCTCTACCTGTCATTAGGTTTAGTGCTTTATTGTATTGTAATCCTAGTGTTTCCACATCTGATATGATATTATTTCTCCATCTTGTTCTCGGTCGTCCCACCGGTCTCTTACCACCTGGAGCACGATCCCATGCCAATTTGATTAGCCTACTATCGGGTTGTCTCTGGACGTGTCCGGCCCAGCGCAGCCTTTGCACCTTTATTTCCTGTACTATATCCGAATCGGTAAATAGTTCTCTATTTGTTCTTATCCGATATTGCTCCTCTACGGGATTTATATATTGGGCCAAATATTCTTCTTAAAACTTTTCTTTCAAAACGTCCGAGTTGTTCTTCATTTGTTTTGGTCATTGTCCAGGCTTCTGAGCTGTATATCACAACAGTTTTATAGATTTTGATTTTTGAGGTTCACCCTGTCCAGGGAGAATGTACATTGGTTCTCTGGAGCTCTGTATGCGTCCCTTTATTTCTTCGATTATGTCATTGTTTGCAGCGACAGTTGACCCTGGGTATTTAAAATGTTAGACTCTTTCGAAATTGTACTGGTCGATGGTGACATTTTGTCCAAGTCGGTCTCTGTGTGGTCGTCTATATATTATATTTTATATTATATTATATTTATATTATATTATACACATATTATATTTTGCCTTGTCTTCGTTTATTGCAAGACTCATCTTCTCTGTCTCCCTCTCCACTCTTTGGAATAAAGCTTTCTTTCATGTTGATCACGCTATTAGCCACTATATCCACATTATCCGCATATGCCAGTGTTAGTCTGGATCCGTTCACTGCAAACAGCTGCATCTCGATTTCAGATGATTTTATGGCTTTATCCAGTAAGATGTTAAATAGGAGAGGTAATATATTACCTTCTGGAAAACGTTGCTTTGTTTCAAAAATGATAAAATTGTCAACAAAATAATTATTCGCGATTTACATTAAAATTGGTGGCGCCAACAACAACATGGCCGTGTGTGGACGTATACCTATATCGAAATTCAAAGTCATTTTATGGGGCAAGTTTGCAAAAGTTTTAGCGCGTTGTTAAACTTATTGTAATATATTATGTTTTGTTAATTAATTAACTTTGTTGTATCTTAAAACCAAAGAAAACATTTTTATTTTCATTTAATATGTTAATTTCTAATTTGAAATTCTCCTCCATGGGGTTGTGTTTGCTTAATGTCAATTGCAAATTGTTTCACATAAATTCTTAGACAATTTATTTTCTTATTAATTTAACAAAAATTTATAAGCGATAATGTATTTAAAGCGTACAACGGCGATAAGGTTTCAATATAAAATCTAAACAACTGATTTTATGTACAGAGTCGACGAGTATTCCATACAACAACAAAAGTAAAACAAAATGTTAAAATTAAAAAAAGTCAACGTAACATTTAAAATTAAAAAAATACCGGGCGAATTAAGACTCCCAAGTGGGAATGTGTAAACCAAATTCCAATGCAACCAGCACTGCAAATTCGGCAGTAAACAGTTCTTTACGATTTAATCTAAACACATTTTCGATTCGTTCAATCAATGATTTTAAGCAATCTCCTTTTACGTCATTTAATTTTACTGCGAGAAGTAAACTACGTGAATTAAAAATCTAACTTAAAATTAAAAAATGTAACTTGGTTGCTACTAATACTTGCATTATTATTTATTCAACGTATTGCCATGTTTCGCTACTGTTCAGATTAAAAATTTTTACTTATATAGCGGGGAATGTAATGGCACTTAATTCAATAATGCTCCGACCAGCTATGCATGACAGACTCGATAATTTAGGTCGAAACTTGGGTTCATCTAGATCAATCAAAACACTCATATACTTCACCTTAATCAGTGATCTTTCTTATAAAGACGACTCAAATAAATGGAAAATTGTATCTGTTTATTCTTCGATCTACTACTGCTATGAAAATGAAATTAAACGCAAACGTTATCAAAACGAAAATAATGGAATTTATTTAACACAATAAAAATTTAAGACAAAATATTAGTTTTCTTATAACTAAACAAATTAAATTTTACAAAGTCAAACATTCGTAGTAAAATCCTCTCCTATCTATCTAAAATCCTATTTATCAAATAGTTAGTGCGTCACAAAAATAAACTCTTACCGAAGTATAATGTTCTTACGGAGTTTTCCGATGCGGCCGGTATGATGTGGAGCGTCGAAGCGTGAATATTATAGTTGAAAAACAGCTTCTGATCTTGGACCAAACAAAAGCAGGTAGGAACGACCAGTGAATAATTATCTTCCTCCGAATCGTACAATCAATAACAGGTAAGTAATTTGAATGATTTTCTCCAATAAATTCCCATTTACATAACCATAAAACATAACCATCAAAAGTTATCGTCAGTGGTCCCAAAAATTTTCATAAATTTCCTCATCAAACATAATATTGACTTTCAATCGAACTTAATTTTACTTTTCCAGACAATATTAAAGTGATAACCATATCCAAATACTATCACCTCCAATTATTTTCTATCATCACAAATAATAATTACGTCTTTCCTTGCTGAAGACTGACTCGAAAATTCCAACTTAATATTCAAAAACTATTTTCAAACTCCAACAGCACGTCTTGATTCTCCGACGGCTCACTTGAGAATTCTCTTCGCTCCCTTATCATTTCCAAACCCCACTATAAATTCTCCACTCGCGCATTCGCAAATCAAAATCGTCACTTATTTTATTTACACGAAAATCCTACTTTAACAAATAAATTACATTAATGTAATTTGTTTTCTCTTATTTTCATTAAATCAAACAACTACCAATATTTTGTCCTTCTCAAATTTTATGTTTTTCAGATTTTAACAGCGTTTGCATCTTCCGGATGTGTGAGGCAGAAGCAGTCAAACAATCTTTCAATCAAAGAAAATTCAGATACAATCTAGTGATTGTCCCATGTAATGTAGCAAGTAATCAGTCCTCTTATCAGCAGGAACCGCAAACGCACTCTCCAATCTCATCAACCATCTGTCGAATTTTGTAGATGGGTCGTACGTTTCTATTGAAAAAACGGTATGTATGGAATAATTTGCGCCTCCAACCTGAGCTGGAACTTCTCTTTGTACGCCTCCTGTTGTATTAGCAACTGTTGTATTAGGCATTGTAAAAACAAAATTCCCGGACACGTGCTTCGATAACCAAAAAATTTTTGTAAGATGTCGAATAACCTCTAAAATCTTGCCTGTATGGGTTTTCTTAATATTCGTCGCCAACTGTTGTATCTTCGGGGTTTTCTTGTTATCCTCGTCGCCAACTGTTGTATCTTCGGGGTTTTTGTAAATGTATTTAATGTAATAAAACGTAATTAATGTAAACTATTTAACATACTCTTTATTCATTTGATAAAAGTCAAAAGTCAAAGTAGTAATCGCCATTGACAACTGCGCGGCTGCGCGCTTACATTCATTTTCATACCATTTCTTACAATTAGCAACAAGTGCGGTCTTAAAACACCACTTCTTTCTATCAATTTGCTCATAACGCATATTTAATTTCTTTATGTTTTAATTACAAACCTGGAAAAGTTTCGGGTCGCACAACTATCATAATCAGACACTAGCAGAAAGCAATCTATAAATAATTAATGTATATAAAAATAATTAATTCTGAATTCAAAACTGAAATTTTTGTTTAATATGGATACTACATAAACACTATTATAGTACAGCTAGGTGATTGCCTTGGCGTGCAGCCTAAAGGCCGCACTGAAATAGAATTACCAGATCAATTTAAGAAGTGAAAACTTGATTCAGAATTGTTATTTAATAGTAATTATATCACCTTGTATTTATACTACTACATATTATAGAGGCTACAGCGCATTAATTTGTGTCTTCCAATTGGCGGGGGGGGGGTTAAATCATTTTAAAGTCGTGAATTTTCTACCTTAAGGGGAAGTTGCTTAAAATTAACCTGCTCATCCGGGAATGCTCATGGTTTGCTATAATTGGGAGGAGGCACGTACAAATTACATTTTTTACTTTTTAGCGAAGTGTTTTCAAAACCGAGCTATCGTTTGCGGTCCAAGCAACGTCAGATTATTGTCAATCAACATCGCAAATATTCTACCATAGTACCAGCAGTGCATTCGCATTAAACAGTATTATTTCGAGTTGCTATTCTATTTAGGGAGGGCGGCGTCCCGGCTCCCTTCGCGTAATTTCACCATATCAGCAAGTAACAGTGGCGTCCTTTTTATTATCGACGACAATCTCTAACTTTTCGTTTTAACGACCCTTCTGACCATCCTGAATCACTCCTTCGCGACTGAATCTAGTTGGCAATTCCCCAATACCTGTAGAGGTATTATAATATTAATTTCTAAGTATTAGGGTGAGACGGTGATCAGCTTAAGCAGTTAAGTGCATTGCTGCTAATGCAGAATGCCCGGTTCGACTCCGGGCTCAGTAAAAACTTTATTCTGACCGTCTCCCCTCGGAAGGCAATGGCAAACCACCGAGGTGTAATATGCTTAGAACAGCCTCTCTGGAGATGAAGTTTATACTATGTTACGGTCAATGATGTGAATTGGGCATTGACGTCAATGGCCGGACAATGACGTCAATGATCATTTTTGCTGGACATTGACGTCATTGTCCGGTTTATAATATTTTTATCTGATTGTAATTTTACGTCCTTGGCCGGTCAATAACGTTATTGGCCAAAAGTGAACGGACAATGATGACATCAAAATTTAATGGATAGGAAGCAAAACCAAATATAGAATCTTGCTTATTTGGCGTTATTTATATTTACAGATCGTCTATCAGTAAAGTATTATAATGTTTTATAATTTATTAATAACAATTTTTAAAAATAATAAAAATTTAAAATTTAAAAATTATTAAATAAGATTTTTTAATTTAATCATTTTTAAATGAAGAATGGGTTTCGAAACTAAACCTTTCCTTGGATTGCTACTTTTTTGGCATTGAATTCAAAGCCGAATGTATACCATTATTGCTTCCTTGGTTATATTGAAGGAGTGTTAATTTATTTCAGCCACCATTCGATTTCTTCCACCATGGCCGATTGCCAAGTGAGCATTATGAATAATATCACACAATTCTTCATTTGTTGTATAATACAAAACTTTCGATGGATCAGTTTCAGCAACAGGTTTAATTTGGCGCTCTTTTCCATTTATGGTAATTACATCATACTTACGTACCATCCTATAATGCTTCGTGGTTTTCTTGGACCCTTCTTGTAATAGAAAAGTCTTCGCCTCTTTAACTTCGACAATTCGGTCGTTGTATTCATAAATATTTAAAAACTATTTATTATCATCGCGTTTTGTTTGAATCGTTAAGTTAATACTCTCATTAAATCGCCTACGTATTTCATTGAGATCTATGGTATCCATTTATCTTCAGTTCGTTATGTCTTTGCCTTTGTGATCGTTAGAAATTACTTAATCTTACATAATATTTACAGATAAATTTTTAAGTTGGTAAGAATCCCTTAATTCCTTAATAGCTAGTACTAATAATTATACATCAGGCACTTTTAATATGTACATGCCCGATGGAATAATATCATCATCGCCCGCTCTGTATTGGGCAATGACGTCATTGCCCGGACAATGATGCAAAAACCATAGATAGATTCTTAAATGTCAACAGTGCCCAATTTGCATGGGCATTGACGTCAATGGCCGGTCAATGACGTCAATGCCCAACCGTGAAGGACATTGACGTCAATGCCCGAATTGTCATCATTGACCGTAACATATACACTTCCCGCGGTTCGGAGCCCGCGTGAAACAAGTAGGTCTCCTATGTGTGTGATAGTACTACAAATGCACAACACATACATATGAGAGAGGTTGCCAACATCCGGTAATGGATAGGCACGTGAAGAAGAAGTATGAGGGTATATCTTTCTACGCGTACCAACAACAGAATCGGCGAGATTCCGCAAATTTTCATCATGCGCGTCACTAAGTATGTAAATTTTTCGAACTTCAAAGTTGATTTTTTCAAAATGTTTTGAATTTTTCTCGGTAAATATTTTAACAGTATACTATATTAACCGTCAACTTTCCCAATATTTATAAGGCATTGGGATATGGGAGGTGGATTTTAACGTGCTCTTCCCGATTGTTTTATTGGTTTATTGCAAAGGATTATAAATATCAAGTACAAATCTTTATACAGAAACACCTGTTTATCGAGATTTGAACATTTTAAAATTGGACCAACGTTACTCGTTTCTATTTGGAGTTTTTTACTCTTGTTTGCGATCATAGTCATTATGAAAATGAAAATCACCATGTTAAATACATTAGGGAACATGCATGAATAAAAAAATTTAGTTAAAACAGTATTTTCCGTTAATCCTATATATTAAATATCAAATCAGCAAAATTAACTTCTATTTATTGTATTATGTTATAAAAAATAATCCATTTTAAAATTCAATGATAATTTTAAATAAATCATGTGACCTTAAACGCAACGCCATTGGTTTGACGTTACACGGCACAATAACAATAACCCCGCTTTCTTGTTTACTCTACTCGTGGCTGTTTTTTCTTTTTAATTGATTTAATAGGGAACATGCATGAATAAAAAAATTTAGTTAAAACAGTATTTTCCGATTAATCCTATATATTAAATATCAAATCAGCAAAAATAACTATAAATCATGTGACCTTAAACGCAACGCCATTGGTTTGACGTCACATGGCATAACCCCGATAAGCGCGGTCGATTCCTTCAATTCAAATTGACAGATTTTTAAATATTTTTTAAATTATTATCAAAACGAAAATAAATGAATTAAATAGAATTAATTAGTATATTTAGTTATTTTTGATCCAACTACGATATAAAAAAAAATTTATGCATCTTCTCCATTGGCACAA
This sequence comes from Podabrus alpinus, assembly GCA_932274525.1. Lineage (NCBI taxonomy): Eukaryota > Metazoa > Arthropoda > Insecta > Coleoptera > Cantharidae > Podabrus > Podabrus alpinus. Next base: position 33,306,922 of record OW026452.1, read on the forward strand.
TTTAGTCCCTACCAATTATGTGTATGTATGAAAAACGGTACGTGTTAAGGGTTAAGAAAGTAATCTGCGCAAACAAACTATATTAAGTAGTATACACTTATGTACAAGACAATATTTCATACATTTATAATATATTATAATATATCTCTTATTATAAAAGGCCAAGTCTTTCTTTCTGTCCGTCCCACGGAAATACCCGAAGCAAACCGAACCGAACCGAACGCACAACGTATCATCGGATCAACGTATCATCGGATCAACGTATCATCGTATCAACGTATCATCGTATCAACGTATCATCGGATCAACGTATCATCGTATCATTTTGTCTATATAGGACAGCTATTTCCAAAAAAGCATTATGTGAACTTCCATAATGGATAATAAAAATTTTGAAAATCCTGCTGCAAAGCGACGGCGATTGAATCGTGAGAGAAAAGCACCTACAAGAGCTAATAACACATATTATGAAAGGCCAAGTCTTTCTTTCTGTCCGTCCCACCGAAATACCCGAAGCAAACCGAACCGAACCGAACGCACAACGTATCATCGGATCAACGTATCAACGTATCATCGTATCAACGTATCATCGGATCAACGTATCATCGTATCATTTTGTCTATATAGGACAGCTATTTCCAAAAAAGGATTATGTGAACTTCCATAATGGATAATGAAAATTTTGAAAATCCTGCTGCAAAGCGACGGCGATTGAATCGTGAGAGAAAAGCACGTACAAGAGCTAATAACACAGAAGAACAGCTTCGATCACAGCGACAAGCTAACGCTCGGTCTCATGCGATACGTCGACAACGTGAAACTTTGGAACAAACTCAAGCGCGGCAAGCTGCTGACGCTCGGTCCCATGCGATACGTCAACAACGTGAAACATTAGAAGAAACTCAAGCGCGGCAAGCTGGTAACGCTCTATCCCATGCGACACGTCAACAACGTGAAACATTAGAAGAAACTCAAGCGCGGCAAGCTGCTAACGCTCGGTCCCATGCGATACATCGACAGAAAGAAAATCGATACCAAAGTCAAGCAATTCAACTCCAAATAAGAGCATTGAGATTTGATGAATCTCACGTTACTCGACACGATTGTGGAGAAATGAATTCCATCTGTCAGTTCTGCGGCTCCAAGAATTTCGCCAAGGAGCGTCCAGTTGATAAACAATTTAACAACTGCTGTCATAAAGGAAAAGTGAAGATTCCGCAACCGCTCGACCAACATGGGAATCTATTGTTATACTAGATGATACCCCGTCCGAGGACGGGCAGCTAGAAGGACGGGCAGGCAGCCAAGGTCATATGGCTTTTGGATTGCACTGAGAGCTTTCCTTAATCTTCATTCAACTTAAGTTACCTTGGGTAGCTGCCCGTCCTTCTAGCTGCCCGTCCTCGGACGGGGTATCATCTAGTATATATTGCTATGTGCCGACGTAGCTTTGCTAGGCTTGCACTCTGTATCGTTGATACCTTGAACGAGTGTACGTACAAGTACCTCGTCAATAAAAATGATTGTAAAATAATCTGACAAATTGCAATAAAATGAATTTTACCTCGACTTTGACTATTTTCGGAGAGCACAGACTTACCTAATCTCAATTTGGGTCCCTTCCTTGACCAAGTTGTTGCTGAAATATAAATTGCTGGTCGTCGGAAAATCAGGTTGTACAAACAAATTACGCTTCGTTGTTAAAGGAATAATAATTTTATTATAAATAGTTCAATTGAAAATAAGATAAAAAGAATTTGAAATGGAAATGTTTAAATTTATTGACAAAATCTTAATCCTAACACTTTAAACGGGCTAACGCACGCGTATTTTAGTTACGAAAAACTTTCACTAAATTTTTTATGGAATAATTTTTAATGTGCATTTACCTTTATGAATGCAGGGTATTTCTTGTTACCAGTTGTTAACAGCATACAATGGACTCGCTTTACTTGGAGGATGACCTTCGCCTAATGATAAGAATTCAGATCGGTTTCTTGTGTAGTGCAACCACGTTTTTCTGTGTAGTTAAATTTTCAAAAATAATCACAATCACTTTGTAAATTGAACGAAATTGACTTTTTAACACGTAAGTAATTTTTCTTTTAACGATATCTTTACGTTTCATACGATTTTAAAATGATTTTTATCAATATTTATTTACTTTTAGGAGACACTAATAAATTGCACCACCATTCAATTTCAAGCAAAATCAACTTATTATTAATCAACAATCCATTGTTTTTTCCATAGTTACCTGTCTTTTCAAGGCACTTGTGATTTTCCATTTATCGAAAATAAAATCAAATTCATTTGACGTTATAATTTTCCAGGTCCGTACTTAGCCAAAATAATTTGTAAAATTTTTAATAAAGTTTTTATGTTTCAGATTTATTTTGAAGTACCAGCCTCTTCTGTGATCATCCAGTAAAGTTTTTGAAGAAAATGTTTTTCGCATTTATGGTTCATTGAATATCGATGCAGTTCTACACGTAAAGATTTTATCTTGATTTTAAAAGTTCTACGTTTTAACACCTTTTTAGAACTAATGTTTTGAACAATTATTTTTGATTTCTATTTACATTTTTATATTACTACTTAAATTAATTTACAATTTTAACAAACTTTTTATGTTAACAAAATTAAAACGTTGCATTTGAATTTACCTTGTTTTCTCGTTTCGTGACCTTTTTCTTTACATAAATTTATGACGTTAAAGCAGATTCTTGGTGTCAGATGAAACCTTTACTTTCGACCAACTAAGTCATGTGCTATCTTTATAGATTAAAAAAAAAACTTTGAATCAAAACGTGATCATTTCTATTGACGTGGCCGCGTGGTACATAGCATTTGTCCCCTGTGTTTAACTTTAAATTTATTCGAAAATACCTATTTTCGTAGTGAATTTTATAGTTAACACACGTGCTTTTACTCCTAAACAAACTTAAATTTCTAATGTAACATTTTTTTTTCTTTCAAAACAGAACAAACTAAATTTATAATGTGGCGTTTAATAACCAAATTCAAAATCTACTAACTATAATGTAAAACTATTCGAAAAATTCCTAACTAATCCTTTTAACACAACTTTAATTAATTATAAAATTCAAACTAACCTACTTGTTTATAATAACTCATAATCTACCAAGATTTCCGATAACATTTTTTAATTATTGAAATTCTAAATCTTTATTAAAATTTTTACCTACTTTTTCTGTTTATAAAACTTGACTCTTTATTTTAATCTAATCTTTCCATCTTTTGGCCTATTTCTTTGGGTGATTCCTACTTTCAGTCTTATAAAATTTTCAATCATTAATTTTTTTTTTCATAATTCTGTCTTATTATTTACTAGTATTCTTTATCTCTTTTTAATCAATATTTTTATATAATTCCCCATTTATTTCTTTGACCTACTTTTGGTCTCTTATATTTTATCTCATATAACTTCATAATCATTTATTTAAATTTACATCCGTGCCCTCTCATTTCGGTACATTCGGATATCCATTTATACATTTATCTATCTTCGTCATTTCATTTATTTACCCCCATTTATTTCTTAATTTTCAATATTGAATACCAATTTTTTTTTTATAACATCGACTTCCTTCTGATTTCTCAAATTAACTTTCTACTCACTTATTTTAACTCCCGTTTTTCTCACCCAAAATCTAAATTCAAAAATTTTCCCTATGACCAATTACAAACTCATTTTCAAATTATTCTACAATAAAATATCTGTCAATTAAATTCTCAATAACTATCCTTTTTATAATTTCTTGATTGTTTAAAACGTATCATCTTTTTCATATTAATTCTTCCATCTTGGTAAATTCCTGTTTTCTCGTATTTTTCTAATAACTTCCAATCATATTTACAAAGCTATTTAGATCTCTTTTGTCATTATTCGAGTTCTTAAAATTAAATTTTTTACAGTTGTCATATCCGTGTTTGTCGTCTTCTTTTCTTGTTAACTTACTATTTTTCTGAACGGTTTCAATTTTTAAGTTGTTATTAATTATTTCCTTTATTTTATTTTTTTCGCCGTTGGCGTTTTTCTTCATGCTATTTTCATTGGCGGTCAATTTTTAAGTTGTTAAATATTTAATTTTCCTTTTTATGTTTAAGTTTCGCCGTTGGCGAATTTATCTTTGCTATTTTCCTCAGCGGTCAATTTTTGTAAGATGTTTATTTTTAATTATTTTTAGTTTCGCTGTTATGCGTTGTCCACCATAAGGGTCCCATCGTCCCATCGAAAAATCATATCGATGTGGAATCGACCTCTTATTATATCCGAATCGGGATGTCGTATTTGGTAAGTACATTCACCTACTTTCTCATCTATAATGAAAGGTCCTTCGTAGGGAAGTTGAAGTTTTTGGCATTCATTGTGCTCTCTTCGGCCCAATCGTAACTTTTTAACAATAACCCACTCTCCTATTTCAAAATTGCATTTTTTCTTAATTTTCTTATTCATTTTTCTTGTGTATTTTTGACTTCTTTTCTTGAGTCTTTTCCTAACTTCTTCAAGTATTTCATCATGTTCTTTTTCAGATTGATTATATATCCATGGTCTTTCCGGTTGTTGGTTTAACATGAGGAAATGTGGCGTTCTTTCCGTCGCTATGCTTGGGGTATGATTAATGAAGTTTTCTACTGTTTCGAGTTTACTATACCATGAAGGTTGATCATCGTGTACCAGGAGTCTGAGGAATTTAATCGTCTCTTGGACATACCTCTCACAGATGTTTCCTTGTGGATGTCGTATGGAACAATACGTGACTTTCACACCACGTTCTTCCCAATGCTGTCTAAACCGTTGATTATCGAAGTAAGTTGCATTGTCGACTAAAATTCTTTTTGGTTTAATAATTTCGTTACAGAAACGATCCAGAAGTTCCAGCGAAATGTCCGTTGTACATGCTACCGTTGGATATAATTGGACGAATTTTGTGAAAGCATCAACTACGACGAAGATGTTATGAAACTCACTACTGGCTATTAAATTACCGATATAATCAACTGCAACTAACTCCCCAGGTTGTTCTAGTTTTAAGCTTTGCACGATATTTTGGTTATGAAAATTTTTAAATTTCCCCATTTGGCATAATGTACATTGGTTAATGGTACGTTTTATAATTTTTAAATCTTTATGGCAGAAATAATTTTCCCTGAACATAAGCCACGTTCTCTTGATACCGGCATGTCCAAATTTTGAATGTAACGCGTTTGTAATATTTATTGTGGTAGGTTCATCTACCACATATAATTCTAAATTTCTCAAAGTTTTTATGATTACGTTATCTTTATATTTAAATGACTTTGTATTTTCTTGATTGTTATTATCTAATTTAATTTTTAAGCTATCAAAACATTCATTTTCCTGAGCTAACAAAACATCCTGACGTGTAAACGGAATTTCGTCATCAACCAGTTGGTTTAATGCGATTAAAATTTCTTTCGGCTTATTTAAAGGGTTATCTTTTCTACTAAGCGCGTCTGCAACAATATTATTTTTGCCTTTAATGTGCACGATGTCGAATGTGTACTCCATAATGAGCAAACTCCACCGATAAATTCTATTATTCGTAAATTTTGTACGCATTAAAAATGTTAACGCCGAGTGATCAGTGTGTATTTCAAAACGGTTGCCGATTAAATAAAATTTTAATTTTGTGAGCGCAAACACGATGGCTAACATTTCTTTCTCGGATGTGGAATAATTAAGCTCCGATTTCTTAAGAGTTCGCGAGACAAAACTTATCGGTTCTTCTTCCCCATTACGCATTTGTATTAGGGCTCCTCCGACCGCAAAATGACTTGCGTCTGTCTTTAATATGAATTTTTCTTTGAAATCGGGGTGAAGTAGTTTGACGTTCTCATATAATGTATTTTTCATTTGATCAAAAGCTTTTTGTTTGTCATCGTCCCATTTCCACCTTACCGATTTCTTCAGTAGCTCAAGTAACGGAACTGTTAAATTAGAATAGTTAGGTACGAACCTTTTATAATAATTCATTAACCCTAAAAATGATCTTAATGACTTTAAGTTAAATGGTCTACGGTAGTTTTTGATTTCTATTATTTTCCCATCGTCTATCTTAATACCCTCGTTTGAAATTATGTAACCCAAATATTGAACTTGCGTCTTGTAGAACTCGCATTTTTCTATGTTGAGCTTCAAGTCTGCATCATTTAATGCTTTTAAAATTTTATCTAAATGAATTTTATGAATTTCTTCATTTTCGCTGAAGATTATTATGTCATCAACATAGTGTGCGCAAAAATGACTAAATTGGTTGAGGATAACTTGTAATGCACCGATGAGTGCCGCGCTGCTAGTGGATAATCCAAATGGAACAACTCGAAAGATATACGTGTTACCATCCACGCTAAAACCTGTGTATTGTTGTGAGTCTTCATGCAATTTAATTAGCCAAAACGAATTTCTTAAGTCGAGTTTACTGAAAGTTTTTGATGATCCCAATTTTGATAACAATGACTCCATAGTTTCCGGACTCTCGAACTGGGGTTTTGTGACTGCGTTTAACCCCCTCGCGTCTAAACATAATCTTAAACTCCCGTCTTTCTTTTTAACAATAACGAGTGGGTTTAAATAAGCTGTAGGAGATTTTACTATGATGCCGTCATTTAGCATCTTTTGTATTTCTAATTGTACCTGGTGTTTGTAACATTGCGGGATAGGGTAATTCTTACAGCGGAATAGCTTGTCCTTGATAATTTGTAATTTGTGCACGTAATTTTTCGCGGTACCCGACTCCTGATTTATCAATGCGTCGTATTTCGTAAATAATTTTATAACTTCTTGGGTGTAATCACTTGGACAATCTAATTTTATGTTTTTCAAATCCCCTTTGTCTTTATTTATTAACTGTGTATCCCAATTAACATTTCTTAAACCTTTTTCCCTGTCATAATTAACATAATTAACATTGTATTCCCCTTCTATTAAATTTTCTACTAACATTTCCGGTTCATTCCCATCATTGATTTGATTACCTAAATTGTTTGTCCAAGTGATCTCTTTGTTTAATATTTTTACTACCTTCCGTTCTGCATCAATGATCATATTAAATTTATTTATTAAGTCGATTCCGAGTATGCATTGCATAGATAAATTTTTAATAATTAAAATCGATTCTTTTATAACTACATCCCCTATTTTAATTGTCGCGAGTACGCTTTCGTTTGCAGACGAGAACTTTTTCTGGTTTGGCGTTACCAAATTTACTATCTTTGTTTTTAAAATTGTATCTTTAAAATTTTCTTGATTTTTCGAAATTACCCCCTGATTTATTAATGAAATTTCTGCCCCTGTATCTATTAAACAATTTATTTGAACGTTATTAATATTTACCATAATGTATGGCAGTAAATCAAATTTATTCTCATTATTTAACCCCCCCGTATTTTCGATACTGATAAACTCTTTGGGATGCTGATAAGAGCTTATCTGCATATTCGTTGGAACGCCGTTTATTGAAAATCCTGTGGAGAAGATATTTCTTCCTCCACAGCAGGTGTCCTATTTATCGTAACACTATTAATCGGTCTGTTTTCTGCATTGGCTGACGTTCGGTTTGGGAAACGTTCGTCGCCCCCTTGTTGATTATTTTGGTCGTTTGTGCGATTGTCATAACTACGCCAATTTGACTCATACCTGCCGCCTCTCTGGAAACGCCCACGATAACCCTGATTATAATTTCGATTGTTTCCGTAATAGTTACCTCTACCAAAGTTATTTCGATTTGAGTTGTACCCTGCGTTGCGATCATCCTGACTATCCCGATTGTTAGTATTAAAATTATTATAACCACCCCTACGATTTTCAAAATTATTTTCATTTCTGCCGTAATTATTATTGTTCTGGTTATAATTTCCAGATCGTTCGTAACGGTTGTATCTATTGTCCTGATTATTACGATTGTCGTTCCCATTATTGTGATAAGTGCGCTGGTTATTCGATTCGCGTTGCCCCCCTGAATAATTGTTAAAAGTTCTAGTCGCGTTATTATAGCTTGGCCTATTGGCTCTTTCGTCCATGTTAACCGCATCTGTTCTCCTTAACAATTTCGATAATTCGGATATCGTGTTTATATTTTCAAGAGCTACCCGATTAATTATATCTTGGCAGAAATGATTTGATAAGTGTTCAACGATTTCTTCCTCGGAGACTTCCGGTTCAAGTTGCGTTACCTCGTTAATGATGTTCTCCGCGTAATCATTGCGGCGACCGTACCCTTTAAATTTACCGTTCATTAACTCGTTACGTATTCGCCCCTGAGCTTGCTTGTCCCAGTAACGATCTAGAAATAGTCTTTCGAAACCGACAAAATCTTCAAATTTATCTTGCACACACCCGAACCATTTTTTAGCATTTCCACCCATCATCGAGCAGATGCAATTTTTAAATTTGTTCACATCGCGGATGTGACTTGTGCTGCGGTTCGCGTATTTGATAAATTGTTTAGGGTTAAAGTCCCCTTTTTCGTAGAACTTTATTGCTTGCCCGTTGTTTGTCGGCCACGTGATGTCTTGTAGAGCCGATAAAGTTATAGAACTGTTTGTGCTTTCGCATTTTATTTTTACGTTTTCTTCAAGTAATTTTAGTTTTTCGCCCTGATCATTGAATTTCAAGTCTACCCGATTTTCTAATTTACACACCTCTTGACTCATATCCGTTTTCGACTTTACAATTTGTTCTTCCAAAATTATTCGAGTTTGTATAATCTTCTTATTGATTGTTGTTTCCGGTATGATTTGGTCACTAATTTCCGATACCTTTTCACTTAGTTCGTATACATTTTCTTTTACCGTTTGTACCTTTGAATTTGTTTCATTTATCTCCTGAGAAAATTTGTTTTCAATTTCCCGTTTACATTCTTGTAAATTCTCATTCAGTTCTTTCTTGGTATTTTCTGTGTTTTTAATGACTATATTTATTTTCTCGTTCATTTCATTTCTGGTGTCTTCCGTACTTTTTATAATTATGTTTTCCAGTCTCCTACCTACTTCTTCTATTTTCTGTTCATTTTCATTCGTGTTTTTGCACAATGTGGCTAGCATACATCGATTTTCGTCCGTTTTCTTTCGATCTTCTGCTGCTTCATTTGCATTTTGGATATCTCTTTCTTGCGCATCTTTTTTCATGTCTTTTATTAACGCCATTATCGTTTGCATTTCAGATAGCTTTTCTACCTTAGGCGTCTCGTCAACATCTAATTGGATTAACATTTCCCCTCCTGTGGCTTCTTCGGTTATTGACACACCTTCTTCTGACGTTTCTTCTTCCTCTACTTCCGGATTTTTCTTTTCATACCTTATTGTCCTTTCAGATTTTTCTGCCATCTTGATTTATGTTTTAAATATTTGTTCAAATTAATTTTAAGGAAATAGTTATTAAGTGAGTTTTGATGTAATTTAATTTTAGTTTTAAGAATATTTTTAATTTTAGTTTTAAGAAAATTTTTGATGTTATTGTTAAGCGTAATTGAATTGTAAATAATTTTAATGAAATTTCTCGTTGTAACTAACCTAACTGATATTTTTGATTATGATAACCTAATTGTATTCGTGGTACGAGGTTACTCGAGGTGACTCGTGCTCCCACGTTGTGACGCCAAAAAGTGCTATGTGCCGACGTAGCTTTGCTAGGCTTGCACTCTGTATCGTTGATACCTTGAACGAGTGTACGTACAAGTACCTCGTCAATAAAAATGATTGTAAAATAATCTGACAAATTGCAATAAAATGAATTTTACCTCGACTTTGACTATTTTCGGAGAGCACAGACTTACCTAATCTCAATTTGGGTCCCTTCCTTGACCAAGTTGTTGCTGAAATATAAATTGCTGGTCGTCGGAAAATCAGGTTGTACAAACAAATTACGCTTCGTTGTTAAAGGAATAATAATTTTATTATAAATAGTTCAATTGAAAATAAGATAAAAAGAATTTGAAATGGAAATGTTTAAATTTATTGACAAAATCTTAATCCTAACACTTTAAACGGGCTAACGCACGCGTATTTTAGTTACGAAAAACTTTCACTAAATTTTTTATGGAATAATTTTTAATGTGCATTTACCTTTATGAATGCAGGGTATTTCTTGTTACCAGTTGTTAACAGCATACAATGGGCTCGCTTTACTTGGAGGATGACCTTCGCCTAATGATAAGAATTCAGATCGGTTTCTTGTGTAGTGCAACCACGTTTTTCTGTGTAGTTAAATTTTCAAAAATAATCACAATCACTTTGTAAATTGAACGAAATTGACTTTTTAACACGTAAGTAATTTTTCTTTTAACGATATCTTTACGTTTCATACGATTTTAAAATGATTTTTATCAATATTTATTTACTTTTAGGAGACACTAATAAATTGCACCACCATTCAATTTCAAGCAAAATCAACTTATTATTAATCAACAATCCATTGTTTTTTCCATAGTTACCTGTCTTTTCAAGGCACTTGTGATTTTCCATTTATCGAAAATAAAATCAAATTCATTTGACGTTATAATTTTCCAGGTCCGTACTTAGCCAAAATAATTTGTAAAATTTTTAATAAAGTTTTTATGTTTCAGATTTATTTTGAAGTACCAGCCTCTTCTGTGATCATCCAGTAAAGTTTTTGAAGAAAATGTTTTTCGCATTTATGGTTCATTGAATATCGATGCAGTTCTACACGTAAAGATTTTATCTTGATTTTAAAAGTTCTACGTTTTAACACCTTTTTAGAACTAATGTTTTGAACAATTATTTTTGATTTCTATTTACATTTTTATATTACTACTTAAATTAATTTACAATTTTAACAAACTTTTTATGTTAACAAAATTAAAACGTTGCATTTGAATTTACCTTGTTTTCTCGTTTCGTGACCTTTTTCTTTACATAAATTTATGACGTTAAAGCAGATTCTTGGTGTCAGATGAAACCTTTACTTTCGACCAACTAAGTCATGTGCTATCTTTATAGATTAAAAAAAAAACTTTGAATCAAAACGTGATCATTTCTATTGACGTGGCCGTGGTACATAGCAATATATATCAGGTTACATCAAGTCGCTCGAAGCCTCTAATTGTTTATTATACAAATTTTAATATTTTGGATATACTGTTGGTGTATATACCTCACCATAAGCATGCAACAATGCGACTTCTTTCTCTAGATACAGAATCGTCATTTCCACTAAATATTTACCATTTGGAATCAATGGAGGAAGATGAGCTTCATTGGGAACAAAATTGCATGCGTAATATGTAGTATCCTGCAAACGATATTAATCAGATTCTTATTACACATAGGAATTATTGTCAAAACCTTATGAAAATTTATTTCAGTAACATTGCCACACTTGGATATTTCTTGGATTCCTAATGCATTTGCCTGAAAACCTTTCTTTACATTAATTTGAAAGCGTACCGGAAAATGTCGATACTCATTACTCAAAAACTTATATCCTTGTATTACAACCTAAAATTTAGTATATTGGAATAAATTGTACATATATAAATTTTTTCTTTTGCTATTAAGTTGGCTACTATCGTCAAACTTTACCTCTATTTTATCGCTCGCGTCAAATTTCATGTTAAGAGTGGAATTGTGAGCCGTGGTAGTACGATTGTACTTAAATGCTTTAATTTCGAAGAAATTAATATAGTCTTTATTGTAGTTCATCAATTGAATACGAACATCTTTAATTTTATATGTGTTTTGATGGAACTAAAACCAAATTTATTAGGAATTTCCTATAATCTAGTTGTAGTTTTATTTTTTAAACTTTTATTAGCATTATTCCTAATTCCTAAATTGTGATAAAAACTCGTTGAATTGCAAAGGAGTTTTAACGCATGTAATGTTCAAAATAAAACAAAATTTAAAAAATTCTGACACTTGATTGGATTATATTTTCAATTTGAAAAATTTATTTTTATATTTTAAAAAATCAAAAATGTGCTTATACGAAATAAATTACATATCAATAAAAAAATGTAAGACAAAGAACAATAATTTACATTGACATAATATTGTAGTGGGTAGTGTGCTGTTTAAAATTATAAAGTTGAAATAACGTTAGCAAGAGTTTCACAAATACGAATTTTTAGAAACAATTTAAAAATTGAAAGTTACCTTAGACAGAATATCATCATTACAGGAGATGTACTGAGGAAAACTTATAAGTGCCAATAGCACAATAATATTTCTCATTATTGGATTTAAACCACAGCTTCGAATACACTAACAATTAAAAATTGACTAATGTAGGACAATCTGATAGCACAAGTAAAAAATTTGCTAAAACAATTAAAACAATCATTAACGTGATTTAGATCACTTTTTGGAGTACCTAATGATTTATTTTTTTACGGGTGATACATTTGACATTGAGCTGAGCGTAACAAATTATTATAAAACTTTTATCCATTACATTCCATCCTAGATAATTACTTAAACCAAGGATGTTTTAAATTGTATTTTCCGTCGTAGCATATTGCGATGATACGAGAGGTAGGATGCTACCGTTAATAGCAAATAAATGTAGATAAAATATAAACATGAAATTTCAGACGAAGTATTTGGTTCCGTTGAATAAAAGTTCAAATAAGTAACAATTAATTATATTGTGCAAAGAAAGCAAAAGTGAATGAATCCTCGAATAAAGATTACCAATTAACAAATTAAGATTTGAGAAAAAATGCAAAAATCGTAACAAATAAATAATGCAAAAACTATGAATCGCATAACTAATTATTTTTGAATCGTATTGTACATAACTATCATCATCGTCAGCTGCAAGGATTAAGCCATAGATGGCTTATTCCGACTTCATACTTCAACTATTTAACCATTTAACTGGTCACTCGATCTCCTCTTTGTCCGTCCCACGTTTCTTCTGCCCACGGGTCTGTAGTTCAACATTATCTTGGGAATTCGACTACTGTCCATTCTCTGGATGTGCTGAAACCATTTCTCCCTATATGTCACAATGAGTTCGTTTAGATTCCCGCTTTATAGCTCTTGTCGTATATCGATATTTCTCATGTGGTCATGTAATGTATAGCCCGCTACAAATCTTAGGAATCTCATTTCAGCCGTTTCTATCCGTCTCCTCGGTTCTTGAGTCATAACCCAATTTTCACAGCCATACAGTAGAGTTGGGATTGCCATAACTTTGTAGAATCGTAGCAGAGTCTCTCGTCTTGTACCTTTTAGAGTTCGCCTTATAGTGCCGCATATCTGTTGGAATCTGCTTAACTTTGTCTCAATGTCTGCAATATTGTCCTGGTATGATACCTTGAAACCGAGGTTCCTTACTTGTTCAATAGTTTTATTGTTTAATACAATTTTGGCTCTTAGATGGTCGCCTCCTCTAAATGCTAGTACTTTCGACTTCTTTACAGAGATATTCAGATTATATATTTTTGCGACATTGTTTAGTGAATATATTGCCCTTTGAAGGTCGTCCTCTGTTTCCGCAAGGAGTGTTTGGTCATCCGCAAATAGCAGTGTGTCCAATGTCGTGTCTGCAACTTTGAAGTGCTTTGTCAACTTGTTCTGTCATTGTTGAATGATGTCGTCAATGTATATGTTGAAAAGTGTCGGGGACATTGGACACCCCTGCCTCACACCTTGGTTAATTTCTATGATATTTTGTTTTTGTGATGATATGTCCTTGATAACTACTTTTGTTTCTGCATATAAACTTCGCGCGGCCCGGACGAGATGCTGTGGGTATCCTCTATTGATCATTGTCTGCCAGAGCTTGTTTCTATTCACCCTGTCGAACGCCTTTTCATAGTCCATAAAGGCGATGTACGTAGGCAGGTTGAACTCTCTTCGCTTTTCTATTAGTTGTGTGATTGTGAAGATGCAGTCGCTACATGACCTGCCTCTACGAAAACCGTTTTGAGCTTCTGATAGCATTACCTCTGCGATTGTGTTTATTCTGTGCGTGAGAATTCTTGAATAGATCTTATAGCTTGCATTTAAAAGGCTAACACCTCTGTAGTTCGAGCAGTCGCGTCTGTCACCCTTCTTATGTAATTGCACTATCTTAGCTACTGTTGAAGCTTTTTCTTTTATTTGGTAGTGGACTGTCGGATTCTATTACTTCTAACACAAAAACTTTTCTCTATTGTTTGATAGCTCATTTATTCATCTTTTTTTTTAAACCTCTTTCTGCTTACATGTATGAAACTATCAACCTTTCTTAACTAACTAACTAAAAAAACGCCTCGTCATCTGCTAACTTCTCGTTGTGTCTCGAAGAACGCCGGACACTTCGTAGTGGCTCTAAATACGCCGGAACATGGCGCCCTCCTTGAAAGTATCCTCTTTCAACAAACCAAAAAAAAATCTAACGCTTCCAATTACAAATACTCCTTGTGAACAATTAAAAATTTCAATAGTCCCTTCAATTATTAATTAAAACTAATACTAAATTAACAACTGTCCTTAAACTAAACACTTTAATTATACAAAAAGGGTTCCGATGGCTTATCGAACTTATATAACTCGAACAATCCTTGACCGCACTATGAGTCCGCCAATGGAAGAACGCACACTTTAACTGTCGGTCTTTTGATGAGACCGTTCTTTGTCTTTATCATCACCGCCCGAACAACACCGTCACTACCGGGTTAAAGTTCTTGGATCCTACCAAGTTCCCATTTTAACGGAGCGAGCCCGTCCTCCTTTATGATGACCATTGCACCTACACTTAAAGGCTCAGGACCTCGTTGTCGCCATTTGCACCGAGTTTGTAGCTCTGACACATACTCCTTCGAGCAACGACTCCAAAACGATTGCTTCATTTGCTCTATCAGCCTGAATCGTTTCATCGGGTTGACCTTGGTCGACTCCAGCTCCGGTTCTGCCATGCCAGTTAAGGATTGACCTATTAAGAAGTGTCCCGGGGTGAGAGGTTCGGGATCGTTGGGATCAGGACTCAAGGGGTAGAGTGGTCGGGAGTTCAAACAAGCTTCACATTGGGTTAACATTGTAGCAAATTCTTCAAATGTTAACCTCATATCTTTAATTACCCGATAAAAATGGAATTCAAAGCTCTTTACACCTGCCTCCCAAATGCCCCCAAAATGCCAATTAACGTGTTCAAACGGGGTTTGGCCCTTAATTTGGTCTTGCAACTTGTAAATCTCCCTTTTAGCCCCCACAAAATTCGTTCCGTTGTCAGTATATACGTTAACGCAACTGCCACGTCGTGAGACAAACCTATGTAACGCAGCTATAAAGGCGTCCGTGGTGAGCTCACTAACGAGCTCTAGATGTACCGCCTTGGAGGATAAGCACACAAAGAGGCAAACATAAGCGTTTGTGACATTGTATTTCCTACCTTTTTTATCCTTTAAGGAAAATGGTCCCGCAAAATCTATTCCGCAATTAAAAATGGTCGCGACGGAGTCACGCGTACCCTTGGCAAGTCACCCATAATGTAATCTGTTGTTACTGGTTTCGCCCTAAAACACGCTACACATTTCCGCACGACGTTTTGAACCAGATTTCGCGCAGAGATCACCCAAACCCGCTCCCTCAGCGACGCTAATACCGCCTGTGGTCCCGCGTGTAACAATTTCTCATGCTCTAATCTTACTAGTAAGGTCGACAAGTGATGCTTTGCATCTAACAATGCAGTGTGCTTTTTTCCAAATTCGTACTCGGACCACTTTAACCGACCACCAACGCGAATTACCGAGGCCGCATCTAAGAACGGATCTAACGCAATTAACTTACTGCCCCTTTTGAGTGGACTTTTCTTTTTCAAATTTTTTAACTCTTCGCCGAAACTCTCGAGTTGCGCGGTTCTTATCAAAGCGGTAGCAGCGTCTTCCAATTCACTGGGTGTTAAATTTCCCGATTGTCTATTTCCCTTGGCAGTTTTCGAGTTGTCTCGAAATCTTACGCAGTAAGCCCACACTCGCTAGAATTTCTTGTACGAAGAAAACCTCTTGAACTCGTCAACTTCGTTGCGAATGGTGACTAGTGCAACCTTCACCCTTTTGATCTCTTTATGGTAGTCCTCTGACTCAGATTCTTTGTTTTCTTCTTCGAAGTGTGGCCATTTCGGCATTTCCTCTAGCAACCACGGAGGCCCGTGCCACCATTTACCCAAACCCCCAAGATCTTTTGGTTCTACTCCTCTTGTCAGAAAATCAGCTGGGTTGTCACTTGTATTGACATACCTCCAATTTTCAGCGATAGTTAAGGTTTGTATCTCGCTGACCCGGTTAGCGCAAAAAACCTTTAACAAGTGTGGGGACGCCGCTATCCATGCGAGCACTATTTTAGAGTCACGCCATAAGTAACCTTCATCAATTTTCATGTTTAATGCGTTTGAAACTTTGACGTATAATTTCGCCAATAAGTATGCGCCACACAATTCGAGACGCGGTACGCTTAACGTCTTCAGAGGTGCTACGCGACTCTTAGCACAAAGTAGTTTGCTACTTATTTCGCCCCCTTGCGCGATGCTTCTTATATAAATAGCCGCACCGTATGCAGCCTCTGAGGCGTCCGAGAATCCATGTAATTCGATTCGACGAGGGTTATTACACACAACATGCCTGTCGATTTTTATTTCATTTACCATAGGCAGTTGTTCTTTAAACGTTTTAAATTCGTGATTCATCTCTGGGGGCACTGGGTCGTCCCATTGCAGCTCATATTGCCACAATCTCTGCAGCATTAACTTTGGCACTATGACAATAGGCCCAAGCAACCCTAATGGATCGAATATTTGTGCTATCGCGGAAAGAAGTATACGATTTGTGAGTACTCCATTCGTTTCTCTCAGATTCATCTTGTATTGCAGTTCGTCTCGTGACGCGAACCAAAATAAACCCAAAGTCTTGGTCTCACCTTCATCTCCGATGTTCAACATAACATCAGGTAGATCATCTTTAATTTCTTCCAACACTTTTCTGTCGTTGGAGCTCCATTTGTTAAGCTCGAAACACCCCTTCCCCATAATCTTTGTGACTTCCTGATGAATTTTTATTACTTCTTCGCTTGTTTCACCACCCGTAAGTAGATCATCCATGTAAAAATCATCTCGATTTTCATGAAAAATTTTCTCGAAATCATGGCGATTGGATTACTGAGCATGCATTCTTTTGCAAGCTGAATCATACATCTCACGGCCAGAAAGGATGCGGCCGCAGTGCCGTACGTCACTGTATTGAGTTGGTTACATTGAATTTCCACTGACGTTTCATTTCGCCAAAGAATTCGCTGGAGTGGTCTCTGCTCCTCATGGATCAGAATTTGGCGGTACATTTTTGTGACATCCGCTGTTAAGACTACGTTATGTTTTCGGAACCGTACTATTATCGAAAATAGATCTTGTTGAAGAGTGGGTCCGGCTATTTGAATATCATTCAGCGAAATACCGCCACGCGAACTTTTGTTGTCAAGCTTTCCTGACGTACCACACATTGGTGTGGCAAGTAATATGCTCCAGCATCTTGTGGCTCCTCTATTTTTGTTGAATGACCCAAATTTTCATATTCCTTTAGGAATTTAGCATACTCAATTTTTAAATCTGGATTTCGTTGGAGCCTTTTTTCTATTTGCAGGAGTCTCTTCATCGCTATTTGCTTTGATCCACCTAACTTGTCGATAGTGTCCTTCAGTGGGTATTTCACTACGAATCGACCATTGCTCAATCGAGTCGTGCTCGTATTGAAGCTATTTTCACACGAAATTTCTTCTGGTGATCGAATCTCATGGCTTGGACACGATTCTATCTCCCAAAATTTTACGAGCTGTTCGCTTTTCGACTGTTCTGTTACGAACCCGCAATAAACTGTGCTAGCTTTTGCCGTTTTTATGGGTACCTGTCCAGCTACCACCCACCCTGTTATGTCTTACAAATCAAACACTTATTGTAATTTAAGGAAACTTTATTTTTCAACTTGACACGTTATTTACCCTTGCGTTGTAGTTGTTATTATTCTACATGGCAACCATCAATGAATCAGTGTGCCTTGCATATGCATGCTATGTTCATACATAACATATCTCCCCCTTTCTTTTATAAGTAAACAATTAACAATTACATAATTGCACATAACAAAATACAAAATTACACATAATCATTTACATACTTAGGACGTTTACGAACCCTTACTGTCGATTCAATCAATGCCACAGGTACTGTAACTGGTTCGTTTATACCGTCATAGTTTACTTCGTTGGGGACAGGTAGAAGTTCGTCATTCGGAGGAAATTCGTCATTCGGAGTGAATGTACTGGGGTGTACTCCAATTTTCTTTGTAGTGATTGTACGTGGATCGTTTATCACCCTCTCCTCTTCCCTTTTTAACGTTGCTCTTTCACGTATTTGGTCTGGATGTCTTTTCCAAATTTTGTCGTCTTCAAGTTGACAAAAATATGTAGCTTTTCCAACTTGCTTGATAATTTGAGCATTAATCCATGCCTTCTTGTTCGGGTTACGATAATCTCGAACGATTATGTATTCCTTTACAGTGAAAGTTCGAACATTTGACATGTCTTCATTTTTGTGGTATTTGTTCTTGTTTTTGTGAAGTAAGTCCAGTCTTATCTTCAATTTCCTATTGAACATCGCTTCTGCTGGCGAAACCTTGGTTGTACAATGAGGTGTATTTCTGTACGTTAACAAAAATCTAGCCATCAATGTCGATATTGGTAAATTTTTATTTTTAGGATCGATTGTAGCTGACGTTATTTTATTTTTAAACGTTTTGACTGCGTTTTCGGCTAAACCATTACTTTGTGAATTGTATGGAGAAATCAGTAAATGTTTAATACCATTATTATAAAAGAACTGTTCCATGTCTTCCGATACTAGGGAAGGTCCATTGTCGGATACGACAGTGTCTGGAAGACCAAACCTAGAAAAGCAATCTCTTAATTTTTCGATTGTTTCGTTTGTTGTAATCCGATTCATTTGGTAAATTTCGGGCCATTTCGTAAAATTATCAATTATTATTAAGAACTGTTTATCGTATAATTGACAAAAGTCGATATTTATAGTTTGAAATGGTCTGGAACTTTTTGGCCATTCGACATAACACTTGGGTGGACTTGGTCGAACTTGCAAGCAACTGTCGCATGATTTGCATACTTTTTCGATGTCCTTATCTATCCCTGGATACCATAAGTATGATCTTGCGATTGACTTGGTTCTGACAATTCCTTCGTGTGTCGAATCCTCGTCGGATTTTCGGGTTTTCAATGCTAGGGGTCTTGGAGGTGAGTGTTTGGGTATTGCATTGGGCTTGAGTTTTAACGCTATTTTGGCATGAGTGAAACATCCTAGTTGTTTATTGCATACTTCCGGAAATTCTTTATGTAATGCATCTTTGACATTCACTGAATCGACAGAGTTGATTGCTGTTGGATTAAAAGTGATGTTAAATTCATGAATAAAATCTCTACCTAATAAAGCTACATTTGCTTTTTGAATAACATACAATTTTACTACCTTCTTTATACCTTTAAATTCTAGACTAACCGTAATAAATCCTTCCGGAATAATCGGTTCCCCGGTGTAACCTTTAAATATTGAAATTGATTTTTGAATAGAATACAATTTTTTAAAACGTTCAACATAGAGTTCTTCAGATATGGCTGATATTGCCGAACCTGAGTCTAATTGCATATACACAATTTCATTACCTATCTTTACTTGTAATTCGATTGGTTTTGTATTATTGCCTATGTTGTAGATGGTTTCGATGGGTACACTTACTTCTTCTACATGCTGTTGGGTAACGGCATTTATTTGCTTTGATTTTACCTGTCTGCATGCAGTTTGTAAATGTCCATTTTTGCCACATGCGTTGCACCTGTAATTTGCGTATTTACAAATGCCACTGTGTTTTTTTCCGCAACAATTGCATCTTGTCTTCTTGTTTGAAGAGTTGGTGCCATTTCGATCTGGCTTGACTTTGCTGCTTGGAAGATTTTTGTGCTGCCATCTATCGTTTCGTGGAGTATGTTTTTCAGTTGCGATTGCATGTATACGTCCTTGGGCGTGTTGCACTGCGAATTCCTTCGACACGGCTATTACGAGGAGTTCTTGGACTGTCTTCGATGTCTCTTGCTCGACTAACTTGTCCAGGATTGGTCCAGGTTTCATACCGGTTACGAACTTATCGCTCAGTATCTTCGTTAAATCGGTTCCAAAATTACAATTTACTGATAGTTTTTTAATTCTAGCGTACCACTCATTGCTGGTTTCATCAGTGAGTTGCTTTGCTTCGTAAAATTCTATCCTTTCTCTGTAGGTGTTTACTTTAGGACTGTAGTGCTGTTTTAATAGCGTTGTTAAATCGATGTAACTTTTTGTTTCTGGTGCTGTTGGATAACACAGGTCTCTTAAAGTACCGTACACGTGTTCCGACAGATGACTCAACAATAACCCAATTTTTACAGATTCTTCTATTATTATCTTATTAGCTGAACAAAAATGCTTCAAGCGTTCTTCATAAATTATGAAGTCTGTATTAGAATTCAGATATTGTGGAACCGCACCTACAAAAGTCGACACAACTACCGCGTGGTTTTGGAATTATTTTTTTCACACGATTTCACTATTAAAATTGATCAAATATTGTTCTTTCGATTTACCTCGTCGCCAATTGTTATGTCTTACAAATCAAACACTTATTGTAATTTAAGGAAACTTTATTTTTCAACTTGACACGTTATTTACCCTTGCGTTGTAGTTGTTATTATTCTACTTGGCAACTATCAATGAATCAGTGTGCCTTGGATATGCATGCTATGTTCATACATAACACACCCTAACTCTGTATCCTCTAAAATAGGTTTGTTTTTCCCCAATGAAAGTTGTTTTGCTTTCACAAGGTGCCAGAATTTGTCGGCTCCTATCAAAAGGTCGATTTTCCCTACTTCACCAAATGTTTTGTCTGCTAGACGTATACTATTCGGTATTTTAAGTTTTTCTTTGTCCACTGGTATGGCTGGAATGAGCCCACCAATGTTTGGTACTACTAGACATGACATTTTGGTTTCATAAAAGCCATTTGTGGCCTTAACTTTAATGTTGGCTTGGCGTTTTACGTCCGTGCCGACCTGACTCAACCCTGTCACCGTAAATTCAATTCTTTGGTTCGGCAACCTTAATTTTTCCAATAAATCTTGAGTCATAAAATGTGACTGTGAGCCAGAGTCAAGTAACGCCCTTACTTTATGCTTATTTCCGTCTTTGTCTATCACATCGACGATGGCTGTGGACAACAATATTTGAGAAAACCCGTTAAATGTTGTACACATCACCGTGGTCGTGGGACTTGGACTTTCTACTGGTTCTGGAGCCGCTTGCTCTCTCTCTATCTTCTTTTCGCGCTCAGAATCGTGAAGCATCGAATTGTGCCTTCCTTTGCACTTACCGCATCCGCGCGATTTGCCATGAACTGCCCTATGGCCTTTTCTAAAACGATTTACGCATAACCCTAGTTCTCTTACCCGCGCGTATCTCTCCGAAATTTCTAATAGTTTAAATGCTTCGCAATTGTACAACGCGTGTTGCTTTTCGCAGTGAAAGCATTTGAAGTCGTACATTGCTACAAAATTCGCGGTACCCTTGCTTATTTTTTGAGGCGCACCGCTGCTCGCGTTAGCTTGTAAGTTTTCTAATATTTGAGCCTTTTCCTTGATCATTTTGCTCAATGCGTCTACTGTCGGCACCTCGGTAGGGTATTCTTTTTCGATCTCGCGTTTTGCAGCCCCATCCAACTTACTTATCATTACGTACGCAACTAGGGTGTCCCACTGAGCCGTCGGTTGCCCTAATGTTTTTAACGCGCGTAAATGCTTCGAGATCCCGTCCGATACAGTTCTCAATCCGTTCGGCGTCTCGCGGTTACTCATGGGTATCTCAAAAATTGCTTTAATGTGACTCAATACGGCCAGTTTTTTGTTTGCATACCTTTCTTCCAGGAGTTCCCACGCCTCGGCGTAGTTAGCTCCTGAAACCTCTAACGAGTTTATGACCTCGGCCGCTTGACCCTTCACGCAGGATTTCAAATATAGGAATTTTTGAATGTTTGCTAACCCGGCCCTGTTATTAATCATTGTATCGAATGACTCGCGAAAAGTTTGCCATTCTGCTAGCTGCTTGCCGTCGAACGTAGGCAATTGTATTTTAGGGAGGTGTATGTTGCCTCCTTGTGTGCCTACTGTTACATTATTCGAGATGTGAGAATCGTGATGCGACGAAGACCGTACCGACGATCCGTGTGCATTAGACGGGCTTGCCTCACGACCAGAATTATGCGCGACCAGGATTTCTTCTGCATCCCTAATAGCAGCGTAATATTTAGTTTCGAATTCATCACGCTCTTTTTCGGATTCTTTTGAATCGTCAACTGTTGCTCAAAGATTCTATTTCCCACTGAATATCATTAAATTGCTGCAAGGTGTTATTTACATTTGCAAGCCGCAACCTTATGCCCGCTGTGTCTTGTGGGTTGTCATTTAAAAATTTTATGAACCGCGTTAACATGCTCTTTACCACCCCGCGCTTACATGTAAGATCACCCAATTCCATGTTTATTTAATAAGCTACTTATCTAAATATATAAAAGAGAAGATCTGTTTGCTTGCTTGCGTGTTCGCTATACGTTCCTAGACCCTTCGACCGATCTCAACCAAATTTTGCACAGTTATTTTGTAGCTCCAGGCGCAACTATTCGTGCATAAATGGAGAAGAAATTCGAGCGGGGAAAAAAGTTATTCGCTTTTTTCGAAAATCAAATCACAAGTTTGACAAAAAATTTAATTTGTCAAATAATTAATCTGACGTACAATCAGTGATTCAAAATACTGTCAACAGATGGCGGGGATGGCGGCTTTAATTCGAAAAATGCAAACCACTAACAAAAAAAAAACACCAACAAATTAATCTGAAAATACTGTCAACAGATGGCGGGGATGGCGGCTTTAATTCGAAAAATGCAAACCACTAACAAAAAACCACTAACAAATTAATCTGAATGCCGCGAATAAGACCGGAGCACTTTATATAGGTCGCAGAACGTGGAAGATCCACCTCTTTGCGGAAGATTTAACTTTACATGAAGATGTAACTTTACGTGAAGATTATGTATGTATGTATGTATGTATGTATGTATGTATGACAGATGACGGCTGACGGATGACAGATGACAGATGACAGATGACGGATGACAGATGACAGATGACGGATGACGGATGACAGATAAAGGCCGAACAACTATGGCCTTCACGGATCTATTATGGTCCGGTCTGTGAGGCCGAAGGCCGAACAACTATGGCCTTCACGGATCTATTATGGTCCTCCCCCTGTGAGGCCGAAGGCCGAACAACTATGGCCTACTCGGATCTATTCTGGGTCTAGATGGCTAAGGGCGGCGGATGCCGCCCGTGCCAGCTAGTATATTATAAAATAACGCAATTAATATTTTTGTTTTACTAATATTGAACTTGTTTGAATTAGGATAATAATGTTAAGGAACACTAATGGTGAGCAAATGGCTGAAATGCTAGCGTGTTCGTTTTCAAGCCAAGATTCACGGGTTCAAATCCTGTCAGGTGCTATCTATAGAAGAAATTTTCGCTCACCAAATGTCTATCTGCTGGCCCCAGATAACATTATTTATGGCTAAAAAACTTCCCTGATGGAGTAGGCGGTGTAAAAATCGTCTATTCCCGTGGTTCGGAATCCAAATTAAGCTGTAGGTCCTCTGTGCTTGTTACTCATTTTCAACACGCAACGAGCAGAGACAGGGAGGTATCGGGAAAATGTCGAAAGACGTTCATAACCGAATATACATACATACAAGGAACACTAACCTTGTCAACTTAAGTGGGGTTATACGTGCACGTGCTTGCCGATCCTGTTGTTTTCGCACCTCGATTTCAATTTTTTCTTTCTTTACTCGTAGGGACCTATTCGCCCGAGTCTTCTTTTTCTTCTTGTAATGGCGTCGGCGTCGTGTAAATGTCCTTGAGTTGTTATATTCGCTCGTTGGACCAATTTTATGTTGAAGCTTCTTCTTTTATTTGGTAGTGGACTGTAGTATTCTATTACTTCTAACACAAAAACGTTTCTCTATTGTTTGATAGCTCATTTATTCATCTTTTTTTTTAAAACCTCTTTTTGCTTACATGTATGAAACTATCAACCTTTCTTAACTAACTAACTAAAAAACGCCTCGTCATCTGCACACTTCTCGTTGTGTCTCGAAGAACGCCGGACACTTCGTAGTGGCTCTAAATACGCCGGAACAGCTACCTTCCACTCTTCGGGGATATGTCCATTTGTCCAGCAGATATTAATGAAATCTAGAAAGCGACGTATAAAATATGGGGTAGCATACTTCAGCAACTCTGTAGCAATCGCATCTGTTCCCGGTGAATTTTTATTTTTCGCTTCCCTCAAAGTCTTCAAAAGTTCATCCATAGTTATGTAATCTACGTGTTGGTTTACATCTGCAAAAACCCCTGAGCCCTGTTCGTCGGGGTCTGACCAGAGTTCCTTATAGTATTTTGTCCATTCTTCTATTGTTATAGGATTAAGGAAAAGTTTATCCTTTTCATTTTTATTCAGTTCTTTAACTCTTTTGAAAGCTCTACTTTGCCTTCCATGTAGATCACTCTCAATGGAGTCAACATAACGTTCCCAGCTTTGTCGTTTTATTTTGCGTACTTCTCTTCTTACAATTGCATTTTGTTTCATATATTCTGTTCTGTTCTCTGGTGATCGATTTTTCAAATATTTAAGGTATGCTTCTTTCTTTTCATCTATAATTCGTGCTATTTCTCCATTCCAGATTCTGAGACCTCTACCATTGTATCTCTTTTTTTTTGTACCTAGAGCTTCTGATGCTGCTCGTGTCAGTGCTGTTTTTATTTCTTCCCATTCAGAATTTATATTTCTATTGTATGGTTTTTCCGACAGATACTGATCTAGTTTTGCTTGGTACAGGTTTCTTATATTTTCGTCTTGCAGAAGATGCGTCTTGAATACTTCGGCTGGGTTTGTTTTGCCGCTTGACTCTTTTTTTCAACGCATAGGGATTGCTATTCGTGCTATAACAAGGAAGTGGTCGCTACCGACGTCCGAGCCCCTGTATACGCGTGTGTCTTGGACTAATTTTGAGCACTTCTTGTTTGCAATGATGTAGTCAATAACTGATCTGCATCCTCTCGCGCTCCATGTAAATTTGTACATAACCATTTGAAACATGTTCGTAATAAGATTAGATGTAGTTAATTAGTTTTAAATATAATAATAATGGGGTTTACTTCAAAACGTGGTGTATCCGACCTTGACAATTTTGGTTCGTAGTTCGGCTAAAAGTAAACAAGTGTTAAATACCATTTTTTATAATTTAAACAATAAAAACAAGTGTGCGGACAAAATCTTACCTATATAAAATCGTGCAGTGCGAAATTTCAATAAAATGAAGGAGACGTTTTAGAACCATTAATCTAGCATGTTGTTTTAAACAATGTATAGCAACGAAAATAAATAAAACAGTAGTATCCAAGTGGAGCTCAAAGTGTGTACACGTATTTTGTGTGTAGTGAAAAATTATGTATTAATAATTAAATAAATGATAAACAATAAAAAAAACGATAAAAAGTAATAATTACGTTAAAGAAATGGAAAAGTTAATAATATCCAAAAACTTACCTTTGGAGATGATGAATTTGGATGAGTAACAGAATTTATTTGGTATTAATCGATCAATAAAATTGTCGATAGAGGTAGTTTTGGATCGAGCAAGCAAATTGGTTAACGCGCCGAGGTATATTTACCGTGCGAGGTGAATATAGCAGCTGCAAGCCGGTTAGAAATCATAGCTCTACGTATGGTAAGAGACACAAAAATCATAGAATTATAAATAAAAAGTGACCCGTTTAAAAACGATTCCGCGAACTACGATTTTGGGGTAAATTAAGTTAATATTAGTAATTAAAAGATTTCATGTTTTGTGTAAAGCCATTTATTATAGGAAATTTGTAAATCTTGCAGGAGTAAAAATATGCATGTTATAATATTGTCGCAACCCTTAATGTTGTCAACGAGGGGTAGTGTAAACTCAGATAGTTTAAATAAAATTCCACCGAAGATCGTTTTAACTTATATATTAAATAACGTAACAATGAACAACACCTTAACAAAATAATAGAATATAAAAATATTAAATTTAACTTACAACTTCATTTCCTAACTTATGGATCCATCGACCTTTATATTACATCTTTCTTAATTTTAATCCCTCTTTCGAATCCATTCTATCTTTCAACTCTATTCTATTCCCAACTTACAACACATCTTCTCAACTGTCTGCTTACCACTTCCCGCTCTCATTTTCCGACACCTTAAAACTTAACCTTTTCCCCCACGCTTGGGTACAATAACTTTTAACCAAAAGTGCGTGCGTATTTCCTGTACGTGTGTTCTAATTTATTATTATAAAACTTAATTATTTTGCAATCTTATACAATTTTAATTCTTTCACTAAACAGGACCGTATTGTCGAATATTTACACTAAAATATTATTTGATTATTTCGTGTTTTGAAATTTGTAACAAGCATTCGTAAAAATTTAATTCAAAAACAACAAAAATTCAATTAAGTATTTATCACAATAAACAAATGTGGTTTAATTCAAGGTTCTTGCAATTATTCAATTCAATAAAAAACAGGGTAAATTTAAGGGTGATTCACTAAGAAGTAATCAGAAATCCGAATCCATCGTGAATTTCAGACTACTGGGAAAAGAGATTTCATGTTACTAAACAATTTGAGTTAGCCTGGATATTCCAAAAGTGGAGTAAGTAAATTTTTTATAAGAGTAAGTGACCTACCTACCCATAGCTCACTACAATATGTATTATCTTCCATCAACACTGGTTACTCTACCCTCTATCTAACTCCATTTTCTTCTTCTTATTCAAGCTTGCATCATCCACTCCTGGACATACGCCTATCCTAACCTTCACCAAACCTCCACCTTTTCCCTTTCGAAACATTTGCATCCGGCTACTTCTTTGTAGATGAGTCTTGGCCGCCGCCACAACAGATAAGTTACCTGTAAAACCAAATATCTCCGCACAGATTCCATAGATAAGGGACCCATCACCAATCCCTGTGGAACCCCGCTGGTTATTTAAAACTCTTCTGGCAGCATCTCTTCTTTTACAATCAGTATTCGCTTGCTGAGGTAGCTCTTCACGATGTTGATAAGATAAGGTGGTATGTTCTTATTTTCTAGCTCTTGGATGACGAATGACCATATAGCTGAATTGAAGGCATTCTTCACATCCAGTGTTATTAGAATGCAGAGCAGCCTCGTGCGCCATGTACCTCTATTCGCTTTTTAATCTATGTTAGACCGCTTACAACACCAGTTATTTTTTTGAGCAGCAACCCTCCGTAGTTGCGAGGTGTGATTGTACGCTGATACTGGTATCCTATACATTCATTTTCACAATTATTTATACCTTCTCTTTACTGTATCCAGCCTCAGCTATTACACGATTTTAAATTTAACATATTTTATTTTCTTATAAGCGATACCCTCAAGATTTACGAACCACAGC
The DNA here is from genome assembly GCA_932274525.1 of Podabrus alpinus. Taxonomy (NCBI): domain Eukaryota; kingdom Metazoa; phylum Arthropoda; class Insecta; order Coleoptera; family Cantharidae; genus Podabrus; species Podabrus alpinus. The sequence goes on from OW026452.1 coordinate 33,334,574, forward strand.
CTTCCTCCGCCGCACTGGGAGTTGACTTATCCATAACAGCAGGGTCAATTTTTTCACGGCAAATTACTGCCAATATTTTATTGGCAGATGTGGCAATTGGAACTGTAGGGTTAATTAAGCCACACGGAGAAAATTGTTTACAAATGTTTCTCAATGCGTTGGACAAATCCATTTGATGTTTTGACTGTAACTACTGTAATATTACATTTCCGCTACCATTTTACAAATTTTAACACCTAGAAATTCAAATTACATCGTTTCAAGCTCATGATTGTCAATAAACACCACAATGTAAATAAACCGGCGTAGATTCTTTTTAGAAGAATTAGGTAACCCCCGAAACTTCACGTTAATTAAATTTAATTTCAAATGTTTAATTATTATTATGTACTGAAATTACAGAGCATTTACACATTATTTATAGCTTTGTTTTAAATATAATTGACCAAATCAGACAATTAGATCAATTTTAATGTTTTGGATATACGGTTGGTACATACACCTCACAATAAATGTACACCAATGCGACTTGTTTATTTAAAAGCAGAAATGTTAGTTCCATTTCATATTTCCCATTGGGAAGCAATGGGGGAAGATGAGCTTCATCGACCACATAATTGCAAACATGGTAAGTAATATTCTGTAAATTATTCAAATTAGATCATTGTTATTATATCAATAATTATAATTATTTTCAGCACCTTATAAAAATAACACGATGTAACGTTGCCGCACTTCATTATATTACGGATTCCTATGACGTTTGCTTCAAAACATTTGTTGAAATTGACTTGAAAGCGCATCGGAAAATGGCGATATTCATTGCTCAAAAACTTATACGCTTGTACTATAACCTAAAAAATATCCAAATATTTGAATGATATAATAATAACGATTTAAATGATTGTTTTAATAAAAATGAATTATTTTTGAGTTCTTCTATTTTTCGGTCCTTTTGACCTTTCACCAAAACTGGGGAACCACTCGCCGAATTTTACCTCTAATTTATCACCCGTGTCAACTTTGAAGTTAAAAGTGCCATTGTGAGCCGTGGTAGTACGATTGTACTTAAATGCTTTAATCTCGAAAAAATTAATGTAGCCTGTATTGTAGTTCATTAATTGTATTCGAACATCTCTAAGTTTGTAGGTATGTTGATGGAACTAAAACACAATTTATTGGTTAGTTAGGTCCCATATTCGGCAAAATTATATAAGGTAATATAGGGTGATTTTTTTAGCTGCATGAGATCTTTCAATAGGGATAACTTTTGAATGAAATTTGTGAAAGTGACAGTTCTTTGACATTTGTGTTCAGAAAGGTTTGCCATTTAATCATGAATAAATTAACACTTGAACAACGCTAACAAATTGTGGAAATTTATTTTCAAAGTCCGAGTTCCGTTCGCGAAACTTATAGAGCTCTTCGCCCATTTTATGGTCGACATAATCGACCTTCTGAGCAGGCTATCGGTGCGGTGATGGATAAATTTCGTACCACTTCTTCATTGCATGATGTAAGACCACCAACAAGTCAAAAAATTGGGCGTACCGAAGAAACTATCCCTTCTGTTAGTGAAAGTGTGCAAGAGAACCCAAACATTTCAATTCGCCATCATGCTCTACAACTTGGTCTTTGTCCGTCCACTACATGGAAAATTTTTCATCAAGATCTTGGTTTACATCCTTACAAGATCCAGTTGGTTCAAGAATTGAAGCCTAATGATCATCGATTGCGTCGTGCGTTCGCCGATTGGGCTCACAACCAATTGGAAGTGGATCCATTTTTTACCGCCAAATTTTGTTCAGTAACGCGGCACATTTCTGGTTGAATGGGTATGTGAACAAGCAAAATTTCCGTATATGGACTGAGACCAATCCGGAACAATATCTTGAGACTCCATTGCATCCATTAAAATTGACTGTTTGGTGTGGAATAGACGCCAACGGCATCATCGGTCCATATTTCTTCTTTATAAATAAGAAAGGAGCTACCGTTACGGTGAATGGTATGAGATATTGACACATGCTCAATACATTTTTTTTTCAAAAATCCAAGAGTTCAACATCGACAACTTATGGTTCAAACAGGATGGTGCTACGTGCCACACAGCCATCGATTTATTGAAAGGACAATTTGGTGACAACATTATTTCAAGAAATGGTCCTATCAATTGGCCTCCAAGATCGTGTGATTCGACGCCTCCAGATTATTTTCTTTGGGGTATGTTAAATCCATGGTTTATGCTAACAAACCAACAAGTTTGGAAGCATTGGAGGTCAATATTCAGCAAGCCATTTATGAAATAAGGCCAGAAATATTGGAAAAGTGGTCAAAAATTGGACTGATTGAATGCGCTTCGTAACGATTAGTCATGGTTGTCACATGCCAGAAATCATTTTCAAATCATAAATGGCATTAAATTTGTTTTCATAAAAAAATAATTAAAAAACATTCCATCAATTTTTTAATGTTTTATTTCAATTTGAAGTTCTCATGCAGCTAGAAAAACACCCTATATTATAGGAACCTTTACAAGCAATGAAACCAACATTTTTTCAAAAATCTGCATGAAATTAACAAATGACTATATTTAAAAATTATAAGCTTCATACCTTAGAGAGAATATCGTCATTACTAGTAATGTAATGAACAAAAAATGCAAGTACCAATAGCAAAATAATATTTTTCATGGTTAGTGTCCAATTTAAACAATCTCAAACCGTAGCTTCCAATGTACTAACTGCCAGTATGTTAAATTATAATCTGATAGCCCAAATAACAAAGCTACTTGAATAATCAAGATAAGCATTAATATAAATTAGGTAACTATTTCAACTGAAGTTAATTATGCATGAACCCATGGTATCCATAGAAATACTCCTGACCGTGACCAATTATCTTTATCAGCAATCTTCGTTTCGAGTTCATGTTATACGTAGTTACTGCTACCATTGTTCAATATTAAATAAATCAAGGACTATATTATGCTGTATTCTCCGGCGCCGTCGTAATAAATTGTTTTATCACAATTGTAGCCGACAACCGGACAGAATGGAAAGGAAAGGTAAAATGGAAAATCGCGTTTTTACTATTTTTATTTATAGGATGTAGACCCCGGTTATGGCCATGTTAAGGAAAACTTCGACTTCAACGCTCTCGGTAAATTAAACAAATGAAAGTATCTCTATGTCAATTATTCAGATGGATCCTTTGAATATTTGTGTTTCTAATGAGATATATTTGAAAAAGTTAGCACCTACTGTTGTAGAACAATTAAAACAAATGTAATTTTGATCCATAAACCACCGGTTTTGGCCATGTAATCCCCGGTTGTTGCCACGTTAATCCCTAGTTATCGCCAACTATAACCAGCTGTTTATAAAAATGAACTTTCGATAAAAAACAGAATTTATTTTTAAAAAAACAAAATAACGTCGATATAATTATTATATCCTTTAAAAAATTTTCTAGTTATATTAAAATTGATTAAAATCAATTCATTATAAAAAAATCTCCTAATTACAAAAGTTCAAATACTTTTTCATTTTTGGGATAGTATAAACTCCCTATTATTTTTTTGGTGATGTTACCAGTTTCGCGAACTATTCTTAAAATTGAATGAAAAAAGTAATTTTATTCCTTAATGTAATTTGTATTGTAGGGAAGTCGTATCTGTGTATAAATTCTATTTATTTTAATACAAACTATAAACACAATAAATACAAACTAGTATAAAGGTACTTAATATTGGTAAAAATATGAAAATTGTGGCCATAACCAGTGAGGTGGCCATAACCGGTGCCTTTACCCTATTTGTTTACAATTACTAAAGTATCTAAAATAATATTCTCTTTTTTACTGAATGCTACGATAATTTCGATCAGAAGCATAATTTTTTGGTGATGGGCAAAGTGAAAAAGTTAATTGGAAAGAAAAGTGCAAAATTATTGTAGACGAAGGTGGGGCGGAATGGGGGAACCGGTTTATTTGCTGATAGTAGCACTGCAGTTCGCTGCAACTCTCTATACACCTTCATTATGAATCTGTGCAGTGATAAGAACGGTCGTTGTGAATTACCAAGTGTTTCTCCTTTGTTAATTAAACACCTCCCCGAAATCTGTATAAAACTACAACTTTATGAATATTTGAAAACAAAGTAAGATATATTTCACATTACTTTTCGTTATTCCAATTTAGTCTACCGAATTAAGCGTTGTTTAAAGTGTCTTTTCACGTGTTAACATGTCTTGGAGAAGTAACATGGCTGTCGCTAACCTTGCGATGTTTGGTTTACCAACACTTGGGGCACAAAGGGGTAGGGCAGAACGGGGTCCTACCCCGTTCTTTTATTTTTCACCGATCTAATTTCTTTTCTTTTGTGTTTGTTATATATTCACTATAACTAATTCCTCCCTGTACCTGTAAGTGGTACCAACCACACATGTTATATTTGTCTATATATACCTATTACACTTTTATGATTAATAAACATATTTCAACAATTCAACTTTGCGACTTTACATTTCGACTGTGCGATATTTCAACTTCAAGATGGTGCGAAATTACGTTAAAAAGACAAATAGACAACAGTGGTCCACGGAAAACATGCAAAAAGCTGTCGAAGCTATTGTTAGCGGGACGATGGGCTATAAAAAAGCATCTCATCAATATGACGTTCCACAAACCACCTTGGAAAGATACGTTAAAAAGCGCAGAAATAACCCCTAAGCGATTATTGATAAAACTGCTGGAAAATTCAAGTGTGTTTTCACAACTGAGCAAGAAGCAGAACTTGCAAATTACCCTTCTAGACATGCAAAATCGATTATTTGGATTGTCTCAGAAAGAGTGTCGTAAATTGGCATACCAATTAGCGGAGCGCAACCAATGCAATCATGCCTTTGACAGGGATTCGGAAATGGCCGGTAAAGATTGGATGTCTACATTTTTCTTGCGGCATGCAGAACTGACCCTCAGAAAACCAGAATCAACTTCTGGCGCACGTGCCATGGGATTCAACAAAGTCGCTGTTGGCCAATTTTTTAATTTGTTAACGCAAATTATCGACGAAAAAAAGATAACCGCAGAAAACATTTATAACTGTGACGAAACGGGAATTTCTTGTGTGCCAAAGCAGCATTCTAAAATTATAGCTTTGAAGGGTCAAAGTAGGAGTGCTGACATCTGCGGAACGTGGGACAACAGTTACGGCGGAAATTTGTTGTTCGGCGTCTGGAGTTTTTATGCCTCCGATGTTGATATTCCAGAGAAAGAAGAAACAACAAGAATTTGAACTCGGTTTGCCACCTGGAGCTTGGTCCGAAGCCAACGAATCAGGATGGATGACGTTTGAAATTTTTTTCAAGTGGTTCAAAAAATTTATAAACTTTTCTAACGCTTCTAAAGTAAAACCAGTGCTGTTACTTCTTGATGGCCATGCTTCTCATACGAAAAACCTAGACGTCATTGATCTTGCAAAAGACAAAGGTGTCATCATCCTTTGCTTCCCGCCTCACTGTTCTCACCGACTTCAACCGTTGGATGTCGCGTTCATGAAGCCGCTCAGCCTGAATTATGAGAGCGAGGTGAAAAGATGGCTTAGAACAAACCCCGGAAAAGTCGTCTGGTTTTGGCAAATTTCGACATTATTTGGATCAGCTTACATGCATTCTGCGAATATGAAGACCGCGATAAATGGGTTTGAGAAGACCGGCATTTGGCCAACGGATATGAATGTTTTCACTGAAGTGGATTTTTTACCGTCAGGTAACGAAAAAAGGAAGGAGAATACCCAGAAAACTGTTAACAAAATAGAAAAGAAAAAAACACAGAAAATTGTTAACAAAATAGGAAAAAAAACACAGAAAATTGTTAACAAAAAACCACGGAAACAAAGCGTGGAATCAGATGAAGAAGACGATGCGACGTGTTTATATTGCAACGACTTATATTCAAAATCGAGTGCCTGTGCCGGCATTGATACTGACGATGATGAATCACAACTCATCTGTGAACTTTGCCAGCCATAAAACATGATTTTGTTTCACCTTTTAATGAATACCCCGCTCTGCCCCATGCATGGGGCAGAACGGGTAATAACCTTTTTTTTTTCCAAACGTTTAAAATAAATACAAGTATTTTCACTATTTTAATTTTGAACATCGGAGATGTTAAACGAAATGTTAAATAAATTTATTCATACTATAATAGATTTTTACCTCTTTATTTACACCTATAACGGATTTTGGACTTTACATCCGTTATGATCAACCTTGTACATTAATTTGTTGGTCACTGCCATTTACATTCAAATTTATTGAGCACTTCCAATTTGTTATCTGTTTTTCCTGAGCGCAATCGACCTGCGCGAGGCATCGGGGGTCTTGGGAAAAATGTCGGACGAGAAGGTCACGTCTTTGGTGCTGTGAAGTGATTTATTGGGGGTTGTTTTCGATTTTAATGGATATGGTTACGTTTATTGGGCTTTCCAGTCCGACAGTCCGAATATTTTATGGAATGTGTTGTTTTCCATCCCAGTAGGGGGTTTGATTCGTGATTGGAGGATGATGGGTTTCTTTTGCCGTACCATGTGTCCGTGTCGGACCACCCTGGCCCATAATTTCTGGGAAGGATTTTTATCCTTTGGCATGGTGAGTTACCTAATTAATTTTCCATTACTTCACAGCTACCTGTTGATCGATTGGCCAATATTTTAACATCAGGAGCTCGATGACGAATTTTACCCTTGGCCTTTTTAATGTTTTTTATTTCTTTTATTTATGTGTAACATTCTGGTTTTTCTGTTTGTCGTGCATTTTTTATTACAGAGTGTGGAACGAGATTATGATTGCGGTGCAGGTTGTATTTCTGCATCGTAGTGATTGGCAGTATCTAATCTCTTTGACGTTCGCAAACGTGGAAGTAGATTTATGTTTGAATTTTGGTTTGATGTAATTATTTTAATTAATAATTATTTGATTTAAAATGTTTGATAATATGTATTTCGACTGAGTTTTATTTCCACGTTATAACATCAAGCGACGTTAGCATAATGCATCGGCGATCGGATTCCAGAATGATCGTGCTATGTTCGAGCCTCGTATTTGAACTTTTATGTTTCTTATTTTTTTTGTGTTTAATTTTGGTTTAATATTATTTTTATCAAGGCTGCGATGTGCGACCTATATATATATATACAGGGTGCGGCATTGCACCGGGGTCGCTGCCGCTTGGTTTTGTCGTCGGAAGCTCGATGTGGTTACCTTTGTGGGATTTTTTATATGACCATTCGAGTGTTCCGTCGATTGTTTGTTGGGGTGGTGATTCTTGGTGGCAATGTGGTCGCTACTGTGCCGTTCTGGTCGGCTTTTATAGTGGGCTACTGTTGTTACGTTCCACTGGCGCCATACTACCACCATAAAACATCGATTTTATCTTTAAGCCTTTTAGCAATGAACATCGAATTGTTTATTTTTATTTTATTGTTAAGTTTATTTTGTGTGTGTTTGCAAAGCTGCTTCCTTGAGTTTTTCCGAGGCGTTTTACACGACCCAGGGCCCTCGCATACCGACGTGTCCATCAAAGAGCTAGTTGACCTAAGATCAGGGCTCCACGCAATTAAAAGTAGAGGGTTTTTACCTTCTGCGTGGACGTAATCTGTTTCAAGCTATCCTCTCATTAGGGATAGTGAGGAAAGATTTACGGTTCACACCTTCAAATACTGTCCCAACCACATCGACCCCCGTTCTGCCCCACCTTCCCCCTACTTAAATGAAGTCTTTTTTTAATAAAAAAATTGTTACTCTTTAGTATTAAACTTGTGCAGAAGCGGAGTATTGGATAAGTTGGATAGAGGATTTTGTTTAGTACTTTCTCCGCGAATAAAACAAAGATGTACTTCTGCTACCGGTTTCGCAAATTTATTTGCATCTTCAGGCAGAAACAGTCAAAATCTCTACATTAACACACATAAGGAGCTTTTCATTGTCATACATGAATCACACGTTGCACAAATAGTTATGTGACATAAAATAAAATATATTAATTAAACGAAATAAAAGAAAACGATTGCATTTGTCAAAAATATAAAATTTCTCTTTGAGATTAAAATAGACCTTGAGCCTATCAAAATGCTCGATAATCCATCGTGCATTTTGATAGGCTCAAGGTCTATTTTAATCTCAAAGAGAAATTTTATATTTTTGACAAATGCAATCGTTTTCTTTTATTTCGTTTAATTAATATATTTTATTTTATGTCACATAACTATTTGTGCAACGTGTGATTCATGTATGACAATGAAAAGCTCCTTATGTGTGTTAATGTAGAGATTTTGACTGTTTCTGCCTGAAGATGCAAATAAATTTGCGAAACCGGTAGCAGAAGTACATCTTTGTTTTATTCGCGGAGAAAGTACTAAACAAAATCCTCTATCCAACTTACTCTTTAGTATTTTACATTATACTGTTTATTCATTGCAAGAAATAAATTGTATTGCTTTTGTTTGGGTGACATCGGATTCATGCAGGAGTGTCGCTGGTTTGACCTTGATGTTTTCCTAGGATTCTTTCCAACATATAACAGCTCTTCATGCGTGACCTGTCGGGCAAAGAAAGAGGGGGAAACATGAGAACACGTTTTGTTTTCCTCTGGGCTATATCACGATCTTAGAATACCCCGCGTTGGAACGTGAAGTGTGGGCGGGCTCGTTTGGTTGATCAAGGAAGAGACCTGACGCCGGTTCTCAGACTTTTCAGTCGGGGTCTTAAAAATAGAGATGGCTGTAAAGCTCGTACCAAAGCTCAAAAGTACAATCATCGGCGCATAAACGAAAACGCGTCCAAATACTAAAAAGCCCAACTATAAAACATTCGTTGAATGTTTGATTTCGTTTTGACAGTTACGAAATAACGAATTACCTCAAATCAACCAATTTCCTTGACTAACAATAAATTTTTTATCTTCTTGTGGGTCCTCTTCCATTTTAGCTGCACGTGGGTTGAAATTGTCTGCTTTTCCTGGTTCTTCCTGATCTATTATCCCATCGGTTTCTTTCATCACAGTTCCTTCCAGGGTTTTTCCGCTTTCTTTTTCTTGTACGCAGTATTTTCTTCGGTTTCGACCGGGTTTTCTCGTTGTGTTAGAAAATTGAACCATTCGTTCTTCATCTATTTTTTTGGAATTGGACTTCTACTCCCTCTCTTCTCGTTTCCTCTTCATTCTCGGAAGGAGATGTTATCCTCACTGTCGGTTTCCTCCGTATTCCTCTTCAATCAAATTTTGAGGCTCGTACTTCTTCGTTCCTTGTTGTTGGTCTCCTATTGGCTCGCTTATATTGTCATGTTCTTCAAAATAACAATTTTTGCTTTTGAGACTTTCCACACCGGCGCATAAACATCACACAAGGTAATAGTATGGAAGTCTTGGAGATAAAACTCCAAAACAATATCACACTTGTAATCGTTTACAATAAACCTACAAACCAATTCACGCAATCAGATTTAGACATGCTGTTTGGATTGGACGGTAAGGTTCTAGTGGCTGGCGATTTCAACGCCAAGCATCCCCACTGGAACTGCCACCAGTCCAACCCACACACTACTCAATTTCTGCCTACATAAACACATTCAAATATTACACACGCACGTTCCAATGAACAACATGACCCCGACCACTATCGATCTCGTACTCAATAAAAACCTACATAACATCACGACACCTACAGTAAAACACAAACTCAATTCAGATCACAACATAGTTCAATTTTCATTTTTTCAATTTCAATTTCCACCCTCATTACTATCAACAGCAATATAACAGATACATAAACAATAGACCAGGAAATACAAGCACTCACACAACACTGCCAAAGCCGAAAATTCCAAATCGTTTACCTCGAAAAACAACAGTCTTCCCAGAAGATATCCCGTTGTTGATCGGGGAATTGAACAGGAACCGTAAGCTTTGGCAACGCACATCCGACATCTACTACAAACACGTTATGATTGACCTGAACGGGCAACGAAAATCACCCAACACAAAAATAATAAAAAAATATTATTTATTTTGACTTTAAAATTTACAAGCGGTTTACACAAACATTTTGTAAATGGTTTAACATTAATGTCTTAGAAGATACAAATATCCATTGACATGACATCTCTATTTAGCTACCTTCCATTATTGGCTTTTCTTATCAAATCTTCTGGTAAGATCTAAGAGATGGTGATTATTTAATTTTGGAGTTGGTATTGGGCCATAAATGAGGTAGATACCCAATTGGTTTTGATGCTAACTCAACTTGATATATGAGAGAATATGTTTTTGGGATATAGGAGACCAATTAAACTAAAAGTTTGCTAAAGCCAACGTTTCGGCGTTATAATTACGCCATCTTCAAGGCTAAAAGATACAAAATGTTAAACTCAACGCAATCAACATTTAATAAACTCAACATTTTGTATCTTTTAGCCTTGAAGATGGCGTAATTATAACGCCGAAACGTTGGCTTTAGCAAACTTTTAGTTTAATTGGTCTCCTATATCCCAAAAACATATTCTCTCATATATTGACCTGGGAAGAAATTTAATATTAATCAACTTGATATGGTATTTTTCGCTCCAGGATTTTATTTCTTCATTGAGATCCGCATGGATAACGTCATTTTAGACATATCAATGTGCGGAGTACCTTTGATTAAAAATCTCTGCAGTATTTCTAGATTTAAATTGCTTGCTATTGCAACGAACCGGGCTCCATTGGAATATTTTCCTCTTTATTCCGGTTGTTCTTCCTTCTATGGTTGCCACCACATCTAAAAGTGGATTCCAAAGTATTTTACTTCGTCTGATTGTGGTAAGGGACGTTCGTTCAAAATTACCGGGGGACAGTTTACTTATAATTTAATGAAAATTCCGACCAACAGTTTAATACTAAAAATTTGTGTTTTTGTGAATTTCTACTTGTATGTAGTAGCATGTTCAGTTCAGTTCCGGCACTTCATTCCCGTGGGAATATCGCCACGTCGTAGCACGTTTTTGGATCCATTTTCCAGGGTGGATCAATCCCTAATGTCTCCAGTTCCTTGTTCAACTTCACATCTTACAGTCCTATCTTCGTCTTGGCATCTTCCACTATCCTTCTCCATTTCATTCTATCCATCGCTGTCACATACTAATTCTCAACTTTCATCACTCTCAGGTCACTTTCTATTTCTTTCTCCCACCTTGTTCTGGGTCTCCCTCTTGGCCTTTGCTCACTTGGTCTTCACTTTATCGCGATTCCAATTGCACTGTTCTCTTGTGATCTCAGTACATGGCCAACCCAGCCCAATCTCATCGCTTTTATGTGTCTCACTATATTTCGTTTTTCTAACTCGTGTTCTATTTCTTCGTTTGTTCTTCTTCTATATTGTTCCTCTCCAATTCTAACTAGCCCCAATATTTTTCTTACTATTCCACTTTCAAAGACATTCAGCTTCTCTTCTTTTTTTGTTAGGCACATTACCTCCAAACCATACGTCACAACCGGTCTTATTAAGGTTCTATAGATTTTCAGTTTTGTCTTTTTTTGTATCTGGTTACTCGTGATTAGCTTTCTGTTGCAATAAAATGCTCTACTTCCAGCCATCAATCTGTCCTTAATTATGTGTTTTCTCTCGTTTGAGTTATTAATTTGCATACCCAGGTATCTAAATGTTTGTGCCTCCTCAAAAATAAAATCTTTCACTCGTATTTCGCTCAACTGCGTGTTACTTCCTCTAGAACATCTCATAAATTTAGTTGTCGATTCGTTTATTTGGAGTCCCGCTTCTTCTGCTTCTTTATAATCGTTTCTAACCTTTCGATTAATGTTCTGTGTGATCTTGCTATTATTACCACGTCGCGTCGTCGGCATAAGCTACTACCTGTACTTCATTTATATTAATTGTTCTATTGCATTTGGATCTTCTTACAATTCCTTCCAGTACGATGTTGAACAGCGTTGCCGACAATATATCACCCTGACGCACTCCCGCATTTATAGAAAATTCCTCAGTTATTCCGCTTTTTGTTGTTATTACCTCTGCTGATTTTTTGAGTGTCATTTGTATCAATTGTATAAGTTTTACTGATATTTTCATTTTTTTCATTTCCTCGACTAAACTATTTCTGCTGACTCGGTCAAAGGCCTGTTTGAAATCAACAAATATCATCTCAACCCCGATGTCATGTTCGTAGCACTTTTCCAATATCTGGTTCACTATGAAAATTGCATCTATTGTTGATCTACCGGGTCTAAATCCTTGTTGGTAGTCGCCTATTTCTTTATTAGCATATACTTGTAATCTTGCGTGAATCATTTTCGACAATGTCTTATAAAAGTTACTCAGCAGTGATATTACCCGGTAATTATTAAAATTTGTTATGTCTCCTTTTTTATGTATCGGTATTATCCTTACCACATTCCATTCTTCTGGCATTATCTCTTCTCTCCATACTTCCAGCATCAATTGGTACATCCTTCTCAACACTGCTTCTTCTTCTACTTTCATTAGTTCGTTGTTTATGCCATCTAATCCTGATGCCTTTCTGTTTTTCATTGAGTTCAACGCTTTGAAAAATTCTTCATAAGTTGGTTCTTCTACCGTTTCCATTGCGTTTTGGTTTACTGTTTCGTTGTTAATTATGTTTTCTGTTTTCTCCTCGTTCAGTAGCTCTTTGAAGTGTTCTCTCCAGATGTTGTTGATCTCATCTTCTTCATATTTCATCTGCCCTTCACTGTTCTTCATACCTCGCGTATCCGTCTTATTGGTTCTTTTCTGTTCTTTAATTTTCTTGTAAAACTCTCTGGGGTTTTTGTTGTTTGTTTCTATTTCAGTCATCACTTCTTCCATCCATCTCTGTTTCTTTTGTTTGCACTTTTTAATTGCGATTCTTCTCTTTTCTTTGTATATCTCATTGTCATCTGTTTTTTGTGATCTCATCCATTTCATCTTGGCCTCTCTCTTCATCTCTATTACAGCCTCGCACTCTTCATTAAACCACTCTTTTTTCTTTTTTATTCATTCTACCAATTGTGTTTTCTGCTGCCTCTGTTATGCTATTTCTTATATTGACCCATTCCTCTTCTACGCCTCTACCTATTTGTTTATTCATTATTTCTTCTTTTAACATTTGTTCATATCTTTTCCGTGTTTTTTGCTCATATAGTTTTTCTATTGCTAATCTGTTATTTCTTTCTTTATTCTGTCTTGTATCTTTCTGTTTTATATCCATTTTGGCGTCCATAATGACTATATTGTGATCTGTGTCTATACTTGTTCCTCGATATGATCTTCCATCGGTTACTTTAAAAGTTCTTCTCTTCGATATCAGTATATGGTCAATCTGATTACCTCTGTTTGTTCCTGGGATAGTCCATGTTTCCTTGTGTTTAATATTATGCTTGAAGTCTGTAGTTGCTATTCTTAAGTTACACAACGTCGCGAGATTACACAGTTTTTCTCCATTTTCAATTGTTCTCTCGTGTATCGTTTCCGTTTTCATTGCATTTGTCGTCGTTGTATGGCAGCCCGGGTTAACATTTGTTAGTTTTTTGCAGGGTCATCTTCTCCGTCTTCATTCACTTGGCATTTCAGAGTTTGCTCTATGATGTTCCAGTTATAGGTTTTGTTATTTACTGTTAGTTTTTGGTATCCAATTTTTACTCTGTTCCCCTTTTCGGCTTCCCTTTTAGCCTGTTCTCTCAATATACTCTGTATCTGTAGCTCTTTCTGCGTCATATCATTATGTATATAAATCTTGCCTCCCTTTAATTTGCTCTTGTTCCTCATAATCTGCACCTTCTCTTCCCAGTACTGCACTTTAGCCACAACAACCTTCTTTTCGCTTATCTTTCCTATTTAGCTTAACATCCACGCGCACTTCATTTTTCAGGAATACTTGCACTCTTGATTCCTTTAATCACTATGTTATTTCGTTTTCTTGCCTTTTCCTGGTTTTCGATTGTATTTTCCAGTGTTTTGACTCTTTGGTTTAGCTGTTGTAGTAGCATGTAGTAGGTTTTATTAAACAAAATTTAATTTTAAATGACGGGGATTTCCCCTTATTAAGTTCCCCGTTCAATGTAGGTCAAGTTATCTGAGACGCGTTGGAAAGTATAAGAAGAAAAAACAGGTGCTTTTAATTGTGAATTCGCACAAAATTTTTAATCACAAACATCACAACTAAATGGTTTCTCGCCGGTATGAGTTCTCTAATGCAATTGCAATAGGGAAGATGCATAAATTTTTTTTATAGCGTAGTTGGATCAAAAATAACTAAATATACTAATTAATGCTATTTAATTTATTTATTTTCGTTTTGATAATAATTTAAAAAATATTTAAAAATCCGTCAATTTGAATTGAACGAAACGACCGCGCAATTTGCCAAGTGACTGATGACGTCACAAGTTAAATTTTACATTCATTTATGTTATTTTTCTGTGGTTTTGTGCTTTGAAAGTTGAAGTTTGTTAGTGTTAAAGCTGTTATTTATCATAATTAAATCAATTAAAAACAAGAAAGTTAAAAAAGTACTTTACACGAGTAGAATAAACATGAAAGTGAGGTTATTGTTATTGTGTCGGCGACTTCGTTGCGTTTAAGGTCACATGAGTTATTTTAAATTATCATTGAATTTTAAAATGGATTATTTATAACAAAATACAATAAATAGAAGTTATTTTTGCTGATTTGATATTTAATACATAGGATTAATCGGAAAATACTGTTTTAACTAAATTTTTTTATTCATGCATGTTCCCCATTGACGTGCACATTTATACTCGTATGTAACAGCATAAGGGTTCCGATAATATTCAAAGATTCAGCGAGTACAGGTTTTAGCAAGGAGCTAAAACCTGTACGAGATGAATCTTTTAGTATTTTCGGAACCCGCGTTGCTGTTTGGATGATAATTTTGTGAAGAAACGACACAATTTCGAATAAAAACGAATTTTTATATGAAATAAAAATCAAAAAATTTATATAAAGTAGTGTTTCTATGGTTATTATGACTATTTGACGCATTAGAATTTGGAGGTTAAATATAAATGAAGTAGTGTTTCTATGGTTATTCGATAGCAGATTTGACAATTTAAAGCATTATCTTCAGGGGCGGTCCTAGCAAGATTTTCAGGTGGTGCGAGATCTTATTTTGGCGCCCCCTCCCCCACTGCCCCCCCCCATTTTTTTTTAATTTCATGAAATTTTTTCAAAAAAAAATTTAAAAAAAAAATATAAAAAGAAATTTTAAATTTTATTTATTGGCAGCAGAGAGTTTTTAGACTAAAGATACGATAATATGTGTTTAAAAAGATTTATTTAATCAAATTAAGAAATAAAAAAATTAACTACAAAGCCACTTTTCTCGCTTTTGCACCTGCAAATTTTTTTATTAGTTCGGAATAATCTAAGTCCTTGCCAATATTATTTTCTATGGACAAAATTGCTAAATCTGAAAGTCGCTCCTGACACATAGTCGAACGTAAATAAGTTTTAATCAGCTTTAATTTACTGAAGCTTCGTTCTCCATTGGCGACCGTTACAGGTATGGTTAACAGAATCCGAAGTGCGGACTGGAAATGCGGAAATGCGGACTGGCTTAAAAATAATATCTATCCCAGCCTGAGAAGCAATTTCCGTAGCTGTTATCAGAGCAGTCGAATAATCCCTGTACTCTTTTACAAATTCCGAGCAGTTCTTCAGCAATCGTGAAGCGTTTGGTATATCCATTGTTTTAGACTGCATAGCCTTACTTACAATGTTTACTTGAAACAATATATCATACCAAGCCACCATTGTTATTATGAACTCAAATTGCTCCATATTCTGAATCAGGGACAAGGCCTCTGATGCTGCAACTGAGTCATTTGTTTCTTAGTGAAGTTCCAGAAGGGCGTCACGAACTGAAGAGTATTGATAACGAACTGCAGCGAGACTAGAAACTCTACTCTCCCAACGAGTTTCACAAACTTTTTTCAGCGATAGTGCTTCTACATGCTTGGATATCACTTCCCATCGCTTTGTTGATCCAGAGAATAGAACAAACAGTTTTTGAAGAAATCCGAACAAAGAAACCGATTTAACAGATGTTTTGGCGGCATCTGCTATTACCAAATTTAAGCTATGACAACCACATGGATTAAAAAATGCTCGTGGATATTGCTTCAAAACTCTGCTTTGGATACCTTTGTTTACTCCTACCATATTAGATCCATTATCGTATCCTTGACCGCGACAATCATTCATATCTAAATCAAACTCTTGCACAATATCATCAAGAAAGAGGCCAGTAAGTCCAGCTCCCGAAGAGTCACTTACCGGCTTGTAAGCAATGAAACACTCGCGCACTTGGACTTCATCTTCATTAGTGTCAACAAAACGCAATGTTAAAGATAATTGTTCAATGTGACTGACATCAGGAGTGCAATCCAGTATGATGGAGAAGTATTTCGATGATTTTACCATACTCAAAATTGTATTTCGAACTTCACTTCCAAGTAAGCCGATCAACTCGTTTTGAATATGTTTGCTAAAATAGTGAACATTAGTCTCCTTATTAACAATACGGCGGAGGTGCTCCATTATCACAGGGTCAAATTTTCCCATCAGTTGCACTAAACCCAGAAAGTTACCATTATTAGGAGTATATAGTGCCTCAGATCCAGATCCTCTGAAAGGCAAATTATTACTTGCTAAAAAGAATACTATGGACATCATTCGTTCGAGGATAGCAACCCACCGTGATTTCTCGTCTTTAATCTGTTTTTGCAAATGCTTGTCAATTCCACTAAAATTCTTTAATCGACTCGACGCTTCTATCCAACTGTTCATGGCGTGCTGGTGATGTGAGGAAGTTTCGTGAGTTTTGAGACGCACTGATAAGTGCGACCAGTCGTCAAATCCATCTTTTCCTAAATTAGAGTGGGACATTCTGTTGAATAACCGGCAACAAAAACAATATACTTTATTTTCAGATTTAGAGTAAACGAGCCATCTTCTTTTATAAGTTTCTCCATTTGGCATCACCCTTTGAAAATGCGTATTCGAAAAATGACGTCCGTCAGTTTTTTTTTGGATACTTGTCGTTGCTCATTTCGTTACTAACAGGACCACGAATAATTATTTCATCTATGGTTCTAGAGTTAACGAATGACCATTTCGAAATATCATCAATTTCACAATTAGTATTTTGATTTTGAAGAGGTGACAGAGATGGTATGTCTGGTGTACTCTCTGTAATATTTTGAACTTCAGAGGAAATTCCAGAAATAGTTAGATTATTTTGTGCATACTGCTCTTCATCTTCATGGGCTTCATCTGAAGAACTTCTATTATATAGGTCTTCTTCCGTCGCGTTTTGAACTGGTTCTGATGATGCCGATTCAGATGACTTCTCAACTCTAAAAAAAAGTTGCCATCAATTTTGCAGCCTTTTCACTTTCGTCTTGCTTTTTTCGTTTTCTTTTCAAGTTTTGAGCGCCGGATAGTTTTTTTGCAGGTGGGGACATTGTTAATAAAATTTCTACGGCAGCGTGGTGAGGATATTTTTAAAATAATGCACTGGTAATGGTAAATTTTCTTTTGACACCTTTGCTTGTCCATTCCTATTATAAATAGAGGTATGGGGGTATGGCGGACAGATTGTCTACCAACAAAAAAAAAAATTTTTTATTATATTGGCAACTCTATTATTTTAAATATAGTTACATTGTTTACTGAATGAATTGTGTTTTTAAATAATATTTTTTCAAAATATTTTCTCAATTTGGCCCCTTTCCAACGGCGCCCGGCGCGGTCAAAATATTTTTTCAAAATATTTAAAAAAAAATTTTTTCAGCATATTTTCTCAATTTGGCGCCCCCCTTACAACGGCGCCCGGCGCGACCGCGCCGGTCGCTCCGCCCTAGAACCGCCGCTGATTATCTTGTATGTCAGCTGTGTGGCGTAATCGTCATCGTACATGGTTTGTAATGTGAACATCCGAGGTTCGAATCTTGCCGACGGCGAATTTTTATTTCATATAAAAAATGTATAATTATTATCAAAACAATTTAAAATATTTAAATTGACCAAAGGTTAATTGAAATATATTCGTAGGATTATATTTGAATATAAATTCCTAGGGTTCAATATAACTGGATATTGCACTAGGTGCACGATATGTATTCGTTTATCTACAATGTAAATTAACGCACGCTGATTGGTCGAAACGACCATCATGTGACACTGAATGCAATTATCACAAATATCACATCGATACCGTTTCTAGCTGGAATAACTAGCGTCATCTAGTGGTAAAATCTATAATTACCAATGTCAATGTAATGTCAAAACATGAATGTTTAAAAAATATTGATTTTTGGAAGTTTTGTGATTACATTTTAAGGTTTTCAGCCTTCTCTCTATTTGCTATGTAAGTTTTACTACAATTTTACGTATTGTATAATTTTATAATTTTTAGTAAACTAGCATAACTTGGTAAAGATGTTAAATAAACAGGCAACCCGAAGACAATTCGGAGATTACAATATATTATAAGACCTTTCACTTCAAATCCGGTTGCTGCTTATGCTAAGAGGAAAGAATTTCAGTTCTTTTAGAACACTCAGCTGAAATGGATCAAGTATCGTACAAATTACAAAATACAGGAAGCGCTTTCAATGTTGTACAAATTCCAAGTAAATCGCATAACAGGATTGAAATTAAAACAGAACAAGTGGAAGATAACGATGTAAAGTTAGAAGCGTTGCATCATTCAATTGACATTAAAGAGGAGTCTTCGATTCTTGAAACCGAAATGGACCGAGAATATGAAGGTCAAATTTGCCTAAATAAATCACAGCTTCTAAAACTCGAAGAAAGTCATGGTAGTGTAAAAATATTCAAGTGCGAAATTTGTGACTATAAATCTTCGAGAAAAGGAACTTTAAAAATTCATTTGAGAATTCATACCGGCGAAAAACCTTTTACGTGTGAAATTTGTAACTTGACCTTTTCCCAAAAGCATAATTTGAAAAATCATATAAGAAGTCATACTGGTGAGAAACCTTTTGCATGTGAAGTTTGCGACTATAGATCTTCAAAAAATGGAGATTTAAAAATTCATTTAAGAAGACATACTGGCGAAAAACCCTATTCGTGTGAAATTTGCGACTATCATACTATAACGAAAGCGAAACTGAATGTTCATTTAAAAATTCATACCGAAGAGAAACCGTATGTGTGTCAATATTGTTTCTGTAAATTTCCACGAAAACAACCTTACAAAAATCATCTGAGGATTCATAGACGTGAGTATGGTGTATCCGAATATGCAGATGAAGCCGACCTGCATATTTGATAAAAAAAGTTATATTGTAATAATTATCTATGTAATTTTGTAAAAATAATAATAAGTACATAATGGTGAGAAACGCTCTTCATGTGAAATTTGTGGTTATCAATAAGAAAGATCTACTGTAAACAGATGAATTCTATGTCAAATCAACCAACGTATTTTTATGACCCTCTTCGATTTTGCTGCTCAAATTTGGTATAATTCTAAGTTATTCTAAATAAACGAACCCGTATTTTTTGGTTTGGCCATAAGTGGCCCGAAACATTAGACAATATTAATAAAATTATAAAAGACCTACACCCAATAAAATAAATCTGATGTGACAACACATTACTTTCCCATTCAGTAGATTCCACTTCATTTTATATTAAATATTATTAAAAAAGATGTTAACTAAAAAAAATTTTAATTCAAATACACAAATTACTTTGAGATATTATCAAAGTTACGAAATTTAATTTGTAATTTAATATGGTAGGTAACTCATATTTTTTTAAAGAACTTATTTTATATTTTCATTTTAACAATAAAATAACATGTTTGCATTGAAAAATTTTTAAAATTGTAATTTTCCAGAAAAACTTAGAAATTTGCGTCAGAATTAATTTTCTATAAGTAATTACAAATTCGTTTAATATTAATTACTTAACATGTTTATATAAGTAAATTAGTTAAAATATTAAATTACATTCAGAATGAACAATACAAATCACTTTGACAGATCAAAATTAAACCAAGACAAACATAATTTCTTTAATTTGCCGTTTTTTAATTTGTATATCAGGATTACTCGAAACCGGTCCATTTTTTGACAAAAAGTATATCTACAAATTTTGTCGGGAATACAGTCGGCTCGACGACGGTGTATTATTTTTCGCGATCCGTTCGACGCCGCCCGGCGTAGCGCAAAAAACGGCAAAAAAATTAATTAAAATCGTCGGCTCACTTAGCGGTCGAAAACGATCTGCGACCTACGCATTTTTTTACAAAAATTCAAATCTAAATTCGAGAGGATCCAAATGAGACCAAAAAATCGAAACTTTAATCTGAAAATAAGCGAGCCAGGCGCAAAAAACGATTCAATTTTTGACCCCCCTCCCCTCAAACGGTAACGGGACAAAAATTGGAAAATTTGGTCATACCGATTGTCCGTTTTCGCCGCCCCTTCCTCTCGCAAATTTCAGGTCGATCGGACGAAAACTCTGGAAGTAGATACAAAAATACGAAAAACCGCGCGGAGCCCTCTTGCCGGGCGCTCGAAAAATATTTCTAAAAGAAAAAATTGTTTCGCCCACTATATATGTAATTTCTATATATTTTGTGACGTCACAATTTTTGAAAGCCCCCCATCGTCACAAGGGTCGGACCCCCCCGCCCCGGAGCGTGACATAATTTAAGGACGACCCCTTGATTCAATGAAAAATTGAACCATTCTAGCAAAATTTCAGAATTTATCCATCCTTGGGGGGGGGTAAAGTTTTAAGAAAGATTTTGGTATACAACTGCCGTGATAAATTGGGATTCCATGGAACTCATTTAAAAATAATTAAAGGCGGTATACTGCCCTGCTAAGCAAAACCCCCGTATAATCATTTTTTGTTGAAAATGAGTTAGAACGTGTTTCTTATAGCTGACATCAAGATCTACCTATTTGCTAAGCAAGAATACCGTAAAATAAATATAAATATTGCAATGACTCAAAAATATAAATAATTTTGAGAAAATAAATAAGCACTTTAAAAATCAAAAATTGCATGAGGACTCTTAAAAACAAAGAAGAATTCCAACAGATAATTGTAAAAGCTCTAATAAAGTCAGTTATTAACAAAATAAGTGAGAGGAAAGATTCGTTCAGCAATAATATAAAAAAAAATTATGAACTACAAATTTTTAATTACAAATTTAATTTATATTTTTAATATATATTGCAATGACTCAAAATGTAAATAACTTTGAATTGAATAAGCACTATAAAGATCACAGATTACATGAAGGCTCTTAATGACAAAGAAGATTTCAACAGATAATCTTGAACGCTCTAATAAATTCAGTTATCAACAAAATAAGTGAGAGGAAAAATTCGTCCAGCAATGATATAAAAATCATGTACTACAATAATTTTATATTCATAGAAAAATTTGTTCAATGTATAATTAAGTTTTTAGTATTATAAATGTAGGGTAATTTTAAGAAGTGAGATAAATGTACAAAAGATTTACGTAATTTGGTGTGGTCACGGTAAAGACAAATGCAACGATTCGTTCATCCGGGACTGATGCGTGTTGAGTGTAACCAGACGGTAGGTTGTTGTGACGATCCTAAAAACAGAGATGAAATTATTTAAAATGACATTTTGGTTTAAAAATAAAATTGATATCAAAGATGCATTGTACTCACGTTGTAAAAGATATCAAGGAGTGACAAAATTGATAAACTCGTAAAAACCAAGGAAACAGCAGATTAAAAATAAATAAAAAAGGATGATTATCAAATGTGTAAGAGGTCAGAGCGTTTTATGGTACTCTGGTCAGAAAAGTTGTTAAGATTGGATTAAAAGCCCAATTCGACGTGGAGGGACTGAAACAGAAAAGATTTACATAAAGTTGTATGAAGTACAAGAAGTTTCGTGAGATTCATTTTGATAATAAATATAAAGGTGCTTACCTTTTATAAGCTGTGTAGTGATTGTAACAGATTGGAACAAAGATTTGCTGTAAATGATTATTGGAGCACTAACCAAAATTACACGAGGTGATTCTCAAGAAAAGTTAGGATTCACCATTGATCGTAGATGACTTGATGTTAAAATTATTTAAGAAACATAACGGCGACACCTGTTATTGGTAAGATAAACTTATTTAACTTTTTGCGGGATATTAGTGAACGGTTAATAAACAACGACGCGTAAAACGGAAAACGGAAATAAAACTTCAATCTGTGTAGTATTATAAAAATTGTTTATTTGTTAAATGTTAAATTTCGATTTTAGTATAAGTTTGGTTTATTCATTATTTGTTCATGTTATTGTTTGAAAATAAATTGTCTAGTATTCAATATCGTTTGAGTATCTTTGAGGGACGAATTTCCCTCCTCTTAAGTTATTTTTCAGAAAAAGCAAAAGAGCACACCCTCGAGGAATCGACTTCTGTGGTTAAGAGTGTTTTCATGCTAAATAGTATTGACAAAATAGAGCTAGCAAAAAGGGTATTCAAAATCATAAAAATAAGGAAGTGTTGTCAAGTTCATTTTTGAATTTTCATTTTATTTTACATGTGTCCGTTATAAGAAGAAATGATACATAGTAATATTTTAATATATTTTTATTTAATAAATTTAATATATATTTATTTAACAAATTTAATATATAATTATTACAAATAATAATTTTTATATTCATAGAAAAATTTGTTCAATGTATAATTAAATTTTAGAATTGTAAAGGTAGGTTAATTTTAAGAAGTGAGGTAAATACACAAGAGGTTTACGTGGTTTGGTGTGATTACGGTAACGACAAAATGCAACGATTCGTTCATCCGGGACTAACACGTATTGAATGTGACCAGACGGTAGGTTGTTATGACGATTCTAAAACAGAGATAAAATTAATTAAAATGACATTTGGTTAAAATAAAATGATATCAAAGATGCGTGATACTTACGTTGAAAAAGGAATATCAAAGAGTGACAAAATTGATAAAGTCGTCGAAAAACCAGGGAAACAGTTGATATATAAATAAAAAAAATAAACGAATGATTACAAAAATGTGTAATAGGTCAGAGCGTTTTCTTGTACTCTGGTCCTAAAAGGTGATAATTTGGATATAAAAATCCAAATCAATGTGTTTTAACCTAAAACAAAGAAGAAGTTTTTAGATGGTTATAAGATTTGTATGCAGATTGATATATTAAAGAAAATTTAATTTGATAAAACTGAAGCCTTGGTACTTACCTTGGAACAAAATAAAGTGAGTGTAAATGATTGGAGCTGATATTCAGATAAAGAAATCTCTGGAACACAAACACGTGTTGGGAATAAAGAAAAACGATTCAACAACCGTTTGCAGTTTTGATTTTGCTAAGAAAACAAAAGGAAGTGTATCGACATCTATGTTCGGTAAGAATAAACTCATTTAACTTTTACGCGGTAAAATTGGACGGTTTAAAAATTTCAAAGGTTCGAACGATTCGTAAACGCGAAAATAAAAACATTGATTCACGCGATTTAATTAATTATTTGATTGTTGTTAACTGTAATTTTAGTATAAGTCGGGATATTCGTTATTTGTTAATGTTATTGTTTGAAAATAAATTGTTTATATTATTCAATATCTTTTTGAGTATCATTGAGGGACGAATTTCCCTCCTCTTAAGTTATCTTTCAGGAAAAGTAAAAGAGCACACCCTCGAGGAATCGACTTCTGTGATTAAGAGTATTTCATGCCAAATAGTGTTCACAAAAACAGAGCTAGCAAAAAGGGTGTTAAAATCATAAAAGAAGGTTTTGTCAAGTTCACTTAAAATTTTCATTTTTTATTTTACATGTGTCCCTTCCTAGAGAGAAGTGATACATAGTAATATGTTTTAAATGTATTTTTTTATACCCCGTATTTACTAAAATGATTGGTAATACTAAACGAGAACACAGTAAATTGTCGATGCTAAGCTGAAACACCGCAAAAAGAACATGCCGCGTAACATTTGCCGTGTTTTTGCTTAGCTTCTTTTAAATGCGATGTTTTTTAGTACGGTGTTCAATTTCGCCATAATATGTAATTATGCGTTCAGTACGATAAGAATTTGCATCCGAGAGTGAGTTATTTTAGCTGCGTTTTCAGTGTAAAAATAATTTCGTAGTAGGTAAGATACGCCAAATTATTAAACTTATTGGTAGAATAATAACGCATAATTATTGTTTAGTTAAACGTGTGTGGAAGCAACAGACATGCTATCTCGAGGAAAATTATTAGTGAAATTAGCACAAAATAATAATGCTGATCCAATTAAGTCGCCAGATCCGACTGAAACGTATATAGAAGAAGACAACAGAGATGATAACATTCGAGAACAATTATTCTTGTTCAACGATAATAACTCTTTTGACTCACCAGATACATCTGTAAGGGCAATTGACATATATACAGAGGATGACCGATATGTTGGCTCTTTAGAGGAAAATGTGCCAGGTGTATTAACCGAGTTAAGCCCCCTTCAAATATCTAATGATTTCGAAAATATTGTTAACTGTTGTGACAATCTGAAGGATAATGATGTAGTCCTGAATTCAGAAACTCAGTTTATCAAAATTACTGAAAGTTGTACTATTAAAAATGCATCTGTGATAAGTTTTATACAAGACAAGGAAAATCTACCATCTTACTCTCATTTGGACTTCCCCAATTCGGATCTTCATCATCCAGCAATTGAGGAAATCTACAAATTAAGACCTAACGAAGAATTTAGAGCAGATGTAGATGAGCCTGATGATCTAGATTACATTTGTGATAATCAATCTGATAGAGGCAAAGAAATGGACTCCGGCAGTAAGTTTGAATACATTTCGTATAATATTTTGTTTTTAATTACCAAACAGGTAGGTATTAAATTACAAACTTTTCTTGAATTTTCCTTGAATACCACCAAGTCAAGCATGATTTTCTGTTCTAAAAGATAGTGTTTGTTAATGTCTCTCTAATTTTATTATTGTTGTAGTAATTGATAAACAATCTGAACCACAAACAGAAGTTACAATTTCTCCATCCACGGACGAAGTATCAGAAAAACGGACAGGTAATTATATTATACCATAATATAAATTAATACAAATAATATATAAATAGTAGATCTTCAAGAGGAAACTCAGATAACAAAGTCGGGTACTCTTAGAAAAAGAAAGAAGTATAATCTTTCAGTAAAGGAAAGAAAGGCTATGAAGGTGCAGAAGCTGCAGGAAAACCATCGAGTTTTATCATCACCTTGTGATCGGGGCAAATGTCGTTATATGTGTATCTCTAAAATAGATGAGGACAGACGGCATAGCATTAACGATCAATTCTGGAAATTAAACTGGTTGGAGCGCAGAAACTTCATCTTCGAAAATGCTAGCACTCACATTGCAAAAAAACACAGTGTAGCTACGCCTTGCCGAAATAACTCGTTCAGATATTTTTTGAAAGACGAAAGCAGAAATGTCCATAGAGTCTGCAAGCCTTTCTTTTTGACCACTCTTGGTTATAAAGAAACGAACGATTGGGTAGTTCACAGTGTCTTGAAAAACACTCAAAAAGATAAACTTGTTGCTGCAAAGGACAGGCGTGGCTGTCAACCTTCAGTCAATAAAATTGACAGAAAAAGTATTGACGAACACATAGAATCATTTCACCCCTGTGTGTCACATTATAGAAGGGAGCATGCTCCCCATACAAGGTATTTGCCCAGCGATTTGACAGTAAAACTTATGCACGAGGATTATCTCTTGAAGTTCAGCAACACATGTTCATATGACTTATATCGTAAAATTGTAGTGAACGACAAGAAAATAAGTTTCACCAAGCTCGGTCATGAGGAATGTGAAACATGTGAAGAATTCACACTTCATGATAAAAATCATACCAAAGAGAACTTGGATGATCAGTGCGATAAATGCCAACTATGGTCTAAACACATAAATCGCGCGCAAGCTTCTTCTTCTTCTTCTTATTCTGTTATAAGATCTGTTGATATGTTTTTAAACCGAATTTTGCTGATTCTCCTGTGAAATGGACTGCCAGCTGTCTCTCCATCTCTTGGGTGGTCTACCCGGTTGTCGGTTGCCTTCCGGTTTTCCGGAAGTCTTGTTGGACCCATTCTGGTGACGTGCTCATTCCAGTATCGCCTTCTTTGTCTGCCCCATCTGACTATATCTTCGACTCCACATTTCTGCCTTATCTCTGTGTTTCGCATTCTGTCTCTCAGTGTTTTCCCCGCTATCGGCCGCAGTGTCTTCATCTCGGCTGCTCTCAAAGTGCTCTTTGTTTTGGACGTGTCCGCTCGGGATTCTATGCCGTACGTTAGAATAGGCCTTACGCAGGTTTTATAAATGCGTGTCTTACTCTCTATAGCCATATATTTATTACTCCATATTAGATCCCTCATGCTTCCTGATACCACCGCCGCCCTATTAACTTGATTTTTTATCTCTCTCATTGGGTCATGGTTGCTAGCTATATCCACTCCGAGATAATTAAAAGACATAACTTGTTCGACGGCTTTGTCATCTACTACCAGTTTGCATCTTTCTGGGTCTCTTGAAAAAACCATACTTTTTGTTTTATCAATAGATATGGTCATGTTTAGATTTTGAGCACATTTATAAAATTTGTATAACTGCCTCTGCAGGTCGTCTTCTGTTTCTGCTACCAGTGTAGCGTCGTCTGCATAGCATATCAAGCCGATGGTCTTGTTGCTCATCTTGTAGCCTAAATTTAGAGCGGCGACTTCTTCTATAATTTTATCCATTACAATGTTAAAGAGAAATGGACTCAAACTGTCTCCCTGTCTGATGCCTCCTGGTGTAGCTATATCCGTGCTTGTTTGATTATTCACTCGGACTCTCGTTGTGGTGTTGGTGTTTAAGGCCTGTATTGTTGTGATTATATCTAACGGAATCTTCCTTTCTTTGAGCATCTTTACTAAATCGTCTAGGCGGACTCTATCGAACGCCTTAGTGAGGTCTACAAAACACACAAATGCCCTTTTGTTGTATTCGATTGATTTCTCTTTTATCTGTCGTATGGTGAATAATGCGTCGGTCGTCGATCTTCCCCTTCGAAACCCCTGCTGTTCTTCTCTGTTGCATATATATTGTTCCAGCCTAGTCTTCAAAACACTTGTAAACAGCTTCATAGTTGAGCACAGGAGAGTTATTCCTCTGAAGTTCTCGGGGTTTGTCTTTTGACCCTTCTTGAAGATGGGGATTGTAATGCTTTGGAGCCACTCATTTGGTATTTTTGAGGTTCTCAAAATTTTGTTGAAGATTAGAGTCAACTGTGTGCAGATCTCAGGCCCACCATATTTTAGGAGTTCATTTGGGATTTTGTCTATTCCAGAAGCTTTTCTATTTTTCAGCTTTCTAATTCCCTCCAACACCTCCGCATGTTGTACTTCTATCCTTTCCTCTTCCGTGCTTCTTTTATCTTCCTGCGGCGTCGTCTTCTCGGATTTATATAGCTCTTTGAAGTATTTTTCCCATTTATCAAGAGAGATACTTTTAGTTTGTATGTACTCGTTTACAGGTTTTTTCTTCTCTTTGAGCATTTTCCATACCTTTCTTTGTGCACCGTACAGGTCGTGTTCCATTTCCTTTGTAAACCTTTCCCAGTATTCTGTTTTTATTTTTTTGATGCTTGCGTTAATTCTATTTCTAATTTCTTTATACCTGGTATGATTTTCATGTGAAGGGGAGCTCTTATATGCTTGATAAGCCTTTCTCTTTTCTTCTGCCAGTTGTTTAATTTCTGGGGTGAACCATGGTTTGGTTTTATTCTGCGCATTTAAGTTAATTTTCCTGACTCCAATAGCTTTTTCTGCGGCTCTTTGTAGGCAATTTTTGATCTTCTCCCAATGTACTTCCACATCGCAATCTTTATTTCCACCCTCTGTAAGTTTTTCCGTTAGTCTATTTTTATATAGTTCTTGCGTACTTTCGTTTGCTAGAGATTCAAGATTATATTTCTCCAGATATTGGGATGGTTTTTTAATTTTTAGCGGCTGATCCATACGGATTTTTCCTAGAATTAGGTTGTGATCTGTTCCTAAATTAGCGGAGGTCAGTGCCCTTACATCAAGTACCTGTATAGGTGTGATCTGTCGATTAGTTATTATATAGTTATATAGGTTAGGCTAGCTACCTGCCTAGGGGAAAACGAATGTCAGCTCACAGAACCGATAAAAAAGCCTCGGATGTTGGACGGAAATTAACGATGACGACGTACGCGAGAAAAAGGAATAAGAACAAGAAGAAGAGCTGGAAACGAGCCCATTTGACAAGAATAGCATGCTGGAATATTACCTCATGGAACGGAAGAGACCAGGAGGTTGTATTGGAAATGAACAGACACAACATCGACATTTGTGCACTCTCAGAGACAAAAAAGAAAGGTCAGGGAACTGCCCAGTACGATAAATATATCCTAGTCTACAGTGGAAAACCCAAAAATGAACGTGCACACTCGGGAGTCGGAATCTTACTACATGAAAAGTATACTCAGAATATAACAGAGATCGAATATGTAAATCATAGAATTCTCAGGATCACTCTCAAACTGAACTCGTTTACCTACCATATAATAAGCACCTATGCACCAGATATATCAAAACCCAGAGAGGAGTCAATTGAATTTTACAAAAGACTGCAGGATATTATAGACAAAATAGATACTACGCACAAAATTGTAATAATGGGAGATCTTAATGCTAGAATCGGTAACGATGTAATAAATGGAGTCAAGCAGAGGTTTAACGAACCAACGACCAACGAAAATGGCGAGCTTCTAATAGATTTCTGCGCTAGAAACGAAATGCGGATTAACAACACGTACTTCGCGCACAAGGAACAACATACGATTACCTTCAACAACAGCAGAGAGCAAAAGTCAGTGATCGACTATATAATATAATGTATAGATCCAATGCCGATTCTCATTTTGACGAAAAAACCATATGTGTGTCCGCTGACTTACAAAAAATAATCATGCTTCCACGTATTGACACTTTTAAGAGGGTGGTTTTTATCAAGCGCTTAGTGGCATACCATGAAAGCTTCGTACCTGTGGGAAAGAAATCTAAAGTCTTTCCATATG
Source organism: Podabrus alpinus (assembly GCA_932274525.1). Lineage (NCBI taxonomy): Eukaryota > Metazoa > Arthropoda > Insecta > Coleoptera > Cantharidae > Podabrus > Podabrus alpinus. Next base: position 33,363,777 of record OW026452.1, read on the forward strand.
CGGTTGTTTGGCATGAGGCAATTGCTGGACGGTGCAAGGAAGAAATTACTAGTACATTTTTTGCATTTCTTATGAGGAACAGAGACGCAGAAAACATAATAATATGGCTAGATAACTGTGCTGGCCAGAACAAAAACTGGGGACTTTTCACTTTCTTGGTTTATATGGTCAATTCTGGCAATATTTCGGCACGTACTTTGACATTGAATTATTTTGAAGCAGGTCACACATTTATGTCTGCAGACCATTTCCACCATCAGGTGGAGCTATCTCTTAAACGCCAAAGAAAAACATATGATTTTAGTGATTTTGTAGAGGTTATAAGGTCAGCTAATTCTGGAAAAGTTGAAGTCAAACCAATGAATTACACAGACTTCTATGACTGGGTGGATTGCAGTTCACTGTATAAAATAAACCGCATCAAACCACGGCCCTACCTTTCAGATATGGTACAGGTTATCGCTGAAAAAGGCAAATTCACGCTACAAGTACGTTGCTTATGATCTCATCACCTGCTGCAAAATTATTAATCTATCAATTATATCTTTCAGTACCGGTGTTCTTTTGAAACTGAAGAAATGAAAGAACTTGACTTTCTCAACAAGAAATCAATGATAAATGGATTTTCTTTGCCTAAACAAAAACACGGTCCATGTGGTGTGCCAGTAGAAAGACGCGACACTATCTTGCAGAAACTTGGAGGTATTTTACCTCAAAACCGGCAAGCATTTTGGAAAGAATTACCAGTTCATGGACATGCAGATAATTAAACTTTTTAAAGGATAATTTACTTTGGGTCTTTTATTCTTCTAAATAATTGTTACTGAATTTATTGTTTATAATGAATTTATTATTGTTTATTGTTACTGAAAGTGTATTTAAGTTTAATTTGTTCTAAAACTGAATTTTTTATTTTGTTTTACTGTAGGCATTATTTTGTAAACTTGCAATAAACTATAATATTATTATTGAAGTGATGTATTTATACTTTTGACATTTATCTTACCACAAATATATATTTCCCTACTATGCGAAAACACGGCAAAAGATCTTACGGTGATTTTTCTTAGCAGACCTGATATTATTACAATCTTGATACTAAACAAGAACACAATTCAAGCATTTCCTACAAATAAATATAAAAATAAGTCGATCGCAATTAGTTCTATCAAAATATACAATAAAAACGCTTTATGTGCACACAAAATATATTACATAAACCTACCATAATCAGTTGGCCGGCCAACTTTAAAGTAAACCTCATTTATCTCGCTTCCGCGATTTTGACATATACGGGGGTTTTGCTTATCAGGGCAGTATAAAGCAGCGCCGTAGCAAGCTCTTTTGGCGCCTGAGGCAAGTTTGAATATATGCTCCCCCCACCAAAAAAGATTCTTATCATTTTGAAAATTTTCAAATTTCGCCCCCATTACGATGGCGCCTGAGGCTAAGCCTCACTAAGGCCCAGTTGTTCAGTATTAGCTTTGATTATATAGTATTCAGATTGGCAAACCTTATGCAAGTTATGGAAACGCTTTGTGTAATTCAAAAAATTATAAGGGATGGCGCTGCATGTAACAAATTTAAAAAGTCTAGTTGTAAATCTTGCCGTTAAATCTTCGTTTGTAACTTCCGACATCAGGTACCAATTTTACATTTCGTCACATGACAACGAAAACCCTTAACTACAGGAACCATAGTTTTGGGTATAAAATAAAATGCAATAACAACAAAACTTCGCCGAGAAAACTCTGTTAGGTAGTGACATCCAGTGCAAGCCGACAAAATTAATGAAATTAAGTTTCGCCGCCTGGTGGCAGCATCCAATTTGGGTGTTTCCAATTTTTGTACACAGTTTGACAATCTGATACTATATAATCAAAGGTATTAGGTTATCTTTTAACCTGAATTATTTTCCATGGAAACAATGCTTGAAACAATCATTTCTATGGAAAATAACCCAGGTTAAAAAAATAACCCGAAACTGAACAACTGGGCCTTGGTACACTTAATTTATTGCGAAAGAAAAACTTGCATTTTTACGTTCCCCGGTATTAAGAACAGTGCCGGGATAGCGATGAAAAATATTACCTGCTGCCCCCCTCCTGAATTGCAAAAGATTCAATGAAAAATAATAAATTTTGATGGTTCTGAATAATGGTAAGTGTACCTGGGGATATTCCAGACCTCCCGGTCGTGTAATATTGTTTTTATCGTTGGGAACTTCTGAAGATTTTATATAAAATACGCAGAGTATGTAAAAATCACCGTTTCCATGGTAACGTAACGCAATACCCCGCCCCGTCGGCTCGCTTAGCGGTCGGAAACGATCTGCGACCTACGCATTTCTTTGCAAAAATGCAAATCTAAATTCGAGAGGATCCAAATGAGACCAAGAAATTGAAACTGTAATATGAAAATAAGCGAGCCAGGCGCAAAAAACTATTCAATTTTGACCCCCCCCTCAAACGGTAACGGGACAAAAATTGGAAAATTTATTGGCCATACCGATTGTCCGTTTTCGCTGCCCCCTTCCCTCGCAAATTTCAGGTCGATTGGACGAAAACTCTGGGAGTAGATACAAAAATACGAAAAGCCACGCGGAGCCCTCTTGCCGGGCGCTCGAAAAAAATTTCGAAAAAGAAAAGATTGTTTCGCCCACCGCCCGGAGCTTCCTGAAAAATTTCAACTCTTCAAAGTGAATTCCGAAATTTTGTGACCACTTTGAATCGCCATTCCACTCCCTCCGTTACGTCCCATTGAAAAACGGGAAAATTTTCCCGTTCAATCCTCGTAAAACCACACGGGTATGCAAAATTTCAACTCTCCACGACTCTCGTAGCTATACGCACTAAATTATGAATGAGTGAGTGAGTGATTTGCTCAAATTTATGTGTTTAATACAAAATTTGGATAAAAACTTGGATCAAAATTTTATTATCGTACTAGCGCTGCGAAACCCTCCGGGTTTCTGGCGCTAGGCCTGCCGGCGGCAATCCGCTACGCGGATTTCTATCCAGTCGGCCTTCGGCCTCCAATTGCTTTTATAAATGCGGGTCAGCCTTCGGCTTCCAACGTCGTTTTTAAAATACGGGTCGGCCTTCGACTTCCAACGTCGTTTTTAAAATACGGGTCGGCCTTCGGCCTCCAACTTGTTTTTAAGAATACGAGTCGGCCTCCCTATTGTTTTTAAGACAACGGGTCAGCCTTCGGCGTTCAACTTGGTTTTTAGAATACGTATCAGCCTTCGGTCTCCAACTTGCTTTTAATAATGCGACTCTTAATTAATAAACTTAATTCAACGTAATTATTTAAATAGTTAATGAGTTATTAATCATTGCAGTAAAATGAAATTGATGCCAATTTGCCATGCCAATTTAATATGCTTATTATTAGCAAGAGCTGTTTTACCACAATTATATCAGACGTCAAAACGTAATTAGTCGGTGCGATTCTGATTTTCCATAATAATATGGTTGTATAACAATGTGGTTATATTGGGCATTCCACATCACGTGATATTTTTCCAATTCAATATGGACTCCTGATGGCAATGTCAAACATTGTATATGGATTTATAAGTATTTCTTCGCTTTTTTCGTATATTTACGTTATTTTTACGAATTTATTTATTTAAATACAAAATTTTGCCAAACTAAGACAAATTAATATTTTTGTCAAAAATGTGCATTGTGTACATCAGACTTATTATGAACCTGACCCAAAATGTTAAAATAACCGCCAACTCCTTAAAAATCGGCAAAATAAGAATAATTAAAATCGCCGGCTTACTTATCGCTCGAAAACGATCTACGACCTAGCTATTTTTTTGCATAAATGCAAATCTAAATTCGAGAAGAACCAAATGAGAAAAAAAAATCGAAACTTAAATGTGAAAATAAGGGAGCCAGGCTCACGAGACAATTAAATCTGTAACCCCCCGCTCCTCCAATGCAAACCAAACAAAAATTCGAAAATTTGGCGGTAGTGATTGTCTATTTATATTGAGAAATGGAATCAGCAGTAACGTAGACCTATGTATTTGTTATTACCTATAATATCTTTTATTTTTATTAAAGATAAACAGTCGGTCGCCAGCATGAAATTAAGATGCATGCTATGATGCAATTCTCAGATTGGAAGATTACAAAGATAAATAAAGTAAGTGACGAAATTATGTTGTCGAGAAGCACAAATTGTGCAAACTTTTAGATGTTTAAGGTTAAGGGTGCGACCGTGGCATTCTCACATAATTCAAGTCGTATACAATTTCAATAATAAATAGGGTACTACAGATTGATATTCATAGCAAAATATATTCCAATGACTTTATTAAGGACATTCCTGGGAACAATGATTTTTCAATGTGTAATTCCAACTTAATTATAAACTTTTAGCAGTTGCTTTTTTTTCTATTCATAACATCACATGGCATACAAGTAACATCCCATTTCTTATTTGTCGTACCAATGCACAATTCGACTTGGGGAAAAATTTTGGTCTTCAAATAAATTTTCAAGGTCACATGTTTTGGAACAAATCAAACCTATCGATGGTATCTATCGAGATCTTTAATTGTGGCAATCTTGTAAAATTTGTAAATTTTGCTGTTACCGCCATAACTATGACCTTCAACAGTTTTTCAAGGTTACAATGGATGGATAGTTAACAACTACATAAAACCTCTAAGAAATACTGCATTTCATTTTCAAAAAAAAATTAGAAATTTGCGGGATGCCGTGCCGTCTATATGCAATCAAATTTTAACTATGGTTGTAATGACGTCAGAATTAATTTTTTATAAGTAATCAACAAATTCGTTTGATATTAATTACATAAAATATGCTTATATAACTAAATTAGTTAAAATATTAAATTATAGTAATGAAACAATACAAATCACCCTCTAACAGATCAAAATTATCCAAGGCAAACCATATTCTTTTAATAGCGCTTATTTTATTTTTGCATTTTAACAGTAATTTAAGAGCAAATTATCAAGTGTGGGGTATCATAAGATGCGGAAAGATAATCTCGTTCGATTGATATGCTTTTTAATCTCATAATATGTTCCACCGGGAAGCGGCAATGCTCTTTAGCAATTTTCATTCTTCTAAAAAAATGGGTTATAAATTGACGGTTTTCAACCAAAATCTAATAAACGTTGACGATAGAATGACCACACATCCGGACATCATTCCAAAATTGATCTTAAACAATTCGTATGGGCTCATAGACCATGGGAAAATTGCCAACTCAAAATTTTTTTTAACTCGATAACAATACTTTCCTTTACTACGTAAATGGGAAACAAAAGAATCCCCAAAAACATGCTTTCGTACAACCCAAAGGGGAAAAGGGATATTCAAAGAACTTCAAAATTTAATTAGAAAGTATTGTGAATGATATAACAAAATTTTAAAACCATTTTTGGACTAACGTGCACAGGTCCGGTTTCTTCGTTCAAGTTTTACAGACAAGCGTGTCGTTTCATTAACTTCAAATTTCATGTAGTCAGAAAAATTTATTGGCTAAAGAGCGGATTCAAATTTAGTCGAAAACTTATATATTAATAAGTTGAAATATAAATAAATCCATTATAACGGATAAGAATGAAAATTGTTTTAATCGAAAGAAACTTTCTTTGTAAAAAAATTAAGCCCCAATAACAACTTTTTATATATATCAGTAAGACCTTGGCTGTTCGCCTTACACGGGTTACGATTTCCGGTCGGATAAATGAAATGTCGGATAATCGTGAAGGTTGAATTATTTACCTGTCAACGGACAGTCGGTGAGATAAGTAAGGTTTTACCCAGTTTCGTTAGATTACATTCTTTATTTCAAAAAATTTCGGATAAGTGGATGTCGGATAATCGAGAATCTGGTACTGTAGTACGTTCCCACCCTGTATATAAATGAGAACTCGGCTGAAGGGAATTATCAATAGTAGACTAGTATTGAAAATCATTAAAAAAAAAAATAAATTAATTTTCTTTTAGTTCCTTCATAGGAATGTATTTAGGCAAAAACTTACAAAAATTTTGGAATGTGCCGTAGCACTGTTATTTTAATTATTTCCTTATTGTTTGGTTTATAATAATTCTGAATGTGGTCCTGCAACAATGCGACGTTCGAACGTGGAACGGCCACATTTTGCGATGTACAAAAAATGTTATTCAACATTTCGCTTTTAATTTTAAATTTGAAAAAACATATGGGCAGCGCCGCAGCAAGCTCTTCTGGCACTTGAGGCAAGTTTGAATATATGCCCCCCAGTCCAAAAGATTCTAATTATTTTGAAAATTTTCAAATTTCGCCCCCATTACGATGGCGCCTAGGCTAAGCCTCACTAAGGCCCAATTGTGCAGTATTAGGTTATTTTTTAACCTGAATTATTTTCCATGGAAACAATTCTTGAAACAATCATTCCTATGGAAAATAACGCAAGTAACAATTTTTGCTGGTGATTACCTGTGAAATCTATGTTTTGCTGGCACACACCTGGCTGACACCTGCCAGGCGGCGTTTACAGTTTACTGGACTATTGCTGTCCGTTTGTTATTATAGGGTCCTGACAGGTACTCATTTACAGATTGCTATAAAGTTCTTTTAACAGGGGCCTTACAGGTACTCATTCACAGCTTACTATAAGCTTGTTATTACAAACACTTGCCAGGTACTCGTTTACAAATTACTGTAAGTTTGCTGTGATAGAAACTTGGCAGAGACACTTTCACAGGTTCTTCACAGGTTACTATAATTTTTATTCGGCCAGCAAACTGAATATAAAGTGTATTCAGACAGTATAACCCAGGTTAAAAATTACCCGAAACTGAACAACTGGGCCTTAGTACACTTAATTTAGAGCAAAAGAAAAACTTTCACTTTTACGTCCTTCGGTATTAAGAAGAACAGTGCCGGGATAGTGATGAAAAATATTACCTGCTGCCCCCCCTCCTGCATTGCAAAAGATTCAACGAAAAATAATAAATTTTGATGGTTCTGAATAATGGCAAGTGTACCTGGAGGGTATTCCATACCCCAGACCCCCCGGTCGTGTAATATCGTTTTTATCGTTGGGAACTTCTGAAGATTTTATATAAAATACGCATAGTATGTCAGAATCACCGTTTCTGTGGTAAAATAACGCAATACCCCCTCCCCGAATATGGAGATTATTTTTATCGGTAGGTACTATTACTTTCCCATTTACGTAGTAAAGGAAAGTACTGTTATCGAGTTAAAAAAAATTTTTGAGTTAGCATTTTTCCCATGGTCTATGACAGGGGTCGGCGACCTGCGGCTCTTTCGATGTCAAGATGCGGCTCTCCAGTTCCATGTGCAAATATTAATATTTATATTATTTTATTTTCAAAGCTCATAAAAAAATATTGTACTACAAAAAAAATATATACTGCAAACAGGATAAAAGCACTCAACAGAGAACAGTGAGAAAGGTGGAGTAGAGATTAGACGGACAGCTGAAAGCCGCCGTCACTAGTCACTACTACCACCCATCCAGCAACCCAGTGGACGGTAGTGTTCTGGTAGTCTTCAGCCTTCAGTCAGTCTTCAGTCAGACTTCCTCGGAGCGCGGTTGAGTGTGTGTTAATTTAATAAATTTAATAGCTTGCGAGAAACATCAATTTCTCGTTGTTTCAAGAAGAAGACGATTTAGAAGCGAATTATCTTCTCAAAGGTATTGCTGTGTTCCAAGCTACCAGGTCAATGCAAAACATTGAATTTCTTACTCGTACTTAAATTGCACATAGAGTTTGACCTCATTAAAATACAAAAAGATAAGAAAGATAAACAAATTTAGCAATTTCTCTAAATAATGTACTAATAAAGATCTTTAAGCATTGGTAAATGACATTAAAAGCTGTAATATGATTTCACAGAGGTTTTTGTCACCTCAAAATTTAGTAATAAAGGATTGTTTAGGTAAAAAATGGTAAAATTGCTGTGAATGTTATCACAAATGAACATAACCTCAATTGTACTGTACAAAAATGGAATTTATTCCATGAATAACAATTATTGTATCAAACCAATTATATGAAAACTTGTTAAATGATCTACTCTTCCTAATGGTCATAATTTGCAACTATAAATCTCCAAAAGTGTATATAAAGGTCATTTTCGCTTCAATTTGATAACGAGCTTCGTGATAATAAAAAGGTGCAAAACTCCGCTAAAACTTGCCTACAAAAGTGCTACTGTATTCACGAGACGTCGGGGAACCACACAGTTAATCAACTCATCATCGATGAAAGCGCTCCTGTAAATTTAAACACAATTAGTGAACATAAAATTCATAAAGGTGAGAAACTCGACTCACTGATAAGGAAATTTGACCAAATTTCACGAACGGCGCAAGTAGAAAGTCAGTCTTCCTCGAATGCTCAAAATGGACGGACGTGCAGCTCCGTAGAATAAAAGTCTTACTTGAACTCTTCAAAACGACGGATGTGCGGCTCAAAATAGTGAAAGTTTTCCAAAAGTGATAGAAATGGATGGACAGGTGTCTCCATAAAAACAAACAGTCTATTTTTAGCTCACGAATAAGCAAGACGTGTACCTCCAGGGTGAACAATTCAATCCAAAAACACCCAGATGTTCGACCAATTTGATGTTTGTCTAAATTAGATAACAATTTTACAACAATGGCTACCTTTTGTTGAACATTTCCACAATCAACGAGTTAAAAGTATGACTCACCTTTTAAATAACTGGTAAACGAATTCCAACAACAATTCACTGGTACTACACGAACACGATTCTACCAATCAACAAGCGTCAACTGGCAATTCAACGTCGCTAGAAATCACAAAGCGGGAGTTCGAGAATCATCAACGCCATCAACAAGAAGCCAAGTGGTGAAACGCAGTGAAGTGTACGCGTAGTTAAAATTTGTTAGTGCGCAGGTCTTTTTCTCATGAAGTTGGATATTTTAAACACCAGGTATTTGAAAACTTTATTATTTGAAAATTTATATTTTTGTCTTCAACATTTATAATAGGACGTGACTAACTAGTAGCACTATCCTCGTCAACAAAATTTAATAAACATTTTTGCGATTATTTGATTTAATAAACAACATTTAATTAATGAACAATTTAAAACTGCTACTGGAAAGCAGAAGGTTTTGAATTTATTCAAAGCACCAAGAAGAAGGAAGCAAATTTGGATGCATCGATTTGATTTATTTGATATTTAACATTGTCATTATTTTTCAGATAAGAATTTATCTGACAATTTGTGCGCATGCGACTTGATTAATTTATTTTCTTAAATATAAAACTATTTTTCGACCACAAACAATCTTTTATTCATCGCTTCTATTCAATAACAGTAAGCATTTCAAAGTTTAAAGATTACGTCAACGAAGGCAAATTTGTTAATCTCAATTATAATAACGTCGACGATTCAAGTCAACAAAATTAATTTAAACTTCAATAAGCATCTCAAAATTCAACCTTAATCAGCATCCCTTAATTGAATTCAATGAATCCACCACACTTTGAGTGAATCTCAACGATTGAGCTAAAAGAGGGACAAGGATCGTGAATTTCTTGAGAAATTGCACCCCTGGAAATTTCATTTTCAAAATTTTATAAATTTACTTTCATTCAGAAAGTTGGCGCCCAACACTAACCCGGGGTGTGCAAATTTGAGAGGAATTACACAGAAGTATGTATGCTTTAACGTTTAAAGAAGTTGACTTTTCTTTAAAACAGATTAGCAATTAACGAAATTAACTATTTAATTGACGGTTTTATAAAATTTAAAAAATCTTTATTTCAGCTCCGCCGCCAGAATGACATCTGGTAAAAAGATGAGACGAACTGTAGAAGAAAATCGAGAATTTAATCAGGATTGGACGGAGTCGTTTGCGTTCATATGCAACACAGATGGCCTTCCGACTTGTCTCATTTGCCAAGAAAAACTTACAAACAATAAGAAGTCAAATGTGGATAGACACTTCACTACAAAACATAGCCGATTCGCTGCTAATTATCCAACCGGTGACGCACGGAAAAAAGCTGTCAAAGAGCTTCAAAAACAAAAAAAAAACAGTCGAGTTCTATGCTAAGTAACTGGGCGCAATCTTCAAATAATGTAAATCTGGCAAGCTTTGTAATATCACTACAAATTGCAAAAAGAGGGAAACTATTCACAGATGGTGAGTACGTCAAAGATTGTTTCATACGTGGAGCTGAAGAACTGTTTCGTGATTTCAAAAACAAAACAGAAATCATGAAGAAAATCAAAGATTTGCCATTATCTGCTAAAACAGTACAAGATAGAACTGCTAAAATGTCTTCAAATGTAACACATATGCAAGTGGAAGACATTCAACTGGCTTCTACTTTATCACTTGCTATGGATGAGTCTTGCGACATAAAAGACACGGCACAAGTTACCCTTTTCGTCAGGTATATGTCGTCCCAAGGTCCACAAGAAGAACTGCTAGGATTGCTGCCGCTCTCAGGGCAAACTCGTGGAGAAGATATAGCAAATGCTGTGCAAAAATGCCTGGAAGACTATGCAATCGATATAAATAAAATAGTTTCCATAGCAACTGATGGAGCCAGAAGTATGACAGGAATACATAAAGGGGTAACAACAATTCTTCTGCAAAAAATAAACCACGAAATTTTAATGTTTCACTGCATAATTCTTCAAGAGGCGCTTTGTGCCCAAACATTTCCGGCCGAAATAGTTGAGGTCATGAACTTGGTAATTATGATCATTAACAGCATTTTGGCAAAAGCACTCTACCACCGCCAGTTTAAGGAATTTCTTCAAGAAATAGAAAGCCAGTATTCTGACCTACTTCTGCACAATAAAGTGCGATGGCTTTCCAGGGGTAACGTATTGAAACGTTTTGCTTCTTGCTTGAGTGAAATAAAAACATTTTTAAATGAAAAAGGCATTGTTCATCCCGAATTGAAAGAAGACAAATGGCTGCAAAAATTCAACTTCATGGTGGATATCACAAAGAAACTAAATGAGCTTAATGTAAAACTGCAAGGAAAGGGAAACCCAGCCTATGCCTTGCTTGAAGAAGTGGTTTGATTCGAAAATAAATTACTTCTTTTTGTCGAAGACATGGAGGGCGGTAAATTACTTCATTTCGAAAATCTGAAGCAATATCGCGAAGAAACCAATGCAACTATAGACACGAATTACTTCAGCATGGCTATAAACAAAATGTAGGATGGATTCGCTGAGCGATTTAAGCAATTCAAAACAAACGCAAGTACTCTGACGTTCATAGTAAATCCTCTCAACACAAATACCAATGAGATCAACATTGAGTCATTTGGAATTGATGCCGGTTCGCTTCAAATGCAATTGCTGGATTTGAAAACCAAACACTTGTGGAGTGGCAAGTTCACAGAACTCAAGAGCAAGTTAGAAGAGTTGGAGGTCCAGAAAAGCATGCACGTCACGCTGCACAAGTGGACAGCTCTAAAAGAAATGCCGCGAGTTGAGGTACTCATATTTGACGCATGGAATAGTCTTCCAGAATGCTACAGTGAGGTGAAGAAGTTGGCATTTGGAGTCTTCGGGTCAACATATTCGTGCGAGAAAGCGTTCTCTTGCATGAATATAATAAAAAGTAAAGTAAGAAGCCAACTAACAAATAAAAATCTAGAGGCGTGTTTGAAACTGAAAACAACAAGTTATGAGCCAGATTTAAACAAACTTTCAAAATGCATGCAAGGCCAATGCTCCCATTGATGTAACATTAATTATTGTTACTTTATTATTTGATTACTAATTTTATTATTCTTGCAGAGCTAGATGCAATTTTATTCAAAACGGTGAAACGACTTAACAACTCGAGGATAAATAAGATATTTTATGGTATTCCCTTTCAGTAAGAACAGAAATTCAATAAATAAACAAATTTGGCGGAAGTACAATTAAAAACAGGCATAATTAAAATATTGCAATTATTTATAAAAATATTATGCAAGTGCAAAGCTGCAAGTATGTACAAAAATAACTTATCAGTTATAAGATATCAGTTACCTTATGCAAACCGAACGATAAGCAGGAAAGTGATATACTTATAAAAACGGTGGGTAATTCCCAGAACACAAGTACGAGTGGAGTGATAAGTTAGTTCAAAACAAGGTCTTTCAAAAGCCGCCAAGTACTATCTATTTACGATTAATGAAAGCTGATTACAATAAAAAATACTTTCGCTTTTAAATAACCAACGTAGTAATTGAACATCAAAAATCATTTTATTTTTCCCAATATTTTTAGAGTTTTATAATAAATTAAAAATCTGATGTGACAACACATGACTTTCCCATTTAGTAGATTCCACTTCATTTTATATTAATGCCCGTATTCACAAACGTTCGTAACTGAATTTAACGGTCTGTTAAATTAATGAATAATTCTTATTGGTCTACTAATATCAACAAACGTTTTCTATTGGTTGTTAAATTTAACAGAACGTTTAATTCAGTTACGAACGTTTGTGAATACGGGCATAAATATTAATAAAAAAGATGTTAACTCAAAAAAATTTTAACTCGATAAAATACACAAATTACTTTGAGATATCAAAGTTACGAAATTTAATTTGTAATTTAACATGGTAACTCATATTTTTTAAAAGAACTTATTTTATATTTTCATTTTAATAATACAATTGTTTGCAATGAAAAATTTTTAAAATTGTAATTTTCCAGAAAAAATTAGAAATTTGCGGAATGCCGTGCTGTCTATATGCAATCAAATTTTAACTATGGGCGTAATGACGTCAGAATTAATTTTTTATAAGTAATTAAAAAATTCGTTTTATATTAATTAGTACATAACATGTTTATATAAGTAAATTAGTTAAAATATTAAATTATAGTAATGAACAATACAAATCACTTTGACTGATCAAAATTATCCAAGGCAAACCATATTCTTTTAAGAGCGCTTATTTTATTTTTGCATTTTAACAATAATTTAAGAGGGAAGTGTCAAGTGTGGGGTATCATAAGATGCGGAAAAATAAGCTCTTTCGATTGAGACAATTTTCAAACTCATATGTTCCACCGGGAAGCGGCAATGCTCTTTAACAATTTTCATTCCCCTAAAAAGGGGGTTAAAAATGGACGGTTTTCAACCAAAATCTAATCAGCTCTTTAGACAGCTACTTCAAACTAGTGTATCAAATTTTAATTCAATCGGTGCACGCGTTTGTCTGAAAACGTTGACGATAGAATCACCACACATCACACTTCATACTTCATACTTCATACATCACACTTCATACTTCATACATCACACTTCATACATCACACACACATCCGGACATCATTCCAAAATTGGTCTTAAACAATTCGTATGGGCTCATAGACCATGGGAAAAATGCTAACTCAAAATATTTTTTTTAACTCGATAACAATACTTTCCTTTACTACGTAAATGGGAAAGTAATAAAAATAGTCTATTTCTCCAAATTTGTAGTATTTAATTGAAATTTACTTTAATTAAAGATTTATTAATCACGTTAATTCAAAAGCAACTATAAATAAAAATTGCAAGCTAACTTACTGGGTTGCTAGCTTCTTGGCCTTAATTAATGAAAAATGTTTTGGATCGCTTAACAATTTTATTTATAAAACACAACACTAAACGAATAACAAAGTATAACAATGATTTAAAATGCTCCTTGAATTGATGAGTAATATGTAGTTCAAAACTGTTTGTTACTTACAATGTGTACTTTGCAGTTTCGGATCACAAAATTAACTAACTTAATATTGCCTGGATGCCTCGCAGGTTAACTATTTTAAAGAAAATACTAAGAATAAAAGAAAGGGAGGGTTTCCTAGAATTGCCGAACAAAGGCACAAGGTTGGTTACTATTTGAATGGGAACATTCTAGGAAACCCTAAACTAATTAAATAATAAATTGCGTGCTCTAGCATAACAAAGACAGGCTTATTGCTCAGGCACTAAAGTTCAGTTATAATGGGGCCCTGTACTTAAGAAGATAAAGAAAGATACAGGACCCCATTAAGGTATTAGAAAAAGCAATTAACATACTGTAAGGGGATACGTTAAAATAATTTAATATGTTTTGTGCGAAACATTTGTATATTTTTATATGAATAAATATTATTTCATATTTAAAGCTATTTATTTTAAATCAAAAATCAAATGTACAAAAATGTTGGTGGCTCTTTAAAAACTGGGAAATTTTGTAAATTGTAACTTTTGGCTCTTCCGTCTCAAAAAGTTGCCGACCCCTGGTCTATGAGCCCATACGAATTGTTTAAGACCAATTTTGGAATGATGTTCAGATGTGTGGTCATTCTATCGTCAACGTTTTCAGACAAACGCGTGCGCCGATTGAGTTAAAATTTTATACAGTAGTTTGAAGTAGCTGTCTAAAGAGCTGATTAGATTTTGGTGAAAACTGTCCATTTTTAACTCCCTTTTTAGGAGAATGAAAATTGTTAAAGAGCATTTCCGCTTCCCGGTGGAACATATGAGATTGAAAATCATATCAATCGAGAGAGATTATTTTTCCACATCTTATGATACCCCCCACTTGATATTTCCCTCTTAAATTATTGTTAAAATGCAAAAATAAAATAAGCGCTATTAAAAAAATATGGTTTGCTTTGGATAATTTTGATCCAAATTTTGTATTAAACACATATAAATTTGAGCAAATCGCTCATTCACTCATTCATAATTTAGTGGGTATAACTACGAGGATCGTGGAGAGTTGAAATTTTGCATACCCATGTGGTTTTAAGACGATTGAACGCGAAAATTTTCCCGTTTTTCAATGGGACGTTGCAACGGCCTTGAAATTTTACCAATTTTTTTTTATATTTATCATTTTGGTGGAGTAAATTTACAATTAAAAATTAAAAATCAATTCATTTTCATAAACAAAATTTATTATGTCCTCAGTTAAAATAAATCACTTCATCATAATTAAAAGCATTTTCATAATTTTTATATACGACTGAAATGTAAGCGTATTTTCAAGTTTAGACGTGTAGACACTTTGTTTTTAACATGACCAGATCGCGTGATTAGGGCATGGTTACAGTTCTTCCTTGCGTAGTAATATATGGGAGACAATGGTTCAACCAATGGAATTGGCCCATGCTCTCAAGTGATACCATTTTTAAAATACGAGACAGAATGCAGTTCCATTTTTTAGGACTTCCAGTAGAATCTTGGCAGAGGGCAGTGACATTTTTGTTTGGTGGAAAGCCAATTGATTGTTAACATATATTATGTGAAAATTTAATTAATATTTTGTGAATTTTGTGGAATTGGCCTCCAACGCTTTATGCGGGTTTATTTAAATGCCAGTTTGCGAATTAATAATCCAGTGACGACATTTTTGGGAGACGCCATTCCGAACAATACCGCCATATGTAAATTTCAACAACCTGTTGTTCCAAAAACCTGGTAATGAACTTGTATACCACTCATTCAATAGTTCTTCAATATTTTGTGAACAGTTATTAATAGTGAACCCTGTGAATTACGCTTTACGTTGTTTCGCATTTTATGTATTTAATGGTATTAAGTTTTCCTCCCTGTGTTAATTCACGATCCAATCTCGAACTACGTGCAAGTTTTTTTGTCCAACTTGATATCGTTTATGTGTGGAATTTTTAATCGGCTTATGATTTCGGGCGTTCCTTTACGTATCGTTGTTATCGATGGTCTTGTGACCTATTTGTGCGTCTTTAGTGACGGAAAATAAACTGGAGCCCCTTCATTCAATTTTAGCCGTGAACGGAGGTTTGGGATGTCCCATAACCCCCCTGCTGGATTCAGGAACTTACCACTCGTAGGCTGCGTGTGCACCAGGTTCGTCAATCCACCCAGATGTCCACCTGGAATCTCCCGGCAGCCTTCTCGTAACGACAATCTTACGTGTAAGTAATTTTACATTTTCTTGTGTAGTGATTGATTTTGGAAGTGTGTTAAAGATACATTTATTGTTCTTTGTGTTTTTTTTTGACAGTTATTATTATTTTAAAAAGTATTTATCGTTCACAACATAAACATTAATTTTTGGTTAACGTACTCATTTTTCTTGTAAACATTGTATCAATTAGTTCAGTAAGTCATTTACATAATATACACTTTTATTTTAACCATTCCACCAAGGTGACTTGGTTAATGTTCACCCATTGTCTTAGTTTTATTAACGGATATCCGAGTTTATTGGGGGTTTATTATTGTTAAGATTCGTTTAAAGTGCATTACATGCACCCATTTATAGCATCAGTGTACGACTCGTACCCACCTTTAACATTTTTGAATATATTGCTATGTACCGGAGTGCTTTAACAGTGCCCCACGTTGGGCGCCAAAAAGTGCTATGTACCGGAGTGCTTTAACAGTGCCACACGTTGGGCTGTCAAAAAGTGCTCTGAGCTTGCCTTTGTAATAGAGCGGTAACCTTTGATAGTGCGGGTTTACACAAATTAACCCCGTCAATAGAGACGTTTGAAATTTTATTGTCGCAAATAAATATTTACCTCGGCTAGATATAATTTTTATTGTAAGCATGAAACCTACCTCTATCTCGGGCTGGATTCTTTCCGTGACCAAATCTGTGAATTGCTGAAATCAAATATTTTTGGATCTCGGAACAAGATTGGAAAATAATTCTCCGTTTCAAAGACAAATGTAAATTTTATTGTTTGTATTATAATTATAGCAAATAAAAATTCTTAATATTAATAAAATAATTCCTTAAAATTACCCAAACTGTTAATTTTAACGTAGGCGCAACGCGGTGATAATTTTTACGCACGCACTGAATTTTATAAAAAAAATTATAAAGTTTTATGTAGATTTACCTTTATCTAGGGTTTTTCTGGTTCGTAAGATATTTGACCATGAATCTTATCTGCTTGCGTAGAGCGATCAGCTGTTGTACCATTGATATCAGCGGATGGGTGTCGATGCACAGTTTTACCTCGTGTAATTTTGTGGATAGTTTTTGTTGAAAATCTCACTAATCACTGGACTTTTCTTTTATAAAACACTTTAATCTGACGTAAGTAATTATTATTTAAATTATTTTATACTTTTTCTTGTTAATTTCTATTAAAATTTTTATTAATTCAATTAAATTTTATTGCAGCACAAAATCACCATTTGCATAACCAAACTTCGTTTATTTATTATTTTTTTTTCTCCCTTGTTTTTTGTTGCCTTGATACCCAACTTTCCAGGCAAGGTTGATTATTATTTTTGTTGAAAACAACAACATCGATATTGCATAGTCAGGTACGTATTTGCCCATTTTGTTTTGACAAAATTTTTAATGAAATTTTATCTTTTCCAGATTGAATTGGTTTACTACATTCCATTTGGTTGTTGTACGATAAAATTGGTGAAGATGTATTATCCATTCACTGTTCATTGATTAACGAAGCACTTTAATGTCATGTAATGTTTTAACTTGCTATTTAATTTTATGCTAACAAATTTTTCATATTAATAAGTTATTCAACAATATTTTGATATTAATTAGGATTACTCATAACTAAACAAATTGATTTTAAGACTAAAATAACAAATTTTATGATAACGGAATTTAAATTTCACATTGTTAAATTATTTTATTAATCTTTGTTCCATGAATGTAATTTGAATTAATTTTTGAATTTGAATTAAAGTATTTGCTATCAGATGGAATCTTTCCGTATGATTTTAAAATAAGTCTCATGCTTTATAATCGTTGATCAACTTTTGAATATTAACGTACGCATCTCTATTAACGTGGTCAGTGCATAACATCGCATTGTTGCCCCCTATGTTAAGATACAATTTATTCGAAAATACCCATTTTCGTCATAAATTTTAGATTAACATAAATGTGCGTTAATTCATACACAACAAAATTAACTTTTAACGTAAAATTGCATAACAAAATATCAAAATTAACTTAGTAAATTAAATTAACTGTTCAAGAACTAACTAACTAATTATATTAAATTCAAACTATCCTAATTAACAAATTTAATTAACAAATCTGACCAAGATTATTATTATTTTGTCCCTAGTATTATGTTTACCAATGATCGTTGTTTTGATCTTTATTTTATTTAAATTTTTATTTCATTATTCGTTTATCTTTAATCTGTTCTTTACTTAGGTAGCCCCATTTAATCTAATTTAATTTACTCTGGTGACTAAAATTTCTTTTCTTCTTATTCCCTTGTTAATTGGTTTTAATTTACTTATCTTTGGTATCCTTATTTTTATTTCTCTATCATAATATTTCCATTGTTTTCCTCATTATCATAATTCATATTTATTTTCCCCCCTTTATATATCTCATAATATTTATTCATAAATTCTCCACATCATAATATATCATATTCCCCACAATAATAATTCATAATAATTCTTATTTCAATATTAGACATTTTGCTTTTGATACCAATTTATTTTAAACCCCTTTGCTTTCAATCTGTTGTTTCCTATTCCCTTTTATATTATTCTTTGTCACCGAATACCTTTATTTACTTAATCAGACCTACATAAATAAATTTCCTAACCCGCATTATATTATTGTTTTTAAATGAATCCAATTTTCAATAACTATTTCTTTCCATAAATTTTTAAATTACAATAAAACTTAGCTATTTCCTAAAATTAATACTTTCTTGGTCAAATTATATTTTCAGACAAAATCATATTTACAATTGTCTTTGGTCCTATTCTACTATTTCCTCAGCGGTTTGTTATAGACGTTGTTATTCTTTATTTTTAATTAAGTTTCGCTGTTAGCGTTTTCAATCATTATAGTCCCATCGTCCCATCGATAAATCATATCGATGTGGAATCGACCTCTTATTATATCCGAATCGGGATGTCGTATTTGATAGGTACACTCGCCTACTTTTTCATCAATAATGAAAGGTCCTTCGTAGGGGAGTTGAAGTTTTTGGCATTCATTGTGCTCTCTTCGGCCCAATCGTAATTTTTTTATAATCACCCATTCTCCTATTCCAAAATTGCATTTTTTCTTGATTTTGTTGTTCATCTTTCTTGTGTATTTTTGACTTCTTTTCTTGAGTCTTTTCCTAACTTCTTCGAGTATTTCATCATGTTCTTTTTCAGATTGATTGTATATCCATGGTCTGTCCGGTTGTTGGTTTAACATGAGGAAATGTGGCGTTCTTTCCGTCGCTATGCTTGGGGTATGATTAATGAAGTTTTCTACTGTTTCGAGTTTACTATACCATGAAGGTTGATCATCGTGTACCAGGAGTCTGAGGAATTTAATCGTCTCTTGGACATACCTCTCACAGATGTTTCCTTGTGGATGTCGTATGGAACAATACGTGACTTTCACACCACGTTCTTCCCAATGCTGTCTAAAACGTTGGTTATCGAAGTAAGTTGCATTATCAACTAAGATTCTTTTTGGTTTAATAATTTCGTTGCAGAAACGATCCAGAAGTTCCAGCGAAATGTCCGTTGTACATGCTACCGTTGGATATAATTGGACGAATTTTGTGAAAGCATCAACTACGACGAAGATGTTATGAAACTCACTACTGGCTATTAAATTACCGATATAATCAACTGCAACTAACTCCCCAGGTTGTTCTAGTTTTAAGCTTTGCACGATATTTTGATTATGAAAATTTTTAAATTTACCCATTTGACATAATGAACATTGGTTAATGGTACGTTTTATAATTTTTAAATCTTTATGGCAGAAGTAATTTTCCCTGAACATAAGCCACGTTCTCTTGATACCAGCATGTCCAAATTTTGAATGTAGCGCGTTTGTAATATTTATTGTGGTAGGTTCATCGACCACATATAATTCTAAATTTCTCACAGTTTTTATGATTACGTTATCTTTATATTTAAATGACTTTAGGTTTTCTTGATCGTTATTATCTAATTTAATTTTTAAGCTATCAAAACATTCATTTTCCTGAGCTAACAAAACATCCTGACGTGTAAACGGAATTTCGTCATCAACCAGTTGGTTTAATGCAATCAAAATTTCTTTCGGCTTATTTAACGGGTTATCTTTTCTACTAAGCGCGTCTGCAACAATATTATTTTTGCCTTTAATGTGCACGATGTCGAATGTGTACTCCATAATGAGCAAACTCCACCGATAAATTCTATTATTCGTAAATTTTGTACGCATTAAAAATGTTAACGCCGAGTGATCAGTGTGTATTTCAAAACGGTTGCCGATTAGGTAAAATTTTAATTTTGTGAGCGCAAACACGATGGCTAACATTTCTTTCTCGGATGTGGAATAATTAAGCTCCGATTTCTTAAGAGTTCGCGAGACAAAACTTATCGGTTCTTCTTCCCCATTACGCATTTGTATTAGTGCACCTCCGACCGCAAAATGACTTGCGTCTGTCTTTAATATAAACTTTTCTTTGAAATCGGGATGAAGTAGTTTGACGTTCTCATATAATGTATTTTTCATTTGATCAAAAGCTTTTTGTTTGTCATCGTCCCATTTCCACCTTACCGATTTCTTCAGTAGCTCAAGTAACGGAACTGTTAAATTAGAATAGTTAGGTACGAACCTTTTATAATAATTCATTAACCCTAAAAATGATCTTAATGATTTTAAGTTAAATGGTCTACGGTAGTTTTTGATTTCTATTATTTTGCCATCATCTATCTTAATACCCTCGTTTGAAATTATGTAACCCAAATATTGAACTCGCGTCTTGTAGAACTCGCATTTTTCTATGTTGAGCTTCAAGTCTGCATCATTTAATGCTTTTAAAATTTTATCTAAATGACTTTTATGAATTTCTTCATTTTCGCTGAAGATTATTATGTCATCAACATAGTGTGCACAAAAATGACTAAACTGGTTGAGGATAACTTGTAATGCACCGATGAGTGCCGCGCTGCTAGTGGATAATCCAAATGGAACAACTCGAAAGATATACGTGTTGCCATCTACGCTAAAACCTGTGTATTGTTGTGAGTCTTCATGCAATTTAATTAGCCAAAACGAATTTCTTAAGTCGAGTTTACTGAAAGTTTTTGATGATCCCAATTTTGATAACAATGACTCCATAGTTTCCGGACTCTCGAACTGGGGTTTTGTGACTGCGTTTAGCCCCCTTGCGTCTAAACATAATCTTAAACTACCGTCTTTCTTTTTAACAATAACGAGTGGGTTTAAATAAGCTGTCGGAGATTTTATTATGATGCCGTCATTTAGCATCTTTTGAATTTCTAATTGCACCTGGTGTTTGTAACATTGCGGAATAGGGTAATTCTTACAGCGGAATAGCTTGTCTTTGATAATTTGTAACTTGTGCACGTAATTTTTCGCGGTACCCGACTCCTGATTTATCAATGCATCGTATTTCGTAAATAATTTTATAACTTCTTGGGTGTAATCATTTGGACAATCTAATTTTATGTTTTTCAAATCCCCTTTGTTTTTATTTATTAACTGTGTATCCCAATTAACATTTCTTAAACCTTCTTCCTTGTCATAATTAACATAATTAACATTGTATTCCCCTTCTATTGAATTTTCTACTAACATTTCCGGTTCATTCCCATCAGTGATTTGATTACCTAAATTGTTTGTCCAAGTGATCTCTTTGTTTAATATTTTTACTACTTTTCGTTCTGCATCAATGGTCATATTAAATTTATTAATTAAGTCGATTCCGAGTATGCATTGCATGGATAAATTTTTAATAATTAAAATCGATTCTTTTATAACTACATCCCCTATTTTAATTGTCGCGAGCACGCTTTCGTTTGCAGACGAGAACTTTTTCTGGTTTGGCGTTACCAAATTTACTACCTTTGTTTTTAAAATTGAATCTTTAAAATTTTCTGGATTTTTCGAAATTACCCCCTGATTTATTAATGAAATTTCTGCCCCTGTATCTATTAAACAATTTATTTGAACGTTATTAATATTTACCATAATGTATGGCAACAAATCAAATTTAGTCTCATTATTTAACCCCCCTGTATTTTCGATACTGATAAACTCTTTGGGATGCTGATAAGAGCTTATCTGCATATTTCTTGGCACGCCGTTTATTGAAAATCCTGTGGAGAAGATGTTTCTTCCTCCACAGCAGGTGTCCTATTTATCGTAACACTATTAATCGGTCTGTTTTCTGTATTGGCTGACGTTCGGTTTGGGAAACGTTCGTCGCCCCCTTGTTGATTATTTTGGTCGTTTGTGCGATTGTCATAACTACGCCAATTTGACTCAAATCTACCTCCTCTCTGAAAACGTCCACGATAACCCTGATTATAATTTCTATTATTTCCGTAATAGTTACCTCGACCAAAGTTATTTCGATTTGGGTTGTACCCTGCGTTACGATCATCCTGACTATCCCGATTGTTAGTATTAAAATTATTATAACCACCCCTACGATTTTCAAAATTATTTTCATTTCTACCGTAATTATTATTGTTCTGGTTATAATTTCCAGATCGTTCGTAACGGTTGTATCTATTGTCCTGATTGTTGCGATTGTCGTTCCCATTATTGTGATAAGTGCGCTGGTTATTCGATTCGCGTTGCCCCCCTGAATAATTGTTAAAAGTTCTAGTCGCGTTATTATAGCTTAGCCTATTGGCTCTTTCGTCCATGTTAACCGCATCTGTTCTCCTTAACAATTTCGATAGTTCGGATATCGTGTTTATATTTTCTAGAGCTACCCGATTAATTATATCTTGGCAGAAATGATTAGATAAATGTTCCACGATTTCTTCCTCGGAGACTTCCGGTTCAAGTTGCGTTACCTCGTTAATGATGTTCTCCGCGTAATCATTGCGGCGACCGTACCCTTTAAATTTACCGTTCATTAACTCGTTACGTATTCGCCCCTGAGCTTGCTTGTCCCAGTAACGATCTAGAAATAGTCTTTCGAAACCGACAAAATCTTCAAATTTATCTTGCACACACCCGAACCATTTTTTAGCATTTCCACCCATCATCGAGCAGATGCAATTTTTGAATTTATTCACATCGCGGATGTGACTTGTGCTGCGGTTCGCGTATTTGATAAATTGTTTAGGGTTAAAGTCCCCTTTTTCGTAGAACTTTATTGCTTGCCCGTTGTTTGTCGGCCACGTGATGTCTTGTAGAGCCGATAAAGTTATAGAATTGTTTGTGCTTTCACATTTTATTTTTACATTTTCTTCAATTCGTTTTAGTTTTTCCCCTTGATCATTTAATTTTATTTCTACCCGATTTTCTAATTTACACACTTCTTGATTCATAGCCTGTTTTGAACTTTCTATTTGTTCTTCCAAAATTGTTCGAGTTTGTATAATTTTCTTATTGATTGTTATTTCCGGTATGATTTGGTCACTAATTTCCGACACCTTTTCACTTAGTTCGTATATATTTTCTTTTACCGTTTGTACCTTTGAGTTCGTGTCATTTATTGCCTGAGCAAATTTGTTTTCAATTTCTTCTTTACATTTTTGTAAATTCTCCCTGAGTTCCCTCTTCGTGTCTTCTGTATTTTTTATAATTAATTCTAATTTCTGGTCATTTTCATTAGTGTTTTTGCACAACGTGGCCAGCATACATCGATTTTCGTCTGTTTTCTTTGCATTTTCTTTTGCATTTATGAACATCATGCTTATCATTTCTTCCATTGATGGCCTTTTTATTTCTTCTTCTATCTTGGGTATTTCGTCAATATTTGTTTCTATCGAAACTTCACTTGCGGTTTTGTCTTCTTCGTCTGTTATCGATGCGAATACTTCTTGTAACGCGTCTTCTTCCTTTTCCGTTTCTACCTCTCCTACTTCCGGATTTTTCTTTTCGTACCTTATTGTCCTTTCAGATTTTTCTGCCATTTTGATTTATGTTTTAAATATTTGTTCAAATTAATTTTAAGGAAATAGTTGTTAAGTGAATTATGACGTATTTTTAATTTTAGTTTTAAGAATATTTTTAATTTTAGTTTTAAGAAAATTGTTAGTTTTAATGTCAACGTTATGAATAATTTTAATGAATTTTCTCGTTGTAATTAACCTATCTATAAATTTAATTATATTGACCTAATTTTACTCGCGGTACGAGGTTATTCGAGGTGACTCGAGCTTCACGTTGTTGCGCCAAAAAGTGCTATGTACCGGAGTGCTTTAACAGTGCCCCACGTTGGGCGCCAAAAAGTGCTATGTACCGGAGTGCTTTAACAGTGCCACACGTTGGGCTGTCAAAAAGTGCTCTGAGCTTGCCTTTGTAATAGAGCGGTAACCTTTGATAGTGCGGGTTTACACAAATTAACCCCGTCAATAGAGACGTTTGAAATTTTATTGTCGCAAATAAATATTTACCTCGGCTAGATATAATTTTTATTGTAAGCATGAAACCTACCTCTATCTCGGGCTGGATTCTTTCCGTGACCAAATCTGTGAATTGCTGAAATCAAATATTTTTGGATCTCGGAACAAGATTGGAAAATAATTCTCCGTTTCAAAGACAAATGTAAATTTTATTGTTTGTATTATAATTATAGCAAATAAAAATTCTTAATATTAATAAAATAATTCCTTAAAATTACCCAAACTGTTAATTTTAACGTAGGCGCAACGCGGTGATAATTTTTACGCACGCACTGAATTTTATAAAAAAAATTATAAAGTTTTATGTAGATTTACCTTTATCTAGGGTTTTTCTGGTTCGTAAGATATTTGACCATGAATCTTATCTGCTTGCGTAGAGCGATCAGCTGTTGTACCATTGATATCAGCGGATGGGTGTCGATGCACAGTTTTACCTCGTGTAATTTTGTGGATAGTTTTTGTTGAAAATCTCACTAATCACTGGACTTTTCTTTTATAAAACACTTTAATCTGACGTAAGTAATTATTATTTAAATTATTTTATACTTTTTCTTGTTAATTTCTATTAAAATTTTTATTAATTCAATTAAATTTTATTGCAGCACAAAATCACCATTTGCATAACCAAACTTCGTTTATTTATTATTTTTTTTTCTCCCTTGTTTTTTGTTGCCTTGATACCCAACTTTCCAGGCAAGGTTGATTATTATTTTTGTTGAAAACAACAACATCGATATTGCATAGTCAGGTACGTATTTGCCCATTTTGTTTTGACAAAATTTTTAATGAAATTTTATCTTTTCCAGATTGAATTGGTTTACTACATTCCATTTGGTTGTTGTACGATAAAATTGGTGAAGATGTATTATCCATTCACTGTTCATTGATTAACGAAGCACTTTAATGTCATGTAATGTTTTAACTTGCTATTTAATTTTATGCTAACAAATTTTTCATATTAATAAGTTATTCAACAATATTTTGATATTAATTAGGATTACTCATAACTAAACAAATTGATTTTAAGACTAAAATAACAAATTTTATGATAACGGAATTTAAATTTCACATTGTTAAATTATTTTATTAATCTTTGTTCCATGAATGTAATTTGAATTAATTTTTGAATTTGAATTAAAGTATTTGCTATCAGATGGAATCTTTCCGTATGATTTTAAAATAAGTCTCATGCTTTATAATCGTTGATCAACTTTTGAATATTAACGTACGCATCTCTATTAACGTGGTCAGTGCATAACATCGCAATATGTATTAATCGTTGCTGTGTGTATTATTTTTGCTTGTTAATATTTGTTCTTAGGATAAGAAACCATTCTGTGACGTCACGAGGAGGCTGTATGAGATTCTTCGTGATTAAGGTAAAGCTCCTTGTCGTATACCGGTCACGTGTGGTAGGTAGGTTCCCAGAGGACCTCAGTAAGTTTTTGATAAGGTGGCGCCCAAATTTTCCGTCTCTCGACGTTTTTTTTTCCTTTTACTCGCAATACTCCGTGTCAAGGGCCGCACCAACGCAAATCTTCCCACCCCGCCCATTACCCTGAGCTAGTGAGGGCATTTTACCTGCGAGGTGTCGTCCCGACGCTTTTGGACCGTAACAGGTAAATTTGACGCCAACGTGTGGGGCCCTGAAGAGCGTGTAGGTCATTTTTTTTTGCGAACTCATTTTGCGAACTTTATTTTTTTAAAAATCAATTCAAGTGTGTATTTAAATTTATTTAAGATGGGTCTTAAATTAATTCCGGAAAGACTACTCAAAAGTGAATTACAATACGAATTAAGTATTCGGGGTTTACCTTCTGTCGGTGTCGTTAAAGATTTGCGTAATGATTTTAGACAAGCAGTTCTAAATGAGGCTAAAGGAAAAGTTTATACGGCTATGATTTATCCATTTTTATTTGAAGATGACAAAAACGCGATCGAAAGCGGACTTCAAACTATCGAAATTTTAGTGGAAGCATTTAAGACTTCAGGTGTAAAAGATAATGCAGCAACTATTGAAAGTAAATTAAGTCATTATTTAAGTAGAATAAATAATTGTAAACCTAGTTCGGCTGATGAAGAAAAAATTCAAAAACAATTTTTAATTGATTCAAGCATTCTTTTAAGTAGATATCATTCCATTTCAAGTAATTTGTCAGATTTTAAAGTTGAAGCGCTTGATGAAGCCTTGTCAAGTAATTCAAATCTTAATACATCTTTTAAAAATATATCAATTAACAATACGCCTAAAAATTTTGCGAAAACTACACCTGTTGTTAAGTGGGGGTTAAAATTTTCTAATGAACCAAAATCAATTTCGCTCAGCGCATTTCTTGAACGTGTTGATGAACTTATGGTCGCGCGTGCGATGGATCAAGATCAATTATTTAATGAAAGCATCGATTTATTTTCGGGTCCCGCTTTGGTTTGGTTTCGTGCAAATAAAAATAAAGTTAAATCATGGAACGAACTTGTACAATTATTGAATAAAGAATTTCGACCAGTCGACTACGATGATCGATTGTTGGAAGAAATTAAAAGACGAACTCAAGGTAGCGATGAGACAATGAGTATTTACGTGGCGGTAATGCACACAATGCTTGCGCGGTTATTAGACCCTTTAAGTGAAGAAAAACAATTGCGAATTATTTTAAGAAACTTAAATCCTTTTTACAAAGTCAATTAGGTTTAACAGTTATCTCAGATATTGATAAATTATTAAAGTATGGACGCACGATTGAAGAACGTCGTTTTGCCATTCAAAATTATGTTCCACCTTCGCGTAAACGTTCCGATTTAGAATCTGATTTAGCGTATCTTGATGTGAAAGCTGAAGAAATAATTCAAAATAAGGTTCCAACAACAAGTATTGCTGCACCAGCACTTGATCGTGGCCAGGCTCATGACTTTAACCGTGGTTTTAATCGGGGTGGTAGCAGAGGAAGAGGCCGCGGTCGGGGAAATTATCATAGGGTGGCAACAGTTCATGCTTGCTGGAACTGTAATCGTTCTGATCATATAGCGTCGCGGTGTCCTGATCCGCAAACTCATCGTTATTGTTATCGTTGCGGTAAACCAGATATGACTACCCAAACCTGTACAAACTGTAATCAAAATAGTAATCGATTTCCGTCGGAAAACTCCAACGGGAGGCATTAGTAGGTCAGCTTGTGCGCTCCCGCACTTTTGTAAATTCTGCTTATATTTCGCAGTTATATGATGACCGTCAAGAAAAATTTAATAAAAATAAAATTATTCTAAATTATTTGTTTGAAAATTCTACGGAGGATAAGAGACCTCATATTTCAGTTAATATTTTAGGTTGTGAGATTCTCGCGTTATTGGATTCGGGTGCAAGTCATTCAATTTTAGGTTCTGAAGGTTGGGAAATTTTAAAAACTTCTTCAGTGAAATTAAATTTACGGCGTAATAAACATATCACGTGTACGGTTGCTAATGGAACCACAGTTAAAAGTTTAGGTGCCATTACCGTTCCGGTTAAATTAAGAAATCGTGTAGTTAGTCTTGAGATTTTGGTAGTGCCAGACATACCGCAAAGTTTAATACTAGGGGTTGATTTTTGGAAAACCATCGGGTTTATCCCCGACTTACGTAATGATCAATGGAATTTTTCTGAAGCTCATGTTTCAACCATTCAAACAAATAAAGACATTTCTTTAGAATCTACTTTCGATCTTTCGGACATTCAACGACAAAATTTAGATAAAACTATCGATCAGCATTTTGCTAATAATAATCAAGAATTGGGTCAAACAGATTTAGTAAAACATGTCATTAAAACAAATTCAGCTCCAATTAAACAACGTTATTACCCAGTTAATCCAAAAGTTCAAGAGTATATTGATCAAGAATTAGACCGTATGCTCAAGTTAGGCGTTATAGAACCTTCCAAATCAGCGTGGTCAAATCCAATTTTATTAGTGAAGAAGAAAGACAAATCTTTTCGTTTTTGCGTTGATTTTCGAAAATTAAATCAAGTATCTGAAAGGGATGCTTACCCTTTACCTTACGTGTCAGCTATTTTAGACCGTCTTCGCGACGCCCGTTTTATTACGTCTTTAGATGTTAAGTCAGCTTATTGGCAAATACCAGTTGAGGAAAATTCGAAACAATACACCGCGTTTACAATTCCGGGACGTGGTTTATTCCAATTTAAACGAATGCCTTTTGGGTTGCATAATGCTCCAGCTACTTGGCAGCGTTTAATTGATCAAGTTTTGGGTCCCGAGCTCGAACCCTTTGTTTTCTCCTATCTGGACGATATCATTATTTGCACTTCTACGTTCGAAAAACATCTCGAAGTTATGCAAGAAGTCCTACGTCGCATACACGCGGCCGGTTTAGTCCTTAGTAAAGATAAATGTTACTTTTGTCGTCCCGAGTTGAGATATTTGGGATATGTTATTAATTCAAAAGGTTTATTAGCGGATCCGGATAAAGTTTCGGCGATTGTACAAATGCCTGCGCCTAGGAATACTAAAGAAATTCGTCAAATCGTTGGAATGGCTTCGTGGTACCGTCGTTTCATCCCTCAATTTTCATCAATTATTGCGCCTTTAACTGCTCTTTTAAAGAAACAATCTAAATTTGTATGGAGTGACTTATGTGAGTTCGCGTTCCAAAGTATTAAAGATCACTTAGTATCAGCTCCAATTTTGTCTTGTCCTAATTTTGACTTACCGTTTACTGTCCAAACCGACGCTAGTGGATTTGGGATAGGTGCCGTGTTGACCCAAAGTGTTAATGATGAGGAACATGTAATTTGCTATATTAGTCGTTCGCTAACAAGGAGTGAACGCAATTTTTCAGTTACGGAAAGGGAATGTTTGGCTGTCCTTTGGGCCATTGAGAAGCTAAGGGCGTATTTAGAATCTACGAAGTTCACGGTTGTTACTGATCACCACTCGTTGATCTGGTTAAATCGTTTAGAAACCCCCTCTGGAAGACTTGCCAGATGGGCTATTCGCCTTCAGCAATACGATTTCGATATTTTACATAGAAAAGGTAAAGACCACTTAGTACCTGACGCTTTGTCCCGTACCGTACCGGAAATTGATTCAGTTAACGTAAATTCAGTTGAAAGTAATAATCCTTCCGAACATTTGGAACACCCTGTAGATCAGAATCAACCTGAGATCAACTCGCGTACCGATCGTTGGTATCACAAGATGATTACGGTAGTACGAAAATCTCCGATTAAATATTGCACTTGGCGATATGAAGACAATAAACTTTTTAAACACATTCAATTAAAATATCCGGCACTTGGTGAACCAGATCATGAATGGCGTGAAGTTGTACCGAAATTTAATCGAAAACAATTACTACATGAGTGTCATGATAGACCCACTTCGGGTCATTTAGGAATTTTAAAAACTTTCGAACGTCTTGCTCAAAGATATTATTGGCCCAAAATGAAGGCCGACGTAACGCGGTATGTGAATCACTGTTCAGTATGTTTAGCTCAAAAACCAGAACAAAGAAAACCTGCAGGTTTAATGTCACGGCATCCTGAAGTAAAGAAACCTTGGCAAATGATTTCTGTAGATATAGTTGGACCGCTTCCTCGCTCCACTAAAGGTTATACGTATGTTTTATCTGTAGTAGATTGTTTTACAAAATTTGCACTGTTCTTTCCAATGCGTTCCGCCACTGCTTCACAAGTTATTCAAAATTTAGAATCTCATGTCTTATTATTATTTGGATCGCCACAATATTTGCTTACGGACAACGGAGTCCAATTTCGTAGTAGAGAATTCAAAAAATTAATGTCAGATTATAAAATTCAAACTTTATTTACTGCTTATTATCATGCACAAGCTAATCCTGTTGAAAGAGTGAATCGAGTGTTAAAGACCATGTTAGCTTCATACGTTAAAGATAACCATAAAGACTGGGATAAATATTTACCTAAAGTTGCGTGCGCCGTTCGTACCGCAGTTCACGAAGTAATTGGTATGACACCTTATTTTGCTAATTTTGGAAGAGAAATCACTTTAGAGGGAACGCAGTATTCCAATACCGTTAACGATACTCAATTGAAAAATATTACGTTTGCCGACCGTACTGAATTAATGCGACGTGCTCCGGCACTTTTAAATGTTTATGACGATATTGTTAAAAGATTAAAGATTGCGTATGATAAATCCAAAATTCAATATGATTTACGTAGACGTCCTGCCACTTTCGAAGTTGGTGATACCGTTTATAGAAGAAATTTTGTTCTTTCAGATGCGGCAAAAGCCTTTAATGCCAAATTGGCTCCAAAATTTATAGGCCCTTTTATCATACACAAAAAAATCTCTTATGCAACTTATCAATTGTCGAATACCACTGGTGTGTTGAGAGGCGTATGGCACGCAAAGGATTTGAAATCCGGTCCTGATGATGATTGAACTGAATTGGTCTTGGACATGACCATACGAGGTATCCGGGGGAAGTGGCCCTTCAGGTGGTCCCTCAGATCCTTCCCTTGTAGATAACCCAACTTTATTTTGTTAAGATATTTCATTTTAATTAACGTTCTATGTTGTCTTGCGACATTTATCGACGCTTCCGCGTAACACTCACTCACGGCTGTTTCCCCACGTTTCCATGTATTAGACGCTCGGAAGTTGTGTTGATTTAATAACTTTAATTTTTTTTGTGTTTAGGGTAATTAGTTTTAAATTGCATTGCTCTATTTAAGCTTGACGAAGCTAAATTCTGTTAGTCCTCGGACTTAAAATTTCGTCGTTGATACCACGGTATCATGGGTGTAGGAGGAATTAGTTAACCAGTTTTTTTTTACGTTTAGTCAGTTGAACTTTCACTTGTTTATCCATTGCATACCTCGTGTCATTTTTTTTTATTTATTTTATTTTTATCCAAATTTTAAATTTTTAGTATATTATTGTACGCGCTCGGTTAAGAGTAATTTGAGAAATCACTCTTCACGTGGGAGAGGTGCAACGGCCTTGAAATTTTACCAATTTTTTTTTATATTTATCATTTTGGTGGAGTAAATTTACAATTAAAAATTAAAAATCAATTCATTTTCATAAACAAAATTTATTATGTCCTCAGTTAAAATAAATCACTTCATCATAATTAAAAGCATTTTCATAATTTTTATATACGACTGAAATGTAAGCGTATTTTCAAGTTTAGACGTGTAGACACTTTGTTTTTAACATGACCAGATCGCGTGATTAGGGCATGGTTACAGTTCTTCCTTGCGTAGTAATATATGGGAGACAATGGTTCAACCAATGGAATTGGCCCATGCTCTCAAGTGATACCATTTTTAAAATACGAGACAGAATGCAGTTCCATTTTTTAGGACTTCCAGTAGAATCTTGGCAGAGGGCAGTGACATTTTTGTTTGGTGGAAAGCCAATTGATTGTTAACATATATTATGTGAAAATTTAATTAATATTTTGTGAATTTTGTGGAATTGGCCTCCAACGCTTTATGCGGGTTTATTTAAATGCCAGTTTGCGAATTAATAATCCAGTGACGACATTTTTGGGAGACGCCATTCCGAACAATACCGCCATATGTAAATTTCAACAACCTGTTGTTCCAAAAACCTGGTAATGAACTTGTATACCACTCATTCAATAGTTCTTCAATATTTTGTGAACAGTTATTAATAGTGAACCCTGTGAATTACGCTTTACGTTGTTTCGCATTTTATGTATTTAATGGTATTAAGTTTTCCTCCCTGTGTTAATTCACGATCCAATCTCGAACTACGTGCAAGTTTTTTTGTCCAACTTGATATCGTTTATGTGTGGAATTTTTAATCGGCTTATGATTTCGGGCGTTCCTTTACGTATCGTTGTTATCGATGGTCTTGTGACCTATTTGTGCGTCTTTAGTGACGGAAAATAAACTGGAGCCCCTTCATTCAATTTTAGCCGTGAACGGAGGTTTGGGATGTCCCATAACCCCCCTGCTGGATTCAGGAACTTACCACTCGTAGGCTGCGTGTGCACCAGGTTTGTCAATCCACCCAGATGTCCACCTGGAATCTCCCGGCAGCCTTCTCGTAACGACAATCTTACGTGTAAGTAA
Organism: Podabrus alpinus; assembly: GCA_932274525.1. Taxonomy (NCBI): domain Eukaryota; kingdom Metazoa; phylum Arthropoda; class Insecta; order Coleoptera; family Cantharidae; genus Podabrus; species Podabrus alpinus. The sequence continues at coordinate 33,396,229 of OW026452.1, forward strand.
TTTTACATTTTCTTGTGTAGTGATTGATTTTGGAAGTGTGTTAAAGATACATTTATTGTTCTTTGTGTTTTTTTTTGACAGTTATTATTATTTTAAAAAGTATTTATCGTTCACAACATAAACATTAATTTTTGGTTAACGTACTCATTTTTCTTGTAAACATTGTATCAATTAGTTCAGTAAGTCATTTACATAATATACACTTTTATTTTAACCATTCCACCAAGGTGACTTGGTTAATGTTCACCCATTGTCTTAGTTTTATTAACGGATATCCGAGTTTATTGGGGGTTTATTATTGTTAAGATTCGTTTAAAGTGCATTACATGCACCCATTTATAGCATCAGTGTACGACTCGTACCCACCTTTAACATTTTTGAATATATGTATTAATCGTTGCTGTGTGTATTATTTTTGCTTGTTAATATTTGTTCTTAGGATAAGAAACCATTCTGTGGCGTCACGAGGAGGCTGTATGAGATTCTTCGTGATTAAGGTAAAGCTCCTTGTCGTATACCGGTCACGTGTGGTAGGTAGGTTCCCAGAGGACCTCAGTAAGTTTTTGATAAGGTGGCGCCCAAATTTTCCGTCTCTCGACGTTTTTTTTTTCCTTTTACTCGCAATACTCCGTGTCAAGGGCCGCACCAACGCAAATCTTCCCACCCCGCCCATTACCCTGAGCTAGTGAGGGCATTTTACCTGCGAGGTGTCGTCCCGACGCTTTTGGACCGTAACAACGTAACGAAGGGGGTGAAATGGCGATTCAAAGTGGTCACAAAATTTCGGAATTCACTTTGGATAGTTGAAATTTTTCAGTAAGCTCCGGGCGGTAGACTAAACAATTTTTTCTTTTTTCGAAAATTTTTTCGAGCGCTCGGCAAGACGGCTCCGCGCGGTTTTACGTATTATTCTATCTACTTTCAGAGTTTTCGTTCGATCGACCTGAAATTTGCAAGAGGGGCGAGGGCGGCGAAAACGGACAATCAGTATGGACAAATTTTCCAATTTTTGACCAGTTACCGTTTGAGGGGGGGTCAAAAATTGAATAGTTTCTTGCGGCTGGCTCGCTTATTTTCAGATTAAAATTTCGATTTTTTGGTCTGATTTGGATCCTCTCGAATTTAGATTTGCATTTCTGCAAAAAATGCGTAGGTCGCAGATCGTTTTCGACCGCTAAGCGAGCCGACGATTTTAATTACATTTTTTTTCCGTTTTTTTGCGTTACGCCTAGCGGCGTCGAACGGATTGCGAAAAATAATACACCGTCGTCGAGCCGACTGAATGCCCGATAAAATTTGTAGATATACTTTTTCTCGAAAAATGGACCGGTTTCGAGTAATCGTGATAAACAAATTAAAAACCGGGAAATTAAAAAATTATGGTTTGCCTTGGTTTAATTTTGATCTGTCCAAGTGAATTGTAAGTGTTCATTATTTTATTTTAACTAATTTACTTATATAAACATGTTATGTAATTAATATCAAACGTATTTTTTAATTACTTATAGAAAATTAATTCTGACGTTATTACGCCCCTAGTTAAAATTTGATTGCATATAGACAGCACGGCATTCCGCAAATTTCTAATATTTTCTCGAAAAATACAATTTAAAAAATTTTCAATGCAAACATGTTATTTTATTGTTAAAATGAAAATATAAAATAAATTCTTTAAAAAAATATGAGTTACTATATGTTAAATTATAAATTAAATTTCGTAACTGATATCTCAAAGTAATTTGTGTATTTTATAGAGTTAAAATTTTGTTTTAAACATCTTTTTTATTAAATTTAATATAAAATGAAGTGGAATCAACTAAATGGGAAAGTAATGTGTTGTCACATCAGATTTTTTTTTCAATTTAAATATATTTGAATAACTATCCCGAAGATAACGTGATATTTTTACCGGTTACCCAGTCAGTTAAAGGGAAATGAAATCAACTTTCCTAAAATCCCCTCTCTTATCATTGGGCCAAAATTGAAGAGGAGAAAATTCTCTACAAAACAAGGCTAGTTTTGTTTGTCTACCATCGACGGTGAAGTTCAAATGTACGAAATTGTTATTCAAAATAAGAATTATTCAAAACTTTTTTCACATGTTTTCACTGGATTTTCTTTTTATTTCATAAATGTATGTATATTCGGTTATGAACGTCTTGCGACATTTTCCCGATACCTCCCTGTCTCTGCTCGTTGCGTGTTGAAAATGTGCGACGAGCAGAGAGGACCTACAGCTTAACGTGGATTCCGAACCACGGGAATAGATGATTTTTACACCGCCTACTCCGATCAGGGAAGTTTTTTAGCCATAAATAATGTTATCTGGGGCCAGCAGATAGACATTTGGTGAAAATTTCTTCTATAGATAGCACCTCACAGGATTTGAACCCGTGAATCTTGGCTTGAAAGCTAACACGCTAGCATTTCAGCCATTCGCTCACCTCTTATTTCATTTCATTTATTTCATAAATACTTAGTAGTATAATATGTAGGAAAATTTTGATAATATTTTTTATAGAGAATTTTGTACTCTTCAATTTTGATTTGATTATAATTTTCACTAAAAATCAAAATTAAGCGAGTTATAGACGAAAAACTACTGTAGAGGATTAAAATCCCCACTTGGGGAAAGGGCGACAGGGAATTTTAGGCGATGTTGCAAATAAAATCGTGGTCAAATTTTCGAATTCAGTCATATTTGAATATATGCGCCCCCGCCCCTCCAAAGATTCTTATTTTTTTAAAAATTTTAAACTATTTGTTGGGTTTTGTCAAGGTTTAACGCCCCTATTGAAGCCTCAGTCGCCTCACCCTTGCTACGGCACTGCATATGGGTTCAAAGTACGGTCCTGTACTGATGTGTTTTAGTTAGCGATACAGTACTTACCATTCGGAGTGACTGGTGAATTAGTGGTGTAAGTGTTATACACCGAAACATCCTAAACTAACTCAATTATTAGGACTTATTTTTGGTTCGATATAAAGTAAGGTTATTATGAAAACGACATAAATTAATATGCATCGAGCAACTAATGTTCTAATGGAATTAGAACAATTTCCAACAAATTTGTTGTAAGGTAAGAATTTTATTCCTTTATCAAAAATTTGTTCAAGTGCGCCGCTCCTGTCAAAATATCACGAGCCGCCACTGGTTGCTGATAGCTCAATATAAAATGGCATCAGTCAACATTTTGAAATATTGGTCTTTTATTATATTTTTGGACAGTAGCTTTGTTAAACGGTACGTTTATACTCAGGAATCAAGGCAATATTTTCTTGGATTGTGAATGGTGTTTTATACCGTGCACCACCACGTCATCAAAATTAATGCAACCTGTTTTGAAGAAAATGGCTCAAGACATACAAATTACCGAAAGTAGCAGAAAATTTCCAGAAACTCCGTATCAGTGGAGTAGCAGTTGTGAAATTAAACAAGAAGAGTTGGAAGATGTAAAATTTAATGTAGAAGATTTCCATCATTCCATCGACATTAAAGAAGATGACGATATTGAACAATTAACACAGAATGAAGAAAGTTCAAATTTATTCCAGTGTGCAGTTTGTGGGTATAAAGATACATGTAAGCAAGCTTTAACTGTGCATTTAAAAACTCATCGTTCTTCCATTGCTTGTGCAATTTGCAAATATAAATGTGTTCGAAAATTTCGTTTAAAAGAGCACTTAAGAACTCATACCGGTGAGAAACCGTTTAATTGTAACATTTGTGCGTATAAATGTTCACAAAGATCAAATTTAAATATTCATTTAAAAACTCATAGCAGCGAGAAAACTTTTAATTGTAAAATTTGTGCCTATAAATGTTCACAAAGGTTAAGTTTAAAAATGCATTTAAAAATTCATATCAGTGCGAAACCTTTTAATTGTAAAATTTGTGACTATAAATGTTCATATAGGTCACAATTATAATAATAATAATATAATATTTATTCAATTTTCAATATTTACATTGACATGTAACAAATTACAATTCATTATCTATTACTAGGTTAAGCCCTTTGTTAGATATTTTATATATGTACAGTTATTATAATTTTTATATAGTGGTTTGCACCGCTTGCATTTAAGCGTTAGTTATAGTTAATTACTAGTTAAATATAAATTTCCTTTGCACCGTTGCGCTAACTATTAGTTTATATCTTAATTAATAGTTAAACTTAATCCCAACTTGAAGTGTGGATTAAGTGATAGTTAAGCATTGTTAAAGTGAAATAAAAATGAATCCAGCAATAGAATTCATTAATAATATGGAAATAGTGGACGATGATGATTTAGATGCATTGGAATTAATTGATTATGGAATTCCTAAACAAATTTATGAAAGGGCCAATTATTTTGATGAAATGGACAGTTCTACTTTTAGAAAAAGATTTCGACTCTCAAAGGAAACAGTTCATGAACTTTTACTACAAATAGAAGATAGGTTGTAATTTCCTTATGATTTAAATAATTGTGTTTCTCCTATGAATCAATTATTAACCACCCTTCGTTTGTATTCAACGGGTGGACATTTGGATGCAGTGGCTGATTTTGCTGGTATGCACTTATCTACTGTTTCTAGAATTGTTCTGAGAGTATCGAATGCTATAGCAAGTCTAAAATCAACTTATATAAAATTGCCAACAGCTACTGATGGTATAAGAAAAATTCAGCAAGATTTTTTTAACCTCGCTTCATTTCCTCGAGTAATAGGGGCAATCGATTGTTCTCATTTCAAAATTATATCTCCAGGTGGTGAGGATCCAGAAATATTTAGAAATCGCAAAGGATACTTTTCAATAAATGGTCAGTTTGTATGTGATGCCAATCTAAAAATTTTAAATGTGGTTGCGAGGTGGCCCGGAAGCACTCATGACTCTACCATTTTTAATAATAGCCGTCTTAAACAAGACTTTGAAAATGGTACATACCCTGAAAGTTTATTACTCGGAGATAACGGATATGCCAACCAGCCTTATTTATTAACACCCTTATTAAATCCTAATACCAATGCAGAAAAATTGTATAACAAGTGTCACATCACAACAAGAAATCCAATCGAGAGATTGTTTGGAGTTTTAAAGAAACGCTTTCCAATATTAGCTTATGGGTGCAGATTGCATTTAGAAAAGTTTATGACAATTATTATTGCTACTTCGGTTCTTCATAATATGGCTCTTTTAATGGGAGATAAAGAACCTCCACCTGTAGCAGCAGAATTAGACGAACACATTCTTAATCAACTTATAGCAAGTGGTTCCATTCCCGATGTACAACTCGAAGGAGAATTATTTGGAACTACTCGAACTGTTTTAATAGATGATTATTTTATTGACCTATAAACTACATAAAACTAAATAAAAATATAACATAAATAATTATTAAAAAAAATTAAACAAAAAACATTCAATTAGCAAAAGCTTTGAAAATGTTAATAATTAATTGGCACATTTTTTTAAAGCTTCTGCTAATTGAATTTCTTTTATTTTTATGTCCAATTCTAACGCTCTTTTCTTCATTTTACGTTTGTCTTGCTTATAACTTTCTTCTGTTTCTCTTTGTTGTCTTTCCCATTCTATTTTTTCTTTGAAATAATCCTTTTGTAAACCAAAAACTTCTTTCTTCATAGCTGCCACTTCTTCATACTTTAAAGCAACATTTTCCAATTTAGAAGTTATCGGTCTACGATTTCTGGGTTTGGGTCTTCTTAAGTTTGACCTTGCAGGTGGTGATGGGTCGATGTCTGCCTCTCTATCCATGGCTGGGTCCTAAAATAGTAATATTAGTTTAAAGTCTACAATAAGAATGTTTACTTACATCCATTTCAGTCGGGAATTCGTAATCCTAAAATAGTAATATTTAATAAAATTATTCTACAATAACTTTGTTTATACTTACATCAATTTCAGTTGGTGGTGGAATATCCTGAAAAAGTAATATTTTTAAGTCTGAAATAACATTTTATGTTTACCTACATCAATTCTTACATCATAATTATTAGTTTCGATCACTGGCACTACTACTGGGGCATCCTAAAAAAATATTTTCATTTTTTAAATTTATAATAACTTGTGCTACACACCTCTATTGTAATTAAATTTTGGAGATGGCTAATCTAAAATAACACATAAGTAACATAAAGCAAAACAAAATACACAATTAATAACTAACCGTGCTATCATCATCATGCGGATTTGTTAAACCATACACCGATTTTTTATTCATGATATCTAAAGTCAAATTAAAAATGGGATCGGTTGTTATTCCAAAGTGCGGCCCTCCACCAGTTCGGCTTGCATTAGATTTCTCTTTGCAAGCTTGTTTCCTTGTCTGTTTTTTTTGATTGTTATAAAATCTTTTCAGTACTTCCGTTGATCTTCTAATGGTCGTGGAAGAATTAAATTCCATTGCAATTTTTGTCCAAACTTGTTGCTTCATTTTCCAATTCGTACCACCACTTTGCTTATTTTCAATAACGCCTTTATACTTTTTAATGATTTGTAGAAGTAGTAACTTCTCTTCGTTACTGAAGTTACTACTTCTACCACGCTTCTTATTATCGTTAATATCCATTTCCATTTTACAAAGTGTACACGTGCACAAAACAAACTACTATACTTTTTACACTTTTTAGGTTATAATACACCGAAAATTTTCGATTTCAGTGGTACCACCTCACATAAATTATTAGTTACTTAACTCGTAGTTCGCGATGAGCGGTGCAAAGCATTTCAAATTTAATTACCGATTAACTTTAATTAAAGATTAATTAACTATAACTTAATATTACAAACGGTGCAAACCACTCTTAAATACATAAATTAAATACAGGATAAAAATTTCAAAAACCTGTTAATTATTTTTACACAATTGATATAAAAGGGGGTCACAGGAATATGATGTAGGATAGGGTGGGTTAACATTTATAGGAGTTGGAAATGGAATTATATAAACGACACATTTAAAATAAAATATATCACTTCACAACACTATCACAATCACAACACTATCACAACACTTCTAGTCTTCCCTTCATGACAAGAACCGAGCGAGTCCGACGAAGCTTCAGTGATTGTAGAAATCATATTTTCGCAGCAAGACTGATTTTAAAAGTTTGCCCTTATTCTTTGAATTCAAATGGTCTAGATCGTAGTCTCCAATTTTTCTAATTAGTTCGTTATCATGATACGAGCAGCTTTTCAGAAACTTTTCAGTGGATTTTTTGATAAAATCTCCGACATATTCAAAATTGTTTTCCTCGTGCATAAATTTAATCGTAGTGTAGCGGGGATAATTGTTCACGATTTTAAGAAATTTATTTATACAACGTTGAGCTGCGATTATATTACTGTCTGCGGCACTTCCCCAAATACTGCAACCATATTGTGGTGTTTTGAGTCACCCTCAGTGTAAAATTAATTACTTTGTTTTAATATTTCGCCTAATCACATGAAAGCTTTTTGCGAAGTGGAAGATTTTTCGAGTTTAATAAAACAAAAAAATCCAAGAATATAAAATAACAATAATTTATTTTATATCATGTTCACAAATTGATTCAAAGATGTTAGTAGTTTAGAAATATCACATGTTCACAAATTGATTCAAAAATGTTAGTAGTTTAGAAATTTAATGTTACATGTTCACAAATTTATTCAAAATGTTAATAGTTAAGAAGTGGGAACTCCATAAAATCTAGTTGGGACGAAAAGGGAATTTTGGAGATAACCTTGGTAACGAGATAAAAAAAAAGGAGGCTGTCAATAAATTGGTCAAAAAAGATAGTAAAAAACCAAAATTGGAGAGCTGAAAATAAAGATAATTAACCAGGTGTATGGAAATAAATGGGTGCAAATATATATAATCACGAGCACTTACTGGAAGAAAGTTGAAAAAGCTGGTCTGGAAGACAAATTAAGTGAAACCTTGATACAAAAAAATGGAATCAATTTAAAAGGGTCCATGTTGGAATCATGAATAAGCACGAAGGAAGTGGTTTGAATGGAAAATTTACGCTAGGAGGCGTGAACGTCATCTAAGAAAGAGTAAGAACATTGCATAACTATTTGTATGAAGTGACGCGTGTTCGCGCGATTAATATAAAATTTAAACAGCGATTTGGGGTTAAAAACGATTTGGGATACAAAGAGGGTAATTTTAAGAGTTGTTAGGTTAAGTTTTGTTAACAATTATAGAATTTCTTAAAAAAAAGTTTATAATAAATATCATTCTGGGATATTTTTGTTTTATTCTATTAAAAGAAAATTCATTCACAATTCAAGAAAGCGAAGAATCTACTAACTGAGGGAAAGAGATTTCATGCGAGGCAAATTTAAAATAAAAAAAGCTAGCAAGGGTTTAGTAATTAACACATAAAAAATAAATTCAATTAAAATATTAAAGAAAAGTGTAACAGTCCCACAGACACCCTGGACATTACAATATGTAAGGACTGACCTGGCACATGTACGGACCAGCATTAGCTTCAGCTCTTTTGGTAAGTACACGTCGTACTTAATGAGTGGATATAGCAGGTGTAGCACGTAGTTGGTCTTTTTGACTCTTTCAGCTATTGTCTTTTTCCACGTAAGACGTTGATCTAAGAGTAAGCCTAGATACTTTATCTCTTTCTGCAGTTCGATAACGGTATCATTTATTTTAATGTCGACTGCAGGACGTATTCTGCTGCCCGTAAACATGATAGCCTCAGTCTTACCAACATTTAATTTTAATTTCCAGTCGTTCAAAAACTTGCACACCGACAGAAGATGTTCATTGATATTTTCAATTATAATGTCTTTATTGAGGCACGACGAGTAAATCGCTGTATCGTCGGCATATAATGCGATGTTAGTATGTTCGTGCTTCGGAATATCATTTATATAAATGTTAAATAGCGTGGGTCCAAGAATGGAGCCCTGCGGAACACCAGCCGGTATGCATTTTTTCACAGATCTTGAATCGCCAATCGCAACACTGAAACTGCGACCAGTCAAATAGCTCTTGACAATCCTTGTCAAGGACGCAGGAAGGCGCAGGTTAATCATTTTATATATCAGTCCCTCGTGCCAGACCGTGTCGAACGCCTTCTCCAGGTCTAAGATAACCATTCCAGTGTGATTGTTGTTGTTGGATTCCATCACTACATCCTCAACTACTCTGGCTAACTGATGAATGGTGCCGTGCCCCTTTTGAAACCCAAACTGCTCATTTATTATTAAATTATGGTTTGTCAGATGGTCGACTATTTCTTCTTGTATTACTTTCTCCAAAATTTTGCTTAAGGAAGAAAGTATACTTATCGGGCGATAGTTTTTGGCTTCGGAATTGCGAGCATTTTTGCAGCCTTCCACGACGTAGGAAAGTAACACAATTTTAGGCAAGCTCTGAATATATAATATATTTGTACAATGCCCTTTTTGGGAAGGTACTTCAGGTGCTTGTTGGTAATATCATCTCCGCCCGGAGCTTTCTTGATTTTTCGGCTCTGAATAATTCGCCGTATTCTTTTAGGAGTGATGTTAATTTGATATGCTTCGTCAATACCTTGAAGTAGGTTCACGCTCGCATTTACCTGGTCCTCTAATGGAGAGGTAAGATTCGTTGTCACCTGGTGTACCTCTTCGAAAATATTGGCAATGACCTCTGCCTTTTCTTGGTTGGTATAATATTTTATATTTGCATGACTTAATGCGGGTGTGGGTTCATTTTTTCTTCTCAACGCGCCATAGACTTTCCATAATGAATTGTCCTGTGCGGTAAGGGTTCTGGTTTTATTTAACCATTCTTGGCGTCGAATGGTTTTAATCCGTGTTTGAATTTCTTCCGTTAGCTGATTTTTTTCAAACCGATATGCAACTTGACCCGTTTCTAGCCATTTCCGTCTAGCTTTATTACGTCTTCTTTTAAGATCATCAATTTCAATATCTGCGTAAAAAGTATTTTTAATTGCTTTAAGTTTAGTTGCAACTTTATGAGCTTCATTAATTGCTTTAGTGAACTTGGCAATTTCGTTGTCGATATCTTGAATGCTGTTGATATTTGGAGATATTCGCATTCTGTTGTTGCATTCTATTTTGAATTTTTGCCAGTTAGTATTGGGTATGACATAGTTTGGCGGAATACGGCTAGTAAGCAGAGTCATCAACACAGGCCAGTGATTGGAACTGAGGTCATTGATTGTTTCGGGCTGGGAATAAGACGTTATTCCTTGCACAAGAAAAAAATCTATGGTGGATTGTTGTAACCCCGGCGGGCTAAAGGTAGGTGTAGGTGGATATAGCAGCAGATAGTTGTTGACGTCGTTATGTCCTTTTAAAGTGTTGCCGTTTCTATTTGCGTATCTACAGTTCCATTGGGAGTGTTTGGAATTAAAGTCTCCTCCAACTATGATCTTATCGTACTTATTCATGATATTATCAAGCTCGGTTGATGTTAAATTTGTGGATGGTGGAACGTACATGGCACCGACATAAAAAGGACTGTTTAGATTTATTTTTAGTACTAACACCTCAGCCGTTACGTCGGGTTGTGCGGTCGATTCGTATGGCAACCCTTTTTTAATGAAAATAGCAACACCACCTGCCCTGCCTGTCAATCGATCTTTCCTGAAGACTAGAAAATTTTTAAATTTTAATTTATCGCTCGCCTGTAGCCAGGTTTCCGTTATTAGAGCAATATGGATATTATTTTCTTCTAAAAATAGTTCTAGATCTTGCATTTTGTTTACAACGCTTGTAGCGTTCCACGTCATTATATTAAGGGTTTCGTGGTCGTAACTACCCATTAAACTCTTTAGCACATTTGATGAATGCCGACATTCGAGCAGCACCATCCACGGTACTTGCCATGACACGATTTAACTCGCGCAGAGCGTTTAACATTTTATCCAAGTTGCACAACGATTCTAACTTTTTCATTTCACTAAAAAGTGAATCCAAGTTATCCATACCTACTGGGTTATTATTTCGCGATGTACCAACATAATTTACCGGATATTGGACAACCTGGCTTGCTTGGCCTCTTGTATGAACTTGAGTATTCATTACCTGTGCAGGTGTTTCAAATTGTGGGTTTTGTAGTACCGATGTATATGAAGTGTCGGGTACTACTGTTCGTTTTTTTCGAAGTTCTGGAAACTCCTTCATATGCATTTGGAAGCCTCTGGATGTAATTACCTTTGGTGTGGGTGGTCTGATTACCTTCTTTAAAGTTTTAATAAAAACGGGGCAATCTCTCGAACTTGCTATGTGCGTCCCGTGGCAGTTCGCGCATTTTGGGGTTGTGAGATCCAAACTTGTACAGTCTCGAGTTAAATGACTTCCAGCACAATTTCGGCAAGCCATCTTAATATTGCAGTTATTAGCTGCATGCCCATACTGCTGGCATCTATAACATTGCGTAAGCCCCTTTCTGGCTCTGTACTTCTCCCAATAAACTCTTGTATTGGCCACATATCTTATTCCCTGAATTTCGGTGAACGTTATTTCGTTTTCGAACGCAACTTTATATTTAGGATACATTTTATTATCCTTATTGAGTAGTTTGCAGCTCACCGCTTTTGCATTTTGCAATTGTAAGGCTGCCAGAACTTCCTCCTCATTCATGCGGTGTACGCCTTTGAGAACAGCCATGGACTTTTTCTCATTGGCCAGACTATATGTATGAAATTCGGTATTATTTTTTATTAGATCCTCTTTTAATTTGTGGAAGTCGGCAATGTCTTCGGTAACAATTTTTAACTTATCACCGAGATATTTTAAGTGGAAATTCTTTTTCACTATGCCTTTTATTACATTTGTAAAATTGATGTGATTTTTTGGTAATTTGGTGATTACAATTGGTTTTGGCTTTATACTATTAGGAACAATAGCACAAAGTGACTCTGGTGTTACATCAGAACTTTCCATTGTCTCATCATTTTGTAATAAACCAAATTTGTTTGTGACGTCAACGTTATATATTGTTTCGTCAGAATTGGTTTTATCTGAATCCTTCTTGGACTTCTTCGACATGTTTTTATCTTCAGTATCTTTACTGATACCTGGTAAACTTAGGGAACTATTACCTCGTTTTAATTTGTGTTTTTTAGACATCTCATTTGGACTCGCAAAATTGCTTTAGCAAACTTCCAAAAATTTGTCTATCACATGCGCTGCATTAGCGCAATTGTTCTTATTTATTTGTAATTTTGCCTTAATTTCGCTAATTAAATTAAACACTATACTAAAATTTTAAAAATATTGCACAATTTTTAATATCACGTCACGTCACCGGATGCACTATCGCACGCTCGTAAACACAACCGCTCTCTAACACAGCCGGACGTTGAATGCCACAATTAAAAGTGCATTTAAAAACTCATTCAGGTGAGAAACCTTATAATTGCGAAATTTTTGACTACCAGTGTTCGCATAATTCAAGTTTAAAAAGGCATTTAAAAATTCATACCGGCGAAACACCATTTAGTTGTAAAATTTGTAACTTTAAATGTTCAGAAAGTTGGAATTTAAAAATGCATTTAAAAACTCATACCGGTGAAAAACCTTTTACATGTGCAATTTGTAAATTTAAATGTTTACGAAGTTCAAGTTTATCAAATAACATTTATTAATTTAGTATATAGTAGGCATGAGGATACCTTACATTTCGTATGTTACAGATATTAGGGCCGGTAGCCCTCTCTTCTATATTTAATTAATTAAAGTAAATGTAAAAGTTTAGTTAAAACAAAAGTAAGTTGCATACAGGAAAAAATTTTCAAAAACCTGCTGTGAAAAATATGGAGAATTGAAGAATATAAAAATTTGAAAAATATTTAAAAAGCAAACAAAAAAAATAACATAATGAGCAATACTAGGGGGAAAAAAATGAGAGCGGTCGTCGGACCGTCCACAGAAGCTATGCTTCTTACGCACAATAGAATAGAACACGCTTGCATGTTTTTGGGTGATAAAACATCTAACTCTGGTCAATACTGTGCCAATTTGTTTGCGGATCATCTTTCAACTGTCTATGGTGCCATTGACCGGAATGTTTACCATTATGCTGAGGGAGAGTTTGTTGATTGTCCTCCTATTAGTCTCTCCGAGTCCTGCATCTTTGATGCTATTTGTGGTCTCCCTGGTGGCTTGTGTTCTGGTCCTGATGGTATTCCTCTAGTTTTTGTCAAGAATTGTGTGTTCTCTTTGTGTAATCCCATCTTCAATATTTTTAACATCTCGTTGAACAGTGGTTGTTTTCCACTAATTTGGAAGGAGAGTTTTGTTATGCCAGTATATAAGAAGGGTGATAGAAGTGATATTTCTAATTATAGGGGTATCTCTATCCAGTCTACAATTCCCAAATTGCTGGATAAGTTGGTTTCTGAACATTTGATGTCAGTAAGTAGGAGTATTATAGTTGAGCACCAATGTAGTAAACCGGGGCTGTGGTTTACAAATTTTTACACTAAAAAAAAAGGAATTGGTTTCTGACACCAATCCGAGATAGCGTAATGAGCTGCCACCAACAAGTTAATTGTAGGAAACTTGTATCCTAGATATTAGTAACGTCTCTTCTTTTAAGGCGTAGGAATAAACCTCTCAGATAGTAAATAAAAAAAATAAAAAGAAAGAATGACAATTAATTTCTTTAATTTAATAAGAAATGGAAATTTACACACCAGATAAAATCATACAAAAGTTTACACAAATGAAATTATTACAATATGATTACTTACTTGGTATAATTTATAATCCTATGATGTACTGGAGAGGGCGATGAGCGCTAACACTTCAATATCTCAGTCCTTGGCGAGTTAGTTAAATTATATTAATCACAACCGGATTTAAATTTACTTTAAAATTGACATACACAAACATAAATAATATAAGAGAAACACAAAAACGACACTGGCCCGAAAACGCGACTAACCGGCGATTGACTGACTCGTTAAGATGTTGAAGGGCCTTTTTATGCACTCACGTTATCTGAACTTAATGATACTTTGGGTTCAATATCATTATCTCTTAACTTAAAATCCAAGGGTTGAATTGATTTCCCTTAATTTGTACCATATAACAAGAGGTTCTAAAACTTCATGAGTTCTATAATAGAATTATAAGTATCAGCTTATTCAAAATTAAAAATGTTTGAGGACCTCTTGTTTGGAGAGATTCAATTGTTTACCCTTAATCATTTCGATAATATTATTTAACATTTAGAAAGTTCAGATAACATATTATTTATAATTAAACTTACTAATTAACTACATTTTTTAGCTAATGTGAACCTGTATAATTCTTTAACAAATCATATAATTATATCGCGAGTTTTTAATTTTAATCTAGGTAAAAACTTTAAATAAAATTTGAATTTAAAAGAAATAATATCTCTGTTTAAATATTCGATAAGAACAAGGAACAAATGAGATAATTATATGATATTGATAACTTATATTAATTTGGTGATTAAGTTTAAAATTATACAGGTCCGTATTAAAAAGAAATACATGCTTAAAAAAAAAGAGAATTTATGATGTAAAGACAATTGTCAGATAATCTTAATATATAAAATGCCATTTACAATAAAATATAAAAAAAATACAAAATAAAAATAATTTAGAAAAAAAAGAAGGGGCGGTCGAATTACTACATTACCCCCTGCGAAAAAAAAGAAGGCGTGTTCTTAAAAGACGCATTCCTTTTAAAAAAAAAAATAGGGAGGAGTATTAATTGAACACTCGTTCAAAAAAAAATACAATAGTACATAGGATATCTTCTCATCCAAGAAAAGATACAATTTATAAAACTAAAAAAATAAAAATAAAAAATATGTAAAAAAAAAATATATGTTTATGAACTATCCTTTTGTCACGACACTTTAAAAAAAATTGGGATAAAAGAGTTTGTATTTTTAGCGCGAGCAGTAATTCACTTGAAAAAGTTTATGAGTTCGCCATGAAAGGTTTCACTGTCGGTCCGTAATGTTCATTTGAGGATGTCTTCAGGTGTGCGCACTATGTCTTTATTTTTCACTACTAAGAAGTTTGTTGTTGAACCATTACACTTGTTTATGACGATTTCCGAATATATACCTTCTGTCCATACTACCAGTGCTGCTTCCATCCTTTATATGAGCGGGTTTTGCTGTTAAACTTTTGATTGAACAATGATATTTGTTTACATCATTTTCTGACCTCATGCAGTATATATGGTTTTGACTAAGAGCTGTTGGAATTATTTTGAGGGTTGATTGCCTTAACTATTCCCTTATTTTGAATAGTTACCATAATTTAGCTTAACTTTGGCTTCATTCATGATCTTGGATGATTTATTTTAATTGGTTTTAAGCTTTACTTCTATTACAATTGTATGGATGTTCCAAGTTTTCGTGTGGTGATCGGATATTATTGTTGTTGATAACTCGCTTCCTTTTGATTGCACTGTTTGTTGGTTCTTTAGGTATTTTCCAGTGGGATACGCGTTACTGTCCTTTAAAAAAATTTGTGTACACACACTTTGTCTTTGGTTCGCGTAGGAGCAAATTTCCGCACTTTTGCTTAATAATGATTATTGATAATTGTGATTGTCATGTACTGTTTAAATGTTTATAATCGTTAGAGTAATTAAAAGAAAGAAGAATATAGTCCTTTGTATACACGTTCCGGAGGATAAGTTCATAAAAATATTAATAATAATGTATAACATATGACACTAAGTTGTAATGACAATCAGATGACTTAATTAATGCATAATACATAATATACAAGCATCGAAAAAAAAATTTTTGTTAATATAAATTTTAAAAAATTTTCTTTTAATTAATAAATTTGTTTACGAAGGTAAAAGTTATTTTCTTGAGGTAGGTACAACCTAACTGCTCTTACATCCTTGTTTTATTTTGTACATAATTTAAAATAGAAAAAGGGTTTTTAGTTAAATAAACTGAAATTTTGATCGAGAGAAAAAAAATTTTTGTTACGATAAAAAAATTCCTTTATAATAATTAATAAATTTTTGTATGAAGTATGAATTTAAAAAAAATATACTTAGTTGGAGTAGGTATTTATAAAAAAAAATTTAATTACATATCATTAATAAGGAACGAATGTTTTGTTTAGATTTTAAAAAAAGTTATTTAAATTTGTGAGTTTTTCTTTGATGTTGACGATTTTTTCAAAAATAAAAAATATTTTCGTTGGTAGATAATTGTTTTGAAGTTTGAATAATTATTACTTACCTTATGTGAGAATTTCTGTTAATTTAGATCAATAGTAGAGGAAATCCGGATGTAAATTTCGCCTGGCCATCCTTTCTGAGCGCCGTGGGAGGTTCACTTCGGGAAGTTCGATCTGTCCTTCTATTGGCACATCTAGTTCGGGTGGTATAGGTTGATTGTCACCGGCGCCTTCTGGTGAGTTTAATTGAACTTCGGGTTCGTTGATTGCGACTTGGTTAGGTGAATTTCTGTGAATTTGTTGGGTTAATTGATTAGTGGTTCCTAAGGTGGAGGGATCTGGAGCTGCCTGAAGTTGTGGAAGGTTCGTTTGAGGGATTTGAGATCCTGTGTGATTTGAGGGTGGTAGATAGCAGGGTATAAATGAAAAAGGGGGTGGTGTTTGAGCTGATGTTTGGTTGTCTTCATCTGGGCTATCCTCGTCTGAGTCAGGAGGGCTTTCATTATCCTCCTTAGCGAGGTCCGATATTGGTGTTAAATAAGTTTTAAGTCGATTCAGGTGTACTACCTGGTCTTGTCGAGTTCCTACCTTACGGATTCGATAAGTAACGGGAGAAATCATTTCCAGTATTCTGAATGGACCCGACCATGACTTCATTAATTTTTTTGAAATTCCTATCTTACCAGCTGGGTCGTATAAATAGACTAGGTCGCCGATTTGGAATTCGCGTTCTTTTGTCTTCTTGTTGAAGTATTTCGTGCGTTTTTCACCATTTTCTTCCAAGGTTTGTCTCACCTGAACATAGGTTTTGTTCAGTCTAGACATCATTTCAGATGGATAATTAGTATCCACGTCATATTTGATTCTGGTGGATTTTATGATGTCGTCAAAAGGTAAGACCATATCGCGTCCATGTAATAAAAAGTAGGGCGAATATCCTGTTGAAGTATGAACGTGCGATCGATAGGCTAACAAAACGTATGGTATCCATTGGTCCCAGTCGCGTTGTGTATCAGATACGTAACAGGCTAAAATGTCCTTGAATACGCGATGGCTGCGTTCGATTACACCGTTTGCTTGAGGATGATATGCCGTGGTTTGAATTTTTTCGATATGTAGTAACTTACAAGTCTCCTTAAAAAGTTTCGATAAAAAATTTGCTCCCTGGTCAGTTATTAATTGCTTGGGCGATCCGTGTCTGGTAATAATCTGTGTAACGAAAGCTTTCGCTACTGTTTCCGCTGATTGGTTGGGTATAGGTATTGCTTCCGGGTATTTAGTAAAATGGTCCTGGAAAGTTAATAAATATTTGTTACCGTTGTCAGAGGTGACAAATGGTCCTACAATATCCATTGCGGTTCGTTCGAAGGGTTCCGTTATCTGTGGGAAATAATGTAATGGTGCTGGTTTAAAGTGAGGCGATGTTTTCCTTTGGTTGCAAATGTGACACGATGCTACGTAATCATTGATATCTTTCCTCATGCTAGGCCAGAAAAATCTGCTCTGCATGAATTTTAAAGTCTTCGTCTGTCCTGGATGTCCAGCAAGAGGGATGTTGTGAAAGTCGTGAATTGCTTTGTTAATAAAAGTCCTTGGGACGACTAGCAGATCTCGTCCTGTAGAGTTGTCCATCTTATACAATAATCCATCCTTATCTAAATAATAGGATAAGTCCTTGTCTTCGCTTTCTTCGATGTCCTGTATCAAAATCCTACAAAAGTGATCATTTAGTTGCTCTTGCCTTATTTGACTCCTGTTCCACACGGGTATCATTGGGGGATCTTCGTTGATTACGTTTACCGATTGAGTTATTTTAAGATGATCGCATATCTTGATTATAATTGATGTATCTTTAAAAATAAATTTTACCATTGAGTGTACGGTGTTCCAATCTAAATCGTTGACTTCTTGGGTTAGTTTGGGTAACGCGAGATTGAAATCCTTATTATGTAAGCATAATTTGCGTAAGTTATCGAGTGCGTCGAACAAGGTTTCATATAACGGTTTTCCGTAATGTTCGCTTTTAATTACCAAATAGTAGATGTTTCTTTCTGGAAGATTTAATGATGCTACTTCTCCTAGATCTTTATTTTGCGACTTCAATTGATCTATACTGCCAAATACTGATTTGAATTTATTCGCAATACCTGAGTTCATATTAAAATCTTTGGATACAAAAAGGGCTAAGGAGTGGTCATCTGGGATTGTTAGTAAGTTAGTTTTTTCAATGATTATTCTGGGATTCTCAGGAATGCTATTGGATTCGTGTGCTGAGATGAACTCTTTGAGTTTAGGACGTTCAAACATAAAAGCTCGACTAAGAGCATCTACGTTTCCGTGCTTTACTCCTGGTCTGTGAATAACTTCAAAGTCGTATTCTGAGAGTAGGATTGCCCATCTAGCAAGTCGAGAAGTTGCGTCCTTAAGGGTTAGTAGCCACTTTAAGGGTCGGTGATCTGTAATTATGGTAAACTTTCTTCCGTATAAATAACACCTGAATTGTTTTATCCCAAAAACTACTGCGAGGCATTCCAATTCTGTAACCGTATAATTTCGTTCTGCTTTCTGTAATTTTCGACTGGTGAAGGCGATAGGTTTTTCGTATCCATCTCTTTTTTGACTTAAGATGGCTCCAATTCCTGTTCCGCTGGCGTCTGTAGCTAGAATAAATGGTTCCTTGAAATCCGGGTATATAAGAACATCTTCAGATTTCACTGCGGTTTTTAGTTTGTGGATCGATTCCATTACCTCTGGGGTGATTAAAAATTTGCTTTCCTTCTTGGTTAAATTTGTCAATGGTAAAGCTAGTTCCGAAAAATTTTTAATGAAGCGTCGGTACCAGCCTACTAGTCCTAGAAATGACCTTGTTTCCGTGATGTTTCGTGGTATTGGAAACGATTCCAATGCTTTCAACTTATCCGGGTCAGGTTTCAGTCCTGTCTTCGTGACGATGTGGCCTAGATATTTTACTTCTTCTACTAAAAATTTGCATTTACTTGGTTTCAGCTTGATGTTTCCTTCTTGAAGTTTATTAAAAACGGAGCCCAATCTAAAAAGGTGTTCGGTTATGTCGCTCGTGCTGAATACTATAATGTCGTCTAAATAGACTAAGCACATATTTCCTGTTAATCCTGAGAGTGTGACGTTCATAAATCTCTGAAAGGTCGCCGGGCTGTTGATGAGACCAAAGGGCAGGCGATTATATTCGTAATGTCCAAACATAGTTGAGAATCCTGTCTTTTCTTTGTCGGCTTCTTCAACTTCAATTTGGTGAAAAGCTTGTGAAATGTCGAGGACGCTAAATAATGTGGAAGAATGAAAGTATTGTTCGATAGTTTCATGTAAATCAGGCAACGGATAGAAATCGCGTTTAGTCACGGCGTTCAATCCACGATAATCTATACAAACTCGAACCTTTGTTTCGCCATCTGGAAGGTTTTTCACAATCATTACTACAGGTGCACTCCACGGTGAGTCGGAATGAGAAATGATCTTCGCTTTTAACAGTTTATCGATTTCGTTCTTCAAGATTTCCCTTTGATGGAAGGGCACACGATAAGGCTTCTTCGCTATTGGTGGTATATTCTCAGTGATTATTCTATGTTTTACGTTGTGTACACTCGTTAAGTTTTCATCATCTAATGTAAAAATGTTAATATAATTAGATAGAAGTCCATAAAGTAGATCCGTGGTGGTGTCATCCAGGTGTCCTAAATTAAATTGCGTTAAGATTTCTTCGCAGTTGTTTCTTGAGGTATTTATTACGTTGATTTTTCTTGCTGAATCGCGTTTGCTGTTCTTGTCTAAAATCGTTATGTTATTTGATACCTTGGCAATTTGTGAGTTTGGCTTCAAGATTACATCAAATTCATTCGCGTTTATTACCCTTGTTACAATATTTTTATTACCGCTGTTAACTACTGTACTTGCTATGATTATTCCTTGGTGGTTTTGATCATCTTGTTCGACTAGTAAATCTTCGGTTTGATTGTCTCCGGCTTTGAAGGGATATCCTTTCTTGAATTTAATATTAAAATGTTGCTCACTTTCCGATCGTCTTGGTATAATTAATTCTTCATCCGTTGTTAGGGTTCCTATAAAATTTTCGGTGTTGTGATTTTCATATTCGTTTGTAGGACTTTTGTTAACTTCCAATCCGCATTTACTTGAACTTTCATTGTTGCATCCATTACACGTTTCTTTGTCAAAATACCCATGTTCAACAAATTTACCATACCTTTTTTCTTTATTGTTTAGTTCATTTTCCTTATTATCCTTTTGTTTACCACTGCTGGGTGTAAAGCACTGCTCGCTTTTTTTTTTCATTTTAAATTCTTCTTCCTGATGATTCTTTATATTTTCTAATTGTTTACCGCTGCTAGGTATGAAGCACTGCTCGCTCCTAAAATTTTCTTTAATTTTTATTTCTTGACCGCTGCTAGGTATGAAGCACTGCTCGCTCCTAAAATTTTCATTAATTTTTGATTGTTGACCGCTGCTGGGTATATTTTCTAATATTTCTATATCACTTTCTTCTCCATTTCCTACTTTCATCCTCCGGGCACTGTGTACATCAGCACCTCGGTTATACCTATAATTAGAACCATTTTTGTCTTGATTGAGAAGTCTATGCGCATTAGCTCCTCCATCGGTTTTATTAGATCTGGTTAAATTGGCAACTCCTTGGAACGGGTTACTTGAGTCTGCAGTTTCAAGCTTCCCACTTGGAATTGACAACTTAACTTCAATCCTTTCATCATCGGATAATTTCTTGATAACATTGTAATCAATAGAACAGGCCAGTTGACGTTCGATTGGCTTAATTCGCGACGTCTCGCGAGTTACCTTTCTTGGTGTCGACTTGGCTTGAATTGATTCAATGGTATCCTCCTTATCCTCTGATGAACCGTACGTATTAGTACTGGTACATGGTTCCGGGTAAAATTTCGTTTTACTATTCGTATCCGTTTTCATTTCGCGGTCGGTCCAATTTGATTTTGGTTTCCCTCTGGTTAATTTTTCGCAATAAGTAATGTCTTTATCCATCGCTATCATTTGAAATGTTTCGCTAATTAATTTTAATTTATTTGTTAAGAAATCTATGTTCGCGTTGGTTAAATGTAGAAGGTCTCTACCTATGATTCCATCGGCCTGTAAGTTAATATTTTCACAAACAACAAAATAAAATTGAAATAAGTCAGGGTTAATTGTTGATCCTACTGTAATGGGTAGTACGCCAAGAGCTTTTTGTTCCACTCCTGCAATTCCTGTTAAAAATATATCGGTTTTTGGTTGTTCTAGAGTATCTAAACTTAAAATGTTGGATTTCAACAAGCTGACACACGCTCCTGAATCTATTAGAAGTTTGCATGGTTTGTCGTTTAATAATAGCTCGACGATGCATGGCGTCTCTGGTGTTGGTGAATAAAAAGTGGGTATAAAGTTGATTTTGTTGTTGTTGTTTGTGATAGCTTGGATATTTGGCTTTGGATTACTTATTTTTCGGAGGCGTCCACCATCGATCGAGGGGTGAAAGAGGTGGCGTTTGAGTTTAAAAGTTGGCTTCGCTTTGTTGAATGGTTTTTATCGTTGGTTCGCCTGTGGTCATAATTTAAATCAGCATCATCAAATCTTACTCTGTTTCTTCTGCGATCATTATTTGGATTGTTCCCTCGGTTTGGATTGGGGTTGTCCCTTCGATTAAAGTGAGGATCGTCCCTGTCATTGAAATAAGAATTCTGCCGAGTTTGATTGGAGTAGTTGTTGGCTGTGTTCAAATTTCTTCGATTATATTTGTCGTTTTGATGATTTTTGTCGTTGGGTCGATAGCTTTTATTACTTACGTCGAATGGCCCGTTACGAAAATTCGGTTTTTGTTGATTGAAGTTTCCTCGATTTATTTGGGGGTCTTGAAAGTTTTCCTGCCTTGGATAATTTTTGTGGCGAGGGTAGTTGTAATTTGGGTCGGGTCGATTTTTCGGCCTTCTGTCGGAAAACGCTTGGAAGTCGTCTCGTTGATTTGAACTTATATCGATGTTGTACGAAGTCGGGCGTACCTTGGTTAATGATTCATTAATTTCTTGGAATTTGGCTGTTTCTTCAGCTTCGTCTATCGTGAGGTTTTCTGTGCGCATCAGCGTTACGCCGATCGCCTTTATCAGGTCCTTCTTGAGTCCTACCTTGAATTGCGTTAGCAGTATTTGAGCGTTTTTTGATTTTATTCCGGGTTTTTCTTCCTCCGTTGCATTCTTCAAATCTTCTGATAGTACCTTTTGTGCTATGGTTTTCAATCTGGTGGTGAAGACTGACACTGATTCGTCGTGCTTCTGGTAACATCTTTGTATTTGATTTGCCGCTTCGCCTGGAATTTTCAGTCTGCTAAATTGTTTAATTATCCTGGCCTTGAATGTCCTATAACTCATGGATTCGAGTTCCGGGTTTGCTTTAAAAAATTTTAGGGCATTACCCTGTAATTTAAATTTGGCAATGTTTAGCATTGCTGTTTTGGTTAGGTTTTCCATACGGGATAAAGCTTCAATCCGTTCGAAATAATGTTCTGGGTTGCTTACTCCGTTGTACTCATTTATGCTATTAGCTAGCATACTTAGCGATACGTACGGCGATGGAAAGTGTGGCGCCATTTGGTGTTGTAGTGCCGATAATGGCGGTATATGTCGTTGTGGTGTTTGTTGTTGCGACGTAGGTCTGGTATGGTTAATACCAATTGGATCGTTGGAAATATTACTATTGCTACCCGTACTTTTGACAGATCCGTCGTCGCTATTCGTATCAGACATTACGAAAAGAAGAATTTAAAGCAAGATTTTTGGGGTGAAAAAGAAATTTTTAGCGCAGGGGAACGCAAAGAAGAAAAATTTGGCGTAATAAAGATATAGCTAAAAAAAAATTTATTAGTAGCGCATTACTGAAAAAAAATTTATTATTAGCACATAAAAAGGGATATATCTGAAAAAAAAATTATTAATAGCACATAAAAAAAATATGGCTGAAAAGGAAATTCTATTAAAAATTACAAAAGAAAATCATAAGAGCACATATCAGAAATAGCTGAAAAAAATATTTATTAAGCACATAAAATTTGTAAAATTGTAGTAAGCAAATTCAATGCTGAAAAATAAAATTTTATACCACACAAAAATTTCGTAGAATTGTACTCAAAGAAAAATTAGAATTGATGTTGAAAATTAAAATAGAAAAAATAGGATTTTTGTTATGAATTTGAATTTTTAAATTTTAACTTATACGCTGAATTGAAACCTAATAAAATAGAAAAAGAGAATATTTTAAATAAATTAGAAATTTTTAAATTTTACGCTGGAGTGAAAGAGATCGAATCCTCGCAACTTAGACTATTATTACTTTAATCTCAGACTCAAGATTAATTATGGATTGTAGTCTTTTACCAGAAATAATAGTACTAGGTTTAGTTGAGGTAACAAGGACACGTTAAAATGATTTTTAATTTTACGCTGAATTGAAAGCTAAAACAAAATTGAATTGAATTTATTTACTTTATCTGAGGTTTATTTTGGTTTCGTGAAAAAAACCTTGGTTTTACCGTAATCCCACCGCTGCCACCATTGTAGTAAACCGGGGCTGTGGTTTACAAATTTTTACACTAAAAAAAAAAGGAATTGGTTTCTGACACCAATCCGAGATAGCGTAATGAGCTGCCACCAACAAGTTAATTGTAGGAAACTTGTATCCTAGATATTAGTAACGTCTCTTCTTTTAAGGCGTAGGAATAAACCTCTCAGATAGTAAATAAAAAAAATAAAAAGAAAGAATGACAATTAATTTCTTTAATTTAATAAGAAATGGAAATTTACACACCAGATAAAATCATACAAAAGTTTACACAAATGAAATTATTACAATATGATTACTTACTTGGTATAATTTATAATCCTATGATGTACTGGAGAGGGCGATGAGCGCTAACACTTCAATATCTCAGTCCTTGGCGAGTTAGTTAAATTATATTAATCACAACCGGATTTAAATTTACTTTAAAATTGACATACACAAACATAAATAATATAAGAGAAACACAAAAACGACACTGGCCCGAAAACGCGACTAACCGGCGATTGACTGACTCGTTAAGATGTTGAAGGGCCTTTTTATGCACTCACGTTATCTGAACTTAATGATACTTTGGGTTCAATATCATTATCTCTTAACTTAAAATCCAAGGGTTGAATTGATTTCCCTTAATTTCCCTTAATTGTAACGAACCCAATAACCACCCCCGGCAAGATTACCAGGTCCCAGAAATAAAAATTTCTGGTGTTCAAAACATTGTTCCTCTAACCGATCTACTAAAAGAGACAACGGGAGACAAATACATGATAAAATCTACCAGCAACGAAAATGTCACAATCAGGGTCAATAATCCACAGCATTACAGTCAAGTAATCAAGAAACTGCATAGTAAAGGTACGCAATTTCATACATTTCAGAAAAAAGCAGACAAACCTTTTAGAGTTGTATTACGACACATGCATCAAACTACCAATATTGACAATATCAAATCAGAATTAAAACAACTGGGACATGAAGTTCTCAACATAAGCAACATCGTCCATGCTAAAACGAAGCAACCACTTCCATTATTCCATATTGGACTCAAGGCAGCAAATAACAATAAAGAAATTTATGAAATTAGAGGACTATTAAACACGATAGTAAAATTCGAACCTCCGCACGTCAATAGAGAAATCCCTCAGTGTTCCAGATGCCAGCGTGTGAATCACACAAAAAATTATTGCTATTTCAGCCCTCGCTGCGTCAAGTGTGCCGGGTCCCACTTAACTAGTAACTGCCACATGAAGGATAAAATAAATAAAGATGTTAAATGCGTCAACTGTGGCGAAAATCACCCCGCCAGTTACAGGGGATGTCACTATATAAAACAAATTCAAAATTTAAAATATCCTCCCTCAAGAATGCGACCAACAACTTCACAAAATAATCAGATTAACATATCTAATACCATACCTAACATATCATATGCTGAAAAAGCAAGTTCAAATACCCAACCAAACCAAAACTTACATTTCACTACAAATACAAATGCCTCAGCGCATCAGCCAAACAATATAGAAATTATGATGTCAAAATTGATGGAGAGGATGGACACCATGCTGAATCTCCTAACCACACTCATATCAAAAATCAATTAATGGGGCGCGTACTTCGTATAGCTGTCTGGAACGCCAACGGTTTACTTCAACATGGTCAAGAGGTTAGTAAATTCTTATTAAATGAAAACATTGATGTGTTTCTGATCTCTGAATCGCACTTCACTGATAGAAGCTACCTAAAAATCCAGAACTACAATATTTATCATACCAATCACCCTGGTGCAAGAGCGAGGGGCGGCACAGCAATAATAATAAAAAGTTCAATTAAACACCACGAACGTGAAGAATACTCTAAAAGTCACTTGCAAGCAACCAGTATTGAGGTTGAGGACTGGAATGGTAAACTAACTATTTCATCAATTTACTGTCCCCCGAACATAACCATCCATAAAGAAGACTTTGAGGAATTTTTTAACACCCTTGGCCATCGCTTTATCGTAGGTGGCGATTTCAACGCGAAGCATCCCCATTGGGGATCTAGACTGACAAATCCAAGAGGCAGACAGCTGTACCACGCTATAACAACACACAACCTACATCACTTATCAACAGGACATCCCACATATTGGCCAACAGATCAAAATAAAATCCCGGATTTACTCGACTTTTGCATAACAAAACGAATTGCGGCAAATTATCTCCATATTGAACCCTCCCTAGATCTGTCATCGGATCATACGCCTATTATAGTCACTCTCTCTACCCAGATCAAAAATAAAAGTAAACCAATTACACTCCATAATAAAAACACCAACTGGGACTACTTCAAAATTTTAATTGATCAATCACTTAACCAGCAAGTTACTTTAAAGAAAGACGAAGACATCGATCATGCAGTTGAATATTTTACAAGAATTATCCAAGAAGCAGCATGGAACTCAACACCCGACGTGGGAGAAAATCTCTATATGAGCACATGTCCGATGTTTATCAAAGAATTAGTCATAAATAAACGAAGACTACGGAAAAAGTGGCAGACAACCTTTAACCCTGCAGACAAAACCTTATATAATCGTGCCACTAGTAAATTGAAAAGAGCCCTTCACGACCTCAAAAATAGTGAGATACAAAATCATTTACAAGAACTAACACCAACAAAAACTACAGATTACTCACTATGGAAAGTCACTAAAAAACTCACAAGACCGCAAGCACATATTCCACCTATCAAAACAACTACCGGACAGTGGGCAAGAAGCAATAAAGAGAAAGCGGACACTTTTGCTAAACATCTTTCAAGCGTATTTCAGCCACTGCCCAGAGATTGCGATTCTAACCAAGAAGACTTCATCTACCAACTTCTAAATGCACCTTACCAAATGGCACTACCTATAAAAAAGGTTAAGAAACGAGAAGTTATTAAAGTTATTCGTCACGAGGTTTCTTCAAAAAAGGCACCAGGTTTTGACCTAGTCACAGGCAGAATCCTGCAAGAACTACCCGACTCCGGATACAGAATGATGACCATACTATTTAACGCCACCCTGAGATTGGGTTATTTTCCACTCCAATGGAAAATTTCGCAAATTGTAATGGTGCCAAAGCCGGGAAAAGACGAGAATATCGTATCATCATATAGACCCATAAGTCTACTTCCACTACTCTCAAAGGTGTTCGAAAAAATTCTGTTGAAGAAACTTCATCCTCTGTTTGTCGAAAGCGAGACCATACCGAATCATCAATTTGGGTTCAGACAAAGACACTCGACCATAGAGCAAGTGCATAGAATCGCAACCAAAATAAGATCGGATTTGGAATCCAAAAGGTACTGCTCTTCAGCCTTCCTGGACGTCTCGCAAGCCTTTGACAAGGTTTGGCACGATGGGCTACTGTATAAAATTAAAAAGAGCTTACCATACACCTATTATACAGTTCTCTCATCATACCTTGGAGACCGGTGCTTTTTTGTCAAGCATCAAGATGCCACGTCAGAATTATATCCCATCAAATCAGGCGTACCTCAGGGGAGTGTTCTGGGGCCAGTGTTATACCTTATATACACAGCAGATATACCAACCGATGACAATACCACGCTAGCAACTTACGCTGATGATACTGTCATAATGACATCTAATACGGAGACTGGGGTGGCCTCACAAGTATTACAAGTCCATCTAGACAAAATCTGCAGCTGGTTCAAGATGTGGAGAATCAAGGTGAATGAGAGCAAGTCAGTTCATGTAACATTCACTCTGAGAAGAGGTACTTGCCCGCCAGTCACATTCAACAATGAGCCAATCCCACAGTCCAATGAAGTGAAATACCTGGGTATGCTTCTGGACCGGAGACTCACCTGGGCGCAGCATATTAAAACGAAAAAGAAACAACTGAATCTGAAATTGACAAGGATGTACTGGCTCATAGGAAGAAACTCAAAGCTGTCGTTAGAGAACAAACTCTTAATATACAAGACAATTCTTAAGCCTGTGTGGACCTACGGATTACAACTTTGGGGAGCTGCAAGCGCTACAAACATAGCAAAAATCCAGACATTTCAAAACAAAGTATTAAAAACAATTACTAGTGTTCCCATGTATTACCCCAACGGTGTAATACACGACCAATTAAAAGTGCCAACAGTCCAAGAGGAAATAGTGACCCATAGCGAGAGGTACCAACGCCGACTGCAGGAACATCCAAATCTACTTGCAGCAAATCTACTAAATCCACCACAATTTAGAAGATTAAAGCGACGCGATCCACTAGATCTAATCAACGATCCTTAGAATGAAATATACCGAGTCATAGAGCAAACGGCTGGACGTTAGTCAACATGCAGCGGTATCATTAGTAATAAGGGAGAGTGCTACTGAGCAATCTCTCTACACGTCATCATTTACATCACTCAGTGTTGCTTAATGTTTTATTATTAACAGATTGTAACAGTTCTTTGATAAAATAAAAAAAAAAAAAAAAAAAAAAAAAATCATTTCGATAATATTATTTAACATTTAGAAAGTTCAGATAACATATTATTTATAATTAAACTTACTAATTAACTACATTTTTTAGCTAATGTGAACCTGTATAATTCTTTAACAAATCATATAATTATATCGCGAGTTTTTAATTTTAATCTAGGTAAAAACTTTAAATAAAATTTGAATTTAAAAGAAATAATATCTCTGTTTAAATATTCGATAAGAACAAGGAACAAATGAGATAATTATATGATATTGATAACTTATATTAATTTGGTGATTAAGTTTAAAATTATACAGGTCCGTATTAAAAAGAAATACATGCTTAAAAAAAAGAGAATTTATGATGAAAAAGACAATTGTCAGATAATCTTTATATATAAAATGCCATTTACAATAAAATATAAAAAAAATACAAAATAAAAATAATTTAGAAAAAAAAGAAGGGGCGGTCGAATTACTACACCAACATGGATTCTTCCCTGGTCGTTCGACTTCGTCTAACTTGATTTCTTTCACGTCTTTTTGCCTTGATGCTTTCGAGAGTGGTTTGCAGGTAGATGCTGTCTACACTGACTTCTCGAAGGCTTTCGATCGTGTTTCCCATGCTGCTCTTCTGGCAAAGATTCAGTCACTTGGTTTTTGCTCGATCATCGTGGATTGGCTTCGCAGTTATCTGGTGGGTAGAACTCAGAGGGTCAGAGTTGGGGATTTCCTTTCTTCCGATATTCTGGTGTCCTCTGGTGTGCCCCAGGGATCTCACTGTGGCCCTATTCTGTTCTTGTTATTTATTAATGATATTGGTGAATTTCTGACGAACTCTTCGTGCTTGTTGTTTGCTGATGACTTGAAGCTGTTTAAGGCCATTGGTTCGGTCAGCGATTGCTTGCAGTTGCAGAATGACATTGATGTCCTGATTGAGTGGTGTGGCCTGAACAGTCTGGATTTGAATTTCGGCAAGTGCTCGGTGATCTCTTTTTCAAGGAGGAATGTGTTGTCATTCGCATATAAGCTATGTGACAGTGTGTTTAATCGTGTCTCAGTTGTTAATGACCTTGGTGTTCATCTGGATGCGGGTTTGACCTTCAATCATCACATTCGGCTTGTTTGTGGTAAGGCTTTTCGCATGCTTGGGTTCATCCGGCGGCAGTCCCGGGGTTTCTCGCCGTCTACTTTGAAGTTGTTATACTTTTCGTTGGTCCGCTCTCAGTTGGAGTATGCGTGTAGTGTATGGTCGCCCTATTATCGTGCCCAGATCGATCGTCTTGAGCGTGTTCAGCACAAGTTTTTTAAATTTCTGCACTATGTACTTGGTCGTCCTAAAGAGGATTTCTCTGACGAGACCTACCTTAACTTCTGTGTGACTAAGTCTCTGGCGATCAGACGATCTGTGGCCGATCTTTGTATTCTTCATGGCCTGATGAGTGGGATGATTGACTGCAATGCACTGCGCAAGCTTTTCTATTTTAGGAGTCCGGTTAGATTCACGAGGCCTACATGGATATTTCAAATGGGTCATCACTCTACTAATTATGGTCGCCATAGTCCAGTGGTCAGGATGGCCGAATTGGCCAATACTGCAAGTGTGGACCCTAACTTCAATTTGTTTAATCCATCGGTTTCAGGATTCAAGAGGAGCTTGTGGTTGATGTTTTAATGTTTGTCTTTATTATTGTTGTTTTATATCATTATTACCTTAATGTTGTTTTATAGCTTTTAGTTTTTGTGTAAACAGCACCTGGTTAATAGTTATTATTTGATTTGTTAATTACTTATGTGTTTATTGTATTTTTTTTTATTGTTGTTTTAGTATGTATTTTTGTAAAGAGGTACATCCGTTAATTGAATAAATGAATAAAATGAGTTTAAAGAAAGTAATAATTAATACTTTTAGTCTTACCACAACTATTAATTTGCCAGTAATCTAATAAAATGTATTTTATTGTATTTTTATTAATAAAATTAACTCATAAAAGTAACAATAGTAAAAATAATATTAAAAATCTTCGTCCGATTCTCCATCCTGAGGCGGCTCTGGTAAGCGATCCACAACGTCGACAGTTCTCCAGCTCCGATACCAGCCATGAAACTCTTCTGGGATGACACCCTTGTCGCAAAGATTCAAAAGGTCTTTTTTCTTTGCCAAGCTAATTGGTAACGATTCCTGATAAAGCTGTTTTAATTCATCAGGCTGCGAATCCAACGTTGACGCCTTGTTTCTTCTAGTCCGTTTTCGTGTTTGCGTGGTTTGAACATTGAAATATCGAAAATCTTCGGACATGTCGTAGTTAAAGAAGATTTTATTCGTTTCCCCTTTTATGTATTTCAATCTTTTAATTTTTAACCACATCAATTGCTTCCCATCACTATCTTTCACACGGTTATTTATTAGCTTCTTTGATAAATCTTTCAAATCATAGAACTCATTGTATTTGAATTCTTTGGTTTTGTACGCCTCTGCGTACCTTTTTTCCATCTATTACAACGTTTTTCGGAGCCCTCGCGCGTTGGAAAATTGATTTATAATCTGGCATACAATAAACAGAAGAAGCTTTCTTAGCAGATTCGATGCTGCTATGCATAGAATCTACTTCCATGTAACTGTGTCCCGACTCTAAGAACTTGTGCTCAATTACCTGTAAATGATCTATTTTCTGCACAGCCCACAATAGCAATGCTGAAACATATTGGTTTCTGTTCTGACCTCTACAGGTATCAGAAAATAAACTAATTTCAGATACTTCTTTAGACACGCAATTCGTCAGATAATAATAAAGTATGCTACCGATTTCTGAGCTCCCTCTCTTCAATTATACTATAAACTAAAATATTTATGGTGGGCTTAATTTATTGACAGGTATAAAATATATAGACGTAGTACGGAATCGTAAATTATCTTATTTCAATCCAAACGTAAGATTACGCTATTTATTTCTCTTTCCCTATAAACATGGACCATAAAATACATTATTTACATGGATACAAAATTAAGTTAGGTTAGTACCAAAAACATCAACAAAATACAAACACCACAGCGCTCAAACACCGTTCGGTTTGGAAAGCGCGTGACCGAGCTTTTCTCCAAACCGAACGCCAAGTTTGCACTTTTTAACGTCAAACTTTCAAGGCGAAAAAAGTCACAATTTTACAATGAAAAGGTTTCTCACCGGTATGAGTTGTTAAATGCTTTTATAACAGCAAACGAACAACGCACAGTTTACTCAGTTCATGCAAACGAACGCTTTTATTTGCGCTAACTTGTTCAGTTCAAGTTGGTCCACAATTTATAAGGTTATTCACATTATTGCTATTTCATAATCATCAATGTTTTATGAATTCTTATAGTAATGTATCCATTTGTTAATCATTTACTTTGCGGATATAAAATATTACTCGAAGGCTTTATAATACTTATCATGATTATGAATTCGCAACTTAAAAAAAAAAATATTTTCAAACAAAAAGCCTCCAAGCGGGTACCAAAAAGTGCACCCTAGCGGAGAGTGCGCTGAAAGACGGATTTTTTCCTTAACATTGGAGCATTGGAGTTTCCATCCTATGCAATCAATGACGCCATTTTGTAATATTGTGTTCTAGATAATTGTAGCAGTAGTTTTCTAAATCGATAACATAATATAATCAACGCCTTTGATTAAGAAAAGTGATTCTGTACCAGAACAGTTACAGTGCTCATCCTCCAAATGCAAGCAGTTACCGATTTATTTGCTGCTCAAGTGCTACCCTCGGAGGAGTCACAAATTATGGAAAACCCAGGTAAATCTTTGGAGACTCCATATAATTCAATTAGCAATTACAAAATTAAAACAGAAGAGGTGGAAGATGTGAAATTTAATTTAGAAGATTTGCATCATTCCATTGATATTAAAGAAGATACCGACACTACACAATTAACGCCGACCTGTTCAAATTTATTCCAGTGCGCAATTTGTGGTGGTCAACTTGCTCATAGAAAAAGTTTAATACGTCATTTAAGGGCTCATACCGGTGCGTTCAGTTGTAATATTTGTGAGTATAAATGTGCAGAAAATGGAACACTAAAAGCGCATTTAAGAACTCATACCGGTGAGAAACCTTTTGGTTGTGAAATTTGTGAGTATAAATGTGCACGTAAATCAAATTTAACAAACCATTTAAGAACTCATACCGGTGACAAACCGTTTAGTTGTGATATTTGTGAGTATAAATGTTCAGAAAATGGAACACTAAAAAAGCATTTAAGAACTCATACCGGTGAGAAACCGTTTGTTTGTGATATTTGTGAGCATAAATGTGCACGTAAATCAGCCTTACAAGTGCATTTAAGAACTCACACCGGTGAGAAACCTCTTGGTTGTGATATTTGTGAGTATAAATGTGCAAATAAATCAAGTTTAACAATCCATTTAATAACTCATACCGGTGAGAAGCGGTTTAGTTGTAATATTTGTGAGTATAAATGTGCATGTAAATCAAATTTAACAATGCATTTAAGAACTCATACCGGCGAGAAACCGTTTAGCTGTGATATTTGTGAGTATAAATGTTCAGCAAATGGAACACTAAAAGCGCATTTAAGAACTCATACCGGTGAGAAACCTTTCAGTTGTGGAATTTGTGACTATAAATGTTCACGAAGTTCAAGTTTAAAAAGCCATTTAAAAACTCATACCGGCGAGAAACCCTTTAGTTGCGATATTTGTGTGTATAAATGTTCAGAAAGTGGAGCCCTCAAAAAACATTTAAGAACTCATACCGGCGAGAAACCATTTGGTTGTGAAATTTGTGATTATAAATGTAGTCGTAAATCAAATTTAAGAATCCATATAAGAATTCATGCTGGCGAGAAACCGTTTAGTTGCGATGTTTGTGAGTATACTTGTGCACAGAAATCACATTTAAAATCCCATTTAAGAACTCATACCGGTGAGAAACCTTTTGGTTGTGAAATTTGTGATTATAAATGTGCACATAAATCAATGTTACGAATCCATTTAAGAATTCATGGTGGCGAGAAACCGCTTGGTTGTGATAGTTTGTAATATAAAACCACACATAAAAGTACTCCTGTTCCGACAGCCATTTTGCTAATTTTATTTGCGACATTCGCGAAATTTTCAAATGTTTGAAATAATTAACTTGCAGTTTTTCATTATCCGTTAACACTAAACTATCGAATACTACTCAAATGGTCTTTTTGTGAGGAACCAAAAGTAACGAGGTTATCTTTGGATAGATTAATTAATTAATAATAAGTAAGAATTTGGTTAGGACATCAATGGTGATAAAATCTGTCAACTATTCTTATAATATTTTATAACTTATTAAAGCTTATTGTAGAAATTGCTGCCTTGTTGACTTTTTCTTATTTGTAAAATGTTTTTCACAAATATTTGTAATCTTATATTGCATATAAGTAAAGTTTTAATTGCACTGTAATTTGTTACTTTTAACTTGTAGATTATAATATTGTAGGGTATAAATTAATAATGTAATGCACTCTTAACTAATTTGTTTAAAAGTTGATGCAGTAAAAATAACGATCAAGACATGACTTGATGCGTTGCTTGTAATACAATGAATATTTACTTGTCTGCTTTCTGTAAAGCGCAAGCGTGTGCATACAAATGATACACTCTAAAATGCATTTCTAGTACACTGTAAAATAAAAAATACATTTATATAAAACATAAAATGTCGAAATATAAATAACACAAAAAACGTCTAAACACTTATCATATTATATTTTAAAATAAACTTTAAAAATTAATTATTATAATAAAATATAAATTTTTAGATTAAAATTTAATTTTGAATATTACAGGAGAATATCAATTAAAGCTAATTAATCAATTACTTATTCAAAGAATCAGAAATGAAAGGGGATAGATACATTTATATAA
This sequence comes from Podabrus alpinus, assembly GCA_932274525.1. Taxonomy (NCBI): domain Eukaryota; kingdom Metazoa; phylum Arthropoda; class Insecta; order Coleoptera; family Cantharidae; genus Podabrus; species Podabrus alpinus. The sequence goes on from OW026452.1 coordinate 33,430,373, forward strand.
AATATTATATCCCGTTTGCTAATATTAATAAGTTTGAAAGTCACCAATAAAATTTAACCAGCAGAATTTGTTCAACTATTTATCAATTTTTGTATGTACAGAAAAAGTTACCATTTTTGTTTACCAGTTTAAGTTACCATTATGATGTGCATGCTACTCTTTGGAGAATATTTGTATTTAGTATTATTAAAGCAGTAATAAAATATTTAAAAATAATTGTTTTTTGTATGATATATTGGGTTGATGCATTAATTTCGATACAGAGCAAATGCGATGACATTGGCAAATACAAAAGAACAAAATACGTACAGGGTCAAATATCTGTCCCTCAAAACGGTAGGGCATTGACCTTTGATAATTAATTACTAATCAGGCTTGTATTCCCTTAACACCAAATGAAATACAAAGTACTTGAAAGAAGAAGTCTTTCTTTAATTCAATCTTAACTTTAATAGTTACTATGCTGGAATGAATGAGTCAGACAACTCATATTGCTATGTAATTTTTTATCCTGTGAAAGGGATGCAAAATTACAATTTAGGCACAAGCTGTCCAAGCATCGCTCTTGCCGGATTCATGTAGACTCATCACAGGAGTGGATTTTTAATTAAAAATCAAAATATTCAAATGAACTTTCACTTTACTTTACACTTTCAAATGAAAGAAAAAAATATAAAATGCTTAATAGTTTAATCAGATAAAATGATCCACCCTTGTTGTTGAATGATCCCAAAAATTCAGAATACCGACCTGTAATCGCTGAATTAATAAAAGAGATTGTTTGAAGTCAGAAATAATTTTATATTCAAATAAATTAATTCGCAAGCGCTCAATAATCAATAATAACAAATAAGTACAGATAATTTATCTGTTGATAGAATTTTACAATTATCAAAAAATACCAAAAATATACAGAGTGACGTTCATTCACAAATGTTATTATAAAAACCTTGTAAAAAGTTAATCCTATCTTCATCAAATGTAGATCCAGCCTTATATTAAACGTCCTTGGTCAGCTGCTGATATGGTCGATGTAGATAAGTCGTGGAGTAGCACGTAACACATTATTTTAACCAAGAAGCACACAATTTCACAACATTCAAAATAATCTTCTTTAATTACTTGTTTCCATTTAAAACATCAAGCAGATAAGTGTGATAAAGCTTGATAATTAGATATCACTAGTCGAATTTAGTTACAACTTTTTGTTTACAAATTATTTTTGTTAGGGTCGCCTTTTTATATTTTCGTCGACCTGATGAGATTGATTAAAAATTACATTCTTGAAAAATAGACTGGCTTGTTTGACTGCTAAAAATCAACTAACTACGTGCGCCAAAATACCAATTTTCGTTTATTTTGAAATACTTGTGAGTCAAATTATTCCTTTTGTAAACTTTTATATTAACGAAATTTTCCATAATTTTCAGGATTGATTGCTTTTTTGGAAAGATGAGTTTTCCATAGCGTTTGAAGAGTCTTCCAACACAGTAGCTGGTTTTGGAGCTGTTTAAAGTAGTGGATTTGACCATTTTTGTAATCACTTTACACTTATCACATTTCAATGGATTGTAACAAATTTGCAACCCCGTTTTGTTCTTCAAGGGGGTAGTTTGTAGGTTTCGATTACGAATGATAGAGCTGCCACCACTTAATCTTTGTGATCTCGTAATAACCTCCTTGGTGCGGTTAATTACTGAGGTAGATTAAGAAACCTCTTTACTTGGACGTTGTTGTCTGATGTTTAGGTAACGTGCCTCCTCTATTGTTTTGGAAGTCGTAGGAAAACCCAGAGAAATAACTTACACTTTACTAATTACTAGCCGATCGTTGGAGTAACGAACAATTAAAGATTTAAATTTGTATAATTGCATATATTGAACAAACAATTAAGTATTTTATAAGAATTATACAAGATAATACAATTTCACCAAAGATAGTACAAGTTGTTATAAATCGAATAAGTTCAATTATAGGGTAGTAAAAGAAATCCACACACATATAATACAAAGAAAAATTGGTTACAAGCATTAAATTAACGAAAAATCACAATACCTATTTTAACTACAAAGATCCTGTGCTCCAAGGGTGGTAAGTTTCGAGATGGTATATCCTTATTGTAATCCCAAGTGGTTACACTTGTTCGTTTAACACAATCGTTTCGTTGAATGATTAAAAGTTAATGACAAGCAAAATGATTTTAAAATGTTGACCTTGATCACTTTAAAGAAATTATTTATTCGCGGTTCTCGAACTACCGAAGTATAAAATAATGATGAATAATTTAACTGACTATTTTCACTTAACTTAGAAAATTGGTACTTGAATTGATTTTGACCGATTTGTCGAGTTTTCGGTTAACTCTTGAATAAAATTCACCCGTTTGGGTTACTGAATGAAATAATCAACGCGCGAAACGTGTTACTACCACTGTCAACTAACTCCTCGATTCGCTCCCGGGGTATTTTTATAAACTTGTCCCCGTTTCTGAATATTAATATTACGCCTTCGATTTGAATTCTTTGACCAATTGCGTGTGTGCTTTTTCCCTTAACTTTGGAAGAGGGTTGTCTTATTAATTGGATCTCTCAAAACTTACTTCCCTGCACGTGTGTGACTGATTCGCCTGTGAATAGTGTAGTTTTCCCACAGATTTTGTATTTCTTAATTTAAAAATATAATTCCTAACCTCGTTAAAGCAAATGAGGCATTAAATTGGAATCACGCCTTATGAAGAATTTGAATATTTCTTAAAACGAATCTTTTTGGCGGTATATCCTTGATAATCCCTTATTTATTTTCACGTGTGGATTTTACTTAGAAATGACTTCGTTCCCACCGTTTGCATTGATTTAACTAATAAACCGGGCGGTCGGGCGGCTTGTTTCAGCAGGTGGTCATTTCAAACCGTGTGGTCCGACATGGGATTCCTGCCTACCCCTGATATTTTTAATTATAGCAAAACGTTTCTTAGTTAAATTAATGTACCGGGTGTTTAAATTTCTTTACCTAAATTATTTTTATAATCTTATTCTTTATGCTAATTTATTACGACAAATTACTCATGTCGGAAGTTGTTTATACAAATTTAATATTTGTATCGTAATTATGAATAAAAATGAACGGGCGGTTTGTTACAGGATTTTGAGCTTTATTTACCTTTTTGTCGATTTAGAAGATCAAATTATGATTTTCACATACAGTTAAATATGAGATAATTTTGGTTGTAAACAGATTTTCACACAATAAGTTATTTACAGAGAAATCCCAATTTAAAGTTTACAAAATGTACAGGTTAAGTTTCATAGATAACAATTTGCAATAAATTTCATCATTTCTGATTTAAAGTATCTCATTTGAAGATTTTGATATGATGATCTTCATAATGAATTTATTTAACAGGTTTTTGTGTAGCATTCTTATCTTTAGAGATCTTTATAAGCTTGCAATTTCAAGAAATAAGGTGGATGTGATTATCTTTTCAATCTGAAATTGTAGTAAAGTTTTGAATTTTGTCTTGGTCAATTCGGACCTCAAAAAATATCACGACAATATGTACATTGAGATACATTTTGTATCTGATATTATTTGTTTGTGCAGCAAATGTGTCAGTTGAAGACCTTGTATTAACTGCACCCATAAAAAATATACATGGGACGCGCATGAATGGATTATCGAGATTCCTTAAAGGAAGGGCAGGGCTAAGAATGAGTTACTTTTATTACTAAAAGTAACTTTTTTACAAAATGGCCGTAAAAGTTACTTTATTTCAAAAACGGTTACTTTTTACTTACCGAACCCCTAGGTAAGGAAAGTATTGTTATCAGGCAAAATTTGACCCCCCAATTTTTTGACAGATGTTCACGTTTTGAGGTCCCCTGAATCCATTTTTAGCGTCTAAACGAAGCAAGCAAATCATTCCAAATTTTGCATATAAGCTTTTTCCTGTCGTAGGACGAAGCCAGATGAAAATAAATTAAATCGTCTAACGGGAAAGGGGGGTTTACCTGGAGCTATTATGTCATTATGCGTCATAACTTCGAAACGTAATTAAATATGTAACAATATTAATAACAAAAAATTACCGCTATGCAATTTTCTACATTTTTTGTCCTACAAGTTTTTCTCTAAAATATACAGGGCGTTTCAAAAATTTTCGTATTTGTAAATAAAGCAGTAAAACGTATTCTACTAATGAAAATAAGATGAAAAGTTTCTAATAACATGGGTCCACAAATGCTTCGTTTGCAAGATATAGGCATTCAAAAGTTTTTTTCTTCCTATTTTGGCAAAATATAAAATTTTTCATCGATTTATTGTTGAAATTATGTAACCATTTTATTAAAAAATATTTTATAAAAATTTACGTCTGTTACGAAAGTCATACGATGGCCACATCAGATTTTTTTTTAAATAATCGCAAATGTTGCTATAAATAATTGTTGTCTAGACCTTATTAAGTCGTCTAGGGAGTTTTTGATGTTGAATTTGCAATTTTTATTTATATTTGCTTTTGAATTAGCGTGATTAATAAATATTTAATTAAAGTAAATTTCAATTACTACGTTGGTTATTTAAAAGCGAAAGTATTTTTTATTGTAATCAGCTTTCATTAATCGTAAATAGATAGTACTTCGCGGCTTTTCAAAACATGTGATATTCTGCAAATTTATAAATAATATTTAACGTTTGGTTTGCATAACGTAACTAACACCGCGAAATTCTTAGTAGGGTATTCCCCGTATGATGTAATATTTGTACATATTATGGTTTTTCTTACAAGGTTACTACTTTTATGCAGGACTTCCCCAAGTTATTATTTTTATAAGTTATTGCAATATTTTAATTATGTCTTAGTCTGTTTTACTTTCCCATTTACGTAGTAAAGTATTGTTATCGAGTTAAAAAAAAATTTTGAGTTAGCATTTTTCCCATGGTCTATGAGCTCATACGAATTGTTTAAGACCAATTTTGGAATGATGTCCGGATGTGTGTGTGATGTATGAAGTATGAAGTGTGATGTGTGGTGATTCTATCGTCAACGTTTTCAGACAAACGCGTACACCAATTGAGTTGAAATTTTACACACTAGTTTGAAGTAACTGTCTAAAGAGCTGATTAGATTTTGGTTGAAAACCGTCCATTTTTAACCCCTTTTTTAGGGGAATGAAAATTGTTAAAGAGTATTGCCGCTTCCCGGTGGAACATATGAGATTGAAAATCATATCAATCGAAAGAGATTATTTTTCCGCATCTTTTGATACCCCACACTTGATATTTCCATCTTAAATTATTGTTAAAATGCAAAAATAAAATAAGCGCTATTAAATGAATATGGTTTGCCTTGGATAATTTTGATCTGTCAAAGTGATTTGTATTGTTCATTACTATAATTTAATATTTTAACTAATTTACTTGTATAAACATATTATGTAATTAATATCAAACGAATTTTTTAATTACTTATAAAAAATTAATTCTGACGTCATTACGCCCATAGTTAAAATTTGATTGCATATAGACGGCACGGCATTCCGCAAATTTCTAATTTTTTTTTGGAAAATGACAATTTTAAAAATTTTTCAAGCAAACATGTTAGTATATAATTGTTAAAATGAAAATATAAAATAAGTGCTTTTAAAAAATATGAGTTACCATGTTAAATTACAAATTATCACAGTATTACAGTAATTTGGGTATTTTATAGAGTTAAAAATTTTTTTGAGTTAACATCTGTTTTATTAATATTTAATATAAAATAAAGTGGAATCTACTAAATGGGAAAGTAATGTGTTGTCACATCAGATTTTTTAATTATACTACCGTGACGGTAAAAAGACCTAACGTTGCATGGAGAATAATATACTATTATCATGGGAAAAGTATCGTTCAATTCACAGTGGTTGGTCATGAAAGATAAAAATGTTCATCGAATATCGTCATGGGGAAAGCAAGTGGACGAGTTTAATATGTGTTGCATCATTTGCAATAAAAATTTTCAAATAACTAAAGGTATGCAAAGTATCGATCAACATGTACATACAAAGAAGCATTTGGACAACACGAAATTGAAGTTAGATCCCCTTCAATTGAAATTAGTTGGAGTACCTAAAGAAGATGTTGAAAATAGAAATGGCAGCAAAGATGATTGCGATAGAAGAACAATTCAGATTGGTTTAAATTCAGTGCAAGAGAAGGTCACGAAAGCAGAAATGTTGTGGTGTGTAAAAAATGTTATATCCGACATGTCTGCTAATAGTTGCTCAAATATTGGTTCGTTGTTTGAAGTGATGTTTGAATGTGAAGTTTCAAAAGAATTTTCATTAAGTCCTAAAAAAGCAAGTTACATTATCACCGATGCATTGGCACCTTACTTTCGTAATAAAATGTTTAGCGATTTAGGAAATTCGCCTTATTCCATATATATGGTAAGGTATTGGTCTAATAACCACGATAAGGTAATTACTAGTCATTTAGAAACTTTTTTTATTGGAAGTGCAAAAGCTACCGATCTTATTAATTATATTAAATTAGCTATTAAAAATGCAAACTTATCACTTGATAAGTTATTGACACTAGGTAGCGATGGTCCAAACGTCAACAAAAAAGTTTTTAGGGCACTTAATAGTGAATTAAATCAATCTTTGATTGATTGCGGAACATGTAATTTGCACTGTTCATAATTCTTTTAAGCATGGTTTAGATGCTTCTGGCGGTGACGTGTCAAATCTTTTGCTAGCAATTTTTATTTTTTTGATGGTTGGCCACTTCGAAAATACGATTTTCAAGATTTGCAAAATAAAAACAAACTTCCACGTCATCACTTTTTAAAGTATGTGCCAAGTAGGTGGCTTTCTATTGAACCCTGCATCTCTAGAGTTTTAGAACAATTGAATGCTATATGTGAGTATTTTCTAGACTACATTCCCAAAAAGCAATCCCAATTGTAAAAGGCCAATCATTATAAGCAAATAGTATCTCTATTAAAGCAAAATGACTTTAAAGCTCAGTGTACTTTTCTTCAACACAGTGCTTCATTATTTATAAAATTTTCATTACTCTTTCAAAAGAATGAGCCAATGCTTCATGTATTGCATGATGAGCTAAAGTCTATTTCCTTGTCAGCACTTTCAAGAATTTTAACAAAGGAAGCTATTTATAATTCAAATAAGATCGAAGTGGAGGAATTATTTAACATTGAAAATTTATTAGCTCACAATAATATTTCGTGTGGAGAGGCTACTAAAACTATAATTCTTTCTATACAGAACGAAAGAGTACGTTTGGAATTTTTGAGCAATGTGCGAAAGCATTATATTGCCGCTATGCAACATTTTTTTAAATCTGCTTTTAAACCCAATTGCATTTTAAAATATTTTCGTATCTTTAATCCCGCTAATATTAAGAATGATGAAAGCCTTTCTGATGTCATGAAGATTTCCAAGAAATTGTCTAAATTTATTAATGCAGATCAATTAATTGACGAATTTAAAATGTACTAGAAACAATCGATACCACTAATAGTAAAGTAACCAGAATTGATACATTTTGGAGCAAAAATATTTTCAATATTCAGAACTCCAATAACTCCAAAAAATATGGTTAAATTTCAAGACTTGGCCAAATTTTTTTTTCGCTACCACATAGTAATGCAGATGTGGAAAGAAATTTTTCAAGGTCAGGGCATTTGTTAACGAAGGAGAAGGCGTCGATGGGTGTTAGGATGCTAAATTCAAGACTCTTCATTGCCGATAGCGTGAAACAACTTCACAACAATCGTCCGGAACGGAACGGTACATTTTTTGATAAAACTCTTTTGCAACTAGGTCGAAACGCATCGAAAGCGTACACTGCACATTTAGAAAACAAGAAAAAAAGGAAGAACTGGCCTTACAAGTGCAAAAGGAAATGGAAAACCAGAAGAGAATCCAAAAAGAAAAAGAATAATATGCATCACAACAACATAAAACTTTAACCGATACGGAAGCTGAATTAAAACAATTGTCAAGTGATTTAAACGAAAAGAAGAACTTAACAGATTCATTATTTAGTGAAGCTACTACCAGATTGAATAAAGCCATCAGAAAAAAAATATATAAGGAATTACTATTGGTAATACATTAATGGATGCAGCTCAGAAAGCTAGAGAAACTGAACGCAGTGAAACCAAGAAAGTGGACGATATCAAAAATAAATTAAATAGAAAAAGAAAACGATTAATTCAGGTACTATCGTTGATTCCAGATCATGAAGCAAACAAGGTGGAACTCGCTTTAGCGGCAGTTCTTAGGCTTCTATACAGCTACCTTTCTGGCGTGGAAAGTTGTTATTATCTGGTTATTTTTGGTCGCCATATAATGTAACATCACATAATCAGATAATCTGCACTAATTAAATTTTTACGGTTGGTATTTATCAATTACTACATAAGTAATAATAATCAAACTTTTCCACTCCATTCGTAACTTCACTTTTCTGTAATGTCCGGTCCATTTTTTGAGGTGATCCATCCTCTTCCTTCTCTTTTATTTAAAACTTAACTTCAATATCTACACCAAGCCACTGCTGTGGTTAAAATAAAATAATAAATAATTAGTGCAGATTATCTGATTATGTGATGTTACATTATATGGCGACCAAAAATAACCAGATAATAACAACTTTCCACACCAGAAAGGTAGCTGTATAGAGCCTAAGAACTGCCGCTAAAGCGAGTTCCATCTTGTTTTGTATATTATTAGGGTCTCATATCATACATATAAAATGCCAGCTCGCTGCTCTAGCGCCAGCGTGTCATTTTTTGGTGCGGATCAACGTATCAACGGATAATCGGATCAACGTATCATATTGGATCAACGGATCAACATATCAACGGAAATATCTATATAGGTCGGAACATTAATGAAATGATCATCAAATATTTTCGCTACAATTTTCAATTATACCATCGTAATGTCAACCTTCTTAAGAGTAAAACGTCGTTTAGAAGAGGATTTGGTAGACTCTTTTCTGGTGAACACCAAGAGAAGAAAAATCGACTGCGCAGAATCCAATATCTCCACTTCACCAGCAATTTTCAATTTCTTCGGAAGTGGAAACACTTCTGACCAAGTGTTCAAGCACATCAGAAAGACGCCGATACGCAATATCAAAAGAAGATCTTTCGCTACAAGGGAAAAGGTGAAAAACGAATGGCGTGACAACTGTAAACACGGAGCCAGATCGTAAGGCTTCTTGCTATAAAATATGACAATAAATTTTATCCGTTACTTTGATATAACTTAATCCGTTGTACCGTGATCTGATAACTTAATCCGTTGATACCTTGAACCGTTGATACCTTGATCCGTTGATACCTTGATCGGTCAGATCATCGGATCAAGTCTACTATATAGGTTGAAAATTACAATCTTAAAGCACAAAATATTTTTGTAACCTATCTTAATATATAAATTAAATTTGAATTATGCGGACGGACAGACACGGAGCCAGATCATAAGGCTTTTTGCTATACTTTGTATAGAAGCCTAAAAGTAGCGCGCTGGGTACCCAGTTCTTAGACCTCTATATTTCCAACACGATCTGAAACGCTCTGTATGATTTTGAAATATGCGGACAGACGGACACGGTCCGGGTCCAGACTATGTAACAAAACATGTTAAATAACAAGTAATACAACAAATCTGTTGTACAACATTGTTTTATAACTTGTTATAAAATAGCAGAGACATCCAGACTATGTAACAAAACAAAACTAAATAAAATGAGTGTACATTTTACTGCTGGAAGCAGTGGCAGCCGTAGTATTTAAAATGACCTCTTACGTAGAGGATGTAATTTTGGCAGCAGCAGCTTGCGTGATTTTATGTAGGCGACGAGTAAAGTCTAAACGAAGATTTTGGGTACGGCCATCGTTAAGAGCTCGAGGAACATATAGTGGAACAACTCTTTTAAAGGATCTAGCAATGGATGACATAGACCCATTGACAGGAGACATTAAATGTGATGGTAGTTTTAAAAACTTCCTAAGGATGACAAGTTCTGATTTCGAATACCTTATACATCAAATTGGCCATAAAATAGGCAAAAAAGACACGACATTTCGAGATGCAATACCAGTCAAAGAAAGATTGGCGGTTACGTTGAGATTCTTAGCAAGTAGATTTCTACCAAAGTTTAAGCTATTTATTCAAATTTTCTAAGCAGAGTATTTCGAATATTGTGCCAGAAGTGTGCGACGCTCTCATCGACTGTTTAAGCGACAAAATCAAAGTAAGTACATAGACTTATAGAAGAAGAGTATACAGTGCTGAGCATAAAAATTAATGTATTACGTCAATAATATACAATTATTGTTATTTTTGGAGTCGGTGCCAGCCAAGGTTAACAAACGTGTATTAACGAAGCAGCGGAGTACCAATTTCTTAAGAGCTTGGCTGGCACCGACTCGACTCCAAAAATAACAATAATTGTATATTATTGACGTAATCCATTAATTTTTATGCTTAGCACTGTAAAAATATACTTCTAATTTCTGTTAAATCTTCTTCTAATAATTTATAATTATTTTTTATTTTTTAGTGCAATTTTTTTGTAGTGCTTTTTTTTTGAAGTCGGTTTTTTTTGTAAATTTTTTTTTTTATTTCTTGCTTTTTAGTGAATCTTGCGTTCCTTAACTGATTTATCGAAAGCGAATATGGGTAGACCTACTAAACGCGCTGCCCATATGCGACAGCGCCGTTCAAATGAGACAAGCGAAGAAAGGGCGAAACGCCTATCTCAAAGTAGAAAATCTAGATCCAAGACTATTTCAGAAGAGAGTAGTGAACAGCGTGAAAAGAGGCTTTCGCAAATGCGGGCTTACAATCAATAAAAACCAAAGTACTCAACCGATTTTGATGAAATTTATATAGGACCAATCTGAAACTATATCCTTTCGAATTGTGAAAAAATTTTGAAAATCGGTTAATAAATGACGGAGTTATGAGGTAACAAACATTAAAAAAAAATACAGCCGAATTGAGAACCTCCTCCTTTTTTGAAGTCGGTTGATTAAAAATTCAAAATACAATAATTTGATTTACTTTTGAGTTGCTGGCATACCAATTTGTCGATTTTCGACGCAAAAATCAGTTGATCCCGAAAGTTAAAACTATGTAGACGTGTTTTCATTGTATCCAGGATTTTATGAAATTTTTGGAAGGTCAGAAAATCAAGATGGCTGACAACAGTAGTTGCAACAATTCTACAAAATTGCAATTTTTGTAATCAACTCACAATTCACTGTAATTAAAAGTAATAATCATCGATTTATTCAACTTACCAGAAGTAATATTTATGGTAGCAACTAAATTCGTAAACAACAACTTTGATGAACACAGAAATTTTGGGAACAAAAGTCAACAACAACATGAGGTCAGGTTATGTCAGCCAGCTTCTCGAATCTGCAAGTGCATCTACAGTGCGCAGGTGTTTTTTTCTTGTGATAAGTTTGTTAAAGGTGGCCACACACACATATCCTTTTTATTTTTGTATCCGCAACATTGATAATATTTAAGGTACAGTGAATTATTATTATTTAACATTTAAAAATTTTGCCATATGTATTTAAAATACAGGTTGTTGAAAAAAGACTTTCACGGAAGTGCATTTTCGACTACCCTAATTTGAAAGGTTTTTCATTAATAAACATTATTATTTACTTTTTCAATATTAAGCTTTAACAAAAGCAACATTATTAATTACAAACATTTAACGCGCTATTGGACAGCGAAAGACTTAATTAATGCAAATTAATTAAGCAATTGAGAAGAAAAGAAGGGATCTTTTCGACTTGTGAAATTTATGAATTTTAGATACTTTATTTGTGAATCATTCTTTGATAGTAGATCTTTGATCTGCAATTATTTGTACAACCATTTGTTTATTTGCGCTATGCGATTTTTATATGAATATAAACATTTCTTTCCAAGCTATTGAAATTTTTTTATTGTTACTTAATAAAAGCAATTTGTACGAATCCAGAAAGAACAAATTAAGTCATTTTCAACGTTTACCTCTAATTAAATCACAAGGAACCGACTTCTGAGAGTGTCATTGACTGAGCTGGTAAAAAGGGGCATAAGTGCTAAGCATCCCTTAACTACAAAATTTATTTGAGGACTTTAAACATAGCAATACATACATCCATTTTTATATATTGCCATGTATTGCTACTGTACAGATTACATTTTGACTTATATAGCGGGGAATACTAATGGCACTTAATTCACTTATGCTCCGACTAGCTATGCACGAAAGACTCGATAGTATGGGTCGTAACTTGGGTCCATCCAGATTAATTAAAACACTCATATACGTCACCTTAAACTAGTGATCATTCTTATAAAGATAACTAAACCAAATTGAAATTTGTATCTGCTTTTTCTTTGATTTACTACTGCTATGAATAAATTAAATTAAACGCAAACGTTATAAGAACCAAATATAATGCTATTTATTATACACCATAAAAATTCTATCAAGACAAAATATTAGTTTCATTAAACCTAAACAAATTAAATTTAACAAAATAAAGTATTAGCAACAAATCCCCAAATTAAATTTACGCGCCCGAATTTTAAACGTTTTGTCTATTTATTTAAAATAATCAGTGCGACACATAAAACTCTTACCGAACTAGAATGTTTTTCCGGAGTTTACCGATGCGGCCGATATGATGTCGCAGTAACCAAGCGTAGGAGATTAAGATTGAAATCAGCTTCGAATCTTGAACCAAAAAACCAGGTAGGAACGACCAGTGGATACTTTTCTCCCTCCAAATCGTATAATCAATCACAGGTAAGTAATCAAACCAATTTTCTTTCAATATTCTACCATTCACAAAACCATAAAACATAACCATTAAAAACTAACATCAGAGGTCCCAAAACTTTCCATAAATTAGTGAATCAAACGCAATATCCACTTTTGACTGTATTTAAATTTACTTTCCAAACAATATCAAAACAATATCCAAATCCAAAAAAAAATCACTTATGAATTTCTCTTCTATCATCAATAATCCGTCTTTTCTCGATGACGGCTGACTCAAAAACTTCAAATTCCAAAAACTAACTTTCAAACTCTAACAGCACGTCTTGACTCTCCGACGGCTGACTCGAGAATCCTTACTGCTCCCTTATCATTTCAAAACCCCACTAAATTCTCTCCAACTCGCGCATAAACTAATCTCACGAATTGTCACTTTCATTAAATTTAACGGAAAATCCTAATTTAACAAATAAACTAAATAAACTTAATTTGTTTTCTGATATTTCATTGACAAAATCAACAACCAATATTTTATCTTTTACAATTTTCTATTATATTTTTAGATTCATTAACGTTTGCATATTCCAGATATTTGAGGCAAAAACAGTTAAACAATCCTTCAACCAGAGAAGACTCAGATACAATCTAATAACTACCTGTTATGGTCTTATATTTAATTAATTAAAGTCATGAGTGTTTTAATAAATTGACCCAATTACGTCATACCCCCTATCTCTTATAATCAGAACATGGCAATATATAGATATAACAACAATAAATCATTGTTGGAATTTCAAATCGTCTTCTTCCAAACCAGAATTAAATTTGTAACATTCCACCATGTGGAATGTCTGTTAAATGTCTATTTAAACCTGATCTATGTCTACTTTTATAATCACAAATATCACAACTAACAGGTTTCTCCCCCAATGTGATCTATGTAAAAATATTTTCCTACGCCCGATAGTGAAAGTAGGATTTTCAAGCTGTCAGTTGATGGTTGAAAGTTGGCATTTGCCGCTTGGCGAGCTGAAAGTAAATTTTTATACAACTGACATTAAAAATGACACTTTTAGTTCAATTTACCCAGGTTAGAAATTCAATTTTATAAGGTAGCTTGTTAAAAATATTTTTAACACTAGTAAAATAAAGCTTTTTAACACTAGTGGTAATTAGTTTATACTTTATTTATAAATTGTAACATATACATTAGAATTAGAACAATTACTAATATTAATTCCTTGAGAAGTAGATAATGAATTACCACGACTGCTGCTTGTGTCGTTTCTACTCGATGGTGTACCTAATTCAGCAGAATCTTCAATCGCAGATGAAGAACCAGAGCTGGTAGAAGGAAAAATATTGCGAGCAATTTTATCTTTATTTCCAATGGAATCTTCAATGTACCCCTCGGCAACAGTTGATGATTTCCATCCCCCAAGTCGTTTTATTGTTGTAATATTTGCTCCTGAATTTGCTAATAAAGATGCCGACGACCGTCGGAAGCAGTGGCCAGTAAATAATTTCGCATCTGGCATTTTCAGAAATTCAGCAATCTCATATGGCATCTTACCAAATGTATTTATTCCCACTGGTTGAACAGTGCATTTATTGTTGGAATATTTTATAAAAATACGGCGATGAGTAACGTTAAGTGGACGTAATGCACAATATTTACGATAATAATTAATGTAACTTCCAACAATGCAAAAACTACGCTGGATATTGGTTTTAGTATCCGATATATGTACCAACAATGAGTCATCCAATTCTTCGATGTCATCTACAGTTAATTTACAAAGTTCTTCACGACGACATGCCCCAAATAAACCAAAAATTGTTGCAACTTTTACCATTAAATATTTGGTGTCTGGACCTTCATTCACAAATCTATCGATATGTTCCCTTGTTAGAATCTTCGATTTTTTTGGACGGTATCCTACACTTTTCCGTTTTAAGAATGCTATTAGCTTATAATATTTTCCTATGTCCACGTCGTTCTTGATATGCAAACCAGCTTTTATCATCGAAAAATTGGACCATAATGTCGACGATTTCCACAACATGGATTTTTCTTCGAAAAAAGCCAGGAACACATTTTCGCTGAACTTGCCTTCAACTTTCTTTAGTTTGCACCATTCCATGAATCGGTTATATGCTATATCATACTGCTGTCGCGATTTCTTGGGCAACAGATCCAATGTAGCCCTATTAGCTGCTTCTTCAATTTCTCGAGGAACGGCGCCGGCATCAGTATGAGCAAAGGAACCACCGTCAATAATAAATTCATTTTCATCACAATCCATTTTTATTACTATTGCTCTATCAGTACGAACTGTTTTAAAAAACGCGTACAAAATCTTTCAAAAGGTTCTAATAAACAATTTTCAATTGTCACTGCATTAACATGACTACATCACGGCATGCTGATTTTTGTGACTATCGCATTCACATATCAAGTGACGAACATCAACCAATTTGATTTACAAATAAATTACTAAAACAAAATCAGAACCTGCGACAAATTAATTAATGACATTTGTGTACTATATCAATGCAACCTAATATTATTTTTTTTTTAAATTTTTTGAATTAGCTATAACTCGGGAACGACGCTAGATATCGAAAAACTGAGCAAAAAATTCACCCCCCCCCCGACTTGTGCTACCCCCCTAATGAATTATCAGTAGGAAGGCATATGCAAAAATTCAGGGCGATTGCGCGCAAAAAAATTTACTCATCAAACAAGATCTATTAACAGTTGTATAAAAAATATTGTACGATATACATGTTAAAAGTGATTTTATTTTGTTCGTGGGGGTTGCTCAACTCGCTATCGCTCGTTTCGCAAAATTCCCCACTAACAAAATAAAAAGTCACTTTTAACACTTATATCGTAAATAACTATTATACATAAACAGTAAAAAAATTATTTATTATGAATAATATTAAACGTTATTGGACAGTTTTGACAATTTTTATAATTTTAATTCCAGAATCTATTTTGTTACTAGCTAACGTACTTGTAACGCTATGGTTATTACTGCTAATCTCCGGTTGTTGCTTTTTTCAAAGAATTTTATGAGATACTGAAGCTTTATTTTCTAGTGATTCTTCAATATATCCCTCTGCTACTGCAGTAGACTTCCAACCGCCATGACGTTTTAGGCAAGTTATGTCGGCCCCAGAATCTGCTAGTAAAGTTGCCGAGGATCTTCGAAAGCAGTGCCCAGTGTATAAAGCGGAATCAGGCAATTTAAAATTTTCCGCTATACGTTTTGGCATATTCCCAAATGTGTTCATTCCCACGATACGATTTGTGCATTTGTCATTTTCACATTTCAAAAAAAATCGTATTTGTCTTCGAGTTTAACGGGCGAAGAGCCACATATTTACGGTAAAAGCTTAAATAATCGAGATCTCGTTCTCCGCCGTTCGACACAATAAATGTACGCTACGAACTTCGGTTTTGGTATTGGGGATTTTCACTATTAGGATTGTTCCATTGTCTTCTATGTCATCTATTGTCATTTTAGTTAGATCGTCCCGACGACAAGCTCCAGAAATACCAAACACTAAAGCAACCTAAAAATTGCAGAATAATTTATAATATTTTATCTTATTTATAAATAATAATACCTTCAACATCAAGTAAGATTTATCAGGAGCATCTAACAGGAACCTATTAATTTCTTCTCTTTTAAGGATCTTTGATTTTTTGGGTTTATAACCTTTTGATTGCTTTTTTAAAAAGGCAATCAATCGGTTACATTTTGAAATGTCAATATTATGTTTGGTGGATATAGTGGTTTTGAGCACCGAATATATAGACCACGCCGTTGATGATTTCTTGGTCTTGACAATTTCGGATATATAAGCAAGCATGACATTTTCTGAATAAGATGATCCAACTTTATTCATTTTGCACCATTTAACGAACAAGTCATATTCTCTTTCATACCTTTTTTTAGATTTTTCTGGTAATAAATTTAAAATTACACTCTCCGCGGCTTCTACGATGTGTGACGGAGTGGAATCTATTTCATTTTCATAACTGCTATCCATAGTTTCAAAAAATTTTATTATCTTGCAAATTTACGTGTTTACTATTTATACAATATTTATAGATAAAACAAATGGAACGCAAAATTTCCTTAGAAACGATGTAGCAAGGCTAATATGATAGAAATAAAAATAATTCACTACAGAGATTGAATGTAAATCTTTATCTAGGTTTTGATCATTTTTGAAGCGGGCGGAGGAAAAATAGTATGCATGCTTCAAGCGTAAAGTGACTTTTCGTGACAAGATTCACTTTCCGCTTTTAATATGCAATATAGTATTCAATTAAAAGATTTCACACCGATATGAGTTTTTAAATGACTTTTTAGATGTGAATTTTGTGAGCATTTATAGTCGCAACTTTGACAACTAAAAGGTTTCTCGCCGGTATGAGTTCTTAAGTGCATTTTTAAATTCGAACTTTGTGTACATTTATAGTCACAAATTACACAACTAAAAGGTGTTTCACCGGTGTGAACTTTTAAATGTCGTTTTAAACTTGAATTATGCGCACATTTGTAGTCACAAATTTCACAATTAAAGGGTTTCTCACCGGTATGAGTTTTTAAATGTATTTTTAAATGCGACTTATACGAACATTTATAGTCACAAATTTTACAATGAAAAGGTTTCTCACCGGTATGAGTTTTTAAATGTATTTTTAAATGCGACTTATACGAACATTTATAGTCACAAATTTTACAATGAAAAGGTTTCTCACCGGTATGAGTTTTTAAATGACTTGTCAAATTCGAACTTTGTGAACATTTAAAGTCACAAATATTACAATTAAAAAGTTTCTCGCCGGTATGAGTTTTTAAATGCTGCTTTAAACTTGAACTTTGTGAACATTTATAGTCACAAGTTTTACAACCAAACGGTTTCTCGCCGGTGTGAGTTTTTAAATGCAGTTTTAAACTTGTAGCTTGTGAACATTTGTAGATACACATTTTACAACTAAAAGATTTCTCGCCAGTATGAGTTTTTAAATGAATTCTTAAATACGATCTTTGAGAACATTTATATCCACAAAATTCGCAAATAAAAGGTTTCTCGCCGGTATGTGTTCTTAAATGGTTTGTTAAATTTGATTTACGTGCACATTTATACTCACAGATATCACAACTAAACGGTTTATCACCGGTATGCGTCCTTGAATGTATCACTAAATGTGATTTGGCTGCACATTTAAGGTTACAAATATCACATATAAATGATTTCCTGACCTTATGAGCTCTTAGATGACGTATCAAAGTTTTTTTAAGAGCAAGTTTACCACCACAAATTGCACACTCGAAAAAATTTGAACAATTCAGCGTTATATCTGTAGTGTCGGTATCTTCTTTAATGTCAATGGAATGATGCAAATCTTCTAAATTATATTTCACATCTTCCACCTCTTCTGTTTTAATTTTGTAATTGCTAATTGAATTATATGGAGTCTCCAAAGATTTACCTGGGTTTTCCATAATTTGTGACTCCTCCGAGGGTAGCACTTGAATAGCAAATAAATCGGTAACTGCTTCCATTTGGAGGATGAGCACTGTAACTGTTCAGGTACAGAATCACTTTTCTTAATCAAAGGCGTTGATTATATTATGTTATCGATTTAGAACACTACTGCTACAATTATCCACGCAATTATCTAGACTAGAACACAGCTTGCAAAATGGCGACATTGATTGCAGCGCCATCTCTCCACTAGGGTGTCCTTTTTTGGTACCCGCTTGGAGGCTTCTTTACATGAACTCGAAGAAAATCTTATAAATTGAATAACATTAAATTTGAAAAACTACATTACATTTATTGACAATCGGTCTGTACGTTTGCTTGGACTAACTTGAACTGAGCAAGTTAGCGCAAATAAAAGCGTTCGTTTGCATGAACTGAGTAAACTATACGTTGTTCGTTTGCTGTTGTAAAAGCGTTTAGCAACTCATACCGGTGAGAAACCTTTTCATTGTAAAATTTTTGACTATATATTTTATATGTTCGTATAAGTCACATTTCAAATTCAAATTCTTGTTTATTCAAATTTTTTACATATTAAAACTTTTAAATGTTAACAAAATTATGAATTACAAGTCATCTATTGTTAGGTTTAGCCCTTTTGTTAGAATTAAATAGTAGGTAGTTATAATTTTAAATGGAATACAATAACTTAGTTACACGATAAAATTTTTTTTAAAAAACCTGATAATTTTATTAAAATAAAATAAGGAAAAAAACAATTGAGAAGGAGAGGGTAGATTGATACCATAGGAAAAATTGTAAACGTATCAGAGACTCCATGCCAAGGATGGCCTAGTCGTAGAAATTGAAACTTCTTGATAAAATTGTTTTCAATAATTTACTGTTATTTTTCGACAAGGTGTCGTCAGCAAGGTCATAGTTCCCTATATACGCCTCGAACCATCTCGTTTGCATGCTTTGAACAATTTTTTAATAGTTTGTTGGTAGTCTCTCTAATGAAGTCCCCGACGAATTCAATCATGTTATCGTCGTGCATATGATCAATAGTTGTGTATCTTGGGTAATTTCCGATGATTTTAAGATACTTATTCTGAGCACGCTGCACAGCAATTAAGTTGCTTTTTGCAGCGGTTCCCCAAACACTACAACCATATGTCAGGACTGACCTGGCACAAGTACGATACAGCAATAATTTGTATTCCTTGGGTAAACACACGTCGTGCTTTATCAGTGGATAGAGTAAGTGAAGGACGAAGTTTGTCTTTTGCACACGTTCGGCTATCGCTTTCTTCCAAGTTAGACGTTAATCGAGGATTAAACCCAAATACTTGATGTCTTTTTGCAATTCCACGACATTACCATTGAGTTTTAAGTCAATTGTTGGTTTAGTTCTGCTGTTCGTAAACATTGTAGCCTCAGTCTTACCGATATTTAGCTTCAGCTTCCAGTCGCTGAAAAATTTGTTAATTAAAACCAAATGTTCGTTGATGTTTTCTACAATAATTTCTTTATTCAAGCTTGACGAATAAATAACCATATCATCAGCATATAATGCAAGATTAGTATGCTCGTGTTTGGGAATATCATTGATGTAGATGTTAAATAATGTAGGTGCTAGGATCGAACCTTGCGGAACGCCTGCCTGTATATGTTTCAATGAAGAATTGGAATCGGCCAGAGAGACGTGAAAGCTACGACCAAGCAAGTAGTTCTGCACAATCCTTATCAAGGGAGTTGGAAAGCTCATTTGTGACATCTTGTATATGAGACCTTCATGCCACACAGTATCGAAGGCCTTTTCCAAGTCTAATAAGACCATTCCTGTGTGGTGGTTATGGCTGGATTCTCGTACCACGTCCTCGACTACCCTGGCGAGTTGATGAATAGTACCGTGATTTTTCTGGAAACCAAATTGTTTATTAATTATTAACTCATTACTCGATGAGTGAACCACGATTTTCTCGTGACCGATCTTTTCGAGAATTTTGCTCATGGACGATAGCAGACTACTCGGACGATAATTTGAATAATTTTAATAATTTTTAACAATTTTTGTTGTTACGGATTTTTAATTTGTACATTTTAAATTTATTTTGTAGACGCCTGTATTATTGACTGCGATTTAAATTATTCTTTTTATTTTGACTTTGTTACTGATATAAAGAGAAAACCTCCTATTTCAATTTGCAAGTTCCATGCATAAACCTTTATTATAGACAGATTTGAAACTGACCGTTCGAATTCCGAGTAACGTTGTCCATCCGAATCACCGCAATATGTTAATTAAAGTTCCATGACCTGATGATTGTGAGTTTTTAAATGATACCTACGTAAAATACGGAAGTGCATTTATGCTAATTAAAAGTTAAATGTGACCTACTTAAAATACTTGAGTTGCATTATGCTTTATTGACACTTTTAAGTAGGTTTTTACAATAATGCGTTTATTCTTAATTTACTTATATACAGGGTGGTTGGAAACGACAACCCAACCAACCAACAAAAAACCTGTTTAATTTTAAATTAAACATATTGCCGCCTCCAAAAGAATGGCGTCTGGGATGTGTTGTGTGTCCTGCGGATTTATTTGGTGTATGATGCTGCTATTGGAACTGCAATTATCCTTTGAGGTGTTTAAGACGTTCCATTTGGTGTTGATTATGTATTTTTAGGCTATTTGAGATATGCACGTTTGATTGATGTCTTCTCGTTTTATTGATCTCTTTTTCCAGCTTCTCTTATCCCATCTTCTTCTCCATCGTCGTACCATCTCTCTGAAGTCCTGTTGAAAACGAGGGCCTGTGTACATTTTTTCGTTTCTGTAAAAAATTTCTTTAATTACTGCGTTGCCTTGAATGTTGATCTTCTTGGTTAGTGGTGTGTATAATCTTTTTTCTGACTGATGTGCGATCCATTTTGTTTTCCTTGAAAAGAAAACCAACTAACCAATAAATAACCTGTTTAATTTTAAATTAAACACCCACTGAGATAAGAAGCTGGATTTTGAAGTCCACTCATCTGACTGAGCAGCCACGGAGCAAATTAAGGTCCATCACAACAAAAATATTAATTTTTCTGTTTAAGGTCGTAATATATTATGCAGGTTCAGGTTTATCTCTTGCTAGTTCATCATGTGTAACTTATGGCGAAAACCGTCTTATTTTGCCCAAGCGCCGCTTGGTTTGCCCGTGGATGTACTTTACGAGACGGCTAGCTCGTAGGGATTAGCCAGCGTCGGAGATCGGGGTGGTCCTTTGCTTATTTTAGGACCTTCGAGGGATCGCTTATACTCTTTGGGGCTAGCCTTACCTTGGTAACGAAGCCTTGGGCGCCAGATGAGAGAAGAACGTATGGGGAGTTGACCCGAATACTTTGCTCTCTCACCAAAATTAAAAAATGAATAAAACAACTTAGGAGTATACACTTTTAGACACAATGATACTTCAATTAGGCAAAATTCTCGTTTATTGACAACAATTAAACTTTGGCGGGTAGCAACAATTATTTGAATTCTAAAATTAATTTAACAAAATGGATTATAATAATTTGTAACAATTAGGGTTATAGTAATATTTCTTTAGTTTCAATAGGGGAGAAATATTAACGGATGGTGCGCTGTAAGCAACATCAACGTGACGTCACGCTGATGCACGCTAATGATATAACCTCGCTTGACCTCGCTCAGAAATACTTTGATTTGGTTTTGAACGATAATAATACATTACAACTAAGTAATAAATAAATAATTTAATAAAAAATAATAAATTTAACGTATTTTAATTAATTTTTAAAACAATTTTAATTAATTAAGACGTCAAATATTTAGTTGATATTACAGCCACCAGGGTGCGTACAATTAATATTTTTCCCCTAGCATGCCTCAAAATGATAATTAACAATTTTTGACAAAATTCAACGGCATGGAGTTTAACTATCTCTGGTTGTAGTATTAATGGTGGAATGTATCGGTTTGGATTCTTTATAATATTTGCTGTCGTCTATCAAAAGGAAAATGAATGATTTGTGATTCGACGAACAATTAATTATGACAATTTGAGTTGGTTACTGAATGAATTTTGTCTAGGTTATTTCACGCTCATATACTTAGTAAGTAAACATTTCGATTACTTACAATGATGTTTTTGATAAGTTCCTTATTGGTGCTTCGATCGATCGAGTTCCCAGGACGGAATGGAAAATTATGGATCCTCCTCGGATTAGTCTAATACAATCGAAACATACACATATACGAGGGTGAAATTTAGGACGATCCGTTATGCAAATTTGATTGAATACAAATAATAAAAGAATTAACGATATCACCATAGATTTTTGCTTGGTTTGATGATTGTTTGTCCTGATAATTTTTTATACACACAAGGGTACTGCGGTTGGATTTATAATGGCGGGTTGTAACGGGCCAAATTGGTTCCGTCAACAAACTGTGATCACACAGGTGATTTGTATTGGATGCCGCTAGCTCAATCGCGTGGGTCGTGGTGCTTGAATCACTCCAATAACAATCCGGGACGGCAAAATCAAGGGAAGTCACAATCGGGTATCAGGGCGCCACTGAATTTGTCATAAACTTACCCCCAAAAGTAATTCAGAACTTACCTATATAGAAATACGGGGGGGGAGTCGAGAGTGAAATAAAATATATCCAATAACGAGTAACAATATTTTAATTAAAAGACTTAATTTTGGTGAAGCTAATAAACTCAATATGTGAATAATAATGACAGAGATTTTGACAATTTTTGTAGATTAATAATAATAAACGTTGATGAGATTGTAAAATAATGAAACATAAATACGGTAAATAGTTGTCAGATTTAAATAACTTATGGCTAATAATACACAATAATAAAATAATGATATAAAGAATAATAATACTTATGCTAAAGGTGAACATAAAATGTTCAGCACACTGTATATAAAATAACCTAAACACATAAAAGAACATAAATGTAACATAAACAAGGTTTCGGTAGGTCGAATCGAGATGAAATTGACTTGGGTAATGTTCCACTAAAACAACACCTCGATTCCACGTTCGAGAACCAAAAAAAGGGTTAGTACTTATATTTATAATTATTAAAACTATGAACATTTGATAAACCAAATAACGTTGAAAAGTGTGACGTGAAGATAACTAAAATGTTAAGTAGCAACTCCGAAGCACAAAAACTAAAGGAATGAGCAAAACACTTCACTCGGAGTTCAATTGTTTAAAACCGGTAGAATAAGTGATGATTAATTTATATTTAATTTGACGTAATTTAATGTTTGTAATATTTAGAATCGATAGCGGGGTTAATTAAAATAAACTGATAAAAAGTACTGCTATGTTATCGTGCTCTTATTTTGACTTTAACTTGATTTCAATAAAATAAATGGATGCTTCTCCCCTTACCTTATAGATGACTTTCCGTAGACACCCACGGCTAGCTTATAAATTTATATATGCGAATTTCTTTATTATTTTATCTTCACTAATGAAATTTCAAAATGAACAAGATTCTCCGTTTTATAATATTTATTTAAACTAATAAATTGAAATATAAATGTTCAATGGCAAATAATTCTTTGATGAAATTTTTATAAATTTTTGACAAAGTTGTCATGTAAACAATTAAATGACGCAACGCCTTAAAACTAATCATACAAATTTCTTAAAGTAGAAATGGAATAATTGTTAATAAATTGTAAATAAATGTTAATAATTATCTGACCTTGTCTGTGCACGGCACTAAATCATTAGATTTCCCAACATCACTTTTCAGCTGCATTGTTTTTTTTTCTTTAATAATCCCACTTTGGTAATTCATCCAACCATTTTTCTTTACATTAATCTCTGCATTGATCCCATCCAACATAAATCAAATCCAATAATATTCATTACCATAAATTCATGAATTTTATGCACATTGATGAGTAATCCAATGACATTTTATTTTCTCATACACTTAATATCCTTTTATTTTGGTTAATTCACTTTCTTTTTATCACAGTTAGGATACTTTTATCCGTTTATCATCCAAATTTCTGTATCACCAAATTTACATGTCAATCTCTGTAAATTATTTTGGTTACTAACCATAATAACCAGTTTCCAAGCAAGGAAAAATTTCATTGCCAATATCATCGACTACCTATTTTTTTATTTTTTATGTTCTTATTTGTGAGTAAAATTAATCCATATTTTCGCAACTTGATTTTTCTTTTATTCTAAATTGTTTTTTTTTTCGGATCAACCCGCTAATTTGAATTCGACGCACTGTAATTGTTTATTTATAAGTGAATATCGTTCGTTCAATTCACCGTATCACTTCATTCCACAAATATCAACCTAATCCTTTTTTTTATAAGTTTGCGTAACATATTTAAACACTACTAACCTAATTTTAACAAATTTTAACTAACATAAATTTTAACAACACTTATAATTAACAAGATTTTTAATAAACACAAATTTTGTTTTCATACATGATAATCATTTTGCCATTTTCCGTTTCTAAATTATAACACGTTTACTTAAATTTCTTATTGACAAACTTGTTCATTTTTTCAATTCTCCAATGTAGTCAAGTAAATAACATTGCAAAAACCCCTTTTTTGAAATTTAAAATTTTTATTTATTGAAATTTTATATTTTAAAACCCATTTATTTCCCCTTATTAATTTCCATCAATTTCATCTAATTCATAATTTTCTCTTATATCATCATCTACATTCACATATTGATACATGAGGTTTATATGAAAATTTCCCCTGATAAATTCATTTTCTACATATCCTAGCTCATAAGTATTCACATTGATAACTTTTCTTATCTTGTATGGCCCTTCATACGGCAATAAAAGTTTTGCACATTTATTTTGTGCCCTATCACTCACACGTTTGCTCTTTATAATTACCAAGTCGCCAACACCCTATTGTACCCTTTTTTTAATTCTTCGATTCATTATAATTTTTAATTTTAAAACAAAATATTACCCCTTTACATTTCATGATTTAATTTCCCAATTCTACTTAATCCCATTTTTAATTCTGACCAAGATATGCTGTTTTATTATTCATCCTTTTAATTTTCTTTCATTTGATCTTATTTTGGTGACTTAACTTTCTTTTACTTCTTACCCCTTTGTTTCCTAATTATTTTGGTATCCCCTTTTAATATTTTATCATAATAACCCCTCATCATATCTCTTCATTATATTTCCCCATAATTCAATATTAATTCATCATTATCACATTTCACCATCTTAGTTCCCCATCATAATTCAATATTACTTCATCATTATCACATTTCACCATTATAATTCCCCATATTAATCATTTTTCTTCGGATACCAATTTTATCTGAAAACCCCTCTTCATTTAACTCAACCCCTTTATTTACTATTCATTTGTAATTATCTTATGTCACCCAATAATCTAATTTTCTTTTCTAATGTTTACTTAAGTGAAACAATTGCTACTTGCTTTTAAATTATTTAACTTTCCTTTTAAAATCGTTGTTGAATATTTTTCTCTTGGTCATCTTAATTGTACATTAAATGTTTACTATTTTCAAGCGGTTCTTTGTAGTTGTTGATTTTTAATGTTTTTTGGTGTTTCGCCTTGGAAACATTTCTTCAATTTTCCTGGTCCAATAGCTTTTTCAATCATATTTACAAATTGTTGTCATCTTTTTCAGTCCAATTAATCCGATTTTATTCCTTTATTTTCAAACGTACCCGTGAAATTTTCCATCTCACCCATTTGAATTCTTCCATCAGCCTTATGTATTTATTTGGATCATTGTCGTTGCGCTGTTGCAAATTATTATAAATTTTAATGTTGCTGTGATTACGCTGTTGTAAATCATGCTTAATTTTGTTCCTGTTATTTTGCTGTTGTGACCTGTCATTTTTATTTCGTGAATTGTCTTTTTTTCTACTATTTTTCCGCGGTTTTTTGAAAGTTGTTATTTTTATTGACTTAAGTTTCGCTACATCTTTTTTCATCTTTTCCCCTTCTACCGTTATCTTATTTTCTATATTTTCTGTCACTCTTCTATTTTTCTCCTCACATTTAGATTCTACTTCTTGTATTTCTCTTTTGATCTCTCCAAATTTACTCTTCATGCGTACCTTTTCATCTTTTATTTCAATGTCCCATTCTTCCATCTTCTTCTCCACTACATTGAGCTTGTCGTCCAATAATTTTTTATCTTCATTCGCTTTTTGCTTAATTTCTTCTGTCATTTTGTTAATTGTTTCTATCATCTGGTGGAATATTTTATTTTGTTTCTTATTTTCCACATCTCGTTTATCTTCTCGTAACTTATTTTCTTCATCTCTTTTCTTCTCAGCTTCTATTCGTTCTAATTTTTCTTCTTCCATTTTGCTACCAAAACTTTCATTGATCTTTCTTAACATTTCTTCCTCTCGTAACTTGTTTTCTTCATCTCGTTCTTCCATTTTGCTACCAAAACTTTCATTGATCTTTCTTAACATTTCTTCCTCTCGTAACTTGTCGGCTTCCTCTCGTTCTCGTTTATTTTTTTCATCATTTTCTCTTATCCATTTAATAACCGGATCTTCTTTTGTTGTCTCTACCAGAATGAGTTCCTTTTGTTCTCCTTCTACTTCCCCTTCTTTTCCCTCCCCTTTTTTCCTATGCCTGGTCTCCATTTTCTTTATTTAAATTTTCCTTGTATATCAAAATTTTAACCTACCCCTAATCAAGTCGTGGGTTCGAGCTTTGTCCCGTTTTCAAAACGCCCTCTCGTTGGTCGCCAATTTTATATAATGTTATCGTGCTCTTTTATTTACTTTGTGCATATTATTAAGGAACCCTATTCCTTTACTTGTATTTGTCAAGCCGCATTCATTTAATTTTTCATGGTAATTAATTGAAACCTTCTACTGCGTAAGTGTTCACTTGTGCCGTCAAGTAAATAACATTGCAGTACTTACGCAAAATTTAACATAAACAATAAATACACATTGACCATATTGCTGAGTGCGACCCTGTATTCAGGAATGTTGCCAACAAAAGACGCGGCATCATCAAAATTTCATCAGCTTCCACAATTTAAGAAAGAAATCGAACCTAATTTTTGTAGCACAGAACTTCAACGGATTGATTGAATTGCGTGGTGACTAGTTTTGTCGTTAAAACTCCAGTAACATAAATTTGCATAAAGCTGTAGATTGCATAAAACCAAATATGCATCTAATATAACCAAGTATTGGCGATCGTAATAATTGTCACAACGGACGGTTTCTTTTCATCGACACCCAGATCAACGAACAAAGAATTACACCAATTTCGGTAATTTACTTAGTTTACAACCACACACAAAACACAAGCGTTCGTCTTACTACGCCATTACCAGGGATCTCTTGTAGTTCTGCGCGCGCCACTCGACGTCAAACAAACAACTAACTCCTCTCGTCAACCCTAGATGGCGGACTTTTAAAATTCAAAATTATCGCGGGGAAAACGTAAATAGACGGGGAAAGTAAAATATCATTACAGGGTACTGCAAATTCGTCCAGCTTGTAACATATAAATTGTGGAGAGCTATGATTTTCGATTTATTCCCTGCCCTCGACTTTCGTGGATCCGCTTGATACAATTTTTGTTAATCGTTATTGCTTCCCCAAATATGGCGGAACCACTATGGTATTGCATATTATGTTACACTCAATACCCGATTTCATAAAAAATGCGCAAAACTAGTTTTGAGCAACGAAGATTTCCTAAACCCGAAATTTTACTTTTAAACGGCTATTTAGCGTTACAAAATAAGCAGAACTAGTTTTGCGCATTTTGAATTGTACAAAACTAGTTTTGTAGGTCTCTGAATAACCAGCACTAGTTCTGCTTGTTTTATTTAATTCTAACGCCTGCCGACCGAACCCAGATAAAAAGTAGGGTTATTTTCTTGTTTTTAATTTAATTCGTTTGTGCTCGTGATATTGTGGATGTTACAATTATTATAATTGCGCGATATTTACATGTACCTATACCTATAAAAATGCAAGGTGAATTCGACTCGGAATTAGTTCGTTTATTGGAGGCTCCAGGTACTCAAAAACATAATGTTATGACGAAGAATCATTACTATGCTACACTAAGTGAGGTTAAGGAGGCAAATTTGTTCAAAGCTAAATCAAAGCCTCCATCAGCTAAACAGTACAGAAGAATAAAGCGCTTTGATGTAATAAGTATAAGTGGTGTGGAAAAATTAATAAAAAAACGCAAAGAAGATTCTGATGCCATACTGTATTTTGTATCGACTGATGAAATGTTTCCTATAATTCATCAGGCACATCTTACTACAGGTCATAAGCGACATAAAGGTATGTCTAAAGTATTTACTTAAGCTGGATTTTTTTTATATTCTGTGCACCTTATTTCAGCATTGGAAGAAGAGTTAAAAAAGAAATATGCAAACATTACAAGGGACGTTATTAAAAACTTATGAATTCTCGGTGCCAAGTGGATCTTATAGATATGCAGACTGAACCAGACGGAGACTATAAATTCATATTAAACTATCAAGATCATTTGACTAAATTTTGTGTATTACGCCCAATGAAAAGTAAGACAGCTGTAGAAACTGCCAGGAACCTAATAGAAATCTTCTGTTTATTTGGAGCCCCATCCATTCTTCAATCTGATAATGGCCGTGAATTTGCAAACCAAGTAATAAATAATTTAAAGTGTCAATGGTCTCATTTGAAAATTGTACATGGAAAACCGCGTCACTCACAGAGTCAAGGTTCTGTGGAACGTTGTAACAGAGATGTGCGAGATGCTCTTATATGTTGGATGTCCGATGAAATACCATACACTGGGCAAACGGATTGTGTTTTGTCCAGTCAAAAAAAAATAGAAGTTACCACAGTGCAATTAAGCGATCCCCGTACGAAGCCATGTTTGGGTGCTCCCAAAGAAATGGTTTAAAGGACACCGACTTACCCCAAGATCTAATTGATGCATTGGAATCCGAAGAAAATCTCGAAAAACTGTTAAATGAAACCACCGAATTTCAAAATACTACTGAATATACAGAGGAAGCTGAAACTCTTGAAGATGAAGTACTAGTTTCTATTGTCCATGAAGACTACGCGGATAGCGTAGTGCAGGGTTTTAATGAAGATGAGGAAATCGAAAATGTTGCGGATAGACAAATAGAAAATATGGCAAATAAAGAAGTAATAACGAACGAAAATGAAGGTTCGTTATGCATTGTGTGTCAAAAACCTATCGCCATTATGGAAAACTGCTCAAAGGGTCATGGGAAAATTCATGCTGCCTGTGGCATTTTAAAACTAAGCAACGAATTTGAATCAGAATTTCAATGTTTACTTTGCCAACGTTCCTGCGATATAATTACGAATCGTGAAAACGCTAAAAGAGGTTTGGAAGTACAAGCCAATTTGATGGTCGCACAATCAAATAAAAATTTTAAACCAGCCCGCTCTGGTGGGCGACAATGTCCTGGTACGAATACCAGACGTGGATCGTGGAAGATTAGCACCACGAAATGTAATGGCAGTTGTTCAATCGGTTGATGACGGATTTTACAAATTAGCAACAAAGGCTGGAATTTTACAAAAACATTTTTGTAGAAACGAGTTTCAGTTAGCTGATAATAATGTTTTTATAGACAACAATAATATTGGAGACAAGAATAAGAAAGAAATATCACTTAGAACTGCGTCATCCGATATATCGGGATCTACACAAGGATTTATTTCATGTATGTGCAATAAAAAGTGTATTAACAGAGCATGTACTTGTCGAAAAAAAAATGTCATCTGCAATTCTAAATGCCATCATTCAAGTTCTTGTTCAAATAAATAATATTTTAATACTTAATTGGATACCTATTTGCCTAAGAATAAAGCTTTACTTTTTGTTGTATTTGTCAGTATTTAAATAAAATATATTTTATTTATAATTCCCACTTTATGTTATTTATTTTATTCGGATGCTGATTAAATGAAAAAAGCAGAACTGGTGATGTTCATCCATAAACGTACAAAACTAGTTTTGTACGTTTATGGAAACATAAAGGGGGTGAAACGTAATAGTTTACTGCCCCATACCGTAACTATATTTTTTAATGCTATTTCAAGAGTCTCTAAGCTCCCGGTTTTTTAGATCCCGGTTTTCTTGATCGTAGGCGCTTCTCGTATGTTTAGCCTAGTAACCAGAGTCAAAACCGCCCTGGAGGGGTGCAGAGCGTAGCGGAGCAAAGCGGCGCCCCGGAAGGGTAGGTTTTGACGATGGATAACCCTCCTTATAGAATGCACACCCCAAAAATCGAAGAAAAAAAATTTAATTTTTTCACTTTTTCGGCAATACACGGGTTATTTTCCATTTTTTTTGATAATATTTATTACTAATATCTACTAATCACAACCCCACCTATCCGAATTTCAAAGAAAAATTCAAATCGGAGCAAAAACTTTTTTTACTTTTTATCTGGGTTCGGGCGGCAGGCGTTAGAATTAAATAAAACAAGCAGAACTAGTGTTGGTCATTCAGAAACGTACAAAACTAGTTTTGTACAATAGTTTTGTACAATTCAAAATGCGCAAAACTAGTTTTGTACAATTCAAAATGCGCAAAACTAGTTTTGTACAATTCAAAATGCGCAAAACTAGTTCTGCTTATTTTGTAACGCTCAATAGCCGTTTAAAAGTAAAATTTCGGGTTTGGGAAATCTTCGTTGCTCAAAACTAGTTTTGCGCATTTTTTTCGGGCATTGCCCGAAATCGGGTATTGAGTGTAACATATGCAATACCATAGTGGTTCCGCCATATTTGGGGAAGCAATAACGATTAACAAAAATTGTATCAAGCGGATCCACGAAAGTCGAGGGCAGGGAATAAATCGAAAATCATAGCTCTCCACAATTTATATGTTACAAGCTGGACGAATTTGCAGTACCCTGTAATGATATTTTACTATTTTTTTCGGGCATTGCCCGAAATCGGGTATTGAGTGTAACACATACACCGACCAACGAGGTTAGGTCTTCGAATTTTTATATTTTGAACGTTCTTGAAACTTTCGCAACTCGCCCTTTTCACAATAACACGTTATATCTATGTTTGATACTCAAACTTTATTAGTTTGTTGTTAAAAATTTTAATTTTTCTTGTACTCGAAAATTATACGTGTTCCTCTTTTTTGTACTTGTTCTAACAACCTCTTGTTACTAGGTGAACAACCGGTTCCTTGATTTTTAACTTTTAAATCCCTACGAATGTGTCAAAGCCATGATACAAAGTTCATTGTATCATGTGTCAAAGTGTTTCACATTTTATTGACATTTTGGCTGCCTAATTATTTAGGCAGCCAATTGCATATTGTATTTAAATTCATTTTCGTGTTATTACATATTATAAAATTTTCAAATTATCAGAATCGAATTATGTGGTTTTGTTCTACAGGACAAAACTAAATAAAGTAAAAACCTGGAAACATAACGTTACCTGAAAGCAACAGTGAGATATATCGCAAAAATACGATTTTGAGTTAGGCATTGAATTGAATTGCTAATTGCCCATTTTATGTAATGCCACATTGAAATATTTCAATATAATATTACTTTCTTTGTATATAGCCATAAACCACGGTGTAAGTTTACGTTTTGCATCGATGTTTAAATGCAACACTGAGATATTTGTATTATCTCAGTGTTGCACTATCTGTATATTGCAACTCGAGCGAAAAGTAAAGCAATACTGAGATATATAATTTTTTTGCACTCCTGAAGTATGAAATTTGAACTAAATGCAACTGGGATTTCTAGTAAAACCCACGTAAAACCTTTGTTTTATCATTGATGGCATCGTTATTATAATTATTATAAAACGTACCTGATTGTACGTAAAGCGTAAAGCCCGCATTTCATTATAGCTTCTAGCAGCCGAGCTTCTAGAAGCCCAAAATTTGTAATGCATTGACTCTTATGGAACCAAACTCACTTCGGCTGGTAGAAGCCTACCAGCCGAAGTGAGTTTGGTTCCATAAGAGTCAATGCATTACAAATTTTGGGCTTCTAGAAGCTCGGCTGCTAGAAGCTATAATGAAATGCGGGCTTAAAAGTAGCGTAAAAATTAAAAGCAACACTGAGTTATCTTACTAAGTCTTAAATAAACATTAGTAAAACATTACATTTTGAAAATTTTAAACATTGTAACGTTAGAACTAATGTTTACCTAGTAAACAAAAAAAAATGCAAAAGAAATATTCACACTTCAAATTCTAATTGCAATTTAAATCTTTAACATGAATTATCTCAATATGACTATTTTCGTTATATCTCACTGTTGCTTTCAGGTAACGATAATGTAACCCTAAAACTCATTGCTTAACCGTCGCCACAGGCAAGTGGATCACCTCCCCCTCTGTTAATTACAGGGGTAAGGAGAATTTCCAGGTGCGGTGACAGAAAACTGTTACACATGTTAAGCGTTATTTATATCCTTGCTTTTTATTCAATAACAACAAAATGTAATATTTTAATTTTGAACAGCCTGTTCTATACCGAATAGCCTTAAACCTTACTCATCGTTCCTGAAACCGGCCATTAGTGTACTAATAATAATAAGGTAGCGTTCGTACCAAAGCTCAAAACTTATACAAACATCAGCGCAATAACGAAAACGCGTCCAAATACTAAAAAGCCCAACTAGAAAACATTCGTTGAATGTTTGATTTCGTTTTGACAGCTGCACAAATTTCGCGTTTTATTATTATGAAATGGTATTAGTATTGTTTCATAATATAACAATCAGCCTTCCTTAAGGCTATTTTAGCCTTATTTACATTTTTTAAATTTTCGCGCCAAGCTAATGTTTTTACGTAGCATTTCATATGTATATATTTCGCCCTCTTGGCTCCTCCTTCGCGCATTGTATAAGTTTTGAGCTTTGGCACAAGCTCTAACATTGGAAAAAGAGTTTATTTATTTACAAATTAAAACCAATTTACAAAAACATTCAACAGAACGACCTCCCACATGTGCTTTTAGAGAAAATCTCTGGCCAACAATTTCACACGCCCACGGATTCTCGCCGGTGAGTCGCTAAATGACTTTTTCAAGTTGATTTGTGTGAAAATTTGTAGTGACATATTGCACAAATATTCACTATGTTAAGTGTATTTCAATAAAAATAGTGAACCTTTGGAATAAGTAAAGTTGACAAATAATGTCTGATGATTCTTGAATTGGTCGAACTGGAAGGATGCGATTTGAATTTGCCGCCCAAGTTTTGCTGAAGGGAGAAGGTCGAGTCATTCGGTCGGTAAACAGTGTGGCAAGATCTCACGATTAATCGTGAGATTTCACGATCTCGACTCTAATCTCACGATCTCACGATTTATATGTTTAATCTCACGATTTGAAAATATGCCTACACAGCATCATGTATGACTTTTATGAGTCAGTGGAACAATTAAATGTAACTTAAGTTATTATTACAATCTCACAATTTGATATTAATTTTTATTAAAATGTCACGATTTGAAATCTATACAGCGCCATATATCAGCGAATAGTCGCAGCTTCAAGTAACTTTTATTTGATTACCAAGGACAGCAGACTGTAAATCAAAAATTCATTAAACGAAGAACACTGTCGCATGACAATACACGGTATCACCGTGTGGTGTCACCCGTGTCGCATGGTAGTTTTACTAAAATCCCCAGTTATTCGACATTCGACGATTTTCGTGCTGTGCCGTGTATGAAACTTGAAAAAATGTCCAGTGATTCTAGTAGTAGTGACATTCAAAATAAAACTCCTCCCCGTAAAAAAATTAAGCGGTCGTCGTACGATCAAAAATATAAAGATGAATGGAAGAAGGAACTTCCTTGGCTAACAAACAGCTTAACGTCAAAAGGCCCTCAACATGCATGGTATGGTAAGTCATGTTCAATAAATAAATTATTTTACAAGTCATATATTTTTAAAAGGTGTAAGCCGTGTCGGTGTGATATAAAAATAACACACGGAAAGGCGGATTTGTTGAGGCACGCTGAAACGACAAAACATAAAAGATGTAGTAAAGCAATCGCTCAACAGCCGAGTATTACTGGTGCATTTGGAAAATATTCCAAAGAAAGCAGGGACCTCGAAGAAAACACAAAATCGGCCGAAATTAGAATAGCAGGTTTCATAGCTGAACATAATTTGCCATTTCGATTGATGAACCATTTCCCTTCTTTAATTGCCGCAATATGTCCCGACTCGAAAATTGCCAGAAACATAAAATGTAGTCGCACAAAATTAAGAAAAATCATAACAAATGTGACAGGTGAAATGAACAAGAATATGCTCATAGACCTGATGAAATTAAAAAAATTCAGTTTAATTATAGATGAGACAACTGATCGTACTTGCAACAAAATTTTATGCCTTGTTGTAAGAATAAACAACACAACAATTCAAGATAATTTTTTGACATTAATAGATGTTAAGGATGCAACTGGAGCTGCCATATTTGGACATATAATAGAATTTTTCTTAAAACATAATATCCCCTATGAAACAAATTTGATAGGATTTGCATCAGATGGCGCGAGTAATATGATGGGCATTCACAATTCAGTCGTTAGTCGTCTAAAAGAGGCAATCCCAAATATATTTATTTTAAAATGTATTTGCCACAGTTTCCATTTATGTGCCTCATACGCCTGCGAAAAACTACCACCAGAAGTGAAGCAAGTTACCAGAGAGGTGTGTTGTAAAATATTGTAATATATTATTATACTTATTAAGTCCTTATTTCCAGGTATATAATTATTTTTCTAATAGCCCAAAGAGAGTTGACCAATATAAGGAATTTCAACAATTTGCACAAGTCTCATTTGTTAAGATTTTACATCCTTCATTAACAAGGTGGTTGTCTCGACAAAATGTGGTGAATAGACTTCTTTCCCAGTATAATGCATTAGTTTTGTATTTTACCGACCAAGATTTTGAAAATATTCCACAAGCTAAAATAATACTAGATTTATTAAACAAGCCACATACTAAATTATATTTAGAATTTCTGGCGTATGTACTTCCAATTTTTAATAATTTAAATTTAATTATGCAAAGTGAGGAGCCTAAGATACATTTAGCATACAGAGAGGTATCACATACAGTAAAAACAATTTTAGACTGTTATATTAAAGAAGAAATAATTTGTGTGATATAGAATATAACAATCCACATAATTTTCTAAGACTGGAAGACATGTATTTTGGGTCAGCTATACATATAAGTAACCATAACAATTATATTTTACACGAAGTAAAAGTTAAGTGTCTTGATTTTTATATAGAAAGTGTAAAGCAGATTCTGACAAGATTTCCTTTAAAAAATTCAGTTTTTTCAAAATTAGAATTTCTAGAACCAAAAATAGTTATTGACAGAAAATTAAGAACAATATCTGACCTCTCAATCCATTTTCCAAATTTAATACCCAACAATCAGACACTTGACACCGAGTGGAGAGAATTGAGAAATTTTGATTTTAAACATATTAATGTAAGTGACGATCCCATTAAGTTTTGGAAACAAATTAGTGATTTAAAATTAGGAGATGGACAACAAAAATTTCCGGTTTTAACAGATTTAGTTTTTAATTTATTATGCCTGCCCCATTCAAGTGCAAATGTAGAACGAATTTTTTCCCAAGTCAATTTGAATAAAACTGACATGCGTAACAGACTAAAAACTAATATGTTAGAGGGTTTATTACATACCAAACATTATGTATCAAAGAGCCATACCTGTTTTAACTTTCCAATATCCCAAGACTTAACAAAAAAAATGACTAGTCGTAATTTATATGTTTCCAAAGAAATCGCAACTACTTCTGCAACTGTCGACACTAGCGATGATGATGAGGATGAAGGTGATGAATTGATATAATGAAAAGGCAACTTGCCCAAAGTAGTTATAGCTTTTTTATATTTTATTTAGGATTCTTTATAAATGTTACGTTTTATTATAATTTACCAATAAATAAAGTTGTGCACTATATTAACCTTATTTTATTTATAGAAGCTAGGTTTCCCACTTTTCCAGTCTAAAACCTAGAATTCGCATTTTGTCTTTTTGTGATATACGCCTGGATTGGTTAATTTCGAAAATTTTGAGTGAAATTTAACCAATCAGCCGTTCGCAAACGAAAACAAATGCATAACGAAAAATGTGTGTGTACGATTTTTCACGGACCACCGATTTCACGATTTTTCATGATTTCTCACGATTTTACACGATTCATTTTACGATTTGAGCTCCAAGGCATCTTGCCACACTGTCGGTAAAGAAGATACGATAGAATAGAACAAGTCGTGTAATCATTTTTATTATACAAGCACGGAGTGATCCTCACAATTGTAAATTATTTTGAGTCATTGCGACAAAATTTCTCTAAAAATTTATAAACGAAAGGCTAGTTCATTGTACTCGCCGCTATAACCAGACGGAGCTATTCTGGCGTCAGGCGTCAGTAGATCGTTGACCATCCTCATAGACCACACCCGACGGTCGCCATTTTAAACTTACGCTTCCTTTTTTCGAGTCTGGTACAAAAGTTTTTTTACACAATATAAGGCATAAACAATTTAATTAAATTGATAAATTAACCAAAGCGATTGTGCACCATCCCACGAACAGTCTTAATTTCTTCTAATGCAATTCATTACAGCTATGGATAAAATGCCAGCTTCGGTAAAATTAGAAAACATGGAAACCCACAGCTCAATTTTAGAAACTTCATATATCCCTAAATACTGTAACGAAATTAAAACCGAAGAATTGGAGGATATGAAATTTAATTTAGAAGATTTGCATCATTCTATCGACATAAAAGAAGACAGCGATATCGAACCATTAACCCAGGAGCAACCTTCACGTAAATATAAAGGCCCAAATTTATTTGAGTGTGCTGTTTGTGAGTATAAAGTTATTAATAAACGAACATTAAAACTGCATTTAAGAACCCATACGGACGAGAAACAGTTTCTTTGCAAAATATGTGGCTTTGAGTGCGTCCTTGAAGTTACTTTCAACAAACATTTAAAAACCCATACTGGCGAGAAATCGTTAGCTTGTGAGATATGTGATTATAAATGTGCCCGGAAATCAAGTTTAAAAGTTCATTTACTGACTCACACTGGCAAGAAATCGTTTGCTTGTGAGATATGTGATTATAAATGTGCACATAAGCAAAGTTTAAAATTTCATTTAATGACTCACACTGGCGAGAAACCATTTGCTTGTGAGATATGTGATTATAAATGTGCACATAAGCAAAGTTTAAAATTTCATGTAATGACTCACACTGGCGAGAAACCATTTGCTTGTAAGATATGTGATTATAAATGTGCACATAAGCAAAGTTTAAAATCTCATTTGATGACTCACACTGGCGAGAAACCATTTGCTTGTGAGATATGTGATTATAAATTTGCACATAAGAAAAGTTTGAAAGATCACTTAATGACTCACACTGGCGAGAAACCATTTGCTTGTGAGATATGTGATTATAAATGTGCACATAAACGAAGTTTAAAACCTCATTTACTGACTCACACTGGCGAAAAACCATTTGCTTGTGAGATATGTGATTATAAATCTACACAAAAAGTACTATTAAAAGGTCATTTAGTGACTCACACTGGCGAGAAACCATTTGTTTGCGAGATATGTGATTATAAATGTGCACATAAACGAAGTTTCAAAGCTCATTTAATGACTCACACTGGCGAGAAATCGTTTGCTTGTGAGATATGTGATTTTAAATATGCACTTAAACAAAACTTAAAAGCTCATTTAATGACTCACACTGGCGAGAAACCATTTGCTTGTGAGATATGTGATTATAAATGTGCACATAAGCAAAGTTTAAAAGTTCATTTAATGACTCACACTGGCGAGAAACCATTTGCTTGTGAGATATGTGATTATAAATGTGCGCGCAAATTCAGTTTAAAGGAGCATTTGAAAACCCACACTGGCGAGAAACCATTTGCTTGTAAAATTTGTGACTACAAATGTGCATTGAAAGCTCATTTAAAACGGCATTTAAAAACTCATACTAACTAGTAAAGATTCGACCGTAGATTTGACAACTTCCAATTAAATTAGAAAAACTAGATGATTATTTTTTTCGTATGCACTGGTGCAAGTTAATATCCGAGATCCACGTTGGAAACTTTGGCGCCAAGTTATTATTTATAACTTCTGTAGAATTAAATCATTCATATTTGTTACAATTTGCAAACTACAATCGCTTTGGCATCTCTATTTTTATGTAACTCAAAATGAGCATCCCCTCAAAACAGGAGACATTCTTTGAAAGCTACCAAAAAGAATTGTTGGTCATTTTATTACAATAAGAAAAAACTCCAGAAACATAATTATAACAAAAATTTCAACACAAATTTAACCCAGACATAATTAAATGTACCTAATTTATAACTGGCAAAAAATATTGATTTGTAATTTTGAAATTTTAGTTATTGTTAAGACGAATCTGCACAGTTTGCAGTACTTGTTCTAAGTCGGTGGTGTCTTACCAGTTGGTAACCATAAATGAGGGAATGCTACCCTATGGAAAATATGTTTATTCGAAATTGTAATTGAAATGGTAAATAAAATATTATCGAATTCGATTGTGAGTTTTTGCATCAGAATCAAGAAAAATTATATACAGTCCACTTGTCGTAAAAACATGGTCCATTCGAACCAAATGAAATCGGTGAAATTTTGAAGATCCTTTAATCGCTGGAATGAATTGGTGAAATTTTGAAATATTTTAAGTAAATTTTGGCAACCGAGGCAGATTTTGAACCAACAATACGGTAGGGTAACTTCAAAAGCTGCGTCCCCATCTGAGCATTTTTTCTTCGACTTCGGCTTTCGTGCGCGTAAAATTGCTCAGATGGGGATGCAGCTAAATGCTAAAGGATTCAAATCTAATGGCAAGTAAAATTTTAAATATCTTAAAACCTTTTCTGCGACTATAATTTCAATTAAAAAGAAAACGTGCTACCGTAAAGGGTAAAATCAAATTAAAGAATCACCAATAAGTGATAATCAAATGGGTCGACTTACTGAACGGATTGGACCGAATTAAGATCTTCTGGAAATCCTCCCTTAATTGGAAATTGAATAAATAAGTTTTAATGAGTTCTTAAGAATTTATTAAATTCATTAATACAAAGCTGCAATTCAGCAAATTAATATTATTAAAATTAAATATTATTTTAACATCTGTTAACTTGTAAACCTTCCAATCAGAATAAACTAAATTAAATAATACAATTTAAAAAAAAAAGTTTTTCTCTCTATATCTTTTTCTTTAGACATAGCATATAATCGACAGAATAGAAGTAT
Organism: Podabrus alpinus; assembly: GCA_932274525.1. Classification (NCBI taxonomy): domain Eukaryota; kingdom Metazoa; phylum Arthropoda; class Insecta; order Coleoptera; family Cantharidae; genus Podabrus; species Podabrus alpinus. Next base: position 33,470,139 of record OW026452.1, read on the forward strand.
ATTACGGGATATTGTAAAAGTATAATGTGGATGCACGCTTATTATGGAAATACAGGGTAGGTTTGGGTGGATAGAGCTTGGAATAATTTGAGCAGGGTTTTATACCTGCATTACACTATGCAATTTATTGTACAAGAAAAGGTACAATTTCGGCGCAGATAAGGCAAAGATGTGTATTTATGGATAATAATTGTACGACGGCGTTTGGCGTTTTACATTGTCCATTTTTTATAGTCCCAAAATTTACACTCCAACAGTTTTCCCATGGCATTTTAGAACATGGTGTTTTAACCTTCCTTGGCGTGTAGACCTATAGTCACAAATTTCACACCTAAACGGTTTTTCACCAGTATGTTTGATCATGTGACGATGAAGATTTTTTTTTTCATAACATTTATAGTCACAATTAGCACATCCAAACGGTTTTTCCCCTGCATGTTTTTTCATATGCGTAATCAGTCCAGTTTTGACCGCAAATTTAAAATCACAAACTTCGCACACAAATGGTTTCTCACCGGTATGCGTCCTCATGTGTACCATCAGTTGATGTTTCACTAAACTTTTATAGTCACAAACGTCACACTGGTGATGGTTACCAGTGTGACTTTTTAAATGATATCTCAAAGTTTCTTTGCGCGTGCTCTTAAAATCACAAAATGGGCACTTAAATGGTTTCTCGCCAGTATGAAGTTTTAAATGATCTCTCAAAATTTCTTTCCGTGAGCTTTTAAATGAACAAATGGCGCATGCAAATGGTTTCTCGCCAGTATGAGTTCTCATGTGACGTTTTAAGTGGAATGATCGCGAACTTTTATAGTCACAAACTTTGCACATCAATAGTTTTTTGTTAGCGTGAATTGGCGTGGTATGCCGTTTCAGATTTTGCTTAACTGCAAATTTATTTTCGCATATTTTAGACGTAAACAGTTTTTCGCCGGTATGTATTCTCATAACCCCAATGTTATCATCGACTGAACATTTTTGTGCTCCCAATTCGTCATCCAGTTCGTCTTTAATATCAATGGAGTGATGCAAATAATCTTCCAAGTTCAATTTTATATCTTCCACAACCTCTTCTTTTACTTTAAAGTACTCGGCTGACGAATCTGTTTTGTCCATATTTCGATAAACGGTTTTCCCAAACTTGAGGTTATATTTGATATTATATAGAAGGAATAGAATTATGAATCCAATTATTCTATTAATTAAAAGAAATTAAATAAATAACCGGTACTTGAAAACTACACACAATAAACTCTTCCGAGTTTGTAATCGCCATTTTGATTTTTTGACATTCGCTATGCGGCTAAGTATTATTTTTTGTTCGAGAACGCCCCAACCGGCCAACCGCTCAGACATGTTCAGTAACATTATTTGGAATAATTTTATTACGCTTTTAACAGCTGTCAGATGTCATTTGAAGTATTTTTTTAAACAACTAAAATTAATTAAAACAAGTGCGCAATAAAAAAAGTTTCCTACAAATTTTTGTGCGCTGTACTGTTGCCTCGACGACATGCTGATGAAGGCGCTTATCGTACATAAAAATTATTATTTACATTTTGTGCACTAACATAAGACACTATTCAGTTAATGAATACCAATTCATAAATTCAATGAACTTTTTCATTAATACTATGAAATTAACATATGTGACTTCTATTATGGACTGACAAGTCCGGTACATGGCGTACAAGGGAGCTGTGTCTGACCATTCGAGTTGAAGAGCCAGCACACAGCGAGGTAATAGACATCGAAGAGGGCGTTCCACAAGAGCCAATCATGGGACCTACCTTACGGAACGTAATGTACGACCCAGTACTTGAATTGACATTGTCGGAAGCGTGATTTTGGTCGGCTTCGCGGACGATGTGTCTATGGTGGTAGCTGCAAAAACCATGGGTGCCCTTGAGAGGCCTGAAAATGTGGGTTTTGATAGCCCCCCCCCCTCAGGTGTATGATTCTTTCTGGCGAGGCAAAGAAATGATTGCCCCATAAAACAAAAATCAAACGCATTTTTTAGATATTTGCATTATTTAATTAATTAAGAGCCTTCACAAAAACAATCGCAAGATACGCTACGCCAGCGGGGGATTTTAATATGGTATTTCGAAATAATTAGTGCGCCTTCCTACAGTATCATAAATTATTTAAAGAAATAAGAATATATAATTATATTATTGCTATGCAAGAGTTAGGATTCGGCCTGACTGTAGAACAGATCTTCAACCTGATCGCTAATCAATACTGCTACATAACCTCTACAGCGACGTGAATTCCAGAACACCATAAGTTTGGTTACAACAAGGTCAAGCTCCAGTGCCGTCCCGAGACGAGTTTTGTTAAGGGTGAGAGTTTTTTTGATACGTTTAGTTTTCGTGTGAGGTTTGCGATACCGCCACAACAATTGTTTTCGTCGTGTATTGGTGCGCCATCTACTACCATCCTAACCTATATTTTGTTTGCATTATAAGGGGTGAATCCCCCATGTTATTTTGGTATTTATTTGATGATAACAGTTTCTATCGACGCCAACATAGTGCTATGACCTCCCTTATATTAAAAGTTAGACACGTCTTTTAAGTTGGGCGCCATATTCAGATGAATGAAAAATATTTAAAAAATGTAATAGATTAAATTCGCGTGCTAAAATTTAATTAGAGAGTTCACCAACTTGTCCCTCTTGTTTAGCTTAGTCTGAAACTCTCTCAAGGATGTGCAGGTGTTGATGATTAATTAGGGATGTTGCTTATTGATTTGATAATTTTGTTTTAATGATAGAAAAATGTTTAATGACTTTGAGTAAAAATGCTTAATTGTTTTTATCAGATAAACGATCCACTTCTTTATGTTCTGAATGATCTTTAAAATTTTGAATACTGTCCTGTAAATGTTTGATAATAATAATAAAAGATTGCATTAATTTAGAAATGATTTTTATATTCAAAAATATCGCAATGCGCAAATAATCAATTTAACAAAATAAACAGATATTATATCCGTCACCAGAATGTTTTCAAATAATCAAAAATGGTGAATTAAGCGATCCTTTTCCTTCTTCTAAATGCTTAAATAAATTTAAGTCTTTCCGTTATCCAAACGGGTTAAATGTTTTTAAGATAATATGGTTGCTTTTGGTAAAGCGTAAAATAAAATAATTAATGTTTTGTTATGAAATATTTATAAAATAGGGCAGCCGAAAATGCACCTGTTACAGTCTTTTCCCAGCATCCTGTACGTAAAATGCTGAAGGCTAAAGTTAATAAAAATAATAAACGTTTTCAAATACCTTTTGAATTTATAATCCGGACTTTTATATAAGTCTTCGCTGAAAAACACTTTCTTGCTAAACACTGGCGCACTATTAGACACTTCCACAATCAGATGTTGTAGTTGATACGAGTCACGCTGGATCTTCTCTTCTTTGGATTGACTTGTAGTTACAGTAATTATCCAAATTTAACTTTCAATTGGTGTTGTTTAAATATATTGTATGCCGGTAAGTAGTTTTAAATAACATAATCCTCGGATATTTGTGAATTGAGTTGAGTATTAACATCTTTTACTTTCTGAAATTTGCAACTAGGTTCGCCATCTTGATTCTCATCGACCAAAATTATAGAATTGTTGGATCACGTTACAATACGACTATCGAGTTCAAACATTAAAATTCAACTAACTTTGCTTGCGCAAATTACCAATTTGAGACGATTTTAACAACTTGTGAGTCAAATTTGTTCCTTTTTGTGATTTTTATTTTAATGAAATTTTATGTAATTTCCAGAGTTGGATCCATATTTGAAGAGATTACTTATATGCTGTTTTCCAGTTGAATTCCATCACAGTAGTTGATTTGGTAACCATTTGAAGAAGTACATTTGACCATTTTCGTTATCACGTTTCACTTATCAACCTTTATTGAATTTCCACCCTTATGTACCTTTTTACAATTTTTAGACATGAATTTATGATCATCATACACAATTAGATAAAATAGAATTTTGGTTATAAACAGATTTTCATATAACAAGTTATTCAAAGAGATTTATCAATTCAAAGTTTATAAAAGAAGAGTTTCCTAAAAATGGTCAAAGGATTCTTATTTTTGGATATGTTTTAAGGTTTTGGGTCTTAATAAAAGCTCTGAGTTGGCGACCTCTGCGACCGCCCGGAAGTGCCGCCATTTTAAAAAAATTGGCGAAAACAAAATATATCTTCGCGATATTTCCTTACCAGTTGACATTAGGACGAAAATGACTTCTATAAATCTTATAGAGAATAAAATTTACTACAACTTCTATCTAAGATATTTTTCTCTAAATCGAATAGTTGCTGAGCGCCAGCACTGTTAAATTTTTGAATTGGTTACATTTATTGTAACATCTGTTGTTTCATTTTTGAAAATTTCAAAAACACTCGCTTTTGATCTGACTTTTTTTTATAATAGAGTATATTGAACTGTATTTGAATGCCTAGCCAAAATTCGGAAAGATTCAAAAATTAAAATTAAAAATTAACATGTTTTAAAATTGAAAATGTAAAAATTATTGTAAATTATAATTAAAAGAAGGGAGAATTTGGAAATGGATATCCTTGTGCGCAAATAGCAAGGAACTTTTGCGATTGAAGAAAGAGGGGGGCAGTGTACTCCAAGCAGTCGACCGGAGAGGACGTTTAAAGATTGAGCGCCAGGCAGTGAAGCGGATAGCACGCTTGAGCTAGATGTTTATAAAAATTTTGTATAGTGAATTATTGTAAATAAAAAACGAGAAATTAGTTTAAAAATTGAAAGCGTTTGATTTAAAGTGTTTTGGAAAAGTAAAGTAAATTTGGAGAAGTGATTCCAGAATTCACGGATTCAAAAAAATAAATGGTTGGTCGCTGGACAGAAAAGAACACGTCAACTATAAAATTGGCACACCACCGTGAGGCTCGAAGCAACACGACAAAAAAAACACCACAATATATTATTAATAGACTTGATCATATAATAGACATTTTAGAGAGAGTAATCAAAAATTATTAAAAAAATCAGAGCAAATTCTAACGTTTTCTAATTTTCTAAGATGTGCTCTATTTAACAGTGCTGGCGCTCAGCAACTCTTAGACTTACAAGGGAAACACCCGCATGAAGGATTGCCGATTTTGATAAATTAAAAATTGGTGAAACTAGATCGAATTTCATTAGGTCTATATTTTTATTATGTTAAAGAGGTATCCTTTGGATGTAATTGACACTTGAAATTTCGCCGCGCCACGCCTCCCCAGTGCAGTGATTGGTAAGTCAACATTACCTTTAGAATACAATATATTTTTTTTTTCGAAAATTTGTTTAAATATTTGGTATTGTGATCGTTTTCGTTAAAAATTACAGGCAATTAACTTATTTTTAATTATATTTTATGTAACTTTTAATTTAAAAATAAAAACAAAAGATGAGTTTAACAGCTTTACACAACTCAATGATAACAAGAGAAGTATATGATGTAATGGTTTAGGTGATCTGCTTGCGGAACGAATCGCCTAGGTTCCATCCTTGCTTTGGCGGATTTTTTTTTCATACATTCGTTATGAAATTATTAATAAAATATCACGATTGAAAATTAAGTTCTGTTCTTTTCTTAAATTAAATTGAATAAAAGGAGAATCATAAAAAAAACATTGTCTACCATCACATAAATTATGTTTTTTTTGTTTTGTTGAAAATGTTTTTTTTTAATAATTTTCCTTTTATCCAATTTAATTTAAGAAAAGAACAGAATTTAATTTTCAATCGTGATATTTTATTAATAATTTCATAACGAATTTCTGTGTCCCAAAATGCTCTATAGAGGCACACAATTCAAAAATGAATAATATATTCAAAAAGAACACAAAATTCTAAGTAAGAATGCACTTAAAAATTTCAGATTACGAGAAACTCAAAACCTTCTAAATTTACAATTTTATGACATTATTTGAATCTCTCGGGATAAGAAAGACATGTGAAAAATTGCTGAGAATAATTAAATTGATGATTGTCACATCAAAATGTAACTAAAAGGTTTAATTAGCTAGAAATTAATTAATATTGTATTGTTATCTTGAATATAACAATAACCTAAAAGTGTAAAACTTTGATACCAAATTACTTCTAAAATAACATGTTTTGTACAAATCTGTTCATATCAAAAATTATGTAATCTCTTCAACTGTGTAACTCGAGTAATTTAGATACAAAAATCGACAAATTTGTGAATAAGGGTGAAAATCGCATAAACTTGAAAATTATATAAAATGGCGTGAGCTGAGTCAGAAACGTTCCGAATTAAACCATAAAACGGCATATACCAATGGAATTGTATGGAAAACATCTTTTTGAAACACAATTTCAATGTGGACTATTAATCTGGAACAGAAACATTATTTTAAGAAAATTAAAAATTCAAAATACAACAATTTGACTTACTTTTGAACAACAGGCATACCAATTTATCGATTTTCGATGCATAAATCAGTTGATCCCGAAGGTTGGAACCACGCAGACGTGTTTATATTGTGTCCAGGATTTATGAAAATTTTGGAAGGTTAGAAAATCAAAATGGCTAACGACAAGTAGCAAGTCTGCGAAATTGCAATTTTTGTAATCAACTCGAAATTCACTGCAATCAAGAGTAATTATCGATTCATTCAACTTACCAGAAGTAACTTTTATGGCACCAAATAAATTTGTAAACAACTTTAATAACCACAAATTTTGGATCAAACTCAACAACAACATGAGAACAGGTTATGTCATTCAGCTTCGACGATCTACAGGTGTATCAACAGTGCGCAGTTATTTGGTTATCTAGTGTTAAGTTATTTAAAGGCGACCATACACATATCCTTTTTATTTTTGAAACAACAACTTTGATGATACTTAAGGTACAGTGAATAATTATTATTTAACATTTATAAACTTTTGCCATCAGCATTTAAAAGAAAGGATGTTGAATCAAGACTTTCAAGGCAGCATATTTTCGACTACCCTAATTTGGAAGGTTTTTTTATTCATAAACATTATTATTTATTTTCTCAACATTAAGCTTTAACAAAAGCAAATTTATAATTTTCAAACATTTAACAAGCTATTGGACAGCGAAAGACTTAACTAATGAAAGTTAATTAAGCAACTTCAAGAAGCAAAGAAGGGATCTTTTTGACTTGTGTATTTTATGAAACTTAAATGCTTTATTTGTGAACCATTATTCGATAGTAGATCTGTGATCTGCAATTATTTGTAAAACCATTTGTTTTATATGCGCTTTGCGATTTTTCTGTATATGAATATAAATATTTCTTTCAAGCTATTGAAATCTTTGATTACTTCACTTCATAAAAGCAATTTCTACCCGTTCAGAGAAACCAAGTTATGTCAATTTAAAAAATTACCTTTAATTAAAATCACAAGGAACCGACTTCTGAGAGTGTCCTTGATTGAGCTAGTAAAAAGGGGCATAAGTGCTAAACATCCCTTAACTAAAAATTTATTTAAATAAGTTAAACATAGCATATTTTTGTCTAGCCAACATAGGGCTTGAGAAAGATAAGAGAAGGGAGGTCATAGCAGAATGTATGAAAAAAAAATCCGCCAAAGCAAGGATGGAACCTGGGCGATTCGTTCCGCAAGCAGATCACCTAAACCATTACACCATCTACTTCTCTTGTTATCAGTGAGTTGTGTAAAGCTATTAAACTCATCTTTTGTTTTTATTTTTAAATTAAAAGTTACATAAACTATGATTAAAAATAACTTAATTGCCTGTAATTTTTAACGAAAACGATCACAATATCAAATATTTAAACAAATTTTCGAAAAAAAAAAAATTGTATTCTAAAGGTAATGTTGACTTACCAATCACTGCACTGGGGAGGCGTGGCGCGGCGAAATTTAAAGTGTCAATTACATCCAAAGGATACCTCTTTGACACAAAAAAAAATTATAGACCTAATGAAATTCGATTTAGTTTCACCAATTTTAAATTTATCAAAATCGGTAATCCTTCATGCGGGTGTTCCCCTTGTTAGAGAAAAATATCTTAGATAAAAGTAGTAGTAAATTTTATTCTCCATAAGATTTATAGCAGTCATTTTCGTCCTAAAGTCAACTGGTAAGGAAATATTGCGAAGAAACATTTTGTTTTCGCCATTTTTTTTTAAATGGCGACACTTCCGGGCGGTCTCCGAGGTCACCAACTCAGAGTTTTTAATAGGACCCAAACATCGCTTGCCCGAGTTATGTTCGGTGCCCAAAAAGACTTAAAAAAAACCAATTTGAACTGAACTATTTATTTTGAAGTAACAACCTACAGCGATTCTAGCTTACAGTATAATACTTGGTGTTTACATTTTATAACAGCGTTTATAAAAAATAAAAATGCTTATACAAAATATCATATAAAATTATTATTCAGCATAGAAATTTCTAGAGCGGATTCTTTGTGGCGTGATGTGAAATCCTTTAAACTTACAACGAACATGCGAGCAAGAAATTCTGGGGATCCCGATTCGGAATTGTTTGCTCGATGTGTACTTCTTATCATTGATGAAGCCGGATAAAATGTTGGTACAAATATTCTGCCACGTGTAGTTCGTGAACGATTTTTATTGAAAATATCGTTAATCGTTGTAGTTTTCTTTTCAAAATCACTGTTATAACACGTAAGTATATTTTCTATATAATATTTAATACTTTTCTGTACGTTTTTATCAAAATTTTCACTAAATTACTTTAATTTTATAGGACCACATAAATTTCAGTACGCCATTAACATAAAATCAACGCCGATCTTCTTCAATTGTTTGCATCGCAAACCCCTCGCAAAATTCACTGCAATCTTGATTATTTGCATTTGTCAATATAAATAATCAATATTATTTCCAGGTTAGTTAACCGCGAATTTCAAATTGTCAAAATTTAATAAAGTTTTTATGCATTTCAGGTTAATTTGATTTTCTGCATCCCACTTCATTGTTCTTTGATAAATTGGCGAACATGGATCATCGTATCACTGTCAATTGATTTTACGAAGCACTCCGACGTCATGTAAAGTTTTCAATTTATAATTTATTTAAACGTTGACAAATTTTTATACTAATTAGTCATTTAACAATATTTTGATTTGAATTAAGATTACTTATAATTAAACAAACTGATTTTAATGATATAAATAACATTTTTATGATAACGGATATTAAAAGTTTACATTATTAATTTATGTTTGTTGAACCTGTGTTCCGTGAATGTATTTTAAATTAATTTTTGATATTGAACTATTGTATTTGATATCGGATGAAACCTTTCCATTTAATTTAAATAAGCTTCATGCAACCCTTTTATTAATCCAATTTCTGAATTTTGACGTACGCATTTCTATTGGCGTGGTCAGTGTCGCAACACCGCAATATATTAAACAATAAATAATTCACAAATTTACATTGTAAATTTACACAAATTTACATTAAAATCGATAAAGAAATATGTTAGGTAAAAATTAATAGTTAAAAAATACGATTTGACGCTGCCAAAAATATAAGGTCGCACGCTTACTCAAAGTTTGCAAGATAAATTAATATTTAAGTTAAATACAAATAGGAAAATTGACAAGCATTTACATAAAAAGGAATAATTTACACAATTTTGGGCCATGGGCTACTTTTTCTACCTTATTTTTGGAGTGGTGCAGGGTAGATGTTGGGATGTGAAGACTTCCAATGTTGATTGATTGACGATTGATGGAGGTAGTTGATTTAGTAGCCTTGGACCATAGAAAGAATCTAACGATGGTAGTCGTTATGTTGATTTGCAAGAAGCGTCGATTGACCGACGTGCTATTATGTAGATTCGAATTATTCACGGTTGTTTTCGCCGTATGATGGTATAACTTTAATTAAATCGCACTATATGTTTTGTATTAATTAAAATAGCGCACTTAATCCTTCGTTTTGTTTAATTATTAAATCTTCCAATTCGAATGAATTGTTAGGAAAGGTACGACAGTTGTTGGTTTACGGCACTTTCTGCGGATTGGTGTGTCTTTAAATTGATAATTATTTCGATATGAAGTTATAGTGTATTTTAGTAAACACTTTGAATAAATTTTAGTTGTTTGCACTAACGATAATAATTGTTTGCTCGTTAATTGATTAAAATGACCGTTCACGGATTGAGTTTGTTAATTTACTCCACCGTTTTGCGATAATTAAATGTTTATTGTTTTTTGCAATATGTTTATCAACCGGTGCAACTAACAACTCCAATGGTTCACTCGACGGGCCCCCCAACTGGTCCACAGATACAGCCGATGCCACCGCTGCTGCAATCGGACCCAAACCAACCAGTCGTTGCTCAAAACTACCAACAGGTAATACCAAACAGTTATCAGTCTTACCTTGTAGATCAATCTCAATTACAATGGAAAACCGTACAAAATAGGAAAAGACTGAGAAGTCCTGAAACATACCAAACGCGGAAGCAAACTAGACTCACAAACTACTGGCTGCAGCAGCCTATAGCAACCGAAAATAGATTCTTAAAATTACCAATTGAAGAATCCACATCGAAGAATGAAGAAGGTAAAAATGACACTGATGGAAATGAACCAGAGGTTGTTCATAAACCACCACCTATCTATGTCTGTCATGTGGATAACATTAACCCATTGCACAAACTAATCGATGAGCATGCTAAAAATGAATATAATATAAAAACTATTGGGAATGGTGAAGTTAAGGTGCAACTAAGCAACCCTGAACATTACGGAGTTATAATAAAAGCACTGGACGAGAAAAAAACACAATATTATACTTACAAATCCAAACAGGAACGAAGTTTTAGAGTCGTATTGAAAAATATCCATCACTCCACCGACATAAACGAAATTAAGAGCGAAATAGAAAATAAAGGTCATCAAGTGAGTAACATCTGGAATATACGTAATAGTAATAAACAACCATTACCAATGTTTTACGTGGACCTAAAATCAAATCAAAACAACAAAGAAATTTATAAAATTAATTCAATCAAGAACTCTTTTGTAAAATTTGAACCACCCCACCTAAAACGTATAATCCCACAATGCGTACGATGTCAAACTTATGGTCATACAAAAAATTTCTGCAAAAGGTCTCCAAAATGCGTGAAATGTACTGGATCCCACGAAACCAGCGCATGTTCACGTAAGGAAAAAGACGCACATGTCAGATGTGTAAACTGTAATGGAGATCATCCTGCCAATTACCGTGGCTGCGTGGTACACAAACAACTGCAACAACGTTTATACCCTGCCCTTAGACAGAAAATTATGGTGCAGCCCACAAATCCAAACATACCACCTAATCAAACCTGCAATACACCATTAAATACAACACAACCAGATATGTCTTATGTTAAAGCGGTCATAGGTAACAACAACAATATCACACCTGGAATCCCAAATACTACTGCACAACAAACTCAAGTAGCTGGATCACAAGCAGGCGATATGGAGGAACTCAAACAGATGATGAAACAACTAATGGGGCAAATGAGCACTATGCTCAACCTGCTAACAACGGTAGTCAATAAATTGGTTTAATGACTATACAGTACAAAATTGCTGTATGGAATGCCAATGGCCTCAGTCAACACATTCAAGAAGTTAAAACATTCATCACAAACCAACACATCGATATCATGCTAATATCTGAGACTCATTTTACTAACAAAAGCTACTTGAAAATCCCAAAATACAAAATTTATGACACTAAACATCCCAACGGAAAAGCCCATGGTGGCACTGCAGTAATAATCCGAGAAGACATAAAACATCACGAAATGGAAAAATGCAAACAAGAACACCTACAGGCTACCAATATTACAATAGAAGAAAAAATAGGACCCCTCACAATCTCGGCTATCTACTGTCCGCCAAAGTATAATAATAAAAAAGAACATTTTGATCATTTTTTCAAAACGCTAGGAAATAGATTCATAGCCGGCGGCGACTATAATGCCAAGCATCATACATGGGGATCTAGGTTAACAACGTCGAAAGGTAGAGAGCTGAATAAATCAATGCAAGCTAATAACTTAAAATGCGTATCAACTGGTGAACCAACATATTGGCCTACCGATAAGCAAAAAACACCAGATGTAATCGATTTCTGCATTACAAAAGGCATTGACGTTAAGAAAATAAAAGCCGAATCCTGCCTAGACCTCTCGTCTGACCACTCGCCTATAATTGTCAACGTATTTTCAAGAATAATAAATAAAGAAAAACAACCCACTCTGTACAGCAGAAAAACCGATTGGAGTATCTTCAGAGATAAATTGGATCAACTCGTATCACTTAACATCTCTCTAAAATCCGAAGAAGATATAGAAGAAGCAGTAAACAAACTGACAATCAACATACAACAAGCTGCATGGTATGCAACTCCAGATGCAAAAGAAGGGGAAATAAAAGAAGATACACCATCCACAATAAAACAAAAAATAATTGAAAAGCGAGTACTCCGTAAGCGGTGGCAACAAACTAGATACCCAGGTGATAAAACCAAACTAAATAAATGCACAAAAGAACTGCAAGAAATGTTAATGGATAACAAAAATCAAGGAATCAAAAAATATTTGGAAAGCCTGAGTGCTTCGGAGGCCTCTGACTACTCCCTATGGAATGCAACAAAGAAGCTATGTCGACCACAACAAACAATACCCCCAATCAGAAACGAAAACAACCAGTGGGCAAGAAACGATAAAGAAAAAGCTAGTGCGTTTGGAATGCACCTGGCTAACACATTTCAACCATTTCCACCTATGGCTACAGAAGAGGAAGAAAGAGAAGTACAAGAATATCTCAGTGCTCCATTCCAAATTGACCTTCTCATACAAAAATTTAAAGTCAAAGAAATAAGAAGGATAATCTTGTATGAAATAAATCCAAAAAAGGCTCCCGGATATGATTTGATCACAGGAAAAGTGCTACAGGAGGTAAGCAAAAAATGTCTAACAGCCATTACTCAAATTTTCAATGCCATTATCAGATCAAGTCACTTCCCAAACCAATGGAAGGTTGCACAAATTGTTATGATACCCAAACCTGGGAAAAAACTAGATGACATAAAATCCTACAGACCAATCAGTTTGCTCCCGGTGCTCTCCAAGGTTTTTGAAAAATTATTGCTTAAACACCTAAAGCCCATAATCGATAACCGCAAATTAATACCCAATCACCAATTTGGATTTCGCAACTCCCATGGAACTATTGAACAGATACACAGGGTAATCAAGAAAATAAACGGAGATCTCGATGCTAAGAGATATTGCTCGGCGGCATTTCTGGATGTTAGTCAGGCATTTGACAAGGTGTGGCATGATGGGCTGCTGTACAAAATAAAAAAAAACCTCCCATATCATTACTTTCTAATTATCAAATCCTACATATCCTGCAGGCATTTCCTAATCAAACATAATAATGAACACACCGACCTATACCCTATCAAATCAGGAGTTCCCCAGGGTAGCGTATTGGGCCCCGTCTTATACCTCTTGTACACGTCAGACCTTCCTCAAACTGGATCAACTACCATCGCAACCTTCGCCGATGACACTGCCATACTAGCGTCGCATACAAATCCAATAACAGCATCAGAAAACCTCCAACTAAGTCTGAACGGTATACAGAATTGGCTTAAAAAATGGCGAATCAAAGCCAATGAAACGAAATCGAACCACGTGACGTTTACAATGAAAAGAGGAACCTGTCCACCAGTAAAACTAAACAACTGCCAGTTGCCACAAGCAGAAGACGCCAAGTACCTGGGTATGCATCTCGATAGGCGATTGACTTGGCGTAAACACATCTTTACCAAACGAAAACAGCTTGGACTGAAATTGAGCAGGATGTACTGGATCATTGGCAGAAAGTCACAACTCTCTTATGACAACAAAATACTTTTATATAAGTCAATACTGAAACCAGTTTGGACTTATGGTATCCAACTATGGGGAACGGCCGCCAATTCCAATATTGAAATCCTGCAGCGGTTCCAGAACAAGGTACTACGAGTTATTGTTGATGCACCCCGGTACATGCCAAACAGCGTCATCCAAAATGACTTCCCAATGCCTTCCATTAGGGAAGAAATCAAGAGGTTCAGTGAAAACTATCGTGATAGACTTAAAGTGCACCCCAATGTGACAGCCAAACAATTGCTTGTTCGAAGTGATGAAGTGCGTAGACTCAAAAGGTTCATACCAGCTGATCTGACCAACAGATTCAACTAACCAAATAATTGTGTCTATATTCATACAGGTTTTAATGTAATAAATGCAAGGTGTTCACTGGAACACTTTGTACATGTATTTATGATTTTTTTCAACTGAAAGCTTGTAATCTTGTAGATTGATTGCTAAATATATTGAGTTAAAAAAAAAAATTGTTCTTTAATTCGAAATATTTTAGATCACTGATGTTTATTTTCACAATTAAAATATCCGTGTTTCGATAAGTCGTTAAGTAATCACTAGAGAGTTAATTTACTTTTAACCGGTAAATTAAGAAAATTAATTATTCGTTTGTAGATAGGTATAAGGAAATTGTTCAGATAATGAGTTACTGGCTCGCTTCGTACGAGGCAACTGACTGACTTTCTCCCTGCTAGAAATATTTTTGCATGGGTTGAGTGATAACGTATCCTTGAGGAAAATGCAAACCTCAAGCTTCCCATATAATTATGGAATGCTGTGTTGACGTTTACCAACAGCATCTGGAGCGGCGGCCCATTGATATCTACAATGTTGCTGTGTGGTTTATTACATTTTAATCCTATCGTATAGGGGGACTACTTTGTAATAAGACTTATCATCTTTAATGTATGGACTCACTAATATAAGGAATTTTTTAATCAAAAGACGGTTGATTATGCGTTTCTCAGGTTGATTTTGTACTACATTGAAATGTGTACTTTATTATCCGAGTTTATACTTTGTATTTATATTACTTTAAAACTTGTCGTATGTAATTTTTTGGTTCGCTAGCATCTACAGTGGGAACTTTTTATTTCGATTTTATTATTTTTTTTTAAGTTTCTCAATTATAATGAGATTTCGTAATTGTTATGCATTATTTCTTATCTTTGACATATACAGGAGGTTACAATCGAGAATTACGGTGCACGCCGTAACATACTTTAGACCAATTTGCCAAAATTTCGTTAAAAATTTTAGCCGCATTTTACATTGGAAGTTTTTCGTTCATTTTACGTGTATTTACATTAAATTTTTCCAACTTCAGGGCACTTTATTCCAAGTTTTCCGTAAAAAGCTCATAAAAAAAGTCGGGGCGAGGCGTGGCTTAAAAGTACCAACATGGGAGGACTCCTGTTTGACTACCACTTTAAGGGTTGTTTTTGAGGGTTAAACATATTTTCCGCAAAGTGATTTGTTTTTTTCTACTATATAAACCTTCAGCTTTCCGAATATCTATAGACTTTTTAAAATCGCGGTGTGGTATAACTTTCATTACATTTATATACAGTTCACTCTTTAACCGTCGTGGGTCGGAAAATTGAAAAGATATATAAAATATATCTATGTTGCCTACTTGACCGTCGCGTCGCTGAGTTTCTGAGAGAAATGGATAAGATAATTATATGATTTTGATTAACTTAATTTACTTTGGCGCTTACGTTTAAAATTATACAGGTCCGTATTTAAACAAAAAGACATGTTCATTGGCGATTTACATTAGCGTTGGTGGCGCCACCAGCAACAACAACATGGCCGTGTTTGGACGTATATTTCAAAATTCTAAGTCATATTCTGGTGAAAATTTATAAACATTTCAGTATGTTGTTACATCTATTGTAATACGTTTTGTTGATTAATTGATTTTGTTATTGTTGAAATAGTGTACGTCCCTGGACTGTGACAATACCGCGTGAGACGTTTATGGAGCCATTTGGCAATTAGTGCGCGGACTTGACTGTCGAACAGAGTGACTTTGATTATCGCAGCGGTCTGCAATAACCACGCGTGTCGGTTTTATTTACTTTTACTTATTAATGTTAATTACCCTTTTGTTCAGTATAAAAATAACCGAAGAAAGCGACGCAAAAAGCGACGTACGTACAAACAAAACAGAAAATGTTATGTTCTCCAAGAAATCGGAAAGATGGAGCAACAACCACAAGAAACCGATGGAAAAACTAACAGATAAGCATAAAGACAATGTGAAATTTAAATTTAAGTGCCATAAATGTCGTTATACGTGTTGATAGAAAGAGAGTTGTCTATGAACTGGTTTATTATTAGAAATACATAAATATAATACAAAATAATACATTTGTTGCGTAGGCAACACTCAATACATGGATGTATCTCACATCTCCCTTATTTATAACAATTTTATTTTTTAAATTTATTTTATAAAATTGTTCTTAAATTTAGTTAGCTTACAAATTTATCAGTAACTAGTGAAACATGTCGAATATAAATTTTATGGTAATGATTAATGTTTTACAAAGTCTCTGAATTTCTTTGGAACTTTTCTTCCTCTATTAGAGGTTCGCGCATTGTTATGAATTACATTGTCATTATTTATATTAGCATTTTCATTTACACTTTCATTAGTTGATCTGTTGTTATTTCAGTTTGATTTACGCGTACCACTGTTTTGTGATTTGTGGCTTCATTGTTAACGATGTTTTCAATTTCATTATTGTCATTCGCATTTTCACTTTCATTTAAAGGTATGGGTGCTACATAGTTTGAATATGTATTTTCATCCTGTGCTGGAGGATTATTTGTGTCATTTACTTTTCTAAATTTGATGTACAATTTATTCCTGATTATTTCACTTTCATCTTCCCTCTTTATTTTAAAAGTTCTGCTTTTGAGTTTTTCTTTAATTATTCCTTTTTTCCAAATACTCTTTGGTCTTTCCTGGTACCATATGGGTGTACCGATTTGAAAATCTGGTCTATTAACAGTACCTCTGCTGTCGTAGTATTTTTTAGCATTTAATTGAGCAGTTTTGATTTTGTCATTATACTGTTTTCTTTTAATTAGAGTTGGTTTTAAATTTTTATCATTTATGATTAGATTATCGCGTAAGTAACGAGACATTAAAATCTGCGATGGCGTGTAGCTATCATTTACCTGAGTGTTTCTGAATGCTAGAAGAGCTAAGTATACATCTTCTTTGTTTTCGACGGTTTTTTTAATTAATTTTTTAATTGTTTGAATCGTTCTTTCTGTTTGTCCATTTGCTTGTTGATGATACGATGATGATGATTTCATCTGAAAATTCCATTATTTTGCAAATGTCTTGTATTCTTGACTAATTAATTGTTTACCACTATCGGATATTACTATTTTAGGAATTCCATGTCTAGCGAATATTGATTTTAATTTGTTTATTATGTTTTTTGATGTTAAATTTTCATGCAAATTTACTATTTCTGGGTATTTTGAGTAGTAGTCAACTACTATTAGGAAAGTTTCTCCTTTTAATTCATATAGGTCAATACCTACTTTTTGCCATGGTTGTTTTAAAATTTGATGATTTATCATCGGTTCTTTTTGATTTGAATTTGCATATTTGTTGCATATTTCACATTTGCTTATTAGGTCTTCTATTTGATTGTTTATTTGAGGCCAGTATACACAAAAATTTGCACGGCTGATGCATATTTTAATACATAAATGACCAGTATGTATGTCACCTAAAATTTTTTGTCGCCATGATTTGGTATAATTAATTTTTGACCTTTATAAAGTAAATTATTATTTCCTTCAGGGATTTCTTCTTTTATTTTGAAGTATGGTTTTAAATTAGTATTTAATTTGTTTATGTTTGTTGGCCATCCTTCTTTTATGAATTTTTTAATTTGAGTTAATTCTTCATCATGCTTTACCGTTTCAATTAATTTTTGCAGCCTTTCATCGGAGATTTTTAGATTTTTTTCGACTAAACACACCTGTGTTTCTAAATTTTGAAATTCAAATTCTTCTTCCAAATTTGCCCTCGATAAAGTGTCTGCAATTATCAGTTCTTTGCCTGGTTTATATATTAAATTGATGTCGTATTTTTGAAGAGATAATAACATTCTTTGAAGTCTTGCAGGACATGCATGTAATGGTTTTTTGAAAATTGAAATTAAAGGTTTGTGATCTGTTTCGACAGTAAATTTGTTACCATAAACATATTGATAAAATTTATTTATACCAAAGCATATGGCTAATAGTTCCTTTTCTATTTGCGCATATCTTTGTTGTGTTTCTGTCATTGCTTTCGAAGCATAAGCGCATGGTTTTTTGTCTTGAAGGATCACTGCGCTCAGGACCTGCCTTTGATGCGTCCACAGAGATTGTGACTGGTTTATTTATATCAAAGTATTGCAAGGATGGAGCTTTAATTAATAACTTTCTTATTTCATCAAACGCTTTAGTTTGGTGTTCGGTCCACTCGAATACATTTTCTTGTTTAATTAATATTCTTCATGGTTCTGTAATTTTGTATAAGTTAGGTATAAATTTTCCTACAAATGTAACTAATCCTAATAATCTTTGAACATCTTTTTTGCATTTCGGAATGGGCATTTCTTGAATGGCTTTAATTTTTTCTTCGTCAATTGTTGTACCATCTTTTGAAAATTTAAATCCCAAGTATTTAACTTCGTCAAGTCCCATTCTGCATTTATTTAAATTAAATTTAATATTTTGTTTTCTCGCAATTTCAAAAACTTTCTTTAATCTTTTATCGTGTTCTTCTTTATTTTTGCCATGAATTAAAATATCGTCTATGTAAATTTCTACGCCTGGCATAGCAAATATTTCTTGGAATACTTCGCTTGCTATTTTAATACCAAACGGTAAACGATTGAATTTATACCTGTCGTGAGGTGTACCAAATGTACATAATCTGCTAGATTCCTCATCTAAAGGTATGTTCCAAAAACCTGCGGTGGCGTCTAGAGTTGTAAAGATTTTTGCATCATTTAAATTTGCGGTGATTTCATTAATGTTTGGTAGTTTGTATTTTCTAACTTTCATTGCTTTATTTAGATCTTTCGGATCTAAATAAATTCTTAATGAATCATCACTTTTCTTTACAAGAACATATGAATTGACCCATTCAGTACTATTATGTACTTTTTCAATTATGTTTAGTTTTTCTAAATCATTTAAACATTTTTTAAATTCATTTCTCAAAGAAAAAGGTACATTTCTGATTGGATTTATTACTGGTTTAGTATTTTCTTCCAATTCGATATGATAAGGTTTACATACTTTTCCTATGCCTTTAAAAGCGTCTTCAAATTGTTCAATTAATTGTTTGTAGTTTTTATTTATATTTATTTCATTCATGGATATTATCCGAATTTATGATTATTATGCCTAAATTAGTACATGCTCTCAAACCTAGAATTGATCCTAGACCGTTTGATTCAACAAAGAATTCATCATTTATTACTTTGTCGTTGAATTTGATACTTAATTTACATTTTCCTAGAATAGGTATTTTTTCTTTAGTAAATGTTGTTAAAATTTCATTAGCTTTTTGAATTTTATTTAAATTGAATTTAATTCTTTTTAGTTCTGATAATGTGATTATATTCGCACTTGCGCCTGAATCAATTTTAAATTGTATCGGATTCTCGCTTTTGTTATTAACTATTAATTTGAGTTTATAACTAGAAATGTTATTTAAATTGTCTGTTACATTAATTGAATTTATGTTTATTAATTGTTCAATTTCATCGTTTTGATTTATTTGGTTAACCCGCTTATAATTTTTGTTACTTATTTTACAAACATTGGCAAAATGATTCATTTTATTACATTTTGTACACTTCTTACCATAAGCTGGACATTGGTTGATGAGGTGATTGCGTCCACATCTTCTACAATTGTTGATTTCTTTTATTGCCCGCTTCTGGTCTGCTTTCGTTGAATTTGAGCATTTTTGATTTGTTCTTGAATGGTTCGTAGCTGCTTGCGTACCTGAATAATTTGCTTGGTAGCTTCTACGAAATGCGTCTACTTCTGGATTTGATGAACTCATTGAACCCTTATTTATGTAGCTTTGTGTACCATTCGAAATTTCTTGTAGTTGTTTTCTCGCGGCTTCAGTGTTGATACAACATTGTATTGCATTTTCGAGTGTAAGGTCTTCTCGCTGTAACAATTTTTCCCTTGTCGGATCATCTTTGATTCCAATTATTAACATCGTTTTAATTAAATCTTCTTTTAATTTTTCATCTGTTATTTCGCATTGATGCGCTTGATTTTTTAAATTTGTAGCAAATTTTTCTATCGATTCCTGCCCTTGTCGAGCCATGAAAAATTTATATCGTTCATACGTTAAGTTCTCTTTAGGTATAAAGTGACTATTGAATTTGTTTTTTAATACCTGTATTTTGTCTTTTTCATCTTCATTTAGTGTGAAGGAGTTATAAATTTGAATTGCTTCTTCTCCCATTTGATAAATCATTTGTGCACATTGAATTTTTGCTGATCTTTCATTTAATTGTGTTGCTATGCTGTATATTTCGAACCTTTCTAGCCATTTTTTCCAATTTGCGGCTTGGTTTCCAGTGAAGGTCATATTTTGCATCACTTTGGCTTCCATCTTTAATTTAATTTTTTGTTTTCAGCTTTTATAATTTAATTGTTTCACACAACACTTAATTGAAGACACGAGTGGATGAAGGTATTATGTTACATTTTACAAAATGTCGACATCGGTGTGAATGAATGCGCTTTGTGCTATTGTTGCATACCATATGCAATTAAAAATATCTTATATATTTAACTATATGTATAAGTTCTACATTTTACACGATACGCTTACAACGGTATGCTCATACGCATGTTGTGTGACGTCACGTGCGAATTGGAATTGTGATGCGAACCATCTTGCGCTTTTGCGCAAATACACCGGTTATTTTCCATTTTTTTGATAATATTTATTATTAATATCTACTAATCACACCCCCACCTATCCGAATTTCAAAGAAAAATTCAAATCGGAGCGAAAAAATTTCACTCGATTCGAAGGGAACGTGGTCCATTTCCCCGCGTCTGCCTGAGGAGCCGCGGCATATTCGATGCTCATTTTCTCATTCTCGAAAATTTTTGTTTCATAAAAAAACATACCATTTTTTAGGTTTATTTTATCCTCACGATGACATGCAACAATCCATTTTTTAGTAATGTCTTCAATTTGTGGAAATCGGAAGTATTTTATTTTCGTCCCTTTTGTCGTTTTGTTATTATTACCACATTTTGCAACTGCACAACCCGGCATTTTCGAATTTAATAATAGAATTTTCAATTTTCACAAATTCGAATAATTTCAAATAATTTGAATCCGACAGAAGTCAGAAACAGTGAGAAATGAGTGAGAAACAAACAGTACGAGTTCACGATTACGGTTGGTACCACGTTCGTACACGATCTTTCGTAATTTAGTTCGCACGTGACGTAATGCGCTGTAGTAAACGTGTTTGAGAAAAATAATAAGCATACCGTTGTAAGTGTATCGTGACATTTTATATATTTTTAATTACATGTGGTATGCAACAATAGCACAAAACGCATTCATTCACACCAAAGTCGACATTTTCTAAAATGTAACATAACACCTTCATCCACTCCTGTCTTCAATTGTTTGTTAATTTTTCACTTAGAGCCGTTTTACATTACACTAAATTTTTCAGTACTGAAAGTTTTAGTACTAAAAACCTAATGCGCCCGTCGAATAAGGAAGATAGAAAACTTGTTGTAATTCTTTCCTGTTTGCAACTACAACTGACGATTTTAACTTTTTCAGCGACTGAATATGCGCCGCGCGCATTAGGTAAATTGTCAAATGTCAATTGGTTTGTTATTTAAAAGTGTTTAAGTGATTTAAAATAATAAAATAAAAATGCAAATTAGCAAAAGAAAATAATTATGTGCTGCGGCTGTCATAATTATTACAATGTTACTTGTAAAAACAAAAAATTAAACAACAATCAAGAAAAAAAAGCGATTATGGACTAAACCGTGGATTGAAAGAAGAATGGAAGGAAAAGGAATTTTAAATATGTTGAACCAAGAATTATTAACCGAAGATGTAATAGCATATAAAAACTTTTTGCGAATGAACAATGCCTCATTTGAAAAATTACTCAAGCTCGTTGAACATAAAATAAAAACATCATGCGCGCGTCGAATCAGGACACTGACAACAAGAAAATAGAGGATGTTCTAATTTCTTGTTGTCAGTGTCATGATTCGTCGGGCGCATTGGATTTTTAGTACTGAAAATTTTAGTACTGAAAAATTTAGTGTAATGTAAAACGGGTCTTATTTATTTATTTCGCTTATTTATTTGTAGCGTCCCAGGTAACATACTGTCGTCATAATGTCGTCAATTATTCGTCAGTATAGTACCAATGAAAACGTCATTAATGACGTCAATATGATCACAGTTACAAAAAACTTACAAGTGATTACGTTCCGTAATTTTAAGTCATTAAATGCCTTTTTCCGCCTCGTTTTCCAAAATAATTCAGATTAGCAGCAACGGAAAATGAGAGGAGCGATTTTTATATCGCGTTGGTATGTGCAGTAAAGTCTCTGCCTCCTAGTGTCGCGAAATATGATGCCTGTAAAAATGTTGTGTAAAAGTGATATGTTAAATCGAACCAGGACATCAGAATATTACATACCAAAGCGTGGAAATTACTTTTGTCATCAATGTATGCTTCTAAGGTATACAGATCTTCTTGCGATCTCAAAGGAAGATCTACTCCGAGATAATCTGGTAAACAGGTATTATTTGCCACTACTTGAGTACCACGATCTTGTTTTCTGATCCATTCCAATATTTCATTGTTTTGCTCTTTGATTGTTTTTAACAAATCAATCATTAACTTGTCTCTTGAACCTGAAAATCATCTGTAAAAATTTTGAATTTTTTTAATTATTATTGTTGTACCTACCATTATGTTCCTGGAAACTTTGCTGGTTTTCAGATGTTGTCACCAGATTGTTACCAACAAAGAACGGGCTGCTTTGTCGTTGTACAGTTCTACCACAATCTATTATTACAAATAAACTTTTCTCGTTAACACCAGGTGTACCGTAATTTATTATAGTTTATATGAAATTGGGTTACTGTGCAGTTGTTATGACAGCTCGAAACAAAATTTCTTCTGCTACACACTAAAGAACACACTTATTTTAGCATATTGTAAAAGTAAAACATATGAATCGGGTCGAAATGACCGAAATATTCGAATTTGAAAAGTACGGAAAAGTAGCATAAATCATGCAGTAGACCCCGGTGATGCCACATTCATCGGCCGGCCGGCGAATTTTGTTGACGGTACGTGCACTGGGATATACTCTTACACTTAGAAAATTTCGCACCGGCAGATGCAGCTCGACGCTCCTACATGTAACATCGCTTATTTTTTGTTTTTACGCGATTTTTAGGGGGTGAAACGTAATAGTTTACTGCCCCATACCGCGACTATACTTTTTAATGCTATTTCGAGGGTCTCTCACATCCCGGTTGCATAGATCCCGGTGTTCTTGATCGGTAGCGCCTTCTCGTATGTTTAGCCTAGTAACCAGAGTCAAATCCGCTCCGTAGGGGTGCAGAGCGGAGCGGAGCGGAGCGGCGCCCCGGAGGAGTAGGATTTGACGATGGATTACCCTCCTTTTCGAATGCACACCCCTAAAATTCGAAGGCAAAAAAAATTTAATTTTTTCACTTTTTCGGCAATAACCGCCTTATTTTCCATTTTTTCGCGAATATTTATACTAATATCTACTAAGCACACCCCCCCCTACCCGAATTTCAAAGAAAAATTAAAATCGGACCGAAAAAATTTCACTCCATTTCAAGGGACTGTAACCCGATACATGTGCAGACCCCGGGTTCGACCGGCTACATGAATTTACTTTCCCTTCTTTTCAAAAGTCGATTTTGGGGTTGTTTTTACTCCGTTCAGCCTTTTTATTGTTTTATTAGACAAATATAAGCCTGTTCTTTAGTGTGTAGCTGAAGAAATTTTTTTTCAGCCTGTCAGAGTAACGGCACAGTCGCCTGAAATTGTAATATAATACACAATACAGTCAGCGGCGGTTTGTCAATGGAGGCATGGGAGGCTTAGCCTCCTCTCAAATTTTTGGGCGGACTTGCTATTTATATTTCGTTTTAAATTAATATTTTTTCTAATTTTTAATTTTTTTGAATTTGTTTAAAACAAAATTTAATTTAATAATGAAATTAGCTTAAGAACTTGACTTACGCCTGAAATAAATTCGAAATAGTAGATATCATATCCAGCGGCTAGCCTTTCTTTATCTTATTAGTTTATTAGCACAGAGTTAGGCAACCCAGAATACGGTATTAAATCTTAACTCGCATCTTCTACATCCAAGATACGTCATAGAGGCTACTGGTTAGTAAAGTCCATGATCAACATGAGCGATTAACAGATGAATTGTAAGTAATAGGCTTGTAAGAGAAGCGCATACTATTCTGTGTTATTTAAGTAAATATACGAACATATTAATTTATTCATGCGTTGGAGGCTGGGCTCATACGCGTGGGTGTCTTATCAAAGGATACACTTGCAATTCTTTGCATTATTCGTACATATTGCGATGTCCGGGTTAAATTAAAAGACTTCCGCAATATTTTTTTCTTATTGTTATTTTTGAATTGAATATTTTTATTTTTATGCCGGCTAACTTTATATTGATGGAGCAGGAAATCCCCTTACCTCTGGAGTCGATTCCTCGAAGGCTTATCTTTTCCTGAAAATTAATGTTTCGTTCGGATTTCAACAATCCCAGAATGATATGTTTTTTTACCATAACAATCAAATTTATTCACACACATTTATTATTATATACAAAGTTTATTTTTATCTCCAAAAACCACATAAATTAGAAACCCTAATAACGTTTATTGTTTTTCTTATTAATCCCCTAAATTATTTGAATCTCCCGGGTATGTCAATGTTTTTAAATTACGTATTTACGAGTTACTAAGACCGCGTTCGGTTTGGAACTATTTTCGCCTTCACGCCTTGACGCTAAAAGCGTGCAAAATTTGCGTTCGGTTTGGAAAATCCGAGCTTTGAAGGCGTTCCAAACCGAACGGGGGTTTTAGCGCTATGGTGTTTAAAATTTAAACTTGAGGTTGTATTTTAACCTAACTTATTTGTTACTAGCTGGCACGGGCGGCATCCGCCGCCCTTAGCCATCTAAACCCAGAATAGATCCGAGTAGGCCATAGTTGTTCGGCCTTCGGCCTCACAGGGGGAGGACCATAATAGATCCGCGAAGGCCATAGTTGTTCGGCCTTCGGCCTCACAGAGAGAGGACCATGATAGATCCGCGAAGGTCATAGTTGTTCGGCCTTCGGCCTCACAGGGGGAAGACCATAATAGATCCGTGAAGGCCATAGTTGTTCGGCCTTCGGCCTCACAGGGCGAACCATAATAGATCCCTGAAGGCCATAGTTGTTCGGCCTTCGGCCTCACAGACCGGACCATAATAGATCCGTGAAGGCCATAGTTGTTCGGCCTTCGGCCTCACAGACCGGACCATAATAGATCCGTGAAGGCCGTAGTTGTTCGGCCTTCGGCCTCACAGACCGGACCATAATAGATCTGTCAAGGCCATAGTTGTTCGGCCTTCGGCCTCACAGACCGGACCATAATAGATCCGTGAAGGCCATAGTTGTTCGGCCTTCGGCCTCACAGACCGGACCATAATAGATCTGTCAAGGCCATAGTTGTTCGGCCTTCGGCCTCACAGACCGGACCATAATAGATCCGTGAAGGCCATAGTTGTTCGGCCTTCGGCCTCACAGACCGGATCATAATAGATCCGTGAAGGTCAAAGTTGTTCGGCCTTCGGCCTCACAGACCGGACCATAATAGATCCGTGAAGGCCATAGTTGTTCGGCCTTCGGCCTCACAGACCGGACCATAATAGATCCGTGAAGGCCATAGTTGTTCGGCCTTCGGCCTCACAGAACGGACCATAATAGATCCGTGAAGGCCATAGTTGTTCGGCCTTCGGCCTCACAGACCGGACCATAATAGATCCGTGAAGGTCGAAGTTGTTCGGCCTTCGGCCTCACAGACCGGACCATAATAGATCCGTGAAGGCCATAGTTGTTCGGCCTTCGGCCTCACAGACCGGACCATAATAGATCGGTGAAGGCCATAGTTGTTCGGCCTTCGGCCTCACAGACCGGACCATAATAGATCCGTGAAGGCCATAGTTGTTCGGCCTTCGGCCTCACAGACCGGATCATAATAGATCCGTGAAGGTCAAAGTTGTTCGGCCTTCGGCCTCACAGACCGGACCATAATAGATCCGTGAAGGCCATAGTTGTTCGGCCTTCGGCCTCACAGACCGGACCATAATAGATCCGTGAAGGCCATAGTTGTTCGGCCTTCGGCCTCACAGAACGGACCATAATAGATCCGTGAAGGCCATAGTTGTTCGGCCTTCGGCCTCACAGACCGGACCATAATAGATCCGTGAAGGTCGAAGTTGTTCGGCCTTCGGCCTCACAGACCGGACCATAATAGATCCGTGAAGGCCATAGTTGTTCGGCCTTCGGCCTCACAGACCGGACCATAATAGATCGGTGAAGGCCATAGTTGTTCGGCCTTCGGCCTCACAGTCCGGACCATAATAGATCCGTGAAGGCCATAGTTGTTCGGCCTTCGGCCTCACAGACCGGACCATAATAGATCCGTGAAGGCCATAGTTGTTCGGCCTTCGGCCTCACAGACCGGATCATAATAGATCCGTGAAGGTCAAAGTTGTTCGGCCTTCGGCCTCACAGACCGGACCATAGTAGATCCGTGAAGGCCATAGTTGTTCGGCCTTCATCCGTCATCTGTCATCCGTCATCTGTCATACATACATACATACATACATAATCTTCACGTAAAGTTATATCTTCATGTAAAGTTAAATCTTCCGCAAAGAGGTGGATCTTCCACGAAGAGGTGGATCTGCGTCTTCTTGCACAATTCCGGCGAGTTCTGCGACCTATATAAAGTGCTCCGGTCTTATTCGCGGCATTCAGATTAATTTGTTGGTGGTATTTTGTTAGTGGTTTGCATTTTTCGAATTAAAGCCGCCATCTGTTGACAGTATTTTCAGATTAATTTGTTAGTGGTTTTTTGTTAGTAGTTTTTTGTTAGTGGTTTGCATTGACTTGTGATTTGATTTTCGAAAAAAGCGAATAACTTTTTTCCCCGCCACAGTAAGCGAATAACTTTTTTCCCCGCCACTGACTGTACGTCAGATTAATTATTTGACAAATTAAATTTTTTGTCAAACTTGTGATTTGATTTTCGAAAAAAGCGAATAACTTTTTTCCCCGAGCGAATTTCTTCTCCATTTTATAAAAAAAAACTGCGCCTGGAGGTACAAAATAACTGTGCAAAATTTGGTTGAGATCGGTCCAAGGGTCTAGGAACGTATAGTGAACAAACACGCACGCACGCAAACAGATCTTCTCTTTTATATATTTAGATAGCGTGTTGAGCGTGTTTGATTCGAGATTGTGCAAACTTTGATTTGTATTTTGAACTTTATTAGTGTTTAATACAAAAGTTGTGATCGAAAAACGACTGGTGCGTAAAAACAAATAATTTATTATTATTACATATTAATTTGTAGTTCAATTTATTAAATAAAATTTTAGTAAAATGAACAATCAAGGTTATATGCATATGTTGAAAGCAGTTGTGGATTTCTTTTTTTTTTGAAGAAGACGAAGAATCCTCGACGTGTATAAAAAATAAAGTTACCAACCACAATTCAAACAAAAATTTAAATTCAAACATTAATTTTAAATTTTACCACCGCAGCGCCGCGCTATTGCTGCCCGACCTATTTCAAGAAAGCGTTGAAAGCTTCTGAAATGGGCGGAGCTATAGCGTTTCATGGCGAGTAAAAGTCCCTAACCGAACGGGCAAAAAGTGTTTGTTGGCGCCACGAAGCGAAAATAGCTCCAAATCGAACGCGGTCTAAATAGAAAGAAAACAGTAGGCCGCTCAACTTACATGTTGACCTCGTCATCCAGTTCGCATAACCTCACTAGAAGTGTTGTAGCGAAAATATCTTCCTTCAATAGCAATTTTCGTTGATTAAATTTAATAGTGTATCCACCATACCATTTGGTAAATAAATATCCAAAGTTTATTACCATAAATTCTTCTGTTTAGCTTAGTAAGTATTTATTTACTTTTATTCCAATTATTTTCTACCACAAACCACGTGTTCATTAATTTACTCAATTTTATTTGTTTTCAGGACCTTCAGACCTTGTCGTTGATCAAAAACAACTCCAACTGTTGAATTTTTGAAGACCGAACAAATTCGTGTCCTCTCACATTCGAGATCTCAAAAGAATCCGTTGTTTATAACATTCGTTGTCCTGGTTTTTCGTTATTTATTGTTATATTCCATCTTGATTCATTTTATTAATTAGGTGTGTATTACACTTTTGATTAATTAATTAGTTTTTGAAATGTCACAAAACTAATTACACTAAAAGTACACAGGCTGAATGACTTTAAAATATATATGAAGGGGTAATTCCTTTAAAAGATGCCTAAATAAAAATTATGAACATTCTCAAATAATATTACAATTTATTAAGAACGCAAAAAAATTAATTCCTTAAAGCACATAATGTTAATGGATACTTTGTTGGACATAAATAACATAAGCAAGCATTTCTCAGCAATCACCAAGCTCCATTTAATTTAATTTGAAGTTGTAAAATTCAAAATTCAATACCAGCGTTTACTAGCTATGATGAGTTTTTAAATGACGTTTTAAACTTGATTTCCGGGCACATTTATAATCACATATCTCACAAGCAAAGGATTTCTCGCCAGTGTGGGTCATTAAATGAGCTTTTAAACTTGGTTTATGTGCACTTTTATAATCACATATCTCACAAGCAAATGGTTTCCCGCCAGTGTGAGTCAGTAAATGAGCTTTTAAATGTTGTTTATGAGTACATTTATAATCACATATCTCACAAGCAAATGGTTTCTCGCCAGTGTGAGTTTTTAAATGTTTGTTGAAAGTAACCTCTAGGACGCACTCAAAGCCACATGTTTTGCAAAGAAACTGTTTCTGGTCCATATGGGTTCTTAAATGCAGTTTTAATGTTCGTTTATTAATAACTTTATACTCACAAACAGCACACTCAAATAAATTTGGGCCTTTATATTTACGTGAAGGTTGCTCCTGGGTTAATAGTTCAACATCGCAGTCTTCTTTTATGTCGATAGGATGATGCAAATCTTCTAAATTAAATCTCATATCCTCCAATTCTTCGGTTTTAATTTCGTTACAGTATTTAGGGATATATGATGTTTCTAAAATTGAGCTGTGTGTTTCCATGTTTTCTAATTTTACCGAAGCTGGCATTTTATCCATAGCTGTAATGAATTGCATTAGAAGAAATTAAGACTGTTCGTGGGATGGTGCGCAATCGCTTTGGTTAATTTATCAATTAAATTAAATTGTTTGTACCTCATATATTGTGTAAAAAAACTTTTGTACCAGACTCGAAAAAGGAAGCGTAAGTTTAAAATGGCGACCGTCGGGGATGGTCTATGGGGATGGTCAACGATCTACTGACGCCAGAATAGCTCCATCTGGTTATAGCGGCGAGTACAATGAACTAGCCTTTCGTTTATAAATTTTTAGAGAAATTTTGTCGCAATGACTCAAAATAACCACAATTGTGAGGATCACTCGGTGCTTGTATAATAAAAATGATTACACGGCTTGTTCTATTCTATCGTATCTTCTTTACCGACCGAATGACTCGACCTTCTCCCGTCAGCAAAACTTGGGCGGCAAATTCAAATCGCATCCTTCCAGTTCGATCAATTCGAGAATCATCAGACATTTTTCAACTTTACTTATTCCAAAGGTTCACTATTTTTATTGAAATACACTTAACATAGTGAATATTTGTGCAATATGTGACTACAAATCTTCACACAAATCAACTTGAAAAAGTCATTTAGCGACTCACCGGCGAGTGTTGCCCAGAGATATTCTTTAAAAGCACATGTGGGAGGTTGTTCTGTTGAGTGTTTTTGTAAATTGGTTTTAATTTGTAAATAAATAAACTCTTTTTCCAATGTTACCTTATTATTATTACACTAATGGCCGGTTTCAGGAACGATAAGTAAGGTTTAATTCAGAGAAGGAGTAATAGATAACTTTGGGCCCAGAGACAAGGTTTTGGCAACTATTTCGGGGATGGGGATGTTGGTTCTATTCAGGACCCAATTAGGATCGCCCAAAATGGAGTTGTGTAGATTCTTGGCAGCCAAATTGTTGAATTTTCGACAATTTCTACCACTCATTTCCCGAAACAGAGGCTCAGCAGAATTTATGCTGATACGGACAAATTGGTTTACCATCTTTAATGGTATGAATGTCCTAAGTAATGTAACTGATTCGCCCAAAGCACTCCTAAGGTGTTTAATCTCAGTGTTAACTGCACTGATATGGAGATTTAAAATACCTCTCTTGAAGCCTCTAATAAAAACACTGGCAGATTCCAACAATCTCGCATTGGGGACCAGTTGATATGTAAGACAGTCAACTTTCTTCTGAATAAAGTCCGGAAATATACCATTGGAACGACACCGTAGTAAGAGAATACTTCTGTTTTTCGCCCTTGCGAGCCTGCGGTAGTCCTTCTTAATCTGCCCTATCGTCCTTGCAGCCACCACACCATACCTCAAGTCAAAGTCTCTGAAGAAACCCATGGTAGAATTAGGAAAGTTTCTTGCCCCTAATTTCGATGAACAAAAGGTGTTCTTGGGAATGAAAATCACTGACTTCAACTTACTGATGGCTAACCAGTCCAAGTCGCTGAGGTATTGTATTGTATTGTACTTAGGGGTCGATTGGCCGCAAGGGCCTTTCAGAACTGCGACCAGTATTGATCTTTTGTTCATTACCCTGCTAATTAGGTATTCAGGAATTCAAATTTGCTAGCAAATCACAGAATACTCCTGGGAGGCTTTTTGTTGCACCTCCTTGGGTGTCAATTGCGTTTGTCCCAGATATTTTAGCCTGGATCGGGCTAAGGCATCACAGCTACAGAGAATGTGTTCGGCCGATTCAGTTTCCGATTCACAGAGTCTGCATATGTCAAAGAAGATGCCGGGCTGTTTCACCACATAGCCTCCCTGTTCACTGGAGAGCAGAGCTAAGAAATTTCTATTAGTTCTGATATTCGAACCAGAAATTTCCGCTCTGTAACTCAACCAGCAATCACAGTAAGCCACTACTGTGGTCGGAGACGCTGAGGTAGCACCGGTACAGTGTTTTTTCGGATCTTGATGTGAATTGTGTGATTGCGGATTGTTTTGTTTCGTTTGTTTATTTCATGTTTGACATTTGAGATTGCGACCTTCTATCTAGGAAGTGTTCGGTTTGGCAATTTTTGTTGGTAATTTTTGATTTTTGTTGGTTTTATATTGTTAGCAACTCCTGACTCAAATGTAACTTTTATTAAGAAGACATCTCCAATAATAATCAAACAAAAAATAGCAGAAAAAAGAAGAGCGCGTAAACAGTGGCAGATTACAAAAACACCAGAAGACAAAAGTAAATTTAATAAGAAAGCTGCAGAACTCAAAGCACTACTTCTTAGCATCAAAAACCAATCATTCAATGATTATATTGCTAACTTGTCACCTACAGAATCAAGTGACTACTCTCTCTGGAAGGCTAGAAAAGGGTTAAAGCGTCCTCAACAACAGGTACCACCAATTAAAGATAATAATGGAAAATGGGCAAGAAATAATAAAGAAAAAGCCGACCTTTTCAAAGAACATCTTTCAAATGTGTTCAAACCATTTCCCACTACTCTTACACCAGAAGAAACTTCTGAAGTTCAACATTACCTGGAAGCACCCTTTCAAATGGATCTGCCCATCAAGAATTTTAAAGTAAAGGAAGTTCAACGTGTCATCCTTAATGAAATCAATCCAAAAAAGGCTCCTGGATTTGACCTAATTACGGGCAAAGTGTTGCAACAATTTATTAACACCTAAATGCATCAAACTTTTAACATTTATCTACAATGCAGTTTTACGATTAAAACACTTCCCTAACCAATGGAAGGTAGCCCAAATTATCGTTATCCCGAAACCAGGTAAAAAGACTGAAGAAGTGACATCCTATCGGCCAATCAGTCTGCTGCCAATAATTTCGAAAGTGCTTGAAAAAATATTGCTGAAACGACTTAAGCCTGTACTAGAAGAAAGAAAGCTGATACCTGATCATCAATTTGGTTTTAGGGGTCGACATGGCACCATTGAACAGGTGCACAGAATTACCAAAAACATCAGTAACAGCCTGGAAGACAAATAAAAATACTGCTCTGCAGCTTTCATCGGCATCAGCCAAGCCTTTGATAAGGTATGGCACGAGGGGTTGTATTATAAACTAAAAAAGTGTCTTCCATGTCACTTTTATCAAATACTAAAATCATACTTAAGCAATAGACACTTTTTAGTAAAATACCAGGAAGAGTATACCGAACTTCACCCAATAAGCTCAGGTGTACCCCAAGGCAGTGTTTTGGGGCCAGTGCTGTATCTGTTGTACACGGCTGATCTCCCCACCTCAAGACTAACAACAACAGCTACGTTTGCTGACGACACAGCTGTACTGGCATCACATGAAGATCCCATACTCGCTTCCAAAAATCTACAAGATAATTTGGATAAAATTCAAGATTGGCTCCGTAAATGGAGAATTAGGGCCAATGAAACAAAGTCAGTTCATGTGACATTTACAATGCGTAGACAGACTTGTCCACCGGTACAGCTAAATAATTGTACTTTGCCCCCGGCTGACGATACAAAATATCTTGGTATTCATATGGACAGGAGATTGACATGGAGAAAGCACATTTTCACAAAACGTAAACAACTTGGTTTGAAGCTTAATCAAATGTATTGATTACTTGGCAGAAAATCTCAATTATCGCTTGAAAACAAAATACTACTATACAAATCCATAATAACACCAATATGGACCTATGGTATACAACTATGGGGAACTGCAAGTGCCTCCAATATTGAAATACTACAAAGATTTCAAAACAAAACCTTACGAACGATTGTCAATGCTTCGTGGTACGTGCCTAATCATGTCATCCAACAAGATTTACAAGTCCCATCAGTTACTGAACAGATCCAGAAATTTTACAAAAGATACGAACACAGACTAGAAATACACCCCAACAAACTAGCTAATAAACTGGTTGATAACACCGGCGAGGTACGAAGACTGAAGAGATTCAGACCCTCTGACCTACCCGCTCGATTCAATCCAACCAACTGAAATTGAAGTTTATATAGGAAAACATTTACTGGAATGTTTTTCACATGACATGTAATAAATCACCACATTTACTTATTGTTTTGTTTTTAAACAGATTGTAAATAAAATGGAAAAAAAATAAAAAAAAATATTGTTAGCATTGTGCTTTTATCGCTTTTTGATATTTTATTGCAATAGGTTAGATGTCCACAGTTTTATTCTTTGACAACTGTTAATTTAAAATTTTATTTTTACATTTGCGTAATATCTAGCCCTTTTTTATGTTTTTATGTGTTACTGTACAATCCATCATTTATGTATGCCTACACTTTTTTGCCACATTCTACGTTGGGTATTTATCCAAACAAAACCATTGAACATCCAGCTTCTTAAGGTATGAAACAATTTTACATGTTCTTGCTGTTATCGTATACCCTTATACTTACTTTAATTTCAAATAAACAGCCTGATGAAGACTAGTTCATAGTCGAAATCGGTCGCGGAAGCATTTAGCGTTTTATTTGGTTACCCCCCCCCAATTCCCAAGAACACCTTTTGTTCATCGAAATTTGGGGCAAGAAACTTTCCTCATCCTAAGTTTATAAACCGCACTTGACTCATTTTTAAAGATTGCTTTAATAAGGGACGAGTTACAGAATATAGCTTGGCTCAGTTGCACCATCCCCGGTTATTGTTTAAACAGGAAAGCCAATAAACAACAGTCGGTGACATTCCATCAATCATATTCGTTCCGTTAAACTGAAGTTTCAAGGAATCGGTTTGCATTCCCGATTTTGTTGCAGCGATGCTGATTATTTAACTCAAAGACACTGTAACGGCTTTCAAACTAATAATGGCGCTCCATTCGTGGTTGTGCATAAGTGAGACCACATTATACCCTAGAGCTAACCAGATGTGGTAAACAAAAATATGCCAGAGTACTCGTTATACTAGTCTAGATTAGCAATTTTTGGCAATGTCCCCTTCCCTGGTCTTTAACTACCGAGGATAGTTTATTTGACCACTCGAAATTGCTATTGAACAAGGGAAGATATCTGGTAAGGTGCGTCGGGAATATCCGACCGGAACCTGCTAAAAACTATTCAAGGTTTTAATAAAATTGCACTACTTAGTACTCTTTAGAATAATTACACTGAACCTGATATTAACGGATAATCCGTTAAGACGGATTAAATATTTTCTATATACAGGGTGTCCCCATGACCGTGGAGAACCTTTGAGGCGGTGATAAAGGACACTTTTCTAAGACAAATTTTCAAATAAAATTTTTGCCCAAGTCCAAACCCTTGGGGGGTACCTCCCTTTAAAGCAATTTTTTAAATTTCTGATTTCAAACGGCCATAGCTCCGATATTATTGATTTTTTAAGGTTAATGGATTAGAGATTTTTTAAAGATCATTCACTTGTCTACACATTAGGTTATAACCCCTTATCGTCTAGAATCAACGGATTTCGAGTTATAAATTAAATTAAGAGGAAAAATGTTTAAAAAATTCAGGTTTTTTTAAAATTTTCTTGCGAACCCCGTATCTCTTAAACGAAACGTCTAAGAGAAAAACTAACCGCCCAAACCGGATAGGGAATTTAACGGGATACAACTTTCGTCAAATAAATTTTTTTGGGCAACCAACCGTTTTCGCAGAAACTCTGAAAATAATGAACAAGGTGTAGGTAAAAAATATAAATTCACATAATTACTAAGTGATTTGTATTGTGCATTACTATATTTTAATATTTTAACTAATTTACTTGTATAAACATATTATGTAATTAATATCAAACGAATTTTTTAATTACTTATAAAAAATTAATTCTGACGTCATTACGCCCATAGTTAAAATTTGGTTGCATATAGACGGCACGGCATTCCGCAAATTTCTAATTTTTTTTGGAAAATGACAATTTTAAAAATTTTTCAAAACAAACATGTTATATTATTATTGTTAAAATGAAAATATAAAATAAATGCTTTTAAAAATGAGTTACCATGTTAAATTACAAATTAAATTTCGTAACTTTGATATCTCAAAGTAATTTGTGTATTTTATCGAGTTAAAAATTTTTTTGAGTTAACATCTGTTTTATTAATATTTAATATAAAATGAAGTGGAATCTACTAAATGGGAAAGTAATGTGTTGTCACATCAGATTTTTTTTCTATACCCCACGCTCTGAAAGCTGTAACTTTGTAACCAAGCCATCATCAAGAAAATAGAATAAGTCCTTTCTTATAGACAATTGAGTTTACCTTAATTTTGATGATTTCAGAAAAAAAATTTAAGACGGAAACGTACTGCGATTCGCAAAAGAATGATTTTGCGTCAGCCCGAGTGTGACCACATGCAACTTCTCACTGTCAAGCGGATGCGCGACTTGGCTGCCCAAAAACGGACAGTTAACAGCTAACTTTGACCGAGATGTTTAGCAAGCAATGACTTTCATTTACAATACATACTAACGTACAGCACTTGTAAGTACGCTATATAACAGGGGTGACCAAGCTCCTTGATAGTCGAGCCATTTTTCAAAATTTGAAACACATACGGAACGATAATAAGTTTTTAAAATATAATAGCACAAAAATGAAAAGGGAACTCGGGTACATTTATCGAGAGCCACAAATAATCCTTCAAAGAACCGCATGTGGCTCGCGAGCCGCAGGTTGGCCACCCCTGCTATATAACATGTAAGAATGTTGCCTTTTCATTTAATTAATTAAAAATCCATACAGTACCCTTTTTTTCGTAAAAACTCCAATTATCCGAATGGTGTCCGGTCCCAATTGATTCGGATAATTGGAATTCTACTGTACATCAGTGGCGGCTCATTATAATGAGCCAAAGAGCCATGGCACTAGCTGGGCAAAACGGCCTTAAATATTTGAACGAAACGTTGGCCATAGCGAACATTGTGTTTGATTTTAACCGTCCCAACAACCCAATATCTTTCTTATTACTATCGTTACTGGACGAGAATTTTGTTGCTGAATTAAATATTTTTTTTAATTTTCAAAAAATATTTAATTTTGTTTAAAAATTGTTTATCGCAACTCGTTCAGTAAGTTAGCAGATAACCCCTCCACAGACTATGCGTAAGCAGGTGTTCCTCCCCGGCTATCTGTTGCTATAAATAATTGTTGTCTAGAGCTCATTAACTCGTCTAGGGAGATTTTAATGTTCACTTTGCAATTTTTATTTATATTTGCTTTTGAATTGACGTGATCAATATATCTTTAATTAAAGTAAATTTCAATTACTACGTTGGTTTTTTAAAAGCGATAGTATTTTTTTGCATTAATCGTAAACAGTTCAAAACATGTGATATTCTGCAAATTTATAAATAAAATTTAACGTTTGGTTTGCATAATGTAACTAACACCGCGAAATTCTTAGTAAGGTATTCCCCGTATGATGTAATATTTGTACTTATTATGGTGTTTCTTACAAGGTTACTACTTTTATGCACTTATATTTTTATAAGTTATTGCAATATTTTAATTATGTCTGTTTTTAATTGTACTTCCTCCAAATTTGTTTATTTATGGTATTTTGGTTCCTACTGAAAGAGATTGCGATAAAATAACTTAATTTTCCTCGCCTCGTTAGAGCTTTTTACCGTCTTGGATGAAATTACGTCACCCGGCGCAAGCGTCTTTTGACAATTTCATCCGTGACGGTAAAAATCTCTAACGCGGCTCGGAGAATAATATACTATTAATCTTAAACATTTTTCTCACTTTAAAGCGTAAACATAGTATAGACATATTATGTAATTTAATTTCATAAATGTGCACTTTACAATAAGATAAATTATCAACACCGAGCTAATTTAATGTGGCTACGCGACTCCTGGCAACTACTGTAATTGTAGCGCGATGCATATGGGTACGTGATAGCAATTCTACCCAGACCCGCCGAGTGTTCCGTATGAGGCTGCCTCCTATATCTCTGATTTCATTATGTGAAATTATTAATAACTACCGCGTTGAGTTATAAAAATAATTTGTCTGATAATTTATTATTAGTTAATTAAAGAAGTTAATTAAACTTGTTACATATTAATTTAATATCGTAATGAATAAAATTAATAACATTTTGAGCAAGCCTTTTTACTCCTGTTGTCTGGAGGAAAAGATTAAAATTCAAAAAGTGGGTAGACCATTGCCTGATTTGATTATTTCAAAAATCATTTTATATATCCTGCAATTTAGTAAAAGTGCTTTTTCTTATTTTTTAAATTTTAGAATAGATGTTATATTATAATTATTATCATGCAATCTAATAACGTCAACGTTATTAAAAATGTTACCTCAATGTTATAAATTTCAATTACAATAAATTCTTAAAATATTTCTTATACTTATTTAATTTGGATTTGTTCAACTTGCTCGTAATGCAAAATTCTTTAATTTAATAAATGCAATAAATATTCATAACCGAATATACAATAAATATTTTATCATGAAGTGTGTTCTATTTAACTTGTTGCATTTCCGGCAAGCTGATTTTTAGGATTCTTATTTATTCATGTCTAAAGTAACATCTAACATTTTTGCAAAGCGTTTTATTGGAAATTTTACAAGTAATAGATCAACGCGTAACTCATGTTTCGAAATGACTATCCAATCGGGCGCAATGTTTTTGACCGATGTAGTTATCTAAAATATACGAATATTTGCACATTTTGTTCTCTATGAATGCCAGGCTATGGTCGGAACCTCGAAAATTTAAAATTAAAAAAAAATGACTAAATGGCGATGGTTGAAAGAACAAAATTCTTTTGAAAACATTTTAAAATAAAAATTAGCATAATAATTTAGTCAAAATAGATAAAAGAAACCAACAATTTTAGAGATTTTGAATATAATATTATTTATTTGTGCAGCAAATATGTCAGTTGAAGACCTTGTATTAACTGCACCCATAAAAAACATAGTAAATTAGTTATCAACCCCAGATGGGGGAGTAATCCCGCAATTTGTAAGAAAAAACTTTTAAAGCTCCTTTTTCACAATCAATTCGATTTTGAGGTTGGACTAAAACGTCGATTTTTAATAATTTCCTTTTTTAACAAATTTTAAAATTTTTTGTTGGTTTTTTGGACTCCTAAAGACAATTACAGACAACTGCAACTTAAATTTGTTAAATTTATTTTTGTATATTTTATATAACATACAAATAAAGTACAAAATAAACACCATTACAGAAAATCCGTTATAATTCGGGTAATTTGATGAATTTTACTTTAATATTTTTTGTAAACATATTCAAGATCCCAAACTATAAAAATATTTAATAAAAAAAATCGAAAAAATGTATCGGTCACAGTAGGTAAACCCCCTTAAACCGCTATTAAGTCTGTATACAGAACTGTATACAGTTCCTTTGGATTCGGAGAAAATCTCTTTCGGTTGGACTTAAATTTATGAACCCATCAAAAGAAAAAATTCTGTACCCTGCCATTGGAAGAAGTCACGAGCCGCCACTGAGTACCCAGTGCCTTGATCCTCAATGAGATTATGTCGAAAATTACAATTTACTTCATTGAAAATATGGGATGATTCCTTGTATCATTTTTACCGAACTTATTGATTTCCCCTCGTATGTTCGTAGTTATTACGATTTGCGTCTCAGATGTCATAAACAATGACATAAAAAACTATCAACATCAACTATTATTTTCAATACAAACAAGAAGGTCCATAATTTACAATTATGATCGAGGTATCGGGGACCTGAAGTTTGAGATTCGTAGTTTTGTTTTGATAATTTTTATTTACAAACTTCAAAAGTTCCTGCGAGGGGGCAGGGTTTATAAACAACTTTGTAAACAAATAACTTGGATTTTTTTAGATGTTAACAATATCTGGTCAAAATTTTATAGTTCACAGTAAAAAAAAACTGTACAACCGTGAACGTACGCAGTTCTTTAAAAACAAATATTCAAAAGTCGGTTCGTTTATCAAAGTTTACAATAACTAATTTTAGTTATTATCTGAACCACGAAAGAAAAGCCCCACGTGATTATTTTAAGAACTTAGAAATGACATTACATTATATTTTCCTTATATCGTTTTACGTAAGAGGGACAAAGATGCAAAATAAAACGTTGTCTGATCTTCAACTATTGATGACGAATTATTTATAACGCAGGGCTTTTCTTTAGTGGTTCAGATAATATCATTATTTGAAGCTAAACGTAGAAGCCGAGAAATTTGATTTGTAAATAATCGGGGATTTCCCTAAATTCTGTAAAAATATAATTAGCGACAGAATGCCCACTCGTTAGATCCTAGATATTATTTGTCTAATCATTATTTTTCATCTCCCAACAACCTCTCCACTTCAGTTGTCGGGAGACTGTTAACGGATAAGGAAGGATTTTTTACTATAACAACAAAACGAGGGTGCTGT
This sequence comes from Podabrus alpinus, assembly GCA_932274525.1. Lineage (NCBI taxonomy): Eukaryota > Metazoa > Arthropoda > Insecta > Coleoptera > Cantharidae > Podabrus > Podabrus alpinus. The sequence goes on from OW026452.1 coordinate 33,509,997, forward strand.
TGTGTAAAAAAAGTTTCGAGTGTGCTGAATTTCGAATTAAATTTGTAAGTAAGAAATTTTTTTAAATTTGTTAATAAAGGAAAACAAGTTTTAAACTCACCACGTACCAGTGGCGGCGATAAAGATTTGGGGTGCTCCCCCAGCAAAACTGTTGGATTTCAAACGGTAACAAAATTTTTTCAAAACAAATATGATTTGTAGCTTGGAGACCCCACCGTATCGTTGTGTCAAAATTTATTTACCTATTTACAGGGTGAAGCAATGAGAATACATTTTTTAAAGCTTGGAAGATAACCAAAAAAAGGGGCAAAGGTTGCACGGGTCGAGTTATGTGTTACGTGTTAACGTATTAACGTGTTAACGTATGTATTATGTGTTATGTGTTTTGTGATTCTATAACAGGTGACCACATGACAAGTGAACGCACGACAAGTGAACGCACGACATCCGAACACATGACAACTGACCTCACGGACAACTGAACACACGGACAACTGAACACACGGACAACTGAACACACGGACAACTGAACACACTGACAACTGAGCACAATCTTAATTTTTAAATTTAAATATTTGTTATTTATTTTAATAATCATGAAATAGTAACTTTGAGGTTTACGATTTTATAATTATTGACAACTGAACACAATCGTAATGGATCTAGCTTTTTGGGGTAATTATTATTATTTTTGAGTCCATTCTCACTTTTTGAGTTTAACTTGGAAAAAAGTTCGAGGGAGCGGTAGATCCACCTCTTTGCGGCAGATTTAACTTTACGCGGAGATTTATTTGTTTTTAATTCGTTTTCTAAATAAATATCAAAAACTAACACTAACATAACGGCAGATCCACCTTTTCGCGACAGATCCACCTTCTTGTGGCAGATTTAACTTTAAGCGGAGATTTATTTGTTTTTAATTAGTTTTCTAAAGAAATATCAAAAACTAACACTAACCTAACGGCAGATCCACCTCTTCGCGGCAGATCCACCTCTTTGTGGCAGATTTAACTTTTCGCGGAGATTTCATTGTTTTTAGTCAATATTTATATGCATAATCAACTCGATCTCGAATTTAATTTCTACAAATTTTCATTTTTTGCAATTTATCACGTTAACTGACGTTACATGTAAACTTGGCGCTTCGCGCCTCGCCAGGGGGCTTGGCCCCCTTTCCCCAATTGGAGGTTTGCCCCATTACCTACAACAGCTAAAACATCCCTGTAAATGATCCATACACCCCACCGGGATCTTTAACTCTTGGAAACTAAATCGGAAGTTTTTATTTTCGAAAATTGCTATTTTAACGGAATAAGCGTCTTCAGTGAGCATTTTCGTAGATAACCGATGTAAAAAATTTGGAAAAACTAATTTTCCTTTGTGCAAAAATTTTGCAAAATGTAGAAAGCTCTTCCAAAACTGTACAAAATCACAAACTCGGCGGCTAAAAAGTATTGCGGGATGCGATGTAAAATTTTCAAAAATGATCCCAATACTTTGTTGTAAGTATAAAGCATTCCCGTTAAAAATTTAACATTAATCCAACAATTCTTTCGGCACATTATGTGGGGACGTTAAAAAAAATTGTGGAAAATTGAAATTTTTTTTCACGTACCGCTTAAATTCGCCAAATAAAACGGAAAGTGTTCAATAAAATTTTTCGAAAAACCAACTCGTTTCGTTTAAAATTGCGCGCAAATATTTATAATATAAAACGGTCCGATTTCAAATCAAAATTTTTCAAAATTTGCGGTTTTGCAATTTGCCACCTTAATTGACGCCGCACGAAAAAAAGTATAGGTACATTTATAAAAATTCGCGCTCGAGAAATGCCACCCAATACCGTTTTTAAAATTAAAAATTGTTTCATAGTCGTCGCGCCACAACGACTTTAAGGTCGAAATTTAGAAAATTTTTCAAACGGCCATAGCGTCCTTATTTACGAAGGGATTTTTAATTTTCCACCGGCATCGCAAGTAGACCCCGGGCCTAAACAATTTTACCTCTATAGCTGTTTTTCGTATCTCGCACCACAAAGCTGTAAAATGAAAAACAAAATTTTCAAATTTTTTTTGAAGGGCACTCACTCCCTTGAACATTAAATTGCAAAATTGTTTCTTCGAAAATCGAAATTTTAACGACGAAATCTCATTTGCCGAGTAATTCTAAGAATTTTTGTCGAAAAACATTTAGTAATATTATTCATCCGCGACCCAAAAAAATGACCTCAAAGTTGACATTTTTTGAAAAAATCTGAAATTCGCATCTCTTTGTTGTGACATCGATGGCGAAAATGAACGAAAGTTGAGAGATCTCGTTGCAAAATTGTCGAGGAACAATGCAAAGTCGGTTTCAAACCTTATTAGCTAAAATGGACCATCCTTGTGGGGTGTCATTTTGAAAATAATCATTTGAAAAAAAGAATTGAAAAACTATTAGCTATTTTTAATTAGCATGTAAAACAATAATTGTAAAATCGTAAACCTCAAATTTACTATTTCATTATTTTAAAAATAAATAACAAATATTTAAATTTAAAAATTAAGATTGTGTTCAGTTGTCAGTGTGTTCAGTTGTCCGTGTGTTCAGTTGTCCATGTGTTCAGTTGTCCGTGGGGTCAGTTGTCATGTGTTCGGATGTCGTGCGTTCACTTGTCGTGCGTTCACTTGTCATGTGGTCACCTGTCCGGTCACCGTGTTTAGTGTGTGCTACACACTAAATAACATGGTTAATATAGTCTATAGAAAAAATATTTTTCGAAAAATCCTTAAAAACAACCCCAATTTCGAATTTTTAAAGTACGTAAGACTCGTCCGGCTGTGCGCATCGAAAAACCCAAGCCTGCGCTCCTCCGGAGCTCCGGCCGGTTTTTCATCGCCGGAGTCGCTACGCGGTAGAAGCTAAACATACTTGAAGGCGCCATCCTTCAAGAAAAGAAAACATTCGAGTCATGTTACCTGTAGGACGTGCGAGCAGCATCTGACGAAATTTTTGAAGTGTTAGGTTTTACCATTCGACACGTACCGTCAACAGAATGACGACGCGTGGAATCTCATCGCGCGTCGGTCGGCTTTTACATGTTAAATTTGCTAACTTCAAAATCGATTCCCTTGGGAATAAGTAAAGTTGACAAATGTCTCCTGGTTCTTGGTTTGATCAAACTGTTATGCTACGATTTGAATTTGCCACCCAAGTCGTGTTGACGTGAAGGTCGAGTCATTCGATCGTTAAAGAAGATATGATAGAATAGAACCAGTAGCATAATTTTTATAAATTATGCACCGAGTGATCTTCATAAATGTGTGATTACTTTGGATCAATTTGACTTTTTAAGCCGCATTTTACATTGGAAGTTCATCGTTCATTTTATTATCCGAAAAGAAAAGCTCTGAGTCATCAATAATGAGAGTATGAATTAATACGAGAATAGCTAATCAAATCAATGTATTTTTCATACATTGAAACCCCACCACATAATTTTTTGTGTTCTAGCTGTCAAAGTTAAATAATATAAATTTTAGGTTATAACTACAAAATATTTATTAAATTAAAAGCAAAATATTTTCAATGTATTTATTGGTGTTTTATATTATATTTAACCCTTAAACGCTATCGCGCTGTCTCTGAGACCGCAAAAAGTTTTAATTTGTGATTATTTTACGCTTCGTTCAAAATTAGTCATTATGGCTTTCAGTACCTTTAAGTTACATCTCGCCTATTATGTTGACAAACGAGGGTAGTTGAAAGTTGCCCTGTTTTATTTTTAGAAAGAAATCAAATAAGCTAGCGGTCTCTGAGACCGGCGGTTAGTGGTAGTGTAACTTTTTTGTTTCTAGTAAAAGTCTAGTAAATGTTTGAAGATTATAAACTATCTTTATTATAGTTCATACAATGGCGTAAAAGTCTTAGCACACCTAATTAATATCTATATCAGGAGAATATTCGGAATTTCGGATAACCCAATTTTATCCAGTTATCCGGAAGAAAAATTACAAACCCGAAAAACATGCTGTGTGTCCTTCCAAAATTAAAAGGAAGACTTCGTATCTTTGTTTTTTGTGCCACAAAGCAATATGTGTTTGAAGTGCAGTGCGAAATTGTGCATGAATTGCTAACAAAAACTGTGATTTTCAGGTGTTGTGATTTGTGCGAAATAGTTGATTTTTTTTTATTTTCACAATTTATTTATAATTATTCAAGTATGTACTTAAAAAAAGTATCATTAGTTTGGTAAGAATTTTTTAGATTAAAAGAAAAAAAATTAAATTTTAGTTATGTAATATGGTAATAATTTCATTTTGTGTTATCAAAAGTTAATAAAATTTTAAAATTCATAGATTTTAAATTTTTTCTGACTTACTAGAATACCAACTAAGACATCTGTTACAAAAAAAACCAAAAAGTTAAGTTGTACGTGAATTATCGAAAAAAAAGAAAGCGCGGTCTCAGAGACCGCACAGTAGTGACAATTATTTGACGGTAGTTGTTAAGGGTTAATAGCGTTACATTCCTTAAGGCTTAAGGAATAAAGCCCTTCAACCGCAGAGTGTATTTCTGTACCAGTTCGGAACAACGGCCTAAGTCCATTTTTTTGTCCAGTCAAGTCCAGTCGACTCTCGATAATTTGAACACTCGTTAATTTGAATCTCTCGATAATTTGAATTTTTTCCTGGTCCCTTGAAAAATAATCGATAAATTGAATAAAATCAATATTAGATTTTTTTAGAATTTTTAAATGAAATTAGAAATTTTTTCAGAGAAATTTTTCTCTGGTCCCTTGAGTTTCAATTTATCGAGAGTCGACATCAAAAAATTCGTTTTTTTGCGCTTTATCGATCTGCATAAAAATCTCAAAATGTGAAAAAAATGAACTAGGCCGTTGTTCCGACTGGTATAGATTTGTTCGTCGTAGCAGTAAAGTTACAAGATATTTGAAGTAAAACATAACCAAACAAATACCTACATACGAGTACTACGTTAGTCAAATTCATAGGTTTTGTCTGTAAGACAGCTTATTATTTTGCATCTTTGTCCCTCTTACGTTAAACGATATAAGGAAAATATAATGTCATGTCATTTCTAAGTTCATAAAATAATCACGTGGAGCTTTTCGTGGTTCGGATAAAGGGTCATTCACATCCACGTAACGTACGTTCCGGACATAGAATACGTAACGTAAGGAAAGTTGAAATGCATTGTTTCAAATGGCACCATTCACATTCGAAAAAACATGGGAGACGTAACGTAACGTAACAAAAAGTTCGTTCAACTTCAACTTGTACGTTATGTTTTCTCTGTTTGACCAATGGAGATGCTTTCATTTTATTAGGCAACACCCCTTTTACTGTATTTTCAATTTTAAGGTTAAGTCACAAAAATTAATGCTGTCAAACTGTCAACCGATAACCAATGCAAATACAGGTGCCCGTGCTTTTCGTTTCTATGGAAACATAGTAAAAACATAGTAAACTAAGTGGATGTGAACGGCAAATAAAAAACTACGTTTTCTACGTTACGTATTCTATGTCCGGAACGTACGTTACGTGGATGTGAATGACGCTTAATACGTTTATTTACATTAAATTTTTCCAACTTTACCCTAAAAATCTAGATCCGTGTTTTTAAGGATCTGTCGTTTTTGGATGTCTGTAAGACAGCTTATTATTTTGCATCTTTGTCCCTCTTACGTTAAACGATATAAGGAAAATATAATGTCATGTCATTTCTAAGTTCATAAAATAATCACGTGGAGCTTTTCGTGGTTCGGATAATACGTGTATTTACATTAAATTTTTCCAACTTTACCCTAAAAATCTAGATCCGTGTTTTTAAGGATCTGTAGTTTTTGGAATATGTCGCGCTCAGGCCACTTTATTCCAAGTTTTCCGTGAAAAGCTCACAAAAAAAGTCGGGGCTTAAAAGTACCAACAGCCTATGGGAGAACTCCTGTTTGACTGCCACTTTAAGGGTTGTTTTTGAGAGTTAAAGCGGTGACGGTAAATTGCGTCCCACGGTCAAGGGTACGGGTAAATTGCGTCCCATCGGCAAAATGGTCAGAACGGTTAATTGCAATCTCCTTATTCTTTAAGCTGCATTGTAATCCCCTTATTCTTTAAGCTGTATGGAAGTTTAAAATATTTCGGTCATTTTACAATACAAGGTACTACAACTATTATTACAAAAAAAATTTTCTATAAATATATTATTTGTTTATTGATTTTTTGAAGTTATTGTAGTGCTGAAAAATTTATGTATTAGCTTTTTAAAAATAACAATACAATCACCTAAAAGTGAAAATGGGGATTTTGTTTTCCAAAAAGTTTAGTTTACAAAGTAGAGTTTCTTGCTGTATTGAGATGCCTTCGTAGGTTTTAGACAGAGGCGGATTGCTGAGGGGGAGGGGGTGAAATTAAATTGCTTGGTGTGCTACCATTTAAATAACAATATTTTTGAATTTCAATATTGCACATTGGTACTAGATCTTGTTTCAATAGATAGTATATAATAAAGAAATATAATATAGAAAAATAGTATAATAATAAATTGGTTTTCTTGCTTTGTGAAGAATTAACACCTAATAGAACGATATTGAAATGGCAACACCGTTAATTATTTCTAGGATCCCGCTTTTCTAAAATCCCGGTTGGGGTGGATTAATATTCCTCTAGTATGTTTAGCCCAAGTAACCATTGTCAAAACCGCCCGGAGGGCCGAATGGAGCGGAAGGCCCGTAGGGTAGGTTTTGACAATGGAACAACCTTCGAATCGAATGCACACCTAAAACTCGACAATTACACCAAATTTATCTACTAATCACACCCCCAGCTTTCCGAATCTCTTAATTTAGTTTGTGATTGTAATTTATCACATATTGCAACATAAATTACAATTTCTTATAAGTAGGTATAATAAATTATTTTATAAGTAAGTGTTTTATTTAATTTAATATCTTCTTTAAGTATGTTAGGTATTACCTGTAATCCGACCGAAAGGTACTACCCGTACCTTTTTCTGACCACTTAAAAACCTCCGAAAATAGTGACCGCGGGACGCAATTTACATGCGCCCGGTTAAACATACCTATATTTTCCGCAAAGTGTTTTGTTTATTTCTACTATATAAACCTTCAGCTTTCCGAATATCTATAGATTTTCTAAAATCGCGGTGTGGTATATCGTGCTATCGCCGTAGATTTTTATAACTTTCATTACATTTATATACAGTTCACTCTTTAACCGTCGTGGGTCGGAACATTGAAAAGATATATAAAATATTGCAGTGGTCTGTTAGGTGTATTATTTAGACAACACATCTAATACATAAAAGGTCGTTCTATGTATCCAAAATTAAAAGCTGTTTGTCTCAAATATCTTGAGACCAAAATAAACTCGGTTAGTAGACGTAAATTCCTAAAAATAAAATTAATTAAGAGAAACAAGTCATAATTATTGTATAATTCATTCAGATCTAATTTGACAAATTGAGCATGTTGACATCCGGTTTTTGTTACGATGTTAAAACAATTTAAATAAAGTGCGGGAAGATAAATTAGTAAAGTTTGTGAGAAGGTAAAAGCCGCGCATATTTGATTGATAAGGAAGCAGGAGAAAATTTGGGGGACTTGCGGTCCGTCCTTAGAAGGCGCAAGGATACACGGTTTCTGAGTTAGTAATTTTGAACACTGGATTCTTCGTTGAATTGCAAGAAGATATATGAATTTTTTCAAGCACAAGTTTTGAGTTGTATTAAAGTATTTAATTGGAAATTTGAGAACGAGATTGTATGAGTGTTGTGTGAATGAATTATATGAGAAACAAACGAGAACGGTCCGAGGTGAAAATATCGGTGACCACTGGAAAAATTTGAGGTTATGGATCATAGCACGTTACTACCTCCATCAAGTTAGCCCCCCTTTAATCGAATTTTTAACTTTTTCTTATGCCAAACGTTTGGTAATCGTTAGGTAAGGTTTGGTAGTCCGATTAAAAGTTTTGGTAGTTTTTTGTTTTTTCGTAATTAACTAATCAAATTTTTTTGTCAAGTTAGCCCCCCTTCAATCGATTTTTCAACTTTTTTTTAGCTCATTTGATCGATTATAATGTGTAGAGGTTTGGTAGTCCTATAAAAAGTTTTGGTAGTCCCGAATTTTGTCGTAAATAATTAATTAAGTTGGAAGTTTACTTATGCGCATGCGCTAATTTTCACGTGAATAGAACAATAATAATTTATTGCCATTTGGCCTAATTTAAACCATTTGTAACTTTTTTTAATGCCAAACGATTGGTAATCGATACGTTTGGTAGTCCGATTAAAAGTTTTGGTATTTTTTCGTTTTTGCCTAATGAACTAATCAAATTTTTTGTCAAGTTAGCCCCTCTTCAAACGATTTTCAACTTTTTTTAGCTCATTTGATCGATTATAATGTGTAGAGGTTTGGTATAGTCATATATAAAGAGTTTTGGTAGTGCCAAATTTGGTCGTAATTAATTAATTTAATTTAAGTTTTAAAATCAAATGTATATTTAAAATCCACATTTAGGGGAATCCCACATAACTCAAAAACGATAGTTTCGAGATAATGAGCCTTGAATATTTCACGTTGCATTTAAACATAGCAAAGTAATAATATCATAAAGTGGTCCCCATTGTTGCATTACAAATGATAACAGAGGTTGCTATGTAAACTTTGCTGACATGTACCGCCAACGCGTCTGCAATGAGATCACGCATACCTTTGAAGGAACTTATAAATCGACACTTGATATGAATAACATTGTAACTCGATTTTGCTTATTTTACAGGAGAGCATTTTAAAGATTTTTGCTACATATTTTTTGCTGTAACTTTTTTATTATTTAATATATATCGCATAAGTAAAACTTCAAAATTAATTAATTATTTGACCAAATTAGTGACTACGAAAACTTTTTATAGGGCTACCATACTTCTACATTTATTATAATCTATCAAATGAGCTAAACAAAAGTTGAAAAATCGATTGAAGGGGGCTAACTTGACAAAAAAATTTGATTAGTTAACTAATTACGAAAAAACAAAGAACTACCAAAACTTTTAATCGAACTAATAAACCTTTCATGATGATGACCTATCGCTTGGCATTAAAAAAAGGTTAAAAAATGGTTTAAATTAGGCCAAATTGGCAATAAACAATTATTGTTGTATACACGTTAAGTTTAGCGCGTGCGTATAAGTAAACTTCCAACTTAATTAATTATTTACCACCAAATTAGAAACTACCAAAACTTTTTATTGGGGTACCAAACCTCTGCGTATTATAATCGATCAAATGAGCTAAAAAAAAGTTAAAAAATCGATTGAAGGGGGGCTAACTTGACAAAAAAATTTGATTGGTTAATTACGAAAAAACAAAGAACTACCAAAACTTTTAATCGAACTACCAAATCTTACCTAACGATTACCAAACGTTTGGCATAAGAAAAAGTTAAAAATTCGATTAAAGGGGGGCTAACTTGATGGAGGTCACGTTACTTACCTATAATCAATTTATGGAGAAGTATCTGGAATAATTTATGGTTTCGATTTATTCAATTATTCAACTGCGAGGGGTATTTCTTCGATCAGCTGGGAAAACGACGTGCGGCACATGGATCAACCGGTCAACTAAGCAAGTCCCGGTAAGCAATAGTTTTTGTGAACAATTCATTCTGGTGCGGCTACATAAGTTCGATCGAAAAACAATAGATAGAGTCGGTTCGGTACTATCAAGCGCTTCGCGAATAAGGGGGAACACGTTAATTAAACAATTATTTATCTTTGTAAACTTTATTTGTCAGACCACTAGGTGACTCGGTGAGACGTGTTGGATCGCGGCGAGCGGTGTGTCCGGTTCAATTGAAAAAGTAGAATCAAGTGATAGTGCCTGACCTCCCGGACACAAACTTTCGTGCTAAACCGGGAGGTCATCGGGAGCCTGCATCATCGATGCAGCATGGAAGATCGCAGACGACAGCGGCAGTAATGCCGAGAAGGTAAAGCCCGCTGTCGTCGGGGAGGGGGTTTTAGTCAGTTAGAATCTGACACTACCATCCCTGATGGGGTGGTGCCTATGAAGGTTTCCCCCTTCCCTGCAGAAAAAAAAAAAAGCTTGCCGAGTTTGTTTTATGTCTTATTTTTTCAATATTACAGCGGACATAGTAGCTCAATGGTACAGAAGTTTAAATTTAGTAAGATTTGATGAATTCTGTTTATGGAATGCAATAGATGTGTTTTTCTAAATGAATCCTGTTACATTACTGGGATAAGAGTCTGGTTGTTGGCTAGTCGGAGCATTTTTATAAGTAGAGTATCGTGTTGTCGGAATTTTACCCCGCAATATAAATAAAAAATTAAATTCTTGCATAACATGGCCTAATACTTGCCTACTTGACGTCGCGTCGCTGAGTTTCTGAGAGAAATGGATAAGATAATTATATGATTTTGATTAACTTAATTTACTTTGGCGATTACGTTCAAAATTATACAGGTCCGTATTTAAACAAAAAGACATGTTTATATATTGTAGAAAATAATTTGAATGACAAAAAAAAGAAAAATTATAGATAATAATTAATAACAAAATATAAAATAATAAAATAAAATTAAAACAAGGAGGGTCGGTATACTACAATATTCTCATTTCAAAAATTTCTTTTAAATCATTTCGTAACTATCTTAACTGAATTGTAAAAGTACACAGGCTGAATGACTTTAAAATATATATGGAGGGGTAATTCCTTTAAAAGATGCCTAAATAAAAATTATGAACAATCTCAAATAATATTACAATTTATTAAGAACACAAAAAAATTAATTCCTTAAAGCACATAATGTTAATGGATACTTTGTTGGACATAAATAACATAAGCAAGCGTTTCTCAGCAATCACCAAGCTCCATTTCATTTCATTTGAAGTTGTAAAAGCGTTTACTAGCTATGATGAGTTTTTAAATGACGTTTTAAACTTGATTTCCGGGCACATTTATAATCACATATCTCACAATCAAATGGTTTCTCGCCAGTGTGGGTTTTCAAATGCCTTTTTAAATAGAATTTGTGCACACATTTATAATCACATTTCTCACAAGCAAACGATTTCTCGCCAGTGTGAGTCATTAAATGAGCTTTTAAATTTGGTTTATATGCACATTTATAATCACATATCACACAAGCAAATGGTTTTTCGCCAGTGTGGGTTTTCAAATGCTCTTTCAAATAGAATTTGTGTGCACCTTTATAATCACATATCTCACAAGCAAATGGTTTCTCGCCAGTGTGAGTCATTAAATGAGCTTTTAAACTTGGTTTATGTGCACATTTATAATCACATATCACACAAGCAAATGGTTTCTCGCCAGTGTGGGTTTTCAAATGCTCTTTCAAATAGAATTTGTGTGCACATTTATAATCACATATCTCACAAGCAAATGATTTCTCGCCAGTGTGGGTCATTAAATGAACTTTTAAACTTGATTTCCGTGCACATTTATAATCACATATCTCACAAGCAAATGGTTTCTCGCCAGTGTGAGTTTTTAAATGTTTGTTGAAAGTAACCTCATGGACGCACTTAAAGCCACATATTTTGCAAAGAAACTGATTCTCGTTGATATGGGTTCTTAAATGCAGTTTTAATGTTCGTTTATTAATAACTTTATATTCACAAACAGCACACTCAAATAAATTTGGGCCTTTATATTTACGTGAAGGTTGCTCCTGGGTTAATGGTTCAATATCGCTGTCTTCTTTAATGTCGACAGAATGATGCAAATCTTCTAAATTAAATTTCATATCCTCCAATTCTTCGGTTTTAATTTCGTTACAGTATTTAGGGATATATGATGTTTCTAAAATTGAGCTGTGGGTTTCCATGTTTTCTAATTTTACCGAAGCTGGCATTTTATCCATAGCTGTAATGAATTGCATTAGAAGAAATTAAAACTGTTTGTGGGATGGTGCACAATCGCTTTGGTTAATTTATCCATTAAATTAAATTGTTTATACCTTATATTGTGTAAAACAGACTCGAAAAAGGAAGCGTAAGTTTAAAATGGCGACCGTCGGGGATGGTCAACGATCTACATACGCCAGGATAGCTCCGTCTGGTTATAGCGGTGAGTACAATGAACTAGCCTTTCGTTTATAAATTTTTAGAGAAATTTTGTCACAATGACTCAAAATAATCACAATTGTGAGGATCACTCGGTGCACGTATAATAAAATAATAAAAATGATTACACCAACGATTACACGTCTTGTTCTATTCTATCGTATCTTCTTTACCGACCGAATGACTCCACCTTCTGCCGTCAGCAAATCTTTGGCGGCAAATTCAAATCGCATCCTTCCAGTTCGACCAATTCAAGAATCATCAGACATTTGTCAACTTTACTTATTCCAAAGGTTCATTATTTTTATTGAAATACACTTAACATAGTGAATATTTGTGCAATATGTCACTACAAATCTTCACACAAATCAACTTGAAAAAGTCATTTAGCGACTCACCGGCGAGAATCCGTGGGCGTGTGAAATTGTTGGCCAGAGATATTCTCTAAAAGCACATGTAGGAGGTCGTTCTGTTGAATGTTTTTGTAAATTGGTTTTAATTTGGAAATAAATAAGCTCTTTTTCCAATGTTATCTTATTTGGCGATTGTAATCTCCACCGATGGTCAAGGGTTTCTATATAATCCTATATGTAAGTTCCACCGCTTCGTCGGGTGGGTCGAGGGCACAAAAATATAATCTCTTAATTGCTAAGTACGTAAGTACTTTTTTAAGTAGGTAAGATTCCGAATAAATTATTAGGTCCTTTAATTTATATTGTTGTTACATTTTGTGTATATTTTTATTGTTATAAATTAATATCACATCGCGAATTTTGCTCAGTAGAAGTTGCATCATAAATTGGGTTAGTTATCTGTGTGGTTTTTTTTTAAGTTTACTGCCGCATACCGCAACTATACTTTTAAAAGCTATATCTAGGATTTTTAGGATCCCGCTTTTCTAGGATCCCGGTTGGGGTGGATTAATATTCCTCAAGTATGTTTAGCCCTGGTAAGGACGGTCCTGCATGGTGTGTACGAATTTTGAGCTTGTTGAAATTTGAAAATTCGAGAAAGTGGAGAGATAGGTCCGAAAAGGAATAGAAGCACAGAAAGTGTGAAGCGAACACAATCGAAAAAGTGTTACAGTAACTTTAATTACAGAAGAGAGGAAGTAAAGGTAGAATAACCAAAAACATTGGAGGTTAGGTTACTGGAGATAAAAGTTTTTTGGTCTTTGGCATTGCTTTTTTTCCCTGGTTCCTCTCTAGGCTAACCACCTAGAAAGGGAGTATAATAATGCAAGGTGATACATTTAATAAAACTTAACAATAATGAAGAATTGGTGAGTGTGAATGGGGGTGATTAATGAATGTTGATGGATAATAATTAAATAATGGTGAACAATTGATAAATAGAATGAAATAAGTAAAAACTTGAACATAAATAACATTAAATTAAAATTGAATTGATTTAAACATTAAACAAAATTTGAATTGGATTTAATTCAAAATTCAAACAAGTAAGAAATCGCAGGTGAGAGCATAAATCCATAAATCCATTTTGAAGACAAGTTAAGGGGTGGTGTTAAATTGTTTAAGTGTATTAATAATAATTTTGCAAAATTTAATGAATTGTGTAGTAATGAATTTATTTGTGATTATTTGTGTTAGTTCGAAAGGTGTAATGTTGTAAAATTGACAGTGTAAGGTGTAATTGTGTCGATGTTGTGTGTACTTTGGGCAGTGTACTTTCACTTGCGAAAGTATACATAAAATTTCAAGAAAAATCAATTTGCAAGTACGTAAATTTAGCGAATTTTTCTTCGATTTTTGGGGTGTGCATTCGATAGGGAGGTTTATCCATCGTCAAAACCTACCCTTTCGGGGCGCCGCTGCGCTCTGCACCCCTTCAGGGCGGTTTTGACTCTGGTTACTATGCTAAACATACGAGAAGGCGCCTCCCATCAAAAAACCGGGAGCTTAGAGACCCTTGAAATAGCATTAAAAAGTATAGTTGCGGTATGGGGCAGTAAACTATTACGTTTCACCCCCAAAAATTCGCGTAAAAACAAAAAATAATCGATGTTACATGTACGAGAGACGAGCTGCATCTGCCGGTGCGAAATATTCTCAGTGTTAGGGTCATTCATATTGCACGTACCGTCAACAGAATGAGCGACGCGCGGAAATCTCGTTAATTTTATATGTACATAAATTTGCAAACTTCAAATTCGATTTACTCAAAATTTTGATAATACTTTCGCAGGTTTAAATTATATCAGTAAACTATATAAACCTTCCTCTTTGCAATAGGAAATTTTCAATTTATTTGGAGCGGCCACACTTAGGGGACCGTACCCAAATACTGTATTTTGTCATTTGTATTTTGTATTCTGTAAAATGTATTTCAAATACAATTGCAATGTATTTTGCCCACCCCTGGGAACATTGCATTTATTTTGGTTAATAAAATTGTAAACCATTTTGGTGTAGGCTTTAGTCTACTTGGTTGTAAACATTTATTTATTTATTTGTGTGCGCATTGCGATCAATTTTGAATAATATAAACTTATTTTTGATTAACTAAAATCTTTCATTCCACAACACAAGTTATCTTGCAGATTTCGACAACTAAGCAAAATTAAGTATTAATCTACCGAATACAATACAAGCAACCTTAGAATTCGCTCCTGATAAAGAGTTTTTCCGACAAGAGCTAGTCAGGTAACATAAAAGGGCAGATGGTAGAGGATCTTGTCAAAGATCAGTGCAATATATAAAATTCAATGTATTGCCATGTATTGCTACTGTACAGATTAAATTTTGACTTATATAGCGGGGAATACTAATGGCACTTAATTCACTTATTCTCCGACTAGCTATGCACGAAAGACTCGATAGTATGGGTCGTAGCTTGAGTCCATCTAGATTAATTAAAACACTCATATACGTCACCTTAAACCAGTAATCTTTCTTATAAAGATAACTAAACCAAATTGTAATTTGTATCTGCTTTTTCTTTGATTTACTACTGCTATGGATAAATTAAATTAAAAGCAAACGTTATAAGAACCAAATATAATGCTATTTATTATACACAATAAAAATTTTACCAAGACAAAATATTAGTTTCATTAAACCTAAACAAATTAAATTTAACAAAATAAAGTATTAGCAAAAAATCCCCAAATTAAATTTACGCGCCCGAATTTTAAACGTTTTGTCTATTTATTTAAAATAATCAGTGCGACACATAAAACTCTTACCGAATTAAAATGTTTTCCGGAGTTTACCGATGCGGCCGATATGATGTCGCAGTAACCAAGCGTAGGAGATTAAGATTGAAATCAGCTTCGAATCTTGAACCAAAAAACCAGGTAGGAACGACCAGTGGATACTTTTCTTCCACCAAATCGTATAATCAATCACAGGTAAGTAATCAAACCAATTTTCTTTCAATATTCTACCATTCACAAAACCATAAAACATAACCATTAAAAATTTAACATCAACGGTCCCAAAACTTTCCATAAATTAGTGAATCAAACGCAATATCCACTTTTGACTGTATTCAAATTTACTTTCCAAACAATATCAAAACAATATCCAAATCCAAACAAAAATCACTTATAAATTTCTCTTCTATCATCCGTCTTTTCTCGACGACGCGACGGCTGACTCAAAAACTCCAAAATCCAAAAACTAATTTTCAAACTCCAACAGCACGTCTTGACTCTCCGACGGCTCACTCGAGAATCCTTACTGCTCCCTTATCATTTCAAAACCCCACTAAATTCTCTCCAACTCGCGCATAAACTAATCTCACGAATTGTCACTTTCATTAAATTTAACGGAAAATCCTAATTTAACAAATAAACTAAATAAACTTAATTTGTTTTCTCATATTTCATTGACAAAATCAACCACCAATATTTTATCTTTCACAATTTTCTATTATATTTTTAGATTCATTAACGTTTGCATATTCCAGATACCTGAGGCAAAAGCAGTTAAACAATCCTTCAACCAGAGAAGATTCAGACACAATCTAGTAATTACCTGTTATGGTCTTATAGCTAATTAATTAATGTCATGAGTGCTTTAATAGATTGACCCAATTACGTCATACCCCTCATCTCTTATAAACAGAAGATGACAGTATGTATTGCTGTGATTTAAAATGACCCCACACAATACAAATGGTTGTAAAACTGAATTAATCATTATATTTAGGAAAATTAAGCTAATTTTGGACTTTAGATTGAACAGATAAACACATCCAACTCTAATTCAGATATTGTAGACTTAATAAGATCTTTAAAGATGAGAAAGCTATATCAAAACCTGCTAAATGCATTCAATTTGAAGGTGAAGAAGTCAAAATCTTCTAATAAGATGCTTTATCTTAGAAATGATGAAATTTGTTATAATTTGTTATATCAAAAACATAACCTTTACGTTTATAAACTTTGAATTGTTAAATCTCTGTGAATAACTTGTTATATGAAAATCTGTTTATAACTAAAATTCTATTATATCCAATTGTATGTGATAACCATAAATTCGTGTCCAAAAGTTGTAAAAAGGTACATAAGGGTGAAAATCCAATAAAGGGTGATAAGTGAAACGTGATAATGAAAATAGTCAAATGTACTACTTCAAATGTCTGCCAAATCAACTACTGTGATGGAAATCAACTGGAAAGCATAGGATAAGTAATATCTTCAATAATGGAACCAACTCTGGAAATTACATGAAATTTCATTAAAGTAAAAATCGCAAAGAGAAATAAATTTGACTCACAAATTGTTGAAGTCAGCTCAAATTGGTATTTTGCGCAAGCAAAAGTTAGTTGAATTTTAATATTTGAAGTGGAAGGACGTGTGCAACGCGATCCAGCAATTCAATCAATTTGGTCGATAAAAATCCAAGATGGCAAACTTAGTTGCGTCTCCTAGAAATGAAAAGTATTGATTATCAACTCAACTCTCAAATATCCGAGAATTACATAATTTAAAATTACTTACCGGCATACGATTTAGTAAAATAACACAATTAGAAAGTTAAATTTGGATAATTTCTATAACAAGTCAATCCAAAGAAGAGAAGATCTAGCGCGTCGTATCAACTGAAACATCTGACGTGGAAGTGTCTCATAATGCGCCTGTGTTTATCAAGATAGTGTTTTTCTACGCAGACTTATATAAAAGTCCGGATTATAAATTCAAAAGGTATTTGAAAACATTTATTATTTTTATTAGCTTTACGCCTTCAGCATTTTAACTAAAGGATGCTGGGAAAAGACTGTCAAAAGTGTATTTTCGGCTACCCTATTTGATAAAAATTCAACAACAAAACATTATTTTATTTTATTTTCTACGCTTTGCCAAACGCAACCATTTTAATACAAAAACATTTAAGCCGTTTGGATAACGGAAAGACTTAAAATTATTTAAGCAATTAGAAGAGCAGAAGAAAGAAAAGGATTTTCATTCTACATTTTTGATTATTGTAAAGCATTCTGGTGATGGATATGATATCTGTACAAATTTGTTAAATTGATTATTTGCGCTTTGCGATATTATTATTGAATATAAAAATCATTTCTAAATTAATGCAATCTTTTATTATTATTATTATTATCAAACATTTACAGGTCAGTATTCAAAATTTTAAAGATTATTCAAATAAAGAAGTGGATCGTTTATCTGGTAAAAACAATTAAGCATTTTTATTCAAAGTCATTAAATATTTTTCTATCATTTCAAAACAAAACTTTTCAACTTAATAAGCAACCACCCCCTAATTTGTCTTAATACCTGCAATACTCTGAGAGAGCCTTAGACTGAGCTAAACAAGAGGGACAAAGTGGTGAGCTCTCTAATTAAATTTTGGCACGCGAATTTAACATTTACATTTTTTTATATTTTTTATTCATTTGAATGTGGCGCCCAACTTAAACGACGTGTCTAATTTTTAATATAAGGGAGGTCATAGCAGTATGTATGTTTTCTATACAATTCTACACCGTTTGACCAATCTTAACCAAATTTTGCACAGTTATTCTGTAGGTCCCGGTGCAACTTTAAGTACATATATGGAGAAAAATTTGCGCGGGAACAAAGTTATTCGCGTTTCTCGATTTTTTTTGACACACTCTATACGGATACTCTTACTTTACCTGGCAAACCCTTCGTTTGCCAGGTAACAAACCCTTACTTTACCTGGCTATCCTTGCTCACTCCGCTTTCGCTAGATGGTGCTCTTAATCTATCATATAAGTGTACTGATTGGTGGCCAAAAATCTAAATATATTTTTTAAAAACGATCAGTTTTCCCACCCTGTATGTACGAAAAGTGGTAGGTTGGTATAATACTATAATAGTATATAGGGGTTAATAGGTGAACGAACGAAATTGTAACATGAATTTGTAATTTTGCTAATATAATAACAAATTTATACAAATATATAATTTTGCTAATATAATAACAAATTGGTCGTTGGTCGTAGATGGTCATAGCTTTGGCAGTTAAGTGCGTCTGCTGCTAATGCGAAACACTCGGATCGAATCCGGGCAGGGTAAGAACTTTATTCTGGCCGTCTCTCCTCAGAAGGCAACGGCAAACCACTGAGGTAATTTGCCAAGAGCGCCCATCTCAACATGAAGTGTATTACACTTCCCGTGGTTCGGAGCCCACGTTAAACAAGTAGGTCCTCTATGTATGTGAAAACACTTAGAACGCACATCACATGCATAGAAAGAGATGGGTCACGACGTTCGGAAACGAACAATACGACTAAGAAGAAGAATAACAAATTATACGAATATATATAATTTACACAAAAATATACAAATTTATAAAATGCCACCTAAGAAGCGCCCTTCGTATGGATCCAAAGCAGCGGCTAAGCCAATGCGATTGAATAGAGCGAATGAAGCTGAAGATGAACGCAAACTTGGATTGTTGGAGGACGATAATCAGTGGGACGCCACTTTGGAAGAAGCAGAAACGTACAAATTTAAGCAACTTAGAAATTTATTTACAATATTACTTAACAGCTGTAATGTTGGAAATCCTTCTGATTTATGGCATATATACAAAGATGATTTGGCACAAGATTACAGGCATCGAGAACAACTACGCCACCCCCACGTTGATGTTGTTTACACTGAAAGAATGTACAATGAAGCCTTAATTGACATTGAAGATAAAATAGCGTCCATGGGTGCACTGAGTTTAGCTTCCTTTGGACTACCGCAAACTGACAGGACGCTAATTAGCAATTTATCTACGGAGGTGATTAGAGAAACCTCGTATGATGTTAACGTTTTAACCGAATTCGTAAATGATAACAAAAATATGTTGCTACCTGAACAAAGAACTGCTTATTCAAGGATACTAAATAGTATCTCTACGCAGAATGGAGGTATTTATTTTTTGGATGCTCCTGGTGGAACTGGAAAAACGTTTGTTTCGAAATTGTTATTGGCCCGTGTTCGAAGCCAAAATAAAATTGCTGTAGCAGTAGCTTCCTCTGGTATAGCTGCTACATTACTGCCTGGTGGTCGTACAGCTCATTCTGCATTTAAACTTCCGTTCGATTTAGCCAACATCTATGACCCTGTTTGTAAAATCTCGAAAAATTCTGGCATGGGAGAGGTTCTCCAAAGATGTGAATTGATAATTTGGGATGAATGTACCATGGCGCATAAAAAGGCATTGGAAGCACTTAATAACAGTTTACAAGATTTAAGAAACCGGAAAGTACTGATGGGTGGTATAACAGTTGTGTTGTCGGGAGATTTTCGTCAAACTCTTCCCGTAATACCTAAAGGAACCAAGGCTGACGAAATTCGAGCATGTCTTAAATCTTCCTCTTTGTGGCGTGATGTGAAATCCTTTAAACTTACAACGAACATGCGAGCAAGAAATTCTGGGGATCCCGATTCGGGATTGTTTGCTCAGAACTTAATTAAACTCGGCGAAGGAAGACTCTCTGTGGACTCCGAAAAGAAGGTCATTATATCTACAATCAGTATACTAGTTCAAAGTATTGATGAATTAACGCAAAAAGTATTTCCAAACCTAGATTCCAATTAGACAGATTGCACTTGGTTGTGTGAAAGAGCAATATTACCACCGAAAAATGTTACGGTTGATTATATCAATCGACAGTCACTTGATAAAATTCCGGTGGATTCTCATATATACAAATCAGTGGATACAGTTACTGATATCGACGAAGTTGTCCACTATTCGATTGAGTTTCTGCATTCGTTACAAGTTCCAGGGCTGCCTCCTCACTTATTACGTTTAAAAGTTGGAGCTCCGATAATGCTTTTTCGCAATTTAGATCAGCCCAAGCTTTGCAATGGTACGCGATTGATAATAAAAGCCTTGCACGCTCATGTTATTGAAGCCGAAATACAAACTGGTTGTGGCAAGGGCGAAGTCACGTTTATTCTGAGGATACCTTTAATAACATCAGATGTGCCAATCCAGCTTAAGCGCTTGCAATTTCCAATCAAGCTAAGTTTTGCAATGGCGATCAATAAATCTCATGACGATCAATAAAAACGTTGCAAGTTGTAGGGCTACAATTAGAAGAAGATTGTTTTGCTCATGGTCAACTGTATGTGGGATGCTCCAGAGTAGGAACATCCAACAAACTATTTGTATACGCACCTTCTGGAAAAACAAGAAATGTGGTTTATTCGGAAGTTTTGTAGTGAATGTTGATGTATCGATTTACGTTATCCGGGGGGAGGTTTTAGTGAGTAAAAATCTCACACGACCACCTCATTCTGAGGTGGTGTCTTTTGAAGATTTCCTCCTCCCTTTTGTTTTTTTTGTAAGAGTTGTTTTTTGGTTGGTGATTTATTTGGTAAGGTAAGGTTGATCCATGGCATGTCGATGCCCACCGTACGGTCGAGTTAGAGAATTCCGCGAATTTTCACTCTGCACTGCATCGAGTGGTCGCGTCAACCTTGCCGTGGACTTCTGAACTTTTATTGAATATACTGTTGTGACCCAGTTTTTGAATGAAGAGAGAAATGTGATAAAAGCCCAGTACAAAGGCAACACAATTTGGAGAGGTTCGAATTGTTCCAAATTGTTTAAATTAGTTGTTGTTCAAGTTCATTTGGTTATATGTTTAATTTTAAGGCATGTAGATCAAGACAGTGCAATCGTTTACCGGTAAATAAAGACGTAGGCTATAAACAGGCAAGAAAACAAAGAGGAAAAAGAAGGATGTCCGAAAAGGAACAAAAACAAAACAAAATTCAATTGGTATCCAGGGATAACAAGAGGATGCTGAAGTTAGTTATGATTTAGAGAGCGTCCCGGACGGACGGTTTGTTAGTTACAAATGATAGAACATCCAGAGTAGATGTGTCGTGTCGCGCTTTGAATATCGGTTCATATTGATAAAGCTTTGAGAATAGACGTGTCGTGGTGCAAATTAAACAAGAGTTACGATTAATAGTAACTATTAATTGCGAGAATACGGGCCATCGGCTATCCAGGATTGAAGTTGAATTGATCACAAACAAATTAATTGATTCAGAAGTAAATTGAGAAGAGCGGCCATTACATCCCATACAAAGGTATCGTTACGTGTGTGTCTTCCAAGGAGACAGCACATAAAGAGCAGCATTTGGACTGGAATTGTGACAGGCCAGGAGCCTACCAAGAAAAGGCGACCAAGTTGGACCAGGCGTTTAATAGTGAATAGTGGTGTGCAACGATAGCCACGTCTTATCAAG
The DNA here is from genome assembly GCA_932274525.1 of Podabrus alpinus. Lineage (NCBI taxonomy): Eukaryota > Metazoa > Arthropoda > Insecta > Coleoptera > Cantharidae > Podabrus > Podabrus alpinus. The sequence goes on from OW026452.1 coordinate 33,531,833, forward strand.
AAAGATAACAAGGTTAGCATAGTTTGATTTATAATTTTAAGTTTGCATTTGATTTGTTTGAAGAGTTGTGTTGATTGTTATTTGTTTCATTTTTATTTATGTGTTATTGTTTAATAAATCTGTTAGCTGAACCCAAATTGTGTTTCTTTTGTGCTGATGCTAATTAAGAGTTGCTGACGTGAGATACGTAAGATAAAAAAAATCACCCTGAGATTAAGAGCTTGCTAAGGTAGGTGCAGAAAGTTTGTTGTTCTTCGTCACCCAGAGTAATTAGGGGGACAATGACACAACAATATATTACCATTTTAAACACTCCATCTGGAAAACCAAGAAATTTGGTTTATTCAGAAGTTTTTTTATTTTTAAATAAAGAGTACTTACATTACAACTGTTTTTTACATTTACTTTTATATAATATACTAGCTAGCTAATGTTTGAGGACGTATCAAACAGATTACCAGATTACTTTTTAATTGGTAATATACCGGGTGTTCATTTTAAAACTTCCCGCAATTAATATCTCAAAAACCAAAAGTCAGATGAAAAAATGTTTCGGACAAAAGTTGTATGATAGCGAGGGGGAAAGAATATGGCATCATTGGTTTTTTAATTTATTGACCTTTTCAAGGTCATTTGAAGGTCAACTTTGTTTTTTTAAATGGCACCTTATATTTTTTTTAGCAGATTCATATTTTGCATGAATAAATAAACAACTTTTGTTGGAAATTTTTTTTTTATCCGACATTAGGCTTTTCGAGTAAGATACGTTGAAACTAGGGACGCGCATGAATGGATTACCAAGAGTCCTTAAAGGATATAATCAACATTGTTAACCAAAATTTAATATTTACAAATGGGGAACATTTTGAAAATTTGTTATGAAAACACTCGTTTACAAACATTTTTTCCACTGTTTAATACTAGTAAATAGCCTTCTAAAACTTGTAAATATTAAATTTTGATTAACAATGTTGATTATATTATTTTGTTTCATCGCATCTTACTCGAAAAGCCTAATGTTGGATAAAAAAAATTTTCCAACAAAAGTTGTTTATTTATTCATGAAAAATATGAATCTGCTAAAAAAATATAAGGTGCCATTTAAAAAAACAAAGTTGACCTTCAAATGACCTTGAAAAGGTTAATAAATTAAAAAAACAATTATCGCATATTCTCTCCCCCTCGCTATCATACAACTTTTGTTTGAAACATTTTTTCATCTGACTTTTGGTTTTTGAGATATTAATTGCTGGAAGTTTTAAAATGAACACCCGGTATAAGAAAATAAAAAGTACTTACAAATACACCTTTTAGGCTTCTATACAAAGTATAACAAGAAGCCTTATGATCTGGCTCCGTGTCCGTCTGTCTGTCCGCATAATTCAAAATCATACAGAGCGTTTCAAATCGTGTTGGAAATACTCTGTGTGTATAGAGGTCGAAGAACTGGGTAGCAAGTGCGCTAATTTTAGGCGTCTATACAAAGTATAACAAGAAGCCTTATTTATTTTTATATTTATTTGCTAGAAGCAAATTAGAATTAATTAATCGCTAGATGGTGCTCTTAATCTATGTATCATAATAACGGGGGAACAAAGTTAAAAAAATATATTTTTTCTAAAAATAAAATTAAAACTAAATTGTTCAGTTTCGGGTTATTTTTTAACCTGTGTTATTTTCCATAGAAATAATTGTTTCAAGAATTGTTTCCATGGAAAATAATTTAGGTTAAAAGATAACCTAATACTGAACAACTGGGCCTAAGTTATGCAAATTTCAATTCTTTTTTTTTTAATTTGTCAAATACTGACAAACTGTCTTTGTCAGTAATTCAATAGCAACGATAATATAACAGAATAACAGTTATAACGATATATATCAATAACAGTTTTTGATGAGTGCAAAAAGAAGCTGGAAATGTTTATCCTGTCTGCGGTAGACGATGCAACTGTTAGAGGAGAGTTTCGTAAAATGGTGATGAAATATTTTGCTGGCCAAGTTTACGCACAAGTTACTCCATTCGTGGAAAGCGAGGACCGTCTAATACAGTTACAAAATGCAACGGAAAAAGTGGCAGCCAAAAGAAAAAGGAAGCGAATTGCAGAAGCAGCATTGGCTGCCAAAAATGTAAGAAAAATAGCAAAAAAGGATGCTGAACAAAAAGAAGAGGACGAGTATTTGTCCGTATCAACGGATTTGTTCCTAGAAGCCGATTTTAAATAAACGACCTACTAAGTACTTTACAATAAAGGTAAGTTTTGCACGCTCCTTCTGGAAAAACAAGAAATGTGGTATGTTCGGGAGTTTTGTAGTGAATGTTGATGTATCGATTTATGTTATCCGGGGGAAGTTTTAGTGAGTAAAAATCTCACACCACCACCTCACCCTGAGGTGGTGTCTTTTGAAGATTTCCTCCTCCGTTTTGGTTTTTTTTTGTAAGAGTTGTTTTTTGGTTGGTGATTTATTTGGTAAGGTAAGGTTGATCCATGGCATGTCGATGCCCACCGTACGGTCGAGTTAGAGAATTCCGCGAATTTTCACTCTGCACTGCATCGAGTGGTCGCGTCAACCTTGCCGTGGACTTCTGAACTTTTATTGAATATATTACCATTTTAAACGCTCCTTCTGGAGTTTTTTTTATTTTTAAATAAAGAGTACTTACATTACAACTTTTTTGTATATTTATTTGCTATCTATAAAGAATCCCCAGGAATGTGTTGCAGTAATGGGAAAATTCAATTACTTGCGCTTTTGGATGGAACATGCAACTGATAATGCTTTTACGCAATTTAGATCAGCCCAAGCTTTGCAAATACTGACAAACTGTCTTTGTCAGTATTCAATAGTACCTATTCATTTTTATAGCATATAGAAATATACAAATTTGGTAAGTATTATTAGCATCGTATAATCTTTCATTACTTTCCGAACCCCTAGGTAAGGAAAGTATTGTTATCAGTCAAAATTTGACCCCCCAATTTTTTGACAAATGTTCACGTTTTGAGGTCCCCTGAATCCATTTTTATCATTTTTGGAAGGATGTCTGTATGTAAGGGTGTGTGTGTGTGTGTATGTACGTCTGTGAACACGATAGCGTCTAAACGAAGCAAGCAAATCATTCCAAATTTTGCATATAAGCTTTTTCCTGTCGTAGGACGAAGCCAGATGAAAATAAATTAAATCGTGTAACGGGAAAGGGGGGTTTACCTGGAGCTATTATGACATTATGCGTCATAACTTCGAAACGAAATTAAATATGTAAAAATATTAATAACAAAAAATTAGCGCTATGGAATTTCCTACATATTTTGTCCTACAAGTTTATCTCTAAAATATACAGGGCGTTTCAAAAAATTTTTGTATTTGTAAAAAATTTTTGTATTTGTAAATAAAATAGTAAACCGCATTTTACTAACGAAAATAAGATGAAAAGTTTCTAATAACATGGGTCCAAAAATGCTTCGTTTGCAAGATATAGGCATTCAAAAGTTTTTTTCTTCCTATTTTGGCAAAATATGAAATTTTTCATCGATTTACTGTTGAAATTATGTAACCATTTTATTTAAAAATATAATATAAAAATTTGCATCTGTTCGGAAAGTTATGCGATGGCCACATCAGATTTTTTTACTATATAAGCAAAATTCTTTCAATTAAATCAAAGAAGAAATTATGGAAAACGTTACTACCGTGCCCATCGATTCCGTGCCCGCCGCCATTATCGTGCCCACCGATTCCTCTTCCACCGCCACTGCCGTGCCCTCCGTGCCCTCCGTGCCCGCCGATTCCCCGCACCCCGTGCATCGACGCAGACCGCGTCGCCGACCTCGACATCCTAGTGGCCGTGGTAGAGGCCAGCATAAAAAGTTGTTTGATTTGCGTTCTCTATGTTTATGTGTTTTATGTTAGTTTTTTTTATTTATGGCTAAAAAACTTCCCTGATGGAGTAGGCGGTGTAAAAATCGTCTATTCCCGTGGTTCGGAATCCACGTTAAGCTGTAGGTCCTCTGTGCTCGTCACACATTTTCAACACGCAACGAGCAGAGACAGGGAGGTATCGGGAAAATGTCGCAAGACGTTCATAACCGAATATAGAAAAAAATGTTAGTTTTATGTTGTTATGTTTTTTCATTTGTTTGTTGATGTTCTTTATGTGTTTATGTGTTTTATTTTTAAATAAAGAGTTCTTACATTACAACTGTTTTTTACATTTACTTTTAATAATAATTTACTTTTACCATTAATAATGCTTACGATGCAACTGTTGGATGGGAGTTCCGTAACATGGTGATGAAATCTTTTGCTGACCAAGTTTACGCACAAGGCACTCCATTCTTGGAAAGCGATCAGAAGTTTTTTTTTTATTTTTATGTGTGTTCGATTTTGCATTGTGTAATTATTTAATACATTCTTGTACATTTTTATTTATGTTTCAATTTTCGTGTGCGATTTACTTTATATTCAAATTATATTTAAATTCGTGTGCGACATGCCTTACCCATCATGCAATTTTATGTATGCGCTAACGCATCTCCCACTTTTCGCTGCATTTTAGCATCAGTATGTCTTGTAAAGTCAAACCACTCACACGTTTGATGAGTGATCTTGTACGTTCAAACTACTCACATGTTTAATGAGTATGCTACCATTGTAAAACTACACATATGTTTTTGCATCGCATCGCTCAAGTTCGTTAATGCTAATAAATCAAATATTACATTACAACAAATCAACAAGTGTTTTATTTCTTCACTGCTAAAAAGAATAGTTCTCTGTTCAACGAGGGGTATTTGACAATATTTCCTCACTCGTAGAAAAGGCCCTACTGCCTCCTACACAATGTGCTATATTTATAATTCTTGCAAACTCCGCATTCGCTAGATAGTGCTCTTAATCTATCATATAACCCTATATGAACTGAATCTTGGCCACCCTGTGAGGCAGAAGGCCGAACAACTATGGCCTTCGCGGATCTATTATGGTCCTCCCCCTGTGAGGCCGAACAACTATGGCCTTCACGGATCTATTATGGGTCTAGATGCTAGTCTAGACCCAGTTAGTCTTTTAATAATTTGAAATCAGAATATTAAAATTATATATCAAAATGTAGCCTATTTAAGGAAATGCGAGAAAGATATTATTTCAGACATATAGTATCAATATGCAGATGTTTTAATATTTTCAGAAACAATGACATGCTGCGATGATATTATGAATATTCCAAATTTTCATGAAGTCTTTAGATCTGATATTTGTGAAAATAGTAGGGGATTAATATGTTTTGCCAAAAAAGATTCAAATATTTCAAATTTAAAACATACCTTAAAAATCAGTCAAGCATATCATATAGAATTAATTTCATTCCAAATCAGCGGTTGCAATTTTATATCAGGATATAAATCATCAAAAACACATTTGAAATTGCGTTTAATCAATTAGAAGGAATTAAAAATGTAATCGTATTGGGCGACTTTAATTACAATATTTTCAACAACGATGACCAACAAACGACAAATTTGAAGAAAACTTTTGAAAAGTACAATTTTACAAGTACTAGATTAGCAAGTAATATGTCCACTATAAATTATAATACACAAATTGATGTTATATTTTCAATTAATAACGTTAAATCGGGAGTTTATGAAACGTATTTCTCTGATCACAAGCCAATATTCGTAATTTTAAACAATGACAATGATATAAAATTAGAGGATCACGTGGAGGACGTAGTTGACGAAAATTTAGATTTAGAAAAAAGCCAAATTATTGAAAAATATATTAATTTAAATTTAACCGATAGAACTGTCAGTATAGAACCAACTAACATACAGTTGTTTGAACAACCAAATAATCCTAACTATTACCAAAGAATCAATTTTTCTCAAATCACATCATTAAATAATAATTCAGAAAAACAAACTATTTTAAATTGTAGAGGATACCTTGAAAATGCACATATGGAACTATTTTCAGATATAGTAGACAATAATACAAATTTTAGAATGCAATCTGTTTCATTCGTTCAACATCCGCAAAATATTCGTTCGATTGCCATAGGTACACCGCATTTACAAATATTATTTGAAAGAGGTGAAGAAATAGGTCATTGGATTTGTACATATTATGATGGCGAATTTATTAATATTTATGACAGCTTTAATGAGAAAAATTGTAACCACTTTACTTAAATAATTTAACTAAGGATAACCACTTCCTCGTTAGTTGTTACAAAGTCCACTTTGATAACCGTAGATGTTGAACAGGTTGGCTAGCTCTTGGTTTTTTATGCCTTTGTCGTAGAGCGAGGGTTACTCTGATGTAATTCGAGTGTTCGGGGTTCGGTATTCTCTTGCTGCTGATACTAAATGCTCGGGGCGCCAAAAGGGTTAATAAACAAACACCGATGCTTAATCGTTCAATAACCATTTAATAAGAAAACATAAAAATAAAACTCTTGAGTGAACAGAATATAAAACGTACACTTTGTGTAACTTAAAATGACAATAATTGAACTTAACGAAATCTCTTGGTACAATTTGAAAAACTTATTACTACAATAATTAATATATTTACAAATAATTGAATGCTCGTCTGAAAAGATCGTAGCCTCGTCTTGACGGTTCACTAAAATGAATTGATACACAGATCCAGGGGTGGCCGGCTCGCGCGAGCCGGTTCTTAAAATTTTTGAAGCTCGGCGAGCCGTTTGTTAAATTACCCCTAAAACCAAAAAATAAGCCATTTTAACCCTGGATCCACAAGGTGGTGTCACCCGTGGCACGGGATTTACATTTTTAAGTCTGTACTTCCCCCGGAATATGACGCCACCTATAACTTTATTACACTCTTCTATATACCGTTTTTTTTTGCTTCGAAATAATAGCGAGCCGGTTGTTCAAAATTTGGCAGCCCACCCCTGCACAGATCATATATTATTTAACTGAGCCACCAATAACCAAAGCAAAAATGTTAATGGAAGCAATAGTGAGAGTGTTATCAAACCACCAGAAATAAGTTTTGTTAACTCTAAGCAAACCAAAGTTATATAGTGAGTAAAACAGATACTCACATTAATGATTTTTACAAATATACGTAGCTGGATTTCCTACAAGCTTGTATGATCCTCTCTCGGCATATTCAATTTCTGAATAAGGTTCTAAAAGAATACAACACATATACAATTCGATAAACAAAGCGTTAACACGCAAACAACGAACTTTATAGTTCTTATCTGAAATTTGAATAATAAATAATAAAATATGATACTGCGTTTTGTTGATGTTGATTTTCCAATTGGATGGATAATTGAAATTAGCTTCAGCTTCAATTGATTGAAATTGATTGTCGTCAACGTCTTTCTCAGTTTTTAAATTCCAAAAGTTTGTTATGGTTTTAATTCGACAGCCCACCATTAATTCGACTGCGCGTAGCCAGGATAATTCCGTTTACTACTGCGTCTATCGATGAAAATTTTGATGGCGTCTTTATTGATTTCCAATTTTTATAAATCGATATTATTGATTATAAAAAAATCGTTGTTTCGAAATAATTAACTCGAATTGTCACTTGACATTCGGTGAACGTATTGACACAAAAAACTGGTTGTAATTTTCACAAATTACTTCAAAAATACTCAAAAAACTAGGAGCACAAAATAATACGTGTAGTGTATGCGACTTCTAGAACGCGAACCTCGATTCGGCATAAAATCTGTAAGCGAGTAACTTCGACGTATTAATACGCCGTGTCGATGGACAAACTAGCACTGCATTAAAATTGGTGGCATTTGATTTTAATCGATCTTTTCGTACTAAATAATAAATATATACAGGATAGGAAAACTAAAGAAAGGTCTTTCGACAAAAATTGTTAAATAAAAATATAAAATTCAGAATAAATTTGACCAAGGCGTTGATTGGTCATAACATTGACAACAGGGTTGGCATGGTGACATTCTGGAATGTTACAAAATTTACATCAACCTTCCCTGCAGGAAAAGAAAGGTCCAAGTGAGTTAATTTTTATTTAAATTTAGTTTTGGATTTCTTTATTAGTTATCTTAATACCCCAAGAAGCGTTTCGTTACGTACTATTATGCTATTATCCATTATTACCGACTTTTGTATTTTATTTATAAATTGGCCGATGCATAGGTTTTTTTAAATGAATTGACAGAAATTCAGTTAATCGAAATTATTATTGGTATTATAGACGTTCTTTTCACTATCCACATTTTGCAATCTCGCTTAGTAAATTCCATGTATGTGTTTATTTTTATTTCGTATGTTTTCGGCGTATTATTCCGAAGAAATGGGTTAAAATTGGTATTTCATATTATATGTGTATTAATGGCAATTTATAATTACCCTTAATGATAACTATAATTTTTATGGTAAGAGTTTCAATTACCTATTTCATTGGGTTTTATTACAAAACCATCGAAATTAATTATGTCCTTTTTCATGTTACTTAATAATGTACATACCTATATTATACAAGTTATATATAATTTCAATTAATTTATCATTATTGTTGTTGTTATTATTATTACTTTTGTTGATAATATTATGTTATTGTTTTTTTAATGTATAAGTTGTTAAGCAATGTATTCAAAAATAAATCAATTATATTAAGCAGAAAGTATTTAATTATTTCAGCAGCTTATGTTAATCAAAATTGTGATTTTTAATTACATAACCACGATGTAATTTAGTATGTATCTACCATTAGTATCGGGTTGAATGAGGCGAATCTGAAAACAATATGTAGGTACCAAAACCTCTTTATTCAGAATATCAAAAGAAAGTGGATAAATACTACATATACGTTGAAAAATTTTAGCAAAAAGTCGTGAGTGGAGTTGTATAACGTGGTTTGGAAAGTTATGTCGATGGCCACATCAGATTTTTATAATCTATGCACCGAGTGATTACTTTGGATCAATTTGACAAAATTTCGTTAAAAATTTTAGCCGCATTTTACATTGGAAGTTTGTCGTTCATTTTACGTGTATTTACATTAAATTTTTCAAACTTCAGGCCACTTTATTCCAAGTTTTCTGTAGAAAGTTCACAAAAACGTTGGGGCGAGGCGTGGCTTAAAAGTACCAACAGCCTATGGGAGGACTCCTGTTTGACTACCACTTTAAGGGTTGTTTTTGGGGGTTAAACATATATTTTCCGCCAAGTGTTTTGTTTATTTCTACTATATAAACCTTCAGCTTTCCGAATATCTATAGACTTTTTAAAATCGCGGTGTGGTATATCGTGCTATCGCCGTAGATTTTTATAACATTACATTTATAATTTACTAGCTGGCACGGGCGGCATCCGCCGCCCTTAGCCATCTAGACCCAGAATAGATCCGAGTAGGCCATAGTTGTTCGGCCTTCGGCCTCACAGGGGGAGGACCATATAGATCCGCGAAGGCCATAGTTGTTCGGCCTTCGGCCTCACAGAGAGAGGACCATGATAGATCCGCGAAGGCCATAGTTGTTCGGCCTTCGGCCTCACAGGGGGAAGACCATAATAGATCGGTGAAGGCCATAGTTGTTCGGCCTTCGGCCTCACAGACCGGACCATAATAGATCCGTGAAGGCCAAAGTTATTCGGCCTTCGGCCTCACAGGGCGGACAATAATAGATCCGTGAAGACCATAGTTGTTCGGCCTTCGGCCTCACAGACCGGACCATAATAGATCCGTGAAGGCCAAAATTGTTCGGCCTTCGGCCTCACAGACCGGACCATAATAGATCCGTGAAGGCCATAGTTGTTCGGCCTTCGGCCTCACAGACCGGACCATAATAGATCCGTGAAGGCCATAGTTGTTCGGCCTTCGGCCTCACAGACCGGACCATAATAGATCCGTGAAGGTCAAAGTTGTTCGGCCTTCGGCCTCACAGACCGGACCATAATAGATCCGTGAAGGCCATAGTTGTTCGGCCTTCGGCCTCACAGACCGGACCATAATAGATCCGTGAAGGCCATAGTTGTTCGGCCTTCGGCCTCACAGACCGGACCATAATAGATCCGTGAAGGCCATAGTTGTTCGGCCTTCGGCCTCACAGACCGAACCATAATAGATCCGTGAAGGCCATAGTTGTTCGGCCTTCGGCCTCACAGACCGGATCATAATAGATCCGTGAAGGTCAAAGTTGTTCGGCCTTCGGCCTCACAGACCGGACCATAATAGATCCGTGAAGGCCATACTTGTTCGGCCTCCGGCCTCACAGACCGGACCATAATAGATCCGTGAAGGCCATAGTTGTTCGGCCTTCGGCCTCACAGACCGGACCATAATAGATCCGTGAAGGTCAAAGTTGTTCGGCCTTCGGCCTCACAGACCGGACCATAATAGATCCGTGAAGGCCATAGTTGTTCGGCCTTCGGCCTCACAGACCGGACCATAATAGATCCGTGAAGGCCATAGTTGTTCGGCCTTCGGCCTCACAGACCGGACCATAATAGATCCGTGAAGGCCATAGTTGTTCGGCCTTCGGCCTCACAGACCGGACCATAATAGATCCATGAAGGCCATAGTTGTTCGGCCTTCGGTCTCACAGACCGAACCATAATAGATCCGTGAAGGCCAAAGTTGTTCGGCCTTCGGCCTCACAGGGCGGACAATAATAGATCCGTGAAGGCCATAGTTGTTCGGCCTTCATCTGTTGTAGCAATCCGCATTAAATTTAATTAATTAGTTATACACCGACCACGAAAATTGTAACTAGTAAAGCTGAATTTATGAATTCAGCTGTTAAATTATGTTACGTATTAAATAGGTTATAATTGTTAATCAGTAGAATGATTAAATTTTCCATAATTAGTTAAACATATTAATATATAATAAGAATCAAGTACACTTAATGATACGCCTATGGAATTGACTCGTGGGTGGTCAAAGTATTTTGAACAAAGAGACAATAGCATAAATGGATTTTTACCATTTAGTCTAGACAAAAAGTTAATAAATTGTTTTATCCTACCCTCGGAAGATAGAGAATTGTCAATATAATACGAGGAACATAGAACTTTAAAAGCCAAATGTAATTAGAGCATAGAAAAAGGGACATTTATTGTAACAAACGACTTAAAGAAAAGCTAAGAACATGAGAACTAAAAGTTTCACTTTGCAGGTGCGAACCCTGGCCCTTTTGTTCAAAAGACTAAGATTCACTTAATTGATAACCTGATGTTGGGTGGTCCGAAAGATAAACTCCGCATAAAAATGGCAAATAGCCTGTAACACCATTTCAAAGAGCAGGATCTTCCTACGTAGTCCACATATCTAACCCCTCTCCAATTAGAAATAATCACTCAAATAAATAGGGAAGAAAAATCCAAAATTAGTCAGTCCTTCCGGGAGAGCCGTGCGTTGTTCAATAAACAAGACTGTTCACGAGTCTTTAAATTCGAGATATTCGACTAAGTTCTATTTCAACCAGTTCGGTTATTGTTTTAACGATAATTCGATCGAAGCATCGAATACAGTTCTTTTGGAAGTGCTCACAAAGTTTAGTTTTTTTTTATTATTGTTCTTTCACTTAATTCTATTAAATAAAAATCGATTAACTTGTTTACCTTAAGTGTTCGCGAGTTTTGTGCATTATAAAGGAAGTTAAACCAAAATAAAGCTTCAACCACCCAATAATCCTCGTTCAAGGGAACAATAAACTCATTCAAAAGAAGGGCCAAGAGGTGTAAAACCAGGTACTTGATATAAAACTTTCACATTCAATACGCTAGTAACACGATTGGTTTTTATTCTACTGTCTCTAGTCAAATCCACTTTTAATTTAATTATTTAATTTAGTTATTTTAGTAATTATAAAATTTCTATAAACATATTTGTAAAACCATTCTTTTATTTGTTCCATATTATTTCAAAAAATAGTTGTTTTGTAACTGAACATCTTTTCTTGTAAACATTATCGTGTTTATACTAGTGAGAAGGGTTGACTGTCATAAATATCCTACGTCTTTGAGGAATCCAGCCGCATTCCCACGTCTACCAAAAATAAGTTAGCGATTGAAGGAAGTAAGTATTTTTGAGTTTTGGGTGTTCGACTCGCTTATTAGTTTCAACTAATGGACAAATAGGACTCCCTGGTGGCAGCGTAATAAAAAGGAAGGGGTTAATTAATTTAACCATAGTGGACACTTGCACACTGTCATCTGTCATACATTCATACATACATACTACTATGAAGAGGTCGGATCGTCCCTCGTCAATAGCAATTCTTTTTATCTTTTAACGAATAACGGAATTTCCGTTGTTTTAAAAATCGAAATAAATTAACTCTTGCCTCGGCTAAACCCTTTTTCACTTGCATAAGACCTCTTACCTGCAGTGTAGATTCAGGAGAAATTTCCTCTTTTACTTAACTTGTGAACTCAATAATCGAGAATACAAAGACTTTCAAATAATGATCCGAAATTCAACAAAATGTAATATATTTCAATCAACAAAGTAATTAATAAATACATAAATAAATGATCAAAGTTTTCTTATTATTGCTACCCCACAAATTAATATTAAAAATAACGTTTATTATTCTGTCGCACTATTCGAATTTTACCGCGGATCGTATACGATAAATATAGTTTTTTAATTGCTCGCTTACCCCAAGGTTGGTAATTTTCAACATTTATCTTCGTCAGCTATTACGGTTGACCTCGTTTTCTCCAGCTACAAGTGCATCTCAATCCAATTTTACTGGTTGAAATAATCTTCACAAATCGTTGCACTTTTTCACTAATTTTATATCTGGTAAGTAGATTTTACCTTTATTTTTATAATTTGCACATGTAATAATGTGTCTAACCACCTTTTTTACTGTTCAGATTACTAAAATTTTCACCTTTGCAAATTTTTCATTACTTAAATCGGGAGACCAAATTAACACATTGTAACGCTATTTTGGCCTCGTTCAAATTGCCCCTTGGGTAGCCAGGGCTGAGGACGTCTTGTCGATTTTTTTTGACACTTTAAAATTAAACACTCAGGCGCCAAAAGTTTTTTAAAGGGAAAAACTTTAAAACTAAAATAAAAGAATAAAAAAAATGTTTATATTAAATTAAATAATTTATTGACTATATTTACAAATTACTACTGTATTTACAATAACGGAAGCAAATTAAAAATGTATGTACAATAAGTGAAAATGGAGCAAATTAAGAATTTATTTACAATAAATGAAAAAAAAAGAAAACGGAAGCAAATTATTAATAAATGAAAAAAAAAACTTAAAACAAACGGAAGCAGATTACTGATTTTATTAAATTTACACAATTCAAAATCTTATTGAATAAGATTCCTTAAAATGAATTTTACTTAGCACGGCACTGGAATATGAGACAGAACATAACCCTTAAAAGTTATGTTGTAAGTTATCGGGGTTTTATTTACAAGTGGTCTTATTGCGTTCTAAGGAAACTGAATTCTTTCCGGTGGCGGTTAATCTCAACTCAGCAATTACTTAAGGTAAATTACTGAATTTTCAAAAAAAAAACAATTAAAGAAATAAAATGAAACTACTTGACGGGGACTACTGAACTTTTAGATTAGAAGATCCAATTGAGTCAATGGAAACGGAGGAAGCCAGTGGCTGGCTTCAAATACGGGAGCAGATTGAATCTTTTGAGAACAGGTAAGGGGCAGTCTCGGAAAGTAGTTTATTATAGGTTATATTTTTAGCTAGAAGCCTAGATCCGTAAGCTTGTCGCTGGTGGAATCGGAAAGTTCCCTTCGGCTAGAATCGTAACCAAAAGAAGGTTTGGTAACTGGAAAAATCGCCTAGATTCGTAAGCAATTTAAAGGAAAGCTCGGATCGGAATACGGGATAACGGTCGGTCGGGGGCTCGTGGTCTAAAAGACAACGGACGGGCGGTCTAAAGACACCGGGGATGGGTGGTCAAAAGACATCGGACGGATCCGGGGTCTAACAAGACAACTTTCTTGAAACTTCAACAAGCTTCCTGCCGTAATGACAAAAACTTAATGAATTGGTCATTTCACTATTGTCATCTACCTCAATGTATCCTAATAAAAATTAGCAAACTGTAATTTTAATTATTTGTTTTAATTCAGTTTCCTGTAACCCAATAATAAATTTGGTTGGTGGTTTAGGCAACCAACAGTACTTTAGCAATATTATGGTGTTTAATTTACAAAATTAAATTTTGAAAATAAATCACAATTAACCATAATATTTACTTCTTTACAACATCTTCCCGTGTTTAACATTCTTGGAGGAACTCCAAATAACCACTTAAAGTCGGGAGCCCAAAATTGGCACGACTACCCGCTTTTCCCTTTTGGAAGGAACTCCTTTTGTTTTTATTCTTTTTCCTTGGTTACGAAAAATTCCAACGTACTGGATCAAAATCTTTAATTGTAAGTATTTAATTTTCATAACTGTCACGTGTCACTTTCCTAATGTTTATTGTTCTTGTTTTTAGGTTTAACCACTTTCGACTTCCGACCCGATTGTTCAAATTCGAAGCAGCCCATCACGTTTACCGAGATTTAACTTTTATGTTCGTACGACATCATATTCACAACTACTAACTAACATTTTAAAACTAAACAAATTACAATTTTTTAAATTCTTACAATTAATTCATTTTAACAATTTTATGGGGATCTTATTTGGTTTTGTTTACATTTGATTTAAAAACCTTTGTATTCTTTGTATTTTACTTTATACCAGATGTATTTTTATTAACCGATTTGAATTAAATTTTTGTTTACTATTCTTTTGGATACGAAATCTTATGCATGTTTGCAGTTCTTTTTCATTAACGATTCAGTAAATTGCCATTGACGTACCGATCTCCGTGGATCACCGCAATACATACATACATAATCTTCACGTAAAGTTACATCTTTATGTAAAGTTAAATCTTCCGCAAAGAGGTGGATCTTCCACGAAGAGGTGGATCTGCGTCTTCTTGCACAATTCCGGCGAGTTCTGCGACCTATATAAAGTGCTCCGGTCTTATTCGCGGCATTCAGATTAATTTGTTAGTGGTTTGCATTTTTCGAATTAAAGCCGCCATCCCCGCCATCTGTTGACAGTATTTTCAGATTAATTTGTTAGTAGTTTTTTGTTAGTGGTTTGCATTTTTCGAATTAAAGCCGCCATCCCCGCCATCTGTTGACAGTATTTTGAATCACTGACTGTACGTCAGATTAATTATTTGACAAATTAAATTTTTTGTCATACTTGTGATTTGATTTTCGAAAAAAGCGAATAACTTTTATCCCCGAACGAATTTCTTCTCCATATATGCGAGAATAGTTGCGCCTGGAGCTACAAAATAACTGTGCAAAATTTGGTTGAGATCGGTCCACGGGTCTAGGAACGTATAGCGAACAAACAAACAAACACGCACGCAAACAGATCTTCTCTTTTATATATTTAGATATACAATTCACTCTTTAACCGTCGTGGGTCGGAACATTGAAATGATATATAAAATATATTTATGTTGCCTAGTTGATCGTTGCGTCGCAGAGTTTCTGAGAGAAATGGATAAGATAATTATATGATTTTGATTAACTTAATTTACTTTGGCGCTTACGTTTAAAATTATACATGTCCGTATTTAAACGAAAAGACATGTTTATATATTGACCGCGTTCGGTTTGGAACTATTTTCGCCTTCACGCCTTGACGCTAAAAGCGTGCAAAATTTGTGTTCGGTTTGGAAAATCCGAGCTTTGAAGGCATTCCAAACCGAACGGGGGTTAGCGCTATGGTGTTTAAAATTTAAACTTGAGGTTGTATTTTAACCTAACTTATTTGTTATAGCGTGTTGAGCGTGTCTGATTCGAGATTGTGCGAACTTTGATTTGTATTTTGAACTTTATTAGTGTTTAATACAAAAGTTGTGATCGAAAAACGACTGGTGCGTAAAAACAAATGAATTTATAAAAAAATAAACAAAAATTTAAATTCAAAAATTAATTTTAAATTTTACCACCGCAGCGCCGCGCTATTGCTGCCCGACCTATTTCAAGAAAGCGTTGAAAGCTTCTGAAATGGGCGGAGCTATAGCGTTTCATGGCGAGTAAAAGTCCCAAACCGAACGGACAAAAAGTGTTTGTTGGCGCCACGAAGCGAAAATAGCTCCAAACCGAACGCGGTCATTGTAAAAAATAATTTGAATGACAAAAAAAAGAAAAATTATAGATAATAATTAATAACAAAATATACAATAATAAAATAAAATTAAAACAAGGAGGGTCGGTATACTACAATATTCTCATTTCAAAAATTTCTTTTAAATCATTTTGTAACTATCTTAACTTCATTGTAAAAGTCAAGGGCGGATCTACGGGGGGGGGGGGGGTAATGGGGGTAACAACCCCCACCATGAATCTTTATTGCAATACAAATTTTAAAAATATACCTTAATTTTCCCAAAATTTTATTACAAAACATGTATTTACCTCCTCCATAAACTTTGACCAGATCCGCTCTTGGTGAAAGTACACAGGCTGAATGACTTTAAAATATATATGAAGGGGTAATTCCTTAAAAGATGCCTAAATAAAAATTATGATCAATCTCAAATAATATTACAATTTATTAAGAACACAAAAAAATTAATTCCTTAAAGCACATAATGTTAATGGATACTTTGTTGGACATAAATAACATAAGCAAGCGTTTCTCAGCAATCACCAAGGTCCATTTCATTTGAAGTTGTAAAATTCAATACCAGCGTTTACTAGCTATTATGAGTCATTAAATGACGTTTTAAACTTTGTTTATATGCACATTTATAATCACATATCTCACAAGCAAACGATTTCTCGTCAGTGTGAGTCATTAAATGAGCTTTTAAATTTTGTTTATATGCACATTTATAACCACATATTTCACAAGCAAATGGTTTCTCGCCAGTGTGAGTCATTAAATGAGCTTTTAAACTTGGTTTATGTGCACATTTATAATCACATTTCACACAAGCAAATGGTTTCTCGCCAGTGTGGGTTTTCAAATGCTCTTTTAAATAGAATTTGTGCGCACATTTATAATCACATATCTCACAATCAAACGATTTCTCGCCAGTGTGAGTCAGTAAATGAGCTTTTAAATGTGGTTTTCGTGCACATTTATAATCACATATCTCACAAGCAAATGGTTTCTTGCCAGTGTGAGTCATTAAATGAAATTTTAAACTTGTTTTCTGGACACATTTATAATCACATATCTCACAAGCAAAAGGTTTCTCGCCAGTGTGAGTCATTAAATGAGCTTTTAAATTTGCTTTTTGTGCACATTTATAATCACATATCTCACAAGCAAATGGTTTGTTGCCAGTGTGAGTCATTAAATGAGCTTTTAAATTTGCTTTTTGTGCACATTTATAATCACATATTTCACAAGCAAATGGTTTCTTGCCAGTGTGAGTTTTTAAATGTTTGTTGAAAGTAACCTCAAGGACGCACTCAAAGCCACATATTTTGCAAAGAAACTGTTTCTCATCCATATGGGTTCTTAAATGCAGTTTTAATGTTCGTTTATTATTAACTTTATACTGACAAACAGCACACTCAAATAAATTTGGGCCTTTATATTTACGTGAAGGTTGCTCCTGGGTTAATGGTTCGATATCGCTGTCTTCTTTTATGTCGATAGAATGATGCAAATCTTCTAAATTAAATGTTAAAACCTCCAATTCTTCGGTTTTAATTTCGTTACAGTATTTAGGGATATATGATGTTTCTAAAATTGAGCTGTGGGTTTCCATGTTTTCTAATTTTACCGAAGCTGGCATTTTATCCATAGCTGTAATGAATTGCATTAAAAGAAAATAAGACTGTTCGTGGGATGGTGCACAATCGCTTTGGTTAATTTATCAATGACTTGAAAAAAGGAAGCCTAAATTTAAAATGGCGACCGTCGGGGGATGGTCAACGATCTACTGACGCCAGAATGGCTCGTGGTTATAGCGGTGAGTACAATGAACTAGCCTTTCTTTATAAATTTTCAGAGAAATTTTGTAAGAATGACTCAAAATAATCACAATTGTTAGGATCACTCGGTGCACGTATAATAAAAATGATTACACGACTTGTTCTATTCTATCGTATTTTCTTTACCGACCGAATGACTCGACACACCGCGTCAGCAAAACTTGGGCGGCAAATTCAAATCGCATCCTTCCAGTTCGACCAATTCAAGAATCATCAGACATTATTTGTCAACTTTACTTATTCCAAAGGTTCACTATTTTTATTGAAATACACTTAACATAGTGAATATTTGTGCAATATGTGACCACAAATCTTCACACAAATCAAATTGAAAAAGTCATTTATGCCCGTACTAATAGTCGAGAATTGATCTCGATTCCGGAATTAATTCTAGTTTCTACCAATCAGATCACTGAAATTTATGCCGTATCATAGCAACAGCAGAATTAATTCCGGAATCGAGATCAATTCTCGACTAGATATTAGTGCGAGCATTAGTGACTCACCGGCGAGAATCCGTGGGCGTGTGAAATTGTTGCCCAGAGATATTCTTTAAAAGCACATGTGGAGAGGTCGTTCTGTTGAGTGTTTTTGTAAATTGGTTTTAATTTGTAAATAAATAAACTCTTTTTCCAATGTTACCTTATTATTATTACACTAATGGCCGGTTTCAAGAACGATAAGTAAGGTTTAAGGCTATTCGGTATAGCACAGGCTGTTCAAAATTAAAATATTACATTTTGTTGTTATGACATAAAAAGCAGGATATAAATAACGTTTAACAGGATAAACTAGCAAGAGATAAGCCTGAACCTGCATAATATTGCATGCAAATTATAAAATCCTTCACAAAATACTTTAAAATCTAGAAGGATCCTGTCAGTTAGTGAATAGGGGCGTTACATGTCAAACCGTTATGTTTCGGATTGTTAAAAACCGTAAAGTTTGATTTACACCCCATATTTTAAAATTGAATTCTTTCTACAAGCTGTCATTTTACGTGTAAACCAAACTTTACGGCTTTTAACGTTTGGAAAAATAACGATTCGAGTTAGAGAATAGGAGTGTTAATCTGTTACCCATTACCAATCTTATCAAATTTTTTCTATATATTTACATATTGCTATGAACTTTACAGTATAAAGTTGTACACCTCGGTTTTGCCTTGAGCGCCACTTTCAAATGAAAGAAAATTTATAAAAATGTAAATATTGAAATATTCGAGGGTCCAATTTTATAAGTAAGCTCACCACCTCGTCCCTCTTGTGTAGCTCAGCATTGAGTCTCTCTCAGAGTATTGCAGATCTCTATTTAAATTAAGGGATGCGACTTATCGAGTTGAAATAAAATTGTTTTGCACCAAGTAAAACTGTTTATTGTTTTGAAAAGAATGAAGAGATAAATGTGATTCACTTTTGTTTTGATTGATCTTAGAGATTAGAATACTTCCCTGTAATTGTTTAATTAATAAAAGAGATTATTGTTAAAGTCAGAAATGATTTTATATTAATAATAAATTCGCTAGCGCAAGAAATTCAAAGATAACAAATAAACACAGATAAACCATCTGTTGGCAAAAATATACAATTATCAAAATATCAAAAATATATCGCAGAAAATGACGATCCAATTCTTCTTCCTTCTAAATGCTTGAATGTAATCCAAGTCTTCTCGTTGTCCAGTAACGAATGAAATGTTTTCATAATAAAATTTTGCTCATAGCGTAGAAAATGTAAATAATAATAATGTTTTGTTTGTTGAAATTGTAGCAATTAGGATAGTAAGTTTCCCTACGTCCTTTTAGTAAAATGCTGAAAGCCAAAGTTTAATAAAAAATAATAATTTCAAATACCTTTTGAATTTTATCCAGCTTATATAAAAAGCTTGCGCAGATGACACTATTTCGATTCACTCGCGCACTGCGTTGAGATTGCACTCAGCTGACGTCGTAACCTTATCGTGTTGATTCCAAATATCGCTTCTGTTGTGGGTGATGAATACGGTGTTGATTGCACAAATTCGACTTGTTAATTATTTGTTTTAATTAAATTTAATGCTGGTAAGTTGCTTGGAGTTGTTTAATTCTCAGATATTTGCTTGCTGAGTTGAAATAATTATATTCTTATCTTTAGATTTCGTAACTAGTGGTGGCCATCTTTGATGAAGTTTTACATCAAATTTTCAATAACAAATACATCGGCTGCGTTACACGTCCGTTCAACTTGAATATCTAATTCCAACTTATTTTACTACACATCCGTCCATTTCGAACGTCCAACTTCAACTTTTTGGATCACATGGCACATCCGTCCACTTTGAGTGTTCTAGGTCAACTGATTAAAACTGCGCAAATTTCCAAATTCGTGTCCATTTCGAAATACTTGTAAGTCAAATTATTGTATTGCAAATTTTTATGTTTACCATATTTTCTATAATTTTCAGGGTCAATCACATATTTGTAGAGATGAATTTTCCATAACATCTGAGGAGTTTTGCTTCCCAATAGCTGGTTTTTGGAGCAGTTTTCAGTAGAGGATTTGACGATTTTTGCAATCACTTTGTTGTTATCGCATTTCAATGGATTTTGAGCTTTATTTACCTTTTTGTTGATTTCAGAGATCAAATTATGATTTTCACATACAGTAATTTATGAGATACATTTTGTTATAACCAGAATTTTATATAATAAGTTATTCACAAAGAAATTTCCATACAAAGTACACAAATTGTACAGGTTATGTTCTACTGATAACAATTTTTCACAAATTTCATTATTTCTGATTTAAAATATCTCTTTGTGAGATTTTGATATGGTGATCTCATTAATGAGTCTATTTAACAGATTTAAATATAGTATTCTGATCTTTAGAGATCTTTATAGGCTTGTAATATCATAAAATAATGTGAATGCTTTTATCTTTTCAATCTATAATTATAAAAGTAGGTCAAACTTGTGAAATGTCTTAATTAACTCAGAAATTGAATCATTTGCCTCGGGTTGGTACATTTTGAGTCACAGCAATATATAATCGATATAATACTTTTGTACATAGACAATTGTAATAAATTTATTTTTCACCAATTCTTAAAAATTGTAATTGAAATGTATTTTAAATTTTTTTTAATTATTGTATTTGAAATACTCGACATAAATGTATTTTGTATTTCAAATACATATTTTCATGTATTTTGCCCAACCCTGATTGCATGTAAGTTGCACATTTCAAGACTTTATTTCTCTAGACATATTTACCGGTGTGATAATAATCGCTTGTAAGATAACAAGCGATAGCAATTACCAAGTGGGCAATTACCAAGATTAGTAGTGAACAAACATATTTTTTTAACATCCTAAGTTTACATTATAAACCGCACTTGACTCATTTTTAAAGATTGCTTTAATAAGGGACGAGTAACAGAATATAGCCTGGTTCAGTTGCACCATCCCCGGTTATTGTTTAAACAGGAAAGCCAATAAACAACAGTCGGTGACATTCGATCAACCATATCCGTTCTGTAGTATGGTAATTAATTGGTTAGTGTGTATTTACCTTTAGTTTATAATGTGTAACGATAAATTAGGCTAGTGTTGTAATTGCTGACTTACGCGCATTGCAGTTGCAGCAATTATTCAATAAATACTAATTAGGCAAAATAAGTAGGTTTAAGATTTAGTAATAAAAGATGTTGTAAATAAAGTTGATTAGCATTGTTAGAAATGTAACTATAGGTGTATATACGTAGTGTATCAAATAAATGACTTAACAAACTAATGGAATATTAATGATTTATCTCCTGGCGATCTTGTTATGTTACAGTTCCGTTAAACTGAAGTTTCAACGAATGGGTTTGCCTTCCCGATTTTGTTGCAGTGATGCTGATTATTTAACTCAAAGACACTGTAACGGCTTTCAAACTAATGATGGCGCTCCATTCGTTGGACATAAGTGATACATAAGAGCTAACCAGATGTGATAAACAAAAATATGCCGCAGTACTCGTTATACTAGTCTAGATTAGCAATTTTTGGCAATGCCCCCCCCCCCCACCTCCCTGGTCTTTAACTTCCGAGGATAGTTTATTTGACCACTCGAAATTGCTATTGAACAAGGGAAGATGTCTGGTAAGGTGAGTCGGGAATACCCGACCGAAACCTGCTAAAAACTATTCAAGGTTTTAATAAAATTGCACTACCTAGTACTCTTTAGAATAATTGCACTGAACCGATTAACGGATAATCCGTTAAGACGAATTAAATATTTTCTATATTTATATTATTTGATATAATATGTACGTCAGAAATATCAAATTTCAGGTGTTCCATCACATCAGAAATGTTGTAAGAATTTAATAATGATAAAGTCATAAGATCAGTTTCAACTGTTTTATTAATATGTTCCGATAGGATATTACACTACACACGCCATGCGGCTTCATTACATTACTACTTAGTACTAACATAGGTGTCGTTCAGAATACTACTATATACAGGGTGATTAGATATAACTTCAACACTCCCACTATATCAAAGCATCCTGATTAATAAGTTTTGATTTAACCCTTTTGTAAGAACATCTGCTGGCATTTCATCAGTTTTCAAATATTTAATAACAATCAAATTCTTAGCAATAGCCTCCCTTACAAAATGATACCTTACATCAATGTGTTTTGACCTTTTATGCAAAACTGGATTCACCGAAAGCTTTTGAGCACTTTGGCTGTCATTATACAATACTACACAATTTAAATCTCCTGTTAATTCACGAAGTAAATTACCTAGGTACATTGCCTCTTTTGAAGCTTCTGAAATTGCCATATATTCAGACTCAGTACTTGACAAAGCCACTGTCTGCTGTTTCCTACTTTCCCAAGAAATTGCTGATCCAGAAAACTTAAAATAAAATCCTGTATAAGATTTTCTATCGAAAGTGTTACTTGCCCAATCGGCATCTACATATCCTTCTACTTATACTTGATAACTACCTGACATGTGAAAATACGTGCTTTCCCGTCGCTGCACAGTGGGGTATTTGGCCTCAAAATGTGGCATAAAATACAAAAATCAAATGCTACATGCATATTCCCTATTATGATTTTTGTAAACTACACTATCTTGGGCACCATTATGTGAATTTATAGGAACATTACTCGTTCCAACTTTCCACTACATCGTCAAAACATGCTAAGAATTTTCTGAGGGGGGTGGTTAACACATTCTTTTCAAAGATTATTTTTGCTAGACATCGTTATAAATTGTAACTTTTACTTATGGAAACAAGAAGTTCAAATATCTTACATGAAGTCTGTAATAATTGATCTTTAAATAAATATGGTTACAATCATTGTATTAATTTTTGTAAAAGATTATCAGAAAAAAAAGAAGATTTGAATATGAATTAAGGTCGATAAAGTTACTATGTTTTTTTACGGATGATACTGATACTTGAGACTTTAAAATACATTTTTTGGCTGCTCAGCTTTGCTTCATTCTTTTTAATTCGCGTTTTACTAGGAGAACTCAAAAATTTCTAAGTCACCCTGTATATAGTTTTTATCAAATTATTTATCAATTTTACATGATTGGATTCGTTTTTTTGAATGTTTACTTCATATGGCATATAAGTTACCTATCAAAAAATGGCAAGCTCGCGGTAGTGATAAAGATATAGTAGCCGAAACCAAGACTCGGATTCAAAAAGAATTTAAAGAACGCTGTGGTTTAATTATCGATAAACCTAAACCTGGTTTTGGCAATTCTAATGATGGAAACACGGCAAGACGCTTTTTTGAAAATCCTGAACTCTCTGCTTAAATAACTGCAATTGGTGTAGAACTTATTAGAAAAATGCAAGTGATATTAATAGTTGTGGCTTCTGGTCACGAAATAAATGTTGAAAGATTTCGGGAACACTGCCACAGCACTGTCCGGTACTTTGTTGATAAATACCCATGGTACTGTATGCCACCTACCATACACAAATATTTAATTCATGGCCCAGAAATAGTTAAATTTGCCTTGCTGCCTATAGGTCAGTTAAGCGAAGAAACACAGGAAGCTTGCAATAAGGATTTCAAGAGATATCGTGAACATAACTCCAGAAAATGTAGCCGCGAAAGTTCAAACAGAGACGTTCTAAACAGATTTCTTTTAACCTCTGACCCTGTTATAACAAACAAAAGAGAATTACCCAAAAAAACCTTCTATATTACTTATCTCATCTGGTATTACATTTATTAAAACCCCCTACTGACCAAGTCATTGATGATCATCAACAGATTTCCGAGAGTGACGATGCGATCGATGGATGTTGACGAAGAAGATGACCAAGACATTATTTAAAATGTTTGCTTTACTTTTACTTTTAACGCTATTACTTGAAAAATAAATATAAAAATTATTAACTACTTCTCTTCTGAATTTTTTAATTCGCATCCATTAAATATTTGTTGTATTGTGATATCACACCCTGTATTTTCGGATAAGCGTATATTTACACATATCTTCCAAAAACTATTTCTGTGTTTCTTGCTGATGATGTTAATTTTTCAAAGTTTTTCAAATAAATTCATTTTCTTAATAAATAAATGTACCAGAATTATGCAAAGTATTTTTTAGATACTACTAAGAGCCCTGAAAATAAATATCCTACTTAGAAATCCGTTGGAATAGTATTTGATTTAATGCCACCTTTTGAGGCCAAATACCTCACTGTGCGCTGGTTACGGTTAGAATCCTCGTTGCTTGCTTTTGTTGGAATCTTTATCTCTCTTCCCCTCCAATTACTGTGGAGACGGCGTAATTGTAAATTTTCAAACTCGTAAAACTCAAATTTTGTCGTCCAACTTAACTGTTGATCCATTTACTATTTGATTTTCAAACATATTACATGAATTTTACAAATTTTTGTACTAAACTTGTTATGTTACATAATATGACCAAACAAAATAACAATTCATAGTACTGTTTCTAATAATACATATTCCAGAAACAGATCACATGGTGAAGAAATTCAATTTTAGTTCCTCAGTTAATTGAATCCTCTAGTATCAAAACCCACTAAATCCATTTTTAATGTAAATTAAGTTGCATAAACCAAAATGTTCTTTATAAAATTCTCTACCGATTTGTATATTCATATGTTTAAAAAAAACCCTAAAATTCACCTAAAACGTACTTTAAACAAGTTGGAACGTGCTTCAGCAACGGTTCCTAGGCTTCTATACTGTAGCGTTATCCCGAGTGACTTCTCGTCCTCTAGTTGGGTGCCACTTTGTAGCGTTCCGCGCACTTGCCACTCGTTGGCTGGCAATTTGTTGCGTTATGAACTTAATAAGAGCAGACTTACCTATTGGTAGACTCAATCTCAGGGTTCGTCTTTTGCTTAAGAGTCACGACCAACAAAGAGCAACACAGACAAAGATGCAATTTCAAAATTCATATTTATTAAAAACACTTAAATCAAAAAAACATGAAACACCTTAAACTAAAATTGGAAATGTAACACTCAAATTTAAGACAAAACACAAACTTAAAATTATAATTAAATCTAATCCTAACCTTGTATTTTTTTTTATGGTGATCCGGCTGGGCGTATCGCACAACAGCAGACGCACATTCACTTTCTTCTTGATCAAGTATCTATCGCCTGGTCCAAATGGTAACCTGCAATGGCTAGGTCTCTGACCTGAGACAATTCCAGTCCAATTTCAATTCCAAAATCTTTCCCCGTAGGAAAAACGGAACCTAAGTCCGTGTAAAAATACTTTGTGAAAAACTTCGTCTTTGCGAAGTTTCCACTCACAATTAATCTTGGGCCTTCTAATTAAATGCGATTAAATGTTGATCGGATAATCAATATTTAATTATATGCTCGATGATGCATCACACCCCGAACTCCCGTTGATCACTTCAATTCCCAATTATTTAAACTTTCGGAAAGGAACTTTCAACACGTCCGTCCGTACGCTCTCAAATCAATAACTCCTTTTTTAATCTTTATCTTTTGAACGAATTTAACTAACCGCCGTTTTTCTATGTGGACACTCACGTCCCAATCCAACTTGTTTATTTTTTAATCTCCACCGTTACTCTCCTCTTTCTTTGTTTTCATTTTAATTTTTTTTTAATCAACATTTCTAAAAACGTGCATGTCTTAAAAACATAACAACGAAACAATAAACAACAACTTAACATTAACAATACAATACTATTAAACGATCTAAACAATACTACGCTAATTAAACTAAAATTTTGACATGTTGAAACCACATCTCGTCCGCGTCGATCGCTGTTGATCGCGGCTCTTAAGATCTAGTGTGGACACAACAATACATACAACTACTTTTCTGGTGTGAAAAGTTGTTGTTATGTTTGGTCGCCATAATTTTATAATGTGATATCAGGTAATCCGATAATTCGGAACCGAGAGTTACAAACTTAAAAAATATTCTATATAAGTAAATTTTAGTGACAAAACATTTAGATTTTCAGATTAGTATTGTTAGTATCTTTATTATCGGATAAAAATTATTTTTTCAGATACCTATAAGAAAAATCTAGCAATGTAAATTGCGAATAGAAGCCTAAGAACTGCCGCTAAAGCGAGTTCCACCTTGTTTAATTTTTGTTATCTGAAAACAGCTGTCATACAATAAGTCAGGGGCGTACTGGATCAAGTTATTCACGAGGGCTTAGATTTTTCATATCGATCGTCAGCTATAGCGGTTAAGTGCGTTGCTGGTAATGCTGAATGCCTGGTTACACTCCGGGCTCAGTAAAACTTTATTCTGGCCATGTTTATTACTTTATAACTTTATTCTGACCATATTCATTGTATGTTTACTACAATGTGTTACACAAGAAAACATTTTACATCTGTTTTGAGAGGTGACATATTTTACATTCGATTTGTATTTTTTCGCTTGTTTATGTACACTTTTCTTTATTACAGTCTTGAAAATGACCCCGATAGAGGGTCGCAACTAGTCGATTCAAAACGTAGTCTTTCTTTAACACGTCCCCTGATATCCAATATCCTAGTAAATCATATCCTTGGAACAATAGCTTATCTTCACTTTATTCTGGCCGTTAATCCCTGCGGCAGTTAGACCAGTAAGCCACGTATCAAAGAATAATTGGATCAACGGACAATCGTATCATGGTATAATCGTATCAACGGATCATCGTATCAACGGATCATCGTATCATCATATCATCGTATCAACGGATCAACGTATCATCAGATCAATTTGCTTATATAGGACATCGCCCTATGAGTATAGTAGATGTAACAGTTTGGCTAATTTTTCGCGCGTTAAGTAAAAGTAAATTATTAACAATGGCATTAATCGAAAACAAATCTGCTTTCAAAACTGTAAAGAATGTGCAATTTGGCATTTTTAGTCTGGAAGATATTCGTAGCATGTCTGTCGTCCCAGAAGGTATAAATCATGTAGAAATTATGGAAGGAAGTCTTCCAAAAGTGGGCGGCCTGATGGATCCGAGGATGGGAGCGTTTGACAGCACTTTACCATGTCAAACATGCGAAGGCGACCGGGACACTTGCCCCGGTCACTTTGGTCACATCGAATTGGCCAAACCGATCTTTCACGTTGGCATGATTAAATATGTCATGAAAGTTTTACGCTGCGTCTGCTTTAATTGCAGTAAATTGTTGGTGAACCCAAAAAAAACAAAACCACTTCGAACACGCTCAGAAGAAAACTGCAGACGATTCCAAGAAACGCTGAGAACTAGTGTACGGTTTGTGCAAAGAACAAACAATATGTCACGCGGATGGTGGATGTAGAAATCATCAACCTGTAATTAGAAAATCGGGTCTCGATTTGACGGCCGAATGGAAGGAATCCGACGGAAAGGTTCCACAAGAAAAAAAGTATTTGTTGGCGGAAGAAGTGCTGCATATCTTTAGACAAATTAGCGACGCAGATTGCAGCGCCCTGGGAATGGATCCGAAATACTCACGACCCGAGTGGATGATCGTGACGGTTTTACCGGTTGTTCCTCCTTCCGCGAGACCCGCAGCTTTTATGGGCGATTCGCCGAAGAAACGTCAAGACGATTTGACAAATAAATTAGCCCTAATCATAAATATACCTTGTATAGAAGCCTAAAAGTAGCGCACTGGCTACCCAGTTCTTAGACCTCTATACACACAGAGTATTTCCAACACGATTTGAAAAGCTCTGTATGATTTTGAATTATGCGGACGGACACGGAGCCAGATCATAAGGCTTCTTGATATACTTTGTATAGAAGCCTAAAAGTAGCGCACTGGCTACCCAGTTCTTAGACCTCTATACACACAGAGTATTTCCAACACGATTTGAAACGCTCTGTATGATTTTGAATTATGCGGACGGACGGACGGACAGACAGACGGACGGACAGACAGACACGGAGCCAGATCATAAGGCTTCTTGTTATAGTTTGTATAGAAGCCTAATAGCGCACTGGGTACCCAGTTCTTAGACCTCTATACACACAGAGTATTTCCAACACGATTTGAAACGCTCTGTATGATTTTGAATTATGCGGACGGACGGACAGACAGACACGGAGCTAGATCATAAGGCTTCTTGGTATACTTTGTATAGAAACCTAAAAAGTAGCGCACTGGCTACCCAGTTCTTAGACCTCTATACACACAGAGTATTTCCAACACGATTTGAAACGCTCTGTTTCAAATGGATAATGAGATTAACGAATAACAAATTAGTGAATAACGAGATCAACATATCAATATATCAACGTATCAACTTATCATCGAATCATCGGATCATCGGGTCATCGGATCAACGTATCATCGGATCAAAGTATCATCGGATCAACGTATCATCGGATCAACGTATCATCGGATGAACGTATCATTGTATCAACGTATCATCGTATCAACGTATCATCGGATCAACGTATCATCGGATCAACGGATCAACGTATTTAAATTATATAGGTGAAAAGTTATGTAAATAACACGATTTGAAACGCTCTGTATGATTTTAAATTATGCGGACAGACAGACAGACGGACGGACGGACAGACAGACACGGAGCTAGATCATAAGGCTTCTTGGTATACTTTGTATAGAAGCCTAAAAGTGGATTGAGATTCAAACGCCACTAAATCCATTTAAGTTAATTTTCAAAGTCCACTAAATCCGCATTAACCAATGGAACAATGCTAAAGTGAACATGTGATCGACAGTATACCATGTTATCTTGGTCATTATTCTGAGGTAGCCAGTGTTCATTATGATTATAACTGAGGAATGTTATTATGTGTAATTAATGAAAACTAATTATATATTTAATTAATTATTAAATAATGTAAAAAAAAGTATTATTTCAATTTTATTCCCAGTCAAAACCCACCAGATCCACTTTATTCACTTTCAAATTCCATTAAATCCAACAGTTATACTTTCAAAAGCCACTAACTCCATTTTTATTTTCAAAATTGTGCTTATATTATAAAAAAAAACTGTAATATTTTTATAATTTTGTGACATGGTATTGCTAACAATTAAAAAAAATTAATAATAATTTTAAAATTGCTTCCAGAATTTAGTTAAACAGTTTTTCGCAATTTTTACAAAATCCATGAAAGTGGATTTAGTGGGTTTTGATACTAGAGGATTCAATTAATCAAAACAGCTGATTTGTCACCTTTCGTGGCACTCGTCAAGTTTAAGGTAGAATCTCGGCAACAAATTTAATATTGAACTTTCTTAAATTTTATTTTTCAGTAGATGTACTTTTGAATCGATTAGCCCTTGTTTGAATCACCGCAATATACAATTGAGTTTACCTTAATTTTGATAACTTGACATTTTACTCTCAAGTGAACCTAAACCGAGATATTCACGAATATTCATAAAATTGTCAGTTTTGGCGCTGTTTTCCCAATACGGCGGCCTCATACGGAGCCTCTAGACTTTAATAAATTAATATGTTTTTTATAAGTTGAAATAATAGTAATAAAATTTATTCAAGCCTCCTCCCACCAACTATTTTCTTTGTCAGCCTGCCCACCGTCTGAAAAATCGCAGCGCCGGCGCCTCCACTTAAAGTGAAAGAATTAATTGTGAAAGCCAAGTTTAACCGTACTACCTACTTTTTTATGATATCCC
The DNA here is from genome assembly GCA_932274525.1 of Podabrus alpinus. Lineage (NCBI taxonomy): Eukaryota > Metazoa > Arthropoda > Insecta > Coleoptera > Cantharidae > Podabrus > Podabrus alpinus. The sequence continues at coordinate 33,561,970 of OW026452.1, forward strand.
ATAATTTTTTGAATTTGAACAGTTTGAATTGCCCGACAAATGAATTTGAACACTTTTATGATCTTATTTATGACAACATCGTATTATTTTCAAGCGAAACCTGTAAATGTTTTGCTTTTAAAAAAAATGTGTAAATTTGACTAAACGGGTAACTATAAAATTCAACATCAAGTTAAAAAAATGCTTCCTTGAAATGACAAATACTATAAGATTTTTGTTGTTAATTTCCAAAATTAAAAAATTTTGTAGCGACCTTAGTTTGGCCGTCTACATTTTCCTTGTCGTTATGGAAGACGACGTGCTGACTTCGTACGGCTACTGCACGGAAAGTATTAACCTGAGGAAAAACCCACCCGGAACTTTTTTTTTGGAGAATTTTTGTGTACCACCGTTTCGGACGTACGATGAAAATAAAACGAGTTATCGTAGAAAAAACAAATTGTCGTGACAAATTTAAGGTAATCTTTAACCAATCCTACTGTAATTTGACGACGTTCAAAATGCACAGCAGCTTGAACAATTTTCTCGTTTTGCATTCGGGGCTATTTTTTAGTATTATTAATTTTTACCGTTGCATTTACGTCGCAAAATTATTAGTTTTGCAATAATACCTGATCTGGCGGCACCTTGAATCTAACTGCTGATGTGCATTTTATTAGTTGTCTCCAAGATAACCTACAGGAATGTAGTTTCATCCAAGTATTATCAACGATATTCTATTTCTATTAGACCGCAGCGCAGGCCTTTTTAACGGTTTTAAATTTTTAACGGAAAACTGAGACAAAAATATTAAATTTTTACGGTTTGTAGTAAACATTTCTTTATTAGTCAATTTTACATATCTCACAACCAAACGATTTCTCGCTAGTGTGAGTCATTAAATGAACTTTTAAACTTGATTTCCGGGCACATTTATAATCACATTTCTCACAAGCAAATGGTTTCTCGCCAGTGTGAGTCATTAAATGAGCTTTAAAATGTTGTTTTTGTGCACATTTATAATCACATTTTTCACAAGCAAATGGTTTCTCGCCAGTGTGGGTCATTAAATGAGCTTTCAAACTTAGTTTATGTGCACTTTTATAATCACATATCTCACAAGCAAATGGTTTCTCGCCAGTGTGGGTTTTCAAATGCTCCTTTAAACAGAATTTGCGCGCACATTTATAATCACATTTCTCACAAGCAAATGGTTTCTCGCCAGTGTGAGTCATTAAATGAGCTTTAAAACTTGGTTTATGTGCACATTTATAATCACATATCTCACAAGCAAATGGTTTCTCGCCAGTGTGAGTCATTAAATGAACTTTTAAATTTGCTATTTGTGCACATTTATAATCACATATCTCACAAGAAAACGGTTTCTCGCCAGTGTGCGTTTTCAAATGCCCTTTTAAATCGAATTTTCGTGCACATTTATAATCACATATCTCACAAGCAAACGATTTCTCGCCAGTGTGAGTCAGTAAATGAACTTTTAAACTTGATTTCCGGGCACATTTATAATCACATACCTTACAAGCAAACGATTTCTTGCCAGTGTGAGTCATTAAATGAGATTTTAAACTTGATTTCTGGGCACATTTATAATCACATATCTCATAAGCAAAGGATTTCTCGCCAGTGTGAGTCATTAAATGAGCTTTTAAATGTTGTTTTTGTGCACATTTATAATCACATGTCTCACAAGCAAATGGTTTCTCGCCAGTGTGGGTTTTCAAATGCACTTTTAAATGGAATTTGCGCGCACATTTATAATCACATATCCCACAAGCTAACGATTTCTCGCCAGTGTGAGTTTTTAAATGTTTGTTGAAAGTAACCTCAAGGACGCACTCAAAGCCACATATTTTGCAAAGAAACTGTTTCTCGTCCATATGGGTTCTTAAATGCAGTTTTAATGTTCGTTTATTAATAACTTTATATTCACAAACAGCACACTCAAATAAATTTGGGCTTTTATATTTACGTGAAGGTTGCTCCTGGGTTAATGGTTCAATATCGCTGTCTTCTTTTATGTCGATAGAATGATGCAAATCTTCTAAATTAAATTTCATATCCTCCAATTCTTCGGTTTTAATTTCGTTACAGTATTTAGGGATATATGATGTTTCTAAAATTGAGCTGTGGGTTTCCATGTTTTCTAATTTTATCGAAGCTGGCATTTTATCCATAGCTGTAATGAATTGCATTAGGAGAAATTAAAACTGTTTGTGGGATGGTGCACAATCGCTTTGGTTAATTTATCAATGAAATTAAATTGTTTATACCTTATATTGTGTAAAAAAACTTTTGTACCAGACTTGAAAAAAGGAAGCGTAAGTTTAAAATGGCGACCGTCGGGGATAATCAACAATCTACTGACGCCAGTATAGCTCCGTCTGGTTATAACTAGCCTTTCATTTATAAATTTTTAGAGAAATTTTGTCACAATGACTCAAAATAATCACAATTGTGAGGATCACTCGGTGCACGTATAATAAAATAATAAAAATGAATACACCAACGATTACACGTCTTGTTCTATTCTATCGTATCTTCTTTACCGACCGAATGACTCGTCTTTCTCCCGTCAGCAAAACTTGGGCGGCAAATTCAAATCGCATCCTTCCAGTTCGACCAATTCAAGAATCATCAGATATTAATTTGTCAACTTTACTTATTCCAAAGGTTCACTATTTTTATTGAAATACACTTAACATAGTGAATATTTGTGCAATATGTGACTACAAATCTTCACACAAATCTTCACTCCGGCTCGTTGCTGATAAGCAATCTCGTTCAAAATGGATCCCATTCTGTACGCATCACGTATGCTATTTTTTCTCCAGGATTAAGTCCTAAACGAATAAAATAAGGAAAATGTACCACATAATATCAAAGGAATACCATTAAGTTAAATTTAAAAATTAAAATATTTATTATTACAAATAAAAAATCCAAAACAAAATGAAAATTCAAACGAATGTATAAATAAATACCGCACACGTGCGTGTAGGCATGTAAGAATGCAAAGCTCGTGAAAGATAACAGCTAGACGATAATGCAGACAAGCACCGGGGATTCACACAAAGTAATGCACAACAACAGACATGACAAAGCAAACTATATATAATGACAAAGAGCCCAATATGCCAGAGGCGTTAGCAATGACCTTTAAAGTAAAAGTGAACTTTTACTTTAGCAAGGTATATCGAGTTACACTTTTTTTTATCCCATTATAACCCATTATATAACAAGTTACACTAGAAAACTTGCATCGTGCGAGAAACTATGACTTTCGAATCTAAAAATAACCAAAAATGACGTTTTCGTGGTATCCTGGAGAAAAAAGTCATTTAACGTGTTACGGCGTTCGATTATTTTTACAAATTATATAAGAATTTTTTATTTAAACCCATATTATGGAATAAATTTAAGATTATTAGCAACGACTTCCCCTGTATATAAATACAAAATTGCAGGCCAAGCACATATTTGTGGAATGACGCGATGATCCACATCATTCGATGGCACGTGACGCGACCCGCTCCAACTTTTATGGCGGATTATTAAAACCATCACCCATAATACACCTTGCGTCCCTATAGTTGTCCTTCAAAAAACAAAGCCTTTCTTTGTCCGTTGAAAGGTGTCATTTGAAAGCAAGCTTTTTCATTGGTGAAAATTTGAAAAACCCGCGAAAAACCGAAAAGCGGGGACTACTTCGTTGATGGGAAGGCCAGTGTGGTTTACAACGGGCGAAGGAACTACACTCATTTTGGTTGTCCAAGTAATTTTTATGTTTTATCGCCTAAATATCGGGTTTAATTGAAACCATTTATCGTGACTAAATATAGTTAAAATACGTGCTACGTTTATCGTAAAATAAATACGAATTTATCTAATATCGTTGACAATCCTAAGGAATTATTGTAATTTAATGTTGGTTTGTAATAATGAAATACTGGACACATATAAACTTGTTTATTGTTAGAAACACACTTTTGTTAACACCATCAACATTCATCGCGCGTACAACATACATTCCAAGTAGTACCGCTAATAATCATACCTAGATGGCATGACAATACCGTTGAGAGATAAAAATTAACACCCCTACTCTCTCGAAAAAGGTATTAAACCAATTTTCTCTACAAAATAATCATTCTTGACTTTACACAAACCTTTAGTCAGAATATCTGCAGTCATTTCATTAGTAGCCAAATACTCAACACTTATTAGATCGTTTGAGATCGGACACCGTCATTAAGGCGACGGTCAATTGGGCGACGACAATTGGGCGACGTCAATTAGGCGACGGTCAATTGGACACCGGTTTTTTGGGCGACGACTTATTAGGCGACCCGAATTAGGCGACCGGTCATATAGGCGACGGAATTTATTTTTTATTATTTCACAATTTATTATAAATCAATATTGCATATAATAATAATATCCTCTTTAATTATATAAAAATAGTCAGATGCAGCTCGTCTCTCGTACATGTAACATCGATTATTTTTTGTTTTTATGCGATTTTTTGGGGGTGAAACGTAATAGTTTACTGCACCATACCGCAACTATACTTTTTAATGCTATTTCGAGGTTCCTCACATCCCGGTTTCATTTATCCCGGTTTTCTTGATGGGTGGCGCTTCTCGTATGTTTAGCCTAGTAACCAGAGTCAAAACCGCCCTGGAGGGGTGCAACGCGGAGCGGCGCCCCGTAAGGGTAGGTTTTGACGATGGATTACCCTACTTATCGAATGCACATCCCAAAATTAGAAAGAAAAAAAATTTAAATTTTTTCACTTTTTCAGTAATACACGGGTTATTTTCCATTTTTTTGATTATATTTATTACTAATATCCACTAATCACACCCCCCCATCTATCCGAATTTCAAAGAAAAATTCAAATCGGAGCGAAAAAATTTCAGTCGATTTCAAGGTACGACGGGCGAACGACGTGACATCGACCGGGTCTGCCGCATACTCGATGCTACTTTCCCGTATTTGGCCGGTCGCCTATTTGACCGGTCGCCTAATTGGGGTCGCCTAATAAGTCGTCGCCCAAAAAACCGGTGTCCAATTGACCGTCGCCTAATTGACGTCGCCCAATTGTCGTCGCCCTAATGTCGTGTACCGTTATTTGAGAAATTTATTGTCGGAATTAATATGTTTAGTTCTCTTATGAAAAACTGGGTTAGCCTCTTTTACCTCCTCGCTTAATGACATGTACTCGGCGTCTGTACTCGATAAAGCTACTGTTTTCTGTTTACTACTTTCCCATGCAACTGCACCATCTGAAAATTTAAACACAAAACCTGTATATGACCTTCTATCCGTTCTGTTACCTGCCCAATCAGATCCGACAAAACCTTCAAGTTTAAAATTATTCTTATAATATTTCAATGCATAATTTTTTGTACCTTGCAAGTAACGCAATACTCGTTTGGCACTCTTCCAATGAGTTTCCGTATAGCAGTTGTTAAATTGACTTAAATAACTAACGGCATAGCAAATGTCTGGTCTTGTCAAAACGGCTAGATACATTAAACTACCTATCAGCCTCTGGTAAGGCAAATCTTTACCCTCTACCTCGGTTTTACAATTGTCTTCCAGACAACTTTTACTTTCCATTGGTGTACTACTACTTTTCAGTTCTAACATGTTGAATCTACTCAAAACCTGATTTATATAATTCTCTTGATCTAAATAAATGTTATTTTCCGGATCTCTAGTAATTCTGACCCCTAAAAATTCTTTAGCTTCACCTAAATCTTTAATTTTAAATTCTGAATTCAACTGTTCATTTAAAATATTACTTGTACTATCATCATTTGAAAAAATTAAAAAATCGTCAACGTATAACGCTACAATTGTTAATAAATTTCCCTTTCTTTTAAGACACAAGCAAGGTTCAAACTTTGATTTTTCATATCCTAAATTTATCAATACCTCATCTACCTTTTTGTTCCAGGCTCGACTTGATTGTTTCAACCCATAAACTGCCCTATTTAACTTGTAGACTTTAGTTTCTTTTCCCTTTTGTATAAAACCCTCTGGTTGTTTCATAAATACTTTTTCATCTAAAATACCATTTAAAAATGCTGTTTTTACATCTAAATGAGTAACCTTTAAATCTAAGTTCACTGTTAATGCCATTAATAATCTTAATGTTGAGTGTCTAACCACCGGAGAAAAAGTTTCTGTGTAATCGACACCTTCTTTCTGCGTGAAACCCTTAGCCACTAACCTAGCACGATAACTCTTACTACCTTCACTGTTGCACTTCACTTTGTAAACCCATTTGCAGTCAACTACAGTTGCCCCTGTTGGTGAATTCACCAATTCCCAAGTATCGGTGTCCTCAAAGGATTGAATTTCCTCCTACATAGCTGATTTCCATTCCTGACAATCCGGTCTCGACAAAGCTTCCGATACCGTCAATGGTACGTCGTCGAAATTGCTTCTCGCACATAAATAAATTACATATTCGACGAACTTCTTCGGAACTTTTTGTCTTTCTGACCTTCTAGGAATTACAATTTCTTGGTTTTGATCTTCTTCTGAATTGCTATTTTTTCATTGTTCTGATCATAAATCTCGTCTGGCTGACTTTCATCCCCTACTGAATCCAAAAGATAAATTTTTCTTGAGGATCAATTTCTTCAATAGTTATTATGTCTCTACTAATAATTACATCTCTTTTGTTTTCATCGTATAATCGATATCCTTTTACATTTTCACTGTAGCCCTATCAACGCATTTTAATAGATTTTTTGTCCCATTTTTTACGCTTTTCTTTTGGTACGTGCACCATCACTTCACTACCGAAAATTCTTAAATTGCTAACATCTGGTTTCTTTGATGACCATGTTTCGAAAGGAGTTTTCGTCAGACCTGCAGCTATCGACCTATTTCTTAAGTATACTGATGTACCTATTTACTGCTTCTGACCAAAAAATCTTTTCCAGTTTTGCATCAAAAAGCAAACATCTCGCCTTTTCAACTATGGTTCTGTTCATACGTTCAAGCATGCCATTTTGCTGTGGAGAATAGGAATTCGTTTTCTGATGCGTAATCCCGCTTTTCTTCAAAAAATTCTCAAACACCGCACTGCAAAATTCGCCACCATTATCAGTTCGAAAAATTTTAATCTTGGCGCCTTTTTGATTTTCTGCAAAAGCTTTAAACTCTTTGAATGTCAAAAGTTTCGTCGTTATTCTTTAAAAAATATACAAACGTCATTCGGTTAAAATCATCTTCAAATAATAAAAAATACCTGGATCCACCTAGTGATCTTGTTTCCATGGGTCCACATAAATCTGCATGTACAACTTCCAATATCGAAGTTGCTCTGTTTCCTTTGTGGTTGAACGGTAACCTTGATTGTTTACCTTCGCAACAAACCTCGCATATTATTTTGTTGTTTTGCTTTTCTGTGTAATCCATACCATTAACAATTCCATTTTTCATTTGTTCCAATGATTTATAGTTTAAATGAGCAAATCGCCTGTGCCACAAATCCTTTGAATTTACTGCCAACGCTTTTCCTTGTGATTTCTCAAAATTTAATTTGTAAACATTACCATGCAAATTTGCTGTTGCTACTAAAATGTTCTCACAGTTGTAAATATTGCAACCTTTCTCGTTGAAAACAATTCTATTTTTATTTTCAATCAATTGACTTACCGACAAGAGATTAGTAGTTAATTCCGGTACAAATTGCACTTTGTTTATCGAAATTTTAAATTTCTTGTCTTTCACTATCGTTGTAATTTCAACATCACCTGTTGACACTACTGGGATTGTCTTTTTGTTTGCAACCATTATTTCTTTTAAATCTGATTTTGTTACATTCTGTATAACCAATCACTTCTACCTGTTAGATGTACACTTGCTCCTGAGTCAATGAACCATTCCGTGTCGTTGAACTTATCACATAAAAATACTGCGTTGAAAGCACTTTTTACTTCTGCATTTTTATTCTTGATTCCATTCGCGATACACTTGTTCATGTAATGACCTGGCTGTTTACATTTGAAACATATTGCAATGTCCGACACTGACCACAACGTCAATAGAAATGATAACGTCACGATTTAAAATTTTGTTTATTAATAAAGAGAGCACATGACTTATTTGTTCGAACGTAAAAGTTTATCTGATACCAAAAAGTTTAGTTTAACGTCATAAATTTACTTGAAGAACGAGTCACGGAATGAGGTAACAAAATAAATTCAAAAATGCAACGATTTAATTCTGTTAATAAAAATGTTGTTAATATTATAAACTAAATTAATTAATCATAGGAAATGTATTTTAAAATCAAAATAATTGTTCAATGTTAGTTTATAAAAATGTGTTAAACGTAAAACTTTAATAAGCAAAATCTTTACACGTATCGGAGTGCTTCGCAATTCAATGTATCACAAATGGGAAAGACATTTTCTTCAAAGTTTACTGGAAGATCACAGGAGATGTAAGAACTTTGGTTTAATCTGAAACATAAAAATTTTATTAAAATTTTACAAGTCACATTGGGCTTGAGCCGAACCTGCAAACTGTAACGTCAATAAAATTGATTTTATATCGACCAAAGGAGCAAAATCACATTTGCCTTGAAAATACACAGGTAGCGATGGTGAAACAATTGAGAAGTGGTGGTTGTTGATTGAATTTTATCAATGGTGTGTGAATTTGTGCGTGTTCAGCTAAAATTATATAAAAGAGAGAAAATTACAAAGAAATTCAACAAAAAAGAATATTAATAATTAAAAGCATTGTACTTACGTATTTGAGAAGTTAAATTGGTGGAAGATTGTGAAGAATCATGATTATTTTTGGAAAAAACTTGGTAACACCATGAGGTAAACGAACTCACAAGAAAAATTGCATCTTGAAGTATCCTACACACCGAAGGTCATCCATAAAGTGCAAGTGAACAATTTCATGGTATATGAACCCAGTAAACAAAAATACCCCAGATCATTAAAGGTACCGTTCCATTAAAAATTATATTAAACTTAAAAATTAGTGAAAATTTTGCGATACAATTTACACGTGCATTAATACGTTCCGACTTTATTAGAATAAGATATTTGTTATTTAGCATAAGAATTTTATTGAATTTAAAAAGCCTAAAACTAAATTATAATAAATTACAATTTGTATTATAAAACGGCGCATAATTTTTGTGATTACATTCCGAAGACCACGACATTTTATTTCAGCACTACAATTTGGTCAAGGAAGGAACCCAGCGTGAGAGAAGGTAGGTCTGTGCTCACCGCAATTGTTAAGCCGAGGCATAAGTTCATTTATTTGTATTTATCAAAAATTTTACATACATTTCTATTGACGGGGTACATTTACGTACACTCGTACAAGACATTTGCAATTAAAACGTTTAGCTCCAGTGAGGCAAAGACATACACAGCAATTTTTGACAGCCCAACGTGTGGCAATATTAGGAGTCAAAGCTCACAGCAATTTTGGCTAGCCCAACGTGTAGCATTATTAGTAGTCTAGGCTGCGCACACAGCAATTTTGACAGCCCAACGTGTGGCACTTTTAATAGATACCGTTCATAGCAATATGATTTCTTTGTTTACTGTACTTGAGTTAACCTCTTTCATTTGACGTTTAAAGTTCCATTTGCTCTGTTTATTTTTAACCATAAACGCACCTGCTGAACTAACCCTGCCACCTGTTTGCATATCAAGTAACTTGACTTTTATGGAATCTGTAGTGATTTCTATTCCGGAACTTTCAATAGCCATTATCATGGGTTCAAACCTTTCCGATAGCCCTGCTAGTAAAATGGACACTACCCATTCGTCGTCGATGCTAAAACCTGTTCTTCGTAATTTTTGCGAAGTTTCAATTACTTGATTAACATAAACTTCCATAGAATCACAACTTTCCAACCGCAATGAAATTAACGCACGAAGTAAACTTAGTTTTCTGGTATAATAACTTACCTCCATCAAGTTAGCCCCCCTTTAATCGAATTTTTAACTTTTTCTTATGCCAAACGTTTGGTAATCGTTAGGTAAGATTTGGTAGTTCGATTAAAAGGTTTGGTAGTTCTTTGTTTTTTCGTAATTAACCAATTAAATTTTTTTGTCAAGTTAGCCCCCCTTCAATCGATTTTTTAACTTTTTTTTAGCTCATTTGATCGATTATAATACGCAGAGGTTTGGTACCCCAATAAAAATTTTTGGTAGTTTCTAATTTGGTGGTAAATAATTAATTAAGTTGGAAGTTTACTTATACGCACGCGCTAAACTTCACTTGTATACAACAATAATTGTTTATTGCCAATTTGGCCTAATTTAAACCATTTTTTAACCTTTTTTTAATGCCAAGCGATAGGTCATCGTCATGAAAGGTTTATTAGTTCGATTAAAAGTTTTGGTAGTTCTTTGTTTTTTCGTAATTAGTTAACTAATCAAATTTTTTTGTCAAGTTAGCCCCCTTCAATCGATTTTTCAACTTTTGTTTAGCTCATTTGATAGATTATAATAATATGTAGAGGTATGGTAGCCCTATAAAAAGTTTTCGTAGTCACTAATTTGGTCAAATGATTAATTAATTTTTAAGATGAATGATTTATACAACAAACATGAAAAATGTAACTATGCATTATACAAAAAGTTTGCGCTGCATTCTAATAAGATGATTTAATAAGATTATAACGACACTTGATATTTATGAATAACATTGTAACTCTATTTTGCTTATTTTACATGGGAGCTTTTTAAAGATTTTTTGCTACATATAATTTGCAGTAACAATGATGTTATTTTGTTAAATTAACAGTATTTTTAATTGAGATAGAACGACGATTCATAAACCAAAATTATAGTTTGTTCTTTGGGGAAGCCGTTTACAGCATAGTTGGATAACATTGTACAATGTTATTCATATCAGGTGTCGATAAGAAATACAATCTGCGCTATACATTGTATGTATATCGCATAAGTAAAACTTCAAAATTAATTAATATTTGACCAAATTAGTGACTACGAAAACTTTTTATAGGGCTACCATACTTCTACATATTATAATCTATCAAATGAGCTAAACAAAAGTTGAAAAATCGATTGAAGGGGGCTAACTTGACAAAAAAATTGATTAGTTAACTAATTACGAATAAACAAAGAACTACCAAAACTTTTAATCGAACTACATAATAAACCTTTCATGACGATGACCTATCGCTTGGCATTAAAAAAAGGTTAAAAAACGGTTTAAATTAGGCCAAATTGGCAATAAACAATTATTGTTGTATACAAGTGAAGTTTAGCGCGTGCGTATAAGTAAACTTCCAACTTAATTAATTATTTACCACCAAATTAGAAACTACCAAAACTTTTTATTGGGGTACCAAACCTCTGCGTATTATAATCGATCAAATGAGCTAAAAAAAAGTTAAAAAATCGATTGAAGGGGGGCTAACTTGACAAAAAAGTTTGATTGGTTAATTACGAAAAAACAAAGAACTACCAAAACTTTTAATCGAACTACCAAATCTTACCTAACGATTACCAAACGTTTGGCATAAGAAAAAGTTAAAAATTCGATTGAAGGGGGGCTAACTTGATGGAGGTTAATAACTTGTGTCTTCATACAATTTTTTTAATGTTTGCCATATTTCCTGTGCTGTCTTTGCATCACGAATATGCATAAACAAAGATGGATGAACTGTTAATACTAATTTAGCTTTTGCCTTTGCAATCCAAACTGAATAGACCATTTCATTTTAGCAAAACTCATTGGCGCATGCGTCAAATCAGCTGACGATTTTCGAACCAAGTGTGCATATGTCCATATAACGTAGTGCTAATTATTTAATCATTTATTGTTAAAATGGAGCATAAATTGAATAAAAAACGTGTTGGTGCCATTAAACATTGTGTTTAGTGTTAAAAAAAAACATTATTTGCTGCAATATTTGGATTTTTTAATGTTGCTCCAGTCACTTAATTTGACTTGTCTATGGGGTATATCACTAGGGGCACTCATCTTGGGCAAAATGGTGGTAAAAATATTGTTTAAAACCTAATAACACAAAACTATAACAAAATATCTAAGACGATATTAGCATGCGTTTTAACGTAAAAGTTTTGAAATGGTTCGAAAAACAAACATCAGCTGTTGGCTTCGCGCAAGCGCTCTCGTTGCGTGAAATGGTCTATCTGTTTCTGATCCTTCGATGCATTTCGTTAAACCTTCTAGGATGAACACGTTTTCTACTGCGAAACACCAATCGCTGAAATTTTCTCTTCCTTGTAGTTTTGGCACACTGTTTAAGTAATTAACCGCCATTCTAACATTAACTAACGTACTGTTTTTGTTGCGTCTTTATTACCGCGTTCAAAAAAACTTAATAAGCGCAATTGAATCGTACTTGGCCCGTAACCTATTGTAATTTAATGTTGGTTTGTAATAAAGAAATACTGGACACATATAAACTTGTTTATTGATAGAAACACACTTTTGTTAACACCATCAACATTCATCGCGCGTACAACATACATTCCAAGTAGTACCGCTAATAATCACACTTAGATGGCATGACAATACCGTTGAGAGATACAAATTAACAGGAATACGATTTAAACAAAGGAATTGACCTCGTGGTCGACCATCATTAATTATCGTTTTCTTAATTGAGTATTATCGTGTAATATATAAACAGTCTATTTGATTTAATAAACGTAATTCGTCAGTGTTTGACTTAAAAATTAAATGATTAAAAACCTAAAATTGTGTAATAATCTGAAAAGTGCTGAACTAAAAAATCATAGTGAAGTTAATACCCGAACAATTTCGTGTGACTTTGAAGGACAAAATAAACTTAAGATATTAAGTGATTAATGGCGATACGGTGCGTAGTAGCATAGTAATAATTATTCGTCAAATACAAACTTTCTTAGTTCCATTTTGAGAAGACATTCCACCCACACATTCCAATCTACAACGCCGCATTCTTGCAATTCTTATTACGTCCTACGTCACCACACGATGGCATCATTTTTCTTGTCCGGTACGTTTTGCAACAACAGCATTTTCATGTTAGTACAGTTCATAGGCGTACTGCGAGAAGGTTCCCCAGGTATAGTGGCCAATGTTATTTTTGTATGTAACCTGTTGTGTTTTAATTATGCAAATTAAATATTATTTGATTTCAATCATTATATGCTTTATAATATTACTTTTAATCGTAAACAGGAATGAATCTGAGTGAATGCTTTTTAATCTTAGGTGATCCAGAATTTATTTTAAGGTGTGAAATAAATTCGAAATTTGTACATTGTGTGTTTATTGTAATATATTACGGTGTTTCAATTGTCAATGAAAGAATTAAGTTTAAATAAGCACTTAAATCATTAATAATTGCATGAGAACTCCTTTACAACGGAGAAGGTTTATGAAGGTATGTTAAAAACTCAAAGGAAGTCGTATAATTTAAAACACAGGTAAGGAATGGAAAGGTTCACCAATGATATGACAAAAATGATCAATTTCACAAATTAATACATTTCCAGAAAATTTGTTTAATGTTAGAGATTAGTTAATTTAGAATTGTATAATTAGGTTAATTTAAGTAAGTGCGGTAAAGAAACTAAAAGTTTACGTGGTTTGTTGTAAATCGGTGTGACGATAAAAATGCAACTAAAAAGTCATCCGAGGCTCCGATGTACGGCGAGTGAACCATCAGCGGCAAGTCGTTACGACAACGGTGAATGCAAAGTTTGAACGCTGAAATCAACGGTGGAAATAATTTCATGACATTTTAAAAATGATAAGAATTATCAAAGGTGCGGTAAAACCTACGTTAATAACGAAATTATCCAAGTGGGATGAAAAATGAAAAATCGTCAAAACCCTGGAAACGGGAAAAATAAACAAGGCTTCTCACACCAGTGCCACGACGCGACGGGACGGACGTGTAAATTTCGTCTCCGTAAAAGAATGTATTAATTGGATTATAAATCCACCATAAATGTGTGTAGAACTAAAAAGAAAAGTATTAGATTAATTTGCAAAATTTGCACAGAGCATTAGTAAGGTTAGAGTAAATAAAATTTAAAATACTTACCTTCGATAAATTGTGAAGTGATGATAAGTGAATTGAAACGAAAATTGCAATAAATGGTTATTGGAGCACGAACACAAATACAAAAGGCGATACAGAAGAAAATTCTGGAATTTCTACCAGGCGTGGGTTACTTGATGAAAAAAGAAGACTTAAGGCGAATTATAGCAGCATCTGTGGTCGGTAAGACAAACTTTGTTAATTATTTTGCGGCGGGAGTGAAAGATTTAAAAACATAAAAACGCCACGTAAAGAAAAATTAAACTTTGAGTCGCACGTAATTTTAAGAATTTTTATTGTTAATGTTGATTTCGTTAGTATTATAATTTTGCGTTTTCATTATTCTTCTTCTTCTTCGCGTGCCTATCCGTTACCGGATGTTGGCGACCTCTCTCCTATGTATGTGTTGTGCATTTGTAGTACTATCACACACATAGGGGACCTACTTGTTTAACGCGGGCTCCGAACCGCGGGAAGTGTATACACTTCATCTCCAGAGAGGCTGTTCTAAGCATATTACACCTCGGTGGTTTGCCATTGCCTTCCGAGGGGAGACGGTCAGAATAAAGTTTTTACTGAGCCCGGAGTCGAACCGAATAATTTCATTATTATTTGATGTTAAATAAATTTAATTTTGTTAACAACTTCATAGGCGTATCATTGGGGAATTTTTACATTCCCATAAAACTTATATTTCAGGAAAAGCTAAGAGGAACCGACTTCTGAGGTAAGGGTCTACTCATGCCAATTAGTGATAATAAAAAAAAGAGCTAGCACGGAATATTAAAAAGATCAAAATTTCAATTTATATTTCAAAATTTATTAAAAATGCATGTGACCCGTAGATGAGTGACCGGCACATAGCATATTTGTCGATCCACCGTGGGGCTCCGTGATATTAAAGGGGTTACCGCAATACGGCACATAGCAATATGTATAAACTTGTGTTGGTATTTTTATTTATCTGTCGTCACGAAAGGATAAGTTTGAGAAAGATCCACACCCTGTGGAAGCAGATGAGAAGTCTACGTTCTACCCAAGTAAGTACTGGCCAGGCAGCGTTGATATTATTTCGTTACGAGCTTCACCGTAATAAACGACTCACCGGCGAGAATCCGTGGGCGTGTGAAATTGTTGCCCTGAGATATTCTTTAAAAGCACATGTGGGAGGTCGTTCTGTTGAGTGTTTTTGTAAATTGGTTTTAATTTGTAAATAAATAAACTCTTTTTCCAATGTTACCTTATTATTATTACGCTAACTAGCTGGTAGCCCGTCCGAGGACGGGTAGCTAGAAGGACGGGCAGGCAGCCAAGGTCATATGGCTTTTGGATTGCACTGATAGCTTTCCTTAATCTTCATTCAACTTAAGTTACCTTGGGTAGCTGCCCGTCCTTCTAGCTACCCGTCCTCGGACGGGCTACCAGCTAGTATAACAATAGATTCCCATGTTGATCGAGCGGTTGCGGAATCTTCACTTTTCCTTTATGACAGCAGTTGTTAAATTGTTTATCAACTGGACGCTCCTTGGCGAAATTCTTGGAGCCGCAGAACTAACAGATGGAATTCATTTCTCCACAATCGTGTCGAGTAACGTGAGATTCATCAAATCTCAATGCTCTTATTTGGAGTTGAATGAATTGCTTGACTTTGGTATCGATTTTCTTTCTGTCGATGTATCGCATGGGATCGAGCGTTAGCAGCTTGCCGCGCTTGAGTTTCTTCTAATGTTTCACGTTGTTGACGTGTCGTATGGGATAGAGCGTTAGCAGCTTGCCGCGCTTGAGTTTCTTCTAATGTTTCACGTTGTTGACGTATCGCATGGGACCGAGCGTCAGCAGCTTGCCGCGCTTGAGTTTCTTCTAAAGTTTCACGTTGTTGACGTATCGCATGGGACCGAGCGTCAGCAGCTTGCCGCGCTTGAGTTTGTTCCAAAGTTTCACGTTGTCGACGTATCGCATGAGACCGAGCGTCAGCTTGTCGCTGTGATCGAAGCTGTTCTTCTGTGTTATTAGCTCTTGTACGTGCTTTTCTCTCACGATTCAATCGCCGTCGCTTTGCAGCAGGATTTTCAAAACTTTCATTATCCATTATGGAAGTTCACATAATGCTTTTTTGGAAATAGCTGTCCTATATAGACAAAATGATACGATGATACGTTGATCCGATGATACGATGATACGTTGATACGATGATACGTTGATCCGATGATACGATGATACTTTCATCCGATTGGTTATGAAATTATCCGTTATGCGTTCGGTTCGGTTTGCTTCGGGTATTTCCGTGGGACAGACAGAAGGAAGGAAGGACTTGGCCTTTTATAGTAAGAGATGGCTGGTTTTAGGAACGATAAGTAAGGTTTATGGTTATTCGGTATTGAACAGGCTGTTCAACAGTGGCGGTTCGTGGGAAATATGTTTGGCTGTTCTGCATTATAAAAAAGGGAAGGTATCAGTAAAATGCTAATTTCAAAAAATAAACTTACTTATTGCACGTTTTTAAGCATTAATGGCGTACGCCGGTGCTTGCTTGTGGCAAACTTAACTTAACAATAACTTTTTCGTTGAAATTCAATATTGCCGAGATAAATTTGTTTTCTATTGACAATATCGAAAGACACAAAAGGAAAACAAAACAAAGCGTTCTTACGATTACAGCCACAAATCCATTTGTTCCGTAAATAAATATTCGTATTAAATTGTCTTTTATACATTTTACCTCGACTTGTATATACCGGCAATTTCTTATCACTAATTGTCTAAATTTAAGATCAGGTGGCAAGAAGTACCCGTCTTAATTTAGGTGAAGTGAGAATCACTAGAGTTGTAAGTTCTAGTGATTACTCTAAATTAGGAGAAGGGTGGCTAGAAGTACCCATTCCTAACTTATTGTTGAATAACATTCAAGTCGTAAATTTAAATGCTACTGATTTATTAATTTTTACATACCCTATTTATATAAAAATGATCATTGATCATTTCAGAAAACGCGCATCGATGTTCGAGGAAGTATGAAGAACGGATGAATAGAAGAATCCGAATGCGACTGTCATTCAATATAGGGGACTTGGTAGTCGTTAAGAGTTTGAGAACCTCAAACCGGGCGCAGAACATCTGTGCGAAGTTATCGTTGCCATACGAAGGACCTTTTAGGATCCATGAGGTGGTTAACGATAACGTTTATATTTTGGCATATCAGGGGGGAGAAATTCGGGGAAAATTTCATAATTAACCTGCCATACGTTGCGGACCCGCAAGAAGAAGATTCACCATAAGAATAAATTGACTGACTAACAGTACCTCGTACATCGAAGTAAAATAATTTTACACGGGTAATCTCGTGCGCATTCTCAAGTTTATGTTTACAAACCACTGACGCTACAAAGGGAAGGGAAGGGATAAATGTAAGTGACTACTGCAGGATATGCAGGTCCATTAAGAGGGAGGTGTACGCACCAACATAGCCCGAGGGTATGTTAGGGTAAGACTGCACAGTACAGGGAGAACGTAAGAGGCTTGGCTAAAGCCAGTCCAGCTGGGAATAAGACATCGCTGAGTTTGAGGACCCTAAGTCGATGCAAAAGAATAAAAGCGTTAGGAACAGGTGGTGATTGGAGCAAGAGAGAGAATGAATGAAGATGTTAGAGGGAAGTCAGGGTCAATTGAATGGTATGAAAGGGGGTCATGTATGGAAGAAGGGTGTGAAGAATGAATGAAGATGTTGAATGAATGCGAAGATTTACCAAGTTAGTTGCATCGCACTACTGTGGGTAAACTTAGCAGGGGGCATTTGATGTGATACGCGCTATCCATGTTGAGGATAGAGTCGTACCAACAAGGAGAGAAGTACAGTTGGAGACCGGAGGTTCAAACACATTTGTTTACATGTGTTTGTTTTGTTGTGTCGTTTGAATTTAATTTTAAGTTTGTTCGAGTTATATGTTGTGTGTAAACGGGATATACAACATGTGGAAATTAATCAAACGTGCAGAGAACCGTCGGCCATGTACAAACAAACCGATATATAAGAAGCTCCGGTTTGAAAAAACAAAATATATAGTAACGAACGTTACATAAAAAGTAAATAACAGTTCGATGAAGATCACGAAGCGTGACGGTCGCATATTAGTTACTGCGATATGCAGTTGTGCGAATAATTGCAATTCAATTAAAGATAATTGAAATAAATTATATTCGCGAGAGAGTTCCATCGAGATCACGAAGCGTGACGGTCGTGTATTTTGTACTGCGAGATAAACTCGCGAATTCAAGTAAGATTCAAATAAAATATACTGAAATAAATTATATTCGTGAACGTTATACGGTGGTACTACCCAAGAAGATTAATTCCTTGGAGAATTTAAGATTCCGCAAGATAGCGGGATACAGAAGGTGTTGGCAACGAAGGTTGTGATCGAGATCGTGTCTTATAGATACGTTGGGGAGATACGGATACCAAGTTATCCGATATATGAGAAGCAGATTGGAGATTGGAGATTGGAAAGTGGAATATTTGAAGAAAGAAAATAGTGCGCACGATACAAATCACAGGTTAGCTACCTTTTAATAATCAGTGCGTAGAATAGTAGTTTACATAAAGATTGTTTGATTGTTTGGGTTCTTGTTATATGTTGAAATTTGTTGATTTGATTAAAAACTTGTTAACGGAATTCCAACTGTAGTTTTATCTTTGTTGGAATCCAGAATTCGTTCAATCAAGAATAAGCTCGTATAAGAAGTGTTGGTTGATTCAGATCCCGATGCATTAATACCCTGAGAAGTAAGAGTCGATTTAAGGTAGGTGTCATAAACCGATTGTGTGCGTACTCGTGCAGTCTTCAAGGCACCAGACGATACATAAAAATATATATGTATATGCATTTTTCTATCAAGTCGAGCTCCGAATAAATGTAAGATAACCCGAGATCCACCACAACAGAAAGGAATTATAAAGTATATTCTGCATTATAAGTTGCCTAATACTCTCCTTTATCTATGCAACCATGGAGGGGAAATGATTTCACTATTAAAATTTTTATGATAAAAGTAAATCAAAACGAGATCACTAATGAAAACGTACAAATCCAGATCCGGAAATGAGTATGTTAATGTATATAACGTAAGATGAGATCCTGCAATGTTGTCATACTGCAATTGATGACAAAGCAGCCTATGGAATATCTTTGCATGAATATTACGGTTTTTTAATCAGTCGTATTCGCAATGTTTAATGTTTAACTAGTGAAATAGTTCATATTAAAATAATTTTATCACGTGGCAAAAAACTATTAAATTTAGCTATTAGTGGAAAATCCACAACAACGGATGCTAATGTTAAAACTATGGGCTTAACAAATAATGTTAAAACGTGGAACGAGAAACAAAAGTCAATTATGTTGAATTTTTTCAAATCACATATAAAAAACAAGGTTTCGCCCCAAAAAAAATGAATGTTTGAAAGTTCGAGAAGACAATTTAAAATTTTTTGAAGATAAGAACTGGGTTCAGATTAAAATGTTCGTGTACAAATACATATAAAAACAATAAGTAGTGTTTCTAATAATAATTAAAAACACTACTTATTGTAGTGTTTATTAGTAATATATTTTTTTAATATATTTTTTTCTATAATTTTTAATTCAATAAAAACTTATTATTAAAGAATCTTTTATTTAATTAAAGGTACCTATGTGTGTGTTTCGGTATTTATTTTTAGAATCTTCAGCAGAGCCGTAGCAAGCTCTTCTGGCGCCTGAGGCAAATTTGAATATTTGTGCCCCCCTTCGAAGAGATTCTTATCATTTTTAAAATTGTAAACTATTATTTATTAGGTTTTCAGAAAGGCAAGTTTTTATTTATTTTAAGATTTATATTATTTACAGACATCCAGAATTAAAAAATTAAATAGTTTAAATGAAAGAGCATCGTGCAAAAATATACAAAGTTTTTTAGAATCCCAAATGTACTTTTCACTATTTAATTGCCGCAAATTCATCAATAACTTCATCAAAATCAACTTCTTCAGCAACTTCATTGATAAAATAGCCAAATTTGATAGTCTTTCCTAGCCTATAGTTGATCTCAAATAATTCTCTATGAGTCTGAGTTTGGTAAAGCTACGTTCACACGTAGCTACAGTTACAGGCATTGTCAAAAAGATTCTACGATATCTACGTTTGGATACGATTCTTTTAAATTGTAATCTTGAATCAGCTGAAGTAATTCAAGAACTGTTGCAGATATAATACTGTCAGGAATAATTGACAGCACTACGTGTTAAAATCGGAAACCTCACGAGTAAATTCTGCCCCATTTATGTCTCTTTCATATTTTATTGCTAAATCCGTCGCTGTTTTTTTAATCAGTAGTACTCATGCTGTGCAAAGATTCACCAGACAAAAATCTGAAATCTTTGGCAACCTCCATTAACTTATCATACCTCCAATTGAATTGAGTTATGAAAACATCAACTGCATTTTTAATATCGATGCGAAGTTTTTGAATTTCAGAAATATTTTTGATCTTTTACTTGTGTTTATTACTCCCAGAGTAATAACTAATGTAGAAGCGCGTGTAAAATTTTCTTCGAATTCTGTACTACGAATATCTTGCAGTGAATTTTTATTTGCCTGAATCAGACTTGCAGCCAGGGACGTGCTCAACCAACTTTTTTCAGGGGGGAGCAATCCTCAATTTGCCAACTGAATTAATTAAAAATTGCCAACTTTTTGTAAGTAATTGGGTATAAATTGGGACATAAAAAGTAGATCATTTTATAAATAATAAAAATATAATTTTATTTACAATATTATACGTAGTACATGTTATTAAAGTAGATTAATATTGAATAATTGTCATTCATTTAGACGGATTCTTCTGTTCTTTAATTCGGACCACAAATTGATGACTCTCTCTAAATGAATGTTGTCAGTAATATCAACTTCGCGGCTAGGGTTATATAACCAGCCCCACTCAAATAAAAATTTCCTATTGACTATTGGATAGTATAAGGTTTATATAGTAAACTGTAAAAATATTTAGGGTGAAAGCGGGTCAAACTTTTGAATAAATCGAATTTTAACACTTAGAAATTTTCGCTCTGGCAGATTGACGACACCACTCGTAAGCGTAACATCTATTAAAGGTTATTGTTTACCCTTTATTTTTTGTTTTATTCCATATTTTGGGGGTGATAAGTAAAAGTATACTTTTAAAAGCTATATCCCGGTTTTATATAATCCCTATTTAATTGATCCCGGTTGGAGTGAATTAATATTCCTCAAGTATGTTTAGCCCAAGTGGTAGCGTTTAAAACGACCCAACCGTCTGTATCGAATCCCACACAAATAACGGGTGATACATTTTGATTTTCACTCATTCCGACCGGGCACGGCAAAGCCAGTAGCCGCGGCCGCGCCGGCTGTTATGTGACTTGTATCCCCTGGTATGAATGTTGCCGATTTTCGCACTTTTTTCGAATTTTATCGATTCTTCGATAATTTTAACTGTCTGCAACGGCGTCAGAGTCACATTCGGACCGAAACATACCCAAAAAGTCCGGAAATTACCCCAATTTTTGTGAAGTTGCATGGAGGGCGTGGCGTATTCACCCGGATTTTTAATTATTCGAAATAAGGGTTATTTCTTAAGGGTTCACCCAAAATAATTTTTCTATAGACTATATTAACCATTCTCTTTACAGTAGTCAATAGGAAAATTTTATTTGGCTGGAGCTGGTTACATAACGCGACCCGCAAAACCGTGTTGTACGAGGGGTCGTCTTTGTATTCCCGGACTGGGCTGTTTTGAATGTTGATGCAATTTTTCATTATGCTGTTTTTTAATCACATATGCCTTGGTAACCTGTGTGGCAATTTACAAAACAATTGCATCATTATTACGTAATTTTATTATCTGTCAGTTTGTGTCGTCGCGCGTTGTATATGTATCGAAATGAATAAAATCGAATACCGGGCTGTTATAAAATTCCTTACAAAACAAGGAAAACCTCCAAAAATTATTCTTGAAGAAATGTTGGCTGTATACGGGAATGATTGCCCTTCTAAGTCAGCTATTTGCGAGTGGTCAAAATTGTTTAAACATGGTCGAGAATCACTGAATGATGATCCCCGCCCAGGGCGCCCTGTTGACGTGATCACTTCAGATGTTGTTGAAAAAACCAAGTGTTTGGTACTGGAGGATGCAAGACTAAAGAAGCGACAATTAGCAGCTTGAAGAGCGAAGAGTGAAAAGTGAAGAGACGCGGAAAACTGACGCAAGGTGTCTTGTTACTCCACAACAATGCACCAGTGCACAAGTCCAGACTTTCAAAAGCTGCTGTAGCTGATTGTGGCTTCGAAGAAATTGAACATGCGCCTTTATAGTCCAGATCTAGCACCCGGTGACTATTTTTTGTTCCCGAATCTCAAAAAAAACACTAAGGAGGACAAAATTTAGGGACAATGACGAACTTATAGCAGCTGTTGAGGGCCATTTTGCGGAAAACCCAAATGAATAATTTTATACTGAACTAAAGATGTTATTGAAACGGTGTTATACCTGTATTCAAAGCAGGGGAACTATATTGAAAAATAAAATTTTGTTGTTGCTCTAGTCTTTTGTTTTCATGCCTAGTCCGGGAATATAAAAACGACCCCTTGTAGTAAAGCAATTTTTGAGGAATCTTACAACATTTAGGACAAATATTTGACCTTTTTAATCGCGGCCCTAAATAAAATAATTATGAATACTTAAATTAAAATTTTTTATTACATTTTACACTGAATGTTGGTTTCAACAAAAGCAAAACTTTTACGCATTATTTAATTATTTCAAAATTAGTAACATTGTGCAACTAAAATAACGTGTTTAGTTACAAAATATAACTACACACGTTATTTTGTACAGTTGGTATGTACAGTACAGTTGGTATGTACAGTACAGTTGGAGAAAATAGGCATATTATATTATTTTATTACTTGAAATTTTTTGGAGTTGATAAAATTTTTACAAACCTAGTTTTGGTTTAGCGGCTTTTGCCAACTTTACCAACTTTTGGGTGATTTTGCCAACTTCACCAACTTTTGGGTGATTTTGCCAACTTTCTAAAGTATTGGGGGGGGGGGGAAGCTCCCCCCTCATCCCCCATGGGCACGTCCCTGCTTGCAGCTTTATCCACAGTCAAAGTTTTCGTTTGGAAGGCTTTAGCAGCACGTCCAACTTGAGCTAATATCTGATTCCAGACATCAAGGTAGAAAATAAATTTTAAATCAATATTTTTGAGTAGACTTTGGGCGGATAAGGTAATGTCAGGATTTATAGAATTGGCGATCATATCTTGAAGTAGGTACTCCGTAAACTTCTTTAATTTGGGTACTGAATGGTTTTATGGCATTGGATTTCGATGACCATCTTGTGTTTGAGTGTCCTTTTAATGAAACTCAATACATTGTGAGTTTTTCAATCTGACTTCTAGTTTTCCATTGGACAAAGTATTTTCGATAATCTGGTGATGTCTCGTGATTTATATTTTTCCAATCTGAAAACCCTTCACGACGATTGGCAATCAAAGGTATTTGAGTTTGGCGAAATTCAATCAGACGGCATGGAAAGCAGAATAAAGCATTTTTATTCTTGGAGTAAATTAACCAATTTCGGGCTACGGTTTCACCGTTGCGTAATTGTTTTTTGAACCAATGAGGGAGAAATCGACGTCCATCTTTTGTTTCAATATTTGTGAAAATTATATTTTTTCCCTGATCTGGGCCATCCGTAATACGCGGCTACGAAGATGGCTTGTTGTTGAGTGACAGAAATGATGTTCGAATGTCCTGATTCTAAATTTTCGCCGCTTTCAACAATTTCTAAAAGTGGCTCTATACTCGAAATTTTCTCTAATGATGTTAAATCGTTCGGTTTAGAAATTGTTTTCATGTTCAAAAACATATTTTGATGTTTTTTAATTTCTAAAAATCCGATCTCTATAATCTATAATCAAAGTTCTCCAAACTATGCCCTGCGGGCCGAAACCAGCCCACCATGCACCAAGCACGATGAATCCCATCCAGCACGTTACTTTTTCGACGTTAGTATTGCCATACTTTATGAGACAGTCAGTTTGGTCCTTTGATGAAAATGTTTGAAAATTCCTAATGTACATTATATAGGTACCTGCTATGTCTTGTCTGGTTATTATACCTAACAGCTGTTTGACATGTTTAGTAAATCAGCTGTTAATATTAATACTATAGTAAAAATTAAAAAATTAAGTACATTGTTTCTTCATTTCTATTCATTAAAAGTTTTATTTTTAATTCGATAAAATCTATTAAAATATCTTTTATTAAATGTTTATTTTGGTAAAATCTCAGTTTTACAGTTTTAGAATGGCCCGGGCCCATCCAAAAACTGTGGGACTTACCTTATAGTAGTACAAGGAAAGAAACTACCATTTTGAACCGAAAAACAAAAATTTGTAAATTTATGAAAGTACGTTTGAATTTTCTTTGGCCCACCTAAAAAAGTCTGACCCTGCCCTACAAAAATGAGAAATTTTTGTTTTGTACCTGTAACATGAGATTAATTGTCTTGCAATTAAATAGAAACACTTATAAATAGCAACGCAACGTTGCCGCATATATAGGATCTCAGTTTGTGCCTTATTATCAATAAAATGTCATATACATCTTGAGCTCCGAAGCGCCCTCACTCGCGAGTTTACATTAACTATCCATGTATAAAAATGAATAAAAATACACAAGATGAGATCCGGCATAAAACTCTTGTACCACCTATTGCCACCTTGGGTAATTGAAATAAGTTAATATACACGTAGAAACAAAGTGAGGTCCGTTTTGGATCTCATCTTGTTAAAGCGGATCTCGACTTGTATAGCAAATATCACAAAATGATCTCGACTTGTACAAAAACAAATCTATGTATATATAGCAAATTTTTATTACCAACACAACAATTATAAGGGATTATCCTATTATAACCAACAGTAAGAAGAAGAAACGAAATAGGCACCCCTAAAACTCGAGGAAAACTATGATAAACGGTTTAGTACCGAAAAACATGTTCCATGTTAAAGATATTAGTCGGAGACTAAAATAGAAGGAATCCGGGGGTCCAGGGGGCGGATACCCCTTGCGGGGGTCAAGGGGGCGGAGTCCCTTTGCGAAGCGCGGAGCGCCGAGTTTTTTTTTTGGCAATATCGCTGCGTGCTTTCGAAAATTCCTTATTAGAAGACGAAGGGGAGGAGGAAAAGGAAAAACACAAAGAACAAGAGTAATTGGCAAAAATAAAATAAAGTAAAATTACAAATTATTGTGTTTTTTGTGAATACTTAACAGTTTTGTTAAACTTTTTTTTATTAAACCTTGATTTGTATTTTTTATTAATTTATTTATTTAATCCTTTTTTAATACGTTTGGTATTTGCGATGACCAAATAAGTCGCAAGGTCATTATGCGGATTGGATCTAAAAAATACATGTAGGCAAATATTGAAATTTGGGCAGGACAACGTCTACCGGGTCAGCTAGTGATTTTATAATGTAATAACACAGATAATCTGCACTAATTAAATTTTTGCAGTTACAATCGCAATTTCGAGGGTTCTGATTAGATTTAAAGGGACAGACAGACGGACAGACGCGGAGCCAGATCATAAGGGTTCTTGCTATACTTTGTATAGAAGCCTAACAAGTAGTTTATATAGGGAGACCTCTTCGAAAATATCTTTAACTTAGTAAATTTCTTTCGAACATTTGCGTGTTTATAAATTGCATTAGCGAATCGAAACAACGGATTAACAGATTAACGCAATACTATATAGACGAAGTATTTACAATATAACAACGTATCAGTTGATCAACGTTATGATTGGCTCTGAAACATGCGGACGGACACGAAGCCAGACCATAAGGCTTCTTTCTATACCTTGTATAGAAACCTAAATAAGGCTTCTTGTTATACTTTATATAGAAGCCTAAACGTAGCGAACTGGCTACCCAGTTCTTAGACCTCTATACACACAGAGTATTTCCAACACGATTTAAAACGCTCTGTATGATTTTGAATTATGCGGACGGACGGACGGACGGACGGACAGACGGACGGACAGACACGGAGCCAGATCATAAGGCTTCTTGTTATACTTTGTATAGAAGCCTAAAAGTGATTACACGTATAATTAAAGTGAAATTAATTAATTATACTTACGGATCGTCAATATTTTGGATAAAATAGCAAACCAGCCACGAGGGAACATTAGTTGCACGAAAAAGTAATCTACAATATTTTATGTGATAAGAAGCCCATCGATGTCAAATACCATTGCATATTGAAGGTACATGGTACCAACCATAGTAAGAAAATCATATTTATAAAGGGTGAGCTACAGCAATTTTATAAAACTTAAATTTTGGTGCGATCATCGCGAATATAACACCACGTGCGTTAATTTTTATAGTTGGGGTTAGCAATAAGAATTTGTTAATAATATTAAGAACATTTATTTGCATAATCATTCATTCACAATTTATATAATAAAAATAAATTTTTTTACAAAACGGATTATTTTTGGGATACCTGTATTCCCGAATCCTATTTATTTTTCAGCATTAACATACTTGATTTCCGAAAAGAATCGACTACTGAGAGGAGTAAGTTACATGCAATCAAATCTAGTTGGGCGAGGTAATCAGTGCTATTCACATCACATTGGTAATTTACCAAGTTCGTAGCCAATTGACTAAGCTGTATAACGGATTTTTGATTCTACATCCGTCATTATCAACCTTCAGCATTAAATTTGTTTGGCCACTGCCATTTTAATTCAAATTTATTGAGATGGTAGTGTAAACACTGCCATTGTTATCTTTTTTCCTGAGCGCATCCGAGCTGCGCGAGGATCAAAAAGTGCTGGGTGAGCTCTCGAACGAGAAGGTTCGTTTTGAATGTTCTGTGAAGTGATTATGGGGTTGTTTCGAATTTTATAAGATATGGTTACGATTTGGTGAGGGTTACAGTCCAGCAATCCGAATATTTTATTGGAATATTGTTTGTTTTCCAACCCAGCAGGGGATTTTAATTCGTGGTTGTTGGATGATGGATTTTTCCCGTACCGTATTTTCTTGTCGGACCACCCTAGCCCATACTTTCTGGGAAGGATTTTTATCCGTTCAATTGGTAAGTCACCTAATTCTTTTGTTAATTGCTTCACGGATATTCGTTGATCAATTGGCCGATTTTTTGCTCCGAACACCAGGAGCTCGATGACGATCAGATTCGCCCTTGGCTTATTCATGTTTTTTATTTTAATTGTGTTTTACATTCTGGTTTTCTTTTGTCTTGCAGTTTTTATTTGCAGAGTGGTTGCCGAGATTGTGATTGCGTTGCAGGTTGTGTATTTCTGCATCGTAGTGATTAAGGTAATCTAATCTCTTTTTGCGTTCGCATACGTGGAAATAGATTGATGTTTAAATTTTATGTTGACGACTTATTAATTATTTTATGATATAATAATGTTTTATTAAATAAGTTTGAACTGAGTATTATTTCCACTAGCATAACATCGAACGGCGCTGGCAGAATGCATTGGCAGGGGGATTCCAGAGTGGTCGTCGTACGTTCAAATCTCGTATTTGAAATTTTATGTTCGACATTTTTTTTGTGTTTATTTTTGGTTTTAGGTCCTTTTTAGGAAGGCTGCGATGTGCGACCTATGTACAGGGTGCTGCATTGCATCGGGGTCGCTACCGTTTGGGTTTATCGTTGGGAGTTCGATGTGGTTCCATCTTGGTGGGATTTTTATATGACCACTCGAACTTTCCGTTGGTGGATTGTTTGGGTAGTGATTCTTGGTGGCAGTGTAGTTGCTACTGTACCGGTTCTGGTCGGCTAATGCACATAACATCCGACATCGCTTATGTCTTTGCCTTCCAACAATGAACATCACATTGTTTATTTTATTTTGTTGTTAATTTTATTTTTGTGCGTTAGCAAAGCTGCTTCCTTGAGTTTCTCCGGGGCGTTTTTTTTACACGACCCACGGCCTTCGCAGACCGACGTTAACATCATACGAGCTAGTTTACCTAAGATCAGGGCCCCACGCAATTTAAAGTAGAGGGTTTTTACCTTCTGCGTGGACGTCATCTCTTCCGAGCTATCCTATCATTAGGGATAGTGAGGAAAGATTTCGTTTCAGTTGTCAATTCCGGTTTCAATATTTTGTTACCAACATTTTGTTCATATTTAAACAACATCGCAGCATCTTGTGATAGCATCTGCGCATAATCTTAATTTGACAGCTGTTAGAATAGTAACCAAACTTCCGTTCATTTTGCCATCTTGCAGCGTCATTACAAAAGTGTTTTTCTTAGGAAAATTTAATTCAAAATTAAGTTTAATTTTTTTAATATAATAGTTTAAGTTAAGTTTAAAGTTTAATAATAATAATTATAGCGTAATTGGTAGTGAAACAAACCAAGTAAGTTTTACCTACTTTATTTAATTTGTATGTTTTAAATCAATTACAAGATAAGTAAAACAATAAAACATTATTATGAGAATGTTTATATTTAATGTTTATATTTAATATATTTTTAAGTTATACCTACTCTTTGTTTAATAGATTTTTAAATAAATAATGCCGCCAAAAGCAATGGCTAATTTACCTCGAGTCAAAAGGGCTACTGCTAATCAAGTTTCCATGCTGTTGAATTTTATCGAACAGCATGACACCCTTCGATTAGGAAAGGGGACCCCAGATGTCCTAAAAGCAAATTGAGAAACCCTGGCCCAACAAGTGAATGCCGCAGGTGGGGCTACTAAAACACCCGAGGCATGGAAAAAGGTAAGTTCTGTTTAACAGAAAGCTTAGATATAAAAAATATTTCAGGCATACGTTGAGTGGAAATCTCACGTTCGGATAAAGATTCGACAAAACCAAACTCTATCCGAACAAGATAAGAGAGTTGCTCGTTTGGCGGGACTCTTCACAGCTGCTCTTGGTATGCCAGCTGTACAAGAACTGGGGGTACCCGAACTTGTGGAAGTAGCTGAAACTGCCGAAATAACGGCAGATCAGGATGGGGAGGTAATTGCTGAAGCGGACCACGACAGCGAAGATGAAATACTTTCCAACCCTGGTCCCTCCACAGACCCTCCCCGTGCACTTCCACAGGAGCCGCTTGCTAGGAGAAGAACGGTTAAAGCTAGAGGAAGAAGAAGTGCTTCCCAGCGTAAGTGTACTTTTCAATTGAAGAGCTCCGCCGAATAACGTTCTAACTAACAAAATTACATTTAACTAACATACTATCACATGATGTTTGGGATTGCGCTTACAACGTTATTCCATATAAACCTTGATTTTAGAAAAAAGTCAGTTACAACGTTATTCGGGGAGCTCTTCAATTATTCTACATCTAATTTATTGAATTTTAAATTATATAATGTTGAAAACATGCATATAAATGGTTTTGTGTAATACCAGCAGATTTAATAGGTGTGCTTAATTTGTAAATCACTGTTTTAGAAATGATGCAAGAGCACATGCAACGAACGGAAGCGGGGCTTAATAATATTGCTGAAGCTCTAAAAGCAATTGCCGTCGCAATTGAGAATGTAGCAGTTGCGTTAGTTGCCCCCCCAAATTTGAAATGATTTAGAACTTTTTTTATTTATTATAATTTTTTTCTCATGGCAGTATTTTTAGTATTTTTTGTATATATTTTTTCTTTTTGTTGCAACATCGCAGTTCAGTTTATCGCCCGAAATATTCAACTTTTTTTTGTGTAACATTGTTTTGATTATTTAATAATGTGGTAGTGAAGTATTATATTTAAGATTTTTAATTTCTCAACCTTGTTTTTTATATATTTTTTTAAAATTTTATAGTTTTTTTATAATTTTAGGAAAGTTAAGTTCGCAAGTTAGTGCCCTAAATATTTAACTTTTTTTTGTATCTATTTTTTCTTTTTGTTATTTTAAAAATAGAACTTATTACTTTGTAATTTAAAGAGCCCTTTGTGTTCGGTTCGAAATAAAACAAACGACGCAAACATTTTTGTAACAATAAATTTTATTTAAGCGCACAAAAAGTTTTGTAATTGTTAACTAATTTTCGAAAAAATCCTATTTTTACGGGTTATTATGAGAGAAGGTGAGTTAATAAATAATATGAGTAATGTTCCATTTCGTAATGTGAATGCAGAGAAAACCTAAGTCCAAATTTCTTGATCTACATTTTATTACAGAAACTTATAGTTTGAGAATTGTTGTACAATGCAGAAAAATCTCAAGTCCAAAATTATTATAAAATTTTATTAGGATTAGGAATATTAGTAAATTCATAAGCATTCATTTTATCTAGTAGATATAAAGGACATTATATCCATAATTTCAATTAAAGTTTATAATACAAGATCTTTCTTTAAAATATAATTGCATGAAATATTATTAATAATAATAATAATATATTTTTTTTTTAAATTTCAAAATTTATACTTTTAAATAATTGTAGATAATTAGATAAGTAACACTAAAATGTAAAGAATTGGATGGTTGGAGTTAATCCCCCATCTTATTCTAATCTCCACTATGTATGTGAGTCCCAAAATAAATAATAATAATATCTTGCCACCAATAATTACAAGAAACACATCATGAATCTGGAAGTATCAGATCGGTGTCGAAAATGCAATCTCCCCAGTGAAACTATAGAGCACATTATTGCCGGGTGCTCTTATTTGGCTCCTACTGACTACCTCCGAAGACATAACCAGGTTTGTAAAATATTACACCAGCAAATCGGTAAGAAATTCAATTTGTTGGACAATGTTAAACCATATTATGATTATATACCTGAACCTGTGCTAGAGAACGACCTCTCTCTTCTTTATTGGGATAGGTTAATATTAACAGACCGGCAAATTAGTCATAATAGACCTGACATTGTCCTAATTAATAAAATAGACCGACATGCGATCATCATAGATGTTGCTGTACCTCTATCCAAAAGTGTATTAAATACAGAAAAAGAAAAAGTGCAGAGGTATGAGGCACTAGCGATGGAAATGATGAGTGTATGGAATCTCACAAAAATTTTATTGGTGCCGATAGTAATATCGGCTACTGGTGTTGTATCTTGCAAATTTAAAACCCACTTGTCAAAATTGGACCTATCTTCTAAATTATTTGTACAAATGCAAAAAGTAGTAATTTTGGAAACGTGCCACATTGTCAGGTAATTTTTAAATTCTCAAAATTAAATTTATTTTTATATTTTTTTTAAATTTCAAAATTTATACTTTTAAATAATTGTAGATAATTAGATAAGTAACACTAAAATGTAAAGAATTGGATGGTTGGAGTTAATCCCCCATCTTATTCTAATCTCCACAATGTATGTGAGTCCCAAAATAAATGGAAATAGTATAATAATAATAATAATAATATACCTTTATTTAGCAAATTTACTAATATTACAATCATGTTAAATGTCAAATTATTCTAATCTATATTGTACTAATAGTGTTGTTTTACATAATCACTTAAATATCTCTTAAAGATAAACAAATTTGTCGCCTCTTTTGCTTCTGATGGAAGATTATTATAAATCTTGATACCTTTATAGTATAGACAATTTTGTGTGCTTGCTTTTGTTACTTTTGGTAATCTGTAATCCAAACGAGCTCTTGTATCATAATTATGAATTTCTGAATTTTGCTGTAACTCTGGGAATATCCCATTTCTCAACGATTCATTTATCAGTTTCACGAACGTATGACCTATTATTGGCAAAGCATCGCCTATAACTCCAATGGAGACGCCATCTGTACTACCTTTTCTTTTTATATTGCATATGGTTTTTCTCAAATCTGCTAAGGTTATTTCTTTGAATTTAAAAACTCTCGATATTTCTGGAATTTGCACTTCCTCAAAGGGGATATTTGGTATCGTCGCATGTATATCCACAATACTGTCTACAAAATATTGATTAAATTTTTGGGCAATTTCGTTGGCTTCGGTGACAACTTGGTTCCTAAATATAATTTGTTTTGGCGTATTTTTTGTATCTTGTTTAACTATGCTTTTAATTATTTTCCACATATTTTTGGAATCTCCATGACTTTGCTCAATTTTAGTTTCGTAGTAAGAGTTTTTTTTAATTTTGATTAGATTCGAGTATTTATTCCTTAAGAGTGCATGTATACCCCGCGAAATATAGGTTGTTTTAGTGCCGTAGCATTAACATGATAAAATCAAAACTATATTACTTTTTAATATAATTTTTAAATATTTCAATTAATAAATGTTCAGACTAAGGTTTAACGAGTTTAAATTTCAATTTTAAATAGATATTAATATAGTAAACTTAATGTAATGTAATTGAA
The DNA here is from genome assembly GCA_932274525.1 of Podabrus alpinus. Taxonomy (NCBI): domain Eukaryota; kingdom Metazoa; phylum Arthropoda; class Insecta; order Coleoptera; family Cantharidae; genus Podabrus; species Podabrus alpinus. The sequence goes on from OW026452.1 coordinate 33,594,462, forward strand.
ATTTGATGTTTTTTTGTAGCCATTATATATTTATACTAGCGCCTGCGGCGCTAGACATACGTATAGTAAACAGAAACAACACATTATGAACAATTTTTTTATTATTTCAACTTTAAAATGACCCTAGATCCAAAGATAATGAGTTTTTTTTTTGTTTTTGTTTATGCGTGTCGGAAGGGGGAAAATCTTAAAAAAGACACCACCAGCCCGTACTGGATGGTAGTGTGGGGTCAGCCCACTAAAAACCCCCTCCCGGATACCTTACGGTACTTCTTCCGCTATCGAGTCCATTGTACTACTTTATTTTTTATGCTCATTTTTAGACCCACAGACATTTTTAGAGTCACAGTGTCGACAGTGCTAGATATGATTACAGCCTTTAGGTGGTCTCTCGGCCTTATCGTTTGACTGGTAAAATTTCAACAAAGGGAGGTACAATCAGGGACTTTTTAGTCTACGTGATTTGTTGTACTCTAAACCAGTGCGAATTGCAGTCGACGATTAGCCCCTGGACCATGCTATGCGGCTCGAAATCGCAACAAAGTCGAGCAATATGCAGTCGATGGACCGGAAGAGGTGATTTTATTACCCTGTTTCATATGTTAAAATAGTAGAATGGACCGTAGGCTTTAAGAAGAGTCCTTTGCAGGAAAAGACGATGACGGTTAATTAAAATAAAATCCTTTAATTTTATCTTAATGCCAAAGGATACACAATATTTTTGGTAGTTCCGTTCGGTGTATAAATGTACAAATTTTTTGGTGTGCCAACTCGGGAGCAAGCAACATACAATTGGCCATGTGAAAAACACGAATTCTCCAAATTCAAGCCAGCAACAGTTAATGATTGCCCTTGTGCTTTGTTGATGGTAATCGCGAAGGCAAGACGCAAGGGGAACTGAAGCCGCTTAAACTCGAATGGTAAATCGTTGGTAATCATGGGTATGCGTGGAATCAGCACATCTTCCCCTTTGAATTCGCCACTGATGATTGTTGCCTCGATCAAATTAGGTGTCAATTTTTTTATGACCAATCTGGTTCCGTTACACAGTTTTGGCGCGTTCAAGTTTCGAATGAGTATCACCGGTGACCCAACTTTCAATGTCAATATGTGTTGTGGCATTCCAGGTGGCTCCAATGAATTTAGAAATTCGGTTGGGTAATTGACTGCCTGTTCTTGCTCTATGACTGTGTCTATTGATTTATATTTGACTGATGTTCCGGGCAATTTCGATTGAATTTGTTCATTTAGCTTGTTGACATCATCATTTTTGGGGGCTAAAATTGCACGTTCGCATAGCCAATCTGGATTTTTGTAGTTGCTTGTTAAATTTTGGAATACCTTGTTTACTACGGCTTGAATATTCGGCTGCATCTGACAAAAATTGGGCGGAAACGAAATCTCATTTGTTATACGATCAATTGGAATTTTGCCATTTCCCACGTCCAAAAGTTGTCTCGAAAACGTTTGGGCAGACACATCTTGCATTAAATGCACACGCATGTTTGTTGAGAGCGTAATTTTCTCAACTCGGTTCCATAAATATGATGCTTTTAAGCAAGCGTTCAGCTCATCTGCGGGCGTTGATCGAGGTATAACCGGCAAAATTTGGCGAAAATCACCCGCAAGAAGTATCAGAGCGCCTCCCATCGCTTGGTTTTCTCCTCGGAAATCACGAAGAGTCCGGTCGAGCGCTTCGAGCGATTTTTTGTGGGCCATAGTGCATTCGTCCCAAACGATGATTTTGCACGTTTTAAGGATTGTGGCCATACCGGAATTTTTGCTGATGTTACATGTTGGCGTTTCGGTCAGGTTCAAATTCAACGGAAGCTTGAGTGCTGAATGTGCTGTACGTCCGCCATGGAGTAGCGTTGACGCAATTCCCGATGATGCCACTGCGAGTGCAATCCCATTCTGCATTCGAATCGATGCCAATATCAAATTCAAAAGAAATGTTTTTCCTGTGCCACCTGGAGCATCAAGAAAAACAATTCCACCATTTGCGTTGGTTAGACGTAGCATGACTTTGTCGTAGGCAATTCTTTGATCAGCAACTAAAATTCTTGTTTGCGTTTCCACAAAATGTTGTTGCTGGCCTACGTCGAATTGATGTTCTCGCACAAGGTCTCTGTCTTGCACGTCATTTCTGTCTCGTATAGATGCCGGCATACCAAGTTGACAAAGGACTTTGTTGTTGATTGATATGCATAAGTCCTCAATCAATATTAGAACTGCATTAAAAATGTCGTCCGAATACTCCTGATTTGGATCGGTTGCACATGCTTGCCTGAAAATGTCTTCACTGAGGCTTTCGCGATGCGTTTCCCACAGGTCTATGGGATTTGATGGTGCGCAAGTTGTTAAAATGATCGCAAACAAAGTACGTATTTGCTTTGGATGACATGTAAGCGATGCCTCTGTGAGTGTTGTGTTCCAATGCTGATCATTTTCAAGTAAGCCCAATTTGAAACATGCTTCTCTGTACGTTTGGCATACCAACCCATCGACGGTTTTCAAGGAAAGGAATGATGTAGGACCTTTGATTTCATGCAATAATAATCGCAAAAAATAACATTCAGCGTTATTCGGATGTACTGTATATACCCGTCCTAAGGCATCCGACGAACGTACACCTGCATACTCTGCAACAATTGCACCCCGCTTTCTTCTCACGAACTTCTTTGTCGATGTATTCCAAGTGTCGTATTTAGGTGCTTCGTGATACAGCAACGTTTTAGCAAAATCATCGGATTCACACAATTGAAAGAAGGCGGTGAGTGTTGTGTTTGGTGGTTCATCAGCTCTATTTTGTGCATTTTGTGCGGTAAAGTACACTCGCTGACCATTTTCCAGATGTACGGCGAGATGTTGAACTGTTGGATAGCGTTCATGAATGTTGAAAGATAATATCCGCCAAACCGCTTCATTGCTGCTGATGTAGCGTCCCATCTGAAATTGTGTAATTTCATCGCCTTGATTTGCTAGCCCGAATACTGCCATGTCACTGCCCTTGTTAACATATTTACAAATGTATTTGATGGACTTCACAGAATTGCAGCACTCGACATTTATGTGAGCCTCAAACATTTTGCACAGTAATGGCGAGTAGGGTACTATCCATCTGTTGTCGACGTCTACCTCTACATGTCTCACATTGATGGTGGTTGTGTGTCCACCATCTTCGGGTTTTCGACGTCTGTACAGCGGATATCCATCGCCACCAGTTTGCGTTTCAGGAATGAGCTTACGTGGATATTGTTTTGTGCATATGCCATCCTTCATGCAAGGTGAGTTCGGATTCAAAGCACCACATGGCCCATGAATCATATTTTTTTTGACCAGTTGAAAAAGTATTGGATCTTCTTCTGGATTTGGAAGCTCAGCAGAAATCACGCTGTCAATTTGTGTTGGCACGATTTTTTGCTTCAACCAAATTAAAATATGAACGTGCGGCAGGCCCCTTTTTTGCCATTCAATTGAATACATCCAGCATCGGGTTTCTCCAAAAATGTAGTTTTTGGTGATGACGTCCATCAGTCTAATTAGCTTTTGCTTGAAAACTCGAGCGAGAAGATCATGTCTGTGCGATGAGTTTTGACCGGGGAAAAGCAGATCTGTGATTTCTCTCCACGCTGGATTGCATGTAAAAGTGACGAACAAATCTGGACGTCCATATTTTCGAACATACGTCATGGCATCTTGCGCGTGGCGTGGACTTCCGGCAAATGTTGCTGGCAAGATCACCATTTGCCCAATGTTAGCAACGTCTCCATCATTGGCAATTGCATCACGCAAGTGAACGTAATCTTCAACGCGCAGCTTCTGTTGATTTAACCGAATGAAAAGAAGACGTTCGCTTTCAATTTTCGCATACATGTCCACAATGTATTGATGGAATAGTTCACGGCATTTCAATATGTGATTGGTTTCATTTGGACGAATCATAATGCGGCATGCGTAATAATCCATGCAGGAAACTTTCTTCCTCAATTCTTCATTCGTAATGGGGTCGATTTGCATGATGTTAAAATGGTAGCCATCTTCTCCCCGCGGAAACAGCACTGGATATTGGAGTGCGTCGTACGATCGATGTGTTTCCGAAACTCGTTGCAAATCTGTATTCCGGCGGTGGATGACTATGTCACGTCGATTGAATTCGGTGCCGACCATCACAACTGCTACATCACCTATCACCGGTGCATTAAATCGTCTTTCATGTTCACCAGGCGGTGTTTTGTCTGGTTTTATAATAACAGTATAGTCATCTGATGGCATTTGATCTATAGCTGATTTGAATAGACGAATTAAATTGTTGCTTTCATGAAACATCGCTTGTAAGTTTGAAATGATTTCGCGTCTGGTTGCAGTATTAATTGCGCAGCGCAGTTCAACTTCTCTTTCTTCATTGCCAGTGAAATATATCTGGAGAAACTTCGGATTTTCTTCTGGTAATGGAAGCAAAGAACCGATTTGGTGATATATTTGGCCTTGAACCTTGAATGTGGGCATGTAACCGACGTTGGAGAAAATATTTGTTGCTCCGAATGAAGTCATTTGAAAGCATGAGTTGTACTTGCGAATGTTTAGCAGGAAGTGTTTTGAAATTGCAGTGGTGCCAGTAAGGTAACTTAGAAGCGGCTCAGGTGGATCAATCAGCGGTGGCAAAACAACTTTGCCGTTCGAACAACACATTCCTGGTGATTCCTTAGCGAACTTCGAAACACGACAATGCAAGCAAAGTTTGTTCATAAGTCCTATTACTACATCCTCGTGATTCATGTAATCGTAGTCTTTGTCGTAATTAAATGCTTCCAATGTTAAATTCAATTTTTGTCTTGATTGAACTAATCGTAAGCGATTGACATTAAGTCGTTCTAAACGTACTTCCTCAGTTTCGCCAGCTCTTGACGTCGAAGCTCTGGCGCGTTTATCTTCAAGCCGGATTTCGCGTACTTCTTCAGTTTCGCCAGCTCTTGACGTCGAAGCTATGGCGCGTTTACCTTCAAGCCGAATTTCGCGTACTTCCTCAGTTTCGCCAGCTCTTGACGTCGAAGCTCTGTCGCGTAATTCTTCAAGCCGGATTTCACATACTTCCTCAGTTTCGCCAGCTCTTGACGTCGAAGCTCTATCGCGTAATTCTTCAAGCCGTATTTCGCGTACTTCCTCAGTTTCGCCAGCTCTTGACGTCGAAGCTCTGGCGCGTTTATCTTCAAGCCGGATTTCGCGTACTTCCTCAGTTTCGCCAGCTCTTGACGTCGAAGCTATGGCGCGTTTACCTTCAAGCCGAATTTCGCGTACTTCCTCAGTTTCGCCAGCTCTTGACGTCGAAGCTCTGTCGCGTAATTCTTCAAGCCGGATTTCGCGTACTTCCTCAGTTTCGCTAGCTCTTGACGTCGAAGCTCTGTCGCGTAATTCTTCAAGCCGGATTTCGCGTAGTTCCTCAGTTTCGCCAGCTCTTGACGTCGAAGCTCTGTCGCGTAATGCTTCAAGCCGAATTTTGCGTACTTCCTCAGTTTCGGCAGCTCTTTTTTTACTTACCTTCTTAGCCTTTGTTATTGGTGTTTTATTTCCTATAAATGCTTTTTTAGGTGGCATTGTATGTACGATATATTTAGCAAAATTAATTTTATACAAAATGTAACGTAGTTTTATCAATGTCAGTTTCACTTTCTGAAAAAGAAAATAGAATGCGCTGAAAAATTAGGTAAATCTCGAAAATTGAAATCGTAATGGAACTTAATAGCAGTAGGTAAAAATGTTTGGGCCACTTTCGTATTATTCATTTAGATGATTAGGGGGAATCAGATATCAATTTTGGTGATGATCGATGAAATTCCAAAAAAAACTTTTGTTTTGCGGATAAATTTTAAAATTTTTTTTCGTATTATTCGTTTAGATGATTGGGGGGAATCAGATATCAATTTTGGTGATGATCGATGAAGTTCCAAAAAAAACTTTTGTTTTGCGGATAAATTTTAAAATTTTTTTCGTATTATTCATTTAGATGATTAGGGGGAATTAGATATCAATTTTGGTGATGATCGATGAAGTTCCAAAAAAAACTTTTTTTGTGCGGATGATTTTTAAAAATTTTTTTCGTATTATTCGTTTAGATGATTAGGGGGAATCAGATATCAATTTTGGTGATGATCGATGAAGTTCCAAAAAAAACTTTTGTTTTTCGGATAAATTTAAAATTTTTTTTTCGTATTATTGATTTAGATGATTAGGGGGAATCAGATATCAATTTTGGTGATGATCGATGAAGTTCCAAAAAAAACTTTTGTTTTTCGGATAAATTTTAAAATTTTTTTTCGTATTATTCATTTAGACGATTAGTGGGAATCAGATATATATTTTTTTAAATTTCTGAGTGTCTTTAGTCCAAAATTTTGTGGTGGAGGGGGAAAAATTTATTTTTATAAAATTGTTTTATGTTACCTATTGATATACCAAATATGAAGAATTTATTCTAGACTTTAGTAAAAACTCTTTAAGTGGGGGTAAATGTCAAAAAAAATTTCCACTTTTAAAATGATTTTAGGGTTATGTGATTAGGTCCGTCACAATTGTTTTTGATATACCAAATATGAGGAATTTACCACTTGGTTAAAACGCGCACTATTTATATTTTACCCTGTATATGCAAAATGATTTTTAGGTTATGTAGTTAATTCCGTCACTTTGACACTATCGGGGGGCCCAGTGAAACAGTTTAGACGTCTATACGGAACATACATTCATACACCATAGAGGTATATATTAGAGCTACTGGAGGCATCACTTACATAAAATCCCTATAAGTTAGAGTTGTGTGGTTTTGTGAATTTAACTATTTACCTAAAATGGTAGCATCATGTTTTGCGTATGGATGTACAAATAAATTCAAGAATCGGCAGACATATGTGGTTTTTTTTGCATGTAGTGATGCCCCCATACAAATGTGAAAAGGGGGCGCGTCTTGCTAAAACGTTTTATGTTACCTACTATTGATATTATACCAAATATGTATCGTGCCAAATATGAGGAATTTATTCTCGACACATACATACCCATACACATTAATTACTTCAATAATTATTATCTATTCTTACCCCTTCTAAGACAGCTTTGCACACTTTTATAATTAACACAATTATTAATTAATGTACACTGAATGTCATAATTTAATTCATTTGTCACCTTATAACTTGATTTTTGCTAATTTTAAAAATATTGTGTAACGCCACTGACTATATATCAATGTCATTTTTAAGGTTAACATTGTAATGTCAAAGTTGTGCCCCCTATTCTCGAGCCGCTACTGACTATATGTCAATGTCATTGTCAATGTCATACTCTGGAGCATACCACATACAGGTAAGGATTTGATTTGATTTATCGAAAAAAGCGAATAACTTTGCTCGGAGCTCGAATTCCTTCTCCATTTATGCACGAATAGAGGTGGATCTTCCAAATTGCAGAAATAATTTCGCCCTTTTATCACGTCAAATATTTAACCAATTACATCGTCGCGTTATGAATTAATTCTTACAATTTGATGCCTCGTTTCCAAATTTCGTAAGATTGCTGCAGATTTTTAAACAAACGCAATTTTAAAATTCTTCGTTTTTGGGAAGTAAATGTAAAAAATTTACGTTTTTCCTCCAATTTAAAAAAATTGAATCGTGTAACATTACAAACCTTGGACAACAAATCGATTAAGCTTTACTGACTCGATCGGAGGAAACACAAAAAAAGAAACAATTCAACAGGAACAATAATATTTAATAAACACAACAATAAATACAACACAACATTAAATAAACACAACATAAATAAAACACAACATAAATACAACACAACATTAAATAAACACAACATAAATAAAACACAACATAAATACAACACAACATGAACTAAAAAAATTGTACGAACATAAATAATACACAACTATTTGTTGTGAATATTTATGTTCGTACAATTATTCAATACGAACGCCGGCGTATTAGCGGCCACGGTTCTCTTCCTGTTTAAAAATTGACGTAAGTCAAACTTCCGTGGCCGGCGACGCCGTCTGCGCTGATGCACGGCAGTTTTGGTCGGCGCGGATGGAGTGACGACGGAAGCGTCACCCTCAGTTTTTGATTGTGGCACAACAGTGTCAGTTGCAGCTGACACCACTGACGGAGGTGGTTCAATTACAATTTCCATTTTTTAAATTTCTTCTTTGTTGTAAATGAAAGAATTTTGATTATAAATAAAATGAAAAATTATAAAATGCTAGTACTTACAAAATTTTTAGAACTATATTGAAAAAAAACGACCTGAATTTATGGAAAATTATTTGTAACTAAACGACGAAACATTCGGTAGTTGTTGACGTTAACTAATTTTTTGTTTCATCCTTCTTGAATATTTTAAATATTAGGATGATATCTGTCATCTTTCATCTGGAAATGGACGGAAATATGTAAATATTTTTTGTTTCATCCTTCTTGAATATTTTAAATATTAGGATGATATCTGTCATCTTTCATCTGGAAATGGACGGAAATATGTAAATATGTCATCTCGTATAGATGCCGGCATACCAAGTTGACAAAGGACTTTGTTGTTTCATCTTTAAAATGACTGTGGGCATGTAACCGACGTTGGAGAAAATGTTTGTTGCTCCGAATGAAGTCATTTGAAAGCATGAGTTGTACTTGCGAATGTTTAGCAGGAAGTGTTTTGAAATTGCAGTGGTGCCAGTAAGATAACTTAGAAGCGGCTCAGGTGGATCAATCAGCGGTGGCAAAACAACTTTGCCGTTCGAACAACACATTCCTGGTGATTCCTTAGCGAACTTCGAAACACGACAATGCAAGCAAAGTTTGTTCATAACACCTATTGCTACATCCTCGTGATTCATGTAATCATATTTTTTGTCGTAATTAAATGCTTCCAATGTTAAATTCAATTTTTGTCTTGATGGAACTAATCCCAAAAACGGTTTGCCCGTCCATTTCTGGCTTAAATAAGAGCGCTACATACGTCCAAAGTTTTTACACAATTTTCACTTTTCAATTAATCTTCAGGTAAAGTTAAATCTTCCGCAAAGAGGTGGATCTTCCACGAAGAGGTGGGTCTGCCACTTCTTGCACAATTCCGGCGAGTTTTTCTTTAGAAAACCAATTAAAAACAAATTAATCTTCAGGTAAAGTTAAATCTTCCGCAAAGAGGTGGATCTTCCACGAAGAGGTGGATTTGCGTCTTCTTGCACAATTCCGGCGAGTTCTGCGACCTATATAAAGTCTTCCTCACAGGGGGAAGACCATAATAGATCGGTGAAGGCCATAGTTGTTCGGCCTTCGGCCTCACAGGGTGAAACCATAATAGATCCGTGAAGGCCATAGTTGTTCGGCCTTCGGCCTCACAGACCGGACCATAATAGATCCGTGAAGGCCAAAGTTGTTCGGCCTTCGGCCTCACAGGGCGGACAATAATAGATCCGTGAAGGCCATAGTTGTTCGGCCTTCGGCCTCACAGGGCGGACCATAATAGATCCGTGAAGGCCAAAGTTGTTCGGCCTTCGGCCTCACAGGGCGGACAATAATAGATCCGTGAAGGCCAAAGTTGTTCGGCCTTCATCTGTCATCTGTCATCCGTCATCTCATCGGTCATCTCATCTGTCATCCGTCATCTCATCTGTCATCTGTCATCTGTCAGCTGTCATCTGTCATCTGTCAGCTGTCATCTGTCATCTGTCATCCGTCATCTGTCATCTGTCATCTGTCATCTGTCATCCGTCATCTGTCATCTGTCATCTGTCATCTGTCATCCGTCATCTGTCATCTGTCATCCGTCATCTGTCATCTGTCATACATACATACATACATACATACATACACACATACATACATAATCTTCACGTAAAGTTACATCTTCATGTAAAGTTAAATCTGTATGTGCAAAAGGATTTTTAGGTTATGTAGTTAATGCCGTCACTTTGACACTATCGGGGGGCCCATGGGGGCTATTCAACACTATCAGGGTCACTCTGTAGGTTATGAAAAGGGTCTTGCTAAAACGCGCACTATTTATGTTTTACCCTGTATATATGCAAAATGATTTTTGATAATTTTAAAAATATTGTGCAACGCTACTGACTATAATATGTCAATGTCATTTTTAAGGTTAGTCAAAGTTGTGCCCCCTATTTGTCGAGCCGCTACTGACTATAATATGCCAATGTCATTGAATTAATCTTTTAGCGTCAAAATCGCATCGTAACTATGACAACTACTGTGACCTGAAGTGTTTAACTGCTGATGACCGTCTTATGGTGACGAATTACTAAATTCAAAGACGACGAAAAACTTACTCTTGAATGTCGCCAGATCTCGTGAAAGTTTCAACGCCCACAGTTACGGGGTTTAGGCGTCTATGCGGAACATACATACATACCCACACACATATATACCCACACACATACAAGCATTTTTATATATAAGATTTCTAAGTTATGTAACCGTTATCAAAAAATTTTGAAGCTTTCCACCTTAGAAAAACATGTATACTAGTGATTGCACCTTGGTTTATTTCAATATTTATCTTACTTACATAATAATTATGTGATTGTTGAAAGTCGATTTTCATATAAAAATACAGAAAAATTAATATTTTCGTTGGAATAAATTCTTTTTTTAAATTTCCCATCAATTAGTTAGCCAATCACTTTATTGGGCGTATATCAGAAAGAAGTTCCACAAAATATTCTAAAATTTACTACCGATGACCAGCGACCCTGCACATGCACTCTTAAAGCTTTGTAATTTATCCAATCAGTTTGGTTTCTTGATGATTTTGCTATTTTGTATAATCGATCTCTTTCCTTTTGTAATTCTCGTAGATCAGTCGTATACCATGGGTTATTTACCTTTAACGTAATTGATTTGTACGTAATTAGGTCATTTACTGTGTTTTGCAACGCTTGCACCATTTCCACTGCAATGTCATTTACTCTGATATTTTCTACATTCCATTGGTAATTTCCTAATAGCTGCAATAGGTTAAACTGTGAGTAATTTGCATAACTTTTTTTGCGCACAATGCTGTTTTCGAGGATTACGTTGTTTTTATTCAAAGACAGCTGTATAATGCTGTGGTCAGTTATTTTGGGCGAATCCAGGACATCAACCTGCAATTTAGCAATATTAGATATTACCAAATCTATTAGGGTAGGGGAAGATGGGGCAGAACGGGGGTCGATGTGGTTGGGACAGTATTTGAAGGTGTAAATAAAGAGGTAAAAATCTATTATAGTGTGAATAAATTTATTTAACATTTCGTTTAACATCTCCGATGGTCAAAATTAAAATAATGAAAATATTTGTATTTATTTTAAACGTTTGAAAAAAGAAAGGTTATATCCCGTTCTGCCCCATGCATGGGGCAGAACGGGGTATTCATTAAAAGGTCAAACAAAATCATGTTTTATGGCTGGCAAAGTTCACAGATGAGTTGTGATTCATCATCGTCAGTATCAATGCCGGCACAGGAATTATGGGCCCATTTTTTACACTGTATGCATGATATCCAGCCTTCACTCGATTTTGAATATAAGTCGTTGCAATATAAACAGGTCGCATCGTTTCTTCATCTGATTCCACGCTTTGTTTCCGTGGTTTTTTGTTAACAATTTTCTGTGTTTTTTTCTTTCCTATTTTGTTAACAATTTTCTGTGTTTTTTTCTTTTCTATTTTGTTAACAGTTTTCTGGGTATTCTCCTTCCTTTTTTCGTTACCGGTGAACAGTTTTTTCTTAAGTCTATTTTCTTTGGCTTGCTTGATCTTCTTAGCATTATTAGCCGCTTCTTCGAGTTCAGTCTTATAAAGGGAAGCTGTCAGGATTGCCGTTTTGCCTCGTTTCCTCGTCACTCGCTTTTGTCCCGGCTTTACTCTGGGTATGGGAAGTATATGTTCAGGCGAAAACCTCTGAAAGCTGGTAAAAATAGGGCTAGCTATTGTTATATTATAGTGAATAATTATAGTGAATATATAACAAACACAAAAGAAAAGAAATTAGATCGGTGAAAAATAAAAGTATGGTCGGGGCGGAACGGGGTAGGACCCCGTTCTGCCCTACCCCGTTGTGCCCCAAGTGTTGGTAAACCAAACATCGCAAGGTTAGCGACAGCCATGTTACTTCTCCAAGACATGTTAACACGTGAAAAGATACTTTAAACAACGCTTAATTCGGTAGACTAAATTGGAATAACGAAAAGTAATGTGAAATATATCTTACCTTGTTTTCAAATATTCATAAAGTTGTAATTTTATACAGATTTCAGGGAGGTGTTTAATGAACAAAGGAGAAACACTTGGTAATTCACAACGACCGTTCTTATCACTGCACAGATGCATAATGAAGGTGTACAGAGAGTTGCAGCGAACTGCAGTGCTACTATCAGCAAATAAACCTGATCCCCCGTTCCGCCCCGACCCCCATTCCGCCCCACCTTCCCCTACTAGAATTTTCTGTTATTCTTGTATAATCTCGAACCCTCTGTTTCATCCCTAGACTACATATTGATTCCATCAGTTTTTTTGCATAAAAACTGTCCCTGGACACTTCCAGATTAAAATCTCCCACAATTATGCATTTATTATGAGGGCTTAAAAAGTCTTCACACCATTTGTCAAAATTACTTAGAAATTCACCATCACTGGAACTTGGAGAGTGATACAAAACCGTGTAGACTCATTGATGAAATCCTTTCATAATCAGAATGGAGAGCAACCAAAAGTTGTTGTTGAGGACTAAATATGATATTATTTTAAATTCTATACCATTTTTTAATAAAATGACTACCCCACCAGTATGTCTGCTATTGGAATTACATCTAATTGTAACGTATCCCTCAAAATTTATTTCAGAGTCCTGTATGTCTTCTGTGATACGAGCTTCGCTTAATAATACTATTTTTGGGCGTTTATCAATTAATAATATCTCCAGTTCTTCGATATGCTTCAACATACTCTGTGAATTTAAATAAATTAAGTCCGTATTTGCCTCGTTTATTCTAAAAAATTTAGTTTTGATCTTGCAATCTCCAGTTGACGTTTGTAAACTTCGCAATCCGTACTCCAAGCTGCATGGTTTGTGTCCAGTTTTTTTCTTAATTTCTCTACAGCATGCGTACAATTTATACATTTTAGATCCTTATCTGTTGCTTTGCAGTCTTTTAATAGATGAGGTCCTGCACATCTTGGACAAGCTATATTTGCCTTACACTGACTAGCCTTGTGATTAAACCCGTTGCATGAAAAACATCGAGTAACTCCTGAGTCGTCGTAGATTTTACATCTGTCCCAGTTGATGTTTAATTTTCCTTCGCTCAGTATCAGTTTACGGTACGCGTTTCTATTAACTTCTGCGAATATGGTATAATACGTACTTGATCCTCTGGTGATTTCCTTAACATGAACTACTTTAATAACAGCATCATCTGTATCTAAATAACTGTTTTGTGCTTTTATTTTAGCTTCTATTACTTCAAAAGTCAGTTTCTCTGTGAGGCCTACTATTTTAACCCTTGGTGACTTTTTAACGGGAATAGTTATCTCATATTTATCTCCTAGTTTATCCACTACTGTATCTTTCAATTTGTTTATAGCCTCGTTGTTTTTGCATTCTAGTAATATGCCACCCTTACTAACATACCTAACACCTGATATTTCTAGATCTGAAGGATTAATGGACTTTTTGATTTCATTTTTGGTTTCTATGCTCTTTTGTTCCTGCATTTTGGGTTTTATTAACACAACTGGATCTGGTTTCTTTAATTTCAATTTATCGGCATAACTCGTATCCAACATATCCTGTTTTGTGCTCAATTTTTCGATGCTTATTTGTATTTGCTCATTACTTGTTTTTATACCCTCTATTTGTTCGTGCTGTTTTTTGAGTCCTGAATTCATGGTAAGCATCGCTTGCTGCATTGTTTCTAATAAATTCCGTATATTATCACTCCGATTTTCAAAACACGTGTCACAAAACCATCCCAGATGTTTCCTGTTGGTAACAAATGTGTATTCTTCAATATTAATGTTGCCACATTTTATATGGTACGCTTTTTCACACCATCCAGCACATAACAATACCTTATCTCCTCTTTTTATATCTACAGAACATTTTCCACAGATACCTGCCATTGTAACTACTTATAACTAAATACTAGCACCGGTTATATACTATGTACAACTCGTATAAATATCTAACTGCAAACTGGCTGCGTCTGAGTGCAGCCAGTACATTCGACTGTAAATTCGATGCGTGTACGTATCACGAGCTTTAAGAATTATTATTGTACAAAGATACAGTCGACTCTCGATAATTTGAACACTCGTTAATTTGAATCTCTCGATAATTCGAATTTTTTCCCGGTCCCTTGAAAAATACTCGATAAATTGAATAAAATCAATATTAAATTTTTTTAGAATTTTTAATCCCTTGAGTTTCAATTTACCGAGAGTCGACTGTACATAAATTTTAATTTTATGTATTCATAATTTTATTTAAAGTTGCAAAATCCGTCAAAAAATAATTGAACTACTGTTTTTAATAAATAAACAATTTATTGCTTATGCCCTAATTTCACTGCAATTTGTTTAACAATTGATGAACTAATATTAAAATTAGTTTTTCTTTTCAAAATTCGAATTCTAAACTACCTCGAAACAAAATCATAAAAGATATACCACATAAAACTATACCAATTGCTAGCATTGTAGTCTGCGTTGAATTACAGCTCGGCTGCGCACAAGTGTATAGCGTTTAAGTTACACAAACATTTTGATAGCGGACTGGACGTGTACTTATTATTACACTATTTATGTGACTAGCTGTTAAATTATAACTGATATGCTAGCGAAAATAAGAAACACGCTTTCAAAGCAAAGCTGATAATGCACCATTCTTTATAATAATTTAAATCTGATTAAGGTTATCTATCTATATATTTTTTTTTTTTTTAGCTCAACGCAGGGAGGAGAAATCTCGTGCGAGACACCCACTTAATCGAAGTGGATAGTGTCAGACTTCACTGACTAAAACTCCCCCCTACCAAGCACCCGGGTTTCGCCGTCAGGCATTTCTTCCGGGATGCTCGGTCCGAGATGTCGGGATCTTCGACATCTCCCGCCCTGGATGTTCGGGCAGATGCGTTGGGTATGCAGTATCGTGTGCAGACCCGCCTTTTTCGTTTGGGCCTCCAAGTTCCTCTCATGAATGGCTTCCTGGTTGTTCAGTCAGGTAGGGGGCATTGCGATGGAATTCGATGAAACGTGTGCTCTTTCGCAAGCCTCTCTTCTACCTGTCCGAGTTCTTTTTTCCTTCTTTCCTTCTCTTCCCTTTCCCTTCCTTTTCCTTTCCTTTCCTCCTCGTTGGTTGGCCTCCTGGTTTGACGGTCGGGTAGGGGGCATTGCGATGGAATTCGATGTTACGTGTGCTCTTTCGCATGCCACTCTTCCACCCGACCGCGATTGGCCTCGGGTCACTGATCTTCAGTGTCGGAATCCTCCCCCGCATGGGCAGCAGCAGCGGCGGCCCGTTGTTCGGCTCTTCCTGCTGCCTCCTTACACCTCAGGATGTTTGAGATGAGGGTGTTTATCCGCTGCCACTGGGCCTCGTCGACGAGCATTGCTTCGACCAGGTCTTCGGGAGTCATTGTGTACCCCAGTGCAAGCGAGACCATTGTTCGCTCGCGCTCCCATCTCCAGCACTGGAAGAGGGAGTGTTCCGCGGTATCGATTTCCTCGCAGAACCTGCACTTGGGGCTTCCCAATATGCCAAATCGGTGCAGGTAGTACGCAAAGCAGCCGTGCCCTGACAGCATTTGTGTGAGGTGGTAGCTCACCTGTCCATGCCGCCTCTCGACCCATCTCTTGATGTTGGGGATGAGTCTGCGGGTCCACAAGCCGCAAGTTGCCTCCTCCCACCTGGCCTGCCAACTTTCGGCCACCTCGCATCCGGCACCCCCCACTCCGTCGTAGATTCTGCTCCTTGCTAGTGCGAGGAGGTCGATGGGGGGCATCGACGCCAGAACGAGGGCCGCGTCGAGCGAGACCGTCCTGTAAGCGCAGGAAACGCGCAGCGCCATTCTGCGCTGGACGCTCAGCAGTCTCTGCGCGTTCCTTTTAACCCTCAGCGCCTCGTGCCATACAGGTGCCGCATACAGTATGATCGACTGCGTCACGAGGGCTAGGGTTCTTCTCTTTGCCTGCTTAGGGCCTCCCATGTTGGGCAAAAGGCGGGCAAGCGATGTCGTCACTGCTCCCGCCTTTGCCGACGCGTCCCTGATGTGCTCGGCGAAGTTCAGGTATTTGTCGATCTTGACGCCGAGAACGGTTACGGAGTCCTTAGATGGAATTGGAACTCCGTTCAGTCGGAGGGAAACCTTGGAGACTTTCCTTCTTCCGCTGAGAAGTACTCCCTCCGACTTTTCAGGGACTAGGGTGAGTCCTCTTTCGCTCACCCAGGCGGAGATGGTGTCAAGCGCCTCTGTCGCCGATGTCTCGATCTCTGCCACGTCCTTGCCCACGACCACTACGTTGAGGTCGTCCGCGAAGCCCACGGTGGTGCATCCGTCTGGGAGCTTCAGACGCAGCACTCCGTCGTACATGAGGTTCCAGAGCGTCGGTCCAAGAACCGAGCCCTGGGGGACTCCGCTTGTGACCTCCATTTCTTCCTGCTCCCCATCGCCTATTAATAGGCGTCTGTCCTCGAGGTAACTGGCGACGAGATTAAAGGTATCGTTTTCGATCGTCGCCAGGCTGTTTAGTGCCCCCAGGATGTGCCTCCACCCCGCATTATTGAATGCATTCCTGACGTCCAAGGTGACGAGTAGGCAAAGCCTTCTGGTACGCCGGCTTCCCATCTTGGCCTCGACCGCGATCTCCATGATCTTTTTAAGTGCATCCACGGTCGATCTTCCCCTGCTGAAACCGTATTGGTTGTCGGAGAGGCCGCCGCTGCTCTCGATGTTCTTCTCGAGGCGGTTAAGTATCAACCTCTCGAGCAGCTTGCCTGCGTGATCGAGCAGACAGATGGGCCGGTACGAGGTGGGGTTTTCCGGGGGTTTGGTGCCCTTTCTGATGAGGACGAGCTTCGCGACCTTCCAATGTGCGGGAAAAATGCCGGTCTCGAGGCATTTGTCACCGCCTCCTTGATGACCCGGCCGGGTATGCAGTCCGGGCCGGGTGCCTTGTCGGGCGCGATTTTGGACGCCGCCACGGTTAGTTCTTCCAGGGTGAACCGGGACCTCTCCTCCGTTGGGGGTCTTCTCGGTTCGGTCGTCTTCGGGTGTGTGGGGAAGAGTGCCGTCGCCACCTCTCGGACCTTTTCTGGATGAGGTCCGGTCATCTTCAGGCCTAGGAGTTCGTTCCAGCATCGGCGCTTGCTCGCGGCGATGGAGCGTACGAGCCTTTTCTTGGCGACTCTGTAGGCCCCGTCGGCTTCTTCCCTCTCCCTTGAACCTTTTCTTTTCCTTCCCGCCGCTCTTCTTAGGCGCAAGGCTTCGCGTCTGTTTTCCGCGATCTCTTCGTTCCACCAGTGGACCGGCCTTCGTTGGTTACCGGCTCTTCTCCTGGGAATGGAAGCATCGCAGACGCGCCTTAGGGCCTCGGAGAGCTCTTCCGAGTCCTTCACCTCCGATCGGCTCAATTCGGTTTCGACCGCGGTTCTCAGCCTGTCCGTGTCGATCCTTCTCGTCCAACCGTCCACTCTTTTGTGCAGGATTGGCGGTGCGGGACACGTCTCTAGTTGGTACGAGACGTAGAGATGGTCGCTGAGCGTCTCCTCCTCGAGAACTCTCCACCCGGTGATTTTGTGGAGAGCCCGCGTCGAAACCAGGGTGAGGTCAAGAATGGACTTGCACCCTCTACCCACGAATGTCGGGGCGGTGCCGACGTTGGCTACGCCGAGATCTAGCGTGCTGATTTATCTATCTATATATATATATATATTGTGGTGTTCCGTTAGCTAAATTCGAATCCACGACAGATATTTCTTTATGAAAAATTAATTTTTTTAACTTTTGTTCTCTCGTTACACTCAAAATTCTGTTTTTTCGCATATGTGATAACTTTTTTGTTTTTGAAATAATTCAATTCTTCAATTTTATTAATTTTTTGTTTAATAAAATTTTTTTTTACAATACAAAATATGGGTTAGTAAATAATTATTGTTTTCACACATAAAGAAATTAAGTGCGCCTCTATAACATAAATTGTTCAGAGATAAAAAGTCATTCAGTGTACAAACACACATGTGATTGTATAATGTTTTTAAAGTAATAAATTTCACTGGTTTAAATGTTTCAAAAATTTCTAAATACCTTGTCTTTTCTTTTAAATTTTGGTTATAACACTCGATTAACATAAACTTCTTATGTAGGTTGATTTCCAATATTTTCCATACCAATTTT
This sequence comes from Podabrus alpinus, assembly GCA_932274525.1. Taxonomy (NCBI): domain Eukaryota; kingdom Metazoa; phylum Arthropoda; class Insecta; order Coleoptera; family Cantharidae; genus Podabrus; species Podabrus alpinus. Next base: position 33,612,910 of record OW026452.1, read on the forward strand.
TCATAAGCCAAATCCAGAATTGTTGAATTTTGCAAATAATTCGTGGTTAATTTTGCAACCATCAATTTTCATTAACATTGACCGCTTTTTATTCCTCTTAATTGTAATTTTCTTAAGTTTCCACTTCTAAAAACCATTTAAGGATCCACTTTGTAACTTTTCTTTTGAATATCTTTGAATATCCACTTTTAATTCCACTTAGAAAAATCCGCTTTTTTAAATCCACTTATTTATTTAAAAATCACCGCTTGATTGATTGTTCATCCCAGAACGAATACGTCCATGTTCTCTATCGTTGCCGAAAATTCTTCACCACGCGTGTGCAATTTGCGATTCAGCTCTTCTGGTTGGTTGATTTTGTGGATCTTGGCTTGCAATTTTAAAATGTGTCCATACATGGACGTCCACGAAATGTTCCAAATCTTGCGAGTGTCAGTTCGCGCACTTGTGTTTTTTAAATTACACGCATGACTTTAAGCACATAATTTAAATTTAAAATTTTTAAATACAAATAATATTTTTGATTTGTTTTAATAAAAACAAATCTAGTCCTTTTGGAACATACTCCAGACTTGTAAATTGAATAAATTTGAAGAATTATTACTGTTTTAAATGTTGACCAATAAAGATTTTTGTGTACAACGAAATTATAATATTGACATTAGAAAAAATTATTTTATTAAATTTTGAATTTATATTATAGAAAAAATTTTGCTAAATTGAGAAATTTTGTTGAAGACAGTTCAATATATATATGTATCTCTGTTAAGGAGTGACTTCCGATGCATAGAAATGGCGACCTGACTTCCATCCCTACCAAGCATTTAATTGATATATAGATTCCTATTTATGCATGAGGGGAACTTTCTTAACGAGGTTTGCAACAGAGGGGAAGACATTTTTTAGTACGCACCCTGGTGGCTGTAATATCAATTAAATATGTGACGTCATAAAAAGCATTGTTATTGTTTCATATTGTTCAGTATTGTTTTCATTGGATTTTATACGGTAGAGATTATTGTTTGTCCTGGCGAAATAATATTAATATTATGTAAGTATAACAAATTTTTTAATGTGTTTTCATGTTGTACGTCACTATATTCAAAAGTTAACCTTGAAATTTTTCTTGTGTTGTGTATTATACACGTGTAATGAATTCGAGGTTAAATTACTTAAAATTAATTATTTATTACTTAGTTTTTTGTTTAAACGTGTTTGTTATGTTGCAGTTTTAAGTTATGAATGCCAAAGGAAAACCGTGTAAGACAAGTTGTTGTGTGTATGGTTGTAAATCAATACGCCACAAAAATCCCAACTTAAGTTTTCATAATTTTCCGAAGCCGGGCAAAGAAAAAGTAGAAATTCAAAATGCTTATGGCAATGTTGAAGTTATTGATAAGAGGGAAGCGTGGATTTTAAAATTAAAAATGGGCAAAAAGGTTCCACAGCATATGAAAGTTTGCTTTTTACACTTCACATCAGAAGATTATTATTATGCAGGTAAGGAAGAAATTACCGTTTTAAAGAGGAGAAGTTATGACTGTTACTGATTTTAGAATGGGTTGGTCATCGACGATTATTACCAAATGCCGTTCCTTAACAAAAACTGCCAAGTAGATAACCCAACTTTTGTGATGTATGTGTAGTAATTAGTTTTATTTTTTAGATTATCAAACGAAGCAGCCACGTTTAAAAAAAATGCAGTTCCTTCCCAGAAAATTCCTAAAGAAAGTACGGTATTAAAGCACAACATCGAATTTGTCGCAACTCCATATTATCCAGGTAGCAACTACGAATTTGAAACGGAGGTATCGGATGAATTGGAAGATGTGAAATTTAATGTAGAAGATGTGAAATTAAAGTTAGAAGATTTACATCATTCTATCGACATTAAAGAAGAGGTGAAAAAACACTGGCGAAAAACCATTTAAATGTGAATTTTGTGACTATAGATTTGGATGTTAGAACGTTATTGGTTCACCGTTTATTAGTTTAATAAACACATGTGCTGTTGTCAATTTATCTTCGCCAATTCTTGCAGATGACAAATTTAAGAAATAATCATGTAAATTAGAATTTATTGTTTTTTTTTCTTTATTTTTAATAGGTTTTTATCAGGTAACAATCAGTATAAATAACAAATAAATAGGTTTTATTATAAATAGTTTAAATAGTACCATAAATAATAAAATATTATATAAGTAAACAATTGTAAATATTTTGAATTTGAAATAAATTAAAACGTTTGTAGCTAAATAATTACCATTTCTGCATCGTGATACTGAATTCTGAAAATAACATATATTTTTTAACAAGTTTTTAAATTAAATTTCGAAACATCGATGTCTAGCGAAATCATAAATGCTGAAATTAATGCATTATTGGCTATTTCTAGCAATTCTTGTGGCACTTGATCTACACTGACATTTCCTCGTTCCTCTTAACATATGACCACCGTTCAAAGGGTTCAGCATTGTACTGCTCCAAAGCTGCCTCTTTCGCAAAGGTGTTGCGGCTTCTGTAGTTGCGATTTCTCTACATCGAACACTAAAATAATTAAGAAAACCAAAATTAAATAAATTATGCTATTATAAATTTTTAAAAAATGTACCTCTGCAAAGCTAAAGCACCGTGATTTCTCTTCTTAATTAATTCTGGAAAATGGTCACTAACAAAGCCATGCCTACTATCTTCATTTCTTCCTCGTTTTCTATTAACACATGACCACCGTTCAAAGGGTTTAGCATTGTACTGCTCCAAAGCTGCCTCCTTCGCAGATTTCAAGTAGCATTTTACGTCGGTGCATGAAAATTCTTCAAACTCTAAAATGCTGGCCCTGTAATTATTTATTAATTTATATTTTTTATAATTACATCAAATAGTATAAATGCATGCACTACACTATCTTACCTTGTACATAAAAGCAAAAATGCTGCAATATGCTTGCATCTTTGTGATTCACAGCTGCAGCGTGAAAAAACATCACAATTTAGAAACCTGTAGATTTCTTTGAGCAAAAGAAACTGCGAGTTTAAAGCCATCATAAAACCACTTATCCAACTAAACTATTTAAATCACAATATTAATATTATTCACCAGGAAAATTCGAAACGACAGCAAAGAAGTAAGGTTATAACCTAATCCTTTCATTGACGTCACGCTTGTTGTTGCATCAGCGCCCCCATCGGTAGAATTTTATCCCTATAAAAGTGACGAAGGCACTTCCGAGCATATATGCAGTCAATCTCTGAATTTGCAGATAAACAGAACGCGTACAAACTTCCAACAGCGCTGCCATGTCGCGACATTCCAATCATACTTACATCATGATACTTACACTTCTCATTAAAACGTTCAAGTGCAAATTTAAAAAATTAATTATTCATTTTAGATGTTTATAAATGTTACAAAATTAAATTAATAACATTAAAGGGGTATAATAATAATATGCTATAGGTAACAATAAAAATTGAATTAAAATCTTTTAATTAAATACAGCATTATTTCGACGGTGACCTTCAATAACGTAACAACACAACAAATCGAATATTTTTTTTCATTGGAATGAAAAATTTTGAAATTTATTTATAATAATTGAAGGGCTTGGTGCAAAAACGGTATAAGTGCATAATTAAGAATTTAAAGTAAAACAACTTCAGAGTTGATTTTATTAAAAAAGTAAATTATGATCAAACTTTAACTTAAAAGGACCACAATATAAAAGAATGATAAGTCAAGGACGTTGACCGCTCGCATTACTAGATGCGGGGAATTCCCGGAAATATGCTTCGTTTTAATAATGTACTGAATAATTTTTTATCTTTTGCTTACATTATTATTTAATGATTAATACTTTTTAATGAAATTTTTTACTTTTTCCAAATAAAAATTAATAAAACAAATCAAGAAAAGCCCTAAGAAGGTAAAGTTGAAAACTTAAAAAAAAATTCTTACGTATGAAAAAGTGAAGGGGTTGCCAAAATCTTACAATAAATGGGTAGAGATGGGTCTAATATTTATAAAGCATCCTTTGTGATTGATAAAGTTTTGAAATCTCGTCTAAACAAATTGATTTCGTTAGGATTATAGGATTCCCCCATAATTAACAACGTAATTTTTTCAATGTTTTGACTTGTTAACTCCGAACAAGTACCATAGTAAACACAGATCCTATTAAGGCTAGTGTATGATATTTCCATAACAAATTCCTCAACATTTATGCAATTTACAAAGACACAAAGGAATATTAAATTTGCATAGCTTATTTTATGATAAGATACTTATTCCCTAGTAACACAAACCAAAAATAGACGCAAAAAAACCTAATATTCTACCATAAATAGATGATTTATACCAGATAAAAATAGGTGCATGTCATGATACTATTACTGTAGAGATAAACTCACGCGCATGAGATAAGCCCATCTCGCTCGCACGCTTGACGTCAGCGGGTGACTAACTCATTGACTATTACCTTTCTATTACCATGCAATTTCCTCAGAAAAGTGCAGTTTTATAAGGCGTTTAACGGTGTTTGTGTGTGTTTTATTTGGTTTGATTACAGATAAATGTGCATAAAGCTTAATAATATAATTTTTTATATAATTATTATAATTATATAATTATAATTTATTAAAAACATTGAATTAAACATTTTTTACCATGGTGTACTGTGCAGTAGTCGGTTGTTCTAGCAACAAGCACAATAGAAATAAATATTTAGAAATAAATTCTAAATAAAAATTTGTCTTTTTATCTAAAGTCCTTTTTAATTAAATTTCGAGACGCGTTTCGAGAATTTACAATATTCTCATCAACGGTCGATAATCGACCGAAACGTAAGAGTTGTTAAATTATTATCAAACATCAAATTTGTAATACTGACTCTTGTTAATTTGATATTTAACAACTCTTACGTTTGTCCTCTATTATCGACCGATGATGAGAATATTGTAAATTTTCGAAACGCGTCTCGAAATTTAATACAGAAGGACTTTGGAGAAAAAGACAAATTTTTATTTATAATTTATTACATAACTCCAAAACATTGGGAAAATGATTTTCGATATAAATTAATAAAGCTTGGTTTTCTCGTGTAAATTTGTAAAATTTATCATAAAAGTTTTAAACAAGACTTAACATTAGTTATTCTTTGTTTATTGTAATCACCTGAAGAGCTTCAATAAATCGAATCACAGTATCATGATTAGTAACAAAGAACACTGTCATGATGGTAATTTAATTTATATAAATAATTTTAAAATTTTACCAATCTTCAATTTATTTTAACTTCAATAGTAAGTATTTTTATTAACTTGATTATGTAAAATGTTTCATTTAATTAAATATTTTCAATAAATTAAAGATTCGAATATGAATATTATAATAAATAATAATAAAATATACTAAATATTTATAAAAATCGTTCTAAAACAATGCTTTACCATACCGACAAGCAGAGTTATTATCACCAAGTGACGTAATGCGCAACGCCGTACGAAATTGGATTGCGAAGTGGGTTTATCTTACTAGTAATAGTATCATGGGTACTATCGGGATTTGTATTAAAACATATTCTGCAACATATTTAGGTTTTCTTTATGACCTAACCTTTAACTAAAATAATTAGAAGTTATACTACTTAAGGTCAATTAAGATATAATGTACACAATTAAGAACGATTTTATTGTTCATTTAAATTGAAATTTACAATTTACAAAAGTTGTTTCGATTTTATCCAGTCGATATAACTTGGAACGCGAGCAAACACTGCTGGATAACCTCTCCAGCAGACACCCCATTTTACAGACCAAGAGACAACACCCCATTGCTTTCCATTGGAGTTCAACGGACCACCAGAATCATTCTAAAATTCAGAATTTAAATAGTACAGGAAAAAAGTCATGGTAAAATTAAACTACTAACACTGCATTGTCCGTTGCCTCCTTCTGGAATTCCACCGCAAACATGGTATCTAGCATCTACGTTCCATCCATGAGCAGCCTTGCAGTCTTCATCGGTGTATAATATAATGTCGACTCTTTTCAAATTGTCTTGAACTCGACCACCACTCTACAAAGCAATCAAAATTAGCCTATGCATTTATTATTAACAGACAAATCCGATGGCTTACTTTGTCATAACCCCACCCAGCTAAGACAGCGCCATTACCACCTGGAGGTTTCTCATCTTGTGTGGGTAAGGACACGGGTTGCGCATTTTGACCGTACACAATTTTACCTGCAAGCTGGAATATTTTACATTAAGTATTAAGTAAACAATATGGATTCAATTAGGTTACCTTCAAAACTGCAACATCATTGGCGTAATTGTCCCATGGTGCATAACTCTCATGTTTATAGATTGCTGCAACTGGGACAACATTTTCATTGGACCTGATGTTAAGTACACCAAATTGGACAGATAAGCTGCTTGCGGAACTGAAAAGAAATATTGCAAAATAGTTTATCGAGTCGATGTAATTTTATATTTATGTACATATACCTTCCATCGATGCAATGTGCAGCTGTAAGGACGTGAGTTTCATCCAAAATTGATCCTCCGCAAGAATGACTGCCGTAATTACGAAGTGAAATCTAAAAATATATTATGAGATTATTGTATAATCTAGAAATATGGCAAAATTTTAGTTAAAAATATAGTACATACAATGTATGGAATTTCTCCTGGTTTTGCGTTAGTTCCGTTTACAATTCTGAAGCCATCCAATGGATGAGCTAAAGTAATAATTAGTCAGTTTTAAAACATGAAACAAAATTTTATTGGTATATTTACCTGCAACGTAAGCCACGAGAACGCATAAAACTGCAAGTTTCAACATTGTAACAAGTTATGTTAAAGAAATTTAATTTAAACTTGTATTTATACTACCAATTATCTTATCAATTATCTACGATAATTTATAAATTGGAAAAAATATCACTATAATAAAATTTTGATAAGTGTTTTGTATGTATTATAATGATGAATGAGTTTTATTCTGAATATACTTGACTTTTATGGATGAACGGAAAGTTTTACAATTGTAAACCTATTATTAATTTTTATATTATTATATTAATAATCCAAGAAATAAAATAGAAATAATAATAAAAATATTAAAAATTAAAATAAAATAACCTACTTGTTTATTTCGGAATAAATTTTTTATCTCTCTTTCTTTATGTACCACTAGCTGACCCGGCAGACGTTGCCCTGCTAAAATTTCAATATTTGCCTACATGTATTTTTTAGATCAAATCAGCATAATGACCTTGCGACTTATTTGGTCATCGCAAATACCAAACGTATTAAAAAAGGATTAAATAAATAAATTAATAAAAAATACAAATAAAAAAAAAAGTTTAACAAAACTGTTAAGTATTCACAAAAACCACAATAATTTCTAATTTTACTTTATTTTATTTTTGCCAATTACTCTTGTTCTTTGTGTTCTTCCTTTTCCTCCTCCCCTTCGTCTTCTAATAAGGAATTTTCGAAAGCACGCAGCGATATTGCCAATTCCTGTTCTTCTTACATACATACATACATTGAATTTTATATATATAGATATCGTTCGTTAATACGTTGATCCGTTGAAACGTTGATCCGTTGATCCGCACTAACGTTGGTCAAGCTAATACAGCGCTTAACCAAAGTTCGCGGCAAGATTCTAAAGTAACCTATGTTTTTCGTAGCATTGTAAATAGCTTCTACACCAAATTTGGTAGAGATTGGTCAAACGGTGTAGAATTTTATAGAAAACATACATACATACATTGAATTTTATATATATTGCCGTGCAGTGTCGGAGCTTCACTGAGGCTGCACGTTTTAAAGTTGAGGTTTTGTACGAGTGTACGTAAATGTACCCCGTCAACAGAAATGTATGCAAAATTTTATTGTTGAATGCAATTAAAAGAAATTTATCCCTCGGCATAGCAATTTCGGTGAGCACAGACCTACCTTTTCTCACGTTGGGTTCCTTCCTTGACCAAATCTTAATTCTGAAATGAAATATTGTGGTTCTCGGAATGATTACAAAATTATGCTCCGTTTGATAATGCAATGGTAAATTTTATTGTACAAATTGTAATTAGTTTTAAATAAATCGTTAACATAAATTAAACAATTCCTTAAAATTACCCCAGAACTATAAATGCTAAATCGAAGTTACGCGGTAGAAAATTTTATAAGTCCGCACTAATTTTTGTTAAAGTGAAAATTGTTTGGCGTTACCTTTAAAATCTGGTTCTTTTCTGGTTACCAAGATGAATGACCATGAAACCCAGTATCAATTCTTTATCGATGGTGTACAGTTGCATAAATATGAGTGGATGCCTTTTCCAACACGTGTAAGTTCGTTTATCGTTATTTGTGAAAATATCCTCAATCCTTCAATATTTTGATCCAAAAACACTGGTAACTCACGTAAGTTAAATTTACTTTTTAACTTTTATATCTTTTATTCGGTTTTAATCGCACTTTTTACTGATAAATTATTTTCTTTTAGGACGCTTAAAATTTCACCACGCCATTCATCGAATCTAAATCAACCACCTCCTCTATCCATTGTTTTACCATCGTTACTTGTGTTTTTCAAGGCAAATGTGATTTTCCATTGATCGAAATTTAAAATCAATTTATTTGACGTTATAGTTTGCAGGTTCGGTTTAAGCCCAATGTGACTTATAAAATTTTAATAAAATTTTTATGTTTCAGATTAATTTGAAGTATTTGCACCTCCTGTGATCTTCCAGTAAAGTTTTGAAGAAAATGTTTTTACCATTTGTGATACATTGAATTACGAAGCACTCCGATACGTGTAAAAATTTTTCTTATTTTAAAGTTTTACGTTTAACACATTTTTATAAATTAACTTTGAACAATTATTTTGATTTCACATTACATTTCTTATTACTAATTAAATTCATTTAAATTATAATTTTAACAAACATTTTTATTAACAGAAATTAAAACGTTGCATTTTTGAATTTATTTTGTTATTTCGTTCCGTGATCCTTTCTTCATGTAAATTTATGACGTTAAACTAAATTTTTGGTATCAGATGAAACTTTTACGTTTGAACAAATAAGTCATGTGCTACCTAGAAGGACGGGCAGCTACCCAAGGTAACTTAAGTTGAATGAAGATTAAGGAAAGCTCTCAGTGCAATCCAAAAGCCATATGACCTTGGCTGCCTGCCCGTCCTTCTAGCTACCCGTCCTCGGACGGGCTATCATCTAGTTACATACAGTTGTGCAAACTTTCTTGTTTGTCCTTCAGGTGGATACAAGTTTGTGGTTCTGTGGTACGTCTGTCCATGAATTTTGAAAACGTATGGTTAATTAATGCTTAATTTTAAAGTCTTTCAAAAACTTCCCGGAACACTACATTTTGTGTAAACCAGTCTGTAGTTCTAAGTTGTCCTTGCCTAGAATTGTCTTTAATTAGGATTTTTATATTTTGTCGAAGTCGAGATCGCGAGAGAGCTACATAGAGTTGTCCGTGTGAAAATACCGGTTCAGTCAAACTAATTCCGACATGTTCGTATGTTTGCCCCTGCGATTTGTTTATCGTTACGGCGAAAGCGGGAATTATCGGAAACTGGCGTCTTTTAAGAGTAAAGGGCAAATTACTGTCTGAAGGTGCAATGTCAATTCGAGGAAGGATAACAATTTGCGCTCTGTGCGACTCTGAAATTATCTCGCACGTAATGGAACGCCGATGCATATTTCGAACGACCATCCTGGTACCGTTACACAGCCCTTTTCCGGGATTTAAATTTCGAATCAACATTACTATAGCTCCGCGTTTTAATATTAATTCATGTGGAGGTACTCCTGATGGCGTTTGGCTGTTGAGAAATTCTGGAGGATAATAATTATTAATAAGATCATTACTGTCCTCTGTAATGATCGAGTCCGAACTATGATAAATCTGACTCTCCCCATTTAATTGCCGAATGATATTGTTGTTGATTTCGAGCGTTTCTTTGTTGGTGGTTGCAAGAATCACCCGCTTGGAAAGCTCATCAACAGAGAGTTTTGCGATCGAGTTTCCGAATATCTTAGAAATAATGTCGCCTTGAACAATCATATCTGTCGGAATCTGGATGGCGTCCTCCGGGAGTCCCTCAACGGATGGCAAACTTCCATTACCAATATTGAGCAACCACTGGTTGAATTCATTTTGGTCTTCACTTCTCATATTGGAAATCAAGGACAATTGTTTGAAGTATTTCCAAAATGGACTCGACGTTAAACACGCTTCAATAACATCAATTCGTTTTCTCTTTGGCATCACCGGGAGTGTTTGGCGGAAATCACCTCCAATAACAATAGATTTACCCCCAAATGGACTGTTATTATTCATGAGTTCCCGCAATAATAAATCAATGGCTCGAATTCCATCCTTTGGCAACATTGTTATCTCATCCATAATGATAAGCGCGGCTTCTCTAATTTTCTTGGCTTCAGCTGTTGTTTGCTTCATTTTGGAGACCGATGTATCGTCCAACGGAACAGGCAATTTAAATCCACTATGGATTGTGCGTCCACCTTTCATTAGTGTTGCAGCAATTCCTGTTGAGGCAAAAGCGACCACCGTTTGACCACGCCCTCTTAAGAAGGTTATTAAAGTATTATAGAGGTACGCTTTCCCCGAACCACCTGGACCGTTAAGGTAATGCAGTCGGTGATTGTCCCCTAAATCAATTCCATCTATTATGCTCTGGAACGCAATAAGTTTTTGAGGATTCAATGTCGCGATCAGCAATTGAGCTTGTACTGCTTCTTCTTCCCGATTGAATTCTTCTTGTTGAGTTATTGCTTGTTCAGGTAATGCAGTCGGCTGTGGTAGTCCAAAAAAAGAGCAAGACACTCCGTGTTGCTGAAAACCATGTTCGATATCATTTAGAGCCAGGTTAAAAGATATTCCTTCATCATGGTTACTGAGGAAATCGACAGCCATGTGTCCTCTAAATTTTTCCCACAGCAGCAAAGGTCTTGCTGGCAAACAGTAAATGCAGATAAATGCAAAAGTTTGCCGCATTTGTGGTGGCAGCTGGAAAATAACAACTTCGTCCAGACATCTCTCCCATTCATCATCTGAGGAAAGAAGATTTCGATGAAAAGCAGCTTCTTGGAACGTTGCATATTGGACATCGTCAACTGTTCGAAGAAATTCATAGCTTGTTGCACCCGGAACATGAAGCAACAATAATCGGAGATGGAATCGTTCCAAATCATTTATTCCCACCGTGTACATGCGAGTTACTATTTTTTCGCCTCCACGCTGCCGCGCTGTCCATGTACTTCTATTGAATACATAATGGTACGGAATTTCTGTATATAGAAACTGATTAGCTGTCACATCGTTTCGATGTAGTTGAAACCATGCCGTGAGCTTAGTGTTTCCACCAGACGCTTGATCAATAGCTTCTTGCTCATGACCGGCTTCAAAATAAATTCTCTGTTGGCGATATAAATGAACGGGTAGTCGATAAACCACATGCGATCGGTCGTGCATTTTAGATTCAAGCAAACGCCACATAGCTTCTGGCGCACTTACGTATCTGGTGTCAATAAAAGATGCAACTTCATCATGAATCAATTGTTGATCGTCTCCAATACCAATAACGACGTTCGCGCAATCAAGTCCTTTGTAAATGTACTTAATGACCCTTAGTGATGTGCAAACTTCTACATTGATATGAGCGTCATACTTAAGTACCAAAAACTTGTTGTATAGAACAACAAACCGATTATCCATCATCTTTCCTCTAACTTCCGTCGTAGGTTCCACTCGTCGACGATAGCGCGGATAACCGTTAATGTTAGTTGTTATCTCGAGTTGAAAATCTTTAGGAAATTCTTTTTTGCATTTACCATTCTCCGTGCATGGCGCAAATGGATGTGAAGCACCGCAAGGACCGTGCATCATACATCGAGTAACAATTTCGAATAATCGTAGGTTTAGTGCGATGTCTGGTATCTCGGCACTAACTACATCGTCGATACGTTAAGATGTTTTGAATTTATCATCATCATGGAGCACAATCAGGATATGAGCATGAGGAAGACCTCGTTTTTGGAATTCAATGGTATAAGCAAATGCTTTGCATCGCCCTAAAACATGAAGAATAGTTAAATCTTCCATTAAGGCCTTCAACTTTAGCTTAAAGACCCTGGCAACTAAGTCAGGACGATCTAATCCCGATTTTCCCCGTCTTAAATTAGTTGTTATTTCTGGCCACTTTGGATTTGCAGTGAATATGATGAAAAGGTCAGGTGGGCCGTATTTTCCAAAAATTGACATTGCATCTTGAAGTCTTTGCCGCATGTTTCTCGGAGAGCCTTCGAAAGAGGAAGGAAGAATAACCGACAAACCAGCTTGCACTCCAGCATCGTGTGCTGCATTTTGAATATGATCGGATAGACCTTGATACAATTCAGTACGCAATTTACTTTGTTGATATCGTATGTAGTTCAAATTATTGGCTTCCACTTGCAAATATGAGTCGACAATCCACTGTTGCGTAAGTTTTCCCGCACTCATGATCGGATTGAAATCGTTTCTAATTGCTGTTTGCGCAACTTTAAATTGTAACATGCTGATTTTATTACGGGATTGCCGATATCCTTCGCAACTCCAATTGGGTTGCCACCCCGGTTCGCCAAACGGATAAAGAATGCCATAAGTCATAGGGTCAAGATTTGGACTGAGAATATTGATACGAATGAATTGTTGTGCATTGTCGACGGGATTTCGAAGATAGATACGGATATCACGTTCAAAAGGAGGTTCGCCGTCATCATTTACGAACACCATTGCAATTTCATTGAACGTTGGAGCATTGTAACGTCTTTGATCAGACTGCCGATCGCGCCGCATCACCATATTGACGACCGGAACTGGTTGTCCTTCTTCTTCGGCTCGTACACGCTCTTGTTGCTCAATTTCTTTCATCAGGCAATATGAAGCTGCGATACGATTGTTGACGCGGAAGAAACGATCGATTTTCTCAATCACTTCAGGTAGACAACCTCTATTATCAGGCAGATTTACTCGTTCATTGACCGCTTCTGTCGTGTCCATTACATACAGTTGTGAACTTTCTTGTTTGTCCTTCAGGTGGATACAGGTTTGTGGTTCTGTGGTACGTCTGTCCATGAATTTTGAAAACGTATGGTCCGTTACCCGGCATTGAAACAATCTCTGCTCCCATTGAAGCGAAAGAAACCGAGGAATTGTAAGAGCGGATGTGCTGACGAAAGTTCTTGTAGTAAGGATTATCTGAAAGCATAGAGCGAAGAAATTCGGGATATAACAATAGATTCCCATGTTGATCGAGCGGTTGCGGAATCTTCACTTTTCCTTTATGACAGCAGTTGTTAAATTGTTTATCAACTGGACGCTCCTTGGCGAAATTCTTGGAGCCGCAGAACTGACAGATGGAATTCATTTCTCCACAATCGTGTCGAGTAACGTGAGATTCATCAAATCTCAATGCTCTTATTTGGAGTTGAATTGCTTGACTTTGGTATCGATTTTCTTTCTGTCGATGTATCGCATGGGACCGAGCGTCAGCAGCTTGCCGCGCTTGAGTTTCTTCTAAAGTTTCACGTTGTTGACGTATCGCATGGGACCGAGCGTCAGCAGCTTGCCGCGCTTGAGTTTCTTCTAAAGTTTCACGTTGTTGACGTATCGCATGGGACCGAGCGTCAGCAACTTGTCGCGCTTGAGTTTGTTCCAAAGTTTCACGTTGTCGACGTATCGCATGAGACCGAGCGTCAGCTTGTCGCTGTGATCGAAGCTGTTCTTCTGTGTTATTAGCTCTTGTACGTGCTTTTCTCTCACGATTTAATCGCCGTCGCTTTGCAGCAGGATTTTCAAAATTTTCATTATCCATTATGGAAGTTCACATAATGCTTTTTTGGAAATAGCTGTCCTATATAGACCAAATGATACGATGATACGTTGATCCGATGATACGTTGATACGATGATACGTTGATCCGATGATACGTTGATCCGATGATACGTTGTGCGTTCGGTTCGGTTTGCTTCGGGTATTTCCGTGGGACAGACAGAAAGAAAGACTTGGCCTTTTATAATAAGAGATATCGTGAGTTTTTGGTTAAAGAGTCGTTGGGGGGGGGTTCTAACCTTGGCAGATCCATAACTCTGTTGGTTTGGTTTTCGTGGAGATGCCATAACGACAGGTATCTAGGAATCCTTCGGGAAACCTGGCCTCAATCGTTTAACGGAGACCTGATCTCAATCGTTTATTATTGCTTAATAAGAAAAATAAACGATTGAGGCCAGGTTTCCCGAAGGATTCCTAGACATCTCACAGTTGTCATGGCTGTAAAATGAAACTATATGATGTGACAAATAGTCGAATTGGAAATCATTCTTGTAGTGAATGCTTCTGGTAGTATCGACAGTCGGTCGAAAAAATAGTCGGTCCGTTAAAAGTCGGTCCGTTAAAAGTCGGTCGGTTGAAAGGCGGTCGGTTGAAAGTCGGTCCAGTGGACGGGAACCGTCGAGGGTGACAGACACTTTCAAATTATATAATAGTATAGATATAGATACAGATCAAATTATATAATAGTATATTGTCGAGTTCCATTGACAAGAGATTAGGGGTATGAAGTAATTATGATAGTTAGTATTATTGTTTAAGTATTGTAGTTAGGCAGAAACTCTGCTAGTTTTAAGTTGTATTGTGAAAATTAAATACTCAAAGTAAATAAATAAATAAAAATTTGTGAGTGTTTTTTAAAAAGTTAAGTGCTACCAAATAGAAGTTAACTTGTACTAGAACCAATTTTTTACCACGTTTTTAAACGTTTTTCTTTTTTAATGTTTTCACCGTCAATCACACTGTTTTTAGTTTTTAATTTTATTTGCAGAGTTTCCTGGTTCCATAACCTGTTGATTTTTACTATTCTAGATTAAAAGAAGTTGTTTAAACGACAGTTTATTAATAAAAAAATACATGCACGAAAAATGTGTAACATCACCATTTTACATTACTTTAACAACCTTGTCAATGTTCGTGACCACGAATGATGATGATGATCTTGGATTTACATTGCAAAATTAAACTCAACAATGGAGTCTATCCGTTTTAAGAATGCAGAACTTAATTGTATGGGTCGTTTACACGACGCAAGTTGATAAGTTAATTGTTAAGTTAATTTTAAGTTAAAATTAAAATTTAATTAAAATTAAAATTTTGGAGGAAATTAAAAGTGAAGTTAATTTAGAGATTAATAAGCCAAACCGTCTCTGGGAAAGAAAGTGGATAAGTAGAAGAAATGAACTTGGTGCAAGCACATGTCTATTTAAAGAATTATATGCAGAAGATATGTAAGATTAGGATACGCTCGCGCGCACGTTAAAATTTTGTATAGAATTATTGCAGTCAAAGTATAGAATAATTTTCGTCATTGTAAAATTTTTAAATCAAATATTATAAGTCGAGATGTATTTTTAAATTCAATAAAGCAACTCGATGTCTGGAAATTAAAATTTAGTATGTAATATTTTAACGTGCGAATTCCATAAAAGATAGGTGGAATAATTCTTATACTAGCACTTGTTAAAAACAGTGCATGTAAATATCGTAGTTGAACTAACGTGGCACACTTCTCACAAGAAAGATTAAAGCATGTCAGCAGTTTTTGATCGATATCAATTCATTTTAAATCTATGCTGTCGATTTTAATGCATTAGCAAATTGCAATAGAACTACACGTTCAGACACTTTCAAGTGGGATAACTTAGACTGCCTGGCAAAGTAAGACATGTGCTCACACGTGCCACTGCAAACCGTGAGAAGATTATTATTCTACTACCTTATCGCTACATGTGTACGAATTTGTATGCATTTATATGAAAGATTTCGAAACCTTTTGCGATAAAAGTTAGTAAAAAATTATTAAAAGCGACCCAAACCACACGTGTATCTGCAGATAAACAGTTAAATTTGCGATAGGATTCAACATGTGTGACATCTGCGTCCAATATTTTTCAAGCAAAGATCTACATTTTTCAAATTCAGGAAAGGGATCTCGCTTTCGATTTTAAACTTATAGGGATCGATAATTGATTTGTTGTCCTTTAATTTCCGATGTCAGGTCATTTGAGGGATCCAATCAAATTAAAGAATTAGCATTTAAGGAGAAGTTTGCATTCCTCCAACGTGTAATTTTTGTTACCGATTTCTGGGGGACACAAATATAAGGCGAAGCATTTGCTCGCAAAAGCTGAGGTCCATGGTGATCCATAGAAGCAGCCGAAGGCCCTGCCTGGCTGCAGGGCGAATCGCTTTTAACAGCGGACTTAGATATTTACTGCAAGTAAATTAAATAAATAGAGTCTAGTGTAGTGTTGTGCGTACAGGTAACACATTCATAATATTTAAATTAATACGAACTTTATTTAAATTGTTTATCGTTCTTTAAACCAGTTATTCGATATTTAAATTAATGCGAACTTTATTTAAATTGTTTATCGTTCTTTAAACCAGTTATTCGATATGTAAATTAATACGAACTTTATTTAAATTGTTTATCGTTCTTTAAACCAGTTGTTCGATATATAAATTAATACGAACATTATTTAAACATTATTTAAATTATCTATCGGTTCTGCAAAGCATTTATCGGTAGATTAAATCAGTTCTCGATCTTTTAAATTGTTATGAACAATAATCAAGCATTTTTCGGTACATTAAACCAGTTGTCGCTATTTTTAAATTATTATGGACAATAGTTAAAACATTTCCGTAATAAGCATTAATAAATTTTGTGTCAAACATTTTCGGCTTTAACATTAATTAAACGTTAATGAACTTTATTATTAAATTATCATTGTTAAACCTTTTCGAACTTTATCATCAAATTATTGTTGTTCCGGATTAAGCATTTCCGTAATAATCATTAATAAACGATGTTCTTAAATTATCATTGTTCCGAATTTAACCATTAGCTGAATATTATTATAAACCCGTTTCGAATTTTATGTTACTGAACCTTGTTATAAATTACCGATTACTTAATGTAACTTTTAGTGACGTCGTGTATAATCAACTACGTTTGTTCGTCGTTGAAATTAAACAATACTCATATTGTTTATACTCCGGTCACAGTGTAAATTGAATACACGCATAATATGACTTTTAATTGAAATTAGTCGCGGGTTTTCAAACTAAATGCTTCGTATCAATTTTAAACAAGTGAATTCTTAAATTGTTTATATATAAACAAATTCTATCGATCATTATCGAGTAGAATTACGTTTCGGTTTTATCTCGTGATGCAATCCATCAAAGCTAGAGCACGTGCGGTCGCGCGGACCAACGACCATAAAAGGTCAGCACCGTCTCGAGTTCAAGTTTATCGAATTAGGGAACATCCCGTTTTCGTGTTCATCACCAACAAACCCCCCCCCCCCTACCGAAGCATTCCCGATTTATCAACCCGTTTTTGTCATCTCGAATATTTGAGGATTCTTGCCTCCCAAAACAGCATCTCACACCGCACCGGCACAATCTACTTGGAATCATCTCAAATTGGAGCACACCTGTACTTTTATGTAAGCATACTTTTTAGTAATTTTAAGTGTTATTATTGTACCTTGTGGTCAGTTTTGACCACTACATTTCAAGAACCCTCAGTTTTACCATGAAGTCGATATCGCAACCTTTTTGTATTTCCTTTTGTGTGTTAATACTTATTTGGATGTGGTGTAACCACGCCGATGAAGTCCTTATTTTAAATTGTTTATTGAAACAACGTCATATTTTGAATTATGTTTTATGTCACATTTAAGGTTTAATAAATTAGACCAGTCATATTTTGAATTGTGTTTTATGTCATATTCAAGGTTTTACCAATTAAACCAATTAGTCTGTTCCATTTTGGTGAACAGCTGTTTAACTTCAAGTCAATATTTTATCGCTAACTTTTTCATGTTATTCAAGCCAGTGTATATATTTTGGTCTTGCAACCATTTGTAGTTGTAAATTTGATTAGACAATTGTTTGCAAAGTGTCAAATTAATGTCCTTGTATATTTCGTTTACTATATCTCCTTATTATTTATTTATGTGTTTTATTATTTATCTATGTGTTTTATTTGTTGCTATGTGTTTGTTTTATTTAGCTATCGTTGTCAAGGTAAGATTTATTAAATGTAAGGTATTGTAATCCAACAAGATGCCACCAGTGTGAGAAGCAACGCGTTTAGTCAGAAAGCTGTCGTGTATCAGCTTGGAAGGGTGATTTTGCATCCCTTTCGAATGAACCTCGGTTCAAATTCACGTGGCGCCCTTGTATATACTCCGTGTGTAAATTTATCCCCCCCCCCCCGTTTGAGACAACATCTAAAATCGCGATCGAGGATTGCGCGGTCGTTGATGAGAGACCGACAAATCGCGACGTTTCGTCACAAGCCCTTCTGCTCCGTCAAAAGAACCTCCCCTTCGCGGCTCGAGCTAGTCATCACGTTTAATCTCTGTTCAGAAGGTGCCTTGCTTGCGGTTTGTCGTGTAACAGATATACAACAATATTATAATGCATTACGTATGTCGGAGTCATATTTCAATTTATTACTTGGTAAAGTGGCACCTATGAAAAATTTTAGTGCATTGACAAGAATGGGGAACCACAGCGCTTGACCACGCCTATTAAAAGATGCGCGCGGTTCTTTACTTAACCGAAAAATAGAATATATTCTATTCTACTTTTAACGTATTCACTTAACGAGCAACTTGATACTTACAACTTGATGAAGTGTCCACACGCAAGTTTAAGTTGTCGATTAAGTTAAATTTAACTTAATCACTTATCAACTTGCGTCGTGTAAACGACCCAGTACTCAAACTGTGACTTTCGAGGGTGATTGGATAAAATTTCTACACGTTTACACTGTCGAAATTTTATTTGCGAATCGATGACTCTCGAATATTTTTTCTAAAAGCTTCTGGCAAATTAAAAAACTTTGGACAAGATAAATTGCTATTTGATAAAAATATACTTTTAACTCGATTTTTTTAAGTATCAAATAAGTGACATTTGTTTTTTGTCGCTCTTAGGGGACGTCCATAAATCACGTGAGGTGTTTTTTTAAAAAATTTGACCCCCCCTCCCCCTTGGTGAGATTTGGTGAGATGTCGTGGGACTCCCCCCCCCCCTATCTAAATCTCACGTGAGATTTTCCTTATAATTTTTCAATAATTAAATTTACTTGATATGTTATTGTATTTTGCTTTATTATACCACTAATAACTACCTAAGCGTTAATACTGATATCTTCTATGTACTACATTTTTTCTGTGAAATAAGCGGAGAAAAATGATACTACGTTTAAGGTGAACTATATATTTACGTATTTACAAATACGTCTAATGATTCCTGTCTTCCTGTATTACTACAAAAAGATGAATGTGTGAGATCACTCACTCCACGGGAATTCATGTGCTTCCTCTATAGTAATGATTGGACACATGACGTCCGTGTCTTTTGGTAGAGATATAGGAAGACAGTCATTATACGTATCTACATCCTCCTCGTACAGCCACTCCAGCCTATCGTCCACGACGCATAGCAGCTCCTCAGCCCGAACGGCAACCACACGCGTTGGTCGAACCCTGACCACAGGTGCTCGCGGAGCTGCATGCAGCGCCGACCTGTGCTTCTGAAGCTTCACACGCGAAGCAAAGTAGATGCCGCACGTCTTGCAGCATCTGTTTTGTATTGTATTTAAAAGAGATGGGCAGTAGAAATCGTACGGCATCTGGGAATAGCCTGCATGTTTGGGAGACACCGTGAGGCATTGCCGAAGCAGGAACGGTGAGAACAACTTCCCATCGTGTTCACCAGGCTCCGGCACAGTCGGTTTTCCGATCACTTGGAGGATTGGATAAGGTGGCGGCATGAAGCGTCCGCGAACCACAGTGTGCAGCGCACTCCTCAATGGCTTGCAGCAGTTGCGATTGTCACACTTGACCACCTGCAATTAAATTTCATTTAATAGGCATTTTAGCATGAAGTACATAAATATATAATAAATACCTGCAGCAAATATTGGCTTTCTCTAACATGGTCTGCATACCATTGCTCATCGGTCAAGTCGGGCACTAAAGATGGGCTATCCTTTGGTGTTACGTATTCGGCAACGACTTCGTGTCCGTCGATTAATACCGAGCTCCATACATCGGCCAGAACCTCGCCTGCTTTCTGGAAGTTCTCCCGTTCTAAGGTGGGATTAATAGTTTTGCCGCTGTCATTTAGGTGCGATCCATAATAGTCGTGAGGAAGAATCAGGCCTGTCAGTTCTCGGCTCAAAGGAGCCATTCGCCTTTCTACTTTGTTAAAAGCACTTCTCCCTGGGGCATTGGTCACTAAAAATATGCCGTCCAAGTCGTTCTCTTTAAAGTGATTTACAGCGTGTGCGATCACTTTAGGGTAGCGCGGATTTTCATCTGGCCCACCATCGCAAGAAATAATAATAACAGGCTTTACTTTGCCTTGACTATCCTTCGTAGATGCTTTAAAAGCCTCACAAGATAAAAACCTATTGAAATCATCAGCGTGAGATGTAGCCGTAGATGAAGAGTGTTTGGCACTGCGGATAGCGATGTACGTCGGCCCACTGTAAGTAACAGCTTCGGGGCGCCCCATCTCATTAGATTTGATTGCACAGATAGCGTACACACTTGGAATTAATTTATGTTGCGAAGCAATCACGAAGTCGTGATCCGCCAAAGAAACTTTGTATTCCAAGTGCATAAGCAATGGTGCCTGTTTGTTTGCTGCTGTTAGTCCAATGGGGACACGCGCTTTATCATCCTGAGATAAATAAATAACTTTATCTGGACCGAGAACTGAAGCAATAGTTTCCAAAGACCTTATTGAAGACACACAAAAATGCTGATCTGGGTGTTCCTTATGATGATCGGCTTCTGGGCGCTTGAGCTTTACGGGAACGGTTACAACGTGCCTCTTCGCCTCGGAGGTGTTAGTTTTTTTGGGGAGCAAGCGAATATATGTGCCACTTCTTGATATACCGAATCCGAGTTCTACCAGCTTCGAGTGTAAGTCAGTTAAGGTGTGGCAGGTGCGAACAAGTTCACACCGTCGGCGTTCTTCGGCAGAGGCACCAAACATGGCTATGTCTGCGATGGTCTTAAGAAGATCTGACTGTTGCTCCTCCAAGCGCGGACGTCCAGGGGTAGATCTAATATTCAAGGAATTTGCTGCTTCCGGATTCTGAGAATAGAATTTTTGCAGTTTAAATTTCTGAGAATCCCTGCTTTTTTTTGAATAAGCCGTGTGCATTTGCTTCCTTTTAAGAGCTCTTTCACATTGATCAATTTGACGTCGTAGCTCTACTAGCATTTTATGTTCAGTGCCGTCAGCAATTAATGAATTTTTGCGACGCTCTGTCAGGTCAAGTTGCGTACGAAGCTGAGAAATTTTCACCTTGAGCGCGTCTTGGGCCGGAGTATGGCGTTTAGAAGCAGTTGAAGAGGTGCCGACTTCATTTTCGTCATCCCAAATTTGAATGGGTAGTAGTATTTTCCCCTTTTTAGAGCCTAAAAATTGAAAATTTAATTCAGAAAATAGAAAACTCTTTGGGATATTTTTGACGAGAACATGTTACATAGCTACCCCAATCAGTCACCCTGTATTAAAGGTTGATGTAGAAATGTAACAAGAAACAAATATTAAACTTTTACATGAAGGACCTTCTTCATTATCATCATCAGCTAGCGCAGAAGTTAGAGGATGTTCTTCAGTAGAAGATGACGCAGAGGTCCTAGCCTGATCCACATTAACACAATTTGACGAAGAACCTTTCCCCTGTAAAATCAGAATTCGTAAAATGACAATAATAAATCACTAATTATTTGATTCGTCACGGTAAAAACGTTTTGTTTCAATTTAATATGCAATTTTATTTGAAAAATTATAACAAACTTTGTTTTGCTTTTTAAATAAATTTATTTCCGTCAATCAAACTGAATTTGTTATTTAAAAAAAATTAATCTTCCAAATTTGTTAGCGTTAAAGAAATTTTTCTTTATTATAAATAATAATTGTTCATTATTTCAAATAGAAGATTGTTTGAATCAAATAAAAGTTGGAATCAAATAAAATTTTTCTTTTAGGCAACTAAAAAACCTCAAGAAAAATATTTATTGGGGTCAAGATAACTTGATAGTTGGCCATATATTATATGAAATTTTTTGTTTGCTCCAAATAAATTTATTTGAACCAAAAAAGCATTTTTTACTGTGGTTATAATATTTAGTATTTTCTTTTCACTTTGTATATTATAAAATATTAAAATATCATATTAGAACTTACTTTGAAGATGAAAGTCAACATTGTATGTGCCTTCCTTACAACCGTGTCATTCTGTAGTTTTTCTATTTCTTTTTTTATATGATCACTAAGAACACTCTTATCGATGAACTTCAGCTTTGCCTCATTCCACAAACGATTAACTTCTTGCTGGCAAGATTGCTTCGTCTTAGCGGAATGCCGCTTAACATACGCATTATAAAAATTTTGATATAAATTCATGTCGTGAAATACAGTGAAAACCACTTGATTCGCGGATCAAAAACTAACAATATACAATGTTTGTACTACTCGTACTTCAAAGATTTATAATTAAAATTACAATTTCGCACTTTTAAAATGATATCTGCTGCGTATTTTATCTAAAAGAATTCAGACGCTTGCATTGCAAAATAAAATTGTGTTGGAACATAATTACCTACATACGAGAAATGATATACTACATTTTTTCTAAAGAAATGCTTATTATTAAAAAATCTAAAAGTGATTCGCAAGATATTCAATTACAAATTAACACCACTCACCTATTAAAACAAACAAGTAGGCGTCCAAGTATTTATAATAAAGAGAAAATATTATTGTGGCTAAACCTAAAACGTTCTTGAACAAAAGCAAAATTTTTGCCGTAAAGCGTAAATCCACCGCTGAATTTATTAATATAGGCTTATTTTAAGAAAATTTCAGATTACCTTCAATATTAAGGATATAGGCATAAAAAGGCTAAAAATTCGGTCTCTAGTTTTATAATACCAATATATTCGCTGAATTAAAAAGTTGACGTGAGATTTTCTTTGAGCCCCCCCTCCCCCTTGGTGAGATTTGGTGAGATTTTGCCGGACCCCCCCCCCTCCCCCATTTTACCTCACGTGATTTATGGACGTCCCCTTACACTTTAATTATTTGACGTTTCCCTGTGTAAATCTGACTTGCCGTTTTAGGCGACCTCTACTGCAATCCAAAACCAGATGGACCCGAAGCGCGTTATTATTCAGACACCGAGTGATCCTCACAACTTTACCCACAACTGTGTGATTACATTGAGTAAATTTTACAAAATTTCATAAAAAATTTATAAAGTAAAGGCTAGTTCATTGTGTGGCCGCTTTAACCAGAAGGTGCTATCCTGGCGCGAGTAGGTCGTTGACCGTCCAAAACGGTCGCCATTTTAAACTTCGCTAACATTTTTCAGGTCAGGTACAGAAGTTTTTTACACAATATAAAGTATAATCAATTCATTTTATTGTTTAATTAACCAACGTGATTGTGTACCATTCCACGAAAAGTCTTAATTTCTTCTAATGGAAATCATTACAGCTATGGATCAAATGTCAGCTTTGGAAGAATTAGAACCCCACGGCCCAATTTTAGAAACTTCATATATTACTAAAAATAGTTATGAATTTAAAAAGGAAGATTTGGAATACGAAAATTTTAATCCGGAAGACTTACATCACTCGATAGACATTAAAGAAGAGTGCGATACTGAACAATTAACTCGGAAGCAACCTTGCTAATTTAGACAAAACATTTTCTTAGAAAGGTGTCTTCTAGCACCTCCTAAGAGCGTTGCTACAAATGTAAGGTTAACTAATTAATAACAGTATTTATTTTCGAAAATTGTATATAAATTACTTCTACTATAAGTGATGTTTTCGTAAATCTATAGTCACCAATTTTCAGCATGGGTCATTAAATGTACGTTCAAACGTTGTTTCGTAAAACATTTATAGTCACAGCTTTCACAGGAAAATGGTTTGTTGCGCGTATGAGTCGTTAAATGTAGTTTCAAACCTCGTTTCGTTGCACATTTATAAGCACAAATTTTGCATGAAAAGGATTTTTCGCCAGTATGAATCATAAAATGAGCCTTCAAACCTCTCTTTTGACCAAACTTCGAATCACAAACACTACACACGTAAGGTTTCAACCCAGTATGAATCAGCCAGTGTTCTTTCAAACGTTGTTTAGCTGAACATTTATAATCGCACATATCACACACAAAGGGTTTCTCACCAGTATGAGTTCTTATATCATCGTAGTAGAGGTGAAGAGAGCTAAGTCACATATATAATATATATGACTTAGCTCTCTACTACGACGATATGAATATTTAAACAATGATGATTTGTACATTTATAATTGCATATGTCACAGGAAAATGGTTTCTCGCCGGTGTGAAGATAAAAAATGAGCTTTTAAATCAGATTTTCGAGCAAATTTCGAGTGACAAACTTCACACTCAAAAGGTCGCTTCCCGGTATGGGTTAACGCATGCACTTTCAAATTTTGCTTTGCCGAACATCTGTAATCACAAAATTCACCTGCAAATGGTTTCTCACCTGTATGAATCTTAACATGAACATTTAAATCTGCTTTTCGTGCAGTTTTATAGTCACAAACTTTACACTCCAACACTTTTGTGCCACCGTGAACTTTTGCATGTTTTTTGAGTTGAGTCTTATTGATAAATTCCGCTTTACATATCCCACATTCGAACTGTTGGAGAATCGCTATTGGAACTTTATATTCTCCATCCACTTCTGCCTCGAAAACTGAAGTTTCTTCTTTAATATCAATCGCATGATGCAAGTCTTCGACCTTAATTTTAATATCTTCAATTGGTTCAGGTTTGATTTCAACCCAGTTGTGTGAATCGCACGGCGTTTGGACGATATTGAAAGTGTCTTCTAAATTTTGTGAGACCAAGTTCACGTCCGGAGTTACAATTTCTAGCACAATCACCCAAAATCTTGATAACCAGCTGAAGAAATAATTGGATTTAAGAACAGATTTCTGAATATCCGGCGGCTTCTAGGTTATCTAAAATACGTGTACATTATTAATTAGCAAAACTATATATTTCACAAATTATAAAAACTGTTAGTAATCTTACATAATAAATATAATTAACGCCAGAAACTTTATACCAAAACTTTCTGACACATGACAGCTTAAGCAATGTCATTCGTGCGAAGCCCACCAGTGGCGCATTTTGCTGCACAACGTAGAAGTCGCCTATCCCTTGCAGTAGATGGCGCCTAATTTTACAATGACAGTCGCCATTTCAAGTTGTCATCCACATAGAATAAGGTGTGTAATTGCGTAAAAAGCGATTGTGTACCATTCCACGAGATATCTTGATTACTTCTAATGGAAATTGCTACAGATATGGATAGAATGCATACTTCGGTCAAGGTAGAAAACATGGAAATGGATAGGAAAGATTTAGAAACTTTACATGCATTTGACATTAAAACCGAAGAATTCCATGATGAGAAATTTAATTTAGAAGATTTGCATCATTCATCATCATTTTCCAAGTCAGGTACGGAAGTTTTTTACACAATATAAAGTATAATCAATTCAATTTATTGTTTAATTAACCAAGGTGATTGTGTACCATTCCACGAAAAGTCTTAATTTCTTCTAATGGAATTCATTACAGCTATGGATCAAACGGCAGCTTTGGAAGAATTGGAACCCCACGGCCCAATTTTAGAAACTTCATATATTACTAAAAATAGTTACGAAATTAAAAAGGAAGATTTGGAATACGCAAATTTTAATCCAGAAGACTTACATCACTCGATAGACATTAAAGAAGAGTGCGATACTGAACAATTAACTCGGAAGCAATCTTCATGCAAATCCAACGGCCCACATTTATTTCGGTGTGCAAATTGTGAGTATAAAAATATAAATAAATGCGTATTAAAACAGCATGTAAGAATTCATATGAACGTGAAACGCAAAATATGTCGCTTTCGGTGTGCCCTTAAGGTTGTTTTCAACAAGCATTTAAAATATCATACTGTTAAAAAACGGTTCATTTGTGAAATATGTGATTGTAAATTTTCAGTGAAAAGTACTTTGACAAGGCACTTAAGCATTCACACTGGCGAGAAACGTTTTGCTTGTGAGATATGTGATTATAAATGTTCCCAGAAATCAGATTTAAACAAACATTTAAGGACTCACACTGGCGAGAAACGGTTTGTTTGTCAAATATGTAACTTTAAATATACATGTAGATCAGCTTTAAAAGTACATTTGAGAACTCACACTGGCGAGAAACCGTTTGTATGTCAAATATGCGACTTCAAATGTGCACAGAAAGGTAATTTAAACAATCATTTAAAGACTCACACTGGCGAGAAACCCTTTGTTTGTCAAAAATGTGACTATAAATGTGCACAGAAATCACATTTAAAGGTACATTTAAAAACTCACACTGGCGAGAAACCGTTTGCTTGCCAGATATGTGACTATAAATCTTCACAAAAAATATGTTTAAAACGTCACTTAAAAACTCATCCTGACTAGTAAACGCTTATTTTTATTTTTAAATCTCAAGCTGCTGAGGAACGCATGCTTATGGTATTTATCGCTACCTGAAAGCTACAGTGAGATATCTTGCAAAAATACGATTTTCAGTTAGGTATTGAATTAAATTGATATCGCCCATTTTATTTAATGCAACATTGAAATATTTTAATATAAATATTCCTTTATTTGTATAGAACAAAAAAAAATGTAAAAGAAATATTCACACTTCAAATTCTAATTGCAATTTAACAGCCGTATTCATAAAAATATCTTAAAGTGTCTCTCAGAGATGTTTTAGTTAAAACACATTTTAAGGCTAAACAGTATTTTAAATGTAGTTCTATTCATAAACGCATTTTAAGAGTATATTAGCTACAACATCGTTAAAAGATAGAAATAGGTAATATGAACGGCGTGGCACGACAAATGAACTTATTTCAAGGGAGTTTAGTCTGGTAATGTGATTTTGTTGGTAACTACATTAAATCGTGTGCACGTGTACATTAACCTAAATTTATTTACTAGGTAAATTTAAAGCACTTTAATAAATTTACGAGAGTTATTTTAGTAAAAAAGTTTGAAATGGGTGACAATAAGCCAGATAAGAAAAGAAAAAGATGTGAAAACTGGCTAGATCACGATAAAGTGAGTAAACTTTTCAAAACTTTTGAATTGATTTTGTTAAAAAAACTTTTTATTTCAGGATCTACTTCTAGAATTAATCCGCGAAAGAGTCAACATTATTGAAAATAAAAACACTGATACAAACACCAACAATAAAAAAAAAGCTGCATGGAATGATTTAGTCAACAGGTAACCAAATAATTTTTGTATCTTTTTAAATTAAATATTTTTTGTTATGTACTCTTTTAGCTTTAATGGAATGTGTAAGGGTACCCATCGTACAGTAGCACAACTTAAAGCGCAATGGGGCACTGCAAAAATGATGACAAAGAAAGAAAAAGCTGTCGAACGCCGACAATTGCTTACAACGGGTGGCGGGTCACAAATTCCGATTGGAACTGAATTGGCTACCGATATATGTAGTTGGCTACCCAACGAATTTGCAGTAGATCGAAATTATGCTGACTCGGACAGCATTAATATTCCAGTAAGTAGTATTGAAATTTACAATTAACAACATTTAATAATACTGATTAACGAATAGCTTTTAAAAGATGTTTATACACCAAGCACCTCACAACTTGTGAGCAAAGAATTGGATATTCCCATAATTATAGAAGAGGATAGCAATACGACGAGACACGTATGTATATTTATATTTCATAAAATAATAATACTTGATTAACGAATACAATAATATTTCGAATATTTATTATAGCTTTTAAAAAATGTTTATTCGCCAAGCACATCTCAACAAGTTGCAAGTGATGAATTAGATATTAATGTTGAAAAGTCCACGAAGAAGAAAAAAAAGGTAAAACAAATCTTCATCTATATGTATATGTTGGTACATAAACTAAGAATACTTTTTTTTAGATCATCGTACCAGTGCAACAATTAAGTATCTCTAAAAGTGCAGAAGCGATAGCTGCCTCTCAGATTGAATCTGCAAGATTGTTATATGCTGCCCAAATGAAGAACGAAGAGAAACGAAGTCGTAATTTAGACTTAAAACATGAGCTTCTGCAAGAAAAACTTTTGTTTTATAAAAGAAAAAACATGGAATAAGAAAAAGCCCGTAAAACATTCCATCTGTTTTACCGTTTCTGTGGGGTCAACCAGTCCCGACCCACTTGCTTTTCTGTGTTGGCAATTATGGGGGCTAGCGGACTTCTTGCTTAGTGCAGGATTCAGGATGACTTGTTGGTTGCTTTTCTGACGGGGTTGGCTACACCTGCACGTCCTGTCTAGGCTAGGCGTGCCTATGCACTGTTGCAGTGGGGTTGGTCAATCTTAGTTGGGGGGTGATCGACTGGTTTTCCTCCTGTTACGGGCATGAAGGGTCGTTGGCCGTATTTTTGTCGACACAACAATTTACCTTTAGTCATACTCTAACTGTGATCTCGGTTTTGAGAGAGAACCGAGTGAGTTTTTTACGTCTCTCAATGACATATTGTCATTCCCCAGGGTACAACCTTTCTTCCTTTCCTCAAATATTGCTCTATGCCCATTGCCTTTTCGTCTTGGAGGTGTGAGTCTGTTAGCTGGCTGTCCACGACGCGTTTTTTCCATCCATACGCGAGGACGGGCTATCGCTCATGTCATTGAGACCGGGACGCATTGGCCATATCAGTCGTTTATCCTTCCCATAACCTGATAATTCCACAATTCCAATTACCTTATATTCCTCTCCTATTTCCTTCCCTCTTTTTCCCCATTGGGCTCCTAATTATTTTCATCCTGGGCGGGTTAAGGGTTTTTATTTTCATTCCCTGGTTTTTACTTCATAATTAGTGCATACCATCTAGCTACTAATTATTCCATCGGAATGTAATTCCAACGATTTAGGAAAGTTTGTTGAAGTCTTGGTAGGACGATCTGTTGATCAAGTATTTTTTGGTCAAGTTATTAATTATTTTATTCCTATGTGTTGAGAACTTTGAGTGTCTCATACCATTCTCTCACAAAATTTATTATTTATAATAAACAATTATTTATCCACCTTGTGGTGTGATTTAAATAAGTTATTTTTTTATGTGTCTTATTTTTGTATTAATTTTTAACTTGAATCGGTCATCCGTAAACAAAAGTGTTTATCAATTGATAAATTTTTGGGTAAGCCTTTAGAATTGTTTTTATTATTAAGTGTTGTAAATTTGTTTAAGTTTTTTATTTCTCTCTTTGTTTTTGTACCTTTTTGTTATTATTGTTAAGTCATTCAATGTAAATATAGTATTGGATTTTAATTATATGTTTTCCAATTATTTTTGTGTTTCTTTGGTTTTTCTTTCCACGTATAGCTGACAGCCTACGCCCGATATATTTTTGAATATTTGCAAACCGACTCTGCTTAGCCGGCAAAAGAGTATTTTAACGTAAAGTAAGGTAACAAATGTCTTTTAATTTCATAATAATTTATAATAATAATAGCATGCAATTTTTTGAGTTCTTTCGTGACTTTATTGCTCCAGCAATAAAGTGATTACCAAGTGATTTGAAGTAATGTTAATAGCATTACATGCACATATTATTTTCAAAAGTTATTTTCTATAAAATGCTTTAAAATATGTTTGGACCGTCTTTCAGGTTGAGCATTTTCAACATGTTCACTTCTTTCCAAAGGTCTTGGTTGAGCATCCTCCATAAACTCTTCCATATTTAAAACAAAATTTATTTATTGCAGGTTCTACATTGATCAATCAATTATTAATAAACCATATTTAAATTTTTTATTTAATAATTTTAAATGTAATCACCTGGAAGTGGATCATTTAAATCCATACTTATATTGTGAAGAACTGATGCTAAAGCCACAATAACTGTTTTAGCATTAAGTAAAGATACAGGGAGACCATGGAGAAGGCATCGGAATCTTTGTTTCAAAACGCCGAAACATCTCTATGGGGTTTCTCGTTGCTATCTGTGCCTGGTTATATCTTTCTTCTCTCTCATTTTGTGGTCGTAATAAAGGAGTAAACTAATAAGGTCGAAGTTCATATCCCGAGTCGCCAAGTAAACGGCCTCGGAATTCTCCTGATTCGAACCGTTCTTTTAAAACCGATTCGTTAAATATCCTCGAGTCGTGAGTGCTACCTCTCCATCTTGCAACCAAATCTCTGATTCGAAGATTAGCATCACAAACAGCCTAAAAAGTATAAAATTATACACATATATTCAAATGGCTTTATTAGTAAAAATATTACTTGGACATTTAACGAATAGAATCCTTTCCTATTAATATAATATTGTGCGAGATCACCTCCACATTTCTTAATTTTTATGTGGGTACCATCTATTGCCCCAATAACACCAGGGAAATTTCGAATTGCTTTAAAGTTGAGCATCACTCTTTCTTCCTCGCCTATAGTTCTTGGCATTTTTATAAAGGTCTTTGAGTGACGAGCAAGAGCACGAGCCACTCTCGCACAAATGCGACTCACAGTCGCTTGACTAAGGCCATGAAGATCACCAGCATCGTTCTGAACCTAGAAGTAAATATTATGAACCAACATTCATACAACAATATGGGTATTACTTTTACAAAAATATTACTTACTTCCCGTCGACCCCAACATCGAATTGCAATTAATACTTGGAGTTTGGGCGATGTTCCACAGCCTCTGTTATCAAGAGTCAGGTCTTCTTCAACAAACCTCACTATATACGACATAGTTTCTTTATTGAACCTATACTTCTTTTTAAATTCAACATCACAAAGCGTGAAAGGGTCGAATCTCGGCTTGTACAATTTCCTACGACGCGTAGGCGCATCACCAATCATATTAATATAACATTAATAGCATTAATAGCCGCTATTGCATTCATATTGGTTTAATAATTTAATACCGGTAATTTATATATTATGAACAAATATTTTTAGGTTACCTAACTTTAAAAGAGGCTTATAGTAGGTATGTATGTACTATAAAAACAAGTCACTTAAAACAGTCTTATAAGAGTGTTTTAACGCTATTGAACGTTTATGAATAACGTTTTTTGACACTTTGCTTAAAAAGGGTTTATTAACCTGTTTTAAATTTTTATGAATACGGCTGTAAATCTTTAACATGAGTTATCTCAAATTAACTATTTCGTTATATCTCACTGTAGCTTTCAGGTAACGTTATGTCTAACAAAGTGTTCATTAATATGTGCTTATTTGTGTTCTTCATAAATTGTAATTTTACTTGTGTTCGATCTTTATTTTAATTTATGCATCTTTTAAAGAAACTGCCCCTACAGATATATTGTAAAGTTATTCAATCAGTGTATTTTCAAAATAGTTATAAAAAGAATTAAAAAAAAATTAAAAAAATTTTGGAATGATGATATTTATTTCACTCAATAACAGGAATAATAAATTAATGCCAGAAGTCTTCAGTAATCGTCAGCGAAGCCCAAATGCGTTGGTTCTCACTTCAAACCACGTTTCAAAGTATTGGCTGCCAAAACCAATAAAAGCTGGTTTGCACCAACCCGGTCAAGGTAACATTTGAAATTGTACTTCTTCTAAGGTGAGTCCGTCTCTGTGAGCAATCGCTCATCTCCAAAATGCCACAATGACACCCATGTTAAAATTGCAGTCTGGAATGCCAACGATCTGGGTCCAAAATGGGGCACTGCTCGTTAGTAATTTTTATTCTTCTAAATAATGGGTTAAAAATAGAGGGTTTTCAACCAAAATCTAATCAGCTCTTTAGACTACTGCTTCAATCTAGTGCATAAAATTTCAACTCAAACGGTGCACACGTTTTTCTGTTAGTGTTGACGGAAAAACACCACACGATTCACATCATTAAAAAATCTGATGTGTGTAAAGATATAGACCTACTTTAAATATCGCGCCAACGAATTATGAGCATGACAACACTGCGGTAAAATACAGTTGACAACGTAGCGAAGAACGACCAATGAAAGACGAGTTATGGTGGAAGGAAGGACGCTATGAACAAGCGGTATTACTACGCTGGGGTAGGTCGGAGAGGATAGTGGTTGTGTTTTGTTTGTCGAGTCGTTTGTGAAATAATTTAATGTTACCATTTTTATTTATGTGCAAGCTTTTGTTAGCTATTTACAATAAGGTGAATATTATTCGTATATTTTATTTCAAAGTGGGTAAACTCATCATTTCCAAATTCGGTAACGTTATTTACTGCATATTATTAAGATATGTATTTAATGTTAATCAGATTGCCTGGAAGGCCTGGCAGGCAGTCCTCCGTTCGCCAGTGGTGCCATTAATTTAAATTAATCTCGCTGCGTATTAGCGTCGGGTAGATGATACAAGCTTGAACACCCACCCCTTAGTGACGGGAATCTGATTGAATTTGGTGTTACGTTTTGTAAAATAAGTGAAAGTTGCGCTTATTGTTGGAAGGGTCGAATTACCGACTTTCACTTTTGTATAACCCTTGTCAGGTAGAACCGATTTGACAAAGGAAATTTTTGCTTTGTTTGAAATTCTAAAAATGGCGATTGCATTCTTAGCTGATAGCCAGCGAGACAATCAGGCCTACGAATAATTATTATTATGTAAAACAAAATGTTTATGAATTTTTAGTAACAAAGTTACGAAAGCTTAACGCACTATGATTATGATTGATAATTAATATGAAATTTATATTGTATGAAAATTGCCCAAGGGGTAAAAATTACATGTATCATTAATTTATAAAAATGACAAGACTAAAACAAAACAATCGAGACATTCAATTAAAACAAATTAACAACAGACTGTGTGTATTATTTGTGTAATGGATTTTACTTTCTTTTTTCTGTGACTCATGAAATCGTCTGTCTTTGTGTTCATTTACCTACATGAGAAACTTCCAACGAACTTGGGGTAATTTTTGTAATCAAGCGGGTTTTAGGTTAATTACACAACGTAAGGTGTCTTACATGGGTATCTTAGCTAGATCACGAGCTTGCGAAATGGGGCCCCCGGCGGTCGCGTTTGAGGTTAGGTGCGCTCGCTTATACGTGAAGTTGGGTTTGCGCTTAGGGAGATGGTAGTGGGAAATTTAAATACTTGGTTGCAAAATTATATGTGACGAAGTTATATTCTATAGGGAATATAATGGCGTCTAATAATTAGGAATAAGATGGCGCCTCGAACGAGAGCAACATTGTGCAATAAGTGCGGAAAGAAATTTGATAAATATGAGGATATAGTTGGCTGTAGTGGTGATTGTAGCAGCTCTTATCACATTAACTGCATGGGAATCACTACCGAAGTGTTTTCGGACATGAACATTAGTGGTGAAATCAATCGTGGAAGTGTGGTACGTGTGTCGCGAACATAACCTGCAACAGCTTATCTAAAAACACCGTGAAACAAACGGAAACATATTCCGAAGTAATGGAAGAAAATACTGTCAACAAATTAAGAAAATTGAGCATGGATGAAAAAATCAACTTTCTTATTAAAAACCAACGATCAATGAATATCAAACTTGAAAATATGTTAAGAAAGTTAATAGAGATGTCTGAATTAATCCAAATCAAAGATAGAAAAATTCAATTGTTAGAACATAAAATAATCGGTAAGAAAACCACGCTAAATGTGGATAAAGAAAAACCACTCAAGTTAACAACCATAGTCCAATAGTCACACGAAAACCCAATCCTGTAAATGAGAATATACCAAACCAAACTCATATAGCTAACAAGATGCAAAATGCAAGCAACATCGAACATCAGCCAGGATTTGAAGGCGAACAAGATTAAATCAACCAAGGAAGTGATAGTCATCAGGAACAAGAAGGTTTTAAAACAGTAGATTACAGAAGAAAAAGAATGTACAAAAAAAAGACTGGGAACTGGAGTTGTATCGCAGCAAAAACAACAAACAGGATTCTCGGGACCGGAACGTAAGGTATGGCTAAACATTTACAGAGTAAACCAACATGTTACAACCACAATGATCGAGGAACACATAAAAGGACAACCCAAATTTGAAAACGAAACAATTCAAGTAAAGGAATTAACCATCAAACCGGGTCAACTCAAAAGCTTTGTTATAACAGCACCACTAACAAGAAAAGATGAAATGTATGAGCCTTCCTTTTGGCCTCCCAACGTAGGAATAAGAAGATTCAAGTTCCACATGACAAACAACCAAGGTGCAAGTTTTTTATAAGTAAAGTGCCCACAATAAACAAACAAACAAATCTCACAACACAAACAATTGGAAATACAATCAACGATACAAACAACATAACAACAAAAAATAAAAAAGATAAGATAAATGTGATACACCAAAATGTGAGGTCACTAAGAAATTCAATAGAACAAACCGAACGAAGTATAAACGAAATGCAAACAACATGTCCCGTAATCTGTATAACAGAACACTGGCAATCTAACGAACAGCTGGAAAATATAGCAATACAAAATTTTAAACTTATGTCAAGTTATTGTAGAAAGCAAGGTGCACATGGAGGCGCAGCTATCTATATAAATAAAAACATAACAGGTAAAGAATCTGAAAAACTAAATAAACTATCTATCAACAATGAATTTGAATGTGCAGCAGGTGAAGTATTGCTTGGAAAAACTTCAACAATAATAGTTACCATTTATAGACCACCTAACGGAAACTTACAGATTTTTTTTGAAAAAGTCGCAGGAGACTTCAACATCGAATTTAAAGAGGAGAACAGGAACAAAGCAGAAATGCTAAGTCTAATGATGTCTTATAACCTTTATCCCAAAATAAATGAGTAGGTACACCAGAGAAGTAGGAAGTAGTAAAAGCTGCATAGACAACATCTTTACAAATATAGACAACTCGGAAGGTAGCGTTTTTAATATTCACATATCCGACCACAAAGCCCAGAAAATCACCTTTGAAATCGAAGAAGAAAAAAAACCAAACATGATATCAACAAAGATTTTTCACATCAACTGCCCATACCAACTTTGTAGAACAACTAAGAAAAGAAAACTGGAAAACAATATATACAATCGATAAAACAAAAGTCGAAAAACAGTGGGATGCCTTTAATGAAATATTTCTAGAACATTTTCATGATTGTTTTCCATTAAAACTAATAACAATCAAGAAACGAAAAACCATCACAAACAAAAACTTTGAAGTAGAACAATGCAAGAACAAATTAGACACTTTGTACGTTTTAAGCCGACATAGTGAACAATTCAATGATTTATATAAAGAAACAAAAATTCAGTATGATAAGCTGTTATTAAACAACAAAAAAATGAATTACGAAAACAGAATAAACAAATCAGACAACAAAAACAAAACAATGTGGGCAATATGTAATGAAATTCGAGGAAAAAACGATAAAAGAACAGATTTTCAAATTAATGGAAATTTAAAACATATAGCAGACAACTTTAACACATTCTTTAACAAAACTGCAGATACATTAATCAAGACTTTAAAAAACATACCCATAAATTACAACACAATAAAAGAAAATGACAAATAAATATATCTAAAGCCAACCACACCTGAAGAAATAACAAATGTCACAAAAACACTTCAAAACAAATACAGTAGCGGAGAAGACGAAATACCCACAAGCTTAATCAAATTCAGCATAACTGAAATAGGGGTCGTTCTGTCATACATAAAAAACAACGCTTGCAAACAAGGAATTTTTCCAAATCAACTAAAACTAGCGTTAATAATACCACTCTTTAAAGGTGGTAAGAGTGAAAACGTAAACAACTATCGACCCATAAGTCTATTACCAAGTTTTTCAAAAATCTTCGAAAGAATTATGTATAACAGAATTGTCAACTTTCTTCACGATGAATCTGATATCTTCACAAACACACAGCATGGATAGATAAAAGAAAGATCTACACAAACAGCAATCTTCCAATTCACTCGAAACATCCTGGAATTTATTGTAAAAGATCAACTGGTACTGGGTATGTTCCTTGACCTTTCTAAATCATATGACTCATTAAACACCGAATATTTAACAAAAAAACTCAATTTATATGGAATAAGAGGTAACGCAGGAAAACTGTTCAAATCATCATATCTTACGAACAGGAAACAAAGAGTCATAGTTACGAGAAATGGTCAAACTGAAAAATTAAAAATAACAACAAATAACATAGGAGTACCACAAGAAAGAATACTGGATGCAATCTTATTTATAATATACATCAATGACCTTAATTCCATAATAAAAAACAATGACGAATGTATTACCAACTATGCAGACGATACCAATCTTGTATCAGGTGCTGAAAATCAGTGGGAGTTAATAAACAAAAGCAAAGTACTCTACAATCGTTTACCATCTTCATTAATTGGCAATTTACCATCGGCATATACTGGCGGTCCATCGAACTGCAAGAAGTGCTACTGGAGAAACCCAGAATCGTAGTTATAATTTTCCAGCTCCGAAAATTCTTATCGCCATTACCACATTTTGTTCGGTTATCGGTCCTCTAACGCGCACGCTCGAGATCATTGGTGTATTTGTCTGGCGGGATTGGTACCATTGTCGGTCCCGTTGGTTTCGTTGTTTGGATCTGATCTAACCTCGCGAGAGACTTGGCCGAAGTTATTATTCCGAAAGCCTTTTGTCCTAGTCAAGCTTGTCCGTACTCGTTATTTACTGTTTAACGTTTGCAACGTCGCTCCTGTACAAAACTCAACTATTATAAGTTGAAATTTCCACCGCTGAACCACCAGTTGTGCAACTCTCAAGTCGGTGAATTAATAATTTATTCCACCATCGACTTCCAGTTGCTCTTTTCTTACCTATGGGTTAATTTGAATTAACCCCTTCTTATAGCTAACGCTGCCACCAGGAAAATCTTTTCTATCTGATGTAATTGATAGAGAGCCGATAATCCAAAGCTCGAATACTTACTTCCTCAAAGGGTTACTTTCTCATTGGTAAACGTGTGAATTGCGGATGACTTTCTCCAGAGAACGCAGGATATTAATGACAAGCACTTAACTACACTAAATATAAACGTATTTGTTTATAAGAAAAGATTTCATTTTTAATAATTAATGATTTATTTAATAATAGTAAACAATAATTAAAACAAAGATGAAAAACAGAACAACATAATTGGTTCCACAGATATATATAATATTCATAAAATATACTAATTTTAATTGAGTAATTGAAAGTTATATTTGACGAGAGACAGTAGGATAAAATATAATCCTTTTTTACAAGTTTACGAGTAGATAAAATTTACTACATATACCTTGATTTATATTCCTTGAGACCTTATTTGAAACGGCTGTATTGGCCCTGGGTGTTTCGAAGATTATTTAATGATAGAACATTTATTGGAACTTGTAATTATTTTAATAACATTTATGAACTCACGAATAATTTATTTAATCCGGTGTAAAACTGATTTAATTTAATAAAACTTATAAAAATTTTGAACACTTCAATAAAGCAAAATGAGTTGATTTTATTAATTAACTCGAAATTAACACTGAATTTATAACTTATTTATTTGATTTGAAACTTGATTGAATTTATTTAATTTAATAGTTGACCGAATTTCTGAACGCCATTACCAGGAAAACGGCTGGGCCGTCCCCTTTAGGTAAGGTAAAAACTAATTGAAGATTTTGACAAACCTCATACTTGAGGACTCACTCACGACTTGTTCACGACTAGCCGAAGACTCACTGAGGACTAACCCGAATTTTTAATCATCTTCCCTATTTATTAGAGTGAATTATTTCCCTTTTGTGGTGGGGTTTGAATATTGAAATACATAGAAAAATACTGCTATTTGGAGATTGTGAATTGGACTAATTAATAGTTTTAAGCTGTGTGCAAGGGCTTTTAGATAACTAAAATATTAAGTTATCGTCTGGTAACTTAATCTTGCCTCTATGATTTCAAAGCTTTTAATTTTCATGTTAAAGGTTCTAAGGGAAGTCATAATTTATAATATCTGTCAATTTTAATAGCACATAATTGCTGTTTGTTTTTAGAAATTGGTGATCTTTTAATATTATTTTGACTTCTTTCACATATGTCCTGTGTGATAACATAACCTAATCGTTTTAGTCTAGTCTTAATAGCTAAGAAATAATTATTTTATCAATTTACTGTCTCTGTAAACCAATTTAAGGGTCTAATCTTAAGTGGATATTTATGTAACATTTTACCCAAAACTGTGGGAACTAAGTTATATGTCTATCATTTTAAATTTATTACGCCTTGTGAACATAGGCGTATCAATGTTTTCATATTAAGATTTAAATTATTTATTTAATTTAAATCTTAATTAACTGTAATTTCATATTACTATTTTAATTAATATTAAATGAATATAGATAAATTAATCCTTTTTGTGATTAAGAATTATAACTTAATTTCTAAATAACATGTTTTAACATACCAATTCAATATTTCATATTTACTAACTACAATTTCCGGTTTTCGGTGTATATATAATTAAGAATTTATGTACGCGGGATGTTACACTCCATCAAAATTTTAGCATTCGAAGTATTGTTTACATGGGTTACTCGTACACGTAGTCGACTCAATTGGGGGTCCCGCTCATTTGTCTCGTGGGTTAATTTCAACATCATCCTACCTGTAGAAGTGTTCCAACACATCAATTCAGCAAGGCACGTTGTCGCTCGAGAAGATCTTCAAAGAATGCGTAACCTATCGGGGTGGCCTGCAGCCGTTCCGAGTTGGCCGATTCAGCACTGTACTCTCGTAGACGTCTCAGCCGGTGGGTGTGGTTCGCTTTTTCCGTGGCCAGGGTAAGTGGATTTGCATTTGCTGTACTGAGATTTATTTGTGTTTTGCGAGATTTGTATTCAATTCACAGAGGGTGTGTGTGTAGTGCCACCCTCATTTTTGCTGCTTTCTCGAGGCAGTTTTTGTGGTTCGACGCTCATTTTTTATTTGTTTGGTTGGTTCTCCTTCAGGGACCAACATTTGCTTTGTATTTGTGCACAGCTTATTTACTGTAACCGTTGTAACATATTGTCACCGATTTATTGTGTGTGATTATACTGTCTATTTTTACTCTGTTTTTTTATTCCCTCATCGAGGAGACATTTTATAAGCTTTCAGGATAAGGCTCGCAATAAAGATTCACGGCTCTCGCATACCGACGAGAACATCAAAAGCTAGCTTTCTAAGATCAGGGTTCCACGTTGAAAAGTGAGGTTATCGCTTCACGTGAGGGATTCATTCTCATCTCATTGAGTACCCTCTCATTAGGGGTATAGAGGGAGAAAAAATCCAACAGTTTGTCATTGCCATCAGTCTGTTTACGACTGGATTTAGCTGGCTCGCAAGTCGGGCTAATTTACTCCTTCGACTTCAATGCAAGTAAGTTGGACTAATTACGTCTACAACTTTTATACCTGTAGGTCGGGCTCAATTACGCCTACGACTTAAATATTAGTATTAGTCTAATTACGACTAATCTAATTTATAACCTGAAAGAAACAATAATATTTGTTTATAATACCTGGAAAATTACACCATAGTATAACAAAGCTCTCCCTTATCGAATAAAGCAACACCTCCAAGCTCCGCACAATGTTCATGGGGGGGGGGGGGGGGTTGAAATATGACCACTTTATAACAAACGTACATTTCTACTAATACTTCTATGCTCCTGTCTCCTGATAGGAAGTTGCACAAATCACATTCCGGCCTATGGCTTGTCGAGGAATTTTCGCGGCTGTGATTTGCTGACATAGACTAAACTAATTTACACTCATACAATGAGCTTGTAAATATTACTATACCTCAAAGAAAGGACCCTGTTATACCGACATACTTTCAATACCTTGTTTACCTCGCTGAGACGATATTCGTCCTCATATAAATTACCAAACCTTTAATATAGAGATAAAACATACCAATAATAAAATATGTGTAGAACACATGAAACCAAATACTGAACATCTCAATATTTACCTTGTTAAATCATAACCACAGTCCTTTATCACCATCAATTTAGAATTTACCACCAATAAATAGAACAACTTAAGACTACGTTATTACCTGAAGCAATGCCAAACCTTTCGGAAACACCTTGTATATTATGTAACCACGTTGATTGAATTATTTTGAACCGACACTAAATACTTGGGTCACCCTCTTTTGAAATACCCTGTATATGATACCACTAATATCGGAATCACCCTGTATATTGTAATTGAATATTTTGATTGAATTATTATTGACGATATTTTAATGTAATATCCAAGATATGATTATTAAATTATTAATAGAATAAACAAACCGAATTCTTTGAATACTGTGAACAATCTCAAGATACTCCGCCACGCTTTCATCTAGCGTCGCCTCGTGGAAATTTATTTCACAGAAAATATACCATAAATTATTAAAATTTGCTACTCACACGTACCCTAGTTAATTTGTAGAATATTCGTCTATAATCTCTTTTTATAAGAATTTTATCTTGATGAAATTTAGCAATAAAATTTGCTTTGTTACTAAGCACCGGTATTACACTTCCAACCATCGAACCGTTTCTGTCTTCGATCTTAAGATGGTTGCCTCGTCTTTTTACCCCCATTCCCTCTCTCTCTTTCTCGCACCCTTAAATCCTTTTAGCATCTTAAAAGATCAACCTTCTGTCTCTTTCATTTCCTGTTTTTACCTTGTTTATATTATATGTTTGAATTAAAAAAAAAAGACCGCGCTAATTTTATAACAAAATTGAAACACAATATTACAAACCTCTTGTTATTTGGTAAGTCCATGGTACAAATTAAGGGAAGTAAATTCAACCCTTGGAGTTTGAATACGAGATAATGATATTGAACCCAAAGTACTATTAAGTTCAGATAAGGATGGTGCATAAAAGGGCCTTTCAACATCTCAGTCAGATCAGTCATTATGTAATCGTTATGTAGCCGTCAGTAAGTCGTTAACGCAATCGTTATGTAGTTAGTCAATCGTCAGTCAGCCGTGTTTTCAAGCCAGTGCCGTTTTTGTAATTTCTTGTGTGTATCAATTATTAAGTGACTAAATCCGGTTGCGAATAATCTTTATTAAATATTGTGAAACAGACTGAGATATTGAAATCCTAAGCATCGATCATTCGGCTCAACTACGTTTATAGCAGCACCTCCAAAACCAACGAGTGGCATCAACATACCAAGTAAGGAATAATATTGTTAAGATTTTGTTTGTGTTTTCTCTCTTTGTAATCTTTTTTTTGTATATTTGTACATTTTTTCTAAGTAAAGAAATCATACTTCACTTTTCATTTTGTATTTTTATTGCTATCTGAGAGGTTTATTCCTACGCTTTCAAAGAAGAGACGCTACGAGGATCGAGGATACAAGTTTCCTGTAATTAACTTTAAAAAACTTTTTTGTGTAAAAATTTTTAAACCTCAGCCCCGGCCCACTACAATATTTCTTATTATGGCATACGGATCTCGTTTAAATTTCAAATGAAAAAACATCTTTAAAATGTTAACCAATCTAAACATAAATTCTATGAAAAATCCCTTAAACATAATCAAAGTTACTAGACAAATGCGGTGTTGCCGAGGTTTAACTAAGGGGACGTTAAACACGAGTGGTACAATGCAACCTAGATTAAGGTGCACCTTATAGTTAAGGGTTCCTTTGCTAAGCGACACATTTAGTCAAACATGGTGCAATCGGGCATTAATATCTTCTTTCTAAGTATGTTAGGTATTACCTGTAATCCGTTAGGTATTACCTGTAATCCGACTTGAGTTCGGGACGCAATTTACCCGTACCTTTTTCGGACCACTTCAAAAACCTTCGAAAATAGTGACCGCAGGACGCAATTTACATGCGCCCGGTCAAACATATTGTCATGATTCAATCGTCAATAGGGATTGACAATCACTAGTGATGCAAACAAGCAATTACAGGTCGCATGAAAATTCTTTTAAGATTTAGAAGGTTCTCCGACATTACATAAGACTCAAAGAAAGAGTACAATAAATTCGGTTAATAATAAAGACAGGTAAGGAATGGGAAAATCCAGGAATGATATCGAAAAATATAATCTAATATCCACAAATTAATTCATTAAAAATTGTTAGATCTTAAGAAATTGTTATTAAATAAAAAAAATGTATAATTATGTTAGATTAAGTTGTGCGTCAAAAGAAGAAATTACGTGGGTTTTTAAAATCGGTTGAACAATAATGCAACGGTGTGTAACAGAATTCTGTTACCCTGATCTCACTGTGAGAACCTATCTTTATTTCTAGGGTTTATGAATTTTAATAAATAATTATGTTACAAATTTTAATTATGTATGATTTTTCGACCAGCTTTGTATAACAAAGCTAATTTTATTTTTTATTATTATGATTTACAACTAATCGCTACAATTATTATTATAAATTAGCAACACTTATTAATAGCTCGATAAAAACCATTGATTAAAACACATCTTTTCTTACTTACTTAATCAATGATCTTTTAATAAAATGTCGGTAGAGTAGGTCGCTAACCGCTAACATTCAAGGTTGCATCGAACGCTTCGACTAAAAATCTCTCTCTTGCAAACGGATAGTAGTAACGCAAACACGCAAAATTTAAGCTCCACGAGATTTATTAATTTTAATGTTATTCGATTTAATAATATCGACCAGTTTATCGAGTTAATGACTAGTAAAGTCAATACGAGTGAGTGTTATCTTTTAGATTACCTAAGATCAATATATGATCACGAAAACCGATTTTATTACCACCATCGAAAATTTGTCGAAACACACGTGCAAGATCGAGCGAGTCCATTCTTTCCAAATCCGGAA
This sequence comes from Podabrus alpinus, assembly GCA_932274525.1. Classification (NCBI taxonomy): domain Eukaryota; kingdom Metazoa; phylum Arthropoda; class Insecta; order Coleoptera; family Cantharidae; genus Podabrus; species Podabrus alpinus. The sequence goes on from OW026452.1 coordinate 33,656,017, forward strand.
AATATCGCCAAACACCGCAGCCAATCCATTGAGGTGAATTATTCTTTTTTAACATTGATCCTAATATCATTGGACAAATCCGGAGAAGTGTAAAATTTCCAATAAGAAAAGAAAACTCGAAAAGCCACCAACACATCTGTTCGTTTAATTTCAAACACGAACAAAACCTCCACCATTTTGGGTCAGCAAGCATCGACGCTTTGCTAAACATCTGCCAACCTTTCCTAAGTTTCATGTGTGCAAAGACAATCGATATTTCAATTACAACAGGAGGAACAAAACACAAAATTGGTGACAAAATCGAATTTAATTGCTATTTCAATAATTCAAATATTCAATTTATTGCTACACTTTTTTAATGTTATTACAATATCGTATATCGTGTTTTAACTATATTTTAGGTCAAGCTTTGCCATTCAAAATCCTGACGATTTTGACCAGGAGAGATACACGATTATCAGATCTGATTACGTACTATCCAGTAATAATTTTCAAGGGAAACCGTAAGTAGTTATAAACACTATTTACTATATGATTATTGTCTAACAAAAAATACCAAGCTTGTAGCTAACATTTTATCACCTGCTTGCATTATTCTACCCTCAGTAGACGTAGTTAGTACTTCCTGCTTTTTTGGTAGTTTTAGTGCGATTTTTGTCGCAAGCATTTGATAAAGCAATTAAGTTCGTAGACACGGCAAACCAAGTGCGAAGGTTCTCTCCGTTCGACATTTCAACCGCAACCAAGCGACATCTATTGATCCGCTCTGCATGTCAAGTATATGTATTTGTGTTCAACATTATTTGTAAATCGTTACCAATTTTTATTTTTTAATACAAACATTCAATACTCATATAATCTGTGTAAGCAAGAATTCTTTTATGTTATATACGATTAACCCCAAATTACTTTACATTAAAACTGTGTGTTCAGAACGAGAAGTCTTTTTATTTTCTACTTTGATTTATTTTATATCGATAAGGATCACTAAGGTCACTGAACGTCCGTATTCGATATTGGCGCCCTACCGGAGAACATTACTACACGAAGAAAAGCTCAACAAGGAACCCACGAAAGCGACTTCGTCGCTACCCCGCTCTCGAGTACTTAGTACTAAACGTACATAGCTAAGCCGCTTCGTTAATTACAACTACGAGCATTAAGAGGCAAACTGTAACTGAAAGCGCTAATTTTTTTCTTTTGCAATTCTTTAAGTGACCTGCCAGTTACAGGTGGTTGTCCGAGATGTTCGAAAGATCGCGACGGCAAACGCATCGAACGATGAACGCTAAAAACAAAAACAAAGGTGTAAATAATTTAATGACACTTATTAAATTAATTAATTATCAAAAGTGCAAGGAAACTTACCAGGTAGAAAAATATCAAGTAGGAATAAAAGAGAATTTTTTCCAAATAACCTAGCAACGGATCGATAAATAAACGCTTCTTCCAAGAACGCCAAAGCGTGGAGCACGTATTAATTTCGTCTCCGAAAAAGTGTAGTAATAAAGTATAAATTAATGTACAAAGAGTTGAGATCTGAAAAGAAGTGATAATTAGCACGTGTAAAAAGAAAAATAAGTGTGGTTAGAAAAGAACAACAAAACTTACCTGGAATTATTTGGAATAAATGGTATGTTGATTGGATGAAACAATCCTATAAAAATAACGGGAGCCTAGATGCACAAAAACTGGAATCAATAGTAGAGGCAAATTTCTGGATCCTTTTAAACACTCTTGGATCACGAGATAAAAAGCGAGATCTTCTACGCAAGGAGCGACATTTATGTGTGGTAAGAACAATAAAAACTTAATGTTCATAACGCGGCGTGAGTTCGTGAATTCGAATAACATTAAACCGGTTTTGGGAGAAGAAAAAAATAGATTAACTTTGGGGCAGGATTACGAGTTAGTAATAAGAGTTTGTTGTTATTTATAGTTAAGATGTTTTATTATGTTTAATATTATAAAAATCAATTTAAATTAACAAATGCAAATAAAATTAAATTACAAATTGTATAAAAACATAGTCGTATCATTCGGGGATTTTTCTATCCCGTCAAAAGAGATTCGATTTCAGAATAAGAGCGAAGGAGCAAAATCGCAGAACCGACTACTAGAGAGAGGGGTTTTCACGCGAAAGGTAAATATTCAAAAAGCTAGCTGTGGTAGAACCAAAATAATTTAAAAATCAATAAAAAAGTCAATCATTAAATAAAAAAATATAGCGGGTGTCTTGCAAAATAAAATATACCCCCGCACACCGCAATATATTTTCCGCAAAGTGTTTTTTTTATTTCTACTATAAAACCTTCAGATTTCCGAATATCTATAGACTTTTAAAATCGCGATGCGGTATATCGTGCTATCGCCGTAGATTTTTTATAACTTTCATTACATTTATATACAGTTCACTCTTGAACCGTCGGCGTCGTGGGTCGGAACATTGAAAAGATATATAAAATATATCTATTGCGATGTTCTGTTTATCATATGGGGGGGGGGGTCTGTTGTAATTGGGTTAATTTCTCGACACCCCCAAGGAACAAAGCCGTAACTCATTTTTACCTATTTTGCAGGAAAGCGGTTTGAAAGTTTCAAACTGTTAAAAAAATTCTCAACGATTTAACTTAACTGTAAAACAGTTGTTTTAAATGGGATTATATGTAAATTCTAGTCGGCTTTCTTATCGCAATTTTTATTTAACTAAATTAAGTCTAGAAATACGAATTTCTTGAGTTACGGCCTAACGTTAATTCAATAAATTCCATAGAATAAAGACGTATCTCATAGATACGGCTTTCTTCCTGTAACGAATTAACGTTAAATCGAATAATTCCATAGAATAACGACGTAACTTTAATAATGTGCAATCTTAATGATATTTTTGTAACAAAATATACAGGTTTGGTGGTGAAACTCCACTGATGATCAAAGTTATAATACGTAATGTTGATCCACGAACTTGTGGTACGTATTTATTTAATTATTAATAAAATAATCCGCTTTATTTCTTTTAAAAATTTGAAAAGCAAAATAAAAATATACAACAATAATAGCAAAGTACAATAATAACAAAGTAAAATTATTTTTATGTATACGAGAACAGAATTATTCCGTATCTGATGCGTTTTCTTCTACAGTATTTGTTAAAACTTTAAGGTTCTTGTAATAGTCGTGGTATAATTTTGGAATAGCGTTTGAAGTACAAAGATTGTTTTGGTCTTTGTATTTTGCCAACGATATTGGCAGCGTACCAGTTGTATAACATCGAGGAAGTTCGTTTCGCGTTAATGTTGAAGTCTGGTTCCTTGAAGCATTACGTCGGGTCTGTCGGAGGGGCACTGGCTTTTCATCGATATTTATGTTCACATATTGCTCAGAATATAATTCATAATGAATTTTAAGCACACTTGGAGCATCTTTAGAGATACTCAGGTGTTTTACTTTACTCCATTTCACTTTCTTTCGCTCATTATCTAATTCAAAGTTTATTTTTTCTTTCATAACTTCTTTAAAATTAAAAACCATTTCTTGATTAACTTCTAAGACATTATATGGTTTAATGTTTTTGATTTATTTTAATAAAAACAAATCTAGTCTTTTTGGAACATACTCCAGACTTGTAAATTGAATAAATTTGAAGAATTATTACTGTTTTAAAATTTATTGACCATTAAAGATTTTTGTGTACAACGAAATTATAAAGTTAACATTTGAAAAAATTATTTTATTAAATTTTTGAATTTATTTTATAGAAAAAATTTGGTAAATTGTGAAATTTTGTTGAAGACAGTTCAATATATGAAGGGGTAATATCTTTAAAAGATACCTAAATAAAAATTATGATCAATTACAAATAATATTACAATTTATTAAGAACACAAAAAAATTAATTCCTTAAAGCACATAATGATAATGGATACTTTGTTAGACATAAATAACATAAGCAAACGTTTCTCAGCAATCACCAAGCTCCATTTCATTTCATTTGAAGTTGTAAAATTCAATACCAACGTTTACTAGCTATTATGAGTTTTTAAATGACGTTTTAAATGGCATTTGCGTGCACATTTATAATCACATATCTCACAAGCAAACGATTTCTCGCCAGTGTGAGTCAGTAAATGAAATTTTAAATTTGATATCCGGGCACATTTATAATCACATATCTCACAAGCAAATGGTTTCTCGCCAGTGTGGGTTTTCAAATGCTCCTTTAAATGGAATTTGCGCACACATTTATAATCACATATCTCACAAGCAAAAGGTTTGTCGCCAGTGTGAGTCATTAAATGAAATTTTAAATTTGATATCCGGGCACATTTATAATCACATATCCCACAAGCAAATGGTTTCTCGTCAGTGTGGGTTTTCAAATGCTCCTTTAAATGGAATTTGCGCGCACATTTATAATCACATATCTCACAAGCAAACGATTTCTCGCCAGTGTGAGTCACTAAATGAGCTATTAAATGTTGTTTTTGAGTACTATTATAATCACATATCTCACAAGCAAATGGTTTCTCGCCAGTGTGAGTCATTAAATGAAATTTTAAATTTGCTTTTTGGGCACATTTATAATCGCATATCTCACAAGCAAATGGTTTCTCGCCAGTATGGGTTTTCAAATGCTCCTTTAAACAGAATTTGCGCGCACATTTATAATCACATATCTCACAAGCAAATGGTTTCTCGCCAGTGTGAGTTTTTAAATGTTTGTTGAAAGTAACCTCAAGGACGCACTCAAAGCCACATATTTTGCAAAGAAACTGTTTCTCGTCCATATGGGTTCTTAAATGCAGTTTTAATGTTCGTTTATTAATAACTTTATATTCACAAATAGCACACTCAAATAAATTTGGGCCTTTATATTTACGTGAAGGTTGCTCCTGGGTTAATGGTTCGATATCGCTGTCTTCTTTTATGTCGATAGAATGATGCAAATCTTCTAAATTAAATTTCATATCCTCTAATTCTTCGGTTTTAATTTCGTTACAGTGTTTAGGGATATATGATGTTTCTAAAATTGAGCTGTGGGTTTCCATGTTTTCTAATTTTACGGAAGCTGGCATTTTATCCATAGCTGTAATGAATTGCATTAGAAGAAATTAAGACTGTTCGTGGGATGGTGCACAATCGCTTTGGTTAATTTATCAATGAAATTAGATTGTTTATACCTTATATTGTGTAAAAAAACTTTTGTACCAGACTCGAAAAAAGGAAGCGTAAGTTTAAAATGGCGACCGTCGGGGATGGTCAACGATCTACTGACGCCAGGATAGCTCCGTCTGGTTATAGCGGTGAGTACAATGAACTAGCCTTTCGTTTATAAATTTTTAGAGAAATTTTGTCACAATGTCTCAAAATAATCACAATTGTGAGGATCACTCGGTGCACGTATAATAAAAATGACACGACCAGACACGACTTGTTCTATTCTATCGTATCTTCTTTACCGACCGAATGACTCGACCTTCTCCCGTCAGCAAAACTTGGGCGGCAAATTCAAATCGCATCTTTCCAATTCGACCAATTCATGAATCATCAGACATTTGTCAACTTTACTTATTCCAAAAGTTCACTATTTTTATTGAAATACACTTAACATAGTTAACTTTTGTGCAATATTTGTGCATCTTCACACAAATGAACTTGAAAAAGTCATTTAGCGACTCACCGACGAGAATCCGTGGGCGTGTGAAATTGTTGCCCAGAGATATTCTTTAAAAGCACATGTGGGTGGTCGTTCCGTTGAGTGATTTAGTAAATTGGTTTTAATTTGTAAATAAACTCTTTTTCCAATGTTACCTTATTGGGCGATTGTAATCTCCACCGATGGTCAAGGGTTTCTATAATCCTATATGTAAGTTCCAACGCCTCATCGGGTGGGTCGAGGGTACAAAAATATAATCTCTTAATTGGTAAGCCTATAAGTACTTTTTTAAGTAGGTAAGATTCCGAATAAATTATTAGAGCCTTTAATTTATATTGGCGTTATATTTTGTGTATATTTTTATTGTTATAAATATTGCATCGCGAATTTTGCGAATTTCATGTGTCATCACTAATTCATAATTCCAGTGTGTAAATATACATTATTCCCCGTCTATTCTTGTGTTTTATTTATCTACGTTCAACTATTGGATAAGTTCGGTAAGTTCCACCCCTGCAGGAGGCTACGTAAGAAGAACTCATCGCTCCAAGAATAAGTGAGTCAAAGTAAGTAAGCTAGCCTAGCAATGCTTAAACAACTACGACGCACAGTGGGGCAAGAGAGCTAAAACGTGCTATTAAATGAAACAATTAAATGCAATTTAGAGATACCCCTCCATAATGTACATATTGCTGTGTGTTAAAATGAATAAGAAAGGCTCCCGATGCTAAAATGAATCATATATTCGAAACAAGCACAAAATTCTAAGTCGAAAGACACTTTAAAAATTTGCTCTACGAGAAATTTTTATTTTTCAAAATTTCAATTTTCTAAATTTATTTGAGTCTCTCAGGATGAATGAAACATGACAAAGATTGCTAAATCTAAATAAACTGATGATTGTCACATCAGAGATGAAACAAAAAACTTAATTAGCTCAAAATTTGTAAAAATGTATTAATCATGATAACCTAGAAAATTTAAGAATTTGTAAACCAATTTACTCTGCAAATAACATTCTCTGTAAAAATGTAAGCATATCAAAAATTATGTAATTGTTTCATGCATTTAATGTGTATATTTTCAAAGGATAAATTAACAAATTAGTTAATAAGGGTCAAATTTGTGTAACGCCTTGCAAACAACCGAGAGGGACGAGAATGAGTCAAGAAAGAATCCAAAAATTGATGGAAATGCGAGATACCAATCAAACTGCTCGGGAAGATGTTCCAAAGGAAATCGAGGTTGATGCAGAAGAAAAATCTAGAATAAAAATAATTTATTAGAGAGAAATAAATTCAAAAATACATGGATTTGACTCACAAAATTCAAACAAGAATACCAATTGTATCGACTTTCAATCAAAAATCAGTTGACCTAGGGTAACTCAGCCGTGTGCACGCATTTTTCGATGCTCTCCGAAAAATATTATTTACCAGAATTTGGAGGTTAACCAAATTCATTTGACTTCGGAGAGGTTAGAAAGTTTCGTTTGTCCAACGTCGATTCTAAAAATAGATGTCAAGGACATAAACAAATGCAATGGAAATGTAATAAATTTATAAAAATTTATTCATATAAAAACTTTCTGGATAACAATAAAATCATTGCAAATTAATGGAACAACTTACCTCAATATTTTTGGAGATTCTCAATAGGAAGGATGCAAATTCGAGCACAAATTTCAGCACTACTTAATGTAAAATACCGCTTCAAACGACACCAATCATAAGTGATGACCGGTGGAATAAAGTTGAATCTTTGCAAGTAAAGATTAAGGCAGGGCGCACACACAAACAGCGAATAAATGATATCCTTTTTTGAAAATAAAAACTGCGATATGTTCAGGAGGCAGGTACAGTGAATTTATGATTTCTATAATTTGTTAAAATTTTGCCTTCAGCGTGTTAATAATAGGATTTGAGGAAAAGACTTCTAACAGAGTGTATTCTTTGATACCCTGAGTGATAAGTTAAATATAATCAAAAGTTTTTCAAAAATATTTTAAGCTTTAGAATAAGCAACAAATTTAAATTTATAAACATTTAAGCCCGCTAATGTAAAGCGAGAGTCTTGATTGGCTTAATAATCAAGCAACTTGGGATGAAGAGAGGAAACCTCTTTGTTTCGAACAATTATTTGTATTAATTTTAAAAATTTAAAAGGTTTATTCACCTTGGATTTGTAATCCAAGATTTATTTAGCATTAATGTTCTTTCATGAAAGACAGTTTGATAATTTTTCTTTTCTTTATTATAATAAAATTTGTATGGGAGTTGATGAAAGTTTTTTATTTCTTTTTTACTTAAAAAAGGAAAGCAAAGTTGAAAATATCCTGAGAGAGCCAATGAGCATAGCAACGTCGCCTCTAATAATTAATTTCGAACCACAAGGGACCCACTCCCTGAACGACTCAACCCGCGAGCTTAGTAAGAAGGGGCAATAATGTGTGTACCTTCCTGTGCCTAACATTTTATTAGGAGGAGGACATAGCAATATGAATACACTTTCGGTGGGCCCTCCGTGACCAAACCGTATGTGGAAGCAGTAAAAAATAAAAAGAATTCGGAAGTTGGATATGGAAAAGTAACAAGTGAGCTGCATAGGAAGGAAAACATAGCTCAACAGACAATGCAGGTAAATAAGCACGATGAGGATCAAACAGCACACAGTATGGAAAATTCAATTAAAAGGAATGTCACGGCATTGAATCCAGTGCAAATTCCTAGAATTAACAAAAATAATAATAAACAGATGTCGACACAAGACCAAATGCGAAACAATTGTGAATTAGAAAACAAAAATTCACGTTTGTTAACCTCAAACAGTATAGTGGATGAAGATGGTTTCACAACGGTAAACCATAAGAAGAGAAAGCAACGAGCGATTACCGTAGGTGACGATAAAACAAGCCTGGATGGCTTCACTGGTGCACCTAAAAAAGTATGGATTTTCTTATCAAGAGTATCCAATAATGTCACATGTGAAATGATAAAGGATTATCTAAACAACAAACCAGATATGGCTGACCGAGTTTTTGAAGTGGAAGAACTTCAATATGGCAGGAAAACAAAGTGTTTTCGAGTAGGAGCGGAATTTGCACTGAGGGACCAAGTTCATCAGGTAAATTTCTGGCCCAGTAATGTCAGATTTTCGAGATACTTTTGGAGTAGAAGAGTCGAAGAAGCGAAGGACGAGACTCGTGACACAAATTTTCAAACGGACCGCAGCAACAATGTAGTTACTTAAGTGTTTTCTTTATAAATATTCAGTGTTTGAGCAATAAATTGCTAGAAATTGAATCAATATTAATACATGAAAATTATAATCATTTGTTTTTAGTTGAGCATTGGATGCGCAAAGCTGAGCTGGACGCTGTGAACCTGGCCGGGTATAATCTGACTACTGAGTACTGTAGAGCCGTTAAGACACATGGTGGTACCTGTATATTCTCTAGATCTGATTGCAAAAATCTGAAACCGTTAAACTTGTTGAGCTATTGTGTGGAGCTCGATTTCGAGGTATGTGGATATGCGTGCGGGGATGTCTATTTTTTTGTGTTGTATAGATCACCCTCAGGTGATATGCAGGTTTTTTTGAGTAAAATTGAATCTCTCCTTTTGAGATTTTCTAGGCGTGGCATTGTCATTATGGGAGACTTTAACGTTCATTTTAATGTTGATGATGGTAGGGCCCAGGGGTTGGTTAATCTTTTTCTGTCTTTTGGTTTGTATCAAAAGAATTTTCAAAATACCAGGAACACTTCTTGCCTGGACAATGCTTTCACAAACCTTGAAGATGTGACCTTGAATACAAGGGATTATGGGTTATCTGATCATCTCAGCCTATTAATAAATGTAAAACAGGAGTCTTCTGTTGTAGATACAGGGGGTGGGGAGGTTGTTGAATACAGACCAATTACAAATTCTGGTTTGTCTCTGCTCTCTGGACACTTACAAGTAACAGATTGGTCATTCGTTGACAGTGAGAGAATCGATACTAGTGTCAAGTATGTAAGGTTCTGTAATTTGATTGCATCGGCTGTCTCTGATTGTTTTCCGAAAAAAATGCGAATACCGTCTAATGGCAAGGCCGATAATAATAAAACAAGGTGGTTTACGGAACAACTAAAATCACAAAGAGAAAAATTGAAATTATTAGTAGACATGCATAAAAAAAAGTTAATATCCAAAGATATACTGACAAGATTCAAACAATTTTATAAAAAACAACTAGTTAGTGCAAAAAGAGCTGCAAATGATCGTTTTATCGAAAATTCGGTTAGCTGCTCCGCTGCAGCTTGGCGTTTAATAAACCATAATAAAAACAAAAAATTTGATTCTCAGGGAACACCAACACCTGAAGTGTTTAATGATTATTTTACCAGCGTTGCTCAGTCAGTTGCGAATGCCCTGCCTTCAGCAACAGTTGATTCCTCTCACTATTTAACAGCGGATATTAAATTTACCTTTCGGTTTAGAGAGGTGAGTTACCTAGAAGTTAGAGATACGGTTGCCTCACTGAAAAATAGTAAAAGCCTTGATACCCTCCAGCTTAATGCTCAAATTCTTAAATCCATAATTAATACAATACTTGCGCCTTATACAAAGTTATTAAACTTGTGTATAAAACATCATATATTCCCAGATATGCTCAAAATAGCCAAAGTAGTACCAATTTATAAAAAAGGTGAGAAAACTGATCCAGCAAACTATCGCCCTATATCTATTTTGCCCGTATTGAGTAAAGTATTCGAAAAACTGCTAAAAACCCAGATAAACAACTATTTCGAAAATAATAACCTTTTTCATCGCTGTCAATTTGGTTTTAGAAACAACTTATCAACAACTCTAGCAATTAGTAGTTTATGTCGTGAGGCAACAAAGGCTTTCGAAAATAATGAATATCTTGACACTCGCTTCTACGACTTGACAAAGGCTTTCGATTGCGTATCACACGGAATTTTGATTGAAAAATTAGGTTTTTATGGCTTTGATGATGACTCGCTATTACTGTTGGGGTCATATTTGAAGGGTAGAACCCAGCATGTTCTTTGGAACAATAACAGATCATCCAGTAAAATTATTTCAATCGGGGTACCGCAAGGCTCTGTTTTGGGTCCTACATTATTTTTAATTTACATTAATGATCTTCCTGGCTGCACGCTGACAAACTTTATATTATTTGCGGATGATACCACAACTGTGAACTCAACCAAAAATCTTGAAGACTCAAACCTAACTAATGCATCAGTTTACGATGATATTAAACAATGGTTTTTAGCAAATAAACTCAGTCTAAATGCAAGCAAAATGCAGAGACTTGTTTTTACTTTGAGGCGTGTCACACTCAGCAATGAGCCGGTGGAGTTTCTGGGTGTTACGTTGGACTCCGGACTAACTTGGGCGCCACAGATAGCTAAACTCTGTAACAGACTATCAAGTTCCATCTACTTGATAAGGCAACTCAAAAGTATTGTGTCTGCACCCGTGCTAAAAATGGCATACTTTGGTCTAGTACATAGCAACTTATCCTATGCTATACTAGTTTGGGGTCACTCTGCTCATGCTGGAGAAGTGTTTGCCCTGCAGAGAAAGGTGGTCCGAATAATAACTGGGTTGGGTTATCGGGATGACTGTAGGGATCACTTTGCCCGACTAAACATATTGACAGTGCCATGCTTATTTATCTTACGTTCACTAGTGTACATACATATGAATAGATCATCATATGGTACGTCTTCGCATGCCTACGATACGCGTCAAAAAGATAATTTAGTGATGAATTTTCACCGACTCTATCGCTCTAGAGAGGCTACAGAATACCATGGTATCAAATTTTATAATGCCCTTCCAAGGGGTCTAAGGGAATTGCCTCCAGCTCAGTTTAGAAAAACTCTAATTTGTAAATTAATTAATCATGCCCATTATTCCACGGCTGAATTTATGAATGCCTGTGGATCTTACTAACATATAGTTGTTGTTTTTTCCTTATTGACGTGTGTAAATGTAATTTGTACATAATAACACCAATAAAGTAAATGAAATGAAATGAAATGAAATGACCCGGATTAGCGCGATTTTTCTCTACCGGAAGCATTTTTAAGAATTGAAATATTTAGTTTGAAACTTTGAAATTGAAGTATATTGTGACATTTTAGTACCTAATTCTAAACTTGTATTAAAGAGCATGTAATTTATAAAAGTACGCTACGGAACGGTATTGTTGAAATCTGAAGTTTAATTAGTTTTTGGGCTTTTTGGTTATGCTTTAAAGCATATTGAGCTTTCATTTTTTTTCCCTAATGGGTATTGAGTATAAGAAAACAGTCGCGTTTAAACATTGTGCCAAATTTTACAAATCTCTTAGGTAGATACAATTTTGTTTATTTTCGGAAGCAATTCATACAGGGTGGTCTAAAAAAATTTAAAGGATAATCCAGGTGTTTAAGAAGACAATCCCATTGAATAGCACTATATAATAATTTATTATAAGAAACGAGTATATTTTTGCAAAAGCTTATTATTAATTAGTTATTATTATATTATAATTATAATTTATTATATTATATAGGCGAAATGTTGATCAAGAACAGAGAACTGGTTGATATCATGATTACGATAACAGTGAAGATGATGAGGACTATGGTGATAACATATTCGGAGATTTTGTAGATTAATTTCATTTTCGGTAAGCGTTAATTAATAAAAAATTAATAATACTTTTTATTTTTATATTATTTTTAATAAAGGGAATTTCAAAAACACGAAAGAAAAAATTTTATTTAGATATAACACTATAATCGCTTCACTAGATGCAATTTTGTTTATTTTTGGAAGCAGTTCATACAGGGCGATCTAAAAAAAATTTTGTTGCTAAACCAAATAAGCTGTTTTTCGGTTAAAGAATATGATAAAATTGTATCTATCGATTTTTTTAAATACTACTAACAACCCTGAAAATATATATCCAACTTAGAAATCCATTCAAATGGTATTTGATTTAATAGCACGTTTTAGCTCTCTTGCCCCACTGTGCGACGTAGCCCGTAACAAATTATTGTTTTATTATAGGTACATACGATGTGTTTATCAATCACAATTTCGAGGGTTCTGATTAGATTTGAATTATGCGGACAGACAGACACGGAACCAGATCGTAAGGCTTCTTGCTATACTTTGTATATAGAAGCCTGTTTTTAAAGCTTTTTTTCAGAAAAATAGAGTAGATAAAATATGACAATATATTTTATCCGTTAATTTGATAACTTAATCCGTTGATCTGTGATCTGATAACTTAATCCGTTGATACCTTGATCGGTCAGATCATCGGATTAAGTCTACTATTTAGGTTGAAAATTACAGTCTTAAAGCACAGAATATTTTTGTTACCTATCTTAATATATAAATTAGATTTGAATTATGCGGACGGACGGACAGACACGGAGCCAGATCATAAGGCTTCTTACTATACTTTGTATAGAAGCCTAAAAGTAGCGCACTGGGTACCCAGACCTCTATACGAGTATTTCCAACACGATTTGAAACGCTCTGAATGATTTTGAATTATGCGGACAGACGGACGGACAGACACGGAGCCAGAGCATAAGGCTTCTTGTTATACTTTGTATAGAAATTCTTTTTCTGAAATTAAATTTATGATGAGACCCCTACGAGAAGATAATGTACGGGGTGAGATCAATTATCAATAAATTCGATATAAACGGAGTTACAAAAAAATCTCGACAGTGGTTTGTAGTAAAATCAAATAGAAGGTCAATTTTCAAAAATTAAATCGATTCAAGCAACCCTTGGATTTTTATTCAATTTTTAATATTAGTCAGTTCTGCTGTTTGTAAAAATGGAGAAACTCACCACCGCGCTGTGATTAAAAATTTTAAACAAAAAGGCCCTCGATAGGGTGAAAACCATGGTTAATTTCTGGAATAGGAGAGCCTTCAGCCTCCCCTCCCCCATCCAAATCAATAATCGAAGAGGTGGTAAGGGCAATTACCCCTAACCCCCCAAAAATCTCGGACAGTGCAGTATCATATTTTTGTCAAGAAATAAATGGGACATTAATTAATATTTTATTAATTGCTTATAAACATTTAGTGTAGTTCAAAAGGCTATCAGTAGATGGCACTCCTAAATTGAAAGGCGGAATAAATAGCTTAAGCACCAATCACAGACCTCTTAGGATTCGTAGCACCAATACAAATGAAAAATTGCAATAAGAAAGTCAGCTAAATTTCGGGTTCACCGAAATTTTTGCAATCTACATGTGTTTCTTGCGTGGACTACTTTTGTTACAGACATTATTTTGTAGTTTAACGATTTGAAAAGCTTTTTATAACAGGGGCGGTATAGAGTTGATGATAAAATTTAAAAAAAAGTGACATCTAAAAAATTTTTTTCTATAAAAATCTAAAAATGATTTTCTAAGAAACCCCATCGTAAAATTTTTCCCCACTTCACAGGTGTTGTGTACTTGTAAGGTAACATTTAATTAAATTCCACACCGTAATTATGAACGTAACTTTATTATCATAAAAATGCTTCGTAAGAGAATTTACATCGATAGATGGCGCTCAATATTCCGAGCGCGCCATAGTAAGAATGTATGAATATAACAGTCCTCCCCTTGTCATAAAACCTTTAGGGTATAAATCGTTCAGGAGGATTCCGTGAACGATTCTAACGTCGCAAGGTACAAGCGTCACTCGTATCTGGTGCAGGTACTGGCACGGGTGCATTCTGTATCTCTGAGAACTGTGGAGGCACTTCCAGTTTTGTATCTGAATTTGTTTTAATTCTTTCAGGGATTGGCGAGGTTGTCGTAATGCAAGTTTCTGGAAAGTTTGGTTTTACTGTAGTGTCAGACGTAGCAAGGTTCTCAGTAAGTGAAACAGGCATTAAATTTCTATTAACTGTATTAACTGTAACAGGCGTATTCTCCCCGATTGATCTAATTTGATCGATATGTCTCTTCCAAACATATCATCAAGTTTGACCAAGTATATTAACTTTCCTAACTTATGTGTTGTACTCTACCAAATTCCCACTTATTACTGTGTGTATATTCGCGTACCGCAACTCTTTCCCCCTCTTTCAAAGACCTAACTGTAAAATCTACTGAGTAGTCCGTATCATTTTGCTGTAGTGGTTTTAAGAAATCTAGTCTGGAACGAATTTCTCGACCAAACATCAAATAAGAAGGACTTACTCCTGTAACTGAATGCGGACTTTTCCGATAATGTAATAGGAATTTTGATAAATTTGTATTAATATCCCGTTCATTTTCACACATTGCCCTTAAGGCATTCTTAAATGTTTGAACATACCGCTCTGCTAACCCATTTGTAGCAGGATGGTAAGGAGGGGATCATTTGTGTATTATGCCGTTTGAAGGTAAAAAAAATTTGAACTCGTGTGATGTAAAAGTGGGACCATTGTCACTGACCAATACCGATGGTATCCCAAAAGCGCTGAACACTCTTCGCAATATCGTAATTGTATGTTTTGCCGTTATATTCTTTACCTCGTATATCTCCGGCCAACGTGTATAAGCATCCACTAAAATTAAAAAATATGAATTCATGAATGGTCCCGCAAAATCCACATGAACTCTCTCAAATGGGCTTGAAGTTTCCTCCCATGGGCCATGGGTGTATTTTTACTTTTATGGGGTTGTTTTTATATTTATTGCACTGTACGCAACCCCTTACTTCATTTTCAATATCTCGTGCAATTTCCGGCCACCAACAATAACTTCTAGCCAATTGTTTCATTTTAACTATACCCGAATGGCAGATATGTAGTTCCTGTAAAATCTTTTTTTGTAAGGTCCGGGGTATAACTGCTGTTTGCAACCTAAATAAGCAATCCTGTTGTATGCTAAATTCAGTCTGCTCAACATTGAAACGATCGGCTTTATTTACTGTTTTTCCGTGGCGTAAAGCGTGAATCAACTTGGAAAAACTAGCATCTCGCAATGTTTCTCTTGCCAGCTCTTTCAATGTAATCGGCAAAGCCTCAATCTGAAAAATTTCAAATGCATCAGGTTCATCATACATACCCAATTGTGTGGAATTAATTGGAAGTCTTGACATAGCATCTGCGTTAGAATGTAAATCCGTACTTTTGTACCTAATATCGTACTGGAAATTCTGTAAGAACAATGCATAATGTTGCATTCGGGTTGTAGTTAATGTAGGCAACTTCTTTGAAGGCGAAAAAATTTGTAACAAGGGCTTATTATGGTCTGTATACAAAATGAAACTTCTACCGTACAAATAATAATAAAATTTCTTTATTCCAAATATTATGCTATATGCTTCCTTGTCAATTTGTGCGTATTTCTGTTGTACTGCCGTAAGTGTTTGTGAAGCAAACTGTACCGGACGCTCGGTACCGTCCGTGTAAATGTGAGACAAAACAGTTCCCACCGCGTATGGACTTGCATCCGTTGCCAAGACCAGAGGTAGTTTTGGATCGAAATGTGCCAACACACGTTCAGACAGTATTTCTTTCTTTACTGCTTCAAAAGCGTTTTTGTAAGCTTTGGTCCAAACAAATGGTACACCATCTTTCAATAAATTATGTATAGGATATAACGTAGTACTTAAATTTTGCAAAAACCTTCCATAATAATTTACTAATCCAACAAATGCTCGTACCTCTGTCTTGTTTGTAGGCGTCCTAGCATTTTGTATTGCATCAATCTTTTGTTTTGTTTTATGAATACCGTTTCTATCAATGGTGTAACCGCAATATTCTATTTTGTTTTCCATAAAACAACATTTTTCGTAGTTTATTCGTATATTGTAACGAGACAGTCTTGACAACACAAGATCAAGTCTTCTGTAATGCGTAACATCATCGGGTGCTGTTATTTTTATATCATCTAAAAATACAGAAATTCCCGGAATATCTATCAAAATATTCTCAATTTCCCGTTGCCATATAGCCGGTGCACTGGCAATACCATACATCAACCGTGTACTCTGATAAAGCCCCTTGTGTGTACTCAAGGTAAGAAACTTCCTGTCCTCTGGCCGTACTTCGAGCTGTAAATACGCTTGCTGTAAGTCAAGCTTTGTAAATTTATCTCCCCCTTCCATGGATGAAAATAAATTTTCAATTGAAGGTAGTGGGTACTCATCCACAATCAAATTTGGATTTATTGTAATTTTAAAATCACCGCAAATTCTAATCTTTCCATTAGCTTTTACCACTGGGACAATCGGTGTTGCCCATTCCGAACTATCTACCTTCGTTAAAATTCCCTCTTTCTCCAAGAAATTTAACTCATTCTCAACTTTTTGTAATAACGCATATATGGAACTTTTCTTGCCTTAATGAAAATTGGCTGTACATTATTCCTTAATTTTAAATGTGCTTGTAAGCCTGTAATCTTACCCATATCTTTGCTAAAAATGGTAGGGTATTTTTGTAAAATTGTTTGTAATGATGTCTGTGTATGTAATGTAATGTGAGAAATATTTTCGAATTGATCAAATTGAATGTGTAATTGTCGAATCCATTCTCGACCTAAAATTGGTTTTCGATCTGTATTAACCACGTATAAATTTAAATCTTTGGATTCGCCCCTGTATGTACAGTTAACTTGTGAGAACCCCACAACGTCTAATTCGCGTTTACAATATGTAATTAATTTCAATTTTGTATTTTGAATTTGTAATTTAGGAAATAACGATTTAAATTGCATTAAACTTACGATACTCACAGCAGTACCTCTGTCTACCTCGAATTTCATTTGACGATTTTGTACTAGAAGTGTAACCAAAAATTTCTCTCTGTATTGACCATGCTCAGCATGTAAAGATAAAACTTCTTCTATTTGATTCGTGTTATCAGTATCTTTTCGCATGCACACCTTTGACAAATGACCCTTGACCCCGCATTTGCGGCAGATTACATTGGATTTGTTGCACTTGTTTGCAAGGTGCTGTGGTGAACCACATCTAAAACAATAGAAATTAGGTTGATTAATTTGAATGTCATTGCACTTTTTGAAACATTGAACGTCACCACTTTTCTTCTTGTCCTTGAATGTTGTAAATTTCTGTAAATTTTTTCTTGTATAAGCGTCACTTCCAACACGGTTTACCTCGGCGGTTGTAACTGTCCGATGTAACTGAGCTACATCCCGGGCTGAAGCTTCCATACTGACTGCTACATCCAGAGCCTTCTCCACCGTTAACTCCTTGTATTCCAATAACCGACTTTGTATATTTTGCGAACGTAAACCAAAAACAAACTGATTTCGCTGTGCTTTCTGAGATAGTCCCCAAATTTGCATGTAGTTGCCAATCTTTGTAGGGCTGTCAAGTATTCCTGCGCCATTTCTCCTTCACCCTGTCGACGTTGCAAGAAACGAAAATTCTCTGCAATTTCCAATGGTTCCGGATTGTAGTGGGTACCTAATGCCTTTATAATCTCCTCGTAAGTTTTGGTATTTGGTTGCGCTGGTGATATTTTGTCACACAACACATCGTAAGCCTCGGGTCCCATATAGTATAGTAGGTACTCTGCCTTCTTATCTACAGGTACCGAAAAAACCTTGAAAGCACTTTCTAATCGCATCACCCAACGATCCAATTTTGTAGATGGATTATAATTTTCTATCGAAAAAACTGTATGCACTGAATTATACACCGTTGCTACTGTTGGCACTGTATTTGCCCCTGTATCTTGTGGCATCGTAATGTAAGTATACTATTATGTACTCGCAAATTAAGTTTTGAAAAGAAAATTCGAATGTGAAAAATGTGCGTTCTTATCTTTGAGGTTAGGTTTCCCTCCGTACTCTTGTAAAAACTCGAAATCACTGTAAAATTCGAAATTACTTGAAAAACTAAATCTTGTAAGACTTCTTTTATCCTCGTCGCCACTGTTGTGTACTTGTAAGGTAACATGTAATTAAATTCCACACCGTAATTATGAACGTAACTTTATTATCATAAAAATGCTTCGTAAGAGAATTTACATCGATAGATGGCGCTCAATATTCCGAGCGCGCCATAGTAAGAATGTATGAATATAACAACAGGTTCACCATATAATGGATTTCTTTGTAAAGGAAGCTCGCTTATAATGGACTAATTATTTATGCCCCAAATATTAATTTATTTCATCAATGCATTAAAATTTGCATGAGATGGAATTCTTGAATCCCAGCTCTTGATTGTCCATTACAACCGAATTAATTTGGAAATCATGTTTTCTTTAACAAAAACATCAAATTGTCTTTAAAATTTAGTTTCTATTGTAATTACGGCAAAACTTACTAATTAAGTACTTGTAAGATGCAACTTTTGAATTTGAACTTCGCGCCAACGTCCTCTCCAGAAAAACCGCCATCTATTGAGAACTAACAAAGTTCAAACCTAAAATCACACTTCTTCGACGACACGGAAAATAACCTGGACCACCACGTTGTTAAATACCTACGATCGTCATCTAGTAACCAAATTCTTTCTTCCGGTGTACAAAACATAATGTCAAAAACAACTGTAACAAAACAAATGATCGCTCCAAGGAGAGACGACCATTAACTTCCAACACAAATAGAACTACCAAATCTGGGCAATGTCAATTCTTTTATTTACTGTAATATTCATGTTTGAGGAATGAACCTGAAGGAATGATTTACCTAAATCGTGACCTAATAAAACTGTGTATTTAATTACCCTGAAAGTCGATTTGTTTTAAATCGTTTTATGCTACTTTGATAACTTTTAATTACTTGTTTGATTCAACCCTTAGGATTGTAATAATATTTTTATTCATGTACTTAGCACGTTTATTATAATTGTTTAAGGCTATGTGTTTTTGTTGAAACACTAGCGGGTTAATAGGAAATACCTCTTTTCAATCTACCTTTAAATAACCAACATTTAATTAAAATTACCACCTAATTTAAACCAGTTCAACCATCTTGTATTTGAATAATAAAGTTACCTAAAATTTACCAATATTAAAACCCAAATCTAATGCCCGGTTTCTGAAGCTCGAGTTATGTTAAGATTAAGCTTAATCATAGTATAACTGTAGATTTTGAGTTTCTATGGCGAAAGTTATTCTCTGATCTCTGTTTATAGTTGACCTACGAATTTGGCTAGTTATGCATAGATTAACTTTCTGGAACATGCGCAATGTTGTCGAATTTATTATGACAGCTGAACAGCTGATAATAATTGTATGGTATATTTCACTTTAAATGAAATTAAAAAAGTCATAGCATCAAATTACGTTGATATAAAAACGTACAAACTATAAACGTAACATAATATATAGAGATAAGGTTAATTATTTTAATCTCGCGCCAGCCTTCAGCAATGCATATGCTTGGTCGACAGCATATCTTATCTCTATATTATTATGTTTCATCCATAGTTCGTACGCTTTTATATCAACGTAATTTGATGCTATGACTTGTTTTAATTTCATTTAAAGTGAAATATACTATACGTAGATTTTTACAAATTATTGTTCAAAAGTTTGTGTTACTTCGTGTTACTTGATATAGGTACTTAAAACTTTATTAAATAACTTTATTTAAGAAATTATTAATAATTATTGTTTGTGCCATAAATAAAGACGAAATATTATATTTTTACATAACGTGGTGTGTTTGTGACTTTAGATGCTTAAACGCTCGTCGCTAAACAGGCCACAAAACTAAAAGCGATGACCCGGCAAACGGTCATCTAAAAAACGAGTTTTCTAGCATTCACCTTGCCCTTTTTTGTAATCGTAGCTGTTATGAACGGATTGGCTTAGCTCTGTACGTTTAGTACCAAATCTCGAGAGCGGGGTCCTCCGAAGAGGTTCGTGGATTCTTAAATGAAATGCCTTGCTAAATAATGCTATTGGATTTGGGCGCCAGTCTTGATGCGATCCTTTTTGTTGACTTAAATGCTCTTATCAAGACAAAAATGAGAATAAAATTTTCTAGGCTGAACACACACACATTTAATGAAATAAAATTTTAAACGAAATTATAAATTATTGGAACAAATTCTTAATTATGCACACAAAAGATTTCAAAATATTACAACAGAAAATTTATTTATTTTCACCAAAATGAATCAATGCCCTAAGGCTAGGTCGTTCGAATCGGGTCTTGTACCGATACGAATAAAAAAATGTCTTTATAAAAGACTGCGTGTACCATACGCTTTTAAACTGCTAAAGCAGGCAAGTAACAATTTGTAGCCATTGAAGATGGTCTACAAATTAAACGACGAATTAATTTTTATTGAAAATTAGCTATTTCGTACTGATGGTATTAATAAATTTAACAATTTTCACACAAAATAATTTCTTAAATCAACTTACGGTTTTTTGATGTTACTTTTAATAAAAATATTCTCAAACGGGACATGTCTCCTTTTCGAATTATGGTAACTGAAATTCAGTTAATAATGTTTTGACCTAAAACAAAATTTAAGAAGAGTACGTTATGTAAAAAATTGTTAATATAATGATGAAATATAGCTGTACTTTTCAAAGTGAAAAATATGTAAAATCGGTTCGTTATCAATGCAATCACATGCGCTGGGTGTTATCAGCGGGGATCGGAATTCGCATCGGAAAATAAAGCAAGCTTGATTACGACATCTCCCAGCCATCTGGTAACTCGAACGGGTCAACTTGCGAATAAAGTTGATTAAAGGGTTCAAAAACGTCACCATTTGGACTTGTTGAAAGTTGCAATCGTCCATCGGGGGTGGTTACATCCCTCTGGTCTGCCCAGGTGGTCCGAGGTGAAAGTATTGAACAAAAAATTCCTCGAATACTTGGTCGACGGTGGTTTGTCATTAAATCCAGATTCAGGTGAACGGCCATTTTCAATCGAGCGTCTTAAAATTTGTGATTTCGATAAAATTGATTAAACGACTGAATAATCACTTGATGAAAGAAATAAACCATCACACCAATTACGACAAATAAACATCGTCACTTTGAAAATAACTTTGAGTGTAAAACTTTACAAAAACTAGTCGAAAACTAAATTTTGGTAGAGCACCAAAAACGTGCGTCCCTCCGCCATGACATCTTTTTTGCCAACCTTGTTCTTTTTTTTTTAAACCTACTTGATTGAATTGTTCGATCTTGCGCGTTTAAGGAAACTTTGCAAGTAAAATTGAATGTTATTTAAGTTGCATAACTGCAAGCATTGAAATACGAAAATAATTGATTAAAAATCAAATTAAATTTATAAAGGATGTTAATTTACAATTAAACTAGATAGAAATGTGTTAATAAAAATTATTAACATAATAAACTTAAATGGGATTAAAAAAAGGAAATTAATCTTGTTGACAAAAATGGATTTTGCCAACGCAAACCAAAATGTAACAAAAGTTTGTTACATGTTCTTCTGAGAAAAACTGATATTTTGTACTGTACAATGTAAGTAGACACTAAAAAGTAATATATTATTATTGTCATTAACTTCATATTATTTTAGAATGGATTTTTCAAGTTCCTCATCATCTTCAGATGAAGAAAAGTTTGATTTAATTACACAGATAGAACGGCCGAGAAATTTTCGTCAACGAGAAAACCAATTCGACAAATACAATGATGCCGAATTTAGGAACAGGTTTCGTTTGTCCAAAGAAACGGTAAATTCCTTGATAGATGTACTTTATGAGAAGCTTGAAAAAACATATACAAGAAGTAGTACATTAACAGTAGGGGAAGAAATTCTTATAGCCCTTCGTTTTTATGCAACAGGTGAATATTACCAAAAATGATGTCAGCTGAAGTACAATTAATTATATTTTTATAGGATCATTTCAAATTCTCATTGGTGATGACAGCAATGTCCATAAGACTACAGTTTGTAGGATCATCCAAAAAATAACTAAAGAGATAGCAACACTTCGGCCACATTTTATAAAAATGCCTGGTAACGAAAAGGAAATTATGGATGTTAAATCTGGTTTTCATGCAATTAGAGGATTTCCCAATGTGGTGGGGTGCATTGATGGCTGTCATATTCCGATAATATCTCCAGGAGGAGCCGACGCAGAGTTATTTCGGAATAGAAAAGGTTACTTTTCAATAAACGTTCAATGCATCTGTGACCACAATTTAATGATTCGGGATATCGATGCTCGTTGGCGCGGATCGACGCACGATAGCACAATATTTAATGCATCAAGAATTGGTGCTTCATTTGAAGAAAACAAATTTCCAAACAGTTATTTGTTAGGAGATAGTGCCTACAGTTGCCAAACACATCTCCTTATGCCTTTACTAAACGCTAGTACACAACCGGAGTTGAATTACAATGCTGCACATATTCAAACTAGAAATAGTGTTGAACGTACATTTGGTGTTTGGAAGAGGCGATTTGCTTGTCTCTCAATGGGACTTAGAACGAATGTGAATACGACATTAGCAGTGATTGTTGCAAGTGCGGTTCTTAATAATATAGCAATAATGAATAGTGATCGATATAATGAAATAATACCTGATGCAGTAGAGCAGCCAAATTTGATCAGAAATGATGAAACTGATGTTGCAGGAAATGCTTTAAGGAGATATATAATAAATACTTATTTTACATAGGTAAATAACAGATAAATAACATATAATTATATTTTTTATTGCTGACAAAATCCAAATTTCAATTTTTCCAATTGTCGTTTTATTATTTCTAGTTCAATTTTAGCCGTTTCTAGTTCAGATTGAGCCAAATTGAGTTGAACTTCAGTTGCTGCCAATTGATGTTTAACCATCTCTTGCTGTAATTTTGCAGTTTCACAGTCTAATTCGGTTTTCTCCAGTAGTTTCTTTTTGTCATTTCTTCTAAATCGAAAATTTTTCTTTTTTTTTGTATATAAGCTCATCACGGTTATTTTTAAACTTTTTTCTTTGAGTTTTTTCTTCTTTTGGTTTGGTTCAATGCTACATAAGTTGCAAATCAGCAAAATTGCATAATTTTATATCATCAAATTCTAGTTACTAATGTGCATTTTGCTTGGTGTACGAATAATTGATTGACGCAAGTTAGCGTTACTACTTTGTTTTTCTTGGTTTTACAATTACAAATAATATTTTTTAGTTTTTTTCTCGCTGTTATCAATTTTAATGTATCATTGAGTATTATAAAAATGAAATAAAAAATAATTAACGAATGACCCTTACAAAATTCTAAGTTCTATAAAAAATTCTAAGGTGTACGAATAATTTATGGAGCCACTGTAAACCTTCAGCTTTCCGAATATCTATAGACTTTAAGGCTAGCAATAGACGGGCATCGAAAACGCGGCGTTATTTCCGCTCTCGAATGTAACCAATGTATTTTAATGGAAAGCACTAGACGAGCATTTAAAACGTCGCGGCTCATCGGCGGCCGCGGTTGAGACGCTCGCTGTAGCATTGAAAACGCCGAACTCCGGCAGTTTCTCCGTCGCGGGTAACACGCTGGCTATGTAACACATTAGTTTATATGGTGGTCACTACATGAGCGTTTTGTTAGACCGCTCAGGGACACTCGCATTAAAAAATGCTCGATATGAAGAAATTTATTTAAAAATAAATTTTAATCTTTATCAATTTTTTATGCGTGTTAAAAAATTTTGTATCATGATACTAACTACTATGGTTTTTAAAAACCGAAATATGAATACGTTTAATTAAATGATTACTGTTCATGATTATTATAGTATTTTAGTAAAAGTAAGGATTTTAAATTTTGTTCGATTTTATTCTGATTTATTTATTGTTATATCGATATAATAAATTATATAGTACGCTCTTTTTATTGATACAATACGGCCAGTTTATAATTTCTCGTTCTTTAGGTACCAAGTACATTTTAAACAAATCTACAATTTCGTTTCATGTTGATACAAAACTAATTTGAATGAATTGCATTTTCATATTGACTGTACAACCGCTGGTTAAAAACGCCCGTCTATTGCTAGCCTAACCGTCGTGGGTCGGAACATTGAAAAGATATATAAAATATTGCGATGTTACGCTTACCATAGGGGTTGATATGAAGTAATTGGTAGAAATGATCAAAACACTCTTGATTTAATTAATTTAAAATTAAAACCATAACAGGTAAATTATTTTATTGTATCTGGATTCTCTTTGGTTGAAAGGTTGTAAACTGCGTTTGCCTCAATTCTCCATAAAAAATGCAAACGTTGTGGAATCTGTAAGAATGAGAGATTTGTGAGAGATAAAATATTGGTATTTGTTGATTCAATTGAATATGAGAAACAAATTAAATTTATTTATTTTATTTGTGAAATTAGGAGGTTGCGTTAATTTAAATACAAGTGAAATTCGTGACATTGGTGCCTGCGCGATTTAAAAATAATTGGTGGGACATTTTTGAAAAATGATAAGCGAGCGTGAAGATAAAGGACTTCGAAGTCGGACGTCGACGAGTACAGACACGTATTAAATAGGATAATTTTGTATAGGATTTTCCAAGTCTGACGTCGACATAGTAAAGATGTCGATCGTAATAATTTGAATAAATGTTGTATTAGATTTCGAATTCAGCCGTCCAATAGTTCATATGTGCTGACAGTATTAATTTTGAAATTAAGTTTTGGGATAAAAGTTTCTGAAAATAAGTTTTTGGATGTTAATTTTTTTTGAAAATACGTTTTTATTTGGAAATGATTTGATGGTTGCAATTAATAGTGATGCGAATGGAATTCATTGGAAGAAATCATTTTGAGTTGCTTACCTGTCGTTGAGTGTTTGGTTCAAGATTAGAAGCCGAATTTTTTTTCAACTGTAATATTCACGCTTCGACGCTCTACACAATACCGGTCGCATCGAGAAGCTGCGAAGAACATTGTACTTCGGTAAGATATTTTTGTGGCGCACTTAATAATTGAAATTTAAACTGATCGTTTTTTTTTTAAATTCCGGCGCGGATAAAAACAGTGGGGGTTTTATTTTTTCTTTGTGTACAAATATTAAATACTGTACAATTTAATTTGTTTGGATTTGTATGGAAAACCAATATTTTGTTTTTAAATTTTATTGTCGTTAATAAACTACATCATTTGTTTTCTATAACGTTTGCGTTTGATTCCGTCAAATCTAGCAGTAGTAAACCGAGAGGAAACAGATACAACTTTTGATTTCATTATATTGTCTTTATGAGAAAGAACAAATTAAGGTGAAGTACAAGAGTGATTTGATTAATTTACATGAGCCCACTATTGACCCTGAGAGTACATGCAAAGCTAGTCCGGAGCATAAAAAAAAGAGCCGTTGTTTTTTTTTGCCCGCTATAAAAATTCAAGAATTCAGTAGCTATACACGGCAATATATATATTGTCGTGTTCTATTCAAGTGAATGTCCCAGGACAACCAGTAAGTACCTTTTTTTTTATTAGTTATTTTCTCCCTCTGACTTTAACATGAAATAAAATCCTCTTTCAAACAATGTAACTTTTAATCAAATAAATAAGAACTTTTTTATGAACAATTAAATAAACACATCTTAACAACTACGTTTTGATGAACAATTAAATAAACAAATCTTTATAACTACGTTTTGATGAACAATTGAATAAACAAATCTTTATAATTACGCGTTCCCAAATCAATTACGTTTTGCAAAAACCGTTTTAATGTTATTCGACAATTTTGCACTCGCCTCGTCTACTCTTTTAATAGTTTAAGTTTCTCTTACCACACACTTTCTCTCTCCTTTGCGTTATGAATTTTACACTCAAATGGTCGACCTGCTGTACAAATGCGATCCAAAAATTCTCTGCTTTCTCTTCCAACTCCTATTTTGTGCATCAATTCTCCAATTCTTATTACCGGATTACTTTATCCAATGATTAACATCAATCCAAATAATAATATCTCCAGTGATTATTCACAAATTAATCTCACTTAAATTCAATTGCCCACTGGCTTATACTTCTCTAATTTTAGTTCTACGCACTTTTCTACGTTTGATTTACAATCAATTACAAACTTTTAAGGAGCCGAATATTTTGGCATCCGTACTCAAACGTAAGCTTCAAAGAGCACCCCTTTTTTTTTCGTATCCTTGGTTTTTTTTGAAAACGATTTTCACACACTTATGATCTACATTTTATTTTATTTTCATTGTTTTAAATTTGATTCTATCTCATAATTAAATATTTAATTTTGTGCATTTGAAAACACACTTCAATATGTTGCCTACTTGACCGTCGCGTCGCTGAGTTTCTGAGAGAAATGGATAATATAATTATATGATTTTGATTATCTTCATTTACTTTGGCGCTTACGTTTAAAATTATACAAGTCCGTATTTAAACAAAAAGACATGTTTATATATTGTAGAAAATAATTTGTAATGACAAAAAAGAGAAAAATTACAGATAATAATTAATAACACAATATACAATAATAAAATAAAATTAAAAAAAGGAGGGTCGGTATACTATAATATTATCATTTCAAAAATTTCTTCTAAATCACTTCGTAACTATCTTAACTTAATTGTAAAAGTACACAGGCTGAATGACTTTAAAATATATATGAAGGGGTAATTTCTTTAAAAGATGCCTAAATAAAAATTATGATCAATCTCAAATAATATTACAATTTATTCTTCTTCTTCTTAGTCGTGTTGTTTGTTTCCGAACGTCGTGACCCATCTCTTTCTATGCATGTGATGTGCGTTCTAAGTGTTTTCACATATATAGAGGACCTACTTGTTTAACGTGGGCTCCGAACCACGGGAAGTGTAATACACTTCATGTTGAGATGGGCGCTCTTGGCAAATTACCTAGGTGGTTTGCCGCTGCCTTCCTAGGAGAGACGGCCAGAATAAAGTTCTTACCCTGACCGGATTCGATCCGAGCGTTTCGCATTAGCAGTAGACGCACTTAACTGCCAAAGCTATGACCATCTCTTTATTAACAATTTATTAAGAACACAAAAAAATTAATTCTTTAAAGCACATAATGTTAATAGATACTTTGTTAGACACAAATAACATAAGCAAGCGTTTCTCAGCAATCACCAAGCTCCATTTAATTTAATTTGAAGTTGTAAAATACAATACCAGCGTTTACTAGCTATTATGAGTTTTTAAATGACGTTTTAAATCGCATTGGCGTGCACATTTATAATCACATATCTCACAAGAAAACGGTTTCTCGCCAGTGTGGGTTTTCAAATGCTCTTTTAAATAGTATTTGTGCGCACATTTATAATTACATATCCCACAAGCAAATGGTTTCTCGCCAGTATGAGTCATTAAATGAGCTTTTAAACTTGCTTTTTGTGCATATTTATAATCACATATCTCACAAGCAAATGGTTTCTCGCCAGTATGAGTCATTAAATGAGCTTTTAAATGTGATTTTCGTACACATTTATAATCACATATCTCACAAGCAAACGATTTCTCGCCAGTGTGGGTTTTCAAATGATCTTTTAAATTGAATTTGTACGTGCATTTATAATCACATATCTCACAAGCAAATGGTTTCTCGCCAGTGTGAGTCATTAAATGAGCTTTTAAACTTTGTTTCTGTGCACACTTATAATCACATATCTCACAAGAAAACGGTTTCTCGCCAGTGTGGGTTTTCAAATGATCTTTTAAATGGAATTTGTTCGCAAATTTATAATTACATATCTCACAAGCAAAGGATTTCTCGCCAGTGTGAGTCATTAAATGAACTTTTAAACTTGATTTCCGGGCACATTTATAATCACATATTTCACAAGCAAATGGTTTCTCGCCAGTGTGAGTCATTAAATGATCTTTTAAACTTTGTTTATGTGCACATTTATAATCACATATCTCACAAGAAAACGGTTTCTCGCCAGTGTGGGTTTTCAAATGATCTTTTAAATTGAATTTGTGCGCAGATTTATAATCACATATCTCACAAGCAAACGATTTCTCGCCAGTGTGAGTCATTAAATGACGTTTTAAACTTTGTTTATGTGCACATTTATAATCACATATCTCACAAGCAAACGATTTCTCGCCAGTGTGAGTTTTTAAATGTTTGTTGAAAGTAACCTCAAGGACGCACTCAAAGCCACATATTTTGCAAAGAAACTGTTTCTCGTCCATATGGGTTCTTAAATGCACTTTTAATGTTCGTTTATTAATAACTTTATACTCACAAACAGCACACTCAAATAAATTTGGGCCTTTATATTTACGTGAAGGTTGCTCCTGGGTTAATGGTTCGATATCGCTGTCTTCTTTTATGTCGATAGAATGATGCAAATCTTCTAAATTAAATTTCATATCCTCCAATTCTTCGGTTTTAATTTCGTTACAGTATTTAGGGATATATGATGTTTCTAAAATTGAGCTGTGGGTTTCCATGTTTTCTAATTTTACCGAAGCTGGCATTTTATCCATAGCTGTAATGAATTGCATTAGAAGAAATTAAAACTGTTTGTGGGATGGTGCACAATCGCTTTGGTTAATTTATCAATGAAATTAGATTGTTTATACCTTATATTGTGTAAAAAAACTTTTGTACCAGACTCGAAAAAAGGAGGCGTAAGTTTAAAATGGCGACCGTCGGGGATGGTCAACGATCTACTGACGCCAGGATAGCTCCGTCTGGTTATAGCGGTGAGTACAATGAACTAGCCTTTCGTTTATTTGAAAGGCTTGTCACAATGTCTCAAAATTATCACAATTGCGAGGATCACTCGGTGCACGTATAATAAAAATCACACGGCTTGTTCTATTCTATCGTATCTTCTTTACCGACCGAATGACTCGCCCTTCTCCCGTCAGCTAAACTTGGGCGGCAAATTCAAATCGCATCCTTCCAGTTCGACCAATTCAAGAATCATCAGACATTTGTCAACTTTACTTATTCCAAAGGTTCACTATTTTTATTGAAATACACTTAACATAGTGAATATTTGTGCAATATGTCACTACAAATCTTCACACAAATCAACTTGAAAAAGTCATTTAGCGACTCACCGGCGAGAATCCGTGGGCGTGTGAAATTGTTGGCCAGAGATATTCTCTAAAAGCACATGTGGGAGGTCGTTCTGTTGAATGTTTTTGTAAATTGGTTTTAATTTGTACATAAATAAACTCTTTTTCCAATGGTACCTTATTATTATTAAACTAATGGCCGGTTTCAGGAACGATGAGTAAGGTTTAAGGCTATTCGGTATAGAACAGGCTGTTCAAAATTAAAATATTACATTTTGTTGTTATTGAATAAAAAGCAAGAATATAAATAACGCTTAACATATTGCTGTGTAACCCCGGAGCTTTATTAGGCTTGCACTCTGAAATATTAAAACCTTGTACGAGTGTACGTAAAAGTACCTCGTCAATAGAAATATAAGCAAATTATTCTTGACAAATACAAATAATATAAATTGATGCCTCGGCTTGACTAGTTCGGATAGCACAGACCTACCTTTTCCCAAGCTGGGTTCCTTCCTTAGCCAAATCTCAAATCTGAAATGTAATATTGGGGCTCTTGGAATGATCATACACAAATTTATGCTCCGTTGATACAGCAAATCGTATTTTATTATAAATTAATATCAAAATGTAAATAATTAAAGTCAATAAAATTCTTATCTCTAATAACAAAGATCTTAATTCTATGATAAATCTAACGTTTTCCCGCACGTGTGAAGTTAATCGTTAATTTGCACAAATTTTTACGTTTTTAATAATTTTGGATGGGACGGTACCTTTATCTGGTGTAATTCTGTTTCTTCGGTTCATATACCATGAAATTATACGGTGGTATTCGTTCGATGGCCTTGAAGGGTGTGGGATCTATCTGGATTGAATTCCCTCGTGGTAGTTTTATGGTTGTATCGTGACCAAAGTTTTTGTTCAATATAATAGTGAATCTTTTCAATTTTGCACAGATTTTCACTTTTTGAAATACGTAAGTATAATGTTCTCTCAATCACTAACTTTTTAATCACTTTCTTAATCAAATTTTATTATATTTTTAACTTTTAGCTGGACACACCAAAATTTGCCACCATTTACTTTTATTTAGCAATCAACCTTCTATTAATTAACAATCCATTGTTTTTACCATAGTTACTTGTATTTTCAAGGCACTTTTGATTTTCCATTTATCGAAAATAAAATCGATTTATTTTGACGTAAAATTTCCAGGTTCGTACTTAGCTCAAAATGATTTGTAAAATTTTAATGAAATTTTTATGTTTCAGATTTATTTTGAAGTATTAACATCTCCTGTGGTCTTCCAATAAACTTTTGAAGAAAATGTTTTTCGCCTTCGTGATACATTGAGTTTACGGCGCACTTTGACACGTAAAAATTTTGTTATATTAAAAGTTCTACGTTTCAACACATTTTTATAACTAATACTTTTAACAAATTGTTTTTGATTTCAAATTACATTTTTATATATCACTACTTAAATTAATTTACAATTTTAACAAACCTTTATTTTAAAAACTGAATTAAAACGTTGCATTTGGATTTACATTGTTTTCTCATTCCGTGACCTTATCTTCATTAAATTTATGACGTTAAAACAAATCTTTGGTGTCGGATAAAACCCTTTCGTTTGAACAAATAAGTCTCGTGCTACCTTTGTTAATAAATTAAAAACTTTGAATCAAAACGTGATCATTTCTATTGACGTGGTTTTGGTACACCGCAATATGTAACAGTTTTCTGTCACCGCACCTGGAAATCCTCCTTACTTCTGTAATTAACAGAGGTAAGGAATTTTTATCGAATTTTTAACTTTTTCTTATGCCAAACGTTTGGTAATCGTTAGGTAAGATTTGGTAGTTCGATTAAAAGTTTTGGTAGTTCTTTGTTTTTTCGTAATTAACCAATCAAATGATTTTGTCAAGTTAGCCCCCCTTCAATAGATTTTTTAACTTTTTTTTAGCTCATTTGATCGATTATAATACGCAGAGGTTTGGTACCCCAATAAAAAGTTTTGGCAGTTTCTAATTTGGTGGTAAATAATTAATTAAGTTGGAAGTTTACTTATACGCGCACGCGCTAAACTTCACGTGTATACAACAATAATTGTTTATTGCCAATTTGGCCTAATTTAAACCATTTTTTAACCTTTTTTAATGCCAAGCGATAGGTCATCATCATGAAAGGTTTATTAGTTCGATTAATGGTTTTGGTAGTTCTTTGTTTTTTCGTAATTAGTTAACTAATCAAATTTTTTTGTCAAGTTAGCCCCCTTCAATCGATTTTTCAACTTTTGTTTAGCTCATTTGATAGATTATAATATGTAGAAGTATGGTAGCCCTATAAAAAGTTTTCGTAGTCACTAATTTGGTCAAATAATTAATTAATTTTGAAGTTTTACTTTTAATTTTGCCTAATTGACGTATCATTGTATCTAAAAGTGTATACTCCTAAGTTGTTTTATTCATTTTTTAATTTTGGTGAGAGAGCAAAGTATTCGGGTCAACTCCCCATACGTTCTTCTCTCATCTGGCGCCCAAGGCTTCGTTACCAAGGTAAGGCTAGCCCCAAAGAGTATAAGCGATCCCTCGAAGGTCCTAAAATAAGCAAAGGACCACCCCGATCTCCGACGCTGGCTAATCCCTACGAGCTAGCCGTCTCGTAAAGTACATCTACGGGCAAACCAAGCGGCGCTTGGGCGAAATAAGACGGTTTTCGCCATAAGTTACACATGATGAACTAGCAAGAGATAAACCTGAACCTGCATAATATTGCATGCAAGGTTGGGCAGTATTTGAAATACTACATGTATTTGAAATACAATTTGTATTTTGTATTTCAAATACAAATTATAAAATACTTCACAAAATACAAAATACTTTAAAATCTAGAAGGATCCTGTCAGTTAGTGAATAGGGGCGTTACAACTCAAACCGTTATGTTTCGGATTGTTAAAACCGTAAAGCTTGATTTACACTACATATTTTAAAATTGTATTCTTTCTTCAAGCTGTAATTTTACGTGTAAACCAAACTTTACAGCTTTTAACGTTTAGAAAAATAACGATTTTAGTTAGAGAATAGGAGTGTTGATCTGTATTACCCACTACCAACCTTATCAAATTTTAGGCTTCTATACAAAGTATAACAAGAAGCCTTATGATCTAGCTCCGTGTCCGTCTGTCCGTCCGTCCGTCTGTCTGTCCGCATAATTCAAAATCATACAGAGCGTTTCAAATCGTGTTGGAAATACTCTGTGTGTATAGAGGTCTAAGAACTGGGTAGCCGGTGCGCTACTTTTAGGCTTCTATACAAAGTACGATATAACAAGAAGCCTTATTTAGGCTTCTATACAAGGTATAGAAAGAAGCCTTATGGTCTGGCTTCGTGTCCGTCCGCATGTTTCAGAGCCAATCATAACGTTGATCAACTGATACGTTGTTATATTGTAAACTAGATGATACCCCGTCCGAGGACGGGCAGCTAGAAGGACGGGCAGCTACCCAAGGTAACTTAAGTTGAATGAAGATTAAGGAAAGCTCTCAGTGCAATCCAAAAGCCATATGACCTTGTCTGCCTGCCCGTCCTTCTAGCTGCCCGTCCTCGGACGGGGTATCATCTAGTATAACAATAGATTCCCATGTTGATCGAGCGGTTGCGGAATCTTCACTTATTCTTTATGACAGCAGTTGTTAAATTGTTTATCAACTGGACGCTCCTTGGCAAAATTCTTGGAGCCGCAGAACTGACAGATGGAATTCATTTCTCCACAATCGTGTCGAGTAACGTGAGATTCATCAAATCTCAATGCTCTTATTTGGAGTTGAATTGCTTGACTTTGGTATCGATTTTCTTTCTGTCGATGTATCGCATGGGATCGAGCGTTAGCAGCTTGCCGCGCTTGAGTTTCTTCTAATGTTTCACGTTGTTGACGTGTCGCATGGGATAGAGCGTTAGCAGCTTGCCGCGCTTGAGTTTCTTCTAAAGTTTCACGTTGTTGACGTATCGCATGGGACCGAGCGTCAGCAGCTTGTCGCGCTTGAGTTTGTTCCAAAGTTTCACGTTGTCGACGTATCGCATGAGACCGAGCGTTAGCTTGTCGCTGTGATCGAAGCTGTTCTTCTGTGTTATTAGCTCTGGTACGTGCTTTTCTCTCACGATTCAATCGCCGTCGCTTTGCAGCAGGATTTTCAAAATTTTCATTATCCATTATGGAAGTTCACATAATGCTTTTTTGGAAATAGCTGTCCTATATAGACAAAATGATACGATGATACGTTGATCCGATGATACGTTGATACGATGATACGTTGATACGTTGTGCGTTCGGTTCGGTTTGCTTCGGGTATTTCCGTGGGACGGACAGAAAGAAAGACTTGGCCTTTTATAATATGTGTTATTAGCTCTTGTACGTGCTTTTCTCTCACGATTCAATCGCCGTCGCTTTGCAGCAGGATTTTCAAAATTTTCATTATCCATCATGGAAGTTCACATAATGCTTTTTTGGAAATAGCTGTCCTATATAGACAAAATGATACGATGATACGTTGATCCGATGATACGTTGATACGATGATACGTTGATACGATGATACGTTGATACGATGATACGTTGATCCGATGATACGTTGTGCGTTCGGTTCGGTTCGGTTTGCTTCGGGTATTTCCGTGGGACGGACAGAAAGAAAGACTTGGCCTTTTATAATAAGAGATACTTCGTCTATATAGTATTGCGTTAATCTGTTAATCCGTTGTTTCGATTCGCTAATGCAATTTACAAATACGCAAATGTTCGAAAGAAATTTACTAAGTTAAAGATATTTTCAAAGAGGTCTCCCTATATAAACTACATGTTAGGCTTCTATACAAAGTATAGCAAGAACCCTTATGATCTGGCTCCGCGTCTGTCCGTCTGTCCGCATAATTCAAATCTAATCAGAACTTTCGAAATTGTGATTGTGACCGCAAAAATTTAATTAGTGCAGATTATCTGATATTACCTTATAATAATATGGCGACCAAAAATAACAACTTTTTTTTCAATGCAGACCAAATATAAGTTATATTTTATTTAGATAATTTTTCACCTATATAGAAAATTTAAATACGTTGATACGTTGATACGATGATACGTTGATACGTTGATACGATGATACGTTGATACGTTGATACGTTGATACGTTGATACGATGATACGTTGATACGTTGATACGTTGATACGTTGATACGTTGATACGTTGATCCGTTGATACGTTGATCCGGTTTTATTGTAACCACAGCAGTGGCTTGATGGGATTGGTGAAGTTAAGTTGTAAATAAAAGAGAAAGATTAGGATTGATCCTAAGAAGTTCCGGATGGAATGGAAAAGTTTGCTTATTATTGATTATATAGTAAATGATAAATACCAACCGCAAAAATATATTTAGTGCAGATTATCTATTTTCAATGCACACCAAATATAAGTTATATTTTATTTTCATAATTTTTCACCTATATAGGAAATTTAAATACGTTGATACGTTGATCTGTTGATAAGTTGATCTGTTGATACTGCTGTGTACTTTTTATCATAAATTGTACACCTCGGGTTTTGTCTTAGGCGCCACTTTCAAATGAAAGAAAATTTTATAAATTAGTAAATAATTAAGTTTCCGAGGGTCCAACTTTACAAAAAAAATTCACCACCTCGTCCCATTCGTACTAGCTCAGTCACGAGTCTCCTCAGAGTATGGTAGGTTCAGACTCAATGGGGAACATGCATGAATAAAAAAATTTAGTTAAAACAGTATTTTCCGATTAATCCTATATATTAAATATCTAATCAGCAAAAATAACTTCTATTTATTGTATTTTGTTATAAATAATCCATTTTAAAATTCAATGATAATTTAAAATAAATCATGTGACCTTAAACGAAACGCATTTGCTTGCTTGCTTGCAATAACCTCACTTTCTTGTTGACTCTACTCGTGTAGAGTACTTTTTTAACTTTCTTGTTTTTAATTGACTTAATTATGATAAATAACAGCTTTTAACACTAACAAACTTCAACTTTCAAAGCACAAAACCACAGAAAAATAATATAAATGAATGTAAAATTCGACTCGTGACGTCACAAGTTCTGTGGCAAATTGCGCGGTCGTTTCGTTCAATTCAAATTGACGGATTTTTAAATATTTTTTAAATTATTATCAAAACGAAAATAAATAAATTAAATAGCATTAATTAGTATATTTAGTTATTTTTGATCCAACTACGCTATAAAAAAAATTTATGCATCTTCCCTATTAGGGGATGAAACTTCTTTGGTTGAAACAAACTCGTTGTAAATGCTTAAAATTGCTGATAGAATAATAAATGAAATATTCTGTTTTGATCGAAGAGATAAACGTGATTCACCTTTGTTATGATTGATTTCAAAAATTAGAATGCCTCACTGTTGTTGTAATTGAATTAATAAAAGATTGCTTTTAAATCAAAAATAGTTTATATTAATCAAATAAATTGTTAGTACCAAAATTTCAAAATAACAAATAAATGCAGATAAATTTTATCTGTTGGCAAAAATACACAATTATAAAATATCAATATTCAAAACCTTTTCCTCTTCTTCTTGCTTGGATGGACCCCAAGTCTTCCGTTTTCCAGTAACGGTTTGAAATGTTTTTGTAATAAAATTTGTTTGTCGTAGAAAATGTAAATAATAAAAAATATTTTGTTGATGAATTCTTCAAATAGGATAGTGATTATCTCACGTCCTTTTATTTTAAATGCTTAAGGCCAAATTTTTAATAAAATGATAAGTTTTTCAAATACCTTTTGAATATCCTGCTTCTTTAAAAAGCATGCGTACTGAACACTATTTCGATTGGCGCGCACTCCGTTACGATGCACTCAACTAACGTCATACTTTGTGAAGTTGATAAATGAAATTCGCTCCTGTTTAAAAGTGACTAAACGGTGTTGATTATCGAGCTTTTGACTTGTTGATCAGTTGTTCCAATTTGCTGGAATACGGGTGAGTTGTTTTGGAATATTCACTTTCAGGATATTTGAAAGGTGAGTCGAAATTAACACATTATTGGTGCTTAGATGTCCTAACTAATTGGTAGCCATTTTTAGATAATCCTCATTATCAAACTTTTAACAAATATTCGGCGCGTTGGACATCTGGATGATTTTAACTTTGAGTTTGCACTTTTGAACCACACACGTCCTGTCGTTTCAAGCGTTAAATTACAACTGATAATTTTCTGCGCAAATTTCGAAAATTGGTCGAATTTTGGTTATCTGTAAGTCAATTTCATACTTCATAAAATTTTATGTTGACTAAATCTCTTTAAATTTTCAGGATCGCTTTTATATTTGATGAGATGATTTTTCCATTTATTTCCCGACGTTTTCTAGTACAGGAGCTATAGTTGTGAGCACTTTTCGCATTGGATTTGAGCACTTTCTTATCACAAAATTTTGTTATCACGTTTCAAAGGATTATGAGCATTATAAACCTTTTTACAGATTTACAAGATAAAATTACAATTTTCACATGGAGTGAATTATACAATACATTTTTATGTCACCAGTTTTTCATGAAACATGTTATTTTTAAAGTAATTTCAATTCAAAGTACAGAATTTGTATAGGTTATGTTTTACTGATTACAATTCTCAGCAAAACTTCTTATTTCTGATTTAAAATATCCTTTGTTGAGATTTTGATGTGTACATCTCATTTATGACTCTATTTAACAGTTTTATCATTGGCATTCTGATCTTTCGAGATCTTTATTTGCTTGTAATATTGTAAAATAGTGTGTAAGTTTTATCTCCTCAATCTAAATTTATTTAAGTAGGTCAAGTTCTTTGAATATTTTTAATTAAGTTAGAAATTGACTCTTTTACATTTTTGTTGGTGCATTTGAGTCACAGCAATACGTTGATCTGTTGATACGTTGATCCGTTGATCCTTTGATTCGTTGATCCTTTGATCCGTTAAGACGTTGATACCGTAAGACGTTGATACCCTAATAAGAAGTTATCTCGAAATATTTAATTGGTGCAGATTATCGAATTATCTGATGTTACATTATAAATATTATGTCGACCAAAAATAACTAGCAACAACAACTTTTCACACCAGAAAGGTAGCTGTATAGAAGCCTAGGAACCGCTGCTATTTTCTTGTGGAACCTTTCCGTCGGATTCCTTCCATTCGGCCGTCAAATCGAAACCCGATTTTCTAATTACAGGTTGATGATTTCCACATCCACCATCCGCGTGACATATTGTTTGTTCTTTGCACAAACCGTACACTAGTTCTAAGCGTTTCTTGGAATCGTCTGCAGTTATCTTCTGAGCGTGTTCGAAGTGGTTTTGTTTTTTTGGGTTCACCAACAATTTACTGCAATTAAAGCAGACGCAGTGTAAAACTTTCATGACATCTTTAATCATGCCAACGTGAAAGATCGGTTTGGCCAATTCGATGTGACCGAAGTGACCGGGGCAAGTGTCCCGGTCGCCTTCGCATGTTTGACATGGTAAAAGTGCTGTCAAACGCTCCCATGCTCGGATCCATCAGGCCGCCCACTTTTGGAAGACTTCCTTCCATAATTTCTACATGATTTATATACCTTCTGGGACGACAGACATGCTACGAATATCTTCCAGACTAAAAATGCCAAATTGCACATTCTTTACAGTTTTGAAAGCAGATTTGTTTTCGATTAATGCCATTGTTAATAATTTACTTTTACTTAACGCGCGAAAAATTAGCCAAACTGTTACATCTACTATACTCATGGGGCGATGTCCTATATAAGCAAATTGATCTGATGATACGTTGATCCGTTGATACGATGATCCGTTGATACGATGATACGATGATCCGTTGATACGATGATCCGTTTATACGATGATCCGTTGATACGATTATACCATGATACGATTGTCCGTTGATCCAATATTACTCTTTGATACGTGGCTTACTGGTCTAACTGCCGCAGGGATTAACGGCCAGAATAAAGTGAAGATAAGCTATTGTTCCAAGGATATGATTTACTAGGATATTGGATATCAGGGGACGTGTTAAAGAAAGACTACGTTTTGAATCGACTAGTTGCGACCCTCTATCGGGGTCATTTTCAAGACTGTAATAAAGAAAAATGTACATAAACAAGCGAAAAAATACAAATCGAATGTAAAATATGTCACCTCTCAAAACAGATGTAAAATGTTTTCTTGTGTAACACATTGTAGTAAACATACAATGAATATGGTCAGAATAAAGTTATAAAGTAATAAACATGGCCAGAATAAAGTTTTACTGAGCCCGGAGTGTAACCAGGCATTCAGCATTAGTAGCAACGCACTTAACCGCTATAGCTGACGATCGATATGAAAAATCTAAGCCCTCGTGAATAACTTGATCCAATACGCCCCTGACTTATTGTATGACAGCTGTTTTCAGATAACAAAAATTAAACAAGGAGGAACTCTCTTTAGCGGCAGTTCTTAGGCTTCTATTCGCAATTTACATTAAGCAAACGCCACCATGCGGGAGAATTTTAGATTAGTAAGTGACGTATTAAATGAAAATAAAAATTCGTTCTTCAGGCTCAAGACATAACAAAATCAACAAATTAACAAAACATATATTATAATAAATTTAATACCATACTGAAATGTTGCAAATTTTCACTAGAATATGATTTTGAATTTCGAAATATACGTCTAAACACGGCCATATTGTTGTTGCTGGTGGCGCTACCAACGGTAATGTAAATTGCCGATACAGCTACCTTTCTGGTGTGGAAAGTTGTTATTATCTGGTTATTTTTGGTGGCCATATAATGTAAAATCACATAATCAGATAATCTGCACTAATTATTTATTATTTTATTTAAACCACAGCAGTGGCTTGATGTGGATAGTGAAGTTAAGTTGTAAATAAAAGAGAAGGAAGAGGATGGATCCACCTCAAAACAAGTTGGAACTTGCTTTAGCAGCGGTTCCTAGGCTTCTATACAACTACTTTTCTGGTAGTTGTGGTAGTGTACTTTTCTGGTAGTGTAAAAATACAGTTATGAACGTCGACATTTGGTTCTACAACGTTACCTACTTCAAGAACAGCTGCGTTTTTACTTCGTGGATTTTGTCGGCGAATTGCATGACTACGTGAACGATGTAATATTTGCGAAGGGGTCATGTTGGCAATTTGCTTTCGTTTGCGATTTTGTTCAATTTATTCTGACGTCATGTTGGCAATTTGATTTCTTTCGCGATGTTGAATAATTTGTTCTGACGTCATATTGGCAATTTGCTTTCGCTTTCGAAATTCGCGTAATTTCCGGTCCATTTTTTGAGGTGGATCCATCCTCTTCCTTATCTTTTATTTACAACTTAACTTCGCTATCCACATCAAGCCACTGCTGTGGTTAAAATAAAATAATAAATAATTAGTGCAGATTATCTGATTATGTGATGTTACATTATATGGCGACCAAAAATAACCAGATAATAACAACTTTCCACACCAGAAAGGTAGCTGTATAGAAGCCTAAGAACTGCCGCTAAAGCGAGTTCCACCTTGTTTTATTCGATAATAAAGATACTAATCTGATGATAATCGAAATCTCTTATTGTCACTAAATTTTACTTATACTATACTAGAATATTTTTTAGCTTGGTAGGTATTAAAAATTCAGATTATCAGAATTACCACAGATTTAAAATAGCGGCAGTTCTTAGGCTTCTATACAGCTACCTTTCTGGTGTGGAAAGTTGTTATTATCTGGTTAGTTTTGATCGCCATATAATGTAACATCACATAATCAGATAATCTGCACCAATTAAATTTTTTGCGGTTGGTAATTATCATTTACTATATAAGTAATAACAATCAAACTTTTCCATTCTATTCGAAACTTTACTTCTCTGTAATGTTTGGTCCTTTTTTTGAGGTGGACCAATCCTCTCCTTTCTCTTTTATTTACAACTTAACTTCACTAACCACATCATTAAAAAAATATTTTTTCACATCAAAGTAAAATAAAATACAACTACTTTTCTGGTAGTGTACTTTTCTGGTAGTGTAAAACTACCGTTATGAACGTCGACATTTGGTTCTACAACGTTACCTACTTCAAGAACAGCTGCGTTTTTACTTCGTGGATTTTGTCGGCGAATTGCATGACTACGTGAACGATGTAATATTTGCGAAGGGGTCATGTTGGCAATTTGCTTTCGTTTGCGATTTTGTTCAATTTGTTCTGACGTCATGTTGGCAATTTGATTTCTTTCGCGATGTTGAATAATTTGTTCTGACGTCATATTGGCAATTTGCTTTCGCTTTCGAAATTCGCGTAATTTCCGGTCCATTTTTTGAGGTGGATCCATCCTCTTCCTTCTCTTTTATTTACAACTTAACTTCACTATCCACATCAAGCCACTGCTGTGGTTAAAATAAAATAATAAATAATTAGTGCAGATTATCTGATTATGTGATGTTACATTATAAGGCGACCAAAAATAACCAGATAATGACAACTTTCCACACCAGAAAGGTAGCTGTATAGAAGCCTAAGAACTGCCGCTAAAGCGAGTTCCACCTTGTTTCTATATATTGCCGTGTTTAGCTACTGAATTTATTTTTTTTATTGATTTATATAGCGGAGGAAATATTGTACGGCTCTTTTTTTATAAAAATACCCACGACTACTCATCAATGAGACTTTATAGGGGTGTAAATGGTCCGACTGTGAAAAAAAAACACTTTGCATAAATGCTATTTTGCATTTAAAATTTGAAAAGATTCAAAAACTTAAAGCTATACCAAAACTTGTCTTATTCCTATGCTGGAAATGTAAAACCAAATGTACTCAAAATAAATCAATT
Source organism: Podabrus alpinus (assembly GCA_932274525.1). Lineage (NCBI taxonomy): Eukaryota > Metazoa > Arthropoda > Insecta > Coleoptera > Cantharidae > Podabrus > Podabrus alpinus. The sequence continues at coordinate 33,697,518 of OW026452.1, forward strand.
CAAATAACTACCTGTGTTTATTAATTTTAAATCGAGACAACTCATAAAATTTAACAAGAAAAACAAATTAAGCATACAAAATAATTCTCTTAAAACTAAAACCAACCCCTTCGAAAATACCGCACTTTTATTTAAGTTACTCGCGTTAGCGTCGTTTTCAACCGAACAAAAAGAGCGCTCAAAAACAGTCTTACCGAAAATAGTCGATGACGAAGTGCAGCTATTCGGACTTCCGTGGACGATGTATCGAAAAACCGGCCTGCTTATCTCCTCTGAATGCAGTGACGAATAAAAAGAGTGACACACCATGAATTCTTGTTAACACAGTCGAGACCAGTTGAATATGACGTAAGTATTTCAGATTTTTAATTAACGTTTATTCTTTCCATACCATAACCAAAAAGCTTCTTAAAAGTCAGTGGTACCAAAAATTTTACTATAACCTTCAAAACAACTTTCATAACTTCTTGAAAAAATTAAACTTGCTACTGTTTCTTCTTCCAATTCATTAAATGACTTTTCCATTTAACTTTGAATATTTTTATAAAAACAAATCAATAAATTTTTACTTTGTAAAATTTAAACTTTTTTGCACGTCTTCACTTTTCAAACGTTCCTTCAAGAATCCAAATATCCTCTCCCAATACGTCTGCACTCGTTGATGGATGTCGGGAGAGTCCTTGTCTTTTCAGAAAATTATCTTTTCCAAATTGTCACGAGCAGGCGCGTTTTAAATAAATTCTCTCCTTTGTCCGAAATATACGCCCGTCCTTTTCACATTATTTTAACACTTTCATCTTCCCGCAATCTTCGCTTCACCCAACTTAACAGATATGACTCATTACCTAATTTGTTTCCTTTTTATTATAATGAAAATACCGATATTTATGATTTTATGTTTTGTCTCTTACATATTATTTCGTTTACAGATACGGCTTTTATTGAAAAGATTTAATTTGAGTTCCAGACAAATCTGAGCCAACAGCATTTCAACAAATTTTAGGTATTTCGAAATCCTGGTATAGCAAAATGAACGAATCATAGCGTTTAGATGAAATAAAATACAAATGTGTTAATTCTTCAAATCAAACTCATTTTGGACCACCGCAATATATTGCTGTGATTTCAACGGTAATCGGTAAAATAGTCTAAATCAAAATAGTCTACGGCAAATTAGTCCAGGTAAAAAGGTCTACGGAAAAAAAGTCTACGGGTAAAAAGGTCTAGGTAAAATAGTCTAGGTAAAATGGTCTAGGTGAAATGGTCTACGGCAAAATTCAAGGCTTCCTTGGATAACTTTTTAATAAAAATCTGCGATTACACCGCCTACATACTATAATATACATCATAATTATAATGATGATGCAGTGATATCATCATTCTGACACGAAAATACAAGCGAGAATCCAGACCTTGATTATGGAGAGTAATTGAGTTTTAGACTTGGGATAAAATATGTATACAAGATTAAAACAAAAAATCGATATTATTAAAAATTATTATTTATTAAAAATTATTATTTATTATTAAATTTAAATTTACTAGCAAAACCTAATAGTATGACCAACAGCACAAATAAATTCAATCATAGTACGAGTACCGTCCCGATATTCCTCGCAAAGCGCTTTCAGCTTTCGCTGCATGGTTGTAACAATCTTTGGTTACATTCTGGCTTGCGTTGACAAAACTTTCTTGTCAACAAGTTTTATTTCCGTTTTTAATTATATTTAAGTTTTCGACACAGCAAAATAAATTTTCCTAACATCTTTTTTATTCATTTGATTTTCAAATCAATCTTTCAAATTTCAACGCCTGCAGTTATGCAACCAAGTGTAACCACTTTCTTAATTAACCTACTGGATGGTGACCACTTCCTCATTCGTTGTTAGTTACAAAGGCCTCTTTTACAACGGTAGCTGTTAAACACGTTGGCTAGCTCTCGGTTATTACGCCTAGTCGTAGAGCGAGGGTTACTCTGATGTATTTCGAGTTGTCGGGGTTCGGTATTCTCGTGCTTACTGATACTAAATGCTCGGGGCGCCAAAAGGATTAATAAACAAACACCGATGCTTAATCGTTCATTGATCATTTAATAAGAAAACATAAAAATAAAACTCTTGAACGAACAGAAAAATAAATGTACACTTTGGGTAACTTAAAATGACAAAATTTGAACGTAACGAAATCTCTTTATACAATATGAATAACTTATTACTAGTATAATTAAAATATTTACAAATAGTTGAATGGTCGTACGAAAAGATCTTTGCCTTGTCGTGACGAAGTCGTGACGATTCACTAAAACGGAGTGATAAACAGTTCATAAATTATTTAACTAAGCTACCAATAACCAAAACAAAGATACAAATGGAAGCAATAGTAAAAGGTGTTAGCGAACTACCAGAAATAAGTTTTGTTAACTCAAAGCAATACAATTTATATAGTGAGTAAAACATTTACTCACGTTTATGATGGTTACAAATATACGTAGCTGGATTTCTACGAGCTCGTTGAATCCTCCCTCGGTATATTCAATTCCTGAATAAGTTTCTAAAAGAATACAACACATATACGAATTGTTAGGCAAATTGTTAACAAGCAAACATTGAACTTTAAAGTTCTTATCTGAAAATCGACTAAATAATAATAATGTATGATACTGTATATCTCGTCGGTCCTCCTATCGGATGGATGAATGAATTTGATGTTGCTCTCGATTGATTGAAATAGATCTTTCTCGTCAGCGTTTTTCTCGATCTTTATTTTCCAAAAGTTTGTTATTATTTTGTATGAACTTGCCACCATTAATCTGACTGCGCAGAGCTCGGGATAACTCCGTTCACTTCTGCATCTATCGATTGAAATTTGATGGCGTCCTTGTAGGATTTTGGATTTATATAAATCGATAATTTTGATTATAAAAAAATCGTCGGTTCGAAATATTTTGGTAAAATTGTCACTTGACATTCGGTGAACGTTTTGGCACAAAAACTGGTTTGTAATTATTGAAAATTACTTTAAAATTACTCAAAAACTAGGAGTGCAAAATAGTTGCTATAACTTAAGCCAAATGAAGGGAAGTTGTATGAAAATTGGACCATTATTTCCACTCGTACTGAAACCCATCAGTATTAATTGCTCGAAAGTAGCTCACATCTGGACCTACCCAACAATGGCTCGAAAGTAGCTCGCATCGGACCTACCCAGCTCGTTATAAGTTCCTCCATAACATTGAAGCGATACTTATTTAAAAATTATTTAACCAATCGGATCCATTTCATTTTCTAAAATTTATTGTCTTCGCCATCAAATATAACAAGAATTAACAACTTGGAATAAACAACTTGGAATTTAACACTGGAGTATTATTAATTGATAATACTACTAAAATACGTTGCACAAAAATTAATTAATTTAATGATTAAAACTTAATAACTTCTCTGTATGTTACAACTAGGGGCTTAGATGACTGCCACCCAGAGGGAGTCGGTTAACACCTCAAATTTTCATGTTTCTTCGTTGAGAACTTGGGTTCAACTGCTTTAAAATATTATTAAGAATATCGACTTGCCCTTCTTTGAAATTAAAATTTTAGGGAGGTATTCTAAATCAAACCAATCAAAAGAATTTATACTTATGGAAACAACTTTCATGAACTGGTCTGTTCACACAAATAAATCACAATAAAAGTGTCCAAATTTGAAATTATAAAAACCATAAATAATTATTGGGATATTGGTTACTTGAAAATAAACTCTAAAACCAGGATGTAATAAATTAAAATTTGAAAAATGTCTGAGTCGTTTAAAAAAAATTATTTTCTAATAAATAAGTAGAAATTTATTTCATCACAAAAAAGCACTGATTTTAAAAATTAAAATTGAAAATTATTAGGAAATGGTCCGTAACACATGTTACACAAGTTAACGGCTATTTTTATTTAAGAACGTTTTCTTTGATCACGCATGATCGAACGCAAAAGAGAGTTGACAAACGGCTCATGGCCGCAGGACACATAAATTTTGCGCTCTGCCATTATTAGTTTTTCATTAGTTTTAATGGAGTTATAACACTCAAGATTATTTTGTAACGGCGAAGTTTAATGTCGTGTGTAGTGTGGTGGCATCTTTCCAACACCAAATAATTTATTCGATCAACAATCGATATTATGGATTTCGCAAATTTGATTGACGCTCCATACTGGGAAATGGCCGTCCAAGTTAAATTTGGCTTTCGGCAAAACATGGCCGCCCATATGTTCGAAGTTACCTTTTTGTTAAACACTTTCGACTTCGATTATTTTGGACAAACCAGAGGGATATCTACCATCCCCAAAGGACCAGCCCGACTTTCATCAGGTCAGAAAAGTACTAGCTCTGAATATTTTCGTCATCTTTAATGCAAGTTGACAATTCGAAGTATCATCTGGCTGAAGGCGTCCCATTTATGGCGTGCTTTATTTTTAATGCGAATTCCAATGCAGCTGACAACATCAGGCATATGTGGTCGTATAGATAACGAATTTAATTAACATACGTTTCATTTTCAAAACAACAGCTATATTTTATAACTTAATAACAATTTTTTACACGTGTACTTTTCTTAAATATTGTTTTAGATCAAATTTTACTAGCAGAATTTCTGCTAACGATAGTACGAATCGAGAACATGTCACCGAGCTCGCACATTTTTTAACAAACGTAACATCAAAAATCGTAAGTTATTTGAAGAAATGTTTACTGTAAAAATTGTTAAGTTAAATCCATACCTTCAGTATAATGTAGCTAATTTTTAATAAGAACTCGTTTAACTAATTTTTTTGACTACCTTCAGTAGTATTAAATTTTTAACTTGCCTGTCTTAGACAGTTTTACAGCGTATTGTACACGCTATCTTTTTATAAAGATAATAAATTCGTATCGATACCTGACTCGATCCGAATGACACGACATTCAACCCATCTTTGCGACTTGAATTAGTTCGCCGATTTATTTTAGTCTATAAATATTTTCATCTCTTTTATTGTTATAATTATTATATATGTGTAGTCAAGAATTTGTTCAATTGTTTTACGTTTATTAAAATTTCATTTCAATTAAAGTGTGTATTCTAATCTCAAACAACCATTTTTATTTTATTTTAATTTCAATTTTGTCTGAGTAAAAGCAACTAAGTTTACGAAAGCTTCTACTGAGCCTGGCGCCCTCAAGGAAATAATTATTTAGCAAAGCAGGATTCCATTTAAGTACCCACGAACCTCTTAGGAGAACCCCGCCTCTCCGACGCGAGGTAATTCTCAAGGGTTAGCCGATACGTACCCTCCATCTACGATCAAGAAAAGCGGAAGGTGAAGCCGAAGACTCAATTTTTTATGACCATTTGTCGGGTCATAGCTTTTTGCGCTTGTTTACGAGTGAAGGCTGTTTCATGGTCTCATACACCGCAGATTTTTTTTTATTTGTTTGAGATCCAATCCTATGCCGATTCAAATTTGTTTCGTCACATGCCAGCTCCAATCTCATCTTTTTAATTAATGTCCATACGGTTGGGTGATTATGGCCGACAAGATTGGAAAACCGGTTATTCCACCCTTCAACTTGATTGTTGGTACGTTCTTCTCCAGCAATGGTGGTCGTATATACATTCCAGATTTCTGGGGGGAACATAGGAGCAATATTGCGCAATCTCAATGGTTGTGCTGCTGCATTTTCGTTACCTACACGGCGGAAATTTCCATGTAACATACATATCGACACCCCCAAGGAACAAAGCCGTAACTCCAGTTACCACAAATTTGAGTTATGACTACCACTGTAATCCTGACAAAAATATCTTTCTTTTGGTAAAAAAAATTTTAATTTACGACAAATATTCACAGAGATAATCAGTGGAACAAAGTTGTAACTCAGCGTTTTTATCGCTTTTTTTAACTTTTTGAAACTTTCAATTGGCTCTCCTGCAAAATAGGTAAAAATGAGTTACGGCTTTGTTCCTTGGGGGTGTCGATATTACGGTGTTTCAATCGTCAATAAACGGATTAAATTTAAATAAGCTCTTAATTTATTAATAATAGCATGAGAATTCTTTTACAACGGAGAAGGTTTTCCGAAGGTATAATAAAAACTCAAATGAAGTCGTATAATTTATAATACAGGTAAGGAATGAAAAGGTTCACCAATGATATGACCAAAAATGATAAAATTCACAAATTGATGCATTTCAAGAAATTTTGTTTAATGTAAGAAATTGTTAGTAGTAAATTAGAATTGTATAATTAGGTTAGTTAAGTAGTGCATTAATAACTGAAAGATTACGTGGGTTTCTTAAATCGGTGTGACGACAAATGCAACTGAAGTCATCCGAGGCGTTTGACGTAGTGCGAGAGAGCAATCAGCGGTACGTCGTTACGGCAACGGTTAATGCAAAACTTTGGACGCTGAAATCAAAAAGGTGCAAATAATTTTATGACATTTAAATAAAATGATAAGCATTATCAGAGGTGCGGTATAAACTTACATTAATAACGAAAATATCCAAGTGGGATGAAAACAGTAAAAATTCGTCAAAACCCTGGAAACGAAACAATAAACAAAGGCTTCTCACACAAGTGCGCGAACGGGACGGACGTATAAATTTCGTCTCCGTAGAAAGTTTATTGATTCGATTGAGAATCAATTGTAAAAGTGTGGAGAACTAAAAAAAAAAAAAAAACTAAAAAAGTGTGGAGAATTAAATTGCAAAGTTTCACAGAAACTTTAGTGAGGTTAGATTTAATAAAAGTTGATGATACTTACATTTGATAATTTGGAAAGTGATGGTAAGTGGTTTGGTACAATCACTACTATAAAAGGGTTATTGGAGAACACAGTCACGAGCACAGAGGCGAGTTACAGAGAAACTTTGGAAATTCCTGCCGTCTTGGATAAGTTGATCCAGAATAAGAGTTGATGCGAAGAATTGCGACATCTGCGGTCGGTAAGACAAACTTGTATAATTTCATCACGCCGCGAGTGCATTATTTACACGTTTAAAAAAAACAAATTCACGCCACGTAATAACTTTTGGTTTGCACGCAATTTTAAGTATTTATTGACCATGTTCGTTTATTTAAATTTTTAGAATAATTAAATTTGTGTTTTCATTTATTTGTTAATGATTAATAAATCAAATTGCGTTAAAAGTTCCATAGGCGTATCATTGGGGAATGTTTATATTCCCACAAAACCTTCTATTTCAGGAAAAGTTAACGAGGAACCGACTCCAGAGGTAAGGGTAAACTCATGCCAATTAGAAATACCAAAAGAGCTAGCACGGGAAAATAAAGATTAACTTTCAAATAAAAATTCAATATTCAATTCAATAGTAACATAAAAAAATTTGCGGGTAACGTAAAGATTAAAGACACCGCAATATGTAGTATCAAAGTAATCTACCAAATCGGTAGCTTCTTCGGGCATTATAGTTCTTAAATAATCCATTCCCCGTAAAACATCTTCGAGCGGCAAGAAAGCTAACCCATTTAGCATACCGCAAAATAAATTGAACTCTTCATTTTCCCGATATATAGTTTGTAAACCTAACGACTGAATTTTACGATATGTACTTTGGTTCAAATGATAGAAACAACCCCGTATTACAATATTATTCCCGATTATCCCTTTCAAAGCGTTGATCATGGCTATTTCAAAATCCATATTTATAGTAAGCGGATCAGGATATAATCCTCTTGCCTCACATTCTTCCATTATAGTACGCAGCATGTTCTGGTACGTTTCTAGAGTTCTGCTTTCTAATAATGCGTAAATTACCGTAACAAATATTCCGTGGATAGCCACCCTTATGACGTATAATTGGTGAAAGTGATGCGGAGCAAGTGAAAAATTTCCGTCCACGTACCAAGCTGTTGCCTTAGCAAGATGACGAAGATTATCCTCGGTGGCAAAAATAACAATTCGTTCCTCCGAATCTTGTCCATTATCGTGCAAAAGGAAGCGATTACAATGAGGTTGTCCAGTTGTACACCATTCCCCTGAAATAATAACATAAAATTAATAACACAGTTTTAACTCTTCCTTTACCATTACTTATATTAAATAACGTGCTTTTACCACTGAATTGCACATTCTAAAAAACCATTAAAAAACAATGGAACAATGACAAATGATTTATTAGGGATAATTTTAATAACCCCTCCCCCGTGAAACTATCCAGAGTACGCCACTGTATGAATTCATTACAAAAAAAAAAGAATTACCTTCAATTATTAATTCCCTGAACGAATGCGGCTCTTTTGGATTATTCCTTGACCGTTGATTTCGCAAAGTACGTTTAACCACTGCTTCTGACGGCATTCGGGCTTTTGTGGAAGACTCTAGTTTAGACACACTTTCAGCAAAAATTTGAACAGGATTGACTACATTGTCTTTAGCTTTTTCCTTCATGTTTTGTATACTGAACTGGAAATTTAAGTTTTTGCAGATCTGACTCATTCTCGGTAGCATTTCGTTTGAGTTCATGTTTGTTCGCAATAGAGCAAGAATTTAGTATTTTCCTGGTACATCCCTGCGAAACATTAGGTAGCTTAGTTTCCCTTCATTAATCCAGATCAGTGGTATCTGTGGAAAACGATCCTCATGGTTAATTCAGAACCTCATCTGTAATTCGAGGTCATTGACCTGGAATGTTTGCTTTGGTTATTTTTTCAATAAATTTTAAGTTTTTGATGATGTAGACTTGAACTTACCTCTTTACATTGTTGTTATATTATGTAATGTCGCTTTTGCTGTGGTTTTGCGCTAATCTTGTAAAAATTTTAATAAGGGTGATATTTGCTATAATGTTTTATGATTACGGGTTGAAATCTAAAAATTAATTAAAAATTAGTGTTTTCATTAAAATTATGAGTGCAGTGTACGTTAGAAATCAAAAGAATATTTACCAAATGTCTATCAAGTCCAGATCACTGGGATTTCCGTCAACAATTTTGAATTTTTTTCAATTTTGATCCAACCATTTCCGGTCCACGCACGAATTCTATAAAAGGACTTGGAACAACTTTATCTCTCTCAGTTGGTTTTGATATGTGCTCGAGTAAATATCGTCAAGTTGAAAATATTCTAGTTAGTTTTGGAATTAGCAGTTGGTAGGAGACAGAATTTTTATGGTTGGCAGAATTTTTTGTGGATCTTTGAGATTGATTGGAAGTTTATTGGATTTCAATCGATATTGGTTTTATGCTGGTTATTTGAGAGCCATTTGTACAGCAATTGGAAAATATTACTGCTGTTTATTATATCAAGCACGGCCTGGTTATGCTTGAGAATTTTCTTTCGTTGGAGGAATTTTGGAGGTTACCTGAAAGTAAAATTTGGTTAAAGGTAATAAATTTCAACATTACTCAATCAAATATTACAATTGATTACTACGTACCTGATTATTATGGATACACTATTGAACATCATCTGAACGTGATACCGTTGTTTGAATCCAAGGACACCAACACATTTGTTAAAGTAGCTGATAACAACACACCTATTCCACGCGTTTCTGAAGAAGCTAATGTTATCATACCCAGTGGCGCACTAAACAAAGGTAACTTTTACTTAAATTTAATTAAAACATTTTTTAAAGTTTCCAAAGTATCTTATTATTTTAATAATCGTGGACAATATTTGTGTAACAAAACTTTTTATTTATGTTGTAATTTAATATTTTCAAATTTACATCTATCTTATAGCCACAGCAAATATTCACCTGGTTTTGTAATAATAATAACCAATACAATTACCTATGAGATATTGTTTCTTTTATTTAATTTCACAAAAAAGGGCTACATTTACAGGGTAGTATTAGGAATTTATTACAAACAAAGCGGGGTAAACCAACAAATTATTATTTGTATGTCGAGTTGCAGTTTTATTAAAGCAACTAAATTAAGGTCTGCGTCAGATTTACAAAGACGACACATCGCAGTTCAACATTTCACAATTTTAATAATAAAAGAGTGTAACAGAATTCTGTTACTCTGATCTCACTGTGAGAACCTATCTTTATTTCTAGGGTTTACGAATTTTAATAAATAATTATGTTACAAATTTTAATTATGTATGATTTTTCGACCAGCTTTGTATAACAAAGCTAATTTTATTTTTTATTATTATGATTTACAACTAATTGCTACAATTATTATTATAAATTAGCAACACTTATTAATAACTCGATAAAAACCATTGATTAAAACACATCTTTTCTTACTTACTTAATCAATGATCTTTTAATAAAATGTCGGTAGAGTAGGTCGCTAACCGCTAACATTCAAGGTTGCATCGAACGCTTCGACTAAAAATCTCTCTCTTGCAAACGGATAGTAGTAACGCAAACACGCAAAATTTAAGCTCCACGAGATTTATTAATTTTAATGTTATTCGATTCAATAATATCGACCAGTTCATCGAGTTGATGACTAGTAAAGTCAATACGAGTGAGTGTTATCTTTTAGATTACCTAAGATCAATATATGATCAAGAAAACCGATTTTTATTACGACCATCGAAAATTTGTCGAAACACACGTGCAAAATCGAGCGAGTCCATTCTTTCCAAATCCGGAAAATATCGCAAAACACCGCAGCCAATCTATTGAGGTGAATTATTCTTTTTTAACATTGATCCTAATATCATTGGACAAATCCGGAGAAGTGTAAAATTTCCAATAAGAAAAGAAAACTCGAAAAGCCACCAACACATCTGTTCGTTTAATTTCAAACACGAACAAAACCTCCACCATTTTGGGTCAGCAAGCATCGACGCTTTGCTAAACATCTGCCAACCTTTCCTAAGTTTCATGTGTGCAAAGACAATCGATATTTCAATTACAACAGGAGGAACAAAACACAAAATTGGTGACAAAATCGAATTTAATTGCTATTTCAATAATTCAAATATTCAATTTATTGCTACACTTTTTTATGTTATTACAATATCGTATATCGTGTTTTAACTATATTTTAGGTCAAGCTTTGCCATTCAAAATCCTGACGATTTTGACCAGGAGAGATACACGATTATCAGATCTGATTACGTACTATCCAGTAATAATTTTCAAGGGAAACCGTAAGTAGTTATAAACACTATTTACTATATGATTATTGTCTAACAAAAAATACCAAGCTTGTAGCTAACATTTTATCACCTGCTTGCATTATTCTACCCTCAGTAGACGTTGTTAGTACTTCCTGCTTTTTTGGTAGTTTTAGTGCGATTTTTGTCGCAAGCATTTGATAAAGCAATTAAGTTCGTAGACACGGCAAACCAAGTGCGAAGGTTCTCTCCGTTCGACATTTCAACCGCAACCAAGCGACATCTATTGATCCGCTCTGCATGTCAAGTATATGTATTTGTGTTCAACATTATTTGTAAATCGTTACCAATTTTTATTTTTTAATACAAACATTCAATACTCATATAATCTGTGTAAGCAAGAATTCTTTTATGTTATATACGATTAACCCCAAATTACTTTATATTAAAACTGTGTGTTCAGAACGAGAAGTCTTTTTATTTTCTACTTTGATTTATTTTATATCGATAAGGATCACTAAGGTCACTGAACGTCCGTATTCGATATTGGCGCCCTACCGGAGAACATTACTACACGAAGAAAAGCTCAACAAGGAACCCACGAAAGCGACTTCGTCGCTACCCCGCTCTCGAGTACTTAGTACTAAACGTACATAGCTAAGCCGCTTCGTTAATTACAACTACGAGCATTAAGAGGCAAACTGTAACTGAAAGCGCTAATTTTTTTGCAATTCTTTAAGTGACCTGCCAGTTACAAAAGTGGCGCCCAACGTGGGGCTCGATCCGTTACAAAAGTGACGCCCACCTGTGGTGCTAGATTATCACTCCATCAGTGAAAACCAACTACGGGGCTTCGATTATTTTTCTCATCTCTTCGTTACCTTTGGTAGTAATTTTTCTATTTTTATTTATGAACACACACATAAGTAGAATTCTTGGCTTACAATTTGCTAATAAGCACAGATATTTTAAAGTTGAACTAAAATACAATACATATTTTATCTCCTTATATTATTATATATTATTATCAAGCGTTACGACCTACTACTACATATCGTTATATTTTATCTTAATTATCAATCATTGAGCATTATACTCTTATTTTTTATACCACCAAAATGCGTCATATAAACCGTTTATTAGCTGATGAGCTAACGTGGGAACTCGAAGTACGAGGTAAAGACACTACAGATTTAACTGTAGATGAAAAACGAGCACTTTTAAGATTAACGCTTAGGCAAAAAGTAAAGAAAATTGACCTACCGGTAGAACAATTAAATCTAGCCGAACAAATTAAAATTTGTCAAGACAAATTTAATCAAATCGAACCATTAGTTCGGGAACTAACGCATTCTCCTAATACGAGAGCGTGTGAAGGTCATCTTGCCAGGTTAGATCATATTTCTTCTCGATTAGAATTTTATCTCGAAAAATTATCTCCACCGGACCCATATGAGCAAAAAGCTCAAACTTTAAATAACGAATGTATTCAATTGATTGAGAGGGTTGAAATTTTATTAGATTCGCCAGAAACAGGCCGAAACGATATTAGTGAGGCACTAAGTAATTTGTCGATAGACGAATTAAATAATGTACTCGGTCAAGAGCAATTGCAAGCTATTGTAACCACGCGCCCGTCCGAATCTCAGGAAGCCGTGGGTTCGACGCCGACAAGGCCCGAACAAGCTCAAAATTTAGTAACGATAAATCCTCTTCCGCAATCGGAAGAAGCGCAATTTTTAAATATTCCTCAAACCTTAAATTATCAGCCACAAAACGTTAACATTCCGCATAGAAATTTTGATTATTATTCACAAACGCCTGTTTTCAATACTAAACTCGACACCGTCAGTAGGTGGAATTTAAAATTTTCCGGTGACGATAAGTCACTAGGATTGAATGCATTTCTCGAACGCATAGACGAGTTGAGAATTTCTAGACGTGTTTCGGAACAAGCATTATTTGATAGTGCGTTCGATCTTTTTGAGGGCACAGCTTTAACATGGTTTCGATCCGCTAGAAAGCACGTTCGTTCTTGGCGCGAATTAATTCAATTATTAAAAGAAACTTATTTACCGTCGAATTATGACGAATCTCTATGGCAGGAAATTATTAACCGTAAGCAAGGCGAATTTGAGCCAGTGCGCGACTACATCGCCGCGATGAGTAATCTCGTTTCGAGACTATCAAATCCTATGGATCCAGCAAGAGAGTTATATTACATAAAAACAAATTTGTTACCAATTTATCAAAAGCATTTATTATTTATGAAAATCACTACTGTGTTAGATTTAGTAAAAGCTTGTAAACAAGTTACCGAGGTTTTCGAAAACGAAAACACTCGAAAGTTTCACGTACCTACTGTAAATCCGTTAGAACCTGAATTGGCAATGCCAAAAGTACGTCGCCCAGATCTTTGTACCCACAAGAAGCATGAAGTTCATACCATGCAATCCAACGTCAAGAACTACAGTTCTCGAACGTTTGGAAAAAGAGCGACGCCCGCCAACGCAAAATGTTTTAATTGTGCACAGTCAGGACATTATTATCATACTTGTCCAGCCGAAAGGCGCATTTTTTGTTATATTTGTGGAACTCCAGAAGTTACTTATCCAAATTGCACTAAGTGTTCAAAAAACGCAAAAAGGCGAGAATGAGCAGTAGTCCTCTCATTCCTAGCCCTTTTATAATGAAGGCTACCTGTCCTGAATGGCAGTATTGGTTGGCAAACGTCAAATCATTCTGTAGAGCCAAACCCTCTAAAGTTGAGACGCTTTTCGCTCATCGTCCTTTCGACAACCGAGCTTATTTAAATATCAACATTTTGGGGATGGAAGTTCTTGGTTTTCTCGACCCTGGCGCAAACCAATCAGTATTAGGCCGTGATGGGCTGTATATATTAAAAAACTTGAAATTACATGTAAATAATAGTAACATTGATTTAAAATCCGCTGACGGCACATTACAAAATGTTTTAGGTACCAGTATTCTACCGATAACGCTAGACGGTGTAACCAAAAATTTAAATATAATTGTCTCCGATACAGTAGTATATCCACTTATTCTGGGTTACGAATTTTGTAAACTTTTTAAAATTAAAACCGATTTTGGTACTGATTCTTACACAATTCCGTCTACGTTAGCTGCACTTTCGACAGAAAAAATTATTCACTCTAGATCAGATTTGAGTTATGATCAAGTTCAGAAATTAGACCAAGTCATTTCATTATTCAAAAAGCTCGCTCCTAATAAACTAGGACGAACCACTCTGGTTGAACATGTTATAAATACTGGGACAGCAACCCCCATAAAGCAGAGACATTACCCTCTTTCTCCGGCAATGTTGGCTAAAGTCAACGCAGAGGTAGACGAGATGATACGTCTAGGCGTAATCAAAAAATCATTCTCCGCTTGGAACTCGCCGACTGTAATGGTTAAAAAGAAAGATGGCACTTTGCGTTTTTGTTTTGATGGGAGGAAATTAAATGAGGTCACTAAACCCGACGCTTATCCGCTTCCATATATTAATGACATCCTAGACCGCTTACGCGATGCCAGGTATCTGACATCAATAGATCTGCGTAAAGCTTTTTGGCAAATTCCGCTATCTCGTGACTCACGCGAAAAAACTGCTTTTACCATTCCAAGACGTGGTCTCTTCGAATTCAATGTTCTCCCTTTCGGTCTAAATAATAGCGCACAGACACTCCAACGCCTAATGGACTCAATTTTTGGCCCAGAATTCGAAAATGTCTTCGTCTATTTAGATGACATAGTTATAGCGTCGAATAATTTTGATGAACATTTGAACACCCTGACTCAAGTCTATAAAAGATTGAATAAAGCTGGCCTAACAATTAATTTGAAAAAATGTGAATTTTGCCGTGATTCTCTCAAATATCTAGGTTTTGTGATTGATGAGAAAGGTCTTAGAACCGACCCCAGCAAAGTTGATGCTATTGTTAATTACCCAATTCCTAAAACGTCAACAGAAATAAAAAGATTTCTCGGTATGGCGGGTTGGTACAGGAGATTTATCCCGAATTTTTCCTCTGTTGCTGCACCTATTTTACACCTCGTTAAAGGTAAAGCCAAAGGCCAGAAAATCTCTTGGTCCGAAGATGCTCACCGAGCCTTTTTAAATCTGAAAAATTTATTAACTACTTCACCGATATTGACTAGCCCTGATTTTACTCTCCCTTTTATTATACAGACGGACGCAAGTAATTTTGGACTGGGAGCCATCTTAGTTCAAGGCACTGGGGAAAACGAAAAAGTAATAGCTTATGCTAGCCGTACTCTAACCAAAAATGAACTTAATTATCATGCTATGGAGAAGGAATGTTGCGCTATTCTCTTTGGAGTAGAGAAGTTTCGTCCCTATATTGAAGGAACCCGATTTACAGTCATTACCGATAATCAAGCGTTGAAATGGCTGGGTACAGTCAAATCTCCGCTGGGAAGAATCGCCCGGTGGAGCGTACGATTAAACCAATATGATTTCGGTATCGAACATAGAAAGGGGAAATTCAATATAGTGGCCGACGCTCTCTCTCGAGCACCAGTGAACATCCACTTAATTTCTGTTGCACCCGACGATATAGACCCTTGGTATCAGAAAGTCATAAACAAGATTCAGGAAAACCCAAACCTTTATCCTAGTTTTAAAATCGAGGATGGGTATATTTTTAAATTTGTTGCCAACAAGCACAATATTATTTCTAATCTTGTTGAATGGAAACTCCTTGTGCCAAAATCTCGTCGTCGAGAAATTATGATGGACTGTCACGACAACCCGCTCAGCGGACATTTCGGCATTTTCAAAACGCTCAATAAAGTTAGCGAACTCTACTACTGGCCTCGAATGAAGTCCGACATCACAAAATATGTTTTAAAATGTGATATTTGTACTGCCAGTAAGGCGTCGAATCAATTGAGACCAGGCCTCATGGGAAAAGAGAAAAAGGTCAAATACCCTTTCCAAATCATTTCTATCGATTTGATGGGACCTTTCCCACGAACCAAAAAAGGTAATTCCTCATTATTAGTTATTTCTGACTGGTTTACCAAGTTTGTGTTGGTTCAACCCTTGAGACAAGCCACAGCATCGGCTATAGTAAAGTTTGTAGAGGAGACTTTCCTGCTCTTCGGAGTGCCTCAAATTGTCACTACCGATAACGGTCCCCAATTCACTGGCAAACTGTTCAAAGACCTGATGACACAGTATAAAGTTCAGAAAGTTTGGCCTACGGCGAACTATCACCCACAGGCTAATTCAGTCGAGAGAACAAACCGTGTCATCGGTACCTGTTTAAGATCATTTGTGGAAGACGATCACAGATCGTGGGATCTTCATATCCACAAGATAGCACATGCTATCAGAAATGCCGTGCATGAAGTGACCGGGTATACTCCATCCTTACTAAATTTCGGTAGATCGGTACCAAACAGTGGCGACTACTATGGTAGATTGGACTCGGCCGAGCCGAGGGAATTCTCCATGGAAAACCGTGAACAATTGGTAACCGACGTTAACAACCTTAGTGATTTGCACCTGAAAGTAGTGGAAAAGATAAGAGCTGCTTATAATCGCAACAAAGCTCGTTATGATCTCCGCAAAAGACCATTATCTTTTAAGCGTGGGGATATTGTTTGGAAGCGAAACTTCGTTTTATCCAGCGCACCAGACAAATTCTCAAAGAAATTAGCTCCAAAGTTCATTAAATGTAAAGTGGCAGAGGTTACAGGTTCCCTCACATATCGTCTAAAAGACGAGAAGGGCAAAGATCTGGGTATTTTTCATATCAAGGATTTAAAATCCAATCCTGTATAATTCCATTTTATTATCGGTGTTGTAAATAGTTGTAAATAATTTTATCATTAATGTAGTTAATTTTAACTACCATTTGTAAATATTTTCCTTTTTGTCATTGCTACTATATGTAAAGGTTTGGAAGACTAATTTCAGGAATAGCCTGGGAAGTTGTACGGTTCTAGGTCTTTTTTGAGTCTGCAAGATTTTTTTAGTCAGATTCGACAATTCGATTCATCAATAGATGACCATTTGAAGCATTTTGTTTTTATTGCATTTTCATTGGTGATTTTGTACACACAAAATTAGGAGTACCAGCTCCCATCTGCATTTTCTTTGACGTTGTATGTTATTGCCTCAGAGCAAGACAACATCCTTTTTCCTCTTGTGATATGTCCGACGTTTATGGCTACAGGAATATTCACTCGTTTTTCCTGTTTGTCCTGTCGAACAATCATGACTTCTGTCCGGAGTTTTCCGAGAAGTAACCATTATGGCCCAATCTATTTTTGGCCACAAAAATTATGAACCTTTCTGTAAGGACTGGATGATCCTTAGGTCCACAGACGAGTAAATTCAACTTTTTGTATTTCTGAAGACAGAACGATACGTCCTGTCACAAACTCGTCGACATTTCCCAATTATCCGATTCTAGGTGTTTTGAGATAACGCTGAGTCGTTAATCCGAAACGAACCGGGATAATTAATTGAATCGATATCCGTAACCGACAACTAAACCAGCTATTTCTATTATATGTTTTTATTTTCTTTCTAGGTATTTGTTATATAATTTCATGATGTACAGGGGGGACACGAAAAGATTCGTCGAATCTTACTATCTCAAATACTTTTAGACAGGAAAAGCAAGAAATGACGGTAGTAATTTTTTTCATTTTTATTACTATCTAATTTCTTTCCATAGCTTTTGTTTTAAATTTGAATTTAGGTCCGAAAAAACTGATCTTAGCCAACCATCAGAGCATAGCTGGAAGATCTATCTAAGAGTTTCCTCTAGCTTTTCCTTTTCAGGATTTTTTTGATTTTCTTCTTTCTTTTTTTCTGCTTTCAAACAATAGCTGGATGCAGCTATTGCCTTGGCGGCGGGGGAATGTAACAGAATTCTGTTACTCTGATCTCACTGTGAGAACCTATCTTTATTTCTAGGGTTTACGAATTTTAATAAATAATTATGTTACAAATTTTAATTATGTATGATTTTTCGACCAGCTTTGTATAACAAAGCTAATTTTATTTTTTATTATTGTGATTTACAACTAATTGCTACAATTATTATTATAAATTAGCAACACTTATTAATAACTCGATAAAAACCATTGATTAAAACACATCTTTTCTTACTTACTTAATCAATGATCTTTTAATAAAATGTCGGTAGAGTAGGTCGCTAACCGCTAACATTCAAGGTTGCATCGAACGCTTCGACTAAAAATCTCTCTCTTGCAAACGGATAGTAGTAACGCAAACACGCAAAATTTAAGCTCCACGAGATTTATTAATTTTAATGTTATTCGATTCAATAATATCGACCAGTTCATCGAGTTGATGACTAGTAAAGTCAATACGAGTGAGTGTTATCTTTTAGATTACCTAAGATCAATATATGATCAAGAAAACCGATTTTTATTACGACCATCGAAAATTTGTCGAAACACACGTGCAAAATCGAGCGAGTCCATTCTTTCCAAATCCGGAAAATATCGCAAAACACCGCAGCCAATCTATTGAGGTGAATTATTCTTTTTTAACATTGATCCTAATATCATTGGACAAATCCGGAGAAGTGTAAAATTTCCAATAAGAAAAGAAAACTCGAAAAGCCACCAACACATCTGTTCGTTTAATTTCAAACACGAACAAAACCTCCACCATTTTGGGTCAGCAAGCATCGACGCTTTGCTAAACATCTGCCAACCTTTCCTAAGTTTCATGTGTGCAAAGACAATCGATATTTCAATTACAACAGGAGGAACAAAACACAAAATTGGTGACAAAATCGAATTTAATTGCTATTTCAATAATTCAAATATTCAATTTATTGCTACACTTTTTTATGTTATTACAATATCGTATATCGTGTTTTAACTATATTTTAGGTCAAGCTTTGCCATTCAAAATCCTGACGATTTTGACCAGGAGAGATACACGATTATCAGATCTGATTACGTACTATCCAGTAATAATTTTCAAGGGAAACCGTAAGTAGTTATAAACACTATTTACTATATGATTATTGTCTAACAAAAAATACCAAGCTTGTAGCTAACATTTTATCACCTGCTTGCATTATTCTACCCTCAGTAGACGTTGTTAGTACTTCCTGCTTTTTTGGTAGTTTTAGTGCGATTTTTGTCGCAAGCATTTGATAAAGCAATTAAGTTCGTAGACACGGCAAACCAAGTGCGAAGGTTCTCTCCGTTCGACATTTCAACCGCAACCAAGCGACATCTATTGATCCGCTCTGCATGTCAAGTATATTGCTATGTACCCCCTTGCTAATTGGGTTTACGGTTCTTATCGTTAATGTTTTATATGGGTGTACGTAATTGTACCCCGTCAATGGAAAAGTATGTAAAATTTTGTAAAAACAATTTAATGAAATAAGTTGCCTCAGCTTAGCTCTTTCGTAGTGCATGTATCTTACCTTATACAGGGTGGATTCGCTCCGTTACCAATGCTGTAAATGAAATTTATGGTGCGGAACAGGTCTAAATAAATATCCTTCGTTACAAAGTAATTAATGTTTTTATTAAGCACACAAATGAAAATAAATATTTGGTTAAATCAAAAAGTTCTATTATTAAATCTATTATATAAAAATTTCTGAACGCAAAATGATGTAAAACACGTGTCGTACGAAGTCCGGAGATTTCACTTAAGTTTATAAAGATTTTATTGCAATGTACACGGTACCTTATTAAATCCAGGAATATTTCTGTTATTTGAATTGGAGATGGTACAATTGCGCGTCAAAGACACTCCAAGGGTTCATTTACCATCAGGAACTTCCAGATACAGTTTGTTGACCTCGTTTTGTGTTGGAGTTTATTTTCTTTTATAATATTTGCAATCCGTTACGATTTTCACCTTAATTGTGGTTTTTCGTAGGTAAGTAACTATTTTGTTTAATTATGCACTTATATTTCGTAATTTCACTATTTATTTTCACTGTAATATCAATTTTATTAGGACGATTCTAAATTCTCCACTTTGCACGTGCGAATCTCAACACCAACCTCTTTTTTTTATCAATCGTTTTATTAATTTTCTTTACGAAGTTCAACGCAATCCTGATCTTTGCATAAACGTATTTTTATTGGTCGATCGAAAAATCAATATTATTTGCAGTTTCATAGTACAGGTATGGACTAAGCCCATTGTGGTTCGTTGAAATTTTATAAGTAAAATTTTCTATTTTTAGATTTGATTGTGTTCTTCTCAAGTGTTTCGTGGTTGGACAAATAAAGATGCTGGATATGAAATTTCCATACGCAGTTCATTAAGTTGTGACATGCCGAACTCACGTAACGATTTAACAAACTTATTTTAAATTTAACGCTAACATGGATTTTTACATTTATCAATTAATTAACACATTTCTAACTTTTAAAATACCTTTCTTATTACTAACAATCTTTCATTTACTATTAATTAACATTTTTAACAAAACAAATATTAAAATGATGCATTTCAAATTTATTTTATTCACACCTGTTTTATGTCCCGTTTTCAACGAATCATTTGACTTTAAGTTAACTTCCTTGGTATCGGATGAAGTTTTTCTGATTACTTTGATAAGTTACATGCTTTTATTCATAAACAAAATTTTGCTGAAATTTAAATGACGTACTTCCATTGACGTGGTATCTCGATACCGCATTTACCCCCTGTTGATTTGTAATTTAAAAGAAAAATACCTAATTTTGTGTTAAATTACACAATTAACATTGATGTGCTTTTATTCATAAACAAACTTAAATTTCTAATGTAACATTTTTTTTTTTTTTCAAAACAGAACAAACTAAATTTATAATGTGGCGTTATTAAATACCTTTATCAAATTATTAACTCTAATGCAAAAATATAAATTTAACTAAATAAATTAAAATAAATGTTCAAATAATTTACTAACTGTTTATAAAATTCAAACTATCCTAATTAATTAACCTAACTAACTAATTTGACCCAGATTGATCTTTTATTTTTAATTTTAATTGCTCTTTTTACTAGCATGTTTATACTATTCGTTGTTTCATATTTTGATTTATTTCAAATTTTAACTACTTGATTAGTTTTATTATTTGGTTGTTAACCATGTACTTTATTTATTCAATTCTGATTCCCTTTGTTTAAGTAATTGTTTTAATTCAATTTTCATTTAATCATATTTTGTGACCTAAATTATCTTTTCTTTTAATTATATTTGGTATCCCCTAATAAATTATTTATCATCATATTCTTATTATCATATTCATTTGTTTTTCCCCTCCCATAATATTTCATAATATTTATTCATATTTCCACATAATCTTCATCATATTCAATAATATTTTCCCCTAATATTCATAATTATTCATATTTCAATATTAACATATTCTTGGATACCATTTATTTTAAAAACTCCTATTTTTACGATCTGTTATTTGTCATTTTATTTCTTTCATTTCTGGTCACCTAATAATTTCATTTTATAAAACTGATCTATTTAAATAATTTTACTTTCGCGCATTTTATAACTGAATCTCATTGAATAAATTAAAATTTTCAATAATTATTTTGTTCTCTTACATTTATTGTTATTTTCAAGCGTAGCATTTTCAAAATTTCATCTTGGTCAAATTATTTTCAGACAAATCATATTTACAATTGTCATGTTTGGTCCTATTTTATTCTTGCTATTTTCTTCAGCGGTCAATTTTTAAGTTATTATTTATTTTATTTATTTTATTAAGTTTCGCTATTGGCGTTTTCATTATTTTGCTATTTTCTCAGCGGTCAAAAATTTTCTTTTTTATTTAGATGTTAGTTTTAATGATTTTAAGTTTCGCTGTTGTTTAATTTCACCGCTTATTGAGAAATGGTAGAAGAAATCTTTTCTTCCCCTTTTGATAAATTTTTTATTTTAACTTTCACCTGCTTATAAAATTTTCTCTTATTAACGTAGTCTTTTTCTTTAACTTTAATGCATGCATTCATGCTGGACTCTCTTGTCCAATGCACTTTGTAATTATTTAACATTTTTCTTTTTAACCGACTTTTCTTATTCTTCTTTTGTAAAATATTTTTCTTTTTCCCGATGTTGCCATAAATTGTGAATTTATTTAATTTTTCTTTTGTAACATTATCGTTGGCACTTGCTTTCATAAATTTTAACTTGTCGACCCGTTTTTGTCTATCTATAAGATTTCTATTTGTGAAATTATTACTACCCCCTGGTTTTGTAAATTTTAAATTGTTAATCCCTTTATCTGTTGAGTTTTTAGATTTTAATTTTGTAGATTTATGTAGTCTTTTTATTTTAAATGTTAACCTTTTATTTTGTGTTTTTGTGCCTGTTAATTTATGAAATTTTGTACTTTTAAATATGACCTTTTTATTTTGTAAACCATTTTGTAAAATTTTGGTATCTCGCTTTTGTAAAATTTTGATCCTATGTGTTCGCATGCCTCTTATTTGACCTTTTTGCTTAAAACGTAGCTTTTTGATTTTTAATTGCACCCGTTTGCATGCTTTTCTCGTGTGTACTGTGTATGACCGGCATTGAATTTTTCCTGATAGCCTTTTAGCTGTTACGTTAACCTTTTCTTCTACCACTTCTTCCTCCTTTCTTTTTAATAATTCTTTTATGTCTTCTGCACTTCTTTTCAACAATTCCTCTGTTTTGTTTTGTGCTTTATCTATGGTTTTTCGGGTTTCTTCGTGTATCTTATCCGCTCTTTCGTACAATTCGTCCATGTTGTTCAAAAATTTATCTAACCATGATGGTTCCTCCTCTTTTTGGTTTTGTGGTTTATTGTTTTCTCTTTGTACCCCCACTTTTTCCAAAATGGGAATGTCTGAGTTATCTAATTTTTCATAATCGCGATTGACGATGTTGATCGGCGAAATTTTTAATTTCTGAACTTCATCCTTCAAGAGTTGGTTTTCTTGCAAAATTTTATTCTGCTGGTTTTCCAATTCGCATAATTGACTCTCGGCTTTACGTTTCTGCTTTTCTATTTCTTCACAACGTTCCTGTATTTTATCAATTTTATTTTGCAACGTTTTAGTTTCTCCAAGTAGTTTTTCCGCATCTAATGCGTCTCTCGGAATTGTAGAAGCGATCTTTAATTTTTTCAATTCCTTTTCGCATTCCAGCAGCCTACCGCTCATTTGGAATTTTTCAAACGTTAAACCTTCGATTTTGTCTTGATATTTTAAATTTTCTGATCGACATGTTTCGTATTTTAATTTTAATCCGGCTAATTCCGTGACAAATTTTTCATTTTCTCTCGTGGACTTTTCGTAGTCGGAGTGCAATCGATTGCCATTTTCTTTCTGACTCGAAACTTCTTTCAACAAACTCTCAGATTCTTCACGTTTCACCCTCAAATCTTCCCTCAATTTTAGGGTTTCCTTTTTCCAGCTTTCCAATTCAATATTGATAACCTCAATTTCCTTCTTCCCCGTTTCTTGCAATTTATGAAAATCGTCGATTTGTACATTCAAATCTACTTCCACTTCCTCCAACTTATCGTTGTGGTTTTTCAATTGACTATTTTCTTCCAGTAAAATTTCAAGTTCCTTTCTGCAAGCGTGTAGTTCGGAAGTAACTTTTTCGACGTTTTTAGTAGAATCGGCCCGCAATTTTTCAATTACATTTTCGTATTTTTCGTTTTCTTCGCATTTTGATTTTAACGTTTGTTCTGTTGCTTCATAAATTTTCTTGATACTAGCAACTTCTTCACAACTGTTCTGTAATTGTTCTTCTTTTATTTTCAAGGTCTGCTTCAGTTCAAACACCAACTTATTCGTTTCTTCTTTATCATTTTGTAGCGCTAAGAGTTCCGAATTTAAATTTTCAATTTCAACATTTGATTTAGAAATTTTCGTTGTGTTAATTTCGAATTGTTCCTTTAATTTTTGTAGCATGAGTTGCTCCTGTCGCAACAACTGTCGAGTATTTTCCAATTCCAATTCCGTTTGGTTTTTATCGGCTAACATTTTCTTCAATTCCGCAATGTTTTTGTTTTGTTCTTCTTCGGCGGTTTTTAATTTTTCTTCTTCGTCGACTTTTACTTGTTTTTCTTCTTCGGCGGCTTTATCCATCATTAGTTTTTCATTTTTAAGTCTTGTTCTGGTTTCTATTATCCAGTCAATATCTGGATGTCCGCCTCTCTCTATTTCTTTTAGTCTCGCCTCCTCTACAAGCTGTCTTAACCTTTCTCTTTCGTTGTTGGCCATTTGTTTAGCTTTGACTGCTTTTTCTTTTGCTAATTTTCTTTCTTCATTACTGGCCATCTGTCTAGCTTTTTCTGCTTTAAACTTTTCTATTTGTCTTTGGGCCATTTTTTCTTGTATTTCCTTTTTGTTTCTCTTTGGTTTTCTTAATATCATCTCTGTCCATTGATCTAACAATGCATATTCTAACTCTTTTTCTTGATCATTTATTCTTTTCACCTCTTCAGCACCTAGTACCTCTGCCTGTTCTCTTAATAGATCTACGAGTTTCTTTACGTCATACATTTTTGTCATATCTTTTTCTGCCATCGTGGTTTATTATAATTTATTTAATTCAATATAGGAAATCGTTGTTAAGTAAAATTCTGTACGTTTTAATTTTATTATTAAGAATATTTTTAATTTTAGTTTTAAGAAAATTTTTAATTCTATTGCTGACTTTATTGTATTTATTTTAAGAGAAATAATCTGTACGTCAATCTTTGTAAAATAATTTTGTAAAGAAATTATTATAAATAACCTGTTTGAAATTGTTAACGTTGTAAATAATTTTAATTAAATTTCTCGTTGTAATTAACCTATCTGATATTTTAATTATAATGACCTAATTTTACTCGTGGTACGAGGTTATTCGAGGTGACTCGAGTTTACTCGTGCCTCCACGTTGTGACGCCAAAAAGTGCTATGCGGGGTTTGTCTTTACTAATCGAGCCACACGTTGGGCTGTCAAAAAGTGCTATGTACCCCCTTGCTAATTGGGTTTACGGTTCTTATCGTTAATGTTTTATATGGGTGTACGTAATTGTACCCCGTCAATGGAAAAGTATGTAAAATTTTGTAAAAACAATTTAATGAAATAAGTTGCCTCAGCTTAGCTCTTTCGTAGTGCATGTATCTTACCTTATACAGGGTGGATTCGCTCCGTTACCAATGCTGTAAATGAAATTTATGGTGCGGAACAGGTCTAAATAAATATCCTTCGTTACAAAGTAATTAATGTTTTTATTAAGCACACAAATGAAAATAAATATTTGGTTAAATCAAAAAGTTCTATTATTAAATCTATTATATAAAAATTTCTGAACGCAAAATGATGTAAAACACGTGTCGTACGAAGTCCGGAGATTTCACTTAAGTTTATAAAGATTTTATTGCAATGTACACGGTACCTTATTAAATCCAGGAATATTTCTGTTATTTGAATTGGAGATGGTACAATTGCGCGTCAAAGACACTCCAAGGGTTCATTTACCATCAGGAACTTCCAGATACAGTTTGTTGACCTCGTTTTGTGTTGGAGTTTATTTTCTTTTATAATATTTGCAATCCGTTACGATTTTCACCTTAATTGTGGTTTTTCGTAGGTAAGTAACTATTTTGTTTAATTATGCACTTATATTTCGTAATTTCACTATTTATTTTCACTGTAATATCAATTTTATTAGGACGATTCTAAATTCTCCACTTTGCACGTGCGAATCTCAACACCAACCTCTTTTTTTTATCAATCGTTTTATTAATTTTCTTTACGAAGTTCAACGCAATCCTGATCTTTGCATAAACGTATTTTTATTGGTCGATCGAAAAATCAATATTATTTGCAGTTTCATAGTACAGGTATGGACTAAGCCCATTGTGGTTCGTTGAAATTTTATAAGTAAAATTTTCTATTTTTAGATTTGATTGTGTTCTTCTCAAGTGTTTCGTGGTTGGACAAATAAAGATGCTGGATATGAAATTT
The DNA here is from genome assembly GCA_932274525.1 of Podabrus alpinus. NCBI lineage: Eukaryota > Metazoa > Arthropoda > Insecta > Coleoptera > Cantharidae > Podabrus > Podabrus alpinus. The sequence continues at coordinate 33,723,607 of OW026452.1, forward strand.
CCATACGCAGTTCATTAAGTTGTGACATGCCGAACTCACGTAACGATTTAACAAACTTATTTTAAATTTAACGCTAACATGGATTTTTACATTTATCAATTAATTAACACATTTCTAACTTTTAAAATACCTTTCTTATTACTAACAATCTTTCATTTACTATTAATTAACATTTTTAACAAAACAAATATTAAAATGATGCATTTCAAATTTATTTTATTCACACCTGTTTTATGTCCCGTTTTCAACGAATCATTTGACTTTAAGTTAACTTCCTTGGTATCGGATGAAGTTTTTCTGATTACTTTGATAAGTTACATGCTTTTATTCATAAACAAAATTTTGCTGAAATTTAAATGACGTACTTCCATTGACGTGGTATCTCGATACCGCAATATGTATTTGTGTTCAACATTATTTGTAAATCGTTACCAATTTTTATTTTTTAATACAAACATTCAATACTCATATAATCTGTGTAAGCAAGAATTCTTTTATGTTATATACGATTAACCCCAAATTACTTTATATTAAAACTGTGTGTTCAGAACGAGAAGTCTTTTTATTTTCTACTTTGATTTATTTTATATCGATAAGGATCACTAAGGTCACTGAACGTCCGTATTCGATATTGGCGCCCTACCGGAGAACATTACTACACGAAGAAAAGCTCAACAAGGAACCCACGAAAGCGACTTCGTCGCTACCCCGCTCTCGAGTACTTAGTACTAAACGTACATAGCTAAGCCGCTTCGTTAATTACAACTACGAGCATTAAGAGGCAAACTGTAACTGAAAGCGCTAATTTTTTTGCAATTCTTTAAGTGACCTGCCAGTTACAAGAGTCTCAAAATAAACTAAATGCTCTGGATCTGGTCGAGGTAAGAGAGATTGTGATTTTAAAGGTGGTAGAAGCCAAAAGCAGGGTTTGTATCATAAATATCACAACAATACATTGAACCACTTTTATACCTTCCGCATCTGCTGCATGGCTATGAGGCTTTGCCAAATTTGGCTCCGTTTAATTTAAAGTGGTTTTCAAAATTGCTCCACATTTCAACGAAGAAGCTTTTGCGCACTTCCAGTGAATAAAATTCTTGCATTGAACATTCATTACATACATGTAGCCATGTAAACATATCTTTTCTTTTTCTTTTCCAAAAATTAACTAAGTAAATTAAATTAACTGTTCATGAATTAACTAACTAATTCAACAAAACTAACTAATCATATTCAAAATTAACTAACTAAATTATAAAAATATTCAAACTAACCTACTTATTTTTAATGAACAAACTCGACCAAGATTTCTGTTTTCATTTTTAATTTATTTAAATTCTAACATCTTTATTTTAATTTGACTTTTTATTCTTAAAACTTGACTCTTTATTTTAATCTTTCTATCTTTGACCTATTTATTTTAATCTTTCTATCTTTGACCTATTTATTTGGGTGATTTCTTACATTCGTTGTTTTAATTCCCGATTATCTTTACATATTGTGACTATCAGTTTTAAATTAATTAATTCCTTATTATTCATTGGTATTCTTTATCTCCTTTTAATCAATATTTTCCTATTTATTTCCCCATTATTTATTCTTTGACCTCTTTTTGGTCCTATTTACCTTTTAATTCATATAACTATATACTCAATTCATTAACTTACACCCGTGATCTATTTTTGTACCCTCGGGTATCTATCTTCTCATAACTTCTGCTAGTTACTCCGTCTGAGTTAACCATTCTTTATTTATCCCCCCATTTATTTCTTATCATTCAACATTGAATACCAATTTTTACCTCAATACCTCCTGATCTTTCAAATTACCTCATCATTACCTATTTTAAATTCAATTTTCACCCAAATTCTAAATTAATTAAATTCTTTTTAATTAACTAAATTATTTTATTAAATTATTTTAAATTGCATTTCTAATAGAAATTATTTACTAATTAAACTCTCAATAACATTTCCTTTTTATAAAACTTTTATCAATTACCAATTATTTTAAACATAGCATTTATATAAATTTTTCATCTTGGTCAATTTTATTGTCATCTTCTTGTTTTAATAGCTTTAATCAAATTTACATTGCTATTTTATTTATTGTGTCCTTGTTCCATTTCTTAAAATTATATTTACATATTGTCTTTCCGGTATTTGTCATTTTCCATTTCTTGCTATTTCTTGAGCGGTCAATTTTCAAGTTGTTAATTTTATTATTTTTAAGTTTCGCTATAAGCGTTAATCTCTTCATTACTATTTTTCTTCAGCGGTTTATTTTGAAGTTGTTATATTTGTTGATTTTCTTTAAGTTTCGCTGTTATTCTTATTACCGCTTATTGAAAATCTAGCAAGAATGACTTTTTCTTCCAGCGAACTCTTTTAATTTTAATTTTTCTCCGCTTGAATAATCTTCTCTTATTAACGTAACACTTTCTTTTCACTTTAACATGTATTTTTATGTTGGACTCTCTTGTCCACTTCACTTTGTAGTTACTTGTCTTTTGGCTTTTCTTATTCTTCTTATGTAGAATATTTTTCTTCTTCCCGATGTTATCATAATTTCTGAATTTATTTAAATTTTCTTTTGTAAAGTATTTGTTGCCTCCTGCTTGTATAAATTTAATTTTGTGAACCCGTTTATGTTTATTGTGACTTTTTGTATTAATTAATTTTCTAAGTTTCCGAATTTTACTTGCTACCGTTTTATCCATTAAGTTTTTAATTTTTAAGTTTGTTAAATTTTGAAATCTTTTAATTTTAATTGTTGTACCAAAATTTGTTAATTTGTTTTTATTTTTAATCTTAATATTTTTATGTTGTACTCTTTTACCTGTTAATTTAAGAAATTTTGTGACTTTAGCTGCAATCTTTTTATTTTGTAAACCGTATTTTAATTTTAAAATATTTTGTCTTTGTAAAACTTTTCTGTTTGTTCGTACTCCCCTTATTTGGCCTTTTAGTTTTAACTTTAATTTTCTAAATTTTAACTGCACCCGTTTGCATGCTTTTCTTGAGTTTATCACGTATGACCGACACTTCTTTGTTGGTGATGTTGGATTTGTCTTTGTGATTTTATTTTATACTTTCTATTATTATCCAGGTTGGTTGCAAAATTTACCAATTTATTATCCCGCTCATCTTTTTTAGTGTAGCTTCTTTCATACGATGGAAGCATTTTGGAAAGCAATTTATCTATCATTATTTTCGACCTTAGTAACATCTTCTGCTTTTCTACATCTTGACCTTCTAATATCTCCCTTTCCCAAACGCCTATGCCTTTGATCAGTTCTTCTGTCTTGTTATCCATTTTAATTATGTCAAGCAAGATTTATTTTTAATTTATGCAATTTAATGTAGGAAACAGTTATTAATTTTAAAATTTTATGTACGTTTAATTTTTAATTTAAGAAAAATTGTAAATCGTTATTGTAAATAGTTGTAAATAATCTAGTTCTAATTAACCTAACTGATATGTTTAATTGACACGTCTTGGTACCCCCTATTCTCGATGCCTACACGTTACGATAACCTAATCGAGTTTACTCGTGGTTCGAGGTTACTCGTGGTGACTCGTGCCTCCACGTTGTGACGCCAAAATTGCTGTGTGGGTCTTTGCCTTACTGGAGCTAAACGTTTTAAGTATAAATGCTTTGTACGGGTGTACGTAAATGTACCCCGTCAATAGAAATGTATGTGAACTTTTTGATAAATACAAATAAATGAAATTGTACCTCGGCTTAGCTATTGCGATGAGCACAGACCTACCTTCTCTCACGTTGGGTTCCTTCCTTGACCAAATTGTAAAGCTGAAATAAAATATCGTGGTCTTCGGAATGTGATCACATAAATTATGCTCCGTTTTAAATACAAATTGTAATTTATTATAATTTAGTTTTTAAGCGTTTTAAATGCAATAAAATTCTTATGCTAATTAACAAATGTCTTATTCTAATTAACTTGAAACGTATTAATGCACGTGTAAATTGGATCGCAAAATTTTCACTAATTTTTATGTTCAATATAATTTTTAATGGGACGTTACCATTAATAAGATCTGGGGCATTTCTGTTTACTGAGTTCATATACCATGAAACTATTTACTTCCACTTGATGGATGACCTTCGATGTGTAGAATAATTCAAGATGCAACTTTCCTTGTGAGTGCATTTACCTCGTGGTGTGACCAAGTTTTTCCAAAAATAATCGTAATCCTTCGTAATCTTCTACCAATTTTACTTTCCAAATACGTAAGTACGATGCTTTTAACTATTAATATGCTTTTTTGTTAAATTTCTTTAAAATTTTCACTGTTTTATATAATTTTAGCTGGACGCGCACCAAAATATCACCATTGATAAAAATTAAATCAACAACAACCTTTTTCAATTGTTTTACCATCGCTACCGTTGTATTTTCAAAGCAAATGTGATTATTCTCTATTGGTCGAAATAAAATCAATACTATTGACGTTACAATTTGCAGGTTCGGCTCAAGCCCAATGTGACTTTGTAAAATTTTAATAAAATTTTTATGTTTCAGATTGAATTAAATTTCTTGCATCTCCTGTGATTGTTCAGTAAACTTTTTGAAGAAAATGTCTTTTCCATTTGTGATACATTTAATTGCGACGCACTACGATAGATGTAAAGATTTTGCTTATTTTAAGATTTTACGTTTAACACATTTTTATAAACTAACATTGAACAATTATTTTGATTTTAAATTACATTTCTTATGATTAATTAATTTGATTTATAATATTAACAAACATTTTTATTAACGGAATTAAATCGTTGCATTTTGAATTTATTTTGTTATCTCGTTCCGTGACTCTTTCTTCATATAAATTTATGACGTTAAACTAAATTTTTGGTATCGGATAAAACTTTTACGTTCGAACAAATAAGTCATGTGCTCTCTTTATTAATAAGTAAAATTCTGAATCGTGTCGTTATCATTTCTATTGACGTGGTGGTCAGTGTCGGACATTGCAATATGTATATCTATATCGTACTCATAGCCTTTCTCCATAATTTGTTTCACTATATGCAATGCGTCTACCGTCGATTTGACCCGTCTAAATCTGTACTGATAACTACCTATTATTTTGTTTGCATATTCTGTGAGACGACCATGAATTACCATCGAAAGAATTTTATAAGCCGTGTTCAACAGTGTAATTCCTCGGTAGTTACTGCAGTTCTCTGCATCCCCTTTCTTCTTAAGTGGTACTATAACACCTTCCTTCCATTTTTCCGGTATAGTCTCTTGTTTCCATATGTGCTTTATTAGTTCGTATATTTCTAAATGTAACGCAGCTCCTCCATATTTTATCATTTCGGCAGCTATCTCATCTCTTCCTGTTGACTTTCTATTTTTTAATCTCTTTATCATGTCGGTAACTTCCTCGATTGTCGGTTCTGGCACCTCATCATGATTTACCGAGTCTTCCAGTACGTTCGATCTCGTGTAGTCATCTTGCTGCGTATTTAATAATTTCTGGAAGTGATTCAACCATAATATTTTCTTGATGTTTTCTGCACCTCTTTCTAATCTTCCCTCTTCATTCTTTAGTGCTCTTACTTTTATATTACATGACCTTCTGCTGTTCTTTATTTGTTGATAGAATTTTCTCACATTGTTGGTACTATTTTCTTCTTCTTCGTTCGATCCATTCGTTTTTCTTTCTCTTGTATAATTGACTTGCTTCTCTTCTTTTTTCCTTGTAGTTATTCAGATCTTCTTGTTTGCTGGTTGCTAACCATTTCAGTCTTGCTTCATTCTTATTCCTATTACTCCTCTCGCATTCATCGTCGAACCATATTTTCCATTTTCCTTTATTTCTATATCCCAGTATGTGTCTTGAGCTTACTTTAATATTTTCTTCGATATTGTTCCATAACACATCAATGTCCTCTTCTTTGTTTTCTTTTATCTGACGTTTTAACATCTCTTGGTATTGCATGGTATACGATTCGCTATTAAATTTTTCTATTCCCATTCCCCTTCTTGTATCATGTCGTCTTTCCCCGATCATTGTTTTCTGCTTGATTTCTGCCACCACAAGGAAGTGATCCATGTCCGCATTGGCCCCTCTGTACGATCTTACATCTTGAATCGATGTTGCTCTTTTTTTATTCACCAGCACATGGTTAATATGGTTTCCGTCTGTACTATCTCCACCAGGCCACGTCCACGTCATTTTGTGCAATTTTCTGTGTTTAAACTTTGTGCTACTAATTACTAAGCCTAATGCTGCTGCTAGGCAACACAGTCTATTACCATTGTCGTTTGTCTCTGCGTGTATAGTTTCCTTGCCAGCAACACCCTCTATGTAATTTTCTTTCCCTATTTGAGCATTAAAATCACCCAGAATAATCGCCGTATCGTGTTTTGGCAGCGTATCGTATAGTTTTTCCAAGTCATCGTAGAATTGTTCCTTGTCAGCATCGTTACTGTCCTCAGTTGGTGCGTAGACGTTGATCAACGACAAGTTATTTGGCGACCAAAAATAACAACAACTTTTCACACCAGAAAAGTAGTTGTATATTATCTCTATATTATGTTTCGTCGCATAGTTTGTACGTTTTTATATCAACGTAATTTGATGCTAATTATGACTTTTTTTAATTCCATTTATGTTGAAACAGACTATACCTGAAGTCAGAGTCGTGCCATCTAGCGGTGCAAATTAGGATTAGCTAAAATTTCGCGAAATCTTCCCCTAGTCGGTAGGCATACTCTGTAACAACCCGCGTTTTTGCTTAATTAATTTAAATACCGACCAATAAAATACGGTTTAAGTATTTTCATTACCGACATAGATAATTGTAATTGAGATAATTAAATAGAGGTAATTTAAGAATACCCTATTTAATTTAACGCATAAAATAATTATGTAGGATTTAATTTTTAAAATATCGATCGTAAAAGTTCGACCGTTAGATGGAGCGAGAAGTGCCAATAATATTGGAAAAGAATTTAAAGGGCAAAAAATTCGTTACACATGAAGCAATAACTGTCCTCACTATCTCTAATGAGAAGGTAGCTCGGAACAGATAATGTCCACGCAGAAAATAAATTCTACTTTTATTTGCGTGGGGCCCTGATGGTAGGTATAAGCCAGCTCGTTATAGCGGCAGCAAGGTCGTGGGTCGTGTCAAATGAACGCCCTGAAGAAAATCAAGGAAACAGCTTTGCTAACACAACAAAAATTAAATCAGCAATTAGATGTTCGTTGCTGGAAGGCGATGACATAAGCGATGTCGGATGGAAATTGCATTAGCCGACCTGAACCAGTACAGTGGCAAAGACATTACCACCAAGAACCACTCCCCAAATTCAATCAACGGAACGTTCGAGTGGGCATAAAAAATCCCACAAACGGTAGAACCACAATCGAACGTCCAACAATAAAATCAAGTGGAAGCGAACCCGATGAAATGCAACTATAATTATATAATTATATAATAACATGCAATTATAATTAGCATTATAATCCACGTCTGCGAACGTCAGATTAGATAACCTTTAATCACTTCGAACAGAAAAGTAAAACCTGCGACTTAACGATTATTTCGGCCAAAAACGTTCTAATAAAAAAATTCAAGGCAGAAGAAAAACCTATATAACAAAACATAAAAAAATACATATCAGCCAAGGGTGAATTAAACAAAAGCGAACTCCAGGTGGACGGAGCAAAATTTGTCCTACTCGATCAATGCATACCACTGTGGAACAATTAAGTAACAAAAAAGGTTACTCGCCAATCCGAACGGAAACCAAAACCTTCAAAGATAGCATGGGCAGTAGATCCGACCAAAGAAACGTCCGATATGGGGAAAATCCATCATTTTCCAACACAACAACAAAGATATAAGAATATCTTCGTACCATATCCGCTGATTACGTAACCCAAAAGCCCGTGATTATTCCACAGTAGCCACACAAATCGACATTGGTGTGTGAAAAATTCACACCCGCCTTCTTGCTTCAAAAATTGACACAAGAGCGTCTTACTCGTTCAATGGTTCACACACGACTCTCTTTTTGCGCCGATGGAAACTCTTATCTCCCTTTCCAGTCCCTCTTCCCAGTTCGACCGTTAGATGGAGCGAGAAGTGCAGATAATATTGGGAACGATTTTAAAGGGCAAAAAAAATTTTACGATTTTACCGAAAGACCAGGAAATCATTTGTCAAGGCGGGAACTAGCTCTAAGAAAGCTGGGCACAGATGCGGGCGGCTATGTAGTCAAAAGGGCGCTATGCCGCTTATTTCGTCGTAACGATTAGTGTAAGTCAATGCATGCAATAGAATTAATTTTACATTGCACTTATTTTGCATGTGTGCGGAAATGCGCGTTTGCGTTATATCTGTACCGCCAAACGATACTGGCCCATAATTTAGAGCAAGGGATCGTAAAGTGTAGTTTTAATTTAACGGTTCATTTGCCTAATGTGTGGGAACAGATTGTAGAAACCCTCATTTCGAGGATACTTTAAAAATAAAATGCAGCCGAAAGTCACACGGTGTTTGAAGGGCCACCCATGTAAAAAGGAAGTAAGTTTTGAAAACGAGGAGATTTGGCCACACCCCCCTGGACTTGGGAAGGATGAAAAATCAAAGAGATTGGTTCTTCGCCGGGCGTAAGGGCGTTTTAATGAATAAACAAAGTGGGAAATTGGTCGTAAAAATCCCAACTTAAGAGAAATTCACTAGTTGTTACTCGAGCTGGATCTCGATCAAAAAGTAAAGTGTCAGTTGATCTGTAACGCGATCAAAAGTTAAAGTTGTTCAAGTAAAAAGTATAAAGTCAATACTTAATTAAAAAGTATAAAGTTGCTTAATTTAAAAGTCGAAGTTGATTGAATAAAGTATTCAGTGTTAATTTTAAGTCATTACTCGCGATTAAAAGTTTGAGTGTTTATTGCAATTACTCGTAAAGTTAAAAGAGAAGTTTGGGCTAGAGAGCTCTAACCATTAGGGTTCTGATCATACTTTCTTCTGTTACACACTAAAGAACAATGTTAATAGAGCAAATTGCCAAAAGAATTAGGGTGAACGGGGTCGATTACATATCAATAAATCGATTTTGAAGTTAGCTAATTTTACATGTTTTACTGACGCGCGGGTGGAATCTCACTCATTCTATCGTCGGTCCGCGTACTGTGATATACTCTTACACTTAGAATATTTCGCAGCAGCAGATGCACCTCGAGCGTCGTACATGCAACATCGATTATTTTTTGTTTTTAGGCGATTTTTAGGGGGTGAAACGTAATAGTTTACTGCCCCATACCGCGACTATACTTTTTAATGCTATTTCGAGGGTCTCTCACATCCCGGTTGCATAGATCCCGGTGTTCTTGATCGGTGGCGCCTTCTCGTATGTTTATCCTAGTATTGTATTGTATTGTATTGTATTTAGGGGTCGATTGGCCGCAAAGGCCTTTCAGAACTGCGACCAGTATTGATCTTTTGTTCATTACCCTGCTAATTAGGTATTCAGGAATTCAATTTTTCTAGCAAAACATAGAATACTCCTGAGAGGTTTTTGTTGCACCTCTTTGGGTGTTAGTTGTGTTTGTCCCAGATATTTTAGCCTGGATCGGGCTAAGGCATCACATCTACAGAGAATGTGCTCGGCCGATTCAGTTTCCGATTCACAGAGTCTGCACATGTCATCGTCCTCCATTCCCATTTTCTTGAGGTGATATCTCACCTGACAATGTCCGGTGAGCAGCCCAGTGATGAGCCTGATTTCGTTCTTTGGTAGTAGAAGAAGCTTTTTAGCTTCTGCAGTCGAATACTCTATAAATTTCTTCGCCTGTTTTTGACCTGGTGTATTATGCCATAGGGTTTTTTTGTTCTCTGCCTCCCATTTCTGGACCTCCAACCCCTTGTGTGTCTTGGACAATCCACAGAATGGTTCGGGCCCAGTCGGGGAAGCCCTTGAACCTGATCTAGCCAGTTTATCGGCTTTCTCATTACCCTCAATTCCCTCATGACCCGGCACCCAGTGGAGGGCAATTTTATTGCCTTTGGCCAGTTTCTTGAGGGATTGTCTGCATTCCCATGTGGACAAAGACTCAAAGCTGTTTGCTTTGAGTGCCTTTATCGCAGCTTGGCTGTCAGACATTATATTGACTTTTTTGCCCTTAATGTTCCTTTGCAGGCATTCATGGGCACATAGTGCAATTGCAAGTATTTCAGCTTGCATAATTGTGGGATAGGTTCCTAAGGCAATAGATGCCTCATATTTTGGGCCATATATGCCTATGCCTGTTCCCTGTTCAGTTTTTGATCCATCTGTGTACCAGTTGGAGGATTTTGTATCCACTTGTATTTTTTGACATCTAGCCGTATTTCGGTCTTGAATGATGACCTCAAACGGTGTTTCAAAATCAAAGATTTTCGGAATGATATCCGAAGGTTTTCCAAACAGATCTGGCTGTAAGAAGTCCAGTATCTTTAGGTGACCTTTCTTGTCTCCTGGTTTGAATTTCTTGACTTGGGTAATTTTTATAGCAGCTTGTATGGCTTCCCTTTTCACTCGTAGGTGAAGGGGTGGCAGATCTAAGAGTGCCTCCATAGCCGCGGTTGGGGTTGTGCGCATAGCCCCTGTTATACCCAGACACGCTAGCCTTTGCATTTTCTGCAACCTGCTTTGTGTCGTGATTTCGTTAGTTTTTGTCCACCACACGAGCGATGCGTATGTGACAATGGGTCTAATTATTGATGTATATGACCAATAGATCATTTTTGGTCTTAGTCCCCAGGTCCTTCCAAAAAGTTTGCGACAAGCCCAGAAGGCTCCTGTTGCTTTGGAAAGAATTTTATCCATGTGTGGTTTCCAGGTGAGTTTTGCATCCAGGGTTACCCCCAGATATTTTACCTCCCTGGAAAAAGGTATCGACAAACCCTGAAGCTGTGGAGCTTTTAGGTTTATCTTTCTACGCTTTGTGAATGGAATTATAATGGTTTTTGAAGGATTCACTGTAAGTTCTTCCTTTTCGCACCATTTTTTTATTTTGTTTAGGGCTGTTTGCATTAGGTTTGAAATTATGCCTTCATGCTTGCCCCTGATTATAAAGACAATGTCGTCCGCGTATCCTAGTACGCAGAATCCATCGTCAGTTAGTTTCTTTAGTAGGTCGTCTACCACGATAGACCACAGAAGAGGTGATATCACCCCACCTTGTGGGCATCCCCTTGCCGCGGCCACCGAGATTTCCTCCCCTCCTAAGGAAGCCGTTACTATTCGGCTTTCTAGCATTGATTCTATCCACGTTATTGTGGGTGCCTCAATGCTGTGTCTTACGGCGGCTGTTTTTATAGATTTATTTGAGGTGTTATCAAAGGCACCCTCTATATCTATAAATATTCCGACCTCATTTTCTTTTGTTTCGAGAGATTTTTCAATCTCTCTTACAAGGTGGTGAAGTGCATCCACCGTACCTTTGCCTGGTTGGTAGGCAAATTGATTTCTATGAAGCGGCATCCTTTTAAGGGATTCGCCTCTTATACAGTTATCAACAATTTTCTCCATCGTTTTGAGGAGAAAGGAGGATAGGCTGATTGGGCGATAAGATTTAGCCTCTTCAGGAGGCCTTCTGCCCGCTTTTGGTATAAATACCACTTTCACCCTCCTCCATGATGTGGGTATATAACCCATTGCATAACTAGCTTTGAAAATTGCTGTTATGCATGGAGCGATCAAATCTATTCCTTTTTGGAGTAGAGCCGGGAAGATACCGTCCCATCCAGGTGATTTGTATGGCTGAAAACTATTTATTGCCCATTTTACTTTTTCCAAAGTAAAGATTTCTCTTGCTAACCTTCTGCTATCCCTGCTGGAATATAGATTTCCATTGGCTGGGGATATTTCATGCATCTGGTTTGTTGTCGCCATTACCGTGGATCCAGGAAAGTGTGTTTTTAGCAACACATTTAAACTTTCCCCGATGTTCTCAGTTCTTCTGAATGCGCGCTGCTGGGGCCGTTTTATCGATCCCCTCGCAGAAGCGCATCCAGGACTGTCTTTTGGATTTCCTCAATTCTATATTGTACTTGGTGAGGGCTTCTCTATAGTATTCCCATAGGCCTGTTCTTTTGGCCTTATTGAATGCTTTCCTGGCTGTGACCTTTAGTCTCTCCAGTTCTGCATTCCACCAAGGTACGTCTCGAGAGACAGTTCTTTTCTTCAGTGGACAACTAGTCTCATAAGAGTTCGTTATACACTGACTTATGTGGTTAGAGGCTGTTTCTAACTCCTCTGTGGTAGCTACTTCGTATTGGATGCCTTCTAGCTCGGTCCTTAGTACCTCTTTGTAGAGGTCCCAGTCCGTCTTTTTGGGCACCCTACATTTCACTACTTCCACTTTTTTGCTCTCTATATCAAATGTAATCGAGGCGTGATCTGAGAAGGATGCCTCCTCCATCACTTTCCAATTTCTTAGAGTTTGACTTATAAACGCAGTGGCCAATGTGAGGTCAAGAACCTCTTGGCGAATCGCGTTTATAAAGGTTGGTTTTTTACCTTTGTTTATAATGTCTAGATTGTTAGAACAAATATAATCAAGTAAATCCTTACCTCTGTTATTAGTGTCCGTGCTGCCCCAGATCTCATTGTGCGCATTTGCATCGCAGCCCAGAAGTAGGTGTTTGTTCCCCTTTTGACACCAGCTTATGAGGCGTTGTACTTCCTCTGGTGGAACCTTGGTCTCATCTCCTGGGAAGTAGGCCGAGGCTATTACTATGCTCCTCTTGCCCCCCTCCGTTGGAATTTCGACCACGGCGGATGCCAGGTCCCTGGTGTTGAATTCTGGAATGGGAACAAAGTTAATGTCTTTCCTGAGCAATAGTGCTGCTCTTGGATTTCCATACCTGTAATCGGCAAGGACATTAGCTGTCCTTTCAGGGAGTCCCTTGATTTTGTCTCCATTTATTCAGGGCTCTTGTATTAGCCCTATGGAGATTTGATTCTTTATAAACCTGCAGTATAAGGCACTCGAAGATGCCTTTGAGTGCTGGAGGTTTATTTGGATGCACTTCACTTTGGGGGCTCTTTTCTCGCCCCTTTCTGCTCCGATTTTGGACGTTTCTTTTTACCGCTTACTTTCAGCGGTTTTTTGGCGTTTGCAGCAGTGCCCGGCCCACTTCCCCTATTGCCCGTTTTGGGCACTTTGGGGCGCGTACCGGAGCTTCCCTGCTGCCCCTTTTCGGCAAAGTGGAGTGAAGTGGAGGTTGCTGCAGATGTTGAAGCATCTGCATCTGGCCCCGTAGTAGTTTTGGGCTTTTCTTGTTTGCCCTTTTTCGTGCGGAGCTGAATCTGCCCAAATCTATAGCCGATCCTGTAGTTCAGATTTTTCAGATTTTCAGCTGACTGAGGGTCAACTGATAGAGTTACCTCTAGAGATTGGCCGGATGCAACTTTACGTATAATCCGCCAACTTGAGGCATTAAGGTCCTCATTTTGGGCTTCCATCAGACCCAGGATTTTTTCATCCGTATAGTCTTGACTTCCTGGTATGTATGCCACAAGAATCTCTGTGTGAGGCATTTCTGCCTCTGACGCGATCTTCAGTGTGGCGCCATCCCAGGGTTTAAGTTCGGCCTCTAGGCCCTTTATCCATTCGGCTGTGGCTGCATTGGTACACGTGATACCGAGCCAGCCTGGTCTTTTGTGGATTTGTTGGAATTGTGGCTTTGTAGCAGCCAATTTTCTTTCTCCACTATGTTATCCACTATTGCTTCCTGAATGGCTTCAAGTTGTTCCATAGTCAGGAGCTCTTTTGGATATAAGGAATGCATGATTCCTATCTTAACCCCGGTTAAGGCCTGGCTGAAGGTAGGTTTAGCCACCCCATCAGGTGCCGCCCCATCCTCATCGGTCCTTGCCCGCTTTTTATCGCGGGTTTCCGGGGTACTGCCATCCGATCTGTTCCTTTTGGCAGTTTTAGGATTATATCCTACACGGGCAAGTTCCCTGGCTTTATCAGCCGGTTGACCCTTTTGGATGAAGTGTTTCATCCGCTTGCGAGCAGCTCCACTGAGTCTTTCCCTTTTAGCCTTTATTTGTAGGCTTTGTAGGGCTGTGTTGACTTCTTCGTCGCTGCTCGCGAGAAGTGTCTCCTCTGTACTTTGGTCTGGATTTTCACCCAGTTCCATTGGTATATTCTCCTCAGCCTTTTGGCCAGAATTTTCATCCTGAGCCATAGGCTTTAGGATTGGGTTAAGGCCTTGGGGGCCTTTGTTGTTGACTCTGTTGAGGGCGAGTCTCCCTTTAGTTCTAAATTTTTCTCCATGTTATTCCCACGAGAAGCTAGGGAAAATTATCACCTGCAGCAGAGCCCCGCTTACCACAGGGAGGCTATATAAAACCGAGACAGCGCCGGGTGCTCGGAGTTCGCATATTAGAGACTGGGATTACCTTCCCAGTCATACAGTCTTGGCATATGCTGTTCCACCGTGACTTTAGGGTTTTTTATAGAGGATTTCTCCTCGCGAGTCAGGCGATTAAGCCCAGCCCCCCGCGATGTTCCTTTCCGCAGCGTACCGGCACCTCGCCTATTGTCGGTTGTTGTTGCGGAATGAACATCCTACGGTGTTAAGCAGACGAGTGGCGAGTTTCGTCTGTAGCTAGGGTACCTCGGGTGCGCTGTACCTTCAATTATGTTTAGCCTAGTAACCAGAGTCAAATCCGCCCTGGAGGGGTGCAGAGCGGAGCGGAGCGCAGCGGCGCCCCGTAAGGGTAGGATTTGACGATGGATTACCCTCCTTTTCGAATGCACACCCCTAAAATTGGAAGGCAAAAAATTTTTAATTTTTTCACTTTTTTGGCAATACACGGGTTATTTTCCATTTTTTTGATTTTATTTATTACTAATATCCCTTAATCACACCCCCATCTATCCGAATTTCAAAGAAAAATTGAAATCGGAGCAAAAAAATTTTACGCATTTTCAACGAAGCACGGCCGACTGATGGCACCGATGCCCCGGTCGACCGCGTAATGGTGCAAATTTACAGTACTTTTCAAAAGTCGATTTTGGGGTTGTTTTTACTCCGTTCACCCTTTTTATTGTTTTATTAGACAAATATAAGCCTGTTCTTTACAGCGTCGCAGAAGAAAGCTTGATTAGAACGCTAATGGTTACGTCTCCGCGCCCGAAGTTTGTTTAGTTTCAAAACCAATTCCTGGATTTTACATTGGTGACTTAGTCAGCTGACTAGCAATAAAAAGGTATTGTGCATGTGTATTAAACTATTCCCAGTAATTTGATTATTTTGTACTTATTTTTATAATTTACCAACTTTATTTCTTTGTATAAAGGGTATCAATAGATTTGTTTTGTTATAAAGAATTCAATTTATTATTGCTTGGAAATACGCAAGCGTTAGTGTTGAGACATCCTTTACCTGCGTTTCCGAACGGCCAAAGCTACAAACTTAGGCAAGGTTTAATTAGGGAGTCCTTCGAGCGTCCTCTCCCAAAAAAAAGTACGGAACCTTGTAACAGTAGGGTTTTTACTACCTCGTGAACAAACGTAAAATCATAAAAAGTTATGACCCGGCAAGTGGTCATAAAAAACCGGAGTCTTCACATTCACCTTGCCCTTTTTCATGATCGTAGCTGTTCTGTACGGATCGGCTAAGCCCTGTATGTTTAATACTAAGCCTCGAGAGCTTGGGTCGCAAACTAGTTGCGCTCGTGGATTCTTGAATGTAATCAATCTTCGCTAATAAATTATTATTTGTGGGCGCCAGACTCAACAGAAGCTTTCCCCTAGTTAGTCACCTCTCTTGAGACAAAAATTGAAATAAAATTGATGTCTTGATTTAGAATAACACACTTAAAATTGAAAATATATTTAATTGAAAATATAAACAACGGAACAATCTCTCGAATATACACACATCTACTCTATATATCGTCGCGTCAGAATCAGAGTATTCTATCTCCATTTTTATAAATTTTACAGTACAGCTGTTTAAAGTTTCTCTATTGCATTACTCTTCATTAGGATATTTTGACATAATTTCAATTGAAAAAGTTATAATACACATTTTGGCAATTTTTATTGCATTATGCTGTAGAGAAATGAACATAGAATAAAATGGCATAAATAACTCAATTTATCAAAAAAATGGAGATAGAATACTCTGGTTCTGAGGCGACGATATATAAAAAGATAAGGGTTTTTATGCAACGCCTTTATGCAACGTTTTTATGCAACGATTTTATGCAACGTTTTCGATAATGGGATAATCTGACAACCAACAAAAAATTCTATTATACTATAAGTCAAAGGGACTGCAATATAGTAAATTAAAAACCAAAATTGGAAAACATCGATTTATCAATTTAACAAGGTATTTCTCCAAGATTTTCTTCGTTTTAAAATATATGGTTGGTAATCCCTTATCCATCAAAAGTTTTGCAATTTCATTGGCTATTGGTTAAAAAAAAGAACCAATCATTAATTTGATTTAAAATTGTTATTCAAAAATGATCCATAAAAGGTTTGCACATAAAGTTTTATGTTTTACTTTTATGGAGTAAAAGAGTACGGATTATCTGACCCGTAATCAGATTAATGCTTTCAGCGCATCATCGGATCATTGGATCATCGGATCACCGGATCATTGGATCACCGTATCGTCGGATTATAGCCTATATATAGGACGTTGATGTCTATATATTAATAAGTAAGTTAAAGAAGTTGTACTATCGCGATCACCATCTGGAGAATTAAGTACTATAAAAGTAATTGAAGTAAAAAGTAATTTAATACTATTGTCCAAAAATGACTACCATTCTACCTTTAAATTCAATAGCCGTACGAGAGTTAACATCTAATCGCTACCTTTCAACTGATCATATCACAAAATTTAATTAGATCCTGATGGTTAATACAGAGTTTAGATTAAAGATGAGGACTCATTTAAAAGTTATCTTTAATCAAAAAAGGCTTTTACCTTTTCCGACTGTTATAACCAGCGAAGCTTCCTTAATTCTAAGAACAGCTCGAATAAAAGCAAACAAAGAAGTGAGACCATAACGGGATGATACATCCTCAGATACTGAAAGTGACACAGAAAGAAAAAAGAAGACGACAAACATCAACTGAACGTTCGAGAGAATACAGAACTCGACAGCAACAACTACAAGAGCAACAAGAACCTTCAACATCAAGACCATCAGCAACAACTTCAACTGAAAGAAGCAGAAAAAGAAGAGCGCCACTGCAACCATCGACAGATCTGACCACTATTTTAGAATCGGTACAATTACAAGAGGAACAAGAGCCTTCAACATCAAAACCACAAGCAAAAACTTCAACCGAAAGAAGCAGAAAAAGTAGAGCGCTACAGCAACCATCGACAGATCTGGCCACTGTTTTAGAATCGGTACAACTACTAGAGGAACAAGAACCTTCAACATTAAAACCAGCAGCAAAACCTTCAACTGAAAGTAGCAGAAAAAGAAGAGCGCTACAGCGATCATCGACAGATCTGGTCACTGTTTTGGAATCAGTAACTCCTCATGATGCTGGTGAAATGACCGAGAAATGTTCAAATTGTGATGCTATGTTTTGGAAAAATGAATTTTGCAAGAAAAGTTTTTGTCATAATGGTAAAGTTAAACTGTCCAAATTATCGCCAGTATCCAAATTGGATACTGGCGATACATCTGCAAGCAGATTACCATTTGTACTACATACATGGGCGACAATTTCCGATAGTGTTGGCATTCGCTATAATAAATTATAAATAAATGTCAAGGGCAGAGCTTCGACAAAGTTGGTATAAATATCGATAGGGCTTTGTTTAGTCATGAACAGTTATATTTATGTAGCGTTATCAAGATGTCGAGCAAAGGATGGAATACAAATTCAAAGTACAAGCGACATAACAAATGTCGTATGGAAAGAAGTTTTATAACTCGCAAGATTTCTCATTTATATGGAATTACGAGGTGGCGAAATGGGGGTGGCTCAAACGTAAATCGGCCGGGAATATTGGGACGAGAAGCGGCCCAAGGGAGTTGGGCCGCCGATGGCGGCCAGGGGGGCGGAGCCCCCCTAGTATAAAATAACAATAATTGAAAGCAAAAGAAATATTTATTTACATAAAATTAAATTTACGATACCAAATCGTTAATGTCTAAAAAAGACGGCGTGTACATGACGCTATAAAACTGTTAAAACAGACAAGTAAAGATTTCTTGTCGCTGATGGCGATCAAGAAATTAATCAAACAAATTGCATCTAAATTGACATTAGCTATCATATGCTGAAGGCATTTATCAAATTCGACAATTCTCACATGTAATGATTCTTTAAATAAACTTACGATTTTCTGGTGTTACGTTTATGATTAAAAAGGTTAAATCGAGGACATGTCATCGCTTCGTACCATCGTTAGCAAAGCTCCTGCTAGTAAAATTAAGTCCTAAAACAGTATTCAAAGAAAGTACACATGTAAGAAAATTGTCAATTAAAAGTTATCAAAAGATAGCTAAAAGTTTAAATTGAAAAATATGTTGTTTAAATTTATCATCCATATGACCATATGGCTGGGTGTTGTCAGCTGTGATTGGGGTTTGCATTTAAATAAGACACACGACGTAATGGAAATATCCGTTCCAGATGGCATCTCGAAAATATCAACTCGAAAATAAAGTCGATGTATAAATTCTGAAGGCGATGTCATTTGAAGCTTGGAACGGCGTCCTCCAAATTCCCATATTCGAAAAAATCCGATCGGCAAATTGAACGTCAAAAACTTCATGAAAACTTCGCGGCGTCTTCATGAGCTCCCATATTCAAAGGGTTCCAATCAAAAAAAGGCGAACGTTTGAAACTGTTGGACGTCGAACTGCCCTTCGGGGTGGATAAAACATCCCTCTGGTTTTGTCCAACTGGTCGAGTTTGGAGTTATCGAAAAGATTCCTCGATCAGTTAGTTGGCGAATTTTTGCCGTTGAGACCAGATGCAATTCAGGCAGCCATTTTAAAATGTCGGCGGCGTTGGTAAAATTTGCAATCCATAAAATCGATCTGTGATCGTAACGATCACTCGATGAGAAAATAAAACGATCATACCTTGTTACGACTACAATCATCGTCACTTTGAAATTAATTTGAGTGGTAAAATATTTCACAAAACTTTGGAAAAATTAAAATTTGCTGAGCATAAAATTTACACGACTTGCAGCTATGCATGTTGGCGGACCTCTCCTGGATACAATTGAATGTCGATCATGCGTGAACGCAGCACCGTCGTACATAAAACTGGGAAAATACGAAAGTTGTTATAGTTGCATAACTACAGGCGTTAAAAAGAGAAAATAATCGATTAAAAATCAAATTGAATATAGAAAAAGGGGTTGATTTAAGATCGAACAAAATGAGAAGATATTAATAAAAATTATTATCATAAAAAAACTTAGATGTGGTTGAAATCAAAATAAATCTTGTTGACAAAAAAATTTTGTCAACGCAAAACTTTAAGGGTAACAAAAAAACGTCACAACCTGTAAAATAGGTTAAGGTGATTTATAACTAAAAGGAAGCTCGTGGTGGCAGCAACAGAAGCTATTTAAACAACGCACCTCCGACTTTTCCACGGTTTTCTACAACTCTATCCCATGTATCTATGCTCTATCCTTTCAATTTTGTAGTGTCAGATCAGCAAACCTTAAAAACCAAGTTATAATTAATTGTGTTTTGTTCTATCATTTTCTTGTTAAATATATTGAACTGTATTTCAATGCCTAGCCAAAATTCGAAAATATCCAAAATTTAAAATTAAAAATTAACATGTTAAAATTCAAAATGTAACAAAAATTATTGTAAATTAAATTTAAAAGAAGAGGGAATTGGAATTTGGATAAATGTCTTTGTGCGCAGACGAAGAACTATTGCATTGGAAGGAGGGAGCAGTCCACGTCGAGCAGTCGACTGGGTAGGACGTTATTTTGAGCGAGTCCGTTGAAATTTTTGTAAAGTTAATTTGTTATAAATAAAATAAAAGCGAAATTTTAGTTGATATTTGAAAGAGTGCGTTTCATTTAAAGTGGATAAAGAAAAAAGTGTTTTTGAAAAGAAAATTAAAGTTAAAAGTAAAAATTTTGAATTCACGAAATTCAAAAAAATAAATAGTTGGTCCGTGGACTGAAAAGAACACGTCAACAATAAATTTCAAAATTTATATCTGTCGTGGCTTCGAATTTAACGAACGGAACACCACAATATATTTCATTGTATAAAAAGTTTTGTATGTGTGCAAAAATTCGTTTTAAAGTGAAAATATTGAAATCACGCTACAAAGCTTGATAATAAATTGTTCGTCATGTACATAAATGCATAGTGTAATACCAGCATTATATTACTAACGTCCGCGCCGGATTCGGTTAAGCGCTCGCATTTACAACCATAGTTACCGGTCCTCACCTTGTACGTTCATGCTCCGGTTTAAAGCATTTAAAAAACAGGTTTTTACCGACTGGAGCAAAAACTTTTTGTCAATGCGTTTTTGCTTTATCCGTCTGCACGCAGCTTTAAGTTCCGTAGTCTAATTAGATGGACACCGCACTAGATGGCGCCTATGAAGAGACTTTATATCTATGGACTTTATATAAAATGGCATCAGTCACCATTTTGAGATGTTAGTGGTTTGTGTAATCGGCAGCTTTAGCTTTGTTAAACGATAAGACAAGAATTAACACAATATTTTGTTAATTAAGAAAGGTAATTTATCACCAATCCATGAACATTCTTACTTCTTCAACAAAATATTAAATTAATATCTATTATTACAGTTGGGAAAATATGGAAAAGAACGTTAAATATTTGGAAACTCCAAAAAATTCGACGGGAAGCAATTATGAAGTTAAACAAGAAGAGTTGGAAGATGTGAAATTTAATCTAGAAGATTTGCATCATTCCATCGACATTAAGGAAGAAGACGAAACTGAAGAATTAACACCGAGCAGTTCAAATTTATTAGAGTGCGCAGTGTGTGGATACAAAGTTTCACTTAAGCAAGCATTAATACGGCATTTAAGAACTCACTCTTCGTCATTTACTTGTACAGTGTGCAAATATAAATGTGCTCGAAAATCACTTTTAAAAAAACACTTTCAAGTTCATAACTGCAGCAAACCATTTATTTGTGTAATTTGTGACTTTCAATCTTCACATCATGGAAGTATGAAACGTCATTTAAAAATTCATACCGGCGAGAAACGTTTTAGTTGTGATATTTGTGACAAAAAATTTTCACTACGTTCAAGTTTAAAACGCCATTTAAAAATTCATACCGGTGAGAAACCTTTTCATTGTGAAATTTGTGACAAAAAGTTTTCACGAAGTTCACATTTAAAAGGCCATTTAAAAATTCATACCTGTGAGAAACGTTTTAGTTGTGATATTTGTGACAAAAAATTTTCGATACTTTCAAATTTAAAAACACATTTAAAAATTCATACCGGCGAGAGACGTTTTAGTTGTGATATTTGTGACAAAAAATTTTCACTACGTTCAAGTTTAACACGCCATTTAAAAATTCATACCGGTGAGAAACCTTTTCATTGTGAAATTTGTGACAAAAAGTTTTCACGAAGTTCACATTTAAAAGGTCATTTAAAAATTCATACCGGTGAGAAACGTTTTAGTTGTGATATTTGTGACAAAAAATTTTCGATACTTTCAATTTTAAAAAAACATTTAAAAATTCATACCGGCGAGAAACGTTTTAGTTGTGATATTTGTGACAAAAAATTTTCACTACGTTCAAGTTTAACACGCCATTTAAAAATTCATACCGGTGAGAAACCTTTTCATTGTGAAATTTGTGACAAAAAGGTTTCACGAAGTTCACATTTAAAAGGCCATTTAAAAATGCATACCGGTGAGAAACCATTTAGTTGTAAAATTTGTGACAAAAAGTTTTCACGAAGTTCACATTTAAAAGGCCATTTAAAAATTCATACCGGTGAGAAACGTTTTAGTTGTTATATTTGTGACAAAAAATTTTCGATACTTTCAAATTTAAAAAAACATTTAAAAATTCATACCGGCGAGAACCGTTTTAGTTGTGATATTTGTGACAAAAAATGTTCTATACTTTCATATTTAAAAGAACATTTAAAAATTCATACCGGTGAGAAACCATTTGTTTGTGAAATATGTGACCACAAATATGCACAGAAATCAAAGTTAATGATTCATTTAAGAACTCACACTGGGGAGAAACCGTTTGCTTGTGCAATATGTAACTATAAGAGTGTACGGAGTGGCGATTTAAAAATGCATTTAAGAACTCACACGGGGGAGAAACCATTTGCTTGTAAAATTTGTGACTACAAATGTGCACAGCAAGCTAATTTAAAACGGCATTTAAAAACTCACACTGGCTAATAAAGATTTGTCCGTAAATTTGACAACTTCCAAGTAAATTAGAGAAACTTGATGATTAATTTTTATGTATGCACTGGTGCCAGTTGATAGCCGAGATCCACCTTGGAAACTTTGGCGCCAAGCTATTATTTATAACTTCTGTAGAATTAAATCATTCATATTTGTTACAATTTGCAAACTACAAGCATTCGCTTTGGCATCTCTATTTTTTGAAAAAAAATTCTTGGTCATTTTATTACAATTAAAAAAAACTCCAGAAACATAATTATAACTAAAATTTCAATACAAATTTAACTTAAAATAAATAAATACTTTAAAATAATTTAAGAGTTAAAATAATTTGTTTTTCTATGCTTATTATTAATTTGTTCCTTTTTGTATCTTTTTTGTAAATGTAAAAATTGTTGTTTATTACCATGTAATTATTTTTATTTTGTAAGTAATATAAGTATTTTTTTATTATAATAATTATTTCATAACAATTGTGGTAGTTCAATTTTTTTTTATCAATTTCTAGATACCTCCATTTTTCAGATTTTGACTTCATTCATTGGGATTTCTATGTGTAACCAGAGGTGTAACATCCGACGAGGTTCAAAGTCTATCAACAGATGGAGCTACTAAATTGGAAGGCGGAATAAATGGTTCGAGCAATGCTGCCGTCCTACGCTAAAACGCAGTATCTCCATTTTTTACGAATTTTAGTTATATCGCTTTTTAGGATTATTACAACAATATCTGTGATCAATAATAGCCTTAGATATTGCAGTATCTCCACGTAATATCAACAAGTCCTACGCTAAAAAGCAGTAAACACCACCTATTATTATGTATTAAGGAATACTATATAATGGATACTTTTAAATAACAATAAATCAACCTTTCCTCTAACAACAAATATGCTCCTAAAAACAAATTTTCATATAGCGACTTCAAAAATCGTCGATTATGAAGATTCAGATTACTCTCACAAGGATCCAGATTTCTAGTTGCCGTATAGAAAAAATCCAGAGGACTCGAATGACAGTAGTTGTACTTCAACTGAAGTTTCAACAAGGAGTAATGATGCGGTAATTCCACCAGTCGGACATTACGTCCGACCAGAGTGTGAAAATTGCATGAAAAGTTGTAAACAGTTTTCTAACGAGGATCGCCATTCATTAAATTACAGTTATTGGTCGATGAATTGGAAGGAAAGAAGAGTTTATATTTCTGCTAATGTTTCTTCTCATGGTGTGAAGAGAAGAAGAGGAAGTGAAGCAAGTTCCAGAAATAGAACATTCAAATATGCATTAAAAAATGAACATGGGGAAGGACTCGAAGTGTGCAGAACATTTTTTTTAACCACATTAGGCTACGATAAAAAGAACGATCGAGTAATTACAAACGCTTTAAACAACGACAACGCTACCAACATCGTGGATAAGCGTGGAAAACATAGAAAAACTCCAATGCTAGATCGAGAATTAATTAAGAGCCATGTTGAATCTTTTGGACCTAGTGTTTCGCATTACAGAAGGGAACATGCCCCAAATAGAAGATATCTTCCAAATGATCTTACCATTAAAAAGTTGCACACCGATTTTGTAAATTCCAATCCAAATGTAAAGTGCTCCTACGAATTGTATCGGAAAGTCATTTCAAACGATTTAAATATCTCATTTACAAAATTAGGGAATGAGGAGTGCGAAACATGTGAAGGTTTTCAACTTTACAATCCCGAGCACACGGAAAAGTCATTGTCTGAAGATTGTAATTACTGCAAATTTTGGGAGCAGCATATCAAAAAATCAAAACAATTCGCGAAAATTACAGAAAAGATGCAGAACATAATTTTTCACCCAATACGGTATGTTTTTCAGTAGACTTGGAGAAGGTTATTATGCTGCCCCGTATCGATATGTTTAAAAAAGTTGTGTTCTGCCAAAGAATAATTGTTTTTAATGAAAGTTTTGTACCAGTTGGTAAAAAATTAAAAAGGCAACCTTTTGCATGTCTATGGCATGAGAGTTATATTCTATAAAATGCTGTGACATTAGATAAAAAATACTTCCTTTGTCTAATGTTATTGAACTAACATTTCCCATGGGAAATGCCAGATTTGCAAATTCTTTGACGTCTGCAAAAGTTCAACTAGAAAATGAATTGTTAGTAGATTAAGAACCTTGGTTCAAGTAGTATGTAGTTTAGTGTTAGTATTCAATAAAAAAATTCAAGTTGTAAAAGTTTTAATAAATAAATGAAATAAAAGTTTTTAGTGTTTTAAGAAAAATTATTTGGGTAATCCCTAAATAAAACTGGCGCAGTCGTTAAACGGATCGAAATTTTTGGAAAAAATTGGAACAAAAATCGTCCAAGAATTCCAAAAACCACGAAAACTGCAAGATTTCAATTGTGAGCGAACAAAAATCGTCGTAAACATTTTGGAATCGACCCTAAGTTTAAGAAAAGGACCAACAACCTGCGAGTTACGTAGACAAACATCGCTACAAAGCAAGCTGACCGTTGACCAACCCTAATTTTAAGAAAAGGATCCAACAGCCGAAAACGTAGACAAGCATCGCTACAAACAAGTTGTGGATCAACCGAGTAATTTTAAGAAGAAAGAAAACAATTCGAACCATGAAGTTAACAATAATTTTGATGTAAGTGCTAAAATTAAGCCATTCCTTAGAATTACAATTAAATAATCGTAACGAAAATTTTTTATTTAACATAAGCAAATATTTTGCTCAAAATAACCATTTTAATAAATTCACATTAGATTAAATAAATTAGAATTAAAAAAGCGCGAAATAGAATAATTAAATTTATTACGTAAATTAAAATTTTTAAATTTTATAAGAATAAAATTTTTATGTTCGAAGAATTAACAAACGCATTGCAAAATTTAACGATCGCTGAAACGGAAGGTAACATGACGACGTCGACCGCACCTAACCCCGCTGTTAGCTATCAGTTTATACGATTATATCTAGACACAATAACACCATATGATGGAAATCCATTGACTTTAAATATCTTTTTAGGTGCATGTGAAAATTTTATAGACAGTTTTTTAAATAATTCTAATGTAGATGACCCTATAAACCAATTTTTGATACGTGCAATTCTTGGAAAACTTTCGGGTAGAGCTTTAACAATAGTCGCTAATAGACCAGAAATCGATAATTGGAAATCGCTAAAAGAAATTTTGATGTTAAATTTTAGTGACAAAAGAAATATAGATAACTTAATTCAAGATTTAATTTTGCTAAGACCCCATAAGAATGAAAATCCTAACAATTTCGGAATAAGATGTCAAGACGCTCGCAGTCTAATTTTAACCAAAATTGACTCCAGTAATAGTATTGAACGAAAATTACAGATCAAAACTTACGATGATCTGGCATTAAAAACATTTATCAGAGGTTTAACGGGACAACTCCAAAATAATATTAGGCTTAGAGATCCCAAAACAATTGAAGACGCATTAAATTTAGTAACGGAAGAAATGAACTTCTCGTATTACACGCAACAAAGCAATAATTTGCAAACTCAGAAACCAAATAATATTCCAACGCAAAATTACAAATCATTTAAACCAAATTTTCAAAATTATAGACCGAATTACGAAAATAAACAAAACTTCCAAAATTTCAATACACCTCTACAAAATAATACACCAAATTTCCAAAATTACAACACGCCTTTCCAAAGTACATCGAACTTTAATAATTCTAACACTCAATTTCAGAATAAACCCAATTTTCAAAATTTTTATCAAAACAGATCTAATCTTCAAAATAATAATTATTACCGACCTAAAACAAATTTCACACCAAACGCTCAAAATAATAATTCAAATTTTCAAACAAGAAATTCAGCGAGAACGTCAAATTTTAAACCTACACCTATGGATGTAGATAGTTACCGTACAACGATTAATAAAACGATGACACAACCTAATTTTCATTTAAATGTAAACCCACAAAATTTTGGAAACGAATACGAACGATATCTTCCAAATTGTGAACAAAATTACCACGAAAATCAATTACAAAATTTGGACCCTGAAACACCCAGTAATTACGAACAAGAAATTCCGAACGAAATTTATACAAATCAATTACACGAAGAAGAACAAATAACACCGGATTTTCAATTGGAAGACGATCAAGATCATTTAACGTAAATATCGTCGAAAATTATCATTTACCTTTACAACCACACGACCTAATAAATTGTTTAAAACCCACAAATTGTAGAAAAAACAAAGTTTTTCAAAAAGGTGATTTAAATATTGTAAAAATCCCAATTAACAAAAACTTTAAACGAAATCATTCTAAAAATCAAGAAATAGTTGACAGTATTAACGAATTGCAAACGTTGCAAAACCAATTTTCAAAACCCAAACAATTAATTAAACAAAATTTAGAGACAACAAAATTAGGAATTGGAAATTCAAATAAAAAATCTATCAATAATCTTGAACAACCAAAATTAAATTTTAATGAGATTCAAACAAATAAATTGTTGTTGAAATTAAATAATTCAAAAAATTTGATCGAAACTATGATTAATCAAAATGATAAAAAATTAATATTGCTGCAAAAATCAATGTCAAAAGATCAACAATCAATAATTCAATTAGAAGAACGGATTTTACCAATTAAATTAAAAGAACAAGAATTACCTGTTCTATTGGAAGAACAGAATTTACCAGTTCAATTAGATCAAAAATTATCAAATCAATCAAAAGATCAGAATTCGAATTTATTTGATTTAACTCATTCACATTCAATAAATTTCCAAAAACGAAACCCGGCTAGAAACTTTAAATACGCAAATAAAATTTTGACTAATAGAAAACATTCTAGAAATTTCAAGTACATAAATAAAATTTCGATTAACAACAATAAAAGAAAATATTTTAGGAATTGTAAATTATTTTTAAATAAACTACAACAAATTTTCAAAAGACGAAACCTAAATAGAAACTTCAAACACGTACATAGAAAATCAAATAATAATTTAAAAAGAAAACATTTCAGAAATTGTCACCTTTTTATAAACAAATCACTATTAATTTTGAAAATCAATAATCGGAAGAGGAAAAAATTAAATAACCATTTCATCGATTGCTACTCATTACTATTACCACCGCAAAAATATATTATTGTTAACGATTTTAAATAATTAATATAAACTTAATAATTCCAAATTTTTCAAATTCTAAATTTTCAAATTTTAAATATCGACCTGTTCAATTATACTAACAATCATATTCAACTTATAGATGCATTTACCAAACTAACAAAAAAAAAAAAATTCAATTTTCAATTCAAATTTTCAAATTTCAACAAATCAAATTCATTCATTTAAAAAAAAAAGGGAATTAAAGAAACCAAATTTTATTACAGATGTTTCTGGCTCGTGACAGCAAACGAACCCACCTTCAGAAAATTTACGGACAATCCAGGACTTTTACCTGTCAAATTAGGCAACGCCCAAAACCAAATTTCAACATGGACCTTTATACAAATTTTTGATATCTCCTAAATAGTAAACCATTTTAATGAACTACAGAATCAGTACCAAAATTTAAATTCAACATTCAATAATATTCCTATCGATAACGAACATAAAATAGAATTTTATAACTTCCACCAATTAGTTGATCATTTAACAAATTCAATAAACAAACAAATATTTCAAATAAACCCTTTAATACATTTACAAAAACGAAAAAGAGGATTAATTGACGGATTAGGATCACTAATAAAAATTGTAACCGGAAATTTAGATCACAAAGATGCACTTAAATACGATCAAGCCATCGAAAATCTAACTCGAAACCAAAATAACATTAGAACTATTGTTAAAGATCAAATAACATTAATGCAAAACACAATCTCAATTTTCAATCGAACTTCAACAAGACTTGCACAAAATCAAAATCTTTTAAATTCAAAAATCACGAAAATTTTAGAATTCATTAACAATACTGAAACTCAATTTTTAAAATATCATCAATTCCAAATGATAAATAAAATAATTTTAGAACTAATCGATACCCTTCAAATAATTAATAACGTTTTAAATAATTTAGAGATAGCAATCAGTTTCTCTAAAACAAACACCCTTTACAATTACATTATTCAACCAAACGAATTTTTACAAGAAATAAAATTTATTAGCAATCAAACGGGAGACGCCAAGTTACCTTTCGAGCCAATATTGGAAAACGTTTTATTTTTCGAAAACATTTTAGAAATTAAAAGTTATACTAAATTTAACCGAATCATATTTTTGATTAGCATTCCAATTGTAGAAACTAAAAGTTACGATTATTTTCAATTGTATCCTTTACCAATTTTCACCAATGACCATTATAAATTAATCTTTCCTAAATCCAAATTTCTTATCCTAAATGAGCACTATTACTCGAATTTTGAAGAAAAATGTAAAAGAATAACTGGAAACAAATTTCTATGTGAAGAAAATCCATCAGAAATCAGGGAAAATTACGATTCTCCATGCGAAGTTCAGCTCTTGAGATACACCGAGAAATTCTCCAATTGTAAACAACAAATCGCAACATTCGTTGGTTTAAAAATTCAAAAGTTAACACCCGGAAAGTGGATAATTGTAACTACGGAACAAATAGTGGCTCACCAAAAGTGCTACGATGAAAAGGAAAATGTTTTTCTAAACGGTACATACGCCATCGAACTGCCAAATTATTGTGAATTAAAAATCGGAAATTTTAAATTAAAAAACCAAAAAAATAACAACGAATTATTAAAAATCATCACGATTCCCAACATCAACATTTCAACATTCAAAGAAGATCAACATAATAATTTCTACACCAAACCAATCGAATTGTCAAAATTGGACTTGAGTGAATTTAAAAATATTCAAAGTGAACTTAGTGATAACAAAAGGCAATTAAATAAAAGTGCAGTGATTCGTTTCAATTCGACAAGCATTTGGACAATTTTTGTATACCTCTTAATTTTTGTATTAATAATTTATAAAGTTTGTAAAATTATAATTAAATATAGGAAGTCTAAAGCTAAAAAGGGACAAACAAATACAATTCCAAATTCAATTGATTCAGAAAAATTAGAAACTGAAGTCCCAAATTTTCCCAACTTAGACGGGAGGAGTTATATTCTATAAAATGCTGTGACATTAGATAAAAAATACTTCCTTTGTCTAATGTTATTGAACTAACATTTCCCATGGGAAATGCCAGATTTGCAAATTCTTTGACGTCTGCAAAAGTTCAACTAGAAAATGAATTGTTAGTAGATTAAGAACCTTGGTTCAAGTAGTATGTAGTTTAGTGTTAGTATTCAATAAAAAAATTCAAGTTGTAAAAGTTTTAATAAATAAATGAAATAAAAGTTTTTAGTGTTTTAAGAAAAATTATTTGGGTAATCCCTAAATAAAACTTGAGTGCATAAGTGGTAGAAAAAAAGAAGATCTCATTAGCACATTCCATGCTTTTATGTTGCATATGCGTGATAAGGAAACTATAATTATTTGGCTTGATAATTGCGCAGGACAAAATAAAAATTGGTCATTGTTCTCTTATTTAGTGTATATAATCAATTCAAACGAAATTTCAGCTGAAAAAATAATACTTAGATATTTTGAACCGGGACATACTGCTATGTACTCCTTGACTAATGTTTTATGTTAGGAAAAACTTTTAGGCTAAGGAGTTTAACACTATTGCCCTTCCTTACTAAGCCCCGGTGATGAGTCGCTCAAGGGTGGGTTCCTTATGGTTTCAATAGTCTCAAAGAAATTGTTTATATTAAACAAAAGTGATGGTTATGTTTACATAAATAAATGTTTACACAAATAGTTATAGATCGCAGATCTAACATTAATTAAATTTTTAAATAAAAACAGTTAATGCAAAAATTTGTTTTCAAAACAAAGCGGTTTCCTCACTTTGTCCCGACGTGCTTGTTTTAGTTGTAAACTAAAGCAAGTCTTTCGCTGTACATTAGCGTGTAAAATGGTTTAAATAATATTTGTGCTTATTTAAAGCTTAACCCTGAACAAATCAAATAATAAAGTTTGAATGAAAAACTATCAATGAGGGTATCGAGAATTTGCACTTTCGTAGAAGTCTTTTTTCTCAAATCCTGTATTTATACGCTGAAGGCAAAGTTTATAATCAAATTAACGAAATAATAAATTTCACTGTACCTTTTTCACATCAGCAGAATCGAAGTTTTGATTTTTATTTAAAAAGGATATTTTGTGTATGGCTAGCTTTAGTTGACATCACATGGGTGAGTCATCGACCTTGCATTATTCATACCAGTTATCAGCTGTTCGTGGTTGAGTGAGGTTGTTTCATTGACTTAAATTTCCTTGTGATTTTGTTGGTGTTGTTTACCAAGTCGTAGAGGTTTTAAAATAGAGAAAAAGGTAAGTTGCATATTCTTTACAGTAAGTTTTGGATCCAGTTTTGTTGTTGAATTAAATCCCTGAATTGTTATTTTTGTAGAAGCATCCTGCGGACGGCCATTTTCATTGTTGTTTACCAATTATGAAATTATTTCCATTCAGCTGATTTATCTTAACCATCAATTGTTTGTAAACAATTGATTCGTGAAGAACATCTCGATACGTCTACACAACTTGAATTCACGAAGTCAAAAATTTGGTTAACCTCCAAAAATTGTAAACATTATTTTCTGGAACGCATTGGAATTGCGTGCACTTTGTTCGAATGCACGAGGTCAACTGAAATTCGATCTAGAATCGATGAAATTGGCACCCTTGTAGCTTGAAAGTAAGTCAATTCTCATCCTATTGGATTTTTTATGTTTCCATTAATTCGTTTTTATTCCAGATTCATGATCTGCATTGAAATTAATGTCTTTTGATGTGACTCCCATGCTGTATTACTGGTATATTCTGTTTTTATGCCATTCTTTGGACGGCTATTTGACTCATATCTGCTATCTTATATCAACTTTTGGATTTTGCACAAATTTGACCTTTATGTACTAATTTAACGATTTTCACTTTGAAATATTCACTTCAACTACATGAGATGATTACATAATTTTTGGTGTGAACAGTTTTGTACAAGACATGTTAGTTATTAAATAATTCAGTTTACAAGATGTTACATTTTTGTAGGTTATGACGATTTACACATAAAATGTTTTTTTTATCAATTTTGAGCTAATTCAATCTTTTTCATTATTTTTGATGTGACAATCATCAATGTATTTACTCTTAGCAATATTTAACATCTTAATCTTATCCTGAGAGACTCAAATTTGGATGTGAAACTGAAATTTTAGAAAATAAAATTTTCTCGTAGAGCAAAATTTTTAAAGTGCCTACCGATTTAGAATTTTATGCATATTTTGAATTTAATATTCATTTTTGTATCGGGAGCCTTTATTTATCATTTTGGATCATAGCAATACGTTTATGTCAGCAGACAGCTTTCACCACCAGGTTGAGCACCAGCGAAAGAATAAGGTATATGACTTTGCTGATTTTGTATCATGTGTGCAGTCATCTAATTCTGGCAAGGTAGTTGTCAAAGAAATGAAGCAAGAAGATTTCTTTGTTTGGCCTGATAACTCCTCACTTTATAAAATAAATCGTACCACACCTAGACCATATATGAAGGGCATTGTTGAAGTTGTGGCCAAGAGAGGTAACCATTCGTTATTTTACAAAACAGATTTCTCTAATAACGAAATTGAGTTAAATTTTTTACTTTCCCATTTACGTAATAAAGGAAAGTATTGTTATCGAGTTAAAAAAAAATTTTGAGTTAGCATTTTTCCCAAGGTCTATGAGCCCATACGAATTGTTTAAGACCAATTTTGGAATGATGTCCGGATGTGTGTGTGATGTATGAAGTATGAAGTGTGATGTGTGGTGATTCTGTTGTCAACGTTTTCAGACAAACGCGTGCACCAATTGAGTACCAAAGGTCCGATAATAATAATGAAATAGCAAAAGAAAGATCAATCAAGAATGACCAGAAATTAGAATTAATTATTAAAAATACAGAAGACACGAAGAGGGAACTCAGGGAGAATTTACAAAAATGTAAAGAAGAAATTGAAAATAAATTTGCTCAGGCAATAAATGACACGAACTCAAAGGTACAAACGGTAAAAGAAAATGTATACGAACTAAGTGAAAAGGTGTCGGAAATTAGTGACCAAATCATACCGGAAATAACAATCAATAAGAAAATTATACAAACTCGAACAATTTTGGAAGAACAAATAGAAAGTTCAAAACAGGCTATGAACCAAGAAGTGTGTAAATTAGAAAATCGGGTAGACCTGAAATTAAATGATCAGGGTGAAAAACTAAAATTACTGGAAGAAAACGCAAAAATAAAATGTGAAAGCACAAACAATTCAATAACTTTATCGGCTCTACAAGACATTACGTGGCCGACAAACAACGGGCAAGCAATAAAGTTCTACGAAAAAGGGGACTTTAACCCTAAACAATTTATAAAATACGCGAACCGCAGCACAAGTCACATCCGCGATGTGAATAAATTCAAAAATTGCATCTGCTCAATGATGGGTGGCAATGCTAAGAAATGGTTCGGGTGTGTGCAAGATAAATTTGAAGATTTTGTCGGTTTCGAAAGACTATTTCTAGATCGTTATTGGGACAAGCAAGCTCAGGGGCGAATACGCAACGAGTTAGTTAAACGAATTGTTTAAGACCAATTTTGGAATGATGTCCGGATGTGTGTGTGATGTATGAAGTATGAAGTGTGATGTGTGGTGATTCTGTCGTCAACGTTTTCAGACAAACGCGTGCACCAATTGAGTTGAAATTTTATACACTAGTTTGAAGTAACTGTCTAAAGAGCTGATTAGATTTTGGTTGAAAACCGTCCATTTTTAACCCCTTTTTTAGGGGAATGAAAATTGTTAAAGAGCATTGCCGCTTCCCGGTGGAACATATGAGATTGAAACTCATATCAATCGAAAGAGATTATTTTTCCGCATCTTATGATACCCCACACTTGATATTTCGCTCTTAAATTATTGTTAAAATGCAAAAATTAAATAAGCGCTGTTCAAAAAATATGGTTTGCCTTGGATAATTTTGATCCAAGTTTTTATCCAAATTTTGTATTAAACACATAAATTTGAGCAAATCACTCACTCACTCATTCATAATTTAGTGCGTATAGCTACGAGGGTCGTGGAGAGTTGAAATTTTGCATACCCGTGTGGTTTTACGAGGATTGAACGGGAAAATTTTCCCGTTTTTCATGGGACGTAACGGAGGGGGTGAAATGGCGCTTCAAAGTGGTCACAAAATTTCGGCATTCACTTTGGAGAGTTGAAATTTTTCAGGAAGCTCCGGGCGGTGGACGAGGGGGCGAAACAATTTTTCTTTTTCGAAATTTTTTTCCAGCGCTTGGCAAGAGGGCTCCTCGCGGTTTTTCGTATTTTTGTATCTACTTCCAGAGTTTTCGTCCGATCGACCTGAAATTTGCTAGAGGGGAGGGGGCGGCGAAAACGGACAATCGGTATGGCCAAATTTTCCAATTTTTCATATTTTCAATTTCCCGTAGTTAAAATTTGATTGCACATAGACGGCACGGCATTCCGCAAATTTCTATTT
This sequence comes from Podabrus alpinus, assembly GCA_932274525.1. Taxonomy (NCBI): domain Eukaryota; kingdom Metazoa; phylum Arthropoda; class Insecta; order Coleoptera; family Cantharidae; genus Podabrus; species Podabrus alpinus. Next base: position 33,757,686 of record OW026452.1, read on the forward strand.
TTTTTGGAAAATGACAATTTTAAAAATTTTTCAATGCAAACATATTATATTATTGTTAAAATGAAAATATAAAATAAGTGCTTTAAAAAAATATGAGTTACCATATTAAATTACAAATTAAATTTCGTAACTTTGATATCTCAAAGTAATTTGTGTATTTTATCGAGTTAAAAATGTTTTTGAGTTAACATCTGTTTTATTAAAATTTAATATAAAATGAAGTGGAATCTACTAAATGGGAAAGTAATGTGTTGTCACATCAGATTTTTAAAATGAAATCGTGCAAAGGAGGCATGTCAGCACCTGACATGCCGCCAGTCTTTTTTCAACAGAAATATCACTTTGAAATTTATAATAAAATTGAACCAGCTTTGTATGCTCTTTTTTCTTTGGCCAACCTTCTAAATGATATTTACAAATGTGTTTCAAAGTTTCATCTTTTTCTGTTTCCTCGACAAATTCTTTTCTTCTTTCTTCTGAAATATTTAAATTGGATGTAATACTGTGAACTACATCAGTGACCCAATTTAATTTTTCTGTTTCTTTCAAGTATGATCTTGACAATAGATCAGCGACACACATGAATTTACCAGGCAAGTATTTTAAATTTAAGTCATATTTTAATAACCTTATTTTCATTCTTTGCAATCTCGCGGATGCATATCAGCAATTTTCTTTCTCATCATTCCTAAAAGTGGCTTATGATCATATTTACTTTTCGCCCATATATGAAATTATGAAATTTAGCTGTCGCAAAAACTATTCCCAAAAATGCCTTTTCAATCATAGCATAATTGAGTTCAGCATCATTTAATGCTCGTGAAGCATAATATACAGGCTTGCCTTCTTGCATTAGGCAACAACCTAACCCATTTTGTGAAGCATCTGTTTGTATTGTAATTTCCTTGCTTGTGTCAAAATTTGCTAAGACTGGGGTATTGGTAATTTTATCTTTAATTTTTTGCAACGCATTAGTATGGTTAGGAAGCCATTTAAAAACAATATTATCTTTTAGCAACTGTCGCAATGACGCGGTCAGTTCTGATAGATTTGAAATATATTTTCTGAGATAATTAACCATCCCTAAGACTCTTTGTAATTCCTTTTTATTACTTGGATTTTCAACAGCAATTATAGCTTTTATTCTATCTTCGTCTGGCTTTGTTCCTTCTTTTGAAAATTTGTGCCCAAGGTACTTGACCTCAGTCACCCGAAATTGAAGTTTAGATTTATTAAATTTAACGCCTAATCGTTTAGCGCGATTGACTACTTCTTGTAGTATTTTATCATGTTCTGCAATTGTGTTAGCAGCAATTAATAGATCATCGAAATAGATAGTTACTCCATCTATATCACCAAAATTTTTTGCATTTATTTTTTGGGATAATTCAGGTGCAAAATTTAGTCCAAATGGTAGTCTTTTAAATTTATAATTCCCAAATGGTGTACAGAAAGTACAAAGCTTTGACGCATTTTGACTTAGTTCTATATGCCAAAACCCGTCCTTTAAATCTAATACTGTGTATTACAAAGTTTTGAGGTAATCTCTTCAAACGTAGGAATTAGAACATTTTCCTTTTTAATCGCCATATTTAAATCTTGCGGATCTAAATACAGTCTCAAACTCTTATCGCGTTTTTCTACTAGAACAAGATTAATAGCCCATTCTACAGGCCTTTCTACTTTTGCAATTACACCCTTACTTACTAACTCATCTAATTTATCTTTTACACGTCCGTTTAACGACATCGGTATTCTCCTAGGTGATTTTACAATTGGTTGTACATTTTCTTTAAGTTTTATATCATATTTACCTTCAAACTTGCCTAAACCTTCAAAAATTTCTATATTATCATTAATAAATTTGTCTTTGGTTATATCAACCTTGACCTCACTAACTCTTTTGATTAAATTTAACTTAACACAACATGTTTCTAAACCCAACAATGGCTTAGCGTTATTGTCTAAAATTACAAAATCTGCATATGTTTCGTTATTCTTATACTTACATTTTAAATTTACAATGCCAACTGGCTGTAGTTTGAAACCACCATAGACCTCTAAACTTAAACTACTGCTATTTCTTACAATAAATTGATTATTTACACTTTTAAACAATTTCTTCGACATAATATTTACCTCGGCTCCAGAATCTAGTTTAAATTCAATTATCGTACCTTGTCTTCTATTGTAATTTTTTCATTCCATACAGTTACTGCTTCAACTGCATGTAGTCCCTGTGCTGTTAACGTGTTGATCGGAAAGTCTTCATCACTCTCTACATTGGTTAATTCTTGAACGTTTTTTACCTTGCACGCCACTGCATAATGATTCAGGATACCACACTTCGTACACTTTTTTTCCATATGCCGGACAACTTCTTATTTTGTGCTAGGTTTGACACCTTCTACATTTAAATTTTTCCTCTTGTGAACCAGAAAATTGTAAATTGGTAGATTTATTAAAATTTTATTTTTTCACAAAATTCTTCTTCATGCCTCCACTTTTCTGATTGATGGCATCAACAGAACCCCCTTGCACACTTTTTGCTTGAACTTTTGACAGTTCTGCAGCTCGACAATATTCGGTAGTTTTACTATTCAAATCCAAATCACTGCCTAGTCTTAATAATCTCTCTTGTAAAGATTTATCACAAATTCTCATAATAATTCGATCACGTATCATTTGGTCTCTCATGCAATCAAACTCACAATTTTGCACTAATTTTTTAACGTCAGTTATAAATTCTTCAAATTCCTCACCTTCATAGGCTATTGACTATGTCGAAAAAAACAGGGGTAAAAGGAACTAAAACGTTGACGGACTTTTATTATTTAATACGTTAAATTGGTAACCAAAGATGATAAAACCGAAGAGTGCACCAGAATATAGGGGTGCGTTTTTGAGAACGGGGTGAGTTTGCCCGCTTTTTGGGTTTTCGGCTATAACTCAAAAACTATGCAATTTCAGCGGGTATTCATTAGGACATTTTTAGTAGAGAATTGAATTTCGATCAAAATGACACTTTCTGAAGTCAAAAAACGCTTGTTTTCAACAGAATAAATCCAAAAAACCAAAGCAAAAAAAATGAAAAAATTGCATTTTTTTTTTCACATTTTCGCCTACAACTTTTTTCTGAGTAGACTTAGGTATAGGCATTAGTACATAAGAAAGAAAGCTTACGCAACGCCCGTTGAAATGGTGGCTAGTTCAAGTCTCTACAATGAAAATTCACTGAGATATAAAGCATCTAAGTTAGCTGTTTTTCCGATTTTTACACTTTTTTCCTTCGTATCGGGTTATTTTTCATTTTTCAATAAAAAATCTATATTTATTCAATAAATAAATTATCTTGGAAATTTTATCATAATAATAGAATGTCATAAGAAGATAAGAATGACATCCTTCTAACTGCTATATAGGAGATGGTCATAGCTTTGGCAGTTAAGTGCGTCTACTGCTAATGCGAAACGCTCGGATCGAATCCGGCCAGGGTAAGAACTTTATTCTGGCCGTCTCTCCTCGGAAGGCAATGGCAAACCACCGAGGTAATTTGCCAAGAGCGCCCATCTCAACATGAAGTGTATTACACTTCCCGTGGTTCGGAGCCCACGTTAAACAAGTAGGTCCTCTATGTATGTGAAAACACTTGGAACGCACATCACATGCATAGAAAGAGATGGGTCACGACGTTCGAAAACGAACAATACGACTTACAAGAACTGCTATATGGCAGTGCCTCATGAAGCGATTCAATATGTTAAGTGTATTTCAATAAAAATAGTGAACCTTTGGAATAAGTAAAGTTGACAACTGTCTGATGATTCTTGAATTGGTCGAACTGGAAGGATGCGATTTGAATTTGCCGCCCAAGTTTTGCTGACGGGAGAAGGTCGAGTCATACGGTCGGTAAAGAAGATACGATAGAATAGAACAAGTCGTGTAATCATTTTTGACGTGCACCGAGTGATCCTCACAATTGTGATTATTTTGAGTCATTGCGACAAAATTTCTCTAAAAATTTATAAACGAAAGGCTAGTTCATTGTACTCGCCGGTATAACCAGACGGAGCTATTCTGGCGTCAGTAGATCGTTGACCATCCCCGACGGTCGCCATTTTAAACTTACGCTTCCTTTTTTCGAGTCTGGTATAAGTTTTTTTACACAATATAAGGTATAAACAATTTAATTTCATTGATAAATTAACCAAAGCGATTGTGCACCTTTCCATGAACAGTCTTAATTTCTTCTAATGAAATTCATTACAGGTATGGATAAACTACCAGCTTCGGTAAAATTAGAAAACATGGAAACCCACAGCTCAATTTTAGAAACATCATATATCCCTAACTACTGTAACGAAATTAAAACCGAAGAATTGGAGGATATGAAATTTAATTTAGAAGATTTGCATCATTCTATCGACATAAAAGAAGATAGCGATATGGAACCATTAACCCGGGAGCAACCTTCACGTAAATATTGTAAATTTTTCTACTCTTGTAAATTCCGAAGACTAATGAGATCCGCGGAATTACAAGGTATCAAATAAACATCTGCCAACTACTATAATAATTGACAGTAAAATTTGCTGTCGGCAGACTCCCTGATGGACGTATAAACCAGCTCGTAATTAGCGGAAGCTAGGGTTCGTGGATCGTACGTCAAAATGATGTGGTACAAAATAAATGACACACAAATAATGATAAACAAATCTATAATCGTTGAAATACTGTACAACAGCTGTGGTAGTATAATGCAACCACAATTCATATACGATCAGCGAGCTGATCACGTAGTAATTAAACAAATGGTGTAGTTAAATGTACAGATACAAATTAAAAGTCTTACAAGTTGCAACTCACCCAAAGGTACCTTGGTAGGATTAATGAAATACAAATTACTCGCTCCTGACAATGAGCGGACTCCAAATTTGAATACTGTAGCACCAGGATGATGAAGTGAATACGTCTTGACCGGCTCTACTGATAGTACGGAAACAGCTGCACTTGACCAGGTCAGGAACACCATAAAAGGAGTTGGTTAAAAAGAACCTCAAAGATTGAATATTTTCACCGAAGTTGTTGCTTTCCAGTGTGTAATATTTATTAATATTCCATAAATGACGAGTTTACATCAATAAAATTGATAACGCAAATCTTAACAGCGAAAATTTAAACTTAATATTAACAGCCTTTGCGTATAGGTGTTAAACACATGTAATGAATATCGATGAAATAGATGTTTTATATAAATCCGCAACCGCGTAAAACAATCATCTACTAATTTAGATGTAAATTCTTATTAATTAGTCGTCTAATTAATAAAAATAGTCGGAACAAAATTCGACTCGTCTAACTGATCAAAAGCAAAAAAGCAAGATGGCCGTCTCACCGAGCGGTCACGGAAATCGAACGAAATATCGGTCGTTTTCAAAATCTTATGTACACGGTGTTACAAAAGTTAAAGTTATTATCCGTAACGGATGTAAAAATTCGTTACAATATAAAGGCCCAAATTTATTGGAGGGTGCTGTTTGTGAATATAAAGTTATTAATAGACGAACATTAAAACTGCATATGGACGAGAAACAGTTTCTTTGCAAAACATGTGGCTTTGAGTGCGTCCTTGAGGTTACTTTCAACAAACATTTAAAAACTCACACTAGCGAGAAACCATTTGCTTGTGAGATATGTGATTATAAATGTGCACAAAAAGTACATTTAATAATAATAATAATAATAATATAATATTTATTCAATTTTCAATATTTACATTGACATGTAACAATTACAATTCATAATCTATTACTAGGTTAAGCCCTTTGTTAGATATTTTATATATGTACAGTTATTATAATTTTTATAGTAAATACATAAATTAAATACAGGATAAAAATTTCAAAAACCTGTTAATTATTTTTACACAATTGATATAAAAGGGGGTCACAGGAATATGATGTAGGATAGGGTGGGTTAACATTTATAGGAGTTGGAAATGGAATTATATAAACGACACATTTAAAATAAAATATATCACTTCACAACACTATCACAATCACAACACTATCACAACACTTCTAGTCTTCCCTTCATGACAAGAACCGAGCGAGACCGACGAAGCTTCAGTGATTGTAGAAATCATATTTTCGCAGCAAGACTGATTTTAAAAGTTTGCCCTTATTCTTTGAATTCAATTTGTCTAGATCGTAGTCTCCAATTTTTCTAATTAGTTCATTATCATGATACGAACAGCTTTTCAGAAACTTTTCAGTGGATTTTTTGATAAAATCTCCGACATATTCAAAATTGTTTTCCTCGTGCATAAATTTAATCGTAGTGTAGCGGGGATAATTGTTCACGATTTTAAGAAATTTATTTATGCAACGTTGAGCTGTGATTATATTACTGTCTGCGGCACTTCCCCAAATACTGCAACCATATGTAAGGACTGACCTGGCACATGTACGGACCAGCATTAGCTTCAGCTCTTTTGGTAAGTACACGTCGTACTTAATGAGTGGATATAGCAGGTGTAGCACGTAGTTGGTCTTTTTGACTCTTTCAGCTATTGTTTTTTTCCACGTAAGACGTTGATCTAAGAGTAAGCCTAGATACTTTATCTCTTTCTGCAGTTCGATAACGGTATCATTTATTTTAATGTCGACTGCAGGACGTATTCTGCTGCCCGTAAACATGATAGCCTCAGTCTTACCAACATTTAATTTTAATTTCCAGTCGTTCAAAAACTTGCACACCGACAGAAGATGTTCATTGATATTTTCAATTATAATCTCTTTATTGAGGCACGACGAGTAAATCGCTGTATCGTCGGCATATAATGCGATGTTAGTATGCTCGTGCTTCGGAATATCATTTATATAAATGTTAAATAGCGTGGGTCCAAGAATGGAGCCCTGCGGAACACCAGCCGGTATGCATTTTTGCACAGATCTTGAATCGCCAATCGCAACACTGAAACTGCGACCAGTCAAATAGCTCTTGACAATCCTTGTCAAGGACGCAGGAAGGCGCAAGTTAATCATTTTATATATCAGGCCCTCGTGCCAGACCGTGTCGAACGCCTTCTCCAAGTCTAATATAACCATTCCAGTGTGATTGTTGTTGTTGGATTCCATCACTACATCCTCAACTACTCTGGCTAACTGATGAATGGTGCCGTGCCCCTTTTGAAACCCAAACTGCTCATTTATTATTAAATTATGGTTTGTCAGATGGTCGACTATTTCTTCTTGTATTACTTTCTCCAAAATTTTGCTTAAGGAAGAAAGTAGACTTATCGGGCGATAGTTTTTGGCTTCGGATTTGTCCTTGTTTGGCTTCGGAATTGCGAGCATTTTTGCAGTCTTCCACGACGTAGGAAAGTAACACAATTTAAGGCAAGCTCTGAATATATAATATATTTGTACAATGCCCTTTTTGGGAAGGTACTTCAGGTGCTTGTTGGTAATATCATCTCCACCAGGAGCTTTCTTGATTTTTCGGCTCTGAATAATTCGCCGTATTCTTTTAGGAGTGATGTTAATTTGATATGTTTCGTCAATACCTTGAAGTAGGTTCACGCTCGCATTTACCTGGTCCTCTAATGGAGAGGTAAGATTCGTTGTCACCTGGTGTACCTCTTCGAAAATATTGGCAATAACCTCTGCCTTTTCTTGGTTGGTATAATATTTTATATTTGCATGACTTAATGGGGGTGTGGGTTCATTTTTTCTTCTTAACGCGCCATAGACTTTCCATAATGAATTGTCCTGTGCGGTAAGGGTTCTGGTTTTATTTAACGATTCTTGGCGTCGAATGGTTTTAATCCGTGTTTGAATTTCTTCCGTTAGCTGATTTTTTTTCAAACCGATATACAACTTGACCCGTTTCTAGCCATTTCCGTCTCGCTTTATTACGTCTTCTTTTAAGATCATCAATTTCAATATCTGCATAAAAAGTATTTTTAATTGCTTTAAATTTAGTTGCAACTTTATGAGCTTCATTAATTGCTTTAGTGAACTTGGCAATTTCGTTGTCGATATCTTGAATGCTGTTGATATTTGGAGATATTCGCATTCTGTTGTTGCATTCTATTTTGAATTTTTGCCAGTTGGTATTGGGTATGACATAGTTTGGCGGAATACGGTTAGTAAGCAGAGTCATCAACACAGGCCAGTGATTGGAACTGAGGTCATTGATTGTTTCGGGCTGGGAATAAGACGTTATTCCTTGCACAAGAAAAAAATCTATGGTAGATTGTTGTAACCCCGGCGGGCTAAAGGTAGGTGTAGGTGGATATAGCAGCAGATAGTTGTTGACGTCGTTATGTCCTTTTAAAGTGTTGCCGTTTCTATTCGCGTATCTACAGTTCCATTGGGAGTGTTTGGAATTAAAGTCTCCTCCAACTATGATCTTATCGTACTTATTCATGATATTATCAAGCTCGGTTGATGTTAAATTTGTGGATGGTGGAACGTACATGGCACCAACATAAAAAGGACTGTTTAGATTTATTTTTAGTACTAACACCTCAGCCGTTACGTCGGGTTGTGCGGTCGATTCGTATGGCAACCCTTTTTTAATGAAAATAGCAACACCACCTGCCCTGCCTGTCAATCGATCTTTCCTGAAGACTAGAAAATTTTTAAATTTTAATTTATCGCTCGCCTGTAGCCAGGTTTCCGTTATTAGAGCAATATGGATATTATTTTCTTCTAAAAATAGTTCTAGATCTTGCATTTTGTTTACAACGCTTGTAGCGTTCCACGTCATTATATTAAGTGTTTCGTGGTCGTAATTACCCATTAAACTCTTTAGCACATTTGATGAATGCCGACATTCGAGCAGCACCATCTACGGTACTTGCCATGACACGATTTAACTCGCGCAGAGCGTTTAACATTTTATCCAAGTTGCACAACGATTCTAACTTTTTCATTTCACTAAAAAGTGAATCCAAGTTATCCATACCTACAACTGGATTATTATTTCGCGATGTACCAACATAATTTATCGGATATTGGACAACCTGGCTTGCTTGGCCTCTTGTATGACCTTGAGTATTTATTACCTGTGCAGGTGTTTCAAATTGTGGGTTTTGTAGTACCGATGTATATGAAGTGTCGGGTACTACTGTTCGTTTTTTCGAAGTTCTGGAAACTCCTTCATATGCATTTGGTAGCCTCTGGATGTAATTACCTTTGGTGTGGGTGGTCTGATTACCTTCTTTAAAGTTTTAATAAAAACGGGGCAATCTCTCGAACTTGCTATGTGCGTCCCGTGGCAGTTCGCGCATTTTGGGGTTGTGAGATCCAAACTTGTACAGTCTCGAGTTAAATGACTTCCAGCACAATTTCGGCAAGCCATCTTAATATTGCAGTTATTAGCTGCATGCCCGTACTGCTGGCATCTATAACATTGCGTAAGCCCCTTTCTGGCTCTGTACTTCTCCCAATAAACTCTTGTATTGGCCACATATCTTATTCCCTGTATTTCGGAGAACGTTATTTCGTTTTCGAACGCAACTTTATATTTAGGATACATTTTATTATCCTTATTGAGTAGTTTGCAGCTCACCGCTTTTGCATTTTGTAATTGTAAGGCTGCCAGAACTTCCTCCTCATTCATGCGGTGTACGCCTTTGAGAACAGCCATGGACTTTTTCTCATTGGCCAGACTATATGTATGAAATTCGGTATTATTTTTTGTTAGATCCTCTTTTAATTTGTGGAAGTCGTCAATGTCTTCGGTAACAATTTTTAACTTGTCACCGAGATATTTTAAGTGGAAATTCTTTTTCACTATGCCTTTTATTACATTTGTAAAATTGATATGATTTTTTGGTAATTTAGTGATTACAATTGGTTTTGGCTTTATACTATTAGGAACAATAGCACAAAGTGACTCTGGTGTTACATCAGAACTTTCCATTGTCTCATCATTTTGTAATAAACCAAATTTGTTTGTGACGTCAACGTTATATATTGTTTCGTCAGAATTGGTTTTATCTGAATCCTTCTTGGACTTCTTCGACATGTTTTTATCTTCTGTATCTTTACTGATACCTGGTAAACTTAGGGAACTATTACCTCGTTTTAATTTGTGTTTTTTAGACATCTCATTTGGACTCGCAAAATTGCTTTCGCAAACTTCCAAAAATTTGTCTATCACATGCGCTGCATTAGCGCAATTGTTCTTATTTATTTGTAATTTAGCCTTAATTTCGCTAATTAAATTAAACACTATACTAAAATTTTAAAAATATTGCACAATTTTTAATATCACGTCACGTCACCGGATGCACTATCGCACGCTCGTAAACACAACCGCTCTCTAACACAGCCGGACGTTGAATGAAAAAGTACATTTAAAACTTCATTTAATGAGTCACACTGGCGAGAAACCATTTGCTTGTGAGATAAGTGATTATAAATGTGCACATAAGCAAAGTTTAAAAGCTCATTTAATGACTCACACTGGCGAGAAACCATTTGCTTGTGAGATATGTGATTATAAATGTGTACATAAACGAAGGTTAAACGCTCATTTAATGACTCACACTGGCGAGAAACCATTTGATTGTGAAATATGTGATTATAAATGTGCCCGAAAATCAAGTTTAAAACATCATTTAAAAACTCATAATAGCTAGTAAACCTTGGTATTGAAATTTACAAGGTCAAATTAAATGAAATGGAGCTTGGTGATTGCTGAGAAACGCTTGCTTATGTTATTTATGTCCAACATAGTATCCATTAACATTATGTGCTTTAAGGAATTAATTTTTTTGTGTTCTTAATAAATTGTAATATTATTTGAGATTGATCATAATTTTTATTTAGGCATCTTTTAAAGAAATTACCCCTTCATATATATTTTAAAGTCATTCAGCCTGTGTACTTTTACAATTAAGTTAAGATAGTTACGAAATGAAAATACCGACCCTCCTTTTTTTAATTTTATTTTATTATTGTATATTGTGTTATTAATTATTATCTATAATTTTTCTCTTTTTTGTCATTACAAATTATTGTCTACAATATATTCGCAATTTACATTAACGAAACGCCACCATGCGGGAGAATTTCAAATTAGTAAGAGACGTATTAAATGAAAATAAAAATTCGTTCTTCAGGCCCAAGACATAACAAAATCAATTAATCAACAAAACGTATTACAATAGATGTAACAACATACTGAAATGTTTGCAAATTTTCACCAGAATATGACTTTGAATTTTGAAATACGTCCAAACACTGCCATGTTGTTGTTGCTGGTGGCGCCACCAACGCTAATGTAAATCGCCAATAAACATGCCTTTTTGTTTAAATACGGACCTGTACAATTTTAAACGTAAGCGCCAAAGTAAATTAAGTTAATCAAAATCATATAATTATCTTATCCATTTCTCTCAGAAACTCAGCGACGCGACGGTCAAGTAGGCAACATAGATATATTTTATATATCTTTTCAACCACAATGGTTAAAGAGTGAACTGTATATAAATGTAATGAAAGTTATAAAAATCTACGGCGATAGCACGATATACCACACCGCGATTAAAAAGTCTATAGATATTCGGAAAGCTGAAGGTTTATATAGTAGAAAAAAGCAAAACACTTAGCGGAAAATATGTTTAACCCTCAAAAACAACCCTTAAAGTGGTAGTCAAACAGGAGTCCTCCCATAGGCTGTTGGTACTTTTAAGCCACGTGTTATGTGAAACCAAGTTCACACACATAAAATATTCCCAGGACTTCATCTGAAACCAAGGAAAGGAAACTCGTTTGAACTTTCCATAGTTTAATAAAATAAGATCTGTTAACTAACGTAAGCATTTTTTACTAAATATAAGCTGTAGTAATTGTATTGTAGAGTTAGTATTATTCTGTATGCTAAAATCGCTGCAAGTACTCAAATAAATTGTTAAGACTCAAATTGATTTTTTTTAAATTCTTTTTGGGTAAATAACTTAACTCACGCCTCGCCCCGACTTGTTTTATGAGCTTTTTACAGAAAACTTGGAATAAAGTGGCCTGAAGTTGGAAAAATTTAATGTAAATACACGTAAAATGAACGACGAACTGCCAATGTAAAATGCGGCTTAAATTTTTAACGCAATTTTGTCAAATTGATCCAAAGTAATCACACATTTATGAGGATCACTCGGTGCATAAATTATAAAAATTATTGCACTACTGGTTCTATTCTATCGTATCTTCTTTACCGACCGAATGACTCGACCTTCACGTCAACACGACTTGGGTGGCAAATTCAAATCGTAGCATAACAGTTTGATCAAACCAAGAACCAGCAGACATTTGTCAACTTTACTTATTCCCAAGGGTCACTATTTTGATTTAAATGCACTTAACGTAGTGAATATAACTCATACACATTTTCATTTAGCTCCAAAGTGCACCGAAACCGAGATATTCACATATATTCGTAAAAATATCATTTTTCGTGTGGTTTTTCCTCTGTGGCGACGTAATGCGCGGTCGCTAGAGGTGCAAAATGCAAAGAAAATAAAATTTATTCCAGCGTGCCCCCATTTTTACGCAATAAAACACTTGTCGATTGGCCTACAAGGCAAATATGATTTTTGAAAATATTGAGAAAAAGTATAAAAGTCGAACACAAAATGGCGCAAGGACAGACTTTCACGATGATAATCACTTCCTTTTCAGAATCGATTTTTGTTTGCGATTTTCAGGCGCCGCCGCCTGTCGACTATTCGGCAGTTGCATTAGCTCCTTTTCTTCTTCCAGACAAAGACGGAATCGGAATCATGTATTAGTTTGTGGTGTGCCTGGCTAAGTCATCACAACCTTCGTAATAGCTTGTGCGCCACGCACCTTATTGATTTGGATACAGGATTGGGTTTTGACACCCCTCTGTACCCGAGATCCGCCGAAGATCGAAGTTGGATTTTACCCCCCCTTCGATGCTCGACGAAAATGGCATGAATCCGTAATGCTGTCGATGCGGGTTTGACTTCATCTACTGATCCCTAACATAGCTGGGCCATTTCGATGATTTAGAAAAGGTTTAACCCCCTTTTAAGTAAAATTAAGTAATTAATTTTTGCTAAATTCACGGCATCTTTATTGATTGCCCAACGTGTGCAAAAAATTATATTTTTTATACGGCAATATAAAAAAGGCCTTATTCTTTTTTCTTGTTGATGTCTCCGTTACAAAGTTACAGCTTTCAGAGCATGGGGTACCGAAAATAATAATTTTTATTTCCTCTGAAGTAAAATATTTAGAAAACATATTGTGAAAAGGGGGGGGGGCCTGGGGTACACATAGAGTAGGGTGGTCAACAGTGAATCACTCATTTATTAGTTAAACCATTGTATGCATGCGCTTCCGCGAGATGTACGTGGTAGCCAATGTGATCCCTCATTGACTCATTTCACAACGGAGCGGTTCCGTTGATGGTCGGATGTTCACCAGTTATATTTGTGGTTTTAAGCCTCCATTTGTTATTATCAGGTAAGTTGAACTTTTTGTGTAATTTGATCAGATCTTCTATGATAGAGTTCTGGATGTTTTCATTGTATTAAGAAATAATTAACGCACGTGAGGACACTTGAATAACAGGTTTTACTCAATTTGTTTTGTCAAAAGCACGGTTTGAAAATTAAATGGTGGGTTGGTCTACAGTGGATCAGTGCTACATGGTTAACCAAAACATGGTCAAAGAACAGGATGTAAGATTCATCCTTCCGAATCCAATAATTAGCGGTACCGCTAGGCGACGGTCTTATTATAAGTTCTCAGTTGATCTTTCTCTATTGAAAATGTGCTAATTTTTTTATTTTACTATATTTTTATCTGAAAAATGTATTTTTTTCTGTTTCTCTATAATATATTTTTCTCGAAAATATATTGTTTTTCTATATTTTTAGTTTGAAAATCTGTTAGTTTTTTCATTTTAAAATATGTGCAATAATCGTGGTGGCTGATCCACTGTTAACCGTAGGCCGATCCAATGTGGACCACCCCTGGTCAACACTGAATCATTATGCACTTAAAATTAAATTTTTTTTTCATAGTTTGCTTGTAATACAACTTAGTTTAAATTACCATATTTCGATAAGATTATAGTCCATGTTACTCTAGCCAAAATTTCAACAAACTTCATGTATTATTTTCCAAGATATATATATATATTTTTTTTTTATTTGACTCCACGCAATATTACAATCTGTCCGAAGACAATAAGCAACATTGTTTGACAATACTAATTAACTTGACATATTGGAGAGAATGCCCATTGGCAGTCCTCCCTTATATATAAACATTGCATTTTACAATAATTCAGTTGTAACTCCATTTCAGCTCTCATCTGCGTTGGGGCAGGTCCATCAGATCATACCATAAGAATCGAGGGTGACTAGGATGGGAGTATGGTCAGATGATAGGTCCAGGCATGTTTCAGTTTTTAGGTAATTGTGAGATATTCCTCTGGTGACGCAAAAATCGAGTACATCCGGGATCTTATTTGGATCAGAGGGCCAGTAAGTGGGTTCGCCTGATGTTAGCGGCTGTAGGCCACAAGTTTGTAGGGATTGGTACAATTGCCTGCCTCTAGGTGTTATAAGCCTCGAGCCCCAATGGTTGTGCTTCGCATTATAGTCGCCTCCAGCTATAAAGCGATGGCCGAGTGATTTGAAATATAGCTCGAATTGCTCTGTTTTGATGGTAATGTTCGGTGGACAGTATACTGCCGACAGCGTGAGGGGTCCATTCCAGTCATCTACCACAACCGTCGTAGCTTGTAGATTTCTGAGGCTTGACTTTGAAATTTCGTGATGTTTTATATTATTTTTAATGATTATAGCGGTACCGCCTCTCGCTGTGCCATCAGGATGTTGAGTGTGATAGATTGTAAAGTGAGGTATTTTTATAAAACTTTTATTGGTCATGTGGGTTTCCGAAATTAGCATAATGTCTAAGTTGTGGTTTGTTAAAAATGTTTTGACTTCCAGACCATGGTTCACTAGGCCATTGGCGTTCCATAGGGACATTTTTAGTGTAGTTAATTTGGATTTGTCATTGCTTCCTATTACATTTTTCCAATCATGGTAATCAGGAGGTCTAGCATTTTATCCATCTTCTCCATCATTTTTGTTAGCATTTGTTCGAGGTTGTTTTGTTGTTGTTGCAACATTATCGGTGGCATTTGATTTTGAATTTTGCTGTAGGTTTGATTGGGGTTGGTGATTTGGAATATCATTTGCAGTCATATGAGCATAGGAGGACCCTTGTTGGATTTGGTTTCTGTTGATGGGGAGGGGTGGAAAGGAGCTTATATCTGGTATCGGTTGATTGTTTACTGGCATGCTTTGAGGGTTGCTATTTTGTTTTCTACGTAGTGTCGGAAATGCTTTTGCTTGGATATCTTTGTATACCAAGCAGCCCCTGTAGTTGGCTGGGTGTTTCTGTTCACAATTCGTACACTGGACTCCGTCATCTCTGGCTTTGCGCGGGCAATCTGCAGTTGCATGATCATCAATACACTTGACGCATCTTGGTCTAAGCTGGCAGTATTTTTGTGTGTGACCAAAACGTTGGCAACGACTGCATTGAGGGACTTCACGTTTCGGGCGTTGAGGTTCTACGCTGACTATCACATTCAATAGATTTTTGATGTCAAATATTTCTTTATTGTTTGCTTTAGTTTTTAATTCAATGGTGAACAAGGGCAGCAACCTTTTTGTAACTCTTTCTCTTATGCATGAGATATTTTTCACTTCGTGTCCTTTAGATTCGATTTCCTCTTTAAGAATTTTTTGGTCTAGAGTTGGGTGTAAATTTCGCAGTACTACACGGAAGGTGCGATCTTCTTTAAGTTGGTAGGTGTGGAATTCTGCTTTCTTTACAGTGAGAGCCTTTATTATGTCTGTGTAATTTTGTGGAGTATTTGGTTGAACTTTTACTTGATTATTGTATAGGCATTTAATGGTGTGACCGTCCGGAGCGCACTCTTTAAGTAGGTCTATTAGGGGTTGGATTACTTCGACACCTTCCATAAATATTGGTGGTGGTTTTCGTACCTTTTCAACCTCATCCACCTGAACGTTCTCATCATTTTTGTCTTTTTCTTTTTTCTGTAGAATTTCGAAGGCATTGGAAGTCGCCACGGGTTTACTAAGCCATCCTTCATTAAGTTTGGTTGAAAAATTGGTGATCCACTGTCGACCACCCTACCCTATGTATTGTTGTGTCACCTCCTCTTGTGTCGCTTTTATGGACAGAGGACGTGCGACAACAAATCGAAGAGCACCTACCTTCTATTTGACTCTTGGCTCTCAGGATGCCTACTCGTTAAGCTTTATTGACTTGATCGGCGGAAACACAAAAAAGACACAATTCAATATAAACAATTTTTAATAAACACAAATAATAAATCAAATTAACAAACATTTCTTAACTAAAAATAAACGAACTCAAAATATAACTGTGAATGTAAATACCTGCGAGGTTAGGCTTATCAGTGCATTTGGTTCGGCGCACTTTTGTAATATTTGGCTCTTGACTTCTCGCTTCTTCTGGACAATTCTGTATTTTCTATTCTCTTCGGAATTCCGGTACCCGAATTCCGTCTTTTGATGCCGTTTCAACACTCGAGAACGAGTGGAATGCCTCTATTCCGTCCAATAGTCCCCAACTGTGAGGTACGACTAATTGGCTTTGTAATGCGTGCTTAGCACTTGAATTCAACTTCGAACTTTATTTTTGCGGAGCAAATTATTTTGCGACTATTCGCTTGCTCGCAAATTTATTATCTTTTAATCTTGGTTGTTTTTTCGTACCAAGGTGATTCTTCTTCATTTTGTTTTTTTTGCCATCCAGATTTATTTTATTGATTTGAAAAACCGCGTTTCCTTGCCTTTTCCTCGCACTCGCATTTAAATTAATAATAACAAACTTAAATTTAAACAATGATTAATCCTAACAAATACAATCATACAAATGCATAGCAACAACCAATAATTGTGTCTCTTTCGATGTATTGCTATAAAATAAGCGAATTTACCCTCGTTCGCGGTAGACACAACAGTATATTGTCGTGTTTTTTTTGTCGTGTTGCTTCGAGCCTCACAATGGTGTGCCAAATTTTGTTGAATTATTTTTCTTTCCTAATTATTTTTACCACTTTAAATAAACGCACTCTTACAATTTTAAAACTTAAATTTTCCTTTTTTATTTTCAACCATTCACTATACAAAATTTTTACTAACATCTAGCTCCAACGTCCTCTCTGCTCCACTGCTTGGCGTTCACTCCGTTCAAGCGTCCTATCCGCTCCACTGCTCGGCGTTGACTGGTCCCCTTCTCGTTCCAACGCAAAAGTTCCTTGTTATTTTCGCACAAGGATATCCATTTTCCAAATTCCCCTTCTTTTAATATAATTATTTTTAACTTATTTTAAATTATTAATTATAATTTACAATAATTTTTACATTTTCAATTTTACATGTTAATTTTTATTTTTTATACTTGAATTTTTCCG
The DNA here is from genome assembly GCA_932274525.1 of Podabrus alpinus. Classification (NCBI taxonomy): domain Eukaryota; kingdom Metazoa; phylum Arthropoda; class Insecta; order Coleoptera; family Cantharidae; genus Podabrus; species Podabrus alpinus. The sequence continues at coordinate 33,775,215 of OW026452.1, forward strand.
AAATTGGCTAGGCATTGAAATACAATTTGATTCTGCCGCAATTTTTTGCATTATTTTAAACATTACTTCTTTTTTCTTTCCTCCCCCCCCCCCCCGGTTTCCATTCTTCTAGAATTTATTTATCAACTAGAAAACAAACAGCAAACAAATATAGAGCAAAAAAATTTTTTTCAGTGATTTGAATAATTTAGAAAATACCTTTGAAACCGGGGGTCGCGGGTAAAACGTACTAAAAGCCCTCCCTTGTACACATGTTTGTTTCTGTTGCAATCTATTTGCCTCAAACTCCGCCCATTTCGGCCCAAGCCACGCCTATTGCCAACCAATTTCCCCTATTACGACATATGCCCCGCCCATTACGTTCTAACCAACGCCTATTACGCCCTAAGACCCACTAAAATATTACCTTCCGCACTTTTCTAAAGCTGTTTGTTTTTTGATTTTTATTTAAATAACGAAAATGAACAACCAGTGATATCACAATCAATGGATTTATGATCGCTTGAGACCTGTGCCCCGCTAATTTCGGCCGAATCCCAGCCTCTTACGTGAATTAAGTAAATAATTAATAAAAAGTGGAATAACAGTAATACAAAATTTTAATGTCTTAAGTTACTCGGAGCTTTATCGGTTAAAAGTGTAATCCCCGCCTAAGCCCTGCACAACCACCCATCAAAGCTCCGCCTATTGCTAACCAGGGAAGGGTGACTTTTATCCTGTAATAACTTGTAATATTCAATAAAACTATGTTGTATTTAATAACCTTTTATTGTCTAATATTAAAGCTTTATGTAACGAGCGTGCGTGCTACTTATTGACTTATCTAAGAGCGACTGCCTTAGTGGTGTCGCTATATGTCAGTTGTGTAAGTCGACATGCGCTTTGACCTTGTCAACACATTGACATATATTACATGCTTCTTTTTCAATAAATTCAAAGATAACAATTTTCATCACATTATCAATTTACATAAATTGTTGATACAGTTTCAAATACACAAAATTCAAATAAGTTCAAATAAACAAAACATTATCAATTTGCATAAATTCAAATAAGTTCAAATAAACAAAACATTATCAATTTGCATAAATTCAAATAAGTTCAAATAAACAAAACATTATCAATTTGCATAAATTCAAATAAGTTTAAATAAACAAAACATTACAGTTTTCATAAGCATTAAACAAAACATTATCAATTTGATACGAGAAAACTTACTTTAACAATTTTAAAACATTTTTTATTTTGTCACATAATCTTGCAAATATGCAGGTTGTATTTTTATTCTGACTGGCCTACTATTTACCATTTCTTTCTTATCATTGCTTAGACTAGCACATTTTTCACTGCTATTTAAATTGTCCCTTTCGATTCTCGGTTTTAATAATTGCTCTGCTTTTAACTGCACTTCCGAATTTTCGACCACTTGATTTATGTTACTCATGTCTTTTTCACTTATTATTTTAATCTGTTCGTCTGTCTCTTTTATGTCACTTTTCGAATTCTTATTGATTAATTCACTCTCCGGTTTTTTAAACGGTCGAAGATGTGCTCTGTTTCTACGTAATATTGAACCTTCACTTGTTTCAATTTGGTACGAATTTGGTTCGTTGGTTTTCGAAATTATTTTCGCTGGAGTCCAGTTTCGTTTGTCACTTTGTACTAATACTTCTTGATTTTCTTCAAATTCATCAAGTACGCGCGAAACTTTGTCATAATACGATTTTTGTTTCATTTGATTTTTCTTTATGATTTGCATTGGTCCACTACAGTTATACTTCGGTGTTAATGCATTCTTTGTCATTAATATGTCTGACCTTAATTTTCTTCCTTGAATCAGCTCTGATGGTGAAGGCATTAGATTACTTTTTGGAGTTGTGTTATAATTCAATATAGCGTTGGTAATGCTATTCCTTGAAGCAACTGCTTTTAAAATTAATCCTTTTACGGTTTGTACCGCCCTTTCTACCATACCATTGGATTTTGGATAATTAGGACTTGACGTTACATGTTTTATGTCATAATAATTTACAAATTCAGCAAAATTTTGTGAATTAAAAGGTGGGCCATTGTCACTAAATATTTCGTTTGGTATTCCAAAATACGAAAATGAAGCTTCTAATATTTTTGTTACTGTTTGCGCATTCTTTGATTTTAATTTTTTAGCTAGAATAAACTTTGAAAAGTAATCCACAATTATTAAATAATTCTCGGAATTTATGTAAGCAAAATCTATTCCTATTTTAAACCACGGCAAATCTACTATTTCATGACTTTTTAAAGGCTCCTTTGAGTTGGATTTCGCGTATCGTTGACAAATTTTACAATTTAACACGTAGGTACTGTTCAATTTCTTTTGTCATGCCCGGCCAATAAAGTAAAGTTTTCGCTTTATTCTGACATGCCGTGACCCCTTGATGAGCACTATGTATTTTTTTTAATACCTTATCAATTTTATTTTTCGGTATCACAATTTTGTTTCCGCGAAATAAAATTCCGTTGGCATAATACAACTCATCTTTTATATCCCAATATTTTTTTGTTTCATTTTTTAATGATTTTTTGTGCATCGGCCAACCATTGTTGATGTAGGTGATAATTTCTTGTATTATCTGATCCTTTTCTGTAGAATCTTGAACCTCTTTTATTCTGTCATCTGATGCACAAATTATTGTGTTGACTGACACGTATTTTCCTTCCAAATAATTCGTTTTCATTGTCCTTTTTTGATTTGGATCTCTGGATAATGTATCCGGTATGTATAAATATTTGCCAGGCACATACTGTAATTTAAAATCATATCTCAATAATTTTAATACAATTCTTTGTACCCTCGGCGATAATTTTTCCATTGGTTTATTAATCATATTTATTAGTGGTTTGTGGTCAGTTTGTACCACAACTTGTTTACCATACGTATATAAATGGAATCTTGTCAATCCATGCAAAACTGCTAATAATTCCCGCTCTAATGACGCATAGTTTTGTTGCGTAGGCGTTAAACTTGACGACGTATATGCTACAGGTTGTTCATCTTGCATTATTAATGCGCCCATACCTCTCAAAGATGCGTCTACTGATAAGCATATTTCTTTGTTTGGATCATAAAATTTTAACACAGGTGCTTTACTAATCAAATTTTTTAAATTTTGAAAGCACTTTTCTTCATTTTCACCCCACAAAAATTCATTTCTTTCACTCAATAAGTCTCTTAATACGCCCGTTTGTTCAGACATATTTGGTACAAATTTTCTTAGGAAATTGATCATCCCCAGAAATCTTTGTAGTTCTTTTCTGTTTTTTGGACTTTGTAATACTTTAATTGCTTCAACTTTTGAATTCTCAATTGCTATACCATTTTCTGATAATGTGTGTCCTAAAAACATGACCTCTTTTTTTGCTAGTTGCATTTTTGACTGGCTGAATTTTACGTTGTACTTTTTCGCCCTTTGTAATGCATTTCTTAGTCTTTCATCATGTTCTTTTTTATTTTTTCCAAAAATTATGACATCATCTACATACGGTATAACTCCTTCTAAATTTTCAAATACTTGATTTATTCTTTTTTGATAAATCTCTGTTGCTGAACTTACTCCAAATGGTAAAGTTAAATATTTAAATCTACCATACGGTGTTGCAATTGTGCAAAGCTTCGAGCTTTCCTTGTCAATTGGCACCTGAAAAAATGCTGTTGTTGCGTCTAGCACAGTAAAGTATTCAGCTCCACTGACTTCTGCTAACACGCTTTCGATTGTTGGTATTGCGTAATGTTCCCTTTTTATATATTTATTTAATGGTCTTGGGTCCATACAAATTCTTATCGAACCATCTTTTTTGCTTATTATAACAATTGGGTGAACCCATTCCGTTGGTTCCGAAACCGCTTCTAATACCTTGTTTTCCACCATTTTTTCAAGTTCTAATTTTAGCTTCTTTTTTAACGACATAGGAACACGTCTCGCCGGTAATATGGTTGGAATTGCATCATCTTTTAAAGTTATATGATAAGGCGAGCATTTCATTCTCGACGCTTTTTTATCAAATACTTCTTTAAATTCCGCGATTATATCTAAGTTATTTATCATGTTTACTCGTTCACATGGTATTAACCCTAATCTGGTTGCATCCTCTAACCCTATTATCGACTCACTTTTCTTGTTTGCTATGTAAAATTTAATTTTCATTTTTATGTCATTAAACTCGCAAGGTAATTCGCATTTTCCTTCTGTTTTAATTTCATGTCCGGAATAAGAAACTAACTTTGTTTTTGTTTCTTTTAACCCCGGCTTGTTGATTAACGAATCGTATACTTTTTTGTTTAAAATATTCACTTGCGACCCGCTATCAATTTTTAAGTAAATCTTTTTGTTACTTACTCGGATTTCTTCTTTCCAGCCAACACTGTTGATTTGCAATTTTTTCTTTTTAACTGCTAACACGTTTTCTTGCTCGTTGTCGTTGTCCGACGCTTCGCTGTTGCTTGCTGAAATTTCTTCTCGAACTTCTTTGACGCTTTTCTTTTTGGTACACACACTTGCGAAATGACCTATCTTCTTGCAGTTTAAGCACTTTTTTTCTTCTGCTGGACACTTGTCTTCGCTGTGTTTAAAGTTGCACCTTTTGCACCTTTGTTTGTTAATTTCACTGTGTTTTTTCTGTTCAAACTTTTTTAATTTCTTTGTATTAACCGCACAAACTGTACTGTTCTGGTTTGCACTTGAGATTTCAACCATTTGTTTTTTGCTTGCCTCACTTGATCTGCAATGATCCAAAGCCTTAGCCAATTTCAAATCCGAATCTCTTAGCAATCTTTCTTGAACACTTTTGTCCGCCAGCCCCAATACTAATCTGTCACGAATCAGAAATTCCGTTTGATCACCAAAATCACATTGTGCTGCTAACTTCTTTAGCTCAGTAACATACTTGTCTACTGGCTCATTTTTTTCTTGCGATCTTGAAAAGAATCTGAACCTATCAAAAACGACATTTTTTCGTGGTTTACAGTAATCGTCAAATTTCCGTATCACGTCTTGGTACTTTTCTGCACTTTCACTTGCACTGTATTGAAATGTTTCAAATATTTCCAATGCTTCATCACCCATCATGTTCATTAGTAACGCAATTTTTAACTTGTCACTTTTGTTCATCTTTTCACTCGCTTCTAAATAGAAGTTAAATTTCTTCTTGAACCTATCCCAGTTCATTGCAATGTTGCCTTCAAAGACCATTTCACTCGGAATTTTTACACTAGTTTCTTGCATCTTGCTAAACTTGTAAAAAACTTCACGATACTGGTTTTTGTGTTTTCCGCTGCCACCATGTAATAACTTGTAATATTCAATAAAACTATGTTGTATTTAATAACCTTTTATTGTCTAATATTAAAGCTTTATGTAACGAGCGGGCGTGCTACTTATTGACTTATCTAAGAGCGACTGCCTTAGTGGTGTCGCTATATGTCAGTTGTGTAAGTCGACATGCGCTTTGACCTTGTCAACACATTGACATATATTACATATCCAACATCGAATTTCAATATTTTTTAGCGACTTTCGAATAGTTTAATGTTTTTAAAAGACAGCGGTAACACTCCTATAGCAGGATAAACCAACTTTTGATAGAGAAAATCGATTTTGAAAATCGATAATTTTACGTGTATTCACTGACGCGTGGGTGGAATCTCACTATTTTTGTTGACGGTTCGCGCAAGTTGAACTAGTCTTAGACTTAGCCGTTTACGGACCGGTCAGTCCGCCAAGCGCCAATTCCCAGAGACCCACCGGTCTCTATAAATTCCAATGTCATTAATGTATTCTTTCAGATGAAGGGGAAGGCCGGCTGCGCCGGTGTCACCGTGGATTTTTACCCCCAGAAATTTTACCCCCCGGGGGTAAAATATCCCTAGGGATATTTTACCCCCGGTAAAATATCCCTAGCGAAATTTTACCCCCTGTAAAAATTCTTTAGGGGGTAAAATATCCCTAGTGAAATTTTACCCCCGGTAAAATATCCCTAGTGAAATTTTACCCCCGGTAAAATATCCCTAGCGAAATTTTACCCCCGGTAAAATATCCCTAGCGAAATTTTACCCCCTGTAAAAATTCCTTAGGGGGTAAAATATCCCTAGTGAAATTTCACTAAGGAATTAGTAGTTTGTAATTAGTAATTTTATTAAATATTAAATATATATGTATATATACGCGTAGATTCACTATGAAGCACCAAAAAGTAAATGTGCGTTGTGACCCAAAAAAAATATTGCGTTGAGGCATCCTATATATACACTATATATATAATTGTTCTGGCACCTTTAAGGCGTATATACATATATATGTTCTTCTTCTTAATATATAATTAGCGGCAGTTCCTAGGCTTCTATACAGCTACCTTTCTGGTGTGAAAGGTACCATTTATTGGATCAGATTTGTATTCATACACTTCCACAGATAATAATAAATCTTTCGGTTGGATACGTTTTCCCAGTACACTGCAATTATTAAGCGAACCCGATTACCAGAAGCCTGCGTTGTATGTAAACCATAAAAATGGAAATCATTTTGCGGTCGTAGTTAAGGTAAAAAAGACTCTTCAATTGATATGAACAATTTTTTTTTAATTTAATAAAAAAGTATTATTATTAATAGTCCACTTAATTTAAGTTTTTGCCTTGATTTTTGATTCAGAACAATTTTTAATGTCGGTGAAATTTTACCTCCTCGATAAATATACTCTAGTGAAATTTTACCCCCGGGGTAAAATATCCCTAGTGAAATTTTACCCCGGGGTAAAATATCCCTAGTGAAATTTTACCCCCTGTAAAAATTCTTTAGGGGGTAAAATATCCCTAGTGAAATTTTACCGGGGGTAAAATATCCCTAGGGATATTTTACCGGGGGGTAAAATATCACGGGGGTAAAAATCCACGGTTACACCGGGATGCTCCATCAAATACATATCAGGTAAAGGTAAAGGTTACGGACCGGCAGATTCACCTCGACTCTCCTACATGTAACATCGATTATTTTTTGTTTTTACGCGCTTTTTTGGGGGTTAAACGTAATAGATAACTGCGGCATACCGCGACTATACTTTTTAATGCATTTTCAAGGGTCCCTAACATCCCGGTTGCCTTAATCCCGGTGTTCTTGATCGGTGGCGCCTTCTTGTATGTTTAGCCCTGCCGCGTAGCGGCTCTGAGCATGAAAAACCGCCCGGAGCCCCGGAGGGGCGTAGGGTAGGTTTTTTGTTGCTCACAATTCTGGCCAAGCCAACGTTTATTATGATTATTTACCCCAAAATTAAAAATTTAATTTTTTCACTGTTTCGGCAATACACGGGTTATTTTCCATTTTTTTGCCAATATTTATTACTAATATCTACTAATCACACCCCCACCTTCCCGAATTTCAAAAAATATTTCAAATCGGAGCGAAAAAATTTCACTCGATTTCAAGGGACAGGCCGAACGATGCGACCCATCGACCGGTGTTGCATCAGTCGCCCGTACTTTTGCAACTTTCTTATTTTCACACTTTTTTCGGATTTTTTTTTATGATCACCTCCGCGACGACAACAGTTATACATTCCGATCAAAACATTGCCAAAAAGGCCGTGATTTACCCAAAATTTTGCAAAATTACATGTTGGGGCGTGTCCGTAGTTCTTCAAACCACGCGAAAATTAGGCCGGCAGCCTATCCCGGCCACGGGTTATGGTTTTTACTCAATTTTCGGTATTAATTCTTAAAAATCCTCAAATATCCAGGTTTAATTTTGTATCTTATCCCTTCGGTACATAGGTCCTAAAAGGGATAAGGTACAAAATAAGGTGCGGATATTTGAGGATTTTTAAGAATTAGTACCAAAAATTTAGTAAAAACTATAACCCGTGGCCGGGATAGGTTGTCGGCCTCTTTTTTGCGTGGCTTCAAGAATTATTGACACGCCTCCAACTTTTAATTTCGAAAAATTTTGTGTTTATCACGGCCTTTTTGGCAATGTTTTGATGCGAATGTATAACTTTTGTCGGCGCGGAGGTAATCATAAAAAAAAATTCGAAAAAAGTGTGAAAATAAGAAAGATGCTGCGAGTTGAAATAGTAGTACGGGTCGCTGATGTACCACCGGGTCGATGTGTCACATCGTCGGCCGGTCGCTTGAAATGGGGTGAAATTTTTTGGCTCCGATTTGAAATATTTTTGGAAATTCGGGAAGGTGGGGTTGTGATTAGTAGATATTAGTAAAAATATTCGCAAAAAAATGGAAAATAACCCGTGTATTGCCGAAAAAGTGAAAAAATAAAATTTTTTTTGTCTTCCATTTTTAGGGGTGTGCATTCGAAAAGGAGGGTAATCCATCGTCAAATCCTACTCCTCCGGGGCGCCGCTCCGCTCCGCTCCGCTCTGCACCCCTACGGAGCGGATTTGACTCTGGTTACTAGGCTAAACATACGAGAAGCGCCACCGATCAAGGAAACCGGGATCTATGCAACCGGGATGTTAGGGACCCTCGAAATAGCATTAAAAAGTATAGTTGCGGTATGGGGCAGTAAACTATTACGCTTCACCCCCAAAAAATCGCGTAAAAACTAAAAATAATCGATGTTACATGCAGTCGAGTCGGGCTGCAACTGCCTCTCCGCAAACGGCTAAGTCTAAGACTAGTTCAACTTGCACGTACCGTCAACAAAATGAGTGAGATTCCACCCGCTAGTCGTGTTTTACATGTAAAATTAACGATTTTCAAAGTCGATTTTCTCTATCAAAAGTTGGTTTATCCTCCCCTAAAATTGGTACCAGTGTCTTTTAAAAACATTGAACTATCCGAAAGTCACCAAAAAATTATGAAATTCGATGATGGAATATGGTCACGCTTCCCTCTTAGAGGACTGATCACATGATACTGAGGATTCTCTCCCTCAGCTTCTTTTGTCCTACGTAAGGACATAGTGGCATGACTGAGGTTATAAATTTGAAAATTTTCGTTTAATAATTTACGTGTCTCGTGACGGTATTCCAGATCCCACGGTCCCCCCCTATTTTTAGAATAATTGTCGCCTACAGGTAAGCACTTTGTATTCTTACTACTATTAACTCTTAAAAGTTTTTTTATTCGCCTTCTCCTTTTTCATGTGCTTATCAGTGGCGGCTGGTACGGGAAGAACGTCGGGGAGCCACCCTCCAAAACCAGAATATCAATTCGAAATAATGTTGTTTAATGTGAATTAAGTTACGTGGCTAAATATTGGACAATTCTACGTTGATTGAACCGTAAACGATGGCACAGATTTAAAATAATTTACGAATAATGTGAAAAGTTCAATTTGTAGTATCACCCCACTACCCTATTATAGTAAACGACGAGCTGCGACTGATTACCACATTAGTTAATTCCCGAAGGTAAAAGATTTCCGAAACTAAATTGGTTTACCCCCCCCCCCAATCGAAAGATACAAATGCGTTCACCATGGCGGTACTGCTTGGCTGTAAAAATCTCACTTCCATTGCGGCTTAAAAGCCTAAAGGCCGCACTGGTTGTATACGACATTACTACAATAAAAAAAATTCCGTTTTGGATTCAGAAATCACATCAGCCCCCCTTCCCCTCCACGGATTCTATTTACAGTCTTTATTGTTGACTTGAGTATTTCATCATGAAATGAAGAGTAGGTATTATTATTTTTAAAACCGCGACAGAAGTTACATTTTATTTTCTATTTAAATTTCGTGCCCTCCTTTTGAGATAAGTCATGAGCCGCCACTGGTGCCTATCCGTTACCGGATATTGATAAAGTCATTGCCACGAAAGTTGACGGCTCGTCATAAAAGCATAATCGACTGAACTAAGCTAATACTCCCTAGTCAAACGTGCAATATATTTTCGTGCTTTGTCATATCAATACAAAATGACTGGTAATGCTCATAAGCAATACGTCGTTGCTATATTCGGTCAATCTATGACGAGATGTCAACTTTCGTGGCAATTACTTTAATCATATTGGCTATCATGAATTTATTGACGGCAACTGTTGAAAATCACGTTTTTAGGTTTTTTAGCCACGAAATTCGTCTGCTGCCAGATCCTCCCTTTCCACAAACTTTTCCCGGAGTACAACTGAAACAACCTGTAACGTTGCCCGTTTCTCATAATATTATGAAAACCTGTAGATTGTTTTACTCGCTTTATTTCAAAGCCATAGTCTACGTACTAAGATCCCCCGCCCCCCGAAATTCAAGTTATCGCGAATTTATTGTTAAAAGTTGATTTTACGACAAAGGCGTAAATAATGATAAATAATAATAAATATTATTAGAAATAAAATTCTCTACAAAAAAGGTCTTAAGCATATTTTTTGTAAAATGAACCCTTTCCGAGATCTAGCAACGAAAATCTTAGGACGATTTTTATTGCCTAAACCCTTTAGCTTGGCATCGGAAAATACTTCCCAAGCTTTTGACATTTGACTCAGAATGGAATAGAGGTGAATTTGTCGAAGACATCCTAACAATCGCGAAGTCACGAATTGGTTTTATTTTCAATTGTGGTTATATACTGCAATGTCGGTAAACCACGTCAATAGAAATACGTTTATTTAAGATTCAGAGAATTTGTTAATAACAAAAGCATGGACTTGTCTGATCAAACAGATAAATTTTCGTCCGATACCAAGAATTTGAGTTCAGTATCATTTAATTTGAAAAGCGAGGCTTGAAACAAGTTAACAAAAATAATTTAATGTAACATTTAATTAATTCCGTTTATGTAAAATGTTTATTTATAATACAAAATCAAAATTGTTTAGTCATAAGAAAGGTAATTCAATAGTCAAAATATTGTTAATTGATTAATTAATATAAAATTTGTGTTAGCATTAAAATTTAAATAAGTAGTTAAAATATTACGTAAGTTCGGAGTGTTTCGATTTAGTGCACCGAAAATTGATAATGCATGTCCATAAATTTCATAAAGTCAATCACGAAGCAATGGTGAAGATCAATCCAATCTAAAAATAATAAAATTATTTTTATTAAAATTTTAACAAGTCACGTTGAGCTGAGTACAGACCTGCAATCTTGGAAGGTCAAAATGGTATTGATTTTTGTATCGACCAATAACAAACAATAAAGAAAATCGAGATCGCTATGATTTTCGAGGCGATGAAAAAATAAAACAATTGAAAAAGGGTCCGCGTTGAACTCACATGTAATGGCGTGTTAATTTTAATTGTCCATACTAAAATTAGATAATTGTGTAAAAATATTAAGTCATCTTTATCAAAAAGTGCGAAAAATAATTAATCAACGTACTTACCCAACGTAGTAGTGAAATTAGTTGAAAATATCAAGAGATTGTGATTATTTTAAAAAAATTGGATATCAACGACACGTGCACAAGAAATTGAATCTACAAAATTTTACATGTAAATGAAGTCATCGTTTGAGCTCATCTGTACAATTGCACAGTAATTAGTACTTTAATTAGTAATTAGTACGAAAAACTCCCTATATTTTTCATAAAGGTAAATCTCCATTAACTTTATTTTCGAAATAAAACTAAGTGAAAATTTTAGACAAAAATAAACGCGTGCTTTATTCGTAAACGATTGATAGTTTTAGAAATAAGATTAATTTTAAGAACATTTTTATTGACAAATCACCTATTTACATTATTGTGTTTAATAAAATTATAATTGTCTTTGCAACGGAGGATATTTTTTTGACCTGTTCCGAGCACCCAAAAATTTGATTTAGCATTACAGTTATTGGTCCCGGAACGAACCCAGACTGAGTGAGTTAAGTCCATGCACACCGAGACAGTTAAGCCGAGGTATTATTATTACATTATTTGTCAATTGTGTAAAAGTTTAATATTTCTATCGACGGGGTACATTTATGTGCACCCGAACATTGCAAAAATTTATTATAACGAGAAACCCTATTAGCTACGACCGTTCAGAGCATATTTTGGCGCCCAACGTGGGGCATTATTAGAAGCGAGGGTCTCTCAGAGCATATTTTGGCGCCCAACGTGGGGCTACGATATCACACTGCATATTTTGTCAGCCCAACGTGTGGCATTATTAGAAGCGAGGGTCTCTCAGAGCAATACGTATGCAGTTTTCACACTTTGATAGACTTTAGGTAAGCGTTCATTTATCGGCATCGTACGCATCGGACGCATCGGACGAATCGTATCTTTTTCGTCGAGTTCGTTCACTTGTTCGGATCGTATGAAACGGCGTAGTCTGCACGTACTAGAACTAACAACCGTGTTTGATATTTGTTAAAAATTTAAATTTTTAAATTTTTTTCATTTATCACTGTAATCACTATCAACAATGCATTATTTTGATATGAAAAAAATAAATTGAAAACTAGATATTTCGCCAAAAAATATTGCTGTGTAATTCCTTTAGCAATTTGCATCACCCTAGTTTTGTCAGGCGCCAGTTCTCAAAGTGAGAACGAAATTTTTTAAAATTGAATTCTTAATTTTCAGGTGTTACAAATTACTTAGAAACTTACAGTTCTTGTCCCTTTAATCCAGCTCAGTCTTGGAAACTCGACTCAAGGTTTAGTAGATTCGTTGAACTTTGAGATGCTTCTTGGGTTAAAGTGAATTTCTTTTATATTAAAATTGCTGATTTCAAGATAATTGAGATGAACTGACTAGCTTGCATTGATGAAACTTTAAATTGAGTAATGCTTACTGTGGATGAATTAAATTGACGAATAAAAATTTTGTTTGTTTCAAAAATGGTTTTATATTTATGAAAATTAATTAAATAAATTCGCAATGCGCACAATTTTTAGATAAGTTCTTATCTAAAAGAGAAATAGACAATATTTTATAAAAATCAATTCGGAGTATCCAATCTTCTTCCTTCTTGTGGGCGATTTTTGAATAAATTCAAAAATCCTCTGCTTTCCAATAGCAGCGTTAAATGTTTATTAATAAAATGCAGTTTATAAAATCAAATAATTGCAAAAATGTTTGTAGAATTAATGATGAGGATAGTGCAATAAATTTGTCACGTCCTATTGTAAAATGTTGAAGACCAAAAATGTAAAGTTTTAAATAATAAAGTTTCTTATACCTGAATTTCAATCCACCCTGTATGTAAACAGAGTCTGCGCATAAACACAATTTCGTCGCACAGTCACTTTACGAAGTTACACAAACTTGTTGCTTGTTGGTTGTTCTGCTTACGAATTTTAGCTTCCGTTTCGTTGTTTGACGGTGTTGATTTAATTGCCGACACCTGTTGATGTTGAGAATCGTATTCGTGGAGTGTCAGTGAATATTAGTTGTTGTTGATCTTCAGTTATAAGAAGGTGAGTCACTTTTACTTCATTGACGGTGTAGTTGTTTTTACTGTAGGGTAGCCATTTGCAAATTTTGTTATCTATTTTTAGATAAAATTGGAGTTAATCACACATTTGGGTGTTCTGGACTAAACTTTTCAATCAGCAAATACACGTCTTGCCTTTTCAAGAACTAAAAGTCGACTGTTTAATTTTCCTGCGCTGTACTCGAAATTCGTCGAAATTTTCTTATCTGTAAGTGAAGTTTCACACCTTTTTGTGTTTTATGTGTACTAATTGAGTTTAAACTTTCAGGAGCTGTTTCCTCTATGTTGAGTTGATCAACCGTGTGTTTCTTCCACCTCTCACAAATACGGTAGCAGATTTATAAGCAACTTTTAGCGAAGTTCCATACTTTTTTGCTTATCACAAATCTTCTTATCACATTGAAGCGAAAATGACCTTTATATACACTTTTGGAGTTTTTTTGTTTGAAATTATGAACATTAGATAGAGTAAATTATTTAACAAGCTTTGATATAATGGGTTACAATCAATTATTGTAGTACATGGAATAAATTTCATTTTTGTACCTTATCATTAAGGTTATGTATTTTTGTGATTACATTCACATTAAAATTACCATATTTGAGGCAAACAATCCCTTATTCTTAAATTTTGAGGTGATAAAACCCTCTCTGAGTTTATCTTTCAGCTTTTTAAAACATTCCCCTATACTTAAAGATCTTAATTGGTTCATTATACCCAAAATTGCTAAATTCGTTCATCTTTGTTATCTTTTGAGTTTTTAACGAGGTCAAATTCTATGTAAATTTTGAATATTGGTAAGAAATTTAGATATTTGCATAGCCCTGGTAGCTTGAGACACAGCAATATGTTGTTTTTAAAAATTATAAAATATAAAATATGCCATTTTGTGCCTAAATGTGTTTTACATAGTATGTTCCCAAAATTTCCCAAAATTTGCACTAACGAAATTAAATCCATGTTTGCAACAAATACTGTGAGAAATGCGAACACTGCAGTCGAGCCGTTGCGATTCCTATCGTTCATTTCTCGGATTTGTCGATGACATCATCCGAACGCATCGCATCATCGGAAAAGTTGCCTTCCAAAGAATACTGATCGGATTTACCGAGATGCGATGTGTACGATGCGATATAATGAACGATGGTTCATTAAAAACAATGTAAAGAATATTTTATTCCGATGCGTCCGATACGTCCGATGCGTCCGATGCCGACAAATGAACGCTTACCTTTTGTGGAAGTTTTGGTAACATCTTTGTAGTTGAAAACATAATCAACAGATGGCGCGACTTAATTTGGAGTCGTAATAAATTGCTTCAAAACTCATAGTTTTCTTTATAGATCTACAAGAGGTTTGTGATTGGTCCGAAACGTTTTATCATCTGATTTTTGGTTTTTGAGATATTAATTGCTGGAAGTTTTAAAATGGAAATTTGAGTTAACTCGGATTTTACAAAGACCATTGCATTCATAAATAATTATAACGTCTTCCTACAGAATCATAATAATAAATCTTTGAATAGTTTGCTTTATTTTGAATTTTTAAGTTATATTTTTAATTTTGTACCAACAGGAGAATTTCTCCCTTACATGGAAGTTGCCTATCCATTGCAGTAGATGGCGCTCAATTTTGCAATGACAGTTGCTATTTTAAAGTTGTCTTCGACATAGAATAACGTGTAATTGCAAGAAAAGTGATTGTGTGCCATTCCACGAGCAGTCTTAAATCGTTCTAATGGAATTCGCTACAGATATGGATGAAATGAATACATTAGTAAAGTTAGAAAAGATGGAAACGGACAGGCAAGATTTGGAAACTTTACATACAAAGGACATTAAAACCGAAGAATTGGATGATGTGGAATTTAATTTAAAATATTTGCATCATTCCATCGATATTAAAGAAGAGGACGATACTGCACAATTGATGCAGGAGAAACCTTCATTAAAACTGCATTTAAGAACTCGTATGGATGAGAAACAATTTTTTTGCAAAATATGTGGTTTCGGGTGTGCTCTTAAGGTTGCTTTCAACAAGCATGTCAAAATTCATACTGATAAAAAACTGTTCACTTGTGAAATATGTGACTACAAATGTGCACAGAAAGAAAACCTCAAAGCGCATTTAAGAACTCACACTGGGGAGAAACCATTTGCTTGTGAAATATGTGATTACAAATCTGCACAAAAGGAGCAGTTAAAAGTGCATTTAAGAACTCACACTGGGGAGAAACCATTTGCTTGTGAAATATGTGAATACAAATCTGCACAGAAGGAGCAGTTAAAAGTGCATTTAAGAACTCACACTGGGGAGAAACCATTTGCTTGTGAAATATGTGAATACAAATCTGCACAGAACGAGCTGTTAAAAGTGCATTTAAGAACTCACACTGGGGAGAAACCATTTGTTTGTGTAAGATGTGACTACAAATGTGCCAAGAAATCAAGATTAAAGATTCATTTAAGAACACACACTGGGGAGAAACCATTTGCTTGTATAATTTGTGACTACAAATGTGCACAGAAAGCTAATTTAAAACGGCATTTAAAAACTCATACTGGCTAATAAAGATTTGTCCGTAGATTTGACAACTTCCAATTAAATTAGAGAAACTTGATGATTAATTTTTTACGTATGCACTGGTGCCAGTTGATAGCCGAGATCCACTTTGGAAACTTTGGCGCCAAGCTATTATTTATAACTTCTGTAGAATTGAATCATTCATATTTGTTACAATTTGCAAACTACAAGCATTCAAAAAAAATAGTTGGTCATTTTATTTCAATTAAAAAAAAACTCCAGAAACATAATTATAACTAAAATTTCAATACAAATTTAACTTAAAATAAATAAATACTTTAAAATAAATGGAGTTTATAATTTAAGAGTTAAAATAATTTGTTTTTCTATACTTATTATTAATTTGTTCTTTTTTTCACGATCATACTATTTTTGTTTATTTTATTTGTTTAGTTGACTTTACTGGTTGCTACGGCTAAGACGACGGTAAGTAATTTACTTGCCGTTTTGCGAACGGCAAGTACCTACCTTATAGTATAATTAATAAAATTTCAAACAAAAATATGATTTATTTGAAATTAAATGTACAGTTCTTACAGTTAGTAATTGAAATTGAAATATTGCTTTTTTCGGTACTTGTATTAACAGAAAATTCCCGTGATATAGAAGCACAAGTTGACGATTGCAGTGTAGTATCAGAAACGATGCAAGGCGATTCATTATCATGTAGAATCTTTTCTGCAAATTGATTTTTGTTTTGAAGAGAATCTTCGACATAACTTTCAGCCACAATCGAAGATTTCCAACCTCCATGTCTTTTAAGTCCTAAAACGTCAACACCTTTATTGGCTAATAATGTGGCTGAAGTACGTCGAAATGAGTGACCAGTGTAATTAACTACATTTTTCAATTTTAAATATTCAGCAATTTTCGATGGTAAAGTTCCAATTGTACCTTTACCGACTACCTGATTATTGCATTTCCCATTCCGATAATTTAGGAATAAATGCAACGACTTTGCATTGTTTGGTCGCAGTTTAATAATATTTCCGAACAATTTCCAAATAATGAATATTTTCGTCTTTTTTATTTATAACAAAAGGAGTGTCGATGCTAGTACCGTAAACACGGCTACGTCACGCTAGAACAAAAAGTGTTTTTTGAAGTGAATTACGTGAGTTTTTAGTGATTTGGAAAGTGAAATTTGGGAGCTGGGAAGAGTAGGAAAGCTCAGGTCTGAAAGAAACAAGTGGAAGTAGAAGAAAATAAGGTGCCACGCTTAAAATTCCTCACGAACTTTAGCGTTAATAATTGATGTTACATTAATTTCTAACCAAAGGGGTGTTAATTAAAACGACGAAGAAAAAAAGATGGAATAGGCGCCACTCGATTTCGGTTAAAAAGGAAGACGTCGTTATGAAAGATTAGACAACTCGATTAAAGGGGAAATCGAGAAATCACGAGCTATCTTTGTAAATCTTGCCGACTAGCTTGGAAGATAATTAATTAAACAAAAAAAACCAGCAATGAGTTCAGGGCATACGGAAAATTTTGAACAACGAAGAATTTTTGTAAACGAAAATAATAATTACTCAAATATAAAGCGCAAATATCTTACGCGCAGTCCCGCAAAGAATTAACAAAATAATGGCGGACTACACAAAAATGTTATCAACCATATGTTGATTATCAACCGAAAACGACGGAATATTTATACAAAATGTACAAATTTTGAGAATCAACTCAATCAAATAATTAATAATTGTTACAATAAATTACCAACCAAAAAAAATGATACCTCAAATTTCGTTGATCTGCGGCAGATGCAAAACTTGTTCAGCTTCGAATCCCATAAAGGCGGATGAGAGCTCCCGGTAAAATAATCCAAAAAAAAAGAGCTTCCCAAACATACGGATTCGAGAAGATAATCCCAGCTCGCTACTGGATGGTATCAACTAACCAATTCTTCTCCAAAATCCGGCTTCACAAAATTTTTGCACAACACACACAACCACGTCTTATTCGAGCGAACGTATCACGTCAAGTCTCGTACCGACTCCTGCGCATTTTCCTCACTCGTACCAACGGTCACTGGTTCCAAACCCAAAGAAATTCGGCGGCAAATTTTAAACCGTTACAAAGGTAAAATCTTGTTTTATAAATCGAAAAATTTTAAAGGTTAGGATAAGATAAGCAAAAGTAAATTGGGTTGCATAGATCGAGGCGCTGACCTGTTACCGATCTTGAAATACAACGCGGAAACTGCTGAGAGTTTTGAGCTACACATAAATTTCTGAGTTGCTGAAATAGATAGGCTTGACACCTCCGAGGGGTTGACTCGGGTGTTATTCTTATACGTGCTGGGAAGAAATGAAATCAGAAGAACATCAATACGATAGTGAAAGTTCGACAACGGAAGAACAGAACAGAAGAAAACGAGGGGCGGAGAGTGACATATTTCGCAAAAGTAAAAAATTCACCAGAACCCCGACAAAGAAACCAGTTAACGCGACTGACGGAGAAATGGAGGAACTGAAGGAAATGATAAGGGAACTATTGATTGAAGTAAAAGATATCAAAGCGGGGCAACAGGTGTACGAAAACGACATCAAGTTATTAAAAGATGAAAATAAAATACTGAAAGACCGAATTGTGGCCCTGGAGAACAGATGGAACCAAACAGAGAAAAGAGAGAAAAAGAATAACATAGTTCTGAAGGGGGTCAATATGAATGAGAAAACGATTACAACTGAAGTACAAGCATTTTTGAAGAATGAACTAAATCTTGAGGTAACAATTAAAGCAGCGGAGCTAATAAAACCGAGATCTGGAAACCCTTTTGTACTGGCAAAACTAGATAATTGGCAGGACAAAATTGCTGTGATGAGAGCAAAAACCAAATTGAGAGGTACAAGAAAATACATTGATGACGATCTAACACAGGAAGAACAAAAAATACAAGCGAAGTTGAGAGATATTGCCAAGATTGAAAGAGAGAAGGGAAGAGATGTGAAAGTAGGATACGGGAAGGTCTTCATAAATCGCGAACGTTGGGACTGGGATCAACAAACCAGTGGAATAATACAGAATGCGGGATCCCTTACTGCAAAAAACTAGCAAAAATATGCCCCGGACGGAAACTAAATATGACGGAAAATGCAAGGACACAGGATAATGAAACAATATTTGTAGCAAACTGGAATGTGAGAGGAATATTTGAGGGGGGAATGATGAAGCAATTGATAGGGGTTCTGAAAAAGTACCGAATTGATATACTAGCGGTTCAAGAAACGAAGCACAAAGATAGTGGGGTCTTTGATCTTGAGAATTACACATTTTTTATGAGTAGTGGAGACAGCAGAAGATTGGGAACGGGAATGGTTGTAAGCGAACGATTGAAAGCTGCTGTTATAAAATTTGAACCGGTGTCGGAGAGAATGTGTACCCTAAGACTAAGAGGTAAATACCAAAAAATAAGCATAATAAACTTTCATGCACCAACTGATGAAAAAATAATAGGACATAAAGAAGAATTCTACGAAACACTAAACAAAGAATACGGAAAAATACCAAAATACGACCTAAAAATGGTCATAGGTGATGGCAATGCAAAGATAGGAAGAGAAGAAGTGTATCAACCAACCATCGGAAAATATAGCATGCACGTAGAAACCAATGAAAATGGCAGATTCTTGATCGACTTTGCGATGGAACATGACATGAAAATAGTAAGCACACAATACCAACATAAAAAGATTCACAAAGGGACGTGGATGACGCCCGATGGAAGAAATGTTAACCAAATCGATCATGTGTTGGTAGAGAGGAGAAACGAATTCAGTATTAAGGATGTGAGAGCTTATAGAGGGGCCGACGTCGACTCTGATCACTTCATGGTAGGAACAAAATTGAAACAAACCATACCGATAAGTAAAAACTTGGAAAGCAGAAGAGCGAACGAGAACACACGAATTGCATTCCAAAGGAAGTCAATACAAGAAAATTACCTGAAGGCAATCGAAGAATCGATAATAGATGAAATAAAACCGGATAACATAGAAGCAAAATCAGATCACTTAATTAAGACGATAAGAAAGGCAGCATCCAAACAAAATAGCACCAGGGTGCACAAAAATAAAGTATGGTATGACCTGGAATGTCAGAAGGAAATCAACAAACGAGAAAAACTCAGGAAGATAATGTTGCAAACAAAAACAGTAGAAAACAGACACAAATACGAAGTTCAAAGGAAGACATGTAAAACAATGCTCAGAGCGAAGAAAAGAAAACACATGATACAAAATTTGGAGAAGATAGAAGATGAATATCAAACAAGAGAAATCAGAAATTTTTATCAAGGAGTCAAAAAGATCAGAAGAGGATACCAGTCAAGAACAACGATATGTAGAGACAAACAAGGAAACCTAGTCGGTGGACAAGCCGAAGTGATAGAGAGATGGGCTGAGTATTTTGAAGAGTTGCTAAACAAACCAACACACGACGACAATGAAAAACAAGAAGGGTGTGATAACAATGTAAACGAGCTAAATGTTGAAAAACCAACACTAGAGGAAATAGAAAAAATAGTACACAGTCTGAAGAATAATAGAAGTGCCGGAGAAGACCAGATCCAAGCAGAAATGATCAAATATGGTGGAGAAGTAGTTAGAATCATGGTACACGAACTGATTGAGGAGATATGGGATAAGGAGGAAATGCCAAAATCATGGAGAGAAGCAGTGATATGCCCGTTACACAAAAAGGGCGATAAGGCGAATTGTGAAAATTACAGAGGGATAGCACTGTTGAACGTTGTATACAAAATCCTGGTCACATGTATTAAAAATAGACTATGTCAATACACAGAAGGAATTTTGGGAGAATACCAAAGCGGATTCAGAAAGGGTAGGACGGTGACAGACCAAATTTATGTTCTAAGAGAAATTCAAGCGACAAACCATGAACACAGTTTATCGTCATATCTGCTATTTGTTGACTTCAAACAGGCGTATGATAGTATTAACAGAAACCAACTCTGTCTAGCACTTAAAGAATTGGAAATACCAGACAAATTGATAAGGCTCGTAAAGATGACGCTAAATGAAACCACGAACAAAGTGAAAATGAATGGCAAAATATCGAGAAAGTTCAGAATAGAGAGTGGCCTAAGACAAGGAGATCCGCTCTCGGCGGTTTTGTTTAACTTGGCGCTCGAATGGGTATTGCGAAACAGCAAAACTAACGGAAGAAATACAATATTTCGGAGCCGACATCAGTGTCTGGCCTATGCGGATGACATGACAATCATAACAAGAACAAAATACGAATTGCAACAGACCACGGAAAATATATTGAATGCAGCGCACAAAATGGGTCTTAATGTTAACGAAACAAAAACTAAATACATGGTGTGGGATGGTAGACCTTTCGAAAGGGGCGGCTTTTTGAAAATACAACTAAAACAAAATGTAACGCTCAAATTCGAGGAAGTGCAAACATTCATGTATCTGGGGACGCTGGTAACGAGAGAACCCGACAGCAGCGAAGAGATAAAGGCTAGAATTGCGGCGGGGAACAAAAGCGCGTATGCTATGAAAGCAATAATGAACGGAAGAATGTTTTCCAGATCAACGAAACTTAGAGTGTATAAGTCAATAATACGACCGGTTGTAACATATGCAAGTGAGGTCTGGACATTGAGAAAACAAGAACAGGTGATGTTGGGAGTGTGGGAAAGGAAAATCTTGAGAAGGATATTGGGAGGAAAGTACACGAATGGGATATGGTTAAGAGGCACAAACCAGGAGTTATATGAGATGTATGGAGATGCGACTATTGTTGGAGTAGTTAAGTCGCATAGGATTAGATGGCTGGGTCATTTAGAAAGAATGAACGAGGAAAGGATACCCAAAATAATGTTAAGGATGAACATGGGGAAAGTAAGAAGAAGGAGAGGTAGACCAAAAACAAGGTGGAGCAAGGAGGTGCAAGAGGACCGGAATACACTACGCATTAAAGATTGGAAAGATATAGTCAAAGACAGGAAGACATGGTCCACAGTGGTGAAACAAGCCATGGGTCTACAAGGCCTGTAGTGCTATTATATTATTATTATTTATTTATAACAGTAAATGTCCGCTGAATATTGGTTTTTGTATTTGGAATGCATATAATAATAAACGATTCACGGTCTTCTATATCTTTAATAGTTGTTGCGGAAACTTTAACACCGACTGATACGCCCCTGTGCTAATTTAAATTTAGTGCTTGCAATTTTACACCGGCTGATACGCCCCTGTGGTAATTTAAATTTAGTGCTTGCAATTTCTGTCTTTACCGGTGGTGCCAACCCAAACTCGAGAAATTGGGTATAAATACGAGCACCAGTTTTGGAGAAGATCAGTTTAGAATGTAGATCGGTAAAGCCAGAAATTGTAAGTACTATATTGTTGTTATTATTACTTTATTATTGATATTTGTTATTACTTGTAGAAATTTTCAACCCTATTTTTACGATCGAAGAATAAATACAAGTATTAGCTATTAGCCGTAACTCGTTTTAATTTTAAATACAAGTATTAGCTATTAGCCGTAACTCGTTAATTTCAAGAAAGAAAATCGTAAACGGTTAGAAATATTTCCGTCTATCGAAGTCGCATTTATAACAATAGTCATGTTATATAACTCTTCTCTGCGACATGCTCCCGCTACTCCTAATATCATTGCTAACTAAAAAAAACAACATAGACGTAAACATATCCTCGCATTTTACAAGTAATCTAAATTTACCTTATGGATTAAAAACAATTCGTCTGGAGCTTCAATTAAAAATTTACACATTTCATCTTTAGTAAAAACACTGCCTTTTTTAGCTTTGTATCCAACATTTTTTCTCTTTAGAAATGCAATTAATGTGGAAAACTTGGAAATATCAATAGATTCGTGTAGAAAAATTGTAGCTTTCAACATTGAATATTCGGCCCATAAACTACCTGGACCTTTCAATTTTCCATTTCTTTGAACCAAATAAGCCAACAAAATTTTTTCACTCGTATTTTGATTCTTTTCTTCACACCATTTATTGAAAATTGTGTACGTCGTTTCATAACGTTCTCTAGATTTTTCGGGAATTATTACCGAACGTCCAATATTCCAAGCTTTTTCTATTATATCACCATTTTCACTCTCAGAATCACTCATTTTGGTTTTATAATATATATTTATATTATATTAAATTTTAATATTATTGGAAGAACTAATAATATTCACAATTTCACAAATCACACAATTTGTTTGTTTTGTAAATAAAACCACGGCAACAGTATTAATGGTATTAATTCAAATTTTTTACCTACTTGATAAATAATTACAAATGTCAAAATATTTTAATAAATTAATTACTATTTATATTCATTTCGATCGTGCAAAAAATGTTATAACCATCACGAACGGTAAACAATTTACCGGTTTCCGACATTATTGGAGACTTCGCTCCGCTCCGCGTCGCTCAGTCTCCAAACATGGTCGTCAACCGGGAAATTGTACATACCGTTCTACTAGATACTTAATATACTATTTTGTATCTTTTTTGTAAATGTAAAAAAAATTGTTGTTTATTACCATGTAATTATTTTTATTTTGTATTATCAGTGCCGATTCACAATGAACGTAAGACATAAGAAAAGTTATATTTTCCCATAAGACTTATGTAACCGGGTGAATTTCCCACAATGTTCTGTAACGTTTTACATTACATTGCTGGTCAAGCAAGTCGAATGTTCTAGAACATCCTGAAGACTGTGAGACTTGCTAAACTAACAAAATATAACAACATATTGCGGTGGTCCAAAATGGGATCGATTCGGCGAAAAGACACAATCGTATTTTATTTAGTTTAGAGGCTATGATTTGGTTTGTTTGGCTGTACCAGGGTTTAGAAATACCTATAAAATGTTGAAAATGCTGTTGGTTCAGATTATTACGAAACTCAAGTGAAGTCTTTTCAATGGATGCTGTATCTAAAAAATAAAATGTAAGAGACAAAATCATAAAATCTTGATGAATATTTTCACTTTAAAAATAAAAAAAAAGAAAGGAAACAAATTGGGTAATTAATAATGTCTGTTAAGGTAGGCTCACGCAATTAAACGGTGATAATTAAAGTGTTTAAATGAAGTGGAAAAGGACGGGTTTATTTCCGACAAGTTCGAAATTAGTAAAACGCGCCTGCTCGTGACAATTTTTGGGGAGACATAAGGAGATTGGCGTACGGTCGGTCGTAAAGCGAGGACGTGAATTTTTGGATGGGGTAAAGGCAGTTAATTGGTTTTAAGTACGCCAAAGTTGTAAAAATAAAAAGTCCGTTAATGAACTTTAAAGACGCGAGAACAGTAGATAATTTATTTAAAAGAAGTTTATGGAAAGTCGTTTGAATTCAGACATTGAAAAATGTTGGTACCACTGTTTTCTTTTGGTAATTTGTTGGTTATGGTGTATAGGAAAGAAAAAGTTAAGTTAAATGAGCTGGAATACTTACACAAGATTCAACTGGCATTTATTCCATCAGCAGAATTTATGGTGTATGATTATTCTTATTGGTCACTACAGTCGAACGAGGTAAAGAAGCATTCACTTCGAAGCGGCATCAGCAGGAGTGCGAACAGCTGGTTTCACCGACGTCGGTAATATTCGGTAAGACTTTCACGCGTTCTTTTTATTTTATTTATCACACGACGGTAATACGAATAAACTTTAATAAGAGTGTGTTTGCTCGGTTGAAATCGTGTTCTTGTAGAACCAATGCAATTAGTTACAAAAAACCTTATGAGCTCTTTACTTCGCTGGATGATTAAAATGCTAATTGGTAGACAAAAGTTATAAAGCAAGTGGACTGTATTGTTTTTATTCATGGAATAAATCGGTTAGCATAATTGTAAAAAACATGTATTTTTGACAATCGTAACTTAAATTCATCTCGAAAAACATAAACATAATCATGGCAATTGATAAACATAAAATTGAAACATTAAAAAGGGGCTGCCATGGACAGTTGTAGTCTAAAACACACACATGATCTTAAACATATCGCCCGGGTTGAAATTCTGAATGGATTTCAAGAAAGAAAACGAAACATAATACAATTGAAAACTGACTTAAATATAAAAATTACACATAAATGTTACGCATAAAAAATAAATCTAAAGTCAATATTAGCTTTTTAGGTAATAAACACTCGCGACCGAAAGCAAGACATTAATCGTCAATCGATGCACTTGTTTACCGAACTTGGTAGAGGGCAAATTTTAGAAAATGCTCTTTTCACATGTCCATTAGAAGTCCGAATGGTCGCGACGCGATTTATACCATCGGAACCGGGATGCACGGAGATAACTCTACCCATTTTCCATTTTAAAGGTGGAAGGTTGTTTTCCTTTATTAGGACGAGAGTGCCAGACGAAAGCTCTGATTGGTGCAGTTTCCACTTCACTCTTTGCTGAAGTTCAGACACATATTCTTTACTCCACCTTCGCCAAAGATGCTGTACAAATCCTTGAATTTTTTGGAAAGCATCCAGTCTATTTTCAGATATAGATGTAACATCTGAATCTGGAAGCGAAGTAAGTGGTCGCCCAACCAAGAAATGACCGGGTGTCAACGGTTGCAGATCGTTGGCATCGGTTGATAAGGGAGCAAGAGGTCTGGAGTTCAGAATGGATTCTACCTGATATAGCAAAGTACAGAGTTCTTCATAGACCAAAATATGCTCACCTATTACTCGTTTTAGGTGATATTTACAGGATTTAACACCTGCTTCCCATAAGCCTCCAAAGTGAGGGCTATGAGCTGGTATGAAATGCCAGTGAATTCCTTCGCAAGCAACAATTTCTGGAATTGAAGATTCTTGTTGCTTAAGAAATTTTCCTAATTCAAGCAAATCGTTATTCGCGCCTACGAAGTTAGTACCGTTGTCTGAATAAACGTGCGATGGTTTGCCTCTTCGGGAGACAAATCGGCGAAATGCCATGATAAAATGATCAGTTGAAAGACTTGTTACAAGTTCTAAATGCACTGCTTTAGTTGCAAAGCAAACGTAAATGCAAAAATAAGCTTTTGTAGTTTTAGACCAACGACCTTTTCGATCTTTAATGTTTATGGGACCGGCATAATCGATGCCAACGTGTTGAAAAGGAACTGATTCTTCAGCACGAGCTGATGGCAGGTTACCCATTATAGGCCTAGTGATAGAAGTAGTGAATCTGAAACACTTTACACATTTATGAACGATGTGTTTGACTACATTCCTACCGGATGTAATCCAGAATCTGTCACGTAAGGTAGACAGAAGGAGTTGGGGGCCTGCGTGAAGCAATTTCAAATGTTCACGAGAAGCGAGAAGTTTTGCTAAAGGGTGTTTCCCATCAATTAGAAGTGGGTGCTTCTTATCGTAAGAATAGTTAGTGTTGAGGAGTCTTCCACCTACTCGTATTAAACCTTCGTCATCAACGAACGGGTTTAAACTAACTAGAGAAGAAGAGGTCTTTAAGGGTAAACCTAAAGCAAGAAACTTTATCTCATCATTGTAAGAGTCCAATTGCGAAAATTTGATTAATTTTCTTAATGAGTTGGTAAGCTCTTTTGGTGTTAAAAATCCATAAATTCTATTGGTTTTAGAGACAGAGCAATTGTTTCTAAACCGCAAACAAAATGCAAATATTCGCTCAAGGCGAGTTAAATTAGAATAATTGTTGAAAGGAAATGATTCTTGTTTAGAAGAAACGAGAACCTTGACCTCCCTTTTGAATTCAGGAAGTTCAGCGTTACCAAGCGCAAGATTTGGCCAAGAAGTTTCGTCTTCCTGTAGCCAAGGGGGGCCGTCCCACCATAATGTGGATTCATTTAAAAATTGAGGACTTGCTCCTCGCGATAAAAGATCGGCGGGATTGGATTTCGTAGGCACATGCCGCCAAACCGCGTTAGCAGTGAAATTCTGAATGTCAGCAACCCTGTTGCAAACAAAAGTTTTAAGAAGGTTTGGGGTTGTCTTTAACCATCCTAGTACGATGGTTGAATCGGACCAAAGAAAACAAGAAGTAGGTTGTAAATCTACAGCTTTTAAAACAGTTTTTAGTATTTTACTTAACAGTAATGCTCCACAAAGCTCAAGTTTGGGGATAGTAATCGGTTTTAAGGGTGCAACCCTTGACTTTGAACATAATAATTTTTGGTAAATTTGATTATGGACATTTTTTGAACGCAAATATATACAGGCTGCGTAACCTTCCATCGACGCGTCGCAAAATCCATGAATTTGGATGGATATTGGATCGACACATGTGACGTGTCTTGGTATTTTAAGGTCATTAAGACCTGACAATTCAGATTTGTAAGAAAGCCATCGTTTTTCCATATCGATTGGAACTTGCTCGTCCCAATCAAGCTTTTCAAGCCAAAGCCTTTGCATGAAAATCTTGGCCACAAACGTGCAAGGGGTAATTAACCCTAATGGATCAAATATTTGAGAAATCTCAGAAAGCATTTGCCTTTTAGTAATTTTTGAAGACGATTGATGTGAGATTGAAAACTTGAAATGGTCTGTTCGGAACAACCATGTGAGGCCGACAGTATGTGATTGTTCACGGTCTCCAAATTGTAGAATACCGGGGTGTAGATCAGCATGAGGGATGTTAGCTAGTACGTTGGGATTGTTTGAAATCCACTTTCTAAGTTTGAAACAACCTGCACTTAGAACTATTGAAATTTGCGAACATATTTCACGTGCGGTTTCTACGCTGCAAGCACCAGAAAGTAGGTCATCAACATAGAAGTCGCGCTTTATAATTTTAGAAATTTCTGGGAGCGAGCTTTCGCATTCGATACCTAATTGTGTTAAGGATCGGATGGCAAGATAAGATGAGGAGGCGGTTCCATAAGTCACGGTATTTAGGTCATAATGTTCTATGGGGCTTGCGATTGAAGACCGCCACAGTATTCGTTGGAGTGGCCTTTGACTAGGCTATATTTCCACTTGTCGGTACATCTTCTCGATGTCCGCAGCGAAAGCGTAAGGATATTTCCGGAAACGAATTAAAATTGAGAATAAATCTTGTTGAATAGTGGGACCAACCATTTGGATACTATTCAACGAATGACCTGTTGTGGTTGCAGAGGAACCATTAAAAACGACACGAAGTTTTGTAGTTAAGTTGTCGGATTTATGGACCCCGTGGTGTGGAAGATAATAAACCAGCTTAACTTTGGGATCTGATATCGACATGTGACCCAACTCTATGTATTCTTTCATGAAAGCACAGTAGCTTTCCTGAAGTTTGGGATTGGCTTCTAATTGCCGTTCCAGAGAGAGAAATCTTCTCTTCGCTGTCAGAAAGGAATCACCTAAAAGAAGGGGGGAAAGGAATTGAAACTATAAAACGCCCTGTAGTGCTTCGTTTTGTGGTTTGCATGAAATGCGACTCACATTTGTTTTCTTCAGATGAGAAGACCTTTTCTGTGGGATAACTGTCGATTTCCCAAAATCGAGTTATCTGATCTTGAAGATCGTTTGATCTATTGAAGTGGCATTGCACTTGGGTGACTAAATTGGCGCTAGTAGGACCGGAAATAATCCAACCTAGTTGGGTTTTCTGAAGTATGGGAAGTTCGGGACCTAGCCTAATTTGCCCAATACACAGAAGCTCGAAAAAGATAGGAGAACCTATTAAAATGTCAATTTTTCCAGGTTTATCAAACCAGGAATCTGATAAGCGAATGTTGCTTGGAAGTTGGAAGCTGTCTCGATTCAGATTGAAACTCGGGACACTTCCTGTAATTTCATCAATGATTAAACAAGAAAGCTTGATTCTGAAATTACCGTGATGTGCTTTTAGATCAAAGTCACATCTTGATTTTACATGATGAGTGTTTGAATTGCTCAAACCTGCAACTGTAATGCTTGCACTTTGAGTAGGCAAGTTTAACCTTTGGCACACGTCGGTGCGAATGAAATTCGATTGTGAACCAGAATCGAGTAATATTCTGACGGATTGGAAGTTTCCAAATGCGTCAAGAATCTTTGCGGAAGCAGTTGGCAGTAAAACTTGTGAGGCTGTTGTGCAGAAAGCAGAGATAGTTTGAATGGGTTCAGGTTCGGGAGAAACCGAAGAGATTGCTACTACCGGTTGAACAGAAACATTCGAACTTTGTAACGGAGTGTGGAGGAGAGTGTGATGCCGTGACCTACACGTTTTACAAGAATATTTTGATTGACATTGATTTTTTAAATGACTTTTAGACAAACAATTAAAACATAACTTTAGTTGTTGAACTTTATTTGCTCTCTCTCTTGCATTTAGTTTTAAGAACTCTGAACATTGACCTAGGTAATGACTTTTATTGCATAATGAACATGACGAATTGTTTACTAAGAATGATTAGTTTTAAATTTGCTTCTATCAACATAATTTGCCTTTACTTCCCGTGTGTGCCCCTTTTCGATATTTTCTAATAAATTGGCATGTGATGTGAGGAACGTACCGAATTCCTCTAAAGAGGGTAAAGTGGAAATAGTTTTGTTGAATGTTAATTCCCATTCACGTCGCGTTATGGAATCTAATTTGTTTGAGACCAACATAACTAAGAGAGTTTCAAAAAGCGCCTCTGTCTTTGCTAGAGATTTAGCAGCAGAGATGTGCATACATAAGGAGTCGTTTATTTTTCTTAAGCCTTGAGCTGATTCCTTTGTTTGAGTTTCAAGCTCCATAATGGCATTTAAATGATTTTTAATAATTAATTTAGGTTGATCAAACCTTGTATTAAGCGTTTTCCACGCCACATCGTAACTGTTGGCTGTGAATTCAAGAGAACCTATAACTGACTTAGCGTCATCAGTTAAGGTTGATTTTAAATAGTGAAGCTTTTGTATTTTGGTTAAATTATCATTATCATGTATTAGACTTTGAAAGATTGATTTGAATTCTAACCAAAATTTAATATCACCGTTAAACTTTATTAAATTTATTTTCGGTAAATTGATGTAATGTCTGGCGTTGTCATTACCATCATGAATTCTTGAGGCGGAATTGCGTTTTGAACGATTGCTTGAATTAAGACTTTCAATTGAATTTACACTTTCTGCAGGAGATACTGGTCTAGAGGGATTATTTGAATCTATTGCAGATTTTTGCGTGAAATTGTTTATTAAGGTTTCTGCAATGCTTGTTTGCTCAAAATAAACATCTTCAAAATGTGCCATAGATTCATCTTCTTTGTTTTGATCATAATTATCACTTTCTAGACATGAAATACCAATTTGATTATGTAGTTTTTCAAATTTTGACAACACGTTTGACATAAGGTCAAGCCTTTTCTTTAATTCGCAAATAACCTCATTGGTTACGCTTTGGTTCGTAACCTTTTGAATGAATGTTTTAAACCTTGTCAATTGACTTTTTAACGCAGTTCTTTCAAATCGTAAAGCTTCCATTATAAATAAATGAATTAAATATGAATAAATGAATTATTAAATGGCAAGTGAATGCAATTTTATCCTTTGTATTACCCTGTACTTTGTTACACAAGCAAAACACATAAAATAAGTAGGATTGAATTTGTTACCAATTTGTTGGATATTTCTTCGGGATGGCGTTGTAGCACTGTAGTTCCAGAGAAATTCCGTGATGTTGGCGTGACTTTAAGTAGTTGGATATTTCTTCGGGATGGCGTTGTAGCCCTGTAGTTCCAGAGAAATTCCGTGCGGTTGGCGTGACCTTAAGTAGATGACGCCTTTCAAATGTATTGCTGACAATTTTTGCGGGAAAATTGTCTCGTAATTTTATCTACAATTTTAGCGATTAGATAATTGCAATAGAATTTACTTAGCTGCGCGATGAGTGCTGTTTATCCTTTTTTGGATACCAATTAATCTTGTTAGGTGTCTTATGAAGACGAAATACATCCGGCTCGAAGGACCACAATGTTTGCTCGGTTGAAATCGTGTTCTTGTAGAACCAATGCAATTAGTTACAAAAAACCTTATGAGCTCTTTACTTCGCTGGATGATTAAAATGCTAATTGGTAGACAAAAGTTATAATGCAAGTGGACTGTATTGTTTTTATTCATGGAATAAATCGGTTAGCATAATTGTAAAAAACATGTATTTTTGACAATCGTAACTTAAATTCATCTCGAAAAACATAAACGTAATCATGGCAATTGATAAACATAAAATTGAAACATTAAAAAGGGGCTGCCATGGACAGTTGTAGTCTAAAACACACACATGATCTTAAACAGAGTGCGATAATTTCGAAGGGGGTAATTTTAGTTTTAAGAACAATTTTGTATACTTGATTTTGTTTTTTCTATTTAATTTATGATTTGTCTCAATATTAAAGGTGTAATAAATGAACAGGTATTACTGAAAGCGATACGCCACCAACGGTCGCCGGTTGAACTAATTCCAGAGACATTGTTTAGTTTGTTTACATTGCTTTCAATGCGAATACATAGATGTTTTAATAAAATTTTTGTGATTTAGTGGAAGTAATAGTTTTTCAGTGTTGATGTTAAAATCATCGTATAATCTTAAACTTATTAAACACCTTTGAGGTTGGTACAATCTCTTTTTGCAAACCTTGCATAAAAGAAAATAACAAACTTATTGAATCTCACACCTGCGTAATCTCGTCCTCACTGCTATTGAATTTAAATCAAACCAAACGTAACAGTAGTAGGCAAGGGGACACTTGGGATGACCTCATTTTACCCCGGATCTTGACCTTGAGATCAAATGACCTCAAGGTCATTGACCTCAGGACAGCGATCCAGCGTAAGGCCCTCCCAAGGTGCCCCCCAGGCTAATTTTTTAAATACCGATTAGGTATTTAAAAATAAAAAAAAAATTTAATTAAACATTTTGATTGAATGACCTCTATAACCATTTTCTTACAAAATCTACATCGCTTTAACCCATAAGGCACTGAGCCACTATCGGTAAATCGTCTTTTTGTTGAACATATTCTATAAATTTTAGTTTCGCGATGCCCAACTACTTGGTGATCTGCCGTTCTTCGAATATTTGTGGTTATTATAGGCAAAGAATCGCTACGCTTCAAAATCATTGTGGCG
This sequence comes from Podabrus alpinus, assembly GCA_932274525.1. Classification (NCBI taxonomy): domain Eukaryota; kingdom Metazoa; phylum Arthropoda; class Insecta; order Coleoptera; family Cantharidae; genus Podabrus; species Podabrus alpinus. The sequence continues at coordinate 33,807,211 of OW026452.1, forward strand.
ATTTTATCAAAATTTACTATTTTCGAAGTAGTATAATTGAGCGATATACCCTTCACCTTTGCTATGGTCGTACCGTCGCCTAACTCATACCCATAATTTTTAGGACCACCAGAGGCGAATTTAGAGATGAATCGTTCGTTATTTAGCTCGTTTGTCATCTCCCCCTACATATTTCCTAAGGGTACATCGTACTGCCCTTCTCTCGAGATGTAAATAACCGAATCTGTGTCGTAATATAAAACCCTATCACCCAAGAGCTCCAAATAAAAATAAAGCTTCAACCGGGCTTGCGCCGTAGTATACGCTGCAAGGGTTACGTTCACTGTGCTGAGGGGCTGGTATGTTTCTTCTTTGTATTCGTAGTTTACCACAACAACCTCTTTGTTTACAAGCTGAATTCCATTAACTTCTATAGCAGGGTCCGCTGGCAAGTTAAACAATTCAGATGATTTGTTGATTATGGACGTCTTAGTTTGATTCTCCCGTTGCCCGAGCTTCCCCCAGAATGAATTTAACATTAATTTAGATAGAGACCTTAACCCTGGGTTGTTTTCAATTTTGTCTGCCTGAAGTTTGACCCCCTCTTGGTTGAAAAATTCTTCAATATAAACACTTTTGCTCTCTTCTGATAAAATTTCTGCAGGCCAGCCTGATGCTTCCTGCTTGTATTTGATGAACCTGTTCATCATCTCCGTAAATAAACCACCGGTTCTAGAGGATGCATCATACTGTGAAAACCGATATTTCCAAATTTCGTGTATATTCAGTATCTGATACCCCATCTCAATAGCCTTAAGTACCTCTTCAATAACCCAGGTGCCGTGTAAAGCCCTTTCGCCCTCGGAATGATTGCAATCTTGCTGGTTTAAAGTTTATTAATTTGCCTGATACAACTCTTTTAAACATTTGCTTTTCTTTGGCACCTTTGAGACTTGCATAGTTTGATTTCAGTTGGTCTGAAATTACTTCACCAAATAATAACTTTTTTTGCAACAACATTTTTCTGCTCAGATTAGCAAGCACTTGTTTAACTCTTGTTCGGGGTGTTGGCGGATCTGTTTTAATCTTAAGTTTCTTCATGCGATAATATTTTTGTTTGTATTTCTGAACCTTTACTTGAAGTTTCTTAATTAAATCAATTTTTTATTTATTTTCCCGACTTCTTTTTTCCTATTTCTGATGTATCTCTTATTACCAGATCGTCTCTGTAACTATTTTCGGGGGTTTCATTCCCTTCTAGATTGTCTTGTTCCTCTTCTGATGCTGGTGGAGTGTCTTCACGCAATCTTGTCAGTAGGTTCTCATTTTCAGTTCGAACTTGTTTTCGTTTATTTCTATATGTTTGAGAATAATCTTTCCATTGTTTTCTTTTCTGCCGCTGGACTCTGTCACTCAGTTCATTAATTGGTCTTATAACTTTCTTTTATTTCTTCTTTAGATATTGGATGGCTTCCATCTCTCTTAATTTTTCTCTTCCAACAAGGTCCTGTTTCAAACGCTCATTTCCCTTTTTTATCTCTACATTTCCTCTCTAGTCTGGGGTGTTATCTGCCTGGTTTTAACCATTTTGCACTCCTAGAAGAAAATATAATTCTGATTTGAAGTTATTGAGAAAATATAAACTTGAAAACAACCAATAAACGAGATAGAACAAAAATTCTGTATATCTGAGATTTTGTTATGTAAAATTAAATTTTTGTACTTTTTGTGAAATTTAAAGACGTAGTCAAAGGTAGTTTTTCTACAATTTTCTAATTATTCTTTTTTTCGACTTGAAAATCCATCCGAGGGTACGCTATATAAAATAAAACATTCCTCTGGAGGTATCATTCCTCTGGGTTGTTTAGTTCCTGAGGACCGAGTTATTTCCATTTTCGTTCTTGTATTTTCAAATGCATAGTATTTTATAACCCTACTTTTCACGTACGTGGTCCTTAAACTGATTTTTAGTATAATATGAATATAATCTAGCAACTTTAAAAAATATTAATAGTCTAAAACACTTACCAGAGGACTGATTATTGATGTGTGATACCTTGTAATTTGAACTGGATTGTCTTAAATAACGAAAATACCAACAAATCTGTGATTAAACTGACACTCAACACAAAGTAATAATACGGAATGTTCTGTTCTTCATGCGACTTAACATGTTAGTGCCATGTATACAAAAATAATGGAACTACGAATTTAAACAGAGGACTGATGTTTGAATTTGGTGACACAACATAAGTTATAACTATTGGGTCGAGTAACCTAATGTTGACCACCCCAAATAAAATTAAAAATTTCATATTGCAAAGAGGAAGGTTTATATAGTATACTGTAAAAATTTATGTGTGAAAGTATTATCAAGATTTTGAATAAATCGATTTTGAAGTTAACAAATTTAACATGTAAAAGCCGACCGACGCGCGGGAATCTCATATGAAATTCCGCGCGTCGTCATTCTGTTGACGGTACGTGTGGAATGGTATACCCTAACACTTGGAAAATTTCGTCAGATGCACGGGTCGCTAATCCCTTAAGGCAGCCACAGACTATCGGCTTTGTTCGACGTACTTGTTCGACTGCTTTGTTCGACGAGCAAGTCTGTGGGTGTGTGGCAGTAATTCCGTCGTACTTGTTCGCCAACAAGAACGACGGATTTGTTCGACGGTTTTGTTCGACGGCTTTGATCTCTGTCTCTCTGTCTCTATCTCTCTAACTATCTCTGTCTTGATAACACCGTCGAACAAATCTGCAAGTCTGTGGCCTATTCGAACAAAGCAGTCGAACAAGTACGTCGAACAAAGCCGATAGTCTGTGGCTGCCTTTACAAAAAGCACAAAGTGCGCGTAATCAGTATCAGCTGAAGGAGAATTAAGCGGGGCTTCGCCCCGTAATCGCTCCACTTCGTGAAGCACGCCAGTAGCTAGTTCGTCAGATACTGCTCGCACGTCCTACAGGTAACATGACTCGAATCCCGGTTTTCTTGAAGGATGGCGCCTTCAAGTATGTTTAGCTTCTGTCGCGTAACGGCATACGCCATGAAAAACCGTGCGGAGGTGCGGGGCACCGCAGGTTTGGGTTTTTCGATGCGCACAGCCTACCCGAGTCTCGAATCCAAACCCCGAAATTTCAAATTGGTTTTTTCAAAATTTTTACTATACTTTCACACATAAAATTTTTACAGTATACTATATAAACCTTCCTCTTTGCTATAGGAAATTTTTAATTTTATTTGGGGTGGTCAACATTAGGTAACTCCCCCTCCCAAGTATATCAATATATTTTAATATAATCCGCAGAAAAGTGATATTTTTATCGCAAACATGTAGTACCTTTGACTAGTGACAGCCAGAGGATATAACAATCCTATAATTAAAAAGCTATAATAATCAATATTCCTACTTTTTTATGAAAGAAATATGTTTAGTGGGATTAACAAATAAATATATTGCCGTGATAAGCGAATAAAATTAATTTATATTGCGGGGAAATTGTACGGCACTTTTTTCTTCCGACTAGCTCAATTATAAATCTATGAGGGCGTGACACTGGGTTAGATTATTAATAAAAACACACTTTATCGGGTTGCTGCCAATTCGCAACGTATTCAAAACGATAATGATTTCATATGTACCTGAATCTTCTTGTACCCTTTTATGCTGTATTTAATTTCAAGCAAACAACTCAAATAAATCTCTTCATCTAATAAACCATTCATTTATTAATACAAAAAGCAATATAAACTTTTGTGAAACAAAATTATTAATCTCCAAGAAACAAAAAACAAATCAAGTGTACAAATAATCGTAAAGTTCAAATAATCTAATTACACCCCTTATTTATTCGCACTAAGTTAACTTCAAAAATATCGTCAATCAAATTTAAATAACGCGCGCACAATTTGTTTATCTTACCGCCTTTTCTCTCCACCGTCGAAGACAGGAACCAGTTCTGTTGTTTGTAGAAGTCGCCCGGTTGTCGTGATTCGGCATCAAAATTATCCATCCATCGCTCGAATTATAAAAGAATCGACGACCATAAATACTTTGTTGTTTAGTAAATAGCAATCTTCTTTCCGTTTTTACAGGTAAATACTTGAGCTTCCTACTTAATTAATTTCCAACGATACTCCACTTTTTCTACAGTGGTACCAAAAATTTTCATTAAAAATAATACTTGTTGTTTTACTAATCCCATACTAATTTTCATAAACCACATCTATTCTCTTTGCTGGTCACTTATCCAATCCTCACGGACCAATAACACGTCCTTTCTCATACACGGACATCAAGAGAGTCTCGTTTTCCATTATCTTTTTCCTTTTCAAAAATTCTTCTGAGCCGGCGTATTTTAAATTTCTCAAACTTATTAGCGTTCAATCTGTCCTTTTTCCGTAACTTCACTCTTTATTTATCACTTAAGTTTTAAATTATTCGCGTTTACCTAACTTTTACAAATTTTAAAATCACTTAATTTGTTTTGATTTCAAACTGAACAATTAGTACACAATTGATTCATTATTTCGTTTCTTTACATTTTTCAGGAATGGATTAATTTCTGAAGAGATTCAATTTGAGTTCTCAGGATATTTGATCAAACAGCTCTTTTTATTATAAAGGCACTCGTAAGACTTAAGTACAATCCAATTAACCAGCATAAATAGTGGATTCTTAACTTTTACCTATTATAATGTGTTTTTAACTTGATCGACCCCCATTTTGGATCACCACAATATGATATAATTACATAAAAAAATATATTTTCTATTTCTCCACTAAGTATTCCCATAATGGAAAAAATGAAAAGCAACCTTTGGTGAGAATCACCCATATAACGTAAACGATTGTTATTTCAAGATGAATATAATTTATTTAATAATGATAATAAGAATAATACAATTGTTCACAATAAAGATACTAACTTACAAGCAGAGTAAAATCATTGAACTTGTATGTGTTAATACTCAAATACCATTAATCTAACTATGCCCTGTTCCTGATATTTAAAATACACAAAAATACAGAAATCCTTTGTTTCTTAAAATTAGTACTTAAAAATAATGGACCTATTAACTTTGAATACACACTAGGCTATAAAATAAACTACATAGTAATAGATTGTTGAACCCTTAGCTAATTCTAATGTTATTCAAAGTTTAAAGTTATGTGGACATAACTATATACAAAAATTGATAAATAGTTGAATAAACTCTGCTGGTTTAATTTTATTGGTTACTTTCAAACTTATTAATATTAGCAAATGGGATATAATATTTTATATAAACATATCTATCCTCTTTGATTTTAGATTTTTTTAATAATTGATTAATTAGCTTTAATTGATAATCTCTTATAATATTCAAAATTTAAATCAAAAAATTTATATTTTATTATAATAATTAATTTTTAAAGTTTATTTTAAAATATAAATAAGTTTAAGGGGCGCATAAAATAGTTCACAGGTGCACTTTGAAGTTTTTCGGTGGAGCAAGTGTTACGTTATTCTAAATACATAGTTCAGATTTTATCACCATTGATGTCCCAACCAAATTCTTGCTTATTATTAGTTAATTAATCTATCCAAAGATAACCTCGTTACTTTTGGATCCTCACAAAAAGACCATTTTAGTAGTATTCGATAGTTTAGTGTTAACGGATAATGAATAACTGCAAGTTAATTATTTCCGAACATTTGAAAATTCCGCAAATATCGCAAATAAAATTAGCAAAATTGCTGCCGGAATAGAAGTAGTTCTATGTGAGGTTTTATATTACAAACTATCACAACCAAGCGGTTTTTCGCCAGCATGAATTCTTAAATGGTTTCGTAACGTTGATTTATGTGCACATTTATAATCACAAATATTACAACCAAAAGGTTTCTCACCGGTATGAGTTCTTAAATGAGCTTTTAGTGTTCCATTTTCTGCACATTTATACTCACAAATATTACAACTAAACCGTTTCTCACCGGTATGAGTTTTTAAATGTCTTTGTAAGTTTGATTTACATGTACCTTTATATTCACAAATTTCACAACGAAACGGTTTCCCGCCGGTATGAGCCCTTATATGACGTATTAAAGTTTTTTTATGAGCAAGTGTACCACCACAAATTGCACACTGGAATAAATTTGAGCTGTTCAGCGTTAATTGTGTAGTGTCGATATCTTCTTTAATGTCAATGAAATGATGCAAATCTTCTAAATTAAATTTCACATCTTCCACCTCTTCTGTTTTAATGTTGTAATTGCTAATTGAACTATATGGAGTCTCCAAAGATTTACCTGGGTTTTCCATAATTTGTGACTCCTCCGAGGGTAGCACTTGAGCAGCAAATAAATCTGTAACTGCTTCCATTTGGAGGATGAGCACTGTAACTGTACAGAATCACTTTTCTTAATCAAAGGCGTTGATTATATTATGTTATTGATTTAGAAAACTACTGCTACAATTGTCAAGAAAACATTATTACAAAATGGTGACATTGATTGCATAGAATGGAAACTCCCATGTTTCTCTCCGCTAGGGTGCACTTGTTTGGTACACGCTTGGAGGCTTCTTGTTTGAAAATATATATTTTTTTAAAGTTGCGAATTCATAATCATGATCAGTTTTATAAAGCCTTCGAGTAATACAGTGGCTCTCAAAATTGAAGGCAACCTCGAAACTCTATGGCCGTGTTCGGTCTGGGACTTTTTGCGCCTTCAAAGTTTGACGTTAAAAAGTGCAAACTCGGCGTTCGGTTTGGAGATAAGGGTAAGATTCTAGTTTAGGGGAAAATCCTCAAAACAAAAAAAGGGGGGGTGGAGGGGTGAGGGGGGTCATAATATACCCGTAAAACGCAAAAATTTCTTGGGGCAAACGCGTACTTACGGAGATATAACGTTTCGAAAGTTTCAACAAAGTAACGTAAAAAAAATTTTTTTTGCGCGCGATCGACCTGAATTTTTGCACACGCCTTCCTACCGACAATTCACCAGCGGAGTAAATTGAGGGAGGGGGGGATTTTTTTTGCTCAGTTTTTCGATATCTAGCGCCGTTTAGGAGTTACAGCTATTTAAAAAAATTAATTCTCCCCCCCAAGTTTGCCGACCCGTGTATTGTCGAAAAAGTGAAAAAATTAAAATTTTTTTTCCTTCTAATTTTGGGGTAAATAATTGACTTGGCCAGAACTACGAGCATCAAAAAACCTACCCTACGCCCCTCCGGGGCTCCGGGCGGTTTTTCATGCTCTGAGCCATGTGCGTGAAGTTAGCCCCCCCTTTTTCGAAAACCAAAAAAATTTTTTTTGTATTGTGTTGTATTCATTTGTATTGGATTGTATCGTAAAAAATAAAAGTCGAAAGTTTAACGTTAATCGCGTAAATCGCGGAACAAAATTTAACGCTAGCCGACTGGTTGACAAGCCCAAAATTTGTTATATAAAATGTAAGGTATTGCATTGTATTGTATGTGTAGTGACCGGGAATTATCCGTATCATCGGATTATCAGATAAAAAAATACTATATAAGTGAAACTTTTATTTCTAATAAACAACTCACTTAAAATAAAATAATAACTAAATATGGTAGAAATAAAATCGTTAACTTGGAACAAATCTGAACAATTGCGATATATTTATACTAGTTTAGGATTTATTAGTAAACTGTTGGTATGTAAGTTACAATGTGACTAATAGATGGCGCGACATATTTATGTAGCTGATTATCTTTATACCAATGCTGGATATAAGGACACCTGGGTTGTACTTTTAGTCACTCAAGTATGAGTCCACAACCAGGTTAGTGATGTTATCCATTCTTTGTTTTATTAAGTTGTATTGCCAATGTGCTCTTATTAAATTGTTTATGTTGTGATTGTTGTATTTATTCTCTTGTCTACTGCCAACCTTCCCAATAGGTTATGGGCCCAGTAACAAATAAGAGAATGAAGTTGTTTTTCGTTTTATTTAAATTTGTGCAAATTATTGCATCCAAAATTTTGTAAATAAAAAGTTATGGAGGCGCAATTAGCAAATTTGCAACAATATTCCAAATAGGAACGTGGTAGTAGAAGATACAGTGCATTAAAACGTAAATGTTGGACGGACGAAATTTTGCAAATATTATATGAAAAAACAAAGTTACCATGTGCCATTTCCTTTAAACATTGTGATGTGTCTGAAACAGGATACTTCGTAACTGCCACAGGACGTTGTGAAGAATGTGGTGGTGTCTTTCTTGGTCATATAATAAACAAACCTCCAGATCTAAATTCTCCGGCAATTATGGAATGTTCTATGAAGGAGTTTGATTTTTCTTTAAAGCATATAAAGAAACGACAACTGAAAGGAGAACGAAGGGCCAAAATTTCTAAAGTGATGGTTGAAAGCAGTTTACAACCATGCCTGTGGCGTCGAAAGGCAGCTGATGAACTAATGGAATTGGGTGATCTGGAACCACCCCATTTGCCTAAACTTCAAACACTACGGAAAGCCAAACAAGAACAGAAAGATCAGCTGTTGAATTTAGTTAAAGGTTTAGACCCCATTCAAACTATTGTCCATTTGAAATACGAACGACATGTTGGAGAAATTCAGGGCATTGGATTGGACCCACTTTTTGTGCATTATTGGACATTGGCACAAATGGCAACCTACATTTTGCATTCTGATGTAATTTATATAGATGCAACAGGTTCATTGGTTAAAAAATTGAAGAAAGCTAATTCTGCATTATCGGCTCACATATATTTGTACCAAATCGTTTGCAAAACCACAACAGCAAAAATGCCTGATTTTCAAATGCTAAGTGCCGTACAAAATACCAATGCTATCCAGTACTGGCTTTTTAAAATTGTTCGAATAGGTTGCATGCACAAATCAAATTTCCCAATGCCGCGAGAAGTAGTTTGCGATTTTGATAAAGCGTTAATGGGTGCGGTGGCGAGAGTCTTTGGGCAATGTAGGGATCTTCGAGATTATTTATCCAAGTGTTATTTGGCGATTATAAATAGTGATAAAAATTTGCCCGGCTGTTATTTAAGATTGGACATATCCCATTACGTTGCTTTTATAGCTAGGTGGAAAACATTGGGGTCGTTGAACCCTCATGTAAAAAAGTTTTATATTATTTTTATGTGTTTACTAACTAAAGCTACCACATTCAGTATTTTTCAGAAATTAATTAAATCGGCCATTATTCTTAGTACTAGCGAAACATGCGCGTGTTTATATTTGCGATAAAATTAAAGGCAATGAAGATTACAATATCATTGATAATATACAAAGCGATGACGAGAAACAAGAAGAAGACCAGGAAGAGGATGAATTATCAAAACAGGATACACATGGGAATGAAAAGCTTATTGATTTTTGGGCTAATAATTTTTATTTACAATGTGTCCATGAAGCAAACTCAGCAATTACTGGCGTTACCATTAATGCATATTACTGCCCAGTAATCCGATAATAATCCGATGATACGGATCATCGGATATAACATAATTCCCGGTCACTACACATACAATACAATGCAATACCTTACATTTTATATAAGAAATTTTGGGCTTGTCAACCAGTCGGCTAGCGCTAAATTTTGTTTCGCGATTTACGCGGTTAAGGTTAAACTTCCGACTTTTATTTTTTACGATACAATCCAATACAAATGAATACAACAAAATACAACTAAAAAAAATTTGAATTTTTGAAAAGGGGGGGCCAGCGCTAAATTTTGTTTCGCGATTTACGCGGTTAAGGTTAAACTTACGACTTTTATTTTTTACGATACAATCCAATACAAATGAATACAACAAAATACAACCCAAAAAAATTTGAATTTTTGAAAAGGGGGGCCAGCCCAAATAACGGTTTTTCGCGATATTTATGTTAATGCTTCGCAAAATAAAAAAAATTTTGTCAATACAATCTAATACAAATGAATACAACACAATACAAAAAAAATTTTTTTGGTTTTCGAAAAAGGGGGGGCTAACTTCACGCACATCTCTGAGCCGCTAACACGGCAGGAGCTAAACATACGAGAGGCGCCACGAATCAAGGAAACCGGAATTAAGGCAATCGGGATTCGAGAGACCCTCAAAATAGCTAGCACGCGAGTGGGCTAAGGCTATAGTCGATGCAACATGTCCCTCTTAAATAATTAATTACAAGCAAATTATACATTTGCCCCAAAAGTTTTATAAGCATTTAATGATCATGATACAATAACACATCTTGGCACAAAATATGAAGCAGCTAGCACGCTTTTCCCCTAAACTAGATCTTACCCATATTAGAAAAGAATAACTTGAGTTGAATTCTACTATCATTACGTAGATTGCTTAGATAATCACAAACACTCATTATTACTGTATGATTACAAAAGTACAACTACAACTGCATTCGACAAAATGCAAATGAACATCGTATAATGCATGTTAATGACTTGCGCATTAATGACAAAATAAATACATAGAATTTTACGTTATATATAAGGTGTTACAACATAATTGTATACATTATTATTCAACACTCCCACCAGTTCTTAGTATTCCTTTTAGTCTTTAAATCTTAAAAAAAGAAAATTTTTAAACATTACTAAGTAAGAGTTAATTACAATAATAGCAAAACATAGAAATAAAATAAAAGAAATTAATTCAAATTAATTTGTACAGCCTTGATACTTTTCATGCCTAGATTTGATCTCAAAATGCAAAATCTTTGTTTACTCAAAGGTTTAGTAAAAATATCAGCGTACTGTTCCTTTGTGTCCACGTAGTCAATATTTATTTCCTTGTTCTCAAACTTTTCTCGGATGTAATGGTACCTCACGTCGATGTGTTTGGTTCCTTTGTGGAACTCGCTATTTTTTATTAACTTTATTGTACTTTGGTTGTCTAATTTTAAAAATGTTGATGTTTTTTGAATTTCACCAATGTCATTTAATAATTGTCTTAATCATATGATTTCTCTTGTAGCCAAAGAGGCGCTGACGTATTCGCTTTCGGTACTTGATAGCGTCACGATAGATTGTCTTTGACTTAGACACGTTACGGCGCCACTATTCATTTTAAAAAGGTAACCGGATGTTGATTTTCGCGTATCTATGTCACCCGCGAAATCCGCATCTGAAAACCCTAACATTTGGTTCGCGTCATCAGTTTTTCCGTCGTATAGGATACCGAAGTCGTTCGTATTGTTTAAATATCGAATTATTTGTTTCACGGCGTTGCAATGAATTTCACTGGGATTTTCGAGGTATCTGCTTGCTATCCCCACTCCATACGATATGTCGGGTCGCGAAACAATAGCTGCAAAAATTAGTGACCCCGCGGCTTCGCGTTAAGGAAATTTTATTCTATTTTTGTCATCAACGTTTCGTGTGAACTTCACGTTTGGATCAGCTGGGATGTTTGCTAATTTAGCATCTTGTAGATTAAATTTTGTAACCAACTGATTCACATAATTTGTTTGATGTATAAAAATAGTCTTATCTTCGCGATTACGTATCACTTCCATACCGACAAAATAGTTTAGCTCGCTTATCGTGTTTTCGAATTCACTTTTTAATTTATTCAGGACTTCTTTGACGATATTAATGTCTTTACACATAATTAAGCCGTCATCTACGAAAATTGTAAAAAACCTTTTTGGGGGTGAAGGAAAGCAATAAAACAACTTATCTACCGTTTAGCCAACGTTTCGATTAATGTATTTAATCATCCTCAGGGCTGGAAAAAATACAGAGGTGCTCAATAAACGATTAAGGTATTACGGATCTACATACCATACAGTAGGTGATGGATAATGTTTGACAATGCACAACTATAGACATCGGGAAAGGTATTGCGCAACAAGTGATGAAATTGTGGACACGATCATCGTCAAAAGGGTTAAAAACTTAACAATATTGTAAAATTATGTAAAAATATATGGGACAAATCACAGTGTATAACGATTTAAACTTTAAAAATATAACAATAGTAGTCAAATAATTCAATAAATTAATTACAATAAAATAATTCATCTGCCCCTGAAACAGATAACAAACAGATAAATCGTGTCCAATAAAATCGTACAAAATTACAAAATTTAAAAATTCCCGCAAAATCCCAACCGCATATCAACTCGACAGGTGAAGCAAATTCGTTCGCGCCATCTGGCCGCGAAAACACAAACCGAGATGTAAACAAACAAAAGATTGTCACATCACATCACGTAATCGTCGTCACAACGCACCAAAACTTGTCCAACAAAGAAGTAAAACAAACATTAGTAATCTTTCAACTTGCCAAGGCAACAAACGCAACTACCTCTGCGGTCTTTTGGTCTTGATTTTAAAGTTCTGCAGTAGGTTAAGGTAACCATTGTTTATGTTAGAATAATCACTTTGTATGTTGATATTATTGCTGCTTGTAGATATTAGGGCAGCTTCTATAAACATCCTCTTGCAGTAGCACTTCTCCGACGCCAGTATTGTTATATCCTCATCTTTAAAATTGTGGTGTTTTTCGATAGAATGGTGAGCCAAACCTGTCTTCGTTTTACCCAGTCGTATATCATAATGGTGTTGGTAGACTCGTTTGGATAGTTTCTGGGACGTCTGTCCAATATATTGGTGTTCGCAATCGGAGCAGTTTATCTTATAGACAACGTTGGCTCTATCCAGTATCGGTGTTCTATCCTTGACTCTAGAAAAAAGGATACTGCTCAACGTCAGAGGAGTATGAAATGCTAACCGCAAGTTGTCCTTAGCTATACACTCCTTGAAAATGTGTTTTAATTTGTTAGCTAGCTTAGGATGGTATGTGATCTTACTAAATTTAGTCTTTTCCTCAGGTTCTTCCTGCAAAACTTCGTTTCTGATAGGTGGAGCCTTCTTCCTAAATAGAATGTTGTCCAATAGACGACCCGGATAACCATTTCTTCTCAATTGTTGGCTTAGTTCATACATTCTCACCCCCATTTTGCTGGTGGGTACACAGTTTTGGAGTCTGTGCTTTAACGTGGTAATAGCACTCATCTTATGTTGTAGGGGGTGAGAAGAGTTAAAATTAAGAAGGCGTTCAGTGGACGATGGCTTCCTGTATACGTCGGTGTCCAAAAAGCCATTGGTGTCTCGGCTTACAAGTAGGTCCAAAAAAGGTAACGAGTTGTTGGTCTCAACCTCGTAGGTGAAAGTAAGTAATTCATCATAGCCATTTAAAATGTCGATACAATTTTGTATCTCCCCTCTGGGGATGGCTGTCAAAATATCATCAACATACAACATCAAGAAAGGAACGTGGAAATGTATGGATCCAAAAAAGTTGCAGAGCAGGTCGTTCATGACAAAACTGGAAAAGATAGGTGAGCAGATGTTGCCCATAGCTGACCCCACTAACTGTTTATAAAATTCGGTACCATAGCTGAAGTAGCTATTTTCGAACATAGTGGCTATCATATGTAGGAATTCTTCCAATTGGATGGTAGTGAAAGGTGTCACTAGATCCCAATTGTTCCTAAATTATATAATAATAAATAAATAAAAAAAATTTTTGTGTTTTTAATTTTTCCTGTATAAACACATTTATCCGCGTTTGCTTGAATAAACCCGAAACTTTTTAGAAAATTATCAAACATTTTGTTCCAACATCTGGGTGCTTGCTTTAGTCCGTATAAGCTTTTTCGGAGACGACAAATAGGGTTGCTGCTGGTGGCCATCCCCGTGGGTGGTTCCATGTAGATTACTTCATCCAATTCACCATACAATAATGCAGTCTTGATGTCGAATTGCATGATTTCGAGGTCATTTCTGGCGGCGTCTGACAAAAGAATTCTAATGGAATCGTACCTTGTGGTAGATGAGAACGTTTCCTTGAAGTCAATACCCGCTTTTTGCGCAAACCCTTTTGCACATAGGCGTGCTCTGTATCGCTTCTTACCGTCTGGGTTATTTTTAATTTTGAAAACCCACCTACAACCTATGTCGTTTTGATGTTGATTTGTTTCCGTTAATTTCCATGTGGAATTTTTTTCTAAGGCCTTGAGCTAGTCTTCTACCGCATCTTGCCACTGCCCCGCGTCATTGGAGGACATCGCTTCTTCGTAAGTTTTTGGTTCGTCTGTAACAAAATTTACATCGAAGTCATCGTACCTGTTTGGTGCTGGGATGCTTTCTCTTGGGCGTAGCTCGTATCGGGGTTGTTCCACCACTGGCGTTTCGTCTTCGTTTTCCTCGGCTGCTGGAATTTCCAGTTGTTGTTGATTTTCTTCTTCGTTGTTGTCTTCGTCGTAGTTGTCCAGATCGACTTGCACGGTGTTTTTTCTTTCGATTGTTCCAACCAAATCTTCATTAAAAGTTACATCTCTGGAGATTGTGATTTTGTTGGTTTCTAAATCGAGTAGGCGATAATTTCTTGAGTTGCCATCGTAACCCACTAAAATTGTCTTTTTACTTTTACATTCTAACTTCGTACGTTTTTGTTTTGGTATGTGCACGTACGCTACACTCCCGAAAGTTCTTATGTGCGACAGATTTGCTTTCTTACCCGTCCATAGTTCATACGGTGTTTTTTCCGTTGAATTTGTATTAGGTGTTCTATTTAACACGTATACTGCGGTGTTGACCGCTTCTCCTCATAATTCCGATTTTAAGTCTTTTTCATACAACATAGCACGCGCACTTTCAACTATTGTTCTCATTTCACGTTCCGCGCGTCCGTTTTGCTATGGTGTATACGGTACCGTTCTTTCGATCTCAATTCCACGATCGCGTAAAAAGTCTTGGAAATTTTTGTTGATGAATTCCGTCCCGTTATCAACATGTAATGTTTTTATTGGGTGCCCGAATTTATTTTTGCACAATTTAACAAATGTTTTGAAAGCTTATAATACGTCACTTTTGTGTTTAATAAAAGAGATTACTCTGTAGCCCGTTGACTCATCTTTGAATAAGAGGAAGTAATTTGCACCTCCGATGCTAGGTACAGTAAATGGACCACACACATCGCTGAAGATCACTTCTCCTGGCTTTACTTGGTGATTTACATGACCGAATTTTAATTTGTGTTGTTTCGCGTAAATGCTACTTTCACATTTCAAATCTTTTGTTTTTGTTAAATTTATACTCGTAATTTCACCTTTGTTGATTAGAGTTTTTATTGTTTTAATATTTACATGGCCAAGTCTTTTGTGCCACATAGACAATTTTTCCGCGTCGGTTGCAACGTAATTTGTTGCGAGATTAGCGACAGTTTTAAATTGCATGGTGTAGAGTTCGTACCAAAGCTCAAAACTTATACAAACATCAGCGCAATAACGAAAACGCGCCCAAATACTAAAAAGCCCAACTAGAAAACATTCGATGAATGTTTGATTTCGTAATATAAATAACAATCAGCCTTCTTTAAGGTTATTTTAGCCCTACATACATTTTTTAAATTTTCGCGCCAAGCTAATGTTTTTACGTAGCATTTTATATATATTGCCGTGTTAACTACTGTAATTTGGATTTTTTTATATAGCGAAGGATTATACTAAACGGCACTCTTTTTTAATTATGCCTCGGCCAGTTATATTCTATGAAGTGCTTGACATTTGATAAAATACTTCCTTTGTCAAGTGCTAACGAACTTGCATTTCCGTGTGAAATGCAACATTTGCAAATTCTTGGACGTCTGCAAAAGTTCAAGTAGGAATAAGTTAGTCAGTAGATTAAGAACCTCCGTTCACTTAGTACGTAGTTTAGTGTTAGTATTCAACAATAAAATTCAAGTTGTAAAAGTTTTAATAAATAAATGAAATAAAAGTTTTTTAGTGTTTTAAGTAAAATTATTTGGGTAATCCCTAAATAAAACTGGCGCAGTCACCACGGATCGAAATTTTTGGAAAAAATTGGAACAAAAATCGTCCAAGAATTCCAAAAACCACGAAAACTGCAAGATTTCAATTGTGAGCGAACAAAAATCGTCGTAAACATTTGGAATCAAACCTTAGTTTAAGAAAAAACAAGATTTCAAATTGGAAGCGAACAAAAATCGTCGTAAACATTTTGGAATCGACCCTAAGTTTAAGGAAAGGACCCAACAGCAAGCCAAAGGTAGACAAAAATCGCTGCCGATAACGTAAGCTGTGGACCAACCAACTATTTTAAGAAAAGGATCCAACAGCCGAAAACGTAGACAAGCATCGCTACAAACAAGTTGTGGATCAACCGAGTAATTTTAAGAAGAAAGAAAACAATTCGAACCATGAAGTTAACAATAATTTTGATGTAAGTGCTAAAATTAAGCCATTCCTTAGAATTACAATTAAATAATCGTAACGAAAATTTTTTATTTAACATAAGCAAATATTTTGCTCAAAATAACCATTTTAATAAATTCACATTAGATTAAATAAACTAGAATTAAACAAGCGCGAAATAAAATATTTAAAACAATTAAATTACACACGTAAGATTTATTCATAAAATCCTATTTTTAACTAAAGTAGGTAAACGAACGTTGATATTTTCGCATATTCAACAAGTTATCATTGCTAGACAATAAAATGCAAACGCAAAAATTAAATTTATTACGTAATTTAAATTTTTAAATTTTGTAAGAATAAAATTTTTATTAACAAACGCATTGCAAAATTTAACAATTTATAGTTGAAACGAAAGGTAAACATGACACCTCCAAATTTATCTAATAACTCAGCTGTAGACTATCAGTCTATACGACAATATATAGACTCAATAACACCGTATGATGGAAATCCATCAACATTAAACGCCTTCCTAAACACATGTGAAAATTTTATAAATAGTTTTTTTAATAATTCAAATCCGGACGACCCTATAAATAAATTTTTGATACATGCAATTCTTGGAAAACTTTCGAGCGAAGTTTTAGCAATAATCGCTAATAGACCAGAAATCTTTAAGTGGAAATCGCTAAAAGAAATTTTGAAATTAAATTTTGTAACGGAAAAAATGAATTTCTCGCATTACACGAAACAAAACAATAATTCGCAAACTCAGAAACCAAATTTTCCAAATTATAAACCAAATTACGAAAATAAACAAAACTTTTATAATTCTAACACACAATTTCAGAATAAACCCAATTTTCAAAATTTTTATCAAAATAGATCTAATCTTCAAAATAATAACTATTATCAACCTAAATCAAATTTCACACCAAATGCTCAAAATAATAATTCAAATTTTCAACAAAAAATTCAATGTGATAATGCAAATCAATTAAACGAAAATTTCGAAGAAAAACAAATACCATTGGATTTTCGGCTGAGACAAGATCAAAACCAAATAACGTAGCAATAAATTTAAATAATACCGATTCAAATAATTTAACTATTTATGTAGATGATCAATATGATACAACAGAACGTAATTTAATATTTATACACATTCCAGAAATCCAAGCAAAATTTTTAATTAACATATGGAGTGAATATAATTTAATAAATTCAAATTTGGCTTTGAGATGTTTTAAAAATTACATAAAAACCGAGAATTTTCAAATTCAAACCTCAGGTGGATTGTCACGACATAACAAAATTCTATATACTCCTTTACCTAAAATTTTCAAAAATAATGAAAAATACAAATTTTACATTTCTGATTTCTCAAAAAAATACGACGGTTTAATAGGACGAAATTTATTACGTCAACTAAAAGCAACAATGGATTTTGGAAATAAATTTGTTGAAACACCTCAAACAAAAATACCATTTTTTCAAACTTTGTTCATGAAAACTTCTAACGTAAAAAATTTAAACATAACCAAAAACCATCATTTACCACACCCAAATAAAGAAACAATCGGAAATTTTCACTTAAAACCATTTGACGTAACAAAAAATTTAAACGTAATCGAAAATTACCATTTGCCATCACACCCACATGATTTAATAACTTCTTTAAAACCCAAAAGTTTTAGAATACACAGAATCTTCAAAAAAGGTAATTTAAATATTGGTCTTATAAACAAACAAATTGTAAAATTCCCAACCAATAAAAACTTTGAACAAAATCATTCTAAAAATCAAGAAATAGTTGACAGTATTAACGAATTGCGAATATTACAAAACCAAATTTCAAAAACAAATCAAGAAATTAAACAAAATTTAAGTCAAAATCAATTCAAGAATCAAGAACCAATCAAAATTTGTGAACCCCTGATAATTGATAGCGTTATTGAATTGCAAACGTTACGAGACCAAATTTCAAAAATAAATCAAGAAAATCAATTAATTAAACAAAATTTAGAGTCAATAAAATTGGAAACTGAAAATTCAAATAAAAACAATATCAATAATCTTGAACAACCAAAATTAAATTTTAATGAAATTCAAACAAACAAAGCATTGTTGAAACTAATAAATTTCCAAAAACGAAACCCGGCTAGAAACCTTAAATACGCAAATAAAATTTTGACTAATAGAAAACATTCTAGAAATTTCAAATTAAGTTTAAATAAATTACAACAAACTTTAAAAAAACAAAATCTGGTTAGAAATTTCAAATACATTAATAAAATTTCGATTTGGATCAATAAAAGAAAACATTTTAAAATTTTCAAATTATTTATGGACAAATCGAAACAAGTTTTAAAAATCAATAACCGAAAACGGAAAAAATTAAGTAGCCATTTCAGGAGCCAACAATCAGTGAACCAATCAGAAATTCAAAACTTAAGGTCACCCGAAATAATTAAACCACCCTATTTAGAAACGACAAATTTCAAAAGACAAAATCTAAATAAAAACCACAAACGCGCAAATGAAAAATCGACTAATAATAATTATAAAAGGAAACATTTCAGAAATTGTCACCTTTTTATAAATAAATCACTATTAATTTTGAAAATCAATAATCGAAAGAGAAAAAAATTAAATAACCATTTCATCGATTGTTACTCATTACTGTTACCGCCGAAAAAAAATAATTATTGTTAACAATTTTAAGTAATTAGTATAAAACTTGATAATTCCAAATTTTTCAAAATTCTAAATTTTTAAGTTTTACAAATCGACCTGTTCAATTATACCTACTGACAAACATACTTAACGATTATAGATGCATTTACCAAACTAGTGCAAATATTTAAAGTAAATACCAAAAACGCAACTAACAGCAAAAATTCAATTTTCAATTCAAATTTTCTAATTTCAAAAAGAACCAAATTTCATTTCAGATTTCTAGTATGCTAGCATCAATAAATGAACCAAATTACAGTAAAAGGCAAATCCCCTATACCCAATATTACCAAAATATTGGACAAATTAGGCAACGCCCAAAACCAAATTTCAACATGGACGTTTATCCAAAATTTTGATATTTCCCAAATATTAAATCATTTTAATGAACTATTAAAATATCAGCACCAAACTTCAAAAAAATCAAATTCAAATGAACATAATATAGAATTTTATAACTCCCACCAATTAGTCGAATATTTAACATACTCGATAAACAAACAAATAATTCGAATATACCCTTTAATACATTTATAAAATAAAACGAAAAAAAGAAAAAGATTAATCGACGGATTAGAATCACTAATAAAAATTGTAACCGGAAATTTAGATCACAAAGATGCATTTAAATACGATCAAACTATTGAAAATTTAACCCAAAATCAAAATGACATTAGAACTATTGTTAAAGATCAAAGTTCAACAAGACTTGCATAAAATCAAAATCTTTTAAATTCAAAAATCACGAAAATTTTAGAATTCATTAGCAACATTGAAACTCAAATTTTAAAATACCATCAATTTTAAATGATAAATAAAATTTATTAGTAATCAAACAGGAGACGCAAATTTACCATTCGAGTCAACATTGAAAACGTTTTATTTTTCGAAAACATTTTAAAAATTAAAAGTTATACTAAATTTAATCGAATCATATTTTTGATTATCATTCTAATTGTAGAAGTTAAAAGTTACGATTATTTTCAATTGTATCCTAAAGTTTCACCAATGATCATTACAAATTAATCCTTCCTATTCCAAATTTCTTATCCTAATGAGCACTATTATTCGAATTTAGGAGAAAAATGTAAAAGAATAAATGGAAACACGACTCTCCATGAGAAGTTCAACTCTTGTGATATTCCGAAAAATTCTTCAATTGTAGACAACAAATTGTAACTACAGAACAAATAGTGGCCCATCAAAAGTGCTACGAAAAAAAAAAAGGTTTTTTCTAAACGGTACATGTTATCGAACTGTCAAATTATTGTGAACTAAAAATCGGAAATTTTAAAAAATCATCACGATTCCCGACATCAACATTTCAACATTTAAAGAAGATCAACATAATAGTTCTACATCAAACCGATTGAACTGTCAAAATTGGACTTAGTGAATTTAAAATATTCAAAGTGAATTTAGTGATAACAAAAGGCAATTAAATAAAAGTGCAGTGATTCGCTTCGATTCAACAAGTATTTGAACAATTTTGTATATGTATTTTGTAATTTTGAAAAAAAAAATAATTTTTGTATTAATCATTTAATAGGTTTGTAAAATCATAATTAAATATAGGAAGTCTAAGGCAAACAAAAGGGACAAACAAATACAACTCTAAAGTCAATGGATTCAGAAAAATTAGAAACGGAAGTCCCAAATTTTTCCAACTTAGACGGGAGGAGTTATATTCTATGAAGTGCTTGACATTTGATAAAATACTTCCTTTGTCAAGTGCTAACGAACTTGCATTTCCGTGTGAAATGCAACATTTGCAAATTCTTGGACGTCTGCAAAAGTTCAAGTAGGAATAAGTTAGTCAGTAGATTAAGAACCTCCGTTCACTTAGTACGTAGTTTAGTGTTAGTATTCAACAATAAAATTCAAGTTGTAAAAGTTTTAATAAATAAATGAAATAAAAGTTTTTTAGTGTTTTAAGTAAAATTATTTGGGTAATCCCTAAATAAAACTCGGCCAGCCTGCATGAGAACTCATAGTATTTGGGCGTGTAAATGGTCCGACTTAAGAGAAAAAACACTTTGCAAAGAATGCTATTGTGCATTAAAATCTTAATGAATTCAAAACTCAGAACTATACCAAATATTTCGCTATTCCAAAGCTGTAAATGTAAACCAAAAAAATACTCAAAATAAATCAATTTAAACAAAATACCTGGTTTTATTAATTTGCAATCGAAACAAATCATAAAATTTTCTACAACGGAAACAAATTAAGCATACAAATTTTATTCTTAAAGACTAAAATAATAACCCTTTTTAAATTCGCGCACTTTAATGTTATTCGCGTTATCAAAGTTTCCCACCGTATAAAAAGAGCGCTCAAACAAAAACAGTCTTACCAATATCGTTCGAAGATAGCGACGCGAGTTTTTGTGACCAGTGCTTCGTAGAAAAAGAACGGCCTGCTGATTTGTGTGGAATTTCGTGGGAAATTCGGATGACGACACTCCAAGGATCTTTACGAACACAATTGTATCCAATCGAATATTAGGTAAGTACTTCCAATTATTCAATAACGTTTTCTATCTTGTACCATAACCATCAAACTTCTAGTGACCAGTGGTATCCAAAATTTTCAATCACCATCAAACGAGATTCCAAAACTTCTTCAATAATTTAATTAAAATAGTAAACTTTCGCTTTTTAGTAATCTCTTCTCCCAACACGTCTGTACTCACTGCTGGACGTCAACCGATCTTTTTTTAAATCAATTCAATATGTCGTCCCTTTTTCACGGACGAAGCGAAAAACTTAAAAATCACGTCGTCCTAATCTCCTAGACGGAACAAGACTTCCTTTAAATAAATCAAATACGTCCGCCCTTGTTGCTGGACGGCGACCGACTTTTCTAAATAAATCCAATATGTCGTCCCTTTTTCACGGACGAAGCGAAAACTTAAAAATCACGTCGTCCTAATCTCTTAGACGGAACAAGACTTCTTTAAATAAATCAAATACGTCCGCCCTTGTTGCCGGACGGCGACTCACTTTTTTCAAATTTCCAAGCTTATCTTTCAAACTTCTCGAGCAGGCGCGTTCTACCCATCCAAAACTTGTTAGAAAAATAAACCCGTCCTTCCTCAACTCACAACACTTTAATTACCACTTAAAATGCGCTTTGCCTAACATTCACAAATATTACAAATTCACTCAATTTGTTTCCTTATTTTTATAATTACTAACATTTCTGATTTTATGTTTTGTTTCTTACACCTTAAAGTTTTTATTGTTACAGAAACGGTTTCTATCTAAAGGACTTACTTTGAGTATCAACAAATCTGAGGAAACAGCAATATCACAAATTTCAGGCATTACGATAATCTGGTATAGCAAAAATTGGACAAATCAGAGTGTCCCAATGAATAAAATGCAAACGTGTTTATTCTCCAACTTCACCCTTATTTTGGACCACCGTAATATGTATTTCACCCTCTTGGCTCCTCCTTCGCGCATTGTAGGACTTTTGACAAAAGAAATCACCTTAGAAATTGTTTAGACGTCTCATGGCGACAGCTGCAATCTTATCACCTTTTTCGTATAGAAAGGCGAATTTGTTTTCTTTTACGATTTTGTAGCCGTTTTTTGCAAGTACTCCTTCAGAAAATAAATTCCGTCTTAAATCTGGTACATACAATGCCTCTTTGATTATAGCATCGTACCATATTTCGTTAATCTTTTTTCGGATTTTTATTGTTCCTTTTCCGTGTACTTTCAAAAGTTTATCATTTCCTAATTGGACTGTGTTTTCTTCGGTAAAGCTTTCATAAGTCGAAAAGCTTTCTTTAATGTACGTCACGTGGGCGGAAGCCCCACTGTCCATGGCCCATTCATCATTTTCGGCTGTTATTAGGATTTCTTCGCTTTGTTTTTCTTCGTTTGTCTCGAATGCTAACAAATTTCCTTCTTTTGTTTTTGATCCGTTATCTTGTCTTGAACGTTCGTCGTTTCTACGTTCCTTTCTTGGTGCCCTACAATTTCTTGCAAAATGCCCTTTTTTCTGACAATTGAAGCACGTAATTGTTGTTTTAGGCGTTTTTGTAATTGTTTCCTTTTTCAGTTTTGCTGTGAACGCATCGTCGCTCTGTTCCATTGTTGTCAAGCTCTTTTCTTCGTCTATCAATCTCGCTGTTATATTTTTCACAGTTTGTTTGCTTTCGTCAACGGATAACCAGGCTTGTCTGAAGTTTCTGAATTTTTCAGGTAGCCCTAGTAGGATTTTTGTCATTATTGACGTATCGCTTATCGTGTCACCTGGATATCTAACTTCTTTTGCTAAACTTTCAATTTTTGCAATGTGAATTGCTATCGAATCATTTTTATCCATTTTGTAACTGTGGTACTTTTCCTGGTTGATCATTTTATTCGTCTCAGTGTTCTGATCGTAAACTAGATCAAGTTTTTCTAGAACTTCTTTAGCTGTTACGCAATTTTCTACAAGGGTTATTAGAGATATGTCAATTGCTGAGGTAATCGTAAATATAGCAATGGCGTCCTTCTTATCCCACGCTTCTTTGGAGCCTGTTCGCGGTTGTGGCGTCACTCCGGTTGCTATTTCGAGAACCCCTTTTGCCCTTAATGCGCACATTATCTGGAACTTCCACTGTTTGAAGTTTTTTCCATCAAACTTTGAAATGACGCTTATGTCAATTCTGTCTGCCATTGTGCTTGCAAACTTCTTTTCCTGAAGCTTCGTAACGCTTCACACTTGTCTCTATTCTTAAAAATGTTAAAAGTAGTTTGCTTTGGTAACTTGAGCCGCCCCTGTAATAATTCAAATATTGGCGCCTTAATTTTTAGGTAAAATATATTCCTTATATTATTATAAGGAACCAAAAACAACAATAATTAGAAAAATTTTTTTTTTGGCTTGTTACGGTATTGAGCTAGTTCAACGATATAAAACTTCTCTATTAGAATTTTGATTTAGGATACATAAAAATACCCATTCTTATGAGGGATGTTATGCGACTTCCTATTTTCATATCATATACAACTTCTTTTTGTAACATTGAAACAAAATCTGTCCTCACTATCTCTAATGAGAAGATAGCTCGGAACAGATAATGTCCACGCAGAAGGATAAACCATCTACTTTAATTTGCGTGGGGCCCTGATCTTAGGTATAAACTAGCTCGTTAATAGCGGCGGCGAAGGCCGTGGGTCGTGTCAAAGGAACGCCTCGGAGAAACTCAAGGAAACAGCTCTGCTAACACACAAAAACAAAATTAACAATAAAATAAAAATAAACAATGAGATGTTCATTGTCGGAAGGCAATGACATAAACGATGTCGGATGGAACGTGTATTAGCCGACCAGAACCGGTACAGTAGCAACACACTGCCACCAAGAATCACTCCCCAAACAATCAACCAACGAAACGCTCGAGTGGTCATATAAAAATCCCTCAAAGGTGGAACCACATCGAGCTTCCGACGATAAAATCAACCGGTAGCGACCTCGGTGAAATGCAGCAAAAGAAACATAAAGCCAAAACTAAACACAAAAAAAAAAGTTCAACATAGAATTTCAAATACAAGATTTGAACCCATGTCAAACGCATAGGAATTCCAAAGCCATTGCATTTGACCAACGCCGTTCGATGTTTCCTAGTGGAAATAAAATGCTCAAGTCAAACTCAATTAAACAAAACATAATCATATAATATAATTAATTAGTTAATAAAAGGTAAAGTTTAAACATTGGCATTCCATCCCACGTATGCGAACGTATGATTAGATTAAGTAATCACGTCGAGCAGAAAGGTGAAACCTGCGACTTATCGATTATCTCGGCCAAACGTTCTAATAAAAATGCAAGACAAAGGAAACCTATTCTACAAGACATCACAAAAAAAAACATGAAACAGCCAAGGGCGAATTTGATCGTCAACGAACTCCAGGTGTTCGGAGCAAAATTGGCCAAGTCGATTAATGTATTCACCTGTGAAGTAATTAGCTCAAATTAAGGGACTTACCAATTTGAGAAAAAAATCCTTCCCAGAAAGTATGGACAAGGGAGGTCCGACAAAAAAATTACGGTACGGGAAACATCCACCATCCCACAACCACGAATTTTATAATCCCCTACTGGGTTTGGAGCGCAAACAATTCCAAAATCATTCGTATTGTTGGACGGTAACCCTCACAAAATCGTAACCATATCGTCTAAAATTCAGAACCAACCAACAGAATCACTTCAACGCACATCAAAAATCGACCTGCTCGCTCGAGAGTTCACCCATGACCTCTCGACACCCAGCGCGGCTCGGATGCGCTCAGGAAAAAAGATAAAAATTGGCAGTGTCTACACTACCATTGGGGTATTGGGGTTATGCTGCAGAGGTAGCACCTTTTACCAAGACGGTCACATCTGGCGTCGACGACGGGAGATGGTCTCTGGTAACTGGTCCTCGCGGGATACCCAACTCTCACTTATGGCTCCACGTGCCATACCCCGGGCAACTGCATTGACCTGCAGGCTAAACTAGGTGAGGGTAACCAGATATGGTAAATCTTGATGGAGGGCAGCAGTAGCCATCAGTACTATAGTGATGCAGAAAAGGAATGACCTTGGCATGGATCACAATTAGATTTCTTCAGGCGCAACTGTATCAGTAAGAACGGCTGAAGTACTGCGGTGTAGAAAAGCAGGGGAATCTACTACACTACTTTTTCCCAAGAGCATTATGAACATGTTGTCTTTGAATAGTTTTTTGTCTGGCGATCCGGCTAATCCCCGGCGCTCTTCTGCGTCCGGGGCGAAGAGTGTGAAATTGGCTACTGGGCATGTGAATATGGACCACTGGGTACCACATGGGAAATCGGCGACCAGTGATGATTGTGATGGACTGAAACAGCGAAATACGATGAAGGGAAGATCAATAACTCGCATAGCGACTTGGAATGTTCGCGGCTTGCGACAGATTGGAAAACTGGCAACTGTTGTCAATGAACTGGTGAGATACGGCATAACTATTGCTGGACTGTCGGAGACTCACTGGCATCAGTCGGGGCATTTTCAAAGTGATGACTTTACAATATATCATTCGGGACCAGATACAAGTAGAAGGGGGGTTGCCCTGCTCATATCCCACAAGATTGACAAAGCCGTTTTGGGATATAATCCAATAAGTGACCGAATCATATCTATTCGCATTAATGCTACACCTTGCATTCTTAACATCTTTCAAATATATGCCCCAACTATGGACGCTACTGATGCGGAACTTGATGAATTTTATGGCACACTTGGAACAGCTATCTCAAAAATATTTAACAATGAAATAGTTATAGTCATGGGCGATTTTAATGCCAAAATAGGCTGCACAAAACATGATGATCATATTCGAGACGTGGTGGGCAAATATGGAATGGGGACCCGAAACAGTAATGGAAACAAACTTATTCAATTCTGCATAGACAACGCTTTCACTATTACTAATACCAACTTTCAAAATCATGTCCGTAAGTTATTCACGTGGACTTCCCCTAACAAACTGGTAAAAAACCAAATTGATTACATCTTGATTAGAAGAAGATGGCGTAGTTCTGTCAGCAACGCAAAAACCCTTCCTGGAGCCGACTGCAACTCGGACCACAAGTTGCTTTCTTGCATGTTTCGCATTAAACTAAAAGTCAGTGCAAAGCGCAAGAACATGCAAAGATATAAGATCACGGACCCACTGAGCTTAACCAAGAAGATAGAAGAACTGACAAATGCTATACCTGATCCAAGTACTATGAATGATCCTAATGATCTATGGATCAAAATGAAGAACTCTATATTGGAAGCTATCAAAATGATACCTAAACCTAGAAATATAATAAAACGGAAGCCTTGGATTAGCGAATTCACATTTAGCATTATAGAAAAAAGAAGAAAACTGATGGCTCTGGGTTTAAACACAGAACAGGAAAGGGTTGCATACAATAAACTAACAAGCGAAATACAACGAAATTGTAGAAGAGATAAGAACAACTACCTCAACAACATCTGCACAGAAATTCAGAGACACGCTGATGTATTGGATACTCGAGAGGTATTTATAAAGATTAAGGAAATTACCAGGACCTTCAAACCTAAAAACTGGGCAGTAAATGACGAGAATAATGCTCTAATGACAAACTTTAGTGACGTCCTTGAAACCTGGCGACGATACTGTGAGACACTCTATTCTGATAGAGGCTATAACGATGTGGAAGATACCACAGCCTACACTTGTGAACCAGAAATATTACTGACCGAGGTACAGCATGCTGTCTCTAGACTGGCCCTGAATAAGTCTCCTGGTCTGGACCTGATTGATGCAGAAATTATCAGAATTCTGCCTGATAACAGTATTAAGCTGATACATAAAATATGTGACTGTATCTGGAAGACAACAATGTGGCCTAAAGATTGGACTACTTCAATAACCATCCCTCTCCACAAAAAGGGCCCCACCAACAATTGTGACAATTTTCGCCTACTCGCTCTTGTTACACATGCGAGTAAAATAATGCTATACATTATACTGTCAAGACTTCAACCATATATCTCCAACCAAATAGCACCTGAGCAAGCGGGTTTTGTCAAAGGAAGAGGTACCCGCGAACAGATCCTTAACACTAGACAACTTATCGAAAAGACTAGAGAGTACTATATCCCAATGTACTTATGCTTCGTCGACTATCAGAAAGCTTTCGACAACGTGAGGTGGCATCTGATCTGGCCCATAATGATCAATATGGGTGTTCCCCATCATATTGTTGCGGTGATAAGGAATTTGTACTATAATTATACATCGGTTGTACGGCTGGAAAGTTCTTATTCTTCCGACTATAAAATTCAAAAAGGAGTCAGACAGGGTTGCGTTTTGTCCCCTCAGCTTTTCAACTTATACACGGAGTATATAATGAGAATAGTACTGGATGGATGGGAGGGTGGTGTTTCGATTGGGGGAGTGAAGATTGCCAATCTGCGCTATGCCGACGATACATTAATTATTGCCAACGGTGAACAGGAACTCCTGACCATCTTACAAAGACTGGAAACTATCAGCTCAGAACACGGTCTTCTTATTAATAAAAATAAAACTAAGGTAATGATAGTCGACAGGGGCAACCAAAACCACCAACAAATACGTCGAATAAGTAGTTACGAGGTTGTCGACAAGTTTGTCTACCTCGGTGCCGTCTTGACTAACTCTGGAGGGTGCGAAGACGAGATACGCAGAAGAATCCAGCTTGGAAGGACATCCATGACTCGGCTATTAAAAATATGGAAAAACAAAAACGTCACTACCAGCACGAAAATAAACCTTGTCCAAACACTGGTGTTTTCTGTTTTCAGATACGCATATGAAAGTTGGACTGTTCGTGCTGCAGACCGGCAGCGCATCGATGCTTTCGAGATGTGGTGCTGGCGGAAAATGCTTAGAGTCTCTTGGACTGAACATAGAACCAACGTATCCATACTAGCTGAAATAAAACCTAAACAGCGGTTGTCTACAGCTGTCTATGGCACCATACTCAGATTTTTTGGCCACATTACCCGAAGCGACAAGTTAGAAAAACTGATGGTTCAGGGAAAACCTGAAGGCAAGAGAAGGCGCGGTAGATACCCTAAGCGCTGGTTAGATACCGTTGAGGTGCTCCTGGACACAGACGTTGAGCATGCCGTCCGATCAACATCTGATAGGGAGGAATGGCGCAGGACAATACGGCGGGTTACGGCTCGGTTAGACAGCATGGCATAATCACTACGCGTCTGTCAAGACGGATAGACTGGAGGAGGACACTACCATCCCAATAAATTTGAAATAAATGGCAGTGGCCAAACAAATTGATTGCTGAAGGTTGATCATGACGGATGAAGAATCCAAAATCCGTCATAACATTTCTTAAATGCCTCATAAATGTTGGTGTCATAATAACTTAATAAATGTTGATTATTGCAAGAGTTCACAGGGTTTTTAGTTCATTCGACGGCTCATCTGGGATGTGAATGTAAAATGTTTTAATAGTGTTTGATCCAAAGAACACTGCAAAAGTTGGTCATCCCAAAAGTCGTAAGAAATTCCGCTATGCACATTTGAAGAAATATTATTGAGGACTTAAAAAGCATTCGTACTTGCCTTGAGTGACTTTTCTAATAAATTGCGAACAAGTTGCATTTAGATGGGCAAAAGAACAATTTTAAATGCAGGGAATTAAGAACAATAAAAAAAGTATTATCATACAAATAGGGGACCTACTATTTAACGCGTGTATACAATTCATTTCCAGAGAGGTTTTCTTAGGCAGATTATACTTCGGTGGTTTGCCATTGTCTTCAAAGGGGAGATGGTGAGAATAAAGTTTTACTGACCCCGGAGTCAAACCAGGTATTCAGCATTAGCAGTAATACACTGAATAGTCAGTAGCAAGATTCGAATTACAGATTGTACCTATTGTTACTTATGGATAATACGGCCCTGGTTGTATATTTCATATATAGTTCTAGAATTACGGCAGTGGTGCCGGAGGGGGCGTATCTAATTCCAAGTATAACAGAAATAGATATCTCCGTCAAGGATATGATAATGATATCTCTGCAGGCCAGATTTAAGATGAGCTTGGTATGCAGAATATAAAAAAACTTATGATGAACTTCAATTTATTCATTATTTACAGAGTACATGCAGAGATAGAAAACGTAGCTAGTGCTTCAACAAACAACATTGAAGTAGCAAATGGTATGTTTAGAACAACAAGGGGTAAATATCCAGAAAAATCTATGTTAATTTATTTGGCATTGTCTTTAAAAAATTGCTTAAATTTCAAGAGTAGTTGAGGAAGGCGGGTTCTGGAGTACTTTTCCCATGTTAACTCTTATGGGGCTATTCAAACTATATTTCACTTCCGGTCTAGCCAGGGTTTCGAGGTCAGTACCACTATCAGAGATGATAACACCTAATTAGCGAGGCAGGATGTTGGGGTCCTTATCAAGGGGGTGTCTTTATCAGGTTCGAAAAAGACCGTTAAGTTGGTAAACAGGATGTTGGGGTCCTTATCAGAGTCGGCAGGCAGGGTCTTACGGCAGGCAGGGTCTTATCGCATCCGGTCACGTACTCCAAGAAGAAGGTTATCAAAAAAGACCGTTAAGTTGGTAAACAGGATGTTGGGGTCCTTATCTTAGAAGCAAGTCAGAACAGGTCTCGACCTATCAGAATAGGGGTATCCCCACCTCCATACCTTTTTTAATATATAAAGAGCTCAAGATTGATGTTTAAGACAAGTCGTGTATAAACAGTGCAAGAGCAATTCTCGAGGTGAAAATGGCAAATAATAATAATAAACGCAAAATGGTTAAATCGATCGAATTGGAAAATAAAAAACTAAAAGTTGACGAATTGGAAAACGATGAAAAGAAGCACCCCGATTTAATATATCAAACAACCTACTTCCTCAACAAATCCAAAAGTAAAATGGTGGGATTAGGCCTGAAATCAGAAGATTGGGATATAGGATTCAAGTTATTCGGTTGTAAGGGCTTTGAAATATATCTTAATGAATTCGAATGGGATATTTTGATGAACAACAAGATCAGTATAGAAAACTACTTCAAGGAAATTGATGCCCAGTTCGAGCTAATGCCCATTTATACGGCAACGGGGTTAACAGTGGAACCGGCAAAGATTAATGATAAGTTAATCATCAAAGTTTCAAAAGATGATGTTTGGATATATTTGGGTCGAGAAAGCTTTGCAACATTATTTAAGATTTCTGACTTAATTCAAGTTAGAATAAAAAATTTAAAAAGTTTAAATTTCAAAACGTATTTTGAAGACACTATAAATTCCAGCATTCAATTAGGAGGTGACATTCGTGAGAATTTTGCGTACTTAATTCGACCAAGTGGCCAGTTTTGTTCCGAAAATTTATACTGTATCCAGGAAATATTGAATATATTCCCAAATATTATCGATGACGCCGCGAATAAAATATTTTATTAAAATGGCTGAATTAAATAATAAAATTTTTACCATTGATATCCAAGGCTTTAATTTACCTGAATTTACACCCGTAGAAATGGCTATATTTGACGGTGAAATTGTTAAAAATTACTATTTTAAACCAAAGTGCCTCTTTCGTGAATTAAGTGAAAATTGTAAAAGACAAGTTCGCTGGTTAGAAAATAATCATCATAGTTTATCTTTCAATGGGGGTCAAAGTGATTTGAACGATTTTAATAAAATTATACTTCAGGACACGAGCAGCGCTACCAGTATTTTCTGCAAAGGCACCCAAAAATTTGATTTTATTAAACCTATATTAGGAAATAAACTTTTTAAAGAAATAAGTGGGTGTGACGGTGAATTTCAATGTAAATTTTCCCCTGAGATGCCATTATGTAATAATAATCATAAACTCAAAATATGTGTTTGTGCTAGTAATAATTCTATAAAATTGTATAACTTTATTTGTAATATGTAAAAAATATAAATATGTATTTATAAAATAAACACACTGTATAATAAATGATTTTATGCAATCTTGTTTTTTAATTAACTTAGATAGGGGTTCAAGGTCAGGCGGATGTTCTTTAGATATGCCGGAACAAGTGCGTGATTTTTATAATAAGCATTTAATTAATTAAAAAAAGATATCAGTTCTAGGACAAACGAATGTTTTTTAGATAACATTTTAAGAATCCCGGAAATAATATATGCGTGGAGGTATCGTGTGATACGAAAAATTATCGCAAAAAACAACGTACAGACTTCAAGCAAAAATGTTATGAACAAAAACAGGAAGTTTTTAGCAGAGGTGGTATTGATAATGTAATAAATAAATAGCATGGAATAACATAATACAATTCAGTTTTACAAAAATGGTCGTGCGAGACCTAAATTAGTTTTAAAATGGTAGTGCCAGACGTAATTGTAATTTACAAAGTGCCGAACTTTCAAAATTTCAATTTAAATTCTATAAGTTTCAATTTTAATTCGAGGAGATTAACTGCAAAATATACAATTGATCAACTAATAGTGAAAAAATCTACAAGTCATATATACGAATGGGATATTGGTGAATTACTTCAAGTTAAAATTTTTTCATGTCAAGAAGGATGTTTTAAATTGGCAATTGACATCACGGCAAATAAAATTTCATGTTTGGATTCATGCACCAAGTGTAATTTTGAAGGGTGTCTGGGTAATTTACCCATTTCATCATGCCACATAGGTACTGTGGGGTCCTTTATTAAAACAATAATATTGGACTAATTACTTCATCATGGATGTTGACCAACTAATCGAATTAATGGGGGCACCCAAAATAGTTCAACCCAAAATATTTCAACCTCAAAGTTTGTTCGAGTTATCCAGGTGTTGTGTTAATAAATGTGTTACTAAAGTGACTGACCTAATGTCTCTAAATTTACCTCCAGTGATAATAAAAGATTTGTTCATGGTGTGGATTTTAGACGGCGATAGAGATGGTAATCGCAATGAATTAGAAATTGAATTAAAAACTTTTTTGGAAAATTTTAAATTTGAAAATTCATTATTTTTCTGTAGTAATATTTCCCAGACGGATTATGATGCATATTTTATAGACGACAGTAAAATTAATCATTTTTTAAATTATGTTTTTAATAGGGATGATCGTTATCCCGATATGCCATTGATATCAGTCGTGACGGATTATGTGGTGATTGACCGCAGTAACTTTAATTTTAATTATGAAAGAATTTGTCATAAGTGCATGGCTGAATATAAGGCCAAACATAAATTGTATAAATTACCCGATTTATGTGAAATGATGGTTTATGATCCTTACGACTATGTAACCAAGTATGGTTTACGAAATATTATAATTAAAAAACTTATTTGGTGTCAGTTTTGTTATAAAGAAAAAAATATAAGATTCAAATCATTAATATACTAATTATGTCTCGCACGACCATTAGTTCAGGCAAGGATAAGATTTTACGTTACAATGGATAAGTACCGAGAAACCTCAGCCCACATCAGGAATCTTGTAGGTCGTCCGTTTCGAACAGTATCAATGGAGATCAGCCCCAAGCTAAAATGATCCACCTCAAACGATTGCTTTGGTATGATAATATCCATTTTACGCTTGTATTAAAAATTATAGGGTGTTTTGATTATAGTGCTTTATATCTATCTTTACACTAATTAACCCTGGGATAAAGAAAGAATGCTTCTCAATTGGAAAATCATTCTTTTTTATCCCATGTTTGATTAGTGTAAAGAAAATTATAAATCACCATAATCACAATTCAATATAATTCTTTCATACACGTGTAAAATGGATAATATCACCCCCAAGCAGGCGTTTGGGGCTGATCATTTGAGCTAGGGTTTATCCCCCTTGATAGTGTTCGAACCGGTTCCCTACAAGATTCCTGATGTGGGCTGAGGTTTCTCTGTATTTATCCATTGCAACGTAAAATCTCAGCCGAAATGTTTCTTATCCTTACCTGGACAATATTTTAAAACTAATTATTTAATAAAAATGTAATAAAAAATGTTTAAAAATGTAATAAAAATTGTTAATAAAAATGTACCTATTGCAATAAAATGTAATAAAAATTGATAATAAAAATGTACCTAGGGTTAATAAATAAACAAATGTATTGGGTAGTAATTTGTTTCATTATCTTTCAAGATGACCTCTGAAGCGGATGTCTTTTACAGGTTTTTTAAAATGGGCATTAATCATTTAAATGTGAAAGAAATAGAAAAAATTCCGGTTAAATATATACAGTTATGTAGTACAACCTCACAAATACTTGAGACGTGGGCAATAATACCTGATAATTATAAACGCGAATTGATTGAATATTTACCGTGTTTTACCCATTATAATACTGGAAGAGATCAGTTTGACGGATTACCGCCTTCAATAATACGCTGTCCTATGTGTAAAAGTGTTAAAGTTGTGACTTTCGATTATTAAAAAAAGCAATATGAATGGTATAATTATTTTGACTGCAATAATAAATACAACCCTATATATAGGGTGTTCTGAAAATTACAAACAAGTTTATGGATGTATCAAATATGACGAAGATTTTTCCAATGTCGAAAATTGTTCATGGAAATTATTAAATATAACAAAAGATATTTGTACCCTTAATTTTTACGAAACGGATTTCTTCTATTACAAGTTAAAATTTCAAGATTCCCGGATTATCGAAACCCCCTGGAAAAAAGTAATAATAAATTGTAATCTGCCATATGATTATAATATGCTTATCTGCGAAGGAAGCTTGGGGTGTGCAATGATGATTTCATACATCTATGTATATTATTATATGAAGAAACGTAATGACATCTATCGAATGAATGATCAATTATCAAATGTATAAAATTAGGTTTCTATATTTTATAAATAAAAATTGTTAATAAATAATATATTTTTTATTTAAAAAGTGATATTACAATATTTTTGATTTACAAGGGGTTTACAATGCCGGAAAAGGGATTGTAAGTATATATAGAGTCCGCTAAAATTAAGACATAAGCCGTTGTATTAGCAGGAAATTCTTTCAAGGATTCAATTTCCAATTTCACATTTATTATTCCGTCCTCGATTTTTTCATTTTGTTTTGACATGTCGATAACAAAGATTGGACCATCCTTAAATGCTTGATAGTCTAAAAGCGGCGCTTGCTTTCCATAATATTTATATTGAAAACATATGTAATCATCAAATGCTAGCGTGTAACTATTTTTACTAAAGTCGTTACGCCTTTTATCGTAGGGATATCTGGCATTATTAACGAAACCTATAACGTCGCTGATTTCACAATTAGATAAGGATGATGCATTTTCTTTTATATTATTGCGTTTATTAGTTTGAAAAGCTACAAACAACCAGCGGGGGCGTCTACTTCCTATAGTATTTTGAACTGGCCAAATAAATAAATTTGTATTGGTTGGAAGCGCGGGATAGTTGTATAGATGACGTCCATGAAATCCAATTTTGATCTCCTTCTCATGTTTTATGTTCTCGTATATCGATAATTTTGCAGAATCTGAGGGCGTGATGTGAGGCATTCTCCAATTAATTTTTGTTATTTTGATTGATACTTCAGTATCGCTGATGTAACAATTTTCATCTGATTTCGATCTGATCAATATTAGCTCTTGACGCATGTTTATTATATTACGTTTGTATCCTGCTGCGAAACCTAGGATATGACTAAGAGGTATCATAACCGTGAAGTTAAAATTGTCTGAATCACATAATTGCATTTCGGAATTTGTAAGACTCCAGCCGGCATGTGATAATGCCCTAACATCTTCTTCACTATATCCACACCTACCGTAAATAGATGTGACTATACCGGGATTTCTGCAAGCATCAATTACGATATCACCTAGCTGGTACCGTATTTCCTCAAATAAAAATAAAGGATTGTTAAGTTGAAATGGTTTCGAAGCATCTTTTGGTGTAATAGAGCCTTGGATATATATCTTGCTATCATGACTGGCAGTTACAAGATCATTTTTTTCAATTACCAATCTTATCTCATCTGAATTATCGAATGAATTATTGTACGGATGGTAGGTATGAACATAATTTTCCACAACCAAGTCTTTGTGAAAAACGTCCATAAAAATATTATTTAATGATTGTTCTTCTTGCATTTTACTCTATAGCCTAAGGACTTCAAAAAACTAATTTCTACTGATGTTAATGCTTCAACGGTTGGCGGTTTTATAGCGGTGGATGTGTAATTTGTTAGTTTTATATTATTAAGATTTAATCCCATATCGTTTTAATTCCAACCGAATTGTGACTTGCTCGGAGCCGAAATCTATTAGTTCGCCGGTCTGATCAACCAGTTTCAACGTTACGTTGTGAATAGTATTACAGAGTACGGGTAAATATATAGGATTGCTAGGCTCCTTAATTAATCTGTACCCGGGCTCCACCGACACGCCAAATTCGAAAATTGTATGACCTTTTATTCCATTTCTATACGACCCTCCAATAATATTGCAGTCAACATGTATATCTGTAGCTTTCATTATTCGAACGTCGAGATCCGATTCATGCGTGATATTGGGCTCTAATATTTGCTTACTAAAACCAAGCATTCGTCCAATCGAATCAGATTTAGTAAAGTCAATTTGATATGGCGATGTAATTTCAACTTTGAGGGTATTGTGGTTTGCTCGTATTTCCAATTTATCACCTACCGAAGCTTTGATGACGTCATACAACTCATTTATTTCGTAAGCACCGTAAGGAATATTACAAATCTTATCGGCGTAATAAACTTTGTCATTGCCCTTGAAAATATTTTTTATAGAATTACAACCGTAAAAACCTATCAAGCCCAAAACATATTCTTGATTAGGATCTAATTGAATCGGAGGATAATAATCCACTGTAAGCTCATTACCGATACCTTGTAAGGTCAGTGTCAAGGACATGATTAAAATAATATTTTTATCACATAATTATTTATTCATATAAAAATTTTAAACATAAATGACCGCATACTACAGAATTAAACGATTGTACGCGATTATAATTATATACAATTTTACAATTTTTAAAATATTTTATTAGCTCTATCGGTGGCCTCAAATCACCAAATGGATCAAAGTAAATCAGATTACGGCGATGTTTTTTATAACAAGTCCAATGCGTTCCTGGTCCTGAATTAACATCCAAATTAATTATACCGCACTCGATGTTCTTTGGCCTCGAAGGCAAGGTATCTCTCATAAATACACCTCTAAAATTAGGAATATTTTTAGCAAATTTTCTTAAATCCACATCTGTCAGAGCTCTTCGAGGCAAATTATTCAGTTTTTTGAATACGGTCTCAAGTATAACGCCGCACCTTTCTTGTATGGTTTCAGATATAATGCTTCGCCTTTTTTCCCCATAGCTATAGCTTCAATCATTTTGTTATGACGACTATTTTCATCCAATTGTTTTTGAGATGCTTTAGCTTTATTAACTGCCGACGCGATGCCGGAAGCACCCCCAGCCAGCGCGCCAACGGCTGACAGTCCAGCAAATAGGGGTATTAGGAAAGGTAAAATACCACCTTGTTTGGGTATAGGTATAACGCGAGGAATTTTAATATATTTTTTACCTCCAATACGTTTGATTGCTCGCTTTGCAGCGATAAGAACATTTTTGATATTATTTTTATCGCTTCCTTTTCCGGCGTCTCGTAATATAGTATTTATAATACCTTTTCCTAACACAACTTTACGTTTACGCATACCCATTCCTAATTTTCTTTTTGCTTTCATTGCAGTTGTCACAGACCATGCTGCGGCCTTTTCACCAATACTAGCGTCTTTAGACATGACTCGTTCCCACGCTCTTTCTTGCAATACGTGATCTGCCTGATGGCGATCTTTTAAATCTTTATATTTAGAGTATGCGATATCGTGTTCTTTACAGGCAGCGTCCAAAGGATTTATCCCGGGATCGCCTCTGGCTAATCGTTTTTTTAATTTAGTCCCTGGACCACAATATTGATAACCCGGTATATGAAGCTCGAACGGCAAGTTATTTATAGTAGAGTTGACTAACCCGTCACCTCCGTGGATAAGCATTTAATAATGATAATATTATCAACAAACATGTATATATATGTTACGATTACTCAAAATTCTTCAGATACCTTGATGTCGTCATTGTGATAGCACCCCTGAAAAAATTAATGATTATGCTCATTTATAAATACTATATAATATATTATAATACATTTGCGCATTGCTGAAAAAAAATGAAAATGCAAGGAAGTCGACTTTGTTGGTTTTTACCACCCTCTGGTCCGAACAGGTGCCTAGTGGAGAGCAGGTAGATGCGCCGGTAGTGGAAATGATAATACTGATTTAACCATAAATTACCGCTATATATATATATATATATATATGTATGTAGATATCTCTGAACATCTATAATAAAAGTTTTACACACATGATGAAGTTTGTTCAGCAATCGTCAACATT
The DNA here is from genome assembly GCA_932274525.1 of Podabrus alpinus. Taxonomy (NCBI): domain Eukaryota; kingdom Metazoa; phylum Arthropoda; class Insecta; order Coleoptera; family Cantharidae; genus Podabrus; species Podabrus alpinus. The sequence goes on from OW026452.1 coordinate 33,845,147, forward strand.
AAAAGTAGATAATCATGATATTAAAATGAATAACGTAAGCAAGCATGGAAATTTATTTCCTAATACAGTTAGAGCTATAATAGCCGGTAGTTCAGGTTCTGGAAAAACAAATGTGCTCATAAGCCTCATCGAAAATCCCAACGGATTAAAATTTAGAAATGTATATGTATATTCAAAGTCACTGCATCAACCAAAGTATCAATACCTGAAAAATGTGTTGGAGCCCATGAAAGGTTTGGGATACTATACATTCAGTCAACATGACGAGGTTGTACCCGTAAGCGATGCTAAGCCTAACTCAATAATGGTGTTTGACGATGTCATCATGGATAATAGTTCAAGTGTTAAAGATTATTTTTGTATGGGGCGCCATAATGAGATAGATTCGTTCTTTCTCTGTCAAACTTATTCAAAGATCCCCAAGCAATTGGTGCGGGATAATGCAAACTTTATAATTTTATTTAAACAAGATGTTTTAAATTTAAAACACGTATATGACGATCATGTAGGTACCGACATGAATTTTGAAAAATTTCGTACAATGTGCTCAGAATGCTGGAAAGAATCATATGGATTTATTGTAATCAGTGTGGAATCGGACATAAACGAGGGGCGATATAGAAAAGGATTTGACTGTTATATAAGGATTTGAATTGACTCATTATTATTATTATCAGCACAACTATCGTGTATATCAGTTTATCCAGATCAACAGGTCTGTTCAAAGCAGTTCATCCAGATCAACAGGTCTGTTCAAAAGCAGTTCATCCAGATCAACAGGTCTGTTCAAAGCAGTTCATCCAGATCAACAGGTCTGTTCAAAAGCAGTTCAAAGCTGTTCAAAAGCTGTTCAAAGCTGTTCAAAGCAGTTCATCCAGATCAACAGGTCTGTTCAAAAGCAGTTCAAAGCTGTTCAAAAGCAGTTCATACAGATCAACAGGTCTGTTCAAAAGCAGTTCAAAGCAGTTCAAAGCAGTTCAAAAGCAGTTCAAAGCAGTTCAAAAGCGGTTCATACAGATCAACAGGTCTGTTCAAAAGCAGTTCAAAGCAGTTCAAAGCAGTTCAAAGCAGTTCAAAAGCAGTTCAAAGCAGTTCAAAAGCAGTTCATCCAGATCAACAGGTCTGTTCAAAAGCAGTTCAAAGCTGTTCAAAAGCTGTTCATCCAGATCAAGTGCTTTTAGTTGAACTTTGTAAAAATGGACTCTAATGACATTGAATTGACTAAAAAAATTATCAAGGCACGTAAATCTATAAAAGGAAAGTTTAAAGAACTTAATCGTAATCAGAGTGAAGTACAAAGAGTCGCCCAAGAGGTCTATAAACCAATTACGGAACCGATTAAAGAATTGGTAGCTACAACAAAATCTAAGATTGCTTTGAAAAAATTGTTAAAAATCAAACCTCAAGTCAAAGTTGAACCCAAAGAATCTGATAGCGAAGATGAGTATATGGATGCTTCTAATGTGTATGATACCTCTTTATCTCACCAATACACCGACATGTCGGTGCATGATGTCGAAGGTATAATGGATCACCGTTATGGGGTTCACCATGACGCTGAAAATGGTTGGGGAATTGGAAATAAATTAATTACATTTAAAAACGACGATTTCACCATTGATGATAAAATATTTGAGGGCACCCCAGGATTGTATGAATTGTTATTTAAAAAAGCACCTAGGAATTATAACGAAGATGACTTGAAGCAATATAAAAAAATTTTAATACACACTAGCGCCCATAAACGTTTATATAATGCCGCCAATCAATTACATGGTAATAAAAGCATGAAATATAAGACAATAATTAAACCCTTGTTTCAAACTATCGGTAAAGGCTTGGTACAAAATGTTAAAAATGTTAATAATAAATCAATTGAATACGTTTACTGGAATACCCCCTCCGAATTGGTGCAACGTTTAATGCTCCTTCACGCGTCCAAAGACGCTGGAAATACTGGTCACGATAATGAAATTTTAGCTATCGAGGAAGAACTTAGAGAAGCCAATATCATAGTATAAATATTATTTACCCTTGTATAATTAAATCATTTTTAAGATGGCCGTCGATATATTCGGACAAAGTACAGTTTTTAATCAAAAAGGTCGAAAAGGTGATCCTGGTATTGGGTTTAAATATACTAAGGAGGGTAATTACGATATTCAATTAAAACGATTAACTAACTTATCTGAGGCCATTGGCGATTGTGATTCCGCTACTAAGAAATATGTCGATGTTTGTAAAAATACTCTTATTCAAAGAATTGATAAACTTGATACTGCAATTAAAAGTCAGAGTGGTGCGCTAAATACACTTTCAAACGATTTGAAGCTTATTTTAAGTGATAGTATACCAAATCTTTCTCGAAGAATTGATAATCTTTATACTGTGATTGCAAGTCAAGGTGGTGGGCTAGTTACACTTTCAAATGATTTGAAGCTTATTTTAAGTGATAGTATGCCAAATCTTTCTCGAAGAATTGATAATCTTTATACTGTGATTGCAAGTCAAGGTGATGGGCTAGTTGTACTTTCAAATGATTTGAAGCTTTTAAGTGATAGTATGCCAAATGTTAATCTAAGAATTAATAATATTGCTGATGATATTGATGATGATGATATTGATGAATTGGACCCTATAAATCCGCTTGATGGTAATGATCCTAGTATAGTAGCACATAAGCATCTCATCAACTATGACAAGTAGTAAAAGAGGTATTGTCGATGAAATTCATAAGCCTGTTAGAAAAAATTTTCCTCGAAGATCTATAATAATCATGGGATATGACGACCTATGGCAAGCAGATCTTGCCGAATTTATACCGCACTTTAAGTTAAATAAAGGTTACAAGTACATCCTATTGGTTATCGACTGCTTTTCCAAGTTTTTGTGGACTCGTGCACTAAAATCTAAAAATGCTTCTGAAGTTAGCGAGGCATTATCGTCAATCTTAAAACAAGGACGTCGACCCAAAAATCTTCAAACTGACGACGGCAAAGAATTTTATAATAAAAACTTTAAAACGTTAATGACTTTAAATAAAATCAATCATTACTCTACTTATAGTGTTAAAAAAGCTTCAATAGTTGAGCGTGTAATAAGAACAATTAAAAATTGGCTTTACAAGGAATTTAGCTTTAGAGGTAAATACAAATGGATCGACATTATTCAAGATGTTACCCAAAAATATAATAATACTCGTCATCGTACTATAGGCATAAAGCCTTCACAAGTTAAACCGTCCACGAAACTGGACGTTTTCAATGTTAAAAAAATATTACAAAAATCTAAGTTTAAGGTGGGCGACTTTGTTAGAATTAGTAAATATAAATCTATATTCGCTAAGGGTTATACTGGAAATTGGACTGCTGAAATATTCAAAATATATAAAATAAGTAGAGGAAATCCTACGACTTATTTGATTGAGGATTACGCTGGAGCTCCCATAAAGGGGCAGTTTTATAAAGAGGAACTTTTAAAAACCTCTTATCCCGATACATTTCTGGTAGAAAAAGTGTTGCGTAAACGCGGTGATAAATTATACGTCAAGTGGTTAGGCTATAAGGATCCGACATGGATCTCCAAATCGGCAATAGAGTAAAATTTACCCCACATGTTGAAATTAAATATATACATCATTGGAAATTCGCACATCGGCAAGCAAGAAAAGGACCTTGGGGGCAGATCGCTCTGGATAGATTTCGTTTTCAAAATAGAATAAATAATTTAGAACCTATTATAACTCCTATTTTAATAAAACAAATAAAACAAATGTAAAAAATTATGTTTTTTATTCAACTATAATATTATTGCATAATTCTCCAATGACCCCAAGCCATTGTATCGGTGGTATTTGATGATAATCGCCTTTTATCATCGTTGGCACTTAGTGTAATTTTTGTTTGTTTTAAACTATAAACATTATGGTTAAATGATCTGATACAATTTTGCTCTCGTAATACCAAATTATTATTTACTAGACAATCTATATAATCATTAAAAGTAATTGAATTTTTTACAACATAGCCTTTTGTGCCCTTGGCTTTCTTTATACAGTCCTCACCATCTACACGTACACTATACATTTTAGATCTTAATCCTACAAAGTCACTCGTCACTTTACCATTCATTTCATCTTTCATCAACCCAGGAACTTTCTTATTTACAAGGGGTATTCCATAGGAATTATTAGGATGATAATCGCTCGTATCGAACAAATTAGTGTTTGATTTAATTATGTCATAAAAGTCTGGACATTTCACATGATAAATCAATGAATCCGTATCGCAGTACATTATTTTAGTTGGATATCCCGTATTTACCATGAAATCATAATGAAAAGAGTATAATGAGGTTTTAGATATGTCTAACACAGACATGCCTACATAAACAGGTTTATTCATTTTAATTTCTAAGGCGTTCATTTCAATAATAACTAAATTCTTATCGATAATCGTACGACTATGAAAATTGGGTTTAGCAATTAAAACTTTAGCGCTATATCTACCATCCCATTTTGAAATCAACTTTACTACTTTGCGCTTGCGCACGTCTTCCATTGTCTTACCAAAGGTGGCGTTGTTCATCAACTTGTAAAAATTTTTTTCAAAATTATTACAAGCTTTGGTTCTCATCGAGGTGTTCAAGTCAATGTATGGTTTTAACCATGCCGATTGTTTAAACTGCAAAACTCGATGGATTTTTTTAATTTTAAGTCCATGCTTTAACGCCTGCTTTAAGGCACGATAATGTATGACGTAGCGTTCTTTATCGTAAAGCGTTGTAAGTAGTTTTGGTTGTTTCGATCCGGGAGGATTAAGTTTTTGAGGACAAAATGGTAAATCGTTATGAAGATAATGTAATTCCTTTGGATATTCCAAATCAACCTCCAAAATATACCCGATTTTACTATCATCTGATATTTGATTAACGTTTATATCTATATTCGAACACCATTTAAAGCCTCCGGAAGGAAGTGCTTGCGACATTGCATATCCATATAAATTATTAACATCGAGATATTGAAGATATGATGTTTCCTTCTGAGGATCGAAATCGGACATGTACTTGTTATTAGCCCGAGCATATCTATTGGAACATTGCGAAATTCCACCACGAATACCGCGCTCAATGAACATTAGCATATCAATATCACTAATTAAATCAAGTTCTATTCGCGTATATTTGAGCATTGCATCCCAAGTGAGGCCCGGAGCACTTACGTAATGGGTGGCATCTAATCCGTACACCTTATAACATGTATCACGGAAATTTTCAAATACATCGGCCAGCAACAAAACGTCAGTTTTCAAGTACAAGTCCGAGTACTCACCCAAAGTTTTAAGATTGAACACATTCCAAACATTTTTAGCATGATTATAATCTGCGTCTGAAATATGCTCTTCTTTTAAATTATTATAAAATTTAAATTTCGCGGGTAATGAAGTTTCATCAAGAATGTCAAGGGATTTCACATAATCATATGGGAATACGCCTTTACGTTTTAATAAATTAAATTCCGTCTTATCGGGATATTCGACTTCGGTAATTTTGAAGTTATTTAAATAAGAAACTAATCCTTCCAATGACTGAGGCATAAATCTAAATGAGTCTATGAATTTAAATTTAATTTTGGAACCTTCAATTGATTTGGAGAATGATATGTATTTATCCTTATTTACGGGAAGTACAAATATACTACCTTCAATTTCCTGGGCAATATCCTTAATTAAAAAGTGAGCATCGTAATTGCTAAGATTATGACAAATGATACTAATTATCCAACTTAACGGTCTTTTTTGATAACCTTCTTCTTGGAGTACGTGACCGGATGCGATAAGACCCTGCCTGCCGTAAGACCCTGCCTGCCGACTCTGATAAGGACCCCAACATCCTGTTTACCAACTTAACGGTCTTTTTCGAACCTGATAAAGACACCCCCTTGATAAGGACCCCAACATCCTGCCTCGCTAATTAGGTGTTATCATCTCTGATAGTGATAGTGACCTCGAAACCCCGGCTAGACCGGAAGTGAAATATAGTTTGAATAGCCCCATAAGAGTTAACATGGGGAAAATCCTCCCATACCCGCCTTCCTCAACTACTTTCAAGTCCCGTGAGCACAATTATTTTAAGATTTTTAACCCTCAGTTCACCATACAAAATTAGTACTATATAACTGAAAATAATGGATCATGTAATTAACTTCAGATTGGTCTGATTAAACTCCTGATATGTTACGGACTCCCATTTCTGAACAGATTAGAAGGATTCGACTGCAGATGTAACTGGTGATCGTAGCAAAGGTTCTCTTTTGCACTTATTTCATGAATTACTTACAACTGTAACGTTTAACGTAAGAATAATAAATTTATCGGAAATTTAAGCAATGCAAATTGGTGTAACTTGGCCGATAGAAAAACGCAATTTCTGGACATCCAGAAGCAATTCGCACGAGAGGAACATCGTGAAAAGATCGAATTCCTCAAAGTGCAAATTAGAATTGACAATAATGCGCGAGAACACATAGCAAAAATGGAGGGGCTTTGTACCAATTGTAGGAAATAAACTTTTTCAAATAAATATCAGTTATAAGAAATTGTGTTTTTCCAATGAACAAATTAACTTAAAATGCACAAAAAATCAAAAATACAGACCAAATAAAGAACGAAAATTTGTGTATGACGGATTGTATGACGTTTTACAAAATTATTTCACTGCCTACCAACATTACATAATTTTTCGAATAATTAACCCTGTTCACAAAAGTCAGTTACTAAAAAATCCAAACATGACTAATTTTGTGGTTAAAGCTGTAACCTAGGTTAATTAACCACTATTTTAACCTACAACTGAACAACTGGGCCTTAGGCCATATTGTTGATAACAGGTTACATTAATTTTGAGGACATAACAGTTCTCACGGGTTCTTGATTACATAGGTATTTTATCGTTTTATAAAACTATTAGGCATACCAACCTCATGACAAATGATGTAAAAATGGCCGCCTGATGGCAGTCAATTGTTTGTTTACCTGTTTGGCAAAAATATTTGTCTTATTTTGGCAAACTTTTGTATTTAAGTACATACGTACATTAGCAAAAATAAATTAAATATGCAAAAAAATTATAAATTCTTATAAACACAGAAAATGTTTGACATCTGTCATCGGGCGTCCATATTGTATTCGAAAAATATCAAGTGATGTGAAATGTCTAAGACAGCGCAGGTCCGCACCTTTGATCTTTGTGTTCCAAAAATTTTTCAAAAGGCTTGGTTCATCAATTGTGAATAGGTGGCGCTTTGAATGAAATAGAACTTTTCATTTTGGTTTAAACAGCCAGCGACGACTGTCTCGCCGCAGTAATTGTGAAGTAAAATGAGCAATTTTATGCGCACGCGCTAGAATAATGGTCATTCGTGTTATTAGGCAAAATGAGAAACGTTATAAATTTTGACGTTTCTCATTTTTCGTAATAACACTAATTATTACTGAGGTTAAGTAATAATATTTGTTATATTTTAATAATTTTTAATTTAGACTGGTAATGTAGGTATTATTTTTATATATTATATTAAGAAAAGTAATTTTGAATGTTTTTAACTAATATTTTAGAACAAGTTGGTTAAGTAAACAAAACGCAAGATGAGTAATAAAAGCCAAGAAGTTATTATTTGCGACTTTGTCATAAAACATTGCGATCTGCAGCTACTCTAACGACACAAACGAAAATTTCATTGCTTGCCTGAAGATAATTTGGAACCTAATAAAATATGTGCGAAATTTGTGGACGAAAATTCTCATCAAAGTTTAATGTAAAACGGCATATAAAAGAAACTTGTAAAGAAAGTGAATCAATTAAAAAGAGCGATTGCTTTACTTGCATGGGTTGTGAACGAACAAACTCATCCAAATTTACTTTGAATCATATAGGCAAATTGAAGATAATGTTATTTAATTTTGTTAAAATGAAAAAATAATTAATTTTTAATACTAATTTATTATAAAAAATAATAACGAAAAACAATTTTAAATAAAATTTCACTTTTGTTCCGTATAAGTATGGTCAAATGTTGTGTGGATGTTTGTGACTTCTAGTAAATTATTCATCAACCCTTCTTTTATATTTTCTGATTCAATTGGAGTTGCTAATTGTAATCGATTGGTCTTTGAAATTCGTTTTTTTGTTGAAAAAAAAACGAGTTTGTTTATCAATATTTTGTTTTACATTGACCTCTTCAACAATATTCAAAGCAACGGAACCTGTATTTAGTATCGCTATGGTATTATCCAAATTTCTGATTACCTTTCTCTGATCTTCATCATTTAAATGAAGATTGTTTTTTATTAAACCAGCAATCATGTCGGGTTTTTTTTGCATAATTTCAAAAACGGTTTTTTCAGCAATTTCATTTCTCACATCCTTGCTTAGAAACGTCCGTCCAATATCCATACAATGTCCAACATGGGTTTTACAAAAGGAAACACTAATGAATGAATTTTCAGTGAAAATTACATCCATTCTTGCTGTGCAAACAAAACCTGTTTTATTAGTTAAAAGTCCCTTCGGAGCTCGTATATTTTGACCAGCACCTCTTTGTTGAAAAGAACGGTGACAATTGTAGTATCTTGTAATGGTATTGCCAGTTTGTTTCGCACCTGTATCTTGGACGTAACTTGAAACGGTCTCATATTCAATTGCATTCTTCCAATTTTTGAATTCTTCTTCCGATTTAAATGTATGTTCTTCAACGAGAAGATCGATTTCGTGAATTATAACAATGTGATTGTGTAACAAGTTCTTTCTTGCAAAATGCTCTTCGCACAGCGGACATTTAATCCTCGCTTTAATATTTTTTTTGTCAATACTGTTTTGAAGAGCTAATTCACAACACTGCTCTGAATGACGATTCAAAGCAAAGTTGGACGAGTATGTTCGTCCACAACCCATGCAAGTAAAGCAATCGCTCTTTTTAATTGATTCGCTTTCTTTACAAGTTTCTTTCATATGCCGTTTTAAATTAAACTTTGATGAGAATTTTCGTCCACAAATTTCGCACATAAACCTATTAGGTTCCAAATCATCTTCAGGCAAGCAATGAAATTTTCGTTTATGTGTCGTTAGAGTAGCCACAGATCGGAATGTTTTATTACAAACGTCGCTAATAATAATTTCTTGGCTTTCATTTCGTCTCATATTGCGTTTTGTTTACTTAACCAACTTGTTCTAAAATATTTACTAAAAACATTCAAAATTACTTTTCTTAGTATATACCCATCTACTAAATAACATTTTTTTAAAATATAAAAAAAATTATTACTTAACCACAGTTTTATTACTTTTGACGTTTCTCATTTTGCCCAATAACACGAAACGAGTTTCTCATTTTGCCTAATAACACAAAACGCTATTATTCTAGCGCGTGCGCATAAAATTGCTCATTTTTTTCACAATTACTGCGGCGAGACAGCCGTAGCCAACGAGGCTTTCTTGTTATGATCGTTCTAATACGTAAAACCTGCTCTGCTCATTCACCACACTAAAATCACGTTATTACATCTGGTGCAGAGAAAAAATCGAATAGTAAAAATGTGTAGACTAGTACACAAAGTATTTGCAAGGCACGCTGTTGGCTTGGGAGGAGACGAACAATAGACGATCAAGGAATTGTTGAATTCCGAATTGTTTGAACAATCGAATTGTTCGTCGAACTGTTTACTCACAAGGCCACCAGCGGCGTCGATATTGGTCCTGCATTCTGGAAGATAACAGTCGTTCAAAAATCTTCCCTAGGTGGTCCAGGACGCAGATCGGTCTGTAGGGGCATCATTTCCTTTCACTGATTAAAACCAATTTGGCCGTCTTCCACTGCCTTGAGTAGGTACTCTCCTTTCTCCAAGTACTTGTTAAATTCTCGATCTCGAGAGTCTCGCTCACACCCGAATGATTTCCTTTAATATCGCGGCCAGCACTCCGTCAGGGACTGGGGTTTTGTCGGTCGTCATCTTCCTTGCGACATCCTGAAGGTCTTCCGGTTGTAGTGATGGGATTTGGTCGATTTCTTCCTGCGGGGAGTAGTCGCTCACCTTTCGATCACCTCCCTAAGCCGTGATTTTGTTGTCCTTACCAGCTTCTTGTGACAATTCGGTTGGCGTCTCCATTTTCTTTTCTAGCTAATGTTAATTTAATATTGGTCAACGTTTCGGCATTGATTCCGGGTAGTCTCCGGAGCCTTGGGTGCCGCCATGCACCCACATGAGTATTCGTAGAAATACTGTCTGCGGTGTTTCTTCGTTATTAAAAGAGTGAAATTGGTTTTTTATGTATGGTGAAAGCAATTGCCTTTCTTATAATTAATTTCCATAATTAACATAAACAGAAGCAAATATACTCAAAGAAGCCTGAAATTTAATCTTCTCAATTTACAGCTTTCAGTCGCTAATCGCTTCGTTGCTTTGATAGTTCATTCAAATGTGGTTTATGCTCATGATTTACGGTATTTGGCACATAATAAAAGGATATATCCCTTCGGCCTAGATATATGCTAACTGCTTATCGTCAAATTACTTGAAGTTTCCAAAGATTTAACGTCGTTTTCCACACTCTGTAAATCTTCCGAGGGTAGCACTTCGGCCATATTCGTCATAACAGGTTTCGTTACTTCTGAGGACTTAAAAGTGCTCGTAGATTGGTACATCACCCTTCTTAATCCAAGAAAATATTGTGTTGATTCTTGATTATATTATAGTTTATTAAAGAATAGTATACGACCAACGCTTCCCCATCAAGGCTACAAGTACTTCATGTGGAATACTTAGATGGCGCTGCAAAATTAATCTTAAAGCAGTGGCGGATTTATAAGCCCCTATAGCGGCTTTAGCCCCCCTGGGCCTAGCAAGGAAAAATAAATTTTCTTGGTAATAGAAATTGTAAACTATCAAATAATTTGGTGTTAAATCTGAAAAATGTGAATTCATTTATTTACAATAAAATTTACCCTCAGACAGGTAAATTTTTAGGATTAGGTATGTAGTAAATATTTTTCACTGGAAACTGTGGCTATCTTACGCCCATGTAGCGCCTCCCTAAAAATGAATAAAGATAATTTAAAGTCGTGGCGGCTGGTACGTGGAGAGCGACGGGGCGCTGCACTCCCTAAGTAAAATAGCAACTCGGAATAATATTTTTTCGTGCGAATGCACCGTGGTAGTTGTAAATAAAACCATTTAATTGTAAATTGTTTACATGTCATTTAATTTTTACATTTATTCGTTATTTTTAATTTCATGCATAAGCTAGTACAGTGTGCAAATAAAAGCCAAGGTAAATTCAACCTATAGTCCATCCGTTTTAAGAATGCAGAACTAGATTGTACTAAAATTGTAAACTCGGAACGTGATTGGTTAAAATTTTTACAGGTTTACACTGCCAAAATTTTATTTGCGATTGATGACTCACGAATATTTTTTTCTAAAAGTTTCTGGCAAATTTAAATAATTTGTATAAGATAAATTGCTATTTGATAAAAAAATACTTTTAACTCGATTATTTCAAGTATCAAATAAGTGACATTTGGTTTTAGTCATTCATACACTTTAATTATTTGACGTTTCCCAGTGTAAATCTGACTTGCCGTTCAAGGCAACCTCTACTGCAATCCAAAACCAGATAGACTGTAGTGGTTTCTTCACATTTCATTTCAAACAAAGCAAATTGTTCAGAGGTTCCGAGACGTTTTTATATTCACTAAAATTGTCTATGGTTAACCCAAATAAGATACAATCCATAGGCGCACCAAGAAGTAATAAATTATATGATTTTTTAAGTATTGAAATTATCAAAATTATTGTTGCACGGGCTTTTTGCAATTTTTATTTATATCATCACATCACTAAGTAGTGTTTTTTTTAAACTAAAATTTGTGTTCTAGACTATAAAATTTGATATTTTAAAAGTTTAGAATAATGATTGAAGAAAAATCAGTACTCAAAAACACAAATAGCGGCTACCTACAAAAAAATATATTCATAAATATTCGAATAATCACTTCACGTCATTTTTCCATAACAGTTACCAAAGACGAGCAAAGATATTTTAAGCTACAAAGAATGGCCGATCGTTCCTAAACATGTTGTGAGAATCGAGAGAATATCAAAATATCATAGCAATATGTACTTTAATACATACAATACATTTAATACATTTAATAATACTTTACAATATTAAGTGTTCTTAGTGAACATTTAAGGTCACAAAATTTATAACTAAAGGTTTTACAACTCGCCGGTATGAATTTTTAAATGCCTTTTTAAATTTGACCGTTGTGAACATTTATAGTCACAAATTTCACAACCGAAAGGCTTTTCGCCGGTATGAGTTTTTAAATGGTTTTTTAAACTGGCACGTCGTCAACATTTATAGTCACAAATTTCACAACCGAAGGGCTTTTCACCGGTATGAGTTTTTAAATGGCTTTTTAACTTTGACCAATCTGAACATTTATAGTCACAAATTTCACAACCGAAAGGTTTTTCGCCGGTATGAGTACATAAATGCATTTTTAACTTTGACCGTTCTGAACAATTATAGTCACAAATTTCACAACCAAAAGGCTTTTCGCCGGTATGAGTTTTTAAATGCTTTCTTAAATTTGACCGTTGTGAACATTTATAGTCACAAATTTCACAACCGAAAGGTTTTTCGCCGGTATGAGTACTTAAATGCATTTTTAACTTTGACCGTTCTGAACAATTAGTCACAAATTTCACAACCGAAAGGCTTTTCGCCGGTATGAGTTTTTAAATGCTTTCTTAAATTTGACCGTTGTGAACATTTATAGTCACAAATTTCACAACCGAAAGGTTTTTCGCCGGTATGAGTACTTAAATGCATTTTTAACTTTGACCGTTCTGAACAATTATAGTCACAAATTTCACAACCGAAAGGCTTTTCGCCGGTATGAGTTTTTAAATGCTTTCTTAAATTTGACCGTTGTGAACATTTATAGTCACAAATTTCACAACCGAAAGGTTTTTCGCCGGTATGAGTTCTTAATTGCATACATAGAGGTATATATTAAAACTACTGGAGGCACCACCTGCATATAATCCCTATAGAGATAAAACGGTCCGATTTTACTGACGTTCCCCCACTCCTTAAAGGTATAAACTCGACTTGACATTCTATAATAACGTGGTAAAGATAGCAATGACAGCAATGACAGCAAAATGGTATTTTAGGTTAACATTTTAAATAATGTGTGTATTTTTAATTAAAAACCACAATATAATATGTCTACAATTATTTTAATCATTTATCACATCCTAGTTTCTTATAATTCATTTATTTAAACGTTTAAACATCATTTATCCTATGATTATGCACTACAAGATTTGACAGAATCCTTTAAGGAGTGGGGGAAACGTCGGACCGTTTTGTTGCATCTAGTGGTGTCTCCAGTAGTTTTAATATATACCTCTATGATTGCATATTTTACTTTGACCGTTCTGAACATTTATAGTCACAAATTTCACAACCGAAAGGTTTTTCGCCGGTATGAGTTCTTAAATGCAGTTTTAAACTTGACCGTTGTGAACATTTATAGTCACAAATTTTACAACCGAAAGGCTTTTCTCCGGTATGAGTTTTTAAATGCTTTTTTAAACTTGAACGATCTGAACATTTATAGTCACAAATTTCACAACCGAAAGGTTTTTCTCCGGTATGAGTTTTTAAATGCCTTTTTAAACTTGAACAATCTGAACATTTATAGTCACAAATTTCACAACCAAAAGGTTTTTCGCCGGTATGAGTTCTTAAATGCAGTTTTAAACTTGACCGTTGTGAACATTTATAGTCACAAATTTTACAACCGAAAGGCTTTTCTCCGGTATGAGTTTTTAAATGCCTTTTTAAACTTGAACGATCTGAACATTTATAGTCACAAATTTCACAACCGAAAGGTTTTTCTCCGGTATGAGTTTTTAAATGCCTTTTTAAACTTGAACAATCTGAACATTTATAGTCACAAATTTCACAACCGTAAGGTTTTTCGCCGGTATGAGTTCTTAAATGCATTTTTAAACTTGACCGTTCTGAACATTTATAGTCACAAATTTCACAAACGAAAGGCTTTTCGCCGGTATGAGTTTTTAAATGCTTTCTTAAATTTGACCGTTCTGAACATTTATAGTCACAAATTTCACAACCGAAAGGTTTTTCTCCAGTATGAGTTTTTAAATGCCTATTTAAATTTGAACGATCTGAACATTTATAGTCACAAATTTCACAACCGAAAAGTTTTTCGCCGGTATGAGTTCTTAAATGCAGTTTTAAACTTGACCGTTGTGAACATTTATAGTCACAAATTTTACAACCGAAAGGCTTTTCTCCGGTATGAGTTTTTAAATGCCTTTTTAAACTTGAACGATCTGAACATTTATAGTCACAAATTTCACAACCGAAAGGTTTTTCTCCGGTATGAGTTTTTAAATGCCTTTTTAAACTTGAACGATCTGAACATTTATAGTCACAAATTTCACAACCGAAAGGTTTTTCGCCGGTATGAGTTCTTAGATGCATTTTTAAACTTGACCGTTCTGAACATTTATAGTCACAAATTTCACAAACGAAAGGCTTTTCGTCGGTATGAGTTTTTAAATGGTTTTTTAAATGTGATTCTTGAACACATTTATATTTGCAAACTGCACAAGTAAATGAAGAAGAATGAGTTCTTAAATGTCGTACTAATGCTTGCTTACGTGTATATCTATAACCACAAACTGCACAATCGAATACATTTGAACTATTCTGGGTTAATTCCTCACCGTCTTCATTTTTAATGTCGATGGAATGATGCAAATCTTCTAAATTAAATTTCACATCAGCCATCTCTTCTTCTTTAACTACATAACTGCTTACCATCGAATTATTTAGAATTTCCAAAAATTTACCGTCGTTTTCCATAATTTCTAAAGTTTTCGAGGCTTGCGGCACTTGAGCCATATTCTTGATAAAGCGTTTTGTAAATTTTTAAGACGTGAGAGTGCTCATGGATTGGTACAAAATGACCCTTCTTAATCAACAAAATATTGTGTTGATTCTTGATTGTGTCTTATCATTTAACAAAACTACTGACCGCACAAATTACTGATATTTTGCAATGGCGACTATCGCCATTTTATATAAAGTTTTCCACCAGGCGTCATCTAGTGCGGTGTCCGACTAATTAGATTATGGGCCTTAAGGCTGCGCGCAGACTGATAAAGCAATGACGATTTAAGACAAATGGGGATTGTTCGATAAATTGCAAAATTTTGTTAATTTACAATACACGCATGCAATGCTGTTTTTGAATAAGCATTAGTGTCGTCTGGTGGAAAAACAAAATATCGGGGTAATGAAAATTTGTAGTAATACATAGTTTACACGCAGCTTAGTAGCTAATGCTTAGTACTTGTCACTAACACCTGCGTGTAAACTAGCTGAATAGTGCTTAGTATTAGTGAAAATGCCAGTGCGAGTGATTAGGAGCTGATCCTATTTACTAAGTGGCAAGTGGACTCTCCCACCTAATTTAACTAAGCACTTGTCGCTTTGAAACGCAATCCTTTCTCCCCGTTCCTAATGAGGGAACGGCCCAGAGAAGAAAACGACTCACGCAGAAAGTAAAACCTTCTACTTTTATTGCGTGGGATCCTGATGGTAGGTATAAACTAACTCGCTGTAGCGGTGAGCGAGGGTCGTGAGTTCCACTCCGTGCAATGCTGAAAACAAAATGAGGGTACGCCTTCGTCGAAATAAAACAATAATTGAATTGACAATATTTAATAATATCAAATCGACAAAGCAAGCGTGGCTGCGACGTGCTTAAAATATAATGCACGTTAATGAATTTGACAAACGTCACGTCAAAGATGTTACACAAACTGGGAAACCAGAAGGGCAACCCCGCCAATGCAAATGTTGGCTTCAGTGACCAAAAAAATATATACCACCATAAACAAACAAAAAATTAAAGAATACTTTACCGTGAGCTCAGGCAAGTTTACAAACTTAATTGTGACAAATGGCTTCTTGAATGATATGTGGTAGGGAGTGTTGACACAATGGCTTCCCTCTAGGATCCTCGGACGTATACCACCGACGTGATGACACGAACAGCAGGTTTCGGCAGGATGGAACGATGATGGATCGACGGCCCTCAGTAAAATGTATTGGAATGGTACACTATGCAATCCAAAGATATAACAAGATAATTGTCAAAAAAAATGCAATCATCTAAATGACAACAACTTGTTGATTGTCAAAAATAAACACCAGTCGGTTCGCACCAAATAACAGTTGGCAATACTGAACGACTATCGCACAAAGGACAAAATGTGGTCGACCGATACAAAAAATTATTATATCCAGAACGGTTGAATTGGCTGACTAGATATCGGATACGCTCGATTTTCACTAAATCCGTATTCACGGAGAAAATACTAATGGTGGGTTTATGCACCAAATTTAACGTAACGGAACGTAATGTAATGACGCAATGTAACGTAGAGAATAATAGGAGTGTTTATGCATTTTTGTAATTTAAGAATAAGGCATGCGCACTTGAGAATAAAACATGGCTACTTGCAGTTTTATTTCGTCAGTCATCGGTCGTTGTCAAATTGCGGTTTTTTTAGCTAGTGTGATTAAAGTTTATATACTGCTATTTTTCAAAATGCTTCATAAAGGCTCCCAATTCAAAAACGAATATTAGATTCGAAAAGAGCACAAAATTCTAAGTTAAAAGACACTTTAAAAATTTGCATTACGAGAAACTCAAAACCTTCTCAAATTTCAACTCAATAACTTTATTTGAATCTCTCGGGATAAGTAAGACATGTGTAAAATTGCTAAGAATAATTAGATTGATGAATGTGACATCAAAAATAAAACAGAAGATTTAATTAGCTTGAAATTAATTAAAATTGTTTGTTATTTTGTACATAACAATAACCTTAAAAATGTAAAACTTTGAAACCAAATTACTTCAAAAATAACATGTTGTGTGAAAATTTGTTCATATCAAAAATTATGTAATGACTTCATCTATGTGACTCAAGTAATCTTAAGACGTGAATCAACAAAGTTGTTAATAAGGGTGATATTTGTGTAAAACCAAAATTTGTATAAGATGGCGTAACATTAGTCAAAAAGGATCCAAATTATATCACAAAAACGGCATATACCAATGGAATTGCATGGAAAACATCTTTTGGAAACACAATTTCAATGTGGACCGTTAATCTAGAACAGAAACATTTTTTTAATAAAATTTAAAATCCAAAATAATTTAATTTGACTCACATTTTAACAACAGGCCTACCAATTTCATCCATTTTGGATGAAAATCAGTTGACTCCGAGCATTGTAATAGAGCGGATGCGCTTAATTTGTATCCAAAATTAATATCAACAGTTTGGAAGGTCAAATAACAACAATGGCCGACCACAACAACAAACTCTGCTAAATTGTAATTTTCGCAATCAACTCAAACTTCACTGGGATCTAATGATATTGACAATTCACTCAACTTACCGCAATCAATTCGATGTCATCAACAAATTTGGTAAACAACTTTAATAACCACAAAATTTGAATCGAAACGAAACATCAACACGAGGCTACGTGATGTCATCCAACTAGCAACTGAATATGATTCAACAGCGCAGGTGTATTTTACTTATCAAGTGTCATTCGTTTTAAAGGCGACCATACACATATCCTTTTTATTTTGAAACTGCAACTTGACAAATTCTTAAGGTACAGTGAAATTTTTATTTAACATTTACAAACTTTTGCCATCAGCATTTAAAACACAGGACGTGGAATCAAGACTTTCAAGGAAGTGCATCTACTACCACCCTTATTGAAAGGTTTTTCATTCAAACATTATTATTTTATTTTTCAACGTTAAGCTTTAACAAAAGCACCGATATTATTTACAAACATTTAAACCGCTACAGTACAGCGAGAGACTTAATTAATTTACAAATTGATTAAGCACGACAGGAAGAAAAGAAGAAGTCTTTTTAACTTGTAAAATTTGATGAATTAACTGCTTTTATTTGTAAAATTTCATTGATGGTAGATCTGTGATCTACAAATTGTTGTGTAGGTAACCATTTATTTATGTGCGCTTTGCGATTATTTTCATTCAATATAAACATTTCTTTAAAGCTATTGAAATCTTTTTTAATTTCACTCAACAAAAGCAATTACGAACATCCAGAGAGAGCAAATTTTATCAACTTAAAAGATCACCTCCAATTTTAAACAATAGGAACCTACTCCTGAAAGTGTCATTGACTGAGTTAGTAAGAAGGGGCATAAGTGTTGAACATCCCTTAACTAAAATTTTGCCCCTTAACTTAAATTGCACCCCGGGTAAACTGCACGAAATTTTGCAAACTGGTAAACTACACTCCGAACATTCTAACCTAACGGCAGATCCACCTCTTCGCGGAAGATCCACCTCTTTGCGGAAAATTTAACTTTACGTGAAGATTAAATTGTTTTTAATTGGTTTTCCAAATAAATATCACAAACTAACACTAACCTAACGGTGAGGCCGAAGGCCGAACAACTATGGCCTTCTCGGATCTATTCTGGGTCTAGATGGCTAAATGCGGCGGATGCCGCCCGTGCCAGCTAGTAATAAATAAAATTCAAATCTTTTATATTAAGTGCTTTTTATTATAATTACAGGGCTGCCACTTTCCACTTTTGCACACTTTTTGCCACTTTTTTAAAAAAAGCCACTTTTTGCCCACTTTTTTAAGAAAATGCCACTTTTGCACACTTTTTTCCAGTTACCAAGTCCAAATTATTGGAAAATTGGAAAAAATTTCATACCACCGCTATATAAAGTAGAAAACATTGGTTAAAAAGTCACTATGACACACTTTTTTCGAGTGACCAAGTACAAAATGTTGTAAAATTAGTGAAAAATTCAAACCACCTATTACGAGAGCCTCAGCCGCCAAATTTTTTGGGGACCTGAAACAGAATGTAATGCTCCTTTGCTAACTCACGGGGCTGTTGGATTGTTGATCCTTGTTCTTTCTCGAGGGGGTGGTTCGTTGTTTAGTGCTTAGAGAATTATTTGGTAATATTCTAGGGTTTCGAAATAAAATTCATTCAATATATCAAACATAAATCTATTTAAAGAATTAATAACGTATTGCTGTGATCCAAGCTACCAGGCCGACACAAAACATAAAATTTCTAACTTAATTTAATATAACATTAAAAGTTTGACCTATTTAATATTACACTGATTCAAAAGATAAAACTATTTGCACTATTTTTCAGTATTATGAGGATATAAAGATCTGTAAAGATTGAAACACTTGATATAAAGCTGTTAGATTAATTCATTAAGGTTATTGCCACATCAAAATTTTATAAAAAAGGATATTTAAGTCAAAAATAGTAGTTTCGTTGAAAATTGTTATCAACAGAAACATAACCAATAATTTGGTGACATAAAAATTGAATTTATTCTGTGAATAACTTATTGTGTATAAAACTGATTATATCAAAATGTGTAACACAATCTGCTCTTTGTAATGATGATAATTTGCTTCTGTAAATCCATAAAAAGGTCAATAATGCTCAAATTCGTTTGAAAAGGTGATAACAAATTTTGTGATAAGAAAAGGCTCAAATATCCACCTAAATTATGCATACTAAAGTGCTACTGTATTTGAAAGCGACTGGAAACCATTGGAAAATTCAACACATGAGAAATGGAAGAGACACTGAAAATATAAAGAGATTTGGTTAATACAAAATTTGGTGAAGTACACAATTTGACTTGCCTGTTATCAAAATCGTCGAATTTTAGAAAAGTGCGCAACATCAAAGTCAGTCTTCTTTTAACGCTTGAAAGTACGGGACGTGTGTAGTTCCAAAGTGAACGAACAAAATTAAAATCATCCAGATGTTCAACGATGCCGAATATTTGTTAAAACTTAGATGATGTGTATTATCTAAAATGGCGAACCACTAGTTGAAACATTTCACTACCAACAACTTGTTAGATTACGACTCACCTTTCGTATATCCTAGAAGCAAATATCTGCAAACGACTCACTAGTACTTGGAAAACTTGAAACAACTGATCAACAAGTGTCAATTGCTTAATCAACCTCGCACAATCTTTGAAAACAGGAGCGACTTCACAATCAACATTCACCGATACGACGCAGTTGAGTTCGACGCGACGAAGTGAACGCGCAGCGAAATAGTGTTTAGTGCGCACGCCTTCTTAAACAGGCTGGATATTTGAATCAGGTATAAGAAAAACTTATTATTTTATTAGATTTGGCCCTCAGCATATTAAAATAGGACGTGACTAACTAATAGCACCATCCTCGTCAAATATTTCAACAAACATTTTTCTATTATTTATTTTTCGACACATAAAATTTTACATAAAAACATTTAAATCCGTTAATGGACAGCGGAGGTTTTGAATTTAATTCAAACCAACAAGAGGAAGAAAGAAGTTTCTGTATCTACGCATTTCAACTTTATTTGATGTTTAATAATTGTAATTTCCACAGATAATAATTTATCTGAATTTATTTATAAAATTGCGCTTGCGAATTAATTTATTTGGTCAATATAAAACTATTCTTGATTTAAAAAAGCATCTTTATTTAATTCAACCACAGCTAAGCATTTCAATCTTTAAGATTATCAAAAACAAAGGTGAATTAGTTTATCTCCAAACAATTATTTTTGCCTACAATTTTCAATTTACGAAGAGATTTCATCTAAACTCCGATAAGCATCCCAAAATTCCACTGAACCTGCAATACCTTGAGGGAATCTCAACCACTGAGCTAAACAAGAGGGACAAGTGTGGTGAGTTTCTTAATAAATTTGCACCCTCGAAAACTTCAATTTTCTATTTAAAAATTTTTCGACACTTTCAAACACGAACCCGAGTTGTGCAAATTTTGAGAGAAATTTCATAGCAGTATGTACATATTGTTATGCACTGACGTAGTCTCACGTTGGGCTAGCCAAAAAGTGCTGTGTGCTTACGTAGGCCTTTAAGGGACCCACACTTTATGCTACAAAATTGCTATGAACACCCTCGCTAATAGGGTTAAAGGTTCTTGTCGTTAATGTTTTATATGGGTGTACGTAATTGTACCCCGTCAATGGAAAAGTATGTGAAATTTTGTAAATACAATTTAATGAAATAAGGTGCCTCAGCTTAGCTCTTTCGTAGTGCATGTATCTTACCTTGTACAGGGTGGATTCGTTCCGTTACCAATACTGTAAATAAAATTATGGCGCGGAACAGGTCAAAATAAATATCCTTCGTTACAAAATTATTAATGTTTTTATTTAGCACACAAATGTAAATAAAGATTTGGTTATATTGAAAAGTTCTATTATTAAATCTATTATAAAGAATTCTGAACATAAAATAACGCAAAACACGTGTCGTATGAAGTCCGAAAATTCCACTTAGTTTTATTAAAATTGTATTGCAATGTGCACGTTACCTTATTAAATTCAGGAATGTTTTCTTTTATTTGAAATGGAGATGGTACAATTGCGCATCAAAATACACTCGATGGGTTCATTTACCATGAAAAACTTCCAGATGCAGTTTGTTGACCTCGTTTTGTGGTGAATTTTATTTCTTCAAAAATATTTTCAATCCTTTACGATTTTCAACTTATTTTTGGTTTTACGTAGGTAAGTAACTATTTTGTTGAATTATACACTTGTATTTTGTACTTTCACTAATTATTTTCACTATAATATCAAAATTTTTAGGACGATCAAAATTCGCCACCATACACGTGTGAATATCTAACACCAACAACCTCGATTGTTTTATTAATTTTCTCTCTCGAAGTTTCTCGCAATCTTGATGTTTGCATAGACGTATTTTATTGGTTGATCGAAAAATCAATATTATCTGAAGTTTCACAGTACAGGTATGGATTAAGCCAATTGTGGTTCGTTGAAATTTTATAAATAAAAATTTTTTTATTTTTAGATTGGATTGCCTTCTTCCCAAGTGCTTCGTGATTAAATAAATAAAGATGTTGGATATGAAATTTCCATACACAGTTCATTAACTTGTGACATGCCGAACTCACGTAATGATTTAACAAACTTATTTTAAATTTAACTATAACATAAATTTTTACATTAATCAATCAATTAACAAATTTCTAACTTTTGAAATACCTTTCTTATTGCTAACAATTTTTCATTTACTATAAATTAACATTTTTAACAAAGACAATTATTAAATGATACATTTCAAATTTATTTTATTCAAACCTGCTTTATGTCCCTTTTTTACAAATCATTCGACTCTGAACTAAATTTCTTGGTATCGGATGAAGTTTTTCTGATTACTTTGATAAGTTACATGCTTTATTCATAACAAAATTTTACTGAAACTTAAATAATGTACTTCCATTGACGTGGTATCTCGATACCGCAATATAATACAAATGCATAAAATATGGAAATTTATAAATTTAGTTGTTAATTATTAAATAAGAAGTTACGCTATGCATGACTTTTATAATTCTGCAGTTTTAGCTGCGTGACGCTGCTGTTAAAATTAAATGTAAATAAGGTAAAATATCAAAATATTTTAGTTAAAATTAAGACAAAACAAATAACACAAGGTTACAAATTATAGGGCACATTTTGCGTTTCTACCTTGTTGGTTGGCTTCCTTTAGAGTTGTCTTCCTTTCGTGCTGAAGAAGTCAAATGCATACCAGTAGGTGCATGGCTTAATTATGGCCCAAAAAAGAATTCCACATTTATAGGATAACGAACTGTTGTTATCAGATGTGCTGTCCAAGTTAATGGTAACGATTCCGTATTAATCGCGTTTAATTTAAATGCTTGGCACCAAAAATTAGGTAAACAATAATGTTTGTTTAAATGTTTATTCCACACAAAAATCAATAATTTTCGGTACAAATGTAAGTAAACCGTAAACTTGGTTTTAGTTATAAAACGGCACTAAGTTAATTAATCACTACTTGATTTTTCTCTTTATTTACGACCCGAAAGATAATTATACAATCAGTGTTGTAGTTCATGGTATCTTTGACCCAAAAGTTAATTAATTCGGTACAAAAGTTAAGTAATTCGGGACTGAAATCCCGAAAATCAGCATCAATATGGATTTTTTTTGGATGCTGTAGTCAGTGGCAGCCCTGTTAAATTAAGAGTCATCATTTTCGTATTTATGCAAAAGTTTCCAAATCTCCATTTTAACCAGGGTCTTCTTTTTTTTTGGAAAACTTTTTAATTAAAGGGCAATAGATTGTCCGAAAACCATGTCAGCATCGGCGACTTCGGGTTCTTTACTTATGTTTTGCATTGCTGTTGAAAAACTGGACATTGCCGTTTCCATCGCTTTGTGCAAATCATTTGTTTTCTGCCTTTTATTTTTCGACTGCAAAGGTGGGGGACAACAGAGGAGATTGATTACTGGAACTCGATGATAGTGGCGATGCTAGTGGTGGCCCATTTTCAATTGTTAGCAATAACGCATCGGGGTTAATTCACCCAGACTGTTGGCTATTTTCAGTTGAAGAACTTGGGTTGCTTTCATCCATCAAAACCAATGATTCGTCTAAATTAATAGTGTCGTTTGGTGGCCCTGAATTTACTGAAGAATTTAGTACAGAACAGTTTCCTGTTGTTCTAAAACAAAGAGCATTTTTTTATAATAAACTATTACATAATAACTTATTATTTACTTTCTAGCTACAACAAAGCGATCCATAAATGACATCATGCTATATAAATGCCATGTAGATACTGAGCCCGACCCAGAGGGTATGTTGTTCAGTTTTCGTTTTTCTAAACCGTAACGGTTTCTTAAAACCGTCCACCGTTGTTCGGCATTCTCAGCTATAAAAATCGATATTTGCAGTTAGCAATACATTTTTACAAATGTAAATAGTGGACATTACCTGTTACATTCAACTCTTCTCCAATTGTATTCCATGCATTTTTTTCATTACCACATTTTTAAAGTTAATATGTCTTTTGTTGTATACAAATTCGAACTTTCGCACAACGTCTATTAAAGTTGCGTCATCCATTTTCACCAAAAACTTTAAAACAATTCCGCCAAATACCAATTACAACACTGTAGCAAAACGCAAAAAAACAATTTGAAATAACGTGCAAATGAGGTTATACAGGAATCACAAAATACCAACACTTGTCAAATGCCATGAGTTTGCGCAGATACCTCCATTTAACGTAACGTAATTTAACAAGATAAAAGTTGGTTATCTACTACATTACATTCCGTTATGTTACATTAAGTGAAGGGTAGCATAAACGCTTTTATGGAAGTGCCTAAGCCCATCTTTTATAAATTATATTACATTACGTTCCGTTCCGTTAAATTTTGTGCATAAACCCACCATAACACGCACGATATTAAAATTAACTGGCGATCGAAAATCGAACAAAAATTATCGATTTTATAAACTCGAACTCAAAATGTCGACCGTCCAGTTCCTCGTAAAAACCAAAACTAATTATCCTCGCATGCGCATCTCATAACTTCTCGTCATATCAAGTTCGTTATAAAGGCTAACAGTCAACAGTATAGTAACAGTTAACAGTTAACAGTATAAAGGTTAACAATTTTGTAACAGCTGGCGGAGTCGTGTGAACAGTCATGACAAGCGTTTAGTGACAAGTTGGAACGGCAAGTGAAAAGTCGTAGATTGGTTTCTTTTGGCGTTATGGCAGCGGAAAGGTGGAATTCCGAAACCACCATAAAATTCATAGAAAAATTTAAAGCATAATGCAATGTCGGTGAACCACGTCAATAGAAATACGTTTATTAAGATTCATAAAATTTGTTAATAACAAAAAAAGCATGGGACTTATCTAATCAAACAGATAAACCTTCGTCCGAAACCAAGAATTTGAGTTCAGTATCATTTAATTTGAAAAGCGAGGCATGAAACAAGTTAACAAAAATAATTTATAATGTAACACTTAATTAATTCCGTTTATGTAAAATGTTTATTTATAATACAAAATCAAAATTGTTTAGTCATAAGAAAGGTAATTCAAAAGTCAAAATATTGTTAATTGCTTAATTAATATGAAAATTTGTGTTAGCGTTAAATTTACATAAGTAGTAAAAACATTACGTAAGTTCGGAGTGTTTCGATTTAGTGCACCGAAAATGGATGATGCATGTCCATAAATTTCATAAAATCAATCACGAAGCAATGGTGAAGATCAATCCAATCTAAAAAATAAAAAAAAAAAAATTTTATTAAAATTTTAACAATTCACGTTGAGCTGAATACAAACCTGCAAACGGGAATGTCAATGGTATTGATTTTTGCATCGACCAATAACAAACAATAACGAAGAATCAAGATCGCTATGAATTTCGAGGCGATGGATAAAAGAAACAATTGGAAAAGGGTCCGCGTTGAATTCACATGTAATGGCGTGTTAATTTTTAGCGTCCAGACTAAAATTCGATAATTGTGTGAAAATATTAAGTCATCTTTATCAAAAAGTGTGAAAAATAATTAAATCAACGTACTTACCTAACGTAGTAGTGAAATTAGTTGAAAATATCAACAGATTGTGATTATTTTTGGAAAAATTGGATATCGACGCCACGTGCACAAGAAACTTAATCTACAAAATTTTACATGTAAATGAAGCCATCGTTTGAGTTCATCTGCACAAGTACACGGTACTTATTACTAGAAACAAGAAACTCCCTATATTTTTCATAAAGGTAAATCTCCATTAACTTTATTTTCGAAATAAAACTAAGTGAAAATTTTAGACAAATATAAACGCGTGCTTTATTCGTAAACGTTTGATAGTTTTAGAAATAAGATTAATTTTAAGAACATTTTTATTGACAAATCATCTATTTACATTATTGTGTTTAATAAAATTATAATTGTCTTTGCAACGGAAGATATTTTTTTGACCTGTTCCAAGAGCCCAAAATTTGATTTTAGCATTACAGTTATTGGTCCCGGAACGAACCCAGACTGAGTGAGGTAAGTCCATGCACACCGAGACAGTTAAGCCGAGGTATTATAATTACATTATTTGTCAATTGTGTAAAAGTTTAATATTTCTATCGACGGGGTACATTTACGTGCACCCGCACATTGCAAAAATTAATTACAAAGAGAAACCCTATTAGCTACGACTACACAGAGCAATATGAATGTTTATGGAACCAAAAATCGGCGATTTATAAAAATAAACACGCGAGAGAAGCGGCATACCAGGGAGTTGTTGACGAGATGCATATTTTTGGTTTCGGCGTAGTCGAAGCGATAAAAAAATGAGAACACTTAAATTGCCACTAATACTTGTTTTATAAAACAACGTGTAAACGATTTACTTGTCACTTGTCACTAAGCAGTGACAAGTACTAAGTACTTAGTACTGCAATGTTATTTACTTTAACGGCACGAGTGATATCTCCTACCCAGTAGAAGGTTTAGCAGATTGCAATAAAAAGTTAAATGAACTCGGCACATCATAAAATACAGGTAAAGAGTAAAATTCCTGAATGATACACACATAAAATTTATTAATTGTAAGATTTTAGTTTAATTAATATTGTTAAAATAGGATAGCTTAAGAAATGTGTAATGAACTTATCTAAAAATGAAATCCAAGTGGGAAAGAAAAGACAGGAGATCGTTCCGAAACCAAGGAAACGAAAAAAAAAAAGAAAAAAAAACCGAATGCCGTTGGGCAAAGACGTCAATTAATCGGCTCAAAATAAAGTTTGTTATTTGATTAGAAATCAAACGTAAAAAAAATGTGCGAATCTGAAAAGTAAATAATTACTAGTAAAAATTGTGATGAAGAAGAGAGGTTAATTAAAAGGTAACTGAAGATTACTTACTTTGGATAATTTGGATAGAGATGCTAATTGGAAAAAAAGCAGTTTGTAATAACAATAATTGAAGAAAAAATGCACAAAATAGAATTGTATGTAAAAGAAGATAATTATTGGACAGCAGCTGTTCATCAGATCAAGTCAAAGCGAATTTGAGAATACAAAATTCTCGACACCTACGTTGGGTAAGCGAACTTTAATTATTTATTAACACGGGAGTGCGTGTTGCGAATAACACTTACACGGTTAATGGCCGATTCTGTTGAGTTGCGTATGAACTTTTTGGGGGAACGCGTAGCTTAAGAATTGTTTATTTATTTGTTATTGATTGTTTAATTTTTGTAGTTTAAAATTTATTTATTTGTTTTTGATTGTTTAATTTTTGTAGTTTAAGATTTTGTGTTTTTTTGAATAATTTATGTTTGATAAAATTAAATTGACATTTTGAACAAAGGCGTATCATTCAGGAATTTAATATTCCCACAAAACTACATTTTCAGAATAAGCACAAACAATATATTTCTGAGGTAAGAGTTCACTTATGCTAAATAAAGAAAAACAAAGCTAGCACGGGAATAATTAAATTTCATATTCAAATATCAGTAAAATTGCATGTGGCCCGTCTATTAGAGAGGATCGGATCATCGCATAAAATTGGCGACCAACGAGATGTGCGTGAAGTTAGCCTCCCTTTTTTCGAAAGTTAAAATTTTTTTTGTTGTTCTGAGTTTTCTTAAAAACTGAGAAAATTAGAAAAAACCATTTTTATTGCCAGCCCCCCTTTTTTCGAAAAGTTAACTTTTTTTTGTTTTATTTTATTGTTCTCAGTTTGTTCTCGGTGTTCTCAAAAAAATAATTGCCAAAAGTTCAATAATAACGGAGAAAATCGCGAAATAAGATTTGGCGCCAGCCCCCCTTTTTTCGAAAAGTTAACTTTTTTTTGTTTTATTTGATTGTTCTCAGTTTGTTCTCGGTGTTCTCAAAAAAATAATTGCCAAAAGTTCAATACTAACGGAGAAAATCGCGAAATCTATTGAAGGGTCAAAATTTTTCGAACAGCATTCCATAACCACAGAAGATTGAGCAGTAGGCTTATTGATTATGTTACCAGTAAATTTACATCCACATTCTTGACATGTCCCCGTTATCGTTACGTATAGGTTTGCTTCCGATATTTTACACCTTTTGAAATTTATGGCACATGGCAATTTAGTCTTATATCGCCGTAAATAATATCTTCCGGTAATATTTTCATCCAAATGTCGTATTAGATATCGATAGTAAATTGGCCTTCGTCCTCATCGTCAAAAATATTGTCTTCTGAAAAATTGTTGGCCATCACAGGATCTTTCCTTTGTATTCCAAAAAAGTCCAAAATTTTGTCCAGTACATTGTAGCGGTTGTTTTTTACAATGATATAGATATATTTATATTTAATAACACCATCCATTCGCATACTTATCACTTTATAAACTTCATTTTCGGGTCCAACCACTCCTCCATCATCGGTTATAATATTACTGAATTCGGAGGAAAGAATTATATCGAGAAGAGCATCTACATACTTGGCCATTGTTAAAATTTTAAATATGTTGGGATTAAAAGTTGTGTTTATTGAAATAAGATGATAAGCTTATATAAAGAAAAGCTGTTACCAATAAAAATTAAATCCGCTTAATCCGCTCGATGCGGGTCACTACATTATCCCCCATCTAGTGAGATTGTTAAAAAACAAAGTGTAGATGCTACACTGACTTGTCCAATAGCGGGTCTCTTTTTCGGAGGCATTTGAATTTCGTTATTTCGTTAATATTATTGCACTATAATACCTTTTCTCTCTGATTCCTTCTATATCTTCTGTATGCCGGTTTCCCAACCTATATAGACAATCTCCTTCGTTAATACGTTGATCCGTAGATACGTTGATACGTTATTATTGAACTTCTGAAAATTATTTTTTTTGAGAACACCGAGAAGAAACTGAGAACAATCAAATAAAAAAAAAAGTTAACTTTTCGAAAAAAAAAGTGAAGTTCACGTTTTTTATTTCAGCTGCTGCTCCTGGATTAACGGGCAAATTGATCTTCGCTAGAACTCGTTGATCCAAATCTTCATCTAACACCGTACCGGGAGCACATTCCACATGCTTCCACATGCCAGCATCGATCAGAAAATTTTTCATAGCGTGCTTCCACTCGCTATAATTTTCTCCATTCAAATGCTTTGATTGCGGCAGTCCTCCCATTGTTACAACTGTTGAAGATGATCGAGTCCTCAACTGCGATTGTAACAGTTCGATCTGTTGTTGCAAATTTGCTAATAGCGCCTCCATAATTTTTTATTTATAAAATTTTGGATGCAATAATTTGCACAAATTTAAATCAAACGAAAAAAAAATTTATTCTCTTATTTGTTACTGGGCCCATAACCTATTGGGAAGGTTGGCAGTAGACAAGAGAATAAATACAACAATCACAACATAAACAATTTAATAAGAGCACATTGGCAATACAACTTAATAAAACAAAGAATGGATAACATCACTAACCTGGTTGTGGACTCGTACTTGAGTGACTAAAAGTACAACCCAGGTGTCCTTATATCCAGCATTGGTATAAAGATAACCAGCTACATAAATATGTCGCGCCATCTATTAGTCACATTGTAACTTACATACCAATAGAATTAATGGAAGTAGCAATTTTGTGTTCATAGTAGAGGGTTTTGTTTTAGTGTAATTTACGTAAAAAAACGAGTACGTGCATATTTAAAATATTTTCTCTCAAATGTAGTACCGCTTACGAAATCGATTGCTAACGTAGACAATTAGTTTAAATTTTTAATTTCAAATGTTTCTCTGGAACGTAGATACGTTGATACGTTATTATTGAACTTTGGAAAATTTTTTTTTTTTGAGAACACCGAGAAGAAACTGAGAACAATCAAATTAAAAAAAAAAGTTAACTTTTCGATAAAAAGGGCGGCTGGCGAGAAATCTTATTTCGCGATTTTCTCCGATATCATTGAACTTTTGGCAATTATTTTTTTGAGAACACCGAGAAGAAACTGAGAACAATCAAATAAAAAAAAAAAGTTAACTTTTCGAAAAAAGGGGGGCTGGCGCGAAATCTTATTTCGCGATTTTCTCCGTTATTATTGAACTTTTGGCAATTATTTTTTTGAGAACACCGAGAAGAAACTGAGAACAATCAAATAAAATTAAAAAAAGTTAACTTTTCGAAAAAAGGGGGGCTGGCGCTAAATCTTATTTCGCGATTTTCTCCGTTATTATTGAACTTTTGGCAATTATTTTTTTGAGAACACCGAGAACAAACTGAGAACAATCAAATAAAACAAAAAAAAGTTAACTTTTCGAAAAAAGGGGGGCTGGCAATAAAAATGTTTTTTTTTAATTTTCTCGGTTGTTTTTTGTTTTTTTAATTTTTTAATTACAGAACATTCGAGAACAAATGGAGAACAACTCAGAACAACAAAAAAAATTTTAACTTTCGAAAAAAGGGGGACTAACTTCACGCACATACCAACGAGAGGGCATTTGATAACGGGACAAAGCTCGAACCCACAAATAGATAAGGGGTAGGTTGAATTATTATAAACGAGGGTAAATAAATTATTTAAAAATGGACACGCGTCAAGAGAAGAAACGGAAGGAAGAAGAAAAAAGGGTAACAGAATTGGAGAGAATAGAGACCACGGAAAGAAAGGAAGAAAGCGAGATAATGATGTTTATGAGAAAAATGGATGAAGAAAACAAATTACGAGATGCAGAAAATAAAATCGAACGACAAGAAGAGTTAAAGAAGCTCCAGGAAGATTTATGTGGCAAGATGGATGAAATTGAGAAGAAACGGGAGGAAGAACAGAAAAAATTTTATGAAAGACTAGAAAAACTCGACAATACGACGGGAGAAAATGAGCAACGAGCAAAGGAAGAAGAAAGTGTAGGCAAAATTAACACCGCTACGAAATATCGGTCATACGTGGTACACACAAGAAAAATGTTCAAACGGGTACATTTAAAAAATAGGAAACTACATGCAAAGAGAAAAGGTCAAACAAGGGGAATAAAAATTAACAAGAAACAGATTTACCAAAGGCAGAAAAATTTAAATGCACAAAATAAGTCAATAAATAAAACGGTAACAATTAAAATTCGAAAATTTAGAAATTTATTCATTATGAAAAGGCATAATAAACAAAAAGTGGTTAACAGTATAAAATTTATAAAAGCAAGGGGTAATAATAATTTTGCAAACAAGAAATTAAATAAACTACGAAATTGTGATAGCATCGGGAAGATGAAAAATAAATTACAAAAGAACAATAAGAAGAGAAAATTACAAAGTCAAATGATAAGAAAGAACGAAGTGAATTGGACAAAGAAGTTCAACAGGAAGACAGGAATTAAAACAACTGAAAGGGGTTATGTTAGGGAGATAATGTTATTCAAGTGGGTGAAATTTAAAATCAAACGAGTACGTTTGAAGCAGAAAATAGAATCGGATTAATTGGACTGAAAAAGATGACAACAATTTTGTAAATATGATTGAAAAAGCTATTGGACCAGGAAAATTGAAGAAATGTTTCCAAGGCGAAACACAGATACATAAAAAAAATTAACAACTACAAAGCACCGCTGAAAAATAGTATAATTTAATATACAATTGAGATGACCAAGATAAAAATATTCAACAACGATTTAAAAGGAAAGTTAAATAATTTAAAAGCAAGTAGGAATTGTATTTAAGTAAAATCAAGGAAATAAATTAGATTATTGGGTGACAAAGAATGAATTACAAATGAATAGTAAATAACGGATTGAGTTAAAAGAAAAGGGGTTTTAATTTAAATTGGTATCCGAAGTAAAATGATTAATATTGAATTATGAAGTATTATTATGGGGAATTAAGATGATGAAATGTGATGATGATGTATTAAGAAGTATTATTATGGGGAATTAAGATGATGAAATATAATGGGGAAATATAATGAAGAGATATGATGAGGGGTTATTATGATAAAATATTAAAAAGGGGATACCAAAATAAGTAGGAAACAGTAAACCAAATAAACAAAGGGGTAAGAAGTAAAAAAAAAAGTTAAGTCACCAAAATAAGATCAAATGAAAATATTAAAAAGAAGAAATTGAATAAAACAACAGCATATCTTGGTCAGATTTAAAAATGGAATAAATAAAATTAGGATATTAAATCATAAAACGGAAAGGGGTAATATTTGTTTTAAAATAAAGAATTATGAGTTAGATGACATTGAGGGAGAATAAGTAAAGGGGTAATAATTGTTTTAAAATTGAAAATTTATGATAAACAAAATTTTAAATTTCAAAAAAGGGGTTTTTGCAATGTTATTTACTTTAACGGCACGAGTGATATCTCCTACCCAGTAGAAGGTTTAGCAGATTGCAATAAAAAGTTAAATGAACTCGGCACATCATAAAATACAGGTAAAGAGTAAAATTCCTGAATGATACACACATAAAATTTATTAATTGTAAGATTTTAGTTTAATTAATATTGTTAAAATAGGATAGCTTAAGAAATGTGTAATGAACTTATCTAAAAATGAAATCCAAGTGGGAAAGAAAAGACAGGAGATCGTTCCGAAACCAAGGAAACGAAAAAAAAAAGAAAAAAAACCGAATGCCGTTGGGCAAAGACGTCAATTAATCGGCTCAAAATAAAGTTTGTTATTTGATTAGAAATCAAACGTAAAAAAAATGTACGAATCTGAAAAGTAAATAATTACTAGTAAAAATTGTGATGAAGAAGAGAGGTTAATTAAAAGGTAACTGAAGATTACTTACTTTGGATAATTTGGATAGAGATGCTAATTGGAAAAAAGCAGTTTGTAATAACAATAATTGAAGAAAAAATGCACAAAATAGAATTGTATGTAAAAGAAGATAATTATTGGACAGCAGCTGTTCATCAGATCAAGTCAAAGCGAATTTGAGAATACAAAATTCTCGACACCTACGTTGGGTAAGCGAACTTTAATTATTTATTAACACGGGAGTGCGTGTTGCGAATAACACTTACACGGTTAATGGCCGATTCTGTTGAGTTGCGTATGAACTTTTTGGGGGAACGCGTAGCTTAAGAATTGTTTATTTATTTGTTATTGATTGTTTAATTTTTGTAGTTTAAAATTTATTTATTTGTTTTTGATTGTTTAATTTTTGTAGTTTAAGATTTTGTGTTTTTTTGAATAATTTATGTTTGATAAAATTAAATTGACATTTTGAACAAAGGCGTATCATTCAGGAATTTAATATTCCCACAAAACTACATTTTCAGAATAAGCACAAACAATATATTTCTGAGGTAAGAGTTCACTTATGCTAAATAAAGAAAAACAAAGCTAGCACGGGAATAATTAAATTTCATATTCAAATATCAGTAAAATTGCATGTGGCCCGTCTATTAGAGAGGATCGGATCATCGCAGTACTTGTCACTGCTTAGTGACAAGTAATGTTTACACGTTGTTTTATAAAACAGGTATTAGTGGCAAGATATCTGTTCGAGATGGAACAACGCAGCAGTTTTATTTTGAAAAAACATGTGTTCAAACACTATTCCAACATTATTTTAACAACGATAATATAAGAACTTGAAAGAGAGTTATTAAAAGACAAACGATTTTTGGTTCCATAAACATTCATATGCATAACATATCTCTTTGACTTTAATGTCTTTCGTTGCGATCTATCTACTAACTCTAGCCATAAGGTTAGGGGCGGTGGGGTGTTGATTTCTGTGCGTAAGTGTTTGAAATGCATGCATATTGGGACTACCAATATTATTGAGAAAATTTTTGTTCAAATTAATGATACCATTGTTGGGGCCACATATCTTCCGCCCGACTCTGTTATTCAGGCCTATGAGGAGTTTTGTGATGTTGTCGATATAATCATGAATCACTCTCCTTCTTCTAAATTGATTATATGTGGGGATTTCAATCTGCCACATACTGATTGGTCGGGTGGAGGAAATACTGGCGGTAAGGCACAGTTGGTCACCGACTGCATGGCGCTGCATGATCTTGTGCAGCGGAACAGCATACCTAATGGTAGGGGTGTGCTGTTGGATTTGGTTCTTACCAATATTGATGATGTCGTTCAGTCATCTGATGATGTTTTGACGAGGGTATCAGCACACCATGAGGCATACACGATAAGTGTACCTAGTGGTAGCTTCTTTCAATCGATGGTGAGTTGTGACGATGTTGTCTTTGATTTTAAATCGGCAGATTTTTCTGTTATCAACGATCACTTGTTGAATGTTGATTGGTTGGCTCTCTTGACTTCTGCAGACGTTGATGCTGTTGTTGATGGGTTTTACTGTGGTCGTTTATCCATATGCTGATTCCCCGCATGAAGGTTTTTGCCTCCAAGTATCCTGTTTGGTTTTCGGGCGAGCTGATTAAATTGATAAGAAAAAAGAAAGCGTCGCACAAATCCTTTAAGGTGACTCGTTGTTCACTGGACTATGGTAGATTCTGTGACTATAGAGAGCAGGCCAAGCAACTGAGTCATAAGCTTTATCGTGACTATATAGTCAAAACTGAGGAGGCCATAATTGCCGATCCAAGGGTATTCTGGAAATTTGTCGACGACCGCAAAAAAGTTAGAGGTTACCCTACACGTATGTTTTTGGGCGATGTAATTGGTGGTTCGGGTCAGGAGTGCATTGATCTTTTTGCTGAGCAATTCTCTGAGAGCTATTGTAGTGATGGTGGTGCTAAATATGACTATGAGGCATCTGAAATCATCGATTGTAGTTCGTTTTTGATATCCAGTGGTGATGTCTTTGATTCCATTAAGGGACTTCCGGACAGTTTATGTTGTGGTCCGGATGACATTCTTCCCTACTTCATAAAAAGGTGCCAGTTTTCTCTGTCGCTTCTTATCTGGTATATTTTTAAGTTCTCACTATCGAGTGGAAAATTTCCCAACATTTGGAAGATGAGTTTTATTACACCAATTTTTAAAAAATGTGATCGTCATGACATTGCTAATTATAGGGGGGTCTCGATCCAGTCAACTTTAGCTAAAATGTTGGATAAATTGGTTGCAACTCAACTTATGCATGCTAGTAGCAATTGTATAGTTAGCAATCAGCACGGCTTTCTTCCTGGCCGATCGACTACCACTAATCTTCTGACATTTGTTACTCATATTATAGAGTCATTTGAAGATCACAAGCATGTTGATGCCGTTTATACGGACTTCTCCAAGGCTTTTGACCGCGTTTCACACTTTGCTCTGCTGTCCAAAATCAATGCGTTGGGGTTTGGATCAATTGTGGTTAACTGGCTAGCCAATTATCTAACAAATAGGACACAGAAGGTTCGCATTCATAATAATAAATCGAGGGATATTATGGTTTCTTCAGGGGTTCCCCAGGGGTCTCATTGTGGTCCTATCCTCTTCCTGTTGGCTATAAATGATATTGGTCAATACATTGAGCATTGCTCATTTCTGTTGTTTGCTGATGATTTAAAGATTTTTAAATCGATTGGTTCTGAGGAGGACTGTAGATTACTTCAGTGTGATCTTGACGGTCTCCACAACTGGTGTGTTGTTAATGATTTGGCTTTGAATTTCGAGAAGTACTCAGTAATTTCTTACGCTAAACACGCGGTGGTGCCGGTCAGCTATTACATGGGTGGTGTCAAGTTGGCGCGAGTTGACGTGATTGATGACTTGGGTGTGCGACTTGATAAATGTCTAACCTTCAAGCATCACATCTAAAAAATATCCAACGGTACACTTCGTGCTATTGGCTTTATCCGTCGACAAGGTGGTCTTTTTTCGGCTAACACTGTAAAGTTTTTATATTTTTCGCTTGTTAGATCTAAGCTTGAGTACGCTTCGCCTGTGTGGTCGCCTTTCTACCGGGTCCATGTTGCTAGACTGGAATCGGTGGAACGCAAGTTTTTACGATTCTTTAGTTTTAAGCTTGGACATAAGTCTGAGAACTTTTCTTATGCTTCCAGTCTTCTTCAAGTCAACTGCAGATCGTTGGAGCATAGGAGAATGGTTGCCGATCTGTGTTTTGTCCATCGCTTGGTGAATGGCAGGATTGATTGCGAATTTTTGTTGTCACTGATTCAGTTTTATGTTCCAGTCCATCCCATTAGGAGCCCAAAGTTACTATGGGTGAAGTTTCATGGTTCGAACTATGGATTAAATAGCCCAATATCGAGAATGTGTCGGATGGTCAACGTTTCAAACGAGAGTGACCATCAGTTTGACCTATTTCACCCGTCTTACATCGGGTTCAAGAGGACTGTTATTTATTTATTTATTTAAACCTTTCAACGGACGAATCCAATTACAGAAAGTAATTACAATATACCATGTGGTACCAAAATAAATATGTAAGTTTACATAACTTAATTTCACAAATTCAAAAATGAGGTTGATATTTGTAATCCACTCACTCCAGTGCGGCTACATGAGAGTGAAAGTCAAAAATGACATTGTATAATAGTTTTTAAACAGTCCGCATGAATATCACACAAGTGCGAGATCTTATTGAAATTATCACACATACAATTTATCGGACTCCGAGCAGGCACATTATTGCGACGACCACCAACGTAAAATACCCATCTGCTGCGGCTAGTAATTCTAGGTACATGGAAATTCAAGCTCTCTAAGATACAACAACAGCCTACATTGCCATTAAGTAGTCCAAAAAGGAAAGCAACCGATATCGCAATCCTGCGAACACTCAGTGGACGAATGCCAAACATCCCCAACAACAAGCCATGACTATAATCGATCTCACATGTGCCATGTGATTTTAAATATAGATATTTCAAGAAGCGTCTCTGAACTGTTTCCAGGCTGTTAACGTGGCATTGGTATATAGGACACCAAATAATGTTATGTGGGAATTGAGATAGTGTGGAATTTTGATTTGTTGTGTGTGCTTTTGTGTTGTGTTATTTCAATTGGTATATCCGTAAATAAATAAATTATTATATAAAACCTTACATGTCGATAATGGGACAGAATACGTAAACACAAATTTTCGAAAGTTTTTGATGGAAAAGGGAATCGAATTAGAAAGAACGGCGCCGTATACTCCTCAGCAAAATGGACAAGTAGAACGCGAGATGCGGACGATTGTTGAAAGTGCAAGGGCTATGCTATATCAAAACGATTTACCGAAAAATTTGTGGGGCGAAGCTGTAAATACGGCAGTGTATATCCTAAATAGAACGTTGAATAGCAGAATAAAGGTGACACCTTATGAAATGTGGACGGGTAAGAAACCTACTCTAAGTCACATTAGAACATTCGGGTGTGATGCGTACATGCACATACCAAAAGACAAAAGGACTAAGTTAGATTTCAAGAGTAAAAAGTTAATAATGGTTGGATATGATGGTAATTCGACAAATTACAGACTTTTTGATCCCGATACCAAAAGGATAAGTGTTTCCAGAGACGTAATTTTCAACGAGGATACGAGTACGCTATACACCAGAATCAACACTGTGAAGGTAATCGTAGAAGAAAATGAAGCTAGCGAACACGAAGATGAAGTTGTGATAGTTTCGCAGGAAGTTGAACCAGAACGGCCAGAAGAAGAAAACGAGTCATCAACCTCGAAAGGAACCCCTTACAACTTAAGAAAACGTAAGACGCTACGTGCTCCAAACAAATACGAACAGTTTGAAGTAAACTGTGTAGAAGTAGATGTCCCTCACAGTTATGAAGAAGCCATGAGAAGCAAAAACTCCGAAGAATGGAAACAATCCATAAAAGAATAAATAGAAGCATTAAATAAGAACAAAACTTGGGAAATAGTGCCAAAGCCAGACGATAAAAATGTAATCGACTGCAAGTGGGTTTTTAAAGTCAAGCGAACACCAAATGGAAACATATCGCGTTACAAATCTAGATTGTGTGCTAGAGGGTTTTCACAAATAAAGGGAATAGATTACGACGAAACGTTTTCACCCACGACAAGGTATGACACGATAAGAATTTTACTTGCAATGGCTGCAGCACAAGATTTGGAAATTACCCAATTCGACATAAAAACAGCATTTTTGAATGGAGACTTGCAAGATGAAATTTACATGTCACCACCAGAAGGAACAAATATAAGAGGGGGTGTTGTGTGTAAATTAAAAAAGGCTCTTTATGGTTTAAAACAAGCGCCTAGAGCTTGGAATATAAAGTTGAACAACTTTTTGACAAGTTTAAGTTTTAAACAATGTGAATCGGACAAGTGTGTTTATAAAGCAGAATTTAACAGAAACAAAGTTATTATAGTAATTTTTGTAGATGACGGTTTAATTCTGAGTAAAAATGGAACAGTAATTGAGCAAATCCTGCAAGAATTGAAAAATAAATTTGAAGTAACGTTTAGTGATTCACCGAACTATTTTGTTAGACTAGAAATTGTACGTGATCGCGATAATAAAACTATTTTTATTCATCAGGCGAATTATGTACGCCAATTTATAAAACGGTTTAAAATGAACTTTGCGAAACCAATAAATGTGCCGGCAGACGCAAATGCAATCCTGACCATCGCAACAGATGAGTCACAAGAAATGCAAGCTGTTCCTTATCGCGAAGCAGTGGGAGCTTTAATGTTTATCGCCATTGTAACTAGACCTGACATAAGTTATGCAATAAGTGTGGTCAGCAGGTTTCTAAATAATAATTGGTATTGATATTTAAAAACAAATGATCTAAGTCAAGGTATGAATTCAATAAAATTTCAACATAAAATCAATAATTGATATTGATATCTAAAAACAAATAATCTAAGTCAATGTATTAATGCAATAGAATTTCAAAAATAAATCAATATTTGGTATTGATTTGTCAATATTTGGATGCAACTTCTTTAGGTCAGTTATTCGATCTTGTTTATCGAACGATGGGTAGGGCCTTTTTGTCTGGTCGATGCTAAGGACCATTATAATTAATACGAACAGTTAAATCTAATTTTAGTAATATAATAAATTATTAGGAAATTAAAAATTCTTAAGTTAAATTGGGTAGGGCCTTTTTTGATAATTGGTCTATGCTAAGGACCATTATAATTAATATGAACAGTTAAATCTAATTTTAAACAAGGGATGGTACTATCGATTACGAATCGATAGACTGGTGGAGGCAGTTTTTGGCCATGCTCAGGGCCGATCGCACATACAGGGATTCTAACTCTAACTATAAACAAGGGACGGTACCATCAATGCTAGATCGATTGATTGGTAGAGACAGTTTTAGGCCGTGATCAGGGCCGATACCATCAATGCGATTGATTGGTAGAGACAGTTTTAGGCCTTGCTCGGGGCCGATTGCACATACAAGGATTCTAACTCTAACTATAAACAAGGGATGGTGCTATCGATTACGAATCGATAGGCTGGTGGAGGCAGTTTTTGGCCATGCTCAGGGCCGTTATCGATTGATTTAAGGGACATTACTCTTTTTTAAGTCTTTGACATGCCAATTACCTAACGTTTTCCCTTTTTCGTCATTTAATTCATAAATTAAATTACCGATCTTTTTGGTCACTTGGCATTTTATAAATTTAGGCGCCAGTTTGACCATGAATTTATTTCCCGCGTTGGATAATACATAATTCTTTTTCCAGACGGTATCGCCTACTTGGAAAGATAAGGGTCGTTTTCTTAAATTATAGTTATGTTGCCCCTTTTTGTACGCGTTTAATAAAGACTTTCTTACATTTTGAAATAGTATCGGTAGTTGTTGCTGATCTTTGTCCCACCGTATTCGTTGTTCTTTGATATCGATATCGAAATCTTGCAATGACTTTCCGTAATAATCACCGTCAATAGGGATGTACCTCCCAAATACAAGAAAAGAAGGCGCAAAACCGGTTACTTCACTTTTAGAAGTGTTAATAGCGAAAGCAATTTCTTGTACGTGATTATCCCACTCGGTATGATCGTCTTTGATATACGATGATATGGCCGTTACTAAAATTCGGTTGATTCGTTCGGTCGGATTATTTTGGGGGTGGTATTTAGCGTTGTAGATAGTACTTTTAACTTTAAAATTTGCGAGACAATAATTGAATTCTTTGGAGATAAATTGAACTCCATTATCGCATATAATTAATTGCGGTACTCCGAATTATTGATTTATTTTTGAAATATTACTGAATTAATACCTTGACTTAGATTATTTGTTTTTGCGAATCAATACCAATTATTGATTTATTTTTGAAATTTTATTGAATTAATACCTTGAATTAGATTATTTGTTTTTGAATATCAATACCAATTATTGATTTATTTTTGAAATTTTATTGAATTAATACCTTGACTAGATTATTTATTTTTGAATATCAATACCAACTATTGATTTATTTTTGAAATTTTATTGAGTTAATCCCTTGACTTGGATTATTTATTTTTGAATATCAATATCAATTATTGATTTATTTTTGAAATTTTTTTTGGGTATTAACACCTTGCATTAAACTATTTGTTTTTACAAGCCCAAAGTACGCTAGTGACTAACAGTGGTCCTGGACAAGACCTAAAACTGCTCCCAACTAAGAAAGCAAGGACAGTTGTGCCATATCCCAGTATAAGAAATTTGTCTAGAAACCGATTCCAATGAAGACAAAAAAAGGGGGTCATGACAATTGTGCCATGTAACGACGGCTTAATTCTGCCACCGTGTCTAGTTGATAGGCTAGAACGACCACCCGTAGAGTGGGTTAAAATAATACCTCTTCGGCCTAGTAAAGGCAGGAATTCTAGCCCAGTCAACGGTAAAGCCGACACTACGTTTATTACACGAGTGTACGGCTCTCGATGCTTCTTTGCCCCTCGAAGCGTTGTCTCAACTATTGATGCTTTTTTGCCCCTCAAACCGTTGATTGGCTAGAAGGAAGGCTCGCGTATTCCGTATCGTCAAGATCAATAATTTGGTCGGTTGCCCTACCGCCCGAGTACTTGTTGCCCGCCTGGAGTCTATCCAGACGAACAAAATGCTCTGATAACAGAACATTATTAGGTTCTTCCAAACCAGGCTACCGCCAGTAAATTAACTTGTCGTTTGACGCAAACATTTACTTTACTATGATACCTTAAAAAACGTCAAGTTTCAACTAATAAATGTGGTAAACCAACGGAACATTCCCAACTCCGTAACCACAATACTGGAACCGCCACTGGCTCCAATGTCTATTCCATCCCAAGGAATTACCCTTAAAGGTGTTGATAATACCTGCAAGATATCTTCTCATTAGCTTAGCTTGATTAGCTACCTTGTGGTCGCTGGTACCACATGATATTTTCCAGTGGTAAAATCGGTTAATCATTACGAATTAACCACTTTAATCGCAAGTTTTCCGGATTTCAATTCGAAAGAATTAACCAACGATAACTGATAAATCCGACCCCTCCGATCGATATTGTTGATTGTAAATATGATAAGACCCAACAATATGGATCAAAATAATCAATTTTGATTAATCCCAATTAGGTTTTCTACAATCTACAAACCAAAGCAATGTGTTTAGCCTAATCACTTTTGCTTAAACCCCAATTAGGTTTTCTACGAACCAATGCAATTTGCTTTATCTAATTATCTTTGATTAATCCCTATTATGTTTTCTACGAACCAAAGCAATCTGCTTTGTTCACGATAATTCGGAATCCCGGATAAATCGGGAGAGCTTTTCCAAGCTCTAGACGTGCTTGGGCATGTCCTCCCGAATAAATTATTACTAGGTAATAATAATTTTTTGTCGTTCGTTTTTTGTCTAATGAGCGTACCACTCACTTTGATCAGAGGTGCCTTAACTTTAGTTAAAAGATTAACTTTTAGTCCTTATCGGTTAGTAAAGAACCGAATCACAAAATAAGGCAAACTCTCTTAGATTTACCTACTATAACTTAAGGTTGGCCAAAAACCAAAAGCCTAGGATTACGAAAATCCAACCGATTTGAAATCGATTAGCATGGTCCATGGTATGACCCTAAACTACTTCTGAAAATAAATTTTTTTAGAAAAAATTTATTAACGTATGCAAGACTTCGCGTCTAAAATGGTCTAAGGCATGACCCTAAACTGCTCTAAGGTTCGATCTTCTAATAAGAATTTATCACTGCAAGACCTTACGTCTACAACAGTCGATCGTGTCGCGACTTTAAACCACATTTTCCATCCAAGCAAAAGGGATTTCTTTAAATTCAATCGCTTAAGGCCTCGAGTCCGTTCAACTCGGCGTCCGATGTAAATATGATCCGGTCGTCCGAAATTATACTCATTGAGTACCTACCTAACTGCTCTTAATCGTTGTATTTTTATAGGTTTCCAAATTGTGGGTATGGTCAGTGATCTTGAGGGAGGGAATATATCATTACATAATCAATTGGAAATAACCCCAGAAAAAACCTGGTTTAAAAATCCTGCGAACGAACATAGAATTTATGTATTTGCCGATGTCCCTCACATCGTTAAATTAATTAGGAATCATTTTGTCGATAGTGGTTTTATAATCGAAGGGAAGGAAATTAACAAAAATGTGATTGAGAAGCTTCTAGACATTACTAGCGCATCTGATTTAACAATTGCTCATAAAATTTCTAAAGTTATAAAATAAAATTATGGAAGTGCGCAGAAGTATGGGATTTCAGTGCAGTTAATAGACGAAAATTGTTGGCTACAGAAATGCATTATTGGAAAGAGTGCGAAACGAGATTATTAAAATAAAATAATTGTGTTTAAAGTTGAAACAGCTATAATATATTTATTTAAGTCTTCGACTTCATTGATGATTTGCTTATTTTTCGATTTATAACATCTCTGGATACGGTCCTGAGACAATTATTTGTTCAAACGCTTACTTGTAAATTTTTCATTTACGTTTGTAGATTAAATTGATCTATAGCTATGGTGACCATATTATTTTTATGAAAAAAGAGTACATTTCGGCGAAACAAGGTAAATACCTAAAAAACTTAAAAAAAGGTCAATGGCGTACCTACAGCTACGATTGATGACCTTTTTTTTAGGGGTCGCACTGAAGGAAACAACCATGAATGCACGTGTTTCCCCCACAATAAAGGCACCCCCCCAGCCTTCATTGTGATTGCATTTTAAATTTAAATATTTCAAATGAAAAAAAGAGTACATTTGTATGTACTTGGAGAAGTTTTAAAGTACATAGGACATCGTTCTAAAAAAGAGTACTGTCCTACTAAAAGGAGTACATATGGTCAGTACATAGGACATCGTTCTAAAAAAGAGTACTGTCCTACTAAAAGGAGTACATATGGTCACTATCTATATAAAAATTTCATATAAATTATCTTTCGATTGGTGACCAAAACATCAGCCGTAAGGGAATTTATTTGGTTTGTAGTGAAGAAAATAAATAAAAACACGACAATGTATAAAATAAAATTTAGGGCTTAATTTAGTTTGTAAAATTAAATAGTTATAAAATAAAATGTAGGTCTTCATTTAATTTCTGAAATTTTAAAATGTATGCTTTTAGATTTTTTTCTTTTCATTGAAAGTTATGACATGTTTTATTGTGGTAAACCGTTTCTTTTTTAGGATATTATTAAATATATATTATTTTATAATCTTTTTACTAAATGTGTTTTATTTCAATACTGCCGTCATAAGGAAGAAGACAGTAATCCTTTTTTTGGAAATTGAATTATTTATATTTTTGAAATCGGCGTAAAAAGCTGTAAATATAAATAACTTAATTTCGAAAATAAAGTACTTACTGCCTTATGGCGGCAGAATATTTGTGATTTAAAGTAAAAAATAATCACTAATTTTCATTATTTGGTCTTATTTGCCATATAATTTCCATACCTGTATTTAAATAAAGTGGCGTCTCCTTACCGCGTGACGTCATGCGCAGAACCGAACGCAATTGAGACTCCGTAGTATCATATCTTAAAAGTTCATTGTATCATGGCTGACGATGATGTTCACCTGTAGTCGACCTCTTGTAACGGTTTGAGTGCATTTGTTGTTCCATTCATTCATAAAATTAGTGTGAATCGCTTAATCTATCTTATAGGTAAGTTTTCATGTAATTATCCAATTTATTTCAGCTTTAGACCTTCTATGGCTTTAGATAACTTTATTTTCAGATTCTGAAGTTTTGTTACGACATAAACTAACTTTTAGGTTGGTCAGGAGAATTACTTGTGTTGACTTCAAAAATCTCTTTTTACTGCTATTAGATGGCGCTACAATCTTACACGCAATCGCCACTGACACAATCAATGTCGCCATTTTATAATTCTGTCTAGCAGTGATTTGTCAACTAGAGCAGTAGTTTTCTAAATAGATAACATATAATCAATATACTCAACGCCTTCAATTAAGAAAAGTGATTTTCTACTTGTACAGTTACAGTGCTCCATCCTCCAAATGGAACCAGTTACTGATTTACTTGCAGCTCAAGTGCTACCTTCGGAAGAATCACAAATTGTAGAAAACGCAGGTAAATTTTTGGACACTCCAAATAATTCAATTAGCAATTTCGAAATTAAAAGAGAAGAGGTGGAAGATGTGAAATTTAATTTAGAAGATTTGCATCATTCCATTGATATTAAAGAAGATACCGACACTACAGATTTAACGCTGAG
Source organism: Podabrus alpinus (assembly GCA_932274525.1). NCBI lineage: Eukaryota > Metazoa > Arthropoda > Insecta > Coleoptera > Cantharidae > Podabrus > Podabrus alpinus. The sequence continues at coordinate 33,889,798 of OW026452.1, forward strand.
TTGTTCAAATTTTTTCGAGTGTGCAATTTGTGGTTATAAACTTGCTCTTAAACAAACTTTAATACGTCATTTAAGAGCTCATAAAAAAAAGGACAGCAAATCATTTATATGCAATATTTGTAACTTCAAATGTGCCTACAATTCACGGTTTGAAATACATTTAAGAACTCATACCGGCGAGAAACCATTTAGCTGCAATATTTGTGAGTATACTTGTGCAGGTAAATCATACTTACAATGTCATTTAAAAACCCATACCGGTGAAAAACCGTTTAGTTGTGATATTTGTGAGTATACTTGTGCAGGTAAATCATACTTACAAAGTCATTTAAAAACTCATACCGGTGAAAAACCGTTTAGTTGTGATATTTGTGAGTATACTTGTGCACATAAATCATCCTTGCAAAGACATTTAAGAACTCATACCTACGAAAAACCATTTAGTTGTGATATTTGTGAGTATACTTGTGCAGATAAATCATACTTACAAAGTCATTTAAAAACTCATACCGGTGAAAAACCGTTTAGTTGTAATATTTGTGAGTATACTTGTGCACATAAATCTTCCTTGCAAAGACATTTAAGAACTCATACCGGCGAGAAACCATTTAGTTGTCATATTTGTGAGTATACTTCTGCACATAAACCAAACTTACAAAGACATTTAAGAATTCATACCGGCGAAAAACCGTTGAGTTGTAGAATTTGTGAGTATACTTGTGCAGATAAATCAAACTTGCAAAGACATTTAAGAATTCATACCGGCGAAAAACCGTTGAGTTGTAGAATTTGTGAGTATACTTGTGCAGATAAATCAAACTTGCAAAGACATTTAAGAACTCATACCAGCGAAAAACCATTTAGTTGTTATAGTTGCGCCTTTAAATGTGCACGTAAATCGCAATTTCAAAAGCATTTAAAATCTCATATGGAGTAGTAACCATAGACATATTGCTGTGATACTCTGCAAAAATTAAGTTTATTTCCACTTCCAAATAATTTTCCCTCCTTCTAACTCATCCACTTTCAATTAAATACTTTTTATTTAGCTATCCAATTTATTCATAATATATTATATTTTTATAATTACTTCTCAGAATTATAAAATTATAGGCACCAATTATCTGACCCACGTCCATTCACTTACATGGCATTGTTCTGCAATGTGCTTATCTTACTTCCATCAGTAGCGCTTCATTCAAATTAAAATATTTTTCTTCCAGTATAAATTACAAATTTTGGGGTATGAAATACAGTGATATATTGCTGTGTTTAGCGTTAAATATTGTTGTCCCCATCTGCTTGTTTAAACTACTTCAAAATCTTTTAACCAATATGCTCTGTTCTAACTTTTGGTAAGCAATGAGAGGCTTTGAAAAATAAAAAAAAAATTAAATTAAATTTAAATTAATAATTAAAATAGTTAAATTTAATTACAAGTCCACTCAAATGTAAGCCTAAAGAAAATTTTTAAATTGAATTTTTAAATGTTATCGCAACAACAAAAATGAAATGTTCGTCAATTTGACCTGCAGGTTCGTAATTATTTAATATTGTTATATTTACACTAATAATATTTCAATAATATTGTCTATCTGTGAGACCTCATAAAGGAGGTACGTAACCAGATTGTAAAAGCATGTGCCGTATCGGGATGCCTGAGAGAACTAATACAGAATAACAAATTTTCGTTGAAGTAATTCGAGATACAGGTGAAGTACTGGATGTAGTAAGATGGATCAGACAATGAAGAACAGGATGGAATGAACACGTCAACCACGTGAACTGCAATGGGATTGCTCGAATTGTCAGAGATGGGAAAGTTGTCTATGTCAACTATATCAAAAAAACATTGAATTTAATTAAATAAATTTACGAATAACATATAACAATATGAAATCAAAAAGTTCTCGGCTCAAGCCAGTGTGTATTAAAATACCAAAAAAAAAATCGTACAATCAAATTCGAAATGTGGACTAGTTTCGAACTTATTTGTTCTCGTCAGCACAATATACGAAGAGATTGTACGAGTGCATTACGGCTATTTGCATCCACAAGCAAAGTAAAGTTATAGACTTACAAAATTACTTGTTTCAGCAGCGCCATCGCACGGTTCTTGGGAGAGTCCCCAGTATAATATGATGAAATCAAAAAGTTCTCGGCTCAAGCCAGTGTGTATTAAAATACCAAAAAAAAAATCGTACAATCAAATTCGAAATGTGGACTAGTTTCGAACTTATTTGTTCTCGTCAGCACAATATACGAAGAGATTGTACGAGTGCATTACGGCTATTTGCATCCACAAGCAAAGTAAAGTTATAGACTTACAAGATTACTTGTTTCAGCAGCGCCATCGCACGGTTCTTGGGAGAGTCCCCAGTATAATATGATGAAATCAAAAAGTTCTCGGCTCAAGCCAGTGTGTATTAAAATACCAAAAAAAAATCGTACAATCAAATTCGAAATGTGGACTAGTTTCGAACTTATTTGTTCTCGTCAGCACAATATACGAAGAGATTGTACGAGTGCATTACGGCTATTTGCATCCACAAGCAAAGTAAAGTTATAGACTTACAAAATTACTTGTTTCAGCAGCGCCATCGCACGGTTCTTGGGAGAGTCCCCAGTATAATATGATGAAATCAAAAAGTTCTCGGCTCAAGCCAGTGTGTATTAAAATACCAAAAAAAAAATCGTACAATCAAATTCGAAATGTGGACTAGTTTCGAACTTATTTGTTCTCGTCAGCACAATATACGAAGAGATTGTACGAGTGCATTACGGCTATTTGCATCCACAAGCAAAGTAAAGTTATAGACTTACAAGATTACTTGTTTCAGCAGCGCCATCGCACGGTTCTTGGGAGAGTCCCCAGTATAATATGATGAAATCAAAAAGTTCTCGGCTCAAGCCAGTGTGTATTAAAATACCAAAAAAAAATCGTACAATCAAATTCGAAATGTGGACTAGTTTCGAACTTATTTGTTCTCGTCAGCACAATATACGAAGAGATTGTACGAGTGCATTACGGCTATTTGCATCCACAAGCAAAGTAAAGTTATAGACTTACAAAATTACTTGTTTCAGCAGCGCCATCGCACGGTTCTTGGGAGAGTACCCAGTATAATATGATGAAATCAAAAAGTTCTCGGCTCAAGCCAGTGTGTATTAAAATACCAAAAAAAAAAATCGTACAATCAAATTCGAAATGTGGACTAGTTTCGAACTTATTTGTTCTCGTCAGCACAATATACGAAGAGATTGTACGAGTGCATTACGGCTATTTGCATCCACAAGCAAAGTAAAGTTATAGACTTACAAGATTACTTGTTTCAGCAGCGCCATCGCACGGTTCTTGGGAGAGTCCCCAGTATAATATGATGAAATCAAAAAGTTCTCGGCTCAAGCCAGTGTGTATTAAAATACCAAAAAAAAATCGTACAATCAAATTCGAAATGTGGACTAGTTTCGAACTTATTTGTTCTCGTCAGCACAATATACGAAGAGATTGTACGAGTGCATTACGGCTATTTGCATCCACAAGCAAAGTAAAGTTATAGACTTACAAAATTACTTGTTTCAGCAGCGCCATCGCACGGTTCTTGGGAGAGTACCCAGTATAATATGATGAAATCAAAAAGTTCTCGGCTCAAGCCAGTGTGTATTAAAATACCAAAAAAAAAAATCGTACAATCAAATTCGAAATGTGGACTAGTTTCGAACTTATTTGTTCTCGTCAGCACAATATACGAAGAGATTGTACGAGTGCATTACGGCTATTTGCATCCACAAGCAAAGTAAAGTTATAGACTTACAAAATTACTTGTTTCAGCAGCGCCATCGCACGGTTCTTGGGAGAGTCCCCAGTATAATATGATGAAATCAAAAAGTTCTCGGCTCAAGCCAGTGTGTATTAAAATACCAAAAAAAAAATCGTACAATCAAATTCGAAATGTGGACTAGTTTCGAACTTATTTGTTCTCGTCAGCACAATATACGAAGAGATTGTACGAGTGCATTACGGCTATTTGCATCCACAAGCAAAGTAAAGTTATAGACTTACAAAATTACTTGTTTCAGCAGCGCCATCGCACGGTTCTTGGGAGAGTCCCCAGTATAATATGATGAAATCAAAAAGTTCTCGGCTCAAGCCAGTGTGTATTAAAATACCAAAAAAAAAATCGTACAATCAAATTCGAAATGTGGACTAGTTTCGAACTTATTTGTTCTCGTCAGCACAATATACGAAGAGATTGTACGAGTGCATTACGGCTATTTGCATCCACAAGCAAAGTAAAGTTATAGACTTACAAAATTACTTATAATATAACAATATGTTTGAAACTATTTATATACTTTATCCAAAAAAATAGATGAAAATTCTACTGATATTAAATAAATCATCAAATTAGATTTCTATAAATCGGATAATTATTATTAAATGAATGTAAGATAATAATTTAATGAAATGGTTATTTCTTGGATATGATTTAACTACAGAGCAAATGATTTATTGTCTATTCCAAATTAGATATTTTTATAACTATCGATTCAGAATCAGACATTTAACTGAAATGTTAATAAACATTCAGTGTACGACTTAGTTGCGTTGAATCGGAAATTTATTAAACTAGTTAGGGTTTCGTTTGTAATTTCAATGAATAAGATTAAATTAACGTTAAAACTTTGTGTGTTGATTATCAACAATGTCTTATTTTAATTCCTAAGTTCATTACATATAGCCATGCACTAAATATCTGTAAAAGTTATAATTATTAATTTCCTAAATAATAAATTGTATTATTTTTGTTTATCTATTTAGCATTAAGTACCTAGTTTTAAATTTACTAATCATTTATTATTTTAAATCTCAACCGTTCGACTCGAGGTGTTTGTGGAATATTTATTCCCGTCACTATTTCCCTCGAAGACAAGGTATGGAGGTTAATTTATTCCATATTAATTTTTATTTACTGGATGTTTGTATACTGACACTCACTTTAGAATGTCTGGCATTTATTGGATGCCCACATTTATTTTAACCATTTGTATATTTAATTATTAGGGTTTATATGTGTATATTTTAAGCACAAAATTTGACAAACTTGATTTAAAGCGTAAAATTCTATTAATTTGGTTTATGCAACATAATTTATATTTTAAGAAATATTATTTACATTTTATAATTAATATTCTCAAATATTGTATTAATTCGTCAAAATTAATCCATATCTTATTAAATTTTGTTCACTGTTTGTGGAATCTTTTACTCTTGACCAGGGACGTGCTTAACCAACTTTTTTCAGGGGGGAGCAATCCTCAATTTGCCAACTGAATTAATAATTAAAAATTGCCAACTTTTTGTATGTAATTGGGTATAAATTGGGACATAAAAAGTAGATCATTTTATAAATAATAAAAATATAATTTTATTTACAATATTATACGTAGTACATGTTATTAAAGTAGATTAATATTGAATAATTGTCATTCATTTAGACGGATTCTTCTGTTCTTTAATTCGGACCACAAATTGATGACTCTCTCTAAATGAATGTTGTCAGTAAAATCAACTTCGCGGCTAGGGTTATATAACCAGCCCCACTCAAATCAAAATTTCCTATTGACTATTGAATAGTATAAGGTTTATATAGTAAACTGTAAAAATATTTAGGGTGAAAGCGGGTCAAACTTTTGAATAAATCGAATTTGAACTTAGCAAATTTTACACATTCAGTGACGCGCATGAGGGACGATTTGTGGAATCTCCCCATTCTGTTCTCAGTCCGTCCAAAAAGATATACCCTATCGCACTTAGAAATTTTCGCTCTGGCAGATTGACGGCACCACAAGTAAGCGTAGCATCTATTAAAGGTTATTGTTTACCTTTTATTTTTTGTTTTATTCCATATTTTGGGGGTGATAAGTAAAAGTATACTTTTAAAAGCTATATCCCGGTTTTATATGATCCCTATTTAATTGATCCCGGTTGGAGTGAATTAATATTCCTCAAGTATGTTTAGCCCAAGTGGTAGTGTTTAAAAAAACCGCCCAAAGGGCGGTTTTTAAAACGACCCAACCGTCTGTATCGAATCCCACACAAATAACGGGTGATACATTTTGATTTTCACTCATTCCGACCGGGCACGGCAAAGCCAGTAGCCGCGGCCGCGCCGGCTGTTATGTGACTTGTATCCCCAGGTATGAATGTTGCCGATTTTCGCACTTTTTTCGGATTTTATCGATTCTTCGATAATTTTAACCGTCTGAAACGGCGTCAGAGTCACATTCGGACCAAAACATACCCAAAAAGTCCGGAAATTACCCCAATTTTTGTGAAGTTGCATGGGGGGCGTGGTGTATACACCCGGATTTTTAATTATTCGAAATAAGGGTTATTTCTCAAGGGTTCACCCAAAATAATTTTTCTATAGACTCTATTAACTATTCTCTTTACAGTAGTCAATAGGAAAAATTTATTTGGCTGGGGCTGGTTACATAACGCGACCCGCAAAACCGTGTTGTACGAGGGGTCGTCTTTGTACTCCCGGACTGGGCTGTTTTGAATTTTGATGCAATTTTTCATTATGCTGTTTTTTAATCACATATGCCTTGGTAACCTGTGTGGTAATTTACAAAACAATTGCATCATTATTAATTTTATTATCTGTCAGTTTGTGTTGTCGCGCGTTGTATATTGCAATGTACCACTACCACGTCAATAGAAATGATCACGTTTTGATTCAAAGTTTTAATTTATTAACAAAGGTAGCACGAGACTTATTTGTTCAAACGAAAGGGTTTTATCCGACACCAAAGGTTTGTTTTAACGTCATAAATTTAATGAAGAAAAGGGTCGCGGAATGAGAAAACAAGGTAAATTCCAATGCAACGTTTTAATTCTGTTTATAAAATAAAGGTTTGTTAAAATTGTAAATTAATTTAAGTAGTGATATAAAAATGTAATTTGAAATCAAAAACAATTGTGCAAGGTATTAGTTATAAAAATGTTTGAAACGTAGAACTTTTAAAATAACAAAAATTTACATGTATCAAAGTGCTTCGTAACTCAATGTACCACGAATGCGAAAAACATTTTCTTCAAAAGTTTACTGGAAGACCACTGGAGATGATAATACTTCAAATAAATCTGAAACATAAAAATTTCATTAAAAATTTTACAAATTATTTTGGGCTAAGTACGAACCTGGAAAATTATAACACAAAAATATATTGATTTTTACATCGACCAATAAAAGGAAATCAGAAGTGCCGTGAAAAAGACCGGTAGCTATGGTAAAAACAATAGAATAGGTTGTTGATTGCTTAATAAAGATAAATGGTGTTAAAAAATTTGGTGTCCAGCTAAAAAGTTATAAATATAATAAAATTTGATTTAGAAAGTGAATAAAAGGTTGAGTAATTGAAAGAACATTATACTTACGTATTTACAAAGTGAAAATTTGTGCAAAATTGGGAAGATTCGCTATTATTTTGAACGAAAACTTTGGTCACGATACAAACGTAAACTACCACGAGGGAATTCAATCCAGATAGATCCCACACCCTTCAAGGCCATCGAACGAATACCACCGTATAATTTCATGGTATATGAACCGAAGAAACAGAATTACACCAGATAAAGGTACCGTCCCATCCTAAATTATTAAAAACATAAAAATTTTGTGCAAATTAACGATTAACTTCACACGTGCGGGAAAACGTTAGATTTATCATAGAATTAAGATCTTTGTTATTAGAGATAAGAATTTTATTAACTTTAATTATCTACATCTTGAAATTAATAATAATAATAAAAAAACGATTTGCTATAAAACGGAGCATAATTTGTGTATGATCATTCCAAAAGCCACAAGATTGCATTTCAGATTTAAGATTTGGCTAAGGAAAGAACCCAGCCTGGGAAAAGGTAAGTCTGTGCTATCCGAAATAGTCAAGCCGAGGTATCAATTTATTTTATTTGTATTTGTCAAGAATAATTTGCTTACATTTCTATTGACGAGGTACTTTTACGTACACTCGTACAAGGTATCAATATTTCAGAGTGCAAGCCTAACAAAGCTCCGAGGTTTCACAGCAATATGTATCGAAATGAATAAAATCGAATACCGGGCTGTTATAAAATTCCTTACAAAACAAGGAAAACCTCCAAAAATTATTCTTGAAGAAATGTTGGCTGTATACGGGAATGATTGCCCTTCTAAGTCAGCTATTTGCGAGTGGTCAAAATTGTTTAAACATGGTCGAGAATCACTTAATGATGATCCCCGTCCAGGGCGCCCTGTTGACGTGATTATTTCAGATGTTGTTGAAAAAACCAAGTGTTTGGTACTGGAGGATGCAAGACTAAAGAAGCGACAATTAGCAGCTTGAAGAGCGAAGAGTGAAAAGTGAAGAGACGCTGAAAACTGACGTAAGGTGTCTTGTTGCTCCACGACAATGCACCAGTGCACAAGTCCAGACTTTCAAAAGCTGCTGTAACTGATTGTAGCTTCGAAGAAATTGAACATGCGCCTTTATAGTCCAGATGTAGCACCCGGTGACTATTTTTTGTTCCCAAATCTCAAAAAACACTAAGGGGGACAAAATTTAGGGACAATGACGAACTTATAGCAGCTGGGAGGGCCATTTTGCGGAAAAACCAAATGAATAGTTTTATACTGAATTAAAGATGTTATTGAAATGGTGTTATACCTGTATTCAAAAGCAGGGGAACTATATTAAAAAATAAAATGTTGTTGTTGCTCTAGTCTTTTGTTTTCATGCCTAGTCCGGGAATATAAAAACGACCCCTCGTAGTAAAGCAATTTTTGAGGAATCTTACAACTTTTAGGAAAAATATTTGTCCTTTTTAATCGCGGCCCTAAATAAAATAATTAGGAATACTTAAATTAAAATTTTTTATTACATTTTACACTGAATGTTGGTTTCAACAAAAGCAAAACTTTTACGTATTAATTAATTATTTCAAAATTAGTAACATTGTGCAACTAAAATAACGTGTTTAGTTACAAAATATAACTACACACATTATTTTGTACAGTTGGTATGTACAGTACAGTTGATGAAAATAGGCATATTATATTATTTTATTACTTGAAATTTTTTGGAGTTGATAAAATTTTTAAAAACCAATTTTTGGTTTAGCGGCTTTTGCCAACTTCGCCAACTTTTGGGTGATTTTGCCAACTTCACCAACTTTTGGGTGATTTTGCCAACTTTCTAAAGTATTGGGGGGGGAAGCTCCCCCCTCATCCCCCCCCATGGGCACGTCCCTGCTCTTGACTCACCCCCTCCCCCATTCTATTAATGAATAAGTTTGTTGATTACTTTCGGAGGGTGATTATACAAAAAATCAGTGGCGCCCATAATATCATGAATTGTGACTTCCCCTCACTATTTTGCCTTCCCTAATTGACATTGGATCTATGGAGTGTCCACGACCATCTCGACTCGAGCTAGTGGCATCCCATGTTGATTAAGATAGGTAGCCCGTATTTTGCCTGCGTGCTACAAATTGTGTCGGAACCGCGAGTGTTTTTTATGGAACGATTGTTAATGAAGCTTCTACAAGTTCAAATCCTGTTACGGAATGTAGAATTGAAAATTTTGATTCATCCATTAAACACAATAAAAGAAGACGACTCCGAGGGTAGCAACGTATTTGGTGTATCAACAGATTTGCTAAAGAATAATATATTACCGTCTACGTTGTTAAATGAGAAAGCTGGCGAAGATATGGATATTGGAGATCCAATATCGCCATTTTTACCAACTGCTACAGCACTAAGAAACACTAAACAAGAGAGAAAAGGAATAATCTTTCCTACAACTGAACAAAACCCATTAGAAAACGTAAATGAGATGGGGAAAACATGCTGGAGAAATGTAATACAATGGCTTAGACCCAGTTTATGTTCATTATTGGGCACATGATCAGATTTCAATTCATCTTCAAAATGCGTTGTTTCTTCCCGAAGGACCAACCAGAAATAAAACACAACACGTTTTAATCCGATACGCTTTATTACTTTTACTGCAGAACAAAATTGCAATATTTTTCAAACAAGTATTTTTCATGAATGCGACTTGCTGCTTTGACGAGACAAATCGTAATGGCGGTGAACCATGATATGCGGTGAACGTTGTTGGTGCGAAGAACGTCACCAACTCCCACTACCTTCTTGGTAAGGCAGTTTTCTTCTTCTGAAGGCGGCAAAACTTACAAATTACTAAAATACAAATAACAGGTAGCGTGCGTGAACATACCGCCCGCCTTGAAAGATTCCTTTTGAAACAAAAAAATTTAACAAATACTTAATAGCAAATTCACAAGATACAAAAAAAAATGTTTTATAAAAATTACACAAAATTTACAATTAGTCCGGCACTGGTAATACACTCACTACCCGACACACACCGTCGTTGCCAGGATGCAATTGTTCCACCCTGCCGAGGGTCCATTTTAGGGGAGGTGTTCCATCCTCCTTGACGATGACGATGGAGTCCAACTTTAATAGAGTTGGATTGTCCTTCTTCCATTTCATCCGATTCTGGAATTCGGAGACATACTCCTTTGACCATCTTGTCCAGAAAGACAGAGCAGGTGTTAAGGGAGATAGGTCATTAGGGTGTAACGTGGTTTTTGGCCTCGTTCAAAAATTGCCCCTTGGGTAGCCAGGGTCTGAGGACGTCTTGTCGATTTCGGTTTGACACTTATTTTAAAATCGGGCGCCAAACGCTTTTTCAGTTAATTCTGAGTAAATTAACAAAAATTTTATTTAAAAAATATTTACAATTTAATATTGATTAATTAATAATTCGGAATAAAAGTAAAATCATTTTAATATTTAGGTATTTACACTGTCAAAAATGTAATGAGTACGGCACTGGTGACGGAAATGGAACATATATAATCTGTGAATATTTTTATATCGACTTGAATGTATTTGCAAGTGAATTCAAAATTACGGTTACTATAATATTACTACTGCTTCTAAAATAGTAGCAGCTACTAAAACAGGTGGGGAATAATGTTAACTAATTGAATCTAATCACCAGTTTTATAACTACGGAAAAAAATAAGCTACGGGATTTTTACAACTACTGAAATTTCGATTAGCAAAATTCAACTGTATTTTCGGAATGGGTAAAGTCAGGAAGTGACTTCTTTAACGGAAGTTTATCGGATCTGCAAATCGGGTAAGTAATAATTCTTGATGAGAATTATCTACTCGGATGTTCTTTTTCAGCTAAAGCCTAGAAACGTAAGCTTTTCGCTAATCTCGACGGAGGAATTTGTTGTTTTTGGCTAGAAACGTAAACAAGAACAGTTTCGGAAATTTGATTATTGCCTAGAAACGTAAGCAATGAATCGGACAGGATATATCGGGAACGGTAGCTCGGATCGGGTGGATCGATTCGACCTCGGACTGATCGGATTGGTGCTCGATTCGACGACTTTCTCGAAATTTCAAAAACTGTTCGTGCAGAAAAGGCAGAAACTTAAAGAATTAATTACGTTACTATCCTCCTCTGTTTGTAGCTTTCAAATGTTTGTTTATTATTGAACTAGTAACCTGTAATTTTGATATGCAAATAATGCTTAGCTGGTATGCAAACCAATCATACACCGGACATTATGTGATGAAATTTTCAAAATGTAATATTTTGCAAAATAAATTAATTAACACATAATAAATCTTTACAAGGGTCATTACTCATAGGGTAAAGAGGTCGGGAGTTTAAACACGCTTCGATTTGAGTTAAAACAGTCTCGAACTTTTCAAAATTTAATTTCGCGTCATTCAACATGTAAAGAAGGCATATTATGTTCACTTGTGATTTATTTTCAAAAATTTACTTTTCAAAAATCAAAACATCATAATATTGTTGGAGTACTGTTGGTTGCCTAAACAACCAACCAAATTTATTATTAATTATAGGAAACTGAATTTAATTACAGTACACTGAATTTCATGTCAATACATTCGGATAGATGACAATGGTAGAATTACCACTTCCTTAAGTCTTTGTCATTTCTGCAGGAAGCTTGTTGAAATTTTGAGATCAGGGCCACCCGACCGTTATCCCGTATTCCGATCCGAGCTTTCCTTTAAATTGCTTACGATTCTAGGCGATTTTTCCAGTTACCAAACCTTCTTTTGGTTACGATTCTAGCCGAAGGAAACTTTCCGATTATACCAGCGACAAGCTTACGGATCTAGGCTTCTAGCTGCAAGTATAATATAACCTATAATAAAACTACTTTCCGAGACTGCCCCTTACCTGTTCTCAAAAGATTCAATCTGCTCCCGTATTTGAAGCCAGCCACTGGCTTCCTCCGTTTCCGTAATTGGATCTTCTAATCTAAAAGTTCAGTAGTCCCAGTCAAGTAGCTTCATTTTATTTCTTTATTCATTTTTGAAAATTCAGTAATTTGCCTTAAGTAATTGCTGAGTTAAGATTAACCGCCACCGGAAAAATTCAGTTTCCTTTTAACATAATAGAACCACTTAAAAATACCAACTCCAATAATTTGCAAACATAATTTTCAAAGGTTATGTTGGTTATGTTTTCTGTCTTATCCCAGTGCCGTGCGAAATAAATTTCATTATTAAGTATCTTATTCAATAAGATTTTGGAATTGTTTAAAGTTTGTTTCAATTCAAGCAAATTAGTAATTTGCTTCCGTTTATTTTCAGTTCTCCATTTATTTTTATTAATTTGCTTCCATCTTTTTGTTGTAAATAAATTATTGAATTTGTTTCCGTTTTCATTCATTGTAAATATTGAACTGTCTTCAACAAAATTACAATTTACAAAAAATTTTTCAACATAAAATAAATTCAAAATTTAAAAAAATAATTTTTAACAGGTCAATATTATAATTTCGTCACACAAAATCTTTAATAGTCAAAAATTTAAATAACAAAATAATTCTTCAAAATTATTAAATTTAAAAGTCTGGAGTATTGTTCCAAAAAGGACTAGTTTGTTTTTATTAAAACAAACAAAAATATTAATTGTATTTAAAAATTTTAAAATTGAAAATGATGTGTGTAAAGTCATGCGTGAATTAATAAAAAAAACATAAGTGCACGAAACGACACTCGCAGAGATTTGCAAATTCGATTACGTCCAGTTATCGGACACATTTTGAAATCATGAGCCGAAATAAACCAAATCAGCCAATCAAAGGGCGTAAATCAAAAATCGCGCACGCGTGGAAAAGAAATTTCAGCTTAAAAGGAGAACATGGACGCATTCGTTCTAAAATGAGAAATCGATCAAGCGGTGATTTTGCCAATCAATGTGTGGATTTATAAAAGTGGATTTTAAAGTGGATGTTAAAAGTAAATTTCAAAGTAAATTATAAAAGTGGATCCTTATATGGTTTTCCGAAGTGGAAACTAAAGAAAATTACAAGCAAGAGGGATAAAAAGTGGTCAATCTTATTAAAATTTGATGGTTGCAAAATTAACCACGAATTATTTGAAAAATTCAACGACTGTGGATTTGGTTCATGAACAATTGGTTTGAAAAATTGGAAATCAACCTACGAATGAAATTGGTATGTTTATCGAGTGACATAAACAAAATATTAAACAAAAGACAAGGTATTTTGCATTTTTTTAAACATTTAAACAGTGAAAATTATTACTTTAAAAAAAAAACATGCTACAATCGCATATGTTATTTGTAAACTAAATGAACTTTTTTATATCTACTGAACAATTATTATAGAGGCGCAATTAATTTCTTTATGAGTGAAAACATTTATTTACTAACCCATATTTTGAATTGTAAAAAAAAATTTTTATTAAACAAAAAAAATTTATAAAATTGAAGAATTGAATTATTTCACTATCAAAAGTTATCACTAATGATAAAAACAGAATTTTTGTGTAACGAGAAAATAAAAGTTAAAAATTTAAAAAATTTCAAAATTTATATCTGTCGTGGATTCGAATTTTACGAGCAAAACACCACAATATATTGCTTCCATTTTTCTTTTTGTAAATATAGTTAAATAAATTATTAAATTTAATATAAACATTTTTTTTTTTATTCTTTTATTTTAGTTTTAAAGTTTTTCCCTTCAAAAAACTTTTGGCGCCTGAGTTTTTTTTTTTTTAAAGTGTCAAAGAAATCGACAAGGCGTCCTCAGCCCTGGCTACCCAAGGGGCAATTTGAACGAGGCCAAAATAGCGTTACAAACACTCGCTTTAAATGCGTTTTAAAGCTTTTTACTCCCGATTCCCATATTCCTCCGAAATGCGGAGCCCTTGGCGGAATAAAGTGCCATTGAATATTTTAGAAATCTACGTTTTTGCTAACTTCCCGTTGTAAACGTTCAATCCGTGCGTGTGCGCCTACAAAATTTGTAGCATTATCTGAGTAATCTTTTGAACAATGCCCGCGTCGAGAGACGAACCTGTGAAAAGCTGCCAGGAAAGCGTCGGTCGTTAAGTCGCTGACGACTTCTAAATGGATAGCCTTTGTTGCTAAGCAAACAAAAACGCAAACGTACGCCTTTATTACATTGTATTCTCGTCGTCGTTTGATATAAATATCAAACCAAAACTCCATAAAAGTCAAAAGGAAGACAAAAGGCAACACAATCCTGACCAAGAATGGGAAGCTCTGAAATGCGCCATTAAGGATACAGCTAAAGAAGTTCAAAAAAAGTCGGCAGGCTCGAGAAGAGCAAGAAATGATAAAATATGGATAACACAAAAAACGTTGGTCTTGATTGAAGAACGAAAAGAACTGCGTCGAACGGGACCGATGAGCGGAGAGCAGAAGGATAAATACGACCGGCTATGCAAGCAAATACAAAAAGAATGCAGGAGAGATAAAAATTACTACATCAGCAAGATATGCAAGGAAATAGAAGACCATCATAATACACACGCCACTCGGGATCTGTTTGACAAGGTGAGAACACTGACACGAAGCTTTAAGTCGAAAACACTGGTAATGGAAGATGAGAACGGAACGCCACCGAGGGAGGACGAAGAGGTATTGGAGCGATGGAGACGATACTGCGAGTGCCTATATGTTGATGAGGTCGATGGAGATGAACAGACGGATTTCTGTTTTGACCATGATGAGAAAGAACCAGCCATTATGAAGGATGAGGTTGAGGGCGCCATACGACGTCTAAAAGATAACAAAGCCTATGGGAATGACGAGGTATCTGCAGATATGCTAAAGATACTGGGAGATGATGGGGTTCAAATACTTCTAGATATCTGCAATAAAGTCTGGAGAACTGGACAATGGCCGACTGACTGGACGAATTCAGTTTATATACCGCTTCGTAAAAAAGGATCTACAAGAAAATGCCAAAACTATAGAAAAATTGCACTAATATTTCATGCAAGCAAAATCCTCTTGCGAATAATCGACCAAAGGCTGGAAAAATATCTAGAATATCAAATACCACCTGAACAGGCGGGTTTCATAAAGGGGAGAGGAACAAGGGACCAAATATTCAATATTCGACAAATCATAGAAAAATCACGTGAGTTCAATATTCCCATACTCCTATGTTTTATAGATTATAAGAAAGCCTTTGACTGTGTACGCTGGAACAAGCTATGGCGTGCAATGGGAGAAATGGGAGTTCCGGATCACCTATTAGCAATGATAAAAAGTCTATATAAGAACAATGAGGCGGTTATAAAGCTGAATGATAAGATATCAAAACCTTCTAAGGCACAGAAAGGAGTGCGACAAGGATGCATTCTCTCCCCCAGGCTGTACAACGCGTATG
The DNA here is from genome assembly GCA_932274525.1 of Podabrus alpinus. Taxonomy (NCBI): domain Eukaryota; kingdom Metazoa; phylum Arthropoda; class Insecta; order Coleoptera; family Cantharidae; genus Podabrus; species Podabrus alpinus. The sequence goes on from OW026452.1 coordinate 33,905,600, forward strand.
GCGAATACATTATGAGAAGAGCTCTGGATGAATACGATGGCGGCGTGTCGATCGGCGGAAGAAAAATAACAAATCTGAGATACGCGGATGACACTACGTTGCTGGCCAAGAATGAAGACGAACTCGCAGAGATGCTACAACTGGTCATGAAAGAAAGTGAAGTCTTGGGCTTAAAAAAATGAACCTGGAAATAACCAAAATTATGGTTATAGATAGAGGTGGCACCTTGGCAGCGGGTAATCAATTAACACACATAGAAAAAGTTAATGAATTTCTGTACCTGGGTTTATTGGTGGCCGGCGAAGGTGGAACCGAAAAAGAAATTAAGAGACGCGCTGCAATGGCACGTGGAGCCATGACTAAACTAAAGAAGATATGGACCGACAAACAAATCACCACAAATACCAAGATTCATCTAGTAAAGACTTTAATCTTCTCAATCTTCCTGTATGGCGTGGAGTCGTGGACCATCAAGATGGCGGATGTACGTCGCATCGACGCTTTCGAGATGTGGTGCTGGAGACGTATGTTAAGAATACCATGGACAGCGAAGAGAACGAACGTGTCAATACTGAGGGAGCAGAAAATAAAAGATAGACTACCAACCATATGTAGACGACGCATCCTGCAGTATTTTGGACATGTCATGCGCAGAGATGGGGCAAGCTTGGAGAAGCTGGTTGTTCAGGGAAAGGTGGAAAGCAAGAGACCTAGGGGTAGATCACCCAACAGATGGATAGACCAGGTGAAACAAATAACGAGTCGCCCCCTACAAACAACAATAAGAGATGCGGAAGACCGGCAAGTACAGAAGACCATAGTGAACAACTGCAAATGAGCTTTTGGATCACGATTCCTCAGTCATGAGGATACGACTAGAGAGAGAGAGAGAGAGAGAGATTCTCTGCGAAGTCAACGCCTGAATTCAAGAATGGCCTTGACGCGGTAACTCTAACCAATGGTAAGTCTCCCATTAAACATTTGACTGTTTTAGGTCTCGCCCTAAAACATTTTACGCAAATCTGCGTAACCTTTCTCACTAAGTTTCTGCCAGCTATTATCCAAATATGATCGCGTAAAGAAGATAAAACCGCTTGAGGCCCGGCATGCAATAATCTTTCGTGTTCCTGTCTTGCCATTAAAGTGGTTAATTTATGTTTCGCGTCTAAAATAATTGGGTGCCTTTTATCGAAATCATAAGTTGAATTCTTCAACCTACCCCCTACGCGAATGATACCGTTAGTATCCAGAAAAGGATTTAAATTTAACAATTTGCTACTAGAACTGACTTGCTCTCCTTTAGGCAACCCCTGCAATTCTTTTTTAAACATTTCACCTTGCGCCAGCTTGGTGCTTACGTAATGCATTGTTTTTAAATCGCAGACAATACGCGCCAAAAACTCTTTGTAATTTAAAATACTTAGAAAATTTATCAAATAATTTGACTTCTTGCAGAGTAACCGTCAATGCAATTTTAATTTTACGCGCTTCCCGTTCGTTTTCAATCCTGTCGACATCCGGGGTCAAACTTGTTTCGTCATAAACGGACAATTCCTTTGACGACTCACGCAAAAATTGTGGTCCGTGCCACCATAAATCATTATTAAACAAACATTTTGCTTCAATCCTGCGTGTCAATAAATCAGCTGGATTGTTGTGCGTCTTAACGAAATGTCAATCACTAATTGACGTGTGATTTTGTATTTCGTTTACCCTATGTGCGCAAAAAACTTTTAATAAGTGCGGAGGCTTTATTAGCCACGCGAGGACTATTGTAGAATCGCTATACAAAAACAACTCGTCAACTTCCATGTCTAGAATCCTTTTAACCTTTATTAATAAATTCGTTAGCAACAAAGCCGCGCATAATTCTAAGCGTGGAACCGTTAATGTTTTTAAAGGTGCCACTCGACATTTTGCACAAAGAAAATGGCAATTTTCATTGCCTCGCTCATCTACGATACGGACGTAGATAGCTGCACCGTACGCCAAAGTTGATGCGTCCGCAAACCCGTGTAACTCGATTCAACTACACTCTTACAAATAACATGTCTATTAATCTCAAATTCATTTAGCATAAGAAGTTGCTCCTTGAACCTTTCAAAAACTTCATTTAGTTCCGATGGAATGGATGACAATCGGTGCTGCCAAATTTTTTGCAAAATTATCTTTGCAGTTATGATACAAGGTGCGAGTAATCCGAGCGGGTCAAAGAGCCTCGCTATTATCGATAACACCGTCCTTTTTGTATTTTGAATATCGCCCGTATCTATATTTATGGTGTATTTCAATATGTCTTTAGACGCTTGCCAAGTCAAACCGAGGGTTTTTGACTCCCCTCCTTCATTCATATTCAAAATAACATTTTCGTTTGAGTCGCTAATTCTCCTTAAAATTTGCGAGTTGTTAGAACCCCATTTGTTCAATACAAAACAACCTTCCTTTTAATATTTCATTAATCTTATCGTAAATTTGATTAATTTCTTCTAAAGATTCCCCACCCGTAATTAAGTCGTCCATGTAAAAATCATTTTTTACAATCGCACTTGTACGCGGGTATTTCAGATAATTTTTATCTGCTAATACAAACATGCATCTTACCGGTAAAAATGAAGCGGCAGCTGTTCCATAAGTTATCGTATTTAATTGAAAACAGCTGACCTTATCGGTCGCGTTATCACGCCAGAGAATTCTCTGGAGCGGTCTCTGACCTTCGGCTATTAACACCTGTCTATACTGCCGTGATAAGATAATAAAAATAAATTAATTTATATCGAGGGGAAAACAACGGCACTTTTTTATTTTCCTCGGCTAGCTCAAAATTTAAGACTCTTATTATGGGCGTGACAATAGTTCGATTGTAAGTAATAAAAATACATCTCATGGGTTTACTAACCATTCGCAACCTATTCAAATTAGAAATTGATTTTTGCAAATACCTGAATCAACCTGTACCTTTTGTGCTGTATTTAATTTATGCAAAGAAAACTCAAATAAATCTCCTCTTCAAATACAAATAACCCATTCATTTATTAATACAAAATTAAATCATAGAAACAAAATTATCAATTCAAACAAAACAAATCAAGTGTACAATTTAACTTATTATAAATAATTCAATACCCCCAGATTTAATCGCACTAATTAAAATTCATCATAAAATATTGTCTAACGATCGTTAACTATATCACGCACAAATTATCGTCTTACCGGTTCACTGCCGTAGAAGAGAATTGGTCCTTGTGTTTGTATGTCGCCTACGTAATGTGGTCCAACTTGGCATCCTCCAATTACCGTTCCAATCATATAACCATCGCCAACCATAGGTGCTCAATTACTTTTCCAATTTAAAATCTTCCAAACCAAAAGAAAACAAAATCGTCCTTACTATTGATAGACATCAAACGAATCTCAACTTCTAAAATACGTCCTCCTTCATTTACGGACACCATGCGAATTTTTTAAAAATCCTCGAACAATGAATTACCAATAATCAACAATACATCCTAATACTTTGACGGACATCCAGGGAATCTCTCAAAAATAATCAAAAAAACAAACTATCAATAATCAAAAATACGTCCTTCTTCTACTACGGACATGCAGGGAGTCCAAAAATAAAAAAAATCCATCAAAAATTCACGTCCGCACTTCTCTACGGACACCATTCTTCGACTTTCTTTATCTTTCTCTTCTCCCTTCAAAATTTTCTAGACCGGCGTATTTTAACCAATTTTCCAAATATTGTCGGAATTACATTTGTCCTTTTTCCTTGGCTTCACTTTTAGTTTATCACTCGTCTTAACCTATTCGCGTTACCTAACTTAACAATTTTGAAGTTACTTGATTTGTTTTTCAAACAGACTGAACATTTACACGAATGAGTCATAATTTTGTCTCTTTACACCTTTCAGGAATTAATCAATTTTCCGAGGAGACTTAATTTTAGTTTGTCAGATATTTAATCAAACAGCTCTTAAAAAAATCAAAGGTACTTGTCAGACTTAGGTACAGTTTCAATTAGAGGTTTCTTAACCTTTTACCTTTAAAACAAAGGATGTGTTTTTCGCTCAATCGAACTCACCCTATTTTGGAACACTGCAATAAATTTTGGTGACGTCCGCGGTTAATACATAATTGTGTTTTCTAAAACGAGTTACAATTAAAAACAAATCTTGCTGAATTACCGGCCCTGTCGACTGGATATCGTTCAGCGAATAACCACTAGTAGTTTTAGCGGACGCGTCAAAAACTACCCTTAGCTTGGTTGACAAGCTTTCTTGTTTTATAACGCAGTGGTGCGGCAGATAATATGATGCAAAGCACTCACCTTCGTTTATTAACTTGGTGGAATGTCCCAACCCTTCGTATTCCAACATAAACTTCGAGTATTCCGCCTTTAATGGGGAATTATTATTTAGTCTTTTTTCGAGTTGCACGAACCGTGTTAAAGCTAACTGCCTTGAATTACCTAATTTTTCGATTGACACCTTAAGTGGGTACTCTACCACGAAACGTCAGTCAGGCATGCGTTTGGTGGTTTCCAAAAATGCTTCTCGCAGAAGTTTTCTTCTGCAGAAGGGGGCTTATTGTTTTCGGGACAATTTTCAATTTCTCAAAAACATTGTAAGTTGTTATTAATCACTTCATCTGCTATGAATGCGCAATGCGTTTTTTCAGTCGCGTGGTGTACAGATATCGGACCTGAAACCACCCATCCTAGCACGGTTTCTTGTATGATGGGTTTGTTCTTCCCTAATCGATACTGACCCGCGCCTAACATACTCCAAAATAAATCAGCGCCTATCAGCATGTCGATTCGATCGACTTCATTAAAAGTTTCGTCGGCTAGTTTTATGTATCCCGGTACATTTAGTGAATTCTTGTCAATTGTTACAAATGGAAAGTTATCTGTAATTTTTGGCACAACTAAACAATTTATTGAACCTTTAAAGTTCGAATGTTTCGAACTAAAATTTATGTTTACTCTATTTTTTATTATTGTCTGTTGTTGATTTAATCCGCAGACAGAAAAACGAATTTTTGAAACTGGTAGTTTCAATTTGCACACGAGTTCATTCGTGACAAAATTACTTTGACTTCCGCTATCAAGTAACACTCTCGCGCGGTGTATTTTTTCATCGTTATCATAAACATTTACAATCGCGGTTGATAACAATACCTGTGTGAAGCCGTTAAAAGAGCTACAAAGCGTCGTACTTGTAGCAGAATTTTCTTCTGTTACCTCTTTATCTTTTCCTAATTCTTTACTACTTTCTTTGACGTAGTGCAATCAACTATTATGAAATTTGTACAACTGTGCATTTTACAATTTTGAGCAGTGTGATTTTTTCTAAAACAATTTGTACAGACACCGAGTTGTCTTACTCTCTCCCATCGTTTATCGACAGGGAGTTTTATTATTTCATCACATTTATACATCATATGTTTGCCGTTGCAATTATAACATCCATAATTACTTGAGCTGGACAAAAAACTATTAGTCCTCATTTTACCATGTTTGTACTCTACCGTGTTACCGTCAAGATTCCCTAAAAACTGTGATTCTTTTTTGAGAAAACCTTGAAATTGAACCATTGTCGGTAACTCTTCGCTAAATTGCGATTCAAATTCTCGTCTGGTAAGTTTATCTAACTTTTGCAATATTATATAAATAACAATTGTGTCCTAATGCTGGACAGGCTGCCCTAATACCTCGAGAGCCTTTAAATGTTTACTTAGATCATTCGTAAGTTTTTTCAAATGCCCGTGTGAGTCACATGCGCTGCTAGGTAGATCGAATGACATGGCCCTGACACTTTTGAATCGATGGTATCGATTCATTCGCGTGTACCAGTGAACAAAATGTGTCCTTGAAGAACAACCATTGATCATATTGACCTTCAAAAGTTGGCATGTTTACACGGGGCAACCGAATTTGGTCTAAGTTCCCCCTCGCGCGACAAAGTTTATTAAAATCTATCGTTAGACAAATAAAGTTCGCGCGTGAATTTAAAAACGGGGGGTTTATAAACTTTTCTTATGTTATACTTGTAAATTTAATTTGTTTCAATTTATGAAAAGTCAGTCTTTTGTTTTAAATGATTATATTTTGTTTAATAAATTACAATATTGTGTCTACAAGTAATTACGTTTATTTTTGATTTAACTTTATACAGCAGTGAAGTCCAGATTAAGCAGGTGTAAGGTACAATAAGTTTTATTTTTTCGTTTCATTGAGGTTACTAATTTAAGGTAGCTTATATGAGTATTTTGACTACATGGATGAACCCAATTTACGACCCTTAATATTGAGTTTTTCGTGCAAAGCTAGTCGAAGCATAATTGAATTAAGTGCCATTATTATTCCCCGCTATATAAGTTAAAATTTGATTTCTACAGTAGCAAAACATGGCAATATCTTATCCATAATAGTTCTCTTTGAGTTTACCACTGCATCTAATTAACACAATAGGTTATTGGCCCAGTGAACGTGTAAAACTCATCAAGATAGAGAGAATTATGAATCAGTTTCGGACGTGATAAAGATGGCTAACAAGATTGACATTGGTTCGTTAAACAAGTTCGATGGGAAGAATTACCAGCAATGGAAATTCCAGATAATGTGTGCATTACGTGCAAAAGGGTTCTACGAAGTCACAACTGGAGAGTCTACAAAGCCAAAACCTGAGGAAACGAAGGAACTTGCGCAGATTACGTTGGTGGAAAATTGTACAAGCGCAAAAGAAATTATGGATCGCTTGGAAACCATCTATCAGCAAAATTCAGAAATGAACAAGATGATGCATCAAGAACGCTTTCATCAGTATGGGATGGATCCAAACGACAGCGTAGCGCTGCACATTTCTAAAGTAGAAAACCTAGCTAAGCAAGTAAGAGAAGGAGGTGATGTAATAAGTGACGTAGCAGTGATGACTAAAATGCTAAGCTCTTTACCAGAGAAGTTTAAAGGTGTAAGGCAAGCCTGGTTATCAGTAGATGAGAAACGTCAGACGATACAAAATCTCACTTCAAGATTGCTAGATGATGAAGCAAATTTAGCAGCGACAGAAGAAGCCGACAATGCATTTTCATCACAAATAAAGTTGAAACCGAAAGAAAATGCCAAAAATAAGAAGAAACAGGTAACTTGCTACAATTGCCAAAAGAAAGGTCATTTTGCAAGAGACTGTACCAATCCAAAGAAAACTCGAAAACAGAAATTTTTCAAAACAGATGACCAATCCGGATCACAAGGAAATGTATCAGCTTTCACAACAGAGGATAATTTTGTCCATGTGACAGAATCGAAAGATGATATATGGATACTGGATAGTGGTGCATCAGGACACATGAGTTTTAAGCGAGAATATTTTCATACGTTTGAGAAAAACGAAAACGAAATGTTAGTTACGTTAGGAAACAATAAAACTGTCGAAGTAAAAGGAAAAGGAACCATAAAAATTCGTAAGTTATTAAATGGTGCGTGGCATGACGCAATAATAACAAATGTGTTATCTATATGTTCCTGAACTTCGAAAGAATTTATTCTCGGAAGGTGTGATTACGAAAAAGGGTATGAAAATTGTGAAAGAAAATAAGAATGCGTATATTTACGAAAATAATGAAATTACGGCTTGTACAGTTCGTGTTTTGAACAATCTTTATCATTTACAGTTTAAGACAATTATCTCTCACCAAGGAAATGCAGTAACGGATACCGATAAATTGAAAATATTGCACAATAGGCTCGCACATATCAATTTCAAAACAATGCAAGAAATGGTATCAAAAGGACTAATTAGTGATGTAGATTTAAAAAATGTCGATAGTCGTAAATTTTGTGAGTCATGCATTTATGGAAAACAACACAGACTTTCATTCGCGAGTGTGATAGCTACGTAATACTAAACCAGCCGAGGTCATTTATAGTGACCTATCTGGACCTATGTCAACTCCTACGATAAATGGAGCGCATTACCTAGCACTTTTCAAAAATGGGAACACGGGTTATCGTGTAGTATTTTTTATTAAACATAAAATTGATGTATTAGAATGTTTTAAAACTTTTGTAAATATGTGTAAAACAAAATTTGGTTATTCAAAACAACGTGTTTTGACGTTGTGTTTTGACGGAGTTAAATTTTCTGTGTAAATTGAAAGTATTGAAATTGTTTAAGTGTATTTGTATTGTTCATTTGTTGAAATATTGTTGTTTTACTGATAACCTATTGCTCTGAAGATATTACGTTATAATATAAACTGTCTCACCAATTGAAATGGATACTGAAATAGTGAGGTTAATTTCAAGTGAACTCGTGAAGTTAACAAAAAATGAAATCATTGATTTGGTTCTAAAGAATAATACTAATAATAAGATGAAGGAAGATAATGTGTTAAAGCAATGTATTGCCGTGTTTAGCTACCGAATTTAATTTAATTTGTATAGCGGGGAAAAATGTACGGCTCTTTTATAACTGCTCCGGCTAGCTTTTGTGGTCGTGACAATGGTTCGCTGATTTGTAGTGAAAACACCTCATTGGTTCGCTAATTATTGCAACCTATTTAAATTTAAACTTATCCTCTCGAGTATCTGAATCGACTCGTACCTATTATGCTGCATTAAAGTTAAGCAAAAACTCAAATAAATCTCCTTTTTAAAAAGAAAACAATCGCTTCATTTATTTACACATAAATCAAAAATAATTAAGAAACAAAGTTATTTCTACAAAAATAAACAAATTAAGTGTACAAAATTTCAATTATTCAAAAATCCTATCTACCCCCCCCCCCCGATTAATTCGCACTTAGTCAATTTTTAATAGTATTTTTAAACAGTTTAAATAAGGCGCACACAGTTTATATTACCACAAATTGTCCACCGTCGAAGAAAACGAAGTAGCGCTGTTGCTTGTTGAATTTTCTGTTATTGATATGATCTCGTGCCCAATTTGTGCATCCAAAACTTGAATCATTTAACGAATTGATGACCATAAATAATTTTCCAAATAATATAATCCTCTTTCCATTTACTTAGGCAACTTATTAATTAATTTTCTTGATTTATTCACTTCTAACGATCTTCCAAATATTAACTAATAAAATTTTCCCAGTGGTACCAAAATCTTCATTTAACCAATATTTTCTGATTTCCCAACTTAATACTAATATGATAAGGAAAACTCTCGTCCAATTGCTCAGAATAATAAATTAATAATATTGGGATGGTGGATCGCAATAAAACTACAAATTTGTCAAGTCGACGTTTCGGAAATTTTATATTTCCATCCTCAGGACTAAACAAACAGCTGTTAATCGTTTACATGCGCAGCATGAAAAATGAGCCACAGGCGGAAAAATCATTTGCAAATAAAATAAAATAGACTATGTAACTTAACAATTGTAAACTAAAAATATAACATTAAAAACATGTACACATTAGCGTGAATAAAAAGCTAATGTGTAAGTAAAAATATTATTACATCACCCGGGCTGGAAGAACAAATGCCTCTTTTGTTCTTACGAACCAGAGCTTAGCAAACAGTAACATATATCGCCAATATAACATAAGCACTTAAAAGATAAAAGCTAAAGCACATAAAACACAAAATACATAATAATTATTATACAGCGAAAGGTTTGATGGAAATATAAAATTTCCGAAACGTCGACTTGACAAATTTGTAGTTTTATTGCGATCCACCATCCCAATATTATTAATTTATTAATACTAATATTCAAAAACAATTATCATCCTCTTATACTATTTAATGGACATCAAACAAATTCATCAAAAATACGTCCTCACGTCTAGACGGACACACCGTGAGTTCCCTTATCAAAATCTCCCCTTTCCAAAATTTATGGACAGGCGTGCTTCACCCATTTTTCCAAACTTGTCAACACCATGTCTGTCTTTTTCTCGTGGCCTTCACTTTCATTATCACACATTTTAATTATACACGTTACCTAACTTAACAATCTTTTAGTTACTCAATTTGTTTACCAACTAACTGAACATTTTCTCAAATACTTATAACTTTATCTTTACATTTTAAAATGGATTGATTCTTTTTTTAGGAGACTTAATTCAGTTTGTCAGATTTGATCAAACAGCATTCAAAATAATCAAGGTACTTGTCGACTTAAGTACACTTCAATAGTCGTTTCTTAAACTTCGTCCCTTAAAAACAATCGGTGTGTTTACTACCTAATCGAGCGCCCTTCGCAACACTGCGGTGTTATGGATTTAGCCACACTGCTGGTTATTATTAATTTCAATATTATATGATATATTGCCTACCCACGCTTTTGATAATCTGCATTTTTGATAAAATTCCGTCATCCCAAAAATGAAATGATTTTTTGGCGTCTGTGTCCGTCTACTTGATCTTCGTGTTCTTCTAAAATGTTCCACGAAGTTGATTATTTCCTCGTCGTCACTTTACCAGTCCATTATATTGATTATTTCTTTTATAAATAAATCTCCGAACTTAATACGTATATATTTTTTTCATTTGTATTGCCCATACCCATACTACAAGTGTTCATGATTGTACAATTTTTAATAAAAATTCGTTTTTAATTATAAATTTTTATTTCATTTGGTGACCAGTTTCGTTTAAAGCATCGTTGGACGGTTGGACCTCATCGTGATAATATATGTCACCAAATAAATAAAAGACAAGTTTACAAGAGTAAAAACGTATTTTTATAAAACACTGTGCAATTAATACAAAAAACAAAACACAATCTAACAAAGAAACATAACCTCTATACCCTCACCGTTTGACGTTTTACTGTTAAGTTTAGTACCAACATTAACATTTAGTTAACATTGTAGTTAACCCAAGTTTACAAAATTAGGTTAAATGACTGAAAAACCCATTTTATGGTTAAATTTTAACCTACGTTAGTTGACCAATACTTTAATATGAAATTGAATATTAAATTCAATTGACGTTAGAATAAACAAAGTTGATTTTTTGATAAAATTAGTTTATTTAGAAAATTTATGTAACAAGTGATGTTCATTGAATTTTGTTTTTCCTAATCGCACTTTAATGCTTTTGCGGTCGTTTAGGATCCGTTTATTTGAGGGTTAAGTGCAGGGAATTTTCTTTGTTGTGATTTGGAATAATTGAGTTTTTTGTAAATAAATTTTAATTTTGTGCAAATATCAAAAATAGGATTTTTAATTTTCGCCTTTAGAGTTCTGAAAATAACAAACTACATTGAAGTAGCAAATGGTATGTTTAGAACAACAACGGGTAAATATCCAGAAAACTCTATGTTCATTTATTTGGCATTGTCTTTAAAAAATTGCTGGAATTTCAAGTCCCGTGAGCACAATTTTTTTAAGATTTCTAACCCTCAGTTCACCATACAAAATTAGTATATAACTGAAAATAATGGATTATGTAATTCACTTCAGATTGGTCTGATTAAACTCCCGATATGTTACAGACTCCCATTTCTGAACAGATTAGAAGGATCCGACTCCAGATGTAACTGGTGATCGTAGCAAAGGTTCTCTTTTGCATTTCTTTCATGAATTACTTACAACTGTAACGTTTTACGTAAGAATAATAAATTTATCGGAAATTTAAGCAATGAAAATTGGTGTAACTTGGCCGATAGAAAAACGCAATTTCTGGACATCCAGAAGCAATTCGCACGAGAGGAACATCGTGAAAAGATCGAATTCCTCAAAGTGCAAATTAGAATTGACAATAATGCGCGAGAACACATAGCAAAAATGGAGGGGCTTTGTACCAATTGTAGGAAATAAACTTTTTCAAATAAATATCAGTTATAAGAAATTGTGTTTTTCCAATGAACAAATTAACTTAAAATGCACAACAAATCAAAAATACAGACCAAATAAAGAACGAAAATTTGTGTATGACGGATTATATGACGTTTTACAAAATTATTTCACTGCCTACCAACATTACATAATTTTTCGAATAATTAACCCTGTTCACAAAAGTCAGTTACTAAAAAATCCAAACATGACTAATTTTGTGGTTAAAACTGTAACCTAGGTTAATTAACCAATATTTTAACCTACAACTGAACAACTGGGCCTTAGGCCATATTGTTGATAACAGGTTACATTAATTTTGAGGACATAACAGTGCTCACGGGTTCTTGATTACATAGGTATTTTATCATTTTATAAAACTATTAGGCATACCAACCTCATGACAAATGATGTTAAAATGGCCGCCTGATGGCAGTCAATTGTTTGTTTACCTGTTTGGCAAAAATATTTGTCTTATTTTGGCAAAATTTTGTATTTAAATACATACGTACTGCCATGTATCGCTACTGTAAATTCAATTTTTAATTTCTATAGCGGGGAATGAGATGGCACTTAATTTAAAAAATGCTCCGGCCAGCAATGAGAGAACTCTTTTTATTTAGGGTCAAAGGTGGGTTCATTAATCTGTAAAATGCTCATGTAAATTATCTTATTTAACAACTTCGAAGAATTACACCGGACAACAAACTTATTGTACCTTATACCTGTTTATTCTTTTACTCATTGCTGTTAAATATGAGTGAAATCAAACGTAGTTATTTGTAAATCAAGTACTGTAATTTATTGACAAATAAAATTATTTAATAAGACAAAAGATGGATATTTAATAAGTAGAAGTAAATCAAATATTACAAAACAAATAATAATAAAAATTTTTATAAATCCCCCAATTTAAAATCAAGCGCGAACTGATTATTTTAATAATGTTACGTAAGAGCGTCGACACAATTGCTTACCGAAGTACCGTAGTGCACGATCGATGTGGAGAACACGCAGGAAAGGATGACGTGGAGATTCCTTGCAGTTTTGGTCCAATTCCCATACCATGAAACTTCCAGGGTAGATTAATGGTCAATCGAATTTTTCTTTGATCATATTAAACGTTCAGGTAAGTCCAATTCTTAAAAATCTTCTATAATTTCCAATCACTCATGACATAACCATAAAACTATTAACCATGCAAATTTTACAGTGGTCACCAAAATTTTCAAATATTCGAAACTATGCTTTAATCTTCTATCCATTTACCATTCATAACTCATCCAATAATAATTAATTAATTTCAACTTAATATCCAATAACTTATTACAAATTTCAAAATTGACTTCTTATTTATCGTCTCTTCTCTACACGGACATCCCAAAATTTTCATACTTTTTAAAATTCAACCAAAAATTCCAACTTGTCGCCTTCACTGACGATACGAGACTCTCAAATTACGTCCTCTCTCTCGAGGACAGACGCCTCTTAATAGGCGATGGGGAACAGGAAGAAATGGAGGTCACAAGCGGAGTCCCCCAGGGCTCGGTTCTTGGACCGACGCTCTGGAACGTCATGTACGACGGAGTGCTGCGTCTGAAGCTCCCAGACGGATGCACCACCGTGGGCTTCGCGGACGACCTCAATGTAGTGGTCGTGGGCAAGGACGTGGCGGAGATTGAGACATCGGCGACAGAGGCGCCCGAGACCATCTCCGCCTGGGTGAGCGAAAGAGGACTCACCCTAGTCCCAGGAAAGTCGGAGGGAGTACTTCTTAGCGGAAGAAGGAAAGTCTCCAAGGTTTCCCTCCGACTAAACGGAGTTCCAATTCCATCTAAGGACTCCGTAACCGTTCTCGGCGTCAAAATCGACAAATACCTGAACTTCGCCGAGCACATCAGGGACGCGTCCGCAAAGGCGGGAGCAGTGACGACATCGCTTGCCCGCCTTTTGCCCAACATGGGAGGTCCTAAGCAGGCCAAGTGAAGAACCCTAGCCCTCGTGACGCAGTCGATCATACTGTATGCTGCACCTGTATGGCACGAGGCGCTGAGGGTTAAAAGGAACGCGCAGAGACTTCTGAGCGTCCAGCGCAGAACGGCGCTGCGCGTTTACTGGGCTTACAGGACGGTCTCGCTCGACGCAGCCCTCGTTCTGGCGTCAATGCCCCCCATCGACCTCCTCGCACTAGCAAGGAGCAGAACCTACGACGGAGTGGGGGGTGCCGGAAGCGAGGTGGCCGAAAATTGGCAGGCCAGGTGGGAGGAGGCAACTTGCGGCTTGTGGACCCGCAGACTCATCCCCAACATCAAGAGATGGGTCGAGAGGCGGCATGGACAGGTGAGCTACCACCTCACACAAATGCTGTCAGGGCACGGCTGCTTTGCGTACTACCTGCACCGATTCGGCATATTGGGAAGCCCCAGGTGCAGGTTCTGCGACGAAATCGATACCGCGGAATACTCCCTCTTCCAGTGCTGGAGATGGGAGCGCGAGCGAACAATGGTCTCGCTTGCACTGGGGTACACAATGACTCCCGAAGACCTGGTCGAAGCAATGCTCGTCGACGAGGCCCAGTGGCAGCGGATAAACACCCTCATCTCAAACATCCTGAGGTGTAAGGAGGCAGCAGGAAGAGCCGAACAACGGGCCGCCGCTGCTGCTGCCCATACGGGGGAGGATACCGACACTGAAGACCAGTGACCCGAGGTCAATTGCGGTCGGGTGGAAGAGTGGCATGCAAAAGAGCACACGTAACATCGAATTCCATCGCAATGCCCCCTACCCGACCGTCAAACCAGGAGGCCAACCAACGAGGAGAAAAACTCGGACAGGTAGAAGAGAGGCATGCGAAAGATCACACTTTTCATCGAATTCCTTCGCAATGCCTCCTACCTGACTGAGCAACCAGGAAGCCATTCATGAGAGGAACTTGGAGGCCCAGACGAAAAAGGCGGGTCTGCACACGATACTGTAGACTCGCTGCAGACCCAACGCATCTGCCCGAACATCCAGGGCGGGAGATGTCGAAGATCCCGACATCTCGGACCGAGCATCTCGGAAGAAATGCCTGACGGCGAAATCCGGGTGCTTGGTAGGGGGGAGTTTTAGTCAGTGAAGTCTGACACTATCACTTCGATTAAGTGGGTGTCTCGCACGAGATTTCTCCTCCCTGCGTCGAGCTAAAAAAAAAAAATTACGTCCTCTCGCTTTCATGGACGGAACACGATTCTCTATCTATTCTCTTTGCTCATCCCACCAAAATTGTTTATCAGACCGCGCACTTATTCTTCAATGCACTTAGTTTATTAAAATTTAAATCCGATACTTTTATAAATAAATTTTTATTTTAATTTACTCCCAAAATTTTCATGAACAAAACAACTAAATCCCTTTTGCCTTTCACACTCTTTTGAGATACTTATGTCTACAAGATAATCACGTTTGATATTTTCTTAGATAAAATGATGTAAGCAGTCTATTTCGAAGTAATAAGAAGATGCAGGTGTAAGTCTTTTATTATCATTATGGTCTCTAAATTGAATATTACGACTTGAGCATTTTACCAGAAATAACCTAATTACGATAGACCACCCCCTATAGTAAATAGAACACGACATCAAATTAGCAAAAATAAATTAAATATGCAAAAAAATTATAAATTCATATTTTTTTTTTTTTTTATTTGACATCCTATATTATTTACAATCTGTTCTATAAACATTTAGTAAATGGTTTAACATTACAACGTCATAGAAGATCAAGTCCAACGACTACTCTTCCTTAAGTATTACTAATTACAGTATTGATAAGTCCTACATTACTATTATTTGTAAGTTTATGAATGTTTCACAAATCTATTTGGGAGATCTGAAGGATAGTACTTGTTTAATCTACGAGATGTGAGGTTGTTTTGAAGGAGGTTCATGGCTAGCTTGTTTGGGTGAACACTTAACTTTGTTTGATGTTTTTCACTGTATGTTTTTATTTCACCTTTCACTGTATTTATTTGAAAATCGTTGTGAATGGTTTCGTTTGTTACGTACCATGGTGCACTAGCTATGGTGCGGAGTACTTTAGATTGGTATCTCTGCAGGATCTCAATGTTGGAGTTGCTCGCTGATCCCCAGAGTTGGATACCGTATGTCCATATTGGTTTTATGATGCACTTGTACAATAGAAGTTTATTATCCAGTGATATTTGGGATTTAGGTCCTAGTAGCCAGTACAATTCTCTAAATTTGAGTCCAAGCTGTTTGCGCTTCATCCAGATGTGCTTTTTATACGTAAGACGTTTATCTAAGTGCATACCTAGATATTTCACGTCATCCGCCTGAGGTAGTGTGCGGCCATTGAGGGATCCTGGTGGACAAACATCTTTTTTCAAAGTGAAGGTAACGTGAACAGATTTCGATTCGTTGGCTCTAATTCGCCATCTCTTTAACCATTTTTGGATTTGGTTTAAGCTGTCTTGCAAATCCTCCGATGCATGAAATGGGTTTTTATGCGAAGCCATAATCACCGTATCATCGGCAAAGGTGGCGGTCGTGGTAAAATTTGAAGTTGGTAAGTCAGCTGTATATATGAGATAAAGAACTGGTCCCAGGATACTACCTTGCGGTACACCTGATGTTATAGGGCAGAGGCTTGAGTACTCTTCCCGATACTTAACCCGAAACATTCTCTCAGAAAGGTATGATTTTAACAGTGGATATACTTCAGGCAGTGTTTTCATGATTTTTATTAGCAGGCCGTCATGCCAAACCTTGTCGAATGCCTGGGAAATATCTATGAAAGCGGCAGTACAATATTTTTTATCTTCAAGGTTCCTAGCGATAACATCCACCACTCGATGCACCTGCTCTATGGTAGAATGCTTTTTCCTAAATCCAAACTGGTGTTCTGGTACGATGTCCTTATCTAGTAATTTTGGTTGGATTCTTTGAAGCAATAGTCTCTCAAAAACCTTAGACAAAGCCGGCAAGAGACTAATTGGTCTATAAGAAGTTGGCTCTTGAGGTGGTTTGCCAGGCTTAGGTATTAAGATTATCTCTGCAACCTTCCATTGCGTCGGGAAGATATTCAAACGAAGAATTGTGTTAAAAACATAAGTGATGAATCTGATTCCCTTATCTGGCAGCTCCTTCAGCACTCTCCCAGTGATGAGGTCATACCCAGGCGCCTTTTTGGGATTTAGTTCGAATTTGATAAGTTTTTGCACTTCGTTTATTTTAAAAGGTTTGCTAGTTATTCGTGCATTGGAAGGGCCGTTTAATAATTCATTTGATTTATCTTCGTCGTCTTCTTGGGTTTCTGATGGAAATGGTTGGAAGACTCTTGCCAGATGTTCCGCGAAAGTATCCGCCTTCTCCTGATCGCTTCTCGCCCAGTTTCCGTCTGCTTTTTTGATGAAATACATACGTACATTAGCAAAAATAAATTAAATATGCAAAAAAATTATAAATTCTTATAAACACATAAAATGTTTGACATCTGTCATCGGGCGTCCATATTGTATTCGAAAAATATCAAGTGATGTGGAATGCCTAAGACAGCACAGGTCCGCACCTTTGATCTTTGTGTTCCAAAAATTTTTCAAAAAGGTTGGTTCATCAATTGTGCCTAGGTGGCGCTTTGAATGAAATAGAACTTTTCATTTTGGTTTAAACACCCAGCGTGGCTTTTTTGTTATGATCGTTCTAATACGTAAAAAACCTGCTCTGCTCATTCACCATACTAAAATCACGTTATTACAACTGGTGCAGAGAAAAAAATCGAATAGTAAAAATGTGTAGACTACACAAAGTATTTGCAAGGCACGCTGTTGGCTTGGGAGGAGACGAACAATAGACGATCAAGGAATTGTTGAATTCCGAATTGTTTGAACAATCGAATTGTTCGTCGAACTGTTTACTCACAAGGCCACCAGCGGCGTCGATATCGTACTGGATTCTGGAAGATAACAGTCGTTCAAAAATCTTCCCTAGGTGGTCCAGGACGCAGATCGGTCTGTAGGAGCCTCCGGACCTCATTTCCTTTCACTGATTAAGACCAATTTGGCCGTTTTCCACTGCCTTGAGTACTCTCCTTTCTCCAAGTACTTGTTAAATTCTCGATCTCGAAAGTCTCGCTCACACCCGAATGATTTCCTTTAATATCGCGGCCAGCACTCCGTCAGGGACTGGGGTTTTGTCGGTCGTCATCTTCCTTGCGACATCCTGAAGGTCTTCCAGTTGTACTGATGGGATTTGGTCGATTTCTTCCTGCGGGGAGTAGTCGCTCACCTCCCTAAGCCGTGATTTTGTTGTCCTTACCAGCTTCTTGTGACAATTCGGTTGGCGTCTCCATTTTCTTTTCTTGCTAATGTTAATTTAATATTGGTCAACGTTTCGGCATTGATTCCGGGTAGTCTCCGGAGCCTTGGGTGCCGCAATGCACCCACATGAGTATTCGTAGAAATACTGTCTGCGGCGTTTCTTCGTTATTAAAAGAGTGAAATTGGTTTTTTTTTGTATGGTGAAAGCAATTGCCTTTCTTATAATTAATTTCCATAATTAACATAAACAGAAGCAAATATACTCAAAGAAGCCTGAAATTTAATCTTCTCGATTTACAGCTTTCAGTCGCTAATCGCTTCGTTGCTTTGATAGTTCATTCAAATGTGGTTTATGCTCATGATTTACGGTATTTGGCACATAATAAAAAGATATATCTCTTCGGCCTTGCTACTACAATTCAGCACCAAGCATATAGTAAGTGATGCTAACTGCTTATCGTCAAATTACTTGAAGTTTCCAAAGATTTAACGTCGTTTTCCACACTCTGAAAATCTTCCGAGGGTAGCACTTCGGCCATATTCGTCATAACAGGTTTCGTTACTTCTGAGGACGTAAAAGTGCTCGTAGATTGGTACATCACCCTTCTTAATCCAAGAAAATATTGTGTTGATTCTTGATTATCTTATAGTTTATTAAAGAATAGTATACGACCAACGCTTCCCCATCAATGCTACAAGTACTTCATGTGGAATACTTAGATGGCGCTGCAAAATTAATCTTGAAGCAGTGACGGATTTATAAGCCCCTATAACGGCTTTAGCCCCCCTGGGTCTAGCAAGGAAAAATAAATTTACTTGGTAATAGAAATTGTAAAGTATCAAATAATTTGGTGTTAAATCTGAAAAATGTGAATTCATTTATTTACAATAAAATTTACCCTCAAGGTAAATTTTTAGGATTAGGTATGTAGTAAATATTTTTCACTGGAAACTGCGGCGATCTTACGCCCATGTAGCGCCTCCCTAAAAATGAATAAAGATAATTTATAAGTCGTGGCGGCTGGTACGTGGAGAGCGACGGGGCGCTGCCCTCCCTAAGTAGAATAGCAACTCGGAATAATATTTTTTCGTGCGAATGCACCGTGGTAGTTGTAAATAAAACCATTTAATTGTAAATTGTTTACATGTCATTTAATTTTTACATTTATTCGTTATTTTTAATTTCATGCATAAGCTAGTACAGTGTGCAAATAAAAGCCAAGGTAAATTCAACCTAGTGGTTTCTTCACATTTCATTTCAGACAAAGCAAATTGTTCAGAGGTTCCGAGACGTTTTTATATTCACTAAAATTTGTCTATGGTTAACCCAAATAAGATACAATCCATAGGCGCACCAAGAAGTAATAAATTATATGATTTTTTAAGTATTGAAATTATCAAAATTATTTTTGCACGGGATTTTTGCAATTTTTATTTATATCATCACATCACCAAGTAGTGTTTTTTTTAACTAATGGGGTTATTCTGATAAATTCTTATAGAGGCTATAAGCTCTCGAAGCTATTTAATAATGGAAATTACGTCAGTTTAATAATAAAACTGACGTAATCTCCATGGTTATATAGCTTCGAGAGCTTATAGCCTCTATAAGAATTTATCAGAATAACCCCATAAAATTTGTATTCTAGACTATAAAATTTGATATTTTAAAAGTTTAGAATAATGATTGAAGAAAAATAGTACTCAAAAACACAAATAGCAGCTACCTACGAAAAATATATTCATAAATATTCGAATAATCTCTTCCCGTCATTTTTCCATAACAGTTACCAAAGACGAGCGAAGATATTTTACGCTACAAAAAATGGCCGACCGTTCCTAAACATGTTGTGAGAATCGAGAGAATATCAAAATATCATAGCAATATGTACAATATTTAACAAAGGGCTTAACCTAACAATAGATAATGTATTATAATTTGTTGACATGTCAAAGTAAATATTAAAAATTGAATAAATATTATATCTTAATATTAAAGTGTTCTTAGTGAACATTTAAGGTCACAAAATTTATAACTAAAGGTTTTACAACTCGCCGGTATGAATTTTTAAATGCCTTTTTAAATTTGACCTATCTGAACATTTATAGTCACAAATTTCACAACCGAAAGGTTTTTCGCCGGTATGAGTTCTTAAATGCTTTTTTAACTTTGACCGTTCTGAACATTTATAGTCACAAGTTTCACAACCGAAAGGCTTTTCGCCGGTATGAGTTCTTAAATGCACTTTTAACTTTGACCGTTGTGAACATTTATAGTCACAAATTTCACAACCGAAACGTTTTTCGCCGGTATGAGTTCTTAAATGCATTTTTAAACTCGGCCGCCGTGAACATTTATAGTCACAAATTTCACAACCGAAAGGTTTTTCGCCGGTATGAGTTTTTAAATGCTCTTTTAAATTTGACCGTCGTGAACATTTATAGTCACAAATTTCACAACCGAAAGGTTTTTTGCCGGTATGAGTTCTTAAATGCATTTTTAAATTTGACTGTTGTGAACATTTATAGTCACAAATTTCACAACCGAAAGGTTTTTTGCCGGTATGAGTTCTTAAATGCATTTTTAAACTTGACCGTTGTGAACATTTATAGTCACAAGTTTCACAACCAAAAGGCTTTTCGCCGGTATGAGTTTTTAAATGGTTTTTTAACATTGACCTATCTGAACATTTATAGTCACAAATTTCACAACCGAAAGGTTTTTCGCCGGTATGAGTTCTTAAATGCTTTTTTAACTTTGACCGTTCTGAACATTTATAGTCACAAATTTCACAACCGAAAGGCTTTTCGCCGGTATGAGTTTTTAAATGCTTTCTTAAATTTGACCTATCTGAACATTTATAGTCACAAATTTCACAACCGATTGGTTTTTCGCCGGTATGAGTTCTTAAATGCAATTTTAACTTTGACCGTTGTGAACATTTATAGTCACAAATTTCACAACCAAAAGGCTTTTCGTCGGTATGAGTTTTTAAATGGTTTTTTAAATGTGATTCTTGAACACATTTATATTTGCAAACTGCACAAGTAAATGAAGAACAATGAGTTCTTAAATGCCGTATCAAATCTTGCTTACGTGTATATCTATAACCACAAACTGCACAATCCAATACATTTGAACTATTCTGGGTTAATTCCTCACCGTCTTCATTTTTAATGTCGATGGAATGATGCAAATCTTCTAAATTAAATTTCACATCAGCCATCTCTTCTTCTTTAACTACATAACTGCTTACCATCGAATTATTTAGAATTTCCAAAAATTTACCGTCGTTTTCCATAATTTCTAAAGTTTTCGAGGCTTGCGGCACTTGAGCCATATTCTTGATAAAGCGTTTTGTAAATTTTGAAGACGTAAGAGTGCTCATGGATTGGTACAAAATTACCCTTCTTAATCAACAAAATATTGTGTTGATTCTTGATTGTGTCTTATCATTTAACAAAACTACTGACAGCACAAATTGCTGATATTTGCAATGGCGACTGTCGCCATTTTATATAAAATTTTCCACCAGGCGTCATCTAGTGCGGTGTCAGACTAATTAGATTACGGGCCTTAAGGCTGCGTGCAGACTGATAAAGCAAAGACGATTTAAGACAAATGGTTATTGTTCGATACGGTCGAAATTGCAAAATGTTGTTAATTTACAATACACGCATGCAATGCTGGTTTTGAATAAGCATTAGTGTCGTCTGGTGGAAAAACAAAATATCGGGGTAATGAAAATTTGTAGTAATACATAGTTTACACGCAGCTTAGTAGCTAATGCTTAGTTGTACATGTCACTTGTCACTAACACCTGCGTATAAACTAGCTGAATAGTGCTTAGTATTAGTGAAAATGCCAGTGCGAGTGATTAGGAGCTGATCCTATTTACTAAGTGACAAGTGGACTCCCCCACCTAATTTAACTAAGCACTTGTCGCTTTGAAACGCAATCCCTTCTCCCCGTTCCTAATGAGGGAACGGCCCAGAGAAGAAAACGACTCAGGCAGAAAGTAAAACCTTCTACTTTTATTGCGTGGGATCCTGATGGTAGGTATAAACTAACTCGCTGTAGCGGTGAGCGAGGGTCGTGAGTTCCACTCCGTGCAATGCTTAAAACAAAATGAGGGTACGCCTTCGTCGAAATAAAGCAATAATTGAATTGACAATATTTAATAATATCAAATCGACAAAGCAAGCGTGGCTGCGACGTGCTTAAAATGTAATGCACGTTAATGAATTTGACAAACGTCACGTCAAAGATGTTACACAAACTGGGAAACCAGAAGGGCAACCCCGCCAATGCAAATGTTGGCTTCAGTGACCAAAAAAATATATACCACCATAAACAAACAAGAAATTAAAGAATACTTTACCGTGAGCTCAGGCAAGTTTACAAACTTAATTGTGACAAATGGCTTCTTGAATGATATGTGGTAGGGAGTGTTGACACAATGGCTTCCCTCTAGGATCCTAGGACGTATACCACCGACGTGATGACACGAACAGCAGGTTTCGGCAGGATGGAACGATGATGGATCGGCGCCCCTCAGTAAAATGTGTTGGAATGGTACACTATGCAATCCAAAGATATAACAAGATGAATGTCCAAAAAAAATATGCAATCATCCAAATGACAACAACTTGTTGATTGTCAAAAATAAACACCAGTCGGTTCGCACCAAATAACAGTTGGCAATACTGAACTACTATCGCACAAAGGACAAAATGTGGTCGATCGATATAAAAAATTGTTATATCCAGAACGGTTGAATTGGCTGACTAGATATCGGATACGCTCGATTTTCACTAAATCCGTATTCACGGAGAAAATACTAACACGCACGATATTAAAATTAACTGGCGATCGAAAATCGAACAAAAATTATCGATTTTATAAACTCGAACTCAAAATGTCGACCGTCCAGTTCCTCGTCAATACCAAAACTTATTATCCTCTGAAACGGTTAAAATTCCTCACGAATTTTTCCAAATGTAACACTTAAAAAGTTGGGCGCTACTTGCCACGTTTGAAAGTTGGACGCTAAATGTGACGTAAGAAAAAAAGATTCCTCACGAATTTTAGCGTTAATACTCGATGTTGAAATAAATTCTATCCAATAGGTGTTAATTGAAAACGACGAAGGAAAAAAAAAAGATGGAGAAGGCGCCACTCGATTTCGTTCAAAAGTACCATACGTCGTTATGATAGAATAGATAACTCGATCCAAAAGAAAATCGAGAAAACACGAGCTATCGTTGTAAATCTTGCCGGCTAGCTTGGAAAGATAATTATTCAAACAAAATCCAGCATGAGATCATCAGGGCATACGGAAAATTTTGAACAACGAAGAAAATTTTATAAACTCAAAATAATAATTGTTGCGCACAGAAACGCAGATATCTTACGCGCAGTTCCATAAACTGAGCAAAAATAATGGCGTACTACAAAATATTATCAAACCATATGTTTGATTATCACCCAAAATCGACGAAATATTTATACAAAATTTACAAATTATGATAAGTAAATCAACCAAATAATTAATAATCACTAGTCAACAAATCTAAACTTTTTTTTTATAACATTAGTAAATTTAACTATTTTTATATAAACAATGCCTATTGTTCAAGAAAATGTCGTTAAAAAGTTCGTAGCACCCTCAGACTTTTTGTTATTCGACTTTCATGAATTTACAAAAATCGTTGTTAGCTATAGCATGGAGATCATTTAAAAAATATATAATTACAACTGCATTAATGAAAATTAATTTTTATTTTGCAAAAAAACATACTCTGAAAGGTTGACAAAATATAAAAAATCGTGAAAGAAAAAATTAAGATAAAAAAATTATTTTTTTCTTTTATGAACGCTATCATCTTCCCGCTGCAGGAACCAGCAAAAGTCTCCCATCATTGTTGAATCCCACCTTCCTTGGTAACGATGTTCCATTATACTTATGTCTTGGTGAAACCTTTCTCCTTGCTCGTCACTTACTGCACCCAAATTTTCAGGGAAGAAATTTAGATGGGAATGTAGAAAATGAACTTTAAGCGACATACGGCATCCTAACTCCTTATAGTTATGTAACAGTTCTTCTATCATGTTTTCGTAGTGCACATGCTTTTTGTTGCCTAAAAACTGATCTACAACTACTTTGACAGAAGTCCAAGCAGCCAATTCTTTAGTGTTCAATTTTAAATTGAAGTTTTCATCGCGTATTAGCTTGCGTATTTGAGGTCCAACAAATATTCCTTATTTAAGCTTTCCATCACTTAACTTCGGAAACTTATCCTTCAAGAAAACGAAACTATCATTATTTTTGTCCAAAGCCTTCACGAACTGTTTCATTAAACCTAGTTTTATATGTAATGGTGGCAGTAATACCAGTTTTGGATCTACCAATGGAACATATTTAATATTATTTGTGCCGGGAATGAATTCTACTCGTGGAGGCCAATTCTTTACTTCATAATGTTGTTGTCTTGCACGACTATCCCACAGACACAGAAAACAACAATATTTTGTAAATCCACTTTGTAATCCAAGTAAAAGTCCTATAACTTTTAGGTCGCCACACAGTTGCCATCGATATTCTTTATATTTTATAGAGTCCAATATGAGAGACATTGACTGGTAACTTTCTTTCATATCGACAGCATGTGCTACAGGTATTGAAGGTTTTTTGTTTCCATTATGTAACAAAACTGCCTTTAAACTTGACTTAGACGAATCAATAAATAGCCGCCATTCTGATGGTTTATGTTCAAATCCTAATTCAAGTGCTAGGCCATATACATCGGTACATACACACAGTAAATCTTGCTTACTATAATATGTAGACAATTTTTGGTGCCTGTTTCTGAATATTGAAATTTTGGTATTTTTATCCAAAAGATTCCATTCTTGTAACCTTGATCCCAGCAATTCTGATTTTTGTTTAGATAAATTTAAATCTCGCACTAAATCATTCAGTTCAGTTTGAGTTATTAAATGTGGTTCGGCATTGCTTCGAAAGTCGTAATCCGAAACGGAAGAAGTCGATGAACCTGCTATACCTTCTTCTATAATTTCATCTGATGAATTTAGATATTGTTCCCAATCAGAAGGTGGTTGAGGAATTGGAATGTCGATACTATGTAACACCGGTTTTATAGCAGAAGGAATGTCAGGATATTTAATTTTATTTTTGTTTTTCCTTGAAAATACAGAAATTTTTGTCATACAAAAGTAACAGTCGGTAGTCGGTAGTTCCCTTAAACCACTGAACTAAAGTTCCATAACACGATATACAACATTAGCCTTCCTTCCCTTAAGGAATCTCGATAATCCATTCATGCGCGTCTCTAAATTTGTTTCATGAATAACTAAAAATTGTGACGTGATAGAAATTTTTTGTTTGCATATTTGGAATCAGGGCACCAAAATAAACTAAAAAACATTGTTTTCGTATATGTTAGAAAAACCTTGTTAACTAGTAATTATTATCATAAATAACTAACTAACAATGATACGATACCTAAATTTCGTTGATTTGCGGCCTATGCAAAATTTGTTTAGCTTCTAATCCCATAAAGGCTGAAGAGAACTCCGATAAAGTAATTCCAAAAAAAAATTGAGTTTCTCGACATACGGATTCGAGAAGATAATCCCAGCTCGCCACTGGATGGTAACAACTAACCAATTCTTCTCCAAAATCCGGCTTCAACAAAATTTTTACACAGCACACACAAAACCACGTCTTACTAGCTCAAACGTATCAAGTCAAATCCCTGCGTACCTTCTTCCGCGCATTTTTCGCTCGTACCAACGGTCACTGGTTCCAAAAACCCAAAGAATTCGGCGGCAAATTTCAAACCGTTACACCTCGCATGCGCATCTCATAACTTCTCGTCATATCAAGTTCGTTATAAAGGCTAAGAGAAGGTGGCGCTTGATGTATGATTTTAAATTTAAATAAATTTAAATTAGTTGCGAAATTAAAAAAATGTTGTAACAGCTTGCGGAGTCGTGTGAACAGTCATGACAAGCGTTTAGTGACAAGTTGGAACGGCAAGTAAAAAGTCATAGATTGGTTTTTGAATAATTAAAATATTTCCTAAGTTTCTTTTGGCGTTATGGCAGCGGAAAGGTGGAATTCCGAAACCACCATAAAATTCATACAAGAATTTAAAGCATATGAATGTTTATGGAACCAAAAATCGGCGATTTATAAAAATAAACACGCGAGAGAAGCGGCATACCAGAGAGTTGTTGACGAGATGCATATTTTTGGTTTCGGCGCAGTCGAAGCGAAAAAAAAATGAGAACACTTAAATTGCAACTAATACCTGTACAAGTACTTAGTACTTGTCACTGCTTAGTGACAAGTAATGTTTACACGTTGTTTTATAAAACAGGTATTAGTGGCAAGATATCTGTTCGAGATGGAACAACGCAGCCGTTTTATTTTGAAAAAACATGTTGCTGTGACTCAAAATGTACCAACTCGATGCAAATGATTCAATTTCTGAGTTAATTATGATATTTTACAAATTTGACCTACTTTACTAATTTCAGATTGAAAAGATAAAAGTATTCACATTATTTCATGATATTACAAACTTACAAAGATCTCTAAAGATCGGAATACTACATTTAAACCTGTTAAATATACTCATTAATGAGATGATCATATCAAAATCTCACAAAAAGACATTTTAAAACAGAAATAATGAAATTTATTGCAAATTGTTATCTGCAAAACATAACCTGTACAATTTGTGTACCAAAAATTGAAATTTCTTTGTAAATAACTTATTGTATGAAAATCTGTTTACAACAAAATGCATCTCAAATTTAACTGTATGTGTAAATCATTATTTGATCTTCGAAATCGACAAAAAGGTAAATAAAGCTCAAAATCCTTCGAAAAGTGATAAAAGTGTTAAGTGATAACAAAGTGTTCAAATTCTCTGCGAAATGTGCCTACATCAACAGCTTCTGTATTGGAAAACTCTTGAAAAGTTATGGAAAATTCATCCCTGCAAATATGTGATTGATCCTGCAAATTATAGAAAATTTGGTTAAAATAAAATTTGCAAAAAGAATAATTTGACTTACAAGTACTTCGAAATGGACGCGAATTTGGAAATTTGCGCAACTTTAATCAGTTGAAATTGGATATTCAAATTGAACGGACGTGTAACGCAGCCAATATTTGTTATTAAAATTTGATGTACAACTTCATCAAAATGGCCACCATTAGTTACGAAATCTGAAGATAAGAATGTGTTTATTTCAACTCAGAACGCAAATATCTGAGAATTAAATAACTCCAAACAACTTACCAGTATTCAAACTAATTAAAACAAATAATTAGCAAGTCAAATTTGGACAATCAACACCGCATTCACCACGTTCAATAGAAGCGATATTTGGTATCAACACGATAAAATTACGTCAACAGCTGAGTGCAAGTTCAACACTGTGCGCGCGTGAATCAAGATTGTGTTATCTGCGCATGCTTTTTATACAAGCAGGATTCTTTATTCAAAAGGTATTTGCAATTATTATTTTTATTAAACATTTGGCCTTCAGCATTTAAAATAAAGGACGCAAGGGAAGAGACCTTAGGTGGTGGGTTCCAAGCTATCCTATTTGCTACTATTTTCAACAAACAAAACATTTTTATAATTTACATTTTCTACGCTACGAGCAAAAATTTAACTACAAAAACATTTAATTCGTTAATGGAAAACGAGAAGACTTGGGTTACATTCAAGCATTTAGAAGAGAGAAGGATTGGATCGTCATTATTTTCGATAATTTTGGTATTTTTGATAATTGTATAATTTTTGCCAGCAGATGTATTATCTGTGTTTATTTGTTGTTATCAAAAAGCGCTTTGCGAATTTATTTAACTAATTATAAAATTATTTCTGATTTCAAAATTATTTCTTATTATTAATTCAACAAAACAGAACCGTATTCCGAATTTTTCGATCAAAGTCAAACACAAAAGTGGAGCATTTTATCTCTTCAAACATTTTTAAGCAATTCTTTATTAAATCAATTTACATTTTTGACATTCCTAAAATAAATTTATTTCAACTCAATAGGCTGCATCCCTTAATTAAACTATAATCCGCAATACTCTGAGAGAGACTCAGGCTGAGCTATACAAGAGGGACTAGGTGGTGAGCTTTCTTATAAAATTGGACACCCAAAAATTTCAATATTTGCATTTTTATAAATTTTCTTTCATTTGAAAGTGGCGCTCAAAGGCAAACCGAGGCGTACAATTTTATACACAAAAGTTCATAGAGATGTGTTCAAACACTATTCCAACATTATTTTAACAACGATAATATAAGAACTTGAAAGAGAGTTATTAAAAGACAAACGATTTTTGGTTCCATAAACATTCATATGCATAACATATCTCTTTGACTTTAATGTTTTTCGTTGCGATCTATCTACTAACTCTAGCCATAAGGTTAGGGGCGGTAGGGTGTTGATTTCTGTGCGTAAGTGTTTGAAATGCATGCATATTGGGACTACCAATATTATTGAGAACATTTTTGTTCAAATTAATGATACCATTGTTGGGGCCACATATCTTCCGCCCGACTCTGTTATTCAGGCCTATGAGGAGTTTTGTGATGTTGTCGATATAATCATGAATCACTCTCCTTCTTCTAAATTGATTATATGTGGGCATTTCAATCTGCCACATACTGATTGGTCGGGTGGAGGAAATACTGGCGGTAAGGCACAGTTGGTCACCGACTGCATGGCGCTGCATGATCTTGTGCAGCGGAACAGCATACCTAATGGTAGGGGTGTGCTGTTGGATTTGGTTCTTACCAATATTGATGATGTTGTCGTTCAGTCATCTGATGATGTTTTGACGAGGGTATCAGCACACCATGAGGCATACACGATAAGTGTACCTAGTGGTAGCTTCTTTCAATCGATGGTGAGTTGTGACGATGTTGTCTTTGATTTTAAATCGGCAGATTTTTCTGTTATCAAAGATTACTTGTTGAATGTTGATTGGTTGGCTCTCTTGACTTCTGCAGACGTTGATGCTGTTGTTGATGGGTTTTACTGTGTGCTGTGGTCGTTTATCCATATGCTGATTCCCCGCATGAACGTTTTTGCCTCCAAGTATCCTGTTTGGTTTTCGGGCGAGCTGATTAAATTGATAAGAAAAAAGAAAGCGTCGCACAAATCCTTTAAGGTGACTCGTTGTTCACTGGACTATGGTAGATTCTGTGACTATAGAGAGCAGGCCAAGCAACTGAGTCATAAGCTTTATCGTGACTATATAGTCAAAACGGAGGAGGCCATAATTGCCGATCCAAGGGTATTCTGGAAATTTGTCGACGACCGCAAAAAAGTTAGAGGTTACCCTACACGTATTGCTATGATTCAAAATGCTTCATAAAGGCTCCCAATTCAAAAACGAATATTAGATTCGAAAAGAGCACAAAATTCTAAGTTAGAAGACACTTTAAAAATTTGCATTACGAGAAATTCAAAACCTTCTCAAATTTCAACTTAATAACTTTATTTGAATCTCTCGGGATAAGTAAGACATGTATAAAATTGCTAACTATAACTAGATTGATGAATGTGACATCAAAAATAAAACAAAAGATTTAATTAGCTTGAAATTAATTAAAAATGTTTGTTATTTTGTAAACAACAATAACCTTAAAAATGTAAAACTTTGTAACTGAATTTCTTCTAAAATAACATGTTTTGTGAAAAACTGTTCATATCAAAAATTATGTAACAAATTCAACTATGTGACGTAAGTAATCTTAAGACGTGAATCAACAAAGTTGTCAATAAGGGTGATATTCGTGAAAAACCAAAATTTGTATAAGATGGCGTAACATTAGTCAAAGAAGAATCCAAAATACATCACAAAAATGCCATATACCAATGGAATTGTATGGAAGACGTCTGATGGGGACACAATTTCAATGTGGACCATAAATCTACAAAAGAAAAATTATTTTAAGCAACATGAAAATTCAAAATAATTCAATTTGACTCACATTTTAACAGCAGGCTTACCAATTCTATCGAATTTGGATGAAAAATTAGTTGACTCCGAGCATTGTGATAGAGCGGGTGCGTTAATTTGTGTCCAATAAATATCAACAGTATTGGAAGGTCACATGACTGCAATGGCCGATCAAAACAACAAATTCTGCTAAATTGTAATTATCGCAATCAATTCAACATTCACTGGGATCTAATGATATTGCCAATTCTTACAACTTACTGCAATCAATTCGATGTCATCAACAGCTTTGGTAAACAACTTTTATAACCACAAAATTTGAATTGAACCGAAACATCAACACGAGGTTACGTGATGTCATACAACTTACTACTGGAAATAATTCAACAGCGCAGGTGTATTTTTACTTATCAAGTGTCACTCGTTTAAAGGAGGCCATACACATATCTTTTTTTATTTTGAAATTGCAACTTGACGATTCTAAAAGGTACAGTGAAATTTTTATTTTGCATTTACAAACTTTGCCATCAGCGTTTAAAACACCGGATGTGGGATCAAGGCTTTCAAGGAAGTGCATTTTCTACTACCCTTTATTGAAAGGTTTTTTTTATTCAAACATTATTATTTTATTCTGTCAACATTAAGCTTTACCAAAAGCAACCATATTATTTACAAACATTTAAACCGCTACAGTACAGCGAGAGACTTAATCAATTTACAATTGATTAAGCACGACAGGAAGAAAAGAAGTAGTCTTTTTGACTTGCAAATTTGATGAATTAAATGCTTTTATTTGTAAAATTTTATTGATGGTAGATCAGCGATCTACAAATTTGTGTAACCATTTATTTATGTGCGCTTTGCGATTATATTTTTGTCAATATAAACATTTCTTCAAAAGCTACTAAAATCTTTTTAATTTCACTCAACAAAAGCAATATCGAACATCCAGAGAGAGCAATTTTTATCTACTACTTAAAAGATCACCTCTAATTTTAAACAATAGGAACCTACTCCTGAAAGTGTCATCAACTGAGTTTAGTAAGAAGGGGCACAAGTATTGAACATCCCTTCTTCTTCAGGTGCCTATCCGTTATCGGATGTTGGCGACCTCTCTCCTATGTATGTGTTGTGCATTTGTAGTACTATCACACACATAGGGGACCTACTTGTTTAACGCGGGCTCCGAACCGCGGGAAGTGTATACACTTCAACTCCAGAGAGGCTATTCTTGGCATATTACACCTCGGTGGTTTGCCATTGCCTTCCGAGGGGAGACGTTCAGAATAAAGTTTTTACTGAGCCCGGAGTCGAACCGGGCATTCAGCTATAGCAGCAATGCACTTAATCGCTTAAGCTGATTACCGTCTCCGAACATCCCTTAACAAAAGTTATATACGAACCATTTTTATTTACAACATTTTGTCTAGCCAAATTAGGGCTGGCGCTTAAAAATAAATTATTCAAGGGAGGTCACAGCAGTATGTTTTTGGGCGATGTAATTGGTGGTTCGGGGCAGGAGTGCATTGATCTTTTTGCTGAGCAATTCTCTGAGAGCTATTGTAGCGATGGTGGGGCTAAATATGACTATGAGGCATCTGAAATCATCGATTGTAGTTCGTTTTTGATATCCAGTCGTGATGTCTTTGATTCCATTAAGGGACTTCCGGACAGTGTATGTTGCTCCCTACTTCATAAAAAGGTGCCAGTTTTCTCTGTCGGTTCCTATCTGGTATATTTTTAAGCTCTCACTATCGAGTGGTAAATTTCCCAACATTTGGAAGATGAGTTTTATTACACCAATTTTTAAAAAAGGTGATCGTCATGACATTGCTAATTATAGAGGGGTCTCGATCCAGTCAACTTTAGCTAAAATGTTGGATAAATTGGTTGCAACTCAACTTATGCATTCTAGTAGGAATTGTATAGTTAGTAATCAGCACGGCTTTCTTCCTGGCCGATCGACAACCATTAATCTTCTGACATTTGTTACTCATATTATAGAGTCATTTGAAGATCACATGTGATCAACATGCTTGCAAGCATGTTGATGCCGTTTATACGGACTTCTCCAAGGCTTTTGACCGCGTTTCACACTTTGCTCTGCTGTCCAAAATCAATGCGTTGGGGTTTGGTTCAATTGTGGTTAACTGGCTAGCCAGTTATCTAACAAATAGGACACAGAAGGTTCGCATTCATAATAATAAATCGAGGGATATTATGGTTTCTTCAGGAGTTCCTCGGGGTTCTCATTGTGGTCCTATCCTCTTCCTGTTGTTTATAAATGATATTGGTCAATACCTAGAGCATTGCTCATTTCTGTTGTTTGCTGATGATTTAAAGATTTTCAAATCGATTGGTTCTGAGGAGGACTGTAGATTACTTCAGTGTGATCTTGACGGTGTCCACAACTGGTGTGTTGTTAATGATTTGGCTTTGAATTTCGAGAAGTGCTCAGTAATTTCTTACGCTAAACACGTGGTGGTGCCGGTCAGCTATTACATAATAATAATAATAATAATAATAAAGTAGTTTATTAATCAATATATGAATTCCACTCCATAAAATAAAATTTACAAAAGTTTAAATATAATATATTGCTTAAAAGGCATTAGTTCAGCAGAGCTGATTTTCAACCAATGCCTATAATAAGTAATCTCGAATTTGATTCGTCATTAATATTTCCTTAGCGTGTGTTTTAAACGTTAGCTTTGTACTGGCGTTCAGATAGAGAGGCGCAAACTTGTTGAAAGTGCAGAAGGTTCTATATTGGAAGGATCCCTCAAATTTCGAAGTCCTATGTGTAGGCACCGACAGAGTTCCATTGTTGCGTAGGTTCAATCCATGGCAAGACGATCTTTGTTTGATAAGTTCGTACAAGTAACTTGGACGACCAGATTTATAAACGCTATAGAGGAGAAGAGCAAACTGTAGTTCACATCGAGCCTCTATTTTCAATATTTTCTCTGAATTGTACGTCGGGGTGACGTGATCCCATCGATCGATATTGAATGCATAACATGGGTGGTGTCAAGTTGGCGCGAGTTGACGTGATTGATGACTTGGGTGTGCGACTTGATAAATGTCTAACCTTCAAGCATCACATCGAAAAAATATCCAACGGTGCACTTCGTGCTATTGGCTTTATCCGTCGACAAGGTGGTCTTTTTTCGGCTAACACTGTAAAGTTTTTATATTTTTCGCTTGTTAGATCTAAACTTGAGTACGCTTCGCCTGTGTGGTCGCCTTTCTACCGGGTCCATGTTGCTAGACTGGAATCGGTGGAACGCAAGTTTTTAAGATTCTATAGTTTTAAGCTTGGACATAAGTATGAGGACTTTTCTTATGCTTCCAGTCTTCTTCAAGCCAACTGCAGATCGTTGGAGCATAGAAGAATGGTTGCCGATCTGTGTTTTGTCCATCGCTTGGTGAATGGCGGGATCGATTGCGAATTTTTGTTGTCACTGATTCAGTTTTATGTTCCAGTCCATCCCATTAGGAACCCAAAGTTACTATGGGTGAAGTTTCATGGTTCGAACTATGGATTAAATAATAGTACAATATCGAGAATGTGTCGGATGGTCAACGTTTCAAACGAGAGTGACCATCAGTTTGACCTATTTCACCCGTCTTACATCGGGTTCAAGAGGACCGTTATGCGGAAATTGAGTTAGTGTGTAATTTTGATTTGTTGTATGTGCTTTTGTGTTGTATTATTTCAATTGGTATATCCGTAAATAAATAAATAAACGAACCTATGTCTTTAAGGGACTTTAATTTAAATGTACAATTGTAATTATTTATTGCATTATTCTAAATTTCTAAATTTAAGTTGTAATTTTAATAGGGAGGAGTAGGATACAGTAAATACCCCACCAACATGTGGGGTTATACGCTCTTCTCTTTACAGTGGTTATGTGGGTTGCATAACCTAACAACACGTCTACTCCTGTCTACACCTTCTATAAATTGAAAAAATTTTACCCGCGCTGCTCATGTTAGAATTTTAAAGCTATCGAAAACTTTTCTACTTTGTTACAATTTTGTGATGTGGTATAATAAATTAATTTTAATAAACAGGATATTATTCATAACTCACTACAATCTTTATTTCAAATGTATTTGTACGTTATACCTATACCTAGTTTATTTTAGTTTTCTTTAAAACATTTTTATTCTTTTTGCTACGGATTTGTAAGTTATTGAAGTATTAATTGTATTACGTATGAATGTAACACTTTTAAATTGATCAAAATTTAAAATTTAATGAGATGTTTAATTTTCGAAAAATTAACAGTTTTACAGTTCTCAAATACAAATTTTATTTACTACTATACAATAGTTAATTATTTTCTAATATTTTATTATACAATTTAAAATTACCTTAATTTATTATTAAACTTAAAATTAACAAATTTAATATAATTCTATAAAGTATCTAATAAATATAAATAACAAATTTTAAAAACATCAAATAACAATTAACAAATCAGTACGATTACTCTAAAAATAAATAATTACTTCTATATATTACTATGTATCGCGCCTCTTATAGACGGGACACATGTAAATTTTTAATAAAGTTTGAAATAAAAAAAAAAGTCGTAATCTTTTATTACGATTTTCTTTTGCTAGCTCAGTTTTTAAATTAATTTTTAATTAGCATGAGTTTTACTCCTATCTCAGTAGTAAGTTCTTCGGGGTTGCACCCTTTACTCAAACCTGAAATTGTAAAAGTGTACGGGAAATTACTTCCCAATGATACGCTACTGGAGTCGGAAGATATAAAACAATTTATTTTTAACATCAAAATAAAATATTAACGAAATGCAAAAACCCCCAAAACTTAAACTAATATAATTATACAACATGAACAAATGAATCCTTAAATTCTACGCGAAATTAATTTTAAATATGATTGTTTTTACGTAGCGTAGTTGATAAATTTTTTATTTATGCGTAACCCGGCACTGTTAAACATTAATGTTAAATAATTGTCGCTTACCACAAAAGAGGTCGCCGTACTTTTCTTTGTTTTTCAAGATCACGTTACCCGCAACTCTTAATCTTGCTGGATGAATCATCAATTTGTTTTCAATTTGTGCGTCTCTTCTCATTAAGCAATATTTCTGATTCCAAATACTGTTGATCACTTTCCAGGAAATCTTAAGGTAAGTACCTTTTCTATTTATCACTGAATTTTATTTTCATGAAATTCAAATACCACTTCTTTTAATCTAATCTTAACCTATTTATTTTAGGTTAATACACTTTTATTGGATTTTATCCAAATTAACACTTTCTTTTGGACGAGAGGAAATCGACACCTCCGTCGTCTAACGCACTAGCGTATACTCCGTTTTTTTTTATTATTATTAATTTCGTTTCCCTGGTTTTTTGTGATTTTGGATTTTTTTATCACACTTGATGATTTAATTTTCAAACGTAAGTAACTTGCTATCTTGATAACGTTCATTTTATAATCAAATGTCATTAAATTAATTTCACTCTTTTTTTCCAGCATTGCCATAAACAACCCATCGTCTGGTCCGGCTACACGTAAAATCGTTTGCCTTGGATGGCGAATAATTGCATTAGTATTTCCGTTCACCTCCATGTCAATCACCACTACGTAATAATACTGTTTATTTATACCTATCGTACTTCTTAAAATTAACCTACTCTTTACAAAACTAAAATTAAATTATTTATGAAACAAATTTTTATGAAATATAAATTAATTTGCAATGTCCAGCTTCCAGTACGTATCCCTGGTGAATAACTTTCCTTTTTGTCACTTATTCTTTTATAATAACTTGACCTCATTAGGAACTTTTAACTACCTTTCAGAACTTCCTACTGCTATAAAAAGTTCATGTAATTTTTACTTTTACGAGTGTTTATTGAGCTTTAGTTTATAATAAATTATTGGTGTTTTGCATCATAGCAATATATTTATATAAATATTAAATAATAATTATAATAAATATAAATACAACACAAAACTACCGCTTCGTGCACAAAACGTTACACAAAATCATGTATTCAGTTCTATTGTAGCAATGAATAATTGCTGTTTATTACAATTAATTTAATCCATATCACGAAATTGTAACAAAGTAGAAAAGTTTTCGATAGCTTTAAAATTCTAACATGAGTGTTAAGACAAGAGCTCTAACACAAAAGCACATCACAAAATCCAAAAGCGCGGGTAAATTTTTTTAATTTATAGGAGGTAAGGACGTGTTCACTACCACAGAGGTGAGGACATGTTCACATTACCACAGATATGTTGTTGGGGTATTTACTGTATCCTGGGAGAGGAGTTGTAGTGTAGTCAACCAGTTTAACATGTAACTAAGAGGTTGGTACCAAGCCGGTAACCAACGGTATAAGAGAAATACGTTGAGGAAGTCAACGAAATGTTTGTACTTGTACCACGCTTGTGTTATTTGATATGTTGAATAAAGAACGTTACTATTGTGTTATAGTTATTATTGCGACGCATTAAGGGCATATATAAAGTATTATGTATTACCACCTCGATACATAACAATTTCCAATTTTTCTTCTACTTTCTCCTTGAACGCAAAAGGTACTGGTTTGGGTTTAAAAAATATTGGTTTTAACTGCGGCTTCGTTTCCAACTTCATTTTTTTTCCTGTGTCCCCATCGGACATCCAATGGGGTAGTATATTGTTGCTATTTGATACAACATGTACATATTGCTATGTACCCCCTCGCTAATAGGGTTAAAGGTTCTTGTCGTTAATGTTTTATATGGGTGTACGTAATTGTACCCCGTCAATGGAAAAGTATGTGAAAATTTGTAAATACAATTTAATGAAATAAGGTGCCTCAGCTTAGCTCTTTCGTAGTGCATGTATCTTACCTTGTACAGGGTGGATTCGTTCCGTTACCAATACTGTAAGATAAAATTATGGTGCGGAACAGGTCTAAATAAATATCCTTCGTTACAAAATTATTAATGTTTTTATTTAGCACACATTTGTTAATAAAGATTTCGTTATAATCAAAAAGTTCTATTATTAAATCTATTATAAAGAATTCTGAACATAAAATAATGCAAAAACACGTGTCGTATGAAGTCCGAAATTTCACTTAGTTTTATAAAAATTATTGCAATGTGCACGATACCTTATTAGATGCAGGAATGTTTTCTGTTATTTGTTCTGGGGATGGCACAATTGCGCATCAAAAACACTCGATGGGTTCATTTACCATGGAAAACGTCCAGATGCAGTTTGTTGACCTCGTTTTGTGTTGAAATTTATTTTCTTTAAAAATATTTGCAATCCGTTACGATTTTCACCTTATTTATGGTTTTTCGTAGGTAAGTAACTATTTTGTTGAATTATTCACTTTTATTTTGCATTTATACTAATTATTTTTACTATAATATCCAAATTTTTAGGACAATCTAAATTCGCCACTATACACGTGTGAAAATTAACACCAACCTTTTTATCCATTGTTTTATTAATTCCTTTACGAAGTTCATCGCTATCTTGATCTTTGCATAGACGTATTTTATTGGTCGATCGAAAAATCAATATTATTTGAAGTTTCACAGTACAGGTATGGACTAAGCCCATTGTGGTTCGTTGAAATTTTATAAGTAAAATTTTCTTTTATTTTTAGATTGAATTGTCTTCTTCTCAAGTGTTTAGTGATTGGATAAATAAAGATGCTGGACATGAAATTTCCATACGCAGTTCATTAAGTTGTGACATGTCGAACTCACGTAATAATTTTAACAAACTTATTTTAAATTTAACGCTAACATGGATTTTTACATTTATCAATTATTTAACAAATTTCTAACTTTTAAAATACCTTTCTTATTGCTAACAATCTTTCATTTACTATTAATTAACATTTTAACAAAGACAATTATTAAATGATGCATTTCAAATTTATTTTATTCACACCTGTTTTGTGTCCCGTTTTCAACGAATCATTTGACTTTAAGCTAAATTTCTTGATATCGGATGAAGTTTTTCTGATTACTTTGATAAGTTACATGCTTTTATTCACAACAAAATTTTGCTGAAATTTAAATAACGTGCTTCCATTGACGTGGTATCTCGATACCGCATTTACCCCCTTGTTAATTTGTAATTTAAAAGAAAAATACCTATTTTTGTGTTAAATTCCACAATTAACATTTATGTGCTTTTTATTCATAAACAATAAATTAAATTTTTAATGTAACGTTTAATTACCAAATATAATTATTAACTCAAATCAAATGTTCAAAAACTAATCTACCTAAATTATATCACATAAAAATTAACTAAAGGAATTCAATGAAATTAACTAAATAAATTCAAACAAATTTAACTGATCATTTTCAAAATTAATTAACTAACTTATAATAATATTCAAAACTAACCTACTTATTTTTACGAACAAATCGACCAAGATTTATGATATCAATTAAAATTATTTAATTTCTAAAAAATTTTTTTTAATTGACTTTCTATTTTAAATTTCTATGTTTATTTCTTGCCTTTATATTTTCAACCTTACTACCTGTTCTCTTTTATCTAATCTATCTATCTCTGACTTATTCATATTTGGGTGATTTTTACATTCGTTGTTTTAATTCCCGATTATCTTTACATCTTGTGACTATTAGTTTTAAATTAATACATTCCTTATTATTTATTGGTACTCTTTATCTCCTTTTAATCAATATTTTCCTATTTGTTTCCCCATTATTCATTCGGTAACCTCTTTTTTGGTCCCATATAATTATATAATTAATTCATTACACTTACACCTGTGATCTATTCTTGTATCCTCAGGTATCTATCTTCCTCTAACTTCTTCTAGTTACTCCGTCTGAGTTAACCATTATTATTTATCCCCCATTTATTTCTTATCATTCAACATTGAATACCAATTTCTCTTTTTTTTTTTTTATTAAATACTTGCTGATCTTTTCAAATTACTCATCATTACCTATCTTAAGTTCAATTTTCACCCAAATTCTAACTTAATTAAATTCTTCTTTAACTAGTCAAATTCATTAAATCATTTTACTAAATTATCTTTAAATTGAAAATTCTTTTAATTAATTGAATTCTTAATAACATTTTCCTTTATAAATTTCTGACTGTCATAAAACGTATCATCTTTAATAAATTTTATCTTGGTCAATTTTCTCGTGTTCGTTTTAATAGCTTTAATCATATTTACATTGCTATTTGTATTATTCCTTACTATTTCTTCAGCGGTTTTCTTTAATTTTTTTAGTTGTTATATTTTATTTTTATAATTAAGTTTCGCCAGTATTTTTCTTACTACTTCTTGAGCGGTTTTTTTAATTTTAAGTTGTTAATTTTTAATTTATTTTAATTAAGTTTCGCCATTATTCTATTCTTTATTGTTATTTATCATTATAGATCCATCGTCCCATCTATAAATCAGATCGATGTGGAAGCGGCCTCGAATTTGTTCTGAATCGGGATGTCTTAGCTGATAGGTGCATTCGGCTACCTTTTCATCAACGATGAATGGTCCTTCATAGGGAAGTTGAAGTTTTTGGCACTGATTGTGCTCTCTACGTCCCAATCGTAGCTTTTTAACTATCACCCATTCGCCTATTTCAAAATTGCACTTTTTCTTTATCTTTTTGTTCATTTTTCTTGTATATTTTTGGCTCCTTTTCTTGAGCCTTTTTCTAACGTCTTCTAGTATTTCATTGTATTCTTTTTCCGGCTGATCATACACCCATGGTCGTTCCGGTTGCTGATTTAACATAAGAAAGTGTGGTGTTCTTTCCGTAGCTATGCTTGGGATATGGTTGATGAAATTTTCTACCGTTTCGAGTTTACTATGCCATGAAGGTTGATCATTGTGTACCAGGAGTCTGAGGAATTTAATCGTCTCTTGGACATACCTCTCACAGATGTTTCCTTGTGGATGTCGTATGGAACAGTACGTGACTTTCACACCACGTTCTTCCCAATGCTGTCTAAAACGTTGGTTATCGAAGTAAGTTGCATTATCAACTAAAATTCTTTTTGGTTTAATAATTTCGTTACAGAAACGATCCAGAAGTTCCAGCGAAATGTCCGTTGTACATGATACGGTTGGATATAATTGGACGAATTTTGTGAAAGCATCAACTACGACGAAGATGTTATGAAACTCACTACTGGCTATTAAATTACCAATGTAATCAACTGCAACTAATTCCCCAGGTTGTTCTAGTTTTAAGCTTTGCACGATATTTTGATTGTGAAAATTTTTAAATTTCCCCATTTGGCATAATGTACATTGGTTAATGGTACGTTTTATAATTTTTAAATCTTTATGGCAGAAGTAATTTTCCCTGAACATAAGCCACGTTCTCTTGATACCGGCATGCCCAAATTTTAAATGTAACGCGTTTGTAATATTTATTGTGGTAGGTTCATCTACCACGTATAATTCTAAATTTCTCACAGTTTTTATGATTACGTTATCTTTATATTTAAATGAATTTGTATTTTCTTGATCGTTATTATCTAATTTAATTTTTAAGCTATCAAAACATTCATTTTCCTGAGCTAGTAAAACATCCTGACGTGTAAACGGAATTTCGTCATCAACCAGTTGGTTTAATGCGATTAAAATTTCTTTAGGCTTATTTTCTGGGTTATCTTTTCTACTAAGCGCGTCTGCAACAATATTATTTTTGTCTTTAATATGCACGATGTCGAATGAGTACTCCATAATGAGCAAGCTCCACCGATAAATTCTATTATTCGTGAATTTTGTACGCATTAGAAACGTTAACGCGGAATGGTCTGTGTGAATTTCAAAACGGTTGCCAATTAAATAAAATTTTAATTTTGTGAGCGCAAACACGATGGCTAACATTTCTTTCTCGGATGTGGTATAATTAAGCTCCGATTTCTTAAGAGTTCGCGAGACAAAACTTATCGGTTCTTCTTCCCCATTACGCATTTGAATTAGGGCTCCTCCGACCGCAAAATGACTTGCGTCTGTCTTTAATATGAACTTTTCTTTGAAATCGGGATGAAGTAGTTTGACGTTCTCATATAATGTATTTTTCATTTGATCAAAAGCTTTTTGTTTGTCATCGTCCCATTTCCACCTTACCGATTTCCTCAGTAGCTCAAGTAACGGAACTGTTAAATTAGAATAGTTAGGTACGAACCTTTTATAATAATTCATTAACCCTAAAAATGATCTTAATGACTTTAAGTTAAATGGTCGACGGTAGTTTTTGATTTCTATTATTTTCCCATCGTCTATCTTAATACCCTCGTTTGAAATGATGTAACCCAAATATTGAACTCGCGTCTTGTAGAACTCGCATTTTTCTATGTTGAGCTTCAAGTCTGCATCATTTAATGCTTTTAAAATTTTATCTAAATGAATTTTATGAATTTCTTCATTTTCGCTGAAGATTATTATGTCATCAACATAGTGTGCGCAAAAATGACTAAATTGGTTGAGAATGACTTGTAATGCACCGATGAGTGCCGCGCTGCTAGTGGATAATCCAAATGGAACAACTCTAAAGATATATGTGTTTCCATCGACGCTAAAACCTGTGTATTGTTGTGAGTCTTTATGTAATTTAATCAGCCAAAACGAATTTCTTAAGTCGAGTTTACTAAAAGTTTTTGATGATCCCAATTTTGATAATAATGACTCCATAGTTTCCGGACTTTCAAACTGGGGTTTTGTGACTGCGTTTAACCCCCTCGCGTCTAAACATAATCTTAAACTCCCGTCTTTCTTTTTAACAATAACGAGTGGATTTAAATAAGCTGTCGGCGATTTTATTATGATGCCGTCATTTAGCATCTTTTGAATTTCTAATTGTACCTGGTGTTTGTAACATTGCGGAATAGGGTAATTCTTACAGCGGAATAGCTTGTCTTTGATAATTTGTAACTTGTGCACG
Source organism: Podabrus alpinus (assembly GCA_932274525.1). NCBI lineage: Eukaryota > Metazoa > Arthropoda > Insecta > Coleoptera > Cantharidae > Podabrus > Podabrus alpinus. Next base: position 33,947,698 of record OW026452.1, read on the forward strand.
TAATTTTTCGCGGTACCCGACTCCTGATTTATCAATGCATCGTATTTCGTGAATAATTTTATGACTTCGTGAGTGTAATCATTTGGACAATCTAATTTTATGTTTTTCAAATCCCCTTTGTTTTTATTTATTAACTGTGTATCCCAATTAGCATTTCTTAAACCTTTTTCCCTGTCATAATTAACATAATTAACATTGTATTCCCCTTCTATTGAATTCTCTACTAACATTTCCGGTTCATTCCCATCAGTGATTTGATTACCTAAATTGTTTGTCCAAGTGATCTCTTTGTTTAATATTTTTACTACCTTCCGTTCTGCATCAATGATCATATTAAATTTATTAATTAAGTCGATTCCGAGTATGCATTGCATAGATAAATTTTTAATAATTAAGATCGATTCTTTTATAACTACATCCCCTATTTTAATTGTCGCGAGTACGCTTTCGTTTGCAGACGAGAACTTTTTCTGGTTTGGCGTTACCAAATTTACTATCTTTGTTTTTAAAATTGTATCTTTAAAATTTTCTTGATTTTTCGAAATTACCCCCTGATTTATCAATGAAATTTCTGCCCCTGTATCTATTAAACAATTTATTTGAACGTTATTAATATTTACCATAATGTATGGCAACAAATCAAATTTATTTTCATTATTTAACCCCCCCGTATTTTCGATACTGATAAACTCTTTGGGATGCTGATAAGAGCTTATCTGCATATTCATTGGCACGCCGTTTATTGAAAATCCTGTGGGAAAGATGTTTCTTCCTCCACAGCAGGTGTCCTATTTATCGTAACACTATTAATCGGTCTGTTTTCTGTATTGGCTGACGTTCGGTTTGGGAAACGTTCGTCGCCCCCTTGTTGATTATTTTGGTCGTTTGTGCGATTGTCATAACTACGCCAATTTGACTCAAATCTACCTCCTCTCTGAAAACGCCCACGATAACCCTGATTATAATTTCTATTGTTTCCGTAATAGTTACCTCTACCAAAATTATTTCGATTTGAGTTGTACCCTGCGTTGCGATCATCCTGACTATCCCGGTTGTTAGTATTAAAATTATTATAGCCACCCCTACGATTTTCAAAATTATTTTCATTTCGACCGTAATTATTATTGTTCTGGTTATAATTTCCAGATCGTTCGTAGCGGTTGTATCTATTGTCCTGATTATTGCGATTGTCGTTCCCATTATTGTGATAAGTGCGTTGGTTATTCGATTCGCGTTGCCCCCCTGAATAAGTATTGAAATTTCTAGTCGCGTTATTATAACTTGGCCTATTGGCTCTTTCGTCCATGTTAACCGCATCTGTTCTCCTTAACAATTTCGATAATTCGGATATCGTGTTTATATTTTCCAGAGCTACCCGATTAATTATATCTTGGCAGAAATGATTAGATAAGTGTTCAACGATTTCTTCCTCAGAGACTTCCGGTTCAAGTTGCGTTACCTCGTTAATGATGTTCTCCGCGTAATCATTGCGGCGACCGTACCCTTTAAATTTACCGTTCATTAACTCGTTGCGTATTCGCCCCTGAGCTTGCTTGTCCCAGTAACGATCTAGAAATAGTCTTTCAAAACCGACAAAATCTTCAAATTTATCTTGCACACACCCGAACCATTTTTTAGCATTTCCACCCATCATTGAGCAGATGCAATTTTTAAATTTGTTCACATCGCGGATGTGACTTGTGCTGCGGTTCGCGTATTTGATGAATTGTTTAGGGTTAAAGTCCCCTTTTTCGTAGAACTTTATTGCTTGCCCGTTGTTTGTCGGCCACGTGATGTCTTGTAGAGCCGATAAAGTTATAGAACTATTTGTGCTTTCACATTTTATTTTTACGTTTTCTTCAAGTAATTTTAGTTTTTCGCCCTGATCATTGAATTTTAAGTCTACTCGATTTTCTAATTTACACACCTCTTGACTCATATCCGTTTTTGACTTTTCAATTTGTTCTTCCAAAATTATTCGAGTTTGTATAATTTTCTTATTGATGGTTATTTCTGGTATGATCTGGTCACTAATTTCCGATACCTTTTCACTTAGTTCGTATACATTTTCTTTTACCTTTTGTACGTTTGAATTTGTGTCATTTATTGCCTGACCAAATTTAGTTTCAATTTCCTCTTTGTATTTTTGTAAATTCTCGTTGAGTTCTTTCTTGGTGTTTTCTGTATATTTAATAACTACATCAATTTTCTCGTTTAATTCTTTTTTGGTTTCTTGTAATTTTTTATTTGTGTTTTCAATGATTAACTTTGTGTTCTTTTCTGCTTTCTGGTTATTTTGGAGATCTCTTTCTTTTGCTATTTCTTCTGCTTTCTGATTATTTTCGTTTATGGTCACTTTCAATTCATTATGTTTCTCCTCTGCTTTCTTTTCATTTAGGAGATCTCTTTTATTGAAGAATTCCATCATCTTTTGCAACTCAGATGGGTTTTCTATCTTAGGCGTCTCGTCAACATCTAATTGGATTAACATTTCACTTCCTGTGACTTCTTCGGTTATCGATACCCCTTCTTCTAACGTTTCTTCCTCTTTTTCCAATTCAAATTCTTCTGCACTTTCATCCACTACTTCTGGATTTTTCTTTTCATACCTGATTGTCCTTTCAGATTTTTCTGCCATTTTGATTTATTTTTTTAAGCAATTTAATTATAAGGAAATAGTTTTTTAAGTTAATTGATGATGTACGTTTACTTTTAGTAATAGGAATATTTTTAATTTTAGTTTTAAGAAAATTTTAGTTTTAATGTTGAGTTTGTAAATAATTTTGATGAAATTTTTCGTTGTAACTAACCTATCTATTAATTTAATTATAATGACCTAATTTTACTCGTGGTACGAGGTTACTCGAGGTGACTCGTGCTCCCACGTTGTGACGCCAAAAAGTGCTATGTACCCCCTCGCTAATAGGGTTAAAGGTTCTTGTCGTTAATGTTTTATATGGGTGTACGTAATTGTACCCCGTCAATGGAAAAGTATGTGAAAATTTGTAAATACAATTTAATGAAATAAGGTGCCTCAGCTTAGCTCTTTCGTAGTGCATGTATCTTACCTTGTACAGGGTGGATTCGTTCCGTTACCAATACTGTAAGATAAAATTATGGTGCGGAACAGGTCTAAATAAATATCCTTCGTTACAAAATTATTAATGTTTTTATTTAGCACACATTTGTTAATAAAGATTTCGTTATAATCAAAAAGTTCTATTATTAAATCTATTATAAAGAATTCTGAACATAAAATAATGCAAAAACACGTGTCGTATGAAGTCCGAAATTTCACTTAGTTTTATAAAAATTATTGCAATGTGCACGATACCTTATTAGATGCAGGAATGTTTTCTGTTATTTGTTCTGGGGATGGCACAATTGCGCATCAAAAACACTCGATGGGTTCATTTACCATGGAAAACGTCCAGATGCAGTTTGTTGACCTCGTTTTGTGTTGAAATTTATTTTCTTTAAAAATATTTGCAATCCGTTACGATTTTCACCTTATTTATGGTTTTTCGTAGGTAAGTAACTATTTTGTTGAATTATTCACTTTTATTTTGCATTTACACTAATTATTTTTACTATAATATCCAAATTTTTAGGACAATCTAAATTCGCCACTATACACGTGTGAAAATTAACACCAACCTTTTTATCCATTGTTTTATTAATTCCTTTACGAAGTTCATCGCTATCTTGATCTTTGCATAGACGTATTTTATTGGTCGATCGAAAAATCAATATTATTTGAAGTTTCACAGTACAGGTATGGACTAAGCCCATTGTGGTTCGTTGAAATTTTATAAGTAAAATTTTCTTTTATTTTTAGATTGAATTGTCTTCTTCTCAAGTGTTTAGTGATTGGATAAATAAAGATGCTGGACATGAAATTTCCATACGCAGTTCATTAAGTTGTGACATGTCGAACTCACGTAATAATTTTAACAAACTTATTTTAAATTTAACGCTAACATGGATTTTTACATTTATCAATTATTTAACAAATTTCTAACTTTTAAAATACCTTTCTTATTGCTAACAATCTTTCATTTACTATTAATTAACATTTTAACAAAGACAATTATTAAATGATGCATTTCAAATTTATTTTATTCACACCTGTTTTGTGTCCCGTTTTCAACGAATCATTTGACTTTAAGCTAAATTTCTTGATATCGGATGAAGTTTTTCTGATTACTTTGATAAGTTACATGCTTTTATTCACAACAAAATTTTGCTGAAATTTAAATAACGTGCTTCCATTGACGTGGTATCTCGATACCGCAATATATGTAAATAAATTAACTATGACTAACGTGAAAATGGAATACAATAATAAAATGGTTAACAAATTAACAATGGCATAACGATATAAGATTAACTAGAAAATAAAAATGGTAATGGAAAGATAAAATATAACAATTAAATAAGAATGGTTAAGTGGTGCACACTTGTGCGACACGCAAAGCACTCGCGCACAGGTGCACTATAATAAAAATTCTTTTTTTTCCCATGTTGGTTTGCTCCCCCTCCCATCTACTACTCGATCATGATAATCTTGGTCGGAATGGAAGAGCTGAGGGAACCAGGTTAAAATGAACTGATCAAAGAGAACTTTGATAAAAGATAAGATAAAGTTAATTAAAGATAAAAACTGTAATAAAAGTTTCAATTGAAATTACTTCCTTAAGCAAGTTTAGGGAGCCGCATTGAATTGCTTTAGGGTAGAGATAATATGTTTAACAAAATTGGAAAATGAAGTTACTAGAGAAGGATGTTTTAAAATTTCGACAAGAGTAAAAGGTGGGATAGAATGGTAGTTGCAGAGAGAAGTGTGAGTAAAGCGAGGAACGATGTAGCGAGGACAATAAACTAATAAATGTTGCAGAGTCTGCTCACTTTCTGAATCGCGTGGGCACACGTCAGTAGGACTGATCTTAAATTTATATATGTTGTAATTTATTGTTGGTTTGTAATAAATAACAGCTGAACACATATAAACTCGTTTATTATTAGAAAGACACACATACACTTGTTACACACCATTTGCATACATATACTTATGTTAATACTAGTAGGTGTCGCCACTCACACCTTTGTAGAGATATTTTCAACACCCCCACTATCTCAAAAAGGTCACCAACCCAATTTTTGTCTATAAAATAAACAACTTTGGCATATGGCAAACTCTTGGTCAAAATATCAGCAGTCATTTCATTAGTGGATATAAATTTAATATTTATTTGTTTATTTGCAACTGCATCCCTAATAAAATGATGCCTGACATCTATATGTTTTGATCTTTTGTGAAATACAGGATTTACAGACAATTTTTGAGCACTTTGGTTGTCATTGAATAGAACAATACTATTTTCAAATCCTACCAACTCAGACAATAGATTCTTTAAGTAAATAGCTTCTTTCGAAGCTTCACACAAGGCCATGTACTCAGCCTCAGTACTTGACAATGCGACCGTCTTTTGTTTGGAACTTTCCCAAGCAATAGCACACCCTGATAGTATAAAAACAAATCCTGTGTAAGATTTCCTATCTCTTTGGTCACCTGCCCAATCTGAATCGACATATCCCTCTAGATCACAATTATCGTTACAAAATCTTAAACTATAATTTTTTGTACCCTGTAAATAACATAATACACGTTTTGCACATTTCCAATGATGCTCAGAATAACAATTATTGTACTGACTCAAATAACTTACAGTAAAAGCTAAATCCGGTCTAGTTAAAACTGCCAAATACATTAAACTGCCAATAAGCTTTTGATAAGGCATTTCTTTATCACTAACGGTAATCTCACAATAATTATTATCTGGACTCATTTTGTTTTCCATCGGAGTTTTAGCTTTCTTACAATCTGACATATTAAATCGATTTAAAACTTGATTTACATATTCTTCCTGATCCATATAAATAATATTATTTTTTCGATCTCTTGTAATTCTAACTCCTAAACATTGTTTAGCTTCACCTAAATCCTTAATTTTAAATTTCGAACTCAACTGTTCCTTTAAAGAATTAGTAGTCTCATTGTCATTAGAAAATATAAAAAAATCGTCTACATATAAAGCTACTACTGTTAATAAATTGCCCTTCTTTTTAACATATAAACAAGGTTCATATTTAGATTTACAATAACCTAATCCTAACAAAACCTCATCTACTCGTTTATTCCAGGCTCTGGACGACTGTTTAAGTCCATAAACTGCCCTTTTTAATTTATAAACCTTAGCTTCATTACCTTTTACAATAAAACCTTCAGGTTGTCTCATATAAACATCTTCTTCTAACAAACCACTTAAAAAGGCTGTTTTCACATCTAAATGTGTGATTTCTAACTCTAATTTAACCGACAATGCTATTAATAACCTCAATGTTGAATGTCTTACCACTGGTGCAAAAGTTTCTCTATAATCGATGCCTTCTTTCTGTGTAAAACCTTTAGCAACTAACCTAGCACGATAAATGGTTTTATTTTCACTGTCGCACTTTATTTTATACACCCACTTACATTCAACTACAGTTCCTTTTCTTGGAACATCTGCAAGCTCCCAAGTGTCGTTTTCTTCGAATGATTTAATTTCCTCCATCATGGCTGTTTTCCATTTCTGTCCATCTGGTCTTGACAAAGCTTCCGATATCGTTATCGGTACATTTTCCAAATTTGTTTCTGCACGTAAGTATGTTACATAATCTTCAAATTTCTTTGGAATCCTTTGTCTTTCTGACTTTCGAGGAATTTCAATTTTGCTTTCACTCAGGTTGTCGTTTTCTGCATCACTGAAATTGAACTCATTGTTTTCTGGATTTTTATCCCCCACTGAATCTAATAACTCAATTTCCTCTGAATCATTGCTTGTGACGACTTGACCTCTTTCAACGTTTTCGTTAGCTACTATGTCTCTACTAATGATAACATCTCTTTTAATTTCATCGTACAACCTGTATCCTTTAAAATTTTCGCTGTAGCCTACTAGACGCATTTTTATTGCCTTTTTGTCCCATTTTCTTCTCTTTTCTTTAGGAATGTGTACCATCACTTCGCTACCGAAAATACGTAAATTACTTACATCTGGTTTTCTTGATGACCATACTTCAAAAGGAGTTATATCTAGTCCTGTAACTATCGACCTGTTTCGCAGATAAACTGCAGTGTTGACTGCTTCCGCCCAAAACATTTTATCTAATTCTGCATCAAAAAGTAAACATCTCGCTTTTTCAACAACGGTCCGGTTCATGCGTTCAAGCAAACCATTTTGCTGTAGAGAATAGGGATTCGTTTTCTGATGCGTAATCCCGCTTTTCTTCAAAAAATTCTCAAACACCGCACTGCAAAATTCGCCACCATTATCAGTTCGAAAAATTTTAATTTTTGCGCCTTTTTGATTTTCTGCAAAAGCTTTAAACTCTTTGAATTTGTCAAAAGTTTCGTCTTTATTCTTTAAAAAATATACAAACGTCATTCGGCTAAAATCATCTTCAAATAATAAAAAATACCTGGATCCACCTAGTGATTTTGTTTCCATGGGTCCACATAAATCTGCGTGTACAACTTCCAATATCGATGTTGCTCTGTTTCCTTTGTGGTTGAACGGTAACCTTGATTGTTTACCTTCGCAACAAACCTCGCATATTATTTTGTTGTTTTGCTTTTCTGCGTACTCCATACCATCAACAATTCCATTTTTCATTTGTTCCAATGATTTGTAGTTTAAATGAGCAAATCGCCTGTGCCACACCTCTTTTGAAATTACTGCCAACGCTTTTTCTTGTGTTTTCTCAAAATTTAATTTGTAAACATTACCATGCAAATTTGCTGTTGCTACTAAAATGTTCTCACAGTTGTAAATATTGCAACCTTTCTCATTAAAAACAATTCTATTTTTATTTTCAATCAATTGACTTACCGACAGGAGATTAGTAGTTAATTCCGGTACAAATTGCACTTTGTTTATCGAAATTTTAAATTTCTTGTCTTTCACTTTAGCTGTAATTTCGATATCACCTGTTGACACTACGGGGATTGTCTTTTTGTTTGCAACCATTATTTCTTTTAAGTCTGATTTTCTTACATTCTGTAACCAATCACTTCTACCTGTTAAATGTACACTCGCTCCTGAGTCGATGAACCATTCCGTGTCGTTGAACTTATCACATAAAAATACTGCGTTGAAAGCACTTTTTACTTCTGCATTTTTATTCTTGATTCCATTCGCGGTACACTTGTTCATGTAATGACCTGGCTGTTTACATTTGAGACATATGTTTTCTTTGTTTACTGTACTTGGGTTAACCTCTTTCGTTTGACGTTTCGAGTTCCATTTGCTTTGTTTATTTTTAACCATAAACGCACCTGCTGAACTAACACTGCCACCTGTTTGCATATCAAGTAACTTGACTTTTATGGAATCTGTAGTGATTTCTATTCCAGAACTTTCGAGAGCCATAATCATGGGTTCGAACCTTTCCGATAATCCTGCTAGTTTCAATTACTTGATTAACGTAAACTTCCATAGAATCACAACTTTCCAACCGCAATGAAATTAACGCACGAAGTAAACTTATTTTTCTGGTATAACCTGTGTCTTCATACAACTTTTTTAATGTTTGCCATATTTCCTGTGCTGTCTTTGCATCACGAATATGCATAAATAAAGATGGATGAACTGTTAATACTAACTTAGCTTTTGCCTTTGCAATCAAAACTGAATCTGTTTCTGATCCTTCGATGCATTTCGTCAAACCTTCTAGGATGAACACGTTTTCTACTGCGAAACACCAATCGCTGAAATTTTCTCGTCCTTGTAGTTTTGGCACACTATTTAAGTAATTAACCGCCATTCTAATATTAACTAACGTACTGTTTTTGTTCCGTTTTTATTACTACGTTCAAAAAACTTAATAAGCGCAATTGAATCGTACTTGGCCCGTAACCTGTTGTAATTTATTGTTGGTTTGTAATAAATAACAGCTGAACACATATAAACTCGTTTATTATTAGAAAGACACACATACACTTGTTACACACCATTTGCATACATATACTTATGTTAATACTAGTAGGTGTCGCCACTCACACCTTTGTAGAGATATTTTCAACAATATAAATACTCGCGCGCAAACGAGTGACCCGTCAATATCTGCGTCATTTCAAAGGAAGTATCAAAGGCACCTCGGAGCAAACGAACATCTTGTAGTGTAGGTAAGTGCTTCCGGGTGGTTGAGCCTTGGACGGCAGTCCTGTACTCGGTATCCCAAGTACCTGCCGACTCAAGGCGTATCACCCTTCTTGCGTAACTTAGACCAGGCGGTTGTCTGACACGGCCGCATCTTTGGCACACAAATCTGCAGCCTCGTTCCCTCCGATTCCGCAATGAGCCTTTACCCACACAAACTTGATGATCATTTGACTCCTCAGCAGGAGCAAGTAACGATGAATGGAGTTGACTAAGGGCATAGTGCTACTCCTATTACTGATGGTAACAAGTAGTGAGGATAGGTTATCGGAGAATATTATATATTCGGATTGCATTCTCCTATGGGAGATCCAAGCCAGGGCGGCGTCAATCACATACAGCTCGGCTTGAAACACACTACAAGCGCCGTTTAACCGATACTTGTGGGTTTCTTGCCGAGCCTGGTAGTATATGACGATTGCCGCGCCGACCTCCCCGCCTTCCAACTTGCTTCCATCAGTAAAGACAGCAGCACTCACACTGTCGCTTATTCGACCAACTTCCAGCGAGTCGCTTACCTTATCGAATGTGATCGTTTGTCTATAGCGGGGATGTAACAGTCCCGCTGGCGACGTACGATTTTGCAAGACAAGCTCCTTTTGGTCTTCTAAAAGCCGTGAGAAATCAAAGCCTTGTCGAAGGCCGGAGTGAATACGGAGATGAATCCTGATACACTTCTTTTTAAGTTCTTCCAACTCGTCAGACCACCACGGGTTATACGGTTTAGAGGTACTACGTATTTTCATCAAGGAGAAGCATGATTTGCGAATGTCCTCGGTAAGTGATTCGACCGCGTGATCTAAGTTGTCAGAAGAAATGTTGTTGAAATTTGTTTCTAATATTTTAGAATTTGCAAAATTTTGGCCGAGGTTAGTTCTAAATGTTTGCCAATTGGCTATTGTTACGAAAAAGGTACGTCGAATTGTCGATCACTGCATTTATAAAGTGCTCGACTGGAATTTGGAATGTAAGGGCATTGTGGTCTGATGACTGGCAAACTGATTTATCTACCCTCCAGAGTGACAAGCGGGCGGTGATGCTCTCGGAAGCCATCGTGACATCTATTATTGATGCTAAAAGGTTGCCATTTCTGACAACCTCGAATGTCGAAGTATTTCCTTCTTTACATATTGCGGTGTTACGAAAGGTGCTCGTTTTGATAGTAGAAACACCAACTGCTGCTAAGTTAAAGGGTTAAGAAAGCCGTAGGGAAAAGTATCTAACTCGTACAAGTGCTTCTATTTTGAAAGCTGTTTGATTCAAAAAAGTCTGACAAGCTAATAATTAAGACTCCTCGAAGCAGTCCATTCATAAAAGATTGTAGGGATACAGAGTCATGAATATTGGTAAAATTGTTCAGTATAAATAGACAAATTAAGTAAATGAAAATTGTTAGTTAGGATGCGCTAATTATCGGGGTGTGATAAACAAAGTGAAGGTGAGGATAAAGATGGAGAATAAAATGCTGGAAGGTTGTTGAGTACGCCTGTCCATTTTGGAAGGGAGAAGATAAGAATAGCATGTCTTCCAAGAGGATTGGCATTCCGTCCATTGAAGGGTGCGGACGTATTATTTATTGAAGATTCGGATTCCGTCAATTGAAAAGTGCGGACATAATTTTATGGTTGAGTCAATTTGTTAAAATTTCTGTTGTTTGATCATTTTGGATAAATTCGCCTAGCGTCTGTAAAGCGGAAAAGACGTATTTTTCGAAAACGATATTTTATTATAAGAACGATAATTTGATTAGTATTGGATATTAATTTGGAAATACATGCAACTGGTAACAAGTAGAATTAGTAGTGATTTGAATATTATGGAAATTATAATATTTCGGATGGAAGAAAATGTTGGGTACCGCTGTATGGAATTTTTGGTTAATGTTTGAAGAATGGTTACAATCTATTATAAGACGAAAGTTAATTACTTACCTGAGCAACGGAAAAAAATTATTACTGAAAATTAGATGATTTATGATCGTCAATTCCAATATAAGTCAAATTATGGATGGAATATTGGATCCAACAGCACGTCAACGTGGCGAGGTCAACAACCGACAGAAGCGTTTCGTTTTTTGTTCGCCGTAGCCAAATTGGTAAGAAACTGTGCGTGGTTTATTTAAATAGTTTCGCGATCGCAAAAATTTGACTTAGTGCGAAATAATCGGCGGGATAGATAGGACATTTGAATTTTTATATCTGTACACTTAATTTGTTTATTTTTTTGGTTGAAATGACTTTGTTTCTTGATAATTTAGATTTATGTTAATAAATGATTGATTGTTTCTTTGAAGAGGTGATTTAATAAGTTTTTCTTTTTGGTAAAAGTTAATGCAGCAGGTTTAGTACGAGACGATTTAGATACTTGGAAGAGTAACATAATTTTAATTAGACAGGTTGCAGTAATTCGCGAAACTATAGGGTGTTTGCACTATAAATCAGAGAACCCTTGTTACGGCCATAAAGAAGAGTCTCAATTTTAAGCTAGTCCGGAGCAGTTTAAAAGTGCCGTACATTTTTCCTCGCTATAGAAATTAAATACAGTATCTTATCACGGCAATATATTTAAATCGTGTGAATATGCAATGCTTAGGACATCTTCGCCGCGTTCGTTACTCCTGATCGAACCCCAAGCGGGGTTCGAACCGTTGACGTCCCCGCCAACAACAACGTGTGATCCTTTGATATTATCCAGGAAGTTGTTCAGATTCACCAGAGTACTGTCTTCGTCGTGATCTGGTTCGATGTACACACTTCCAATGTACAAAAACCTCTGCCCAAAGTTGATCCTGATCACACAGAGATTGGTATCACAATACTGGGACATGCCCAGCACCGCCCCCAAACTCTGCTTGACCAGGATACAGCTCTTCACTCTGGGTTTGTTCAAACGGTTTTTGTTACTCTGGAAGACGTGTACCCCGTCCAGACCCTTTACATGGTCGATTCGTCCTACGTATGGTTCCGTGATGAGAGCAATATTTCTATCGCTCTTCATGAAGTATGTCAGGAATTCAAGGTGGGAGGCGTAGGAACGCCTTAGATTACATTGCACAAATTTCATTAGTTTACCATCCGTATTCAGTCCGTTCCCTAAGCTTGCTCTCCATGGCTAAAAATGACGGGCACGTTTTGCTAATTGCACAGTGGTTTGTATTGATTTTTGTTTTGCTGTTCGAATTGGATTTCATACAATTTGAAGATCGATGTTTGTCTTTCTTATCCTTGTTCGGACAGTCATTATATCCATGACTGCCAGAACACAGGGAGCACGTGGTTATTTTCTCCGGGCAGAACTTGCGTGTATGTCCAAACCGCATGCAGCCGAAGCATTGCCTGACATTCAGGAATTCCTCGGCGTGCACGCGGTAATGGTCCACATTTATTCTACCCAGAGAATTTATAATTTTATAAATTTGTGGTGAAGTTTCAATGATTGCATTAAATAGATGCTTATTACGGTTGTTTTTATTAAATTTTAATTTGAAATCTGATTCCGTCCTGAAACTATCTTTGATCCGTTCATTTTGAGCAAGGATCACTTCGACAAAGTCGGCCTCGATGACATCTCGAGAGATGCCTTTGAGGACGATGGTTGCTTGAAGTGCTCTCGGCTCTTCGATTAGCAGTGCAGGATATTTGGATAGCGTCGCAATGATATCGGCTTTCTGAACCTCCTCCTTGACCATGACCTTAATTTTATTATTTGATAATTTTATCATTTCTGGGGCGTAATTTCGTTTCCGAAATGAGATCGCCTCCTTAACCGTTTGATGACCTCTTCGTGTGATTTATTCGAAGAGGCCACCGTGGAGATTACGATAGCTGGTTGTTTTGTTTTCCGGGGAATTAACACCTCCGAATAACTAGTAACCATTTGTTTACTGGTAATCTCCGATTTCATTTGGCGAATCTCATCTCGGAAAATTTCCCTTATTCCGTTTTCAGTCAGAGTCAAGAGTTGGGCGGATTTTGAGATGATTTGCGATATCTCTTTCAGTTCTATCGCAAGCTGGTCAATATTTGCGTGTATTTTTCGACTTATGTTCCCGCTATTTTTTAAGTTCTGCAGTATTGATTTAGAAATATCTGCTAATTTCTCCCCAATTTATAATGTCGTCATGATCTTAGAAGTAGTAGAGGAATGGGGATTCACCTGTTCTAATTTATCTGCTTCCATAATTTTCCAAAGTGTTCGACTGCGTTCAGGTGCTTGAAATCCAAATTTCCAAATTTAATTTAATTTTAAACGTTATACTCCCAAAAGGTTTTTTAAATATTCTTGTTAAATTTATAGTTTTCAGGCTTCCTTATGTAAAATATATATTATATCGAAACAATCAAATTTGTCACTTGAATTTTGATAGTATGTTTATGCCGAAGCGAACGGAAAGACCTTCTTATTAATTTTAGTATCCAAATACCTTTCGATGTTGCCCAAAAACCAATTTAATTACCAAATGTGTCACTTTAGTTTTGATTTAATTTTTATCAAAATTTCCAAATTTACTTTTCAAATTTACTTTCCAAATTTACGTCCCAAGTGTTGTTCTTTAGTATCTGTGGAACACACTTGTTGCTATTTATAATTAATATTTAATCTTAATTAGGCCGAAATTTCCAATTTTCCGCTTTGAATTATGCCTGACAACCTTAGACTTTGACATTCAATTTTCTCCAACTTGATTTCCTCATGTTTGAAGCACCCCAATTCTTCCCTGAACAAACTATTGTATTTATTCATTAACTGCTTCAATGTTTGTGATTCTAAAAATTCTACATTATGCTACTTTTAAAATTGTCCTTATTTTTAAAATTTACATTGAACACTTGTATTGAGTCTCTTCCTAAAAATAATCTGCAACCCCTTTTTACTACTAACAAATCGCATTTTTCTAGCTGGTTATTTATTTTCATTTCTACTGTAACCCTACCCTCAGGAATGATTATTTCTTTTTTTGTTTTTGTGCTAACATTTAAAAATTCAATTCAAAAATTTAAATTTTCATTAAGCTTTATTTGGGTGGACATGCGATCGAGTTGTAAATTGTTTGAAATATTTTAGCTATTAAACATATAACTCGATCGTAAATTCTCACCAGAAGTGCAACTTGTAACATTAAATTATCGCTGTATTTTTAGATAAAGGAGTAAGATCGCCATGAGATAAAGGAGTAATATTCCATTTTTAGTTAAGTCATTTATTTGTTACACCTCGTACATACTCTTACATTTCTAACAATACTCTTTAACAACTATTTTTACAACCTCTTTTATTACTAGTTCTTAAACCTACTTATTTTGCCTAATTTGTATTTATTGAAGAATTGCTGCAAATGCAATATGCGTAAGTCAGCAATTAAACACTAGCCTAATTTAACATTACACATTATAAACTAAAGGTAAATACACACTAACCAACTGAACTACAATTTCATACCCTAAAATTTGTAATTTTTACTGGAAGAGAAATATTTTCATTTGAATGAAGAGCTACTGAAGGATGTAAGATAAGCACATTGCAGAACAGTGCCATGTAAGTGAATGGACGTGGGTCAGATAATTGGTGCCTATAATTTTTTAATTCTGAGAAGTAATTATATAAATTTAATATATTATGAATAAATTGAATAGGTAAATAGAAAGTATTTAATTCAAAGTAGATGGGTTATGAAGGAGGGAAAATTATTTGGAAGTGAAAATAATCCTCATTTTTGCCGAGTAGCACAGAAATATGACTATAGTTACTACTCCGTATGAGATTTTAAATGCTTTTTCAATTGCGATTTTTCTGCACTTTTATAGGCACAACTATAGCAACTGAAGGGTTTCTCGCCAGTATGAGTTCTTAAATGTTGTTGTAAGTTTGATATCTGTGCACAAGTATACTCACAAATATCACAACAAAATGGTTTTTCGCCGGTATGAGTTCTTATATGTCGTTGTAAGTGTGCTTTCTGTGCACAAGTATACTCACAAATATCACAACTATACGGTTTTTCCCCGGTATGAGTTCTTAAATGTTGTTGTAAGTATGATTTCCGTGCACAAGTATACTCACAAATATCACAACTAAACGGTTTTTCGCCGGTATGAGTTCTTAAATGTCGTTGTAAGTTTGATTTCTGTGCACAAGTATACTCACAAATATCACAACTAAACTGTCTTTCGCCGGTATGAGTTCTTAAATGTGATTGTAATTGTGATTTCCGTGCACAAGTATACTCACAAATATCACAACTAAACGGTTTTTCGCCGGTATGAGTTCTTAAATGGGTTGTTAAAGTTGATTTCGTTGTACAAGTATACTCACAAATATCACAACTATACGGTTTTTCGCCGGTATGAGTTCTTAAATGGGTTGTTAAAGTTGATTTCGTTGTACAAGTATACTCACAAATATCACAACTAAACGGTTTTTCGCCGGTATGAGTTCTTAAATGGATTGTTAAAGTTGATTTCGTTGTACAAGTATACTCACAAATATCACAACTATACGGTTTTTCGCCGGTATGAGTTCTTAAATGTTTTTGTAAGTGTTCTTTCCGTGCACAAGTATACTCACAAATATCACAACGAAATGGTTTTTCGCCGGTATGAGTTCTTATAATATGTCGTTGTAAGTGTGCTTTCTGTGTAGAAGTATACTCAGAAATATCACAACGAAATGGTTTCTGGCCTGTATGAGTTCCTTTATGTCGTTGTAATTGTCCTTTCTGTGCACAAGTATACTCACAAATATCACAACGAAATGGTTTCTCGCCGGTATGAGTTCTTATGTGTAATATTAAATGTGATTGCCGTGCACATTTAAGGTTACAAATATTACATACTAAGGATTTTCTGACCTTATGAGCTCTTAAATGACGTATTAAAGTTTGTTTAAGAGCAAGTTTATAACCACAAATTGCACACTCGAAAAAATTTGAACAACTCAGCGTTAAATCTGTAGTGTCGGTATCTTCTTTAATATCAATGGAATGATGCAAATCTTCTAAATTACATTTCACATCTTCCACCTCTTCTCTTTTAATTTCGTAATTGCTAATTGAATTATTTGGAGTTTCCAAAAATATATCCGCATTTTCTACAATTTGTGATTCTTGTGAAGGTAGCACTTGAGCTGCAAGTAAATCGGTAACTGGTTCCATTTGGAGGATGCAGCACTGTAACTGTACAGGTACAAAATCACTTTTCTTAATTGAAGGCGTTGATTATATGTTATCGATTTAGAAAACTACTGCTACAGTTGACGAATCATTACTATACAAAATTATAAAATGGCGACATAGATGAGTCAGAGGCGATTGATTGCGTGTAAGTGTATAGCGCCATCTAATAGAACTAAAAAGAGATTTTCTAACATAATAAATTTTTGCAATCACAAACGCGTGAGCGGCAGACATATGTTTCTAGCTTTTTTGCTATCATCAGTACCGCATACACATGGAAAAACACTACACTTGTAACTGCAAAATGACACTACGGCAAATCGTTCATTCAGGTAAACAGAAGCACAATTTGCCCATTGCAAAACCGTCTGAACTAAACTGAACTATTTGCCGTAGTGTCATTTTGCAGTTACAAGTGTAGTGTTTTTCCATGTGTATGCGGTACTGATGATAGCAAAAAAGCTTGAAACATATGTCTGCCGCTCACGCGTTTGTGATTGCAAAAATTTATTATATTATCAAAGCAGGATTATGAACTGCGCTAAATTCAATTTAAACATTAATTACCTATTGGTTGTAGAACACGTAGGCTTTAGTTCAGACGGTTTTGCAGTGGGCAAATTGTGCTTCTGTTTACCTGAATGAACGATTTGCCGTAGTGTCATTTTGCAGTTACAAGTGTAGTGTTTTTCCATGTGTATGCGGTACTGATGATAGCAAAAAAGCTTGAAACATATGTCTGCCGCTCACGCGTTTGTGATTGCAAAAAATTTATTATATTATCAAAGCAGGATTATGAACTGCGCTAAATTCAATTTAAAGATTTTCTAACGTTACGTCGTACAACCTACGGTACAACAGTGAGTATCGATTTGTCTTCTGTTAAAATTTTGCGGTGGCAAATTTCAAATTGAATAACTTCTTCTTTTTTAAAATTTTCAATTAATATTTACTAATTTATTTACGACCGTATTCATAGACAAAATGTTACTTACCCTTACAACTTTACTTGTAAAATCAACCCCTTTCTTCTTGAGCAACTGATTTTTACTTCCCTATAAGGAAGTACCTATTGTAATCATGAAAAAATTCGATGTCGATATTTTAACGGAAATATCCGTTTTGAGCATTTCTGAATCCGTTTTGACTACTTTCGCAATGATGTCTGTATGTATGTCTGTATGGATGTATGTAACGCAAAATGTCTGTAAGTTCTGTATCTCTGGAACGAATTGTTATAGGCGATCGAATTTAAGATCGCAGCGCCAGTGCGGTAAGAATCGTACTAATTCCTCGGACATGGTATAGTTTGTTTACATTGTTTTCAATGCGAATACATAGAAGTTTTAATAAAATTTTTGTGATTTAGTGGAAGTATTAATAGTTTTTCAGTGTTAATGTTAAAATCATCGTATAATCTTAAACT
This sequence comes from Podabrus alpinus, assembly GCA_932274525.1. NCBI lineage: Eukaryota > Metazoa > Arthropoda > Insecta > Coleoptera > Cantharidae > Podabrus > Podabrus alpinus. The sequence continues at coordinate 33,965,558 of OW026452.1, forward strand.
TATTAAACACCTTTGAGGTTATACCATGTCCGAGGAATTAGTTCAACCGGCGACCGTTGGTGGCGTATCGCTTATCTTGAATCGCCTATATAGTAACAAAATTTCATATTTAACACTTTAATCGGTATACAAAAGCACCATTTGATTTTGGAGGAAATCCTTAAACCGGAAGTACCACTTCACTTGAAGGACGAAATGGTTTTTCTTAAATATCTCAGGAACGAATTGTTATCAGTAGTAAGAAATTGGGAATGCGGCCATCTTGGATTTTAAGGTCAAGGTGACTCCTCCCCCTTTCCAAGGTTGCCACCACCACCACACCTCTTTCTCAAGGTCGCCACCACCGCTCCACCCCCTCTGCAAGGTTGAGGTAACTCCTCCCCCTTTTCAAGGACAGTGGGCAGGGAGACGCTCTCAATTCATGGTTAGTGTACAAGGTTGAACACACCTCCAGTTAAATCTATATCATTGGCCCCCAATCAAATATTAAAAATGTTTAAACCACCACCATCGTAACTTCACACTACACTCATTGGTTTTACATGCAGAATATAATTCAAGGACATTCATATACACAAACCCATTTACAACAGTGGTTTTCAAAAAGTTTAAGCACTTTAAAATGACAAACACATATAATTATTGTAAAATTTTAACTACTGCAGACAAAAGATTAAAAATTGTTGTTAACATCATTAACATAAAGATTTTATTAGCTTAAAATGTAAAATATAAAATTAACATATAACAAGTCAATTAAAAAGTTTAATATATAGTTATTGCATTGATCAAATCAATTTGCATCCATATATAGAATTTCAAAAACATTATACTGCATTTTTATGCAATATTAATGACTGCATCCTGTGGTGAAATGTATAATATATTTAAGACATAATTAGATATAATTTGCATAATTAGGTGGTCCTGTATGTTTGTGCGTGATGTGTATTTCAGTACCACAGTATATAAGACTTCGATTTAATATATTTCAATCAGTTAATAATTGAGATCTTATAAGGTTATTACAATGTTTGATTGTTCAAATGGTGAGAATAAAATATTTTTTTATTTTAATTAACAAAATGTGATATATATTGCCATGATTCAGAGTTATCATTTTAAATTTTTTAATTTTTGTCTACCGTAGTCTCGGTAGCTACTCAAAACAAATTGATTGTTCGGATGGAACACAATTTAGAATTTCTAATGCATCTCTGTTAATCTTTGAGTAGCCTCATTTATTTGTCACTCCAGATCCATGGTATCTATTAATCATTTCTCGTGAACAGTAAAAGACCCAAAAACTGTAATACGAGGTCATTGACCTGTAACAAAGATCATGATTAAAAACTTCATTAATTTTATATTTCAGTAAGAAGGTGATTCGAACTTACTTTTATAATGATATTTCCTTATGTTATTTTGTATTTTTCAATGGTTTGTTCGCCAATAGTTGTTTATTGTACATAAGGCGTGTCAGTTTCGCTAAAAGTGAATTTATGTGTGTAACCTTTACATTGAAAATTTAAAATTTTGTGCGTTTCGATTAAATTACAAGTGCCATCACAACACATAAATAAATAGAAAATTTACCTGCTATGTTTCGAATCCAGAAGACCAGTATTTTTGCAAATTAATTTGAATTTTTTGTATTGGAACGACGTCATTTCCTGTAGATTGGCAGAAAGCTATAAAAGGGAGTGAAATTTACCAAACGCAGCTCAGTTAATTTTGGTACTCGCTGAAGTAAACATCGACGGATTGGAATTAGTTTGGATATTTTTGAATTTCATGGTTGGTAACATTGATAAAAATTTTGATGGTTGTGCAACCTGTTTTGGATATTTTGACGTTTATGAAGATTTGTTGGTTAAAATTTTTCTATTAATATTTTTGATACTGGATTCAAGTTTTTCTTTCGAGAATCGTTGGTGGACATTGCATCTATTGTCTACATCAAGAAACAGCTAGGTTATGTCTACGCCCTTTTTCGCATTTAATGTTCGAAGTTTGATGGTAACTGGAAGGATAAGTTCGATTGATGCTGTTGATTTAAAAATTTGCCAATTGGAAATAATATTGTACATACCTGGATTCGTAGCAGATGTAAATGGAACCTTCTGTACAGGAATAGCGGTGAAACATCTTTTACAACGAGGACAAATCAGATAAAAATCAGTGACGAACATCTAGGTGAGCGTATTTGTAAAACTATCACTAAAATTGCGTTACATTTTTATAAAAACATTTTTGATTTTATTGGCGGACAATATTTTTATTTTGTTAAATCTGTGTATTTATTGCATTTTTCAATAGGTTCGAATTTACCTAATTTGAATAATCATAATCTTTGTTTATTTGGTAATGTTAATAAAACCAATTATACTGTTTACGACGATTTGATTTATTTCTTAAATTTTAACAAAAGGGGCGGCATTGATAGAGAGGTATCTGAAATTCATAGTAAACGAAGCAGGTGTCAAACGAACGCTCTAGAGCTAGCTGTGGTCATCGTATTATCTTTACAAGAGCTGTTTTCTGCAGGTTATCAAAACTTTGTGAGAATAACACAGCAATATATATTTTTCTTTTTTTAAATTAAAAGACACCCAACCATCAACAAGTAGAAAGCGGAAGTTTGATGATGATGATTCTGATGTGAAACAGAAGATCAGCGGTGAGTTAAAAAAAAAGAAAATTTTTAAAATTTTTCATTTATTTATTTTTACAGTGTGTGAATTGTTCAAATTGTCAAATCACTAACTTATGTAGTCATGTAAAAACCACAAAACACAAAAATGGTTCACTCACGCAAATATCAAATGACATATATCTCATTAATAGTGCCTTTAAAAACCGTATCAGGACATATAGACTTTGTTCATCTAAAAAACACATATTCCTCAGAGAATTTTTTAATTACATATCAAAAGACGTGTACCAACTCATTAAAACTGTATTACAAACTTTTGAAGCCATTAAAATGAACGTTCAACTATTTGCTAATTATGTGCAAGTAGCTAGAGACTTAATCGATTTAAAATCATTCAACACCAGAAATATTGAAATAACTCGATCTTCAAATTTAGAGAAAGAATTTCTATCATTGATGGATGATTTAAATTGTAAAATGAGTGAGTTTCAAGAGCGTGATTCTGGGTGGTCTTTGAAGGATATTCTATATCTTGAATTAAATATTAACAAATTTGATCCACTACGCGCTGGTAGTTCTTTTTTGGAATTGCCTAGATCAATTAAAATGAAATAAGCGGTTTTAAATATTAGAAATAATGCTGATGATTATTGCTTTGCATATTGCATTTGTGCTGCTTTTCATGCACCAAACGGTTCTGAAATATTACCTAGTTCATATCCAGAATTTTCACAATTTTACAATTTTGATGGTATAGATTTTCCGGTAAAATTAACAGATATTGGAAAATTTGAGAAATTAAATAACATCAGCATTAATGTTTTCGGTTTAAAAAATGATGATAAAACTAATCAAATAAAAATCGTAGGACCGTATTACCACATAAAATTTAGACAAGAAGCTCACGTCAATTTATTATTAGTTGATGATAATCATGGCAAATTTCATTATTGTTTAATAAAAGATATGTCTCGATTAGTCTCAAAGCAATTAAATAAGCACCATGGTGTAAAACACATTTGTGATGGATGTTTACAATTCTTCATCACGAAATCAAAATTAGATAGACGTCGTGTATATGATTGTGGTGAGATTAGAGCTAATTTACATTCACCACTTAATAAAAGAATTGATAAATTTGGTGTTTCTGTATCTGAATATATTTTAAAATTTGAAAACATACAACACCAGCTTCTCGCTCCATTCGTGATATATGCAGATTTTGAAAGTTTATTAGAACCAATCTCAACCACAAAACCATCTGAATTAAATTCATATACGGTGAAAGTAAGTCATCATGTTCCATACGCATTTGGGTACTATATCAAATGTAATTTTAATAATTCTTTTTCGATATATAAATCATATCGGGGGGTAAACTGTGCTTCTAAATTTATGGAGTATTTAGAATTAGATGTTAAATATATATACAGTAGAATCCGCTTAATGTGATCACGGATAATGTTATCAGTCGGTTATTGTTATCATTTTGACTGGGAACCGGCCGCTTTAATTAGTTTACATACAAAAACCACCGGATAATGTGATCAAAAAGCCGCTTATTATTATCACTTTAAAGGAATTTCCAACACAATAATCTCTTTTTCTAAGTATCTTTTTCTGATTTGTCATGGAAATATTATATCTTTACAAATCACGTCACTCGTTTTAATTTCTATACAAAAACTAATGAAGTTTCCCGTTTCATGGCGTGTTTCTATTTTTATTTTGCTAAATTTATGCACTTTGCTTTATGCATTTTAATTAAAGTTTAGTTTATTCTTGCTTTTCTTACGATGTCGACGAAAAAGCGAAACGATCTCTCGATAAAACAGAAGGTGGAAATTATCGAAAAGTACGATAAACTGCCAAAAATGGGACAAAGAAATGCCGCCGTGCAATTGAGAATCTCTCAACCGCACTGTAATGTACTGTAATGTACAACTAATGTGTAATACATTTGTATGTATAATTAACTATGCAATAAAATCACTGTAAATTAAGATTGTCTAATTTTTCGTTTCTAAAATTGTTTTTTTTCTAAAATTCGCTTATTGTTATCAGTCGGTTAATGTTATCAAAATGTTCTTGGCCCAAATAAGTGATCACATTAAGCGGATTCTACTGTATATATAAAAATTGTTTAAAAAATATGAAACCGATGACCCCACTAAATCAAAATCAAGAAAATGAATTCAACCTTTGTGAAGTATGTTATATCTGTAAAAAACCTTTTTCAATTACTAATGGTAAGGTAAAATATCATTGTCATATAACTGGTAATTTTAGAGGCGCGGCTCACTCGGTGTGCAACTTACATTTTAAAAATTCTAACGTTATTCCAATTTTCATGCATAATTTATCAAATTATGATGTACACTTATTCATTAAAAATTTAGCAATGAATAAAGAAAGAATTGACGTCCTCGCAAAAAATAAAGAAAAATACATCAGTTTTACAAAATATATACTCGTTGATAGAGTTGGGGTTGGGAAAAATGTTAAAAACATCACCATGAGACTTCGATTTGCGTTGAAATTCGAAAATTATTTCCTAATAATAATGAATTTAATTTAATCCGAGAAAAAGGAGTTTTTCCTTATTCATATGTTGATAGTTTTTTAAAATTGGATGAACCATAACTCCCCCCTCCAAAAATGTTTTACAATGAACTAACCATGGAAAACATAATAAATGATGATTATCAGCGAGCGACAACTGTTTGGAGTGTATTTAATTGTAAAACATTAGGAGACTATTCAGATATATATTTGAAAGCTGATGTACTACTCTTAACAGATTGTTTTGAAAAATTTCGACAAGCAACGTTTTCATCTTATGGGTTAGATGCAGCTCACTATTTTACTCTACCATCATTGAGTTGGTCTAGCATGTTAAAAATGACTAAAATTGAATTAGAACTTTTAACGGACATTAACTTACTTCACTTTTTTAACAATGGAATTCGCGGAGGAGTCGCTGTCTGCGTTAAAAGAAAATCTATTTCAAACAATATATTGATATGGTACAGATGATTTCACATGAATTTTTGTTTTTTTCTATGAAAAATTTAATTTAATTTGTTTAGTTGAAAAATTGTTTTTTGATAAAATTGTAACCATGAAAAGAAAATTTATTTTTGTTAAAAATTGAAGTCCATTACAATTAAAAATTTTAAAAATTATTTTTATCCAATAAATCCAATTTATCCAATAAAAGAAATTATATTATTCATTATAGAGCTTTGAAACAATGTTTAAAACACGGTTTAATTTTGAGTAAAATTCATCGCGTTGTTAAATTTAACCAATCACCATGGTTGGCTTCCTATATAAATTTAAATACTAAATTTCGCAATAAAGCATCATCAACATTTGAGAAAGATTTTTTTAAATTATTAAACAATAGCATTTTTGGAAAAACGCTTGAGAATGTTCTTAAACGGAAGGATATTAAATTATTGTCTCATTGGGAAAATAACAATAGTTAGGGTGCTGAAGCATATATCGCAAAACCAAATTTTAAAAGTGTAAGCATATTTTCAGAAAATGTAATTGCTGCAGAGATGAATAAGTTGGAAGTGTTATTCGATAAACCCATATATGTTGGATTTGCAATATTGGATATTGCTAAAACAGTGATATATGATTTTTATTACGATTTTCTAATTCCAAAATATGAACAAAACGTGTCATTGTTATATACAGACACCGACTCCTTAATTGTTGAAATTAAAACGGAAAATATTTATTCCGATATTAAACTAAATTTAGATAGATTTGATACATCTAATTTTGATATTTGCAATATTTTCAAAATTCCACAAAATCAATCAATATTGGGTAACATGAAGCTTGAATATCCAACACAAATTATAAGAGAATTTTATGGAACTGGTGCTAAAGCATATTGTGTAATTTTGGATGACGATAAAACTATAAAAAAAGCAAAAGGAATATCTACCACCACAGTGCAAAAAGATTTGCATGCGTTAGACTATAAAAACGTGGTTGAAAATAAATTGGATAAATATTGTAAAATGCATGTTTTCCAATCCACACAACATGAGATGTATACAGAACTACGAAATAAAGTAGCATTATCATATTTTGATGATAAACGATATTTTAATTCTGATTCATATACAACTTTAGCGTGGGGTCACAAATCCATTCCTCTACTTGAACTTGTTAGAGAAATGGGTGACTATGTAGAACAAAATCAGAATCCATAAAATGCTTTATAGATTTTACATCAGGTGTTGTTTTACTGGTTTCACATTTTTTCATCTTATTCAAAATTTATTTTATTTCAGTTCTTATTTTTATATTGTTTACATCTCAATATATGTATTCGGTTTTCGATTTTTTAATTTTATCTGTAAGCTAAAACCCCAACCCCAGCACATATACACACCATTACATGCGCGCGTTTACCAACATATTACTATGAGGAGGTCGGATCGTCCCTCGTCAATAGCAATTCTTATAATTGTTAATGAGAAACGGAATTTCCGTTGCAAGGAAATTGTAATATTCAATAAATTAAATAATGCCTCGGCTGAACTTTCTTTTATTTGCATGTAGACTCTTACCTTCAGTGTAGATACTGGAGAAATTTCCTCTTTAATTATCTGTGGAATTCTTAAGTCAGAAAACACAAAAGTTTTCAAATAATGATCCAAAATTATAAAAAAACATAATATATTTCAACTCAAATCAATTATTAAATAAGTAAATAAATATTGAACAATGTTTTTAATTATACCCCAATTAATTATTAATTACTATAAAAATAAAACTTGTCTTTTGTTGCACCTATTTTAAGTATACCGCGCGTAAACATTTAGTTTTTTATTATAATGGTTCACTTACCACTGTTGGTATGTACTGGTATGTACTCTTTTACTTTTGTCAGCTTAAGCGACGAACGTTCTTTCCAGCTCGTGACTTCGTGTTTTGTACTATTAGTTGGTCCAGATCCAAATTTTATCAATCACTTGTGTCGTAGCACTCTTTATCAGTTACTCTTCGGTAAGTAAAGTTTATTTTTACCTTTTTTTATATTTTTCACGTGCACTAACATGTGCCTAACCTCTAATCTCTGTTTAGGTCCCTCAAATTTGGTTACCACTTGGAGGGATTCTCTTTTAACCACTTTTTATTAAATTAAAATCGGGAGCAAAATTCACATGACTACCCGCTTTTCCACCTTTTAAGGGACTCCTGTTTTTTTTGTTTTTTACCTCCTTGGTTACGAAATTTCAATCTACTTGATGAAAATTTGAAGTTGTAAGTACAAATTTGTATCAACGGTCTCTTTTTAATGTTTGATTTTTGTCTCTTCAGGTTTAACACATTTTGTGACCCGATCGTCATACCTTCGGAACAACGTTCGTCGACATGTAAACAAATTTTTTAAGTTCGTGCAACTTTTAACGTCTTATTTCTAACACTTTAAAATTAACAAAAATAACAATTTTTAACTTTCTTATATTTAGGTTTGGTTTGACAATTTTAATATTTGGATCTTATTTGTTTTGAAATTACATTTTTAAATTTTATAAAACTTTTGTATTCTTTGTAAATCAATTTCATTAAATGTATTTTACCACCGTTTTGAATTAAATTTTGTTTATCGACCCTTTTGGATTCAAATCTCATGCAAATTTTGTGCTTCTTATACTTTAACGTTACCAAGAATTGCTATTAGCGTATCGGTCGCCTTAGAACATGACAATATATACTATATATAAGAACAAGCAACAGTATGACAGTCAGTAATCAAAAATGGCAAAGATTTTGCAGAATATTCAACTAAAAAATGGACTTCTGAGAGATTTGTTGGTAAACAACCACGAATCGTTGGATGGTTAGAAAAATTATTATTGTTTTATTCAGTTTAATATTAACTATTTTTTTAGAATTGTATCAACGCAGAAAAATTTCTGTAAAGGAGGATGAACAGTCTGAGGGGCTTCCTGAGAAGGACGACTCTATTAATTGTAAGAAAGACACTATTATTATTATTTAGATTAGTAACTTATCGTTTCTTAGGTGATGATGTTAAACTTGGTGTCAATCAATTCCTTCTGGAGGAGGTGAATAAGATGGGTCGCCATCTTGTGGAAGAGGATGAATTTAACAGTGTGGAGAATGACGAAATTTTCATCAATTTATGCGATAAAATGGACGAAGATGATAGACGTAGGAAAAAGGAAAATATAATACACATAAAGAAAAAAATAAAACAATATGAACTCAATCTCTACCTCGAGGAGGAGAAATTTAAACGGAAGAAGGAGGTTTTGAAAAGTTTGAAAAAGATGGAGCTTGATTTGGAGATGGAGCTCTGAATTGTATGATATTATTTCTTTCTTTATGTGATATTATTATTATTTATTTTAGAACTCACATACAATGTGGTGGAAGACATAGAATGGGGGATTTTGCTCCAACCATTCTATATTTAAAATTGTGTTAGTACTTTACATATACAAAATATATCTTAATGAAATATATCTTTTGAGCAAATTTTACATATAATTTTCAATAATTTTCAAAATATTTAAAAGTTTCGATTATTATTAATGATTAGCATTTAAAAATTTTCTAACTATGTGGCATGTTTCCAAAATAACTGCTTTTTGCATTTCTGGGAATAATTTAGAAGAAAGGTCTAAATGGGAAAGATGGGTTTTAAATTTAGAAGATACCACACCAGTATTATTATTATTATTATTTCTTTATGTGATATTATTATTATAAATAAAAAAAAGATAATTTAATTTATGATTGTTTATTTAAAAAAAAAAATTCCCCTCACATTTAAGCTAGTTACAAAAATCAGATTGTTATAATTTTATATCACACAACTTGTTTACTATTGATCCACGAATTGTGATTTTTGTCCAAACCCAACCATTTAACAAACAACTTATTTTTTTGTCTTTTTAAAACTTTTTCAACCAAATAAACATCTTGGTGTTTAACTTTCTGCAATTCTTGTTCATAGAATCCACCTCTAATTTCCTCGTTGTTTATATCTGTAAGAAGATATGTTCTTGGTAGGGTTGCTTTAACTTTAGAAATTTTAAATATCTCATTAGACCAAGCGGGGGTGTATCCTTTCGAAAACGCATGTCGATATTTACTTATTCTAACACTATCTCCGATTTTAAATTTGGGGTTTTTCGGATCAATAATTTTTGGGTGATTGTATACCGTATTTAGCAATAACTTCTCATTCTTTTGGGTAACATCTATCGGTTTTAAACCGGTTGTTGAATGTTTTTTCGAATTATATGCACCCACTAGTTTTTGTAATATATCCAACCACTTATGACTTCCTTGAAAACTAAATTCTTTCCACATTAAATTTTTAAGTGTTCTGTTATCTCTTTCAACCACCGAAGCTTTTTTTATGGAATATGTACTATAGTGATTTACTTTATATTTCCGCATTAATTCTTGAAATTCCTTATTATAAAATTCTTTCCCTAAATATGTCTGCAAATTATTAGGCGTGCTTTCTTTAAGTATTGTCTTCATCGCTGCTGTTACTTCACGTCCGCTTTTATTCTTTAAAGGTTTCGCCCATAAATATTTTGAGAAAACATTAATTACAACCAATATAAACTTGAAACCTTTATTAACAGATGATAGTTGGGTGATGTCTACTAAATCTGCTTGGAAAAGGTCATTAATTCCTGTAACTAAAACAGGTCTTCGTTGATAATTTCGACGAGCAGATCTATGTAATTCATTTACAAAATCTCTTTTTATATTCATCATTCAAGTGACACTTTAATAACTAAAACAGTAAACATTTGTGTTTGCGTTAAATTAGGTTTACCTTTAAATATAGATTGAAAACACATTATCTTATCGTTTTTTTTTTAATTTACACCTTTGAGAAGTTCACTTTTTGAATACAGTTTTGTATTTACCGCTATTTTACAATCTAATTCAGGTGAGGTAAGTACATCCACAACAGTACCAGTAAATGGAAATGTAAACCAATCAATTATATCAAATATTTTAAAACCGCTAATTAGAGATGTTTTTGAGTGCAGGATCAAATGTTGCAATGAAGCTGGTGGTGTTGGTGATGCTTCCACTATTTCATCACTATCTTTTAATATTTTATCTTGAAATTGTTTATCTTCTAATATTTTATCTTGAAATTTTTTATATTGATGAAAAAGAAGATCTCGACCGAACTTATCTATACTCATTATTCGATAATTTTTGCTTCTCGTAATTCTTCTTCTATGGATTTGATTTCATTAACATGACCGTCCTTACCGGCAGACTGGGATGCTACTAAAAGTTTTAATCGCTCGATTATCTCATTCACATCATTATAATACACAAAATCTTTAGCCTTTTTATTATATTGAAGAAACGTTGGCGGTTCTAAAAACCCACCAACATTATTTATCTTTTTTTTAATAATAACAACACCAGCAGTTCGTAATGCTGGTTTAATTATAGTCTTATATTTTGATGTTTTAGTGCCATTAATTTGAGATTCGAACGAATAATTTCTACGGAATAAATTAGTTCGATCTCCAATATCAATGTAGTTCTTTTCATCATCCATAGTATATAATTCATAGGATTTGTTTTAAACAAAAGCTCACAAAGACCTTCAGTTACTTTATATTTTATTGGGTTTATAGCATTTGGAATTTTAATTATAATATCATCTCCAACAAAGTCTAGGAACGTATTACCAATAGTGAGTTTAGCTTTTTCTAGATCATGTTTAACCCCATAATTAAAATCAAACTCAGCATGTTCATCTAATATTTGATTTCTTATGTAATATCTAGGTAATTCTGGAAATGATTCTAAATATTCTTCAAATGATGGTGAATTAATTAGATCATTCACTTCTCTCATTGCTTCATTGTGAATTTGACTATTCTCATCAAGCGGTATTATTGTTTGATTTAAATCTTCCTCCCCACTAAGATTTGGTTCATGATTGTAAATTTCCCCATCACTTAAAAATCTAGTTGGTGTTTTTTCAGATTTTCGACCATAAAAATTTTTTTTTTTTAATTTTAGATTTCTCGTGTTGCACATCAATTTCTGGTTTTATTTTGAAATCCTGATCGATTTGAGAAACTATTGTTTGTAAAGGTTCCGTAATGGGTTTATACATATTTAAAAAATTTAAATTTGATTGAGTAATGTCTGATTTTAAACTTTTATATTTCATTTTCACAGCTTTTCTCGCTTGAATAAGATCGTGGGTTAAACGTTTATTCATTGCGGATGTTTGAAGACTAAAATTATTTTACTAGATTATACTATTACATATTTATTTTCAAATATAAATAAACGTATCAAAACCTTTTCTATATCGTCCTTTATTAATATCGCAAGCTTTATCGATAACTAACATCCCATATTTATCTTTCCAACATATTACTATGAGGAGGTCGGATCTTACCCCGTCGATAGCAATTCTTATGATTGTTGATTGAAAAACGGAACTTCCGTTGTGGATAAGTGAAATGCTACTAAATAAATTGAATGTTGCCTCGGCTAAGCTCTTTTTATCTTCTTGCATGAAACCTCTTACCTCGCAGAGTAAGTTCTGGAGAAATTCCTTAATATTTTAATCTTATCTGTGGAGTTAATAGAACGAGAACACAAAAATTCGCAATGATGATCCACTAAACTTCAAATTATTATGTATATTGAACAATGAATTAATTAATAAATACAAAGATTGACAAGAATTGTTTATTATTGTTATTTGAACCCCAAACACTTAAAATTAAGATAAGTTTTTTATTTATTACGTCGTTGCACTTTTTTTATATATGCGCGCGCGTTGCATGCAAATTAACGGTTATTAAATCTTTAAATGTACTCACTGTTCATTCACTGTTGGTACCAAGTAAATATACGTCTCGAATTATCTGCTTGAACGTTTTTTAACCTCACGTGGTGATTTTCTTCGAATTATTTCTGTTGGTGATTCCAATTTTATTGATCACTAATTTTATTTGTAGATCTTCGAAAAACTTACACATCAATTAATCTTTTTATTTAAAGTTCACGGGGGTGTACTTAAACACGTCTTCCCGTTTACCGCTTGAGTAGTACTTTTTCGTCGGGAGCAAAACCGCACAGCTCTCCGTTTTTTTACCACTTCGAAGAAGTTTCTATACCCCTTTTTGTCGGGAGCAAAATTCACACAGCCTCTCGCTTTTTCCCACTTGGGAGCCGTCCTCTTGTTTTTTTTATTTTTTCTTGGTTACCCAAAACTTTCGACATCCTAGATCACATTTATAATTGTAAGTATCCTTTTGTTTAACTGTCACCTTTTTAATGTTTGATTTTATTTTAGGTTAATCACCGTTCAACCTTACTGTCTAGTCTCGGAACAACGCTCGTCAAGATGTAAACTTTTAAAGTTCGTGCAACTTTACCGAATTCTTACTACGTAACACTATAAATATAAACAAGAATAACAATTTTTAAATTCCTTATTACTAGGTTTGGTTTGACAAATTTCTTACTTAGATCATCTTTGCTCTCGTGTTACATTTTTATTTTAGAACTTTTGTGTTCTTTGTAAATTATATTTATCAATTGTATTTTATCTGACCGGTTTTAAATTAGATTTTGTTTATTGACTCTGTTGGTTTCGACATCTCATGCATGTTTTTGATTCTTATACTTTAATGTTGTTATGAATTGCTATCGGCGTATCCATCGCAGTGAAACATGACAATATATTACATAAAGTTTTAAATTGATTAAATGTCATATCGACCCCCACATGATCATAATATACATGTTTTAAATTTGTATTATCTTGTTTAAACAAAACTAGAAAATTTGCATTGTCTCTTATGAGTTGTTTAGGAATTTTGCTGTACGTTTGACATAAGTAGAAAGAATCTATATTCTTATGTCTACCAAAACTAAAATATTCCCTCATAATATCCTGGTTGGTGCACACAACATCATCGAAAATAAATATCGAGTTTGGTTTGATTTCAGTAGGTGACGGTACATCCTTCTCATTATCATATTCAGCATAACCAATTTCTTTTAATGGTTTTAACACTTGTTTTAAATATTCATATCTTTGTTGAAACAATGATTTGGAATATAGATAGATATTTTCAAAACGAAGTCCGTTGGGGTGGAGAAGTAAGCATAGAAAGGCATTTGTTTTTCCACAGCCAGAATAACCAACAATTTATACCGCATAAATACCACATAAATACCGCATAATAAAATCACAAAATAGCTTTAAAAGACAAAAATAATAGACAATTGTTTTAGTTAGTGATTGTTATGTGATGTTGACATATCGAAACAGCGGTGGTGGATTTGTTAATAATATAATTAATAAATTACCATTTGAATTACATATTCCGGGGTATAGGTATTCATTCTAAAATATGTGGTTGATTATGTATAAGTTAATTTTTTTTCTCTCCTAAGATTTTGTGGTCCTGGTACAAAACTAAGTCAGCGTTTAGCGAGGGGTGATTCTGGTATTAACCAACTAGACGAAGCCTGCAAAGAACACGATATCGCCTATTCGAATTTTAAGGATATATCTAAAAGACACGAGGCAGACAAAATACTTTCTAATAAAGCTGTAATAAGATCACAATCGAAAGACTCATCATTTGCAGAAAAGCTTGCTGCATTAGGTGTTGCGGGGACGATGAAAGCTAAAGTAAAGTTGGGGATGGGTTGCGAGAAATCTAAAATAAAATCAGGGGGTGGGTATAAAAAAAAACCTAAAAGACCATCGTTTAGACATGTTGTAAAAAAAACTGCCAATGTTTTACGTCGAAGTAACAGTTCAGACTTATTAACCAATGCGAGAATTGCTCTTTCAACTATTAAACAGAAACCTAAAAAACCGCGAATTATTCCAATACCTAAAACTGGTGGTTTCTTACCACTAATTCCAATATTTGCAGCCTTAAGCGCTTTGGGAGCTTTAGGTGGTGGCGCTGCGGGCATTGCAAAAGCTGTTAATGATTCTAAAAGCGCGAATGAAAATTTAAAAGAAGCGCAACGACATAATAAAAGCATGGAAGCTATCGCCATAGGTAAAGGTCTTTACTTAAAACCATATAAAAGCGGACTTGGTCTATATCTAAAACCTTATTCAAAAAACTATTAGCATCGCTACTAAAACGACCTCTAACCAACATCGATTTACTTCGATATAGTAAGAAATTGAAAATTCCAAATTTTAAAGGAGTGTTTATGAAAAATACTCTACCGAAAAAAATACATAAATCTGAAAGTGGAATTGTTAATTTAGAGGAAGATTTTAAATCCGGATCTCATTGGACAGCATACGTTAATAAAGATCAGCGTGATATTTTATTTTTTGATAGTTATGGAAATCTAAGTCCTCCACCACAACTAATAAAGTATTTCGGTAGCGATAAAACATTAAATATAATTATGACAGATATCAAAAATTTAGAAAAAATTCATTCAATAGTGGACACTTATGTTTAGACATTTTATATACATACTCCACATAATACATCACAGTGTTAAGTCAACCATCTACATGTCATATACACTCAGTGTAAACGGTGCTAGTTCCGAATTATATTCGGAAGTTATCCCCCCAATATCCGTCGATGATGGACAATATGTTTTAGCTTTAACAAATTTTGAAACATACAACTCGATATGTAATGTCAAGGATGGTTGTAATAAATTTTACTATGGAGATGATAAACAAATAACTATTCCAGCAGGTATGCATACCATTGCTGCAATTGTTGATGATATACAAAAACAGACAAGAGATATTAATGCTATCTCAATTATATCAAAAAAAAAACGAAATACTTTTAAATTATCCATCTTATGCTATTAACTGGGGAAAAAATTTGTTGAAAACAATTTATTTCAAAATACATAAAAACCCCAATCAATTGATCTTAAATTTGGAAAATGTTAGATTCTCTTTTAATCAAATTAAAGTCAAGTTCTACTATGCAAACAATGAATTTATAACGCTTACTCCTAAACTTAACTCGGTTTACAAATTTATTGATGTTCTAAAATTATTGCAAACAACACTACGCAGCAAACCAAACGTTGAATTGAGTATTACAGAAGATGAAGTGCGTTTAAAATCTTCTAACGCTAAACAGTCAATTAAAGCAACGGATAATGATGATGATGTTAAAGTATTTATGGGGTTTATTAAACAGGAAAATGGTGATTATGTGTTAGATTTAACACAGACTAAACTACATATACCAACCACAAATAATAAATTCTATCACCAGAAAGTTATCGACATTCCATCGGGTGCATATGAAATCGACGACCTTCGATTGTATTTACAAACAAAATTAGATATTGATAACGTCGCTTTAGTGTAAAAACCCAATAACAATACTTCAAAAGTTCATATTAAATGTAATGAACGTATTAACTTTAATGTAAGCAATAGTATAGGTCCCTTGTTAGGTTTTAATAATCAAGTGGTTGAGAAGAATCACCTAACTGTTTCTAATGATATCATACAAATTTTAACGGTGAACTCTATATGTGTTGAGTGTAATATTGTCACGGATTCATATAGAAACGGAAAATTGTGTCATATTGTGCACGAATTTTTCCCGATAGTTCCACCCGGTTATAAAATCGTTGAAAACCCAACTAACTTCATTTATTTACCTATAAATGCTCGAGTTATATCATATATTGCAGTTAGAATAGTGGATCAGAACGATAGACTTGTAGATTTTAACGGTGAAAACATATCAATAAGGTTTCACTTAAAAAAGGTTTAAAATGGTGATTCGGTATTCGAGAGGTGTACGTAAAAGATATAATCGCTTATTTAACACTAAAACATTCAGTCGAGGATTGCCAGTGTCTTTGATAACACCAATCAACAGAGTGTTTTTAGAAACTTTAGGTTTTAAAGTTCTTGTGTAAAATGGGGATTTTAGATATTGCAGAAAAAATTATTGAAGATAATTCGATTACAAATACCGAATTTCACACACATCAACCATATGCTTCCACATCATTTGATAATAATGATGAAATTAGAATCCCTATTCAACAACTAGATGCGTATACGGCACCCAGTCTAAGTTATCTTTATATCGAAGGTACGCTAAAACAAGAAGATGTTGCTGTAACTGCGACAGGTCACTTCATTAACAACGGCATAGCTTTTTTATTTAGTGAAATTAGATATGAATTAAACGGAGTTGTAATAGATTCCTCTAGAAACTTAGGTGTTACCTCTACTTTAAAAGCTTATCCATCCTACTCTAGAAACGAATGTTTAAAATTAAAAAGCGCTGGATGGGAACCTCAAAAAAATTTAGAAATGGTGTTAAATCAAGGTACTGATGGGAATTTTAATGCTTGTACGAGTATACCTCTAAAATGATTTTGGGTTTTGGTGAGGATTATAATAAAATCATATTGAATGCTAAACAAGAGTTGGTGTTAATAAGAAGTAATAGTGATATTAATGCAGTAGAATCTACACGAGTTGATGACAAACTCAAAGTTTCAATCAATAAGCTTTTCTGGAAAGTACCACACATAGCTGTTTCCTTGGAAGAGCAATTACGTTTAACTAAATTTGTTGAGAAAAATTTAGAAATCCCAATAGCATTCAGATCGTGGGAACTTCATGAATACCCCCAATTACCTCAGACAAATCGTCATTCGTGGACCGTAAAAACTACTACTCAAGTGGAAACACCTAGAATGATAATAATAGCATTTTCAACAAACAGAAAAAACAAAATTGATAAGGATATGAGTAAATTTGATTCTTGTGATATGGTAAATTTGAATGTTTACTTAAATTCTGAGCGCTATCCATATGATAATTTACATATAAACTATGAAAAGAATTCTTTCTCAATTCTATATGAAATGTTTGCAAATTTTCAACAAGTATATTACGGTAAAGAAAACGAACCAATGTTTACACCCCAAGAATTTAAAGCTAATACACCAATGGTCGTAGTAGATTGTACTCGTCAGAAGGATGGTCTTAGCAAAGTACCAATTGAAGTAAGAGTAGAATTTGAGACTGGGGATAATATAAAAGCAGACACAACCGCGTACTGTCTAGTTCTTCATGATCGGATGTTTAATTATAATCCTCTTACAAATTCTGTGAAACAAGTATGAGTAACGTGTTGGTATTGGATGTTCAAGGGTTTAAAACAAATAATAATACATTTTTACCCAAAGAATTAGCTGTTTATGATGGTTCCAAAACAGCTCATTTCATATTTAAACAACCGTTTAAGTTTAATGACTTAGCACCTGAGTATCAGAAACAGGCAAACTACATAATGCATAAACACCATGGAATATTATGGGAAAGCGGTTTTACACCTGTTCATAAATTTAATGATATTATTAGGTATTTAACTTCATCCGCTGATGTTGTCTACATTAAAGGGTTAGAAAAGTCCTTATTCATCAAAAAAATAATTAATAAACCTGTGGTAGAGTTGGATGAGCAACCTGCCCTAACATTAGGCAAACCATCCTGTTTTTTTCATTCAATGACTGAATGTATTTGTGCACTATCAAATGTATTTCATTTATATAATAATTGTATTATGCAGTAATAAATTTGATTTTTTTACAATGTTTTTCTTTACTTAATTATCATCCTATTGAATATATAAGCAGTTGCGTTAAAACCATGAATGTGTATGCTGATGAAGGAGTCCGCCGTATTTCGTTTAGAGATTGGAAGTATCCATTTGCTAATCCAAACGCTTTGGTAAAAGCTGGTTTCTATAGTTTACACAATGATGATAATGTTCAGTGTGCGTTTTGTACAATCATTATTGGTGGGTGGGGAGTGGGGGATAATCCCATGATAGAACATAAAAAGTGGTCTCCAAGATGTCCTTTTCTTGAAGAAGATTTTCCCAATACATTCCTCAAATATTATTCAAATGAAGAAGCACGCCTTACTTCGTTTAAAAGTTGGAAGTCTCCATTTGCTAATCCAAACGATTTGGCAAAAGCTGGTTTCTATAGTTTAAACAATGATGATAATGTTCGGTGTGTGTTTTGTGCAATCATTATTGGTAGTTGGGAAGCGGGGGATGATCCCATGATAGAACATAAAAAGTGGTCTCCAAGATGTCCTTTTCTTCAAGATGATATACCCCCAGAAGTTATTCAATTGGTGACGATGTTTGTGGGTATAAAATCTACCCCAACTCAATACCCGACAACTGTCTAAATAGATTTGAAAATTTTGAAGATTTGAGTGATATCGATCGATGTTCTAGGAGATCTATTAAGGTGTTTAATTGCTCATCATGTATATTACAATAATGGGATCCGGACAATTAGGCGCGGCCGATTAGGCGCGACCGATTAGGCGCGGCCGATTAGGCGCGGACTCAATTAGGCGCGGACTCAATTAGGCGCGGACCCAATTAGGCGCCGTGCCAATTAGGCGCGGATACAATTAGGCGCAGACCGTTTAGGCGCGGGCCCATTTAGGCGCGGGCCCAATTAGGCGCCGGCCATTTAGGCGCCGCCCATTTAGGCGCCGGCCATAAGTTATTAATGGACTTTTGTGATTTTTTTTTAAATAAATACAATACAGACTTATAACAGATTAACAATTTAATTTGTTTATGGCCGGCACCTAAATGGGCGGCGCCTAAATGGCCGGCGCCTAATTGGGCCCGCGCCTAAATGGGCCCGCGCCTAAACGGTCTGCGCCTAATTGTATCCGCGCCTAATTGGCACGGCGCCTAATTGGGTCCGCGCTTAATTGAGTCCGCGCCTAATCGGCCGCGCCTAATCGGTCGCACCAATTGGTTTTCTAAAGAAATATCAACACCTCTTCGTGGAAGATCCACCTCTTTGCGGAAGATTTAACTTTACATGAAGATTTAACTTTACGTGAAGATTTATTTGTTTTTAATTGGTTTTCTAAAGAAATATCAACACCTCTTCGTGGAAGATCCACCTCTTTGCGGAAGATTTAACTTTACATGAAGATTTAACTTTACGTGAAGATTTATTTGTTTTTAATTAGTTTTCTAAAGAAATATCAAAAACTAACACTAACCGAACGACAGATCCACCTCTTCGCGGCAGATTCACCTCTTTGCGGCAGATTTAACTTTACGCAGAGATTTGTTTGTTTTTAATTTAGTTTTATTATTATGGCCGCGTCTTTTTGGTTCTGCGCCTATATGGCCGCGTCTATTTGGGTCTGCGTCTTTATGGCCCGCGTCCATTTGGGTCTGCGTCTTTTTGGGTCTGCGTCTTTATGGCCCGCGTCCATTTGGGTCTGCGTCCTTTTGGGTCTGCGTCCAAACGCTCGCGTCCTTTCGGTCGCGGCCTTTCGGCCGCGTCCATTTGTCCGGTTCCGAATAAGGGTGGTGTGTTTGATGAAATAATAATAATAATAAAAAAATAATTGTTTTATTTATTTATTTATGACTACATCATTATTTGTTAAAATTACATTTTTTTACTAATTTTGTAATATAATATCTAAAATGATATATTATGAACATTAGAAATAAAAACAATATAGTGCTTAATATTCCAGACACTGCAATAAAACTATAATTTGGATTCGTTAAATAATCATAATTAACAAGAATCGTATTCCAGGAGGTTTGAACAATTTTTGTTGCATAGAACATTTTGAATTTATAATATAAAATATCACTTTTTTCAGTTAAATTGATGATGAATGTGCAAACATCATCATTGATATATGTAATATTCATTGGAGTCTAGAGACATTCTTTTAATTTTTCGTCATATTTTAAACATGAATGTACACCCCGCACATTTCGTGGGCAGATTGCATATAAAGTTCCATTTAGAATCAACGTAAATAACATAAGTGAGTCCATGTTGCACTAGATATTGAATGTAACTGACTAGATCATCATTACTAATCCATTCTTATTCTCATGAGATTTATGAATCTCCTCAGGAATTTGTTTGATTTCATTTTCTGTTATAAACTCAAACCGTGTTTTGAAAAAAAATTTCTCCATCACTTCTACTTCACACAACATATTGAGAGCTATTGATTATAAATATAATATGTTGATGTTGGGTTTGGATCACATAAATAATAATAACGACAATAAATCTAGATTATATAAAATTTATTTTAATATTCTGTAAATATATATTCTAACAATAACGTTTAATATTTATTTAAACTATTCTTTAAAATATTCTAATAAATTATACTTGCTAACCATGCCATATGGTAGAAACTCTTTCAAGCTGTATAATACATTTTTAAAACCTTTCGCTATTAGTATTCGAAAAAAACCACCTAATGTTATTGTCTTTTTTAAAATTTTATCACATATTTCAACACATTCATCATACTCTGCTGCTTGACGAGTAGCTTCCTCTAGATTCGGATATCCAATTCTCATGCCATTTGCCCCATTTTGAACATCGAAAGACATATCCTGTACTTTACACATATATCTTTCTACGGCTGATGGTAAATCTATAGCTGATGGGTAGTGTCTTGCAGCATATGCCATCCACATCCTACAATTATTTTCTTGCATTAATAATTCCAATATCTACAATGATTTTTTCGGGCACAAATTGAACCATCTCCATCAGCGTGTGTGCTCGCACACCATCAGAGTTTACATTTATAAAGTTAAAAATATTGGATATGTTTTCCGTGGGGTTTAAATTTTTAACAATATTTGAATAATATGCGTCAAAGGATTGATTATGTAATATTGTTAAATATGAGTTAATCAAATTAGATAGCCCCCACAACCCATCAACAGTTTCAGCACCCAAATAAACCCATCGATCTTTATCTTTATATAATTTTAATAGTTTTTTATTTTGAAATTTTTTGTTAAATTCAATTGTAAACGTATCCAATATAGAACACCATTTTGTATCTTCTTCTTCAGTAAAAAATGTCGAAATCATCGGTTTATAAAGTAAAAACCGCCTCCAATCGTCTTCGCTTAATACAACCTTATATGAGCATTTCACACCACTGATTGCGATGCTAGGTCGTAAATCAACAACTTTAGATAGCCAGAAGGAGATGATTTTAGTGCATGAGTTATTTAGTGGATAAGTTTTTCCATTTAAATATTCCACTATAAAAAATAATAACCATGATTGTAACAATAAATAAATAAATAAATATTAGACTTACTTGTTTAATTTGTTGTAGGTACTGTGAATAACAAACTATGGTTAACGTTATGTTTAATATTAAGCAAACCGCTCAATATATATTGTGAGTGATGTACGGTGAGGGGTGATTGGTGAAGGTAACCTTGTTTTTCGGTTGCGCGCGCAACCAATAGCTGGATAACCTTGTACACAAACCTTGAATTGAGAGCGAACTACAAATTATAAACTGATTGAAAATATATTAAATCGAAGTCTTATATACTGTGGTACTGAGATTCACATCACGCATAAACATACAGGACCACCTAATTATGCAAATTATATCTAATTGTCTTAAATATATTATACACTTCACCACAGGATGCAGTCATTAATATTGCGTAAAAATGCAGTATAATGTTTTTGAAATTCTATATATGGATGCAATTTATGCAAATTGATTTGATAAATGCAATAACTATATATTAAACTTTTTAATTGACTTGTTATATGTTAATTTTATATTTTACATTTTAAGCTAATAAAATCTTTATGTTAATGATGTTAACAACAATTTTTAATCTTTTGTCTGCAGTAGTTAAAATTTTACAATAATTATATGTGTTTATCATTTTAAAGTGCTTAAACTTTTTGAAAACCACTGTTGTAAATGGGTTTGTGTATATGAATGTCCTTGAATTATATTCTGCATGTAAAACCAATGAGCATAGTGTGAAGTTACGATGGTGGTGGTTTAAACATTTTTAATATTTGATTGGGGGCCAATGATATAGATTTAACTGGAGGTGTGTTCAACCTTGTACACTAACCATGAATTGAGAGCGTCTCCCTGCCCACTGTCCTTGAAAAGGGGGAGGTGTTACCTCAACCTTGCAGAGGGGGAGGAGCGGTGGTGGCGACCTTGAGAAAGAGGTGTGGTGGTGGTGGCAACCTTGGAAAGGGGGAGGAGTCACCTTGACCTTAAAATCCAAGATGGCCGCATTCCCAATTTCTTACTACTGTTATCTAGTAATAACCAAATTTCATATTTAACACTTTAATCAGTATACTAAAGTACCATGTGATTTTGGAGGAAATCCCTAAACCGGAAGTAGCACTTTACTTGAAGGACGAAATGGTTTTTCTTAAATATCTCAGGAACGAATTGTTATCTAGTAACCAAATTTCATATTTAACACTTTAATCAGTATACTAAAGCACCATGTGATTTTGGAGGAAATCCCTAAACCGGAAGTAGCACTTTACTTGAAGGACGAAATGGTTTTTCTTCAATATCTCAGGAACGAATTGTTATATAGTAACCAAATTTCATATTTAACGCTTTAATCGGTATACGAAAGTACCCTTCCAAATGGATCTGCCGATAAAATCGTTTCAAGTCAAAGAGGTTAAGCAAGTTATTATGAAAGAAATAAACCCAAAAAAAGCACCGGGTTTCGATTTAATAACGGGCAAGGTGATGCAACAACTCCCACAAAAATCTATAAAGCTCTTAACATTCATCTATAATGCCGTCATGCGCCTGGGATATTTTCCTAGTCAATGGAAAGTGGCACTAATAATACTTATTCCAAAGCCAGGAAAAAAGATGGAAGAAGGTACATCGCACCGACCAATTAGTTTGCTACCAGTGATGTCAAAAATATTTGAGAAACTTTTTCTCAAGCGTCTTAAGATGGTAATTGAAGAAAGAAAATTGATACCGAATCACCAATTCGGCGTTCGAGGACAACACAGCACGATCGAACAAGTGCATAGAATATGCAAAAAGATCAGCAACGATTTGGAACATAAGAGATACTGCTCAGCAGCATTCCTCGATATTAGCCAGACCTTTGATAAAGTATGGCACGAGGGACTGTGCTACAAACTAAAGAAGGTTCTTCCATATCAATTCTATCAAGTACTAAGATCTTACTTAAATAATAGATATTTTTTGGTAAAATACCAAGAAGAGCATACCGACCTTTGTCCAATAGGTTCAGGCGTTCTACAGGGCAGTATCCTGGGGCCAGTACTATACTTGCTGTATTAGCAACAACAGCGACATTCGCTGATGACACAGCAGTACTCGCATCCCAAACCAACCCTAGTATGGCGTCCAAAAATCTTCAGGACAACCTAAATAAAATACAGAATTGGCTCTGCAAATGGAGAATGAAAGCGAACGAAACTAAATCTATCCATGTGACATTTACCATGAGAAGAGAAAACTGTCCACCCGTAACACTGAACAACAGTATCATACCACAAGCTGATGACACAAAATATCTCGGAATACACATGGATAGAAGACTGACATGGCGAAAGCATATCTTCACAAAGCACAAACAACTTGGATTGAAGTTCAGCCAAATCTACTGGTTAATCGGCAGAAAATCTCAATTGGCCCAAAAAACAAACTTTTGCTCTACAAATCCATATTAAAATCCATCTGGACATATAGAATACAGCTCTGGGGGTCTGCTAGTACTTCCAATATAGAAATATTGCAACGATTCCAAAACAAAGCTATGCGAACAATTATTGATGCCCCATGGTATGTACCTAATCATGTCATACAACGGGATCTACAAGTGACACTAGTTTCTGAGGAAATTCAAAAATTTCACAAGAGGTATAAAAACAGACTGGAGGCACACCCTAACAAACTGGCGAACAAGCTGATGAACAATACCAATGAAGTGAGAATATAAATTAATAAAACTCAAATAATAAATAACATAAGAAAATATCCAGTTCGAATCATATTCGAACTTACATTCCAGAAAAAATAACAATCCCAAGTAACACACGATCGTATATTACATAGATAATATTCGAATATACAAACCGTTATTTATGAATATTATCTGTATAATAAAAACGTGTATGTAAACGTGTCAATGTCGCGGTCATACCCTAATATCTATACGTATATGTTAAACATGTAGTAACCGTATTGGACGTACGTATACTATCTGTATAATAAAAACGTGTATGTAAACGTGTCAATGTCGCGGCCATACCCTAATATCTATACGTATATGTTAAACATGTAGTAACCGTATTGGACGTACGTATACTATCTGTATAATGAAGACGTGTATGTAAACGTGTCAATGTCGCGGCCATACCCTAATATCTATACGTATATGTTATACATGTAGTAACCGTATTGGACATACGTATACTATCAGTATAATATCTGTATAATAAAAACAAATAAAAAAAATAATAAAAATTATTATTAACATTTCAATTATTTTACTAGACAATTTATCTATTATCACATCTATACAATTTCATTATTTTAAATTTTACTACTTATTCATGGTAATTTTGGTATTCATATTATTGCGTCCTGTTGTTTTTTGCATATCTGTATATTCCTGATTAAATTCTAAATTTTAAATTTATTTATACACGTAGTACTTACTTTTTCTACCAGCTCGATTCGATGTGTTGTTTTTGCATATCTGTAAAATCCTAATTAAGTTGAAATATTAATTATATATGTTATAGTGAGAGCGTATTGTTAGGAAATATAAACAATTTCTAGTGAAGGTATACTCTTACTAATATGGGCAGTGACAGTTTACAATAACATAAGAAAAACACTTTCGCTAGCGAATGTATACAGTTACTGATACCGTTTAGGAAATGAGGAATAATATTTTTAAACCTAATCCCATAATGTGATATTTTGTTTATTTTAGGTGTCATAAGGTTGGTAATACTTAAAATGCTCCATATTTATATTGTGTGTACATGTTAACCTCCAAATGCTCCAAATTGTAAAATTTACAATAAAATAAAAATGACGAAAGAGCAGGATTTTTACGAAAAACTGAGAAGTGAACGTGAAACGTGTGCATTAAATAGTGTTTGTTTAACCAGACTAAATTATGAAAGAAATATAAGCAAAGTGAAAGAACTAAAAGTGAAACCAAACAAGGAAGGAAACGATTATAAGTTTTTAAAAAGATACGATGTGCTACAAGTCAACGGAATTACTAAGCTAATCTCACCTGTTGGTGATTTGCAAAGGTTAAAATTTTTTGTTCACGATGATGAGTTATTTGAAATTCTCCATGATTCTCACATTTCAACTGGACATGGGGGTCGGGACCGTATGATGAAAACTTTGCAAGAAAAATATCGAAATGTCACATACAAAGACGTTATGTTGTTTCTGAGTTTGTGTGAGCCCTGTTTGCAAAAACAAAAGAGTAAGAAGAAGGGTTTAGTTGTAAAGCCAATGTTGTTCAAGGATTTTAATTCAAGATGTCAAGTTGACCTTATTGATTTTCAATCACAACCTGATAACAATTACAAATTTATAATGGTCTATCAAGACCACCTCACAAAATTTGTGATTTTAAAGGCATTGAAATCCAAAACCGCCGAAGAGGTTTGCCACAATATTATTGACATTTTTACCCTACTAGGAGCTCCTTCGGTTCTACAAAGCGATAATGGCCGGGAGTTTGCTAATAGAATAATTAACGATTTAAAAAATATATGGCCTAATTTTAAAATCGTTCACGGAAAACCAAGGCACAGCCAAAGTCAAGGCAGTGTGGAACGTGCCAACCAAGATATTGAGAATATGTTGACTACCTGGATGAAAGACAACAACACTTCGCACTGGAGTCAAGGCTTACGATACATTCAGCTAATGAAGAACAGTGCCTTACATAGTGGAATAAAGCGATCTCCTTATGAAGCCATGTTTGGCTGTCCACCAAAGCTCGGGTTGGCTTCATCTAATATACCACACGAGGCTTTAGAGAATGTAGAATCTGAGGAGGATCTTGAATATATCATCGGACAATTTGATGTGGGAAAAGAAGTACAAGAAGAACAACCAAACATAATAGCTCTAGACAGTGACTGTAATGAAATAAATTTGGAGGACTATCCCATAATTTTTGAAACTGGGGAAGAGGGTGAACACCAGTCAGAGCTCTTATCCGATCTAGATACATCTGCAATAGCTATTCAGCGACACAGAGGAGAAGCTTACCAGTGCCTGTCGCAACAAGCTACGAAGATGAAACAAACATCTGATCAACTTATGCCACCAGCAGTCAAAGGAGCAACTGTGAGAATACCGGTTCCTGATGTAGATCGTGGACGAGGGGATGCCAGGTCAATTCTAGCTGTAGTTCTGGATGTTACAGATGGATTCTACAGACTTGGTACCAGAGATGGGGTTTTAAAACAACTTTATGCAAGGTAAGAACATCACATTTTGCAATTCAAATCAGTTAACTAATGATATTTCTTTTAATCCCACTTTTCCAGGTCTCAATTCAGCTTGGTTGCGCAAAAAATTGTAAAGGAAGAAGAAGTACCGGTGGATAAATCAGTATCTTTACGGACTGTAGCCACTGTTCAGTCTACCGGAACTGGCCAAGGATTTTTTAAGTGCTGCTGCCGCACTAAGTGTCAGACATTGAAGTGCCTTTGTAAGAAAAAGGCAGTTTTGTGCAATTCGAAATGCCACAGTGCTCTGCCGTGCTGCAATAAATAAAAATTAATTATTTTTAACTTCTTATTTTTTATTTTTTTACTATTTTTAACTATATTAACTTCATTTGTAACTTTTTAGGTTATGTTAATAACAAATAAAATAATTATTTATACCTACTATAAGCTTATTTTAAAGTAGAAGTGCGAGGCTTAATTCTTTACCCACTGTAGTTTCGTCGCCAGCAGATTACTTTTTTATCGAAGAGAAATAATCTCGGGTAGAAGTATGTACGTGAATTTGTGGTAGAAACGTAAGAATGCCAAATCTTTGCTTATTCACTTAAATTGCTTATATCTGATGTTGCAATAAAAGGCTCCAATATAATTTTACAGAGAATTTAATTAAATTAATATGATAAGAAAGATACACGGTTATTAAATTTTAAAAAAAATGAATATAAATTTTACACTAAAATATTTCAGGTAGATTTACCCCCTTGATGTAAGCAGTTCTTTAAATCGTCCATTAAGCTTGCGATACCAACAAAAATTAAAGTTCAAATATTACGATTTACACTCAAAATTGACTTTATTTCATTCTTGTTCATCATGTTTTTGTGATTACATCATGGGAACTTTTTAATCGGTCTTCCACACTTCTACAAGGTTTAAGATTAATTAAACCTAATTTTGTTTCTTAAGTTATTAATTAATATCTGGGGTCCAACGCAACGATCTAAAAAAAGTATTCTTAGTTACGTGCATATTGTATGTAAGTAGATGAAGATTTATTTTACCGTTTCTTTTTCTTCATGGATTTACCAACTTGAAACTTGATCATTCCACCCTTTCAACCTGTTGCAAGGTGCTCGGTACATCCACTTTTAACATCTTTTCAAAGCTATAATAAATATTATTGTATTGCTATCCTCATCCATTTGATTTCAATCTGATTTATATTAAATAAAACAGCACTGTAAAATATATCTAACAGGTTTAACTGCGTAGTCACATAAATTTGTTACAAATAAAAGTTACTCATAACCACACTAAACTCCTTGAAAATAGTACAACTACTGTTCAAATGACCTATTTCTGAATTTAGCAACGTTTTACCTAAAATACCGTATCATTTACGAACAGAACCTGTTTTAAATTTTTATGAATACCAATGTAACCGGTAAATTTAAACGTTCTTTAGTTTTATAGATATTCATACATAAAAAAAAAATTTGTATGCAAACGAGATCAACAATTTATTGTCAATCAACTATTCCTAACCTCTTGTAGAATATGTATACATTCGCTAGGTGTTGTAGACTCTCACTAGTAAGAGTTGATTTTTTATGTGAATCAAAAGTAAATTATCTACTTTTCCTAAGTAGTCCAGTAAATGTCTGAAG
Source organism: Podabrus alpinus (assembly GCA_932274525.1). Taxonomy (NCBI): domain Eukaryota; kingdom Metazoa; phylum Arthropoda; class Insecta; order Coleoptera; family Cantharidae; genus Podabrus; species Podabrus alpinus. Next base: position 33,994,274 of record OW026452.1, read on the forward strand.
TCCCTAGTAATTGTTTACTTTTACTGCATTATCCACATTTACGGTAACATATATACTTACTTTTTTTTTTCGGCTCCACCGGGATTTGAACCTAGGACCTACAGGTATTGAGTCTAACGCTGCAGCATCTGAGCTACCTGGACGTGATTGACTATTGTCATTTTAAATAGTCATAAAAATCCTACTTTCTAATTCGAATTTTAAATTATAAAAGACTAGCTGGCACAGGCGGGCTACAATAATATTAATGACAAAATTAAATAATATAAATATTACTACAAAATATATATACAAAACGTATTTTACATTTTTATTTTACAATTTTACATTTTCTGTATTCACGTTAACGTCTTTGATGAAGAATTGGAAAAACTGCATAACCTTTTTTATGCTCAATAATAATGCATTCTATTTGGGACAGAATAATAATTATTTAATTTACTTGATTGCAATGGAGTATCGTACAAATCATACATGTATCTATAAGAAGTACCCGTGAATTGATATTTACCATGTAAATACAAAATCGAACGTATTCTAAAAGCTTCGCCCTTATTCACAAGCACAACATTATTGGGAGTACTCGCGGAGTAGATATGTTGCTCGGAGCTCAAATATTAAACATTAATTATTGGCCTTGTTCTTTTTCCGAATGATGTTAGGAAAAATCTTGTTTACATGTATCAGTGGAAACCCAAGTAACATTTTTAGCCTGCAAATTATTTGTGTATTTGAATAAATGAAAAATTTATTTTTAAAATACACATTGTAAAGCGACTTCAAAATGAGTTTTTAAAAATAGCAACTTTTATCCAAAATTTAAAATTTCATCAAAAACAAGCACTAAAAGTAAGCGCGCAAATAATAACAGTTAAAAATTTTTCAAATTTTATTAAAAATTTTGACATTAATTTCAAGCGACTGACAGCAAAATTTGCAAAATACACGTGGTAGAGCCTACAAAGTTTAGTGTTTAAAAATAGCAACATTTATCAAAAATTAAAAAAATTTTCACAATCAAGCATTATAAACAAGCGCGCAAATGATAGCAGTTAAAAATTTTTCAAATTTAATTAAAAATTTTGACATTAATTTCAAGCGACTGACAGCAAAATTTGCAAAATACACGTGGTAGAGCCTACAAAGTTTAGTGTTTAAAAATAGCAACATTTATCAAAAATTAAAAAAAATTTCACAATCAAGCATTATAAACAAGCGCGCAAATGATAGCAGTTAAAAATTTTTCAAATTTAATTAAAAATTTTGACATTAATTTCAAGCGACTGACAGCAAAATTTGCAAAATACACGTGGTAGAGCCTACAAAGTTTAGTGTTTAAAAATAGCAACATTTATCAAAAATTAAAAAAATTTTCACAATCAAGCATTATAAACAAGCGCGCAAATAATAGCAGTTAAAAATTTTTCAAATTTAATTAAAAATTTTGACATTAATTTCAAGCGACTGACAGCAAAATTTGCAAAATACACGTGGTAGAGCCTACAAAGTTTAGTGTTTAAAAATAGCAACTTTTATCAAAAATTAAAAAAATTTTCACAATCAAGCATTATAAACAAGCGCGCAAATAATAGCAGTTAAAAATTTTTCAAATTTTATTAAAAATTTTGACATTAATTTCAAGCGATGTGGCTCAGCACAATTTTCAAAATATTCGTGCAAGAGCCTACAAAGTTTAGTGTTTAAAAATAGCAACATCTATCAAAAACTAAAGATTTCTTTAAAATTAAGCAGTTAAAAAATTTTCAAATTTAAAAAAAAATTAAAAATTTTATACTTGTTTTGTTTTTATTAATTAATAACAGTTAGTTATTTGTCTTAATTTAAATAAAAATTACACGTGGTTATAAATTATTTTAGATAAATACTGGTTAATGTAATAAATTATAATGCTTGTAAAAAAGTATATATGACGTGTTTCTCCCTTTTCTGCAACATGCATTTTTTTTAAATAATTCATAATATAAAATTGATCTGAGAAACATTTCAGAAAATGTTTTATTTATTTTAATTTAACACTGATATTTTTAATCTATGAATTATAAAAATTGAAGTTGATCATCAAAAATCAACAAATCTGTATGCACGTGCGGCGTTGGTTCGAATTTTCGTTTGGACAAAAAAAAATGTAAGTAAATTTTAAGTGATTTATAAATTTTTAATTTATTTTTATTACTTTATTTTTATTTTATCATTAAACATTGTATAAATTCAACATTAAACATTTATTCAAAATTTATGCTAATTTTAAAATTACGTTTTTGTAGTTGGCAGATTAAAGGTATAATCTACATGTCCAATAAATGAGTACTACAACTTAAAATTCTACCTTCAGGGATGACATTTATAAAATAAATCGCTTTAAGTCTGTGCGTATACATTACACGGTTATTCAACATTTATAGTAATCCAAAATTATACTCTTTTACCGTTGGAATATTACTGGTATAAACTACACGTCAAATAAATGAGTACTAAAACTCAAAATTCTACCTTCAGGGATGACATTTATAAAATAAATCGCTTTAAGAGCGCGCTGCGGAAAGAGAGAGAGGGAATGATGTTGAAAGAAGCCTCTAATCTTTTGTACAAATTTAAAAAACTAAACGTCGTATCAATATAATTCTTTTTTTATATTAATAAGGAAAGACTATTGAAGGCAATAACCAATTTTGAGCGCTTTAAATTAAAAGTAAATAGGTTAATTTAATTTATGAAAAAGGACAATTTTGAATTTTTATGACAACCGATCTTAATGAAACTTCGTTATTGCCTTCTGCAGATCATTATAAGGACAAAACCTGATTTTGAAGCGATTTCATCATCAATTATAGAAAACTTGTACAAAACTTGTAAATCAAAAAGTGACCTTAGTGGAGTTTTAAACTATATCAAATCAACTTAATGCACAAAGGGTTCAAGGGTTCCCTTAGATATGGCGCAAATAATTTTTTTTAATTTTTTAAATCTCTACAAAAGATTAGAGGCTTCTTTCAACATCATATCTACTGCTTCCCTCTCTCTCTTTCCGCAGCGCGCTCTTAAGTATGTGCGTATACATTACACGGTTATTCAACATTTATAGTAATCCAAAATTATACTCTTTTACCGTTGGAATATTACTGGTATAAACTACACGTCAAATAAATGAGTACTACAACTCAAAATTCTACCTTCAGGGATGACATTTATAAAATAAATCGCTTTAAGTCTGTGCGTATACATTACACGGTTATTCAACATTTATACTAACCCAAAATTATACTCTCTTACAGTTGGAAGATTACTGGTATAATCTACATGTCTAATAAACGATTACGATAACTCAAAATTCCTCCTTTCTAGAGGACCTTTGTGAAAAGAATCGCTTTAAGTCTGTCCGTCTACATTACACGCTTATTCAACATTTATACTAACCCAAAATTATACTCTTTTAAAGTTAGAAGATTACTGGTATAATCTACATGTCTAATAAACGATTATGATAACTCAAAATTCGACCTTTCTAGATGACATTTGTAAAAAAAATCGCTTTAAGTCTGTCCGTCTACATTACACGGTTATTCAACATTTATAGTAATCCAAAATTATACTCTTTTACCGTTGGAAGATTACTGGTATAATATACATGTTTAATAGACGACTACGATAACTCAAAATTCTACCTTTAGGGATTACATTTATAAAGCAAATATACGCATCGTATAATATCCGAATATTCTAAGTATAAGTACATGAAGTGTATATGATACACGTATATTAAATATACGAAAATTATACCTATCCGTTAAATATACCTAATTTCCCAATAATACACGTATATCATACGAACGTGTGTTACTTGGGATATATACAATATAAATTAATAAAATTCAAATATTAGTACATAACATAAGAAAATATCCAGTTCGAATCATATTTGAACTTACATGCCAGAAAAAATAACAATATATACAATATAAATTAATAAAATTCAAAAATTAGTACATAACATAAGAAAATATCCAGTTCGAATCATATTCTAACTTACATGCCAGAAAAAATAACAATATATTGACGTGTTCTTTTTGTCCAGCGACCAACCATTTATTTTATTGAATCCGTGAATTCTGATATTTTCTTTAATTTTATTTTTCTTTCCAAATTTTCTTATCCACTTTAATTACATAAAACACACTCTTTCAAATTTAAACTAAAATTTTGTTTTATTTATTTACAACAAATTCACAGTACATAATTTTTATAATAATCTAGCTCAAGCGTCCTATATGCCCCATTGCCTGGCGCGGACTCCTTTCAAGCGTCCTCTACGGTCGACTGCCTGGAGGTGACTCACCCCTTCCTTCCTCCCTTAGCAAAAGGTTCCTTGCCTGCGCACAAGGATATCCATTTTCCAAATCCCCCTTCTCCCAATTACAACTTACAACAATTTTTACATTTTCAATCCCAAAACATGCCAATTTTTAATATTTTTATATTTGAATACTACCGAAATCCGGCTTACCATTGAAATACAGTTCAACATACAATATAAATTATTATAACTCAAATATTACATAACATAAGAAAATATCCTGTTGGAATCATATTTGAGTTTTCTTTGAATAAATTAAATACAGCACAAAAGGTACAGGTTGAATCAGGTATTTCCAAAAATCAATTTCTAATTTGAATAGGTTGCGAATGGTTAGTAAACCCATGAGATGTTTTTTTATTACTTACAATCGAACCATTGTCACGCCCATAATAAGAGTCTTAAATTTTGAGCTAGCCGAGGAACATAAAAAAGTGCCGTTGTTTTCCCCGCGATATAAATTAATGTATTTTTATTACCTTATCACGGCAGTATAGACAGGTGTTAATAGCCGAAGGTCAGAGACCGCTCCAGAGAATTCTCTGGCGTGATAACGCGACCGATAAGGTCAGCTGTTTTCAATTAAATACGATAACTTATGGAACAGCTGCCGCTTCATTTTTACCGGTAAAATGCATGTTTGAATTAGCAGATAAAAATTATCTGAAATACCCGCGTACAAGTGCGATTGTAAAAAATGATTTTAACATGGATGACTTAATTACGGGTGGGGAATCTTTAGGAGAAATTAATCAAATTTACGATGAGATTAATGAAATATTAAAGGAAGGTTGTTTTGTATTGAACAAATGGGGTTCTAACAACTCGCAAATTTTAAGGAGAATTAGCGACTCAAACGAAAATGTTATTTTGAATGTGAATGAAGGAGGGGAGTCAAAAACCCTCGGTTTGACTTGGCAAGCGTCTAAAGACATATTGAAATACACCATAGATACGGGCGATATTCAAAATACAAAAAGGACGGTGTTATCGATAATAGCGAGGCTCTTTGACCCGCTCGGATTACTCGCACCTTGTATCATAACTGCAAAGATAATTTTGCAAAAAATTTGGCAGCACCGATTGTCATGGAATGAACCCATTCCATCGGAACTAAATGAAGTTTTTAAAAGGTTCAAGGAGCAACTTCTTATGCTAAATGAATTTGAGATTAATAGACATGTTATTTGTAAGAGTGTAGTTGAATCGAATTACACGGGTTTGCGGACGCATCAACTTTGGCGTACGGTGCAGCTATCTACGTCCGTAGCGTAGATGAGCGAGGCAACGTAAATTGCCATTTTCTTTGTGCAAAATGTCGAGTGGCACCTTTAAAAACATTAACGGTTCCACGCTTAGAATTATGCGCGGCTTTGTTGCTAACGAATTTATTAATAAAGGTTAAAAGGATTCTAGACATGGAAGTTGACGAGTTGTTTTTGTATAGTGATTCTACAATAGTCCTCGCGTGGCTAATAAAGCCTCCGCACTTATTAAAAGTTTTTTGCGCACATAGGGTAAACGAAATACAAAATCACACGTCAATTAGTGATTGACGCACAACAATCCAGCTGATTTATTGACAAGCAGGATTGAAGCAAAATGTTTGTTTAATAATGATGTATGGTGGCACGGACCACAATTTTTGCGTGAGTCGTCAAAGGAATTGTCCGTTTATGACGAAACAAGTTTGACCCCGGATGTCGACAGGATTGAAATCGAACGGGAAGCGCGTAAAATTAAAATTGCATTGACGGTTACTCTGCAAGAAGTCAAATTATTTGATAAATTTTCTAAGTATTTAAAATTACAAAGAGTTTTTGCGCGTATTGTCTGCGATTTAAAAACAATGCATTACGTAAGCACCAAGCTGGCGCAAGGTGAAATGTTTAAAAAAGAATTGCAGGGGTTGCTTAAAGGAGAGCAAGTCAGTTCTAGTAGTGAACTATTAAATTTAAATCTTTTTCTGGATACTAACGGTATCATTCACGTAGGGGGTAGGTTGAAGAATTCAACTTATGATTTCGATAAAAGGCACCCAATTATTTTAGACGCGAAACATAAATGAACCACTTTAATGGCAAGACAGGAACACGAAAGATTATTGCATGCCGGGCCTCAAGCAGTTTTATCTTCTTTACGCGATCATATTTGGATAATAGCTGGCAGAAACTTAGTGAGAAAGGTTACGCAGACTTGCGCAAAATGTTTTAAGGAGAGACCTAAAACAGTCAAATGTTTAATGGGAGACTTACCATTGGTTAGGGTTACCGCGTCAAGGCCATTCTTGAATTCAGGCGTTGACTTCGTAGGTCCGTTCCTTTTTAATGGATAGAAATCGACGTGAATACAATGTAATAAAGGCGTACGTTTGCGTTTTTGTTTGCTTAGCAACAAAGGCTATCCATTTAGAAGTCGTCAGCGACTTAACGACCGACGCTTTCCTGGCAGCTTTTCACAGGTTCGTCTCTCGACGCGGGTATTGTTCAAAAGTTTACTCAGATAATGCTACAAATTTTGTAGGCGCACAAGCACGGATTGAACGTTTACAACGGGAAGTTAGCAAAAACGTAGATTTCGAAAATATTCAATGGCACTTTATTCCGCCAAGGGCTCCGAATTTCGGAGAAATATGGGAATCGGGAGTAAAAAGCTTTAAAACGCATTTAAAGCGAGCGTTGGGCGACGCGAAATTAAATTTTGAAGAGTTCGCGACTGTTTTAACTCAAATCGAAGCGTGTTTAAACTCCCGACCTCTTTACCCTATGAGTAATGACCCTAATGACCTATCTCCCTTAACACCTGCTCTGTCTTTCTGGACAAGTTGGTCAAAGGAGTATGTCTCCGAGTTCCAGACTCGGATGAAATGGAAGAAGGACAATCCAACTCTATTAAAGTTGGACTCCATCGTCATCGTTAAGGAGGATGGAACACCTCCCCTAAAATGGACCCTCGGCCGGGTGGAACAATTGCATCCTGACAACGACGGTGTGTGTCGGTTAGTGAGTGTATTACCAGTGCCGGACTAATTGTAAATTTTGTGTAACTTTTATAAAACATTTTTTTTGTATCTTGTGAATTTGCTATTAAGTCATCATCATCATCAGGCTTTCCATTCCTTGCGGAATATCGCCGCATCGTTTGATGCTTACAAATCCCCTTTCTATTTGTTAAATATTTTTGATTCGTAAGGAGTCTTTCAAAGCGGGCGGTATGTTCACGCACGCTACCTTTTATTTGTATTTTAGTAATTTGTAAGTTTTGCCGCCTTCAAAAGAAGAAAACTGCCTTACCAAGAAGGTAGTGGGAGTTGGTGACGTTCTTCGCACCAACAACGTTCACCGCATATCATGGTTCACCGCCATTACGATTTGTCTCTTCAAAGCAGCAAGTCGCATTCATGAAAAATACTTGTTTGAAAAATATTGCAATTTTGTTCTGCAGTAAAAGTAATAAAGCGTATCGGATTAAAACGTGTTGTGTTTTATTTCTAGTTGGTCCTTCGGGAAGAAACAACGCATTTTGAAGATACATTGAAATCTGTTCAGGTGTCCAATAATGAACATAAACTGGGTCTAAGCCAGTGGCGGTTCTACCATAGGAGCTGCAGAGCTGCAGAACCACCAAAAATAACAATAAAAATACCAATACTTGCATAATTAATTATATAATTATAACCTTAATCATATTTAAATTTTTATAAAGAATGGTGCATTATCAGCTTATAGCTTTGAAAGCGTGTTTCTTATTTTCGCTAGCATATCAGTAACTGATATATAATTTAACAGCTGGTCACATAAATAGTGTAATAATAAATACACGTCCAGTCCGCTATCAAAATGTTTGACTAACTTGAACGCTATACACTTGTGCGAAGGCGAGCTGTAATTAAACGCAGACTACAATGCTATAGCAATAATTGGTATAGTTTTACGTGGTAGGTATATATTTTATGATTTTGTTTCGAGGTAGTTTACAATTCGAATTTTGAAAAGAAAAACTAATTTTAATATTAGTTCATCAATTGTTAAACAAATTGCAGTGAAATTAGGGCATAAGCAATAAATTTTTTAAAAACTTTTAATTACACCAAGTTTCTTGCACATATTTATAGCAAAACAGTAGTTAAATTATTTTTTGACAGATTTTGCAACTTTAAATAAAATTATGAATGCATAAAATTAAAATTTATGTATTTTTATACAATAATAATTCTTAAAGCTCGTGATACTCGTGATACACGCATCAAATGTACTGTCGTTCTGCACTCTAACGCAGCCACCAGTGCTAGCATTTCATGCAATAATATTTTAAAGAAAGATCTTGTATTATAAACTTTAATTGTAATTATGGATATAATGTCCTTTATACCTACTAGATAAAATGAACGCTTATGAATTTACTAATATTCCTAATCCTAATAAAATTTTATAATAATTTTGGACTTGAGATTTTTCTGCATTGTAAAACAATTCTCAAACTATAATTTTCTGTAATCAAATGTAGATCAAGAAATTTGGACTTAGGTTTTTACTAACATTACTCATATTATTTATTAACTCAGCTTCTCTCATAACCCGTAAAAATAGGATTTTTTTCGAAAATTAGTTAACAATAATTACAAAACTTTTTGTGCGCTCAAATAAAACTTATTGTTACAAAAATGTTTGCGTCGTTTGTTTTATTTCAAACCGAACACAACGGGCTGTTTAAATTACAAAGTATAAGTTCTATTTTTAAAATAACAAATATGCAGAATTATTATGACGTGATAAGCTAACTAAGGCATTTTATTTAGTCGTTTTTAAAATCTCTTACGAAGAAGGTCGTTTTTAAAAATGATTGTAATTTTTAAATTTAGTTATCAAGAACAATTAGTGATAAGAAATTGCCGGTATATACAAGTCGAGGTAAAATGTATAAAAGACAATTTAATACGAATATTTATTTACGGAACAAATGGATTTGTGGCTTTAATCGTAAGAACGCATTGTTTTGTTTTCCGTTTGTGTCTTTCGATATTGTCAATAGTAAAAAAATTAATCTCGGAAATATTGAATTTCAACGAAAAAGTTATTGATAAGTTAAGTTTGCCACAAGCAAGCACCGGCGCACGCCATTAATGCTTAAAAACGTGCAATAAGTAAGTTTATTTTTTGAGATTAGCATTTTACTGATACCTTCCCTTTTTTATAATGCAGAACAGCCAAACATATTTATCACGAGCCGCCACTGGTCTAAGCCATTGCATTGCATTTCTCCAGCATATTTTTTCCCATCTCATTTACGTTTTCTAATGGATTTTGTTTAGTTGTACGAAAGATTATTCCTTTTCTCTCTTGTTTAGCGTTTCTTAGTGCTGTAGCAGTTGGTAAAAATGGCGGTATTGGATCTCCAATAACCATATCTTCGTCAGCTCTCTCATTTAACCACGTAGACGGTAATATATTATTCTTTACCAAATCTGTTGATATATCAATACGTTGCTACCTTCGGAGTCGTTTCTTTTATTGTGTTTAATGGATGAATCAAAATTTTCAATTCTACATTCCGTAACAGCATTTGAACTTGTAGAAGGTTCATTAACAATCGTTCCATAAAAACCATTCGCGGTTCCGACACAATTTGTAGCACGCAGGCAAAATACGGCCTACCTACCTTAATCAACATGGGATGCCACTAGCTCGAGTCGAGATGGCCGTGGACATACCATAGATCCAATGTCAATTAGGGAAAGCAAAATAGGGAGGGGAAGTCACAATTGATAATATTATGGGCGCCACTGAATTTTTGTATAATCACCCTCCGAAGGTAATCAAGAAACTTATTCATTAATAGAATGGGGGAGGGGGCGAGTCAAGAGTAAAAGATTCCACAAACTGAACAAAATTTAATAAGATATGGATTAATTTTGACGAATTAATACAATATTTGAGAATATTAATTATAAAATTTAAATAATATTTCTTAAAATATAAATTATGTTGCATGAACCAAATTAATATAATTTGTTGGACCACGCCGGCAAGCTCCTGGAACGCATGATCCACAACCGCCTCAAGCAAGACATCGAGAGAAGTGGCGACCTCAGCGATAGCCAGTACGGCTTCCGAAGCGGAAGATCTACCGTCGACGCACTGAAGACCATAGTGCGAGTCGCGAAGGAAGCCAAGGAGGGCACCAGGATAACTAGAAACCTGTGCCTCCTCGTCACCCTGGACGTTCGAAACGCCTTTAACAACGCGGGGTGGCGACACATACTGGATGAGCTGAGGGAAAGAGACGTCCAGCCAGAAACGTTCAACCTTATCGCCAGCTATCTGGAGGACAGATTCCTGCAGGTAGCAACTGAAGAAACTATAGAAATCACAAGCGGCGTTCCCCAGGGGTCGGTGCTGGCGGCCCCTCTGTGGAACATTAATTACGACAAGGTCCTCCGACTGAAGCTCCCGGAGGGGGTCTCGACGGTCGGGTACGCGGACGACGTCACCACCATTGTCGTGACGAAAGACGCGAAGACGATCCAACGTAACGCGAACAAGGCCGTCGAGACGATTAGAGAGTGGGCCGCCGGAGTCGGCCTAACCCTGGTCCCGGAAAAGTCCGAAGCCGTGTTGGTGTGCGGAAGGAGAAAGATACCGCCCATCAATATCCAACTGAACGGCGAAAAAATAGAAGTCAAAGATTACGTTACCATCCTGGGGGTTAGGATCGATAAACATCTCAACTTTGCGGCCCACATACAGGAAGCTAGCAGAAAGGCGGCGGCGGTGACGAGTTCCATCGCCCGCCTGATGCCCAACGTCGGAGGACCGAAGACGACCAAAAGAAGGATGCTCGGCACCATCGCTCATGCGGTGATGTTATATGCGGCCCCGGTGTGGCACGAGGCGACACTCGTCGCGAGGAACGCGAAGAGACTCCTGTCGGTCCAACGGAAGATGGCGTTGCGCGTAACGTGCGCCTACAAGACCGTGTCAGGCGAGGCGGTGCGACTGCTGGCCAGCATGCCGCCGATAGATCTCCTGGCGAAGGAAAGAGGCGGCAAGCTAGCAGAGCCAGATAGAAGGAGGGCAACTCTCGACGAGTGGCAAGCACGATGGACGGCAGCAGCAACCGGAAACTGGACGAGACGACTCGTCCCCAGCGTCGAGCCATGAGTCGCCAGGAAGCATGGAGAACTCTCGTTCCACCTCACCCAAGTCCTGACGGGGCACGGGTGCTTCAACGAGTACCTCCATCGCTTCAAGATACTAGACGACCCAACCTGCTGCCACTGCGACGAAGAAGACACTGCGTGCCACACCATCTTCAGATGCATTAGATGGGAGCGTGAGCGAGTGTCGGCATCGCTGTACTTCGGGGAATCCCTCACCCCGGAGAACTTGGTCCTCAAGATGTTGGAGAACGAAGAAGGCTGGAAAGTTATCACGGCCTTCGTGAGCTTCATCATGAGGACGAAAGAAAAGCTCGGGAGGGAATTGCAACAAGGACGATGAAACGCGCAAAAGCCGCGACTCCCGAAGTAATGCCCAGACGGCGAAACCGGGAGTCGAGGATAGGGGTGAGGTTTTAGTCAGTGCGAGTCTGACACTACCGGCTTAGATCAAGCCGGTGTCTCACACGAGATTTCCTCATCCCGGCGCAAAGCTTAAAAAAAAAAATTAATATAATTTTACGCTTTAAATAAAATAATTAATGACAATTATTAGAATAAATTAATTATTAAAAGTGCGATACAAACTTACCTAAAAGAAGAAATATCAAAGTAGGATTAAAAAAAAAGGAATTTTTTCAAAACCCTGGAAACGAAAAAATAAATAGGGGCTTCTTCCACGAACGCCGATGCGTTGAGCACGTGAAATATTCGGCTCCACAAAAAGTTTGTTGATTGATTGAAAATCAAACTTAAAAGTGTGCAGACCTAAAAGGTAGATAATTATTAGTAAGAAGTGAGAAAATAAGTGAGGTTAATAATAAAAAGTAAGTGCATATTTACTTACTTGCAAAAATTGGAAAGTGATTGTATATGATTTGGTTGAATCAATCCTGTAATGGTTATTGGAGCACAGATCCACAGATAAAGAGGCGATATTCGACGAGAATTTATGAAAATTAGTGGAGACTTGGATAACCTGATTCTAAGTGCTAAGTTGACTCAAAGAGCGACATCTACGGGTGGTAAGCGAAACTTTAAATATTTATGGCCACGCGAGTGCAAATTTTCGAAATAACATTTACACGGGTTTTGCGACACGTAATTAACTTTGGGGAACGCGTAGATTTAAGGATTTGTTTATTTGTATTGATTGTTTATTTGTTTCGTAGTTTAAGATTGTGTTTGAATTATTTTGAGGTTTGATAAATTAAATGGGTACTTCTTTATGAACATAGGCGTATCATTCGGGAATTTTTATATTCCTGCAAAACGTTTAATTTTCAGAAAGAGCGAAGAACCGACTCCTGAGGTAAGACTATTCATGCCAAGTAAAATATTAAAAGAGCTAGCATTGGGAAAGTAATAATTTCAATTAAAAACTATTAAATTTATAAAATATGCAGTCACCGTAAGTAGAGGGATGGTGGACATTGCAATATGTATATAAAATTTAACGTTTGGTTTGCATAATGTAACTAACACCGCGAAATTCTTAGTAGGGTATTCCCCGTATGATGTAATATTTGTACATATTATGGTTTTTCTTACAAGGTTACTACTTTTATGCACTTATATTTTTATAAGTTATTGAAATATTTTAATTATGTCTGTTTTTAATTGTACTTCCTCCAAATTTGTTTATTTATTGTATTTTGGTTGTTACTGAAAGAGATTGCGATAAAATATCTTATTTTTCCTCGCCTCGTTAGAGCTTTTTACCGTCTTGGATGAAATTACGTCACTCGGCGCAAGCGCCTTGTGACAATTTCATCCGTGACGGTAAAATGGTCTAACGTGGCGCGGAGAATAATATACTACCTATTGTTCTTTTTTATCAGGTTGATGCATAAGTTCGTAGCGTTTTTGGTTTCCAAGGTAAGAGTGCTTTGAAACATTTTTTGTTAGAGAAATATCGATTTCATTTTAATGCCATAGTATTGTTTTATTGAATAAATCTTGAATTTTTCAATTTGTAGAAAGTTAGGGGTAATTATTGACTAAAGAAAATGTAGTGTTAAGTACAAAAACATGAACATTTCAGATATTCAGAACAGATATTAATAATATTAATTCCGTGTTGCTCTTCTTCGAGAGCTTCCACAAAAATGGCCTCCGAGTATAAATTGAAAAGGAGTGGTGAGAGTACACAGCCTTGGCGCACTCCCCTCTGAATTTCCATGTCTTCGGTTGTAGCACTACCGAATCTAAGTTGAGCCGATTGACACCAATATAGGTTTTGTATAATATTGATGTCGTTGCTGTCTAGACCTATTATTTGCAGTAGGTTAATGAGTATGTCTTGTCTCACTTGTCAAAAGCCTTCTCATAGTCAATAAAGCAAGTGGACACTTGTCGCTGCTGATCAAGGCATTTCTGTGCTAAGACTTGTATGGAAAAGAGCTTCTTTCTTTCATACACCATTTCTTAAGGCAAAAAACGTGCAAAAGGTGTAAGGAGGAAAATAAGGCAGAAAATTGAAACATACGTTGCATCGAAGAGAAATCTGACAAAAACAACCACAGATGAACAAAAAAGAAGAGGGAAGATCACGGTCAAACTCCCACCCATCCATCAAAGTGTACATTAAAAGAGTAAGAGAGGAAGAAGAACTGATGAGCAGCTAAAGGTGTTCCTGAGAAGTAAAAAAAACCATTCAGTCACCAGTAAAGGAAAACAAAAACCCAATTCAAGAACGTTCTAAAGAGGGAAACGAGATGGAAGAACTAAAAGATATTATGATAATGAACCTTACAGGGGAGGTAAATAGGGGATTTAAGGAAACCAACCAAGAAATGAAGGTTATAAAAGATAAACTGGATGAACTGGAAATTAAATGGAGTGAAGAAAGACAAAAACTTGTGAAAACGACAAAGGAGCAGGAGAATAAAATAGAGAAACTCGAAACCCAACTGGAAAAATATGAAAAAGGGAGAAAAATGTGCAAAATAGTCATTAAGAATTTCCCAAATGCTGGGACAATTGTACATGTAACAAAGTCGAGGAATTCCTAAATAAATGAATACAAACACAAGTAGACGTGATGGATGCTTTCAAGGTGGGAAGAATGGAGGAAAATCGAGTGGTAATAGTAGCAAAACTGAGAGACTGCAAGCAAAAAATGATGGTAATGAATAACAAGAACAAACTAAAGGGCACCAAAACGTACATAGAAAGCGACATGACCAGTCAAGAGAGAGAAATTAAAAACAAAATATGGAATGTAGTTAAGAAGACAATTAAAAGTGGAGAAAGGGTGAAGGTTGGTTATCAGAGGATGTATAATCAGGATAAAGTATACGTATGGGATAAGAAAGAGGGATGTCTGAAACTAAAATCGGAGATGGATGGTAAACGGAAGACAACAACAGAAACAAGAAACTCAACAAAAAACTGACGGGGGGGTGTCGGAGTGGACGGAACGTCTCAACCAGAACTCTAAGTGTAATTCCGGAGACAACAAAGACAACAAGGCAATTCAAAAGGACAAACGAGATGGACTATTACCAAGAAAAAGAAAACAAAACACGATAAGAGTAGGCACATGGAACATCAGAACGTTGTTAAGACCTGGGAAAGTAACAGAAGTTCAACACGAACTGAAGAGATACAGAGTAGACATAGCTGGTTTACAGGAATTGAGATGGAAAGGTGAGGGTGAGATAAAACGGAAAAACTGCACTGTGTTTTACTCAGGTGAACAAAATCAGGGAAGGCACGGCACTGGGTTTATGGTAATGAGAAAAATGGTGAACAGAGTAATGAGTTTCAAGGCGGTAAATGGAAGGATAGCATACCTAAGAACAAAGGCAAAGACTAATATGTCAATTATAAATGTATATGCTCCAACAGAAGATAGTAGTGAAATAAAGAAGGATGACTTTTATGAGGAGATAGAAACGTTCTGTGAAAGCGTGCTCAAGCAGGACATGTTAATAGTTCTGGGAGATTTCAATGCGAAAATAGGAAAGGAAGACCACATAAGCACAATTGCAGGGAAATATACAATACACGATGAAACAAGTGCAAATGGCGACAGACTATGCAATCTAGCCGAAGTAACCAACACCTAGATTATCAGTACCAAGTTTGAACACAAAAGAATCCACAAAGTAACATGGGTATGGCCAGGTGGAAGCAACGAAGAGGGGAATCAGATAGACCACGTTCTGATATCAAAGAAGATGGAAAACATGATAATGGACACAAGAACATACAGAGGTGCCAATGCAGACTCTGACCTTACCTGGTAGTAACGAAAATAAGGCAAAAAGCGACAAACTATCACAGAACAAAAACCAAAACCCGAAAAATAGCATTCGAAGAACTCCGGCACAGTGAAATTAGGAAACAGTACGAAGATCGAGTAAAAGAAAAACTTATCAAAAGCGAAAAAACGAATAGCCTAGATCAGGAAATGAACAACATCATACTCTGTATACACAAAAGCGCAAAAGAAACATTAGGTTACAGAAAAGAGAAGAGAAACAAAGTATGGTTTGACAAAGAATGTTACGTATGCAACAAAGTGAAAACTGAAAGAAGATCAAAATAGCTACAAAGAGGGCGACAAGAAGACCTGATAAAATACAAAGACAGTATAAGAGAAGCCAACACTATGTATAAACAGAAAAGGAACACATGGATCATGGAGAGAATGGAGGGAATCGAAACGAGCAACAAATTCAACAACGCAAGAATCTTCTATCAACTGTTAAGAAACCAAAAACCATGACACAGAGTAAAACGAAGAGGACTAATAGACGAAGAAGGAAAAATGGAGCATGATGAAACGAAGGTGAAACAAATATGGAAAAAACATTTTCATGAATTATGAATGAGAGACAAGAATATGAACAACAGAACATCGAAATCATAAATGATAATAATCAGGAAGTCATATCCCCAACATTTGATGAGGTAATGGCAGTTATCCAGAAAATGAAAAATAATAAAGCGCCCGGAGGAGATGATATATACGTGAAACTCATCAAGTACGGAGGAGAAGAACTATGCGAAAAGTTATGCAAATTGGTGCAGCTGGTATGGAAAGAGGAGAGAATGCCTGAAAAATGGAACGAGGGCGTAATTGTACCTCTAAAGAAGAAAGGCTCAGCAGAGGAATGCAAAAACTGCAGATGCATAACACTACTAAACTCATCCTACAAGGTACTATCCACATTAATTTATAGAAGATTGCAAGAATATACCAAACAAGCGGTAGGAGAGTACCAATTCGGATTCAGCGAGGGAAAGTCTACGGTAGATGCAATACACACAGTAAAAAGAATAATGGAAAAAACAAATGAATACAACATACAGATCCACATGCTGTTTGTCTGCACAGATTTAAGATCAGTCCTAGTGACGTGTGCCCCTGCGATTCAAAAAGTAGGCAGACTCTGCATCATTTATTGTCTTCCTGCCCGAAATACGTCCTACAACGCCACTCCTATACCTTACACTGTTCTTTCGTAAATATTTCACCTTTCAACATTTCAGAAATAATTTCCAATAAATCTATAACTAAATTTTTTATAACTTTCTGTAAATCAATCATAAACACCCTAAAACAATTTAACACCCTCCCTTAGTCTGCCTAAAATGGATTTATGCTCAACCAACAACCAAATTTCACATTTTATATCGTTCGTTCATTCAGTTTATTTTTATCATAATCAATTTAATTGATTATCAGATATTGTTAAATTCACCCACATTTGTTATCATACCCATTCATCACTACCATTCTATTGTTTTATTAATTGTTAAGTTTTTATAATGTTATATTGTTACTTATGTATCATCTTGCATAAATATACTCCCCCTTCAGGTGGATAGCCTAAAGGGGAAACAGGAAAAAAAAAACATGCTGTTTGTAGACTTCCAGCAAGCATTTGATAAGGTCCACAGAGAAAAACTGTATAACGCGATGAGAGAAATGAAGATCCCGAATAGATTAATAAAAATGACCCTAGATAACACCATGGCATGTGTCAGAACGGAGGAAGGTACAACAGAATACTTTACGATCAACAGCGGAGTGAGGCAGGGGGATGCGTTGTCGGCGACGCTCTTCAATATAGTAGTTTAGAGAATAGTGAGAGAAATGGATGCGAGTGGAACTATAGTCACAAGAGAGGGACAGATCCTAGCCTATGCAGATGACATCGTGATAATGGCGAATAATTCCATTCTCCCGTAAGAGAATGGAAGAGATGTTTGTAAAAATGGAAGGAAAAGCAAAAGAGATGGGGCTACTGGTGAATCAACTAAAAACCAAATATATGAAATGCGATAAAGATACCTTGCGTGGACAGAAAGAGATTAAAATAGGTGAACTCTGCTTCAAAGAGGAAGGTTTTAACTATCTGGGGACGCATATAAACAAGTATGGCAACAGACAAGAAGAACTAAGAAGAAGACTACAATCGGGCAACAGGGCGTACTACGCGAACAAGGCAGTAATTTCAGACAAGAAACTGAAGAAAGAGACTAAGATAAAAGTCTATTTTTTCTCACAAGCGGAGACTGAGCTACTCAGGATATTTGAAAGAAAGATCATGCGTAGGATATTGGGCCCAAAAAAAGAAGACAACGGTGAATGCAGAGCACTAATGAATCGCGAAATAGAAAATGAGATGCAATGTGAAGATCTGGTAAAGTACACATCAAGTCACAAAGAATTAGATGGTTGGGTTACATTATGAGGAGAAACGAAGACAATCTGGTGAGAAAGATAACAACATTGAAGCCTAATGATGACAGAACGCGAGGAAGACCGAAAATAAGATGGTGGGATCAGGTGACAGACGACTTGAGAGCGATGGAGGTTAAAGAATGGCAGTTGAGCGTATACAGGACAGACCGACTTGGAGGAAGATTGTCACAGAGGCCGCAAGACATGCAAGGCTGCAATGAAGTTAAAATAGACAGAAGAATATTAAAATTAATTATGCAATGTTTAACGGGAGCTAGTCCTCCCCTTCAAACGGATTTGTAAATCTCGAAAGATTGGGATAGCAATATTCAATATAGAATGTAAATGCTACAAAAAAAATAAATAAATAAGACTAATTACTCTGTAACCACTACAATGTCTTGCGTATACCATTTTAGGCAGTGCGATGGATGTTGATTTTAACCATGAGGTAAGTATCCAGGTTGTAAATGCGGTTGTCGAAATTCAACAAGGTGTCGCTCTTTGATGTTATCCGGTCCTGTGGCTTTATTGGAAATTGTCTGCTTCAGTGCCATATTTATTTTTTCTTGCAATATCTCCTTCAATTCCAGAATAGTGCCGGTTCCGTCGTCGATGGGTTTCCGATCGTCATCAAATAAGTCAAATAAATAATTCATGATTCATGATAAAATGAGATTGTGGAGAAAATATAAGAACACGTCCGAATCTGTTGAGATGCTGAACAATTATGACTCGTAGTTAGGAAGCGATTTGGTAGGTACAAAAGCTATACCAACCTCAAAATATTAACGCAGGGCGCCCTCTACCGTTAAGTACCTTCATTACTACTTTCAAATATTTACGGTTAGCAATTTGTTCGCCATCCCCAGTCCGGCGGTTCCCCTCTTAAATACGTTTTAGTACCGCACATAATAATCACGCATTGAAAATTAATAAAATACTAAATATAAATTTAAAAATATCATATGATCTAAAATACATAGTAAAATATATTACAGTATATAATAAAATTACATAAGTGGAAAATTAGTTTATAGGTATACATAATATCTACTTATGCAGTTGTTTCGTAAGTACCTTGTCCGCGGCTGCTTATTCGATATACTCGCAGCTGACCAAGTGCGCAAATTGCGGTTGGCCGTTCCCCTATCCGCAACCCGGGGACGCGCCACGTAGCTGGTAGGGCATCGTGGAATTAATTCGGTTGTGAAACCGAATTAATTTGATCTATTTTATTACCGATTTGATCAATTATAATGTTATTGCAAATTTGCTCTATTTTATTTTATTGTAGTGGTTTAAAATACCATTGGCTATTATCGTTCATCGATCTTAAAAGTACCGTTTGCCGCGCTTGAGCACAACCCTCCTATTTCTAAACCAATTGGTGACCGTGTCTTTCCTAAGTCCGAGTTTGCGCATTAACTCTTCCTTCTCGTCAGGTGTCGGGTAATGCCTACCACCCGAGAACATTTCCTCTAAGAAATCTTTATGTTCGGGTTTGAACACGGTCCTATCGTTGACGGGATTCCGTTTTATCTTATTAATACCACCTTCTTTTCTAACAATCGACGAAGTCGCCGGATAAGAGCGGAAACGAGTAGAAGACCTGTGGGGTTCTTCGCGTCGCGATTCCGCCTTCTCGCAATTATCGACCGAGGTCGCCGGAGGTTTCGGAAGGACGACCGGAGGTTTCGGAGGGACGGCCGAAGGAGCTAAGAGCTCCTCCGCTCGCCAATCTTCCATCTCGTAATAAGTTACGGCTTTGGTCGAACCGGGTTCGGGTATACGCACGAGGTAGTAACCGGCCCTAAGGTTGTCGAACGAAGCTTTAGTGGCGGGATCTACGTTTGGTTTGCCAACATAAGTTGTTAAGCTAACGTCGAACTGAGGTCGATCGGGCAGTACCGGTGCAGGATCGTCTTGCGCCGTCGATGTGGCGACGGTTGGCGAACTCGAAGCTGCATCGATATCTGTCCGATTGGGAGAGGCGGTGATGTCGTACCGCTCGCCGTCGAGATCTAAGTAAGCCTCGGTGGCGAGTGGTTCGGGGGATGCCTTGACGGATAAACAGTTGTCGTCGTCTTCCTCGTCTGAGGACGATGTGGAGGTGGTGGCAGAAGAGAACTGATTCGAGTCGATGTCGAATGGCACGGACGCCTCTGGGAGGTCGAATAAGACCTCTTGCAAGCCCGGGTCTCCTGAGAACTCATCTTCCGCATCGTCGTCAAGCGTAAGAACTTCCTCCGGATCGTCCTCATCGGAACTACTTTCCGATAAGGATGAAACGGAGGGGTTTTCAACGTTTGATTTGTCGACGGGAGTTGTCGTCAACAGGAGGCCGAGCTGAAGCCGATCGGAGAGTATCGGTGCAGCGTCGTCCTGCGCCGTCGATGTGGTGACGGTTGTCGATCACAAAGCTGTGTTGGTGGTGGGCTGCTCGCCCTGATATAAGTAAGTCTCGGCGAGTGGTTTGTCGGTTGTTTTGTCATTCTCAGAACAGTTGTCGTCATCATCGTCGGAGGAGGACAGGTCCATCCCGTAGTCATCATCATTCAACTGGTCGTAGAACGTAACATTACCGTGGTGGTGGTTGTGCAGACCGTCTTGCGACGCTTCCTGCACAACCACCTCCTTTGGAGGAACATCTTGCGGCGGAAGGATGCCGGAAGAGTCAGAAGATGGCGATTGTAAATCTGTCATGGGCATAGAATAATTCATGATAAAATGAGATTGTGGAGAAAATATAAGAACACGTCCGAATCTGTTGAGATGCTGAACAATTATGACTCGTAGTTAGGAAGCGATTTGGTAGGTACAAAAGCTATACCAACCTCAAAATATTAACGCAGGGCGCCCTCTACCGTTAAGTACTGCTGCGTCATCCGGCCTCTTAAACGCCCTTCACGTTGGGCACCAATTAATTATCCCTTACCTGAATGCTTATCCCACAATGATAACTTACGTGTGGAGAAATTTAGTATTTTACCTCAGCTAGCTGAAAAGATATGAAAGAAAGTCTTTTATTGTTTGTCAAATTTACCTTACTGCATTCGCTATCTTTAGAATTGACAAGATTCATTTTTTCACACTTGTTATAAACTTGATTTAAATTCAAATAAATTAAGATCATAGCAATTTGATTTTTAATGAAATTAATAAATTTGCACAAATTGTCGTTATGGAGACGAAAGAAAATTTTAACCATGTGCTTTAAAACTAAATGTAACAAATTCTTAATACTAAATGATAAATTTAAATAAATGTTTGTAAATAAAAAAAGATTTTCTGATTTTAATGTTTTAAAATTTCCGCACTTGGATATTGAAATAAATCTTACCACACTTCTTTAAAATTGCATCATCATTCGTTCCTTAGCGTGGGTGTACCGGTAGTTTACCTCTATAGTTCGCTCCAGTTTACTTTTATGTGATTATCCAGTTAAACTTCATTAATCATCCAAATATTTCCTCGGCCATCAATACCAAAATTTGAGTTTTCGTGAGTGTATTAATATTTTATAACATTTTCAATATATTTTAACCTTTACCAGAATACATCCACTTTACTTAACCCTACTTGGGTTTTAAAAACACATTTTTTACAAATTTTCTGGAGCAACACAAATTTGTGCGTCCATTCACTTTGGTTATTTTTATCGTAGTTAAGGTAAACAAACTCGTCACCAAGGATATAAATTTTCGTTGATTTCAACGCCTGCCTGTTTTTGATGCAACTAGTTTTTCATTGTCCGGTAACTTTAATAAATTTTGCCACACTTCAACTTCATTTAAATAATGTTTTTTTAGGAAAGATTGTAAATTGGAGACACGATGCACTTTTAAAGTTTAAATTGAAGCGAATAATCGTCCGTTTAACTCATCTCACCAAGCTGTTACAACAAATGTCATCAAGAAAACCTTTTTCAGTGCGCTTAACCCAACTAATCCTAAATTAACCTAGTTTTAATAACAATATTTATATGATACAGCATAAGGATAAGGACAAGGACAAGGATAAGGACTCGCTGCGCTGCGCTACGCTCGTGCAATCTCCTTGCTAAAACCTGTACTCGCTGAATCTTTGAGTATTGTAAATTGGAGACACGATGCACTTTTAAAGTTTAAATTGAAGCGAATAATCGTCCGTTTAACTCATCTTACCAAGCTGTTACAACAAATGTCATCAAGAAAACCTTTTTCAGTGCGCTTAACCCAACTAATCCTAAATTAACCTAGTTTTAATAACAATATTTATATGATACAGCATAAGGATAAGGATAAGGACTCGCTGCGCTGCGCTACGCTCGTGCAATCTCCTTGCTAAAACCTGTACTCGCTGAATCTTTGAGTATTGTCCGAATCCGCGTTGCTGTAGCGGTAATAATTCCGTGAAGAAACGCCACGACTTAAAAGCACATCACATACGAAAATCGACATTTCAAACGCCATTTTTAATGTCGAAAATTGTGAAACAAATTGACCATATCGCATCACAATCATTGCAAAAAAAAATCAAACAGAAAATTTCGTAAGTACGGAAAAAAATTGAAGCATATAATCGCACTAAATTTTTAATATAAAATTCGTTACTATAAAATTTATTTCTAAAATAGAAGTACATTGCTGTAAGTGAAGTCGGGTTGACACTTATTAGGGTTGACTGAAGCGTTTGAACCGGTACCTGCATCGCATCTGCTAGTCACACGTCAACCCACTCATAAATTATATTCGAATATTTCCACTACAAAAGTGCAATATCCACCACAAAGCAATAAAAAATATTCACAATATTCAAATTTTTAAATTTTAGTTAGGGGTTTTTGAATATTGTCGAATATTGTTGCATAAAACCTGGATATTTTACAGTATTTGCGGGTAAAATCCACGGTGCACGAATTGTATCTGTATAAATATCATGTAAAATAAACGCACGCTGATTGGTCGAAACGCCAAAATTTGACCCTGAGTGGAATTATTACTAATATAATTATAACTAAGAAATAACAAATAATTTTGATGATATTTAAAATTTTATAATTTTATATAACGATTCAATCGTTATATCGCCTTGCCATAATCTCTCGATAATTCAACTGTTATTTAAAATTTTACTTAAAACTTGTTCATTCCTTTGATTTGCCAATTCAGCAGAGCAAAGAACATCGCAGTACCTTCATTATTACTACTTTCAAATATTTACGGTTAGCATTTTGTTCGCCATCCCCAGTCCGGCGGTTCCCCTCTAAAAAATGAAAGAGATAGGAAAGGTTAAACGGGGTGAGAGGTTTTAGCTATTTTTCTAAGTCCCCAAGGTCATTGGATTTTATTGCAGCATAGAATTGTATTTAGTGTGATCGTGGTATTTTGTTAATAACTTTATGGTCGCAGGTGACTTTGAAGTAGAATTGCAAGCAGGATTGCGTAGGAAGACAATGTGGAATGTTGAATTATACTGGATAATGTGCGTTAGTAGCCGTTGTGTGGGAAACCTGGTTATGGGTCGGAATGACCTTGAACTAATAAAGGTATTGCCCAATATATATAATTCTAAAATTTTAAAATTTTGCTTATATTGTGGGTCTCGATAGAACCGCAGAAGGGGAATAAATTCTCCTGAGAAGGTGTAATAATCAGATAACGTTCAAAGCGTAAAATTTCCATAATAACAAAATGAGATGTTGTACGAAACGGCTACGTGTATTAGGTGCAGGTTGGCCTGACTGTACTCAAATGAAAAAAATAGTTCGTAATATGAATGACGTTAAGGGCAGTAATGAAGTTTATTGAATCTCGTTATGAATTTTAGCAAACGCAAATGATGTAACGCTGCAGGTTTCGCGCCAATGTCGCCCTTTGTACTTATACAATAAAATTTCAAACATAATGCTGGATTTATATTAAATCCTACAAAGAAGAAAGAAAATAAATAATAAAGTGAAGTGTCGAAAGAAGATTTGGATGTACTATACGGATGTGTTATAAAATAAAAATCAGGGAAGAGTTGGGATAGTAAATACGGCGCAGACAAAATGGACAGAAAGAGATGCGCGGCATTAGAGAGCGAAAAACTTGAGTGGGAAGACAAATAAGGTCATTCGGTAAAACTAGCTGAAATTGGTTGATAGTTCGCAAGAAAGATTATTAAAAGCAATAGAGATTTATAAAAATTAAAAAGTGGGCCTCCATTATAAAAGGCTATTGAAAATTGGAATAGTGATTCACGATTGAAACGAGGAAGTTCGAGTTCTTTATGAAGCGACATCTGTACTGCACAGCTCAAAACGTAGATATCTGAAGATGACTTCAGCAATTTTGTTAGAATAAAGAAGATAAATATGACGTCACGTACTATAAATTTTGATAAATTAAACATTGCTGTTTTGTGTGAAAACGAAATTTATGAACAGTCATGATAAAGGTATTACAAAATTTTGTAAAACATTTTAGCTACAAAAATAAAAGATTTGTGTCTCAAGTTACCGCTAATCTGAATTCAGAATACTTTTCAATTGAAAGGATTCAATTTGCTAGGTTTCAAATTTTAAAACTTTTTCAAGATATCACGGCAGTAGTTATGTTGTGCATAATTATTTTATCTAGAAGAATTAAAGTAAATTAAATACATTTGTATTGATGTATACAACTTTGTTGTGAACTTGTATACAAGGTATATTTCTTGTTAAATCTCACGGTCCTAAACTACATAGTGCTGTAAGATGCAACTTTTGAATTTGAACTTCGCGCCAACGTCCTCTCCAGAAAAACCGCCATCTATTGAGAACTAACAAAGTTAAAACCTAAAATCACACTTCTTCGACGACACGGAAAATAACTTGGACCACCACGTTGTGAAATACCTTCGATCGTCATCTAGTAACCAAATTCTTTCTTCCGGTGTACAAAACATGATGTCAAAAACAACTGTAACAAAAACAAATTATCGCTCCAAAAGAGAGACAACCATTAACTTCCAACACAAATAAAACTACCAAATTTGGGCATGTCAATTCTTTTATTAACTTTAATATTCTTGTTTGAGGATTCAACCTGAAGCAATGATTTACCTAAATCGTGACCTAATAACTCTGCATATTTAATTACCCTGGATGTTGATTTGTTTAAATCGGCTTTATTGACTTCGAGAACTTTTAAATTCTTATTTGATTCAATCCTTGGGATTGTAATAATATTTTATTCATGTACTTAGTACTTTTATTTAAGATTTTCTAAAGGCTATGTGTTTTTGTTGGAACACTAGCGGACATGGGAAAAAATACCTTTGTTCAATCTACCTTTAAATAACCACCATTTAATTAAAATTACCACCTAATTTAAACAAGTTCAGCCATCCTGTATTTGAATAATAATGTTACCTAATTTACCAATACTAAACCCCAGATCTAAGTTACCACAACTTAATTAATTACAAATCTTTGGGAACAGTTCAATGTAAACTTGCTTTATGGTTGCTTTTATGCATTGCGGTCATGAGTAATTTATTTTCCATGCCACTACGGGTTTGTTCATTTACCCAGATCGGAGATAGCTAAGTTGTACACGAAACGAAACCAAAACAGTGTATTAACTAAGTCAATTATCTACCATGGTATAAAGCTTTGTGGACAATTATACATTATTTCCTATGTCTTGTGATGGCGAGGTAATTACTAAATTCTCCAAACAAGTCTTTATACTTGCAAACAATTAGTAACCACTTCGGCGAAACACCCTGTATATAATTATTTACTTTACTAACAGATTACCTATTTTAAATAATGAAACCTTTTATTTATAAATCTAAGCTCATATGAAATTAAAAACACCCTGTATATAATAATACTTGCATTTTCTTTGTTTGAATAAAAACAAGTTACCGTTAAAAACTTGACCTCGACATTCCTAACACCCTTGAAGTTACGTTACCCTTGAACGAACAGCCGCAGGTAGTACAAAAAGGACGCGTCCCTTTTGTTACCCTCAAGCATGAAACTATTTAACCTTGCAACGAATATTCTTTATAAATGAGACAAATTCCATCTACTAAATAATTAATATAATAATTTTTACTGTATTTAGTTAATCGATTTTATGTGATATAACCCGCTTTAAATTAACTTTGAATAATTGTTATATTTTAATCATTTGAAAACCATAAAATATTGTTTTAAACCAACTACTAATCAACTTCAAAATTTGCCCATTATATAGTACTAATAACAATTTAAATAAATTATAATTTTATACCTGTTATAAAACAACAACCGTAAATTAACACAATTGAATTTATTTAAATTCAAACCAAACGCACTGTCGCACAGTGGGGTATTTGGCCTCAAAAGTTGGCATTAAATGAAATACTATTCCAAAGGATTTCTAAGTAGGATATTTATTTTCAGGGCTCTTAGTAGTATCTAAAAATTACTTTGCATAATTCTGGTACATTTATTTATTAAGAAATGAATTTATCTGAAAAAATTTGAAAAATTAACATCATCAGCAAAATAAAACACAGAAATAGTTTTTGGAAGATATGTGTAAATATACGCTTATCCGAAAATACAGGTTTTGATATCATAATGCAACAAATATTTAGTGGATAGGAATTATTAAATTGAGAAGAAAAGTAGTTGTAGAATAAGCTTTTACTACCTCGTTAACAGGCCACTAAACTAAAAGCGATGACCCGGCAAATGGTCATCTAAAAAAACGAGTTTTAGCATTCACCTTGCACCTTTTCGCGATCGTAGCTGTACTGTACGGATCGGCTAAGCTCCGTATGTTTAATACTAAGTACCGAGAGCTGGGTTCTCCGAAGAGACTCGTAGGTTCTTAAATGTCCTTCTTTGCTAATTAATTACTACCTTATTTTGGGCGCCAGAATCGAGTAAGGGCTTTAGGAAATCTTAGTCGTCCTTATCGAGACAAAATTTGAAATAAAGAATAAAATAAAATTGACTATCTAATTAGAATAACACACTTTTAATTTGAAATAAAATTTATAAGAAAAAATATAAACAAACGGAACAATTTCTCAAATGGGCACACATAAAAGATAACAAAATATTTAAAAACACAAAAATATTCATTTACATAAAATAAAATTCAAAAGTTCGAACATCGTATTATTCGGATCGACTCAAAATATCGATTCCGAATGAAAATGTCTTTGTGAAAAGACTGCGTGTACATTACGCTATTAAACTGGATAAACCAGGCAAGTAATAAATTTGGAGCCATTGATGATGGTCAACAAATTAAACGACGAATTAAGATTTATTGAAATTGACTATCTTATGCTGAAGGCAAATATTAAATTTTGACAATTTCCGCATGTAACTATTCTTAAAATAAACTTACGGTTTTTTTTGACGTTACGTAAAGATTAAAAAGGTAGCAGATGACTAGTCAAGTTTCCATATTCGAAAAAAAACAACTGATTAGTTGAACGTTTGAAGCTTCAATGAAAACTTCGCGGCGTCTTCATAAGCTCCCATATCCAAAAACCCAATCGAAAAGTCGAACGTCAAAAACTTCAATGAAAACGTTCCGCCATGTTCCCTTAATAGCGTCATTGAAAAATTTGCGATCCATAAAATCGATTTGCAGTCGCATGAATCACTTGATGATAAAGTAAATTTGTCATACCTTTTTCGACAACTAACATCGTCACTTTAAAATGGATTTGGGTGTGAAACTACCCCACAAAACTTTAATAAAATTGAAAACTTGAGGAGCCAAAATTTATGCGACTTGCGGTCATGTTTGCCGGTGGACCTCCTCTTGAACGTTCGACCCTGCGCGAAGCAGTCAACTTCATAAGTAAAATGTATGTTATATAGGTTGCATAACCGCCGGCATGAAAAAGTGAAAATAATTGATTAAAAATCAATTTGAATTTAAAAAGGGTTTTAATTACAATTGAACTAAATAAAAATGGTGTTAATAGAAATTGTTAACTATAGAAAAACTTAAATGGAATTAAAAAATGGAAATTAACCTTGTTGACAAAAATGGATTTTGCCAACGCAAAATGTTATGTAACAAAAGGGTGTTACATAGTTAATAATTTTATATTTATTTTTCAAGTAATAGCGTTAAAAGTAAAAATAAATCAAACATTTTAAATAATGTCTTGGTCATCTTCTTCGTCATCATCCATCGATCGCATCCTCAAGTCATCGTCACTCTCCGAAATCTGTTTATGATCATCAATGACTTGGCAGTAGGGGGTTTTAATAAATGTAATACCTGCTGAGATAAGTATCGAAGGTTTTTATAGGTAATTCTCTTTTGTTTGTTATAACAGGGTCAGAGGTTAAAAGAAATCTGTTTAGAAAGTCTCTGTTTGAACTTTCGCGGCTACATTTTCTCGAGTTATGTTCACGATATCTCTTGAAATCTTTATTGCAAGCTTCCTCTGCTTCCTCTGCTGCTTCGCTTAACTGACCTATAGGCAGCAACGCAAATTTAACTATTTCGGGCCATGAATTAAATATTTGTGTATGGTAGGTGGCATACAGTACCATGGGTATTTATAAACAAAGCACCGGGCAGTGCTGTGGCAGTGTTCCCGGAATCTTTCAACATTTATTTCGTACCCAGAAGCCACAACTATTAATATCACTTGCATTTTTCTAATAAGTTGTACATCAATTGCAGTTATTTCAGCAGAGAGTTCAGGATTTTCAAAAAAGCGCCTTGAAGTGTTTCCATCATTAGAATTGCCAAAACCAGGCTTGGGTTTATCGATAATTAAACCTCAGCGTTCTTTAAATTCTTTTTGAATCCGCGTCTTGGTTTCGGCTACTATATCTTTATTATCACTACCGCGAGCTTGGCATTTTTTGATAGGTAACTTATATGCCATATGGAGTAAACATTCAAAAAAACGAATCCAACCGTGTAAAATTGATAAATAATTTGATAAAAACTATATATAGGGTGACTTAGAAATTTTTGAGTTCTCCAAGTAAAACGCGAATTAAAAAGAATGGGGCAAAGCTGAGCAGGCAAATAAATTTTATTTTAAAGTCTCAAGTATCAGTATTATCCGTAAAAAAACATAGTAACTTTATCGACCTTAATTCATATTCAAATCTTCTTTAATTCTTATCTTCTGATAATATTTTACAAAAATTAATACAATGCATTATATGATTGTAACCATATTTATTTAAAGATCAATTATTACAGACTTTATGTAAGATATTTGAACTTCTATTACAAAATTTATTCTAATTTCGTAATAATTTGAATTTATTCAAATTCAAATCCTTACTTTTCGCGCCACTTATGTAACGCCCTGTATGCGAACGTGATTTGACCGGGAAATGAGACGCGCATGCGAAGTTAATCAGTCTTGTTTTAGAAAAGCTGGCGGGTAGACGACATTTTGGTAGTGATCCCATTTTTGCAATCGATTACTTGTTCGATTTTCGATCACCATTAGTTGTTTTTTCTCGTACGTATTAGTGTGTTCACCGTGTCAGCGGATATTAAGAATATCATACGTAGCGACCCCGTTAACAGCCATTTCTACTGTTTTTCAAGATAGCAAATTTTTTATCTCGCCATATTTTTCATTTGCGACTTTTGCCACGCAGTGTTACCAACTGTCATTTAGTGCGAACCGGCTAGTAATTATTTTGACAGCCAACAAGTTTGTTGTCATTTTTAAATGATCGAATATTTATTACGATCATCACGTATATTTATTTGGATTGCTGATTATACCATCCGACCACACATCTTACTGAGGGGCGCAGTTCCATCAACGTCCATCCTGCCTAAAGCTGTTGTACGTAACATCCCGTCGGTGCTAGACAATCGAGGAGTTGAGAGGGGAAGCCGTAGTGTCAAGGATTTCATCCACCTATTCATTCAAGGAGCAGTTGTCACCCTTAAGTTTGTAAACTTACCGAGCTCGGGTAAAGTATTAAATTTATTCTTGTTTGTTTATGGTGGCATACAGTGACTCGAATAATAACTCGGGCACCTAATGAAATTGCATTAATCTCCTTGTAATTCGATTATTAAAGTAGAAAAAAGCGGTGTCAACTTACCATTTGATAAAGCAGTCCTTAAGTATACCAAACACCCAAAAAAAATTTTAAAAAAGTTAATAACCACAAAAATTCTAACGTTTAAACAGTTTAATGAT
The DNA here is from genome assembly GCA_932274525.1 of Podabrus alpinus. NCBI lineage: Eukaryota > Metazoa > Arthropoda > Insecta > Coleoptera > Cantharidae > Podabrus > Podabrus alpinus. The sequence continues at coordinate 34,024,667 of OW026452.1, forward strand.
AGAAATTAACGTTGAAAAATAACTCGGGCAATATTTTATTTTTGTCTTTTACATAAACCAATACATTTTTTTAATATTTTGTGGGGTACCCTTTACGTTTGATAACCTCATTCAAACGTTTGGGCATGTTATTAATAATTTTTTGTAAGTAGTCTTTATCAATAAGGACCCATTCTTCTTGTAAGCGACGAATTAACTCTTGCTTACTGCGTATAGGGGTTTTTCTCATTCTTCTGTCCAATTCATCCCACAGATTTTCTATGGGATTAAGGTCAGGGGACTGAGGAGGTGGGTGTAAAACTTTTGGGCAATTATATAACAAATACTCCTGTACTAAACGTGATTTATGTTTAGGATCATTGTCTTCATAATATTTAAAGTTCCCTTCTAGGCCCATTTTCGTAACACTAGCCAGTAAATTTTTCTGCAAAAGCTGCAAATACTTAAACCTGTCCATAATGCCATCTATTATGACCAAATTACCGACTCCCTTAGTGGAAATAGAGGCCCAAACGAGCACACTTTGACCACCGTGCTTTACAGTTCCACGCAAATTCTGGGAATCAAGCTCCGTATTACATCTACGCCAGACTATCGTTCGACCATCGGACCCAAAAATGTTGTATTTGCTGACAAAAACGTTGTATTTGCTTTCGTCAGCAAATACAACATTTTCCCACCACGATACATCCTTGCTTTTGTGCTCTCTGGCGTATCGTAAACGTTTCTTGAGATTCACTTTGCTTACAAAAGGTTTTTTACGAGCTACCCGGCCGTGGTAGCCTTTTCTTTTTAAAACATTACGAATTGTATCCGGATGCACATCTATTACTAGGTCATTTAGCACTTCAGTTTTTAACTTAGGGGCACTAATTCTTGGTTTTTTTTTAACTTTACGAACAATATAATTCTCTTCTCGAGTAGTTAAGATACGCGGACGGCCATTTTTTGGTTTAAAGTCAATCCGATCTTCCACTTTGAAGTGTTTGATGATATCTCCCACGGTACTCTTACTTAAATTTAGTAATTTCCCAATTTCACGTTGTGATTTACCCCTGGCATTATGAAATATCACGAGTTGCCTTAAATCGAAATTAGTATCTGTACAATTTTTGCGTTCCATTGTAAAAGACATTCACTTTCCCGATTCAAACTGATAATAATAGTAACTGATGTCACCTTAGAACAGTGCAATAACTGCATTTTATTATCTTATAACATATTACGTCATTTTAACAGCACATCAAAATAATTCAAATGCTTTGCCCGAGTTATTTTTCAAGGTTAATTTCATGCATTAAGCTGTTTAAACGTTAGAATTTTTGTGGTTATTAACTTTTTTAAAATTTTTTTTGGGTGTTTGGTATACTTAAGGACTGTTTTATCAAATGGTAAGTTGACAGCGCTGCTTTCTATTTTAATAATCGAATTATAAGGATGATATTAATGCAATTTTATTAGATGCCCGAGTTATTATTCGAGTCACTGTATATAATTTTATTCAATTAAAGCCAACGTTTATATTGGCTGGGTTTACCTTCTGGGTTCCCGAATTAGATAGTACCTTTGACGTGGCGTGTATTATATTCATTATTAACGTGCAATCTATTGTTAGCACGTCACGGCCACGTTCGTTTCGTAGTAGTGTTGCCATTAAACAAAGTCAAATTAAATTTTGTTTTATTTCGACGGAGACGTATCCTTTTACTATTTCAGCAGTGCACAGAGTTGAATCCACGATCCTCGCTTCCAGCTACAGCGAGTTAGTTTATAAAAAAACATCAGGGCAACCACGTAGTAAAAGTAGGAGTTTTAAACCTTCTGCGTGGTTTATTTTCTTTTCTGGGCCGTTCTCCTATTGGGAACGGGAAGAGGGAAAACATATCACTTCTTGTTTCCATAAGTAAAAGTTACAATTTATAACGATTTCTAGCAAAAATAATCTTTGAAAAGAATGTGTTAACCCCCCCCCCTCAGCAAATTCTTAGCATCTTTTGACGATGTAGTGGAAAGTTGGAAAGAGTAATGTTCCTATAAATTCACATAATGGTGCCCAAGATTTTACGCTTCAAGACGTTTGTTTATTGAAAGGAATTCGAGTAGCTATTCCAAAACCTTTACGTCTCAGAATATTGGAAGAACTTCATTGTGCACATTCAGGAATTGTTAAGATGAAAGCGTTAGCAAGAGGATATGTTTGGTGGCCAGGAATCGACAACGATATAGAAAAAGTAACAAGGGAGTGTACAGCATGTTGCAAAACTCGTAACAATCCAACCAAGATTACTGTACATCCCTGGGATTACGCAACGACACCTTGGCAACGAATATACTTGGACTACGCAGGTCCATTTCATGGGACATTTCTACTCATATTGGTGGATTCTTATTCGAAATGGATTGAAGCAATACCGACGAATTCGATCACGTCAACTACTACTATTGATCTTCTACGGGATATGTTTGCTCGATTCGGCTTACCTAATGTTGTTGTGACTGATAATGGAACCAATTTCAAATCCGCCGAATTCGAAAACTTTTTACAACAAAATGGAATTCTACATAAAGTTTCGGCACCGTACTATCCAGCCACAAACGGCCAAGCCGAACGATACGTTCAAACAGTGAAAAGAAGCCTGCGAGCGGCTTTAAGTTCGAATACCGATATAAAATTAGGTCTTTACAAATTCCTACTGCATTACAGGAAGACACCACATTCGACTACCAATATTGCCCCTGCCGAACTTATGTTTAAAAGAAACATTAGATCAAGAATCGATTTGGTACGAAGAAATGTCAGTATTGACATTTCAGAAAAACAATTAACCGAAGGGAATATAAAAGAATTTAAAGCGGGCGACAAAATCCAGGCACGAATATACAATAATCCTGAAAAGAAGTGGTCTTTTGGGACTGTTATTGAAAAAGAGGTAGGTTAAACTACGATTGCATTATTGAAGGCCGGATACAACAGAGGCATGCATATCAAATGTTAGATACCATATGAAGGAAGAATGCCTGACGAAGAAGATGCAAACTATATTTTGGACGAAGAAAGGGAAGAAATAAGCAATTCTACTGGAGAAACGGAGCAAGAAAACGACCAAGAAGAGAAGGTAAGAAGTTCAAGGCAAGACGATAACCAAAACACCGACGTACAGGAAGAAACTCCAAGTTTAAGAAGATCGACAAGAGTGCGAAAAGCCCCAGTTCGATTGAGCTATTAAGGGGGGGGAAAATGAAGATATTGTTATATATTGCTATGAGGGGTTGTCGTTTTTAATCGAGCCCCACGTTATGAGCCTAAAAGTGCTATGAGCTGACTTAGCCTCACGTTGGGCTAGCCAAAAAGTGCTATGTACGGAGTGCTTTAAGCTTGCCTTTGTAATAGAGCGGTAACCTTTGATAGTGCGGGTTTACACAAATTAACCCCGTCAATAGAGACGTTTGCAAATTTATTGTCGCAAATAAATATTTACCTCGGCTAGATATAATTTTTATTGTAAGCATGAAACCTACCTTTATCTCGGGCTTGGGTCCCTTCCGTGACCAAATCTGTGAATTGCTGAAATCAAATATTTTTGGATCTCGGAACAAGATTGGAAAATAATTCTCCGTTTCAAAGGCAAATGTAAATTTTATTGTTTGTATTATAATTATAGCAAATAAAAATTCTTAATATTAATAAAATAATTCCTTAAAATTACCCAAACTGTTAATTTTAACGTAGGCGCAACGCGGTGATAATTTTTACGCACGCACTGAATTTTATAAAAATTATAAAGTTTTATGTAGATTTACCTTTATCTAGGGTTTTTCTGGTTCGTAAGATATTTGACCATGAATCTTATCTGCTTGCGTAGAGCGATCAGCTGTTGTACCATTGATAAAAACGGATGGGTGTCGATGCACAGTTTTACCTCGTGTAATTTTGTGAATAGTTTTTGTTGAAAATCTCACTAATCACTGGACTTTTCTTTTATAAAACACTTTAATCTGACGTAAGTAATTATTATTTAATTATTCTATACTTTTGTTGTTAATTTCTATTAAAATTTTTATTAATTCAATTAAATTTTATTGCAGCACAAAATCACCATTTGCATCACCCAAAACTCGTTTATTAATTAATTTTTTTCCTTTGTTTTTGTTGCCTTGATACCCAACTTTCCAGGCAAGGTTGATTATTATTTTTGTTGAAAATAACAACATCGATATTGCATAGTCAGGTACGTATTTGCCCATTTTGTTTTGACAAAATTTTTAATGAAATTTTATCTTTTCCAGATTGAATTGGTTTTCTACATTCCATTTGGTTATTCGATTAATTGGTGAAGATGCACCATCCATTTACTGTTCATTGACTAACGAAACACTTTAATGTCATGTAATGTTTTAACTTGCTATTAATTTTATGCTAACAAATTTTTCATATTGTTAAATTATTTTATTAATCTTGGTTCCATGAATGTAATTTGAATTAATTTTTGAATTTGAATTAAAGTATTTGCTATCAGATGGAATCTTTCCGTATGATTTTAAAATAAGTCTCATGCCTTAATAATCGTTGATCAACTTTTGAATATTAACGTACGCATCTCTATTAACGTGGTCAGTGCATAACATCGCAATATGCACTATAACCAATTCCTCCCTGGGTTAGCCCTGAGCTAACCCAGCAGTTAAGTACCTGAGATTGAAGTGGTACCAATCACACATGTTATATTTGTCTATATACCTATTACACTTTTATAACTAATAAACATATTTCAACAATTCAACTTTGCGACTTTACACTTCGACTGTGCGATATTTCAACTTACGTTTCAACCTTTCAACATACACGACACTCACACTAGCATCCCAGATTGGGGTTGTGCCATGAAGGTTCTCCCCTGCCCTGCACTGGTATTAAAAAAAGAAAAGATGGATTAATGTAAAAATAATCGGAATTTACAACGTTTTGGTATACTTTTATTTATATTTTTTATATAACAACTTTAAATTGATTGTGTTTTCACATCACGTTGTTATACAGGCACTAAATAGTATCTTAAACTAAAAATTAAACAAAAATTTTACTTTAGCGTATTTATATAAAATACCGCGTTATACAGTGAGCTCATAAAGTTAGGAAGATATTAGATAAAATATTTTAGCGAGATTTTCTCAGAAAACCCTCAGACATGTCAACCTTACTTTTTTAAGTGTCACATTTTACTGCCATTGAAACTTTTTTAACGTGTTTTCTTTTTGAGCTATGACGTCATTATCAATTTTTTTAAATTGAAATTCATATTTTTCTTTCCGGATTATGATAAAGAACAATTTTCAGAGTATGAAAATATAAATATACTATAACCTTGTAGACAAAAGTTTAAGAAAAAATATGTAAAACACAAACTAATATTTTGAAAACAAAGCGCAAGTAGGTAGGTGGGATGTTGATAGCACCTCAAGCACGATTAACACTCTCCGACTCATCACTAGTTCAATTTAGACAAGCAATTGTCATCATAATTCTAGGAGTGATGTATAACAGGAAGGTAAAAAAATAATCAGTTATGTCACTAATCCATAAGTCTAAATTATATGAAAAACTCTACCTGGGGTGTTGTGAGCACCCCACCTACCTACGTCAAGGTTAAGCACATAATTAATGCACAATTTGTTAGACATAAATAACATAAGCTAGCGCTTCTCAGCAAACAACTAGTTCCATTTAATTTAATTTGAAGTTGTCAAGTTCAATACCAGCGTTTACTAGCTATTATGAGTTTTTAAATGACGTTTTAAATTTTGTTTTTGAGCACATTTATAATCACATATCTCACAAGCAAACGGCTTCTCGCCAGTGTGGGTTTTCAAATGCTCTTTTACATCTGATTTTAGTGCACATTTATAATCACATATCTCACAAGCAAACGATTTCTCGCCAGTGTGAGTCAGTAAATGAGCTTTTAAATGTGGTTTTAGTGCACATTTATAATCACATATCTCGCAAGAAAACGGTTTCTCGCCAGTGTGAGTCATTAAATGAACTTTTAATCTTGATTTCAAAAAAAAACGAACGTCGTCGTGACAGGTGACGTGACGTATATGTAAAATCGTGCAATATTTTTGATATTTTTAATAGTTTAGAGTGGTGTTTAATTCAATTGGAGTAATTGAGTCTAATTTAGAAATAAACGCGAAAAATTGCGCTAATACAGCGCATATAATTGAGAATTTTATGGAAGTTTGCGAAAGCAAATTTGTAAAACCAAATGACATGTCAAAAAAACATAAATTTAAACGGGGTAGTAGCTCGCTAATTTTACCCTCCACCAGTAAGGATAGTGATAAGAACATATCCAAGAAATCCAAGAAGGATTCTGATAAAAGCAATTTGGAAGAAATAATTTACAATGTAGATATCACAAATAAATTTGGCCTATTGGATAACAATGAGGCTGTAGTAAATAATGATGTAACATCGAAGCCACTCCTTGCTAATGTTCCAAACAAAATTAAACCAAAACCAATTATAATTACGAAATTACCCAAAAATCATTTGAATTTTACAGAAGTAATCAAAGGCATTGTGAAAAACACTTTCCACCTAAAATATCTCGGTGACAAGTTGAAGATTGTCACCGAAGACATTACAGACTTCCATAAGTTAAAAGAGGAGTTTACCAAAGAAAACACTGAGTTTCATACGTATAGTCTGGCCAATGAGAAAAAGTCAATGGCTGTACTCAAAGGCGTACATCGCATGAACGAGGAGGAAGTTTTAACAGCCTTGAAATTGCAAAACGCAAAAGTAGTCAGTTGCAAACTCCTCAATAAGGACAACAAAATGTACCCAAAATACAAAATCGCTTTCGAGAACGAAATAACGTTCACGGAAATTCAGTTGATACGTTATGTGGCCAGCGTACGAGTATACTGGGAAAAGTACCGAACTAGGAAGGGAATTACTCAATGCTATAGATGCCAGCAGTATGGGCATGCAGCCAATAATTGTAACATAAAGATGGCTTGCCGGAAATGTGCTGGAAGCCACCTCTCTACAGAGTGTCCAATCACCGAAGCTACGACATCAAAATGCGCAAACTGCCAAGGACCTCACGCTGCTAGTTCTAAAGACTGCCCCGTTTATATCAAAACACTGAATAAATTGAACAAACCTACATCGAAGATTCCGCGAGGCTACCAAATGCGCATAGAGGAATTTCCCTCATTAAAAGCAAACAAACAAATTCCTAACTTTGTACAGGCATCAGAACAAATCCAACGATCTGTTTTATCTGCAATCCCGCAAATTCCTCAAAATACACAAGATATTCGACCGAACCAATATAAACTCCTTAATAATTCATTGGAACAGCCACCAGGTTACGCTAATACGTCGAGACATACCAATCAAGTTGGTTTCGACAATTTAAATTCGCTTTTCAGTGAAATTCGCCAACTGGAAGCCAAATGCAATATTGGCAAGATGTTAGGTGCCGTGCGCGAATTAAATCGTGTCATGGATAGTACGAAGGATGGAGCCGTCAGAATGTCAGCTTTTATCAAATGCATTAGTGAGTTTGATGGCTAACTCAACCTCTGCAGAATTAAAAATAATTACATGGAACGCTACTAGCGTTTCAAGAAAGTTTGGAGATTTTGAATTATTTCTGAACGAAAATGATATACATATCGCACTGGTAACAGAGACGTGGTTAAACCCAGTTGATAGTTGTAAATCACTAAATTACCACATCTACAGAAACGACAGACTAAGCGATCGAGCAGGTGGTGTGGCGGTTCTGATACGGAAAGGTTTACCACATGAACCTACCGAGCAAGCGGACACGACGGCAGAATTGTTGGTTGTGAAAATCAATTTACGTATACCATTTTACGTAGGTGCTTTGTATGTTCCACCGCTGACTAAAATCACTGCAGTTGATTTAGATAACATCATGCATAAATACAACAAAATAATTATTGGTGGCGACTTGAACTCGAAGCACACCCAATGGAATTGCCGTTACCCTAACACAAACGGTAATGTACTGAAAGCTCACAACGATGTAAATAATTATTTGATTTTATATCCACCCACACCTACCTACAGACCGCCCGGATTACAAGCTTCCACTATAGATTTGTTCTTGGTAAAAGGATTAACGAACTATTCAGAACCAGAAACAATTAACGACCTAAATTCCAACCATTGGCCAGTTATGATTAAGCTACTCACTTCTCGAATTCCACCAAAAATTGTTATCCCAGATACAAATTGGGGAGAGTTCAAACTAGAATGTTATAACAGAATGCTAATAACACCAAACATCGATAGCATTCAAGAAATCGACAGCGAAATTGCCAAGTTCACCACAGCAATTACCAAATCGTATCAAGTTGCAACCAAATTTAGAAAAATTAAAAATACCTTTATTGCGGATTGCGAAATCGATGACCTTAAGAGAAGACGCAATAAAGCTAGACGGAAATGGCTAGAAACGGGCAGAGTTGAATATCGCGTTGAAAAAAATCAACTTACCGAAGAAATTCAATTACGTATTAAAACTATTCAACGACAAGAATGGTTAAACAAAACCAGAGATCTTACCACAAAAGACAATTCCTTATGGAAAGTGTACAGTGCATTAAGAAGGAAAAATGAACCTACGCCTACCATTAGTCATCGTAACGTAAAATATTACTCAAATCAAGATAAGGTCGAAATTTTTGCCAATATCTTTGAAGAAGTACATAAAGCTACCATCAACCTAAGTTCTCCAATGGAAGAACGAGTAAATAATAACACGCTAATTGAAAACTCCAACGACTCGCTCTTTAGTACGACCATCACTCCCAATAGTATTAAACGAATTATTCGGGGGCTTAAAACCAAAAAAGCTACGGGAGGTGATGAAATAAGCAACAAACACCTGAAAAATCTTCCGAAAAAAGGGGTAGTGCAATTTTACTACATACTGCGAGCATGTCTGAAATTTTGTTATTTTCCAAACGCATGGAAAACCGCTAAAATATTAGCAATTCCTAAGCCCAACAAGGACAAGAGTGAAGCTTCAAATTATCGTCCGATTAGTCTGCTATCCTCCATGAGCAAAATTCTCGAAAAGATTGTTCACGAGGAAATCGTGGTTCACTTATCGAGTAATGAGTTAATAATTAATGAACAATTTGGTTTCCAGAAAAATCACGGTACTATTCATCAACTAGCCAGGGTAGTCGAGGACGTGGTACGAGAATCCAGCCATAACCACCACACAGGAATGGTCTTATTAGACTTGGAAAAGGCCTTCGATACTGTGTGGCATGAAGGTCTCATATACAAGATGTCACAAATGAGCTTTCCAACTCCCTTGATAAAGATTGTGCAGAACTACTTGCTTGGTCGTAGCTTTCACGTCTCTCTGACCGATTCCAATTCTTCGTTGAAACATATACAGGCAGGCGTTCCGCAAGGTTCGATCCTAGCACCTACATTATTTAACATCTACATCAATGATATTCCCAAACACGAGCATACTAATCTTGCATTATATGCTGATGATACGGCTATTTATTCGTCAAGCTTGAATAAAGAAATCATTGTAGAAAACATCAACGAACATTTGGTTTTAATTAACAAATTTTTCAGCGACTGGAAGCTGAAGCTAAATATCGGTAAGACTGAGGCTACAATGTTTACGAACAGCAGAACTAAACCAACAATTGACTTAAAACTCAATGGTAATGTCGTGGAATTGCAAAAAGACATCAAGTATTTGGGTTTAATCCTCGATCAACGTCTAACTTGGAAGAAAGCAATAGCCGAACGTGTGCAAAAGACAAACTTCGTCCTTCACTTACTCTATCCACTGATAAAGCACGACGTGTGGTTACCCAAGGAATACAAATTATTGCTGTATCGTACTTGTGCCAGGTCAGTCCTGACATATGGTTGTAGTGTTTGGGGAACCGCTGCAAAAAGCAACTTAATTGCTGTGCAGCGTGCTCAGAATAAGTATCTTAAAATCATCGGAAATTACCCAAGATACACAACCATTGATCATATGCACGACGATAACATGATTGAATTCGTCGGGGACTTCATTAGAGAGACTACCAACAAACTATTAAAAAATTGTTCAAAGCATGCAAACGAGATGGTTCGAGGCGTAGGGAACTATGACCTTGCTGACGAGACCTTGTCGAAAAATAACAGTAAATTATTGAAAACAATTTTATCAAGAAGTTTCAATTTCTACGACTAGGCCATCCTTGGCATGGAGTCTCTGATACGTTTACAATTTTACCTATGGTATGAATCTACCCTCTCCTTCTCAATTGTTTTTTTTCCTTATTTTATTTTAATAAAATTATCAGGTTTTTTTAAAAATTTTTTATCCTGTAACTAAGTTATTGTATTTCATTTAAAATTATAACTACTTAATAATTTAATTCTAACAAAGGGCTAAACCTAACAATAGATGACTGTAATTAATAATTTTGTTAACATTTAAATGTTTTAATATGTAAAATTTGAATAAATAAATTTGATTTGATTTGAATCTTGATTTCCGGGAACATTTATAATCACATATCTCACAAGCAAATGGTTTCTCGCCAGTGTGAGTCATTAAATGAGCTTTTAAACTTAGTTTATGTGCACATTTATAATCACATATGACACAAGCAAATGGTTTCTCGCCAGTGTGAGTAAGTAAATGAGCTTTTAAATTTGCTTTTTGTGCACATTTATAATCACATATCTCACAAGCAAATGGTTTCTCGCCAGTGTGAGTCATTAAATGAGTTTTTAAACTTCGTTTATGTGCACATTTATAATCACATATGACACAAGCAAATGGTTTCTCGCCAGTGTGAGTAAGTAAATGAGCTTTTAAATTTGCTTTTTGTGCACATTTATAATCACATATCTCACAAGCAAATGGTTTCTCGCCAGTGTGAGTCATTAAATGAGTTTTTAAACTTCGTTTATGTGCACATTTATAATCACATATCCCACAAGCAAATGGTTTCTCGCCAGTGTGAGTAAGTAAATGAGCTTTTAAATTTGCTTTTTGTGCACATTTATAATCACATATCTCACAAGCAAATGGTTTCTCGCCAGTGTGAGTCATTAAATGAGTTTTTAAACTTCGTTTATGTGCACATTTATAATCACATATCCCACAAGCAAATGGTTTCTCGCCAGTGTGAGTTTTTAAATGTTTGTTGAAAGTAACCTCAAGGACGCACTCAAAGCCACATATTTTGCAAAGAAACTGTTTCTCGTCCATATGGGTTCTTAAATGCAGTTTTAATGTTCGTTTATTAATAAGTTTATACTCACAAACAGCACACTCAAATAAATGTGGGACTTTATATTTACGAGAAGGTTGCTCCTGGGTTAATGGTTCAATATCGCCGTCTTCTTTTATGTCGATAGAATGATGCAAATCTTCTAAATTAAATTTCATATCCTCCAATTCTTCGGTTTTAATTTCGTTACAGTATTTAGGGATATATGATGTTTCTAAAATTGAGCTGTGGGTTTCCATGTTTTCTAATTTTACCGAAGCTGGCAGTTTATCCATACCTGTAATGAATTTCATTAGAAGAAATTAAGACTGTTCGTGGAAAGGTGCACAATCGCTTTGGTTAATTTATCAATGAAATTAAATTGTTTATACCTTATATTGTGTAAAGAAACTTATGTACCAGACTTGAAAAAAGGAAGCGTAAGTTTAAACTGGCGACCGTCGGGGATGGTCAACGTGGTCAACGATCTACTGTCGTCAGAATAGCTCCGTCTGGTTATAGCGGTGAGTACAATGAACTAGCCTTTCATTTATAAATTTTTAGAGAAATTTTGTCACAATGACTCAAAATAATCACAATTGTTAGGATCACTCGGTGCACGTATAATAAAAATGATTCCACCGATTACACGACTTGTTTTGTTCTATTCTATCGTATCTTCTTTACCGACCGAATGGCCTGGTTTACACCGTACACTTGGTACGCGAACCATAACATAATTCGACATAATTCGACAAGTTTTGTCCACTATGTGTTGATAGTTATAAGCCAGTAATACGCACTCATGCAATTCTTTTTGTATATCGCACTGATGAGGACTAATAAGTCCGAAACTCGAGTTTGCGTTTTCAAATTGGATTGCATGGCTTTTGATGTATTTTAAATACAAATTGGCTGAAGCCGAGAACCACACTTCTCTTACATGGAAAGGTTGGCCGGGAGCAGTCAAAGATGAAAGATTTAAGCCTTATTTTGCAAAGCGACAGGAGTTGTCGGTGGAATCCAATTGTTTAATGTGGGGCAATAAGGTGGTCATCCCGGAGAAGATACGTCAGTCGGTTCTAGAACTATTTCACGACCAACACATTGGCGTGGTAAGATCCAAAATGTTAATGCGTTCATATTGTTGGTGGCCAGGGATGAACGAGGACATCGAAAAGTTTATCACATTGTGTGACCGATGCCAAGAAGTACAAAATTATAGAGCGGACGCGCCGCTACAACCATGGCCAAGTGCAACCAACAATTTTCAAAGGGTACATATCGACCTATTTCATAAATTCGGCTACAATTTTTTGATTTGGGTCGATAGCAAATCAAAGTGGATAGATGTGAAATTTATGAACAAAGGAACGGCAGCAAAAGAGGTAATAGTGGCACTAAAAGAGATCATTTCGGTCGTAGGTTTACCAGTGGAGCTAGTATCAGACAACGGCCCCCCCTTCAGCGGGCAAGAATTTGTGAAATTTTGTCAATCAAATGGCATAAGGCCAGTAAAATCACCACCATATCATCCTCAGTCAAATGGGCTAGCAGAAAGGGGGGTACAAACGGTCAAAAGGGCCCTGGAGAAAGCAATACCAAGGACAGTACAGCGACTGACAGAGAACGAAATAAAAGAACGTTTGGCGCATTTCTTATTCTCGTATCGGAACACGCCAAGCACGGTAACGGGGATGTGCCCATCAGAATGCGTGCTAAAAATGAAACCAAGAGTAAGATTCGATTTGATCAAGCCAGCAGTTAATGTACAAGAAGGTATCAGGGTTGGTCAAAAGGAAACGGTGGCGCGGTCGGTACGCAATACGAAATTGTACAGTAATGGTGAAATGGTGTACGTGAAAAATAAAAATGAGCACTCTGGAATCAAATGGGTATAAGGGAAAGTCGTGCGGGTGATTAGTTTCAACACATACTTAGTATCGGTAAATGGGACAATAAAGCATGTTCACAAAGATATGCTAAGAAGTGCACCTGCCGGAGAACCCAGCGTCCAGGATCCCCAGATTCAACAACCAGTAGCAAGAACGGAAATGTTGTCAGATAAAAGGGAAGTTAGTATCACAAGTCAGCCGAACGAGGACGTAGTGCAGAAAGACGTTTTCATGGGGGAGGCGAAGGAGGTCGACCATGGTCCAAGACAAGGAGAAACCGGAGTGGTGGGGGATAGTAATTCTAGTCAAGATATGTCGTCACCTCGACCGCCGCGTATAGGCATTCCGCCAAGTCAAGAGGCACCTACAGAAATCCCGATTAGAAGGTCCACTCGAGTAACACGACCTCCTGATCGTCTCAACATTTAAAGGGGGAGTAAATGTAGTGTATGGAGCCGTCCCTGCATGGCGGGTATTAACCATTTGAATATTCAGTAGGTTGGTTAGCCAGCTACCAACCTACGGAATACTAAATAATGGAATATACCCCTGACCATGTTGGGAGATTAGGTGTGTGAACCCAGTGTGGATAGTTATTTTATATTGAAAAGTCAGTGTATATTTTTGTAAATAATAAAGTAAATAATACAGATAGAGTATCTTGTCGAATACGTACTAATAAATAAACTGTTTTTCCAATGTTACCTTATTATTATTACACAAATGACCAGTTTCAGGAACGATAAGTAAGGTTTAAGGCTATTCGGTATTGAACAGGCTGTTCAAAATTAAAATATTACATTTTGTTGTTATGACATAAAAAGCAGGATATAAATAACGCTTAACATGATAAACTAGCAAGAGATAAGCCTAAACCTGCATAATATTGCATGCAGGGTTGGGCAGTATTTGAAATACCTACATGTATTTGAAATACAATTTATATTTTGTATTTCAATTGCATATTATAAAACTAGATGATAGCCCGTCCGAGGACGGGTAGCTAGAAGGACGGGCAGGCAGCCAAGGTAACTTAAGTTGAATGAGGATTAAGGAAAGCTCTCAGTGCAATCCAAAAGCCTTATGACCTTGGCTGCCTGCCCGTCCTTCTAGCTACCCGTCCTCGGACGGGCCATCATCTAGTTACATACAGTTGTGCAAACTTTCTTGTTTGTCCTTCAGGTGGATACAGGTTTGTGGTTCTGTGGTACGTCTGTACATGAATTTTGAAAACGTATGGTCCGTTACCCGGCATTGAAACAATCTCTGCTCCCATTGAAGCGAAAGAAACCGAGGAATTGTAAGAGCGGATGTGCTGACGAAAGTTCTTGTAGTAAGGATTTTCTGAATCTGAAAGCATAGAGCGAAGAAATTTGGGATATAACAATAGATTCCCATGTTGATCGAGCGGTTGCGGAATCTTCACTTTTCCTTTATGACAGCAGTTGTTAAATTGTTTATCAACTGGACGCTCCTTGGTGAACTTCTTGGAGCCGCAGAACTGACAGATGGAATTCATTTCTCCACAATCGTGTCGAGTAACGTGAGATTCATCAAATCTCAATGCTCTTATTTGGAGTTGAATTGCTTGACTTTGGTATCGATTTTCTTTCTGTCGATGTATCGCATGGGATCGAGCGTTAGCAGCTTGCCGCGCTTGAGTTTCTTCTAAAGTTTCACGTTGTTGACGTACCGCATGGGACCGAGCGTCAGCAGCTATCCGCGCTTGAGTTTGTCCCAAAGTTTCACGTTGTCGACGTATCGCATGAGACCGAGCGTCAGCTTCGCTGTGATCGAAGCTGTTCTTCTGTGTTATTAGCTCTTGTACGTGCTTTTCTCTCACGATTCAATCGCCGTCGCTTTGCAGCAGGATTTTCAAAATTTTCATTATCCATTATGGAAGTTCACATAATGCTTTTTTGGAAATAGCTGTCTTATATAGACAAAATGATCCGTTGTTACAATAATCCGTTGTTACAATAATCCCTTGATACATTGATCCGTTAATACAATTATCCGTTATGCGTTCGGTTCGGTTCGGTTTGTTTCGGGTATTTCCGTGGGACAGACAGAAAGAAGGAAGGACTTGGCCTTTTATAATAAGAGATACTTCACAAAACACAAATTCTTTAAAATCTAGAAGGATCCTGTCAGTTAGTGAATAGGGGCGTTACAACTCAAACCGTTATGTTCCGGATGGTTAAAAACCGTAAAGTTTGATTTACTCCCCATAGGTATTTTAAAATAATTGAATCCTTTCTAATCTGTCGGTGATGTTGTTTTTACCTGTTGCCAGTACTACTGTAGTATTCCGCAGTTGGACTTTGGGAATTAGCTGCCACCAGATTATTTTAGGCTTCTATACAAAGTATAGCAAGAAGCCTTATGATCTGGCTCCATGTCCGTCTGTCTGTCCGCATAATTCAAAATCATACAGAGCGTTTCAAATCGTGTTGGAAATACTCTGTGTGTATAGAGGTTTAAGAACTGATTTTTTATTTTACTTTGATGTGAAAAAATAATTTTTTATTGGTGTGGTTAGTGAAGTTAAGTTGTAAATAAAAGAGAAAGGAGAGGATTGGTCCACCTCAAAAAAAGGACCATACATTACAGAGAAGTAAAGTTTCGAATAGAATGGAAAAGTTTGATTGTTATTAATTATATAGTAAATGATAATTACCAACCGCAAAAAATTTAATTGGTGCAGATTATCTGATTATGTGATGGTACATTATATGGCGATCAAAAATAACCAGATAACAACAACTTTTCACACCAGAAAAGTAGTTGTATGTATAGAACCCTAATAACCGCTGCTGAAGCAAGTTCCAACTTGTTTAATTAATATGAGAATAATCAAACTCATAGGTAGTCGTGGCTCGGTAAATTGAAGACGTAGGGGATAAACTCGTTTGCCAAATTAAACACAGCGATACATTTAATGGGGGTTTATTAATAAAAAAAATAACAAAAAGAGATACACAAAAACAAAATAATCGTGCGAAATATAATTAAATGGTGTAAATAAATAACAAAAATGTATCGATTCTCTTACCTTGAAAAAAAAATAATCCTTAATAATTTGTATGTCGGTGTCGCGTCACTAATAATATTAAAGAATTTTATTTTTAATGATTTTATAACTTGGAACTTTTTATATTTGAAAATGAATACTTCAATAAAACACTTAATTTAAATTCAAAAATCAAACCGGCGTGAAGTATTTAGCTCGTGAAAATTTAAGAAGCGACTGACCATTTGACTAATTTTTGAGTCGTATTTATGGGAATTTCGTCCCTTAGGGGAAGAACTTATCAAATGATAAATTAGTTTTTAGGTTGAAGACTGACCCCTGCGGTCGTATTTCTGTCAAGTTAATTTCCTTTTTAAGTAAGAGAATCGATTTGGGCTTAAATTTAATATTTCTAAAGCTATATATATGTCGACATTTCTATGATAAAAGATAAAAACAGTCTCTTTCAATTGATTTCGTCGTAATTGTAAATCTTAATTTAGTGAAAATAATGCAATTTCACCGGTTGTTAATTTCTAATTATTGATTTATTGCTTCTAAAGATATTAATTGAATCTTTGCTAATATTTTTGATTACTCAGTGATCTTTTAAAGTTCATTAGGGCGAGAATCGCATGAATCCCATAAAGATAAAAAATATTTTAAGAAACTTTTGTGACAGTTTGAATCAATTAAAAGAGATTGTGGTAGGTCGTAAAAATTAATGGGTTTTGTTTAACATATACAGGGTGGTTACTACATTTTCCCCCCTTTCGAAAAATAGCACGTGTTTTTGGAAGCACGTGTTCCTTTTCCATCCTCTATACAAACCATACACAAATAGCAAAAAACAAACAGAAAATAAGAGAACATAATAGTGAGGAGAATTACGTTATTAATTTGGTTACAATTTATAAAACTATAGAATCTTAATCCTAAAAATAAAAATACATTTATATGAAATATCCCTTTGTAGTTACGCTTTAGAAAACAAAAAGGATTTGTATAATTAGCGCGAGCAATAATCCACTATGTCACTGAAAGAGTTTATGAGTTATGAAAGGTTGCACTGTCGATCCATAAAGTTCATCTGATGACGACTTAGAGTGCGCGCACTGTGTCTTTTATTTCCACTACGAAAAGTTTATTATTGAACTATAACATTTGTTTATAACGATTTTTGGGTATACACTTTCCATCCTTTTATCCAGTACCTCTTTAACATGGGAGAGGTTTGCTGTTGGACCTGTGGCTGGACAATGATATTTGTTAATACTGTTTTCTGGCTTTATGCACTGAATGTCTTTTGACCGAGAACAATTAAGATTACTTTGAGGGTTGATTGAATTAACTATTTATTTATTTGGAATAGTTGCCATTATTTATAGCTTATTTTGATTTATTGAACTGGCTTTCTTTATTGTTTTTGTTTTAGTCTTCTTGATGATCTTGATTAATTTATTTTAATTGTTTTTAACTTTATTCGGTTGCACTATAATTTAAATATCGTTATGTTTTAAAGTTTATATATATTTCAATTAATTTTTTTTATAGAAAAATATTGCTTTTATTTTTTGCAAGTTTAATATTTTATTATGTTATCGTATTATTTCTGTTCATTATATGTGATGTTTTTGTTTAAGAATATACTGTAGCGTCTGGTGCCTTGAAGAAACACGAGAACACACACAATCGGTTTATGGTCACCTACCTTTATTTCGACTCTTACTTCTCAGGTTAATATGCGTCGGGATCTGATTCACCCAGCAACACTTTATTATACGAGCTTATGTCGAACGAATTCTTGATTCCAACAAAGATAAAACACAGTTGGATTCCGTTAACAAGTTTTTAATAAAATGAACAAATTCCAACATACAACATATAACGCAAACAATCTTTATATGAACTAATTTTCTACGCACTGAATAATAAATGGTAGCTAACCTGCTAATCGTATCGTGCGCACAATTTTCTTTCTTCTCTCTTCTAACTTCCAATCTCCTCACGATCCAACTCTCGTGCGGATTTGATCGTTCCACTATTTCCACTATGACCTCTTCTCATAGATCGGATAATCTGGTATCCGGATCTCACCTACGTATCCGTATGATATACGATCTCGAGTACAAATCTCTGTTGCCGACACCTTCCGTATTCCGCTATTTCAAGGAATCTTAATTTCTTAGAGGAATTATTTTCCTCTTGTAGCACCACCGTTTAATTCACGAATATAATTTATCTCAATTATATTTAGGTGAATCTCAATTGATTTCGCGACTGTGTCTCACAATACTAATTTGCGACCGTCACGTTTCGTGATCTCGATGATACTGTCTATTTACTTTATGTAACTTGCGTTACTATACGCTAGTTGCGTAGCTCCCAAAAGCGTACGAAGCGCCGTCTCGTGGATAAATTTTGTCAAAACTGGAATGGCCGAATGTTCATGTTTATATGGTAATATTATCAAAAATATTAATTATTTTTATTAATTTAAAATATTTCATTATGTAATAATTATTATAAACTGTACTAGTCGATCCTTTAAGTTTATGTTGGTACATAACCAAGATGAATTTTACTATACCTATAAAATAAAATAAACAATGTTTTGTTATCAAAATTTACAAGTTGCAACTAGCGTATAAACCCAAGTGTTTAGTTGAAATAATTCGCTTTTCACATTATGAATTCAGTGTCAGTTACTATTCAATGTGGTTATCAAAATATAAACATTATTGACTTTTTTCGTGGTAAATCGTTATCAAAAGGCAAGTAAATATAATTACAATACAAATTAATCTGGTAAGGTCTTCCAGGAAAACGGTAAAATGTTAAATCAGGATTCTTATTCTCTGATTTATTGCATCCAACTACACAAAAATACCTTTTTGCACTCATTTTTAAATCAACTTTTCTATATGAATCTACTACTTATGTCAATTTTTAAATCACATAAAATCGTCAGCACTACCAACCATAATGCTATTAAGTTATATAGGGCATAAATATAGAATATTATTTAAATTCAAATTTACTTCTTAATTCTTAATGTTTAATTCGTAATTAAACTATTACTTGTATTTAAAACCGTTTGCGTTCACCATCCTAGTTACGCTAAATTTGGCCACCAGGGCAGCGCCACTTGAGCTACGCAACTAGCGTATATAATTTTTGTTTTAAAACCGGAGCTTCTTATATTCTCGGTTTGTTTGTACATGGCCGACGGTTCTCTGGACGTTTGATTAATTTCCCCATGTTGTATATAACGTTTACATACAACATGTAACACGAACAACTTAAAATTAAATTCAAACGACAAAAAAAACAAACACATGCGAACAATGTGTTTGAACCTCCGGTATCCAACCGTAGTTCTTTCCTTGTTGGTACTAACCTATCCTCAATCTGGATAGCGCGTATCACAACAATACATATATTTATTCGACTCTGGCCTTTTATTCATATTTATCATGTTGAGCAGATCATTTTTTCAAATTCTTGAGAAATTTATTTAAAAGATATTTTCTATGTAAACTGCTTATTAAGTTTACTATAGAAAATATCTAATAAATAAATTTTTTAGAACTTGAAAAATAATTTTAAAAGAAAATTCGAAGTATATTAAAATGCTATGGTTATTCAAATTTCGCGGTAAATTTTTAGTTTGCCATCTAGACGTCGAGGAACGGTTGAGGGCTGTATTGCGCTTGTTTAAGAGCGCGCTGCGGAAAGAGAGAGAGGGAATGATGTTGAAAGACGGTCTAGGACGTTTCGGCGCAGCCGGTTCGGCGCGACCGTTCCGCCGCAGCCGGTTCGGCGCGGGCCGATTCGGCGCGAGGCCGGTTCGGCGCACACCCGGTTTGGCGCGGGGCGGTTCGGCGCGAGTCCGGTTCGGCGCGAGTCCGGTTCGGCGCGGGGCGGTTCGGCGCGATGCCGGTTCGGCGCAAGAAAAGAATCGTTATGGAAGTAGTTTGTTTTTTTTATTATTTGACTTCTATCTGATCATGGTTAATTAATTGTTTATTTAACTAATCAAACAAATTTTTTTAATATAATATTGATAGATAAATAATGTGGATCATAAATTTATTAATGTACAAAAGAAGAGGTTGTTATACCTAATAGCTGTAATGTTGCAATGATTGTTTTCCTATGCACTCATCTCGTAATTATAAGACAATCCTCGCAGATAGTCGATTATATCCCGATTCGCATAATCACTCACAATGGTTTTGATACGTTTATCAGCATCACGATATTTCTTTAATTTTTTTGGTGGCTCGTGACCTGCTAGTAGGTGTTCATAAAACATATCACGACCTTTCTGAATTTTTTTCAATCCGTCTATAAATTTCCACAAAATTGGATGATCCATTCCCATTTCCAATTGGAGGCGTCGATGGGCCGCCTCAGCATGGTTGTTTGTTCTATCCATGTCGTTCAAAACGCGATTATATAAAGACCACAATTCTGGGCTGAAAACTGCAGGCCTTCTACCATTTCCTCGACGATTCATTCGGCCAACATAAAAATCTTCAAACCATTGCAACAGTGGTTGTAGTTCGATAGGCAACACTCCAGCAAACCTGTCTATTGCATGATCTAAATCTGCAGTTGGTACAAATGCAAGAGACACCACCATTCTAGCATACAAAGCAAAATTAGAGTCTGTATTGTAGTTCCCAATTACATTGAAATTTGTGAGTTGTTTTTTCATATTTTTAGTCAAATGAAAAAAACATCCCGGCATTTCCGCTGTAGGAAATGCGTTTCTAAACGCAGAAATCGCAGCCAATTCAAAATCACATGAAATATGTACTGGATTCAAATTTGGTTCCAAATTTTTCAACATATCTAGCATTGTTGTGTATGTTGCAGCTTGTTTGTTAGGAAGAAGCGCGTATAACAATGGATGAACTCCTCCATATTTCTCCGCCAAGATTACATACACCTGCGAAAATAACGGTGGCGTAATTTTAAAGGTCCCATCTATAAACCAATGGTCACATTCGCTCAAAATGCGAAGGTTTCGTTCACGACCAAAAATAAGAATTCTTCCGGCAACTTGACCACTATCAGCCAGTAAAAAGTTTTCTTGAATACCGGGCTGGAGATCGTAAATTTTATATTTTTCAGGAATTATTAAATCTTGTACATTTTCAGGCGCGGGGGGAACAGCTTGCACAACATTTCTCGTCCTTCGGATTACTTTTCGTAATGCAGCGTGGTTTGGCATAGCGGCTAAAGCGCCTTCGGATAATTCGCCGAGGCAAGCATCAATAATTTGCGAAGTTCTTTCCGGAACATCTTCTTCAATTCTTCGCTTCATTGCAGATACAGCTACATCAACCTCAACTTTAGCTGCCGAACTGTCATGAGAATGATCATTAACCATTTTGACTACAATACCATTTTCAGTGTGAATTCGACCTTTGCAAGAGTCTTTCCTTTCACATCGCCAAAATATTTTCGATCCGGAAGCGCTCATACGATCAAAGATATATATGAATCCATTATTCGAGAACTTTTCCTTCTGGCGTTTACTTACAATATTTAACATTTTTGGATTAGCGAAGAGATCAAAATGATATTTTGAGTCACTACAGTTTTATAAAAATTTTGATACTGACAAAGTGTGGTGCATCATTTATATAGGTAAATTTTTTATCAGAAATACCAATCCAAGAAAATTTTCGGATTATCAAATTAGGGGCCGGCACGCCAGCCCGGACCGCTTAATAAAAAATTTGCTATTGATAACGTGGTGGTTCCTAATGTCTGCCTGATGAAAATTCAAGTTAATCTTTTAACTCCGAGGCGTAGAGCCGGGTGCTTGTGCTATATACGAATAGAAATTGAAACGCGCAAAAGGCGTAAGGAGGAAAATAATGGCGAGGTCCCATAAGAAAATGGAAGAATGTTTGTAAAAATGTAATCCTCCCCTTC
Organism: Podabrus alpinus; assembly: GCA_932274525.1. Lineage (NCBI taxonomy): Eukaryota > Metazoa > Arthropoda > Insecta > Coleoptera > Cantharidae > Podabrus > Podabrus alpinus. Next base: position 34,046,819 of record OW026452.1, read on the forward strand.
AAACGGATTTGTAAATCCCGAAAGATTGGGATAGCAATATTCAATATAGAATATAAATGCTACAAATAAAATAAGGCTCGCGCCGAACCGTCTCCGCGCCGAACCGGCATTGCGCCGAACCGCCCAGCGCCGAACCGGCTCGCGCCGAACCCGCTTGCGCCGAACCGGCCTCGCGCCGAACCGGTCCGCGCCGAACCGGCTGCGGCAAACGGTCGCGCCGAACCGGCTGCGCCAAAACGACCCATCCCGGTTGAAAGAAGCCTCTAATCTTTTGTACAAATTTAAAAAACTAAACGTCGTATCAATGTAATTCTTTTTTTATATTAATAAGAAAAGACTATTGAAGGCAATAACCAATTTTGAGCGCTTTAAATTAAAAGTAAATAGGTCAATTTAATTTATGAAAAAGGACAATTTTGAATTTTTATGACAACCGATCTTAATGAAACTTCGTTATTGCCTTCTGCAGATCATTATAAGGACAAAACCTGATTTTGAAGCGATTTCATAATCAATTATAGAAAACTTGTACAAAACTTGTAAATCAAAAAGTGCCCTTAGTGGAGTTTTAAACTATATAAAATCAACTTAATGCATAAAGCGTTCAAGGGTTCCCTAGATATGGCGCAAATCATTTTTTTAAATTTTTTAAATCTACAAAAGATTAGAGGCTTCTTTCAACATCATATCTACTGCTTCCCTCTCTCTCTTTCCGCAGCGCGCTCTTAACTAGGGATATTCACTTCTCCTAATTTTATATTCTTTGCACGCAATCGCCTCTGACTCAATCAATGTCGCCATTTTATAATTTTGTCTAGCAGTGATTTGTCAACTATAGCAGTAGTTTTCTAAATCGATAACATATAATCAATATAATCAACGCCTTCAATTAAGAAAAGTGATTTTGTACCTGTACAGTTACAGTGCTCCAACCTCCAAATGGAACCAGTTACCGATTTACTTGCAGCTCAAGTGCTACCTTCGGAAGAATCACAAATTGTAGAAAACGCAGGTAAATTTTTGGACACTACATATATTTCAATTAGCAATTTCGAAATTAAAACAGAAGAGGTGGAAGATGTGAAATTTGATTTAGAAGATTTGCATCATTCCATTGATATTAAAGAAGATACCGACGCTTCACAATCAACTCTGAACAGTTCAAATTTTTTCGAGTGTGCAATTTGTGGTTATAAACTTGCTCTTAAACAAACTTTAATACGTCATTTAAGAGCTCATGAAATAAAGGACAGGAAATTATTTATATGTAATATTTGTAACTTCAAATATGCCTACAAATCACAGTTTGAAATCCATTTAAGAACTCATACCGGCGAGAAACCATTTAGTTGTGACATTTGTGAGTATACTTGTGCACGGAAATCAGACTTACAAAGACATTTAAGAACTCATACCGGCGAGAAACCATATAGCTGCAATATTTGTGAGTATACTTGTGCAGATAAATCAAGCTTACGAATACATTTAAGAACTCACACCGGCGAAAAACCGTATAGTTGTGATATTTGTGAGTACACTTGTGCACGGAAATCACACTTAAAAGGACATTTAAAAACTCATACCGGCGAAAAACCGTTTAGTTGTCATATTTGTGAGTGTACTTGTGCACAGAAATCAGACTTACAAAGACATTTAAGAACTCACACCGGCGAAAAACCATTTAGTTGTGATATTTGTGTGTATACTTGTGCACGGAAATCAAACTTACAAAGACATTTAAGAACTCATACAGGCGAGAAACCATGTAGCTGCAATATTTGTGAGTATACTTGTGCTCAGATATCACACTTACAAACACATTTAAAAACTCATACCGGCGATAAACCGTTTAGTTGTGATATTTGTGTGTATACTTGTGCACATAAATCATCCTTGCAAAGACATTTAAGAACTCATACCGGCGAAAAACCGTTGAGTTGTGGAATTTGTGAGTATACTTGTGCACAGAAATCAGACTTACAAAGACATTTAAGAATTCATACCGGCGAAAAACCGTTTAGTTGTGATATTTGTGAGTATACTTGTGCAGATAAATCAAACTTACAAAGACATTTAAGAAAACATACCGGCGAGAAACCATTTTGTTGTGATATTTGTGAGTATACTTGTGCACAGAAATCATACTTACGAAAACATTTAAGAACTCATACCAGCAAAAAATTTAGTTGTCATATTTGTGAGTATACTTGTGTACAGAAATCAAACTTACAAAGACATTTAAAAACTCATACCGGAGAAAACCCGTTTAGTTGTTATAGTTGCGCCTATAAATGTGCACCTAAATTGCAATTTCAAAAGCATTTAAAATCTCATATGGAGTAGTAACCATAGACATATTGCTGTGATACTCTGCAAAAATGAAGTTTATTTTCACTTCCAAATAATTTTCCCTCCTTCATAACCCATACACTTTCAATTAAATACTTTTTATTTAGCTATTCAATTTATTCATAATATATTATAATATTTTTATAATTATTTCTCAGAATTACAAAATTATAGGCACCAGTTATCTGACCCACGTCCATTCACTTAAATGGCATTGTTCTGCAATGTGCTTATCTTACTTCCATCAGTAGCACTTCATTCAAACTAAAATATTTTTCTTCCAGTATAAATTACAAATTTTGGGGTATGAAATACGGGGTAATGTAAACTGCGCTCCAAAATACCTGCATTGTAAATTGCGCTCCGAGAGAAAAGGTTCACAGAAATCTGAAACATAAACTGCGCTCGCACCCCTTTAACAATGGGGTACCTACGTATACCTACTTATGTTGTTAGGGGTTATTGTAATTTAAAAACGACTTAATTACGAGTTAAAATCGAGTCAATTTTTCGTAAATGTTACCAAATTATGCATTTAATTGGACGTAAAACGGCCGGCGCCAGCCTTTTTGGCGCACGGTTTAAAAAATATTTTGACATCCCCTTAAAATTTGATAATTTACGGCGACCTGTAATTAACTTACTTATTTAAGGCGGTGTGACACTTGTATAAATTTACGTGTAAATTTCTACACCGTGTCAAACACGTAAATTTGCTTGTAAATTTTGTTGCAAATCTGCTAGCAAATTTTTTTGCGAGTGTGTTAGCCACTTGTGTAAAAATTTACACGTAAATTTACAATTTGCACATGCGCGTTCTGGTCAATTGAAAATTCGATCGGTAAGTGGCTATAAGAAGTTCCGGTGACCGACAATTGGGCGCGATTGATTGGGCGCAACGACAACTGGGCGCAAATACAATTGGGCGCGAGGGAGATTTATCTATTACGTATTAACTATTATAACTGATTGTAAGAATTTTTTTATAAAAAACTAATAGGTATTGCAATGATATTTACTTTGCCAATGGAAATTCATTAAATCGTGTAAAAATAAGAACTACAAACTTGCATGAGATTTCGTACCCGAAAGAGTAAATAATTCAAATTTAAGTTAAATCGGAAAGGTAAAATACAATTGAGATAAAAACAAGTTACAGAGAATACAAAGGTTTGAAAATAAAAATGTAAATGAGACAAAATTGAATCCTATAAATGTAGTAAAATTTAAATTTAGTTATAAGAATTTTAAAATTGTTAATTGGCTTAAATTAAAAGTGTTAGTTTATAATATGGTATCATGTTGCACGAACAGAAAAGTTTACATCTCGGAAAAATGTAGGACTCTTTTAAAAGTTGAACGAACGGGTTAAATGTGTGAACCTAAAAAAGACATGAAAACATTAGAAGTGACTGATGACAATTGATAAAAAAATGTAATACTTACAATTCGATATTTTGATCAAGGACGTTTGAGAAAATTTGGTAACCAAGGAGAATAAAAAAATAAAAAAAAGTTCCTTCCAAATTGATGAAAGCGGGTAGCTGGGCGAAATTTGCTCCCGACTTTAAATGGTTAAGAAAAGAGGAAAGAAGATAAAAAAAACATGTGATATGTAAATTTGAACTCCTGAGTAAAATAATTACACTATTGCGAAAAGTTTAGTCACGGTTGTTACGTGCAAATCATAAAAGACAAAGTAAAAAATCATTACGTACCAGAAATAATAAAAATCAGTGTTAAAGTGCAAAGATTGATAAGAGTGGTGCAGCCTGAAAAATAGGATTGATCGGCACTTGGAGTTGAGTGAAAAGAAGCCACGAGTGGAGCAGAGAGGTTCACTGCATCACAGCAACAAGATAACTAAAGAAAAAAGCATAACAACTGTCGGTAAGAGAACAATTATACCACTATTTATTTAACGAGAAAGATACGCGGTCAATTTAAAAGGAAGTGCAACGAAAGAAAACGGTATTTAAATTTAAATTGTGGGGAATTAATTGAGAAAACATTGTTTGAATTTGTATTTGTTTAATAATTTATTTGTTGTTCAATATATGTTACATTTTGCTGAATTTAGGATTTTTTTTGAGAACATTTGTATTCTTGAATTATTAAGTCCACAGAGTAAGCTAGAGAGGAAAATTATCCAGAACTACTTGACAGGTAGGAAATCACATGCAAGTAAACAAAAGATAAATTTGAGTTGGATAAGGAAGAATGGGGCATTGAAAAAGGCACGGATAACACTGTATATTTATTGGCGACCAACGAGAGGGCGTTTTGAAAACGGGACAAAGCTCGAACCCACGACTAGATAAGGGGTAGGTTGAATAAATATAAACGAGGGTAAATAAATTATTTAAAAATGGAGACTAGGCATAGTAAAAAAGGGGAGGAAAAAGAAAGTGAGATGATGATGTTTATGAAAAAATGGGAAGAAGAAAATAAGAAACGAGAAGAAGCTGATAAGAAACGAGATGAAGAAAATAAATTACGAGAGGAGAAACGAGATGAAGAAAACAAGTTACGAGAAGCAGAAAATAAAATCGAACGACAAGAAGAGTTAAAGAAGCTTCAGGAAGATTTATGTGGCAAAATGGATGAAATTGAGAAGAAACGGGAGGAAGAACATAAGAAGAATAATGAAAGGCTAGAAAAACTGTACAATACAACTGAAGAAATTAAACAAAAGGCTACAAAAGATAAATTTGAGTTGGATAAGGAAGAATGGGACATTGAAATAAAAGATGAAAAGGTACGCATGAAGAGTAAATTTGGAGAGATCAAAAGAGAAATACAAGAAGTAGAATCTAAATGTGAGGAGAAAAGTAGAAAAGATTACAGAAAACGGGTACAAATGATATTTCATAAAGTACGGGAAAAACGAAAATTTAAAACAAGAGACGTGCAAACGAATGTTAAAATAAATTTGCAAAAGCGGAATAATTTAAAAACACAAAACAGGTTGGTGAATAAAAGTAAAACATTTAAATTTAATAGCTAAAAAAGTACAATTGGATAATAATCGAGTTAAATTGATAAATTATTTACAAAACAGTGACAATGAGAAAAGTCAAAATAATAATAAAAATAAAAGTGACAGAGACATTCCAAACAAATTTAATAATCGAAATGACTTTAAATTTGACAAAGTGCAACGGTGTAATAAGATTCGTCCTTGGTAAATGTCAAAATTTAAACAATAGCCCGAGGGAAGTGCTAATGACCAAGCTTTGAACCCAAAGCGTACTGGTTTTCCTCGGATAAATTGTTTACAGCTGTTTCTTGCAAAATACGGAATCATTGATTCGTCAATTGATACATAAGAGTTTATTGGTGCATATCTGAGAAACAAAGTGTTTAGCTTATCAAGTAATGGACGAAGTTTGCATATCTTATCATTTGGAGTTAGATTATTGTTGTCCGCAGCATGAATATATCTAAATATTTCTTCAAATCTATTGCGTCTCATAGAATTGGAAACTAGAATATTATGACTATCATCTCGCGTTTCCCAAAACATTCTTCTTCGCGGTACATGAACATAGCCGCTGATATACAATATGGCTATAAATGCATACATCTCATCGATGCTTAACTCCAGCCTATAACCTTTAGTTGCAGCGTACATTACTGTGTATTTAACCAATAGGGAAGATGCATACATTTTTTTTATAGCGTAGTTGAATCAAAAATAACTAAATATACTAATTAATGCTATTTAATTTATTTATTTTCGTTTTGATAATAATTTAAAAAATATTTAAAAATCCGTCAATTTGAATTGAACGAAACGACCGCGCAATTTGCCACAGAACGTGTGACGTCACAGTTTAATTTTACATTCATTTATATTATTTTTCTGTGGTTTTGTGCTTTGAAAGTTGAAGTTTGTTAGTGTCAAAAGCTGTTATTTATCATAATTAAATCAATTAAAAACAAGAAAGTTAAAAAAGTACTTTACACGAGTATTGTAAACATGAAAGTGAGGTTATTGTTATTGTGCCGGTGACTTCGTTGCGTTTAAGGTCACATGATTTATTTTAAATTATTATTGAATTTTAAAATGGATTATTTATAACAATATACAATAAATATACCGAGACGGTAATCAGCTTAAGCGGTTAAGTGCATTGCTGCTAAAGCTGAATGCCCGGTTCGACTCCGGGCTCAGTAAAAACTTTATTCTGACCGTCTCCCCTCGGAAGGCAATGGCAAACCACCGAGGTGTAATATGCCAAGAATAGCCTCTCTGGAGATGAAGTGTATACACTTCCCGCGGTTCGGAGCCCGCGTTAAATAAGTAGGTCCCCTATGTGTGTGATAGTACTACAAATGCACAACACATACATAGGAGAGAGGTCGCCAACATCCGTTAACGGATAGGCACCTGAAGAAGAAGAATACAATAAATAGAAGTTATTTTTGCTGATTTGATATTTAATATATAGGATTAATCGGAAAATACTGTTTTAACTAAAATTTTTTTTTCATGCATGTTCCCCATTGTTCTATTACAGTAGGACTTAAAAATAATTCGAAAAATTCTATGGGTTCACTGTCTTCAGACATGGTCAAAATTGGCAACTTCTCTTCATTCTTTTGATTTGTCACACCGTTCCCTAAATCTCCTTTCTTCCATTGACGTGCTACGGCAGGTGTATTTTTTCTCTTTTTAGGTGGTTCTTTACTCGTTGAGGGTGCCACATCTTCTTGATCATTTTCATATTCATCATCGCTTGAAGGGAGATTGGTTTCTGTTGGAGCTTGCAATTGATTACGATTTAATAGATCCGGATCGTTGCAATCCTCGTCTCCCGAATCGCCATCGGTTTCCATCCCAGCATCATCGGGCGGGCATATAAATATACTGTCCGGAACCTCGTTATTTTCGTCTAAATTTTCAATTTCTTCTAATAATTGTGCAGTTGTAAGTGGTTGTTTCCTTTAAGAAAGGAAATGACTATTAGTAGGGCATTTTCCCAAGGGTTCCGACCCTTGTGACGATGGGGGGCGGGGGGTTTCAAAAATTGTGACGTCACAAAAATTATTATTGCTTTTATTTCTCTCTCTCTCTAAAAACGTAAAAGCTTCTTGAAATGTCGAGTTGGTAACAGGTAGCTTTGATAAAAATATGTTTTACACATTCAATAATTGGTTTCCATATTTCCAGCGTCCAGATATTGGTCAGGCCCGTCTTTCGTATAATTTCCATCTTTGTTGATCAGTGTCGGCTCTTGTATGATTTTCATTTCTTCTAACATACATATTAATATTATTTTTTCTCATTAGATTCTACTGGAATCGAATCATTGGTTTGTCGACGGTACATTCTCTACGGCCCCCCATTTGTTTTACCAAATATATGTAATAATGGCGGAAAAATTTGGCGGAGTTCATCCTGTGGCATACGCTCTCTTGCCAAATAAGCAAACTGGAACATACGCCCGAATGATTGGTTTACTGAAAAATGTGCAACCGAATTTAAATCCAAGAAAAATTTCAATTGATTTTGAACTGGCAGCCATTAACGCCTTCAGGGAAGCATTTCCAGATGCTGAAATTCTGGGGTGTTTGTTTCACCTCACTAAAAATTTAAAAAAGCATTTGGGTGAACTTCACCTAACGGGCAGATACAATAACGACGCTGATTTTGCGCTGCAAGCGCGTATGATCACGTCGTTAGCGTTTGTTCCAATAGAAGGGTTAGATGACGCAATTGAAGAGTTATCCCACGTATTGACACCTGAACTGGAACCGTTGCTACAATGGTTTGAAGATTCGTATGTAGGACGTCCAAATCGTAGAGGCAATGGAAGGCGGCCGGCGATTTTTTCTCCAGATTTGTGGTCAGTATATAATCGCGTGTTAACTGGCACAGATCGAACGAACAATCATGCTGAAGCGGCACATAGAAGATTAAAAACAGAGCTGAGCATGGATCACCCAAACATCTGGAAATTAATTTCTAGTTTGAAAATTATTCAACGTGGGCGAGATGTATTTTATGAACACTTAGTTTCCGGCAACAATCCACCTAATACTCAGAAAAGGAAATACTTGGAGGCTGATTCGCGCATCAAGAATCTAGTAGAGGATTACGCGAATAGAAGTGTTATAGACTTTTTGCGAGGCATTTCCCATAATTATGAAATGAATTCCTGATCAGTTGGGTACTATATTAATAGGCATTGTTATTATTTGTAAAAGTTAGAAGGAATAAACATTTTAAAAACATTTACTTTAAATTTTTAATTATAATTTTTTTTATTGGCTAAATAAACATTATTTCTAAATTTTAGTGGAAGTTAGAAGGAATAAACATTTTAAAAACATTTAGTTTAAATTTTTAATTATAATTTTTTTTATTGGCTAAATAAACATTTCTAGATTTAGTTACGTAAATAATAGTTATTTAGAAAAAAAATTCTTACAATCAGTTATAATAAGTAATATGTAATGGATAAATCTTCCCTCGCGCCCAATTGTATTTGCGTCCAGTTGTCGCTGCAGCCAATCGATCGCGCCCAATTGTACTAGACCGAAGAAGTTCGTATGTCTGGTCGCCTTGTGTTGTTTAATACTAAAAGAAACGTGATAATGGATTCAAAATGGCAATTAATCCATTAATACCCAAGGGTCGAAAATAAAACTAATTTTATGTTTTTACTGCATTTTATTACTTATCATGTACTCAATAAGAAATTTATAAAGTTAAAAAAAATTATACATTTGTAGTATTTTTACAAAATAGTGTTGCATAAAAATATGTATTATTGGTAAAGCACGGATTTGTCAACCCGAATTTCAAAATTACCTAGAGATTCTGAAAGCTGACGGTTTATATAATACAATAAAAAAAATTGCCGTAAATTCGGAAGTTTTAACCTGTATGAAATTTCATAAATTCATAATCATAAATATGCAAAAATTAAATTTTGTGATTATATCGACATATTTCATATAAAACATAATTAATGTTCTGTTGAGAATAAATTGTAGCAGCTGTAAAGTCATTTTGTTCAATAACATAATAAAAAATTAATTATTTTAAAAATGTTGCATATACGCAACGTTGGGGATTAATGGGTTAATGCCAATTCAAACTTTTGCCAACAGACAAAAACACAACACAAGAAAAAATAGACCACACCTTCGAATATTCTTCTGCGCAATTTTACACGCACAACTTGCGAGAAAATATAGAAATATTCCTACAGCTCCACCAAGCTTAGAAAGGACGCGGCAAATATGCCAACTAATTTGATAAAAATTTGAATGAACCAATGAACGTTGAGTTATTTATCAAGTACATTCTGTTGTAAAAGTTACAAATAATTGCGTGTGTTTACATTTGTCGTGATTTTTTGTGTAATTCGATTTCGTGTTATTTCTATTTTGTGTTCTTTTCAGAACAAATCTTTATAGTTATATTTAATAAATCATTTTACTTAGTAAATTGAACATATTATTTAGTAAGTACTTTTTAGGTTAGAATACACTTATTTCTTCATCTGTGTGTACATTTTAAATTTTAGCAGCGCCTGACACGCCCCTCCAGGGCTCTTCTTAGCTTGGTGGAGCTGTACAAAATATTTACACGTAAATCTACACGCAAATTTACACAAGTGTCACACCGCCTTTATTGGTGGCAGTTTCATGTAAAAACTTAACGAGATTCCGCGCGTCGCTCATTTTGTTGTCGGTACGCGTGGAATGAATGACCCTAACACTTAGTGTATTTTGCACCGGCAGAAGCACCACGACTCTCGTACCTGCAACATCGATTATTTTTTGTCTTTACGCGATTTTTAGGGTCCCTAAGTTCCCGGTTTCCTTCATCCCGGTTTTCTTGATGGTAGGCACTTCAAATTTGTTTAGCTTTATGCCGCGGAGCGGCGACGGCGATGAAAAACCGGGCGGATTGGGTTTTTCTATGCACATAGTTCTGGCCGGGTCGGAACCACCCTAAAAAGTAATTAGCACCATCAAAAGCAAGGCCTAGGTTTTCCCCATAGTTGTTTATGTTTATTTAGAGATCTTATTCTTAAAATATTTTAATAAAAGTGTAATGTATGCGCATGTGTGCGCAATGAAACATGGTCAGTTATGTATGATCCGCCATGTTACAAGCATAAAAGGTTTTTGATTATAATAAAGGTTTTGTTAATTATTAGAGTATTATTGAGAATACATTACAGTGGCGACGAGTGAACTCACGGGGGAGCATTAGTAATAATTGTAACGAGTAATAGTAATTATAGTAAAAATGTCAGTAACACCGGCGCCGGTAGTGACAAATTCTAGGGTAGAAAATGTCGGACACCTGGGGGAGTTCGATGCAACAAACGCGATATGGCCGATATATAAAAGACGCATGGAAAATTATTTCATAGCAAATGAAATAACAGATGATATTAGAAAAAGGGCAATTTTGTTGAATTTGTTAACAGAAGATACGTATCAATTGATACATAATTTATGTCTGCCAACACCACCAGAAGAAAAAACGTACAGTCAATTAATTCAGTTAATAAGTGATCATTTTAAATCGGCGGTAGCAGTGTTTGCAGCGAGGTATAAATTTTACAATGCAAAAAAGGAAGATAATGAATCGGCAAAAGAGTGGATCGCGAGATTAAGAAGTTTGGCGGGCACATGTGAATTTGACGCCATAATGTTACAAACAGTTTTACGAGATTTATTTATTGTGGGTTATGATCCAGGGGCGGTTCAAGATCGTTTATTAGAAGAAAGTAAAAACACAAAGTTGGAGGATGTGGTATCAATTGCGATGGCAAAATCAGCGGTTAAACCAAGAGAGTTGGTGTTACGCAGCGTGAAACAGGAACCGGAAGTGCATTTTGTATATCCAGCGGACAAGGGTGTGCAGAAGAAGTGGACTAAGGGTACAGCATCTATGGATCCAAGGGAATCAAGAAGCAGGGTATCGACCTCGTATCCTTCAGTAGCTGCAAGAAGTGCGTGCAGGGTTTGTGGTAGACAAAATCATGCGACCGAGAGGTGTACGTTCAAAGAATATGTGTGTCATTCCTGTGGGAGGAAAGGCCATTTAGCAGCAGTGTGTCATAATAAAAGGAAGGTAAATTTTCAAAATTATTTGAATTCCTCGGAGGATTGTTTGTTTAATTTAGAATCAAGGACGAATCCAATATTGCTAGAGGTGGAAGTGGAAAAGGTTAAATGTACATTTAATTTAGATACAGGATCAACTTTGACTGTTGTTCCTGAAGTTTTTTATTTAGAAAATTTTAAAGATAAACCTTTATTTCAAACGAACAAGATTTTTAAGTTGTATAATGGTGGTAAAATTGTACCGTTGGGTTATATAATTTGTAAGGTAAAATTCCAACGTGAGGAAAGAGATTTAAAATTATATGTAATTGAAAGCGCTGCAGGACCCCCCCTGCTGGGACGCGATTTTTTTAATCAGTTCGAGCTTGGCATATCGCAATTGAATTTTTTAGAATCTCCCAGAGATTTGAAATATTTGATTAAAAAGTTTAAGGATGTTTTCGCTCCTGGAATGGGTACTTTTACAAAGGGAGTAATTTCAATTAAATGGAGATCAGATAATGTTGCTCCGCGTTTTTTTAGAGCCCGTCCTTTGCCGTTTGCAATAACCAAGAAGGTAGAGGCGGAGTTGGAAAGGTTGCAAGGGTTGGGTGTTATAGAACCGGTGGATTACAGTCCATTTGGAACGCCTATCGTTCCAGTATTAAAAAAAGACGGCACCGTCCGTATTTGTGGGGATTTTAAAGTAACTCTCAACCCATTTATTGAAATTGATCAATATCCACTGCCACGTATAAATGAATTATTTGTGAAACTTCAAGGTGGGGTGCAATTTTCAAAACTAGATTTGTCAAATGCGTATCAGCAAATTCTTTTAGATGAAGAATCAAAAAAGTTGGTAACCATATCTACGCATAAGGGGTTGTTTCAATTTAACAGGGCACCTTTTGGAATTGCCAGTATCCCGGCAAAATTTCAAAAAATCATGGAATCTTTGTTATTAGATATAGAGGGGGTGGTAGTATTTCTGGATGATATCCTGGTCACGGGAAGAAATAGTAAGGAACATTTGTGGAGGTTGGAAAAGGTTTTAAGTAGGTTACAGGATGCGGGTTTGAAGGTGTCGTGGAACAAATGTAAATTTTTTATGAGAGAGGTTTCGTATTTAGGATTTACGATTAATCAGGAAGGGTTACATACGGCAAAAGAAAAGGTAGAAGCAATTGTACAGGCACCTACACCGGAAAATATCACACAATTAAAGTCAATTTTAGGGTTAATTAACTATTATGGCCAATTTGTACCAAATTTAGCTTCTGTGATGCATCCTCTGTACAACTTACTGAAGAGTGGTAGTGAGTGGCTTTGGACACCTAAATGTGAGGAAGCTTTTAAAAAAATTAAAGAGTTGCTGACGGTGGCACCAATTTTAGCACATTATAATCCCTCTTTGGTGATTAAATTAAGTACCGATGCCAGTCAATATGGAATCGGAGGCATGATAAGTCATGTGTTTGCTGATGGCAGTGAGAGGCCCGTAGCCTATGCGTCGCGTACTTTATCAAAGGCGGAAGAAAAATATAGTCAACTGGAAAAGGAGGCGTTGGCAATAATTTTTTCTTTGGGGAAATTTAACCAATATTTATACGGTAGGAAATTTACGCTATTAACAGATAGTAAAGCGTTGACAACCATTTTTCACCCCGCAAAAAGTATTCCGCAGTTTTCAGCTAATCGCTTACGCAGATGGGCACTTATTTTATCAAATTATCAGTACGACATTAAGTTTGTGGATTCCCAACATAATTATGCAGATTGTTTGTCGCGGTTACCGATAAAAATTTTAAATGATGAAGGGGTAGACACAGATATAGATTTCATTAATTATTTTTCAACAAATGAACACTTTCCATTAAATTTTAAGACAGTACAGAAAGCTACGTTAGGTGATGAAACATTGAGTCAAATTAAGGCATATTTGAGTGATGGATGGCCGGAAAGACATAATGAACAATTAAAACAGTTTTACCGGGTTAGAAATGAGTTAAGTATAGAGGCGGAGTGTTTATTGTGGAATAATCGTTTAATCATACCAAAAATATTGCAAAGAAGCATATTAGAAGATTTGCATAAGTCTCATTTGGGGATAGTAAAAATGAAAAGTTTAGCACGTTCTTATTTTTGGTGGCCAGGGTTGGACGGAGAAATTGAAAATATTTGCGGGACATGTCAAAATTGTAGGTTAAATAAAAGCAATCCTAACAAAGCAGTGTTAGAAAATTGGCATTTTCCGGGGGAGGTTTGGAACAGACTACATTTAGATTTTATGGGACCATTTTTGGGTAAACAGTTTTTAATATTAATTGATGCTCACTCCAAGTGGATGGAGGTGTTTCCTCTTCATTCAATTACATCGAAGGCCACAATAGAGGTATTGAGGTCAACGTTTGCAAGGTTTGGTTTGCCCAAACAAATAGTAACGGATAACGCCCAGACTTTTTGTTCTACTGAATTTCAAAACTTTTTGACAGGAAATAATATAATCCATACTACATCTCCTCCCTTTCAACCCTCATCTAATGGGGCAGCCGAAAATGCGGTGAAAACGGTAAAGGGGGCTCTCAAGAGCGCTGTAGGTAATGGCAACGCGATAGATTTAAATAAAGTCCTTTGTAATTTGTTGTTCGATTATCACGTTACTCCCCATTGTACTACAGGGGTCAGTCCAGCGAGTTTAATGTTTGGTAATAGGAAAATTAGGAGTAGATTTGATAATTTATTGCCGGATAAGGACACGGCAGTGCAGAATGTCAAGCAGACTGATATAAGAAATCGGGTCCTAAGACATCAAGATAAGCAAAAAACGTATCATGGGGGTAAACGATTTGTACAATTTGAATTGGGCGAGGCAGTGTTTGTTAAGGATTATCGAAATGTGCAAAAGCCAACTTGGATTAAGGGCGAAATATTTAAGAGAATTGCCAAATCTATATACTTGGTCAAGGTGGTCTCGCAGAATAACCTCATTTGGAAGAGACATATTAATCAAATTAAGAAATTTAAATTTAGAGATTCAGAATTTGTAGAAATACCACAAACTGACAGAGTTGTGGAGGTGGCAACTTCTCCAGTGGCACATATAGGTAACAACCGATCTAAACGTACGGTTAAACCCATAGAGCGGTTACAGTATACTTGAAGTTTTTTTTTATTATTTTTGTATTATATATTGTAACCATTGTAAATATTTGTAGAATGTTGTTTAGTTTTTTTTAAGGGGGAGAATGTAATGTATGCGCATATGTGCGCAATGAAACATGGTCAGTTATGTATGATCCGCCATGTTACAAGCATAAAAGGTTTTTGATTATAATAAAGGTTTTGTTAATTATTAGAGTATTATTGAGAATACATTACAAAAAGAATATTTAATATACGAATAAAGAAAATTTATTATTTACTTCAAAACTGCGAAAATTCGGCAGGTAGAAAAAAGTAGTAAATTACGCAAATTCGGCAGGTAGGAAAAATGAGTAATTAGGGGCAAATTTGCGCAGTTCACATTTCAGATTTCTGCCGACCTCTTTGCTTGGAGCGCAATTTACACTTGTACTTTTATTTCTACCTGCCCAATTTGCGCAATTTACACCTACCCTGTACACCCATCAAATATAGCGATATATTGCTGCGTTCTGCGTTAAATATTATTGTCCCCATCCGCTTGATTAAACTACTTCAAAATCTTTTAACTAAGATGCTCTGCTCTAACTTTTGGTAAGCAATGAGAGGCTTTGAAAAATAAAAAAAAAATTAAATTTAATTTAATATATATATATTGCCATGTAATCTTGTTTAATTGTAAACTGTTACTAACAAAATTACAATGACACTTATTAAAAATGCACCAGCTAGCAGATGAGACATTCAGGGTCAAAGGTGAGTTCCTATACTCAATTGCAACACTCATAAGTCAACTTACTTTAAATCTTTCTTATAAAGACTATTAGATTAAGAGAATACGAAAAATTGTATATGCCTTTCTCCGTGATCCAATACTGCAATTTTGAAATTAAACGCATACGTAGTCAAGTGAAAAACAATGTAATTTATTGAACATAATAAAATTTGAAAAACAAATATTGATTTTATCATTAACAAATTAAATTGTACAAACGAAATAATTTTAATTTATAAAACCCCAATGTTTTGCATAACCGAACTAAATAGCGCAATAATTCGTCTATTTCGAATAAAGAAATTTTACGCACAAAAATTCTTACCCGGGTATATTCGTTCTTTCGTACTCGCACTATCTCGGAGTTGCACGTGTAGCGTTGGTGTCTTCGTTTTTTGATACAGCTTCCAAAATTGACTCGACCAAATGAGCAGAAATGACCGTTGAACAAATCTTCGATCTCGGGCCGTCCAATCAATCACAGGTAAGTTGATTTTCTTATTTTCTACTATTAATATCATTAAATTTTATAAATTCCCATAAAATTCTCAATTGTTCCAATTTTTCTAAATTCACTTTTTGTTCCAATAACCAAAATCTCCAATCTTAATTATCAAAACCGTTAAAAAAATTATTCCATAAATTTCCAGAATATTTTCTTTTTCCACAATTAGCTTGATAGTTTCAATTAAATTAACTAAATCTTCAAATTAATCTTATAATTTACTCAAATAACTTAATCTCTTTGCATTATCAGCTCGCTGAGTATTAACTTCAAAAACGTCTTCCCACAACCATCGACGAGACGCCACTTTTCAATTTTCCAAAATTGTCTTCCCAACGCTATCACTCGCGCATGTACTTTTCGAACCGCCACTTATTTTAAATTTAAAATCCTATATTTACAAATAAATTAATTAACTTAATTTGTTATTTTATTTCCTTGAACAAACTCTTACCAATATTTATCTTTTTACATTTTGTTTTTATTTTTCAGGGTTAGCAGCGTATGCATCTTTTGTCTTCCTGAGGCAAGGCAGTTAGTTACATTTAAGGATCACGGAAAACCCAGATACAACTATTTAACTGACAATTTTAGTCTGAACCAATGAAAGGACCTCATGAGCGTTGCAATCTTTGAATAAATGACCCAAAAATCATCCCCTATTGAGCAGACCATGACAACAAAATCCCCTAAATTATTTTACCAAAATCTGTGAAAAAAGGATTGAGCCAGATTTTGTAAAATCATTTCCACAAACATCTCACAACTTGCAAAAATTTAAGGCTACCGGTAAGTAAATTATAATTTAATTAATAATGTTCTATTTCCTATATAATAAACAAAACAAACCTAATCTTATTTACATTCCCAATTAATTTTGATCAAATAAACTTTCAAATTAGTGACTAATAATAGATCAAATCAAACAAATCAAAATTTCCTTTTAAAATAATTCTTAAATAAAATTTATTTATTTACAAAAATTTGTTTAATCTTATCAGAGTCATTGATCCCAATTGTATTAGAATTCAATTGAATTTTGTTTCAAATATTAAACTCATTAAAGTGATCTCCATTATTAATTGTAATGAAGTAAAATAATTTGTTCAATTAATCATTAGTACTATCTAGTTCATTATTCATGTCATAAGCATAAATTAAATTCAGATGAAATCTCCCACGAATCTTGTCAGAAACGGGATGCCTCAATTGATACGTGCAATCATTGATAATTTTATCCACCACATACGGGCCTTCGAATGGTAATTGCAATTTCTGACATAATCCCTGCTGTCTGTTACCAACTCTTAAACTTTTAACAATTACATATTCACCAATTTTAAATTAAGCACGCTTCTTTATTTTGTTGTTCATTTTTTTTAAATAATTTTCACTGTTCTTTTTTAATTTATTTCTGACTTTTTCTATTACTTCCAAATAATTAAATTCATTTTCTTCTAGCTTCCATGGTCTGGATGGAAATCGTCGCATCATTAAATAAAATGGAGTCTGTTCCGTGGCCGTCGAAGGTGTATTGTTGATATAATCTTCCACAGTTTGCAAGTGATGGTACCACGATGCATGATCCCGATATACTATTAGTCGTAACCACTTGATGGTCTCTTGAACATAACGCTCACTAAGATTCGCCTGAGGATGTCTGATCGAGCAATAAACCACCTTAATATCTTATTGATTCCAATAACTTTTGAATTTAATATTTTGAAAGTAAGTAGCGTTGTCTGCTAGGATTGTTTTGAGTTTAATTATGTTATCGCAATAATTTTGTAGGCAATTAATGGTGATGTCCGTAGTACACGATTTTGTAGGATATAATTTCACAAACTTGCTGAAGCAATCAACAACAACAAGGACATGTTTGTAATTGTATGCACTGGGTATCAGATTACCAATATAATCGATGGCTACCATCTCACCAGGATATTCAACATTCAAACTTTTTACCAAATCTTGATTATGAAAGTTCTTAAACTTTCCCAAATTGCATAGTGTACACTTGTTAATCGTGCGTTTTATAGTTTTAAGATCCTTCTTGCCAAAATAGTTTTCTCGAAAGCATAACCACAATTTGCGTACGCCCATGTGCCCAAAATCCAAATGTAGTCGTTTAGCTATTTCAATTATTGCATGTTCATCCAAAACATACAGCTCCAAACCCCTTATATTTTTTATGATTAATCCATCTTTCATGCTGAATCCTTTAATTATTCTTTCATTATTTTCATCAAAAAGCAATCTTATTTCTTCAAAGCATGTATTGGTCTGAGCATTTCGAACAAAATCCTCAGTGAAAGGATCATTATTGTGAGAATGAAACTTATTCATCGCAATTAGAATATCTTTTGTGCTGTTATTTGGTAGGTCTTTTCTACTTAGTGTATCTGCAATAATGTTATTCTTTCCTGATATGTGTTTAATCTCAAAGCTATACTCTTGAATTAATAAACTCCATCTGTAGACACGATTATTAGAGAAACGAGTTTTCATTAGAAAGGTAAGAGCAGAGTGGTCCGTATGAATCTCAAACGTTGCTCCCATTAAATAAAATTTTAATTTTACCAAAGCATACACAATCGCCAACATCTCTTTCTCGGTCGTTGTATAATTCAATTCGGATCCTTTTAATGTTCTTGATACGAAGTTAATCGGTACTTCTACATCGTCATGTATTTGCATCAAACAAGCCGCGACAGAAGTATCAGACGCATCTGTTTTCAAAATAAATTTTTTATTGAAGTCAGGATGAATGAGTCGAATATTTTTATATAGCGTAGATTTCATTTGAATGAAGGCTTCCTCCTTGTCTTTATCCCATAACCATTTAACATTTTTTTTAAATAAACCCAATAACGGAATAGTTAAATGAGAGTAATTCGGGACAAACTTCTTATAATAATTCATAAGACCAAGAAATCCTCTTAATGATCTTAAATTGTATGGTCTCGGATATTCACGTATATCCTTCAACCTATCATCATCAATCTGTAAACCGTTTTTTGACACGATGTAACCCAAATATTGTACTGAATCTTGGAAAAATTGACACTTTTCTAAATTTAGTTTTAAGCCACCGTTATTTAAGGCTTTCATAACGAGATTTACGTGATTTATGTGCTCGATATTATTGTCACTAAATATGATAATGTCATCAACATAATGGCCACAAAATGAATAATATCTGTTCAAAATGTTTTGTAATGCACCTATAAGTGCAGCGGAAGATGACGAGAAACCGAACGGAACCACCCTAAAAACAAACGTTGAACCGTCAATAGAAAACCCTGTGTACTTCTGTGACTCTTCATCTAATTTAATTAGCCAGAATGAGTTCTTCAGATCTAATTTAGTAAATATGGTCTTTCCTCCTAATCTCGCCAGCAAACTCTCAATCCCCTCTGGTGCTTCATGTTGAGGATAAGTAATCTCATTTAAATTTCTAGCATCTAAACATAAGCGCAAACTATTATCTTTTTTCTTTACTATTACCAGTGGATTTATGTACGCAGTTGGAGCCTTCTTTATGATTCCATCTTTAAGCATTTTATCAATTTCCTCCCAAACTTGATCTCTATAATTGTATGGGATCGGATAATTTCTACATTTAAATGGTTTCTCTTTTATAACTATCAATTTATGAACATAATCTTTTGCGATGCTTGCCTCATTATTAACTAATGCTGGATATTTCTTGATAATTTTTTCAGTGATCTCTCGACTTTCAGTTGGACAACTAATATTAACCCCCCTCCCCATTACATTACTAACATGACTAATTATTCTTGTATCTAATTCCTTCCCCATATTTGATCCCCTATTATTTTTATTTATTAATCCCCTACCATTCTTATCTTCCAAATCATTTTCCTTATTAATATTATTAACATCGTTCCCATTTAAACTAACCCCCAATTTTTTATTATTAACTTTTCCTAAATTTCCCATCTGATCCTTATCATTTTCATTACTAATATTATTAATATCATCTCTATTCAAATTAATCCCCATATTATTTTCATTAACATTTTTCAAATATTCCATATCATCCCCTATTTTTCCCAAATTATTAACCAATACTAATTCCCATCCAACTGTCTGTCTACCAACTCTGATCAATTTATCTTTAACATCTATTATCATATCGAAACTTTTAATGAGGTCCATGCCAAAAATACATCCTAATTTCAGTTCATTGATAATTAATAAAGCTCCATCTCTCTGCGTATCTCCAATTTTTATGTTTGCAACTAACATGCTACTAGAGTTAGAAAATTTTTTATTGTTTGCTGTTACCAAATTTACTTGTTTATTTTTAATTACTTTAATTTTTAATTGTTTCGGGTTACTATCAACTAAGTTACGATTATCAGAGCTATATCGCATATCTGATCGGTATAATGAACTCCAATTATTTGGATTAAAATTGCGTCTATTGTTTTGCCAACCATATTGCGATATCGAGATACCACGTCAATGGAAGTACGTTAATTAAGTTTCGGTAAAAATTTTGTTATTAATAAAGCATGTGACTTATCAAAGTAATAAGAAAACTTCGTCCGATACCAAGAAATTTAGTTCAAAGTCAAATGATTTGTAAAAAAGGGACATAAAGCAGGTTTGAATAAAATAAATTTAAAAATGTATCATTTAATAATTGTCTTTGTTGAAAATGTTAATTTATGGTAAATGAAAGATTGTTAGTAATAAGAAAGGTATTTCAAAAGTTAGAAATTTGTTAATTGATTGATTAATGTAGAAATTTATGTTATAGTTAAATTTAAATAAGTTTGTTAAATCATTACGTGAGTTCGACGTGTCACTAGTTAATGAACTGTGTATGGAAATTTCATGTCCAGCATCTTTATTTATTCAACCACGAAGCACTTAGGAAGAAGTCAATCCAATCTGGAAATAAAAAAAAAATTTTTACTTATAAAATTTTAACGAACCACAATTGGCTTAATCCATACCTGTACTGTGAAACTTCCGATAATATTGATTTTTCGATCAACCAATAAAATACGTCTATGCAAACATCGAGATTGCGATGAATTTCGAGAGAAAAATGAATAAAACAATCGAAGTGGGTTGGTGATAGATTTCACACGTGAATGGTGGCGAATTTTAATCGTCCTAATAAAAATTGAGATTATAGTAAAAATAATTAGTGAAAGTATAAAATACGAGTGTATAATTCAACAAAATAATTACTTACCTCCGTAAAGCTAAAAATAAGTTGAAAAACGTCAAGGATTGAAAATATTTCTGAAGAAATAAAGTTCACCACAAAACGAGGTCAACAAACTGCAGCTGGAAGTTTTTCATGGTAATGAACCCATTGAGTGTATTTTGGTGCGCAATTGTACCATCTCCAGTTCAAATAAAAGAAAATATTCCTGAATTTACTAAGGTATCGTGCACATTAAAATACAATTTTAATATAACTAAGTGAAATTTTCGGACTCCATACGACACGTGTTTTTCGTTATTTAACGTTCAGAATTTTATAATAGATTTAATAATAGAACTTTTTAATATAACAAAATCTTTATTTACATTTGTGTGCTAAATAAAAACATTAATAATTTTGTAACGAAAGATATTTATTTTGACCTGTTCCGCGCCATAATTTTATTTACAGTATTGGTAACGGAACGAACCCACCCTGTACAAGGTAAGATACATGCCCTACGAACCAGCTAAGCCGAGGCACATTATTTCATTAAATTGTATTTACAAAACTTCACATACTTTTCCATTGACGGGGTACAATTACGTACACCCATATAAAACATTAACGAACAGAACCTTTAACCCTATTAGCGAGGGGGAACATAGCACTTTTTGGCGTCACAACGTGGAGCTCGAGTAGACTCGACTAGGCAAAATTAGGTCATTGAAACGTAACGATTGAAATAATAGGGGGTACAATAACGTGGCAATTAGTAAAGTTATTTAGCTTAATTAGAACAATATTCTTACAAATTATTTTCATAACGTTTAACAAAAACATCAAAATTCTTCTTAAAATTAAAATAAAGGTACAGAAAATTTATAAATTAATAACTAATTCCTACGGTAAATTGATTAAACAAATAAGAAACAGCAACACGATGGCAGAAAAATCCGACCGAACGCAAAGGTACGAAAGGAAGAATCCTGAAGTGGTCGACACTAAAACAGAAGAAAATAAATTAGAAGAAGTTGCAATAATAACCGAGGAGGGAGAGCAAACGGAAAGCGAACCGTTAATACATTAGAGCTCGATGAGACGCCTAAAAAAGAAAAGAAATCAGAATTGCAAGAAATGCGAGAGATGATGAGGGCATTCATGGAAAGGTCCATCAATATTGAAGAAAAAGCAGAAGAAAGAAGTTCAAGACAAGAAAAGAATATAGCTACGTTGTGCAAAAATGCAAAAGAAGATAGAGAAAAAGCAGAGGAAAGAAGTTTAAGAAATGAAAAGAAAACGGAAGAAAACCAAAATACACTAGCCATGATGTGTGGAAAAGCAGACGAAGATAGGAAGGTGCTAACCGAGTTGTGCAAAAGTATGATAGCAACACAAGAAAGGTCAGCCAAAAGTGAACAGAGTCAGGAATCATTGCAAACATTTATAAAAGACATGTTACATAATGTAAGAAAAGAAAATGAAGAATTAATTAACAACAATGTGGAAGAACTTGAGAACAGCATGGAGACAATAAAAGTAAAGATTGAAAGAGATTTTTCGCACGAAGTTTGTAAGACAAATTCAAAAATACAAATAGTGGAAAACAATATGGGAGAAATATGTAAACTATTATCAATAATGAAGGGACAAGTAATGCCGGAAAATATAATTAACAATAAATTTATAGAAACCCGCGAGAAGTTAGAACAAAGAATGGATTCAAAAATAGAAATTTCGACAAAAGTTATGAATCAAAAAGTATGTGAACTAGTAAGTCAGGTAGATGAGAATATAAATGACCAGAGTGAAAAGTTAAGATTGGTTGAAAACATGGCAAGGACAAAAAGTGAAAGTGTTAATGGTGTAATAAACTTATCGGCTCTCCAAGACATTACGTGGCCGACAAACAACGGGCAAGCAATAAAGTTCTACGAAAAAGGGGACTTCAACCCTAAACAATTCATCAAATACGCGAATCGCAGCACAAGCCACATCCAAGACGTAAATAAATTTAAAAATTGTATTTGTTCAATGATGGGGGGTAGCGCGAAAAAATGGTTCGGATGCGTGCAAGATAAATTCAACGACTTCGAAGGGTTCGAAAGACTATTTTTAGACAGGTATTGGGACAAGCAAGTCCAAGGGCGAATACGCAGTGAATTAATGAACGGAAAATTTAAAGGGTACGGTCGCCGCAATGATTACGCGGAAAACATCATCAATGAAGTTACCCAACTCGAGCCGGAAGTGTTGGAAGAAGACATTGTTGAGTACTTAGCCAATCATTTCTGCCAAGACATAATTAACCGGGTAGCTCTTGAAAATATCAACACAATATCCGAATTATCAAAATTATTAAGAAGAACGGACGCGGTTAACTTGGAAGAGAGAGCCAATAGGCAAAATTATAACAACACGGATAGAAACTTCAATAATTATTCAGGGGGGCAAAACAATTCAAACAACCAACGCACTTACAACAACGGTAACGATAATCGTAATAGCCAGGATAATAGGTACAACCGGTATGAAAGATCGGAAAATTATAACCACAATAATTATTCGGGGAACAACAATTTAGAAAATCGTAGGGGCAACAATAACAATTTTAACTCAAATAATCGGGATAGTCAAGATAATCGTAATGGGGGGTACGATTCGAATAGAAACAATTCTGGTCATGGCAATTATTACGGAAATAATCGAAATTATAATCAGGGTTATCGCGGAAGATTCCAACGAGGGGGTCGATATGAAACAAACTGGCGCAACCACGATAATGATCAAAATGATCAGGATAATCAACGAGGGGAAGACGATCGTAATCAAAACACAAGGTCAGCGAATACAAATAATCGACCGATAAATAGTGTCACGGTAAATAGGACACCTGCTGTAGAAGAGGAAAACTCTCCACAGGATTTTCAATAAATGGCGTAATCAGGGATGTAAAGATAAGCTCGTATGAACATCCGAGAGAGTTTATCAACATAGACGACATGGGGGGTTTATATAATAATAATACGATAATTTCATCAACAGACCATATGGTAGGATACATTTACGTTCCAGATAATTATTTAGTAGAAGCAGGGGATGAAAATTTAAATAATAACGATATAGAAAATTTTGAAGAGTCAAATTTAAATAAAGCAATAAATTCGGTTACGCCAAACCATGATAAATTAGAATACGAGCGAAAGAGAAAAGAAAGGGCCAAAGAAAATGATAGATTGTATGAAGAATATAAAAAGAAAATACATGAGAAAAATCGAAAGAAAGGAGAAGATCGGAAAATTGCAAGAGAAAGTCGAAAAAGATTAGCAGAAGAGCAAGAGAGAACAGAAGAGATGTTATTAGCGATGGAGCAAGAAAGAGCAGAAGAGATGTTAAAGACACCAGAACAAAGAAAGAAAGAAGAAGAAAAGCTGAACAAAATTTTGGAAAATGGACGAGAATATTTAAAGAAATTAAATCAATTAAATATTGACCGTTTCAATATAAAAGAATGACTACAAAATAATGGCGAAACTTAAAAATATAAATAAGAAATTAACAACTTTTAAAATGACCGCTGAAGAAATAGTATAAAATAACAGGTACCGAAGATGTAAATTTGATTTGAAAATAAGGTACTAAGACGACAAGTGTAAATATGACTTTGTCTGAAAATATAATTTGACCAAGATGATAGAATTTTTTGAAAGAAATGCTACGTTTAAATAAATAGTAAATGGACGAAAGGAAATAATTATTAAAAATTTAATTCATTTGATGATGTTAATTTAAAAATGCGGGTATGAAAATTTATTTAGATAGATCAGATTGAATAGGTGAATTTATTCGGTGACAAATGCAAATGGAATAGGAAACAACGGTTTGAAAGAAAAGGGGTTTAAATAAAAAAAAAAAAAAAAAAAATGGGTATCACAAATAAGATGTCTAATATTGAAATATGTAGAATTATTATGAATTATTATTGTGAGGGAATATGATAAAGAGAATTTATAAATAAATATTATGAGATATTATGGGGGGAAAATGAATATGAAATATGATAATGATGTAGAATAAAGGAAATATTATGATAAAGAATTAAAAATAGGTGATACCAAAGATATTTATAAAAGAAAACCAATTAACAAAGGGGTAAGAAGAAACGAGATTTAAGTCACCGAAGTAAATAAAATAAAATAAATTTAAAAGATATTTAAATAAAGACAGGTAGAATAGATAAACTAAGGAATAAATTGTTAACAAGAGATTAAAATGAACAAGTAATTATAAAAAGAAAACAAATTAAATTAAATTAAAATTTCAAAACAACGAACAATAAACGTGTTAGTAGACAAACAATAAGTAATCTTGGTCAGATTCGTTAATTAAGTTAGTACATAGGATAGTTTATAATTTGAATATGATTAGTTAGTTTTGTTAGTTAATTTTTGAACATTAGATATGATTTATTGATTTAATTTTGATATCAGTTATAATTGTTAGTTAACAATATATTCAAAAGTTATTTATTGTTATGAATAAAAAGCACATAAATGTTAATTGTGGAATTTAACACAAAAATAGGTATTTTTCTTTTAAATTACAAATTAACAGGGGGTAAATGCGATATCGAGATACCACGTCAATGGAAGTACGTTAATTAAGTTTCGGTAAAAATTTTGTTATTAATAAAGCATGTGACTTATCAAAGTAATAAGAAAACTTCGTCCGATACCAAGAAATTTAGTTCAAAGTCAAATGATTTGTAAAAAAGGGACATAAAGCAGGTTTGAATAAAATAAATTTAAAAATGTATCATTTAATAATTGTCTTTGTTGAAAATGTTAATTTATGGTAAATGAAAGATTGTTAGTAATAAGAAAGGTATTTCAAAAGTTAGAAATTTGTTAATTGATTGATTAATGTAGAAATTTATGTTATAGTTAAATTTAAATAAGTTTGTTAAATCATTACGTGAGTTCGACGTGTCACTAGTTAATGAACTGTGTATGGAAATTTCATGTCCAGCATCTTTATTTATTCAACCACGAAGCACTTAGGAAGAAGTCAATCCAATCTGGAAATAAAAAAAAAATTTTTACTTATAAAATTTTAACGAACCACAATTGGCTTAATCCATACCTGTACTGTGAAACTTCCGATAATATTGATTTTTCGATCAACCAATAAAATACGTCTATGCAAACATCGAGATTGCGATGAATTTCGAGAGAAAAATGAATAAAACAATCGAAGTGGGTTGGTGATAGATTTCACACGTGAATGGTGGCGAATTTTAATCGTCCTAATAAAAATTGAGATTATAGTAAAAATAATTATTGAAAGTATAAAATACGAGTGTATAATTCAACAAAATAATTACTTACCTCCGTAAAGCTAAAAATAAGTTGAAAAACGTCAAGGATTGAAAATATTTCTGAAGAAATAAAGTTCACCACAAAACGAGGTCAACAAACTGCAGCTGGAAGTTTTTCATGGTAATGAACCCATTGAGTGTATTTTGGTGCGCAATTGTACCATCTCCAGTTCAAATAAAAGAAAATATTCCTGAATTTACTATGGTATCGTGCACATTAAAATACAATTTTAATATAACTAAGTGAAATTTTCGGACTCCATACGACACGTGTTTTTCGTTATTTAACGTTCAGAATTTTATAATAGATTTAATAATAGAACTTTTTAATATAACAAAATCTTTATTTACATTTGTGTGCTAAATAAAAACATTAATAATTTTGTAACGAAAGATATTTATTTTGACCTGTTCCGCGCCATAATTTTATTTACAGTATTGGTAACGGAACGAACCCACCCTGTACAAGGTAAGATACATGCCCTACGAACCAGCTAAGCCGAGGCACATTATTTCATTAAATTGTATTTACAAAACTTCACATACTTTTCCATTGACGGGGTACAATTACGTACACCCATATAAAACATTAACGAACAGAACCTTTAACCCCATTAGCGAGGGGGTTCATAGCAATATGTATCTCGATAGTTGTGTTGATCACTCTGCTCTCTTTCATAAAACTCTTGGTTAGGATACTTTGGATAATTGCGGAAATTAGAGTACTGCAATGTTATTTACTCTAACGGCACGAGTGATCTCCTACCCAGTAGAAAGTTGAGCAAATTAGAAATGATAAAAGTTAAATAAACGCAGCTTGACAAATACAAGTAAAAGAATAATTCCTGAATGATACGCACAAAGAAAATTAAAAGAGCATAAAAATTTTAATACACATAAATTTGTTAATTGTAAGAATTTCTAGTTTTAATAGAATTGTATGAATAGGTAGAATTAAGAAGTGCGTTGACAATATAATTATATGATTACGTGATTTAATAAATCGACGGGACACAAAATTTGCAGCGGGTGATCATCCGAGACATTTCGATGTATTGTGAACGAACTATTCTCGGAGCGACAGGTAGTACAAACAGCGAACGCTAAAACAATGATAAAAATAACGTGTAAATAATTTAATGACATTTAAATTAATTAATAATTTTATCAAAAGTGCGACATGGTCTTACCTTAAAAAGAAAGATCCAAGTAAGAAAAAACAGGAAGGTCGTCAAAGAACCTTGGAAACGGGATGATAAATAAAAAAAAGGTCTCTGAAGTGCGGGCTATTGAGCAGGTACGCGTAAAGCTGGTTTGATAGAAAAATC
Source organism: Podabrus alpinus (assembly GCA_932274525.1). Classification (NCBI taxonomy): domain Eukaryota; kingdom Metazoa; phylum Arthropoda; class Insecta; order Coleoptera; family Cantharidae; genus Podabrus; species Podabrus alpinus. The sequence goes on from OW026452.1 coordinate 34,074,560, forward strand.
GGTAAATTTGGTTAAAAAACCAAAGCAAATATTTACGGATTCCCTGAAAAGAAAAATAATAAAGATTCGTAATAAAAAGTGAGGTTAATTATAACCACAAGTATAAAAATTTTACTTATCTGGAATTTATCGAAAGTGATTGTGAGAAATTGGAGTGGATCAATCGTAGAATTGGGCACTGAAGAAAATATTCGAGAGCAAATTGATGATTTTTGTATAAAAAAAACACGAGGAACTGAGAGCAGTCAGGTATCCTGATTTTCAAGTACGTGAACGAAACCAAAAGTGAGACATCTGTTGATGGTAAGAGAACTAACAATATTAATAAAACCGTGAGTGGAATAATTTCAAATAAAATTAAAAAGTTTAATGCGCCACGTAAATAATTTGGGAAATACGCGTAGTTTTAAGTTGTTGTTAATAATTGTTGATTGTTTATTTTTTTAGATTAAGTTTTTCATGTTTCTTAAAAATTTATTCTTATGTGCATTAAAATTAAACCAATTATTAAAAAAATCCAAAAGCGTATCATTGAGGAATTAAATATTCCTACAAATTTTAAATTTTTCAGAATAAGCAAAAGAAGTCACTTTTGAGGTAAGGGTTTACTTATGCTTAATAGATAAAAAATAAACTGAGCAAAGCCGAGGTAACATAGCAGTACCTACCCATTGAAATTTCGGACCGTAGGCTTGGCTTCTACGTAGTTGCTGTCGAAACGTCTCAATAGAGCCGTAAATTCTCCAATGGACTCGATTTTCTCAATTATTACTCGGTTTACAATTTCTCTTTCAAAATGTCTTGATAAATATCGGATGATGTCCTTCTCTAACATAGGAGGATCTAATTTCATTACTGAGTTAATAATCTTTTCAACATATTCATTTCTTCTACCATGACCATGATATTTTCCCATCATCAATTCATCTCTGATTTTATCTTGTGTTTGTTCATCCCAATACCGCGCCAAAAATAATTTTTCAAATTCATCAAACGTTTTGAATTGGTCTTGAACAATACCATACCACTCACTTGCAGTTCCTTTTATCATGGACCCCAGAATATTTTTTATTTTATCCTGATCATAAATTTGATCTGTTATTCTCCTAGCATATTTTATAAATTTCTTTGGATTCATAGACCCTTGTTCATAAAATTTTAAATGTTTTTCTTGTCCTAGTTGCCAAGAAATATCGTGGATAAGAGTACGATTAATGGATTGTTCAGTGGTATCCACATGAAAAGTTCTATTTGTGTTTTTAATGTCAGACCATTCTTTTTGAATATTTTGTATTTTTGCTTTTATTTCTCCTACTGTCTTTTCTTGATTTAAACTATTGTAGGCAACTTTTTGATTAAGATCTACAATTTTATCATTGAGTTCATCTTTTATTTTTCTTAAGTGTTCTTTTCCAACTTGAATTGATTCGTCTCTTGCCTCTATAATTCTTTCAAACTGCTGATTAGAAACCCCTTCTGAAATTTCTTTTCTTATTTGTTGTAAACTTGAGTCTACTTTATCTTCAAATACTTTGCATATGTTATTTATAACTTGTTGTAATGCATTAACATCCATTGCTCCATTGTTAATCTCTGCTGTGTTTCTTCTTGTGCTTGTATGTGGTGGTGTATCACGAAATATTTGTTCTAATAAATCGCGATGTTCTCTATCACCCGTTGTCTCACTTATTCTATTAGCCCCCGTTTCTAATCCGTCGAATCTATTCAAGATTTCATCTGAAGAAGTCTGATTAATTTGTCCTTCCATTTTTAATTAAGAAAAAGAGAAAAAAAATATTTTTATGTTTTAACAATTAAATTAAATTAAGTATAATCTGTCGCAAATGTCAATTGATATCAATATCACCAAAACCAAATTTTTGTAATCTACCAATAATTTTTAATTTTTAGAGCAAATCTTTTATTTTTATCTTTATCACTCAGAACAAATTTTTAATTTTTAAAACAAATTTTCAACTTTTATCTATTATCTTTGAAACCAAACTTTTAATTTTTGAAGCAAATTTTGTGACTTATCAACTTTTACCTTAATCAAATTTAACTTTTTAAATATTATTCTTTTCAATTTAAAATGTCTAAACCTTAATTTTATTAATCTGACCAGAAAAATTTTTATTTTCAAAACTTTCTTTCCCCTCTAATTCAATTGAACAGAAGCAGTAGCAATTGAGATAGCCAGAGCCCCACGTTTGGTTAAGCCAATTTAAGTTGCCATGTAATCTTGTTTAATTGTAAACTGTTATTAACAAAATTACAATGACACTTATTAAAAATGCACCAGCTAGCAGATGAGACATTCAGGGTCAAAGGTGAGTTCCTATACTCAATTGCAACACTCATAAGTCAACTTACTTTAAATCTTTCTTATAAAGACTATTAGATTAAGAGAATACGAAAAATTGTATATGCCTTTCTCCGTGATCCAATACTGCAATTTTGAAATTAAACGCATACGTAGCCAAGTGAAAAACAATGTAATTTATTGAACATAATAAAATTTGAAAAACAAATATTGATTTTATCATTAACAAATTAAATTGTACAAACGAAATAATTTTAATTTATAAAACCCCAATGTTTTGCATAACCGAACTAAATAGCGCAATAATTCGTCTATTTCGAATAAAGAAATTTTACCCACAAAAATTCTTACCCGGGTATATTCGTTCTTTCGTACTCGCACTATCTCGGAGTTGCACGTGTAGCGTTGGTGTCTTCGTTTTTTGATACAGCTTCCAAAATTGACTCGACCAAATGAGCAGAAATGACCGTTGAACAAATCTTCGATCTCGGGCCGTCCAATCAATCACAGGTAAGTTGATTTTCTTATTTTCTACTATTAATATCATTAAATTTTATAAATTCCCATAAAATTCTCAATTGTTCCAATTTTTCTAAATTCACTTTTTGTTCCAATAACCAAAATCTCCAATCTTAATTATCAAAACCGTTAAAAAAATTATTCCATAAATTTCCAGAATATTTTCTTTTTCCACAATTAGCTTGATAGTTTCAATTAAATTAACTAAATCTTCAAATTAATCTTATAATTTACTCAAATAACTTAATCTCTTTGCATTATCAGCTCGCTGAGTATTAACTTCAAAAACGTCTTCCCACAACCATCGACGAGACGCCACTTTTCAATTTTCCAAAATTGTCTTCCCAACGCTATCACTCGCGCATGTACTTTTCGAACCGCCACTTATTTTAAATTTAAAATCCTATTTACAAATAAATTAATTAACTTAATTTGTTATTTTATTTCCTTGAACAAACTCTTACCAATATTTATCTTTTTACATTTTGTTTTTATTTTTCAGGGTTAGCAGCGTATGCATCTTTTGTCTTCCTGAGGCAAGGCAGTTAGTTACATTTAAGGATCACGGAAAACCCAGATACAACTATTTAACTGACAATTTTAGTCTGAACCAATGAAAGGACCTCATGAGCGTTGCAATCTTTGAATAAATGACCCAAAAATCATCCCCTATTGAGCAGACCATGACAATATATATATTGCGGTGGTCCAAAATGAGACCGTTTCAAGGAAAAGACACGATCGTATTCTAGTTAGTTTAGAGGCTATGATTTTGTTTGCTTAACTGTACCAGGGTTTGCAAGTACCTAAGATTTGAAAATGCTGTTGGTTCAAATTCACTATGAAACTCAAGTGAATTCTCTTCAGTGGAAGCTGTTTCGATAAAATAAAATGTAAGAGACAAACTATAAAAATAATGTTAAATATTTTCACTTTGCAGAGTAAACAAATCAAGTAATTTTAAAATCTGTTGAGTTAGGGAAAAGCGTAATAAACAGTGGGATAAATGAAGTGAATAATTTGTGTAAAAGGACGGGTTTATTAACCGACAAATTAGAAGAATTGGAAAAGTGCGCCTGCCCATGAGAATTTTGGAGATAAAAAGGAACTCACGATGTGCCTCTCGACACGTTAGGAGGTATTTTGAAGAGATTCGCATAATGTCAGTGAGAATAGAAACGTATTTGGATTTTTTATGAGTTGAATTTTGATGGTGTACGCCAGAGCATGTTAAGGAGATATTTTTGAGATGGTTAATGATTCGCAAAAGTAATAGTAAATTTGGGAAAGAGAAATTAATATTGAAAAGCTGTGACATCTGTTGGGTGAAAATTTTGATTGCGACTGGATAGTTTTTATGGTTATGGGTGAACGATGATGGAAAGTTCGAGTTATTCAATGCTTAGTAATTTACTTATTGGTTAAAGGAAGAATATTTCGTTGGGAACGATCAATGGTGGACAAATATTTTTCTGATGGTTATTTTAAAAGAAGAAATTTTGAGCTAATTCACTTCTACCAAGGCTACACGAGTGTTGTGCAACAAAAACAGTAATCGTCGACGGGAGAATAATCGGTAAGACAATAAAATTTGTGTGCGCATTTTTTTAAAAAAAAGGTCGTTAGACAATAATTTTTTTTATTTGATTGGTGCGATCAATCGGGGAGGGACGTTAGTTTTTAGCATAAATTCTTTTGTACACTTGATTTGTTTAGTTTTTAGGATTTATAATTTGTTTCGTTAATAATATTGTTTGTAACAATAAATGAACAAGGTTTGAATGAGGAGATTTTATTTGAGTGCATTTTTGTTTAATAAATACAGCAGGTGTGAACAGATCCTGGTAAAGACTAAAATTTTGTATCATTCAGTTGAGTTGCGAGTTGGTAACCAGACGAAGTGTCTTTTCCTCAGAATCGGACTACTTACACGCCCAATTAAAAGAGTCTCATGCAAGCTAGTCCGGGGCATTAAAGGAAAAAAAGAGCCGTTGTTTTTCCCGATATAAAAATCCTAAAATTCAGAAGCTATACACGGCATCTTTATTTGGCGCCCAACGTGGGGCTTTAGATAAGAAAGCGGGAGAGTCATTTTCAAAATAATTTGGGGTAGTTTGCTATTTGTCCTAGAATTAGAAATTTTTCAAAATTAAATTAAAATTTAAAACGATAAATTGTTTCGAAAAATTATTTATTTGCTTGACATTTGTAGCGCAAAACTTTGTTTAACGTGGCCTGATAAGAAGTTTGCAAAATTTAATTTATCTTCGAATTGAGATTTACCACGCGTGGAACTGTTGTAAGCGATAGTAGATACCATGGAAGGTCGAGAACTTGAACAAATTGATTTTGATAATATGAGCATGCGAGAAATGTTTGCGAGATTTATACAGATAGCAGAAGAAACAAAAAGAGAACTCAAAGAAATTATTAGAAATCAGGTAGAAAAAGTTGAAATAAATGTTCAAGAGTTAAAAAACGACGGGTTAAATAGAAATCTGGGGGAGAGTTTGGAAAAACAATTTAACATAATACAAGAAAATATTGAATTACAAACAAACAACATAAAAACAAATAGCAAACAAAGGTCATACATAATTTTAACAAGAAAAAATAAGAATCGCACGAGACATAAGATTAAGAAATTGAAATCAAAATTAAAATACAAAACCAGCAATTTTGAAGTTCAAAAATCAAATGAAAGTTGTAAACATGTAATTGATAGGGATTTTAAAGTAAATAACCGTGAAAATAAGGTCAAATTAAAAGTAATCAAATTCAACAGAACATTTAAAAAGAAAAAATTAAATTTAATCAAACACAAAATTTTAAGACAACAAAAAATATTAATAAGAAGATGTCTATTAGGGAAACTTCTGTTTGACGACGAAAAATTCAATGATTTGCTAAATACAAAAATTCAAAACAGGAAGTTAATATTTGTGATAAGGAAATTAATTGCAAAATCGACAATTGAAACAGTAGCTGTTAGTTATCTTTTGAAATGGAGCTGCTATAAGAGAATCAGATTTAAACTTGATAATTATTAACTCGGATTTGTTAGTTCATTAAATAGTAAATTTTGAAACGTAAATTTGATAACAACTTGGCTATGATAAAGGGAAAATTTGATAAAATTATTGAACTGTAGTAAGTTGTTTGAACTTAAATATTAACCGGTGATTTAATAAATTGAAATGACGTAAAATAAAAGATCAGAAAATTGAGTTAAAATAATTAAGATTAATTAGTAGATGAAGTTCATTTAACTTGGGAGGGGGTAGGTGTAATTGTCGTAACAAAAATGGTCCATTATAATCAAAGATCATAAAATTGCTTCGTAATTTGTAACACAAAAATAATCCATTGTCAAATAGGTTCATAACATTGTTTTAAAATGATTTCGCTAATGCATGAGATAGATTCAATTAGTAGATGAAATTTGGCTGCGATATGATTTATAATTAATAGTTTATAATAAATAAATTGATATTTAAGATGAAATTTATAGCAAATATTTTATGGTGATGAATAAATAGTACAAATGATCAGGGTTGTTGGAAAATTGATTAGAGGAGATACACGGTTGACAAGTAAAAAGATATTGGGAATTTATTTAAGTAAAAATTAAAATGGGAATAGTTTATTGAATAATTAATGAAATTGATTGGGGAAATTTATTTAAAGATTGAATTGATAATGTTAAATGGGGATAATTAATAGTTGAATTGATGAATTGATAATAAGAATTGGGAATGATTATGGGGATATATTTAAATAAATGAATAAGTAAAGGGTTGATAAAATTGATAAGGGGAATGTTGATTGTGTCATCGTCTAATTTTGAAGCCAAGGATTACTGAAAAGTTTTTATGAGATATTTGTCGCTAATAAATAAGGTTTATAAGAAAAATGAATGTTTACTAATTGAATTTAATGGAACAGTGATTTAAAAAAGTGAAATTTGAAAAGTTATTTTAGTTATGAATTGTGTTGTAGAATAATGTCAGCTTACAATTAATTGAAATCTTAGAATGGAGTCATTAAAATAAGTTATAATTGCAATTTTTTTGAAAAATTATTTAAGACGTTGCAAATGAAAATTAAGTTGAAAATATTGATGAGATGAATGCGATTTGAAAATAATTAATTAGAATTATAGAAAATACTATTTGAAAATATTTGATAACTTTATAAACAAGCGATTGATAAGTTGAATGAACTTTGACTGATAGTAATTTTTGAACATAAAATTATTTTAATAGAAAATAATACAATTTGAAATTAGACAATTTAATAAAAAAAATTTTTTTTAATGAAATTTTATAAGTAATTTTAGTCTGGTCTAGATTGTAAATATGATAAAAACTAACCACTAAACTAATTAATTTTGTAAATAATAATAAATTTGTAAATAGTTAATTGATTTGAATAAAATAATTAATTCAAAAATTTTGTTGTACATAGGGGGTTGAAAAATTTATGCAGTTTCCATAATTTTATTTTATTTTATTAGAAATCAAAAACAAACTACCAATTTTATCTCACGTAACTTTAAAAATTTGTGGTATTTCTTTAAAAGATGCCACAAAAATCTGATTCTTTTGCCATCACATCTTTTGTGAATCTTTTGGGGGAGTGTTGCGGTGGTCCAAAATGAGACCGTTTCAAGGAAAAGACACGATCGTATTCTAGTTAGTTTAGAGGCTATGATTTTGTTTGCTTAACTGTACCAGGGTTTGCAAGTACCTAAGATTTGAAAATGCTGTTGGTTCAAATTCACTATGAAACTCAAGTGAATTCTCTTCAGTGGAAGCTGTTTCGATAAAATAAAATGTAAGAGACAAACTATAAAAATAATGTTAAATATTTTCACTTTGCAGAGTAAACAAATCAAGTAATTTTAAAATCTGTTGAGTTAGGGAAAAGCGTAATAAACAGTGGGATAAATGAAGTGAATAATTTGTGTAAAAGGACGGGTTTATTAACCGACAAATTAGAAGAATTGGAAAAGTGCGCCTGCCCATGAGAATTTTGGAGATAAAAAGGAACTCACGATGTGCCTCTCGACACGTTAGGAGGTATTTTGAAGAGATTCGCATAATGTCAGTGAGAATAGAAACGTATTTGGATTTTTTATGAGTTGAATTTTGATGGTGTACGCCAGAGCATGTTAAGGAGATATTTTTGAGATGGTTAATGATTCGCAAAAGTAATAGTAAATTTGGGAAAGAGAAATTAATATTGAAAAGCTGTGACATCTGTTGGGTGAAAATTTTGATTGCGACTGGATAGTTTTTATGGTTATGGGTGAACGATGATGGAAAGTTCGAGTTATTCAATGCTTAGTAATTTACTTATTGGTTAAAGGAAGAATATTTCGTTGGGAACGATCAATGGTGGACAAATATTTTTCTGATGGTTATTTTAAAAGAAGAAATTTTGAGCTAATTCACTTCTACCAAGGCTACACGAGTGTTGTGCAACAAAAACAGTAATCGTCGACGGGAGAATAATCGGTAAGACAATAAAATTTGTGTGCGCATTTTTTTAAAAAAAAGGTCGTTAGACAATAATTTTTTTATTTGATTGGTGCGATCAATCGGGGAGGGACGTTAGTTTTTAGCATAAATTCTTTTGTACACTTGATTTGTTTAGTTTTTAGGATTTATAATTTGTTTCGTTAATAATATTGTTTGTAACAATAAATGAACAAGGTTTGAATGAGGAGATTTTATTTGAGTGCATTTTTGTTTAATAAATACAGCAGGTGTGAACAGATCCTGGTAAAGACTAAAATTTTGTATCATTCAGTTGAGTTGCGAGTTGGTAACCAGACGAAGTGTCTTTTCCTCAGAATCGGACTACTTACACGCCCAATTAAAAGAGTCTCATGCAAGCTAGTCCGGGGCATTAAAGGAAAAAAAGAGCCGTTGTTTTTCCCGATATAAAAATCCTAAAATTCAGAAGCTATACACGGCAATATATACGGATTTCTACGGCTGGAGCCGCCTCTCCGTTCCCAGTTTCCATCTCTGTCTATCTTGGCATAACTCTTCTTCCATATTTCTGGAAATCATCGCCCCATCTATATCATCTCTCCAGCTTCTCCTAGGCCGTCCTCTCTTTCTCCGTTCTGGCGGGATTAATATACTATATTGTAGTGACTCAAAATATAAATAATTTTGAAAAATAAATAAGCACTCTAAAAATCACAAATTGCATGAGGACTCTTAATGACAAAGAAGAATTCCAACAGATAATTTTGAAAGCTCTAATAAAGTCAGTTATTAACAAAATAAGTGAGAGGAAAGATTCGTTCAGCAATAATATAAAAATTATGAACTACAGATAATATTTTTTTTATATTCATAGAAAAATTTGTTCAATGTATAATTAAATTTTAGAATTGTAAAGGTAGGTTAATTTTTAAGAAGTGAGATAAATACACAAGAGGTTTACGTAGTTTGGTGTGATCACGGTAGCGACAAAATGCAACGATTCGTTCATCCGGGACTAACACGTATTGAATGTGACCAGACGGTAGGTTGTTATGACAATTCTAAAACAGAGATAAAATTAATTAAAATGACATTTGGTTAAAATAAAATGATATCAAAGATGCATGATACTTACGTTGAAAAAGGAATATCAAAGAGTGACAAAATTGATAAATTCGTCGAAAACCAAGGAAACAGGATATTATATAAAAAAAAATAAATAAACAGAAGATTACACAAGTGTAATAGGTCGGAGCGTTTCTTGTACTCTGGTCCTAAAAGGTGATAATTTGGATATAAAAAATCCAAATCAATGTGTTTAACCTATGACAAAGAAGAAGTTTTTAGATGGTTATAAGAATTTGTATGCAGATTGATATATAAAAGAAAATTTAATTTGATAAAACTGAAGCCTTGGTACTTACCTTGGAACAAGAAATAAAGTGAGTGTAAATGATTGGAGCTGATATTTAGATAAAGAAATTTCTGGAGCACAAGTACGTGTTGGGAACAAGAAAACGATTCAACAAACGTTTGCAGTCTTGATATTGCGAAGAAAACAAAAGGAAGTGTATCGACATCTATGTTCGGTAAGAATAAACTCATTTAACTTTTACGCGGTAAGATTGGACGGTTTTAAAATTTCAAAGGTTCGAACGATTCGTAAACGCGAAAATAAAAACATTAATTCACGCGATTTTAGTTAATTATTTGCTTGTTGTTAATTGTAATTTTAGTATAAGTTTGGGTTTTTCGTTATTTGTCAATGTTATTGTTTAAAAATAAATTGTTTATATTATTCAATATATTTTTGAGTATCATTGAGGGACGAATTTCCCTCCTCTTAAGTTACCTTTCAGGAAAAGTAAAAGAGCACACCCTCGAGGAATCGACTTCTGGGATTAAGAGCGTTTCATGCTGATTAAAAATATTAAATTTGAGCTAGCACGAGTGATTATAAGATATTTAAAGTTCACTTAAAAATTTCATTTAAATTTGCATGTGGCCCCGTCTTTGAGGTACGGCACATCGCAATATATAATTAAATATTAATTAAATAATTAAAATAATTAAATTTAATTACAAGTCCACTCAAATGTAAGCCTAAAGAAAATTAAAATTTTTAAATTGAATTTTTAAATGTTATCGCAACAACAAAAATGAAATGTTCGTCAATTTGACTTGCAGGACATCTGATACGTAACCAGATTGTAAAAGCAGGTGCCGATTGGGATGCCTGAGAGAAGTAATAAAGAATAACGAATTTTCGTTGAAGTAATTCGAGATACAGGTGAAGTACTGGATGTAGTAAGATGGATCAGACAACGAAGAAGAGGATGGAATGAACACGTCAACCACGCGAACTGCAATGGGATTGCTCCAATTGTCAGAGATGGGAAAGTTGTCTATGTCAACTATATCAAAAATACATTGAATTTAATTAAATAAATTTACGAATAACATATAACAATATGTTTGAAACTATTTATATACTTTATCAAAAGAAATAGATGAAAATTCTACACATATTAAATAAATCATCAAATTAGATTTCTATAAATCGGATAATTATTATTAAATGAATGTAAGATAATAATTTAATGAAATGGTTATTTCTTGGATATGATTTAACTACAGAGCAAATGGTTTATTGTCTATTCCAAATTAGATATTTTTATAACTATCGATTCAGAATTTAACTGAAATGTTAATAAACATTCAGTGTACGACTTAGTTTGTTGAATCGGAAATTTATTAAACTAGTTAGGGTTTCGTTTGTAATTTCAATGAATAAGATTAAATTAACGTTAAAACTGTAGTAATCCGACCCCCCCTCTTTTTTTTTAAATTATTTTTATTTTGTATTTTTTTATATTTTATTGTAAATTTTCTGACAATTGTCTTTTTACTGTCATCATAATTTCTCTTTTTTTAGTAAGCATGTATTTCTTTTTAATACGGACCTGTATAATTTTTAACTTAATCACCAAATTAATATAAGTTATCAATATCATATAATTATCTCATTTGTTCCTTGTTCTTATCGAATATTTAAACAGGGATATTATTTCTTTTAAATTCAAATTTTATTTAAAGTTTTTAGCAAGTAAAAACTCGCGATATAAATTATATAATAATTATATAATTTGTTAAATAATTATACAGGGTCAGATTAGCTAAAGAATATATTAAATTAATAATTTTAACTATAAATATATTATCTGAACTTGCTAATGTTAAATGTTATCGAATTGATTAAGGGTAAACAATTGAATCTCTCCAAACAAGAGGTCCTCAAACATTTTAAATATTGAATAAGCTGTTACTTATATTTTTATTGTATTAGATCTCATGAAGTTTTAGAAACTCTTGTTATTTGGTAAGTCCAGGGTACAAACTAAGGGAAGAAAAATCAACCCTTGGATTTTGAATAACGAGATAATGATATTGAACCCAAAGTACGATATTAAGTTCAGAAAAAGTTAGTGCAAGGAGGAGAGTCTTTCAACATCTCGACGAGATCAGTCGCCAGATGAGTCGCTAGGCAGTCGCTAGTAGGTCGCTAGTAAGTCATTTTGTCATTATGTAGTCGTTATCGTAAAAACGGGCCAAATATGGATATTTTTAAAGCGCCTTCGACTCACCGCCTTCTTCCAAATACTAAGGGATACAACATAGGAATATTACATTATAACAAGTAAGGAATCATATTATGTTAAATTTCATTTGTGTAAAATTTTGTATTACTTTGTCCGGATTGTAAATTCCATTTCTTATTATATTAAAGAAATTAATTGTCACTTTTATTTTTATTTACTATCTGAGAGGTTTATTCCTACGCCTTAAAAGAAGAGACGTTACTAATATCTAGGATACAAGTTTCCTACAATTAACTTGTTGGTGGCAGCTTGTTTACGCTATCTTGGATTGGTGTGAGAATCCCTTTTTTTTTTAGTGTAAACATTTGTAAACACAGCCCCGGTTTACCACAAAACTTTGTGTGTTGATTATCAACAACGTCTTATTTTAATTCCTAAGTTCATTACATATAGCCATGCACTAAATATCTGTAAAAGTTATAATTATTAATTTCCGAAATAATTGTATTATTTTTCGTTATATATTTAGCATTAAATAATTTTAAATTTACTAATCTTTTATTATTTTAAATCTCAACCGTTCGACTTTAGGTGTTTGTGGAATATTTATTCCAGTCACTATTTCCCTCGAAGACAACGTACGGAGGTTAATTTATTCCGTTTTAATTTTTATTTACTGGATGTTTGTGTACTGACACTCACTTTAGAATGTCTGGCATTTATTGGATGCCCACATTTATTTTAACCATTTGTATATTTAATTATTAGTGTTTATACGTGTATTATTTTAAGCACGAAATTTGACAAACTTGATTTAAAGCGTAAAATTCTATTAATTTGGTTTATGCAACACAACATTTTAAGATATATTATTTAAATTTTGTAATTGATATTCTCAAATATTGTATTCATTCGTCAAAATTAATCCATATCTTATTAAATTTTGTTCACTGTTTGTGGAATCTTTTATTCTTGACTCACCCCCTCCCCCAATCTTTTAAAAAATAAGTTTCTTGATTACTTTCGTAGGGTGATTATACAAAAATTCAGTGGCGCCCATAATATCATCAATTGTGACTTCCCTCCTTTTTTGCCTTCCCTAATTGATATTGGATCTATGGAGTGTCCACGACCATCTCGACTCGAGCTAGTGGCATCCCATGTTGATTAAGGTAGGTAGCCCGCATTTTGCCTGCGTGCTACAAATTGTGTCGGAACCGCAAGTGTTTTTTATGGAACGATTGTTAATGAACCTTCTACAAGTTCAAATCCTGTTACGGAATGTAGAATTGAAAATTTTGATTCATCCATTAAACACAATAAAAGAAGACGACTCCGAGGGTAGCAACGTATCGATATATCAACAAATTTGGTAAAGAATAATATATTACCGTCTACGTGGTTAAATGAGAAAGCTACACGAAGATATGGATATTGGAGATCCAATACCGCCATTTTTACCAATTGCCACAGCACTATGAAACGCTAAACAAGAGAGAAAAGGAATAATCTTTCGTACAACTAAACAAAACCAATTAGAAAACGTAAATGAGATGGGGAAAACATGCTGGAGAAATGCAATGCAATGGCTTATACCCAGTTTATGTTCATTATTAGACACCTGATCAGATTTCAATTGTAATATTGCATTTGATATTAATTTGATATTTAAATTTACCGCCACTTTTGTTTTAGAATATTTTTCTATGCCCTGTATATTCGCAATTTTAAATAATATTTAGTGGCGACACCTATTAGTAGGGAAAGACGGCGGTTCCGTAAGGGTCAAAATTGCAAACGTGGCGTCAGGCCCTTGTTAAATCGAGCGGGCATCGTTCACTTTTTGGTGAGCCATTCAACGTACAAGGTGTCCTTCATTTTTTATTTTGAATACAGATAATTTCTGAGTGTTAGCTTTCTTTTGGTGTGCTTTTGGTTTTGATTAACAGGTATAATTTATGCATTAATTAATAAGGTTTCTTTGTTTATTACTAAATTTAGGACGATAGAAGTTAATTTATTTACTTGAGTTGAGTTTAACATAATTTCATTGTTTCAAATTTTAGAAACATAACGAGTTATTTTGAAGCGGGTTAGATTACATTCAATCGGTTTGCTAAATGCATTTTACAGTTATTAATTATTAAAGGTAGAAATAGTTTCACTTATAAAAATATATGTTACAAGGTTAAATAGTTCAGGCATTATTAGGGTAGTAAGAGGTTTTTTTTTTCCTGTTTTCTCTCAAGAGAGAGAGAGTATATTCATGCAATTCGATACAATCTTAACAATAAAAAAAAACTTAAAACTTAACAATAATTGATTAAACTAAAATGGTGGTGATGAATGTTGGTGAAATTAATGTTGATGAATTAAATATGATAATTAATAACTGGATAAATATTAAATTATAACTAGAAAGACAAACGAGCATTACAACGGCAGCGGGTAAAAGACAAAAATTAAAATTTAAGATAAATTTGAAGTTGTTTGAATTTTAATTTAAATTTAAATTTGAACTGGGTTTGGTTAGTTTAACAGTTTTTTTTTTATTTATGTAACATCAGTGGGGCATAAATCCATTTTAGACAGACTAAGGGGGGGTGTTAAATTGTTTTAGAGTGTTGATAATTGATTTACAGAAAGTTATAAAAATTTGGGTGATGAATTTATTTGATATGATTTCAGAAATTGTAAAAGGTGAAATATTTAAAAAGGAACAATGTGAAGTGTAGGTATGGCGTTGTTGGACGTATTTCGGGCAGGAAGATAATAAATGATGCAGAGTCTGCCTACTTTTTGAATCGCAGGGGCACACGTCAACAGGACTGATCTTGAATCTGTATAGATACTCGCGCGCAAACGAGTGACCCGTCAATACTTGCGTCATTTCAAAGGAGGTATCAACGGCACTTCGGAACAAGCGAACATCATGTAGCGTAGGTAAATGCTGCCGGGTGGTCGAACCTTGGACGGCATTTCTGTACTCGGTATCCCAAGTACATGCCGCCTCAAGACGAATCACCCTTCTTGCATAGCTAAGAGGGAACTGGTTGTATGCCATGCGACTGTGTGAAACAGCCGCATCTTTAGCACATTGGTCTGCAACCTCGTTCCCTTCAATGCCGCAATGAGCCTTTACCCATGCAAACCTGATGATCGTTTGGTCCTTCAGTTTGAGCAGTGAACGATGGATGGAGGTGACCAAAGGTACGGTGCTACTCCTATTAGCGATGGTAACAAGTGAAGAGAGGCTGTCGGAGAAAATACACACTGAGTGTAACCTCCTGTGGGAGATCCAAGTCAGGGCGGCGTCAATCGCATATAACTCGGCTTGAAACACGCTACAAGTACCGTTTAACCGGTACTTGTGGGTCTCTTGCCGAGCTTCACGGTATATGACGATTGCCGCGCCGACCTCCCCACCTTCCTGCTTGCTGCCATCGGTAAATATAGCAACATCGACCTGGTCGCATATTCGATCGACTTCCAGCGAGTCGTTTGCTTTTACGAAACTGATCGTTTGTCTATAGCGGGAATGTAACATCTCCGCTGGCGACGTACGATTTTGCAAGACGACGTCGTCCGGAAGTCGATCGAAAGTACCATCCATTTTCACTTGCTCTACCCTTGCCACCTCCTTTATCCTTAGCTCGATTGGAGTAAATCCAGCTAAGGCCAACGCAGATATTGCCGAGACCGTATGAAATGCGCGCGTAGCCCTGACGGCGAATGCCCGCTGAAAAGATCGCAACCAACCCAGCACGTACTTGTATCTTAGCACTCCACTCCAAATAAAAGAACCGTAAGTAATGGTCGGTTCGATGACCGCGTGGTATATTGTCTCCACATTTCGTGGATTAATACCCCACGTGGGCCGTACGAACCGACATAAAGATTTAAAAATTTTGTTGACTTTGACTATGATGTGTCGAACGTGTTCATTGCATTTCAAGTGTTGATCTAAAATAATACCTAGAATTTTAATGTGAGGCTCATAAGTCAAAACAGTGTTGCCGAAGGAAATTCTACAAAATTTGGTTTTTGGAGTGAAGGCTATTGCTTGAGTTTTCGGAGCGCTAAATGTTAATTTAACACCTGCGCCCGCCCCACTCACTGATCGCAAGTAGGGCTGCGTTGGCACGACTTTCCATCTGCATTACACTGGGCGAACTCACGATTAGAAGGACGTCATCCGCGAATGCTTGCAGATGACATCCCTCCGGTAAACCTACATCGAGAAGTTCATCCAGTATAATGTTCCAAAAAGTAGGTCCGCAAACAGAGCCTTGGATGCATCCTTTGGTCATGGTCTTGCGCGACTTCCCGTCAGCGTAGGCCAGCTCAACAGACCGATCGGCGATATAACTTTTAATCAAGTTATATATTGCGGTGTTCTGCGCCACCTTAAGTATATAACTAATTTGGGTAAATACACAAAGAAGAATTGATGAGATAAATTTAATTACGGTCCTGAATAAAATTTTGAAAGATTAAATATTTAACAATAGAGATTATACGTTAAAAGAATTCATGCTTAATTTTATAATAAATTAATAATTAATATAAAGTCAAATCATAGAAAATTTAAATGATCAAGAAAAATAAACAACACAAAATTATGTATACCAAAATGACGATTTTCCTGTAGATAGTTATAAATTTTTCTGTTAATTATGTAAGATTACAATTTTGAAATTAATATAATTTCAAATTTGCCGCTGTTTTAAGTTAGAATATTTTATTCACCGTGTATATTTGAAGTTGTTAAAGTTTAGTTCGGTAACGATAGGTGGGGAACGCAACGAGATTTAACGAGTAGCGGGGAAACGACTTCACTTGTGGCTTGATTTTTTTACAGTTCGTGTGTGCAATAGAGATAAATTCTATTTTGTTAATTTACAAGTGGTGTTTTAATAATCAGGTATAAATCTTTATTTAAATAATTATTTGATCTATATTTTGGGCAATGAATGTGATTTTAATATTATTTTAAGGGTTTTTTCAAATTATTACAACAAACTTTGTTGAAAGTTTATTTTAATGTTTTACATTAAAATCAATTTAATATTATTATTAGTTAAAGGTAATCATGTCATTTGTAGAATCTATTTATTCATCCTAATAATATGGGTAATGAAATTTTGAAACATTTCCTTTGTTCAAATCTATGTACTTAGTTAGGTGGGTGGAATTCAAGGTTATTGCATCAGCAGAAACTTTTCTTAGAAATAAAACTTACATTGAATGTTATCAATGCAAGCTGTTATTCATACAAAGAAGAGTAATTTATATTTTATACCGGAAGAGTGTAAATTTCAACTAAGATTAATTTAATAATAAAAGGTTTCATTTTCTGTTGCTAAATTAATTTATGTCTCATATACAGGGTGTTGCTTCAAATTAATTAATCATTATTTACAATTATAAAGAATTTAGGAATTCCTTGCCCTCACAAGGTGTAGGAAATAATGTACCGGGTGTTCACAAATTTTATATACATGGTAGATTTTGACTTAGGTAATACGATGGTTTGGTTTCGGTTTATAAAGTACAATTTAGCTTTCCGGAGACTCTTGTATGAATGGCCCAAACACCCTGGCAGGCTGGAAATAAACTACTCAGTACTGCAAAGCCACGAAAGGCTAACAATAAAGCAAGTTTACATTAAACCGTTCCCAAAACTTGTATTCATTTAAGTTGTAATAGTGACGCGCATGAATGGATTGTCGAGATTCCTTAAAGGAAGGCAAGCTAAACGTAGATCTGGGTTTTAATATTGGTAAATTAGGTATCTTAATTATTCAAATACAGGGTGGTTGAACTTGGTTGAATTAGGTTGTGATCTTAATTTGTATTTGAACAGCTGTAACTCTCAGGTTTTCTAGAAGAACGTTGGGCCCGGCAAGATATATAATATTTTAGCCACTATAAAAACCAACGAAGGTTTCCTTGATCTTCCCTGAATTTTTATTTAAACTAGCAAGCCAAATATAAATAATAGTTTCAACTGGGTTTAAATAAGTTACATTAATTAGGTAGTAAATTGTAATTCAAGGGTGGTGGTGTAAAGGTAGATTTAAAAGGTATTTTTCCATTAACAGCTAGTGTTAAAACAAAACACATAATAGCTTCCCACAATCTTCTAAAATGTACCAAGTACATGAAGAACAGATTAAAACAATCCAAAGGATTGAATCCCAACAAGTAATTTAAAAGTTATCAAATAACATAAAGCGATTTAAAACAAATAGACTTTCAGGGTAATTAAATCTACAGATTTATTAGGTCATGAGTTAGGTAAATCATTGCTTCAGGTTATATTCCTCAAACAAGAATATTAAAGATAATAAAAAGAATTGACATTGCCCCAAAATATGGTTGTTTTATTTGTGTTGGAAGTTTAATGTTCGTCTCTCTTTCGGAGCGATCATTTGTTTTTTTGTTACAGTTGTTTTTGACACTATGTTTTGTACACCGGAAGAAAGAGTTTGGTTACTAGATGGCGATCGTAGGTATTTCACAACGTGGTGGTCCAAGGTTATTTTCCGTGTCGTCGAAGAAGTGTAATTTTAGGTTTGAACTTTGTTAGTTCTCGAGAGATGGCGGATTTCTGGAGAGGACGTTGGCGCGAAGTTCAAATTCAAAAGTTGCATCTTACAATTATAAGTTAATTTTAGTATTGTTATTAGTTTATAATTTCCATAGATAATTTAGTGCGTCGAACGGTTGAGAAAATTCAGTGCTTCGGACGATTTTAAGTGTTTCTAAAAACGAAAAACAATTAATTACAAAACGATAAGAACATTTCACAGTGACTTACCTTGTATATGACTGTCGTTGAAAGTACATTTATATTGGGAGCCAATCAAATAGAAGGATTTGGAATTTTGATGATCGAAGAGGTAGTTTTTGAAAATAAAAAAACAGAGTCCTTAGTTACCACAAAATAGTGACGGTATAAAAATTTAAATTGCAATTACAAAATGCAAAAATGTAAGAAAATTAAGTGATTAAAAATGCAAAAAGAGATTCAAAAGATCGATCTAGCAAAATATTAATGATTGAAAAAGTGAAAAGTTATGAATGTCAAAGTGTGACACGTCAAAATACATAATTGAAAAACATTAATTCAAATTTGAAAAATATCGTGTTAATCGATACAAATTGGACAAGAAAAGTGTATTTAAAGTGATTGTGAAGAGAGATTTACTTTAAAGATCAATAAAATATGGATCACTCACCTGTTTTTTTTTATATCAACAAGAGTCACATAAGAAAACTTCAACTAAGGTAAAAACAATAAATAATAAAGTGAATATTTCAACCGCGAAACGACAATAAAAAATTCAATTAACCACAAACGTTTGTTTAGTTTAGTATAAACTTTTCAAATAAATAATTTTAAGATGCTAGTTAGTTTAAGCGCTTGCGTCAACATTCAATGTCTACAGTTTTAAACATTTCATGAATAACGTCAAACAATTATTATAAAAATATTAATAAATTGATTAAAATAAAATATAATTTTCATTTTGAATAATTAATGTGTTGTTTATTTAATTATAAAATCAAGAAACTAGAAAGTCATAAAATAAAATTAACAATTCAAAAGAACGTACAATCTTTAAAAGGATTCAGTAAAATAAATAAGCGAACCCAGCCCATAAGAAAAGATCTCATAGCTATTAAATTTATTTGAGCAGTAAGGATTCATTTCTTTAAAGTGTATAGTCCCCCATACACCCCAGGGACATTACAATATGTTCCGCGGGCATGAAATGTTTCGCAGTCTGTTGAATAGCGCTGGCCACCAAGCGTTGTCGAACGCCGCTTTGATATCCAAGGATACACCAAGTACCAGACATTTACGACTTTTCTCACGGCGGATAATCGATATAGCATCATGCAGGGCGTTGATCGTAGAGGTCTGTTCCCTGAATCCATACTGTTTAGGACTCCATGCCTGACGCTGAACACCAAAATACGTTAAACGCTTGGTGAACAGCTTTTCCAGCAGCTTTCCGAAGACGGGCAATAGTCCTATGGGCCTAAAGGCCGATAGGTCCGTTGGATCGGACCTATTCGGCTTGGGCAAGATCTTCACATAGGCACTCTTCCACGGCTTCGGAAAGTGGCCGGTTGTCAGGCACGAGTTCATTAGTTTAGTAATGAATTCCGGGTAGGCCTCCGCGACCACGCCGCATATATCCGACGTGAGGTTGTCAATGCCCGGCGCCCTGTTTGGACTCATGGAATTTAATGCGTCCAATACCTCTCCCTCTGTGAACTCCTCTTCATCCGGTGTATCACACACGTAGGGCGAATTAAACATATGTCGCAGTTCTCTGTGTCTGAGTCTCGTATCGACGTCGTCGTCGGGGTAGAAATGACGAAGCAGTCTAGTGGCCGTTTCGTCGCTGGTATCAGTAAATCTGTTTTCGCACGTTAACGTAAACGGAGGGCGCCTAACGGGTGCGTCCTTAATCAGTCTGTTTGTCACTGACCACACACTTTCTTGGTGCTGCCCATTACAAAATATTCGAAAATTCGCGGTAGAAGTGGAGCGTATCAGATCACCATATTCTTGCCTTAGCTCCTTTTGGTCTTCTAAGAGCCATGAAATGTCAAGGCCCTGTCGAAGACCGGAGTGAATAAGGTGATGTACTCTGATACACTTCTTTTTTAATACTTCCAACTCCTCGGACCACCACGGGTTATACGGTTTAGCGTTACCACGTATTTTCATCGAGGAGAAGCATGATTTGCGTATGTCCTCGGTAAGAGTCTCAACCGTGTGGTCTAAGTCGTTGGAAGTAATATCTGCGAAATTGGTGTTTAGAATTTTGGATTTTTTAAAGTTTTGATCAAGGTTTGTTCTAAAAGTTTGCCAATTGGCGATTTTGTTTCTAAAAATATAAGTCGAGTTATTGATGACCGGATTTACGCGGTCATCAACTGAAATTTGGTATGTGAGGGCATTGTGGTCAGATGACTGGCAGACTGATATATCTACACACCAAAGTGACAAGCAGGTGGTGATGCGCTCGGAAGCCATCGTGACATCTATGATTGATGCTATGAGGTTGCCATTTCTGACAACCTCGAATGTCGAAGTACTCCCTTCGTTGCATATGTTTAATTCATGTGAATATGCAACGCTCAGGACATCATCACCGCGCTTATCACTTCTGATCGAACCCCATGCGGGATTCGAACCGTTAACGTCCCCGCCAACAATAACGTGTGATCCTTTGATCTTATCTAGGAAGTGGTTCAGATTTACCAGAGTACTGTTGTCGTCATGGTCTGGCTCGATGTACACGCTTCCAACATACAAGAACCGTTGTCCAAAGCCGATCCTGATCACGCACAGGTTAGTGTCACAGTACTGAGACATGCCCAGTACTGCCCCCAACCTCTGCTTGACCAGAATACAGCTCTTGACTCTGGGTTTATTCAGGCGGTTCTTGTTGCTTTGGAAGATATGTACACCGTCCACACCTTGCATCTGGTTAATTCGGCCTACGTATGGCTCTGTGATAAGAGCGACATCTCTGTCGCTCTTCATAAAGTAAGAGAGGAATTCACGGTGAGAGGCATAGGAGCGCCTTAAATTGCATTGCACAAAATTTATTGCCTTACCAGCCGTACTCAGTTTTTTCCCTTAGTCTGCCTTCCATTGTCTTGTAAATATTACAACTAGTGGACGTTGCCGAATGGCAGGTGTTAAACTTTGACTTATATTTTTTATTGTTCATTGAACAGTTGCAGCAATTTGGAATGTCTTTAATTTTGTTGCATTCTTTATAGCAGTGGTCCCCACCGCAGTGGGAGCAAGATAGCGCCTTCTCGGTACAAAATTTGCGAAGATGCCCATACTTGAGGCAGCCGAAACACTGCCTCACGTTTACATACTCCGCAAAATGTACCCTGCTGTAGTCTACATTAATTTTGTCCAATTTCATTATAATACAAAAAATTTTAGGTGAAGTTTCTAGAATGACATTGTATAATGATTTATTTTTATTATTTTTTAAAAATTTAATTTTTAGATCTTCTGATATAAAGTTAGGTTTTATTGTATGGTTTTGAATGACGATTAAATCAATAAGTTCACCCGGGTCAACCTCCCGGGGAACGCCTTTTAATATTATGTTTGGTTTAAAATATATAGGCTCTTCTATTTTTAATTTTGTATTCTTAGAGAGTATATTTTTAATTTCTTCCTTTTGGGTCGAATTTTCTACTGTAATTTTAATTTTATTATTATTTAATTTAGTGATGGAATTTGGCGCGAAATTTTTTGTTCTAAAACTGACCGACTCTTTGAACATTTTCACAATCTGCTCGTGCGAACTGGAGGATGTCGTTGACGAGATTATGATCGCTGGTAGTTTCCTATTGATTTTCGGTTTGACCGCATCGCTATAGGTGGTTTTAGCTGCGGCGGTCTCGCATGGTTTGTTTGCGGCACTCTCCAGTTCGCAACGAACAATTGATCTAATTTCTTCCGCCGTAACAGGACTAATATTTTCGTCTTGGCTCGGAGCTGCTGCTGATGCCAGCAGACAGATCTTCGTAGCCGCGTCGAAAATATTAGCCCTGAGAGTGGTTTTTAAATTCTTACTTAAAACTAGACTATCGAGAATTATCTTTCCTAGTTGTTCTATTTCGGCCAAAGACGCCATCTTACTGGTAGGTGGGCACCTGACACTCGGCTGAAATACTGTGGATCTATGCTCACCCTGTTTCCGAAATACTCTAATTTTTCTGATTTTAATTTTCCTAATACTCTAATTTTTTTTTTTTAAGGTCAATTGGTCTCAAAGTTTTGATACCGGAGTTTTCCAAAATACTCCAATTTTGCAGCCAACACCTCAATTATTTTTCTACAATAACCAAGTCCAAAATATCCAATATAATTTCGAAATCTTCCCTTTTGACTACATACGTAATCACTACAATAATTTTTCTACAATAATCAAGTCCAAAATATATCCAATATAATTTTCAAAGTTTTCCGATGTCACGTCAAACAATTGTTCACTAATCTCACATTGGGATTTTCTGATCTTAAACGATTCCACCTGCCTTTGAATATATTCGTAATCACTTCAATAATTTTTCTACAATGACCAAGTCCAAAATATCCAATATAATTTTCAAAATTTTCCTTTGACTATATTCGCAATCACTTCAACAACTTTCCTAAAATAATTAAGTCCAAAATATCCAAACAAAATCTTCAAAATTTTCCGATGTCACGTCAAACAATTGTACACTAATCTCCCATGAATTGGGATTTTCTGATCTTAAACGATTCCACCTGCCTTTGACTATATTCGTAATCACTTCAATAATTTTTTCTACAATAATTAAGTCCAAAATATTTAATATAATTTTCAAAATTTTCTAATGTCAAACGCCAGATAAATTTTTTTTTGCACAAGTTTGGCCCCAATTTCGAATTTTTTATCTTGATATGCACCTTGCACCTTCCCTAACGTTGTCCACTGTTTAAATAATTTTTTAATTCGATTTCAAGCCTAATAATTGGAACTTAGTGGGAGCAATTTGTTTATCTTGAATAGCAATTCTATTACAAGGAGTATGTTCACGTCACGTAATTCTACGAAAATTACAAGTACGAACTTTACGCAGTGAAGTGAATACTCCTATTATTCGGTGACGCGCGGGAGTGAGATTTGTGGAATCTCACCCATTTTGTTGACAGTCCGTGCAGAAAGATATACTCCAACACTTAGAAATCACGACACCACTCGTAAGCGTAACATGCACGAAAGGTTACTATTTTGTCATTGGGGTAGTAAGAGGTTGTAGTAACACACGCCGGAAGTTGTACGTTCAAGGTTGCGGCAGTGGAAAATTTTAACTATTCTATGAACAGGGCCTCAAGGCTAAAAGTAGATTATTGCCACATGTTAGGATTGCACAAAGGGATTCTTTTAAACTGCAAAGTCAAATTTCTAACGGTAGCTTTATTTTATTCAAACAAAGTAATAGCAAATTATTATTATTTGCAGTGTGGGCTATAATTTCAAATGAATATAAATTATAAATAAAAGGGCTTCATTAGTTAAAATAGATACAAGAGTTAGTGATTTGAATTATATTAATATACATGGTGTTTCGTCAAAGTTATTGTTAATTGTTTGCAAGTACAAAGACTTGATTGCAGGAATTCAGTCATTGATTAAGGTGACACAACAGCTTAAAATATGATGAAAAATATGTCCACAAATCTTTATATCTTGGTAAATGATTGACTTATTTAATAAAATGTTTTGGGTTCGTTTAAAGTACAACTTAGCTATCTCCGATCTGGGTAAATGAACACACCCATAGTAGCATGGAAGATAAATTACCCATGACTACTCTGCATAAAAGCAACCATAGAGCAAGTTTACATTGAACTGTTCACAAAGATTTGTATTTAATTAAGTTGTGGTAACTTAGATCTGGGTTTTAATGTTGGTAAATTAGGTAACTTTATTATTCAAATACAGGATGGTTGAACTGGTTTAAATTAGGTGGTAATTTTTAATTACATGGTGGTTATTTAAAGGTAGATTGAAAAGAGGTATTTCCTATTAACCAACTAGTGTTTCAACAAAAACACATAGCCGTAAACAATATTCAATAAACGTACAAAGTACATGAATAAAAGATTATTACAATCCAAAGGATTGAATACAAATAAGTAATTAAAAGTTATCGAAGTAAATAAAGCGATTTAAAACAAATCGACTATCAGGGTAATTAAATCTACAGATTTATTAGGTCACGATTTAGGTAAATCATTGCTTCAGGTTTCTATCCCCAAACAAGAATATTAATATAAATAAAAGAATTGGCATGCCCAAATGTGATAGTTTTATTTGTGTTGAAAGTTAATGGTCGTCTCTCCTTGGAGCGATAATTTGTTTTGTTACAGTTGTTTTTGACATTATGTTTTGTACACCGGAAGAAAGAATTTGGTTACTAGATGACGATCGTAGGTATTTCACAACGTGGTGGTCCAAGTTATTTTCCGTGTCGTCGAAGAAGTGTGATTTTAGGTTTGAACTCTGTTAGTTCTCAATAGATGGCGGTTTTTCTGGAGAGGATGCTGGCGCGAAGTTCAAATTCAAAAGTTGCATCTTACACAATTTATCTTCAAAATGCGTCATCGATATGTATAGAAGCTACTGGATCTTTGGTACAGAACCTGAAGGAACCAATCAAGAATTAAAGAATTAACGGCGCATATTTATTCATATCAAATTGTAACAAATAATTCCTCTGATTATATAGAAGTGAAATTATACTGCAGAATCATAAATGTTAATGTTATTGAAGAGAAAAT
Organism: Podabrus alpinus; assembly: GCA_932274525.1. NCBI lineage: Eukaryota > Metazoa > Arthropoda > Insecta > Coleoptera > Cantharidae > Podabrus > Podabrus alpinus. Next base: position 34,099,871 of record OW026452.1, read on the forward strand.
GAGTTCCTATGCGATTAAACCGGATTAAACATTACCCATAACACAACATTGGCAAATACTCAGTCTAGTTTTAGTAGTCCCATGAGCTTATGAGACATAATTTATCTAAAATGCCAACCTAAGGCAAAAAAATACGGAACAATTATTTTACTGCATTTAGCTAGTAAGGAGCTATTTTTGCGTAGAAAATGGGGGCAAGCTGGAATAAATTTTATGCTCTTTATAAGAACCTCTAAAAAGATATACTAATTTTTCATCATCTAGCGACGCCGGATTTCGCCAATAGAGGAAACACCACGAGAAGAATGATATTTTTACAAATGTTCGTGAATATCTCGGTGTCGATGCACTTCAGAGCAAAATACTAAGTTATTGAAAATAATGTACACTAAATTGTCTACAGAAAACATCTCTTGCATCTTTCTTCCAATTAATCGAACGATTACGGAGTTACAGTATAGAAATCAAAAGATAAGAGTGGTATTTGATGGAAGTATGAAAACCACCTCGGGTATGTCTTTAAATGATACGCAACGGGTAGTTCCTACAATACAAAGCGACTTATTCAGCATTCTTATCAGTTTTAGACAACATAAATACGTTTTAATCGCAGACATAAATTTCATGTACAGATGATAAATTCAAACGATAGACAGTTTCAACGCATATTTTGGCGTAGCAATAAAACAGAAGAATTAAAACAATTTGTGTTAAACACCGTAACATACGGAGAATCGTAAAGTCCATTTTTAGCGATAAGAAGTGTACATCAATTAGCATTAGACAATGAACAATCGTATCCACGGACAGCTAAGATAATTAAAACATGTTTTTACGTGGATGATTTAATATGCGGATCTAATAGTTTAAATGAATTATTGACAATTAAAAATGAGATTACACAAATTTTAAACTCGGACGGTTTTCCAAAGGACAAATGGGTATCAAATGAACTCAGTATAGAAGGAAAAATTAAAAATGATCCAATTCAATTGGGAGAAAAGCAACAAGCAAAAACATTAGGGGTGGTCGACATAACATCCTTGCCAACATAAAATTCAAAACGGGCTATTCTTTCAAGCATTTCCAAGTTTTTCAATCCATTTAGGCTATTTGGGACCAATAATTATTACAGGTAAAATAATTATGCAAAAACTTTGGTTAAATAAAAGCTCATGGGACGAAATAATCCCATCAGAATTGGAATCCATATGGAACGAATATAAAAGACAACTTCCACTGATAAATAACATAAAAATACCTAGATTAGTTATAGTTGAAAACCCCATTGCAATCGAATTGCATTTTTTTTCAGACGCAAGTGAAAGTGAGTATGGTGGAGTCATATTATATTGTTGTATCCTTGTCCCCCTTACTCGCTCTGGGTGACGAAGAACAACAAACTTTCTGCTCCTACCTTAGCTACTCTTAATCTCAGGATGACTTTTTTTTATCTTACTTCTCTCACGTCAGCAACTCTTAGTCAGCATCAGCACAAAAGAAACACAATTTGAATCAGCTAACAGATTTAATAAACAAGAACACATAAATAAAATATCAACATAAACAATCAATACAAATAATAGACAAGTCAAACAAACTTAAATTATAAATTAAACTAATGCTAACCTTGTATTATTATCGTGGTAAACCGTGGCTATCGTTGCACAACACTATGCACTTTCCTCTGGCAATCGCCTGGTCCAATTTAGTCGCCCTTTTTGTTGTTAGGCTCCTGGCCTGACACGATTCCAGTCCAAATGCTGCTCTCTGGATGACACAACCGTCACGATCCCTTTGTATGGGATGTTTGTAGCACCTTGGCTACACGCCCGTCTCGAATTAATTGTAAGATGAATTAATTTCACCCTTTATTCGCGCCACGACCCGTCTTCTTTGAATTCGCTATCAATTGTACAGGTGTATCAATTTTCGGACCGACACGTCGTCTCTGGATGCTCTATTATTTGTAACTCAAAAACACGTCCTATCTGGACGCTCTCTATTTTGCAACTCAAAAACACGTCCTATCTGGACGCTCTAGAAATGGTAACTAACTCCTGCATCCCGTTGTTATTCCTGGATACCAATTTTATTTTTGTTTTGTTTTGTTCCTTTTCGGACATCCTTTTTCCTGTTTGTTTTCTTGCCTGTCTATAGCCTACGTCTTTATTTAACGTAAACGGTTGCACTGTCTTAATCTACATGCCTTAAAATTAAACATATAACAAAATGAACTTGAACAATAACTAACTTAAACAATTTGGAACAATTCGAACCTCTCCAAATTGTGTTGTCTTTGTACTGGGCTTTCATCACATCTCTATCTTCATTCAAAAACGGCTCACAACAATATATTCGATGCCATCTATCTGACGGAACCTTTACCACGAACTTTTTATGTGCAAAAATTCGTGTGAGTCCAGTAAAAAGTTTAACGGTACCACTTTTGGAACTATGTGGAGCTACGCTAGTAACTAAATTAGCGAACAAAATAAAAGCAGTCATATACGTAACTATTAGACAGGAGTATTTTTGGACAGATTCAACAGTCACGTTGCATTGGATCAAAAATACCAAAAGGGTTTGGAAAACATTTGTGGCAAATCGGGTGTCAATCATACAAAACCTAACAAATCTCGATGATTGGAATCATATCAAATCAGAAACTAATGCTGCTGATATTATTAGTCGAGGAATGTCAGTAAATGATTTAAAAGATTCTAACTTGTGACAACATGGACCGGACTTTTTAAAAGAACCAGAGCATATGTGGCCGCAACTTCAAGTCCACTTCGAAAAGGCGGAACTGTTAGAAGTAAAACGAGTAATGATAGTAAAATTACATGAATCAAATGAGTTTAACATAAATAAAAATAATAAACGCACGGGAGGCTTGACTACATCGTAAATCATGACCTCAACAATTAAATTAATTCAAATTGTATACTATTTCTTTCGAACGCGAAATAAAAGAATTAAAATTTAGTGGTCACGTGTCTAATAGCAGCAAGTCACGCTCATTGAATCCATTTATTGATAAAGAAGGTTTGATTAGAGTTGGGGGTCGTTTATCAAATTCAATTTACACCTTTGAAAAGAAATATCCCATTGTGGTACCTCATAATCATGTTTTTACCAAGATAATAATTGAAAACGAGCACAAACGTTTACTGCATTGCGGAGCTCAAGCTCTATTAGCCTCACTAAGGGAGAAATATTGGCCCATAGGGGCAAAAAAACCTAATCAGAAAAATAACACACGGGTGTAAAATTTGCTTTGAGGTCAAACCAAAAGCTTTTGAATACACCATGGGAAATCTACCAAGGGTTCGAAGTACTCCATCCAAGCCATTTTTAAACACTTTTACGGACTTCGCGGGACCTTTTCAAATAAAAGACCGAATCACTCGAGGGTACTAATTAGTAAAATTGAACATTTGTATTTTTATTTGCATGTCAACAAAGGCCACGCACCTAGAATTAGTCACTGACTTGACAACAGATGCATTTTTAGCGACATTAAAACGTTTTATAGCACGTAGAGGAAAATGTCTTAACATTTATTCAGACAATGGAACCAATTACGTGGGCGCAAATCGCACCATAAAAGACATTTATCTGTTTTTAAAATTGAACAAAACTAAAATCAACGCGTATTTGCTAAAAGATCAAATTCAATGGCATTGGTCGCCCCCAAAAAGCCCTAATTTTAATGGAATTGCAGAATCAGGGGTTAGAACTACGAAAGGTCATTTAATAAAGATTGTGGGGGAATCTCGTTTGACTGAAAACGAATGTGTAACTGTGTTAGCTCAAATAGAAGCCTGCTTGAATTCCCGTCCTATTTCCAAGTTATCCTGTGATCCTACGGACTTGACACCTCTCACGCCTTGTCACGTTCTCGTCGGAGGCCCTTTAATGGCCATCCCGGAACCTAATTACTAGTGATGGGCACTATCGAAATTTTTTGACTATCGATAGTTAGTTACTATTTTTTTTTACTATCGATAGTTAGTAACTAAAAATGTAGTTGCTAAACATCAAATCGAATAAAAACTATCGAATAAAACTATCGAATAAAAACCACCGAATAAAAAATATCGATTTTGGATTTGGATTTCGGGGGAGGGGCAAGTATTAACTTGCACGCACTTAGGCCACTCTACCGGGCCCATTGTACTGCCTCCACTTTGTTGCTCACCCCCAGCCTGACCCACAATGTCGACACTGCTAAGTATGACCGCAGCCGTTAGGCGGTCTCTCGGCCTAACCACCGACCAGAACTCCCCAACGTAGCGAAGTGGAGATGAAAACCAACGATATGGTTGTCGAAATACCGAAAATAAAAATACTTGATTCTAAGATTATAATGAAAGGAAGAGACAAAAGTGAGGATTCGAACCCAAAGAAGAAACCGCCAGATTCAACAAGAAAGACTCGAAGTCAAAGCATAGATGAGTCGCGAAAAAACGCGAAAAACAAAAGAGGCCGGGAAAGTCCCGAAAATACTGAAGAAAGCGAGGATGAACGCCCGTTCATCATGAAAGCAAAGAGAACGCGAAAAAAGAAGAAAGAACAAACGGAACATATGGACACCACCGACCCCTCGTCGAGCGAGGACAGTGACGGATGTGACTTTGAGACGATGCTCAAAGAAAAACAAAAGGAACTTGGCATAGCCCAAGAGAAAGAAAAAGAAACCGAAAGCGATGAAACGAAGAAAAACAAAAGGACCAAAAATCAACGAAAGAAAGATCGAAAAAGAAAAATAGACGAAGAGTACCAAAAGGAAGAAGAAACCAAGAAAACGAAGACAACCGACAGCCAAGAAAAAGAAGAAGAAAATGCGAGGGTGAACGAAAGCCCGGAGCAGACCGTTAAGTCTACTCCGGACTTGGCCAGTAGCCAGACATTGGACGCTGATTCAGAGATATGGTCGGACCAAAAACTAAAGGAAGCATCAAAAAACGTAATGAACGACGTACACGAAGTACGTAGATTCTTGATGAGGAGTAAGGAGGCCATCAACTTTCGAGAAGAGGCCCTCGAGCGAATGAAAAACGTGGAAGGACTAGTCCAGGAACTAGTCCAGGACGGAATCAGAAGAAACAAAATAGGGACGGGAGCGCCTTCAGCCTCCCCTACTCAAACAAAAGCAATCATAGAAGAGGTGGTCAAGGCCATCAGCAAGACCACCCCTCCAATAGTGCCGACCCTTCAGGTCGCGCAGAGTAAATTATCACCGGAAACTGACAAACAAAACCCCCCCAGGGACTACCTGGAGGCGGCTAAGAAGGTGGCCGCTGGCGGCCCTCGTAGCATTCCCACTAGAAAATTCAAGGTCATAGTGTACCCTGACGAAGGGAACACTAATAAATCGGCGGACGAAACTAAAATACAACTTACCAGCATCAAGCTAGCCGACCTAAAAATTAAGCCAGACAGGGTATACCCCATCAAAAACAACGGAGTGATGGTTGAGTCCTCTCAGCCGTCGCTCAAGAACTTGATCGGCAACTCGTTTTTAAAAGAAAAGAAATTGGTGGCCCGGGAGCCTTCAGCTACCTGAAGCAACAAAAGCGGCCGGGAGCTCCTGGCTCAGGAGCATCAACCCGGTGCACTCTAAGGGTAAGACCCACAACAAGTGGATCCTGGAGGTTCACCCCGTGGTCAGGGAAGCGGCTATCAAGGACGGGAAGTTCCGCGCTTCCTGGAAAAGCTACCGCATCCATAACCACATTACGATCACGCGCTGCTATAAGTGCCAGCGCTTTGGACATACAGCCAAATACTGTAAAGGGAGTGAAGCATGTGCATTCTGCTCCTCCACGGAACACGCTTCACGTGCTTGTGGGGTGCAGAATGATTGTGCGAAATATGTGTGTATCAACTGCGTCAGAGCTAAACACAGCGATGCCAGGCACACTACAGGATCGAACACGTGTAGGGTCTATAAAGCAAGACTTATGGATTACGCACATTCAGTTTTAACGCTTACAGACATCAGTAATGAGTAAGCCCTTTAAAGTCTTGCAGGTAAACCTGAGGAACTCGGAGGCCGCCACGGCCGACGCGCAACGCTTTGTTGCCCAGTAAGAAATTCTCTTGGCCATTCTTTCGGAACTTTACTGCTACCCCGCGGCAGCAGGAGGGTTTCGTCTTCCCTTCTCCCCGAACACTCGGACGGCAGCAATCTTCGGCGACCACTTCCGAACTTGCATCATGGTTAACGATGCGGTAGGAAATGAATTCACGTTCTCCTTCCTCCCGCAAGTTTCCAGCAAGTTCGTAACGGTCGTGTCAATTACCTTCAGTAATAAAGTGACCTACTATTTTATAGGCACGTATTTTCCTCCTTCAGAGGATATACAAATTCCACTCGAAGACCTCCGGAAAGCACTGAGTGTTTGCGGAAAGGGGAAGACATACATTTGTGGAGACTTCAATTGTCGATCAAGGGTGTGGTATGACACCGTGGATTCCAACTCCAGGGCACAGGCAATGGAGGAATTCATTGTACAGCACGAGCTCTTCGTGTTCAATCGACCTAACAAACCGCCTTCGTTCGAGGACTCCCTCGGCAGGAAGAGCAACGTGGATCTAACGTTGGGCACTTGCGACACCGTCAATGCAACCCACTCATGGGACATTGCGGAACACGTCATCATAACAGATCATAAAGCAATCACTTTTGAAATAAGTGCACCTAATAATCCCATCAGGATTATTAGGAATAGAAACCCAGATACCATCCAAGCGGAAACCATCGAGACAGAGTTAACTCAGCGGGTAGAGGAAAACGGCCCCAGGTCGGACAATCTAACCACCGAAAACGAAATCGAGGACATGGTCTCCGATTTGCACGGAAGGATCCAGGATCTAATAAATAGGAAAGCCCAAATGAAGAAGATCTACGTTGGCCGTCCTGACTGGTGGACCGACAATCTTGAAAGAGCGCGAAAGAAGTATCTCTAAGAAGAAGAGAAGAAAGAAGTAAGAAAGAAGCATTAAAGTTGCTTATTTCCCCAAACTGAGGCAGAAGGGGGTCCTCAAGATCCTACTCAAGAACCCAGATGGGGAAACAAGCAACATTAAGAACTACAGGCCGATCACCCTCTTGCCGGTGTTCGGCAAAATTTTAGAAAAAATTATGAAGAAACGAATACTCGAAAGTAATACCCCTTACCACGATCGGTGCCAATACGGCTTCGTGGAAGGTATGAGCACCACAACAGCCCTCAAGGCATTTTATGAAAAAATAGATACTACGGAGATGAAGCGGAAGAAAGCCAAGGGTTTTCTCGCGGTAATCTTCTACGACATCTCCGGAGCTTTTGATAACATGTGGTGGCCGGCTCTATTCCGCTCGCTGAGCGAAAAAGGGCTCCCTCACAAGTTAAAGGTCATGATCAAAAGCTACCTCTCAGCCAGGGAGGTGACTCTCACTTCCGGGGTCTCAAAGGTAGGGAAAAGATCCACGAAGGGATGTCCTCAGGGCTCGGTCCTCGGCCCGATCCTGTGGAACTCACTTCTGGATCATTATCTAAAACAGGTCAAACAGGAGGGTACTCATACCTTCGCGTACGCGGATGACATCGCGACCGTCGTCACGGCGTCTTCCAGAATTCTATTACAAGAAAAACTCCAAACATGCGTCAATGAACTTAGCGGATGGTGCAAGGACATGAAACTCGCTCTCTCGGAAACGAAGACGAAGATCATGTGCTTGTACCCGAAGCAAGTCCACAACTATGATTTAGATGTTAGACTCAACGGGAAGAAAATAAAGGTGGCAAGGGAATATAAGTACCTTGGGGTCCTTATTGACGAAAACCTATCGATGCAACCGCATGTAAACTACGTTTGCGGCAAAGCCAGTAAACTGGTCCATGCGCTGCATCGAATGGCAAAAAGCGGTTGGAACTTGGACACCTCGAACTCTATGCGAAGGATCTACCAGGGGGCGGTAGTCCCCATCTTGGCTTACGGAAGCGAGATCTGGATACATAGAATAGGGGATAAGCACACGTTGGCCCGGCTGATATCGTGCTATGGATTTTGCTGTCGCGTGATAGCAAAATGCTATAGGACTGTGTCGGCCATAGCCGCGGGTGTTTTGGCAGGTATCCACCCAATCGATTTAGAACTCTTACGACTACTGTCATGGCGTGAAGCCAGAAACAAGAAAGTAACCACCTATATGGGGGTAAGAATCGACCCGAAAGATTATAAATACAGAGTGGACATTAAACGAAAAATGGAAGACATAATCCAACATGAATGGCAAAAAAGGTGGGACGATGGAGTGGTAGGTAGAATTACCTACCAATTCATCCCCAAAGGTAAGCAATAAAATAATGAATAATTCCTTCCAGATGACTCAAATGCTTACCGGGCATGGCGAGTTCGGCCGACACCTCAAGAGATTGGGGAAATCGGAGGACGGACTGTGTCCGGCTTGCGACGTTCTCGATGAACCTACACATCGGATACGGGAGTGCGATTTGTACATGCAAGAACAGTTGGAGTTGGCGGCCTATCATGGCATCCATCTCCCTGCACAACTGGACGAGCTGTACGAAGAAACACCACCCGACCTGATGTGTAAATTCCTCGAGAACAAGACCGTTAACATTACCGAGACTGAGATCTAATCATACAATCCAATAACCCGACATGAAATAAGGTCTGGGTGCGAACCAATAATGACATAAATTTAACCGAAAAGGAAAAAACTGACACTTACACTGATACTTACCAATGGTGAAGATTGAATAACGCCCATGCAAACCAGATGTGGAAACCTAAAACAAAAATTAAATAATTAGAAACATTCCATAAAACCATGCAGATTAAAATGTACGTTACAATAACAACCAACGAAATACGGTTTGAAATCCCACCAAAATTCATACCAAAAAGACTACCTTGCACCAGCAAATTAATTTTGATATCATTTATTTTTACTTATGACAACATGAATTTTCTGCCAATATGCAGTTTAAGTTTTTGATTGGCAATAGCTAATCCGTTTTTATTCTATATAAATAAATAACTTCAAAAAAAAAAAAAAGAACTCCCCAACAATGACCGGCACTACGAACCAGGGACGTCCGCTCGATGACCGAGCTCTGAGAAGTCCCGCGATTCGTACCCCACCAATGCTAGGTGCAGTCGATGGGTGGCCCCTGGACCAGGCCACCCAGCCCGAAGCCTCAACAAAGTCAATCATTGCGTAGTCGATGGGGAGTAGGAGTGATTTTTATTACCCTGTTTGACATATTAGATCAGGTCAAATCAGGGGGACCGCCGGCTTAACGTGCCCTCCGAAGCACGGAGACGGTCATTGAAGGAAAGAAAGTCCGAAAGAAAATTGACTCCTACTGGACTCGAACCAATGCCTTTAGCATCAGTAGTCGATTGCTCTAACTACTCGGCCAATGACCGTCTCGAATAAAATATCTAATAAAAACTATCGAATAAAAACTACCGAATAAAACTATCGAATAAGAACTAGCGAATAAAAAATATCCAATAAATTATTTTTAAGGTAGTGTTTACACTGTTTACCGACCTTTTGCGGTTGGTAATCCGATAATAAACAATTAAATACTATAATATGAGCAATTTTGCATTTACATTGTTCATAACAAAACCCCAAAAAGAAATATCAAGCCTAACAAAGCATTCCCAAAACAAAAGTTATTCGAATATTTTTAGTAACAAAAAAGTTATTCAAATAGTTTTAGTTACTAAAAATTCATTCGATAGTTTTTAGTAACTGAAAAAAAGAAACTATCGATCGTTCGAATAAAGCCCAACTATCGAATAATTCGATAGTTTTTTATTCGATAGTCCCATCACTACAATTACACAACGACTAAGGACAATGCCTTATCAAAATGGCAAAAGGTACAAAAATTGTTCAAATTTTTTGGAATCGTTGGACAACTGAATATTTGCATCAGCTACAACAGCGATACAAATAGAATTGGAACAACACCCCAGCCCCAGAAATTGGCGATTTAGTTCTTCTCAAAGACAACAACCAGCCAACACTTCTCTGGAATTTGGGACGAATCGTGCAACATTTCCCAGGTGCTAACAACATCATCAGGGTAGTGCAAGTGCAAACCGTTCGGGGGTTATTTAAACGTGCGATGACACAACTGTGTCCACTGCCCAACGAATAAGTGCAAAGAACAATTTTTAAATTTTGATAGAAAAAATTCAAAGAACAATTTTTTAATTTTGATATTATGTAAACAATAGCATTGTATTTCTTCTGCCGTCCTAAGCTAAGCAGCAGTATCTCCAAAATCGTTGTTTCGAGAAAACGCTCATTTACGTATTTATGGTTGGGCCACCAAGAAATAATTTATTCTTCTTCTTCTTCTTCCTCTTAATCTAGGACTACGTCCTGTACTTCCCAACTATAGTGCCTCTGTTCAAGGCACTGTTGGTTCTATGAGCAGTTTGGTTTTTACATCTCAGGTAGCTTGCTAGGCTTGCCTTTCGATGTGCCTGCACCCTGTTTTTTATTGTTATGATGGCAAATCATTAACACAGGGGGACCGCCTGCTTAACGTGCCCTCCGAAACACGGAAGACGGCCAAGAAATTTTTTTAGACAATACCCGGAGTCGAACCGGGGCGCTTTACGTTAGCAGTTGATCGCGCTAACTAGCTAATTTGGTAACAATTTTAGTTTTCTCGTTTAAAATTTTTATTGTTATATTTACTACATTTCGAAACTTTGTTTCAAGCTGGCCGATATGTTAAGCGCCAAAGGAAAATAATGTTTTATTTTATTTCATTTCAAGAAAATATTGGTTGTAATAATATAATTTTGTTCATGCAACCGCGCCATGTGTGCGAATATGTTAGTTCGTTAGTTGCCATGTAAGTTTGCGCAGCGCTTGGGAAAAGTAGGAGACGCGCGTAGTAGTTATGTGAAGCCAGACGAGAGCAGTAGGTAATCACGACTTCAAGAAGAAAGTATGAAGCGTAACCACCAAAAAACATATGTATACAGTCCACAATAAAAATAAAGAAAAAAGCCTATGTTCGTTTCATTAATCCATCGATATATAACAATCAGCAATCAATCAAACAAACATAACTTCTGCCGCGTATGTGAGCACAGGTTTTATTAACGTTTTGTAGATCTTTATTTTTGTACTTTTCGAAATTTGCCTATCTTTTAGTAGATGCTTATTGGCATAATACGCCCTGTTGCCTGCTTGAATTTTTGCTGTGATTTCTATCTTCCTATTATTTCTGTTGTTAACCTGCACCCCAAGATAATTGAAATCTTCCACATGCTGAAAAACTGCGCCAACAATTACCAAATCGTTCCTGTTATCATGTTTTTCTCTCGTACATCTCATATATTTGGTCTTGTCTTGATTGATATTTATACCACATCTCTTTCTAATTTGAATTTGACAACTTTAGCAACGCCCTGTATGGTGGATTCATGCATTAATTCTAATGTTGGCGGTATTGGTGTATTTTCGATAGCGGGATCGCGATAGCGACTCGAAAAGAGAATAGTTTTGGGAAGTGCCGAGGAAGGTTGAGTTTTGGGGGAGCTGGTCGATTCCTGTTTGTGATGGAGCGATAGCCACGGATGTGGTTCACGTGGCTATGGCGAGGATTCGTTTTTTGGCTTGCGCAATTCTCGTTGGAGGATTTTTGAGTTCGCGTAGGTAAGTGCGATATTTTTGCTATTCCTTTGATTTCCGTTCTGGTTCGTCGTCTCTTGACCAAATTTGGGCATATGGCTTTGTCTTTTTTGTATTGCTTCCGCAATTACGCAACTTGTGCGTGATTGCGGTTCTTGGGGGACAAGGCTGTCGGCGAAGATTTCAGCCTTTTCAAGATCGCTTCTGGCAATGGTGCCATCGGGGCGGGAGAGAATTGGAATGGGGGTTTTCTTTTTCCCCTGGAGGGCGGCGGCCATACGCCAGGCGGACATGTCTTTAAATGATAGGGAGTTGATGGTGTCTAACCACTCATTGTCATGAAATTCTTTGATTTTGTCATCTACTTGTTCTTTGAGTCGGTTGTATGTCCTTTGGTCGTCGGGGTTGCGAGTTCGCCGGGCGAGTTTCCTCCCGCGGTTTTTGGCTCTGATAAGATCTTTTAGGGAGGGGGTGAGTTTGTCTCTGACGTCTGTGATGTTGACTTCGAATGAAGCTTCATCCACTGATTTTTTGATATTTTCTCGGAAATTGGTAATGTATTGGTCTAGGTCAGTGGGGGACTCAAAGAAAGGGTTTGGTCCAAGATTTTCTGAAAGAGTGTCTTTGAAAGAGGTCCAGTCTGTTATCGTTCGCGTGGGAGGGCCCTTTGGGGGTAACAGCGGTCCAAGTGTCAGTAGGACCGGGAAGTGATCCGAATTTAGCTCTTCGCTGGTGGAGATGTATTGGAGTTGTACGTCTTTGAAAATGGCTATGTCCAGGATGGACGGCGTACCTGCGTGAGAGTAGTGAGTGGGGGAAGTCCAGCTCGTTTGCTAGTGAAAGTAGGTCACGTCCTACGTGATTTGTGTTTCTACACAGCCAGTTGGAGTGTTTAGCATTGAAATCGCCGGCGATGATCTTTGCATCGGGGCCTTCAAGGAGGGTTTCTAGGTCCTCTTTAAGGATGCGTTTCTGGGGGCGATTGTAAACGGAAGAGAGTTGCAACCAACCGTGATGTGCGGTGTGGATGCTCACCGTGGTGACTTCAAGGTTCTCTAGATCGGGGGTCGGTATTACTATGTGTTCAATGGACGTTTTTACGTAGATTGCGGTTCCGCCGCCGCGTCCGTCGCGATCATTCCTGTATAGTGAATAGCAAGGGAGTTTTACCAGTTGGCCGGCTCTGAAGTGGGTTTCATTGACCATGATTACGCCAAGGTCGTGAGCGTACGCGAACGCGAGGAGTTCGTTTCGTTTGGCAGAAAGGCCGTTGGCGTTCCAAAAAGCCGTCTGCAATGTGGTGGGTTGGAATCTTGGTTTAGACATTAACGGTGGCGGTGTTAATGGCTTTGCGTTCGCGACGATTTCTATGTCGCGGATGACGTGTTCGTTGATGTTGGCTTCGCGAAGGACTTGAAGGATTGTATTAATTAGGGGGGATGTGGCCTATACTCTAGGGGTAGAGGGCGTGGCGGTGGCTGGGGATGATTCTCTGTGAGGAGCGTGCAGGCTAGCGACTCCTAGATAGGATGGTCGACTGGGGCCTTGGGAGGAGGTGTGGTTGTACGTGGGGCGGCCGGCGAAGCGGGAAGCTACGTCGCGGGCTAGAAGTTCTCGCCTCTTGGGCTTTGGGAAAGAAGCGCAACCTTTGTAGTTTGCGGGGTGATTTCCTCCGCAGTTGACGCAAGTTGCCGGATCCTCGCGGATTTTTTGGCAAGCCGCAGTTAGGTGGTCCCCTGCGCATTTAACGCATTTGAGTGGGGCGCGGCAGAGGGTTTGAGTGTGCCCGAACCGTTGGCATCGGTGGCATTGACCGACCTCTGTTCGTTTGTGCGGAGTTTCCGTACGAGTGTTGATGGACAAGACCGATGTCATGTCGAATATTTTCTTGCCGTCTGTGTTGTGTGTTAGTTGAACAAGGTAGAGTGGCATTGGTTTCTTATCGCGACCTTGGCGCATCTGAAAGACCGATTGGATTTCGAAGCCTTGTGATTCAAGGTCTTCTTTAACTTCCGCGGGTGTGATCGTAATCGGGAGGCCGCGGATGACCACTTTTAGTGGTTTGTCTTGTGGTAAGGAGTATGAATGCGAGGGGAGGGATTTATCCTCGAAAAGGCGACTGAGGGTCCTATAATCCGTTTCGGTTGCCGGTTGGATTAAGATTCCGTCTACTAGGGTTCTGATTTTTGTTGTAGCTATTTTCTTAGCCTGGATCATGCGGTTTATGGCCGGCCAATTTTCTTTCGTAAGTAGAACAATTGGGGGAATCCGACTGGAGGAGGAGTACGTGGTGCGGTCTGAATGTGAAGCACCTTGGGTGTCAGTTTGGGAGTCGTTATTTTCCGTTTGGGGGTCGTTGGTTTCCATACCGTCATCGTGTTCGGCGTGGGTGTCGGTCGGGGGGTCATCTACCTGCAGACAGGCGAACCTGTTTTTGGTAGCGGGCCCGGATGCGTCGCTGTCGTTGCTCAGGTTTGAGCGGGCGCGTTTCAGTTTCCTATCGCTCGGGGTGACGACGGTGTCGCCGCCGGTGGAGGCTTGACTTTCCATTGCATCTGGTGGATGTTGGGCAATGGAGGGTTTTTTTGTAGGTTTGACTGCAGATAGCGAGCGTCGCGGCTTTGGGATGGCAGTTGCCATTAGGGAGCGCGGTGGGTCAGCTTTCTTTGGAGCCGTGGCTGGTTTGGTCGTCTTTGTCTTGGCGGATTCTGCCTTTTTGGCGGGGGAGGTGGTCGGTAGGCTGGGGAAAGGGGTCTTATCCTTTCTTTTCCCTGAGGGGGCGACCGGAGGTGGTTGTGCGACCGGAGGTGGTTGTGCGACCGTGGGTGGTTGGGTAATTTTGCTAGCGAGCGTGGTGATTGTGTCATTGAGTTTGCTGATTTCAGCTCTCAATTCGCGAATGGTGTTGTTTGCCTCTTTAATTTGAGCTTTCTGGAGCTCCAGGATCTCATTAAGCACGTCGTGGTTGTTATCAACCTTCTCTTGGGATGACATGTTAGGTTGTAAAATTATTTGATTTTTGAAAAATTTAAGTTAATTTTGCCTTGACTTTTAATGATTTTTAAAGTTTAGTTATGACAAATAAATTGATTGATTTTTAAAAGATAGTAATGATATCTAAATGCAAATAGCTGAATTTACGTTGAGATAGGGAAGTTAATTTAAATGCTGAAAAAGAATTTATATCTAACTAGGCCAAGTTCACTTACTTGGTTACGTACGCTGCCGTACGTTGTAGTGACCTGATGCCTTCGAAGTGGGCGGAGTAACAGAACACTCGGTCCGTGCGTTAAATGCAAAGTAGCAAGCTACGATGCACTTATCGACGGGGGCTCCGTTTGCTCGACGTTCGCTTGGGAGGGATACTGGAAATCACTTTTAAGTGTTTTGTAACTTGTAAGTTAATGTCGTTTAGAGCATCCCGGCATGGCCGGCCTTCTCTTTATCTCGACTGGCAACTGGCGATGAATTTGTTTGATTTGTCATCAAACTTGGAGCTTGTCTCCGACTTGCGCATTGGACATGTCGCAGTGGTTTGTTTTTGGATAGAAGGAGGAGGGAGGTTTTTATCATCTTTTGATTTCGTCTGATTTTTTCGCGTTTTTCACTCACGTGATTTTTAGTGTCTGAAAGTTTTTCGCGTTTTTCACTCGCGTGGTTGTATTGTTTTTCACGTGGTTCACTCGCGGATGGTCCTTGACCGGGGGTTTCAAACTAGGTTTGGTTTTTATGTGGCATGTACTTTCACGGCGTTACTAACACTCAGGATGATATTTTCCTGCACTTCAGAACAGATATTTGCCTCCCTCAAGGCAGTAACAATTGCTGATGTCATTATTGAAATTATTTCAGTAATGTTCAGGGTATCAGTGTCTCGTCTGGTTTGTTCGGGTTCGCGAACTGTTTGTTCATTTTGAGGAGGGTCACTTGTGGTGGTTACCCGTGGGTTGTGTCTGGCATCTGGATTGGTATTGCGATTTTCCAATATCTGTCTGGCTGTGAGCTGCTGTCGTGGTTTCGGGTGTGAGGGACACCCTTTGTCCGCTGTGTGAGCGCCGCCGCAGTTGGCGCAGATCGCAGGTTCGCTGCGTGGTTTTGTGCAGGCTGCCGTCAAGTGGTCGCCGGCGCACTTTACGCACTTTGGTTCAGCGTGACAGTTCCTCTGTACGTGACCAAAGTGTTGGCATCGGTGACATTGATTTACGCCTGTATTTTTCTTGTTCGGAGTTTCTACTTTTACGTTGATGCCAAGTATGGTAATGGCGTTATAAATTGTAATTCCCAATGGTGTTTTTTCAAGAGTAATCAAGAAAAGGGGCATTGTGTGTTTATCGCGACTGTGGAGCATCTGAGGCACTGAGTAGATGTTAAAACTCCGTTCTTCGAGATGCTCTTTTATGTCGTTGCATTTAAGCGTGGCGAGCAACCCTCTAATGACGACTTTGAGGGGTTTATCCTTTGGAAGTGAGTATGTATGAGATGGAATGTTCTCTCGTTCCAAAAGATTTGACAAGACGCGGTAGTCCAATTCGGTTTTGGGATGTATGGAAGTGCCGTTAGCCACTGTTTTAATTTTATCGTATTTAATGTTTTTCTTTTTAATTAATTTAAAGATTTGAGGCCAGTTGTTGTTCGCACGGACAACAATTGGTGGAACTCTACAAGCGCGTACGAGGTGTACAGGTGCCGTTTTGCTGGGAGTATCGTTGCGCGGTTGTGTTACCGTGTCGGTCGCGCTCGCTTGCGCGGGGTCATGCATAGTTTTCGAGGAGGAGGAGCTATCAATTACAACTGGGTGGGAAGAGCTTGTGGGAGCAAGCGGAGTTGCTGGTCGGGAAACCACTGCACTAACCTGCTTTGTCGTCCGTTGCTTTTTGTTTTTATCTTTCCAGTCGAAATCTTCTTCCGAGTCACTTCCCAGGTCCTCGAGTTAGCAAAATCGATTATATAGATCTGCATTTTCAGGTGAAGATTGTTCAGAGTTGGTGGGTAGCTTGCGTTTCGCGACTTTTCTGGGGGTCTCGAAGGGCTGCTCATTCGAGCAGGATGGGATGTCTTCGATTTGTGGTACTGCAGTTGTGTCATCCATCACTTCGTCAGGCGGGAGACCTAACGCTTCGAAGATGAATTTGCGTTGTTCCGGTGACCCCTCTTTGATGTTCATAGCCGTTTCGTGGACCCACGCTAGGTGGGCTTGTCGCTTCTTGGCTTCTTCGTGGTTCCTAATAGCTTCTTCTGTCTTCCTGTTTACTTCTTCTGACTTCCTCTTTACTTCTTCGCATTGCCGGTCTAGGAGGGTTTGTCGCTCCTTGGATTCTTCAAGGATCCTACTTGCGTCTTGGAGGTTTTGCTCGAGCATTTTCGAGTGAGGTGACGAGCCGGGGGGAGTCTTCCCAGCGGCCGGGATGGGTTCTAGCACAGCGGGGTCAACTGACACCACCTTGTCTAGATGTTTGGTTTTTCTTGCTTTCTTACCCATTTTAACGTGGGTAATTGTTCACTGTTCACTTCACAAAAGCACTTGTTGTCGGTACGAAAACTTGGACGCGACTGACTGTTGTAAGTGTTTTTTAACACTGTGGACGCTTTTAAATTAGAGAGGGGAACGGAGTGTAGCACTATTTCACTTTTAATTTAAAAATATCGTTTAATTATCAATTAAACTAACGAGCATATTAACGAGCATAGAACTCGCCGCTGGTGCGAAATACTCTAAGTGTTAGGGTCATTATAATTGCACGGACTGTCAACAGAATGAGCGACGCGCGGGAATCTCGTTAATCTTACCACTGAATCTCGTTAAATTTGCTAACTTCAAAATCGATTTATTGAAAAGTTTGGACCTAATTCTCGAAGATTCTTTTGGCGATTTGCTATATTAACCTTGTTCTTTAGTGTGAAGCAGAAGAAAGTATGATTTGAACGCTAATGGTTAGGTCACTGTAGCCGTATTTTTTTATCAAATAGCAATTTATCATGTACAAATTTTTTAAATTTGCCATAAACTTTTAGAAAAAAATATTCGTGAGCCATCAATCGCAAATAAAATTTCGGCAGTGTAAACGTGTAGAAATGTTATCCAATCACGCTCGAAGGTCACAGTTTTAGTACAATTTAGTTCTGCATTCTTAAAAAGGATCATTGCTTACTCTGTTCCTCACTTCATCCTCCAATTTATCTTCGTATTTTTGTTGTCCACGATATATAGAAATGGAGAGACATCGTGGGGAGGGTAGCAAACCACCCAATACCTTTCGTAATACCAAATTGTCAACAAAACCATGTATCAAAAAACAATTTATTGGGGTACTCTACTACTAACTCAGCCACTCGAAACTAAATTTCTTCTGCTACACACTAAAGAACAGGCTTATATCTGTCTATTAAAACAATAAAAAATGTGAATATGGTCAAAACTTTTTAAAAATTTGAATTTGAACTTAGCTAATTTTCATGAAATTTACACCAATTTAGTGATGGATTAACGAGATTCAGGGGCGCGTCAGCCATTCTGTGCTCAGTCCGTGCGCTCCGATATACTCTAACACTTAGTACATGACCGTCGTACATGCAACATCGATTATTTTTTGTTTTTAGGCGATTTTTAGGGGGTGAAACGTAATAGTATACTGCCCCATACCGCAAATATACTTTTTAATGCTATTTCGAGGGTCTCTCACATCCCGGTTGCATTTATCCCGGTTTTCTTAATGCGTGGCGCTTCTCGTATGTTTGACGATGGATTACCCTCCTTATCGAATGCACACCCCAAAAATCGAAAGCAAAAATTTTTTAATTTTTTCACTTTTTCGGCAATGCACGGCTTATTTTCCATTTTTTTGATTATATTTATTACTAATATCCACTAATCACACCCGCATCTATCCGAATTTCAAAGAAAAATTCAAATCGGAGCGAAAAAATTTTACGCATTTTCGACGGACCACGGGCGACTGATGTGCATCGGCCGGGGTCTGCCGCCCGATCGATGCTACTTTTCCGTACTTTTCAAAAGTCGATATTAGGGATGTTTTGACAAGTTCACACTTTTTATTGTTTTAATAGACAGATATAAGCATGATCTTTAGTGTGTAGCACTCGAAAAATTTTTTCGAGTGGCTGAGTTAGTGGTAGAGTCGCCATTTATTGTTTTATTGCATTTTTTCAATCGTATTTACAGTTAACTGAAATATTAAAATAGCAACATAATTTTAAATCTGTAGTTTGCTTAATTTTGAATTTTTAAGTTATATTAACAAGGAAGCTGCCCATCCCTAGCAGTAGATGGCGCAAAATGTTGCAATGACAGTCGCCATTTTAACCTTGTCGACGTAGAACTACGTGTAATTGCAAGAAAAGTGATTGTGTACCATTCCAAGAGCAGTCTTAATTCCTTCTAATGGAATTTGCTACACATAGCGATAAAATGAATACATCGGTAAAGTTAGAAAATGTGGAAACGGACAGGCAAGATTTAGAAACTTTACATACATCCGACATTAAAACCGAAGAATTGGATGATGTGCAATTTAATTTAGAAGACTTGCATCATTCCATCGATATTAAAGAAGAGGACGATACTGAACAATTAATGCAGGAGAAACCTTCATTACAACTGCATTTAAGAACTCCTGTGCATGAGAAACAATTTCTTTGCAAAATATGTGGTTTCGGGTGTGCTCGTAAGGGTGATTTTAACAGGCATGTAAAAATTCATACTGGGGAAAAACCGTTTGTTTGTGAAATATGTGACTACAAATTTACACTGAAACAACAGTTAAAAGTGCATTTAAGAACTCACACTGGGGAGAAACCGTTTTCTTGTCAAATATGTTACTACAAATGTAAACAGAAAGCAACTTTAAATACGCATTTAAGAACTCACACGGGGGAGACACCGTTTTCTTGTGAAATATGTGACTACAAATCTGCACGGAAAGAAACCTTCAAAACGCATTTAAGAACTCACTCGGGGGAGAAACCGTTTTCTTGTGAAATATGTGACTACAAGTGTGCAGAGAAAAAAACCTTGAAGAGCCATTTAAGAACTCACACTGGGGAGAAACCGTTTTCTTGTGATATATGTGAGTACAAGTTTGCACAGAAAGAAACATTGAAAGTGCATTTAAGAACTCACACGGGAGAGAAACCGTTTTCTTGTGAAATATGTGAGTACAAGTTTGCACATAAAGAAGCATTGAAAGCGCATTTAAGAACTCACACTGGGGAGAAACCGTTTTCTTGTCAAGTATGTGGCTACAAGTGTGCACTTAAACAAACCTTAAAAAGGCATTTAAGAACTCACACGGGAGAGAAACCGTTTTCTTGTCAAGTATGTGACTACAAATGTATACAGCAAGCAACTTTAAAAGGGCATTTAAGAACTCACACTGGGGAGAAACCGTTTTCTTGTCAAATATGTGGCTACAAGTGTGCACAGAAACAACATTTAAAAGTGCATTTAAGAACTCACACTGGGGAGAAACCGTTTTCTTGTCAAATATGTGGCTACAAGTGTGCACATAAACAACATTTAAAAGTGCATTTAAGAACTCACACTGGGGAGAAACCGTTTTCTTGTCAAATATGTGGCTACAAGTGTGCACATAAACAAACCTTGAAAAGGCATTTAAGAATTCATACTAACTAGTAAAGGTTCATCTGTAAATTTGACAACTTCCAATTAAATCAAAAGAAGCTTGATGATTAATTTTTAACGTATGCACTGTTGCTAGTTGATATCCGAGATCCACGTTGGATACTTCGACGCCAAGCTATTTCTTAAAAACTCCAATAAAAAAATATGACTAAAATTTCAATACAATTTTAAACCCAACAATAATAAATGTGATATATGTATAAAGGTCAATGTTATGGTTATGATATTGTACTGTTTAAATTTGATTTATAAATTGAAATTTTAGTTAGATCTAAATTATTTCACGCGAGTTGTTTTTGTCATTCTAATAAAAAAAGTGACCAACATGGATCTCGGGTATCAATTGGCAATGGTGCATACGTGTATGTGTAAACGCCCTGTATAACTAGCGAAGTATTCATTTACTAAACCAAATTTTAAAAAACTTTACGATTGAAATGTGAAAATAGATTAGAATGAAATAAAATTCATTTATTTAGAAGTAAAACAACAGATTGTAGTTTAACTGTCAAATGCTTAAAATACCAGATAAGTACCTAGATTTTGTATATTATTATCTTATCCATGAATCAAACGTATCTGTATAATTTCTGTAAATCTGTACCAAAAATTAAAGTGATGGTGCAATTCTTTTTTTTATTTCAGTATCGTATTAAATAAGTGTCAAGATATTCAGGGTGGCCACCCGTCTGGAAAACCGGGAAATGTCAGGGAATTGTTCTGACAGGCAAAAATCAGGGAAATGTCATAAAATTTTATCGTCTGTCAGGGAATTTTGATAAATTTGAATTACTCAAAAATTTTGTCCATAAAAATACGGAAATTTTTTTTCATGATTTCAAATTATATAAAAAAATGTTTCCATGAATTTATAAGTAAAATTCCGTCTTTCAGTAATTTTACATTAATATAGGTCGTATATCGGTAGATAATGAGAAATAGTGTATTCGCTCTCTTGCAATAAGACGAACTGATAACTCCTTGAAGTTGGTTCACTACAAATAGTCGTACCTATGTCGTAATAATTTTTGAATTTCTTAGTTTGTTTTATCACGGAATTTAGTGTTCACCTTTTTTAAATTTTAAATGGTTTTAGAGCTAGTAATAAATTGTTGATAGGTATATTTTAAATATCAGTGATATGAAATTAAGTTTTAAGATCGAAATGTTTACATACAACATTTTTCATCTATAATCTTGGACACGAATTTTACATTCTGCCTATTAGGAAAAACGGTTTTTTGTTCCTCCTGAAAAAGTCCAAAACGTCAGGGAAAATACTGATTTCAGTCAGGGAAAACCGGGAAATGTCAGGGAATTTTGTGAACGGAAATAAGTGGCCACCCTGGATATTGCTTTGAAAGGTAGCAAAGTATTCAATCGACAATAATTTACCAAAATGTATGAAATTTACTTGTAATAATATTGTAACTCCAATTGACTTTTATTATATTTGCAAATGTATTTTTCTCCAACCGTATTAAAAGCAGTACATTTTTAATAGCATTACCTCAACTAAAAGTTGACGTTTTTGTTATAAATATAAAAATGCGAGCATTGCTAAGCAACACTTTTTTTACGTGGACTAACAGTACTTTTTTTTACGCCGGACTAAAAGTGAAAAAAATATATTTTTTAATGTCAATCATTTATTGGCTATACATAATTTTACACGAATAACAATAATAATCATACAAAATAACAATAATAATCAAAATAAATAATAATAATCAAAAAAAAACTTAACACCTTAATCCTTCATGTTAATATTAAATGTACAGTTTACACAAGATTGGTTAAATGTAAGTAAACCCGTTTTGTTACCAGTATTGGAATTATTAATATCGGTGAATGTTACACTACTGGTACTCGGATCTTCATAATGTAATTCCTGAGCAATAGGTTCATCATCGGTAAAATTTATCAATAATGGAGGTACTAGTACTAACCTCTTCAATTCGAAATATTTTTTTGGCTATATCTTTTTTATTTTGTAAAGAATCTTCAATATAGCCCTCGGCTACAGTATTGGATTTCCAACCTCCATGGCGTTTAAGGCAGGTAATGTCACCACCAGAATCGACAAGCAGTGTAGCCGAAGTTCGACGTAAACTGTGTCCTGTATATTCCTTTACATTTTGCAAATGTAAATATTTTGCCACTTCTTGTGGAACACTACTAATTTTATGTATACCTACCACTGCGCGAAAACATTTTCCATCTAGGTATCTTATAAATAAATGTTTTGCTTCATAATTTTTTGGACGAAGAGCAATATATTTTCTATAAAAATTTAAATAATTTTCACCCATTACCGTGAAAGACCGAAATTTGTTGGTTTTGCTTTTTAAAATTTTTATGATGAGCGCAGATTTAACATCTTCGACGTCATTAGTAGTTAAGTGAACTAATTCGTCGCATCGACATGCGCCAGCAATTCCAAATATTAAAACAACCTAAAAACTGTGACCTTCGTTTTAATTTTTGGACGCATTTTTTTTTAATTAATAAAAAAAATTGGAGGGCTGGGATTTGAAAAAAAAAGAGAAGATAATAAAAGTCAGAAAAAAATTAAGATCGTCGGTTTTTGTAGGGAGGTTTTTGATTAGTTTGTGGGGGTTAGTGCAATTGAAAAAGGGAGTGTGGGAACGGCAAGGTTTTGTCTTGTGTATGTGGGGTGATTGCGTTTCGCAAAATTTACCACCGTCGTCCGTCGTTCCTACGGTACTCGTCGGTTACGAGTGGGTAACCTGCTCCAATTATTGGAGAATAAAAGTCGCTAGCAGTCCTACAGATATTAAGGTATCGTGAAATCTGTATTTGAAAATTGTTAAAACCTTGATATCAAAATTGTTTAGTTGGTTGTTATTATGTTCTGTAGTTAGTTATTAGTCGTTAACCAATGTTAGTTATTTGTTTAGTTTTTAATTATTATGTTCATTATTTAGTTGTTAAGCTTGTTAAATCTTGTTAGTTTAAGTTGGGTAATTTTAGGCCGTTAGGTTAAGTTCTTGTGTTCGTTAATAAATGTTGTTACCGCCGTTAAACCAACCTTACTACCCGTCGTTAATTATTAGTTATTCGTTAGTCCACGCTATTTCTCCTTCGTTTGCACCCAGGACTGCGAGCGAAGGACCGTTGGGAAGTGTGGGCGAATTACTTCGTCTTGGTGGCGCCCATCCTTCCCCCCCCCCCATTCAATAGAAAGAGAGGTAAGTCCCTTACGCGCCGGCCAGTTACCCCGGGTATTTAAAATACCAAATCGACCACGACCACTCCACTGAGCCAGCCGTCGTGCAACTGGTCCCGTATCCGCGTACCCTCTCTTTGGGTCAATTTAGGCCCGTCACAAATTTTGAAAAATAATCCGCTACCACCAAAATATAACAATATCCGCGTGTAGACCGGGGTAAAGGCCCAACAAGATCTACAGAGATCATCTGCCACGGTCTCGTAACTACAGGATGGCGAACCATTAAACCAGCCGGCTTCTTCTGCTCTGGTTTGTGAGCAATACAAATGGAACAGCGATTCACATACTTAGTGACGGTATATTTCATTTTTGGCCAATAAAAATTACGAGCAACTCGATCTAAAGTTTTCCGAATGCCTAAATGACCTGAGGTAGGTTCATCGTGACAAGACCGGATAACATCGCGTCGGCGATGGTCAGCCAAGACCTCTTTCCAAGTATCAACTTCTTCTCGTAAGTCTGGATAATCGGCAGGAACGTGTTTATAAAGAACACCATTTTCTACTTTCCACTTCGGAAATGAATTCGGTTTATTCGCGATAGGCGCAAGCATGGACCGATACCACTTGTCGGGGCCAGCCACGCGATCCATATCAGTCGCCTTTATAATGTCAATCGCACTCACTGAAGGTTCTACAACAACTGTTCCGTCCGACACAGCGGCGAGGACCGGAACTGCACGCGACAACGCGTCAGGCACTATATTGTCTTTGTCCTTACGGTGTATGACTTCAAAATCATACTGCTGTAGTCTCACTGCCCATCTACATAAACGACCAGTAGGCTCTTTTAAATTAGCCAACCAAACAAGACTATAATGGTCCGTAATAACTTTAAAATGCGACCCTTCGAGGTAAGGACGCAACTTCTCCACGGCCCACATTACCGCGAGACACTCTCTCTCAGTGACCGAAAAATTCTGCTCTTGTTTCGTTAAAGAACGGCTCAAATAACTAATGACCCTCTCGTCCCCATCGACTTCTTGAGTCAACACGGCCGCGATTCCGTACCCGGACGCGTCGGTCTGAACAGAAAAAGGGAAAGAAAAATCGGGACAAGTAAGGATGGGCGCACTCACTAAATTGTTCTTAAGGGTATTTAGCGCAAAATCACACTCTTCTGTCCATAAAAAGTGGCGATTACGCCGAAGCAAGGCAGTCATTGGTGAGATTATCGATGAAAAGTTCGGGATAAACCGGCGGTACCACGATACCATACCGATAATACGACGTACTTCTGTCACGCACTTAGGTGCAGGAACACGCAAAATCGCGACGACCTTTTGAGGGTCCACCGATAAACCTTGGTCACTGACCACATAACCGAGATAAGTCAACTGAGACAAGCACCAATTACACTTGTCTTTACTGAGGGTGAGGCCGGAGTCTCTTAGTCTTTTTAACACCTCGCGCAAAACATCCATGTGCTTCTCAAAAGTTGGGGTGCAGATGATAACATCATCTAGGTATACGAACACAAACGGTTCGAGCTCAGGGCCCAAAACCTTGTCCACATAACGCTGCCAAGTTGCAGGTGCGTTATGAAGACCGAAAGCCATGCGGGTAAATTGGAACAATCCTCGACCAGGGATGGTAAAAGCAGTGTACTGCTTGGAGTCGGGATCCAATGGAATCTGCCAATACGCAGATTTGATATCGAGGCTGGTAATGTACTGGGCATTACCCAAGCGATCCAAAATCGCCGAAACATAGGGGAGGGGATACGCATCACGTTCGCTGACAGCATTGACTTTTCTAAAATCCACGCAAAATCGGAATTTTCCATCCTTCTTCTTCACTAGAAGTACGGGACTAGACCAACCACTGTTCGATTTTTCCACGACGCCCGCATCGAGCATCGTCTTCAATTCTTCGTCGATCTGGCGCTGTACAACAGGGGACACAGGGTAGTAGCGCTGCTTGATGGGTGGGGAAGTAGTTACAATCCGATGCGACACATTAGTAGCACATCCAAGAATGTTAGGGACAATCGACGGAAAGGACTCATCTATTAAGGAGCTCAACTCCATTTTCTGTTCGTCAGTCAACTTTGACACAGGCGTTACCGTAGACGACACACACATCACAGTGGCCGCATCAGGATTCGAAAAGCGCCATTCTCCACGGAACACATCAGGGACAAAGCCTATGGTTTTCCAAAAATCGATACCTAGGATCAGCAGCGGAGATACATCAGGGACAACAAGGGCAGTAATAATTACGGTTCGACCGCTTAAATTGATCGGAAGATCGACGGCACCGGCAACCAAAATTGAACGTCCATTGGCCAACGCACAACCAGAACGAAAACGACGATTCATACTAAATCCGGTTTGAGACAAAATATCCCAACCTTTTCCACCA
Organism: Podabrus alpinus; assembly: GCA_932274525.1. Lineage (NCBI taxonomy): Eukaryota > Metazoa > Arthropoda > Insecta > Coleoptera > Cantharidae > Podabrus > Podabrus alpinus. The sequence goes on from OW026452.1 coordinate 34,125,835, forward strand.
ATAATAGTGCGCGTAGCACCAGAGTCCAATAACGCGAAAATCCGAGTACCGCAAATGTCTACAGTAACGTACGGACGTTCATCGTCGCGCGCATGTTCGATGATAAAATCCAACAACACTTTATTTTTAATAAAAAGTCTATCGCGTTCCGACAACAACTCATGAACGTAACGGGACGAATTTCGAAAGACATGCGAGGTAGCGAGCCCGTATTTCACTGACCTCGACGATCGTTTCCCGAACTCGAAGCACATTTGGGGCAGGTAAGCACCGTAAAGTTTGGCTCACCGCAACGATAACAATACAGGGAAGCTTTCCTCGGAGCCGTACACTCCCGAGCTAAATGACGGGGTGAATTACAGTTCCAACACAATGAAGGCTTGGACCTATGCAACGATTGCGCGACGTCACGGGGTGCAGGAGACGTAGTCACCGCAGCAAAACGAGCAGAAGGCGCCGCAGGAGAGGATGAAGGACGATGGAAGGTTTTTCCCATCCCACTGTCTGAGAATTCACCATAAGTGTCTAAATAAGCAAGGTCTGGCTCTAAGTCAGACTTACGTTTAACCGGGGGTACATAATTTTCAATTTGGGAACGTTTCTCCTCAATCGCCTTACCCAATCTTGCCAGATGGCGAAACGACGTAATTTCCGACAAACCCAAGTGCGTCTGATAAAAAGGAGTGAGATTTCTACGCACGATTTTCAACTGCCTAGCCTCAGAAAGTTTTTCGGTTAATCGCGAAAACATGTTGGTAAGAATCGCGACATACATCCCTAAAGACTCGTTAGCACCTTGAGTGCGACGCTCAATTTCTCTTAACAACACATCATCGTAATCCGGTGGTAAATATTCATCGCGTAACGCGGTAGTTCATTCCAATCTCGACAAAGTACTTTGTTGGCACGAAACCAAACTAAAGCTTTGTCCTTGAAAAGGTCAAAAGATTCCCGGAACAAACGTTCCTTGGACATATTGCGAGCTACGCTAAGCTCTTCAACTTGTTCTAGAAACGCGTTAACTGATTGGGACTTATCACCTTTAAAAGAAATACCCTATTTTACCACTGGGATAGGTTTAACATAATCTGAACTCGGCGATGAAACCGAAACCAATGAGGGATCCGAAACGGACTGATTGTTTGATGTAGGAGCGATAGTAGCCAAAACAGCACCAGGGGCCGTTACTTTTAACGCCGAAGGAGCAGCCTCAACAAAAGCAGAAGAGTTTATCACAGGCGGGACGGCAGCATCGGTCGTAACCAACTCTTGTGAAACCGACATATTCAACTTTGCTAAACCCTCAGCCAAATCTGGGGTATCAGTAACCGCAGCAGAACTATCTAGTGACAATCGAGCAGTTTCAAAGCCCGAAACATAATCACGAAGCGACACGAACCAATCCGCCTTAAGCAGAGCCTGCGCACCGTTTTCCGGGACCGAACTTCTAATTCGATTGAAAACATGAACTAGTTTTGTCTCACAGACAACGGCCGCTTTACTTAAATCCGCCGTCTCAAATAAAATAGTTAACGACTCCAATGCATTGCCAATGGCCGCAGCATCAGTCTCAAAACTAAACATATGTTGGGGACGAAATATGTTTGGGTTGTCACGCTCGGCGTTCAAAGCCTTACGCAGCAACTTCTTCAAGTTAACAACGGTGGAGTCCGAGGGGATACCACGAACTGAAAGTTCAAAACTTAGTTCTGACTTCAGCAGTCTATCCACATTAAACCTATAACCGCTCAACAAGACCTGGAGCGCGTTCTCCATCGCCGACTTAGGCGAAGGTAAGGACATAATTTAAATTTTCCAATAAATACGCAAGAAGACTTGGTTAACTGCAAAAATAAGCAAACTCGAGAGCCTCAAGACGTTGGGCGCCAAATTTGTGACGGGCCTAAATTGACCCAAAGAGAGGGTACACGGATACGGGACCAGTTGCACGACGGCTGGCTCAGTGGAGTGGTCGTGGTCGATTTGGTATTTTAAATACCCGGGGTAACTGGCCGGCGCGTAAGGGACTTACCTCTCTTTCTATTGAATGGGGGGGAAAAGGATGGGCGCCACCAAGACGAAGTAATTCGCCCACACTTCCCAACGGTCCTTCGCTCGCAGTCCTGGGTGCAAACGAAGGAGAAATAGCGTGGACTAACGAATAACTAATAATTAACGACGGGTAATAAGGTTGGTTTAACGGCGGTAACAAAATTTATTAACGAACACAAGAACTTAACCTAACGGCCTAAAATTACCCAACTTAAACTAACAAGATTTAACAAGCTTAACAACTAAATAATGAACATAATAATTAAAAACTAAACAAATAACTAACATTGGTTAACGACTAATAACTAACTACAGAACATAATAACAACCAACTAAACAATTTTGATATCAAGGTTTTAACAATTTTCAAATACAGATTTCACGATACCTTAATATCTGTAGGACTGCTAGCGACTTTTATTCTCCAATAATTGGAGCAGGTTACCCACTCGTAACCGACGAGTACCGTAGGAACGACGGACGACGGTGGTAAATTTTGCGAAACGCAATCACCCCACATACACAAGACAAAACCTTGCCGTTCCCACACTCCCTTTTTCAATTGCACTAACCCCCACAAACTAATCAAAAACCTCCCTACAAAAACCGACGATCTTAATTTTTTTCTGACTTTTATTATCTTCTCTTTTTTTTCAAATCCCAGCCCTCCAACTTTTTTTATTAATTAAAAAAAAAATGCGTCCAAAAATTAAAACGAAAGTCACAAAACGTATATAAAATTTAGGTGCTATTTCAATTTTTAATATTCTAAGTTTACCTTAATCATTAAAAATTTATCATCATTTGCTTTGAGTAGAAATTCGCCCACTTGTTCTTTTGTTAGAACTCGAGATTTTTTAGGTGTGTAACCGTTATTTTGCTTTTTTAAAAACGCACGTAATTTTGAAAATTTTCCAATATCTACGTTATTTTTTAGGTTCAATGTTGCTTTAATCATGGAATATTGTGACCAAAGTGTTGAAGATTTCATTGTACTAGACAAATACGAAAAATATACCAATAAAACGTTCTCCGAATAGGATTTTATATTTTTTTCGTTACACCATCGCAGAAAACGATTGTATGCGAATTCATATACCTCTCTTGACTTGGATGGCAATAAGTCTAAAACCACATCTTTCGCTATTTCAATTATATCTGCAGGTGTATCAGAGGAATCGTCTTCAAACATTATTAAATAAACGAATTAAATTATTTCACTTTGATTATGTTGTAAACAAAACTATGACAACTTAATATAAAAAAACAAAAATTCCAGTCACTGGATTTTCATTACACGAATATTAAAACAAAATGTTTGAAGTAATTTAAATTTTGAATTTCGCATTATTAATGATGTACGTAGTATTTAAATTTTGGTTGGAGAAAAAGTAGTATGTCTCATTTGGATTAAAAGTGTCTTTGTTTGACGTGCAATTATTGCATTCGCTCGGCTCCGCTAGCGCTCCGCCTCGCAAATGCAAGAAATTGCTTGTCAAACAAAGTTTCACTTTTAATCCGAATAAGACAATGTACTATTGTGTACATTGGACTTTCATTTTTTGATTATTCAATATTTAGTCCAGGCAAGGAAGGTTTTTGGTTTGCAAGAAATCCGCGCAAGCTGAATTTTGGCAGAGATGTACATTGGAGTGTTCTAATGAACCCCCCAAAAGTCCCATAAAATCCCACGCCGGCGTCCCCCACAATCGGGGGTTTTAGCTCGCCCAACGCGATTTTTTGCCGATAACTCGCTTATTTATGCTTGTATGAAAAATTATGATCAGACTATAATTGAAGAGCATAAAATTCTATATAAAATAGTTTTTTTTCATATTTTCCCATGGCACACTAATACTTAAATTATTGACCGAAAACACGACCCACCCCGAAATGGCACAATATTGATTCGTTGCAGGGAGAGATATGTTTTCGGGCACGGGAAATGCTTTTAATAATAAATTAATTAAAATTGTGGCCAAGGTTGGAAAATGAAGAGAAAAATAGTTTTTTTCAAAATTTGCCCAAGTTATAGTATCTTCCAAGTAGCGAAACCGAAATTTTGGTTTGAGCTTACAGAAGGTCCGGGCAAGCTGAGATTTGGCAAAGATGTAATATATTGAAGTGTTCTAATAAACCCCCAAAATGTCTCATAAAAATCCAAATCCGGCGTTATCCCAAATGAGGATTTTAGCCCCCACGGTGTTTCGCCTATAGCTCACGTATTTTTACTTTTACGAAAAATTACCATTAAACAAAGTTAAAAATTTGCCTATTACAGTATGTATTCAGGGGTGGGCAGAATGAAATACATGTATTTTGAAATACGTATTTGAAATACGTTTTGTATTTCAAATACAAATTTATTTGTATTTTGATAATGTATTTTGTATTTTTTTTTTATGTAATTATTTCAAATTCATAAATACAAAATTCATTTTTAAAATACAAAATAATTACTAAAATAACGTGTTTAGTTACATTTTGTAACTCAACACGTTATTTTAGTTACACAATGTTACCAATTTTGAATTAAAAAATGCGTAAAAGTTTTTACACAAAACGAATCATTCTCTAATGCAGAATTGGAAGTAGTAACATTTTTAACCGACCAAAGTAAATGCTTCTCAATTTTTGAAAACTACCCAAATATTAAGAAAACCTTTATTAAATTTAATACTAGTTTGTGTTCTTCTGCACCTGTAGAAAGATTATTTTCTTTTGCAGGATTTATTCATTCTCCAACTAGGGGAGCATTGAGTGACAACAATTTTGAAAAACTTTTATGTTTGAAAGGAAATCAATTATTTAATAATTAAAATTTTAATTAATTTTTTATATATTATAAAATAAATATATTTTTTGCCATTCCGGGGGTAAAGTACTCACTTTTTACCCCGGTTTGCGGGTGTAAAGTTAAAAAATAGGGGGGGAGCGGTGGTAAAGTTAAAAAATAGGGGGGGCGGTAGTAAAGTTAAAAATAGGGGGGGGAGAAAAAGTCACCAGATGACTGATAAAAAAAGTCACTAGACACTAGTCACCACGTGGCGACTGTTTTAAAAATGTCGCCACGTGGTGAGATGTTAGGACACGCGATTTTTTCATATAATGAAATAAAAATAATAATGAATATAATGAAATAGTAATAATAAAAATAGTAATAATAAACAGTACTTACTTTAGCTACCAAATAATTCTCTCGAGGTGCCGTTTTTAAAAATGTCGCCACGTGGTCAGATGTTAGGACGTACGATTTTTTCGCCACATTTCCTTCGTTTTTTCGCTTCATAAAACACGTATTCAGTAAAACAATCTGCCAATTCTTTGTTCTTGCACCACTGCACAAAAGCGTCGTAGTGCTTTTGGTAAAGTTTTCTAGATTTTGTCGGCAAATGTTCTCGCTCATGGCACATCTTGCTGTTTCAAAGACACAAATGGAAATGAACCATTACCATCGCTCATACATTATCAAGGACTATTTTAATAAACATTTTAGACGCAATCGGCGTTTTATTGCTAAGACTCGAAACACAGAGTTCAATGATACTGAGTTGTTATTTGAAGAAAATGTAAAAAGCAACCAGTACAATGTCCCGGATAATGTAAGAGAAATTCAAATAGTGGCTCCACCACAAAGTAACGAAAATAATGTGGTAGAAATGAATTCCTCTTGTAACAATAAAACAAATATTAATTGTAATGTTGATGAACCAGGGTCCTCGGTGCAAATCGAAAATTCTGTAGCTACGCCTACTAATCGAAGGAGTCCCGAAACATCTGGTTTAGAAGCAAGTCGTTCACTCTCAGACCCATCACAAACTAGAAGTGGTCGTGACATTAGAGCTCCAGAACGTCTAATATAAACTATGTAAACTTAAGAAAGAAGCGTGTAATGAGTATGAACGCACCCTTACATTGTAATTAGTATGAACGCTCCTCAGGGGAGTAGAGCATTGTGGGTAGTAACAAGACGACAGATACTTACATCAACCTGTGTAACGTAATGGTCATTAAACATAAATAATAAAGATCTACTCAAATAATGTGTATTGTTTTATAATAAGCCCAGCTTATTACAACATACGAACGGTTTCTCGCTGCTATGCGTTCGTTCATGAGATCTTAAGTAGGTACTTCGACTACATGTATAATCGCAAATATTAGAGGAGAAGGCCCGAATATGGGCCCCCATTTTGTTTTTTAATAACCATTTTTAGATTTTTTTTCCAAAAAATCTAAAAATCGGCATACATCTAGCCCAAAGACTCTCCTGTAGAAGCAACAAAGTTGCAAACAGGCAAACATTACTTAAATTTGAGAAGAAATATGAAATCATGTCAATTTCACAGAAGAAGGCAGACTGTGTGAAATATGAGCCCCTATCAGAAATAACACAAAAAGCTAACGAATAAGAAAATAAACTTTATTTTCAAGAAATAGACTTACATATTACGATGATGAAGGTACGGATGGACCCCGTCAATCGCAATTTAATGAAAATTTCAATTTTACTTATTCAGTGCTAATCACATCACATTGGTAATTTACCAAGTTCTTAGTCAATTGACTAAGCTGTCAATTCCGATTTCAATATTTTGTTACCAACATTTTGTTCATATTTAAAGAAATGTTACTTTCTTTGTTAAACAACATCGCAGCATCTTGTGATAGCATCTGCGCATAATCTTAATTTGACAGCTGTTAGAATAGTTACCGTTAGGGGTGCGCATATAATCGATTAATCGATCATCGTAATTCGAATAATCGATTTTTTCATAATCGATTATGATAATTTCTAATAATCGATTAATCGATTATAGAAATAATCGATTGTGGAAATAATCGATTATGAAAATAATCGATTTTGAAAATAATCGAATGTGGAAAATAATCGATTATAGAATATACTTTATTTTTTATTGGTAACAGGTTTATTCTATATACGCATAATATCTTGTTTTAATAAATACAACTTTTTAAACTTAAACGTAATCCCAACCCCAACAACAATTAGAACGACCGAATTAATCGATTATTCGAATTACGGTGATCGATTAATAGATTATATGCGCATGCGCACCCTACTCATAACTGGATTAAGAATAATCGATTATTTCAATAATCGATTAATCGAAAAAAATCGATTATTTTTTATAATCGATAATAATCGGTTATGAAATTTCATAATCGTGCACCCCTAGTTACCGTTTTAAACTTCCGTTCATTTTACTTATTTTACTTACCTTTGTAATTCGTTTATAAATGTTGCAAAAACTACTAAATCCATAATATCTTATTTTTAAAAAATTAATATTTTAATTATTTAAATGCTAATTGTTATCGGAAATGTTTCTCCTTCAACTTGATAAATTTGAATGCAAACTGAACTAAAAAACATGTGTCCTTTGATACAATATCTGTCCTTACTACTCTAATGAGAAGATAGCTCGGAGCAGATAAAGTCCACGCAGAAAATAAATTCTCTACTTTTTTATGCGTGGGGCCCTGATGTTAGATATAAGCTAGCTCGTTGTAGCGGCGGCAAGTCGCAGTTCGGGTCAAGAAACACCTCGGAGAAACTCAAGGAAACAGCTTAGCTAATGCACTAAGATAAAATCGATAATAAGATGGAAATTATCGAAAGGCCATGTAGTAAGCAATGTCGTATGTAATTAGTACATCCGCCGACAAGACTCATTACAGTGGCAAAGACAATATCACCAAGAATCACTACCCCAAAATCAATCAACGGAAACGTTCGAGTGGAAAATAAAAAATCACACAAAAGTGTGGCATCACGTCGAACTTCCAACAATAAAACTCAAACAGTAGTAACCTCGATAAAATGCAACACCCTGTACATTGGTCGCACATCGCTGCCTTTATAAAAAATATAAAATCATAATTAAACACAAAAAAAGGTATCGACACAAAATTTCAAATATGAAATTCGAACTTACGTCGATAAATTTAGAGTCTTTCTGCTAATACATTTTACCAGTTCGTTCGATGTTAATTAAATAAAATAATACCCAAGCAAAGTTTAATAACCAAACGTAATAATATAAAATAAGTAGCATTACTACATTTATCAAACATAACACTTATACTTGGTATCTTTATCAACGAATGCAAACGTACGATAGTAGTAGATTGCAATTTATCACGAAGTGCAGAAAGTTGTAATCTGCCACTTATCTATTATAATTGCAACCATTATTTTAAATAAAAATGCAGAACAAAAAAGATTACCAAATTGTAAAACAATATTAATTAAATATAATTAAAAAAGAACATGACATCGGCCAATGGTGATTTTGAATTAGGCAAATTCCGGATGGACGGAATACAATAGAATAGTCAATTGAAATAAACCACCATGAAACAATTAAGCAACATAATTGTTACTCACCAAACAAATTAGCATAAACCCCAGGTCCGACCAAGTAGCTTTGATAAGGGAAGAATCCGCCATCTTTCATCAACGACAATGTGTCGGGCTCAACTAACCCACGCGAACGAAAAATGTTCCGGCAGCCACACTACGTTCCTTATCTGCTAAATCCGTAACCCAGAAGTCTACGATTGCCACACAATAGCAATTCCAATCCACATAAGTGTGTGAAAAATTTCACACTCCTTATCTTTTCAAAAATGGACACACCAGCGTCTTGCCAATTCAAAGGTTCACCAAAGACCTCTTCCTTTGCGCAGTATGAACAAATCCCCACCTCGGCGCGGATTGAATGCGCCTTTCATGTACAAATGATACACAGGGTGGAGCGTAAGTTATGGATTACAAAAATCCGTAACACCCTTCCCCTTAATATTTTCTAAAAATAGCGCAATAAATTAAAAAGAGCCATAAATGTCATGGGATGGAATTACAACTTGAAGTTATTACATTCTATTTAATTTTAATTCAATTAAAATTTTTTATTGTAATTTAAATTTTTTTAGTTTAATTAAAAATTAAATTTTAATTTAATAAAAATTTAAAATTAGTGCGATAATTTACAATTTTACGGATTAAAACTTGATTTTATATCTGCTGTCAATCTCAGCAAGTGCTGTACAGGTGTTGCCTGCTATCAATTGGCAATTTCTTGCTAATAAAATGCTGTTTTTAATCGCAAAATTTGTCAAGATTGGCTATTTTCGAGGTTAATTGACATAACTTAACACTTTCACTAAAAGTTGGTAGTGAAAATGTAATTTAGCCAATAATTGGCAATAACTAAGGTGCATCTTGAATAACCCGTAGCTGTCAAATGTCATTTATACGTTAAATTTCCAACAATTGGTTATAACTAAGGTGATGGGAATAATAGCACTGATTACCTCGGCTAACTGGGTTCTTGTTGCATGTAACTTGCTTATCTCAGTAGTGGTTTCTTTAGGAAATTGTAAATCAAATCTTTTAAAGCTGAAAAATAAATATCCGGGAATACAAGAATCCTCAAAAATAATCCGTTTTGTAATGCAAATTTTATTATATTAATTATCAATAATTTATGTGGAAATAAATGTATACAAAAATGAATCAGTTTCTTATTACTAAATTCCCCACGATAAAATCTAAAAACGTGGCGTCGTATTCCGCACTCGTCGCACAAAAATTAAGTTTTTGATGAAAATTTCGCTTACCCTGTATAAATAATGTTCTATCCTCCTATTGGGTATAGCGCATGTGGAGTATTAAGTACTTCTTCCCGTGGATGACCTCGTTTTCACCATAATATTTCCAGATTTATGTTCGCTAGAAATTTGTAACCCTCGTGACCAGATATTTGTTTTCTCAAAAATATTCACAATCGGTAAGTATTTTTATTTTCCTTCACCGTATTTACATTCACCTTTATCTTTCATCACTTTAATTTTATAGGTTTCACCTTTTGTCATACTTTTATGTAATTAATTAATTAATTTTCGAGACGCTACAAATTACACGTGCGTTCTCGAGGCACAACTAGGAAGAAGCCCCTTTTGTTTTTCGTATCGTCAAGGTGATACAAATTCATTGTTACTTGATTATTTAACCATAAATCGGTAAGTAAATCGAAACCACCATGTTTTTGTGGCGCGAAATTTAAAATTGTCTTTTAATTTATTTTTCTTATGTTTTTAGGTTAACCGTCAACTTGAAGCACATAATTTCTGTTCATTACTTGAATTGTCCAACGATGGTTTATCGGATGACCTATCACTCTGTTTTTGATTAATTTTCTCGACACACACGTAATGTTTAAATTTTTATACCTAATGTTTTAACAAATTATTCTAACACCTTAACTAATAAATTTTTACATGTAGTTTATAACTTTCTTATAACTAAACAATTTTATTATTTTAATTTTCACAATTTTTGTCATTACGGATTTTAAATTGAACATTTTTGATTTATTTTGTTAACCCTTGTATTCGTTATTGTTATAATTTAAATGATTCTCTTCGTTTTGACTTTGTACTGATACTAATAAACCTCCTATTTAAACTAACGAGTTTCATGCATTAATTTTTCTATTCAACCAAATAGAATGTTCGTCTTACGAGTGACGTCTCCATCCCATATCACCGTAATATTAATAAATTTCAAATGAAAAAGATAAATTATCTGCAAAAATCACAAGCATAATTGTCTTTCTCTTTGAAGTGTTGAACTTGGTACGTTGAAATATTTACTGGCCTTTTTTAAACCCATGCGTTGGTTATTTACATTGTCCAAAGCCCTAATCATATCTTCGAATTTCCATTTCTTTCTTAAATTCTATGGTGTGGAGGAGGGTGAAAGTGGTATTTATACCAAAAGCGGGCAGAAGGCCTCCTGAAGAGGCTAAATCTTATCGCCCAATCAGCCTATCTTCCTTTCTCCTCAAAACGATGGAGAAAATTGTTGATAACTATATAAGAAGCGAATCCCTCAAAAGAATGCCGCTTCATAGAAATCAATTTGCCTACCAACCAGGCAAAGGTACGGTGGATGCACTTCACCACCTTGTAAGAGAGATTGAAAAATCTCTCGAAACAAAAGAAAATGCGGTCGGAATATTTATAGATATAGAGGGTGCCTTTGATAACACCTCAAATAAATCTATAAAAACAGCCGCCGCAAGACACAGCATTGAGGCACCCACGATAACTTGGATAGAATCAATGCTGGAAAGCCGAATAGTAACGGCTTCCTTAGGAGGGGAGGAAATCTCGGTGGCCGCGGCAAGGGGATGCCCACAAGGTGGGGTGCTATCACCTCTTCTGTGGTCCATCGTGGTAGACGACCTACTGAAGAAATTAACTGACGATGGATTCTGCGTACTAGGATACGCGGACGACATTGTCATTATAATCAGGGGCAAGCATGAAGGCATAATTTCAAACCTAATGCAAACAGCCCTAAACAAAATAAAAGAATGGTGCGAAAAGGAAGAACTTACAGTGAATCCTTCAAAAACCATTATAGTTCCATTCACAAAGCGTAGAAAGATAAACCTAAAAGCTCCACAGCTTCAGGGTTTATCGATACCTTTTTCCGGAGAGGTAAAATATCTGGGGGTAACCCTGGATGCAAAACTCACCTGGAAACCACACATGGATAAAATTCTTTCCAAAGCAACAGGAGCCTTCTGGGCTTGTCGCAAACTTTTTGGAAGGACCTGGGGACTAAGACCAAAAATGATCTATTGGTCATATACATCAATAATTAGACCCATTGTCACATACGCATCGCTCGTGTGGTGGACAAAAACCAACGAAATCACGACACAAAGCAGGTTGCAGAAATTGCAAAGGCTAGCGTGTCTGGGTATAACAGGGGCTATGCGCACAACCCCAACCGCGGCTATGGAGGCACTCTTAGATCTGCCACCCCTTCACCTACGAGTGAAAAGGGATGCCATACAAGCTGCTATAAAAATTACCCAAGTCAAGAAATTCAAACCAGGAGACAAGACAGGTCACCTAAAGATACTGGACTTCTTACAGCCAGATCTGTTTGAAAAACCTTCGGATATCATTCCGAAAATCTTTGATTTTGAAACACCGTTTGAGGTCATCATTCAAGACCGAAGTACGGCTAGATGTCAAAAAATACAAGTGGATACAAAATCCTCCAACTGGTACACAGATGGATCAAAAACTGAACAGGGAACAGGCATAGGCATATATGGCCCAAAATATGAGGCATCTATAGCCTTAGGAACCCATCCCACAATTATGCAAGCTGAAATACTTGCAATTGCACTATGTGCCCTGTTAGAATTTTCTGCTGATCCGCACCCCTAATGAGAGGGTGCCTAACGAAGAGCAAAAGATTCCTCCACGTGAAGAAGGATTCCTCACTTTTCAAACGTGGGTACCCTAGATGTTCTTTAAGCCAGCTATTTGATGTTATCGTCGGTATGCGACGATAATACTCGATGCCAAGATAATAATGAAAGGAAGAGAAAGTGAAGATCCCAACCCAAAGAAGAAACCGCCAGAGTCAACAAGAACGACACGGAGTAAAAGTATAGAAGAGTCGCGGAAAATCGCGAAATCCAAAAGAGGTCGGGATAGCCCCGATAATACCGAGGAAAGCGACGACGAACGTCCGTTCGTAACGAAAGCCAAAAGAACACGTAAAAAGAAAAAAGAAGTAACCGAACTTATGGACACTACCGACCCCTCGGCGAGCGAGGACAGTGATGAAGGTGACTTTGAGTCGTTACTCAAAGCAAAGCAAATCGAACTTGACATAGCAGAAAAAAATGAAAAAGAAACAGAAAGCGACGAAACCAAGAAGAGTAAAAGAACTAAAAACCAAAGGAAGAAAGACCGACAGCGTAAAATTGAAGAAGAATACGAAAAAGAAGAAGAAGCTAAAAAGAAGAAAAACGATACCCAAGAAACCGAAGATGCGAGGGTGAACACAAGTACGGAGCAGACCGTTAAGTCTACTCCGGACTTGGCCAGTAGCCAAACATCGGACGTTGACTTGGATATATGGTCGGACAAGAAATTGAAGGAAGCCTCGAAAACGGCAATGAACAACGTACACGAAGTACGTAGATTTCTGATGAGAAGTAAGGAGGCCCTCAACTTTCGAGAAGAGGCCCTCGAGAGGATAAAAGACGTCGAAGGACTAATTCAAGAACTAGTCCAAGGAATTAGAAGGAACAGAATGGGGACGGGAGCGCCTTCAGCCTCCCCTCCTCAAACAAAAGAAATCATAGAGGAGGTGGTCAAAGCCATCAGCAAGACCACCCCCCCCGGCAGCACCGACCCTTCAGGTCATCGAAAGCAAGTCTACACCAGAAACAGACAAGCAAAACCCCCCCAGGGATTACCTGGAGGCTGCTAAGAAAATCGCCGCTGGCGGCCCCCGTAGCATGCCCACCAGAAAATTCAAGGTCATAGTGTACCCTGACGAAGGGAACACTAATAAATCGGCGGACGAAACCAAAGTACAATTGACCAGCATAAAATTAACAGATCTTAAAATCAAACCTGATAGAGTATACACCATAAAGAACAACGGAGTGATGGTTGAGTCTTCTCAACCGTCGCTCAAAAACTTGATCGGCAATTCGTTGCTGAAAGAGAAGAAATTGGTGGCCCGGGAGCCCTCAGCTACCTGGCCCTCAATCTCCATACAGATGGTCGACAAATCATTGACCAAAGAAAGGGTGGTCGAGGAGTTTACCGCGAACTACCCCGAAGCAACAACAGCGGCCGGGAGCTCCTGGCTCAGGAGCATCAACCCGGTGCATTCCAAGGGTAAGACCCACAATAAGTGGATCCTGGAGGTTCACCCCCTGGTCAGGGAGGCTGCTATCAAAGACGGGAAGTTTCGTGCTTCCTGGAAGAGCTACCGCATCCATGACCACATTACGATCACGCGCTGCTATAAGTGTCAGCGCTTCGGACATACAGCAAAATATTGTAAAGGGAGTGATGCATGTGCATTCTGCTCCTCCACAGAACACGCCTCACGTGCCTGAGGGGTACAGAATGATCGGGCAAAACATGTGTGCATTATCTGCGTCAGAGCTAAACATAGCGATGCCAGGCACACTACAGGATCCAACGTGTGTAAGGTCTACAAAGCAAGACTTATGGATTATGCCCATTCAGTACTAACGCTTACAGACATCGTCAATGAGTAAGCCCTTCAAAGTCTTGCAGGTAAACCTGAGGAACTCGGAGGCCGCCACGGCCGACGCGCAACGCTTTGTTGCCCAGGAAGAAATTCTCTTGGCCATTCTTTCGGAACCCTACTGCTACCCCGCGGCAGCAGGAGGGTTTCGTCTTCCCTTCTCTCCGAACACACGGACGGCAGCAATCTTCGGCGACCACTTCCGAACTTGCATCATGGTTAACGATGCGGTAGGAAATGAATTCACGTTCTCCTTCCTCCCGCAAGTTTCCAGCAAGTTTGTAACGGTCGTGTCAATTACCTTCAGTAACAAAGTGACCTACTATTTCATAGGCACGTATTTTCCTCCCTCAGAGGATATACAAATTCCACTCGAAGACCTCCGGAAAGCACTGGGTGTTTGCGGAAAGGGGAAGACCTATATTTGCGAAGACTTTAATTGTCGATCAAGGGTGTGGTATGACACCGTAGATTCCAACTCCAGGGCACAGGCACTGGAGGAATTCATTGTGCAGCACGAGCTCTTCGTGTTCAATCGACCTAACAAACCGCCTTCGTTCGAGGACTCCCTCGGCAGGAAGAGCAACATAGATCTAACGTTGGGCACTTGCGACACCGTCAATGCAACCCACTCATGGGACATTGCGGAACATGTCATTATCACTGATCATAAAGCCATCACATTTGAAATAGGTGCACCTAATAATCCCATCAGGATTAGTAGGAATAGAAACCCGGATACCATCCAAGCGGAAACCATCGAGACAGAGTTAACTCGGTGGGTAGAGGAAAACGGCCCCAGGTCGGACAATCTAACCACCGAAAACGAAATCGAGGACATGGTCTCCGATTTGCACGGAAGGATTGTCACCTTATTACGCGCATCGGGCGCACCCTTAGATTTTGCGTTTATGATCTATTAAACTTATATTTTAAATTTCGAATCGATCCGTTGAAAATTACTCTTTGAGAAAACATTTTTAGGTCGGGTTGTAAAAATAAAAGATTGAAACATTCGCTCAACTAATAAATTTACGTTTTGCAAATGCACAATAATCTTAAGAATTGTATAGTTAGGAAAGTATCATCAAATATTTTAATACACGTACAATAAACCATACGGTAGATGAGGAAGTGTTAATAATGTTGACGTAGCATTAATCCATAATTCACCTCATCAGCAATAAATTCTCTATTCATTAACGTTGCAAACTAAACGTCAACTCATACCTATACTTTACTATAATCTTTCAAACGACTGAGAGAAACTTTTATGCGATCCATAAATCCACGTCGGCCGTCGATACAAAAAACGGGCACGTGCGATGGTAAGACCATGGGAACGAATGCATTCGACATCGTTATCTTAGACAGGCATCGACTTGCAAACTCATGTGTTAATTTTTAACATGGAAAGCATAGCGATTTCGCAATTTTAAAACTTCGATAAAAACCAACAAAAAGTGCAAAAGTTAGACCCTTTTCGTCCGACCAGACGAGCAAAAAATTGTTTTGCTCGCACGTGTCCTGCAAAACTTCTCGATACACTTTGCATGGAGAAAGAAGAAAGTGTGCTCTCACACTCTAGGTATTGTCCAATTAAATCACGTCTCCCTTCTTTCTAAATTTATAGGACCCAATTACAAGGATCCAAATCAATCAGTAAGTGGGAAAAATCCTAAATCAGAGTAGGGAAAATGCATAAATTGAGCTACAAATTGCATATTCAGAGAGATTCACTTGGAATCTGATACTACCTTTTTCGTATCTTAGCGCTTCCAAAAGCGGAATTAACTATCGAGGTCTCACATTTATTAGAGATCTTTAA
This sequence comes from Podabrus alpinus, assembly GCA_932274525.1. Classification (NCBI taxonomy): domain Eukaryota; kingdom Metazoa; phylum Arthropoda; class Insecta; order Coleoptera; family Cantharidae; genus Podabrus; species Podabrus alpinus. The sequence continues at coordinate 34,141,845 of OW026452.1, forward strand.
ATAAATACAAGTCATTTGTGCTAAAAATTAGTGTGTGTCAACTGCAGGTACTATCGAACAATTAATATCGTCAATTGTTATTAAACAATTCATATTTTATCGAACCAGAATATCGTCAATTGTTATTAAACAAGTAATATTTTATCGAACCAGAATATCGTCAATTGTTATTAAACAAGTAATATTTTATCGAACCAGAATATCGCCAATTGTTATTAAACAATTAATATTTTATCGAACCAGAATATCGTCAATTGTTGCTAAACCTTCAATATTTTATCGAACATTAATATCGTCAATTGTTGCTAATATTTAATAAGTGATCGAACAATTAATATCGTCAATTGTTATTAAACAATTCATATTTTATCGAACCAGAATATCGTCAATTGTTATTAAACAAGTAATATTTTATCGAACCAGAATATCGTCAATTGTTATTAAACAAGTAATATTTTATCGAACCAGAATATCGCCAATTGTTATTAAACAATTAATATTTTATCGAACCAGAATATCGTCAATTGTTGCTAAACCTTCAATATTTTATCGAACATTAATATCGTCAATTGTTGCTAATATTTAATAAGTGATCGAACAATTAATATCGTCTATTGTTACTAAACATTGAATCAATTATCGGACTTTTTATACCATCTGCTTATCACGTTAATCACGTCGAGTTATTGCTTGTCGCTCATAAGGCAAGTACGTAGCATTGCTTTTATCGAATGGTACAAAACAGGTGTTGCACTTCCAACCCATGTGTGCATTCCAATCGTTTTTTTTATCGGACACCACATTAACATTTCTTACTTAGACAGTGCCGGCTTGAATTATTTGTCACTTCGCGAATAACTAACATAGTGAATTATTTCGTACGGAGACCCCTATTTTATCGTGAAATACAGTGCGTGAACCACCCTGTTATTTCACCACCTTCCGATTTGAAGAGTTTTTGGGAAGCTGGTTATTACGCTGCCCTTCTGATATGGTTTGAGACATCACATTCAGCTTCATTCTACGTTCTGAAGACGAAATCTCACTCCTGAAGGACCCGTCATCGACTTTACCTAGAGGTCGAACATCAACACCCAAATTAAGTAAGAAACCTTTTTATATCTTTAAGATTGTGATGTTAATTGGTCCTATTGACCATTAGTTGTGTTTAGGAACGTTCAGTTCAACCCTGGAAGACGATATCGCAACCATTTTGTATACCTTTTATTTAACTTAATATTATTATCTATTATTAACGTAGCTTTTACCACGCCATTCGAGCGTTCAGAGTGTAACCAAACAATTTAACGTAACGTTTCAAGTTTAGTATTGTAGCGAAAGTTTGTTTGTCCCGTTGTTGGGAATTTTGATAATCAATTGCATTGATTAAGTTCCATGATCAATTTTATGAATCATAGTTTTGAATATTATCAAGTTGCGCTTAAGTAACTATTTATTTTGGTGGAGTGCTGTATTCAATACGCCCCCCCTTTCATGCAAATTAACCTTTTGTATTTTTGTAAGAGTAATTGTTTTACGAGTATTAGTTTCGCAACGGAAACCACACGGAAAGGTTCCGTCAACTGTACATATTTATTTTTATACAAGACATGTAAATTTGATAGTATCTTGTGTAAACCTTGTCAACTCCCCCCTGATATTATTTTATTTAATACATTTTTATTATTTCCCAACTTTGTGTGTTATTATTATTGTTGTGTTAATGTTTATTTAGCTATTTTCACCAACGGAAAGTTCGCCTCCTGTAAAGGTAAGGTCATTGAGCGAGGTTTTTCCGGAGTGAGAGTTCGCCGTAAGATCATCAAGTTGTCGCGTACCAGCTTGGAAGGTGTGATAACCAGTCCCCTTCAAAGAGATTCATTTCTTCGTATGCGTGGCGCCCATTCAAACTCCCGCGTGTATATTAACCCCACCGATTTTGACTTAACTCCCCCCCCGTGTAAATTATTCACACCGATTTTGACAATTTTTAGAATCGCGATCGAGGATTGCCCGGTCGTCGATAGGAAATACACGCTTTGCGACGTGCCGTCACACGACCCTTTCGTTCCATTCACCAACCCACCCCTTCGCGACTTTGAGCTAGCCAACCTTTTATTACCTGTTGGAAAGGTGTCGTGGATGCAGAACGTGGTGTAACAGGATAATAATTTGGCGCGGCCAACGTGGTGCTATCGATAAAGCCCTTTTGGCATGTTATGGTATCGAATTTTTTTTTTGTTTATAAAACAAGTAAATTCCAAATTAATTTTTGTAGGTTTAAAAAATAATTTAGCGTCCAACTAGGCGGCTGTCAAGAAAGCCCTTTTGGCACATTACATCGAATTTTTGTTAGTTAATCAAGTAAAATAGTACCGACGCGCATGAATGGACTAACGAGATTCCATAACGCCCCCCTATTTAAATTTAAAAGTGAAAATTATCGCGATTTTAAGATCAAATATTGTATTTCCGTTTACCATTAGTTGTTCAGAGAACAAAGTAGAGTCGTGTTCCGCGAATCCTTTTTTGTATTTAATTAAATTTATTCATTTCGATTAATAATGGCATTCAGGATTGTACCGGACAAGTTGCGAAAGGACGAGGTCCAATACGAATTAAAGATTAGAGGTTTACCTTTTCACGGTTCGGTAAAAGAATTACGTGATGAATTAGTAATAGCCCTTGATAAAGAAGAAGAAGGCGAAAGTTACGCTTTAGCGTGGTATCCGTTTACCTTTGCAGAAGATTTGGTGGCATTAAGAGCCGGCTTATTGATTCTTCATAGACTACTTGGTCGCTTGGAAGTTTCACGAGACCAAGAACCTAACGTAGAAATCGAGGTAGAAACGAAGTTAGCACATTACTTTAATAGATTATCCCGATCAAAACCCTTTTTAGTAAAAGATAAAAATTCAAAACGAACAGTTATGGACGAATTAGAAGAATGTAGATCCGCGTACCGCTTATTTGTAGCAAATTCTCGAACGGAGCGAGATTCATTATCGAATATCGTGGCCGAAATTAGTCGAGAGACCCCAGTAGAACCAGAAGTAATCGTAACTTCAAACCCAGTTTCATTAAATATTAACCCCCCTCCGGTTGAGGTAGGGCAGAAAAGTTATTGTACGAAATCAACACCTGTTGTCAAGTGGCGATTAAAGTTTTCCGGTGAAGCAAAAAGTATTTCGATCACTGCATTTTTAGAAAGAGTCAATGAATTAATTGTTGCTAGACGTGTAAATTTAAGTCAACTCTTCGAAGAGGCGATTGACCTGTTCGAGGGTAAAGCATTATTGTGGTTTCGCGCAAATAGAGATAAGGCATCTACTTGGTCAGAATTAGTAGTATTATTAAATGCACAATTTCGACCAGCTGACTATGACGTCAGATTACTTGAGGAAATTACACGTAGAACTCAAGGGAACGAGGAAAATTTGGCAATGTATGTAGCAATGTTAAAAACAATGTTTGCTCGCTTAGTCATCCCATTATCGGAAGAAAGACAATTAAGTATCGCATTACGAAATTTAAACCCATTTTATATTGCACAGTTAGGTTTTACCGAAATTACGTCTTTTGACAGGCTCATTGAATTGGGGCGCATTCTCGAAGCGCGTAGGTTGACCATTTCCAATTACGCACCGCCGTCAAAGAGGAAAAACGACTTAGAACCAGACGTAGCTTATACCCATTTGAGTGTACCGACTCAAGAAAATGATCGCGCACCGCGTGCCGAATCAACGTCTTTTAATAAATCACGAAATAATAAACGATCTGTAAATAAACCGACTTTTAAAAGTCGTAATAGCGCTGTCGAAGTTTTTAGTAAAACTTCAAGTAATAATTCTTGTTGGAATTGTGGTGGCACAGGACATTTAGCGTCGCGTTGTACCGTTCCGCAGAAACAAATATATTGCTATCGCTGTGGGAGAAAAGGTGAAACAACAAAAACCTGCCCCCACTGTAACCCCAGTCAGAGTAGAAGGAGTTCGGAAAACTCTTCCGGGACTCATTAGGACGTGGTCACCTAGTGAACTCCCGCAAGTTTGTAAATTCGACCCATTTTCATAAGATGTTAGCTAAACGTAAAGATAACATTAAAACTATATTAGATTATGTATTAGAGGATTCAAGACATGATAATCGTCCCCATGTAAGAGTCAATGTTCTCGGTTGTGAAATTTTAGCCCTCCTGGACTCAGGAGCGACCAACACGATTTTAGGCGAGGAAGGTTGGAATATTTTACAATCTACCGGTGTAAAAATTCAACTTGACTCCACGTTACGACCAAAGTGTACCGTAGCAGACGGTGAAATTATAAACAGTATCGGGATAGCTCAATTACCCATTAGATTGCAGCATCGTGTCGCCCATATTTCAGTCATTGTGGTACCAAAGTTTTCACACGCACTTATTTTAGGTGTAGATTTTTGGGAATCCATCGGTTTCGTCCCTGATTTGAAAAACAAATCGTGGTATTTCGGGAAACCCCAAGTTACATCTGTAATTACCGACAAGAAAACACCCTTAGGAAATCTTTTCAATTTATCAGTTGAGGAACGTCAGCGTTTAGATAAGGTCATTGACCTACATTTTCGGACTAAGGTCAAAGAACTCGGTTGTACTGACCTAGTGCAACATGTAATTAAAACCGACTCAATGCCGATTAAACAGCGTTATTATCCGGTTAACCCTAGTGTACAAGCACATATCGATAAAGAACTAGATCATATGCTTAAGTTAGGTGTAATAGAACGATCATCTAGTGGTTGGTCAAACCCCATTTTGTTAGTCAAAAAGAAAGACAAATCATATCGATTTTGTGTCGATTTCAGAAAATTAAATCAAGTATCCGAGAAGGACGCGTACCCAATCCCGTATGTGTCCTCAATTTTAGATCGTCTTCGAGACGCACGGTTTATAACGTCCCTGGACATTAAGTCAGCGTATTGGCAAATTCCTGTCGAGGAAAATTCCAAAAAATATACCGCCTTTACAGTACCCGGACGTGGATTGTTTCAATTCACCAGGATGCCCTTCGGGCTTCATAATGCTCCTGCTACTTGGATGAGGCTGATAGATCAAGTTCTAGGTCCCGATCTCGAACCCTTTGTATTCGTATACCTGGATGACATCATCATCTGTACATCCACCTTCGAAAAACATCTCGAAGTGTTACAGGAAGTTTTTTCTCGGTTACGTACCGCAGGTCTATCACTAGGGAAAGACAAATGTCACTTTTGTCAACCCGAATTGAAATATTTAGGATACGTGATTAACGCAAATGGATTACTTGCAGATCCAGATAAGGTAGCGGCAATTACGCGTATACCAGCCCCTCGTACGGTTAAAGAAATTCGGCAATTAATAGGTATGGCTTCGTGGTACCGCAGATTTATCCCGCAGTTTTCAACAATCCTTGCACCGCTCACAGCGTTGTTAAGAAAAAATTCCAAGTTCATTTGGGATGAACCTTGTGAAGTAGCGTTTACGACTATTAAGAATTGTTTAGTTTCAGCCCCTATTCTATCGTGCCCTGATTTTAGCGTCCCCTTTACCGTACAGACAGACGCATCCGGTTTTGGACTCGGAGGAGTCCTCAGCCAAACCATTGACGAGAAAGAACAAGTCATTTGTTATATTAGTAGGTCATTAACTCGTAATGAACGAAATTATTCCGTTACGGAACGAGAATGTTTAGCAGTTTTGTGGGCAGTAGAGAAATTAAGACCCTATCTCGAAGCTTCACATTTCACGGTCATTACCGATCACCACTCCCTGATTTGGTTAAATAATCTGGAAAACCCCTCAGGACGTTTATGTCGTTGGGCTCTCAGGTTACAACAGTACGATTTCAAAATCATCCACCGAAAAGGAAAGGATCATTTAGTCCCTGACGCTTTATCGCGCACTGTTCCCGAAATAACGTCAGTATTAGTTGACCCTGTTCAAGTTAGAAAGTCACCCGATAAAGTAAAGAATCCAGTAGATAACGACCAACCCTTAATTAACTCGCATACCGATCGTTGGTACTATCGAATGTTGAAGAATGTCAGAAGAGACCCCCTTCAGTTTAGGAAATGGCAAGTTATTGATGATGAATTATTTAAACAAGTAAAAGTTCGATATCCATCTCTATCGGATAGAGAGTGTCAATGGAGAACAGTAGTTCCGAAATTTCGTAGAAAGAAAATCATTTCCGAGTGTCACGATAAACCTACTTCCGGTCATTTAGGAGTTTTAAAAACATTTGATCGAGTAGTTCATGAGTATTATTGGCCGAAGATGAAGACCGATATTACTCGTTATGTAAATAAGTGTCCAGTTTGTATGGCTCATAAGCCTGAACAGCAAAAACCCCGTGGTTTTATGTCCCGTCATCCCGTAGTAACTAGGCCATGGCAAATGATATCCATCGATATAGTTGGACCACTGCCTCGGTCGACTAAAGGTTACACTCATATTTTATCGATTGTGGATTGTTTTACCAAATTTGCATTATTTTATCCCTTACGTACAGCTACCGCATCTCAGGTCATTCAAAAACTTGAAGATAACGTTTTGTTAGTGTTTGGAGCCCCACAGTATATTTTGACTGATAACGGAGTCCAATTTAGAAGTAAGGAATTTCAAAAAATGATACAGAAATATAATACCCGAATTATCTTTAATGCATATTACCACCCCCAAGCGAATCCTGTTGAAAGGGTGAATCGTGTTTTAAAAACTATGTTAGCTTCTTACGTTAACGATAATCATAAGAGTTGGGATATTTATCTCCCCCAGGTTGCTTGCGCAGTACGAACTGCACTGCATGAAGTCATAGGAATGACTCCGTATTTCGCAAATTTCGGTCGAGAGATGATCATGTCCGGTGGACAGCGTATCGAAACAGCTGATCAGAACACGCTGAAAGACATAACGTTTGCCGATCGTGACGAACTTAAACGACGTGCATTAGCACTAGGTGATGTTTACGATGACATCACCAAAAGATTAGAAAGCGCTTATGAGAAATCTAAAATTGTTTATGATTTAAGACGACGTCCGTCGAATTTCGATGTCGGTGATACCGTGTATAGACGTAATTATGTTTTATCCGATGCATCGAAGCATTTTAATGCAAAGTTAGCTCCAAAATTTGTAGGACCTTTTGTTATTCATAAGAAACTTTCGAACACCACATTTGTACTGTCAGACACCACAGGAGTGAGACCTGGTGCATGGCATGCCAAGGACTTGAAGTCAAGCCCCGATTAAAGTTCAGGTTAGGATTTAAGTATGTTTTTTGGTGAACTTAATTTTGAAGTTCAAATTTTCTAATTAGTTTATAGGTACGGTTTGGAAGTTTACGCATCCACCTAGTGGACCCGTAGAAGGTTGTTTTTGACTTTCACGTAGTTAATTTACGTCAAGTTTTTTGAATTCAATACCGACCCTTAAGGTAAAGCTTTTGAAATTTTTTTATTTAGTATCGACGTTTACCGTAAAGCTTTTCAATTTTTTTATTTAGTATCGACGTTTACCGTAAAGCTTTTCAATTTTTTTTTCATTTAGTACCGACTTTTACCGTAGAGCTTTTCAAATTTTTTTGAATTTGGTACCGACTTTTACCGTAAGGCTTTCAAATTTTTTTGAATTTGGTACCGACTTTTACCGTAAGGCTTTTAAAATTTTTTTTGGATTTAGTATCGACATTTGCCGTGAAGTTTTTCAAATTTTTTTGAATGTAGTACCGACATTTATAATAAGGCTTTTTTTTAAATTTAGTTGGGAGTTTAGTTTGTCGACTTAAGTTAGAGTTTTCTTTTGAAAGTTTTTTGTTTTTTCTAACGCACCCTGTAAGGAGATTTTTTTTTGTATCGAATTTTATTGTTGTAGCGGTTGTGTTGGTTGATAGTTGTTTAGAGTAACCCGCTTCTCATTGAGTTATCGTATTATCAGGCTGGACCTAGTTCCACTGTCAGATAAATTTTTTTGGACGTCAATCCAGTGTGGAATGTCGATCCAAACCCCGGGGTTATTGAGTAATTTCGTGGACATAGTCCATCCCTCGGCACATTATCGTCCCATATATTTTTTTTTCTTCTCGTAGTTTGGCGATTCATAATCTGCCCCAAAGGAACCTTCTTGGAAAGGGAGCTTTGTACAGGAGTAGTGGTTAAACTCGAAACAACAACCTGGGAAATTTACCTTGTTAGGGAATAACAGATCGACCACCATCGGCCTACGCAGTTAGGACATCTGTCGGTCCACGGAAGGACAATTCGATCATTAGGTTTTTATTTTTTTTCTCCCCCCCCCTTTTTTTTTTCTCTCCTCTACGACATTTGGAAAATAAATAGAGAATTAGGGATGAACTTGTATATCTGATCCATTCATCCCAGAGGCCATTGTAAATTTGATCGCGCCTTTTTTAAATTTCACCTTAGATTCGGGCCCAACCCAAACTAGAGTTCTGCGTCTCTGTTGTTAATTGTGGGTCTAACGGTAAGCGAAGGATCGCGTGATTTCGCGAACCGCCCTCTCTTATGACAGTCACAACGGCTTTAGAAGTGATTAGGACCTCGAATATTTTCCTTGTGTGTGACCTTTATTCTTTTATTGTGTAATTAGCAGTTTAGGTTGAGTTTCGGTGTAATTAATTTTAAGGTATCGATTTAATCAATGTTAAGTTTAGATATTATGTAGATAGATTGAAGACGTTAGGGGAAAGGAAGTTATTTAACGGTATCTCGAGCGTATAGAGTAAAATTACAGACCCAATAAGTAATCAGGTCTTTAGTTGGTTTTTTTGTTTATCACGCATGATGGTAGGAGTCGCGAATTTCGTTTTTTTTATCGAACATTTAAGGAAGTAGTTTACGCGAAGTTAGAGGGTATACTTATCGGTCCATTGGAGTAACTACCCAATAAATCGCTTAGGTAGACCAAGTATAGATTGGTGTTGCGGTGGCTTAGTTACCCAACGTCCTCATCAGTCGTACGTTAATTTTGTGGTCAATCTTGATTTTTGTTTGGAAGAACGATTGTGTTCTCCCCCCTTTTTTTTGAATGAAATGTAGTAGAGTCACTTCATACGTTTACAGTAAACATTAGAGGTGCAACTCAGGCAGTTGTCACCATGTCGAGCCCTGACCAAGTTACGTTTTTGTGGGAATATTTTTTTTTCTCGTGGGTAAACAACAACTTTAGTCCCGGTTTAGTCAATTAACTCCCCCTCCGGCTACCGAATTGTATATAGAACCAGCATTGAGAATTAGTCCGTGTAAGACATTAAACTACCCTTCTCACTTTTAGTTTTAGGTTCTTAAGATTTTGTTCTCTCACGACGTGATAGTTACGTCCCGAACTTTATGTCGCTGTTGTTATGGTTTTGAAAAATAGTCCGCGTAAGACGTTAAACTACCCTTCTCAATTTTTACTTCCATATTTTTCAGATTTTGTTCACGTACAACGTGATCGTCACGAACGTCGTGTTACTGTTGTTTCTTTTTTGGAAGTGTCGGTGTTTTCCGACGCACGTCCAAGAATACCGGTATAGGAGTATCTGAAATGATGCGAACATTTTTCTTTTTTTCTTTTTCTTCTCGTACTCTAGTGCATAGGTGCTCAACCCTTGCATTCTTTTCTTTAGGATTAAGGTATAACGCTCAGTATCTGTGAACATTTCGTTCATTTTGTAACGACATTGGCTCTCGGTTGGAGTCAAAGTAAGTTCCCGATATTTTTTTTGGTTTTCAACCATGTTGACTCTCGGTTGGAGTCAAAGTAAGTTCCCGATATTTTTTTTTGTTTTCAACCATGTTGACTCTCGGTTGGAGTCAAAGTAAGTTCCCGATATTTTTTTTGGTTTTCAACCATGTTGACTCTCGGTTGGAGTCAAAGTAAGTTCCCGATATTTTTTTTTGGTTTTCAACCATGTTGACTCTCGGTTCGAGCCAAAATAAGTTCCCGATATTTTTTTTGGTTTTCAACCATGTTGACTCTCGGTTGATGTCATGGTACTACCCTGGGATCCAGGCACTTTACGGATTGCCCGACTCCGAAGTATTATGTCACCATCTTGGAGCAAGACCCTCTTGTTACATTCCTTACACTTTTGTGACATATAGCTCTGGTGGATACGTTCCACTCATATGGTGTCGCCATCTTGGGCGAGCATTGTCGCTTTGCGCGATTTGCGCTTAGATTGGAGATTTCCCCCGGTGTCAGTCACCGCTGGATTTCCCGATCAACCGCCCGTGCAAGACACTAAACTACCTTTCTCGCTTTTTTCACCTCTAGATTTTTCAGGTTTTGTCGAGTGTGGTATATTCATACTTTGCATAGGAGGTACAGGACTCCACCGAGTATGGTATATTCATACTTTGACATACTGGTACAGGCGTTCCTTAGATTGGAGTTTCCAGTCGGCGCTTACCGCCGTTGGACTTCGCCAGTCAAGTTGACGTCGGGTATTCTCAAGTAGGAAGTTTTTCCAAGTTTTTTTTCATGGAAATGTCCCGATCATTTCGGAGTAGCGTTCTCGTTTTCGTCGGTGTAATTCGGAGATTCGGTCCCTTCGGTTATACTGACAAAGACAATCCCTACCCCCGTATAGGGTTCAGTTTTTCTGGTTTTATTTCATATTTGATGCTCGTTGTATCATTGTTGACGACTGATACTCCCGTCTCGTCAACTCGAGCTCTGTAGCGTAAATATCTTTTAAAAAGTAGCGCATATTTAGTTGTGCGACCACGAGTTGTGTAACTTGTACCTTTTGATATGGGTGTCGGTTCGGTACCGTCCCACTCTCGTCCCGCCGGACTCCATATCCCTTATATCGCGTCTTTCGCGAATTTTGGATCACGCCTATCGTGATCCTTTATTAGTCTTTACTTGTTGGTTCGGAGATTCAGCCCCTCCGGTCAACACGATTGACGTGGCATTCGTGTCCCATTTTTTTTTCTCGTTCTGCACGCTCTCGTGCGTAGATCCGTGTTCAACCCGGACGGTTCGAGGATTTGGTCCCTCGACTGTCCCTTGTAGGTTGTTATCCCGTCCCGTTTCGTATTACGATTTATGCCCCACTATTTTTCCCGGTTGCATCCGTGTTTAACTCGGACGGTTCGAGGATTTGGTCCCTCAACTGTCCCTTGTAGGTTGCTACCCCTCACTTTTTTAGCCCCCCCCTCCCCCACTCTTATCTCTTACCCCCCCATCACTACCTCTTCTCTCTCTTCCGATCATCTCGTCTGGATCGAAGTCATGATGAAGGTGGATGGTCTCCCAAACGGCTTTGTAAATTTGATCAAGCTAAGCGCAAGTTTTTTTCTCTGTTTCACCAACGATAAATGATAAAACAGACAGTCCCCATCTACTGAAGTGCCCCAAACGGCTTTTGTAAATTTGATCCAGCCAAGCACACGTTTTTTTTTTACTCTGTTTTTTTCAACGTATTGAAAAAGGCAGACAGTCCCCATCGACTGAACCATTTTAGAGAAGGCTTTGTAAATATGAGTACGCCAAGGAAGTGTTACCTTAGCTCAGGTCTACCTTGATCTAGAGTCCGGTGTCTTCACAGACATTTGTGGGTCCCACGGCCAGCGAATGATCGCGTGATTTCGCGAACCGCCCTCTCATGTAGGAGTCACTACGACTCACGGGTTGATTAAGCCTAGGGTTAGGTGAACCTTCTCTCTCTTTCCCGGCATATACGTATAGTCTAGTCACTAGCTGAGTAGTTGTTTCAACACTACAAGTGTTGATGGTTTATCGCAGGACAGTTTGTGTTTCGGTTGAGGTTGCGCGCGTCCCAGTTGAAGAGTAGTTAGGGATAACAACTCTTGACGTAAGGGGAGTGTCACCTTATTACGCGCATCGGGCGCACCCTTAGATTTTGCGTTTATGATCTATTAAACTTATATTTTAAATTTCGAATCGATCCGTTGAAAATTACTCTTTGAGAAAACATTTTTAGGTCGGGTTGTAAAAATAAAAGATTGAAACATTCGCTCAACTAATAAATTTACGTTTTGCAAATGCACAATAATCTTAAGAATTGTATAGTTAGGAAAGTATCATCAAATATTTTAATACACGTACAATAAACCATACGGTAGATGAGGAAGTGTTAATAATGTTGACGTAGCATTAATCCATAATTCACCTCATCAGCAATAAATTCTCTATTCATTAACGTTGCAAACTAAACGTCAACTCATACCTATACTTTACTATAATCTTTCAAACGACTGAGAGAAACTTTTATGCGATCCATAAATCCACGTCGGCCGTCGATACAAAAAACGGGCACGTGCGATGGTAAGACCATGGGAACGAATGCATTCGACATCGTTATCTTAGACAGGCATCGACTTGCAAACTCATGTGTTAATTTTTAACATGGAAAGCATAGCGATTTCGCAATTTTAAAACTTCGATAAAAACCAACAAAAAGTGCAAAAGTTAGACCCTTTTCGTCCGACCAGACGAGCAAAAAATTGTTTTGCTCGCACGTGTCCTGCAAAACTTCTCGATACACTTTGCATGGAGAAAGAAGAAAGTGTGCTCTCACACTCTAGGTATTGTCCAATTAAATCACGTCTCCCTTCTTTCTAAATTTATAGGACCCAATTACAAGGATCCAAATCAATCAGTAAGTGGGAAAAATCCTAAATCAGAGTAGGGAAAATGCATAAATTGAGCTACAAATTGCATATTCAGAGAGATTCACTTGGAATCTGATACTACCTTTTTCGTATCTTAGCGCTTCCAAAAGCGGAATTAACTATCGAGGTCTCACATTTATTAGAGATCTTTAAATAAATACAAGTCATTTGTGCTAAAAATTAGTGTGTGTCAACTGCAGGTACTATCGAACAATTAATATCGTCAATTGTTATTAAACAATTCATATTTTATCGAACCAGAATATCGTCAATTGTTATTAAACAAGTAATATTTTATCGAACCAGAATATCGTCAATTGTTATTAAACAAGTAATATTTTATCGAACCAGAATATCGCCAATTGTTATTAAACAATTAATATTTTATCGAACCAGAATATCGTCAATTGTTGCTAAACCTTCAATATTTTATCGAACATTAATATCGTCAATTGTTGCTAATATTTAATAAGTGATCGAACAATTAATATCGTCAATTGTTATTAAACAATTCATATTTTATCGAACCAGAATATCGTCAATTGTTATTAAACAAGTAATATTTTATCGAACCAGAATATCGTCAATTGTTATTAAACAAGTAATATTTTATCGAACCAGAATATCGCCAATTGTTATTAAACAATTAATATTTTATCGAACCAGAATATCGTCAATTGTTGCTAAACCTTCAATATTTTATCGAACATTAATATCGTCAATTGTTGCTAATATTTAATAAGTGATCGAACAATTAATATCGTCTATTGTTACTAAACATTGAATCAATTATCGGACTTTTTATACCATCTGCTTATCACGTTAATCACGTCGAGTTATTGCTTGCCGCTCATAAGGCAAGTACGTAGCATTGCTTTTATCGAATGGTACAAAACAGGTGTTGCACTTCCAACCCATGTGTGCATTCCAATCGTTTTTTTTATCGGACACCACATTAACATTTCTTACTTAGACAGTGCCGGCTTGAATTATTTGTCACTTCGCGAATAACTAACATAGTGAATTATTTCGTACGGAGACCCCTATTTTATCGTGAAATACAGTGCGTGAACCACCCTGTTATTTCACCACCTTCCGATTTGAAGAGTTTTTGGGAAGCTGGTTATTACGCTGCCCTTCTGATATGGTTTGAGACATCACATTCAGCTTCATTCTACGTTCTGAAGACGAAATCTCACTCCTGAAGGACCCGTCATCGACTTTACCTAGAGGTCGAACATCAACACCCAAATTAAGTAAGAAACCTTTTTATATCTTTAAGATTGTGATGTTAATTGGTCCTATTGACCATTAGTTGTGTTTAGGAACGTTCAGTTCAACCCTGGAAGACGATATCGCAACCATTTTGTATACCTTTTATTTAACTTAATATTATTATCTATTATAAACGTAGCTTTTACCACGCCATTCGAGCGTTCAGAGTGTAACCAAACAATTTAACGTAACGTTTCAAGTTTAGTATTGTAGCGAAAGTTTGTTTGTCCCGTTGTTGGGAATTTTGATAATCAATTGCATTGATTAAGTTCCATGATCAATTTTATGAATCATAGTTTTGAATATTATCAAGTTGCGCTTAAGTAACTATTTATTTTGGTGGAGTGCTGTATTCAATACGCCCCCCCTTTCATGCAAATTAACCTTTTGTATTTTTGTAAGAGTAATTGTTTTACGAGTATTAGTTTCGCAACGGAAACCACACGGAAAGGTTCCGTCAACTGTACATATTTATTTTTATACAAGACATGTAAATTTGATAGTATCTTGTGTAAACCTTGTCAACTCCCCCCTGATATTATTTTATTTAATACATTTTTATTATTTCCCAACTTTGTGTGTTATTATTATTGTTGTGTTAATGTTTATTTAGCTATTTTCACCAACGGAAAGTTCGCCTCCTGTAAAGGTAAGGTCATTGAGCGAGGTTTTTCCGGAGTGAGAGTTCGCCGTAAGATCATCAAGTTGTCGCGTACCAGCTTGGAAGGTGTGATAACCAGTCCCCTTCAAAGAGATTCATTTCTTCGTATGCGTGGCGCCCATTCAAACTCCCGCGTGTATATTAACCCCACCGATTTTGACTTAACTCCCCCCCCGTGTAAATTATTCACACCGATTTTGACAATTTTTAGAATCGCGATCGAGGATTGCCCGGTCGTCGATAGGAAATACACGCTTTGCGACGTGCCGTCACACGACCCTTTCGTTCCATTCACCAACCCACCCCTTCGCGACTTTGAGCTAGCCAACCTTTTATTACCTGTTGGAAAGGTGTCGTGGATGCAGAACGTGGTGTAACAGGATCCAGGATCTAATAAATAGGAAAGCCCAAATGAAGAAGATCTACGTTGGCCGTCCTGACTGGTGGACCGACAATCTTGAAAGAGCGCGAAAGAAGTATCTCTCGCGGAAGACGGCTTTGTATAGGAACCGCATTGAGAACGAACAGAACGGGCTGTACATTGCAATGATGGAATCTAAGGACAAATTCCTGGAAACATTGAAAAAGGCCAAACAGGCCAGTTGGCAAAAGTTCGTCGAGGACGACCTTGTACCTAATCCCTGGGGGGTTACTTACAAATTAGCTGCAAGAAAATATAAGGGGAAAAACATCCTCACCACCTTCAGTGACGGGGACGGGAGGATAACGGAAACGCCGGAAAAGACCCTAACCTACCTCATGAACGGTCTACTCCCCGACGACGATCGAAACTCCGATGCAACGGTGGATCACCAAACCATGCGGTCGGATTTCGAAAATCTGAGGGGCGTGCCGGACATGGCGCAGGTTAGGGAGGTCGAAAGCGACGAGCTGGATGACCTAATCAGGACGACGCAAGCCAGAAAGGCACCGGGTTTTGACAACATTCAGGGATCTTTTCTTAAAAAACTCTATGTTGTCATCAAAAACGTGTTAATGGGTATTTACAACGCGTGCATTAAAGTTGCTTATTTCCCCAAGCTGTGGCAGAGGGGGGTCCTCAAGATCCTACTCAAGAACCCAGATGGGGAAACAAGCAACATCAAGAACTATAGGCCGATCACCCTCTTGCCGGTGTTCGGCAAAATATTGGAAAAAATAATGAAAAGAAGAATTCTAGAAAGTAATACCCCTTACCACGATCGGTGCCAATATGGCTTCGTGGAAGGTATGAGTACCACAACCGCCCTTAAGGCATTCTACGAAAAAATAGATACTACGGAGATGAAGCGGAAGAAAGCCAAGGGTTTTCTCGCGGTAATCTTCTACGACATCTCCGGAGCTTTTGATAACATGTGGTGGCCAGCCCTGTTCCGCTCGCTGAGCGAAAAAGGGCTCCCTCACAGGTTAAAGGTCATGATCAAAAGCTACCTTTCAGCCCGGGAGGTGACTCTCACCTCCGGGGTCTCAAAGGTAGGGAAAAGATCCACGAAGGGATGTCCACAGGGCTCGGTCCTCGGCCCGATCCTGTGGAACTCACTTCTGGATCATTATCTAAAGAAAGACAAACAGGAGGGTACTCATACCTTCGCGTACGCGGATGACATCGCGACCGTCGTCACGGCGGATTCCCGAATCCAACTGCAAGAAAAACTTCAAACGTGCGTCAACGAATTAAGGGGATGGTGCAAGGACATGAAACTCGCTCTCTCGGAAACGAAGACGAAGATCATGTGCTTGTATCCGAAGCGTGTTCATAATTATGATTTAGATGTCAGACTTAACGGAAAGAAAATAAAGGTGGTAAGGGAATATAAGTACCTTGGGGTCCTTATTGACGAAAACCTATCGATGCAACCGCATGTAAACTACGTTTGCGGCAAAGCCAGTAAACTAGTCCATGCGCTGCATCGAATGGCAAAAAGCGGTTGGAACCTGGACACCTCGAACTCTATGCGAAGGATCTACCAGGGGGCGGTAGTCCCCATCTTGGCTTACGGAAGCGAGATCTGGATACATAGAATAGGGGATAAGCACACGTTGGCCCGGCTGATATCGTGCTATGGATTTTGCTGTCGCGTGATAGCAAAATGTTATAGGACTGTGTCGACCATAGCCGCGGGTGTTTTGGCAGGTATCCACCCAATCGACTTAGAACTCTTACGATTACTGTCATGGCGTGAAGCCAGAAACAAGAAAGTAACCACCTTTATGGGGGTAAGAATAGACCCGAAAGATTACAAATACAGAGTGGACATCAAAAGAAAAATGGAGGACATAATCCAAAAAAAATGGCAACAAAGATGGGACGATGGACTGGTAGTACCAATTCATCCCCAAGGTAAGTAATAAAATAATGAACAATTCCTTCCAGATGACGCAGATGCTAACCGGACATGGCGGGTTCGGCCGACACCTCAAGAGATTGGGGAAATCGGTGGACGGACTATGTCCGGCGTGCGATATTCTCGATGAACCTACACATCGGATACGGGAGTGCGATTTGTACATGCAAGAACAGTTGGAGCTGGCGGCCTATCATGGCATCCATCTCCCTGCACAACTGGACGAGCTGTACGAAGAAACACCACCCGACCTGATGTGTAAGTTCCTCGAGAACAAGACCATCAACATAACTGAAAACGAAGATCTAATCATATAAATTAACAACCCGACAAGGAAAAAGGTTTGGGTGTAACCTAAAAATCGATAAAAGTGATTAAATGAAAAGAGAAAAAAGACACCAAACCAATACATGAAAAACTTATACTTAACAAACAAGTCACGATGGAAAAATGCCCACGCAATCCCGATATGGAAACCTAAAAAAGAAACATTATTAGAACCACAAACTACACAAAAACCAGGCAGATTAATTATTAGTTACAATAGTAAATACGATACACGGTTTGAAACCCGGAGAAAATTCATACAGAAACCTACTTGAACCAGCAATATTAATTTTGATAAATTATTTTTGTTTTATTATGACAACATGAATGTCCTGCCAATATGCAGGATTAAGTTTTAGATTGGATATGCTAATCCGTTTTTTATTCTATATAATAAATAAACTTCAATTGTAAGGTTATAAAGTAGTCCCCTCTCCCGAGGAAATAAAATACGATACTTGATTTTACTATATTTAATATAACGTATAGGTGTTGCATAAACAAAACAAAGACAGGTGACAGACAAATAGTGTCGTGAACAAATATTACCGGCTTCTGAACGAAGCCAGCCAAGTTGATCTTAGGCGTGAATCAATCGTCTCCCCGAGAATACCTCGTGAACGGATATAAGGCAAACTCTGTGCGTAGCAAAATGCACAAATATTACGTTAACACAAAATTCGTAAACAAATAATTGGCAATCCAACCCAAAAGAATACAAAGTTTTATCTCACCTAGACGTCTGGTGAGTTTACAACAATTGGTGAAGACAGCTACTGCAACTTCCAGGCGGACTGCCTACGAATTCGATCTTGAGCTCCTTCACTCGGCCTCCCCAGGAAGTACGACTGCACACCTCTAGGTTGACGATGCCTCAGCGACCCTCGAACTGGCGCCGGAACACTTGACTGGACTGGTATCCCAAAAGAATGATAACGCTTCCAATGGTTTCTCGCCGGCGGAAAATTCTAATATCGTTGTTCAGCAACAACAAGAAATCGGACAGGCACAAAGACGGACGGACTTGACAACGGATAATGACTCTCGGAATGATCTTAGATTAAAGTTGGCTGAGAGTAAAAGCGGTCGATGACCTTCGGAGTGTCGGGATAAATTACTTTAATCAAAATCCCAGAGAGGGCGTCTGGCGTCGCGCGCGCACCAAGCTGATATCAGCTAGCAATGACAAAATGGCGATCACCGGACACGAGGAAGATAACAGAAAAAATAGCACCCACTTCTGTAAACGCAGTAAACAGGCTTGATCCTACCTCCAACGCACCGGTGAATCTTCAGTACAAAAATTGGTATAATATACTAATGCACACGGCAATTAAACTATGCACTTTAAGCACGCGCGACTATGACGACACTCTTACAACGGCTTCCAAACCAAAAGTGATTTCTCAGCGCCGTATCCTGCGGCAAGAATTCGAACTCCCCAAAGAGGAAGTGTCTCCACTCCCATCTAAATTATTTCAAACATAAATGGCAGTGGTCGAACAGAAAATAATTTGTTAAGGTTGATATGCGACGAGGTGAAAGCCAAAAAATCGTCACAGCCCATGAATGCCTGCAAAGGAACATTAAGGGCAAAAATGTCAATATAATGTCTGACAGCCAAGCTGCGATAAAGGCACTCCAAGCAAATAGCTTTGAGTCTTTGTCCAAATGGGAATGCAGACAATCCCTCAAGAAACTGGCCAAAGGCAATAAAATTGCCCTCCACTGGGTGCCGGGTCATGAGGGAATTGAGGGTGATAAACTGGCTAGATCAGGTTCAAGGGCCTCCCCGACTGGGCCCGAACCATTCTGTGGATTGTCCAAGACACGCAGGGGGTTGGGGGTCCAGAAGTGGGAGGAGAATAAAAAAACCCTATGGCATAATACACCAGGTCAAAAACAGGCGAAGAAATTTATAGAGTATTCGACTGCAGAAGCTAAAAAGCTTCTTCTACTACCAAAGAACGAAATCAGGCTCATCACGGGGTTGCTCACCGGACATTGTCAGGTGAGATATCACCTCAAGAAAATGGGAATGGAGGACGATGACATATGCATACTCTGTGAATCGGAAACTGAATCGGCCGAACACATTCTCTGTAGCTGTGATGCCTTAGCCCGATCCAGGCTAAAATATCTGGGACAAACGCAACTAACACCCAAAGAGGTGCAACAAAAACCTCTCAAGAATATTCTATGTTTTGCTAGCAAAATTGAATTCCTGAATACCTAATTAGCAGGGTAATGAACAAAAGATCAATACTGGTCGCAGTTCTGAAAGGCCCTTGCGGCCAATCGACCCCTAAGTACAATACAATACAATACAATAAATTCTTTGGTGAGTACTTTGGTTGATTACATGGCATGATGTGATCCTGGAAAAAACTATAAACAAGGTCAGAATATGGGCCCATATTCGGACCAGCAAAAGGCCCATATTACCAGCAAAGCGTGTCATTCAAACAAAATGTCAAATTATTTTTTGAGGTTGAGTGACTTAATTTCTATGTGGATATAACAAACTGTGATCTTAATACAACACACTGTTGCGAATATTTCAAACCTAGTCATCTTATAATATACACAATAATCTTACGCAACTTACCTCTAAATATATATTCAGATTTTCATAAACACATTCACGACCACTTGTTGACAACAGAATGACATTTCTATAGAAGAGTATCGGTAAAACAGTTGGCTATCTAGTAAGTGTATTTTCAGCTAGTTTACACAGATTTTGCTTGATGTCCAACTGGATTTTTGAGGGGGGCCCATATTAAATGCAGGGCCCATATTCGGGCCTTCTCCTCTACACTCATATGGTTTCTCACCGGTGTGAGTTCCCATATGCGATTTCAAGCGTTCACGTGTATTAGTTTTCCACCCGCAAAATTTACATTTCAATTGTTTCTCTCTTTCGCCAACGCAAATACCTATATAATCGAAAATGTTACACTCATAGGTAGGGGTGCGCGATTATGAAATTTCATAATCGATTATCGATTATAAAAAATAATCGATTTTTTTCGATTAATCGATTATTGAAATAATCGATTATTCATAATCGAGTTATGAGTTTGTAACGATTTTTTAGGTCGTTCAAATTGCCTTTTTGGGTAGCCAGGGTTTTTAGGACGTCTTGTCGATTTTTGCACTTACTTCTTTTAAACTCGAGCGCCAAAAGTTTTTATAGGTAAACTTTAAACTAATAATAAAACAATGAGTTGTTTTCGGAAAATGTAACATAGGATTTATTGAATGATTTATATACAATATATTTTACTTTAAATTAAAATGGTTTGCACAATTTAATTACTTTATTCTGAAATTGAACATAGTACGCCACTGGAGTATTTTATGTACATACAAAATATAACATAACCTTTAATAACGTTGACAGTTAATATTGAATCTAAATCAAACCAGTTTGCTACCTGTGAAAATGGAATAAAACAGTTTTACTTTAATCGGATTTTTACTTGACGGCGGAATCTGTTTCAAGCTACTGAAGTTTTCGGTAAAAAGATTAATCGGGAAAATCAATGCAAGTGATTTTTCTTACTCGGAACTTTGAAAGTACGGTGGAAGTCAATAAATTAACTCCGGAAGCAAATTAGGTTTGCTTATCACAGGTGAATACTAATTCTTGATGAGAACTAATTATTCAACAGGATTATCTTTTCGTAGATGGACATGAATGTCTAGAGACGTAAACAATCACCTGGATGGGGTTTACTAACGTCTAGAAACTTAAACGCAAGCTAGGATCGGAGCAGCGAGTATGCTTGTCTAGAGTCGTAAACAAACAAGTGATGGAAATTACTAACGTCTAGAGACATAAACGAAAGCGGAGGATTTGGAAATGTCGAGTACAATGTCTAGGAACATAAACAATGCATCGGCCGGACGGATAATCTTTCAGTTAGATACTTTCGGATCGGATATCTAACTTTCGGATCGGAATCGGTTACCGGTATCCTTCAATTGACCTCGGCTTCGGAAATTGGACGTTGAATGCAATGTTCAGAATCGTAAACAATACATCGACCGGAAATGGTTACCTTCAGTCTGATAATTTTCGGACGGATATCAGACCTCAGATCGGAAATCGGATGTCGAATGTATTTGTCTAGGAACGTAAACAATGCATCGACCGGAAAAGGTGATCTTCAATCGGCGAACCAACTTAAGATCGGAAAGGTGATCTCTCATCGGCGAACCGACCCAAGATCCTTTCTGCAAAAATTTTATGACCCTTCTTGTAGGAAGGGTGAAGATTTCAGAAAGTCAGCCTTTCACCAACTGCCTCTGTATATTTAAATGTTAAACATAATTGCATGCTTAATTTTATCAGATTCTATTTGCAGCAACCTGTAATTTTCAAAAAGCCTGGGGCGGTATGCAACCAATCGTGCATTATGTTAAGTGCTATTATTTAAAAATTCCATGATTTTAAAAATGCATTTGAATCAAACATAATATATCTTTACAAGTTCATAATCGATTATGAACTCATAACTCGATTATGAGTAGGGTGCGCATGCGCATATAATCTATTAATCGATCACCGTAATTCGAATAATCGATTAATTCGGTCGTTCTAATTGCTGTTAGGGTTGGGATTACGTTTAAGTGGTTTAAGTTTAAAAAGTTGTATTTATTAAAACAAGATATTATGCTTATATAGAATAAACCTGTTACCAATAAAAAATAAAGTATTCTATAATCGATTATTTCCACAATCGATTATTTTCACAATCTATTATTTCTATAATCGATTAATCGATTATTATAAATTATCATAATCGATTATGAAATAATCGATTATTCGAATTACGGTAATCGATTAATCGATTATATGCGCACCCCTACTCATAGGGTTTCATACTGGCGTGAGTTTCCAAATGCGATTTCAAGCCTTCATGTGTATTCGTTTTCCAGCCGCAAAATCTACATTTCAACTGATTCTCTCTCTCTCTCGCCGACGTGAGTTCTTATATGATCTATCAACATTCCATTTGAAGAACATGTAAAAGCGCAAAATTTACACTCAAACTCCTTCTCGTCAACACGACTTGTTGTTATAGGAATTTCTACCGACTTCTGCTCTACAGCCGTATAAACATTTTCTTGAACTGATGAATTCTCATATGGTCTTGCAGACTATTTTTACGTGAATATTTCATGAGGCAAATTGTACATCCAACCAATTTCTCGTCGCCGTGAATCAGCAAATGACTTTTCAAGTTACTCTTTTGAGAACACCTAAAGTTACAAACATTACAAGCAAATGATTTCTCGCCCATATGAGTTTCTACATGATCCAGTAGGTTTTGCTCTAAGCGACTTTGAAAGTCACACTGTTTGCACTGATATATAAAGTCGCCGATATGAGTTAGCAAATGACCTTTAAAATCGGCCTTCGTAAATCTCAAGTCGCAAATTGAACACTGAAATGGTTTCCCTTCCGAGTAATCTGCAAACGGTAAGGATGTTGCTGTAATGGGAAATTTACCACCATCACTGGTACTGGAAAGTGGATTCGCTACGATATGAATTTTTACATGTTCTTTAATTTGCGATTTATTGGTAAAAACAAGATTACATACCCCACATTCAAATAGTTTGGTTATGGGTGGTTCACCGTCTTGATCCGGATGAGATTCTTCGATTGAAGTTTCTTCTTTAATATCAATCGAATGATGTAAGTCTTCTAGTTTGATGTACATGTCTTCAATTTCTTCTGTTTTAATTTCCTTGATGCCATTTTCCATCAATTCCATGCTCGAAGGTTCCGATTTAATGACAACTGAATGATTTAAATCTTCCAGTTTGACATCCACCAAATCCATTTCTTCCTGCGAAAATATCACCTTATTCATTCTGCTATAAAGTTTACTACATAATCCTTCTAATATGACAGTGTTTGACAGCCATTTTAACAAGTCGTTGATTTCAGTGTTGCCACCACAAATTAAACTGTCAAATAAGTGAAAACTTGACATTTGTCAAATGAATGTGTAATTGCGAGAAAAGTGATCGTGTGCTATTCCACGAGCAGTATGAATTCCTTCTAATGGAATTTGCCACAGATATGGATAAAATGCATTCATCAGGAAAGATGGAAACGGATAGGCAAGATTTAGAAACTTTACATACAAACGACATTAAAAACCGAAGAATTAGATGATGTGAAATTTAATTTAGAAGACTTGCATCATTCCATCGATATTAAAGAAGAGGATGATACTGAACAATTAATGCAGGAGAACAAACATACGAGAAGGCGCCACCAATCAAGCAAACCGGGATGAAGGCAAAAATACTATCTTAAATGAGTGATGCGCGGGAATCTCGTTAATTTTACATATAAATTAGCAAACTTCAAAATCGATTTACTCAAAATTTTGATAATACATTCTCAGAATTTTTTTGCTGGAGGGGCCTATATAAACCTTCCTCTTTGCGATTGCAAAGTTTCAACTCATTCGGAGTGACAGGGTTAGGACATCCTCACCCAATTTTTAAATATGAAATGTCAATCGAAGTAGTCGATTACCAATTAATAAATTAAAATGAGATGAAATGCGATCATCGTAATATAACAAGAATGCAAAAACTTTGAATTAAATAACTAATTTTTGGATAAAATTGTACATAATCATTTACAACAAGTTAGTAATAAGTTTAGATATAGTTTAGTTGTATAAAATAATCTTAAAAAGGTTTACTTCAAAACGGGAGGTTTCCGTCAATAAAAATTTGAATCGTAATGGCGGCTGAAAAAGAATCACGTGATAATTATCGATTTTTATAATAAACAATAAAAACTAGTGTGCGGATATTACCTAATAGTTTGTGAGTGGGAAATTTCATAAAAATCAAGGTAGGATTTTTGAAAAACAATCAGTCAACTATTGTAGTAATCATCTTAATTTCTCATCTTAATTTTTTTTGTAAGCATGTCTTTTTATTTAATACGGACCTGTATAATTTTAAACTTAATCACCAAAGTAATATAAGTTAATCAATATCATATAATTATCTTATTTGCTCCTTCTTTCCTATCGAATCTTTAAACAAAGATATTTTCTTTTAATTCAAAGTTTAATTTAAAGTTTTTACCACGATACACTTACAACGGTATGTTCATACGCAGGTTGTGTGACGTCACGTGCGAATTGGAATTGTGATGCGAACCATGCAAGCTTTTGCGCAAATACACCGGTTATTTTCCATTTTTTTGATAATATTTATTATTAATATCTACTAATCACACCCCCCACCTATCCGAATTTCAAAGAAAAATTCAAATCGGAGCGAAAACATTTCACTCGATTCGAAGGGAACGTGTGATGCATTTCCCCGCGTCTGCCGGGGAGCCGCGGCATATTCGATGCTCATTTTCCCTACTTTTGAAAAGTCGATTTTGGGGTTGTTTTTCAACGGTGCTCGAAAATTTTTGTTTCATAAAAAAACATAATACCATTTTTACTTCCCTATAAGGAAGTATTGTAATCATGAAAAAATTCGATGTCGATATTTTAACGGAAATATCCGTTTTGAGCATTTCTGAATCCGTTTTGACTACTTTCGCAATGATGTCTGTATGTATGTATGTATGTATGTATGTATGGATGTATGTAACGCAAAATGTCTGTAAGTTCTGTATCTCTGGAACGAATTGTTATATAGTAACAAAATTTCATATTTAACACTTTAATCGGTATACAAAGGCACCATTTGATTTTGGAGGAAATCCTTAAACCGGAAGTAGTACTTCACTTGAAGGACGAAATGGTTTTTCTTAAATATCTCAGGAACGAATTGCTATCTAGTAACCAAATTTCATATTTAACACTTTAATCAGTATACTAAAGCACCATGTGATTTTGGAGGAAATCCCTAAACCGGAAGTAGCACTTTACTTGAAGGACGAAATGGTTTTTCTTCAATATCTCAGGAACAAATTGTTATATAGTAACCAAATTTCCTATTTAACACTTTAATCGGTATACAAAGGCACCATTTGATTTTGGAGGAAATCCTTAAATCGGAAGTAGCACTTCACTTGAAGGACGAAATGGTTTTTCTTAAATATCTCAGGAACGAATTGTTATCTAGTAACCAAATTTCATATTTAACACTTTAATCGGTATACGAAAGCACCATTTGATTTTGGAGCAAATCCCTAAACCGGAAGTAGCACTTTTTTTTTAATAATTTAATTAAATAATAAAATAAAATTTAAATAATATTTCTGCGAATCTTTAGATGAACGATGAAGGAATGATTCCTTATAGGGAAGTCATGTGCTGGCCACATCAGATTTTTTAGGTTTATTTTATCCTCACGATGACATGCAACAATCCATTTTGTAGAAATGTCTTCAATTTGTGGAAATCGGAAGTATTTGATTTTCGTCCCTTTTGTCGTTTTATTATTATTACCACATTTCGCAACTACACAACCCGGCATTTTCGAATTTAATAATAGAATTTTCAATTTTCATAAATTCGAATAATTTCAAATAATTTGAATTCGACAGAAGACATAATTATATGATTTGTTAAAGAATCATACAGGGTCAGATTAGCTAAAGAATGTAGTTAATTAGTAATTTTAATTATAAATAATATGTTATCTGAACTTTCTAATGTTTAATGTTAAATAATATTATCGAAATGAATAAGGGTAAACAATTGAATCTCTCCAAACTAGAGGTCCTCAAACATTTTAAATATTGAATAAATTGTTACTTATATTTTTATTATTGATCTCATGAGGTTTTAGAACCTCTTGTTATTTGGTAAGTCCATGGTACAAATTAAGGGAAGTAAATTCAACCCTTGGGTTTTGAGTTACGAGATAATGATATTGAACCCAAAGTATCATTAAGTTCAGATAACGTTAGCGCATAAAAAGGCCCTTCAACATCTCAGCGGGTTAGTCAGTCGTCGGTTTTTCGTGCCAGTGCCGTTTTTGTGATCTCTTGTGTGTGTCTATTTTTAAGTGACATAAATCCAGTTGCGAATAATCGTAATTAACTATAGTGAAACAGACTGAGACATTGAAGTGCTAAGCATCGATCTTTCGACTCAACTACGTTTATAGCAACATCTCCAAAACCAACAAGCGACATCAACATACCAGGATCTCGAAAGATAAGCCAATACAAAATATAACTAACTGTAAGTCGATAAGAAATATCTCATTTTTGTCAACCTTGCTAAAATTTGTTTTATGTAATTATATATTTTTTTTGAAGTAAAGAAATTATTCTGCATTCTTTTTTTTATACTTGCTATCTGAGAGGTTTATTCCTATGCCTTAAAAGAAGAGACGCTACGAATATCGAGGATACAAGTTTCCTGTAATTAACTTGTTGGTGGCAGTTTTACGCTATCTCGGATTGGTATCAGAAACCAATTCCTTTTTTTTTGTGTAAAAATTTGTAAACCTCAGCCCCTTTTTACTACACCATCATCGCCTCATGTTATTTTTGAACAATGCTATGGCAACGAAACATCGGGAGAGGAGTAAGTTCTGGATGTACAGGTCGTTGTGTGAAGACGTGTTTTGTGTGCAGTCCCAAAATTATGTGAAAATAATTAAATTAATTCACGAGGAAGTTTCTTCGTATACCTAGAATATATAGGTAATAGTTAGAAGATATAATTAAGTGGAATAAATGGAAAAGTATATCAAATTACAAAACTTACCGTTGGCGATAAATAAATTTGGATGAGTAAAAGAAGTTGTTTTTGAATTAATCGATAAATTGGTCGATAAAAGCAGCTAGTTGGATTAAGCAAGTAGTTCGTTCATGTACCGATGTACCTACCATGTTCAAGGTTGCCAGCAACTTGAAAACTATATATTTATTTTCGGTAAAAGACACAAAAACCATAGATTTACAAAATCAAGTGACCCGTTTTTAAAACAATTCCGCAATGGCGATTTTGGGGTAAATTTAAGATGATTAATAATAAGATTATATTATGTTGAATATTAAGATTTATTTATTTATTAAGAAAATTACAAATCCTGCAGGTACAAAGTTATTTAGGTTATAAAAATATATTTGTTATAATCAATTCAAATTTATTAATACAGAAAAATTTCAATAAAATGTTTGTTAATTAAACAAAGGTGTTATTATTATTCAAAGTTACATGATAAGTAAGTAGGAATCCAAAGCCATCGTGGTTTCAATTTGAACCGACTACTAAGGTAAGAGATTTCATGCTACAATTCAGAACGCGAGCTAGCCTGAGCATCCCCAAAAGTTAATATTAATATTTATAAAAGTGTAAGTGACGTAATTACATTGACCTCACTACAATACGTTAAAAATTAATCATCAAGCTTCTTTTGATTAAATTGGAAGTTGTCAAATTTACAGATGAACCTTTAATAGCTAGTATGAGTTTTTAAATGACCTTGTAAAGCTCTTTTCTCTGCACATTTGTAGTCGCATATTGCACAACCAAACGGTTTCTCTCCAGTGTGAGTTCTTACATGCGCATTTAAAGTTCCTTGCTGTTTACATTTGTAGTCACATATTTTACAAGAAAACGGTTTCTCCCCAGTGTGAGTTCTTAAATGGCTTTTCAAGGTTTTTTTCTCTGCACACTTGTAGTCACATAATTCACAAGAAAAAGATTTCTCCCCAGTGTGAGTTCTTAAATGCCTTTTCAAGTTTTCTTTCTGTGCACACTTGAAGTCACATATTTCACAAGAAAACGGTTTTTCCCCAGTGTGAGTTCTTAAATGCGCTTTTAAATGTTCTTTCTGTGCACATTTGTAGTCACATATTTCACAAGAAAACGGTTTTTCCCCAGTGTGACTTCTTAAATGTACTTTTAATGTATCTTTCCGTGTACATTTGTAGTTACATATTACACATGAAAACGGTTTCTCCCCAGTGTGAGTTCTTAAATGCGCTTTGAAGTTTTCTTTCTGTGCACACTTGTAGTCACATATTTCACATGAAAACGGTTTCTCCCCAGTGTGAGTTCTTAAATGGCTTTTCAAGGTTTTTTTCTCTGCACACTTGTAGTCACATAATTCACAAGAAAACGATTTCTCCCCAGTGTGAGTTCTTAAATGCCTTTTCAAGTTTTCTTTCTGTGCACACTTGTAGTCACATATTTCACAAGAAAACGGTTTTTCCCCAGTGTGAGTTCTTAAATGCGCTTTTAAATGTTCTTTCTGTGCACACTTGTAGTCACATATTTCACATGAAAACGGTTTCTCCCCTGTGTGAGTTCTTAAATGGCTATTCAAGGTTTTTTCCTCTGCACACTTGTAGTCACATAATTCACAAGAAAACGATTTCTCCACAGTGTGAGTTCTTAAATGCCTTTTCAAATTTTCTTTCTGTGCACACTTGTAGTCACATATTTCACAAGAAAACGGTTTTTCCCCCGTGTGAGTTCTTAAATGCGCTTTTAAATGTTCTTTCTGTGCACATTTGTAGTCACATATTTCACAAGAAAACGGTTTTTCCCCAGTGTGACTTCTTAAATGCACTTTTAATGTATCTTTCCGTGTACATTTGTAGTTACATATTACACATGAAAACGGTTTCTCCCCAGTGTGAGTGCTTAAATGCGCTTTGAAGTTTTCTTTCTGTGCACACTTGTAGTCACATATTTCACATGAAAACGGTTTCTCCCCAGTGTGAGTTCTTAAATGCGCTTTGAAGTTTTCTTTCTGTGCACACTTGTAGTCACATATTTCACAAGCAAACGTTTTCTCTCCAGTGTGTGTTCTTAAATGCGCTTTTAACATTGCTTTGCGTGCAGCTTTGTAGTTACATATTTCACATGCAAAAGGTTTTTTTTCAGTATGAATTTTTACATGCTTGTTGAAAACACGCTTACGAGCACACCCAAAATCACATATTTGGCAAAAAAATTGTTTCTCATCCATAGGAATTCTTAAATGCAGTTGTAATGAAGGTTTCTCCTGCATTAATTGTTCAGTATCGTCCTCTTCTTTAATATCGATGGAATGATGCAAGTCTTCTAAATTAAATTTCACATCATCTAATTCTTCGGTTTTAATGTCGTTTGTATGTAAAGTTTCTAAATCTTGCCTATCCGTTTCAATCTTTCCTGATGAATG
This sequence comes from Podabrus alpinus, assembly GCA_932274525.1. Lineage (NCBI taxonomy): Eukaryota > Metazoa > Arthropoda > Insecta > Coleoptera > Cantharidae > Podabrus > Podabrus alpinus. The sequence goes on from OW026452.1 coordinate 34,171,248, forward strand.
CATTTTATCCATAGCTGTGGCAAATTCCATTAGAAGGAATTAATACTGCTCGTGGAATAGCACACGATCACTTTTCTCGCAATTACACATTCATTTGACAAATGTCAAGTTTTCACTTATTTGACAGTTTAATTTGTGGTGGCAACACTGAAATCAACGACTTGTTAAAATGGCTGTCAAACACTGTCATATTAGAAGGATTGTGTAATAAACTTGATAGCAAAATGAATAAGGTGATATTTTCGCAGGAAGAAATGGATTTGGTGGATGTCAAACTGGAAGATTTAAATCATTCAGTTGTCATTAAATCGGAACCTTCGAGCATGGAATTGATGGAAGATGGCATCAAGGAAATTAAAACAGAAGAAATTGAAGACATGTACATCAAACTAGAAGACTTACATCATTCGATTGATATTAAAGAAGAAACTTCAATCGAAGAATCTCATCCGGATCAAGACGGTGAACCACCCATAACCAAACTATTTGAATGTGGGGTATGTAGTCTTGTTTTTACCAATAAATCGCAAATTAAAGAACATGTAAAAATTCATATCGTAGCGAATCCACTTTCCAGTACCAGTGATGGTGGTAAATTTCCCATTACAGCAACATCCTTACCGTTTGCAGATTACTCGGAAGAGAAACCATTTCAGTGTTCAATTTGCGACTTGAGATTTACGAAGGCCGATTTTAAAGGTCATTTGCTAACTCATATCGGCGACTTTATATATCAGTGCAAACAGTGTGACTTTCAAAGTCGCTTGGAGCAAAACCTACTGGATCATGTAGAAACTCATAGAGACAAGAAATCATTTGCTTGTAATGTTTGTAACTTTAGGTGTTCTCAAAAGAGTAACTTGAAAAGTCATTTGCTGATTCACGGCGACGAGAAATTGGTTGGATGTACAATTTGCCTCATGAAATATTCACGTAAAAATAGTCTGCAAGACCATATGAGAATTCATCAGTTCAAGAAAATGTTTATAACGGCTGTAGAGCAGAAGTCGGTAGAAATTCCTATAACAACAAGTCGTGTTGACGAGAAGGAGTTTGAGTGTAAATTTTGCGCTTTTACATGTTCTTCAAATGGAATGTTGATAGATCATATAAGAACTCACGTCGGCGAGAGAGAGAACCAGTTGTTGAAATGTAGAATTTGCGGCTGGAAAACGAATACACATGAAGGCTTGAAATGGCATTTGGAAACTCACGCCAGTATGAAACCCTATGAGTGTAACATTTTCGATTATACAGGTATTCGCGTTGGCGAAAGAGAGAAACAATTGAAATGTAAATTTTGCGGGTGGAAAACTAATACACGTGCACGCTTGAAATCGCATATGGGAACTCACACCGGTGAGAAACCATATGAGTGTAATATTTGCGATTATACATGTAGTCGAAGTACCTACTTAAGATCTCATGAACGAACGCATAGCAGCGAGAAACCGTTCGTATGTAACATTTGCGACTTTAAATCTTCTGTCAAGTACCATTTGAAAGTGCATTTACGAATTCATACCGGCGAGAAGCTGTATGAGTGTGAAATTTGCAACATGAAATTTTATCAAGGTAGACATTTGAAGAGTCATTTACAAACTCACACCCGCAAAAAACAGTTTGCGTGTAAACATTGCGACTTTAAAACTTTCTTGAAGCGTAACTATAATGGTCACATAAAAACACATGCAGGAAAGTAACAGAGGACTTACAGTATATTGGCATAGTGCTTTTATTAGATCTACGGAAGAAAATCTGGACTATTGTTAAAAATAGAGTATAGTGAAGTGGGGTAAATGTGTATCCAGGGCAAATGGGTACAAAACTTTATGAAGAAAAAGTGAAATAAACGTCATGTGCATTATAAGTGATGAGTTGAGTATAATCTCGGTTTCTACAACGTAAACGTATCGAAAATGTTACTAATAAGTCACGTATTTGAAAACTGTCATTGTAGATAAAAAAATTTTCTATGCTATTCTAGAAGCATAAATTTATCGTGTTACTTTTCTACTTTCTTTAAATTAAGTTTTTACACAGGGTATTATAGGAACCATTGAACCTTTACACCCTTGTCCTGTTTTCATTTCTACTAATAGATAAAGAAAATACCCAGTAATTACACACTTGTCCCAAATCTGTGGGGAAGTGTGTATTAATGTCTTTTATTTTTTTAAATAAATAATAAAGAGAAATTATTTTCTATGTAATTGTTTTATACACTAGAATATTAATTTGACTCTAAAGAAAGGAGAGAAACATCAAAAATATTATTGTCTTTCTCAGTTGATTTGTAATTACTGTCTAAATTCAAACTAAGCTGAATTTACTACCCACTTACCCCACTTCACCTTACTCAAAGCTTATCGTAAATTTTCATTCGCCTTTGAGACCTCAGATAAGTCTAACTTTTACCATGTTTAATTTGTAATAAAGTGTGATTATGAAGGGTTGTTTTGATTATTAGAATTCGCAATTTACATTAAGCAAACGTCACCAAGCGGGAGAATTTACAAAGAGTAAGTAACGTATTAAATAATAATATAGGAAGTATAGATAGGTATTTAGTGCGTTAATGAGATGACTTTTGCATCAGAGAAATAATTTAGCGTTGCTTCATCACAAACCCGTCCTCTTCGTACTTTTGAGGCAATTTATGCATTACTTCATAGTAGTTTTTGCTGTATGTACCTCTAGGCGAGGTATTCGCGTTTTATATTAAAAAACGCTACCTATTTATTGAGGAAAAACAAATGTTCAATAATAAAAAAATGAAAGTCCAATGTACACAAACACACATTTGCAAATATAATAAAAGTCAATTAGAGTTACAATATTATTACAAGTTAATTTCATACATTTTGGTAAATTATTGTCGATTGAATACTTTGCTACCTTTCAAAGCAATATCTTGACACTTATTTAATACGATAATAAAATAAAAAAAAGAATTGCACCATCACTTCACTTTAATTTTTGGTACAGATTTACAGAAATTTTACAGATACGTATGATTGACGGATAAGATAATAATATTATACAAAATCTACTTATCTGCCATTTTAAGCATTTGACAGTGAAACTACAATCTGTTGTTTTACTTCTAAATAAATGAATTTTATTTGTTTATAATGTATTTTCACTCTCTACAATCGTAAATTTTTTAAAAATTTGTTTTAGTAAATGAATACTTCGCTAGTTATACAGGGCGTTTACACATACACGTATGCACTATTGCCAATTGATACCCGAGATCCATGTTGGTCACTGTTTTTATTAATGACAAAAACAACTCGCATGAAATAAATTAGATATAACTAAAATTTCAATTTATAAATCAAATTTAAACAATACAATATCATAACGTACTCATTGTATAAGTGCAAGATTTTAAGATGCAAGGTTAGTAGGTTTCTAATTTTTTTGACCGTTATACTAATACCACATTTATATTGTCGGGTTTAAAATTATTTTGAAATTTTAGTCATATTTTTTTTGTTGGAGTTTTTAAGAAGTGTTGTGGAGTTTTTTCTTTTGATTTAATTTGAAGTTGTCAAATTTACAGATGAACCTTTACTAGTTAGTATGAATTCTTAAATGCCTTTTCAAGTTTTTTTTCACTGCACACTTGTAGTCACATATTTCACAAGAAAACGGTTTCTCCCCAGTGTGAATTCTTAAATGCCCTATCAGGGTTGTTTTCTCTGTACACTTATAGTCACATTTTTTACAAGAAAACGGTTTCTCCCCAGTGTGAGTTCTTAAATGCCTTTTCAACTTTTGTTTCTCTGCAGACTTGTAGTCACATATTTCACAAGAAAACGGTTTTTCCCCAGTGTGAGTTCTTAAATGCACTTTTAAATGTTCTTTCTTTGCACATTTGTAGTCACATATTTGACAAGAAAACGGTTTCTCCCCCGTGTGAGTTCTTAAATGCGCTTTTAATGTATCTTTTCGTGCACATTTGTAGTTACATATTTCACAAGTGAATAGTTTTTTATCAGTATGAATTTTGACATGCTTGTTGAAAGCAACCTTAAGAGCACACACGAAACCACATATTTTGCAAAGAAATTGTTTCTCATTCACAGGAGTTCTTAAATGCAGTTGTAATGAAGGTTTCTCCTGCATTAATTGTTCAGTATCGTCCTCTTCTTTAATATCGATGGAATGATGCAAGTATTCTAAATTAAATTGCACATCATCCAATTCTTCGGTTTTAATGTCGGATGTATGTAAAGTTTCTAAATCTTGCCGGTCCGTTTCCACATTTTCTAACTTTACCGATGTATTCATTTTATCGCTATGTGTAGCAAATTCCATTAGAAGGAATTAAGACTGCTCTTGGAATGGTACACAATCACTTTTCTTGCAATTACACGTTGTTCTACGTCGACGACAAGTTTAAAATGGCGACTGTCATTGCATAATTTAGCGCCATCTACTGCTAGGGGATGGGCAGCTACCTTTTTAATATAACCGTTGATTAAAGGATTGGGGAAGATACGCAAGTCAATGTTAAATTTTGTACTTCTCTCCCACCAACTGTGTCAGCACCTCGCACCCTCTTATCCCACAAACTCAGGTAGTAAGTAAGTGTCGCCACTATCGTAATTTAGAAGAAATGCATTCAAAAGAATATCGAAAAATGAATATTCAGGTAATTCTGCTGTAACAACCCGCGTTCAGGTCATATTATTTAAATACCGACCACGAAATTGTAACAGGTGAAATTGAATTTATCAATGAAATTAAATAATTTACCATGTTATGAATTAGTTTATAATTATTGAGCCCTTTGGCAAATTGTTTGGGAACCTCCGAAATTCTAGAGTTAATATTATAAATTTAACAACCCTCTTTTTAAGAAAAAAATGTAACAATGAATCAAGACTTTCATATTTGTAACGAGAATTTCAGAGCTAGTAAAAAGCTATCAACAAAGATTTAGAAATTGTAAAAAGAGTAGTAGGTATAGCTAAGATCGTTCTGGGACAAAGTAGGGTTCTGCGCAGGTTTACTGCGCATTCTCCCAAAAGGAGCTCCGGGTGCATGGCACCCAAGAGGAGCCCCTTGGTGTCGATGACCTTTGTTTACATAAGCACGGGTGACATCATGTTTACATAAACATGGTCGTTATTATGTTTACATTATAAGAGGTGATATCATATGATGATATCATGTTTACATAAGCAAGAAGGTAAAAGAATCGAACACTTAAGGCCGTTTTGGCCTGCAGGGGGTGGAGGGGTACTATAAAGTTTTAAATAAACAAAAAAGATTCCAACACGTGACAGGGACAAATGACGTCAGCGGGGATTTGGTACACTTCAGGCCGTTTTAGCATGCGCGGGGGTGGCGGGGATTATAAAGTATTGTTAGAAGTAGTTTTAAATAAGTTTAATTTTATATTGTGTATTTTAAGAATTGTTTATTGTATTATGTATTATGTATATGTCGACACACTTAAGACCGTTTTGGCTTGCAGGAGGTGGCGGGGTATTATAAAGTTTTAAACGTTACACTTACGACCGACTCGGCTCACGGGGGGCGGCGGGGTATTATTATAGATGTTTATATTAGGATCGATGATTGTGATCACTTTGAAAATTTTCAAAGTTTGATTAAACAGAATAGCATATTTAAAACACAAAATGGCTATTGTTTGAAGAACACTCTTATATTTAAAAATGTAATTTTTATTATAGAAATTGATATGTAAAAACCAGAAATTATTTTATATAAATTAAAAAATTATTTGATGTGATTTAAATTATTTTAATATCGAAATGGTATGAACTCGTTTCATTAAAAGCTTTTAAATATAGATTGTTTATTTATTTAAATAATCACAGGCGTAATAAGTAATTAGTAATAATTTTATAAAACAAATTCTTCCCGAATTAATTTTTAGTTGCTTATAGTAATTCTTGTTATCAACAAGTGCGAATTGTGTTTCTTAAAAAAAGTTTTTGAATAATAAATTGATTATGGCAGATATAATCATAAGTGATATTATGTCTACGTCGTGTCGCATAAGAGAAATAATGCAAAATGCATTATTGCTAATTTCAAATAACCCCGATGTGATAAAAAAAATGGTTAAATTTATCTACAAAAAACATAAAAATTTTAAATAAAGCATTAAAAAAATGCGAATTAAATATAGGACAAAAAAGGCATTTGGAAAATACAATTGGAATATTAAAAGGTGAGTCAATATAAAATTTTAATTTCTTATTAAATTATAAATTAGGTCATTTTTATATAATATAAAAAATTTTAATGTCAAACATGAAAAATATTTCTTATTAAATTGAAAGTAAGCAGTGTTTATTTATTTAACTAATTGATCGCTTCATATTTTTATTTTGTTTATTCGAATAAACAAAAAAGATTCCAACACGTGACAGGGACAAATGACGTCAGCGGGGATTTGGTACACTTCAGGCCGTTTTAGCATGCGCGGGGGTGGCGGGGATTATAAAGTATTGTTAGAAGTAGTTTAAGAAAGAATGAATCAGGTCACCTCGATGAGGTGACCTGATCGACCTGATCGATCCGATCTGGCGTACCTGACCTACCTGTTACCTATAGCAGTTGAAGCTGATCGACCTGTTGACCTTGAGGATCAACCCTCCAAAACTTTATGTGTGCAGCACTTGAGGATCAAACCCCCTCCCCCCCGCCCTCAAAGCTTTATGTGTGCAGCACTCGGGGGAGGTTTTTTAGAATAGGTCTGAGTGAGATAGAAAGAGTCCATTAAGCGTCTTCAGCAACCCCTCCATATCACCTCAGTAAAATTGTATTGATGCCTCCCCCCAAAGTCAATTCAGAGTGATCATGAACAATCACAAGAGATCCGAATTTTACTTTAGTAATTAATATATCTAAACTATAGATAATGTATGAACGAATGGGGTGCTGGGGGTGCAGATAGAATCATCCTCCAGCATGAAAAAGAAATTGAAATTTTTCTAATTATTGTGCATATATATTTAACCGGGCTGGCACGTCGCGAGGATGTTGCTTTGTATATCGAATTAGATTATGTTAACGAATGTGATGAATCTTTGATCTAACTCATTATCAGGATTCTTTAGATAATATTTATATTGAGCTCCGAGCATACCTGTTATAACAGTAATGAATCTATAACAGTTTCACGCGGGTGCACCTATAACAGTTTCTCGCGGGTTCACCCATCAAAGGTCAATTTTATAAGGAAGAATTACATAAAACTTCATATCCGTACACATTTTTAATAGAAAAAAACTACGCAAGAAGGGAATTCATGTGTACTTCAAATGGATTGGTTGCCTTGCACCTTCTTGGATTTCTTCAAATGCGTTATTGTAAACATTTTTTTTTATATTAAATTATAATGATGCTTTATTATCGTATTATATAAGTTCACCCTGTATGTCCTAGAGTAAAAGGTTAGAAAAAGGTTTAATTAATAACAATTGCTTGATATAAATAATAATTTATTAAAATAAATAACAATATATACAAATACTTCATAATAATAATTACTGTTAAATTTATACATACACAAAACAATCATCTCAAAATCCTCCAATGACTCCACGCAAAAATAATAATTTATTAAAATAGATAATAATATATACAAATACTTAATAATAATTACTGTTACATTTATACAAACATACACAAAACAATCAACTCATAATCCTCCAATGACCCCACGCAAACGTATCAAAGCTTCCCTCAATCAACTTACGTTTATCGTCGTTGGCGCTTAAAGCAAGCTTTGTTTGCTTAATCGTCACAACGTTGTGGTTCATTGAACGAATAGAATTTTGATCCCTTACTATATTATTCTTATGAACTAAACAGTTTATATAATCGTTAAAACTAATGTTTTTTTTCACAACATAACCCTTGACACCCTTGGCCTTTTTTATTGTCTTTTGGCTACCTACACGCACATTATACATTTTAGATCTAAGTCCAACAAAATCGGTGATAATTTTAGCGTTCATTTCATCTTTCATAAGACCGGGAACCTTCTTATTAGCGAGCGGTATTCCGTGAATATTATTCGGGGGATAATCGCTGGTATCGAACAATTGAATTTTTTTTTTCATGATAGCATAAAAATCTGGACATTTGATTTGATAAATTAGTGAATCGGTGTCGCAGTACATTACCTTGTTATCGTAACCTAAATTTGCCATAAAATCGTAATGAAACGAATAAAGGCAAATTTTGGATATGTCCAAAATAGCCATACCTACGTACAAGGGTTTGTTCATCACAATTTCCATAGTAGTCATTTCTATAATGACACAATCCTCGTCGAGAATTACCCTACTATGAAAATTGGGCTTCGCAATCAAAATTTTGGCGCTATACCGACCGTCCCATTTAGTTATCAGTTTAACGGTCTTTCGGTTCCTTAAATTTTCCATTGTCTTTCCAAAAACCGAATTGTTCATTAATTTGTAGAAAGTCTTTTCAAATTCGTTTCGAGCCTTGGTCCTCATCGAGGTGTTCAAGTCGATGTACGGTTTCAACCACGCGGATTGCTTAAATTCCAAGACTCGATGAATTTTTTTAATTTTAATACCGTGATGTAAAGCTTGCTTTAATGCTCTGTAATGTATTATATATTTATCTTTGTCATATAAGGTGGTAAGTAATTTTTGAGTTTTCGACCCCGGAGGAATCATTTGTTCGGAACAAAAAGGTAAGTCATTGTGGAGGTCGTGAAGATCTTGGGGGTATTGTAAATCTACTTCTAATATGTACCCCTTTTGATAATCGTCGGGTATTGTGGTAACGTCTATATTCAAATCTCTACACCACTAGAAGCCTCCTGAAGGGAGAGCTTGGGACATTGCAAATCCGTATAAATTATTCACATCGAGATACTGAATATAAACGCTCTCTTTGCGCGGATCGTATTCGGATATGTGATGGTTATTTGCCCTAGCAAACCTGTTGGAGCACTGCGATATACCTCCGCGAATTCCTCGCTCAACGAACATTAACATGTCAATCTCCGTTAGCAAATCCAATTCTACATTGGTATATTTAAGCATGCTATCCCAAGTGAGCGAAGGCGCGGTGATGTAGTGGGCCGCGTCTAAACCGTAGATTTTATAACAAGTATCCCTAAAATTTTCAAATACATATGCCAACAACAACACATCGGTTTTTAAGTACAAGTCCGAGTACTCCCCCAAAGTTGTGATTGCGAACTCGGTCCAGACTTTCTGCGCATGATTATAATCTTCGTCGGATATTGCCTCTTCGCGTAATTTACTATAAAAATCTGATTTTTCGGGTAATTTTAACTCTTCTAAATTTGCTCTACATTGAACGTAATCGAAGGGGAAAACACCCTTACGTCTCAACAATTGTAATTGTCGCTCGTCCGGGTATTCGCTCCTAACGATCTTCAAATCGTCTAAATACGAGACCAATTGGTCTAGAGCATATGGCATAAATCTGAACGAATCTATAAATTTAAATTTAATTGCCGAACCTTCAAGCGATTTAGTGAAAGATATTGCAATGGACGAATACCACGTCAATAGAAATGATCACGTCACGATTCAAAGTTTTGTTTAATTAATAAAGGTAGCACATGACTTATTTGTTCGAACGTAAAGGTTTCATCTGATACCAAAAATTTGGTTTAACGTCATAAATTTATATGAAGAGAAGGTCACGGAACGAGATAACAAAATAAATTCAAATGCAACGTCTTAATTCTGTTTATAAAAATGTTTGTTAAAATTATCAATTAAATTAATTAATTATAAGAAATGTAATGTGAAATCAAAATAATTGTTCAAAATATTAGTTGATAAAAATGTGTTAATACGATAAACTTAAATAAGGAAAATTTTTACACGTATCGGAGTGCTTCGTAATTCAATGTACCACAAATGGGAAAAACATTTTCTTCAAAACTTTACTGGAAGATCACAGGAGGTGCAAATACTTCAAATTAATCTGAAACATAAAAAATTTTATTAAAATTTTATAAGTCACATTGGGCTTAAACCGAACCTGTAAATTATAACGTCAAATATTGATTTTACATCGACCAATGGAACAAAATCACGATTGCCTTGAAAATACAGGTAGCAATGAAAAAACAATTGGTTGAGGATTATTGAGTTGTTGATTCTTGAATAAAATTAATGGTGGTCGAGTTTTGTGTAGCTGCTAATAAAAATTAAATTAAATTAGTGAATTTTGCAAGTAAAACCGACATAAAAGTGTTCAATATTATAAAGAAAATTTACTTACGTATTATAATAGTGATTTGAAGAAGAAAAACTTAACGATTGGTGATATTTTTGGAAAAAGCCGTATATGAATTTACACGAGGTAAAACGCACATGAAAAATACATCTGCTTATATTTATGAAAAGATAAGTCATCCACGAGTGATATCAACAACAGTTCATGGTCGAACATCTCAACAACGAGAAAATAACCAGATTCCTTAAGGTAAAGCCATACAACTTTAATTTCGATAAAATTAGTGCGAACATTAATAAAACTTTTACACCGCGTCGCGTCGACTTAATAATTATAGTTTGGGGTAATTTTAAGGATTTATTAATTGATGTTTAAAGATTTGTTTAGCTTTAATTACATTTTATATAATAAATTTTACAATTTGCATTACGAGACGGAGCATAATTTTGTATCATTTCCGAAGACCAGCAATATTTTATTTCAGTATCACGATTTGGTCAAGGAAAGAGCCCAACTTGAGATAAGGTAGGTCAGTGCTCACCGAAATAGTCAAGCCGAGGTATAAATTTATATTATTGCATTCATCAATAATAATTTTACAGACATTTCTATTGACGAGGTACATTTACGTACACTCGTACAAGACATTCATATTAAAACGTGCAACCCTAGTAAAGCTCCGAGGGTATATAGCAATTTTGACAGCCCAACGTGTGGCATTCTAAAAGGCTATCAGTGCATTACAATATATATCTATCCTTGTTTACGGGAAGAATAAATATTGATTCTTCAATTTCTTGTGCTATATTCTTTATGATAAAGTGTGCGTCGTAGCCGCTTAAATTATGACAAATTACCGGTATAGATTTGCGGTCTTTGTAATTTAAATTACAAGAATTGTGTGCTGCCCCACGAAAATCGCCTGTAATATGATTATGATCGCGAACTTTAAAGTTTTTTTCTGAAAACGGTTTATTGCAAATATGGCAGTTTGAGGCTTGATGAAAATCGTGCCCTTCCTGTAATGTTAATTTCATCGGCTGCATCGCCCAATAAACAGGCTCTACATCCTCGGCAATCTGTCTTAACTCGCAAGCGAACCATTTCGCACACTCCAATCCGCGGTAACTTTTGTAATAAGAAAGGCTCTGGTCGTACTCGCATTTAAAATAGTAGCCAAGGCTGAAGGCCTCATGTTCCTGATATACTGTTGTCTTTTCACCACGTTTTTTGTCCACGGGTTTAAGCAAACTTTCAATGTCCATATAAATTACAAACGGTACCCGTTCTTTATTATTATAGTTTGTGAACTTTACCACTTGCCCCTTGGCAGGCATCGTCACCCTACACTCATTCGTACCGATACAATCCACCTCATGCCTTTGCAATTTTTCTTTCGTATAAAAGTATTGCAGGCATCTCTCACAAATATGAATATGATGACTATACGCTACTTGTTTCCTAACAAGTCTACTGAGATTTTTAACCCAGCAGAAATGGTAGCTTACGGGGGTATCATCTGTAGGTTCCTTATAGGAGGACTGCACCATTAACAAGTTGACGTGACGATTTCGTTTGTTTTTTGTCAAGAGGGCGGGTAGGACGCGATGATGTTTACCGGATTTTTCCAAGACGTAGACGTTGACGGAGATGTCGTTTAATTTCTCGAATTTACTAACCTGTCTAAACGTCATGGGGAGCTCTAAACCGTCCAAGTTTAAAACTTCAGAGTAATGGGGGTAGGACGACAATCTATGAGAGGCGCTTGAAGCAGGGTGCAATGCCGATACAATGGACCAATAAAAGCACGCGTTGTCCTCATTTTGCATATTGACGCACGCTTTCTTGGCTTGAATATCTTTAGGTAGCGGAATATAGGAGGACCCCCTCAGAGGTTCGTATTTGTTGATGTTTACTGCTAAATTTACTACAGCGTCGAGGGTCCAGCCGCTGTCCCGGAATTGGAACTTTTCCATTTGGGTCATCACGGCTGCTCGAACGTGCTCCTCCCACCACCTTTTTAAATCCGCAGCGCCATCGATTACGCTGTTTCGGGTGCTGAAAAATAATTATTTTAAAAACAAGTTATATAAAATTTATAAAGTTTTTACTTAAAGTGTTTCACGTCTACTTCCTCGACTCCTGTTTTTGTATAACTACATCCAAAGTCCACATTAATTTTGAGCATGTTATGCTTTCTTAAAAGTTTCTTTACTCTAATTGCAACTAGGAATCGGGCATCCTCTAGGAAGGCTTGGGGGTCCTTGTGTTTGAGGTTGATAACCACCCCCGTCCTAACCCGTCCTTTGAAGGCCGATTGGACGTCTTCCCAACGCACACGATCACCGCGTTTTTTACCGCTGTTAATTCCTGCTCCACGATGTCGTATATTTTTAATCTTGGTTTGATAACCTAAAATAGTTTTCGAATGTTACAACACAAAATAAAAATTAACCTAGTATGACTAAAAAATTTAATGCCAAAAACAAAATAACGACGCAAGTTTTTAAATTAAAGTAAACATTTTTTTAAATGAATAAAAATTATCATGGTTATTCCTTATAAATTATTTTTACCTACGCCTATGGCTTCAAAAATAAATTATTTTTAGTACGGCTATGGTATCGAATTCTATAATAATTACTTTTGAATAAACAAAATAAATTAATCAATTACTTAAATAAATAAATAAATATACATTAAATTTAATAAGAAATATTTTTTCAAGTTTTTATATGTAATGTGCGTATTTACAATTAAAAATGACCTAATTTATAATTTAATAAGAAATATTTTTCAAATTTGGAATAAAAATTTTATATATACAATGTGCGTATCACAAAAACAAGTAAAAATTACTAAAAAAATTTTTATTTTACCTACGCGTCTATTGCATCAAATTATCATATTCGAATAAACAAAATAAAAATATGAAGCGATCAATTAGTTAAATAAATAAACACTGCTTACTTTCAATTTAATAATAAATATTTTTCATGTTTGACATTAAAATTTTTTATATTATATAAAAATGACCTAATTTATAATTTAATAAGAAATTAAAATTTTATATTGACTCACCTTTTAATATTCCAATTGTATTTTCCAAATGCCTTTTTTGTCCTATATTTAATTCGCATTTTTTTAATGCTTTATTTAAAATTTTTATGTTTTTTGTAGATAAATTTAACCATTTTTTTTATCACATCGGGGTTATTTGAAATTAGCAATAATGCATTTTGCATTATTTCTCTTATGCGACACGACGTAGACATAATATCACTTATGATTATATCTGCCATAATCAATTTATTATTCAAAAACTTTTTTTAAGAAACACAATTCGCACTTGTTGATAACAAGAATTACTATAAGCAACTAAAAATTAATTCGGGAAGAATTTGTTTTATAAAATTATTACTAATTACTTATTACGCCTGTGATTATTTAAATAAATAAACAATCTATATTTAAAAGCTTTTAATGAAACGAGTTCATTCCATTTCGATATTAAAATAATTTAAATCACATCAAATAATTTTTTAATTTATATAAAATAATTTCTGGTTTTTACATATCAATTTCTATAATAAAAATTACATTTTTAAATATAAGAGTGTTCTTCAAACAATAGCCATTTTGTGTTTTAAATATGCTATCCTGTTTAATCAAACTTTGAAAATTTTCAAAGTGATCACAATCATCGATCCTAATATAAACATCTATAATAATACCCCGCCGCCCCCCGTGAGCCGAGTCGGTCGTAAGTGTAACGTTTAAAACTTTATAATACCCCGCCACCTCCTGCAAGCCAAAACGGTCTTAAGTGTGTCGACATATACATAATACATAATACAATAAACAATTCTTAAAATACACAATATAAAATTAAACTTATTTAAAACTACTTCTAACAATACTTTATAATCCCCGCCACCCCCGCGCATGCTAAAACGGCCTGAAGTGTACCAAATCCCCGCTGACGTCATTTGTCCCTGTCACGTGTTGGAATCTTTTTTGTTTATTTAAAACTTTATAGTACCCCTCCACCCCCTGCAGGCCAAAACGGCCTTAAGTGTTCGATTCTTTTACCTTCTTGCTTATGTAAACATGATATCATCATATGATATCACCTCTTATAATGTAAACATAATAACGACCATGTTTATGTAAACATGATGTCACCCGTGCTTATGTAAACAAAAGTCATCGACACCAAGGGGCTCCTCTTGGGTGCCATGCACCCGGAGCTCCTTTTGGGAGGATGCGCAGTAGACCTGCGCAGAACCCTACTTTGTCCCAGAACGATCTTAGCTATACTACTAAAAAGTCATAAAGCTAACAATAATCAAGCAAAAGCTATTCAGTTTTATGACTGCAGTTGGTGCGAGTTCCGTGCGAAACGTTAATTTTCTCTTTTTTAAGAATGGATCATACGATTTCTAATTTTTAGAAATCGTACATAAAGCAGTCGCAATTTTCAGAACCGGGAGAAATCAGAACAATAAACAACCCTTAACGAAACTTTCCAATTCTATAGCCTCAAGTACGGGTGCTAATGAAAGAATTCACACACGTCTTTTTTTCCACATCCCTGAGAGGAAGTAATATCATAAATAGGATAGCAACCTCTAAAATTAGTCAGTCGTCAAACACCACGCGAAAAGAAGTTCAGAAGTCAATCACTAGTCATTATTTTTAAAAGTTATCAAATTATTACGCGAGTAAGTTATCGATAGTCACGCGAAAATTCATCAAACACCACGCGAAAAGAGTTATTAAAAAAATCACATGAAGTTATTATCAAAATACGCGAGTTAAAAATATTCAAAGCCAAGTTAACGGTTATAAGTTAGTTGTCAATTATTAAATATTAAATTATTAATTATTAGAGGTTTACGCGAGTGCCGAGTCAAGATAATTTAAATCGATCTTAAATCAATCGTGGTGTTAAATCATAAAAGTCATAGAAACCTCTTAAATCGAATCGAGCTGCTATTTGCATAAATCCGAGAATTACCTAAGGGCTAAGGTTCGTACCACCTACAAGCGAGCTACGTAAAGCAGGTAACAGATTATCTTTAAGTAAATATTAAAACTTTTTACAATTTGTCACTTGGTTAATCAAATTAAATTAATTAGGTTAGAGTAAATAGTAATCCTTAATGTTGTTTTAATTGTTTTCTTATAATTTGTTTGTTTTATTAAATTGTTGAAGGAATAACTTTAATAAATTTGTTAATTAATTAAATTGTGTCTTATTTGTGATTTCTCGTAAGTAAGCTTTGTCTGTCTTAAATATTTTCCCCCCTCCTTCCGAGGCGGTTACACTACGAAGTTATCAGCATAAGATATTGAATTTAAGTAAGTACCTATATTTTTTTTGTTTTCGAGTTCGAGTCCCAACTCGCTCGCTGGTTAATTAAATCAGTGAGAAAAACAGACTCGGGTGGCAGCGATAAATTTAATTACAAACCCAGTTTTCCACAATAGAAGTTAATATTTCTACAATTAATAGTTCATTTTATTACATTGGTAGCTTCATTTTTCTACAATGGTGTCAGCGCTTGGGATTTAAGTTCATTTTTCTTCACTGCTAAAAACTATTCAAGCTAGACAAAATATTCAACATAACGGCGCGGTGTAGCCAGATATTAAGGTGTAACAAAAATAAATGCAATTACAGCTAGTATAATTTTTGTAGTAAATTATGGTTTTTAATACGAAAAATTCAATAAAGTTATTAATTTATACCTAAGAAAAATTTACACTTGTTATCTTTATTTCTGTTCGAATGTCATTTCGATTCACTGTAACTAAAATTATAATATATTGTTGCGTCCCCCACTTGGCTATTTGAGAAATGGCCAAGAAAAGGATTCACACTTCGAACACTTCTCTTTCTCAGGAGTATTTCTATCAATACTCGCTTTAAAAAAACGTCTTACAAGCCAACAGTGCAAAAGAAAACCATCGGATAGCAAAAACACATATTTATTAACATCAATTTAAAACGGAATAACAAAATCAAAAAACAACGTAAACATAAAAATCTAACAACTTAAAATTATAACAAATTTTATGCTAACCTTTAATGGGAATGATAACTCGGCATAGACGGATCGCACGATATGCGCACATACACTTTATTCTATCTTTAATCGCCTGGTCCAAATTGTACTGCTTTCCTGAGCTGCTCAATCCCAGTCCAATTGTCGTTCTCTGGTATTAATTCTCTCCGTAGGAAAAATTCGATCTTCAAATCGATCGTTGATCACACACACACGTCCTATATTGACGCTCTCTAAATCGTTACTCTTTATTTATTATGCGACTATTTTGTCGCTTCTTTAAATTGCACTCTCCATTTTCGACTCTCTTGGTCGCATCTTTAATTTACACTCTTCGTTTATTAATATGCGACTCTTTTCGCTTCTTGAAATTTAACTCCCGATTTGCGACTATCTTGGTCGCCTCATCAAATCGCACTCTTAATTATTATGCGACTATCGTTGTCGCTTCTTCACTTTTAACTCTCGATTTGCGACTATCTTGGTCGCATCTTCATTTTGCACTCCCTATTTGCGACTATCTTGGTCGCCTCTCTTAAAATGCACCCCTAATTATTCTGCGACTCTCTTTGTCGCTTCCTCATTTTGAACTCTTTATTAATATGCGACTCTCTTTCGCTTCTTGGAATTAAACTCCCGATTTGCGACTATCTTGGTCGCCTCCTCAAATCGCACTCTTAATTATTATTATGCGACTATCGTTGTCGCTTCTTCACATTGAACTCTCGATTTGCGACTACCTTGGTCGCTTCTTGCATTTACACTCCTGTTTATATCCCCTTGACAACCTTTCTTCCTTTTTTTATTCACCTTTGATTTTCATCTCATCATTTTGTTATGCCTTGTGTGTTGCCTACACCAGTTATCATCAGGCGTTTATTTTATAATAACAAAAACTTAATCTAACAATAACTTAACTAATACATTTAAAACATCTCCGATTGTTTCCCCTTGCAGTGTTCGCCCATAATAGGGGGTACACGGTGGACACAACATTATGTAAAAAAACTACTTTTCGGGTGTAAAGGAATGCAATCAAACGAATATCTACCGTTAGCCAACGTTTCGATTAATTTATTTAGTCATCTTCAGGGCTGGAATGAAAAAATTACAGAAGTACATACCAAACAGTAGGCGATGACAAATGTAAGATAACGCATAAATGTGGACATCAGGACATCCTGATGTCCACATCAGGACATTGGCGAAAACCAAATGTTTCTTCGCAATATTTCCTTACCAGTTGACTTTAGGACGAAAATGACTTCTATAAATCTTATAGAGAATAAAATTTACTACAACTTGTATCTAAGGTATTTTTCTCTAAGTTTAATAGTTGCCATTTAAACCACGTTTCAATATGACTTCATAACCTTTATTTTATTTTGACTAAAGTATCGACTACATTACAACTATTATGGCGAAAACCGTTAAATTCTCGCTCCATTGCCTCTTTTCGCGTTTGTAGATGGATTGTACAAAACGGCCTAGCTCATAGGAATTACCCAGTGTCGGAGCTCGCTGGGTCGCTCGAAAGCGTACGTGGGTTCGTTTAAATATTGTTGACCAGCTTTACTAGAATAACTGCACCCAGGGCGCCAGGTAAAAAAATAAAGCAGTTCAGACGCAACCTAGTCCCTTTAATCATTACCAAAATGAAAATAAAAGAGAACAAAAAAATATCTGAGTAAACACTGATGTGAAGTAAGCTTTACTATAGCACATGGTAGATAAAAGGAATACTTCTCATGAAAAAAAAAAGAACGAGTTCCAAAATTTGGTTAAACTAATTAACCAACAAAAAATAACTACCTAGGCTAAAGCAAAGCCATTATCCGTTGAAATAGATGGAATAACTAGTATCTAGATGTTGTGATACGTAGCTATAAAAAATAAAATGATAAAATGGTTTAAGATGTTATTAAACCAGTAAGTGAACGAACCTTAACAGATTGTCCTGATTTTAGATGTTATCGAACCAGTGAGTGAACAAACATTATACTCCAACCAACCACCCTTAGATCCACAGCAAGCTAAAAGTATTTTAGCTTGTGGAATAACCACAAAAAAATCAAAATCAATAACACCACAAAATTAACAAAAACAAACATAAACTGGCAACAAAATGGTCGTTGCCTTAACGTGGTGATATTGCGATGTTTGCCGACCAAAACCAGTACAGTAGCTTGGATACCATCGCCAAGAACCACTCCCCACAATCGACCAACAGAACGTTCGAGTGGTCATAACAGATCCCACAAAGTGGAACCACTAACGAACTTCAAAGCCGAACAAGCGGAAGCGCCGACGACAAAAATCAAACACCCTGTACATTGGTCGTGCATCGCTGCTTAGTTTAAAAAAAACACCTAAATAAAAATAAACACAAAAAAATGTCGAACATAAAATTCCAAATACAAGATTTGAAGGCAGGACGACCAGTTCGGAAATCCTATGCCAATGCATTTAACCAACGCTGCTCGATACAATCTAGTGAAAAATAATGCATTGTTCAAATTCAAAAAATAATTATTAATTAATAATTTTAAGACACAACATTCGAACAATCGCATTCATATCGACGCCTGCGAACGTAAAAGATTAGATGGCCTCTAATCGCGTTGAAACAAAGATGCAAAACCTGCAAACCAACGATAACTTCGGCCAAAAAAACTTTCAAAGCGAAAATGCGAGGCAAAGGAAACCAAGATGTTAACACAGCAAAAAAATTAATAATTGGTACGATAACACAAAAAAAAAGATACAAAATACCTGGAGACGTCTGGTTAGGTTGTTCAAGGTAAAAATGCGGCCAGAATGCGGATTTTCCAAATATGGCGGAATGATTGTGTTTCCTCGTATCATTATCAGCTTCCAAAAAATCGGTCACGATGTGTCAAAAAAAATGGAATCGCGCTAAAAGAAAATACACTCACGTTTTCGCACTTAAAACCAAATTTGATCATTCAAAAATACTTGTAAAAATTGCAACTTCATGCAGAGCAAAAATTATACGTGTTGCTCGCACTACAGGCTTTATCGACCCTCCCTCTTTTGGAAACCGCCTTACCGACCTTTTTGATTTAATTTGAAAATATTCCGTCCGTCATCTTGGTCACCTAACTGACAGGCGTAGAGATGCACAAATCCTTAATTAAATTCGGTCGACTCAAAGGTGGTAAAATAAATCGACTTATCCAGGTATCAAAAATAAATTGTTTCGCTGAACGAAACAGTAGAAAAATAAAGTTGCTGACAAATAAGCTCGACAACGTAAAACACAGTAACAGTGTACTGTTCATAGATGTATTATATTTCATAGATACCGACTGCCCTATACCTTAGTATTAAAACATCCAAAATCAACATAGTTCCGACTTACTAATGTATTGCTATTTCTGTTATACACTAGTACTATCAATCGTTTATCTCTCTTAAAATTCTGCTGGTTGTATACGGTGTGCGTTTACATGGTTACTATAGTCGAATTCATTTTAACTCGCGTATGATTCATCGCAATATTTACAAAACGTGTGTCTTAGAGTTTTTTATGTAATTGAGAGATCTAACCTCACAATGTGTCTGATTTATTTCCTCCCACAATACCCCCTAATGAGAGGGTACCTAACGAGTTCGGAAAGAATCCTCCACGTGAAGTGATCAACTCCACTTTACAACGTGGGAGCCCTGATCTTAGCTTAGAACTAGCTTTTAGATGGTAACGTCGGTAAGCGAGGGTCGCTGGTTCTAGTTGCGAACTTATAACCTGTAAGCTTATAATAAAACACCCCTTTGTGAGGGTAATAAAAGACGGTATAACTGATAACAATATAATTACAAACTGGTTATGAATAATATTAAACAACAAAAATACAACGGTAGACAAGCAATGAGCAATACAAAATACAAACAAAATGTAGGCCCTTGATGAGGACCAGCCAAAACAGACTAAAAAATATCTAGCGCGTAGTATAACCTGCAGCTGGCAAATCAAAAAGACCGCCTCGAGATAGCAGCAAAAAAATAAAGGTGGCAAGACACACACACCTTTTGTTGGTTAAAACAATCTCAGAACAGTAAAATGTAAACAATACTCACCCCGGCCGGGAAAAAGATGAATCACACCCCACTGGCTGAGATGTCCACGAGATTCCAGTATTGAATGGCCAACTCGAACGACTTCAGGTCGCCAGCCGACAGGTAACGCTTTCCTTGAACGTTCTTCTCGAACGACTCCAATGCCTGGCGGATCGGATGGTTGGACAGCAACGAACAGGTAAGTGATGCTGACAACAACCCGGGAACGAGTTGAAACCCCAGTCGAGCTGATTAATGAATCCAAAATGTATGTGTCCAACGACACCTCGAGCGGCGGTAGATATAGATACTTGATATTGAAACTTGTAACAGGTAATTGACGTAAACGGACTGGACTTGACAAAGACAACGGCTTTCGAAACGAACCGGTACAACAAAACTTCTCGCGAGATCGAGGTTATATTCAATACGAAATGGCCGCACCAGCAGTGTTACCAACACCGATAACCAAATCCACTGCTGGTTACAAACGTGCGCGATAAGTGCCATAGATGAAAAAATGTGGTACCGTAGAGAACGAATTTTCAATGTTGAAAAACTTCTGAACGAGCAATCTTGAGTTTCTCCAGTAGCACGTTCTGACGGAGTGGTGATTGTCAGTACCCGTCGTTAATAATACTTCGAATTGTTAAAAATATTAGCTGGACGAAAATCTTTGATTATTCGGCACTACGCACGCTCTGATAAAAATACGACTTCACTCGCGAGAAGCTACACCAAGAGTGCCGACGGAAATCACTCCCTCCACTCAACGGACAAAAATCCAATCTAAGCGCTCGCGTCGCGGCCGTGTCTCAAGTCACGATAAAAGGCAAATAAGGCGAGCAGAGAAAGGTTGATGTGACGATCAAAAATTCGTCACAAATGTTGTTTATAAATTACAACTGTCAAGTTGAATGAATTTGATATTGTGAGGATCACTCCTCCTGGAAAACAAATAGGTTATAACTATTGATGTCCTGATAACAACGCCGATTGTTATTTCAATTGATTTAACCTTTGTTTTACCCCACACCTGATAAATTTCTTTAAATCTGCTCAATGCATCTATGTGCTGCATTTTTTCTTCAGGTCGATGTTCTAATTGGAAAGTATAATTATTCAGTATAAGCGACCATCGTAATATTCTCGTATTAATAGTTTTCCTCTCCAGAGTCTGCTTCAAACTATTGCAATCGGTGACTATTTTGAAATCAAGACCACTTAAGTAAATTCGGAATCTTTCCAACGCAAACTATAGCCAAAGTTTCCAGTTCGAAACTGTGATATTTTGATTCTGCCGGTGTCGTTCGTTTGCTCATGTAAAATACTGGATGGAAACGGCCATCTGTTTGCTTTTGCATCAAAACTGATCCAAAACCGTGCGAACTAGCGTCGCAACGCAATGTGTTTCTGCATGAGGCGAGTATAGGGCTAGAATCGGTTGTTCGTATAACAGGCTCTTTAAATAATCGAATCACCTCCTCTGCTCTTCTCCAAAACTAAACTCTACTTCTTTTCTTAATAAGTCATACAGTGGTTTAGCAATTTCTGCAAAACTTTTCACAAAACGCCTAAAATAAGAAACCAACCCCATAAAACTTCTTAATTGTTTGTGGTTCTGAGGAATAGGGTAGTTCATTACCGCTTCCATATTTGCCTTGCTAGGTCTTATTCCATCCTTCGTGATAACGTAACCCAAATATTCAATTTCAGTACTCAAGAAGTTGCATTTACTTATCTTCAACTCGAGTAGATTATCCACCATAATTTTGGACATTTTCTCTACTACTATCAAGTGTTCCTCTATTGTCTCGGTTGCTACTAAAAGATCATCCATATAAATTGTTAAGGTATTTTCTTCGATTAACTCTCTAAAAGCCAGAGAAATAAATCTCATAAAATTTGCTGGACTATTTTTTAATCCGAACGCCATTTTCCTGAACTCGTATTGTCCTGTTTCTATAACAAAACTTGTGAATTGTATCGAATTCTCTTCTAGAACTATGTGATAGAAAGCGTCTTTCAAATCGAGTTTGCTGAAATATTTCTTCCCTTGTAGATTATCTAGCTGATCCTGTACTGCAAGAATTGGATAATTGTCTCTTATGGTAATTTTGTTCAACTCCCGGTAGTCGATGCACATTCTTGGTTCTCCATTCTTCTTCCTTACCAGCACCACGGGTGAACTGTAGGGTGAAACGCTTCTCTGTATTATTTTCCGCCCCAACAAGTCCTTTACAATATTATTCACCTCAATTTTGTCCTGATAGGACATGCGTCTTGGCCTAAAACTGAATTTGTTGTGATTTTTATTGACATTTATTTGCATTTCAAATTTTGTGGCCGGAGATTCCGGTCGAACCTTATTTTCATACTGATTTACATATAAATCCTTAAGTTTCTTTTCAATTTTCTTATCATTCATACCCAACTTTAGGTCTACACCTGTTTCATGAACATAATTTACATGTAAAATCTCATTCAAATCATTAAGGTTGGAATTTTGATTAACTCTTTCAAACTTGATCTCATTCGGTGAAAGAGTTACCTGAATATTATTATTTTTTATGCAATCTCTACCTATTAAACAATCATGACTCATAACATTATTGGCTACAACTAATAAAATTAAGTCTAGGTTTAACTCCTGAATGGTTACGATACATTTACATTTACCTACTACCTCGATTTTAGAATTGTTGACCCCAACGTAAGCAGAGCTTGACAAGTTTTTCTCGACATATTCATACGGAATTAGGCTTTCTTTGATAAATGATACCGGACTACCTGTGTCCCAAATCCCTGATACTTTCGTGCCCCATTGTTCCTTGCGCACTTCAACCTCGATTAGATGTGGATTGACTGCATGTTCTACCAACAGAGTGGAATTTGTGCTTGTGACTTCGTTTCTTTGTGTTTCTTCACTGCCTCTACTCGGTTTGGAGCACTGTCTCGCAAAATGTCCATACCCGTTGCAACTAAAACACCGCACTTTGTTTTTGTAACCGTTATTAGATGGTATGTTAGCTGGGCTACTACTTCCCGTTACTGTCTTTGTTGGTTCACAAACCCGATCACTATTTGACCAATTTGATCTCTCTTTTGGTGGTTGCACTGACTTGAATTGTGAGGTATTTGCACGTTCGTTTTTCGTCACGTTATTCATTATCCGCAACAATTGTTGAAGAGTTGTGAAATCCTTCATGCGGGCCATGTCTTGTAGCGTACGGTTGTCCATCCCATCGATGACATAACCTATCATATCTATTTTTTTCATTTCCACATGATTTCCTAACACAATCTTCTCGTGATAATAATCTTCGAACGACTCCGTTCTCCTCCATCTTCTCGCTTCAAATTTTCTCATTAAAACAAGTCTTTCTGGTTTGCTATCAAAATTGTTGGCAAGTTCGCACTTGATCTCTTTCCAACTCATAGATACGTGAACTAATTTGCTATGATACCAGTTTTTCGCGACTCAAGAAAGTTTGCCAACCATAATTAAATGCATTCTTGCATCACTCACCTCGTAAGCTTCTTGTACTGAGTTCAGCCTTTCAGTAAACGAATCAACATCGATTGAGTCGTCACTGCGTCCATTGAAACCTGGTAGAAGTTCTGAGATTTCTTTGTTGTTTAGAAGTCTTTCTTTAATTAACGGCGACGCGGAGGTTTCTCTTATGACGGACCTGACCGTTGCTGAAATTAAGTCCTCTACCGAAAACTGTAGCGACTCGTTTGCTGGTGTTTCCATTTTCCTCTTAATCGGTACAAACTTTATTAACTGCGTACAATAGGATCGCTCCTCGTGGAAACAAATAGGTTATAACTATTGATGTCCTGATAACAACGTCGATTGTTATTTCAATTGATTTAACCTTTGTTTTACCCCACACCTGATAAATTGTGAGGATCACTCGGTGTACGAATAATAAACAAAGAATAATTAACACTTTAATAAAGAACAATAAAAAAAGGAATTACACACTTTCGCTACTCGCTAACAACTTCTTATAACTATCTTCTATACCGACCGTGTCTTACTATACCCGGTTACCTTGGCGGTAAATTCAAATGTTAACCTTACAATATTACGAATGCTTATTAAAAATTTTTTTAAATTTATTTCCTTGCACGTATTTACCCTTTTCGAAATATTTTAATGACAAAAGATGAAATTACTGTCAATATTACACTATGATATTAAAATTCTAAACTAAAAATAACGTTAGAAAGCTGTCATTTTATAACGACTTCTGAGCGAGATGCAAAATTCATGACGCACGTGTTAAACAAGGATGGCGACAAAAAAAAAGTATGTGTAGTCTATGTTGCAGTAGTATGAAACTTACTAGTAGTCCGTATTGTGATGTTTTCTTCTTTTACGTCTTGGCAATTCGACGGAATGAACAAGCTACAGGTATAATGTTAAATGAAATTTGAAATTATGAGAAATCATGGCAATGTGAACTAAAGATAGCATCGTTAAATTATAATGATAAAATTTATGTTAAAAAAATATGTGTTAGTTATTAATTTATTAGTTATAAAAATTTGTTAAAACTAGGTTAAATAGGATTAGTATTGATTATGAAATAAAAAGGTTTTTCTTGAATACACTTGGTGACGGCTTGATGTATAAATTTGAAAAAAAATTATCGTTTCAAAATAAACTTAAGGTCCATCGAAATATTTCAAATTGACATTTCTTAAAAGTGATTATGTGTCCAATGAACAATTTCCTAAAACAAACATTTCCGGCGTGCGCGTGCAAAGTGGTATAAGTCGATTTTTGGGCAAATTGAGATAAGTGCATAAGAATATTGGTTATAATTCATAGTACACATGTACAAAACGATATAAGTCTAATTGCTTCAGAACGGCCTCAATTCACTTGTGAAATTAGGTATAAGTTCCTACAGTTCGCGCCAATAGGTACAAGTTGACTTATATCTTTCCACGCACAGGTATAGGTTCATAGTTATATTGTGCGAAATGGTACAAGTATACATTTGGAAGAATAAAAGAGTTTCAAAACTAAAATTAGTGATGAAAGCAAACAAAAGAACCGTCTTGTTTCTTACACATACCGTTTTGAAATAGAAGGGGAATTAATAAGGGTTTGAAAGGAATGCTTTCTGGGTATATTTGACATAACCAATAGATTTGTCACTGATATTTTAAAAAATAAAGGTAATACTACCGCTGGCATTACTCATGATGATGGAAGAGGAAAACACATTCTACATAACAGAACACCAGAAAACTATTTGGAGACTGTTCGGCAGCACATCTTAGCTATTCCAGCATATGAGAGTCACTATACACGAGGAGAAAATCCAATCTAAGGTATTATTCATCCTTTTTGTTAGTATGCTCAATTAATTATTATTATTATTATGTATTTACCGTCGCACTATACACTGAGCAGGATGTATGAGGAGTACAAAAGTTGGGAGAAAGTGGATACTCCTGTAGGTAGAAAAATTTATGAAAAAGTATTTCACTGTATGGGAATTAAAATAAAGGCGCCAAAAGATGATACGTGTAGTAAGTGTGATAAGCTTCATACTTTAATTAAATGTGCAAAAGACTTAGACGTTAAGAAAGAGCATGAACTTGAGTTGAATAGTCATCAAGAAGAAGCAGAATTTGCATACGAGAGTAAACGTCAAGATAAGGCCCTATGTCGTACAAGTAAAGCAGACACCTTGTATACGTTTGATCTTCAACAATGTCTGCCTACTCCTGATATTAAAACGTTCATTGGTTTCTATAAACGTCAATTGTGGACATATAATTTAACTTTACATCGGTGCGATGATAAGCAGTCGTTTTGCTTTATGTGGCATGAAGGAGTAGCAGCTAGAGGTGCTTATCAAATTGCGTCATGCATTTATAAGCATCTACTGACGCTTTCGGAAACTATAAAACGCATTATACTATATTCCGATACTTGTGCTGGGCAGAACAAAAATTCGTTTCTGCCATTAATGTTCACCCTTTTGATCCAAAAATTAAATAATGTTGAAAGCATTGATCACAAGTTTTTGGTACCTGGTCACACTCATATGGAATGTGATTCTGATCATTCCATATTTGAGAAAAAGAAGAAGAAATATGGATCACCCATAGAACATCCAAGAGACTGGATGCAGCTGGTCAGATTATGTGGGGCATCCAAGCCATTTGTAGTACAGGAAATGCAAACTAGCGATTTCTTTGAATTTTCAAGCTTGTTTAAAAATAATATATACCTACCAACTCCGAAAAATTGATGAAGATGGAAATAAGATAATTTGGAGAAACATCAAATGGTTAAGATATACCAAAGAGAATGGTATCATTTTGTACAAGACGACACTCGACCAGAACGCCCCATTTCAAGAAATCAGTTTTAGACGAAGAGGACGATTTCCAAATGCAGAAAATGTGAACGTTCCTTTATCTTATAAGGGACCAGTCCCCATTACTAAGGAAAAGAAGAAAAATTTACTAGAACTTTTGCCATAATATATGTATAGACGACAACTTCCACAAATTTTATGAAAATCTTTTGTGTAAAGACGATGTTGACGTTTTGCCAGGTGTTGGTAGTAACGAAGAGGATTCCGAGTGAAGATAACCAAGTGTCTAATCTTATTTGAATTATTTTTTAGGATTTATTTTTATTTATTATTTTTTTTTTATAAAAATATAGTTATTTCAAAACAAATTTAGACATTTTTATTACAATAAACAAAAATAATATTATAGTGTACATTGGTATA
This sequence comes from Podabrus alpinus, assembly GCA_932274525.1. NCBI lineage: Eukaryota > Metazoa > Arthropoda > Insecta > Coleoptera > Cantharidae > Podabrus > Podabrus alpinus. The sequence continues at coordinate 34,198,414 of OW026452.1, forward strand.
AGTCGCAAGTTCATTGTGCAAAAAGGAATAAGTCGGCTATTTCTCAAAAAATGATTATTTTTAGTAAATATCCAAATTAAAAATTAAATTAAATATTATTGTAATCACTTCTTCATAAAATTATCTAGATTAATGCACCAGCAGCTTTTCATATTGTTGTTTACCCGATTTATAGCAATCGAGTAAACTTTAAAATTCGTTTATCTCAAAATGCTCATTTTAGACTTATACCACTTTGCACGCGCACGCCGGATTTAATTAAATCAAATTTTAAAAGTGGCAAAATTTTGAATAAACTCACCAACCAATGGGAGACAACCAACATCACCAAAAACAAACATGCCATGAAAGGTAACAAAAATCAAGTTACTTAGTAACGAATGTTATTTACCTTAGAAACGTAAATTGATAAAAATGTACGCACGTGGAAATTTGTGATAAACGTGTGATAAAAATTAAGACGACACTTACCAAAATAAAATTTTTATGATGGTTGTGAAATAATTTAGATGGTTTGTGGAATTTGGTTGATTTTTGTTGAGAATAAAATTGAATGCAGTAAAGCGAGGTAAAAATTGGAACAACTTATGTGTGGGAAGCCGATTGCGCAATTCGTAAGAAACAGTATGACAAACTTTACATCGGTAAGCGAAATCTGATTTATTTAATAGTGCGGGAATTTTGAAAACATTAAAAATACGAAAAATCTTTTTATTCATTCGAACTTTATTTAGATTTAGTTTAGTAATAGTAAAATTGTTAAATTTAAATTTGCATAAAACATGATCATTATTTTTATTGTCTCCATGACAACGATTTACAAAAATTTATCATTTAATAATAAAGTCACTGTTACCATGATAAATTTATTATTGAATTTAAAATCAAGTTTGCATAAGTTTAAAATTACGAATCTTGTTCATTCTGGAGATAAGCAGATGCAGTAAAGGAAAGCTTAACGACGATAAATAATTTCTTTCATAAAAATTTGGGCTAGCAGTGGTTAAGTTATCATTGTGGAATAAGCATCCAGGTAATGACGATTAAGGTGACGGGTACATAGCATATTTATTTGTCGGCCCTACTTAAGGGCAAGGGTACATAGCATATTTATTTGGCGCCCAACGTGGGGCAAGGGTACATAGCAGTATCTATGAAACATAATACATCTATGGTACTGTTACACTGTCTTGACTAAAGTTACGACTACATTACAACTACATTGATCAGTAAGTGCATCTACAAAACATTAATTATTAACAGATTTAAATGATAACCCCAACAGTAATAAAGTGTGTTTATGAAGGGTTGTTTTGATTATTAGAATTCGCAATTTACATTAAGCAAAAGCCATCAAGCGGGAGAATTTACAACGAGTAAGTAACGTATTAAATAATAATGCGTTATTTAGGCTCAAGATATAACAAAGTTAATTAAATAATAATAAATTTAGCAATGTGCAATGCACACCTTTCTCCCCATAATTGTTGTGACCTATAATTTCCCAATTGTTTTCGAAAACAGCTGAGGTTGTTTTATTCAAATTTTGCTTTATTTTTTCATTTTTTGCGATGCTTTGAATTGTTATAATATAAATTTACCTACAATTAAAATTAAATTATGTTTACATTCAATTACATTACATAAGTAATTTTTTGTTTTAGAGAATGCACTCCCGATTTACCCTCACCCCGTAAATACTTCCAGTTGAGCGCAGTCATAGCGTCTCTTTGGAGACTAGAAAGTATAGATAGGTGTTTAGTGCGTTAATGAGATAACTTTTGCGTCAGAGAAAAATTTTAGCGTTGCATCATCACAAACCCGTCCTCTTCGTACTTTTGAGGCAATTTATGCATTACTTCATAGTAGTTTTTGTTGTATGTACCTCTAGGCGAGGTATTCGCGCTTTATATTAAAAAACTAGCCACTTGAAAATCGGCCGAGAGGCCGATTTTCGTGGCTACCTCTGCGAGGCGCGCGGCCTGTGGCCTCGCTGTCGGCCTATCGGCCTCCCGATTATTTATGGGCTTACCGACCGCTTTTTGGAACTTTTAAGGATTCCATGGTCGAGTGTTGGTTTGCATGTGAGATCTCGGGTTTCTTTGGTACGGATTTGGCATCTCAATGGCGAAGCGAACCCGAGTCGGCCTTCGGCCTCCCGATTGCTATTAATAATACGGGTCGGCCTTTGGCCTCCAATTTACTTTCGAATATTGCGGATCCGACATCCCATTGCATATCCGCGGTACAAATTCAAAATTCGATTTGGCGACAAATTTCGGCCTTAAAAATAATTTTCAAGGTCACGTGTCTTGGACCAATTTAAAGGCAACGACGGTGTCTATCGAAAACTTTAATTTGGGAAATTTTGTAAAATTTCTTAAATTCGCTTTAAAGCCCGTAACTGCGCCCTCGAAAAAGATTTCAAGGTCAAAATGAAAGTGCATTTAATAACTGCGCAAGGGCAATAAGAAATCGTACATTTCAAGTTTTCCCAGATCCGGGATAACCGTCGGAAGGACACGTAAGCGTCACCGCGCTGTCGCACGAAAAACATCCAATGACCTAATCGGGGTCGCCAAACAAATCTGCACACGATTACGCAATATCGTCATTTGACCTTGTGGACTTAAAAAAAAGCGACAACTTACTTACTTACTTACCGGTCGAATGCGATCTACGACCTACGTATTGTTTTGCGGAAACGCGAATCCAAATTTGAGGCCGTCGCGATGCGACCCAAAAATCGAAAATTTAATCTCCACCAAAAAGGTCGAGGTTTGCAATCGAAATTTTTCAAAATTTGCATTTCTGTAATTTGCCCGCTTATCGGACGTCCGATGAAAAAAAGTGTTACTTTCGAAAAGACGGGGCTCGAAACATGTCGCCCGAAACCGTCTTCGAAATTAAAAATTTTTTCGTAGTCGTCGCACCAGGACGGCATTGAGGTGAAAATTTTGAGAATCCTTCAAATCAAATCAAATAACATTTATTAATTCAGTAGGTACTAGGCATGAGGATACTTTACATTTCGTATGTTACAGATATTAGGGCTGGTAGCCCTCTCTTCTATATTTAATTAAAGTAAATGTAAAAGTTTAGTTAAAACAAAAGTAAGTGGCATGCAGGAAAAAAATTTCAAAAACCTGCTGGGAATCCTTCAAACGGCCACAGGGTCCTTATTTACGAGAGGATTTTTAATTTTTTACCGGCAACCGAGGCAGATTCCGGAGATGCACGAAATTGCATTTATAGCTTTTTTTCGTATCTCGCACCGTACGGGTATAAAATGAAAAAGTAATTTTCCAAAATAATTTTCAATGGTTGTACCTTTAAAACCGAATCGCAAAATTTTTTTTTTATATAAAATTTTAACATCGAAATGGGATTTCGCGAGCAATTTTAATTTTTTAATTATTTATTATTTAATTAAGCAATTTTGTTGCAAAACTTGTTGGGAAATTATTCTTCCTCGACCAAAAAAAAAATCACTTCAAAGTTGTCGGCGTACATGCAGGACATTGGTTTGTTTAGTCCGGCTTTGGCTTCTCGACAACGGTGAAACGAACACGAGTCGGCCTTCGGCCTCCCACCGGATTTTAAGAATACGGGCTGGCCTACGGCCTCCATATTATTGCTCCATCAAAATTTCATTAGCACGGACCAATCGAATTTACCGAAATTATGTGAGACGTCAAAATGTAAATTTTAGGAATTTTTAAAATTCGCCGTTTTTTAATTTGTACATATATCACGATTACTCGAAACCGGTTCATTTTTCGAGAAAAAATGTATCTACAAATTTTGTCGGGCATGCGGTTGCCTCGACGACCGTGTATTTTTTTCGCGATTCGTTCGACGCCGCCCGGCGTAGCGCAAAAAACGGCGAAAAAATGTAATTAAAATCGTCGGTTCGCTTAGCGATCGTAAACGATCTACGACCTACGTATTTTTTTGCAGAAATGCAAATCTAAATTCGAGCGGATTCAAATGAGATCAAAAAATCGAATCTTTAATCTGAAAATAAGCGAGCCAGGCGCAAAAAACTATTACATTTTTGACCCCCCCCCTCAAAAGGAAACGGGACAAAATTTCGAAAATTTAGCGCTACCGTTTGTCAGGTTTCGCCGCCCCCACCCCTCTCGAAAATTTGAGTTCGATCGGACGAAAAACCCGGAAGGATACATAAATACGAAAAACCACGCGGAGCCGTTTTGCCGAGAGCTCGGAAAAAATTTCGAAAACAAAAAAATTGATCCGCCCCCTCGACCGTCGCCCGGGGCTACCTGCAAAATTTCAACTCTCCAAAATGAATTCTAAAATTTTGGGACCACTTTGAACCGCCATTTCACCCCCTCCTTGATGTTCCATCTGAAAACAGACAATTTTCCCGTTCAATCCCCGTAAAATCACACGGGTATGCAAAATTTCATCTCTCCACAACGTCCGTAGATATGCTCTGAAAATGGTAAGTCAGTGGGTGAGACTCACGGTCACCTTTATGTTTTTTAGACGCTACCTATTTGGGGAAAAACAAATATTGAATAATAAAAAAAAAAAGAATGTCCAATGTACACAAACACACATTTGCAAATATAATAAAAGTCAATTAGACTTAGAGTTACAATATTATTACAAGTTAATTTCATACATTTTGGTAAATTATTGTCGATTGAATACTTTGCTACCTTTCAAAGCAATATCTTGACACTTATTTAATACGATAATGAAATAAAAAAAAGAATTGCACCATCACTTCAAATTTGTTACAGATTTACAGAAATTAGATAGATAATAATATACAAAATCTAGTTATCTGGCATTTTAAGCATTTGACAGTTAAACTACAATCTGTTGTTTTACTTCTAAATAAATGAATTTTATTTGTTTCTAATCTATTTTCACTCTCTTCAATCGTAAATTTTTAAAAATTTGTTTAATAAATGAATACTTCGCTAGTTATACAGGGCGTTTACACATACACGTAGGTATGCACTATTGCCAATTGATACCCGAGATCCAGGTTGGTCACTTTTTTTATTAGAATGACAAAAACAACTCGCATGAAATAAATTAGATATAACTAAAATTTCAATTTAAAAATCAAATTTAAACTGTACTAATCTGAAGCCGGTGAATTAATAGCTTATTCCACTGTTGACTTCCAGTTGCACTTTACTTACTTATGGGTTAATTTTAATTAACCCTTTCTTATAATTAGAGCTGCCACCAGGATCGTCTTTTCTATCTGAATGGAATTTGATAGCGAGTCGATGATCCAAAACTCGAAATACTTACTGGTTCAATGGTCCCTTTTTGGTTTAATTTAGGTAGACGTGAAAACAAGACGGGTATTCTTCTCTAAGGCGTAGGATTATATGACAAACAGCTTTAGCCCAAAATATAAACACATGTGTTTACAATAAAAGATCATAAACTTCAAATTTAATCAATTTATTTAATATTAATAAAAGAATTTATTTTAAAAGACAATTAGATTAATTAGTTTAATTATGAATGTTACAAAAAATGATTAACTCTAAATTTAATAAATCCAGGTTGGATTTAGGGAGACGAATAGACTGATAAATAAGAAATAAACCTTTCAATTTCACAGTTAGGTACACTTATTTAAATACCTGGTAATTACTTGTATGACCCTCCTTTGTAAATGACAATTTAAGTTGAAAAGACCCTTGAATGGTGAGGTAGAGCGGTGAATAATCCTTAATTTGCTTAGTATTTATAATCCACAATAAAACTTTAACACTCAATTTATTTTAAACGGTTTACGCGATTTGAAATAAATTAAATTTATAAAAACTCAAGAAATGAGAGAAAATTGTGAGTATCACTTTTAATTTAATGAAATTAAATAAAATAAAGAAAAAAAAAAATTAGTTGAAAATTTTGAGCACTTTCCGAAAAGAACTAACTTTGATGATTTGGTTGAATTATTATTAAAAATTACTTAAACTGATTTTAATTGAACTTATCGTAGATGAATATCTCGAAATTAAAGACACACGCACGGTCTTTATTAATTAAAGAAAAATTATACGGCTCTCTCGGAAGGACTGATTAGTTTTGGATTTTTCCTGTCTTTTTATGGATTTGATTTCTGTTAATTGGAGTGGGGCTTTGACGATGTTTTATACGTAGGGAGGTTCTGCTCTTTTGAGATAGTGAATTGGGCTAATTACTATTTTTAAGCTGTGTGTACGGGCTCTAGATAAGTCAATTATTAAGTTATTCGTTTGCCTGTTATCTTGCCTCTGTGATTTCCAAATCTTTTAATTTTCATGTTATAGGTTTTAAGGGAAGTTATTAATTATAATATCTGTCAATTTTAATAGCACATAATTGCTGTTTGCTTTTAGAAATTGGTGATCTTTAATATTATGTTGACTTTTTCCACATATGTTATGTGTGATAAAGTCAAATAATCGTTTTTGGCTCGTCTTAACAGTTAAGAAATTCTTATTTATCAGTTCACCGTCTAGACTTAACAAAATTAAGGTTGACCCTTGATTGGATATTTATGTTACATTTTTCCCAAAAATGTGGGAATTATATTTTACTAAGATAAAATGTCTCTTATTTTAAATTTATTACGCTGTGTGCACATAGGCGTACGTAGGTATTATTTAGTTAAAATGTTTTTCTTAAAATTAATTACTATCTACTACTAATTTTACAAATAAGGTTGGCCGTGATTTATATAATTATTTATTCACAATTTTAATTTAAGAAATGTAATTAAATGGCGGTTGTTACAAAACAATACAATATCATAACGTACTCATTGTATAAGTGCAAGGTTTTAAGATGCAAGGTTGGTAGGTTTCTAATTTTTTTTTCCGTTAAACTAATATCACATTTATTACTGTCAGGTTTAAAATTGCATTGAAATTTTAGTCATATTTTTTTTGTTGGCGTTTTTAAGAAGTGTTGTGGAGTTTCTTTCTTTTGATTTAATTGGAAGTTTTCAAATTTACAGATGAACCTTTACTAGTTAGTATGAGTTCTTAAATGCCTTTTCAAGGTTTTTTTCACGGCACACTTGTAGTCACATATTTCACAAGAAAACGGTTTCTCCCCAGTGTGAGTTCTTAAATGCCCTATCAAGGTTTTTTTCTCTGTACACTTGTAGCCACATATTTTACAAGAAAACGGTTTCTCCCCAGTGTGAGTTCTTAAATGCCTTTTCAGATTTATTTTCTGTGCACACTTGTAGTCACATATTTTACAAGAAAACGGTTTCTCCCCAGTGTGAGTTCTTAAATGCCCTTTCAAGGTTTCTGTCCGTGCACACTTGTAGTCACAAATTTTACAAGGAAACGGTTTCTCCCCAGTGTGAGTTCTTAAATGCCTTTTCAGATTTATTGTCTCTGCACACTTGTAGTCACATATTTCACAAGCAAATGGTTTATCCCCTGTGTGAGTTCTTAAATGCCGTTTTAACTGTGATTTCTGTACACATTTGTAGTGACATATTTCACAAGAAATCGGTTTCTCCCCCGTGTGAGTTCTTAAATGCGCTTTTAAATGTTCTTTCTGTGCACACTTGTAGTCACATATTTCACAAGAAAACGGTTTCTCCCCAGTGTGAGTTCTTGAATGCCTTTTCAAGGTTGTTTTCTCTGCACACTTGTAGTCACATATTTCACAAGTGAACAGTTTTGTATCAGTATGAATTTTTACATGCTTGTTGAAATCACGCTTACGAGCACACCCGAAACCACATATTTTGCAAAGAAATTGTTTCTCATCCACAGGAGTTCTTAAATGGAATTGTAATGAAGGTTTCTCCTGCATTAATTGTTCAGTATCGTCCTCTTCTTTAATATCGATAGAATGATGCAAGTCTTCTAAATTAAATTTGACATCATTCAATTCTTCGGTTTTAATGTCGTCGGATGTATGTAAAGTTTCTAAATCTTGCCTGTCCGTTTCCACATTTTCTAACTTTACCGAAGTATTCATTTTATCGCTATGTGTAGCAAATTCCATTAGAAGGAATTAAGACTGCTCTTGGAATGGTAGATACACAATCATTTTTCTTGCAATTACATGTTGTTCTACGTCGACGACAAGTTTAAAATGGTGACTGTCATTGCAAAATTTAGCGCCATCTACTGCTAGGGATGGGCAGCTTCCTATAACTTAAAAATTCAAAATTAAGCAAACGATTCAAAGATTTAAAATTATTTTGCTGTTTTAATATTTCAGTTAACTGTAAATACGATTGAAAAAATGTAATAAAACAATAAAATGTTTTTTGTTACATGGTTTTGTTGACATTTCGGTATTACGAAAAGTATTGGGTGGTTTGCTGCCCTCCCCACGATGTCTCTTCATTTCTATATAGCGTGGACCCTCCCCTTTCAGCCAACAAAAAAGATAAATTGGAAGATGACGTGAGGAAGAGAGTTAACAATGATCCGTTTTAAGAATGCAGAACTAAATTGTACTTAAACTGTGACCTTCGAGCGTGATTGGATAAAATTTCTACACGTTTACACTGACGAAATTTTATTTGCGATTGATGGCTCACGAGGGGTTGCACTTAGGGGGGTCGGGTGGCAAGCCCAGGCAGGTTGGGTGAGGTGTCATCTCTGCCTCGGCTGATGAATTTTTAACATGGGACATGTTAAAAAACCGACACCAAAAATCGACACGAAAAATTGGCACCACATGTATAATTCAAATTTATAGTTTATAATTTGAATATAGAGTAGATTATCGAATAACATCTTCGCATTCACAATAATGAATTTTCAATAACAAAATTTTTATTACCAAAAATTTAAATCCGAAACCGAGTGCAAAAAGAAAATTTGCTTATATATTGTAGTGTCCTGGTGTCCTTGACAAGTATCCACGAGAACACACACAATCTCTTTTGGTCACCTACCTTAATTTGACTCAATACTTTCTCAGGGTAAATACGTCGGGGTTGACTCTAATAACGACACTATTGTAGACAAGCTTATGATTAAACGAGTTTTTCGTTACCAACAAAGAGTAAACAAGATTGGACCTAGTTAACAGTTTTTTAATGGTATAACAGACTTTAAACATTCAAATAACAATGCAACTCAACTACAATCTTTAACATTCAACAATTCTAACTACGCACTGAGTGAAATAAATAATAAACGCTAACCTTCTATTTTCGCACAGTCGCACACAATCTTTCTTCTTCTCTCTTGAAACCAACTCTGCTCCAGTCTTCTTTCGATATGGACTCCAAAATCCACACTCGTTCCAATATTTTCCAATAATTTGGAACTCGATCTGATAGCTTTTATCTGGATTTATTCGCGTACGTTACCCTTACTATAGGGATTTTCATGCAACAATATGATCGGCTGCTGAACACGCCCGACTTCCGTTATCTCAGGGAAGTTTACTTTGCCTGGGAAATTAATTCTCCCTATGTATCTCCACTCCTGAGCTATGACTCGCCAATATAATTTTATTCTATTTATATCGTAGTTGTGGAGTGATTATACGATCGACTACCTCTAACAGTGATTTCGATGCGACTACTTTGTTTACGCTCCGTAACTTCCGTTACCAAAATCATTTTTGTTTCTAATATGGAACTTCTTATATTTCCGGTTTGTTTTCACGGATGTCGGCCTGTTATATGCACCTTTGATTTCGATGCTGTACATAATGTTTTAATAAACCCGAACAAACTTAAAATTACCGAACGAACAAAACAAACAAACACATGACAACAATGTGCTTGAAACTACCGTTTCCAATCTGTTGTTCGCTCCTTGTTGGTTATCAACATATCCGTAACGCGGATGGAGCGTATCACAACAATATATTGTCATGTTCTGTTTATAAGAGATGGGGGGTCTGATGTAATTGGGTTTATTTTGTGATAAAATTCTCATTACTTAATATTCAAATAAAAGATCATCATGGCATTTAAATAATTACACCTGAATCTTCTTGGCACTTCCGAGTGATGAACTGCTTGCATCAATTCAATCTAGAAATACAACAAAAGTAATTTTGTATACACACATATTTGGAGAAAAAATGTAAAAAGCAAAAGAAGGATTATTGGTTTTATGCAAATAGAATTTGGGAAGAAATTGAATAATATTAATTTATTTGTAAAAGAGTAGGATAGCGATAAAAGAAGTGTTTTGCGTTTCAAAGAATTTAGTGCGCGGGTTTATAGACGATTTGGTGGGATGGAAAATGGATAAGGAAGCGTGGGGAGAAGCGAGCGATCCGCCAGAGAGTCAAGACGTGATTTTTGAAATATTAAATTTTGGAAATGGTTTAATAATTTTTTGTAAGGTTGTGATTTGTCAAATGTTGTTGATGAGTCATGAAGAGTATAAATAAGCATCAAGAATATTTATGGCAAGTTTCGATTGGTTAGTCAATGGTATTTGGAAAATTTTGGTGACCGCTGACAAATTTTTTATGGTTATGTTGTGAGATTAGAAAATTATTGAAGATTATGAATTTATGGACTTACCTGAACATTTATCCAGTAATACGAAGAAAATAAATCAATCGTTGATCTTGTCTGGAGTTCTTCCTTGTATGGAAATTGGATCCAATTATATAATCGCTTTCACGCTGCCTGTTTCACTCCACATCGATGGGACCCGACAGTCTAGACTTCGGTAAGCCAATTTTGTGTCGTCAAAGTTTATTAAAATCTATCGTTAGACAAATAAAGTTCGCGCGTGGATTTAAAAACTGGGGGTTTATAAACTTTTCTTATGTTATACTTGTAAATTTAATTTGTTCCAATTTATGAAAAGTCAGTCTTTTGTTTTAAATGATTATATTTTGTTTAATAAATTACAATATTGTGTCTACAAGTAATTACGTTTATTTTTTATTTAACTTTATACAGCAGTGAAGTCCAGATTCAGCAGGTGTAAGGTAAAATAAGTTTTATTTTTTCGTTCCATTGAGGTTACTAATTTAAGGTAGCTTATATGAGTATTTTGACTACATGGATGAACCCAATTTACGACCCTTAATATTGAGTTTTTCGTGCAAAGCTAGTCGGAGCATAATTGAATGGGGAACATGCATGAATAAAAAAATTTAGTTAAAACAGTATTTTCCGATTAATCCTATATATTAAATATCAAATCAGCAAAAATAACTTCTATTTATTGTATTTTGTTATAAATAATCCATTTTAAAATTCAATGATAATTTAAAATAAATCGTGTGACTTTAAACGCAACGCGTTTGCTTGCTTGCTTGCAATAACCTCACTTTCATGTTTATTCTACTCATGTAGAGTACTTTTTTAACTTTCTTGTTTTTAATTGATTTAATTATGATAAATAACAGCTTTAACACTAACAAACTTCAACTTTCAAAGCACAAAACCACAGAAAAATAACATAAATGAATGTAAAATTTAACTTGTGACGTCATCAGTCACTTGGAAAATTGCGCGGTCGTTTCGTTCAATTCAAATTGACGGATTTTTAAATATTTTTTAAATTATTATCAAAACGAAAATAAATAAATTAAATAGCATTAATTAGTATATTTAGTTATTTTTGATCCAACTACGCTATAAAAAAAATTTATGCATCTTCCCTATTAAGTGCCATTATTATTCTCCGCTATATAAGTTAAAATTTGAGTTTTACAGTAGCAAAACATGGCAATATAGTAAATTTTTATTACCAACACAAAAATTATAAGGGATTATCCTATTATAACAAACAGTAGAAGAAACGAGATAGGCACCCCTAAATCTCGAGGAAAACTATGATATTTTTTTAGTGGTTGCACCTAAGGAATCGAATATAAGTTTTATTTTAGTATCAAATAAAGCAAATATTGTCTTATTTGACCGCGGCACACCTGTAACGGGCTCACGGCACAACGGTTGCGGTTGCGTATAGGATTTTTAATGACATAATATGACAGTTCTGAGAATAAAATTATGTTAAAATTTTTGGTTACATTTTAGTTTTTGTGGCAAAATAAGTAGACAATGAAGTACATAGTATGCACAAAACTATAAGTTCATCAGTTTTAAGAATGCAGAACTAGATTGTACTAAAATTGTGAACTCGGAACGTGATTGGTTAAAATTTTTACAGGTTTACACTGCCAAAATTTTATTTGCGATTGATGACTCACGAATATTTTTTTCTAAAAGTTTCTGGCAAATTTAAATAATTTGTACAAGATCAATTGCTATTTGATAAAAAAATACTTTTAACTCGATTATTTCAAGTAGTATCAAATAAGTGACATTTGGTTTTTGTCACCCATACACATTAATTATTTGATGTTTCCCAGTGTAAATCTGACTTGCCGTTCAAGGCGACCTCTACTGCAATCCAAAACCAGATGGACTATAGACAAAATCTGACAAAAACTGAACAAATTAATTTCTAAAAATTTGAGGTTAACAAAATCATGACAGATTACGAGTCATACAATCACACTGCGCATGCTCACCAAAAAATCTAATGCAAAATCCTATTGAAATAGACACCGTTCTATTCTTAAAAATCCTATGTAAAAGTCTAATGCAAAATCCAACGGACGAAGTCCAATGTAAAATCGTGCAATTTAAACACGAACATTTTTACATTAGACCAAATCTAATACAAAATCCTATGCAAAGTCTAACAATGTAAAGGTACTTTAAAAGTTTCTGACAAATTTAAAAAATTTGTACAAGATAAATTGCTACTTGATAAAAAATTACTTTCTTCTTCTTCTTCGCTTCAAGTATTAGGCATCTTTGCCTGTTACGGAACCCATCGCATTCTTGGACGGCCTACACTTCTTTTTCCTATGCATTTGTAATTCATAGCCTTGACTGGCAATCTATCCTTATTCATTCGGTCGACATGTTCTTTCCAACTTCATCTATAGCTCTTTATCTTCTCGTTTAGGTTATATACTGTAGCGTTATCCCGCACTTGCCACACGTTGTGCTGACAATTTGTTGCGTTATACCGAGTGACTTCTCGCCCCACGTTGGGCGCCAATTTGTAGCGTTATACCGAGTGACTTCTCGCCCTCTAGTTGGGTGCCACTTTGTAGCGTTATGCGCCTTATATGAGCAGACTTACCTATTGGTAGACTTAATCTCAGGGTTCGTCTTTTGCTTAAGAGTCACGATGAACAAAGAACAACACAGACAAAGATGCAATTTCAAAATTCATATTTATTGAACACACTTAAATCTAACAACATGAAACACATTAAACTAAAATTGGAAATTTAACACTCAATTCTAAATAAAACTTAAAATTATAAATAAATCTAATCCTAACCTTGATTACTTTGTGGTGACTCGTGGCTTGCGTTGCACAACACGATTGCACATGCACTATCTTCCTTCTTCTTGTAATCGCCGGGTCCAATTGTCGCCTATACTCGTTAGGTTCCAGACCTGACACGATCCCAGTCCAAATGCTGGCTCTGACTATTCTTTCTCCGTAGAGAAAACCCACGGAATGATCTCTTTGTATGAGATGCTGTAGCACGTTGACTCCACGTCCGTTTCCGAATTAATTGTAGATTAATTAATTTGCTTAGGTGATTAATTCACCTCACGTCTGAATAACCGATAGCACGTCCGTTCTCTATTAATTGTCGATTATGTCGATTAATTAATTCAATAGTTAATTATGTTCAACTCGCGACACGATACGTCTTATCCGGACGCTCTCTAAAAGGCTCCTAATTGTAATTCCAAAACACGTCTTATCTAGACGCTACACACTTCGGAATCTCTTGTTTTATTTCGATTAATTTAATCGACGTCTTTTCTGTTTTGAAACTCACTTTTTAATCTTTTTCTTTAAACGAATTTAATAAACCGCTTTTCTGTGTGGAAACTCACGTTCCAATCTATCTTGTTTATTTTCTTATCTCCCTCGTTACCTCCTCTTTTTTTTGTTTTTATTTTTAATCAACATTACTAAAAACGTGCATGTCTTAAAAACATACCAACGAAACAATAAACAACAACTTAAAAATTAACAATACAATCCTATGAAACGATCTAAACAATACTACGATAATTAAACTAAAATTATGACATGTTGAAACCACATCTCGTCCGCGTCGATCGTTGTTGATCGCGGCTCTTAAGATATATTGTGGACACAACAATACATATATCTAGTTCTGTTCTTATATCTTCATTTCTCACTTTATCCATTCTACTGCAACCTTTCGCAAGGTTAGCGACAGCCATGTTACTTCTCCAAGACATGTTAACACGTGAAAAGATACTTTAAACAACGCTTAATTCGGTAGATTAAATTGGAATAACGAAAAGTAATGTGAAATATATCTTACCTTGTTTTCAAATATTCATAAAGTTGTTGTTTTATACAGATTTCAGGGAGGTGTTTAATGAACAAAGGAGAAACACTTGGTAATTCACAACGACCGTTCTTATCACTGCACAGATGCATAATGAAGGTGTATAGAGAGTTGCAGCGAACTGCAGTGCTACTATCAGCAAATAAACCTGATCCCCCGTTCCGCCCCGACCCCCATTCCACCCCACCTTCCCCTACATAGCAGCTTCAAATGCAACGAGAGAGGCAATTTGGATACGCCATCTTCTACAAAACCTAGAAGAATTAGAAGACGGTCCAACAATTTTGTGTGTAGACAATAAAAGTGCAACAAAGTGCAACATTGCGATGCAAAATTGATAGAGGCAACATGACTTTTGTGGCAGTTTACGCACCGGAAGAAGGTAAAAAAGAGGAAACGAAAGCATTTTACAAACAACTTCAAAATGTATTAGATAATGTGTCTAAAAATGATTACCTTATAGTTGGAGGAGATTTGAACGCAAGAATCGGTAGATCACCACTGGCAAAAGTTATTGGAAAACATAATGAGGATATACTAAACGAAAATGGGAAGAAACTAAGAGACTTCGCGAGTTATAATAACACAAAAGTGATGAACACCTTCTTCAAACATAAAAGAATACACAAATACACATGGTCTGCAAGAGGACAGATTTCCACAATAGATTATAGCGGAGGAACAAACAGGTTTCAGAAGAGGCAGATCATTCATAGATAATGTATTCACCTTAAAACAAATAATTGAAAAACACCGAGAATATAATCGCGAAACCCATATAGTATATATAGACCTCATCAAAGCATTCGATAGGGTAGTGAGGTGTAAAATGTGGTATATACTGGAAAAAAGAGGAATCCCACGCCAATTAATAAATGTTATTAAAGAAATTTATAATAATACCCAGATATGCATGGCAGAAAATGAAGGAAAAACAAAAATAATAAATACAGGTGTAAGACAGGGCTGCAGCATGTCGCCGACATTATTTAATTTATATATTGACCACGCTATGCGTATCTGGAGAGAAGAAATACCATACTACACCACAAATATGAATACCCGAGACTTTGCGTTTACTATGCTATTCGCGGATGATCAGGCTGTAATAGCTAACACAGAAGACAACTTGCAATACGCTCTATACAAATTAAGTCTGGTTTTGGAAGATTACAACATGAAAATATCAACAACCAAAACAAAAGTCATGGCTTTCAAAGGACAAGATCAAAAGAGATCCAAGATAATATTAAACAACCAGACCATAGAACAAGTACAAAATTTCGACTACCTTGGCTGTGCAATCTCCCTATACGAAGAAACAGATATACAAAAGAAAATCGAAAAGTTTAACTACATAAATGGAACCATTAAAAGAACATTCAAGAACAGAAGTAGCCAGAATACGGCATTAAAGTTCTACAAAACAATTTCACTACCAACTGTAACATATGGAAGCGAAACATGGACGCTAACAAAAGGGGAAGAAAAGCGTTTACAGACCGCAGAAATGAGGTTCTTGAGGGAGATTGCAGGATACAAGAGGATTGATAGAAAGCGTAACACGGATATCCGAAACGAGTTAAACATATCCAGCCTAAATGACCGCATCAAGAACTACAGGAATAATTGGAAACAACACCTTGAAAGAATGACCAACGAACGGATACCAAAACAAATATATAAATATAAACCGAGAGGGAAGAGAAATACAGGTCGACCCAAAAAAAGATGGAACGATCAAGAGTGACGTAACGGACAGTACGTCCAACACGTGCGGATGAAGAAGATTTTTTAATCAATTTAGCATGTATTTTGTTTGATTAATTTTAACTTTCAATTAGTGGGAGTATTAAGTTATGAATTGTAAGTTAATGTGCGCATGCGATTAAATACACAAGTAGAGTTGTAAAGTAGATTCCGTGTGCGTAAGTCGATATAGTAAATGTTTATCAACCAATAATTAGTACATACGAGGGGTCGTCTTTATATTCCCGGACTGGGCTGTTTTGAATTTTGATGCAATTTTTCATTATGCTGTTTTTTAATCACATATTTTATTATCTGTCAGTTTGTGTCGTCGCGCGTTGTATATGTATCGAAATGAATAAAATCAAGACCTGTGAACAATTCTTGGCGCGCTGTAGAGATGAACCAGATTTAATTATAAATCGACTTGTCACTGGAGATGAAACCTGGGTTCATCATTATGATCCTGAATCGAAACAAGAGTCGATGCAGTGGCATGTTAAGGGCTCCAGCCATCCCAAGAAGTTTAAAGTCACCCCTTCTACAGGAAAAATGATGGCAACAATTTTTTGGGACTCTCAGGGAATTTTGCTGATTGATTATATGAATAAGGGTAGTACGGTAACGGGAGAGTATTATGCAAACCTGATGCATCGCCTTAGAGATGCTATTAAAGTGAAGAGACGCGGAAAACTGACGCAAGGTGTCTTGTTGCTCCACGACAATGCACCAGTGCACAAGTCCAGACTTTCAAAAGCTGCTGTAGCTGATTGTGGCTTCGAAGAAATTGAACATGCGCCTTATAGTCCAGATCTAGCACCCAGTGACTATTTTTTGTTCCCGAATCTCAAAAATACACTAAGGGGACAAAATTTAGGGACAATGACGAACTTATAGCAGCTGTTGAGGGCCGTTTTGCAGAAAAACAAAATGAATATTTTTATACTGGATTAAAGATGTTATTGAAACGGTGTTATACCTGTATTCAAAAGCAGGGGAACTATATTGAAAAATAAAATTTTGTTGTTGCTCTAGTCTTTTGTTTTCATGCCTAGTCCGGGAATATAAAAACGACCCCTCGTAAATTGTATATAGTGTAATCTTTATCAATATATCTTATCCATAATAGTTCTCTTTGAGTTTACCACTGCATCTAATTAACACAATATCCTGTGATGGGATCCGGCTTTCTTGTTTTTTTTAACTCAATTTTTTCAAGTATCAAATAAGCGACATTTGGTTTTTGTCGCTCATACATTTTAATTATTTGTCGTTTCCCTGCGTAAATCCGACTTGCCATTCAAGGCGACCTCTACTGAAGGATGAAGAAATCTCGCATCGAGTT
The DNA here is from genome assembly GCA_932274525.1 of Podabrus alpinus. Classification (NCBI taxonomy): domain Eukaryota; kingdom Metazoa; phylum Arthropoda; class Insecta; order Coleoptera; family Cantharidae; genus Podabrus; species Podabrus alpinus. The sequence continues at coordinate 34,215,878 of OW026452.1, forward strand.
TGAGGGTGAGTGCAGAGGTACAAACATAAGAGAATGAAAAATAAAGAATGGTTCTATGATGAGTGCAATTGTGCAATGGAGTTGGCTAAGAGAAATCAGAAGCAAGAACAAAATGGTTAAAAGGCGGAAAATTGTAAGATCTCGACGCATATAGAAGAAAGGTAAAAAGGGAGTTGTTACCAAAATGTGGTATGTTGCTTTGTACTTCTTTAGTGGACTGTATTTTTAATTGTGATAATAATAGACTGGAGTTCTTGTAACTTAATTTATTGTCGTTTTACAAAATGGTTGTATATTTGAGCGTATTATCCGAACCACGAAAGGAAAGCTCCACGTGATCAATAACGAGAGTATGAATTAATACGAGAATAGCTAATCAAATCAATATCTTTTTCATACATTGAAACCCCATCATATAAATTTTTGTGTTCTAGCTGTCAGAGTCAAATAATATAATTTTTAGGTTATAACTACAAAATATTTATTAAATTAAAAGCAAAATATTTTCAATGTATTTAATATTGGTGTTATATATTATATTTAATAGCGTTACATTCCTTAAGGAATAAAGCCCTTCAACCGCAGAGTGTTTTGTTCGTCGTAGCACTAAAGTCACAAGATATTTGAAGTAAAATATAATCAAACAAATACCTACATACGAGTACCTACTACGTTAGTCAAATTCATAGTTTTTGTCTGTAAGACAATTTTGTATTTGTATCTTTGTCCCTCTTACGTTAAACGATATAAGGAAAATATAATGTCATGTCATTTCTAAGTTCATACAATAATCACGTGGAGCTTTTCTTTCGTGGTTCGGACCATATATCTCGATTCACACTCGAGCGTATCTAGCATCACACTGGCGTCTCTCGGTCTTGTACAGCGCATGTCTCGTTTAAGCATGCGCACTTCAAAATATAAAATATAATAATCGTAACATACTCCCCGCGTTGAACACTTGGAGTTCAAAGAACAACTAACAAAATTGAATGGTGTAAACTTAAATTCTAAGACAATATAAGCTGTATTCTTTTTACCTATTTTAAGTGAGGTGTACTGAGATACTCAGTTGACTCAGTTAAAAGTGTGTTCTTTTTACCGTTGTACATTCGTCAAACGAATGTGCCGTGCCGTGCCGAATTGAGTTTAAACTGAAAAAATTACCTCCCACCCTATACCAACTGATCTTGCTATTTCGAAGTGTTACAACTGAAATAAAGTTGGAAATAGCTCGGATTGGTCGATTTAAAAAGGTTAACGTCATCTCTTTCGTCATATTTCGTCTTTTTGGACGAGTTATTTGTAGAAAAAAATGGTTAAATTTGGTCAGGACGTACAAATCTTGTAAAGATGCCAAGGGTAAAACGGGTAGGGGACCTACTCGTTTTGTGTTCTTCGATAAAATGGAGGACATACTTGGTATGGAACCAAATTTCTCTTCGCCACATTCTATAAATGTTGGCGAAGCCTTTGAACCACTACCAAGTATTGCCTCAATGGCAATGTTACCATTGCACAATGAAGAAATGATCGAAGTTGAAAATTTTCTAGAAGAAGTACCGCCAGAAAGTAGCACCCCGGTTGTCGCTCCAAAAAAACCAGCAAAGAAGTTAAGCAATGTTAAACTTCGACAAGAAGTGAACGAACTAAAAGAAAAATTAAAAGAAAAAAATGAGTTGCAAAGTAAAAAATTACAATTGTTAGAACGCAAACTACAATAAATTGGATGAGAGAAGAGTTATAGCCCTTGAAAAGATTGCAGGGATAACTAACAAAACAAACGAACACTAAAATTTATTAAATTAATCTTGTATACATTTGAATAAAAAATAAAATTACAATAATAAACAACAGAACGGAAGAACAATTTTTAAATCTAGTTCCATGTTAAATTTCTAAATACTTCCTCTCTTCGTGTCATTCCCTCTTCCCACAAAATACATCGATAAATCTTTTATTGTTATCGACAACACCCCAATTATATCATGTGTAATAAATATTTCACGTTTCTAGTTTACTAGTAGGTAGTTATTACAATTTTTAATTACAAAAATTTAATTAAACTTGTCACTTACTGCAATCGTTTTAGCATCTACTGAAGGTACTTCTTCGTACATCTTGGTTTTAATTATTGTACTTATTTTACTTCTTTAATTTTAATTGCCGGTTGCAATAAATTTCTATTTTGTATTTTTAGAGGTTATGTAATTTGTTTTATGTATTTTGTAATATGTAAGTTGTTCTTTTTACCTTATGTTTTTCTCACTTTGACTCAGTTAATCTCTGTTCGGCTCAGCTCACTTCGTCTCAGTTGCGTAACTGAGATGGAAATAAAACTTGTAAAAAGAATACGCCTATTGATTCAAAAAAAAATTACATAAATTGAGTTTGATCTGTAAAAAAATATAAAAGTTTGTTTCTGAAATAGCTGGTAATGGGCAAACTTTGACCACTGCACGTTTGAAAATACCTTTACTAGTTTTAACACTGATCACTCGCACTACTCCTTCGCTGTCTGGATGTAGTTCAACAACGCGTCCTAACGGCCATTTGAATGTAGGTGAGTTGTCACTTCGCAGGATAACCATTGCTCCATTAGTAATGTTTGGAGTGGTAGATTTCCATTTATGGCGTTGTTGAAGTTGCGATAGATACTCTGTTGACCATCGTTTCCAGTAACTTTTGTTTATTTGTTGCAATAGTTGATAGCGGTTTAGCCTGTTTATTGGTATTTCCATTAAATTTGGGTCTGGTGCCGCTACCATTGAACGTCCAATTAGGAAATGAGACGGGGTTAAGGATTCAAAATCGTTTGGATCAGATGACAAGGAACAGATTGGTCGGGAATTCAAAATTGCTTCAATTTGTACCAACATTGTGTTAAATTCCTCGTATGTGAGTTTAGTGTCGCCTAAATCTCTAAAAAGATTATATTTGACTTGTTTTACGCCCGCTTCCCAGAGACCTCCAAAGTGAGGTGAAAGTGAGGATAAAGTGCCAAGTTATGCCCTTATCAGTAGCAAAATTTTGAATTGTGTTATGAAAAGAGGTTAAAAAATTGGTCAAACGACTTAACTCTCCTCGTGCACCAACAAAATTGGTGCCGTTATCTGAGTGTATGTGACTTGGTTTACCCCGTCGCGAGCAAAATCGCCTCAAAGCGGCTATGAAATTATCCGTAGTGAGGTCACTTACCAATTCAAGATGCATTGCTTTGGTCGTAAAACAAACGAATAGACATACGTAAGCTTTTATTAATTTACAGCCTGGACCCTTTTTGTTTTTGATTAAGATTGGGTCTGCATAATCCACTCCAGTGATCTTGAATGGGCTTGCAACAGTTACTCTTTGTGCTGGTAAATGTGCCATTTGTGGTATTGTTTGTGTTGGCTTGAAACGGCAACATCTTATGCAGTTGCGTACAACCTTTTTTATGGCACTGATGCCTGAGGTTGGCCAATATTCTTGACGTACCGTTGCTAATATTAATTGCGGTGGAGCATGATGTAATTTGACGTGATAATGCTCGATAATAAGAATGGATAATGGATGTTTTCCTTCCAATAGTAATGGATGTTTTGTCTCATATTGTAATTGTGAGCACTTCGAACGGCCTCCCACCCTCAGAAGTTCTTCTTTATCTAGGAAAGGTGAAAGTTTTAATATCCCACTCTTTGATTTTAAAGGTAACTCGGACTTGAAATGATTGATCTCTTCCATGTAACTGGTAACTTGCGCTATCTTGACTAGTATTTTCATAGCTGAACGCATCTCATATGCAATTATTGGACCTGTTCGTCTGTTATGCTGGAATTTTGTATTGTAAATAAATCGTTGACAGTATGCAATGACTCTCTTTAATTTATTCAAATTGGAATATTTAGTAAAAATGTCAAATTGTGGCTGGTTTAGAATCGGAAATAATGAACTATAGGTTTTAATTCTGGTAAATCCGCTTTTATAAAACTAATTTCATTGTTGGGCCATTATACTATTGGTTTCTTCGGGAATTCTGGTCCATGTTACCATAGTTCATTATTTGCAAGTTTGATTGGGAGAACACCGCGTAAAGCAATATCTGCGGGATTCTGCTTTGTGTTAACATAATGCCAATCTCCTTGACTTGTGAGAGATTGTATTTTCGTAACTCTGTTTCCCACAAAGATTTGTAGCGATTGAGGTTCTGTTTTCATCCAACATAAGGCGATTTGAGAATCTGACCATATATAGGTAGGAACCGTAGTTTGTAGTGAGTTCACGACGAGATGTAGGAGTTCTGCTCCGTGTAATGCTGCACAAAGTTCTAACCGAGGTATTGTGATCGTTTTAATCGGTGCTACTTTGGTATTCGAATTTTGACTTCTTAAATAGATGCAAGCTGCATATGCGTTTTGCGAAGCATCACAGAAACAATGTGTGTCATACAAAACAGAGTGTGACCCAATGGCATTGCGTGGAATTTGTAGTTGATTTAAATTGTTCAATTCTGATCTGAATTGATTCCATTGACATGCTAATTCGTTTGGTATTGGCTCATCCCACGATAATTTGAGACACCACAATTTTTGGATAAGGATTTTTGCTAATATAATACATGGGCTGATAAGTCCCAATGGATCATACAATTGTGCAATGTTAGCTAAGACTTTGCGTTTGCTGATTGGTTCAGTTGTTTTGAATGGTTTTATTTTAAACGTTAAAATATCTGAGTGACTGACCCACTGAATTCCTAAAATCTTAGAGCTTTCATGTTCGCCCAAGGCAAGGATTCCATTCGACATGTTACCTGCGTCAAGTTCATTTAATGCATCTGAATCACTTGCAATCCATTTTCTTAGCGTGAAACCACTAGATTGTAGGATCGATGAAACTTCTTGACAAGTGGCATACAGTTGTTCAATTGAATCTGCTCCTGTCAACAGATCATCCACATTGTTGAGATAAAATGTTTTATGTAAATGAAATATTAAAATGTTAAATGGCAGGAACGCATAAGTTTCAAGTATAACAAAGGAGAGTGCATGTTTAGCAGTCGTGATGCAATAAGCCAAGCGATAATACCTCATGAATGGTTTTTTCAATTAATGCGCAATAGTTAGTTTCTTTGTTTAATGTGTTTATTTTCTAATAAATAATATTTATATAAAGGTGCTTACTAATTCAAACCCAACACACATAGAAATCTGATAAAATGACTTGAGAAGCGGTTGGAAAATCGTCTTTATTGTCTAATGCCACTTGTTTCAGACAATTGATTGCCAAATATGGCGCTGAACTGGTGCCGTAAGTAACGGTATTGAGTTGTAAAATAGAAAATTCGTTGGATGGATCGTCTCTCTAAACTATACGCTGTAATGGTCTGTGTTCTGGATGCATAATAATGTCGCGCTTAGTTTTATTTACGCGTCCATGTCGCGTTAATTTTTGTTGTTTGATTTAGTTTAGCGCTTATACGTGGGGTGTAGTCAGGTTCGCTTAATTTTGGGGTGGCGTAGCGTAATTAATAATTCGTTATAGTAATAATTTTATATATTGGATCTTAATAAAAATGGGAAAACAATAATTCACACATTAATCCGTTCATATTTTTACACTTACCTTATAATCATCATGGGCAAAACTGCTTGAAATCTGTACGTCAGTGGTGGGATTGACATTTTGAACCTACCCTGAATGGCTTGGAATTCTCGAATAAATTTGAAACCCCGCGTACACTCGCAATCTACTACTTTTCCAGTACCATTTCAGGCCTTATAAAAACTCGGTTCTCCCCACTGACATTGTCACGTATTTCTGTTTGCTCACATCAATTCTGCTAACTTAACATTTCACACACTGACTGTAAGACTTCTGGGTATCGTGATATCATTTCATTATCACCTCATTTCCCGTGTTACTGAACTTCATAAAATATAGTGTTTCTTTTATTTGCGACGTTGTCACGTTCAACTTTATAAATATTTAATAATTTAATAATTTTTGTTTTTGAATTATTTTTTACTTGTGACATAACCCTCCTCGCATAGAAAGGCTGTCCCAAGCCGTTTTTGAATGATGCCCGCCTTGGTGTGAATGTGAGAATTGTTAAGTTATAATATAATAATATGTACATAAAAAAAGAATTAATACATAATAGTAGTATTCTACTATAATACCATTTACAAATTATAATTTATAAAAAAAGTTATGAAAAATTATAAAAATAAAAAAGTTGTAATCTTACAAAAATATGTATAGATACCTCGAATTTCACATAACTTCAGTAAATACTGTATATTACTCTAATTTTGAATTGTACGTACACATTGAAAATCCAAATGATTCATATTTGGTGGTTTGGACATTTATACAACTTTATTCTGTATGGTTGACTTATAACACTTCTTTCCTTTTTAATTATTGAATTGTGGTATAATTGGTCCATCAACTGGGCTTTTTTCTAACAGCCTTATTTTATTGACTTTTGATATCATAAATAAAGTTGAATTTTTTAAGCAGTTAGTCTTTTATTTCCATATTAACAATTTCTCTCATTCGTAGGTTGATTAACGGTGATATTTCATATAACCTCTCCATGGTTACCTTCCCTATGTAAATATAAAAATCATTTCTTTTTAATTTTAAAACATTATTGTTTTGAAATTTTGGGCCGGAAATTTTTAAAGTTGTAGTATTGTGATTCATAACAATGTGATCCATAGTCCCACAATTTAAATTTTTTTTAATCGGTACCTCTTTATCCATTATAATATCCCAATGTTGGTTGCATAATGAGATACCCAACCCATTTGACCCTCCTAAGCGCAGCTTGGGCACCCATTCTTCGACATCTATTCCCACCGACAAAAACTTAGTTTCTGACTTATTAAGCCAATACCGCGTTTCGAAGATCATCTTTGGTTGTAAGGTTTTTGGTAACTTACACTCCTTTTCAACTACAATTTACAAAAAAAAAATTAGTAAAATGATAAGACAAAAATCTCTTCCAACTGATTTAACCAAAGAAAAGGATATCGGGCTATTGGAGTAAATAAAACACATAAAGTAGCCGAAACGTCGACTTAGAAAAGCATTAAGTGTTTTATTTACTCCAATAGCCCGATATCCTTTTCTTTGGTTAAATTAGTAAAAGTATATATTGTGAAATTATAAATTGTAAAATATTAACTGGTTGAGGGTTAGGTGAGTACTCATTACTTATCTGTAATGAGCACCCACCTAACCCTAATACCAGTTTATTAAAATAAGTAAAGATTAATTTGTTATGAACTTACTTTGTGCGGATGCTTCTGCACTACTCTTCAATGAAGTTTTGGATTCCATGACTTCTAGAATATACGTTGCAAAAGTTAACCTCACCAGTAGATTCGAGGAACTGGTTTTATACATACAGTTCTCAACCTTAACGAAGTAATTAATCCTAGAATATTAGCCTGTATGCGCGGGTTTTATTACAATGAGAAAATACTTTAATTGAAAGCTTTAACATCCCCTCATACAATTACTCACATATGTACATATTGCTATGTCCTTCTCTTTATAATTTATGCACGACTCGGTTTGTTGGACGCCACATCCAAATGGATGAAAAAAATTTCAAAAATGATTATAATTAAGCAAATTACGTGCACAAATTACAAGAAAAGTTAACACTTTTGCCCCTTCTCACTAGTCAGTCTGAAACTCTCTCAAGGTATTGCAGGTTATTTGAAAAAGAAGGGTGTTTGTAAATGATTCTTGAAAACAGTAGATATGATTTTGGAATGACAATCAAAATTTAATTATGTATTTTTATTTATTAGGCAGATAAATATTAAGCTCCTTGTAATTAATCGTCAAACTCTGAGATAACTTGCAGTTTTGATAAACATAAGAGATGTAATTAGATTAGAATGAGTTTCTATTGAATCAAAAATAATCGCTTTGCGCCAAATAAATACAGATAAATGTTAACAAAGAAATCAGATCGAAATCTGTACCAAATAGGTTTACAAATGAAATAATCAAAATAAGTCGAAGATTCTTCTTTCTTCCTTCTTCCTTATGCTTAATGATGCATTACCATTAAGTCTTTTTGTTGTACTAATTAACAAATTAAATATTTAAATTTTAACAGCCTTATGCATAGTCGTATACTAGTGGCCACTAACTTTTAGTAGCTACTATTTAGACATTTTAAGAGTAGGTATGTACCTATTCCAAGGCACATAATATTTTTTTTAAAATTGTTGATTTTATTTTTGCATTTTACATTATAATTAAAGAGCAAAATATTGAGCTTTAGGTATCTTTCGATGCGGAAGAAAAATCTCTTTCGATTGGTATCATTTAGTTTTATATCCAAATGAATAATTAAATTACCAAATAAATAATAGTAAACGTCAGAATTAGTAATTTACTAAAATGACAGTACTAACTTTTTAATTTAAAAAAACCATGGATATCTACATATTATTAGTGGCTACTAACTAGTAGCCACTAAAGTACGACTATGCATAAGGCTGTAAATGTTTTACGAAACCTCGTATTTCTTAAATTTTGGAGTCTCATGATCATTTATTGTGTTATAACTCACTGTCGTAAGATGGTTTCATTTTAAATCATAGCAATATGTAATACTATTATTGCCTAAGATAATATAAAATACGTCCTCGCATATATTATGTACCCCTAAATTATAGCAGAGGTAATTTACTGATTTTATTGCAATGAGCAAATACTAATATAGTGAGGCGTGAACACCTTTATGATCTAGTGATTTTATTGATATGAGCAATACTAATATAGGGGAGTGGCCCCTAATTTAAATACCATTACGTTAACCCCTCAATCAATATGTAAATATAATAATCAATACTTTTCGATCATGCGCAGTGGGGTTGATTGATCCAGAATTGGTACTCTAACACTACTAACAGTTTGCGTGTAAACATTGCGACTTTAAAACTTTCTTGAAGCGAAACTATAATAGTCACATAAAAACACATGCAGGAAAGTAACAGAGGACCTACAATATATTGGCATAGTGCTTTTATTAGATCTACGGAATAAAATCTGGACTATCGTTAAAAATAGAGTATACTGAAGTGGGGTAAGTGTGTATTCAGGGCAAATGTGCACAAGAGTCTAAACTTTGTGAAGAAAAAGTGAAATAAACGCCATCTGCATTATGAGTGATGGGTTGAGTATAATCTCGGTTTCTACAACGTATTAAACGTATCGAAAATGTTACTAATAAGTCACGCATTTGAAAACTGTCATTGTAGATAAAAAAATTTCTCTATGCTTTTCTAGAAGCATAAATTTAGCGTGTTACTTTTCTACTTTCTTTAAATTAAGTTTTTACACAGGATATTATAGGAACCATTGAACCTTTACACCCTTGCCCTGTTTTCATTTCTATTAATAGATAAAGAAAATACCCAGTGATTACACACTTGTCCCAAATATGTGGGGAAGTGTGTAGTAATGTCTTTTATTTTTTTTAAATATATAATAAAGAAAAATTATTTTCTATGTAATTGTTTTATACACTAGAATATTAATTTGACTCTAAAGAAAGGAGAGCAACGTCAAAAATGTTATTTTCTTTCTCAGTTGATTTATAATTACTGTCTAAATTCAAACTAAGCTGAATTTACTACCCACTTACCCCACTTCACCTTACTCAAAGACAAGTCGCCAAAATTTTTGAAGGCTGCAATTACGCATGAGTTATGTAATATTCATAGTGCGATGTTTTCTGTTGTGTTTCGTCCTAAAGAGGAGGTTGGCAATTTAAAATTGTGTCGACCTACAAACTTTGTTAACGTAAATTTTCATTCGACTTTGAGACCTCAGATTGGTCTAACTTTTACCATGTTTAATTTGTAATAAAGTGGGTTTATGAAGGATTGTTTTGATTATTAGAATTCGCAATTTACATTAAGCAAACGCCACCAAGCGGGAGAATTTACAACGAGTAAGTAACGTATTAAACAATAATATGTTCTTTAAGCTCAAGATACTCGTATAACAAAGTTAATTAAATAAAAATAAATTGAGCAATGTGCAATGCACTCCTATCTCGCATAATTGTTGCGACCTATAATTTCCCAAAAGTTTCCGAAAACAGCCGAGGTTGTTTTATTCAAATTTTGCTTTATTTTTTTTTCATTTTCTGCGATGCTTTGAATTGTTATAATTTAAATTTACCTACAATTAAAATTAAATTATGTTTACATTCAATTACATTACATAAGTGTGTGGCGCCTTTTTTTGTTTTAGAGTGGAATCGACTCCCGATTTACCCTCACCCTGTAATTGCTTCCAGTTGAGCGCAGTCATAGCGTCTCTTTGGAGACTAGAAAGTACAGATAGGTGTTTAGTACGTTAATGAGATAACTTTTGCGTCAGAGAAAAATTTTAGCGTTGCATCTTCACAAACCCGTCCTCTTCGTACTTTTGAGGCAATTTATGCATTACTCCATAGTAGTTTTTGCTGTATGTACCTCCAGGCGAGGTATTCGCGCTTTATATTAAAAAACTAGCTACTTCTAAATAAATGAATTTTATTTGTTTCTAATAATACATCTATGTTTCTAATCTATTTTCACTCTCTTCAATCGTAAATTTCTTAAAAATTTGTTTAATAAATGAATACTTCGCTAGTTATACAGGGCGTTTACACATACACGTATGCACCATTGCCAATTGATATCCGAGATCCATGTTGGTCACTTTTTTTAATAGAATGACAAAAACAACTCGCATGAAATAAATTAGATATAACTGAAATATCAATTTACAAATCAAATTTAAACAATACAATGTCATAACATACTCATTGCATAAGTGCAAGCTTAGTAGGTTTCCAATTTTTTTGACCATTATACTAATATCACATTTATTATTGTCGGGTTTAAAATTGTATTGAAATTTTAGTCATATTTTTTTGTTGGAGTTTTTAGGAAGTGTTGTGGAGTTTTTTTCTTTTGATTTAATTGGAAGTTATCAAATTTACAGATGAATCTTTACTAATTAGTATGAGTTCTTAAATGCCTTTTCAAGTTTTCTTTCTGTGCACACTTGTAGTCACATATTTGACAAGAAAACGGTTTCTCCCCAGTGTGAATTCTTAAATGCACTTTTAATATATCCTTGCGTGTACATTTGTAGTCACATATTTGACAAGAAAACGGTTTCTCCCCAGTGTGAGTTCTTAAATGCCCTTTTAAATGTTCTTTCTGCGCACATTTGTAGTCACATATTTTACAAGAAAACGGTTTCTCCCCAGTGTGAGTTCTTATATGCCTTTTCAAGGTATTTTTCTCAGCACACTTGTAGTCACATATTTGACAAGAAAACGGTTTCTCCCCAGTGTGAGTTCTTAAATGCCCTTTCAAGGATTTTTTCTCTGCACACTTGTAGTCACATATTTGACAAGAAAACGGTTTTTCCCCAGTGTGAATTCTTACATGCACTTTTAATGTATCTTTACGTGTACATTTGTAGTCACATATTTGACAAGAAAACGGTTTCTCCCCAGTGTGAGTTCTTAAATGCCCTTTCAAGGATTTTTTCTGTGCACATTTGAAGTCACATATTTCACAAGAAAACGGTTTCTCCCCAGTGTGAGTTCTTATATGCCCTTTCAAGGTATATTTCTCAGCACACTTGTAGTCACATATTTGACAAGAAAACGGTTTCTCCCCAGTGTGAGTTCTTATATGCCCTTTCAAGGTATATTTCTCAGCACACTTGTAGTCACATATTTGACAAGAAAACGGTTTCTCCCCAGTGTGAGTTCTTAAATGCCCTTTCAAGGATTTTTTCTGTGCACACTTGTAGTCACATATTTGACAAGAAAACGGTTTCTCCCCAGTGTGAGTTCTTAAATGCCCTTTCAAGGATATTTTCTCAGCACACTTGTAGTCACATATTTGACAAGAAAACGGTTTTTCGCCAGTGTGAATTTTTAAATGCACTTTTAAATGTTGTTTCCGTGTAAATTTGTAGTTACATATTTCACAAGTGAACAGTTTTTTATCAGTATGAATTTTGACATGCTTGTTGAAAGCAACCTTAAGAGCACACCCGAAACCACATATTTTGCAAAGAAATTGTTTCTCATGCACAGGAGTTCTTAAATGCAGTTGTAATGAAGGTTTCTCCTGCATTAATTGTTCAGTATCGTCCTCTTCTTTAATATCGATGGAATGATGCAAGTCTTCTAAATTAAATTTGACATCATTCAATTCTTCGGTTTTAATGTCGGATGTATGTAAAGTTTCTAAATCTTGCCTGTCCGTTTCCACATTTTCTAACTTTACCAAAGTACTCATTTTATCGCTATGTGTAGTAAATTCCATTAGAAGGAATTAAGACTGCTCTTGGAATGGTAAACAATCACTTTTCTTGCAATTACACGTTGTTCTACGTCGACAAGTTTAAAATGGTGACTGTCATTGCAAAATTTAGCGCCATCTACTGCTACGGATGGGCAGCTTCCTTGTTAATGATTCAAAGATTTAAAATTATGTTGTTGTTTTACTATTTCAGTTAACTGTAAATACGATTGAAAAAATGCAATAAAATAATAAATTGTTTTTTGATACAGGGTTTTGTTGACAATTCGGTATTAAGAAAAGTATTGGGTGGTTTGCTGCCCTCCCCACAATTCTCTCCATTTCTATATATCGTGGACCTTCCACGATATTGGAAATTGGATGATGAAGTGAGGAAGAGAGTAAGAAGCAATGATCAAGCTCCTTGATAGTCGAACCATTTTTCAAAATTTGAAATTTTTCGCGAGCAGCAATTAAATACGTATTTAAAAGGTATGAAAAAAAGGTATTAAAAAATTTTTTTTACAGAAATTACATTTATTGAAAACATAAATAAAAGTACAAAATATGTGTATTGAATTTAAATATTAAAAATTAAACACATTTATTTTACTTCTCTTGATAATTCTTGCACAATTTCTTTGCACAAATAGCACAAAAATGTAAAGGGAACTCGGGTAGTCGGGTACATTTATCGAGAGCCACAAATAATCCTTCAAAGAGCCGCATGTGGCTCGCGAGCCGCAGATTGGTCACCCCTGTACTATAGTCTATCCGTTTTAAGAATGCAGAACTAAATTGTACTAAAACTGTGACCTTCGAGCGTGATTGTATAAAATTTCTACACGTTTACACTACCGACATTTTATTTGCGATTGATGGCTCACGAATATTTTTTTCTAAAAGTTTCTGGCAAATTTAAAAAATTTGTACAAGATAAATTGCCATTTGATAAAAAAATACTTTTAACTCGATTTTTTCAAGTATCAATTAACTGACATGTGTTTTTTGTTGCTCATACAATTAAATTATTTGACGTTTCCCGGTGTAAATCTGATTTACTGTTCAAGGCGACCTCTACTGCAATCCAAAACCAGATGGACTATTGGAATTAAACAAATCTTGATCTATTAGCAGAAAAAACAATTCAATAATTAAACCACGTTCAATATTACTTCATCTATATTCTTCTTCTATATCTATCTAAATATATAAAAGAGAAGATCTGCTTGCGTGTTTGCGTGTTTGTTCGCTATACGTTCCTAGACCGTTGGACCGATCTCAACCAAATTTTGCACAGTTATTTTGTAGCTCCAGGCGCAACTATTCTCGCATATGGAGAAGAAATTCCCGCGGGGAAAAAAGTTATTCGCTTTTTTCGAAAATCAAATCACAAGTTTGACAAAAAATTTAATTTGTCAAATAATTAATTTGACGTACAGTCAGTGGCGGGGAAAAAAATTATTCGCTTTTTTCGAAAATCAAATCACAAGTTTGACAAAAAATTTAATTTGTCAAATATATAAAAAACTACTAACAAAAAACCACTAACAAATTAATCTGAAAATACTGTCAACAGATGGCGGGGATGGCGGCTTTAATTCGAAAAATGCAAACCACTAACAAATTAATCTGAATGCCGCGAATAAGACCGGAGCACTTTATATAGGTCGCAGAACTCGCCGGAATTGTGCAAGAAGACGCAGATCCACTTCTTCGTGGAAGATCTACCTCTTTGCGGAAGATTTAACTTTACATGAAGATGTAACTTTACGTGAAGATTATGTATGTATGTATGTATGTATGTATGACAGATGACGGATGACAGATGACGGATGACAGATGACGGATGACGGATGACAGATGACAGATGACAGATGACAGATGACAGATGACAGATGACAGATGACAGATGACAGATGACAGATGAAAGATGACAGATGACAGATGAAGGCCGAACAACTATGGCCTTCATGGATCTATTATGGTCCGGTCTGTGAGGCCGAAGGCCGAACAACTATGGCCTTCACGGATCTATTATGGTTCGGTCTGTGAGACCGAAGGCCGAACAACAATTGGCCATCACGGATCTATTATGGTCCGGTCTGTGAGGCCGAAGGCCGAACAACTTTGACCTTCACGGATCTATTATGATCCGGTCTGTGAGGCCGAAGGCCGAACAACTATGGCCTTCACGGATCTATTATGGTCCGGTCTGTGAGGCCGAAGGCCGAACAACTATGGCCTTCACGGATCTATTATGGTCCGGTCTGTGAGGCCGAAGGCCGAACAACTATGGCCTTCACCGATCTATTATGGTCCGGTCTGTGAGGCCGAAGGCCAAACAATTTTGACCTTCACGGATCTATTATGGTCCGGTCTGTGAGGCCGAAGGCCGAACAACTTTGACCTTCACGGATCTATTATGGTCCGGTCTGTGAGGCCGAAGGCCGAACAACTAGGGCCTTCACGGATATATTATGGTCCGGTCTGTGAGGCCGAAGGCCGAACAACTATGGCCTTCACGGATCTATTATGGTCCGGTCTGTGAGGCCGAAGGCCGAACAACTATGGCCTTCACGGATCTATTATGGTCCGGTCTGTGAGGCCGAAGGCCGAACAATTTTGACCTTCACGGATCTAGTATGATCCGGTCTGTGAGGCCGAAGGCCGAACAACTATGGCCTTCACGGATCTATTATGGTCCGGTCTGTGAGGCCGAAGGCCGAACAACTATGGCCTTCACGGATCTATTATGGTCCGGTCTGTGAGGCCGAAGGCCGAACAACTATGGCCTTCACGGATCTATTATGGTCCGGTCTGTGAGGCCGAAGGCCGAACAACTATGGCCTTCACGGATCTATTATGGTTCGCCCTGTGAGGCCGAAGGCCGAACAACTATGGCCTTCACCGATCTATTATGGTCTGCCCCCTGTGAGGCCGAAGGCCGAACAACTATGGCCTTCGCGGATCTATCATGGTCCTCTCTCTGTGAGGCCGAAGGCCGAACAACTATGGCCTTCGCGGATCTATTATGGTCCTCCCCCTGTGAGGCCGAAGGCCGAACAACTATGGCCTACTCGGATCTATTCTGGGTCTAGATGGCTAAGGGCGGCGGATGCCGCCCGTGCCAGCTATACCTATATATAAGAGCTTGTCTGTTTGTTTGTTCGCTATACGTTCCTAGACCCTTTGACCGATCTCAACCAAATTTTGCACAGTTATTCTGTAGCTCCAGGCGCAACTATTCGTGCATAAATGGTGAAAAAAATTCCCGCGGGGAGCAAAGTTATTCGCGTTTTTCGATTTTTTATTGATACACTGTATACACTGAGAAAAAGGATTGGTGTCTATAACACAACAGATGTAATTGGAGTAATTTCATTAATATCACATCTATATATATAAAAATGGTGTGAAAAATGTATACTTATTCATCAATTGAGAACGGCTGGGCCGATTTGGCTCAATTTTTTTTAAGTTGTTCGTAATTGCCTGGAGAAGGTTTTTATGAAAGAAAAAATTAGAAAAGTTTCCCGGAAAATTGAAAAATTCGGGAAATATTCGTTAGCAATTTTTTACTTTCAATAGATGGCGTTCATGGCGGACGTTAGCAAGTTTTTAGTTTCAATAGATGGCGTACGTGGCGGACCTATCGTTTAACAAAATTGCGTCGTCGGCAGGTGGCGGGACAATAAAAAAATATTTTG
Source organism: Podabrus alpinus (assembly GCA_932274525.1). NCBI lineage: Eukaryota > Metazoa > Arthropoda > Insecta > Coleoptera > Cantharidae > Podabrus > Podabrus alpinus. The sequence continues at coordinate 34,231,917 of OW026452.1, forward strand.
CTAATAATAAAAATTGTGGCGCCATGTTAAGACACTCCTATTGACGACAATCGTGCGAGTGGTTTTGCAAGAAGATCATAATGCAGATGTGCTAAATAGCTAATTAAAATTAATTATTTAATTTTTTTAATTGGTTTTAATTTGTGTGCAATTGTTCCGGAATGGCTTTTCGAATGGAAAAATAGAAAATTCTTTGTGGAAAACTCGGAAAATTTCGGAAAAACGCGAAAAATTTAACTAAACGTGAAATGATCGAACAATTGCAAAATCTTCTGCATGAGCATAATGAATTGGTCAGATTGTTCAAAACCGCATTGGATGCAACGCATTCTGACGAGCACAAAATCATTATCAGAGCAGACAAAAGACCCGCTGGAGGCCACGCAAGACAATTCAATGCTCCCACTATCAATGAAGTCGCAGTGGTGATTGTTGGCGAGAATGTGGAATCACGCGATATTGTTCTCAAGCGCCGGGATGGTGGACAATTGCAGCGTGTGTACGAGACGCATCGGTCATATGATGCACTTCAATACCCGTTGATGTTCTGTCGTGGAGAGGATGGCTATCACTTGAATGTAAAGATGGTCAATCCAACGACAGGTTTGTTTACAAGTCATCACTTCTTTTTCATTCTGCAATTAAGTTCGAATTCATATTTCAGGAGAAGAAACGAATAAGAAGGTCAGCTCAATGAATTTTTATGCGTATCGATTGATGATTCGGCAAGATGTTGACAATCATCTGTTGAGATATCGCCGGTTGTTTCAACAATACTGCGTCGACATGTACGTCAAGGTCGAAACGGAGCGTCTCAATTTCATTCGTTTCAATCAATCGAAGTTACGATCAGACGAGTACATCCACTTGCGTGACGCCATCGCTACTGAAGGAGACGCGGCCAACATCGGTCGTTTGACCATTCTCCCAGCTACTTATGTTGGAAGCCCGCGCCACATGCATGAGTACGCTCAAAATGCGATGACGTACGTGCGGAATTACGGACGCCCTGATTTATTCATCACGTTCACTTGCAATCCGAAATGGCCCGAAATTACGAATCTGTTGCTGACAGGACAAACATCCAGCGATCGACATGACATCACTGCACGAGTATTCAAACAAAAGATCAGAGTGCTCATGGATTACATCGTTAAGCACAAGGTTTTTGGCGTGCTCCGTTGTTGGATGTACTCGGTTGAATGGCAGAAGCGTGGTTTACCACATGCACACATTCTGCTTGGGATGTCCGACAAGATCCGACCAGATCTTGAAACTGATCCGGAGCTGCATTCCGTTGTGACAACAAACATGATCCATGGCCCTTGCGGAGTCCACAACCCAGACTCACCGTGCATGGAAAACGGAAATTGCACAAAGCGTTTTCCCCGTCCGTTGGTGGCTGACACAATCATTGGAATCGACGGATATCCATTGTATCGGCGTCGTTCTCCAGATGACAACGGCAGATCAATCGTGATGAAAGTGAAAGGAAACGATGTCGTCGTCGATAACCGCTGGATCGTTCCATATTGTCCGCTTTTATCGAAAACTTTCTCGACCGACTGCAATGTTGAGTACTGCAACTCCATCAAATCCATCAAATACGTTTGCAAATATGTGAACAAAGGGAGCGACATGGCGGTGTTTGGCATTGCCGATCCGAATGCAAACGACGAGGTGACGAAATTTCAACTTGGGCGTTATGTGAGTTATAACGAGGCAATTTGGCGGCTGTTTTCATTTCCGATTCATGAACGTCACCCAACTGTACATTTACATTTGGCAGTTCACTTGGAGAACGACTAGCGTGTCTACTTTACGGGCGCAAATGCAGCGCAAAGAGCAGAACGACCACCAGCGACAACATTGACAAATTTCTTTTCGACATGCGAAAGCGATCCGCTCGCAAGGACTTTACTCTATTTGGAAATACCACGCTATTAAACATGGAACGTTGCATCGAAGAAAAAGAGAGGAAGAATTGGCTGCTGCCTATATGAAGAAGAAACAGAAAGAAGAACAGGAATTGGCAATATCGCTGCGTGCTTTTGAAAATTTGAAAAGGGGAGAAGGAAATAGAAGAACAGAAAGAAGAAGAGGTATTGCCAATATTGCTGTCCGATTTTGAAAATCCCTTATTAGAAGACGAAGGGGAGGAGGAAAAGGAAGAACACAAAGAACAAGAGTAATTGGCAAAAATAAAATAAAGAAAAATTAGAAATTATAGTGGTTTTTGTGAATACTTAACAGTTTTGTTAAACTATTTTTTATTAAACCTTGATTTGTATTTTTTTGGCAAAAATAAAATAAAGTAAAATTAGAAATTATTGTGGTTTTCGTGAATACTTAACAGTTTTGTTAAATTTTTTTTTATTAAACCTTGATTTGTATTTTTTATTAATTTATTTATTTAATCCTTTTTTAAAACGTTTGGTATTTGCGATGACCAAATAAGTCGCAAGGTTATTATGCGGATTGGATTTAAAAAATACATGTAGGCAAATATTGAAATTTGGGCAGGACAACGTCTGCCGGGTCAGCTAGTTTGATATAGTAATGTGAACAAAGATAAATGTACTACAAAATTTTTAGTCAATTTATCTCTACACAATGCTCTGTTTGAGCACATTGTTTTAATATTAACAAATCGTTGGGTTGATAACCTTATTTTGTTTATTTTTACTATTTCTAATTATTGCTGTAAAGATTCGTTTAGATTGATTGTAAATTTCAATATTTTTATAATGACAGCACGCAGAATTCAAAGAAACTTAGACCTTTTATTATAAATAAATACAAATTACAGTAAGCAAATAATATCGTAACTATAATCAATTCTAGTTTTGTATCAGCCTTACATATTATCCGTTCAAGTAAATAGAAACTTATAATATAGTGTTGGTATGTAAGTTACAATGTGACTGATAGATGGCGCGACATATTTATGTAGCTAGTTATCTTTATACCAATGCTGAATATAAGTTCACCTGGGTTGTACTTTTAATCAAAGAGACTCGCGGCTCTACACCCATTGTACACAACAAGAACCATCGCGCATACTGACGTACTAGGACGAACAACAACTTATAACCAGTGAACGAAACTACTTCCAAGTGATTTTAGTGTTTATTTAGTGAATTTTTAAACTGTGCGATAATTTGTAGCGACATAACCAGGGTCTGCTCGTTGAGCACCATGATTAATTATTCAACATAACCACAAAACCACGTGTAAGTAAATTCATGCATTCAACTAATTACATTTGTGTCCGTATAGAACCTGATATCCACAAAAATGGCTCATTTACCTAAAGGACTAATAAATATCAACAATCTAACTAGTCGATTAACCACCCTGCCATAGGAGGTAAAATCAAATACGAAACGAAGTAGGGACCGCGAGAATATATCATTCTCTCAGAACGATTCAAAAAGAATAGACAGGACAAGAAGACCAGAGGCCTTCTTACTCAAAACCCAGAACAAATTCCAACCCCTCTCAGAGGAAAACGAGGAAATGGAAGTTGACGCGACAAAACAGATAAGTAGTACTATGACCGAAAAACTTATTCGTCCCACTCCCATCGTGCTACACCATAAACCTATCAACACGGAGGAGTTTATAGCGGATGTAAAACCGCTCCTAAAAAGCAAGTGGAACATCCAAAATCTTAGGTCAAACACGAAAATAATAACCACCACCATGGAGGACTACAAAAGTCTCCAAGACATGTGTAAAGCAGCGAAACTTGATTTTCACACGTATGCGCTTGCTGATGACAAGCGACAGACGTTTGTATTAAAGGGGCTAACAAATGTAAAACCAGAACGGATCTTAGAAGAACTCAAGGAACTAGGACTCCCAGCCGAAGCATGTCGGATGCTGGTAAGACAAGACCACGTAGGCACCCTTCCGGAATACCCAAAGTACCGGGTATCCTCCAAAGCGGGAACAAACATGCAGGAGGTGAGGAAGATCACCTACCTGTACCACCATCGAGTGTACTGGGCCAAGTACAGACCACCACGAAGAGTCACACAATGTGGAAAATGTCTTAAATACGGCCATGGGGCCAGGCATTGCCACGGGAAAACCACCTGCGGCCATTGCAGCGAAGGACATTCAACCTGGGAGTGTACTAAAAAGGAAACGGTCTGCAAATGCAACAATTGCGGCAAGGAACATAAAGCAAATAGCGTAGAATGCGATGCTTACAAATACTACACAATGAAGCAGGAGGCTAGAGCTCCAAGAAGGCAACAGGGGCCTCGTCAACCCTGAAAATATCCAGAAGAATCAAGCCAAACCAGACCAAAACCAAGAACTGATGTAAACAATCTCAAAGAATACCCAGCCCTCCCTTCAAAACCAAAAAGATCCCAAGCCCACAGGCTTACACAATTCACCCAAGAACCCTCCGTTAACTTTGCCACAGGTACCGACGCAAGTAACGACTATGAGACGTTCATGAGGAGCTAAATGAATTAAAAAGGTTGGTAGACTGGTTAGGAGACTAAAAAGCGATCTCCTAAGCTGCAACGATCCAGCCAAAACTACACAGCTCCTGATGGAAGCAGAAGCCCTATTCAAATTCGCAAACATTGATGGGTAAATCGTCAAAACAAAAGCTACACATCCTCACCTGGAATGCGACCAGTGTAGTCAACAAGAAGGAAGAGCTTGAAAACTTCCTCGCAGAACAAGACGTCGACATCGCTCTCATCTCCGAGACTTGGCTGAAGGTCGATGTCAAATTTACAATGAAACGGTACCATATATTGTGGTGTTCCGTTCGTTGATTTTCGAATCCACGACAGATATAAATTTTGAAATTTTTTTAATTTTTAACTTTTATTTTCTCGTTACACAAAAATTCTGTTTTTATCATTTGTGATAACTTTTGATAGTGAAATAATTCAATTCTTCAATTTTATAAATTTTTTTTGTTTGATAAAAATTTTTTTTTACAATTCAAAATATGGGTTAGTAAATAAATGTTTTCACTCATAAAGAAATTAATTGCGCCTCTATAATAATTGTTCAGTAGATATAAAAAAGTTCATTTAGTTTACAAATAACATATGCGATTGTAGCATGTTTTTTTTTAAAGTAATAATTTTCACTGTTTAAATGTTTTAAAAAAATGCAAAATACCTTGTCTTTTGTTTAATATTTTGTTTATGTCACTCGATAAACATACCAATTTCATTCGTAGGTTGATTTCCAATTTTTCAAACCAATTGTTCATGAACCAAATCCACAGTCGTTGAATTTTTCAAATAATTCGTGGTTAATTTTGCAACCATCAAATTTTAATAAGATTGACCACTTTTTATCCCTCTTGCTTGTAATTTTCTTTAGTTTCCACTTTGGAAAACCATATAAGGATCCACTTTTATAATTTACTTTGAAATTTACTTTTAACATCCACTTTAAAATCCACTTTTATAATTTACTTTGAAATTTACTTTTAACATCCACTTTAAAATCCACTTTTATAAATCCACACACTGATTGGCAAAATCACCGCTTGGCTTATCGCTCATTTCAGAACGAATTCGTCCATGTCCACTTTGTAGCCGAAATTTCTTTTCCACGCGTGCGCAATTTTTGATTCACGTCCTCTGATTGGCTGACTTGGTTGGTCCTGGCTCATAATTTCAAAATGTGTCCGAAACTGGACGTAATCGAATTTTTGCAAATCTTGCGAGTGTCGGTTCGCGCACTTATGTTTTTTAAAATTCACGCATGACTTTAAACACATCATTTTAAATTTAAATCTTTTTTTATACAAATAACATTTTTTTGATTCTTTTTAATAAAAACAAATCTAGTCCTTTTTGGAACAATACTCCAGACTTTTAAATTTAATAATTTTGAAGAATTATTTTGTTTGTTAAATTTTTGTAAATTGTGTAATTTTGTTGAAGACAGTTCAACGCCTTCGTGGAATTTTAAGAATTAGTAAAGTATTGGATAATTATTGAAATTTCTAAAATCTGGCTTCAATGAAATTTGTATGGTTATTTTGCTAGTATGAATTTTCATATTCCGAAGAATATCCTTTTTGATTATTTATTTTTTTCAAAATTTAAAATAGAATTTAAGTTTGCATGGTATTATGATTTTTAACTTACTGACTAATATTTAGAATTTATTTACAACATTAACTTTAAATTAAAGGTTTCTTGCCTCTCTGAATTTTCAAACTAAAACTTTATTATTTTTAACGAAAACATAAATAGTTAACTGTTTTTTAACTTTTAAAAAAATATTCTGAAAATTTAAACTAAACATAATTTAACTCAATTCAAAATTTTTATGTACCTACATCTTTCTATTAATCGGTTACATTATAGCACATTCTTTTTTTTATGCGTTCATCTGTGTCAATTTTGTTCGCAGCAGTATTTGGTTTAAACGTTTTATCCCATCTCTGGATACTGGTGTGATAAACTACGGAATTTTTATATCTTACTTTCTTATATGTAAAATTTCTCCTTTTCTGTTCATTTCCTTGGTTTTTTCTTATCTTTTCAAATTTAACCATGTTACCAATTTTTTTTATTGAATTTCTTATTGCATTTGGTTTTATTCTTCTTCCTTTCGCTAATCTTTTAACTTTAGAGATTTTTTTATTTAGTTCCCATTTTGTTTTTCTTCCTAGGCTAATGTAGTGTCTATACTTTTCATTTATTAAATTTATTAAATTGTCGCCTTCGTTGAGTTTTACTATTTGAAGCGTTGTTTCGTTGTTGACCTCTTTTCTGTCTTTCTTGTCTGAATCTTTTTCTATTTCTATCCATTCCATCTCTTCCTCATGCATCTTAATTTTCTTATTTGGTACGTCGACCACTATTTTAAATTTTTCCAGAAGATCCATTCCAAGGATACAATCTATTTTCATATTCGGCATAATCATTATCCCGCAATTGTTTTTAAATTTTCCAATGGTTATATTGGCGTTTAAATTTTTATTTATCACTGTGAAAGCTTTATTGTTTGGAGTGATTAATCTTATTAGCGTTGTTTTTATAATTCTATCTTGAAATTTTTCTGGATTCATGACTGTTATAACTTCATCAATATTTTTTTTTAATTCATCTTTTATTTCTTGTGAGCCTTTATCTATCATTTCTTTAGTTTGATCTATTTCCTTTTTAATTTGATCGATATTTATTGCGTTTTGATTAATTATTTCCTTTTTGTTTCGATCAAATTTTTCATCCATTTTTTCCAACAATATTTTTATCATAATATCCATCGTTTCTGTTTTCTGTTCTTCTATTTGTTTTTAAATGTCAAAAGAAAGCTATATTTTACACACAGATAATCTAAATGTTCAATTGATTTTGTCTGATAATCAAACTCTTTTATCAGATCGTGCATAAATTTTATTGAATTTGTCGAATAAAATGTTTTTATTGACCTTAGAAAAATTTTTTGTTTATCGTTAAATTGTTTTTATTTGAATATTCAAAATAGAGCATTAGAATCTTAATATCAGGGTTATCGTGAGGTTTCGTGCCTCGAGTTGGGAGCCAATTTTTATATGCTGTGGTGTTCCGTTCGTTGATTTTCGAATCCACGACAGATATAAATTTTGAAATTTTTTTAATTTTTAACTTTTATTTTCTCGTTACACAAAAATTCTGTTTTTATCATTTGTGATAACTTTTGATAGTGAAATAATTCAATTCTTCAATTTTATAAATTTTTTTTGTTTGATAAAAATTTTTTTTTACAATTCAAAATATGGGTTAGTAAATAAATGTTTTCACTCATAAAGAAATTAATTGCGCCTCTATAATAATTGTTCAGTAGATATAAAAAAGTTCATTTAGTTTACAAATAACATATGCGATTGTAGCATGTTTTTTTTTTTAAAGTAATAATTTTCACTGTTTAAATGTTTTAAAAAAATGCAAAATACCTTGTCTTTTGTTTAATATTTTGTTTATGTCACTCGATAAACATACCAATTTCATTCGTAGGTTGATTTCCAATTTTTCAAACCAATTGTTCATGAACCAAATCCACAGTCGTTGAATTTTTCAAATAATTCGTGGTTAATTTTGCAACCATCAAATTTTAATAAGATTGACCACTTTTTATCCCTCTTGCTTGTAATTTTCTTTAGTTTCCACTTTGGAAAACCATATAAGGATCCACTTTTATAATTTACTTTGAAATTTACTTTTAACATCCACTTTAAAATCCACTTTTATAATTTACTTTGAAATTTACTTTTAACATCCACTTTAAAATCCACTTTTATAAATCCACACACTGATTGGCAAAATCACCGCTTGGCTTATCGCTCATTTCAGAACGAATTCGTCCATGTCCACTTTGTAGCCGAAATTTCTTTTCCACGCGTGCGCAATTTTTGATTCACGTCCTCTGATTGGCTGACTTGGTTGGTCCTGGCTCATAATTTCAAAATGTGTCCGAAACTGGACGTAATCGAATTTTTGCAAATCTTGCGAGTGTCGGTTCGCGCACTTATGTTTTTTAAAATTCACGCATGACTTTAAACACATCATTTTAAATTTAAATCTTTTTTTATACAAATAACATTTTTTTGATTCTCTTTAATAAAAACAAATCTAGTCCTTTTTGGAACAATACTCCAGACTTTTAAATTTAATAATTTTGAAGAATTATTTTGTTTGTTAAATTTTTGTAAATTGTGTAATTTTGTTGAAGACAGTTCAATATATATATAGAAATGATCGACTCACCAACTGTGGAGGTGTAGCCATCATCATTAAAATGTACAAAACGGAGCCAGTGGGTTTTAATTTTATTCCGCCGCTGACTTCCAAATGTACAAAACTGGACTAGTGAATTAATAATTTATTCCACCTCTGAGCCCAAATGTACTTTTCCTACTTACGGGTTAAAGTAATTAACCCCTTTCCGTTGATTTGCTGCCACCAGGATTGTCAGTTGTCCTACCACTTGACTGTGGTAAGCGAGCAGATAATCCAAAGCTCGAATAATTACTTCCTCAAGGGGTTACTTTATTTTGGGTAAACGTGTAAATTTGCGGAAGGCTTCCTCCAAGGCGCAGGGTATTTATGACAAGCAATTACCTCACACTCGTATAAACGCGACAATGTTTATAAGAAAAGATTTATAATTTAAAATTAACTAATTTATTAAAGATAATATAAGACCAATAAAAACAATTGTGTTTACAAACTACATATAGTTATTACAATTTAACTATGTTGACTAATTAAAAAATATATATAAATTTGGAGACAATGAGATAAACCAAATTAGAAAAAAAATAATCTTTTTACAAACTACCGTTTAGTTGAAATTTATGACATATTATATCTGGTTTTACGCTCCTCGGCTTTCGTTAACGAAAGTGAAATTAAATCCTTGGATCGTAGTTTAAATGCCACCTTGATTGATACTTGGTATTAACTTTTAATTTAGGAAACACCGAACTTGCGAATATTATCTTGAATGATTTAAAACAAATTTAATTAAATAAAACAAATATAATAAAATTTATGAGCACTTCTAACACGAACTTGAAATTTAATAGTTTACTTGAATCAACACTGAAAAATAACTGAATTGAATTTCTTTAATTTAATAGATGACCGAATTGATTGAATTACATTTTAGCGTAACCCGAAACTCATACCAGGAGGCTGGCATGGCCCATTTCCCGTATGAGACTCCCTCAGTGAAAGACTCGTGACGACTGACTCGAAAACTCACTAAAGACCCCGATAAGACTCCGATAAGACTCACTAATTTTTCATCATCCTCCCTATTTATTAGATTCCTAATTTTATTGGTAGTGGGGTTGCAGTATGTTATTTAACAAAATGAAGTGCCCCTCTTTGAGACTGTGTTATATACTATTTTACTTTTTACTCGGGGTGGTCTTTTTGGGACCACACATTAAGTTTATCAGTTTAAAGAAATCTTTTAATTTTAACAAAGGGAAATTTTCACCTGCATCCCTAAGAGCTTTTATTTCTATGTTTTGAATTTTACGGTAGGGTATTTATTTCAATAAATGTCATTCTTTTGTATTGTCCTATTTGAGTAGTGCTTTTAAGTTCGGTATTCTTAGCTTTTCTTTAGGTCATTTATTTCAATAAATGTCCATTTTAATATTACTCTAATTGCATTTGACTTTTAACGTTTGGTGTTCCCTATTATTCGTGTACCGACAGCTGGCCCTGCGACACTTGGCCCTGCGACAACTCGCCTCGGACAACTGACCCTAGCGACAACTGGCCCTGGCGACAACTGGCCCTGGCGACAACTGGCCCTTGCGACAACTGGCCCTTGCGACAACTGGCCCTAGCGACAACTGGCCTTGTGACTACTGGCCTCAGTCTGTATCAATTTGCAGAATATTATATATTGTGAGTATCGGAAAGTAATCTCTTTGCCTCTTGATTATTATAACTTGATTATTGCGTTTTGCGTTTTTTTTTGCGACTTAACACCTTAAAATTTAAAGATGCAAATTAACTTCATATTATTTACCGGTAACTCATAAAATTTGGTTTTAGTAGGTAAAAGTTCTCACAGAAATATAAAATTTGGCATCTGGTTAAATAAATAAAGGTGGATCTTCCGAGAACAGGTGGATCTGCCGTTAGGTTAGTGTTAGTTTTTGATATTTCTTTAGAAAACCAATTAAAAACAAATTAATCTTCAGGTAAAGTTAAATCTTTCGCAAAGAGGTGGATCTTCCACCAAGAGGTGGATCTGCCGTTAGGTTAGTGTTAGTTTTTGATATTTCTTTAGAAAACCAATTAAAAACAATTAAATCATCACGTAAAGTTAAATCTTCACGTCAAGTTAAATCTTCCGCAAAGAGGTGGATCTTCCGCGAAGAAGTGGATCTGCCGTTAGGTTAGTGTTAGTTCTTGATATTTCTTTAGAAAACCAATTACAAACAAATAAATCTTCACGTAAAGTTAAATCTTCAGGTAAAGTTAAATCTTCCGCAAAGAGGTGGATCTTCCCCGAAGAGGTGGATCTGCCGTTAGGTTAGTGTTAGTTCTTGCTATTTCTTTAGAAAACCAATTAAAAACAAATTAATCTTCACGTAAAGTTAAATCTTCAGGTAATGTTAAATCTTCCGCAAAGAGGTGGATCTTCCGCGAAGAGGTGGATCTGCCGTTAGGTTAGTGTTAGTTCTTGATATTTCTTTAGAAAACCAATTAAAAACAAATTAATCTTCAGGTAAAGTTAAATCTTCCGCAAAGAGGTGGATCTTCCACGAAGAAGTGGATCTGCCGTTAGGTTAGTGTTAGTTTTTGATATTTCTTTAGAAAACTAATTAAAAACAAATAAATCTTCACGTAAAGTTAAATCTTCAGGTAATGTTAAATCTTCCGCAAAGAGGTGGATCTTCCGCGAAGAGGTGGATCTGCCGTTAGGTTAGTGTTAGTTCTTGATATTTCTTTAGAAAACCAATTACAAACAAATAAATCTTCACGTAAAGTTAAATCTTCAGGTAAAGTTAAATCTTCCGCAAAGAGGTGGATCTTCCCCGAAGAGGTGGATCTGCCGTTAGGTTAGTGTTAGTTTTTGCTATTTCTTTAGAAACCAATTAAAAACAAATTAATCTTCAGGTAAAGTTAAATCTTCCGCAAAGAGGTGGATCTTCCACGAAGAGGTGGATCTGCCGTTAGGTTAGTGTTGGTTTTTGATATTTCTTTAGAAAACCAATTAAAAACAATTAAATCATCACGTAAAGTTAAATCTTCACGTAAAGTTAAATCTTCCGCAAAGAGGTGGATCTTCCGCGAAGAAGTGGATCTGCCGTTAGGTTAGTGTTAGTTTTTGATATTTCTTTAGAAAACAAATGAAAAACAAACAAATCTCCGCGTAAAGTTAAATCTGCCGCAAAGAAGTGGATTTTCCGGTTACTCATAAAATTTGGTTTAAGTAAAAGTTCTCATAGAAATGCAATATTTGGCTTCTGGCCAGTAGTCCAGTAGTCATAAGGCCAATTGTCGCTAGGGCCAGTTGTCGAAAGGGCCAGTTGTCGCCAGGGCCAGTTGTCGCCAGGGCCAGTTGTCGCCAGGGCCAGTTGTCGCTAGGGTCAGTTGTCCGAGGCGAGTTGTCGCAGGGCCAAGTGTCTCAGGGCCAGCTGTCACCAAATCCCTATTATTACATTGAATTTTTCCCATGTTCAATGGGCGATGATAAAATCATATAATAGTTTTTGTCTAGACTAAATGGTAAAATACATTTATGCTATCGTCTCTTTGTTTAAGATACTTTGACCACACACGGAGTTAAATCCATAGGCGTATCATTAAGTGTAATTGATTATTATATATACTAGTATGTTTAAATAATTATGGACAATTTAATCCTTTTACTGAATAATAATTATACCCTAATTTATAAGTAACATGATTTAACATATAAATTCATAAATTCAGCTTTACTCGTTACAATTTCCGGGGAAAATATATATTTAATTAAGAATTAATTTACGCGGGTTGTTACAAAAAAAGGCATCCAGCATGAACCAGTGAAAAAACCAAACACAACCAATATGGAGGTAATTATTCTTCGTGTTAACTCTTTCTTCTTCTTCAAGTGCCATATCCGGTCTCCCGGACGTTGGCGACCTCTCTCCTATGTATGTGTTGTGTGTTTGAAGTATTATCACACACATAGGGGACCTACTGCTTAACGCGGGCTCCGAACCGCGGGAAGTGTATACACTTCATCTCCAGAGAGGCTGTTCCAGGCAGATTACACCTCGGTGGTTTGCCATTGCCTTCCGAGGGGAGACGGTCAGAATAAAGTTTTACTGAGCCCGGAGTCGAACCAGGCATTCAGCTTTAGCAGCAACGCACTTAACTGCTTTAGCTGACAACCGTCTCTTTCCCTTCTTTTATTGTGGGAGCAATCTATCAACCACCAAACATTCCGCTCAATGATGCCGACATAATTGACATCATGGACGCATACCCAAATGTCATCTTAGGGGGAGATTTTAATGCCCATCATCCCACATGGAATTGCCAACATCATAATGCCATCGGTCTTAACTTACGTAGGATCGAACAAAATAGCAACTTTGTCATCAGTTTCCCTGATGAACATATCTACTCACCAACAAGGTCACAACAGCGCTCCGTCGACCATCGACTTCTTCTTGATCAAAGGGATTAGAAGATACAACCAGCCAAAGGTTATTCATGATCTATCGTCGAACCACAAACCCATCTCGTTAACTATTCACCAAGGACACGATTTCTTCACCCGTGACCGTTTCTCAACTGACTGGAAAAAATACAAAGAAATCCTAAATAATAACATCTCGATTAAAGTAGATATCCAAAAGGAAGAGATTGAAGACGCTGTCTCCGAATTTACGAGCAACATTAACAGTGCATATAAAGAAGCTACCAAAACGATCAAAGCCAAAGATATCCAATTTAAATTTGATAAGGAAATCCGAAGATTGAAATCGGAAAGAAACAATGCCACGAAGCACTGGCACAGATCGGGGGATCCACACTATCGCTGGCTCAAAAACCAAATAACTGAAGAAATCAAGAATATTCTGCAAAACACCGTCAGAAAAGAATGGATCGAAAAAACAAACTCGCTCACAATAAAAGACAATACGCTATGGCAAGTGTACAAAGGGCTGAAGAACAAAAATGAAAGAGTGCCCATAATAGAACATGAAAATACCTTCAGCTACTCCGACGAAGAAAAAGCGGAAACGATCGCAAATGTTTTTGAAGCGGCACACCAGAAGACCCAAAATCACCCACTCGCAATGGCAGAAGAGATTAAAAAAAACGCTAAACGATTTCAACAGGTTAAACCAAGTAGTAGAAAATGAAATAATTACGAACGCCAAGCAGATAGCCAGCATAATCAAGCGTCTCAAAAACAAAAAAGCTCCAGGCCAGGATGGAATAGGTAACTTCCAACTCAAGTCCCTCCCGAGAAGAGGTATATGCCAGCTCTACTACATCTACAGAGCCTGCATACAACACGGCTACTTCCCGATGCAATGGAAAACTGCCAAGGTACTTGCCATACCTAAGGCAAACAAATCTAAGAAGCTCGCAACCAGATATCGCCCGACTAGTCTTCTAGCAACTATGAGCAAAGTTTTTGAAAAAGTGATTCTCGAAAAAATAAAGGTGCACCTAGAAGAAAATGATACAATCATCAAAGAACAATTTGGATTCCGATCACAGCACAACGCTACACACCAAGTGGCCAGAATAAAAGAAGAAGTGGTAATGTCCTGGTGTAAGAAGAGAGACACGGGCATGATTCTGCTTGACCTCGAAAAGGCTTTTGACGTTACATTACCACCTAAGACAACGACATTTCAAAGCGACACTCACGAAATTCCTCATCACAACAAACTTTACAACTTTTCCAATCCAACCAAAACATAGTGAGTGACGCTCTGCAAATGTCAAAATTTTTTACTTCATAAACATGTCGCGTTACTTCCAATTCCCATGTAACTTGTAATTCGACTATATTTAATTTAAATAATGCTGGGCATAGACGAACACTTCAAATTCTTCAAATTTAGAAGTGCATTTCTGTCTCAGACATGTTTGTTTGTTTTTTCATAGTTCATTGTTATTTATTTTAATTTGTTATTTGTACATATTCTGTCCTCACCTTCAAAGTTTAAAATACCTAAATTCAGGTTTTTAAAAATTTTTCCTGAAACGAACAAACCTCTATTTCACCAATCATGCCAAACACTGCTAAATTAAATATGGTAGAAAGGGCTAAGTTCCCTATATCCATAACTGTATAAAGTTCAACATAATGTATGTAAGAAACTTACTAATCAATAAATATTTTAGACTAAACTAAACTTTTAATCACTCAAGTGTGAGTCCACAACCACACTGAGAAAAAGGATTGGTGTCTAAAACACAACAGATTTAATTGGAGTAATTTCATTAATATCACATTTGATATAGTAATGTGAACAAAGATAAATGTACTACAAAATTTTTAGTAAATTTATCTCTACACAATCCTCTGTTTGAGCACATTGTTTTAATATTAACAAATCATTGGGTTGATAATCTGTACAAATAAATATTAGTTGATATTACCTTAAGGAAGACGTTACTTTACCTTATTTTGTTTATTTTTACTATTTCTAATTATTGCTGTAAAGATTCGTTTAGATTGATTGTAAATTTCAATATTTTTATAATGACAGCACGCAGAATTCAAAGAAACTTAGACCTTTTATTATAAATGAATACAAATTACAGTAAGCAAATAATATCGTAACTATAACCAATTCTAGTTTTGTATCAGCCTTACATATTATCCGTTCAAGTAAATAGAAACTTATAAATATAGTGTTGGTATGTAAGTTACAATGTGACTGATAGATGGCGCGACATATTTATGTAGCTAGTTATCTTTATACCAATGCTGAATATAAGGACACCTCGATTGTACTTTTAATCACTCCAGTGCATGATACAATGAACTTTTAAGATATGATACTAAGGAGTCTCAATTGCGTTCGGTTCTGCGCATGACGTCACGCGGTAAGGAGACGCGACTTTATTTAAATACAGGTATGGAAATTATATGGCAAATAAGACCAAATAATGAAAATTAGTGATTATTTTTTACTTTAAATCACAAATATTCTGCGTCATAAGGCAGTAAGTACTTTATTTTCGAAATTAAGTACATATTTATATTTACAGCTTTTTACGCAGATTTCAAAAATATAAATAACTCAATTTCCAAAAAACAGAACTTACACTGCCTTCTTCCTTATGACGGCAGTATTGAAATAAAACACATTTAGTAATAAGATTATAAAATAATATATATTTAATAATATCCTAAAAAAGAAACGGTTTACCACAATAAAACATGTCATAACTTTCAATGAAAAGAAAAAATCTAAAAGCATACATTTTAAAATTTCAGAAATTAAATGAAGACCTACATTTTATTTTATAACTATTTAATTTTACAAACTACATTAAGCCCTAAATTTTATTTTATACATTGTCGTGTTTTTATTTATTTTCTTCACTACAAACCAAATAAATTCCCTTACGGTTGATGTTTTGGTCACCAATCAAAAGATAATTTATATGAAATTTTTATAGTTAGCTATAGATCAATTTAATCTACAAACGTCAATGAAATATTTACAAGTAAGCGTTTGAACAAATAATTGTCTCAGGACCGTATCCAGAGTTGTTATAAATCGAAAAATGCAAATCATCAATGAAGTCGAAGACTTAAATATATTATAGCTGTTTCAACTTTAAACACAATTTTTTTATTTTAATAATCTCGTTTCGCACTCTTTCCAATAGTGCATTTCTGTAGCCAACAATTTTCGTCTATTAACTGCACTAAAATCCCACACTTCTGCGCACTTCCATAATTTTATTTTAAAACTTTATAACTTTAGAAATTTTATGAGCAATTGTTAAATCAGATGCGCTAGTAATGTCTAAAAGCTTCTCAATGACATTTTTGTTAATTTCCTTGCCTTCGATTATAAAACCACTATCAACAAAATGATTCCTAATTAATTTAACGAGGTGAGGGACATCGGCAAATACATAAATTCTATGTTCGTTCGCAGGATTTTTAAACCAGGTTTTTTCTGGGGTTATTTCCAATTGATTATGTAATGATCTATTCCCTCCCCCAAGATCACTGACCATACCCACAATTGGGAAACCTATAAAAATACAACGATTAAGAGCAGTTAGGTACATAGTTTGTTAATATTACTCACCTGTATTTTCAACATAATTTATGATTTCAAATAAAAGATCCTTAGTCGTTTTACAATCGAGGTCATAAAATATTGGTTGTTTCCAATTTGAAAATAATCCTCTCAGCATGACAACTTGTGCATAGCTTGATGGCTTTAATGTTTCATCGTTAGCCTTGTCATACAAGTGATTTTGCGAACTTTTATTTCATCGAATGACAATACACATACTTTTTCCATATTGTTCATCTCTTGCAGTTTGATCACATTAAATACTGGTCTTTACGGCTGCAAGCTATTTTCCAAGCCTTACAAAGTCCTGGGTCAGTCGGAAAGCGGAAAAACATCACATCACCTTTTTTATAATTTTTGGCTCCATCATCCATATTACAACCAAATATTGCACACCGCATTATTAATGTAACGTAAATTACTGATTCACCACAAAAAACGAGCAAAAACAATAACACAAAACTGAAAAAATTCAGCTACAACAACTAAAACCGTTATGCGTTCGGAGTTACGTACCACAACAACACTTTCTTACTTACCATGTGACGTGACGTTTTAAACAAGATGGCGCGGGACCTGCGTAATATCATACCTGGTAAATTTATTATATCATGACTCCAGTGTGAGTCCACAACCGGGTTAGTGATGTTATCCATTGTTTGCTTATTAAGTTGTATTGCCAATGTGCTCTTGATAAATTGGTTATGTTGTGATTGTTGTATTTATTCTCTTGTCTACTGCCAACCTTATATTTTTTACAACAACGAGAGTAATATCTTAATCGTGAAGAAAATTTATTTCTACCAAACATTCTCATTCTTTTATAATTATTAACAATTTATTTACTGAACGTTACATTTTGGTAGCTTCTACTAAATGTATTTTTAAAAGACTTATATCTTTTTAAATAGTAATTGTGAATGTTTGTTATTTATCAAATATTTTGTGTGCCCAACATTCTGATATGTTAATAATTACTACTAAATATAATTTTACTGTGAAAATATTCACCAACAAAATACTTTGATTCTAGTAAGATAATATTTGGTTCTCTGTATTCATACTCAGCATTTGGTTACACCAAACGACATTTGTTTTTTATAACCAAACAGTTTTCTGAGTGCAGGTTAGTGATGTTATCCATTGTTTGTTTATTAAGTTGTATTGCCAATGTGCTCTTAATAAATTGGTTATGTTGTGATTGTTGTATTTATTCTCTTGTCTACTGCCAACCTTCCCAATATATAGTGTAAAATATTTTTTACAACAACGAGAGTAATATCTTAATCGTGAAGAAAATTTATTTCCTCCAAACATTCTCATTCTTTTATAATTATTAACAATTTATTTACTGAACGTTACATTTTGGTAGCTTTTACTAAATGTATTTTTAAAAGACTTATATCTGTGATAGTATAGATTAAATAATAATTTGTAGTTAACTTCATTTGCTTATAGTAACCAAATAACTTTTTAAATGTAATTGTGAATGTTTGTTATTTATCAAATATTTTGTGTGCCCAACATTCTGATATGTTAATAGTTACTAAATATAATTTTACTGTGAAAATATTCACCAACAAAATACTTTGATTCTAGTAAGATAATATTTGGTTCTCTGTATTCATACTCAGCATTTGGTTATACCAAACGACATTTGTTTTTTATAACCAAACAGTTTTCTGAGTGTACTTTACCCTTAGGTTAAGTACCCAGTTACCTGGGTACTTAACCCAGTTAACAAACCCTTACTTACTTACAGGGCCGGGCTGGCCTGAACGTTCCTACACCCTTGGACCGATCTCAACCAAATTTTGCACAGTTATTATTATGGTCCACCCTGTTCGGCCTTCGGCCTCACAACTATGCCCTTCACGGATCTATTATGGTCCGCCTTGTGAAACCGAAGGCCGAACAACTATGGCCTTCACGGATCTATTATGGTCCGCCCTGTGAGGCCGACGCCCGAACAGCTATGGCCTTCACGGATCTATTATGGTCCGCCTTGTGAGGCCGAAGGCCGAACAACTAGGGCCTTCGCGGATCTATTATGGTCCGCCCTGTGAGGCCGAAGGCCGAACTACTATGGCCTGCATTGATCTATTATGGTCCGCTCTGTGAGGCTGAAGGCCGAACAACTATGGCCTTCACGGATCTATTATGGTCCGCTCTGTGAGGCCCAAGGCCGAACAACTATGGCCTTCACGGATCTATTATTGTCCACCCCCTGTGAGGCCGAACAACCATGGCCTTCACGGATCTATTATGGTACGCCTTGTGAGGCCGAACAACTATGGCCTTCACGGATCTATTATGGTCCGCCCTGTGAGGCCGACGCCCGAACAGCTATGGCCTTCACGGATCTATTATGGTCCGCCTTGTGAGGCCGAAGGCCGAACAACTATGGCCTTCGCGGATCTATTATGGTCCGCCCTGTGAGGCCGAAGGCCTAACCACTATGGCCTTCATTGATCTATTATGGTCCGCCCTGTGAGGCCGAAGGCCGAACAACTATGGCCTTCACGGATCAATTATGGTCCGCCCTGTGAGGCCCACGGCCGAACAACTATGGCCTTCACGGATCTATTATTGTCCTCCACCTGTGAGGCCGAAGGCCGAACAACCATGGCCTTCACGGATCTATTATGGTCCGCCCTGTGAGGCCGAAGGCCGAACAACTATGGCCTTCACGGATCTATTATGGCCGCCCTGTGAGGCCGAAGGCCGAACAACTGTGGGCTTCACGGATCTATTATGGTCCGCCCTGTGAGGCCGATGGCCGAACAACTATGGCCTTCACAGATCTATTATGGTCCGCCCTGTGAGGCCGAAGGCCGAACAACTATGGCCTTCTCGGATCTATTCTGGGTCTAGATGGCTAAGGGCGGCGAATGCCGCCCGTGCCCGCTAGTAACGTTATAAATATTACATCGCGAATTTTGCTCAGTAGAAGTTGCGGTTATAAATTGGGTTAGTTATCTACCCGTAAATTGGGCCAAAAGATTATAAGGGTCCCATGTAAATTGGGCCAGACACCACTCGTAAGCGTAACATGCACGAAAGGGGACTGTTTTGTCATTATTTTTTGTTTTATTCGATTTTTTGGGGGTGAAACGTAAAAGTTTACTGCCCCATACCGCTACTATACTTTTTAATGCTATTTCAAGGTTCTCGTAAGTTCCCGGTTTCTTTTATCCCGGTTTTCTTGATGGAAGGCGCTTGTCGTATGTTTAGCCCATAGAGGTATATATTAGAACTACTGGAGGCACCACTTGCATATTTATAATCCCTATAAAGAAAAAACGGTCCGATTTTACTGGCGTTCCCCCACTCCTTAAAGGTATAAACTCGACTTGACAGCAGTAGTTTTTTAAGTTTTACCAATTTTAGTTAAAGAGTGGTGTGTTTTTGTGAATTTAACTATTTCTTAAGTAAATTATCTAGTAAATTGTTGCTTTTTTAACCTAAAATGGTTAATTTGTAATAGTTAAAATGTAAATCAAACACAGATCATCTAAATTATAGTCGTGACGGTGGCTTTTGTTCTTTTACAAAATATGTAAGCAGAGGGAAACTAAAATTATGGCGTTTTCTACTCGACATTTGAGTGCGCACTGAGTGCACATTTTACTGCACTTTTTTCATGTAGCGTTTTTCACTCGCGTTTTTAGTACACGCCCATTTTGCACCGACACGGTGTTTCGTTTTCTACTGGGCTATAAAATTGCACTCAGTTCAATTGCAGTGCAAAATTTCTACCCCGGCTCGTAGGGTCAGTGCAACAGTTTCAGTGCAAAGGCGTGGCCTACGGTGTTGATAAACAACATAAAAATTTGTGGTTATGTTAATAATTGTAGTGAATGTAATCATCGAAATAAGGTAAAACTTTAAGTTTTTGAGGCCTGCCTGCTCTACCTGAGCACCAGTCACAAAACTTAACCAAACAAAAACTTTAATCTTACCTGCACCTCGGGAATTGACTAGCGACGCTTTACGGCCTAGCTCTGCGGAAAGCAGATAGGGGGGGTCAGGCGTGCCCGGAATGAATACCGGCACCCTCGAACTAAACTCAAACAAAAGGCGCCACGCCCTTATGTCGCTAAAGTAAGGTGTTTTATTGAAAGGGCAAAAGCTTATGAAATAAAACAACTCCAGTGCCGATAAAAGTTTAATTCTGTTAAGTGTTGAGCTTAGGTTTATGTCCCAACAGTGGACCAAGACAAAGTAATCGGCTATGATGCCACACACAGCTATGCACACAAATATCAAAAATGTGTCAAAACTAATCAATACAATTATTGTAAATAATTTATCGATATCAAAAAAAATTGTAATTTTACTACCTATTCAGATCTGATAAGGCGCAAATGTAAATAGTCAAAAAATTAACAAGGGGATAAATTCCCTTTTCAAAATTTAAGCAAACAAGATCAGTTAGGACGATCTTCTTTCTTGATAAATCACGTTTATTCGGCGCAATACGCACAGCACAAAAACAGAGTCGAAGTGTATCTCACTTCTCAAAAAAATTAAAACAAAACGCTCACCCAAATTATATCTTGGCCGTGAACCCTTGATTTGCCTGTTGCGATACGCCACTGGAATGCCTTGACGCCACTTGACACGATGATGTTACGTCAAATGTCAGATATAAATTATCAAGACGGGAGCTGATATATTCGTCGTAGATAAATTACCAAATAGTATCCAGATTTTAATTGTACGGAGTGGCAGATGTACGCCACCGATTGATTACCAAGATATATAACAGTAAGTCGTAATCAACGTATGTAAGCAGCAAACTAACCATTAACCAAAATTTCAAAATTTTCAGGCTAAAAAAAAGCGTTATCCGCCGAAGCGACCGATCCAAGAATTGCTTATACCAAGCCAATTAACAGGATCGTGAGATTGTTACCCGTTATGATCCAGGAACACCTGACTTTGGTAATTACTAATTACACAAAAAAACGCTGTAACCAATCTGCTTTTTACCTGAATTTTTACTTAATTCAGCTAACAACACGTTCACTTGCTTTCAATCTCTATCTGTTACTTGCTATCTACTGGTATCAAATTGGCCTTGCAAATTCTATTCAAATTGAACATTCAAAAAGAATTTTGATCTACAGGGTAGGACGAAAGTAAAGGTAAGCTAGAAAATTAGTCTTACACAATCCTAATAAAATGTAAAATTTCAGGTGATAACCAGCGTAATAATTCTGTAACCGACTAAATGTCTTAAGGACGATTTGAGCCGGCTACATTTTACCTTACCTTTTAATTGAATATAAGTGTAGTGATCGGGCGCTTCTATGTCTACCATTTTATTATTTATTAAAAATTGAACGACGAGTCTCGTATCTTCCATCATAATTATTTACACTGATGGATATCAAATAATAAATTAAAATATAAACAAATAACCGAAATAAACAAAAACTCCGGAGTTTTTAAATATACAGAGCAAAATAATGCACTGAAAACGAAGTTTATGTTTCACTGGCGGTGCAATTTTATGCACGGTAATCAAAACTAAAGAAGTGCAATGACGTATGAGCACTTATCCAGTGCGCACTGCACATTAGCGAGTAGAAAACGCCATTAGTTTCAGATGAAACTTTTAAAATAATTAAATCATGTGAAAGTTCGTTTAATTATTTAGTAATAAAAAAAGATGGATTGATAAAAAATAACTTTCGCACTATTTTAATTAATGATGTAAAACGAAAATTATTTGACAAAAATCCGTTTGGAAAAAAGCCCATCCGATATGTGACAGTGGCATTTCTCATGAATGGGAGTTAACAAATTTAATTTGTAAATTATTTTTTAATTTAAGATTACATACTTACAGAAAAAGGCTGACAATTTATAAAGTATTGCAGGGCAGTTCTGTAAGAAGTAAACTTACAAAACTAATTTTATTCAAAAATGTATAATTGCTTCTTTTTCAGTGTTTTATAATTTATTTGCTATGTATTTTTTATTTTGCAATTCTATTTTTGTGTTTATAAAGAAAATAATTATATAGTTTTTTAAAAATAATATGTGTATTTTTAATTAAAAACCACATTTATTAAAACTACAATTATTTTAATCATTTATCACATCCTAATTTCTTATAATTCATTTATTTAATCGTTTAAACATCATTTATCCTATGATTATGCACTACAAGATTTAAACCGAATCCTTTAAGGAGTGGGGGAAGCGTAAACTTACGTCGGACCGTTTTGTTGCATCT
Organism: Podabrus alpinus; assembly: GCA_932274525.1. Taxonomy (NCBI): domain Eukaryota; kingdom Metazoa; phylum Arthropoda; class Insecta; order Coleoptera; family Cantharidae; genus Podabrus; species Podabrus alpinus. Next base: position 34,254,953 of record OW026452.1, read on the forward strand.
AGTGGTGCCTCCAGTAGTTTTAATATATACCTCTATGGTTTAGCCCAGTAAACCAGAGTCAAAATCGCCCTGGAGGAGTGCAACGCGGAGCGGCGCTCCGTAAGGGTAGGTTTTGACGATGGATAAACCTCCAAATCGAATGCACACCTAAAAAACCTAAAAAAGAACACCTAAAACGTACATTGGGTTTTTAACAAATTTTGATTGGTATCATATTTCTCATCATTTTTGTCACATTAATGATAAAAAATAATGTACGAGCATTACATACATTTTCTTTATTTATTTTAAAAGTTTATTTGTAAATTACAATTTTGTGTTACTTTTATTTTTCAATAAAATGCATTTTCTAATGAAATAATTTTTTTAATCTGCCTATTGTATCTACTTTACTAATACTTTTTAAATCCTTACGAATAACCATCGGTGGAGTTTACGGGTGGTAAACTGTGACCATTTCGGCAGTGAGGATTTTCTCTAGACCATCGGTGGAGATTACATACGTCCTATTGGATAACTTACGGACCCTTACGTAGGGGGGGGGGCGACGTATTCCTTACGTAAGTTTCTAAAAATATTTTTTTAAATTAAATTTAAAAATCAAATATAATATTTGATCAAAAATCAAATATATTGAAATATATTGCCGTGAATTGATAAATATTAATTTTAATTTATATCGCGGGGAAAAATAGAACGGCACTTGTTTCTTTCCTCCGACTAGCTCAAAAATTGGACTCTATAGGGCGTAAACTGGGTTCAGCGGAGTTACGAAACCACACTCCACTATTCCAAATTAAATTGAATATTGTGTCAATGAAACAAACAAATCGCTTATACCTGGAGCTTACCTGTGCTCCGAAATGCTGTGGAAACTTATTAATAAAATTAACTAGAATTTTCTCATCCATAAACTGTTTTTTTTTATTCACACACAAAATCTTAAATTGAAACAGAATTATGATTCATGATATTAACAAAGTAAGTTTACAAATTATTGTTATTACCTAATCTAAAATAAAACCCCCAAAATCTAACACGTTTGTTTAAAAATGAAAATTGTCTGCGATCGCTTTTTAATAATACACGTAAAATCTTTATCAGTCTTACCATACTGATAATAATCACTTTTGGATCGTAGTCGGGAATTGATGTCCATGCGTATGCAGTCATCACCAAGGTTCGCATCCGTATCGTGAATCCAATTGTAATAAGTCTCCATTAAAACAACCAACCATAAATACTTGATAAATTGTCTTCCAGATATTATAATATACTCGCAGATAACCATTTCACTTCTCTTAATTTTTGTTAATCATTACTAATCTTCAGGAAACTTATCACCAAAAAATCTCATATCTTCAGCGGTACCAAAATTTATACTTCGTTGCAAATTCAAATGAACAAACTACGTCCTTATTTATTGATGGACGACACACGGGGAGAGTCCCCTTAACAAAATTCATACATCCTCTCTTGTTCGTGGACACTGCGAGAGTCCAATTAACCAAAATCAAATGATCACGTCCTCACTTGTATACGGACGCTGTGAAAGTCCTCGTTCCTCGCTCTTTTAGCCCAATCTTCACTTTTTCTCCCTTCCAATTCTCGAGCAAGCGCAATTCGAAACCTCCATACTTTCAAATTCAAAATTTTCTTTCAATACGGATCTTTTCACTATTCCCGACTTATGCAGGTTCCATCAACTCGCTACTATTTAACGCCACTTCACTTGTCTTTATTATTTTAGCCATGATTTGAGCCTAACTAATTTACAAATTGTTTCCACTTAATTTGTTATTTATTATATGACCACATGAGCTACTTCATCATTCTGCCTCTGTTCATACACATTTTAGTAACAGATTATCTGGTGAAGAAAATTCTATTCCAATGGCTCAGTGAATTTAGTCAAAACAGCTAAAGTTCGAAAGTACATGCCAGATTCAGGTATGATTGTCAACAAATTTTAATATTTCGATAATAAATCTTAATTTTGTAGTAGACGTAATTTCGAATTCAACTGACCCCCATTTGAAGCATCGCAATATAGTACTTAAAAATCATTAAACATAGTGGCACAATAGATTATTATTCATATTTTATAAATACATGGGGTGGAGAGGGGGGGTCAAAATTACTTTTTTTTTAAATAATCCTTACGTAAGATGTGGGGGGTCCACAATCTTACGTACCCTTACGTGGGGGGGGGTTCCAAAATTACAAAAATCGTCCTTACGTAATTAATGGACGACCCCCAAGGTGTATAATAAATTTTAGCACAAAAATTTACTTCAAGGTCTTGAAGTAAAAATTATCAAAATTCGAAGTATTTTAACTATCAATTATTAGTAAGTTTTAGGAAAACAGTTGTGGAATATTTTATTACAATTTCTCAAAACGATATTACATCAAACTTATAGTAAAATGTACTGCAAAATATTTGCTATAACGTTGAAGTAAATTTTAATAAATTATTTTTCTATGTGTAGGAAGTATAGATAGGTGTTTAGTGCGTTAGTGAGATAATTTTTGCGTGAGAAAAATTTTAGCTTTGCTTCATCACAAACCCGTCCTCTTCGTACTTTTGAGGCAATTTATGCATTACTTCATAGTAGTTTTTGCTGTATGTACCTCCAGGCGAGGTATTCGCGCCTTATATTAAAGAAACGCTACCTATTTATTCGGGAAAAACAAATATTGAATAATAAAAAAATAAAAGTCCAATGTACACAAACACATTTGCAAATATAGGTAAAGTTAATTTCATACATTCATACATAAGTTAATTTCATACATTTTGGTAAATTATTGTCGATTGAATACTTTGCTACCTTTCAAAGCAATATCTTGACTCTTATTTAATACGATAATGAAATAAAAAAAAGAATTGCCCATCACTTTAATTTTTGGTACAGATTTACAGAAATTAGATAGATAATAATATACAAAATCTACTTATCTGGCATTTTAAGCATTTGACAGTTAAACTGCAATCTGTTGTTTTACTTCTAAATAAATGAATTTTATTTGTTTCTAACCTATTTTCACTCTATTCAGTCGTAAAGTTTTTAAAAATTTGTTTTAGTAAATGAATACTTCGCTAGTTATACAGGGCGTATACACATACACGTATGCACTATTGCCAATTGATACCCGAGATCCATGTTGGTCACTTTTTTTATTAGAATGACAAAAACAACTCGCGTGAAATAATTTAGATCTAACTAAAATTTCAATTTATAAATCAAATTTAAACAATACAATATCATAACGTACTCATTGTATAAATGCAAGATTTTAAGATGCAAGGTTAGTAGGTTGCTAATTTTTTTGACCGTTATACTAATATCACATTTATTATTGTCGGGTTTAAAATTGTATTGATATTTTAGTCATATTTTTTTTGTTGGAGTTTTGAAGACATTGCTTGGCGTCGAAGTATCCAACATGGATCTCGGATATCAACTAGCAATAGTAGGGGTATTCACTTCACTTCGTACTTTCGTCGTAAATGGCGTAGATCTCGATTTTCGTAAACTTCGTAGAATTTTTGGTTTACGAAATCTACGCTCTCGTTGATGTTGGCTGTGGTTGGTAGCAGTTTCGTAGATGTGGTACATATACAAAACATAACCTAATACAATTACTAGTTAGTATGAGTTCTTAAATGCCTTTTCAAGTTTTCTTTCTGTGCACACTTGTAGTCACATATTTTACAAGAAAACGGTTTCTCCCCCGTGTGAGTTCTTAAATGCACTTTTAAATGTTCTTTCTTTGCACATTTGTAGTCACATATTTGACAAGAAAACGGTTTTTCCCTAGTGTGAATTCTTAAATGCATCTTTAATGTATCTTTCCGTGTAAATTTGTAGTTACATATTTCACAAGTGAACAGTTTTTTATCAGTATGAATTTTGACATGCTTGTTGAAAGCAACCTTAAGAGCACACCCGAAACCACATATTTTGCAAAGAAATTGTTTCTCATCCACAGGAGTTCTTAAATGCAGTTGTAATAAAGGTTTCTCCTGCATTAAATGTTCAGTATCGTCCTCTTCTTTAATATCGATGGAATGATGCAAGTCTTCTAAATTAAATTTGACATCGTTCAATTCTTCGGTTTTAATGTCGGATGTATGTAAAGTTTCTAAATCTTGCTTATACGTTTCCACATTTTCTAACTTTACCGAAGTATTCATTTTATCGCTATGTGTAGCAAATTCCATTAGAACGAATTATGACTGCTCTTGAAATGGTACACAATCACTTTTCTTGCAATTACACGTTGTTCTACGTCGACGACAAGTTTAAAATGGCGACTGTCATTGCAAAATTTAGCGCCATCTACTGCTAGGGATGGGCAGCTTCCTTGTTAATATAACTTAAAAATTCAAAATTAAGCAAACGATTCGAAGATTTAAAATTATGTTGTTGTTTTAATATTTCTGTTAACTGTAATAGAGCCCCCGCAGACTGCAGACTTTCAGCCGGCCGATAGTTTGGTCGGTTTCTTATGCTCGTACTAATAGTCGAGAATTGATCTCGATTCCAGAATTAATTCTGCTGTTGCTATGAATAGCATAAATTTCAGTGATCTGATTGGTAGAAACTAGAATTAATTCCGGAATCGAGATCAATTCTCGACTATTAGTACGGGCATTAATCAGTATAAAGATGTATGCAAGTGCGAAGATTATAACGATTCGGTATCGGCCGATAAAAAAGTTTGATGGGCTACACGCATGCTACACGATTGGCTTCAAACTAAACTGTCGGCGAAATATCGGCCAACTGCTAAATCACTATGACGCTATTCCACGCGCGCACACACGACGATTGTAAACGCAACGAACACAGCTGTCATTGCAGGCGCAAGCGCGGTAATTTCAAATCGTATCTGGAACCCTTTAAGACCCAGGCACACTATAGTGGGCATAGGTTTTATTATATTAGACAAAACAGAGGCACTACTGGTATTGGGTAGAAGGAAGTGTGACGTAGCCCCAATCAAGATCCAGGGCTGCGAGATCACACCCGGGGTAACCATCAGAATCCTGAGCGTAACCTTTGACAAATATCTGTGCTTCAAGCAACATATAGTAAACACGGCCGGGAAAGCGATCAGAATGGCAACAACACTGGCGCGACTGATGCCAAATATGAGGGGAGCAACACCCACTAAAAGAAGAGTACTGGCGTCGGTGGTAAATTCCATCCTGCTGTACGGGGCCCCGGTGTGGAGAAAAGCCATACAAGTAGCGAAATACAGGAAACAATACGAGAGAGCGCAAGGAAAGATGGCCATCAGGGTGTGCTCCGCGTACAAAACAGCGTCGACGGAGGCACTACTGGTGCTGTCGGGAATGCCACCGATAGACTTGCTCGTGGAAGAAAGAAGCAACAATTATGAAACCCAACAAGACCAAGTAGGCAGGAACGAAGAGAGAAACAGGACGATCCAGAAATGGCAGGCCAGGTGGGAATCCAGCCAGAAAGGAGCATGGACTAGGACTCTCATCCCACAAATAATTCCGTGGCTGCAGCGTAAGCATGGGGAAATTGGATACCACCTGACACAGGCATTGGTAGGACACGGGTGTTTTAACGCCTACCTACACCGATTCGCAATAAGAACAGATCCAAAATGCAGATATTGCCCGGCAGACGACACAGCTCAACATACCATTTTTGAATGCAACAGGTGGGATGTGTGTAGGGAAATGCACGGGGCACAAGGAATTACCCCACAAAAACTGATCGAAGAAATGCTAGAAAATGATGCTAGGTGGAATGATCTACAACAAATGATCGAAACGATTATGACCACTAAAGAGGCAGATGAAAGGGAAGAGGAGGCCTAGCTGCCTAAACAGAAGAACTTGATAGCGCAATACCTGAAACATCCGGAAGAGATACGCGAGTGAATCCCGGATGCGCAGTCACACAGGAGGAGTGGGGTTTTAGTCGGTAGAAATCCGACACTACCACTCAAATTACTTGGGTGGTGTCTTTTGAAGATTTCCCCACTCCCGACGCACACAAAAAAAAAGAAAAAAAAAGTTTTGTTATATTATTCTATGGTTATTGATAAAATTATAAGCTAGATAGAGGTGATTTTTAAATTAAAAACGCACGAGAAATCCAATAAAAATATTACAAAAATTCCATTAGCTACACAAACCATCATATATTAATATAAATATATGAAATATGAATTAATATGAAATATGATCAAAATTGCAATTAAAATTTTTTTTTAAATTACACAATTTTGGTTGAGAATAATTCACCCAAATAGCCTTATAAACGCCTAAATTTTTTTCTCTGGTAGTTATCACATTGACCTTGTTGTACAAACATTCGCCAGCTGTTTAAATCTATTATCACGCGTTTTATCACGTTTTACCTGTATAGTGTGCATTCATATTGCAATTGTGTGCTAAAACATATTTTATTTCATTAATTTTTAGATTTCTTATGGGCAGATCCATCTGGTAAGGAACATCAAGTAACAGGTGGATTGGGTTTTCTGCAGCAGCAGGAACCTCCAGCGGGAATGTTTTGAAAACGCCGCTAAAGTGTTCAGCAAATGCATCAGCCTTCTCTTGCTCGCTATGGGTCCAAACTCCATATCTTGTTATAACTGGGAGATCTGTTTTCTGTGGCTGTCCAATTTTACGTGCAATTTTCCATAAAGAATATTCGGTTGATTTTGTTGCCGATAGATTTTCCAGAAAAGTTTTGACGCCTTGATTTTTGTGATCAGCGAGCATTTCTTTTAAATTCTTGATGGCTCTATTTAAATTAGTTTTATCGCTTGGAGCGCGAGTGGATTGCCAACGTTTTCTGAGTTTTCTTTTTTCAATGGGTTTTATTTTTATATTGTTTGATACGAATCCGGGTTTGGTTGTTTTAAGTGTTTCAGGAGTAGCACGCCATGCAGCCTGTTGTATCGATTTTGTCAGGCATTCAACCGTTTCATCGATGTCTTGCTCTGTTTTAAGTGAGACATTTGAATTTATTTGGTTAGTGAGAATATCCCTAAATTCGTCCCAGTTGGTATTGTGACGGATTTTTGAATCCATCACTTACGTTCTACCCTATATATCATACTAATTGTTTTAAAGCGCATGATAACTGCGCCGCGTGGGGGATTATTCAAACTGCGCGGAGGAAGTATTGGTTCAGCTTTTGAACAAGCAGGAGTCTTCGTTCAGCTCTTCAGCGAGAAACAAGCCTGGTGTGAACTTTCAAACGAGAAGGTCGATTTTTGTATCTGCTGTGAAGTGATCGTGGGTTTGGGTTCCGAATTTAACGGGACATGGAATGGATATATTGTTTGGAATATTGTTTGTTTCCCAAACTCAGTAGGGGTTTGTAGATATATCCGTTGATGAGAGATGGTGGATGCTTCCCGTATCTTACGTTTCTTGTCGAGTCCCATTGCCCATGCTTTCTTTGAAGGATTGGTATCCGTTCAAACTGGCAAGTCACAAAATTTGTTGCTAATTACTTCGCAGATGTATACATTAATCAACTCGGCCAATTTTGCTTCGAACACCTGGAGTTTGCTATCGTTGTATGTTGAAATAGATTTTGTTCTAGTTTCAATGAATTATTTCTAATTACATCGTTTGAATTCGCCCTTGGCTAATTAATGTTTTTAGTGTTTTAACATTTTGGGTGTTTCTTTTGCCTTATATTTTGCTTGGAAAGTTTTGCCAAGATTATGATTTGTATGCAGGTTTTGTGTCTGCATAAAATTGATAAAGGCAATCTAATCTCTTTTGCGCTCGCACGCGTGGAAATAGATATGAATGCTATCTTTGTTGAATTATTAATTATGAATTATAATGTTTTCGTTAATAATTTTATTTAAACTACGTATATTTAACTAGTTACAATCGTGCAGTGCTGGCTTAATGCATAGGCATAGAGATTCCAAAGTGGTCGGCATAGTTTCGAATCTTGTATTTGAAATTATATGCAAAGGTTTTTACTTCTTGGCCATGATTGACCAAGCCGTTGGCGTTCCATACTGATATTTTAAGTTTTTTTACTGCCATCACAACATTTTTGTGACTAGGGCAGTGAGGAGATCCATCATCTTGTCCATTTTCTCCATCATTCTAGTCAACATGATTTCCAGGTTGTTGTTTGACTGTTGATTAGCTGGGATTGTGTTGATATACTGTTGTTGACTATTGATCGTCTGCGGCGTTTCAGCTTTACCTCCTGCCATTTGAGCGTAAGAAAATCCTGGGTGGATAATTTGTTTATTTTCGACTTGAAGTATTCTTTGACGTAGTGGAGGATACAGTTTCTTTTGGAGCGCCTTATATACTGAACATTCTCTGTAGTTGGCTGGGTGGTTCTCCCCGCAGTTAACACACTTGACGTCTCCGTTACGTTCTTTTCTTAGACAATCTTCTGTGGCATGGTTTCCCGTACATTTTACGCATCTTGGATTTCTGTGGCAGTACTTTTTGGTGTGCCCAAAGTGCTGGCACTTAGGACATTGAGGCACCTCTCGTTTAGGGTGTGGGAGTTCAACTTTTACGATATAGTTTAAAAATTTTGTCATACTATAAATGTCTTTGTTATTCGGATTTACAGCTAGCTCTACATTGAAGAGAGGAAGATTTAGGTTTGTTGTTCTCTGTCGAATGTTGGAGATATGTTTAACAGTATGTCCCAATTTTTCAATAGCATCCTTTAACTGTTTATTCTCTGTCGATTGATGAATAATTCGAACAACCACGCGAAAACTTGGTTCGTTTTTGAGTTGGTAAGTATTGAATTTTGTCTTTTTCGCACTTAAATCGTCCACTATTTTTTTGTAACATTCAGGGATGTGTGGTTGAATTTTCACTTGGTTATTATACAAGCTTTTCATCATATACTCGTTTGGTGCGGTGATGTTAAGAAGATCATTTAATGGATTGATGTTTTCCACCCCTTCCACAAATATTGGTGGTAGTTTAGTTACTTTGGGTATGTTTGATGTAGTATCTTCTGTTTCTGGTGTTTGATCTACTGAGATCGTCAGATTACTAAATCTATTGGCAGTAGGAACTGAATTGCTAAGCCAGTAGTCCCTTAGGGACGATTGTTTGGCCAATCTTTCCTGTATTTCTGGGCTGTTTTCGTTTCTTGGTCTTTTTTATATTTAACATTAATCCACTCAGTAGTGGAATATGGATATACACCAGATGGTCCCTGAATCGAAGGATACTGGTAGTTTAATGATGCCATTGTTTGGGGCAGATACGGTCCTGTCTGAGTTGTTGTATATTTTGAGAAGTGAAAAACCTCTCTCCCGCGGATGCAGGATCGAGAAATCTCCTCCCACGCGAAGTGGAAAACCACCTCACTTTTTTAACGTGGGGAGCCCTGGATGGAATAAACTAGCTCTTATGATGGTAACGTCGGTCTGCGAGGGACGTGGGTCCAGATCTCTATATCTTACTAAAAAGGTTATAAGTATCCCCTCTTCCAGGGAAATAAAAATCGGTCTGATTTTAATTAGTTTTAATGAACAACAATATTCAAAAACACTACACAAAAAAATAACAATTGACAAATGGCGACAACCTTTCGGTGGTGAATACAAGAATTGCTGACTTCTGAAGGAAGCCAGATAAAAAAACAATTGCGTGAATCAATCCTCCCGTGGGGAGGTCCGGCGAACAAAAAATCTGAGATGTCAAAATAAAACACCTCTTTGTGACGTTAATTAAAATACTCGTAATGTAAACAAGGCAATCGCTACCCAAAACAGATTAGAAAGTAAAATTGTCTTACCTAAGTACTTGGCAAGCTCACACAATCGAAGATGACAGGTACCCCAACCTGCTTGGATGGATTGCCCACGAGAACGGAAGTTGAATTGTCGTCCGCTAAACCTCGGTCCACCAGGAAGAATTGCACGCCTCGAATGATTCCAACAGCGACCCCACGACTCGGTGGTAGGACAATGGCTGGACTTTTCCACCCCAAAGAGTTATTCCAAAATACTCTGGTCTCTTCCACCCCAAAGAGTTATTCCAAAATACTCTGGTGTAATGCTGGGTTCCAAAATGAAATCCAAAATCACTAGCACGGTTGACGCAGGCTCGCTCGATTAATCGGCAGGAAGTGTCACAAAAAAATTAACGCAGTACGACGACAACGAATGGCAACGGACACGACGATAAATTTGACTAATAGCACTAACTGACAAAAGCAGGAGGATGGTATCTCAAAATAATTCGGAACGCTATGTTGACAATCTTGTCACTCTCCCAAATCCCGATAGAGGGCGCAAGAGCATGCGCAAAGTGCAGTCTGAATAAAATAATCGGGCACACAAAAAGATGTCGATCGACTTCCAGATGTCAAAACGAAAATGTGCTACGGTAAACTTCCGTATTCAAAAAAATATGTCAGCCTCACCCCCGTGTACTCGATGTAGATATTAGTTAACTCGATGTATTAATATTCACTTGCAATAGCAATAAAATGAACTTATACTGCAGCAGTACACACACTCCGAACTATATGCTTTGGCCGTCAGAACAAAAGTGAACTTACATTCAACATGGCGGACTCGTCATGCGTATCCACGGAAGAACGAAAAATGGGAGTGGAAGTGTGTATGGACCCGTCTCAATAATTTTGAATAAAATTGGCAGTGGTCAACTAATTATTGTTTTAGGTTGATTGATAACGGATAGAAGATATAAAAATCCGTTATAATTTGTAGGGTATTAGGATCATAGTAAATACGTGCTTGAGCTGACTGGGGTATATTATAGTGTGCATTTGCCATATTATTATTGCTGACCTACATACTTTTTGTTTGATAGTTGTAATTTGTTTAACCTCACTTTACGCACTTCCCGAAAATAATTTGTAAGTGTACAAGTGTATTTGTACGACGAGAGACAACAAAATAAAAATAATCTTTTTGCAAATTTACCGTTTTTGATTTATAACATATACCTTTACTTTCTCTTCTTATTCGCGAACGAGTGTTTGCATAGCGCGGACGTGCCGGATAACGCTCCCTTATCAGTAAACTATACAAACGTTTAAGTAATAAAACATTTCAATATTTATTGAAATATTTACTCAACGAATTGCCAAATCACCAACTATCGAAGTTAGATATTGATATCACATGACGCACTTCTTAGTGCTGTCAAATAAAAATGAACGAAGACGAGGATGAAGACGACGGGGTTTTGGACAGTTCCCAAAAGCGAAAGATTAAAGATAGATCACCAACGGAAGAAGAGCCCCAAAAAAGATACCACTGGTCATCATCACAAGAGAACCTTCGGCTTCTTAAGCAAAACAGATTCTACATACTATCGCAGCAACAAAACGTGGTGAGTGACGTACCTTCCTTATCTTCCCAACCATCCATTAAACAACCAACGAAACCCGAAATTAAAATACCACCTATTTTTCTACTAGCACAAAATAATTATAATGAAGTTATAACAGACATTAAAAAATTAATAAAAGGAAATTTCACAACAACATCCAGCGCAAATCGAATGCGAGTAAACGTTACTGAAATCGAAGATTTTAGAGTTCTAACTAAGTACTACAAAGATAACAACATTAATTATTATTCTTATCAGGACCCCACAAACAAGACATTATCAATCGTAATCAAGCATGTGCCTTACTCACTAACTAACAACGAAATTCATGAAACACTTAAGAATCTCAAATATCCTGCTATTAAAGTCACTCGACTGCTTAACAAATACCGAGAACCGACTCAGACAGTAGCAGTAGAACTTGAGGATAATGACACAGCAAGGGAAATATTCAAATTAGAAAAGCTTAACCACTCAATTGTCATAGTTGAGCCAAGAAGAAACGGAGAAAATGTACCTCAATGCCATCGTTGCCAGAGATATGGCCACACCCAGAATTATTGCCAAATGGAATATCGATGTGTAAAATGCACTGGTAATCACCATTATAAAAATTGCACAAAATTACCAACAACACCTCCAAAGTGTGTAAATTGTGAGGAGGAACATCCAGCCAACTACAGAGGTTGCAAACACCACATCGAAATTCAAAAGAAACAACACCAATTCGAAACTAGAAATCCACCTCCGACAATAAACAGAAGCCAGTATTTTTCGCAAAGATCATTCCCCGCTCACCACGACCCACCGCACTCTTATGCCAATGCCGCGTCAAATAGAACCATCCCCATTACCCAGACACCCCAATCCTCATCATCGTCAATAGTAGACTCGATCTTAAATTTTCTAGCTAATTTAATAACTCCTTTTATAGACCAAATCAAAACGTTCTTTCTGAACCAAATTATCTCGCAATTATTCCAGAGACAAAAATAATTATCCTGTCCTTCAAAAATTAACTCTCCTAAATTGGAATGCCAATGGTATCAAGAGCCAACGATCTCAACTAAAAGACTTCTTATTTAGACACCAAGTTTCAATTTCTTGTATCTCGGAAACGCATTTAATTAATAATTCACCCTTCAGAATCCCCGGTTACCACACTTACAGATCAGACCGTATTACAGATCATGCCTCAGGCGGGGTGGCTATTCTTGTTAAACACAACGTTAATCACTGTGAACTAATGAAGTTCGACTGCACAAATTTAGAAGTAACTGGAATTCAAACAACGCTTTCAGACAACAGCCCATTGAAAATAATAAGCGTATATAAACAGCCGAATAAAACCCTTCTCAATCAGGACATAAGAAAAATTTTTACCAACAATACTCCTACACTCTTGATAGGCGATTTAAACAGCAAAAATCAAATATGGGGATGTAGAACAGATAACCCGGCAGGTATCAAACTGTATCAAATAGCGGCAGACGAAGGAATAGAAGTCTTAGCTCCCGAAGAATACACCTACTATCCCTACAGGAACGATCACTTACCAGATACCCTAGATATTGTAATAGCCAAAAAACTCAACAAAACATTAACACAAACTGTTCTTGCTGAACTAGACTCGGATCACCTGCCAATATTAATACAATTTGACATTACACCATACTATACACCACCATCCCCACGCCTGATAAAAGGCCGAGTTGACTGGAAGAAGTTCTAAAACATTCTCGACAAAGAAATTACATGTCCAAAAGTTAAAACTAAAGAAGAAATTGACTTACAAATTAAGGAGTACACCACCACCATAACCGACTCCGTCAAGAAGGCTACGAAATCAAATCCCAACAACAAGATTCCAAATAGCTTCATCAAAACACCAAATGATGTCCTACACCTGATAAAACTAAAATGCAGAACAAGAAGAGAATACCAACGAACTAGGAATATGCCGGGGAATAAGCAAACAAAAGGTATTTTAAATAGGCTAACACACCAAATTAAAAGCAAACTAGATCAACTGCGGTTGGATTCGTATAATCGCCATATTGAGGAACTACAACCAAACGATCCAGGGATGTGGAAAACAACTAAGAGAATACTACGGAAAAGAGAAACTATTTCTCCAATAACAGTAGACAATCAGCAAATATACTATACAGATGCTGAAAAATGCCAAATATTTGCGGAACACCTAAATAAAGTATTTCCACCAACGCTCACCGTAAACCATCAACTACACAACGAAATATCATATTTTACAGATGAAAACTTTCCTACTCCTGATAAAATAAAACCCACATCTCCAACGGAAATTAAACTCGTTATAAAATCATTGCCAACAAAAAAGTCACCTGGTCCTGACCAAATACCAAACATCATACTTAAAAACCTATCCAGGAAATTCCTAGCTTTCCTTGCGTCACTCTTTAATGCTTGCTTGCAGATTGGATATTTTCCGATGGACTGGAAACACGCTGATATATTATTATTCCACAAACCAGGAAAGGACAAAAAGAAACCCGAAAGCTACCGTCCCAATAGCTTGTTGTTACCAGTGACGTTAGGTACTTTGATACAAAAAAAAATTTTTTGCGGGCTAGCTGTACTTACCGGCATGAGACTCTTTTTTTCTACTTTCTGCAGGTTGGTTCGATAGCTTATTTGAATTAGAAGGACAGATGAATAAAACAAAGGTGTACAAAATATACATATAATGGTTAAACTTTGCATAGAAACCTGTACAATTTTGACCAATGGGGTCATATAAAAATAATCTTTGATCTTAAAATTATTCCGTTCATACGCTTTCATTCAGTTAAAATTAAGTACAATTATTAACATTTATTGTGTCAATACACAATATTTTAAATAGCCTATAAGAATAAGAATAAGAATAAGAAATAAGAATAGCCTAATGCCCTCTGCGTTATCTGTCGCATTACAAATAATGCACAAACCCCTTTTACGATAATTTGAAATTCAACGTATGTTGCTCGGAGCTTCATTTCCTTCAAGAATATGATTTATTAGCAAGGAAAACATATCGGATTAAGCTTCTTTATATAATTTACAGCATTCGCCAGCATTTCACGAATACTCTGAAATCATATAAAGAAAAATTGAAATTTTGAAAAAAATTGAATGAGGGGCCAAATTGACGTTTATGTCAAAAGTCAATATTTCAACACTAAATAAAAATTCAACGGGCCCAGCATTTTCAAAAAAAATTACAGCCCTCGCCAGCATTTCGCTAGCATTATTGGCGACTGACATTAAAAAAAATATCAAATTCAAAAATGGAGGACTTGACGGACCCGGTAAATTTACTAAAAGAAAAAAGTTTATAACAAACAAAAATTCCTACATATTTTAGAAATATGTATACTTTAATTTTGCGTTTTCTCAACCGTCATAAAGTTTGTAAATTTTTCTACTCTTGTAAATTCCGAAGACTAATGGGATCCACGGAATTACAAGGTATCCAAAAATAACATCTGCCAAAAAAAATTGACAGTAAATTTGCTGTCGGCAGTCACCCTGATGGACGTTTAAACCAACTCGTTATTAGCGGAAGCTAGGGTCATGGGTCGTAAGTCAAAATGATGTAACAAGAAATAAAGAATACAAAAAAATAATGGTAAACAAATTATAATCGTTGAAATACTGTACAACAGCTGTGATAGTATAATGCAACCACAATTCATATACGATCAGCGAGCTGATCACTTAATAATAATAAATGGTGTGGTTAAATGTACAGTTACAAATTAAAAGTCTAACAAGTTGCCACTCACCCAGGTACCTTGGTATGATTAGTGAAATACAAAATACTCGCTTCTGACAATAAGCGGACTCCAAATTTGGATAACTGTAGCACCAGGATGATAAAGAGAATACGTCTTCGACCGCTCCACTGATAATACGGAAACAGCTGCACTTGACCAGGTCAGGAACACCATAAAATAAGTTGGTTAAAGAGAACCTCAAAGATTGAATATTATTCCTGAAGTCGTTGCTTTCCAGTGTGTAATAATATCTATCGATATTCCAAAAAAATGACGAGTTGACATCAGCAATAATTGATAAGCCAATCTTAATATTGAACATTAACCTTGACATTCAATTTATAAAACTACAGTTTTTAAACAGCCCTTTGCGAATGTGTTCTTTAATCAGACACATGTACTCTAAAATTTAATGAAACCAAATTACTTAAAGGAAGTTATTTCAACAAGTTACTTACGGAAATAATGAAATTGATGTTTTATAATAATCCGCAGTCGCGCAAAACATCCATCCACCAATTTAAATGAGCAAATCAATTAATTAATCGTCTAATTAGTAAAATTAGTCGGAACAAAAATTCGACTCAACCACTTGATCAAATGCAAAAAGGCAAGATGGCTGCTTCACCGAGCGGTCACGGAAATTGAACGAAATAACGGTCGATTTCAGGATCTTATATACACGGTGTTGTAAAAGTTAATGTTATTATTCGTAACGGATGTAAAAATTCGTTACATTGCCCTCTCCCAACTTCATTTCATGCCGTGAACATGATAGTCGCTGTTGAATACTATGCACTCAATTGTACTATGCTAACTAAGACGTTGAAGACGCTCTTCTACAATATTGGAAATAAACTAAAAATTGAATCCTTCAAATGATTCATAAATTAACTAAAGAAAAAAATAACAAAATGGGTTATCTGAACAGTAATCGCAACGTTGCTATTCAAATCTGCTTAAAGCGTTAACTCGTTTGACAGAGCGCGTGGCGCTTCAAAAAGTCAACAACAAAATAAATGTTGAGACCATCCCTGGCTATCGACATGCACTGGAATTCTCAAATGGTTTGGTACAGCACCACATAGGATCTGTATCCACAAAAAAAACAAAATGTGTAACGGTGGTCTAATACCAACACGTACAAACAAATGGACCTCATGGGACCCATTGCACGGCTCGAAAGTAAAAAAGAATATTCACCCAGCAGTAAAGTTTGTTTCAGACAAAGGCACTCAAAGTCCTTTGCCCCCCCTTGGAATTATTTAGGAACCCAATGTGACTTAAGAAGGAAGGTAGATAGGAATAGGTAATGAGGTAATTGGATTATTGGGTTATGGGAAGGGATAAACGATCCAAGTGGCCAAGGCGTCCACAACTCAATGATACACGCGATGACTCGTCCTCGCGTATGGATCATAAAAACGCGTCGTGGACCGCCAGTCAACAAACCCATATCAAAGAATGGCGAAGGCCATGGACACTGGACTATTTTTGAGGATGGGAAGATAAAGGTACCCGGGGAATGACAGTATGTCATTGAAGACCGTAAAGAACTCACGCGAGTCGCCTTCAAACTCACGATCATTGTTGGGGACATTGAATTTAACTTCGTTTCGACGAAAATACGGCCAACGACCTTTCCAATCTCACACAGGGAGAGACCAATCGACCGCCTGCCAACTGAAGGTTGACCGACCCCACTGCGCACAGTGTAAAGAACGCTTTCCCGTAGCAAAACGAACAGGTGCAGTCAAACCCCGCAGACAGAAAACCGAAAAGCCCCCCTGATTCCTGCACAAGAAAAGAAATCCGCCAGCCCCCATAATCGCCAATACGGAACAAAAGAAAGTGGGTCGGGACTGATTGACCCCAAGGAAAGGATAAGTCAGATGGTATGACTTATGGACTAAAAAAAGGTTTCGCTCACCCTCCACGACATCTCTCAACCTGATCCTCAGGTTCCACCAAATCGGAAACCGAAGGATGGGGTTTTAAATCTTTAGCGTGAAACACTCCAACCTCTTTACCGCGTTCGTTCACGAGACGATAGGTTAATGGACCAGTTACTTCCTTTACACGACTTCTCAAATATTTAGGAGCCAGTTTACTACTAAAATGTTTACTAGCATTCGACAATGCAAAATTTCGACGCCAAACTACGTCTCCTTTTTTAAACTGAATACTACGCTTCCTAAAATTATAATGAGTAGAATTGCGTTGGTAAGCGTCGTGTAATCGCTTCTTTACATCAACAAAAAGTTTATCTAACCGGTTCATTTCCCCAGCCACCCGTTCACGATTCTCTAAAGTTAATTCCTCTTCCCTCAAATCCATTATACGACCATAATAATCTCCCTTAGCGGGTACGGTACGTCCGAGATTAAGAAAAGACGGAGTAAACCCGGTCACCTCGTGAGTGGCAGATCGGATCGCATGAGCAATTTTATGTATTTCTACATCCCAAGTCTTATGATCTTCTTTAACATATGATCGCATAGCGGTACCGACGACTCGATTAACTCGCTCAACAAAATTAACTTGGGGATGGTATAATGCATTATAAAATAAATGGTTGACGTTATAATCACTCATGAGTTTCCGAAATTCGTTACTGGTAAATTGTGGACCATTATCGACATGACAAATCTGCGGAGTGCCAAAAAGGAGAAAAACATGATTTTCGAGAAAATCGCATATGGCTTTGGTAGTAGCTCTACGTAGCGGTTGTACTAAAACAAATTTAGTGAACCAGTCGCAAACCACTAGCAACATGGTGTTACCTTTCGCAGATCTGGGAAACGGTCCCATTAAGTCAACTGAAATACATTGGAAAGGGAAACGCACTTTCTTTTCTCGACCCATTAAACCAAACCGTCCGCCTTGGCAAGCCTTGGATGACAAACAAACCGGGCACCGCCGCACATACCTCGCCACGTCCGCACGCATCCTGGGCCAATAGTACAACTCTATGATTTTATTAAAAGTTTTAAGCGTCCCCAAATGAGCAGAAGTCGGATCATCATGACATTCTTTGAAAATGTCAATCCGACGCGACTTAGGAACTAACTGCTTCCATTCTACTAAATTAGAAACAACATTATGGAAGTTTGGTATGAGTTTGTACAAACGCCCTGATTCTATCCTCCAATCGGGATAATCAGCAGGTGCTTTAGTGACTCGAGTCAACATGCGACGATACCACGGATCGAGGTCATCCTCGGACAAATCCAAAGACGAGACTTCTAAGGGTGCGCGAGACAACGCGTCAGGTACGACGTTCAGATTTCCTTTCCGATGCTGGATTTTAAAAGAATACTGAGATAGGCGAACACTCCAGCGGGCTAATCTATTTACTGGATCTTTCATAGAAAGCAACCACAAAAGACTATAGTGATCTGTGATCACTGTAAATTCGGTACCTTCAACATAAGGCCTGAATTTCTCTATACCAAAAATAACCGCTAGGCATTCGCGTTCAGTGACCGAATAGTTACGTTCCGCTTTATTCAACGTCCTAGATGCATATGCGATAGCACGCTCCTCTTCACCTTCTCCCTGGCTTAAAATACAGCCCAGGCCATAATTTGACGCGTCGCACTGTATGAAAAAACGTTTACTGAAGTCAGGACTTGCTAAAATAGGGGCAGAAACTAACTGTTTCTTCAAATTTTCAAAAGACTCAGTAGCGTTTTGATTCCATACGACAGTCCGACGTTTACCACGACCCTTGATTAACTCGGTAATAGGCGCAGACAAGGATGAAAAATTCGGTATAAATCGTCTATACCAGCCGATCATTCCCAGAAATCGCTTTATACCTGTAATATTCGTAGGTTTAGGAAAGTCAGTTATGGCTTGAGTTTTTGCTGGATCAGTGTGTAGTCCGTTCTTATCAATAACATGTCCAAGATAAGTCAAACTGGACCTGCAGAACTCACACTTATCCAAATTGATAGTTAAATTAGCATCCAATAACCTGTCGTAGACCTGCTCGAGTAATTCTAAATGCTCTTTGAAAGTACGAGAAACGACAATAATGTCATCCAAATAAACAAATATTTTTTCGCCCAGAAGGGGTCCAAAAATTGTGTCCATCAATCGTTGTTGAGTAATGGGAGCATTTGAAATACCGAACGGGGTTACAACGTAATGAAAAAGACCACGACCAGGCACGGTAAATGCGGTTTTTTCATATGATTCGGGAGACAGAGGGATTTGCCAAAATGCCTTTTTAAGATCGATCGAAGTCAGATACCTCGCATCTTGCAAACGAGTCAAAATGTCATCTAAACGTGGTAATGGGTAGGCATCTTTCCTCGTCACCCAAGTAACACAGAATAGTAGATTAGACGTCTAATAACCGACTATACTATTCGTTAGTTTCGTCAATATAACGTTTTATGAAACCGTTTAAGTAACGTCTATTTGGTCAGCCGTAGTCCAATTTCTAGACGTTCATCGTGAACGAACATTGTACGTGTCGACATACGTATATTGTTCGTGTTTGACATACGTGTATTGTCCGTGTTATGAAAGCGTTTCATAAAACGTCTATTTGGTCAGTCGTAGTCCAATATCTAGACGTTCATCATGGACGAACATTGTACGTGTCGACATACGTATATTGTTCGTATCGGCGCGGCGTCGATTTAATGTATAACGAAAACGAATATTCTACCCAAAAATCTTACCGGTTTACAACGTGTTTGGTATATCGATATTAATCGGATACAATGTTCGTCTATTAATCGTATATGATTTTCGACTATTAAACGTAGCAATAGGCCCATAAAAAATTATTTTCAAATATTCTTTTTCTTGATGAATATAGGTTAATTGCCTTTTTTAGACTGCGCCTTTGTATGTTTATATCTGTAATTATCAAGTCCTACATTTATTATAATTTTAAATTAATATTTAAGAAATACTTACTTTTTTGGTTTCCTCTGGGGTTCGAACGCTTTACCTATAGATCTGCAGCTGTACACTCTACCATTTCGCCAACTAGTCCTATATAATATACCCACCTTACATAAACTATAAGTAGTATTATTAGAAGTACTAGGTACCATATTAAAACGATATTAATCTAAATTACTTTTAAATATTTTATAAAGTCAACCATATAATTCATTTTGTAAGTTTTTTATTTAATTTTTTTTAAATAAAAATTTTTTAAATAAATTTAAAAATTAAAAATAGAGTCAAATATTATCAAATAGAGAATTTGATAATATAAAATCAAGCACTAATCGCAGATGAAAAATTAACTTGATTACTGACCGTTTTCGTGTTTAAAATAAAAAATATCAAGTTAATATATTATTATTTTAAATTTGTACTTGGAATAGTATTATTTTGTAGTCAATTACAACATGGTATTTGAAAAATATAATGTTTATTTTAATTTTATTTATAAACAAAATAAACATTTAACTTATAAGTAAGTTTACAAGAACATACAGAATTTTACATTAAATTGTATTGTCATCGGTCCACATCGGTATAATAATTCATAGTTCAACGTACTTTTTGATGAAGAATAGGGAAAATTCCATAACCATTTTTGTAGTTGATAGCAACGCATTTATGCTGTATTTGGGATAGAGCAAAATTTTCATACTTTTTTCCTTCGCCACATACATAATAAATGTTTAATTTAGATGATTCTAAAGGAGTATCGTATAAATTATACATGTATTTAAATGGGATACCTGTGCACTGATATTTGCCATTTAAATAAAAAATTGATTTGATTTGGAAAACTTTGTTTTTAGTAAATACAACGTTGTTAGGACTTGTTGTCGATAAATGAAAGTCTTTCGTAATGATTTGTTTACATTTGAAAAAGTTTGCTTCCTCGTCAAACTTTCCTCTGACAGTCACTTCATTTGTATCAATAATTTCATTCCTATTTGTATCGAACTCCATTTCCTTGATACGATTATAAATTTGTTTAAGAGGTAATTTTTTTCCTCTTATTTTTCTCTTTAAAGTTCCCAAACAATTTTCAAAGGGAAAACAACTATAGTTCTCTAATGGGCCATATCGTTCTACATCACTGCATATGTGGATTAATGAATGAACATTGTAAACAACAAAATACTGATCGTACACATTGGGACTCGAATTAACAAACTTACGCAAAGCATCTTTTGCCACATCCATATAAATTCCGGTAAAATAAGCATTTGACAAAATGAATGCAGCGGCATGAAATAATAAAAAATGATTATATACGTTCGTATTGACATGGTTTTTTAATAAAATGGGTCCGCCATATAAAAGAAAAAATCGAAATTCGGTAGCTTTCCATCTTTTAACATCATCTAACGAACGTAATTTTCGAGAAAAGTCGTTGGGTAGTTTTAAATTTTGTATTTGAGTATTAATATTTGCTATGGAATTTCTAGACATTTTAAATTGTCGATTGCCTCCTATGAAATATTTCACTAACAATCGTTTAGTAACACCCAAATATAACATATGCATTGGATCTAGCACAAATTGTGTCACTAATCCTATATTTAACTCGAGTAATGGAGATTGTCGTTTAATGTGATTATCATTTGAGTTTTCCGTCTTAATATAAAAATCCGAGTCTTGCCTTTCTGTAAAATACTCATCGACAGGAAAGAAATGTTTTTTATTGGAATATTGTGATTTTATGATACATCTTTCACATGCAACTTTACTTGTATGACCCATAATTTCCTTTAAATAAGATCTAGCAGGAGCGTCACAAGTAAAACAACTAATTTCTATGTGATAAAAAGTTTCATTGAATTTCAATCCCGTTTCAACAAGTTGCTTGGTTTCCGCAATGAAGCATTTAAGATACTCCTCTAACGAAGTAGGTTTGTTATTTCCACAAAAAATTGCAACGATCATAGGAAATTTATCCAAAAATTCATTACACTTCACTAAAATTGGCCAAAATTGTATAGTACTATTATTATAAATTGGTAGTCCATCTATATTAATTTGTAAACGTAATACGACGTTGCACCCACTGTAACGAACTTCCTTTGTTAATTTTTTTACAAGTTGATTTTTAATTCCAAAGTATATTAATTCCCCATTTTCCAATTTTATAGTATTCACTGTCCTAGGAGTATCTAGAAATGACCTAGCATCCTTCTTCAAGAACGGATATTTGGGGCGAATTAACGTTAACAACTGATTCAAGCAAGTATGTGTCACTTGATTTGATGTTGCCCATTTTTTCAAACTTTCTTTAAACAAATTTTGTTCCTGGTCTTCAACATTACCACTATAAACATCAGAAAGTGGCATGTTTACATTACTATTTACCATATCGACTGTATTGACGCTCGACGTATTGTCCCGGTTAATATCAAACAGAATTCTTTCTTGATTTTCATCGCCATTTAAATTCATTTCACGTTTTTCATTAAAATTGGAAAAACTTGATTGTAATGGCGGTAGATGTTCAACATTTCCAGATGAAGTTGGTGTTAAATATTCTAATGCTAATTCAGCAAGAAATTTTTTTGTGTTTGCATTTATTGCACGGTTTAACTGACGTTTAGACAATACTTTTTCGGACATTGCGGGAACAGTTTTCTATAATTTTTAAGTTGTTACACAAATAAAGTATAGTTCTGACTAAATTGAGTTATTTTGTAAATATTGCATTAAAAGGCACCACACCCCCACTATTTTCAAATTTTAATGCATAATGTATTAAAAACTCATCACGCACAGCTTATACAGGATTAAACAAGTTTGCGATTTTGCTAAAATTGCACATTCCTGATGGTTCATACATCCGTTGCAGCGTCATCATAATTTTCGCGCTGAAAGATTACCCACGTAATCACACGTGATGTAATTTACTCCAATTAGAAAACACTTTGCCCCGTTTGCACCTCGAATTTTACCTTGTGTTTGGTTAACGAAAAATAAAAAGATGCACTGTTACGCTGTGCTTGTTACGCGAATCACGCTTGGTATCTGATATTTTTGCAAAAATTTTTATTTAATTCTCAATTGAGTTTAAAAATGTATGTCGCAATAGAATTTGAAGATAATAAAGAAGTTGCCATTGTCCCCATTATATGGCTAATAGGAACAACTAGATGCTATTGGCCAATTGTGAAGACGGATGAAGCATTTCTAAAGTTGGTGCACAATTTGAGTCCGCCAAGAAATAAGTGGCCGTTATTTAATGTAGCGAAAATTTTATTTACAGAAGGTAAGTAAATAATATTTTTTTAAATTGCCAGAGAGCATTTTGTGTGTTTTTATCTTTGTAGATAACTATGGCGTTGCGGAAGATCGCTGTAAACTCCTGATTGCGGAATCCACCAGTTCGACAAGTAATTGTGATGCAGACGATGAACCACAATTATTAGCTTTTAAAAATTTTACCATAGATGATCAGAGTTTAACATCAACAGAAATGATGTATGTATAATTTTTCATTTGCAAAATAAAATGTGGTATGTTTTCTACTTTATTGTAATTTTAGTAGTTCCAGTGACGACGACATCAGTGTTCAATGTAAGGAAAATAAAGGAAAAAGGAAACGAAAAGGGTAAATTTTTAGATGCATGCTGTAATTATAACTTATTATAAAATTATTAATTTTACAGATTAAAACAAAATACATCCAGAAAATGTAGAAAATTGATTGATACTAGTGTAAATCAAACACCGCGTCGTCGTCCCTTATTTTCTGAAGTTACTCATCCCTCAATGGTCGGTGATGCTGGTTTAAAGGCGACCATAACACCTTCATTGACAGAAAATATAATCGAGAATGATACTCCCGGTACGTCCAATGTTGTTCCGATGAGTTCCGCAAAATTAGCATCGATCCTGCAGCATATCAAGACAGTACAAGACCAAACTGCGATGAAAATCGACAAAATCTTTAAAATGATGACTGCCAATGAGAATATTCAAAATTTATCGGAACCAATAAATCTGCCGATAACACCATTGCAAAGCATAGATGATATGCTAAATATGGAAGCATTTTTGCAGGATAAGGATAATTTTAAATATTTGGTAAATTTTATACTGAAAACCCATATGCAGTTGTATATTTTTGTCATTTTAGGTAAATCGGTTATCTGCTATCGGAGGAACGGATATAAGAACTGCGACTATGAATATGATGAAGTATTTGTTATCAAACACATTAGCGTCTAAATATAATTGGGTTGGACGCAACCGAAAAACGGATGATGTAGGCATTCCTAAATTACCATTTAAAATAACTACATTAATGCGAGCTGTTTACGGTAAAAGGTTTTTTTTTATTATATTAGAATTTTATCAACTTACAATAAATTACTTGTTTTCAGATGCAATTAAACTGGGGAACTTAAAATTAAACCCTTCAGATCTGAAAGATAAAACAATCGAAGAAGCCGTGAAAGACTGGTTGAAACAAGCCCCCGCCAGGTCGAAAGAAGTTTAAAAATTAAATTTTATTTTTTATAATCTACTAATGAAATAATTTTTTATATTGATTTAAATAAAATAAGTTTGTTTCAAAATATTATGCTTTTATTGAAGTACTATTATCGTCCATCATCTTATCAATGATTATTAATTTACAGCTTTTTGGACTTGGTAACACAATTGGTAAAACAACTGTATAAGAAGTCAACATTTCGCCCAACCTTATTGCAGGCTTCTTCGGGACTAATTACACTGTTGACAATGTGTTATATGATTAGTTGTTAAAATTTGAAAAATACATATTTAAAGAATTGTGTTTTTTTTAAATTTTAACAACTATAATCGTTACACATTGTCAACAGTGTAATTAGTCCCGAAGAAGGCTACAAAATAAGGTTGGGCGAAATGTTGACTTCTTATACCTACAGTTGTTTTTCAAGTGGCTGACAAGGGGAAACCGATCACTGCAGATATAGGATTTTATCAATTTTCATTATACGAAGCAGTTTACAATTAGTACTGTAAAGGGTCCAAATTATAGCGCCCACATTAGAGCCATTTCGGATAAATTAATTTTTAAAAGTTCATATTGTTATGATATTGTTCATAATAGGCTATTATAACGTCGTATTATTCATAAGGAGTTCATAGCTCTGTTGATACAAGAGATGCGTGCGAAGGTATGGGTCCAGCGTTCGAATCCCAGATTCGCGATTTTTTTTAAATAATTATTTTTTTTTATTTATACATCATTTGCAGTAATGTAACTATTTGTATAACAATAATCATTTTTTCAATTAAAAAAATGGACAATTTCGTATTTTCATTTCATTACTATTGATAAATTAACTATAATATTTAATTTCTAAAAATTAATGTATTAAGCCCGCATTTCACTATAGCTTCTAGCAGCCGAGCTTCTAGTAGCCCAACATTTGTAATGCATTGACTCTTATGGAAGCAAACTCACTAGTAGACTGGTAGACTAGAAGCCTACGTAGGCTTCTACGTATTATTATTACTTACTACGTATATTAGTAAATCATCCATTGAACGTATCTACAATTCCAAATAACAAACGTTATTAATCGTTTACTAGTAGGGCTATAAAATACATATATTTTACGTATATTATATGTGAAATTTAACCGTATTTGCAAATCATCTATTGAACGTATTTAAAATTCTATAAAATGCGCATATTTTACGAATGTTATATGCGAAATTAAACCGTATATAAAATTCGTCTATTGAACGTATTTTCAATTCCAAATAACAACGCTCGCTCGAATACCGTTTAATCGTTTACTTGTTGGGCTATAAAATACACATATTTTACGTATGTTATATGTGAAATTTAACCGTATTTGCAAATCATCTATTGAACGTATTTAAAATTCTATAAAATACGTATATTTTACGAAAGTTATATGCGATATTTAACCGTATATAAAAATCATCTATTGAACGTATTTACAATTCCAATTATGCATAGAAAAACTGTTTTAGCTGTTTACGTCTATATTAAACGATCATTCAACATATTCCGTAGTTCAAAATTATAGCATTAAAATTATGGTATAAAAATAACGTATAATATATGGCTATTTTAGGTATTCGTATATAAACAGTGTATGATAGACGTCTAACTTATAAACGAAACTTAGACCTATACTAAAAATAGACCAATTATCCCAAAAATAAACGTCTAATAAACGATAGTGTGTTACTTGGGCAATTGATTAAGTTTACGACCGTCAAAACATAAACGATAAGAATTGTCCTTTTTCTTAACCAAAAGCATGGGAGATGACCAACCGGAGTGACTAGGTCGTACTATATCTAATTCTAACATTCGATCGAGCTCTTTATGAGCAATTTCACGCATAGCGGGTGATAAAGGGTAGTAACGTTGTTTCAGCGGAGCAGCGTCTCCAGTGTCGATATGGTGGAATATCTTGTGGGTTCTTGTTAAACCATCGTGGGAAAGAGTTTTAAATTTATCTTTTATGGCGGCAAGAGCAACTCGTTGTTCAATACTGAGATCATCAGCGGCTCTGATAGACTCAATTGATTTAACCTCGTTAACAAAAAATTGATGGCGGGAAAAATCTGCCTTGACTCCAAATAATTTGCAAAAGTCAATTCCTAAAGTTAAACTAGTGCGTATGCTATTGCATACTAAAACGTTAAGGGAACGAGTAACATCACAAATTGAAATAGGCAACTCGACCGAGCCTAAAATTTGTTGCGAAGTACCGTCAGCCGACCGTACAAATACGTTTTGATCACGTTTTAAATCAAGGTCTAGCAAGTCAATCAGGTAGTGTCCATCCGTACCGAGTATGGATACACTAGCACCGGAATCTAAAAGTGCAGTTAATTGCTCTTTACCAATAAAAAGATTAATATGGGGTCGTTGATCAGTCGTGGGATGAGCGAATAAAGCAGAGGAATTGGCGGTTGATCCGCAAAAAGCGCTAACGTGCACCAACCAATTACTCCAACCCAACCTGTCTGCTCTAATACTTAAGGCTAGCGGCGAGCAGGGTTTCCGCTTGGCCCACCTGCGTTTTTTGAGTGGTTACCACTGCAATTTAGTGAAGTAACTCCTTTGCGTCCGCAAAGATAACAAAATGTAGTAGTAGGTTTGGAACAAAATCTGTAAGAATGGCCGCGTGTCGAGCAATTCCAACAAGTGAGAGGTCTACGAGGATTCACAGAAGGTGACTCCTTAGGAGCGGTAGGGGTAACAACAGAAGTCAAAGCTGCGGTGGAGACTTCTTTTGAAAGAGTCTTTTTTGCTAAAAGTTCAGCTCGTTGAGCTACTCGAATAAATTCGCTTTTCTCTGTAATAGAAGCAGTACCCATCACTAATGAAACCGAAGGAAGCATATTTTCCCTAATTGTCCATAGTTGATCGCTTTCAGCAGGTATAGGTGTAACTCTAGCAAACTTTGCAAACATTGATTCGATGTAACTGCTAACAGATTCATTCGAATTTTGCTTACATTTATTAATTTCTGCTAAATAAACCCTACTGAAATCGACAGCTAGGAATCTTATTTTCAGTGCCTCTACTAATTGTTCCCAAGTGTTAATATTAGAATCTAGCGTACGGTACCAAACTAAAGCTTCTCCAGAGAAAAATTCAACCGCTTTGTTGAAAAGCTCTTGAGAATTGACTCCTCGAGTTTTTGAAAGTTCATTGGTTCTTTCAATAAAATTAAAAACTTCTTGAAAACCACCACTGCCGTCAAATGAAAGATTCCACTTGTGGATTGCTACACGGTCATTTGTTTTAAAAGGTAAAATATTTTTTAAAACTTCAGCTAATTCAACTGCTGGCAACAATGAAGATCTCTTGAAAGAAGAATAACCCGGAGATTCCTCATTAGTTGATGTTCCAGACGGATTGCTAACTTTGGGTTGCCTTAAAATTTCCTCGTCATCATCACTTTCGTTTTCATTCAGACGAAGTAAGTGTTCTACTTTTGAACGCAATAGTTTAGATAATTCTAACAAATTTCCCCTTTCAGTGTCTTTAAACCCAGCTCCCTCCATAATGTCTAGGCGATTACAATAATGTGCAAGTCGATTAGTGATGTTGTCTAAAGTTTGTGAATCAAACTTCTGTTCGAGATTATTAATTTCAATTGAAATTTCGTCAAGAGCATTTTTGCAAATTAATAAATCGGCTTTAATATCAGGTGGAGTGTACTTATGTATAGCAAGACGAGAATTGAAAGCTTCATCGAGCAAAAGCTTTCTTAGCTGTGCTCGACGTGTTGCCTTATGAGCAGGAATAGTATTAATATCTTCCGTTCTTATAGTTAACTCAACGAGTACTTCCTCGTTATTGAGTGATGTAAGATACTTTTTAACATTCGACATGATAACGAGTGATAATAACTTCTCTCAGCAATATTGATTGAAAATAAAAATAAAAAAACGCAGTAAAATATTTCGCTAGGGCTGTTAAAATTGTCAACAAAATTATCAACACTACAGTGATAATTATAAAAATTACACACAACAGCAACCAACTTCAAGTTACTTGTCAACAAGACAAAAACAAAATCGTCAAAGGTGTTCCGTCGCTTGATCAAGAAATAATCTACCAAGTGCTGCACAGATCTCAACGATATAATTGTTAACTTATTTGACATCAAAATGAACAAAAAATTTGCCTCACAGCGGGCGCCAATGTAAATTTTTCTACTCTTGTAAATTCCGAAGACTAATGGGATCCACGGAATTACAAGGTATCCAAAAATAACATCTGCCAAAAAAAATTGACAGTAAATTTGCTGTCGGCAGTCACCCTGATGGACGTTTAAACCAACTCGTTATTAGCGGAAGCTAGGGTCATGGGTCGTAAGTCAAAATGATGTAACAAGAAATAAAGAATACAAAAAAATAATGGTAAACAAATTATAATCGTTGAAATACTGTACAACAGCTGTGATAGTATAATGCAACCACAATTCATATACGATCAGCGAGCTGATCACGTAATAATAATAAATGGTGTGGTTAAATGTACAGTTACAAATTAAAAGTCTAACAAGTTGCCACTCACCCAGGTACCTTGGTATGATTAGTGAAATACAAAATACTCGCTTCTGACAATAAGCGGACTCCAAATTTGGATAACTGTAGCACCAGGATGATAAAGAGAATACGTCTTCGACCGCTCCACTGATAATACGGAAACAGCTGCACTTGACCAGGTCAGGAACACCATAAAATAAGTTGGTTAAAGAGAACCTCAAAGATTGAATATTATTCCTGAAGTCGTTGCTTTCCAGTGTGTAATAATATCTATCGATATTCCAAAAAAATGACGAGTTGACATCAGCAATAATTGATAAGCCAATCTTAATATTGAACATTAACCTTGACATTCAATTTATAAAACTACAGTTTTTAAACAGCCCTTTGCGAATGTGTTCTTTAATCAGACACATGTACTCTAAAATTTAATGAAACCAAATTACTTAAAGGAAGTTATTTCAACAAGTTACTTACGGAAATAATGAAATTGATGTTTTATAATAATCCGCAGTCGCGCAAAACATCCATCCACCAATTTAAATGAGCAAATCAATTAATTAATCGTCTAATTAGTAAAATTAGTCGGAACAAAAATTCGACTCAACCACTTGATCAAATGCAAAAAGGCAAGATGGCTGCTTCACCGAGCGGTCACGGAAATTGAACGAAATAACGGTCGATTTCAGGATCTTATATACACGGTGTTGTAAAAGTTAATGTTATTATCCGTAACGGATGTAAAAATTCGTTACAAGTTATTAATTATTAAATCGGTTGAGGAGTGTGGGGGGGGGGTTACATGTTACATGAGTAACCTGCTTTATATTATTACGTGAAAATTATTTTAACTGATATCGATAAAACACGTACAAGGCAAGTACCCCTTCATAATTCTATCACTCCGCCCGATAATAACGTCTAAATTAAAATGATTGAAATTTTTAAGTACTCCGTGCAAGACTCCAAAATTAAAAATTCGATTTTATTAGATAAAAATGTAATTTAGATCATCAGATAAATAAAACAAAACAAAAAAAATGAGAAAAATATTTTTTAAAAGAAAAGTTTTACTGACGGCGCATGATAGATCAAAATTTTGTTAAGAATACTTCAGTGCTGAAAACCAATCTGTAATTTGGTACAGCTATATTAACAAAAATAATTATAGAATATAAAAAACCGCGGATAACCAAAGTTTGTTTACAATATTTCGATCGCTATTTTGAAAAATGGCGGCGAAAACCAGCAATGCGTGCGCAGTAGAAGAGGCGTTTAGGTGCAAATAAATAAAATGAATTTGTGGAAAAACTATAATGGTGCTAGCTTTCATATTTGGGTGTTAGCTGGTGCTAGCTCTAAGTATCCCAGTGCTAGGTTTATGGGTTAAAATATTAACCGGGGGGGGGGGCTAGCGTTACTTTGGCCCCCCCCAGTTTCAAAGTCGATTTGTGAAAATACTGTAATGGTGCTAGCTTTCCTATTTGGGTGCTAGCTGGTGCTAGCTCTAAGGATCCCAGTGCTAGGTTTTTGGGTAAAAATATTAACCGGGGGGGGGCTAGCGTTACTTTGGCCACCCCCGGTTTCAAAGTCGATTTGTGAAAAAACTGTAATGGTGCTAGCTTTCATATTTGGGTGCTAGCTGGTGCTAGCTCTAAGGATCCCAGTGCTTGCTTTTGGTGCAAAAATATTAACCGGGGGGGGCCAAAGTAACGGACCCGTTAAATTGCAGCAAGCAAATGCGAGACTAGCCCAACTCTACCCACTAGTAAATAGAAAATCCAAACTTCGCACCAAATGCTCACTACTATTATTCAAAGCGCTAATAAGACCTTTGCTAATGTACGCATGTGAAGTATGGGGAAGTGCATCCCCGACAACTTTAAAAAAACTGCAAGTATTCCAAAATAAGGTAGTTAGAATAATAACAAACGCTCCATGGTTCGTACGCAATGAACAGCTTAACACCGAACTAGGCATTTCAACAATTCACGATTGCATTAAAAACGCCACAACTCGATTCCACACACGTTTGGATACCTGCGAAGGAGCCAGCCATTATTTAATTGGACAAGTAGATATCCACACGCGATTGAAAAGAAAAATGCCCAGAAATATCTATTGCAAATAATGGTGATATTATGTTTTCACGATTGAAACTGTTAATGAATACTTATTATAAATACTGTGTATAACAACGTATGTATAGTTGAGCCGGTAATAAATATATTAAAAAAAAAAACTTTCTCTTCTCGACCCTTCTTTGAAAGTGAAATTGGAACCTCGAACTGATGTTTATTTGGAGATTGAATGGTACTTGATTTTTACTTTAATTCTAAGTCACAAAACTCGCGAATGTTTTGTTTAAACAATTTAAAATTTAATTTAATGAAATTGATTTTAAAGAACAATATGAGAACTTCTAAAAAGAGCTGAATTTAATAATTCGCTCGAATTAACACTAATAATAACCGACTTGCTTGAATTAAAACTTAATTGAACTACTCGAATTAAAAGACTCACGATCGGTCTTATTAATGAACTGCCGAACGGCTCTTTACTAGAAGACTGAAGATTTTTGATTTTTCATCGCTATTTATTAACTTTGATTATTTTCCCTTGAGAAGGGTTGGATGTGAAATTCACATATGCAATCCCACTCCTTGAAACTGGTGTTAGAGGCTATTTGAATTTTTACACGGAGTGTCTTTTGGGTTTACAAATTATTTTTATCGATTCTAAGTAATCTTATTTTAAACGAAAGGACCTGCACCTGTACCTTAAAAAGAACAACCATTTTTGCCGGCCGCTGAATTTCTAAGCTTTGTCTTCCTATTTTTATATGTACGGTTGGCCATTACTTGCGATAAATGTCATTCTTAATCTTAAAACTAATTGACCATTGATTTTAAAATTCTTTAATTTCTGTTCCTATTTGAAACTCCTATAGCTTTCCAGGGTAAGATAACAATCATTTTTACTTTTGTCTAGACTAATGTCGAGATCCTTTTATTTTATTGTCTCCCTGTCCAGTTTTTAAAATACTCTAGCCACCTAGAAGTAGAACCCCTGTAATATCTTTTGCAAAAGACGTGGGAAATATTTTTATTATCGTGTTACATCAAGGTTAATTTATTACACCAAGTTTTACCATAGGCGTACCAGAGTTTTCTGTCGAGTGATTTAAATCAACCCTAATTTAATTCTTCATTATGTGTAATCGCTTATTATTATATCTGGCTTAATTTATTATTAACTAATATGTTTCAATAATTATGGACAAATTAATCATTCTAATGATTAATAATTATAACCTAACTTATACGTAACTTGATTTAACATTTACTTTCATTTATAAATTCATCTTTACGTGTTACAATTCCATGGTTGGTATATAAATAATTAAGAACTTAACGCGGGTTGTTACATATTAAAGAAAAGCTACCTATTTATTGGGGAAAAACAAAAAATATTGAATAATAAAAAAATGAAAGTCCAATGTACACAAACACACATTTGCAAATATAATAAAAGTCAATTAGAGTTAAATATTTATTACAAGTTAATTTCATACATTTTGGTAAATTATTGTCGATTGAATACTTTGCTACCTTTCAAAGCAATATCTTGACACTTATTTAATACGATAATGAAAAAAAAAAAAAAAGAATTGCACCATCACTTTAATTTTTGGTACAGATTTACAGAAACTTTACAGATACGTTTGATTCACGGATCAGATAATAATATACAAAATCTACTTATCTGCCATTTTAAGCATTTGGCAGTTAAACTACAATCTGTTGTTTTACTTCTAAATAAATGAATTTTATTTGTTTCTAATCTATTTTCACTCTTCAATCGTAAAGTTTTTTAAAATTTGTTTTAGTAAATGAATACTTCGCTAGTTATACAGGGCGTTTACACATACACGTATGCACCATTGCCAAGTGATACCCGAGATCCATGTTGGTCACTTTGTTTATTAGAATGACAAAAACAACTCGCATGAAATAAATTAGATCTAACTAAAATTTCAATTTATAAATCAAATTTAAATAGTACAATATCATAACCATAACATTGACCGTTATTATTGCGATGATTCGGATAACACGTCACTCGGGATTCGTAAAGTCAGTTACAAATTTATTAACAGTAAAGGTTTATGCATGGAGCTTGCTAGTTGAGGTAGGAGGTTTTCTTTTCAAATCAATAACAAAGTCAAAATAAAAAGAATAATTTAAATCGCAGTCAAAGAAAAATACAGGCATCAGCAAAATAAATTTAAAATGTAAAATTAAAATCCGTAACAACGAAAATTGTTTAAAAATCATTAGAATAAAATTGTTTAATTATAAGAATTTGTAATTACATGCATTAATTTGTTAATTAGGTATTTAGAATTTTGTTAATATTAGATATAAAAATTTTATAAACATTACGTGGTGTGTCGAATTTGAACATTAAACCAAGTGACCGGGCATCTAATAAACCATATATGAACAATTCCGTCAATAAACTATAATTATGTGATGAAAATCATTGGTAAACCTAAAAAACATAAAATATTAATACAAAGACATTTTCAAATTTCGCGGGTGACAAGATGGTGTTTTCTACGTACAATATCGATTTTTATTGAAAAATCAAGGTGCTTTGGTTTTTGGCAAAACAACGAGGTTGATTGATTTTTATGTAATGGCGATAGGTGTTGAAAAATCGGCTCCTAAAAATAATTAAGTTTGTGTGAAAATTTTGCTTTGAAATTAGTAAATTAGTAAAAATATTATCTATAAAGTGTACTTACGTGTAATTAAAGTGAAATTGGTAAATTATATTGATCGATCGCTGATATTTTTGTATAAAATTTAAATTTCGCCACGAGGAGACGAAAACTTGATGAAAAAAGAATCCACAAATATTCACAGGAACACGCACCCATCGACGTTGGTAACCAGTGCTATGACGGATTTTGGATTCTACATCCGTCATTGATCAACCTTCAACAATCAATTTGTTTGGCCACTGCCGTTTTAATTCAAATTTATTGAGACGGTAGTGTAAGCACTTCCATTATCACTTTCATTTTTCGTTTATTTCGTGAAAGCGCATGACCGCGGCCATGATGGGTATAAGATCACTTTTGTTCCGGAGGCCGAAGCGTGTAGTTCGTAAAGTGTGTGCAGTGCTGTAGTCAAAGTTAATTTTTTTGCGGGTGCAAGTAAAATTTAGTACATCGAGTTATTTTACATCAACCGCGAGTACACAGGGGTGAGACCGGCATATATTTTTTCGAATACGGAAGTTACCGTATCATTTTTCGTTTCGGCATCTGGCCGCTTCACCGCCATTTTTGTACTCGCTTATCTCCTCCATTCCGATTGCAGACTGCGCATGCTTGAGCGCCCTCTTGGGGATTTTGGTGTAACAATTTTTTTGTCAACATAAAAGCTCAGCCGAATTATTAATTACCATCAACCCGCTTTTGCTGAGTCCGTGCAATAAGTCATAATCGTCGTGTCCGTTGCCAATTGTCGTCGAACTGTATTATTTGTTGTGGCGCATCCTGCTAATAACCGAGCGAGCCAACGTCCTGCGTGCTAGTGGATTTGGATTCAACTTTGGAACCACCATCATAACCAGAGTATTTTGGAATAACTCTTTGGGGTTAAAAGTCCAGCTATTATCCTGCTGCCGAGTCGTGGGTCGCTGCGAGAATAATCACTACCAAGCGTGCGGTCCTTTCCCAGTGGATCGGGATTTAGCGGACGGCAACTCAACATCCATTCTCGTGGGAAATCCATCCGAGCGGATTGGAGTACCTGTCACCAAGATTTTGTAAGCTTACCGAGCGCTCAGGTGAGATAATTTTACTACTAGTCTGTTTTGGTTGTGATTGCTCTGTTTAATCTACGAGTATTTTGATTAACGTCACTAAGAGGTGTATTGTTGACACCTCAGTTTTTTTGTAGTTCGCTGGATCTCCCCACGGGGAGGATTGCTTCACGCTATTGCATTTTTGGCTGGCTTCCGTCAGAAGTCAGCATTTATTTGTATTGACCACCGAAGGTTGTTGCCATTTGTGTAATATTGTTGATTATTTTGATTGTGATCATTAAACCGTTAATTACTATACCGTATTTTTATTTCCCTGGAAGAGGGGATACATCTAACCTTTTCGGTGAGAGTTCGAGGTTGGGACCCACGTCCCTCGCAGACCGACGTTAACATCATACGAGCTAGTTTATAACATCTAGGGTTCCCACGTTGAAAAGTGAGGTGGTTTCCACTTCACGTGGGGGGAGAATTCACGATCCTGCATCCGCAGGAGAGGGGTTTTTGTCTCAGTGCAACTTAAAGGTACGGTGTACGTACCATAGGAAAACACCCAGAAAATAAAGGTACGATTACAAACAATTATTTTAAACTTAAAATTTGGTGCGGTCATCGTGCATTACAACAACACGTGCGTTAATTTTATAGTTGGGGTAGAAATAAGAATTTGTTTATAATATTAAGAACATTTATTTAGATAATAATAATTCAATTATTGATTTACATAATAAAATTACAACATTTTTACAAAAAACGGATTATTTATTGAGATAACTGTATTCCCGAGAACCTTTATTTTACAGCATTAGCAAACTTGATTTCCAAAGGAACCGACTACTGAGAGGAGTGATTAGCATGCAATCAAATCTAGCCGATGTAATAATTTCATAATTTTATTAAATTGCGATTGACGGGGTTTATCCGTTACACCCAGATCATCGTAATATATCACATTTATTATTGTCAGGTTTAAAATTGTATTGAAATTTTAGTCATATTTTTTTGTTGGAGTTTTTAAGAAATAGCTTGGCGTCGAAGTATCTAACACGGATCTCGGATATCAACTAGCAACAGTGCATACGTTAAAAATTAATCATCAAGCTTCTTTTGATTTAATTGGAAGTTGTCAAATTTACAGATGAACCTTTACTAGTTAGTATGAGTTCTTAAATGCCTTTTCAAGGTTTGTTTAAGTGCACACTTGTGGCCACATATTTGACAAGAAAACGGTTTCTCCCCAGTGTGAGTTCTTAAATGCCCTTTTAAATGTTTTTTCTGCGCACATTTGTAGTCACATATTTCACAAGAAAACGGTTTCTCCCCAGTGTGAGTTCTTAAATGCCCTTTCAAGGATTTTTTCTCTGCACACTTGTAGTCACATATTTGACAAGAAAACGGTTTTTCCCCAGTGTGAGTTCTTAAATGCGCTTTGAATGTTTCTTTCCGTGCAGACTTGTACTCACATATTTCACAAGAAAACGGTTTCTCCCCCGTGTGAGTTCTTAAATGCGCTTTGAAGGTTTCTTTCCGTGCAGACTTGTAGTCACATATTTCACAAGAAAACGGTGTCTCCCCCGTGTGAGTTCTTAAATGCGCATTTAAAGTTGTTCTGTGTCTACATTTGTAGTCACATATTTGACAGGAAAACGGTTTCTCCCCCGTGTGAGTTCTTAAATGCGCTTTGAAGGTTTCTTTCCGTGCAGACTTGTAGTCACATATTTCACAAGAAAACGGTGTCTCCCCCGTGTGAGTTCTTAAATGCGCATTTAAAGTTGTTTTGTGTCTACATTTGTAGTCACATATTTGACAGGAAAACGGTTTCTCCCCAGTGTGAGTTCTTAAATGCACTTTCAAACTTTTTTTCTCTGCACACTTGTAGTCACATATTTGACAAAAAAACGGTTTTTCCCCAGTGTGAATTCTTAAATGCACTTTTAAATGTTCTTTCCGTGTAAATTTGTAGTTACATATTTCACAAGAAAACGGTTTTTCGCCAGTGTGAATTTTTAAATGCACTTTTAAATGTTGTTTCCGTGTAAATTTGTAGTTACATACTTCACAAGTGAACAGTTTTTTATCAGTATGAATTTTTACATGCTTGTTGAAATCACGCTTACGAGCACACCCGAAACCACATATTTTGCAAAGAAATTGTTTCTCATCCACAGGAGTTCTTAAATGCAGTTGTAATGAAGGTTTCTCCTGCATTAATTGTTCAGTATCGTCCTCTTCTTTAATATCGATAGAATGATGCAAGTATTCTAAATTAAATTGCACATCATCCAATTCTTCGGTTTTAATGTCGGATGTATGTAAAGTTTCTAAATCTTGCCCGTCTGTTTCCACATTTTCTAACTTTACCGATGTATTCATTTTATCGCTATGTGTAGCAAATTCCATTAGAAGGAATTAAGGCTGCTCTTGGAATGGTACACAATCACTTTTCTTGCAATTACACGTTGTTCTACGTCGACGACAAGTTTAAAATGGCGACTGTCATTGCAAAATTTAGAGCCATCTATTGCTAGGGATGGGCAGCTTCCTTGTTAATATAACTTAAAAATTCAAAATTAAGCTAACGATCAGATTTAAAATTATGTTGTTATTTTAATATTTCAGTTAACTGTAAATACGATTGAAAAAATGCAATGGAGGGACAGCAATAATCATTCGAAATAGCATCAGACATCATGAAAGAAACAAATATGCTAAAGAACATATACAGGCTACTAGCGTCACCCTAGAAGATAGATAAGGTCCAATAACCATCTCTGCGATATATTGCCCGCCAAAACATAAAAACAAAAAAGAACATGATGAAGATTTCTACATTACACTGGGAAACAAATTTATTGCAGGCGGTGACTACAACGCAAAACATACTCTATGGGGATCTAGA
The DNA here is from genome assembly GCA_932274525.1 of Podabrus alpinus. Taxonomy (NCBI): domain Eukaryota; kingdom Metazoa; phylum Arthropoda; class Insecta; order Coleoptera; family Cantharidae; genus Podabrus; species Podabrus alpinus. The sequence goes on from OW026452.1 coordinate 34,292,853, forward strand.
TTAACCACTACTAAAGGGAGAGAACTAGTGAAAGTCATGAAAGCGAACAACCTGAAATCTATCTCAACGGGACAACCTACCTACTGGCCATCCGACAGAAGGAAAACACCGGATGTAATCGATTTCTGTATCACAAAAGGCTTTGACACCAAACGTATCAAAACGGAATCTTGCTTGGACTTGTCATCTGATCACTCCCCGGTGATGGTCACAATCTATAGCCAACTATTACATAAAGAAAAACAACCTTCCCTGTATAACAAAAAAACCAACTGGGAGTCATTCAGACAAAAATTGGACGAACTAACATCACTAAACGTATCGCTCAAAACGGGATCTGATATCGAAACAGCAATCGATGAATTAACTAAAAACATTCAAAAGCGGCTTGGTTTGCCACTCCCAATATAAACGTGACCCACGAAATAGAAAAAGTTCCACTTACAATCCATCAAAAAATTGCTGAAAAGAGAAGATTCAAAAAACAATGGCAACAAGTTAGAACGACAGAAAACAAAGCAAAGCTAAAAAAATCCAGTAGGGAATTAAAAGAGATGCTAATGGAAATAAAAAACCAGAATATCCAAGACTATCTAGAGAGCCTAACTCCTACAGAGGCCACAGATTACTCCCTCTGGAAGGCGACAAGAAAGCTCAAAAGACCACGAGCACATCATCCACCAATTAAAGATGATCAAACTAATAAATGGGCAAGAAACGATAAAGAGAAAGCTGAAGTATTTGCGAAACATTTAGAAAATGTCTTCCAACCATTTCCCTCTATGTCAACAATAGAAGAAGAAGAACGAATTTCGGATTACCTTGATGCTCCTTTTCAGCTAGATCATCCAATCAAAAAAATTAAAATCAAAGAAGTTAAATGTACAATACAAAAAGAAATCAACATCAAAAAAGCCCCAGGATTTGACTTAATTACAGGAAAAGTTCTACAAGAAGTATCAAAAAAGTGCTTATATCTAATTACCTTCATCTTCAATGCAATAATGCGAATATACTATTTTCCAAACCTGTGGAAAGTGGCTCAAATGGTGATGATTCTGAAACCTGGCAAGAGACCGGAAAGCCAAATCATATAGACCCATAAGCCTGCTACCAATGCTCTCAAAGGTTTTTGAAAAACTCTACCTAAAAAGATTAAAACCCTTACTAGAATAACAAAACATCATACCAAATCACCAATTTGGGTTCAGAGATAAGTACGGCACTATCGAGCAAGTGCATAGACTAGCAAACATAATCAACAACGATTTTGAGAAAAAAAGATTCTGCTCAGCTGCATTCCTAGATGTGAGTCAGGCCTTCGATAAGGTCTGGCATGAGGGACTATTATACAAAATCAAAAAGCATTTGCCCTATCATCACTTCCTTATAGTAAAATCCTACTTAAAAGATAGGCACTTTTTGGTGAAACATCAGAATGAATATACAGACCTCTATCCAATTCTATCAGGAGTACCTCGAGGCAGCGTATTGGGTCCGGTACTTTACCTGATCCACACATCTGACCTACCAACCACGCGCCTGACAACGGTAGCCACATTCGCGGATGACACAGCAATATTGGCATCACACTCAGATCCAATAAAAGCATCCAAAAATCTCCAATTAAACCTAAACGAAATACAAACATGGCTGCGACAATGGCGCATCAAGGCAAACGAAACCAAATCTGTTCACATTACCTTCACCTTGAACAGATCAACATGTCCACCAGTTAAGTTAAATGACAAAGAACCCACCCAGGCTGACGACGTCAAATACCTTGGCATCCACTTAGATAGGCGTCTAACGTGGAGAAAACATATTTTCGCAAAACGGAAACAACTTGGCATCAAACGTAGCCAGATGTACTGGCTAATAGGCAGAAAGTCTCAGCTTACTCTGGAAAACAAAATATTACTCTATAAAGCAATACTCAGACCAATATGGACCTACAGAATACAACTGTGGGGCTCATCAGCCAATTCCAACATAGAGAACCTGCAGAGATTCCAGAACAAGATTCTAAGAGTGATGGTAGACGCACCAAAATACGTGTCAAATGAAATTACACAGCGCGATATATCACTACCTTCCGTTCGTGAAACAATCAAAACATTCAGCGCTAAATATAGTGAAAGACTGCTACATCATCTGAGACAAAAACTCCGTTCCCACGAGATGCAGGACCGAGAATTCTCCTCCCACGTGAAGTTGCAACCACCTCACTTTTCAAGGTGGGGAGCCCTAGGTGTTTTTGACTAGCTATTAGATGGTAACGTCGGTATGCGAGGGACGTGGATCCCAACCACGAACTTTTACTGAAAAGGCTAGAAAGTATCCCCTCTCTCAGGGAAATAAAATACGGTAGTGTAGTTGACGAGTTTAATTGACACACAAAATTATCAACAAAATAACACACAATTACAAGTGGCAACAACCTTAGGTGGTGAAAATATAAATGCTGACTTCTGACGGAAGCCAGCCAAAAATTAACAAAAGCGTGAAGCAATCCTCCCCGTAGGGAGATCCAGTGAACTACAAAAAAAACTAAGGTGTCAACAATTACACCTGTCAATGACGTTAATCAAAAAAAAATACTCGTAAATTTGTAAAGAGCAATCACACCCAAAAAGATTAGATTAAAAAGGCCTCACCTGAGCTCTCGGGAGTTCACACGATCTTTATGACAGGAACTCCAATCAATTCGGATGGACTGCTCCCGAGATTAGCTTTATAGGTAATTTATAAATGGATTGATATTATTCAAAAGTGACTAAAAAAATACAATAACACTTCTCACCTCATAATACAAAACAATACAAATGAAACCTTGTAACGTAACACCCTACACTAAATTGGAGGTGTAGGATTATAAGAAAATGCATCAACAAAAACATATATTTAAAGTGAACTATTACGTAAGAATTTCTAAATATAAAACAATTTCATTTTATTGTAACAACCCGCGTTTGGTTCTTGATTATTTATAAATATCGACCACGTAATTTTAACACGTAAAGATGAATTTATCAACGATAAATAAATGAAAATAAACATTAAACCATGTTATAAATTAGATTATAAGTATCTAACCATATTATGTGTAAACTATTTAGTTCAAAATTATTTAAACTTATTTAGTTTATAATAATTAATTTGTTTATTTTAATTGTTAAACCAGAGTAAAATTTGTTTGAGAAACGCTGGAAATTCTCGAGTGAAGTTGTAAACTTTCACAACACGTTTCCTGGAATATTCGTAACAATGAGATCGGAAACGTTAATACTTGGTAAAGAGAATTTCAAGCTATTCAAAGGAATTCAACAAAGACTCCGAACTTGTACAGAATCATGAAACGATATACTCACACTACACGTGCGACGTCCTCTTGGAAAAAAGATCTAGTTTCTATTTTTATGAATGAGACCAACGCTTTCCAAACTTTAGAAATCATGGCACCCCGCTGGATTTCTAGAACGAAAGCGAGTAATAAAACCTACCCTAAAAATACCACGTATGTAGTCTCTGCGCGAGGGCTCAAATTAAGAAATCTTATACGTTTTTTCTTCCCTCCACGAGGTGAAGCAATTCAATAAAAGAAGGGCCTTAAGCCAAAATTAGTCAGTCGTTCAACATCACACGATCGAGTCGCGTCCTGCCACATGCAGTCGTAAACAACATCTCGCGATTCAATTAAGTCAGTTGCCAGTTTTTTCAAGCATATACGCGTTAATCAATCCGACGCTATTTAAAAGCGTAAGTTTTCTAGTCAGTTTAAACAATTTAAGTTCAAACCTAAGTTAAATAATCAAATACTCGCGTTAATTAAAGTAAATAAGATCAAGTTCCACGTAAATTAGTACGGTTCGAATTTCAAAGTGTAATTCATTCAAAGTTCGACCGCTCCATCAAAATTAAATCAAATAAATCTATCTCGACCAACCATTACGAGATACGCGCAATTTCAAAGTATCCAACCATAACCAAAGAAGGATTACGCACAGGTGCAAGTGAAAAAGGATTATAGACATTCAGGTATCAAACCATTTTAATTACAAAGAAATCTTTTACAAGCTTTACTCTGGTCGTATTAGAATAACTAAATAATTTTGGGCATAATTCTAGTATTGTAATTTAGTAAAACCTTTAAAGGTGCATAACTGTTAATTTCTGTTTGGGTTTTTTTTTGTTATTTAAATAAATTGTTTTAATTAAGCCAAAGGTGTCTCAATTATTGAAATCTCCTACAAGTAATCAATCGTTTGTCGTAAATATTTCTCCCACGTTTCTGTTCTAAAAGCTCATCACGTTACCAATTAAACAAATTAATGAAAGATTAAAAGTAAGTATCTTAAGCAATATTCTCGAGTTTGGAACCAACTCGCCAATTTTCTCTAAAACGGTTTCTGGTGGCAGCAATTATAACTATTAATTCAATTAAAATAATACATTCACAAGTTAAATCAAACTAAAGCAATCAGCTTTAGAACATTATTTGTTTTTATTTTCGTAAATTTTTTTACAATTTTACAATATTGAAATCATGTAAAACTAATTGATCATTATTAAATATAATTTTTAAAAAAACACATTTAACAAAAAAATTTTTCATGTTGTATCATATTACATTACTTCGTCCCTTCTTATAACATATTGAAAATTTAAACAAGCAATCTCACATTGAATACAGTTTTACAATATTGACATCATTTAAAACTAATTTACCATTATTAAATATAATTTTTTTAAAACAAATTTGACAAAAAATTTTTTCATGTCGTGTCATATCTCGAAGTTCATTCCAATAAATTATTTCCTCCTTTCTTATAACAGGTCGAAAATTTCCTTATGCAATCGCACATTTATTACAAATTTTACCTGAAGGGCTTAACTACACCATCCTATTTCTGGTATGTAAGAAAAAATATAATTGTGAGTCGAAAGTCCATCTTTCTCACCATACTCTGATTTATTACATTTTTAAATGTATCTAACATTGTTCTTCAAATGCTTTTTTTCATTTGTTTCCAAAAACAATATTAAAAATTCGTTAATTCTGTACTTTTTTATTTATCTACTTTTTAAAAAATACATATTAAAATAATAATTTGATCTAACTTAATGTTTCTCTGGATGTGTTGTATGTAGGTATTGAAGAACGGCCTACCGATGTTTCTATATTAAATAAAAATTTTATTTTTAATATACTATCATATAAGTATGAACTTTTCATTTGAATACGTTTTATATTTATGTAAAAAGTTTGTTTTAAAATATTTTAAAAGTGTTCATTCGTAATTTAGAAAAAAATATTAATTGATCTCATCACGAGTTCATTAACATTTTTGTATTAAATAACCTTGTCTTAATAAGGTGTTATGGAAGTCAATTCAAAGATATCCTAATTTTTCGTTAGTAATTACTCAAAGTTTATGATCGTTCCTCATATAAAAAATTAATAATTGAAAAAACTAAATATTTACCTGCTTTTCAATTTAAAAGAAATAATTTTAAGTTTTATTATTAAAATTTTCGAAATTACTACCTGAATAAAAACAATATAACATAGTACCGTCGCAACGTTCAATTTCACTTTTTAGCTTTGACAATAATTTTAGATATGTATTTTTATATGCTATAATAAAAAATAATAATGAAAAGTATTTTTACTGCTTTCTTAAGAATTGATTTGATCCTATAGTTACGCTTCTGAAAAGTTAATCATTTTATATAATAGTAATATAATGTAATAGTTGTTAGAATTTTCTGCCAATCCACACCCCTAATGAGAGGGTGCCTAACGAAGAGCAAAATATTCCTCCACGTGAAGAAGGATTCCTCACTTTTCAAACGTGGGTACCCTAGATGTTCTTAAGCCAGCTATTTGATGTTATCGTCGGTATGCGAAGGTCGCAAGTCCAGGTCACGAGCGTATCCTGTAAGGTTAAAATGTAGTCCCCTCTCTCGAGGAAATAAAATACGATACTTGAATTTAGTATTTATTATAACGTATAGGTGTTGCATAAACAAAACAAAGACAGATGACAGATATATAGTGTCGTGAACAAATATTACCAGCTTCTGAAGGAAGCCAGCCAAGTTGATCTTAGGCGTGAATCAATCGTCTCCCCGAGAACACCTCGTGAACGGATCTTATGCAAACTATGTGCGTAACAAATTGCACCAATCTTACGTTAAACAAAAATTCGTAAATAAATAATTGGCAATCCCACCCAAAAGAATACAAAGTTTATCTCACCTAGACGTCTGGTGAGTCACACAAAAATTGGAGACAGCTACTGCAACTTCCAGGCGGACTGCCTACGAATTCGATCCTTGAGCTCCTTCACTCGGCCTCCCCAGGAAGTACGAGTAAACGCAGTAAACAGGCTTGATCCCGCCTTCAACGCACCGGTGAATCTTCAGTACAAAGATTGGTATAAATTACTAACGTACAAGGCAATTAACTATCCACTTTAAGCACGCGCGACTATGACGACACTCTCACAACGGCTTCCAAACCAAAAGTGATCTCTCAGCGCCGTACCCTGCGGCAAGAATTCGAACTCCCCAAAGAGGAAGTGTCTCCACTCCCATCTAAATTATTTCAAATATAAATGGCAGTGGTCGAACAAGAAATAATTCGTTAAGGTTGATATGTGACGAGGAGAAGCCAAAAAATCGTCACATAGTTTACATTTAAAAATTCAATTAAGCGTCTTCAATTCAATAAAATCGTATTCATGGCTTATTGCTATATTTAAAAAGTATCAATTACTTAGGTAAATATGATGTCATAGTAATAAACATGATGTCAATTTTTTCAATATTAACAAAAATAAAAAACATTTCAAATATGAACTATATTTTATTTAAATTATATTACATTGCATAAAATTTTTAAATAATATACAGGATGTCCTAAATGTTATGATATTCATAGTACTTAAATTTTCAAGAAAAGTATTGTTATTTAATAATTGTATTACTAGATTATTTTATAAATAAAAAGTATGTGATTTTGTAATTTTTATTTACCAATACTTACAACATTAAATTTTTACCAATTAAAAAAAGAACAAGTTTAGAATTTAATTAATTAATTAATTAATTTATGTTTTATACACATTTTAACATACTGCTATGTGCCCGCCTCTCTGTGACGGGTCACATACACTTTTAATTAATATTTTAATAGAAAAATTAAACTCTTTTTGAATTATTTTAATTCCCGTTTGCTAGCTCGCTCTTAATTTCTTTAATTTGCATGAAAACACCTTACCTCAGTAGTAAGTTCCTCGAGTGTGACTCTTTACTTATTCTGAAAAGTAAATTAAGTGGAGGAAAATTCATTCCTCCATGATACGCAAAAGGATGTAGAAAAATATAAACAATTTATTTTTAACGGTAACCTGAACAAATACAAACCCCAAACTTATACTAAACATGTAATTTTTTTACGTGGAACATTTAAATTTATTAAATTTATCAAATTAAAGTTTATTTGCCGCATTTACGTGTTGTTGTTAGCCGCGTTTAATTTTAATCACTTTAATCACAATTTTAATCACATAAGTTTAATCACTTTTCCGCGAAAATGTTAAATAAGTTTTAATGTTTCTTACCGAACACAGGTGGCGATGTAACTTCTTGAAATTTCTTTGCGTAAATCAAATAACCAATGCTCGACAAATGGTGAATCTTGTAGTTCGTTACCTCGTGCAACTTTTTGTTGGTGCTCCAAAAATTCTTTTATAGACACCTTGCATCCAATTAATTGTAATCACTGTTCCATTTATTTTTAAGGTAAGTACCTCTTTCTTATTTTTCATCAATTCAATTTCGCAAAATTGAATACACTTCTGGTAATCCAGTCTAAGCTTCTTTCTATTCTAGGTTATCACACCTCCAGTTGGATTCTATCCAAATTAAACACTTTCCCCAACGAGAGGATCAAAAACACCTCCGTTTTTGCCACGCACTCGCGTATCGAACCTCGTCTATTTATTATTTTTCGTTTCCCCGGTTTTTGGCGATCCTCAAATTTTATCACTCTTTGATAATTCCTTTTTAAACGTAAGTATCTCGCATATGGGTCATTCCATCTCAAATCAACTGAAGAATTTACCTGACCCCCACCAAATTTGACGAAAATTGGTACACACCATCTTAGTAAGAAATAAAAAATACAAATTTAAGGATTTGTCCAAAAGGGCATTCGTTTCGTTGTTTTGGTCGTTCAAAATGTCAAAAAGTTGGTGTGTAGACTTGTAGGAAAACGGCTGTAACTTCGTCCACGGTGGTCTAAATTTAAAAATAAAAAATTTTCTGTAAAGGTAAATGAACGTTCTATCCAAATATTCAATCACATTTTAATTTTTCAACCCCTAACTGGATTAATTTTATAATATTAACCCTATTTCAACCCCTATTTAAAAAACGATTCTTTTTTTTTGTTTATTTTTTTATTGTTTGTTTGTGCAATTTTGCTGAGTATGTGTGCCAAATTTTATCATGGGATCTGCATGGGTTTGGTTGCTAAAAATAAATTAAAAATATGGAATGCAAAATTGAATTTTACAAAATAATTTTTGGCAGTATAAAGTCAAAATTAAAATATAGGCCAGAAGGAGTTGACTACTATTAAATTTTGGGGTACAAATATATCAGCAAATTTTGCCAATTTTGGGAGCTTTTTTGAATTTCACCGTGGTGAAATAGACCACCGTGGACGAAGTTACAGCCGTTTTCCTACAAGTCTACACACCAACTTTTTGACGTTTTGAATGACCAAAACAACGAAACGAATGCCCTTTTGGACAAATCCTTAAATTTGTATTTTTTATTTCTTACTAAGATGGTGTGTACCAATTTTCGTCAAATTTGGTGGGGGTCGAGTTATTTTGCCTATTTTTCAGTTGATTTGAGATGGAATGACCCATATGTGATAATACATTACTTTTATTAAATGTCATTTAATTATTTTTTTTTTATTCTAGCGTTGCTATAACAAACCGTCTCTGACCGTTTACACGCAAAACTCGTTCCAGTCTCGGATGATCTAATCGTTGCATTTTATCGTCACTGTTCTAACAACAACTACGTAATCACTGTTTATTTATAGCACGTACTTAAATTAACCTACTTTTTACAATTCTAACAATTAAAATTATTTATTAAACAAATTTTTGTGAATATAAATTAATTTGTGATCCATAATTTTGTACGCATCATTGGTGAATAACTTCTTTCTCACCTATTTATAATAATTTGACTTTATCAGAGTCTTTTTAAATTACCTGTTGGAACCTGCTTTCTGTTGTTAAAATGCCTTCATGCAATTAACGATATAAAGAGTGCTTATTTAATTTTATTAACTTATCGTTCTTATTGAGATTTATAACAGCGTAATACTTATGTATATCTAAATAATTACAATATTGTAGTTCATTTAACACGAGTTTAATCTATTGAAGCTTATAATTTTTGTTTTAAAACAGTAATGACACCACATATCCTTATCGTAAATAATGTTTTTTAGTTCACACAATGGCATATAATTTGATAAAGTAATCCTGTTTTCACGTAACTCTGTTTGCATATCGTATAATTTCAGTCTCATCTTGAATTCGTTTAAACAATTAGAGCAAATTTTATCATACCTCATACTCGGTATAAATTTCACATCAGATATCAAAAAGTAGTCCAAATCAACGAGTAACAATGGTATATCTACATGACCTACCTCACTAATAAATAAATAGTTTAAAATGTCTTTAATTTTATAATCGTCTATAAGTCTATATCGTATCTTAATCCTATTCTATAACAATAATCGTTACTTTTAGGGTTAAACACAATTGTTTGATTGCATTTATATTTTTGTAAAAAGTTTTTAATTTCGGTTTTAAGCTCATCAAGATTGCCTACTCCTTCGCTATCGGAGAACCAGTACATAAACAAATCCTTTATTATCATTTTAGGCAAATTGAGGCACAATAAGTTGGTTTTTTTATTTACACATTTATTTAAAAAACATAGTGACAGTTCTATTAGACTTCGAGGTTGAAATAATTTTGGAGTTCCAATTAATTCGATTAGTTCGTCAGTATCAAAACTACGATCCATAATTAATTTAATATTCAAAAACTTTTTTTAAATTAAAAAACACATATACAAAACTCCTACACTTTAAGAATTCGAAAATCGACTGACATAATTAATATATAATCATAGGCATTTTTATATATTTTTAAAAATCAACAAACAAATTTTAATCGTGATTTTATTATGATAAATTACTTAAAATAATGTATTATACGTGACATCAATAATTTTTATTCATATAAATATAAGGCCAAGATTATTAAAAATTAAAACAGAAATCTATTATTATTGTGTTAAAAGTCAATAGATTATCACCGTCCGTAATGTAAATTTCAAATTTTATTAAATGTAAATTGTTATATGGAAACATTGCATCCCAAAAGCACTTCGCAGCGCTACAAATTTTACAACAATAAAAAGAGTTTTCCAACGCCATTTTCACATTTTAAGGGTACATTTTTATCATTTCTAAAATACAAAATTTTTACTAATTACTTATTATGCACGTTATATTAAGCAACTAAAAATTAATTCGTGAAGAATTTGTTTTATAAAATTATTAAGCGTGATGTCTTTATAATAATAATAATAAACAATCTATATTTAAAACCTTTTAATGAAACGAGTTCATACATTTTGATATTACAAAATTTAAATCACATAAAAGAAATATTTTATTTTGTTTTTAATATACATGGTAATTCTAAATAATTTTATGTTTTTACATATCAATTTCTATATAAAAATTACATTTTTAAATATAACAGTGTTCTTCAAATGATTTTTTCACATTTTCAGGGTACATTGTTAGCATTTCTAAAAGGCATTACCCATTTTGTGTTTTAAGTATATTTTCCTGTTTAATTTGGAGTGGTATTATATTGATATAGTATTTCTTTTTTTAACCACTCGGCGTCGACAATCGCACGGTTTTATTTGCGCACAATATTGTTGTATAATTTGATACAGTTATTTACTGCGCATTTACATATATTTAATTTATGTTTTTTACACATCGGTTTATCACTATAAAATTTACACTGAAAATATCCCCCATCAATTTCATCATCGATGTCAACTATTTTATCGTTCAAAATTGATTTTAAAAACGTTATTTTTTGGTTCCCTTTACACATCACTACGTCAGCTTCCAAAGTGTCTTTTATTATAATTTCGTGTAAATCCTTTAAATTAATTGTACCGTCACTGTATTTTAATCCGTGGTGGTTATCTTCTAACCATCGAACTTGTCTTTTTAAATCGTCATTTAATTCACTAAAAAGATATTTAGGCTTAATATAATGATAATGTTTTATTGTTGTGCCATTAAAAATTGCTACTTCTTTTGGTATAAATTCCGGTAAGCAAAATCCCTGCAAATCGATTGTAAACACGCTACATGGTACTTCACACATTTTTGAATAAAATTGGTTTTAGAGAAATAATAATTTATTCACGCACTAGGTTATATATAATTGCTATAGGGTTTATTTAAAAATTTATAATACCCCCCGCCTTAACAAATTAATTTAATAAGATTTTGTTTTTTAAATTTTTACTAATTAAGTAGTGCGCGTGTCGTTATCATAATAAACTATATTTAAAAGGTATGTTTTTAATTAATTAAGTAAATATTTCATCATCGAATGTGTTCCTAAGATTTCTATATTAAAAAATTATATATCACATCAAATATAAACAATATTTTATTTTGTTTTTAATTTATATAAAATATTATACAGGGTGATTCTAAATAAGAGTATATTTAACTTATGTTTTTACACATCAATCTCTATATAAAAATTACATTTTTTATTACATTTTTAAATATAAGAGTAATTTTCCAACGCAATTTTTACGTATTCCGGATAAATTGTAAGCATTTCTAACAAACAATAGCCATTTTGTGTTTTAACTATGCTTTCCTGTTTAATCAAACTTTGAAAATTTTCAAAGTGATCACCTCCTCCGATTCTAATACTTGAGGACAAACAACTTGTAAAAAAATGTAGGAAATCCAAATTTTCCAAAATATTCAATCTCGAATTCACTATTTCACTTAACAAAAAGAGGTTGTGAAGAGTTTCTTTTGTAATACAAATAAATTCATTGTAGTAATTTTCCATTTTTATCAATCTTATCTTATTGTATGTTTGACCATTAATTTGTAAATTTGGTAAATATATCGTATTTAAAATATCGCTTTCGAAGTATTCATAAATTTGTTCTCGATATAAAATTAAATCGTTCCATTCCGTTCGAGTTAATAACAACTCTATACCATTACGGGATCCTATTTTTACTGCAGGTTTAAATCCGTTGTCAATATCTATGCCTATTGTTATATATTTACTTTTTGAATTATTTAGCCCAAATGAATTTTGGTAAATAAAACAAATTTCCTTTGCGTTTTTTGGATCATGACCATAGGAAGATGACACTATCAAATAAAAGAATAAAATAAACAATTCTTAAAATATATAATATAAAATTAAACTTACTTTTTAAAAGTGCTTCTAACAACCACAACAAAACAACTGTAATAATAAATTGATGTACGATGCGCGTTGGTTATTTAAAACTTTATAATACCCCCCGCCTTAACAAATTAATATGAGAAGAATTTGTTTTATAAATTTTTACTAATTAAGCAGTACGCGTGTCTTTGTCAAAATAAACACATTTCTATATTTAAAAGCTTTTAATTAAATAAATATTACATAAACGTATGTCATCCTAAGATTTCAATATTAAAAAATTATAGATCACATCAAATTAATATAAACAACATTTTATTTTGTTTTTAATTTATATAAAATAATATACATGGTAATTCGAAATAATTTTATGTTTTTACATATCAATCTATATAAAAATTACATTTTTAAATATAAGAGTAATTTTCCAACGCAATTTTTACGTATTCCGGATAAATTGTAAGCATTTCTAACAAACAATAGCCATTTTGTGTTTTAAATATATTTTCATGTTTAATCAAACTTTGAAAATTTTCAAAGTGATCACAATCATCGATCCTAATATAAACATCTATAATAAACAACTTGAATAAAAATGTTGGAAATCCAAGTTTTCTAAAATATTCAGCCTCGAAATAAATTCATTGCAGTAGTTTTCTATTTTGATCAATTTTATCGTATTAAATATACATATTGTCATGTTCTAATGCGACTGATACGCTAATAGCAATTCTTAGTAACTGTAAGGAATAAGAAGCACAAAATTTGCATGAGATTTTGAATCCAAAAGGGTCGATAAACAAAATTTAATCCAAAACGGTGGTAAAATACATTTGATGAAATTGATTTACAAAGAATACAAAAGTTTTAATAAAATAAAAATGTAATTTCAAAACAAATAAGATCCAAATATTAAAATTGTCAAACCAAACCTAAATATAAGAAAGTTAAAAATTGTTATTTTTGTTAATTTTAAAGTGTTAGAAATAAGTCGTTAAAAGTTGCACGAACTTAAAAAAATTTGTTTACATGTCGACGAACGTTGTTCCGAAGGTATGGCGATCGGGTCACAAAATGTGTTAAACCTGAAAAGAAAAAAATCAAATATTAAAAAGTGACCGTTGATACAAATTTGTACTTACAACTTCAAATTTTCATCAAGTAGATTGAAATTTCGTAACCAAGGAGATGAAAAACAAAAAACAGAGGAGTCCCTTAAAAGGTGGAAAAGCGGGTAGTTATGTGAATTTTGCTCCCGACTTTAATTTAATAAAAAGTGGTTAAAAGAGAATCCCTCCAAGTGGTAACCAAATTTGAGGGACCTAAACAGAGATTAGAGGTTAGTCACATGTTAGTGCACGTGAAAAATATAAAAAAGGTAAAAATAAATTTTACTTACCGAAGAGTAACTGATAAAGAGTGCTACGACACAAGTGATTGATAAAATTTGGATCTGGACCAACTAATTAGTACAAAACACGAAGTCACAAGCTGGATAAAGAACGTTCGTCGCTTAAGCTGACAAAAGTAAAAGAGTACATACCAACAGTGGTAAGTGAACCATTATAAAAAACTAAATGTTTTTATAGTAATTAATTGGGGTATAATTAAAAACATTGTTCAATATTTATTTACTTATTTAATAATTGTTTTGAGTTGAAATATATTATGTTTTTTTATAATTTTGGATCATTATTGGATCCATTTTGGATCAAAAAACTTTTGTGTTTTCCGACTTAAGAATTCCACAGATAAATAAAGAGGAAATTTCTCCAGTATCTACACTGAAGGTAAGAGTCTACATGCAAATAAAAGAAAGTTCAGCCGAGGCATTATTTAATTTATTGAATATTACAATTTCTTTGCAACGGAAATTCCGTTTGTCATTAACAATTATAAGAATTGCTATTGACGAGGTCAGATCCAGCCTCCTCATAGTAATATGTTTCACCAGTAATTTGTAAATTAAACTTACTTTTTAGAAACCTCCTCTAACAAGAACAACAAAACAACTGTAGTAATAAATTGATGTAGCACGATGCGCTTTAGTTATTTAAAACTATATAATACCCCTCCGCCCCCTGCATGTCAAAACGGCCTGAAGTGTGTCTACATATACATAATACAATAAACAATTCTTAAAATACACAATATAAAATTAAACTTATTTAAAACTGCTTCTAACAATACTTTGTAATCCCCCGCCACCCCCGCGCATGCTAAAACGTCCTGAAGTGTACCAAATCCTCTCTGACCTTATTTAAAACTTTATAATACCCCTCCCCCCTGCAAGCCAAAAAGGCCTTAAGTGTTCGATTCTTTTACCTTCTTGCTTATGTAAACATGATATCATCATATGATATCACCTCTTATAATGTAAACATAATAACGACCATGTTTATGTAAACATGATGTCACCCGTGCTTATGTAAACACAAGTCATCGACACCAAGGGGCCCCTCTTGGGTTCCATGCACCCGGGGTCTTCTTTTGGGAGGATGCGCAGTAGACCTGCGCAGAACCCTACTTTGCGCCAGAACGATCATAGGTATCTATATATATAAAATTCAATGTATGTATGTGTGTTTTCTATACAATTCTACACCGTTTGACCAATCTCTACCAAATTTGGTGTAGAAGCTATTTACAATGCTACGAAAAACATAGGCTACTTTAGAATCTTGCCGCGAACTTTGGTCAAGCGCTGTATTAGCTTGACCAACGTGAGTGCGGATCAACGGATCAACGTTTCAACGGATCAACGTATTAACGAACGATATCTATATATATAAAATTCAATGTATATATGTGTGTTTTCTATACAATTCTACACCGTTTGACCAATCTCTACCAAATTTGGTGTAGAAGCTATTTACAATGCTACGAAAAACATAGGCTACTTTAGAATCTTGCCGCGAACTTTGGTCAAGCGCTGTATTAGCTTGATCAACGTTAGTGCGGATCAACGTTTCAACGGATCAACGTATTAACGAACGATATCTATATATATAAAATTCAATGTATGTATGTATGTATGTATGTTTTCTATACAATTCTACACCGTTTGACCAATCTCTACCAAATTTGGTGTAGAAGCTATTTACAATGCTACGAAAAACATAGGCTACTTTAGAATCTTGCCGCGAACTTTGGTCAAGCGCTGTATTAGCTTGACCAACGTTAGTGCGGATCAACGGATCAACGTTTCAACGGATCAACGTATTAACGAACGATATCTATATATATAAAATTCAATGTATGTATGTATTGCGATATCGAGATACCACGTCAATGGAAGTACGTTATTTAAGATTCGGGAAAATTTTGTTATTAATAAAGCATGTAACTTATCAACGTAATCAGAAAAACTTCGTCCGATACCAAGAAATTTAGTTCAAAGTCAAATGATTTGTAAAAAAGGACATGAAGCAGGTTTGAATAAAATAAACTTAAAATGTAACATTTAATAATTCTCTTTGTTGAAAAATGTTTATTTATAGTAAATGAAAGATTGTTTAGTAATAAGAAAGGTATTTCAAAAGTTAGAATATTGTTAATTAATTGAATAATGTAAAAATTTGTGTTAGCGTTAAATTTAAATAAGTTCTTAAAATCATTACGTGAGTTCGACGTGTCACAAGTTAATGAACTGTGAATGGAAATTTCATGTCCAGCATCTTTATTTATTCAACCACGAAGCAATTAGGAAGAAGTCAATCTAATCTGAAAATATAAAAATTTTACTTATAAAATTTCAACGAGTCACAATTGGCTTAATCCATACCTGTACTGTGAAACTTTCAATAATATTGATTTTCCGATCAACCAATAAAAAAATGCGTCTACGCAAACATCGAGATTGCTATGAATTTCGAGATAGAAAATTATAAAACAATCGAAGAGGTCCTGGTGTTAAATTTCACACGTAATGGTGGCGAGTTTTGATCGTCCTAATAAAAATTAATTTTATAGTGAAAATAATTGGTGAAGGTATAAAATACCAGTGTAAAAATCAGCAAATTAATTACTTACCTACGTAAAACTAAAAATAAGTTGAAAAACGTAAAGAATTGGGAATATTTATGAAGAATTAAAAATCGACACCAACGAGGTCTACAAACTGCAACTGGGAACAATTTCATGGTAATAAACCCATCGAGTGAACTTTGGTGCGCAATTGTACCATCTCAAGTACAAGTAACTAGAAGATTCCTGTATTTTTCTAAGGTAACGTGCACATTAAGTACAATTTTAGAATAACTAAGTGAAATTTTCGGACATCAAACGACACGTGTTTTTCTTTATTTAACGTTCAGAATTTTGATAATTAGATTTAATAATAGAATTTTTTAATATAACAAAACCTTTAATTACATTTGTGTGCTAAATAAAAACATTATTATTTTTGTAACGAAGGATATTTATTTTGACCTGTTCCGAGCCTATAAATTTATTTACAGTATTGGTCACGGAACGAACTCACCCTGTACAAGGTAAGACACATGCACTACGAACCAGCTAAGCCGAGGCATATTATTTCCATTTATTTGTATTTACTAAATTTCACATACATTTCCATTGACGGGGTACATTTCTGTACACTCGTACAAACATCAACAATAAAACGTGTAACCCCATTAGCGAGGGTTATTCAGGGCATATTTTTGAAGCCCAACGTGTGGCAGTATTAGGAGTCAAAGCTCACTACATATTTTGACTAGCCCAACGTGAGGCTCTATTAGTAACTACATTTATACACTACATATTTTGGCGTCACAACGTGGAGGCACGAGTCACCTCGAGTAACCTCGCACCACGAGTAAAATCAGGTTATTATAACTAAAAATATTAGATAGGTTAGGTACAACGAGAAATTTCACTAAAATTATTTACAATAACGTCAACACAAAATAGGTCATTTATACAAAAATTTCTTTACAAAATTATTTTAAAAAGTATAACGATTGACATAAAGATTATTTTCCTTAAATTTAAACTAACGTACATAAAATTTTACAATTAATAACCATTCTTATACATAAAAATAAACTATGATGGAGAATAAAACAATAAAAGAGCAGCGATGGGATATGATGATGGAGTTCATGAAAGATGCTCAAATGAAAGCAGAAGAAAGGTTAATAGAAGATCGAAGAAAAGCAGAAGAAAACACAAAATTAATTATTAAAAACACGAATGAGAAAATAGATGTAGTAATTAAAATCCAAGAAGACACCAAGAAGGAGTTGATAGAAACATTCGACAGAAACTTCGATAAAATTGAAAATGTATCAGAAAATAGGGGGCCAGCGATAGCCGGAAAAGTTATACATGAAGAAAATATTAATTTGGTAAACGAAACAGTAAAGTTGGATGTAGAACGAGTTCCAACACCACCAACTACGAAGTGTCGTACATACGAGGTACACACAAGAAAAGCATGTAAATGGGCACAATTAAAATTTAAAAAGCTACGATTAAAGCAGAAATATCAGACAAGAGGTGTACGGACACATACAAAAATTTTACAAAGCCGGTTACAAAACAAAAAGTTCACATTTAAAACTAAGAGATTACATAATTTAACTAACTTAAAATTTAAAAACGTAATAAATAAACGGGTCAACAATTTAAAAATTATACAAGCAGGAGGCAACAAATATTTTACGAATAAAAATTTAAACAAATCAACAAATTATGACAACATCGGTAAGAAGAGAAAATTTCGAAGCAAAATGATTAGAAAATACGAAGTGAGTTGGACAAGGAAGTTTAAAGCAAAAATGGATATGAAAATAAAAAGGAAGCGTTATGTTACTAAGAATTTGTTATTCAAGCGGGTAAAATTTAAAATTAAAAGAATACCAGAAGGGGAAGAAAAGATTTCTTCTACCATTTCTCAATAAGCGGTGAGTAGTAACGACAATGGCGAAACTTAATTAAAAAAATAAATAAAATAACAACTTAAATAAAAACCGCTTAAGAAATAGTAAGAGATGAAGAGAAAATGACAAACACCAAAAAATGACAAATGTAAATATAATTTTAAGAATGGAACAATGACTAATTAAAGAGCGAAATGTAAATATGATTAAAGCTATTAAATAAGAAGATGACCATAAAATTGACCAAGATGAAAGAAATTGAAAAGATGCTATAGTTAAACAATTAATAAAAATTTATTGGGAGGAAAAGTTATTGAGAATTTGAATGAAAGATATAATTTAAATTAAAAAAAATTTTTTAATCAATTAATTTATTAAAATGAAGTTTAATTAGAATTTGGGTGAAAACATGAACTGGAGATAAATAACTATGAATTAAGTTGAGGGACTAAAAAGTATTTAATAAAATTGGTATTCGATGTTGAACAATAAAAAATACAAGGGGGGAAAATTAAATAAATAATAAGTTAACTCAGATGGAGTGGTTAGAAGAAGTTAGGTGAGAATAGATACCTGGGGATAAGAAAATAGATCACAGGTGTAAGTTAAATAAATTGATTATATGATTATGTAAGTAATATGGATATGGGACCAAAAAAGAGGTTACCGAATAAATAATGGGGAAATATAGGACAATATTGATTATAGTAAAATAAAGAATGCCAATGGTAATAAATAAAAATGAATTAGAATAATAGGAAAGTAGAAATCACCCAAAAGCAAATAGACGAGTTAAAGATAGAAAGATTAAAAATAAAGAGTCAAGTTTTTTTTGAATAAGATAAAAAGAAAGTCAAATTTAAAATTTTAGCACTCAATAAATTTAAATTATTATCAGAAATCTTGGTCAGATTTATTAGTTAAGTTAGTATATAGGATAGTTTGAAAATTTGAATAGGATTAGTTAGTTTCGTTGAATTTGAGTAGTTAGTTAAAACATTTAATAGGATTTAGTAAGTTGATTTTGATATTAGTTATATTCGTTAGAAAACGTTACATTAAAAATTTATTTTGTTATATTTTTTTTTTGAAAGAAAAAGCACATAAGTGTTAATTATGAAATTTAACAAAAAAATAGGTATTTTTCTTTTTAAATTACAAATTAACAGGGGGTAAATGCGATATCGAGATACCACGTCAATGGAAGTACGTTATTTAAGATTCGGGAAAATTTTGTTATTAATAAAGCATGTAACTTATCAACGTAATCAGAAAAACTTCGTCCGATACCAAGAAATTTAGTTCAAAGTCAAATGATTTGTAAAAAAGGACATGAAGCAGGTTTGAATAAAATAAACTTAAAATGTAACATTTAATAATTCTCTTTGTTGAAAAATGTTTATTTATAGTAAATGAAAGATTGTTTAGTAATAAGAAAGGTATTTCAAAAGTTAGAATATTGTTAATTAATTGATTAATGTAAAAATTTGTGTTAGCGTTAAATTTAAATAAGTTCTTAAAATCATTACGTGAGTTCGACGTGTCACAAGTTAATGAACTGTGAATGGAAATTTCATGTCCAGCATCTTTATTTATTCAACCACGAAGCAATTAGGAAGAAGTCAATCCAATCTGAAAATATAAAAATTTTACTTATAAAATTTCAACGAGTCACAATTGGCTTAATCCATACCTGTACTGTGAAACTTTCAATAATATTGATTTTCCGATCAACCAATAAAAAAATGCGTCTACGCAAACATCGAGATTGCTATGAATTTCGAGATAGAAAATTATAAAACAATCGAAGAGGTCCTGGTGTTAAATTTCACACGTAATGGTGGCGAGTTTTGATCGTCCTAATAAAAATTAATTTTATAGTGAAAATAATTGGTGAAGGTATAAAATACCAGTGTAAAAATCAGCAAATTAATTACTTACCTACGTAAAACTAAAAATAAGTTGAAAAACGTAAAGAATTGGGAATATTTATGAAGAATTAAAAATCGACACCAACGAGGTCTACAAACTGCAACTGGGAACAATTTCATGGTAATAAACCCATCGAGTGAACTTTGGTGCGCAATTGTACCATCTCAAGTACAAGTAACTAGAAGATTCCTGTATTTTTCTAAGGTAACGTGCACATTAAGTACAATTTTAGAATAACTAAGTGAAATTTTCGGACATCAAACGACACGTGTTTTTCTTTATTTAACGTTCAGAATTTTGATAATTAGATTTAATAATAGAATTTTTTAATATAACAAAACCTTTAATTACATTTGTGTGCTAAATAAAAACATTATTATTTTTGTAACGAAGGATATTTATTTTGACCTGTTCCGAGCCTATAAATTTATTTACAGTATTGGTCACGGAACGAACTCACCCTGTACAAGGTAAGACACATGCACTACGAACCAGCTAAGCCGAGGCATATTATTTCCATTTATTTGTATTTACTAAATTTCACATACATTTCCATTGACGGGGTACATTTCTGTACACTCGTACAAACATCAACAATAAAACGTGTAACCCCATTAGCGAGGGTTATTCAGAGCATATTTTTGAAGCCCAACGTGTGGCAGTATTAGGAGTCAAAGCTCACTACATATTTTGGCTAGCCCAACGTAAGGCTACGACCACACTACAGTATGTATATAAGAAGAACAGGAATTGGCAATATCGCTGCGTGCTTTCGAAAATTCCTTATTAGAAGACGAAGGGGAGGAGGAAAAGGAAGAACACAAAGAACAAGTGTTGTTGGCAAAAATAAAATAAAGTAAAATTAGAAATTGTGGTTTTTGTGAATACTTAACAGTTTTGTTAAAGTTTTTTTTATTAAACCTTGATTTGTATTTTTTATTACTTTATTTATTTAATCCTTTTTTAATACGTTTGGTATTTGCAATGACCAAATAAGTCGCAAGGTCATTATGCGGATTGGATCTAAAAAATAGATGTAGGCAAATATTGAAATTTGGGCAGGACAACGTCTGCCGGGTCAGCTAGTACTACTATAATTGGCAGTGGCCAAACACAAATTAATTGCTGTAGGTTGATGCATGACGAATAAGAATCTAAAATTCGTCATACATCCTAACGAATACGCAAATAAACTACTTGTGAATACATGTGAAGTTCGCAGATTAAGAAGGTATCAACCTAACGACCTAACAAACAGATATAAATGAATTAAAAGTGCGCGGACATAAAGAAAACTCGAGGTTAGTTAATTTAATAGAAATTGTTCAATGGAATAATTATCTTCATGTTATTATTTATATTGTCAGATGAGAAGCCTAATGCCTCCGGGCAAATTGCTGTATTCGTAGTTAATAAAAAAAAAAAGATTTACAGAAACTTTACAGATACGTTTGATTCACGGATCAGATAATAATATACAAAATCTACTTATCTGGCATTTTAAGCATTTGACAGTTAAACTACAATCTGTTGTTTTACTTCTAAATAAATGAATTTTATTTGTTTCTAATCTATTTTCACTCTCTTCAATCGTAAATTTTTTAAAAATTTGTTTAATAAATGAATTCTTCGCTAGTTATACAGGGCGTTTACACATACACCTATGCACTATTGCCAATTGATACCCGAGATCCATGTAGGTCACTTTTTTTATTAGAATGACAAAAACAACTCGCATGAAATAAATTAGACATAAGTAAAATTTCAATTTATAAATCAAATTTAAACAATACAATATCATAACGTACTTATTGTATAAGTGCAAGCTTTTAAAATGCAAAGTTTCTAATTTTTTTGACCGTTATACTAATATCACATTTATTATTACCAAGTAGTATAAAATTGTATTGAAAGTTTAGTTATATTATTTTTGTTAGAGTTTTCAAGAAATAGCTTGGCGTCGAAATATCCAACGTGGATCTCGGATATCAACTAGCAACAGTGCATACGTTAAAAATTAATCATCAAGCTTCTTTTGATTTAATTGGAAGTTGTCAAATTTACAGATGAACCTTTACTAGTTAGTATGAGTTTTTAAATGACCTTTTAAAGTTCTATTCTCTGCACATTTGTAGTCACATATTGCACAACCAAACGGTTTCTCCCCAGTGTGAGTTCTTAAATGCCTTTTCAAGTTTTCTTTCACTGCACACTTATAGTCACATATTTCACAAGAAAACGGTTTCTACCCAGTGTGAGTTCTTAAATGCGCTTTGAAGTTTTTTTTCCGTGCACACTTGTAGTAACATATTTCACAAGAAAACGGTTTATCCCCAGTGTGAGTTCTTAAATGCCCTTTTAAGGTTCTTTTCTCTGCACACTTGTAGTCACAAATTTGACAAGAAAACGGTTTCTCCCCAGTGTGAGTTCTTAAATGCACTTTTAAATTATCTTTCCGTGCACACTTGTAGTCACATATTTCACAAGAAAACGGTTTTTCCCCCGTGTGAGTTCTTAAATGCCCTTTTAAACTTTCTCTCCGTGTACATTTGTAGTCACATATTTGACATGAAAACGGTTTTTCCCCCGTGTGAGTTCTTAAATGCCCTTTTAAATTTTCTTTCTGTGTACATTTGTAGTCACATATTTCACAAGCAAATGGTTTCTCACCAGTGTGAGTTCTTAAATGCACATTTAAATGATCTTTCCGTGTAAATTTGTAGTTACATATTTCACAAGTGAACAGTTTTTTATCAGTATGAATTTTTACATGCTTGTTGAAAGCACGCTTACGAGCACACCCGAAACCACATATTTTGCAAAGAAATTGTTTCTCATCCACAGTTCTTAAATGCAGTTGTAATGAAGGTTTCTCCTGCATTAATTGTTCAGTATCGTCCTCTTCTTTAATATCGATGGAATGATGCAAGTCTTCTAAATTAAATTTGACATCATTCAATTCTTCGGTTTTAATGTCGTCGGATGTATGTAAAGTTTCTAAATCTTGCCTGTCCGTTTCCACATTTTCTAACTTTACCGAAGTATTCATTTTATCGCTATGTGTAGCAAATTCCATTAGAAGGAATTAAGACTGCTCTTGGAATGGTACACAATCACTTTTCTTGCAATTACACGTTGTTCTACGTCGACGACAAGTTAAAAATGGCGACTGTCATTGCAAAATTTAGCGCCATCTACTGCTAGGCATGGGCAGCTTCCTTGTTAATATACGAGGGGTCGTCTTCATATTCACAGACTTGGCTGTTTTGAATTTTGATGGAATTTTTCATTATGCTTTTTTTTAATCACATATGCCTTGGTAACCTGTGTGGGAATTTACAAAACAATTGCATCATTATTAATTTTATTATCTGTCAGTTTGTGTCGTCGCGCGTTGTATAAGTATGTATCGAATTGAATAAAATCGAATACCGGGCTGTTATAAAATTCCTTACAAAGCAAGGAAAACCTCCAAAAATTATTCTTGAAGAAATGTTGGCTGTATACGGGAATGATTGGCCCTTCTAAGTCAACTATTTGCGAGTGGTCAAAATTGTTTAAACATGGTCGAGAACCCCTTCTGCAGGAAAAATAATGGCAACAATTTTTTGGAACTCTCAGGGAATTTTGCTGATCGATTATATGAATAAGGGTAGTACGGTAACGGGAGAGTATTATGCAAACTAGATGCATCGCCTTAGAGATGCTATATTAAAGTGAAGAGACGCAGAAAACTGACGCAAGGTGTCTTGTGTCACAAATCCAGTTTATTTTTGCTAGATATCGTTATAAATTGTAACTTTTACTTATGGAAACAATAAGTTCAAATATCTTACATAAAGTCTGTAATAATTGATCTTTAAATAAATATGGTTACAATCATATAATGCATTGTATTAATTTTTGTGAAAGATTATCAGAAAAAAAAGGAGATTTGAATATGAATTAAGGTCGATAAAGTTACTTTGTTTTTTTTTACGGATAATATACTGATACTTGAGACTTTAAAATAAATTTTTTGGCTGCCAAGCTTTGCCGGATTCTTTTTAATTCGCGTTTTACTTGGAGAACTCAAAAATTTCTAAGTCACCCTGTATATAGTTTTTATCAAATTATTTATCAATTTTACATGGTTGGATTCGTTTTTTTGAATGTTTACTCCAGAAATAGTTAAATTTGCGTTGCTGCCTATAGGTCAGTTCAGCGAAGAAGCACATGAAGCTTGCAATAAGGATTTCAAGAGATATCGTGAACACAACTCGAGAAAATGTAGCCGCGAAAGTTCAAACAGAGACGTTCTAAATAGATTTCTTTTAACCTCTGACCCTGTTATAACAAGCAAAAGAGAATTACCCAAAAAAAACCTTCGATACTTATCTCAGCAGATATTACATTTATTAAAAGCCCCTACTGACCAAGTCCTTGATGATCAAACAGATTTCCGAGAGTGACGATGACGATACGATGCGATCGATGGATGATGACGAAGAAGATTACCAAGACATTATTTAAAATGTTTGCTTTATTTTTACTTTTAACGCTATTACTTGAAAAATAAATATAAAAATGATTAACTACTTCTCTTCTGAATTTTTTAATTCGTATCCATTAAATATTTGTTGTATTGTGATATCACAACCTGTATTTTCGGATAAGTGTATATTTACATGATATTTACACATATCTTCCAAAAACTATTTCTGTGTTTTTTGCTGATGATGTTAATTTTTCAAAGTTTTTCAAATAAATTCATTTTCTTAATAAATAAATGCACCAGAATTATGCAAAGTATTTTTTAGATACTACTAAGAGCCCTGAAAATAAATATCCTACTTAGAAATCCGTTGGAATAGTATTTGATTTAATGCCACCTTTTGAGGCCAAATACCCCACTGTGCGACGCGACGCTGCAACTCTAGCTCAACAGAGAGCAATTTAGGTGTGGGTGTGAGATCCGGAGTGAATACCTGATCCCACTCTAAAGACAAAAAAATAAGACGCCACACACTTAAAGTCGCACGACGAGATCTTAAGCCTGAAAGTGTGAAAGATTAGGTTGAATAAAACTAATTGATACAGTAGTACGTATAATGGAACACTAGTAAAAAAATTAAATGCAAATCGTAGTGACACAACGGCAAAAAAGAAAAAAAGGTCTCAGTAGCAGCTGAATATGTATTTAATCTAAAATCCGACGTCAGATCTGATATCGTTTCTTTTCCAAATATCTTACAAAGGTCTTTAAAAGACCTTTAACGCAAACAAGAAAAATAGTTACGATGGTGATAAATTCTTCTTAACCGCCCGGTACACTCGCGTACAATAATCGAAACAGTGTTTCCAAAAAAGCAAGATATAGTGGTAATTGCTTACCCCAAACTCTAATCGATGGTACGCCACTGGGTTTAATCGGACGTCGCTGTTGATTTAAATATTGTTAGATGTTTGAACTTCAGTGAACTCAGCTACCAAGTTAGACTGTATTATTCCTCATATCGACAAATTAAAAAGGCTTATGTGTAGCGGTTTTGGCTGGGTCATAACCTCATAACGGTTGTTAATTGGATACGAAGTATTACATAAAATCGACAAGTCCCATAATAGTAGATTACGCACCAAGGGAGCAAAGTGACAATATTTGGCCCTAGGGTAAAGGATTGTTTACACGAGGCGCCAGTCGAGTCAAACAATTACCCATGGGCCAAAAGTCACTTTACTCCCGTCGCGTCGTGCATATACTGTTTTTTGCAATTCCAGGAGGTAAAGTAAGAACTTCGCCAATTTAGAAACTGAAAGCAAAAATTTAACGCATTTTTTTAATAATGCACGTGGTGCATCACAAAATAGCACTAGTAATATTACCAACTACTACCAAAAAGTACTAGGAAATAGCAGTTTGCACCCCTGATTCTACCAAAGGTTCATTTACATTTGTGCCGTAGAGTAGATGCGAAAGGTCAAAAGTTATACTGTCATCGGCGCATTAACGAAAACACGTCCAAACACTAAAAAGCCCAACTAGAAAACATTCGTTGCATGTTTTTAATAAGCAAAGTTCAAAATAAAATAAATAACAATAACTTTTTTATTAAATTACATGCCTAGTGATATTTTTTTCATATTAATTTTCAAGAACGAGTAATTACGTCTTTTTTTATTCCCATTTTTTAAATTTTCGCGCCAAGCTAATGTTTTCACGTAACATTTATATGTATGTATTTCGCCCTTCGCGCATTGTATAACTTTTGAGCTTTTGCACGCAGTCTACAAGCAGCAAGACGTACCATGAGCAAGAACCTAGAAACCATGTGGCGACATTTTGGTAGCTAAAGTAAGTACTTTTTATTTATTTATTGACTCATCAATTCATTTCATTGTTTGAAATAAATTTGAGCGTGGCAGATGTGAAAGAATTTGATTCTTCCACGCTAATATGCACGATCACGTGGCAATCTAGTGACTTTCTTATCAGTCATCTGGTGACTTTTTTATTGCCCTAGGGCAAAAAAAGTTTTTTTTTCACCCGCTCCCCCCCTAATTTTTAACTTTACTCCCGCAGGGTAAAAAAGTGCCCCTTTTATCCCGCAAATCGGGGTAAAAAGTGAGTACTATACCCCCGGAATGGCAAAAAATCTATTGTGCAGGTAGTGTTATAAACAGGCAGATTATATGGTACCATAAAAATACTATCGCAATTTTAATCCTGCAAAACGCAGCAATCTACTCCCGGTCGTCAAACTAAAAAACTAATATGACGGGTAATTAAATCTTTTTCGGCTCCAATCAATCCCATAAAACGGAAGAGGAAATCAAGTATAAAAACCACTATATTCCAAATAATCAGAAGCCGAAAGTGCGTTACTTTTAGGCACCCAAAATTTGCTGTCTACTTATCGAAAGCACAAAATTCGTTATAAATTTTCTTTTCAAAATATGTTATCTATGTATTAACCTTATAAAAGTCGAAAATTAAAACCATGTACAGGGCGTTATAAAATGAATGGTAAGATTTACTTTCTATCACATAATACAGAATTACCTAACACCACCTAATTTTCACAGGGCAGCGAACCGCATAAAACATAGTGGTAGCCGAAATGGTTTCAACGACAAGAATCGAAGGCTACAAATGACGAACTTATAGCAGCTGTTGAGGGCCATTTTGCGGAAAAACCAAATGAATATTTTTATACTGGATTAAAGATGTTATTGAGACGGTGTTATACATACCTGTATTCAAAAGCAGGGGAACTATATTGAAAAATAAAATTTTGTTGTTGATCTAGTATTTTGTTTTCATGCCTAGTCCGGGAATATAAAAACGACCCCTCGTAACTTAAAAATTCAAAATTAAGCAAATGATTCAAAGATTTAAAATTATGTTGTGGTTTTAATATTTCTGTTAACTGTAATAGAGCCCCCGCAGACTGCAGACTTTCTATCGGCCGATAGTTTGGTCGGTTTCTTAATCAGTATAAAGATGTATGCAAGTGCGCAGATTATAGCGATTCGGTATAGGCCGTAAAAAAGTTTGATGGGCCACACGCATGCTACACGCTTGCCTTCAAACTAAACTGTCGGCGAACTATCGGCCAACTGCTAAATCAATATGACGCTATTACACGCGCGCACACACGACGATTGTACGAGCGTCTGGAGATCAGTGTTGTCAGATTTTAGAAATCTAAGGCGCCAACTCGTTGCCGAAAAAACGCCCAAAGGCGCAACTAATCGATCACGTGGCGCCAAAATTGAAATTTATTGTTATTTTCTGCATTTTCAGTTATTTTCGAATGCAAAATCAACTTCATGGGTGACACCCGGGGCGGATAATTTCTTGGGGTGGCACCGCCTCCTACACTCTAAAAAATTTCAGGGGAATTTTACACCAAAAATAGGTGGCCACTATGTTACCTCCTATTTTAAGTGTAAATTTACACCATTGGTGTAATACTTACCGCGTAAGGTACAAGTACACGTATGATGGCAATTCTACCGAGTAAAAGTACCTCACATGTGTTAATTTCACTCGGTATGGTGTACTTCTACATAGTAAAATTACACTGACGTAAGTAATTTTACACAGACGATGGAATTTCACTAGGTAGAAGTACACTGTTCCGAGTAAAATTACATATGCGAGGTAATTTTACTGGGAAAAATTATCTTCATATGTGTAATTGTACCTTACACACAATTACACGCAAGTATTATACTAATGGTGTAAATTTACACTCAAACTAGGGTAACATAATGGCCACCTATTTTTTGTATAAAAATTCCCCTGAAACTTTTAAAAGCAATAATTTTAGTCAGTAAAATTATTTGCTGAAAAAGTAAGTATGTATTTGTTAGGCACCACTAAAATAAACAACAAATACGTAAAATTGATCACCTTTCACGTTTTTGGATGTTCCGTTTCCAATTTTCTTTTATTTCAATTCCTTTAGAAATTTGTCTGGTCCAGACTCTTAATGTTTTTAATTTTAACGTTTTAATTAGTAGTACAAGAAATTATTCAATTGTTTAAGTTATACGTTCAAGCAAAATAACAATTTGTAGTTTTGTAGAAGTAGCTGTAAATTCGTTTTGCAAAAAGCAGATGAAACGGCTATAGCCCCAGATAAAAAAATCTGATGTGGCCATCGCATAACTTTCCGAACAGACGCAAATTTTTACATTATATTTTTAAATAAAATGGTTACATAATTTCAACAGTAAATCGATGAAAAATTTCATATTTTGCCAAAATAGGAAGAAAAAAACTTTTGAATGCCTATATCTTGCAAACGAAGCATTTTTGGACCCATGTTATTAGAAACTTTTCATCTTATTTTCGTTAGTAGAATGCGGTTTACTATTTTATTTACAAATACAAAAAATTTTTACAAATACAAAAATTTTTGAAACGCCCTGTATATTTTAGAGAAAAACTTGTAGGACAAAAAATGTAGGAAATTCCATAGCGCTAATTTTTTGTTATTAATATTTTTACATATTTAATTTCGTTTCGAAGTTATGACGCATAATGTCATAATAGCTCCAGGTAAACCCCCCTTTCCCGTTACACGATTTAAATTATTTTCATCTGGCTTCGTCCTACGACAGGAAAAAGCTTATATGCAAAATTTGGAATGATTTGCTTGCTTCGTTTAGACGCTATCGTGTTCACAGACGTACATACACACACACACACACCCTCACACACACACACACACATACATACAGACATCCTTCCAAAAATGATAAAAATGGATTCAGGGGACCTCAAAACGTGAACATCTGTCAAAAAATTGGGGGGTCAAATTTTGACTGATAACAATACTTTCCTTACCTAGGGGTTCGGAAAGTAAAAATGTCGAAGCCACACATCCAGGCGTCATGTGTTTTGTTTGTGTCATATCGTCAGGTTAATATGAACAGAATTGTGACTTTACCTCAAATTTAATTAATAGATATAAATATTCGAATCGTACGTTAGGTATAATACTGCCCATTATCAAAACTAACTACAATAATTATCGAATAAAAAACATCATGAAACAAATATAGAGCTATTTTATTATGAAATATAGAGCAAATATAGAGTGGCTATTTAATGGCACACTAAGCTACTACCAAACTAAAATACTAACACACTAAAACTAAGGAAAACAAAAGTCCAAGAACTTAAATAAAATGAAAAAAAACACACTAAGCTACTACTAAACTAAAATACTAACACACTAAAACTAATGAAAACAAAAAATCCAGGCACTTATATAAAATGAAAAACTGTCTCTCTTCATCATAATATCTTCAAGTGATTGTAAATATCTACAAAACGTTGATTTGTAGATTTTGACAATCTTTCAATGTTTCAATCTTCATTTTATACCATGGTATCGTAAATGCGTGCCATGAATATTCCGACGGTGCCTCACTCGGTGCCTCGTCGTCTTCTAGGGACTCACTTGACAATCATTGCTCAGGTATATCTGAGGAACTGAATGAAGTGCTGAGCAATGTTAATGTGTCTGCTGATGCACTTGATGATTGTTTTAGCGGTTGTCCTGCAGGACGCCACACTTCCCCTGGCTGCAATAAAATTAAAGTTTCATGATGTGCCATTAACTTCAGGACCGTTGCATCATCTATGTCGGTGCCATCTGATTCGAGGCAAATCGTTGAGCCATTTATTTGCATCTTTTCGGATGCTAAAATTAAACATATTAAAGATCATCAGGTAAAAAGAGAATACTACAATCATACCTCTCAAGATTACATTTTCAAGAATTCCGTCATCCTCTTCAATGACGACGAATACCTTATTTGTCTGACTCACATTCCAAATTTTAAAAATCATCATTTTTCTACAGTAATAATAATATATTATAATTAACTATAAACTATGTATTACATAATATTATTATATTTCACAAAAATATTTTTAATTTTTATCTAAATAAAATAAGAAGCCAGCGAGCCTTATAGTAAAGCCCGCATTTCATTAGAGCTTCTAGAAGCGCGCTTCTAGAAGCTCAAAATTTGTAATGCATTGACTCTTATGGAACCAAACTGACTTCGGCTGCTACAAGCCGGTATCGAATTTCACCAGCCAAGTATCGAATTTCACCAGCCCGGCTTGTAAAGTTGTCCACGTGGAGTATTTAGAATAAGGACTTATTATTGGATAATATAAAATGCTCGACATGGAGTAGTGTAGTTGTAATTGGTTAATATTTAGAATGAGGACTTATTATTGGATAATATTTGTATTACGAAAATTCTCTTAGCAGGTCGACGTCAGGTCCACGTGGACCGTGATGACAGATGCATTTGTATACCAGGCGGGCTTCTAACGCGAGAGTTGTAAATATTTACAAGTCAAGCTGCAGAAGCCGGCGGTAATTAGATACTTCTAAATATTAGATAATAATATGTGTTGTAAAGTTATTACTAATAATAATTTATTTATGTAATTGATAGCAATATGAAAAAAATTGAATATTGATGTCGAAATTTTTTCGATGTACCGATTTTTAAATTTTTTGTATATTCCGGGATTTTACGTATTCTTCAATCGGAAAATAAAATTTATCATAATATTATTCACTAATAATTTTCTTACCTTTCCAATAATAACATCCAGTACCTTCCTTCGACGCGTACTATTTATTTTATACATTCTTGTTCTAGGTGTCAATCATCGTCACAAATTAACGATGACATCGAATAACCAAAATTGTGTTTACGATGATTGACACCTAGAACAAGAATGTATAAAATAAATAGTACGCGTCGAAGGAAGGTACTGGATGTTATTATTGGAAAGGTAAGAAAATTATTAGTGAATAATATTATGATAAATTTTATTTTCCGATTGAAGAATGCGTAAAATCCCGGAATATACAAAAAATTTAAAAATCGGTACATCGAAAAAATTTCGAGATCAATATTCAATTTTTTTCATATTGCTATCAATTACATAAATAAATTATTATTAGTAATAACTTTACAACACATATTATTATCTAATATTTAGAAGTATCTAATTACCGCCGGCTTCTGCAGCTTGCCTTGTAAATATTTACAACTCTCGCGTTAGAAGCCCGCCTGGTATACAAATGCATCTGTCATCACGGTCCACGTGGACCTGACGTCGACCTGCTAAGAGAATTTTCGTAATACAAATATTATCCAATAATAAGTCCTCATTCTAAATATTAACCAATTACAACTACACTACTCCATGTCGAGCATTTTATATTATCCAATAATAAGTCCTTATTCTAAATACTCCACGTGGACAACTTTACAAGCCGGGCTGGTGAAATTCGATACTTGGCTGGTGAAATTCGATACCGGCTTGTAGCAGCCGAAGTCAGTTTGGTTCCATAAGAGTCAATGCATTACAAATTTTGAGCTTCTAGAAGCGCGCTTCTAGAAGCTCTAATGAAATGCGGGCTTAAAAGTTCAAAACCTACACACGATTTCGTTCTGAAGTGGGCATAATATGAAAAGTGGTATATGGCTATTTAGTGTAAGAAAATTGCAAAAAAAATTCCAAAATCGGTCTGCAATTTTCGACGGATTTCGTTAGGTAGGTAATTGCGAAAATAAAATGTTTTTTCGCAATATCTTTTTACCAGTTGACTTTAGGACGAAAATGATTGCTATAAATCTTATAGAATATAGAGAACAAAATTTACTACAACTTTTATCTCGGGTATTTTTCTCCAAGTTGAATAGTTGCTGAGCGTCAGCGCAGTTAATAGAGCACATTTTTGAAAATTTTAAAAACTCGCAATTTTGATCTTGCTTTTTTTTATAAATGTTTGTTACTAATTACATATTTACCATTTCCATACTATCATATTGACTTTTGTAAAACATTTATAAAAAAAGTCAGATCGAAATCAAGAGTTTTTGAAATTTTCAAAAAAGTGCCCTATTTAACAGCGCTGGCGCTCAGCAACTATTCGACTTACTTCGACAAAAATACGCGAGATAAAAGTTATAGTAAATTTTGTTCTCTATAAGATTTATAGCTATTATTTTCGTCCTAAAGTCAACAGGTAAGGAAATATTGCTAAGGGAGCGTTCAAAAGTATTACGTAACGAATTTGTGGGGAGGGGGGGTCTTGTAAAACGTTACGATGCGTTACAGGGGCGGGAGGGGGGGGGTTTGAACTACGCATTACGTAACATTGTTTTTGCCACATAATTGTGACATTTAGGTATAAAAATGGTCACTTGGTGGTTACGTAACGTTTTACTAGGGGGGGAGGGGGTACAGAAAAACGTTACGGCGCGTTACATGGGGGGAGGGGGGTCAAAAATCTTCAAAAATTGCGTTACGTAATACTTGAACGCTCCCTAAGAAACATTTTGTTTTCGCCATTTTTGTTAAAATTCGCACTTCCGGGCGGTCGCCAACTCAGAGTTTTTATTAGGACCCCAAACCTTAAAACATCCAAAAATCAGAACCCCTTGACCATTTTTAGGAAACTCCTCATATCATGATTTCGAAGATGTTAAAACATTGTGTTATTCATATTTTCAATAAGCTATTAGGTTATATAATAATAATATAACTGAAATAGAAATTTGTTTAAAATTATTTTGCCATAAAACATCATTTTCACTCCTTCATAAAAAATTCCACTTCCGACGAAGAATGCGGCAAGCTCAAGGTTGCGTGCGACACGACGATTTTTAGTATAAAAGTACGAACAATTATTACCTACCGAAATCCGTCGAAAAATCGCAGAAGACCGATTTCGGATTTTTTTATCAAAATGTGCCCAATTTTCTCACACTAATAAATTGTGGAAGGATAATTCGGTTTTCATCACCGTTCAACAACATTTAAAAATCAGTATACAAATTATGGATATTCAGAAATCACCAGTTTCCAATCCCAATACTCGAGGGATTCCCATAGATTAATTTCAACATTATAATATTATTACAAGACATCACCTACCTTTAGTTTAAACGGCCACAAAACTAGTCAAAAAAACAAACTACTACACTGCATCCGTGGTCACCTGCACACTGAGGTCAGAAAATAAAATCATCTCATACTGTGTGTGAAGTCCTTACTCTTCGTTTTGAGTTACATATTACTTGGAGCCGCTGATTCAACTTATTGCATCACTCAATTTATTGCAATGTAGTGTTTTGATATTTTTTAAAATCATCATGTAAGGTACTAACAAAAAAGTATAGATTGGTTAAAATATGATCACCAAACTTTATTTTAATACAATTATGTTGCATCCATAATTGCAACAACTTGTTCCCAAATTCTTGAAATCTAATAAAAAATTACAATAATACTACATGGTATTTACTACTACAAACATTTTTTGATTATTTTTTGTCAGGAAGGAAAAGTCTGTATAATAATTAGTAACACTTTTATATTACCTACTGACTGATGATTAAATTTACCTATAATCTTATGTTTTTCCCCTGTTTTCCTAGCATGAGTGCGAATTTCCCTTGAAAATGTAAAATTCCTCTATTGTAACACATATTTACCATACTGTGATAGGTAAATATACCCATCAACGGTTGACTTTTTTTTACTTAAGATAAAAATCTCTGTTTTGGGGGTAGAAATACACTATAATGAAGGTAAATTTTAATTTACCCCAAAAATGGTGTAAATTTCACCCAATTCTGGTGTAAATTTGTCATTTTTCACCAGTAAAATTCACCTCATTTTTTGCAGTGTAGGTTGATGACCTTTCTTTTTTTCAGGGTTTGCATTCAAGGAAACAACCACTTTGATTGTACAAGTGGTTGTACGCATTACGGAATGTACAACGCGCATGCTCGGCTTTCAAATTCAAAGTTGATTATTTATAGCAGGGTTTCTCAAAGTGAGCTTTGCGAACCCCTAGAGGTTCGCCATTTGATGGTAGGGTGTTCGCGACAAGATTTATGTAATGGCGGCTGGATGGCTGTGAAGCGCGTGCGACATGCATGATAACGCGCGCGTGACTGAAGCCACCGAACAAGCTGGGGGGGGGGGGGTTAGGGGTTTGCAGTCAGTTGGGAACTTGAACAGGGGTACGTGGGGCCATAAGTTATGAGAAAACCCTGATTTATCGCAATAAACTGCAAGTTCATTTCTCAGAAACCGCCCAAATTGCGGTTTACGGTTTATGAAAAATTTTTAGCGCAAAATATCTTCAAAAGTTGCCCAATTTGCGGTAAATCGCCCAATCTGACAACACTGCTGGAGATCCCAAAGGGGCAACGCAACGAAGTCATTGCACGCGCAAGCGCGGTAATTTCAAATTGTATCTATAACCCTTTATAGTGTGCATAGGTTTTATTATATTATTCTATGGTTATTGATAAAATTATAAGCTAGATGGAGGTGATTTTTAAATGAAAAACTTACGAGAAATCCAATAAGAAAATAAAATTCCATTAGCTACACAAACCATCATATTAATATAATTATGATAAAAATTGCAATTAATTTTTTTTTTAAATTACTATACAACTTTGGTTGAGAATAATTCACCCAAATAGCCTTATAAACGCCTAATTAAACCATAAACACGGCTACGTCACGCAGGCGATAAATAGAGGTGTTTTTTGGATTGAAAACGATAAATTTATTGCGTGAAAGGTGGTTTTTTTGAGAGCTGAAAAGGGTGTGAAGACACAGGTCTGAAAGGATTGAATGAAACGCATAGAAGGCAAGTTTCTTTTCCTTTTATGAAATACGAATTTGCAAAGAAAGGTTAAAGCGATAACAAGACGGTATTTGGGTTGCATAGCTTACGGAGTTGATAACAGGAAATTGGGTTGGAGTGCCGAAATGTTGTCCACCCAAATCAAAACTTCCTATTGACTATTGGATAGTATAAGGTTTATATAGTGAACTGTAAAAATATTTAAGGTGAAAGCGGGCTAAATTTTGAAAAAATAGATTTTGAAGTTAGCAAATTTAACATGTATAAGCCGATCACGTTCATGCACCAACAGAGGAAAAAGACGAGAAAGAAAAAGATGAATTTTACGAAGAGTTGGAAAGATTATATGACGAAATACCAAAGTACGATATTAAGATAGTTCTGGGAGATTTCAACGCAAAGATCAGAAGAGAGGATATTATTTATATGCCGACAATAGGACGTTTTAGCAAACATTTTAGCAAAGCATTTGCAATTGAGAAGAATATAAGTAGTACCCATTTCCAACATAAAGACATCCATAAAGGAACGTGGAGAGCACCAAATGGTGAAATAATCAATCAAATAGATCACTGCTTAATGGAATCACAACACGCTAAACTAGTTAAAATCGAAGTTACAGAGGAGCAGATGCAGACTCAGACCATTACTTAGTAAGAATTAAGCTAAAACAAGAAGTACCTATAAAGAAAATAACGAAGGAAAAAACATAATATTATAAGTATGAAGTTGCACAATTAAAAGAAGAATGCGCACAAAACAACTATGTGAAGATCCTAGAAGACAGATTAATTGATATGGAAAAACTTCTTCTTCTTCTTCTTCGCGTGCCTATCCGTTACCGGATGTTGGCGACCTCTCTCCTATGTATGTGTTGTGCATTTGTAGTACTATCACACACATAGGGGACCTACTTGTTTAACGCGTTTAACGGGTAAATGTTTGCTATGGAAAAACTAGACAACATAAACGGATGATGGAAGAAAATTGAAACTATCCTGCAAGAAACCTCTGAAAGAGTTATGACACATAAAATAAAGGTAAAAAGTAAAGACTGGTTCGACGAAGTATGTAAAATGAAGAGAGAAGGAAATAGAGAGAAAGAATGATAATAAATAAGAGCGAAGAAAACAAAGAACTATATATAGAAACAAACGCAGAGAGGCAAAGAGAATAATATGTAGAAGAGAGAAACGGAAACATAACGAGAATAAAATAAAAATCTGGAAAACAAACTCAAGAACAAAGAGACCAGAAATTTCTACCAGGAAGTGAAGAAAATAAGATTAGGCTACAAGAGTGTTACGACAGTTTATAGAAACAAGGAGGGTGAACTAATATGCGGAGAGAGGGAAATTATGGAGGGGTGGAAAGAGTTTTTTTATGGAACTTTTGAACAAAGAATACAAGAATGGTGACGAAGAAGAAGAAGAAGATGAAAGCAGAGCGGCGAGGTATCTAGAGATTGACTCACCAACTATTGCAGAAATAAAGAAAACAATGGAGAAAATGAAAAACAACAGAAGCCCTGGTGAAAACGGAATTAGATCGGAATTGATAAAATACGGAGTAGAGGCCTTGCAGTTAGAAATCGAAAACTTAATACAAAAGATATGGGAGGAAGCAGAAGTGCCGAGAAGCTGGTCAAATGCGGTGCTAATCCCAGTATACAAAAAAGGAGGCAAAACAAGATTCGAAAATTACAGAGGAATAGCATTGCAAGACACGGTGTACAAAATACTAGCAATAAAAATAAAACAAAAGTTGAACGATTTTGCCGAGGAAATTGTTGGTGATTATCAATGCGGTTTCAGAAACAATCGATCTGTAATAGACTAATCTTTACCCTGAAACAAATACAACTGAATTGCTATGAACACAAAGTGGAACTGCAGAACGATTTTCATAGACTTCAAACAGGCCTATGACACTGTGAATAGAGATAAATTGTATGTCGCAATGAAGACTTTGGGAGTACCAGATAAGATAATAAGGCTGACAAAGATGACCCTGAATAACACCAAAAACTGTGTAAAGTCCTCCAACAAAATATCGGTGATGTTAATGGCCTAATGGTCCAATGGCCGATCACCGAGACGGTGATCAGCTTAAGCGGTTGAGTGCATTGCTGCTAAGGCGGAATGCCCGGTTCGACTCCGGGCTCAGTAAAAACTTTATTCTGACCGTCTCCCCTCGGAAGGCAATGGCAAACCACCAAGGTGTAATATGCTTAGAACAGCTTCTCTTGAGTTGAAGTGTATACACTTCCCGCGGTTCGGAGCCCGCGTTAAACAAGTAGGTCCCCTATGTGTGTGATAGTATTACAAATGCACAACACATACATAGGAGAGAGGTCGCCAACATCCGATAACGGATAGGCACGTGAAGAAGAAGAACCTTAACAACAGTAAAGAAATTGATGCAAGAATAAGTATAGAGGAAACAAAAGTGCTGGAAGTCTGGGTACAATATTGCGTAACAAGGACATATCACAAAGAACAAAACCCTGGATCTACAAGATGGTGTTAAGACCGGCGGTGCTGTACGGCAGTGAGACGTGGACGTTAAATAAAACCGATAATAAAAAGGTAGAGCGATGGCAGAGAGGGATTCTAAGAATAAATTTTGGTGGACGAAAGATAGATGGTGAATGGCGTAGATTAAAAAACGAGGAGGTAATGAGTTTATATGGAGAACCAAATATAACGAAGGTGATTAAGGCGCAGAGAATCAGGTGGTTGGGACATGTCGAAAGGCTTCCAAAAGAAAGAATGACGAGAAAAGTTCTACGCCAGGGTGCGATAGGTACCAAAAGAAGAGGCAGACCAAGAAGAAGATGGTTGGAGGCGGTGGAAGAGGACCTGAAGACGATGGGAGTGGAAAGCTGGAC
Organism: Podabrus alpinus; assembly: GCA_932274525.1. Taxonomy (NCBI): domain Eukaryota; kingdom Metazoa; phylum Arthropoda; class Insecta; order Coleoptera; family Cantharidae; genus Podabrus; species Podabrus alpinus. Next base: position 34,331,347 of record OW026452.1, read on the forward strand.
AGTGTTGGCTAGAGACCGGAAAAAGTGGAGACAAATTGTTCAAGTCATGGGCCTTTAAAGCCCGTAATGCTTATATTTTATTATTTTTAGTTATCATATTGACCTTGGTGTATAAACATTCGTCAGCTGTTTAAATCTGTTATCACGCGTTTTATCACGTTTTACCTGTACGCACACTATAGTGTGCATCAGGACTTCATGGAAACGCATTCATATTGCATTTTTAGCTTTTGTCGTGCCGCGTTAATTACAAATCATCATAATAAAGTAATATTAGTTTTAAATATTAATATGCTCGGCGAAGATGACATTTTAGCCTTATTTGGCGACGGAAATGTATCTGATATTGGTGATTATAACAGTGACAACGAAAGTGATACCGAAATATTTGAAGTACAAGAACTCAAGATATCTGCAAATGAATTTGAAAACAAAAATTTACTGGACGAGTCAAAAATTGTTATTCCTGGCACTTCTACTGCATTAAAAATTACAACAACAATTATAGAAAGAGTAACTGTTTCAAGGACTACCATCGAGACTACCATATTCAAAAATAATATTATTTGTGTAATTTGATATTTTTAATTTTTTATATTTTAAAAGTTGGTATAAGTAGTATATAACTAGTATTGATTAAAAAGTTGATGTTTGTTTAAATAAAACGTCTTATTAATAAAAGTATTTGGTATGACTATGAATAAAATTAATTATGAAACTCTCAAGAAACACTTTTTAGAACACGTTAGTAATACCAAATTTGTAAAAAAAATAATTTTTTTAGCCAAAAAAAGTCAGGTCTGAAAGGGTTAAAGTGGATCGGCTTATGAACCGAACTTCGTGTATCAAGATAGATATTAGATCGATGAAAATTTATTCCAAGATGAAGTGCTCACTCGTTCCATCGGCGGATTCACGAAAACGCTAAAAGCACTTTGATTGATAAGAAAAACTTTAAATAAAATTTCATTTACGTGAAGGGATTAATGTACAATGTCAAAAATCATTTTATTTCCGAAATTTAATTAAACAATAGGCTTCTTGCTATACTTTGTATAGAAGCCTAAAAAAGGACTTTGGAGAAAATGACGAATTTTTATTTATAATTTAATTAATTAAATACAAAATACAAGAGGAAGTTAAAACACGGAAACTTTATTAAAATAGAGGAATCTTCCGAAGTCAACTTGATTGAAAATGAATTGAGAATTACTCCAAAGCTTTGTTTTACCAAATCATTTCTAGCCCCAATTTCTGTCGTTCAGTCTCAGAAGGATTATTCAAACGTTGTTTACATTTTCTGGTGCCTTTTGTAGAAGCAAACCTTTGTTGACATTTTATACTTTTATTAGCAAATTCTAATAATTAGAGGTATAGTGTATTTTGTTTTAATACACTTGTCAAATTTTAAAAAATACAGTTGGGTTTCGTACATTTTCGACTAGATTCGTTGCGTTGCCCCTTTGGGATCTGCAGACGCTCGTCAGCCACGTTGTTGTTGGTGGCGCCACCAAAGGTAATGTAAATCCCAAATAATAGTGGAAACAGAACGGAAAGTAATATAGAAACGAATTTAGGATAACTAGGTCATTACTTCTAGGTTGAAAGGGTGAAACTAAGTTGAAATGCGTGTAAATAGGTTACTGTGCACACAATGTACGGCATTGAACTATGTTTTTGTCTTGGCGATAGTATAATTTATTTTCATTTTGATAAAAAACTAAAAATGAATGAGCGGAAAATTTTGTCGATCGAACCACATCAATTTATCATTAGAATCCCGTGGGGTAATTTTCACTTCATACTTACTTTTTATTTTTATTAATTTTCATTTTTTAAATGGTTTATGTTTCAAACGTCCTTATATTTTTATCAGGTCTTTAGCTGATGGGATCATATTGAATTGAAAAAATTGTTGTTTCTTCATTTCTTCAGTTGTCAACCTGCGATGTTGTGTCATATCCTTATTATTCCGACTTTTCGGGCCTTTGTTCTACTTTCGGCTGAATTGGAAAAAACCACTCTAGCGTACTATCGATGTTCCTGTGCCCTTTCGGTACTCTTTGCCTCTTTCGTATGGAGTACCGCTTCTACCTTGTCGTCGATAAGGGCACTTGGGACTTGAACCCAGAGCTACTTCGATGACCCTCTCATCGTCCAGCTTGGTACGGATGATCTCAGTTAAGGCATCAGCAACTCTGTCCCAATCATCATTTGACGATGGAATTTCTGTTACTAGGGTGTCGGGGCTAGGATACAGTAAATACCCCAACAACATATCTGTGGTAATGTGAACACGTCCTTACCTCCTATTAATTAAAAAGATTACCCGCGCTTTTGGTTTTTTGCTGTGCTTTTGTGTTAGAGCTCTTGTCTTAACACTCATGTTAGAATTTTAAAGCTATCGAAAACTTTTCTGCTTTGTTACAATTTCGTGATATGGTATTATAAATTAATTATAATAAACAGCAATAATTATTCATTGCTACAATAGAACTGAATACATAATTTTGTGTCTAAGGTCATTTGAGGTCTACTGTAATTCGGTTGTAAATTGTTTTTCCCAATTCCGGTCTGAAAAGAGAAAAATGGAGACACAGTCATATTTCTCACGTAAAAAGCAAAGAGAGTATTTATTTATTTATTAAACGGATTATACCTTTTTACATATGTATGAAAACAAAACTAGAAGAAGTTAATACACTTAACAACAATAACAACAAAATTAACAACAATAACATTAGAGCTTTGAAATGTCAATTGTCCACATAACAGTCGTTTTGAAGTTTGTGTATGATTGACAAAATATGTCAAAATCTGCACACTCGTTGAGCTTATTTATTAAGCGGCACATCCGTGTTGTTGGATTATGAAGTCCATAATTGGAAGTATGTCGACCAATTGAAAATAATCTTTTCAGCCTGGTTTGATAAGTCGGAACATGTATTTGAAATCTCTCCAGCAGAGCTACGCAGTTGATACCACCATTGAGCAATCGGTGCGCAAAGCATAAGTCGGCTGTGAATCTTCTGTACTCTAATGGCGTTTTCTACTCGCTAATGTGCAGTGCGCACTGGATAAGTGCTCATACGTCATTGCACTTCTTTAGTTTTGATTACCGTGCATAAAATTGCACCGCCAGTGAAACATAAACTTCGTTTTCAGTGCATTATTTTGCTCTGTATATTTAAAAACTCCGGAGTTTTTGTTTATTTCGGTTATTTGTTTATATTTTAATTTATTATTTGATATCCATCAGTGTAAATAATTATGATGGAAGATACGAGACTCGTCGTTCAATTTTTAATAAATAATAAAATGGTAGACATAGAAGCGCCCGATCACTACACTTATATGTAGGTAAGGTAAAACTTCAAGTTTTACCTTATTTCGATGATTACATTCACTAAAATTATTAACATAACCACAAATTTTTATGTTGTTTATCAACACCGTAGGCCACGCCTTTGCACTGAAACTGTTGCACTGACCCTACGAGCCGGGGCAGAAATTTTGCACTGTAATTGAACTGAGTGCAATTTTATAGCCCAGTAGAAAACGAAACACCGTGTCGGTGCAAAATGGGCGTGTACTAAAAACGCGAGTGAAAAACGCTACATGAAAAAAGTGCAGTAAAATGTGCACTCAGTGCGCACTCAAATGTCGAGTAGAAAACGCCATAAGGATTTAGACCTACAAAGCGTTAGGCTATCTTCGTAGCAGAACTCCTCCCACTTCCCGGAACATTTGAAGTGGTAATATTTGAGAAACCTTCGTTCTACCTTGTGCAACATCGAGATGTCAGTTTGGTAGAAGGGCGACCATACTGGTGATGCATATTCAAGCTGTGATCTGATCAGGGTAAAATAAAGTAGTTTCACTGTATTGGCAGAGAAATACCTACTTTGACGAAGAAACAAAACCCAACGTGCGAAGTGCCTTATTGCATATCTTCACGATGTGGCTCTTAAAACTCAACTTCGCATCCAAACGAACACCCAAATCGTCAATTTCTGAGACTCTTTTTAGTTCGACATCATTTATATTGTAATTAAACATATTACATTCATGTTTTTTTAAGGTTATAACCGAGCATTTATAGAAATTAAAGCACAATTTGTTATCGGCACACCATCGATGTAAGTTGACAAGTATTTTAATTTTCCTTTTAACTATAATTCTAATTTTTTTCAGAACTTCTTTTTGAAGTAATTATTTATTTTTTGAGTAATCGTACTGATTTGTTAATTGTTTTTTGATGTTTTTAAAATTAGTTATTTATATTTATTAGATACTTTATAGAATATTAAATTTGTTAATTTTAAGTTTAATAATTAAGGTAATTTTAAATTGTATAATAAAATAGTAGCAAAAACTATTGTATAATAGTACATAAAATTTGTATTTGAGAACTGTAAAACTGTTAATTTTTCGAAAATTAAACATCTCATTAATATTTAAATTTTGATCAATTTAAAAGTGTTACGTTCATACGTAATACAATTATAAATATACGTAATAAGAGCTTACACAAAAACGCGGGTAAATTTTTCAATTTATAGGAGGTGTAGGCAGGAGTAGACGTGTTGTTAGGTTATGCAACCCACATAACCACTGTAAAGAAAAGAGCGTATAACCCCCACATGTTGTTGGGGTATTTACTGTATCCTGTCGGGGCTCAGGTCTTCCATGCTATATTTTTTCTTATTTCAGACCAGTTCAAGCAGTCGTAGATGGTGTAGTATGTGTCGTTTTACTTCTCATCACAGTAGAACCACTCAGGCGATTCTCGTCGTTTAAAGCGGTGGAGGTAGAAGTTGAAAATCCCGTGTCCCGTCAGTGCTTGGGTGACTTCGTAGCTCACTTCGCCGTGGCTTCTCTCAACCCATGGTTCGACGTCTGGAATAAGGATTCTCGTCCGGGCTCCTTTTCCCCATAATTGTTGTGACCTATAATTTCCCAATTGTTTTCCAAAACAGCTCAGGTTTTTTTATTCAAATTTTGCTTTGTTTTTTTTTCATTTTCTGCGACGCTTTGAATTGTTATAATTTAAATTTACCTACAATTAAAATTAAATTATGTTTACATTCAATTAACATTACATAAGTGTGTGGCGCCTTTTAGGCTTCTATACAAAGTATAACAAGAAGCCTTATGATCTGGCTCCGTGTCTGTCCGTCCGTTCGTCCGCATAATTCAAATCTAATTTATATATTAAGATAGGTTTGTAACGGTTTTTAGAACCGTCACTTACGTTTCACCCTATACATTTTAATATTACTTTTTAAAGCACCGCTAGAATCAGTTCCGCGCTTGCGTCAAGTCCAACGGGCCGGCGCGCGAGAGTTCTATTCGAGAGATGTAGGGGGTGAGTCGACATTTTTATTTTTACACGACCATATTTTTTTACTGTGATAATAGTTATTATTTTTCCGCTTGAAATATTGTTCAATTTGTGTTTTGGAAGAGTGTATTATCGTGTCTCTCGAAGCTGCTCGTATTGATACGGATTTGGTAGCAGTGGTGAACTACATATTCATGGTTATCTTTTTCGTTCACCCACGTGGCGAGTTTATGACTTCACGTAGTAATCTTGTGGATTGGGGTACGATACATTTTGATATCCATCAAAGTAGCATTCGTTGCTACAGTAAAACTTTACAATTTACGAATTTTCAATTAAAGAAGATTTTGTCCTTGCGTTCAAGTAAATTGGAACGCATTACAACTTATCAATCCAACCTACAGCGGTGCAACTTGTACGTAGCCTTTCCATTAACTTTCGACGGGTTATTCTCTCCACACCGAGGGTCCATCAACATCTGGGTGAATTTCAACATCTACCAAGCTGCTGGAAATCTCACCAAGTGCCTTGTGTTGGTTCAAATTCGAAGCCACGTTTTGCTGCAAAAAGAAGTCGTCGTTGTCACCTTATATTTTGTAAGACTGATCAGTACTGGTAAGTCAACATTGTATTTCTTTTTAAAAGAGCAAAACCTTAGGTGGTCATTTTTGTTCAGTAAATTTTATTGGGTTACTTGCTGTGACCACATTTTATACCAGCTAGTCATTATTTGTTTCATTCAAACGACCATCTGTTTGAGGATTTTAATACTGTGTGTTTTCATTGTTGTAGCTGATAATACAATTATTTTATTAAACTTGTTAATTATTCATCTGCATTTTTATTTATTGAAAGTAAGCATTTCTCAAAAGGCATTGCAGGCTATCAACGACCCGGCCTCCGCAAAGAATAACATAGCTAGCCGTATACCGAAGATCAAAGGCTTAACCGAAAATATAAAGATAAACTATTTATCAATAGTTTATCGTGAACTAGAATTGGTTCTAATCAAAGATCGGTTCAGGTTACAAAAATATTCTGTGCTTTAAGATTTTAATTTTCAACCTACTATATAGTAGACTTGATCCGATGATCTCGCCGATCAAGGTATCAACGGATCAAGGTATTTTTTACCTTGCTTTGTAAGTAAAAGAGAAAGAAGAGGATTGATCCACCTCAAAAAATGGACCGTACATTACAGAGAAGTAAAGTTCCGTATGGAATGTGATAAATACCAACCGCAAAAATTTAATTAGTGCAGATTATCTGATATTACATTATAATAAAAAATTATGGCGACTAAAAGAACAACTTTTTTTTCAATGCAGACCAAATATAAGTTATATTTTATTTACATAATTTTTTACCTATATAGGAAATTTAAATACGTTGATCTGTTGATACGTTGATCCGTTGACGTTGATACCCTAATAAGAAGTTATCTCGAAAAATTTAATTGGTGCAGATTATCTGAAGTTACATTATAAATATTATGTCGACCAAAAATAACTAGCAATAACAACTTTTCACACCAGAAAGGTAGCTGTATAGAAGCCTAGGAACTGCCGCTAAAGCGAGTTCCACCTTGTTTTTGTTTTAGAGTGGAATCGAGAATGCACTCCCGATTTACCCTCACCCCGTAATTGCTTCTAGTTGAGCGCAGTCATAGCGTCCCTTTGGAGACTATAGGAAGTATAGATAGGTGTTTAGTGCGTTAATGAGATAACTTTAGTGTCAGAGAAAAATTTTAGCGTTGCATCATCACAAACCCGTCCTCTTCGTACTTTTGAGGCAATTTATGCATTACTTCATGGTAGTTTTTGCTGTATGTATCTCCAGGCGAGGTATTCGCGCTTTATATTAAAAAACGCTACTTATTTATTGGGGAAAAACAAATATTGAATAATAAAAAAATGAAAGTCCAATGTACACAAACACACATTTGCAAATAAAGTCATTGCCATGAAAGAAGACGTCTCGTCATAGATTGACTGAATATAGCAACGACGTATTGCTTATGAGCATTACCAGTCATTTTGTATTGATATGACAAAGCACGAAAATATATTGCACGTGTTTCCAGTAACGACATACGCTGTTGCGTTTGTTAGACGATAGTAAAAGACAGATATACTCATAGCATGTCGTAACTAGTACCGGAAAAGAATTTGATTCGCGTAGTAATTTATATAAAATTTCTGTCACTTTTAGTATTTTTGAAGTTTGGAGTTTTCGTGGTTTAAGTTTTCGGTTTGTGGATTTAAGCTTGTCAAAATTAGTCAAAATACAAAATTAGTTCTTTTCAGAACTCTCGAAATGTCTAGTTCTGTACGTGGAAGAACATTAAAATCTCAATCGCAACAGTTGATTTTAAATTTATTAAATTATTTTGAACTTGAAAAACAGCACGGGGGCAGTTTAATTCCATTACAGTGTGTTCAAGAGGTGAATATAAAAAGATTACTTTACATTAATTTTATATTTATAAAATATTTTATAAATTGCAGCGTGTTGCCAATGCTTTAGGAATCAGTGTATCTTCTGTTGCCCGGATTAGAAACCGTAGTTCACTAAATCCAGAATTATCAAGTCCCGGTAAAAACCGAAAACGCAGGAAAGTTAAAACTAGCGATTTACCAGAATCATCGAAAATGAACATTAGAAACACAATTTATAACATGTACAGTCAAAGTAAGTTTCGTTGTCATTTATAATTAACACAAAATGTAATTTGTGTATTTTTTGCAGAAAGACATTTAACCGTTGCTTTGTTAAACAAGGAGATTGAACAGCTGCATATTTTACTAAGCAACAGGAGCTTAAATCGTGTTTTGCACGAAATTGGTTTTAAATTTGCTAAAGAAAATAATCGAAGAGCATTGGTCGAAAAAAGCAGTATTGCAATAGATCGAATTCATTTTTTTCAGAATTATAGAAATAATTTAAATTCTCAGTTTCAACGTGATGTCGTGTTTTTAGATGAAACATGGATTTTTTCTAAAGGTAATCCTGGAATGTCGTGGCAAGATGGCTCTACAAAAAGCGTTAGGAAACCAGAAGGTTATGATGGAAAACGTTTCATTGTACTTCACGCTGGGTCAAAATCTGGATTTATTAATAATACCTCATTAGTGTTTGCTTCAAAATCGCAAAAAGAGGATTACCACGGTGAAATGAATGGTGAACTGTTTAAAAAATGGGTTGCTGAAAAATTAATATGCAATTTAGAAGAACCATCTCTCATAATTATGGACAACGCATCGTATCATTCTACTGTAGTAGAAAAAATGCCTACTTCGGCATGGACAAAACCAAATATTGCAGCATGGTTAACTGCAAACAATATTGAATTTGAACCGTCCTGCTTTAAACCAGAATTGCTAGCTCTAGCTAAACTACATAAAAAAGAAAAACGCTACGAAGTGGACGAATTATTAAGAAGCCACGGACATGAAGTTTTACGGTTACCACCATACCATTGTGAATTCAATGCAATTGAATTAGTATGGGCTCATTGTAAAACTTACTACAACAAGCACATTGGAAGAGATGGTTATGGTAATGAAAACGTAATTGATATGTGGAATGAAGCATTAGAAAATTGTTCTCCTGAAGTATGGAAAAACTGTGTTTGTCACACCGAAAAGGTAATACAAGATTGGTATGAGCGAGAAAAGGCTTTAGATATAACGGTCGATGAACTTATCATCCATGCTAATGGCTCCAGTGATTCTGAAGAAAGTGATTACGACTGATTGTTTCCGGAATTTGTTACGAAAAATTTTCTCTTTTTCGCAACAACGTTGAATTTATTAAATTCAACTTTTTAACATCTAGCGACATATTTCGTAGCACCCTGCATAGCGAGCGTATTTGACAGAGTTTAAACTCGCGCATGCAACGATAAGGAGTTCTGGGGTTAGCGCTCGTACCGAGCGGTCGACGTTTTGTGTTTTCTGTGTGAAGTGATAACAATTTTGGTTCTAATTTTGACAAAATATGGTGGCGATTTTTGTGAGGGGTCCCGTTCAGCATCAATACGAATGGTTTTTTGGATTTTGCGCTCCAACCCATTACTATGGGGATTTTTTACGTTCGTGGTAGCTGAATTGTGGATGTATTCCAGGTCGTTATCTTTTTGTCGGACCACCTTGTCCATATTTTCTGGAAGGATATTTTTTTACTCAGTTCGGTAAGTTTTTATAATTTGAACTGATTGCTTCACAGGGAAATGCATTACTCGACTTGGCCAAATTTTCCGCCGTACATCTGGTGTTCGATTACGTTTTAACTAACCCTTGACTGTCTTATTTTTTTATGTGATATGTTTATTACAAAGGGTTTCATTGTCTTGCATATTTTTTTGTACGAATGTTGGCCGAGATAGTTGATACGCCGTATTTTTCGTTGTATGCACGATGAGATATTCTATCTAATCTCACACGTTCGAAGACGTGAATTTTAATGCCAATGCTAAACTTTACTTTTTGATAATTATTTTAATTAATAATAATATTTAATTATGTATTGTTAATTGAGTTTTATTTGTGCATTTAAATTTCACTAGGAAATATCAACCGGCGTTGGTCAAATGCAAAGACTTTGAAATTCCTAAGCGTTTGACATGGGTTCGAATTTCATATTTGAAATTCTATGTTGAACATTTTTTTGTGTGTTTATTTTTGTTTTTATGTTCTTTTTTATGAAAGGCTGCGATGTTCGACCCATATACAGGGTGCGGCATTTCACCGAGATTGCTGTCTTTTGTTTTATCATTGGGGATTCGATATGGTTCCACTTTATCGTGGGATTTTTATGTAACCATTCGAATGTGCCCTTGGTTTATGTTTGGGAGTGATTTTCGGTGGCAATGTCGTTGCTACTGTGCTTGTTTTGGTCGGCTAACACCTCTTACATCCGACATCGCGTATATCTTTGCCTTCTGACAATGAACTTCTTATTGTTAATTTTAATTGTGTTGTTAGCAAAGCTGTTTCCTTGATCTCTCCGGGGTGTTTCTTTCACACGATCCACGACTCTCGCTTCCGCAATAAATGAGCTAGTTTAAAACCTAACACCAGGGCCCCACGCAAAATTAAAGTAGATGGTTTTATCCTTCTGCGTGGACTTAATCTTTTCCGAGCTGACTTCTCATTAGAGCAGTAAAGGAAAGATTTTGTATCACTGTCGTTCCAACGTGGGGCTTGCTTCTGTATGTGCTACTGTATTGTTACACTGGCGTCCAAAGCGTGGGAGCTTCTGTATTTGCTTCTATTTGCTTCTGTTTGCTTCATTTCCATCTGTATTTTTGGTGAATGCCCGGAGATAATATCAGGAACAGCTTTTGCTTTATTTTATTGGCAATTTTGTTTTGTTGTCAATTTTATTATTATGTTTTTTTGAATGAAACATTTTTGTTTATACCGGCGGAATTATTTTTTTGAAGCCAACTGCGTTTGTTGATCCTTGGTTGCTGTTACGACTGTTGTTGTTTAAGTCGCGCACCGTAATTGGATTGTTTCAACGTATATTTTTTTGGTGATTGTGTAAATTCCTTGATGCCGAGTGTTTGAAGGGTTATGAAAAATATTTTTTATAATTATTTTATACCTTCGATTTAAATTAAAATTTTTATTATTATTTTATTGGTAAAGTGTTATGTGTAAATTTTTTTACCTTGATATGTGTACTGTTCGTTGCTATGTGTAGCGAATTTTATTTTTTGGTTTTCCACAAGCTACTGGGGGTGAAATCCCTTTAGCTTGCCGTGGATCTACAATACCAAAGGGTGGTTGGTTGGAGTAATTGTTTGTATCCTAATTGGTTCAATAACATCCTGAATCATACATTACATAAGGGTGGTTGGATGGAGTAATTGTTTGTACACATATTGGTTCCATAACAGCTTGAACCATACATTACATAAGGGTGGTTGGATGGAGTAATTGTTTGTACACATATTGGTTCCATAACAGCTTGAACCATACATTACACAAGGGTGGAGGCTGGGTAATGTTGTAACTAATTGGTTCAATAACATCTTGAATCATACATTACATAAGGGAGGAGGATGGGTAATGTTTGTTCACTTAATGGTTTAACAACAACTTAAATCATAACCATTACCTAACAGGAGGTTGGGTAATGCATTTTCTACTGATCTAATTACATCTAAGATCATATTTGCACATAATTAAAACCCGTCATAATTATAGCATAACATCAAGCTATTAATTATTTCATCGGAATTTATTCCAACGGTTTGAGGAAATTTGTTTAAGTCTTGGTAGGACGATCTGTTGGTCAAGTTTCTTGATCAAATTATTAATTATTTTGTCGTTTTGACAAATTACCCTTCCTATGTGTTGAGAATCATGACTGTCTCATACTGGAAGAGAAGAATTGGTTCGAAGATAATTTTTTGTTCGACTATTCTCGAATGGGTCCGATGCGAGCCATTCCTTATCGACAGTCTAGATGTTTTTTTTTCCTAGCTGTTCAGTTTTTTCGGTGCAGGTCCAATGCGGGCTGCCCACAGTTTTTTCGGTGCAGGTCCAATGCGGGCTGCCCATTTTGTACTCATTGATTTTTATCTGAGACAAAATCACCTATCATATGGTTTTCAGTAGCTATTGTTAGCTCTACCATTTGGTTTTCGCTTCTGCGGATTTACGATGGCGTTTCGTCAATTGTGTACTAAACCATACAAGTATTATTATTATTTTTTTTGATCTCAATCTTTTAGAGATTTTGATTTTTTTATTTTTTTATTGAAATATTTTAAGCTCATTTTTTATTAGTAACGCTTAATATTTCTTTCCTACCAAGTACTGCTACAAACTACCTCCACACTACAGTAAATAAAAAAGTTTTTTTCCGTCAATTTACAGTTCGTTGTCAACTTCGTTTCTCTAATAATTTTTTTGATTTTTTTATCTTGACCTCCGGTCAGATATCTTACTTCGGGGGTGTGTTACGAAAAATTTTCTCTTTTTCGCAACAACGTTGAATTTATTAAATTCAACTTTTTAACATCTAGCGACATATTTCGTAGCACCCTGCATAGCGAGCGTATTTGACAGAGTTTAAACTCGCGCATGCAACGATAAGGAGTTCTGGGGTTAGCGCTCGTACCGAGCGGTCGACGTTTTGTGTTTTCTGTGTGAAGTGATAACAATTTTGGTTCTAATTTTGACAAAATATGGTGGCGATTTTTGTGAGGGGTCCCGTTCAGCATCAATACGAATGGTTTTTTGGATTTTGCGCTCCAACCCATTACTATGGGGATTTTTTACGTTCGTGGTAGCTGAATTGTGGATGTATTCCAGGTCGTTATCTTTTTGTCGGACCACCTTGTCCATATTTTCTGGAAGGATATTTTTTTACTCAGTTCGGTAAGTTTTTATAATTTGAACTGATTGCTTCACAGGGAAATGCATTACTCGACTTGGCCAAATTTTCCGCCGTACATCTGGTGTTCGATTACGTTTTAACTAACCCTTGACTGTCTTATTTTTTTATGTGATATGTTTATTACAAAGGGTTTCATTGTCTTGCATATTTTTTTGTACGAATGTTGGCCGAGATAGTTGATACGCCGTATTTTTCGTTGTATGCACGATGAGATATTCTATCTAATCTCACACGTTCGAAGACGTGAATTTTAATGCCAATGCTAAACTTTACTTTTTGATAATTATTTTAATTAATAATAATATTTAATTATGTATTGTTAATTGAGTTTTATTTGTGCATTTAAATTTCACTAGGAAATATCAACCGGCGTTGGTCAAATGCAAAGACTTTGAAATTCCTAAGCGTTTGACATGGGTTCGAATTTCATATTTGAAATTCTATGTTGAACATTTTTTTGTGTGTTTATTTTTGTTTTTATGTTCTTTTTTATGAAAGGCTGCGATGTTCGACCCATATACAGGGTGCGGCATTTCACCGAGATTGCTGTCTTTTGTTTTATCATTGGGGATTCGATATGGTTCCACTTTATCGTGGGATTTTTATGTAACCATTCGAATGTGCCCTTGGTTTATGTTTGGGAGTGATTTTCGGTGGCAATGTCGTTGCTACTGTGCTTGTTTTGGTCGGCTAACACCTCTTACATCCGACATCGCGTATATCTTTGCCTTCTGACAATGAACTTCTTATTGTTAATTTTAATTGTGTTGTTAGCAAAGCTGTTTCCTTGATCTCTCCGGGGTGTTTCTTTCACACGATCCACGACTCTCGCTTCCGCAATAAATGAGCTAGTTTAAAACCTAACACCAGGGCCCCACGCAAAATTAAAGTAGATGGTTTTATCCTTCTGCGTGGACTTAATCTTTTCCGAGCTGACTTCTCATTAGAGCAGTAAAGGAAAGATTTTGTTACAAATTTTGGATTTTTGTTTTTATTTTTGTTTTGTAATTTGCAGGAGTATTTTGCATTTCTCGCTAAAAATGGTGAGAACCAAATTTGTAGAGAATTAAATTCTCCACATTTTTTATACGAGAAATTTTGTTGTAAAATTATTATTTATTGCTAATTAATGCTAATTAATATGTACAATTTTTATGTCCAAAACATTAATTATTTTTGTTTGATAATTAATAAATAATTAAATTAGAGCGATTCTTTTTTTTTATTGTTGAAATAATTAAGACGTTGTTTAATCTTAATCATCCTACGACTTCCGAAATTCGATCATGGTCAGCGCTACGTATTCCCAAATTGAGTGTTCATCGTAAAGCTCAGGTTTCAGGTAAAGTAACCAAAAATTTTCGATGTGGTGGCAGTTAATCCGAAAAATTTCAATTAATTCAACTCTTTAACGCCGTGGGGTGTTACACAATTTTGTTTTTCTTCAGGTCTGTGTGAAAAGGCAAAACAATGTAATTGCCAAAAGTTAGTTTTGAGTAAAGCTCTGAACAGATTGACAAAGAAATTATCAACGCAACGGTACAAAAATCTCAAAATCGCAATTTTTGCCATTCATTGTTTTGCTTTTGCATTGCACAGGTGCTGTATACCTATACTTATGCTGTGTCTTATTTTGAATTTGTTCATAACTATTGCTTAATAAATAAATAAATTTGGTAAGCGACAATAAAAACATAAAAGTTTCCTTTCAGCATAGCCTATATTTGGTTTGACAGGTGACAAGTTCAAATTTGTTAAACTAAAAGGAAAGTGAGAAAGAAAATTAAAAAAAAAAGATAACCAATATATTCTTATTTTAAAATACACTTCATTTGACTAGGGAGTATTGGCTTAGTTCAGACGATTATGCTTTTATGACGAGATGTCAACTTTCGTGGCAATGACAGTCAATTAGAGTTACAATATTATTACAAGTTAATATCATACATTTTGGTAAATTATTGTCAATTGAATACTTTGCTACCTTTCAAAGCAATATCTTGACACTTATTTAATACGATAACGAAATAAAAATAAAAAATAGAATTGCACCATTACTTTAATTTTTGGTATAGATTTACAGAAATTTTACAGATACGTTTGATTCATGGATAAGATAATAATATACATAACCTACTTATCTGCCATTTTAAGCATTTGACAGTTAAACTACAATCTGTTGTTTTACTTCTAAATAAATGAATTTTATTTCTTTCTAATCTATTTTCACTCTCTTCAATAGTAAAATTTCTTTTAATTTGTTTAATAAATGTATACTTCGCTAGTTATACAGGGCGTTTACACATACACGTATGCACTATTGCCAATTGATACCCGAGATCCATGTTGGTCACTTTTTTTATTAGAATGACAAAAACAACTCGCATGAAATAAATTAGATATAACTAAAATTTCAATTTATAAATCAAATTTAAACAATACAATATCATAACGTACTCATTGTATAAGTGCAATGTTTTAAGATGCAAGGTTAATAGGTTTCTAATTTTTTTGACCGTTATACTAATATCACATTTATTACAGTCGGGTTTAAAATTGTATTGAAATTTTAGTCATATTTTTTTTGTTGGCGTTTTTAAGAAGTGTTGTGGAGTTTTTTTCTTTTGATTTAATTGGAAGTTGTCAAATTTACAGATGAACCTTTACTAGTTAGTATGAGTTCTTAAATGCCTTTTCAAGGTTTTTTTCACTGCACACTTGTAGTCACATATTTCACAAGAAAACGGTTTCTCCCCAGTGTGAGTTCTTAAATGCCCTATCAAGGTTTTTTTCTCTGTACACTTGTAGCCACATATTTTACAAGAAAACGGTTTCTCCCCAGTGTGAGTTCTTAAATGCCGTTTTAAAGTTGTTTTCTCTGCACACTTGTAGTCACATATTTCACAAGAAAACGGTTTTTCCCCAGTGTGAGTTCTTAAATGCCGTTTTAAAGTTGCTTGCTGTATACATTTGTATTCACATATATGACAAGAAAACGGTTTCTCCCCCGTGTGAGTTCTTAAATGCGCTTTTAAAGTTGCTTGCTGTATACACTTGTAGCCACATATTTTACAAGAAAACGGTTTCTCCCCAGTGTGAGTTCTTAAATGCCGTTTTAAAGTTGTTTTCTCTGCACACTTGTAGTCACATATTTCACAAGAAAACGGTTTTTCCCCAGTGTGAGTTCTTAAATGCCGTTTTAAAGTTGCTTGCTGTATACATTTGTATTCACATATATGACAAGAAAACGGTTTCTCCCCCGTGTGAGTTCTTAAATGCGCTTTTAAAGTTGCTTGCTGTATACATTTGTAGTCACATATTTGACAAGAAAACGGTTTCTCCCCAGTGTGAGTTCTTAAATGCCTTTTCAAGCTGTTTTGCACTGCACACTTGTAGTCACATATTTGACAAGAAAACGGTTTTTCCCCAGTGTGAGTTCTTAAATGAGCATTTAAAGATGCTTGCTGTATACATTTGTATTCACATATTTGACAAGAAAACGGTTTCTCCCCAGTGTGAGTTCTTAAATGCCCTGTCAAGGTTTTTTTCTCTGCACACTTGTAGTCACATATATTACAAGAAAACGGTTTCTCCCCAGTGTGAGTTCTTAAATGCTCTTTTAAATGTTCTTTCTGTGTAAATTTGTAGTCACATATTTGACATGAAAACGGTTTCTCCCCAGTGTGAGTTCTAAAATGCCTTTTCAAGCTGTTTCTCACTGCACACTTGTAGTCACATATTTCACAAGAAAACGGTTTCTCCCCAGTGTGAGTTCTTAAATGGTTTTTCAAGTTTTGTTTCTCTGCAGACTTGTAGTTACATATTTCACAAGTGAACAGTTTTTTATCAGTATGAATTTTTACATGCTTGTTGAGAAAGCACGCTTACGAGCACACCCGAAACCACATATTTTGCAAAGAAATTGTTTCTCATCCACAGGAGTTCTTAAATGCAGTTGTAATGAAGGTTTCTCCTGCATTAATTGTTCAGTATTGTCCTCTTCTTTAATATTGATGAAATGATGCAAGTCTTCTAAATTAAATTTGACATCATTTAATTCTTCGGTTTTAATGTCGTTTGTATGTAAAGTTTCTAAATCTTGCCTGTCCGTTTCCACATTTTCTAACTTTACCGAAGTATTCATTGTATCGCTATGTGTAGCAAATTCCATTAGAAGGAATAAAGACTGCTCCTGGAATGGTACACAATCCACTTTTCTTGCAATTACACGTTGTTCTACGTCAACGACAACTTTAAAATGGCGACTGTCATTGCAAAATTGAGCGCCATCTACTGCTGGGGATGAGTAAGAGAAGAGAATATCCCTAGTTAAACTAGCGCAACACAGCCCTCTACCGATTCTCGACGTCTAGATGGCAAACTAAAAATTTACCGCGAAATTTGAATAACCATACCATTTTAATGTACTTTGAATTTTCTTTTAAAATTATTTTTTCAAGTTCTAAAAAATTTATTTATTAGATATTTTCTAAAGTAAACTGATAACCAGTTTACATAGAAAATATCTTTTAAATAAATTTCTCAAGAATTTGAAAAAATTATCTGCTCAACATGATAAATTTGAATAAAAGGCCAGAGTCGAATAAAAATATATATTGCACTGAGCCGGCCTCCAAAGACGGGTCACAGGCAATTTAAATTAAATTTTAATAAAAAAATTGTAATCTTTTGTTGCCGTTGCTAGCTCCTTTTAAATTTTTAATTTTGCATGAATATCTCACCTCAGTAGTCAGTTCTTCGAGGGTGATTCTTTACTTATTCTGAAAAGTAAATTTAAATGGACGGGAAATTACATCCCAATGATACGCTACTGGAGTCGGAAGATATAAAACAATTTATTTTTAACATCAAAACAAAATATTAACGAAATGCAAAACCCCAAAACTTAAACTAATATAATTATTATACAACATGAACAAATGAATCCTTAAATTCTACGCGAAATTAATTTTTTAAGTATGATTGTTTTTACGTAGCGTAGTTGATAAATTTTATTTATGCGTAACCCGGCACTGTTAAACGTTAATGTTAAATAATTGTCGCTTACCACAAAAGAGGTCGCCGTACTCTTCTTTGTTTTTCAAGATCACGTTACCCGCAATTCTTACTCTTGCTGTATGAATCATCAACTTGTTTTCAATTTGTGCGTCTCTTCTCATTTACCAATATTTCTGATTCCAAATATTGTTGATCACTTTCCAAATATCTCAAGGTAAGTACCTTTTTTATTTATCATTAAATTTTTATTTCACGAAAATTAAATATCACTTCTTTTGCTCTAATTTTAACCTTTTTATTTTAGGTGAATACACTTTTATTGGATTTTATCCAAATTAACACTTTCTTTTGGACGAGAGGAACTCGACACCTCCGTCGTCTAACGCACTAGCGTATACTCCGTTTATTTATTTTTTATTTTTCGTTTCTTTGGTTTTCTTGTGATTTTTGGATTTCGTCACACTTTGATAATTTTAATTTCAAACGTAAGTATCTTGCTACCTTGATAACGTTTATTTTTTTAATCAAATGTCATTAAATTAATTTGTATGTTTCATTTTAGAGTTGCCATAACAACATTTCATCTGGTCACACGTAAATCGTCCGCCTCGGATGGGTTTATCGTTGCACTTGCCGTCACCTTCGTTTCAAACAACAACTACGTAATCTCACTGTTTATTTACCTCGCATTTCTTAAAATTAACCTATTCTTTACAATACTAAATTAAAATTATTTATGAAACAAATTTTTATGAAATATAAATTAATTTGTAATGTCCATTTTCCAGTACGTATCCCTGGTGAATAACTTTCCTTTTTGTCACCTATTCTTTTATAATAACTTGACCTCATTAGGAACTTTCAACTACCTTTCAGAACTTCCTACTGCTATAAAAAGTTCATGTAATTTTTACTTTTATGAGTGTATTGAGCTTTAGTTTATTTTAAATTATTGATGTTTTGCATCATAGTAATATATTGTCGTGTTCTATTCGGGTGAATGTCCCAGGACAACCAGCAAATACCTTTTTTTTGTTAGTTATTTTCTCCCTCTGACTTTAACATGAAATAAAATCCTCTTTCAAACAATGTAACTTTTAATTAAATAAATAAGAACTTTTTTATAAACAATTAAATAAACAAATCTTAACAACTACGTTTTGATGAACAATTAAATAAAACAAATCTTTATAATTACGCGTTCCCAAATCAATTACGTTTTGCAAAAACCGTTTTAATGTTATTCGACAATTTTGCACTCGCCTCGTCCTTTTTTTTTAATAGTTTAAGTTTCTCTTACCACACACTTTCTCTTTCCTTTGCGTTATGAATTTTACACTCAAATGGTCGACCTGCTGTACAAATGCGATCCAAAATTCTCTGCTTTCTCTTCCAACTCCTATTGTATGCATCAATTCTCCAATTCTTATTACCGGATTACTTTATCCAATGATTAACATCAATCCAAATTATAATATCTAATTCTTATTACCGGATTACTTTATCCAATGATTAACATCAATCCAAATTATAATATCTAATTCTTATTACCGGATTACTTTATCCAATGATTAACATCAATCCAAATTATAATATCTCCAGTAATTATTCACAAATTAATCTCACTTAAATTCAATTGCCCACTGGCTTATACTTCTCTAGTTTTAGTTCTACGCACCTTTCTACGTTTGATTTACAATCAATTACAAACTTTTTATGGAGCCGAATATTTTGGCATCCGTACTCAAACATAAGCTTCCAAGAGCTCTCTTATTTTTTTCGTATCCTTGGTTTTTTTTTGAAAACGATTTTCACACACTTATGATCTACATTTTATTTTATTTTCATTGTTTTAAATTTGATTCTATCTCATAATTAAATATTTAATTTTGTGCATTTGAAAACACACTTCAATATTCTTAAACAAAAACATCACAACATATCATGAACAGAAATAATACGATAACATAATAACATATTAAACTTGCAAAAAATAAAAGCAATATTTTTCTATAAAAAAATTAATTGAAATATCTATAAACTTTAAAACATAACGATATATACAATATAAATTAATAAACGTGAAGAGGTTCTCGGCAATAGCCACTTTGTATTTAAAATACATCAAAGACAATACAACCCAATTTGAAAACGCAAACTCGAGTTTCGGACTTATTTGTCCTCATCAGTGCGATATACAAAAAGGATTGTATGAGTGCGTATTACTGGCTTCTAACTTTCCACCTACATAGGTCAAAACTTGCCAAATTGTAGGTTTCAGTAACGCCACCGCACGGTTCTCTCAATAATGAGAATTAATCAAAAACGTGAAGAGGTTCTCGGCAATAGCCACTTTGTATTTAAAATACCATACCAATTAATGCTTTAGCAAAGAGATAAAATCATTGCAGCATCATCAATGCATCAAGCAGAAGTCCAACATATCAGCGTTAAATCCTTTCCTGGATGAAAAAAGGCCTCCTCCGTGTGGGAGGTAGACTAAAAAACTCTGATTTCTTATATGACAAAAAATTCCCTGTTTTATTGCCTAAACATCATCCTTTGACGGATCTAATCTTTTGCGATTTTTATTTAAAGTTGCAGCATTGCGGTGCCCAACAACTTTTGTACTGCGTGCGCGAACAGTACTGGCCAATATCTGGCAAAAACTCAGCAAAAAAAAATATATCGTCAATGCGTTACATGCTTTAGAGCCAATCCCTCGTCGTACAATCCTCTTATGGAAAATCTGCCTTCAAAGCGTCTTCAGTGCGAGGCACCCGCTTTCTACAACACCGGTTTGGATTATGCCGGACCTATTCTAATACGCGATCGCAACACGCGAGGTGCAAGAACCATTAAAAGTTACATTTGTCTGTTTATATTGCTCTGAGCGTGTAACCTTTAATAGAGCTTCTCGTTGTTATGCAAATTTGTAATGTACAGTTGGACACGGATAAACTCCGTCAATAGAAATGTTAACGATTTTCAAATAAATCAATGTAAAACCTCGGCTAGATCTTTTATTAAGCATGGACTTACCTTTTCTCAGGTTGAGTTCGTTCCGGCGCCAAAATCTACCTATGCTGAAATCAAATTTTGGATCCCGGAACAAGGTTACACAAAAATGCTCCGTTTTAAATTTAAATTGTATTTTTATTATAAATTGATCAAATATTGTGAAATGGACTGAAAATTCTTAAAATTAATAACAAATTCTTAATATTCTAATAACTATAAACGAATAACGCACGCGTATGTAAATTCTTCAAAATTTCTCACTAATTTTTATCAAAAATAATGTTTAATGTGAAATTACCTTTATCATCTAGGGTATTTCTGGTTTATAATTCCATGTACCATATAACTGCGTATTTCTACTTGGGCGATGACCTTCTATTCTTGTAATAATTTCAGATTAAGTTTCTCGTGTAAAATTATACCGCGTGTTCCTGCAATTGTTTTGCCAAAGCAACGCTTGCAATTCCAAGGCAACTGTGATTATTTTGTATTTTGTCCATAATAAAATCGATATCACATTTTCAGGTTCGTATTCGCCCATTTTGACTTGTCAAATTTTTAATAAAATATTGTGTATTCCAGATTAATTTGATTTTCCACATCACACCCCGTGGTTATTTGGTAAAATTGATGAACATGAAGTATCCATTTACTGTGCACTAAATTTCGAAGCACTGCGAACGTTGTGTAAAGTTTTTATTATTTAACATTTAACGTTAACACAAATTTTTTATATTATTTAAGCAATTAACAATATTTTGATTTTAATTTAAGATTTCTTATAACTAAACAATTTGATTCTATGTTATTAACAAACATTTTTATATTAACGGAATTATTAAATTGTTACATTATTGATGATTTTTGTTGACTTGTTCCGTGACTTGTGTTTCAAATTAATGTATGATATTGAACTAAATTTTGGTATCGGATGAAGCTTGTCCGTTCGATCAAATAAGTCTCATGCTCTTTTATTATAAACAAACTCTTGAATCTTAACGTACGCATTTCTATTGACGTGGTCACCATTGGACACCGCAATATGTTGAACGACAAAGGCAATACACCTCGAATTGGTCACAGATCTCACGACCGAAAGTTTCTTATCCGCCTTAAACCGATTCATTAGTAGAAGAGGCATGCCCCATTCGCTGTTTAGCGACAACGCCAAAAATTTTGTTGGTGCGTCCAACTACCTAAAGGAGTTGTATGACTTCTTAGGTGATGAAACAAAACAGGAAATTATACACAATCACTTATTAGCCGTCAGAGGCATAAAATGGGAATTTATAATTCCACGTAATCCCCACGAAGGTGGAATGTGGGAAAGCAATATCAAGTCGACAAAGGCTCATTTAAAAAGGGTGCTAGGAAATACCTGCTTAACGTATGAACAATTATCAACAGTCCTTACTCAAATTGAAACAGTTTTAAATTCGCGCCCCCTCTCACCACTTTCCTCGGATCCCAATGATCTCAACCCCCTCACTCCTGGTCACTTCTTGATTGGAAGGCCCTCACAAACCTAATAGAAAATCGTCTGTCCAAATACCAACGAATTCAGCAAATCACTCAGCACTTTTGGAAACGATGGAGCTCCGAAGTTGTTCCAAACTTGCATAGAAGAACCAAATGGTTCGCTCATTTGCCAGATGTTATCCAAGTAGACAAATTAGTGCTAATCAAAGAAGACAACTTGCCACCATTATCTTGGTCGCTCGGGCGTGTAACCGCCGTGCATATCGGTAATGACAATGTGATCCGTTCTGCGTCTGTGAGAATCAAAAACGGGGCAGTGATTAAACGCTCGGTGACAAAGCTATGTGCTCTCCCCACATAATCATGCTTTCCACTGTTTATTACATTAATTTGATAGTTTTACCAAGTCCCGTTTAATACGACTATTTTACCTGTTCAAAATTTTAAACATTAGTTCTTATCTGTATCTTTAAATATTTTGTAAATTTAGCTATAGTCTGTAAATTGTTATTATTAGTTTGATATCATCCTTTTGAAATTTACTGCATTTCAAGGCCGGCGGTATGGTAAGTTTTACTGTCACTTTAAATTTGACGCCATTCGCTGCTTTGAAATGCAGTTCAGAAATCTAGAGATAATAATGTTCAACTATTTATTGAAAAAAAAACGATATACATTGTGACATCCGGTTTTTTTCACAAGTCAAAAACAGATTCGTGTCAAATCACAAGCATTTGACCAAGTTTCTAGCTACGTAAACGCTATCATCGATAAGCAAGTGCTTAACCAAGCAACTAATAAAGTGCCAATATCCGCAATTGTGGCATTATTTTTAGTTATGTCCCATTTGGCCTTTTTAATTTAGTTAGGAAGGCGTCTTCATACAGATCGGCCTTACAATCGATTCTGGAAGGCAACAAAAATTACCAGCTCCACCAGTGCAAATACAATGATTTAAGTAATTTATTGATGAAAACAATAAATTTATAAATTGATGAAATGTTGGTTTAGTCATCATTTATCAGCCTTTTTATTATTTTTGTTCTTGTTTTTTGCATCGCCAACATTTAAATTTTCATAAAAAGAATGGTACTTGGGTAAAATTAAATTCTTCCGACATAATTCTTTTAGGTGTTTATACTTTAATGAAGAAATGGTAATGTCCTTTTTAGATTTGAATGCTGGTTTTATGTTCATTTTGGAAACTTTCTTTTTCCGACCTTTCATTACTTCTCTAATGTTTATTACTTTGTAGTCTTCCTCTTCGTAACTGGTTTTATATTTTAAAAGATATGGAGCAACTTTATCAACTTTGATAGAACAAATCTTATATTCCATACTACTTTCTGACCCTCTATGTCTTTTGTAAAGTTTTCCCCCATCTCTTCAGTTAATATTTTAGAATTGTAAAGTCGGAAAATTCCAACTCATTCACCAGAAACGGCTCTCCTTTCTTTTAGCGGATTTAATAATTGAACCCCACTGAGCTGGTATGTATATTGGTCCTGATTTTAATGCCTTTTTTTTGTTTTTCAATTAGCGAATGCATCATATCGCCCTCATTTTGGGTGTGGCCAACTACTAATAAATTGAGAGTTATTGAAGGTATATTCAAAGTTTGTACTGAATATAATAACATACAGGCCATACCTATATTTGTTTTTGTTCTGGCCTGCACAGTTATCAGCAAAACAAATTACTGGCTTGTTTTCTTGACACTGGTTTTTAAAAAAGAGGTATAAACATGTAGAGATTTCATTGACTCCTCTATTTTCTTCACTCTCATTCCATACAAAACAGTAACTAACTTTTCTACCACAATCATATACAGTACAATTATATGTAGCCAGTTTAGATTTATAATAGAAACTATTTATTTCTCCAGAGAGTGATGGCAATACCGCCTGCAAATCGAAACAACAGGTAATGCAATTCCCTTCTCGTGCATCTTTAATATCCATCTCTTTTTGTATTCTTGAGAGCACTTTTTCTAAATGATGATTTTCCATATCATTCTTCATTTCTAACTGACGTTCCCCCCGAATGCTCATATTCTGCACACTTGCTGCATTGGTCCTTTTTGGGGATAAAAAATGATATATTAAAATTTTCTTTAAAAATTCTCGTATATAAAGTATAATTTCCATTTGGTTTATTATTTGTCTTGCATAACTCAACGTAATCTCTATGTAAATCCATAAGAGTTTTTCCACCTTCAATAAATTCACGCGTGGTTTGTGCTCGCAGATAATGTTATTCAATTCGAGGAATTTGCTGCATAGAATAGATATGACATCACATGTCATGTCGAGGTGGGGGCAACCGACGTGCATGCAGGGGGAGTGTTTGTTCAGAATTCAAGTTATGCTGTAACAATTATAGTTATTTTATTTATACAAAAACCAACACCCAACATGGTGTCAAGTGTGAACTGGTGTCAAGTGTGAATATTTCGAATCAATAAGTGAAAATTTCGAAAGACTTGGTGTCAAGTGTAAAAAATACACAATAACAAAAAAACACACGAAAATGGCAGCCAGCAATTTTAAAGTGCCAAATAAGTTAGTGCTTGAAAACAATACAAACTGGACCAAATTCAAACAACAATTTGAAATTTAAATACATGAAAGCCACGGGGTTTGATTCAAAACCAGAGGATGTAAAAATTGCGATGTTCCTCAATATAGCGGGCGAAGAAGCTTTGGATGTATTTCAAACGTTCAATTTAACTGAAACGCAAAGTAAAAAATACAGTGACGTATTGGCGGCGTTTGAAATACACTGTATTCCAAGAAGAAATGTAATATTCGAAAGTTTTAAGTTCTTTAGTAGATCTCAAAGTGAAGGTGAAAAATTCGATCACTTTGTAACAGATCCACCAAGATTAAATTGTTTTTAATTGGTTTTCTAAAGAAATATCAAAAACTAACACTAACCTAACGGCAGATCCACCTATTCGCGGCAGATCCACCTCTTTGCGGCAGATTTAACTTTACGCGGAGATTTATTTGTTTTTAATTAGTTTTCTAAAGAAATATCAAAAACTAACACTAACCTAACCACTAAAATCACAAACTCGACGTTGTATTTCTGATTTTATTAAAAAAAATTAATAAAAAAACCTGGCGACGGCCCTGTACTGATTATCTCACAAATCTACACTAAATAAGCTGTTGTAGTTGTTTTTTGAGACACCCTGTATTGCTTGGAGTGCAGTTTACCATTTTTATTTTTACCTGGAAAATGTTCGGAGTGCAGTTTACCAGTTTGCAAAATTTCGTGCAATTTACCATTAGGGGCCGTTCATGTATTACGTAAGACGTTTAGGGGGAGGGGGGGGTAGCTGACATCTTATTTTTTCTTACTCGGGGGTAGGGGGGTCAAGACAATTTCTTACGTAAGATTTTATTTTTTTAATTAAATTTCAAAATTTGAAAATTATTTAATTTAATTTAGGTGCTGTAGGTATTAATGTTAATGTGAAACACAATACTATTAATTATTTACGTTCGAAATGAATAAAATCACATTTTCGGGAGTAGCACGAATTTATTCACCTGAAATCCACAAATTTCCTATAGAGATTTGGAAAGCTGAACGTTTTTATAGTAGAATTGAAAAAGATATATTTTAATAATTTTTGGTTACTCTCTCTAAAAAAGTCTATTATATGATAAAGTCTATTATTATATACTCTATATATTATTATAAAAAATATGTAAAAAAAATTTTTATTATAAAAAAGTCAGGTCAAAATCGAACGTCATTGAAATTTTCAAAAATGTGCTCTATTTAACAATGCTGACGCTCAGCAACAAACTATTAGACTTATTAGTTAGAGTAAAATAACTTACTTAGATAGAAGTTGTAGTAAATTTTATTCTCTGTAAGATTTATGGAAGTCATTTTCGTCCTAAAGTCAACTGGTAAGGAAATATTGCGAGGAAACATTTCGTTTTCGCCATTTTTTTTAAATGGCGGCACTTCCGGGCGCTCGCCGAAGTCACTAACCCAGAGTTTTTATTAGGACCACAAACCTTAAATATCCAAAAATTAGAACCCCCTGACCATTTTTAGGAAGCTCTTCTTTTCATGATTTCGAGGATGTTGTTAAAATATTTTAAGGCTGCCGTCCTAAGCGTGGGCGATTGAAAATACCATTAGACAAATGAGCAATAAACCGTAAGAAATAATTCTGATATAGATTGGACAAACTATTTTAACCGAGATCCAACACTTGCTGCTCACCATTTCAAAAAAATCGTTCAAAACAAGAAAAAATTATTATTATTTTCGGACGCAGCATCTTCTAGAAAAATGCATATAATTCTACTAAATTTTTTTTCAAATTAGGTCAAGCATTTGTCCTGGATGTGAAACACTTTTCAAGTTTGTAATTATAACTGTAATGATTATAAAAATTATTGCACGGTCACATTTTTGCCCTGTGAAATAGAGCATCTTTACAGCAAAAATTTCAATATTTCAAATTGGAATTAAAAATTTATCAGATCCAAGGGCCACGTTTTAGCTTTATAATGATCATAAAATGGTTGCCTAAAAGTGCATACTTTTTTACCTAGTGCGTCCGCAATCTCGACAAATTTCCCATATTATATTAAACACTGCCAGGACAGCAGCCTTAAGTGTTTTTAATTTTTTTAATGAGTTATATGATATAACAATATAGCTGAAATAGAAATTTGTTTAAAAATATTTTGCCAAAAAACATAATTTTCACTCCTTCATAAAAAAATTTCAACTGCAGACGAAGAATTCGGTAAGAAGCTCAGGGTTCCTAGAGGACGTTTTTTATTATGCAATTACCTAAGAAATCCGTCGAAAAATCGCAGAAGACCGATTTTGGATTTTTTTTGCAATTTTCTTACACTATAAAGTAATTTGTGTGAATAACATTTTTTTTAATATAAAATAAACATAATATCTTCGTTAATTTCACTTTTATTAATGTTTAATATTATCTGACTTCTCATTGGGTAATAATTTATCTTACGTAAGATTAGTGTGGGGGGGAGGGGGGTATACATTTTCTTATTTTTTCTTACTAGGGGGTAGGGGGGAGTCTAAAAGTAGGAAAAAAACGTCTTACGTAATACATGAACGGCCCCTTATCAGGTGGGTTTGGAGTGCAGTTTACCTTACCCCATAAATAGTGGCAAAAATTTTGTTATATGTTATTCGTAAATTTATTTAATTAAATTCAATTTTTTTGACGTGAATACGTCTATGAAATCGGTAACGTGTTTAAAAATTTAATAAAAATGTGTAACGAAAATTGTGTGTGGTACGAAAAGTGTAGAAATGATAAATTTCGAATTGTCATTATTCAGCAAATGCTTGGAACGAAAATGGGTATCCTGCGACGACGTATTCCCGTTAAACCATACGGCCATGTCCCCGAACATAGCCTACTTTAATTTTTTGATATAGTTGACATAGACAACTTTCCCATCTCTGACAATTCGAGCACTCCCATTGCAGTTCACTCGCGGTTGACGTGTTGTTCATTCCATCCTCTTCTTTTTTGTCTGGCCCATCTTACTACATCCAGTACTTCACCTGTATCTCGAATTACTTCAACGAAAATTCGTTATTCTGTATTATATAATTCTCTCAGGCATCCCGATACGGCACCTGCTTTTACAATCTGGTTACGTACCTCCTTTATGAGGTCTCACAGATAGACAATATTATTGAAATATTATTAGTATAAATATAACAATATTAAATAATTAAAAACCTGCAGGTCATATTGACGAACATTTCATTTTTGTGCTAACATTTAAAAATTCAATTTAAAAATTTAAATTTTCTTTAAGCTTTATTTGGGTGGACATGCGATCGAGTTGTAAATTGTTTGAAATATTTAAGCTATTAGACATATAACTCGATCGTAAATTCTCACCAAAAGTGCAACTTGTAACATTAAATTATCGCTGTATTTTTAGATAAAGGAGTAAGATCGCCATGAGATAAAGGAGTAATATTCCATTTTTAGTTAAGTCATTTATTTGTTACACCTCGTACATACTCTTACATTTCTAACAATACTCTTTAACAACTATTTTTACAACCTCTTTTATTACTAGTTCTTAAACATACTTATTTGTATTTATTGAAGAATTGCTGCAAATGCAATGTGCGTAAGTCAGCAATTAAACACTAGCTTAATTTAACGTTACACATTATAAACTAAAGGTAAATACACACTAACCAACTAAACCACAATTTCATACCCTAAAATTTGTAATTTTTATTGGAAGAGAAATATTTTCATTTGAATGAAGCGCTACTGAAGGATGTAAGATAAGCACATTGCAGAACAGTGCCATGTAAGTGAATGGACGTGGGTCAGATAATTGGTGCCTATAATTTTTTAATTCTGAGAAGTAATTATATAAATTTAATATATTATGAATAAATTGAATAGGTAAATAAAAAGTATTTAATTCAAAGTAGATGGGTTATGAAGGAGGGAAAATTATTTGGAACTGAAAATAATCTTCATTTTTGCCGAGTATCACAGCAATATGACTATAGTTACTACTCCGTATGAGATTTTAAATGTTTTTCAATTGCGATTTTTCTGCACTTTTATAGGCACAACTATCGCAACTGAAGGGTTTCTCGCCAGTATGAGTTCTTAAATGTTGTTGTAAGTATGATTTCCGTACACAAGTATACTCACAAATATCACAACTAAACGGTTTTTCGCCGGTATGAGTTCTTAAATGTAATATTAAATGTGATTTACGTGCACATTTAAGGTTACAAATATTACATACTAAGGATTTTCTGACCTTATGAGCTCTTAAATGACGTATTAAAGTTTGTTTAAGAGCAAGTTTATAACCACAAATTGCACACTCGAAAAAATTTGAACAACTCAGCGTTAAATCTGTAGTGTCGGTATCTTCTTTAATATCAATGGAATGATGCAAATCTTCTAAATTAAATTTCACATCTTCCACCTCTTCTCTTTTAATTTCGTAATTGCTAATTGAATTATTTGGAGTTTCCAAAAATATATCCGCATTTTCTACAATTTGTGATTCTTGTGAAGGTAGCACTTGAGCTGCAAGTAAATCGGTAACTGGTTCCATTTGGAGGATGCAGCACTGTAACTGTACAGGTACAAAATCACTTTTCTTAATTGAAGGCGTTGATTATATTATGTTATCGATTTAGAAAACTACTGCTACAGTTGACAAATCACTACTATACAAAATTATAAAATGGCGACATAGATGAGTCAGAGGTGATTGATTGTGTGTCAGAGCCAGTAGATATAGATCTATATCTATATCTAGATCTATATCTACTGGCTCTGATTGTGTGTGAGTGTATAGCGCCATCTAATAGAACTAAAAAGAGATTTTCTAACGTTACGTTGGCAAATTTCAAATTGAATAACTTCTTCTTTTTTAAAATTTTCAATTAATATTTACCAATTTATTTACGACCGTATTCATAGACAAAATGTTACTTACCTTTACAACTTTACTTGTAAAATTAACCCCTTCTTGAGCAACTGAATTTTCACAATGCATTTTATCTTAATTTTTTTACTAATTTTCTGAATGTCCAAGTGTTTCCACCTAAAAATGTGTATACATATAATTATGTTTATTGATACCAAAATTTTTTTTTTTAAACTATTTATTTTTAATTATTACAAATTATAGGCTTCAGTACCTCACTATCACTAGTAAACACCAATATGAAGACCAAATTATAAATTATTATTTTAATCATAAAGTTAACTTGCATTACATAAATATTGCCGACGTTTCGAATATAATAATTGATACATCATTTCCGAGGTTAATATCCTAGCAGGATGTGCTGAACATAACTCCTCCATCCTTAAGATAGAACGTCCTCGTTCTCTTGATGAGTTGACATAGTTTTTAATTCATAACCATCTTAGGATTTTTGATTATAAATGACACTTTTTATATTATTTCTATACACATACAATAATACGATAGAAATACAAGATATTATGATTATTAATAAAGTTAAAGAAAAATGTGTGACATGCAATATTGGATCTAAATTAAAATTATTGTTACTTAAATTTTCCAAATCGTCCTTTTTAAATCTTTAAAATTATCCAAATGTTTCTGTTGCAGTTGTATTAGTCCAGGAACTTTAGCATTTCACTTCGGAAAAGCTCATAGTGAGCTATAAATTGGTATACACGTACCTTTCAGCTTCCCAAGCAACCTGTGAAAAGTCCCAAAGATTTCTTGGAATTAAAATAATCTTGATTTATTAGCGTGAAAACAATTCAATAATTAAACCACGTTTTATTATGACTTCATAACCTTACTTTTATTGACTACATTCGAACTACATGTCAAAGTAACAACTTGGTAACAACTACTGTTCTACACATTTCTAAAGGCACGACTACATTATATCTTTATTAAGCAGTAAGCGCCATCTACAAAATATTA
The DNA here is from genome assembly GCA_932274525.1 of Podabrus alpinus. Lineage (NCBI taxonomy): Eukaryota > Metazoa > Arthropoda > Insecta > Coleoptera > Cantharidae > Podabrus > Podabrus alpinus. The sequence goes on from OW026452.1 coordinate 34,362,106, forward strand.
CACAAAACACATTTAAATGATAACTCCAACACTCCTCCTCATTTAAATAAGTCCAATACGGTCCCGCAACGATTGATACCTGTATGCTGCCAATGGTTTTGTAAGCAAATCGGCCAGCATGTCATTTGTTGGACAATATATACACACAACTATTTTGTTCTGAACATAGTCTTTTACGAAATGCAGTCTTGTATCGATATGCTTTGTACGATTTGACAGTTTTTCTTCTAAGATTATCTTGAGACAACTTTGATTATCTTCATAAACGGTCGTTGGTCCATTTATATTCTGGTTCATATCTTCGAGCAATCTACGAATCCATATTACTTCCTTACAAGCATCCGATAATGCTATAAATTCAGCTTCGGTAGATGATAATGCTACACATGTTTGCTTACGACAACACCAACTAACAATTCCACCGTTTACCTTGAATATGTATCCACTGTTTGATTTTCTGTCTATCTTGTCATTTGCCCAACTTGCATCGGCATATCCATACAATAACAATTTATCGTTTTCACAATTTAATTTCAATTTCAAATGTGCCGTTCCCTTTAAGTATTTAACGACTCGTTTTAATTCGTTCCAATCTTCTTGTTTCGGTGCAGAAACCTGTTGTGCCAATATGGAAACTGCAGCCGATATATCTGGTCTTGTATTAACCGACACATATAATAGGCATCCAATAAGTTTCTGATAATTTTTATTACATACCATGACTTCCGAATTATTATCTTGACGATATCCTGGATCGATTGGAACGTTGGATGGTTTTGCATCGCTTAATCCAAACTCCTTTCCAATCTGTTTAATATAATTTTCTTGATTTAATTGGTATACTCCGTAATTATCTTTTGTTATTTCAATTCCTAAGTACATTTTAATATTGCCCATATTTTGTATGACAAATCTTGAATTTAATTCCTTCTCGATTAACTGAATAATTTCAATTTCCTTACATGCTATAACGATATCGTCCACATAGATTAGTATGTAGCACCAATTACCATTCACTTCTTTATGATAAAGGCATCGATCCACATTACTCTGACGAAATCCATTTTCTAAAAATGTATCGTTAATAGCTTCGTTCCAAGATCTCGCTGCCTGCTTAAGTCCGTAAAGACTTTTGTTTAACAAACAAACATAACTTTCTTTATTTTCTTCTAAAAATCCTGGTGGTTGCTTCATATGTATTGTTTCCTTTAATTTTCCATTTAGAAAAGCTGTTTTTGCATCCCAATGTTGCACAATCAATCCCTCTTTTGATGCAATTGATAATAGGATCCTAAATGTAGTTTGCCTGGATACTGGTGCAAATACTTGATCATAATCTTCCCCATATTTCTGAGAATATCCTTGTGCCACCAAACGAGCTTTGAATCGTCGAGCCTTACTATCAATACCCGATTTAATCTTGTAAACCCATTTGCAGCCTATAGCGGTTTTTCCTTTTGGTAGTTCACAAAGTGTCCATGTTTCGTTTTTCTTTAAGGAACTCATCTCTTCCTCCATAGCTTTAATCCAATCCTCTTTTTCTTTACTTGATATTGCTTCATGGAACGTTTTTGGCTCAACTGCTTCTTTATTTTCTTTAACCACCTTTACTTCTTCAATTAACCTAATTGGCGGTATTCCTTTATTAACTCTTTGGGATTACCTTGTATTTCGAATTTCTTCAACCTCACTAACTTGTAGTTCGGTTTCTTGGTCTAAATCTTTATCCGCAGAGTCCATTCTATTTTCCACACTGGGTGAGTCGCTTTCATATTCCACTTTGAATTTTTCACAATTTCCTTCATCTACCAATCGAACGTCTCTGCTAATTACAATTGCTCCTGATATTGGATCCAAACATCTGTAACCTTTTGAAAATTCATCGTATCCGATGAATAGCATGCAAACTCCTGTTGGGTCCAATTTCCTTCTCTTTTCGGCTGGAACATGTACAAAGCATTTATTACCAAATAATTTTAAATTACTCACATTTGGTTTTGATTCATTCCACCCTTCGTACGGAGTAGGCACCGTTGCACCTTTTGTTGGCAATCGATTCTGTATATAGTTAGCCGTTGACACTGATTCTGCCCAAAATTCATTACCGAGTTTTGCATCGAGTAGCATACATCGAGCCATTTCTACCAGCGATCGATTTTTTCTTTCAGCCACACCATTTTGCTGCGGTGTAGTATATTGGACTTGAATACCTTCATTCCTCATAAATTCCTTCATGTTGCTGCTCATGTATTCTCCTCCTCGATCCGATCGTAGTACTTTAGGTTTCCTTGAGAATTTTGTTTTTACCATAGCAACATAATCCTTGAATTTACTTTCAACTTCCGATTTGTGTGCCAACAAATAAATAATGGTATATCTTGTGTAGTCATCGATAAACGTTACGATGTACCGTTTTCCACCTTTAGAAACCGTTTGCATTGGCCCGCAAACATCTGAATGGACCAAATCAAGTGGAGCACGAGTCTTTGTTAAAGACCTTTTTGGAAATGGTAATCGTGTCAACTTTGCTTCCAAACATACTTCGCATTGAATCTGTATTCCACAATTATTGATACTAATCAAACCATCCGAATGCATAGTCCTTATTGCCTCCGGATCACGATGACCAAAAACACGATGCCAATAGTGTATGCATTTATGATGCTTTGCGGTGATCGCAGTGTAAATCTTGCTTGTTTCTCGTAAGATAAACAAATTCGAATTTCCATTCTCACTTTCACCGATTGCAATCTGTTTGTTGTCTTTACTTATTTGACAATAATCCATGCCACCCTTTTGCCTAAACCGTCTTTTAGTAATTTTTTAACTGACAACACACTTCCTTGAACTGTTGGCACGTATAAAACTTCTTTAAGGTCTATTGTAGACTGCTCTTCATTGCTGTTAACAACCTGCACAACACAATTTCCTCTTCCGCAAGCTTTCGCGGTTGTACCATTTGCCATGTGTACGCTTTCCTTATAACACCCATTAAACTTGACAAACTTCGCTTTGCTACTTGTGATATGACAGGTAGCACCTGAATCGATTATCCATCCGGAACTTGTTGGTGACATCCAGAAAAGGTATTCGGAATTATCTTTAACCGTATTTACAGAGTTTGATTTCTTCTTTTTCCATTCTGAATATTTTCTGCAATTAGTTTTTAAATGTCCTGCCTTTTTGCAGAAAAAACATGTCCTTTCACCACTGTGCACTGTATTTCTGTTCGTCACTTGTAACACCGATTCATTAACATTTTCCATAATAGTTTCATTTCTTCTTTTATAAGCGTCAATTAACTTAGATTGAACCAAACTGAATGTGATATCTTGATCCGGACGTGCCTCCAGAGCCATTACCATTGTATCGTAGCTGGAGGGTAAGCTCCGCATGAGCATTGCTGCGCTCCATTTATCGGATAACTGTTCCTCCCCCATGTCGGTCAACTTTTGCAATAAATCCACCATGCGATTTATGTGAATCTCGACATTACCACCTTCATCGAGCTTCATCGAACAAATCTTTCCCATAAGGCTTACCCGATTTGCAAAAGTGTCCTTCTCGTGATACTTCTGTAATACTTCCCATGCTTCTTTTGCGGTTTTACATTTCCTAATGTGATGTAACTGCGAGTCTTCGATAGCCAAACCGATTGAAGCCCTCGCCATCTGATTATCCGCATTCCAATTTTCTAATGCCGCCGCATCTGTTGGAGCCGGGTTTACTATTGTTTTCCACAAACGTTTCTTTATTAGAATCATTTCCATTTTAAACTTCCATACGGAATAATTCTCATTGTTTAATTTTACTACGGATGTGTATTTACCTTCTGCCATTTTTATAACGAATTTAATATTGTACCTTTATATTGTTTTCTTCAAGCTGTGCCCATAACCTCTTGGAATTAAAATAATCATGATTTATTAGCGTGAAAACAATTCAATAATTAAACCACGTTTTATTATGACTTCATAACCTTACTTTTATTGACTATATTCGAACTACATGTCAAAGTAACAACTTGGTAACAACTACTGTTCTACACATTTCTAAAGGCACGACTACATTATATCTTTATTTGGGCTCTGTCTTTATTAAGCAGTAAGCGCCATCTACAAAATATTACACAAAACACATTTAAATGATAACTCCAACAAGATTCAGGTGTATGCATAACTTTTTACAGCGGAAAAACGGCCCAAAAAAGTACGTTTTTTCGGTTTTTTGCCAACATCTTCGTTCCCGTCGATCCTACGCTATGATGTGTACTTATAAAAAATACAGAACGGCAAATTCTCTACAAAACAGGTACTATGAAGTTTGTTGATAGCACCAATGGTTTACATGTAATCGGGCATTGAAACTCCGGTGAAAAATTTGCATGGATATTTTAGTGCATGTAATGATCAAAATATAGTTTTCTGTGCGTTATCTTCTAATTTTTACATTTTTTTAGGGCTTGGTGCATGGAAAATGGTATATATTGTTGCGTCCCCAACTTGGCAATTTTGTTGAATGCCAAGTTAAGGATGAACACTTCGAACACTCCTCTACCTCAGGAGTATTTCTCTCAATACTCGCTTAAAACGTCTTATAAGCAAACAGTACAAAAGAAAACAATCGGATAGCAAAAACACATATTTAATAACATCAATATAAAACGGAATAACAAAATCAAAAAAACGTAAACACAAATCCAATAACTTAAAATTATAACAAAATTTATCCTAACCCTTGCTTTCGGATGATGACCCGGTTAGACGGATCGCACACAATATGCGCACATTCACTTTCTTCTATCACGAATCGTGTAACGTCCTTTTGTTACATAAAATTTTGCGTTGGCAAAATCCTTTTTTTGTCAACAAATTTTATTTTCAATTTAAAAATATCTCAGTTTCCAAACATCGATTTTAAATTCACTTCATTTTAAAGCAAAATTATAAATTTCAAAGCCTATAATTTATGCAACCAATTTACCACAAATTTGATTTAACGATATCCCTACATCTACGCATGAGTGAAAAGGAATCGAAAGAGTTGACAATGGCCTCAGGGCAAGTCGGTCGCATAATTTTGCGGTCCTACAATTTTTTTAAAGTTTCATCAATTTAAATATTTTTTTAATACTCAAGATTATTTTGAGACGATGTCATTTCGCGTAGTGTGATGGTTTTCTTTTTTAACACCTTACGATCAAGACGACCGAAAATCAATTTCATGGAATTAGTAATTTTAATCAAGCCCTTCATTTTTTAACATGGCGGAGTGTCTCCATTGCAATTTCAAACGTTCACCTTTTTTCGATTGGAATACTTTGAATATGGAAACTTATGAAGTTTTTGACGTTCAATACTGTCGATCGAATTTTTTTGAATATGGGAATTTGTGGAGGTACCGTCCGACTTGGAACATGGCCGTCAATTTTAATCTGGACTCAGTGGCAAAAAATTCGCCGACCAGCTGATCGAGGAATCTTTGTTGATTACTCCAGCCTCGCCCAGTTGGACAAACCCAGAGGGATGATTCTTCAACCCCATAGGACAGCTAGACATTCTGCAGTTTCTTATGGTGCCGCTTTCAGAATATTTTTCGTCAGTTGGTGCAAGCTGATTATTTTTCGAGGTACCATAAATATGGAACGCCAGATGTCCCGGTTTTGGTGTGCTAATTCTCATTACAATTTCCAATGTTCAAAACTTCAACAGATGTGGTCGTATAGAAAATAAATTTAATCAACACATTTTTCACTTTCAAATACCAACTATTTTTTAATAATTTTCTATTAACAATTTTTTACATGTGTGCTTTTCTGGAATATCTGTTTTAGGTTAAATTTTATTAGCAGGAGTTTTTGCTAATGGTAGTATGAGTCGAAGACATGTCATATCGATCCAACCTTTTTTTAATAAAAGTAACACCATTTAAAATCTGTAAGTATTCTATGAATTGTTCTTCATGTAAAAATTGTTAAATTTTGATAATACCTTCAGTAACATAACTACCTTTGAAATTTTATACGAACTCGATTCACCAATTTTTTGACCGTCCTCAACGGCTCTAAATTCTTAACTTGCCTACCTTGTGTAGTTTAACGACGTATAGAACACGTCATCTTGTAACAAAGATAATTTAATTCGTGTCGAAGTTTGCTTCGATCCGAACGCCACGACGTCTTATTTTAGCGTCTTGGATTATTTCGTCGGTTTATTTTGTAAATTAAAATTTTTCATTTACCTTTATTGTTATAATTATTGTATGTGTGTAGTCAAGAGATTGTTCTTTGTTTTACGATTATTAAAATATTTCATTTCAATTAAAGTGTGTTATTCTGATCTCGACGAATATTATTTATTTTACTTTTTATTTCCATTTTTGACTGGGTATAAGTAACTAGTTGATCGAAAACTTGTACCGAGCCATGGCGCCCAAATAAGGTAATGACAATTTAGCAAAGATAGTGCAATTTAAGGATCCACGAACCTCTTAGAGGAACCCACGCTCTCGTGGCTTAGTACTAGACGTACAGAGCTTAGCTGATACGTATTCTCCATCTACGATCGAAGAAAAGTGGCAGGTGAAGCTGAAAAACTCTATTTTTTGATGACCATTTGCCGGGTCATCGCTTTTTGAGAAAGTTTACGAGTTTTGAGCATTCTACAATCGCCTGGTCCAAATTGTGTCCTGCTTTGGTTAGGTCCCTTGTTACGTTATTAAATTTTAATATTCTTTTTCGAACTACGACAATTTTCTGTTTCCAAATGTGTAATATTCAATTATATCCTACGATCATAATTTTTTATTTATTTCAACATTCACAGAAACTACCCCTATTATACTAATTTATTTGTTCAGATTTTGACAAGAAGTAAACAATTTTAAAATTAAAAAGTGTTCTGGGAACACATGTTAGATACAAAATAATTTTAGTGAATAGGAGTATTCCAAAACTGAAATCAGTTAACGTCATATCACACCATTTGGAGAACCATAAATTAGTCTATTTATTGTCAGGTTTGAACGGTTTATCGTCACGTTATATCTTGTTCAATTCAATTGTCAGTTATGTATACAGCCAATTTCTGTGATTGGATTTTTAAAAATATGTTAAAATCATTGGTTCCCCTATTTTAAAAAAGGATTTCTTAAATTTTAAAAAGAAAAGAATCGAGCATTAAGTTGACAAACTCTGAAGAGGTGAGATGTAGAATTTGTACATCTTACATAAAAATCAACTTAGTCAATTTTATAGAGTTCTAACTATTTGTTTCAAAGTTAATCAACGACTAGAATAAAGCAATAATAAGTAATCAACAAATGTGAGAAACGCCAATATATAATAAATTATCTTGGTTAAAAATGCGTTAAAAAAAGGAGATAACTTGAATTTTTCCTAATTAAAGTGGAGCGAGAAAATTATAAATTAATAGTTTAGTTAATAAATGTGCGCGACGCTAATACAATAATTTAGTGGATACAAGTGCGAAATAAATAAATAAACAATATTAATTAAAAATATGTTTCCCATTGTGAGAACAAAGAATATTTTAAACTTTTATGTATTGGAATAGTGCAAACAATAAGAACTGGCAACTAATGAAGATTATTCTAAGTTATTACATTCCAAAAACTTACTAAGGTAAATTTTATAATTTAATTTTAAGATAAATAGTGTGATAGGACATTCTTTTTTATAATTTTTAATATTAAAATTTTAGTTAAATTATAAACGCCACTTAGGCATACTTTCATAATTATAATTGTTTTTGTACAAATTAATTTTTATGTGTTTATTATATTTAAATATTTGTAGTTGTTATGCTTTTTATTCCGCATATAACCTCTCCTTATTTAGTGAAACTTATAAACATAAGAGCCTGAGATAAGTAAAAACCGGTGAGTATTTTAGCTAGGGGATAATTCACATATGTGAGATTATAAGATTCTCTGATTGCCAATTAAAGTCAGGGGTTCGCAACACCCTGACCTGCAACAATCCCAGTCCAATTGCTGTTCTCGAATTAATTCTCCCCGTAGGAGAAATTCGGAACACCTTCCCTTAGGTCTTCAAATCGAACGTTGATCTTAAGATCAATAATTCCTTTTATTTTTCGATGGTGCAGCACACCCCAAACTCCAGTTTATCAATTCAATTCTCAACTAACATCCGACTACGCGTCTGTCCGGTTCGTCCTCAGTTCCTATTGAACTACACACATACGTCCTATATTGACGCTCTCTAAATCGTTACTCTTTCGATTATGCTTGTCTCTTATTTTTAATGGAGCTTTATTTTCTACGACTCTCTTCGTAGCTTATTTAAATTGCCCTCGCGTTAATATCCTCATGACAACCTTTTTTTTCTTTTTTTATTCACATTTGATTTTAATCTAATCATTTTATTCTGCCTTGTGTGTTGCCTACGCCCCTTTTCACCAGGCGTTTTTTTTATAGAATAAACAAACACTTAAATTAACAATAACTTAAAACTAATACATTTAAAATCATCTCCGATTGTTTCCCCTTGCAGTGTTTGCCCATAATTGGTGGTACACGGTGGACACAACAATATATTGTGATGTTTCGAAAGGGGTTGATTAAGAAAAGACACTCGTTATATTAAAATCTAAATTGAGGGGCTACTTAAGTTGGTTATCGAACTGTACCAGGGTCTTGCAAATGCCTATTATATTGAAAAGCTGTTTGCTCAGAGATTTCTTAGAGAACTCAAATGAAGTCTTGTCAACAGGCGCTGATTCCTAAAAGTGTAAGGGGGAAAATTATAAAATGTGGATAGATTTTTCAAACTTTAAAGAGATTTCGTTATGTTCTAATTTTATCATATTAAGTTACACAAAGTGTACATTTTTTTACTGTTCACTCACGAGTATTATTTTATGTTTTTATTATTAAAATATCAATGAACGATTAAGCATCGGTGTTTGTTTATTTATCCTTTTGGCGCCCCGAGCAGAAAAGCAATCTCTTAATTTTTCGATTGTTTCGTTTGTTGTAATCCGATTCATTTGGTAAATTTCGGGCCATTTCGTAAAATTATCAATTATTATTAAGGGTGGGAATGAATGTATAAATATACGCTATACAGACCCTTCGAATTTCGCTATTCTAAGAAAAACTATATCATGTATGACATTTAGCAAATCGGGATCCTGTAGAAAAAACTATGATCTGTGTTTCTAGAGACGAATTATTAAAATTGTGCCTAAAATTTAGCCATAAAAATAAAAACTGTAACCTAAAAAAAAAATTCCAAACCAAAATGTTTTTCTCTAGAAACACGAATATACTCGTGAAGTTTACAGATTATCAAATTAAATTGATAAAAGTTTATTTATATCAGTTATAATCAATCTACAGTTTCGTTTATCATTATTACCATTTTAGGCAGTTTTTGCAAAAAATAATTCACGGTGTATCATGGTGATGGCGTTGTAGATGCGGTTGCACTTCGAATTTGTTAAGAGGGTAATAAAATCAGGCATTTTTTTCAAAATTCAATACAACATATCAGATAAATGAGGGAGAATAATTAAATCGCTGAAGTTTTGTTATTTATAATGGTGCTATCCTTGTCACTAATGTACATTTTGGTGCGACATCTGTTTGAAATGAATAGCACAAATGGATTTTTAAAATTATTTCAAAAGGTATGAAACTGAAATAAATTTAATAATAATTGCGACAGTAGCGACGTTGGCGGCCATTTTACCAGGTATTTGTCAATTCCCCACCTTAAGAACTGTTTATCGTATAATTGACAAAAGTCGATATTTATTGTTTGAAATGGTCTGGAACATTTTGGCCATTCGACGTAACACTTGGATGGACTTGGTCGAACTTGCAAGCAACTTTCGCATGATTTGCATACTTTTTCGATGTCCTTATCTATCCCTGGATACCATAAGTATGATCTTGCGATTGACTTGGTTCTGACAATTCCTTCGTGTGTCGAATCCTCGTCGGATTTTCAATGCTAGGGGTCTTGGAGGTGAGTGTTTGGGTATTGCATTGGGCTTGAGTTTTAACGCTATTTTGGCATGAGTGAAACATCCTAGTTGTTTATTGCACACTTCCGGACATTCTTTGTGTAATGCATCTTTGACATTCACTGAATCGACAAAGTTGATTGCTGTTGGATTAAAAGTGATGTTAAATTCATGTATAAAATCTCTACCTAATAAAGTTACATTTGCTTTTTGAATAACATACAATTTTACTACCCTTTTTATACCTTTAAATTTTAGACTAACCGTAATAAATCCTTCCGGAATAATTGGTTCCCCGGTGTAACCTTTAAATATTGAAATTGATTTTTGAATAGAATACAATTTTTTAAAACGTTCAACATAGAGTTCTTCAGATATGGCTGATATTGCCGAACCTGAATCTAATTGCATATACACAATTTCATTACCTATCTTTACATGTAATTCGATTGGTTTTGTATTATTGCCTATGTTGCAGATGGTTTCGATGGGTACACTTACTTCTTCTACATGCTGTTGGGTAACGGCATTTATTTGCTTTGCTTTTACCTGTCTGCATGCAGTTTGTAAATGTCCATTTTTGCCACATGCGTCGCACCTGTAATTTGCGTATTTACATACGCCACTGTGTTTTTTTCCGCAACAATTGCATCTTGTCTTCTTGTTTGACGAGTTGGTGCCATTTCGATTTGGCTTGACTTTGCTGCTTGGAAGATTTTTGTGCTGCCATCTACCGTTTCGTGGAGTATTTTTTTCAGTTGCGATTGCATGTGTACGTCCTTGGGCGTGTTGCACTGCGAATTCCTTCGACACGGCTATTACGAGGAGTTCTTGGACTGTCTTCGATGTCTCTTGCTCGACTAACTTGTCCAGGATTGGTCCATGTTTCATACCGGTTACGAACTTATCGCTCAGTATCTTCGTTAAATCGGTTCCAAAATTACAATTTACTGATAGTTTTTTAATTCTAGCGTACCACTCATTGCTGGTTTCATCAGAGAGTTGCTTTGCTTCGTAAAATTCTATCCTTTCTCTGTAGGTGTTTACTTTAGGACTGTAGTGCTGTTTTAATAGCGTTGTTAAATCGATGTAACTTTTTGTTTCTGGTGCTGTTGGATAACACAGGTCTCTTAAAGTACCGTACACGTGTTCCGACAGATGACTCAACAATAACCCAATTTTTACAGCTTCTTCTATTATTTTATTAGCTGAACAAAAATGCTTCAAGCGTTCTTCATAAATTATGAAGTCTGTATTCGAATTTAGATATTGTGGAACCGCACCTACAAAAGTCGACATAACTACCGCGTGGTTTTGGAATTATTTTTTTCACACGATTTCACTATTAAAACTGTTCAAATATTGTTCTTTCGATTTACCTCGTCGCCAATTGTTATGTCTTACAAATCAAACACTTATTGTAATTTAAGGAAACTTTATTTTTCAACTTGACACGTTATTTACACGGCACGCGACAACTCGGCGATTCCCACTCGGCGACGGACAACTCGGCGATTCCAACTCGGCGACCGGACAACTCGGCGACGGACAACTCGGCGACCGGACAACTCGGCGATGGACAACTCGGCGACGGCCAACTCGGCGATACCGAGTGTATTTTAGTTATGTTTTTTTTAGAAAATTATAAAATTAATACCATATTTTTATTTAAGGCTATTATAAATTTATTGTTATTATTAATCTAAATTATTTACAAATATTTTAATTGTTATTATTAATCTAAATTATTTACAAATATTTTAATATCGATATATATTGTGATAACAAAGGAGCAATTGATCTAAGCAAAAACGCAGGATATCGATGTAGAACAAAACATATTGATAAAAGGCATCATTTTGTTCGCGAAAGACAAGATTTAAAAGAAATTCAGGTCAAGCATATTGGAACACAGGAAATAGTGGCAAATTCGTTAACCAAGGGATTAGCAAAAGAAAAACACCAATATTGTTCAAGCAAGATGGGATTAGCAATAGTTATACCATAACTAGTGGAGGTGTTGGAATATTATTGATGTTACAACTATTGTTATATAGATGGCATATTAATGCCATATTATGTTTTTATGTTCCTCTGTATTCCCATGCCAACAGAAGTGGACGAAGCGGAACAGAGGAAACCAGACGCGCCATCAGTGGTCACGATCAGAAGGTCAAGTCGGATATCACGTCCCCCGGAACGGTTCAACAATTAAAGGGGAGAAATGTAATATATGGATGCATTTAAATATTGTGGGATTAACATTCTTAAGTAATACCAACTAGAGAATATTAATACCATTTAATACCATATAAGCAATAGGCTTTATAAGTTTATTGAAGAAGTGTAAGTGTGAAGAAGTGTAAGAAGTGTCTACAACGAATATCGATACATAACAATTATAAACTAGCTGACACGGAAAAAATGGAAAACTGAAATATTACTACTCAAAGAGCCAACGAAAAATTTCATTTGGACGGATATCTGTATACGAAGGATAAAGTTAGTAAAGACGGCTCGATTCAATTCTGGCGTTGTGAGAATAAACACCACGGATGTAAAAGTCGTATATGGACGAATATAGCGGACGGTTCTTTTAATTCTATACGAAATGACCATACATGTAGTAACACTGGAAATGCAGCAAATGTTTTACTCCAAACTGTATCATCAAAAGTGAAGCACCTCGCAAGTACAACCATGGAAAGCCCAGCACAAATAAAAGCACAAGCCGTTGAAGATGTTCCTGCTACGGTGCAAGGCATTCTTCCAAGTAGTGATGTGATGCGTAAAAACGTACAAAGGATAAGATAAAGAAATTTGGATGCACCGCCAAATTTATATTTATTAGATACTTTATAGAATACTAGCTGACCCGGCAGACGTTGTCCTGCCCAAATTTCAATATTTGCCTACATGTATTTTTTAGATCCAATCCGCATAATGACCTTGCGACTTATTTGGTCATCGCAAATACCAAACGTATTAAAAAAGGATTAAATAAATAAATTAATAAAAAATACAAATCAAGGTTTAATAAAAAAAAGTTTAACAAAACTGTTAAGTATTTACAAAAACCACAATAATTTCTAATTTTACTTTATTTTATTTTTGCCAATTACTCTTGTTATTTGTTCTTCCTTTTCCTCCTCCCCTTCGTCTTCTAATAAGGAATTTTCGAAAGCACGCAGTGATATTGCCAATTCCTGTTCTTCTTACATACATACATACATACATTGAATTTTATATATCTATAGAATTCGTTCGTTTATACGTTGATCCGTTGAAACGTTGATCCGCACTAACGTTGGTCAAGCTAATACAGCGCTTGACCAAAGTTCGCGGCAAGATTCTAAAGTAGCCTATGTTTTTCGTAGCATTGTAAATAGCTTCTACACCAAATTTGGTAGAGATTGGTCAAACGGTGTAGAATTGTATAGAAAACACACATACATACATTGAATTTTATATATATTGCTGTGTACCCTCGGAGCTTTACTAGGGCTGCACGTTTTATATTGATGTTGTGTACGAGTGTACGTAAATGTACCTCGTCAATAAAAATGATTGTAAAATTATTTGATAAATTGCAATAAAATAAATTTTCACCTCGGCTTTGACTATTTCGGAGAGCACTGACTTACCTAATCTCAAGTTGGGCTCTTTCCTTGACCAAGTCGTGATACTGAAATACAAATTACTGGTCGTCGGAAAATAAGGTTGCAAAAACAAATTATGCTCCGTCTTCAAAGGAATATTAATTTTATTATATATTGTGCAATAGAAAAATGAATCGAACTTCTTAAATTTACTGACAAAATCTTAAAATTAAAACTTTAAACGAGCTAACGCACGCGTATTCCAGTTACCAAAAATTTTCACTAATTTTTATTAATTAACTTTTAATGTGAAATTACCTTAATCAATGTAGGGAATTTCTTGTCACCAGTTTCTAACAGCATACAATAGGATAGTTTTGCTTGGTTGATGACCTTCGGTTTGATAATCATGCAGATAAGTTTGCTTGTGCAGTGTCGAACCACGTGTTATAAAGAACCAAATTTCTTTTTTAATAAACACAATCACTTGTTAAATTCAACGAAATTGACTTTTTAGATACGTAAGTATTTTTGCTTTTATGATATTTACTCTTTTCTTACGATTTTAAAACAATTTTCTCACTATTTATTTGATTTTTAGGAGAGGCTATATTTTCACCACCGTAATATTTATTAAGCAAACAACAACCTATTCCAATTGTTTTTACCATCGTTACTTGTGTTTTCCAAGGCAATTGTGATTTTCCATTAATCGATGTAAAATCAATTCATTTGACGTTAAAGTTTCCAGGTTCGTACTTAGCCCAAAATAATTGTAAAATTTTTAATAAAATTTTTATGTTTCAGATTTAATTGAATTAAAGTTCTTGTATCTTTGCCGATCTTCCAGTAACTTTTGAAGAAGATGTTGTTCCCTTTTGCGGTACATTGAGTTACGAAGCACTTTGACACATGTAAAATTTTTTGTTATTTTAAAAGTTCTACGTTTCAACACATGTTTATAACTAATGCTTTGAACAACTATTTTTGATTTCAAATTACATTTCTTATAACTACTTAAATTAAGTTACAATTTTAACAAACCTTTACTTTATAAACAGAATTAAAACGTTGCATTTGAATTTATTTTTGTTATTACATTCCGTGACCTTTTCTTTTCTTCATTTAACTTTATGACGTTAAAACAAATCTTTGGTGTCAGATGAAACCTTTACTTTCGAACAAATAAGCCATGTGCTATCTTTATTGATAAATTAAAACTTTTAATCAAAACGTGATCATTTCTATTGACGTGGTAGTGGTACATTGCATTACCCCCTGTGTTAATTGAAATTTATCCGAAAATATCTATTTTTGTGGTAAATTTCTTAATTAACACACGTGCGTTTATTCTTTTTTCTATATATAAAACATAATAAATTAAATTTATAATGTGACGTTATTTAACTAGCATCTCACAAATTGAATTAAATCAAAAAAAAAAATGCTCAAAAAAATTAACCAAGTAAATTAAATTAACTGTTCAAAAAAAAAAAACTTAACTAACTAATTCAACAAAACTAACTAATCATATTCAAAATTAACCAACTAAATTATTTAAAATATTCAAATTAACCTACTTATTTTAATGAACAAACTCGACCAAGATTTCTGATATCGTTGTTAAATTATTTAAATTCTAACATCCTTATTTTAATTTGACTTTTTATTTTAATCTTTCTATCTTTGACCTATTTATTTTGGGTGATTTCTTACTTCGTTGTTTTAATTCCCGATTATCTTTACATATTGTGACTATCAGTTTTAAATTAATTGATTCCTTATTATTCATTGGTATTCTTTATCTCCTTTTAATCAATATTTTCCTATATAATTTCCCCATTATTTTTGGTAACCTCTTTTTGGTCCCATATCCATTTTTATTCATATAACTTCATATAATATCATAATTAATTCATTAACTTACACCTGTGATCTATTCTTGTATCCTCAGGTATCTATCTTCACCTAACTTCTTCTAGTTACTCCGTCTGAGTTAACCATTAAATTATTTACCCCCCATTTATTTCTTATCATTCAACATTGAATACCAAAATTTTATTGAATACTTGCTGATCTTTTCAAATTAAATTCATAATTATTTATCTAAGTTTATGTTTCACCCAAATTCTAAATTTAACCTTTCCCTTTCAAATCAATTACATCATTTTACAAAATTATTTCTTTTTACTAATTGCATTTTTAACTTTAAATCATTTATTTTTTCGAATCTTAATAACATTTCCTTTCATAAATTTCTAATTATTTAAATGTAGCATCTTTAAAATTTTATCTATGTCAATTTTATCGTTTTCTTTTCATAGCTTTAATCAAATTTACATTGCTATTTTATTTATTATGTCCTTGTTCCATTTCTTAAAGTTATATTTACAGATTGTTTTTCCGGTGTTTGTCATATTACGTTTCTTGCTATTTCTTGAGCGGTCAATTTTTTTTAAGTTGTTAATATTTTTATTTCTTTTTAAGTTTCGCTATGGTCGTTTTCAACCATAATAGTCCCATCGTCCCATCGATAAATCATGTCGATGTGGAATCGACCTCTTATTAAATCCGAATCGGGATGCCTTATTTGGTAAGTACATTCGCCTACTTTTTCATCTATAATGAAAGGTCCTTCGTAGGGGAGTTGAAGTTTCTGGCACTCATTGTGCTCTCTTCGTCCTAATCGTAACTTTTTAACAATTACCCATTCTCCAATTTCAAAATTGCATTTTTTCTTAATTTTCTTATTCATTTTTCTTGTGTATTTTTGACTTCTTTTCTTGAGTCTCTTTCTAACTTCGTCAAGTATTTCATTGTGTTCTTTTTCAGATTGATTATACACCCATGGTCGTTCCGGTTGCTGGTTTAGCATGAGGAAATGTGGCGTTCTTTCCGTCGCTATGCTTGGGGTATGATTAATGAAATTTTCTACTATTTCGAGTTTACTATGCCATGAAGTTTGATCATCGTGTACCAGGAGTCTGAGGAATTTAATCGTCTCTTGGACATACCTCTCACAGATGTTTCCTTGTGGATGTCGTATGGAACAATACGTGACTTTCACACCACGTTCTTCCCAATGCTGTCTAAAACGTTGGTTATCGAAGTAAGTTGCATTATCAACTAAAATTCTTTTTGGCTTAATGATTTCGTTACAGAAACGATCCAGAAATTCCAGCGAAATGTCCGTTGTACATGATACCGTTGGATATAATTGGACGAATTTTGTGAAGGCATCAACTATGACGAAGATGTTATGAAACTCACTACTGGCTATTAAATTACCAATATAATCAACTGCAACTAACTCCCCAGGTTGTTCTAGTTTTAAGCTTTGCACGATATTTTGGTTGTGAAAATTTTTAAATTTACCCATTTGACATAATTCACATCGGTTAATGGTACGCTTTATAATGTTTAAATCCTTTTGGCAGAAGTAATTTTCCCTGAACATAAGCCATGTTTTCTTGATCCCAGCGTGCCCAAATTTTAAATGTAACGCGTTTGTAATTTTTACAGTGGTAGGTTCATCTACCACATATAATTCTAAATTTCTCACAGTTTTTATGATCATGTTATCTTTATATTTAAATGACTTTGTATTTTCTTGGTCGTTATTGTCTAATTTAATTTTTAAGTTATCAAAACATTCATTTTCCTGAGCTAACAAAACATCCTGACGTGTAAACGGAATTTCGTCATCAACCAGTTGGTTTAATGCAATTAAAATTTCTTTCGGCTTATTTACCGGGTTATCCTTTCTACTAAGCGCGTCTGCAACAATATTATTTTTGCCTTTAATGTATACGATGTCGAATGTGTACTCCATAATGAGCAAACTCCACCGATAAATTCTATTATTCGTGAATTTTGTACGCATTAAAAATGTTAACGCCGAGTGATCAGTGTGTATTTCAAAACGGTTGCCGATTAGGTAAAATTTTAATTTTGTGAGCGCAAACACGATAGCTAACATTTCTTTCTCGGACGTGGAATAATTAAGCTCCGATTTCTTTAAAGTTCGCGAAACAAAACTTATCGGTTCTTCCTCCCCGTCACGCACCTGTATTAGGGCGCCTCCTACCGCAAAATGACTTGCGTCTGTCTTTAGTATAAACTTTTCTTTAAAATTAGGATGTAGTAGTTTGACGTTCTCATATAGCGTATTTTTCATTTGCTCAAAAGCTTTCTGTTTATCATCGTCCCATTTCCATCTTACCGATTTCTTCAATAGCACAAGTAACGGAACTGTTAACTTGGAATAGTTAGGTACGAACCTTTTATAATAATTCATTAACCCTAAAAATGATCTTAATGACTTTAAGTTAAATGGTCTACGGTAGTTTTTGATTTCTATTATTTTCCCATCATCTATCTTAATACCCTCGTTTGAAATTATGTAACCCAAATATTGAACTCGCGTTTTGTAGAACTCACATTTTTCTATGTTGAGCTTCAAGTCTGCGTCATTTAATGCTTTTAAAATTTTATCCAAGTGAACTTTATGAATTTCTTCATTTTCGCTGAAGATTATTATGTCATCAACATAGTGTGCACAAAAATGACTAAACTGGTTGAGAATGACTTGTAATGCACCGATGAGTGCCGCGCTGCTAGTGGATAATCCAAATGGAACAACTCTAAAGATATACGTGTTACCATCTACGCTAAAACCTGTGTATTGTTGTGAGTCTTCATGCAATTTAATTAGCCAAAACGAATTTCTTAAGTCGAGTTTACTGAAAGTTTTTGATGATCCCAATTTTGATAACAATGACTCCATAGTTTCCGGACTCTCGAACTGGGGTTTTGTGACTGCGTTTAACCCCCTCGCGTCTAAGCATAATCTTAAACTACCGTCTTTCTTTTTAACAATAACGAGTGGGTTTAAATAAGCTGTCGGAGATTTTACTATGATGCCGTCATTTAGCATCTTTTGAATTTCTAATTGCACCTGGTGTTTGTAACATTGCGGGATAGGGTAAGTCTTGCAGCGGAATAGCTTGTCCTTGATAATTTGCAGCTTGTGCACGTAATTTTTCGCTGTACCCGACTCCTGATTTATCAATGCATCGTATTTCGTGAATAATTTTATGACTTCTTGGGTGTAATCATTTGGACAATCTAATTTTATGTTTTTCAAATCCCCTTTGTTTTTATTTATTAACTGTGTATCCCAATTAACATTTCTTAAACCTTCTTTCCTGTCATAATTAACATAATTAACATTGTATTCCCCTTCTATTGAATTTTCTACTAACATTTCCGGTTCATTCCCATCAGTGATTTGATTACCTAAATTGTTTGTCCAAGTGATCTCTTTGTTTAATATTTTTACTACCTTCCGTTCCGCATCAATGATCATATTAAATTTATTAATTAAGTCGATTCCGAGTATGCATTGCATGGATAAATTTTTAATAATTAAAATCGATTCTTTTATGATTACATCCCCTATTTTAATTGTCGCGAGCACGCTTTCGTTCGCAGACGAGAACTTTTTCTGGTTTGGCGTTACCAAATTTATTACCTTTGTTTTTAAAATTGAATCTTTAAA
The DNA here is from genome assembly GCA_932274525.1 of Podabrus alpinus. Lineage (NCBI taxonomy): Eukaryota > Metazoa > Arthropoda > Insecta > Coleoptera > Cantharidae > Podabrus > Podabrus alpinus. The sequence goes on from OW026452.1 coordinate 34,381,275, forward strand.
ATTTTCTTGATTTTTCGAAATTACCCCCTGATTTATTAATGAAATTTCTGCCCCTGTATCTATTAAACAATTTACCTGAACGTTATTAATATTTACCATAATGTATGGCAACAAATCAAATTTATTTTCATTATTTAACCCCCCCGTATTTTCGATACTGATAAACTCTTTGGGATGTTGATAAGAGCTTATCTGCATATTCATTGGCACGCCGTTTATTGAAAATCCTGTGGAGAAGATGCTTCTTCCTCCACAGCAGGTGTCCTATTTATCGTAACACTATTAATCGGTCGGTCATTTGTATTAGCTGACGTACGGTTTGGATATCGTTCGTCGCCCCCTTGTTGGTTGTTTTGATCGTTCGTGCGATTGTCATAATTACGCCAATTTGACTCAAATCTACCTCCTCTCTGGAAACGTCCACGATAACCCTGATTATAATTTCGATTATTTCCGTAATAGTTACCTCTACCAAAATTACCTCTGTTGGAGTTGTATCCCGCATTACGATCATCATGACTTTCCCGATTGTTTGCATTAAAATTATTATTATCGCCCCTGCGATTTTCAAAATTGTTGTACCCCGTATGATTATTGTTATTATTTTGATTATAATTTCCCGATCTTTCATACCGGTTGTACCTGTTGTCCCGATTATAGCGGTTGTCATTCCCATTATTGTAGTGAGTACGCTGGTTATTTGAGTCGTGTTGCCCCCCTGAATAATTATTGAAATTTCTGGTCGCGTTATTATAACTTGGCCTATTGGCTCTTTCGTCCATGTTAACCGCATCCGTTCTCCTTAACAATTTTGATAATTCTGATATCGTGTTAATATTTTCGAGAGCTACCCGGTTAATTATGTCTTGGCAAAAATGATTAGATAAGTGTTCAACGATTTCTTCCTCGGAGACTTCCGGTTCAAGTTGCGTTACCTCGTTAATGATGTTTTCCGCGTAATCATTGCGGCGACCGTACCCTTTAAATTTGCCGTTCATTAACTCGTTGCGTATTCGCCCCTGAGCTTGCTTGTCCCAATAACGATCTAGAAATAGTCTTTCGAAACCGACAAAATCTTCAAATTTATCTTGCACGCATCCGAACCATTTTTTAGCATTTCCACCCATCATTGAGCAGATGCAATTTTTAAATTTGTTCACATCGCGGATGTGACTTGTGCTGCGATTCGCGTATTTGATGAATTGTTTAGGGTTGAAGTCCCCTTTTTCGTAGAACTTTATTGCTTGCCCGTTGTTTGTTGGCCACGTAGTGTCTTGTAGAGCCGATAAAGTTATAGAACTGTTTGTGCTTTCACATTTTATTTTTACGTTTTCTTCAAGTAATTTTAGTTTTTCGCCCTGATCATTTAATTTCAGGTCTACCCGATTTTCTAATTTACACACCTCTTGACTCATAACCGTTTTTGAATTTTCTATTTTCGTGTCGATTTCTTTTTCCAGTATAATTTTATCCTTAATTTCTGATAGTTCTTCACTTAGTTCGTATACATTTTCTTTTACCGTTTGTACCTTTGAATTTGTGTCTTTTATTGCCTGAGCAAATTTATTTTCAATTTCTTCTTTACATTTTTGTAAATTCTCGTTGAGTTCCTTTTTTGTGTTTTCTGTATATTTAATAACTACATCTATTTTCTCGTTTAATTCCTTTTTGACCTCATTTGTGTTGTTAATTATTAATTTTGTATTTTCTTCTGTTTTCCTTGCATTTAGGAGATCTCTTTCTTGTGCTTTCGCTCTATCTTCTTCCACCTTCTGATTATTTTCGTTTAATTTTTTCATCATTGCTTTCATTTGTGCCATCATCTTTTCTTGCATTAATTGCAATTCTGATTTCTTTACCATTTTTAGTGTCTCATCGACATCTAATTGGATTAACATTTCGCTTCCTGTAGCTTCTTCGGTTATCGATACCCCCTCCTCTGACGTTTCTTCTTCCTTTTCCGTTTCTGTCTCCTCTACTTCCGGATTCTTCTTTTCGTACCTTAACGTCCTATCAGATTTTTCGGCCATCGTAGTTTATATTTTTGATTAATTTATTTATAAGGAAATAGTTTTTAAATAATTGATAATGTACGTTTAATTTTAGTAATAAGAATATTTTTAATTTTAGTTTTAAGAAAATTGTTAGTTTTAATGTCAACGTTATGAATAATTTTAATGAAATTTCTCGTTGTAATTAACCTATCTAGTAATTTAATTACGATAACCTAACTTTGTTTGTGGTTCGAGGTTACTCGAGTTTATTCGAGCCTCACGTTGTGACGCCAAAATTGCTGTGTACCCTCGGAGCTTTACTAGGGCTGCACGTTTTATATTGATGTTGTGTACGAGTGTACGTAAATGTACCTCGTCAATAAAAATGATTGTAAAATTATTTGATAAATTGCAATAAAATAAATTTTCACCTCGGCTTTGACTATTTCGGAGAGCACTGACTTACCTAATCTCAAGTTGGGCTCTTTCCTTGACCAAGTCGTGATACTGAAATACAAATTACTGGTCGTCGGAAAATAAGGTTGCAAAAACAAATTATGCTCCGTCTTCAAAGGAATATTAATTTTATTATATATTGTGCAATAGAAAAATGAATCGAACTTCTTAAATTTACTGACAAAATCTTAAAATTAAAACTTTAAACGAGCTAACGCACGCGTATTCCAGTTACCAAAAATTTTCACTAATTTTTATTAATTAACTTTTAATGTGAAATTACCTTAATCAATGTAGGGAATTTCTTGTCACCAGTTTCTAACAGCATACAATAGGATAGTTTTGCTTGGTTGATGACCTTCGGTTTGATAATCATGCAGATAAGTTTGCTTGTGCAGTGTCGAACCACGTGTTATAAAGAACCAAATTTCTTTTTTAATAAACACAATCACTTGTTAAATTCAACGAAATTGACTTTTTAGATACGTAAGTATTTTTGCTTTTATGATATTTACTCTTTTCTTACGATTTTAAAACAATTTTCTCACTATTTATTTGATTTTTAGGAGAGGCTATATTTTCACCACCGTAATATTTATTAAGCAAACAACAACCTATTCCAATTGTTTTTACCATCGTTACTTGTGTTTTCCAAGGCAATTGTGATTTTCCATTAATCGATGTAAAATCAATTCATTTGACGTTAAAGTTTCCAGGTTCGTACTTAGCCCAAAATAATTGTAAAATTTTTAATAAAATTTTTATGTTTCAGATTTAATTGAATTAAAGTTCTTGTATCTTTGCCGATCTTCCAGTAACTTTTGAAGAAGATGTTGTTCCCTTTTGCGGTACATTGAGTTACGAAGCACTTTGACACATGTAAAATTTTTTGTTATTTTAAAAGTTCTACGTTTCAACACATGTTTATAACTAATGCTTTGAACAACTATTTTTGATTTCAAATTACATTTCTTATAACTACTTAAATTAAGTTACAATTTTAACAAACCTTTACTTTATAAACAGAATTAAAACGTTGCATTTGAATTTATTTTTGTTATTACATTCCGTGACCTTTTCTTTTCTTCATTTAACTTTATGACGTTAAAACAAATCTTTGGTGTCAGATGAAACCTTTACTTTCGAACAAATAAGCCATGTGCTATCTTTATTGATAAATTAAAACTTTGAATCAAAACGTGATCATTTCTATTGACGTGGTAGTGGTACATTGCAATATAGATTAAATTTGTTAATTTTAAGTTTAATAATTAAGGTAATTTTAAATTGTATAATAAAATAGTAGCAAAAACTATTGTATAGTAGTAAATAAAATTTGTATTTGAGAACTGTAAAACTGTTAATTTTTCGAAAATTAAACATCTCATTAATATTTAAATTTTGATCAATTTAAAAGTGTTACGTTCATACGTAATACAATTATAAATATACGTAATAAGAGCTAACACAAAAACGCGGGTAAATTTTTCAATTTATAGGAGGTGTCGACAGAAGTAGACGTGTTGTTAGGTTATGCAACCCACATAACCACTGTAAAGAAAAGAGCGTATAACCCCCACATGTTGTTGGGGTATTTACTGTATCCTTGGTTCGACGTCTGAAATAAGGATTCTCGTCCAAGCTCCTTTTTCCCCATAATTGTTGTGACCCATAATTTCCCAATTGTTTTCCAAAACAGCTCTGGTTTTTTATTCAAATTTTGCTTTGTTTTTTTTCATTTTCTGCGACGCTTTGAATTGTTATAATTTAAATTTACCTACAATTAAAATTAAATTATGTTTACATTCAATTACATTACATAAGTGTGTGGCGCCTTTTAGGCTTCTATACAAAGTATAACAAGAAGCCTTATGATCTGGCTCCGTGTCTGTCCGTCCGTTCGTCCGCATAATTCAAATCTAATTTATATATTAAGATAGGTTACAAAAATATTCTGTGCTTTAAGATTGAAATTTTCAACCTACTATATAGTAGACTTGATCCGATGATCTCGCCGATCAAGGTATCAACGGATCAAGGTATTTTTTACCTTGCTTTGTAAGTAAAAGAGAAGTAAAGTTCCGTATGGAATGGAAAAGCTTCATTATTATTAGTTATATAGTGAATGATAAATACCAACCGCAAAAATTTAATTAGTGCAGATTATCTGATATTACATTATAATAAAAAATTATGGCGACTAAAATAACAACTTTTTTTTCAATTCAGACCAAATATAAGTTATATTTTATTTAAGTACATAAATTTTCACTTATATAGGAAATTTAAATACGTTGATCTGTTGATACGTTGACGTTGATACCCTAATAAGAAGTTATCTCGAAAAATTTAATTGGTGCAGATTATCTGAAGTTACATTATAAATATTATGTCAACCAAAAATAACTAGCAATAACAACTTTTCACACCAGAATGTATGTATAGGTAGCTGTATAGAAGCCTAGGAACTGCCGCTAAAGCGAGTTCCACCTTGTTTTTGTTTTAGAGTGGAATCGAGAATGCACTCCCGATTTACCCTCACCCCGTAATTGCTTCTAGTTGAGCGCAGTCATAGCGTCCCTTTGGAGACTATAGGAAGTATAGATAGGTGTTTAGTGCGTTAATGAGATAACTTTTGTGTCAGAGAAAAATTTTAGCGTTGCATCATCACAAACCCGTCCTCTTCGTACTTTTGAGGCAATTTATGCATTACTTCATGGTAGTTTTTGCTGTATGTATCTCCAGGCGAGGTATTCGCGCTTTATATTAAAAAACGCTACTTATTTATTGGGGAAAAACAAATATTGAATAATAAAAAAATGAAAGTCCAATGTACACAAACACACATTTGCAAATATAATAAAAGTCAATTCGAGTTACAATATTATTACAAGTTAATATCATACATTTTGGTAAATTATTGTCAATTGAATACTTTGCTACCTTTCAGAGCAATATATTGACACTTATTTAATACGATAACGAAATAAAAATAAAAAAAAGAATTGCACCATCACTTTAATTTTTGGTATAGATTTACAGAAATTTTACAGATACGTTTGATTCATGGATAAGATAATAATATACTTACATAACCTACTTATCTGCCATTTTAAGCATTTGACAGTTAAACTACAATCTGTTGTTTTACTTCTAAATAAATGAATTTTATTTGTTTCTAATCTATTTTCACTCTCTTCAATCGTAAATTTTTTAAAAACTTGTTTAATAAATGAATACTTCGCTAGTTATACAGGGCGTTTACACATACACGTATGCACTATTGCCAATTGATACCCGAGATCCATGTTGGTCACTTTTTTTATTAGAATGACAAAAACAACTAGCATGATTTAATTACATATAACTAACATTTCAATTTATAAATCAAATTTAAACAACACAATATCATAACGTACTCATTGTATAAGTGCAAGATTTTAAGATGCAAGGTTAGTAGGTTTCTAATTTTTTGGACCGTTATACTAATATCTATCACATTTATTATTGTCGGGTTTAAAATTGTATTGAAATTTTAGTCATTTTTTTGTTGGAGTTTTTAAGAAGTGTTGTGGAGTTTTTTTCATTTGATTTAATTGGAAGTTGTCAAATTTACAGATGAACCTTTACTAGTTAGTATGAGTTCTTAAATGCCTTTTGAAGGTTCTTTTCTCTGCACACTTGTAGTCACAAATTTCACAAGAAAACGGTTTTTCCCCAGTGTGAGTTCTTAAATGCCGTTTTAAAGTTCCTTGCTGTATACATTTGTATTCACATATTTGACAAGAAAACGGTTTCTCCCCCGTGTGAGATCTTAAATGCGCTTTTAAAGTTGCTTGCTGTATACATTTGTAGTCACATATTTGACAAGAAAACGGTTTCTCCCCAGTGTGAGTTCTTAAATGCCTTTTCAAGCTGTTTTGCACTGCACACTTGTAGTCACATATTTGACAAGAAAACGGTTTTTCCCCAGTGTGAGTTCTTAAATGAGCATTTAAAGATGCTTGCTGTATACATTTGTATTCACATATTTGACAAGAAAACGGTTTCTCCCCAGTGTGAGTTCTTAAATGCCCTGTCAAGGTTTTTTTCTCTGCACACTTGTAGTCACATATATTACAAGAAAACGGTTTCTCCCCAGTGTGAGTTCTTAAATGCTCTTTTAAATGTTCTTTCTGTGTACATTTGTAGTCACATATTTGACATGAAAACGGTTTCTCCCCAGTGTGAGTTCTTAAATGCCTTTTCAAGCTGTTTTTCACTGCACACTTGTAGTCACATATTTCACAAGAAAACGGTTTCTCCCCAGTGTGAGTTCTTAAATGGTTTTTCAAGTTTTGTTTCTCTGCAGACTTGTAGTTACATATTTCACAAGTGAACAGTTTTTTATCAGTATGAATTTTGATATGCTTGTTGAAAGCAACCTTAAGAGCACACCCGAAACCACATATTTTGCAAAGAAATTGTTTCTCATCCACAGGAGTTCTTAAATGCAGTTGTAATGAAGGTTTCTCCTGCATTAATTGTTCAGTATCGTCCTCTTCTTTAATATCGATGAAATGATGCAAGTCTTCTAAATTAAATTTGACATCATTCAATTCTTCGGTTTTAATGTCCTCGGATGTATGTAAAGTTTCTAAATCTTGCCTGTCCGTTTCCACATTTTCTAACTTTACCGAAGTATTCATTGTATCGCTATGTGTAGCAAATTCCATTAGAAGGAATTAAGACTGCTCTTGGAATGGTACACAATCACATTTCTTGCGATTACACGTTGTTCTACGTCAACGACAAGTTTAAAATGGCGACTGTCATTGCAAAATTTAGCGCCATCTACTGCTAGGGATGGGTAGCTTTAACTGTAAATACGATTGATTAAGAACAAGCAGTTCTGTTATTTTACAACACTTGTAAAATAACAGTTAGCAACACTTTTTACACTCGAGTGTGGCCGAGTGTAATTTACACTCCCACTTTTTTCCGAAAGTGTGCGTTTAACAAGAACGCAAAAGTGTATTCCCTCCTTGAGAAGCAAATCAAATTTGTGTTGGTACCTAACCTAACTAACCAGTTGAAATAGCGATCCATCTATAATATAATAGTAAAATACTATAAAAAAAACGCCAACAAACTTACCATCACATAATATACAAGTCACAAAGCCGTCTGTGTTTGAAATGTCTCCGTTCGCATCTCGAATTAACCACGCTGTTTTAACATTAGTACCCATTTTATTGAATAAATAAATAAAATATATAAAAGTTGAGCAAGTTGTAATAAATTAGAGACAAACTACTAGGTTTCATACAGTAGGTATAAGACATTTTTAACGGTTTACTTTTATTTTTTTAGGTTTGTAATTTGTATTTTAAATTTTAAAAAAAAACTAAATTTAAAATAAAATTTTAAATAACTTACCGCCAATAACAGCCAATCAAAATTAAGTGTAACTTGCACACCTGCTCTGGAGCAGGTGTGGAAAGTGTCGAAAAGTACAACTAAGTGTAGCTACACTTTATAACACGAACAGAGCGCTCTGCTAGCACGAACAGAAAAGTGCACACTTTGTACAAAAGTGTAAAAAGTGTTGCTAAAACGAACAAACCTATTGTTCACGAGCAATAAATATTCAACAGAGTTGTTGCTATCGTCCCAACTACAATCATAAGAAAAAAAAATTGCATAGGAAATGGCAGCGTTTAAAAAAAAATTGAAATTTTCTACATTTCATTTTTTAAATTTTTTACAAAATTCTTTCACTAACATGTTCCAGAAAGATTCCAGATTAATAATAAGTAGGTACTATATAAAAAAAAAATGTATTTTTTGAAGTGAAAATAATGGAATTATTCTTAAATCGAAATTTAAAATGAAACAGTTGCTGTTGCAACAAATGAACACGATCTGTAAACAAAGTTTAAACTCGTTTGCGAATTCGCGCACGCGTATCCACTTTAACAACGCTTGGTCTTGCTCTAGAGCAAGAATCGTTTGAACTCGTTTGGCCGATAATATTACTGATTCTAAACTTGTCGGAACTGCAGATTTATAGTAAAATCTAGAATTTCGTCCTAGTAGTTCTAGTCTGTGGTAACGACATTTCATGAATGCGCTTGCGTTGTAGTAATATTACTGGAAATAATCGTTGTTGGAACGAAGCTATTATAACAATTTTGTAAATTATTAACTAAATCTAGAAATGTTTATTTAGGCAATAAAAAAAATTATAATTAAAAATTTAAAGAAAAAGTTTTTAAAATGTTTATTCCTTCTAACAATTACAAATAAAATAAAAATGTCTATTAATAAAGTACCTAACTAATCACGGATTCATTTCATGATTATGGGAAATGCCCCGCAAGAAGTCTATAATATTTCTATTAGCGTAATCCTCTACTAGATTTCTGATACACGCATCAGCCTCCAAGTATTTCCTTTTCTTAATAGGTGGATTGTTGCCGGCAAGTAATTGCTCATAAAAAACATCTCTCCCATGTTGAATGATTTTTAAGCTAGAAATTAATTTCCAAATGTTTGGGTGATCAGTTATAATAATTAATACGTAATGGATAAATTTTTCCTCGCGCCCAATTGTATTTGCGCCCAATAGTCTTTGCGCCCGGTTGTCTTTGCGCCCGGTTGTCTTTGCACCCGGTTGTCTGCGCGCCCAATCGGCCGCGCCTAATCGGTCGCGCCCAATTGGCCTAGACCGATTGTAACCAACTCCTCAAATGTCAATTTTATGTCTTTTACAATTCTTTTGAGATGGAATAAAATGCCAGCTCAAATGTTCCAACGAGGAACTATTTTTTATTGATTTTTGCAGATTATAAAGTTCTCTCTTGGCACCAACAAAATTTGTGCCATTGTCAGAAAAAATGTTTAAACAATTACCGCGTCGCGAAACGAATCTATGCAACGCTGCCATAAACGCATCAGTCGACAAATCGCTCACCAATTCCAAGTGAATGATGGCTCGTGATGACAAGCAAATGAATAAACAAACGTAAGCTTTTACGGTGTTGTACTTACGACCCTTTCTGTCTTTTAGCAGAAAAGGCCCAGAAAAGTTAATTTTGCAGTTAATAAATGAACGCGCTGCGGTTATTCGCGCCTTTGGTAAATCTGCCATAATACAGTTAAAGTTCCTTATTCGCGGGGGATACGTTCCATAACTATGCCGCGAATACAGAAACCGTGAATATGGAATGGTAATTTGTATGGGAATATAGGGGATACGTTCCAAGGTTAGAAAATAAAATAAAAATATATCAAAATAAATGCAAGAGACACGTGTTACAAAGTTCATGCAACGAATGGCAAGTTGAACAATTCAACAAGTACGATAGCGGCCAAGACAATTTATATCAAATGATAGCACCAGCTTATATCAAATGAGAGCACCTTGTCGGCAAAAATTTTGCTTTTGTCCAAGAACGTTAGGTTTATTCACAATATTATTTTCTCTTTATAAATACTTGGACGCCTACTTGTTTGTTTTGATAGGTGAGTGGTGTTAATTTGTAATTGAATATCTTGCGAATCACTTTTAGATTTGTTAATAATAAGCATTTCTTTAGAAAAAATGTATGATATAATTTCTCCTAAGTATGTAATAAATTATGTTCCAACACAATTTTGCAATGCAAGTGTCTGAATTCTTTTAGATAAAATACACAGCAGATTGTTGGAGTTATCATTTAAATGTATTTTGTGTAATATTTTGTAGATGGCGCTTACTGCTTAATAAAGATATAATGTAGTCGTGCCTTTAGAAATGTGTGTAGAACTGTAGTTGTTACCAAGTTGTTACTTTGACATGTAGTTCGAATGTAGTCAATAAAAGTAAGGTTATGAAGTCATAATAAAACGTGGTTTAATTATTGAATTGTTTTCACGCTAATAAATCAAGATTATTTTAATTCCAAGACAGATATCATTTTAAAAGTGCGAAATTGTAACTTTAATTTTAAATCTTTGAAGTAGTACAAACATTGTATATTGTTAGTTTTTGATCCGCGACTAACGAAATTTTCAACCGCGAATACAAGAAGTCGTTGCTTTTTTTAAATCCGCGAATACTGAAAACGCAAATAACGAAACCGTGAATAAGGAGTTCGAAGAAATACGAAGAAAGAATGAACCGAAGAATCCGAAAACGACTGTCATTCAATGTAGCGGACAAGGTAATCGCGTGAAGAGTTTGAGAACTTCGAACCGAGCGCAAGATATTTGCGCAAAACTTTCGTTACCATATGAAGGACCATACTGGATCCAAGAGGTGGTCAACGAAGACGTGTATGTACTGGCATATGAGGGTGGAGAGATCAGGGGTAAATTCCATATTAATTTATTGTATCCGCACGTTACGGACCCGTAAAAGGAGATCCTAAGTAAAGTTAACTCAAGTTGCCGACTAACAGTACCTCGGGCATGAAGGCATGCACAACTAAGAAAATTTCTAAGAATTCTCGACAACGATAACACAACCATCGACGCAAATCAGGGGGGTGGGATGAAGGTAAGAGGCTTATGCATTGATGCAAGTCCAATTAGGGGAGGTGATTGCACAAGCATGACCTAAGGGCATGTCAACAATAAGACAACACAATGGGGAATGAACATAAGAGGCAAGGCCAAGGCCAGTCCAGTTGGGGGAAACATTGCAGAGTCAAGGACCATAAGACAATGAAAATAATTTAACAAAGCGTCATGAAAGGGTGGTAAGATAGCAGGAGGATAAATGAAGTTAAGAAAGAGGGAAGCGAGGTTAAACAAAGTTAATAAAGGAATTACGGTGAGAAAGACAAAGATATGATGAATGAATGAAAGCGGATGAAAGTGGATGCAAAGAGGCTTAAACAAAAGCAAGTTCCAAAGGGAACAACAGTTGTTAAGCTTTGCAGGGGGCATGTGTTGTGACCCGTTTTTGAATGAAGATAGAAATGTGATGAAAGCCCAGTACAAAGGCAACACAATTTGGAGAGGTTCGAATTGTTCCAAATTGTTTAAATTAGTTATTGTTCAAGTTCATTTTGTTATATGTTTAATTTTAAGGCATGTAAATTAAGACAGTGCAACCGTTTACGTTTAAATAAAAAAACGTAGGCTATAGACAGGCAAGAAAACAAACAAGAAAAAGGATGTCCGAAAAGAAACAAAACAAAACAAAAATCAAATTGGTATCCAGGAATAGCAACGGGATACAGAATTAGTTATAAATAATAGATCATCCAGAGACGACGTGTCGGTCCGCAAATTGATACACCGGTACAATTAATAGCGAATTCAAAGAAGACGGGTCGTGGCGCGAATAAAGAGTGAAATTAATTCATTATCGATAATAATTAATTACCAGAAGACAGGCCATCGGCTATCCAAAAGTGAAGGTGAATCGATTACCGAATAAAATTCATTTTACAATTAATTCGAGACGGGCGTGTAGCCAAGGTGCTACAACATCCCATACAAAGGGATCGTTACGGGTGTGTCTTCCAAGGAGACATCGAACTAAGAGCAGCATTTGGACTGGAATCGTGTCAGGCCAGAAGCCTAACAACAAAAGGGCGACCAAATTGGACCAGGCGATTGCCAGAAGAAAGTGCGTAGTGTTGTGCAACGATAGCCACGGTTTACCACGAAAATAATACAAAGGTTAGCATTAGTTTAATTTATAATTTAAGTTTGTGTTGATTTGTCTGTTATTTGTGTTGATTGTTTATGTTGATATTTTGTTTATGTGTTCTTGTTCAATAAATCTGTTAGCTGAACCAAATTGTGTTTCTTTTGTGCTGATGCTGATTAATAGTTGCTGATGTGAGATAAGTAAGATAAAAAAATTCATCCTGAGATTAAGAGCTTGCTAAGGTAGGTGCAGAAAGTTTGTTCTTCTTCGTTACCCAGAGCGAGTAAGGGGGACCAGGATACAACAGTACATTTAAATTTGGTGAGCTATGTAACAAAATATGTTTATTTCGTTTCAAATGTTAATTCATAACATTTAAATTACTTCAAATTGGTACTCCGAGCGCCCTCTCTTTACTCACTTTTACAACGAACGAGATAGAGCAGAAGATAGACGCGCGCCGTTAGAAATTAACTTTGGCTTGATAGTGCGACGAGACAGTTCGATATTATTGATCGCGTGAAAAGCAATTATTTTTCAGTCGATTTTCGTTGCAAAATTAGTAATACGCAGTAGTTAATCTCACCGTCATTACGGATTTCGTGAAAACAGTGCGTAACTATTTTGTTTTAGCCAGTTCAAGCATTTTTTGGATATATCAATTTTGTTATCTCGAGCCACCATATTTTTATCGAATGCACAAAGTATTGCCAACTATAAATTTATTTGGTAACATTCGTCTGGTGACTATTTTGACAGCTGCTTTTGTTTCCCTTTGGAAGTCGATTGTTATTGTCAATCGCAGCTTCAGTTTTTGTGATCAAATTGTACTGGACGATCACTTTGTCTTATTTGGATCGTCAACCTGTACCTTACTATCAACGCAGCTAAGTGACGCCTGTCCATCTTCGTGTCCGCCTGCCAGAACCTGCTAATCGAGTATTACGTCGGTGTACTGCCGTCCGAGGATTCTGGATTGGAGGCCATTGGAAGTCAACATCAACCACTGCATTCCATACAGGGATTACTGCTGTCATTACTATTGTGTGAACTCATCTTGAGCTCAGGTGAGACAAATTTAACATTCTTGTTTGGATTTACTTGTGGTATTGTGATATATTCAATACAGTCAATTATTTGTATTGACGGGCTTACCATTCCGGGTTCCCGTATTGTGGTCACCTTTGACGTACCGTTGTTACAATCAGTTAACGTGCCTACTAATTTTAAGCACATCACTTCCACGAGCGTTTGTAATTGTTGTAATCGTTTCAATTGTCATTAAAACTTTATTGTTTAATCATTGTTTTATTTTTCGACGAAGCGTACCCTCGTTATTTTCAGCACAACGCAGAGTGGACTTACGACCCTCGCTTCCAGACTATAGCGAGTTAGCTTATACGAACATCAGGGTACCACGAATATAAGTAGGAGTTTTTTTCTTCTGCGTGGTTTTGTTTGCTTTTCCAAACCGTTCTCCCATTAGGAACGGAAAGGAGGGGAAACATATCAGCTAGCGCGAGACAGATTCGTTTCTCTTGCATTTTCTTGCTCAATTAACAATTTAGCATCTCGTAATACCGCATAATATTTATTTTCAAATCCAACTCGATATTTTTCATTAATTTCTAAACCTTGCTTATCTTCCGCCAATGTCAAATATTCGATTTCAATCTGCAACGCGTTAAAATTATTTAAAAGAGTCGCTACATCTCTTAACCGCAATTTAATATTTATTAAATCATCAGCATGATCTCTTAAAAAAGTTTCAAAGCGTGTGACGCTGCCTTTTATAGCACCTCGCTCTCTAATTAATCTATCAAGTTCCGACATTGCCATAATAACACAGATTGAAGTTATTACAATAGGAAAGGAATGATAAGAAAAGGATTGACTAACCTTGAAGTGAAGTAATAGATTACTACTCCAGGACTTCCAATATTAACTTGATTTCAATATTTTGTGACCCAGTTACTAATTACCATTATATGCGACCAATTATTCTATGCAATAATGTTTATTTTCCATGTCCATCTAGGTTTGTTTAATTTTATTACCAAAATTACCAATTAATTTTATTTAATTTGAATTCACTATTTTTGTGATCAAATTACCAATTTCCAATTAATTTGAATTCACTATATTTGTGATCAAATTGCCAATTTCCAATTAATTTTATTTAATTTGAATTCACTATATTTGAATGATACAATTTCCGTTACCTACTAATATCTTAAAAAATACACAAAAACACTTAATACCTAAAAATAGTAGATCTATAAAATTTTATTGCATTCTAGTAAACCATAAAAAGTAAGCTACATAATAACAAAACTAAACTTAATTACAATGGAACGGCCCCAACAATTACTTTTCAATATTCTTCAAATTTATTTTTAAACTTTGATCAAAATACAAAATTCAATCTGTAGCCGCTACGCGCGGACCCCACTGTCTGATCCCACATTTCTACTTATCTCTCTGAACACTCGTTTTATCTTAGTTCAACTCATGAACGCAAATTTAAAATGTTTATCGTAAATTCATTATTCAAATGCATCAAATACAAAAATATACCTGGGGGAGGAAAATAACAGGTCAATATATAATGCATGTCTATTGAAATTTTGCTTTTCAAGATCGTGGATATTTTTACCACTAATTCCAAAATGTGAAACTTCTTATAAAGTCTTGAAGTTGGTAGAAATTAAATTAACAAAAATGTATATGCGCACAAAAAAGGAAAAAAAAATTTTTGACGGATTAAAACCAGCTAATAACTTTTCATAATAAATGTCACGACCGTATTGAATTTTTTCGAGTGTGGTTATAAATTTCCACACCGTAGGATGTTCCATAAATAGTTTACTTTGTAGGCGCTTCCGCGAAATAGTTGGTTCTATCTATAAACTATTCTCTGTAGGTAGGTACTTTTTTTCGCAAATTAAAACTATGATTTACTTTTGCAACCGGTTTCGCAACTTTTTATTGCATCTTCAGGCAAGAACTACAAAGAAATTCACATTAGTTCCATACTAAATTGCAAGATTTATTCGAAAAAACCCTTTACCAGTCCTTGATTATAAAATTCCTTCTAAAAGTTCTATCTATATTGGACAACACCCTTCGGTAAACTGAACAAAGTTGAGGGCCAAATATTGGTAGTCTGCGACCATTTCCGGGTCCGTGGGGGCTTCGAAGATAATGTTGCTCGAACCACTGCAGCAATTCTTGCAGTTCTGGCGGCAATTCTTCGTACAGGGTTGCCACAGAGATCTAAGCAAGAAGTGAGTGAAAAAAGTGTATTAATTTTCAAAAAAAGTGAAAAAAGTGTATTGATTTTCAAAAAAAAGTGAAAAAAGTGTATAGCAACTTTGAACGAAAAGTGTAATATTTTTGATTTTATTTACATAAATTAACACAAATAAGTTCATAGTAATTTAATGATCAGATGTTTTTGCCTTTTTATTAAAAAAGTTTGTAATCATTTGATCTTTTCGCTTCAATGACTTTTTCACTGTTTCTGAAACCTTTCTTCCTTTCTTAAATTTACAGTACCATCGATAAGGTTTATACGATTTCTGCATCGCTCTACGTAACGATAGGCTCATTTTAGTTGCACGTTTGCTTCTAGTGCAATAATTATCATTAAATTTAATATTTAGAGCCATTTTCTTTTCTGTTTGCCACTGAACCAAACTTTCTGAGACCAAAACATATAATATTATATCAATAATAGTATATTATTTACGCGGGAGATATGAGGTGCATTACCCGCACGAAGGTTTTAAAAGCTCGAGGGCCGAAGGCCCGAGGGCTTTTGAAACAAGAGTGCGGTAATGCAACGTTATCTCCCAAGTTTAATATACTATTTTATCTACTTCCGTGCTAAATATGTTAAACTTGAGTAAACTATGAGTAAATTTTTTTGCGCGCGATCGATCTGATTTTTTACATATGCCTTCCTACCGGCAATTCCCTGGCGGGTTAAATAAGTAAGATTGGGGCGGGGGGGGGGGAGATTTTTTTGCTCAGTTTTTCGATATCTAGCGTCGTTCTCGAGTTACAGCTAATTCAAAAAATTTACATAAAAAATACAGGGTTACATTGATATTAAATTATTTTTAGTCAGTTGCCTAGCAAATTGAGTAAATTATCTAGCGTCGTTCTCAAATTATCTAAATCCAGTTGCTCGTTTTTAAATTATTTTTATTCGATTGCCAGACAACCATTTAAACAATTTTATTATTTTTTGAAAAATGAGTGACTTTTTTGATGTTGACCAAGCTGCTGCAAAGATTACAGAAAAACTATTACCGACAAAATCAAAATATAAATATGAAATACAGTATACGAAATTTGTTAAGTGGTGTAACAACAAAAAAATTGTGAATTACACAGAGAATGTGCTGCTGGTTTATTTTAGTGATGAATTAAAATCGGTATGTAGTGCTTCGCTTTGGGCATATTATTCGATGCTGAAATCAATCCTTATCATAAGACATGCTGTAGATATTAGCAAATATTCCAAGTTAATAGCCTTTCTGAAAAGAAAAAATGTGGGCTATAAACCTAAAAAGGCCAAAGTGCTAACTACGGAGGTGCATTTCGCCAGCCCCCCCCATTTTGAATTTTGTATCCAAAATAGTCTAAATCGTTTGTACCTCGTTTGTACCTATTTGTACCTCTTTTATTTTCGTTTGTACCTCCTTCGTTTTTGAGATATTTCAAAAATTCGTTGGGGGGGGCTGACGAAATGCTAGCCCCCCCCATTTCGAATTTTGGATCCAAAATGGTCTCAATCGTTTGTACCTCGTTTGTACCTATTTGTACCTCCTTTATTTTCGTTTGTACCTCTTTGGGTTTGGAGATATTTTAAAAAATTTTGGGGGGGGCTGGCGAAATGCTAGCCCCCCCCATTTCGAATTTCGGATTCAAAATAATCTCAATCGTTTGTACCTCGTTTGTACCTGTTTGTACCTCTTTTATTTTCGTTTGTACCTCCTTAGTTTTCGAAATATTAAGGAAAATCACCATGACGCGCATGTTGGATTAACGAGATTCTTCGCTCGCTTGTTCTCAATAAATTTAATACACCGTTGTTTAATGTTAATACTAATAACTTTCTTTCAACTAAATCATAACAGATAGTCATAACAAAAAGTTTACGGTTGAATGTCCATCAGAAAACAAGAGAGTTATCTGACGTTCCTGTCTGATCTGCGTCGCGGGACCCATGTTTCGTATAGTAGTAATCCACTAATAATAACCGATATCATTCCAAATGCACTAATAGAGGTAAATATGAACATTTAATTTAAAAATAATATTTATTTGCAAAAATTAAAAAAAGGGACTAATTTATTATTTACAAAGTCAAGAAGATATTTATAATGTATATACAAGATATTGACAATTAACTGTCTGAGATAATCGCATGCTTCTTGTTGAGGAAGTTAAATCATCATATTTCTCCCATCTGTTTTCTTGACTTCTCCAGCAAAACGCTACATAGTGACCTATTGCGGATAATTGTTTTGATACCGGAGGAATAAAACTAATTACCCCTTGCAAGTTAAATTTCTGATCAAGAAATTGTAATTGTAAGGGTATGTTTGATAAGGGCACTTTAAATTCATCTTGACTGGAATTTTCTAAAATAGTTTCAATAAACAAATGAGTTCCCAAAGTAAAAGATCGTTGTACAGTACCAGCTCCACAATATTCGCATTTCAGGCAATCTTCTACTTTGAAATTTAATTCCTTCTGCAAAAATTGCAAAGTTTGCCTTGACGAATTTAAAGTTATTGTTTTATACGTGCGATCGCCTATTTTTTCACAATAACTACATTTACGAACTTCTTTATACGACGGATATTCTTTTAATAATTCGCTAATCAAATAATGAGCAGTGCAATTCGTATCTATAATAGTGCATTCTCCTAATTCCCGCGTTTGGCTTTTAAATAAATTTGAAAGAATGACGGCCCTCTTTCGATAACATTGCGCTGTAATGCCATCTCTCGCAGCGTTCTTCACCATTTCGAAAAAATTGGTAACTTCTGAATGACGATCAACAAAATTCTTATATTCTTTACTCTCAATATAACTGGAATACAAAATTTGAAATATTGTATCGAACGTGCAGGTGTTTGTGATTGAGTAATTCTTGTTTTTGATTTTGACAGATTTCAGACTTGAATTATTACCGTTTAACAATAATCCTATCACTGGACATTTACTTTTGCTGTTCGAATTATAAATAGCAACTTTTGGATCCACATCTAGGTAATAAGAGTTTTTAATTTTTTTTGCGGTGTTCTTCTGACAATATTTTTCTACTTCTCCATGCCAATTTTCCTCTGATTGTTCTACGACATTATCAAAAACTTGCAACTGTTGTTTTTTTTACATTCCACATCTTCTAGCTCTTCCTTTCCAATTGTTTTTGAAACTTCAAATTCTCCATCGGTGTTATAATCGATATCTTCTTTCTTGAATTTAGATCCAATCATATTGGTTGAACCAATAATACTTTCGATATGAGTAGCTAGAAAAACGTCAAGTCGTGCTGGTAACTTTTCATGCTGAAAGACTATATTTTTAATATCATTAAACATGCTTTCAGAGGACGCCGAGGTTTCAGTTATACCGCCATATCCAAATATAGGGATCATAACCGCAGACCATAGTGGGAGCAATTTGATCAAACTTATAAGGTTTTTGGCAATATCCAGACTATAATGAATATTATCATGGTTTCCACAATTTTCAGGACGTTTAGTATTTTCGACGCAGTTATTATAAATTATATTTATTTCCTCAAATATATCGGTAGAAATTTCATCGGCTTCTAAATCTAAATCCTTAATATCTTCATCTTCCCTTTGTAGACGATCTTCATTATCACCTTCCATATTCGCTATTACATCAATTCGCTCAAGTTGATGTGGATCGTGCAACAAAAATCTATTAATAAGATAATTTTTCGACTCCTCGCAAGATGTCAAATATCCCATTTCGTTATAACCATCGTCTTCATTGAGAACAACTGAAAATATATGCTTCAGTAAAATTTTTATATCATTGAAGTCAGTACTTGCAATGACTAAACATATTGCTTTCATATAAAATATTTTTATACGTGGACGAGCTGCTTTAATATCTTTCCATGTGCTAATTAAATGCATAGTGTGATTAAAATCTAACCTAATCATACAATCGGGAACTTCGTATCTGGATTCTTTCCTGATCAGTGCCGAACAAACTTTTACATACATATTTAATGTCGAATACTGCGTAAAGGTTTTAATCACCGCCATCATTAACGCTTTTGATTGATCAGTGACAACAATTTTCGGTAAAGGAAAATCATTACTTGCCCATTCGCTAAGCCACCCAGCTATAGCACGGTTGCTATGCTGTTCGGATAACATATGTCCTACCGAGAATTGACTGCGACTATGTTCCCTATCCACAACGGTAATTTCATATAGAAATATTGGTCCAGATTCTCTTCCAGAAAGCAAACTAATCCGTTTCACCACACCTCCGGTTGCGTCTATTGAAATGGTCGGTACTTTCGTTTTCCTGGCATAAATTCGATAAGCGTCCAATTCTGATGCTGTCCAATAATGCACTTTAAAGCGATCATACGCGATATCTCTAATGATATTATTATACGGGGACCATTTTTTCATCTCAATAATAGCCAAAACAGGATCCGAATCTAAACGTGTTTTTTTAAGAGCATTACATTTCATTACTCTTAGAGTGTTTGCTGATGGTATATGGCTTGGTTCAAGTTCTCCAAAATCCATAATTTTTGCTGTTTCCTTCCGTTGGACGAATGCAGCCGACATTTTTTCATTCAACATCTTCGATTCATATTCAGTACGTTTCTCACCAACAAGTCGTCGTTTTTTTCCACCGCTACACATATTAAAATTTCCACTGTATGTGCAATCGACAATTACTCGTGAATCAGGTAATGGGAAATTTTCAATTATACCCTCAAATTTGCTGTCACATACTTTGCATTCCCCTATTATTTTAAGAAATATAACTCCACTTGGTGTAATCTTATTTCTTTTGTACGATAAACAGCACGGTCTTCTTGTTAATTCAAAGAAATGTTCATGCAATATTGGAGTCCATTCCATTGGTGTCAACACTGAAAAATTCCTTGACGAAGTTGGGCGATCCGATCTTTTGTATGATGTTTGATCCGTATCACTATACATCTTCTTCCATTCTTCCACCGAAAGCGTAATTTTAAACTTGATTGTATTTTCGTTCAAATGTTGGCCGTTACCATCTTCTTCGGAACTAATATCCATATCATCGCGTATTTTAAATTGAATACTTGCATTTGGTTCAGAATTATCATTTTCCATCGGTATACCCAATATAGATCTTGCATTGTGTCGATTTTGTTTTAATATTGAATATATATATTTTGGACTGATTTCAGAATTAATGCTGTCCGCAATTTTCTGCCACACTGGTGCCGTGCATTTGATTATTTTCTTTTCAACTTCGTCATAAATTTCTTTTTTAAATTCGGCAAGAATTTTAAATAAACTTTCAAAATCAATTTTTGATGATTGGGGCATTTCTTAAATAGATGTAGGTTCGATAATAATAACAATAATACTATAATAATTGTTTACGATTTAGATTTTGAAAGTTGATGTGTTTATTAAAATAAAATGATCTGCTTATATAAAGAAAATCTGTTACCAACAAAAATAAATCCGCTTAATGTTAATAACTTCTCGGCGCTTGCGGCTCAAAGGACAGGTATGAATGTAATTGAAATTTTCGAAAACTCCGAGCTAGTTACGTAGCAGAAATACCGAACATATTAATATTCTGCAGAAGGTAACAAATATTAAATGTAATAAAAAGTCAATAAGTCCGAATAAAGTGATTATGACAGAAGCTTGCTAAAATTGAAACGAAGTTCTATCACACAAAAATTCAAAATGAACGGAAAATACAACAAGAGAACAAAAGAATGCTAGAATCGATTTGTATGACATTCGATATGGCACTCCTTATAGGTACTATGTCATCATTTGAGATGATATCGGTTATTATTGGTGGATTGCCACTGGATGACACATGAATGTCACGACACAGATCAGGCTGGTAATACGACTTATTTTCTGATAGAAATTTTTGCACCTTTTTAATATTTGATGTCTGTTATGATTTAGTTAAAAAAAACTTATAAGTATTAACGTTAAACAACGGTATATGAAATTAATTTATCAAGAACAAGCGAGCGAAGAATCTCGTTAATCCAACATGCGCGTCATGGTGATTTTCCTTAATATTTCGAAAACTAAGGAGGTACAAACGAAAATAAAAGAGGTACAAACAGGTACAAACGAGGTACAAACGATTGAGATTATTTTGAATCCGAAATTCGAAATGGGGGGGGCTAGCATTTCGCCAGCCCCCCCCAAAATTTTTTAAAATATCTCCAAACCCAAAGAGGTACAAACGAAAATAAAGGAGGTACAAATAGGTACAAACGAGGTACAAACGATTGAGACCATTTTGGATCCAAAATTCGAAATGGGGGGGGCTAGCATTTCGTCAGCCCCCCCCCAACGAATTTTTGAAATATCTCAAAAACGAAGGAGGTACAAACGAAAATAAAAGAGGTACAAATAGGTACAAACGAGGTACAAACGATTTAGACTATTTTGGATACAAAATTCAAAATGGGGGGGGCTGGCGAAATGCACCTTAACTACGGAGCAGGTGGATCAATTTCTTTCCGAGGCGCCGGACAATAAGTATCCGATGATGAAAGTAAGTAAATGCAGATAACATTTTATAATAACAATATTTAATATAACATATTTTGTAGGTTGCACTTATATTGGGAGTGGCTGGAGCATGCAGGGGAATTGAGTTTATTTATATTGTATTAAAAAATAAATCAAGTTACTAATTTTAAATTATTTTTATTCAGTTGCCTAGCAATCAATATTAACTCCCTAAGGAAGTTAAAAGAACATTAATCCACGAAACAAATTAATTGCCGTTATAGCCGCGCTATTTGGAGGCGCTAATAAGTAAACACTTATCTCCCGGAAGTAGATAAAACAATATACCTATTTATACAATTCATTATATTATAGTAATTATTACTCATTTATCATTGCCAACCCAAACACAATAAAATGACTTAATCCGCTTGATCTTAATCCTGTCTAATACATAACAGTTTTTACTTGGTATTTTTATTTGTTATTTGAAATCTATAATGTTTGCTCATCTTGGCTATCATTGTCATAATCATATTTATTGTTAATACCAACAAAAATCTTTTAAAAAATTTTAATTTGAAAAAATAAAAATTATTTATTAAGTATTATATTAAAAACTTACATTTTAGGCTTCTATACAAAGTATAGCAAGAAGCCTTATGATCTGGCTCCGTGTCCGTCTGTCTGTCTGTCCGTCTGTCTGTCTGTCCGTCCGTCTGTCTGCATAATTCAAAAACATACAGAGCGTTTCAAATCGTGTTGGAAATACTCTGTGTGTATAGAGGTCTAAGAACTGGGTAGCCAGTGCGCTACTTTTAGGCTTCTATACAAGGTATAGAAAGAAGCCTTATGGTCTGGCTTCGTGTCCGTCCGCATGTTTCAGAGCCAATCATAACGTTGATCAACTGATACGTTGTTATATTGTAAATACTTCGTCTATATAGTATTGCGTTAATCTGTTAATACGTTGTTTCGATTCGCTAATGCAATTTATAAATACGCAAATGTTCGAAAGAAATTTACTACGTTAAAGATATTTTCAACGGGGTCTCCCTATATAAACTACTTGTTAGGCTACTATACAAAGTATAGCTAGAACCCTTATGATCTGGCTCCGCGTCTGTCCGTCCGTCTGTCCGCATAATTCAAATCTAATCAGAACCTTCAAAATTGTGATTGTAAACACATCGTGTACCTATATATACTTAAATAAAATTTGTTTTAAATTTAATATCGACTTTCTAGCCACGTTCTGTAAAAATTTTTTTTGGAACTCAGAACTTAAAATGCTATTTTTTGTTTTTATGTGAAAAAATAATTTTTTATTTATTTTAACCATAGCAGTGGCTTGATGTGATTAGTGAAGTTAAATTGTAAATAAAAGAGAAAGGAGAGGATTGGTCCACCTCAAAAAATGGACCGTCCATTACAGAGAAGTAAAGTTTCGAATGGAATTTAAAAGTTTGATTATTATTACTTATATAGTAAATGATAATTACCAACCGCAAAAAATTTAATTGGTGCAGATTATCTGATTATGTGATATTACATTATATGGCGACCTCCAAGAATATTCAATATTTACTTAGAGTATGTCTTGGGA
Organism: Podabrus alpinus; assembly: GCA_932274525.1. NCBI lineage: Eukaryota > Metazoa > Arthropoda > Insecta > Coleoptera > Cantharidae > Podabrus > Podabrus alpinus. The sequence goes on from OW026452.1 coordinate 34,404,738, forward strand.
CAGTGGAGAAGAAGCTGGGGTTAGACATATAATTCACCAAGTTTAGGAAGTTGATCGTATCGATGTCAAAAATATTCGCAAAAAGAATTTAATTCCAATTTGCATAATTATTATATAGTATTTTAGTTGGCAATGATCACCAACTTAAAAAAAACAGATTATCCGTTAATTTAGGGCTCTATACAAAGTATACACCGAGAAAAAAAAATTAAGTAGGAATTTGTCTTGCAACAATTTGAAATAATTTCTCTTCACAGAGAAAAAATTGTTTTGATTTGAAGTATTTTATTACTTCAAATTGAAGTGCAAATTCGTCTCGCATCAATTTGATGTCAATTTTACAAGAAGTGAAGTAAATTTGACAACAATTAATGTAATAATTATTTCAAATTGTTGCATAACAAATTCCTACATAATTTTTTTCTCAGTGTGTGTAGAAGCGATATAATCAAAGTATAGAATCTTATCAACGTATCATCGGATTAGCGGATCAACGTATCAGCGGATCAACGTATCAGCGGATTAAAAGTTATATAAGTGAACGTCGATAAAACAAACGGTATAATTATTAAATCTTCAAGCTTATTACTTATTATTTATATAATATAAAGTAAATAACACACAAAAAAAAACGAATCAACATAACAACGGATCAAAGTATCAACGTATAAGGTTTATAACAGGTAGTAACTTATATAACCAATTTTCTCGCCCTTACCCATAATGCACCTAAACATTTACCAACCGTAAAAATCGTCATAGTCCTCAAGATTTGCGTGGAAATCGTCATTATACGCTCAGCTGTCATACCGCATAGACCGCTTGGACAAAAGTGTGCTCATCATTATAATTTCGCTACAGCTATTTTGTTTTTATTATAAAGTAGGTTATTATAAATTATCGAGAGTCGACTGTATAAGGTTCATACAGGTACTAACTTATATAACCAATTTTGGCGCCATTACCCATAATGCACCTAAACATTTACCAACCGTAAAAATCGTCATAGTCCTCAAGATTCGCGAGGAAATCGTCATTATACGCTCAGCTGTCATACCGCATAGACCGCTTGGACAAAAGTGTGCTCATCGATATAATTTCGCTACAGCTATTTTGTTTTTATTATAAAGTAGGTTATTATAAATTATCGAGAGTCGACTGTATAAGGTTCATACAGGTACTAACTTATATTTATAACCAATTTTGGCGCCATTACCCATAATGCACCTAAACATTTACCAACCGTAAAAATCGTCATAGTCCTCAAGATTTGCGAGGAAATCGTCATTATACGCTCAGCTGTCATACCGCATAGACCGCTTGGACAAAAGTGTGCTCATCGATATAATTTCGCTACAGCTATTTTGTTTTTATTATAAAGTAGGTTATTATAAATTATCGAGTCGACTGTATAAGGTTCATACAGGTACTAACTTATATAACCAATTTTGGCGCCATTACCCATAATGCACCTAAACATTTACCAACCGAAAAAATCGTCATAGTCCTCAAGATTCGCGAGGAAATCGTCATTATAAGCTCAGCTGTCATACCGCATAGACCGCTTGGACAAAAGTGTGCTCATCGATATAATTTCGCTACAGCTATTTTGTTTTTATTATAAAGTAGTTAAAACAACACAATTTCATAATGCCTAGAAAGCAGTTGACACCTGAAGAGCGAAAAGCAGCAGCTGCCCGTCGACGCCAGAAGGACGCTATCAGGAAACATACCATTAGACAAGATCCTTCGTTTCGTTTACAGGAACAAGTTCGCGACACCGAAAGCCATCGTCAAGCCCGTCAAGATCCTTCGTTTCGTTTGCAGGAACAAGTTCACAACACCGCAGGCCATCGTCAAGCTCGACAAGATCCTTCGTTTCGTTTACAGGAACAAGTTCACAACACAGAAAGCCATCGTCAAGCTCGTCAAGATCCTTTGTTTCGTTTACAGGAACAAGTTCGCGACACTGAAAACCATCGTCAAGCCCGTCAAGATCCTTCGTTTCGTTTGCAGGAACAAGTTCGCGACACCGAAAGCCATCGTCAAGCCCGTCAAGATCCTTCGTTTCGTTTGCAGGAACAAGTTCGCGACACTGAAAGCCATCGTCAAGCCCGTCAAGATCCTTCGTTTCGTTTGCAGGAACAAGTTCACAACACAGAAAGCCATCGTCAAGCTCGTCAAGATCCTTTGTTTCGTTTACAGGAACAAGTTCGCGACACTGAAAACCATCGTCAAGCCCGTCAAGATCCTTCGTTTCGTTTGCAGGAACAAGTTCGCGACACCGAAAGCCATCGTCAAGCCCGTCAAGATCCTTCGTTTCGTTTGCAGGAACAAGTTCGCGACACTGAAAACCATCGTCAAGCCCGCCAAGATCCTTCGTTTCGTTTACAGGAACAAGTTCACAACACCGAAAGCCATCGTCAAGCTCGTCTTGATGAAGACGTGCGCATCCACGAACATAATCTCCGTAGAATTCGCGAGCAAGGCTCATGGCAAGATGAAATAAATCGATTTGAAGCTGAAATTCGCAAAGGCTGCACTCACGTATGTCATTCATGTGGGGGACTCTTTTTTCACTACTCCATTAAAACTCACAGCATGACCGAACTCCTTTTAGCTGGAAAGCAGCCATCCTTCATCGACTCAGTAATTATAGTTCCACCCACTTCAGACCTCGCTGAATTTTGCTCAACTTGTCACAGAACTATCCAACAAAACCGGATTCCACGTCTCTGTCTCTCCAACGATCTGCAGTTTCCCTATGTTCCACAAAGTGTAAAGAATCTGACACGTTTGGAAGCCCGTTTGGTCTCAGCTCGACATGTGTTTCAGTCCATTTGGGCTATATATGGAATGCATGGACAGATGAGAACAAAAGGACGAATTATTAACGTCCCAGTCTCCATAGACAATACCATTCAATCCCTTCCGAGACTCCCGAATCAGGACGATGTTTTACACATCCGACTCGCCCGTCAAATTGAAGTTCCGAGAAATTATACAGCTGGTAACATTCGTCCGGCTTGCGTGATGGATGCCGCTAAAATTCTTACCCGATCTCCGCTTTACCGTGAATACGGAATCACTCTTTCAAGCAATTGGACCGAGATATGTCAGCATCAAATTGATGTGGCATTACACGAAAACCCAGAAGAAATTGCGATGGATGTTCAAGAGGAAGAGGAAGTCGATGACGTAAATCCTGGCAGAGGAGAGACTTTAATTACTAGTGATGAGGGAATCCGGATGGCTCCAGCGGAAGGAAACCAACCAATCTCTATTCTATATGATCCTGACTCGTATTTTCTTACGTTTCCTCAAATATTTGCCGGGCACCGAATGAAGCCATCCGATAGTAATGGTAAATTACTAAGCCGCTCCGAATTTGTCAAATCAATGGCGCGTAACAGTGATCGCCGTGCCGTTGAAAATGTCGAGTTCTTACTGTTTTTGGCCAAATCGCTCGAAATTCAGAGAATTTCTGATAATCGCAAGGTGTGCCTTCGTAAACGAAGACGCAATGGAGAGTTAATCCGAGTCACTGCGGAACAAATTAGTCATTCTAATTTTGTGGATGGGTTAGTTAATGATGATAATGCTTTTAAGGTTTTACAAGGAGTACGAAACTCATGTCATCACTGGCATCAAGAAGGCCTTAAAGTCCGAAGGATGGTCAGTCAGTTCAATTTGCCTCATCTCTTCATCACTATTAGTGCCGCTGAGCTAAAATGGAACGAGTTGATTGTGATTCTCAAGCATATTCTTGACAAAATTACAATTTCTGAAGAAGAAGCACAAAATATGTCAAAGAATGACAAACAATTACTTATTCAGCGCGATCCCGTGACTTGCGCTCGTTATTTTGAACATCGCACTTCTGCTCTTTTCAAGACCTGGAAAAACTCTCAAGGCCCATTTGGAAACCGATCCATTAGGCATTCCTATCATCGCATTGAGTTCCAACATCGAGGAAGTCCACACGTCCATATGATCTTGTGGATTGATGGCGCACCAAACTTTGATGCTTCCAACTCATCTTCTACTCAAGATGTTTGCCGGTTTGTTGACGAAATTATAACTTGTTCCAAGAACTGGCCTGAATATGATCCCATTCACCAGCTTTTGTGTTTTCAAACTCATCGACACACCCACACATGTAGAAAGAAAAGCCACAAAGGAGTCAAATGTCGGTTTGGAATTCCATTTTTCCCAATGGACGAAACCATTATTCTCCATCCATTCGAGGAGCAACAGGAGGAAATTGAGATTTTCCAACGCGATTACAAAAAGATTCGTGACTATCTTGATACGAATGAACTGCCACTTTCTTCAGATATGACATTTGCGGGGTTTCTACAAGAATTATCCATGACACGAAATCGTTACATTTCTGCTATTCAAAGCTCCTTGAAAAAGCCTAAAATCATCATTCGGAGGCGGCCGTGTGAGACTTACATAAATCCATATAGTGAGAAAATCCTGAGACTCCAGAAATCTAACATGGATATTCAGTTTATTTTAGACGCCTATGCTTGTTGCTGTTACATCATTGACTACATTAACAAGAGTGATCGTGGAACTAGCGACCTCTTGCGTAAGGTTCTTGAAGATGTCAGAAGCGGTAACAAGTCTTTGGCTCAACGTCTTCAGGCTCTTGGTGCGGCTCATCACATGAACAGTGAACTCTCTGCTCAAGAGGCTGCTTACAACGTGCTTCAGATTCCAATGAGCCGATGCACAGAGGCATGCATTTTTATACCAACAGGTCCAGCCGATCAACGAACCAGAATGATTAAAACTAATATTCAGTTAGAAAATCTCAGTCCGGACTCTGAAGATGTCTTTGTAGACGGACTTTTACAACGATATAGTTCACGACCAGAAGCATTATCTAACCTTAATCTTGCACAATTTTCAGCTTGGTATGATTTTTCATTAAAACGAGGAAGTACACAGATGGCCCAAGAAAACGATGATATTGTAGAAACTGAAGACTTACAAAGTATCGATAAATATTTTCCGCTAAAGAATGGCAAACCTGGATACGTTTGGAAGCGAACATTTCCAAAAATTATTCGCCACGTCCGCTACAACAAGAATAAAGATCGTCACAACTTTTTCCGCGAACAAGTGATGCTCTATCTTCCTTGGAGGGATGAGGAAACCGAAATTATAAATCAAGATTGCGAGAAGATAGCGACTGATAATATAGAAGCAATTTCTGCCAATCGTCGCGAATTTAATGCCTTTCAAGAAGATATTCTGGATGTCGCTATGGATAGCGCATTGAGTGAGGATCGTCAATCTGACGATGACAAATCTGATAGCATACCGGAAGAGATTCAGGAGGAATTCGAATTAATCGACCCCGTTGCTGCTGGTGCCATTGACTTTGGTGGTGACGTGATACGCCCAATGTCTGAAAAGTTTACGCTTCCTAATCGAATTCCCAATAAAGAGTTTGAAGAATTATTCGCATCGCTAAATACTCAACAACGGGATTTTGTAACTCACCTGCTTGATCACTTCAAAAGGTCTCCCGATATCCCCATCTACACCTACTTAAAGGGAGGTGCCGGTGTAGGAAAGTCTCATGTAATTAGAACTCTATACCAAGCATTAATTAGAGTGTTCAATGATAAATTTAATTCGAATCCTGATAAACCTTCTGTCCTTCTGACGGCTCCTACCGGATTAGCGGCATTTAATATCTTCGGACTCACAATTCACAACGCATTCCAACTTCCCGTGAACCAAAAAGAAGCTAGCAAGCTCTCAGACAGCGTCTCTAATACAATGGCAACTCTCTATTCAGAACTTCGTGTTCTTATCATAGACGAGATTAGTATGGTTGGTCAACATATTTTGGAAATGATCGACAAACGATTGAGAGACCTATGTGACGGATGTAAACCTTTCGGTGGTATATCGGTCATAGCCGTTGGCGACTTCAGGCAGCTGCCACCTGTTATGGCAACATCCCTTCTGGCTGGAACAATGTCGAATTCGATTTCGTCGCTTTTCAACAAACCCTTATGGCACATGTTTACTGTTCATGAACTGACCACAATTATGAGACAACGCGATGATGCAGCTTTTGCTCTTGCATTAAACAATATGGCGTCAGGGACGATGACTGATGATGATTTTAAACTGTTCAAATCCCGTGAGTTTCCAACTACGCCTGAAGAAATAGTAAGCCGACGCCCTATTCATCTTTTTTACACGAATGAAGCAGTTGATGCCCACAATAGTTTTGCGTTATCCTGTTTGCCATGAAAACAAGCCATCTCAACCGCCAAGGATTCCCTTTCTGCTTACACGAGCGAGGCATCCAAAGTTGCACTCCTCAACTGGATAGCATCTGCACCTCTATCTAAGACACAGGGACTTCACACAAGCCTCTTTCTCAAAGAAGGTGGACGTTATATCATGACAGTGAATGTAGACACAAGTGACGGTTTGGTTAACGGTGTGGGATGCATTCTGAAAAGAATTGACTTTGGTATTAGTACTTTGGATGCATCTAGACAAAAGCCTCTCCGTCTCTGGGTCAAGTTTGAAAATTCCCGAAGTGGACAGAAGCTTCGTTTGCGCAATATTAACCTCAGTCAGCAACTTCAAATTGATTCGGAATGGACTCCCATCTCACCATGTACGGTCGTCATCCAGCCACGATCGAATTCGGCCACAAAGGTAACAAGGACGCAATTCCCACTTAATGCAGCTGAAGCTCAAACTATACATAAATCCCAAGGATCCACATACGAGCTCGTTGTTGTCCATTTTACTCCTGGAATCAAGCGTGCTCTTCTGTATGTCGCATGTTCACGAGCAACAAAGGCATCAGGATTATTTCTTATTGGAATCGCTAAAAAGACAAAAATGCCACAACAGAATGATCCCATATCTATTGAATTCAAACGACACCGGGAGATGAAGCTAATTCCTTCATTTGAACATTTGCGAATTAGGGATGATAGCAACAGACAAATACAAGTCATATTTCACAATGTCCAGTCACTTCCTGCTCATTATAGTCTCTATGCATCGGATGAGGTCTATAAGAGTTCGGATATCATCCTTATGGCGGAGACATGGACGCTCTCAAGTGACAACTTTCCGCTAGGAGATCATCTTCTTGCTGCATCAGTAGATAGTAACGATGTCCGTCGACCGATTGGTGTACGTGTGTATTGTTGTCCGTCTGTTCATGAATGTATTATAGACACCAATTCCGAAATAGAATACGACTCACGAGGTTCCTGCAGTGTTTCTTCTATTGTCTTCTCTAACATCCGAATAATTGTCGTTTACAAGTCACCAGGGTTTAATTCCAACACAATGATCTCTTTAATAAAAAAGCAGATGTCTCGCTTATACTTAGTACCACGTACTCTGGTTACTGGAGATTTCAATGAGGATTTCAGCAAGGAAAAAAGTAATGGCCTACAACATGCACTTAGAGAACTAGGACTCCAAATTCGGTCGCCAGCGATACCCACTACGCGGAATGGCACGCAAATTGATGCGATTTTTTCTAACTTTGAAGTGTCAGCTACCGGAATCTACACATCGATTTCCTCTTACCATGAGCCGCTTTGGGCCAGAATTAACATAAACTAATTTGCGACAGACATCTTTGGACGTGGAATGGATGTTGTTGGTATAAACACCGTCATCAATTACTATATGCCATCCGATGCAGATAGTTATTTACATAGTGTTGCTCGTGCAAGTCTTTTTGACTCTGTGGGAAGAGCCATCACGTTTGTTTTCAGCGATGAAGATGCCAAATTATCGAACAAAGTTCAAACTCGGTTCCAAGTGAAAATTATCAAATTTTCGACCTAACCTATCTATCTTTTAATCAAATATATATTTTGATTCTAAATATTTCTATTCAAACTTATTTCTATTCATTACCTTATCCGGGAGGATAAGGTAAAGGGGTGTAGGGGTTATGCTGCAGAGGTAGTACCTTGTACCGGGACGGTCACATCGAGAGTGATAACGAGAGATGGTCCTTGGTAACTGGTCCTAGCAGGATACCCAACTCTCACTTATGGCTCCACGTGCCACACCCTGGGAACTGCGTTGATCCGCAGGCGAAACTAAGTGAGGGGAGCCAGATATGGCAATAACCGAATGTGGTTGCCGGTATAAGCAACTGCATTAATTTTATTGCCAATAGCTTCGGATGCATGAACAAGCAAATATAGGGCACTTTCCTGTCCTTGGATAGAGAAATCATTCCTAAACGCGGACGAACCAAGCAATATGGCGAACGGCATAGAATGAAGATGGCAACCTCAAGAGTTGCGCATGGTTTTATTTGAGGTGGATCCATCCTCTTCCTCTTTTATTTACAACTTAACTTCACTATCCACATCAAGCCACTGCTGTGGTTAAAATAATATAATAAATAATTAGTGCAGATTATCTGATTATGTGATGTTACATTATATGGCGACCAAAAATAACCAGATAATAACAACTTTCCACACCAGAAAGGTAGCTGTATAGAAGCCTAAGAACTGCCGCTAAAGCGAGTTCCACCTTGTTTATAAGTAAAATCGTAAAAAAGTGAAAAAAGTGAATATTTTTCAAAAAAGTGAAGAAAAGTGTATGATTTTCAAAAAAGTGAAATAAGTAAAAAAAAGTGACACTGTGGCAACCCTGTTCGTAAAGTAAGTCTACTGCTTCATCAAGATCTTCAATTTTTACAAATGCCGAAGACCAAATCATTCCAACTATAAGAGCGAAATCTGGCTCATTGTTGTAGCGGCCCTGTAAATGTAGTTTACCTAGCTTCTTGTTTAAATTTTCTGTTAGGTGAAAAAGGCAGCCATGCATGTAGATCTGCAAAAGGAAAAGCGATTCGGAACGAATTAATAGCATCAATTCCAAAATCGCAAGAAATTCTTATATTAGGGTTTAAATTTTGATCACTACAAGTCTTTAATAAATCGATCATATTATCATATGTAGATTCCGACTTGTTAGGTTATAGAGCGTACGCTATCGGATGCACAGCTCCAAATTTCTTCGCCAGGATGGTACATACTTGATAAAATAACGGAGGCGTAGATTTTACAGTCCCATCGATAAACCACTGATTTAATTCGCCCAAAAGCTGAAATAAAAAGGAATGTTATTATTTGATAAGGAAAAATCGCACAAATTAATATTCGATTAATCGTAAAGTGTAATATTTGAAATTAATTTGATCGAATAATACTTCATAAGAAAAATTATGTGAAAATAGTTTGTGGTATTTCAGTTTACCTTTAAAATTTTTAATGCCTAAAAATGACGATTCTATTGGGAACTGGACCGTTATCGGCTAAAAGGAAGCTGTCTATTTCACCATAAGCGCACTTAAATTGTTTGAAATTTCAAGGAAATCGTCCACTTGGGCGGGAACACCGGATGCTGCGTTGACTTAATTTCGTACCCTCCTTATCAATTTTTTTAGTGCACTTTCCAATGGTATTGCAACTTTTACGATTTCTGGTAATCCACTTTCTGAACTACCTAGTGACAAGCTAAACTAAATTGCTTTTTCTATAGTAAGAGTATATTTTATATAATAAAAGAGTAGCAAAGATGAATATAATTTATTTAATAATGATAATAAGAATAATACAATTTATTGTTCACAATAAAGATACTAACTTACAAGCAGAGTAAATTCAATGAACTTGTATGTGTTACTACTCAAATACCACTAATATAACTATGCCCTGTTCCTGATATTTAAAATACACAAAAATACAGAAACCCTTTGTTTCTTAAAATTAGTACTTAAAAATAATGAACCTATAACTTTGAATACATACTAGGCTAAAAAATAAACTACACAGTTAGTAGATGATTGTTGAACCCTTAGCTAATTCTAAATGTTATTCAAAGTTTAAAATTATGTGGACATAACTATACACAAATATTGATAAATAGTTGAACAAATTCTGCTGCTTCAATTTTATTGGTTACTTTCAAACTTATTAATATCAGCAAACGGGATATAATATTTTATATAAATGTATCTATCTTCTTTGATTTGAGATTCGTTGAATAATTGATTAATTAGCTTTAATTGATAATCTCTTGTAATATTCAAAATTCAATTTAGATCTAAAAATTTATATTTTATTATAATAATTAATTTTTCAAGTTTATTTTAAATATAAATAATTATTAGTTAATTAATCTATCCAAAGATAACCTCGTTACTTTTGCTTCCTCACAAAAAGACCATTTTAGTAGTATTCGATAGTTTAGTGTTAACGGATAATGAAAAACTGCAAATTAATTATTTCCGAACATTTGAAAATTCCGCGAATATCGCAAATAAAATTAGCAAAATTGCTGCCGGAACAGGAGTAGTTTTATGTGTGGTTTTATATTACAAACTATCACAACCAAGCCGTTTCTCGCCAGCATGAATTCTTAAATGGTTTCGTAACATTGATTTATGTGCACATTTATAATTACAAATTTCACAACCAAAAGATTTCTCACCGGTATGAGTTTTTAAATGGCTTTTTAAACTTGAACTTCGTGAAGATTTATAGTCACAAATTCCACAACAGAAAGGTTTCTCGCCGGTATGAATTTTTAAATGGTTTTTTAAAGTTGAACGATGTGAACATTTATAGTCACAAATAACACAACTGAAAGGTTTCTCGCCGGTATGAGTTTTTAAATAGCTTTTTAAATTTGAACTTCGTGAACATTTATAGTCACAAATTCCACAACAGAAAGGTTTCTCGCCAGTATGAATTTTTAAATGGTCTCTTAAAGTTGAGCGATGTGAACATTTATAGTCACAAATTCCACAACAGAAAGGTTTCTCGCCGGTATGAATTTTTAAATGCTCTTTTAAACTTGAACTGCGTGCACATTTATATTCACAAATATCACAAATAAACGGTTTCTCGCCGGTATGAGTTCTTAAATGTGATTTTAGTGTTCCACGATCTGAACATTTATACTCACAAATATCACAATTAAACGGTTTCTCACCGGTATGCGTCCTTGAATGTATCACTAAACGTGATTTGGCTGCACATTTTAGGTTACAAATATCACATATAAATGATTTCCTGACCTTATGAGCCCTTAAATGACGTATTAAAGTTTGTTTAAGAGCAAATTTATAACCACAAATTGCACACTCGAAAATGTTTGAACAATTCAGCGTTATATCTGTAGTGTCGGTATCTTCTTTAATGTCAATGGAATGATGCAAATCTTCGAAATTAAATTTCACATCTTCCACCTCTTCTGTTTTAATGTTGTAATTGCTAATTGAATTATATGGAGTCTCCAAAGATTTACCTGGGTTTTCCATAATTTGTGACTCCTCCGAGGCTAGCACTTGAACAGCAAATAAATTGGTAACTGCTTCCATTTGGAGGATGAGCACTGTAACTGTTCAGGTACAGAATCACTTTTCTTAATCAAAGGCGTTGATTATATTTTGTTATCGATTTATGGCGTTTTCTACTCGCTAATGTGCAGTGCGCACTGGATAAGTGCTCATACGTCATTGCACTTCTTTAGTTTTGATTACCGTGCATAAAATTGCACCGCCAGTGAAACATAAACTTCGTTTTCAGTGCATTATTTTGCTCTGTATATTTAAAAACTCCGGAGTTTTTGTTTATTTTGGTTATTTGTTTATATTTTAATTTATTATTTGATATCCATCAGTGTAAATAATTATGATGGAAGATACGAGACTCGTCGTTCAATTTTTAATAAATAATAAAATGGTAGACATAGAAGCGCCCGATCACTACACTTATATTCAATTAAAAGGTAAGGTAAAACTTAAAGTTTTACCTTATTTCGATGATTACATTCACTAAAATTATTAACATAACCACAAATTTTTATGTTGTTTATCAACACCGTAGGCCACGCCTTTGCACTGAAACTGTTGCACTGACCCTACGAGCCGGGGCAGAAATTTTGCACTGCAATTGAACTGAGTGCAATTTTATAGCCCAGTAGAAAACGAAACACCGTGTCGGTGCAAAATGGGCGTGTACTAAAAACGCGAGTGAAAAACGCTACATGAAAAAAGTGCAGTAAAATGTGCACTCAGTGCGCACTCAAATGTCGAGTAGAAAACGCCATTAGATAACTACTACTACAATTATCTCGAACACAGTATTACAAAATGGCGACATTGATAGCATAGGATGGAAACTCCCATGCATGAACTTTGAAGATTAGGACCGGCTACTCCCTATCTAAATGCTTAAAATTTGCAAGCGCTTATGCGAATCACGAAAAACTATATCACAAGGTGGCGCTGTTCTTAATGTTTAAATGTCATTGCATTCAAATTTTACATGACATGCGTATTTTAGGTTAATATAAAAATAAAGTCATTTTGCACCATTTAAAAAACATAAAGCTCACCGTGACACTCACTCACTTACTTACCATTTACAGGGCATATCTACGAACGTCGTGGAGAGTTGAAATTTTGCATACCCGTGTGGTTTTACGAGGATTGAACGGGAAAATTGTCCGTTTTGTGGTGGGACATAAGGGAGGGAGCGAAATGGCGGTTCAAAGCGGTCCCAAAATTTGAGAATTCATTTTGGAGGGTTCAAATTTTGCAGGCAGCCCCGGGCGACGGTCGAAGGGGCGAAACAAATTTTATTTTTCCAATTTTTTTCCGAGCGCTCGGCAAAACGGCTCAGCACGGTTTTTCGTATTTTTGACACTTTTTCCGTGGTTTTCGTACGATTGACCTCAAATTTTCGAGAGGGGTGGGGGCGGCGAAAACGGACACCCGTCTGGGGCCAAATTTTGTCCCGTTTCCGTTTGAGTAGGGGTCAAAAATGTAATAGTTTCTTGTAGCTTTCCCCCCCCCCCCCCGATTAGACCGAAGACCCCGATTAGGTCTTTGGATGTTTTCGTGCGACAGCGCGGTGACGCTTACGTGTCCTGCCGACGGATACCCCGGATCTGGGAGACCTTGAAATGTGCGACATCTTATTGCCCTCGCGCAGATATTAAAAGCACCCATGATACAATGAACTTTTAAGATATGATACTACGCAGGTTCGGCGCCATCTTGTATACGTCACTCGGCGAGTTGGAAATGACATATCGCTACTTGCTGTCAAATCTTGTAATATTCGCAGTTTGTTCCTGTTGTTTTTGAGTTATTTATTGTTAAAAGTTGCTGTGGTGTAATTTGACAATGCGTTGTGCAATGTGGAATTGTAATAGCGACAATCAAGCCAAGAACTTTGCAGGAGATGTGATGTTTTACCGATTTCTATCAAATGTAACGCTTGCAATTTTCTTCGATTACGATTGTAAAATGACAAAGGCCTTTTTATATGAAATAATAAATTTTGTGGAAAAATCAGGTGAGACAGACAACAAATTACTTTAATATTTTTATCTGAATGTTATTTTTTTAGGATTTCAAATTGTGGGATTGGTTAGTGACCTTGGAGGAGGTAATAGATCATTGCACAAAGAGCTAGAAATAAGTTCTGATAAAACATGGTTTACAAATCCTGCAAATGGGCACAATATTTATGTCTTTGCAGCAGTACTACATCTCATTAAGTTGCTTAGAAATCATTTTGTTATGAAGCAAATCGAGATAGTATATCGACCGTGTACGAATGGGACACGAACTTTGAGTTTTTTGTTAATCCACAATAATTTCACAAGCCAAAGAGTCTAAATGGAATCGAACACCGTGTACAAAGTGCATTTAGAAATGTGTGCATAAATTTAGACATAAAGTGTTATTTTACTTTGATTTGTGCTCCGGGTGGGAGGAAATTTTATAATTTAATTTTTTTAATAAATATGTTTGGTCAAACGGTGCGATTAAATTATTTAGATTTATTCTACCTATCGTTTATTATGTAGATACGTCGAAAAACTTCACATAAGGTCCAGATTTAATAAAAACTAATGCATCGATGGCGATTCGTACCTACATACCGCAGGTCAACAATTATTATTTGCAACGTAAAGGAAGCGGTTGGGGAAGAAATTTTATAAAAGTTTTCTTCTTCTTTTCTACGAGGCGGGGGGTTTTAGGAGTTTAAAATCATTTGAAAAAGACTCAATATCGTCATAATAACGAAACATATTTTCAATTTTATTAATTGAAAGAGTGTCCGGTTCAAATAAAAGTCAAGTACCAAAACATTAAATTTTAAGTTTTTGATGCAAATTGATTCTAAATGCCATACAGTGTAACGATTATGTTAAAATGTCAAGTGCCATAAAAATTTCCTAGTACATATTAAAAATTCAAGTAAAATTATTAAAAACCGAACACTGCAATTAATTATTTTTTCCGGAAATCGTCATTGAAACAACATTTCCCTGCTTATGCACGCGCAGGGAAATTGAACTTTACTGACTAGTCCGGTAATAATTAGTAAGGTTAATAATAACAAAATAAAATAGACAAATGTCAATGTCAAAAAATGTCGTTCAATTAGTGTTTTAAAATTTCGATTTTAAATTTCGATTTTTTACGATTTTCGGAAAAATTTAATACAAAACATGTCAGTAAAATGTCTCACTTGACTCGGAGCTCTAAAATACTCGGCACGAAGTGCCTCGTATTTCAACATTGCCCCTCGTCAGTAATATGTCATTTTCCTGACTTTTATGTAAATAACTATTGTTTATTACTACAGATTTTTACTTAAGCTATTGTTTGTTATTTTCACATTTATTATTTTCTCAGTTCGTATTAGCGTTTAAATAATAACAATAAATGCCAGAATTTACTTACATACAATATTTTGTATTAAAAAATAATTTGAAATGTTAATAACATATAGTATTATTAAGTGGGTAGGTACTTTTATTTCTGTTAAAGCGTATAAAGTTATTCCTTCTGTGTGAAATATTCTATATATATATTTCGGGCTACTTAGTACATTAAACTTGCATTACTATACATTGAATACTGCACTATACAATTAAAATTGTTTACCCGATCCCCAATCTCCACCTCTCTCTATCGGTTGCATCTTGTTCCTCCAAGTTCCTCACTGTCATAGCTTTCTTTATCCCATCGTTCCACGATCTTCTCGGTCTTCCACGCTTTCTTCTTCCTGGGGGTACCCACTTAAGTAACCTCTTTGGCCATCTGTCGTCCTCCATCCGTAGTAGATGTCCAAACCACCGCAGACCACGTTTTTCAATTCTCTGGGTTACTTCTTCATTTGCGTTCATTATCGTTCTTATATGGTCATTTCTTATGTGTTGTAAGCGAGATACCCCGGCACTTCTACGCAGGTAGTCCATTTCGACCGCCTTTAGTCGTCTTTGCATGTTTGCATTTGGACACCAAACCTCACAACCATAACACAGAACCGACTCAACCATAACCATTCCGACCCTTTTTTTATTTTTTGTTGAAATATTTTTGTCCCACCACAATGAGTTCAGCATTCCTATGATTTTTTTGGTTTGTTGAATACGAGTTCGAATTTCCTCAGTCCCCAGACCCTCCCCATTAACAGTAGCCCCCAGATACTTAAACCGTTCCACCTGCTCAACCTGCACCCCATCATCGATTAGGATCTCAAACTTAGCGTCGGTGTTAACTGCGAGGTATTCTGTTTTTTTAAGACTAACTTGGAGTCCCCATTTTTTATACTCGGTGTATAGCCTCTTTATCATGAACTCGAGATCGAATGAGTCCTGTGCTACCACCACCTGATCGTCTGCAAAACTCAATGTAAATAGATGTTCATCATTGATTGGAATACCCATCCCCTCGCAGTTTCTTTTCCAGTTCTGTAGGGCACCTTCAATGTACAGGTTGAACAATAATGGGGATAGGCTACACCCCTGTCTGAGGCCCTTATTGATTTTTATTTGGTTAGATAGTAGTTGGCCAAGTTTCACGTTTGAAGTGTTCTCATTGTATAATTCTCTTATGAGCTTAATTAATGCTGGGCTTATGTTCATGTTGTGCAGAACCTGCCAAAGTTTACATCTGGGTACCGAGTTATATGCTTTTTCTAAGTCTATAAAGGCCAGGTGGACTTCTTGGCCCATCGAAATTCTTTTTTCCATCAATTGTTGGAGGGTAAAAAGGTTATCCACACATGATCTTCCAGGGGTAAAGCCACTTTGATCTTCTCCAATTTTTCCTTTTACTTCTTCTCTTAACCTGCACTGTAATATTTTGCTAAATATTCTACTCAAGGTGCTAGTGATACTCAACCCCCGATAGTTTCTCGGGTCTCTCTTGTCGCCTTTTTTAAAAATTGAGACGATGTAAGATGTTTTCCATTCCTTCGGTACTTTATAGCTTTTCCAGCAGTTCTCCATGAATTGTGCAATTCTCTCCCATAACCCTATTCCTCCTGAAATATTCTCATTTTATTAATTAAATAAAATAATTTATTATAATATTATAGTATAGCAATAACCATTATTTCATTACTCGTTCAAGGAAAGTACAAAATCTCTTTACATTCGTGATTTTGCTAGTTCAACAGCGGGTTTAAAAGAACAAATTATATATCGTGATTATACGTCAACTCTCCGAGTGACGTCATGCGCAAACTCGGACGAAAATGGGATCGGTTAGTATCATATCTTGAAAAGCACCATCATTTTGACCTTGAAATCTCTTTCGAGGGCCCAGTTACGGCCCTTAAGGCGAATTTTTGAAATTTTACAAAATTGCCCAAATTAAGGTTCTCCCAAATAAATTAATTTTGTAAAATTATGAATCTTGTTCATTTGGAAGATGAGCTAATGCAGTGAAGAAAATTTATTAACAATAAAAGAATTTTTCTATATAAAATTAAGAGCTAGCCGTGGTGAACTAAAAAAAAATTTATCCACAAAAGTTGTCATTGTGGGATAAGCATCCAGGTAAGGGTAAATTTCATCGAAAGCATAATTTAATTAATAAGGTGAACGATACATTACATATTTATTTCGGCCCAACGTAGAGGCGATTAAAAAGGGAATAAACAGTGCAGTATTAATAAATGTACATTTATTTCTTGTTAGATATGTATTTTATTGCATAAAAAGTTTTGTATGTATGCAAAAATACGTTTTAAAGTGAAAATATTGAAATAACGCTATTGGCGATTTACATTACCGTTGGTGGCGCCACCAGCAACAACACATGGCTGTGTTTAGACGTATATTTCAAAATTCAAAGTCATAGTCTGGTAAAAATTTGCATGCATTTCAGTATGGTGTTAAATTTATAGTAGTAATATGTTATGTTAATTAGTTGATTTTGTTATGTTTTGAGCCTGAAGAACGAATTTTTATTTTCATTTACTACGTCATGTACTAATTTGAAATTCTCCCGCATGGTAGCGTTTGCTAAATGTAAATTGCGAATAAAACTTGATAAGTTTTCGTCATTTAATTGCATAGTGTAATACCAGCATTATAGCACTAAAGTCCGCGCCATCTATTATAATAGTTTTGCGCGATTCGGTTAAGCGCTCGCATTTATAACCATAGGAGCCGGTCGTAATCTTCTAAATTCATGCTCCTATTTTAAGGAAAAAACCAGAGCCAGTAGATATAGAGAGTTCCGCATTCCTTTGATCTGACAAATGCCGACACGGCAGCCATGTTTTAACCAAAACGTTCATAACCGTACATAAGTAAACAGTGATTGACGCTTGCAGAAAGTTTATAATTGAGTTATTTATTATCTATAATAAACGTTCGAAATGCCGGGTTGCTGTGTAGTGAACTGTAGTGAAAGAACTGAAAACGGTGTTAGAATGTTTCTACTACCTCAAGGACCAAAAAACAGTGATAGAAGAAAACAATAGATTAACAACATAAAACGTGTAAATCTGCCAGAAAAAGCATTTGTATGTGAGGTCAGAATCTGATTATTAATAATTACTTAGATTACATATTTAATATAATTTACTTTGCAGAAACATTTCACATATGACCAATTTGAAAATAATCGGCAAGATAATAAGAGACCTCTACGATGGAATGCTATTCCTACCTTATTCTCACATAAGGCTATTCCGAAACCAAGAAAGCCACCAAAAACTAGAATCTTGAATAACATTGAAGTAGAAAGTATGTGTTTTTTTGTTTTTTACGTGTTAATTATTGAACTATAATGATTATTAAAAAAACTTCTTTGTAGATGTCCCTGACCAGATAGAATCACATTTATTGGATCAAGATTATTTACCAGATAATAGTTCTGCACAAGAAGAAACAAATCCACTTGTGTTGGAACTACAGCGAAAATTACAACTAGCTTATAAAAAAAACAGAAAATTGCAAGAAGAAAATGATACATTAACAAAACAAATTAATACTATTTTTAATCAAGATCAAATTCGATTTTTACGAAAAGGAAAGATGACTGGTTTTACATGGGAAAGTGATACAATAAAGAAGTCTCTTAAATTGTATTTATCATGTGGTACGACTGGTTATGAGGAACTAAGAAAACAAAATTATCCTTTACCTTGTATTCGAACATTGCAGAAGCGAATAGAAAACTTTAAATTTCGTCCTGGAATATTAGAAGATGTATTCCCATTATTACAAACTAAAATGGAAGGGATAAAACCTGAAGAACGACATGCAGTTTTGTTAATGGACGAAATGGCGTTAAAACCTGGACTTCACTTTGACAATACTACCGGAGAAGTAGTGGGTTAGTTTACCATAGCATTTAAAGTAAATTTTAAATAATCACAAATTTCTTTATAGGTAGACCTACAATGTTTAGTTCAGGAGGTTGTTCTAAAAATGAAGTAGCTACACATGCATTGGTTTTTATGCTTGCCGGTTTGACAACTCGTTGGAAACAAACTATTGCATTTTATTACACAGCAAATTCATATGATGCAAATGAAGCGAATGAAATAATCACCGAAATAATAAAAAAAAGTGCTTTAATTGGACTTCATGTTTGTGCCGTGGTATCAGATATGGGTCCACAAAATCAAGCAGTTTGGCGAATAAATGGCATAATTTGTTCTCGATATACAAAAACCACATGTTGTTGTGATCATCCGTGTCCAAGTGGAGAAACACCAGAGAAGTTATACTTTATGCCGGATTCACCACATATTTTTAAGAATATGCGATTAGCCTTGACTGAAGGTCAATCATTTTATTTGTCTGAGGAATTGGTTCAACGTTTCAATTTACCATCAAATGAAGTCAATCTCGATTCGGTCAAAAAAGTTATATTGGAAGATGCGAAACTTGAATTAAAAATTGCCCTTCGGCTTAAAGAACATATTATAAAACCAGGTCATTTTGATAAAATGAATGTGGGCTATGCTTTAGCTTTAATTAATCACGATGTTGCAGCGGCTATTAAATTCTACATCGAAAAAAATCTAATAAACCGAACACATTTAACAACTACATGGTTTTTTGAAACAATGCATAAATGGTTCTGCTTAATGAATTCTCGTTCTGCAAAATTGGCCTTAAGTCATAATCAAGAAGAACAATATAGCAATGCAATTACTTTTCTTCAAGATGTAGATAATATTTATAATTGAAAATATAAAGGTTGGAAAAAAGGGGCATTGGAAACCTTTTCAAACAGGGATAATTTTAGCAACACAAGTTGTTCTTGAAATTCAAAATAAATATATCAACCATGCTAATTTTAAATATCTTATGCTAGGTAGATTTACCCAGGATGCCTTAGAAAATTTATTTTCAAATGTTCGCTCTAGAAATCCGGTACCTGATGCAAAAGAGTTTAAAACTGCATTGCGGTTAATAACTATTTCCCAGTTTTTTTCCAAGCCAAAACATGGAAATTATGGAATTAGCGATTCAGAACAACTGGTCGATTTTCTTAAATGTAATAGCGATGTAGGTAAAATTGAGACAACTATAGATACTGAAGACTTTTATATACAAGAATTAGTTAACACATTCGAGTTCGGGGATACTGAAGATGAGGGCACAGAAAATGTTAATGATATTACAATGTCGGAACAAGAATCTCTGTATTATCTTGTTGGTTCAATTTTACTCAAGTTCAAAAATAATTTTAAAAATTGTGATAATTGCATATCTGTTGTTGTAACGTGTAGTACTGATGATTCTATTAATTCTATCAGTAATCTTGTAAACCTTAAATATTTTAAAGAGAATTCCCTTTTATATCCTACCAAATTAGTTTTCAACTATTTTTTACAGGCTGAAGTATTTTTTAGAAAGCATGGTATAAAGGTTGTAAAAGGTGAAATAAATTTAAAAACTTTAATGTCGACTTTTTTTAATCTTCCTATTTCCATTAACGAACTTCCCAAATGTCATAAGATTTATGAAAAAATTTTAACCATCTACTTCAGAACCAGATTATACTTTTTACTTAGAAAATGTTCCTTAGATATTATGAAAAAAGCAGAAGATTCTGTTGCATGTGGAAGTAGGAGTGTTGGTATGAGAAATGCAATAAAGAAGTTAAAAACATGTTAAACCGCAGTGCATACCTACGCTTGATTTATTTATTTATTTTTAAAACTGTTCAATAAACTTGAAATAAAAATATAATATTTCCTTATTTTCTTTCCAAAATCCATATTAGAATTCACTAGCATGTGTAATTAATACCTAAAAGTGTAAAAAAAGCTATTGCTCTTTATGGGGCGTGTGCTTAACTGGATAAAACATGGCGGCGGAAATTTAGAATGCGGTACTCTCTATATCTACTGGCTCTGGAAAAAACCGTCTTTCAGCGCCATCTCTCCGCCAGGGTGCACTTTTTTGGTACCCGCTTGGAGGCTTCTAGTTTGAAAATAAGGAAAATATATATTTTTTTAAAGTTGCGAATTCATAATCATGATAAGTTTTATAAAGCCTTCGAGTAATACAGTGGCTCTCAAAATTGAAGGCACACCCGAAACTCTATAATAAAACGCTGCATATTTTCTAAACTAATAATTTTTAATTAATTTTTTTCGTATTAATATTCAAATATGATTTCAAATTCTAGAAAACTTTGAAAATTAAAAAAAAAGTCCTAAATGAGAAACTAGTATATTAAACATGAAAAATTTAACAATTTCATTACACAAAATTGCAAAATCCTATTGTTTATTAACTTAAATTTTTAATTCTAAAAACAGGTTGAGCCGCCTTTGGCATCAATTACGGCTTGCAAACGTTTGGATAGGCTTTTAACCAATTTTTCAGTAACACTTGACTCAATATTATTTTATTCTTCAACTAATCTGGGTTGTAGAGTTCCCTTGCTCGTAATTGAAGTTTTTCTTGGCCTACGTTCTAATTCCGCCCATAGATGCTCAATTGGATTGAGATCGGGAGATAGGGGGGGAGCATCATATGCAGCTATTTTGGTACATTGTAGATCAACCATAACTTTATTATGTGAGCTGTATGTTTGGGATCGTTGTCTTGTTGAAACTACCAAACGTTATGAGGACCTAATTTATTCACGCTGTCTTTTAAATTTTTCTGTAAAATTTTCAGGTGGTGTTGTTTGTTCATTTTTACATCTATAAATTCTAAATTTCTGACGCCACTGGCAGCCATGGACGCCCAGAGCATCACATTTCCACCTCCGAGTTTGACTGTAGTACAAGGATTTTCTGTCTTCAAATCTGTGTTGACTTTCCTCCACACAATTTGTCTTCCATCTGATCCAAATATGTTCAACTAGCTCTCATCGGAGAAAATCGCGTTATTCCAGAATTCTGGGTCTTTATTTATGTAACAAAACGGGATTCAAATTCATAAAAATTAATTTTCATATTTTAAATTCAAATATAATTATAAATTATTATTGCGATAATAACTGATGATTGTTAATCAACCATATTTATCAACAACGGAAGAGATAAGGGTAAAGCGCGAACGAGAATAATTGATAATGGATTTTATCAATTTTCAGTTGTATGCGAACTTCCTGCGTCTGAAGATGACTTTTACACTGTTCTTTGTTCAGGTGAACTGTTTAATTTCAGAAAACAGTGGAGTATCGCCAATTTATAGCCCCTAAAGCGACGCTACGGCGCCGCTCAACAGAGAGCAATTTAGGGGGGTGTGAAATCGGGACTGTATACCCGATTCCACTCTATAAACAAAAAAAAGGTGCCACACACTTATCGTCGCTAGACAATATGGTAAGCTTAAAAGTGTGAAAGCAATTGTGAAATGAAACTAATGGATACAGACGGCACGTATAATGAATAGTACAAAAAATTATATACAATTAGACAAACATACACATCAACAAAAACAGTTAGCTCAGTCGCAGCTGAAAAATAATTTACCGGCGTCAGATCTGATGTCGTTTTCAACAACTTGTAAGTACAAAGGCTAATGCTTTTAATAAATCAAACATCAAAATTATTTATGTTGATAAATTAATCTTCTTCTCGCTCGGGTACGCAAGTGACGTGATATGCGTTGTCGATATAACTCGAAACAATGCTTCAAAAAAAAATAATAATTTGAAATTGTAACCAGTGGCGGCTCGTGGGGTTCTACAATGGTGGTGCCAGAATATTTTCTTTTGATGAGTTCATAAATTTAAGTCCAACCGAAAGAGATTTTTTTCCGAATCCAAAGGAACTGTATACAGATATAAATAGCAGTTTATTTTTTCGATTTTTTCGATTTTTTTTTATTACGTATTTTTATAGTTTGGGGTCTTGAATATGTTTACAAACAATATTAAAGTAAAATTCATCAAATCACCCGAATTATAACGGATTTTCTGTAATGGTGTTTATTTTGTACTTTATATAAAATATACAAAAATAAATTTAACAAATGTAAGTTGTAGTTGTCGGTAATTGTCTTTAGGAGTCAAAAAAACCAAAAAAAAAATTTTAAAAATTGTTAAAAAAGGAAATTATTGAAAATCGATGTTTTAATCCAACCTCAAAATCGAATTTATGGTGAAAAGGGAGCTTTACAAGTTTTTCCTTACAAATTGCGGGATTACTCCCCCGTCTGGGGTTGATAACTAATTTACTACTATGTTTTTTTATGGGTGCAGTTAATACAAGGTCTTCAACCACATTTGCTGCACAAACAAATAATATTAGATACAAAATCCCTAAAATTATTTGTATTTTATCTACTTTGACTAAATTATTATGCTAATTTTTATTTTAAAATATTTTAAAAAGAATTTTGTTCTTTCAACCATCGCCATTTTGTCATTTTTTTTAAATTTTACATTTTCGAGGTTTCGACCATAGCCACATTCATAGAGAACAAAATGTACAAATATTTGTTTACTTTAGATAACTACGTCGGTCAAAAACATTGCGTCCGATTGGACAGTCATTTCGAAACATGAGTTACGCTGTGATACCCGGAGGATCGATGACGAGATCGGGTCACTTTACTTAAGCTATTTTGATATAACCTGAGGGGTTATATCAGCGCTGCTACCAGGTTAATCCTTTTTACTGACGGGAGATCAAGCAAAACCCGTAAGGGGATGACTTAAATAAAAGAAGTAGCGGACTGGAAAGATCTTACTTCGGAGTCGTTGGGAATAAACAGTTTTCTCTATCGCACTTCACTCTCAATAAAATCACTGAGTAGAATTTTAATAATTTAATAATAAAAACAGACAATAATAATGGGTACACAAGTTTATAATCTATGGCTACTTAAATAACGACAAGAAAAAAATATAACATAAAAGAAGGGTGGTAAAAAAATTTGATAATAAAAAAAATTAGATGTACAAAATTAATTAATAATTTGAAAATTTACACGATACCTTTTTAATGGATTTGAACTCAGTTGGTTTGGCTGACGATTGGGCACTTGACACACATGTATAAAATTACGGATCTCACTTGGGCACTGCCTCTATGAACAATTACTTGGATACTGATTTGGGCACTGCATATTGGGATAATGCCTCTTTGAACGCTTATTGGGATACTGACTTTTGAGATTATTTTAGGGGGTTTTTATATCCTTCAACCTCCGATCATTGGCTGGGTGGTCGTCACACTTCATTGATAATTGTGTGGAGTGGCTCTTATTCCCGGAAAGTAACTAACTTTCTTGTGTCATCCCTTAACAATTTATGCTTCTGCCGTCCCACTGAGTTCAAGATATTTTGGAGTGAAACTTATTTTTTTTTATTTGCCTAATTCTACGAAAATTCAATAATATGTTAAAGGCAGCTGTGTTAATAATGGGGCCTCCTGTGCTACATTGGAAGGAATGCAACAAAGCTACAGGGTTAATTTGATTTTTTTGAGTTCTGAAAAAATTGCCCAACAGCTTAACAAAATATTGAATTTGTATTTATCTAATACCGCTTTCCATTATCTCTTTTGATGCTAGTTTGCATTACCCGTGACGATTTTAATCTTATGTTACTCCCGGGGTGGTCTATTTTGTCCACCACGGTAAAACTATATTACCGTTACGTTTAAGCGGCCTTAAACGTTTAAAGATTTATGTTTTAATGTAACGCGCTAGTTGGATGGTTATTTCCTACTTGTCGTTATATAATTAAAAAAAAGAAAAGTCTTATGAGCTAAAAAAATATAAAATAAAATAGTAATTAAAAATCTACCCGGTAGGGTGCCACAACGCGTTGATCTATTACTTGTATAATTTCCAATAAAACGCTTTGCATAAATTTTAGGTGTTATTTTAGACATGAATAAATAAGAATCCTAAATTTCAGCTCAATAGCTTAAACAGTTTTCTCAAATTTAATTCCTAAAAATCAGCTTGCCGGAAATGCAACAAGTTAAATAGAACACACTTCAAGATAAAATATTTATTACATTTATTAAATTAAAGAATTTTGCATTACGAGCAAGTTGAACAAATCCAAATTAAATTATACCTATAGTATAAGAAATAGTTTAAGAATTGTAATTGAAACTTATAACATTGTAGTAAGCCGCGATTGGCACTATTGTAGAATCCCGCGGTTGATTTTCGGGATAGATAACGCTGCTGCCACAAGATTATTTTTGTTTAATATGAGAAACAATCAAAACTCATCAGTAGTCGTGGATCGATAAATCGGGGCTGTAGGGGGATAAACTTGATTACCAAATTAAACACAGAAACGAATTTAATGGGGTTTATTGGTAGTTAAGAAATAATAATAAAAAGAAATACAAAAAAAAGAATAAAGTGAGGTTTAGACAATAATATAAAATATGGTATGAAATATGGTTAAATGGTACAATAGTTCAAAAATATATCGATTCTCTTACCTGATGTTGGGTATTGGCAGAAAGTAATTTGGTTGTCGGAGCGCGACACTGATAAAATTAACGAATTGAATTTGATTTTAATTTTCTTTAACACTTGAAATTTGATATTTTAAAAATGAATAACACTGTCAAGTGTAATGGAATCATAATGGACACTGTGAAGCACTTAGTTAAGTTCAAATTTCAAACCGAGGTGAAGTATTTAGTATTTAGAAGATCGAG
Organism: Podabrus alpinus; assembly: GCA_932274525.1. Classification (NCBI taxonomy): domain Eukaryota; kingdom Metazoa; phylum Arthropoda; class Insecta; order Coleoptera; family Cantharidae; genus Podabrus; species Podabrus alpinus. Next base: position 34,430,210 of record OW026452.1, read on the forward strand.
CGCGACTGATTTTATTTTATGTAAAACACATAAGTAATTTAAACTAAGATTGAAAAACAAACCGGCCGTAGCTGTGAACCAGTGTTGAAAATGTAGGACCGACTCTCCTTTTGACTAATTTTTAAGCTGTATTTATAATAATTCCATCCCTTAAGCGGCCTGTACACGATGACAGTAACTTGTACAAGTTATTAAAACCCAGTACTGGATCTTAGTAGGTATTGTCTTCGTGTAATCAAGTATTTTCACTGGAAGCCAGTACTAAAATACATGATTACACGAAGACAGTACTAAGATCCAGTACTGGGTTTTAATAACTTGTACAAGTCACTGTCCTCGTGTATTTGAGCCTTTAGGGTGAGAACTTATTATATGATAAATTGGTCTTTAGGTTAGATACTGACCCTGTCGTTTGTCTGTCAGTTTAATTTCCTTTTTAAGTAAGAGAATCGATTTGTGCTTAAATTTAATATTCCTAAAGCTATACATTATGTCGACGGAATGGGACGCTTCGCCGTCGCCGTTTCGCCGTCGCCGTTTCGCCGTCGCCCATTTCGCCGTCGCCCATTTCGCCGTCGCCGTTTCGCCGTCGCCCGTTTCGCCGTCGCCCGTTTCGCCGTCGCCGTTTCGCCGTCGCCCATTTCGCCGTCGTTAATTAAAAAATATAAATCAAAAGTTACAATTGAAGTTTTATTAAATTATTTTGATTATTTATAAAAGATTATTTTTTGTTTTTACGCGATTTTTTGGGGGTGAAACGTAATAGTTTACTGCCCCATACCGCAACTATACTTTTTAATAGTGATGTGCACTATCGAAATTTTTTGACTATCGATAGTTAGTTACTAGTTTTTTTTTACTATCGATAGTTAGTAACTAAAAATGTAGTTGCTAAACATCAAATCGAATAAAAACTATCGAATAAAAATATCGAATAAAAACTACCGAATAAAAACTATCGAATAAAAACTATTGAATAAAACTATCGAATAAAAACTATGGAATAAAAACTACTGAATAAAAACTATCGAATAAAAACTATCGAATAAAAACTATCGAATAAAAACTATCGAATAAAAACTAGCGAATAAAAACTAGCGAATAAAAACTAGCGAATAAAAACTAACGAATAAAACTATCGAATAAAAACTAGCGAATAAAAAAATTTTTTATTATAAAAAAATTTTTTATTCGCTAGTTTAATAAATTTTTTTTATTAATTTGCGGTTGGTAATCCGATAATAAACAATTAAATACTACAGCCTTGGCCATATTAGTGGGGCACCCTTTAAAATAGCGGTAAATTCCTTTTCAGTGTAATATTTGACCGATCTATTTTTAGCAGGTAGTCTAGAATGGCATTGTGATATAATACAAAGAAAATTTTGTCCCTTATTATTTTTATGAGGGCCATAAAAATTAAAATATCTTAAAATGTACAAAATTGTTTAATTTAAAGAAAGCGACCGTTCAGTTAGTTTCAATTTATTTGGTGTACATTTGTGTTTAAAATATTTAAAATTATTTCTAAGGTATGCAAATAATTTAATACGCCAAAAATAGCGATTTAAGCTATTAGTATAATAAAAGAAGTGGTTGAGCTTTTATTCCACGAAAATGGTGATGGTATTATTGAAAACCACGATTTAATTACTCAACCTACGGTTTCAAATTCGATCTGGGCACTTTTTGATTAAAGGGTTTCGAAAATAAAGGTTGACAGTACAACCAATGTAAATTCGACGGCTAAAAATATGGTTGATCGTTATATCGAAATGCAACTGCAAAGTCGAGATTCCAATCCATTCCAGTTTTGGAAAGAACACAAAGATTCAATGCCAGAATTATATCAACTTAGTTCAAAGTACCTTTATATTCCGGCAACATCGGTGCCGTCGGAACAAATTTTTTCTAAAGCTGGCCAGATTATTAATGATCGAAGGAATAGATTGGAAGGCAAAAATTTAGACAAAATAATATTTTTAAATACTAATAATTCTTTCTAACAATTTTCTAAAAATACTGTTTATAATGTTTACGGGCGGATTATTAAGTCCTTAGAATGAGAAAGTAAAAACAATTTTTTTGGGAAAATTTCATTTTATTTTTCAATATAGTCTCCTTTTAGGTCGACAAACTTGATCCAACGCGGTTCAAGTTTTTGGATGCCATCGGTAAAGTAAGATTTCTCAAACTCTCCAAAATAAGCATTTGTTGCATCTATCACTTCTTCATTTGACGTAAATCTTCTTCCTCCGAGCCATTTCTTCAAGTTTGGAAACAAGTAGAAATAACTAGGAGCTAAATCTGGTGAATATGGTGGATGTGGAAGCAATTCGTAGCTTAATTCATGCAATTTTGCCATTGCAATTCTTGATGTGTGAGCTGGTGCATTGTCGTGATGAAACAAGATTTTTTTCTTGTTTAAATGAGGTCTTTTTTCTTGGATAGCAGTATTTAATTTGTCCAATAATTCAGCATAGTATTTCCCTGTTATTGTTTTTCCTTTCTGGAGGAAGTCAATTAACACTATTCCATGAGCATCCCAAAAAACAGTTGCCATAACCTTTCCAGCTGATGGAACTGTCCTTGCTTTCTTTGGAGCACTTTCACCAGCTTCCATCCATTGTTTTGATTGTTCTTTCGTTTCTGGGGTATAGTAGTGAATCAATGTTTCATCGACGGTTATGAATCGGCGCAAAAATTCTTTGGGATTACGCTGAAATAATTCCAAACTTTGCTTAGAAAGATCCATTCGATTGCGTTTCTGATCGTTTGAAAGCAAACGCGGCACCCATCTCGCAGACAACTTTTTCATATGCAGTGTTTTATGTAAAACATCCCAAACACTTTTATACGTTATTCCACATAAGTCAGCTAGCTCACGCAATTTCACTCTTCGATCATTTAATACAGTACGATGGATTTTTTTGACAATGGCTGGAGTAACAACGTCTTTTGGACGTCCTGGCCTTTGTTCATCACTTGTGCTTTTACGACCACGTTTAAATTCATTATACCAATTATAAACAGTTGCAGTCGACGGAGCAGATTCACCCAACACTGAGTTCATATCAGTAACTATTTCTGAAGGCGTTAAGCCTTTGAGATACAAGTACTTGATAACCGCACGATTTTCGTTTTTCTCCATTTTAGCAAATTTATACAAATTGTTCACTTTAAATGACTATCAAAATTCAACGATTTGACATAAATGGATGAAATTAGAAACTTTAACTTTCCAAGGTTGGTACTTCTCAAAAATAACACTAAATTGGCCAGAGTGGTGACATCTCTGTTTCATTCTAAGTACTTAATAATCCGCCCTCGTATAATAAAGATTGAAGTTAATAAATAAAGATTATAATTTATAATAATTTATGAACGCATAACACGTATAAAACTTACTCACTGACTGTAAAAATTCATTCGATAGTTTTAGTAACTAAAATTTCATTTGATAGTTTTATTAGTTTTTACGTTTTTAGTCTTTTAGTAACTTAAATTCATTCAATAGGTTTAGTAACTAAAAAGTTATTCGAATATTTTTAGTACCAAAAAGTTATTCGAATATTTTTAGTACCTAAAAAGTTATTCGAATATTTTTAATACCTAAAAAGTTATTCGAATATTTTTAGTACCTAAAAAGTTATTCGAATAGTTTTAGTTACTAAAAATTCATTCGATAGTATTTAGTAACTAAAAAAAAGAAACTATCGATAGTTCGAATAAAGCCTAACTATCGAATAATTCGATAGTTTTTTATTCGATAGTCCCATCACTACTTTTTAATGCTATTTCGAGGTTCTCTCACATCCCGGTTGCATTTATCCCGGTTTTCTGGATCTGTCGCGCTTCAAGTATGTTTAGCCTAGTAACCAGAGTCAAATCCGCCCTGGAGGGGTGCAGAGCGGAGCGGAGCGCAGCGGCGCCCCGTAAGGGTAGGATTTGACGATGGATTACCCTCCTTTTCGAATGCACACCCCTAAAATTGGAAACGTAATAGTTTACTGCCCCATACCGCAACTATACTTTTTAATGCTATTTCGAGGTTCTCTCACATCCCGGTTGCATTTATCCCGGTTTTCTGGATCTGTCGCGCTTCAAGTATGTTTAGCCTAGTAACCAGAGTCAAATCCGCCCTGGAGGGGTGCAGAGCGGAGCGGAGCGCAGCGTCGCCCCGTAAGGGTAGGATTTGACGATGGATTACCCTTCTTTTCGAATGCACACCCCTAAAATTGGAAACGTAATAGTTTACTGCCCCATACCGCAACTATACTTTTTAATTCTATTTCGAGGTTCTCTCACATCCCGGTTGCATTTATCCCGGTTTTCTTGATCTGTCGCGCTTCAAGTATGTTTAGCCTAGTAACCAGAGTCAAATCCGCCCTGGAGGGGTGCAGAGCGGAGCGGAGCGCAGCGGCGCCCCGTAAGGGTAGGATTTGACGATGGATTACCCTCCTTTTCGAATGCACACCCCTAAAATTCGAAACGTAATAGTTTACTGCCCCATACCGCAACTATACTTTTTAATGCAATTTCGAGGTTCTCTCACATCCCGGTTGCATTTATCCCGGTTTTCTTGATCTGTCGCGCTTCAAGTATGTTTAGCCTAGTAACCAGAGTCAAATCCGCCCTGGAGGGGTGCAGGGCGGAGCGGAGCGCAGCGGCGCCCCGTAAGGGTAGGATTTGACGATGGATTACCCTCCTTTTCGAATGCACACCCCTAAAATTGGAAACGTAATAGTTTACTGCCCCATACCGCAACTACACTTTTTAATGCTATTTCGAGGTTCTCTCACATCCCGGTTGCATTTATCCCGGTTTTCTTGATCTGTCGCGCTTCAAGTATGTTTAGCCTAGTAACCAGAGTCAAATCCGCCCTGGAGGGGTGCAGAGCGGAGCGGAGCGCAGCGGCGCCCCGTAAGGGTAGGATTTGACGATGGATTACCCTCCTTTTCGAATGCACACCCCTAAAATTGGAAGGCAAAAAAAATTTAATTTTTTCACTTTTTTGGCAATACACGAGTTATTTTCCATTTTTTTGATTATATTTATTACTAATATCTACTAATCACACCCCCATCTATACGAATTTCAAAGAAAAATTCTAATCGGAGAGAATAAATTTCACTCCATTTGAAATTTTTTGTATTATCGCAACATTTTAAGTTGGTAATAAATTTTTACTATATAAATGAAACAGCCTCATATTGTGAGTGGGTTTGAAATCCCAAAAAAAATTCCCATAGGTTAGGTTACATTTTGTTCTTCTTCTAAAACTATTAATTTTATTATAAAATTTTATAATAAAATTTTAATTGTAACTTTTGATTTATATTTTTTAATTAACGACGGCGAAATGGGCGACGGCGAAACGGCGACGGCGAAACGGCGACGGCAAAACGGGCGACGGCGAAACGGGCGACGGCGAAACGGCGACGGCGAAACGGCGACGGCAAAACGGCGACGGCGAAACGTCCTAGACCGTATGTCGACACTTCAATAATAATATAATCTTTTAAAAGATGAAGACTTGAAGAAGTCCCTTTTAATTGATGTTTCTCGTAATTGGCTTTCTTAATTTGCTGCAAATCATGCAATTGCACTGGTTGTTAATTTCTATTTGTCAAAAGTATAAGATGAGAGAGAAGTGAGCGAATGGCTGAAATGCTAGCGTGTTCGCTTTCAAGCCAATATTCACGGGTTCAAATCCTGTGAGGTGCTATCTATAGAAGAAATTTTCGCTCACCAAATGTCTATCTGCTCGCCCCAGATAATATTATTTATGGCTAAAAAACTTCCCTGATGGAGTAAGGCGGTGTAAAAATCGTCTATTCCCGTGGTTCGGAATCCACGTTAAGCTGTAGGTCCTCTGTGCTCGTCACACATTTTCAACACGCAACGAGCAGAGACAGGGAGGTATCGGGAAAATGTCGCAAGACGTTCGTAACCGAATATACATAAGATGAGAGATGCTATCCTTTGCAGTCTCACAAAGGTTTCTCGATCGGTCTAGGACGTTTCGCCGTCGCCGTTTCGCCGTCGCCGTTTCGCCGTCGCCGTTTCGCCGTCGCCGTTTCGCCGTCGCCGTTTCGCCGTCGCCGTTTCGCCGTCGCCGTTTCGCCGTCGCCGTTTCGCCGTCGCCCGTTTCGCCGTCGCCGTCGCCCGTTTCGCCGTCGCCGTTTCGCCGTCGCCCATTTCGCCGTCGTTAATTAAAAAATATAAATCAAAAGTTACAATTAAAATTTTATAATAAAATTAATAGTTTTAGAAGAAGAACAAAATGTAACCTAACCTATGGGAATTTTTTTTGGGATTTCAAACCCACTCACAATATGAGGCTGTTTCATTTATATAGTAAAAATTTATTACCAACTTAAAATGTTGCGATAATACAAAAAATTTCAAATGGAGTGAAATTTTTTCTCTCCGATTAGAATTTTTCTTTGAAATTCGTATAGATGGGGGTGTGATTAGTGGATATTAGTAATAAATATAATCAAAAAAATGGAAAATAACTCGTGTATTGCCAAAAAAGTGAAAAAATTAAATTTTTTTTGCCTTCCAATTTTAGGGGTGTGCATTCGAAAAGGAGGGTAATCCATCGTCAAATCCTACCCTTACGGGGCGCCGCTGCGCTCCGCTCCGCTCTGCACCCCTCCAGGGCGGATTTGACTCTGGTTACTAGGCTAAACATACTTGAAGCGCGACAGATCAAGAAAACTGGGATAAATGCAACCGGGATGTGAGAGAACCTCGAAATAGCATTAAAAAGTGTAGTTGCGGTATGGGGCAGTAAACTATTACGTTTCCAATTTTAGGGGTGTGCATTCGAAAAGGAGGGTAATCCATCGTCAAATCCTACCCTTACGGGGCGCCGCTGCGCTCCGCTCCGCTCTGCACCCCTCCAGGGCGGATTTGACTCTGGTTACTAGGCTAAACATACTTGAAGCGCGACAGATCAAGAAAACCGGGATAAATGCAACCGGGATGTGAGAGAACCTCGAAATAGCATTAAAAAGTATAGTTGCGGTATGGGGCAGTAAACTATTACGTTTCGAATTTTAGGGGTGTGCATTCGAAAAGGAGGGTAATCCATCGTCAAATCCTACCCTTACGGGGCGCCGCTGCGCTCCGCTCCGCTCTGCACCCCTCCAGGGCGGATTTGACTCTGGTTACTAGGCTAAACATACTTGAAGCGCGACAGATCAAGAAAACCGGGATAAATGCAACCGGGATGTGAGAGAACCTCGAAATAGCATTAAAAAGTGTAGTTGCGGTATGGAGCAGTAAACTATTACGTTTCCAATTTTAGGGGTGTGCATTCGAAAAGGAGGGTAATCCATCGTCAAATCCTACCCTTACGGGGCGCCGCTGCGCTCCGCTCTGCACCCCTCCAGGGCGGATTTGACTCTGGTTACTAGGCTAAACATACTTGAAGCGCGATAGATCAAGAAAACCGGGATAAATGCAACCGGGATGTGAGAGAACCTCGAAATAGCATTAAAAAGTGTAGTTGCGGTATGGGGCAGTAAACTATTACGTTTCCAATTTTAGGGGTGTGCATTCGGAAAGGAGGGTAATCCATCGTCAAATCCTACCCTTACGGGGCGCCGCTGCGCTCTGCACCCCTCCAGGCGGATTTGACTCTGGTTACTAGGCTAAACATACTTGAAACGCGACAGATCAAGAAAACCGGGATAAATGCAACCGGGATGTGAGAGAACCTCGAAATAACATTAAAAAGTATAGTTGCGGTATGGGGCAGTAAACTATTACGTTTCACCCCCCAAAAATCGCGTAAAAACAAAAAATAATCTTTTATAAATAATCAAAATAATTTAATAAAACTTCAATTGTAACTTTTGATTTATATTTTTTAATTAACGACGGCGAAATGGGCGACGGCGAAACGGCGACGGCGAAACGGGCGACGGCGAAACGGCGACGGCGAAACGGCGACGGCGAAGCGTCCCATTCCGTTCTCGATAGACTTTTAAGTCCAATAACACTCTATCTTAAACTTCGGTGATGGGAGTAACGAATCAAACAGCAGTTTAAATGCTACTCTTTTTATTAAATTTTAATTACAATATTTATACACTTTCTTAATGCTAAATTATCACTTTTTTCTGATGAGTTTTTACCTCAATGCTAGATTTTAATTAAAAAGTTAAATGACCTGATGAGTAATGACATGTGGGATTTAAATGTGACCTACTTAAAGTACGTGATGGTGCATTTATGCTTTATTTGTACTTTTAAGTAGGTTTTTACAATTATACGTTTATTTTTAACTTGTGGTTATATACAGGATGGTTGGAAACGACAAACACAAAAAAAAGGTTTAATTTTTAATTAAACACTATTTGTTGATTGATTGCTTCTAAATATATTAATTGAACATCTGCTAATATTTGTAATTACTAAATAATCTTTTAAAATTCATTAGGGCGAGAATCGCTTGATTCCCATAAAGATAAAAAAATTTTTAAGAAATTTTTGTGACAGTTCGACTCAATTAAAATAGCTTGTGGTAGGCCATAAAAATTAATGGGTTTTGTTTAACTTATACAGGGTGGTTACTACAACATTGAGATAACATTTTTAATAACGTTGACGTTATTAGATTGCATGATAATCAGTCCAACGACGTATCTTTATCGTTATTTTTAACTGTTGGCGTTATATTAATAAACATGGTTAAGTTTAACATGTATCATAACAGATTTGTCCAAACGTGGTACCATGATGTATCTCATCATAACGTTTATCGTTAACAGATATACGTTATATTTATGTACAAGTTATTATAACACGAGATGATCGGGAGTAATCGTTTCAATTGAGACAGCGTCACTTATATTATACACTACTGTGCAAAAGTCTGCGACCACTTCATTAATTGCTATTTATAATTAATTAATCTCCATTTTACAGATTAAAATAATGAAATAGGTATTTGTACAAATGTAGTAAGAATTTTAAATTGCTTTGAGCACAGTTGTTACAAAAAATTTAAAAGAAACATAAATTTTACGATTGTCGGCACCTTGATCTCAAAATAGCACTTTGGTAATAAATGAAACAGATGGTTTGTAAAACCACAATTCGGTTAATATTTTGGTGTGAATTTTATATTTCCTAAACATTTGTTAAATATTCTTTCAGTTTGATTTAGTTTTTCGTCTTGAAAACGTTATTTTGCCTTCAGTGCGTATTTAGTTTGTGCGTTTTATTTAAATTATTTAAAATTTTTTTAAAAGACAGTTTTTAAACAACTTTTTAAACAGTTTTTATAAATACTGAAATAAAATTAATTCGTATATGACTTTCGATTTCTTTTATTAAATGTTCTATAATAAATTTATGCAAATTAATTAAGTGGCCGCAGACTTTTGCACAGTAGTGTATATGAGTAACAAAGAAAACAAATTTTCAAGACAAAACTGATCAAGACATAAACGAAAAGTTTGCATTTCTGCTCAGTTATAATTAATAAATCCGTCCTAGAAGAAAAACCGACCACTTTACATTCGTATTAAATAAATGAATACAGATAAAACTTTTGTTTTTTACATTTTTTAATGACTATTTACACAAAAAATAATAAAATTTTTTTTACGTAGTAGTATAAAATTTTCGCACTTTTTGATTAACCCCTTTCATTAAGGTTTGTACATCATCAATGCTGAAGGAATCCGCAGATTTTTTGTACTTTTTATTAAACATATCAAAACAATATCAATGTCAGTTGTTACCCTTTTGGTATTTTTAAATTTTTGTTTAATTTGGGCCCAATATTTTTCAATTTGACGAAGTTCGGGGTGACTTGCTCTATGCAGATACTCATTGTTTGTTGTGATAAACCTAAATTGAACTATCACCAACACAACTTTGATAGCACCCATGCCCTGAAAACAAAAGAGTACCCAGCACCTTTATTTCCAAGGCGACCCGACCCCAGTTTTTCTTTCACCCTGTTTCATGAAAGGTTGAAATTCATGTACCAAGTGCATTGCTAAATGTATTTGTATACACACTCCTTGTAATTAGTTTTTACTGTTAGGAGTGTGTCTAAATCTTTAAATCTTTAAATAAATAAATCTTTTGACAACCTGAACATTTTCACAAAATTTCCACTTGGTAGCTGAAAGGGATCTGTCGTGTCTCTTATAACTCGCCGCCGCATTCATTAAAATTCATTTTTACAAGTAAAATGAAACGTTAATTATAATTATTTACAAAAAAAGTGATTTAAAATGCCTTTGTTGTAAACGCGCTATATCATTCGTAATGAACATATCAATAATTCCGTCTAAAGCCATATTTATTGTTCATGTACCACGGCTGATGTTAAACTAAACAGCTACTCTTAACAGACCACTGTAGTTTACTCGTTGAAAAATTTTACCTGGAAGAATAACGACGATTGCTATGCAAATAACGTCATGTTGGAGATACAGGGTCCCATATTTAACGTGATTGTAATGTTTTACCTGTTATCGATAACGTTAGACGTTTAGTTATCAGATACGTAGTAAGAATTTGTTATATTTAACATTTTGGATACATAGTTGGACTGAATAATTATAATATAACATCTATTCTAAAATTTAAAAAATCAGGAAAAGCACTTTTATTAAATTGCAGGACATATAAAATCATTTTTGAAATAATCAAATCAGGCAATGGTCTACCCAATTTTTTAATTTTAATATTTTCCTCCAGTCAACATGAGCAATTGCTTAAAATGTTATTAATTTTATTCATTATTAAATTAATATGTATTAACAAGTTTAATTAACTTCACTGATAATAAATTATCAGTCAAATTATTTTTATAACTCAACGCGGTATTAATAATTGCACAAAATGAAATCAGAGATATAGGAGGTAGCCTCATAAGAACACTCGGTGGGTGTAGGTAGAAGGCTATCACGTACCCATATGCATCCCGCTACAATTACAGTAGTGTCCAGGAGTTGCGTAGCCACATTGAATTGGCTCGGTGTTGATAATTTATCTTATTGTAAAGTGTACATTTGTTTACGCTTAAAAGTGAGAAAAATATTTAAGATTAAACAATTTTTAAACAAAATTAAATATTTTTTGACAATTAAAAAAAATATTTAAGGCCGGTTTGCCCAGCTAGTGCCATGGCTCTTTGGCTCATTATAACGAGCCGCCACTGGTTAACATTTCAGATCTTTGATTAATTAGCTTTAATTGGTAATCTCTTGCAACATTCAAAATTAAATTTAAATCTAAAATTTTATATTTTATTGGTAAAACCGGGCGTGGTTTACATGATTTGAGTTTTCTAAATAGATAGTTCAGATTTTATCACCATTTATGTCCCAACCAAATTCTTGCTTATTATTAGTTAATTAATCTATCCAAAGATAACCAAGTTACTTTTGGTTCCTCACAAAAAGACCATTTTAGTAGTATTCGATAGTTTAGTGTTAACGGATAATGAAAAACTGCACGTTAATTATTTCCGAACATTTGAAAATTCCGCGAATATCGCAAATAAAATTAGCAAAATGGCTGCCGGAACAGGAGTAGTTTTTTGTGTGGTTTTATATTACAAACTATCACAACCAAGCCGTTTCTCGCCAGCATGAATTCTTAAATGGTTTCGTAACATTGATTTATGCGCACATTTATAATCACAAATTTCACAACCAAAAGGTTTCTCACCGGTATGAGTTCTTAAATGCTTTTTTAAATCACTACGTAACACACATTTATAGCCACAAATTTCACAACCGAAAGGTTTCTCGCCGGTATGAGTTTTTAAATGCTTTAATAAACTTGACCGTTGTGAACATTTATAGTCACAAATTTCACAATCGAAAGGTTTTTCGCCGGTATGAATTTTTAAATGGTTTTTTAAATTCGAACGTTGTGAACATTTATAGTCACAAATTTCACAACCGAAAGGTTTTTCGCCGGTGTGAATTTTTAAATGGTTTTTTAAAGTTAAACGATGTGAACATTTATAATCACAAATAACACACCTGAAAGGTTTCTCGCCGGTATGAGTCCTTAAATGACTTTTTAAATTTGTTTTTTGTGCACATTTGTATTCACAAATATTACAACCAAAAGGTTTCTCGCCGGTGTGAGTTCTTAAATGCATTTTGAGGGTTCTACTTTCTGAACATTTATACACACAAATATCGCAACTAAACGGTTTCTCGCCGGTATGAGTTTTTAAATGGCTTTTTAAACTTGAACTTCGTGAACATTTATAGTCACAAATTCCACAACAGAAAGGTTTCTCGCCGGTATGAATTTTTAAATGGTTTTTTAAAGTTGAACGATGTGAACATTTATAGTCACAAATAACACAACAGAAAGGTTTCTCGCCGGTATGAGTTCTTAAATGATTTATGAGGGCTCCACTTTCTGAACATTTATACACACAAATATCGCAACTAAACGGTTTATCGCCGGTATGAGTTCTTAAATGACTTTTTAAATGTGTTCTTTGTGCACATTTATATTCACAAATATTACAACCAAAAGGTTTCTCGCCGGTATGAATTTTTAAATGGTCTTTTAAAGTTGAACGATGTGAACATTTATAGTCACAAATAACACAACTGAAAGGTTTCTCGCCGGTATGAGTTCTTAAATGACTTTTTAAATGTGCATTTAGTGCACATTTATATTCACAAATATCACAAATAAACGGTTTCTCACCGGTATGCGTCCTTGAATGTATCACTAAATGTGATTTGCTTGCACAATTTAGGTTACAAACATCACATATAAATGATTTCCTGACCTTATGAGCCCTTAAATGACGTATTAAAGTTTGTTTAAGAGCAAATTTATAACCACAAATTGCACACTCGAAAAAATTTGAACAATTCAGCGTTACATCTGTAGTGTCGGTATCTTCTTTAATGTCAATGGAATGATGCAAATCTTCTAAATTAAATTTAACATCTTCCACCTCTTCTGATTTAATTTTGTAATTGCTAATTGAATTATATGGAGTCTCCAAAGATTTACCTTGGTTTTCCATAATTTGTGACTCCTCCGAGGGTAGCACTTGAGCAGCAAATAAATGGGTAACTGGTTCCATTTGAAGGATGAGCACTGTAACTATATAGAATCACTTTTCTTAATCAAAGGCGTTTATTATATTGTTATGTAATCGATTTAGATAACTAGTGCTACAATTATCCACGCAATTATCTAGAAAAATGGCGACATTCATAGCATAAGATGGAAACTCCCATGTTAAGGAAAAAATCCGTCTTTCAGCGCCATCTCTCCGCTAGAGTGCACTGTTTTGGTACCCGCTTGGAGGCTTCTTGTTTGAAAATATAAATTTTTTTAAAGTTGCGAATGATTTCCTCGATATCTCGATAAGTTTTATAAAGCCTTCGAGTAATACAGTGGCTCTCAAAATTGAAGGCACACCCGAAACTCGATGATAAAACGCTGCATTTTTTCCGAACTAATAATTCCCGGGAACGGTAACGGCAACGGGAACGGTAACGATAAGGTAAACAGAAAAACGATGACAATAGCATTCGATGCACAATTGACCGGTAAGCAAACGATAAGCTGTCGGTAAATTAGAAAACTAATATCAAGAAATAATAGTAAATAATTAGAAAACTAATAATAAACTAATACATAACCACAGAATATACATAATTATCGATAATAATTATAAGGGAGTGACTTGTCGTACGTCGAAAGGTACTTGCGCAGTTGCGTCTTTTTTGTACTTTGACAAAATTCGAATAATTTTCAATCGTATTTAAAATATCAAATTTTATTTCCGCGCAAGTTGGCGCATACTCAGTTTCACCAGATTATTAATTTGTGTTTATCAGTGTTAATTTATTAATTGTTATTGGTTCCTTGCTGGTTTGGTTTCGAATAAGTAAATTTGCTTAACAGATAGTAAATTATTATTTATTTCTTAGCATTCACCATCAGGTTATTGAAAATTTTTACCTCTAACCTGACTTTTATCAAAACCAAAACAAATCTTGAAGACGAACGGAGGAAGTTGTAAATTCAAAAACTTTGACGATGTTTTACAATAAATTATTACTAATTATGTAAGTTCTTAACTTTTCTAATAAATTTTTTTTAATGTAATTTAATTTCTTAGCAACTTTTTAAACAGCTTCCACATAATCGGAAACTTCTTGGTGACATTTATACAAAGAAGTTCTTGCAAGTGAAAGTTAATAAACATATTATGCTTACTTATTTTTATTTATACTTAATTTCACTACTACTTTTCTACTTGCATATATTTATAATTATAAAAACCAATTAAAATTAATAAAACAAGCGTGCAATAAAAATTATTTTACCATTTTTTTGTTATTTATTTCTGTAATTTTAGCTAAGAAGTACTTTAAACTTTTATGCTACATTATAAAAAAGTTAATTGATATACTATGTGCGTATGCTTAAAACTTCCCGCTCGGTCAAATCTTTATCGGACATAATATTTTGGATTTTATTCCATGACGAATTGCAATTCTTAAAGGTTTCCAAAAACCATTCCAAACTTTCTTCGTCTACCCGAATCAATGTAATCATAGCCACAATACTGCTCTCACCATTAGGTACCATCTACATTTAAAATAAGATAGAGAGATGGTTCGATGTTCAATAATTTATAAGTTGCATCTATGCAGATGAACTCCGGGCATGCTGACAGCGAAGAAATCATTAAACATCATCGTTGTCCAGTAACAGGTGAGAGCCTGCGCCTGCAAAATTAAATCAAAATAAGTAGGTAAGTTAATTTTTAAAAATGCAACTTGCCAAAATTAGATTATGTTTTGTTACATACAGCTTGAATGTTGTTTTTTTCCATTCTCTTTCCATTTGTTGCAGGTTTTTAACGTCCTTCGATGTGATGCATTTATTAAGCCGGTTCTCTAAATCAGCACATAGCATAATATGTTTATTAACTTTCATTTGCGATAACTTCTTTGTATAAATGTCACCAAGAAGTTTCCGATTATGTGGAAGCTGTTTAAAAAGTTGCTAAGAAATTAAATTACATTAAAAAAATTTTATTAGAAAAGTTAAGAACTTACATAATTAGTAATAATTTATTGTAAAACATCGTCAAAGTTTTTGAATTTACAACTTCCTCCGTTCGTCTTCAAGATTTGTTTTGGTTTTGATAAAAGTCAGGTTAGAGGTAAAAATTTTCAATAACCTGATGGTGAATGCTAAGAAATAAATAATAATTTAATATCTGTTAAGCAAATTTACATATTCAAAACCAAACCAGCAAGGAACCGATAACAATTAATAAATTAACACTGATAAACACAAAATTAATAATCGGGAGAAACTGAGTATGCGCCAACTTGCGCGGAAATAAAATTTGATATTTTAAATACGATTGAAAATTATTCGAATTTTGTCCAAGTACAAAAAAGACGCAACTGCGCAAGTACCTTTCGACGTACGACAAGTCACTCCCTAATTATAATAATAAGCAACAAAAATAACCTAAAATTTTAAATTTCATTACAAAAATGTCGTATCAATACCCCGAACTGCGAACTGGATCACGATCCAGCAGTGGGCGTTAAGCTTACACCGGCAGACTAGCGAGCGGGAAACCGTGGTTCTATACCTAGTCGCGCCGGATATACTGCTGTGATCTTCAAGCCCAATATAAATCTGTGGGCTATGGGGAAGGCAACGGGAAACCACCCCATTAAATTTCTTTCCCTAGTTAAGTCATCTTGACTTCGGTCAAGTTGATAACCAACGTTCGCTGAGCGGATACGGTACTTTAAGAAGAAGAAGAAGTTGTATTTGAGAAACCGTCAATTGAAATTCAGATTAGTCAATTGTAATTCAGATTAGTTGACTATAATGTCAGGAAGCGTAAAGGTTATTCAAAATTGTGAATATTTTTTTGTTTGGAATAAATGAATTAACCAATCAGTGATGAGTTACAGCGATCAGGCGGACAATATTCATTTATTATTTTCATCAGTATGCTTCTTATAACGTTTTCTTACAATAATATGACTTCTTCTCGGAACAGTTTCAATTGAAATTCAGATTTGTCAATTGTATTTGAGAAAACATCAATTGTAATTCAGTTTAGTTATGTTTATTTCAGAATGCGTTACGGCCTGGACGCCGCGCCGTAACAACGATAAGTATATTTTGCATAAAAAAGTATCGCACCAACGTGTGAAGAAAAGTCTCATCTATCTTATGACCACTAATAAATGTAAACAACATATCAGGACTATGCGATATTTACCATGATGGAGTGACAAAAACCCGTAATGCCGCATATGAATATTTATGCAAATAAAGCTCACATTAAATTTATAGATCTTACGATCTCTTCTTTTTTTTGTAAATTGTTTTACATGTTATGTAATATATTTACGGTTTCCTATTATTGGGTTATACCTGTTGGAAATAAAGTTTATTATTATGATTATTATTAATAGTAATTCGGAAAGGGTTACTTGTAATTCAGAAAAATTATTTAAAAAATATGTCAAATATTTGGCTCACGGTCAAAGAGTATATTTGTATTGTACTTAGGGGTCGATTGGCTGCAAGAGCCTTTCAGAACTGCGACCAGTATTGATCTTTTGTTCATTACCCTGCTAATTAGGAGTTCAGGAATTCAATTTTTCTGGCAAAACATAATATATTCCTGAGAGGTTTTTGTTGCACCTCATTGGGTGTTAGTTGTGTCTGTCCCAAATATTTTAGCCTGGATCGGGCTAAGGCATCGCAGCTACAGAGAATGTGTTCGGCCGATTCGGTTTCCGATTCACAGAGTCTGCATATGTCATCGTCCTCCATTCCCATTTTCTTGAGGTGATATCTCACCTGACAATGTCCGGTCAGCAACCCCGTGATGAGCCTGATTTCGTTCTTTGATAGTAGAAGAAGCTTTTTAGCTTCTGCAGTCGAATACTCTATAAATTTCTTCGCCTATTTTTGACCTGGTGTACTATGCCATAGGGTTTTTTTGTTCTCTGCTTCCCACTTCCGGACCTCCAACCCCCTGTGTGTCTTGGACAATCCACAGAATGGTTCGGGCCCAGTCGGGGCAGCCCTTGAGCCTGATCTAGCCAGTTTATCGGCTATCTCATTACCCTCAATTCCCTCATGACCCGGCACCCAGTGGAGGGCAATTTTATTGCCCTTGGCCAGTTTCTTGAGGGATTGTCTGCATTCCCATGTGGACAAAGACTCAAAGCTATTTGCTTTGAGTGCCTTTATCGCAGCTTGGCTGTCAGACATTATATTGACTTTTTTGCCCTTAATGTTCCTTCGCAGGCATTCATGGGCACATAGTGCAATTGCAAGTATTTCAGCTTACATAATTGTGGAATAGGTTCCTAAGGCTATAGATGCCTCATATTTTGGGCCATATATGCCTATGCCTGTTCCCTGTTCAGTTTTTGATCCATCTGTGTACCAGTTGGAGGATTTTGTATCCACTTGTATTTTATGACATCTAGCCGTAGTTCGGTCTTGAATGATGACCTCAAACGGTGTTTCAAAATCAAAGATTTTCGGAATGATATGCGAAGGTTTTTCAAACAGATCTGGCTGTAAGAAGTCCAGTATCTTTAGGTGACCTGTCTTGTCTCCTGGTTTGAATTTCTTGACTTGGGTAATTTTTATGGCAGCTTGTATGGCTTCCCTTTTAACTCGTAGGTGAAGAGGTGGCAGATCTAAGAGTGCCTCCATAGCCGCGGTTGGGGTTGTGCGCATAGCCCCTGTTATACCCAGACACGCTAGCCTTTGCAATTTCTGCAACCTGCTTTGTGTCGTGATTTCGTTAGTTTTTGTCCACCACACGAGCGATGCGTATTATGTGACAATGGGTCTAATTATTGATGTATATGACCAATAGATCATTTTTGGTCTTAGTCCCCAGGTCCTTCAAAAAGTTTGCGACAAGCCCAAAAGGTTACTGTTGCTTTGGAAAGAATTTTATCCATGTGTGGCTTCCAGGTGAGTTTTGCATCCAGGGTTACCCCCAGATATTTTACCTCTCCGGAAAAGGTATCGATAGACCCTGTAGCTGTGGAGCTCTTAGGTTTATCTTTCTACGCTTTGTGAATGGAACTATAATGGTTTTTGAAGGATTCACTGTAAGTTCTTCCTTTTCGCACCATTCTTTTATTTTGCTTAGGGCTGTTTGCATTAGGTTTGAAATTATGCCTTCATGCTTGCCCCTGTTTATAATGACAATGTCGTCCGCATATCCTAGTACGCAAAATCCATCGTCAGTTAATTTCTTCAGTAGGTCGTCTACCACGATGGACCACAGAAGAGGTGATAGCACCCCACCTTGTGGGCATCCCCTTGCCGCGGCCACCGAGATTTCCTCCCCTCCTAAGGAAGCCGTTACTATTCGGCTTTCCAGCATTGATTCTATCCAAGTTATCGTGGGTGCCTCAATGCTGTGTCTTACGGCGGCTGTTTTTATAGATTTATTTGAGGTGTTATCAAAGGCACCCTCTATATCTATAAATATTCTGACCGTATTTTCTTTTGTTTCGAGAGATTTTTCAATCTCTCTTACAAGGTGGTGAAGTGCATCCACCGTACCTTTGCCTGTTTGGTAGGCAAATTGATTTCTATGAAGCGGCATCCTTTTGAGGGATTCGCTTCTTATATAGTTATCAACAATTTTCTCCATCGTTTTGAGGAGAAAGGAGGATAGGCTGATTGGGCGATAAGATTTAGCCTCTTCAGGAGGCCTTCTGCCCGCTTTTGGTATAAATGCCACTTTCACCCTCCTCCATGATGTGGGTATATATCCCATTGCATAACTAGCTTTGTATATTTCTGTTATGCATGGAGCGATGAAATCTATTCCTTTTTGGAGTAGGGCCGGAAAGATTCCGTCCCATCCAGGTGATTGTAGGGCTGAAAACTATTTATTGCCCATTTTACTTTTTCCAAAGTAAAGATTTTTCTTGCTAACCCTGCTGGAATGTAGATTTCCATTAGCTGGGGATATTTCGTGCATCTGGTTTGTTGTCGCCATTACCGTGGATCCAGGAAAGTGTGTTTTTAGCAACACATTTAAACTTTCCCCGATGTTCTCAGTATAAGCACCGTTGGACTGTTTTATAAGTCCAATAGTATTTGAGTGGTCTATAGACAGAGCCTTCTGAATGCGCGCTGCTGGGGCCGTTTTATCGATTTATTATTTATTACTATATTCCTATACTATACTCCTTTTACTATTACTATACTCCTCTTGCCCCCCTCCGTTGGAAGTTCGACCACGGCGGATGCCAGGTCCCTGGTGTTGAATTCTGGAATGGGAACAAAGTTAATATCTTTTCTGAGCAATAGTGCTGCTCTTGGATTTCCATACCTGTAATCGGCAAGGACATAAGATGTGCTTTCAGGGAGTCCCTTGATTTTGTCTCCATTTATCTAGGGCTCTTGTATTAGCGCTATGGAGATTTGCTTCTTTATAAACCTCCAGTATAAGGCACTCGAGGATGCCTTTGAGTGCTGGAGGTTTATTTGGATACACTTCACTTTGGGGGCTCTTTTCTCGCCCCTTTCTGCTCCGATTTTGGGCGTTCTTTCTTACCGCTTACTTTTTTCAGCGGTTTTTCAGCGTTTGCAGCAGTGCCCGGCCCACTTCCCCTATTGCCCGTATTGGGCACTTTGGGGCGCGTACCGGAGCTTCCCTGCTGCCCTCTTTGGGCAGAGTGGGGTGTACCTACACAGGTGCTTGCTGCAGATGTTGAAGCATCTGCATCTGGCCCCGTAATAGTTTTGGGCTTTTCTTGTTTGCCCTTTTTCGGGCGGAGCTGAATCTGCCCAAATCTATAGCCGATACTGTAGTTCAGCTTTTTAAGATTTTCAGTTGACTGAGTGTCAACTGATAGAGTTACCTCTAGAGATTGGCCGGATGCAACTTTGCGTATAATCCGCCAACTTGAGGCAATAAGGTCCTCATTTTGGGCTTCCATGAGACCCAGAATTTTTTCATCCGTGTAATCTTGGCTTCCTGGTATGTATCCCACAAGAATCTCTGTGTAAGGCATTTCTGCCTCTGACACGATCTTCAGTATGGCGCCATCCCAGGGTTTAAGTTCGGCCTCTAGGCCCTTTATCCATTCGGCTGTGGCTGCATTGGTACACGTGATACCGAGCCAGCCTGGTCTTTTGTGGATTTGTTGGAATTGTGGCTTTGTAGCAGCCAATTTTCCTTTCTCCATTATATTATCCAATGTTGCTTCCTGAATGGCTTCAAGTTGTTCCATAGTCAGGAGCTCTTTTGGATATAAGGAATGCATGATTCCTATCTTAACCCCGGTTAAGGCCTGGCTGAAGGTAGGTTTAGTCACCCCATCAGGTGCCGCCCCATCCTCATCAGTCCTTGCCCGCTTTTTATCACGGGCTTCCGGGGTACTGCCATCCGATCTGTTTTTTTGGCAGTTTTAGGATTATATCCTACACGGGCAAGTTCCCTGGCTTTATCAGCCGGTTGACCCATTTGGATTAAGTATTTCATCCGCTTGCGAGCAGCTCCACTGAGCCTTTCCCTTTTAGCCTTTATTTGTAGGCTTTGTAGGGCTGTGTTGACTTCTTCATCGCTGCTCGCGAGAAGTACCTCCTCTGTTCTTTGGTCTGGATTTTCACCCAGTTCCATAGTTATTATCTCCTCAGCCTTTTGGCCAGAATTTTCATCCTGCGCCATAGACTTTAGGATTGAGTTAAGGCCTTGATGGGCCTCTGTTGTTGACTCTGTTGAGGGCGAGTCTCCCTTTGTTTTTATTTGTATTTTCTTCATGTTGATCACACGAGAAGCTGGGGAAAATTATCCCACAGGATAATTACCACAGGGAGGCTATATAAAACCGAGACAGCGCCGGGTGCTCGGAGTTCGCATATTAGAGACTGGGATTACCTTCCCAGCCATACAGTCTTGGCATATGCTGTTCCACCGTGACTTTAGGGTTTTTATAGAGGATTTCTCCTTGCGAGTCAGGCGATTAAGCCCATCCCCCCGCGATGTTCCTTTCCGCAGCGTACCGGCACCTCGCCTATTGTCCTTACCATCCTTATCACTTCCGATAATCCTATAACATTCCATTTCACTTTGTTCAGTTCAGATTCGAGTTCTATAAGCTTATCATCCGTTGCTAATGTTCTTATATTGAATGTTGCCACGTATACTAGGCTTTTCTTTATTCTTCTTGTCTTCTCTTCTTTCATCGAGTTTTTGCCTCGCCTAGAAACCCTGAGGCGGACTAATTTAGAATCAATGTGAGATTCTAAGAAATCATCTCTACTCACCTGGGGTATTTGTGTTTTAAAAATCGACAACATACATTTCGCATATGGGGGGTTGTTAGGCTTAACTCGCCACGCTGCGCTGGCCAGACAGGTTGGCGAGTGCATTTTTAACCTTTGCTAGGTATTTATTCAGCCGCTCCTAACATGGAGAACCGTCGCTGTTTGTAGCCGCTCATTCTGAGTCAGACGTTACTTTTGTACCTGTTGGTCCGCGGGAGGTATTTGATTTCCCTCCTAACTCTCATATCTGAGGGGCATTCCCCTTTCCGCCACACGGGGACGCGACCTTTAGGGGTTTCAGGTTCCCCCGAGGAATGGGCCCAATTATTTTATTAAATTAAATACGTTCCAAATAAACTAACCATATAACATTAAGATATATAATGAATTCAGAAATGTATTTGAACATATCGACACCCCCAAGGAACAAAGCCGTAACTCATTTTTACCTATTTTGCAGGAGAGCCAATTGAAAGTTTCAAAAAGTTAAAAAATGAGAGCGGTCGTCGGACCGTCCACAGAAGCTATGCTTCTTACGCACAGAGCAAACCATAATAGATCCTTGAAGGCCATAGTTGTTCGGCCTTCGGCTTCACAGGGCGAACCATAACAGATCCGTGAAGGCCATAGTTGTTTGGCCTTCGGCCTCACAGGGGGAGGACCATAATAGATCCGTGAAGGCCATAGTTGTTCAGCCTTGGACTTCACAGAGCGGACTATAATAAATTCGTGAAGGCCATACTGCCGTCATAAGTAAGAAGGCAGTAAGTCCACATTTGATAGTTTCGAGAAAAACGCAAAAAACTAATCCTAAACTAAACCAAAACCTAAGTTTTTGCGATTTTTTTAATTTTTCATATCGGTTTTATTTCAAATTTTAAAAACTTTTGCAAAATCTGATTACAGATATAGATGCGGTTTTTTACGCTGATTTCAAAAATATAAAAAACTCAATTTCGAAAAAAATGGATTTACTGCCTTATTACTTATGACGGCAGCATAGTTGTTCGGCCTTCCAGGGCGGACCATAATAGATCCGTGAAGGCCATAGTTGTTCGGCCTTCGGCTTCACAGGGCGGACCATAATAAATCCGTGAAGGCCATAGTTGTTCGGCCTTCGGCCTCACAGGGCGGACCATAATAGATTATATTTATATGCCTTCAGCTGTCTTGACTGCTAGTCCGTGATTGCCAGTGGTTGTTCGGCCTTCGGTCTCACAAGGGGAGGACCATAATAGATCCGTAAAGGCCACAGTTGTTCGGCCTTCGGCCTTTTTGTGAAAACTTTTTAAAATTTTTTCGACGTTTTTTGCCGACCCACGAAAAGGGGGAGGGGAATTTTTTTAATTTTTTTAGTTTTGTCAAAAAACTATTTTCCCTAAAAACCGGTTGGAGGTTGAGGCGGCGGGGGCGGCGGGGGTTTGGGGGCGGTTGCCACATCCGCCCCCCATCCATAGCCACCATTCCCAGGGTCCTAGCCCTCTCGGTACCGGAGTTATGCTTGCTCCCACTTGCTTTTGAGAACACGGGTCGGGTCGGGTGTGGTCGGGTCGGCCTCCAACTTGCTTATAAAACTACGGATCGGCCTCCCACTTGCCTTTCAGGAACACGGGTCGGTCTTCGGCCTTCCTTCTTCTTCCTCAAGTGCCATATCCGGTCTCCCGGACGTTGGCGACCTCTCTCCTATGTATGTGTTGTGCGTTTGAAGTATTATCACACACATAGGGGACCTACTGCTTAACGCGGGCTCCGAACCGCGGGAAGTGTATACACTTCATCTCCAGAGAGGCTTTTCCAGGCAGATTACACCTCGGTGGTTTGCCATTGCCTTCCGAGGGGAGACGGTCAGAATAAAGTTTTTCTGAGCCCGGAATCGAACCAGGCATTCAGCTTTAGCAGCAACGCACTTAACTGCTTTAGCTGACGACCGTCTCTTCGGCCTCCCACTGGCATTTAAGAATACGGGTCGGCCTTCGGCCTCCAACGTGCTTATAAGAATACGGGTCGGCCTTCGGCCTCCCACTTGCTTTAGAGAACACGGGTTGGGTCGGCCTTCGGCCTCCCACTGGCATTTAAGAATACGGGGCGGCCCTCGGCCTCCAACTTGCTTATAAGAATACGGGAAAATTTTTTCGACGTATTTTGCCGACCCACGAAGAGGGAGAATGGGGGGGGCGGGAATTTTTAAATTTTGTTAGTTTTGTCAAAAAACTAAAACTAGCTTCAAAATTTTTGAAAAATAAAAATTTTGAAAATTTTTTTGACGTTTTTTGCCGACCCACAAAAAGGGGAGGGGGGTTTTAATTAAAAAAAAAAAGTTTTAATTTTTTTAGTTTTGTCAAAAACTATTTTCCTAAAAACCGGTTGGAGGCGGCGGGGGCGGCGTGTGGTCGGGGGCGGTTGCCTCCCACTTGCTTTAGAGAACATGGGTCGGGTCGGCCTTCGGCCTCCCACTGACATTTAAGAATACGGATCGGCCTTTGACTTCCAACTTGCTTATAAGAATACGGGAAAATTTTTTCGACGTTTTTTTCCGACCCACGAAAAGGGAGAAAGGGGGGGGCGGGAATTTTTTAATTTTGTTAGTTTTGTCAAAAAACTAAAACTAGCTTCAAAATTTTTGAAAAATAAAAATTTTGAAAATTTTTTTGACGTTTTTTGCCGACCCACAAAAAGGGGAGGGGGGTTTTAATTTAAAAAAAATGTTTTAATTTTTTTAGTTTTGTCAAAAAACTATTTTCCCTAAAAACCGGTTGGAGGCGGCGGGGGCGGCGTGGGGTCGGGGGCGGTTGCCACCTCCGCCCCCAATCCATAGCCACCATTCCCAGGGTCCTAGCCCTCTCGGTTCCGGAGTTATGGTGTTTGAAGGGAAGTTCGAAATTTGAAAGCCGCGGTCGAAATTTGTGTGACGAATTTCCGTTACATATTTCCGTTACCAATTTGTGTGACGAACGATTTTTTTCAGTTAACTGCCCGTGCGATACCCGTGCGATAAGAAGCATAGCTTCAAAAAAGCGATAAAAACGCTGAGTTACAACTTTGTTCCACTGATTATCTCTGTAAATATTTGTGGTAAATTAAAATTTTTTTTACCAAAAGAAAGATATTTTTGTCAGGATTACAGTGGTAGTCATAACTCAAATTTGTGGTAACTGCAGTTACGGCTTTGTTCCTTGGGGGTGTCGATATAATGATATTGACTAAATAAACCAAAGTGGTTTAATAATTTTAATTTTTTTTAAAACACAAAATTTTTTATTTTGTAGAAAAAAGAGGCGGTCGTCAGCTAAAGTGATTAAGTGCGTTGCTGCTAATGCTGAATGCCTGATTCGACTCCGGGTTCAGTAAAACTTTATTCTGACCGTCTCCCCTCGGAAGACAATGGCAAACCACCGAGGTGAAATCTGCCTGGTACAGCCTCTCTGGAGATGAAGTGTATACACTTCGCGCGGTTCGGAGCCCGCATTAAGCAGTAGGTCCTCTATGTATGTGATAATACTTCAAACGCACAACACATATGTAGGAGAGAGGTCGCCAACGTCCGGGGGACCGGATATGGCACATGAAGAAGAAGAAGAAGAAAAATTTTAATTTTTTCTTTCCTTTGTTAAAGAGCGAAATGTTTTCTGGAATTTATTTGGAAAACAAAATTATTTTTTGTACCTTTGTAAGTCGAGACGACAAATAGTATTAATCGAAAATGTCGAAAAAAATTTTCGCGGAAAAATCTTCGTTTGCTACACAAATACACATTTTTAGTGAGACAAGCGTCATGTGCCATTTGATTACGTGTGTTTTGATTGAAATTTTGCTAGATGGCGGAACGTGGTTGACGATAGACTAGTGAAACTCCTTTTTTCGCGGTTTTGTTGTATCAGTTTGCACGCAGCCTAAGTTCCATTAATTAGAGAGACACCACACTAGATGGCGCCCGGGGCAGAAACTATAAAATGGCATCAGTCACCATTTTGAATATTGGTAGTTTTAGCGCTCAGTAGCTGTGTTAAATGATTACAAGTAGTTTTTTATTTTTACCAATTATGGAAAAGGAAGGATCATTTTTGGGAATTCCAAATAATTCTACGGTAAGCAGTTATGAAGTTAAACAAGATGGGTTGGAAGATGTGAAATTTAATATAGAAGATTTGCATCATTCAATCGACATCAAAGAAGAGGATGAAACTGTACAACTAACCCAGAACAATTCAAATTTATTCGAGTGTGCAGTTTGTGGTTATAAATATACACGTAAGCAAGCACTAATACAGCATTTAAGAACTCATTCATTGTCATTTACTTGTGCAGTGTGCAAATATAAATGTGTTCGAAAATCACATTTAAGAAAACACTTAAAAATTCACAGGGCCAAGAAACCTTTTCGTTGTGAAATCTGTGACTATAGATGTTCACGAAGAGAAGATTTAAATGGTCATTTAAGAATTCATACCGGCGAAAAACCATTTAGTTGTGAAATTTGTGACTATAAATGTTCACATCGATCAAGTTTAAAAAGCCATTTAAAAATTCATACCGGCGAAAAAGATTTTAGTTGTGAAATCTGTGACTATAAATGTTCACATCGTTCAAGTTTAAAAAGCCATTTAAAAATTCATACCGGCGATAAACCTTTTACTTGTGAAATTTGTGACTATAAATGTTCACATCGTTCAAATTTTAAAAATCATTTAAAAATTCATACGGGTGATAAACCTTTTAGTTGTGAAATTTGTGACTATAAATGTTCACATCGATCAAGTTTAAAAAGCCATTTAAAAATTCATACCGGCGATAAACCTTTTACTTGTGAAATTTGTGACTATAAATGTTCAGACCGGTCAAATTTAAAAAGGCATTTAAAAGTTCATACCGGTGAAAAGCCTTTCAGTTGTGAAATTTGTGATTATAAATGTTCACTTCGTTCAAGTTTAAAAAGGCATTTAAAAATTCATAACGGCGAAAAACCTTTTAGTTGTGAAATTTGTGACTATAAATGTTTGCGACGTGCACATTTCAAAAGCCATTTAAAAATTCATACGGGTGATAAACCTTTTACTTGTGAAATTTGTGACTATAAATGTTCACGTCGATCAAGTTTAAAAAGCCATTTAAAAATTCATACCGGCGATAAACCTTTTCGTTGTGAAATCTGTGACTATAAATGTTCACGAAGAGAACATTTAAAGAGTCATTTAAAAATTCATACCGGCGAAAAAGCTTTTAGTTGTAAAATTTGTGACTATAAATGTTCACATCGTTCAAGTTTAAAAAGCCATTTAAAAATTCATACCGGCGATAAACCTTTTACTTGTGAAATTTGTGACTATAAATGTTCACAACGTTCAAATTTCAAAAATCATTTAAAAATTCATACGGGTGATAAACCTTTTAGGTGTGAAATTTGTGACCATAAATGTTCTCATCGTTCAAATTTAAAACGCCATTTAAAAATTCATACCGGCGAAAACCTGTTTTCTTGTGGAATATGCGACTTTAAATGTATCCAGAAATCAAATTTAAAAGTGCATTTAAAAAATCATACTGGCAAAAAAATAAAAAACAGCAAAACACAAGTTTGATTGTGAAATGTGTAAAGAGGGCTGGTTTAATAATAACATAATATTTATTCTATTTTCAATATTTACATCGATATGTAACAAATTAAGTCCTCTGTTAGATGTTTTACATATTGTACTGCCAGTAAAATACTGTCGTAAGTCGATCATCTTAATTTTTCAAGTCATGAATTTAAAGTCATAACTTCAAAATAAAATAGAAACTACTCATCACAGATTGGTGAATTGTCGTGTTATGGTCTCTTTTTTCTGAAATTGACCCATGGCGGTATTTATATAGATGCAGCATTATTTTATAAACTATTTAGTGACATAACTCAGAGTTTACAATTTTCGCCTTACAACAGTATTTTTACTGGGTGTGCGATATGTACAGTTATTATAATTTTTAATGTAGATACATAAATTAAATACAGGATAAAAATTTAAAAAATCTTATTATTATTTTTCAATGTATATGAAATGTCGGGTACCACTGTTGGGTATTTTTGAAGTTCTGGAAACTGCTTCATATGAATTTGGGCGCAAGTTGCGTCCCGCGGTCACTATTTTCGAAGGTTTTTAAAGTGGTCAGAAATAGGTACGGGTAAATTGCGTCCCGAACGAGGTAATACCCAACCTCGGCCACGCCCACCATATATTTAGTGTAATTTTCGATTCTTTTAGGTGTGAATTCGATTTGAAGGTTGTTGTTCCATTGTCAAAACCTACCTACGGGCCTTCCGCTCCGCTCCATTAGGCTCTCCGGGCGGTTTTATTTATTATATTAATCCACCCCAACCGAGATTTTAGAAAAGCGGGATCCTAGAAATAATTAACGGTGTTGCCATTTCAATATCGTACTACCTATTTTTCTATATTATATTTCTTGATTATATACTATATATTGAAACAAGATCCAGTACCAATGTGCAAGTATTGAAAATCAAAAATATTGTTATTTCAATGGTGGCACACCAAGCAAATACAGGAGAACCATCGTGAGGGTTAATTTCACCCCCCCCCCAGCAATCCGCCACTGTCTAAAACTTACGAAGGCATTTCAATACAGCAAGAAACGCTACTTTGTGAACTAAACTTTTTGGAAAAATAAATCCCCGTTTTCACTTTTAGGTGATTGTATTTTAATTTTAAAAAGCTAATACATAAATTTTTCAACAATACAATAACTTTAAAAATCAATAAACAAATATATTTATAGAAAAAAAATTTTGTAATAATAGTTGTAGTACCCTGTATTGTAAAACGATCAAAACATTTTAAACTTCCATACAGCATAAAGAATAAAGAGATTACAATTAACCTTACTGACCATATTGCCGATGGGACGAAATTTGCCCGTATCCTTGACCGTGGGACGCAATTTACCGTCACCGATGCATTTGGTAGCCCCTGGATTAACTACCTTTGGTGTAATAATAATATTGATATAGTTTAAATAATACTTTTTAATAAATATTGCTGTGTAATTCCTTAAGCAATCTGCACCACCCTGGTTTTGTCAGGCGCCAACTTTCAAAGTGAAAGTAAAATTTATAAATAGAATTTTTAATCTTCGGGTGTTACAAATTACTCAGAAATTCACAATTCTTGTCCCTTTAGTTTAGCTCAGTCTTGGAAACTCGACTCAAGGTGTAGTAGGTTTTGAATAAATTCAAAGCCTTCTGCTTTCCAATAGCAGTTTTAAATGTTTATTAATAAAATGTTGTTTATAAAGTAAAATAATTGCAAAAATGTTTATTAATTCAATGACGAGGATAGTGCTATAATTTAGTCACGTCCTATCGTAAAATGTTGAAGACAAAAATGTAAATTTTAAATAATAAAGTTTTCTTATACCTGAATTTCAATCCACCCTGTATGTAAATAGGGTCTGCGCACAAACACAATTTTATCGCACGGTCACTTTACGGCGTTTCACTGAACTTGCTTCTTGTTGATCGCGTTGTTGACAAGGTTTCGCTTCTGTTTCGTTATCATGCGGAGTTGATTTAATTGTTGACACCTGTTGATTTTGAGTATCGTATTCGTGGAGTGCCAGTGAATATTAGTTGATATTAATTTCCAGTTATAAGAAGGTGAGTCACACTTTTAACTCGTTGGTTGTGTAGTTGTTTACTGAAAGGTAGCCATTTGTAAATTTTTGTTATCTAGTTTTGATAAACTTCGAGTTGGCCGCACATTTGGGTGTTCTGGACTAAGTTTTCACCCTGGAGGTACACGTCTTGCTTATTCAAGAACTAAAAGTAGACTTGTTGTTTTTATGGAGACACCTGTCCATCCATTTCTAATCACTTGGAAAACTTTTATTTTATGGAGCCACACATCTTGCCATTTCGAGCGTTCAAAGAAGACTTTTATTTTACGGAGCCGCACGTCTTGTCATTTCAAGCATTGAAGGACGACTGTCGAATTTTGATGCGCTGTGCCTCAAATTCGTCGAAATTTTGTTATCTGTAAGTGAAGTTTCCCACCTTTTTGTATTTTTTGTGTACTAATTGAGTTTAAACTTTCAGGAGCTGCTTCTTCTATGATGAGTTGATCAACCGTGTGTTTCCCCGAACTTCCGTGGATACAGTAGCAGTTATATGAATGAGGTTTAGCGAAGTTTCCAACCTTTTTCTTTATCACAAATTTTCTTATCACATTGAAGCGAAAATGACCTTTATTTACACTTTTGGAGTTTTTTGGTTTGAAATTATGAACATTTGATAGAATAGATTATTTAACAAGTTTTGACATAATGGGTTTTACACAATTATTGTAGTACATGGAATAATTTTCATTTTTGTACATTATCATTAAGGTTATGTACATTTGTGATAACATTCACATTAATATTACCATATTTGAGGCAAACAATCCCTTATTCTGAAATTTTGAGGTGACAAAAATTTATCTTTCAGCTTTTAATGACATTCCCTTATGCTTAAAGATCTTAATTGGTTCATTATACGTGAAATTGCTAAATTCGTTCATCTTTCTCATCTTTGTATTTGTTAACGAGGTCAAGTTTTATGTAAATTTTGAGCATGAGTTAGAAATTTAGATATTTGCATAGCCCTGGTAGCTTGGAACACAGCAATATGTATATCAACGACAAACTTGTCTATCAGAAGAAGAATTGTCAATCTTTAGCTAAATCGTACCGGGCGTCAGAAGTGAAAATATTGACCGCAGTTATGTTCTGTTCCATCTAGGTCACAAACAGGGTACATGTTTTAAAATAAAAATCAATTAAGCGGGAGTCAAGACTGGTATGGACCTCTTGGGAGGATACAGATGTCAAATATGTATTCTAATTTAAAACTAAGAGAAATGTCCTCTGACACAATCGGCTCTGCCAGTAAATCCAACGTCCACGTCGTGACCCCTGGAAATGTATGGTACACAATCTCTAGAAACCGGGTCCTTTTGACTAAGGAAGAAAAACCCCGACAGAAAAATCTAGGCCCTCCAGATATGGGGGTTGGGCGATGGACCAACATTCCATTCCTATAAAACCTCCAAATGTTAAAAACCAATACGCACAGCCTCGGAGAAAGGACGGATTAAATGGTAAACGACACAAACTACGAAATCGGATGATGAATGTTGGAACATGGAATGTGCAGTGACTGGCGACAGGTATGCGCAGAGGTATTCAAACAGCTAAATCAGTTCAAACTAGATATATGTGCTCTTACGGAAACGAAGAAAAAGGGCCAAGGCACAGAAAGGAAAGGTGAATACATACATATATACAGTGGAGTGGAAAAGCATAAAAGAGCCAAAGCGGGAGTATCCATTGCAATCCACAAAAAGTACAAACGTGGCATAAGAAATTGGGAATACGTGGACGAAAGAATACTAAGAGTAAACCTGGAAGTTAAATAAAGAAGACTAACTCTGATCGCAGTATAACTATGCCCCTACAGATGATGCAAACCAGGAAATAAAAAGTCAATACGAAAAAACTCTTGCAGATGTCCTATCGGCGGGGGGAGGGAGATTGTCATGATGGGAGATTTTAACGCTACAACAGGCAGGAAAGTCGAAGACGAAGTCGTGGGGTGGTTCGGAGATGAGAAAACAAACGACAACGGCGAGAGACTCATCAGCATAAGCGAACAATTCTCATTGCGCATAATGAATGGCTTCTACAACCACAAGGAAGTACATAAGTATACCTGGGTGCAACCAACTAAAAAACTCAGATCGATCATAGATTACATTATTATGAAACAAAGAACAGCCATAAAAACAATGGACGTGAGGGTGTTTCGGGGAACCGAGTGTGGATCTGACCACTTCTTACTCCGAGCATCGGTGCTCTTGGGATTCCCAAATAGTAGACCAAAGCGTCCAACAAAACCAAAGGTATAATATAGAGGCATTGACGGAAGATTCTACATCATTTCTCTATAAACTTAGACTTAGTGCAAAGACGACAAAGCTTACATGGGAAGGAACAACAAACGATAAATATGAAATGTTAAAAAATTGCCTTCAAGAAGTCGCTTATGAAGCACTACGAGAAATGAATCAAACAAACAAAAAAGTCAAACCAGGATGGTTTACTGAAGACCTGGAAAGAATCACTGAAGAAAAGAAGGAAGCGTACGATATTACAAGTGGCTAAGTACAAGTGACCCCGAAGATAGAAAGAGGTATGCAAGACTACGTGCTGAGGTAAAGAGAGAGGTAACCAAATCAAAAGATATCATATGGTTAAACACCTGCGAAAGAGTGGATAGTTTAATGGGAGGACAGAAAAGTAGCATGGCCTGGAAGATAATCTCAAATGCAAGGAAGAACACGAAGGAAAAAACAGATATGTCTCTCATAAGAATTGACGAATGGGAGAAATAATTCCGGAAACTACTACACGAAGAAAGAGATGCATATAAAAAAGAAGTAAATAAAAAATTAGAAGACGATACAAAAGACGTAAATGATGTTACTGTGGAAGAAATTGACAAAGCTCTAAACAACATTAAAAATAATAAAGCTCCAGGTCCTGGAGGCATCCCGATTGAATTGATAAAGCACAGCGCGTGCCAAGCTAAAGAATTTCTGGCAGATATCTATAATGACTGCATAAAAAGAAGAAAACCCGTACCAGACGAATGGAAACAAGCCTATATAACTTCAATTTTCAAGAAAGGCGACAGAAAGAAATTGGATAACTACAGAGGAATTAGCGTGACTAGTTCTATCGGGAGGCTGTACGGGCGTATACTAAAAACAAGGATTGAAAAAGAGTGGAGCGATATTGAGGAACAGAGCGGGTTCATAGCGGGTAGGTCGTGCACAGACAATATCTTCTGTTTAAGGCAATTAATTGAAAAACACTACGCGAAACTTGGAAACACACCTTGTTTTTATCGACCTTAAAAAGGTGTATGATAGTGTACCGCGGAATAAAATGTTACAACTACTGGAGAATACTACTATTATTAAGAGTGACTCTTCTTCTAAAAATAAGAAGTCGGGTGTGGTTGCACCTGCTCCGCGAAACTCATGTGACCCACCTGTAGATGTCGGCTCCTCTGGTGGCGAGGCTGATGTGGAGTGGAAGTCTGTTACAACAAGGCGGGGTCGCAGAACATCTGGGGGAAGGTCTGTTGTCGTAATTGGCAGTAACATGGAATCGAAAATTCAGGCGCTACCTAAGAAGGCCTTCGTGTTTGTCTCGAGATTGTTGCCGGGGGTGAAGACGGAGACGTTGACCTCTGTGTTGAGAGAGCGATTTTCTGAGGTTGAGTGTGAAACCATAACACCTAAATTTCCCCAACACTATTCATCTTTTAAAGTAACGGTGCATTTGAAGAATCTTGAAGAAATTATGGACCCAACCATATGGCCTGTTGGAGCACTGATAAAGCGCTATGTGCACATGAGGCCGAAGATCTGTTGAAGTGTTTGTGGTTGCATTTTGTATATGTATTTTTTGTATTTTTGTATATTGCCATGAAATGCTACCTTTTTCTATGACACTTATTAATGCACCAGCCAGCTCATGAGATCTTTCAGGGTCAAAGGTGGATTCCTTACTGGATAAATGCTCAATTGAAATGAACTTAATAATCAGTTCAAAACTAAAAATAATATCGGATAAAAATACTTGTTACTCTTAGCACCTTAGTTTCTAATACCTTCTGCTGTATTTTAAATCAAACAAAAATGTAACCACTGCACACCAGGAATGTAATTTATTAATAAAACAAATATTAAAAGGAACAAAAGTGAAATTTTCATTAAATTAAACCAAATTTACAATAGAAATAATTAATCCTAAAAAGTTTATGAAAATAACCGAAATTTAAATTTACGCGCGAACTCAATGTTTAACAAAATAGGTGAGCGCTTACCGAACTGTTTTTGTAGTCTTGAAGTAGAACGCGTGACGAGTGACCAGTGATATGTTGAGATGAATCAGCTACCACGATACGAATCTTCCCAGGAGTGTTATCAATTGATTGACTAGTGACCGCTGCATCGGTGAACATTCAGGTAAGTTCGATTGAAATAAATCCTTTTAATTTTGATATTTCCAGAAATCACATCTATCGATCCTTCCAAAAATCTAATTTTAATTGGTTCCAAAATTCTAACAGTTTTAACGATTTTCTTCTTTAATTTACTATACCAATTTTTATTGACTTGAATAATTTCAAATTCTTCATGTAATTTTATCTCGTACCAAACTTCCAACTTTTATCAAATTACTTTTTCTAATTTCAAAGACGTATCCACGTCTCAACTTTTAATAAAAATAACCAAAGACTTTCCAATACGTCCTTCTATTCCCGTGGACGGCATTCAACCCAAAAATACGTCCTAACTTCACCGTGGACCTAGGCCAACTCCCAATACGTCCTTACTCTTTAGTGGACGAAACCCCACTAACTCTTCTTTCCTGGTCACCCAAAACTCCTTATCAATCGCGCACTCGCTTTAGATCACTAATATTTAAACAAATACCCTACACTTTTAACAAATAAATTTTAATTTGATTTAATTTTAAAACTTAAATCATGACTTTATTAAACCAAAATAATCAATTCATCTTTTGTCCCCTATACAATCTTTTTACAATTCTTGTGGGTACAAATAGTTACACTTTTTATTATTTCAGTAAATGAAGCAAAGCAGTCCATTCGTGAAGTATCTAGAAATTTCAGGTGCAAATTCTTATTCATAAATTATGGCATTAGCAGTGATAATCGCGACCTGAGCATTTATCCAAAAGACACCCAATCATGCTAGAGCTACTCTTATGGGCAGGAAATCATGACAATATGTATTTTTTCTTTTGTACTGCGGGACTTATCCTATATATTGTAATATTGACGGGATTGAATATATTATTATTATTATTATTATTAATAGAAAGTACATACATAAAAGCAATCATGGAACTATACAATAACACGACATCCGCAGTCAAACTAAATAAGAAGACCTCTGAAAGTTTCCAAACTTCAAAAGGCCTGCTACAGGGATACTGCTTATCGCCTACCCTTTTTAAAATATATATAACGCATGCTTTAAGGCAATGGATGAGAAAGTGCGCTAATATGGGAGTACAGATCAATGATTCCAGGTAATCGTAGCCGGGGATGAGGAAGACGCAGCTTACATGACACGCAAGCTAAGAGAGGAGTATGAATCTTGGGGCCTACAAATAAATATGAAGAAGACTGAATATCTTGCTGTAGGGGCAGAAAATGAAAATCTAAAAATAAACGGTAACGAAATAAAGGGCTGTGAAGAGTTTAAGTACCTGGGGTCGGTTTTTAACAAAACCCCAAACTGCGAAAATGACATTATGGGTAGAATAAACCAGGGAAGGAGAGCCATACAAGAATTAAATGGTATATGGTGGAGCAAAGCAATCAGGAGTACTACAAAATGTAGAATATATCAGACAATAATCGAGGGTATCGCTCTGTATAATTGCGAAGTGTGGGACGTCTCGATAAGAAATAGCCTAAAGTTACAAGCCCTAGAAATGGATGCTCTTAGACGTAGCTGTAGAGTATCAAGGCTTCAACATATCCGAAATACTACTATAAGGGAGAAAATGAAGGTGGAAGATGACATTATAGATAGAGTAGAGAAGAAAAGGCTGATATGGTATGGTCACCTAAATCGTATGAGGGAAGAGCGATGGCCGAGAAGAGTCTGGGAATGGACTCCTGTGGGAAGAATAAGAAGAGGACGAC
The DNA here is from genome assembly GCA_932274525.1 of Podabrus alpinus. Taxonomy (NCBI): domain Eukaryota; kingdom Metazoa; phylum Arthropoda; class Insecta; order Coleoptera; family Cantharidae; genus Podabrus; species Podabrus alpinus. Next base: position 34,465,329 of record OW026452.1, read on the forward strand.
CCCGAAGAACGTGGGCACAAGGTGTAGAAGAAGCCATGAAAAGTAAGCGGCTGAACCTAGAAGATATCCAAGATAGGAGGAAATGGCGTATGGGTTGCGAGAAACGGCGCATGCTGTAAAGAATTTGCTAAATAATAATAATCAATTAAGCTCGCAGAATTATTTCAAAAAATAAGTAAAACACAGCTCCCAGACCTAAGGTAAGAAGGAGACTGTATAATAAAATGCAACTGTAGGAAAACTAGTGAATAATTGGTGATTATTTATTGTATGATCCTACATTATTATTACTTAGGTAGACCGTTACATAATTACATCTTAATGCTAATACTAAATTAATAATCTATTACATAATATTGTTTACACCTCTATTCATGTACGGTTGATAATACTGAGTAATCAATTCATAAGAATGAACTTCTGTTTATACACCCGATGATTGCATTATTACCAATTAATCACTCATCATAGCTTATTCAGTATCATCATTACATACACCCATAAATTACGTGATGTGGAGCAAGGCATACAAAAGTACTTTGTGAAACACTACACCGAAACTATAAATAAATATAAAAATATAAAAACCAACTATAATTTGACCATCATCTAATTCTTACTAAACTTAGGCTGGTATTCCGCTATGCAATTTATTGTACAAGATACGGTACCGTTTCTGTGCAGAATGTAGTGCGTCGTGCGCAGATGTTCCAAACTTGTCTTTGCGCTGAAAAGGTACCGTTGTCCGTACAATAACCGTACGTACGTGAAGTCTATTATACCTGATTTCTTCGCCTATTATAGGATTAACCTGTCGAAGTATTATTATTAATTTCTATTAATAATGTTTTATTTTATAAAGGGGGTATATAGGATTTACCGTCGCGAAACAATTCATTTAAGACGGTAAATCAATTACCCCCCCCCCCCTGGAGTATTACTAACATAATTATATTGTTCGCTACTACAATTACATTTAAAACCAAAAAAATTATACTATATTACCTATATTACCAAAAAAATTAAAATTATATACAGGGTGCCCCGTAACCGTAAATATGTTATATTAAAATATTAATAAATTAAAATATTAATAAATGTTTTTTAAGCCCAAAGCAATTTTGAGTTTTTTTTCAAAATTTCGTAACTACTATTTCAATGATCACAGCGTAATTCATTTGTAAATACAGGTAACCCTCGTATAACACGCGACTATGAGTACACGGTTTCGATAGTACACGCAGTAAATTTTGCGACAGCTTATAACACGGTTTCGATATTGCACTTCTAAGAAACTAGCATTAATATAAATCTCCAGTATCTCGGTACTTTACTTATTATAGTAGACATATTATAACAGCGTTATCACATGTTATCATGTATCATCTTACCTGTAACGCATCTAAAAAAAGTTGCGACGTCAGCGAAAGAACGAAAAAATGTAATCGTTTTATTTAATTATGAGCCCATGTTACTCCTAAAATCATAAGTAAAATAACAGTCAAAGTTCCATCAAAATCGGAGCAGTGGTTTTCAAGAAAATCGGCAACAATTGTGCAAACTTGGTCTTGTTTATTATGTTAGTCATTAAAAGACAGTTTCGATATTACACTGAATGCATTTCCCATTACTTCTACGTTAAACTTAATGCAGTTTCGATAGAACACGCGGACTTGCAGAACACGGTTTTGATAAAACACGGAACGGAACCTCTGATTTGCATTACTTTTTGGTTTTGCTTAACACGTTTCGATATTGCACGGAATGAATTAACCGTGTTGTGCGAGGGTTACCTGTACTAATAACAAACTTGGTTTTTAAATGATTTAAATTGTATATAAAGATGAGCATTTATCAGCATTAAGTAGAAGTGCGCGGTGGAGTCTGCCATTACTGCGCAGCGGAATTAAGAATATTTAATAATTTAATGTAGAAGAAGCTAACTACGATTTGGTTTTGCCGCTGACTGCGTGTACTTCCCCCGCCCGAAATATGTGATGTTTCTTTAATTAACGTTGTGGTTAATAATTCAAGAAGTTCTTCAGAAATATTGCTATAAAAATTTAGGGACACAGAGAGGTTTTTTCATATTTTAGCAAAATAAAATTATAGTTACCGTCGAGGTGTTAACCACAACGGAAGTCTGGTGTACAAATGTTTTGCTTTCTTTGGAAGTCGCTGAAACTAAACAAGATGGGGAATAAATTATTCTTCCCTTTTTTGTACAGCGTGAAATTTTACAGTGAGCACGTTTTTGGTGTAGGAGTGACACCGAAATGAATGATCGTGGTCATAAATCGAAATAATTTACCAAAAGAACCAAAAATTCCAAAAGCGTGCCCAATCTAAAATTTAGTATACAAGTAGCCTAAAGTATAATAAAGATAAAATATTTTTTTTGCATTTGAAATTACCCCTGTTTTGGGGAACGGGAACTGGAAGTCAAAATTATCATGGACCCCCATTTTGTGATCTTAATTATTACTGCAAAAACTCACCGAAAAAGTTTTCCGTTTATTTGGCATAACTCAAGTACACAAAATTTTAGCAAAATCGAACAGGGACATGAAATGAATTGTAAAAAATTGGTTCATTTCGTACGAAATGACCCTCCTGTTAAATCAACTCTAAGATCTAAAAACATCAAACATCTAAGGGGCCGTTCATGTACATATTACGTAAGACTTTTTCCTACTTTTAGACTCCCCCCGCCAATTTCTAATAAGAAAAAATAAGAAAGTTTATACCCCCCCCCTCCAATCTTACGAAAGATTAATTATATTATTACTCAATGAGCAGCCAGATCGAATCGGGTCAAAAGAATTTTCGGTATCTATTAAACGTTAAAAGTGAAATTAATGAAGTTAATATGTTTATTTTATGTTTAAGAAAAAGTTATTCAAACAATTTACTTTAATATACAAACAATATAACAATTTGTAACCTATAGTTGAACTCTGTAAAAAAACCCTATTACTTTCCCATTTACGTAGTAAAGGGGAATTTTTAACCCATTTTTTAGAAGAATGAAAATTGCTAAAGAGCATTGCCGCTTCCCGATGGAACATATCAGATTAAAAATCATATCAATCGAACGAGATTATTTTTCCGTATCTTATGATACCCCACACTTGATATTTTCCTCTGAAATTATTGTTAAAATGCAAAAATAAAATAAGCGGTATTAAAAGAATATGGTTTGCCTTGGATAATTTTGATCTGTCAAAGTGATTTGTAGTATTTCATTACTATAATGTAATATTTTAACTAATTTACTTATATAAACATATTATGTAATTAATATCAAACGAATTTTTTAATTTCTTATAAAAAATTAATTCTGACGTCATTACGACCATAGTTAAAATATGATTGCATAGGTATAGACGGCACGGCATCCCTCAAATTTCTAATTTTTTTTGGAAAATGATACTTTTAAACATTTTTCAATGCAAACATGTTATTTTATTGTTAAAATGAAAACATAAAATAAGTGCTTTTAAAATAAATTTGACATATATGACATTAGACATTTGCGGAATGCCGTGTCATCTATATGCAATCAAATTTTAACTATGGGCGTAATGACGTCAGAATTAATTTTTTATAAGTAATTAAAAAATTCGTTTGATATTAATTACATAATATGTTTATACAAGTAAATTAGTTAAAATATTAAATTATAGTAATGAACAATACAAAGCTCTTCGACAGATCAAAATTATCCAAGCAAACCATATTCATTTAATAGCGCTTATTTTATTTTTGCATTTTAACAATTTAAGAGAAATGAAAATAACACGTAAACGTAACTTTGATATCTCAAAATAATTTGTGTATTTTATCGAGTTAAAAATTTTTTTAGTTAACATCTGTTTTATTAATATTTAATATAAAATGAAGTGGAATCTACTAAATGGGAAAGTAATGTGTTGTCACATCAGATTTTTTTAATCAACTTCAAGGGCTGTTTTAGACTAGTAAATGTTAATCTTCCGCAAATTTTCTTTTTCAATTCTACTATATCAACCTTCAGCATTCCGAATCTCGATAGGGATTTTTGTCAAATCCGGGGACCATTTTACGTGCACATCGATTTTACAAATTCCCTATAGATATTCGGAAAGATGAACATTTATATACTATGTAGATTTTTAAAAAAAATGCGGATAAATCACGTTTACCCTTCAAAATCAATCTTTGAAGTTGATTAAGAATAGGGTTTTTTTACAGAGTTCAACCATACGTCACGCTTTCTGTTGTTGGTGTGAGTGCTTCGATATACACTTAGAAAATTTTCACCCCAGTAGTTCATCGTACGTTTTACATGTAGTAAGTACTTTACATTTTAAATTAATTTTTACTCTAGTTTACACCGTTAACAGCTAGATCCATTTATGTGGAATCTATCGCGCTCCCGAATTATTTTTTCTAAGTTGGACGCAAAGGTGAAATAGACACCCAAAAATTATAAGAAACCCAATTCGTAAATTATTTGGGTTCTACAATGAACCCATTTTTTATCTATCTGACATGCGAAACACTCGCGACCAACTCTTTCCGTGGTAGACTAAGTACTGCGGTAGAATTTTACATTTAAAATATTTATTGATAAGTAAGTTTGTTACATACATTTCATTGAATTTTGTACAGTTATGGATATAGGGAACTTAAGCCCTTTCTACCATATTTAATTAAGTAGTGGCATGAAAAGTGAGATGGAAGTTTGCTTGTTTCGGGAAAAAATTAAAAACCTGAATTTAACCATTTTAGGCTATGAAGTGAGTACAGAATATGTACAAATAACAAATTGTTGAAAATTTTGACAACTCTTACGATTGTCCTCTAATATCGACCGATGATGAGAATGTTATAGATGCTCGAAACGCGTCTCGAAATTTAATAAATGGACTTTGGAGAAATAGAATAATTTTAATTTATTACGTAACACCAAAACATTGTGAAATAAAATGAATTTTGATATTTTTCATTAATTAGATTAAATAATTTTCAAATCTTGAAATTCAATTAAAAAAAAAATCATAAAAATCTAGTAGGTGGTTAACCTAGAGAGGAAACAGGAAAAAAAAGACTGATCCAATACGTCATGTCTCTTTGTTAGCTACAAAATAAACAAGAAGGGTTTAAAATTTGTTGGTCAAAAAATGTACTGTGAAGTTTTCCCACGATGTGTGATTTTTTTTGAATATTTGATTACAAAATCGATGACATTCGGAATACGAGTTTCAGCGTTTGACGGAGCGTGCAAGCTAAACGACTGACTTACAAACAATAAATGTTGTTCGAATCAATACTAAAGTTAATTTAACGTTCTAAAAAAAAATTATGCGGTGACCCTCTTATTTATTTTCTCACGTTGGGCCGACATAAAATATTCGGTGACCCTGGTGCCTTTCGGTGGCCGCAAATTTTTATTAATATTTAATTGAAAAATTGATCTTTGAAATTATAAATTTCCACAGCTAGCTCTTGAGTAATTTACCTGGCATGAATAATCTTTCCTCAGTAGTCGGTTCTTTGCTTTTTCTGAAAATTAAACGTTTTGTAGGAATATAAAAATCCCCTAATGACACGCCTATGTTGTTTTTTTAAGAAATGACAATATAATTTATTACTCATCAAAATAATTCAAAAACACAAATCTTATAATGCTAAACAATAAATAATCAACAATGAACAACAAATCCTTAAACCTACGCGTACCCCAAAGTTTATTACGTGGTGCCGCTGAATTCGTTTTAACGTTATTTTTAATTATTCACTCGCGCCGCGATATAAATATTAAAGTTTCTCTTACCACCCATAGATGCCGCTCTTTTTCGTGTAAACTTCTCGTCTTGGATCACGTCGTCCAAGATTCTAACAATTTCCAGAAATTTTCTTTATAACTTGCCTTTGTATTCGTGCATCTGTGCTCTAGTGACCATTATAGGATTGCTTTATCCAAATTACATACCATCACTTCCCAATATTATTACAAGTAGGTACCATCCACTTTTTAATTAACCTCACTTAATTTTCTTTGTAACATTTACTTATAATCAATTACTTTTTTAGTTCTACACACTTTTCTTATTGATTTTAAATCAATAAAGAAATTTTTTCTGGAGTCGAAATTTTCACGTGCTCCTCGCTTTGGCGTTCGTGTGAGAAGCCTTTATTTATTCCACCGTTGCTAGGCTTTTGAAAAAATATCCTTTTTTTCATTCCTACTTTGATATCTTTCCTTTCTGGTAAGTTGGATCGCACTTTTGATAATTAATTTATTTGCTAATTGTCATAATTATGTACACTATTGTTTTTGGTTTTAGCGTTCATCTGTATCACCCGTGTTGCCGTGCCGATCTTTCGGAGAAGCATCGTTGCTTTATTGTTCAACCGAATTTTTAACACTCACGTAATTTCTTAGTTTTTAACGCACCACTTAATCTAACCTAATTATACATTTTTTTATTATTTAAATTTTAAATAACAATTTCCTACAATCTAACAATTTTTATATGAACTAATTTGTGGATATTTAATTATATTTTGCAATATCATTCTTGGATCTTTCTATTCCTTACCTGTATTTATCAATAACCGAATTTATTTGAGTTTTTATTTTAACGTCGAAGAACCTTCTAAATCGTAAAGAATTTTTCATGCAATTTGTAATAGCTTAACTGCCTGCATAATAATTGTTAATTTCTTTATTGACGATTGAGTCACCGCAATATGTACAGTTTGTTACCCTATTTTGCTTAGTTTTTGAGACATTTGAAAAAAAACAGATTCACGTTCTTTGTTTACAAGATTGTTAATAACTTTTTGTCAAGCAAATTAAATCCCACTTATAAAGAGATTCGTGATGATTTCAACCTGGGAAGACTAATTGGATGGTTCAATGTCTAAAATGACTAGCGCAATAGTAAATAATATTCTTCTTCTTAAAGTACCGTATCCGCTCGGCGAACGTTGGTTATCAACTTGACCGAAGTCAAGATGACTTAACTAGGGAAAGAAACTTAATGGGGTGGTTTCCCGTTGCCTTCCCCATAGCCCACAGATTTATATTGGGCTTGAAGATCACAGCAGTATATCCGGCGCGACTAGGTATAGAACCACGGTTTCCCGCTCGCTAGTCTGCCGGTGTAAGCTTAACGCCACACTGCTGGTCTAAATAATATTAAATTGAAAAAATATTGAATGTATCAAAAAAATTCATAGTTAACCTTGGTTGATGTTATGATTGTTATTTAAATTGTGCATCTTTTATTATGTGCGTGAAGAAGGTTTCGAAAACCAAAAAAATTTTTTTTGTATTGTGTTGTATTCATTTGTATTAGATTGTATTGACAAAATTTTTTTTATTTTGCGAAGCATTAAAATAAATATCGCGAAAAACCGTTATTTGGGCTGGACCCCCTTTTCAAAAATTCAAATTTTTTTGGGTTGTATTTTGTTGTATTCATTTGAATTGGATTGTATCGTAAAAAATAAAAGTCGGAAGTTTAACCTTAACCGCATAAATCGCGAAACAAAATTTAGCGCTGGCCCCCCCTTTTCAAAAATTCAAATTTTTTGTTGTTGTATTTTGTTGTATTCATTTGTATTGGATTGTATCGTAAAAAATAAAAGTCGGAAGTTTAACCTTAACCGCGTAAATCGCGAAACAAAATTTAGCGCTGGCCCCCCCTTTTCAAATATTCAAATTTTTTTTTGGTTGTATTTTGTTGTATTCATTTGTATTGAATTGTATCGTAAAAAATAAAAGTCGGAAGTTTAACGTTAATCGCGTAAATCGCGGAACAAAATTTAGCGCTAGCCGACGGGTTGACAAGCCCAAAATTTCTTATATAAAATGTAAGGTATTGCATTGTATTGTATGTGTAGTGACCGGGAATTATGTTATATCCGATGATCCGTATCATCGGATTATTATCGGATTACTGGGCAGTAATATGCATTAATGGTAACGCCAGTAATTGCTGAGTTTGCTTCATGGACACATTGTAAATAAAAATTATTAGCCCAAAAATCAATAAGCTTTTCATTCCCATGTGTATCCTGTTTTGATAATTCATCCTCTTCCTGGTCTTCTTCTTGTTTCTCGTCATCGCTTTGTATATTATCAATGATATTGTAATCTTCATTGCCTTTAATTTTCTCGCAAATATAAACACATAAAAATAATATAAAACTTTTTTACATGAGGGTTCAACGACCCCAATGTTTTCCACCTAGCTATAAAAGCAACGTAATGGGATATGTCCAATCTTAAATAACAGCCGGGCAAATTTGTATCACTATTTATAATCGCCAAATAACACTTGGATAAATAATCTCGAAGATCCCAACATTGCCCAAAGACTCTCTCCACCGCACCCATTAACGCTTTATCAAAATCGCAAACTACTTCTCGGGTCATTGGGAAATTTGATTTGTGCATGCAACCTATTCGAACAATTTCAAAAAGCCAGTACTGGATAGCATTGGTATTTTGTACGGCACTTAGCATTTGAAAAACAGGCATTTTTGCTGTTGTGGTTTTGCAAACGATTTGGTACAAATATATGTGAGCCGATAATGCAGAATTAGCTTTCTTCAATTTTTTAACCAATGAACCTGTTGTATCTATATAAATTACATCAGAATGCAAAATGTAGGTTGCCATTTGTACCAATGTCCAATAATGCACAAAAAGTGGGTCCAATCCAATGCCGTGAATTTCTCCAACATGTCGTTCGTATTTCAAATGGACAATAGTTTGAATGGGGTCTAAACCTTTAACTAAATTCAACAGCTGATCTTTCTGTTCTTGTTTGGCTTTCCGTAGTGTTTGAAGTTTAGGCAAATGGGGTGGTTCCAGATCACCCAATTCCATTAGTTCATCAGCTGCCTTTCGACGCCACAGGCATGGTTGTAAACTGCTTTCAACCATCACTTTAGAAATTTTGGTCCTTCGTTCTCCTTTCAGTTGTCGTTTCTTTATATGCTTTAAAGAAAAATCAAACTCTTTCATAGAACATTCCATAATTGCCGGAGAATTTAGATCTGGAGGTTTGTTTATTATATGACCAAGAAAGACACCACCACATTCTTCACAACGTCCTTTGGCAGTTACGAAGTATCCTGTTTCAGACACATCACAATGTTTAAAATGGCACATGGTAACTTTGTTTTTTCATATAATATTTGAAAAATTTCGTCCGTCCAACATTTACGTTTTAATGCACTGTATCTTCTACTACCACGTTCCTATTTGGAATATTGTTGCAAATTTGCTAATTGCGCCTCCATAATTTTTTATTTACAAAATTTTGGATGCAATAATTTGCACAAATTTAAATCAAACGAAAAACAACTTTATTCTCTTATTTGTTACTGGGCCCATAACCTATTGGGAAGGTTGGCAGTAGACAAGAGAATAAATACAACAATCACAACATAAACAATTTAATAAGAGCACATTGGCAATACAACTTAATAAAACAAAGAATGGATAACATCACTAACCTGGTTGTGGACTCGTACTTGAGTGACTAAAAGTACAACCCAGGTGTCCTTATATCCAGCATTTATATAAAGATAACCAGCTACATAAATATGTCGCGCCATCTATTAGTCACATTGTAACTTACATACCAACAGTTTACTAATAAATCCTAAACTAGTATAAATATATCGCAATTGTTCAGATTTGTTCCAAGTTAACGATTTTATTTCTACCATATTTAGTTATTATTTTATTTTAAGTGAGTTGTTTATTAGAAATAAAAGTTTCACTTATATAGTATTTTTTTATCTGATAATCCGATGATACGGATAATTCCCGGTCACTACACATACAATACAATGCAATACCTTACATTTTATATAAGAAATTTTGGGCTTGTCAACCAGTCGTCTAGCGCTAAATTTTGTTCCGCGATTAACGTTAAACTTCCGACTTTTATTTTTTACGATACAATTCAATACAAATGAATACAACAAAATACAACCAAAAAAAATTTGAATATTTGAAAAGGGGGGGCCAGCGCTAAATTTTGTTTCGCGATTTACGCGGTTAAGGTTAAACTTCCGACTTTTATTTTTACGATACAATCCAATACAAATGAATACAACAAAATACAACCCAAAAAAATTTGAATTTTTGAAAAGGGGGGGCCAGCGCTAAATTTTGTTTCGCGATTTACGCGGTTAAGGTTAAACTTCCGACTTTTATTTTTACGATACAATCCAATACAAATGAATACAACAAAATACAACCCAAAAAAATTTGAATTTTTGAAAAGGGGGGGCCAGTCCAAATAACGGTTTTTCGCGATATTTATTTTAATGCTTCGCAAAATAAAAAAAAATTTTGTCAATACACTCTAATACAAATGAATACAACACAATACAAAAAAAAATTTTTTGGTTTTCGAAAAAGGGGGGGCTAACTTCACGCACATTCTTTTATTAGATATTTTTGTATATGCAAATAAACAAACCGTTAAGCTCATAATTTTGAAATGTTAGTCTGTTATTTGCGTGTTTAATAATGTTTACAAAAATGAGGGGTTTTTACTCCGATAGTAGGTTTTACCTTTTATGTTGGTGAGTTTTTAAATGTCTGTTTAAATGTGATTTTCGTCCAAATTTATTGCCACAAACTACACAACTAAAGGGTTTTTCATTGGTGTGTATTTTTATATGACTTTTTAAGTATGATTTTTGGTTACATTTATAGTTGCACCAATCACAACTAAACGATTTCTTGTCGAGGTGAGTTCTGCAATGCACTATCAAATTTGATTTTTCTGCAAATTTATGGTGACAAATATCACAACTATATCGTTTCTCACCGGTGTGAGTCTTTAAATGACTGGTTAAATGTGATTTACGTGCACATTTATAGTCACATATTTCACAACTGAAGGCCTTCTCGCCGGTGTGAATTTGCGAATGCCTTCTTAACAAATTAGCCTCAACAAATTGATAGCCACAAACTTCACAAGTAAACAGTTTTTCGGGGGCGTGGATTCGAGAGTGAGAATTTAATTTTGCCTTTTCTGCATATTTTTTGCCACAAATTCCACAAACAAACGGTTTTTCGCCTGTATGAATTCTTAAATGCACTTTTAAACTTGAGCCTTGTGTACATTTATAGTCACAAATTCCACAACTATACGGTTTTACGCCAGTGTGAATTCTAGTATGCGATTGTAAATTTGCTTTTGAGGCACATTTATACTCACAAACGTCACAACTAAACGGTTTATCGCCGGTGTGAATTCTAGTATGCGATTGTAAATTTGCTTTAGAGGCACATTTATACTCACAAACGTCACAACTAAACGGTTTTTCGCCGGTGTGAATTTTTAAATGGGATTGTAAATGTGATTTTTGTCTACATTTATAGTCACAAATTTTACAGGTATACGGTTTCTCACCGGTATGAGTTTTTTTATGCTCCTTTAAAACTGAATGACGTGCAAATTTACAGTAACAAATTTCACAACTAAAAGATTTACCACCGGTATGAATTTTTAAATGCTCTTTTAAATGTGATCTTTGTAAACATTTATAGTCACAAATCTTACAACTGTATTGTTTGTGAACTTTTAAAAAATGCGATTTTAAATGCCATTTGTGAGCAAATTTGTTATTACATATTGCACAAGTATACGGTTTTTCAAAGGTATGGATTTTTAAATGAATTTTTAAACTTGATCTCTGTCCACATTTATAGTCACAAATTTCACAAAAGAACGGTTTCTCACCAGTGTGAGTTCTTATATGCACTTTTAAACTTGAACTTTGTGAGCATTTATAGTCACAAATGTCACAACTAAACGGTTTATCGCCTGTGTGAGTTCTATGATGCAATTTTAAAGCCGAATTTGTTCCACATTTATAGCCACAAATTGCACAAGTAAATGGTTTCTCGCCACTGTGAATTCTCATATGCACTTTTAAATGCGATTTCTGTGCACATTTATAATTACAAATATTGCAAGTAAATGGTTTCTCACCTGTGTGAATTTTTAAATGCAACTTTAAATTTGATTTTTTTACACATTTATAGTCACAATGTGCACAACCAAACGGTTTCTCACCGCTGTGAATCATTAGATGAATTTGTAATTGGGACTTTGATACACATGCAAGGTCACAAATTTCACACATGAACGATTTCACTGCGGCATGAGTTTTTAAGTGAAGCTTTAAATCACCTTTACGTGCACTAATATGGCCACAAATATCGCAAATAAATGATGTTTCGCTCGTGTCCAATATCAAAGCTTTTTTATGTGCGTCTTTATACTCGCAAATTGCACGCTCGACTAAATTTGAACTCTTCGGGCGTGTTAACTGTTCAGCATCACCATCATCTTTTATGTCAATGGAATGATGCAAATCTTCTAATTTAAATTTCACATCTTCCAATTCTCCTGTGTCTGTTTTGAAACTGCTACATGCATTATTTGAAGTTTCCAAAAATGGCCCCATATTTTCCATATCTTCGAAATCTTCCGAACGTATCACTTCAGCCATATCTGAAAACAGGTTGCATTTAAAGAAGGTAAGCGTGCTCATGGACTGGTTTAACATCACTTATCATAACCTACCTGTATATTGTTGATTATAGCTGATCTTTTCACAAAATTTTGACACTACAGAACAATCAAGATTAGTTTGTTCGACTTATTAATGGTGACCTAAGCACAACTGCGCCATCTAATTTGGCTTTGAGGAAGTACATTTTCAGTAGCGTTGGCTGCAGTATTTCTAGACCTTGAAAAATTTAATTTATAAAGTCTACAAATACAAAACAAACATATAAGTTAAATTTGCTATTAAGATATTAGCGATTTACATTACCGTTAGTGACGCCACCAGCAACAACAACATATTAAAAAAGTTCCTTGATGCGCTACTATGTTGGAGGTGACGTAACGTCGATCGCACGCCAATGGTGCCAGGTAATAAACAAACAAAATGGTGAATGCATTGAAAGTTATTTTGTACCAATCCATGAACACTGTACGCCCTCAAAATTAACGTAATTTGTTATCAAGAATATGGCTGAAGTGATACCCTCGGAAGATTTACATATTATGGAGAACAACGGTAAATTTTTAGAAATTCCGTTTAATTCCAATTACAGTTGTGAAGTTAAACAAGAGGAGTTAGAAGATGTGAAATTTAAATTAGAGGATTTGCATCATTCCATTGACATTAAGGAAGACTACGATACTGAACAAATAACCCAGAAGGGTTCAAATTTATTCGAGTGTACAGTTTGCAAGTATAAGGATACACATAAGCCAGCATTAATACTGCATTTAAAAACTCATTGTTCTTTGTTTACTTGTACAATTTGCAATTATAAATCTGATCGAAATACTAATTTGAGGAGGCATTTACTAACTCATACGGGCGAGAAACCCTATAGTTGTGAAATTTGTGACTATAAATGTGTAGATAGTTCTGCTTTAAAAAGACATTTGAAAATTCATACCGGCGATAAACCTTTTACTTGTGAAATTTGTGACTATAAATGTGTAGATGTTTCTAATTTAAAAAGACATTTGAAAATTCATACCGGCGATAAACCTTTTACTTGTGAAATTTGTGATTACAAATTTTCACGTCGTTCAGGTTTAACAAGCCATTTAAAAATTCATACCGGTGATAAACCTTTTAATTGTGAAATTTGTGATTATAAATGTGCACACAAGCCAAATTTAAAAAATCATATAGTAACGCACACCGGCGAGAAACAGTTTGCTTGTGAAAAATGCGACTATAAATGTGCAAGGAAGATAAATTTAAAAGATCATTTAATAATACACGCCGGCGAAAAACCGTTTGCATGTAAAGTGTGCAACTACAAATGCGTACAGAAATCAAATTTATCAAATAACATTTATTAATTTAGTTTCTGGCGTTGAATGCCTTACATAGGTACGCGATACATAGGTTAGAGATATTTAAAAATTCATACCGGCGAAAAACCTTTTAGTTGTGATATTTGTGACTATAAATGTTCGGAACATGCACATTTAAAGCGCCATTTAAAAATTCATACCGGCGAATAACCTTTCAGCATGAACTTAGAAGATTAGGACCGGCGACTATGGTTATAAATGCGAGCGCTTAACCGAATCGCGCAAAACTATTATAATAGATGGCGCGGACTTTAATGCTATAATGCTGGTATTACACTATGCAATTCATAGATGTATTATATAATATAAGACTTTTAACTATTGATAATTATAATAATATAAACACATCCTTATCGATAACCATGATGCCGATTTTAAGAACCCAGAAGTTATCAAATCTGTTAAGAACTACAATGATCGCCTACTACATGAGATGATATGCATCAAGAGGGAGAAAAATGCTATGAACCGAAAAACTGATATCGATGGCCTTAGCACTATATATAGCCATCTACTTGTATAATCTTTTTCATTTTTCAACGTATTGGAGTTAAGTTTTTTCCTGAGTAGCCTCACATATGAGCCGTTGAAAACCATAGTGGACTAAGTCAAAAATCGTAGTTTTGAGATATGGAGACCTAAAGTTAAAAGGTTCGCAATAAATCCTGAATGCAAAAATAATACTGTTGTTGCGAAATTTGCTTAGGAGTAGTACCTACTTAAATATCTATAGAATAATATTACCGAATTTTCTCTGCTTTACAATTTCTTTTTATGTTTTACTGACTTAGACTACTAGATTTCTATAATATGGAGTGGTTTCAGCTATTGACTTAGACCACTCTGACTTTCAAGGTTCTATAGAATATGTTGCATGTTGACCACTGTCAGAGTGGTCTATGTCAGACTTAGACCACTTTGCCATACAACGCTAACAGTACTCCGTTAATGTGTGATATTACATTTGCACAATTTATGTAACAAACAATGACTTATATTTTTAAAATTTTGTCAGTAAGTAGATCTATATAATACGGAGTGGTTTCAGCTATTAGCTCAAAAACGTGATTTTGTGACTTAGTCCACTATGGTTTTCAACGGCTCATATCAGGTCGTTTCCTTAACTCACGGTCTATTGTAACCCCCATTCCTAATTGGATCGTTTTACCAATTAGGTTGTTCATTTACACGTGGCTCTTACATTTTATTAATTATTTTATTTGGATCGTATCAGATGACAATACGTTGAAATCTTGTTATTGTTTCCATGTAAATGTTCATTATTTTCTGATGATGGTGTTAAACAACACCGAAAGCTTAAATAAACATTTTTTAAAAAGTTTAAATTAACTATTTCATTTTTAAAAAGTTTTATATTATTAGATGTATTATATTTCATAGATACAGACTACTAGTAAATTTCAACGGCAACATAGACTACACATACTTTTTTGTCGCCATCCTTGTTTAACACATGCTCATAGCACGTGCTTCATGAATTTTGCATCTCACTCAGGAGTACAGTTATAAAATGACAGCTGTCAAACCTTATTTTTAGGTTAGAATTTTAATATCTTAGCGTAATTTTCTTTAACAGATCGTTGGTAGAAGTAACACGTTGTATTAATCGATAATTTTCTTGCTGTAATTTTTTCTTTTTTCTTTGAATTTCTTCGTATTTGCTCTTAAGTAAATACTTCAAACAGTGGCAGTAACGATGGTAGACTGCGTGCGAAAGCTCAAAAGTTATACAATGCGCGAAGGGCGAAATACATACATATAAATGTTACGTGAAAACATTAGCTTGGATCGAAAATTTAAAAAATGTGAATAAAAAAAGACGTAATTACTCGTTCTTGAAAATTAATATGAAAAAAATATCACTAGGCATGTAATTTAATAAAAAAAGTTATTGTTATTTATTTTATTTTGAAAGTAAACGAAAGTAAACATGCAACGAATGTTTTCTAGTTGGGCTTTTTAGTGTTTGAACGTGTTTTCGTTAATGCGCCGATGACAGTATAACTTTTGACCTTTCGGATCTACTCTAACGAGGTAGTAACCATGTAAACGCACACAATATACTTCCAGCAGAATTTTAAGAGAGATAAAAGATTGATAGTACTAGTGTATAACAGAAATAGCAATACAGTACTAAGTCGGAACTATGTTGGTTTTGGATGTTTCAATGCTAAGGTATAGGGCAGTCGGTATCTATGAAATATAATACATCTATGATGCAATTAAATGACGAAAACTTATCAAGTTTTATAGCGTTATTTCAATATTTTTACTTTAAAACGTATTTTTGCATACATACAAAACTTTTTATACAATAAAGTACATATCTAACAAGAAATAAATGTACATTTATTTATACTTCTTCTTAAAGTAGGTACCTTATCCGCTCAGCGAACGTAGGTTAACAACTTGACCGAAGTCAAGATGACTACTTGGGAAATAAATTTAATGGGGTGGTTTCCCGTTGCCTTCCCCATAGCCCACAGATTTATATTGGGCTTGAAGATCACAGCAGTATATCCGGCGCGACTAAGTGTAGAACCCCGGTTTGCCGCCCGCTAGTCTGCCGGTGTAAGCTTAACGCCACACTGCTGGTTTTATTAGGCTTCTATACAAAGTATAGCAAGAAGCCTTATGATCTGGCTCCGTGTCCGTCTGTCCGTCCGTCTGTCCGTCCGTCTGTCCGTCCGTCTGTCCGTCCGTCTGTCCGTCTGTCCGTCCGTCTGTCTGTCCGCATAATTCAAAATCATACAGAGCGTTTCAAATCGTGTTGGAAATACTCTGTGTGTATAGAGGTCTAAGAACTGGGTAGCCAGTGCGCTACTTTTAGGCTTCTATACAAGGTATAGAAAGAAGCCTTATGGTCTGGCTTCGTGTCCGTCCGCATGTTTCAGAACCAATCATAACGTTGATCAACTGATACGTTGTTATATTGTAAATACTTCATCTATATAGTATTGCGTTAATCTGTTAATCCGTTGTTTCGATTCGCTAATGCAATTTATAAATACGCAAATGTTCGAAAGAAATTTACTACGTTAAAGATATTTTCAACGGGGTCTCCCTATATAAACTACTTGTTAGGCTACTATACAAAGTATAGCAAGAACCCTTATGATCTGGCTCCGCGTCTGTCCGTCCGTCTGTCCGCATAATTCAAATCTAATCAGAACCTTCGAAATTGTGATTGTAAACACATCGTGTACCTATATATAATTAAATAAAATTTGTTTTAAATTTAAAATCGACTTTCTATCCACGTTCTGTAAAAATTTTTTTTGGAACTTGGAACTTAAAATGCTATTTTTTGTTTTTATGTGAAAAAATAATTTTTTATTTATTTTAACCATAGCAGTGGCTTGATGTGATTAGTGAAGTTAAGTTGTAAATAAAAGAGAAAGGAGAGGATTGGTCCACCTCAAAAAATGGACCGTCCATTACAGAGAAGTAAAGTTTCGAATGGAATTTAAAAGTTTGATTATTATTACTTATATAGTAAATGATAATTACCAACCGCAAAAAATTTAATTGGTGCAGATTATCTGATTATGTGATATTACATTATATGGCGACCTCCAAAAATATTCAATATTTAGTTAGAGTATGTCTTGGGACAGTTGTAGAGAAGAAGCTGGGGTTAGACATATAATTCACCAAGTTTAGGAAGTTGATCGTATCGATGTCAAAAATATTCGCAAAAAGAATTTAATTCAAATTTGCATTATTATTATATAGTATTTTAGTTGGCAATGATCACCAACTTAAAACAAGGTGGAACTCGCTTTAGCGGCAGTTCTTAGGCTTCTATACAGCTACCTTTCTGGTGTGGAAAGTTGTTATTATCTGGTTAGTTTTGATCGCCATATAATGTAACATCACATAATCAGATAATCTGCACCAATCAAATTTTTTGCGGTTGGTAATTATCATTTACTATATAAGTAATAACAATCAAACTTTTCCATTCTATTCGAAACTTTACTTCTCTGTAATGTTTGGTCCTTTTTTTGAGGTGGACCAATCCTCTCCTTTCTCTTTTATTTACAACTTAACTTCACTAACCACATCATTAAAAAATTATTTTTTCACATCAAAGTAAAATAAAATACAACTACTTTTCTGGTAGTTGTGGTAGTGTACTTTTCTGGTAGTGTAAAACTACCGTTATGAACGTCAACAATTGGTTCTACAACGTTACCTACTTCAAGAACAGCTGCGTTTTTACTTCGTGGATTTTGTCGGCGAATTGCATGACTACGTGAACGATGTAATATTTTCGAAGGGGTCATGTTGGCAATTTGCTTTCGTTTGCGATTTTGTTCAATTTGTTCTGACGTCATGTTGGCAATTTGATTTCTTTCGCGATGTTGAATAATTTGTTCTGACGTCATATTGGCAATTTGCTTTCGCTTTCGAAATTTGCGTAATTTTCGGTCCATTTTTTGAGGTGGATCCATCCTCTTCCTTCTCTTTTATTTACAACTTAACTTCACTATCCACATCAAGCCACTGCTGTGGTTAAAATAAAATAATAAATAATTAGTGCAGATTATCTGATTATGTGATGTTACATTATATGGCGACCAAAAATAACCAGATAATAACAACTTTCCACACCAGAAAGGTAGCTGTATAGAAGCCTAAGAACTGCCGCTAAAGCGAGTTCCACCTTGTTATTATTTACTATTATAGTATTATTATTAATACTAAATATAAAAAATGATAGAATAAAACTCAATTAATTAACTAAGTTTTTAATAATTTAGAATACTTTTTTTCAGCTCTACTTTTCTTTATTTCAGAATTAATATGATATGTATACTGCCTCAACCTCATAGTAATGTATGGTGCAAAATGACTATAGAAAATTTCGAGGTGACGTCACGACAGGTATGCCCTCCGGACAAAATGGCCGCGCCCTGCCAAATTTCGTAATTGATTTTTATTTTAAGGTTATGATTATGAAGTTTACATATCATAATCATAACCTTAATTCACAATTTATCATTTCGAGGTGACGTCCCGACAGGTATGCCCTCCCGACAAAATGGCCGCGCCCTGTCAAAGTCACGTGACTCAAAATGATCTATGATCTATAGATATAATTATGAGGTGTAAACTTCATAATCATAACCTTAAAATAAAAATCAATTACGAAATTTGACAGGGCGCGGCCATTTTGTCTGGAGGGCATACCTGTCGTGACGTCACCTCGAAATGATCTATTTTTATATTAACCTAAAATATTCTTAAAAGTCATGTAAAATTTGAATTTAACATACATTAAGAACAGCGCCATCTTGTGATATAGTTTTTCGTGATTCGCATAAGCGCTCGCAAATTTTAAGCATTTAGATAGGGAGTAGCCGGTCCTAATCTTCTAAGTTCATGCCTTTCAGATATAGAAATTGAGACCATAAATGTGTAGGAACGAGACACTATTACCCGACTTTTGATGAGACGCCACTGACGGACGACGATATACAGCAAGATGACGATAGACTGACAGAAGGACGCATTAATACGAAAAAGAGTGTTACGAAGCAAGACATATAATGTGTAGGTAGATACATATTTTGTATATTATTGTATAAAATGTATTAAAAGAAACATGTATTCTGTTAGTTTACTTATTTGTAGATTATTTGACCTCTTTTTGCTAAATGATAAAATTTTTATTGGGTGTAAGTCTTTATAAAATTGTCCAACGTTTCTATGTCCAATGTTATATCTAGTCATAATCAATTACTTTCAATCCGAAAGTGTTTATTTAATCAATTAATAGTTTATTTATTTTTTAGCCTTGAAAATGGGCCAAATTCAAAAGGCCCGCAAAGTTTGACAATATTAAAATTTCATCATTTATGGATTTTTTTCTGGCTAATTGACTAATTTAAATTAGCTAAAAAAGAAACTTTACCAGTTGGATATAAAAGTAACTTTATTATATAAGAGACAGTTTCGATAAAATTGAAACAATTTCGGGTTAAATACTAATCAGTAAAACATTAATTTATGAAAACAAAATCTTTTACAATTTTTAATGTAGTCGAGCATACGATCTATTAATGTACAAATCTACAAGTAACCGTTTGAACCAATAATTGCTTCAGGATTGTATCCAGAATTGTTATGAATTGAAAAACAAGCTAATAATAAAGTTCAAGACCTAAATATTGTGGTGTTTTAAAATTAACACCCGCCGGGCGAACAAATTAAATAAGTGGAGTTCCTTCGCTCCAAAATTTCACAAAGGAAAATGAAAAACTGTTACTTTTTTATCAACTTCCAATTTATTTTAAACTTTTCACCCAAAATACAAATTCAAATCACTAGCCGCAACGCGCGGACCTGACTCGACTGATTGCCACATTTTCTACTCTAATCTCTATCAACACTTGTACGCAAAATTAAAATGTTCATCGTAAGTAAATTCAAATTGAATGGCAAATAGATGGTTTTCTTACAAACATGAGTAGTTGAAAATAAATTCACAATAACTAAAGTCAAAAAAATTATAACTAAATCAAACCAAAAACATTTTCCTTCTCTTGACTACAATAAATTAAATTAAAATTTCCCCCTTAAGTGAAGTATCCACCTTAAGAGCGCGCTGCGGAAAGAGAGAGAGGGAATGATGTTGAAAGAAGCCTCTAATCTTTTGTACAAATTTAAAAAACTGAACGTCGTATCAATGTAATTATTTTTTATATTAATAAGAAAAGACTATTGAAGGCAATAACCAATTTTGAGCGCTTTAAAATAAAAGTAAATAGGTTAATTTAATTTATTAAAAAGGACAATTTTGAATTTTTATGACAACCGATCTTAATGAAACTTCGTTATTGCCTCCTGCAGATCATTATAAGGACAAAACCTGATTTTGAAGCGATTTCATCATCAATTATAGAAAACTTGTAAATCAAAATGTGCCCTTAGTGGAGTTTTAAACTATTCACAATGTACATTAAGCAAACGCCACCATGCGGGAGAATTTCAAATTAGTAAATGACGTATTAAATGAAAATAAAAATTCGTTCTTCAGGTTCAAAGCCTAACAAAATCAACTAATTAACCAAACATATTACAATAAATTTAACACCATACTGAAATGTTTGGAAATTTTCACCAGACTATGACTTTGAATTTCGAAATATACGTCTAAACACAGCCATGTTGTTATTGCTGGTGGCGCCACCAACGGTAATGTAAATCGCCAATATAAAATCAACTTAATGCACAAAGGGTTCAAGGGTTCCCTTAAAGCGGTATTACATTACACAATTTCTTGTTCAATAAACGACACAATTTTGCGCAGAGACGAGTTCAAAGCGTTTGCGCATAGCGTTGTGCGGCAGTGCGCAAAATTGTGTCGTTTCTTGAACAAGAAATTGTGTAATGTAATACCGCTTTTAGATATGGCGCAAATAATTTTTTTAAATTTTTTAAATCTACAAAAGATTAGAAGCTTCTTTCAACATCCTATTATCTACTGCTTCCCTCTCTCTCTCTCTCTTTCCGCAGCGCGCTCTTAAACTAACCTTCCCAAAAATAAAATCTTTCTTTCCACTCACAAACATTCACATTATTTCTTTTAACCTTTCTCGAAATGAAGTACATGGCCTTCTCCCTACAATCGGCATATCCGTCTTCCTTCTCACACTCTTCCACGAGATGATTCCTGTTAAAGGCCTCCACATTTCATTTGTTGTCCCGACCATCCTGTCCAATTTCATCCAACCAGACCCAATCGTTTTCATTCCATTTCCAACATTCTTTTCGACCACCATTAATGAATTCAAATAGTAAGTTGCGGATTCTTCAATTATGTTGTCTAGTATTTTTTATTTTAGTTCGTTCCATACTCGTATTTTGTACGCTAATTCTACATTCTTACAAATTTTTTTCTTCATACTAATTGTTCGTTTATTTTTATTACTATTTTCCACATCCTGGTCTCCTGCAACCATAATTCCATTAACAATAATTTGATCTTCGTCATTAACATGTAACGTCTCTTCTTGGTCTATCCATTCCATCTTCTCCGCGTGGATATACATTTTTTTGTTTGGAACTTCTACTTCAATTTTTTCAGATTAATCTATATGGTCTAAACGCTAGGATGGTAAAATTAATATAAAAATAAAATCGCTTTTACTCGCACACATTATCAATGAATAACTAAAGGAATCTTTCCAGAAACAATTAAGAGATCCAAAGTAATTCCCATTTATAAAAAAGGAGAAAAAGAGGACAGAAGCAACTATCGACCTATATCGATACTACCTATATTGTCCAAAATATTCGAAAGAGTACCTACTATATGACAGACTCACAAAATTTCTACACAAACATGAAATTTTTTCGGACAAGAAATTTGGGTACCAACAGGGAAAAAGCACCGTTGATGCGATAATAACTCTCACATCTCACATACACAACATGCTGGAGAAAAAACAAAAATGTCAAACAATATTTTGTGATTTATCAAAAGCATTTGATATGATGGACCACAAAACATTTCTAGAAAAAATCAAACATTATGGAATCAGAGGAAAGGCATATGAAATAATTAAATCCTACCTCCATAACAGAAAACAAATGGTATTCTGGAATCAGGAGTACAGTGAAGAAATGCAGATCACCTGTGGAATACCGCAAGGAAGCATCTTGGGTCCCTTCTTCTTTGTTCTCTTTATAAAAAAATGACCTCCCACTAAACATGGAAGGTAAAATAGTTTTGTACGCAGACGGTACCGCTTACACGATGAAAAAAGACGAAACCGTACAAGAAGGTCTACGCAAACTGATGGAATGGTTCTCATCCAACAAATTATTATTAAACCCCGACAAAACACAGCAACTAAACTTCACAGCAAATAATAGAACCGAGCAAGAAGAAAGGAGCTCCACAAAATATCTAGAACTGATCCTGGACACTTTATTAAACTAGAACGACCACATATCCTATCTAATCAAGACATTGGCGAAAGCTATCTATGCGATACAAAGGACAAAAGAAACGACCGGAGAGGAAGCAGCAACAATCGTATACTTTTCTGTTTCACGCTAGAATGGTAGGTATACGGTCTTCTAATATGGGGCAATGATGCACAAATCAACAAGGTGTTCAAAAAAGAGCAGTACGAACATTGAAAGGAGTACAGAGTAGAACACACTGCAAGCCTTGTAATATTGACTTTTGAAATTAATTTATATTTTAAATTTACCGCTTGTTTGTTTAATATAATTTTAAACGTCCTGTATAAGATTCACAATTTTAGATTTTGTGTGCGACATCTATTGGTTCTGGTTCTGAAGGGTAAATTTTGATAGTACACGTGTCTGGTGTTTCCGTAAAAAGCGTCACTTGGTTTTGAGAGATTCAATAGACCGGTTGTGCGATTTTCCATTATTTTGAATACAGTTAATTTCAGAGTGTTAATTTCTTCTAGTGTGTAGGCGTTTAATTAACAGGTATAATATTTATGCATTATATTTTAATAAGTTTTTTCTTTACAAATCTGGGCAAGAATAATATGTTTATTTAATTGATTCGTGTTTTTACATATTTCTTTGTTTAAAACAATAGAATTTAAAAGGTGGTTTTAAAAGATTTTACATTATATTTAAATTCGGTTTTCTAAATGCAATTTTAAAGTTTTATTATCAAAGTTAGAAATGATTCACTTATGTAAAATATTTGTTACAAGGTTATAAAGACCACGTGCATTCTTGGTAGTTGTAGGTAAGGGGAATATGTATCTAAAACCCAGGTGTTAGGATTCAAAGTTAAAACTAGATCGTTGCCACGTGTTGGGGTAAATTCATAACGGGATACGGTTAAACTGCAAGGTCAACTTTCTATCGGTAATTTGTTTTATTAATACAAAGTATGTTAACAATAATTATATACAGGATGTTTTAATTTCAAATGGGTTTAGATTTATAAATAAAGAGGTTTCATTATTTAAATAGGCAATCTGTTATTAAATTATATTGCGGTATCGAGATACCACGTCAATGGAAGTACGTCATTTAAGTTTCAGTAAAATTTTGTTAATGAATAAAAGCATGTAACTTATCAAAGTAATCAGAAAAACTTCATCCGATACCAAGAAATTAACTTAAAGTCAAATGATTCGTTGAAAACGGGACATAAAACAGGTTTGAATAAAATAAATTTGAAATGTATCATTTAATAATTGTTTTTGTTAAAATGTTAATTTATAGTAAATGAAAAATTGTTAGCAATAAGAAAGGTATTTTAAAAGTCAGAAATTTGTTAATTAATTGATAAATGAAAAAAATCCATGTTAGCGTTAAATTTAAAATAAGTTTGTTAAAATTATTACGTGAGTTCGGCATGTCACAACTTAATGAACTGCGTATGGAAATTTCATGTCCATCATCTTTATTTGTCCAACCACGAAGCAATATCAAGAAGTCGATCCAATCTGAAAATATAAAAATTTTACTTATAAAATTTCAACGAACCACAATGGGCTTAGTCCATACCTGTACTGTGAAACTTCAAATAATATTGATTTTTCGATCGACCAATAAAATACGTCTATGCAAAGATCAAGATAGCGATGAACTTCGTAAAAGGAATTAATAAAACAATTGATAAAAAGGTTGTTGTTGATATTTCACACGTGCAAGGTGGCGAATTTAGAATCGTCCTAATAAAATTGATAATTATAGTAAAAATAAATAGTGAAATTACAAAATACGAGTGCATAATTCAACAAAATAGTGACTTACCTACGTAAAACCAATAATAAGGTGAAAATTGTAAAAGATTGGAAATATTTTTGAAGAAATAGAATTCACAACACAACGAGGTCAACAAACTATATCTGGAAGTTTCCGATGGTAAATGAACCCTTTGAGTGTCTTTGACGCGCAATTGTACCATCTCCATTTCAAGTAAAAGAAATATTCCTGGATTTAATAAGGTATCGTGCACATTGCAATAAAATCTTTATAAACTTAAGTGAAATCTCCGGACTTCGTACGACACGTGTTTTGCATCGTTTTACGTTCAGAAATTTTTATATGATAGATTTAATAATAGAACTTTTTGATATAACCAAATATTTATTTTCATTTGTGTGCTTAATAAAAACATTAATAACTTTGTAACGAAGGATATTTATTTAGACCTGTTCCGCACCATAATTTCATTTACAGCATTGGTAACGGAGCGAATCCACCCTGTACAAGGTAAGATACATGCACTACGAAAGAGCTAAGCTGAGGCACCTTATTTCATTAAATTGTGTTTACAAAATATCACATACTTTTCCATTGACGGGGTACAACTACGTACACCCATATAAAATATTAACGACAAGAACCTTTAACCCTATTAGCGAGGGTATTCATAACAATTTTGTATTATAAAGTGTGGGTCTCTTAAAGGCCTTACGTAAGCACACAGCAATATATTAATATACAGGGTGTTTGTCAAAGTTATTACAAATTATTTGCAAGTCCAAAGACTTGATTGGAGGAATTCAGTCATAGTTTAAGTTGACACAACAGCTTAAAATGTGATGAAAAATATGTCCGCAAATCTTTCTATCTTGGTAAATAATTGACTTATTTAAAACAATGATTTTGGTTTCGTTACATGTACATTTAGCTTCGCCGAATTTGGGTAAAAGATTCTAAACAACCCCTTATTAGCTTGGAAAATAAATTACTCAAGACTAATACTGCTTAAATGCAAACCATAAAGCAAATTACATTGAACTGTTCCCAAAGATTTGTTGTTAACTAAGTTATCATAACTTACAGTGACGCGCATGAATGGATTAACGAGATTCCTTAAAGGAAGGCGGGCTACTTAGATCGGGGTTTTAATATTGGTAATTAGGTATCTTATGTATTCAAATACAGGATGGTTGAACTTGTTTGAATTAGGTATTAAATTGTAATTCAAGGGTGGTCATTTAAAGGTAGATTAATAAAGGTATTTTTCCATTAACAGCTAGTGTTTAAATAAAACACATAGCTTCCCTCAATCTTCAAAGAATGTACTAAGTACATGAAGAAAAGATTATAAATAAGGATTGAATCTTAACAAGTAATTTAAAAGTTATCGAAATCATTAAAGCGATTTAAAACAAATCGACTTTCAGGGTAATTAAATCTACAGATTTATTAGGTCACGAGTTAGGTAAATCATTGCTTCAGGTTAAATTCCTCAAACAAGAATATTAACGATAACACTAGTCAACAGTGATTCTGCGGTGTGGAATTTAGGGGTTGATTTTGGGTAATTGTGGTGTCCCGAATACGAAAAATATATTAGATTTTCCGAATTGGCTCTAGTTTTTGAGATAAAGGCAACCCGGTTATAATGGGACGCGCATGAATGGATTATCGAGATTCCTTAAAGGAATATAAAATAAAAATATTCAATATTTTCAAAAACCTTTATTTTCGAATGACAACAACGTTATAAATGATATTTCAAATAGATTAATCATATTAAACAAAAATACATGAAAAAAAAGTTAGGAAAAACGTTTTGCATGTGATTGTCTATTGTATCTTTGATCAGGATAATCCCTTTGTAAGGTCCAGCAGTAGTCCGCCATCATATGGTGATCCCACCAGCCTTGATATCTTTCCTCCATTATCTTGATATCCTGGTGGAACCGTTCTCCTTGTTCTTCGCTGTAATCGCCCAGGTTTTCAGGAAATCTATCCAAATGGCTATGCAGAAAATGTATTTTGATACTCATATTAGCTCCAAGTTTTTCAAAATTCTTAAGTATTTTGGCCACTATTTCGGAATATTCTGCAGCTTTGTGGTTCCCCAAAAAGTTTTTGACAACTGATACAAAGCTTGTCCATGCTTCCAATTCAACCTGAGTCATGTGATTTGTGAAATAATTGTCTTTTATAAGAGTACGAATTTGTGGTCCGTCAAAGATACCTGCTTTTAATTTTTCCATACTGAGGCCAGGAAATGATTGACAAATATATTTGAAGCAATTACCATTCTTATCCAAAGCTTTCACAAACTGTTTTATAAGTCCAAGTTTAATATGAAGTGGCGGAAGAATTATTTTTTCTCGACTTATCAATGGTTCATGAACGATGTTAGCTTTTCCCACGGTCATATATATTCTCGATGGCCAATCCTTTCTACTCCAGTGTTCTATTCTTGCACAAAGAAAACAGGGGTATTTAGTGTACCCACCTTGCTGACCTAATAAAAAATTCACCATCTTTAAGTCTACACACACTGACCACTGATGTTGAACAAACGAAATTTTCTCCAAAACAAGTTTGATATTTTAGTATTGTTCTTTAAGTTTGATTGGTCATAGTTGAGTGACCTATCGGAATCGAAGCTAATTTGTTTCCATTATGCAGTAACACACATTTCAAACTTATTTTTGAGCTATCAATAAAGAGCCGCCAATCTTCTGGCCGATATATTGCAAGGCCCATTAAATTTAAAAGCCCAGAAATATTATTGCAATACACCAGATCATTCTCCTTAGTAAAATATGGAAGAATATCTTGCTCTCTAGTCCGATAAGATGTTATTGTTACGCCAGGTTGAAGGCAATGTTTTTCGTTAAGTCGAGACGCAAGAATTTCAGCTGATTTCTTCGATAAATTTAAATCTCAAATCAAGTCATTAAGCTCACCTTGAGAAAAAACCTGCTTTTGTTCTGAGGGTCTAACATTTCAACTTCATCACAGGAAAGGTTTGATAAGTCAGTAAATATCGGTACTGGCAAATCTTCACTGTGCAACGTTGGTGGTTTAGCCGATTGTATGTTTGGATAAACCCAAGAGCGCTTTCTGTAACGGTTCATACCTTTTACATTCACGGCACAAAAGTAGCAATCATCAATGTGATTTCTTGGCTCACTCCATGTTATCGGTACTCCAAATGGAAGTCATTTGCGTCTTCCTTGGCTCCAGTAACGAAGTGACTCCACACAAGTTTTACAAACTTTATGTGGCGCCCAATGTTTGTCTTGTTGTCTCAGTTGTTTTCCAAAATATGCTAGGTAAACTTGTTTTACAAAGTCATGAATATTTATTTGTTGTCTTTTTTGACAAAATTTACCACATATGTAGCAAAAATGGTCAGGATTATTAACACAAGACTTGCGTGAAGAACTCATACTTCCTTCTACGATCACTATATAAAAAGTGGCAGATTTCGCCCAGTTTACTATTTTTTTATTACAAAGTTTTTTTGACAACAAAAAACAATTGCATATAGCCGTGCGGATGCGCGTAGTACCAATTTTGTACCGTCAGATGTCTGTACAAAGAAATTTCAAAAAGTATAAATGAATTTTTAAATACTTTAAATTTAAAGTTTATCATGGGAACTAGAGCCAATTCGAACAAAATAACTATGCGGCGAGTACTTTATTACATTACTGTATACAAATTCAGTCCAAAAACTAAGACCGCAGAAAAAAATTTTTGTTTTGTTCCCTTGTGTAATAAAAGAATTGACATTGCCCAAATTTGGTTGTTTTATTTTGTGTTGGAAGTTAAAGGTTGTCTCTCTTTCGGAGCAATCATTTGTCTTGTTACAGTTGTTTTGACATTATGTTTTGTACACCGGAAGAAAGAGTTTGGTTACTAGATGGCGATCGTAGGTATTTTCACAACGTGGTGGTCCAGGTTATTTTCCGTGTCGTCGAAGAAGTGTGATTTTAGATTTGAACTTTGTTAGTTCTCAATAGATGGCGTTTTCTGGAGAGGATGTTGGCGCGAAGTTCAAATTCAAAAGTTGCATCTTACAGCCTCTATTCCGCTCCCTTAATATAATGACTCTTGTATCAGTATACGTATACACGAGTGTACTGCAAATAAGATGTGACCAAAAAACGCAACAAAACACCACCACACATGAATACAACACGCGACAATGTAATGAGATCAGAACCGAAAGATGTCGACTAAAATGTTCCAAAAATAAAAACATGAGAATAAAACTCTACAACAAACTGCCGCCAGAAATAAAAAACCTTACATTGCCCAAATTCAAAAGGAAAATGAAAGATATATTGGTAGAAAATGCGCTATAAGTACAAAGACGAGGATTTTCTTGAATGAAGAAATGGCGCTCTTGCGTTGAGATGAAAACCGGAATAATATGCTGATCTCCACCATTTATATCTAAAATAAATTTGTAGAATTTTCTTTGTTTATTGTGATGTAATAAAGATTTTTATTTTTATTATTATAATGTGAACAACAGCATTTCCTGATGATGTCTTTTGAGTGGTTGATTGGTGTGGTCCCCGTGCGTCTATTGTAGAAAAAGATGTCCAGGTAGCGGATCTTCTTCTTTGTAGCACATTTCAGTGGATCTTGCACCAATTTTTTTTTCGTAGGTTTTTTGATTTTTAATTTAAGGTTTTAATAAACCAACGACACTTCGGTAGAGTCGCTTAAAAATCCGGTTCGAGCAGCGCCAGTTATGTTAATATAACGTAAACGATTGTTTTTTAAAGATGAATATAATTTATTTAATGATAATAAAAATAATACAATTGTTCACAATAAAGATACTAACTTACAAGCAGAGTAAAATCAATGAACTTGTATGTGTTACTACTCAAATACCACTAATCTAACTATGCCCTGTTCCTGATATTTAAAATACACAAAAATACAGAAACCCTTTGTTTCTTAAAAATAATGGACCTATAACTTTGAATACATAGGGGAAGGTCGGGTAAATTGACGACGCGGGTAAGATAACGAATGCTAAATATCTTTAAAAACAAAAATTAAAATTTTCTGCATAGTGCTGCCATCTAACCATACGTAGCTAATTTAACTCGGCAATGCATTAGATGCACTAAAGTCAGTAGTTTATAAATTAAGGGAGTGACTAGCTCCACGTAATTGGGTACTTGCGCAGTTGCGTCTCTTTTGTACTTGGACAAAATTCGAATAATTTTCAATCGTATTTAAAATATCAAATTTTATTTCCGCGCAAGTTGGCGCATACTCAGTTTCACCAGATTATTAATTTGTGTTTATCAGTGTTAATTTATTAATTGTTATTGGTTCCTTGCTGGTTTGGTTTTGAATATGTAAATTTGCTTAACAGATAGTAAATTATTATTTATTTCTTAGCATTTACCATCAGGTTATTGAAAATTTTTACCTCTAACCTGACTTTTATCAAAACCAAAACAAATCTTGAAGACGAACGGAGGAAGTTGTAAATTCAAAAACTTTGACGATTTTTTATAATAAATGATTACTAATTATGTAAGTTTTTAACTTTTCTAATAAATTTTTTTTAATGTAATTTAATTTCTTAGCAACTTTTTAAACAGCTTCCACATAATCGGAAACTTCTTGGTGACATTTATACAAACAAGTTATTGCAAATGAAAGTTAATAAACATATTATGCTACGTGCTGATCTAGAGAACCGGCTTGATAAATGCATCACATCGAAGGATGTTAAAAACCTGCAACAAATGGAAAGAGAAGGGAAAAAAGCAACATTCAAGCTGTATGTAACAAAACATAATCTAATTTGGGCAATTTGCATTTTTAAAAATTAACTTACTTATTTTGATTTAATTTTACAGGCGCAGACTCTCACCTGTTAGTGGTGATTCACAATGAATGTAAGACATAAGAAATACGCAAGACGTCAAATTAACATAACGCGTAATTTTAATACATAAAATTAAAATCGTTCCAATTTAATGCAATTAAAATTAATAAAACAGGCGTGCAATAAAAATTATTTTACCATTTTTGGTTATTTATTTTTGTAATTTTAGCTAAGAAGTACTTTAAACTTTTATGCTACATTATAAAAAAGTTAATTAATATACTATTATGTGCGTATGCTTAAAACTTCCCGCTCGGTCAAACCTTTATCGGACATAATATTTTGGATTTTATTCCATGACGAATTGCAATTCTTAAAGGTTTCCAAAAACCATTCCAAACTTTCTTCGTCTACCCGAATCAATGCAATCATAGCCAAAATACTGCTCTCACCATTACCATCTACATTTAAAATAAGATAGAGAGATGGTTCGATGTTCAATAATTTATAAGTTGCATCTATGCAGATGAACTCCGGGCATGCTGACAGCGAAGAAATCATTAAACATCGTCGTTGTCCAGTAACAGGTGAGAGCCTGCGCCTGCAAAATTAAATCAAAATAAGTAAGTTAATTTTTAAAAATGCAACTTGCCCAAATTAGATTATGTTTTGTTACATACAGCTTGAATGTTGTTTTTTTCCCTTCTCTTTCCATTTGTTGCAGGTTTTTAACATCCTTCGATGTGATGCATTTATCAAGCCGGTTCTCTAGATCAGCACGTAGCATAATATGTTTATTAACTTTCATTTGCAATAACTTGTTTGTATAAATGTCACCAAGAAGTTTCCGATTATGTGGAAGCTGTTTAAAAAGTTGCTAAGAAATTAAATTACATTAAAAAAAATTTATTAGAAAAGTTAAAAACTTACATAATTAGTAATCATTTATTATAAAAAATCGTCAAAGTTTTTGAATTTACAACTTCCTCCGTTCGTCTTCAAGATTTGTTTTGGTTTTGATAAAAGTCAGGTTAGAGGTAAAAATTTTCAATAACCTGATGGTAAATGCTAAGAAATAAATAATAATTTACTATCTGTTAAGCAAATTTACATATTCAAAACCAAACCAGCAAGGAACCAATAACAATTAATAAATTAACACTGATAAACACAAATTAATAATCTGGTGAAACTGAGTATGCGCCAACTTGCGCGGAAATAAAATTTGATATTTTAAATACGATTGAAAATTATTCGAATTTTGTCCAAGTACAAAAGAGACGCAACTGCGCAAGTACCCAATTACGTGGAGCTAGTCACTCCCATAAATTAAACACAGAAGATTGTATCTAGGTTATGTTTTGTAAAAGTGTGATGGTGTCGCATAAAGTTTTTCAGGAATTGTTCGAGGTATGTTGACATTTAATTGTGTTATAGTACTAGTAACAGATGTATTACAATGTATGCCAGTACTAGTTTTGTTGATATCATGTTTGTAGTTGAAAATTGATTGTCGCCTATAAAGTTAACCTCAATGGGCAAGATGAGGCGGGAAAGATAACGAAGTTCGTCATCTTACCCGTTCACGAATTTTGTAACTAAATTTTAAAATTTTGTCCACAGCATGCCCCAAAATTATGTTAGGAGGTCTGATAGGCGAAGTTGGACTGAGGTAAATTTAATTGCAGCTTTAGATGCAATAGCTGGGGGTGAATCTTGCAATAGTGCATCTTTACGATATGAAATTCCAGAACCAACTTTACGTCGGTATGCAAAGAAAAAAGGTGCAGGTGTAGCACTTCCGGAACACGGTGGTAGATACCGTAATACTTTTAGTTTCAGTCAGAGTGAATCTCTTGCAAAATATATAACAGATATTGACAGAAGAGCATTTGGCCTTACGAAAGTTCAACTGGGGAGGTTAGCCTTTGACTATGCAGAGCAGAACAACATACCTCATCGATTTAATAGAACTTCAAAAATGGCTGGTAAGGACTGGATACAATGCTTTTTAAAGATGTTCAAGATTAGTCTTCGAACTCCTGAACCCACATCAATAGGTCGCCTTATGGGTTTCAACAAAGTTTCGGTCGATAAGTTTTTTACTATTCTCAGAGAAGTCCGTGTAAAATACAATTTTGAGGAAAGTGGTTTATCTTCTGTGCCCAGTAAGTTGCCGAAAGTCTTGAGTCCAACCGGAGCCAGACGTGTTGCAAGAATAGTTACAGCAGAGCGTGGGAAAAATACTACTGTAGTCTGCTCCGTAAACGCACTTGGCAATTACGTGCCTCCTTATTTTATATTCAATAGGGTACGAATGAAGGCCGAATTGCTATTTGGAGCACCACCAGGTTCCGCAGGGAGTGCAAAAAAAAAACGGTTGGATGTGTACGGAAATATTTTTAAAATACTTGGTCCATTTTAAAAAGCATACTAACCCTACACCCGAAAATCCAGTGCTTTTACTTGTGGACAATCATTGTTCACATATTTCTTTACAAGGAATTAATTATTGCCGAGAAAACAGCATAGTTATGGTAGGGTTTCCACCCCATACGACGCATAGATTGCAACCTTTGGATGTTGCGTTTTTTGGACCCGTAAAAAGTTTTTTTTCACGGGAATGTGACTCGTTTGTTGTCAATAACCCTGGTCAAGCAGTAACTGACAAAAATATTTGCAGAATATTTAATAATGCATATCTAAAAGCTGCAACTGTTGGAAATTCCGTTAATGGATTTAAAAAATGCGGTATTGAGCCATTTGACCCCTTTATTTTTGGCGATGAAGATTTTGACGCAGCTAAAACGACAGAGCGGGAAAATTATCCACAAGAAACTCAGCCTCAAGAACTTGCTGTTGGTGTAAAATCAAAACAGAAAAAATTCCATTCACAAGCGGATAAATCAAAGGATGATTCAACGGATGATGAGTTACCTTTAATTTGCTTTACAAATGCCGATAATCCTATACCAAAGGAAGTTGATCTTATAGATGGTTTTATAACACCAACAAAAGCCGAGGAACATTGTTCAACGCTGGCTTTATCAAGAATTAAAAGAGTCATTTTTGGAGAAAATCCCGGCCCAAGCGGAATCCAAAAGGAACGTAAGACTCCATCCCACAACGGAGCTGAATGTTGCAAAATGCCTGCCGATGAAAAAGAAGTAAAAAATAATACGATTTCGCTGTGCGGACATACTGCCTTTCCCAAAATATGAAAGACCAGTTCATAAAAAAGGTAGAAAAATGACTGCAAGTATAACTACCAGTACTCCTGTAAAAAGGCAGCTTAGAGGATAAATTGGAAAATGAAAGGCAGAAGCAAGAAGGTAAATGTTTGAAGAAGCAAAAACAGGAGGAAAAAAAATCTAATAAAATTGAAAAACAACACAAACCCAGTAATGACAACAAAGATGAAGAAACCATATGTCCAGGTTGCAGTGAACGGTTTGAAGATCCCCCTGTAGAGGATTGGATTCAGTGCTCTCTGTGCTTGGCATGGTGGCATGAATCTTGTAGTAATTATTCAGGCGCAGCATTTAAATGCGATTTGTGTTAAATACTTCATCTTACCCGCATAGGTTCGTCATCTTAAATGACATTCGGGTAAGACGACGAATTTTTTAGAAAATATGTATTAATTTTTTTTCATTGTAACCTTTATATTTTTTTCATACTATATTGTACTATTTTGTTTGTTATATATTAATGTTGGCTTACGAATAAAAACATTAATAAAAAGCAATATCAGTTCATTTATAAAAATTTAATTTCGTTAACATCGTCAACTTACCCGACCTTCCCTACTAGGCTATAAAATAAACTACATAGTAGACAATTGTTGAACCCTTAGCTAATTCTAAATGTTATTCAAAGTTTAAAGTATGTGGACATAACTATGTATATACAAAAATTGATAAATAGTTGAACAAATTCTGCTCGTTTAATTTTAATGGTTACTTTCAAACTTATTAATATTAGCAAACGGGATATAATATTTTATATAAATGTATCTATCCTCTTTGATTTAAGATTCGTTGAATAATTGATTAATTAGCTCTAATTGATAATCTCTTGTAATATTCAAAATTCAATTAAAATCTAAAAATTTATATTTTATTATAATTAATTTTTAAAGTTTATTTTAAAATATAAGGTAAATAAGGTTAAGGGGCGCATAATACAGTTGACAGGTGCACTTTGAAGTTTTTCGGAGGAGCAACTGTTACGCTATTGGTACAACCGTACGTGGTTTACATGATTCGAGTTTTCTAAATACATAGTTCAGATTTTATCACCATTGATGTCCCAACCAAATTCTTGCTTATTATTATTTAATTAATCTATCCAAAGATAACCTCGTTACTTTTGGTTCCTCACAAAAAGACCATTTTAGTAGTATTCGATAGTTTAGTGTTAACGGATAAAGAAAAACTTCAAGTTAATTATTTCCTAATATTTGAAAATTCCGCGAATATCGCAAATAAAATTAGCAAAATTGCTACCGGAACAGAAGTAGTTCTATGTGAGGTTTTATATTACAAACTATCACAACCAAGCGGTTTTTCGCCAGCATGAATTCTTAAATGGTTTCGTAACATTGATTTATATGCACATTTATAATCACAAAAATCACAACCAAAAGGTTTCTTGCCGGTATGAGTTTTTAAATGGTTTTTTAAAGTTGAAAGTTGTGAACATTTATAGTCACAAATTCCACAACAGAAAGGATTCTCGCCGGTATGAATTTTTAAATGGTTTTTTAAACTTGACCGTTGTGAACATTTATAGTCACAAATTTCACAACCGAAAGGTTTTTCACCGGTATGAATTTTTAAATGGTTTTTTAAATTTGAACGTTGTGAACATTTATAGGCACAAATTTCACAACCGAAAGGTTTTTCGCCGGTATGAGTTTTTAAATGGTCCTTTAAACTTGAACGTCGTGAACATTTATAGTCACAAATTTTACAACCAAAAGGTTTTTCACCGGTATGAATTTTTAAATGGTCTTTTAAATGTGAACGTTGTGAACATTTATAGTCACAAATTTCACAACCGAAAGGTTTTTCACCGGTATGAATTTTTAAATGGTCTTTTAAATTTGAACTTTGTGAACATTTATAGTCACAAATTACACAACCGAAAGGTTTTTCGCCGGTATGAGTTTTTAAATGGTCTTTTAAATGTGAACGTTGTGAACATTTATAGTCACAAATTTCACAACCGAAAGGTTTTTCACCGGTATGAATTTTTAAATGGTCTTTTAAATTTGAACTTTGTGAACATTTATAGTCACAAATTACACAACCGAAAGGTTTTTCGCCGGTATGAGTTTTTAAATGGTTTTTTAAACTTGACCGTTGTGAACATTTATAGTCACAAATTTCACAACCGAAAGGTTTTTCGCCGGTATGAGTTTTTAAATGGTTTTTTAAACTTGACCATTGTGAACATTTATAGTCACAAATTTCACAACCGAAAGGTTTTTCGCCGGTATGAGTTCTTAAATGCGCTTTTAGTGTTCCATTTGCTATACATTTATACTCACAAATATCACACTTAAGCGGTTTCTTACCGGTATGAGTTATTAAATGTCTTGTTAAATTAGATTTTTTTGCACATTTATACTCGCAAATATCACAACTAAAGGGTTTCACACCAGTATGAGCCCTTAAATGACATATTAAAGTTTTTTTATGAGCAAGTTTACCACCATAAATTGCACACTGGAATAAATTTGAGCTGTTCAGCGTTAATTGTGTGGTGTCGATATCTTCTTTAATGTCAATAGAATGATGCAAATCTTCTAAATTAAATTTCACATCTTCCACCTCTTCTGTTTTAATGTTGTAATTGCTAATTGAATTATATGGAGTCTCCAAAGATTTACCTAGGTTTTCCATAATTTGCGACTCCTCCGAGGGTAACACTTGAGCAGCAAATAAATCGGTAACTGCTTCCATTTGGAGGATGAGCACTATAACTGTACAGGTACAAAATCACTTTTCTTAATCAAAGGCGTTGATTATATTATGTTATCGATTTAGAAAACTACTGCTACAATATTATCCACGCAATTATCTAGAACACAGCTTGCAAAATGGCGACATTGATTGCATAGGATGGAAACCAAACCACCTCCAAGATGTCAAAAACCCCATAGGCTTTTTAGCGGTTCGACAGTCAATATCAGGAGCGCACCGATAGTGAATAAAAAGAAATATTTATATTATTAAAATAAAACGAAGGTTACAAGAGTGTAGCATTATAAACGTACATTAACCTTTTGGTTATAATATTATAAAACCTATTATTTTCAAGTACCCCATACATACCGCGAGCAATGTGAATTAACTCGATTAGGATAAGGGAGTGATAATTTTAGCGCGACGATAGATAAAGATTGCTTTGACAATTTCGTTCATAATAATTCAACCAATAGGATGTTAGAATCTCATCAATTTGAACCAATCATAATCTACTTCCTTTGACAATACAGACCACGGTGGTGTATTGTCGCGGCAATACGACCACCGTGGTCTGTATTGTCAAGTAACGATGGAAACTATACGTAAACGCATACTATAAATTATTTGTTGTCAGAAAAAATTGAAATTTTATTTACGAAATTGTCAAACGAATTCCACACGATACTATAAAATTGTCGGTTAATTTTTAAACCATGGAATCTTCGTGTTTGTCGCCATTTAAAATCACCATTCGTGCTAAAGCACTCATGGTGATTTTAAGGGCGACAAACACTCAGTTCCAGTTTCAAAAATTATTGCCGACAATTTGATAGTCTCTTGTGGTATTATATATGACAATTTTTGTAAATGGTGGACGATAGACAATTCTGAGTGAGAATAATTTTATTTTAACCATTTTCACGGCTTTCAAAAACAAGTGGAAGATACATTATACGATCCAGTTTTTTGTACTCGATCGAATACAGCAAGATTTTCGGCAGAAGGAACTAGTTTACTGATTTTGGGAAGTTATCAGATTGGAGAGGCTACAATTCGTGTTGGGTACACCTGTGCATTTATTTTTGGACTGTTCAGCCAGTCAACCTCATACAGGTGGTATACCGTTCAATTTTTATCAACGTCGGGCTGCCAAACTAAATTATTTACCATCCAGTCGTGAACATCGCCGCAGTTTATTACATCCATCTGCAAATTACCATAATTCAGTATTGCATTGTTTTTTTGATTCACTCAGGGCGACAGTATCCGACTGCTAGTTTTTTTTGTTCAATATTTGCTTTTGGTTGGGTGTACTTGTATAAAACATTTACTTATTGTGTGCTTACATTTGTAGATCCTGTTTTGTTTATCACGCATACCGACACCTGGAAAAAGGAGATTTTCTAACGGAGCTCTGAAAGACATTTCCTGGATCCAAGGATACTTCTTGTCGATTTTATTCAATACGGTAACAGGGGTAAGTGACACAATTTAGTGACTGTTTATGCTCGTGCATCCAATTTATTTTTTTACACAAAGGCATTACTATAACCATTTTCTTGGTAACTAGGTTACCTATAACTAGTAGTCGTGAGTATTGTCGCTTTGTTGATTCAATACGAAAAGCACACACAGCCTTCAGTTTGTGTAGCTTCCTTTGTCAGGTTTTCTACGGAGGCCTTCAGCCCAGTATTTGTTTGGGACCTTCTGGTCCAGTTGACACTGTCAACTAATTGTTTTGTTTTGTGTTAGAGGTGGCCAAACATCTTTTATCTTTTCTGTGGCCCTTAATAAATCACCTTTAAAACTATCGTGTATTTTTTATGAGGCCTGGCGCCCACAATAGCATTTTCCTTTCCATTTGAAAGCACATATCCCGAAAAGAAGCAACAAGGAACGCCTGGGTCAAGTGAAGAACCCACGAAACCCTGCTCCGGTACTGTGGTACGAAAAGTACAAAGCCTATAGCTGCCGTTATAACATCAGACAAAAAGAGGCACTCTGTCAAGGTCCAAAAAACTGCGACAAGAGATTACTAGCAAGTATGAATTTTTAAATGTTTATTTAAACCTGATCTTTGTCCATTTTTATAATCACAAATGACAGGTTTCTCGCCCAATTTGATCAATGTAAAAATTTGGTCACAAATATTTCAATTAAAAGATTTCACACCGGTATGACTTTTCAAATGACTTTTTAAATGTGAATTTTTTGAACATTTATAGTCACAAATTTGACAACTGAAAGGTTTCTCGCCGGTATGAGTTTTTAAATGTACAATGAAATTCGAACTTTGTGTACATTTACCTATAGTCACAAATTTCACAACTAAAAGGTGGCTCGCCGGTATGAAATTTTAAATGTCGTTTTAAACTTGAATTATGCGCACATTTCTAGTCACAAATTTCACAATTAAAGGGTTTCTTGCCGGTACGAGTTTTTAAATGCATTTTTAAATGTGAAATTCGAACTTATAAAATATTATATAGTCAAAAATTTTACAATAAATGGGTTTCTCACCGGTATGAGTTGTTAATGCTTTTACAACAGCAAACGAACAACGTACAGTTTACTCAGTTCATGCAAACGAACGCTTTTATTTGCGCTACCTTGCTAGTTCAAGTTAGTCCAAGCAAACGAACAGACCAATTGTCATTAAATGAATGTAATGTAGTTTTTTAAATTTAATATGTTATTCAATTTATAAGGTTTTCTTTAAGTTCATGTAAAGAAGCCTCCAAGCGGGTACCAAAAAAGGACACCCTAGCGGAGAGATGGCGCTGAAAGACGGATTTTTTCTTTAATATGGGAGTTTCCATCGCTGTGATGGTACAGAAAATGGCGGTCTAAGGACGAGTCGAGTTTTTGTTGTGTGGAAAAACGGAAGTCAAGGCAGACTTGTTGAATTGCGACGACTCTCGTTGAATAGTTGTGTTGGTGGTGTAGTTATTCGGTCGCGGATTGCGAATCGTCCGATTGTCGTCGTATGCATACCATTAGATGGTCAAGTATTAGTGACTCCCTTCATTGAAGAATCAAATCTGCCAGCCCCGTTTTTCCGTTTATCCAACTTGCTGCTGTCCCGGACAATAACGGTCGATAAATTAATAAAGGTATTTGAACTTGATTTTTTGTGACTAACTACCTGAAGAAAAACCGTCGACCGTCGTGAAGTCGCCCGAAAGCGAGCGTTATTATGTGTTTTCCTGTTATTTGTGATATCTGTGTTTATAATAGTTGTATAAGATACTAACCCTTTAGATTTAGTTTTATTATTGTACTAGCTGGCACGGGCGGCATCCGCCGCCCTTAGCCATCTAGACCCAGAATAGATCCGAGTAGGCCATAGTTGTTCGGCCTTCGGCCTCACAGGGGGAGGACCATAATAGATCCGTGAAGGCCATAGTTGTTCGGCCTTCGGCCTCACAGACCGGACCATAATAGATCCGTGAAGGCCAAAGTTGTTCGGCCTTCGGCCTCACAGGGCGGACAATAATAGATCTGTGAAGGCCATAGTTGTTCGGCCTTCGGCCTCACAGACCGGACCATAATAGATCCGTGAAGGCCATAGTTGTTCGGCCTTCGGCCTCACAGACCGGACCATAATAGATCCGTGAAGGCCATAGTTGTTCGGCCTTCGGCCTCACAGACCGGACCATAATAGATCCGTGAAGGCCATAGTTGTTCGGCCTTCGGCCTCACAGACCGGACCATAATAGATCCGTGAAGGCCATAGTTGTTCGGCCTTCGGCCTCACAGACCGGACCATAATAGATCCGTGAAGGCCATAGTTGTTTGGCCTTCGGCCTCACAGACCGGACCATAATAGATCCGTGAAGGTCATAGTTGTTCGGCCTTCGGCCTCACAGACCGGACCATAATAGATCCGTGAAGGCCAAAGTTGTTCGGCCTTCGGCCTCACAGAGCGGACCATAATAGATCCGTGAAAGCCATAGTTGTTCGGCCTTCGGCTTCACAGACCGGACCATAATAGATCCGTGAAGGCCATAGTTGTTTGGCCTTCGGCCTCACAGACCGGACCATAATAGATCCGTGAAGGTCATAGTTGTTCGGCCTTCGGCCTCACAGACCGGACCATAATAGATCCGTGAAGGCCAAAGTTGTTCGGCCTTCGGCCTCACAGAGCGGACCATAATAGATCCGTGAAAGCCATAGTTGTTCGGCCTTCGGCTTCACAGACCGGACCATAATAGATCCGTGAAGGCCATAGTTGTTCGGCCTTCGGCCTCACAGACCGGACCATAATAGATTCGTGAAGGTCAAAGTTGTTCGGCCTTCGGCCTCACAGACCGGATCATAATAGATCCGTGAAGGCCATAGTTGTTCGGCCTTCGGCCTCACAGACCGGACCATAATAGATCCGTGAAAGCCATAGTTGTTCGGCCTTCGGCCTCACAGACCGAACCATAATAGATCCGTGAAAGCCATAGTTATTCGGCCTTCGGCCTCACAGACCGGACCATAATAGATCCATGAAGGCCATAGTTGTTCGGCCTCACAGACCGAACCATAATAGATCCGTGAAGGCCAAAGTTGTTTGGCCTTCGGCTTCACAGGGCGGACAATAATAGATCCGTGAACGCCATAGTTGTTCGGCCTTTATCTGTCATCTGTCATCTGTCATCTGTCATCCGTCATCCGTCATCTGTCATCTGTCATCCGTCATCCGTCATCTGTCATCCGTCATCTGTCATCTGTCATCCGTCATCGGTCATCCGTCATCGGTCATCTGTCATACATACATACATACATACATAATCTTCACGTAAAGTTACATCTTCATGTAAAGTTAAATCTTCCGCAAAGAGGTGGATCTTCCACGTTCTGCGACCTATATAAAGTGCTCCGGTCTTATTCGCGGCATTCAGATTAATTTGTTAGTGGTTTTTTGTTAGTGTTTTGCATTTTTCGAATTAAAGCCGCCATCCCCGCCATCTGTTGACAGTATTTTCAGATTAATTTGTTAGTGTTTTTTTTGTTAGTGGTTTGCATTTTTCGAATTAAAGCCGCCATACCCGCCATCTGTTGACAGTATTTTGAATCACTGATTGTACGTCAGATTAATTATTTGACAAATTAAATTTTTTGTCAAACTTGTGATTTGATTTTCGAAAAAAGCGAATAACTTTTTCCCCGAGCGAATTTCTTCTCCATTTATGCACGAATAGTTGCGCCTGGAGCTACAAAATAACTGTGCAAAATTTGGTCGAGATCGGTCCACGGGTCTAGGAACGTATAGCGAACACGCAAGCAAGCAAACAGATCTTCTCTTTTATATATTTAGATTATTTGCATTGGTGCATTATTAAATATTTATTCAAGTCCCGGTAAAGTAGAAACCTGTTAAAGGCAGTCGGCACGGGGGGGGGGGGGGTCCGTCTGCCACGAGAGGGCACTGGCATCGGTTAGCAGTCCAGTGGCGTACCACCGGTAGGGCTACGAGGTCCAGCGCCGACATACCGGTGACGTATTTTTTTTTGTTATTTGTTTGTTTTTAAGTGTATTAGGTTAAGGAATACTTGTAAGATATTTGTGGGACCCATTAGTTTGTTTAATTGTTACGCTTATATTTTATTATGTTGTTGGGTCCATAGGGGATCCATTTCCATTGGGAAATTGGGGGTCCATTTCTGTTCATTTCATTTTTTTTTTCATTATAATATCTTTCTCTCGGTTTAATTTATTCTTTACTCACGACCTCACTGTTCCCTCCCCCTTCGTTCTTATCCAGGACTACGAGCGGAGGACCTCTGGGAAGTGTGGGAACGTCCAAGTCCTGGTGGCGCCCTCCCGATTTCGTCGTTCCATATTTTAAGCGAGGTAAGTGCCCCACCCTCCGACCAGTTTCCGCGGTACAGAGTACAATTCCCCCCACGACCACTCCACTGAGCTAGTTGTCGTGCAGCTGGTCCAGGGTTATCACCTACCCCCCCCCTTCTGGGGCGATTTGGTACCGTGACACTCTTACATGGTGGAATGTTACAAATTTAATTCTGGTTTGGAAGAAGGCGATTTGAAATTCCATCAGTGATTTATTGTTGTTATATTGCGTCATAATTTTACTCCTGAGGGGGTTATTCTGTAACTCGTCCTTTATTAAAGTATCCTTTACCATAAGACAAGCTCTTAAAGGATAACTGAAAGTAAAACCTATTCTATAATTTTATATAGATGTAACAACCCGCGCTCCGCTCGTATTATTTAAATACCGACCACGAAATTGTAACACGTAGAATTGAATTTATTAATAAAATTAAATAATATTAAAACTTAATTATGTTGTGAACTAGTTTATAATTATTAATGAATCATTTAGCAAATTGTTTGAGGACCTCCGGAATTCTCGAGTTTAAAATTGTAATATTAACAATCCCTTTCTAAGAAAAATGTAACAATGAGTCAAACTTTCATATTTGTAACGAGAATTCCAAAGCCAGTAAAAAAGTTAGCAACAAATAGTCAGGATTGTAAAAAGTCATAAAATTAACAATTGTCAAGCGAAAGGGTACAGTTCATGACTTGCAGGTGGTACAGAGCTACGAGCGTATCATGAATGAAAAGTCGAGTTTCTCTT
Organism: Podabrus alpinus; assembly: GCA_932274525.1. Taxonomy (NCBI): domain Eukaryota; kingdom Metazoa; phylum Arthropoda; class Insecta; order Coleoptera; family Cantharidae; genus Podabrus; species Podabrus alpinus. The sequence continues at coordinate 34,508,439 of OW026452.1, forward strand.
TTTATGAATAGAACATGCGATTTCTAATTTTTTAAAATCGTACACGAGTAGTTTCTATTTTCAGAACCGGGTGAAATCAATGGTAATAAACCAACCCTTAAAAAACTTTCCAAATTTAGCCTCAAATACAGGGCTCTAATGAAAGAAATCACGTACGTTTTTTTTCCACTTCCCTTAAGGAAGTGATACGATAAATAGGGAAGTAACCCCTAAAATCAGTCAGTTATCGGCAGTTATTAGAAAATCGGGGTACGGTCTCCTATCTTTGACCACTCCAAATAAATTGAAAATTTCCTATTGCAAAGAGGAAGGTTTAGGTATATAGTATACTGATACTAGGAGGAGCCAGGTGACAGATTAACATTTAGTTTTACTTTCTTTGAGTACTGTACACGGGAAGCACTTTTGAAATATACCGAGAGGATTTTTGCAATATGCCACTTGACACCGCTTAAGTTCGTCAAATAAAACGGAAAGTGTTTAATAAAATTTTTCGAAAAACCAACACGTTTCGCTTAAAATTGCGCGCAAATATTTATATTCAAAAGGGGTCCGAATTCAAATCGAAATTTTTCAAAATTTGCGTTTTTCCAATTTGCCACCTTAATTGACGCCGCACGAAAAAAAGTATACATTTCGAAAAATTCGCCCTCGGAAAATGCCATCCGATACCCTTTTGAAAATTAAAAATTTTTTCACGGTCGTCGCGCCACAACAGTTTTAAGGTGGAAATTTTGAAATTTTTTCAAACGTCCATAGCCACCTTATTTACGTAGAGATTTTTAATTTTCCACCGGCATCGGAAGTAGACCCCGGGCCTAAACAATTTAACCTCTATAGCTTTTCTTCGTACCTCGCACCACAAAGCTGTAAAACGAAAAACAAAATTTTCGAATTTTTTTTCTCTTTGAAACTCTTGGAAATTGGAAATTTTTTTTTTCGAAATTCGAATTTTTAACGGCGACATCTCATTTGCCGAGTAATTCTAAGAATTTTTGTCGAAAAAAATTTAATAAAAATATTCTTCCGCGACCCAAAAAAGTGACCTCAAAGTTGACGTTTTTTGTAAAAATCTGAAATTCGCATCAACGTGTCGCGACGTCGATGGCGAAAATGAACGAAAGTCGAATGCTCTCGTTGCAAAATTGTTTAGGAGCTATGCAACGACGTTTTCGAACCTCATTAGCTAAAAGGAACCCTCATTGTGGGGTGTCGAGTGTGCATAAAAGTAAAAATTTTTCTTCGAAATTTTCGACGGCGAAACGTTTTTTTCAAAATATAAATATTTAACGTCGGAATTGAATTTGGCCGGTACTTGCTAAGATTATCGATGTAAAAAATTTAGAAAAATTATTTTTCCTTAGTGAAAAAATTTCGTAAAATGTAGAAAACGCTTCCAAAGATTGTACAAAATCGCAAATTCGAAGGCTCAAAAGTGCCACCGGATGCGATGTAAAATTTTCAAAAATTATCCCAATACTTTGTTGCAAGTATGAAGCATCCCCAGTAAAAATTTAACACTAATCTAACAATTTTTCGACACATTATGTGGGGACATTTAAAAAAATATTTGTAAATTTTGAAAAATTGAAATTTTTTTTGCACGTACCGCTAAAGTTTGCCAAATAAAACGAAAAGTATTTAATAAAATTTTTCGAAAAACCAACTCGTTTCGATTAAAATTGCGCGCAAATATTTATGTTAAAAAAGGGTGTGATTTCAAATAGAAATTTTTTAAAATATGCGTTTTTGCAATTTGCCACCTTAATTGACGCCGCACGAAAAAAAGTATACATTTCGAAAAATTCGCGCTCGGAAAATGCCATCCGATACCCTTTTGAAAATTAAAAATTTTTTCATGGTCGTCGCGCCACAACAGTTTTAAGGTGGAAATTTTGAAATTTTTTCAAACGTCCATAGCCACCTTATTTTCGAAGGGATTTTTAATTTTCCACCGGCATCGGAAGTAGACCCCGAGCCTAAACAATTTTACCTCTATAGCTTTTCTTCGTATCTCGCACCACAAAGCTGTAAAACGAAAAGCAAAATTTTTTTTCGAAATTCGAATTTTTAAAGCGACATCTCATTTGCCGAGTAATTCTAAGAATTTTTGTCGAAAAAAATTTAACAAAAATATTCTTTCGCGACCCAAAAAAGTGACCTCAAAGTTGACGTTTTTTGTAAAAATCTGAAATTCGCATCTCTTTGTTGTGACGTCGATGGCGAAAATGAACGAAAGTCGAATGATCTCGTTGCAAAATTGTCGAAGAACAATGCAAGGTCGGTTTCGAACCTAATTGGGTCAAACGGACCCAATTAGGACCGTCAAAGCTGTTTCGATTTCGCATCGGAACAAAAATTTGTTTGCAAAATTTTGATAATTGAATTTTTTTTTCGAAAAAACCCTCGCATCGCGGAAAAGAAGAGGAAAACTATTATAAACTTTTGTGCTCAAGCCCTTCCTTTACGTTGCAAATAATAATTTTCGCCTGCTATGCCATCGCTCGATGCTGCGACAGCTGCAATTCGACAGATGCAATATAACATTTCTCACTATAATTTTGTATCTAAAACGAAGAGAAGATAAAAATTCACGTTTTACACAAAAATTTACAACTAATCTCGAGTGTTGGAAGTTGGAAAAAGAACAACCGAATGTAATTCCAGCAAAAGATACTGTCGTAAAATTTTCATTCCTCAGCACGTAACGATACGAAACAACTTTTCAATTACATTTGTGCGATGCTCACGAAGCGATTCGGCCCCCCAAAAAGGCTCAAAAAGTTGAAATTTGTAAAAAAATTTATAGATTTAATATATATAACCACACTTTTGAACATAACCACCGGCTTTTCGGAATCAGCGTATCGTGCCAACACATCAAGTAACACGAATTATATCTGTATTGAACGTAGAATGAAATTTGTCACCTCAAAATGTATCTAAAATTCTTAAAATTTGGGATTTTTCAATTTTCGTATGAAAAAAATACATATATGTAAGTTTTTGACAGCAGCTGACAGATAAAAATTAATTTATTATTGTTATGAAATTTAATAATCATACGTTGTTTTCCGTCTCACTCGTTTAACTACACGGTGACCTGTATCAAGAGAGTGACAGACATACTAAAATTTAAAAACGTACAAAATTATTAAGCAGCACTTTTCATGAACAAATCGAATTTAATTAATTTATCGATCTAATGTGCTATGGGGATGACAAAAACTATCCTATTTGTTGTAAAAATATGGTCTTTTTCGATTGGCGGCTCGTTACATTCGCCAAAGTGTGTTAAAAAAAAGTTTTTAGGAAAACCAATAAAATCCGCAATGGCCGCTACGCGTTTAGTATTATAGGGATATAATTTAAACCTGCTAATGTATTATCAAAATTTTGAGTAAATCGAATTAGAAGTTTGCAAATTTACATGTAAAATTAACGAGATTCCCGCGCGTCGCTCATTCTGTTGACGGTACGTGCAATATGAACACTTAGAGTATTTCGCACCGGCAGATGCAGACCCCCACACAGACTAATGTATGTTCACAGGTTTAACTTACACAAATTCTCTTCGAAAGTAAATTTATTCACTAGATTTGTGTAATTTTTCGATCAATTTCCACAAGCTTCGATAAATCACCCCCCATAGTATCACTACAATCCCACTAGTCGCCAATTCTGACTAGTTCCAAGTAGAAGCCACTCACTTCGAGGTCATCAATAGAAATTATAATTTCTTTCTTCGAATTAGGGACTCTACTATATCGGCAAACGTAAAAAATTTCTTTTTCTTCACATATCTCATATTCACAGTCACAGTCCAGGTTTCTAACCAGTCAGTCCGCCAAGCGCCAATTCCCAGAGACCCACCGGTCTCTACAACTTCCAATGTCATTAATGTATTCTTTCAGATGAAGGAGAAGGCCGGCCATGCCGGGAAGCTCCATCAAATACATATCAGGTAAGGTAAGGTAAGGCAGATGCAGCTCGTCTCTCGTACATGTAACATCGATTATTTTTTGTTTTTACGCGATTTTTTGGGGGTGAAACGTAATAGTTTACTGCCCCATACCGCAACTATACCTTTTAATGCTATTTTAAGGGTCTCTAAGCTCCCGGTTTTTTTTATGGGAGGCGCCTTCTCGTATGTTTAGCATAGTAACCAGAGTCAAAACCGCCCTGGAGGGGTGCAGAGCGGAGCGCAGCGGCGCCCTGAAAGGTAGGTTTTGACGATTGATAAACCTCCCTATCGAATGCACACCCCAAAAATCGAAGAAAAATTCGCTAAATTTTCGTACTTTCAAATTGATTTTTCTCGAAATTTTGATAATACATTTGCAAGTGAAATTTTTACAGTATACTCTATAAACCTTCCTCTTTGCAATAGGAAATTTTCAATTTATTTGTAGTGGTTAAAGTTAGGGGACCGTCCCCATTTGTCATCAGTTATCAGTCAGTTGCCGATTATTACGCGAAAAGAAGTTATCATTTAAAATCGAGTTAAGTGTCATTTATCTTAAACCGAGTTACGCGAAAAAAGATATTAGTCAGTCATCAGTTATTAGAAAATCACACGTCAGTTATAAATTAAGACGCGAGTTATTATTAAATCTTACGAGAGTCATTAAAGTCAATTAGACGTTGTGTCGAATTATTATAATAGTATTAACTTCATTTAATTCGAATCAAGTTGTTTATTTAAATCAAAATATTACGCAAGTTAAACCTGAGATGAGTTCGTACCACATCCAGCCAATCCGATCGAAGCAGGTATAAGAATATCAATTAACTAACATTAAACTCTTACAATTTGTTAATTTGGTCATTCTAACCAGATTATTTATTTTAGAATAGTTGTTGTAATTTTTTCCATTACTGTAAGGATATTATCGTCATTATTACATTGTTGAATAATTTATTTTAATAAATTTGTTAAATCAATTTAAGTCGTATCTTATTTGTGGTTTCCCGTAAGGAAGCATTGTCTGTTTTAAATATTTTTCCCGTTCTTCCGAAGCGGCTACAACCTACCAAGTTATCAAATTAAGATCTTGAAATTAGTAAGTATTTATTGTTTTCGAGTGTCGCCTCGCTCGCAATTTATTTAAATTAGTGAGAAAACGAGACTCTGGTGGCAGCGATAATTCTACATACGAATCCAGTACTTCTCAAATGGTAACCCAGTTTACTACAACGGTGGCAGCGTTTGGGATTTAAACCCACTATACTACATAGTTATATATTCTGTAACTCTCGTCCTTTATGAAAGAATGCTTTACTTAAAGTTAAACTTTACACAAAACGACGCTCAAAGGACGAGTTACAGAAAATGGCTTTTTAAAGGTTTACTTTCGGGTTTCCTTTGCATAAAAGTTTGACCTTACGTAAAGTTTTGTCGAAAATTGTCGAATTGTCAGAAAGATTTTGTTTAGAAATGAACTTGAATTATTTTCAGGTAAGTTAATAAGATAATACCATAATGCCAGCTGCAGAAATTATAATATTTTCTATATAATATATCAGATAATGGAATCTCTAAAATTTCTTTTTAAGCCTGCACTTTCTTTCCTCCTGCGCATTCCTCAACAATAGTATTCATTTTTGAAAAATGACTTTTTTTAAATTTATGTTGTACATTTTTTACTTAATATAATATATTGCCATGATCCAAAGCTTACATTTGAGTTTGAAACACTATAGAAAGGTCAAAAATAAATAAAATCCTTGAACGGTAGGCTATTCGGTAATTCCATTTGGTTCGTAATAGAACAAGTGTATCATTTGCCAAATTGTTGCAGTGGATCACATTAAAGGCTTTTTTTATTATTAACAGAATTCCAGAGTTATGCTATCTGAGAACTCAGCTTCATTAGCAATAGAATAGACCCGTAAATTGTATCAAAGGGCTATGTAACCTTATAAAAAAAGGAAAAAAACAAATTATTTGAGACACCACTTTTAATAACCGTTTTTTATAAAAAAAAACCAATCAATCCTTACACTTCTTAATAATATTAGCTTGATGTTCTTTTTGTTTATAGTGGAATTGGATTGTATTTGTATTATTTTTGCATAAGGTTGTTTTTCGCACATGACAGTAATTGGAGTGATAGGTTGATTGACTAATGTTTAAATGTGAATTATCTAAAAGTAAAATAGTGTTGAAGTAATTCAAATAATAATAAGCAATTTATCACATACCAATCAAGAGCGACGATTTACTGGTTTATTTTGAATTAAGGAAATTAGTAAAGTCAAATCCAAGCAAATCCGGTGCAGATAAGAAATTCCTATATAAAGCGGTCGAAAATCGGATCGAGGGCAGTTATTTTTCATATTTTATTAAGGATTTTTTATGTCATTATTTGGATGCGCATCGCACAGAAAAGTGGAATAGTATTTTTATGGAAGTTGGTATGGAAAGTTTGAGAGCTGAGGTGGAAAAAGCTTGGTGATGGTCTTTGATTGTTTGATTTACGAGGAAGTACAAGTTTTGGAGGTTATCTGGAACAACCAAGATAATCATTTTGGAAAGTTATTAATATCGGATAATTTAAAAATTTGTTAATTATTTGCGTACCCGAATATTTATGGAATCCCAATAAAATTTCACTTTTGGATGGAACATCAAATGTTTGGTCACTATACAGCGAGGAATGGTATCGGGCTTATCAACAATTTATTTTTGGTATGTGATTGGATTGCTTACGTTAACTTAAACTAGTGCACTTCTAAAGAAGGTAAAACAAAACTAATTTTTAATTTTCAAACTGTTACGAATATTATATTTTATATTTGAAGTGCGCATGCTTAAATGAGACATGCGCTGTACAACACCGAGAGACGCCACGCCAGTGTGAATCCAGATACGCTCGAGTGTTAATCGAGATACTCTAAATCTAAAACATACAATCATTTTGTTAAACGACAATAAATTAAGTTTACAAAAACGCCAGTCTATTATTATTACAATTAAAATTACAGTCCACTAAAGAAGAACAAGCAACATACCACAGTTTGGTAACACAAACTGTTAATTGCGCAAAGTTTTATATCGGTCGTGTGGAGCAGCGAGTTGACATTGATAAACAATTAAACTTTTTTTAATTTTGTATTTTTTATGTAAGAATTATAAGGTTGATTTTGAATAGTATCTCAAATGGTTTGTTAATATTTGGTATAATAATTGTAAATAAAACCAAATTTTGTTGCTGAGGAAGTATTGGGTTTTTATTTATTTAATTATTGCATAAGCCTGATTCGCAAAGATAAGTTGGTAATTTGTTTGAGTAAGCACAAGGTAAATCCGCAAATTAGTGAGACGCTGGTGATTGTTTTACTACTATTTTACAACGTTCAAACGATAAGCAAAAAAATTTCGAGAAATTTATTTATTCAAGACAAACATTAAAGCTAATAGACACATCACAGTATTTGGTCTAAAAATCAATGATTATTTAAATATTCTGAGCTAGCTAATGTAACAAAATCATTTTATTAAGATTCACAGCGATATAATAAAATTTCAAGTTTAATACTGGGATTATCCGATTTAAAATAATCTATTGAGATTTTGAATGAACACAGGTTCATTATATAATGTACTTTATCTTAAGGTCACCTTGCAACCCATGCTTTATGTAAAGGCACAAAACACAACATAAAGACGCTGTTAAATAATCCGTTAGATTTACAGAATAAGCAAATTATTTACATAAATGTGTCCTTGACCAATCCTTTAACATAAAGGCATTCCTTTGTAAATCCGCTCCATAATGATCGATCTTTAAAGGACAGTCTTTCATTAAAGGATTCTTTATAGTTATAGAATAAGTTCATCCTTTACATATCCTTTTCAGAAAGAAATCCTTTTTGTAAAGATCCTTTATGAGTTACAGAATAACCCCTTAAGTTTTCAAATTTGATTCCTAATCTAAGTTAGATTTTAAATTGCATGTAAAATCTCCAATAATGTACCAACTTCGATTAAACTAAAATCGCTATATAGATACAAGCATTTTCTACCTTCAGAAGTCAAGTGGAATTTGATCCAAAGTCTGGTATTGTGTCACGTCGACTATTGTTCCGCAGTTTATTATGGGTGCCTAACTGGTTATTTGAAGAATAAATTGCAAGTGCTCCAGAATGCATGTCTTCGTTACGCCTTTTATGTTGATCAATGGGACCATGTCACTCCAACCTACAATTCACAGCAAATATTGAAGATTGAGGCACGCTGTGAATTACAGTTTGCTCTTCTCCTTTATAGTGTCTACAAGTCTGGTCGTCCAGGTTACTTGCATGAACTCATCAATCAAAGATCGTCTTGTCATGGCTTGAACATACGCAATAATGGAGCTCTGTTGGTGCCTACACATAGGACTTCGAAGTTTGAGGGATCCTTTCAGTATAGAACCTTTCACACGTTCAATAAGTTTGCTTCACACTACCTGAATGCCAGTTCGAAGCTATCGTTTAAAGCACATATTAAGAAGCTGCTGATGACGAATCAAACTCAAGGGTCTTCTTTATGATAGGCAATGGTTGAAAAACAGCTCTGCTGAACTTTTGCCTTTTAAGCAATCTTTATTACTTGTGTGTATATATATATATTGTTGTGATACGCGCTATCCAGGTTGAGGATAGGTTAGTACCAACAAGGAAAGAACAACGGCTGGATACCGTCGGTACAAACACATTGTTAGCATGTGTTTGTTTTTTGTGTCGTTTGAATTAATTTTAAGTTGTTCGTGTTACATGTTGTATGTAAACGTTATATACAACATGGCAAAAATCAAACGTGCAGAGAACCGTCGTCCATATACAAACAAACCGCGAATATATGAAGCTCCGGTTTTAAAACAAAAATATATAGTAACGCAAGTTACCTAAAGTAAATAGTACAGTAGCAGCAAGAATCCTAAACGGGTCGGTCGCATATTAGTTACTGCGATACGCAGTCGTGCGAATAATTGCGATTCAATTGAATATAATTGAGATAAATTATATTCGCGAGTAAAAGTATCATCAAGATCCCGAAACGGGACGGTCGCATAATAGTACTGTGAGACACAGTCGTGAAATTAATTGAGATTCACATCAAATATAACTGAAATAAATTATATTAACGAATTAAACGGTGGTGCTACAAGGAGAAAATAATTCCTCCAAGAAATTAATATTCCTTGAAATAGTGGAATACGGAAGGTGTCGGCAACAAAGATTTGTGGTCGAGATCGTATCACACGGATACGTAGGTGAGATCCGGATACAAAATTATCCGGTCTATAAGAAGAGGTCGTAGAATATTGGGACGATCGTGAAAAGATTGGAAGGAGAGATTGCACTCAAAAAAATTTGCTCAAGAAGTAAATCAAGAATCCGTGCATTAAATTAAGAATCTTGAAAAATTCTTGATTCTAAGAACTTACTTCTTATTTTTTACATTTTGGTATTAAATCAAGAACGCTATTCTTATTCTTGCAGTACTTTATTAATTTAAGCTTAATTTTGGAAACAAGAATGACGTTCTTAAATCAAAGAATACAAGCTAACACGTTAATGATATCACTTTTGTTACTTTTTCGTTCAAAAACATAAATTATAATGCAATTTTAAGCATTTTTATCTTCGCTATCGTAATACAAAAATTGTCCTCTACATGAAAAGGCATATTTATAAAAAATATTTTACACACGTTTTATTTTATTTTGTTTTTTAAGGGTATTCGTTACTCTGCTCATTTTTAGGCACAAAAATTTTATAATAGTTGACGTTATTATAATTCATAATTATATAATATACATTATTGCAAATTTATATTTTAGCTGCGAAAATCGCATGGCATGGTAACCAATTCTCGACTTTAAGGTTTGGACAAATGCCGTAAGCTTTATTCGCTGTACACTGGGCCAACTCCCTTTTTTGCTAAATTTTCTTCCTAAATAACAATAATTTACATTATGTTCATTATGTACATTATAAATCAGTGTTAAATTAAAATAAATAAAACATTTTCTGAAATGTTTCTCAGATCAATTTTATATTATGAATTATTTAAAATAAATGCATGTTGCAGAAAAGGGAGAAACACGTGTCATATATACTTTTTTACAAGCATTATAATTTATTACATTAACCAGTATTTATTTAAAATAATTTATAACCACGTGTAATTTTTATTTAAATTAAGACAAATAAATAACTGTTATTAATTAATAAAAACAAAAAAAATACAAGCATTATAATTTATTACATTGAATTGAATTGATGGCAAAATTTTTTAATTAAATTTGAAAATTTTTTAACTGCTTAATTTTAAAGAAATCTTTAGTTTTTGATAGATGTTGCTATTTTTAAACACTAAACTTTGTAGGCTCTTGCACGAATATTTTAAAAATTTTGCTGAGCCACATCGCTTGAATTAATGTCAAAATTTTTAATTAAATTTGAAAAATTTTTAACTGCTATTATTTGCGCGCTTGTTTATAATGCTTGATTGTGAAAGTTTTTTTAATTTTTGATAAATGTTGCTATTTTTAAACACTAAACTTTGTAGGCTCTCCACGTGTAATTTGAAAATTTTGCGAGTCACTCGCTTGAAATTAATGTCAAAATTTTTAATTAAATTTGAAAAATTTTTAACTGCTTAATTTTAAAGAAATCTTTAGTTTTTGATGGGTGTTGCAATTTTTAAATACTAAACATTGTAGGCTCTTGCACGAATATTTTGAAAATTTTGCCGAATCAGTCGCTTGAAATTAATGTCAAAATTTTTAATTAAATTTGAAAAATTTTTAACTGCTATTATTTGCGCGCTTGTTTATAATGCTTGACTGTGAAATTTTTTTAAATTTTTGATAAATGTTGCTATTTTTAAACACTACACTTTGTAGGCTCTCCACGTGTAATTTGAAAATTTTGCGAGTCACTCGCAAAATGTATCTTATAGATACATGTATGATTTGTACGATACTCCATTACAATCAAGTAAATTAAATATTTATTATGTATGCCACGAAGGTATTAAACATGAAAATTTTATTCTGTCCCAAATGTGTTGCTATTGAGCATAAAAAAGGTTATGCAGTTTTTCCAATTCTTCATCAAAGACGTTAACGTGAATACCGAAAATGTAAAATTGTAAAATAAAAATGTAAAATAAAAAACGTAAAATACGTTATTTAATTTTGTCATTTTAATATTATTGTAGCCCGCCTGTGCTAGCTAGTTTTTTATAATTTAAAATTCGAATTAGAAAATAGGATTTTTATGACTATTTAAAATGACAATAGTCAAGCACGTCCAGATAGCACTGATGTTACAGCGTTAGACTCAATACCTGTGGGTCCTAGGTTCAAATCCCGGTGGAGCCGTAAAAAAAATCTAAGTATATATAATTAATATTTCAACTTAATCAGGATTTTACAGATATGCAAAAACAACACATCGAATCGAGCTGGTAGAAAAAGTAAGTAGTACGTGTATAAATAAATTTAATATTTAGAATTTAATCAGGAATTTACAGATATGCAAAAAACAACAGGACGCAATATGATGAATACCAAAATTACCATGAATAAGTAGTAAAGTTTAAAATAATGAAATTGTACAGAAGTGATAATAGATAAATTGTCAAGTAAAATAATTGAAATAATAATAATAATTTTTATTATTATTTTTATTTGTTTTAAGACTGGTCATTCTAAAATTAATAACTTCTTAAATCTTGGAACCAGAATGTGTTCGCTTTGAAATAAACCTCGGGTGTGATTAGCATAAATTAAGAATGGGCATGTTTAAATAGAGGATGCCTGCTTAAGTATTAGGGTTTCTACAACCCTAACTAACGATAAGCTTGCCATTCTTAAATTATTCTCGATTCAAAGTACCCGGCATGATTGGGTCAATTTCCAGAACGTTTGTTCTTGATTTAAAGTTCGTTATTCTAGCTGGTAAGAATGGATTTTTTTGAGTGTGGAAGATAGAAGAGCGAAGAAAGAAAATTGTGCGCACGATACGATTAGCAGGTTAGCTACAATTTATTTATTCAGTGCGTAGAAGATTAGTTCAGATAAAGATTGTTTGTGTTACATGTTGTATGTTAGAATTTGTTCAATTTATTAAAAACTTGTTAACGGAATCCAACCGTGTTTTATCTTTGTTGGAATCAAGAATTCGTTCGAACATAAGCTCGTATACTAAAGTGTTGTTGGTTGAATCAGATCCCGACGCATATTAGCCTGAGAAGTAAGAGTCAAAATAAAGGTAGGTGACCGAAAACCAATTGTGTGTGATCTCGTGCATTTTTCAAGTGCACCAGACGCTACAAAAAAGTGGCACCCAACTAGAGGGCGAGAATTCACTCGTTTAAGGCCACATAAAAAGTGGCACCTCAACGATAAGGGGCAAGAATTCAATGACTTCTCAGTATACGACAGCTTAATAAACCAACAAAGATTAACATGAATACGACAATCAGGAATACGCGCAGTAGAGATGCAAGTAGGGGGAGAGTAAATGTTGGGGATGAAAGCATAGAGCCAGTACCCGATGTGAACCCGATAATGGCAATGATGAGAATGATGATTGCAAAGATGGATGAAAGAGCGGAAAAAAGCGATGCAAGAATGGGGGAGATGAATGCCAAGTTGAATGAAAGTTTGAGTGGAAAAATTGGGGATGTAAACACAAGTATGAATGTAAGAATGGGGGAGATGAATGTAAACTTAAGGGAGCAAATTGGGGCTGGAAACGCCAGTAGGAATGAAAAGTTTAGTCAGGTCAATGATCTGATGTGACAACACATTACTTTCCCATTTATTAGATTGCACTTCATTTTATACTGAATAAAGATGTTAATTTGAAAAAAATGTTAACTCCATAAAATACACAAATTATTTTGAGATATCAAAGTTACGAAATTTAATTTGTAATTTAACATGGTAACTCATATTTTTTTTAAAAGCACTTATTTTATATTTCATCTTAACAATAAAATAACATGTTTGCATTGAAAAATGTTTAAAATTGTCATTTGCCAAAAAAAATTAGAAATTTGCGGGATGCGGTGCCGTCTATATGCAATCAAATTTTAACTATGGTCGTAATGACGTCAGAATTAATTTTTTATAAGTAATTAAAAAATTCGTTTGATATTAATTACATAATATGTTTTATACAAGTAATTTAGTTAAAATATTAAATTATAGAAATGAACAATACAAATCACTTTGACAGATCAAAATTATCCAAGGCAAACCATATTCTTTTAACAGCGCTTATTTTATTTTTGCATTTTAACAATAATTTAAGAGGGAAATATCAAGTGTAGGGTATCATAAGATGCGGAAAAATAATCTCTTTTGATTGACATGATTTTCAATCTCATATGTTCCACCGGGAGCGGCAATGCTCTTTAACAATTTTCATTCCCCTAAAAAAGGGGTTAAAAATGGACAGTTTTGAACCAAAATCTAATCAGCTCTTTAGACAGCTACTTCAAACTAGTGTATAAAATTTCAACTCAATCGGTGCATGCGTTTGTCTGAAAACGTTGACGATAGAATGACCACACATCACACACACATCCGGACATCATTCCAAAATTTGTCTTAAACAATTCGTATGGATGGGCTCATAGACCATGGGAAAAATGCTAACTCAAAATTTTTTTTAACTCGATAACAATACTTTCCTTTACTACGTAAATGGGAAATTAAAAAGATACGGTAGAAGTGCGCTTACCCCACCTCACCGTAATATGTAGAAATTTGTTACATTGTATTACTTCATTTATGAAGCTTTATTGGTCATTAAATACAAGCATACCTTTTCACCTTTGGTTTCTGCAGGGTTCAGCGATAGGAAATAAGAAAGTCGAACCGTACGTACATTCAAGAGTATAATTATTTCTAGTTTTGTCAGAATTTTTGTTTTTATAGTTATTTTTTTGAACTCACCACTGAAAACTCACGCAACTCAAAGAGCTGACAAATTAAATTAGTAGCTACAATAAGTATTGCGATGGTCTAAATTGGCCCATACTATTATTCACATCATCCAGTAGCAAAAACAGGAGATTTCTTAATTAAAACTTTCATTCGAACATTCAATTCCTACAACCTGTAGTATGAACACTTAAAAACCTTTATAACTTTGCAAGGTGATATTAAAACATGCTTAATGAATTCAAAAAGATATCTGTCATCTCAGATTTACTATAAAGGATACATTTGTATTGAAAATTCATCTTTTATGAATTGATATTCTTATCAATATAACCTAAAAATTGTTATAACTTTGTAATGCGAATTACTCGCAAAATAACAATTTCTATGTAATTTCAAATACTATGTTATTACTCATTTTTTGCCATTCCGGGGGTAAAGTACTCACTTTTTACCCCGGTTTGCGGGTGTAAAGGGGCACTTTTTTACCCTGCGGGAGTAAAGTTAAAAAATAGGGGGGGGAGCTGGAGAAAAAGTCACCAGATGACTGATAAAAAAGTCACTTGACACTAGTCACCGCGTGGCGACAGTTTTAAAAATGTCGCCACGTGGTGAGATGTTAGGACGCGCGATTTTTTCATATAATGAAATAAATAAATAGAAATAATAAAAATAGTAATAATAAAAAGTACTTACTTTAGCTACCAAATAATTATTTCGAGGTGCCGTTTTTAAAAATGTCGCCACGTGGTCAGATGTTAGGACACGCGATTTTTTCGCCACATATCCTTCGTTTTTTCGCTTCATAAAAGCGGATAACTTGTGGAAATTGCCGATGTCAATGTTGCTTTCTATTTTAGTCACGGCCTTGATCATGGAATAGTGCGACCATATGGTCGACGACTTCAACGTTTTAGCCATTTCGTAAAAAAATGCCAAAAACACGTCTTAAGTAAAACAATCTGCCAATTCTTTGTTCTTACACCACTGCACAAAAGCGTCGTAGTGCTTTTGGTAAACTTTTCTAGATTTTGTCGGCAAAAGTTCCACCAACGCCATCTTCGCTGCTTCGGCAATTTCTAGGTTCTTGCTCATGGTACGTCTTGCTGTTCCCAAAGCACAAATGTAAATGAACCATTGATAGAATCAGGGGTGCCAACTGCTATTTCCTAGTACTTTTTGGTAGTAGTTGGTAATATTACTAGATACTACCGACCACGTGCATTATTAAAAAAAGTTCCTGCTTTATCTCCCGGAATTGCAAAAAACAGTATATGCACGACGGGAGTCGTGGTACATAATCTACTATTTTGTATACTTTAACATCATTGTGTTATCAAATTCCAATTGTGTTAATTGAATATAAGGTTTGTGGCCACAATCGCCTGTGGGTACCTCAAGTGCCGCTTGCCTTGACCGTGGATTGACTGTACTGACGGCTAGTTCATAGGGTTCAGTCATGCGTCGAAGAGCAGGGGGGTTCAGGTTGTTTTTTTTGAACCTTCGTGGGATCGTTTATATTTCTTGGAACTTATCCTTACCTTTATAACAGAGCCAGGGCGCCAGCTGGGAGAACAAGATATCGGGAGTAGACCCTAATACTTGGTTCTCTCAACAAAATTAAAACTTGAATAAAATTATTTCGAGTATACACTGAAAGGCACAATAATACAATTGTTGGGCAAAATTCTCGTTTAATATAATAACAAATACTTTAATATGAACAATAATTATCTCTAACAACTGACATTTGATTATTAACCTTTAACGTTTCAATTAAAATAATTATAACGATGAACTATGAACAAAATAATTTAAAATATGTATAACTCAATTAGAACAATTATTAACTATGAATATTTAATGAACAGAAAAAACTTATGACTACGGTTGACGGTTTCGTCGTGTCTTCGACAAGACTTGACGGAGTTAATTTTAATGAGGTTCGACTTCACTAATGATATCAAATTTCGACCGTGGTAGTTAACCGAAATCAACTGGTACCACGATTCCAACGTTTGAATTAAAATATGATTACTTGAACCTGTTAGTTATGATCATGAGAATTTGATAGTATTAAATAATTAATTAATTTACAACCTTGTATTTTCACAATCATATAGTAAGCAATCGATCTGTTCCGATTACTTACCCGGTGGTGAATGTTATATTTCCTTCTGGGTGCGATCGATCGACCTTTGGGACGGAATGGAAAATGGTTATTCCTCCTTGGAATGATGGCCTAAAACAATCGAAAAAGACACACTTATATGAGGGTGAAATCTGAGGGAATTTTTTTCGCAAATTTGATTGAACATAAACAATTACTGACGTTTATTCGTCTCGCAAATCTGATGGGACATAAATAATGAATCAATGATATCACCGTTTTTGGTCGTTGGTTTCGTTTAATATGTTGTTCTAATAGTTTTTCTATCACACACATCGTTTTAAAGTAACAATTCGTAATGGCGAACCAGCCAGCCTTTAGTATTTGCACGATCCTTATTCTTGGTTCGTGACCAAATAATCCACCCAAAACACGGATGACTATTTATCTTCGTTGGACGCACAATCTTCGACCTTTGTCGAAACGATTGATGCAACTTCGATTTAATCTTTTTGGATCGCGACCACCAAATGGCTGAACCACATTAATTCGACTATCGCCTCTAATTTTTCTATCTTTCGATAGAATACTTTTATACTCGTTGCACTTTACACGAATCGCTAATCCCCTTGTAAACCTCAGGGGCTTAGGCTGAAATAACCTAAGCACGGGTACAGCGCACCCGAGGTACCCTAGCTACAGACGAAACTCGCCACTCGTCTGCTTAACACCGTAGGATGTTCATTCCGCAACAACAACCGACAATAGGCGAGGTGCCGGTACGCTGCGGAAAGGAACATCGCGGGGGGCTGGGCTTAATCGCCTGACTCGCGAGGAGAAATCCTCTATAAAAAACCCTAAAGTCACGGTGGAACAGCATATGCCAAGACTGTATGGCTGGGAAGGTAATCCCAGTCTCTAATATGCGAACTCCGAGCACCCGGCGCTGTCTCGGTTTTATATAGCCTCCCTGTGGTAAGCGGGGCTCTGCTGCAGGTGATAAATTTTCCCTAGCTTCTCGTGGGAACAACATGGAGGAAAATCTAAAACCAAAGGGAGACTCGCCCTTAACAGAGTCAACAACAAAGGCTCCCCAAGGCCTTAACCCAATCCTAAAGCCTATGGCTCAGGATGAAAATTCTGGCCAAAAGGCTGAGGAGATTATACCAATGGAACTGGGTGAAAATCCAGACCAAGGTACAGAGGAGATACTTCTCGCGAGCAGCGACGAAGAAGTCAACACAGCCTTGCAAAGCCTACAAATAAAGGCTAAAAAGGCAAGACTCAGTGGAGCTGCTCGCAAGAGGATGAAATACTTCATCCAAAAGGGTCAACCGGCTGTTAAAGCCAGGGAACTTGCCCGTGAAGGATATAATCCTAAAACTGCCAAAAGGAACAGATCGGATGGCAGTACCCCGGAAACCCGTGATAAAAAGCGGGCAAGGACCGATGAGGATGGGGCGGCACCTGTTGGGGTGGCTAAACCTACCTTCAGCCAAGCCTTAACCGGGGTTAAGATAGGAATCACGCATTCCTTATATCCAAAAGAGCTCCTGACTATGGAACAACTTGAAGCCATTCAGGAAGCAATAGTGGATAATATAGTGGTGAAAGGAAAATTGGCTGCTACAAAGCCACAATTCCAACAAATCCACAAAAGACCAGGCTGGCTCGGTATCACGTGTACCAATGCAGCCACAGCCGAATGGATAAAGGGCCTAGAGGCCGAACTCAAACCCTGGGATGGAGCCACACTGAAGATCGTGTCAGAGGCAGAAATGCCTCACACAGAAATTCTTGTGGCATACATACCAGGAAGCCAAGGCTATACGGATGAAAAAATCCTGGGTCTCATGGAAGCCCAAAATGAGGAAATTAATGCCTCAAGCTGGCGGATTATACGCAAAGTAGCATCCGGCCAATCTCTAGAGGTAACTCTATCAGTTGACGCTCAGTCAGCTGAAAATCTTAAAAAGCTGAACTACAGGATCGGCTATAGATTTGGGCAGATTCAGCTCCGCCCGAAAAAGGGCAAACAAGAAAAGCCCAAAACTACTACGGGGCCAGATGCAGGTGCCTCAACATCTGCAGAAAGCACCTCCACTTCACTCCACTCTGCCGAAATAGGGCAGCAGGGAAGCTCCGGTACGCGCCCCAAAGTGCCCAAAACGGGCAATAGGGGAAGTGGGCCGGGCACTGCTGCAAACGCCAAAAAACCGCTGAAAGTAAGCGGTAAAAAGGAACGCCCAAAATCGGAGCAGAAAGGGGCGAAAAAAGAGCCCCCAAAGTGAAGTGCATCCAAATAAACCTCCAGCACTCAAAGGCATCCTCAAGTGCCTTATACTGGAGGTTTATAAAGAAACAAATCTCCATAGGGCTAATACAAGAGCCCTGGATAAATGGAGACAAAATCAAGGGACTCCCTGAAAGGACAGCTAATGTCCTTGCCGATTACAGGTATGGAAATCCAAGAGCAGCACTATTGCTCAGGAAAGACATTAACTTTGTTCCCATTCCAGAATTCAACACCAGGGACCTGGCATCCGCCGTGGTCGAAATTCCAACGGAGGGGGGCAAGAGGAGCATAGTAATAGCCTCGGCCTACTTTCCAGGAGATGAGACCAAGGTTCCACCAGAGGAAGTACAACGCCTCATAAGCTGGTGTCAAAAGGGGAACAAACACCTACTTCTGGGCTGCGATGCAAATGCGCACAATGAGATCTGGGGCAGCACGGACACTAACAACAGAGGTAAGGATTTACTTGATTATATTTGTTCTAACAATCTAGACATTATAAACAAAGGTAAAAAACCAACCTTTATAAACGCGATTCGCCAAGAGGTTCTTGACCTCACATTGGCCACTGTGTTTATAAGTCAAACTCTAAGAAATTGGAAAGTGATGGAGGAGGCATCCTTCTCAGATCACGCCTCGATTACATTTGATATAGAGAGCAAAAAAGTGGAAGTAGTGAAATGTAGGGTGCCCAAAACGACGGACTGGAACCTCTTCAAAGAGGTACTAAGGACCGAGCTAGAAGGCATCCATTACGAAGTAGCTACCACAGAGGAGTTAGAAACAGCCTCTAACCACATAAGTCAGTGTATAACGAACTCTTATGAGACCAGTTGTCCACTGAAGAAAAGAACTGTCTCTCGAGACGTACCTTGGTGGAATGCAGAACTGGAGAGACTAAAGGTTACAGCCAGGAAAGCATTCAATAAGGCCAAAAGAACAGGCCTATGGGAATACTATAGAGAAGCCCTCACCAAGTACAATATAGAATTGAGGAAATCCAAAAGACAGTCCTGGATGCGCTTCTGCGAGGGGATCGATAAAACGGCCCCAGCAGCGCGCATTCAGAAGGCTCTGTCTAAGGACCACTCAAATACTATTGGACTTATAAAACAGTCCAACGGTGCTTATACTGAGAACATCGGGGAAAGTTTAAATGTGTTGCTAAAAACACACTTTCCTGGATCCACGGTAATGGCGACAACAAACCAGATGCATGAAATATCCGCAACTAATGGAAATCTACATTCCAGCAGGGATAGCAGAAGGTTAGCAAGAGAAATCTTTACTTTGGAAAAAGTAAAATGGGCAATAAATAGCTTTCAGCCCTACAAATCACCTGGATGGGACGGAATCTTTCCGGCTCTACTCCAAAAAGGAATAGATTTGATCGCTCCATGCATAACAGCAATCTTCAAAGCTAGTTATTCAATGGGATATATACCCACATCATGGAGGAGGGTGAAAGTGGTATTTATACCAAAAGCGGGCAGAAGGCCTCCTGAAGAGGCTAAATCTTATCGCCCAATCAGCCTATCCTCCTTTCTCCTCAAAACGATGGAGAAAATTGTTGATAATTATATAAGAAGCGAATCCCTCAAAAGGATGCCGCTTCATAGAAATCAATTTGCCTACCAACCAGGCAAAAGCACGGTGGATGCACTACACCACCTTGTAAGAGAGATAGAAAAATCTCTCGAAACAAAAGAAAATGCGGTCGGAATATTTATAGATATAGAGGGTGCCTTTGATAACACCTCAAATAAATCTATAAAAACAGCCGCCGTAAGACACAGCATTGAGGCACCCACAATAACGTGGATAGAATCAATGCTGGAAAGCCGAATAGTAACGGCTTCCTTAGGAGGGGAGGAAATCTCGGTGGCCGCGGCAAGGGGATGCCCACAAGGTGGGGTGCTATCACCTCTTCTGTGGTCTATCGTGGTAGACGACCTACTGAAGAAATTAACTGACGATGGATTCTGCGTACTAGGATACGCGGACGACATTGTCATTATAATCAGGGGCAAGCATGAAGGCATAATCTCAAACCTAATGCAAACAGCCCTAAACAAAATAAAAGAATGGTGCGAAAAGGAAGAACTTACAGTGAATCCTTCAAAAACCATTATAGTTCCATTCACAAAGCGTAGAAAGATAAACCTAAAAGCTCCACAGCTTCGGGGTTTATCGATACCTTTTTCCGGAGAGGTAAAATATCTGGGGGTAACCCTGGATGCAAAACTCACCTGGAAACCACACATGGATAAAATTCTTTCCAAAGCAACAGGAGCCTTCTGGGCTTGTCGCAAACTTTTTGGAAGGACCTGGGGACTAAGACCAAAAATGATCTATTGGTCATATACATCAATAATTAGACCCATTGTCACATACGCATCGCTCGTGTGGTGGACAAAAACTAACGAAATCACGACACAAAGCAGGTTGCAGAAATTGCAAAGGCTAGCGTGTCTGGGTATAACAGGGGCTATGCGCACAACCCCAACCGCGGCTATGGAGGCACTCTTAGATCTGCCACCCCTTCACCTACGAGTGAAAAGGGAAGCCATACAAGCTGCTATAAAAATTACCCAAGTCAAGAAATTCAAACCAGGAGACAAGACAGGTCACCTAAAGATACTGGACTTCTTACAGCCAGATCTGTTTGAAAAACCTTCGGATATCATTCCGAAAATCTTTGATTTCGAAACACCGTTTGAGGTCATCATTCAAGACCGAAGTACGGCTAGATGTCAAGAAATACAAGTGGATACAAAATCCTCCAACTGGTACACAGATGGATCAAAAACAGAACAGGGAACAGGCATAGGCATATATGGCCCAAAATATGAGGCATCTATAGCCTTAGGAACCTATCCCACAATTATGCAAGCTGAAATACTTGCAATTGCACTATGTGCCCATGAATGCCTGCAAAGGAACATTAAGGGCAAAAAAGTCAATATAATGTCTGACAGCCAAGCTGCGATAAGGGCGCTCCAAGCAAATAGCTTTGAGTCTTTATCCACATGGGAATGCAGACAATCCCTCAAGAAACTGGCCAAAGGCAACAAAATTGCCCTCCACTGGGTGCCGGGTCATGAGGGAATTGAGGGTAATGAGATAGCCGATAAACTGGCTAGATCAGGTTCAAGGGCCTCCCCGACTGGGCCCGAACCATTCTGTGGATTGTCCAAGACACGCGGGGTTGGGGGTCCAGAAGTGGGAGGAGGAGAACAAAAAAATCCTATGGCATAATACACCAGGTCAAAAACAGGCGAAGAAATTTATAGAGTATTCGACTGCAGAAGCTAAAAAGCTTCTTCTACTACCAAAGAACGAAATCAGGCTCATCACGGGGTTGCTCACCGGACATTGTCAGGTGAGATATCACCTCAAGAAAATGGGAATGGAGGACGATGACATGTGCAGACTCTGTGAATCGGAAACTGAATCGGCCGAGCACATTCTCTGCAGGTGTGATGCCTTAGCCCGATCCAGGCTAAAATATTTGGGAAAAACGAAACTAACACCCAAAGAGGTGCAACAAAAACCTCTCAGGAATATTCTATGTTTTGCTAGCAAAATTGAATTCCTGAATACCTAATTAGCAGGGTAATGAACAAAAGATCAATACTGGTCGCAGTTCTGAAAGGCCCTTGTGGCCAATCGACCCCTAAGTACAATACAATACAATACAATCCCCTTGTAATAAGGTTCGTAGCATCAAACTTGTAATTAATAAAATCCAAAATATTGGTTTTTCGTCGGACCTTAAATAATTTGCGTACTTGCAACCTCGCTTGTTCTAAAGAACCCCTCGTTGCTAACATACTTTTTACGATCGCTTGATTTTTTACATTTAATCTTGGTCAACACGGCTAGTGCTTGTATGCCGTAGCAGCTGCCTACGTATTAGGCGTTACGAATCGTACCTTTAGTAATTAAATTTATGCATTTGTTCCGTTCCTTCGGACAAGACCAAATAAAATAAAATCTGGAGATTTAAATAATCCCAGAACATATTATACAAATGTCGTCACTGGCCAGTGGAGCACTTCCCTCTCTGTTAACGACAGAAGCGGGCAAGATTTCCAGCAGCTGTGACAGTTAACTGTTACAGGTTCATTTTCCAATGTTCACGTCGTTATCAGCCGGAAATTAATTGCAAGTAGTCAAAATTCGTCAAAAGTGTCGCAATCTGAAATAAACGGTGATAAAAAAATAATTGATAAATCATAAAAATAAATAATCAACTATATTTGAACTAGTTATTAATTTAATTAATTACATTTAAGGCCATGACGACGGTCATGGCCTGATAGTTAGCGCGATCAACTGCTAAAGTAGGGCTCCCCGGTTCGACTCCGGGTACAGTCTAAAATTTATTGACCGTCTTCCGTGCTTTTGGAGGGCACGTAAAGCCGTCGGTCCCCCTGTGTTAATGATTTGCCATCATGACAATAAACAAGGTGGAACTCGCTTTAGCGGCAGTTCTTAGGCTTCTATACAGCTACCTTTCTGGTGTGGAAAGTTGTTATTATCTGGTTATTTTTGATCACCATATAATGTAACATCACATAATCAGATAATCTGCACCAATTAAATTTTTTGCGATTGGTAATTATCAGTTACTATATATGTAATAACAATCAAACTTTTCCATTCTATTAGAAATTTTACTTCTCTGTAATGTATGGTCCTTTTTTTGAGGTGGACCAATCCTCTCCTTTCTCTTTTATTTATAACTTAACTTCACTAACCACATCAATAAAAAATTATTTTTTCACATCAAAGTAAAACAAGTAGTTTATATAGGGAGACCTCTTCGAAAATATCTTTAACTTAGTAAATTTCTTTCGAACATTTGCGTATTTATAAATTGCATTAGCGAATCGAAGCAACGGATTAACAGATTAACGCAATACTATATAGACGAAGTATTTAAAATATAACAACGTATCAGTTGATCAACGTTATGATTGGCTCTGAAACATGCGGACGGACACGAAGCCAGACCATAAGGCTTCTTTCTATACCTTGTATAGAAGCCTAAAAGTAGCGCACTGGCTACCCAGTTCTTAGACCTCTATACACACAGAGTATTTCCAACACGATTTGAAACGCTCTGTATGATTTTGAATTATGCGGACGGACAGACGGACACGGAGCCAGATCATAAGGCTTCTTGCTATACTTTGTATAGAAGCCTAAAAACAGGGTCAGGCACATCGAAAGGCAAGCCTAGCAAGCTACCTGAGATGTAAAAACAAAAATGCTCACAGAACTAATTGCAAAAATTAGTGAAGAACAGGTCCTATACCTATATTAAGAGGGAGACTTCTTAATAAAAGTAGAAGAAGAAGTTGACATTTAAATAATTTTTATGCTCACCTGATTTCGAAGTGTTTTGGATCACATAAATGGAGCCGTTCGCGCATTCAAAATGAAGTATTTTCTGGACGTCCGACTTGTACGTTACGGGGCTTCGTCCATTTGCATTATCGATAAATGTGAGGTTATGTAAAATACCTTGACATTACATTTGGTCATCGTAAGATCGTAACATTACAATGACGAACTGAAGAAATATTCACACCAGGATGCCTTGATACTCCAGTTATTATCATTAACAACATCATTTATGGAATGTACAATAATTGTTAACATCGTTTATAAACTGTACAGCACTTTATTATTGCATAATATTGGAATACACAGCACTTATTAAACCGCTATTTGGAAAACGTAATAATTCATCACATCATTTGGAACGTCAACACCGGATGCGAATTTGGTTCTACCATCAACTTTAAAATCATCGAGTGTAAATTTGTAGTGATTCAAGATTGTGTTTAAAAAGAGTGATCTGTGTTTTGATCTGCGCAGTAGTGTTTATCGTGACTCATCACCATTGACGTACTTAAAGGATTAACTAAATATTACAAGGTATTCATCTTCGGTGGTTTTCACGGTGCCAGCACGCAGGTTCAGGCTTCACATAGAGGGGGGCAAACCCCCCCCTATGGGAAGCAGTCAGGCCAGGTCACGAGTGACGGAGGCAGAACTTCCAAAATCGGAGCGACTGACACTCCTCCGAAACGGAAATTCCGGCCGAAGGGTTCTAGACTTATGCCCGATTTCTTCACTAAACTTAATCTATAGTTATCTTGGGGACAACTTGATTCGATAGATATCTGTAAATTAAAAGTAATTTTGGCTTTCTTCATGTCACGGATGCACTTAAAAGTTAGGTTATTGCATAAACTAATGACATAAAATGCTGTGTTCCCAATTCAACTTTAAGTTATCTATCCTTTACTTGACGCCTACTTTTATTAGAGTGAAGAAAATCTTTTTTTTTTGTCCGTGAGATAAACTTAACTTATGGTTAGTTGTCAGGAACTTTGTCTAAACGTGAAGAAATCGGGCATTAGCCACTCAAACGCGAAACTTTGCCATTCTTTCCTATTTTAATTCGTTTGCATACCCAGCCATTTTTGGGTCCTAAACGACGTCAAATCAGCATTGCCAGCTTTACGGACAGCGACTGCGTATTTAAGCTCCGTCCATGAATAATTTCTGCCATTTCCGTCGAGCATCGAAGGGGGGGTAAAACCCAACTTCGACCTTCGGCGGATCTCGGCTACGGGGGGGGGTGTCAAACCCAACCCTGTATTCACAACCAAATATGGTGCGTGGCGCACCAGTCATTGAGAAGGCTGTAACAGTTTTAAACTAGGCACACCGCAATAAAATTCAGATTACGGATTACGGACAAGATATTCATTCTTTATTATTTTCATTTAAGTCATATTGAACTTTAACGGCGCTGCAATAGTCTCAAGGGACAAATTTGTAGCTACCCGAGGGTTTGTTCACTTCAATAATCTTGTGTACAAAATATCAATAATTTATTACTAATCGCAAATAATCTCCCATAATATTTAATAATCATTAGTAATCTGAATAAACTCAAATAATCTCAGTCAAATAATCTCTAATAATTTGAAATAATTTTTAATAATATTTGATAATTCTAGGGTCTAGGAGTTTATAACGGTTTATAAGTTCCAAACAAACAAATATTCATTTTTATATAAGAGATTTACAATATGATAAAATGGTTCAAGCACGTTATTATCCACCCTGAAATTGAAAATTTCGTAGATTCGGAAATCTGACCGTTTATATTATACTCGTAGTATAATTTTTAAAAAGATTTTCGGAATATTCATAAGTTTTTAAATAAATCGACTTTGAAGGTCGAAAATTTACCCATTCAGTGACGCGCATAAGGAATCTCACTTCATTCTGTTGACGGTGCGCGCACAAAGATATACCCTAACACTTAGAAAATTTCACTTCGTCAAATGCACCACGCCCCTCGTACGAGTAACATGTATGAAATTTTACAATTTTCACACTTTTATCGGTGTATTTGGGGTTCTACGTTAGAGTTAAATGCTGTATACTTCTAAAATAATTTTAAATGATATATCCCGTTTTTTTATGATCCCGGTAAATATGCTCAAAATTACACCAATTTCTTTTAAATTTGATTGTGGGCGTGGCCTACACTTTTCCCTGAATAAAGGGTTGTTTCTGATATTTTCGATGATTTATTTTGCTAAATCGACTATTCAAACCTTCAGATTTCTGAATCTCTATGGAAAATTTTCAATTTCAGTGTTGGCAATAAGGTGCTATCCCCTGATAAAATAAAACAAATAATAATACATGGAATAAGATTAGTCAAGTTAAATATTTGTAGCGTATAAACATTAGTTTAAACACCATAAAACATACTAAAATATATTTACAAATAAAGTTAAAACACTAGAAAATTATTACATTAAAATTATTATTATTTATATCAAAATCACTATATTTATGTACACCCTGTATATTTATTTATAACACTATTTAGCAGCAGAAAAGCGCAGTAGCGCCATCTGTTGTTCAAATTTTTTACTCTTAAAATGATTATATAATCAACAGTAATATCCCAAGTGCATAAAAATAGCTGATTAAATTTTGACGATTAATATTTAACAAAGGGCTTAACCTAATAATAGATAATGTATTATAATATGTTGACATGTTGAAGTAAATATTGAAAATTGAATAAATATTATATCTTAATATTGAAGTATTCTTAGTGAACGTTATAGGTCACAAAATTTACAACTAAAGGTATTACAACTCACCGGTATGAATTTTTAAATGGTTTTTTAAACTTGAACGGCGTGAACATTTATAGTTGCAAAATTCACAACCGAAAGGTTTTTCACCGGTATGAATTTTTAAATGGGTATTTAAACTTGACCGTTGTGAACATTTATAGTCACAAATTTCACACCCGAAAGGTTTCTCGCCGGTATGGATTGTTAAATGGTTTTTTAAATGTATTCGTTGTGAACATTTATACTCACAAATTTCACACCCGAAAGGTTTCTCGCCGGTATGTGTTTTTAAATGGATTTTTAAACTTGAACGTAGTGAACATTTATAGTCACAAATTTCACAAACGAAAGGTTTCTCGCCCGTATGAATTTTTAAATGGCGTTTTAAATGTGATCGTTGTGAACATTTATAGTCACAAATTTCACACCCGAAAGGTTTCTCACCCGTATGAATTTTTAAATGGGTATTTAAACTTGACCGTTGTGAACATTTATAGTCGCAAATTTCACAACCGAAAGGTTTCTCGCCGGTATGTGTTTTTAAATGGATTTTTAAACTTGCACGTAGTGAACATTTATAGTCACAAATTTCACAAACGAAAGGTTTCTCGCCCGTATGAATTTTTAAATGACGTTTTAAATGTGATCGTTGTGAACATTTATAGTCACAAATTTCACACCCGAAAGGTTTCTCACCCGTATGAATTTTTAAATGGTCTTTTAAATTTGACCGATGTGAACATTTATAGTCACAAATTTCACACCCGAAAGGTTTCTCACCGGTATGAATTTTTAAATGCTCATTTAAACTTGAACGTCGTGAACATTTATAGTCACAAATTTCACAAACGAAAGGTTTCTCGCCCGTATGAATTTTTAAATGGCGTTTTAAATGTGATCGTTGTGAACATTTATAGTCACAAATTTCACACCCGAAAGGTTTCTCACCCGTATGAATTTTTAAATGGGTACTTAAACTTGACCGTTGTGAACATTTATAGTCGCAAATTTCACAACCGAAAGGTTTCTCGCCGGTATGTGTTTTTAAATGGATTTTTAAACTTGCACGTAGTGAACATTTATAGTCACAAATTTCACAAACGAAAGGTTTCTCGCCCGTATGAATTTTTAAATGACGTTTTAAATGTGATCGTTGTGAACATTTATAGTCACAAATTTCACACCCGAAAGGTTTCTCACCCGTATGAATTTTTAAATGGTCTTTTAAATTTGACCGATGTGAACATTTATAGTCACAAATTTCACACTCGAAAGGTTTCTCACCGGTATGAATTTTTAAATGCTCATTTAAACTTGAACGTCGTGAACATTTATAGTCACAAATTTCACAAACGAAAGGTTTCTCGCCCGTATGAATTTTTAAATGGCGTTTTAAATGTGATCGTTGTGAACATTTATAGTCACAAATTTCACACCCGAAAGGTTTCCCATCCGTATGAATTTTTAAATGGGTATTTAAACTTGACCGTTGTGAACATTTATAGTCACAAATTTCACACCCAAAAGGTTTCTCACCCGTATGAATTTTTAAATGCTCATTTAAACTTGAACGTCGAGAACATTTATAGTCACAAATTTCACACCCGAAATGTTTCTCACCGGTATGAGTTTCTAAATGCCTTTTTAAATTTGAATGATATGAAGATTGGAAGTCACAAATTACACAAATAAACAGTTTCCTGCGGTTATGTATTTTTAAGTGTTTTTTAAAATGTGATTCTTGAACACATTTATATTTGCAAACTGCACAAGTAAATGAAAAAGAATGAGTTCTTAAATGCCGTATCAAATCTTGCTTACGTGTATATCTACAACAACAAACTGCACAATCGAATACATTTGAACTATTCTTGGTTAATTCCTCACCGTCTTCATTTTTAATGTCGACGGAATGATGCAAATCGTCTAAATTAAATTTTACATCGGCCATCTCTTCTTCTTTGACTACATAACTGCTTACCATCGAATTATTTAGAAATTCCAAAAATTTACCGTCGTTTTCCATAATTTTCGAGGCTTGCAGCACTTGGGCCATATTCTTGATAAAGCGTTTTGTAAATTTTGAAGACGTAAGAGTGCTCATGTAGTGGTACAAAATTACCCTTCTTAATCAACAAAATATTGTGTTGGTTCTTGATTGTGTCTTATCATTTAACAAAACTACTGACCGCACAAATTGCTGATATTTTACAATGGCTACTGTCGCCATTCTATATAAAGTTTTCCCCCAGGCGCCATCTAGTGTGGTGTCCGACTAATTAGATTATGGCCCTTTAAGGCTGCGTGCAGACTGATAAAGCAAAGACGATTTAAGGGTGCGAATGAATGTATAAATATACGCTATACAGACCCTTCGAATTTCGCTATTCTAAGAAAAACTATATCATATATGACATTTAGCAAATTAGGATCCTGTAGAAAAAACTATGATCTGTGTTTCTAGAGAAAAATTATTAAAATTGTGCCTAAAATATAGTCATAAAAATAAAAACTGCAAACCTAAAAAAAAAAATTCCAAACCAAAATGTTTTTCTCTAGAAACACGAATATACTCGTGAAGTTTACAGATTATCAAATTAAATTGATAAAAGTTTATTTATATCACTTATAATCAATCTACAGTTTCGTTTATCATTATTACCATTTTAGGCAGTTTTTGCGAAAAATAATTCACGGTGTGTCATGCTGATGGCGTTGTAGTCAGTCGAACTGAATAGACAACGAAAGTCGTGACAATAACCTTAAATAGTGTATTTTTATTAAAAAAAATTTGATAAATATTACAGTGTACCGTGTTAGCGATTGTAGCAGTTTTTCGTTACGATGCCTAAAAGTAGAGTGTGTGTGAGCAAGAAACGAAAACTTTCCTCACATGGAAATTCATTTCATGCGAAAAAACAGGCTGTTATTCGTAATAAATTACAAGATTTGCGGTAAGTGTAAATAATCATAACTTTAATTTACTTTATAATAAATTGGTCATGCATAACGACATATCTATAGTCATGTGTATAAATAATTAGCAATCGTCAACAAGACGAATTGGCGTTGGAATCTCCGTCAGTAGTTTCGGATTCAAATTGGGAAGAATCACTTCCCATTGAAATCATATTGGAAAACGCTGAATCACATGAAGTTGCCCAAGCACCCGAAGAGATTAAAGAAAATCGCAACAATAGGTGAGTTCGGCTTTATTACTATTGGATTAGCAATGTACATTTTTGCCTATGGGAAGTCCAATAATTAGACTGATATTGTACCACAAATGTACAATTTTAAAATTGATATTTTTACTTCCCATATCGACAATATTTTGAATCTATATTTGAATAATATTTGTTTGCTCGGACCCTAGAGAGATTTCCTGTATACTACTTAAGTTATTTAACTTTTATAAAATAGTCAATCAATAGTAAATCCTGTGACGTACTATTCTATACAATTAATCCATGGATCCGTTTTTTACGCCAGCATAGCATAATGCTCTTGTGTGTTGCAGAAAAACTGATGATCCTAATAACGGCCCTTCTACATCCTTGGGAGAATTGTCTTTCATCTCCGAAGATGAATATAACAGGTTGGTATTTCGAATTCAACTATCACCCCATCCACTCCTCCAATTTATACTACATTATTATTCTTTTATTCTCCGTTATGGTTATCTATATTATAGTATATTATTCTATTTTAATCAGTATTATGGCTGAAGAGTTGCACACCGAAAAAATAGTACCACCCGTCGATTCGACTCAAATACTCGAGGGAAACAGAATTGTAGATATAAAATACGTACTGAAATGGGCAATATCCTTTCAGCACGATCATTCAAAAATATGTCCCGACGGTCGCATCATACTGAAAAGTGAAGACAGGACAGGCATGGGTCTTGACTCCTGCCTTATTTTTGCATGCACTGTATGTGATAGAACATATAGAAGATATACTGCAGATCCCAGAAAAAAATCTGGAGTAAATTACGGCTTTGTCTGGGGAACATTATCTACGGGCAGTACATTTGGGCATTCTGAAGAATTGCTCTCAGTGATGGATATACCACCCATGACCCAATACACCTTTCAAAAAATTGAGAATGAATTGAATGACGTAAGTAACTATCTACCAATTTTTTATTTCACATTACAGAACGTTTCTTTCAGGCCTGGAAGGACTCGATTCTTGAAGAGATGGAGAAAGCCGGGGCTGAAGAATACAGAATCGCAGTTGAGAAAGGCCATATAGATGCCGATGGCGTCGCATACGTCGTTGTTTATGTAGATGCTGGATGGAGCAAGCGTGTGTACGGGCATTCGTATAATGCTTATTCAGGAACAGTAAGTAGAAAACTATTAGTTCATATTTTCCAGTACCTACATTCCTACATACCTACATTCCTACATACCTGTAATTCCTCTTAGGCTGTCATAATTGGTCGTGAGACCAAAAAAGTACTTTTTATCGGCGTACGAAATAAATATTGCTCAATTTGTGCCCGAGCAGCGAATCGAAAAATCGAACCAGGAGATCATATCTGCTTCAAAAATTGGAGCGGTAGCTCTTCAGCGATGGAGGCCGATGCTATTGTGGAGGGCTTCTGCAAATCCGTCGAAATGCACAACTTGCGGTACAAAGGTTTTATAGCAGATGGTGACTCCAGTGTTTATAAAAAAATTATAGAAATGGTACCGTATGGTACAGAGGTAATAAAAATTGAATGCGTAAACCATTCAGTGAAAAATTATGGGAAAGCGCTGCGAAAAATTAAAACAGAAAAAAACATGTGCCTTACTATAAAAAAAGCTCTCTCTGAAAAAAATATGAAAGCCTAAGGGTACGTTTATGTTGGAGCTGCGATAAACGATAAGAGCGACGATACTAGCGAAGCTAAGAAAATAAATGTCATTATTTTATATGCAGTTGTTTATATTGTAGCGTTGCGTTGATATAAACACCTGCATATAAAATAATGACATTTATTTTCTTAGCTTCGCTAGTATCGTCGCTCTTATCGTTTATCGCAGCTCCAACATAAACGTACCCTTAGAAAAGAATTGCTTGAAATCGATTAGGATAAATTCGGCCACAAAGAATCTTGAGTCATTACGAAGAGATCTGATCAATGGTCCAAGGCATGTTTTTGGAGATCACAGGCAATGCAAAGAAGATCAGTGCAGTGAGGTAGGCCAAGTCGATCCCAA
Organism: Podabrus alpinus; assembly: GCA_932274525.1. NCBI lineage: Eukaryota > Metazoa > Arthropoda > Insecta > Coleoptera > Cantharidae > Podabrus > Podabrus alpinus. The sequence goes on from OW026452.1 coordinate 34,540,199, forward strand.
TACCCTCTCTTTAGAAATAAAAGGACTATTTATACACATTTCCGGTAAATAAATATCCCTATAATACTAAACGTCATCTATACTATAATAAGTAGTATACTATCGTATAATATGATGTATTTGTGTGTGTGTATTTTTCAGGCGCCCTGGATTTGTTATTGAAAAAATCTGCCAGACTTCTAGAGAATGAGACTAATAATAGGGCTGAACTTTTCATGGCCATCATGGCAAGATTCAACGCTGGAAAGAGGTTAAATTTAATCCAGAGGGGATCGTTTGATAGAAGGTCCTCTTTAACTGGGTTACGTTATAATAACGGTAAACAACATTATTATAAGATTTTATTCCATTAAATATAAAATCTGATATTTTAGGGCTACTATGGCATTCGACCCCATGGAAAAAAGCTTTACAGCGAAGTCCTGGGCAGCATTTAAAAAAATTTATGGCTGTTCAACAGCGAAAAAAGATTTCAAATCAAAATTCGAAATTGAGTCGTGGCCGTAAGAAACTCGACTGCGATGAAGGGTAACATTAAAATTTTTGGTTAGGTACTACTTACGACGGATATTTTGCAGGAATAACGAGAAAAATCGCGATTACGGACCAAACGCCGCACAGCCTGACCTTCCTGAAGAAGACTTGCTTTTCATTATGAATCAAAAGCTAAAAGCCATGCAGGTAATTTTAAGATACCTAATAATTTATTATTATGTTTTAGGAAATAGAAATGTTCATTGGTAATATTTTAGGTTACTGAGGATGTCCGAGAAACAATTGCGTTAGAAACTGTCGGTCAATTTGAAAATCCTTTGTACAGGAAGTACAGAGAAAACAGGCTGACCGCTTCATTATTCGGCGAAGTGGTACGTAGAGAGGACAGCACACCTTGCCACTGCCTCGTGAAGAAAATTTTGAAAGGGTCTTCTTTTCAGAATGAGGCAACTGCCTTTGGAATTCGAAAAGAGGCAGTGGTCAGGGAGAAATTTTGCAATCTACTGAAGCTGCAGGTGAAGGATGCTGGTCTATACATAGATGTGGAACGTGGCTACCTAGGGGCATCGCCAGATGGTAAATACGGTTATTTTAGTTGCTGAAATCTTGTGTTTGCGCTAGAATGTGATGAAAGAAGCGACCCATCAGAATGAACAGCTTCTGTCAGTTGCAAGGACAATTTATTATTAGCGTAGATTAGTCCCTACTACCTTCTACTACTAATCGAGTTTTATTGCGTCCAATATCCCGATAATTGCTAATGATACTATATTACTTATATATATCATCGATTATTTATGTGTTTCAATTCTAGGTTTGATTGATGAAGAAGATGCCCTATTAGAAATTAAATGCCTAAAAAGTGTTTTTGACAAGGGCATCACTCTTGATGAGGCGGCTGCTAGCATGAACCTATGTGTAAAGATTCAGAGTGATGGGTTCTTGTGTTTGAAAAAAACACATCACTATTTTTACCAGGTATGTATGGGAATTCCTTGAAAATTTTTAATAATTACCATTCTTATAGATTCAAGGGCAACTCAACATAACTGGAAGAAACAAATGTTATTTTGTTGTTTATTCTGGTGAAAATAATGACCTACATATCGAACAAATTCTTAAAGATGAACAGTTCTGGTCAAATGTGATGTTGCCGCGACTGGACTTGTTTTACAAGGAGTGTGTCCTCCTCGAGTTAGCACGTAACTACATTAGCAATGGACTGCCTTGCGTGGATCCTCAATACATATTAGAAGCCAGAAGGAAAAAGGAGGAGAAGAAATTGCAAAAGGAAACAAAATAATAAAAAGTTTTTAATATTTAACTTTCTTTTATTCGTCACACATATCTAAATTTATTTTTATCCCCCCTGTACCTAAACTAATAAAAATAAATCAGGTAAAATAATTATTTTTACAAGCAATGGTAACAATGGTGTTATCTTTGCCACTAATGTACACTACTGTGCAAAAGTCTGCGGCCACTTCATTAATTGCTATTTATAATAATAAAGTAGTTTATTAATCAATATATGAATTCCACTCCATAAAATAAAATTTACAAAAGTTTAAATATAATATATTGCTTAAAATATATAATTAATTAATCTCTATTTTACAGATTAAAATAATGAAATAGGTATTTGTACAAATGTAGTAAGAATTTTAAATTGCTTTGAGCACAGTTGTTACAAAAAATTTAAAAGAAACATAAATTTTACGATTGTCGGCACCTTTATCTCAAAATAGCACTTTGGTAATAAATGAAACAGATGGTTTGTAAAACCACAATTCGGTTCATATTTTGGTGTGAATTTTATATTTCCTAAACATTTGTTAAATATTCTTTCAGTTTGATTTAGTCTTCGTCTTGAAAACGTTATTTTGCCTTCTGTGCGTATTTAGTTTGTGCGTTTTATTTAAATTTTAAATTATTCAAAAATTTTTTAAAAGACAGTTTCTAAACAACTTTTTAAACAGTTTTTATATTTAAATACTGAAATAAAATTAATTCGTATTTGACTTTCGATTTCATTTATTAAATGTTCTATAATAAATTTATGCAAATTACCGCAGACTTTTGCACAGTGGTGTACATTTTGGTGCGACATCTGTTTGAAATGAATATCACAAAAGGATTTTTAAAATTATTCCAAAAGGTATGAAGCTGAAATAAATTTAATAATAATTGCGACAGTAGCGACGTTGGCGGCCATTTTACCCGGTGTTTGTCAATTCCCCACCTTAAGACAAATGGTTATTGTTCGATACGGTCGAAATTGCAAAATTTTGTTAATTTACAATACACGCATGCAATGCTGTTTTTGAATTAGCATTAGTGTCGTCTGGTGGCAAAACAAAATATCGGGGTAATGAAAATTAGTCATTAGTCTTAACGATTGCCAGAACCCTACTTTTCTTACACTTAAACGTGTCCTATAACAGTTAATTTTGCTTTGTACATTAAGCATGAAACAAGAAGCAGAATGCATAGAAAACGGCCGTAACTTTGTAGGGCCAAGTCAGCTGATTGAACGAAATTCGGGCATAGCTGCGAGAGTTATTCGACATGTAGAAACTTTAGTTTCTGCGAAACAATCAAGTGTGGTTTCTGTAACATATTGTCATGAGACGAGAGGTAAATAGCTACCGTTAATATAAAAATAATTAAATACAATTTACAAATATGATATCACGATCGAAGTAGTCGATGACGGTAAATAAAAGATTTTATAAATAACAATAAATTAAATTGAAAAGAAAGTTAAAGCGAATCAATCCTCAAATTAAAGTTACCAATTTAATTAATTTAAAAAACATGAAATGCAAACATCGTCACAGTCACGATACACTTACAACGGTATGCTCATACGCAGGTTGTGTGACGTCACGTGCGAATTGGAATTGTGATGCGAACCATCTTGCGCTTTTGCGCAAATACACCGGTTATTTTCCTTTTTTTTGATAATATTTATTATTAGGGGTGCGCGATTATGGAATTTCATAATCGATTATCGATTATAAAAAATAATCGATTTTTTTCGATTAATCGATTATTAAAAATAATCGATTATTCATAATCGACTATGAGTTCATAATCGATTATGAACTCGTAATCGATTATGAACTTGTAATCGATTATGACCTCATAATCGATTATGGACTCATAATCGATTATGAACCCATAATCGATTATGAATTCATAATCGATTATGACCTCATAATCGATTATGGACTCATAATCGATTATGAACTCATAGTCGATTATGAACTCATAGTCGATTATGAACTCATAGTCGATTATGAACTCATAGTCGATTATGAACTTATAACTTGTAACATGCTTGCTAAGAAATTTTTTTCTTGCTTCTTGGCAGAAATGTATACATTAAGAAAATTGTTTGCTAACACAGTAACTCAGTAACAAATAATATAATTTTAAATATTTTTAGACACATCGACACAACATCATGTTTTATTTAAAGTCGGAATTGCACATTTTTATCCAATGTTTAGACTACTAAGTATGTAATAATTTCTTTTGCGGTCAGGTATATTATTTTACATTGCATACCTACCAAATAATATTGCGTTACAAGCAGCATGCAAATTAATCATTTTTTCATTTGCTGCCTGCTTTCTGCATATTTTGTATTTTTTGTGTAGTGTATAAGTATGCAAATTATGTATGTATACGCATTATTATGTATTAATACAATTTATTATTATTAAATTGTTTAATATAAATATATAAAAAAAAAATTCCGTGAACAAAAATGTATATAAATCTGATATTTTTTTAGATGCAACTTTGCATATCTATATTTATCGTGGTTACACAGATAAGCTTAGATCGTATACACAGCAGAGGTGTAAAAATGTTAATAATTATTAATTGATATTAATTTATTTAGGATATACCTAAACAAGTATTTAGAAATACATGCATTTTGTCTAGATTACGAACAATTTTCATTTTTAAACCTGTGGAACGCAACTAATAAGTTTTATAATGTAAATAATAATGAATTTTACGTCACGAAGAAAGACGGACCCTAACAACCAGACATGACTTTGTAATATTATGTTTATGTAGTACCAAAGATAAGCATGTCGTGCAATCTCAAAAGTGCAAAACCATAGTAATTCTACCCACTAATGCACTAATTAACGAACTCGATCAAATTATGAATTGGAATTAAATTTTTATTTAAAAAACATTTAAAAATTATTTTGATCTGGAATTGAAAATATTTAAATAAACTTACATTAATTAGTTAATCTACAATCTACATACATTAATTTAATTTCGAAAATTTTGTAGATCATTTTATTGAGTTTGAATTCTGGAGATTCGTATTACCGTGGGTTCAAATTATTCAGATTGCAGGATTGCACCACATAACGCATAACCTCCAACCAAGTACCTGGAAGCATATTTATAATGTTGCGATTTGGTTATTACAGATTGATACCGGACCGTAATGTGTTATCAACTGGTGCTTAACAACACTTCTTATTAGCACCACCGTAACACAATTAGCAAAATAATAAATTATATAGTAATTTAGTAACCCTTAATAGCCCTACCTATTATAGTTATAAGTTCATAATCGACTATGAGTTCATAATCGACTATGAGTTCATAATCGACTATGAGTTCATAATCGATTATGAGTCCATAATCGATTATGAACCCATAATCGATTATGAATTCATAATCGATTATGAGTTCATAACCGATTATGGACTCATAATCGATTATGGGTTCATAATCGATTATGAGTCCATAATCAATTATGAGTTCATAATCGATTACAAGTTCATAATCGATTACGAGTTCATAATCGATTATGAACTCATAGTCGATTATGAATAATCGATTCTTTCAATAATCGATTAATCGATTATTATAAAATATCATAATCGATTATGAAATAATCGATTATTCGAATTACGTAATCGATTAATCGATTATATGCGCACCCCTATTTATTATTAATATCTACTAATCACACCCCCATCTATCCGAATTTCAAAGAAAAATTCAAATCGGAGCGAAAAAATTTCACTCGATTCGAAGGAAACGTGTGATGCATTTCCCCGCGTCTGCCTGGGGAGCCGCGGCATATTCGATGCTCATTTTCCCTACTTTTAAAAAGTCTATTTTGGGGTTGTTTTTCAACGGTTCTCGAAAATTTTTGTTTCATAAAAAAACATACCATTTTTTAGGTTTATTTTATCCTCACGATGACATGCAACAATCCATTTTTTAGAAATGTCTTCAATTTGTGGAAATCGGGAGTATTTGATTTTCGTCCCTTTTGTCGTTTTATTATTATTACCACATTTCGCAACTGTACAACCCGGCATTTTCGAATTTAATAATAGTTAGAATTTTCTATTTTCACAAATTCGAATAATTTCAAATAATTTGAATTCGACAGAAGACAGAAACAGTGAGAAATGAGTGAGAAACAAACAGTAGGTACGAGTTCACGAGTACGGTTCGTACCACGTTCGTACACGATCGTTCGTAATTTAGTTCATACGTGACGTAATGCGCTGTAGTAAACGTGTTTGAGAAAAATAATAAGCATACCGTTGTAAGTGTATCGTGGTCACAGTAAAGAAATGCAGAAACTTAGAATTTGACAACTAATTTTTGAATAAAGTTGTAAATAATAATATTAAACATGTTAGTATGTAAGTTTAGTTATAATTAATTAATGTTAGCAAATAGTGGTTTTACAAGTTTACTTCGGAACGAGAAGTTTCCGTCCAAGACAATTTAAATCGTCGGGTCGCCTAAAAACAATTACGTGGTAAAAATTATCGATTTGTGTAAATAAACAATATAAAATAGTGTGCGAATTACCAAAAAATTCGTAAGTGCGAAATTTAACGAATCCAAGAAAAACGAATTTATGAAACAAAACTTCATCACGACTCTTGTAATTTTTGAACGATTCCATGGTAACGTTTCATCAGGAGTGAGTAACTTTGATGTACAACTCGTTTGCGGGAAGACGTGTTTTCGGTGCAGTCAGAAATTATGTGTTAATAATTAAATAATTTCACGAAGAAATGCTTCGTATAATCTAAAAAATATAGTATGTAGTTAAAAGTAAAAAGATATAATTGTGTTGTAAAAAATGAAAATTCACCATATTACAAAACGTTTCATCAGGAATGAGTAACTTCTAATGTGTATCTTGGTCAAGTAAGACGTGTTTTTGGTGTATTCCCAGAAATTAAATTTTTATCCACGAGGAAGTTCCTGATAACTTAAAAATATATAAAATTATTGAAAGGGATTGTTAAGTGGAAAAGGTTAGCGAATTAAAAAGCTTATCGTTGTGTAAGATGTTTTTGGATGATTAAAAAAGAAGTTTTTATGGATCAATCGATAATTTGTTCAATGGATGCGACTCGTTGAACATACATGGAAGTGGTTGATAAGCCGATCTACACCTTTTCCACTTTTATTTGAGAAAGCGTTAATTGTAATTCAGATTAGTCAGTTGTATTTGAGAAACCGTCAATTTAAATTCAGATTGACAAATCTGAATATCAATTACGGCTTTCTGAAATACAATTGACAAATCTGAATTTCAATGGGCTAATCCCTCAAATTTTTTTTTTCATTAAAATCGAAAATTTAAGTGATTTTAAACCCCTCTTGCGTAAAAAAAGTTTTTTTTTTAGCAATTTTAACGATCGTATTGAAGTTCAAAAATTGAAATATTTTTAAATAATTAAAACGCGGTAAATAATGACGTATCATAAGGTAAGCCAATAAGAAGCCAATACTATAATTATTTTTAATGTCCGTTGGTATACTATAACCTTAAAAGTTTAAATAATAATGTATTTAAATGTAAAGAATCAATTGAAACTATATATTATTATTTTTATACTTCAAAGTGGGTAGCAAATTAGAAATTAATTTTGAACAAGCATCATCGGACAATTTACCATCTGTAGATGGTGATATGTTGAACGATTTTTATTCTTCCAACATGGATTTTGTGAGTGCCGAAGTACGCAATGTAAAAACGAAAAGATCAGGTAAAGAAATGTATGGAGATAACGCTGTCTCATACGTACAACTTCAACGGGTAGGAGATCTATGGACAGTGAAAGCAAAAATCACTCCGGAACATAAAATAAGGAACAAAGCTTACGATCTACATGTTGTAATAAATGAAAAAGAAGATGAAGTAACAAGTTGTCAATGTCACAGTTGCCCGGCTTCTGAAGGTGGATGTAAACATGGGGTAGCGTTTTTATTGTGGCTTCATCGACGTAGTTGCGAATCATCAGTCACATCACAAGAATGTTATTGGAAAGCTTCGAAGTTATCCAAAGTGGGAAGAACAGATGTGGATATTTCGACATTGTTTGGAAAGCGTTGTCCAAAACTACAAGATCGTGATAAATCTATTTTAAAGATGGTTGTTGATAATTACGGAAATACGAATGGTATGTTATTTCATTTGTTTAAAGACTCCCAAATATAAAATATCTATCCATCAGTTATTATTAAATTATTTTAAAACTAATGGTGACCACTCTGCAGATGAGTTTATATTATGTGCAAAATCTAAAATGACTGATGTGCTATGTGAACAAGCTGAAATTGAAACTCGAAAACAATCAAAGTCAAGGGAATAGTACGAATTAAGATTTGGTCGTATAACAGCTTCGATAGTTTATGAAGCTGCTAAATGTAAAACACTTTCAGGTTCTCTGACCGAAAAATATTAGGTGCAATGCCACCACTTGAAACGGATCCCATATCAAGAGGTAAGAAATTAGAACCGTTGGTTTTAAAAGTAATCGCTGAAAAGCGTGGTTTAAAAATTTCAGAAGGTGGATTGTTCCTAAAAAGCGATTATCCATTATTTGGAGCCTCTCCGGATGGTGTAACAGATCAGTATGTAATTGAAATCAAATGCCCGTATCAGGATAAATCTATAAAACGATATATTTATAATTGAAAGATCACTGAGAAGTATTGGTATCAACTGCAAATGCAAATGTTTTTTGCAAAAAAAAGGGAATTTTCTGCATGGCACTGCCATCTTTTGAAAATGACAATGCTGTAGAAATGATGGATAACGATTTGCAAGAAGAAAAATGACAGGATATTTTAAAAATGTGTGAAGAATTTTGGAAAAACGCTATATATCCTCAACTAAAAACTTCTTACTGTTAATTTAAAAATTAAAATGTAATAAATAAGAATATTTTTAACTTTTACAATTTTTATATTTATTTAATTATTTTACAAAAAACGATAATTAAGCACCTCGCTAAAGTGCGATTAAAGGTTCCTGTAAATTTATAATACCACAAACTATAATTACTACAGAATTTAACAAATATATTAAATTATGGTTCACATATGCGTGAAGCTACAAAAAGTAAAACTCTCTTACTCTCCGGATTACTCTTTCGATATGAATTCGTAAGGCAGCAATAGTTTTACTAAGTTTCACTTCCGCTTTTGAACTCTTCTGTCCAGAAACTACACTTGGTGGCCTAAGTAAAACACATTCTTTTTGGGATAAAGCTTCATTTATATGCTTAAAACCTCGATCTGCAAGTACATGGGCACCATTTGGAAGTTCCTTTAAATATAAACTGCGAACTACAATATCTTTGTCGCTTATTCTACCTGGGAAACCATTAGATATGCAATTTATAAAACCGTTTGGCGTACTTGAAATTAAAAATTTGGCAGTATTATACTGTTTGTAATCTGACCAGGTTGTAGCTTGCTTGACGGAATCAGACGGTTTTTCAATTTCTATTTCAAAGCAATCTATAATACTTTGAACCTTTGCATACTTACTTCTAAATGGGATGGGAAGTAGTTCGATATTTTTACTACTCTCTGGCCAGAATATTAAATTTTGAAAAATTAGGAACAGTGTCGACAAAAATTCGTTGTATCTCAGAAGTGCTTCTGTCAAAATCCACAGCTAATCTAGCATAAGTATCATTTAATCGGATGTTCTTTAATGTTATTAAAATTTTAACATAGTCAATTTTACATTGGATACTAATTTTGTTTAAAATACCCACCAATTCCGTAGATATACCTAACTAACTTAGGGTTTTTTTCCAATACATTGAACTGTCTTCAATCAAATATCACAATTTAGCCAATTTTTCTAAATTAAATTCAAAATTTAATAAAAAATTTTTTTTAATTGTCAACTTTATAATTTCGTTCATAATGGCGCACCTCGAAGAGAGGTGCGCCACTGGTGAATGTGTATACTCGACAAATTGAAAATTTTGAATTTCGGAATTAAAGTAATAGGAAAATTGGAAAATTTGTCTAACCGGAATAATAGGAGTACGAAAATCAAAGAGAAAAATTTGGATAAACTGGAAAACGGCGATCTGAAGAAATTTTTAGGTTTTAAATTTCGTCGAACTTTTGAGGTTAGTTGAAATTATTTCGAAGTAAGGGGTTGCAAGAACAATAGTTTCCTCTCCAAGAGGTCAACTCGAACAGGGGTGAGCACAAGAATAAAGAAACACATAAATTAAGTGTGGTATTGATCTATTAATAAACCCTAAATACATAAAATTTGCATGCGGAAAGTTGGGTTGCCTAAGTTTGAGTGAGGTCAATAAAAGCAAATGAATAAGGAAGAACAAAATAAAACAAGATCGAACTCTGTACCATCGGTGAAAGACTACATTAAAAGAAAAAGAGAGGAAGAGTCCATAAACAAAGAAGAAAATAGAATATTCCAGAAAAGTAGACTAACAGAAAAAACCCCACCGAAAGAGATAAAAGTAGCTACGAAACAAAAAGAAGACACAATCGAAATGGAAGAACTGAGAGAAATGCTGTTAAACTTAACTCAAACCGTAAAAACCGGATTCAGTGAAACCAAACAAGAAATTAAATCAACTAAGGAGGAAGTTGGGGAAATCAAAGAAGGTCTGGCAGTTATGGAGAAAAGATGGAATGAGGAAAAGAAAAAGATGCATGAGATGATGAAAAAAGTGGAAGAGAAGAATACCGAACAGGAGACCAGAATAACAAATCTGGAGGCTCAAATAGAAGGATACGAAAGAGACAAAAAAGCTAATAACATAATCATTAAGGGCATGCCATTGGAAGGAGATGTTACCGAAGAAAAGATAGAAGAGTTTTTAAAAAAGGAAATGCAGACTCAAGTCAATGTTATAGATGCATTTAAAATAGGGAAGATGCCGGGAAAACAGATAATAGTAGCTAAATTAAGAGACCGTAACCAGAAAACCAAAGTAATGGAAAGTAAAAACAAATTAAAGGGCACGAAAGTTTACATAGAGAACGACCTTACCAAGAATGAAAAGTCGATACAGGATAAGATATGGGAAGCGGCCAGAAACGAGATGAAAGATGGAAACAGAGTCAAAGTTGGTTTCCAAAGACTATATAAGCAGGACAAAACGTATATATGGGACAAGACGGCAAATGAACTAAAACTAGCAAAAAACTAAGAAAAGATGAAGATAGAACAACTGGACCTTTCCAACCAGTTGTTCCAGAAGAGGGTGTTGGAAAAAAGACGACAACGCAAAGAAAAAGGAGAAATGCAAACAAAAAGAAAAAAGAAAAAAGGAAAACATACCGAATCGCTACATGGAATATTAGGACTCTCTTGAAAGCCGGAAAAATAGATGAGATCGCCGGAGAACTGTTAAAATACGAAATAGATATAGCTGCGATTCAAGAAACTCGTTGGAAGAGTCAAGGAGAAATTGTAAAGGCTGGATACGCAATGTTGTACTCTGGAGAAGAGAAGCAAGGAAGAAATGGCATCGGATTTATAGTAACGAGAATATTTTATGATAACATAATACAATTTAAACCAGTGAATGGAAGACTGGCATACATCAGAGTCCAACAGAGTCCCGCAAACATATCAATAATAAACGCTTACGCTCCCACTGAAGACAGCACCGAGATTGAGAAAGAGGATTTTTACAATGATTTAGAAGGCTTATGCGACACTATTCCCAAATCAGATATGTTGATAATAATGGGCGATTTCAATGCCAAAGTGGGTAAGGAAGAATACATTGCTGAAGTAGCGGGTAAACAAACAATTCACGATGTAACCAACGATAACGGGCACAGAATGTGTAATCTGGCAGCAGCAACCAACCTGGACATTAGCAGTACCCGATTCAAGCACAAAAAAATACACAAAGTAACGTGGGTTTGGCCGGGTGGTGTAGGCGAGGAGGGAAACCAAATAGATCACGTCATGGTATCAAAAAATCAAAAAACTTCCATCATGAATGTAAGAACATACAGAGGCGCTAATGCAGATACCGACCACTACCTAGTAGTGGCAGATGTCAAACAAAAGAAAACATACGGAACAGCAAGAAAGAATATGAACAAAAAGTTAGCAGTGAACAAATTTTGTGATGACTCAACCAGAAAGAAGTACGAGAATGCAGTGAAGGATAAAATGTCAACAAAAGAAAGAAATAGTGATATGGAACAAGAAAATGAAATCATCACAAATATATTGAAGGAGACTGCAAAACAAATAATAGGATACAGAGAGAAAAAAAAAACAAGAGAATGGTTCGATGATGAATGTAAAGACTTGAGTAACAAAAAGAGTAAAGCAAGAATAAAATGGTTAACAACGAATAAAAACGAAGACCTACAAAAATACAGAGAAATCAGAAAAGAAGCTGTTAAAACATATAAAACAAAAAAGAACCATTGGATAAAAGAAACGATGGAAGAAATAGAAAAAAACAACAGACAGAACAGCCGACAATTCTACGAAAAAATAAGACAACAAAAAACAGGAAGTAAGATAAAAACAAGAGGAATGAAGAACAGTGAAGGAAGATTGGAGGATGACATAGAGAAAGTAAATCAGATATGGGTGGAACATTTTCAAAGACTACTAACTACGGAGGAAGAAGGAGATGACCACGAAATAATAAATGAGGAAAACCAACAAGTTGAGGAGCCAACATACGAAGAAATAACAGAAATAATAAGTAAACTCAAAAATGGAAAATCTCCTGGCAAAGATGACGTGAATGCGGAGTTGATCAAATATGGAGGGGAAGTGCTGCACGGAAGAATATACGAAATAATAAAACAGGTGTGGAATGAAGAAAAAATGCCCAAACTATGGAAAGAAGGTATAATAGTCACGATAAAGAAAAAAGGAGATGTCGAAAGGTGCGAGAATTACAGAGGAATCACATTGCTAAACACCGCATATAAGATATTATCAGCATTAGTAAACAAGAGATTAAAAAGTTTTACGAAAGAAATTATTGGCGAATATCAATACGGATTCACAGAGGGTAGATCGACAGTAGATGCAATTCACGTCCTGAAACAAATTATAGAAAAAAGTTATGAACACAACATTAATATGTATATACTGTTTATAGATTTCAAACAAGCTTTCGACAAACTAAAAAGAAACAAGATAATTGAGACCATGCAAGAATTTGGAATCCCAAATAAACTTATAAGAATTACAAAAATAACACTGGAAGAAACCACAGCCTGCGTAAGAACTTCAAATGGTGAAACCAGAGAATTCATAGTAAATAGTGGAGTCAAACAAGGCGACGCCATGTCATCAACATTGTTCAATTTGATTCTCGAAAAAATAATCAGAGAACTAGAAATTCAAGGAACAATAATAAACAAGGAAGTACAAGTGATTGCGTACGCTGATGACGTGGTAGTAATATCAAGAAGTAAAAGAGCACTAATTGCAACCTGTAAAGAAATAAAAGAAACTGCAAAAAGCATGGGATTGATAATAAACAGAGACAAGACCAAGTATATGAAGTGTCCAAGAGAAAATACAAGAGACGGAATACGGATTGAGGATCATATCTATGAGGAAGTGGATGATTTCGTATATTTGGGAGTACAGATAAACAACGCAAATGAAAGACAACAAGAAATTAAAAGAAGAATTCAGCTGGGCAACAAAGCATATTACGCCAACAAGCAATTATTGAGTGATAAAAACTTATCGAGGGCAACCAAGTTAAAAATATATAAAACGATAATAAGACCGGCGATTGCGTATTCTGCAGAGACTCTGTGTATGACAAAGAGAGAGGAGGAAGAGCTGCGAGTTCTGGAGAGAAAAATATTGAGAAGAATATTTGGTCCGAAAAAGAATGACCACGAGCACAGACCGATGACGAATTCGGAAATAATACTAGAAATGGAAAACGAAGACATCGTGAGGACGATGAAATCGATGAGATTGGGATGGCTCGGTCACGTGATGAGGAGAGACGAAGAAACCTCAATAAAGAAAATCACGGAGTGGAGACCAACAGAAGTCCGTAGCAGAGGAAGACCAAGGGTTCGGTGGTGGGACCAAGTAATGGAAGATATCAAAAGGATAAGAATCGAGAACTGGAGGACAAAGATCATGGACAGAGGATCATGGAAAAGAATCACAAGCGAAGCAAAATCAAATACTAGACTGTGAAATGAAATAGAATGAAATGTAAGAATATGGGGACTAAACCAACCCAAAAAATGGTTTTGTAAAATCTCTTACGGAGATAGCTATATTCTGTCAGGAATAAAATGCTTTATTATTATTATTATAATTTCGTTATACCTAAAAATTTTAATGGTCAATAATCAAATAAACAGTAATAAATTCTTCAAATTTTATCCAATTTAACAAGTCTGGAGTTTGTTCCGAAAAGACGAGATTTGTTTTTATTAAAACAAATCGAAAATTTTATTTGTATCTGAAAAATTTAAATTTAAATTGTGTTGCTAAATTCATTCGTGAGTTTTATGAAAACAAGTGCGCGCAACTTACACTCGGGAGATTTTGGAAACGTTTTGAGAACGTCCAGTTCGGGACACATTTTCTAAATTGCAACCAAGGACCCACAAAATCAGCCAACCAAAAGCGTCGAATTGCGATTTACACATGCGTAGTGCAAAATTTGGCAACTACAAATTAACCTGGACGCATCGAAAAAGGAATTAAGCGGTGGTCTTCGATCGAGGTGATCGTTGATTTTTTAAAAAGTGGTTTTATTTCGAATGTGGATTCCCAGTGGAAACTTAATTTGTTAAAATTAAGTGGAATTTAAGCGGCGGTCATTCCCATAGAGGTGATCGAGTTTCAGAAGCAGTTATATTTTGGATCTGAGGTGATCAATATTATCCGACAATTTAAATGGAGGATTTATGTTTGAGTTTACGTATGGAATTGATTTGGATAATCAATTATAGATAACGTCTTCTGCTCCCGTTTTTTCGTCATGCGTCACGCACAAGAGTTCGTCCTCACGTCGAGTAAGAACAAGTCTAGCTCTTGCTTTAGCGTATTTCGGAGAGTGTTGCAAAGCTTTCATGTGTGCTGCGGCTGCTTTTTTAGACGCAAAATATTTTAAGAAACTTACGTAAGGAATACGTCGGACCACTCCCCCCCCCTACATAAGGGTTCGTAAGATATCCAATACCGCCCCCCCCCCCCAAAACCCTTACGTAATTAATGGATGACCTCACACGGTTTTGCTATAAATATAAATTTTTAAACAACAAAACACGAGCCGGCCTGAAAATATTGAATAATTTTTAAAATAAAATGTTTTTATTTTTTTTAAGTTGAAGAATTTTTAATAGGGATTAATAGGGAAAATTATATTTTTATTATTTATAAAATAGGTAATCTATTTTTTATGACCCAATTTATACCCAATGTGTGAAGCATGAGGAACATTTTTGGATAGGTTGTTACTTTTTACCTCAAAATGCCCACAGAAGTGAAAATAAAAGCGAGTTTGCACTATCAACGTTGGTTGAAATTTAAAACATTCAAAGAAATATACCCAATTAAAAATATCTTATAAGTTATAAATTATAATAATAAATAGCAAAATTCAAATAATTATGGTTTTTGTATGTATTTTATTGATTTGCGAAACGGTAACTGCAAAAAGGTATTATGCAAAAAGGAAAACCTTGTTTAGCGCTTCTTGCATACCCTTTAAAAATGCCATAGTGGACATTTCATATTTTATATACTACTTATTTACACTTGTTTTATTTATTACTTCTTAACAATAAAGAGAGATTATCATTGGGTTAACCTACCTAGCTTAAAAAAAGGAACCATGCATTTCATATTATTATCAGGTATTTTAATACCCTGCACTCAAACAAGAGAGATAGTATGCGAAAAACGAACAGAACAAATTGCCGGTAATCGAAAACCTACAGTTTATCACGTGATAAATAAATTATTTTTGAATACGAATAGTACCGCCAGCGCCACCAATGTATTTTCCTGTAACTAAGAAATGGCAATAATCTGTACTATGAAGAAAGGTTCCCCCACCACTTTCCGTAGCGCGGCCTTAATCAACGACAGGGCGGCCACTAGCAATAAGTAACATTTATTTATGAATTTATGGCACTCAAAGCAAAAATTTAAAGTAAATTTATGGCACTCGATACAAAAATTTATGGTAAATTTATGGCCGCACCCCGACGGGGGAACTCCCTTTATACCTCGCCCCATCCAGACAATTTACTAAAAATGTGTGCATATTTCAAGCTAAAAAGAAACCAATTTCGTGATTCCCTGACTATTGTAGTAATAGTCAGGGACGTGCTCAACCAACTTTTTCCAGGGGGAACAATCCCCAATTTGCCAACTGAATCAATTAAAAATTGCCTGGGTATAAATTGGGACATAACAAATAGATCATTTCATAAATAATAAAAATATAATTTTCCCTATTAAAAATTATTAAAATTTAAAAAAATAAAAACATTTTATTTTAAAAAATATTCAATATTTTCAGGCCGGCCCGGCCCTGCAAACACGTGTTTTGTTGTTTAAAAATTTATATTTATAGCAAAACTGTGTTGTAGTAAAGCAAGTTTTGATGAATCTTACAACTTTTAGGACAAATATTTGTCCTTTATAATCGCGGCCCTAAATAAAATAATAATTATGAATACTTAATCCTTTCACAGGTTTACCCACAAATTTGTGGGTAAAAAATGAAGAAAATATTTTCAGAAACCCACAAATTTGTGGGTAAAAAATGAAGAAAATATTTTCAGAACCCCACAGATTTCTGGGTAAAAAATGAAGAAAGAAATGCAAAAAATTTGTCAATAACGATCACATAAATTTTTATAAATTATATAAGATATAATTTTCACCAAATTTGATCATGGGATGAGCATGGGTTCGGTTACTAAAAATAATGTAAGTATTTTAAATTTTAACTAAAATTTATGATATTTTATGGCAAAGTCGTAAAATTTATGATTTTTATGGCAATTTTCAAAATTTATGATTTTTTATGAATTTATGGCAAGTGGCCACCCTGCAACGATATTGAACCAATGCAAACAATTTATCACTTACCGGAAACATCAAAGAAGTGTTTTATAATAATTGGAATAGCTGTTCTCATCATATTGGAACGATTTGCACCAAGATCCAGGAGCTGTTCAGGACACTTGTTCACCAATGTCTACCAGCGATAAGAGAGAGATTCCATAGGCGTACCAATGCAACCAGAAGTCAACAAGGACTCCATTAGCGTATCAGGGTATTTCGCACAAGGTCAGAGATTTTTTTCTCAAATTAATTTAAAATTTTATAAACTATTAAAAAGAGTGTGCGACTTAAATAAACAATTTAGAAGAATATTCAACGATCACGATAAACATTTTACATGAAGAGAAACACAATCTTTAATTTTATAAACATTTTATTTAAAAATTTAATTGTCTCTAATTTACATAATTCATTTATGAAGAACAAAAATGGTAAATTTTTCTGTATATACAAAAATTGATAAATAGTTGAACAAATTCTGCTGGTTTAATTTTATTGGTTACTTTTAAACTTATTACTAATATTAGCAAACGGGATATAATATTTTATATAAAAGTATCAAACGATTTCAGATTCTTTGAATAATTGTTTAATTAGCTCTAATTGATAATCTCTTGTAATATTCAAAATTCAATTTAAATCTAAAAATTTATATTTTAATATAATAATTAATTTTTTTTTTAAGTTTATTGTAAAATATAGGTACATAAGTTTAAGGGACGCATAAAATAGTTGACAGGTGCACTTAGCTATTTCGCGGAGCAGCAAGTGCTACGCTACTGGTTAAAACCGTGCGTGGTTTACATTATTCGAGTTTTCTAAATACATAGATCAGATTTTATTACCATTGGTGTCCCAACCAAATTCATGCTTATTAGTTAATTAATCTATTCAAATCTATAAGTTACATTTGGTTCCTCACGAAAAGACCATTTTAGTAGTATTCGATAGTTTAGTGTTAACGGATAATGAAAAACTGCAAGTTAATTATTTCCGACATTTCAAAATTCCGCGAATGTCGCAAAAAAAATTAGCTAAATTGCTGCCTGAACTGGAGTACTTTTATCTGTGGTTTTATGTTATAAACTATCACAACCAAACGGTTTCTCGCCAGTTTGAGTTCTTAAATGCCTCGTTAACTGAATATTATGTGCACATTTATAATCACAAATTTCACAACCAAAAGGTTACTCGCCGGTATGAGTTCGTAAATGCCTTTTTAAATGTGAACTTTGTGTAGATTTATATTCACAAATATCACAACCAAAAGGTTTCTCGCCGGTATGAGTTCTTAAATGTGATTTTAGTGTTTGACGTTCTGAACATTTATACTCACAAATACCACAACTAAATGGTTTCTCACCGGTATGAGTTCTTAAGTGGATTGTATAATTATATTTATGTGCACATTTATACTCACAAATATTACAACCAAAAGGTTTCTCGCCGGTATGAGTTCTTAAATGACTTTTTAAATGTGCTTTTTGTGCAAATTTATAATCACAAATATCACAAATAAACGGTTTCTCACCGGTATGTGTTCTTAAATGGTTTGTTAAATTTGATTTAAGTGCACATTTATACTCACAAATATCACAACTAAACGGTTTATCACCGGTATGCGTCCTTGAATGTATCACTAAATGTGATTTAGCTGCACATTTTAGGTTACAAATATCACATATAAATGATTTACTGACCTTATGAGCTCTTAGATGACGTATCAAAGTTTTTTTAAGAGCAAGTTTACTACCACAAATTGCACACTCGAAAAAATTTGAACAATTCAGTGTTATATCTGTAGTGTCGGTATCTTCTTTAATGTCAATGGAATGATGCAAATCTTCTAAGTTAAATTTCACATCTTCCACCTCTTCTGTTTTAATGTTGTAATTGCTAATTAAATTATATGGAGTCTCCAAAGATTTACCTGGGTTTTCCATAATTTGTGACTCCTCTGAGGGTAGCACTTGAACAGCAAATAAATCGGTAACTGCTTCCATTGGAGGATGAGCACTGTAACTGTACAGAATCACTTTTCTTAATCAAAGGCGTTGATTATATTATGTTATCGATTTTGATAACCTAACTACTACTACTACAATAACTAGCACACAGTATTACAAAATGGCGACATTGATTTCATAGGATGGAAACTCCCATGTTACGGAGAAAATCCGTCTTTCAGCGCCATCTCTTCGCCAGGGTGCACTTTTTGGTACCCGCTTGGAGGCATCTTGTTTGAAAATATATATTTTTATAATGTTGCGAATTCATAATCATGATAATGATAAGTTTTATCAAGCCTTCGAGTAATACAGTGATAAAACGCAACATATTTTCTAAACTAATAATATTTAATTAATTTTTTTTCGTATTATTATTCAAATATGATTTCAAATTCTAGAAAACTTAAAAAATTTAAAAAAAAGTCCTAAATAAGAAACTAGTATAATTTATTAAACATGAAAAATTTAACAATTTCATTACACAAAATTATAAAATCCTATTGTTTTTTAACTTAAATTTTTAATTCTAAAAACATGTTGAGCCGCCTTTGGCATCAATTACGGCTTGCAAACGTTTGGGTAGGCTTTTAACCAATTTTTCAGTAACACTTGCCTCAATATTATTCCATTCTTCAACTAATCTGGGTTGTAGAGTTCTCTTGCTCGTAATTGAAGTTATTCTTAGCCTACGTTCTAATTCCGCCCATAAATGCTGAATTGGATTGAGATCGGGAGGGTATGTGCAGCTATTTTGGTACCTTGTAGATCAACCACAACTTTATTACTATATGGGCTGTATGTTTGGGGTCGTTGTCTTGTTGAAATTACCAAACCTTATGAGGACCTAATTTATTCACGCTGTCTTTTAAATGTTTCTGTAAAATTTTCAGGTAGTGTTCTTTGTTCATTTTTACATCTATAAATTCTAAATTCCCGACGCCACTGGCAGCCATGGACGCCCATAGCATCACATTTCAACCTCCGAGTTTGACTGTAGTACAAGGATTTTCTTTCTTCAACTCTGTGTTGACTTTCCTCCACACAATTTGTCTTCCATCTGATCCAAATATGTTCAACTAGCTCTCATCAGAGAAAATCGCGTTATTCCAAAATTTTGAGTCTTTATTTATATATTTTTTAGCGAATTTTAGCCGCTTTTTTCTATTAACCTCTGAAATGAATGGTTTCTTACGGGCTTCATGACCATTAAAACCACTATTTCGTAGTTTTCTGCGAATTGTTTTTTCAGATATGGTCTTTTCGAATATTTCAAAAACTTGTGTCTTTAAATTAGTAATTGATTTTGCAACAATAGTTTTAATCAATTGGCAAAATGTCTATGCAATACGCTTTATAACTCCTACCTGTATCTCCTAGCCCCTAAAGCGACGCTACGGCTCCGCTCAACAGAGAGCAATTTAGGGGGGGGGGTGAAATCGGGAGTGAATACCCGATTTCACTATATAAAGAAAAACAAAGGCGCCACACACTTATCGTCGCTAGACAGGATGGTAAGCCTAAAAGTGTGAAAGCAATTGTGAAATGAAACTAATGGATACAGACGGCACGTATAATGAATAGTACAAAAAATTATATACAATTAGACACACATACACATCAACAAAAACAGTTAGCTCAGTCGCAGCAGAAAAATAATTTACCGGCGTCAGATCTGATGTCGTTTTCAACAACTTGTAAGTACAAAGGCTAATGCTTTTAATAAATCAAACATCAAAATTATTTATGTTGATAAATTAATCTTCTTCTCGCTCGGGTACGCAAGTGACGTGATATGCGTTGTCGATATAACTCGAAACAATGCTTCAAAAAAAAATAATTTGCAATGGTAACCAGTGGCGGCTCATGGGGATCTACAGTGGTGGTGCCAGAATTTTTTCTTTTGATGAGTTCATAAATTAAAGTCCAACCGAAAGAGATTTTTTTCCGAATCCAAAGGAACTGTATACAGATTTAAATAGCAGTTTATTTTTTCGATTTTTTTGTATTACATATTTTTATAGTTTGGGGTCTTGAATATGTTTACAAACAATATTAACGTAAAATTCATCAAATCACCCGAATTATAACGGATTTTCTGTAATGGTCTTTATTTTGTACTTTATTTGTACTTTATATAAAATATACAAAAATAAATTTAACACATGTAAGTTGTAGTTGTCTGTAATTGTCTTTAGGAGTCAAAATAACCAAAAAAAAATTTTTTAAATTGTTAAAAAACGAAATTATTGAAAATCGATGTTTTAATTCAACCTCAAAACCGAATTTATGGTGAAAAGGGAGCTTTAAAAGTTTTTCCTTACAAATTGCGGGATTACTCCCCCGTCTGGGGTTGATAACTAATTTACTACTATGTTTTTTATGGGTGCAGTTAATACAAGGTCTTCAACTGACACATTTGCTGCACAAACAAATAATATTAGATACAAAATCCCTAAAATTGTTTGTATTTTATCTACTTTGACTAAATTATTATGCTAATTTTTATTTTATAATATTTTAAAAAGAATTTTGTTCTTTCAACCATCGCCATTTTATCACTTTTTTTAATTTTACATTTTCGGGGTTTCGACCATGTACAAAAATTTGTTTACTTTAGATAACTACGTCGGCGTCGGTCAAAAACATTGCGCCCGATTGGACAGTCATTTCGAAACATGAGTTACGCTGTGATACCCGGAGGATCGATGACGAGATCGGGTCACTTTACTTAAGTTATTTTGATATTACCTGAGGGGTTATATCCGCGCTGCCACCAGCTTAATCCTTTTTACTGACGGGAGATCAAGCAAAACCCGTAAGGGGATGACTTAATAAAATAGGTAGCGGGCTGGAAAGATCTTACCTCGGAGTCGTTGGGAATAAACAGTTTTCTCTTTCGCACTTCACTCTCAGTAAAATCACTGAGTAGAATTTTAATAATAAAAACAGATAAAAATAATGGGTACACAAGTTTATAATCTATGGCTACTTAAATAACGACAAGAAAAAAATATAACATAAAAGAAGGGGGGGGGGGAAATTTGATAATAAAAAAATTAATTAATAATTTGAAAATTTACACGATACCTTTTTAATGGATTTGAACACAGTTGGTTTGGCTGACGATTTGGCACTTGACACACATGTATAAAATTACGGATGTCATTTGGGCACTGCCTCTATGGACAATTACTTGAATACTGATTTGGGCACTGCATATTGGGATACTGCCCCTTTGAACGCTTATTGGGATACTGACTTTTGAGATTATTTTAGGGGGTTTTTATATCCTTCAACCTCCGATCATTGGCTGGGTGGTCGTCACACCTCATTGATAATTGTGTGGAGTGGCTCTTATTCCCGGAAAGTAACTAACTTTCTTGTGTCATCCCTTAACAATTTATGCTTCCGCCGTCCCACTGAGTTCAAGATATTTTGGAGAGAAACTTTTTTATTTATTTGCCTAATTCTACGAACATTCAATAATATGTTAAAGGCAGCTGTGTTAATAATGGGGCCTCCTGTGCTACATTGGAAAGAATGCAACAAAGCTACAGGGTTAATTTGTTCCGCTTAATTACTTAAGGATTTTTTTTGTGTTCTGAAAAAATTGCCTAACAGCTTAACAAAATATTGAAATTGTATTTATCCAATAGCGCTTTCCATTATCTCTTTTGATGCTAGTTTGCATTACCCGTGACGATTTTAATCTTATGTTACTCCCGGGGTGGTCTGTTTTGTCCACCACGGTAAAACTATATTACCGTTACGTTTAAGCGGCCTTAAACGTTTAAAGATTTATGTTTTAATGTAGCGCGCTAGTTGGATGGTTATTTCCTACTTGTCATTATATAATTAAAAAAAGAAAAGTCTTACGAGCTAAAAAAATATAAAATAAAATAGTAATTAAAAATCTACGGGGCAGGGTGCCACAACGCTTTGATCTATTACTTGTATAATTTCCAATAAAACTCTTTGCATAAATTTTAGGTGTTATTTTAGACATGAATAAATAAGAATCCTAAATTTCAGCTCAATAGCTTAAACAGTTTTCTCAAATTTAATTCCTAAAAATCAGCTTGCCGGAAATGCAACAAGTTAAATAGAACACACTTAAAGATAAAATATTTATTACATTTATTAAATTAAAGAATTTTGCATTACGAGCAAGTTGAACAAATCCAAATTGGCAAAGGAGCTGGTCCTCCGGCACGAATGCCGCTTGGTCCAGAAAGCTCATTCCGGATCTTCGTCCTTGGGTAGCGAGAAAGCACGAAGAGGTGAACTTTCATATAACATAAGCTCTCACCGCCCACGGATGCTTCCAGGCATATCTCCACAGGTTCAGGCTGAACGAGTCACCTGCCTGTCGTTACTGCGGGGACGAAAATACGGCGGAACACACTCTTTTCGGATGCCTAAGATGGGAGAGGGAGAGAGTGATGATTTCGCTCCGGATGGGCGACACACTAAGCCCGGACAACATGATTGCTCTCATGCTATCCGGCAAAGACGAGTGGCTGGCTGTAGCGGTCTTCATCAGTCAAGTGATGCAGACCAAGGAGGGGGACGGACGAGCTGAGCAAGCCGAAGCTCGAGTCCTCGCCCTACAGTTAAGTAAATGACAGCCTTTTAAAGTTCCCTTGAGAAGTTCCCGCGAGAAGATGCGCGAGAAGTTCCCAAGAAAATTCCCAAAGAATATCGTCATTAATCGGCGAGTCCGGTCCGGGTCGAGTAGTGACGGTCGTTCGACGGGGTAGATTATTGTCGGTACGACGATAGCGCGTAGACCCTCTGTGGACACAAACTCCCGTGCTAATCCAGAGGGGGACGATCGCGAAAATAGTGCCGTCAAATATAAAGACGAGTGGACTGGCACTTTGCCAGCGACCACAAGTTTTTCAAGATAACCCGGTCGCATCGCGCTCTGTGATTTAATATGATTTGCAGGGTCGCTTGGGGGGCTCGGAGCATCCGGTATGGATGACGGTCGGCTCGGCCTTAACTTTGTCGCCGGAATTTCCGCCTATTAAGTTAATGACGAGTGGACTTTCACCTATACTGACGATCACGGATCACTAGGTGACCCGGTGCGACGTGTTGGATCGCGGCGAGCGGTGTGTCCGGTTCAATTGAAAAAGTAGAATCAAGTTATAGTGCCTGACCTCCAGGACACAAACTTTCGTGCTAAACCGGGAGGTCATCGGGAGCCTGCATCATCGATGCAGCATGGAAGATCGCAGACGACAGCGGAAGTAATGCCGAGAAGGTAAAGCCCGCTGTCGTCGGGGGGGGGGGGGGGGGTTGGTCAGTAAGAATCTGACACTACCATCCCTGATGGGTTGGTGCCTATGAAGGTTTCCCCCTTCCCTGCAGGAAAAAAAATTAAATTAGTATAAGAAATAGGGCGCCGGTGACAACGGCCTAACTGACAAGGAGTATCCAAAATTAAAAATCCTTCGGTAGAAAGTTAAAAAAAGGGATAAGATACATAATTAAACCAGGATATTTGAGGATTTTTAAGAATTAATACCGAAAATTTAGTAAAAACTATAACCCGTGGCCGGGATAGGTTATCGGCCTGTTTTTCGCGTGGCTTGAAGAACTACGGACACGCCCCCAATTTTAATTTTGCAAAATTTTGTGTTTATCACGGCCTTTTTGGCAATGTTTCGATGCGAATGTATAACTTTTGTCGTCGCGGAGGTGATCATAAAAAAAATCCGAAAAAAGTGTGAAAATAACAAAGATGCTGCGAGTTGAAATTGTACGGGTCGCTGATGCAACACCGGTCGATGTGTCGCATCGTTCGGCCGGTCCCTTGAAATGGGGTGAAATTTTTTCGCTCCGATTTGAAATATTTTTTGAAATTCGGGAAGGTGGGGGTGTGATTAGTAGATATTAGTAATAAATATTCGCAAAATAATGGAAAATAACCCGTGTATTGCCGAAAAAGTGAAAAAATTAAATTTTTAATTTTGGGGTAAATAAACATAATAAACGTTGGCTTGGCCAGAACTGCGAGCATCAAAAAACCTACCCTACGCCCTTTCCGGGGCTCCGGGCGGTTTTTCGTGCTCAGAGCCGCTACGCAGCAGGGCTAAAGAAACGAGAAGGCGCCACCGATCAAGAACACCGGGATTAAGGCAATCGGGATTCGAGAGACCCTCAAAATAGCATTAAAAAGTATAGTCGCGGTATGCGGCAGTTATCTATTACGTTTAACCCCCAAAAAAGCGCGTAAAAACAAAAAATAATCGATGTTACATGTAAGAGTGACGAGCTGCATCTGCCGGTCCGCAAACGGCTAAGTCTAAGACTAGTTCAAGTTGCGCGGACCGTCAACAAAATGAGTGAGATTCCGGTGAAATTCCACCCGCGCGTCAGTGATACATGGTAAAATGAACGATTTTCAAAGTCGATTTTCTCTATCAAATATTGTTTTGTCCTGCCATAGGAGTGTTACCAGTGTCTTTTAAAAACATTAAACTATCCGAAAGTCACTAAAAAATATTGAAATTCGATGTTGGATAAAAGTCACCCTTCCCAGAAATAGTTTAAGAATTGTAATTGAAATTTATAACATTGTAGTAAGCCGCGATTGGCACTATTGTAGAATCCCGCGGTTGATTTTCGGGATAGATAACGCTGCTGCCACCAGATTATTTTTGTTTTATATGAGAAACAATCAAAACTGATCAGTAGTCGTGGATCGATAAATCGGGGTCGTAGGGGGATAAACTCGATTACCAAATTAAACACAGAAACGAATTTAATGGGGTTTATTGGTAGTTAAGAAATAATAATAAAAAGAAATACACAAAAAAAAAAGAATAAAGTGAGGTTTAGACAATAATATAAAATATGGTATGAAATATGGTTAAATGGTACAATATAGTTCAAAAATATATCGATTCTCTTACCTGATGTTGGGTATTGGCAGAAAGTAATTTGGTTGTCGGAGTCGCGACACTGATAAAATTAACGAATAGAATTTGATTTTAATTTTTCTTTAACACTTGAAATTTGAGATTTTAAAAATGAATAACACTGTGAAGCACTTAGTTAAGTTCAAATTTCAAACCGAGGTGAAGTATTTAGCTAGTTAGAAGATCGAGCGCGACTGACTTTATTTTATGTAAAACACATAATTAATTTAAACTAAGATTGAAAAACAAACCGGCCGTATCTGTGAACCAGTGTTGAAAATGTAGGACCGACTCTCCTTTTGACTAATTTTTAAGCTGTATTTATAATAATTCCATCCCTTAAGCGGCCTGTACACGATGACAGTAACTTGTACAAGTTACTAAAACCCAGTACTGGATCTTAGTACTGTCTTCGTGTAATCACGTATTTTCACTGGAAGCCAGTACTAAACAAGTCACTGTCCTCGTGTATTTGAGCCTTTAGGGTGAGAACTTATCATATGATAAATTGGTCTTTCGGTTAGATACTGACCCTGTCGTTTGTCTGTCAGTTTAATTTCCTTTTTAAGCAAGAGAATCGATTTGTGCTTAAATTTAATATTCCTAAAGCTATACATTATGTAGACACTTCAATAATAATATAATCGTTTAAAAGGTGAAGACAGTCCCTTTTAATTAATATTTTTCGTAATTGGCTTTCTTAATTTGGTGCAAATGATGCAACTGCACTGGTTGTTAATTTCTATTTGTCGAAAGTATAAGATGAGAGATGTTATCCTTTGCAGTCTCACTAAGGTTTCTGGATAGACTTAAGTCCAATAACACTCTATCTTAAACTTCGGTGATGGGAGTAACGAATCAAACAGCAGTTTAATTGCTACTAATTAAATTTTAATTATAATATTTATACACTTTCTTAATGCTAAATTATCACTTTTTTCTGATGAGTTTTTACCTTAATGCTAGATTTTAATTAAAAAGTTAAATGACCTGATGAGTAATGACATGTGGGATTCAAATGTGACCTACTTAAAGTACGTGAAGGTGCATTTATGCTTTATTTGTACTTTTATGTAGGATTTTACAATTATGCGTTTATTTTTAACTTGTGATTATATACAGGATGGTTGGAAACGACAAACAAAAAAAACTGTTTAATTTTTAAATTAAACATATTGCCGCCTCCAAAAGAAATGTAGTCTTATAGTGGTTCTAACTGGATCATTTGCGTATGTGTGTCTTCGTCGTCCTTGGGCTGCCGAACTTGATTTGGTGGTGATTTTGATCTGATCCAACAATGATAACTTGTCAAACAGAATCATATTAATTTGATTATAATTGTTCTTATTTTGCTGTTTAGATTTTTGAATTTTCTTTACATGAACTGGCGATGGTTCATGTAAGCTGCCACCTCTAACTGTTTGCATACATCTAAAACTCTTTCTTCCTTCTTCTGTATTTCCATCTTCTTCTCCATTGTCGTAGCATCTCTCTGAATTTCTGTTGAAATCTAGGGTTCGTGTACAATTTTTCGTTTTTGTCCAAATTTTCTTGCATTACTGCGTTGTCTTGAATGCGGGTTTCCTTATATTTTAGTTTGTAGAAATTCTTCTCCAATTGATGAACTCTTGCATACGCTTTTTGTTCTGATTCGACTAACTTTGGTTGATCTTCTTCGAATGGTATTTTTTCCGGCTTCATCTCTTTTCGTATTTTTCGCATAATGCGCCTCGCATTTTTGTAATTTCTGTAATTTTTCATCCTCTTCATGACAACTTATCATACTTATTACTTCGACTGGGTTTTGGTTTTTTATTTGAAGGATTCCTGATAATATCCTTCCTAAATGTGTTTCTTGACTAAGGATTCCATTACTGCTTTTTTGAACTTAATTTTTCATGATGTCCCCTATTTCTTTTGCTCCTAATACTGCATCTATTGGTCCTGGTATGTTGAATGTGGGATCTGCTAATATCTTGTTGTCCCAATCTGATAGTTCTATTTCCAATTCTTTATTTGGATGGCTGCTTGTTAACTTCGGTAGTACCATAAAATTTACATCTAACACAAATTCGTTTGAACATCTTGGCTTTATTATTGCTAGCTTTGATTCCAGAATACTTCCCATTCCAATATTTTTAACTCTTCTTCGTCCGTTATAATCCATTCTAGTATGTTTTGTAGTTTGTCCAGGGATTGTAAACGTATTTGTCTTTCCTTTAAGTATGTGTTATTTAATTGATCTATTTTCTCTTTCAATCTCAGTATGGTCTCTTCATATTGTTCTTTCATTGCCTCGAATATGTTGTTTGTGAAATATGCAATTTCATATTTTTCTTCATATGTTTCTATTTCTTCGTTCAGTTCTGTTATTTCCTCCCATTGTTGTTCCAATTTTTGTTTTCCGTATTTCAGTTTATGATCTTATAATAATTTACTCATCATGGCTTCCACATGCTCCTTTCCAGGTGTGACATGTTAACTCTTTGCCTTTTCAAGCGCAGTGATTGGGCATCCATTGTTTGTTTGTTATTTTTTGACTAGATGATACCCCGTCCGAGGACGGGCAGCTAGAAGGACGGGCAGCTACCCAAGGTCATATGGCTTTTGGATTGCACTGAGAGCTTTCCTTAATCTTCATTCAACTTAAGTTACCTTGGGTAGCTGCCCGTCCTTCTAGCTGCCCGTCCTCGGACGGGGTATCATCTAGTTTAAAATAAGTAAAAAAATTTTAAATATTGATTAAGTTTAATTTAATTTAAAAAAATATATGTAAGTTTTTTGTTTATTTATTTAATGTTGTTCTCATTTCTTATTATAAAAGGCCAAGTCCTTCCTTCCTTCTGTCTGTCCCACGGAAATACCCGAAGCAAACCGAACCGAACGCATAACGGATAATTTCATAACCAATCGGATGAACGTATCATCGTATCAACGTATCATCGTATCATCGGATCAACGTATCATCGGATCAACGTATCAACGTATTTAAATTTCCTATATAGGTGAAAAATCTCTTATTATAAAAGGCCAAGTCCTTCCTTCCTTCCTTCGGTCTGTCCCACGGAAATACCCGAAGCAAACCGAACCGAACGCATAACGGATAATTTCATAACCAATCGGATGAACGTATCATCGTATCAACGTATCATCGGATCAACGTATCGCATGGGACCGAGCGTCAGCAGCTTGCCGCGCTTGAGTTTCTTCTAAAGTTTCACGTTGTTGACGTATCGCATGGGACCGAGCGTCAGCAGCTTGCCGCGCTTGAGTTTGTTCCAAAGTTTCACGTTGTCGACGTATCGCATGAGACCGAGCGTCAGCTTGTCGCTGTGATCGAAGCTGTTTTTCTGTGTTATTAGCTCTTGTACGTGCTTTTCTCTCACGATTCAATCGCCGTCGCTTTGCAGCAGGATTTTCAAAATTTTCATTATCCATTATGGAAGTTCACATAATGCTTTTTTGGAAATAGCTGTCCTATATAGACAAAATGATACGATGATACGTTGATACGATGATACGTTGATACGATGATCCGATGATACGTTGATCCGATGATACGTTGTGCGTTCGGTTCGGTTCGGTTTGCTTCGGGTATTTCCGTGGGACGGACAGAAAGAAAGAAAGACTTGGCCTTTTATAATAAGAGATGTGCTTGTTGTCTCTTGCTTGCTTGCTTGTCTTTTTCCCTTGTATTTGGCGTCGCTGTGGACCCTTGTGTGTGTTGATTGTTTGGTCTCTCGTTTGTACCTTTGTATTGTGGCGTCTTCTTGACCATTCTTTGGCGTTACTGTGGACCCTTGTGTGTGTGTGGTTTGGTCTCTCGTTTGGACCGTTGTATTTGCCTGTGGCTTCACTGTGGACCCTTTTGGGTGTTGATTGTTTGGTCTCTCGTTTGGACCGTTGTATGTGGCGTCTTCTTGATCCTTGTTTGTGGCGTCTTTGTGGACCCTTGTGTGTGTCGTTTCTATGGACCGTTGGCGTGGACTTCCTGTCGCTAGTTTTTATGTTCAAAGGACCATGTCGAAAGTTTAAGATGAGAGATGTTATACTTTGCAGTCTCACAAAGGTTTCTGGATAGACTTAAGTCCAATAACACACTATCTTAAACTTCGATGATAGGAGTAACGAATCAAACCGCAGTCTAATTGCTACTCTCTTTATTAAATTTTAATTACAATATTTATACATTTTTCTTAATGCTAAATTATCACTTTTTAATGCTAGATTTTAAATAAAAAGTTAAATGACCTGATGAGTAATGACATGTGGGATTTAAATGTGACCTACTTAAAGTACGTGAAGGTGCATTTATGCTTTATTTGTCCTTTTAAGTAGGTTTTCACAATTATGCGTTTATTTTTAACTTGTGGTTATATACAGGATGGTTGGAAACGACAAACAAAAAAAACTGTTTAATTTTTAAATTAAACACTATTTATTGATTATTTGCTTCTAAATATATTAATTGAACATTTGCTAATATTTTTAATTGTAAGCATGTATTTCTTTTTAATACGGGCCTGTATAATTTTAAACTTAATCACCAAATTAATATAAGTTATCAATATCATATAGTTATCTTATTTGTTCCTTGTTCTTATTGAATATTTAAACAGGGATATTATTTCTTTTAAATTCAAATTTTATTTAAAGTTTTTACCTAGATTGTAAGTAAAAACTCGCGATGTAATTAGTATATGATTTGTTAAAGAATTATATAGGGTCACATTAGCTAAAGAATGTAGTTAATTAGTAAGTTTAATTATGAATAATATGTTATCTGAACTTTCTAAATGTTAAATAATATTATCGAAATGATAAAGGGTAAACAATTGAATCTCTCCAAACAAGAGGTCCTCAAACATTTTTAATATTGAATAAGCTGTTACTTATATTTCTATTATAGATCTCATGAAGTTTTAGAACCTCTTGTGTTTGGTAAGTCCGTGGTACAAATTAAGCGAAGTAAATTCAACCCTTGTATTTTGAGTTACGAGATAATGATATTGAACCCAAAGTACCATTAAGTTCAGATAACGTGAGTGCATAAAAAGGCCTTGCAACATCTCAGCGAGTTAGTCCATCGTCGGTTTTTCTCATGTATATTTATGCGCGTGTGTGTGTGTATGTCAATCTTAACCCTACAGCGCATACGTAGGGCCTAGCAGGCCCGAGTGAACATTTAAATGAATATAAAAAATAAACCGTTGAAATAAATTTCACCATATCATTAGTAGCTGTCCAAAATATAAAAAGACATCGATATGTGTTTAAATAACTTGAAAAAGTTGAATGGATTGCCAATAAAGGGGCTTTGTGCCTAGTAGGCCCGACGTATGCACTGGCGTTACTATTTTATATTAATCGGCTTCCAATCGAATTATAAGCTTTGCAAAAAAGAATTTCAGCTGGTAATAACAATTGATGGTAATCTTTACTCGCAAAATAATTTTATACCTAATAAAACTGCTATAATTTCCATGTAATTCTATTATAACTATTATCAAAAATATCTTTACAATTATTGCACGTCACCATAATACAATATACAACTAATACAATGTGACTGAATATTGCGTAATAATTTATTTGATTTATTTCAACAATTTTGATTTTTTTTAATTTTCTGTTTTTATGCAGTTTAATAAATTATATAGATTTAAAAATTAACATATTTTCCTGAAATATCCAAACATTCGTCGATTTAAAGCTATGGGCCTGACAGGCCCTACGTATGCACTGGTGTGATTTTTATTGACGTATGCACTGTAGGGTTAAAGTGATTTAAATCCGGTTGCGATTAATCCAAATTAAATAGCGTGAAAACAGACTGAGACATTAAAGTTCTAAGCATCAATCTTTCGACTCAAATACATTTTTTTATCAACACCTTCAAAACCAACCAATGACTTCAACATACCAGGATCTCGAAGGATAAACCAACCCAAATTTCAACTAGCTGTAAGTCGAAAAGAAATATCTTATTTTTGTCAGCCTTACTAAAATGTGTTTTATGTAATTGTACTTTTTTTTTGAAGTAAAGAAATTATTCTTCATTCCTTTTTTTATTTTTTTTCATTGTTATCTGAGAGGTTTATTCCTACGCCTTAAAGGAAGAAACGCTACGAATATCAAGGATACAAGTTTCCTGTAATTAACTTGTTGGTGGCAGTTTACGCTATCTCGGATTGGTGTCAGAAACCAATCCCTTTTTATTTGTGTAAAATTTGTAAACCTCTGCCCGGTTTACTACAACAATTCAAGACAACTATTCCATAACATCAAAACTTTAAGTAATATTATGTTGGGAAAAGACAAGAGATGGCATGAAAATGCTCATTCTATATAATATAAGGATGCAGTGTTAATATTATTTAGTCTAGAAGGATCTAAATAATATTGTCATGATTCAATCGTCAATAGGGATTGATAATCATTAGTGATTCTAACAAGCAATTACAGGTAGCATGAAAATTCTTTTACGATTTAGAAGGTTCTCCGACATTACGTAAGACTCGAAGAAAGAGTACAATAAATTCGGTTAATGATAAAAACAAGTAAGGAATGGGAAAATCCAAGAATGATATCGAAAAGTACAAGCAAATATTCACAAATTAATTCATTAAATAAATTGTTAGATGTTAAGAAATTGTTATTAAATAAAAAGAATGTATAATTACATATGTTAGATTAAGTTGTGCGCCAAAAGAAGAATTTACGTGGGTTTTTAAAATCGGTTGAACAGTAATGCAACGATGATTGTCCGAGGCGTTCGAAGTGTTGCAAGCAAGCGATTATCGTAAAGGCAGGCGGATCAAACGATGAACACTAAAAACAAAAACAAAGGTGTAAATAATTTAATGACACTTATTGAATTAATAATTACCAAAAGTGCATGAAAACTTACCAGGTACAGAAAGTATCAAGTAGGAACAAAGGGAATTTTTTTATAGATAATCTAGCAACGATTAGGAAAATAAATGCTTCTTCCAAGAACGCCAAAACGCCAAGCGATAATTAATTATAAATTAATGCATAAAGAGTGGAGATCTGAAAAAAAGTGATAATTAGCACGTGTACCAATCAAAATAAGTGTGGTTATAAAAGAACACGAAGACTTACCTGGAATTATTTGGAATAGATGGTATGGTGAATGGTGATAGGATAAAACAATCCTATATAAAACATTAATTGGAGCCTAGATGCACAAAATCTGGAATCAATAATAGAGGCAAATTTCTGGATCTTTTAAGCACGCCTGGATCACGAGATTAAATCGAAGTCGCCTATGCAAGGAATGACACCTATGTTGGGGTAAGAACACTGAAAACTTAATTTTTATAACGCGGCGCGAGTTCGAATAACATTAAACCGGTTTCGGAACAAAGAACTAGATTAATTTTGGGGCAGGATTACGAATTATTAATAATAAGAGTTTGTTGTTATCATATTTAAGATGTTTTATTATGTTTAATATTCTAAAGATCAATTTTTAAAATTAACAATTGAAAATAAATTTAATTACAAATTGTATAAAAAAAATGGTCGTATCATTCGGGGATTTTTCTATCCCGTCAATAAAGATTCAATTTCAGAATAAGAGCGAAGGAGCAAAATCGCAGAACCGACTACTAGACAAAAGGGTTTTCATGCGAAAGGTAAATATACAAAGAGCTAGCCGTGGTAGAAACATCATAATTTAAAATTAACAAAAAAGTCTATCCTTAAATAAAAAAAATATAGCGGGTGACGTACAAAAATAAATATAAACCCCATTCACCGCAATAAGTATTTGATATTTTTTATAAAATGTACTTACTGGATGTTGTTAAAGATGATGTTAAAAAGAAGCAGTGGAACGATAAGGAGTGATTTAATATTGTCAATAAATGGAATACAGTTTTTTAAATTTAATAAAATATTATTCAATTTAAAACGTTTTCTTTGAGTTCATGTAAATCAGTGGCGGCTCGTGAGAAATATGTTTGACTGTTCTGTATTATAAAAAAGGGAAGGTATCAGTAAAATGCTAATCTCAAAAAATAAACTTACTTATTGCACGTTTTTAAGCATTAATGGCGTGCGCCGGTGCTTGCTTGTGGCAAACTTAACTTATCAATAACTTTTTCGTTGAAATTCAATATTCCCGAGATAAATTTTTTTACTATTGACAATATCGAAAGACACAAACGGAAAACAAAACAAAGCGTTCTTACGTTTACAGCCACAAATCCATTTGTTCCGTAAATAAATATTCGTATTAAATTGTCTTTTATACATTTTACCTCGACTTGAATATACCGGCAATTTCTTATCACTAATTGTTCTTGATAACTAAATTTAAAAATTACATTCATTTTTAAAAACGACCTTCGTAAGAGATTTTAAAAACGACTAAATAAAATGCCTTAGTTAGCTTATCACGTCATAATAATTCTGCATATTTGTTATTTTAAAAATAGAACTTATTACTTTGTAATTTGAACAGCCCTTTGTGTTCGGTTCGAAATAAAACAAGCGACGCAAACATTTTTGTAACAATAAATTTTATTTAAGCGCACAAAAAGTTTTGTAATTGTTAACTAATTTTCGAAAAAATCCTACTTTTACGGGTTATTATGAGAGAAGCTCAGTTAATAAATAATATGAGTAATGTTCCATTTCGTAATGTGAATGCAGAAAAAACCTAAGTCCAAATTTCTTGATCTACATTTTATTACAGAAAATTATAGTTTGAGAATTGTTTTACAATGCAGAAAAATCTCAAGTCCAAAATTATTATAAAATTTTATTAGGATTAGGAATATTAGTAAATTCATAAGCATTCATTTTATCTAGTGGGTATAAAGGACATTATATCCATAATTTCAATTAAAGTTTATAATACAAGATCTTTCTTTAAAATATTTGCATGAAATGCTAGCACCGGTTATATAGTATGTACAACTCGTATAAATACATATCTAACTGCAAACTGGCTGCGTCTGAGTGCAGCCAGTACATTCGACTGTACATACATTCGATGCGTGTACGTATAAGCTTAATAATAAATAAAAAAATAAGCTTAATAATATATAGCTTAATAAGAATAATTATTATTGTATAAAAATACATAAATTTTAATTTTATGTATTCATAATTTTATTTCGTTGCAAAATCCGTCAAAAATTAATTTAACTACTGTTTTGCTATAAATATGTGCAAGAAACTTGGTGTAATTAAATGTTTTTAAACAATTTATTGCTTATGCCCTAATTTCACTGCAATTTGTCTAACAACTGATGAACTAATATTAAAATTAGTTTTTCTTTTCAAAATTCGAATTCTAAACTACCTCGAAACAAAATCATAAAAGATATACCACTTACCAATTGCTAGCATTGTAGTCTGCGTTTCATTACAGCTCGGCTGCGCACAATAAGTGTATAGCGTTCAAGTTAGACAAACATTTTGATAGCGGACTGGACTTGTATTTATTATTACACTATTTATGTGACTAGCTGCTAAATTATAACTGATATGCTAGCGAAAATAAGAAACACGCTTTCAAAGCAAAGCTGATAATGCACCATTCTTTATAATAATTTAAATCTGATTAAGGTTATAATTATATAATTAATTATGCAAGTATTGGTATTTTTATTGTTATTTTTGGTGGTTCTGCAGCTCTGCAGCTCCTATGGTAGAACCGCCACTGATGTAAATTATTGCTATTTCGTAATCATGAATGTTTTATGAATTCTTATAGTAATGTATCCATTTGTTAATCTACATTACTCGAAGGATTTATAAAACTTTTCATGATTATGAATTCGTAACTTCAAAAAAATATACTAATTTCAAATAAGAAGCCTCCAAACAGTTTCCTAGTCTCCAAGCGGGTACCAAAATAATGTACACCGAAGCGGATAGATGGCGTTGAAAGACGGAGTTTTCCATAACATGGGAGTTATCACCATAATGGCTGCCGATGATGTTCACCTGGGGTGCGTTCAGAAATGATTACCCAATCGCCCAAGTGTGACACTGTGTAGAAGTGCTCAAAGCTCGTAAACGAAAACAAAAATAAAGTAATAACCCGGCAAATGGTTATTAAAAAGTACGAGTCTTCTTCGCTTCACCTGCCCTTTTTTTTTATCGTTGCTGGAGAGTACGTATCGGCTTAGTTCTGTACGTTTAGTACTAAGTACCGAGAGCTGGGGTTCCTCTAAGAGGTTCGTAGGTTCTTAAGAAATACTACCTTGCTTAATTTGTCACTACCTTTTTGGGCGCCAGAATCGGGTAAGGACTTTCGCAACCTTAGTCATCCTTCTCGAGACAAAATTGGAAATTAAAAATTCAAATAAAACTGACTATCTGGATTAGAATGACACACATTTATTGAAATAAAATTTAAATGGTAAAAACGTAAACAATAGAACAATTCCTTGATTTATACACATAAAAATTACAAAGATGAATGAAAAGAAAATTATTTATATACACAAAATAAATCGAAGTTCGAAAGACGTGTTGTTCGGATCGAATCTTTTTCGATACGAACTTAAAATATCCTTATAAAAGGATGGCGTGTACATAACGCCGTAAAACTGTTAAAAACAGGCAAGTTAAAAGTTTACTGTTACAGAAGGTAATCAGTAAACCGAATGAATGAATTCCTTTTAAAATTTGGCTATTTTTATGCTGAAGGCATCGGTTAAATTCAACAACTTTTACATGAATACAATTCTTTAAATACTTACAGATTTTCGATGGTATTACGTTATAAAAAGGTATACGAGCTGGTGACATGTCCTCCGTTCGTTCGACGTTTAACAGGAAATTCTGTCGTAAAGTTTAATCTAAAACAGTATTTAAGAAAGCACATGTATAATTGTTATTAAATTAAACCATAGCCGTTCTATTGAAAATAAAAAATGTGATATTTAAATTTGTTATCAAATACAAACAGATTGGCTTGATGTTGTCAGCAAGACTAGGATTCGCATTAAAAAATTAAAGCTGGCCATAATTGGAATACCTTCAGGAAACAGATGGTGACTCGAATTTGCAACTTGTAATTAAAGTTGTCTAAAATATTCAAAAGCGGCACCATATTAACCTGATGGAAGTCAGATTCGTCTTTTGGAGATGTCATACATCCCTCTGGGCTGCCCAAAAATTGTCGAAGTCGGAAATATTTTACAAAAAGGTGACATCGGCCATTTGGCTGGCGGTCTTTTGCCAATAGAACCAGATTAAAATGTTGAGCGACCATTTTCCAATATGGAGGTAGCGTCAGTAAAATTTGCAAAAACCATTTAATTGATTAATAATCGTACAGATCATTTGTTGAAAAGGAAAATCCATCATACCAAACCCGGCAATAATTTCGACACTTTAAACTAAACTTGAGTGATTAACTACTCTTCGAAACTTAAAAAAATATTAAAAATTTGACGAGCATAATTTTATACGTGCTACAGTTATGAACGTTTGCCAACGACGACCTTGCTTGAACGAGCTACGTTGCCCTTCCATGCAAATAAAATGTGACGTTACATTGGTTGCATAAATGTCGGCATTAAATTCGAGAAATGTTGATTTAAAAAATCAGATTAATTTAAAAAGACGTAAAAAAATTTATCTGTGTCGAAAAACTTAAATATAAATAAATTGGGAAACTAAATAAACCTTGTTGACAAAAAAGAATTTTGCCAACGAAAAATTCTTAGGGTGACAAAAAAACGTCACAACTGGTGCGAGAAAGTCGTTCAAAAATTAAAAGGGTGCAACCCATACCGGCGTTCAGAAATAGCTAGGTGTTTGCCCAAGAGTTACCTTTAATCGCCGCGGTCTGGACTGGAGTGTAAAGTGGGTGAACGAGCCGCGCAAGCGTATACAATCAAACAATAGATTTGTCGTGTTCTGTCAAAAACTCTTTGAACATGGAGAACGTGAATATTGGTGAATATTGTGAAAATTATCACAAATAATCACTTTCTACAACAGAATCAATGAAAAATTTTAAAAATGAGGTTATAGGTTATGAATTTGAAATAAACTAAAAGCACCAACACCTTGAGCCGTTCATATGAAAGCGTACAGGGTTGTCACACCATAGTCACACTCAGGCAACACCTTATTAAATATCACCTTTACCTTGCCGTGCATTTCTGAACGCACCCCTGTAGTAGTCCACCTCTTGTTGTGATAACGGTTTGAGTGCAATTGTTGTTCCATTCATCCATAAAATTAGTGTGTATCGCTTAATCTATCTTCTAGGTAAGTTTTCATGTAATTATCCAATCTATTTCAGCTTTAGATAACTTTATTTTCAGATTCAGAAGTTTTGTTACGACATAAACAAACTTTTAGTTTGGCCAGCAGAATTTCTTGTACCAACTTCAAAAATCTCGTTTTAGTGCTATTAGATGGCGCTAAAATATTACACGCAATCGCTTCTGACTCGATCAATGTCGCCATTTTATAATTTTGTCTAGTAGTGATAATCAATAATTTATAATCAACGCCTTCAATTAAGAAAAGTGATTTTGTACCTGTACAGTTACAGTGCTCCATCCTCCAAATGGAACCAGTTACCGATTTACTTGCAGCTCAAGCGCTACCTTCGGAAGAATCACAAATTGTAGAAAACAAGGGTATATTTTTGGAAACTCCAAATAATTCAATTAGCAATTACGAAATTAAACGAGAAGAGGTGGAAGATGTGATATTTAATTTAGAAGATTTGCATCATTCCATTGATATTAAAGAAGATACCGACACTACACAAACAACGCTGAACAGTTCAAATTTTTTCGAGTGTGCAATTTGTGGTTATAAACTTGCTCTTAAACAAACTTTAATACGTCATTTAAGAGCACATAAAAAAAAGGACAGGAAACCATTTATATGCAATATTTGTAACTTCAAATGTGCCTACAAATCACGGTTTGAAATCCATTTAAGAACTCATACCGGCGAGAAGGCATTTAGTTGCGATATTTGTGAGTATACTTGTCAATGGAAATCAGACTTACAAAGGCATTTAAGAACTCATACCGGCGAAAAACCATTTAGTTGTAATATTTGTGAGTATACTTGTGCACAGAAATCAACCTTACAAAGTCATTTAAGAACTCATACCGGCGAAAAACCATTTAGTTGTAATATTTGTGAGTATACTTGTGCACGGAAATCAGACTTACAAAGGCATTTAAGAACTCATACCGGCGAAAAACCATTCAGTTGTAATATTTGTGAGTATACTTGTGCATGGAAATCAGCCTTACAAAAGCATTTAAAAACTCATACCGGCGAAAAACCATTCAGTTGTAATATTTGTGAGTATACTTGTGCATGGAAATCAGCCTTACAAAGTCATTTAAGAACTCATACCGACGAAAAACCATGTAGTTGTAATATTTGTGAGTATACTTGTGCACGGAAATCAGACTTACAAAGGCATTTAAGAACTCATACCGGCGAAAAACCATTTAGTTGTA
Organism: Podabrus alpinus; assembly: GCA_932274525.1. NCBI lineage: Eukaryota > Metazoa > Arthropoda > Insecta > Coleoptera > Cantharidae > Podabrus > Podabrus alpinus. The sequence continues at coordinate 34,579,536 of OW026452.1, forward strand.
ATATTTGTGATTATACTTGTGCACAGAAATCAGCCTTACAAACACATTTAAAAACTCATACAGGCGAAAAACCATTTAATTGTAATATTTGTGAGTATACTTGTGCACAGAAATCAGCCTTACAAAATCATTTAAATAAGAAGCATAGCTGCAAAACTCATACCGGCGAAAAACCATTTAGTTGTAATATTTGTGAGTATACTTGTGCATGGAAATCAGTCTTACAAAATCATTTAAATAAGAAGCATAGCTTCAAAACTCATATCGGCGAAAAACCATTTAGTTGTAATGTTTGTGAGTATACTTGTGCAAAGAAATCAGACTTACAAAGGCATTTAAGAACTCATACCGGCGAAAAACCATTTAGTTGTAATATTTGTGAGTATACTTCTGCATGGAAATCAGCCTTACAAAATCATTTAAAAACTCATACCGGCGAAAAACCATTTAGATGCAATATTTGTGAGTATACTTGTGCACAAAAATCAGCCTTACAATATCATTTAATAACTCATACCGGCGAAAAACCATTTAGTTGTTATATTTGTGAGTATACTTGTGCACGGAAATCAACCTTACAATCACATTTAAGAACTCATACCGGCGAAAAACCATTTAGTTGTAATATTTGTGAGTATACTTGTGCATGGAAATCAGCCTTACAAAACCATTTAAAAACTCATACGGGCGAAAAACCGTTTAGTTGTCATATTTGTAAGTATAAATGTGCACAAAAATCGCAATTGCAAAAGCATTTAAAATCTCATATGTAGTAACCATAGACATATTGCTGTGATACTCGGCAAAAATGAAGTTTATTTCCACTTCCAAATAATATTCCGTCCTTCATAACCCATCCACTTTCAATTAAATACTGTTTATTTAGTTATTCAATTTATTCATAATATATTAAATTTTTATAATTACTTCTCAGAATTACAAAATTATAGGCACCAATTATCTGACCCACGTCCATTCTATTACATGGCATTGTTCTGCAATGTGCTTATCTTACTTCCGTAAGTAGCGCTTCATTCAAATTAAATTATTTCTCTTCCACTATAAATTACAAATTTTGAGGTATGAAATACAGCGATATATTGCTGTGTTTTGCGTTAAATTGTGTTGTCCCCATCTGCCTGTTGAAACTACTTCAAAATCTTTTACCCAAGATGCTCTGCTCTAACTTTTGGTAAGCAAGGAGAGGTTTTTAAAAATAAAAGCAGCTTGTGCTGAACCGTTTTGTAATAAATTTGAAATTTTACAGATATTTTTAAATTTTGAATTTAATTGCATAAAATTAAATTTAATATAATTAATTAAATATACATTAAATATTAATTTAATAATTAATATAACTAAATAATAAAATTTAAGTACAAGTCCACTCAAATAGGTATAAGCCTAAAGAAAATTAAAATTTTTAAATGTTAGCACAAAAATGAAATGTTCGTCAATTTGACCTGCAGGTTTGTAATTATTTAATATTGTTATATTTATAGTAATAATATTTCAATAATATTGTCTATCTGTGAGACCTCATAAAGGAGGTACGTAACCAGATTGTAAAAGCAGGTGCCGTATCGGGATGCCTGAGAGAAGTAATATAGAATAACGAATTTTCGTTGAAATAATTCGAGATACAGGTGAAGTACTGGATGTAGTAAGATGGATCAGACAAAGAAGAAGAGCATGGAATGAACACGTCAACCGTGTGAACTGCAATGGGATTGCTCGAATTGTCAGAGATGAGAGAGTTGTCTATATCAACTATATCAAAAAAAGATTGAATTTAATTAAATAAATTTACGAATAACATATTATAACAAAATCTTTGAAACTATTCATATATTTTATCCAAAAAAATAGATGAAAATTCTACTGATATTAATTAAATCATTAAATTAGATTTCTATAAATCAGATAATTATTATTAAATGAATGTAAGATAATAATTTAATGAAATGGTTATTTCTTGTATATGATTTAACTACAGTGCAAATGATTTATCGTCTATTTGAAATTAGATATTTTTATAACCAACGATTCATAATTTAACTGAAATGTTAATAAACATTCAGAGAAACTCATGAGGTCTTTAACCAAACTCAGTGTTGTGTTGGAAAATTAACGTTAAAACTTTGTGTGTTGTTTATCAATAATGTCTGATTTTAATTCCTAAGTTTTGCACTAAATATCTGTAAAAGTAATAATTATTAATTTCCTAAATAATTGTATTATTTTTCTTTATACAGGGTGTCCCCGTGACCGTGGAGAACCTTTGAGGCGGTGATAAAGGACACTTTTCTAAGACAAATTTTTAAATAAAATTTTTGCCCAAGTCCAAACCCTTGGGGGGTACCTCCCTTTAAAACAATTTTTTGAATTTCTGATTTCAAACGGCCATAGCTCCGATATTATTGATTTTTTAAGGATAATGGATTAGAACTTTTTTAAAGATCATTCGCTTGTCTACAAATTAGGTTATAACCTTTGATCGTCTAGAATCAACGGATTTCGAGTAATAAATTAAATTAAGGGAAAAAATGTTTAAAAAATTCAGGTTTTTTTTTAATTTTCTTGCGAACCCCGTATCTCTTAAACGAAACGTCTAAGAGAAATAGAAGCCTAAAACTAACGGCCCAAACCGGATAGGGAACATGCATGAATCAAAAAATTTAGATAAAACAGTATTTTCCGATTAATCCTATATATTAAATATCAAATCAGCAAAAATAACTTCTATTTATTGTATTATGTTATAAATAATCCATTTTAAAATTCAATGATGATTTAAAATAAATCATGTGACCTTAAACGCAACGCCATTGGTTTGACGTCACAAGGCATAACCCCGATAAGCGCGGTCGTTTCCTTCAATTCAAATTGACGGATTTTTAAATATTTTTTAAATTATTATCAAAACGAAAATAAATAAATTAAATAGCATTAATTAGTATATTTAGTTATTTTTGATCCAACTACGCTATAAAAAAAATTTATGCATCTTCCCCATTTAAGGAGTTTCGACGCCTTCATAGCGGGATGCGGGAAGATGCTCTATGCTAGTACATTGAATGAAATAACAATTACCAACACAAAATAGTATTATGGAAATTATGAATAAGATTAAATTTCAAAGAAATACCTCGAATTTTCTACAACTTGCAGTTGTTTGTGATTTCATATCGCTTTTTCTACTCAAGTTATATTATTATAAATTCGTATTTTCAATTAAAAGTATTCCAATTATCACTAGATAAATGTGACAACAATGTAGTCTTAAGTTTATATTGGTATTACCTAACTGTCATTCAAAGACTGTAACTTGTTGATGTATTTGAGACCTATTGACACTATATTTGTGCTTGTTTGGATATAATTTTCATAAAACTTCGTAAAGACGTTGTAATGTATTTTTAAAGAAGTTTATAAGTATTTTGAGGTTATGTTATTGTTTTGAATAATCGTTTACAATTTGATATTTATTTACTATTACAGATTTCGAACTTAAAATGGCATCAAAACATATTGTAACGCTCTCTACTATTAACAAGTTATTTGGAAACCATAATTAAATGATGAATAAAGGTGAAAATGCATGCTTCGGGAAGCTTCGGGAAGGTTTAATATGAGATTGTGCTTTTGTGGAGATTACTAAGTACTTACTTATATACTGCCGTCCAACGCTAAAACGCAGTATCTCGAAAATCGTTGTTTCGAGAAAACACTCATTTAGGAATTTATGGTTGGGCCACCAAGAAATAATTTATTAATTTTGAAATTAGCTAGGCTAGCTATTTCTAGCTATTTCTGAAATAGCTAGCTAGCTATTTCTTGGTGGCCCAACCATAAATACCTAAATGAGCGTTTTCTCGAAACAACGATTTTGGAGATACTGCGTTTTAGCGTTGGACGGCAGTATACTCTTGTATATTTTTACATTACAAGAATTTAGTTGGCACTGAAAATGAAATTACATGGAGAGAATTTGACATTAAACTTGGCCTTCCTAAATTATAGAAAAATTTCAAATATTGGATGTAAATTTAACCTTTTATTTAATAAAACGACGTTTACAACAAAATTGAGTTATATAATATGTAAATATTTATCTAGAAAACACAAGTAGGTACTAATTCATGATATTTTATTTTTTCGGAATAGGACCAATTTACCGTAACTACATCTCCCGATTTGTTTAACGTACTAATGTGTAATACAATTTACAGTTTTAAATAATCCAAAAGATATACAAATTACTTCGACCTATACGTTTTATCTATCATAGTAGTACATTTCTCCTCCTAACAAATTCAACCTGAAATTTTTTTGCATGCTTCGATTGCTATATATTTTCATCGTTCTTAATCATTTTATTGTCGTTTCCAAAACACTCGTTAATAGTAGAAAACGTTATATGTTTTGATACCTTGTTTAGTTCCAAATCTGCAATAGTAAATAAACATAAAGATGTCAAGAAATATTAAAAACTATAACGTAACTTCAAAATAAAACTTATTTAAAAACACTACGTTACAATAACGTCTTACCTTCACAAATTTTATGAAAAATATTTCCAAAGACACACAAACATCAATATAGTGTCAATTAGTCTTAAATACATTATAAATAAATAATATCAACGTTTAAAATAATTCTTATGGTGTTTTACATAGATTCCCATTCTTTGGCAAAAATTTGACAGGTCCGCCGATTCGTGGCGTCACACTTCGGCGGGCTATTGTGAATTTCTTAAAATCACTAGGGGAAGGTGGCCTGTGATGGCCCCCCTTATTCTTTTTTGTTATAACTTTAAAACCAATTGAAAAATGAAAACTAGTTTTGGTGAAAAGTTTTGTTATAATATATTGTTTTCATTGCTAAATAATAAACTTTATTACTTACTTCCAGTTTAGAGTAAAACATTAAAATATAAAAAAAAATCAAGGGCCATCATAGGCAAACGGTATCTAATGATGGCCCCTTCATAAAAATTGTAAAAAGGCGGTTTTTATGAACAAAATTATACTTAGAATTTTTCAATTAAATGACAGTTAGTCTTTTTGTGGTTTTGTGGTTGACAAACATCACATATAAAAGTCTTTGTTGACTTAAGAACACCAGCACATTCGGTGTGACACCAGCCGTTGGAATTCTTTAGGGCCATCATAGGAACACGTTGCAGTTCTGACACTTTAGCCAGAATTCTTTAGGGCCATCATAGGAACACTGTTCTGGGGCCATCATAGGCAAAACTTCATGTAACGGTAAAACACTAAAAACTTTTCATGTGAAAACATGACCTTAAAATTACTATCGAATATCTAACGAAGATACTACTAAAATATCTCTCTCCAAATTGTATCCGTTTATCCTTTTAGATACGAACGCAATATGCATTTTAAAATACTAATTTTTTACATCAGTTACTTGCCGGATTCATTTTTTTTTATAGCAGTCACATTAAACACAGTTATAACTAAAAAATTGTTTCGCAGACGAACCGGCGAATATCGAAAGCACCAAGTAAATAAAATAGACAACCAGAGGTACAGAACAGAAAATAAAGTGACAGGGCCGACACAGGCGCAGGGCCGTCACAGGTCACTTTCCCCTATTTTGTCTATAAAAATAGATAATTATGTTATTATATTATTCTAATTGGTATGGTATCCGACTGCATACATTCCAAGTGAAGAATTAATTATTAATTTTAACTTTGCAAAAAATTTGAATCTTGCGCCATTTAATAAATTCCTATGTTGCCACATCGTTCTGTAATGTTACGCATTCATAACATATTTTATCTATATGATCAATTTTTAATAAATCGAAGCAGACAAGTAGTCTGATTTTTTGCATGACGCTTCTCCAAGTTACAATTCATCTATAAAATATATTTTCAACCGTTTCTCTAATTATTCTTAGACGTTGTGCCGGTCGAAAATTAAAAATCCTCCAGTAAATAAGGGCCCTGTGGCCGTTTGAAGGACTCTCAAAATTTCCACCTTAATGCCGTCCTGGCGCGACGACCACAAAAAAATTATAATTTCGAAAACGGTTTCGGGCGACATTTTTCGAGTTCCGCCTTTTCGAAAGTAACACTTTTTTTCGTCGGACGTCCGATAAGCTGGCAAATTGCAGAAATGCAAATTTTGAAAATTTTTGATTGCAAACCTCGACCTTTTTGGTGGAGATTAAAATTTCGATTTTTGGGTCGCATCGCGACGGCCTCAAATTTGAATTCGCGTTTCCGCAAAACAATACGTAGGTCGTAGATCGTAGTCGACCGGTAAGTAAGTAAGTTGTCGCTTTTCTTTTAAGTCCACAAGATGAATTGACGATATTGCGTAATCTTGTGCAGATTTGTTAGGCGACCCAGATTAGGTCATTGGATGTTTTTCGTGCGAAAGCGCGGTGACGCTTACGTGTCCTTCCGACGGTTACCCCAGATCTGGGAGAACTTGAAATGTGCGATATCTTATTGCCCTTGCGCAGTTATTAAATGCATTCATTTTGACCTTGAAACCTCTTTCGAGGGCACAGTTACGGCCTATAAAGCGAATTTTACAAAATTTCCCAAGTAAAAGTTCGCGATAGACACCGTCGCGTTGTAGTAATTTGAAACACGCTACATACGTACACTCCATAAAGAGCCTATATTAAAATTACGATATTTGATTCCCATTATCTTCCATACGGATCAGACAAAAATTCTCAAAAAATTCAGAGGAACTCCTTAGATATTGAAGAATGATTCATGTAAATTTGAACGAAGTTTCTCAATCTTGCCAAAGGCAGGGAACCTCCTTAACGGGCTACAACTTTCTTCAAATAAAAGTTTTTTGGGCGACCAACCGTTTTCACAGAAACTCTGAAAATAATGAACAAGGTGTAGGTAAATAATAAATAAACAATATAAATTAACAAAGTAATTGCCGATAAACTAATGCGCTTTATAACAATGTCGCTCAAATGTCAAACGCTACAATACGTTTTAACAATATTTTAACATTAAAACAAATGCTATAAATCAAATTGAGATTTTTAGTAATTATGTGAATTTATATTTTTTACCTACACCTTGTTGATTATTTTCAGAGTTTCTGTGAAAACGGTTGGTTGCCCAAATAAATTTATTTGACGAAAGTTGTAGCGAGTTAAATTCCCTATCCGGTTTGGGCCGTTAGTTTTTCTCTTAGACGTTTCGTTTAAGAGATACGGGGTTTGCAAGAAAATTTTAAAGAAAACCTGAATTTTTTAAACATTTTTTCCCTTAATTTAATTTATAACTCGAAATCCGTTGATTCTAGACGATAAGAGGTTATAACCTAATTTGTAGACAAGCGAATGATCTTTAAAAAAGTTCTAATCCATTATCCTTAAAAAATCAATAATATCGGAGCTATGGCCGTTTGAAATCAGAAATTCAAAAAATTGCTTTAAAGGGAGGTACCCCCCAAGGGTTTGGACTTGGGCAAATATTTTATTTGAAAATGTGTCTTAGAAAAGTGTCCTTTATCACCACCTCAAAGGTTCTCCACGGTCACGGGGACACCCTGTATATTTAGCATTAAGTGGTTTTAAATTTACTAACCTTTTATTATATTAAATCTCAACCGTTCGACTCGAGGTGTTTGTGGAATATTTATTCCGGTCACTATTTCCCTCGAAGACAACGTATGGAGGTTAATTTATTCCATATTAATTTTTATTTACTGGATGTTTGTATACTGACACTCACTTTAGAGTGTCTGGCATTTATTGGATGCCCACATTTATTTTAACCATTTGTATATATTTAATTATCAGCGTTTATATGTGTATATTTTAAGCACAAAATTTGACAAACTTGATTTAAAGCGTAAAATTGTATTAATTTGGTTTATGCAGCATAATTTATATTTTAAGAAATATTATTTAAATTTTATAATTAATATTCTCAAATATTGTATTAATTCGTAAAAATTAATCCATATCTTATTAAATTTTGTTCAGTGTTTGTGGAATCTTTTACTCTTGATGACTCACCTCTTCCCCCATTCTATGGAAGAATAAATTTGTGGATTACTTTCGGAGGGTGATTATACAAAAATGAAGTGACGCCCATAATATTATTATCAATTGTGACTTCCACTCCCTATTTTGTCTTCCCTAATTGACATTGATGGATCTATGGAGTGTCCACGACCATCTCGACTCGAGCTAGTGGCATCCCATGTTGATTTAGGTAGGTACCCCGTATTTTGCCTGCGTGCTTCAAATTGTGACGGAACCTTGAGTGCTTTTTACGGAACGAATGTTAATGAACCTGTAGCGGAAACCGTTAAAAACTTTGATCGGCTTTGCTGAAATAACTATGCTTTCGTGGGCGCCAGTTGGAATAAAAGATTTCAATAGCTTTAGTTTCTTTAAATAAGAGAAAATATAACTCAAAAATAAAATTGGAGTACACACTCTTTTGAAAAATTAATTAATTCGTTACAAAATAGGATGAAGACAAAATTCTTGTTACATATGACAAATGAGTAATTAAAAATACAGTTATGTGCAAGCACATCCTGCTAAGATATTAACCTCGGAAATGATGTATCAATTATTTTATTATATTCGAAGAGTTGACAATATTATTTATATAATGCAAATTAACTTTTACAATTAATTAATAATTTTAAGTCAGTCTTCATATTGGTGTATATCAGTGAGGTTCTCAAACCAATAATTTGTAATTATTAAAAATAAATAGTTTTTTAAAAAGAAAATTTTGGTATCAATAAACATAATTGGCGCTGCGAGCACAGGATTCCCAAACGGTTCTATCGAAGTATCGGCGATTTTTAAATCCTTATTGGGAAATCGAAACCAAATTTCAAGATTCGGTGCAAGATCCATTCTGGTCTACTGAGCGACTCAACTTTCCGACGGAACTCAACTGTAGAAAACGAGGAAACTACACCCGCAGAATGCTATTAGCAACATTAGTTTTATAAGTAATCCTTATTTTCCTCTATTGAAACTTTTCCATTATTTTTATAATTTTTAAAATACGTTGTTAATAATATCGTATGAGTATCACTCGCGATAGGTCACCGTTAAATAGATCAATTAACAATTCAGATAGTTCGATATCAAATATTACAGAAACAAATTTTATTCAAATTAATCAATCGACAATGGCTAATACAAATTTTACTGAAAGAAATTTAGCTAAGGAAATGATTCCAAAATATGAAGGAGGTAGTAAGAATTGATCTAATTTAGTCTAGCGAACGAAGTAACAATCGCCGTCGCCTTGTTGCACGCCGTACGGATGTGATCGGCAAAATTCAGGTTCTTGTCTATCTTTACCCCCAGTATGGTGATAAAGATAGATTTTATGAACTTATTCTTAGGTATGTGTGAATCAAAAAGATTAAACTTTTCTCCCTTTTTGATTAGGGACTATAAAAGTTTTGAACAGTGCGCGATAATCGTGGACATTAACAATTAGTGATAAACATAAGTGCGAAAATTTGCTTCGCGCGAACTAAAGACATAAAGTGCGTACACAAATTTTTTCAAAAGACAATTCCATAAGAGTAATGCGCATCCCACTAGGAAACAACCAAAGAACCAGCAAACGGTGTCGTCAAAAATCAAAGAGTTATCAATTTCACCTTGATACCCAATCATAAAACGAAGATTGGAAAAGTCGCTAACTACAGAAGAAGCAGATCAATCTACCAATCAACGAACATTGTAACGAAATTTTGTCTCTTAAATTCGTTCCCAATAATTATTTAATTGGCACTTCTCGCTCCATCTAACGGTCGAACTGGGAAGAGGGACTGGAAAGGGAGATAAGAGGTTCCATCGGCGCAAAAGGGTCATTCTGGTCTGAACGTTGCGATCGCCAAGAGTGTTTATCTGTGTTCCTCAGGGTATAGTGATTGTGTTGGTACATTATGTTTTTTTGGATTAATCCACCAATCTACATTCGTCTGAAGGTTCCCAGCCTCTGTATTCTTGCGAGATCGTAAAACGTCCAGTTTCATCGTTTTGGACACCATTTGGAAAACTCGGCAAGTATTCTTTTATTTCGTTATTGCTTATTACTGTATACTATTGGTCAATTATTATATTATTTCGTAGTATAATAATTTATTTCGATTTGCCATTAATTTGGGAAATTAGTTATAATGATATCACATTTGTTGGACACCATCTTGGCGGTGATGTCGATATCACTTTATGCCAGGCCGTTATCAGTACAAGTGTATTGCTGGTATCTTTTATTTACAGGGTCGGTCGGGTCGGGTCGGCTTTGGAATAACAATTATTTTGTAATTGTTAAAATTATTCCGTTTCCTCTTCTGAGCGATTTCCATCGATTTGTCTATCTTTTACAAATCACTAGTTTGGTAGTGATTTATAATTTATTTTTACTTACTCTTTCATTGTTTCATTGTCCAGGCGGGTTGTCCTTTGCTTTCCTGAGGGTTTTCACCTGGTAAGATCTTACGACCCTTGCTACCGCTACAACGAGTTGATCCAGACAAACATCAGGGCATCACGAGAAAAAAAGTAGAGATTTGTTTTTCTACGTGATCAAGAGGAGGTCCCGAGCTGTCTTCTCATTAGAGACAGGGGAGGAGCAATCTCTTATCAACATTAAATTAGACGATGGATAACAACTTATAGCAAACCCAAGCAAGCACAAGGCCATACAATTTTTTTTCGAAAATCATATTTAAATTCTGTACCAGTTCGGAACAACGGCCTAAGTCCATTTTTTCACATTTTGAGATATACGAGTACTATATACATGTACATAAAAAAATGGCCTTGTTTGACATTAAATTCAATAATTTGTGATTGCTTTAAAAAATTTGAAGGAAAAAACTGGGTCAAAGGCGAGAAACGCATGATTCCCATAAAGATAAAAAATATTTTAAGAAATTTTTGTGACAGTTCGACTCAATTAAAGAGATTGTGGTAGGCCATAAAAATTAATGGGTTTTGTTTAACATATACAGGGTGGCTACTACAACATTCAGTCCAACTACGTATCTTTATCGTTATTTTTAACTATTGGCGTTATATTAACAAACATGGTTAAGTTTAACATGTATCATAACAGATTTGTCCAAACCTGATACCATGTATCTCATCATAACGTTTATCGTTAACGGATATACGTTATATTTATATACATGTTATTATAACACGAGATAATCGGGAGTAATCGTTTCAATTGAGACAGCGTTACTTACATTATATATGAGGAACAAAGAAAACATATTTCCAAGACAAAACTGATATCTAGGATTCTATTTTGTTTCTGTTACAATAATAATAACATATTATTTTAATTTTTATTTAATATACTGACCGACTTTTATTAATTTGATGTATAAAATTTGACAACTCTTACGTTTGTCCTTTAATAACGACCGATGATAAGAATGCTATAGACTCTCGAAACGCGTCTCGTAATTTAATAAAAAAATTTGGAGAAAAAAGACTAATTTTAATTTATTACAAAACTCCAAAATATTGGGAAAATAAAATGATTTTTAATAACATTCTTATTATACTAAAATATTAATTTAATACAATTAATGACAAAAATAATTATTTACGCTAAAGATTAAAAATACAAAGAATATTATATTATTAAAAAAAGATTTAAAAAAAGTATTGCATTCCTTTTCAATTATATAAAATTGTGCATAATTAACCTAAATTAAAACTATCACCAACACAACTTTGATAGCAAAATAGAGCACCTTTATTTCCAAGGCGACCCCAGTTTTTCTTTCACCCTGTTTCATGAAAGGTTGCAAGTCTTACACCCCTATTCACTAACTCCGTTTTCGATCGATCGAATCGTTAAGTATTCGATGGATCGAAAAGAGTGACAATTCGTATCCAGTAACTAACGAATCGAGACGTTATCGTTCGGTCGATCGTTAAAACTTCTCGATCGATCGAATGTTTTCTCGTGACTGAGAAGGGTCACGTTAAGCTTCTCGATCATCAAAAAGTCCAGTGCCGTGCGCATTATAGTCAGATAACCTTTAAATTTACGTGTTTGTCAATATTTATTTTCAACTTTTTGAAATTACTACCTTGTAGATAATTTGATAAGCGAGTGATCTATTGATTTATAATGGATTTATTGATTTGATAGCATTGGGATCATTGGGATTATATTTGTTGCTTCTCGATCTATCGAAAAGTCCAGTGCCGTGCGCATTATAGTCAAATAACCTTTAAATTTACCTGTTTGTCAATATTTATTTTAAACTTTTAGAAATTACTACCTTGTAGATAATTTGATAAGTGAGTGATCTATTGATTTATAATGGATTTATTGATTTGATAGCATTGGGATCATTGGGATTATATTTGTTTATCTTAAATACGTATTATTGCTGCAGACATTTTGGATCAACAAAACAATTTTTAGCAATTATCACAATCACAACTAGATAATATAAACTAATTCAATATTATAATTTACATATTCAAGTTCAATTTGGTATATTATATTATGTATGTAGTTGCAAAAGATTATAACCTAATTTTTTTAAATTTAGAAATTCCCTTCAGATTTCTTTATTTTATAGGTTATGATTATGTTTACAACAGTGTTGCCAAACGTTAAGCTTTTGACGTTTTCCATATCGATAAAGTGTAGTTACAGAATACGAATTTTTACCACAATCGATAAATGACACATCTCGATCGCCTACTTTTCGATGATCGAAACGTTTTCGATTGAAGTTAGTGAATAGGGGTATTAGCAAGCAAGTGCATTGCTAAGTCTTTTGAGAGCCTGAAGATTTTCACAAAAATTTCAGTTGGTAGCTGAAAGCGATTTGTCGTGTCCCTTATAGCTCGCCGCTGCAACTTTAATTCATGTTTACAACGTTATTTATAATTATTTACAAAAAAAGTGATTTAAAATACCTTTGTTGTAAACGCACTATATCATACGTAATGAACATATCAATAATTCCGTCTAAAGCCATATTTATTTTTCAGCCACTACGGCTGATGATATACTAAACAGGCACTCTTAACAGCCCACTATAATTTACCCGTTATAAGAATATAACATAGCAGGGTTGCCACAGAGATCTAAGCAAGAAGTGAGTGAAAAAAGTGTATTAATTTTCAAAAAAAGTGAAAAAAGTGTATTATTGATTTTCAAAAACAAGTGAAAAAAGTGTATAGCAACTTTGATCGAAAAGTGTAATATTTTTGATTTTATTTACATAAATTAACACAAATAAGTTCATAGTAATTTAATGATCAAATGTTTTTGCCTTTTTATTAAAAAAGTTTGTAATCATTTGATCTTTTCGCTTCAATGACTTTTTCACTATTTCTGAAACCTTTCTTCCTTTCTTAAATTTACAGTACCATCGACAAGGTTTATGCGATTTCTGCATCGCTCTACGTAACGATAGGCTCATTTTAGTTGCACGTTTGCTTCTAGTGCAATTATCATTAAATTTAATATTTCGAGCCATTTTCTTTTCTGTTTGCCACTGAACCAAACTTTCTGAGACCAAAACATATAATATTATATCAATAAAACAATATACCTGTAAGAAATAGAAGAACACAGGTAACACTACTTAGACCGGCCCTGAAGGAATATAAGAACACAGGTAACACTAAGGCCGGCCCTGACCTGACTGACCGAAGATAAAGGACATCACCACCCACTCAAGATTTTAAACCGATAAGTTGTAATACCAACTTATCAGATTCAAATAAAACCAATATACCCAGGAGACATGGACTGAAGAACAGAAGAGCAGCAGAAGTTAATCGTAGATAGTATTTTATCCTAAGAAGAGTATCGTGTCAACTATTTTAGTGTTTATTTCGATAATTAGTAAATAAAGTGACAGAGTATCTTACATACTGCTGTGAGCTTTCTATAATAAAATCGCACGCCTCGGGTTTTCGTTGAGCGCCACTTTTAAATGTGAAAGAAAAATTTATAAATTAAAAATTGAAATTTTCGAGGGTGCAATTTTATCAAGAAGCTCACCACCCTTGTCCCTCTAGTATAGCTCAGCGTTGAGATTCCCTCAAGGTATAGTGGATTCAGTTGAGTTAAGGGATGTTTATTAAGATCAAAATAAATTTTTTTTTTAAATGCTGAAATTGTAGGTCGAATAAAATGTTTTAAGTGATTACGAAGATAAAATGATTCACCTTGTTCTTGGATTGATCTCAAAAATTGGACTACTTCACTGTTGTTATTGATTCAATAAAAGATTGCATTTATATCAGAAATGGTTTATATTAATAAAATAATTATATTCGCTAGCGCTAAAAATTAATACAAAATATCGCAGTAAGATGCTGTTCCAAAAAATATCTTTTTATAGCGTAGAAAAATGTAACAATAACAATTTACAAAAAGTTAATAAAATATAATCTTAAATACCTTTTAAATATATCCTGCTCTTTATATAAAGCATGCGCAGATAACACAATTTAACTACCGGACACTTGTTAAACTAAATCGGTCAGCTGTTGAGTTGATCACGATATTGAAGTGCTTCTTCCGCAGAATTGGTGATTTATACGGCGTTGATAATAGAGATTAAATTGATAACCATTTATTTTGATTACTTAGAATTATGGTAAGTTGTCCTGATATATTTTTTTATTGGATATTTAAATTGAATTGATTTTTAACACTTTTTGTTGTCTGCAGATTTTCCAACTAAATCGGTAGCCATTTTGATTACTGAATCAAAGTTGTTTACAAATACTTGGCGAAGTCAGACATCTGGATGTTTCCAAATTTGAGTTTGCACTTTACTACACACACGTCTTGTCATTTCAAGCGTTCTAGGATGACTGACTTTTTGGTTGCGCACTTTTCGAAAACTGGTCTATTTTCATTATCAGTAAGTCAATTTACCATCTTCGGAAAATTTTATGTTGACCAAATCTCTTTAAATTTTCAGAGTCGCTTTTATATCTGATGTGATGAATTGTCCAATGATTTCCAGACGTTTTGTTGCACAGTAGCCGATTTGTATGCACTTTTTGGATAGATATTTGAATACCCTTATCACGAAACTTTTGTTATCGCATTTCAAACGATTTTGAGCAGTATTGACCTTTTTATCGATTCACAGAATCAAATTATGACCTTTACATAGAGCAAATTATTTAACACATCTGGATGTAATCAGTTTTACACATAATAAGTTATTCACAATGTAAATTCAATTTTTGTAGTACAAAATTATTGGTTATGTTTTTACTGATAACAGCATTCAGTAAAATTACTATTTCTGATCTAAATATCCTTTTTTGTGAAATTTTGATGTGGTGATTTCCTTAATGAATTTATTTAACAGCTTTTTATCTAGTGTACCAATCTTTAGAGATCTTTATTTGCTTATAATATTAAAAAATAGTGTGAATAGTTTATCTTTTCAATCTGTGTAGTTTTAAATAGGTCAAATTTTATTCATTATTCAAATTGAGCTAGAAATTTTATATTTTGTATCGGCTCGGTAGCTTGGAACACAGCAATACCTATACAATTCATTATATTATAGTAATAATTACTCATTTGTCATTGCCAACCCAAACACAATAAAATGACTTAATCCCATAGATGTACTTAATCCGCTTGATCTTAATCCTGTCTAATACATAACAGTTTTTACTTGGTATTTTTATTTGTTATTTGAAATCTATAATGTTTGCTCATCTTGGCTATCATTGTCATAATCATATTTATTGTTAATACCAACAAAAGTATCCAGAAAAGGTACCAACAAAAATCTTGTAAAAAATTTTAATTTGAAAAAATAAAAATTATTTATTAAGTATTATATTAAAAACTTACATTTTTATAGGTAAAATCGTAAAAAAAGTGAATATTTTTCAAAAAAGTGAAGAAAAGTGTATGATTTTCAAAAAAGTGAAAAAAGTGACACTGTGGCAACCCTGCATAGGAGAATATAACGTTAGACGTTTAGTTATCGGATACGTAGTAAGAATTTAATAAATAACATAACAAGTTGGATAACCTTGACTTAACGGGCACGTTATATTTAACATTTTGGATACATAGTTGGACTGATTGAGATAACATTTTTAATAACGTTGACGTTATTAGACTGCATGATAATAATTATAATATAACATCTATTCTAAAATTTAAAAAAATAAGGAAAAGCACTTTTATTAAATTGCAGGATATATAAAATCATTTTTGAAATAATCAAATCAGGCAATGGTCTACCCAATTTTTTAATTTTACTCTTTTCCTCTAGCCAACATGAGCAAAAAGGCTTGCTTAAAGTGTTATTAATTTTATTCATTATTAAATTAATATGTATTAACAAGTTTAATTAACTTCACTAATAATAAATTATCAGACAAATTATTTTTATAACTCAACGCGGTATTAATAATTGCACAGAATGAAATCGGAGATATAGGAGGTAGCCTCATAAGAACACTCGGCGGGTGTAGGTAGAAGGCTATCACAGTAGTGTCCAGGAGTTGCGTAGCCACATTGAATTGGCTCGGTGTTGATAATTTATCTTATTGTAAAGTGTACATTTATGAAATAAAATTTACATATTATGTCTATACTTTTATACTTTGTTTACGCTTAAAAGTGAGAAAAATATTTAAGATTAAACAATTTTTAAACAAAATTAAATATTTTATGAAAATTAAAAAAAATATTTAAGGCCGGTTTGCTATACTAGTGCCATGGCTCTTTGGCTCATTATAACGAGCCACCACTGATTAACATTTCAGATCTTTGAATAATTGATTAATTAGCTTTAATTGGTAATCTCTTGTAACTTTCAAAATTAAATTTAAATCAAAAAATTTATATTTTATTATAATAATTAATTTTTCAAGTTTATTTTAAAATAAACTAAAATAAGTTTAAGAGGCGCATAAAATAGTAGACAGGTGCACTTTGAAGTTTTTCGGAGGAGCAAGTGTTACGCTATTGGTACAAACGTGCGTAGTTTACATGATTTGAGTTTTCTAAATAGATAGTTCAGATTTTATCACCATTGATGTCCCAACCAAATTCTTACTTATTATTAGTTAATTAATCTATCCAAAGATAACCAAGTTACTTTTGGTTCCTCACAAAAAGACCATTTTAGTAGTATTCGATAGTTTAGTGTTAACGGATAATGAAAAACTGCAAGTTAATTATTTCCGAACATTTGAAAATTCCGCGAATATCGCAAATAAAATTAACAAAATTGCTGCCGGAAAAGGAATAGTTTTATGTGTGGTTTTATATTACAAACTATCACAACCAAGCGGTTTCTCGCCAGCATGAATTCTTAAATGGATTCTTAAATTTGATTTACATGTACATTTATAATCACAAATTTCACAACAGAAAGGTTTCTCGCCGGAATGAGTTTTTAAATGGCTTTTTAAACTTGAACTTCATTCAACGTCCGGCTGTGTTAGAGAGCGGTTGTGTTTACGAGCGTGCGATAGTGCATCCGGTGACGTGACGTGATATTAAAAATTGTGCAATATTTTTAAAATTTTAGTATAGTGTTTAATTTAATTAGCGAAATTAAGGCTAAATTACAAATAAATAAGAACAATTGCGCTAATGCAGCGCATGTGATAGACAAATTTTTGGAAGTTTGCGAAAGCAATTATGCGAGTCCAAATGAGATGTCTAAAAAACACAAATTAAAACGAGGTAATAGTTCCCTAAGTTTACCAGGTATCAGTAAAGATACTGAAGATAAAAACATGTCGAAGAAGTCCAAGAAGGATTCAGATAAAACCAATTCTGACAAAACAATATATAACGTTGACGTCACAAACAAATTTGGTTTATTACAAAATTATGAGACAATGGAAAGTTCTGATGTAACACCAGAGTCACTTTGTACTATTGTTCCTAATAGTATGAAGCCAAAACCAATTGTAATCACTAAATTACCAAAAAATCACATCAATTTTACAAATGTAATAAAAGGCATAGTGAAAAAGAATTTCCACTTAAAATATCTCGGTGATAAGTTAAAAATTGTTACCGAAGACATTGACGACTTCCACAAATTAAAAGAGGATCTAATAAAAAATTATACTGAATTTCATACATATAGTCTGGCCAATGAGAAAAAGTCCATGGCTGTTCTCAAAGGCGTACACCGCATGAATGAGGAGGAAGTTCTGACAGCCTTACAATTGCAAAATGCAAAAGCGGTGAGCTGCAAACTACTCAATAAGGATAATAAAATGTATCCTAAATATAAAGTTGCGTTCGAAAACGAAATAACGTTCACCGAAATTCAGGGAATAAGATATGTGGCCAATACAAGAGTTTATTGGGAGAAGTACAGAGCCAGAAAGGGGCTTACGCAATGTTATAGATGCCAGCAGTATGGGCATGCAGCTAATAACTGCAATATTAAGATGGCTTGCCGAAATTGTGCTGGAAGTCATTTAACTCGAGACTGTACAAGTTTGGATCTCACAACCCCAAAATGCGCGAACTGCCACGGGACGCACATAGCAAGTTCGAGAGATTGTCCCGTTTTTATTAAAACTTTAAAGAAGGTAATCAGACCACCCACACCAAAGGTAATTACATCCAGAGGCTACCAAATGCATATGAAGGAGTTTCCAGAACTTCGAAAAAAACGAACAGTAGTACCCGACACTTCATATACATCGGTACTACAAAACCGACAATTTGAAACACCTGCACAGGTAATGAATACTCAAGGTCATACAAGAGGCCAAGCAAGCCAGGTTGTCCAATATCCGGCAAATTATGTTGGTACATCGCAAAATAATAATCCAGTAGGTATGGATAACTTGGATTCACTTTTTAGTGAAATGAAAAAGTTAGAATCGTTGTGCAACTTGGATAAAATGTTAAACGCTCTGCGCGAGTTAAATCGTGTCATGGCAAGTGCCGTGGATGGTGCTGCTCGAATGTCGGCATTCATCAAATGTGCTAAAGAGTTTAATGGGTAGTTACGACCACGAAACACTTAATATAATGACGTGGAACGCTACAAGCGTTGTAAACAAAATGCAAGATCTAGAACTATTTTTAGAAGAAAATAATATCCATATTGCTCTAATAACGGAAACCTGGCTACAGGCGAGCGATAAATTAAAATTAAAAAATTTTCTAGTCTTCAGGAAAGATCGATTGACAGGCCGGGCAGGTGGTGTTGCTATTTTCATGTAATTCAGTGATAAAATTAACGAGATTCCCGCGCGTCGCTCATTCTGTTGACAGTCCGTGCAATGTGAATGACCCTAACACTTAGAGTATTCCGCACCGGCAGATGCAGCTCGACTCTCGTACATGCAACATCGATTATTTTTTGTTTTTACGCGATTTTTTGGGGGTTTAAAATCCCGGTTGCCTTCATCCCGGATTGCTTGATCGGTGGCTCCTTCTCGTATGTTTAGCTCTGCCGCGGAGCGGCGTACGCGATTGAAAAACCGCCCGGAGCCCCGGAGGGGCGTAGGGTAGGTTTTTTGATGCGCCCAATTCTGGCCGTGCCAGATCCACCCAAAAAAGTAACCTAGGTTTTCCCCATATTTGTTTATGTTTATTTAATATTTGTTTTATTTTTTCACTTTTTCGGCAATACACGGGTTATTTTCCATTTTTTTGATTATATTTATTACTAATATCCACTAATCACACCCCTATCTATCCGAATTTCAAGAAAAATTCAAATCGGAGCGAAAAAATTTTACGCATTTTCAAGGGACCACGGGCGAACGATGCACATCGGCCGGGGTCTGCCGCATACTTGATGCGACTTTCCCGTACATTTCAAAAGTCGATATTGGGGTTGTTTTGACCCCGTTCACACTTTTTATTGTTTTAATAGACAGATATAAGCATGTTCTTTAGTGTGTAGCACTCGAAAAAATTTTTCGAGTCGCTGAGTTAGTGGTAGAGTCGCCATCAACTATTTGACAGCGTTAATGGTTGTAGTTTTAACAAGGAAAGCCGCGACGACCCTGTGTTACAAAAAAATTTCCGCACGTTAAGTTTTGGAGAAAAGCTATTACGATTTTAAAACAATACAATTTTTATCGACGACACCGAGGGTAAAACATTGGATTACAACACTGGAGGTAATTTATAAAATGATTAAAATAAAAACTATTAATATTGAATATCGTTGTATAATTTGCAGGGCTTCCTTGATCTTTATACAAAAATGAATGGTTTTGGTTTTACCACGATGACCCCAAGAACTTTCAATCTAGATCCGTAGGAAAATGTCTTTCGTCAAATAAAGCAGAGATGCTTAACAATCCAACTGTAGCTGCATTTACCGCCTTTTATACGAGCTTGTTGGTAAACAACTTAACTAAAGGTCATTCAAGAAGCTGTCATTGCGAAAATGATAAAGAAGATATTTTAATATTACAAAGATTTGTAACGCAGGTAAAATATTTTATTTTGAATAAGCTTAAATTACCTATCTTAATTGAATAA
The DNA here is from genome assembly GCA_932274525.1 of Podabrus alpinus. NCBI lineage: Eukaryota > Metazoa > Arthropoda > Insecta > Coleoptera > Cantharidae > Podabrus > Podabrus alpinus. The sequence continues at coordinate 34,600,054 of OW026452.1, forward strand.
TGTTTTTAGGATGTAAACGGTCAAGTTCACAGATTGGAGACTTCAGTAATGACATTGAAATTAGTCAAATGTTCAATAAGCTACGAAAATTGGAAACCAGTGTATTACATTACGTCAGTGGTTTTATTTCTAAAAAAGTGTTGCCTAAAATTTCAAATTGTGAAATTTGTACTAAGAAAAACTTTTTGACTGAAGAAAACGATTTTGATAAACCGTAGAAAGGAAATAGTGTGGACGAAGCAACACAAATGTTCACCATGCGTAAGAATATGATTGAAAAAGAGGGTTGCAATATTGTAATACCAAGTTTGTTGATTATTTAAGCAATGTGTATAATATTTTTAACTACTTGTTCCCTAAAATATGTCATTTGGAAAATATTTTGCAAAGAATTACTAAAATTATCAAGGAAAATATAACATTCCCTTTCACTAATGCATGCGAGCATGATAAAGCATTGGAAGACTTAATTACTTCCTTAACAAAAATCTTAATATTTCATATCATCAAAACTTTAAATAATATTATGTTGGGAAAAGACAAGAGATGTCGGCCTAGAAGGATCTAAATAACATTTATTTGATATTTTTTATAAAATGTACTTTATGTTGTTAAAGATGATGTTAAAAAGAAGCAGTGGAACGATAAGGAGTGATTTAATATTGTCAATAAATGTAGGTAATATAGTTTTTTAAATTTAATAAAATGTTATTCAATTTAAAAGGTTTTCTTTGAGTTCATGTAATTTATTGCTATATCGTAATCATGAATGTTTTATGAATTCTTATAGTAATGTATCCATTTGTTAATTATTACTTTTGTGGATATATTACTCGAAGGATTTATAAAACTTATCATGATTATGAATTCACAACTTCAAAAAAATATAAATTCAAATAAAAAGCCTCTAAGCGGTTTCCTAGTCTCCAAACGGGTACCAAAAATATGTGCACCCAAGCGGATAGATGGCGTTGAAGACGGTTTTTTCTTAACATGAGAGTTACCACCCATGATATAATAAATTTACCAGGTATGATATTACGCAGGTCCCGCGCCATCTTGTTTAAAACGTCACGTCACATTGTAAGTAAGAAAGTGTTGTGGTACGTAACTCCGAACGCATAACGGTTTTAGTTGTTGTAGCTGAAATTTTTCAGTTTTGTGTTATTGTTTTTGCTCGTTTTTTGTGGTGAATCAGTAATTTACGTTACATTAATAATGCGGTGTGCAATATTTGGTTGTAATATAGATGATGGAGCCAAAAATTATAAAAAAGGTGATGTGATGTTTTTCTGCTTTCCGACTGACCCAGGACTTTGTAAGGCTTGTTACGGCGATGCCGTGTATTTTAAGCTAGCGTAACTTATCCATTTAAATAATATTCAATAATAATCGAAAATCCCAAAGTTTCATGAAAATAACAAAATTTTTAATGAAAATAAGATCGAGTCAACGGATTCCGACTATAAATGTTAATATTTGAATATTATGCCAATCGACATTCTTTATTAAAAGATAATTACAAAGTACTACATTGAAGAAGAAATGTACAAAGTAATACGGTGCACACCTGCGTGATACTAAATCTGTAGTCTTCCGACCGCGGGAGTAATTCGTATCAACAAAAATTATAATTTTATAAAAGATAAAATTGCGACATCACTAGTTACCATTCTTTTAGAGTTAAAATGTAAGAAGTTACAAAGTAATGTTGTTATGTTTAAGCGAGTACCGCGCTAAGAAACAAAGAAACTGTTTAATACGCATTTTTGTAAATAGAATTTAACTTGGCGTCATGCACTCTTCCCTACTAAAATGATCTCATCGAATGAAGAAAAAATTAACAGAAGGGAGAAAAAACACGGGACAGTCTCTCGAAACCAACCAGCCGAATCCCGTCTACCTAGAAAACTTACCTAGTATCTACAAAAATTTAATATTTTTTTAACTTTCCGATTTGGAATAAAACCTAATTAAATAATTTCTTACGGTCGTAACGAGAAATTATTGCCTAATAACTACAAAAATTAGTGACAACAAAAACGTGGAAATCCGATTAATTAAATTTCGAACAATTTAACAAAGTGTGGAGACAACTAACGGAAATTCTACTTAAATTATCACCAAACAGTACCAATATTAAAACGGTGAAACAGCAAATATATTAAACCCAAAATTCGGTGTAACAATCGAGTATAGTGTAAAGTACCACTTACTACGAGAGTGAATCGAATCCCAATAACTATCCACGATAAGTGCAATTTTATCCCAAGCGTAGCGGAAAATTAATAACAAACCAGATATAAAATAAACATTCCGTCGAAGTAAATTTATATTGGAAATAGTTTATGAACATTTAAGCATTTCCTTTTCAATGAATCTTAACTGGAAACAATAAGAGTGAACTATAATTTTTGTGCAATACGCGAATTAAAAACACGGTGTGAAGTTCGAATTAAAACACAAGTTTAATCGGTGTGCCGACATCACTTCCATCAACTATAAATGCAACATATCGTTAGATTCTTTCTATCTACGGACCAAATCTTGGAACAATCACAACTTTAACCATACACCAATCAAATAATTTGTGGATTACGTCGCATTTCAAGGTAGAAATTTGGTCCAACCATAATAACTGTACCTATTCTTGAATTTTTATAACAAACTTGTAAATTTTATTCCTTATATGATATTTTAACTCGAATACTGAGTTATATTGAAATTATTGCGTAAGTTAATGCGAATAATGTGTCTTGATTCATTAAATTTTGACTATTAGCTATTAAAAATACACATTCGCATCCCAAGCAACACAAGACCGTCAGAAATGCACATATTCTGTACATATTTTTCCGTGACGATATTGCATTGATTTGCCCACTTTGTCGTTACGGTATTATATGTATAGTTTATGTACATATTCGCTTAATAATTTTTCGCAACGATTTCTTAACTAATCGGCATTGATTTTTCCGTTACGGGTTACGGTATTTTATTCATGGATTATGTACATGTGCGTTACATAAATTTTCGTAACTAAACGGCATTGATTTTTCCGTTACGGTATTTTATTCATGGATTATGTACATGTGCGTTACATGAATTTTCATAACTAAAAGGCATTGATTTTTCCGTTTCAGTATTATATGCATCGTTTGAATAAATTTTCGTAACGATTTCTTAACTAAACGGCATTGATTTGCCCATATTTTCGTTACGGTATTATTGTGACGTTTTTTTCGATGACGTTTCAATACGTCTCAATACGTGAAATTTAGGTGCCGATACGGCACTAATAATTTATGTACCAAACGTAATAAATATTAATATAAAAAAATTATTTTTAATTAATTATAAGCATTTAGTAAAATTTTATAATTATTAATAATAATTAAAAATAAATGTAATTTTTATTTAGATTTGAAACTTTTTACAGTCAATTATTTATTGTTATGATTTATTAATTACATTATTAATACTAAATTAGTCATATAAATAAGCCTTATAATATTATTCTTGATTCCATTTGTTTGCAATGCTAGGATCTGAAAATTTTTCATTAAATTATATACATTTTACTTACTTTTTTTTTACCTAGTATGGGATTCGATCCTGGGATTTCTGCTTGAGAGTCCGGCTCCTTATCCACCAGGCTGTCCGGGCTGCTTAGTTTCAAACATTACTTATTGAATATTTCAAGTTTTTACAGCTTTACTTTAAAATATTAGAGTGCGTTGATATCGCAATAAATTCCACAGCATTGAATAAAATATTTATTTATTTACACAAATATTAAAAAAATACAACAAAATAAAATACTCTATTTTTTATAATTACACGAAGGTATACAGAAAAATTTAGATTTCGAATCTAATAAGGGTAGTAATAAGCATTTATTATTCGTAGAATCAAATATATTATGTTGCAACATTGCTTTTAAATATATGTCGCAATCTCATCAATTTAACATCATTTGTGATGTGAAAGAATTTTTTTCAAAATACCTAACTACAAAAGACTCGAAATGTGGTTTTTACAAACTGCAAGTTCCTTTTATTATGAAATGTAAACTGCTTAAGCAGTTACTCATCGTTACTCTCATCAGACCTTGAAGATTACGGTTTTACAATTTTGTCCATTTTCAGATGACTATAAAGTTTTATGACCCTTTCAATTTTTAAAGCAATTTGAGCATGTGTTTCTAGCCTGCATACAACCTTTTAGAGGAAACATGGTTTAAATATATATTCGGTCTACTAAACAATTATATTATTTCAACATCAAAATTATTATAAATTTGTTATAATTAATATTACATTTATTTATTAATGAATTTGAAACATTTTTAAATTAAATAATTAGTACAAAAGCCGTATTTTTCGTAAAGCAAATTTTTCATAAATTTGATGAAACGGCACAATAATAAATACTCTATTAGTCATTAATTATTATTTTCCAGTAAACATAAAAGTAATGTAAAATAATGAAGATAATAAAAGTATTCTTTTTTAGTTACAAAAATTTCAATTATATTCGTAGATATTTTTATTCGAGTTATTAAATAATAAAATAATTAATCGGTATATTTCTTTATTTGAGCTTTAATTTATTAATAATTTAAATTCTGATGCATCGATACTGTCGTAACTATGTTACTTTATTTGCAGGCAAATTATAAACAATCTTAAAGGTTATATTAGGTATTTTTGGACAAATTTAATTAAAATTAGGTAAAATTAAATAAGTATATTGTAATTAAAAACCAAAATGATAAATAATAATGACTAATAAGATAGTTAAATCCAGCTATTATATAAATTAGGAAAGTGGAAATGTCCAAGTAAATAGAAGTATAATATAAATTTAGGCAGGTCATTTTACATTTAACAATTCTATGACAATACTAAAAACTAAAAAGGGATGTTTTATTGTGCAAACCCCCTGTTGTTTAATGGCCTTCACTCCTGCACATGTACTTCAAAAATTTACTTACTTCAAAAAAACGCTATGAAAATGTATGCATTGAAACTAGTAACTAAAATTAAATATTTTTTAGTTAATAAATGCTATGTGCATATTATGCATCGAAATTTACTTCAAACAAACGCAACGAAAATGTATGCATTGAAACTCGTAACGAAAATTAAATATTTTTTAGTTAATAAATGCGATGTGCATATTATGCATCGAAATTTACTTCAAACAAACGCAACGAAAATGTATGCATTGAAAATCGTAACTAAAATTAAATAATTTTTAGTTAATAAATGCTGTGTGCATATTATGCATCGAAATTTACTTCAAACAAACGCAACGAAAATGTATGCATTGAAATTCGTAACTAAAATTAAATATTTTTTAGTTAAAAAATGCTATGTGCATATTATGCATCGAAATTTACTTCAAACAAACGCAACGAAAATGTATGCATTGAAACTCGTAACTAAAATTAAATATTTTTTAGTTAAAAAATGCTATGTGCATATTATGCATCGAAATTTACTTCAAACAAACGCAACGAAACTGTATGCATTGAAACTCGTAACTAAAATTAAATATTTTTTAGTTAAAAAATGCTATGTGCATATTATGCATCGAAATTTACTTCAAACAAACGCAACGAAAATGTATGCATTGAAACTCGTAACGAAAATTAAATATTTTTTAGTTAATAAATGCTATGTGCATATTATGCATCGAAATTTACTTCAAACAAACGCAACGAAAATGTATGCATTGAAACTCGTAACTAAAATTAAATATTTTTTAGTTAATAAATGCTGTGTGCATATTATGCATCGAAATTTACTTCAAACAAACGCAACGAAAATGTATGCATTGAAACTCGTAACTAAAATTAAATATTTTTTAGTTAATAAATGCTATGTGCATATTATGCATCGAAATTTACTTCAAACAAACGCAACGAAACTGTATGCATTGAAACTCGTAACTAAAATTAAATATTTTTTAGTTAATAAATGCTATGTGCATATTATGCATCGAAATTTACTTCAAACAAACGCAACGAAAATGTATGCATTGAAACTCGTAACGAAAATTAAATATTTTTTAGTTAATAAATGCTATGTGCATATTATGCATCGACATTTACTTCAAACAAACGCAACGAAAATGTATGCATTGAAACTCGTAACGAAAATTAAATATTTTTTAGTTAATAAATGCTATGTGCATATTATGCATCGAAATTTACTTCAAACAAACGCAACGAAACTGTATGCATTGAAACTCGTAACTAAAATTAAATATTTTTTAGTTAATAAATGCTATGTGCATATTATGCATCGAAATTTACTTCAAACAAACGCAACGAAAATGTATGCATTGAAACTCGTAACGAAAATTAAATATTTTTTAGTTAATAAATGCTATGTGCATATTATGCATCGACATTTACTTCAAACAAACGCAACGAAAATGTATGCATTGAAACTCGTAACGAAAATTAAATATTTTTTAGTTAATAAATGCTATGTGCATATTATGCATCGAAATTTACTTCAAACAAACGCAACGAAACTGTATGCATTGAAACTCGTAACTAAAATTAAATATTTTTTAGTTAATAAATGCTATGTGCATATTATGCATCGAAATTTACTTCAAACAAACGCAACGAAACTGTATGCATTGAAACTCGTAACGAAAATTAAATATTTTTTAGTTAATAAATGCTATGTGCATATTATGCATCGAAATTTACTTCAAACAAACGCAACGAAACTGTATGCATTGAAACTCGTAACTAAAATTAAATATTTTTTAGTTAATAAATGCTATGTGCATATTATGCATCGAAATTTACTTCAAACAAACGCAACGAAAATGTATGCATTGAAACTCGTAACGAAAATTAAATATTTTTTAGTTAATAAATGCTATGTGCATATTATGCATCGAAATTTACTTCAAACAAACGCAACGAAACTGTATGCATTGAAACTCGTAACTAAAATTAAATATTTTTTAGTTAATAAATGCTATGTGCATATTATGCATCGAAATTTACTTCAAACAAACGCAACGAAAATGTATGCATTGAAACTCGTAACGAAAATTAAATATTTTTTAGTTAATAAATGCTATGTGCATATTATGCATCGAAATTTACTTCAAACAAACGCAACGAAACTGTATGCATTGAAACTCGTAACGAAAATTAAATATTTTTTAGTTAATAAATGCTATGTGCATATTATGCATCGAAATTTACTTCAAACAAACGCAACGAAACTGTATGCATTGAAACTCGTAACGAAAATTAAATATTTTTTAGTTAATAAATGCTATGTGCATATTATGCATCGACATTTACTTCAAACAAACGCAACGAAAATGTATGCATTGAAACTCGTAACGAAAATTAAATATTTTTTAGTTAATAAATGCTATGTGCATATTATGCATCGAAATTTACTTCAAACAAACGCAACGAAAATGTATGCATTGAAACTCGTAACTAAAATTAAATATTTTTTAGTTAATAAATGCTGTGTGCATATTATGCATCGAAATTTACTTCAAACAAACGCAACGAAAATGTATGCATTGAAACTCGTAACTAAAATTAAATATTTTTTAGTTAATAAATGCTATGTGCATATTATGCATCGAAATTTACTTCAAACAAACGCAACGAAAATGTATGCATTGAAACTCGTAACTAAAATTAAATATTTTTTAGTTAATAAATGCTGTGTGCATATTATGCATCGAAATTTACTTCAAACAAACGCAACGAAAATGTATGCATTGAAACTCGTAACTAAAATTAAATATTTTTTAGTTAATAAATGCTATGTGCATATTATGCATCGAAATTTACTTCAAACAAACGCAACGAAACTGTATGCATTGAAACTCGTAACTAAAATTAAATATTTTTTAGTTAATAAATGCTATGTGCATATTATGCATCGAAATTTACTTCAAACAAACGCAACGAAAATGTATGCATTGAAACTCGTAACTAAAATTAAATATTTTTTAGTTAATAAATGCTATGTGCATATTATGCATCGAAATTTACTTCAAACAAACGCAACGAAAATGTATGCATTGAAACTCGTAACTAAAATTAAATATTTTTTAGTTAATAAATGCTGTGTGCATATTATGCATCGAAATTTACTTCAAACAAACGCAACGAAACTGTATGCATTGAAACTCGTAACTAAAATTAAATATTTTTTAGTTAATAAATGCTATGTGCATATTATGCATCGAAATTTACTTCAAACAAACGCAACGAAAATGTATGCATTGAAACTCGTAACTAAAATTAAATATTTTTTAGTTAATAAATGCTGTGTGCATATTATGCATCGAAATTTACTTCAAACAAACGCAACGAAAATGTATGCATTGAAACTCGTAACTAAAATTAAATATTTTTTAGTTAATAAATGCTATGTGCATATTATGCATCGAAATTTACTTCAAACAAACGCAACGAAACTGTATGCATTGAAACTCGTAACTAAAATTAAATATTTTTTAGTTAATAAATGCTATGTGCATATTATGCATCGAAATTTACTTCAAAAAAACGCAACGAAAATGTATGCATTGAAACTCGTAACTAAAATTAAATATTTTTTAGTTAATAAATGCTATGTGCATATTATGCATCGAAATTTACTTCAAACAAACGCAACGAAAATGTATGCATTGAAACTCGTAACTAAAATTAAATATTTTTTAGTTAATAAATGCTGTGTGCATATTATGCATCGAAATTTACTTCAAACAAACGCAACGAAACTGTATGCATTGAAACTCGTAACTAAAATTAAATATTTTTTAGTTAATAAATGCTATGTGCATATTATGCATCGAAATTTACTTCAAACAAACGCAACGAAAATGTATGCATTGAAACTCGTAACTAAAATTAAATATTTTTTAGTTAATAAATGCTGTGTGCATATTATGCATCGAAATTTACTTCAAACAAACGCAACGAAACTGTATGCATTGAAACTCGTAACTAAAATTAAATATTTTTTAGTTAATAAATGCTATGTGCATATTATGCATCGAAATTTACTTCAAACAAACGCAACGAAAATGTATGCATTGAAACTCGTAACTAAAATTAAATATTTTTTAGTTAATAAATGCTGTGTGCATATTATGCATCGAAATTTACTTCAAACAAACGCAACGAAAATGTATGCATTGAAACTCGTAACTAAAATTAAATATTTTTTAGTTAATAAATGCTATGTGCATATTATGCATCGAAATTTACTTCAAACAAACGCAACGAAACTGTATGCATTGAAACTCGTAACTAAAATTAAATATTTTTTAGTTAATAAATGCTATGTGCATATTATGCATCGAAATTTACTTCAAACAAACGCAACGAAAATGTATGCATTGAAACTCGTAACGAAAATTAAATATTTTTTAGTTAATAAATGCTATGTGCATATTATGCATCGACATTTACTTCAAACAAACGCAACGAAAATGTATGCATTGAAACTCGTAACGAAAATTAAATATTTTTTAGTTAATAAATGCTATGTGCATATTATGCATCGAAATTTACTTCAAACAAACGCAACGAAACTGTATGCATTGAAACTCGTAACTAAAATTAAATATTTTTTAGTTAATAAATGCTATGTGCATATTATGCATCGAAATTTACTTCAAACAAACGCAACGAAAATGTATGCATTGAAACTCGTAACGAAAATTAAATATTTTTTAGTTAATAAATGCTATGTGCATATTATGCATCGACATTTACTTCAAACAAACGCAACGAAAATGTATGCATTGAAACTCGTAACGAAAATTAAATATTTTTTAGTTAATAAATGCTATGTGCATATTATGCATCGAAATTTACTTCAAACAAACGCAACGAAACTGTATGCATTGAAACTCGTAACTAAAATTAAATATTTTTTAGTTAATAAATGCTATGTGCATATTATGCATCGAAATTTACTTCAAACAAACGCAACGAAACTGTATGCATTGAAACTCGTAACGAAAATTAAATATTTTTTAGTTAATAAATGCTATGTGCATATTATGCATCGAAATTTACTTCAAACAAACGCAACGAAACTGTATGCATTGAAACTCGTAACTAAAATTAAATATTTTTTAGTTAATAAATGCTATGTGCATATTATGCATCGAAATTTACTTCAAACAAACGCAACGAAAATGTATGCATTGAAACTCGTAACTAAAATTAAATATTTTTTAGTTAATAAATGCTATGTGCATATTATGCATCGAAATTTACTTCAAACAAACGCAACGAAAATGTATGCATTGAAACTCGTAACTAAAATTAAATATTTTTTAGTTAATAAATGCTGTGTGCATATTATGCATCGAAATTTACTTCAAACAAACGCAACGAAAATGTATGCATTGAAACTCGTAACTAAAATTAAATATTTTTTAGTTAATAAATGCTATGTGCATATTATGCATCGAAATTTACTTCAAACAAACGCAACGAAAATGTATGCATTGAAACTCGTAACTAAAATTAAATATTTTTTAGTTAATAAATGCTGTGTGCATATTATGCATCGAAATTTACTTCAAACAAACGCAACGAAAATGTATGCATTGAAACTCGTAACTAAAATTAAATATTTTTTAGTTAATAAATGCTATGTGCATATTATGCATCGAAATTTACTTCAAACAAACGCAACGAAACTGTATGCATTGAAACTCGTAACTAAAATTAAATATTTTTTAGTTAATAAATGCTATGTGCATATTATGCATCGAAATTTACTTCAAACAAACGCAACGAAAATGTATGCATTGAAACTCGTAACTAAAATTAAATATTTTTTAGTTAATAAATGCTATGTGCATATTATGCATCGAAATTTACTTCAAACAAACGCAACGAAAATGTATGCATTGAAACTCGTAACTAAAATTAAATATTTTTTAGTTAATAAATGCTGTGTGCATATTATGCATCGAAATTTACTTCAAACAAACGCAACGAAACTGTATGCATTGAAACTCGTAACTAAAATTAAATATTTTTTAGTTAATAAATGCTATGTGCATATTATGCATCGAAATTTACTTCAAACAAACGCAACGAAAATGTATGCATTGAAACTCGTAACTAAAATTAAATATTTTTTAGTTAATAAATGCTGTGTGCATATTATGCATCGAAATTTACTTCAAACAAACGCAACGAAAATGTATGCATTGAAACTCGTAACTAAAATTAAATATTTTTTAGTTAATAAATGCTATGTGCATATTATGCATCGAAATTTACTTCAAACAAACGCAACGAAACTGTATGCATTGAAACTCGTAACTAAAATTAAATATTTTTTAGTTAATAAATGCTATGTGCATATTATGCATCGAAATTTACTTCAAACAAACGCAACGAAAATGTATGCATTGAAACTCGTAACGAAAATTAAATATTTTTTAGTTAATAAATGCTATGTGCATATTATGCATCGACATTTACTTCAAACAAACGCAACGAAAATGTATGCATTGAAACTCGTAACGAAAATTAAATATTTTTTAGTTAATAAATGCTATGTGCATATTATGCATCGAAATTTACTTCAAACAAACGCAACGAAACTGTATGCATTGAAACTCGTAACTAAAATTAAATATTTTTTAGTTAATAAATGCTATGTGCATATTATGCATCGAAATTTACTTCAAACAAACGCAACGAAAATGTATGCATTGAAACTCGTAACGAAAATTAAATATTTTTTAGTTAATAAATGCTATGTGCATATTATGCATCGAAATTTACTTCAAACAAACGCAACGAAACTGTATGCATTGAAACTCGTAACTAAAATTAAATATTTTTTAGTTAATAAATGCTATGTGCATATTATGCATCGAAATTTACTTCAAACAAACGCAACGAAACTGTATGCATTGAAACTCGTAACTAAAATTAAATATTTTTTAGTTAATAAATGCTATGTGCATATTATGCATCGAAATTTACTTCAAACAAACGCAACGAAAATGTATGCATTGAAACTCGTAACGAAAATTAAATATTTTTTAGTTAATAAATGCTATGTGCATATTATGCATCGACATTTACTTCAAACAAACGCAACGAAAATGTATGCATTGAAACTCGTAACGAAAATTAAATATTTTTTAGTTAATAAATGCTATGTGCATATTATGCATCGAAATTTACTTCAAACAAACGCAACGAAACTGTATGCATTGAAACTCGTAACTAAAATTAAATATTTTTTAGTTAATAAATGCTATGTGCATATTATGCATCGAAATTTACTTCAAACAAACGCAACGAAAATGTATGCATTGAAACTCGTAACGAAAATTAAATATTTTTTAGTTAATAAATGCTATGTGCATATTATGCATCGAAATTTACTTCAAACAAACGCAACGAAACTGTATGCATTGAAACTCGTAACTAAAATTAAATATTTTTTAGTTAATAAATGCTATGTGCATATTATGCATCGAAATTTACTTCAAACAAACGCAACGAAACTGTATGCATTGAAACTCGTAACTAAAATTAAATATTTTTTAGTTAATAAATGCTATGTGCATATTATGCATCGAAATTTACTTCAAACAAACGCAACGAAAATGTATGCATTGAAACTCGTAACGAAAATTAAATATTTTTTAGTTAATAAATGCTATGTGCATATTATGCATCGACATTTACTTCAAACAAACGCAACGAAAATGTATGCATTGAAACTCGTAACGAAAATTAAATATTTTTTAGTTAATAAATGCTATGTGCATATTATGCATCGAAATTTACTTCAAACAAACGCAACGAAACTGTATGCATTGAAACTCGTAACTAAAATTAAATATTTTTTAGTTAATAAATGCTATGTGCATATTATGCATCGAAATTTACTTCAAACAAACGCAACGAAAATGTATGCATTGAAACTCGTAACGAAAATTAAATATTTTTTAGTTAATAAATGCTATGTGCATATTATGCATCGAAATTTACTTCAAACAAACGCAACGAAACTGTATGCATTGAAACTCGTAACTAAAATTAAATATTTTTTAGTTAATAAATGCTATGTGCATATTATGCATCGAAATTTACTTCAAACAAACGCAACGAAAATGTATGCATTGAAACTCGTAACGAAAATTAAATATTTTTTAGTTAATAAATGCTATGTGCATATTATGCATCGACATTTACTTCAAACAAACGCAACGAAACTGTATGCATTGAAACTCGTAACTAAAATTAAATATTTTTTAGTTAATAAATGCTATGTGCATATTATGCATCGAAATTTACTTCAAACAAACGCAACGAAAATGTATGCATTGAAACTCGTAACGAAAATTAAATATTTTTTAGTTAATAAATGCTATGTGCATATTATGCATCGAAATTTACTTCAAACAAACGCAACGAAACTGTATGCATTGAAACTCGTAACTAAAATTAAATATTTTTTAGTTAATAAATGCTATGTGCATATTATGCATCGAAATTTACTTCAAACAAACGCAACGAAAATGTATGCATTGAAACTCGTAACTAAAATTAAATATTTTTTAGTTAATAAATGCTATGTGCATATTATGCATCGAAATTTACTTCAAACAAACGCAACGAAAATGTATGCATTGAAACTCGTAACTAAAATTAAATATTTTTTAGTTAATAAATGCTGTGTGCATATTATGCATCGAAATTTACTTCAAACAAACGCAACGAAAATGTATGCATTGAAACTCGTAACTAAAATTAAATATTTTTTAGTTAATAAATGCTATGTGCATATTATGCATCGAAATTTACTTCAAACAAACGCAACGAAAATGTATGCATTGAAACTCGTAACTAAAATTAAATATTTTTTAGTTAATAAATGCTGTGTGCATATTATGCATCGAAATTTACTTCAAACAAACGCAACGAAAATGTATGCATTGAAACTCGTAACTAAAATTAAATATTTTTTAGTTAATAAATGCTATGTGCATATTATGCATCGAAATTTACTTCAAACAAACGCAACGAAACTGTATGCATTGAAACTCGTAACTAAAATTAAATATTTTTTAGTTAATAAATGCTATGTGCATATTATGCATCGAAATTTACTTCAAACAAACGCAACGAAAATGTATGCATTGAAACTCGTAACTAAAATTAAATATTTTTTAGTTAATAAATGCTATGTGCATATTATGCATCGAAATTTACTTCAAACAAACGCAACGAAAATGTATGCATTGAAACTCGTAACTAAAATTAAATATTTTTTAGTTAATAAATGCTGTGTGCATATTATGCATCGAAATTTACTTCAAACAAACGCAACGAAACTGTATGCATTGAAACTCGTAACTAAAATTAAATATTTTTTAGTTAATAAATGCTATGTGCATATTATGCATCGAAATTTACTTCAAACAAACGCAACGAAAATGTATGCATTGAAACTCGTAACTAAAATTAAATATTTTTTAGTTAATAAATGCTGTGTGCATATTATGCATCGAAATTTACTTCAAACAAACGCAACGAAAATGTATGCATTGAAACTCGTAACTAAAATTAAATATTTTTTAGTTAATAAATGCTATGTGCATATTATGCATCGAAATTTACTTCAAACAAACGCAACGAAACTGTATGCATTGAAACTCGTAACTAAAATTAAATATTTTTTAGTTAATAAATGCTATGTGCATATTATGCATCGAAATTTACTTCAAACAAACGCAACGAAAATGTATGCATTGAAACTCGTAACGAAAATTAAATATTTTTTAGTTAATAAATGCTATGTGCATATTATGCATCGACATTTACTTCAAACAAACGCAACGAAAATGTATGCATTGAAACTCGTAACGAAAATTAAATATTTTTTAGTTAATAAATGCTATGTGCATATTATGCATCAAAATTTACTTCAAACAAACGCAACGAAACTGTATGCATTGAAACTCGTAACTAAAATTAAATATTTTTTAGTTAATAAATGCTATGTGCATATTATGCATCGAAATTTACTTCAAACAAACGCAACGAAAATGTATGCATTGAAACTCGTAACGAAAATTAAATATTTTTTAGTTAATAAATGCTTTGTGCATATTATGCATCGACATTTACTTCAAACAAACGCAACGAAAATGTATGCATTGAAACTCGTAACGAAAATTAAATATTTTTTAGTTAATAAATGCTATGTGCATATTATGCATCGAAATTTACTTCAAACAAACGCAACGAAACTGTATGCATTGAAACTCGTAACTAAAATTAAATATTTTTTAGTTAATAAATGCTATGTGCATATTATGCATCGAAATTTACTTCAAACAAACGCAACGAAACTGTATGCATTGAAACTCGTAACGAAAATTAAATATTTTTTAGTTAATAAATGCTATGTGCATATTATGCATCGAAATTTACTTCAAACAAACGCAACGAAACTGTATGCATTGAAACTCGTAACTAAAATTAAATATTTTTTAGTTAATAAATGCTATGTGCATATTATGCATCGAAATTTACTTCAAACAAACGCAACGAAAATGTATGCATTGAAACTCGTAACTAAAATTAAATATTTTTTAGTTAATAAATGCTATGTGCATATTATGCATCGAAATTTACTTCAAACAAACGCAACGAAAA
The DNA here is from genome assembly GCA_932274525.1 of Podabrus alpinus. Lineage (NCBI taxonomy): Eukaryota > Metazoa > Arthropoda > Insecta > Coleoptera > Cantharidae > Podabrus > Podabrus alpinus. The sequence goes on from OW026452.1 coordinate 34,615,781, forward strand.
TGTATGCATTGAAACTCGTAACTAAAATTAAATATTTTTTAGTTAATAAATGCTGTGTGCATATTATGCATCGAAATTTACTTCAAACAAACGCAACGAAAATGTATGCATTGAAACTCGTAACTAAAATTAAATATTTTTTAGTTAATAAATGCTATGTGCATATTATGCATCGAAATTTACTTCAAACAAACGCAACGAAAATGTATGCATTGAAACTCGTAACTAAAATTAAATATTTTTTAGTTAATAAATGCTGTGTGCATATTATGCATCGAAATTTACTTCAAACAAACGCAACGAAAATGTATGCATTGAAACTCGTAACTAAAATTAAATATTTTTTAGTTAATAAATGCTATGTGCATATTATGCATCGAAATTTACTTCAAACAAACGCAACGAAACTGTATGCATTGAAACTCGTAACTAAAATTAAATATTTTTTAGTTAATAAATGCTATGTGCATATTATGCATCGAAATTTACTTCAAACAAACGCAACGAAAATGTATGCATTGAAACTCGTAACTAAAATTAAATATTTTTTAGTTAATAAATGCTATGTGCATATTATGCATCGAAATTTACTTCAAACAAACGCAACGAAAATGTATGCATTGAAACTCGTAACTAAAATTAAATATTTTTTAGTTAATAAATGCTGTGTGCATATTATGCATCGAAATTTACTTCAAACAAACGCAACGAAACTGTATGCATTGAAACTCGTAACTAAAATTAAATATTTTTTAGTTAATAAATGCTATGTGCATATTATGCATCGAAATTTACTTCAAACAAACGCAACGAAAATGTATGCATTGAAACTCGTAACTAAAATTAAATATTTTTTAGTTAATAAATGCTGTGTGCATATTATGCATCGAAATTTACTTCAAACAAACGCAACGAAAATGTATGCATTGAAACTCGTAACTAAAATTAAATATTTTTTAGTTAATAAATGCTATGTGCATATTATGCATCGAAATTTACTTCAAACAAACGCAACGAAACTGTATGCATTGAAACTCGTAACTAAAATTAAATATTTTTTAGTTAATAAATGCTATGTGCATATTATGCATCGAAATTTACTTCAAACAAACGCAACGAAAATGTATGCATTGAAACTCGTAACGAAAATTAAATATTTTTTAGTTAATAAATGCTATGTGCATATTATGCATCGACATTTACTTCAAACAAACGCAACGAAAATGTATGCATTGAAACTCGTAACGAAAATTAAATATTTTTTAGTTAATAAATGCTATGTGCATATTATGCATCGAAATTTACTTCAAACAAACGCAACGAAACTGTATGCATTGAAACTCGTAACTAAAATTAAATATTTTTTAGTTAATAAATGCTATGTGCATATTATGCATCGAAATTTACTTCAAACAAACGCAACGAAAATGTATGCATTGAAACTCGTAACGAAAATTAAATATTTTTTAGTTAATAAATGCTATGTGCATATTATGCATCGAAATTTACTTCAAACAAACGCAACGAAACTGTATGCATTGAAACTCGTAACTAAAATTAAATATTTTTTAGTTAATAAATGCTATGTGCATATTATGCATCGAAATTTACTTCAAACAAACGCAACGAAACTGTATGCATTGAAACTCGTAACTAAAATTAAATATTTTTTAGTTAATAAATGCTATGTGCATATTATGCATCGAAATTTACTTCAAACAAACGCAACGAAAATGTATGCATTGAAACTCGTAACGAAAATTAAATATTTTTTAGTTAATAAATGCTATGTGCATATTATGCATCGACATTTACTTCAAACAAACGCAACGAAAATGTATGCATTGAAACTCGTAACGAAAATTAAATATTTTTTAGTTAATAAATGCTATGTGCATATTATGCATCGAAATTTACTTCAAACAAACGCAACGAAACTGTATGCATTGAAACTCGTAACTAAAATTAAATATTTTTTAGTTAATAAATGCTATGTGCATATTATGCATCGAAATTTACTTCAAACAAACGCAACGAAAATGTATGCATTGAAACTCGTAACGAAAATTAAATATTTTTTAGTTAATAAATGCTATGTGCATATTATGCATCGAAATTTACTTCAAACAAACGCAACGAAACTGTATGCATTGAAACTCGTAACTAAAATTAAATATTTTTTAGTTAATAAATGCTATGTGCATATTATGCATCGAAATTTACTTCAAACAAACGCAACGAAACTGTATGCATTGAAACTCGTAACTAAAATTAAATATTTTTTAGTTAATAAATGCTATGTGCATATTATGCATCGAAATTTACTTCAAACAAACGCAACGAAAATGTATGCATTGAAACTCGTAACGAAAATTAAATATTTTTTAGTTAATAAATGCTATGTGCATATTATGCATCGACATTTACTTCAAACAAACGCAACGAAAATGTATGCATTGAAACTCGTAACGAAAATTAAATATTTTTTAGTTAATAAATGCTATGTGCATATTATGCATCGAAATTTACTTCAAACAAACGCAACGAAACTGTATGCATTGAAACTCGTAACTAAAATTAAATATTTTTTAGTTAATAAATGCTATGTGCATATTATGCATCGAAATTTACTTCAAACAAACGCAACGAAAATGTATGCATTGAAACTCGTAACGAAAATTAAATATTTTTTAGTTAATAAATGCTATGTGCATATTATGCATCGAAATTTACTTCAAACAAACGCAACGAAACTGTATGCATTGAAACTCGTAACTAAAATTAAATATTTTTTAGTTAATAAATGCTATGTGCATATTATGCATCGAAATTTACTTCAAACAAACGCAACGAAAATGTATGCATTGAAACTCGTAACGAAAATTAAATATTTTTTAGTTAATAAATGCTATGTGCATATTATGCATCGAAATTTACTTCAAACAAACGCAACGAAACTGTATGCATTGAAACTCGTAACGAAAATTAAATATTTTTTAGTTAATAAATGCTATGTGCATATTATGCATCGAAATTTACTTCAAACAAACGCAACGAAACTGTATGCATTGAAACTCGTAACGAAAATTAAATATTTTTTAGTTAATAAATGCTATGTGCATATTATGCATCGAAATTTACTTCAAACAAACGCAACGAAACTGTATGCATTGAAACTCGTAACTAAAATTAAATATTTTTTAGTTAATAAATGCTATGTGCATATTATGCATCGAAATTTACTTCAAACAAACGCAACGAAAATGTATGCATTGAAACTCGTAACGAAAATTAAATATTTTTTAGTTAATAAATGCTATGTGCATATTATGCATCGACATTTACTTCAAACAAACGCAACGAAAATGTATGCATTGAAACTCGTAACGAAAATTAAATATTTTTTAGTTAATAAATGCTATGTGCATATTATGCATCGAAATTTACTTCAAACAAACGCAACGAAACTGTATGCATTGAAACTCGTAACTAAAATTAAATATTTTTTAGTTAATAAATGCTATGTGCATATTATGCATCGAAATTTACTTCAAACAAACGCAACGAAAATGTATGCATTGAAACTCGTAACTAAAATTAAATATTTTTTAGTTAATAAATGCTATGTGCATATTATGCATCGAAATTTACTTCAAACAAACGCAACGAAAATGTATGCATTGAAACTCGTAACTAAAATTAAATATTTTTTAGTTAATAAATGCTGTGTGCATATTATGCATCGAAATTTACTTCAAACAAACGCAACGAAAATGTATGCATTGAAACTCGTAACTAAAATTAAATATTTTTTAGTTAATAAATGCTATGTGCATATTATGCATCGAAATTTACTTCAAACAAACGCAACGAAAATGTATGCATTGAAACTCGTAACTAAAATTAAATATTTTTTAGTTAATAAATGCTGTGTGCATATTATGCATCGAAATTTACTTCAAACAAACGCAACGAAAATGTATGCATTGAAACTCGTAACTAAAATTAAATATTTTTTAGTTAATAAATGCTATGTGCATATTATGCATCGAAATTTACTTCAAACAAACGCAACGAAACTGTATGCATTGAAACTCGTAACTAAAATTAAATATTTTTTAGTTAATAAATGCTATGTGCATATTATGCATCGAAATTTACTTCAAACAAACGCAACGAAAATGTATGCATTGAAACTCGTAACTAAAATTAAATATTTTTTAGTTAATAAATGCTATGTGCATATTATGCATCGAAATTTACTTCAAACAAACGCAACGAAAATGTATGCATTGAAACTCGTAACTAAAATTAAATATTTTTTAGTTAATAAATGCTGTGTGCATATTATGCATCGAAATTTACTTCAAACAAACGCAACGAAACTGTATGCATTGAAACTCGTAACTAAAATTAAATATTTTTTAGTTAATAAATGCTATGTGCATATTATGCATCGAAATTTACTTCAAACAAACGCAACGAAAATGTATGCATTGAAACTCGTAACTAAAATTAAATATTTTTTAGTTAATAAATGCTGTGTGCATATTATGCATCGAAATTTACTTCAAACAAACGCAACGAAAATGTATGCATTGAAACTCGTAACTAAAATTAAATATTTTTTAGTTAATAAATGCTATGTGCATATTATGCATCGAAATTTACTTCAAACAAACGCAACGAAACTGTATGCATTGAAACTCGTAACTAAAATTAAATATTTTTTAGTTAATAAATGCTATGTGCATATTATGCATCGAAATTTACTTCAAACAAACGCAACGAAAATGTATGCATTGAAACTCGTAACGAAAATTAAATATTTTTTAGTTAATAAATGCTATGTGCATGTTATGCATCGACATTTACTTCAAACAAACGCAACGAAAATGTATGCATTGAAACTCGTAACGAAAATTAAATATTTTTTAGTTAATAAATGCTATGTGCATATTATGCATCGAAATTTACTTCAAACAAACGCAACGAAACTGTATGCATTGAAACTCGTAACTAAAATTAAATATTTTTTAGTTAATAAATGCTATGTGCATATTATGCATCGAAATTTACTTCAACCAAACGCAACGAAAATGTATGCATTGAAACTCGTAACGAAAATTAAATATTTTTTAGTTAATAAATGCTATGTGCATATTATGCATCGACATTTACTTCAAACAAACGCAACGAAAATGTATGCATTGAAACTCGTAACGAAAATTAAATATTTTTTAGTTAATAAATGCTATGTGCATATTATGCATCGAAATTTACTTCAAACAAACGCAACGAAACTGTATGCATTGAAACTCGTAACTAAAATTAAATATTTTTTAGTTAATAAATGCTATGTGCATATTATGCATCGAAATTTACTTCAAACAAACGCAACGAAACTGTATGCATTGAAACTCGTAACGAAAATTAAATATTTTTTAGTTAATAAATGCTATGTGCATATTATGCATCGAAATTTACTTCAAACAAACGCAACGAAACTGTATGCATTGAAACTCGTAACTAAAATTAAATATTTTTTAGTTAATAAATGCTATGTGCATATTATGCATCGAAATTTACTTCAAACAAACGCAACGAAAATGTATGCATTGAAACTCGTAACGAAAATTAAATATTTTTTAGTTAATAAATGCTATGTGCATATTATGCATCGAAATTTACTTCAAACAAACGCAACGAAACTGTATGCATTGAAACTCGTAACTAAAATTAAATATTTTTTAGTTAATAAATGCTATGTGCATATTATGCATCGAAATTTACTTCAAACAAACGCAACGAAAATGTATGCATTGAAACTCGTAACGAAAATTAAATATTTTTTAGTTAATAAATGCTATGTGCATATTATGCATCGAAATTTACTTCAAACAAACGCAACGAAACTGTATGCATTGAAACTCGTAACGAAAATTAAATATTTTTTAGTTAATAAATGCTATGTGCATATTATGCATCGAAATTTACTTCAAACAAACGCAACGAAAATGTATGCATTGAAACTCGTAACGAAAATTAAATATTTTTTAGTTAATAAATGCTATGTGCATATTATGCATCGAAATTTACTTCAAACAAACGCAACGAAACTGTATGCATTGAAACTCGTAACTAAAATTAAATATTTTTTAGTTAATAAATGCTATGTGCATATTATGCATCGAAATTTACTTCAAACAAACGCAACGAAACTGTATGCATTGAAACTCGTAACGAAAATTAAATATTTTTTAGTTAATAAATGCTATGTGCATATTATGCATCGAAATTTACTTCAAACAAACGCAACGAAACTGTATGCATTGAAACTCGTAACTAAAATTAAATATTTTTTAGTTAATAAATGCTATGTGCATATTATGCATCGAAATTTACTTCAAACAAACGCAACGAAAATGTATGCATTGAAACTCGTAACGAAAATTAAATATTTTTTAGTTAATAAATGCTATGTGCATATTATGCATCGAAATTTACTTCAAACAAACGCAACGAAACTGTATGCATTGAAACTCGTAACTAAAATTAAATATTTTTTAGTTAATAAATGCTATGTGCATATTATGCATCGAAATTTACTTCAAACAAACGCAACGAAAATGTATGCATTGAAACTCGTAACGAAAATTAAATATTTTTTAGTTAATAAATGCTATGTGCATATTATGCATCGAAATTTACTTCAAACAAACGCAACGAAACTGTATGCATTGAAACTCGTAACGAAAATTAAATATTTTTTAGTTAATAAATGCTATGTGCATATTATGCATCGAAATTTACTTCAAACAAACGCAACGAAACTGTATGCATTGAAACTCGTAACGAAAATTAAATATTTTTTAGTTAATAAATGCTATGTGCATATTATGCATCGAAATTTACTTCAAACAAACGCAACGAAACTGTATGCATTGAAACTCGTAACGAAAATTAAATATTTTTTAGTTAATAAATGCTATGTGCATATTATGCATCGAAATTTACTTCAAACAAACGCAACGAAAATGTATGCATTGAAACTCGTAACGAAAATTAAATATTTTTTAGTTAATAAATGCTATGTGCATATTATGCATCGACATTTACTTCAAACAAACGCAACGAAAATGTATGCATTGAAACTCGTAACGAAAATTAAATATTTTTTAGTTAATAAATGCTATGTGCATATTATGCATCGAAATTTACTTCAAACAAACGCAACGAAACTGTATGCATTGAAACTCGTAACTAAAATTAAATATTTTTTAGTTAATAAATGCTATGTGCATATTATGCATCGAAATTTACTTCAAACAAACGCAACGAAACTGTATGCATTGAAACTCGTAACGAAAATTAAATATTTTTTAGTTAATAAATGCTATGTGCATATTATGCATCGAAATTTACTTCAAACAAACGCAACGAAACTGTATGCATTGAAACTCGTAACGAAAATTAAATATTTTTTAGTTAATAAATGCTATGTGCATATTATGCATCGAAATTTACTTCAAACAAACGCAACGAAACTGTATGCATTGAAACTCGTAACGAAAATTAAATATTTTTTAGTTAATAAATGCTATGTGCATATTATGCATCGAAATTTACTTCAAACAAACGCAACGAAAATGTATGCATTGAAACTCGTAACGAAAATTAAATATTTTTTAGTTAATAAATGCTATGTGCATATTATGCATCGACATTTACTTCAAACAAACGCAACGAAAATGTATGCATTGAAACTCGTAACGAAAATTAAATATTTTTTAGTTAATAAATGCTATGTGCATATTATGCATCGAAATTTACTTCAAACAAACGCAACGAAACTGTATGCATTGAAACTCGTAACTAAAATTAAATATTTTTTAGTTAATAAATGCTATGTGCATATTATGCATCGAAATTTACTTCAAACAAACGCAACGAAACTGTATGCATTGAAACTCGTAACTAAAATTAAATATTTTTTAGTTAATAAATGCTATGTGCATATTATGCATCGAAATTTACTTCAAACAAACGCAACGAAAATGTATGCATTGAAACTCGTAACTAAAATTAAATATTTTTTAGTTAATAAATGCTATGTGCATATTATGCATCGAAATTTACTTCAAACAAACGCAACGAAAATGTATGCATTGAAACTCGTAACTAAAATTAAATATTTTTTAGTTAATAAATGCTGTGTGCATATTATGCATCGAAATTTACTTCAAACAAACGCAACGAAACTGTATGCATTGAAACTCGTAACTAAAATTAAATATTTTTTAGTTAATAAATGCTATGTGCATATTATGCATCGAAATTTACTTCAAACAAACGCAACGAAAATGTATGCATTGAAACTCGTAACTAAAATTAAATATTTTTTAGTTAATAAATGCTGTGTGCATATTATGCATCGAAATTTACTTCAAACAAACGCAACGAAAATGTATGCATTGAAACTCGTAACTAAAATTAAATATTTTTTAGTTAATAAATGCTATGTGCATATTATGCATCGAAATTTACTTCAAACAAACGCAACGAAACTGTATGCATTGAAACTCGTAACTAAAATTAAATATTTTTTAGTTAATAAATGCTATGTGCATATTATGCATCGAAATTTACTTCAAACAAACGCAACGAAAATGTATGCATTGAAACTCGTAACGAAAATTAAATATTTTTTAGTTAATAAATGCTATGTGCATGTTATGCATCGACATTTACTTCAAACAAACGCAACGAAAATGTATGCATTGAAACTCGTAACGAAAATTAAATATTTTTTAGTTAATAAATGCTATGTGCATATTATGCATCGAAATTTACTTCAAACAAACGCAACGAAACTGTATGCATTGAAACTCGTAACTAAAATTAAATATTTTTTAGTTAATAAATGCTATGTGCATATTATGCATCGAAATTTACTTCAACCAAACGCAACGAAAATGTATGCATTGAAACTCGTAACGAAAATTAAATATTTTTTAGTTAATAAATGCTATGTGCATATTATGCATCGACATTTACTTCAAACAAACGCAACGAAAATGTATGCATTGAAACTCGTAACGAAAATTAAATATTTTTTAGTTAATAAATGCTATGTGCATATTATGCATCGAAATTTACTTCAAACAAACGCAACGAAACTGTATGCATTGAAACTCGTAACTAAAATTAAATATTTTTTAGTTAATAAATGCTATGTGCATATTATGCATCGAAATTTACTTCAAACAAACGCAACGAAACTGTATGCATTGAAACTCGTAACGAAAATTAAATATTTTTTAGTTAATAAATGCTATGTGCATATTATGCATCGAAATTTACTTCAAACAAACGCAACGAAACTGTATGCATTGAAACTCGTAACTAAAATTAAATATTTTTTAGTTAATAAATGCTATGTGCATATTATGCATCGAAATTTACTTCAAACAAACGCAACGAAAATGTATGCATTGAAACTCGTAACGAAAATTAAATATTTTTTAGTTAATAAATGCTATGTGCATATTATGCATCGAAATTTACTTCAAACAAACGCAACGAAACTGTATGCATTGAAACTCGTAACTAAAATTAAATATTTTTTAGTTAATAAATGCTATGTGCATATTATGCATCGAAATTTACTTCAAACAAACGCAACGAAAATGTATGCATTGAAACTCGTAACGAAAATTAAATATTTTTTAGTTAATAAATGCTATGTGCATATTATGCATCGAAATTTACTTCAAACAAACGCAACGAAACTGTATGCATTGAAACTCGTAACGAAAATTAAATATTTTTTAGTTAATAAATGCTATGTGCATATTATGCATCGAAATTTACTTCAAACAAACGCAACGAAAATGTATGCATTGAAACTCGTAACGAAAATTAAATATTTTTTAGTTAATAAATGCTATGTGCATATTATGCATCGAAATTTACTTCAAACAAACGCAACGAAACTGTATGCATTGAAACTCGTAACTAAAATTAAATATTTTTTAGTTAATAAATGCTATGTGCATATTATGCATCGAAATTTACTTCAAACAAACGCAACGAAACTGTATGCATTGAAACTCGTAACGAAAATTAAATATTTTTTAGTTAATAAATGCTATGTGCATATTATGCATCGAAATTTACTTCAAACAAACGCAACGAAACTGTATGCATTGAAACTCGTAACTAAAATTAAATATTTTTTAGTTAATAAATGCTATGTGCATATTATGCATCGAAATTTACTTCAAACAAACGCAACGAAAATGTATGCATTGAAACTCGTAACGAAAATTAAATATTTTTTAGTTAATAAATGCTATGTGCATATTATGCATCGAAATTTACTTCAAACAAACGCAACGAAACTGTATGCATTGAAACTCGTAACTAAAATTAAATATTTTTTAGTTAATAAATGCTATGTGCATATTATGCATCGAAATTTACTTCAAACAAACGCAACGAAAATGTATGCATTGAAACTCGTAACGAAAATTAAATATTTTTTAGTTAATAAATGCTATGTGCATATTATGCATCGAAATTTACTTCAAACAAACGCAACGAAACTGTATGCATTGAAACTCGTAACGAAAATTAAATATTTTTTAGTTAATAAATGCTATGTGCATATTATGCATCGAAATTTACTTCAAACAAACGCAACGAAACTGTATGCATTGAAACTCGTAACGAAAATTAAATATTTTTTAGTTAATAAATGCTATGTGCATATTATGCATCGAAATTTACTTCAAACAAACGCAACGAAACTGTATGCATTGAAACTCGTAACGAAAATTAAATATTTTTTAGTTAATAAATGCTATGTGCATATTATGCATCGAAATTTACTTCAAACAAACGCAACGAAAATGTATGCATTGAAACTCGTAACGAAAATTAAATATTTTTTAGTTAATAAATGCTATGTGCATATTATGCATCGACATTTACTTCAAACAAACGCAACGAAAATGTATGCATTGAAACTCGTAACGAAAATTAAATATTTTTTAGTTAATAAATGCTATGTGCATATTATGCATCGAAATTTACTTCAAACAAACGCAACGAAACTGTATGCATTGAAACTCGTAACTAAAATTAAATATTTTTTAGTTAATAAATGCTATGTGCATATTATGCATCGAAATTTACTTCAAACAAACGCAACGAAACTGTATGCATTGAAACTCGTAACGAAAATTAAATATTTTTTAGTTAATAAATGCTATGTGCATATTATGCATCGAAATTTACTTCAAACAAACGCAACGAAACTGTATGCATTGAAACTCGTAACGAAAATTAAATATTTTTTAGTTAATAAATGCTATGTGCATATTATGCATCGAAATTTACTTCAAACAAACGCAACGAAACTGTATGCATTGAAACTCGTAACGAAAATTAAATATTTTTTAGTTAATAAATGCTATGTGCATATTATGCATCGAAATTTACTTCAAACAAACGCAACGAAAATGTATGCATTGAAACTCGTAACGAAAATTAAATATTTTTTAGTTAATAAATGCTATGTGCATATTATGCATCGACATTTACTTCAAACAAACGCAACGAAAATGTATGCATTGAAACTCGTAACGAAAATTAAATATTTTTTAGTTAATAAATGCTATGTGCATATTATGCATCGAAATTTACTTCAAACAAACGCAACGAAACTGTATGCATTGAAACTCGTAACTAAAATTAAATATTTTTTAGTTAATAAATGCTATGTGCATATTATGCATCGAAATTTACTTCAAACAAACGCAACGAAAATGTATGCATTGAAACTCGTAACGAAAATTAAATATTTTTTAGTTAATAAATGCTATGTGCATATTATGCATCGACATTTACTTCAAACAAACGCAACGAAAATGTATGCATTGAAACTCGTAACGAAAATTAAATATTTTTTAGTTAATAAATGCTATGTGCATATTATGCATCGAAATTTACTTCAAACAAACGCAACGAAAATGTATGCATTGAAACTCGTAACTAAAATTAAATATTTTTTAGTTAAAAAATGCTATGTGCATATTATGCATCGAAATTTACTTCAAACAAACGCAACGAAAATGTATGCATTGAAACTCGTAACTAAAATTAAATATTTTTTAGTTAATAAATGCTATGTGCATATTATGCATCGAAATTTACTTCAAACAAACGCAACGGAAATGTATGCATTGAAACTCGTAACTAAAATTAAATATTTTTTAGTTAATAAATGCTATGTGCATATTATGCATCTAAATTTACTTCAAAAAAACGCAATGAAAATGTATACATTGATACTGCACATAAATAGTACAGTGTAGATATGAATTAAAAATTATGTACCACTTCGGTACCTTTTCGGTACATAATTTTCAGTTATGAAAAAATATGTACATATTATTCATTCTTCAATGATATACCGGCACAAAATCAACATTCGTGTTACTTGGGATAAACTTATTAGAAATTCCTAATTGATATACTAACAACTTTAACAATTAATTTTTAGACATTAAGTGTCTTCCTCTTGTGTATTTATGTACGCCTATAGGTTTGTTCGTTTTAGCAACACTTTTTACACTCGAGTGTGGCCGAGTGTAATTTACACTCCCACTTTTTTCCGAAAGTGTGCGTTTAACACGAACGCAAAAGTGTAATCCCTCCTTGAGAAGCAAATCAAATTTGTGTTGGTACCTAACCTAACTAACCAGTTGAAATAGCGATCCATCTATAATATAATAGTAAAATACTATAAAAAAAACGCCAACAAACTTACCATCACATAATATACAAGTCACAAAGCCGTCTGTGTTTGAAATGTCTCCGTTCGCATCTCGAATTAACCACGCTGTTTTAACATTAGTACCCATTTTATTGAATAAATAAATAAAATATATAAAAGTTGAGCAAGTTGTAATAAATTAGAGACAAACTACTAGGTTTCATACAGTAGGTATAAGACATTTTTAACGGTTTACTTTTATTTTTTTAGGTTTGTAATTTGTATTTTAAATTTTAAAAAATAACTAAATTTAAAATAAAATTTTAAATAACTTACCGCCAATAACAGCCAATCAAAATTAAGTGTTAACTTGCACACCTGTTCTGGAGCAGGTGTGGAAAGTGTCGAAAAGTACAACTAAGTGTAGCTACACTTTATAACACGAACAGAGCGCTCTGCTAGCACGAACAGAAAAGTGCACACTTTGTACAAAAGTGTAAAAAGTGTTGCTAAAACGAACAAACCTAGTATCATATCTTAAAAGTTCATTGTATCATGGTTACCACCCCATGGCCAGGTTTCCAACCATCACTCCAACAACATTCTGTGTTCTGTCAATAAGCAATGTCAATTAACGAAAGTTAATTAATATCCCTCGTAATTTGTGTTTCTCTAATCTATAAACATTGACATTGGTGACAATAATTATCGAATTGTAATACTACCGGACGGCACAACATTAAATAAAAAGACAAACGGGTGTGCCTCCAAAATACAACAGGTATTGCGCTGACTCATCAATGTCGCCATTTTGTTTAGCAGTGATTTGCACAACTACAGCAGTACTTTTCTAAATCGATAACTTAATAATCAATATAATTAACGCCTACAATTGAGAAAAGTGATTTTTACATTAACAGCTACAGTGCTCCATCCTCCAAATGGAACCAGTTACCGATTTACTTGCAGCTCAAGTGCTACCTTCGGAAGAATCACAAATTGTAGAAAACGCAGGTAAATTTTTGGACACTCCATATATTTCAATAAGCAATTTCGAAATTAAAACAGAAGAGGTGGAAGATGTGAAATTTGATTTAGAAGATTTGCATCATTCCATTGATATTAAAGAAGATACCGACGCTTCACAATCAACTCTGAACAGTTCAAATTTTTTCGAGTGTGCAATTTGTGGTTATAAACTTGCTCTTAAACAAACTTTAATACGTCATTTAAGAGCTCATAAAGAAAAGGACAAGAAATCATTTATATGCAATATTTGTAACTCAAAATTTGCCTACAAATCAAAGTTTGAAATCCATTTCAGAACTCATACCGGCGAGAAACCATTTCATTGTGATATTTGTGAGTATACTTGTGCACGGAAATCAAACTTACACTCACATTTAAAAACTCATACCGGCGAAAAACGGTTTAGTTGTGACATTTGTAAGTATACTAGTGCATACAAACCACACTTACAAACACATTCAAGAACTCATACCGGCGAAAAACCATTTAGTTGTGATATTTGTGAGTATACATGTGCACAGAAATCAAACTTACAAAGACATTTAAAAACTCATACAGGCGATAAACCGTTTAGTTGTGATATTTGTGGGTTTACTTGTGCACAGAAATCAAACTTACAAAGACATTTAAAAACTCATACAGGCGATAAACCATTTAGTTGTGATATTTGTGAGTTTACTTGTGCAGATAAATCAAGCTTACAAAGACATTTAAGAACTCATACCGGCGAGAAACCATTTCGTTGTAATATTTGTGAGTTTACTTGTGCACAGAAATCAAACTTGCAAAGTCATTTAAGAAAACATACCGGTGATAAACCGTTTAGTTGTGCCTATAAATGTGCACGTAAATCTCATTTGCAAAAGCATTTCAAATCTCATATGTAGTAACCATGTTGAGTTTAACTTTTCAATGTAAATAAAAGATCATTACATAGGTGTCGTGAGTGGTCACGAACATTGACGAGGTTGTTGAAGTAATGTAAAATGTTGATGTACCACATTTTAGCACATGTATTTTTTAATTAATAAACTGTCGTTTAAACAACTTCTTTTAATCTAGAACAGTAAAAATCAACAGGTTATGGAACCAGGAAACTCTGCAAGTAAAATTAAAAACTAAAAACAGTGTGATTGACGGTAAAAACATTAAAAACGAAAAACGTTTGAAAACGTGGTAAAAAATTGGTTCCAGTACAATTTTTAAAAAAATCTGATGTGACAACACATTACTTTCCCATTTAGTAGATTCCACTTCATTTTATATTAAATATTAATCAAACAGATGTTAACTCAAAAAAATTTTAACTAAATAAAATACACAAATTACTTTGAGATATCAAAGTTACGAAATTTAATTTGTAATTTAACATGGTAACTCACATTTTTTAAAAGCACTTATTTTATATTTTCATTTTAACAATATTATAACATGTTTGCATTGAAAAATTTTTACAATTGTCAAATTCAATCAAATTTTAACTATGGGCGTAATGACGTCAGAATTAATTTTTTAGAAGTAATTAAAAAATTCGTTTGATGTTAATTACATAATATGTTTATACAAGTAAATTAGTTAAAATATTAAATTATAGTAATAAACAATACAAATCACTTGGACAGATCAAAATTAAACTAAGGCAAACCATAATTTTTTAAATTTGCCGTTTTTTAATTTGTATAATATCAAGATTACTCGAAACCAGTTCATTTTTCGAGAAAAAGTATATCTACAAATTTTGTCGGGCTCGACGACGGTGTATTATTTTTAGCGATCCGTTCGACGCCGCCCGGCGTAGCGCAAAAAACGGCAAAAATATGTAATTAAAATCGTCGTCTCACTTTGCGCTCGACAGCAATCTGCGACCTAGGCATTTTTTGCAAAAATGCAAATCTAAATTCGAGAGGATCCAAATGAGACCAAAAAATCGAAACTTTAATCTGAAAATAAGCGAACTAGGTGCAAAAAACTATTCAATTTTTATCCCCCTTCCTTAAACGGTAACGGGACAAAAATTGGGAAATTTGTCCATACCGATTGTCCGTTTTCGCCGCCCCCACCCCTCGAGCAAATTTCAGGTCGATCGGACGAAAACTCTGGAAGTAGATACAAAAATACGAAAAACCGCGAGGAGCCCTCTTGCCAAGCGCTGGAAAAAAATTTCGAAAAAGAAAAAATTGGTTCGCCCACTGTCCGGAGCTTCCTGAAAAATTTCAACTCTCCAAAGTGAATGCCGAAATTTTGTGAGCACTTTGAAGCGCCATTTCACCCCCTCCATTACGTCCCATGAAAAACGGGAAAATTTTCCCGTTCAATCAACCACACGAGTATGCAAAATTTCAACTCCCCACGACCCTCGTAGCTATACGCACTAAATTATGATTGAGTGAGTGAGTGATTTGCTCAAATTTATGTGTTTAATACAAAATTTGGATAAAAACTTGGATCAAAATTATCCGAGGCAAACCATATTTTTTAACAGCGCTTATTTTATTTTTGCATTTTAACAATAATTTAAGAGGGAAATATCAAGTGTGAGGTATCATAAGATGCGGAAAAATAATCTCTTTCGATTGATATGAGTTTCAATCTCATATCCCATTCTTATATAAATATAAGAACGCAGTTTTATATGATATAAAAGTAGTATAGCTTTGTGCTCGTAATAAGCAAATATTATTGTTAACTGAACTTTATTTTACATTTATAAAAATTATCATTAACCAATACCTGTTTTGATTAAACTTGATCCACGTTTATTCCAATAGGTTATCGGCCCAGATCACGTTAAAATCATACAGGTAAAAATATCGGTAACCAGCCTGATAAACATTGGCAAGTTAGTGAAAAGTGGGGACCGAAATACTACTCACACCTCCTCGGGGTGGTCCCTGGTAACTTGCGGAGCACCCTCAGAGATCGGGTGCGAACCCCGGTGGATGGGGGAAATCCGCAAGGCTGACGTGAGAGGTAATATTAAGGAGACGAACACCAGTCTCCCCCAACGCCAAGCTGAGGGAAGTCGACCCGACAGCGGTGCAGACCAGGCAGACCGGGTCAAGACTCTGCACATCAGGGTACAGAGAGACGAGCCTCGCGGGCCACTACCTAGTGGCTCCCAACATGCACCAGTACACAGCGATTCGGGTGATGCCGGGGGGCCATTGCGATCAGCCTGGGCCACGTACTCCGTTGGTGCCCAGCGGGAGCCAGCTAACCGGTGACGACGGGAGGCCGAAGAAAAACGACATGCCACAGACCATCGCAGACGACAGCGGAAGGGATAGGTGTCTTTTGAAGATTTTCCCCTTCCCTGCATTAAAAAAAAAGTTAGTGAAAAGTGTCGTCAATTCTATTGTCGCGTACAACAGTAGTAAAAGTGAACATGACTACCGCGTAGCGAAGTGAACTTGCACAAATCGTTAAATTCGATGACTCAAATTTTCAATTGTGGAAATTCAGCATCTCTATTATTTTAAAAGCGGAAAAGCTAATATCCGTTGTAAATGGACAAGAAGCACAACCAAAAAACAACAGTCACCTGAATGGACTGCTAGGGAAGCAAAAGATTGTAGAGCACAAGTCATATTTTTAACGACGATGACACCAGACATGTTACAATGCCTTGTAAATTGCACAACGGCTGAAGCAATGTGGAAAAAGTAAACAATAACGCATGAGCAAAAAACGGAATTATCGAGGGAATTAATATGGCAAACATTTTATGAAATCCGCATTATCGATGGCAAATCGATTTCTAGCCACTTAGCAAATGTCGAATCGATAACAAAGGAACTCCGTGATGTTAATGAGAATGTAAGCAACAGCGCAATATGTTCTAAAATTCTCAACAGTTTACCGCCGAAATACAATAATTTTCGAACCGCATGGGATTCAGTCGCAACAAATCAACAAAATTTGGAGAATCTCACAGCTCCGCCTTCTAAAAGAAGAATTGCGAATGTCTAAGGAAGATGATGAAACTACAAAATTAGCTCTGCAAGTAAAAGCGTTGCAAGCAAAACTTGACAACAAAAAGCTTAAAAGCTGAGTTTACATCTTCCCAATTTATACGATCACTTCTACGGTTAATATTCATACCTGCTCCTTGTCGATTATATGACTTCATTATAGCTCTATAACCTAAAATTATAAACAATATATTATGTGAGTTCCAAAATAAAAGGAATAATTACCTTTCATTTTTCCTAAACATGATTGCATATGTTTTTTCTTTCCAACACTTAAATCTCCTTTTTTAAGAGCAGCATTGAGTAGTCTGATAGTTTTAGAACTTAACTTTATATTTAGCTCTCTTCTCTCAGGACAATCATTTAATTGCATTAAAATATCATGAGGTATTCTTTCCATTGATGTAGCACATTCACTAATTACACTCATTTTATCTTGTACTTTCAAAGAATAATGTAACAAATAAGAATTTATACAGTTGTTTATATAATATGTACTAACATATAACAACCTTATTAATGTAATAAGGAAAGGACCATTAATTACCAACCATTTATGATTCCCCCTCCAATTCAAAGTTTATTAATTTTATTAACATAGGTGAATTTGATCATTCATATGACATCATCAATATACAAGATTTTACGCAGAGAAATAAATGAAGAAATGAATTCAACCTCCTTTGGTACAACAATATTGATTAACCTTGTTAATGTAACAGTTAAAGTTGATGAACTCATTTAAGCAATAGGGACATTAACATTAATTAACCTTGTTAATGTAATAGGAAAAGTTGTTTACCTCATTTAAGCAATAGTGAGAGGTTGATTAATTACCTGTCATTGATTACTTCATTTAAGCAATAGTAGTTAGCGCATGCGCATTTGATATAATAGGTATAGTTAATGAACTCATTTAAGAAGTAAGGGCATTAGCATTAATTAATTAACCTTGTTACTGTAATAAGTAAAGTTGATGACCTCATTTAAGCAATAGTATACTTACCCAGTTAGCGCATGCGCATTTGATGTTAAGTGGAACTTAGAATTTGAAATGTATTCCAGAACCCTCATAGTTTATTTACTATTATATTATAACATTTTTATGGGCGTGGCCTTAAATCGAGTAATTTAATAGGCTGAATGCAATCCTAACGACGCATTTCGTTTTTAATTAAATTTCTGTATTATTTTCCATTTAAACTTAATGAACCTCTAATTACATTAAAGCTGAAGACATTTTTGATCGAAATATCAAGCAATTTCTATAGGGAAATTTCAATTTCCGAATCACCATTAGGGTTCCGGACCCGTAATTCACTATTTATGCATCACGAGGTAAATGTTATACTTTTTATAATCAGGCGTGAAAATTGTCCATCGACATTTTTTAAATAAATACTACGGTTCAATACTCTCGTTCTTACGTTATAGGGTTGAAACTATTGGCAAATATTGTATTAGGTTTTGAAATAATCAAATCAGACAAAGGTCTGCTCATTTTTTTAATTTCAATGTTTTCCTTCAGCGAACATGTGCAAAAAGGTTTGCATAAAAATTTTTTTTTTATTCATTACTTAATTTCAAACAATATCAGTCCTCACTATCTCTAATGAGAAGGTAGCTCGGAACAGATATGTCCACGCAGAAAATAAATTCCTACTTTAATTTGTGTGGGGCCTTGATGGTAGGTATAAGCCAACTCGTTATAGCGGCGGCGAGGCCGTGGGTCGTGTCAAATGAACGCCCCGAAGAAAATCAAGGAAACAGCTTTGCTAACACATAAAAATAAATCAACAATTAGATGTTCGTTGCTGGAAGGCGATGACATAAGCGATGTCGGATGGAAATTGCGTTAGCCGACCAGGACCAATACAGTGCCAAAGACATTACCACCAAGAACCACTCCCCAAAATCAACCAACGGAACGTTCGAGTGGTCATTAAAAATCCCACAAACGGTGGAACCACAAACGAACTTCCAACAATTAAATCAAGCGGAAGCGACCCCGATGAAATGCAACACCCTGTACTTTGGTCGTACATCGCCGCCTTCTTAAAAAAAACATATAACCAAAAATAAACACAAAAAAATGTTCAACATAGAATTCCAAATACAAGATTTGAACCTATGTCAAACGCGTAAGAATTATCTTCCCAATGCATTAGACCAACTCTGCTCGATGTCACCTAGTGAAAATAATGTACAGTTCAAATTCAATGAAATAAAACATAATAATATAATTAATAATTAATTAGTTTTCAAACATAAAACCCAAACATTAGCATTAAAATTCACGCCTATGAGGGTAAGATTAGATAGCCTCTAATCACGTTGAACAGAAATGCAAAACCTGCAACTTCACGATTATTTCGGCCAAAAACGTTCTAATCAAAAAATGCCAAGCAAAAGATAATCCTGTATAACAAGACATAAAAAAATACATGAATCAGAATCAAACAAAAGCGAACTCCAGGTGGACGGAGCAAAACTTGTCCTAATCGATCAATGCATACCACAGTGAAATAATTAAGTAACAAAAATGTTACTCACCAATCCGAACGGAAACCAAACCTTCAAGGACAGCATGGGCAGTAGATTCGACCAAGAAACGTCCGATATGGGGAAAATCCGCCATTTTCCAACAACGAAGATATTTCAGATCTCCATCGAGTCTGCGGAAACAAAAAATGTTCCGGAAAGAATATCTTCGCTCCATATCCGCTAATTACGTAACCCAAAAGCCCATGATTATTCCACAGTAGACACACAAATCGACATTGGTGTGTGAAAAATTCACACCCGCCTTCTTGCTTTAAAACTGACACAAGACTCGTCTTGCTCGTTCAATAGTTCACCCAAGACTGTCCTTGACATATTATGACATATATTTTTTGTACTTTATTTAAGTTTTAAAATGAGAAAAATATTTCAGAATAAACAATTTTTAAACAAAATTAAATATTTCTAGAAAATTTAAAAAAAGATGAGAGATAACATATTGAAGGCTGCAAAACAAGCGATAGGAGTTAGAAAAGTAGCATCACAGCCAAAGCGTAAAACAAAACCATGGTTTACAGAAGAAATTAAACTTTTCGCTAAAGAAAAGAGAATAGCCTACCTACAATATCGAAGTAATAAAACGGCACTTGAACATCAGAAATATGTTGAAATAAGAAATATAGTAAATACGCAAATAAGAAATCTGAAGCGGGATTATTGGATGTCCTTCACAAAGGGAATGGAGAGTGATTTATACGGTGCACAGAAAAGAATATGGGGAATGATTAGAAAACAGAAGGGGAATATTAACGAATACCGACAGGTCAGCAACATAAGCGAAAAGCGATGGATAACGTACCTGAGTACCCTGTTTAAAAGCCAAATGGATAAGGAAACTATGCTGGAACACATAGAAGACAACGAAGAGATGATACATATCACTCAAGAAGTGGCTGTGGCTATAAAGAAATTGAAAAACCGAAAATCCCCAGGCACTGATACCATCCCCAATGAACTGCTGAAGTATGCAGGTGTTGCGTTGGTGACGGAACTGACAACACTGTTTCAGAAAATACTAAAGTATTTAACTGTACCAGAGGAATGGAAGACAAGCGTGACAATACCTATCTTTAAGAAAGGATATAAAAGTTACCCATCCAACTATAGGACAATATAACTCTATTAAACAGTGTCGCAAAATTATTCACTGGAATGATGGCTAATAAAATAACTCTAAAAATAAATATAAGTGAAGAACAATAGGGCTTTCGTAGAAATAGATCGACTATTGATGCTCTTTTCATAATACGACAAATAATAGAAAAATCACTAGAATACAATAAACCGACCTACATGTGTTTTATTGACCTAACAAAGGCTTTTGACCGTGTTTTACTAAAGGACGTGCTGCGACTGTGCAAAGAACAAGGCATAACAAGGCAAATGATTAAAATAATAGAAGATCTAAACACCGGAAACACAACGCGATTAAGAATAAATGGCAACCTGACAGAAGAGATCAATATACGAGCCGGAATTCGGCAAGGTGACAGCCTAAGCCCAATCTTATTTAACATCATTATGGACAGTATAATACAGAAAACCAAAATGTCAAATAATAGAGGTTATCAGCTTAGTACGGGCGAAGTGAAAATTGTTTGTTACGCGGATGACGCAGTTGTAATAGCGGAGAACGAGGATGACTTACAACGATTATTGCAAGCCTTTAAAACAGAAGCAGCAGAAAATAACATGACAATATCGGTAGAAAAAACCAAATGTCTAGTGATATCAAAGGAAGCAAGAAGATGTAAGCTTGTAATCGACGACCAAGGCATTGAGCAGGTGATGTCTTTTGTATATCTGGGAGTGGAAATCACGAGTTGTGGAGACCTAATCAAGGAGGTACATAACCAGACAGTAAAGGCGGCTGCTATATCGGGATGTCTGAGAGAAACAATATGGAACAACGAATTTTTAAATATCGAAAGTAAGGTGCGGATATACAAGACATGTGTAAGACCAGTAATGACATATTTATTTATATATTTATTTAAACCTTTCAACGGACGAATCCAATTACAGAAAGTAATTACAATATACCATGTGGTACCAAAATAAATATGTAAGTTTACATAACTTAGTTTCACAAATTCAAAAATGAGGTTGATATTCGTAGTTCACTCACTCCAATGCGGCTACATGAGAGTGAAAGTCAAAAATGATATTGTATATAGTTTTTAAACTGTCCGCACAAATATCACACAAGTGCGAGATCTTATTGAAATTATCACACATACAATTTATCGGACTCCGAGCAGCCACATTAGTGCGACGACCATCAACGTAAAATACCCATCTGCTGCGGCTAGTAATTCTAGGTACATGGAAATTCAAGCTCTCTAAGATACAACAACTGTCTACATTGCCATGAAGTAGTCCAAAAAGGAAAGCAACCGATATCGCAATCCTGCGAACACTCAGTGGACGAATGCCAAACATCCCCAACAACAAGCCATGACTATAACCGATCTCAGGGTATGTGCCATGTGATTTTAAATATAGATATTTCAAGAAGCGTCTCTGAACTGTTTCCAGGCTGTTAACGTGGCATTGGTATATAGGACACCAAATAATTGAAGCATATTCCAGCGTGCTACGAACATAGGCGTAGTACAAGATTTTTATTACGTCAATACTAGAGAAATCACGACAATTGCGGGTTATGAATCCCAATGTCTTAATAGCTTTAGATCTTATATTCTCCACATGTTGGATGAAGTTCATTTTGACGTCAAAAAATACGCCCAGGTCTCTACATTCGTCGCAGCGGCCAATAACTTTACCGTTTACACTATACAAGAAAGATATTGTATTTCTTGTCCTCGCATAGGACATAGAGAAACACTTAGCCACATTTAAGCTCAGATTATTATCAATACACCACCCCGCAATCATGTCCAACGAATGTTGAAGTCTCAAGCTTTCACGGTCATTCGACACTGAGCCAAAAAGCTTGACATCATCGGCATATATACCAGCACCCGACAATCAACAACCTCAATAAGATCATTGATAAATATAAGAAACAATAGGGGACCCAAGTTTGAACCCTGGGGTACTCTTGACGTGGGGATAAATGTATTGGATCTGTGACCCATGTACTCAACACAATGTCTCCTGTTAATTAGGTAGGACTGCATTAGCCTCAGCATAGGATCGGTAAAGCCGATCCGTTCTAATTTGAGTAGTAGAATTTGTAAATCTATTTGGTCGAACCCTTTTTGAAAGTCCAGGTAGATGGCGTCAACCTGTCCACCGGCATCAAGCTCCCCGGAAACAAACTGCGTGAAGCAAGCCAGATTAGTAACGGTCGACCTATGACTCATAAAGCCATGTTGCATTGGGGAAATGATATTTTTAACTGAAGTGCATACACAGGAGTATAAAATCATTTCTGCTATTTTTGAGAAGTTGGATAGAATTGAGATAGGTCGGTAGTTATCTACAACTGAGGGGTCACCCTTCTTTAGCACCGGAACAACGTGGGCCTTCTTCCAAACTTCGGGATATACAGAAGTACTCAGCATCAGATTTAAAATGTGCTTCAGCGGCTGCATGAAGCAAGAAACACAATCCTTGATAATAAACGCTGGTATCTGATCGATTCCAGCTGTTAGTTTATTTCTAGTACCCTTAATCGATTCAACTGCACGCGCCACGTCGCCATCGGTCACCCGCACAAGCGCAATACTCGCCGCACTAGTGCCAAAACCCCCCTCATCTAATTTTCGGGTTCCAAGTGATTCATTATCGCGATAAACGCTTTTGAAATAAGTTGCAAAGGCATTAACGATATTCTTAGGATGATTATAATCTGTACCATTTGCAGTAATATTGCCCGGTATTCTAGATGCACCGCGCTTACTCCCGATAAATGCCCAAAACTTGGCGGGATCTGCTCTAACGTTTAGCTCAGTGTGCTGCAAATACTCCACATAACAGGCGTTAGTGAGATCGTTAACCCTCCGCCTCAAGCAACTAAAGGTATTATAATGATGGGTCGTTCTATATTTTTTTAAAAGTTTGTGAGCCCTATTTTTTTGGCGAATTAAGGCAATAACGTCTCTTGAAAACCATGGTGGATAACACCGTTTGGTTGTTGCGGTTTTAAAAGTGGGGACAGCAACATCTAGGGCATCATAAATACAGCTATATAGTTCACTGCACGCAATATTGACTACCGAGCAGTTCAGGACTGACGACCAGTCAACTTCATCCAACAATTCGTACAATAATGGGAGGTTAGCCTTCTTAAAATTATATCTAGAGCAGGATGCGTCGGGTCGAAATTGCGCAGGCAAACGGCCAGAGACACTAACCACGAAAGACAAAGAGGGATGATGGGCATCCTCATCAACCGCTGGATAAGCCATTTCGATATCCAGGCAAGGCATGTTGGAAATTATGAGGTCAAGCATTCGCCCGCGAGCGTTCACAACCGTATTAAGCTGAGACATGGCAGTAAAAATTTCAAAATTTCTTACCAATGTGGTGCTTCTATCTCCAGTACATGAATTATATTTTGAAACATTAAAATCGCCCATCAGCAAACAGGTAATTCCGTTATCGTTCAGATAGTATCCCAGCATCTCTAAAAAGGATTCTAAAACAACATTAGACACATCTGGTGGAATATAAATCACAAAAAGATTCAGTAGGCAATACAATTTTACATCCCACTATGTCAATTGATACAAAAACAGAAGTTAAAAAATCAAAATTCAAAGGTGATATTCCGGGACAGTCGCAGATCGCAAGAAGAACTTCGCCACCTCTCGAGACACCAGTAGCTGCAAGGTCTCTATCATGTCTATACACCTGATATGTATTAGGAAAAAATTCAGAGCTACCAATATCATGCGTTAACCATGATTCGGTGATGCCAATAATCCTATAATTATATGCGGATATGAAATTATAAAACTTCGAAGCCTTATTCTTTAGGCTTCTAACATTTTGATAAAAGCATTCGATTTTAACGCAGCCCGGTTCACGCACTCGCGCGCGTCTTCCAGTTTCAGATCTACAATGATTTATCGCACTTAAATTTACCCTTTCACTTTTATTTACATTTTTGGGGCTTGCCAACCGCTCCCTACAATTAATGTCCCGATGAAAGCAATTTATATCAAATCTACTCACTCTACCCAAGTCCGAAGATGAGAGCATAGTTGCCGAGGGGTCAATTATATGCACTATCTCTTCCCCGCCGTCCTCGCATCCCACTGAAAATCCTCTCGAGTTCTCGGTTTCATATGTAAATAATGCTTTACCAATACTCCCCTGGGCCATATGGCTGGATCCATAGCTTTTTCGAAATTTTGTAGGTGAACAGTTACTTTAAAGGAGGAATAATGTTGAGGAAATTTGGGTGTAATGGAGTCACACTCAACCTCGGGAAATGGTTCTCTCAACATGGCTACCAGGACATTTGCCTCGACATCCGGCGACAATCTGGAAACAAAAATAAAGGCCTTCTTAGGGATCGCCTGAATCTCAGAATCCTGTCTACTGCCAATTACTACGCCAGATGGATATCCCCTCCCATTACTTCTACGCTTTCTTCTTCCACCAGCATGTATCCATTCACCATGAGATTCATCAAGTTGGTCAACAGAAGCATCGATTAAGGGTGGGCCACCCTGACTTTGTGTAGATTGGACAGACATAGAAGTTTTTGAGCCTGTATCATCAGATTTTGATTTCAAGCCTGTATGAGGCTTCCCGCTCGGAGCATCTGTTGTCGCCGACCTAGCCTTCAATCTGTCCGAAGTTCGCCGCACATGATCTTTCTGAGGTTCTGGTTCATTTTCAGCTCGTCCAGTGGTAGATTTATTTAGTTTATTTATATTTTTATTAATTTCGACTACATTAATTGCCAAGGATTTAACTTCATCTTCCAGCTTTATTATTAAATTTTCCTGATTCTTAATAATTTTAATACATTCCATTATCATATCATAAGCATGCGGTTCCTTATCTAGCGCAAAGCCAGAAACAAACTGACCTTTAGCAACACAACAATTATTGCAAAGCCACTTCAAATTGTCATTATTCGGTAAACAATTCAATTCACTCTTCTTAACTGAGGCACAGTTTATGTGAAAATACTTTCCCCAACTACCAGCGCATTTCACGTGCGGATTATCCGCTAAAACAAGCAAAACATCGCAGCCACCGCAAGCCAACTTTTCAACGGCCGCCATTTTTGCTTGTTGCTACATATGCCGCAGAGACACGTCCCGATAACTCTAAAGAGGCTACTACGAACAGCTGAAATGAGAACCCTACGCACAATAGCGGGAAAAACGTTATGGGATAAAATAAGAAGCGAAGTAATCCGAAACACGTCAGGTGTTAGACGTAGTAAGATGGGTAAGGCAAAGAAGAAGAGGTTGGAACGAACACGTCAATCGCATGAACAACGATAGGCTTGCCCGAATAGTCAGAGATGGGAAAGTTGTCCATGGAAAACGACTGCCGGGAAGACCACCGAAAAGATGGCACGAAAGCTGGCAGTCCATATCACAAGAAGCTGGAAATAACAGGCCTTAAGGCCTAAACTAAGACGAAGAAGAAGTTTAATATTAATTTTTGACACAACAAACAGACAAATCCTTGAATTTTTTGGAATTATATTTCTGTGTACGTCGGAGGTCTTTCCAACTGTAATGGAGGCATTTGCTCTGTGTCAAAATTAATGCATCAACCCGATATATCATACAAAAAACAATTATTTTTAAATATTTTATTACTGATTTAATAATACTAAATACAAATACTCTCCAAAGAGTAGCATGCACATCATAATGGTAACTTAAACTGGTAAACAAAAATGGTAAATTTTTCTGTATCTATATACAAAAATTGATAAATAGTTGAACAAATTCTGCTAGTTAAATTTTATTGGTTACTTTCAAATTTATCAATATTAGCAAATGGGATATAATATTTTATAACCAAGTTACTTTTGGTTCCTCACAAAAAGACCATTTTAGTAATATTCGATAGTTTAGTGTTAACGGATAATGAAAAACTGCAAGTTAATTATTTACGAACATTTAAAAATTCCGAGAATGTCGCAAATAAAATTAGCAAAATTGCTGTCTGAACTGGACTACTTTTATCTGTGGTTTTATGTTACAAACTATCACAACCAAACGGTTTCTCGCCAGTATGAGTTCTTAAATGCCTCGTTAAGTGAATTTTTTGTGCACATTTATAATCACAAATTTCACAACCAAAAGGTTTCTCGCCGGTATGAGTTCTTAAATGCCTTTTTAAATGTGTTCTCCTTCATATACATCGGTACTACAAAACCCACAATTTGAAACACCTGCACAGGTAATGAATACTCAAGTTCATACAAGAGGCCAAGCAAGCCAGGTTGTCCAATATCCGGTAAATTGTGATGATACATCGCGAAATAATTAGCCAGTAGGTATGGATAACTTGGATTCACTTTTTAGTGAAATGAAAAAGTTAGAATCGTTGTGCAACTTGGATAAAATGTTAAACGCTCTGCGCGAGTTAAATCGTGTCATGGCAAGTACCGTGGATGGTGCTGCTCGAATGTCGGCATTCATCAAATGTGCTAAAGAGTTTAATGGGTAATTACAACCACGAAACACTTAATATAATGACGTGGAACGCTACAAGCGTTGTAAACAAAATGCAAGATCTAGAACTATTTTTAGAAGAAAATAATATCCATATTGCTCTAATAACGGAAACCTGGCTACAGGCGAGCGATAAATTAAAATTAAAAAATTTTCTAGTCTTCAGGAAAGATCGAGTGACAGGCCGGGCAGGTGGTGTTGCTATTTTCATTAAAAAAGGGTTGCCATACGAATCGACCGCACAACCCGACGTAACGGCTGAGGTGTTAGTACTAAAAATAAATCTAAACAGTCCTTTTTATGTCGGTGCCATGTACGTTCCACCATCCACAAATTTAACATCAACCGAGCTTGATAATATCATGAATAAGTACGATAAGATCATAGTTGGAGGAGACTTTAATTCCAAACACTCCCAATGGAACTGTAGATACGCAAATAGAAACGGCAACACTTTAAAAGGACATAACGACGTCAACAACTATCTGCTGCTATATCCACCTACACCTACCTTTAGCCCGCCGGGGTTACAACAATCCACCATAGATTTTTTTCTTGTGCAAGGAATAACGTCTTATTCCCAGCCCGAAACAATCAATGACCTCAGTTCCAATCACTGGCCTGTGTTGATGACTCTGCTTACTAACCGTATTCCGCCAAACTATGTCATACCCAATACTAACTGGCAAAAATTCAAAATAGAATGCAACAACAGAATGCGAATATCTCCAAATATCAATAGCATTCAAGATATCGACAACGAAATTGCCAAGTTTACTAAAGCAATTAATGAAGCTCATAAAGTTGCAACTAAATTTAAAGCAATTAAAAATACTTTTTATGCAGATATTGAAATTGATGATCTTAAAAGAAGACGTAATAAAGCGAGACGGAAATGGCTAGAAACGGGTCAAGTTGTATATCGGTTTGAAAAAAATCAGCTAACGGAAGAAATTCAAACACGGATTAAAACCATTCGACGCCAAGAATGGTTAAATAAAACCAGAACCCTTACCACACAGGACAATTCATTATGGAAAGTCTATGGCGCGTTGAGAAGAAAAAATGAACCCACACCCGCATTAAGTCATGCAAATATAAAATATTATACCAACCAAGAAAAGGCAGAGGTCATTGCCAATATTTTCGAAGAGGTACACCAGGTGACAACGAATCTTACCTCTCCATTAGAGGACCAGGTAAATGCGAGCGTGAACCTACTTCAAGGTATTGACGAAACATACCAAATTAACATCACTCCTAAAAGAATACGGCGAATTATTCAGAGCCGAAAAATCAAGAAAGCTCCGGGCGGAGATGATATTACCAACAAGCACCTGAAGTACCTTCCCAAAAAGGGCATTGTACAAATATATTATATATTCAGAGCTTGCCTAAAATTGTGTTACTTTCCTACGTCGTGGAAGGCTGCAAAAATGCTCGCAATTCCGAAGCCAAACAAGAACAAAGCCGAAGCCAAAAACTATCGCCCGATAAGTCTACTTTCTTCCTTAAGCAAAATTTTGGAGAAAGTAATACAAGAAGAAATAGTCGACCATCTGACAAACCATAATTTAATAATAAATGAGCAGTTTGGGTTTCAAAAGGGGCACGGCACCATTCATCAGTTAGCCAGAGTAGTTGAGGATGTAGTGATGGAATCCAACAACAACAATCACACTGGAATGGTTATATTAGACTTGGAGAAGGCGTTCGACACGGTCTGGCACGAGGGCCTGATATATAAAATGATTAACCTGCGCCTTCCTGCGTCCTTGACAAGGATTGTCAAGAGCTATTTGACTGGTCGCAGTTTCAGTGTTGCGATTGGCGATTCAAGATCTGTGCAAAAATGCATACCGGCTGGTGTTCCGCAGGGCTCCATTCTTGGACCCACGCTATTTAACATTTATATAAATGATATTCCGAAGCACGAACATACTAACATCGCATTATATGCCGACGATACAGCGATTTACTCGTCGTACCTCAATAAAGACATTATAATTGAAAATATCAATGAACATCTTCTGTCGGTGTGCAAGTTTTTGAACGACTGGAAATTAAAATTAAATGTTGGTAAGACTGAGGCTATCATGTTTACGGGCAGCAGAATACGTCCTGCAGTCGACATTAAAATAAATGATACCGTTATCGAACTGCAGAAAGAGATAAAGTATCTAGGCTTACTCTTAGATCAACGTCTTACGTGGAAAAAAACAATAGCTGAAAGAGTCAAAAAGACCAACTACGTGCTACACCTGCTATATCCACTCATTAAGTACGACGTGTACTTACCAAAAGAGCTGAAGCTAATGCTGGTCCGTACATGTGCCAGGTCAGTCCTTACATATGGTTGCAGTATTTGGGGAAGTGCCGCAGACAGTAATATAATCGCAGCTCAACGTTGTATAAATAAATTTCTTAAAATCGTGAACAATTATCCCCGCTACACTACGATTAAATTTATGCACGAGGAAAACAATTTTGAATATGTCGGAGATTTTATCAAAAAATCCACTGAAAAGTTTCTGAAAAGCTGCTCGTATCATGATAACGAACTAATTAGAAAAATTGGAGACTACGATCTAGACAATTTGAATTCAAAGAATAAGGGCAAACTTTTAAAATCAGTCTTGCTGCGAAAATATGATTTCTACAATCACTGAAGCTTCGTCGGTCTCGCTCGGTTCTTGTCATGAAGAGAAGACTAGAAGTGTTGTGATAGTGTTGTGATTGTGATAGTGTTGTGAAGTGATATATTTTATTTTAAATGTGTCGTTTATATAATTCCATTTCCAACTCCTATAAATGTTAACCCACCCTATCCTACATCATATTCCTGTGACCCCCTTTTATATCAATTGTGTAAAAATAATTAACAGGTTTTTGAAATTTTTATCCTGTATTTAATTTATGTATTTACTATAAAAATTATAATAACTGTACATATATAAAATATCTAACAAAGGGCTTAACCTAGTAATAGATAATGAATTGTAATTTGTTACATGTCAATGTAAATATTGAAAATTGAATAAATATTATATTATTATTATTAAATGTGTTCTTTGTGTACATTTATATTCACAAATATCACAACCAAAAGGTTTCTCGCCGGTATGAGTTCTTAAATGTGATTTTAGTGTTTGATGTTCTGAACATTTATACTCACAAATACCACAACTAAACGGTTTCTCACCGGTATGAGTTCTTAAATGGTTTGTTAAATGTGATTTACGTGCACATTTATACTCACAAATATCACAACCAAATGGTTTCTCACCGGTATGAGTTCTTACATGGATTGTTAAATTTGATTTTATTGCACATTTATACTCACAAATATCACAACCAAAAGGTTTCTCACCGGTATGAATTCTTAAATGTGATTGCAAGGTTGATTTACGTGCACATTTATGCTCACAAATATCACAAACAAACGGTTTCTCACCGGTATGTGTTCTTAAATGGATTGTTAAATGTGATTTACGTGCACATCTATACTCACAAATATTACAACTGAACGGTTTCCCATCAGTATGAGCCCTTAAATGACGTATCAATGTTTGTTTAAGAGCAAGTTTAGAACCGCAAATTGCACACTCGAAGAAATTTGAACAATTCAGCGTTATATCTGTAGTGTCGGTATCTTCTTTAATGTCAATGGAATGATGCAAATCTTCTAAATTAAATTTCACATCTTCCACCTCTTCTGTTTTAATTTTGTAATTGCTAATTGAATTATATGGAGTCTCCAAAGATTTACCTGGGTTTTCCACAATTTGTGACTCTTCCGAGGGTAGCACTTGAGCAACAAATAAATCGGTAACTGGTTCCATTTCGGTAACTGGTTCCATTTGGAGGATGAGCACTGTAACTGTTCAGGTACAGAAGCACTTTTCTTAATCAAAGGCGTTGATTATATTGATTATATTATGTTATCGATTTAGAAAATTACTGCTACAATTGTCAAGAAAACATTATTACAAAATGGCGACATTGATTGTGACGACTGTCTCTGTTTAACATCTGACGCCATCTGTGGTCTTGCGAAGCGACATCATTTGACATCAGCTGTTTGCAAATTCTGCGGTTATGTTTACTAACTTGTTCACTGCCGCTAAGATTTTTGTGGCTTTTTGCAGAAGCCACGAGTGTATGAAGGTGCTATGTTAAATTTTACAAAATGTCGACATCGGTGTGAATGAATGCGTTTTGTGCTATTGTTTCATACCACATGTAATTAAAAATTTTACAACTTAAAGATTTCTCGCAAATCTGAGTTTCTAAATGCAGTTTTAAACTATATCTTCATGAATATTTAAAGTCACAAACTTCACTAGTAAAGGGTTTCTCGCCTGTATGTGTTGTTAAGTGTTGATTTAATCGTGAATTGTTAAGACATTTATAGTTACAAATTGCACAAGTAAAATTAGAACTATGTGTTTTTAAATGCAGTATGAAAAAGGAAGGAAATGGTAGAATAACCAAAAACATTGGAGGTTAAGTTACTGGAGATAAAAGTTTTTTGGTCTTTGGCATTGCTTTGGGGGTGCTCTTGAAGGGTTGACCTGGGCTCTGACACTGACGGTAGGTAGGTAAAGTAAAAGTAAGGAAATAGTAATAATAAAGCAATATACAGTAGTATCCGAAATAATAAGCCTCCGAGAACAACATTGGTTGCCTAAGTGAACAAGTCATAAACTAATGAGTAATTACAGGACGGGTAGGAAAATAGCAAATAGCGTACCCTCCATGTTAGTTTACCGAAGAAGTAAGAAGACTCCCAAATCTCCAATAAAAGTAGTTGAGGAAGTAAGCAAAGGGGACAACATGGATAAGATGAGAAATGGGGGAAAAGGTAAGGGTCGGATATCAGAAGATGATGAAACAGAATAGGGTGTACATATTATGGGATAGGAACGATAATGTTTTTAAGTTGAGAAACGAGCAGGGACAAACGTTAGCAAAAAACTGATGCAGATGGAGGGAGTATCTGGACCTTCCCAGACAGATGCTCCAGAAAGAATTGCTGGGGAAGTGACAAGGATAAGAGGCAAGGGATAGGAATTGTTGATATGGGACTAATGAAAAAAATCTGATGTGGCCATCGCATGACTTTCCGAACAGACGTAAATCGATGAAAAATTTTATATTTTTCCAGAATAGGAAGAAAGAAACTTTTGAATGCCTATATCTTGCAAACGAAGCATTTCTGGACCCATGTTATTAGAAACTTTTCATCTTATTTTCATTAGTATAATACGTTTTACTATTTTATTTATAAATACGAAAATTTTTAAAACGCCCTGTATATTTTAGAGAAAAACTTGTAGGACAAAAAATGTAGAAAATTCCATAGCGGTAATTTTTGCTTATTAATATATTTACATATTTATTTCGTTTCGAAGTTATGACGCATAATGTCATAATCGCTCCAGGTAAACCCCCCCCTTTCCCGTTAGACGATTTAATTTATTTTCATCTGGCTTCGTCCTACAACAGGAAAAGCTTATATGCAAAATTTGGAATGATTTGATTGCTTCGTTTAGACGCTATCGTGTTCACAGACATACATACACACCTTTACACAGACATCCTTCCAAAAATGATATAAATGGATTCAGGGAACCTCAAAACGTGAACATCTGTCAAAAAATTGGGGGGTCAAATTTTACCTGATAACAATACTTTCCTTACCTAGGGGTTCGGAAAGTAAAAAAAGGATATTATGAAAGAACAAAAGGGGAAGGAGTGAGGCGGAAAAACATAAGAGGAAAAGTAGTAAGAATCGGTACATGGAATATTAGAACGTTATTGAAAATTAGAAAGTTGAGTGAGGTCGCGAGTGAATTGAAACAATATAGATTTGCTGTGGCTGCGTTACAGGAAACAAGATGGGAAGGACAGGGTGAATTTAACGATGATGATTATGTATTCTAGCATTCAGGGGAGAATAAACAGGGAAGTAAAGGAACGGGGTTCATAATAATGAAAGAGTTTAAGAGCAAAATATTGCATTTTAGACCAATAAGTGGAAGATTGTCATATATAAGATTAGAAATGGTACCTAACAACTTATCCATAGTGAATTGCTACGCTCCAACGTAGGAAAGCAATGAAGATGACAAGGAACAGTTCTACAATCAGCTAGAACCAATTGATGAAACAATCCCTAAACATGACACGATAGTTATACTGGGTGATTTTAATGCAAAGATCGGGAGAGAAGATTATATGGGTGGGGTTGCCGGAAAGGAAACAATTCATACAAGCACAAACGATAATGGAAGTAGGCTAGGCGAACTAGCAGCGGCGATTGATATGGTAATAGCTAGCACCAAATTTAAGTATAAGAAGCTGCATAAAATCGCATAGACCTGGCCTGGAGGAGGTAGTATGGAGGGGAATCAGATTGATCATGTGATGATATCAAGAAGGCGGGCCACGTCGATAAGAGATGTAAGATCCTACAGGGGTGCTAATGCGGACACGGACCATTACTTGGTGGTTTCTGAAATTAAACAGAAAACCTCATTGGTAAATATAAAACAGTAGACGACGAGACAATTCGCAACCGAAAAACTTAACAATGAGACAGTGGCATTGGAGTATGAGGAAAGGTTAAAAAGAGAACTAGAAAACAAAAAGAACGGAATAACATCCGACATAGATGAAAGATGGAATACAATAGCAGGGTGTATAATAGAAAGCACTAAGCAAGTAATAGGCTATAGCGAAGGGCTGAAATGGAAGAAATAGTTTGATAAAGAGTGTGAAGAGAAGATGGGTGAAAAAAGAATTGCAAGACTTAAATGGTTAGAAACAAGCGAAGAAAATGACTACACGAATTACAGTAAAAAGAGAAAGGAAGCGAATAGGTTATATAGACAAAAGAAGAACAGGTGGTGGGATGCGAAAATGAAAGAAATAGAAGAAAGCAACACCAGGAATGACATGAAAAAGTTTTATCAACACATTAAGAACAAAAGTAGTACAAGGGTAGTAAAGACAAGGGGAGTAAGAAACAACGATGGGAGATTGGAAGACGAACCAGAGAAGGTGAAGAAGATTTGGACAGAGCATTTCCAGAAGATTTTGCATACACAAAGCGATAACGAACTTGAACAAATTGAACTAGATCCGCCGGTAGACGAAGTCGAAATAATGGAACCGGATAAGGAAGAGATTGTACAAACAATGAAGAAGCTCAAAAACGGGAAGGCGTCGGGTGGCGATGAGATAAGGGCGGAAATGATTAAGTATGGTGGCGAAGCGCTTCATGATGAAATAACTAATTTAGTGAAAAGAATCTGGAACCAAGAAAAGATACCAAAAACATGGAGCGAAGGAATCATAATAGCGCTGAGGAAGAAGGGAGATGCTGAAGTGTGTGACAACTACAGAGGCATAACCCTTCTGAACGTGGCAGATAAGATATTTATCAATGATAATACACAATAAACTGGTAGAATGCACATCAGAGAAGACGATTGGAGATTATCAATTTGGATTCAGAAGGGGGAGGTCGACAGTTGGAGCGATACACGTTTTAAAGCAGATAATAGAGAAAAGTAGAGAATATGGAATAGATTTGTATTTGCTTTTTGTAGATTTTAGACAAGCGCTCGACAGGGTAAACAGACGGAAATTAATGGAAGCCATGAAAGATTTGAAGGTACCAGCGAAATTGATTAGATTGGTTAGGATGACATTGGAGAAGACAACGCCCAAAATAAAGACGCCAGCAGGTGAAACGGCAAAATTTGAGGTGAACTGTGGTGTTATACAGGGTGACGCGTTGTCGGCAACACTGTTTAGTTAGGTGCTGGAGAACATAATTAGGAAAACCATGTGTAATGGAACAATAATCAACAAGGAAAGACAAATAATAGCATACGCTGACGATGTAGTAATCATTTCCAGAACAAAAAAGGGAATGAAAGACATCTTTGTTGCAATAAAAGAGGCGGCAGAGAAGGTGGGCCTGCTGGTGAATATTGGAAAAACGAAATTTATGAAGTGTCAGAGAGAAACCAACGATAATGGGAGTGAAATGGAAGTAAACGGCTGCACATTTGAACAAGTTGTAAATTTTAATTATCTTGGAATACAAATAAACGACAATAACAACAGAACAACAGAAGTTAGAGCAAAGATCCAATCTGGCAACATAGCATATTTTGCAAATAGGAAGATATTAAGAGATAATCAAGTATCAAAAAAAAAATCCAAATATACAAATCTCTGAAAGACTGATGGTAACGTATTCGTCAGGAACAATATGCTTAACTCGAAAAGAGGAAGATAAAATCTGAGTCTTCGAAAGAAAGGTGATGAGATCAATAATTCTTGGGCCGACGAAAGTGGATGGCGAATACTGAGCGAAGATGAATTATGAGATCCAAAAGGAGATGGAAGGTGGGGCTGTGGTAAGGTTTATGAAGGGCGCAGCGATTAAAATGGTTGGACCATGTTATGAGGAGTAGTGATGAGGAGATAACAAAAAAAGAGAACATTATGGAAACCGCAAGGAGTTCGTACTCGAGGAAGACCGAGATTGCGATGGTGGGACGGTGCGATGGAGGACGTGAGAGTGATTGGAGTGGTGAACTGGAAAAAGATGTGCGGCGATCTAAAGAGGTGGAAATCAATGGTGAGGAAAGCGAAAACACATCCCAGGTTATGAAAAGCAAGCAATTAATTGTATTGTAAATAGATGAAGACTAATCCCCCTCGCAAAAAGGATTTTGTAAGTCCCGTAAAAGGGATAGCTCGGTTCTGCATAGAATGTAATGCTGTTTAATAATAATGAAAGCTTGCCTATTTATATCTTTATGTCCACAAACCGAACACTCGAATAAATTTGAACTACGTATTCTGTGTTAATTGTTGAATATTGTCTTCTGTGATGTCAATGGAATGATGAAAATCTTCCAAATTAAATTTCACATCTTCCGGTTCTTCTTGTTTAACCTCATAACTGCTGTTACTCGAATTATATGGTGAATCCAAAAATTAACGTTGTTCTCCATACTTTGTAAAACTTTAGATGGTAGCACTGAAATTATAATCTGTGATATTTTCATACAACGAAGCCGTTAAAAATACAACTAGCTTCTTACTTACATTGAACGAAAACTAAACGATAATATAAAACGTTGAAGGGTGAAACAGAATGAGTACCGATGAACGGTGTCAAATGTCAAATCTAAGTGGTTATGGGCGGGGCGACGTGGCACAAGCAATATCTTGTCATGCCGGATGCTGCAGGTGACTCTCGATTGAGCCGCTTGGCGTTGTTACCTATGTGGGTGATGTCCTGTCTTCAAAACTAAAAAACATTTTTAGATCAGTTAATGTTAGGGTGGCCTCAGAAGCTTATTGTGCCCCGTTCGCCCCTAGACTTTACAACGCCAGCAACTCAGCAGCGCCCGGCGCCTTGTACTGAGCCGCTTGGTCGACCTCACGTCACCAGAACACCCCCAACGAACGGTCACGAATTTTCTTTATTATGGTTCAACCTTATAACTTATTATCAACAGATGGCGTCTGTTGTTTTGTGCGGTTAATATGGCGTCGGTCACCATTTTAAAGGTTTGGCCGTTCGATACTTTGTGGAGCAGAAGTTTTGTTAAGCGATAAGATATACTCAAGAATCACCGTAATATTTTCTTGGATAAAGAAGGGTCATTTGTACTTTGAGCACTTGTACGTTCTCAACATTAATGCAACCTGTTAAGAAGAACTTGGCGTAAGTGTTACCATCGGAAGACTTACAAATTATGGACAACAACAAAGATACATTTTTGGAAACTCCAACGAATTTGAACAGCACTTATGAAATTAAACAAGAAGAGTTGGAAGATGTGAAATTTAATTTAGAAGATTTGCATCATTCTATTGACATTAAAGAAGAAGATGATACTGAATTAACACGGAACAGACATAATTCAAATTTATTTGAATGTGCAGTATGTGGATATAAAGCTACACGTAAGCAAGCATTAATAAGCCATTTTAGAACTCATCGGTTTTCGTTTACTTGTGTGATTTGCGAATATAAATGTGTTCTAAAATCACATTTAAAAAAACACTTTAAAATTCATACCGGCGAGAAACCTTTTAGTTGTAAAATTTGTGATTATAAATGTCTAGAAAGATCATATCTAAAAAGTCATGTAAAAACTCACACCGGCGAGAAACCTTTCAGGTGTAAAATTTGCGACTATAAATGTTCACACAGATCAAATTTAAATATTCATTTAAAAACTCACAGCGGAGAGAAAACTTTTAGTTGTAAAATTTGTGCTTATAAATGTTCAATAAATTCAAGTTTAAAAAGACATTTAAAGACTCATACCGGCGAGAAACCTTTTAATTGTGAAATTTGTAGCTATAAATGTTCACTAAGTTCAAATTTAAAAAAGCATTTAAAAACTCATACCGGCGAGAAATCTTTTAGTTGTAAAATTTGTGCCTACAAATCTTCTAGAAATTCGAACTTACAAAGACATTTAAAAACTCATAACGGCGAGAAACCCTTTAATTGTGAAATTTGTGACTTCAAATGTTCAGAAAGTTGGAATTTAAAAGTGCATTTAAAAAGTCATACCGGCGAGAAACCTTTCAGTTGTGTAATTTGTGACTATGAATGTTCACACAGGTCAAGTTTAAAAAGACATGTAAATACTCATAGTGCTGAGAAACCATTCAATTGTAAAATTTGTGCCTATAAATGTTCCGAAAGTTGGAGTTTGAAAATGCATTTAAAAACTCATACCGGCGAGAAACCTTTTATTTGTAAAATTTGTGGTCATAAATGTTCGCAAAGTTCAAATTTAAAAAAGCATTTAAAAACTCATACGGCCTAGAAAGAATTTAGTTGTAAAATTTGTGACTATAAAAGTGCACAAGAATCAAGTTTAAATGGACATTTAAAAATTCACACTAGGTAGTCAACACTTACATGTGAATGTTAAAATTGTAATGCTGGTTTGGAAATAGGTGATTTTAAATTCAAACCAATTGGAATCTTGTTATAAATTATAATAATTTTAGTAATAAAATTAGGAGGAGCCAGGTGACAGATTAACATTTAGTTTTACTTTCCTTGAGTGTTGAAAACGGGGAGCACTTTTGAAATATACCGAGAGGATTTTTGCAATTTGCCACATTAATGCGATGTAAAATTTTTTAAAATTATAGCAATACTTTGAAGCGAGTGTGTGTGACGAATTTTTGATCGTCACATCAACCTTTCTCTGCTCGCTTTATTTGCCTTTTAGCGTGACTTGAGACACGGCCCACATGCCCTCGACGCGAGCGCTTAGATTGGATTTTTGTCCGCTTAGTGGAGGGAGTGATTTCCGTCGGCACATTTGATGGTGCTTCTCGCGAGTGAAGTCGTATTTTATCAAAGCGTGCGTAGTTAGAGAGGTTATATACGCTTGGATATGAACATAGGCCTGATTAATACCAACAGACTGGTAAGCGACATAAAAAAAACTATTTTTCTTAAAACGAAATACGGGGTGTAAACGCGGAGTGCGGCACTTACACGACGTTACATATTAGATTTAAATTGTGGGGTAATTTTAATTACAAAACATTTATTTTTTTCTTTTCTATGTCTTTATTGATAATTTGTTTATTAAAATACATAACATTTTTGTGCAAACTGGATCATTATTGGGGAATTTTTGTATTCCCGATTTGTTAATTCACAGGATAAGATTAGGAGAAAATTTCCTACAGGACCTACTCTTAAGGTAAGAAGTTTTATGCAAATCTAACCAGAGTTAGCCGTGGCAAAGTTAATTTTATTTAATAGTACAATTTTCCGACAACGGAAATTCAGTTTATTTGTACAGGTAATAAGAATTGCTATTGACGAGGTGAGATCCGGCTTCCTCATAGTATATTTATTGTCGATCCAACGTGGGGCTCTGTGATATTTATGGGGGCACCATATATTTATTGACGCTCGAAACGTGGTGGCTCTAGTAGGAGACCTCGACACCGCAACGTGTAGGCATTAGGAAATTAGGGGACATTTACGAGTCCATTGAAAAACGTGTCAAATTTAATAAAATTAAAAGAGGGTTACTAGATTAACGACAAAAATTTTAAATAACAATTTTGAAAGTCAGATAGGTTGATCAATAACAACAAAAAAATTAAAAATTTTGCGAACAAAAATCAGGTCAATTTAAACCAAATACCTACGATTTACAAAAATAAATATTAATTTAATAATTAAATTATTACATAAACAAAACTTAATAACTATATTTCTTATAAAATTAATTCAAAAATAAATAAATTGCTATGGCTGACAAAAGGAAGTCAGAAAGAACATTAAGGTAAGAGAAAAAGAATCCCGAGGTAGAGGGTAAAGATAAAATTAAAACCAAGGAGAAGAAAATGGAAGAAGTTAAATTGGGAACCGACAAAGAGGTCACGGAAGGAGAGGTGTCAGTGGGAGATATTATTGACGAGTCAGCTAAAGAGGAAGAACGGGTAGAAAAAGAGGTACCTAAGAAAGAAGAAAAAGATGAGGTTGAAACCGAAGAAGAAGAAATAGATAAAGAGACATCAAAACAAGAAGACACAGACGAGACGCCTCGAGAGGAGGAAAAATTAGTAAAAATAGATGCACAACCGGCATGGTTAGATCAACTCATGGTCATGATGAATAAGAACGAAGAAGATCGAAAAGAAGCCGGAAAAGACATGGAAGCGTTAATGAAAAGAAACGCCGAAGAAGCGAAAAGAAGCGCAGAAGAATTAAGTAATAAAATGGAAGAAGGATTCGCCAAGTTGGAAGGCAAATTCACGGGGGAATTGGAAAAGGTAAATGAAAAAGTAGAGACGGTCGTTAGCTAAAGCGGTTATGTGCGTTGCTGCTAATGCGGAATGCTTGGTTCGACTCCGGGCTCAGTAAAACTTTATTCTGACCGTCTCCCCTCGGAAGGCAATGGCAAACCACCGAGGTGTAATCTGCCTAGAACAGCCTCTCTGGAGATGAAGTGTATACACTTCCCGCGGTTCGGAGCCCGCGTTAAGCAGTAGGTCCCCTATGTGTGTGATAATACTTCAAACGCATAACACACACATAGGAGAGAGGTCGCCAACGTCCGGGAAACCGGATATGGCACACTAAGAAATGAAAAAGTAAGAGTCGTTGAGTTGAACGTGGACGATGTGTAAAATGAGGTATTAAAAATAAAAGGGGAAATTATACCGGAAAGGGTAATTAATGAGAAGATTGAACGGTCGCACGAGAGATGGGTGGAACAAACAGAGGTTAAAATAAAGGGATTAGTTGAAGAAAATAACACGTCAATAAAAGAGTCAGTAAATTTAATAAATAGTCAGGTTATTACATTCGAAAAACAAATAAAGGTAGAAATAAATAATCAGGGGGAAGAAATAAAGAAGATTGAAGAAATTGCGCGTAAAAAAATTAATGAAACTGTGAACGGTGCAATAAACTTGTCCTCATTGCAAAACATTTCGTGGCCGATAAATAATGGCAAGGCAATCAAATTTCATGACAAAGGGAATTTTAATCCCAAACAATTCATAAAGTACGCTAAACGGAGCAGTATTCATATTCGTGATGTGAATAAATTAAAAAACAGTATTTACGCAATGATGGGAGCGAAACTTAACTTAATGCAACGAACAACTACAAACAAACCGCGGAAAAATAGTAATAGTGTGGGAATGGCAAGAAGAGGGGGTCCTGCTGAAGTCAGTCGGCAAGTAACCGCTAACCCAGACGAACGACGTACGACGATATAATATCATTTATTTGTGTTATAAGCCATTTATTTGTGTAATCAATCATTTATTCGAGTATTAACTTTCATTTGTAATAATTATTCATCTAATAGTAATTTTTTTTTTTTTCTGCAGGGAAGGGGGAAACCTTCATAGGCACCACCCCATCAGGGATGGTAGTGTCAGATTCTAACTGACTAAAACCCCCTCCCCGACGACAGCGGGCTTTACCTTCTCGGCATTACTTCCGCTGTCGTCTGCGATCTTCCATGCTGCAACGATGATGCAGGCTCCCGATGACCTCCCGGTTTAGCACGAAAGTTTGTGTCCGGGAGATCAGGCACTATCACTTGATTCTACTTTTCCAATTGAACCGGACACACCGCTCGCCGCGATCCAACACGTCTCACCGGGTCACCTAGTGGTCCGCAATCGTCAGTATAGGTGAAAGTCCACTCGTCATTAACTTAATAGGCGGAAATTCCGGCGACAAAGTCAAGGCCGAGCCGACCGTCATCCATACCGGAGACTCCGAGCCCCCAAGCGACCCTGCAAATCATATTAAATCACAGAGCGCGATGCGACCGGGTCATCTTGAAAAACTTGTGGTCGCTGGCAAAGTGCCAGTCCACTCGTCTTTATATTTGACGGCACTATTTTCGCGATCGTCCCCCTCTGGATTAGCACGAGAGTTTGTGTCCACAGAGGGTCTACGCGCTATCGTCGTACCGACACTAACCTACCCCGTCGAACGACCGTCACTACTCGACCCGACCCGACCCGCCGATCAATGACGATATTCTTCGGGAATTCTCTTGGGAACTTCTCGCGCATCTTCTCGCGGGAACTTCTCAAGGGAACTTAAAAAGGCTGTCATTTACTTAACTGTAGGGCGAGGACTCGAGCTGCGGCTTGCTCAGCTCGTCCGTCCCCCTCCTT
This sequence comes from Podabrus alpinus, assembly GCA_932274525.1. Classification (NCBI taxonomy): domain Eukaryota; kingdom Metazoa; phylum Arthropoda; class Insecta; order Coleoptera; family Cantharidae; genus Podabrus; species Podabrus alpinus. The sequence goes on from OW026452.1 coordinate 34,658,476, forward strand.
GGTCTTCATCACTTGACTGATGAAGACCGCTACAGCCAGCCATTCGTCTTCGCCGGACAGCATGAAAGCAATCATGTTGTCCGGGCTTAGTGTGTCGCCCATCCGGAGCGAAATCATCACTCTCTCCCTCTCCCATCTTAGGCATCCGAAAAGAGTGTGTTCCGTCGTATCTTCGTCCCCGCAGTAACGACAGGCAGGTGACTCGGTCAGCCTGAACCTGTGGAGATATGCCTGGAAGCATCCGTGGGCGGTGAGAGCTTGTGTTATATGAAAGTTCACCTCTCCGTGCTTTCTCGCTACCCAAGGACGAAGATCCGGAATGAGCTTTCTGGTCCAAGCGGCATTCGTGCCGGAGGACCAGCTCCTTTGCCAATCGTCGAGCGTCCGCTGCTTAATGGTGGGGTCCGGTCCCGCTCGTACGTCTGCTCTCTCTCTAGCTAAAAGCTCTATGGGAGGCATGGAGGCCAAGACTCGCATGGCTTCGCCGGACACGGTCCTGTAAGCGCAAGTTACTCGAAGTGCCATCTTACTATCTAATAGTAATTAAATCGTTCAATCAGTGTGTTTATTTAATCAAAGAACCTAGACAACGAAATAACAACCTACAATTTTGGGCGCTCGATCCGAGATTATTAACAATAAACATTCTACGTTAGAACGATTAAATAAATTAACAATAAACATTACAACGTTTAGTGACATTGAACTATAAATTAGTGCAAGACGTTAAAATTATTTTAATATAGAGTGAGTGAACGCATGAATGCAACTGTACTTAAATGCACACATTGCATTCCGAGAAAAGATAAGCATTCAGGTCGTATGAACTTTATTATAAATTTAATCTTTAAAATAACAAAGACATTTATAAAATTCTTTTCAAATAATCAGACGATAATATTAAAATTTATTTTTAACTATTTCATTTATTGTGTTGATAAAATTATAAAATACTTAAAATTTTAAAAATGGAAAAGTTGAAAGATGATTTCAGAATTAGCCAAAATATAACAAATAGCACTTTCAAAGTCGTTAAGGAACTGCATTCGTTAATTTTTGAAAATGATGGACAAGCGCGCCGTGTTAGAAGAAACTTAAAAACATTTACTGGTTTTAAATTTGACGAAAACACCGACGACCTAAATCTTAAAATTGATAGCATTTGTTCACGATTAGAAACTATTAATTTAGAACCGATTTGCAAAATTCTTAATTTAGAATATAGCGGACCAGAAGAAGCCGTAGTAGAAAAAATTTGTTCGTTTCTGAATAAGTTTGAACGAGACGACGCCGACGCTAAAGACGACGAAGTAGAAAATAAAGGCGAAATGGACGAACATGAAGAAAGCGAAGACGAAGAAAACGAAGAAGTCGAAATTGAAGACGATGACGATGAAAAAGACGTCCACAGAAATAAAAGAAGATTTGAAAAATCATTTGCATTAACATTTAGAGACGTAGAAGATTCAATCAGACCGTTTAGCGGTAAAGACGATTATCCCATTAAGAAATGGATTGATGATTTTGAAGAACTAGCCGTATTGACGAAGTGGAATGACCTTCAAAAACTAATATTTGGCAAGAAATCCTTAAGAGGTGCAGCCAAGTCGTTAGTACAAGCCGAACAGGGTATTACTACGTGGAATAAACTTAAAAAAGCGTTGAAAGAAGAATTTGACGAAAAGATTAGCAGTGCCGAAATCCATAAAATGCTAATAACAAGAAAGAAGAAAAAAGATGAATCCATGCAAGAATATGTTTTGGTGATGAGAGAAATTGCCAGCAGAACAAATATTGAAACTGAATCTGTGATCCAATATATTATTGATGGAGTAACCGATGAAACAGCCGCCAAAATCGCATTATACGGAGCGGTAACGTTTGCAGAATTCAAGGAGAAAATAAAAGCTTACGAAAAATTTAAATTGAAGAATGAGGTGCGTACTGCAAAAAACACCAGTCCAGTTGAAATGAAGCCCAGAGATGCATCGTCGACAAATTTTTCGAGAACAGCAATTCAGATGCGCTGCTATAATTGTGGCGGTAAAGGTCATAAATCAATCAACTGTCGTTCCAAAGAAAAGGGAGCAAGATGTTTCAAATGCAATGAGTTTGGCCACATAGCTACAAGCTGTCCAACCAGAGAAGTTAACACCATTACGTTGGCAACGACTAAAATTACCAACAGACTAAATTTAAAAATAAGAGATATTGAAATATCAGCCCTTTTTGATACCGGTAGCGACGTAAACCTAATAGCGGAAAAATTGATTAAAAGATGTCAGTCAAAACCCAATATCACAAATTCCAAGTCGACATTAAGTGGGTTAGGCAACAAGACCACAAGAACTTTAGGTCAATTTACAGAAACAGTTACGGTTAATAACGAAGATTTTAAACTTACGTTTCATGTCGTGCCAGATAATGTCTGTCAGTACGAAGCTGTAGTAGGAAATGAAATTTTGCGACAAGCTGAGGTGCGTATTAACCAAGATGGCGTTATTATTCACAAAGAAGAGCCGAATAACATTATGATGCAGATTTCACTAAATCCAGATAGAGAAGAAACTCCAGATTTAAGCCATGTACTTGAAAAACGCAACAAGAAGATAATCAACTAGATGTTGGAGGAATACCAACCAGAGAAAACTAAAACCACGAATGTAACGATGAAAATAATAGTAAAAAATGACGAACCCATATTTAATACTCCAAGAAGATTGCCTTTCACCGAACGCGACGTAGTAGACAATCAAGTAGAAGAATGGATAAGAAACGGCGTTGTAGAACCGTGTGAATCAGAATATGCGAGTCAGGTAGTAGTCGTAAAGAAAAAGGACGGAACTCCGCGGATTTGCATTGACTACAGGAAGATTAACAAGTTGATTGTTAAAGATCGTTTCCCATTGCCATTAATAGAAGAACAATTGGACGAATTACAGAAAGATAAAATTTTCAGTACAATTGATCTGAAAAACGGATTTTTTCACGTGTCAGTAGATCAGGAAAGCAGAAAATTTACCGCATTTGTGACTCATCGTGGACAGTATTGGTTCCTGAAAGTCCCTTTTGGATTATGTAATTCGCCACCAGTGTTCCAAAGATATATCTATCACGTATTTAGACCTCTAATAAATAAAGGAATTGTTATCCTATACATAAGACGATATAATCATACCGTCAGAAGATGAAGCCGAAGGTATCCGCAATCTAAAGCAAGTTTTAGATGTTGCCAGAGAATACGGATTAGAAATAAGAAAGAAAAAGTGCCAATTTCTGAAGAGACGTGTAGAATTTTTAGGACATGTAATTGAGAATGGAACTATCCAGCCGTCACCACTTAAAACTGTCGCAGTCAAAAATTTTCCGAAGCCTACGACCGTCAAGCAAGTTCAAAGTTTCCTAGGCTTATCTGGCACGACATGAAACGTAAGTTTAAAATCTTCGTTATTAACCGTAACTGTTTCTGTAAATTGACCTAACGTTCTTGTGGTCTTGTTGCCTAACCTAGACAACGAAATAACAACCTACAATAGCAAGAAAAATAAGAATTCACGAAAGAAAAGTGACAGTACGAAAAATAAAATTAATGACAGTTCATAAAAACAAAGTGACAGTAATAGAAATTCAAAGCATCGGAATGACATTAAAATTTATAAATTACAACGGCTAAAGAACAATGATAAAAATCACATTATGCGCATGGAAGGGTACAAACGGGTGCGTTTTAAAATAACACGGGTACAGTTGAAACAACAACAGGAATAAAATCGGATTAGGGGATAGAAATTATGATGACGAAAATTTGTAAATATGATTTGAAAGCTATGGTACCAGGAGATGATGAGAACGATGGAAGAATTTTATGAAGACGAAGGAAGAATTTTGCAAGATGAAGAAGTATATGACCGAGATGGTGAAGAGGAGGATGAAGATGGAATTTAAATGCAAGCGAAACTTAAATATATAAAATATGAAAATGATAACAACTTTCAACGAACCGCGATAAAATAGTAGAAAGAAAATGTAGAATTAATTACAAATTGAAAAATGATTTAACCAAGAGGAAGATGAAATTTAAATAGAAACAAGACTCTACGTGAACAAAAGAAGTATTTAATGAATTAATTATTATGAAAGAAAGTAAAGTTATTAAGAAGTCGGTACATTTAAGATAATGCAATTAACAAATGATTGATTTGAATAAATATGAGATAGGAATTTAATTTGGGTGAAATGAAATGAGGTATTAATAAACAACAGTTAGGTGATTTAAATAGGATGAAATGGTTTTACTGATAGAATAGGTATCCAAAATATGATTATTATTGATGAAAATAAAGGGGGGGGGTAAATAATTGAGATTCACTCCGATGGAGGAGCCAGATAAGGTGATTATGATGTATTAGGAGGTAGATACCCTACGGAACTGGAATAAAGGTCGCGGGTGTCAGATTGATTATATAAAATGAATTATAAATGGGGACCCAGTAGATGGTCGAATATTAATGAGATTTGATGAAGTAGATAAGTTGAATTAGGAGATTATTGAATAAATAAAGAGAATATGAGGATACCGAAAATAGAAAGTTAAATAATAAAAATCAATTAATAGAAGTTGCTAGGAAAAATGATTTAATAATGAAAATTTAAATTCACTCAAAATAAAAGATAGGTCTGCAGGTAGATATCAGATTTAGTAATGGAACAGGTAGAAGTTAAATAAAAGACGACTGAAAAATAGGTAGAAGTTGTAAAAACGTAGGGTCAACATAAACACTTGGAATAACGGTAAGATGAGGGTCTTGGTCAGAAATAAATAATAAAAGATGTAATTAAGTTAGGTAGGATAGTGTTATGTTTTGAAAATATTACTTAGTTAATTTAGTTAGTTAGTTTGTTCATTAAAAGTTAGTGTTATCAATTAATAAATTTCTTACAAAGCGTTGTTTGGCAAAATTTAACAAATTGATAAAGGGGATTTTAATGCTGCGATGATCCACGGAGATCAAGGAATCAATAGCAATTAACAAAATCGTTCATTAATAAGAACCATGAACGTGCATGAAACTTCACAGCCAAAAGAACGGTACATAAAATTAATTAAGATCGGGTATGAGAAATACATTTTAATAAAGAAATAAATACAAGGAATGCAAAAGTTCAAATATTAAATGTAAACAAAAACCAAATGAGATCCTTAAAATTGTGAAATTAATTAGTTTGTAAGATGTTTATAAAATTGTAATTGTTTAATTGTTATAAAGTTTAAATTGGTTAGTAATTACAAAAAGGTAAACCTCGGGAAACGTGATTGCCTACATCACGAGATTATGACAATCGGATGTCGCAAATAATTTCTAACCTGAAACAAAAACAATAGGTATTACTGAAATGACATATGAAATTTAGGACAAATAAGAAAAAAATAGATACTTACAAATAGAGATTTTGATCAAGTGGTGATGTTTTTATGGTATCCAAGAAAAACGAAAAAACAAAAGAGAGCTCTCCAAAATGTTGAAAAGCGGGCAGGCGTGTTAATTTGGCCTCCGACGTAATTAATTATAAAATTTGGAGAACCAAAAAAGGTGAAATTTGATTAATCACGTTATCAGACGTGCATATTGAGTATAAAAAGGTAAAAATTACTTACCAGTGTAAACAAATTAAAAAGTGTAATTAGCACGTGGAAATTGTGAAGTTATTGGAGATTGGATTTATATTCAAACATAAAATCGATAGCACGAGATCACCATAAAAATTGCTGGATCTAGAAGAGAGGTTTTATACGCTTGGATATGAACATAGGCCTGATTAATACCAACAGACTGGTAAGCGAAATAAAAAAAACTATTTTTCTTAAAACGAAATACGGGGTGTAAACGCGGAGTGCGGCACTTACACGACGTTACATATTAGATTTAAATTGTGGGGTAATTTTAATTACAAAACATTTATTTTTTTCTTTTCTATGTCTTTATTGATATTTGTTTATTAAAATACATAACATTTTTGTGCAAACTGGATCATTATTTGGGAATTTTTGTATTCCCGATTTGTTCGTTCACAGGATAAGATTAGGAGAAAATTTCCTACAGGACCTACTCTTAAAGTAAGAAGTGTTATGCAAATCGAACCAGTGTTAGCCGTGGCAAAGTTAATTTTATTTAATAGTACAATTTTCCGACAACAGAAAATCAGTTTATTTGTACAGGTAATAAGAATTGCTATTGACGAGGTGAGATCCGGCCTCCTCATAGTAATATGTATGACATACATTTATACCGTCTTTTATTTCCCTCACTGAGGGGTATTTTATTATAAGCTTTCAGGTTATAAGTTCGCAACCACAACCAGCGACCCTCGCTTACCGACGCACAGTGGGGCAAGAGAGCTAAAACGTGCTATTAAATCAAATACCATTCGAATGGATTTCTAAGTTGGATATATACTTTCAGGGTTGTTAGTAGTATTTAAAAAATCGATAGATACAATTTTATCATATTCTTTAACCGAAAAACAGCTTATTTGGTTTAGCAACAAAATTTTTTTTAGATCGCCCTGTATGAACTGCTTCCAAAAATAAACAAAATTGCATCTAGTGAAGCGATTATAGAATAAATTATATCTAAATAAAATTTTTTCTTTCGTGTTTTTGAAATTCCCTTTATTAAAAATAATATAAAAATAAAATATTATTAATTTTTTATTAATTAACGTTACCGAAAACGAAATTAATCTACAAAATCTCCGAATATGTTATCATCATAATCCTCATCATCTTCACTGTTATCATAATCATGATATCAACCAGTTCTCTGTTCTTGATCAACATTTCTCCTATATAATATAATAAATTAATAACTAATTAATAATAAACCTTTGCAAAAATATACTCGTTTCTTATAATAAATTATTATATATTATATTATAAATTTTTTTGGACCACCCTGTATGAATTGCTTCCGAAAATAAACAAAATTGTATCTAGCGAAGAGATTTGTAAAATTTGGTACAATGTTTAAACGCGACTGTTTTCTTATACTCGATACCCATTAGGGAAAAAAAATCAAAGCTCAATATGCTTTAAAACGTAATCAAAAAGCCCAAAAACTAATTAAACTTCAGATTTCAACAATACCGTTCCGTAGCGTACTTTTATAAATTACATGCTCTTTTTAGTACAAGTTTAGAATTACTAAAATGTCACAATATACTTCAATTTTAAAGTTTCAAACTAAATATTTCAATTCTTAAAAATGCTTCCGGTAGAGAAAAATCGCGCTAATCCGGGTCACAGAGGGCCCACCGAAAATTTAGTAGTGTTCTAGTGTGCGTGGGTTAGTGGTGTATTCATACATTATGGAGAGGAATCTCTAAATTGTATTTAATTTTTTCATTTAATAGCAAGTTATAGCTCTCTTGTCCCACTGTGCGACGTGACCATCTAAAAGCTAGTTTTAAACCAAGATCAGGGCTCCCACGTTGTAAAGTGGAGTTGATCACTTCACGTGGAGGATTCTTTCTGAACTCGTTAGGTACCCTCTCATTAGGGGTATTGAGGGAGGAAACAAATCTGACATGTGAAGCATCTGCGTTAAAAATTTAACACTAATCTAACAATTCTTTCGGCGCATTATGTGAAGGCGTTTAAAAAAGTTTTGGAAAATGAAAAATTGTTTTCACATAGCGCTTATATTCGCCAAATAAAACGGAAAGTGTTCAATAAAATTTTTCGAAAAACCAACTCGTTTCGCTTAAAATAGCGCGCAAATATTTATATGCAAAATGGGTCCGATTTAAAATCGAAATTTTTCAAAATTTGCGTTTTTGCAATTTGTCACCTTAATTGACGTCCCACGAAAAAAAGTATACTTTTCGAAAATTTGGCGCTCGAAAAATGCCATCCGTAACCGATTCTAAAATTAAAAATTCTTTCATAGTAGTCCCGCCAGAACGGCATTAAGGTCGAAATTTTTTAAACGGCTATAGCGTCCTTATTTACAAACGGATTTTTAATTTTCCGCCGGCAGTGAAAGCAAATCCCGGAGCTAAGCAAATTTACCTCGTATAAATATTAATTTGTGACGCGTTTCGATCACAAACGATCTTCTTCGGACATGCTGCATTTATTAATTTCTAAAGACCTCTTAAAAACTGAATTACAAATAATGTCCCTCTTTCGGCACAAATTCCCACCACTGCAATTGCACCAATAGCTCATGCTTATCCCCATTTACTAAATTAATAATGTTTTCCAAATTCAAAAACATTTGATTGTATATTGATCGAATTTACAATAAATTATAACAAATGTCAAAAAAGCACTTCAATCAATGTAACCACAACGTTTTAGATTTCTCAAATTTAATTTTTTGTAAATTTAAACTACATGGCGGGCAATATGTAATTAAATGTCATCAAAATTGGATTAAGGTACTTATAATTATAAATGAGGACGGCACTGTAAATAATTGACAGACGTCAATAAAATTGATAACCAAAGAAAAATTATGGCGCAGCATTATTGCGTCCACAATAGTACGGTACCTCTTTCGAGAAAACCAAAGCTTAATCTTCAAAGTTGTGTTGCGTGTATATAATAATTTGTATTTCCCGGCAGTATAAAATAATAGTTGTATATTTATGTACATAGTAGAAGTTGGTAGTACCCAAGATGGCCGAAGCAATGAAAAATGCGTAATGTTAATTATAAAATAAAGAATTGCTTAAGCTTAAGAATATGACTCGAGTGCTACTCTTGGAAGACGTACAAATTATGGAAAACAATGGTAATTTTTTGGAATCTCAATATAATTCGAGTAGCAGTTATGAAGTCAAACAAGAAGAGTTGGAAGATGTGAAATTTAGTGTAGAAGATTTACATCATTCAATTGACATTAAAGAAGAAGACGATATTGAAAAATTAACACAGAACGAAGACAGTCCAAATTTCTTAGAGTGTGCAGTTTGTGGGTATAAAAATACATGTAAGCAAGCATTAACAGTGCATTTAAGAACTCATCGTTCTTCCTTTGCTTGTGCAATTTGTCAATATAAATTTGTTCGAAAATTGAGTTTAGAAAAACACTTAAGAACTCATACCAGTGAGAAACAATTTAGTTGTAAAGTTTGTGACTATAAATGTTCATATAGATCAAAATTAAAACAGCATTTAAAAATTCATACCGGTGAGAAACCGTTTAATTGTGAAATTTGTGACTTTAAATGTTCACAAAGTTCTTATTTGAGACGTCATTTAAAAACTCATAGTGACGAGAAACCATTTAGTTGTGACATTTGCGAATTTAAATGTATAGAAAGTTGGAACTTACGAATGCATTTAAAAACTCATACCGGCGAGAAACCATTTGCTTGTCCCATTTGTAACTATAAACGTTCGCGAAGTTCAAATTTAAAACTGCATTTACGAACTCATTCCGGCGAGAAACCTTTTAATTGTGAAATTTGTGACTATAAATGTGCCAGGCGATCCTATTTGACACGTCATTTAATAACTCATTTCGGCGACAAACCTTTTAATTGTGAAATTTGTGGCCATAAATATTCGCATAGTTCAGTATTAAAAAGGCATTTAAAAACTCATAACGGCTAGAAATGTTTTAGTTGTGTAATTTGTAACTACATATAAAAAATTGTTAATTGATAATTACAAATTAATCAAATGTTACGATTTTGGCAAGGAATTAAATTTTCAAGCAAAGATCAATCCCACTTTGAAATTAAAATTAATACTGCCCCCAACTTGAGCTCAATAGGACCGCGTCGACCTAATGAAACTTACGCGTTCCATATGCTAAATTATAAAATCGAATTTGCTCTTCGCCATATCAATTTAACACAAATGATGACCAAAGTATAAAATGCTAGACATCCAAGTTTAAGAATAAACTCGAAATTCTGGTATAAAAATATAACTTGGATTTCCTTATGCCACCCGTTTAATTATTATAAAACCCCATATAATTTATTACAATTATAAGAATTTGTAACAATAAAAACTTGTACAAAAATATGTTTCCTTTATTTAATACCGGAGTCAATTTTGTCTGTTCCTCCATTATCAAACCAAAGCGTACTCACTGTGGCGTTACCTGAGGAAAAAAGTTTATTTTTTTTATTAGATTTGTAATGATATAGACCTACTTTAAATATCGCGCCAGCGAATTATGAGCATGACAACACTGCGGAAAAATACAGTTGACAATGTAGCGAAGAACGACCAATGAAAGACGAGTTATAGTGGGGGCAAGCGACGCTATGAAGAAGCGAGAAGACTACGCTGGGGTTGGTCGACAAGAGTGGTTGTTGTGTCGAGTCATTGTGAAATTATTTAATGTTACATTTTCATTTATGTGTAAGTTTTGTTAGCTATTTACAATAAGGTAAATATTATTTGTATTTTTTGTTTCAAAGTGGGTAAACTCGTCACTTCCAAATTCGGTAACGTAATTTACTGCATATTATTAAGATACATATTACTATGAGATGGCTGGGTAAATGCCACGTCTATAGTAATTTTTTTTATTTAATAAGATGATTGAAATTTTTATTATTTTTTTAATTGAATTTTGAATTGACTTTTCCTCGGCTAGCTCTTTAAATTTTTTATCGCACGAAATCCCTTACCTGCAGTTGTCGGTTCACCTGCTTGTTGGATTCTCTCTTTATCTTACCCTGAAAATGAATCTTTTTCCGGAATGCAAAGATCCCAAAATGATAGGCGTAGGTATTTAACACAAATTTTATTATCATATAAAATTGACCCAAAATTTATGAACATTTACAAATCTTATTCTACGAATTCTTAATATTTACTTAAATCTACCCCAATTGTTTTATTCCCGAAGTATTTTTTATATATTCGAACACGCGGCACTTTATGAAATTACTGAATAAGTGGGTGCTTGCCCTTAAATGTTTATTATTCCTCGCGCCAACTTCATGCGTACGCCACTCGACCAATTCTATTATCACGTGCTCACTTTATTTGTTTCAACAATTTTTACCACCAATCTCATCTGCAATACCCAAGCTCTCAATTACACTAGGTAAGTGCTGTATTTTATTATTTTTGCACTTAATTTCTTCTTCGCCCGTTCTTTTATAACTCTTTACTTTTAGGTTTCAACACTAGTTCGGTTGATTTACTTATCAATCGATAAATTTACGGAGCACTAAAATTCGCGTGCTACGCGTCTCGTCTCTTTAGTGAGAACTTTTTGTTTACCTTCCCACATCACTAAGGTTATTTTGTATATGATATTTAATTAATAATTTCAATTACCTGTTGAATCACGACAATATGTATTTAATGTTAATCAGATTACCAGAAAGAGCCTGCCAGGCAGTCCTCCGTTCGCCAGTGATGCCATTAATTTAAATTAATCTCGTTGCGTATAGCGTCGGGTTTGATGACAATAAGCTTGATCCATGCACCCTCTTAGTGATGGGAATCTGATTAAATTTGGTGTTCCGTTTTGTAAAATAAGTGCTTGTAACGCTTTTTTTTTGGAAGGGTCGAATTACCGACTTTCACTTTTGTATAACACAAGTCAGGTAGTGACGGCCAACAAAGGAAATATTTGCTTTGTTTGAAATTTTTTTGAATAACATGGCGATTGCATCTTAGCTGATAACAGACAATCAACCGATTCGCCAATGTCTAATAAAAAAACTTTTATTCAAAACTTTTTTATTCATTAATATATGCAGCACAAAAAAATAAAGTACAATACAATACATTTTAATTAACGCCGTCATCAGTTGGAGTCCTTTCTTCGTCGCACCGTCAATTAATTATTATGCAGTTTTTAATTATTAGGATATTCAATTGGAATGTATATTTCGCCAAACATCGAAAAAGACGCAATGTCGACTTTCAAGTACAGTAGGTGAATATCGTGTATAACTTTACTCTGTTTACGGAGTCAAAAGCCTGCTTAAAGTCAATGAACAGCAGATGCAGCTCCATGTTGTGTTCACAGAACTTATGTGTTATCTGTTTCATGGTGTGTATCGCATCCACTGTCGACTTCCCCGCTCTAAACCCGTATTGGTACTCGCCAATTGTCTTCACAGTATGTTCCTTTAGTCTTCCCAGTATCAAGGATGGCAGTATCTTATATATCATTGGCAGCAGCGCTATTCCCTGATAGTTGTCGCATTCTTCTATTTTGCCATTCTCATATACCGGCACTCTTTGACCTATTTCCCACTCCTTCGGAATCCTTTCATCCTTCCAAACTCTTTCCATTAGCTCATGTATTCTTCTTTTTAGAATATCTCCTCCAGTTTTTACCATCTCCATACAAATTCCATCGTATCCAGGTGTTTTTCCATTCTTAGCCTTTCTTATCACATTAGTCACTTCCTGGTACGTTGGAGCTGTCGCCATCTTGTCATAGTCTTTATCTGAATCTTTTTCTACTTCTTTGTTCAATAACAATTGGAAATGCTTCTTCCATATTTCCTTAATCTCTCGCTCGTCGCTTTCTATCTTTCCTTCTCTGGTCTTCATCATTGCTCTAGTTCTTAGTCCATGATTCTTTTTTTGTTCTTTTATCTGCTTGTAAAACTTTCTCATGTTGTTTGTATTGTTACTCTGTTCGAGTTCTTCCATTGCGTCCTTTATCCACTTGTTCTTCTTTTGCTTGCAAATTTTGAAGACCTCTTTACTCCTTTTTCTATATAGTTCGAGATTTCTTGGGTTACTTGTTCTTAACCATAATTTTCTTTCATTTCTCTTCAGATCTATTTTTTCTTCGCACTCTTTGTCAAACCATGATTTATTCTTTCTAATTTGTTTACGTCCAATTGTTTTTTCTGCTGCTGTCTTCAATCCCTCTTTTATGTTATCCCACTCTTCATCAACATTACTGCCTCTTCTCCCATCTTTCATTGCTTTACTAATTTCATCTAAGTATCTCTCTCTTGTTAGTTCGTTTCTAAAACCTATATTCCATCTTTTCCCTATGGTGTTTTGTTTATTATAATTTATCGTTTTTTGTCTCATTTTCGCCACCACCAAGAAATGGTTAGAACCTATATCTGCCCCTCTGTACGATCTGACATCTCTTATAACGGTTGCTCTTCTCATATTCGTCGCTATAGGGTCGATCTGACTTCCCTCAGTATTCTTTCCTCCAGGTTTTGTCCACGTTATCTTATGCAACTCCTTGTGATTAAATCTTGTACTACTAATTCTTTCTCTTGTTAGTTCGTTTCTAAAACCTTCTATATTCCGTCTTTTCCCTATGGTGTTTTGTTTATTATAATTTATCGTTTTTTTGTCTCATTTTCTCCACCACCAAAAAAATGGTCCGAACTTATATCTGCCCCTCTGTACGATCTGACATCTCTTATAACGGTTGCTCTTCTCATATTCGTCGCTATATGGTCGATCTAACCTCCCTCATTATTCTTTCCTCCAGGTTTTGTCCACGTTATCTTATGCAACTCCTTGTGATTAAATCTTGTACTACTAATTGTTAGTCTCGTTAAGGTTGCTAGGTTACAAAAACGCATACCGTTGTTGTTAGTCGCGTCGTGTACTGTGTACTTTCCAGCCACCTCGCTTACGTAGTCTTCCTTATCTATTTGCGCATTAAAATCTCCCATCAATACTAGTGTGTCATTTTTCTGTGTTTTTTCGACTTCTTTCTCTAATTGGGTGTATAGACTGTCCTTCTCTTCGTCGCATTTGTCTTCAGTGTGTGCATAGACATTTATAATCGATATATTTGTTGGGTTCTTTTTAACCGGGGATTTTAACGTCTTTCTACTCTTTTGGAATATTTGCGTCTCGTCAGGATTTAATTCAGAAAATTTCGGCTCGCTCTGTCCTTCCTCTCTTTGTGTATTCCATTGTAGATGAGCAGCTGTCGGATCTTTTTCGGTCAGTATAATAACTCTTATTCATTTGGTCGGTACTTGGATGGTTTTTCGCCTCTTTATTTTCTTGCGTTAGGTGATCTTTAATCGTTTTCCGTTTGTGATTTCTATTATTCTACATCACGCTTGCGACAGCACGAGCGCCCAGGTCGACCCTTAGGAAGCACCCGCACTACAGCGACGTGTCCCGTTAAATGGTTTCACACCAATCGTTTTACTCAAGATTACAGCAATTATATCTGCTTCGGATAGCCTCTTCCGCCTATGAATGGACTGTAACTATCACGTTAAGTATGCTCTCAAAGTAGTATACCACTAAATCTAACTTTTTCTCTTCCTTTTCTATCGTTAATATATATAAAGCTCACCGTGACACTCACTCACTGACTTACCATTTATAGGGCATATCTACGGACGTTGTGGAGAGTTGAAATTTTGCATACCCGTGTGGTTTTACGAGGATTGAACGGGAAACTTGTCCGTTTTTAAATGGGACGTTACGGAGGGGGTCAAGTGGCGGTTCAAAGTGGTCGAAAAAATTTTAAAATTCAAAATTCAGAAAGTTGAAATTTTGCAGGCAGCCCCGGGCGGCGGTCGAGGGGGCGAAACCATTTTTTTTTTCGAAATTTTTTCCGAACGCTCGGCAAAACGGTTCTGCTCGGTTTTTCGTATTTATGTATCCTCCTCCGGAGTTTTCGTCCGATCGAACTCAAATTTTCGAGAGGGGTGGGGGCGGCGAAACCGAACAATCGGTAGCTCCAAATTTTCGAAATTTTTTCCTGTTTCCTTTTGAGGGGTGGTCAAAAATGTAATAGTTTTTTGCGCCTGGCTCGCTTATTTTCGGATTAAAGTTTCGATTTTTTGGTCTCATTTGGATCCGCCCGAATTTAGATTTGCATATATCTGCAAAAAAAACCGTAGGTCATAGATCGATTACGACCGCTAAGCGAGACGACGATTTTAATTAAATTTATTTTGATGTCTTTTGCGCTACGCCGGACGGCGTCGACCGGATCACGAAAAAAAATACACCGTCGTCGAGCCGACCGTATGCCCGACAAATTTTGTAGAAATACTTTTTCTCGAAAAATGGACCGGTTTCGAGTAATCGTGATATACAAATTAAAAAACGGCAAATTTTAAAAATTCATTAAATTTCAATTAAAGTAAAATTAAAATCGGTAAAATCGATCGGTCTAAGCTAATGAAATTTTGACGGAGCAAAAATGTGGAGGCCGCAGGCCGACCCGTGTTCCTAAAAGCAAGTGGGAGGCCGTAGGCCGACCCGTATCCATAAAGGCAAGCGGGAGGCCGAAGGCCGACCCGTGTACACTTATAAGCAAGTTGGAGGCTGACCCGTACTCTAAACTACGGGGGGAGGCCGAAGGCCGACTCGTGTTCGTTTCATCGTTGTCGAGAAGCCAAAGCCGGACCAAACAAACTCAAGTCATGCAGGTACGCCGACAACTTTCAATTGATTTTTTTGATCGAGGAAGAATAATTTTCCAACAAGTTTTGCATCAAAAATTATTAAAATTGCTCGCCAAACCCGATTCCGACGTTAAAATTTTATATAAAAAAAAAACTTTTGCTATTCGATTTTGAAGGCTTGAACCCTTGAAAATTATTTTGGAAAATTACTTTTTCATTTTATAGCCGTACGGTGCGAGATACGAAAAAAAGCTAAAATGCAATTTCGTGCATCCCCGGAATCTGCCTCGGTTACCGGTAAAAAATTAAAAATCCTCCCGTAAATAAGGACCCTGTGGCCGTTTGAAGGATTCTAAAAATTTCCACCTTAATGCCGTCCTGGCGCGACGACCGCGAAAAAATTTTTAATTTCGAAAACGTTTTCGGGCGACATCTTTCGAGCCCCGCCTTTTCGAAATCAACACTTTTTTCGTCGGACGTCCGATAAGCCGGCAAATTGCGGAAATGCAAATTTCGAAAAATTTCAATCCTCGACCTTTTTGGTGGAGATTAAAATTTTGATTTTTGGGTCGCATCGCGACAGCCTCAAATTTGGATTCGCGTTTCCGCAAAACAATACGTAGGTCTTAGATAAAGTATTCGACAGGTAATTAAGTAAGTTGTCGCTTTTTTTTTAAGTCCACAAAAAATTATAAAAAATGTATTCTGACGTCATTACGACCATAGTATAGTTAAAATTTGATTGCATATGGCATCCCGCAAATTTCTAATTTTTTTGGGAAAATGACAATTTTAAAATTTTTCAATGCAAACATGTGATTTTATTGTTAAAATGAAAATATAAAATAAGTGCTTTTAAAAAATATGAGTTACCATGTTAAATTACAAATTAAATTTCGTAACTTTGATATCTCAAAATAATTTGTGTATTTTATCCAGTTAAAAATTTTTTTGCGTCAACATCTTTTTTATTAATATTCAATATAAAATGAAGTGGAATCTACTAAATGGGAAAGTAATGTGTTGTCACATAAGATTTTTTTTATATGCACTATGCACTTTCTAAATGGGAAAGTAATGTGTCGTCACATCAGATTTTTTTGTATGCACTGTTTGATTGATTTTGAAAGGATGTGGTTCCGTTGGGTTTCTTGTTGAAGCTATGCTTCTTATCGCACGGGTATCGCACGGGCAGTTAACTGAAAAAAATCGCACGTCACACCAAATTGTTAACGCAAATGTGTAACGCAATTTCGTCACACAAATTTCGACCATCGCTTTCAAATTTCGAACTTCCCTTCAAACACCATAACTCCGGAACCGAGAGGGCTAGGACCCTGGGAATAGTGGCTATGGATAGGGGGCGGAGGTGGCAACCGCCCCCGCCCCCACGCCACCCCACCGCCCCAACCGGTTTTTAGGGAAAATAGTTTTTTGACAAAACTAAAAAAATTAAAAACTCCCCCCCATTCTCCCTTTTCGTGGGTTGGCAAAAACCGTCGAAAAAATTTTCCCGTATTCTTATAAGCAAGTTGGAGGCCGAGGGCTGACCCGTATTCTTAAATGCCAGTGGGAGGCCGAAGGCCGACCCGACCCGTGTTCTCTAAAGCAAGTGGGAGGCCGAAGGCCGACTCCTATTCTTATAAGCACGTTGGAGGCCGAAGGCCGACCCGTATACTTAAATGTCAGAGGGAGGACGAAGGCCGACCCGACCCGTGTTCTCTAAAGCAAGTGGGATGCCGACTCGTATTCTTATAAGGATGTTGGAGGCCGAAGGCCGACCCGTATTCTTATAAGCACGTTGGAGGCCGAAGGCCGACCCGTATTCTTAAATGCCAGTGGGAGGCCGACCCGACCCGTGTTCTCAAAAGCAAGTGGGAGCAAGCATAACTCCGGAACCGAGAGGGCTAGGACCCTGGGAATGGTGGCTATGGATGGGGGGCGGAGGTGGCAACCGCCCCCGACCCCACGCCGTCCCCGCCGCCAACCGGTTTTTAGGGAAAATAGTTTTTTGACAAAACTAAAAAAATTAAAAAATTTCCCCCCCTTTTCGTGGGTCGGCAAAAAACGTCGAAAAAATTTAAAAAATTTTTTACAAAAAGGCCGAACAACTGTGGCCTTCACGGATCTATTATGATCTTCCCCTGTGAGGCCGAAGGCCGAACAACTATGGCCTTCATGGATTTATTATGGTCCGCCCTGTGAAGCCAAAGGCCGAACAACTATGGCCTTCACGGATCTATTATGGTCCGCCCTGTAAGGCCGAGGCCGAACAACTATGGCCTTCACGGATTTATTATGGTCCGCCCTGTGAAGTCGAAGGCTGAACAACTATGGCCTTCACGGATCTATTATGGTCCTCCCTCTGTGAGGCCGAAGGCCGAACAACTATGGCCTTCACGGATCTATTATGGTCCTCCCCCTGTGAGACCAAAGGCCGAACAACTATGGCCTTCAAGGATCTATTATGGTTTGCTCTGTGCGTATTCTTTTCATTTTAACTTAGTCGAACATACTGAGCCTAATGTATTTCCCCACCTCATATTCTATTTTTTGTTGTGTGCCTTTTCTCTTTTTTCCGTTTTTGTTGATTAAATTTAGTTTATTTATGTGGTAATTAACGTTAAAAATATTTTTGAGTTAACATCTTTTTTATTAACCCTTCGTTAGGCGCGCGGTCTACGATCGTAGACCACGCATCTTTTAATCGCAATATGTCTTAACAGGGAGTGACTTCGCATGCAAGTCTTTTAGTAGCTGTTGATAATTGTATTTTTTATCGAATTAGTAGTATTTCAATACCGAAAATGGTATGTCATTAGCGTTATTTGGGTTGAAACCCGCCTGGTCTACGATTGTAGACCGCGCGCCTAACGACGTTACAGTTTTAATTTATAGAAATTTATATGAGAATTTATAAAAATTTTTAAAATTTAAAAATTTTTTTTTTCATATTATTGTGTAGTTTATAAAAAGTAGTTAGATATAAAAAAAAGTGTTCAGTTATTTTTTATTTTCCAAAAAAATGATATTTCCTATGTACCTGTTTAAATACATGTTCAAAACGTATATGTAGTTTCTTTTAACTTCACCTCTGACCTTGACTTCAATATTTATTAAATTTTTGCAAAATATGCTTAAAAATATAGAGAATTGTATCACACTTCTGGTTTTTAAAATTTCAAACTCAAAATGTCTATAAGTACAACAACTAGAATGGTCTACGAGTGTAGACCGCGCGCCTAAACTCGTAAGTAAAATACGCGCGCCTAACGAAGGGTTAATATTCAATATAAAATGAAGTGGAATCTACTAAATGGGAAAGTAATGTGTTGTCACATCAGATTTTTAACATATTTGACGGGAAAAACCGAAAAACGTTTTCTAGAACTCATAAAATTTAGAAGACAAAATATTTTTTCGCTTAATACGTCGAGGAGACAAATATAAATCGAAAATGTCTAATGAAATTTTCGCGAAAACCTTCGTTTGCGACGAAAATCCACATTTTCCCATATTTATAATTTTGCCCGAAATACCTTTGATTTCCTTTAGAAATTTAACTGAAAACACTCTCTCACAAATATTCAGCTCTCACTTTGATCATCAACAAAAAAATTCTTTTTCAACTTATCTTCAAAATTTCAACTTTAATTCAAATAAATTTACTTACTAAGGTGACACCAACATTTTTCAAAGGCAGCATTGTATCAATAAATTGCTCTATCATAAACATTATATTGATTTTTAAACAAGTTTACACATTCTAAACTCCATGTACAAAAAAATAGGTTGAAAATTAAGTAGGGGAAGTTTTTATACAAGTAAATATTTCACAAATACATCTTGAGATGCAGTTTTTATGCTTGAAGCTACAAAAGGATTTAAAACTTATTGACTTGATTTTCTTGTTAAAAAACTTGCCCTCTGTACAAATGAAATAAAATTGAATACAAAACAAGCTGACCAACTTACTATCGAATTACGTACAAAAATTTTTTGGAGTGAGCAGCTTATACTGTTCATTTTCACCTCCAGCTTCGAGAAGGAGGTAAATCAAATCCCAAGGTCGAATTTTGTTTTCCACTATTAAAAATCGTTCTTCATCTTTACCGTAGCTTCGTGTACGTAAATTTAGCTTCTTTGCAATCCTATAAAAGTAAACAATAATTAAAAGTAAAATATATTCTCGAAAAGGAAACTTACATATGAATTGCAGCTCTCTCTTCCTTGGTAAAATCTGGAGAAAAGGCAATGGAGTTATGATCTTGAGAAGCGGAATAGTTTTCCATCACTTTCCTGACTCCTTCTGTAATACTCTGAGTTCCAAACCCTTGCCGATTTATGTGAAAGTGTGGTTTAACAATGTCGGTACGACCCTGTTCTTGGCTACCCAATCCCTTACCAGACCACCCCATTTTGGCCATCATCTGAGCTCCAATTCCATTCATTACAGCACTTGATGGACCTTCTGAATCTGATGGAATTTCAATTTTCGGAAGATCTCGCGGATTTGTTTTTTTAACAATGGTAAAGCACACCTTTTGTAACTCGACTAAAGCTAAATCAGATAAACTTTTCTTTGCCTCGGGTAACGAATCGTATGAACCCTGTACTATCAATGTATCGCCAATTTTCAAATGATACTCCTTGCATATCTCTCCCAATTTACCGTTACCTTTAATAGTTTCTACCTTCATAGTGCAACCAATTTTATTCGCAGCACCGTGTAGAATCGACTGCACATTTTCTCGATCATGGCAGAACAAAATTAGGTTCCTTCCAATTCCAGGTTGGGATTGCACTTGTCGAACTAATTCATATTCAGGTCTCGACTTGACATACTTAATGCGGTTCTGATTATATCTTCTGTTACCTTTATAATTTCTTTTTCCTCGATAACTTTGATGGCCACCATTTTCGGAGTTATTTTGCCGATTATTGTGGTACGACATTTTATATACTTCCAAATGTTTATTCACAAATATCCAGAACCACAATACAATTTGCTGATCAGCCTTTGGTTGGTAAAATTGAGGTTATGATTTTCTCATTGTGTCAAGGTTACATTAATTTGTCACATAAGCAGTGGTTCTCAAAACTTTTTACTAATCAGGATCGGTTTTAAAAACTTTTTTGTTTACTACAAAATATTTTTTAACAAAACTGAACAAAAAATAGTATCGTGGTATGTTAAACACCGACCATCGCCTAATAGTCCAGGCAACGAAGCCGAAAAATTGACTCAAGCTTGCAAAAAATCCGGGCAAGCTGAATTTTGGCAGAGATGAACATTGGAGTGCTCTAATGAACCTCCCGAAAGTCCCATAAAATCCCACGCCGGCGTTCCCCACAATCGGGGGTTTTAGCTCCCCCAACGCGATTTTTTGCCGATAATTCGCTTATTTATACTTGTATGAAAAATTATGATCACGCCATAATTGAAGAGCATAAAATTCTCTATAAAATAGGTTTTTTTCATATTTTTCCATGGCACATTAATACTTACATTATTGACCGAAAACACGATCCACCCTTAAAATGGCACAATATTGATTCGTTGCAGGGAGAGAAATGTTTTGGGGCACGGGAAATGCTTTTAATAATAAATTAATTGAAATTGTGGCCAAGGTTGGAAAATGAAGAGAAAAATAAATTTTTTCAAAATTTACCCAAGTTATAGTATCTTCCAAGTAACGACACCGAAATTTTGGTTTGAGCTTACAGAAGGTCCGGGCAAGCTGAAATTTGGCAAAGATGTACTATATTGAAGTGTTGTAATAAACCCCCAAAATGTCTCATAAAAATCCCAAGTCGGCGTTCCCCCAAATGAGGATTTCAGCCCCCTAGGTGGTGCGGTTTTCGTCTATAGCTCACGTCTTTTTACTTTTACGAAAAATTACCATTAAACAAAGTTTAATTTGCCTACCTATTACAGTATGTATTGTAGTACTACCTACTGCAGCGCCACAAGTTATAGAGAATTTTATGTTCGTCAACTTTGCTTAATGGTAATTTTTCGTAAAAGTAAAAATACGTGAGCTATTTATAGGTGAAACACCGCACTTAGGGGGCTAAAATCCTCATAGGAGAGAACGCCGGCTTGGGATTTTTATGAGACATTTTGGGGGTTTATTAGAACACTTCAATATACATCTTTGTCAAATTTCAGCTTGCCCGGAACTTCTGCAAGCTCAAACTAAAATTTCGGTTTCGTAACTTGGAAGATACTATAACTTGGGCAAATTTTGAAAAAATCTACTTTTTTCTTCATTTTCCAACCTTGGCCACAATTTCAATTAATTTATTATTAAAAGCATTTCCCGTGCCCGAAAACATTTCTCTCCCTGCAACTAATCAATATTGTGCCATTTTAAGGGTGGGTCGTGTTTTCGGTCAATAATTTAAGTATTAGTATGCCATGGAAAAATATGAAAAAAAAACTATTTCATAGAGCATTTTATGCTCTTCAATTATGGTCTGAGCATAATTTTTCATACAAGCATAAATAAGCGAGTTATCGGCAAAAAATCGCGTTGGGGGAGCTAAAACCCCCGATTGTGGGGGACGCCGGCGTGGGATTTTATGGGACTTTTAGGGGGTTCATTAGAACACTCCAATGTACATTTCTGCCAAAATTCAGCTTGCCCGGATTTTTTTCAAACTAAAAACCTTCCTTGCCTGGACTATAACGAATACGTGGACTTGTACGAATTTTTTTCAGAGATAAGAGTTGCTTATTATTTTAGTGCGCTTCTAGCTGTTTACGTTAAACTTGGAAAAAAATTTGCATGAGCGCAACAGATCCGTAAAAATACGGATCTAGATTGTGAACCGAATTTTGATCTGAACCAAATCTAGTTCACGATAAACTATTTGAGAAATAGTTTATCTTTTTATTTTCGGTTAAGCGATTGGTGGTCGGTATACGGCTAGCTATGTTTTGTTAGCGGAGGCAGGGTCGTAGGTAGGCTGCAATGCCTTACGAGAAATGCTTACTTTAAAAAATAAAAATGCAGATGTAAAATTAACAATTTTAATAAAATAATTGTATGAATCAATTACAACAATGAACACACACAGTTTTAAATTAGTCAAACAGATGAACGTTTGCAAAAACAAATATTGACGAACTGATAAATACAGTTTGTTACACCAAGTGATCCAATACAATTTAAAGTGACTAAAATAACCACCTAATGTTTCGCTAAGTCGAAAAGAAATAAGAAAGATCGACTTACCAGTACTGATCTGTCTTACAATATAGATAACGACAACTGCTACTTCTTTTCTGAGCGAAACTGGTCGTAAAGCTTGAACTATCACAAAACACTTGGTGAGACTGTCTTCAGCTCCTTTGATGTTGAAATTGAACCGGACCTTGATGGAACCTTGGCCGTGAGAAAATAACCCGTAGTATTCGATTGAAAGGTAGGTAGGGGAAGGTGGGGCGGAATAGGGGTCGGGGCGGAACGGGGGATCAGGTTTATTTGCTGATAGTAGCACTGCAGTTCGCTGCAACTCTCTATACACCTTCATTATGCATCTGTGCAGTGATAAGAACGGTCGTTGTGAATTACCAAATGTTTCTCCTTTGTTAATTAAACACCTCCCTGAAATCTGTATAAAACTACAACTTTATGAATATTTGAAAACAAGGTAAGATATATTTCACATTACTTTTCGTTATTCCAATTTAGTCTACCGAATTAAACGTTGTTTAAAGTGTTAACATTTAACTTAACTTTTCACGTGTTAACATGTCTTGGAGAAGTAACATGGCTGTCGCTAACCTTGCGATGTTTGGTTTACCAACACTTAGGGTACAACGGGGTAGGGCAGAATGGGGTCCTACCCAGAAAACTGTTAACAAAATAGAAAAGAAAAAACACAGAAAATTGTTAACAAAATAGGAAAGAAAAAAAACACAGAAAATTGTTAACAAAAAACCACGGAAACAAAGCGTGGAATCAGATGAAGAAGACGATGCAACCTGTTTATATTGCAACGACTTATATTCAAAATCGAGTGAAGGCTGGATATTATGCATACAGTGTAAAAAATGGGCCCATAATTCCTGTGCCGGCATTGATACTGACGATGATGAATCACAACTCATCTGTGAACTTTGCCAGCCATAAAACATGATTTTGTTTCACCTTTTAATGAATACCCCGTTCTGCCCCACGTTTTTTTCAAACGTTTAAAATAAATACAAGTATTTTCATTATTTTAATTTTGAACATCGGAGATGTTAAACGAAATGTTAAATAAATTTATTCACACTATAATAGATTTTTAGCTCTTTATTTACACCTTCAAATACTGTCCCAACCACATCGACCCCCGTTCTGCCCCACCTTCTCCTACTCCAAATGCACTCCGTCTTGTAACAAATTACTAGGCGTTCCGAACTAATTGAATGCATAAACCAAATCTTCGATAATGGACAATCCGAAAGTTGCAAAGTTTTACTGATGCAATAGATGATTACTTTATGGTTGACAAAAGGTAGCGTACTCCATACAACCAAATTACAACGTGATATGTTGAACTCGCCACGTGGCGTGGGTAACAAAAGATAACTATAAAAAATTGAAGTTCACGACTGCTTCTAAATCAGTAATTAATTACGAGCAGCTTCGAGAGAAACACGAACATACTCTTCCAATGACTAATTGAAATCGTAGTTCAAAACGGACAAATAATAATTAATAATATTATCCAAAAATTGGTCTTTTCCAAAATGTCGACCTACAACGTACGTCTCTCGAACAGAACTCAAGCGCGCCGGGCCGTCAGACTTGACGCAAGCGCGGATCTAATACTAAGCGGCTCTTTAAAAAGTTAGCATTAAATGTACAGAGTAAAACGTAAGTGACGGGTTCTAAAAACCGTCACAATTTTTCATGTTTAGCCCAAGTAACCATTGTCAAAACCGCCGGTAGGGTCTAATGGAGCGTAGCGGAAGGCCCGTAGGTAGGTTTTGACAATGGAACAACTTTCAAATCGAATGCACCCCTAAAAAATCTAAAATTACACCAAATTTATGGTGGGCGTAGCCGACACTTTTCCGTTAATAAACGGGTAGTTTTCGATTTTTTTGCTAATATTTATTACTAAATCTACTAATCACACTCCCAGCTTTCCGAATCTCAAAGAAAATATAAATTTCCGGGAGAAAAATTTTCACTCATTTTGATCGCGTACGGCCCTCTATGGGTACGGCTAATGCAGTAGGCGAGCCTGCTGCTGAGACTACGAAAGTTGACACGGTAGTTTGCTCATGCGCACGCGTATTTTTATGAACTTACCCTCTAATTTGGTCTAATTTAAAAGTTTTTAGTTAACATAACCTATTTATGAATCTGTCAAACGTTTGATTCTATTTCCCGCTACTTACTGTTGTATGTTTATAACCTCTCGACAGACCAGAAATAAATCTTGCTATTTTTAGTGAAATTATTGTGCTTGTTCTATTTTTATATTTATTGCGATGTTCTGTTTATCAGATGGGGGGGGGTCTGATATAATTGGGTTTAATTTGTGGTAAAATACGCATTACTAGATATTCAAGTAAAGGACCATTATGACAGTTAGATAATTACACCTGAATCTTCTTGGTACTTCCGAATGATGAACTGCTTGCATCAACTCAATCTGAAATATAACAAACGTAATTTTGTATACACAAATATTTCGAGAAAGAATGTAAAAAAAGCAAAAGAAGGTTTATTTGTTTTATTTAAAGAAAATTTGGGAAGAAATTAAATAAAATTAATTTATTTGTAAAAGGGTAGGTAAACAATAATGAAACGTGTTTGCGTTTAAAAGAATTAGTGCGCGGGCTTACAGACAATTTTGGTGGGATGAGAAATGGATAAGGAAGCGTGTAAAGACTCACGGTGTGTCCGTCGAGACGCGAGGACGTATTTTTGGGAGAATGGAAGGATCCGCGGTACAGTACGGACGTGATTGTGAAGAAAGTTGAAATTTTGGAAAGAGTTGTAATAATTTTCTTGTTAAATTTTGAATTATCAGATGGCTATTGATGATTCATGAAGTATGTGAAGAGAAGAATTTATGAAAGTTTTCGATGAGTATTTTGAACGATATTTGGAAAATTTTGGAGACCGCTGATAAAAATTTTATGGTTACGTTTTTTGATAGTTATGTTTTTTCTTTCTGATTGGAAAATTATTGAAGATTATTTTATGGACTTACCTGAGCATTTATCCAATAAGACGAAGAAAATAAATCTATCATCAATCCTGTCTGGAGTTTTCATGGTATGGAAATTGGATCCAATCGTATAATCACATCCACGCTGACTTGTTCCACTACACATCGATGGGACACGACTGTATCGACTTCGGTAAGCAAAATTTGTGTCGACAAACTTTAATAACATCTAACAGTAGAAAATTAAAGTTCGCGCGTGAATTTAAATACGGGGGGATTTATAAACTTTTCTTTTATCATTTTTCTGTAAATTTAATTTGTTCCTATTTAATAAAAATCAGTCTTTTGTTTTTTAATGATTATATTTGTTTAATAAATTACAATATTTTGTTTACAAATAAGTACGTTTAATTTAATTTTATACAGCAGTGAAGACCAGAGTAAGCAGGTGTAAGATACAATAAGTTTATTTTATTTTCTTCAAAGGTTACTAAATAAAGGTAACTTATATGAGTATTTTAACCAAATAGATGAACCCAATTTACGACCCGTAATAACGAGTTTTCATGCAAGCTAGTCGGAGCATAGTTAAATTAAGTGCCATTAATTTTTCCCGCTATATAAATAAAAATCTTGAGTTTTACAGTAGCTAAACATGGCATTATATATTGTTTATAATGAATAAATAATAATTAAATGTGTTTAATTAATTATTTTATTTTATAGTTTAATTTTATCATAATTATGTTAGTTAGAAATAAATCGTTCCGTCAGTATGTAAAACATTTACTTATATTAACATGAAAACCTGTTAACTTCTGATTTCCAAACCATTGTTTAAATAAATTAACCTATGCTCAAATTCAGGGTCAGATTTATTTTGCATAGACGCATTTTTGGACAAAACCAGTTGCAAATTCAGAAACTTCGTATAAATGATATGCAGTGATAAAAATAAGTTACTCCAATAGAATTGGGGTTAATTTTCCACGTAAAGTTGTAAGTATAAATAACATGTTCAAAATAAGGTATAATTCAAATTATTTCTGGATATTTCACTTTGTTCAAATTTTGACATAGGTTATGTTAAAGAGAACTAAAAAATTTTAAGTTAGACTTAACTTTCGTAGTCTGCTGCATGTGACTTGTATCCCCTGGTATGAATATTGCTGATTTTCTGAGTTTTTCGATTCTTCGTTAATGTTTTACGCTGGCAACGGCGTCAGAGTCACATTCGGACTGAAAAAGCCCGAAAATAAAGGCGGTGTAACACTTGTGTAAATTTGCGTGTAGATTTACGTGTAAATTTACGTGTAAATTTCTACACCGTGTCAAACACGTAAATTTGCTTGTAAATTTTGTTGCAAATCTGCTAGCAAATTTTTTTGCGAGTGTGTTTGCCACTTGTGTAAAAATTTACACATAAATTTACAATTTGCACATGCGCGTTCTGGTCAATTGAAAATTCGATCGGTAAGTGGCTATAAGAAGTTTGTATGTATGTCTGGTCGCCTTGTGTTGTTTAATACTAAAAGAAACGTGATAATGGATTCAAATTGGCAATTAATGCCAATTCAAACTTTTACCAACTGACAAAAACACAACAAAAGAAAAAATAGACCACACCTTCGAATATTCTTCTGCGCAATTTTACACGTACAACTTGCGAGAAAATATAGAAATATTCCTACAAAATATTTACACGTAAATCTACACGCAAATTTACGCGTTTGACACTTGTGTAGATTTACACGTAAATCTACACGCAAATTTACACAAGTGTCACACCGCCTTAACGCCAATTTCTGTTACATTTTATGGGGGGGGGGGGCCAATTTTAACAATCGAAATATCGCCAAAAAAAACGTGTGAAATTCCATGTACCGCAAATTTTATTTGCTTAATCAACTATTCAGTTGAACTATTCAGCATCTCTAAGAAAATTTCAATTTTCGGTTGGATACGTGCCCTCGCCTATTTAATGATGTGATTTACAATAATAACCCCATTATGCCTTAGTAATACTTTTAAATCCCTCAGGTACACCATCGGCGCAATCTCTATGCTACCCTTAATGACCATCGGCGCAGTCTACATATTGCGATGATCCACGGCGATCAAGGAATCAATAGCAATTAACAAAATCGTTGATTAATAAGAACCACGAACGTGCATGAAACTTCACAGCCAAAAGAACGGTACATAAAATTAATTAAGATCGGGTATGAGAAATACATTTTAATAAAGAGATAAATACAAGGAATGCAAAAGTTCAAATATTAAATGTAAACAAAAACCAAATGAGATCCTTAAAATTGTGAAATTAATTAGTTTGTAAGATGTTTATAAAATTGTAATTGTTTAATTGTTATAAAGTTTAAATTAGTTAGTAATTGTTAAAGTAACGTCGTGCAAACAAAAAGGTAAACCTCAGGAAACGTGAGTGCCTACATCACGAGATTATGACAATCGGGTGTCGCAAATAATTTCTAACCTGAAACAAAAACAATAGGTATTAGTGAAATGACATGAAATTTAGGACAAATAAGAAAAAAATAGATACTTACAAATAGAGATTTTGATCAAGTTGTGATGTTTTTATGGTATCCAAGAAAAACGAAAAAACAAAAGAGAGTTCTCCAAAAATGTTGAAAAGCGGGCAGGCGTGTTAATTTGGCTCCCGACTTAATTAATTATAAAATTTGCGAAAGTACAAATTTGGAGAACCTAAAAAGTGCAAATTGATTGATCACGTTATCAGACGTGCATATTGAGTATAAAAAGGTAAAAATTACTTACCAGTGTAAACAAATTAAAAAGTGTAATTAGCACGTGGAGGTGGTGAAGGTGGGATTAGCAAAGGGGTGTATGGGGATACGCTGGAGAGGTAGTACCTTTTATTCGAGACGGTCACACCGAGCGCTATATGCGGGAGGTGGTCCCGGATAACTGGTCCTCACAGGGTACCCAACTCTCACTTATGGCTCCTCGTGCCACACCCCGGACAACTACGTTGACCCGTAGGCGAAACTAAGTGAGGGTTACCAGATATGGTAAATAGTAGCGTCTGATTCCAGAGGAACGGCTACAAACAGCGTCTGTTCCATATTGGGCGGCTGATATAAATATGCAGAAGGACGTGGGGCCCCACTGCATAAAAAATGCCCCTTGTATACCTAATGATGCTGAATAATGAAATTTTGAGTTTGCCGAGCGGCCCGGCTGGCGACCGGCGCCTCTCGGTTCCCGGGACTGGAGGTGTGAAATGGGCGACCGGCCACGTTGAGGTGACAGCCAGGCTTCACGCGGAAACTATGCGACTGGTTGACAGAAAACGAAAACAACCCTTGAAGATCGAAGGCAAACGAGGTCTCGGAAGAAAAAGACAGTCATGGCTGAAAAATCTGAGGCAATGGTTCGATATTCGGGACGCCGCAACATTAATAAGACTCGCGAAGAACAAAGAAGAGTACAGCATCATGGTAGCCAACCTCCTATGAGGAGACGGCACTCTAAGAAGAAGAAGCACGTGGAAATTGTGAAGTTATTGGAGATTGGATTTATATTCAAACATAAAATCGATAGCACGAGATCACCATAAAAATTGCTGGATCTAGAAGAGAGGTTATGTACGCTTGGATATGAACATAGGCCTGATTAATACCAACAGACTGGTAAGCGAAATAAAAAAAACTATTTTTCTTAAAACGAAATACGGGGTGTAAACGCGGATTGCGGCACTTACACGACGTTACATATTAGATTTAAATTGTGGGGTAATTTTAATTACAAAACATTTATTTATTTTTTTCTATGTCTTTATTGATAATTTGTTTATTAAAATACATAACATTTTTGTGCAAACTGGATCATTATTTAGGACTTTTCGGCGCAGCCGAATCGGCGCGACTTTTTCGGCGCAGCCGTTTCGACGCCAACCCTGTTCGGCGCAATCCCTTTCGGCGCGAAGCCCTTTCGGCGCGAAGGGCTTTCGGTGCGAAGGGCTTTCGGTGCGAAGCCCTTTCGGCGCGAAGCCCTCTCGGCGCGAAACCCTCGGCGACAACTGTTTCGGTGCCGGTTTATTCGGCGCGAAGCTCATTCGGCGCGACGCTCATTCGGCGCGAGGATCAATCGGCGTGAGGCTTATTCGGTGTAAGGTTTATTCAGAGCAGATTTGGTGCTATTTATTTACGTAAAGTTAAATCTTCCGCAAAGAGGTGGAACTTCCACGAAGAGGTGGATCTGCCGTTAGGTTAGTGTTAGTTTTTGATATTTCTTTAGAAAACTAATTAAAAACAAATAAATCTTCACGTAAAGTTAAATCTTCCGCAAAGAGGTGGATCTTCCGCGAAGAGGTGGATCTGCCGTTAGGTTAGTGTTAGTTTTTGATATTTCTTTAGAAAACTAATTATAAACAAATTAATCTTCAGGTAAAGTTAAATCTTCCGCAAAGAGGTGGATCTTCCGCGAAGAGGTGGATCTGCCGTTAGGTTAGTGTTAGTTTTTGATATTTCTTTAGAAAACTAATTATAAACAAATTAATCTTCAGGTAAAGTTAAATCTTCCGCAAAGAGGTGGATCTTCCGCGAAGAGGTGGATCTGCCGTTAGGTTAGTGTTAGTTTTTGATATTTAGTTAGAAAACCAATTAAAAACAAATAAATCTTCACGTAAAGTTAAATCTGCCGCAAGGAGGTGGATCTTCCGCGAAGAGGTGGATCTTCCGCGAAGAGTTGGATCTGCCGTTAGGTTATTGTTAGTTTTTGAACATGAAGATTTCGCAGAGGAACAAAATAAAAATATTCGGAATGAAATGGATAAATAAGCTTTTCGCCAAAAATATTTGCATCGAAATGACGTGGGCCTTTGCGCCGAAAGTGGTATGGCGCCGAAAAAAACGTACGCCGCATAATAGTCATGCGCCGAATCGAACTCGCACCGAATCGGCTCTGCGCCGAATAGTACCTAATCCTACCCTGTACGTTCCAAAAATCGTTTTCCTTTTTCTGAGCTTTATACGTCTTAGTTTTTCCGATCTATTCCGAGGCTTTTGATTAGGTTTCATGGAATCGTAAATTATCTTATTTCAATCCAAACGTAAGATTGCGCTATTTATTTCACTTTCCCTATAAACATGGACCATAAAATACATTATTTACATGGACACATATTTAAGTTAGGTTAGTACCAACAACAGCTGTATTCTTTTTACCTATTTTAAGTGAGATTGTACTGAGATACTCAGTTGACTCAGTTAAAAGGGTGTTCTTTTGCCCGTTTTGACGAATGTACCGTGCCGTGCCGAATTGAATTTTAACTGAGAAAATTACCTGCTACCCTAACCCAAGTGATCTTGCTATTTCGAAGTGTTACAACTGAGACAAAGTAGGAAATAGCTCGGATTATTTTATTTTACTTATTTATTTTATCTTTTTTTTTTTTTTTTTTCTGCAGGGAAGGGGGAAACCTTCATAGGCACCACCCCATCAGGGATGGTAGTGTCAGATTCTAACTGACTAAAACCCCCTCCCCGACGACAGCGGGCTTTACCTTCTCGGCATTACTTCCGCTGTCGTCTGCGATCTTCCATGCTGCATCGATGATGCAGGCTCCCGATGACCTCCCGGTTTAGCACGAAAGTTTGTGTCCGGGAGGTCAGGCACTATCACTTGATTCTACTTTTCCAATTGAACCGGGCACACCGCTCGCCGCGATCCAAAACGTCTCACCGGGTCACCTAGTGGTCCGCAATCGTCAGTATAGGTGAAAGTCCACTCCTCATTAACTTAATAGGCGGAAATTCCGGCGAAAAAGTCAAGACCGAGCCGACCGTCATCCATACCGGAGACTCCGAGCCCCCAAGCGACCCTGCAAATCATATTAAATCACAGAGCGCGATGCGACCGGGTCATCTTGAAAAACTTGTGGTCGCTGGCAAAGTGCCAGTCCACTCGTCTTTATATTTGACGGCACTATTTTCGCGATCGTCCCCCTCTGGATTAGCACGAGAGTTTGTGTCCACAGAGGGTCTACGCGCTATCGTCGTACCGACACTAACCTACCCCGTCGAACGACCGTCACTACTCGACCCGACCCGACCCGCCGATTAATGTTAATTGCCGGTTTCAATAAGTTTCTATTTCATCTTTTTGGAAATTATGTAATTTGTAAAATAATTTGGTTGGTAGGTAAATTATTATATCATGGGTTGGTATTGTACATATTTTTGTTGTTCTTTTCACCTTATGTTTTTCTCACTTTGACTCAGTTAATCTCTGTTCAGCTCAGCTCACTTCGTCTCAGTTGCGTAACTGAGATGGAAATAAAACGGGTAAAAAGAATACGCCTAACATCAACAAAATACAAACACCACAGCGCTCTAACACCGTTCGGTTTGGAAAGCGCGTGACCGAGTTTTTCTCCAAACCGAACACCAAGTTTGCACTTTTTAATGTCAAACTTTCAAGGCGAAAAATTTTTAACAATTTATAAATGTAGCCGAAATGTTTATAAATGTAATAAAATTTATTAAAGTCTCTACCTAGTTTATGTTGCTACTGCGCCACCACTGCCCAGGTAACACAACTGGTGTAAAAGACGTCATTTGTACGTCATTATGACGTCGGCGACGTCATAATGACGTACAAATGACGTCATTTACACCAGTTGTGTTACCTGGGTGCTTCCTTACCAATGTTAATGGCTGCCGATTGCCGATGATGTTCACATGTAGTCGACCTCTTGTTGTGATAACGGTTTGAGTGCATTTGTTGTTCCATTCATCCATAAAATTAATCTGTATCGCTTAATCTATCTTCTAAGTAAGTTTTCATGTAATTATCCAATCTATTTCAGCTTTAGATAACTTTATTTTCAGATTCAGAAGTTTTGTTACGAGATAAACAAATTTTTAGGTTGGCCAGCAGAATTTCTTGAGCAGACTTCAAAAATTTCTTTTTACTGCTATTAGATGGCGCTAAAATCATACTCGCAATCGCCTCCGACTCATTCAATGTCGCCATTTTATAATTTTGTCTAGCAGTGATTTGTCAACTATAGCAGTAGTTTTCTAAATCGATAACATAAAATCAATATAATCAACGCCTTCAATTAAGAACAGTGATTTTGTACCTGTACAGTTACAGTGCTCCATCCTCCAAATGGAACCAGTTACCGATTTACTTGCAGCTCAAGTGCTACCTTCGGAAGAATCACAAATTGTAGTAAATGCCGATATATTTTTGGAAACTCCAAATAATTCAATTAGCAATTACGAAATTAAAAGAGAAGAGGTGGAAGATGTTAAATTTAATTTAGAAGATTTGCATCATTCCATTGATATTAAAGAAGAAACCGACACTACACAATTAACGCTGACCTGTTCAAATTTCTTTGAGTGTGCAATTTGTGGTTATAAATTTGCTCTTAAACAAACTTTAATACGTCATTTAAGTGCTCATAAGGTCAGGAAACCATTAGTATGTAATATTTGTAACCTTAAATGTGTAAGCAAATCAAAACTAGTAATACATGTAAGAACTCATACCGGCGAGAAAGTATTTAGTTGTGATGTTTGTGAGTATACTTTTGCACGGAAAGCGCACTTACAATCACATTTAAGAACTCATACCGGCGAAAAACCGTTTAATTGTGATATTTGTGAGTATACTTGTGCAGACAAATCAACCTTACGAAATCATTTAAAAATTCATACAGGCGAAAAACCGTTTAGTTGTCATATTTGTGAGTATACTGGTGCACGGAAATCAGGATTACAATTACATTTAAGAACTCATACTGGCGAGAAACCATTTAGTTGCCATATTTGTGAGTATACTTGTGCACGGAAATCACACTTGCAAAGACATTTAAGAACTCATACCGGCGAGAAACCAGTTAGTTGTCATCTTTGTGAGTATACTTGTGCACGGAAATCAAACTTACCAAGACATTTAAGAACTCATACTCAACCGTTCAGTTGTGATAGTTGTGCCTATAAAAGTGCAGAAAAATCGCAATTGAAAAGGCATTTAAAATCTCATATGGAGTAGTAACTGTAGATATATTGCTGTGATACTCGGCAAAAATTAAGTTTATTTTCACTTCCAAATAATTTTCCCTTCTTCATAACCCATCCACTTTCAATTAAATACTTTTTATTTACCTATTCAATTTATTCATAATATATTAAATTTACATAATTCTCAGAATTAAAAAATTATAGGCACCAATTATCTGACCCACGTCATTCACTTACATGGCACTGTTCTGCAATGTGCTTATCTTACATCCTTCAGTAGCGCTTCATTTAAATTAAAATATTTCTCTTCCTGGTGTAAATTTCCGAGTTCCGGAAGCCGGTAAACCTGTTTAGTCTACAAGAATCAAGATTAGAGTCATTACAAACCATAGATAGTTATTTAGTTTTAATATTATTATTATTAAAAATTACATACTGTTCTGAAGAGAATCCAATTAGTTTTTTTTTGTTGCTTAATGATAGAAGTCAAGTTATCGAGTAGAAGTCACGAATTAAAACCTGCCAAGAAAGCATTCAAACGTTCACTGCGCGTTCATTGTTTATCAAACTACGTCAGGTGACTAGCGGCAAAGATTGAACTACTACGACAGGACCGTATTCAGCCATTGTGTCTAATGTAAATTAATTTACCATTTCCCGATTATTTTAATTTAGTATATTGAGAATAATTAATTAGTAATGACCTGGTAAATTGTATTTTATTGTATAAAGTGTTCCAAATTACCATTAGAATAAATATTATTTTTTTAGAGTCTGACTTTTTTTTTGTTTTGTTTTATAATTTAGTTCCCCCCGTAAGTCTCCTACATTAGATAGGAGTGGCGCCCGCATCTTTAGAAAAGCGTAGAGAGAAGAGAAAATTAGATTTCGGTCATATAAGCCCCACGCTCCCGCAAAACCACCCGTAGTAGCATCTAAAGAACGACCCCTAGGTTTACTGGAGGCAATTTGAGTTGCTACATCCTTCAGTAGCGCTTCATTCAAATTAAAATATTTCTCTTCCAGTAAAAATTACAAATTTTGGGCTATGAAATACAGCGATAATTTAATGTTACAAGTTGCACATTTGGTGAGAATTTACGATCGAGTTATATGTTTTATGGCTAAAATATTTCAAACAATTTTCAATTCGATCGCAAGTCCACTCAAATATAAGCCTAAAGAAAATTAAAATTTTTAATTTAAATTTTTAAATGTTAGCACAAAAATGAAATGTTCGTCAATTTGACCTGCAGGTTTTTAATTATTAAATATTGTTATATTTCTACTAATAATAGTTCAATAATATTGTCCATCTGTGAGACCTCATAAAGGAGGTACGTAACCAGATTGTAAAAGCAGGTGCCGTATCGGGATGCCTGAGAGAAGTAATACAGAATAACGAATTTTCGTTGAAGTAATTCGAGATACAGGTGAAGTACTGGATGTAGTAAGATGGGCCAGACAAAGAAGAAGAGGATGGAATGAACACGTCAACCAAGTGAACTGCAATTGGATTGCTCGAATTGTCAGAGATGGGAAAGTTGTCTATGTCAACTATATCAAAAAAACATTGAATTTAATTAAATAAATTTACTAATAACATATAACAAAATCTTTGACACTATTTATATATTTTATCCAAAACAATAGATGAAAATACTATTGATATTAAATAAATCATTACATTAGATTTCTATAAATCGGATAATTATTATTAAATGAATGTAAGATTGTTGCTGATCCAGCAGGCAACACACCATACAAGAGGCCTCATAGGCGAAAAACCTCACAAGTACATACTGGAGAAAAACCAGCAGCAGCCGCAAATGAGTGAAGAGACAACAAAGAGAATTCGACGTGGATCCAGTAGGGGAACAAGCATCTTTTGAAAGAAGCAAAAAAACGATCAGATCACCAGAACAAAAACAGGCGGAAGAAGAAAGAAATAGAGTTAAAGACCACGACATGGATATGAATGAAGTCAAACAAATGTTCGAAACAATGATGGGCGAAATGAAGAAAAATATAGCAGAAATCAAGAGAGAAATGCAGTAAATAAAGAATGCATTTATACAAAAAGAAGAAAAGTGGGAAAAAGCTATAGAACAACTGGAAACAAGAATAGAGATATTGGAGGACAAAATTGAAAGAGAAGAGAAAGCAAAATGTAAGAACAACATTGTAATCAAGGGTTTGACCGAAATATCGGATGAAAGTACAACTACCGACATGGAAAAGTTTATAGAAAGCTACATGTTAAAGTGAGATTAGTGAAAGCTTATAAATTGAAATCGAACAGAGGTGAGAATGTGATAGCGGAAGTCGAATCATGGACCAAGAAAATGGATAGACCAAGAAATGGAAAGAAAGCTATAATAGAGAGCGTAATGTATAAATGGAATAAAAGAGAGGGAAGAATGAAAACTGAAGGAGAGGAAGGTCGCAGCTCAAAAAACTAATAGCAAAACAGAACAAACCGAACGGATATATGATGACGAAACTGGCAATGAATAAGGAAAAATGGCACGAGAAGATAAGAAAAAATAAAATGAAGAGAAATGGAGAAGCAATGCGAGTGGGTACATGGAACATAAGAACGATGCTAGGGGAGGAGAAGCTGTTTGAGATAGAAAACGAGTTAAGAAGATACAAAATTGATATAGCAGCAGTTCAGGAAACAAGATGGAGTGGTAAGGGAGAGATAGATGTAAGGAACTACAAACTATTGTACTCGGGTGAAGATAAGCAGGGCAGAAGAGGAGTCGGATATTTTGTAAGAAAGCAACTGCAGAATAACATAATCCAATTTGAGGCAGTAAATGGAAAAATAGCTTACATAAGAATTCAAACGAAGAAATGTAAATTTAGTATGATAAATGTATATGCTCCAACAGAGGACAAAGACGACAGCGAGAAGGAAGAGTTTTATGCCGAGCTGGAGAGGGTCGTGGAAGAAGTGCCTAGACAGGACTTGCTGATCATCCTGGGAGATTTCAACGCGCAGGTGGGAAAGGAAGACTACTACAACGAGGTAGCGGGTAAATTCACATTACATGAGGAAACGAATGATAATGGACAGAGACTATGTAACCTTGCCACTGCGACAAACCTGGTTATAAGTAGCACAAAGTTTAATCATAAACCAATGCACAAAGTAACATGGATGAGACCGGGTATAAACAGTGAGAAAGGAAATCAGATAGACCACGTATGTATATTAAAGAAGAATGCAGCAACAATCAGTGATGTAAGATCATATCGGGGAGCAAATGCAGATACGGATCACTTCTTAGTAGTAACAAAGATGAAATTGGAAAAAGCAATTAAAAAACGAAAAGAAACCAAGAAAAAATTAGCACTGGAAAGGTTCCATAACGAACCTTTACGGCAAACAAGACGGTTAGACCCCGATACAGATCACTTTTGCATCTATTTCTTCATTCACACCCAGTGTTCTATCACATTCTAATCACCACAACCCGACCCTGACATCGAAGGGGATCAGGTGGTGACGTCAGTTCGAGCATTACCAGCTTTATTCAAGAAGGCATATGCGCAAATGTCTTTATTTCTATTTTTAAAAGCCACGATCTTCGTCAAGAAGGGGGGGGGGTAAAATCCACCCCGGACTCCGACGATATCGTAGTCAGGTAGGGGCCTCAAAACCCAACCCTGCAAAATATAAATTCA
The DNA here is from genome assembly GCA_932274525.1 of Podabrus alpinus. Classification (NCBI taxonomy): domain Eukaryota; kingdom Metazoa; phylum Arthropoda; class Insecta; order Coleoptera; family Cantharidae; genus Podabrus; species Podabrus alpinus. The sequence goes on from OW026452.1 coordinate 34,695,717, forward strand.
GGTGCCGTGGCGCACCAGCTTTCTCAAAGAGGTACGGGTTTGGCCCGAGTACTCCAAGTTTTAATTTACGATTCGATTCGCTCCGGCAGTTAGACCACGCCTCTCGTAAGAGTAACATGCACGAAAGGTTACTGTTTTCACATTATTTTTTGTTTTATTCGATTTTTTGGGGGCGAAACGTAAAAGTGTACTGCCCCATACCGCAACTATACTTTTAAAAGCTCTATCCAGGATTTCTAGGATTCCGCTTTTCTAAAATCCCGGTTGTGGTGGATTAATATTCCTCAAGTATGCTTAGCCCATTAAACCATTGTCAAAACCGCCCAAAGGGCCTAATGGAGCGGAGAGGATGGCCCGTAGGTAGGTTTTGACAATGGAATTACCTTCGAATCGAATGCACACCTAAAAAATCGAAAATTTCACCTAATTTATGGTGGGCGTGGCCGACACTTTACCGTTAATACACGGGTTTACGATTTTTTGCTAATATTTTTTACTAAATCTACTAATCACACCCCCAGCTCTCCGAATCTCAAAGAAAAAAATCAATTTCCGGGTGAAAAATTTTCACTCATTCCGACCGGGGACGGCTAAGCCAGTAAGCGAGCCTGCTGCTATGCGACTTGTATCCCCTGGTATGAATGTTGCCGATTTTCGCACTTTTTTCGGATTTTATCGAATCTTCAATCATTTTAATCGTCCGCAGCGGCGTCAGTCACATTCGAACCGAAACATACCCGAAAAGTCCGAAAATTATCCCAATTTTTGTTAAATTTCGTGGTGGGCATGGCCTATTCGTGCGGTTTTTTTAAATATTCGAAATAAGGGTTATTTATCAGGGGTTGTATAATTTGGCGAAAATTTTTGAAACAGTGTATATTTTAGAATCTTATAGATAAATACTTGCAGGAAATCCCATAGCGGTAATTTTTGGTTCTTAATATTTTTACATATTTAATTTCGTTTCGAAGTTATGACGCATAATGTCATAATAGCTTCAGGTAAACCCCCCTTCCATTTAGGCGATTTAATCTATTTTCATCTGGCTTCGTGCTACGGCAGGAAAAAGCTTATAATTATTCAAAATTTGGAATAATTAATTTGGATGCTTCGTTTAGACGCTAACGTGTTCACAGACTTACACACACACCCACATACATACAGACATCATTCCAAGGGAACCTCAAGACATGAACATATGTCCAAAAAATTGGGGAGTCAAATTTTGCGTGATAGCAATACGATTAGGTATACGTATACGATAACAATACGATAACAAATACGATTAATTGATTTCCTTTTTATTTTTGTTAATCTAATGAAATATCATAACAGTGAACCTTGAACTTATATAATTAACGATAATTAATTTTAACAAATAACCGACAAATAATACATAAATAATAATAGATAAATCAATAGAATCTCCACAATGAATATTACTAACTTTGTTTTTATTGTTCCTCTCCCAATTCTTCTGTCTATCTTGACCGTCTCATACTTCAATTTACAGCTGGTTTTGTATTTGTCTAAATTGTTTCCAATTTTTAACAAAATTTATTTCAATATTATTCAAATTTTAGTTTCCACTTATTTTGAAAATTCTTGTTTCAATCATACATTTGCATCGATGAATTGATTATGCCATCAATATTCAACCAGTTTTTTTTAATAATATCTGCTATTACTCGTGAGGAGTTTTCATCATATTCTCTCACCACCAGATCTCAATTATTTATTATTCTTCTCGTCTCCAGGTTACTAAAAAAAAATATCCCCACAAAACAAATTCCAGCTCTTCCGTTCATATTTTAGTCCACCTTTTAGAAAAAAAGCTCACCATGGATACGATGCACCACTTTCCTAATTTATTCATATCACAAACCACTTAATCTTAATATTCTTATAATTATTTAGCATGCACGTTCATACTTCATATTTTATAGATATTTTATTAGATTATGTATGAGCAATAGTCCTTATTCCTAATATTTGATCTGTTCCATCCATCATTTTGTGGATTCAAGATACTACTCTTTGTATCTTCAAGTTTTCAAAAGTTATTGGTATTGATTGATTTATGTTAATTGGTTTATCCGTATAAATATTGCGATGTTATGCACTGACCACGTTAATAGAGATGCGTATGTTAATATTCAAAAGTTGATCAACGATTATAAGGCATGAGACTTATTTTAAAATCATACGGAAAGATTCCATCTGATAGCAAATACTTTAATTCAAATTCAAAAATTAATTCAAATTACATTCATGGAACCAAGATTAATAAAATAATTTAACAATGTGAAATTTAAATTCCGTTATCATAAAATTTGTTATTTTAGTCTTAAAATGAATTTTGTTTAGTTATAAGTAATCTTAATTAATATCAAAATATTGTTGAATAACTTATTCGTATGAAAAATTTGTTAGCATAAAATTAAATAGCAAGTTAAAACATTACATGACATTAAAGTGCTTCGTTAATCAATGAACAGTAAATGGATGGTGCATCTTCACCAATTAATCGTATAACAATCAAATGGAATGTAGAAAACCAATTCAATCTGGAAAAGATAAAATTTCATTAAAAATGTTGTCAAAACAAAATGGGCAAATACGTACCTGACTATGCAATATCGATGTTGTTATTTTCAACAAAAATAATAATCAACCTTGCCTGGAAAGTTGGGTATCAAGGCAACAAAAACAAGCGAGAAAAAAAATTAATTGATAAATAAAACGAAGTTTGGTTATGCAAATGGTGATTTTGTGCTGCAATAAAATTTAATTGAATTAATAAAAAAAATTTTAATAGAAATTAACAACAAAAGTATAGAATAATTAAATAATAATTACTTACGTCAGATTAAAGTGTTTTATAAAAGAAAAGTCCAGTGATTAGTGAGATTTTCAACAAAAACTATTCACAAAATTACACGAGGTAAAACTGTGCATCGACACCCATCCGTTTTTATCAATGGTACAACAGCTGATCGCTCTACGCAAGCAGATAAGATTCATGGTCAAATATCTTACGAACCAGAAAAACCCTAGATAAAGGTAAATCTACATAAAACTTTATAATTTTTATAAAATTCAGTGCGTGCGTAAAAATTATCACCGCGTTGCGCCTACGTTAAAATTAACAGTTTGGGTAATTTTAAGGAATTATTTTATTAATATTAAGAATTTTTATTTGCCATAATTATAATACAAACAATAAAATTTACATTTTGCCTTTGAAACGGAGAATTATTTTCAATCTTGTTCCGAGACCAAAAAATATTTGATTTCAGCAATTCACAGATTTGGTCAAGGAAGGAGTCCAGCCCGAGATAAAGGTAGGTTTCATGCTTACAATAAAAATTATATCTAGCCGAGGTAAATATTTATTTGCGACAATAAAATTGCAAACGTCTCTATTGACGGGGTTAATTTGTGTAAACCCGCACTATCAAAGGTTACCGCTCTATTACAAAGGCAAGCTTAAAGCACTCCGTACATAGCACTTTTAGGCTCATAACGTGGGGCTCGATAAACAACGATACCCCACATAGCAATATATTAAAATAAATAAATTCCTATCCTGCAAAATATTAGTAATTCTATTTTTAATTAAACCTTGCTAACCGTCGGTATGAGATTTTAAATGCAATTTTAAACGATGTCGCTGTGTACATTTATAGTCACAAATATTACACCTGAAAGGTTTTTCGCCGGTGTGAGTTCTTAAATGCGTTTTTAAAGTTGACTTTCGTGCAAATTTATGGTCACAAATTTCACAACGAAAAGGTTTCTCGCCGGTATGAGTTTTTAAATGTGATTGTAATTTAAATCGCTGTGAACATTTATAGTCACAAATTTGACAACTAAATGGTTTCTCGCCGGTGTGAGTTTTTAAATGTCTCTTTAAATATGATTTTTCGGAACATTTGTAATCACAAATTTCACAACCAAAAGGTTTCTCGCCGGTATGAGTTTTTAAATGTGATTGTAATTTAAATCGCAGCGAACATTTATAGTCACAAATTTGACAACTAAAAGGTTTCTTGCCAGTATGAGTTATTAAATGACATTTTAAGGTCGCTTTAAGGGAAAATTTACAGTCACAAATTCCACAACTAAACGGTTTCTCGCCGGTGTGAGTTCTTAAATGCGTTTTTAAATTTTGTTGCCGTGAAAATGTATAGTCACAAATTTTGCAACTGAAAGGTCTTTCGCCATGAGTTTTTAAATGCATTTGTAACTCGGAATGTTCTGAGAATTTATGGTCACAAAATCTGCAACTAAAAAGTTTCACGCCGGGATGAGTTTTCAAATGTAATTTTAACATGGAACTTTGTGCACAATTATAGTCACAAACTTCACAACTAAATGGTTTCTCGCCGGTATGGGTTCTTAAATGAATTGTTAAAGGCGACTTTCGTGCAAATTTTCGGCCACAAATATCACAACGAAAAGGTTTCTCCCCGGTATGAATTCTTGAATGTCTTTTTAACCTAGTACTTTGTACACATTTATAGTCACAAATTTGACAACTAAATGGTTTCTCGCCAGTATGAGTTTTTAGGTGCTCTTTTAAAAGTGATTTTCCATCACATTGATATTTGCAAATTGCACAAGTAAACGAAGCACGATGAGTTCTTAAATGCCGTATTAACGCTTGCCTACGTGTTTGTTGATATCCACATACTGCACACTCAAGTAAATTTGAACTATCCCGTGATAATTGTTCGGTGTCCTCTTCTTCCTTAATGTCAATGGAATGATGCAAATCTTCTAAATTAAATTCCATATATTCCAACTCTTCTTGTTTAACTTCACAACTGCTACTCGAATTATATGGTGTTTCTAAACACTTACCGTTGTTTTCCTTAATTAGTAAATCTTCCGGGAGCGACACTTGAGCCATATTGTTCGAACCAATTTGCATTAATTTTGCGGACGTAAGAGTGCTCATTGATTATTTAAACACACCTTTCTTATAATACAACAAAATTGAGTATTGATTTTTGATAATACCTTACTTAAGGTTGAATAAAACCAGCGAATGACAAATCTTCGTAATGGTGACCGAAGCCATTTTGTAATGGTAACTGCCAAAGCGCCATCTATTGCTTGTGAGAAGTATCTGGCTTTTCTTTCTCACAGTTAAGCAGTGGCAGCTGGTGTGTGGAGGCGACTGGGCTCCCACATTTGGCACGACATCGTAGACTCCGGAGGAATTCGTTGTGCAGAACGACCTTTTCGTCTTTAATAGGGCTGTAACAAAACGGGATTTTAATTGATAAAAATTAATTTCATTTTAACCCTTCAGTGGTCGCGCTATGAGCAATTGCTCAAGTTTTATTTTGATATGCTGGTAATTTTAAATGACTCAAAGAGGAACCGCCTACCCGGGTCTAGCTGAGTTTTACACCTTCACTTACAATATTTGAACCTCGTTGTAAAAATTGAGCCATTTGTTTTCCGTCTGTGACCGTCGTGATAAGTGTGAAGTGAAGTGTGAGCGATTCCCTCACTGCGCGATCACTCGAGGTGTATAAAATTTTCACTAAAACTTTTTTTAGTGAAGGTAAATTTTATAGATATTTGCATAAAATTTATAACACAAAAATCTCCCCGTCATAAAAACCGAAAAATTAAAAAGACTATGCGTACTGTAATATTGCGTTTCAAACTTTTTAAGATTAGCGCGGTTTTTAAAATTCAAACATAAAATACAAACAAGGTACAACAGGAAACGAAAGAGACAGAATGTAGGTCTTTTAAGATGGTTGAAGGATGACTCGGCAGAAAGATAGAAAGTTTACCGTTTTAAAAGGTGGGGAAACAGAGGGATGACGAGCGAAAAAAAAACGACCATCTGAGGGTGCGGAGAAAGTTTGGTGGTTCGAGCTGTGAGACTTGTGCTTAGTAACAAAAGAAATTTTATTTTAATTTTAATCAAAATAAGATTCTCGCAAAAAAAGAGATTATAGACGAATATTCTACTAATCAGGGGAATTACATGTAAGTGACAAAAATTTTAATTATTTATGGTGTGTTTTTTGTGAAACAAAGTTACATGCGTGTGACGCTCACTGCAAATTTACCAAATGGAATGTTAAAATGATATAAATATTGCTTCCTTCAATACGATCTTTAAAATACCAAGTCAGATCTATAATCTATCAATCATTATAATGCTAGATTAACGTGATTTTATGCGATTTATGAATATTCCAGTGAGTGATTTTCACGCAGTAAATTTAGTTGTGGTGGAATATCTTGAGTTTATATACAGTATTTCAAAGAGTTCGGTTTGTTTATTCTATTAATAATTTAATAATCATATTTTGCATACTGCAAAAATAACATCAGTAATTCAATTATATTCAATTATCATATACAGGGTGGTTCAAAAGAGGGTGACTTATGTATTTAGTGGTGGTTTATAATAATTCAATCATAATGGTTACATAATACACAGGGTGTTTCCAAATGGTTTGGCATTGCTTCAGATAATAACGTAGTCTTAAGTCGTTATATTTATTGGTGGTTAATTCTAATTGATGATGATAAAGGACTGTGGTTATATATGGTTATGATTTAACAAGGTAAACATCGAGGTGGCCAGTATTTGGTTTCATGTGCTCTCCACATATTTTATTATTGGTATGTTTGGTGTCCATATTAAAGGTTTGGTAATTTATATGAGACGGTAATCAGCTTAAGCGGTTAAGTGCATTGCTGCTATAGCTGAATGCCCGGCTCGATTCCGGGCTCAGTAAAAACTTTATTCTGACCGTCTCCCCTCGGAAGGCAATGGCAAACCACCGAGGTGTAATATGCTAAGAATAGCCTCTCTGGAAATGAAGTGTATACACTTCCCGCGGTTCTGAGCCCGCGTTAATCAAGTAGGTCCCCTATGTGTGTGATAGTACTACAAATGCACAACACATACATAGGAGAGAGGTCGCGAACATCCGGTAACGGATAGGCACGTGAAGAAGAATTTATATGAGGACGCATATCGACTCAGCTAGGTAAACAAGGTGTTGAAAATATGTCGGTATAACAGGGTCCTTTCTTTGAGGTACGGTAATATTTACAAACTCATCGTATGAGTGTAAATTTAGTTAGTGCATGTTAGCAAGTCACAGCCGCGAAAAATTCCTCGACAAGCCAGAGGCCGGAATGTGATTTGTGTAAATTCCTGTTAGCAAACAGGAGCATGGAAGTAGCCATAGAAATGTACGTTTGTTATAAAGTGGTAATATTTCACCCCCCCCCCCCTAAACATTGTGTGGAGCTTGAAGGTGTAGCTTTATTCGATAAGGGAGAGCTTTGTTATACTATGGCGTGATTTTTCCAGGTATTATAAATAAATATCATGGTTTTCTTTCAGGTTATAAATTAGATTAGTCGTAATTAGACTAATACTAATATATTGCGATGATTCAATCGTCAATAAAGATTAACAATTATTAGGGACGCAGATAAACAATTACAAATCGCATGAAAATTCTTCTACGATTTAGAAGGTTCTCCGACGTTAAACAAGACTAAAATAAATTCGGTTATTAATAAAGACAGGTAAGGAATGGGAAAATCCAAGAATGATATCGAAAAATATAATCTAATGTCCACAAATTAATTCACATAAAAATTGTTAGATCGTAAGAAATTGTTATTAAATAAAAAAATGTATAATTATGTTAGATTAAGTTGTGCGTTAAAATAAGAAATTACGTGGGTGTTCGAAATCGGTTGAACAATAATGTAACGGCGCTTCTCCGGAATGTTCGAAAGATAGTAACGTCAAAACGGATTGTAAGATGAACGCTATAACAAAAACAATGGTGTAAATAATTTAATGACAATTATCAAATCAATTAATTATCAAAAGTGCTACAAAACTTACCAGGTAGAAAAGATATCAAGTTAGAATAAAGAAAGGAATTTTTTTGGATAACCTAGCAACGGTTGAATAAATAAATGATTCTCACACAATAGCCAAAGCGGGGAGCACGTGTAGATTTCGGCTCCGGAAAAAGTTTCTTAATTGATTTAAAATCAATATTCAAAGTGTGTAGAACTAAAAAGTAAATAATTATAAGCACGTGGGAAATTGAAATTAAGTGCGAAATTAATAAAAAGTGCAACGATACTTACTTGGTATAATTTGGAATGATGATTGGATGAAGTAGTCTTGTAATGATAATAATTGGAGCATCGATGCACATAGTAGAATTGGAAATAAAAGCAGAGAATTCTGGAGCATAAATGTACGGCAGGTCGACCGTTTGAGCGTGAAGTTGGTAACGCAAAGGAGTGACGAACACGTGTGGTAAGAACACAAACTTAATATTTATAACGCGACGTGAGTGAAAAATTTAAATAACATTAAACCCGTTTCACGGGAATACGTAATTAACTTTGGGGTTGGAGTACGCGTAGATTATAAGAATTTGATGTTTATTGTTTATCATGTTTATAAGTATAAGATTTGTGTTTGCATAATTTTATGAAATAGTATATTATAGGCCAAGGTTGTGAAGGCCGTCATTATTGCCCTAGCGCCAAGATTATATTCCGAGGTGCAAAGCACCTCGGAATATAAGGCGCGGAGGCAATAATGGTCTTCACAACCGTGGTTAATATACGATTTTTTCCACTACTAGATTTATTACCATTTTTTAAATTCTTTTTAATAAAAATTTTTTCAAATTTAAGATATTTATTTCAAATGACAGTTTTGTTTTGTTGATTTGACAGTTGTTGACAAATTTAGGTTATTAAATAAAATAAATCGCGGTTCGTCAAACTAACAATGGATGGCGCTGTCACTTGCTGTCACATTTAATTCGATTTTTTTAAATTTTTAAAATTAAATTAATGTATTAAAAAAGCGTTTTAAATAGTTTAAATACAATGAATTAGCATTTCTTGGTTATTCTAAATCATTTAATAACAACATTTTTCTTTAAAATAGTCGCCAAGTTATCAAAAAATGTCATTTTGTTCATTATTAACCTGTGGTTAATAATGGAAAAATTATTCACCACTAGTCGAAAACGTGTCACTTCTTGAGCAACTAACCTAAGAAAAAATGATAGCCTATATGACTAGTAGTGGAAAAAATAAATTAAATTATCAATTGTTCAAAACATAGGCGTATCATTCGGGGATTTTTCTATCCCTACAAAAACATTTAATTTCAGAATAAAAGCGCAGAACCGACTACTGGAGATAAGGATTTTCATGCCAGGTAAATTTATAAAGAGCTAGCTGTGGGATTCAATAATTTTAAAAATCAACCTTCAAAATTAATTAAATAAAAAAATATATAGCGGGTGTCTTGCAGAAGTAATAATTAAATTAGAACACCGCAATATGTATAAGTCGTAGGCGTAAATTAGTCCGACTTACAGGTATAAAAATTGTAGGCGTAATTAGCATAGTCCAACTTATATGCATCGAAGTTGAAGGCGTAAATTAGCCCGACTTACGATTCAGCTAGATTCAGTCGTAATTAGACTGATGACAAATAACAAACATTCTCAAAAGGGGAATCTAAATTCAAAATGATTATAATTAATATTTACTGATCTCAAGGTGGATCGAAGGTATGATTTTTAGTTTGCAGTCACAATTTAGGCTGTAGAATATTCTCTAAGAGAAGTTTATGTGTTTTATTATTAATATGAATTACCACTGACCTTATTATCAGAAATGACGAATGAATTACCAATAAATATGAACAAATTATTACATATATCAAAATTCACTCAATAATGAGTTGTGTTCACTTGGTTTACGGTGCGATTCTGATTTGCACATGGTTATATAATCATATTGTTATGACTATATTGCTATCCTAAGTTATAACCATCTCCGTAACAATGTTACCGAAAATTGCTATTCTGTGTAAACACGCATAATCATGATTGTTATAATTTAAGCATAACCAAGTCTTGTTATAAATAGTTCCAATGTACCGTAAAAATACTACAAATATAACACATCGTTCCGTCAGTTGTGATTTAAAAACTTTAATCTTGTTTTGTAATTTTGTAATATATTGTGGTGTTTTATTTGGTCAATTCCAAATTCGTTAATTTTACAATTGAAATTTTTATTATTTAGCAAAATGGTGATTCACACAAAAATTTTACCTATATCTAAAATGTTTATCAAGTACATATCCTATATAATGTTGTGTTAGAATTAAAAAACTGTAAGCTCGCACATATGCATTCGACCTGATGTCATTCTTCATTAAAGGTTCATAATGTTATCAATTTATTTCTCTTACGTGAGTAGTGCAGGCGTCCGTAATCTGGTTTTGAACGTCCTTCCTGGGATCTTGGATTATCTATCGATTCAGTGTCGTTTTCCTTTTAATCGGTGTATCCAATGATTTAACATCCCTTCTTTGGCTCCAAATTTTATTTCTTTATTTCACCAAAATTTTGTGAAATTCGCTGCTTGTGGCAATTACATACAACCTCGACCTATTAGTTTCGAGATCCCGCGTGAATAGCGATCGATACAAACTCGACCTATATCGACTATCGATCGACGCTCAATGATCCAAGGTCCTGCGGGTTCTTCCTGGACGTGGTATCCACTCGAAATTTGATGTGCGTACGTTTACCGTCTCCCAAATTTTTATTATTATGAACTTTTCCACTAGCGCACCTTTTTAAATTGCATCTTCAATTATAATTTAAATTCGCGTACATTAAATTTACAATTTCAATTTACATTTTTTATTTATTAGTCGTGAGGAACAACAATTATACCTCATAATCGACTTTTTATAATTATTTTTTTTAAAAAGTGAACTTGGAATTAATCCGAAATTTTGAATTTATTTAAATACAGTTCAATATAGTAGGTATATCAAAATAAATTTTTATTCAAAATTGTTTTAAGTTAAATTAATTAATTTACAGTTTATACACTTTTGTTTGTGTTTTTATTTTTAATTTAACTAATTTTTTGTGTACAAAAAGAATTTACATACAATATTGTTACATTTTTTTTAATATGGTCGTGAAGGAACAAATTTACCTCTATCAATCGCCCATTAAATCTGTTTATCAAATTGAAGAATCTGGAATATTTTTTTTTATCCTTTAAACTTTTTATAACGCAATGAGCATTTAAATTTTTGTTTCATAATATAACGAATTGCGGGTTACAATTTTTTATTTGTTTCGACATTTTTAAATGTTTAAAATTGAAATTATTTTTTTATACACATTTTTTTTAAGAGAAATCTGAAATTTTTAAATACATTGAAATACAGTTCAATATACAACATTTACTGACTATAAATAATTCAAATATTTAAATAACAATTTGTCACGTGATTTTACGCTCGCAGCGCGAGTAATTTTTTTGCAACTTTGTATTGTTCGAATAACATAAATTATTTTCGTTAAAGTAACTTTTTAAAATTTTAATATTATGTGTTTAATGTGTTGTCAGTATTTTTAAATTAAAAATTTATGCGATCAAATGCTGATGAAGAATATCACAATTAAATATCTCACGCTAAAATATATTTTAGTCTAGGATGCAAATAATCTAGATTTGATAATGTTTACTACACGTGTTAAAATTACAAGTCTTTTTAAAGAGGCAATGTGCTGACAAAACGTAACTTTATAGTAAGAATGTTCTAGAATCTGCAGGTGGTCGCCGCACGTGCATTTTTAAGCAATATTATTTGGTTTTATCTCGCATTAGAGATAAAATTTCTAAAAATCTGGTCTTATCTTGACATGTATGTTGAAATCCTTTCATTTCAAAGCCACAAAAACCACCAAGTGCAGCTGCATTTCGAGATAGCGAACTAAAAATTAGCGACAAAAAAAAGGTTCTATCGAACACGTGTCCATCGAAATTTCACGCGACGTTCTGCATATTTGAGACTGACAGGAGGGACAACCTGACATCAGTTTCAACCAATGATATTTGAGTGCATAGAAGCTATCCTTATTGCCACTGTCTTTTTAAAAGCGGGGACCAATTAAGATTGTAACAAAATTTTTCCATCCTGTTACAATTTAAATAATGTTTAAATTGAAATTCATACATCTAGCGCGACCTCTTAGCTATTACTGACAACGAGCGGATGATAAGGGAAGGTCTTGCGCGTGAGAATTTTGGGGAGAGTCGAGTCAGACGTTGAGATCGCGAGGAGGTTTGATCTGTGTTCCTCAGGGTAGTTAGTGATTGTGATGGTACATTGTGTTTTTGGATTAATCCACCAATCTACAATCGTCTGAAGGTTCCCAGCCTCTGTATTCTTGCAGATCGTAAAAAACGTCCAGTTCCAACGTTTTGGAAGGACCCATTTGGAAACTCGGCAAGTATTCTTTATTCGTTATGGCTTATACCTACCATCAGGGCCCCACGCAAATAAAAGTAGAATTTATTTTCTGTGTGGACATTATCTGTTCCGAGCTACCTTCTCATTAGAGATAGTGAGGACAAATGATGTTTCAAGATACCATATCACACCGAGAGGGGAACACGTTGAAATTCCCAACTGAGCTCCGTTTGATGCATTTTTATGGGAGATATTAGATAAATGGCGTTGGTTTCCATGAAATCAACAGAGATTCTCGAATCCATCAAAGAGCTGCCGGAAGCTGTCGTGGTCAATTTACCGGTACACTTTTGGGGCGAAATTTAAACAATCACCGACAATTAAAATTAAAATTTTCGAGCTAAGTGCAAATTAATTTAAAGTTTGTGAACATTTTCCGTAAGTCTGAAATTATTTTAAATTATTTGCGTATTTAAATAAAACTATACCGCTAAATCTATTTTAAATCAGTTTCGTTATTTAAATAAATTATACCACTGAAGTTAAATTCTTGTTCGTTATTTAAATAAACTATTCCGCTGAAGTTAGTCAATATTTAAATATACCGGTGTAACAGATTTTACGTGTACGTCAGTGCAAAGTCGCTAAGTTAATGGAACTATTTTGAATTGTTTAAACTTTAAACAATGGTCCTTTAAACTTTAAAGGACCATGGACCGTAGTAGTAAATTTTGCGGGTTCATGTAAACCGATACGAGTTACCATAAACTATTTTAACGTGACGAGATTAAATTATTTATCGTGTTGTCAAGAATTATTTTCAATAATTACAGTGCTATATTTAGTTCGGATTGTAAAGCGTGGACGTTGTTTCAAAAACCCACTTCCTTGAGTTTCGTTCTTCATTTGTCGGGTAATGGGAAAATATAACCCCAACATATCGGCGAAAATTAATTCGCACCTGTAACCTTATTAAAAGGGAGATTCACCGAAGTTAACAAACCCACCTCGTAAGAAGTGCCTATTTTTATCGAATTATTATCACCTCTATTGCGGAGGGAACCCGTTTATCGAATAATTCCTCCATTCTCACGCTGGACAATCTCTGGAAGCCGAACCTAAGGGCAGATACCTCCAACCAATTAGTACGTAAGCATTATTTTAAATATTAAGCATTATTGTATTTTGCGGTCCGATTGACCCAAATCTAAAGGAGCCCTTTGCTTCCCCGTGAATTAAGTCGAATTCGCCCATTGTAGCCTTTTTGATTAGTATTTTAGTGTGTCTATTTTTAAGGTCGTTTTGCCGATCAATGATGTCAAATTTGATAATCATATTTTGATAACGTTAAAGTTTGGTACTTGTGTTGTATTGTATTGTATTGTACTTAGGGGTCGATTGGCCGCAAGAGCCTTTCAGAACTGCGACCAGTATTGATCTTTTGTTCATTACCCTGCTAATTAGGTATTCAGGAATTCAATTTTGCTAGCAAAACATAGAATACTCCTGAGAGGTTTTTGTGGCACCTCTTTGGGTGTTAATTGCGTCTGTCCCAGATATTTTAGCCTGCATCGGGCTAAGGCATCACAGCTACAGAGAATGTGTTCGGCCGATTCAGTTTCCGATTCACAAAGTCTGCATATGTCATCGTCCTCCATTCCCATTTTCTTGAGGTGATATCTCACTTGACAATGTCCGGTGAGCAACCCCGTGATGAGCCTGATTTCATTCTTTGATAGTAGAAGAAGCTTTTTAGCCTCTACAGTCGAATACTCTATAAATTTCTTCGCCTGTTTTTGACCTGGTGTACTATGCCACAGGGATTTTTGTTCTCTGCTTCCCACTTCCGGACCTCCAACCCCCTGTGTGTCTTGGACAATTCACAGAATGGTTCGGGCCCAGTCGGGGAAGCCCTTGAGCCTGATCTAGCCAGTTTATCTCATTACCCTCAATTCCCTCATGACCCAGCACCCAGTGGAGGACAATTTTATTGCCCTTGGCCAGTTTTTTGAGGAATTGTCTGCATTCCCATGTGGACAAAGACTCAAAGCTATTTGCTTTGAGTGCCTTTATCGCAGCTTGGCTGTCAGACATTATATTGACTTTTTTGCCCTTAATGTTCCTTCGCAGGCATTCATGGGCACATAGTGCAATTGCAAGTATTTCAGCTTGCATAATTGTGGGATAGGTTCCTAAGGCTATAGATGCCTCATATTTTGGGCCATATATGCCTATGCCTGTTCCCTGTTCAGTTTTTGATCCATCTGTGTACCAGTTGGAGGATTTTGTATCCACTTGTATTTTATGACATCTAGCCGTACTTCGGTCTTGAATGATGACCTCAAACGGTGTTTCAAAATCAAAGATTTTCGGAATGATATCCGAAGGTTTTTCAAACAGATCTGGCTGTAAGAAGTCCAGGATCTTTAGGTGACCTGTCTTGTCTCCTGGTTTGAATTTCTTGACTTGGGTAATTTTTATGGCAACTTGTATGGCTTCCCTTTTCACTCGTAGGTGAAGAGGTGGCAGATCTAAGAGTGCCTCCATAGCCGCGGTTGGGGTTGTGCGCATAGCCCCTGTTATACCCAGACACGCTAGCCTTTGCAATTTCTGCAACCTGCTTTGTGTCGTGATTTCGTTAGTTTTTGTCCACCACACGAGCGATGCGTATGTGACAATGGGTCTAATTATTGATGTATATGACCAATAGATCATTTTTGGTCTTAGTCCCCAGGTCCTTCCAAAAAGTTTGCGACAAGCCCAAAAGGCTCATGTTGCTTTGGAAAGAATATTATCCATGTGTGGCTTCCAGGTGAGTTTTGCATCCAGGGTTACCCCCAGATATTTTACCTCTCCTGAAAAAGGTATCGATAGACCCTGTAGCTGTGGAGCTTTTAGGTTTATCTTTCTACGCTTTGTGAATGGAACTATAATGGTTTTTGAAGGATTCACTGTAAGTTCTTCCTTTTCGCACCATTCTTTTATTTTGTTTAGGGCTTTTTGCATTAGGTTTGAAATTATGCCTTCATGCTTGCCCCTGATTATAATGACAATGTCGTCCGCATATCCTAGTACGCAAAATCCATCGTCAGTTAATTTCTTCAGTAGGTCGTCTACCACGATGGACCACTGAAGAGGTGATAGCACCCCACCTTGTGGGCATCCCCTTGCTGCGGCTACCGAGATTTCCTCCCCTCCTAAGGAAGCCGTTACTATTCGGCTTTCCAGCATTGATTCTATCCAAGTTATCGTGGGTGCCTCAATGCTGTGTCTTACGGCGGCTGTTTTTATAGATTTATTTGAGGTGTTATCAAAGGCACCCTCTATATCTATAAATATTCCGACCGCATTTTCTTTTGTTTTGAGAGATTTTTCAATCTCTCTTACAAGGTAGTGAAGTGCATCCACCGTACCTTTGCCTGGTTGGTAGGCAAATTGATTTCTATGAAGCGGCATCCTTTTGAGGGATTCGCTTCTTATATAGTTATCAACAATTTTCTCCATCGGTTTGAGGAGAAAGGAGGATAGGCTGATTGGGCGATAAGATTTAGCCTCTTCAGGAGGCCTTCTGCCCGCTTTTGGTATAAATACCACTTTCACCCTCCTCCATGATGTGGGTATATATCCCATTGCATAACTAGCTTTGAATATTGCTGTTATGCATGGAGCGATCAAATCTATTCCTTTTTGGAGTAGGGCCGGAAAGATTCCGTCCCATCCAGGTGATTTGTAGGGCTGAAAACTATTTATTGCCCATTTTACTTTTCCCAAAGTAAAGATTTTTCTTGCTAACCTTCTGCTATCCCTGCTTTAATGTAGATTTCCATTAGTTGGGGATATTTCGTGCATCTGGTTTCTTGTCGCCATTGCCGTGGATCCAGGAAAGTGTGTTTTTAGCAACACATTTAAACTTTCCCCGATGTTCTCAGTATAAGCACCGTTGGACTGTTTTATAAGTCCAATAGTATTTGAGTGGTCTTTAGACAGAGCCTTCTGAATTTTATCGATCCCCTCGCAGAAGCGCATCCATGACTGTCTTTTGGATTTCCTCAATTCTATATTGTACTTTGTGAGGGCTTCTCTATAGTATTCCCATAGGCCTGTTTTTGGCCTTATTGAATGCTTTCCTGGCTGTGACCTTTAGTCTCTCCAGTTCTGCATTCCACCAAGGTACGTCTCGAGAGACAGTTCTTTTCTTCAGTGGACAACTGGTCTCATAAGAGTTAATTATACACTGACTTATGTGGTTAGAGGCTGTTTCTAATTCCTCTGTGGTAGCTACTTCGTATTGGATGCCTTCTAGCTCGGTCCTTAGTACCTCTTTGTAGAGGTCCCAGTCCGTCTTTTTGGGCACCCTACATTTCACTACTTCCACTTTTTTGCTCTCTATATCGAATGTAATCGAGGCGTGATCTGAGAAGGATGCCTCCTCCATCACTTTCCAATTTCTTAGAATTTGACTTATAAACACAGTGGCCAATGTGAGGTCAAGAACCTCTTGGCGAATCGCGTTTATAAAGGTTGGGTTTTTACCTTTGTTTATAATGTCTAGATTGTTAGAACAAATATATTCAAGTAAATCCTTACCTCTGTTGTTAGTGTCCGTGCTGCCCCAGATCTCATTGTGCGCATTTGCATTGCAGCCCAGAAGTAGGTGTTTGTTCCCTTTTTGACACCAGCTTATGAGGCGTTGTACTTCCTCTGGTGGAACCTTGGTCTCGATTTAGTTCGTACCAAACGTTAAAGTTTGGTACTTGTGTTACATTTCAAGTCATTACACCCACAATGTGGATTTGTACGTTAAGTATTTGTAGTTCAATAATCAATCACTTGGACTACGCATTGCGTTTTGATATCTGTTCCATTTTCGTAAACAGTTGTTTAATAGTAAAGTATTCATATTTTGGTGCAATAATCATCAACTTGTATTATTTTTGTAAATAATTCACGTGTCAATTATTATTGCAAATCAGCAACCGGTTTTGTAAATTTGATGTACCATTGTTGTATTTTGCCAATATGTCCTTGTAATTATTCCATTTTTCGTTATATCTCTGTTATTTGTTTATTTGCATGTATGTTATATTTAGATTTTGTCGCCGAGGTAAAATCTGTCAGTTGTGAAGGTAAGGTTGAAACGAAATCTTTCCTCACTATCCCTAATGAGAGGATAGCTCGGAAGAGATAACGTCCACGCAGAAGGTAAAACCCTCTACTTTAAATTGCGTGGGGCCCTGATCTTAGTTAAACTAGCTCGTATGATGTTAACGTCGGTCTGCGAAGGCCGTGGGTCGTGTCAAAAGAACGCCCCGGAGAAACTCAAGGAAGCAGCTTTGCTAACGCACACAAAAAGAAAATTAACAATAAAATAAAATTAACAATGTGATGTTCATTGTCGGAAGGCAAAGATATAAACGATGTCGGATGGTATGTGCATTAACCGACCAGAACCGGAACAGTAGCAACTACATTACCACCAAGAATCACTACCCAAACAATCCACCCACGGAACGTTCGAATGGTTATTTAAACATCCCATCAAGATGGAACCAATCGAACTCCCTACGATAAAACCAAACGGCAGCGACCCTGATGAAATGCAGCACCCTGTCCATATGTCGCACATCGCAGCCTTTATAAAAAGAAACATAAAATCAAAAATAAGCACAAAAAAAATGTCGAACATAAAATTTCAAATACGAAACTTGAACGTACGACGACCACTCTGGAATCCCATTGCCAACGCATTATGCCAGCGCCGTTCGATGTTATGCTAGTGGAAATAATACTCAGTTTAAACTTATTTAATAAAACATTATATCATAAAATAATTATAAAGGCGTCAACACAAAATTTAAACCTCAATCTATCTCCACGTATGCGAACGCAAAGAGATTAGATTACCTTAATCACCACGATGCAGAAATACACAACCTGCACGCAATCGTAATCTCGGCAACCACTCTGCAATAAAAAAATGCAGACAAAAAGAAAACCAGAATGTAAAACATAATTAAAATAAAAAACATGAACAAGCCAAGGGCGAATCCCGTCATCGAGCTCCTGGTGTTCGGAGCAAAAAATTGGCCAATTGATCAACGAATATCTGTGAAGCAATCAACAAAAGAATTATGTGACTTACCAATTGAACGGATAAAAATCCTTCCCCGAAAGCATGGGCAAGGGTGGTCCGACAAGAAAACATGGTACGGGAAAATTCCATCATCCTGCAACCACGAATTAAAAATCCCCTACTGGGTTGGAAAACAACATATTCCAATAAAATATTCGGATTGCTGGACTGTAAACCCCACCAAATCGTAACCATATCTTATAAATTCGAAACAACCCCTTAATCACTTCACAGAACATTCAAAACCAACCTTCTCGTTCGAGAGCTCACCAATGACCTTTTTGTGATGCCTCGCGCAGCTCGGCCGCGCTCCGGAGAAAGATAACAATGGCAGTGTTTACAATACCATCTCAATAAATTTGAATTAAAATGGCAGTGGCCAAACAAATTTAATGCTGAAGGTTGACAATGACGGATGTAGAATCCAAAATCCGTTATAAGGTCATCCAACGAGATTTAGCCAGTGTCAGAATTGACGCGACATATCGACAAGTTGCCGTAAACCAGCTTGGAAGGGTGATATTGCTTCCCCCTTTGAATAAACCTCAGTTTAGTTTACGTGGCGCCCATTTAAATAATCCGCGTGTAAATTTACCCCCCCCCTTTAGTAACAACATCAGAAATCACGATTGCGGACCGCCCAATCGTTGATGCGAGACCACCAAATCACGACGTTTTGTCACATGCCCTTTTGCTCGTCAAATCCACCCACCCCCTTCGCGGCTAGAGCTAGTCAACATCTTAATTTTGTTCAAAGGGTGTCTTGTTTGTGATTTCTAAGGTAACAAATTGTCTTTCACGAACGCAACAATGATCAAAATGAGCGTAACAAGCACTAAAATGCAGTTGCTATCATAACCATGAAATATAACAATAATTGTTGACAAACCACGCCCCCATGATTATGCCTTCAAAATCAGAATAGCAAATCGGCTCAAATAACCATATTGTTACAAAATAACCAAATGATTATCATAACAAGATTGTTATGTCAAATCAAAATCGCACCGTTAATAACAATAAGAGATAACTTTCATTGCTATTTTGGCTTGTCGATCCTTCCCGTGTTTTTTTTAATATATAACAAATAAAAATCTAAGTACAAAATTTGGTGTTTGATGTTTTATTCAGTCAATTGGGTTTGAGAATGAGAACGAAGTTCACATTCTGCATCAAACAACAGGGCATCTTTCTTTGAATCACTGTGTATGATGTAGGTGAGATAATTATGTTTTAGAGGTAATGCAATCTTCACGAACCGGGCTTTCCCGTTCAAATTCAAAAAATTCAAAGTTCAATATTACAGTACAATGAGACAAATATTAATTTTTCTCCAAGATACAGCGAAACCGTCATTATTTTGTTTATTTTTAGATTCGAAAGTCATCGTTTCTCGTACGATGCAAGTTATGTAGTGTATCTTGTTTATAATGAGATAAAAAAAAGTGTAACTCAATATATGTAGCTACAGTAAAAGTTCACTTTTACTTTAAAGGTCATTGCTAACGCCTCAGGCATATTGGGCTCTTTGTCATTATATATACTCGTAGTTTGCTTTGTCTTGTCACTTGCCGTGCATTACTTTGTGTAAATCCCCGCTGCTTGTCTGCATTAACGTCTAGCTGTTATCTTACGATTGCTTTGCATTCTTACGCGCCTACACGACACGTGTGGGGTATTTATTTATACATTCGTTTGAATAATCATTTTGTTTTGGATTTTTAATTTGTAATAATAAATATTTTAATTTTTAAATTTAACTTAATGGTATTCCTTTGATATTTTGTGGTACATTTTCCTTTTTTTATTCGTTTAGGACTTAATCCTGGAGAAAAAATAGTATACGTGAAGCGTACAGAAACAATCCATTTCAAACTAGAGTTTCTGATAAGCAATCTCGTTCGAAATGGATCTCTTTCTGTTACTTATACGTAAATAGCTATTACGTAATGAACATTTAAACTGTATTTTTTCTTCAGTTTGTTTGGATTTTGCCGATTCCAAATCATCTTCGGAAATAAAATTAAATATTGAAATGGTTTGAAAATACGTAGTTATTTATTTCCCAACAAACAAGCAAAAGAATCGAGAGTTTTCGGTTTATTTATTATAAGTAGGTACCATAGCTTACAAAAATTTATAAATGTTAAACTATTTATTAAAGCAAAATTTTTTTTTCCATTTTCACATAACTTGTCAGTTTACAGTAGTTTCGCCTGCGTTCTACGGATTGTGCCTGAACCATTTAGGTCCGTGACAATAGGTTCCAATTCATAGTCATCGAGGGGCAGCCTGGTTTTTTCCAGTGATTCTAATCACCCTTTCCACCGCTAACCTGCTGGCCAGGTGCTGGGACCGTTCTTGATGTGTACTATCGATAACTTGAAGGTTAGCTCATATCTTCCCACGCTGGCGAAGTGCGGGTTGGAAAGAGTTTAGAGATTGAATTATTCTCAACATTAGAAATCTAATAATAATGTGGTGTGAATTTTTAAACGCCGCTAAAAAAGTGTTTCTCGCCGGTATGAGTTCTTATATGATTTTTCAAATGATGTTTTTGTGAAAATTTACGATTACAAATTGCACACACAAACGGTTTATCCCCAGAATGACTTTGTAAATGAACTTTCAAAGAGTATTTTACTTTACATTTATAGTCACAAATTTCACAAGAAAATGGTTTTTCAGCAGTATGAGTTCTTAAATGAATATTCCAAGCATCTCTTTGTGTACATTTATAGTCGCACATTTTACAAGCAAAAGGTTTTGCCCTTGTATGATTCGTTATATGAACTTTTAAATCCCTTCTTCGTGCAGATTTAAAGCCACAAACTTGACATGTAAAGGGTTTGTCTCCGGAATGATTTCCTAAATGAACCGACAATTTGTCTTTTTGTGAACATTTATAGTCACAAATATCACACACGAATGGTTTTTCTCCAGTATGAGTTCTTAAGTGAACTTTCAAGGTCTTCTTTAACGAACCTTTATAGTCACACAAACCACAAGCAAAGAGTTTTTCGCCGGTATGAACTTTTAAATGACGCGCCAAAGTTCCTTTATCTAAACATTTATAACTACAAAGTTCACAAGCAAACGGTTTCTCGCCAGTGTGAATTCTTAAATGACGCGTCAGGGCTCCTTGTTGCAAACATTTCAAATCGCAAATTCCACAACTAAAAGGTCTCTCACCGGTATGAACTCTGAAATGAACCATCAGAGCAATTTTTTGTGAAAATTTATAACCACAAATTTCACAAACAAATGGTTTCTCACCGGTATGAGTTCTTAAATGAACATTCAAATTGCTCCTTCGTGAACACTTATAATCACAAACTTCACACTTAAATAATTTATCCCTATGAATTCTTGCATGGTTCTTGAGTTTCAATTTATCAGCGAATTTTACGTTGCATACAACGCATTCAAATGGTAGAAAGATTTTCACTTCCGCTTCTTCATCCACTTCATCCGCATTAAAAATTAAAGGCTCATCTTTTATGTCAACTGAATGATGTAAGTCTTCTAGCTTAATTTCACTTTCTTCTATTTGTTCTGATTTAACTTCAACATTGAAGACGTTTTCTGATGTTTTAAACTCTTGTGAAGTTACCATTTGATCCATGTTTTCAGTGGAAAATGGTTTGAATATTTTTATAGAACCAAAATTACTTTTTAACCATCAGAAGTTACTTCAACTAACACTGTTTACATCAGTAATAAATCGATCAGACAAATAAAACTTTATTTTAACGAACGCTAGATGGCGCTGTTAACCATGGTCGTGTTCGACTTGGGCGCTTACGCGCTTTACATAGTAGCAATTCGATTTGGCCAAAGCGAAATTTCGAAGAGGTCCAAATTGATTGATATTACTGTTACTGGTGCCACTAACAACAACATGGCTGTGTTTGAACGTATATCTCGATATTCAAAGTCATTTTATGGTGGAAGTGTGCAGAAATTTTAGCGCGTTGTTAAATTTATTGTAATATATTTTGTCGATTAATTAAATTTGTTATATTCTGAGCGGAAAGAACCCATTTTAATTTAATACGTTACTTACTCATTTGAAATTCTCTCGTATGATGGCGCTTGCTTAAAGTAATAAATTGCGAATTATGCCCATATTAATTTCCGTTTGGACTAAAACGAGTGTTAACTATTTTAATACCATAGGCAGCGCCATCTAGTGCCAACCAACCACCCAGCGAAGCATGGCCACCATGGCAGTTCTAGTCCAAGCGTGTAACTGAGCGGTGACAGTCTTGCGAGACTAATGCGGAATTATTAATTTATATTATATTATTTTATTATTCTTGTGTTAATCTTGACAACATTAAATCGTTATTCAATAATTGCGTTTTATTACAATCGATTTAACAATCAGAAGTGGGATATATAGATTGTGATTCAACAATTGTTTTAAAAAGGAAAAGGTGCGTTGATTTTTTTTTAACAATGGATGCGAAAACCAACGGTTTTGGTGACGATGATGTACACAGCAAAGACGTGCGTGCGCAGCAGTCGGCGACGTCCGACGAGTCACGAGAAACGAAGTTGATGGCTTTGTTAACCAAATCGGAAGAAGGACGCGCGCAAACCGATGCGATGTTGCGACAGTTTTTAATGGCGACTTTAAATAAACCACCAGAACAACAACAAAGATGGACGGAACCTTGTGGAATGACATATAGCGTTATGCCAGACTTGAGCAAATCAATCCAAGATTTCTATGGAGATGCAGGCGAGGTCGCGATAGAATGGTTAGAACGGGTAAATAATTGCGCGGTTCTACATTTTTGGAGCGAAGAAATAAAATTAGAATCAACAAGAATTCATTTAGCTGGACCAGCGAGAGATTGGTTACAAACACGGAAAGAAAAAATTGTTACGTGGGAAGATTTCGAGCGACATTTTTCTTGCGTAGACGTGTTGGAAATTTATGGAAGCGAATGGTAGAAAGAACACAACTGCAGCGAGAGAGCGTTGAGGCTTACTTTCACCATAAAAATAAATTGTGCTGTGATCTCAAACTTGAATTCGACGAAGCTAAAGAACAGATTTTAGCGGGGTTAACCAGAAAAGACTTTATACCGGGTTTATTGGCGAATAAACATAGTGATGTGAATCAGTTGTTGCATGACGTGCTAATTCTGCATAGAACCATCACAACCGCAAAAGTTAAGACGGACTACCAGAGTGAAGGAACATCCAGAGGGTCAAATTATGGAGAGATGGCAGTAGCGACCAACCCGAAACAAAAGTGCTATAATTGTGCGGAATTTGGACATTTTTCTAGGGACTGCAAGAAGCCAAAAGAGAGCAATTTGTGTTTTTTGTGTAAGAAAGGAAATCATATTAAGCGAGATTGCCCTTTAAACAAAGAATCAAATGCAAGGAACAGGCGTAATTGAGTAATGCAGGTTGAGCAAAACAACCCTACGCGGTCAATTGAAAAGATTTTACGACGTGCGAAAATAAACGGGGTAGAATTGAACGTATTTATTGACAGTGGCAGTGCTGTGTGTACAATAATCACTAGCAAAGTGCAAAAACTAAAAAACATTGTAAAGAAACCGACACGTGAGAAACTTTACGGATTTGGACATCAAGCCCCAGTAGAAGTGAAATGGTACGTTGAAGCAAGTGTAGAAATAGACAAAGCGAAATTAGAAACAGTAAAAATTTACATAGTGCCAAATAGCGTTCAACAGGAAGACGTGATAATCGGGCGGTCATTCACTGAGAATTAAAATATTTGTTACGCAAAAGTGGAAGACAAATGTACACAACGGAGAACGATGGTTTGATTAATTCCACCACGGATCCACCAAATGTACTTTATTTACTTATGGGTTAAATTTAATTAACCCCTTCTTATACCTAGAGCTGCCACCAGGATTGTCTGTTTGCTATCCAATGGAATTGATAGCGAGCCGATAATCCAAAGCTCGAATAATTACTTCCTCAAAGGGTTACTTTATTTTGGGTAGACGTGAATTTTGCGGAAGACTTTCTCCAAAGGCGCAGGATATTTATGACAAGCAACTAATTACACTGAGTATAAACTTATTTGTTTATAAGAAAAGATTTCAATTTTAACAATGAATGATTTATTAAATAATATTAAACAATAATTAAACAAAGATGAAGAAAAGAACAAAACAATTGGTTCTACAGATATATGTAACATTTAATAAAATAGACTAATTTTAATTAAGTAATTGAAATTTATATTTGACAAGAGACGGTAGGATAAAATATAATCTTTTTACAAGTTACCGAGTAGGTAAAATTTACGACTCATACCTTGATTTATATTCCTTTTGGTCCGCATTTGGACTGCTTTATTGGCCCTGGGTGATTCGAAGATTATTTGATGAGTAACTATTTATTTGAACTTGTATTTATTTATATATTAAAGAACTCGCGAATAATTTATTTAACCAGTTGTAAAACTAATTTAATTTAATAAAATTTATAAAAATTTTGAACACTTCAATAAAGCAAAAGGAGCCAATTTTATTAGTTAGCTCGAATTAACACTGAATTGATAATTTATTTACTTGAGTTAAAACTTAATTGAATTTATTTAATTTAATATATGACCGAATTTACGAACCCCATTACCAGGAGACCGGCCTGGCCGCTCCCGTAGAGGTCTACGTGAAGACTAACTGAAGACTGTTATAAGGCTGACACTTGACGACTAACTCATGACTAACCCGAATTTTTAATCATCATCCCTATTTATTAGAGTGAATTATTTCCCTTTTGTGGTGGGGTCTGAATATATGTGAACTACATAAAAAGGTTCTGCTCTTTTGAGATGGTGAATAGGGCTAATTACTGTTTTTAAGCTGAGTGTACAGGCTCCAGATAAACCAAACATTATGTTATCGTTTGAATGTTATCTGCCCTTGTAGTTTCCAAAGCTTTTAATTTTCATGTTATATGTTTTACGGGAAGTTATTAATTATAATAACTGTCAATTTTAATATGGTCTTAATTGTATTTTGGTGTTAAAGTTTGGTGTTTCTTAGTATTATCTTGATTTTTCCACATGTGCTATGTGTGAGATAAAATTATTTAATAGTTTTTGGCGCGACTTAACTGTTAACGATCCTTATTTTATCAGTCTACCGTCTCGTCTTAACAAATTTAAGGGTCCATCTTTAAGTGGATATTTGTGTAACATTTTACCCAAAAATGTGGGAATTATATTTTACTAAGTTACATGTCTATTATTTTAATTTATTACGCCGCGTGCACATAGGCGTACCAACGTTTTCCTATTAAGATTTAAATTATTTCTTTAATTTAAATCGTCATTAAATGTAATTTCATATTACTATTTTAATTAATATTAAATAATTATAGATAAATTAATCCTTTTTGTGATTAGGAATTATAACTTAATTTCTAAATAACCTGATTTAACATACAAATTCATAATTTCAGCTTTACTAGTTACAATTTCCGAGGTCGGTATATATATAATTAAGAATTAATTTACGCGGGTTGTTACACAAATTAGCTTCTGGAACCAGATCAGATTTCCCATTCCGCGACATGGAAATTGAAGAATTGTCAAAACGAGTGAAAATTTGCGCACAATTTCGACAAAACTTGCACGCACGCGGAGTGAATTTTGTAAGCGTACAATGCGAAGAAAATAACTTTAAGATTCCAATTATAAACAATGAAGTAACGGACAAAATTGTGGAGCAAGGCCAGTGCGTAGGTCGTATTAACCAAGGACGTGACGTATGCGATAACGATAAGACAGTGCAGTTAGCAAATGCAGGTGTTGTAAGTAAAAACCGGTAAAAACCAGATTACGATGGAAATGTTAAACATCGACTCCAGTGTGTCTAGTGCGAATAAAAACGAACTGTTAAAATTATGTCAAGAATTTAGATCTTCTTTTGCATTTAATTTAAGCGAATTATGCGTAACTAACCTCATGGAAGTGAATATTATCGATAAAAATATACCAGTGCGGGCTAAACCATATCGAGCAAATCTAAAAGATCGCGAAACGATCGGAAAAATGATAAAGGAATGGAAACAGTGCGGCATTGTAAGTGGCACTACGTCATCTTACGCATCACCGATTCTATTAGTAACTAAAAAAACGGGCGAACCGCGTTTAGTAGTCGATTTTAGAGCGCTAAATCGAAATACGGTAAAGACAAATTTTCCAATCCCAACCGTGGAAAAACATTTAGAAAATATGCATGGTGCGACAATTTTTACCACGTTAGATTTAGCACATGGGTATTTACAAATGCCCTTATCGGAAGAAGCGAAACCAAAAATCGCGTTTATAACTCCAGATTGTACGGGTCAATTTGAAAGATTAATTTTTGGGTTAACAAATGCGTCATACGAATTTAGTAAATTAATGAACCTAGATTTAGGGTCGTTAAGGAATCAAGTAGCGATGTCATACTTAGACGACATAATAATTCACGCTAAAAGTTGGTCTGAAATGTTACGTAAATTGCGTTTAGTTTTCGAAGCACTACAGCGGGCAGGTCTTACATTAAAATTACGTAAATGCGAGTTCGGACGTCAACAAGTAGAATACCTAGGATTTATGATCCTTTGAATTGAATTTGATTGAATGAATAAGAATTGGATGCACTGTGCAATCAACATCCCGTTTTTCGACTTGATTGGATTTCTTAGCGTTGAAAAATAAAAGTAGCTTTGAATTGACTGATTGCTGTTGTTCGTTAGGGTGGAACTGCCGGAGCGTAAATTGCTAAGTTTTAGGGTATATAAAAGCACGCGGACCGACAACAGAATGGGCAAGATTCCACAAATTTTCATCATGCGCGTCACTGAATGTGTAAAATTTGCTACGTTGAAATGCGATTTATGCAAAAGTTTGACCCCCCCTTCACGCAAAATATTTTTACAGTATACTACTATATAAACCTTAAACTATCCAATAGTTAATAGATCATTTCGAGGTGACGTCACGACAGGTATGCCCTCCAGACAAAATGGCCGCGCCCTGTCAAATTTCGTAATTGATTTTTATTTTAACGCATGATACAATGAACTTTTAAGATATGATATTACGCAGGTTCGGCGCCATCTTGTATACGTCACTCGGCGAGTTGGAAATGACATATCGCTACTTGCTGTCAAATCTTGTAATATTCGCAGTTTGTTCCTGTTTTTTTTGAGTTATTTATTGTTAAAAGTTGCTGTGGTGTAATTTGACAATGCGTTGTGCAATGTGGAATTGTAATAGCGACAATCAAGCCAAGAACTTTGCAGGAGATGTGATGTTTTACCGATTTCTATCAAATGTAACGCTTGCAATTTTCTTCGATTACGATTGTAAAATGACAAAGGCCTTTTTATATGAAATAATAAATTTTGTGGAAAAATCAGGTGAGACAGACAACAAATTAATTTAATATTTTTATCTGTATGTTATTTTTTTAGGATTCCAAATTGTGGGATTGGTTAGTGATCTTGGAGGAGGTAATAGATCATTGCACAAAGAGCTAGAAATAAGTTCTGATAAAACATGGTTTACAAATCCTGCAAATGGGCACAATATTTATGTCTTTGCAGCAGTACTACATCTCATTAAGTTGCTTCGAAATCATTTTGTTATGAAGCAAATCGAGATAGTATATCGACCGTGTACGAATGGGACACGATCTTTGATTTTTTTGTTAATCCACAATAATTTCACAAGCCAAAGAGTCTAACTGGAATCGAACACCGTGTACAAAGTGCATTTAGAAATGTGTGCCTAAAAATAGACATATAAAGTGTTATTTTACTTTGATTTGTGCTCCGGGTGGGAGGAAATTTTGTAATTTAATTTTTTTAATAAATATGTTTAGTCAAACGGTGCGATTAAATTATTTAGATTTATTCTACCTATCGTTTATTATGTAGATACGTCGAAAAACTTCACATAGGGTCCAGATTTAATAAAAACTAATGCATCGATGGCGATTCGCACATACCGCAGGTCAACAATTATTATTTGCAAAGTAAAGGAAGCGGTTAGGGAAGAAATTTTATAAAAGTTTTCCTCTTCTTTTCTACGAGGCGGGGGGTTTTAGGAGTTTAAAATCATTTCAAAAAGACTCAATATCGTCATAATAACGAAACATATTTTCAATTTTATTAATTGAAAGAGAGTCCGGTCAAGTACCAAAACATTAAATTTTAAGTTTTTGATGCAAATTGATTCTAAATGCCATACAGTGTAACGATTATGTTAAAATGTCAAGTGCCATAAAAATTTCCTAGTATTAAAAATTCAAGTAAAATTATTAAAAACCGAACACTGCAATTAATTATTTTTGTTTATTACTACAGATTTTTACTTAAGCTATTGTTTGTTATTTTCACATTTATTATTTTCTCAGTTCGTATTAGCGTTTAAATAATAACAATAAATGCCAGAATTTACTTACATACAATATTTTGTATTAAAAAATAATTTGAAATGTTAATAAAATAGTTATTATTAAGTGGGTAGGTACTTTTATTTCAGTTAAAAGTTAAAGCGTATAAAGTTATTCCGTCTGTGCGAAATATTCTCATTTTATTAATTTAATAAAATAATTTATTATAATATTATAGTATAGCAATAACCATTATTTCATTACTCGTTCAAGGAAAGTACAAAAACTCTTTACTTTCGTGATTTTGCTAGTTCAACAGCGGGTTTAAAAGAACAAATTATATATCGTGATTATACGTCAACTCTCTGAGTGACGTCATGCGCAAACTCGGACGAAAATGGGATCGGTTAGTATCATATCTTGAGGTGACGTGACGTCCCGACAGGTATGCCCTCCAGACAAAATGGCCGCGCCCTGTCAAAGTCACGTGAGTTAAAATGATCTATTCGCGATTCCAAATAAGAATGCGACCCCTGGTGGCAGAATTGAGAACAACTCGACGCGGGTACTAAACGGTAAACGAGGCTCATTGTTTATAAGTTTCTTTGCTTTAGTTGCATGTTAACGTGTTGCAATTATTAAATAATTAAAGCGTTTAAATAAATTTTTGAAATGTCAACCGTAGTTGGCATTTCAAAAATTGACTACTCGTGTATGACGGCCATTTTGAAAATTTAACAGAGTCACCTATTGTTAATTTTAATCGCGAATAGGAAATTTTGATTTGGGTGGTTAAGGTTAGCGAACCCTAGCCTCTTCGGACTATTGCGAACATTAAAAAAAAAGTAACAAAATCGGTCCAGCCGTTATCGAGTGATGCCGTAACAAAGGTTTTCAGATTCATTTTTATTTATATAGATTAATTTCAAATTTTTATATTAGTAAATAGAAGGCATACCATGAAAAGTGCCGGCGCGCCCAACTAGTGGGCGCTAGTTGTGAACTAGCACATAGCCTATAGGCCAGTTAAGTACCTTTTCGTTTGGCGGTTGGTAAGGGCAAAATTTAAATACCCATGAATTTTAAATAATTCACACGGAGTAGCGTACTTCGCTAGCCGCAGTGACCAGGAGCGTAATTTTTACAACGTGCTGTTTTAAAACCGTATAAACGCGAGAATCGGACTCCGGGGTCGAGGATAAACATGACAGTTAAAAACGCGATTCGTATCAACGTGTCATCCTGTCATAAAATTTTAAGTACCTATGTGATTTTTCTGTTATACACTATTTTATATAGGATTCAGACGCCGGCCTTGACTTGCTGATGTTTATGATGATGATTCAAAAAGGTGATCTCTTTTGTAATGGACCAACTAATGACAGAATACCTCAATTCAACTACTGTGATTGGGTAGTTTTGTAGTCACAAATTTGACATAATATGCAGAGTTTTGTAAATTTTACAAAAATTATATTTTATATCCAGTTGGGATTCCTCAATTGAAGTGTCTTCTTTAATATCTACCGAACGATATTGCAAGTCTTCTAATTTGACATTGACGGTTTCCTTCTCTTCAATTTTAATTTCACCAAGTGGTAAAATTTTCATAGATTTGCCCATATGGTGAAATATTTCAGGGGCTATTTTTTTATCCATGGTAAAATCAACGATATTCCAGATTTTTAGCCCAAAACTTCACAAGTCAAATTGGTATTTTATGAGGTTATGTATGGTGAGTTGACAATTTCGTGTACACAAGCACAAATATGGATTTGATGAAGGAAATCCACAGAAAGTATTCAGTATAAATTTGGATCAAACAAACACTAATCACAGAATTTAATACTTTATTGCTAACCGGTTTCGTGTTTTACACACATCCTCAGAGCAATACGTCAATTAAATAGTTATAGTTACAATCATAAAATACTTGTTCGCATACATCCGTAGTCCCATTACATTCCAAAGCATGACAATGCACAAAATCAAAAGTTCTTATAAAATCTTTCCAAAAAGATCTCCAAAATGCTTAAAAGTATTCACAAAAACCATTAAATTCAAAATTGAATAATAAGTTAAACGAATAATTAAAAATTAAATACTAAAAACTAATAAATAATTAAAAATTGTTAAGACACAATACAAATTAAAAGTGAAATTGAACAGCAATTCAATTCAATTTCACTTTTTTGTAGATATACAGTTATAAGTAATTATAAAAACTTAATATATATTATAAATAAATTGAATAGTTATAAATAAAAAGTATTTATTGAAAGTGGATGGGTTATGAAGGTGGGGAAATTATTTAGAAGTGGAAATAAACTTCATTTTTGCCCGAGCATCACAGAAATATGTCTATGGTTACTACTCCATATGAGATTTTAAATGCTTCTGCAATTGCGATTTGCGTATACATTTATAGGCACAACTACCGCAACTGAACGGTTTCTTGCCGGTATGAGTTCTTAAATGTCTTTGTAAGTGTGATTTCTGTGCAGAAGTATACTCACAAATAGTACAACGAAATGGTTTCTCGCCGGTATGAGTTCTTAAATGTCTTCGTAATTGTGGTTTCCGTGCACAATTATACTCACAAATATTACAACGAAATGGTTTCTCGCCGGTATGAGTTATTAAATGTCTTTGCAAGTGTGATTTCTCTGCACCAGTATACTCACAAATAGTACAACGAAATGGTTTCTCGCCGGTATGAGTTCTTAAATGTCTTCGTAATTGTGATTTCCGTGCACAAGTATACTCACAAATATTACAACGAAATGGTTTCTCGCCGGTATGAGTTCTTAAATGTCTTTGCAAGTGTGATTTCCGTGCACAAGTATACTCACAAATATCACAACTAAACGGTTTTTCGCCTGTATGAGTTCTTAAATGTATTCGTAAGTTTGATTTATGTGCACAAGTATACTCACAAATATCACAACTAAATGGTTTTTCGCCTGTATGGGTTTTTAAATGACTTCCTAATTGTGATTTCTGTGCACAAGTATACACACAAATATCACACGTAAATGGTTTCTCGCCGGTATGAGTTCTTAAATGTCTTCGTAATTGTGATTTCCGTGCACAAGTATACTCACAAATATTACAACGAAATGGTTTCTCGCCGGTATGAGTTATTAAATGAATTTGTAAGTGTGATTTCTCTGCACAAGTATACTCACAAATAGTACAACGAAATTGTTTCTCGCCGGTATGAGTTCTTAAATGTCTTTGCAAGTGTGATTTGCGTGCACAAGTATACTCACAAATATCACACGTAAATGGTTTTTCGCCGGTATGAGTTCTTAAATGGACTTTATACTTTGATTTGTTGACACATTTTAAGTTACAAATATGGCATGTAAATGATTTCTTGTCCTTTTTTTTATGAGCTCTTAAATGACGTATTAAAGTTTGTTTAAGAGCAAATTTATAACCACAAATTGCACACTCGAAAAAATTTGAACAGGTCAGCGTTAATTGAGTAGTGTCGGTGTCTTCTTTAATATCAATGGAATGATGCAAATCTTCTAAATTAAATTTCACATCTTCCACCTCTTCTCGTTTAATTTCGTAATTGCTAATTGAATTATTAGGAGTGTCCAGAAATCTACCTGCGTTTTCTACAATTTGTGATTCTTCCGAAGGTAGTACTTGAGCTGCAAGTAAATCTGTAACTGTTTCCATTTGGAGGTTGCAGCACTGTAACTGTACAGGTACAAAATCACTTTTCTTAATTAGAGGCGTTGATTATAATTATGTTATCGATTTAGAAAACTACTGCTATGGTTGACAAAATGGTGAAATTGATGCGTCAGAGACGATTGCGTGTAAGATTTTAGCGCCATCTAATAGAACTAAAAAGAGATTTTCTAACATTGTTTCCGTCAATGCTTACGTTCGACATATTGGTGGCGGCAAATTTGACATTGGAAAGTGAATAACTTCTTGTATTTTAAAATTTTCAATTAATGTTTACTAATTTATTTACGACCGAATTCATAGACAAAGGGTTACTTACACTTACAACTTTACTTGACATATTAACCCCTTTCTACTTGAGCAACTGTTTTTTATCAATGCATTATATCTTATTTTGTTTACTAAGTTTCTGAATTTCCAAGTGTTTTCACCCGAAAATGCGTATACATATGCAATATAAATTTGACGCTTAAGTACGTACTTATACTTAAGTAAAGACTATGAATTTAAGCGTTAGTTAGTTAACGTAAATTTTTCGTTTATGATGTCACAGTATTTGTAACGCGCTTGCCAGCTCGGTGGAGAGAATGTACTTGAAGTTCGACTCCTTCCCTGGGTTTGGCTTGAATATTCGTTCGAAAATAATAATGAAATACTTTTGATTGAACAGTAATATATTAAAATTAAAATTACAATTTGTAGACCCCACTTTGGTCCTACTACGACATATACGTTAGCTCTTATCCTAGGAAACAGCTGTTTTTACTGCAACAAAACTTATGATCTAAACTAAGACTAACAAACTAAGGAAAATCGGTAACACAAAAATAAAATCGGTCCTCTTCTATGGAATCCTGGAGCTTCAATATAAAATTAGGACTTGGCTTAATTTTCATAAACTATTAACTAATACAAATTTCAAAAAAAATATAAAAATACCTCGCTGGTGTGATCTGTCACAGGTTGGTGAACGTTTGGTTCAATTGTCAGAAGATTCACTTATTTTTAAATCGTCGCACTAGGTATGTTTTACACAAATTGCTCACTCTGGTTTTATTGTTTTTATTTCTAACACAGATAGAAAATTGGTTTAATGCGGATTTACTTGCAAATACAAAAAATCAACTTTTTCACAGGTATAGGTAC
The DNA here is from genome assembly GCA_932274525.1 of Podabrus alpinus. Taxonomy (NCBI): domain Eukaryota; kingdom Metazoa; phylum Arthropoda; class Insecta; order Coleoptera; family Cantharidae; genus Podabrus; species Podabrus alpinus. Next base: position 34,729,426 of record OW026452.1, read on the forward strand.
TAGGTAAACTTCGATAAACCGATAACAGATATTTGATAAAATAATTCGATAAAATACTTTGATCAACAGATATTCGATAAAATGATTCGATAAATACTTCGATAAACAATTATTCGATATTTTCGGTAACGATAATGAAGTAACTAGTACCTCGTTGTAGCAGTATTGCTTTTCTGATCCTTCTGCTTGGTCACACGTCTCTTTTATTTTCTTTCTGAAACGACTCGGTCAGCAAAAAAACGCTTGGTGACCAGCTTGTTATTTGCCGCGGTTCTTTCCTGGAATTTTGAGATAGAGTTATTTAAATCAGCAAAACTGTATTATGTTACACAGTTAAGTCAATATTTAATACTTTGTTGCTTTGTTCTTGTATCGTTTTTTGGAACGTTACAATACCGACGCTACTTGATCAGCAAAAATATCGCCTTGCGAGCTTGTTGTTTGTCGCGGTTCTTTCCGGTATTTTCGGGATGAGATCATTTGAATCAGCAAAACTGTGTTTTTACATTAAACTACGTTACACAGTATTAATATTTAATACTTTGTTTTTAATACAATTTAATACATTTTTTGGATCGTTACATATTACAAAATATTATTTAAAAAATTGGCAAATATGAACCACGTGCAACAATAGGTAATGTTGAATTCAAATATTTGAAAGTTTTTCTCCATGTATCAAACGGAAGAAGAAATTTCTCGCAGGTATCGCTCAACTCGTTAAATGACTTTGATACGACGCGATTGGTATCGCTCTGTACATTTGGCTCTGTACTATGTTGAACGCAAGCATTAGGCATTCCACATTACACGACATTTTTCGAATTTAATATGGACGCCTGTTGGCAATGTCAAACATTGTATATATTTAGAAGTGTTTTTTCGTATTTATTTAAGTTATTTTTAATAATTTATTTAATTAAAAACAAAATTTTGCCAAAATAAGACACTAAAACAGTTGACGTTTAACCCTACTGTCAATAACCAGAATTTTCCACGTGTTTCTATATTATTGATTGCACCCCAAGACTACATATACCATACCATAAGAGCTCTTCCTTTATAGTGACACGTTGTACAAGGCGTAATCCGAAGTATTTTCTGTACAAGCGTTGTTGTTTATATGATAATAAGAAAAAAATTGACCATATCACACCACTACCATTGCAAAATTCGGTAAGTACCGAAAAAAAGGTAACATAATCGTACAAAATTAGTCATGTTAGCAATTTTTCTATGAACAAAGAATAAATGTTTTATATGGGCGGGTCAAGTTCGATGGTGCGAGCAGGGAGGATAGGCAACCACTCGTACACCATTTTCCAATTGTTTTCTAGTTTTCATTTTGGTACAGCTCCACCAAGCTTAGAAAGGACGCGGCAAATATGCCAACTAATTTGATAAAAATTTGAATGAACCAATGAACGTTGAGTTATTTCTCAAGTACATTCTGTTGTAAAAGTTACAAATCATTGTGTGTGTAATTTGTCGTGTTTTTTGTGTAATTCGGTTTCGTGTTATTTATTCCAAAAGTGCTTTATTTAATATTTGCGATAACATTTTTTACGTATTTCGTGACTGCAATTTGACAAAATAATTTATGGATTTTAAATATTCGCGCCGAGAAATTTCTTCATCCGAGTGTACATTTTTAATTTTAGCAGAGCCTGACACGCCTCCTCAGGTCGGTTCTAACGTTGGTAGAGCTGTAATTTGGTGGTGGGCGTGGCCTACACTTTTCCTTACAAAAAGGGCTAGTTTATGATTTTTCCGCAATTTTTTTTGCCTAAATCGACTATTCAAACCTTCAGCATTCCGAATCTCTATAGAAAATTATTGGGAAGGTTGGCAGTAGACAAGAGAATAAATACAACAATCACAACATAAACAATTTAATAAGAGCACATTGGCAATACAACTTAATAAACAAACAATGGATAACATCTCTAACCTGGTTGTGGACTCGTACTTGAGTAACTAAAAGTACAACCCAGGTGTCCTTATATTCAGCATTGGTATAAAGATAACTAGCTACATAAATGTCGCGCCATCTATCAGTCACATTGTAACTTACATACCAACACCTCCACTAGTTACGATGTAACTAAAATCCTAAATCTCCAAACCCATCTTGCTGGTACATAATGAATGTTTATTCCTTGGTAAACCTTTTGTGAGGGAGTCCGGTACCATATCTTCTGTTCCGATATGTTCCACTTTTAATTGTCCAATTTCTTGCTTTTCACGGACAAAGTGGTGCTTGACATCGATGTGTTTGGTTCTGCATCGATATCCTGCATTTTTTCTGAGGTCTACGGCCCCTTTATTATCGCAAAATATTTTTATGCAGTTTAAATTAGTTTCCAACTCTTTGAAAAGACCTTGAATAAAGATGGCTTCTTGTGCTGCAAAACTCAACGCCATGTATTCTGCTTCGGTTGTTGAAAGTGCTACTGTTGGTTGCTTTTTTGAAGCCCAACTTACAGCACCTCCACTCATCAAAAACACGTAACCAGCAGTAGATCTTCTTTCGTCTACATCCGCTGCCCAATCCGAATCACAATACCCGTGCAAGTCACCATTTCCTTTTTTAAATGTTAGTTTGAAATTTTTAGTTTTTTTTAGGTACCTAAAAATCCTTTTAATAGCTCCCCAATGTGCTTTACCCGGATTATTACTGTACCGACTAACTTTTCCAACAGCATATGAAATATCAGGTCTTGTTCCTTGAGCTGCATAAATCAAACTTCCTATGGCTTCTTGATAAGGAACGCCAATTTTATCTTGGTTGGTTTTTGGTTGCATATCTTTCGTTAGCACTTGATTTGCATCGAATGGTGTTGACACTTCTTTGCTTTCATTCATGTTGAATTTTTTTAAGATTTCATTGATGTATCTTTCTTGATCTAACGTTATAACACCATTTTGCCTGTCTCGAGTAATTCTTATTCCCAAGCAATAGTGTGCCTCACCTAAGTCTTTCATATTAAATGATTTCACTAAATGACGTTTCACCTCATTCTTCATTGCATCATCTTGAGAAAAAATCAAGATATCGCCAACATATACAGCCAAGATGATTAATTGTTTGTTATTCTTGCTTTTGACGTAAATGCATGGGTCAAACTTAGATTGTTTGAACTGTAATTGCTTAATGGTTTGGTCGAGCTCTTTGTACCACACTCGATTTGCTTGTTTTAATCCATTAATAGATTTCTTCAATAAACAGGTTCTTTTATCCGGCAATTCCATATACATTTCTTCATCTAATTTTGGATGTAAAAACGCCGTTACTACATCCATTTGATCGATGTTCCAATCGTTTTTTGCTGCTGAGGCTAGCAACAAACGGATCGAGCTATGTCGTACGACCGGAGCATACGTTTCATCGTAATCGATGCCTTCTTTTTGATAGAATCCCTTCGCAACTAACCTAGCCTTGTATCGATTTAAAATTCCTTCGGCAGTAAATTTTGTTTTGAACACCCATTTACTTTTAATCGCCTTTCGATTTTCTGGAACATCACATAGAATCCAAGTTTTATTAGTTCTATGCGATTCCATTTCTTCATCACTATCTTCACTTTCAAGAGCTTCTTTAAGTGTTGTTGGATCATTTACAATTGATTGGTAGACTACAAATTCCGGGTTAAACACATTTTTATTTGGTTTAACTACTCGTTGCGAACGTCTTGGCAAACCAATCTCCACTTGCTCTTCCTGTTCTTCAACATCGTCAACTTCTTGATGTTCATAGTTACTTGCAACAGCATCTTCAACGTCGTTAACTATATTATTGTTGTTAACAACACAAATACCATCACGAGTGAAGTCGTCTTGATTGGAAATTATTTTAACCGTGGTTTGTTGAGGAAATAATCTATCAATCGGCTCTTCGATGCTAGTTTTAGGCTTCTATACAAAGTATAGCAAGAAGCCTTATGATCTGGTTTATTAATTGATCCTCACAAAACACCACATCTCTTGATATTTTTAATTTCTTCGTTATAGGGTGAACAAACCTATATCCTTTCACTGTTTCGCTATATCCCACAAAGATGTATTCTTCAGCCTTATTATCGAATTGTTTTCTAAACACTTTTGGTATGTGCACCAACGCTTTACAACCAAATATTCTTAATTTCGATAAGTTTGGCTTCTTACCATTCCAAGCTTCTTCAGGTGTCATCCGATTCAAGCTTTTTGTCGGACACCGATTCTTTAAATACGTTGCCGTTAGTATCGCTTCTGCCCAAAACTCGCTTCCTAAATTGGCTTCTGTCAGCATACATCTTGCGCTTTCGACTAGAGTCCTATTTAGCCTTTCGGCAACCCCATTTTGCTCTGGTGTATATGGGACGCTTGTTTGATGTTGAATTCCAAATCTTCTTAAATGGGACAAAAGTTCCTTATTGACATATTCCGTTCCATTGTCAGATCGTAAACATTTAATTTTTTCTTCGCATTGATTCTCAACAAACGACTTGTACTCCAAAAACTTTTCAGTTACTTCACTTTTATTTTTAAGGCAATAAACTGTTGTTTTCCTCGAGAAGTCATCGGTGATTGTTAGAAAGTATCTTGCACCACCAATCAATTTTGTATTCATAGGACCACAGACATCCGAATGAATTAGTTAGAGTTTATTCGTTGCTCGAGATGCGCCATTTTTATTGAATGGTGTTCTTGACAATTTCCCTTTGACACATATTTCACACGGTTTACTGTTTTTATCCTTGATATTAACGCCTTCGGCTAAACCACTATTTAACCATAAGTTCATTGCTACACGATTTATGTGTCCCAATCTTCGATGCCACAACACATGAGTATTTTTTAACTCCACAAGATTCACGGTTTCAATAGGTTCGTTTAGTTTATACACACCTTTTTCTAATCTTGCACTACACAACACATCTTTATTTTCAATATTTATTTGCACATTTGTAATTCTGCAGCCATGTCTTTTATCAAACACTAACGTATTACCATGTTGAACCATTTGCCCAACCGAAATCAAGTTCCTTGTAACTCCTGGTACATGAATAACTTCTTGGAGCATTAATTCTTTATTACCGATAAGATCAATTTTGACTTTACCCTTACCAGCACTGTTCAACGTTGTACCATTAGCAACTTCGATATTACAATGATCGTAATGTTCGTAGTCCTTAAAATTGTTTGCTTTCGGCGATATATGAACTGAAGCACCAGAGTCTAAAATCCATTCACTATTTTTATCACACTTATCATTACACATGCCAATGAACTGGGTGGTTTCTGATCTTCTATTGGCTGTAAATTTCTTTGGCTGTACCTTCTTCATCTGTGGACAAATTTTAGCTTTGTGACCCTCGGTTTTGCACTTAAAACACTTAATTTTTCGATTTTGAGCTTCCATTGGTTTGTCGGCTTGATTCCATTTCTTTTTGATGTAAAATGCACTACATTCTGAAGTTGTTGCATGAATTTTTTGAACACTTGGTTGTAACAACAAAATTTTCACGAATTCTACGGTAGTACTTTGCTTTGATCCTAGAATCCCCATTAATAACGGTTGATACTCTTCAGATAATCCCGCCAACATCAGACCACCAATCACATGATCCTTGAATGGTTCACCAATTGTTTCCAATTGATCAGTAATACACAACATTTTGTTAATATAATCCTGCATGTCATTACAATTATCCAATCGGATTCTGAACAGTTTCGCGTATAAACCAATCTAATGTAGCGTACCTGATTGTTCATAGATTCGATTTAATTTGCCCCAAGCTTCTTTCGCTGTCTTCACGTTTTTATTTCAGCTGCTGCTCCTGGATGAATGGACAAATTGATCTTCGCCAGAACTCGTTGATCCAAATCTTCATCTAACACCGTACCAGGAGCACATTCCACATGCCAGCATCGATCAGAAAATTTTTCATAGCGTGCTTCCACTCGCTATAATTTTCTCCATTCAAATGCTTTGATTGCGGCAGTCCTTCCATTGTTACAACTGTTGAAGATGATCGAGTCCTCAACTGCGATTGTAACAGTTCGATCTGTTGTTGCAAATTTGCTAATTGCGCGTCCATAATTTTTAATTTATGAAATTTTGGATGCAATAATTTGCACAAATTTAAATCAAACAAAAAAACAACTTTATTCTCTTATTTGTTACTGGCGCCCATAACCTATTGGGAAGGTTGGCAGTAGACAAGAGAATAAATACAACAATCACAACATAAACAATTTAATAAGAGCACATTGGCAATACAACTTAATAAACAAACAATGGATAACATCTCTAACCTGGTTGTGGACTCGTACTTGAGTAACTAAAAGTACAACCCAGGTGTCCTTATATTCAGCATTGGTATAAAGATAACTAGCTACATAAATATGTCGCGCCATATATCAGTCACATTGTAACTTACATACCAACAAAAAATTTCAATTTCCGGGTGGGCAAATCCGTGCTACTTCCTCTGTTGATATATCGATAGGTTGTTGCCCTCGGAGTTGTCTTCCTTTACTATGTTTGATGGATGAATAAAAATTTTCAATTCTACATTCCATAAACAGGATTTCAATATATATAAGGTTCATCAACAATCGTTCCATAAAAAACACACACACTGTTCCGATACAATTTCAAGCACGCAGGTAAAATACGGGATACCTACCTTAATCAACAGAATGGGGGGGGGGGGGGGGCGGTGAGTCGAAAGTAAAATTTCCAGAAACAGTGAACAAAATTTAATAAAATATTTCTTAAAGTATAAATTTGTTGCATAAACCAAATTAATACAATTTTATGCTTTAAATCAAGTTTGTCTAATTTCATGCTTAAAATAATACACGACTGTATAAACATTAATAATTAAATATACAAATGGTTAAAATAAATGTGGGCATCCAATAAATTCCAGACACTCTGAAGCAAGTGTCAGTATGCAAACATCCAGGAAATAAAAATTAAAACTGAATAAATTAACCTCCGTATGTTGTCTTCGAAGGAAATAGTGACCGGAATAATATATTCCACAAACACCTCGAGTCGAACGGTTGAGATTCAAAATAAATGATTAATAAATTTATAACTACTTAATGCTAAATACTTAAACAAAAATAATATAATTATAGAGGAAATTAATAATTATAACTTTTACAGATATTTAGTGCATGGCTATATGTAAGGAACTTAGGAATTAAAATAAGATATTGTTGATAATCAACACAAAAAGTTTTCACGTTCAATTTTCCAACACAACACTGAGTTTGGTTGAAGACCTCATGAGTTTTAATAATCAATACACTGAATGTTTATTAACATTTCAGTTAAATTATGAATCGTTAGTTATAAAAATATCTCATTTAAAATAGAAGATAAATCATTTGAACTTTAGTTAAATCATTTACAAGAAATAACCATTTCATTAAATTATTATCTTACATTCATTTAATAAAATTATCATTTTAATTTATAAATAAAATCTAATGTAATGATTTATTTAATATTAGTAGAATTTTCATCTAATTTTTGGATAAAATATATAAATAGTTTCGAAGATTTTGTTGTATGTTATTCTTAAATTTATTTAATCAAATTTAATGTTTTCTATAAAAGTGGACAGGGGATTCCTGCACCATGCCAGCTTTTTTCCATCTTTGTGGTGGTCTTTCAGTTAGTCGTTTTCTATAGTCAACTTTCCGATCTCTGAAAATTCGAGCAACCCCATTGTTGTTTATGCGGTTGACGTGTTCATTCCATACTCTTCTTCTTTGTCAGATCCACCTTACCATAACCAGAACTTCACATGCATCTCGAATTACTTCAACGAAAATTCGTTATTCTGTATTACTTCTCTCAGGCATCCGGATACGGCACCTGCTTTTACAATCTGGTTACGTACCTCCTTTATGAGGTCTCACAGAAAGACAATATTATTGAAATATTATTAGTATAAATGTAACAATATTAAATAATTACAAACCTGCAGGTCAAATTGACGAACATTTCATTTTTGTTTTTGTGCTAACATTTAAAAATTCAATTAAATATTTTTATTTTCTTTAGGCTTATATTTGAGTGGACATGCGATCGAATTGCAAATTGTCTGATATATTTTACCTATAAAACATGTAACTCGATCGTAAATTCTCACCAAAAGTGCAACGTGTAACATTAAATTTAAAAATATCTGTAAAATTTCAAATTTATTACAAAACAGTTCAGCACAAGTTGTTTTTTATTTTTCAAAGACACTCATTGCTTACCAGATGCTAAGAGCATTAGTTAAAAGATTTTGAAGTAGTTTAAACAAGCAGATGGGGACAACAATATTTAACGTAAAACACAGCAATATATCGCAGTATTTCATACCCCAAAATTTGTAATTTATACTGGAAGAGAATGGGTTATGTGGAAGTGGATGGGTTATGAAGGAGGGAAAATTATTTGGAAGTGGAAATAAACTTCATTTTTGCCGGCTATCACAGCAATATGTCTATGGTTACTACATTATGAGATTTTAAATGCTTTTGAAATCGTGATTTATATGCACATTTATACTTACAAATATGACAACTAAACTGTTTATCGCCGGTATGTGTTCTTAAATGTCTTTGTAAGTATGATTTCTGTGCACAAGTAAACTCACAAATTTCACAACTAAACGGTTTAACGCCTGTATGAGTTTTTAAATGTCTTTGTAAGTGTGATTTCTGTGCACAAGTATACTCACAAATATCGCAACTAAATAGTTTCTCGCCGGTATGAGTTTTTAAATGTGAGTGTAAGTGCGATTTTCGTGCACAATTATACTCACAAATATCACAACTAAATGGTTTTTCACCGGTATGAGTTCTTAAATGTTTTCGCAAGGTTGATTTCTGTGCACATGTATACTCACAAATAACACAACTAAATGGTTTTTCGCCGGTATGAGTTCTTAAATGACTTTGTAAGGTTGATTTCCGTGCAGAAGTATACTCACAAATATCACAACTAAACGGTTTATCGCCTGTATAAGTTTTTAAATGAGAGTGTAAGTACGATTTCCGTGCACAATTATACTGACAAATTTCACAACTAAATGGTTTTTCGCCGGTATGAGTTCTTAAATGTTTTCGTAAGGTTGATTTCTGTGCACATGTATACTCACAAATAACACAACTAAATGGTTTTTCGCCGGTATGAGTTTTTAAATGTATTCGTAAGTGTGATTTCTGTGCACAAGTATACTCACAAATATCGCAACTAAATGCTTTCTCGCCGGTATGAGTTCTTAAATGAATTACAAACTGTGATTTGTAGGCAAATTTTGAGTTACAAATATTGCATATGAATGATTTCTTGTCCTTTTTTTTATGAGCTCTTAAATGACATATTAAAGTTTGTTTAAGAGCAAGTTTATAACCACAAATTGCACACTCGAAAAAATTTGAACAACTCAGCGTTAAATCTGTAGTGTCGGTATCTTCCTTAATGTCAATGGAATGATGCAAATCTTCTAAATTAAATTTCACATCTTCCACCTCTTCTCTTTTAATTTCGTAATTGCTAATTGAATTATTTGGAGTTTCCAAAAATATATCCGTGTTTTCTACAATTTGTGATTCTTCCGAAGGTAGCACTTGAGCTGCAAGTAAATCGGTAACTGGTTCCATTTGGAGGATGGAGCACTGTAACTCTTAATGTAAAAATCACTTTTCTGAATTGTAGGCGTTAATTATATTGATTATTATGTTATCGATTTAGAAAACTACTGCCGTAGTTGACAAATCACTGCTAAACAAAATGGCGACATTGATGAGTCAACGCAATACCTGTTGTATTTTGGAGGCACACCTGTTTGTTTTTTTATTTAATGTTGTGCCGTCCGGTAGTGTTACAATTCGATAATTATTATTGTCACCAATGTCCATGTTTATAGATTAGAGAAACGCAAATTACGAGGAAAGATAATTAACTTTCGTTAATTGACATTTTTTATTGACATAACACAGATTGTTATTGGATTGATGATTGATGGTTGGAAACTTGGCTATCTTGTAACGCCGGCGCGGTTTACACCTTTGGTTTACACACCTTTAATTTTTGAACGACTTTCTCGCACAGTGTCACACTTGGGCGATTAGGTATTTTCAAAATGGCATCGACCACCATTTTGTATTTTGTGCGGTCAGTAGCTGATAGATAAGATATAAATCAGAAATTATCACAACATTTTGTTGGATTAAGAAGAGTGATTGTCATCCGTGAGCACTTTAACGTTTTCAATAGTTTAAAAATCCTAGCTTAAAAAGCCATTTAAAAATCCATACCGGCGATAAACCTTTTAACTGTATAATTTGTGACTGTAAATGTTCACATCGTTCTGCTTTAAAAAGGCATTTAAAAATCCATACCGGCGACAAATTCGTTCACAATTAAAAGTCCATTAAAGTATTCATACCGGCGAGAAACCATTTAACTGTGAAATTTGTGACTATATAAGTGTTCACACAGATCATTTTTTAAAAAAGCATATAAAAATTCATTCCGACGAGAAACCTTTAGTTGTAAAATTTGTGACCTTAAATGTTCCTTAAGCTCACAATTTAATATTTATTCAATGTTCAATATTTACATCGATATATCAACAAATTGTAATACATTATCTATTATTAGGTTAAGCCTTTTGTTAGATATTTTACATATTATGTAGTTATTATAATTTTAATTGTAAATTAAATTAAATGCAGAATAAAAATTTCAAAAACCTGATAATTATTTTTGCATAATTGCTAAAAAGGGGTTACTTGAATATTGTGTAGGGATCGGGTGGGTTAACAACTACAGGAGTTGGAAATGGAATTATAAAAATACCATTCTCGTTCTTTCAATTCTCGGGGGGTTGCCTGCATCCCTAGAGAACGCGTCCCCAGGTGGCGGATAGGGGAATGCCTCCCAGATATGGGTAGGAGGAGGGAAAGAATGGCTATATTTTAAGGAAACCTTTGATTCATTGATAAATAATAATAATTCAATTGGCGAAATTGAAAAATTCATTTATCTTCGCCCAGTTTTGAAAGGCGACCAGGCTGATGTCATCGAGGCATTAGAAATTACTGGCGACAACTATAAAGTTGCGTGGGAGTTATGGGATGAAAGATTTAGTAATAAAAAGTTATTGGTATTGAGTCATGTTAAAGCGATCTTTGAATTGCCTAGTAGTACACGTGAATCGTTCACTCATTTAAGAACAATTTTGGACGGTACCACGAAACAATTACGCGCCTTATAAGCATTAAAACAATCAGTGGATCAATGGGATACTTTGATCGTGTATCTGGTATCCATAAAATTTGATAGCAAAACGCGACGCGAACTAGAGAAAGAATATTGCGACGAATTACCCACAATAGAAAATCTATGGGATTTTTTAAGAACGAAATGTCGAATCTTAGAAAATCTGAGCGCAAACAATAACCCGCTTGTCAAGGTTCAAAAGAAAAATTACGTCAACAATTTTGTTGCGGCGATTTCCGGTACGTGTTTTTATTGCGATGGTGAGCATGCGGTCATAAATTGTGAACGATTTACAAAATTAACGGTAGAAAAGCGTTTCGAAAAAACAAAACTATTAAATTTATGTTTAAATTGCTTAAAGAAAGGTCACCGGGCAGTTTATTGTAAGGCATCTAGATGCAAAATATGTAACAGAAAACATATTTTGCTTCATGATAATGAAAAAAATAGAGCTAAGCAAGAGAGAGAAAGCTCGAGGGTTGTTGAGGAGAAAACTGCCAACATTGCAAATGTTGAAGCAGAAAGCACCTCGAGCAACGTAATGTGTAGCACCTTTAACAGCTTGAGTCAAGTTTTACTTTCCACGGCAAGGGTTCAAGTACTAGATAGGGAGGGTAAAACACACCTAGCCCGAGTCCTTTTGGATTCAGGATCAGAATCTCATTTTGTTACAAGGGACTTTGTAAATAAGTTAAAACTTTTAACCTCGGAGGTTGACTTTCAAGTCACTGGATTGAATCAAACCTCAACGAATATAACCCAAAAGACAAATTTAATTGTGCAATCGATAAATTCGGACTTTAAAAGAAAACTATCTTCTTTGGTTGTACCAAAAATTAGCGGACCTATGCCATCCGCACCCATAGATATAGGGGGTTTAGAAATACCCGAGTTTATCGAACTTGCAAACAAATCTTTTAACTTAGCAGGACCAATAGATATTTTGATAGGGGCCGAACGCTTTTGGGAATTATTACAACCAAGGCAACATAGTTTGGGAAAGAATAAGCCTTTGTTACAAGATACGAATTTCGGTTGGATCGTGGCAGGATTAGTTCCAACTAAACAAAGTATAATAAAAAATAGTTATTGCGGATTCGCTACTAATCAAGGGTTAGTTAATGATCTAACGCGGTTCTGGGAATTAGAAACTTGCTCTGACAGAAAGATTCTGTCCCCAGAAGAAAAATTTTGTGAACGCGATTTTAAGACTAATACTACGCGGTTACCAAGCGGGCGCTTCGTAGTGCGGTATCCATTAAAGCTTCCCTTGGATAAATTGGGAGATTCGCGAAAGGGTGCGTTAAAAACGTTTGCGCACACTGAAAGAAAGTTAGGCCGCGACCTAACTTTAAAGCTAGAATATAAAAAATTCATTGACGTATACGAGAAACTAGGACACCTGACAAAATTGGAAAGGGTCAATGACCACGTAGCATACTACCTACCCCACCATTGCGTGATCATACAAGATAGCTTGACCACTAAGGTGAGGGTAGTATTTGATGCATCCGCAAAACGCACAAGCGGATATTCGCTTAATGATTTGCAAGCAACTGGACCTGTTATCCAGCAAGATTTATTTTCTATAATTGTAAGGTTTAGGAAACGCAACTACGTAATAACCGCGGACGTAACAAAAATTTACAGGCAGATTTTAATTCACGAGGATCAAAGACCGTTGCAAAGGATTTTTTTGGAGAGAAGACACCTCGAAAGATGTATGTTGTTATCAATTAAACACAGTCACTTACGGTACTGCGGCTGCTTCATTTCTAGCTGTTCGGTGTATGTTAGAGTTAGCCCGAGAAAAGGTCTTAAGTAAATCACTAGCTAGCTTAATTATCGAAAGAGATTTTTACATGGACGATCTAATCATGGTAGCTGAATCAACGGAAAGGGTAAGACAAATCTACCAAGAAGTAACGGAAATTTTGAAAGGTGGTTGTTTTACGTTGAATAAGTGGAGCTCTAATGACTCTCAAGTTTTAAAGGAAATTCATTGCGCGGATAAGCAAGTCATTTTAAACATTGGCGAAGGGGGTGAACCTAAAACCTTGGTGTTATCTTGGCATTCGAACGAGGATGAATTTAAATATTGCATAACCTTAAAAGAAGCGACAGGTGTCGTTTCGCAATACAAAACGTACTGTATTATCTGTGATCGCTCAAATATTTGACCCTCTGGGTCTACTAGGCCCAGCCATTATTTCTGCAAAATTAATGTTGCAAAGATTGTGGCAATATAATTTGTCATGGGATGATCCTATCCCAACGGAATTGAACGATAGTTTTTGTAAGTTTAGTGAACAATTACCGATTTTGAATTTCATAAAGATAAAAAGACACGTTCTTTGTAAACACCCGGTGAGCGTTGAATTGCACGGATTTGCGGATGCATCCAAGGTGGCATATGGTGCAGCAATTTACATACTGCTGTGACCTCCCTTGACTAATTAAAGCGCCAGCCCTAAGTTGGCTAGACAAAAATATTGTAATAAAAATGGTTCGTATAAAATTTTAGTTAAGGGATGTTCAACACTTATGCCCCTTCTTACTAACTCAGTCAATGACACTTTCAGGAGTAGGTTCCTATTGTTTAAAATTAGAGGTGATCTTTTAAATTGATAAAATTTGCTCTCTCTCTGGATGTTCGTAATTGCTTTTGTTGAGTGAAATTAAAAAAGATTTCAATAGCTTTAAAGAAATGTTTATATTGAATGAAAATAATCGCAAAGCGCACATAAATAAATGGTTACACAATAATTTGCAGATCACAGATCTACCATCAATGAAATTTTACAAATAAAAGCAGTTAATTCATCAAATTTTACAAGTTAAAAAGACTTATTCTTTTCTTCCTGTCGTGCTTAATCAATTTGTAAATTAATTAAGTCTCTCGCTGTACTGTAGCGGTTTAAATGTTTGTAAATAATATCGGTGCTTTTGTTAAAGCTTAACGTTGAAAAATAAAATAATAATGTTTGAATGAAAAACCTTTCAATAAGGGTGGTAGAAAATGTACTTCCTTGAAAGTCTTGATTCCACGTCCTGTGTTTTAAATGCTGATGGCAAAAGTTTGTAAATGTTAAATAAAAATTTCACTGTACCTTCAGAATTTGTCAAGTTGCAGTTTCAAAATAAAAAGGATATGTGTATGGTCGCCTTTAAAACGAATGACACTTGATAAGTAAAATACACCTGCGCTGTTGAATCATATTCAGTTGCTAGTTGGATGACATCACGCAGCCTCGTGTTGATGTTTCGTTTCGATTCAATTTTTGTGGTTATTAAAGTTGTTTACCAAATTTGTTGATGACATCGAATTGATTGCGGTAAGTTGAATGAATTGGCAATATCATTAGATCCCAGTGAAGTTTGAGTTGATTGCTAAAATTACAATTTAGCAGAGTTTGTTGTTGTGGTCGGCCATTGTTGGTATTTGACCTTCCAAACTGTTGATATTAATTTTGGACACAAATTAAGCGCATCCGCTCTATTACAATGCTCGGAGTCAACTGATTTTCATCCAAAATCGATGAAATTGGTAGGCCTGTAGTCAAAATGTGAGTCAAATTGAATTATTTTGAATTTTCATGTTGCTTAAAATAATTTTTCTTTTCCAGATTAATGGTCCACATTAAAATTGTGTTTCCAAAAGATGTTTTCCATACAATTCCATTGGTATATGCCGTTTTTGTGATATATTTTGGATCCTTTTGACTAATGTTACGCCATCTTATATAAATTTTGGTTTTACACAAATATCACCCTTATTAACAACTTTGTTGATTCACGTCTTAAGATTACTTGAGTCACATAGATGAAGTCATTACATAATTTTTGATATGAACAAATTTTTATGCAACATGTTTTTTTTGAAGTAATTTGGTTACAAAGTTTCATATTTTTAAGGTTATTGTCATGTACAGAATAACAAACAATTTTAATTAATTTCAAGCTAATTAAATCTTTTGTTTTATTTTTGATGTCACAATCATCAATCTAATTATGCTTAGCAATTTTACACATGTCTTACTAATCCCGAGAGATTCAAATAAAGTTATTAAGTTGAAATTTGAGAAGGTTTTGAGTTTCTCGTAATTGAAATTTTTAAAGTGTCTTAACTTAGAATTTTGTGCTCTTTTTGAATCTAATATTCGTTTTTGAATTGATAGCCTTTATGAAGCATTTTGAAACATAGCAATACGTAGCGTTAACGAGCAAGGTACCATATCTTGTAGGTTGTTTGGTTGTTGTGTGCAAAATGTCGAGTTGCACCGTTGAAAACATTAACTGGACCGCGCTTGGAGTTATGTGCTGCGTTTTTACTTGCGAATTTGTACGTTACGGTAGAAAAGGCATTGGATATTGAATTCAATAATCGTTTTTTCTGGTGCGACTCTAAAATTGTACTACCATGGATAAATAGCGCGCCGCACAAATATGTTTATTGCAAATAGGGTAGCGGAGATACAAAACTTGAAGAAAACAAGCGAATGGGGTTACGTTAGCACCTTAGAAAATCCCACGGACTTAAAACCCGAGGAATTAGAAACCAAGTTGATTTGGTGGTGTGGACCGCGGTGGTTATTATATAGCTACGAATTTTGGCCAATTGCAAACGAAACTAAGTTAAAAGCGACAATTGAATCCGAAGCGTTCAAAAGGGAAGTGCGAGGGGTCAAGGTCGTATTAGTGACAACAATAGAAAATAGTATTTTTGATAAGTTTTCGTCATACAAAAAATTGCAAAGAGTTTGGGCATATTGCAAAAGAGATTCTGTAAAAATGCGAATGCAGCCAAAGAAAATCGACAAGTAAGTGTTTTAACTAGTAGTGAGTTGTTTAATGCGATAACATCGTTAATTAAATTGGCTCAACGCGAAACCTTTAAAGATGATTTGCACGATTTGATAAACAAAGGGAAGGTTAAGAATTCGAGTAAAACCGTGGCGTTGAATCCGTTTCTGGATACAGATATAGTTATTAGAGTCGGTGGTCGATTGAAACACTCAGATTACGAATTTGATAAAAAGCACCCGGCCATTTTGGCCGCTAAGCATTCTTTGTCGGAATTATTAGTAAGAGCCGAGCATATAAAATTATTACATGCCGGACCACAAACCGTTTTGGCATCTATGCGCGAACGAGTTTGGATAGTGGCTGCGCGTAGTCTAGTTATAAAGGTAATTCGTAATTGCGTAAATTGCTTTAAAGCCAAACCCGTAGCCGTCAACTATATTATGGCAGATTTACCAAAGGCGCGAATAACCGCAGCGCGTCCATTTATTAACTGTGGAATTGACTTTGCTGAGCCTTTTCTGCTAAAAGACAGAAAGGGTCGTAAGTACAACACCGTAAAAGCTTACGTTTGTTTATTCATTTGCTTGTCATCACGAGCCATTCACTTGCAATTGGTGAGCGATTTGACAACTGATGCGTTTATGGCAGCGTTGCATAGATTCGTTTCGCGACGCGGTAATTGTATAAACATTTTTTCTGACAATGGCACAAATTTTGTTGGCGCCAAGAGAGAACTTTATAATCTGCAAAACTCAGTAAAAAATAGTTCCTCGTTTGAACAGTTGAGCTGGCATTTTATACCGCCTCGCGCACCCCATTTCGGGGGTATTTGGGAAGCTGGGGTAAAAAGTTTTAAATTCCATCTCAAAAGAATTGTAAAAGATACTAAATTGACATTTGAGGAGTTGGTTACAATCGTAGCACAGATTGAAGGATGCTTGAATTCCCGTTCTTTATATCCCATGAGTAACGATCCAAATGATCCTACTGCTTTGACACCTGGACATTTCCCAATTGGACATCCGATTACGGCCCTGGTGGAACCGCCATTGCAGGAGATGAAAATTACCAGCGTAAGGAGATTTCAACTTCTGCAACAAATGAAGCAACAGTTTTGGTCTAGATAGTCCAAAGAATACATATCCGAATTACAGATGCGAGCCAAATGTAAAGTACAGCCACCAATATTGTTAAAACCAGGCGTGTTGGTAAAAGAGGACAATTTGCCACCATTGAAATGGGAATTAGGGCGAATTCAGAGTGTTCATCCGGGTAGTGATGGAGTGGTGCGCGCAGTGACTTTGAAGACAAAATCTGGCGTCATTAAAAGACCAGTAGCAAAAGTGTGCATCCTACCAATGCAAGATGGTTAAGTGCAAAAAGATTATTTTTGTTTGTTTGTTGTTTTGATTTGTATTTTGTTTATATAATGTTTTGAAAGGGGATTCTTTCAAGAGGGGGGCCATGTTGGAGCCGCTCCGTTGTAAGTTAAGTTTTTGGTAATACTATGTAGCTTATTTTTTATGGTTCACTAGAATGCGTTAGAATTTTATACTTCTACTATTTTTAGGTATTAAGTGTTTTTATGTATTTTTTAAGATATTTGTAACAGGAAATTGCATCATTCGTATTAGAGCAGTAACAGCGACAAATTCACTGATTTACTACTCAGAAAGAAAAATTGTATAATTGTAAATAAGTTTGTGTGTAAATAAATTGAAGAAAACTACAGTCCACTTAATTAGGGAGAAATCCAACAATAATAATAAATTGTCTAAATCATTCTTATTTATGATTTCTTGAAGATCTGTTTTTGTAAAATTTTCAACATGACCTAGATCAGTGATTTCGGATCAAGATAAGTTATTATCGAAACCATGAAATTTAAGTTAAAGTTGTAAATATTTTCGAATATTTATCTCCAGGTTTGTTTCAATTAAAATGCAACTGTGATCAAAGCCATATTATGGTGACTAATAAGTAACACTTTCTTTTTATTTGATAACGCGGTAAGGGGTCATCCATTAATTACGTAAGGGTTTTTTGGGGGGGAGGGGGTATTGGATATCTTACGGACCCTTACGTGGGGGGGGGAGGGGTCCGACGTATTCCTTACGTAAGTTTCTTAAAATATTTTTTTAAATTTTTAAAAATTAAAAATGAAAAAACGGTTTTTCATCTATGTAAATAAAAATTTAATTTAAATTTTTGTATTTATTATTATCTATCTACATATATATAAAAATGGATGTATGTGTGTATGTATGTTCCCTATAGACTCCTAAACCGTTTGACCGATCGGAACCAAATATGGAAGAGTTATTATGTAGGTCCCTGCGCATGTTTTTGTATTAAAATAGTGCAAAAATTCGCAAAGGAAAGGAAAGTTTATTTTGAGTAGCCTGCCTTCCTTTAAGGAATCTCGATAATCCATTCATGCGCGTCCCATAGGGACGCGCATGAATGGATTATCGAGATTCCTTAAAGGAAGGCAGGCTACTCATAATCAACTTAAAAAACAATAATGAATGCTGTCAAACTGTCAACCGATCGACAATGCAAATACGCGTGCACGTGCTTTACGTTTCTATTTGACCAATCTTAACCAAATTTGGTGTAGAAGTTATTTACAATGCTACGAAAAACATAGGCTACTTTAGTACCTTGGAGCGAGGCCGAAGGCCGAAAAACCACGGTCTACACGTATGCCTGTGATACCCTTGAGTGAGGCCGAAGGCCGAACAACCACATCCGACACGGTCTAGATGGCTAAAGGCGGCCGGTAGGCCGACTGTGCCAGCTAGTATAATATATTATTATTCATCTTTTATAAATATAAGGGGTGGAGAGGGGGGTCAAAATTAATTTTCTTTTAAATAATCCTTACGTAAAATGTGTGGGGGGGGGGGGTTGCCACAATCTTACGTACCCTTACGTGGCGGGGGGAGGGGGTCCAAAATTACAAAAATCATCCTTAGGTAATTAATGGACGGCCCCTAACACGATAATTTACTTTTATTTGATGAGTAATGAGTAGCATATCATGCCGAAGTAAGCAATAATCGCAATAATCATTTTGCACACAGGATCTTTTTTTTTAATTTCAACTTTGTTTACTATAATAATTGTGCAAATTCGTCTCGCATCAATTTGAAGTAAATTTTACTATTGAAGTAATATTTCAAGATATTAATAAAAGTGAACAAACTAAACTTTTGAAGAAGTAAAAACGACATTGCTTTCCTGTACTTGTAGATTAGGTAATGCATGCATATTGCTGTGATTTAGACAGACGTTTTAAAAAGAATAAATAATTTAGCAAGAAACTACCTAAGACGAGCAGGTTCAAGTTGTATTTACCGGAATGCAACGGAACGGTAATAAAAAATTTATTCAGAATATGAAATTAAAACAGAATACAAAGATCCCAAAATTTATGTCAGGATAAATAATTTGCAATAAAATGTTCACTAAATAAATTTAAACAATATTAGTATTAAGAGTTTTTAGATAATAAGGTTAGTTTAAGAAGTGAGGTAAAAATAGAAAGGTTTACGGAAGTCATTAATTCAGCAACGCAGTGCTCCGTTTTAGCTGAACAAAGTGCGACGAATGGTTACCGAGGCGACGAGTAGTAGGTGAGAAATTACCTAAAAACAATAAAAACAATTAAAAGGTATCACAGAGGTAAAAAACGATACTCGCCAATGAAATGGCACAATAAGAAAAAACCATGAAAAATCAAGTTGAATTAATTGAATTTTTTTATGAAAACCTAGGAGATGAAAAAAATAACAAATTTAGTTTTATGCTCACCGCGAAAGGGAAGGCACGTTATTAAAAGTGCTCCCTAGATAAAAAGTTTAATAAAAGTTGAATACTCACAGCGAAGTGGGAATGCACATTTTCGTAGTGCTCCCAAGTTTAATAAGAGTTGATCTCAATAACGAACTGGGGATGCACGTTTTCAAAGGGCTGCCAATATAAATAGAAAGTTTATTGATTGATAAGTAGATCAATCCTAACAGTGTTGAATCCTAAAAGTAAAAGGGTTATAAAAAACGTGTGAAGGAGAAAATTAGTGCAAATATTTTAAAAAATCCAAACACTTACCTGAGTAATTTGGAAGAATTTATATTACAGATAAACAAAGCAATCTGGTCACAGTGATTAGAGCTTGGAGATACACAAGAAAAATCAATAATTAAAAAAGGTTATGATGGATCACAAAAACACAACGATCGAGTCGCTTGGGAATGAAGTTCGTCGTGCCGCGCGTGCGACTAAGTAATAACGATAAAAAAAGGGTAAATTTAATTAATTAATTAATAAGAGTTGGGATGTTTCATAAATGTTTATTGATTATTTTATTTGAAGTTCATGTTTATAATAAAAACAATTTTGTGTAAAAATTCTATTTGTATGATTTTGGGATCTTTGTATTCCGAGGACAAGAAATAAAAGCCATCGATGAATCGACTCCTCAGGTAAGAGGTTTCATGCAAATTATAAAAGAAAATACAGAGCTAGCCGAAAAAAAGTCAACAAAAAAATTAATAAATCAAAAATTTTAATTAACAAACAAACAGGTACGTATACGATAGACGTTCAGTTACCCGGACCTCATCGCATATTTAATGTCGATCCAACGTCGGGCATTGTAATTATTTAGGGGTCATAGTAATATGTATTAAAAACGAAGTTAGTGGGCATTTTGAGGTAAAAAGTAACAACCTATCCAAAAATGTTCCTCATGCTTCACACATTCTAAATCTATAAGTCGTCAAAAAGTCATTCAATGGAAAAAGGTACAATTTCAAAATTTTGATTTAGCCCCATGGCGACAAACTTCGATACAAGTACCTCAAATATCTGTGTGTTTTTTTTCAATGGATTCTCTGTGGCCCTTCTACTTGAAAAAATTAATTAAAATTTTGAAAATATGCACTACATGTACGGTTATGGAGAAAATAATTTTCGAACTCGATTTACTCGAGATGAACTACCACAATATTTTAATTACTTTCATGTATTTTGCCGTTTACACTAAGCTACTGCCGAAACCGCGTATTTCTCAAAAAAAATTTATTTGCTCGATTTACCCGTACCTTACATACGATACCTAATAATTCTTCAAGTTCTGACCAAAGACTTTAAGATCGAATAACATGAAAACTAACGTGTGAAAACTTATGAAAAAATGTAAGGTATAATTTGGTTTATGCTAAATGTCATACTAAAATTTTATTATTCTAACTTATGCCTTTTCAAAATTATTTACAAAAATAACCAGAAATATGCTACTTTTTATTAGCAGATACGATGCAATCGCAGTGAAAATAAAAACACTCCTTCAAACACAATCGTTTATTAACTTAATTACAATGCAATACATAAAGGATTCAACGTAACGGTAACAAGCTTAAGTCGCCATTGTTCATCATTGTACTTCAGTACTTCTCGTCGACTTGTTGGTCATGTCTCGAACGACTTCCGTTCACATCGCTACTCATCATAGATGGCGTAGCCATACACTTTCTAACACTTCCCCTCGAGGTGTAACGGATCAACCATACACGAAGATTCTCGGTGGGGGAGATTCTTTTCTTCATCGGGTACTGGTTCGGTCGGTTTCAATAGTTTCGTATTTGGATCCATGGGTGTGGCCACTGGATTTGATTCTGCCATTCCGAACCGATTTAATAAATCTATTACATACCCTCGTTGATGTAAAGTAATGTTCTTTTCTTTACGTGAGAATTCAATTCCCAGACAGTAACTTGCGTTGCCCATATCTTTTATTTCTAATCTTTCGGAGAATTTGCCTTTGATGTTGGAAATTTTATCTACGTCTTTTGCGGCAATTAAAATGTCATCTACGTATACCAATATCAATATAGCATCTTCCCCTTCACCGATATGATATAAGCATGGGTCAGCATTTGTGGGTTTGGCACCTAAATCACATAAAAATTCATTAAGCTTACCGTGCCAACTTCTTCCAGCTTGACATAAACCATATAGAGACTTTTTGAGCAGGAAAACTTTATTTCCATTTGCTAGATCCTGCAACATATCTTCTGCCTTCTTGCCTATGATGGAATCATCTTGGCGAGAAATATTTCTCAGGATTTCTTGCGTCTGCTTGGGTGTTTCCATGTATATGGTTTCTTCTAGTTCTCCATTTAAGTAAGCACAAGCCACGTCGATTTGGTGAATTTTCCAATTGTATTGTGCTGCGATAGCAACAACTAATCGCATTGAACTAAGGCGTGCCACGGGTGCATACGTTTGGTCGAAATGTATGCCGGTTTTCTGGCTAAATCCTTGAGCCACCAGCCGCGCCTTCCTTCTTTCCAGGGTTCCATCCGCTTTGTATTTATTTCGGAGTACCATTCTGCTACCAATGATGTCATGGTTTGTTGGACGATCAACTAGAATCCAGGTGTTGTTTTTTATCAACGATGTCATTTCGTTTGCCATTGCTTTGTACCATTCTGGGGCATCGGGTCCATTTATTGCTTGTTTCATATTAATTTCTGAAATAAAAGCTTCTCCGATAATGTCTTCTTTCACATTATTTGTTTCGGGAACCATGTTGTAAATTTTCTTTGGTCTTCCCTTGGATCCGGTCCTGTATATTCTTGGTCTGCCTCGACCACGTACTGTTGGTGCTTCTTTTTTTGCAACGATGACTTCGTCTTCGATTCTATTTTCGATTTCATTTTCTAGGGTGTTGATGTCCATCGTCATAACTGGTGAGTTTGTATCTTCAAGGTTGGTTGACGAATCTTCTTGGAAAAAATCTGTGAATTATTTTCCTTGATTGTTACCATTTTCCATAAATTTTACATCACGGGTTATTTCGATCCTTTTTTGATCAGGTAACCATACTCGATAGCCTTTGGATGTTTCGGAATAGCCTAAAAATATACCTTCTTTCGATCTCACATCGAATTTTCCTTTACTTGGTTCCGAATTCCTTGAAGTTACTTACATCGGGAGCTTTTTCATGCCAAATTTCATTTGGGGTTTTCTTGTTTAAGCTCTTTATGGGACAGCGATTTCGTATGTAGTTTGCCGTGGAGATTGCTTCTGCCCAAAATGATGGTGGTAAACCGGATTGCATCAACAAGCAGCGAGCTGTACTAACCAGTGTTCGGTTCTTCCTCTCAGCAATTCCATTTTGTTCCGGGTTGTACGGAACGGTCCGTCACCTAACAATCCCATTTTCCTTCAATAGTTTGTCGAAACCTTTGTTGTTGTATTCGGTACCATTGTCCGATTGAATATACTTGACCTTCTTTCCTTTTTATTTTTTGACCATGGTAATGTAGTCTTTGGTTACTTCAAGTACATCACTTTTTGATTTAATAAAGCGTACTTCGCACCATCTGGACTCTGATCATCGATAAATTCAATATAATATCTGGATTTACCTTTCGATTCAACCCTCATAGGTCTACAGACATCCCTATGAATGATTTGTAACGGTTCACATTTTCTTTCGGACACCTTTGGAAAAACACTTCTTGTCATTTTTCCTTCATAACAAACGTCACATTTGAAGTCGAAGTTTTTCAAGTCATGGTCAATTTTTAGGCCTTTGATTGTACCTTGTTTGGCGCTTTCGAAAAGATCTTGAAAATTGAGATGACCAAGACGTCTGTGCCACAACTTTGCAACTTCCGACGATGTATGATTTTTAATGTTAATTTCATTTCGTTTTTCCGAATTTACGACGTTATTTGAGACGTTTTCTACGCGGTTTTGTACTCGCGTGTAGTACAAGTCACCGACGCGATCAGCTGTTAACGCAATAGGGTTATTGCATGAATTTCTAAGTATTTTTTTTATAAAGTTCAAGTATTGTTCAACAGTACTGTATAGATCAAAAGTCTAAGAAGACTTTGGTTTTCCGTAAAAAAATTATTAAAAAAGTATTAAAATAAAAATGAGTTCAAACAAACAGATTAAAAAGTGCTTATAAAAATGTGCACAATAGGAAGATTATCCGAACTAGCTTTTACAAAATTTGAATCCAAAGAAGCCATTTTTAATAAAATAATTACTTAGAACAATAACCAATAACCTTAAATTAAAAAGCTGTCAAACGTTTCAAAATTTTTTCAACTGTCAATGAAGTAAATATTAAATAATTCAACGTTGCCAAATAGATCAGAAAATTATTCGGCAAAACGCGTGAGACGTGAGAGGGGCCGTCGGCAAACCGAACGTATTTTGAATTTTAAATTCGATTTTCACGTTCAAAGACACTTTTTAAAAAATTTTTGTTTCTTGTTATAAGTTTATCTTTCTATGTTTTACAAGGAATAATAAGCGTCATCGCTAAATTCGATATCGTGCAACAACCCCATTCTGCCATCCGGACCGAAAATTAACGCGGAGTCTTTCTTAAATAGCACTTCACAGCCGTTATTCGTTATTTTACCAACTGACATTAAGTTTGTACGTAGATCCGGTACGTGCAAAGTGTCTTTTAGTTTAATGTCTGTCGATTCACCTCGTATGTTTGCGGTTAATCCGACTGTACCAATACCGACTATTTTTGTTGACGAATTGTTCGCGAGATTTAAATTTTTACAGTTCGAGCCACCAAGTGTCAAAAAATTCTTTGGGTCATTACACAAATGTGAAGTCGCGCCTGAGTCGAGGCACCAATTAGTTCTACAATATCGCGTTCCGACCTGATACGATGCTTCTGACGAAAGCACTAATTCAGAGTACTATTGTTTTTACATTCAGCTGCTTTGTGTCCCACGTTATTGCACTTATGACACTTGTATTTAAATGTTTCAACGCTTCTATTCAATTCTTTATTTTTGGGAAACCACAATTTAGTTCTTTTGTCCACCAACATGGCGTTTTGAACTAATACGCGCTCGTCGCTTTTTCTAGATTCACTTTCATCGACTATTTTTATTTTTAACGCTTCAGGGGTTAGTAATTCGTCCATTGTTTCAATTGCACATCTAAAGTTTTCAAAACTTGTTGGCAAACTGTATAATAGCATAATGGAGAGCAAATCCGAATTTATTTCAACTTCCATTTCACTTAGTTTGTCAACTGTGTTGAAAAACTTGTTGAGGTGTTCGCGTATTTCTTCGTTTTCGTCCATACGGTGTAGCACCAATTCATTTAACATGGTAGCCTTTCTCGCTGGTCGCTTTGATTGAAACGTAGATTCCAGCTTAAGCCATATGTCACGCGACGTGTTACAATTTTTAATTTGTTTTAATTCTTTCGGACTTATCGACAATATAACTTCTGACTTTGCTTTACTGTCCACTTTTGTCCATTTTTCCAATTCATTTTGCGAATTGGCGTCGCTTTCGATCACTACAGGTTTCTTTTTGGTTCCACTTACATACGGCCAAAAGTCGTTTCGAACAAGTAACGCTTCCATTTGTATTTTCCATGTGTCGTAGTTTTCACAATTGTGACGGATTTTTGAAATTTTTGAAATCCATCTATCCGCGCCGAGGTGGGGATTTGTTCAAGACTGCGCAAGGATAGTCTTGGGTGAACGATTGAACAAGCAAGACGCTTGCTGTGTAAGTTTTTGAAGCAAGATAAGGGGTGTGAATTTTTCACATACCAAGGTCGATTTGTATTTCTACTGTGGAGCGATCATGGACTCCTGGATTACGTGATTGGCGGGTATGGGGCGAGGATATGGCTACCGGAACAATTTTTGTTCGCGCAGACTCGTTGGAGATCTGACGTATCTTCGTTGCTGACGCTTCTTGGTCGGATCTGCTGTCCATACTGCTTTTGAAGGTGTTGGTATTCCGTCGGAGCGGTGAGTACCATTTTTGTTATGAGATTGCTTCACGGTGGTTTATGTTGATCGACTTTGCACACTTTTCTCCGTCTACCTGGAGTTTGCTTTGTTTGAAATCACCCTTGGCTGATTCATGTTTTTTTATTATTATGTTTTAACATTTTGGGTTCTCTTTTTGTCTTGCATTTTTAATTGCAGAGTGTTGCCAAGATTACAATTGATTTGCAGGTTTTTAATTGCTGCATCGAAGTGATTGAAGGAAATCTAATCTCTTTTACGTTCGCAAGTGTGGAAATAGATTAATGTTTGAATTTTTGTGTTAACAACTTATTAATTATATTAATTATATTATAATGTTTTATTTATTGAATTTGAACGACGTCTTATTTCCACTAGGTAACATCGAACAGCGTTTGGTGATATGCAATGGCATGAGAATTCCGAATTGGTCGACTTAAGTGCAAATCTCGTATTTGAAATTTTATGTTCGATATTTTTTTGTATTTATTTTTGTTTTTATGTTTCTTTTTTTGTAGGCAGCGATGTGCGACCAATGTACAGGGTGTTGCATTTCATCGAGGTCGCTACCGTTTGATTTTATCGTTGGAAGTTCGATTGTGGTTCCACCGCTTGTGGGATTTTTATATGACCACTCGAACGTTCCGTTGATTGATTTTGGGGAGTGATTCTTGGTGGCAATGTTGTTGCCACTGTACTGGTTCTGGTCGGCTAATGCACTTTACATCCGACATCGCTTATCTCATCGCCTTCCGACAACGAACATCTTATTGTTGATTTTATTTTTGTGTGTTAGCAAAGCTGTTTCCTTGATTTTCTCCGGGGCGTTCATTTGACACGACCCACGACCTGCCGCCGCTATTAACGAGCTGGTTTATACCTAACATCAGGGCCCCACGCAAATAAAAAGTAGAATTTATTTTCTGCGTGGACATTATCTGTCCCGAGCTATCTTCTCATTAGAGATAGTGAGGACAGATTTTGTTTCACAATTAAGTAATTCGATTCTCGCTGTAATCGCATTCATCTTGATTTCGATTCGATTTGCACAACACACGAAAACTTAATTTTTGTTTTAACACACTTGTAATTCGCGAATTTTGTTTAATGTTAATAATGTTTGTTTCATTTTGAATTTCACAGTACACGTGTATTTTTATTTTGTTCACAAAAATATACTGGTCCATAACCTATTAGCAGATACGATGCAATCGCAGTGAAAATAAAAACACTCGTTCAAACACAATCGTTTATTAACTTAATTACAATGCAATACATAAAGGATTCAACGTAACGGTAACAAGCTTAAGTCGCCATTGTTCATCGCTGTACTTCTCTTCGACTTGTTGGTCATGTCTCGAACGACTTCCGTTCACATCGCTACTCATCATAGATGGCGTAGCCATACACTTTCTAACACTTTTAATAGTAGTATAAATATTCGCAACTTTAAAGTGCCTAAAAGATTTTTGTTTTTCTATAAAATTGCATAAAATTTATGTGGTACATAAAACAAACTATACTCTTTCAGATACTATAAACTATTTATTATTTTTTTGGCAAATTTTTGCTGAAAATCGGTTTATATAAATTTCCATTTTTTTCATATTTTATTTTCAAAAATTGGAAACAGGCATATATAATTTGATTGAAAGATATTTCCGCAAATATTATTTATTTATGATTGCTACTTTATCGTCCATAACCTTTAATTATAAAACTATTTTTCTCGGGAATTTGGACAATGGTTAAATAAAACCCTCAACTAATCATCGACGGCGACGTTTCGAACTTTTATTTTGTTCTTCCTCAGGACTACAAAAGAATATTTAAAGCCTCTGGCATTATAACAAAACATATCTCACCTCTAGTCTGGGTAAACCGGTTAAAAATCTTACAATCGACAATAGTTTCATCACAACAGCAACAATTTAGTAAAAAACTCATGTATCAATATAATACAATCCTTAGTCAACATTATTTTCTTACAAATTCGCAAAATACACTGTATATGTCATAATCTAAAAGTTTTCAAACATTAAAAATACTTAGACACATAAAGATAACAAAATTTCCGACAGATAGCCAATCTCACGCCGCGTATCACCCAAAACACATCCACAGTTATCAGGCCGTTGATATCTGACTAAACACCTGTGGGGACTACCTATTGTTTATAATATCTCCATAAATAAGACTTAGTTTTTGTGTATCCTCTCTAAAATTTATGCTTTGTTTTTTCGCTATAATGTGGAACATTTTGCTGATGTTTCTTTTTAGGGTGTTAGTTTCTCTATCCAATATTGTGCAATTCTCAAAGTCAAATGTACGTCCTGTGTCTACATGATATTGTACCAATGCTGTAGTCCCCCATCCATTCTCTTTTTCATCTTTTTCATTTGTATTAATGATTCTTTTTTTCCTACAATCACTTTCGTGTTGTTTTAATCTCCTTTTTAAACACTGTTTAGTTTGTCCAATATATGAATCTGGGCAATTGTTACACTGGATTTAATAAACTAGTTCAGATTTTTCTTTTTTCAATGTAGGATCCTTCAGCGGTGTAAGTAACCCCCTGTGGTCCTTCAAATTGTATGGTGCTAGGGTGCAAACAGGTTTAAGTAACGTGGCTAGCTTCTCTGTTAGTTCCCTTATATGTATAATATGGAAACTTATAATATTTTGTTTCTCCTCTCTCTTCTCTTATCATTGTTGTTCCATCCTGCACGTTTTCCTTCCGTTTACTTCTCTTTATAAATTTCTCCACCAACCAAACTGGGTAATCTTTCTCGTATAGGAGACTCTTTATTCGTTTTAAATTTTCATTCCGGAAGATTGGATGGCTGATTGATTCTGCCCTCTTTATCAGCCCTATTACCAGTGCATTTTTATGTTTGAGGTGGTGATATGACGTATAGCTAACCATTAGAAATTTTTTAAATGAAAAAACTTGCATATAATTTTTAAAACAAGTTTTGAGTTAAAATAAAAAAATAAAATAAAGTTAAAAAAAGTAATTTTGGCAATTGCTATTATTTGCGCCGTAATTTTCTGGTCGGGTTTACGTGATTTTCAGATTTTTATCTTTACGCACTATTGACTATTGAATTTTAAAACAGGACAGTTTAAAAACTGCCGATACTGCCACTTACTGGCCAATACTGCCACTCAGGCCCGTAGCGAGGATTTCATTTGGGGGGGGGATTTCACTTGTAAAGGGGGTTCCCCTTCTTATTACAAATTTTTTAAGTTTTATTTATTTTTATATTAAAGTACTACTTTATTACAAATATTTTAAAAGTAAAATTTTCGGGGTTCCCCTTCCGGGGATTATATGCGCACGCGCACCCTACTCATAATCGAATTATGAGTTCATAATCGATTATGAACTCATTACTCGATTATGAATAATCGATTAATCGAAAAAAATCGATTATTTTTTATAATCGATAATCGATTATGAAATTTCATAATCGCGCACCCCTAATGGTTACTACATATTATGAGCTTTTAAATGCGTTTGCAAATGAGATTTACGTGCACATTTATAGGCACAACTAAACGGTTTATCGCCAGTATGAGTTTTTAAATGTCTTTGTAAGTATGATTTCTGTGCACAAGTAAACTCACAAATATCACAACTAAACGGTTTATCACCTGTATGAGTTTTTAAATGTCTTTGTAAGTATGATTTCTGTGCACAAGTAAACTCACACATATGACAACTAAACGGTTTAACGCCGGTATGTTTTCTTAAATGTATTTGTAAGTATGATTTATATGCACAAGTATACTCACAAATATCACAATTAAGTGGTTTCTCGCCGGTATGAGTTCTTAAATGACTTTGTAAGGTTGATTTATGTGCACAAGTATACTCACAAATATTACAACTAAACGGTTAATCGCCTGTATGAGTTTTTAAATGATTTTGTAAGGTTGATTTCTGTGCACAAGTATACTCTCAAATATCACAATTAAATGGTTTCTCGCCGGTATGAGTTCTTGAATGTCTTTGTAAGGTTGATTTCTGTGCACAAGTAAACTCACAAATATTACAACTAAACGGTTTATCGCCTGTATGAGTTTTTAAATGATTTTGTAAGGTTGATTTCTGTGCACAAGTATACTCACAAATATCACAATTAAATGGTTTCTCGCCGGTATGAGTTCTTGAATGTCTTTGCAAGGTTGATTTCTGTGCACAAGTAAACTCACAAATATTACAACTAAACGGTTTATCGCCTGTATGAGTTTTTAAATGATTTTGTAAGGTTGATTTCTGTGCACAAGTATACTCACAAATATCACAATTAAATGGTTTCTCGCCGGTATGAGTTCTTGAATGTCTTTGTAAGGTTGATTTTTGTGCACAAGTAAACTCACAAATATTACAATTAAACGGTTTATCGCCTGTATGAGTTTTTAAATGATTTTGTAAGGTTGATTTCCGTGCAGAAGTATAGTCACAAATATCACAATTAAATGGTTTCTCGCCGGTATGACTTCTTGAATGTCTTTGTAAGGTTGATTTATGTGCACAAGTATACTCACAAATATCACAACTAAATGCTTGCTCGCCGGTATGAGTTCTTAAATGGATTTCAAACTGTGATTTGTAGGCAAATTTTGAGTTACAAATATTGCATATAAATGATTTCTTGTCCTTTTTTATATGAGCTCTTAAATGACGTATTAAAGTTTGTTTAAGTGCAAGTTTATAACCACAAATTGCACACTCGAAAAATTTTGAACTGGTCAGAGTTGTAGTGACGGTATCTTCTTTAATATCAATGGAATGATGCAAATCTTCTAAATTAAATTTCACATCTTCCACCTCTTCTCTTTTAATTTCGAAATTGCTAATTGAATTATTTGGAGTGTACAAAAATTTACCTGCGTTTTCCACAATTTGTGATTCTTCCGAAGGTAGCACTTGAGCTGCAAGTAAATGGGTAACTGGTTCCATTTGGAGGATGCAGCACTGTAACTGTAGGTACAAAATCACTTTTCTTAATTAAAAGCGTTGATTATATTGATTATATGGAATCGATTTAGAAAACTACTGCTGCAGTTGACAAATCACTACTACACAAAATTATAAAATGGCGACTTTGTTGAGTCAGAGGCGATTGTTTGCTTGTAAGTGTATAGCTCCATCTAGTAGAACTAAAAAGAGATTTTCAAACGTCGTTGAGGGGGAAAAATATTAATTGTACGCACCCTGGTGGCTTTAATATCAACTAAATATTTGACGTCATTAAGAGTAAAAGAGTAAAAATAAAACTTGCATTGTTTTTATATGGGTTTTATACCGTAGTGATTATTGTTTATCCTGGCGAAATAATATTAATATGTAAGTATAACAAATTTTTTAATGTGTTTTCATATTGTGCGTAACCACATTCAAAAATTAACCTTACTATTTTTATTGTATTGTGTGTTTTTATCAAAAAAATGAATTCGAGGTTAAAATATGTTTAGGGCGCGGAGTCGTAACCATTAGCGTTCTAATCATACTTTCTTCTGCTACACACTAAAGAACAGGCTTATAGTTGTCTAATAAAACAAAAAAAGGGTGAACGGAGTAAAAACAACCCCAATATCGACTTTTGAAAAGTACGGGAAAGTCGCATCGAGTATGCGGCCGACCCGGGTCGATGCACATCAGTCGCCCGTAGTCCGATGAAAATGCGTAAAATTTTTTCGCTCCGATTTAAATTTTTCTTTGAAATTCGGATAGATGGGGGTGTGATTAGTGGATATTAGTAATAAATATAATCAAAAAAATGGAAAATATTAATATTATTTCACCACGAAAATTCGAAACGACAGCAAAGAAGTAAGGTAACCTAATACTTTTAGTGACGTCACGCTTGTTTGTATTCAGCGCCGCGGTCGGTAGTATTTTATCCCTATACATGTAGTGAGTATCGATTTATGTCTTCTGTTAAAATTTTGTGACGGCAAATTTCAAATTGAATAACTTTTTGTACTTTAAAATTTTCAATTAATATTTACTAATTTATTTACGGCTGTATTCATAGACAAAGTGTTACTTACACTCAGTGGCGGCTCGTTATAGGAGTCCAGGAGCCATGGCACTAGTGTAATAAATCGGCCTTAGCTATTTTTTTTTAAATTTTCTAGAAATATTTAATTTTGTTTACAAATTGTTTAATCTGAAATATTTTTCTCATTTTAAAGCTTAAATAAAGTACAAAAAATATATGTCATTTTTATTTCATACATGTAAATTATTAACACCGAGTCATTTCAATGTAGCCCCTGAATAGAACTGCAATTGCAGCGAGATGCCACGGGTCCATGATAGCCTCTACCTACGAACGAAACCCGCGTCTCCCGTATAGCAATGTGGCTACCTCCATAAGAGATCTGATTTAATTCAGTGCAACTATTCATACTGCATATGTGTTATAAAAAGGAATTCTTCTAATAATTTATTATTAGTGAAGTAAATAAACTCGTGAATAGTAATTAAGTAATGAATTAAAAAAAAAATTTTATGCAAACCTTTTTGCACATGTTCGCTGAAGGAAAACATTGAAATTACAAAAATGAGCAGACCTTTATCTGATTTGATTATTTCAAAACCTAATACAATATTTGCCAATAGTTTCAACGCTATAACGTAAGAACGAGAGTATTGAACCGTAGTATTTATTTAAAAAATGAGTGGATTTGCGGGTGTGATGAAAAAAATTGTCGATGGACAATTTTCACGCCTGATTATAAAAAGGATAACATTTACCTCGTGATGTATAAATAGTGAATTACCGGTCCGGAACCCTAATGGTGATTCGGAAATTGAAATTTCCCTATAGAAATTGCTTGATATTTCGATCAAAAATGTCTTTAGCTTTAATGTAATAAGAGGTTCACTAAGTTTGTTACAAAATTTTTTCTCATTTCGTAACTAATTTAAATTTATTTAAATTTATTCAATACATCTAGCGCCACCTTTCTACAGCCATTACAAAGAACTTGATATGACAGGAAATTATCTCATGCGCAATAGAGCATTTTTAATTAGGTTTGGACGAGCGAACTAGACGATCGGGTCGACATTTTGTGTTCGAGTTAATAAAATCGATAATTTTGATTCGATTTTCGATCGCCAGTTAGTTGTTTTATCGTACGTGTTAGTATTTTCACCGTGACTACGGATTTAGTGGAAATCAAGCGTATCGATATTTTCGTCAGCCAATTCAACCGTGTTGGATATATAATTTTTTATATCTTTCGACCACATTTTTACATCGTGCGATTATCACGCAGTGTTACCAACAGTTATTTGGTGGAAAATAATCTGGTTAAATTTTTGACAATCCATTTTTGTTGTCATTTTGACGATTGCTTATTTTGTTTGGACAATCATCTTGTTACATCACTGGATTGCATAAGTGTACCATTCCAACACATATTACTGAGGAGTGTAGATCCATCATCGTTCCATCCTGCATCCTGCCGAAACCTGCTGTTCGTGTCATCACGTCGGTGGTATACGTCCGAGGATCTTGGAGGGAAGCCAATTGTGTCAACACTTGCTACCACATATTCATTCAGGGAGCCGTCTGTCACAATTAAATTTGTAAACTTTCTTGAGCCCAAGGTAAAGTATCTTTACATTCTTGTTTGTTTATGGTGGTATATATTTTTTTATTCATTGGCGCCAACATTGCATTGGCGGGGTTGCCCTTCTGGTTTCCCCAGTTTGTGTAACATCTTTGACGTGACGTTAGTCAATAAAATTAACGTGCATTCTATTTTAAGCACGTCGCAGCCACGCTTGCTTTGTCGATTCGATAATATTAAACATTGTCACTTAATCATTGTTTTATTTCGACGGAAGCGCACCCTCATTTTGTTTTTCAGCATTGCACGGAGTGAAACTCATTGCCCTCGCTCACCGCTACAACGAGTTAGCTTACACCTACCATCAGGGTCCCACGCAATAGAAGTAGAAGGTTTTACTTTCTGCGTGAGTCGTTTTCCTTTCTGGGCCGTTCCCTCATTAGGAACGGGGAGAGAGGATTACGTTTCACTGGCGTCCAATTGTGGAGCTCTATTTTTTGATTTATTAACTCTGTGCATGCTTAGAGGTACGCTTTCATGTTTACGAGTCAGCGACAAGGCATTTGTGGTTGTTTTTAATTTTTTTATTACAGCAGTTTTTGTGCAACTGGAGGGCGTTGTTGGACTGGACGCTTTACTCAGTTGTGTGGTTTGGTACACACTTAATCACCAGTTGATTTGTCAAGGTAATACTCGTACCGGCGAAAAACCTTTTTACATTCGAAACTGTGTTAAACGAGCCTTAGTGGTAGAAACTCCATATATCCTTTTGCTGTGCTCTCGCTTTATTCATTTTTGCAATTTATATATTATTTTTAATTATTGCTTGCGAGAAGCACATATTGGCTATTTAACGATTTTCTCTGGCGAGAAACCATTTAAGTACGGAAAATAAACTGGATTTGCGTTCCATTATATTGCTAATCGACGTTATTAGTTTTGTCGCGCAATTTTGTGGTATTATTTTACGCGATTGTCCATTATTCGCTTTTCCTTGTACGTTATTTTTGTGTTTTTATCGAGCGCTTGATTATTTTACTTCGTCTTTGCAGTATCCCTAATACTGGCCATGTTAGGCCAGAGCTCCCCCAACATGGATCCTCTGATGGACGCAAGGGCAGGGCATCTGCAAAGCAGATGCTCCGCCGTTTCGTCTGCTTCTTCACAACCACGACAGATGGGACTCTCTACAAGACCCATTGTGTGTAGGTGTTTATTTAACTTGCAGTGTCCCGTCAAAATCCCCGCAATAATACGGAGACTATCCCGAGACAACTGTGTGTAGTATTTGGCATTTCTGCTGGAGGGCCCGCATATAGCTGCTCTCGCTTGACGGCATGCCTGTAGATTCTCCCATCTTCTACCATGTAGTTTCTGAGTTTGTTCTCTTATGAGGGTGTTGATTGTGCTGATGGCCGGCGTGACAAATGGCTCAGGACCGCACGGTGTGTTACCCGAGCCCGTTCTCGCCAGCACATCCGCCCTCACATTCCCTTCATTGTCTTGATGACCTTTCACCCAGCTGAGTGTAAGGTTGTTGTGGGTTGATATCTCATTCAGTGTCCGATAGCAATTAAGTATCAGCCCCGAGGTAATCGTGTGACGGTTTAGTGCCACAAGAGCCGCTCTACTGTCTGTAAATATCTTAATTCTTTTGCCTCGGATGCCTCTATCCTTGACTGTTTTTGCGCCGTGTAGTATGCCTACAAGTTCCGCCTGGAACACTGAGGCATACTTACCCAGCGATATAGATGTGTTTAGCTGCAGTTCCCGGGAGAAAATCCCCACACCTGAGCCATCACCAGTTTTGGAACCGTCAGTGTACAGAGATATGTCTGTCTCTACGGTTCTTGTTGTATCTAGCAAAATGCTAAATTTCCTATCAAATAGGTGAATAGGGGGAATCCTGTCAGCATCCAGGGCCAGGATGGGGAGCCTATCGAAATAGTGCCCCCCCAGGACCCCCGAATGTCTCCCGACTCTTTGCCTATTGGTCCAAAGCCCCCACGCTCGCAGCCTGAGGGCAGCCTTGACCGCCTGCTCCTCCACGTGGAGATCCAGTGGAGGGAGACAGAGAAGAGCCTCTAAGGCCGCTGTGGGAGCCGTTCGCATCACTCCTGTCACCGCCAGGCAGACCATTCTCTGCATCCGGTGAAGAGAGGACGCCACTGTTGCCAGCTTGGTTCTAGGCCACCAAGCCAAAGCACCATAACTTAGCATGGGCCTTATTATGGCAGTGTAGAGCCAGAGGGCAACCCTAGGGGAAAAGCCCCAGGATCGCCCCATTGCCCCACGACATTGCCAGAAAGGCCATGCTCGCTCTTCCAGTTTTATAACTGACATGTTTGCCCCAGTTCAGCTTTTTGTCAAGTATTATGCCTAGATACTTGACTTCCGATGCTAGTTTGAGTGGGGTTCTGTTCAGCCTCGGCATTCGCATGCTCTGTAGCTTCTTCTTCTTGGTGAATAAGACAAGCTCAGTCTTGGTTGGGTTAACCGAAAGAGCCTGCTCATTGCACCATGTTTGCAAGGTACGAAAGGCTGCCTGCATGAGATCACACAGGACACTTTCGTACTTACCCGTAAGCAGTATGGTAAAGTCATCTGCGTATGCAACGGTATAAAAACCGTTGTTGTTGAAACATTGTAAGAGGCCGTCTGCTACCAAATCCCATAATAGTGGGGATAGCACGCCCCCCTGGGGGCAGCCCTTGGTGGCAATGCCTTTAATGTTTGCGTCTCCCACGCTGATCTCAACAGCCCTGCCTTCCAACATGGAGTTGATCCATCTTACGATGGTGCAGGGCACATCGTGATCCCTGAGGGAGGTGTCTATGCTTTCGAAAGTGGCTTTATCAAAGGCCCCCTCGATATCAATGAACGCTCCTAGGGTGCATTCCTTGAAATGCAGCGATCTTTCTATCCGCTCCACAACGACGTGTAGTGCAGACTCGGTGGATCTCCCCAGGGTGTACGCATGTTGATTCGGATGTAGCGGCTTGGTTACCAAGGCCACATCACGAATGTATCTATCGCACAGTCTTTCCAAGGTCTTCAGAAAGAAAGACGTCAGACTTATTGGTCTGAAGGATTTGGCCAGGGAGTAGTCCCCCCTGCCTGGCTTGGGTATAAAGATGACCTTGACCCTCCGCCACTCTCTGGGCGTGTAGCCATGCGCAATGCATGCCCTGTACGCCCTCACCAGGTGATGGATGATGTGGTCCAAGCCCAATTGTAGTAGGGCCGGAAACACCCCATCATGCCCCGGCGATTTGTAAGGGCTGAAGGATCGGATAGCCCAAGCCGTTTTGATCGGGTCAACGATCTGGTTTGCAATTTCCCAGTCCGCCCCCGTCGGTGTCCGAGCTTTGTGCTCAGTCCACACGTGATCAGGGACAGTCCTGCTGCCGGGAAAGTGTGTTTGTAGCATTATTTCAACGGTTTCCTCAAGGCTCTCCGTAAAGGAGCCATCCTCTCGCAGCACGCTGCCAAGCTGGTGATTTGGATCCTTGGAAATGAGCTTCCTCAGTCTGGCAGCTTCCTTGGTGGACTCTATGCCACTGCAGAAGTCTCTCCAGGATTGCCGTTGTTTTTGGCGAATCAGTTTCTTGTACTCCGACTGTCGCACCCTAAATGCCGCCCAGTCAGAGTCGCTCCTTGTACTTTTCGCTTTATTACAGGGTTTCGTAACCGCCTTCCTCAGCGGCTCTAGTTCCCCGCACCACCAAGGTGTTGCCTGTTTGCCAGAGCCAGCCGCCTTTAGCGGACACGATGCTTCGTATGCTCTATTGAGAGTTCTTTGCAATGCACTTGTGCATGTTTCGATCTCTTGAGTGTTGTCAAATTTGACTTTAGTGGCAACATCACCAGGCATATCGGCCTCCAAGGTGCCACAAAGCAGATCCAAAAAGGTCCGCCTATCCAGCCTCCTCGGATTCCTGTAATGTCTGGGTTCCACTTTAAGGGCTTTAATTTTAAAGCATATCCATCTATGGTCCGACATTGTCAGTTCTTTGGACACATGCCAGTCATAAATTTTTGTTGAAATACTCGGTGTAGCTAGTGTGATATCAATCACAGAGTAGCGAGTGGGCGACGCGTAGAAAGTTGGCGCGCCCCCCCTGTTGAGTACTTCTAGGCTTGTACCATTTAGGTATTCAAATAAGGACATACCTCGTATGTTGCAACCGTCGCTTCCCCATGCGTTATGATGGGAGTTAGAGTCGCATCCAATACCTCATTAGCTATATGCAAGTACAAACCCGATGACATTCCATCCGAATTGGAGATTTGCGAAAAGTCCCTCATAATTATTGGCAAACAAATTGATGAATTGTCTACAAATTTTGAGCACAAACAATTAGAGGTATTAGATCATAGGCTGGCGCATTATAGCAATCGCTTAGACTTGATGGTAGGAGTAGGCTTTGATGATCCTAAGAGAGGTTCATTAATCGTTACGTGTAATGCTCTACGTGAGCGACTCGAAGCGTTGATAAAGGACCACGATGCGCTGGAAAGCGATGAGATTTTATCGGTCGCGAACTCTCCTGCTCACGCGGGAAATTTTATTCCCTATCGGAGGTCTACCCTTGCCGATCCATCAACAATCCATCCGGACATAACATCCGCATTTAATATTCTCCTAAACCAATCTCACAATCGGGTGGCTGTACATAAATGGCAGCTTAGCTATGACGGGAAAAGCGATTTTGAATCAGTTTTTGATTTCATAGAACGCGCGCAGGAACTTGCACGTTCACGAGGGGTAAGTGAGGAAGAGCTGTTTAGGAAAACGGGCGAATTCTTTTCAGACGAGGCTCTGGTGTGGTACCGTTCATTGAGTCCCAACATTTCTAATTGGTCTCAATTAATGGACGCGTTAAAGATTCGATTTTTATCCTTAGACTACAGTAGGGAATACGCTGATCAGATCCGAGCTCGAAAACAGTTCCTAGCGAATCGGTACTGGGGTTCGTTGAGTCTGTGATTGCGCAGTTTTCTCGTTTGAATCCGATTCCTTCGGAGGAAGAACAGTTGTGGGTCATAAGACGCAATATGTCTCCTCAAATTTCGCTGACCATGGGGTTAAATGAATATTAAACAAGGGATGCACTTATTGCGGCGGCTCAAGCAGCCGAAAGAATTATAAAGTGGACTACTCCACCTGAGGCCACTTGCTCCCTAAATTCAACTCCCCTGTCTGCTACTCTTCCTCTACCGGACTCTCAGTCAATCGACTCCCTATACGTGTGTTGGAATTGCGTCGATCCCGCGCATGGTTTTGAATTTTGCCCTCAACCTTTGACCGTTTTTTGCTTTATCTGCGGTAAAAAAAGGGGTTACTGCCACGAATTGTCCTGAAAGACAACCTGATGGACGGCGTCCAAAAAACTTGCGAAGGCGGAGAGGCGTTTCGGCTCGCCCGGCAAATCCGCGTTAAAGGCCGACAAAAGAAGAGTGAGACGGCATCGCGGCGTGCGTCTCAAGGAGGCTCTTAAAGCCGATTCCTTGTTGTGGGTGGGGTGGTTGAGTCGCGTGCGCGCATTTTGTGGATCATCGCCCACTGCTTCTGCTCTCTTCACACATCCATCTAAAGACATACGACCTTATGTTAAATTAACTGTGGGGGAGGTATCACTCACTGCTCTACTTGACTCTGGCGCATCCGTCTCTATTCTAGGTAGTGATGTCCATTATATAATAAATCAGTTAGATTTATGTTTTACGCGCGGTATTAGATCATTATTGCGTTCAGCGGACGGTACTTCGCAAGATTTATTAGGTGAAGTCATGCTTCCCATAACTATCAGCGGGGTCACCAAAGTTTTGAATGTTATAGTTTGCCGTAGTATAACGACAGCATTAACCCTAGGTATCGATTTTTATAAAATGTTTGGCGTCAAAGTCGATTTTGGTGTTGACCAATACTTTGTTAGCCAGGTTAGCGCCACGGAATTTTTGCGTTCCGCCTCAGAATTGTCTATTGATCATTTCGATGTGACGTCACGACAGGTATGCCCCCCCCGACAAAATGGCCGCGCCCTGTCAAATTTCGTAATTGATTTTTATTTTAAGGTTATGATTATGAAGTTTACACCTCATAATCATAACCTTAAATCACAATTTATCATTTCGAGGTGACATCCCGACAGGTATGCCCCCCCGACAAAATGGCCGCGCCCTGTCAAAGTCACGTGACTCAAAATGATCAATAGAGCAGCAGGTTATGCTTTCTTCCATGAAAGACCAGTTTAAAGAATTAGACCGTGAAGGGTTAACTCGAACTGACAAGGTAGTCCACGATATTGATACTGGTTCTGCCATGCCTGTCAAGCAACGGTTTTACCCTCTATCTCCACCCATGCGTACCATTGCTCATCAGGAGTTAGATGAAATGCTGGAATTGAACATCGTGGTCCCTTCTAAGAGTGCTTGGTCGTCACCCATGCTCTTGGTGAAAAAGAAGAACGGTTCCTATCGGCTGTGTTTCGATGGCCGTAAGTTGAACCAATTGACTAAGAGAGATGCATACCCACTCCCTCGACTGGACGACATTTTGACTCGATTGCAGGATGCTAGATTCCTGACGTCGATAGATCTGAAAAAGGCATTCTGGTAAATTCCCCTTTCATCCTCTTCTCGTGAAAAGACTGCTTTTACTGTGCCCGGCCGAGGTCTTTTCGAATATGTCGTCATGCCCTTTGGAGTTTCCAATGCACCTATTACCCAGCAGCGTTTAATGGACAACATATTTGGTTAAAGAAACTTTTAGTTACTGCACCCATTTTATCTAGTCCCAATTTTGAAAGGAAATTTTTCATACATTGTGATTCATCAAATTACGGTTTAGGCAGCGTCTTAACTCAGGGTGAAGGTTATGATGAGCGACCTATTGCATATGCATTTCGAACCTTGAATAAGGCTGAACGAAATTACTCAACAACGGAACGTGAATGTTTAGCGGTTCTCTTCGGTATTGAAAAGTTACGACCCTATGTTGAGGGCACTCAATTTACCGTGGTTACCGATCATTATTCACTGTTATGGCTCACGAACATGAAAGATCCAGCCAATAAATTAGCCCGTTGGTCAATTCGTCTTGCTCAACACTCATTGGACATTCAGCATCGTAAAGGTCAGTTGCATGTGGTTCCAGACGCCTTATCCCGTGCCCCTTTAGAAGTTTCATCATTAGTTTTGTCTGATGATGATTTGGATCCCTGGTATCGACGTATGCTGATCAAGGTCAGAGAAAATCCGCAAAAATATCCAGACTGGCGTATTGAGTCAGGTCGCCTTTATAAGCTTATTACTAATAAGCATGACGTTATTTCCAACCTTGTCGAGTGGAAACTAATTATTCCTAAACCTCGTCGTAATGAAATTTTGAAAATGTGTCATGACGATCCTACGTCTGCACATTCAGGTACATTAAAAACATTTAGTAAAATTCTAGAGCTTTATTATTGGCCCAAATTGCGTACTGACGTTGCTCGCTACGTGCGTCGTTGCACGGTTTGTCTAGCTTCTAAAGCTTGGCAAGGTGCACGCTACGGTCTAATGGGAAAAGAAAAAAAGGTACGATTCCCCTTTCAATGCATTTCCATCGACCTTATGGGTCTATTTCCTCGTTCTACAAAAGGTCACACCGTATTACTTGTAGTTCGTGACTGGTTCACGAAATTTGTTTTAGTCAAACCACTGCGAAAAGCTACAGCCAAGGCTATCTGCGAGTTTTTAGAAAATGAAGTATTCCTTCTATTTGGTACCCCTATGATTTGCCAGGTCGATAATGGTCCTCAATTTACGGGTAAAGAATTTCGTGATCTCATGAGCAGATACAAGGTGTCACACGTCTGGAAAAATGCAAACTACCATCCGCAAATTAATTTTGTAGAACGCTACAATCGGGTTATCGGTACCGCGATCAGGTCGTATGTCAAACGCGATCATCGTAATTGGGACGTTGAAATTTTTAAGATAACGCATGCCTTAAGATCCGCTACCCACGAAGTTACGGGGTTTACACTTTCCTTCTTAAATTTAGGTCGCACCGTTCCTATAAACGGAGATTATTACGGTCGTATCCAACAGTATAAAGAGGATGATTTAACCCTTGCTAACCGTGAAAGCCTCGCGCATGATATGCGAAAGTTAAATGGGGTGTTTGAAGATGTGACTAAGCGATTGCATAACGCTTATATTAAGGGTGCTAAACATTATAATTTGCGCAAACGTTCCATCAATTTTAAAGTAGGTGACATAGTTTGGCGGCGAAACTTCGTGCTTTCTAATGCTCCGAATAAAATTAGTAGTAAGTTATCACCTAAATATATCAAATGCAAGGTTCGCGAAGTTACTGGTCCTTTAACTTATCGTTTAGTCAACGAACGTGGTAAAGATGTAGGCGTCTATTATCATGCTAGGGATTTAAAACCACATCCCGATGACGAGGATGATCGAATATCTAATAGGGGTTAACTGAACATTTGCATGGGTGGAGGTTGGGTAATGTAGTCTCTATTGATCTAATTTCATCTCAGATCACATATTTATACAAAAAGCCCGTAAGACATTCCATCAGTTTTACCATTTCCGTGGGGTCAACCAGTCCCGACCCACTTGCTTTTCTGTGTTGTGACTTCTTGCTGTGACTTCTTGCTTAGTGCAGGATTCAGGATGGCTTGTTAGTTGCTTTTCTGACGGGGTTGGCTACACCTGCACGTCCTGTCTAGGCTAGGCGTGCTTATGCACTGTAGCAGTGGGGTTGGTCAATCTTAGTTGGGGGGTGATCGACTGGTCTTCCTCCTGTTACGGGCATGAGGGGTCGTTGGCCGTATTTTTGTCGACACAACATATTACCTTTAGTCATACTCTAACTGTGATCTCGGTTTTGAGAGAGAACCGAGTGAGTTTTTTACGTCTCTCAATGACATATTGTCATTCCCCGGGGTACAACCTTTCTTCCTTTCCTCAAAGATTGCTCTATGCCATTGTCTTTTCGTCTTGGAGGTGTGAGTTTGTTAGCTGGCTGTCCACGATGCGTTTTTTTCCATCCATACGCGAGGACGGGCTATCGCTCATGTCATTGAGGCGGGGACGCATTGGCCATATCAGCAGCTCTCAATGCGGATGACACTGCTATTTATTCAAGCTCACTTAAACCTAGATTCGTAGTCAACCGCCTTCAAAGCTATTTTAGTAACCTTGAAGATTATTTCAGCACCTGGCGCATCGGTGTCAATCCGAGCAAAAGTACTGCAACATTCTTCACGAGGAAAACATGCGTCAGACCCGTAATGACGTATGCATGCAAAGCTTGGGGATATGCGGCAGACACTCACATCAAAAAACTCCGCATAGTCCAAAGTAAAGCATTGAGGGAATCGTGAAAGCCCCCCGATACGTCAGAAATGTCCGAATCAGGGAGGACGCAGGCGTGGTAACGATAGAAGATTTCTGTACCAGTTCGGAACAACGGCCTAAGTCTAAAAATACGATTTTACACTAGAGCAATAATGGCGAAATGGAGAGAGTAGGTATATCTTTTCTTTCATGATATGAAGCCAAATTATCCGTTTATTGTAATTTTTTTGTAATGGTAATGTGAATGAATACGAGTACATGTTGGTAATATGCTGATATTATTATTTTAACATAATAATAAAAATTTTAACAAAATTACAGGTACTTAGGCCGTTTTTCTAAACGAAAAGTTGAAATAAAACTTGGAAAGTGTGAGTTATGCCGATGGTATCTATATTTTTTTTTACATTTTACAAGATTTTATTGTTTTCTATTTATGATTTTATTTTTAAAATTATTGAAAAAAATGTTTATTTAAAATAAATAAATTAAAATTAGTAGTTTTCATCGGAATCACTATCTATATAATGGGATGCTTGTTCTTGATGGCATCGCATGGCAACTGACGATAAAATTCGTGATGCTTTGGGTTGATTAAATTAAAAATACTTATTAAATCTTTCTTCTTTTCTTTACTAATGGGTAACAACGTGTTGTACTTTCTTCTTAAGTGGTTTCCCCCATCACCAGTTGATTTTCTACGTTGGAATGAAATTTTAAAACCATCGTCTTCGTCTCTCAGAGAGTGTAGGTAGGTAGAGAGTGTAGATAGGACAATGGGAAAATCGGATTTGGTATAACTCAACCATTGTAGTGGTCGCCACGCAAATTTGTTGCCAATCTCGTCTTTTTTAGGTACTTGATACACGTCTTTCAGCAAACTGGCAAAATCGTATATTATATCTTGCGTCATATCCACCACTATCATCGGCTTTGTTTTGCTAGATATTCGAATAAGTTGGTTCCAATCGTCTGGGTGTTCAATTTTTAAGTTTGTATGCTTTTTGGCTCTTTCAATAATAGAAAGAAAAGTGGCCTATGTTACTTGGGCCGTTGTTCTAA
This sequence comes from Podabrus alpinus, assembly GCA_932274525.1. NCBI lineage: Eukaryota > Metazoa > Arthropoda > Insecta > Coleoptera > Cantharidae > Podabrus > Podabrus alpinus. The sequence goes on from OW026452.1 coordinate 34,773,363, forward strand.
ATCAAACTTGGAATGGTTTTTCTTTAAAATGGACTTAAGACAAATGAACCACACCATAATACTATCCAATCTTTTGTGAAATCAGTTAAACCAATTATACAGGCTTATACAGCATGAAAAAACAAAAAATTTGATATACTATATTGCCATGATCCGAAGCTTACATTTGAGTTTGAAACACTATGGAAAGGTCAAAAATAAATAAAATCCTTGAACGGTAGGCTATTCGGTAATTCCATTTGGTTTGTGATAGAACAAGTGTATCATTTTGCCAAGTTGTTGCAGCGGATCACATTAAAGGCTTTTTTATTATTAACAGAATCCCAGAGTTATGCTATCTGAGAACTCAGCTTCATTGGCAATAGAATAGACCCGTAAATTGTATCAACTGGCTATGTAGCCTTATAAAAAAAAGGAAAAAAACAAATTATTTGAGATACCACTTTTAATAATGTTTTTTTATAAAAAAAAACCAAACTTACACTTCTTAATAATATTAGTTTGATGTTCTTTATGTTTATAGTGGAATTGGATTGTATTTGTATTATTTTTGCATAAGGTTGTTTTTTCGCACATGACAGTAATTGGAGTGATATGTTGATTGACTAATGTTTAAAAGTGAATGATCTAAAAGTAAAAAAGTGTTGAAGTAATTCAAATAATAATAAGCAATTTATCACATAACAATCAAGAGCGAAGATTTACTGGTTTATTTTGAATTAAGGAAACTAGTAAAGTCAAATCCAAGCAAATCCGGTGCAGATAAGAAATTCCCATATAAAGCGGTCGAAAATCGGATCGAGGGCAGTTATTTTTATATTTCATTGCGGATTGTTTATGTCGTTATTTGGATGCGCATCGCACAGAAAAGTGGAATAGTATTTTTATGGAAGTTGGTATAAAAAGTTTGAGAGCTGAGGTGGAAAAAGCTTGGTGATGGTCTTTGATTGTTTGATTTGCGAGGAAATACAAGTTTTGGAGGTTTACTGGAACAACCAAAATAATCATTTTGGAAAGTTATTAATATCGGATAATTTAAAAATTTGTTAATTATTTGCGTACCCGAATATTTATGGAATCCCAATAAAATTTCACTTTTGGATGGAACATCAAATGTTTGGTCACTATACAGCGAGGAATGGTATCGGGCTTATCAACAATTTATTTTGGTATGTGATTGGATTGGTTACGTTAACTTAAACTAGTGCACTTCTAAAGAAGGTAAAACAAAACTGATTTTTAATTTTCAAACTGTTAATTGCGCAAAGTTTTATTTCGGTCGTGTGGAGTAGCGAATTGACATTGATAAACAATTAAACTTTTTTTAATTTTGTATTTTTTATGTAAGAATTATAAGGTTGATTTTGAATAGTATTTCAAATGGTTTGTTGATATTTGGTATAATAATTGTAAATAAAACCAAATTTGTTCCTGAGGAAGTATTGGGTTTTTATTTATTTAATTATTGCATAAGCCTGATTCGCAAAGATAAGTTGGTAATTTGTTTGAGTAAGCACAAGGTAAATCCGCAAATTAGTGTGACGCCGGTGATTGTTTTACTACTATTTTACAACGTTCAAACGATAAGCAAAAGATTTCGAGAATTTTATTTATTCAAGACAAACATTAAAGCTAATAGACGCATCACAGTATTTAGTCTAAAAATCTATGATTATTTTAAATATTCTGAGCTAGCTGAGGTAACAAAATCATTTTATTAAGATTCACAACAATATTTATCTCAAAATGTGAAAAAATGGACTTAGGCCGTTGTTCCGAACTGGTACAGATTTTATCCGCCACCTGGCGGAAAACTTCTACGGAAACTTGGGCAACTCCGAAAACCCGTTGGTCAGAGGGTAACTACCAACCCGAAGACTTTCTAAGGTATATCGGGTATAAGAGACCTAAGGCCATTCTCACGCGGCTTCCGCCCTAACGAACGACAGCAATCAGTCAATTCAAAGCTACTTTTATTTTTCAACGCTTAGAAATCCAGAATACCATAAGTCCATATTGGTTTTAATATTACTTTATATATTTATTAGTATTTTATTCTCTAGACTTAATTGGGAATGTCTGCCCATCATCCAGTACATTTGTCTATGTTTCATTCCAAGCTGCTTTCTTTTGTTGAATATATGCTTGCGCCAAGTGAGTCTTCTGTCTATGTGCATTCCCAGGTACTTTGCATTCTCGGCCTGGGGCAGTGCGCAATTGTTCAGGGTTACCGGTGGACAGGTGCCTCTTCTCATGGTAAAGGTAACATGTGAGGACTTTACTTCATTAGCCTTTATCCTCCATAATTTAAGCCATTTTTGAATTTCATTAAGACTTTTTTGTAAATTTCTTGAGGCTGTTTCCGGATCATTGTGTGAGGAGACTATTGCGGTATCGTCGGCGAATGTTGCTACCGTCGTTGATGTAGATGTTGGGAGATCCGCAGTGTATAGCAAATACAAGATTGGGCCCAAAACACTGCCCTGCGGCACGCCTGAATGGATTGGATATAGATCGGTGTACTCCTCTCCATACTTAACCAAGAAGTGTCTATCGTGTACATAGGATTTTAGTAATTGATAATAACTATGTGGTAAGTTCTTTTTCAATTTGTAACACAAGCCAACATGCCACACCTTGTCGAAAGCCTGGATCACATTCAAAAATGCCGCAGAGCAATACCTCTTGCACTCTAAATCGTTGTTGATTTGTTTCATTATTCTATGGACCTGTTCAACTGTGCTGTGCCGGCTTCTAAAGCCGAACTGATGGTTTGGAACAAGTGATTTTTCTTCCGGTATTGGTTTTAATCGTTTGAGGAGTAGTTTTTCGAAGATCTTTCCTAGCATTGGCAATAAGCTTATTGGTCGATATGAAGTGACTTCTTCTGGCTTTTTTCCTGGTTTTTGTATAAGTATAATTTGTGCGACTTTCCATTGACTAGGAAAGAGTTGTAGTCTTAAGATTGCATTATAGATGAATGTAATCATTTTTAGGCACTTGGGTGTTTTTTTTCCTGTTTTTCTCTCAAGAGAGAGAGAGTATATTCATGCAATTCGATACAATCTTAACAATAAAAAAACTTAAAACTTAACAATAATTGATTAAACTAAAATGGTGGTGATGAATGTTGGTGAAATTAATGTTGATGAATTAAATATGATAATTAATATCTGGATATATATTAAATTATAACTAGAAAGACAAACGAGCATTACAACGGCAGCGGGTAAAAGACAAAAATTAAAATTTAAGATAAATTTGAAGTTGTTTGAATTTTAATTTAAATTTAAATTTGAACTGGGTTTGGTTAGTTTAACAGTTTTTTTTTATTTATGTAACATCAGTTGGGCATAAATCCATTTTAGACAGACTAAGGGGGGGTGTTAAATTGTTTTAGAGTGTTGATAATTGATTTACAGAAAGTTATAAAAATTTGGGTGATGAATTTATTTGATATGATTTCAGAAATTGTAAAAGGTGAAATATTTAAAAAGGAACAATGTGAAGTGTAGGTATGGCGTTGTTGGACGTATTTCGGGCAGGAAGACAATAAATGATGCAGAGTCTGCCTACTTTTTGAATCGCAGGGGCACACGTCAACAGGACTGATCTTGAATCTGTATAGATACTCGCGCGCAAACGAGTGACCCGTCAATACCTGCGTCATTTCAAAGGAGGTATCAACAGCACTTCGGAACAAGCGAACATCATGTAGCGTAGGTAAATGCTGCCGGGTGGTCGAACCTTGGACGGCATTTCTGTACTCGGTATCCCAAGTACATGCCGCCTCAAGACGAATCTCTTCAAGACGAAGAGGCACTTGGGTGTTGCCTCTTGTAGCACTTTGCCAGTTATCAAATCAAAACCAGGAGCTCTCTTGGGATTTATTTCATATGATATTACTTGTTTGACCTCTTGTAGTTTGAAGCTTTTTATTGGTAAATCTAATTTTTGTAATGGTGCATTCAAGTAACTGTGTATATTCATATCTTCTGTTGGTGATATTGATGATGGAAATGGTTTGAACACGCTGGAAAGATGTTTTGCAAATACATGTGCTTTTTCCGTATCGCTTCGAGCCCATTTGCCTTGGTCGTCTCTGACAGGTGGCACTGCCTCTTGTGGGTGCTTAAGTCGTCTTGAAGCCTTCCAGAGGGAGTAATCATTTGCTTTGGGACTTGATAAATTACCAAGATATTCTTGAAAAGATTGATTCTTAATTTGCAGGAGAAGCATTTTTAGTTTTTTTGCGGCTTTGTTAAGTTTTTCTTTATTTTCTGGTGTTCTTGAGGTTTGCCATTGTTTGCGTAGTTTTAGTTTCTCAGCGATTAGCTGTTTGACTGACATTGGGCACGACTCTTCGATGTACGTTTCGCTTTGTTCGGGTGTAGCTTACCATGTTGCACTTTGGATAGCTTCAGTTAAGTGTTGGACTGCAATGTCAAGATCTTCTTCTGATTTCAATGGTATGTTCAGTTTAATTTGCTTGTCTAATTCCATTCTGAATGAATCCCAGTTAGTTTTTTTATTAAATAGTGTTGGTTGTTTTACTTTGAGCAGCCTTTTTGTGTGTATTGTTAGTAGAACAGGTGTATGGTCGGATGAGAGATTCAGTGACGACTCAACTTTAAATTGTTTGTTATTGATACCTTTTTCCACGTAAAAGTCGATTAGATCGGGCATTTTTGCTTGGTCGCTTGGCCAATATGTGGGTTGTCCTGATGATAGACTAGACATTCCATTGCTCGTCATTGCCGCATACAGTTCTCAACCTTTTGTCGTTATGCATCTTGAGCCCCAGTGCGTATGCTTGGCGTTGTAATCGCCACCAGCAATAAATCTATCCCCGAGTGTACTGAGAAAGTGTTCATATTGTTGTTTTTTGTTATTGTGCTTAGGAGGGCAGTAAATTGCCGAAATTGTTAGGTTACCAATGCAATTTTCCACAGCTACGCTAGTTGCTTGGAGATAGTCATGTTGGTATTTTTCTAATTCAAAATGTTTAATATTTTTTTGGATGATAACTGCCGTACCGCCGTATGCTTTTCCATCCGGGTTTTGAGTGCTGTATACTAGGAAATTTGGTATTTTTAAGTGGTTTTTTGCTGTAAAGTGAGTTTCAGAGACTAATAAGATGTCTATTTTATGAGTTTTCAGAAATATCTTAACTTCTTGTGCATGTTGGCACAAGCCGTTGGCGTTCCATGTTGCTATTTTAAGTATTTCAGCCATTAAGCCATTTTACTGACTACAGTTGTCAGTAGATTTAACACTGTCCCCATTTGCTCCATTAATTTATTCATCATGATTTTGAGCTCTTTAATGTCATCTGATTGCTGTATTGGGATGGCTTGGTTGATCTGGTTCGGATAATTTATGAATTGATTGTGTGCAGGTTGGTTTGCTTGTTGTGCTTACGTTATTCCTGGTTGTACCAGTTGCGGTGGAGTTACTAGGTGTTAGATGTTGTTTTGATTTCCATCTGAGATTTTTCTTTCTCGCAAGGCTGGATACAAACGCTGTTGCAGTTGTTTGTGCACTAAGCATCCTCGATAGTTTGCAGGACGTGTCCATCCACAGTTAATGCATTGTACTTCGGAGTTTTTTTCTTTTCTTGTGCAATCATTTGTCGAGTGATGACCCGTGCACTTGACACATCTTGGAGGTTTGTGACAGAAGTTCTTGGTATGCCCAAAACGTTGCGCATTGCGGTATCTCTCTCCTTGCATGGGGTGCTTCGAATTCTATAATGGAATTCATAAGGCGCTTAATCTTATAAACCTCTTTATTGTTGTCTTTTTGTTTAATTTCAACGTAGAACATTGGGAGTGCAATTTTATTGATTCGGTGTTTTATGTTGCTAATGTTACTAACTGAGTGTCCCAATTTCTCGAGCTCGATTTTAAGTTGTTCAGTATCTGATGAGTGATGCAGGCCCTTCAATACCACTCGAAAGTTTCGTTCCTGCTTAGGTTTTTAAATATGGAAGTCTGTGTTCTTTGCTTTTAGTTGCTTAACAATATTAGTGTAATCTTCCCCAGTTTTTGGCAATATTTTAACCTGCTCGCTTTTTAAAGTTTTAAAGGTGTACCTGTCCTTTTCCACTGTTTCCAGTAATTCCGCAAGTGGTAGTATATTTTTTACACCTTCGACAAAGATTGGTGGTGGTGAAGGTTCGGTTGACTTTACAGTACGGTCTTCCGTTTGTTCTTCAGCGCTATCTGACAGCGGCGCAAACTTATTTTGTGTTTGGATAGGAGAATTTAACCAGTAATCGCTTACATTTTTTTGTTTATAACTTCTATAGCCATGGTCAGGGCTCCAATTCTTTTTTTACAATTTTCTTGAGTTATCCATCCACTTGGCTGAAGCAACGGTGGGAAGTCTCCTATGGGTGCATATTGATATTGTGGTGGAATATATATTGCGTTGATGTACCTGGTATTAGATTATTTCTGGATTCTTCTTGACTTTGATTTGCTATTTGTGGGGGGTTAGCAAGTGACCTACCTTGTTTCGAGAGATCTTTCTGGACCGGATACTGTAGGCTCGGTTGATAGTTTTGACTATATTAAACTAATGGGATTGTCTGTGGAATCTGGGGCAGGTAAGGTCCTGGAGTTTGTTGTACCAATTGTGGGTTTTGGACAAGATAAGCGGGATTATTCGTAGGCATTGTTGCATGCTTGTGATTTGACCATGTTTCTCCGCCACGTGATTCCACCTGTTGGGGTGTATTATCGCTCTTGGGCGGTGTCCGAAGCATATTTCATTTGTTGTTCACATCATAACCTCACTTTGAATTTTCTCAATTTTAAATTTCCGCTGGGGATAACACTCTCAGTTAGTTTGTTAGTTTTTGTTGTTAGTTTGTTAGTTTTTCTGTTTGGTAATCACTATAACTCACTAATATGTTCGATATAATGATACTTTAACTAAATTTTCAACTAACACTATAAACAAGATATCTATCTGGAACAGTGGCGTAACTTCTATAATAATTCTATAATGTAATAATAATAATTTTTATAATAAATCAATAGTTCAAACACAACAATAATAATAACGATACAAGAAAAGGGAAGAGTTCCATAATGTTAACCAACCGAAAAAAATTTTCCTGTGCTTCACACTAAAGAACATGCTTATATTTGTCTATAGAAAAAATATTTTGGGCGAAATCGTTAAAAACAACCTCAATATCGACTTTTTAAAAGTAGGGAAATTAGCATCGAATAGGCCGCGCCCCACAGGCAGACGCGATCAAATGCATCGGCGTTCCCTTCTGAACGGGTGAAATTTTTTCGCTCGGATTTGATTTTTTCTTTAAAATTCGGATAGGTGGGGGTGTGATTAGTAGATATTAGTAATAAACATTAGCAAAAAAATCGCAAATTACGCGTGTATTGACGAAAAAGTGAAAAAATTAAATTTTTTTTTGATTTTTGGGGTGTGCATTCGATTAGGAGGTTTATTTATCGTCAAAACCTACGCTTACGGGGCGCCGCTCCGCTCCGCTTCGCGTTGCACCCCTCCAGGGCGGTTTTGACTCTGGTTTACTGGGCTAAAAATACAAGAAGGCGCCACCCATCAAGAAAACCGGGATAAATGAAACCGGGATGTGAGAGAACCTCGAAATAGCATTAAAAAATATAGTTGCGGTATGGGGCAGTAAACTTTTACGTTTCACCCCCAAAATATCGAACAAAACAAGAAAAAAATCGATGTTACATGTACTAGAGACGAGCTGCATCTGGCGGTGTCATTCATTCCACACGTACCGTCAATAAAATGACGACGCGCGGAATCTCGTTAGGATTTTACATGTAAATTTGCTAACTTCAAATTCGATTTATTCAAAAGTTTGGCCCCCTATCACCCTAAATATTTTTACAATTTGCTATATTAACTATGTTCTTTAGTGTGTAACAGAAGAAATTTTGATTTGGGTGGTTAACATTATGGCACAGTAACCCAAGAAAAATGCAAAAGGAAAGAATTACGAAAAGTCGAGTAGCCAATGCTTCCATAGAGCAAAAGAATGTCATTACGGAGTATTTAAATAAGAATCCCAAACTATTAAGTGGAAAGTTCACGGCAGATTTCACTTTGAGGACAGCGCAAAATAAATGGCAAGAACTAACAGAATCGTTAAATTCCATGGTGGGTGCTAAGAAGAATTGGAGGCAATGGAGAAAACTTGGCAAGATATGAGGGCAAAAGCAAAAGGAAATAAAAGCTCCATAAAAACCTACACACACATTTTAGAATTAATAAATCCAATTGCCATAAGTGGCCATGCAGATACGCAGGAATCTACAGTGGATTTCGATTTGTCACAACCGGAAGGATCGTCAACTGAAAATAGATCTTTAGAAGATAAGAATTCATACAGCCCTTTATTTGTAAATAATGACTGGATCGGTATTCCTTTATCAACAGAAACACTTCCAGGAAATAATGTAGCAACAATCGTTGATAATAAAAATGAAGCACTGACAGGAAGAAAATCAAGGCGTAGAACAAATTCACAACGACTGAGACTACAACACAGTATTTCTGCAACCGAGAAGCTTGCAGAACAATGCAAAGAAAAAATGGAAAAGAAAGACTCGTACTACAAAATGAAACTGAAACTGCTAGAAAGAGAGGTAATTGCAAAAGAAAAAATTGCAAATGTACTTGCCGAGATTGTCAATAATGAATTATTATAAATAGAACACTTGCACAAAAATAATTTTTTTTATTTACTTATTGGAAATACACAGATTGCGTGCGATTAAAACGTCGATTATAAAACTCGTTTCATAATATACTATCTTTTTAATTTATTGATATACAAATTTACTAAATATGACAATAAATTACATAATCCTAATTATTTGTATATATTGCTATGATCTGTTATGACTCAATGAAACATCATAAAGACTCTACAGTAGAAAATTATAAGGTTCCGAGAAACATGTCGTTTCTCGATAAAAATATCTAACTCATTTCGATGGACCCTGTCTTTAATAAAACCGTCCAAGACTGAAAGATACTGTTAATACTTGCTATTCAATTTCATCTAAAGATTAACCATGTCAAAAATCTCTAAAATAAATCGATTAATTTAGAATAGGTCAATTTGTAAAATTGTTTACATGAAAACATAACCTAAAATTTTGTAAACTTTAAACATGAATTTCTCTGTGAAAAACATTTTCTGTAGGATGTAAGTTATGTCGAAAATTCCACAATATTGTAAACTAAAGGATTATTATAAATTTGTGTACGAAAGATATCTTCGGGATTAGAGATTACAGTTTGGGATTACAGCACTGGTTTATTAAGTACTAGATAATACCCCGTCCGAGGACGGGCAGCTAGAAGGACGGGCAGGCAGCCAAGGTCATATGGCTTTTGGATTGTACTGAGAGCTTTCCTTAATCTTCATTCAACTTAAGTTACCTTGGGTAGCTGCCCGTCCTTCTAGCTGCCCGTCCTCGGACGGGGTATCATTTAGTTTACAATATAACAACGTTTCAGTTGATCAATGTTATGATTGGCTTTGAAACATGCGGACGGACACGAAGCCAGACCATAAGGCTTCTTTCTATACCTTGCATAGAAGCCTAAATAAGGCTTCTTGTTATACTTTGTACAGAAGCCTAAAAGTAGCGCACTGCCTACCCAGTTCTTAGACCTCTATACACACAGGGTATTTCCAACACGATTTGAAACGCTCTGTATGATTTTAAATTATGCGGACGGACGTTCAAATTATTGGCTTCCACTTGCAAATATGAGTCGACAATCCACTGTTGCGTAAGTTTTCCCGCACTCATGATCGGATTGAAATCGTTTCTAATTGCTGTTTGCACAACTTTAAATTGTAACATGCTGATTTTATTACGGGATTGCCGATATCCTTCGCAACTCCAATTGGGTTGCCACCCCGGTTCGCCAAACGGATAAAGAATGCCATAAGTCATAGGGTCAAGATTTGGACTGAGAATATTGATACGAATGAATTGTTGTGCATTGTCGACGGGATTTCGAGGATAGATACGGATATCACGTTCAAATGGAGGTTCGCCGTCATCATTTACGAACACCATTGCAATTTCATTGGACGTTGGAGCATTGTAACGTCTTTGATCAGACTGCCGATCGCGCCGCATCACCATATTGAAGACCGGAACTGGTTGTCCTTCTTCTTCGGCTCGTACACGCTCTTGTTGCTCAATTTCTTTCATCAGGCAATATGAAGCTGCGATACGATTGTTGACGCGGAAGAAACGATCGATTTTCTCAATCACTTCAGGTAGACAATCTCTATTCTCAGGCAGATTTACTCGTTCATTGACCGCTTCTGTCGTGTCCATTACATACAGTTGTGCAAACTTTCTTGTTTGTCCTTCAGGTGGATACAGGTTTGTGGTTCTGTGGTACGTCTGTCCATGAATTTTGAAAACGTATGGTCCGTTACCCGGCATTGAAACAATCTCTGCTCCCATTGAAGCGAAAGAAACCGAGGAATTGTAAGAGTGGATGTGCTGACGAAAGTTCTTGTAGTAAGGATTATCTGAATCTGAAAGCATAGAGCGAAGAAATTCGGGATATGACAATAGATTCCCATGTTGATCGAGCGGTTGCGGAATCTTCACTTTTCCTTTATGACAGCAGTTGTTAAATTGTTTATCAACTGGACGCTCCTTGGCGAAATTCTTGGAGCCGCAGAACTGACAGATGGAATTCATTTCTCCACAATCGTGTCGAGTAACGTGAGATTCATCAAATCTCAATGCTCTTATTTGGAGTTGAATTGCTTGACTTTGGTATCGATTTTCTTTCTGTCGATGTATCGCATGGGACCGAGCGTCAGCAGCTTGCCGCGCTTGAGTTTCTTCTAAAGTTTCACGTTGTTGATGTATCGCATGGGAACGAGCGTCAGCAGCTTGCCGCGCTTGAGTTTCTTCTAAAGTTTCACGTTGTTGACGTATCGCATGGGACCGAGCATCAGCAGCTTGCCGCGCTTGAGTTTGTTCCAAAGTTTCACGTTGTCGTCGTATCGCATGAGACCGAGCGTCAGCTTGTCGCTGTGATCGAAGCTGTTCTTCTGTGTTATTAGCTCTTGTACGTACTTTTCTCTCACGATTCAATCGCCGTCGCTTTGCAGCAGGATTTTCAAAACTTTCATTATCCATTATGGAAGTTCACATAATGCTTTTTTGGAAATAGCTGTCCTATATAGACAAAATGATACGATGATACGTTGATCCGATGATACGTTGATACGATTATACGATGATACCTTGATCCGATGATACGTTGATCCGATGATACGTTGTGCGTTCGGTTCGGTTTGCTTCGGGTATTTCCGTGGGACAGACAGAAAGAAAGACTTGGCCTTTTATAATATAGGATTACATTTGGTATTACGAATGTTTATTTACCCGATGAACAATAATGGGTCGTTTACACGGTGCAAGTTGATAAGTTGATAACTTAATGGTTAAGTTAATTTTAAGTTAAAATTAAGTGACTGTCCGTTTACACGCATTTAAGTTGTTAAGTGGTAAGTAGCAGTGTACAAGATGGACATTCAACTGGCACATCATGAATTAAATTGTATTGTTCAAGTTTTACTAGAAGAAATTTTGGAGGAAATTAAAAGTTAAGTTAATTTAGAGATTAATAAGCCAAAACGTCTCTGGGAAAGAAAGTGGATAAGTAGAAGAAATCAACTTGGTGCAAGTACATGTCTATTTAAAGAATTATATACAAGAATATTAATTATAATAATGCATTAATTACGTATGGTCGGAGTCATATTTCAATTTATTACTTATTAGTAAAATTGCACCTATGAAAGATTTTAGTGCATTGTCAAGAATGGGGAACCACCTGACATTTGGTTTATAAATTTCGTCAAAACCTGCGCCCGATTTATTAGATTGTCTAATTTTTTTAATTTCTTGTGAATAAGTGGATCGGATACTTTTTATTTTTTTATTCACTTCCTTTACACCAAAATCATTCATGTTCATATTTTCTACAATTTCAGCCACAGCACTTTGTCTTGTACAGCGCTTGACCACGCCTATTAGAAGATGCGCGCGGTTCTTTACTAAACCGAAAAATAGAATATATTCTATTCTACTTTTAACTTATTCACTTAATGACCCACTTGATACTTACAACTTGATGAAGTGTTCACACGCAAATTTAAGTTGTCGATTAAGTTAAATTTAACTAAATCACTTATCAACTTGCACCGTGTAAACGACCCATAACAACAAAATAATTATCAAGAATTATTTGAAGTTCAGTGAAGTTTTGTTTTTAAAATAACGTGCTAGTGTTTAATGTTACATAACAACTACCACGACAGCTGACTTCAGGACACATCAATTTAAACATTAATAAGGCTTCTTGTTATACTTTGTATAGAAGCCTCAAAGTGATCTGGAACATTTAAAATACAGGGCGTAGACGCGTAGAGTGATTGTTTACGGACAATAATTGTAATACTAACCTTTTTCGAATTAAATAACAAACCATTTTTTATAATTTCGACGAAACCAAAAACATTAAAATTTAAAATTTTACACGTTAATGGAATAACGAAAAGCTTTAATGGTAACCGACCATTAAGCAGAAGAAAGAATAAGGAATAAACTTCGATTTGTTTGATTTTTGTAAACATTTTGTACAGGCTACGGTCTGAATTAATTTCTGGTACCAGGTACAAGTTATTTGATTTAATAGAAACTTATTCTAACTTAATTACATCTTTTATTTTAATCAAAAGAGCAAGTTGTCTTTCAGAGTTTGACGATTAGCCATTAGTCAGCCAAGTATTCTTTAGCAGAACACGAACGATTAAAACAACCTCAGAATTCGCTACTATCAAGGGTCTCTCCGGTATGAGCTAGCCAGGTAGCAAATTAATGCCCGTTTTCACCAACTTTTCCTTAAGAATTACCTACCAAGGAATTCTTAGCGCTAAGTATTCCATAAAAAAATACTTAGGAAAATTTGCATTTCACCAACATAAGAGTGAGAGAATTGGTAAAATTCGACTAATATTTTGTGGAATAGAATAAAACACGACTATTTTTATTTCGGTTAGGGATTTCTTCACGCTCTTAAGGAACTCTTAGCACTTGGTGCAACGGTGGATCTGGTCAAAGATTATGGAGGGGGTAAATACATGTTTTATAATAAAATTAAGGTAAATTTTAAAAATTTGTATTGCAATATTAGTTTATTTAACCAATTTTGTTGGTTAAATTGAAGATTCATGGGGGGGGGGGTAGTTAACCCCCCCCTCGTAGATCTCCCCAGCGTTCTTTCTTCAGACTGCAATATACACATGTATGCTGATGACACACGAGTGTATATCTCTAACAAACCAATCTTCGTCAACAATGTTATTGAATCGTTAAACAACAATCTAGCTTCAATAAAACGCTGGTCAACCAACAACGGGTTAATCCTTAACCCCAACAAAACAGTTTGTTTACGTATGGGAAGTACATACTGTTGTACTTTAGCCGACAACACCCGATCCATTGATGTTAAGCTTGATGGATGCATATTAAAGTTCAGTGAGAATGTTAAAGATCTGGGTGTAATTTGCGATAGTAATTTGACCTTTGAAGCGCACGTAAACAAGATTTGTGGTATTGGATATTTCAAACTCAAATCATTACATAGGTATAACACCCCTATTCACTAACTCCGTTTTCGATCGATCGAATCGTTAAGTATTCGATGGATCGAAAAGAGTGACAATTCGTATCCAGTAACTAACGAATCGAGACGTTATCGTTCGGTCGATCGTTAAAACTTCTCGATCGATCGAATGTTTTCTCGTGACGGAGAAGGGTCACGTTAAGCTTCTCGATCATCAAAAAGTCCAGTGCCGTGCGCATTATAGTCAGATAACCTTTAAATTTACGTGTTTGTCAATATTTATATTCAACTTTTTGAAATTACTACCTTGTAGATAATTTGATAAGCGAGTGATCTATTGATTTATTGATTTGATAGCATTGGGATCATTGGCATTATATTTGTTGCTTCTCGAACTATCGAAAAGTCCAGTGCCGTGCGCATTATAGTCAAATAACCTTTAAATTTACCTGTTTGTCAATATTTATTTTAAACTTTTCGAAATTACTACCTTGTAGATAATTTGATAAGTGAGTGATCTATTGATTTATAATGGATTTATTGATTTGATAGCATTGGGATCATTGGGATTATATTTGTTTATCTTAAATACGTATTATTGCTGCAGACATTTTGGATCAACAAAACAATTTTTAGCAATTATCACAATCACAACTAGATAATATAAACTAATTCAATATTATAATTTACATATTCAAGTTCAATTTGGTATATTATTATATTATGTATGTAGTTGCAAAAGATTATAATATGACATAACTACCAACCTAATTTTTTTAAATTTAGAAATTCCCTTCAGATTTCTTTATTTTATAGGTTATGATTATGTTTACAACAGTGTTGCCAAACGTTAAGCTTTTGGCGTTTTCCATATCGATAAAGTGTAGTTACAGAATACGAATTTTTACCACAATCGATAAATGACACATCTCGATCGCCTACTTTTCGATGATCGAAACGTTTTCGATTGAAGTTAGTGAATAGGGGTGTAAGTATCTTCTTCCTGCTGAAATTAAGTTGCAACTAGTGCAAAGCCTGGTGTTATGTCACCTGGACTACTGCAGCGCAGTTTATTATGGATACCTTACTGCGAATCTGAAACGTAAACTTCAAGTACTTCAAAACTCCTGCATGAGGTATACTTATGACATTGACTACAGCAGCCACATTACACCCTACTACAATAAATTTGGTATCCTCAAAATCCAAGCTCGTTTTGAACTTCTCTTCGCCATGTTTTTATACAACATACATAAACGTGATAGTCCAAGTTATCTACTCGAAGTAATGAAGAAAAGATCTGATCATCATCAACTTAACCTTCGCAATGTCGTGAGCCTCAGTATACCTCACCACAACACATCGAAATTCAAGGGTTCCTTCGAATACCGCGCATCAGTTACCTACAACAAGTTTGTTGATATATTTAAGACCACCGGAACAAGCTACACTATTAGGAACAAGATAAAAACTATTTTATTGGACGAACAAAATGTGATCTAACCGGGTAAAATTGTAAAACAGCTCTGCTGAATCTTTACCCTTTTGCTACCTTTGCTGTTTACTTTGTTTTTTTTCCCCATTGTAAACTTGAGCTAGTAAATAAAAATTATTATTATTATTATTATTATCCGCCGTTGACTTGGTGAAAACCAAATGTGTCATAAAAGTTTCTTAACTGCAAGTTAGGGAACTCTCAACGTTAGGAATTTGTTGGTGAAAACGGGCATAAGTGTACTGGATATTAAACATTGCTAAAGATCAGTATAATACGAGACACATATTATGACTTATTTAATTACTTTTATATTATCGCACACGAACAAAGTTTCGTCTGGGTGCCCCCAGACGTTGTAGTTCGAATAGTTTTCATGCGAAAGTATTCGTAGACGATTGCTCGAGAATACAAAATTTCGTTCGTATGCGAAAGTGGCGTACACGAATAATTTCATGCGAAAAGTATTTTTGACGAACATTTCGAAGGGTTCGAGAATACAAATCCTTCATTCGTATGAGAAAGTGACGAAGTTTCGTATGCGAATCAATTCTATTGAGTTCGAGAATAGGCCCCCATAAGGGCAACGTACAATTTGAACAGAAAAAGTTGAATAATTTATTATTTATTAAATTATTATTGAACATCACAACTTTTATAACATATTTATATGTACTGCCATGAGATGCCCAAGGTATCGACACGTCAATAGCTATTCTAATAATTGTTATTGTAAATTGAATTAATTTAATGAAAATTAATATTTTTTTATGTTTGATTCTTCCACAGCTAGCTCTTTAATTTTACTACCTCGTATGAAACCCCTTTTCTTCAGTTTGCCGGTTAAACGGGATTTTGGCTCCTTGTTCAATCTTAACCTGTGAATAAATTGCTTTTGGAATTTAAAAATCTCCGAATGATAAACGTTTATAATGACAAAGTTTTTATTTTGATTATCAATTTGTCTACCTAAATTTTCAATTATTAACAAAACTTAATCTATGAACTCTTAAAATTACCCTCTTTATATCCCAACTCGTTTGTAACCCCAAATCGCTTTTTAACTTTTATGTTAATCGCGCGAACACGCGTCACTTCATACAAATAGTTATACAGTGTTCTTACTCTTACTTAGATAGCGTTCACGCCTCCTAGCTAGTGATTGCAATACCGGTATACCGGTATACCGAATACCGGTATTTTTGGCTTATTTTGAAATACCGAAATACCGGTATTTTTGAATATAGGGGAAAGTGACCTGTGACGGCCCTGCGCCTGTGTCGGCTCTGTCACTTTATTTTCTGTTCTGTACCTCTGGTTGTCTATTTTATTTACTTGGTGCTTTCGATATTCGCCGGTTCGTCTGCGAAACAAATTTTTAGTTATAACTGTGTTTAATGTGACTGCTATAAAAAAAAATGAATCCGGCAAGTAACTGATGTAAAAAATTAGTATTTTAAAATGCATATTGCGTTCGTATCTAAAAGGATAAACGGATACAATTTGGAGAGAGATATTTTAGTAGTATCTTCGTTAGATATACGGTAGTAATTTTAAGGTCATGTTTTCACATGAAAAGTTTTTAGTGTTTTACCGTTACATGAAGTTTTGCCTATGATGGCCCCAGAACAGTGTTCCTATGATGGCCCTAAAGAATTGTCACACCGAACGTGCTGGTGTTCTTAGGTCAACAAAGACTTTTATATGTGATGTTTGTCAACCACAACACCACAAAAAGACTAACTGTCATTTAATTGAAAAATTCTAAGTATAATTTTGTTCATAAAAACCGCCTTTTTACAATTTTTATGAAGGGGCCATCATTAGATACCGTTTGCCTATGATGGCCCCTTGATTTTTTTTTTTATATTTTAATGTTTTACTCTAAACTGGAAGTAAGTAATAAAGTTTATTATTTAGCAATGAAAACAATATATTATAACAAAACTTTTCACCAAAACTAGTTTTCATTTTTCAATTGGTTTTAAAGTTATAACAAAAAAGAATAAGGGGGGCCATCACAGGTCACCTTCGCCTACCTATATACCTATATACCTATACCTATAATATTTAATTTTGGCACAATAAATATATTATATAAGTGAATATTATTTTGAAATTATTAAAAAATTAAAATAATCGAATATTTAAATCAAAATCTATCAAGAATGAATAACAACAGCAATTTTAAGAAACACAAAAAATCAGCAGATAATACGTCGGTATGGTTTTATTTCTGGTATAACGAAAAAGATAATCTTGGCAAATGCAAGAAATGCTCAAAAATTATTAAAGTTGCTGGTGGAAGTACCGGTGGTTTACATACGCATTTAAAAACACACGACATTAATGTATTAAAAAGACAGGAACTTGTATCAAATTCACCTCAATCAAATTCAAGACCACCTAAGAAATCTAAGATTTCTGATTATTTTGCCAGTAATAAGAACAACTCCTTGGATGCAATTTTTTCGCGAATGACAGCTGTAGATTATTTGCCATTCAGTATATTTTGCACCTCTATAGACTTGAGAAATGCATTAATAGCTCAAGGTTTTAAGGATATACCAAAATCTCCGAATACAATTAGGAATATGGTTATTGATTACAGCAAAGAAATTCGAAGTTCTCTGGTAAGTAATTTGGCAAAACTGAAGGAAAGTGGCAAAAGATTCAGCCTCACATTAGACGAATGGACAAGTGTGGGTAACAAACGGTATTTAAATATAAATGTACATTCCGAAAAAATGTTCTGGAATATTGGATTGGCCCACGTTTCAAGCAGTATGCCGGCTGAAAAATGTGTAGAAGCAATTAACCTAAAATTGAATGATCATGGACTCTCTCTTCAGAAGGATATCGTTTGTATTACTACTGATGGAGCTTCGGTAATGAAAAAAGTCGGCAAATTAATTGATCCTGAACAGCAATTATGCTATGCCCATGGTATTCAGCTTGCAGTAATTAGCGTACTCTATCAGAAACAGCAGAATATTGTGGATTTGGATGCTTCTGATTCTGACAACGAAGAGGATTATGGAGCCAATGACAATCTAACTGAACTTGGACTAGACGTTGACCACAATAACTAGCATGCCTTCGCTTTTACTTATGAAGGACTTCCTCCTATAATTAAAAAAAATCGAACCGTTGTTAAGATGTTTAGACGTTCTCCTACAAAAATAGTGCATTACAAACATACATAAAAGCTGAATTTGACAAAGAACTTATGCTTTTGTTAGATTCAAAAACTCGTTGGAATAGTTTATTCTATATGATGGAGCGATTTCTAAAATTAAAAAATCCTATTCAAAAGGTTTTAATTGATCTTAATACTGCCATTAGTTTTTTCGATAGCGAATTTTCAGTAATATCAATGACCATTTCTGCTTTGTTGCCAATTAAGTTTGCTGTTGAAGCACTATGTCGCCAAGATGCAAATTTATTAACCGCAAATGCAGCTATTGAATTCATGTTGGATACTCTTCAAAAACAAAAATCGCCATTATCTGAAGAATTGTACACTGCATTGAAATTTCGCATTAAGGAAAGGGAATTAGATTTAGAATTACTTTTAAAATATCTACATAATCCAAAAGAGTATAGTGAGAAAATTATAAGAGAGAATTCACGAGTAACCAAAGCTTATATGGCAAAATTGATTTTTTCCATGGTCCAGAGACTTGATGATGAATATTTAGATCTGGAAGTTGCGAATAGTAATGTAGACGAATATAAGGAAAGTGAAGAAGACGTATCAATATCAATGAAACAAAAATTGCAGTCTGCAATAAATAGAAAAACAGCAGTGCACAATGAAATTGTGTCACAGACGACAGATATAAGAAAGCTTATTAAAAGAGAGATGGGACTATATGAAGACGAAGGAGTTCGAGGAAAGTACTTGGAAATAGTTTATGCTTATCTTCTAACAATTCCACCCACTAGTGTAGAATCGGAAAGAGCATTTTCCCCGGCAGGAAATTTTTGCACTAAGGTACGCTCGCGACTAAATAATGAAACAATTGATGCTTTGTGTTTTTTGCGATCTCATTTTAAAAATATGAAATAATAAAATGTTTATTTTGATTTGTATTTTTAATCTTTTAGTTTTTCAGAATTTTTTTTGAATACCGGTATTAATACCGGTATTCCGGTATTACATGTAAATAAATACCGAATACCGGTATTGCAATTTTGGTCCGGTATTGCAATCACTACTCCTAGCGTTAATTTCCCATTCAAGCCACTTCCTTCGTGCTTATTCATGATACCAACAAAACCTTTTTAAATTGATTCCATTTTTGTTCATCAAGGTTTCACTTAATTTGTCTTCCAGACCAGCTTTTTCAACTTTCTTCCGGTAAGTGCTCGTGATTATATATATTTGCACTCATTTATTTTCCATACACCTGGTTAATTATGTTTATTTTCAGCTCTCCAATTTTGGTTTCGACTATCTTCTGACTGCCTTATTTACCTCCTGTTGCTAAGGTTATTTTTCAAAAATCTCTCCCGTCCCAACTTGATTTTTGTGAGATTTGTCTGTATTGTTCGCACTTTTGATAAACTTCCTATTATTAATTATTAATGTTATTAAATTTTACAAACAATTTCTTAATATCTAACATTTTTATAAAAGTACATTTGTGAACATTCTTAATTTTTGTTATCATTCTTGGACCTTTATTATTCTCTTTCCTTCTAATTATTATGACCTGATGCTGACCGTTAAAGGATTTCATGCTGAATAATGTACAAAACGGAACAGTGGGTTTTGATTTTCTTCCACCGCTGACTTCCAAAGGTACAAAACTCCTATTTATGGGTTGGATTAATTAACTCCTTTCGTTGATAGCTGCCACCAGAATTATCGTTTATCCTAATTACGTGAACGTAATTAGGCGAGTAGACAATTCAAACACTCGATTAATTACTTACTTAAGACTCCTTGTAGCGTTGGTAAGCGTGTGAATTTGCGGAAGGCTCCCTTTAAGGCGCAGGGTATTTATGACCAACAATTACCTCACACTCGTATAAACACCCAGGTGTTTAAAAGAAAAGATTTATCTTTTATACACACTAATTTATTAAAATTAAAAAGATAATCAAATACAAAGAAAATTAATTAAGTACAGAGGTTTACTCTACAATTACATAAACCCTTTAGTTACGACAAATTTATGCTTATAGAAATTACTAATGATATTTGACTGTAGACAGTGAAATAGTAACCGTGAAATAAAAATGAATCTTGTTATACATTCGCAATTTAGTTAAATTTCAGGACAGGTACCTTTATTTGATGTTACGGGATCCTTCGGGTGACAGGTTTATGGGCCCCTCGGACTCAAGTTCAATAGATGATATTAAATTTTCCTTGCACCGGGATTTATATATAAACTAACAAAACTCGCGTATCTGTTCTTAGTGAACAATTGCTGGATCACTTTGGTTTACTTTCGCCGATATTGAAAATCGATTAGTAAGAACTGAATTTTATCGCGTTTAATTTGATGAGTTTGAAATAGTTAAAAAGGCAATAAAAATCAAAAGGATTTTTATTTTCCAAAATTAGTGAGCCTTTCTAGTTGGTAGAAGTCGATGATTTATTTTACACAATAATGAAATAATATTTGATTATTTATTTGAATTATCACTTAGCCGATTTACTTGGAAAAAATGATATAATCACGTATAATGTCAACAATGAAAAAAAATCGAAACCGTTCCCGCCAGAAGACTGATTAATTTTTGATTTTTCATCCTATTTATGGACTAGATTGATTATTAAGGGAGTGGGGTGAATGTATGGAATACATAGGTGATTCCAGCTCTCTGAGATGGTGGTAAAAGCTAATTGAGTTTCTAAGCTGACTGTACCGGGTCCGGGCCACCCAGATTTAGCTTAAGTGGATATGGTTCTTAAACAAAGGGCGAAATTTTCCCACCTGCAAGGTGCGGTTGATTGAGTTTACTTGTTCTCTATTTAGGGTCCGTCGTATTTCGCAATAACTGTCTTTTTTATTATTGCCCTAATGGTATTTTGCTTTTAGTTTTCTGAATTTCTATGTTCCAAGATGAGATAGCATCGAATCTTGGATTTTTGGCGCGACTTAATGGTCGTGGACTTTATTTCACTGTCTATTGTCTAGTCTTAAAAATTACTTTGGACCACCTTGAGTGGCCCTATGTGCTATAAATTTCCATGTAACCTGTGGGAAATATTTTTATTGCCAAGATGCATTTATGTTGGCTTATTATCCCAGGTTACCATGGGCGTACGACTATAATTTGTTTAAAGTTTTTCTTAAATCTAAATTCTAATTAATACTAAAAATTGCTAGTACGAATGACAGTTAATTTTATTTAATGACAATTTAAAATAACCAATTACACATGTGGTGGGCGTTACATTTGCCGGCCACCGAAAAAAGAAACGAGGGGTTTAACACCCCTATTTCCTTTTTCCGTCAAAGGCCCGTTCGATGGGTAACGATAAAAACAATAGGTTCCCGAAATAGATGCTAAATCGGGATACGTCAACTTCGCAAGTGTGGCAGATCACGCAGTTGGCACAGCGCTCCCTTGCCTGTTGGAGGAAGCAGCGGTAGCAGTGGCGATGCCAGCACTCCAGGGCCCCAGCGCTCACGTGGTCCATTTCTTTTCCACAGATGGTACAGGGTGGAATATCGTCCGGGTTTGAGCACCAGAATTTCGCCTTGATGGCTGGAGGAGCTAAGTGACATAACATTTGGAGGTTAATTATCATTATTAAAATTAGATTAACATATCATCAGAGAAATTTTTAGGAATACTTATTAGTGTTTCCTGCTGGGAACAATAATATTACTATTTAAAATTATGCGTGACTTACTATACTAGTGATTTATGTTACTGAAGAATGTGTATTTTAACAATTTTAACTTTTTTATATCTTTTCCCTAACTAGTACTATAATTATTCGTTGTATATTCTAATTATACCTGTTTTATTGTTGTAGCTCGTCATATTTTTTTTTTGGTTAAAAATTAGGTTGATAGAAGGAGAGAAAAAAAAATTAAAATTTGCACAGAGATTTTTAAGTCTACACAGAAAACTACGGTGATGAACCGATTACACTTTTGCGTCTCACTGGGGTTGGTTTATTTGGCACTGGTCGAATTTTCGGTGTTAGGATTTTTCATTAGTTCTAGGACCACCCCTTCTTCCTCCTGATTGGGGGAGTTATTTTTGTCGCGCTTGAACCAAGCCCTGATTTGTTTAAAGCGTTTCTCTTTTCGGAATGGGTTTCCTATTATTATGGCCCCGCGCCGGTACCTCAAGTAGACTAGGGCGGCTAATATAATTACAGTTAGTATAATAAATGTATAAATTACTCCTGACAAGTGTTTCTCCAGATAGGGTTTCTTTGCTTCGTTTAAAACTTTATTGAACTCGTGTATGTGTTGTTTCAGTTCTTTTATTTGATCTAAGTTTATGGGTTTTAGATCTGCAGCTTTTATATGCATGGAGTTTGTTTCTAGATTTTCTTCGCAACACTCGAGCGTTAAATTTGGCAATTGTATTGAGTTATTTACGACCGTCGTGATAGGTCGATCCTCATTTAAAAGGTTTATGTCGTCTATACGAAGGGTACACCTAGGGTTAGGTGTGATAACAATAGATTCTTTTATGGTGCTATGTACTTTCTCCATGTCTGGGCAGGATTCTGAAATTTGAATAGGGCTCGCCACGAATATCAGCCATTTACCGTTGTTCAGTTTTTGGAGCTTCACTCGATTAATTTTTAGCATCAATTTATTTTCATGACAATTTTCGTAATGATTAGATTGTATGATCTGCTGTATTTCGCACGTCGATTCCGGTGTAATACTGTGTATCGCGGGTGTTTCGCAAATTTTAAGATCTTTTGTTACTTCAGTACATTTTTCTGGGATGAAAAATTGTATATTGTCGTCCGAGATGGCTATGAATTTTGAAGTAACGTCTACCGTTACAAATATATTTGGTGTAGTTGTTCTGGCTGGTAACGAGTATATATGGAAAATGGTGAACAGGTGATTGCTCACTAATGGAATTTCGATGATGAAAGTGATCCTATCGTTTAGCTGAAAAGCTGATAATTTGGCAATCTGTTGATATTTCATCAGATTCTCCATCGTTGGTTTGAGAGGTAGCCGAAATTTGCTTAAGGAATTTGGTATCCTTCTTAATTGGTCGAGGAACACTTCGGGTTTTATAATGGCTGGGTGCATTATATTTAATTTGGCGAAGTTAATGGCTTCAATTAATTCGTCTAACTCTTGTAATAGAATGGTGTATGCCTCGTGAATCTCCATAAGTAAAGCCAATGCTTGAACATGTGTGTTGGTGTGGTGTAGATCCACTATTGCGTGTTTTATTGCTACTAAAATTTCGCCCTGGGTTCTTTCTAGTCTGTCTTCATTTATCAGCAATTTACTTATCGTGTCATTGAAGGCTGTTACCGTGTTAGTTAAGATGGAGGTTTGTTGTTTCATTAAGTCTTTTATAGTTGTGGAGTCTTCTTTCAATTTATCGATGCTGTGGTAAATTTTTACTCCGTCATCATAATCTAGATTGCCCGATATCCATTTGATTGCGGTTCCCAGAACGTTTATTAGGTAACGCTTTCTACGGTTGTCCTCTTCCGTGGGGTTGTTTAATTCTTTAAGTAGAGTTTCGCACTTTTTATTTAATAATCTTAAAGCCGTAAGCTGGGGGAGTAGGGGAGTTGAAAAGAAATTCCCAATTGCCTCTTCCTGTAATTGCGTTGTGATAGTCTCGTTTATCTTATCGAGGGCTGCCATATTTTGTTCTTTAAATTTTTCGAGTTCATTCAGATTTACGTATCTAATAATACGCCATTTCGAGGTAGAGATGTATGCCTCCGCTTCCTTCTCGACGTATAGTCCAGAATTATAGTCAATTTTCTGTTGCAGGAAACCTTGTCCTATATGTGCCCATAACAGCAGTACGAGTATCGTTAATTTGCCCATTTCGTCCTTGATTTGGATAGGAGCTCCTTCTGTGTAATGAAAACAAAAAAATATCGTTGAGTACTACGTTTGACATTTAACTAAGCTATGTTTTAATTCAGGTATATTTAGAATTAATATTTCTAACGTAAGTTCATTAACCTCTAAAAGAAAATTAGAAAAGTAAAGTGTGATACATGGAAAGAACAATGGTTATTATAGATTAGGTAATAGATGATAGCGATATGCATACGTCAATTGAAGATAATTAACAAACAAAAAAAATTTTATTTAATCTGCTGAGAGTTCGACCCTGTAGGGTAGCATCTATCTTTCCACACGCGCTAATATTGATTTTTCTTGTGTAACTGTTTATTTGCGGGTAACACTGGTAGGTCTAGGTGACCAGACGCTGCACTTTAAGCTTATTCAAACTGTCTATTATATTTTATGGTGTCTAGCTTTTATGATGTTTTCCTTTGACTACCTTGAATGTCCGAGGTATGTTTACCTTGCAGGTAATGCAATGGTAAGTTATAGCGTCACTTTTGCAGGTGTTTTCACTTTCGTGTACACTTTAAGGTGTTGGTCTGCACTTCGTAAATTGGCTGTATGGTTGTTCATCCTAGATTGTCTTTTTAGCACTAATACGCGTGTATTGTTTTTGAAAACTGTTCTTTAGATTTTTCCGATATTGTTTTTATTTTTTTCGTTGGAAATGTTTATTGATTTCTTTTGCAGCACTGACCTGATTAATATATTTTTGGTCCATTGGGTGCACTTGTTGAGCTTTTATTCACGTAACCTCGAACATTTTATTTTGATTATTTCGGAGCCCGCGATAAGTTTTTGGGGGTGGATCTCAGAATGATTTTACAGTTATTTTTGCGTAATCGCTAGCATCTTGATGTTACCTTCTTTACATGGTTAATTTGCATACCTAGTCTAAGGTTAACATTGTTTTGAGATGATACATTAGTTATTTAACATGCGGTGTATTAAGGAGCTTACGTAGCTTTTCTTAACACAATAAATCAGTGTCCTTTTTTTTTTTCGTGGTTAATAAAAAAAAATAGGACCGTGACCCATTCTTATTAAATTTCTTGTGTATGAATTACGCGAAAATTGAATTGAGTATCAATTAATAAGAACAAATTTTATCAGTATTTTCATAATCTAACGTTATCTAATATTAAGGTTACTTGATTTACAAATATAATTGGATATGATTTTAATTTTTTATTGTATTAGGTGAAGGATAATAATACTGTTGTTTTACTACAAGTCAAGCAAGTTTTATATAGATTCATTCATTATTTGCTTAAGTTAGGAGTGGGTACCCGTTTTGCCTAAGGTATTAAGCATGCTCTGCCCTAACCTGGGATAAATTAGCGAATTATAATTTCCAAAAGGTTACGCTTTTACTTTTAATTCTCATGCATCATGCTAAAAATTATTTTTCTTTTCATTTAACCATGAATGAATACCATGGAGAGTTAAGGTTTACCTATTATAATTTTAACTGGAATGTCTAAGAGCTTATTCTAATTATTTAGTAAAGAACAAAAAAAATTTTAATTAGTATTTTAATTGATTAGTTGCTAATATTAGTCTACTTAATTTGTCTAATGTGGTGAAGTTTTGCGCCATTCCCAGGGCGGTTAATTCCTTAATTAGATGGAAGAGAAGAGAAAAAAAACGAAAAGGATTTAAATCGTACTTTAAATTGCGTTGTCATAACATCTTATTACTAATTATGGTTAATTGCTAACTTTACTAATAAACGCTAGTGTTAATTATGCTACTAGTCTAATAAAAAAAGATAATGGTAACAAATTGATTGTTCACTCGGTGCTTTAGTAGTAGGTATAATCTGGTAGGCGAACTTTCCTTTTCATTCGGATAGGTCGTCTTGGAGGTGTATCCACCGTATCCTGTTCTGGGGAAGCATGTGGTTTTTCAGGACTTTCATCTTCCGAGTCGGAGTATAAAAATGGATTAACCTGCGGATTTAAATTGATAGGAGATTTGGACGGTCCGGGACTGGCCTCGGGTTGCACTTCTATTTCTTCTTCAGGGGGGGAGTTAGGTTGGTTAACCGGCGGATCTAGCCCTGACCTGGGGGGGAACCAATATGGGAGCAAGGAAATTTGTTTTTCATTTTCCGTTGATTGCTCTATCTGCTCGGCTGAGTCTAAGGGAGGTGATTCGTCTGGTGGATCGTCCCGTTCGGAAAATGGGTTAGTTGGTTCTAACGGGGGAATTACTGGTTCCTGTTTCATACATTGTTTCAATCGGTTTAGGTGTACTACCTGGTCAGATCGCGTACCTATTTTACGGATGCGATACGTTACCGGCCCGATTTTTTCTAAAATTCTAAAATTGTCTTGCCACGGTTTCATTAATTTTCGCGAAATTCCTACTTTATTCGCCGGATCATACAAATAAACCAAGTCCCCTACTTGAAATTCCCTCTCCTTAGCCCTTTTATTAAAAATTCGCGAGCGGTCTTTACTGCATTTTTCCATAGTATGATTCACGTGCGCGAAGGCTTGATTTAATCTACTCATCATTTCTGAGGGATAATTTGTGCTAACGTCGTATTTGACCCGATTAGCTTTTATTATCTCATCAAAAGGTAAGATGATGTCACGGCCATGCATTAAGAAATAAGGGGAGTAACCTGTGGATGAATGAATATGTGATCGGTACGCTAGTAGGATGAAGGGGACCCACTCATCCCAGTCTCTCTGTGTTTTTGACACATAGCAACTCAGCATATCCTTGAATACTCGGTGACTCCTCTCTAACACTCCATTAGATTGGGGGTGGTACGCCGTGGTTTGAATCTTTTCTATTTGTAATAGTTTGCAAGTTTCCTTAAACATTTTGGACACGAAGTTCTGACCTTGATCAGTGATAAGCTGACGGGGGGTTCCGTGTCTGGCGATAATATGAGTCACGAACACCTTGGCAATGGTCTCCGCGGTTTGATTTGGTATGGGGATGGCTTCTGGGTATTTGGTGAAATGGTCTTGGAAAGTAAGTAGGTACTTACTTCCGTTATCTGAAGTGACAAAGGGGCCCACAATATCCATTGCGGTCCTTTCGAAAGGTTCACTTAATTTAGGGAAGCCTTGTAAAGGTGCGGGTTTGAAGTGAGGGGACGTCTTCCTTTGATTGCATGTGTTACATGCAGTCACGTAATTAGAAATGTCCTTCCTCATGTTTGGCCAATATAATTTATTTTGTATGTATAGCAAAGTTTTCGTTTGACCTGGATGTGCAACAAAAGGCAGGTCATGAAAATCGTGTATGGCCTTGTTTACAAAAGTTTTTGGGATAATTAACAAGTCTTGACCGCTAGCGTTTGTCTTATATAGGATTCCATCCTTGTCAAGATAATAGGGTAGATCTTGGTCTTTATTATTTACGAGCTCTAATGAAATTATTTTACAATAGTCGTCTCTTTCTTGTTCAATTTTAATTGACTCTCGGTCCCAAGTGGGGGTGAGTAGGGGTTCAACATTTAGGGCGTTTACTGCGCAAGTATTCGTTTGGTTACTTACACATAATTTGACTTGTATAGCTGTGTCTTTGAAAGCGAATTTGATCATGGCATAGATCTTATCCCATTCCAAATTTTCCGAATCTAGGTTTGCTTTATTCAGGGCTAATTTAAAATCTTTATTGGTTAAACACGCGTCGCGTAAGTTATTTAGGGCGTCGTACAAAGTTTGATAAGTGGGAGCGCCGTAATGTTCGCTTTTGACTATCAATCTGTAAATATTTCTCTCGGGTAGATTTAATGAAATTATCTCTCCCACATTTTTATCTTTAATTCCCGAAGGGTTGATACGGCCGTAAATTTGATTAAATTGGTCTTCGACTTTGGAATTAGCGCTTAGGTCCTTTGACACGCAAATAGCTAAGGAGTGATCATCGGATAACGAGAACATATTGACTTGCTCCATTGTTATATTAGGGTTTTCGTAAATCTTACCGCCTGTAAATAATGTGAAAAATTCCTTAAGGGAGGGGTAATCGTTAGAATATGCCCGGCTCAGTGCGTCTGCATTTCCGTGCTTTACGCCTGGCCGGTGTACAACTTCGAAATCGTACTCAGTTAATAGTAAGGCCCATCTCATTAATCGAGATGTTGCTTCTTTTAAATTTAGGAGCCATTTTAATGGTCGGTGGTCAGTAATTACGGTGAATCGTCTCCCATATAGGAAACATCTGAACTGCTTGATGCCAAACACTACCGCGAGACACTCAAGCTCCGTTACCGTGTAGTTCATCTCTGCCTTCTTTAATTTCCTACTCGCGAAGGCTATGGGTTTCTCAAAACCGCCGCGTTTTTGGCTGATTATGGCGCCGATTCCTGTGCCACTCGCGTCTGTAGCCAACAGGAATGGTTCATTAAAATCGGGATAGATGAGTACTGAGTCTGATTTGACTGCTGACTTCAGTTCTTCTATGGCGCTAACTACTTCCGGAGTGATTACAAATTTGGTTTCTTTTTTCGTTAGATTAGTCAGGGGGAGAGCTATTTTAGAAAAGTCCTTTATAAATCTACGATACCAGGACGCTAAACCTAGGAATGATCGGGTTTCTTTCACGGTTCTGGGGATTGGAAATTCCTCCAGTGCTTTCAGTTTATCCGGATCGGGTCTAAGGCCATCTTTTGTGATCACGTGCCCTAGGTATTTTACTTCGCTAACTAAGAAGTTACATTTGCTAGGTTTGAGCTTAACGTTTGCCTCTTGCAGTTTCTTGAACACAGTACCTAACCTACGTAGATGTTCGCTTGTGTCGTTTGGGCTAAAGACGATGATGTCGTCTAAGTACACCAAACACATGTTTCCCGTCAATCCCGAGAGGGTTACGTTCATAAACCTCTGGTAAGTGGAGGGGGAATTAGCCAATCCAAACGGGAGCCTCGCGTATTCATAGTGACCGGTGGGTGTACTGAACGCAGTCTTCTCACGATCCGGTCCGTAGACTTCTATTTGGTGGTACGCTTGAGATACATCAAGTGTAGTAAATAGACTGGCCTCGTTGAAGTATTGCTCGATTGTTTCGTGTAGATCGGGCAAAGGATAAAAATCACGTTTGGTGACCGCGTTTAAACCGCGATAATCAATGCAAATTCGCACCTTCGATTCTCCGTTAGGAAGCTTCTTCTCTACAATGACAACCGGAGCCGACCAGGGAGAGCTACTTTCAGTCACTATACCTGAATCTAATAACTTGTCGATCTCTTTTTGCAGTACTTCGCGCTGATGGAACGGAACGCGATAGGGCCGTTTTGAAATCGGTGGAACATTTTCCGTGATGATTCGATGTTGTACCCCGTGTACAATAGTTAATGGCTCGCGGTCGGTTATAAAAACGTTGATATACTTTACTAGCACTTCGTACAGGGAGTTAATAGTCGCATCATCTAAATGATCTACATTAAAATGGGATATTATTTCCTCTGTATTTACTTCCGACCGTACTATTGAGTTTATTTGCTCGACCTTGTCAGTGTTGGTTTGACTTTCGTTTAAAATTTTCACGTTAGTGGAAACTTTCCCGATGTGGTCAGATGTACTTAAGATTACGTCGAAATTATTGGGGTTTATGACACGCGTAACTACCTTTCCGTCGTTTCCGCATACTAGTGACGTAGCTAGCATTAAATTTTTGTGGAGGTGGTCATCTTGTTCTATTAGTAATTCCTGACCATAACTCAGTTGCCGTGTATTTTTGCCGTTTTTCTTTTTATATTTTATATCGAACTGCTGCTCGCTTTCGGATCGTTTTGGAATGATTAGGTTAACCTCGGTGGTTAACGTCCCTATAATGTTGACCTCGTCAAATTCAAATTCGGTTGAGAGTTGGTCATCAGTTTCCAACCCGTTACCGGACCCGTTTTTATTATAATTGGTTTTATTTTCATCGCGAAGTTTGCTTTTTAGGCCTACTAAATTTAGGTCGGGTGCACTAGATCTACCTGAATACGGTTCTGTTCTAATTATTTCGTTTTCATCGCGGTTGGGTGCTAACATTCGCTTACCTTCATTATTTAATTCGTTTAATTCGATATCATCAATGTCTCTCGGACTCATTCGTTGATTTTTAAAATTTTTAGAGAACTGTTCCCTATTTAAACAATTTAACGTATTTATTTTATTGGAGACGTGTAATGCTTCGTCTACATAGTTCATTTCAACCCTATCCCTGACTTTCAATAATTTTTCTTTACCTTCATTTCTATCCGTGAATTTATTTATTTCCTCGGCAACCCTGGTGCCTTCGTATTTACTTTTACTAATATATTCGCTACATTTGGTTGCATCACAATAATTGTTGTGAACAACCCCCGTACATGTATTTTTCCTTACAGAATTTTTAACAGTCCCTAACCGCGGGGTGTCGCTGCCTACCTGGGAATATGACGTCTCATATTGTCCAGTCCGGTGCCGCAACCCTTCAACGCCCGGTAATGAATATTCGCGTACACTATCTGTGATTGATCCCTCGACAACCTCACAGCCATTGTTAAACGGCGTGTGGGTTTTTCCATCATCATCAGATAGCGATTCAGGTTCATGTACCACCTTGATTTCATCGAAATCAATTAATTCTAATTTATTAACTCTTTGTCCTGCTAAACACTGCAAACCCGGCAGTGAGTATCCATGTTCATTCTCTGTGATGGATTTATTGCCAACATTACAACCATTGTTAAACGGTGCGTCGGTCTCTTTCTCATCATCAGATAGTGCCCCATGTCCAACTATCACTACGCGTGGAACAACGTGTTCCTTAACCCTTTTAATATCATCATATTCAATTCCTTCTAATTTCCTTAATTCCGTACCTATACTCGTTTCAATACCCTTACATAACTGTCCGGTTTCTAAAATTTGCCCGGTAATTTTTTCTTTATTCCTTATTTCCTTGTCTAATAAACTTAATTCGCTTTTTGCGTAAATCTTATTTTCCTCTAAATTTCCGTACCTACAATTACTCTTCGCTTTTCTAGCGTCCATTAGCAGCCTCAAATCCCCTTTTTCCTCATTACATACTTTGATCCCTAAAAATCCATAGCTTTCACTTTTATTACAACTTTTAGCCCCTGAATTACCTATCATTGTCTCCGATACCTTTGATAGCCCCTTCTCAATTTTATCGTTACTAAATCTAACGACTTTCACATTTATTTTAGGTGCAACCCGTCTATTTTTAAATTTTTTATTATCATTGTCAATTTGCGTATCAATTATTCGATCTGGGTCGTCATGAATTTTTTCTTTTTGTTTCCCTCTAAAGATAGTTCCTGCATTTAAATATTTATTTTCCTCCGCGTATTCATAATTAATTATTGGGAATCTTTCGTTCAGTAATCTTAATTCGTTAGTGGAGAAATTGATATTAGCATTTAATTTTGAGAGTAAATTTCTACCGATTATTCCATCTGATTGCAAGTGTATGCGATCACAGATGACAAAATCAAATTGAAATAGTTCTGGGATGAATTTATTACCGCACGTGAGTGTCATTGTGCCAAGTGCTTGTTGCTTGACACCCCCTATTCCACACAGAATAATTTCTTCCAGGGGTATTTTCAGTGCATCTATATTAATTACTTTATCTTTCAAAATGCTTATGCTAGATCCGGAATCTAGTAAAAGTTTGCAACATACGCCGTTTAATATCATTTCAACAATACAGGGAGTTTCCTCCGAAATCGATCTGACATTAGGTATAAAATAAGGTGGCGTTACGTTATCAATTTGTCCATCAAGATTACTGAGTTCATGATTTAGGGGTAAAATATTTATTGGGTCGTTATCGCGTGTATCACGGGTCGAGGGCTCGTCCGTGATAAATTCTCGTTTAAATGGTTCCGTTTTCCATTTTGATCTTCATCCTCGGTTCGATTACGTTGATTGTCTGGGTTACCTTGATTCGCTCGGTCCGCGTGATTTACTTGATTATTATAGCGCGTATTCATACCCGTGTCATTATTGCCCTGATTTCGATAATCTTGTCTAAAAGGATTATTATAATTGGTCGCGTTTCGATTAATTGGCGCGGTATCTCTTCTTCCTTCATTATGATAATTAGCGCCGCGGTTATATTGGTTGTTATTGGGATAATTATTGTTACCCCCTCTGAACGGGTTATTATAATTGGTCGTGTTTCGATTATTTTGCGCGTTATCTTGTCTACTTTCATTGCGATAATTTGTGTCTCGGTTGTACTGGTTATTATTGGGGTAATTATTGTTACCCCCTCTGAATGGGTTATTATAATTGGTCGTGTTTCGATTAACCGGTGCATTACCTTGTCTTCTGTCATTATTATAATTAGTGCCGCGGTCATATCGGTAATTGTTGGGGTAATTATTGTTACCTCCTTGATTAAAATTCCGCGGTTGCGCGAATGATACATTATAATTATTAAACTTTCTATTAGTGGGTGCAAACGGATTACGATTTTGATTATCATTGTTGGGGCCGTTAAAATTTCCTCGATTTTGTTGATTTAATTGATTATTTCGTTGTGGGCCATTATAATTAGAATTTCCGCGTATTGGATTTAGGTTTTTCCGTCCTTCGAAATTTGGACGTGCGTTATCCTCATTGCCGTAGTCGCGAAAAGGGTTTGTGCTGGGGTACGTTCGCGACCAATAGTTATTTTGATTTCTATGATTATCCGTATCTCCTAGGGGTTGGTCGATTTCCGTTACATTTATAGCGTTCGGTCGCGATCTAATAAGTGACTCGTTGATTTCCTGGCAAATCGCAATATTTTCCGCCTCATCAATCGTTAAGTTTGGTTTACGCATTAAGGTCACTCCTATCTCTTTAAGGAGATCCTTTTTCAGCCCTATTTTGAATTGGTTTAAAATTATCTGCGCGGATTTAGATTTTATTCCCGGGGTTTCCTCTAACGTGGCCGTTTTAAGATCCTCAGTTAATACCCTTAACCCTAAACTTTTTAACCGTGTCGTGAATTTGGATACATCTTCGTCGTGTCTCTGATAACATCGGTGTAGTTGACTTACTAATTCGCCCGGAATTCGCGATCTGCTAAACTGTTTTATCATGCGTTCTTTAAAAGCCTCGTAATTTAGTACGTCAATATCCGGATCGGATTCGAAAAATTTTAGCGCGTTTCCCTTTAATCTATATTTAATTATATTTAATTTCGTTGGTTCCTCCCACGCATCTAAGTTTGCTCGTCTTTCTACCGCTTTAAAATACTCAATTGGATTTGAATTACCATCGTATGATTCGACGGTTGTTGCTATCATGCCCATAGGCATGCCTGGGAAATTAAACATGGGATTTGATTGCACTGATGTTTGTGATAAATTTTGCGTCATTGTCGCGGTTAGATTTAATTGCGTTGATGATGGTGACGAAAGATTCGAGCTAGTTCCGGTTACGGTTAAATCGTCGTCCAAAAAGGGATTAGTTACGTCGTTTGGGTCAATTGACATTACACGTTGCCACAATTAATCATATAATTACGCAGTTAATTTGCTGAAAAATGGTTAGAACTACTACTAACTACTATTAATAAATTTGTTAAGATAAACAAGACTATCTTTATATCCACTGTTTGCTGTCTCAAGTGAAATATTTTTAAACTTTACAAAGTAACCAAGGAAATTATTTTTATCAATTAATGTGCTTATACTTTATGCGTAGTAATTGTTTGTCATTCAACTCGTGAAAAAGTTGTTTTAATTACCGAATCCCAACGCTTAGCCGCCAAATGTACAAAACGGAACAGTGGGTTTTGATTTTCTTCCACCGCTGACTTCCAAAGGTACAAAACTCCTATTTATGGGTTGGATTAATTAACTCCTTTCGTTGATAGCTGCCACCAGAATTATCGTTTATCCTAATTACGTGAACGTAATTAGGCGAGTAGACAATTCAAACACTCGATTAATTACTTACTTAAGACTCCTTGTAGCGTTGGTAAG
This sequence comes from Podabrus alpinus, assembly GCA_932274525.1. Lineage (NCBI taxonomy): Eukaryota > Metazoa > Arthropoda > Insecta > Coleoptera > Cantharidae > Podabrus > Podabrus alpinus. The sequence goes on from OW026452.1 coordinate 34,807,540, forward strand.
CGTGTGAATTTGCGGAAGGCTCCCTTTAAGGCGCAGGGTATTTATGACCAACAATTACCTCACACTCGTATAAACACCCAGGTGTTTAAAAGAAAAGATTTATCTTTTATACACACTAATTTATTAAAATTAAAAAGATAATCAAATACAAAGAAAATTAATTAAGTACAGAGGTTTACTCTACAATTACATAAACCCTTTAGTTACGACAAATTTATGCTTATAGAAATTACTAATGATATTTGACTGTAGACAGTGAAATAGTAACCGTGAAATAAAAATGAATCTTGTTATACATTCGCAATTTAGTTAAATTTCAGGACAGGTACCTTTATTTGATGTTACGGGATCCTTCGGGTGACAGGTTTATGGGCCCCTCGGACTCAAGTTCAATAGATGATATTAAATTTTCCTTGCACCGGGATTTATATATAAACTAACAAAACTCGCGTATCTGTTCTTAGTGAACAATTGCTGGATCACTTTGGTTTACTTTCGCCGATATTGAAAATCGATTAGTAAGAACTGAATTTTATCGCGTTTAATTTGATGAGTTTGAAATAGTTAAAAAGGCAATAAAAATCAAAAGGATTTTTATTTTCCAAAATTAGTGAGCCTTTCTAGTTGGTAGAAGTCGATGATTTATTTTACACAATAATGAAATAATATTTGATTATTTATTTGAATTATCACTTAGCCGATTTACTTGGAAAAAATGATATAATCACGTATAATGTCAACAATGAAAAAAAATCGAAACCGTTCCCGCCAGAAGACTGATTAATTTTTGATTTTTCATCCTATTTATGGACTAGATTGATTATTAAGGGAGTGGGGTGAATGTATGGAATACATAGGTGATTCCAGCTCTCTGAGATGGTGGTAAAAGCTAATTGAGTTTCTAAGCTGACTGTACCGGGTCCGGGCCACCCAGATTTAGCTTAAGTGGATATGGTTCTTAAACAAAGGGCGAAATTTTCCCACCTGCAAGGTGCGGTTGATTGAGTTTACTTGTTCTCTATTTAGGGTCCGTCGTATTTCGCAATAACTGTCTTTTTTATTATTGCCCTAATGGTATTTTGCTTTTAGTTTTCTGAATTTCTATGTTCCAAGATGAGATAGCATCGAATCTTGGATTTTTGGCGCGACTTAATGGTCGTGGACTTTATTTCACTGTCTATTGTCTAGTCTTAAAAATTACTTTGGACCACCTTGAGTGGCCCTATGTGCTATAAATTTCCATGTAACCTGTGGGAAATATTTTTATTGCCAAGATGCATTTATGTTGGCTTATTATCCCAGGTTACCATGGGCGTACGACTATAATTTGTTTAAAGTTTTTCTTAAATCTAAATTCTAATTAATACTAAAAATTGCTAGTACGAATGACAGTTAATTTTATTTAATGACAATTTAAAATAACCAATTACACATGTGGTGGGCGTTACAATAACATTGCAGTACCTACTGAAATTTTACTTTATATTCAAAATGTACATGATTTATACCGGGTGTTGAATGAGTTAGCCGTTCATAGGATATTTACATGTAAAAACTTATTTATGCAAATTCCTGCTTCCCTAATTATTTTAGAAAAAAAATGAAAGACACAAAAATCATGCAGAAATTTAAATTACAAATGATAAAAGAATTATTTTCATCTAGCTTTTACTTAAAGTGGCAAAAAATGCTTTTGAATTTGTTCAAATTTTCATTTATCGGACTAGACATGAAATAAATTCAATTTAATTTATTTATTACATAAATTATTAATAATAAACAATTACAAACATTAAGAAATAATTAAATTTACAGCAAATGTTCAAACAGGTTTCCATATTCAGCTAAACAAAAACCAAGTCTATCATAAAAGTTACATCGAACATTCGCAAGTTGTCTTTCGGTAATATTGCCACACTCCTCCACAATTTTATTTTTTAATGAATCAATACTTTGGTATCGTTCACCATAAATTTTAGATTTTAAATGACCCCACAAAAAAAGTCATTTGGAGCCAAGTCTGGTGACCGAGCTGGCCAGTTTATTGGTCCATTGCGTCCCATCCAAGAATTGGGATAACATTCATTTAAATAATTGGTTACATCTCTAGTATAATGTGCCGGACATCCGTCTTGTTGATAGTAGATTACGTTATTTTCTTCTGCCACAATATCAATTGCCGGTCCAATTTCGTTTTGTAACATTTCTAGATATTTTAGTCCATTCAAATTTCCATCAATAAAAAATGGTCCGATGATGTTTGCTCCTAATATCCCTGCCCAAACATTTACAGTTTGGCGATACTGTGAACGATTGTTGATCATTAAATGAGGATTTTCGGTGGACCAAAACCGATAATTTTGAACATTTGGTTCCCCGTTAATACTAAAGGTTGCGTTGTCTCATCGGTAAAACAAATATTTTTAATAAAATTTCTATCCAAATTGGCCTTTTCGATAATGCTTTCACATAAAATCATTCTTTTGTACATATCCTCTTCAAAAATGTCTTGATGGTTTTGGAACTTATAAGATATAAATTTATGTTTTTTTATAATTTTGAACGCCGTAGTGTGATGAATATTTAACTCCGCACCAATTGTTCTTGTACTGATACAAGGATTATTCACTACGGCAGCAATTACATTTATTTCGATATCGGTACCTGGAGCTTCACCAATATTGCTTTCTTCTAAATTTATTCTTTTATTTCTGCAGGTCTTGCATGACGGCTTAAATACAGATCCATATTGATTTTGATTATCAATTACATTTTTAATTGTCGAATAAGTAGGGATTGGTCTTTCTGGGTATAAACCAGCAAAGAGATCTCGTACCATACGTAGATATACTGTTTCCAGAGTAATATAGTTTTAAAAATTGATTTTTTTCACTAATTGTGTACTTTGCTTCCATTTTATGAAATTAAAATTTAATAAAGTGCAAAACTGTAAACAAAGTGCAATTGTTTTTTAATACTTATCAAAAATAATTACCTTGGAAACTTTCATGGCTAGTCTGATAAATGAAAATTTGAACAATTTCAAAAGCATTTTTTGCCACTTTAAGTAAAAGCTAGATGAAAATAATTCTTTTATCATTTGTAGTTTATTTTTCTGCATGATTTTTGTGTCTTTCATTTTTTTTCTAAAATAATTAGGGAAGCAGGAATTTGCATAAATAAGTTTTTACATGTAAATATCCTATGAACGGCTAACTCATTCAACACCCTGTATAAACCATTTGGTCGAGCAATGTCTACATTATTTTTTCTGCTATTTGTGTACTACAATTTACCTCGTTTCTTTTAACTCGTCTACTGGCTTTGCTTTCTGTATGAGTCAACAAATGACGTTCTAAACTTTTTTTATGCGTACATTTATAATCTCAAAACTCACATACAAACGGTTTTTCACCGGTGTGACTTCTCAAATGAATTTTTAATTTTCCTTTATGTATCTACACTTTTATAGCTGCATATTACGCATTAAACGGTTTCTCGCCAGTGTGTGTTAATAGTAAATGAAGTTTCAAACTGCTGTTATATCCACACTTAAAGTCACACATTTTACAAACAAACGGTTTCTCACCGGTATGAGTCATCAAGTGCACCTTTAAATCCGCTTTTCGTAGACCTTTATAATCACAGTTGTGTCACACGAATGATTTCTCGCCAGTGTGAGTTTTCAAATGCAGTTGAATACTTCGCTTGCGTACACATTTATAGTCACAAAGTTTACATATAAAGGGAAGATCACAGGTAAAAGGTTTCTCGCCTGTGTGAAGTTTAACGTGTTCGTTTAGAGCACTTTGATGTGCGCACTTGTAGTCACAAATTTCACAACCAATAGGTTTGTCGTTGGTATGTTTAACTAAATGAATTTTTAAATTAGCCTTTCGCAAACACTTGTAGTCACAAAGTTCACATGCGAAGGGCTTCTCGCCGGTATGCGTTTTTAAATGAGCATTCAAGTGTCCCGAATGGGTAGTTTCGTAGTCACAAATTTGACATATGCAGAGTTTTGTAAATTTTACAAAAATTATATTTTATATCCAGTTGGGATTACTCAATTGAAGTGTCTTCTTTAATATCTACCGAACAATATTGCGAGTCTTCTAATTTGACATTGACGGTTTCCTTCTCTTCAATTTTAATTTCACCAAGTGGTAAACTTTTCATAGATTCGCCCATATGGTGAAATATTTCAGATGCTATTTTTTTTATCCTTGGTAAAATCAACGAGATTCCAGATTTTTAGCCCAAAACTTCACAAGTCGAATTGGTATTTTATGAGGTTTGTAAAATGTTTTACTCCTCCAAGCTCGACAAGCTAATGAGACCTGAGGAGTTGAAGAAGCAAAACTTTACATCTGCCAATATAAATATCAACAGTAAATTCGGTGACAGACGTAAAACCCTGATGGTCGTATAAGCTAACTCTTTTCTTTTGCGGAGGCAAAAGGTCGTGGATAATTAGAATCTCCAGGTGATCACTGAACAGACAAATAAAGCTAACGACAAACAAATAATCGTTTAATGAAGGTAAAAATATCGTTATCATATGCACAGTACAAGCAGTTAATTAACAAATTAATGAATGCTACCAAGTCAAAGGCAAGAATCAATACAATTGCAAAAGGCAATTGTGATAGCAAAAAAATATGGTGTACAAAATTCACTGCAGTGCAGATTAAAAAAGTAAAATACGGCACAAACCTTAAAGCGCTCTCGGGTTCTACAATGCCCAAAACACAACGCAATACAATTGCGGGAATCTCCTTTAATCTTCCTGCAGTCACCAATAGTGGATACGATGTTGACAGATTCTTTCGCCGACTGGTTAGAAGTGGAAACAAATAAACTGGATCTTGCCAAAAGGTCACCCTGATCATTCAATATACTGGTCGTCCTGGTAGTGTGATTTATTTCAAGTAAAAAGCAATCAACTTGATGTTTGTTGACATAAGTAATTTTTGACAGTTTGGGATGTGAAATGTCAAAACTTATAATTGAAATCTCTAAAGATAATATGACAGCATAAAAATGACAGCTCCGCACATATCTAGTAAAAATTATATGCGTTAAAATTAAGTTGTTAAAAAAATTTGCCACTTACATAAACTGATCTATCTAATCCGCGAACGTGTCAGTTGTTATAATAATGTATTCAATAATTAAACATTATAATTCCAAGGAATTTGCAAAAATTCAACGAGCGAAATTCCTCTCGTCACAAAACGAAAAAATGCTAATCGCTATGGCCATTGACAGACATGCGCACACATATCCGACGATTAAAAATGCCGTATATAGGATGTTGCGAAATAAGTAGTCAGTAATGTTTTGCAAAAAATCGTTACATTGCCCCCTCCCTAACATTATTTCATGCCGTGAAAATAATAGTCGCAGCAAGACTTAACTATGTACTGAGTTCTACTCAAGCGTTGAAGACGCACTAAAACAAATGTTGGAATTAAACAAAAAAACAAAGAATCCTAAAATGACCCAAATAATTAAATAATAAAATAATAAAAAGGTGGGTGTCCACTAATGACGACACGTCATTAATAAAACCGCCTAAGCGTGAACCCAAAATGACTGAGCGCGTAACGCTTCGTGTAGCCAAAATCAAAAAATTATCGAGACCATCCCTCGCTATCATCATGCCCTGGGATTCTCAACTGGTTCGGTACAGCACCACATAGGACCTGTATCTAGAATGAAAAATAAATGTACGGCGGTCCAACGACTGGCACGTAACAACAAGATGGACCTCATGGGACCCATCTCACACGGCTCGAAAGTGAATAGAAAAAATGTTCACCCAGCAGTAGAAATATGTTTCGGGCAAAGGCACTCATTGTCCTTTGGACATAGAAACATTTGAAAAAAATAAAAATTCCAAACAAATTGGCATTTGATCAAAATTTGACCAACAAAGGGTTTCCAACAGTTGCATCAGCAACGAATTCAAAATAAGTATAAGAAAAAAATCTCAGATGGTACAACTGTGAACTTCGGATGTTAACGTTCACAGCCGTTATAATTAAAAACCAGGAAAAAAAATAAACCCCTGAACCCCCCCCTTGGAATTATTTAGGAACCCAATGTGACTTAAGAAAGGAAGGTAGATAGGAATAGGTAATGAGGTAATTGGGTTATTGGGTTATGGGAAAGGATAAACGATCCAAGTGGCCAAGGCGTCCACAACTCAATGATACACGCGATGACTCGTCCTCGCGTATGGATCATAAAAACGCGTCGTGGACCGCCAGTCAACAAACCCATATCAAAGAATGGCGAAAGCCATGGACACTGAACTATTTTTGAGGATGGGAAGATAAAGGTACCCCGGGGAATGACAGTATGTCATTGAAGACCGTAAAGAACTCACGCAAGTCGCCTTCAAACTCGCGATCATTGTTAGGGACAATGAATTGACTTCGTTTCGACGAAAATACGACCGACGACCTTTCCAGCCTCACACAGGGAGAGACCAATCGACCGCCTGCCAACTAAAGGCTGACCGACCCCACTGCGCACAGTGTAAAGAACGCTTTCCCGAAGCAAAACGAACAGGCACAGTCAAACCCCGCAGACAGAAAACCGAAAAGCCCCCCTGATTCCTGCGCAAGACAAGAAATCCGCCAGCCCCCATAATCGCCAATACGGACTAAAAGAAAGTGGGTCGGGACTGATTGACCCCAAGGAAATGGTAAGTCAGATGTTATGACTTACGGACTAGGTATTTAATCAACCTCCACGTCGTCTCTCAACCTGATCATCAGGTTCCACTACTAAATCAGTAGCTGAAGGATGGGGTTTTAAATCTTTTATATGGTAGACACCAACCTCTCGACCTCGTTCGTTCACTAGACGGTAAGTCAATGGACCGGTTACTTCTTTTACACGACTTTTTAAATATTTAGGAGCTAATTTCCCACTAAAATGTTTGCTGGCATTAGACAATGCAAAATTTCTACGCCAAACTACGTCTCCAGCTTTAAATCGGATACTACGCTTCCTAAAATTATAATGTGTGGCATTTCGTTGGTAAGCCTCGTGTAATCTTTTATTTACATCTTTAAATAATTCATCTAACCGATTCATCTCCCCAGCCAACCTTTCGCGACTTTCCAAAGTTAAATCCTCCTCCCTCAAATCCATAATTCGACCATAATAATCTCCCTTAGCGGGTACGGTACGTCCTAGATTGAGAAAAGATGGAGTAAACCCGGTCACATCGTGAGTGGCAGATCGAATAGCATGAGCGATTTTGTGAATTTCCACATCCCAAGTCTTGTGATCCTCTTTAACATATGATCGCATAGCGGTACCGACAACTCGATTAACACGCTCAACAAAATTTACTTGGGGGTGGTATAAAGCATTATAAAAGAGATGGTTTACGTTATAATCGCTCATTAGCTTTCGAAACTCGTGGCTTGTGAACTGTGGTCCATTATCAACATGACAAATCTGCGGAGTGCCAAAAAGAAGAAAAACATGATTTTCTAGAAAATCACAAATGGCTTTCGAAGTGGCTCTACGTAGTGGTTGCACCAAAACAAATTTAGTAAACCAATCGCAGACGACTAATAACATGGTATTACCCTTCGCAGATCTGGGGAATGGTCCCATTAAGTCTACCGAAATACATTGAAAAGGGAACCGTACTCGCTTTTCTCGACCCATCAACCCATATCGTCCACCTTGGCAAGCTTTTGATGACAAGCAAACGGCGCATCGCCGCACATACCTCGCCACATCCGCACGCATCCTGGGCCAGTAGTACAACTCACCGATCTTATTGAATGTTTTTAATGTTCCTAAATGAGCGGAAGTCGAATCATCATGACATTCTTTAAAAATGTCAATCCGACGCGACTTCGGAACTAATTGTTTCCACTCAACTAAATTGGAAACAATATTATGTGAATTCGGAATAAGTTTGTACAACCGTCCAGATTCGATCCTCCAATCAGGATACTTATCAGGAGCGTCAGTGACTCGGGTCAGCATACGACGATACCACACATCTAAGTCATCTTCGGACAATTCCAAAGAAGAGACTTCTAAAGGTGCGCGAGACAATGCGTCAGGTACGACATTCAGTTTTCCTTTTCTATGTTGGATGTTAAAAGAATATTGAGATAAGCGAACACTCCAGCGGGCCAATCTGTTTACCGGATCTTTCATATTAAGTAACCATAAAAGACTATAATGATCCGTTATCACAGTAAATTCAGTACCCTCAACATAAGGTCTGAACTTCTCAATGCCAAAAATGACCGCTAAACATTCGCGTTCGGTGACAGAATAGTTGCGCTCTTGTTTATTCAACGTTCTAGAGGCGTATGCTATAGCACGCTCTTCCTCTCCTTCTCCCTGACTTAAAAAACAACCCAAACCATAATTTGAAGCGTCGCATTGAATATAAAAACGCTTACTGAAATCAGGACTAGCTAAGATTGGGGCAGAAACTAACTGTTTCTTCAAATTCTCAAACGATTCAGTAGCAATAGATGTCCATTTAACAAGTTGACGTTTACCAAGACCTTTAAGTAACTCGGTGATAGGCGCAGACAAGGTTGAAAAATTGGGTATAAATCGTCTATACCACCCTATCATACCTAAAAATCGCTTAACCCCCGTAGTATTCGTAGGTTTGGCAAATTCAGTTATGGCTTTGGTTTTATCTGGATCAGTGTGCAGTCCATTCTTATCAATAACGTGTCCAAGATACGTCAAACTGGACCTACAGAACTCACACTTATCCATGTTAATCGTAAGGTTGGCATCCAGTAACCTGTCGTAGACTTGTTCAAGTAATTCTAAATGCTCTTTGAAAGTGCTAGAAACGACGATGATGTCGTCTAAATAAACAAAAATTTTTTCTCCCAAAAGGGGTCCAAAAATGTTATCCATAAGACGTTGTTGCGTAATTGGAGCATTAGAAATACCGAAAGGGGTTACAACATAATGAAAGAGACCACGACCAGGCACTGTAAAGGCGGTCTTTTCGTAGGATTCAGGAGTAAGAGGGATTTGCCAAAATGCTTTTTTGAGGTCGATTGACGTTAAATATCGAGCGTCCTGTAGACGAGTTAGTATATCGTCTAACCGAGGTAAAGGATAGGCGTCCTTCTTTGTCAATTGGTTAAGCTTACGACCGTCAAAACATAATCGGTAAGAATTATCTTTCTTCCTAACCAAGAGCATAGGGGATGACCACGCAGATTTACTAGGACGCACGAGATCCAACGCAAGCATTTGGTCGAGCTCTTTGTAAGCAATTTCGCGCATCGCGGGGGAAAGTGGATAAAAACGTTGCTTCAACGGAGCAGCATCTCCAGTGTCGATATGATGTTGAACTTTGTGGGTTTTGGTTAACCCATCGTGAGAGAGTGTCATAAATTTTTCTTTAATGGCGGCAAGAGCGACTTGTTGTTCTAAACTGAGGTCATCAGCGGTTCTGATTGACTCAATTGACTGTACTTCATTAACAAAAAATTGATTCCGGGCAAAATCAGCTTTAACTCCGAACAATTTGCAAAAATCAATGCCCAAAGTTAAACATGTACGTATGCTGTTACATACCAAAACGTTGAGGGGACGGATCACATCGCAAATAGAAACAGGCAAAACAACCGAGCCTAAAATGTCTTGCGAAGTGCCATCAGCCGACCGTAAAAATACGCTTCGGTCACGTACTAATTTTAAATCTAATAAATTTATCAAATAGTGCCCATCTGTACCTAATATGGATACACTAGCACCGGAGTCTAATAAAGCAGTGAGTTGCTCTTTGCCGACACAAAGATTCAGGTGTGGACGTTGATCAGACGTGGGGTGAATAAATAAGGCGGAAGAATTGGCGGTTGATCCGCAAAAAGCGCCTACGTGCACCAACCAATCTTTCCATCCTAACCTATCTGCTCGAATACTTAAGGCTAGCGGCGAGCAGGTACTCCGCTTAGCCCAACTGCGTTTTTTGAATGGTTACCACTGCAAACCAGTGAAGTAACTCCCTTGCGTCCACAAAGATAGCAAAAAGTCGTTGTAGGTTTGGAACAGAATCTGTACGAATGACCACGCGCCAAACAATTCCAGCAAGTAATCGCCCCTCTAGGATTCACTGAAGGTGATGCTGAAGGTACATTAGGAGTAGTAACGGAAGTTAAAGCAGATGTAGAGGCTACATTCGGGAGAGTCTTTTTTGCTAATCGTTCAGCCATTTGAGCGATTTTAATAAATTCGTCTCTATTGGTTATAGAGGTCGTACCCATAACGAGTGAAATCGACGGAAGCATATTCTCTCTGATTGTCCATAATTGATCAATTTCAGAAGGAATAGGTGAAACGCGAGCAAATTTCGCAAACATCGCTTCAATGAAACTACTAACAGATTCATCAGAATTCTGTTTGCAACTGTTTATCTCGGCTAAATAAGCTCTACTAAAATCGACGGACAGAAAACGTAATTTAAGTGCTTCAATTAATTTTTCCCAGTTATCAATATGGTGACCTAAAGTTCTGTACCAAATTAAAGCTTCACCTGAAAAAAATTCTACTGCCTTAGCAAAAAGTTCTTGAGGACTAACACCTCGAGTTCTCGAAAGTTCTGTAGCTCTCTCTATAAAATTAAAAACTTCCTGAAAACCTCCCGTACCATCAAATGTAAGATTCCATTTGTGAATTGCAACGTGATCATTATTTCGTACAGGTAAAATTGATTTTAAAACCTCAGCCAATTCAACGGCTGGTAAAAGAGATGACTTTCTGAATGACGCATAACCAGGTGATTCAGTATTTTCTGCTCCTGACGGATTACTAACTTTGGGAGTGATAACTTCGTCGTCATCATCCTCAGTAACTTGCAATAATTTAACTACCCGTGCTTGTAAAGATTTAGAAATGCCCAATAAATTACCCCTTTCCGTGTCTTTAAAACCAGCTCCCTCCATGATATCTAGCCTATTACTGTAATGCGAGAGCCTATTAGTAATATTGTCTAACACAGTTAAGTCAAGCTGAGTTTCGAGTTTATCGATTTGCGAAGCAATATCTGATAAAGCTTCTTGACATAATTTTAAATCTGCGGTTACGTCAGATGGTGTATATTTATGAACGGCTAAACGTGAGGTAAAAGCTTCCTCCAGTAAAAATTTTCTTAAATTAGAACGACGAGTACTTTTATGAACAGGTATTAACGTTGGGTCTTCAACACGGAAGGTCAACTCAACAAGGACTTCCTCGTTATTTAAAGCGGCAACATAAAGATTCTTATTTGACATAATTATGCAGGTAATTAAATTTTGAAATTAAAAATTCGTGGCAAAATGTTAAATTTGCAAAAACGCAGTTTAAAATATAAATAAAATATATGCTCAGAGCTGTCACACAACAAATTATCAAACTTCTGATAATAAAATTACTAAAATAATCAATTTCAAACAAATGCAAACCACACTAAATCAGTTCAATACCAGATATCAATAAAAAACAGGTGTTCGTAGCAAAATCAAGTTCAAAAAAATAACCGTTGTACTGCACAATCAAACGAATCTTATTTCCGTCAGCAACCCCTGAAGATTCAATCAAAAATTTGGCCGTCACAGCGGGCGCCAATGTAAAATGTTTTACTCCTCCAAGCTCGACAAGCTAATGAGACCTGAGGAGTTGAAGAAGCAAAACTTTACATCTGCCAATATAAATATCAACAGTAAATTCGGTGACAGACGTAAAACCCTGATGGTCGTATAAGCTAACTCTTTTCTTTTGCGGAGGCAAAAGGTCGTGGATAATTAGAATCTCCAGGTGATCACTGAACAGACAAATAAAGCTAACGACAAACAAATAATCGTTTAATGAAGGTAAAAATATCGTTATCATATGCACAGTACAAGCAGTTAATTAACAAATTAATGAATGCTACCAAGTCAAAGGCAAGAATCAATACAATTGCAAAAGGCAATTGTGATAGCAAAAAAATATGGTGTACAAAATTCACTGCAGTGCAGATTAAAAAAGTAAAATACGGCACAAACCTTAAAGCGCTCTCGGGTTCTACAATGCCCAAAACACAACGCAATACAATTGCGGGAATCTCCTTTAATCTTCCTGCAGTCACCAATAGTGGATACGATGTTGACAGATTCTTTCGCCGACTGGTTAGAAGTGGAAACAAATAAACTGGATCTTGCCAAAAGGTCACCCTGATCATTCAATATACTGGTCGTCATGGTAGTGTGATTTATTTCAAGTAAAAAGCAATCAACTTGATGTTTGTTGACATAAGTAATTTTTGACAGTTTGGGATGTGAAATGTCAAAACTTATAATTGAAATCTCTAAAGATAATATGACAGCATAAAAATGACAGCTCCGCACATATCTAGTAAAAATTATATGCGTTAAAATTAAGTTGTTAAAAAAATTTGCCACTTACATAAACTGATCTATCTAATCCGCGAACGTGTCAGTTGTTATAATAATGTATTCAATAATTAAACATTATAATTCCAAGGAATTTGCAAAAATTCAACGAGCGAAATTCCTCTCGTCACAAAACGAAAAAATGCTAATCGCTATGGCCATTGACAGACATGCGCACACATATCCGACGATTAAAAATGCCGTATATAGGATGTTGCGAAATAAGTAGTCGGTAATGTTTTGCAAAAAATCGTTACAGGTTATGTATGGTGAGTTGACAATTTCGTGTACACAAGCACAAATATGGATTTGATGAAGGAAATCCACAGAAAGTATTCAGTATGAATTTGGATCAAACAAACACTAATCACAGAATTTAATACTTTATTGCTAACCGGTTTCGTGTTTTAAACACATCCTCAGAGCAATACGTCAATTAAATAGTTATAGTTACAATCATAAAATACTTGTTCGCATACATCCGTAGTCCCATTACATTCCAAAGCATGACAATGCACAAAATAAGTTCTCATAAAATCTTTCCAAAAAGCTTAAAAGTATTCAGAAAAACCATTAAATTCAAAATTGAAAAATAAGTTACTCGAATGTAATTAAAAATTAAATACTAAAAATTATTAAATAATTAAAATTAATTAAAAATTGTTAAGACACAATACAAATTAAAAGTGAAATTGAATAGTAATTCAATTCAATTCAATTTCACTTTTTTGTAGTTATACAGTTATAAGTAATTATAAAAACTTAATATATATTATAAATAAATTGAATGGTTATAAATAAAAAGTATTTATTGAAAGTGGATGGGTTATGAAGGTGGGAAAATTATTTAGAAGTAGAAATAAAATTCATTTTTGCCCCATCCAAAACAGAAATATGTCTATGGTTACTACTCCATATGAGATTTTAAATGCTTTTGCAATTGCGATTTTCGGGCACATTTATAGGCACAACTTCCACAACTGAACGGTTTCTTGCCGGTATGAGTTCTTAAATGTGATTGTAAGTTTGATTTCCGTGCACAAGTGTACTCACATAAATGACAACTAAATGGTTTCTCGCCGGTATGAGTTCTTAAATGTTTTTGTAAGTCTGATTTCTGTACACAAGTGTACACACAAATATGACAACTAAATGGTTTCTCGCCGGTATGAGTTCTTATATGTTTTTGTAAATCTGATTTCTGTGCACAAGTATACTCACAAATATCACAACCGAAAGGTTTTTCGCCGGTATGAGTTCTTAAATGGTTTTTTAAATATGACCGCAGTGTACATTTATAGTCACAAATTTCACAACCGAAAGGTTTTTCACCGGTATGAATTTTTAAATGCTGTATTAAACTTGACCGATGTGAACATTTATAGTCACAAATTTCACAAACGAAAGGTTTCTCGCCGGTATGAATTTTTAAATGTCTTTTTAAATGTGATCGTTGTGAACATTTATAGTCACAAATTTCACAACCGAAAGGTTTCTCGCCGGTATGAATTTTTAAATGGTCTTTTAAACTTGAACGTAGTGAACATTTATAGTCACAAATTTCACACCCGAAAGGTTTCTCACCGGTGTGAATTTTTAAATGGTCTTTTAAACTTGAACGTCGTGAACATTTATAGTCACAAATTTCACACCCGAAAGGTTTCTCACCGGTGTGAATTTTTAAATGGTCTTTTAAACTTCGTGAACATTTATAGTCACAAATTTCACAACAGAAAGGTTTCTCGCCGGTATGAATTCTTGAATGTCTTTTTAATGTATAACTTTGTCTACATTGATAGGCACAAATTTTACAACTAAACAATTTTTCGCCGGTATGAGTTTTTAAGTGTTCATTTAAAAGTGATTTTTCAACACATTGATATTTGCAAATTGCACAAGTAAACGAAGCACAATGAGTTCTTAAATGCTGTATTAACGCTTGCCTACGTGTTTGTTGATAACCACATACTGCACACTCAAATAAATTTGAACTTTCTGGTGTTAAATGATCGGCGTCCTCATCTTTAATGTCAATGGAATGATGCAAATCTTCTAAATTAAATTTTACATCTTCTAACTCTTCTTTTTTAACTTCACAATTGCTACTCGAATTATATGGAGTTTCTAAACACTTACCGTCGGTTTCCTTAATTAGTAAATCTTCCGGGAGCGACACTTGAGCCATATTGTTCAAACCAGTTTGTATTAATTTTGTGGACGTAAGAGTGCTCATTGATTATTTAAACACACCTCTCTTAGAATGCAACAAAATGGAGTATTGATTTTTGATAATACCTTACTTACGGTTGAATAAAACCAGCGACTGACAAATCTTCGTAATGGTGACCGAAGCCATTTTGTAATGGTAAACTGCCAAAGCGCCATCTATTGGTTGTGAGAAATATCTGGCTTTTCTTCCTCTGTTAAGCAGTGGCAGCTGGTGGGTGTAGGCGACTGAGCTCCCGCATTTGGCACGACATCGTAGACTCTGGAGGAATTCATTGTGCAGAACGATCTTTTCGTCTTTAATAGGGCTGTAACAAAACGGGATTCAAATTGATAAAAATTAATTTCATTTTAACCTTTTAGTGGTCGCGCTATGAGCAAATCGCTCACGTGTTAGTTTGAAGTGCTGGTAATTTTGAATGAATCAAAGACGAACTGCTTACCCGGGACTAGCTGAGTTTTACACAATATTTGAACCTCGTTGTAAAAATTGAACCAATTGTTTTTCGTTTGTGACCGTCGTGATAAGTGGTGTATTGAAATGTGAGCGATTCCCTCACTGCGCGACCGCTCGAGGTCTATAACACTTTCATTAAAAATTGAATTTAAAAAAAATTTTAATGAAGGTATATTTTATAGATATTTGCATAAATATACTTTAATATTGTATACTTTTTCATATACTTTTTCTACATTAGGTTTACAGCAGGCTTAATTACATGCTTTTTAAATTTTCTTGATAGAACCTACTATGTCATAACGATTACAGCCATAGGGCTACCCTCAGCACATATGGTAAGAAACACACTCGAATAAATTTGAACAGACCTGTGGTAATTGTTCAGTATCGTAAGTCTTCTCTAATGTCAATCGAATGATGTAAATCTTCTAAATTGAATTTCACATCTTCCAACTCTTCTTGTTTAACTTCATCACAGCTACTCGAATTACATGGAGTTTCCAAAAATTTGCCGTTGTCCTGCATACCTTGTAAATCTTCCAAGGGTAATACTCGAGCCATAATCTGCGATATTTTAATACAGCACAGCAAGTTATGAAAAATGTACGTAACAAATATTATCTATAGTATTAAATGATTTTCTCAAGTAGGTACTTGAAAAACTAATAGACATTAATAAAAATTTTTAGTTACATAACCTATATGGCAGTGGTTCTCACCACGCTCTAAAAAGTCTCCTACGTCACTGAAAGTTAATGTATGATTAACTACCCAAAATACTTTGACCTTGCCTGAAATTAGGCTTGCTTGAACCAGCTACCATTGATGATTGTATAGTTTGTTTCACTATAAATGGAATTCAAAAATAGTCATAGCATCAAATTACGTTGATATAAAAACGTACAAACTATGCAAACAAATTATTTTAATCTCGCACCAGCCTTTAGCAATGCATATGCTGTCTTGGTTGACGCGATAATCTTATCTCTATATGAGGCGTCTACTTGCAATACCGTCTACATCCATCCTGAATATTTATCCAACAGTGAAAAACTATAGTATAATATCTGATCTTTCTTGTGTTAAACTCAGATCCTTTCAAAAACGTCTAGATCCCATTCAAATAAGCTTTTAACTATACAGATTGTTGAAAAAATTCTGCTTTGCTATATAAGAGATACAATAACAATAATAGACCATTCTGTAAATTTACTTTAAATGGATGCAGCCGGTATTGCAAGTAGACGCCTCATATTGTGTTTCGTCGCATAGTTCGAATTTTAACATAATCTAAACCTCAAAATGCAATTATTTTAATTTATAAAATTACCCGTAAACTAGAAATTTAATAATTTTTTGGCAATCACTGCCTAAAATTTAATTGACTTTATTGAATAAATCCATTTTTAGCTTAAAACAAATGCGAGACAAATCCTGATGTTATATTTTGAGGTCTTAGTTGTAAGCTGTAACTTTTGAATTTGAACTTCGCGCCAACGTCCTCTCCAGAACTAACAAAATTCAAACCTAAAATCACACTTCCTCGACGACACGGAAAAATAACTTGGACCACCACGTTGTGAAATTCCCACGATCTTCATCTGGTAACCAAATTCTTTCTTCCGATGTACAAAACATAATGTCAAAAACAACTGTAACAAAACAAATGATCGCTCCGAAAAAGAGACAACCATTAACTGCCAACACAAATAAAATTAACAAATTTGGGCAATGTCAATTCTTTCATTAACTTTAAATTCTTGTTTGGGGATAAAACCTGAAGCAATGATTTACGCAATTCGTGATCTAATAAATCTGTATACGTATTTAATTACCCTGAATGTTGATTTGTTTTAAATCGGCTTTATGTTACTTCTATAAATTTTAATTACTAATTTGGATTCAATCCTCTGGATTGTGATAATATTTTATGCATGGACTTTTATTATTATTTAAGATTGTTGAAAGGCTATGTGATTTTGTTAAAACACTAGCGGGTAAGGGAACTTAACTTTTGTTCAATCTACCTTTAAATAACCACCCTTTAAATAAAATTACACCTGTTCAATTGTAACTTATTTAAACTCACAAGGGGAAGTTTACCATGTGGCATAGCCGATTTTGATAAATTTGAAATTGGTAAAACTAGATCGAATTTCATTAGGTCTAAATTTTTTTTTCTCGTTTGAGGTATGCTTTGGATTTTATCGACACTTGAAATTTCGTCACGCCACGCCTCCCAGGTGCTACGATTGGTTAATGACAAATACCTTTAGAATACAATTTTTTTTTAATTTTTCGAAAATTTGTTTAAATATTTGATAATGTGATCGTTTTCGTTAAAAATTACAGGCAATTAACTTATTTTTATAAATAGTTTATATAACTTTTAATTTAAAAAATTAAATATTAAATTTGAATTTAACACCATTACACGTAATGATGATAGCAAGGATCCTCGGTAGTCTAACGGGCTAACCTTACAGCTTACAAGACGTAACCTTAGAGTTCGATCCTCGCAACGACCTTTTTTTTTATTTATACTTTCGTTATGAAATTATTAATGTAATAATTATCACGATTTAAAATTAAATTCTGTTCTTTTCTTAAATTCAATTGGTTGAAAGGAGAATCATAAAAAACATTTTCGACTAACACATAGGTATATCATAATTTTATTTTCCAAAGAGCTAGAGAAAATAAAATTTGGAAAATTTTATTTTTAAAAAATAAATAAAAGTATAGAAATTATCAAAATTATTTTTGCAATTTTTATTTATATCATCAGATCATCAAGTAGTATTTTTAATCTAAAATTTGTATTTTAGACCAACGGTGGGCAACCTCCGGCCCGCGGGCCAACTCCGGTCCGCGTAAAGTTCTAATCCGGCCCGCGAGATCTTTAGAAGAAATCTATTATATAAAAATGAATGTTTGTCTGTTCGTATGTTATAGGCTCCTAGACCGCGTGACCGATTGCGACGAAACTTTAGGGAGTTGTTGCGGGTACGCCCGCGAAGGTTTCTGTAAAGTTTCATCGCAATCGGACGAACGGCATAGGAATGCGGGACCAACAGCGAAACATTCAACTAATGCCGTCAATAGATGGCGCGACAATTGAAAAACTGAAAGTACGTTATATATCGTCAACAGGTGCCGCGGCCTACACATGTCGCTAATTATGTTTCCACCAGTAGTTATGAAAATCTAGAAATTATTTTTAAATAAGTAAAATCAGCTAAAAATAGCTTCCCAAGATTTAAACACGGTCATGGACCAGGTCCTACAGAGGGCTTTGTCGTTTGCCAAATATAAAAATAAAGTCCGAATACAATGCCTTAATCAAAAGTGATTTAAAAGAGATACTTCGGAAATTTGGAAGAGACCTTAACCATCAAACTACATTACGATCAGCAAAGAGAAAAATCGCTGCCAAAAGCATGAGGCGAAAGTTTTTGTAAAGTTTCATCGCGATCGAACGAACGGTATAGGAATGCGGGACAAAACAGCAAAACGTTCAACTAATACCGTCAACAGGTGCCGAAGGAGAACATGATTAACACTAAACGCCGGCCCTGACTAACCATGGATAAAAGATAATCACCACTGATTATCTCTGAAAAGATTAAGTCGATAAGTTGGTATTAAAGTATTAAAGTAATACCAACTTATAATGGAATACTATATAAAACAACATTAACATTAAAACATCACAAAAATATAATATCGAACAACACGGAACGAAGAAATAACTGAAGATAATTGAATAAAGTGGCAATCGTTCTTACATTTTTATAATTATTTTTAAGTACGGTGAGTTTTGAAGTGACGAACGGCTAGATAGTGCTCCTAATCTATCATATAAGTGTACTGATTGGTGGCCAAAAATCTAAATATATTTTTTAAAATCCATCAGTTATCCCACCCTGTAGTGTACGGAAAGTAGTTGTATTTTTTAAAAGCGATCAGTTATCCCACCCTGTATGTACGGATTATCAGATAAATCCACCCAGATTATCCCTTTTTTTTACTATATAAGGAAACTTATTCTAATTATGAAGTGACGAACGGTTTTATTTGTGTAAGTATTATTTGTTTTTACCTTTATTTGTTTTATCTTTTTATTTTATCTGTTTATTTTATTTTATTTACTTTTTGTAATTATTATTTACTTCACTGTTATAATTTGAATCCAACACACTGTTATGCCTAAACGCGCACGCGCATCACTTGGTAGATCTACCAGCGGAGCACGCAACATTCGGCGATTCCGAGCTTCTCAATCAAGTGAGGAGCGACAAGCGAGCAATGAAGCTGATCGTTTACGACTTGCTCAATCGCGTGCGTCAGAATCGGAAGAGCAACGAACAGTAAGAGTCGAAGCAGATCGTTTGCGACTTGCTCAATCGCGTGCGTCTGAATCAGAAGAGCAACGAACTGTAAGAGTCGTAGCACAACGTTTACGAAATATTCAATCTCGACGAACCATATGTACTGACTTGAATCTTGGTGCATTCCAGTACAATGTCAATTACGACTACAGTCTACATCCAAATGTAGTCATCGGCAAAATGGATAAGGTGTGTGGGCATTGCGGTGCACGAAAGTTCAACAATGAAACAATTGAAGTTAATTTATTTATAAAAAATAAAAAACATTTTGAGGTTGTTGCCAACCTCATCATAAAATGGACCCTGCAAATTGGCGGGGAGTTCATGTTTTCATCACAATTATAAAATTATTCTAAAGATTTTTATCAAGTTCTGGTCGTTTTTTTTATGAATTTTTTTTTAATCAGGTTTCAAACCGCGTGTCATTTGGTATATTGTGACATACACATAATCTGCCTATTTTGATATGTTGTTTTCTGATTTGTTTCAGGTTTCTATATTGGATTGCGTGGGCGATTTTATTTCATCAATGTTGGTATGTATTGGTATTCATATCTTGATTTTTGGAGTCTATTTTTCATTTTCGATTGTTATTTGGCTTTATTGGGTACACTCAAACCTTGTTTCTTATCAGGGTTATTAGTTTTTAGGATTAGATCTCATTGGTCACGGTTATTTCTCTCGTTGTCAATAGTGGTTGCTATGGATTGTGCACGGGCCTCAAGTCGGGCCTTATATACTTTACACAGGATTGATCCTGTGGAGTGCTTGTTGTCACTGAGCTTCGCTCTGACACAGTTGGCGCATACATGCTTAGCAAGTTCCTTTTGCACTACGCAGTCACGTGAAGCGTGTTCTGTTGAGGTGCAAAAGGCGCATGTTTCATTTCCTTTGCAAAATTTGGCTGTGTGGCCAAAACGTTGGCATTTATAACATCGGACAATTCCGATGTGATTCCGTATCCGGTAGCTTTTCCAAGCCACTCTGAATTTACCCTCCTTTGTTATTGCTTCATGGACCAGAGGGTGAACCTCCAGGATCCATTTGTTGCGAGTTCTTCCTCTGGTATGTACGGGATTGGCTCTTTTGAGCCAAGAAATCCCGGCCATATTGACCACCTCGGGAGGAAGACTCCTTTCTATTTCCGCTGTGATTTGATCCCTAGAGACGGATTTGTCCACCATCTGTATAGCAATTGATGGCCAGGTAGCTGAAGGCTCCCGGGCCATCAATTGGTTTTCCGCGAGTAGAGTGCTGCCTACTAGTTTCTTGACGGAAGGGTGGGAGGATTCCACCACAACACTTTTGTTTTTCGTCAGATAGAGCCTATCTGCTTTTATGCCAAGATCTTCCGCTCTGATGATAGTCAGGGCGGATTTCGTGTTTTCTGCTGACTGGAATGTGCTACCCTCTCCAGGGTAGACAATTACTTTGTATTTCTTGTGTGTGCTCCGGGGGTTGCTGATGGCAGCCCTCTTCATTGCTGTCAGGTATTTCCTGGGTGGGTCGTGCTTCGTGGATTCTTCCTTAGGGGAAGAATCCGTTTCCTTGGGTTCCCGAACCTTGAGGGGGTTCGGGGGGTTGGACTCTGCCAAATTTTTCCCAGGTGGGTCTTGCTTTTTGTGTTCTTCCTGAGGGGAAGAATTTGTTTCTTTGAGTTCCCGGACCTTGAGGAGGTTCGCGGGGTTGGCAGGGGCAGGAACCGCCTCTGCTGTGTTTGCTTTGGACGGAGGAAGGGTGGCTGAAGGCTCACCCGTCCCTTGCTTGTTGTTATTGCCCTTCAATACGAATAATAGAAGTTTAAAGGTGTTTTCTTTCATATCTTATAAATTTCTTAGTGTGTTTTTCCTTTCGTCGAGTTCTTCTTTGCTTAATATGATGAATTTCATTATTTTATGCGCGGCGTACGATATGTTGGAAAATATTTCATTCGTCCATTCTGTTATTCCCAACTGGCTTTCACTTGGTATTTTTGTTTCTTCTATTCCATGTTCTTCTTTACTTTCTTGCATCACTTGTAGGGCTATGGACAATGTTTCGATCAGCTTTGTGGATATTTCTAAATTATAATCACTTTGTGTTTTTTCAGTTTCATAATTTTTTGTTTCGTTACTGTTTTCACTTAGCGTTTCTGTCTCTTGTTTTTCATGTTTTTCTTTTTCTTGCTTCGCCAATCTGGCACGTTTCCTTTGGCTTTTATTTGGTTCTTTTTTGCTTCCTTTCGAATTTTTCCTTGTTTTTCATTGTCCGAGCTATTGTTTTCTTTATCTTCAAGTGTGGACCATTCTTTGGGCCACTCGTAGGGCCATTCTTCTTCGTCTGTCTCAGGATTATTTCTACGTTTCTTTTCAATTTCTCCGATTTTTGCTGATGAGGCCATATTAGACGATTTCGACTTTCTCTCCCAACAATGAAACAATTGAAGTTTGTTTATTTATAAAAATAAAAAACGGATTAGCTTTACCAATCTAAATTTAATCCTGCAAAGTGGCAGGACGTTCAAGTTTTCATTAAAAAATAAAATAAAATTTCTAAACATTATTTTTCTGGTATCTGGTATTTTTTTTGAATTTTGGTCGGGTTTTAAACCGCATTTCATTTGTTGGATTGTCTCGTACAATTAATCTGCCTGATTTTTAAAGTGTTATTCTAATTTTTCTCATGTTTTTAAGTTTCCACATCATGTTTGCGTGGGCGTTTTCCCTCTTCACTGTTGGTAAGTATAAATATTCCTTACTTTGTTGGGTGTCAATTTTTCTTTTTCAATTATAGTTTTATCATTTTTGGTTACACCCAGACCTTGTTTCATGTCGGGTTATTAATTTATGCGATTAGTTCTCGTTATCGGTTGTGTTGACGGTTTTATTCTCGAGGAACTTACAAATCAGGTCGGGTGGTGTTTCTTCGTACAGCTCGTCCAGTTGTGCAGGGAGATGGATGCCATGAAAGGCCGCCAACTCCAACTGTTCTTGCATGTACAAATCGCACTCCCGTATCCGATGTGTAGGTTCGTCGAGAATTTCGCACGCCGGACATAGTCCGTCCTCCGACTTCCCCAATCTCTTGAGGTGTCGGCCGAACTCACCATGCCCGGTTAGCATTTGAGTCATCTGGAATGAATGATTTGTTATTTGACTACTTACCTTGGGGATGAATTGGTAGGTAATTCTACCTACCAATCCATCGTCCCATCTGCGTTGCCACTCTTCTTTTATTAGGTCGTCCATTTTCTTTTTAATCTCTACTCTGTATTTGAAGTCGTTTGGGTCAATCCTTACCCCCAGAAAGGTGGTTGCTTTCTTGTTTCTGGCTTCACGCCATGACAGTAATCGCAAGAGTTCTAAGTCGATCGGGTGGATACCTGCCAAAACACCCGCGGCTATGGCCGACACAGTCCTATAACATTTTGCTATCACGCGACAGCAAAATCCATAGCACGATATCAGCCGGGCCAACGTGTGCTTATCCCCTATTCTATGTATCCAGATCTCGCTTCCGTAAGCCAAGATGGGGACTACCGCCCCCTGGTAGATCCTTCGCATAGAGTTCGAGGTGTCCAGGTTCCAACCGCTTTTTGCCATTCGATGCAGCGCATGGACTAGTTTACTGGCTTTGCCGCAAACGTAGTTTACATGCGGTTGCATCGATAGGTTTTCGTCAATAAGGACCCCAAGGTACTTATATTCCCTTGCCACCTTTATTTTCTTTCCGTTAAGTCGCACATCTAAGTCGTAATTATGGACACGCTTCGGGTACAAGCACATGATCTTCGTCTTCGTTTCCGAGAGAGCGAGTTTCATGTCCTTGCACCACCCGCTTAATTGGTTAACGCATGTTTGTAGTTTTTCTTGAAGTTGGATTCGGGAAGCCGCCGTGACGACGGTCGCGATGTCGTCCGCGTACGCGAAGGTATGAGTGCCACAC
This sequence comes from Podabrus alpinus, assembly GCA_932274525.1. Taxonomy (NCBI): domain Eukaryota; kingdom Metazoa; phylum Arthropoda; class Insecta; order Coleoptera; family Cantharidae; genus Podabrus; species Podabrus alpinus. Next base: position 34,830,978 of record OW026452.1, read on the forward strand.
TGTTTATCTTGTTTTAAATAGTGATCCAGAAGGGAGTTCCATAGGATCGGTCCGAGGACCGAGCCCTGGGGGCACCCCTTCGTGGATCTTTTCCCTACCTTTGAGACCCCGGAGGTGAGAGTCACCTCTCGGGCTGAAAGGTAGCTTTTGATCATGACTTTTAACCTGTGGGGGAGCCCTTTTTCGCTCAGCGAGCGGAACAGGGCTGGCCACCACATGTTATCAAAAGCTCCGGAGATGTCGTAGAAGATTACCGCGAGAAAACCCTTGGCTTTCTTCCGCTTCATCTCCGCAGTATCTATTTTCTCATAAAATGCCTTAAGGGCCGTTGTGGTGCTCATACCTTCCACGAAGCCATATTGGCACCGATCGTGGTAAGGGGTATTACTTTCTAGAATTCTTCTTTTCATTATTTTTTCTAGTATTTTGCCGAACACCGGCAAGAGGGTGATCGGTCTATAGTTCTTGATGTTGCTTGTTTCCCCATCTGGGTTCTTGAGTAGGATCTTGAGGACCCCTACCTGCCACAGCTTGGGGAAATAAGCAACTTTAATGCATGCATTGTAAATACCCATTAACACGTTTTTGATGACAACATAGAGTTTTTTAAGAAAAGATCCCTGAATGTTGTCAAAACCCGGTGCCTTCCTGGCTTGCGTCGTCCTAATTAGGTCATCCAGCTCGTCGCTCTCGACCTCCCTAACCTGCGCCATGTCCGGCACGCCCCTCAGATTTTCGAAATCTGACCGCATGGTTTGGTGATCCACCGTTGCATCGGAGTTTCGATCGTCGTCGGGGAGTAGACCGTTCATGAGGTAGGTTAGGGTCTTTTCCGGCGTTTCCGTTACCTTCCCGTCCCCGCCACTGAAGGTGGTGAGGATGTTTTTTCCCTTATATTTTCTCGCCGCTATTTTGTAGGTAACCCCCCAGGGATTAGGTACAAGGTCGTCCTCGACGAACTTTTGCCAACTGGCCTGCTTTGCCTTTTTTAATGTTTCCAAGAATTTGTCCTTCGATTCCATCATTGCAATGTACAGCCCGTTCCTTTCGTTCTCAATGCGGTTCCTATACAAGGCCGTCTTCCGCGAAAGATACTTCTTTCGCGCTCTTTCAAGATTGTCGGTCCACCAGTCAGGACGGCCAACGTAGATCTTCTTCATTTGGGCTTTCTTATTTATTAGATCCTGGATCCTGCCGTGCAAATCGGAGACCATGTCCTCGATTTCGTTTTCAGTGGTTAGATTGTCCGACCTGGGGCCGTTTTCCTCTACCCACTGAGTTAACTCTGTCTCTATGGTTTCCGCTTGGATGGTATCTGGGTTTCTATTCCTAATAACCCTGATGGGGTTATTAGGTGCACCTATTTCAAAAGTGATTGCTTTATGATCTGTGATTATGACGTGTTCCGCAATGTCCCACGAGTGGGTTTCATTGACGGTGCCGCATGTGCCCAATGTTAGATCCACGTTGCTCTTCCCTCCGAGAGAATTCTCGAACGAAGGCGGTTTGTTAGGTCGATTGAACACGAAAAGTTCGTGCTGCGCAATGAATTCCTCCAGCGCCTGTGCCCTGGAGTCGGAATCTACGGTGTCATACCACATCCTAGATCGACAATTGAAGTCTCCGCAAATGTAGGTCTTACCCCTTCCGCAAACACCCAGTGCTTTCCGGAGGTCTTCGAGTGGAATCTGTATATCCTCTGAAGGAGGAAAATACGTGCCTATAAAGTAGTAGGTCACTTTGTTACTGAAGGTAATTGACACGACCGTTACGAACCTGCTGGAAACTTGCGGGAGGAAGGAGAACGTGAATTCATTTCCTACCGCGTCGTTAACCATGATGCAAGTTCGGAAGTGGTCGCCGAAGATGGCTGCCGTCCGTGTGTTCGGGGAGAAGGGAAGACGAAACCCTCCTGCTGCCGCGGGGTAGCAGTAGGGTTCCGAAAAGATGGCTAAGAGTATTTCTTTCTCGGCAACAAAGCGTTGCGCGTCGGCCGTGGCGGCCTCCGAGTTCCTCAGGTTTACCTGCAAGACTTTAAACGACTTACTCATGAGTGACATCAGTAAGCGTTAGAATTGAATGTGCGTATTCCATAAGTCTCGCTTTGTAGACCCTACATGTGTTAGATCCTGTAGTGTGCCTGGTATCGCTATGTTTAGCTCTCACACAGTTGATGCACGCATGTTTCGCACTGTCATTCTGCACCCCACAGGCACGTGAGGCGTGTTCTGTTGAGGAGCAGAATGCACATGCTTCAGCCCCTTTACAATATTTTGCAGTGTGTCCAAAGCGTTGACACTTGTAGCAACGCGTTATCGTTATGTGGTCATGGATCCGGTAACTCTTCCAGGAAGCTCTGAACTTCCCGTCTTTAATTGCCGCTTCCCTGACCACGGGGTGAACCTCCAGGATCCACTTGTTATGGGTCTTACCCTTGGAGTGCACCGGGTTGATGCTCCTGAGCCAGGAGCTCCCGGCCACTTTAGTTGCCTCGGGGTAGTTGCCGATAAATTCTTCAACCACCTTTTCCTTGGACATGGACTTGTCCACCATCTGAATGGAAATTGATGGCCAGGTAGCTGAAGGCTCCCGGGCCACCAATTTCTTCTCTACTAAAAATCGATTGCCGATCAGGTTTTTGAGTGATGGCTGAGAGGATTCAACCATCACTCCGTTGTTTTTGATGGGGTATACCCTATCCGGTTTAATATTGAGGTCGGCCAGTTTTATACTCGTAAGTTGGGCTTTGGTGTCGTCCGCCGATTTGCTAATGTTCCCTTCGTCAGGGTACACTATCACCTTGTACTTTTTGGGTGGCGTGCTACGAGGGCCGCCAGCGGCCGCCTTCTTAGCTGCCTCCAAGTATTGGAACTTGGAACTCATTAATTGGAACTTCTTTACTTTGAGTGACCTGAAGGGTCGGCGCCAGATTCATAGAAGGGGTGGTCTTGGCAATGGCCTTGACCACCTCTTCTATTAATACTTTGGTTTGGGGAGGGGAGGCTGAAGGCGCTCCCGTCCTCCTTTTGTTTCTCATTATTCCATCGAGGCATAGCTCTTGTATTAGAGCCTCCATATTTTTAACCCTTTCCAGGGCCACTTCCCTGAAGTTCAGGGCTTCTTTGCTTCTCATTAAGAAGCGACGCACCTCGTGTGCGTCCTCCATCACCTTCCTTGTTGCTTCTTTTAACTTGTCGTCTGTCCATGTGTTTGCTTCGGTGGTTAAGTTGGTTCCTTCGTTACTAGCCAAACCAGGAGTCGACTTAACGGTCTCCTCCTGGGTTTCGTTCACTGGGGTAGCATTTCTTTCTTTAGTTTCGGCTTCTTTTCTGTCCTCTTCTTTTTTGTGTTCTTCGTCCATTTTTCGTTTCTTATCTTTCTTCCTCTGATTTTTTGTTCGTTTTTTCTTGTTCGTTCCGTCGCTTTCAGTCGCTTGGTTAATGTCCAATTCCTTCTCTTTTTCTTTTAATATCTTTTCCAGGTCGCAATCTTCGCTCTCTTCACCTGACGATGAGTCTGTTTCCATTTCTTCCAAGGTTTCCTTCTTTTTCTTTCTATTTCTTTTCGTTTTGGAGAGAAACGGTTGTTCCTCCTCGCTTTCGTCACTATTTTCTGATGTCTCTCGATCTCTTTTGGATTTCGCGGATTTTTTCGCGTCGTCAGTACTCTGACTTCGCTTTGTTCTTTTGGATTCGTCATTCTTCTTTTTGTCTTTTGGATCATTGCTTGGATCTTTTCTGTTCAAGATTCTGGCATCGAGTATTCGGATTCTGGGCGTTTCTACAACCATATCGCTCGTTTTCGATTTTCACTTGCTTCCAACAATGAAACACCAGGAATGTGCTGCGCAAACGGCAAAGTTAAACTACCTACTTTGCGTTCAGCGCTTGAACCTCTGCTGTCATTGCTTTCGGGCAACTCAGCTGATTCGAAGCATTTTTTGCATAACATTCGCAAATACAATTCCGCGTTTCAAATGACATCTTTTGGAGCCGATAAAGTATTCCAGGACCACTATATGCCAACTTTCAAAATCCAAGGGCAAATATATCATCGCGTAGGATCACTTTTACCAGTTCCCAACGCGGAACATAAATTTTTACAAATCTACTTCATGGGCGACGATGATGTGCAAGCTAATCAGCGATGCCGTGCGATTCCAGGTGTCAAACTGTAACGGGCCAAATTGGTTCCGTCAACAAACTGTGATCACACAGGTGAATGTGTGGCACCTACCTGGATTAATATTGGATGCCGCTAGCTCAATCGCGTGGGTCGTGGTGCTTGAATCACTCCAATAACAATCCGGGACGGCAAAATCAAGGGAAGTCACAATCGGGTATAAGGGCGCCACTGAATTTGTCATAAACTTACCCCCAAAAGTAATTCAGAACTTACCTATATAGAAATAGGGGGGGGGGAGTCGAGAGTGAAATAAAATATATCCAATAACGAGTAACAGTATTTTAATTAAAAGACTTAATTTTGGTGGAGCTAATAAACTTAATATGTGAATAATAATGACGGCGATTTTGACAATTTATGTAGATTAATAATAATAAACGTTGATAAGATTGTAAAATAATGAAATATGAATACGGTAAATGGTTGTCGGATTTAAATACTAATAATACACAATAATAAAATAATAATAACAGAGGTTAATAATACTTATGATAAAGGTGAACATAAAATGTTCAACACACTGTATATATATAAACTAAACACATAAAAGAACATAAATGTAACATAAACAAGGTTTCGGTCAGTCGAATCGAGATGAAAATTGACTCGGGTGTAGCCTTCAAATTGTTTCTTGTGACATTTGGCGCTACAGAACGTTTTCTTTTAATTTAGTACGACCTAAATATTGCGATTCTTTTTAAAATTAATAATTCAAGTTTTGAATTACATACCTATTTTTAGAATACCCTGTAGATAGGTTTACATTTTCAAAATTTGTTAAATTTTGATAATGCTTGGGAAGGTCGAAGGTAATCAGAAAGCAAGCGAACAGCTGAACGTGTGGATATTTTTAGGCAAGAAAATTGTGAGTTTTCTGAGTAGTTTATTTGATTTTTAAAATCAAACCGAAGCTTCTTATTACTGTTTTTTTCGAGTTATAAATTATAGTATTAATTTATCGAAAGTCGGATTGCCGGTATTAAGTATTAGAAGCTGTTTTGTGATTCGGAAAAACGTGTGTGTTACAACGTGCCGAATACAATTTTTCCGTACGGAAGCTAAAAACGGTCAGAGTTTTTTTAATCATTTATTCGATTTGGGAAAGCTATTTACTGCGTGATTTTTCAAGTTAACTTTTTTTGGATGTTTATCGTCGACTTTGGTTTACCGCTATTATCATCAAAAACACCTGTAAATTGTCAACGTTCGAATTCGATCTGATAGCACCATATCAATTTTACAACTAATCTGCCATCGACAAACATACCAGGGGCGTGCCGATAACAAAATTGTATGGTGAGCAATAACTTTTGTATTTATCACTGTTTTTTTTTGGGGTTGGTGATACCGCCGAAATTATTCTTTTGTTTTCGTGGTGTATAGTGCGCTGGCGATATTGTTTTGGCTTCTGAAGAAGCGAAGTTCAACCTAACTTATATTGTTTGTAAAATAGAGAGGTAAATCCTCCATGTAAATTTGGGGTTTCTATTTAAATTGTTTTGAAATCAAATTATTTTTGTACAAATAGATTTGATTAGTTTGGACGCAATATTTTGTTCAATTTGCGTAAGATAATTTTGGTCATATACGACAATCAGGTAACCACTTGTACAGTGCGAGAGCTTTGTAATTATTTTTATTATACTGAATTCACCCATAGCTCTATTATACGTTTACTTGTTGCTTTGGTGTTTTATTTTGACTTGCTTTTGCCCTTTCAGGATAACATCATTTACTTTAGCGACATAAAGGGCGTGGCGCTCATTTTATTTGAATTCAGTTCGAGGGAGCAGGTATTCATTCCTGGCTCGCCTGACCCCCCATTAATTGCTCTTCCGTTGAGCTAGTTTAGCGTCGCTAGATAAGGCCCAGAAGCGCAGGTAAGGTTAGCGTATAATAGGAGGCCATTTTTGTCGACCGGTACTTAGGATAAGTAGGCGGGCCGCACCGGTAGTATCCCACTAAAACAACACCTCGATTCCACGTTCGAGAACCAAAAAAAAGGGTTAGTACTTAAGATTATAATTAAATATATGAACATTTGATAAACTAAATAATGTTGAAAAGTTTGACGTGAAGATAACTAAAATGTTTAAAATATCGAATTACACAATGCACTACACCTGGGTACGGACCACAAGTGTTCACGAGATTTATGCTGAAGGTGAACGCAAAATTGTTTGAATAGCAACTCCAAAACACAAAAACTAAAGGGATGGGCGAAACACTTCATTCGGAGTTCAATTGTTTAAAACCGGTAGAATAAGTGATGATTAATTTATATTTAATTTGACGTAATTTAATGTTTGTAATATTTAGAATCGGTAGCGGGGTTAATTAAAATAAACTGATAAAAAGTACTTACGCAAAATTTAACATAAACAATAAATACACATTGACGATGGGGCGAAATACGGTCCTGCATTCAGGAATGTGCGAACCAAGGAATGGCGTCATCAAAATACATCAGCTTCGAATACCACAATATTTAAGGAAGAGATCGAACCTAATTTTGTAGCAAAAACTTCAACGGATTGATTGAATTGCGTGGTGATTGGTTTTGTCGTTAAAACTCCAGTAAGATAAATTTGCATAAAGCTGTTGATTACATAAAACCAAATATGCATTCAATATAACCAAGTATTGGCGATCGTAATAATTGTCACAAGGACAGCCTTTTTCATTAACACCCAGATGAACGAACAAAGGAATTACGCCAATTTCGGTAATTTTACCAAGTTTTCAATCACACAATTACACAAGCGTTCTTTCGTACTACGCCATTTTTGTCAATGCCCTGTGGTTGTGGTCGTGCGCGCGCCACATGAAACTCAACTAACTCCTGTCAACGCTAGATGGCGGACTTTAGAAACTTCAAAAATTTCGCGGGGAACACGGAAATAAAAGGGAAAACTGAAATATTATTACAAAACGTCATATTATATCAACTTTGCAAACATTTTTTCACCAACACAACGCCCTCATAAAGTTGTTCAGAACATCAATTGATAACTTGCCGGCGGATGATTACGCAATCCGTATAAGAGCAGATAAAACACCAGTCGGACAGCATGCCGGATGCTACAACGCACCTACCGCCAATGAAGTAGCGATTTTTATAGTTGGAGAAGAACGTGATACGCGTGATATTATTCTTCAGCGACGGAATGACTCAATTGTACGTGTTGCTGAAACGCATCGATCTTACGATGCGTTGCAGTATCCCATACTTTTTTGGGAGGGTGAAGATGGATATCACTTCAATATTATGCTAACTAATCCTGTTACAGGTGAACAACTCACTAAAAAAGTATCAGCAATGAATTATTATTCAAACCGCATAATGATACCTCAAAACGGAACAAATTATATTCTGCAATGCCGTCAACTTTTTCATCAATACGTGGTAGACATGTATGCGAAAATTGAATCTGAACGTCTCCTCTTCATTCGATTAAATCAAAAATCGTTGCGTTCAGAGGAATACATTCATTTACGAGATGCGATTGCGAACGATGGAAACACCAGCGACATCGGCAAAAAGGTCATACTTCTAGCAAGTTTTACTGGCAGTCCGCGACACATGCATGAATACGCGCAAGACGCCATGACACATGTGCGTTCGTACGGTTGTCCCGATTTATTCATCACATTCACATGCAATCCAGCATGGGATGAGATAAAAGAGCTTCTATTGCCCGGTCAAGCTCCGTCCGACCGACACGATTTGACTGCCAGAATTTTCAAGCAAAAACTCACTAAATTGGTGGATTTGATTGTGAAGCATCACATTTTTGGTGAAACTCGCTGCTGGATGTATTCCATTGAATGGCAAAAGAGAGGCCTTCCTCATGCGCACATTCTCATATGGCTCAAAACGAAAATACACTCAGTTCAAATTGATGATGTCATTTGTGCAGAGATACCAGATCCTCAAGAAGATCGATTACTGTACGATATTGTTACTAAAAATATGGTGCATGGGCCATGCGGTGCTATGAACCCACATTCACCATGTATGGCTGATAACAAATGCACGAAAAAGTATCCCAAGGAATTCATTAATGAAACTCGCACTGGTGATAACGGTTATCCTCAATACAGACGCCGTTCACCAGATGATGGAGGTCGGACAGCTACAATCAGAACTAGAAATGCCGATATTGAAATCGACAACAGATGGATTGTGCCATATTCGCCTTTGTTATCAAAAACATTTAAAGCGCATATCAACATGGAATATTGCAATTCCGTCAAATCAATCAAGTACATATGCAAATACGTCAACAAGGGCAGCGATATGGCAGTATTCCATGTTGATAATTCCGATGCGCGCACGGATGAAGTTATTCAATTTCAGACAGGTCGATATATCAGCAGCAATGAGGCTGTGTGGCGCATTTTGAGTTTCCCGATTCACTGTCGGCATCCCACTGTTGTTCATCTTAGTGTTCACCTTGAAAATGGACAAAGAGTGTATTTCACGGAAGAGAACGCACGAAATGTTGCCGCTGCACCGGCGCACACAACACTGACAGCATTTTTTGCGCTGTGCGAAGAAGATGTATTTGCCAAAACATTATTGTACGCGGAAGTACCAAAGTACTATACCTGGAATGCCACATCGAAAAAATTTCAACGACGTAAACAAGGCGCGCGAGTTGAAGGCTATCAAAATATGTATTCGTCTGACGCATTGGGCCGTATTTACACAGTACATCCGAATAATTCCGAATGCTATTATTTAAGAATGCTGCTGATTAATGTCAAAGGTCCAACTTCATTTACAAATTTGAGAACGATCGATGACGTAGAATGTCAAACATACAGAGAAGCTTGCCAAAAACTGCATTTACTCGAAAATGACCAACATTGGGAAATTACATTGATGGACGCCTCAGTCGGCAGTCATCCTCGACAATTACGAACATTATTCGCTATTATTTTGACTACATGTTCGCCATCCAACCCTAACGATCTGTGGGAAAAATTCAGGGAGAACTTGAGCGAAGACATTTTGCATCGTATTCGTACCGTTTGCAACGATAATACCATTCCATTTTCGAACAACATTTTCAATGAAGCTCTGATAAAAATCGAAGATATGTGTTTAACCATCAACAACAAAACGCTTCTTCGACTTGGGATGGTTGCACCACAACGTTCTACGTATGACCTTTGTGATGCCGATGTACTGAGAGAACAACAATTCAATGCTGATGACTTGCGCGCATTTGTCGAAGCAAATAAACCACTCTTAGTTGCAGATCAAAAATTAGCTTATGACACAATTACAAATGCGGTAGCCAATGGTAGAGGAGGTCTTTTTTTCCTTGATGCGCCCGGCGGCACAGGAAAAACATTCGTAATCGGTTTGCTATTAGCTCAAATTCGCTCGAAAAATGGAATTGCTTTGGCTCTTGCGTCATCAGGTATTGCAGCTACATTAATGGATGGTGGTCGAACAGCGCATTCGGCGCTAAAATTGCCATTGAATATACAATTTTCCCAAGTTCAAGCATGTAATATTTCCAAAGGTTCCGGCATGGCAAAAGTGCTGCAAACTTGCAAATTGATTGTTTGGGATGAGTGCACCATGGCACATAAAAAATCACTTCAAGCGCTTGATCAAACTCTTCAAGATTTACGAGCAAATGCAAACCCATTTGGTGGAGCTCTCATTTTATTATCAGGTGACTTTCGACAGACTCTACCAGTCATACCAAAATCAACACCAGCTGATGAACTCCACGCTTGCCTAAAAGCGTCGCATCTTTGGAGACACATGCAGAAACTCACATTAAAGATTAATATGCGCGTACATTTGCAACGCAATGCGTCATCCATATTTTCAAAGCAGCTATTGGACATTGGTGATGGAAAAATACCAGTTCATGCCGACACAAAATGTATTTCATTTCCATTGAATTTTTGTGTCATTGTTCCATCGATCGAACAATTAATTCTGAAGGTTTTCCCACAAATTGCCACTAATTACAAAAATCATCAATGGCTTTGCGAACGTGCTATTTTGGCAGCAAAAAACACCGATGTCAATGCGATCAACCACACAATTCACGAACAAATTGCGGGCGAGTCTGTCACCTACAAATCAATTGACAGCGTCATGAATGATGGCGACATTTTAAATTATCCAATTGAATTTTTAAATTCGTTGGATATTTCTGGTGTACCACCGCACAGATTATCACTCAAAATTGGCGCACCAATAATTCTTTTGCGCAACATTAATCCGCCACGATTGTGCAATGGAACCAGACTCGCTGTCAAAAAATTGATGCCAAACGTCATCGAAGCAACAATTCTCAATGGCAAGTCAAAAGAGGAAGATGTGTTAATTCCACGTATTCCCATTATTCCCACCGACATGCCTTTTGATTTTAAACGACTGCAGTTCCCCGTTCGCCTTGCATTTTCAATGACCATCAACAAGGCACAAGGTCAATCGCTTCAAGTGTGTGGTTTAAATCTAGAAAATCCATGCTTTTCGCATGGTCAATTATATGTTGCATGCTCACGAGTGGGACAGCCAAAAAATTTATTTGTTTTTGCTGAAGATGGAAAGACCAAAAACATTGTTTATCCGAAAGCACTTCAATAAACTTTTATGTACTTATCTGCTATGTTTTATATATTACATCAATAAAAAGTTTTAAATATTATTTCATAATCGATTCTACCCGTTTTAGATTGCAAACAATTGTTGCAAATGTTGCGTTGAATACTTATCGGAGCTGCTAATTTAATAAAAATATTACATTTTAATACATTTCCTCCATATATCCATTTTAATTTTAATAAAAAAGTTTATAAATATTATTATAATTTGATAATCCATTCTACCCGTTTTAGATTGCAGACAATTAAAATTCAAATTTTTGATATTCTCTTTTTCAGGCAAAACAACGTTTGCCGGGTCAGCTAGTTAATTATAAATTAATGCAGAAAGAGTGGAGAGCTGAAAAGAAGTGATAATTAGCACGTGTACTAATCAAAATAAGTGCGGTTATAAAAGAACACGAGGACTTACCTGGAATTATTTGGAATAGATGGTATGGTAATAGGATAAAACAATCCTATATAAAACATTAACTGGCACCTAGATGCAAAAAAACTGTAATCAATAATAGAGGCAAATTTCTGGATCTTTTAAGCACACCTGGATCACTAGATTAAAGCGAAGTGGCCTATGCAAGGAGTGACACCTATGTTGGGGTAAGAACACTACAAATTAATTTGTATGACGGCGCAAGTTCAAATGACATTAAACCGGTTTCGGGAAAAAACTAGATTAATTTAGGGGCAAGATTGCGAATTAATAATATGAGTTTGTTGTTATCATAGTTAAAATGGTTTATTATGTTTAATATTATAAAGATCAATTCTTAAAAATTAACAATTGAAAATAAATTTAATTACAAATTGTATAAAAAAATAGTCGTATCATTCAGGGATTTTTCTATCCCGTCAAAAGAGATTCAATTTCAGAATAAGAGCGAAGAAGCAAAATCGCAGAACCGACTACTAGAGAAAAGGGTTTTCACGCAAAAGGTAAATATACAAAGAGCTAGCCGTGGTAGAACCATAATAATTTAAAATTAACAAAAAAGTCAATCCTTAAATAAAAAATATAGCGGGTGACGTACAAAAATAAATATAACCCCATTCACCGCAATATGTACGAATCTTCGTTAAATTAGGAGATCGGGATTCAGACGCGAACGATCTTCCGCGACAAAGGACTACTTCACGTAAATGGTGTAATCTTTTTCAAAGTGTTTCGCGAGTGTGTGCACAATTTCGTTGTACCTGCCGATATGAAGTGACTGATCATCGGGACACCTCCCAGTTACGTGGCCCATAGTTTCAATCTCAGCAGGGCACCTTCTACGCCTGGACTCGAAATTTGCGTACCTCGAATAAGGTACTACCTGCGATCAAACTACATAAGATTATGTGGCAAAAATCCTCCAGAACCATTAGACTAAGTTAGAAAACCGTCAAGGTACATTAGATTAAATAAAATCAACGAATTTAAATCTTGACAACTTTGAACGCTTATAACTCGGCAAATACGCCAGTTGGAGCAATGAATTTTGGTCGAGTCGTTTCCTCTCGTCAAACTACATAAGATCAAGTTGCAAAAATCCTCCAGAACCATTAGAATTAGTTAGAAAACCGTCAAGGTGCATTAGATTAAATAAAAACAACGAATTTTAATCTTGACAATTTTGAACGCTTATAACTCGGTAAATACGCCAGTATTGTAAAAGTTGCTACCATGTGGTCGAGTTCGATTTGTACGCGTATTACCACAAGGGACTTGAATTTTCAAACATGGCGTGATGAGACGTATCGTTTAGTGTGAAGTATATTCTGGTTTAATGTTCAGTTCGATTACCATTTTTTGGTGTAACCTTCCGTTTGCTGCTCTGGGTTGTAACATAAGGAAGAAGTCGTGGTGCCAATTTTACGTCGATGTTTTGGGTGGAAAGGCATAATTTAGTTTTTATACAATCCATGCTATCACGTAAGATAAAACATAGCACGTATAAGACTGATAAATCAATAATTGTAAGTGTAGGTTATGAAAACGTGGGATTAAATAACACTCTACTACTCTGCGCTTAGTTTAAAAAGATAAAATTATCCTTTATAAAAATTGGTTCTTTTAATTTGAACTTCTAAATTAATTAATTAATTGATTGTTTTATTGCTGCCACCAGAATCCGTTTATTTAATTAATTGAACGAGCTCGGATTCTAACTCGTGAAAATCAATGCAAAATACTTACTTACTTCAATTTCTTATTAGCTTATAAATTAGGTAGATGTGGAGCGATATCAGAGACGCAGGGAAAATATTTTAGGCGTCTGATTAATTACTTATAGAAAATTTCAACAAATAAGACTACGATAATTTAAGTAACAAATTTATTAAATATCAATAACGAAAATTTAACAACTGACTATTCTAAGGTTTAATATAATACAAAACAAGATTTATGACCTTACTTAACTTAGGTAAATGGAACCGACCAAGTGTAACAATTTGCAAAAGAATGTAACGTAAAAATATGAGATACCTGAATTGATTAATCCTTTCCACTGCACGTAAATGTAAACCTTATTTCTTTTCCTTCAACTGGTTGATATTACCCGCGAATCACCAAGATTAGTTTGAGTATGACTTATTCAAATCAATTGGCAATAACCGCGAACTTTTAAAAATGAACTTCACGTTTTATCAGATTTGTACTACAAATTCAAATCAATTGTATTTAGATTTACTTTTTTAAATTAGTTAATTTAATTGACTCGCGTATTTTATATTGACTTTACTTCTCGACCTTGACTAGAAAAAAACTGACTTCCGCGTGGAAAAATGGCAACTGCCCGATTTTCGCGTGTGTGCTTGATAACTGACAACTAACTAAATCGCGTGATGTTAAAGCGACCTGGATCGTGTGATGTTGAACGACTGACTAATTCCGGCTTCCGGAGCCCTTTTTATTGAATTGGTTCTCTTCGAGGAGGTGGAAAAAATCGTACGTGAATTCTTGATTTTTTAAGGTACCTTAATCGTTTATTGAGCACCTCTGTATTTTTTCCAGCCCTGAGGATGATTAAATACATTAATCGAAACGTTGGCTAAACGGTAGATAAGTTTGTTTGATTGCTTTCCTTCACACCCAAAAAGGTTTTTTACAAAGTAATGTTCTTTCTTTACGTGAGAATTCAATTCTCAGACAGTAACTTGCGTTGCCCATATCTTTTATTTCGAATCTTTCGGAGAATTTGCCTTTGATGTTGGAAATTTTATCTACGTCTTTTGCGGCAATTAAAATGTCATCTACGTATACCAATATCAATATAGCATCTTCCCCTTCACCGATATGATATAAGCATGGGTCAGCATTTGTGGGTTTGGCACCTAAATCACATAAAAATTCATTAAGCTTACCGTGCCAACTTCTTCCAGCTTGACGTAAACCATATAGAGACTTTTTGAGCAGGAAAACTTTATTTCCATTTGCTAGATCCTGCAACATATCTTCTGCCTTCTTGCATATGATGGAATCATCTTGGCGAGAAATATTTCTCAGGATTTCTTGCGTCTGCTTGGGTGTTTCCATGTATATGGTTTCTTCTCGTTCTCCATTTAAGTAAGCACAAGCCACGTCGATTTGGTGAATTTTCCAATTGTATTGTGCTGGGATAGCAACAACTAATCGCATTGAACTAAGGCGTGCCACGGGTGCATACGTTTGGTCGAAATGTATGCCGGTTTTCTGGCTAAATCCTTGAGCCACCAGCCGCGCCTTCCTTCTTTCCAGGGTTCCATCCGCTTTGTATTTATTTCGGAGTACCATTCTGCTACCAATGATGTCATGGTTTGTTGGACGATCAACTAGAATCCAGGTGTTGTTTTTTATCAACGATGTCATTTCGTTTGCCATTGCTTTGTACCATTCTGGGGCATCGGGTCCATTTATTGCTTATTTCATATTAATTTCTGAAATAAAAGCTTCTTCGATAATGTTTTCTTTCACATTATTTGTTTCGGGAACCATGTTGTAAATTTTCTTTGGTCTTCCCTTGGATCCGGTCCTGTATATTCTTGGTCTGCCTCGACCACGTACTGTTGGTGCTTCGTTTTCTGCAACGATGACTTCGTCTTCGATTCTATTTTCGATTTCATTTTCTAGGCTGTTGATGTCCATCGTCATAACTGGTGAGTTTGTATCTTCAAGGTTGGTTGACGAATCTTCTTGGAAAAAATCTGTGAATTCTTTTCCTTGATTGTTACCATTTTCCATAAATTTTACATCACGGGTTATTTCGATCCTTTTTTGATCAGGTAACCATACTCGATAGCCTTTGGATGTTTCGGAATAGCCTAAAAATATACCTTCTTTCGATCTCACATCGAATTTTCCTTTACTTGGTTCCGAATTCCTTGAAGTTACTTACATCGGGAGCTTTTTCATGCCAAATTTCATATGGGGTTTTCTTGTTTAAGCTCTTTATGGGACAGCGATTTCGTATGTAGTTTGCCGTGGAGATTGCTTCTGCCCAAAATGATGGTGGTAAACCGGATTGCATCAACAAGCAGCGAGCTGTACTAACCAGTGTTCGGTTCTTCCTCTCAGCAATTCCATTTTGTTCCGGGTTGTACGGAACGGTCCGTCACCTAACAATCCCATTTTCCTTCAATAGTTTGTCGAAACCTTTGTTGTTGTATTCGGTACCATTGTCCGATTGAATATACTTGACCTTCTTTCCTTTTTATTTTTCGACCATGGTAATGTAGTCGTTGGTTACTTCAAGTACATCACTTTTTGATTTAATAAAGCGTAATTCGCACCATCTGGACTCTGATCATCGATAAATTCAATATAATATCTGGATTTACCTTTGTAACGAATTTTTACATCCGTTACGGATAATAACTTTAACTTTTGTAACATCGTGTACATAAGATTTTGTAAACGACCGTTATTTCGTTCAATTTTCCGTGACCGCTCGGTGAAGCAGCCATCTTGCCTTTTTGCATTTGATCAAGTGGTTGAGTCGAATTTTTGTTCCGACTAATTTTACTAATTAGACGATTAGTTAATTGAATTGCTCATTTAAATTGGTGGATGGATGTTTTGCGCGACTGCGGATTTATTTAAAACATCAATTTCATTATTTCCGTAAGTAACTTGTTGAAATAACTTCCTTTAAGTAATTTGGTTTCATTAAATTTTAGAGTACATGTGTCTGATTAAAGAACACATTCGCAAAGGGCTGTTTAAAAACTGTAGTTTTATAAATCGAATGACAAGGTTACATTGTAAAACCAACGATTTATTCTTGCTGATGTCAACTCAAGTCAAGTCATTTTATGGAATATTGATAATAAATTACACACTGGAAAACGACAACTTCAGGAGTAATGTTAAATTTTTGAGGTTCTATTTAACCAACGAATTTTATGGTGTTCCCGACCTAATCAATTGCAGCTGCTTCCGTATTATCAGTGCAGCCGATTACAAGACGTATTTCAATTCATCTCTGGTGCTACAGAAGTCAAATTTGGAGTCCGCTTCATTGTCACGAGCGAGTATTTTGTATTTGTTTAATTCTACCAAGGTACCTTTGGGGTGAGTCACAGTTTTGTAAGACTTATAAATTTGTTTCTGTACATTTAACTACACCATTTTATTATTATTTACGTATCAGCTCGCTGATTTTATATGAACTGTGGTTGCATGATACTGCCACAGCTGTTGTACAGTAATTTCAACGAATATAATTTGTTTACCATTATTTTTTTGCATTCTTTATTTCTATTGCATCATTTGAACTTACAACCCATGACTCTAGCTCCCGCTAAATACGAGTTGGTTTAAACGTCCATCAGGGTTACTGCCGACAGCAAATTTTACTGTCATTTTTTTGGCAGATGTTATTTTGACACCTTGTAATACCCAAAGATCTCATTAGTCTTCGGAACTTACAAGGGTGGAAAAATTTACATTGGCGCCCGCTGTGTGAGGCAAATTTTTTGTTCATTTTGATGTCAAATAGGTTAACAATTATATCGTTGAGATCTGTGCAGCACTTGGTAGATTATTTCTTGATCAAGCGACGGAACACCTTTGACGATTTTGTTTTTGTCTTGTTGACAAGCGACCTGAAGTTGATTGCTGTTGTGTGTAATTTTTATAATTATCACTGTAGTGTTGATAATTTTGTTGACAATTTTAACAGCCCTAGCGAAATATTTTACTGCGTTTTTTTATTTTTATTTTCAATCAATATTGCTGAGAGAAGTTATTATCACTCGTTATCATGTCGAATGTTAAAAAGTATCTTACATCACTCAATAACGAGGAAGTACTCGTTGAGTTAACTATAAGAACAGAGGATATTAACACCATTCCTGCCCATAAGGCAACACGTCGAGCACAGCTAAGAAAGCTTTTGCTCGATGAAGCTTTTAATTCTCGTCTTGCTATACATAAGTACACTCCACCTGATGTTCAAGCCGATTTATTAATTTGCAAAAATGATCTTGATGAAATTTCAATAGAAATTAATAATCTCGAACAGAAGTTTGATTCACAAACTTTAGACAACATCACTAATCGACTTGCACATTATTGTAATCGCCTAGACATTATGGAGGGAGCTGGGTTTAAAGACACTGAAAGGGGAAATTTGTTAGAATTATCTAAACTATTGCGTTCTAAAGTAGAACATTTACTTCGTCTGAATGAAAACGAAAGTGATGATGACGAGGAAATTTTAAGGCAACCCAAAGTTAGCAATCCGTCTGGAACACCAACTAATGAGGAATCTCCGGGTTATTCTTCTTTCAAGAGATCTTCATTGTTGCCAGCAGTTGAATTAGCTGAGGTTTTAAAAAATATTTTACCTTTTAAAACAAATGACCGTGTAGCAATCCACAAGTGGAATCTTTCATTTGACGGCAGTGATGGTTTTCAAGAAGTTTTTAATTTTATTGAAAGAACCAATGAACTTTCAAAAACTCGAGGAGTCAATTCTCAAGAGCTTTTCAACAAAGCGGTTGAATTTTTCTCTGGAGAAGCTTTAGTTTGGTACCGTACGCTAGATTCTAATATTAACACTTGGGAACAATTAGTAGAGGCACTGAAAATAAGATTCTTGGCTGTCGATTTCAGTAGGGTTTATTTGGCAGAAATCAATAAATGTAAGCAAAATTCGAATGAATCTGTTAGCAGTTACATCGAATCAATGTTTGCAAAGTTTGCTAGAGTTACACCTATTCCCGCTGAAAGCGATCAACTATGGACAATTAGGGAAAATATGCTTCCTTCGGTTTCATTAGTGATGGGTACGGCTTCTATTACAGAGAAAAGCGAATTTATTCGAGTAGCTCAACGAGCTGAACTTTTAGCAAAAAAGACTCTTTCAAAAGAAGTCTCCACCGCAGCTTTGACTTCTGTTGTTACCCCTACCGCTCCTAAGGAGTCATCTTCTGTGAATCCTCGTAGACCTCTCACTTGTTGGAATTGTTCGACACGCGGCCATTCTTACAGATTTTGTTCCAAACCTACTACTACGTTTTGTTATCTTTGCGGACGCAAAGGAGTTACTTCACTAAATTGCAGTGGTAACCACTCAAAAAACGCAGGTGGGCCAAGCGGAAACACTGCTCGCCGCTAGCCTTAAGTATTAGAGCAGACAAGTTGGGTTGGAGTAATTGGTTGGTGCACGTTAGCGCTTTTTGCGGATCAACCGCCAATTCCTCTGCTTTATTCGCTCATCCCACGACTGATCAACGACCCCATATTAATCTTTTTATTGGTAAAGAGCAATTAACTGCACTTTTAGATTCCGGTGCTAGTGTATCCATACTCGGTACGGATGGACACTACCTGATTGACTTGCTAGACCTTGATTTAAAACGTGATCAAAACGTATTTGTACGGTCGGCTGACGGTACTTCGCAACAAATTTTAGGCTCGGTCGAGTTGCCTATTTCAATTTGTGATGTTACTCGTTCCCTTAACGTTTTGGTATGCAATAGTATACGCACTAGTTTGACTTTAGGAATTGACTTTTGCAAATTGTTTGGAGTCAAGGCAGATTTTTCCCGCGATCAATTTTTTGTTAACGAGGTTAAATCAATTGAGTCTATCAGAGCCGCTGATGATCTCAGTATTGAACAACGAGTTGCTCTTGCGGCCATAAAAGATAAATTTAAAACTCTTTCCCACGATGGTTTAACAAGAACCCACAAGATATTCCACCATATCGACACTGGAGACGTTGCTCCGCTGAAACAACGTTACTACCCTTTATCACCCGCTATGCGTGAAATTGCTCATAAAGAGCTCGATCGAATGTTAGAGTTAGATGTAGTACGACCTAGTCACTCCGGTTGGTCATCTCCTATGCTTTTGGTTAAGAAAAAGGACAATTCTTATCGTTTATGTTTTGACGGTCGTAAACTTAATCAATTGACGAGGAAAGATGCCTACCCATTACCACGTTTAGATGACATTTTGACTCGTTTGCAAGATGCGAGGTATCTGACTTCGATCGATCTTAAAAAGGCATTTTGGCAAATCCCTCTGTCTCCCGAATCATATGAAAAAACCGCATTTACCGTGCCTGGTCGTGGTCTTTTTCATTACGTAGTAACCCCGTTCGGTATTTCAAATGCTCCCATTACTCAACACGGAATGGGACGCTTCGCCGTCGCCGTTTCGCCGTCGCCGTTTCGCCGTCGCCGTTTCGCCGTCGCCGTTTCGCCGTCGCCGTTTCGCCGTCGCCGTTTCGCCGTCGCCGTTTCGCCGTCGCCCGTTTCGCCGTCGCCGTTTCGCCGTCGCCCATTTCGCCGTCGTTAATTAAAAAATATAAATCAAAAGTTACAATTGAAGTTTTATTAAATTATTTTGATTATTTATAAAAGATTATTTTTTGTTTTTACGCGATTTTTGGGGGGTGAAACGTAATAGTTTACTGCCCCATACCGCAACTATACTTTTTAATGCTATTTCGAGGTTCTCTCACATCCCGGTTGCATTTATCCCGGTTTTCTTGATCTGTCGCGCTTCAAGTATGTTTAGCCTATTAACCAGAGTCAAATCCGCCCTGGAGGGGTGCAGAGCGGAGCGGAGCGCAGCGGCGCCCCGTAAGGGTAGGATTTGACGATGGATTACCCTCCTTTCCGAATGCACACCCCTAAAATTGGAAACGTAATAGTTTACTGCCCCATACCGCAACTACACTTTTTAATGCTATTTCGAGGTTCTCTCACATCCCGGTTGCATTTATCCCGGTTTTCTTGATCTATCGCGCTTCAAGTATGTTTAGCCTAGTAACCAGAGTCAAATCCGCCCTGGAGGGGTGCAGAGCGGAGCGGAGCGCAGCGGCGCCCCGTAAGGGTAGGATTTGACGATGGATTAACCTCCTTTTCGAATGCACACCCCTAAAATTGGAAACGTAATAGTTTACTGCCCCATACCGCAACTACACTTTTTAATGCTATTTCGAGGTTCTCTCACATCCCGGTTGCATTTATCCCGGTTTTCTTGATCTGTCGCGCTTCAAGTATGTTTAGCCTAGTAACCAGAGTCAAATCCGCCCTGGAGGGGTGCAGAGCGGAGCGGAGCGCAGCGGCGCCCCGTAAGGGTAGGATTTGACGATGGATTACCCTCCTTTTCGAATGCACACCCCTAAAATTTGAAACGTAATAGTTTACTGCCTCATACCGCAACTATACTTTTTAATGCTATTTCGAGGTTCTCTCACATCCCGGTTGCATTTATCCCGGTTTTCTTGATCTGTCGCGCTTCAAGTATGTTTAGCCTAGTAACCAGAGTCAAATCCGCCCTGGAGGGGTGCAGAGCGGAGCGGAGCGCAGCGGCGCCCCGTAAGGGTAGGATTTGACGATGGATCACCCTCCTTTTCGAATGCACACCCCTAAAATTGGAAGGCAAAAAAAATTTAATTTTTTCACTTTTTTGGCAATACACGAGAATTTCAAAGAAAAATTCAAATCGGAGAGAAAAAATTTCACTCCATTTGAAATTTTTTGGATTATCGCAACATTTTAAGTTGGTAATAAATTTTTACTATATAAATGAAACAGCCTCATATTGTGAGTGGGTTTGAAATCCCAAAAAAAATTCCCATAGGTTAGGTTACATTTTGTTCTTCTTCTAAAACTATTAATTTTATTATAAAATTTTATAATAAAATTTTAATTGTAACTTTTGATTTATATTTTTTAATTAACGACGGCGAAATGGGCGACGGCGAAACGGGCGACGGCGAAACGGCGACGGCGAAACGGCGACGGCGAAACGGCGACGGCGAAACGGCGACGGCGAAACGGCGACGGCGAAACGGCGACGGCGAAACGGCGACGGCGAAACGGCGACGGCGAAACGGCGACGGCGAAACGGCGACGGCGAAACGGCGACGGCGAAACGGCGACGGCGAAACGGCGACGGCGAAGCGTCCTAGACCGTACTCAACAACGATTGATGGACACAATTTTTGGACCCCTTCTGGGCGAAAAAATATTTGTTTATTTGGATGACATTATTGTCGTTTCTCGTACTTTCAAAGAGCATTTAGAATTACTCGAGCAGGTCTACGACAGGTTACTGGAGGCTAATTTAACTATCAATTTGGATAAGTGTGAGTTCTGCAGGTCCAGTTTGACTTATCTTGGACATGTCATTGATAAGAACGGACTACACACTGATCCAGCAAAAACTCAAGCCATAACTGACTTTCCTAAACCTACGAATACTACAGGTATAAAGCGATTTCTGGGAATGATCGGCTGGTATAGACGATTTATACCGAATTTTTCATCCTTGTCTGCGCCTATTACCGAGTTAATCAAGGGTCGTGGTAAACGTCAGACTGTCGTATGGAATCAAAACGCTACTGAGTCTTTTGAAAATTTGAAGAAACAGTTAGTTTCTGCCCCTATTTTAGCAAGTCCTGACTTCAGTAAACGTTTTTTCATACAGTGCGACGCGTCAAATTATGGCCTGGGCTGTATTTTAAGCCAGGGAGAAGGTGAAGAGGAGCGCGCTATTGCATATGCATCTAGGACGTTGAATAAAGCTGAACGTAACTATTCGGTCACTGAACGTGAATGCCTAGCGGTTATTTTTGGTATAGAGAAATTCAGGCCTTATGTTGAAGGTACCGAATTTACAGTGATCACAGATCACTATAGTCTTTTGTGGTTGCTTTCTATGAAAGATCCAGTAAATAGATTAGCCCGCTGGAGTGTTCGCTTATCACAGTATTCTTTTAAGATCCAGCATCGGAAAGGAAATCTGAACGTCGTTCCTGACGCGTTGTCTCGTGCACCCTTAGAAATCTCGTCTTTGGAATTGTCCGAGAATGACCTCGATCCGTGGTATCGTCGCATGTTGACTCGAGTCACTAAAGCACCAGCTGATTATCCCGATTGGAGGATAGAATCAGGGCGTTTGTACAAACTCATACCAAACTTCCATAATGTTGTTTCTAATTTAGTAGAATGGAAGCAGTTAGTTCCTAAGTCGCGTCGGATTGACATTTTCAAAGAATGTCATGATGATCCGACTTCTGCTCATTTGGGGACGCTTAAAACTTTTAATAAAATCATAGAGTTGTACTATTGGCCCAGGATGCGTGCGGACGTGGCGAAGTATGTGCGGCGGTGCCCGGTTTGTTTGTCATCCAAAGCTTGCCAAGGCGGACGGTTTGGTTTAATGGGTCGAGAAAAGAAAGTGCGTTTCCCTTTCCAATGTATTTCAGTTGACTTAATGGGACCGTTTCCCAGATCTGCGAAAGGTAACACCATGTTGCTAGTGGTTTGCGACTGGTTCACTAAATTTGTTTTAGTGCAACCGCTACGTAGAGCTACTACCAAAGCCATTTGCGATTTTCTCGAAAATCATGTTTTTCTCCTTTTTGGCACTCCGCAGATTTGTCATGTCGATAATGGTCCACAATTTACCAGTAACGAATTTCGGAAACTCATGAGTGATTATAACGTCAACCATTTATTTTATAATGCATTATACCATCCCCAAGTTAATTTTGTTGAGCGAGTTAATCGAGTCGTCGGTACCGCTATGCGATCATATGTTAAAGAAGATCATAAGACTTGGGATGTAGAAATACATAAAATTGCTCATGCGATCCGATCTGCCACTCACGAGGTGACAGGGTTTACTCCGTCTTTTCTTAATCTCGGGCGTACCGTACCCGCTAAGGGAGATTATTATGGTCGTATAATGGATTTGAGGGAAGAGGAATTAACTTTAGAGAATCGTGAACGGGTGGCTGGGGAAATGAACCGGTTAGATAAACTTTTTGTAGATGTAAAGAAGCGATTACACGACGCTTACCAACGCAATTCTACTCATTATAATTTTAGGAAGCGTAGTATTCAGTTTAAGAAAGGAGACGTAGTTTGGCGTCGAAATTTTGCATTGTCGAATGCCAGTAAACATTTTAGTAGTAAACTGGCTCCTAAATATTTGAGAAGTCGTGTAAAGGAAGTAACTGGTCCATTAACCTATCGTCTCGTGAACGAACGCGGTAAAGAAGTTGGAGTATTTCACGTTAAAGATTTAAAACCCCATCCTTCGGTTTCCGATTTAGTGGAACCTGAAGATCAGGTTGAGAGATGTCGTGGAGGGTGAGCGAAACCTTATTTTAGTCCATAAGTCATACCATCTGACTTATCCTTTCCTTGGGGTCAATCAGTCCCGACCCACTTTCTTTTGTTCCGTATTGGCGATTATGGGGGCTGGCGGATTTCTTTTCTTGTGCAGGAATCAGGGGGGCTTTTCGGTTTTCTGTCTGCGGGGTTTGACTGCACCTGTTCGTTTTGCTTCGGGAAAGCGTTCTTTACACTGTGCGCAGTGGGGTCGGTCAACCTTTAGTTGGCAGGCGGTCGATTAGTCTCTCCCTGTGTGAGATTGGAAAGGTCGTTGGCCGTATTTTCGTCGAAACGAAGTTAAATTCAATGTCCCCAACAATGATCGTGAGTTTGAAGGCGACTCGCGTGAGTTCTTTACGGTCTTCAATGACATACTGTCATTCCACGGGCACCTTTATCTTCCCATCCTCAAAAATAGTCCAGTGTCCATGGCCTTCGCCATTCTTTGATATGGGTTTGTTGACTGGCGGTCCACGACGCGTTTTTATGATCCATACGCGAGGACGAGTCATCGCGTGTATCATTGAGTTGTGGACGCCTTGGCCACTTGGATCGTTTATCCTTCCCCATAACCCAATAATCCAATTACCTCATTACCTATTCCTATCTACCTTCCTTTCTTAAGTCACATTGGGTTCCTAAATAATTCCAAGGGGGGGTTCAGGGGTTTATTTTTTTCATCCTGGTTTTTTAATTATAACGGCTGTGAACGTTAACATCTCAAGTTCATAGTCGTACCATCTGAGATTTTCTCACACTTCTTTGAAGTCGTGATGATGCAATATTGGAAGCCCTTTGTTGGTCAAAAGTTGACCAAATGCCAATTAGTTTGGAAATTTTTTATTTTAGTTCATTTAAAACGTTTCTATGCCCACAGGACTTTGAGTGCCTTTGTCTGAAACAAACCTTACTGCTGGGTGAATGTTCTTTTTTCACTTTCGAGCCGTGCAATGGGTCCCATGAGGTCCATTTGTTTGTACGGTTGGTTTTAGACCACCGTTACATATTTTGTTTTTTGTGGATACAGATCCTATGTGGTGCTGTACCAAACCATTTGAGAATTCCAGTGCATGTCGATAGCCAGGGATGGTCTCAACATTTATTTTTGTTGACTTTTTGAAGCGTTACGCGCTCTGTCAAACGGGTTAACGCTTTAAGCAGATTTGAATAGCAACGTTGCGATTACTGTTCAGATAACCCATTTTGTTATTTTTTTCTTTAGTTAATTTATGAATCAATTGAAGGATTCAAACTTTTAGTTTATTTCCAATATTGTAGAAGAGCGTCTTCAACGTCTTAGTTAGCATAGTACAATTGAGTGCATAGTATTCAACAGCGACTATCATGTTCACGGCATGAAATGATGTTGGGAGAGGGCAATGTAACGAATTTTTACATCCGTTACGGATAATAACTTTAACTTTTGTAACATCGTGTACATAAGATTTTGTAAACGACCGTTATTTCGTTCAATTTTCCGTGACCGCTCGGTGAAGCAGCCATCTTGCCTTTTTGCATTTGATCAAGTGGTTGAGTCGAATTTTTGTTCCGACTAATTTTACTAATTAGACGATTAGTTAATTGAATTGCTCATTTAAATTGGTGGATGGATGTTTTGCGCGACTGCGGATTTATTTAAAACATCAATTTCATTATTTCCGTAAGTAACTTGTTGAAATAACTTCCTTTAAGTAATTTGGTTTCATTAAATTTTAGAGTACATGTGTCTGATTAAAGAACACATTCGCAAAGGGCTGTTTAAAAACTGTAGTTTTATAAATCGAATGACAAGGTTACATTGTAAAACCAACGATTTATTCTTGCTGATGTCAACTCAAGTCAAGTCATTTTATGGAATATTGATAATAAATTACACACTGGAAAACGACAACTTCAGGAGTAATATTAAATTTTTGAGGTTCTATTTAACCAACGAATTTTATGGTGTTCCCGACCTAATCAATTGCAGCTGCTTCCGTATTATCAGTGCAGCCGATTACAAGACGTATTTCAATTCATCTCTGGTGCTACAGAAGTCAAATTTGGAGTCCGCTTCATTGTCACGAGCGAGTATTATGTATTTGTTTAATTCTACCAAGGTACCTTTGGGGTGAGTCACAATTTTGTAAGACTTATAAATTTGTTTCTGTACATTTAACTACACCATTTTATTATTATTTACGTATCAGCTCGCTGATTTTATATGAATTGTGGTTGCATGATACTGCCACAGCTGTTGTACAGTAATTTCAACGAATATAATTTGTTTACCATTATTTTTTTGCATTCTTTATTTCTATTGCATCATTTGAACTTACAACCCATGACTCTAGCTCCCGCTAAATACGAGTTGGTTTAAACGTCCATCAGGGTTACTGCCGACAGCAAATTTTACTGTCATTTTTTTGGCAGATGTTATTTTGACACCTTGTAATACCCAAAGATCTCATTAGTCTTCGGAACTTACAAGGGTGGAAAAATTTACACCTTTCGATTCAACCCTCATAGGTCTACAGACATCCGTATGAATGATTTGTAACGGTTCACATTTTCTTTCGGACACCTTTGGAAAAACACTTCTTGTCATTTTTCCTTCATAACAAACGTCACATTTGAAGTCGAAGTTTTTCAAGTCATGGTCAATTTTTAGGCCTTTGATTGTACCTTGTTTGGCGCTTTCGAAAAGATCTTGAAAATTGAGATGACCAAGACGTCTGTGCCACAACTTTGCAACTTCCGACGATGTATGATTTTTAATGTTAATTTCATTTCGTTTTTCCGAATTTACGACGTTATTTGAGACGTTTTCTACGCGGTTTTGTACTCGCGTGTAGTACAAGTCACCGACGCGATCAGCTGTTAACGCAATAGGGTTATTGCATGAATTTCTAAGTATTTTTTTTATAAAGTTCAAGTATTGTTCAACAGTACTGTATAGATCAAAAGTCTAAGAAGACTTTGGTTTTCCGTAAAAAAATTATTAAAAAAGTATTAAAATAAAAATGAGTTCAAACAAACAGATTAAAAAGTGCTTATAAAAATGTGCACAATAGGAAGATTATCCGAACTAGCTTTTACAAAATTTGAATCCAAAGAAGCCATTTTTAATAAAATAATTACTTAGAACAATAACCAATAACCTTAAATTAAAAAGCTGTCAAACGTTTCAAAATTTTTTCAACTGTCAATGAAGTAAATATTAAATAATTCAACGTTGCCAAATAGATCAGAAAATTATTCGGCAAAACGCGTGAGACGTGAGAGGGGCCGTCGGCAAACCGAACGTATTTTGAATTTTAAATTCGATTTTCACGTTCAAAGACACTTTTTAAAAAATTTTTGTTTCTTGTTATAAGTTTATCTTTCTATGTTTTACAAGGAATAATAAGCGTCATCGCTAAATTCGATATCGTGCAACAACCCCATTCTGCCATCCGGACCGAAAATTAACGCGGAGTCTTTCTTAAATAGCACTTCACAGCCGTTATTCGTTATTTTACCAACTGACATTAAGTTTGTACGTAGATCCGGTACGTGCAAAGTGTCTTTTAGTTTAATGTCTGTCGATTCACCTCGTATGTTTGCGGTTAATCCGACTGTACCAATACCGACTATTTTTGTTGACGAATTGTTCGCGAGATTTAAATTTTTACAGTTCGAGCCACCAAGTGTCAAAAAATTCTTTGGGTCATTACACAAATGTGAAGTCGCGCCTGAGTCGAGGCACCAATTAGTTCTACAATATCGCGTTCCGACCTGATACGATGCTTCTGACGAAAGCACTAATTCAGAGTACTATTGTTTTTACATTCAGCTGCTTTGTGTCCCACGTTATTGCACTTATGACACTTGTATTTAAATGTTTCAACGCTTCTATTCAATTCTTTATTTTTGGGAAACCACAATTTAGTTCTTTTGTCCACCAACATGGCGTTTTGAACTAATACGCGCTCGTCGCTTTTTCTAGATTCACTTTCATCGACTATTTTTATTTTTAACGCTTCAGGGGTTAGTAATTCGTCCATTGTTTCAATTGCACATCTAAAGTTTTCAAAACTTGTTGGCAAACTGTATAATAGCATAATGGAGAGCAAATCCGAATTTATTTCAACTTCCATTTCACTTAGTTTGTCAACTGTGTTGAAAAACTTGTTGAGGTGTTCGCGTATTTCTTCGTTTTCGTCCATACGGTGTAGCACCAATTCATTTAACATGGTAGCCTTTCTCGCTGGTCGCTTTGATTGAAACGTAGATTCCAGCTTAAGCCATATGTCACGCGACGTGTTACAATTTTTAATTTGTTTTAATTCTTTCGGACTTATCGACAATATAACTTCTGACTTTGCTTTACTGTCCACTTTTGTCCATTTTTCCAATTCATTTTGCGAATTGGCGTCGCTTTCGATCACTACAGGTTTCTTTTTGGTTCCACTTACATACGGCCAAAAGTCGTTTCGAACAAGTAACGCTTCCATTTGTATTTTCCATGTGTCGTAGTTTTCACAATTGTGACGGATTGTTGAAATTTTTGAAATCCATCTATCCGCGCCGAGGTGGGGATTTGTTCAAGACTGCGCAAGGATAGTCTTGGGTGAACGATTGAACAAGCAAGACGCTTGCTGTGTAAGTTTTTGAAGCAAGATAAGGGGTGTGAATTTTTCACATACCAAGGTCGATTTGTATTTCTACTGTGGAGCGAACATGGACTCCTGGATTACGTGATTGGCGGGTATGGGGCGAGGATATGGCTACCGGAACAATTTTTGTTCGCGCAGACTCGTTGGAGATCTGACGTATCTTCGTTGCTGACGCTTCTTGGTCGGATCTGCTGTCCATACTGCTTTTGAAGGTGTTGGTATTCCGTCGGAGCGGTGAGTAACATTTTTGTTATGAGATTGCTTCACGGTGGTTTATGTTGATCGACTTTGCACACTTTTCTCCGTCTACCTGGAGTTTGCTTTGTTTGAAATCACCCTTGGCTGATTTTTTTTTTATTATTATGTTTTAACATTTTGGGTTCTCTTTTTGTCTTGCATTTTTAATTGCAGAGTGTTGCCAAGATTACAATTGATTTGCAGGATTTTAATTGCTGCATCGAAGTGATTGAAGGCAATCTAATCTCTTTTACGTTCGCAAGTGTGGAAATAGATTAATGTTTGAATTTTTGTGTTAACAACTTATTTATTATATTAATTATATTATAATGTTTTATTTATTGAATTTGAACGACGTCTTATTTCCACTAGGTAACATCGAACAGCGTTTGGTGATATGCAATGGCATGAGAATTCCGAATTGGTCGACTTAAGTGCAAATCTCGTATTTGAAATTTTATGTTCGATATTTTTTTTGTGTTTATTTTTGTTTTTTTGTTTCTTTTTTTGTAGTCAGCGATGTGCGACCAATGTACAGGGTGTTGCATTTCATCGAGGTCGCTACCGTTTGATTTTATCGTTGGAAGTTCGATTGTGGTTCCACCGCTTGTGGGATTTTTATATGACCACTCGAACGTTCCGTTGATTGATTTTGGGGAGTGATTCTTGGTGGCAATGTTGTTGCCACTGTACTGGTTCTGGTCGGCTAATGCACTTTACATCCGACATCGCTTATCTCATCGCCTTCCGACAACGAACATCTTATTGTTGATTTTATTTTTGTGTGTTAGCAAAGCTGTTTCCTTGATTTTCTCCGGGGCGTTCATTTGACACGACCCACGGCCTGCCGCCGCTATTAACGAGCTGGTTTATACCTAACATCAGGGCCCCACGCAAATAAAAAGTAGAATTTATTTTCTGCGTGGACATTATCTGTTCCGAGCTATCTTCTCATTAGAGATAGTGAGGACAGATTTTGTTTCACAATTAAGTAATTCGATTCTCGCTGTAATCGCATTCATCTTGATTTCGATTCGATTTGCACAACACACGAAAACTTAATTTTTGTTTTAACACACTTGTAATTCGCGAATTTTGTTTAATGTTAATAATGTTTGTTTCATTTTGAATTTCACAGTACACGTGTATTTTTATTTTGTTCACAAAAATATACTGGTCCATAACCTATTAGCAGATACGATGCAATCGCAGTGAAAATAAAAACACTCGTTCAAACACAATCGTTTATTAACTTAATTACAATGCAATACATAAAGGATTCAACGTAACGGTAACAAGCTTAAGTCGCCATTGTTCATCGCTGTACTTCTCTTCGACTTGTTGGTCATGTCTCGAACGACTTCCGTTCACATCGCTACTCATCATAGATGGCGTAGCCATACACTTTCTAACACTTTTAATAGTAGTATAAATATTCGCAACTTTAAAGTGCCTAAAAGATTTTTGTTTTTCTATAAAATTGCATAAAATTTATGTGGTACATAAAACAAACTATACTCTTTCAGATACTATAAACTATTTATTATTTTTTTGGCAAATTTTTGCTGAAAATCGGTTTATATAAACCCATTTTTTCATATTTTATTTTCAAAAATTGGAAACAGGCATATATAATTTGATTGAAAGATATTTCCGCAAATATTATTTATTTATGATTGCTACTTTATCGTCCATAACCTTTAATTATAAAACTATTTTTCTCGGGAATTTGGACAATGGTTAAATAAAACCCTCAACTAATCATCGACGGCGACGTTTCGAACTTTTATTTTGTTCTTCCTCAGGACTACAAAAGAATATTTAAAGCCTCTGGCATTATAACAAAACATATCTCACCTCTAGTCTGGGTAAACCGGTTAAAAATCTTACAATCGACAATAGTTTCATCACAACAGCAACAATTTAGTAAAAAACTCATGTATCAATATAATACAATCCTTAGTCAACATTATTTTCTTACAAATTCGCAAAATACACTGTATATGTCATAATCTAAAAGTTTTCAAACATTAAAAATACTTAGACACATAAAGATAACAAAATTTCCGACAGATAGCCAATCTCACGCCGCGTATCACCCAAAACACATCCACAGTTATCAGGCCGTTGATATCTGACTAAACACCTGTGGGGACTACCTATTGTTTATAATATCTCCATAAATAAGACTTAGTTTTTGTGTATCCTCTCTAAAATTTATGCTTTGTTTTTTCGCTATAATGTGGAACATTTTGCTGATGTTTCTTTTTAGGGTGTTAGTTTCTCTATCCAATATTGTGCAATTCTCAAAGTCAAATGTACGTCCTGTGTCTACATGATATTGTACCAATGCTGTAGTCCCCCATCCATTCTCTTTTTCATCTTTTTCATTTGTATTAATGATTCTTTTTTTCCTACAATCACTTTCGTGTTGTTTTAATCTCCTTTTTAAACACTGTTTAGTTTGTCCAATATATGAATCTGGGCAATTGTTAAGTACACTGGATTTAATAAACTAGTTCAGATTTTTCTTTTTTCAATGTAGGATCCTTCAGCGGTGTAAGTAACCCCCTGTAGTCCTTCAAATTGTATGGTGCTAGGGTGCAAACAGGTTTAAGTAACGTGGCTAGCTTCTCTGTTAGTTCCCTTATATGTATAATATGGAAACTTATAATATTTTGTTTCTCCTCTCTCTTCTCTTATCATTGTTGTTCCATCCTGCACGTTTTCCTTCCGTTTACTTCTCTTTATAAATTTCTCCACCAACCAAACTGGGTAATCTTTCTCGTATAGGAGACTCTTTATTCGTTTTAAATTTTCATTCCGGAAGATTGGATGGCTGATTGATTCTGCCCTCTTTATCAGCCCTATTACCAGTGCATTTTTATGTTTGAGGTGGTGATACGACGTATAGCTAACCATTAGAAATTTTTTAAATGAAAAAAACTTGCATATAATTTTTAAAACAAGGTTTGAGTTAAAATAAAAAAATAAAATAAAGTTAAAAAAAGTAATTTTGGCAATTGCTATTATTTGCGCCGTCATTTTCTGGTCGGGTTTACGTGATTTTCAGATTTTTATCTTTACGCACTATTGACTATTGAATTTTAAAACAGGACAGTTTAAAAACTGCCGATACTGCCACTTACTGGCCAATACTGCCACTCAGGCCCGTAGTGAGGATTTCATTTGGGGGGGGGATTTCACTTGTAAAGGGGGTTCCCCTTCTTATTACAAATTTTTTAAGTTTTATTTATTTTTATATTAAAGTACTACTTTATTACAAATATTTTAAAAGTAAAATTTTCGGGGGTTCCCCTTCCGGGAATTTTTATTGTCGCGATAAGGGTTGATTATCGTGTTCTAATAGGGATGTAGTCAGATGGATTGATTTTTTAACGGTGACGTAGCGTAATTAATAAGTCCATTTTATTTTAATGTTATATATTGTAACACACTAATATCGTAAATAATTTATACACATATTTACATATATCTTAAAATTACTATTTACACTAACCTGACAATTATAGCTACTAGGGTGGCGTCGCATCCGTACAGTACAGTCGTTCAAGAGGTCATTTTGAAGTAATCCTTTATGAACTTGTAACTTTGAACAGACATTAACACTCGCAGTGTCTTACTTTACCACACGCGTATTCCGGGCCGCAACTGCCCCTTGAGCTCTACGTTCCTATATTTAATACCTCTGTTACCACCTAGCTACTCTGTACGGATTTCAACCTTCCCCCAATATTTTGTCAATTCTGCGTTTCCCAGGAACTGTATTACAACTAAGCGATTCCCAGGAACTGTATCTCAACTCATCACTTTCCACACCTAGCTAGACGCTCTCGTATTGTGATATCATTTCTTATCCAGCATCCTGTCGTGTTTCTGAACTTTTAATAAAATATAATATTTCTTTAATTTGCGAGGTTGTCACGTTTCCTGATTTCAATATTTAATAATTTTTGTTTTTTGAATTTTCAATTGTGACATTATTACAAAATTTTTTTTTGAATATTGTATTTTTCTTCATTTAAAACAAACAAAAAAAAACTTTTTCCAAAATATACCTATTTTATTTTCGAAATTCAAATGTTTTACTTTTAAAATTTTTGTTTCTTTTGAACACTTCGGGGGGGGAGGGGCACGTACACCCCCTGGCTACGGGCCTGCTGCCACTTACTGCCTAATATTGCCACTTACTGCCGAATACTGCCACTTACTACCTATACTGCCACTTACTGCTTCTCAAGTGTACACTATATACTGCCACAGTGATGTGGCAAAATTAAAAATTTTCTTTAGGCTTATATTTGAGTGGACCTGCGATCGAATTGCAAATTATCTGAAATATTTGACCTATAAAACATATAACTCGATCGTAAATTCTCACAAAAAATGCAAATTGTAACATTACATATAAATTTAAAAATATCTGTAAAATTTCAAATTTATTACTAAACTATCTGGCACGGGCGGCCTTCGGCCGCCTTTAGCCATCTAGACCCATAATAGATCCGTGACGGCTATAGTTGTTCGGCCTTCGGCCTCACAGGGCGGACCATAATAGATCCGTGAAGGCCATAGTTGTTCGGCCTTCGGCCTCACAGGATGGACCATAATAGATCCGTGAAGGCCATAGTTGTTCGGCCTTCGGCCTCACAGGGGGAGGACCATAATAGAACCATGAAGGCCATATTTGCCTCACAGGGCGGACCATAATAGATCCGTGAAGGCCATAGTTGTTCGGCCTTCGACCTCACAGGGCGGACGAGAATAGATCCGTGAAGGCCATAATTGTTCGGCCATCGGCCTTACAGGGGGAAGACCATAATAGATCCGTGAAGGCCATAGTTGTTCGGCTTTCGGCCTCACAGGGCGGACCTTAATAGATCCGTGAAGGCTATAGTTGTCCGGCCTTCGGCCTCACAGAGGGAGGACCATAATAGATCCGCGAAGGACATAGTTGTTCGGCCTCACAGGGAGGACCATAATAGATTATATTTATATGCCTTCGGCTGCTTTGACTGCTAGTCCGTGATTGCCAGTGGTTATTATAGTATTATGCCAACCAACCACTTTCCGTACATATAGGGTGGGATAACTGATCGCTTTTAAAAAATACAACCACTTTCCGTACACTACATGGTGGGATAACTGATCGCTTTCTACCTGGCAAACGAAGGGTTTACCAGGTATCCGTATAGGGTGATTCAATAAAAAATCGAAAAACGCGAATAACTTTGTTCCCCGCGCGAATTTTTCTCCATTTATGCACGAATAGTTGCGCCTGGACTTACAGAATAACTGTGCAAAATTTGGTTGAGATCGGTCAAAGGGTCTAGGAACGTATAGGGAACTAGTGACAAGCAACACGGCACCTAGCGGAATATTGGCGAACTTAGTTAAATGACTAGCTCTTATATATATTTAGATAGTTCAGCCCAAGTTGTTTTTTATTTTACAAAGAGTCTCATTGCTTACCAAAAGTTAGAGCAGAGCATTTTGGTTAAAAGATTCTGAAGTAGTTTAAACAAGCAGATGGGGACATAACAATATTTAACGCAAAACCCCAGCAATATATCGCTGTTCAAAATAAAATATTAATTGTACGCACCCTGGTGGCTGTAATATCAATTAAATATGTGGTCATAAAAAGCATTGTTATTGTTTTCATTGGATTTTATACGGTAGAGATTATTGTTTGTCCTGGCGAAATAATATTAATATTATGTAAGTATAACAAATTTTTTAATGTGTTTTCATGCTGTACGTCACTATATTCAAAAGTTAACCTTGCAATTTTTCTTGTGTTGTGTATTATACACGTGTAATGAATTCGAGGTTAAATTACTTAAAATTAATTATTTATTACTTAGTTTTTTGTTTAACCGTGTTTGTTATGTTGCAGTTTTAAGTTATGAATGCCAAAGGAAAACCGTGTAAGACAAGTTGTTGAAGTTATTGATAGGAGGAAGCGTGGATTTTAAAATTAAAAATGGGCAAGAAGGTTACACATCATATATGAAAGTATGCTTTTTACACTTCACATCAGAAGATTATTATTATGCAGGTAAGGAAGAAATTAACGTTTTAAAGACGAGAAGTTATTACTGTTCCTGATTTTAGAATGGGTTGGTCATCGACGATTATTATCAAATGCCGTTCCTTCACAAAATCTGCCTAGCAGAAGGACTTCTTGAAACGGCTGATATTCAGTTTTCTTTTACCTGTGATCGGTCAACGCAAGTAAAAAGTGGCGTACAAAATTATTTCGTTCAATAAGTAGTAACTTTGTGTTTTTAGGTTAGTTTATTAACAGATTTTGAATTGTTTTCATTTTTAATAATTCTTCCTCTTTGCAGAGGAGTCGTGGTCTTAATTAGAGATGTCAAATTATAAAGGTAATTGTTACTTAGTTCTATACTGCAGCTACATGTCTTCATTGCTCGAAAATATTTGTCCTTCCATTTAATGGAAGTAAAGATAACCATCATAAATTATTACGACATCCTGAGAATTCTTACTTTAATAATTGAATTTGATAACGTAGTTGCGAGTTTTAACGAAGATGTAAGGTGAGCATTTAAACAAGTAGTTGGTCTCTCATACACACAGAAAATAAAGGAAAGATCATTCTTTAACGATTTTATTACAATAAGCGACAAAACGAAGTTCTAAGTAAAATTATACAAAAATAATGGTCGAACACATAATTGGGACATAAATTATTGTGAAGTGAAATACTTAATAAAAGTTTTACATAACATGTTTTTAGTTTTATTAATAAAATAATTATTATAGTTCATCCTATGAAAAACTGCTCCTATTATTAGCTGCTATTATTGATGAATTACCAAAGCTCGCCACAAGAGGCTAGGAGTCGTAATTTGAAGATCACCCTGCAAACGACATTAAAAAATGTCAAGATATAATTTAACTCTAAAAAATTCATTTTAAAAAAGGTTAATTGTGTCTTCTCTGCTTTTTACTTCCCTATAAGGAAGTATTGTAATCATGAAAAAATTCGATGTCGATATTTTAACGGAAATATCCGTTTTGAGCATTTCTGAATCCGTTTTGACTACTTTCGCAATGATGTCTGTATGTATGTATGTATGTATGTATGTATGTCTGTATGTATGTATGGATGTATGTAACGCATAATGTCTGTAAGTTCTGTATCTCTGGAACGAATTGTTATATAGTAACCAAATTTCATATTTAACACTTTAATCGGTATACAAAGGCACCATTTGATTTTGGAGGAAATCCTTAAACCGGAAGTAGCACTTCACTTGAAGGACGAAATGGTTTTTCTTAAATATCTCAGGAACGAATTGTTATCTAGTAACCAAATTTCATATTTAATACTTTAATCAGTATACTAAAGCACCATTTGATTTTGGAGGAAATCCCTAAACCGGAAGTAGCACTTTACTTGAAGGACGAAATGGTTTTTCTTCAATATCTCAGGAACAAATTGTTATATAGTAATCAAATTTCATATTTAACACTTTAATCGGTATACAAAGGCACCATTTGATTTTGGAGGAAATCCTTAAACCGGAAGTAGCACTTCACTTGAAGGACGAAATGGTTTTTCTTAAATATCTCAGGAATGAATTGTTATCTAGTAACCAAATTTCATATTTAACACTTTAATCAGTAGATATACTAAAGCACCATGTGATTTTGGAGGAAATCCCTAAACCGGAAGTAGCACTTTACTTGAAGGACTAAATTTAATAATTTAATTAAATAATAAAATAAAATTTAAATAATATTTCTGCGAATCTTTAGATGAACGATAAAGGAATGATTCCTTATAGGGAAGTCATGTGCTGGCCACATCAGATTTTTTTGATTAGGAAAATACGTTTGTTTGTCCATTTTTTTTTCTTTTGGAGCAATTACCTTCTGAATGTCTTTTTAAAACTGGAAGTATCTCACTTATAGCTTTGGTTATACTTACTTATAACTTTAATACCAACACCGCTAAACCCATATTTAAAACATTACAACCATTACCCATAAATTGTACAATACCCCCTCACAAAATAAAATCAAAAACCAAGCAAAAATTAATGTACCAATAATTACCTATTTTTTTATATAAAAATGCATAGTTTTTACCACCTGAATTCCATTCTTCCACTTTTATCGATACAGCAACAATGTCATCAGGGTCTCTTCTATTTTCAATGTTGAATGTTGTAGCTACGTTTGTCAAGTCTTGACGATTCAAAAAATTAATTCTTTTTAATGCTTTCCCCTTCACTTCTCTTTTATCTTTTATGATTATTTCTTTTGACACGCCAGCTTTTAACTTATCGCATAGTTCTTCTTTTTGTGCCTTTGTTAAACGTTGACTTCTAAAATCATCTTCTTTATGTCCAGCATGTGTTTTAACAAAATTTACTACAACTTGACCTAGAAATTATAACAAATGAAAAGGAATATAATATATAATGTGATTTCTGTGCACAAGTATATACTCACAAATATCACAACTAAATGGTTTCTCGCCAGTATGAGTTTTTAAATGATTTTGTAAGGTTGATTTATGTGCACAAGTATACTCACAAATATCACAACTAAATGCTTTCTCGCCGGTATGGGTTCTTAAATGTGTTCGTAAGTTTGATTTATATTGTTATGAACCGAGTCTTTTAAAAGAGCCACACGTTGGGCTGTCAAAAAGTGCTGTGTGGTCGTAGCCTTACGTTGGGCTAGCCAAAAAGTGCTGTGTGATAACCCTCGCTAATGGGGTTACACGTTTTATTGTTGATGTTTGTACGAGTGTACAGAAATGTACCCCGTCAATGGAAATGTATGTGAAATTTAGTAAATACAAATAAATGGAAATAATATGCCTCGGCTTAGCTGGTTCGTAGTGCATGTGTCTTACCTTGTACAGGGTGAGTTCGTTCCGTGACCAATACTGTAAATAAATTTATGGGCGCGGAACAGGTCAAAATAAATATCCTTCGTTACAAAAATAATAATGTTTTTATTGAGCACAAAAATGTAATTAAAGGTTTTGTTATATTAAAAAGTTCTATTATTAAATCTAATTATCAAAATTCTGAACGTTAAATAAAGAAAAACACGTGTCGTATGGTGTCCGAAAATTTCACTTAGTTATTTTAAAATTGTACTTAATGTGCACGTTACCTTAGAAAAATACAGAAATCTTTTAGTTACTTGTACTTGATATGGTACAATTGCGCACCAAAGTTCACTCTATGGGTTTATTACCATGAAAAGGTTCCCAGTTGCAGTTTGTTGACCTCGTTTTGTGTCGATTTTTAATTCTTCATAAATATTCCCAATCCTTTACGTTTTTCAACTTATTTTTAGTTTTACGTAGGTAAGTAATTAATTTGCTGATTTTTACACTGGTATTTTATACCTTCACCAATTATTTTCACTATAAAATTAATTTTTATTAGGACGATCAAAACTCGCCACCATTACGTGTGAAATCTAACACAAGGACCTCTTCGATTGTTTTTAATTTTTCTATCTCGAAATTCATCGCAATCTCGATGTTTGCGTAGACGCATTTTATTGGTTGATCGGAAAATCAATATTATTGAAAGTTTCACAGTACAGGTATGGATTAAGCCAATTGTGACTCCTTGAAATTTTATAAGTAAAATTTTTATATTTTCAGATTGGATTGACTTCTTCCTAAGTGCTTCGTGGTTGAATAAATAAAGATGCTGGACATGAAATTTCCATTCACCGTTCATTAACTTGTGACACGTCGAACTCACGTAAAGATTTTAAGAACTTATTTAAATTTAACGCTAACATAAATTTTTACATTAATCAATTAATTAACAAAATTCTAACTTTTGAAATACCTTTCTTATTACTAAACAATCTTTCATTTACTATAAATAAACATTTTTCAACAAAGAAAATTATTAAATGTTACATTTTAAATTTATTTTATTCAAACCTGCTTTATGTCCTTTTTTACAAATCATTTGACTTTGAACTAAATTTCTTGGTATCGGACGAAGTTTTTCTGATTACGTTGATAAGTCACATGCTTTATTAATAACAAAATTTTCCCGAATCTTAAATAACGTACTTCCATTGACGTGGTATCTCGATATCGCAATATGCACAAGTATATTCACAAATATGACAACTAAATGGTTTCTCGCCGGTATGAGTTCTTAAATGTATTTGGAAGTGTGATTTTCATTCAACGTCCGGCTGTGTTAGAGAGCGGTTGTGTTTACGAGCGTGCGATAGTGCATCCGGTGACGTGACGTGATATTAAAAATTGTGCAATATTTTTAAAATTTTAGTATAGTGTTTAATTTAATTAGCGAAATTAAGGCTAAATTACAAATAAATAAGAACAATTGCGCTAATGCAGCGCATGTGATAGACAAATTTTTGGAAGTTTGCGAAAGCAATTTTGCGAGTCCAAATGAGATGTCTAAAAAACACAAATTAAAACGAGGTAATAGTTCCCTAAGTTTACCAGGTATCAGTAAAGATACAGAAGATAAAAACATGTCGAAGAAGTCCAAGAAGGATTCAGATAGAACCAATTCTGACGAAACAATATATAACGTTGACGTCACAAACAAATTTGGTTTATTACAAAATGATGAGACAATGGAAAGTTCTGATGTAACACCAGAGTCACTTTGTGCTATTGTTCCTAATAGTATAAAGCCAAAACCAATTGTAATCACTAAATTACCAAAAAATCATATCAATTTTACAAATGTAATAAAAGGCATAGTGAAAAAGAATTTCCACTTAAAATATCTCGGTGACAAGTTAAAAATTGTTACCGAAGACATTGACGACTTCCACAAATTAAAAGAGGATCTAACAAAAAATAATACCGAATTTCATACATATAGTCTGGCCAATGAGAAAAAGTCCATGGCTGTTCTCAAAGGCGTACACCGCATGAATGAGGAGGAAGTTCTGGCAGCCTTACAATTGCAAAATGCAAAAGCGGTGAGCTGCAAACTACTCAATAAGGATAATAAAATGTATCCTAAATATAAAGTTGCGTTCGAAAACGAAATAACGTTCTCCGAAATACAGGGAATAAGATATGTGGCCAATACAAGAGTTTATTGGGAGAAGTACAGAGCCAGAAAGGGGCTTACGCAATGTTATAGATGCCAGCAGTACGGGCATGCAGCTAATAACTGCAATATTAAGATGGCTTGCCGAAATTGTGCTGGAAGTCATTTAACTCGAGACTGTACAAGTTTGGATCTCACAACCCCAAAATGCGCGAACTGCCACGGGACGCACATAGCAAGTTCGAGAGATTGCCCCGTTTTTATTAAAACTTTAAAAAAGGTAATCAGACCACCCACACCAAAGGTAATTACATCCAGAGGCTACCAAATGCATATGAAGGAGTTTCCAGAACTTCGAAAAAAACGAACAGTAGTACCCGACACTTCATATACATCGGTACTACAAAACCCACAATTTGAAACACCTGCACAGGTAATAAATACTCAAGGTCATACAAGAGGCCAAGCAAGCCAGGTTGTCCAATATCCGATAAATTATGTTGGTACATCGCGAAATAATAATCCAGTTGTAGGTATGGATAACTTGGATTCACTTTTTAGTGAAATGAAAAAGTTAGAATCGTTGTGCAACTTGGATAAAATGTTAAACGCTCTGCGCGAGTTAAATCGTGTCATGGCAAGTACCGTAGATGGTGCTGCTCGAATGTCGGCATTCATCAAATGTGCTAAAGAGTTTAATGGGTAATTACGACCACGAAACACTTAATATAATGACGTGGAACGCTACAAGCGTTGTAAACAAAATGCAAGATCTAGAACTATTTTTAGAAGAAAATAATATCCATATTGCTCTAATAACGGAAACCTGGCTACAGGCGAGCGATAAATTAAAATTTAAAAATTTTCTAGTCTTCAGGAAAGATCGATTGACAGGCAGGGCAGGTGGTGTTGCTATTTTCATTAAAAAAGGGTTGCCATACGAATCGACCGCACAACCCGACGTAACGGCTGAGGTGTTAGTACTAAAAATAAATCTAAACAGTCCTTTTTATGTTGGTGCCATGTACGTTCCACCATCCACAAATTTAACATCAACCGAGCTTGATAATATCATGAATAAGTACGATAAGATCATAGTTGGAGGAGACTTTAATTCCAAACACTCCCAATGGAACTGTAGATACGCGAATAGAAACGGCAACACTTTAAAAGGACATAACGACGTCAACAACTATCTGCTGCTATATCCACCTACACCTACCTTTAGCCCGCCGGGGTTACAACAATCTACCATAGATTTTTTTCTTGTGCAAGGAATAACGTCTTATTCCCAGCCCGAAACAATCAATGACCTCAGTTCCAATCACTGGCCTGTGTTGATGACTCTGCTTACTAACCGTATTCCGCCAAACTATGTCATACCCAATACCAACTGGCAAAAATTCAAAATAGAATGCAACAACAGAATGCGAATATCTCCAAATATCAACAGCATTCAAGATATCGACAACGAAATTGCCAAGTTCACTAAAGCAATTAATGAAGCTCATAAAGTTGCAACTAAATTTAAAGCAATTAAAAATACTTTTTATGCAGATATTGAAATTGATGATCTTAAAAGAAGACGTAATAAAGCGAGACGGAAATGGCTAGAAACGGGTCAAGTTGTATATCGGTTTGAAAAAAATCAGCTAACGGAAGAAATTCAAACACGGATTAAAACCATTCGACGCCAAGAATGGTTAAATAAAACCAGAACCCTTACCGCACAGGACAATTCATTATGGAAAGTCTATGGCGCGTTGAGAAGAAAAAATGAACCCACACCCGCATTAAGTCATGCAAATATAAAATATTATACCAACCAAGAAAAGGCAGAGGTTATTGCCAATATTTTCGAAGAGGTACACCAGGTGACAACGAATCTTACCTCTCCATTAGAGGACCAGGTAAATGCGAGCGTGAACCTACTTCAAGGTATTGACGAAACATATCAAATTAACATCACTCCTAAAAGAATACGGCGAATTATTCAGAGCCGAAAAATCAAGAAAGCTCCTGGTGGAGATGATATTACCAACAAGCACCTGAAGTACCTTCCCAAAAAGGGCATTGTACAAATATATTATATATTCAGAGCTTGCCTTAAATTGTGTTACTTTCCTACGTCGTGGAAGACTGCAAAAATGCTCGCAATTCCGAAGCCAAACAAGGACAAATCCGAAGCCAAAAACTATCGCCCGATAAGTCTACTTTCTTCCTTAAGCAAAATTTTGGAGAAAGTAATACAAGAAGAAATAGTCAACCATCTGACAAACCATAATTTAATAATAAATGAGCAGTTTGGGTTTCAAAAGGGGCACGGCACCATTCATCAGTTAGCCAGAGTAGTTGAGGATGTAGTGATGGAATCCAACAACAACAATCACACTGGAATGGTTATATTAGACTTGGAGAAGGCGTTCGACACGGTCTGGCACGAGGGCCTGATATATAAAATGATTAACTTGCGCCTTCCTGCGTCCTTGACAAGGATTGTCAAGAGCTATTTGACTGGTCGCAGTTTCAGTGTTGCGATTGGCGATTCAAGATCTGTGCAAAAATGCATACCGGCTGGTGTTCCGCAGGGCTCCATTCTTGGACCCACGCTATTTAACATTTATATAAATGATATTCCGAAGCACGAGCATACTAACATCGCATTATATGCCGACGATACAGCGATTTACTCGTCGTGCCTCAATAAAGACATTATAATTGAAAATATCAATGAACATCTTCTGTCGGTGTGCAAGTTTTTGAACGACTGGAAATTAAAATTAAATGTTGGTAAGACTGAGGCTATCATGTTTACGGGCAGCAGAATACGTCCTGCAGTCGACATTAAAATAAATGATACCGTTATCGAACTGCAGAAAGAGATAAAGTATCTAGGCTTACTCTTAGATCAACGTCTTACGTGGAAAAAAACAATAGCTGAAAGAGTCAAAAAGACCAACTACGTGCTACACCTGCTATATCCACTCATTAAGTACGACGTGTACTTACCAAAAGAGCTGAAGCTAATGCTGGTCCGTACATGTGCCAGGTCAGTCCTTACATATGGTTGCAGTATTTGGGGAAGTGCCGCAGACAGTAATATAATCACAGCTCAACGTTGCATAAATAAATTTCTTAAAATCGTGAACAATTATCCCCGCTACACTACGATTAAATTTATGCACGAGGAAAACAATTTTGAATATGTCGGAGATTTTATCAAAAAATCCACTGAAAAGTTTCTGAAAAGCTGCTCGTATCATGATAATGAACTAATTAGAAAAATTGGAGACTACGATCTAGACAAATTGAATTCAAAGAATAAGGGCAAACTTTTAAAATCAGTCTTGCTGCGAAAATATGATTTCTACAATCACTGAAGCTTCGTCGGTCTCGCTCGGTTCTTGTCATGAAGGGAAGACTAGAAGTGTTGTGATAGTGTTGTGATAGTGTTGTGATTGTGATAGTGTTGTGAAGTGATATATTTTATTTTAAATGTGTCGTTTATATAATTCCATTTCCAACTCCTATAAATGTTAACCCACCCTATCCTACATCATATTCCTGTGACCCCCTTTTATATCAATTGTGTAAAAATAATTAACAGGTTTTTGAAATTTTTATCCTGTATTTAATTTATGTATTTACTATAAAAATTATAATAACTGTACATATATAAAATATCTAACAAAGGGCTTAACCTAGTAATAGATTATGAATTGTAATTGTTACATGTCAATGTAAATATTGAAAATTGAATAAATATTATATTATTATTATTATTAAGTGTGATTTATTAACACATCACCACCGTTCAAAGGGTTTAGCATTGTACTGCTCCAAAGCTGCCTCCTTCGCAGATTTCCAGTAGGATTTTACGTCGGTGCATGAAAATTCTTCATGCTGGCCGGTGCTGGAAAAATGCTGGCCCTGAAATTATTTATTAATTTATATTTTTTATAAATGCATGCACTACACTATCTTACCTTGTACATAAAAGCAAAAATGCTGCAATATGTTTGCATCTTTGTGATTGGCCCGCTGTACAACTACATTTCATTTCAGAAATCTGAAGGTCCGGTTTATCGATACGAAACGTGCCCTGAATTTCGTGAGGTGTGTCAGAAAGATCACTCGTTTTCAAACATAATGCAAGTGTTTTTACTACTTGATCATCTGTACTGTTCACTTTACCAAACGCAATTATGTGTCTTGCATTCAACACATTTTTGCCCTCACTGCTGCAGCGCGAAAAAACATCACAATTTAGAAACCTGTAGATTTCTTTGAGCAAAAGAAACTTGCGAGTTTAAAGCCATGATAAAACCACTTATCCAACTAAACTATTTAAATCACAATATTAATATTATTCACCAGGAAAATTGCAAACGACAGCAAAGAAGTAAGGTTATAACCGAATCCTTTCATTGACGTCACGCTTGTTGTTGCATTCAGCGCCCCCATCGGTAGAATTTTATCCCTATATCGCTGTATTTAATTCGCGATTAAAATTAACAATAGGTGGTGCTGTTAAATTTTTAAAATGGCCGTCATACACGAGTAACGTGTATGACATTTCTCAACAACGGTTGACATTTCAAAAATTTATTTAAACGCTTTAATTATTTATAAATTGCAACACGTTA
Organism: Podabrus alpinus; assembly: GCA_932274525.1. Lineage (NCBI taxonomy): Eukaryota > Metazoa > Arthropoda > Insecta > Coleoptera > Cantharidae > Podabrus > Podabrus alpinus. The sequence goes on from OW026452.1 coordinate 34,875,006, forward strand.
ACATGCAACTAAAGCAAAGAAACTTATAAACAATGAGCCTCGTTTACCGTTTAGTACCCGCGTCGAGTTGTTCTCAATTCTGCCACCAAGGGTCGCATTCTTATTTGGAATCGCGAATACCCCAAAATTTGTAATTTTTACTGGAAGAGAAATATTTTAATTTGAATGAAGCGCTACTGATCGAAGTAAGATAAGTACATTGCCGAACAGTGCCATGTAAGTGAATGGACGTGGGTCAGATAATTGGTGCCTATAATTTTTTAATTCTGAGAATTATAAAAACTTAAAAACTGTAACTATAAAAACTTTATTAATACATTGAATAGCTATAAATAAAAAGTATTTATTGAAAGCGGATGGGTTATGAAGGTGGAAAAATTATTTGGAAGAGGAAATAAACTTAATTTTTGCTGAGCATCACAGAAATATGTCTATGGTTACTAGGGGTGCGCACATAATCGATTAATCGATCACCGTAATTCGAATAATCAATTATTTCATAATCGATTATGATAATTTATAATAATCGATTAATCGATTATAGAAATAATCGATTGTGAAAATAATCGATTGTGGAAATAATCGATTATGAAGATAATCGATTTTGAAAATAATCGATTGTGGAAAATAATCGATTATAGAATACTTTATTTTTTATTGGTAACAGGTTTATTCTGTATAAGCACAATATCTTGTTTTAATAAATACAACTTTTTAAACTTAAACGTAATCCCAACCCCAACAGCAATTAGAACGACCGAATTAATCGATTATTCGAATTACGGTGATCGATTAATCGATTATATGCGCACGCGCACCCTACTCATAATCGAATTATGAGTTCATAATCGATTATGAGTTCATAATCGATTATGAACTCATTACTCGATTATGAATAATCGATTATTTCAATAATCGATTAATCGAAAAAAGTCGATTATTTTTTATAATCGATAATCGATTATGAAATTTCATAATCGCGCACCCCTAATGGTTACTACATATTATGAGATTTTAAATGCGTTTGCAAATGAGATTTACGTGCACATTTATAGGCACAACTAAAACAACTAAACGGTTTATCGCCAGTATGAGTTTTTAAATGTCTTTGTAAGTATGATTTCTGTTGGTATGTAAGTTACAATGTGACTGATAGATGGCGCGACATATTTATGTCGCTAGTTATCTTTATACCAATGCTAAATATAAGGGCACCTGGTTTGTGGTTTTATTCACTCAAGTATGAGTCCACATCCAGGTTAGTGATGTAATAATTGTTTGCTTATTAAGTTGTATTGCCAATGGGCTCTTATTAAATTGTTTATGTTGTGATTGTTGTATTTATTCTCTTGTCTACTGCCAACCTTCCCAATAGGTTATGGGCCCAGTAACAATAAGAGAATAAAGTTGTTTTTGTTTGATTTAAATTTGTGCAAATTATTGCATCCAAAATTTTATAAATAAAAAATTATGGAGGCGCAATTAGCAAATTTGCAACAACAGATCGAACTGTTACAATCGCAGTTGAGGACTCGATCATCTTCAACAGTTGTAACAATGGGAGGACTGCCGCAATCAAAGCATTTGAATGGAGAAAATTATAGCGAGTGGAAGCACGCTATGAAAAATTTTCTTATCGATGCTGGTATGTGGAAGCATGTGGAATGTGCTCCCGGTACGGTGTTAGATGAAGATTTGGATCAACGAGTTCTGGCGAAGATCAATTTGTCCATTAATCCAGGAGCAGCAGCTGAAATAAAAAACGTGAAGACAGCGAAAGAAGCTTGGGGCAAATTAAATCGAATATATGAACAATCAGGTACGCTACATTTGATTGGTTTATACGCGAAACTGTTCAGAATCCGATTGGATAATTGTGATAATATGCAGGATTATATTAACAAAATGTTGTGTATTACTGATCAATTGGAAACAATTGGTGAACCGTTCAAGGATCATGTGATTGGTGGTCTGATGTTGGCGGGATTATCTGAAGAGTATCAACCGTTATTAATGGGGATTCAAGGATCAAAGCAAAGTACTACCGTAGAATTCGTGAAAAATTTGTTGTTACAACCAAGTGTTCAAAAAATTCATGCTACAACTTCAGAATCTAGTGCGTTTTACAGCAAAAAGAAATGGAATCAAGCCGACAAACCAATGGAAGCTCAAAATCGAAAAATTAAGTGTTTTAAGTGCAAAACCGAGGGTCACAAAGCTAACATTTGTCCACAGATGAAGAAGGTACAGCCAAAGAAATTTACAGCCAATAGACGATCAGAAACCACCCAGTTCATTGGCATGTGTAATGATAAGTGTGATAGAAATAGTGAATGGATTTTAGATTCTGGTGCTTCAGTTCACATATCGCCGAATGCAAACAATTTTAAGGACTACGAACATTACGATTTTTGTAATATCGAAGTTGCTAATGGTACAACGTTGAACAGTGCTGGTAAGGGTAAAGTCAAAATTGATCTTATCGGTAATAAAGAATTAATGCTCCAAGAAGTTATTCATGTACCAGGAGTTACAAGGAACTTGATTTCGGTTGGGCAAATGGTTCAACATGGGAATACGTTAGTGTTTGATAAAAGACATGGCTGCAGAATTACAAATGTGCAAATAAACATTGAAAATAAAAATGTGTTGGGTAGTGCAAGATTAGAAAAAGGTGTGTATAAACTAAACGAACCTGTTGAAACTGTGAATCTTGTGGAGTTAAAAAATACTCATGTGTTGTGGCATCGAAGATTGGGACACATAAATCGTGTAGCAATGAACTTGTTAAATAATGGTTTAGCCGAAGGCGTTAATATCAAGGATAAAAACAGTAAACCGTGTGAAATATGTGTGAAAGGGAAATTGTCAAGAACACCATTCAATAAAAATGGCGCATCTCGAGCAACGAATAAACTCGAACTAATTCATTCGGATGTCTGTGGTCCTATGAATACAAAATCGATTGGTGGTGCAAGATACTTTCTAACGTTCACCGATGACTTCTCGAGGAAAACAACAGTTTATTGCCTTAAAAATAAAAGTGAAGTAACTGAAAAGTTTTTGGAGTACAAGTCGTTTGTTGAGAATCAATGTGAAGAAAAAATTAAATGTTTACGATCTGACAATGGAACGGAATATGTCAATAAGGAACTTTTGTCCCATTTAAGAAGATTTGGAATTCAACATCAAACAAGCGTCCCATATACACCAGAGCAAAATGGGGTTGCCGAAAGGCTAAATAGGACTCTAGTCGAAAGCGCAAGATGTATGCTGACAGAAGCCAATTTAGGAAGCGAGTTTTGGGCAGAAGCGATACTAACGGCAACGTATTTAAAGAATCGGTGTCCGACAAAAAGCTTGAATCGGATGACACCTGTAGAAGCTTGGAATGGTAAGAAGCCAAACTTATCGAATTTAAGAATATTTGGTTGTAAAGCGTTGGTGCACATACCAAAAGTGTTTAGGAAAAAATTCGATAATAAGGCTGAAGAATACATCTTTGTGGGATATAGCGAAACAGTGAAAGGGTATAGGTTTGTTCACCCTATAACGAAGAAATTGAAAATATCAAGAGATGTGGTGTTTTGCGAGGATCAATTAATAAAAACTAGCATCGAAGAGCCGATTGATAGATTATTTCCTCAACAAACCACGGTTAAAATAATTTCCAATCAAGACGACTTCACTCGTGATGGTATTTGTGTTGTTAACAACAATAATATAGTTAACGATGTTGAAGATGCTGTTGCAAATAACGATGAACATCAAGAAGTTGACGATGTTGAAGAACAGGAAGAGCAAGTGGAGATTGATTTGCCAAGACGTTCGCAACGTGTAGTTAAACCAAATAAAAATGTGTTTAACCCGGAATTTGTAGTCTACCAATCAATTGTAAATGATCCAACAACACTTAAAGAAGCTCTTGAAAGTGAAGATAGTGATGAATGGAGGAGAGCAATCGATGAAGAAATGGAATCGCATAGAACTAATAAAACTTGGATTCTATGTGATGTTCCAAAAAATCGAAAGGCGATTAAAAGTAAATGGGTGTTCAAAACAAAATTTACTGCCGAAGGAATTATAAATCGATACAAGGCTAGGTTAGTTGCGAAGGGATTCTCTCAAAAAGAAGGCATCGATTACGATGAAACGTATGCTCCGGTCGTACGACATAGCTCGATCCGTTTGTTGCTAGCCTTAGCAGCAAAAAACGATTGGAACATCGATCAAATGGATGTAGTAACGGCGTTTTTACATCCAAAATTAGATGAAGAAATCTATATGGAATTGCCGGATAAAAGAACCTGTTTATTGAAGAAATCTATTAATGGATTAAAACAAGCAAGTCGAGTGTGGTACAAAGAGCTAGACCAAACCATTAAGCAATTACAGTTCAAGCAATCTAAGTTTGACCCATGCATTTACGTCAAAAGCAAGAATAACAAGCAATTAATCTTGGCTGTATATGTTGACGATATCTTGATTTTTTCTCAAGATGATGCAATGAAGAATGAGGTGAAACGTCATTTAGAGAAATCATTTAATATGAAAGACTTAGGTGAGGCACACTATTGCTTGGGAATAAGAATTACTCGAGACAGGCAAAATGGTGTTATAACATTAGATCAAGAAAGATACATAAATGAAATCTTACAAAAATTCAACATGAATGAAAGCAAAGAAGTGTCAACACCATTCGATGCAAATCAAGTGCTAACGAAAGATATGCAACCAAAAACCAACGAAGAAAAAATTGACGTTCCTTATCAAGAAGCCATAGGAAGTTTGATTTATGCAACTCAAGGTACAAGACCTGATATTTCATATGCTGTTGGAAAAGTTAGTCGGTACAGTAATAATCCGGGTAAAGCACATTGGGGAGCTATTAAAAGGATTTTTAGGTACCTAAAAAAGACTAAAAATTTCAAACTAACATTTAAAAAAGGAAATGGTGACTTGCACGGGTATTGTGATTCGGATTGGGCAGCGGATGTAGACGAAAGAAGATCTACTGCTGGTTACGTGTTTTTGATGAGTGGAGGTGCTGTAAGTTGGGCTTCAAAAAAGCAACCAACAGTAGCACTTTCAACAACCGAAGCAGAATACATGGCATTGAGTTTTGCAGCACAAGAAGCCATCTTTATTCAAGGTCTTTTCAAAGAGTTGGAAACTAATTTAAACTGCATAAAAATATTTTGCGATAATAAAGGGGCCGTAGATCTCAGCAAAAATGCAGGATATAGGTGCAGAACCAAACACATCGATGTCAAGCACCACTTTGTCCGTGAAAAGCAAGAAATTGGACAATTAAAAGTGGAACATATCGGAACAGAAGATATGGTAGCGGACTCCCTCACAAAAGGTTTACCAAGGGATAAACATTCATTATGTACCAGCAAGATGGGTTTGGAGATTTAGGATTTTAGTTACATCGTAACTAGTGGAGGTGTTGGTATGTAAGTTACAATGTGACTGATAGATGGCGCGACATATTTATGTCGCTAGTTATCTTTATACCAATGCTAAATATAAGGGCACCTGGTTTGTGGTTTTATTCACTCAAGTATGAGTCCACATCCAGGTTAGTGATGTAATAATTGTTTGCTTATTAAGTTGTATTGCCAATGGGCTCTTATTAAATTGTTTATGTTGTGATTGTTGTATTTATTCTCTTGTCTACTGCCAACCTTCCCAATAATTTCTTTGCACAAGTAAACTCACAAATATCACAACTAAACGGTTTATCACCTGTATGAGTTTTTAAATGTCTTTGTAAGTATGATTTCTGTGCACAAGTAAACTCACACATATGACAACTAAACGGTTTATCGCCGGTATGTTTTCTTAAATGTATTTGAAAGTATGATTTATATGCACAAGTATACTCACAAATATCACAATTAAATGGTTTCTCGCCGGTATGAGTTCTTAAATGACTTTGTAAGGTTGATTTATGTGCACAAGTATACTCACAAATATTACAACTAAACGGTTTATCGCCTGTATGAGTTTTTAAATGATTTTGTAAGGTTGATTTCTGTGCACAAGTATACTCACAAATATCACAATTAAATGGTTTCTCGCCGGTATGAGTTCTTGAATGTCTTTGTAAGGTTGATTTCTGTGCACAAGTAAACTCACAAATATTACAACTAAACGGTTTATCGCCTGTATGAGTTTTTAAATGATTTTGTAAGGTTGATTTCTGTGCACAAGTATACTCACAAATATCACAATTAAATGGTTTCTCGCCGGTATGAGTTCTTGAATGTCTTTGTAAGGTTGATTTCTGTGCACAAGTAAACTCACAAATATTACAACTAAACGGTTTATCGCCTGTATGAGTTTTTAAATGATTTTGTAAGGTTGATTTCTGTGCACAAGTATACTCACAAATTTCACAATTAAATGGTTTCTCGCCGGTATGAGTTCTTGAATGTCTTTGTAAGGTTGATTTCTGTGCACAAGTAAACTCACAAATATTACAACTAAACGGTTTATCGCCTGTATGAGTTTTTAAATGATTTTGTAAGGTTGATTTCCGTGCAGAAGTATACTCACAAATATTACAACTAAATGGTTTATCGCCTGTATGAGTTTTTAAATGATTTTGTAAGGTTGATTTCCGTGCACAAGTATACTCACAAATATTACAACTAAATGGTTTTTCGCCGGTATGAGTTTTGAAATGTGTTTGTAAGGCTGATTTCTGTGCACAAGTATAATCACAAATATTACAACTAAATGGTTTTTCGCCGGTATGAGTTCTTAAATGCCTTTGTAAGTCTGATTGCCGTGCACAAGTATACTCACAATTATTACAACTACATGGTTTTTCGCCGGTATGAGTTCTTAAATGACTTTGTAAGGCTGATTTCCATGCACAAGTATACTCACAAATATTACAACTAAATGGTTTTTCGCCGGTATGAATTCTTAAATGCTTTTGTAAGTCTGATTTCCGTGCAAAAGTATACTGACAAATATTACAACTAAATGGTTTTTCGCCGGTATGAGTTCTTAAATGACTTTGTAAGGTTGATTTCTGTGCACAAGTATACTCACAAATATTACAACAAGAACCATGTGGTTCAGAACCATTCGGTGAACCATGTCACCGAACTAATTCAGCAGTTGCTTCAAGAAGAAAGAAAAGAAAAGTGGAGGAAGGTGACAGAAAGCCTTACGCTCCGTGACAACTCCCTCTGGCAGGTCTACAAATGCCTAAAGAACAAGCACGAAGATATCCCGATAATCAAGACCAGTAAAAATGTCAAATTATATACGGACAAGGAAAAGGCCGACGCTTTTGCAAATGTTTTTCTGGATGCCCACGGTAAAACCATCAACGACGTCTCTCCAATGGACGACGAAGTAAATGATTCATACGACAATCTCCACCTGAACCGGGATAATCTTGACGAAAGCCTTCTCAAGACAAATCCAGCAAAAATTGCAAAAATTATTCGAGGCCTGAAAAACAGAAAAGCCCCTGGTCTGGACGGCATCTCGAATAGGCAGATTAAATACCTTCCCAGGAAAGGAGTTTGCCTAATATATTACATCTTTCGTGCATGCCTCTCCAACTGCTACTTCCCTACACAATGGAAGCTTGCCAAGGTAATTGCTCTGCCTAAACCCAACAAGGCAAGAAATGTGGCGACAAACTACAGGCCCATCAGCCTACTCGCAACTCTTAGTAAAGTGCTGGAGAAAGTCATATTAGAGGAGCTCAAGGATCACCTAACCGAACACGGAATCATCATCGACGAACAATTTGGTTTCAGAGCCGGACATAACACAACGCATCAAGTGGCGCGCATCAAGGAAAAAATTGTGCATATGAGACATTTAAATAAAGACACGGGTATGGTGTTATTGGACTTAGAAAAAGCTTTCGACGTTGTTAATCGCAAAGCACTTATATATAAGTTAGTGAAATTAGTTAAAGCACCCATCAATTTAATCAAGATTGTCGTCAGCTACCTGGAGGGTAGACAATTCTTCGTGAGCGTTAACCAAGCCGTTTCTACTATGGTAGACGTTCCAGCAGGCGTCCCGCAAGGTTCATTATTGGGTCCGATCCTTTTTTCTGTTTTCATCAACGATATTCCCCGGCATCCCAAAACAAGCATAGGTGTTTATGCTGACGACACGGCTATTTTCGCCCATTCCAAGAAAACCAGGAAATATGTAACGTATCTAGAAGAACACACTAAATTAATTCTTGAGTTTTTCAATATGTGGAAACTAAAAGTCAACATACCAAAAACGGAAGCAATCCGGTTCACCTTCAAGCGTAAACCTCCGGACGTCGCAGGAGTTAAAGTTGGCAATGACACCATACCGTGGCAGAAGACAGTGAAATACCTGGGCACCACACTGGACTCGAAGCTGTTATTCAGCCAGGAAATACAGGCTCGGTTGGACAAGACCAACTTTGTGATTCAATTGTTGTATCCTTTCATAGGTCCCAACGCCAGAACACCGAAAAGAGAAAAAATCACTTTGTACAAAGCCTGTGCCAGGTCGATACTTACTTACAACGCACCTATCTGGGCCACCGCATGCAAGACGAAGATGAAATCCATCCAAGTCATGCAAAATAAATTCCTACGGATCATTGGCCAATACCCTAGGTATACTACAATCGATTTCATGCACGCAGACCTGGAGATCGAAACCATCGCCACGTTCATCAAAGAGAAGACCAGGAAGATCATTACACAAATGACGACACATCAGAATCCACTCATCGCTGAAGTGGTTTCATACGACAATGATGTACTTTTTGAAACCGTGAAGAGGTCTTTAAAACAAATTTTAAATTAATTGTTATACTTTTCATTTATTTATTTTCACCTAGTATTGCTCATTATGTTATCTTTTGTTTGCTTTTTAAATATTTTTCAAATTTTTATATTCTTCAATTCTCCATATTTTTCACAGCAGGTTTTTGAAAATTTTTTCCTGCATGCAACTTACTTTTGTTTAAACTAAACTTTTACATTGACTTTAATTAATTAAATATAGAAGAGAGGGCTACCAGCCCTAATATCTGTAACATACGAAATGTAAGGTATCCTCATGCTTAGCATCTACTAAATTAATAAATGTTATTTGATAAGTCTGATTTCCATTCACAAGTATACTCACAAATATCGCAACTAAATGCTTTCTCGCCGGTATGAGTTCTTAAATGGATTTCAAACCGTGATTTGTAGGCACATTTGAAGTTACAAATATTGCATATAAATGGTTTCCTGTCCTTTTTTTTATGAGCTCTTAAATGACTTATTAAAGTTTGTTTACGAGCAAGTTTATAACCACAAATTGCACACTGGAAAAAATTTGAACTGTTCAGCGTTGTTTGTGTAGTGTCGGTATCTTCTTTAATATCAATGGAATGATGCAAATCTTCTAAATTAAATTTCACATCTTCCACCTCTTCTCTTTTAATTTCGAAATTGCTAATTGAATTATTTGGAGTGTCCAAAAATTTACCTGCGTTTTCTACAATTTGAGATTCTTCCGAAGGTAGCACTTGAGCTGCAAGTAAATGGGTAACTGGTTCCATTTGGAGGATGCAGCACTGTAACTGTAAGTACAAAATCACTTTTCTTAATTAAAAGCGTTGATTATATTGATTATATGGAATCGATTTAGAAAACTACTGCTGCAGTTGACAAATCACTACTACACAAAATTATAAAATGGCGACTTTGTAGAGTCAGAGGCGATTGTTTGCTTGTAAGTGTATAGCGCCATCTAGTAGAACTAAAAAGAGATTTTCTAACGTCGTTGAAGGGGAAAAATATTAATTGTACGCACCCTGGTGGCTTTAATATCAACTAAATAATATTTGACGTCATTAAGAGTAAAAGAGTAAAAATAAAACTTGCATTGTTTTCATATGGGTTTTATACCGTAGTGATTTTTGTTTATCCTAGCGAAATAATATTAATATGTAAGTATAACAAATTTTTTAATGTGTTTTCATATTGTGCGTAACCACATTCAAAAATTAACCTTACTATTTTTATTGTATTGTGTGTTTTTATCAAAACAATGAATTCGAGGTTAAAATATGTTTAGGGCGCGGAGTCGTAACCATTAGCGTTCTAATCATACTTTCTTCTGCTACACACTAAAGAACAGGCTTATAGTTGTCTAATAAAACAAAAAAAGGGTGAACGGAGTAAAAACAACCCCAATATCGACTTTTGAAAAGTACGGGAAAGTCGCATCGAGTATGCGGCCGACCCGGGTCGATGCACATCAGTCGCCCGTAGTCCGATGAAAATGCGTAAAATTTTTTCGCTCCGATTTAAATTTTTCTTTGAAATTCGGATAGATGGGGGTGTGATTAGTGGATATTAGTAATAAATATAATCAAAAAAATGGAAAATATTAATATTATTTCACCACGTAAATTCGAAACGACAGCAAAGAAGTAAGGTAACCTAATACTTTTAGTGACGTCACGCTTGTTTGTATTCAGCGCCGCGGTCGGTAGTATTTTATACCTATACATGTAGTGAGTATCGATTTATGTCTTCTATTAAAATTTTGTGACGGCAAATTTCAAATTGAATAACTTTTTGTACTTTAAAATTTTCAATTAATATTTACTAATTTATTTACGGCTGTATTCATAGACAAAGTGTTACTTACACTCAGTGGCGGCTCGTTATAGGAGTCCAGGAGCCATGGCACTAGTGTAATAAATCGGCCTTAGCTATTTTTTTTTAAATTTTCTAGAAATATTTAATTTTGTTTAAAAATTGTTTAATCTGAAATATTTTTCTCATTTTAAAGCTTAAATAAAGTACAAAAAATATATGTCATTTTTATTTCATACATGTAAATTATTAACACCGAGTCATTTCAATGTAGCCCCTGAATAGAACTGCAATTGCAGCGAGATGCCACGGGTCCATGATAGCCTCTACCTACGAACGAAACCCGCGTCTCCCGTATAGCAATGTGGCTACCTCCATAAGAGATCTGATTTAATTCAGTGCAACTATTCATACTGCCTATGTGTTATAAAAAGGAATTCTTCTAATAATTTATTATTAGTGAAGTAAATAAACTCGTGAATAGTAATTAAGTAATGAATTAAAAAAAAAATTTTATGCAAACCTTTTTGCACATGTTCGCTGAAGGAAAACATTGAAATTACAAAAATGAGCAGACCTTTATCTGATTTGATTATTTCAAAACCTAATACAATATTTGCCAATAGTTTCAACGCTATAACGTAAGAACGAGAGTATTGAACCGTAGTATTTATTTAAAAAATGAGTGGATTTGCGGGTGTGATGAAAAAAATTGTCGATGGACAATTTTCACGCCTGATTATAAAAAGGATAACATTTACCTCGTGATGTATAAATAGTGAATTACCGGTCCGGAACCCTAATGGTGATTCGGAAATTGAAATTTCCCTATAGAAATTGCTTGATATTTCGATCAAAAATGTCTTTAGCTTTAATGTAATAAGAGGTTCACTAAGTTTGTTACAAAATTTTTTCTCATTTCGTAACTAATTTAAATTTATTTAAATTTATTCAATACATCTAGCGCCACCTTTCTACAGCCATTACAAAGAACTTGATATGACAGGAAATTATCTCATGCGCAATAGAGCATTTTTAATTAGGTTTGGACGAGCGAACTAGACGATCGGGTCGACATTTTGTGTTCGAGTTAATAAAATCGATAATTTTGATTCGATTTTCGATCGCCAGTTAGTTGTTTTATCGTACGTGTTAGTATTTTCACCGTGACTACGGATTTAGTGGAAATCAAGCGTATCGATATTTTCGTCAGCCAATTCAACCGTGTTGGATATATAATTTTTTATATCTTTCGACCACATTTTTACATCGTGCGATTATCACGCAGTGTTACCAACAGTTATTTGGTGGAAAATAATCTGGTTAAATTTTTGACAATCCATTTTTGTTGTCATTTTGACGATTGCTTATTTTGTTTGGACAATCATCTTGTTACATCACTGGATTGCATAAGTGTACCATTCCAACACATATTACTGAGGAGTGTCGATCCATCATCGTTCCATCCTGCATCCTGCCGAAACCTGCTGTTCGTGTCATCACGTCGGTGGTATACGTCCGAGGATCTTGGAGGGAAGCCAATTGTGTCAACACTTGATACCACATATTCATTCAGGGAGCCGTCTGTCACAATTAAATTTGTAAACTTTCTTGAGCTCAAGGTAAAGTATCTTTATATTCTTGTTTGTTTATGGTGGTATATATTTTTTTATTCATTGACGCCAACATTGCATTGGCGGGGTTGCCCTTCTGGTTTCCCCAGTTTGTGTAACATCTTTGACGTGACGTTAGTCAATAAAATTAACGTGCATTCTATTTTAAGCACGTCGCAGCCACGCTTGCTTTGTCGATTCGATAATATTAAACATTGTCACTTAATCATTGTTTTATTTCGACGGAAGCGTACCCTCATTTTGTTTTTCAGCATTGCACGGAGTGAAACTCACTGCCCTCGCTCACCGCTACAACGAGTTAGCTTACACCTACCATCAGGGTCCCACGCAATAGAAGTAGAAGGTTTTACTTTCTGCGTGAGTCGTTTTCCTTTCTGAGCCGTTCCCTCATTAGGAACGGGGAGAGAGGATTACGTTTCACTGGCGTCCAATTGTGGAGCTCTATTTTTTGATTTATTAACTCTGTGCATGCTTAGAGGTACGCTTTCATGTTTATGTAACGCCCACCACCTATGTATTGTTGTGATACGCGCTATCCATGTTGAAGATAGAGTCGTACCAACAAGGAGAGAAGTACAGTTGGAGACCGGAGGTTCAAACACATTTGTTTGCATGTGTTTGTTTTTTTTTGTCGTTTGAATTTAATTTTAAGTTTGTTCGTGTTACATGTTGTATGTAAACATTATATATAACATGTGTAATTTAATCAAACGTGCAGAGAACCGTCGGCCATGTACAAACAAACCGAGATATAAGAAGCTCCGGTTTTTAAACAAAATATATAGTAACGCACGTTACATAAAAAGTAAATAAGGAAGTATCATCGAGATCACGAAAGGTGACGGTCGTGTATTTAGTACTGTGAGATAAACTCGCGAAATCAAGTGAGATTCACATAAAATATACTGAGATAAATTATATTCGTGAACGAAATACGGTGGTGCTACCCGAGAAGATTAATTCCTTGGAGAATTTAAGATTCCGTAAGATAGCGGGATACGAAAGGTGTTGGCAACGAAGGTTGTGATCGAGATCGTGTCATACAGATACGTAAGGGAGATCCGGATACCAAATTATCCGATCTAGGAGAAGCAGTTCGAGAAAGAGTGGAACGATTAGATCCGCACGAGAGTTGGATCGTGACGAGATTGGGAATCTTCAATAGTTTAAAGAAAATTGTGCGCACGATACAAATCGCAGGTTAGCTACCATTTATTAATCAGTGCGTAGAGTAGTAGTTATATAAAGATTGTTTGATTGTTTGGGTTCTATGTTATATGTTGGAATTTGTTTATTTGATTAAAAACTTGTTAACGGAATCCAACTGTAGTTTTATCTTTGTTGGAATCAAGAATTCGTTCGACATAACCTCGTATAAAAAAGTGTTGGTTGAATCAGATCCCGACGCATTAAAAGCCTGAGAAGTTAAGAGTCGAATTAAAGGTAGGTGTCCATAAACCGATTGTGTGCGTACTCGTGCATCTTCAAGGCACCAGACGCAACAGTATATTATCATAATTTGTTCACTAAATAAAAACCTGTCATTTGTACTTGTAATTTTTAATAGTAATTAGTAATTAAATTTAAGAAAAACCTTGAACCAATATTATCTAGGTACGCCTATGTTCACACTGCGTAATAAATTAAAATAAGAGACATGTAACTTAGTACTAAAGAAATAATTCCCACAGTTTTGGGTAAAATGTAACACAAAAATCCACTTAAGGGTGGTCCCTTGAATTTGTTAAGACGAGACGAAGGACCGTTAAAATAAGGATCGCTAACAGTTAAGTCGCGCCAAAAACGATTAGCTGATCTTATCTCACACATGGAACATGTGAAAAATTCAATATAATATTAAGAAACACCAAACTTTAACAGCAAAAGGCAATTAGTGCAATATTAAAATTGACAGATATTACAATTAATAGCTTCCCTTAAACATAAGAACATGTAAATAAAATCTTTAGGCATGGCAAGGGCAAGATGGCATTCAAATGATAGCAGAATATTTGGGTGGTCCGGAGCCTGTACACTCCGCATGAAAATATATTAATTAGCCCTTGACACCATCTCAAAAGAGCAGGACCTTCTATGTGTTTCGCATATTCAGGCCCCACTCCAATTAACAGAAATCAAATCCATAAAAAGGCAGGAAAAATCAAAAATCATCAGTCCTTCCGAGAGAGCCGTGCCATTTTGCCAATTAATAAAGACCGTGCGTGTGTCTTTAATTTCGAGATATTCAACTAAGTTCATTTAAATCAGTTCAATTATTGCTTAATGGTAATTCGACCAACTCATCAAAGTCAGTTCTTTTCGGAAAGTGCTCACAAATCTTAATTATTTTTTTTGTTCATTAATTTAATTTCGTTAAATTAAAGTGATTAACCTCAATTTTCTTTCATATTTTTATAAATCCAACGAATTCAAATCGCTTAAAGTGTTTAAAATAAATTGAGTGTTCGAGGTTTTATTGTGAATTATAAATAAAAAGCAAAAGTAAGGATTATTCACCGCTCTACCTCGCCAGCCAAGGGTTTTCAACTTAAATTGTCATTTACAAAGGAAGGCCCATACAAGTAATTTCCAGGTATTTAAAATAAGTTTACCTAACGGGTGAAATTGAAGGATTTATTCTTATTTATCGGTCTATTTGTCTCTCTTAACTCAATCTTGATTAATTAAATTAGATTTAGTCTATTGATGTAATATTCATGTAAAAAATTCCTTAATTTTTTCTTTTACTATAAATTGTTTTATTAAGATTAAATAAATTGATTAAATTTGAAGTTTATGATCTTTTATTATAAACACATGTGTTTATATTTTGGTGTGGAACTGTTTGTCATATAATCCTGCATCTTCGAGGAAACATCCGTTTTCCACGTCTACCTAAAATTGAAGTAATCATTTGAAGAAGTAAGTATTCGAGTTTTGGATTATCTACTCGCTTATCACGTTCACGTGGTAGGACAAACGACAATCCTGGTGGCAGCTAATTAAAAGACGGGGTTAATTAAATTTAACCCATAAGTAAGTAAAGTACATTTGGAAGTCAACGGTGGAATTTTCAATTTATAATAGTTGAGTTTAGTACGTTTGGGCTCAGCGGTGGAAGAAATTATTAAAACCATCGTACTCCGTTTAGTACATCTGGTGGCAAAGCGTTGGGATTTTTGGTAATTAAAACAGCTTTTTTACAAGCTGGATGACAAATAAGTGCTACGCACAGAATATAAACACAATAATTGATGAAAATATTTAATTTTTCCCTTGTTTTATAACTTTAAAATTTGTTTTTTTATCCAAAGGAGACAGCAAACAAGTTAAATAAAAATAATCTTGATTTACATTAACAACCATATTAATAGTAGTTAGCAGTAGATCTAACCTTTTTTCCAGCAAATTATCTGTGAAATTTTTATAATTAACTGTGGCATCGTGTAATGTCAATTGACTTAAACGACGTAACAAATCCCTTTTTGGAAGACGACGATTTAACCGTATCCGGAAATATTTCAAATACTTCGTCACCACCTTCCGTACAATTAAATTTACCCGCGACAATGACACAAAATTTGTCTCAAGCATCCGCGCAAACAAACCCTATTTTTAATTTCCCAGGCATACCTATGGGTATGATAGCGTCAACCGTAGAAACATACGATGGAAATTTAAATCCTAAATATTATTTTGAAGGAATAGAAAGACGAGCAAATTTAGATGCGTGGGAGGAAGAGACAAAATTAAATATAATTAAATACAGGCTAAAAGGTAACGCGCTTAAATTTTTCAAATCCGATCCGGATATCGATGCTTTAAATTACGAGGCGTTCAAGGAACGTATGATAAAACAATTTACGAAATTACAAATTCCCGGCGAATCAATAAACCAATTGCATAGGTGTTATCAGAAACATGACGAAGAGGTTTCCAAATTCACAACGCGTTTAAGAAGTTTAGGGCTAAAGGTATTAACGGAGGACCTTAAATCAGCCACGCCAGAGGAACTCCCCGGAATAAAATCAAAATCCGCGCAAATAATTCTTAATCAATTCAAAGTAGGACTTAAAAAAGACCTTCTTAAGGAAATAGGCGTGACGTTAATGCGTACTCCAAATTTAAATATTGATGAGGCCGAAAATATTGCTAAATGCCAAGAGTTAAATGAATCACTAATTAGGGCACGACCAAATTCAGTAAACGTGACTGAAACCAATCAAACCCCGGAAAATCTTAATAATCAAGGGAATCAGAATAATTATAGATCGCGAACGTACCCTAGCACTAACCCCTTTCATGACCACGGCAATGAAAATAACAATCGCTCAAATTTCGAAGGACGGAAAAATTTTAATCAAATACGCGAAAACGCTAACTTTAATAACCCGCGGCAAAATTATCAAGGGAACTACCAGAACCGAAGAAATTTTAACGGTCCTAACATCGATAATCAAAATCGTAATCCTTTTACGTCGAATAATCGAAACTTTAACAATTATAAGGTGTCATTCGCGCAACCACAAAACTTTAATCAAGGAGGTAACAATAACTACCCCAACAACTACCAATATAACCGGAATACGAATTATAATAATGGGGGAAGACAGGATAACGCACCTAATATCAGAAACGCGAACAATTACAATAACCCGTTCAGACAGGATTATAGGAATCAGGATAATAACGGCACTAGACAAAATCCGCGTTATAATAATCAAATTAACCGCGCAAATCAATCGAACCAAGGTAATCCGGTTAATCAACATAATCAGAGCGAGAACGTGAATGAAACGAGGAAGCCAGATCATTTAAATGGGGAATTATCACGGACGAACCCTCGACCCGTGATAAACACGATAGCGAACCAATAAATATTTTACACTTAAATAATCATATCAGTGGTCTTAATGGAAAAATTGATAAAGCAAATTCACCTTATTTTATACCTAATGTCAAATCAATTTCAGAAGAAACGCCCTGTATTGTTGAAGTAATATTAAATGGCGAATGTTGTAAACTTTTATAAGATTCAGGATCCAGTATAAGCATTTTGAAAGATAAAATAATTAACATAGATGCATTAAAAATACCTCAAGAAGAAATTGTTTTGAGTGGAATAGGTGGTATCAGGCAACAAGCCCTTGGCACGTTGACTCTTACTTGCGGAAATAAACGTAACCCCGACCTATTTCAATTTGATTTTGTCATTTGCGATCGCATACACTTGCAAGCAGATGGAATAATTGGAAGGAATTTACTCAATAAATTTAATGCTAATATCAATTTTTCTACCCACGAATTAAGATTACTGAATGAAAAATTTCCGATCATTAATTATGATCAAGCGGTTGAAAATAATTATTTAAATGCAGGAATTATCTCTAGAGGGAAACAAAACGGAAAAATTTATAACGACACAGCTCGAATAGTTAATACGCAAAATGTTAATGATGATAAAAATTTTAATAACAAAGGATTTGAACCGAGACGAAAAGCGAAAGTTGTTAGGTTTAGGGACGATAAAACTGTGGGAGAACTATCAAAGATGTCGGAGGCAATGATAGAGAAACTAGAAATCAAAATGTATCATGAAAGTGAGAGTGACAAATTTTTAGGTCTTAAAATAGATAATGAAGAAAAGGGAGATTTGAGGTTATTAATTGACGCAGAAAAAGCGAAGGGTAAGGTTAGGAATGAAAAGTTATACGGAAATAAGGGTTACGCGAAATGCGAATCGAATTTAATAAATGTAGAAGTAAAACGGGATAGAAAGGCTAACGGTAAGAATATTAAGAAAAGAAAGATAATTAATAATTTTAAAACGAGTGTAGGTACGGAAGGTAAAAAGCTAGATTCAAGTAATTACGATGTTATTGAAAGATTTGAGGAGCCCGTTGTTCCGCGCGTGGTAGTGATTAAACACGGTTTATTATCAGACGATGAGGAAAGTAGTAACGCGCCATTTCGCTCTGGACGCGAAGTTATTAGTCAATCCTTATTCGATAATGAACATAAATATTCAGCACCTGATCAAAAAGGTTTGGGACGCATAGCTAGTCGGCATGAGACGTCATGGCACCAGCTACAGACCCAATCGCCGCAGGTAGGGACTGTTAAAAACCACTTAGGAGAAAGTGAACATACGAGGGTTGTCCAAAACAATTATTTCAATGAACTTGAACTTGAGGAAAGTATTAATAAAAATTTAGATGAGGGAATAAAATTTGTTAATGAGGTAGATAAATTAATTAATGGGGATGATTTAGATTTGATAGTGATTAAAGAAAGGGATGAACAGAAAAACGTGGGTGGAGCAGCACACGCCCAGACTGTATCAATTAAAATAAATGAAATTAAAAAAGAATTAACAGAAATTAGGGATTTTAATAAGGAAATTAGAGAGTTAGGCGAAGCACTACGCGCCTTGAACGAAACACTTGCGTTAAATAAGTCAAAGGGAAAGCAGCACCCAAAATTTTTTAATAATAAAACATCGAATGCAATAGACATGGAAGGGAGCGAGTTAAATGAATCAAATACTATAGGTAGGCAAGGCTTAGTAATAAACACCTGCGAAAACGAAATAATCCTAACAGAGCAGTATTCAGGAAAATCTGGTAAACTTGACCTAAATTTAGCGGACCTAAAAATTAAACCTCACGATAAAAATAAACATGAATATAATAAAAACGAGATAGAAAGCGGCTTAAAAAGTGATGACGAATTGTCAACCGAATTTAAATCTAATCATAGCGATTTTATAGGGACATTGACAACCGAAGTCGACATAACTCTTCCAAAACGGTCAGAAAGTGAACAACAGTTTGTAGTCAAATATAAAAAGAACAATGGTATAAAATCACCTCAGTTAAATCATAATCAAGAACTCTTAATAGAACAAAACAATAGCAGTCATAAAAATTTAATTTTAGCATCTTCAGTAGTATGCGGAAGCGACGCAAAAGTGGTTACGCGCATCATAAATCCAAATAATTTCGACGTAACTTTAAGAGCATCGGACCAAATCGGTAAAGTATCCAATAATATAAAAATTTTAAACGACATTCAACCAAATAATGGCCTTTGCAGTCAAATAAATTCAATAGAACGGTCGCAATTAAATACAGAGGAAATAATATCCCAATTTAATGTGGATCATTTAGATGATACGACTATTAACTCCTTGTACGAAGTAATATTAAATTATATAAACGTCTTCATAACCGATAACGAGCCCCTAACTATTGTACATGGTGTGAAACATCGAATTATCACAGAAAATGTTCCACCAATCTCAAAGCGCCCATATCGCGTTCCATTCCATCAACGCGAGGTTTTACAAAGAGAGATTGATAAGTTGTTAGATTCGGGGATTGTAACTGAAAGTAGCTCACCCTGGTCAGCTCCAGTTGTAATTGTAGAGAAGAAACTCCCCAATGGCGAATCGAAAGTGCGAATTTGCATTGATTATCGCGGATTAAACGCGGTCACCAAACGCGATTTTTATCCATTACCCGATCTACACGAGACAATAGAGCAATAGTACTTCAATGAGGCAAATCTGTTTACTACACTGGATGTATCTCAAGCCTACCACCAAATCGAAGTTTACGGTCCGGATCGTGAGAAAACCGCGTTTAGTACACCCACGGGTCACTACGAATACGCGAGATTACCGTTTGCGCTGGCGAACTCCCCCTCCACATATCAGAGGTTTATGAACGTAACCCTCTCGGGATTGACGGGAAACATGTGTTTGGTATACTTAGACGACATCATCGTCTTTAGCCCAAATGACATAAACGAGCACTTACGCAGATTAAGCTCAGTATTCAATAAATTACAAGAGGCCAATGTTAAACTCAAGCCTAGCAAGTGTAACTTTTTAGTCAGTGAGGTAAAATATCTAGGGCACGTAATCACAAAAGATGGCCTTAGACCCGATCCCGATAAATTGAAAGCGCTAGAGGAATTTCCAATCCCCAGGAACATAAAAGAAACTCGGTCATTTTTAGGCTTAGCGTCCTGGTATCGGAGGTTCATAAAAGATTTTTCGAAGATAGCTCTTCCCCTTACCAATCTCACGAAGAAAGAAAACAAATTCATAATCACCCCCGAAGTAGTTAGCGCGATAGACGAGCTGAAGTCTGCGGTCAAATCGGACTCCGTAGTCATTTATCCTGACTTTAATGAGCCATTTTTGCTAGCTACCGACGCGTGTCTTACAGGAATCGGCGCTATTCTCAGTCAAAAACGCGGCGGTTTCGAGAAACCCATAGCATTCGCAAGTAGGAAATTAAAGAAAGCGGAAATGAACTATACGGTGACTGAACTTGAGTGCCTCGCGGTAGTGTTTGGTATCAAACAGTTCAGTTGTTTCTTGTATGGTAGAAGGTTCACCGTAATCACTGACCATCGACCATTAAAATGGCTCTTAAATCTAAAAGAAGCGACATCTCGATTAATGAGATGGGCTTTATTATTAACCGAATACGATTTCGAGGTAGTGTCACATTTATAATAAAATAAAAATATTAATACACGACTCGCCTAAGCAATTATAGCAAAATTCACATTTCAAATAAAAGGCAATACACCGGAAACGATTACATAGTGAAAAATAGGTTGATGGAAAAGTTTCCAAGTTTTCTGAGGTAATTGAACGTACGTATATAGAAACGGTTTGATAAGCAGTTAGGAATGTAAGGGCAGACAGTCGGTAATTGAAGTTAAGACAGTCAAGTATGGAACTTGAAAGTGTAAAGATGATAATTATAAAAATGTAGTGACAATGTGTGAGAAGGTTTCAACCCCCAATTGATAATGATGGCTGGAGGAATGTTTCACCCCCAAGTAATCATGTAAGAATTGATTTTAAGTATTAGTTTAAGACGTATGTAAATATTCGTTGCCAGTTATTTAAATAAATGATGTTAAAGTTTCGGAACCGTTTTAATTCAAAATGCATAAAAGATCCCAGTCCCAACAAGGACTCGTGACAGTAGTACACCGTCCTGGCGTAAAGCACGGAAATGCAGACGCGTTGAGTCGAGCGTACTCCACTGATTACCCTTCCCTTAAGGAATTCTTTTCATTATTATCAGAAGGCAAGAACTACGAAAACCCAAACATAACCATAGAACCAACAAATATGTTTTCTCTCCCAGACGATCACGCGTTAGCGATTTGCGTATCAAAGGACTTAGGCGCGAGCTCTGAAGTAGAGCACACTTTTAATCAATTGTACGGTCGCATAAATCAATCAGAAGTCAAAAATAAAAATGTAGGAGAAATAATACCAGTAAGTTTAACCGAAAGAAATGTTTACAGGCTTATAGTCAAAAGTGAGCACTACGGCACTCCCACTTATCAAACTTTATATGATACTTTAAATAACTTACGCGACACCTGCTTGTCTAATAAAGATTTCAAGTTAGCTCTTCACAAATCGAATCTAGAATATGAAAAATTAGAATGGGAAAAGATATACGCCATGATAAGATTCATTTTTAAAAACACAGCCATACAAGTCAAAGTATGTGCAAATATCCCAATTAACACTTGCGAAGTAAACTCACTAAATATTGAACCCCCATTTGTGCCCACTTGGGACAGAAATTCAATTAAAACTGAACAAAGAAAAGATGATTATTGTAAGATAATTTCACTAGATCTTGAACAAAATAAAGAACAAGATCTTCCCTACTAGATTTATTGATCATACCGAGATCTTTCGTCAACAAAGCCATACACGATTTTCATGACCTGCCATTTGTTGCGCATCCCGGGCAAACGAAAACCTTATTATACATCCAAAATAAATTATATTGGCCGAACATGAGAAAGGATATTTTTAATTACGTAAGTTCATGTAACACCTGCAATCAGAGGAAGACGTCCCCTCACTTCAAACCCGCACCTTTACAAGGATTCCCTAAATTAAGTGAACCGTTTGAGAGGACCGCAATGGATATTGTTGGCCCCTTTGTCACTTCAGATAACGGAAATAAGTACCTACTTACGTTCCAAGATCATTTCACCAAATACCCAGAAGCCATCCCTATACCAGATCAAACCACAGAAACCATCTCCAAAGCCTTCGTGACCCATATTATAGTCAGACACGAAACCCCTCGTCACCTTATTACAGACCAAGGTCAAAATTTCGTGTCCAAAATGTTTAAAGAAATGTGCAAATTACTTCACATAGAAAAAATTCAAACTACTGCTTATCACCCTCAATCTAATGGAGTTTTAGAAAGAAGTCACCGAGTTTTTAAGGATATGTTAAGTTGTTATGTATCAAAAACACAGAGAGACTGGGACGAGTGGATCCCCTTCATATTATTAGCGTACAGGTCGCACATTCATTCATCCACAGGCTATTCCCCTTATTTTTTGATGCACGGACGAGACATAGTCTTACCTTTTGATGAGGTAATAAAAGCCAATCGGGTCAAATATGACGTCAGCACAAATTACCCCTCGGAAATGATGAATAGGCTAAATCAGGCTTTCGCGCACGTAAATCAGACTATGGAAAAATGTAGTAAAAATCGCGCGCGAATATTTAATAAAAAGGCGAAAGACAGGGAATTTCAAGTGGGAGATCTAGTTTATTTGTACGATCCGGCGAATAAAGTAGGAATTTCACGGAAATTAATGAAACCTTGGCAAGATAATTTTAGAGTCTTACAAAAACTCGGGCCAGTAACGTATCGTATACGAAAAATAGGAACGCGATCGGACCAAGTAGTACATATGAATAGACTAAAACCATCTATAAGTCAAGAGCCAGTAAGTCCCCTATTAAACCAAACTAACCCCTTTTTGGGACTAATCGACCCACAGGAAGAATCACCTCCTGAGGACTCAGCCGAACTGATGGAGCAAGCGTCGGAAAATGAAAGACTGATTCCCCTACTCCCATATTGTTTTCCGCATATAGCAGATCCAAACCCGTCAACGAATCAGCTTAACCCCCCCCCTGACGAAGAGATGGAAATTCAACCCGAGGCCAGTCCCGGACCGTCTAAATCTCCTATCAATTTAAATCCGCAGGTTAATCCGTTCTTATATACAGACTCGGACTCGGAATGTTCGGAAAAACCACATACTTCCCCAGAACAGGAGGCATTGGGTACACCGCCAATACGACCTATCCGAATGAGAAGGAGAGTTCGCCTACCGGATTATACCTACTACTAAAGCCTAGAGCGGAGACGATACATTTGATTCCATTTTTTTTTGCTCTATTATAAAATGTATAGTGTAGCTAACAGTAACAAGTAGTAGTAAACGTAGTAAATAACAATAAGTAGAATAATATTATAGAATGATGTAGCATAAAGTACCATTTAAGATTTTGATTACCTATCGATTTAGCTTAGTAATTAACCGTCCTGGGAAGACGTTAAACTCACCACATTAGATTAATTAAGTGAACTAATAATAGAAATTAGAAATTAATAAGTTAATTAAAATACTATTAAATAATTAGGATAAGGTCTTGAATCTTCCTTATAAGAGTAGCACAAGTAAAAAATTTATTGCTCCATGGAAATCACTCATGGTTAAATGAAAAGAATGACATTATCATAATGCATGAGAAAACAATAACGAAAAAAAAAATTAGAAATTCACTAGTAAACCTCTTTTGGAACATAGCAAAACTAATATCCTAACGTTAACTACTCCTAAGGTACAGGTGTTAAAAAGTAAACAAAATAAGCAGGTAGCAGATTAATAAACCTTTTAACTAGTAGAGAAAAGTAATAAACTATTAACCCCCTACCCAATCCGACTAATACTAAAATCATAGTCTAGCCAAATGTCTAGCATGTCTTGAAACCAATTAGCATTAGACCTAGATGATTTTAAATTAAAATAATACTAATAATAATTTTTTTTTCTCATTTCATATTTACGCAGAAGTTTTACACAAGAAATAAAATAAAAGTAAGTCACGGTCCTATTTTTTTTACAACGAAAAGAGGACTCTGATTTATGGTATTAAGAAAACCTACGTAAGCTTCTTAATACACAGCATGTTAGATAACTAATGTACAATCTTTAAACAAGATTAACTTCAAACTATGTATGTTGCAAATTAACCATGTAAAGAAAGTAGCATCAAGATGCTAGCGATCACACAAAAATAACTGTAAAATTTTCTGAGAACACCCCAAAACGTAACGCCGGGTTCAAAACAAGCAAAATAAATATGTGCGATAGTTTGTAAATTAAAACGTCGACAAGTAGCCCAAGGAGCCAAGAAAACATCAACCAGCAGTATTCCTAGATAATAAATAAGAAAGAAAAATTTCTCTTCGCACTAACTAAAAACATTTAAAAATTCTACCAGTGCTACGAAAAGTGTCAATGAACATTCCAAAAGAAACCACAATATCGGAAAACGTTAAGAATTAAAGTGTTAAAAGACAATCCAGTGAAATAATTACCAAACTACTAATAATTAACCACATCCATCAACAGTTCAATTCGAAGACAAAAGCTCAAAACAAAGTTATATCTTACCATTGTAATACCATGTCTAGCCTACCTCGTACTCTCGAGGCGGTCAATTGGAAAACATCATAAAAGCTAGACACCATAAAGCAATAAAAAAGGTGCATTTCGCCAGCCCCCCCCCATTTTGAATTTTGTATCCAAAATAGTCTAAATCGTTTGTACCTCGTTTGTACCTAAGGGCGGATTATTAAGTACTTAGAATGAAACATAGATGTCACCACTCTGGCCAATTTAGTGTTATTTTTGAGAAGTACCAACCTTGGAAAGTTAAAGTTTCTAATTTCATCCATTTATGTCAAATCGTTGAATTTTGATAGTCATTTAAAGTGAACAATTTGTATAAATTTGCTAAAATGGAGAAAAACGAAAATCGTGCGGTTATCAAGTACTTGTATCTCAAAGGCTTAACGCCTTCAGAAATAGTTACTGATATGAACTCAGTGTTGGGTGAATCTGCTCCATCGACTGCAACTGTTTATAATTGGTATAATGAATTTAAACGTGGTCGTAAAAGCACAAGTGATGAACAAAGGCCAGGACGTCCAAAAGACGTTGATACTCCAGCCATTGTCAAAAAAATCCATCGTACTGTATTAAATGATCGAAGAGTGAAATTGCGTGAGCTAGCTGACTTATGTGGAATAACGTATAAAAGTGTTTGGGATGTTTTACATAAAATACTGCATATGAAAAAGTTGTCTGCGAGATGGGTGCCGCGTTTGCTTTCAAACGATCAGAAACGCAATCGAATGGATCTTTCAAAGCAAAGTTTGGAATTATTTCAGCGTAATCCCAAAGAATTTTTGCGCCGATTCATAACCGTCGATGAAACATGGATTCACTACTATACCCCAGAAACGAAAGAACAATCAAAACAATGGATGGAAGCTGGTGAAAGTGCTCCAAAGAAAGCAAGGACAGTTCCATCAGCTGGAAAGGTTATGGCAACTGTTTTTTGGGATGCTCATGGAATAGTGTTAATTGACTTCCTCCAGAAAGGAAAAACAATAACAGGGAAATACTATGCTGAATTATTGGACAAATTAAATACTGCTATCCATGAAAAAAGACCTCATTTAAACAAGAAAAAAATCCTGTTTCATCACGACAATGCACCAGCTCAGACATCAAGAATTGCAATGGCAAAATTGCATGAATTAAGCTACGAATTGCTTCCACATCCACCATATTCACCAGATTTAGCTCCTAGTGATTTCTACTTGTTTCCAAACTTGAAGAAATGGCTCGGAGGAAGAAGATTTACGTCAAATGAAGAAGTGATAGATGCAACAAATGCTTATTTTGGAGAGTTTGAGAAATCTTACTTTACCGATGGCATCCAAAAACTTGAACCGCGTTGGATCAAGTGTGTCGACCTAAAAGGAGACTATATTGAAAAATAAAATGAAATTTTCCCAAAAAAATTGTTTTTACTTTCTCATTCTAAGGACTTAATAATCCGCCCTATTTGTACCTCTTTTATTTTCGTTTGTACCTCCTTCGTTTTTGAGATATTTCAAAAATTCGTTGGGGGGGACTGACGAAATGCTAGCCCCCCCCATTTCGAATTTTGGATCCAAAATGATCTCAATCGTTTGTACCTCGTTTGTACCTATTTGTACCTCCTTTATTTTCGTTTGTACCTCTTTGGGTTTGGAGATATTTAAAGAAATTTGGGGGGGGGGGCTGGCGAAATGCTAGCCCCCCCCATTTCGAATTTCGGATTCAAAATAATCTCAATCGTTTGTACCTCGTTTGTACCTGTTTGTACCTCTTTTATTTTCGTTTGTACCTCCTTAGTTTTCGAAATATTAAGGAAAATCACCATGACGCGCATGTTGGATTAACGAGATTCTTCGCTCGCTTGTTCTCAATAAATTTAATACACCGTTGTTTAATGTTAATACTAATAACTTTCTTTCAACTAAATCATAACAGATAGTCATAACAAAAAGTTTACGGTTGAATGTCCATCAGAAAACAAGAGAGTTATCTGACGTTCCTGTCTGATCTGCGCCGCGGGACCCATGTTTCGTATAGTAGTAATCCACTAATAATAACCGATATCATTCCAAATGCACTAATAGAGGTAAATATGAACATTTAATTTAAAAATAATATTTATTTGCAAAAGTTAAAAAAAGGGACTAATTTATTATTTACAAAGTCAAGAAGATATTTATAATGTATATACAAGATATTGACAATTAACTGTCTGAGATAATCGCATGCTTCTTGTTGAGGAAGTTAAATCATCATATTTCTCCCATCTGTTTTCTTGACTTCTCCAGCAAAACGCTACATAGTGACCTATTGCGGATAATTGTTTTGATACCGGAGGAATAAAACTAATTACCCCTTGCAAGTTAAATTTCTGATCAAGAAATTGTAATTGTAAGGGTATGTTTGATAAGGGCACTTTAAATTCATCTTGACTGGAATTTTCTAAAATAGTTTCAATAAACAAATGAGTTCCCAAAGTAAAAGATCGTTGTACAGTACCAGCTCCACAATATTCGCATTTCAGGCAATCTTCTACTTTGAAATTTAATTCCTTCTGCAAAAATTGCAAGGTTTGCCTTGACGAATTTAAAGTTATTGTTTTATACGTGCGATCGCCTATTTTTTCACCATAACTACATTTACGAACTTCTTTATACGACGGATATTCTTTTAATAATTCGCTAATCAAATAATGAGCAGTGCAATTCGTATCTATAATAGTGCATTCTCCTAATTCCCGCGTTTGGCTTTTAAATAAATTTGAAAGAATGACGGCCCTCTTTCGATAACATTGCGCTGTAATGCCATCTCTCGCAGCGTTCTTCACCATTTCGAAAAAATTGGTAACTTCTGAATGACGATCAACAAAATTCTTATATTCTTTACTCTCAATATAACTGGAATACAAAATTTGAAATATTGTATCGAACGTGCAGGTGTTTGTGATTGAGTAATTCTTGTTTTTGATTTTGACAGATTTCAGACTTGAATTATTACCGTTTAACAATAATCCTATCACCGGACATTTACTTTTGCTGTTCGAATTATAAATAGCAACTTTTGGATCCACATCTAGGTAATAAGAGTTTTTAATTTTTTTTGCGGTGTTCTTCTGACAATATTTTTCTACTTCTCCATGCCAATTTTCCTCTGATTGTTCTACGACATTATCAAAAACTTGCAACTGTTGTTTTTTTTACATTCCACATCTTCTAGCTCTTCCTTTCCAATTGTTTTTGAAACTTCAAATTCTCCATCGGTGTTATAATCGATATCTTCTTTCTTGAATTTAGATCCAATCATATTGGTTGAACCAATAATACTTTCGATATGAGTAGCTAGAAAAACGTCAAGTCGTGCTGGTAACTTTTCATGCTGAAAGACTATATTTTTAATATCATTAAACATGCTTTCAGAGGACGCCGAGGTTTCAGTTATACCGCCATATCCAAATATAGGGATCATAACCGCAGACCATAGTGGGAGCAATTTGATCAAACTTATAAGGTTTTTGGCAATATCCAGACTATAATGAATATTATCATGGTTTCCACAATTTTCAGGACGTTTAGCATTTTCGACGCAGTTATTATAAATTATATTTATTTCCTCAAATATATCGGTAGAAATTTCATCGGCTTCTAAATCTAAATCCTTAATATCTTCATCTTCCCTTTGTAGACGATCTTCATTATCACCTTCCATATTCGCTATTACATCAATTCGCTCAAGTTGATGTGGATCGTGCAACAAAAATCTATTAATAAGATAATTTTTCGACTCCTCGCAAGATGTCAAATATCCCATTTCGTTATAACCATCGTCTTCATTGAGAACAACTGAAAATATATGCTTCAGTAAAATTTTTATATCATTGAAGTCAGTACTTGCAATGACTAAACATATTGCTTTCATATAAAATATTTTTATACGTGGACGAGCTGCTTTAATATCTTTCCATGTGCTAATTAAATGCATAGTGTGATTAAAATCTAACCTAATCATACAATCGGGAACTTCGTATCTGGATTCTTTCCTGATCAGTGCCGAACAAACTTTTACATACATATTTAATGTCGAATACTGCGTAAAGGTTTTAATCACCGCCATCATTAACGCTTTTGATTGATCAGTGACAACAATTTTCGGTAAAGGAAAATCATTACTTGCCCATTCGCTAAGCCACCCAGCTATAGCACGGTTGCTATGCTGTTCGGATAACATATGTCCTACCGAGAATTGACTGCGACTATGTTCCCTATCCATAACGGTAATTTCATATAGAAATATTGGTCCAGATTCTCTTCCAGAAAGCAAACTAATCCGTTTCACCACACCTCCGGTTGCGTCTATTGAAATGGTCGGTACTTTCGTTTTCCTGGCATAAATTCGATAAGCGTCCAATTCTGATGCTGTCCAATAATGCACTTTAAAGCGATCATACGCGATATCTCTAATGATATTATTATACGGGGACCATTTCTTCATCTCAATAATAGCCAAAACAGGATCCGAATCTAAACGTGTTTTTTTAAGAGCATTACATTTCATTACTCTTAGAGTGTTTGCTGATGGTATATGGCTTGGTTCAAGTTCTCCAAAATCCATAATTTTTGCTGTTTCCTTCCGTTGGACGAATGCAGCCGACATTTTTTCATTCAACATCTTCGATTCATATTCAGTACGTTTCTCACCAACAAGTCGTCGTTTTCTTCCACCGCTACACATATTAAAATTTCCACTGTATGTGCAATCGACAATTACTCGTGAATCAGGTAATGGGAAATTTTCAATTATACCCTCAAATTTGCTGTCACATACTTTGCATTCCCCTATTATTTTAAGAAATATAACTCCACTTGGTGTAATCTTATTTCTTTTGTACGATAAACAGCACGGTCTTCTTGTTAATTCAAAGAAATGTTCATGCAATATTGGAGTCCATTCCATTGGTGTCAACACTGAAATATTCCTTGACGAAGTTGAGCGATCCGATCTTTTGTATGATGTTTGATCCGTATCACTATACATCTTCTTCCATTCTTCCACCGAAAGCGTAATTTTAAACTTGATTGTATTTTCGTTAAAATGTTGGCCGTTACCATCTTCTTCGGAACTAATATCCATATCATCGCGTATTTTAAATTGAATACTTGCATTTGGTTCAGAATTATCATTTTCCATCGGTATACCCAATATAGATCTTGCATTGTGTCGATTTTGTTTTAATATTGAATATATATATTTTGGACTGATTTCAGAATTAATGCTGTCCGCAATTTTCTGCCACACTGGTGCCGTGCATTTGATTATTTTCTTTTCAACTTCGTCATAAATTTCTTTTTTAAATTCGGCAAGAATTTTAAATAAACTTTCAAAATCAATTTTTGATTATTGGGGCATTTCTTAAATAGATGTAGGTTCGATAATAATAACAATAATACTATAATAATTGTTTACGATTTAGATTTTGAAAGTTGATGTGTTTATTAAAATAAAATGATCTGATTATATAAAGAAAATCTGTTACCAACAAAAATAAATCCGCTTAATGTTAATAACTTCTCGGCGCTTGCGGCTCAAAGGACAGGTATGAATGTAATTGAAATTTTCGAAAACTCCGAGCTATAGTTACGTAGCAGAAATACCGAACATATTAATATTCTGCAGAAGGTAACAAATATTAAATGTAATAAAAAGTCAATAAGTCCGAATAAAGTGATTATGACAGAAGCTTGCTAAAATTGAAACGAAGTTCTATCACACAAAAATTCAAAATGAACGGAAAATACAACAAGAGAACAAAAGAATGCTAGAATCGATTTGTATGACATTCGATATGGCACTCCTTATAGGTACTATGTCATCATTTGAGATGATATCGGTTATTATTGGTGGATTGCCACTGGATGACACATGAATGTCACGACACAGATCAGGCTGGTAATACGACTTATTTTCTGATAGAAATTTTTGCACCTTTTTAATATTTGATGTCTGTTATGATTTAGTTAAAAAAAACTTATAAGTATTAACGTTAAACAACGGTATATGAAATTAATTTATCAAGAACAAGCGAGCGAAGAATCTCGTTAATCCAACATGCGCGTCAAGGTGATTTTCCTTAATATTTCGAAAACTAAGGAGGTACAAACGAAAATAAAAGAGGTACAAACAGGTACAAACGAGGTACAAACGATTGAGATTATTTTGAATCCGAAATTCGAAATGGGGGGGGCTAGCATTTCGCCAGCCCCCCCCAAAATTTTTTAAAATATCTCCAAACCCAAAGAGGTACAAACGAAAATAAAGGAGGTACAAATAGGTACAAACGAGGTACAAACGATTGAGACCATTTTGAATCCAAAATTCGAAATGGGGGGGGGCTAGCATTTCGTCAGCCCCCCCCAACAAATTTTTGAAATATCTCAAAAACGAAGGAGGTACAAACGAAAATAAAAGAGGTACAAATAGGTACAAACGAGGTACAAACGATTTAGACTATTTTGGATACAAAATTCAAAATGGGGGGGGGCTGGCGAAATGCACCTTATTGAGGTGCATTTCGCCAGCCCCCCCCATTTTGAATTAGTTTAAATAAAGACAGTTTAAATACAATAAGGCGCAAGGTCTTGTTAGCTATACCTACTAGTGTTACCCACAAATAAACAGTTATACAAGAAAAATCAATAATAGTGCGTGTGGAAAAATTCCTTCCTACAGGGTCGAATTCTCAGCAGATTAAATAAAATTTTTTTTTGTTAATTATTTTAAATTGATGTATACAGATCGCTACCTTTTTTTTTTTGTTTTCTCCTCTTTATTTACCAAATCTATAATAACAATTGTTCTTTTCATGTATTACACTTTACTTTGCTAATTTTCTTTTACATTTTAATAAACTTAAGTTAAAAATATTAATTCTAAATATACCTGAATTAAAACATAGCATACTTAAATTTTCAAACTCATTAATCAACGAAATTCTTTTTACACAGAAAGAGCAACCAACCAAGACAAAGAAAACAATGGACAAAATATCCTTAATTTTGGTAGTGTTATGGGTGCACACAGGAAAATGTTTCCTACAACAGAAAATTGACTATAATTCTGGACTATACGACGAGAAGGAAGCGGAAGCCTACATCTCAACATCGAAATGGCGTATTATTAGATACGTAAATCTGAATGAACTCGAAAAATTTAAAGAACAAAACATGGCAGCTCTAGATAAGATAAACGAAACTATTACAACACAATTACAGGAAGAGGCAATTGGGAATTTTTTCTCGACTCCGCTACTTCCCCAGCTTACGGCTTTAAGATTACTAAACAAAAAATGTGAAACCTTGCTTAAAGAATTAAACAATCCTACTGAAGATGATAACCGTAGAAAGCGTTACTTAATAAACGTTTTGGGAACCGCAATCAAATGGATATCGGGCAATCTAGATTATGATGATGGAGTAAAAATTTACCACAACATTGATAAGCTAAAAGAAGATTCAACAGCTATAAAAGATTTAATGAAACAACAGACCTCAATCCTAACTAACACTGTAACAACCTTCAACGATACAATTAGTAAATTACTGATAAAAGAAGAAAGATTAGAAAGAACCCAGGGCGAAATTTTAGTAGCAATAAAACACGTAATAGTGGACCTACATCACACCAACACACATGTTCAAGCATTGGCTTTACTCATGGAAATTCATGAAGCATACACCATTCTATTACAAGAGTTAGACGAATTAATTGAAGCCATTAACTTCGCCAAATTAAATATAATGCACCCAGCCATTATAAAACCCGAAGTGTTCCTCGATCAACTAAGGCGTATACCTAATTCATTAAACAAACTTAGGCTGCCTCTCAAACCAACGATGGATAATCTAATGAAATACCAACAGATTGCCAAGTTATCAGCTTTTCAAATAAACGATCGAATCACCTTTATCATCGAGATTCCTTTGGTGAGCAATCACATGTTCACATTTTTCCACATATATTCGTTACCAGCCAGAACAACGACACCAAATATATTTGTAACTGTGGACGTGACTTCAAAGTTCATAGCTATTTCGGACGACAACATACAATTTTTCATCCCAGAAAAATGTACCGATGTCACAAGAGACCTGAAAATATGAGACGCTCCAGCCATTCACAGCATCACACCGGAATCAACGTGTGAAATTGAGAATGAAAAGCCTCTCTCCCGCAGATGCAGGATTGAGAAATCTCCTCCCACGCGAAGTGGAAAACCACCTCACTTTTTTAACGTGGGGAGCCCTGGATGTAACAAGCTAGCTCTTCGGATGGAAACGTCGGTCTGCGAGGGACGTGGGTCCAGATCTCTATATCTCACTGAAAAGGCTCTGAGGTATCCCCTCTTCCAGGGAAATAAAATACGGTTTAATAAAAACAGTTTAATGATCACAACTATCAATCAAAAAAATACACAAAAATTAACAATCGTGGCAACAACCTTCGGTGGCAAATACAAGTTACTGCTGACTTCTGATGGAAGTCAGCCAAGAATGCAAAACGTGAAGCAATCCTCCCCGTGAGGAAGACCCAGTGAACTACAAAACTTGAGGTGTCAAAAATAGTAGAGCCTCTTAGTGACGTTAATAAAAAATACTCGTTAAATATATGTAGCAATCACAACCAAACAGAAATAGCAGTAAAAATTGTCTTACCCAAGTACTCGGAAAGCTCACAATATATCGGTGACAGGTACCCCAAATCCGCCTGGATGGATTGCACACGAGAATCGTAGTTGACTCGTTCGCTAAGCCTCAAATCACTAAGAAGGACCGCACGTTATCTGTGATGATGTCCTCGCAGCGACCCCACGACTTGGCAACAGGACTGTGGCTGGACTTTCCACCCCAGAGAGTTGTTCCAATATACTCTGGTCTTGACGATGGACTCCAAATGAATTCCAAATACACCAGTACGTAAGGCGCAGGCTCGCCCGGTTAAACGGTGGGTCGTTCCACAACAAATATGACAGCTCGACGATAACAAGGCAACGAACACGACAATCAGGACTCTTGTACGGAATTAACAAAGCGGGTTGATGTTGATTAAAAATAGCTCGATGTAGCTTTGTTGACAAAACTTGTCACAACTCAATCCCCCTAGAGGGCGCTATAGCATGCGCAGATTGTAACCGGTTGGAAAAGATAACGAAGTACAAATGATGGTGGACAGCCAGATGTTAAAACGAAAAATTTTAATACGGCAACCTCCGTATTCAAAAATATGTGCCAATCTCACCCTCGTGCACTCGACGTTGAAGTAGAATTAACTCGGTATACTAATTTATACTTGCACCCGCAATTAAATTAACTTGATTACAACTGCCACACTTTTCGAACCACTCGCTCAGGTGCCCGGAACAAAAGTGAACTTACATCCAACATGGCGGACTCGTCATGCGTATTCACGGAAGAACGAAAATGGGAGTGGAAGTGTGTATGGACCCGTCTCAATAATTTTGAATAAATTTGGCAGTGGTCAACAAATTATTGTTTTAGGTTGATTGATAACGGATATAAGATATAAAAATCCGTTATAAAATACAACAAATAATTCAATCAAACCATTATGAAAATTGCCACGAAAATAAATTATTGTTAAAAATCAATCGATTAAAACTACAAAAATTAAACAACGGGAAATGGCTGATATTCGTAGCGAGTCCTATTCAAATTTCAGAATCCTGCCCAGACATGGAAAAGGTACATGTCACAATAAAAGAATCCATTGTGATTACACCCAACCCGAAATGTACCCTTCGTATAGACGATATAAACCTTTTAAATGAAGATCGACCGGTCACGACAGTCATAAATAACTCAATACAATTACCAAATTTAACACTCGAGTGCTGTGAAGAAAATTTAGAAACGAACGTCATGCAGATCAAAGCCGCAGATCTAAAACCAATAAACTTAGATCAGATAAAAGAATTGAAACAACATATACACGAGTTCAACCAGGTGTTAAACGAAGCAAAGAAACCCTATTTAGAGAAACACTTGTCAGGAGTAATTTATACTTTTATTATATTGACTGCAATTATATTGGCAGCTTTAGTCTATTTGAGGTACCGTCGTGGCGCCATACTAATGGGAAACCCATTCCGAAAAGAAAAACGCTTCAAACAAATCAGAGCTTGGTTCAAACGTGACAAGAATAACTCCCCCACTCAAGAGGAAGAAGGGGTGGTTTTAGAACTAATAAAAGGTCCTAACACTGAAAATTTGACCAGTATCGAAACAAACCAACCTCAGTGAGACTCAAAAGTGTAATCTGTTAATCACCGTGGTTCTGTGCCTGCCTAAAAAGATCTCTCTGTGACTTTAATTTTTTTTTTGGTTATTATTATTAATTGTATCAACATAAGTAAAATGAGCTACAACAATAAAACAGGTATAATTAGAATAGTCGAATTAATAATTATTGTACCAATTAGGAAAATATGTAAAACGAGTAAGGTTATTAAAATTAACGTGTTTAATAATCTTAATCACTAGTATAGAAAATTACGCATAATTTTAAGTACTTTACAAATATTGAGACTTCAGTTCTCAACAGGAATCATTAAGACGCATTCCAAAAAATTTTTTTTTATGATCTAACCTAACAAGTGTAATTAACCCCTAAATATTATGTCTCTTAGCTCCTACAGCCATCAAGGCTAAATTCTGGTGGACAAGCCCCGAGGACACTCCACCCTGTTCCATCTGCGGGAAGGATATGGACCACGTTAGCGCAGGGCCCCTGGAGTGCCGGCATCGACATTGCTACCGTTGTTTTCTCCAGCAGGCAAGGAACCGCTGTGCCAATTGCGTGACATGTCACACGTGCGAAGTATCAGTATCAAGATAGAGTATTTATTTTGGTAACCTGCTGTATTTATCTTTACCCATCGAACGGGCCTTTAATAGAAAAAGGAAATAGGGGCGTTAAACCCCTCGTTTCTTTTTTTTAGGGGCGGCAACTGTAACGCCCACCACCTATGTATATTATCATAATTTGTTCACTAAATAAAAACCTGTCATTTGTACTTGTAATTTTTAATAGTAATTAGTAATTAAATTTAAGAAAAGCCTTGAACCAATATTATCTAGGTACGCCTATGTTCACACTGCGTAATAAATTAAAATAAGAGACATGTAACTTAGTACTAAAGAAATAATTCCCACAGTTTTGGGTAAAATGTAACACAAAAATCCACTTAAGGGTGGTCCCTTGAATTTGTTAAGACGAGACGAAGGACCGTTAAAATAAGGATCGCTAACAGTTAAGTCGCGCCAAAAACGATTAGCTGATCTTATCTCACACATGGAACATGTGAAAAATTCAATATAATATTAAGAAACACCAAACTTTAATAGCAAAAGGCAATTAGTGCAATATTAAAATTGACAGATATTACAATTAATAGCTTCCCTTAAACATAAGAACATGTAAATAAAATCTTTAGGCATGGCAAGGGCAAGATGGCATTCAAATGATAGCAGAATATTTGGGTGGTCCGGAGCCTGTACACTCCGCATGAAAATATATTAATTAGCCCTTGACACCATCTCAAAAGAGCAGGACCTTCTATGTGTTTCGCATATTCAGGCCCCACTCCAATTAACAGAAATCAAATCCATAAAAAGGCAGGAAAAATCAAAAATCATCAGTCCTTCCGAGAGAGCCGTGCCATTTTGCCAATTAATAAAGACCGTGCGTGTGTCTTTAATTTCGAGATATTCAACTAAGTTCATTTAAATCAGTTCAATTATTGCTTAATGGTAATTCGACCAACTCATCAAAGTCAGTTCTTTTCGGAAAGTGCTCACAAATCTTAATTATTTTTTTTGTTCATTAATTTAATTTCGTTAAATTAAAGTGATTAACCTCAATTTTCTTTCATTTTTTTATAAATCCAACGAATTCAAATCGCTTAAAGTGTTTAAAATAAATTGAGTGTTCGAGGTTTTATTGTGAATTATAAATAAAAAGCAAAAGTAAGGATTATTCACCGCTCTACCTCGCCAGCCAAGGGTTTTCAACTTAAATTGTCATTTACAAAGGAGGGCCATACAAGTAATTTCCAGGTATTTAAAATAAGTTTACCTAACGGGTGAAATTGAAGGGTTTATTCTTATTTATCGGTCTATTTGTCTCTCTTAACTCAATCTTGATTAATTAAATTAGATTTAGTCTATTGATGTAATATTCATGTAAAAAATTCCTTAATTTTTTCTTTTACTATAAATTGTTTTATTAAGATTAAATAAATTGATTAAATTTGAAGTTTATGATCTTTTATTATAAACACATGTGTTTATATTTTGGTGTGGAACTGTTTGTCATATAATCCTGCATCTTCGAGGAAACATCCGTTTTCCACGTCTACCTAAAATTGAAGTAATCATTTGAAGAAGTAAGTATTCGAGTTTTGGATTATCTACTCGCTTATCACGTTCACGTGGTAGGACAAACGACAATCCTGGTGGAAGCTAATTAAAAGACGGGGTTAATTAAATTTAACCCATAAGTAAGTAAAGTACATTTGGAAGTCAACGGTGGAATTTTCAATTTATAATAGTTGAGTTTAGTACGTTTGGGCTCAGCGGTGGAAGAAATTATTAAAACCATCGTACTCCGTTTAGTACATTTACGAGTCAGCGACAAGGCATTTGTGGTTGTTTTTAATTTTTTTATTACAGCAGTTTTTGTGCAACTGGAGGGCGTTGTTGGACTGGACGCTTTACTCAGTTGTGTGGTTTGGTACACACTTAATCACCAGTTGATTTGTCAAGGTAATACTCGTACCGGCGAAAAACCTTTTTACATTCGAAACTGTGTTAAACGAGCCTTAGTGGTAGAAACTCCATATATCCTTTTGCTGTGCTCTCGCTTTATTCATTTTTGCAATTTATATATTATTTTTAATTATTGCTTGCGAGAAGCACATATTGGCTATTTAACGATTTTCTCCGGCGAGAAACCATTTAAGTACGGAAAATAAACTGGATTTGCGTTCCATTATATTGCTAATCGACGTTATTAGTTTTGTCACGCAATTTTGTGGTATTATTTTACGCGATTGTCCATTATTCGTTTTCCTTGTACGTTATTTTTGTGTTTTTATCGAGCACTTGATTATTTTACTTCGTCTTTGCATATTTTATCATGTCAGAGAAAGCTTACGTGGCAGCCCTATCAAGGGAAGAGATCGCCGTTGAGTTGCAACGACGAAAAGGCAATACATTTACTAAGTAAATTAATTCGTGACGAGAAATGCAATTCCTCATTAGCTATATGCAAGTACAAACCCGATGACATTCCATCCGAATTGGAGATTTGCGAAAAGTCCCTCATAATTATTGGCAAACAAATTGATGAATTATATTAATCTTGTGCAGAAGCGGAGTATTGGATAAGTTGGATAGAGGATTTTTTAGTACTTTCTCCGCGAATAAAACAAAGATGTACTTCTGCAGAAGTACATCTTTGTTTTATTCGCGGAGAAAGTACTAAAAAATCCTCTATCCAAATTGATGAATTGTCTACAAATTTTGAGCACAAACAATTAGAGGTATTAGATCATAGGCTGGCGCATTATAGCAATCGCCTAGACTTGATGGTAGGAGTAGGCTTTGATGATCCTAAGAGAGGTTCATTAATCGTTACGTGTAATGCTCTACGTGAGCGACTCGAAGCGTTGATAAAGGACCACGATGCGCTGGAAAGCGATGAGATTTTATCGGTCGCGAACTCTCCTGCTCACGCGGGAAATTTTATTCCCTATCGGAGGTCTACCCTTGCCGATCCATCAATAATCCATCCGGACATAACATCCGCATTTAATATTCTCCTAAACCAATCTCACAATCGGGTGGCTGTACATAAATGGCAGCTTAGCTATGACGGGAAAAGCGATTTTGAATCAGTTTTTGATTTCATAGAACGCGCGCAGGAACTTGCACGTTCACGAGGGGAAAGTGAGGAAGAGCTGTTTAGGAAAACGGGCGAATTCTTTTCAGACGAGGCTCTGGTGTGGTACCGTTCATTGAGTCCCAACATTTCTAATTGGTCTCAATTAATGGACGCGTTAAAGATTCGATTTTTATCCTTAGACTACAGTAGGGAATACGCTGATCAGATCCGAGCTCGAAAACAGTTACCTAGCGAATCGGTACTGGGGTTCGTTGAGTCTGTGATTGCGCAGTTTTCTCGTTTGAATCCGATTCCTTTGGAGGAAGAACAGTTGTGGGTCATAAGACGCAATATGTCTCCTCAAATTTCGCTGACCATGGGGTTAAATGAATATAAAACAAGGGATGCACTTATTGCGGCGGCTCAAGCAGCCGAAAGAATTATAAAGTGGACTACTCCACCTGAGGCCACTTGCTCCCTAAATTCAACTCCCCTGTCTGCTACTCTTCCTCTACCGGACTCTCAGTCAACCGACTCCCTATACGTGTGTTGGAATTGCGTCGATCCCGCGCATGGTTTTGAATTTTGCCCTCAACCTTTGACCGTTTTTTGCTTTATCTGCGGTAAAAAAAAAGGGGTTACTGCCACGAATTGTCCTGAAAGACAACCTGGACGGCGTCCAAAAAACTTGCGAAGGCGGAGAGGCGTTTCGGCTCGCCCGGCAAATCCGCGTTAAAGGCCGACAAAAGAAGAGCGAGACGGCATCGCGGCGTGCGTCTCAAGGAGGCTCTTAAAGCCGATTCCTTGTTGTGGGTGGGGTGGTTGAGTCGCGTGCGCGCATTTTGCGGATATCGCCCACTGCTTCTGCTCTCTTCACACATCCATCTAAAGACATACGACCTTATGTTAAATTAACTGTGGGGGAGGTATCACTCACTGCTCTACTTGACTCTGGCGCATCCGTCTTTATTCTAGGTAGTGATGTCCATTATATAATAAATCAGTTAGATTTATGTTTTACGCGCGGTATTAGATCATTATTGCGTTCAGCGGACGGTACGTCGCAAGATTTATTAGGTGAAGTCATGCTTCCCATAACTATCAGCGGGGTCACCAACGTTTTGAATGTTATAGTTTGCCGTAGTATAACGACAGCATTAACCCTAGGTATCGATTTTTGTAAAATGTTTGGCGTCAAAGTCGATTTTGGTGTTGACCAATACTTTGTTAGCCAGGTTAGCGCCACGGAATTTTTGCGTTCCGCCTCAGAATTGTCTATAGAGCAGCAGGTTATGCTTTCTTCCTTGAAAGACCAGTTTAAAGAATTAGACCGTGAAGGGTTAACTCGAACTGACAAGGTAGTCCACGATATTGATACTGGTTCTGCCATGCCTGTCAAGCAACGGTTTTACCCTCTATCTCCACCCATGCGTACCATTGCTCATCGGGAGTTAGATGAAATGCTGGAAATGAACATCGTGGTCCCTTCGAAGAGTGCTTGGTCGTCACCCATGCTCTTGGTGAAAAAGAAGAACGGTTCCTATCGGCTGTGTTTCGATGGCCGTAAGTTGAACTAATTGACTAAGAGAGATGCATACCCACTCCCTCGACTGGACGACATTTTGACTCGATTGCAGGATGCTAGATTCCTGACGTCGATAGATCTGAAAAAGGCATTCTGGTAAATTCCCCTTTCATCCTCTTCTCGTGAAAAGACTGCTTTTACTGTGCCCGGCCGAGGTCTTTTCGAATATGTCGTCATGCCCTTTGGAGTTTCCAATGCACCTATTACCCAGCAGCGTTTAATGGACAACATATTTGGTAAAAGAAACTTTTAGTTACTGCACCCATTTTATCTAGTCCCAATTTTGAAAGGAAATTTTTCATACATTGTGATTCATCAAATTACGGTTTAGGCAGCGTCTTAACTCAGGGTGAAGGTGATGATGAGCGACCTATTGCATATGCATTTCGAACCTTGAATAAGGCTGAACGAAATTACTCAACAACGGAACGTGAATGTTTAGCGGTTCTCTTCGGTATTGAAAAGTTTCGACCCTATGTTGAGGGCACTCAATTTACCGTGGTTACCGATCATTATTCACTGTTATGGCTCACGAACATGAAAGATCCATCCAATAAATTAGCCCGTTGGTCAGTTCGTCTTGCTCAACACTCATTCGACATTCAGCATCGCAAAGGTCAGTTGCATGTGGTTCCAGACGCCTTATCCCGTGCCCCTTTAGAAGTTTCATCGTTAGTTTTGTCTGATGATGATTTGGATCCCTGGTATCGACGTATGCTGATCAAGGTCAGAGAAAATCCGCAAAAATATCCAGACTGGCGTATTGAGTCAGGTCGCCTTTATAAGCTTATTACTAATAAGCATGACGTTATTTCCAACCTTGTCGAGTGGAAACTAATTATTCCTAAACCTCGTCGTAATTAAATTTTGAAAATGTGTCATGACGATCCTACGT
Organism: Podabrus alpinus; assembly: GCA_932274525.1. Taxonomy (NCBI): domain Eukaryota; kingdom Metazoa; phylum Arthropoda; class Insecta; order Coleoptera; family Cantharidae; genus Podabrus; species Podabrus alpinus. Next base: position 34,916,238 of record OW026452.1, read on the forward strand.
CTGCACATTCAGGTACATTAAAAACATTTAGTGAAATTCTAGAGCTTTATTATTGGCCCAAATTGCGTACTGACGTTGCTCGCTACGTGCGTAGTTGCACGGTTTGTCTAGCTTCTAAAGCTTGCCAAGGTGTACGCTACGGTCTAATGGGAAAAGAAAAAAAGGTACGATTCCCCTTTCAATGCATTTCCATCGACCTTATGGGTCTATTTACTCGTTCTACAAAAGGTCACACCGTATTACTTGTAGTTCGTGACTGGTTCACGAAATTTGTTTTAGTCAAACCACTGCGAAAAGCTACAGCCAAGGCTATCTGCGAGTTTTTAGAAAATGAAGTATTCCTTCTATTTGGTACCCCTATGATTTGCCAGGTCGATAATGGTCCTCAATTTACGGGTAAAGAATTTCGTGATCTCATGAGCAGATACAAGGTGTCACACGTCTGGAAAAATGCAAACTACCATCCGCAAGTTAATTTTGTAGAACGCTGCAATCGGGTTATCGGTACCGCGATCAGGTCGTATGTCAAACGCGATCATCGTAATTGGGACGTTGAAATTTTTAAGATAGCGCATGCCTTAAGATCCGCTACCCACGAAGTTACGGGGTTTACACCTTCTTTCTTAAATTTAGGATGCACCGTTCCTATAAACGGAGATTATTACGGTCGTATCCAACAGTTTAAAGAGGATGATTTAACCCTTGCTAACCGTGAAAGCGTCGCGCATGATATGCGAAAGTTAAATGGGGTGTTTGAAGATGTGACTCAGCGATTGCATAACGCTTATATTAAGGGTGCTAAACATTATAATTTGCGCAAACGTTCCATCAATTTTAAAGTAGGTGACATTCGTGCTTTCTAGTGCTCCGAATAAAATTAATAGTAAGTTATCACCTAAATATATCAAATGCAAGGTTCGCGAAGTTACTGGTCCTTTAACTTATCGTTTAGTCAACGAACGTGGTAAAGATGTAGGCGTCTATCATGCTAGGGATTTAAAACCACATCCCGATGACGAGGATGATCGAATATCTAATAGGGGTTAACTGAACATTTGCATGGGTGGAGGTTGGGTAATGTAGTCTCTATTGATCTAATTTCATCTCAGATCACATATTTATACTAAAAGCCCGTAAGACATTCCATCAGTTTTACCATTTCCGTGGGGTCAACCAGTCCCGACCCACTTGCTTTTCTGTGTTGGCAATTATGTGGGCTAGCGGACTTCTTGCTTAGTGCAGGATTCAGGATGGCTTGTTAGTTGCTTTTCTGACGGGGTTGGCTACACCTGCACGTCCTGTCTAGGCTAGGCGTGCCTATGCACTGTAGCAGTGGGGTTGGTCAATCTTAGTTGGGGGGTGATCGACTGGTCTTCCTCCTGTTACGGGCATGAGGGGTCGTTGGCCGTATTTTTGTCGACACAACATATTATTACCTTTAGTCATACTCTAACTGTGATCTCGGTTTTGAGAGAGAACCGAGTGAGTTTTTTACGTCTCTCAATGACATATTGTCATTCCCGGGGGTACAACCTTTCTTCCTTTCCTCAAAGATTGCTCTATGCCATTGTCTTTTCGTCTTGGAGGTGTGAGTTTGTTAGCTGGCTGTCCACGACGCGTTTTTTTTCCATCCATACGCGAGGACGGGCTATCGCTCATGTCATTGAGGCGGGGACGCATTGGCCATATCAGCAGCTCTCAATGCGGATGACACTGCTATTTATTCAAGCTCACTTAAACCTAGATTCGTAGTCAACCGCCTTCAAAGCTATCTTAGTAACCTTGAAGATTATTTCAGCACCTGGCGCATCGGTGTCAATCCGAGCAAAAGTACTGCAACATTCTTCACGAGGAAAACACATAACGGTTGAAAACCCGACACTTGCCTGAGGATGTATGGCACCGAAATCCCGTGGAGCAGAACTTCCAAATATTTGGGAGTGACGCTCGACAGTGGACTACGGTGGGGTCCACATGCTACCAAGGTAAGCAACAACAATGCCAGTACACACTACACACAATGCCAGTACACTACAATCCAATAGTAAACTTTCCCTTAATAATAGTTGAGATTATTTAAATCATGCGTCAGACCCGTAATGACGTATGCATGCAAAGCTTGGGGATATGCGGCAGACACTCACATCAAAAAACTCCGCATAGTCCAAAGTAAAGCATTGAGGGAATCGTGAAAGCCCCCCGATACGTCAGAAATGTCCGAATCAGGGAGGACGCAGGCGTGGTAACGATAGAAGATTTCTGTACCAGTTCGGAACAACGGCCTAAGTCTAAAAATACGATTCTACACTAGAGCAATAATGGCGAAATGGAGAGAGTAGGTATATCTTTTCTTTCATGATATGAAGCCAAATTATCCGTTTATTGTAATTTTTTTGTAATGGTAATGTGAATGAATACATGTTGGTAATATGCTGATATTATTATTTTAACATAATAATACAAATTTTAGCAAAATTACAGGTACTTAGGCCATTTTTCTAAACGAAAAGTTGAAATAAAACTTGGAAAGTGTGAGTTATGCCGATGGTATCTATATTTTTTTTTACATTTTACAAGATTTTATTGTTTTCTATTTATGATTTTATTTTTAAAATTATTGAAAAAAATGTTTATTTAAAATAAATAAATTAAAATTAGTAGTTTTCATCGGAATCACTATCTATAATGGGATGCTTGTTCTTGATGGCATCGCATGGCAACTGACGATAAAATTCGTGATGCTTTGGGTTGATTAAATTAAAAATACTTATTAAATCTTTCTTCTTTTCTTTACTAATGGGTAGAGATGAGATTTTTAGGTTTTGACCTTTTTTTTATTTTACGTCCTATTTTTATGATATTAGTACCAAAATTTGTTTTATTGTATTAGCTACGCAAAATGGTTACTTTTGAAGCTGTTTCGGGTCCGCAAAATTCTATTTTAGCGGCCTAGTACTTAAAGTCGTCTTGACAGCACTTTAGCGGATTCAAATTTGTTTATTCCAAAATCTGGCAACCGGTTGCTATAAACATTTTCGCACAGCCTTCTAATATACATACATGTATGTTATTGATGTCTATTTAAAATGAATATTTTAATTCAAGAAAATATTTTTTGCGAAACTAATACAATAAAACGTTGTATGCAATACGTACGCAAATAGTTTTAGCAGACTCATCTTCATGTTACGGACTCGGCTGGCGCCTCGTCCGTAACATTACGATTCGTCCGCTAAAACCATATTTTGCGTACTTATTACATAAAATACTATTATGGAAAACTACGTTATATAAGCCCTATTTGTTTTGACCTTTTTGCCTTTTTTTGCCATTTTTCGTTTTGACGACCTTTTTGACCTTTTTTTCGTTTTAACGACCTATTTTAACACTATGTACCAACCTAAAAATAGTAATTTAAAAGTTTTTAGGTGCCTTTTTTTGAATTTTTACGACCTAAAAATCTCATCTCTACTAATGGGTAACAACGCGTTGTACTTTCTTCTTAAGTGGTTTCCCCCATCACCAGTTGATTTTCTACGTTGGAATGAAATTTTAAAACCATCGTCTTCGTCTCTCAGAGAGTGTAGGTAGGTAGAGAGTGTAGATAGGACAATGGGAAAATCGGATTTGGTATAACTCAACCATTGTAGTGGTCGCCACGCAAATTTGTTGCCAATCTCGTCTTTTTTAGGTACTTGATACACGTCTTTCAGCAAACTGGCAAAATCGTATATTATATCTTGCGTCATATCCACCACTATCATCGGCTTTTTTTTGCTAGATATTCCAATAAGTTGGTTCCAATCGTCTGGGTGTTCATTTTTTAAGTTTGTATGCTTTTTGGCTCTTTCAATAATAGAAAGAAAAGTGGTCTATGTTACTTGGGCCGTTGTTCTAAATCAAACTTGGAATGGTTTTTCTTTAAAATGGACTTAAGCCAAATGAACCACACCATAATACTATCCAATCTTTTGTGAAATCAGTTAAACCAATTATACAGGCTTATACAGCATAAAAAAACAAAAAATTTGATATACTATATTGCCATGATCCGAAGCTTACATTTGAGTTTTAAACACTATAGAAAGGTCAAAAATAAATAAAATCCTTGAACGGTAGGCTATTCGGTAATTCCATTTGGTTCGTAATAGAACAAGTGTATCATTTTGCCAAGTTATTGCAGCGGATCACATTAAAGGCTTTTTTATTATTAACAGAATCCCAGAGTTATGCTATCTGAGAACTCAGCTTCATTGGCAATAGAATAGACCCGTAAATTGTATCAACGGGCTATGTAACCTTATAAAAAAAAGGAAAAAACAAATTATTTGAGATACCACTTTTAATAACGTTTTTTTATAAAAAACAACCAATCAATACTTACACTTCTTAATAATATTAGTTTGATGTTCTTTATGTTTATAGTGGAATTGGATTGTATTTGTATTATTTTTGCATAAGGTTGTTTTTCGCACATGACAGTATTTGCAGTGATAGGTTGATTGACTAATGTTTAAATGTGAATTATCTAAAAGTAAAAAATCTGATGTGGCCAGCACATGACTTCCCTATAAGGAATCATTCCATTATCGTTCATCTAAAGATTCGCAGAAATATTATTTAAATTTTATTTTATTATTTAATTAAATTATTAAATTTAGTCCTTCAAGTAAAGTGCTACTTCCGGTTTAGGGATTTCCTCCAAAATCACATGGTGCTTTAGTATATCTACTGATTAAAGTGTTAAATATGAAATTTGGTTACTAGATAACAATTCGTTCCTGAGATATTTAAGAAAAACCATTTCGTCCTTCAAGTGAAGTGCTACTTCCGGTTTAAGGATTTCCTCCAAAATCAAATGGTGCCTTTGTATACCGATTAAAGTGTTAAATATGAAATTTGGTTCCTATATAACAATTTGTTCCTGAGATATTGAAGAAAAACCATTTCGTCCTTCAAGTAAAGTGCTACTTCCGGTTTAGGGATTTCCTCCAAAATCACATGGTGCTTTAGTATACTGATTAAAGTGTTAAATATGAAATTTGGTTACTAGATAACAATTCGTTCCTGAGATATTTAAGAAAAACCATTTCGTCCTTCAAGTGAAGTGCTACTTCCGGTTTAAGGATTTCCTCCAAAATCAAATGGTGCCTTTGTATACCGATTAAAGTGTTAAATATGAAATTTGGTTACTATATAACAATTTGTTCCTGAGATATTGAAGAAAAACCATTTCGTCCTTCAAGTAAAGTGCTACTTCCGGTTTAGGGATTTCCTCCAAAATCACATGGTGCTTTAGTATACTGATTAAAGTATTAAATATGAAATTTGGTTACTAGATAACAATTCGTTCCTGAGATATTTAAGAAAAACCATTTCGTCCTTCAAGTGAAGTGCTACTTCCGATTTAAGGATTTCCTCCAAAATCAAATGGTGCCTTTGTATACCGATTAAAGTGTTAAATACGAAATTTGGTTACTATATAACAATTCGTTCCAGAGATACAGAACTTACAGACATTTTGCGTTACATACATCCATACAGACATACATACATACATACATACATACAGACATCATTGCGAAAGTAGTCAAAACGGATTCAGAAATGCTCAAAACGGATATTTCCGTTAAAATATCGACATCGAATTTTTTCATGATTACAATACTTCCTTATAGGCAGGGCTGGGCATTTTGTATTTCAAATGTATTTGAAAAAATACAAAATACAAAATACATTTGCAATTTGTATTTGAAATACAAAATACAAAATACATTTATGAGATGTATTTGAAATACAAAATACAAAATACAGTATTTCAAATACAAAATACAGTATTTGAAATACAAAATACATTTATTCATGCCCTGTATTCATGTTATATTGTTTATAATAATTTTATTTAAAAAAATTTGTTGTCAATTTTGAATTTTTCATATTCTTCCAAAACATTTGGATGCAATCTCTTTAAGTGAGTTTTAAAATTTGTAGTTGCTTTCATCGTTCCACTAATTGTCACGTTTTTATTTTTATTTTTTAAACAAATTTGGCAAACGGCCTTTACATTACCCCGATCTTGTTCAGACACTTTAAAATATGTTCCGTTTAAAATTGCTGGCAAAACAGAACTTTCGGAAGATTCAACCTTTTCAAAAATGTTACTTGATGAAGCCATTACGAATGTTTAGGAGCGGTTATTAAGTGAGGAGAATTATATCTTTATTTAACAAAAGTCTATGCTTATATAGTATACAAAAACACCAATTAAAAAAGATAATCCTGTTTTTAAATTTTAAAAGAAACTAGTGATGTGACGACTCGAGTATTTTAACTCGTTAACTCGAGTAAAGCATAACAGTCGCATCCATTTTTGCGCGCATGCAAAAATGCAAGAGTAAATAAATATTAAATAACAGGAATGAAATGCGAATGCGAAGGGTATTAGATTATTAAACGTCAGCGAATCGAATATAATTTGTGCGTGATGAACGAAAGTTTATTTGAGTCATGTTAAAGCTCAACGCAACTCGTAACGTAAGCATATTATATAATATATATATTAAGATTATTACCGGCGAATACTATTCCTTCTGTTATTCTGTAAATTCGCCGAGTCACCTGACTCGAGTAAAAACTCGAGTTGAAAATATTCCGAATACGAGTTACTCGAGTACAAAAAGTATTTGACTCGTCACATCGCTAAAAGAAACCCTGTATTTTGTATTTTAAAAATGTATTTTGTATTTTAAATTTTAAAAGAAACCCTGTATTTTGTATTTTAAAAATGTATTTTGTATTTTAAATTTTAAAAGAAACCCTGTATTTTGTATTTTAAAAATGTATTTTGTATTTTAAATTTTAAAAGAAACCCTGTATTTTGTATTTTAAAAATGTATTTTGTATTTTAAATTTTAAAAGAAACCCTGTATTTTGTATTTTAAAAATGTATTTTGTATTTTAAAAATGTATTTTGTATTTTAAAAATGTATTTTGTATTTTAAAAATGTATTTTGTATTTGAAATACATTATCAAAATACAAAATACAAATAAAAATGTATTTGAAATACAAAATACAAAATACATTTGCAATTTGTATTTGAAATACAAAATACAAAATACAAAATGTATTTCAAATACATATTTCAAATACATGTATTTCAAATACTGCCCAACCCTGCTTATAGGGAAGTAAAAAGTGTTGAAGTAATTCAAATAATAATAAGCAATTTATCACATACCAATCAAGAGCGAAGATTTACTGGTTTATTTTGAATTAAGGAAACTAGTAAAGTCAAATCCAAGCAAATCCGGTGCAGATAAGAAATTCCCATATAAAGCGGTCGAAAATCGGATCGAGGGCAGTTATTTTTCATATTTCATTGCGGATTGTTTATGTCGTTATTTGGATGCGCATCGCACAGAAAAGTGGAATAGTATTTTTATGGAAGTTGGTATAAAAAGTTTGAGAGCTGAGGTGGAAAAAGCTTGGTGATGGTCTTTGATTGTTTGATTTGCGAGGAAGTACAAGTTTTGGAGGTTATCTGGAACAACCAAGATAATCATTTTGGAAAGTTATTAATATCGGATAATTTAAAAATTTGTTAATTATTTGCGTAACCGAATATTTATGGAATCCCAATAAAATTTCACTTTTGGATGGAACATCAAATGTTTGGTCACTATACAGCGAGGAATGGTATCGGGCTTATCAACAATTTATTTTTGTATGTGATTGGATTGGTTACGTTAACTTAAACTAGTGCACTTCTAAAAAAGGTAAAACAAAACTAATTTTTAATTTTCAGACTGTTAATCGCGCAAAGTTTTATTTCGGTCGTGTGGAGTAGCGAATTGACATTGATAAGCAATTAAACTTTTTTTAATTTTGTATTTTTTATGTAAGAATTGTAAGGTTGACTTCTCAAATGGTTTGTTGATATTTGGTATAATAATTGTAAATAAAACCAAATTTGTTGCTGAGGAAGTATTGGGTTTTTATTTATTTAATTATTGTATAAGCCTGATTCGCAAAGATAAGTTGGTAATTTGTTTGAGTAAGCACAAGGTAAATCCGCAAATTAGTGTGACGCTGTATAACGGATTTTGGACTTTACATCCGTTATGTTCAACCTTATACATCAATTGGTTGGCCACTGCCATTTCATTTAAATTGAATGAGATGGCGTTGTGGACTCTGCGATATTTTTATTATCTGTTTTCGGGAACGCAAGTCGAGCTGCGCGCTGAGAGGGACTTGGGGAAAAATGGCGGACGAGAAGGTCACGTCTTTTGTGCTGTGAAGTGATTTTCGGGGTTGGTTTTCGATTTTGCGGAGTATGGTTACGTTTGTGGGAATTTCAGTCCGACAATCCGGATATTATATGGAATATGCTGTTTTTCCATCCCAGTAGGGAATTTGATCCGCGATTGGAGGATTGTGGTTTTTTTGGCCGTGCCATGTGTCCCTATCCGACCACCCTGGCCCATAATTTCTGGGAAGGATGTTTATCCGGTAGCATCGGTGAGTAACATGTTTTATTTGCTATTACTTCACAGTACCTATCGATCGATTGGCCAATATTTTAACATCTGAAGCTCGATGGCGTATTTTTTCCCTTGGCCTTTTTAATGTGTTTTATTTTTTTATTTATGTGTAACAATCTGGTATTCTTTTTTTGTGCTGCAATTTTATTTAAATAATGGTTGCAATTGATAGATAAGTGACAGGTTACAACTTTCTGCACTTGGTGATAAATTGCAATCTACTACTATCTCATGTTTGCAGTCGTCGATAAAAATACCAAGTTTAAGTGTGGTTTTTGATAAATGTAGTAATGCTACTTATTTATATTATTACGTTTTGGTTATTAAACTTTGCTTGGGTATTATTTCCTTTAATTTTATGTCGACGTACTGGTAAATTGTATTAGCAGCAAGACTCCAGATTTATCGACGTAAGTTCAAGCCTCGACTTGAAATTTTATGTTCGACGTTTTTTTTGTTTAATTTTTGGTTTAATATTATTTTTATAAGGCTGCGATGTGCGACCTACATATATACAGGGTGCGGCATTGCACCGGGGTACGCTGCCGCTTGGTTTGGTCGTCGGAGGCTCGATGTGGTTACCATTATGGGATTGTTATATGACCATTCGAGTGTTCCGTCGATTGATTGTGTGTGGGTGGTGATTCTGGGTGTCAATGTGGTCGCTCCTGTGCCGTTCTGGTCGGCTCCTGTAGTGGGCTACTGTTGTTACGTCCACTGGCGCAATACTAACACCATAAGCATCGACTTTATCATTAAGCCTTTAAGCAATGACCACCGTATTGTTTATTTTTATGTTTATTTTTATTTTATTGTTAAGTTTATTTTGTGTGTGTTTGCAAAGCTGCTTCCTTAAGTTTATCCGAGGCGTTTTTACACGACCCATGGCCCTCGCATACCGACGTTTCCATCAAAGAGCTAGTTGACCTAACACCAGGGCTCCACGCATTTAAAAGCAGAAGGTTCTTACCTTCTGCGTGGACTTTATCTTCTCCAAACTGCTTCTCATTAGAGCAGTAAGGAAAGATTTTGTATCAGCTGGTGATTGTTTTACTACTATTTTACAACGTTCAAACGATAAGCAAAAGATTTCGAGAATTTTATTTATTCAAGACAAACATTAAAGCTAATAGACGCATCACAGTATTTAGTCTAAAAATCTATGATTATTTTAAATATTCTGAGCTAGCTGAGGTAACAAAATCATTTTATTAAGATTCACAACAATATATTATCGTATTTTGCTGGCCTCTTAAAATTCATATAGGTGAAAAGCTTGACACTCTTCTTTATTTTAATAGCTAAAAGGGTTTTTCTCCCATGCGATAGAATTTGTATCTTATATTTATATCTTATGCAAGCAAGCGTTTTGTTCATGGGTGGCTGAGCTCGGCAATACAACATGACCATGTTAACATGATTTGGTAGCGGAATGCAAGGGGTTTCTAGAAAGATAACTCAACTATCATAAATTTCACTTTCCCACGATTTCTGCTTGGAAACCGAATAAAGCTGTGGAACTCTGAAAAATGTATTTTAGGCTCACTACTTGATCTCATGAAGGAATCTGTCATATCAGATTCAAAGGAAATGATATTGTTGCAATGAAAATCAAAATTTTGTAGGAAGGTTTTCGTTATATTTAACCTAAAATTGTATAAGTTATAAAAAGGTAAATCATTGTAAAAATAACAAACTTTGTAAGTTGTGAGATATTGTATTTTCTCTAGAATTCTTCACAGAGTCATTTTAGTACATTAAGAGCCTGTATTTGTGTAATCTAGCAATAAAGATCTAAATTCAGTGTAGAAAGTGATAAACATGGAAGTGACTCGGGTCTCGACAAATACTTCAACAAAACCAGTGAATTCTGGAACATAAAACACCTTAAAATAGTTTTAAAACTCTCAAAATTACATAAAGACTTACCTTCAGACGCTTTAAAAACTTAATAACGTGATATTTGGAACATTTGGATATAATTAAGATTTAGAAGTGGTACAATAGACACAATTTTTGAAAATTTCCCACATGATTATGGGAAAGGGCAGTCTGCCTTGTGCACTCAACCAATGTGGATCGTACGGTTAAACTGTAACCAATATTTGATTTTGGATCCTTATGTTTGGAGGTTATTGATTTTGGATCCTTAGGAAGTTTTTAGTCTGCTTGGTGCGCTCAACCGATTAAGTCCCGTGATGATAAAATCTAACCAATATTAATTTTGAATCCTTACATTTGGAGGTTATGAAACTTTGGATCGCACATTTTTATGAGACTTCGTGGATGGAATGCAACAGCAAAGCTCACGTTTGAGATACCTTGCTACCTTAATTAATATCCTTTTTCTAAATGCATTGTTTTGGTGTAGTAGATGGAATAACCATTTTTAAAGACACGTCGCTAATAATTTTGTCATTTGGCTATTTTAAACAGTAGCACTTCGTTAAATTGGAGGTGATAACACCAGAAAATGTTGAGAATTTTGATCGATGCAAGGAACCAACGGGTACACCACTCAACTTACTGAAGAAAGAAATTTTAACTGGATTATCAATCCCTGATCCTGCGCAGATGCAGCGCATGAGTCATAGTGTAACATTGGGTGAACGAGTTTTAAAAGCGATAAGGTATTTCAAACACTCTTATTTTATTTTTATTAGAAATCAAAATTTTGAACTTTACGGCGTCGCATCTAACTCAAGGGTACTGATAGCGACTACCGTTAAACATTTAAATAAAATTTCATTATTTCACTCAATAATAAAGACACTTAGTCAAGAAATTTACGCGAATATAACAAAAACATTTCACATCTGTATTGGTATTACATCAACACAGCTCAAGGAATTTAAGAAGAAGAAACGGCCACAAACTCAACGATTCTATTGTTTTGTAAGGGAATTTTCCCAGTATAAATTTTTGTACAACATTTATTTTGTATTTTTAACTGGTACCAGGGTAACTTTAAAATTTCATAAATTGAATATAAAAATTTTCAAAGCAACTATATTTTATTTGTCTCATAAAAGTGAGGAGATTAACAAAGATCCACAGCTATTAATAAGCAACCCTTTAAGCAATTTGGTGAGTTATTTGTGGGAACATTCTCTGGGTTCTGCACTTCTGTTGTTTTTCTGAGCTGAGCTAGGACCGGAGCAGATAGGTTGTTGGGATTAATTTTTTAAAAAAGTGCTCATTCAAATTAGAGGCTCGAGATTGTGACATTTTATGGCATACCAGTAATGTGGGCAATTTAAGGGTTGCTTTGTAGGACAATATATCTCAAAATGTGAAAAAATGGACTTAGGCCGTTGTTCCGAACTGGTACAGATTTTATCCGCCACCTGGCGGAAAACTTCTACGGAAACCTGGGCAACTCCGATAACCCATTGGTCAGAGGGCTCGGTAACTACCAACCCGAAGACTTTCTAAGGTATATCGGGTATAAGAGACCTAAGGCCATTCTCACGCGGCTTCCGCCCTAACGAACGACAGCAATCAGTCAATTCAAAGCTACTTTTATTTTTCAACGCTTAGAAATCCAATCAAGTCGAAAAACGGGATGTTGATTGCACAGTGCATCCAATTCCAATTCTTCGACGTGATTCGGTTTGCCATCAGCTATAGGAACGGGCTTAGCATTTTATTGTTATTTAATGATATTCCCTTTCAGAGTTGTCTGCCGTACCAGTTTAAGAGTAAGTTGCTCTTATAACTGATACACCAGACTAGATCAAATGCTTTTGGAAATTTCGCGGTCTCCGTCGGTATTTGCCTCACTGGTCTAGGGTGGCATAGGGGCAGTCTGGGGAAAAGCACTCGGGGGATTTTCTACCCTCTCGCAAGACAGAGTATTCTTCTCCGGTAGAGTTAAGGAACTCCGGCCACGCAGGACCGGACTCCACTCGATGGGGGGCACCACCCCCCGCGCAGAAACCCAACCTGACCGGCATCAGGAGAAAACCAGAGGGTTTTCCGCAGCATCGGAGCGACTGACACTCCCCCGATACGGAAAACAAGACGGTTAGACCCCGATACCGATCACTTTTGCATCTATTTCTTCATTCACACCCAGTGTTCTATCACATTCTTATCACCACAACCCGACCCTGACATCGAAGGGGATCGGTGGTGACGTCAATTCGAGCATTACCAACTTTATCAAAAAAAGGCATCTGCGCAAATGTCTTTATTTCTATTTTTCAAAGCCACGATCGTCGTCAAGAAGGGGGGGTAAACCCACCCCGGATTCCGACGATCTCGTAGTCAGGTGGGGGCCTCAAAACAAAACCCTGCAAAATATAAATTCAGGTGCCGTGGCGCACCAGCTTTCTCAAGGAGGTACGGGCTTGGCCCGAGTACTCCAAGTTTTAATTTAGGATTCGATGCGATACGCACCGGCAGATGCAACACGTCTCTCGTACGAGTAACATCGATGAAATTTTACTATTTTATCATTATTTTTTGTTTTATTTGATTTTTTGGGGGTGAAACGTAAAAGTTTACTGCCCCATACCGCAACTATAGTTTTAAAAGCTATATCCAGGATTTCTAGGATCCCGTTTGTCTAAAATCCCGGTTGGGGTGGATTAATATTCTTCTAGTATGGTTGGCCCAGTAAACCACACGCTTGCCGCAAACTGTTTAGTATTCGAGCACCGAGTCGTAATACCCCCATCATTGCGACAAGCAATCCTAAAATATTTACACGCAGCCCACGTGGGTATTGTAAAAATGAAAGGTATGGAACGCTCATTCGTATTTTGGCCAGGCATGGATGCTGACATCGAAAATATAGCAAGGTCATGCTCCCAATGTGAAAATTATGCACACGCTCCACCTAAATATCGAGATCACCATTGGGAATACCCGAAAGGACCCTAGCAACGAATACACATTGACTACGCAGGCCCAATTGCAGGCACAATGCTACTCATCATAGTCGATGCATACAGCAAATAGCTTGAAGTTAAAACTACTACCTCAACCATAACAGAGTCAACAACTTCAATCCTCGATGAACTCTGTGCAAAGTACGGTTCTCCAGTCACCGTTGTATCCGACAATGGTCCTCGGTTTACATCGGCCGAATTCAAGGAATTCTTACAAACTAGTGGTGCAAAACATCACAAACTCACTGCACCATACCACCCAGCAACTAATGGTCAAGCAGATCGTTATGTCAAATCAGTAAAGAACGCTCTAAAGGCGATGGGAACAACGCGAGGTACAATTCAACAAAACCTAAATGAGTTCCTCAGACAATACAGGAAGGCCCCACACGCAACAACTGGACAACCAAAAGCAATGTTATTTCTAGGACGTAACCTACGAACGCGCCTGGACCTAGTCAGACCCGAAGACATCCAGACACGAATAACGGAAAAACAACAAGCTGAACACGACACTACCTTCCGCACACTACCACCGACCCAATTGGTCTACTTCATGTCCGGTAACTCAAACATGGACAAATGGATCCCAAGCACAGTTCAGACACGCCTGGGAGACTTACACTATGACATTGAGTACAATGGTAAATGCTACAAACGACATATAGACCAAATAAGACAACGACAAGAAAACACATCCCTAAGTAAAGACATCGTCGAACCACCTCGACGAACCCATGTGTTTGAAAGCGACACCATACAGCCCCAAGCTCAACAACAACATATAGAGACACCACAACCCCCAGCTCAACAGCAGCAGGGGGCCTATTCTCGAACTCAATAGAATTCATTCGGCATTCTTGAACTCACTCGAATTTACTCCGCATGCGAATCATTCCGCATGGTGACGATTACTCGATCACTTTTAAAATAGTATTCTCGAATGGCACACGAATGTTATACCGTGCAAACAAACGGTTCGACCAATAGTATTGCGTCATTATACAGGGAGTTTCAGTCGCAAATGTTGTGTTTGAAAGTTTTAAATCGTCAGGATTGCCAGATAGGCGATTTTCCGCCAAATTAGGCTGTTGGACTAAACTTGTAGAAAAATAAAAGATTAATATCGTACCAACCAAAGAAATTCTCCATATAATGGAATAATTTTTATTTTGTTTTCAATTAATATTTACAATCTGTTTAATATTACAAACAATAAGTAAACGTTTTGGCTTTATATTTGACATGTTGAGAAGATTCCAGTGAATGCTCTCATTAAATTCAACCTAGTATTCTATTAACATAAATGCAATACACAGTAAAGTATTAATTTATTCGTTCAGAACTGAGTAGTTAATTAAAACGTGTGAGTAGATCTGTTGGCTTGAAGCGTTTCAATCTTCGGATTTCGTTACGATTGTTTAGTAGACCATTGGCCAGCTCGTTTGGATGCGAGTTTATTCGATCTTGATATTTGATAATGTGGTATTTAATTTCGTCGTATATCGTGGGAATTTGCAAGTCACGGTGGATTATCTCATTTGCCACATACCATAGTGCTGCAGTAATTGTACGGAGCATCTTATTTTGGAATCTTTGGAGAATCTCTATGTTTGATAGGCTCGCAGTTCCACAAAGCTGAATACCATAAGTCCATATTGGTTTTAATATTACTTTATATATTAGTATTTTATTCTCTAGACTTAATTGGGAATGTCTGCCCATCATCCAGTGCATTTGTCTATGTTTCATTCCAAGCTGCTTTCTTTTGTTGAATATATGCTTGCGCCAAGTGAGTCTTCTGTCTATGTGCATTCCCAGGTACTTTGCATCCTCGGCCTGGGGCAGTGCGCAATTGTTCAGGGTTACCGGTGGACAGGTGCCTCTTCTCATGGTAAAGGTAACATGTGTGGACTTTGCTTCATTAGCCTTTATCCTCCATAATTTAAGCCATTTTTGAATTTCATTAAAACTTTTTTGTAAATTTCTTGAGGCTGTTTCCGGATCATTGTGTGAGGAGGGAGAGTATTGCGGTATCGTGGGCGAAGGTTGCTACCGTCGTTGTTGTAGATGTTGGGAGATCCGCAGTGTATAGCAAATACAAGATTGGGCCCAAAACACTGCCCTGCGACACGCCTGAATGGATTGGATATAGATAGGTGTACTCCTCTCAATACTTAACCAAGAAGTGTCTATCGTGTAAATAGGATTTTAGTAATTGATAATAACTATGTGGTAAGTTCTTTTTCAATTTGTAGCACAAGCCAACATGCCACACCTTGTCGAAAGCCTGGCTCACATCCAAAAATGCCGCAGAGCAATACCTCTTGCACTCTAAATCGTTGCTGATTTGTTTTATTATTCTATGGACCTGTTCAACTGTGCTGTGCTGGCTTCTAAAGCCGAACTGATGGTTTGGAACAAGTGATCTTTCTTCCAGTATTGGTTTTAATTGTTTGAGGAGTAGTTTTTCGAAGATCTTTCCTAGCATTGGCAATAAGCTTATTGGTCGATATGAAGTGACTTCTTCTGGCTTTTTTCCTGGTTTTTGTATAAGAATAATTTGTGCGACTTTCCATTGACTAGGAAAGAGTTGTAGTCTTAAGATTGTATTATAGATGAATGTAATCATTTTTAGGCACTTGGGTGTTGCCTCTTGTAGCACTTTGCCAGTTATCAAATCAAAACCAGGAGCTTTCTTGGGATTTATTTCATATGAGATTACTTGTTTGACCTCTTGTAGTTTGAAGCTTTTTATTGGTAAATCCAATTTTTGTAATGGTGCATTCAAGTAACTGTGTATATTCATATCTTCTGTTGGTGATATTGATGATGGAAATGGTTTTGAACACGCTGGAAAGATGTTTTGCAAATACATGTGCTTTTTCCGTATCGCTTCGAGCCCATTTGCCTTGGTCGTCTCTGACAGGTGGCACTGCCTCTTGTGGGTGCTTAAGTCGTCTTGAGGCCTTCCAGAGTGAGTAATCATTTGCTTTGAGACTTGATAAATTACCAAGATATTCTTGAAAAGATTGATTCTTAATTTGCGGGAGAAGCATTTTTAGTTTTTTTGCGGCTTTGTTAAGTTTTTCTTTATTTTCTGGTGTTCTTGAGGTTTGCCATTGTTTGCGTAGTTTTCGTTTCTCAGCGATTAGCTGTTTGACTGACATTGGGCACGACTCTTCGATGTACGTTTCGCTTTGTTCGGGTGTAGCTTGCCATGCTGCACTTTGGATAGCTTCAGTTAGGTGTTGGACTGCAATCTCAAGATCTTCTTCTGTTTTCAATGGGATGTTCAGTTTAATTTGCTTGTCTAATTCCATTCTGAATGAATCCCAGTTAGATTTTTTATTAAATAGTGCTAGTTGTTTTGCTTTCAGCAGCCTTTTTGTGTGTATTGTTAGTAGAACAGGTGTATGGTCGGATGAGAGATCCAGTGACGACTCAACTTTAAATTGTTTGTTATTTATACCTTTTTCCACGTAAAAGTCGATTAGATCGGGCATTTTTGCTTGGTCGCTTGGCCAATATGTGGGTTGTCCTGATGATAGACAATGTTCATATTGTTGTATTTTGTTATTGTGCTTAGGAGGGCAGTAAATTGCCGAAATTGTTAGGTTACCAATGCAATTTTCCACAGCTACGCTAGTTGCTTGGAGATAGTCATATTGGTATTTTTCTAATTCAAAATGTTTAATATTTTTTTTATGATAACTGCCGTACCGCCGTATGCTTTTCCATCCGGGTGTTGAGTGCTGTATACTAGAAAATTTGGTATTTTAAAGTGGCGTTTTGCTGTAAAGTGAGTTTCAGAGACTAATAAGATGTCTATTTTATGAGTTTTCAGAAATATCTTAACTTCTTGTGCATGTTGGCACAAGCCGTTGGCGTTCCATGTTGCTATTTTAAGTATTTCGGCCATTAAGCCATTTTACTGACTACAGTTGTCAGTAGATTTAACACTGTCCCCATTTGCTCCATTAATTTATTCATCATGATTTTGAGCTCTTTAATGTCATCTGATTGCTGTATTGGGATGGCTTGGTTGATCTGGTTCGGGTAATTTATGAATTGATTGTGTGCAGGTTGGTTTGCTTGTTGTGCGTACGTTATTCCTGGTTGTACCAGTTGCGGTGGAGTTACTAGGTGTTGGGTGTTGGGTGTTGCATATTTAATTTGTTGTTCACATCATAACCTCACTTTGAATTTTCTCAATTTTAAATTTCCGCTGGGGATAACACTCTCACAGTTAGTTTGTTAGTTTTTCTGTTTGGTAATCACTATAACTCACTAATATGTTCGATATAATGATACTTTAACTAAATTTTCAACTAACACTATAAATAAGCTATCTATCTGGAACAGTGGCGTAACTTCTATAATAATTCTATAATATAATAATAATAATTTTTATAATAAATCAATAGTTCAAACACAACAATAATAATAACGATACATGAAAAGGGAAGAGTTCCATAATGATAACCACCCGAAAAAAATTTTTGTGTGCTTATATTTGTCTATAGAAAAAATATTTTGGGTGAAATCGTTAAAAACAACCTCAATATCGACTTTTTAAAAGTAGGGAAATTAGCATCGAATAGGCCGCGCCCCCCAGGCAGACGCGATCAAATGCATCGACGTTCCCTTCTGAACGGGTGAAAATTTTTCGCTCGGATTTGATTTTTTATTTGAAATTCGGATAGGTGGGGGTGTGATTAGTAGATATTAGTAATAAACATTAGCAAAAAAATCGCAAATTACCCGTGTATTGACGAAAAAGTGAAAAAAATTTAATTTTTTTTTTATTTTTGGGGTGTGCATTCGATTAGGAGGTTTATCCATCGTTAAAACCTACGCTTACGGGGCGCCGCTCCGCTCCGCTCCGCTCCGCTTCGCGTTGCACCCCTCCAGGGCGGTTTTGACTCTGGTTTACTGGGCTAAACATACGAGAAGGCGCCACTCATCAAGAAAACCTGGATAAATGAAACCGGGATGTGAGAGAACCTCGAAATAGCATTAAAAAATATAGTTGCGGTATGGGGCAGTAAACTTTTACGTTTCACCCCCAAAATATCGAACAAAACAAGAAATAAATCGATGTTACATGTACGAGAGACGAGCTGCATCTGCCGGTGCGAAATTTTCTAAGTGTTAGGGTCATTCATTCCACACGTACCGCCAATAAAATGACGACGCGCTGAATCTCGTTAGGATTTTACATGTAAATTTGCTAACTTCAAATTCGATTTATTCAAAAGTTTGGCCCCCTATCACCCTAAATATTTTTACAATTTGCTATATTAACTATGTTCTTTAGTGTGTAGCAGAAGAAATTTTGATTTGGGTGGTTAACATTATGGCACAGTAACCCAAGAAAAATTCAAAAGGAAAGAATTACGAAAAGTCGAGTAGCCAATGCTTCCATAGAGCAAAAGAATGTCATTACGGAGTATATAAATAAGAATCCCAAACTATTAAGTGGAAAGTTCGCTGCAGATTTCACTTTGAGGACAGCGCAAAATAAATGGCAAGAACTAACAGAATCGTTAAATTCCATGGTGGGTGCTAAGAAGAATTGGAGGCAATGGAGAAAAACTTGGCAAGATATGAGGGCAAAAGCAAAAGGAAATAAAAGCTCCATAAAAACCTACACTGGCGGAACTGGTGGTGGAAAACCAACAAGTGAAAGTTTGAGCGAATTTGATGAGAACATTTTAGAATTAATAAATCCGATTGCCATAAGTGGCCATGCAGATACGCAGGAATCTACAGTGGATTTCGATTTGTCACAACCGGAAGGATCGTCAACTGAAAATAGATCTTTAGAAGATAAGAATTCATGCAGCCCTTTATTTGTAAATAATGACTTGATCGGTATCCCTTTATCAACAGAAACACTTCCAGGAAATAATGTAGCAACAATCGTTGATAATGAAAATGAAGCACTGACAAGAAGAAAATAAAGGCGTAGAACCAATTCACAACGACTGAGACTACAACACAGTATTTCTGCAACCGAGAAGCTTGCAGAACAATGCAAAGAAAAATGGAAAAGAAAGACTCGTACTACAAAATGAAACTGAAACTGCTAGAAAGAGAGGTAATTGCAAAAGAAAAAATTGCAAATGTACTTGCCGAGATTGTCAATAATGAATTATTATAAATAGAACACTTGCACAAAAATAATTTTTTTTATTTACTTATTGGAAATACACAGATTGCGTGCGATTAAAACGTCGATTATTAAACTCGTTTCATAATATATTACGATGCCCCCTCTATTGTTGACAATAACGAAATTGTAACAATAAGGTTTCCTTAAGCAGATCGTCTTAAAAATGGTAATGAAACCAATTGCGCTCTAAACTTACTAACATAAGCCTCCTATCTCAAATGGGTGTCGGTTCTTATTGGTTACGCCTTTAGAATTTTTCTTTATCATCAAGTCTTTTAAATTCGTTTGATAAATGCTCACGTAATATCTCTGAATAATTAAAAAACGCATTGGCAATGAGTTTGATTTATTATGGACATATAACGATTTAATTATTTTTTTTTATACAAGATTTATAACTACTTCAAAAGTTTTAGTACCCCTGACAAATTTTTAGTTGGTACGTTCTTTTACGCATTAGCTGCTTGTATTAAAACACTTAAAACTAACCTAGAAATGTTTTTTTTATTTTTGCGCCGTCACAAACGTTCAGTTCGATACACAAAAATTATTGAATTTGCCCGGTTTGATTTTATTTAGTGAAAGAATTTTACCTTTTTGTATTACTGGAGGAACTGGTTACAAGTAAGTAAATTTTCTTTATTCATTTTTCATTATCAAGGTTGCCATGTGATCCATGACGTTTTTCCTTCTTTTAACAATGAAATCGATCATATAGCCGTTTTTCTTGTTGAATATTATCACAATAACCTTTTTATGTAATTATTTATCCAATTTAAGCACATTTTTCGATCAACAATCAATCTACCAATTTTTCATTGGACACCAAAAAGTCACTTTTTTGCACGCTCGAATACATTAAGATCATTTTAAATATTTGCTTTTCAATTACTTTCGCAGTTTTTCTCATATTCCGATGCACTTTAATGAAATCTTTATATTTTTAGGTGACGTTTTTCATCATACCACTTCTACACACACACTTTTTATATCCGTCCTTGTTGTTTTTTTTCGAGAGTACTTGATCTTCATTTTTAGAAAAATTAATCTATTGGTTCATTGATTCACTGTTTTTGGACAAATTCAACATACAGGGTAATTCTGATTTTTGTGTTCCACTTTTTATGCAAATTTAATTGTCTTTTGCTCTTAGTTTATTCGTGAATCACTAATTCTCGAAGCACTGGATTTTAAACTACTAACTAATTAAAATTAAAAGGGATTTGGACAGTTTCACGGACTTAAATCTAATGGTATTCATTTTTTTGTCATTGCGTTCGTTAATTTTTGTTTATCTTTTAATTTATTTTATTTTAACTAATGTATTTGATTAAATGAGCATTTCTTATCTAACTTATTTAAATTCTCTTTCTATTTTTAATATGTTTTGATCATGTTGAGTAACCTTTCGTACATTTCAGATCTACTCCCATTTAAGTCAAGATTTACTCATATTAGTTCGTAAACCACAGCAATATGTAGGGGAGAGTCGGGTAATTGTGCGCACCTTAGCCAAAATTGAAATAATTTCGAAATGACAAAAGATTGGACTTCTAGATTTGCCGTCAAGATTCTTCAAAGGTTTGGCTGTAATATTCTCTAGTACATTTTAAATGAAAATGCACATTATGATTTTAAAATATGAAATATGAAAAAAGTACACTGCGCACAATTACCCGAAGTATGCGGCTAATGGTGCGCATAGGTAGGATAATTGTGCGCATTGAAAAGGGAAACCAACAACACAATTTATTGAACGTAAGAAGATACTCATTTATCTAATGAGGCAAAAATACATTAAATTAAACTAAACTCTAACGATATATCAAAATATATACGATATATCACGTTTGTTAAAAGCTGAGATTCGAGCGATACTAGTGGGTTCCAGTTTTCTTAGCGTTATCTCTGGGTTTCTCCTGAGAAATCCATAATACCAGTCTTTTCCGGCCATTTCGGCATCTACAACAATGCAAAATATCATAAGCGATTATTGAAAACGCAATGTTAACAATGCTAAATACATGGCGGTTAATTGTGCGCACTGCGCCCAACTAACCGAAATTAGTAGTTTCACTTTCAAATTCTATAAAACAATAAAAAAAACGTAGAAAACGATCTCGTCCGAAATATAAGTAATGGAATAGGATCTCGGGTATGCGGAACGATAAATAAAACAATGTTGTTTAAGTCGACGTTTCGGGACTATATTGTACCCATCCTCAGGACTACAAAAAAACAAGAACACAGGGTAAAATCACGCAACATATTTGAGGGTGTATGACCTACCTCAAAAACTAGGTGGACTGGTTGTGATACATACATTGAAGCAAAAAAAAAAACGTTGCAGCAAGCCAAAACACATCGGTTGAGTCAAATTCAAAAAAATTTAAAAAAATGTTGTATAAAAGGAACGTGAGATCCGTGTAAACGGCGGATTTGTCAAAAAATAAAATAATATAAAAATACAAGTAACACATTAAAACCGTAAAACACTTTTAACAATACAAAGAAAAATATAAAATCAAGATGTCAAAACTCATGGCATACATATAAAAAAAAATGGTCAGGTGTGAAGCAAGATATCCAAAAAGACAAGCTTATGTCGATCCACCGCAACCAAAATAAATAACTAACCAATAGGTAATTAGGAAAAATTCAAAAAGTTTTGCCGCCGCAACGAAAACCCCAACTAAGGTGGGTGGGTATTTTTTTTCCTTTTTTTTTTCTCAGGCTAAACCACCCGGAAGAAGTGTATATTCTGCTAATTTATACAGATTAATAACAATAACTTATTTAAATATTTAACAATATGAAAATGCGGGTGAACATATTTGATAGATGGGATGAAATGTGAATGGATAAATAAAATAAAATTTTAACAATATACATATAACAATAATACATGGGCTCGAGTAAAAATGGGTGGCAAATAATAAATTGGATAACTGGAACAGCAATAACAAATAATACTAATAAGGCTCTTTCGAGGCGTAATAATAATAATAATATTATGTAACTTAGGCTGGAGCACAAATGGCAGCAACCAATAATTGTATAACACCCAATTATTTAAAACACTAAATTGTATTGGAAAACATAGCTTCATTCAATGTAGTAAATGTAAACAAACAACCAAAACACGAAAAGTTTGAACACGAAACAGCCCGTGAAGCGCGCACAAAAACGAACACACGCACACATCAAAAAGGTCCCGTAGGAACACGATCGACACGTCCAACCAACGCACTAAAACACAGGTACAATATCCGAGTGTCAGGTATGATCACCCATCATCTTAAGATGACGCCGCAATAAGCCCTTATATCCCGCATCAATGCTGACAAAATCGGTTTGTTTATTAACGTTGTTGTCAATTGTGGAAATATATGCCGCCTCCTTAAAGACTCGTTTATTGAAATTCTTCTCATTGTTCAGTATGGTGACTGCATCCGTTCTGAACTCGTGTTGATTTTGGACGACATGCTCAGATAAACCCGTCTTAGAGGATCCGCTTTTGATGTCATTCCGATGTTGTGAGAGGCGTTTGGATAGTAGTTGTTTCGTTTGCCCTATGTAAAATTCGCCACACTGGCATTCAACCCTGTAAACTACGTTGCTTCTATCGAGCAACGGAATTTTATCCTTGGTAGACGAAAACAGGATCCTGCCCAGGCTGAATGGATTGTGGAAGGCAATCTTGAAGGTATCACGGTTGGAGAGTTCGTTGAACAATCTACGTATCTTATCAGCTAAGTACGGGTGACAGGTGATTTTGTTGTACTTAACTTCAACCATAGTATTATCATCAGACATCAGACCAACGGGGGTGGACGGACGAGGATCACCTGTGAGAACAAGCTCCAGGAGGCGGTGCGGGTATCCATTTTTGGCAAATTGCAGTTTGAGGTCATGCAGTCTCTTCCTACGCAAGGTCTCAGGCACACATATCTCTACCCTATGCTTCATAGTTTTAACCAGACTGATTTTCTGGTTCAATGGGTGTGAAGAATGGAAGTTCAAGAGCCTATCGGTGGAAGAAGGCTTCCTGTATATATCATTGGATACCGATCCATCTTCATGTCTTCGTACCAGTAAGTCTAAAAATGGGATGGTATTATTGATTTCCTTCTCGAACGTAAAGGAGAGCAGTTCGTCATAGCTATCCAATATTTTGACACAATTCTCAATTTCTGTTGTAGGCACTGCAGTAAGTAGATCGTCCACGTATATGACTAAAAACGGTATGGGGAACGCAATAGTGCCAAAGAAATTGCAGAGAAGGTCATTCATGACCAAAGACGCGAATATGGGGGAGCATGGGTCTGCCATGGCAGAGCCCACCATTTGTGAATAAAATTTCCCATCGAAAGCAAAGTAGCTATTCTCAAATATCATAGCAACTAGTTTAAGAAATCTTTTCATCGGGATGTTGGTGAAAGGTCGCACTAGATCCCAATTGTTCTCCAAAGCTTTGGTGGTAGCTTCTTTGGATATGTTGGTGAACAGGGAGTTCACTTCGAATAAAACTAGGGAGTACCCAGAAGGAATGGTACATTTAGCTATGATATCCTTTGCATCTCTGGTGTTCCTCACAATAAAGGGCAACGATGGGGTGATGTTTCTCAAAATATCTACGATGAAGTGGGCCAATGGGATGGATGGGGAATCCACGCAGCTTATAACTGGTCGGAGGGGGCCCCCACTTTATGCGCTTTAGGCAACCCATATGCCCTGGGGAATTGGGAGTTGTATGTCTCTTTCTTGTGTAAAGATCAATGTATTCGTCGTCATGTAACTCCTTGACTGCCTTATTAAACTTACTTTGTATGCTGGTGGTAGGGTTATTTTTCAGCTTTTTGTAGGTTGAGATGTTATCAAACAAGTTGTGCATCCCCTCCATATACCGCGATCTCTCCATAATCACCGTCGAGTTGTCCTTATCTGCTTTGAGCACCAACAATTCGGGGTTGGCTTTTAAGTATTTTTTAGTGTTATAAATGGGATCATTACTGTCCTTTTTACTTCCCTATAAGGAAGTATTGTAATCATGAAAAAATTCGATGTCGATATTTTAACGGAAATATCCGTTTTGAGCATTTCTGAATCCGTTTTGACTACTTTCGCAATGATGTCTGTATGTATGTATGTATGTATGTATGTATGTATGTATGTATGTATGTATGTATGTATGTATGTATGTATGTATGTATGTCTGTATGGATGTATGTAACGCAAAATGTCTGTAAGTTCTGTATCTCTGGAACGAATTGTTATATAGTAACAAAATTTCATATTTAACACTTTAATCGGTATACAAAGGCACCATTTGATTTTGGAGGAAATCCTTAAACCGGAAGTAGTACTTCACTTGAAGGACGAAATGGTTTTTCTTAAATATCTCAGGAACGAATTGTTATCTAGTAACCAAATTTCATATTTAACACTTTAATCAGTATACTAAAGCACCATGTGATTTTGGAGGAAATCCCTAAACCGGAAGTAGCACTTTACTTGAAGGACGAAATTGTTTTTCTTCAATATCTCAGGAACAAATTGTTATATAGTAACCAAATTTCATATTTAACACTTTAATCGGTATACAAAGGCACCATTTGATTTTGGAGGAAATCCTTAAACCGGAAGTAGCACTTCACTTGAAGGACGAAATGGTTTTTCTTAAATATATCAGGAACGAATTGTTATCTAGTAACCAAATTTCATATTTGACACTTTAATCAGTATACTAAAGCACCATGTGATTTTGGAGGAAATCCCTAAACCGGAAGTAGCACTTTACTTGAAGGACGAAATGGTTTTTCTTCAATATCTCAGGAACAAATTGTTATATAGTAACCAAATTTCATATTTAACACTTTAATCAATATACGAAAGAACCATTTGATTTTGGAGGAAATCCCTAAACCGGAAATGGCACTTTACTTGAAGGACGAAATAGTTTTTCTTTAATATCTCAGGAACGAATTGTTATATAGTAACCAAATTTCATATTTAACACTTTAATCGGTATACGAAAGCACCATTTGATTTTGGAGCAAATCCCTAAACCGGAAGTAGCACTTTACTTGCGTGAAGGAATTTAATTAAATAATAAAATAAAATTTAAATAATATTTCTGCGAATCTTTAGATGAACGATGAAGGAATGATTCCTTATAGGGAAGTCATGTGCTGGCCACATCAGATTTTTATTATAGAAATTGTGTACAATGTTTACCAGTTTTCCCCTAGCACTTTCCTTTTCTTTTTTGGGCACAGTTAGGTTATCCACAGTACATTCGAGTTCTGCGAGAAAGTTATAAATCGGAAACTCGCGAACAGAAGGAGCAATGGTAAATTTAGGGCCCAGGGACAATGTCCTTGCAACCTCGTCAGGGATAGGCGTGTTGGTAAGATTTAAAACCCATCTCTCATCTCCCAGCATGTTCATATCCTGTTGCTTCTTCAAAATAGCGGAGAATTTGTGGCACATACGTCCCCGTATACTAATAAAGGCCCTTTCATGACGAGCTCTCTGTCTTTGAACGAATTGGTCAGCAACGTCTCGAGGGAGGATAAGTCTCAAGCTATATATGAGTGATTCAAGTCTGGAAGATATTTTATTTATGCTGGAGATGACCATCTTAATATGGATATCTAGGTTTTTTTTGCTTCAATGTATGTATCACAACCAGTCCACCTAGTTTTTGAGGTAGGTCATACACCCTCAAATATGTTGCGTGATTTTACCCTGTGTTCTTGTTTTTTTGTAGTCCCGAGGATGGGTACAATGTAGTCCCGAAACGTCGACTTAAACAACATTGTTTTATTTATCGTTCCGCATACCCGAGATCCTATTCCATTAATAAAAAAAACTTTTCCTGTCTAAACTACATATATCAGTGTCAAGGAGATTAATTAAGCAATGTATTGACGCAAACGGTGTTACAACACGTTTAGCATCCACGACACCTTTCCAACAGGTAATAAAAGGTTGACTAGCTCAAAGTCGCGAAGGGGTGGGTTGGTGAAAGGAATAAAAGGGTCGTGTGACGGCACGTCGCAAAGCGTGTGTTTCCTATCGACGACCGGGCAATCCTCGATCGCGATTCTAAAAATTGTCAAAATCGGTGTGAATAATTTACACAGGGGGGGAGTTAAGTCAAAATCGATGGGGTTAATATACACGAGGGAGTTTAAATGGGCGCCACGCATACGAAGAAATGAATCTTTTTGAAGGGGACTGGTTATCACACCTTCCAAGCTGGTACGCGACAACTTGATGATCTTACGGCGAATTCTCACTCCGGAAAAGCCTCGCTCAATGACCTTACCTTTACAGGAGGCGAACTTTCCGTTGGTGAAAATAGCTAAATAAACATTAACACAATAACAATAAAACACACAGTTGGGAAATAACAAAAATGTAATGAATAAAATAATATCAGGGGGGAGTTGACAAAATTTACACAAGATACTATCAAATTTACATGTATCGTATAAAAATAAATATGTACAGTTGACGGAACCTTTCAGTGTGGTTTCCGTTGCGAAATTAATATTCGTAAAACGATTACTCTTACAAAAATACAAACTGTTAATTTGCAAAGTATGATCCAGAAAGTTCATACGTAAAAGGGGGGCGTATTGAATACAGCACTCCACCAAAAATAATAGTTACTTAAGTGCAACTCGATAACATCTAAAACTGTGACTCATAAAATTGATAATGAAAATTAATCAATATGATCGATCAATTTTTATGAACTTTAGTTGCAATACTAAACTTAAAATATTACGTTAAATTACTGGTTCAAATATGAACGCTCGAATGGCGTGTAAACGTTACGTTAATAATAGACACTAATATTAATTTACATAAAAGATGTACAAAATGGTTGCGATATCGTCTTCCAGGGTTGAACTGAACGTTCTTAAACAATACTGGTGGCCAAGGTGACCAATTAACATCACAATCTTAAAAATATAAAAAGGTTTCTTACTTAATTTGGGTGGTTGGTGTTCGACCTCTAGGTAAAGTCGATGGCGGGTCCTCCAGGAGTGAGATTCGTCCTCGGAATACAGAATAGAGCTGAATACGATGTCTCAAACCATACCAGAAGGGCAGCGCAATAACCAGCTTCCAAAACCTCTTCAAATCGGAAGGTGGTGAAATGACAGGGTGATTCACGCACTGTGTTTCGCGATAAAATAGGGGTCTCCGTACGAAATAATTCACTAGGGTAATTATCCGTGAAGTTACAATTAGTTAAAGCCGGCACTGTATAAATAAGAAACGTCAATGTGGTGTTCGATAAGAAAAACTAATGGAATGCACACATGTGTTCGTAGCGCAACACCTGTTTTATACCATACCGATAAAAGAAATGCTACGTAATTGCCTCTAAGCGGCAAGTATTGCGAGACTACGGCTCGATACTTCAATTGCAATAACTCGACGTTATTAAACGTGATAAACAGATGGTATAAAATGTTCGATAATTTGTTAAACGTTAGCAACAATTGACGGTATTAAATGTTCGATAATTTATTAAACGTTAGCAACAATTGACGGTATTAAATGTTCGATAATTTATTAAACGTTAGCAACAATTGACGGTATTAAATGTTCGATGATTTATTAAACGTTAGCAACAATTGACGAGATTAAATGTTCGATAATTTATTAAACGTTAGCAACAATTGACGGTATTAAATGTTCGATGATTTATTAAGCGTTAGCAACAATTGACGAGATTAAATGTTCGATAATTTATTAAACGTTAGCAACAATTGACGAGATTAAATGTTCGACAATTTATTAAACGTTAGCAACAATTGACGGTATTAAATGTTCGATAATTTATTAAACGTTAGCAACAATTGACGGTATTAAATGTTCGATAATTTACCTGTAGCTGACGCACAATAATTTTAGTACAACTGAATATTATTGATTTAAAAATCTCGAATGAATGCGAGATCTTGGTATTTTAATTCCGCTTTGGAAGCGTTACGATACGAGAAGGCGGTATCGGATTCTATTAAGATCACTCAGAATCTTTGGTGAATCTCCTCGAAAATGCAACTTGCAGTCCTTTTTATGCGTTTTCCCTTCTTAAAACTAGGATTCTTCCCACTTAACGATTGATTTGGGCCCTTATAATTGGGTCCCATTAATTTAGAAAGAAGGGATATGCATTTTAATTGGACGTTCCCTAAAGTGTGAAAGCACGCTTTCGTCTTTCTTCCAAACGAAAGTGTGGGGATATATACCAGCACATGAGCCCAGAATAACAATTTTTTGCCTGTCTGGACTTGAACAAAATAG
Organism: Podabrus alpinus; assembly: GCA_932274525.1. Taxonomy (NCBI): domain Eukaryota; kingdom Metazoa; phylum Arthropoda; class Insecta; order Coleoptera; family Cantharidae; genus Podabrus; species Podabrus alpinus. The sequence continues at coordinate 34,945,186 of OW026452.1, forward strand.
GTTTTTGTCTAGTTTTTATTTGTCCTCGATAATTTTAATTCCCTATACCTTCCATGCTAACTGCCAGCACATGTGGCCGCTCGTCGGCACACGTTTCAGATAAGAGAACAACGGGCATTGTTTCACACGATTTGAAAGACCGCACGTGGGTTGATATTCAACATGAGTTTATAGATCGCATAAAAGTGTCTCTCAGTCCTCTATAAAATTATAGCAAAGCATATGTATGGGTTGACGTTTGGTTTGCAATGCTATCGAATGGAGACTTTCTTGCTGACGATGCGAATCAGTGATGGGTGCTACGTCAACATTATTAAAACTACATTATCTACCGCATGGTTTATTAGACGTGTATTAAATTCTTTTGAGAAAACTTTCTTTCCCATCAAATATTACAAATACTACTCGATCGTAAAACATAAATTTGTCCGTTTAAGTTACCGCTTCAATCTTTTCGATATATCCACTGACCTAAAAATGTCTTCCCACGGAATATTCGACTTTAAATTTTTGCCGGATCTATTCGAAATTTTCGTTATAAGTATAATACCTCATCATAACAAGATTTTAAAAAAATGTGACCGATGCGCGCAGTCAGGTGACAACGGTTTTTAAAAAATGTACAAATTGAAATACTTACGGATTATTTTCTCCGAGACACATACTAGTGCAACACATACGTAAACAACGAAGCGGTCATTTTGGATAAATAAGGTGCAGCGACCTACCTTTCTCGTATGTGATAGAATATAGTTTTGTCAAGAAATGGTGCCTGAATGACGATTTTGAAATTATATGACCCGATTGTGGAAATAAAGGTATGCGCACGATTAGCCGCTGCGCACAATTACCCGACGCTCCCCTACTATCTTTTTAATTTATTGATATACAAATTTACTAAATATGACAATAAATTAAATAATCCTAATTATTTGTATATATTGCTATGATCTGTTATGACTCAATGAAACATCATAAAGACTCTTACAGTAGAAAATTATAAGGTTCCGAGAAACATGTCGTTTCTCGATAAAAATATCTAACTCATTTCGATGGACCCTGTCTTTAATAAAACCGTCCAAGACTGAAAGATACTGTTAATACTTGCTATTCAAGTTCATCTAAAGATTAACCATGTCAAAAATCTCTAAAATAGATCGATTAATTTAGAATAGGTCAATTTGTAAAATTGTTTACATGAAAACATAACCTAAACTTTTGTAAACTTTAAACATGAATTTCTCTGTGAAAAACATTTTCTGTAGGATGTAAGTTATGTCGAAAATTCCACATTATTGTAAACTAAAGGATTAGGTATTATAAATTTGTGTATGAAAGATATCTTCGGGATTAGAGATTACAGTTTGGGATTACAGTACTGGTTTATTAAGTATTAGGTACATTTGGTATTACGAATGTTTATTTACCCGATGAACAATAATGGGTCGTTTACACGGTGCAAGTTGATAAGTTGATACCTTAATGGTTAAGTTAATTTTAAGTTAAAATTAAGTGACTGTTCGTTTACAAGCATTTAAGTTGTTAAGTGGTAAGTAGCAGTGTACAAGATGGATATTCAACTGACACATCATGAATTAAATTGTATTGTTCAAGTTTTACTGGAAGAAATTTTGGAGGAAATTAAAAGTTAAGTTAATTTATAGATTAATAAGCCAAAACGTCTCTGGGAAAGAAAGTGGATAAGTAGAAGAAATGAACTTCGTGCAAGTACATGTCTATTTAAAGAATTATATACAAAAATATTATAATGCATTACGTATGGTCGGAGTCATATTTCAATTTATTACTTATTAGTAAAATTGCACCTATGAAAGATTTTAGTGCATTGTCAAGAATGGGGAACCACCTGACATTTGGTTTATAAATTTCGTCAAAACCTGCGCCCGATTTATTAGATTGTCTAATTTTTTTAATTTCTTGTGAATAAGTGGATCGGATACTTTTTATTTTTTTATTCACTTCCTTTACACCAAAATCATTCATGTTCATATTTTCTACAATTTCAGCCACAGCACTTTGTCTTGTACAGCGCTTGACCACGCCTATTAGAAGATGCGCGCGGTTCTTTACTAAACCGAAAAATAGAATATATTATTCTATTCTACTTTTAACTTATTCACTTAATGACCCACTTGATACTTACAACTTGATGAAGTGTTCACGCGCAAATTTAAGTTGTCGATTATTTTAAATTTATCTAAATCACTTATCAACTTGCACCGTGTAAACGACCCATAACAACAAAATAATTATCAAGAATTATTTGAAGTTCAGTGAAGTTTTGTTTTTAAAATAACGTGCTAGTGTTTAATGTTACATAACAATTACCACGACAGCTGACTTCAGGACACATCAATTTAAACATTAAAAGTGGCCTGGAACATTTAAAATACAGGGCGTAGAGTGATTGTTTACGGACAATTGTAATACTAACCTTTTTCGAATTAAATAACAAACCATTTTATTCATTCAATGGTGATTGAATGGTGACGGTCATTTAATGGTGACCGACCATTAAGCAGAAGAAAGAATAAGGAAGAAACTTCGATTTGTTTGATTTTTGTCAACATTTTGTACAGGCTACGGTCTGAATTAGTTTGTAAACATTTATTTGTCTATTTTCTGGTACCAGGTACAAGTTATTTGATTTAATAGAAACTTATTCTAACTTAATTACATCTTTTATTTGAATCAAAAGAGCAAGTTGTCTTTCAGAGTTTGACGATTAGTCATTAGTCAGCCAAGTATTCTTTAGCAGAACACGAACGATTAAAACAAGCTCAGAATTCGCTACTGTCAAGGGTCTTTCCGGTATGAGCTAGCCAGGTAACAAATTAATGCCCGTTTTCACCAACTTTTCCTTAAGAATTATACCTACCAAGGCATTCTTAGCGCTAAGTATTCCATAAAAAAATACTTAGAAAAATTTGCATTTCACCAACATAAGAGTGAGAGAATTGATAAAATTCGACTAATATTTTGTGGAATAGAATAAAACACGACTATTTTTATTTAGGTTAGGGATTTCTTCACGCTCTTAAGGAACTCTTAGCACTTGGTGCAACGGTGGATCTGGTCAAAGATTATGGAGGGGGTAAATACATATTTTATAATAAAATTAAGGTAAATTTTAAAAATTTGTATTGCAATATTAGTTTATTTAACCAATTTTGTTGGTTAAATTGAAGATTCATGGGGGGGGGTAGTTAACCCCATCCCCCCCCCCCCCCCCGTAGATCCGCCGTTGACTTGGTGAAAACCAAATGTGTCATAAGAGTTTCTTAACTCCAAGTTAGGGAACTCTTAACGTTAGGAATTTGTTGGTGAAAACGGGCATAAGTGTACTGGATATTAAACATTGCTCAAGATCAGTATAATATACACATATTATGACTTATTTATTGATATTTATAATCCACTGCGTATGCGCAACTTTTATATTATCGCACACGAACAAAGTTTCGTCTGGGTACCTCCAGACGTTGTAGTTCGAATGGTTTTCATGCGAAAGTATTCGTAGACGATTGCTCGAGAATACAAAATTTCGTTCGTATGCGAAAGTGGCGTACACGAATAATTTCATGCGAAAAGTATTTTTGACCAACATTTCGAAGGGTTCGAGAATACAAATCCTTCATTCGTATGAGAAAGTGACGAAGTTTCGTATGCGAATCAATTCTATTGAGTTCGAGAATAGGCCCCCATAAGGGCAACGTACAATTTGAACAGAAAAAGTTGAATAATTCGAATAATTTATTATTTATTAAATTATTATTGAACATCACAACTTTTATAACATATTTATATGTACTGCCATGAGATGCCCAAGGTATCGACACGTCAATAGCTATTCTAATAATTGTTATTGTAAATTGAATTCTTTTAATGAAAATTAATATTTTTTTATGTTTGATTCTTCCACAGCTAGCTCTTTAATTTTACTACCTCGCATGAAACCCCTTTTCTTCAATTTGCCGGTTAAACGGTATTTTGGCTCCTTGTTCAATCTTACCCTGTGAATAAATTGCTTTTGGAATTTAAAAATCTCCGAATGATAAACGTTTATAATGACAAAGTTTTTATTTTGATTATCAATTTGTCTACCTAAATTTTCAATTATTAACAAAACTTAATCTATGAACTCTTAAAATTACCCTCTTTATATCCCAACTCGTTTGTAACCCCAAATCGCTTTTTAATTTTTATGTTAATCGCGCGAACACGCGGCACTTCATACAAATAGTTATACAGTGTTCTTACTCTTACTTAGATAGCGTTCACGCCTCCTAGCGTTAATTTCCCATTCAAGCCACTTCCTTCGTGCTTATTCATGATACCAACAAAACCTTTTTAAATTGATTCCATTTTTGTTCATCAAGGTTTCACTTAATTTGTCTTCCAGACCAGCTTTTTCAACTTTCTTCCGGTAAGTGCTCGTGATTATATATATTTGCACCCATTTATTTTCCATACACCTGGTTAATTATGTTTATTTTCAGCTCTCCAATTTTGGTTTCGAGTATCTTCTGACTGCCTTATTTACCTCCTGTTGCTAAGGTTATTTTTCAAAAATCTCTCCCGTCCCAACTTGATTTTTGTGAGATTTGTCTATATTGTTCGCACTTTTGATAATCTTTCTATTATTAATTATTAATGTTATTAAATTTTACAAACAATTTCTTAATATCTAACATTTTTATAAAATTAAATTTGTGAACATTCTTAATTTTTGTTATCATTCTTGGACCTTTATTATTCTCTTTCCTTCTAATTATTATGACCTGATGCTGACCGTTAAAGGATTTCATGCTGAATAACATTGCAGTACCTACTGAAATTTTATTTTATATTCAAACTGTACATGATTTATATAAACCATTTGGTCGAGCAATGTCTACATTATTTTTTCTGCTATTTGTGTAGTACAATTTACCTCGTTTCTTTTAACTCGTCTACTGTATTTGCTTTCTGTATGAGTCAACAAATTACGTTCTAAACTTTTTTTATGCGTACATTTATAATCGCAAAACTCACATACAAACGGTTTTTCACCGACATATAAAGGGAAGATCACAGGTAAAAGGTTTCTCGCCTGTGTGAAGTTTAACGTGTTCGTTTAGAGCACTTTGATGTGCGCACTTGTAGTCACAAATTTCACAACCAATAGGTTTGTCGTTGGTATGTTTAACTAAATGAATTTTTAAATTAGCCTTTCGCAAACACTTGTAGTCACAAAGTTCACATGCGAAGGGCTTCTCGCCGGTATGCGTTTTTAAATGAGCATTCAAGTGTCCCGAATGGGTAGTTTCGTAGTCACAAATTTGACATATGCAGAGTTTTGTAAATTTTACAAAAATTATATTTTATATCCAGTTGGGATTACTCAATTGAAGTGTCTTCTTTAATATCTACCGAACAATATTGCGAGTCTTCTAATTTGACATTGACGGTTTCCTTCTCTTCAATTTTAATTTCACCAAGTGGTAAAATTTTCATAGATTCGCCCATATGGTGAAATATTTCAGATGCTATTTTTTTATCCTTGGTAAAATAAACGAGATTCCAGATTTTTAGCCCAAAACTTCACAAGTCGAATTGGTATTTTATGAGGTTATGTATGGTGAGTTGACAATTTCGTGTACACAAGCACAAATATGGATTTGATGAAGGAAATCCACAGAAAGTATTCAGTATGAATTTGGATCAAACAAACACTAATCACAGAATTTAATACTTTATTGCTAACCGGTTTCGTGTTTTACACACATCCTCAGAGCAATACGTCAATTAAATAGTTATAGTTACAATCATAAAATACTTGTTCGCATACATCCGTAGTCCCATTACATTCCAAAGCATGACAATGCACAAAATAAGTTCTCATAAAATCTTTCCAAAAAGATCTTCAAAATGCTTAAAAGTATTCAGAAAAACCATTAAATTCATAATTGAAAAATAAGTTAATCGAATGTAATTAAAAATTAAATACTAAAAACTATTAAATAATTAAAATTAATTAAAAATTGTTAAAACACAATACAAATTAAAAGTGAAATTGAATAGCAATTCAATTCAATTTAACTTTTTTGTAGTTATACAGTTATAAGTAAGTGGATGGGTTATGAAGGTGGGAAAATTATTTAGAAGTGGAAATAAACTTCATTTTTGCCCCAGCATCACAGAAATATGTCTATGGTTACTACTCCATATGAGATTTTAAATGCTTTTGCAATTGCGATTTTCGTGCACATTTATAGGCACAACTACCACAACTGAACGGTTTCTTGCCGGTATGAGTTCTTAAATGTGATTGTAAGTTTGATTTCCGTGCACAAGTGTACTCACATAAATGACAACTAAATGGTTTCTCGCCTGTATGAGTTCTTAAATGTCTTTGTAAGTCTGATTTCGATGCACAAGTACGCTCACAAATATCACAACTAAATGGTTTATCGCCGGTATGTTTTCTTAAATGTAATTGTAAGTTTGATTTCTGTGCACTAGTGTACTCACATATATGACAACAAAGAGATTTCTTGCCGGTATGAGTTCTTAAATGTCTTCGTAATTGTGGTTTCCGTGCACAAGCATACTCACAAATATTACAACGAAATGGTTTCTCGCCGGTATGAGTTATTAAATGTGATTGTAAGTGTGATTTCTGTGCACTAGTGTACTCACATAAATGACAACGAAGAGGTTTCTCGCCGGTATGAGTTTTTAAATGTCTTTGTAAGGCTGATTTCTGTGCACAAGTATACTCACAAATATTACAACTAAATGGTTTTTCGCCGGTATGAGTTCTTAAATGCCTTTGTAAGTCTGATTTCTGTGCACAAGTATACTCACAAATATTACAACTAAATGGTTTCTCGCCGGTATGAGTTCTTAAATGACTTTGTAAGGTTGATTTCCGTGTAAAAGTATATTCACAAATATCACACGTAAATGGTTTCTCGCCGGTATGAGTTCTTATATGTCTTAGTAAGTGTGCTTTCTGTGCACAAGTATACTCACAAATTTTACAACTAAATGGTTTTTCGCCGGTGTGAGTTCTTAAATGTATTACTAGTTTTGATTTGCTTACACATTTAAGGTCACAAGTATTACATACTAATGGTTTCCTGACCTTATGAGCTCTTAAATGACGTATTAAAGTTTGTTTAAGAGCAAATTTATAACCACAAATTGCACACTCGAAAAAATTTGAACAGGTCAGTGTTAATTGAGTAATGACTTCTTTAATATCAATGGAATGATGCAAATCTTCTAAATTAAATTTCACATCTTCCACCTCTTCTCTTTTAATTTCGTAATTGCTAATTGAATTATTAAGAATGTCCAGAAATTTACCTGCGTTTTCTACAATTTGTGATTCTTCCGAAGGTAGTACTTGAGCTGCAAGTAAATCGGTAACTGGTTCCATTTGGAGGTTGCAGCACTGTAACTGTACAGGTACAAAATCACTTTTCTTAATTAAAGGCGTTTATTATAATATGTTATCGATTTAGAAAACTACTGCTATGGTTGAAAAAATGGTGACATTGATGCGTCAGAGGCGATTGCGTGTAAGATTTTAGCGCCATCTAATAGAACTAAAAAGAGATTTTCTAACATTGTTAACGTCAATGCTTACGTTCAACATATTGGTGGCGGCAAATTTGAAATTGGAAAGTGAATAACTTCTTGTATTTTAAAATTTTCAATTAATGTTTACTAATTTATTTACGACCGAATTCATAGACAAAGGGTTACTTACACTTACAACTTTACTTGATATATTAACCCCTTTCTACTTGAGCAACTGTATTTTATCAATGCAATATATCTTATTTTGTTTACTAAGTTTCTGAATTTCCAAGTGTTTTCACCCGAAAATGCGTATACATATGCAATATAAATTTGACGCTTAAGTACGTACTTATACTTAAGTAAAGACTATGAATTTAAGCGTTAGTTAGTTAACGTAAATTTTTCGTTTATGATTTCACAGTATTACAAAATATTATTTAAAAAATTGGTAAATATGAACCACGTGCAACAATAGGTAATGTTGAATTCAAATATTCGAAAATTTTGCTCCATGTATCAAACGAAAGAAGAAATTTCTCGCAGGTATCGCTCAACTCGTTAAATGACTTTGATACGACGCGATTGGTATCGCTCTGTACATATGGCTCTGTACTATGTTGAACGCAAGCATTAGGCATTCCACATCACGCGACATTTTTCGAATTTAATATGGACGCCTGTTGGCAATGTCAAACATTGTATGTATTTAGAAGTGTTTTTTCGTATTTTAGGCTTCTATACAAAGTATTAGGCTTCTATACAAAGTATAACCAGAAGCCTTATGATCTAGCTCCGTGTCCGTCTGTCTGTCTGTCCGTCTGTCTGTCTGTCCGTCTGTCCGCATAATTCAAAATCATACAGAGCGTTTCAAATCGTACTCTGTGTGTATAGAGGTCTAAGAACTGGGTAGCCAGTGCGCTACTTTTAGGCTTCTATACAAGGTATATTTATGATTAGGGCCAATTTATTTGTCAAATTGTCTTGACGTTTCTTCGGCGAATCGCCCATGAAAGCTGCGGGTCTCGCGGAAGGAGGAACAACCGGTAAAACCGTCACGATCATCCACTCGGGTCGTGAGTATTTCGGATCCATTCCCAGGGCGCTGCAATCTGCGTCGCTAATTTGTCTGAAGATATGCCTTCCGCCAACAAATACTTTTTAGGCTTCTATACAAAGTATAGCAAGAAGCCTTATGATCTGGCTCGGTGTTTGTCCGTCTGTCCGTCCGTCCGTCTGTCCGCATAATTCAAAATCATACAGAGCGTTTCAAATCGTGCTGGAAATACTGTGTGTATAGAGGTCTAAGAACTGGGTAGCCAGTGCGCTACTTTTAGGCTTCTATACAAGGTATAGAAAGAAGCCTTATGGTCTGGCTTCGTGTCGGTCCGCATGTTTCAGAGCCAATCATAACGTTGATCAACTGAAACGTTGTTATATTGTAAATACTTCGTCTATATAGTATTGCGTTAATCTGTTAATCCGTTGATTCGATTCGCTAATGCAATTTATTATTATTACAGGTTAGATGATGTTTTGTATTGCTTTCATCAGAATCAAAATCGGAATCGGAAAAGTCGCTGCTAGAATAATTGCTTGAGTTGTTCATGTTTATAAATTAGTGGTACTTGCTATATCGATTCCTTTTCAAAAGTATTACCTAAATTTTAAATACAAATTGTAACCTATATAGTAAATTGTTGATCCTTTGATACGTTGATACATTGATACGTTGATACATTGATACGTTGATACGTTGATACGTTGATACATTGATACGTTGATACGTTGATACGTTGATACATTGATACGTTGATACATTGATACGTTGATATATTGATACGTTGATACATTGATCCGCTGATCTGTTGATCTGTTGAGCCGTTAATCTGTTTATCCATTTATTGCATTATCTGCTTATCCGTTATTTGTATTTTTATCTTTTGAACAATATATTCACACCGTTAAGAAATTGTATGTAAAATTACAATCATTAGCAACTTTGTGACCAATTTTTCTTCAGCATAGCGCGAAATCGTATCTTTCTTCAGTATTTATCACATCGAAAGTCAGCAATTATGGTACAATCTATATTACGAACGTAACTTATATACCATGCTTTAAAAATAATATTTTCGAAGCATGTTATATCACGTTACTTGGTTCGGACGATGCTATTTTAGGGTTTTGATATCATAGATATCAAAAAACTAATATTTTTTAATCAAAATCAAATTAATTAAAAAAAAATCTTGTAGCTGGTGTGTTATGGTAGTGTTATATCTACGAGGGCTGGGAAATCGAGTATTCGAATACTCGATTCTAGGTAATTTGTTCGACAGCGTTATGTGCGACAGAAATTTGTTTGAAAATGCCCTGTCGATTAAATGTTCAGTCGTACAAATGCTGAGTTGGACGAATTTCTCTCGAACAAATTACCAACTACGGCATATTCAAACATTCGAATATCCCACTAATATTTAAGTGTTTTACTAGGTTTAAGATGATAATTTCATTATTAATAATTAATTTTAATATTATTAATAATAATTATTAATTTAACACAAGCGGCCTGCCGGTGTCGCGAGTAAACAGTCGACTAGTCCAGACGTGTTTTTGTTTTTCCAAGCAAAAATGTAATCAGTGACATTTACAGCCGTATTCACCAAGCTCTGTTAAGTTGCTAACAGAGAGTCAAGTCAATAACAGTCTGTTAATGTGATATATTTGTATTCACCAATGACTTTTAGCAGTTACCAGTCTGTCAAGTCGTCTGATAAGTTAACAGAGCAATATTGGGCTGTCAACATAGGTAACAGACTGATAAGTAATATTTTTATGTGTCAATATTGTAGGTTATAATTATTATTGACATTTGTTTTTGGTATGTATTTAAGGTTAACTTTTTTCCGCGAAATCAGTTAAAGCTAGTTTTACACGGTTTTACCAACAAAAATTCTAGTTACTTTTAGGCTTCTATACAAAGTATAACAAGAAGCCTTATGATCTGGCTCCGTGTCTGTCCGTCCGTCTGTCCGTCCGTCCGTCCTCATAATTCAAAATCATACAGAGCGTTTCAAATCGTGTTGGAAATACTCTGTGTGCATAGAGGTCTAAGAACTGGGTAGCCAGTGCGCTACTTTTAGGCTTCTATACAAAGTATAACAAGAAGCCTTATGTAGGCTTCTATACAAGGTATAGAAAGAAGCCTTATGGTCTGGCTTCGTGTCCGTCCGCATGTTTCAGAGCCAATCATAACGTTGATCAACTGATACGTTGTTATATTTTAAATACTTCGTCTATATAGTATTGCGTTAATCTGTTAATCCGTTGCTTCGATTCAGTAATGCAATTTATAAATACGCAAATGTTCGAAAGAAATTTACTAAGTTAAAGATATTTTCGAAGAGGTCTCCCTATATAAACTACTTGTTTTACTTTGATGTGAAAAAATAATTTTTTATTGATGTGGTTAGTGAAGTTAAGTTATAAATAAAAGAGAAAGGAGAGGATTGGTCCACCTCAAAAAAAGGACCATACATTACAGAGAAGTAAAATTTTTTTTATTTTACTTTGATGTGAAAAAATAATTTTTTATTGATGTGATTAGTGAAGTTAAGTTGTAAATAAAAGAGAAAGGAGAGGATTGGTCCACCTCAAAAAAGGACCATACATTACAGAGAAGTAAAGTTTCGAATAGAATGGAAAAGTTTGATTGTTATTACTTATATAGTAAATGATAATTACCAACCGCAAAAAATTTAATTGGTGCAGATTATCTGATTATGTGATGTTACATTATATGGCGATCAAAACTAACCAGATAATAACAACTTTCCACACCAGAAAGGTAGCTGTATAGAAGCCTACGAACTGCCGCTAAAGCGAGTTCCACCTTGTTTTTAAGTTACTTTTACTAATTTATTTAATTAAACAAGTTGGAACTTGCTTTAGCAGCGGTTCCTAGGCTTCTATACAACTACTTTTCTGGTAGTTCTGGTAGTGTACTTTTCTGGTAGTGTAAAACTACAGTTATGAACGTCGACATTTGGTTCTACTACGTTACCTACTTCAAGAACAGCTGCGTTTTTACTTCGTGGATTTTGTCGGCGAATTGCATGACTACGTGAACGATGTAATATTTGCGAAGGGGTCATGTTGGCAATTTGCTTTCGTTTGCGATTTTGTTCAATTTGTTCGGACGTCATGTTCGCAATTTGATTTCTTTCGCGATGTTGAATAATTTGTTCGGACGTCATATTGGCAATTTGCTTTCGCTTTCGAAATTCGCGTAATTTCCGGTCCATTTTTTGAGGTGGATCCATCCTCTTCCTTCTCTTTTATTTACAACTTAACTTCACTATCGACATCAAGCCACTGCTGTGGTTAAAATAAAATAATAAATAATTAGTGCAGATTATCTGATTATGTGATGTTACATTATATGGCGACCAAAAATAACCAGATAATAACAACTTTCCACACCAGAAAGGTAGCTGTATAGAAGCCTAAGAACTGCCGCTAAAGCGAGTTCCACCTTGTTTAATTTTTGTTATCTGAAAACAGCTGTCATACAATAAGTCAGGGGCGTACTGGATCAAGTTATTCACGAGGGCTTAGATTTTTCATATCGATGGTCAGCTAAAGCGGTTAAGTGCGTTGCTGCTAATGCTGAATGCCTGGTTACACTCCGGGCTCAGTAAAACTTTATTCTGGCCATGTTTATTACTTTATAACTTTATTCTGACCATATTCATTGTAAGTTTACTACAATGTGTTACACAAGAAAACATTTTACATCTGTTTTGAGAGGTGACATATTTTACATTCGATTTGTATTTTTTCGCTTGTTTATGTACATTTTCCTTTATTACAGTCTTGAAAATGACCCCGATAGAGGGTCGAAACTAGTCGATTCAAAACATAGTATTTCTTTAACACGTCCCCTGATATCCAATATCCTAGTAAATCATATCCTTGGGACAATACCTTATCTTCACTTTATTCTGGCCGTTAATCCCTGCTGCACTTAGACCAGTAAGCCACGTATCAAAGAATAATTGGATCAACGAATAATCGTATCATGGTATAATCGTATCAGCGGATCATCGTATCAACGGATCATCGTATCAACGGATCATTGTATCAAGGTATAATCGTATCAACGGATCATCGTATCATGGTATAATCGTATCAACGAATCATCGTATCAAGGTATAATCGTATCAACTTATCATCGTATCAAGGTATAATCGTATCAACGGATCACCGTATCAAGGTATAATCGTATCAACGGATCATCGTATCAACGGATCAACGTATCATCAGATCAATTTTCTTATAATAGGACATCGCCCTATGAGTATAGTAGATGTAACAGTTTGGCTAATTTTTCGCGCGTTAAGTAGAAGTAAATTATTAAAATGGCATTAATCGAAAACAAATCTGCTTTCAAAACTGTAAAGAATGTGCAATTTGGCATTTTTAGTCCGGAAGATATTCGTAGCATTGTGCCAAAGCGGCTTGAAGTCGACCCCCTCATTAACATTGTAACTAGTATTTAAGACAATGAAATTAAATATCAGCGTATCAACGGATCAACGTAAAGTCATTGCCACGAAAGTTGACATCTCGTCATAGATTCACCGAATATAGCAACGACGTATTGCTTATGAGCATTACCAGTCATTTTGTATTGATATGACAAAGCACGAAAATATATTGCACGTGTTGTGATACGATTCCAGTAACGACTTACGCTGTTGCGTTTGTTAGACGATAGTAAAAGACAGATATACTCATAGCATGTCGTACTAGTACCGGAAAAAAATTTGACTCGCGTAGTAATTTATATAAAATTTCTGTCACTTTTAGTATTTTTGAGGTTAATAATAATTTTGAGGTTAAAATAATTAAGACGTTGTTTAATCTTAATCATCCTACGACTTCCGAAATTCGATAATGGTCAGCGCTACATATTCCCAAATTGAGTATTCATCGTAAAGCTCAGGTTTCAGGTAAAGTAACCAAAAATTTTCGATGTGGTGGCAGTTAATCCGAAAAATTTCAATTAATTCAACTCTTTAACGCCGTGGGGTGTTACACAATTTTGTTTTTCTTCAGGTCTGCGTGAAAAGGCAAAACAATGTAATTGCAAAAGGTTAGTTTTGAGTAAAGCTCTGAACAGATTGACAAAGAAATTATCAACGCAACGGTACAAAAATCTCAAAATCGCAATTTTTGCCATTCATTGTTTTGCTTTTGCACGGCACAGGTGCTGTATACCTACTTATGCTGTCTTATTTTGAATTTGTTCATAACTATTGCTTAATAAATAAATAAATTTGATAAGCGACAATAAAAACATAAAACGTTTCCTTTCAGCATAACCTATATTTGGTTTGACAGGTGACCAACTCCATCGTAACTTCAAAGTACGCTCATTGGTTTTACATGCAGAATATAATTCAAGGACATTCTTATAAACAAACCCATTTACAACAGCGGTTTTCAAAAAGTTTAAGCACTTTTAAAATGATAAACACATATAATTATTCTAAAATTTTAACTACTGCAGACAAAAGATTAAAAATTGTTGTTAACATCATTAACATAAAGATTTTATTAGCTTAAAATGTAAAATATAAAATTAACATATAACAAGACAATTAAAAAGTTTAATATATAGTTATTGCATTTATCAAATCAATTTGCATAAATTGCATCCATATATAGAATTTCAAAAAACAATATACTGCATTTTTATGCAATATTAATTATCAAATGTAATTTTAATAATTCTTTTTCGATATATAAATCATATCGGGGGGTAAACTATGCTTCTAAATTTATGGAGTATTTAGAATTAGATGTTAAATATATATATATATGTATACATGATTTTCTATAGTGGATGGTATAGTTGAGGGTGCCACACCCAATGACCTTCGATTTTATCGGTATACTGCTTAACGATAAAAAAACATAACCTTCGATGCCAACCTTGAAAAAGTAGTAATTGAGAGTGCCACACCCCACAGTTCTTAATGATAAAAAACATAACCTTCGATGCCAACCTTGAAAAAGTAGTAATTGAGAGTGCCACACCCCACAGTTCTTAATGATAAAAAACATAACCTTCGATGCCAACCTTGAAAAAGTAGTAATTGAGAGTGCCAAACCCCACAGTTCTTAATGATAAAAAACATAACCTTCGATGCCAACCTTGAAAAAGTAGTAATTGATAGTGCCACACCCCACAGTTCTTAATGATAAAAAACATAACCTTCTATGCCAACCTTGAAAAAGTAGTAATTGAGAGTGCCACACCCCACAGTTTTTAATGATAAAAAACATAAGCTTGAAATTTCGACCTTGAAATGTAACCTTGAAAAGTGACCTTGAAATGTAACCTTGAAAAGTGACCTTGAAATGTGACCTTGAAAAGGGGGAGGAGTCACCCCGACCTTGGAAAATTGGAGTGGGGGGAAAAGTGGTGGGGATGCGCTCTCAATTATTCACTACTAAGTATCTTACCCGATTTCAAGCGTAGGCGCAGTGGCGGCTCGTGACTCCTTTCAATGGGAGGGCATGAAATTTAAATATAAACGAAAAATATAATAATATAATCCTGTGAAGCTTTGAAAATATAAATATTCTTTATGGTCAAATTAAATAATTCGGAGGGGGGGGTTCTGGATTCTGGATTGTAAGTGAAGGACAGCCTCTTACGAGGTCGTACGCACTCAGGCCACAAATTGGCCCATTATGCTGCCTTCATTAGGGAAGCCGTCCCTCTACTCCTTAAGGTGGGGAATTGACAAACACCTGGTAAAATGGCCGCCAACGTCGCTACTGTCGCAATTATTATTAAATTTATTTCAGTTTCATACCTTTTGAAATAATTTTAAAAATCCATTTGTGGTATTCATTTCAAACAGATGTCGCACTAAAATGTACATTAGTGACAAGGATAGCACCATTATAAATAACAAAACTTCAGCGATTTAAGTATTCTCCCTCATTTATCTGATATGTTGTATTGAATTTTGAAAAAAATGCCTGATTTTTTTACCCTCTTAACAAATTTGAAGTGCAACCGCATCTACAACGCCATCACCATGACACACCGTGAATTATTTTTCGCAAAAACTGCCTAAAATGGTAATAATGATAAACGAAACTGTAGATTGATTATAACTGATATAAATAAACTTTTATCAATTTAATTTGATAATCTGTAAACTTCACGAGTATATTCGTGTTTCTAGAGAAAGACATTTTGGTTTGGAATTTTTTTTTTTAGGTTACAGTTTTTATTTTTATGACTATATTTTAGGCACAATTTTAATAATTCATCTGTAGAAACACAGATCATAGTTTTTTCTACAGGATCTTGATTTGCTAAATGTCATATATGATATAGTTTTTCTTAGAATAG
This sequence comes from Podabrus alpinus, assembly GCA_932274525.1. Classification (NCBI taxonomy): domain Eukaryota; kingdom Metazoa; phylum Arthropoda; class Insecta; order Coleoptera; family Cantharidae; genus Podabrus; species Podabrus alpinus. The sequence goes on from OW026452.1 coordinate 34,961,216, forward strand.
CGAAATTCGAAGGGTCTGTATAGCGTATATTTATACATTCATTCCCACCCTTAAGCCATCCCAACCTTAGAATGTACTCGAGAATCTTAGAGGGCGGCATATCCCTAATACTGGCCATGCTAGGCCAGAGCTCCCCCAACATGGATCCTCTGATGAACGCAAGGGCAGGGTATCTGCAAAGCAGATGCTCCGCCGTTTCGTCTGCTTCTTCACAACCACGACAGATGGGACTCTCTACAAGACCCATCGTGTGTAGGTGTTTATTTAACTTGCAGTGTCCCGTCAAAATCCCCGCAATAATACGCAGACTATCCCGAGACAACTGTGTGTAGTATTTGGCATTTCTGCTGGAGGGCCCGCATATAGCTTCTCTCGCTTGACGGCATGCCTGTAGATTCTCCCATCTTCTACCATGTAGTTTCTGAGTTTGTTCTCTTATGAGGGTGTTGATTGTGCTGATGGCCGGCGTGACAAATGGCTCAGGACCGCACGGTGTGTTACCCGAGCCCGTTCTCGCCAGCACATCCGCCCTCACATTCCCTTCATTGCCTTGATGACCTTTCACCCAACTGAGTGTAAGGTTGTTGTGGGTTGATATTTCATTCAGTGTCCGATAGCAATTAAGTATCAGCATCGAGGTAATCTTGTGACGGTTTAGTGCCACAAGAGCCGCTCTACTGTCTGTAAATATCTGAATTCTTTTGCCTTGGATGTCTCTATCCTTGACTGTTTTTGCGCCGTGTAGTATGCCTACAAGTTCCGCCTGGAACACTGAGGCATACTTACTCAGCGATATAGATGTGTTTAGCTGCAGTTCCCGGGAGAAAATCCCCACACCTGAGCCATCACTAGTTTTGGAACCGTCAGTGTACAGAGATATGTCTGTCTCTACGGTTCTTGTTGTGTCTAGCAAAATGCTAAATTTCCTATTGAATAGGTGAATAGGGGGAATTCTGTCAGCATCCAGGGCCAGGATGGGGAGCCTATCGAAATAGTGCTCCCCAGGACCCCCGAATGTCTCCCGACTCCTTGCCTATTGGTCCAAAGCCCCCACGCTCGCAGCTTAAGGGCAGCCTTGACCGCCTGCTCCTCCACGTGGAGATCCAGTGGAGGGAGACAGAGAAGAGCCTCTAAGGCCGCTGTGGGAGCCGTTCGCATCACTCCTGTCACCGCCAGGCAGACCATTCTCTGCATCCGGTGAAGAGAGGACGCCACTGTTGCCAGCTTGGTTCTAGGCCACCAAGCCAAAGCACCATAACTTAGCATGGGCCTTATTATGGCGGTGTAGAGCCAGAGGGCAACCTTAGGGGAAAAGCCCCAGGATCGCCCCATTGCCCCACGACATTTCCAGAAGGCCATGCTCGCTCTTCCAGTTTTATAACTGACATGTTTGCCCCAGTTCAGCTTTTTGTCAAGTATTATGCCTAGATACTTGACTTCCGATGCTAGTTTGAGTGGGGTTCTGTTCAGCCTCGGCATTCGCATGCTCTGTAGCTTTTTCTTCTTGGTGAATAAGACAAGCTCAGTCTTGGTTGGGTTAACCGAAAGAGCCTGCTCATTACACCATGTTTGCAAGGTACGAAAGGCTGCCTGCATGAGATCACACAGGACACTTTCGTACTTACCCGTAAGGGGCCGTTCATGTATTACGTAAGACGTTTAGGGGGAGGGGGGGTAGCTGACATCCTATTTTTTCTTACTCGGGGGAAGGGGGGCCAAGACAATTTCTTACGTAAGATTTTATTTTTTTAATTAAATATCAAAATTTGAAAATTATTTGATCTAATTTAGGTGCTGTTGGTATTAAGAGCGCGCTGCGGAAAGAGAGAGAGGGAAGCAGTAGATATGATGTTGAAAAAAGCCTCTAATCTTTCGTAGAGATTTAAAAAAATGTAAAAAAATTATTTGCGCCATATCTAAGGGAACCCTTGAATCCTTTGTGCATTAAGTTGATTTTATATAGTTTAAAACTCCACTAAGGGCACTTTTTGATTTACAAGTTTTGTACAAGTTTTCTATAATTGATGATGAAATCGCTTCAAAATCAGGTTTTGTCCTTATAATGATCTGCAGAAGGCAATAACGAAGTTTCATTAAGATCGGTTGTCATAAAAATTCAAAATTGTCCTTTTTCATAAATTAAATTAACCTATTTACTTTTAATTTAAAGCGCTCAAAATTGGTTATTGCCTTCAATAGTCTTTCCTTATTAATATAAAAAAAGAATTTCATTGATACGACGTTTAGTTTTTTAAATTTGTACAAAAGATTAGAGGCTTCTTTCAACATCATTCCCTCTCTCTCTTTCCGCAGCGCGCTCTTAATGTTAATGTGAAACACAATACTATTAATTATTTATTTTTTAGACCGATTTTGGATTTTTTCGCAATTTTCTTACACTATAAAGTAAATTGTTTGAATAACATTTTTTTAAATATAAAATAAACATAATATCTTCATTAATTTCACTTTTAATGTTCAATATCTGGCTTCTCATTGGGTAATAATTTATCTTACGTAAGATTAGTGTGGGGGGGGGGGAGGGGGTATACATTTTCTTATTTTTTCTTCCTGGGGGAGGGGGGAGTCTAAAAGTAGGAAAAAACGTCTTACGTAATACATGAACGGCCCCTAAGCAGTATGGTAATGTCATCTGCGTATGCAACGGTATAAAAACCGTTGTTGTTGAGACATTGTAAGAGGCCGTCTACTACCAAATCCCATAGTAGTGGGGATAGCACGCCCCCCTGGGGGCAGCCCTTGGTGGCAATGCTTTTAATGTTTGCGTCTCCCACGCTGATCTCAACAGCCCTGCCTTCCAACATGGAGTTGATCCAACTTACGATGGTGCAGGGGACATCGTGATCCCTGAGGGAGGCGCCCATGCTTTCGAAAGTGGCTTTATCAAAGGCCCCCTCGATATCAATGAACGCTCCTAGGGTGCATTCCTTGAAATGCAGCGATCTTTCTATCCGCTCCACAACGACGTGTAGTGCAGACTCGGTGGATCTCCCCAGGGTGTACGCATGTTGATTCGGATGTAGCGGCTTGGTTACCAAGGCCACATCACGAATGTATCTATCGCACAGTCTTTCCAAGGTCTTCAGAAAGAAAGACGTCAGACTTATTGGTCTGAAGGATTTGGCCAGGGATTAGTCCCCCCTGCCTGGCTTGGGTATAAAGATGACCTTGACCCTCCGCCACTCTCTGGGCGAGTAGCCATGCGCAATGCATGCCCTATACGCCCTCACCAGGTAATGGATGATGTGGTCCAAACCCAATTGTAGTAGGGCCGGAAACACCCCATCATGCCCCGGCGATTTGTAAGGGCTGAAGGATCGGATAGCCCAAGCCGTTTTGATCGGGCCAACGATCTGGTTTGCAATTTCCCAGTCCGCCCCCGTCGGTGTCCGAGCGTTATGCTCAGCCCACACGTGATCAGGGACAGTCTTGCTGCCGGGAAAGTGTGTTTGTAGCATTATTTCAACGGTTTCCTCAAGGCTCTCCGTAAAGGAGCCGTCCTCTCGCAACACGCTGCCAAGCTGGTGATTTGGATCCTTGGAAATGAGCTTCCTCAGTCTGGCAGCTTCCTTGGTGGACTCTATCCCACTGCAGAAGTCTCTCCAGGATTGCCGTTGTTTTTGGCGAATCAGTTTCTTGTATGTCGCACCCTAAATGCCGCCCAGTCAGAGTCGCTCCATGTACTTTTCGCTTTATTACAGAGTTTCGTGACCGCCTTCCTCAGCCGCTCTAGTTCCCCGCACTACCAAGGTGTTGCCTGTTTGCCAGAGCCAGCCGCCTTTAGCGGACACGACGCTTCATATGCTCTATTGAGAGTTCTTTGCAATGCACTTGTGCATGTTTCGATCTCTTCAGTATTGTCAAATTTGACTTTAGTGGCAACATCACCAGGCATATCGGCCTCCAAGGTTCCAGAAAGCAGATCCAAAAAGGTTCGCCTATCCAGCCTCCTCGGATTCCTGTAATGTCTGGGTTCCACTTTAAGGGCTTTAATTTTAAAGCATATCCATCTATGGTCCGACATTGTCAGTTCTTTGGACACATGCCAGTCATAAATTTTTGTTGAAATACTCGGTGTAGCTAGTGTGATATCAATCACAGAGTAGCGAGTGAGCGACGCGTAGAAAGTTGGCGCGCCCCCCCTTTTGAGTACTTCTAGGCTTGTACCATTTAGGTATTCAAATAAGGACAGACCTCGTATGTTGCAACCGTCGCTTCCCCATGCGTTATGATGGGAGTTAGAGTCGCATCCAATAATGAGGCGTATTTTGTGTTGTTCGCAATGAGATCCGCCAGACCTTTGGTTAGTGGCAGCTCCTGAGAGTCAATTGGGAAGTAGGCAGATGCCAGTATGACATCTTTTTGACCGTCACCCAAGTCACAGCTCAGCCGGACAGCCGTTAAGTCACCACTGCTGAACTGCGGCAGAGGGTTAGCCTGAATGTTGCCAGGAATGTAGATACATGTCCTGGTTTTATCTGATAGGTTGCCTGTAAAGACATGTCCTTTCAGCATAGAAAGGCCAGTTATCTTGGTCCTAACTACATATGGCTCTTGAATTAGAGCTATTGTGTCCGTACACCCTGCCAGGCGGCGGCATAAAGTGGCCGTGGCTGCCCGGCCGTGTTGCAGGTTAATTTGTATGAATTTCCACTCACATAGAGTCGCCATTAGGCATCTCTTGTGGTGGAGTCTTCTGCACGAGCTTCAGTCTCTGCTGGAGGTTCTTTATCTACGTGCATGAGTTCCAGCTCAGCAGCTACCTGCTCTGCAGTGGGTTGGGTCTCAGCATCATGGGATATCCGCTGTACCTTTACTTTTAGAGAGGAGAATCTGTAACTCAGTTTCTCCTTTCTTGTTTTTAGGGTGTCGCTGTCCTCTTTGTTGACACCGAAAACAATAAGCTTCCCCGGGGGGTCAATATTGTCGGTGTCATAGAAGACTCACCATTCTTTGATGTCGATCCAGGGGTTCTGTGCCCTTAGCCGTCCAATGACCTCCTCAGTGGGCTCGGGTTTCCCCGGTACCCAAATGGTGGCCTTAGACAGCCTAGGCATGTCGTCCACCTGGACGATTTCCAATTTTGCCCCCTCCCACAATTGTGGTAGTTCGGCTACTGTTTTCTGGAGCCAATCCAGAGAGGCCCCGTTATCACAGGTGATCCGGAGGATCTGGCCTGAGTAACGGAAGCCTCCGAAAGTTGGCGCCACCATTGCCGTCTCCAGGGCCCTCAGGAGGGTCCTGTCGATGGCCTTAGTGAGGGCTTCCTCAATTAGGTCCTTTTGGTCAGTTGTAATCTTGCCCGAAGATTTGGAGCGGTCAATAACCGCCACTCGAAGGTGCCTGGTGGCAGCCTCCCTATAAGTGGCAGCATTAGGCGCACTAAATGTTACGGTGGAGGTGGGTCGGGACGTTTTAACCCTCTTACTCGGATTGCTCCGAGGTGAGGGTTGTGAGTCCCGCGACCTCACCCTCTTTTTGTCGGCGTTCTGAGAGGAAGCGTTTTGCCACTTCCCCTTCTGCACCGTTTTGTTTTTAGCCTCTCCGGCAGGCGCGCCCTTCCTTGCCCTGGGTTTGGACAGCACTGCCTGTTCATGAGCGGTTTTTGGCTGCTTTGAGGCCGCGAGAGCCGAGGCCTCTTTAGCCTTCCTGCGCCGCAGAGTCCACGCTTTTTAGAGCCAGACCCCGCGTTGCCACGATCCTGTGGGACACCCACAGGGGGTATACCCACAGTTGAAGCGGTCGCCTTGTTGCTGTTAGACGGGACATCCTATAAGGCCATACCCTGTAACTAAATCTTTCCTTACTGCTCTAATGAGAAGTCAGCTCGGAAAAGATTAAGTCCACGCAGAAGGATAAAACCATCTACTTTAATTTTGCGTGGGGCCCTGGTGGTCGATTTTAAACTAGCTCGTTTATTGCGGCAGCGAGAGTCGTGGATCGTGTGAAAGAAACACCCCGGAGAGATCAAGGAAACAGCTTTGCTAACACAACACAATTAAAATTAACAATAAGAAGTTCATTGTCAGAAGGCAAAGATATAAGCGATGTCGGATGTAAAAGGTGTTAGCCGACCAAAACAGGCACAGTAGCAACGACATTGCCACCGAAGATCACTCCCAAACATAAACCAAGGGCACATTCGAATGGTTACATAAAAATCCCACGATAAAGTGGAACCATATCGAATTCCCAATGATAAAACAAACGACAGCAAATCTCGATGAAATGCCGCACCCTGTATATGGGTCGAACATCGCAGCCTTTCATAAAAAAGAACATAAAATCAAAAATAAACACCAAAAATAACATCGAAAATAAAATTTCAAATATGAAATTCGAACGTACTACGATCATTTTGGAATTCCTTCGTCAATGCATTTTACCATAAGCTGTTCGATGTAATAAGTGGAAATAAATACCCTGAACAAGTTAATTAAACAATTGACAAGCGACCCCACGGATAACTGAACACACGGACAACTGAACACAATCTTAATTTTTAAATTTAAATATTTGTTATTTATTTTTATAATCATGAATAGTAACTTTGAGGTTTACGATTTTATAATTATTATTTTATAAATACTGGCCAAATCCGAAGTTAAATATTCATATTTTGAAAAAAAAATTCAGTATCGAAATATTCGAAGAAAAACTTTTACTTTTATGTCTACTCGACACCCCACAAAGATGGTCCATTTTAGATAATTAGGTTCTAAACCCAATTTGCATTGTTCCTCGACAATTTTGCAACGAGATTATTCAACTTTCGTTCATTTTCGCCATCGATTTCACAACAAAGATTCGAATTTCAGATTTTTTCAAAAAATTTCAACTTTGAGGTCATTTTTTTGGGCCGCGGAAGAATAATATTACTAAATTTTTTTCGACAAAAATTCTTAGAATTACTCGGCAAATGAGATTTCGTCGTTAAAATTTCGATTTTAGTAAAAAAAATTTGTAATTTAGTTTTAAAGGGTAAAACCATTCAAAAAAAATTTGATAATTTTGTTTTTCATTTTAAAGCTTTGCGGTGGGAGATATGAAAAAAAGCTATAGAAGTAAAATTGTTTAGGCCCGGGGTCTACTTCCGATACCGGTGGAAAATTAAAAATCCCTTCGTAAATAAAGACGCTATGGCCGTTTGAAAAATTTTCTAAATTTCGACCTTAAAGTCGTTGTGGCGCGACGACTATGAAACAATTTTTAATTTTAAAAACGGTATTGGGTGGCATTTCTCGAGCGCCAATTTTTCGAAATGTATACTTTTTTTCGTGCGGCGTCAATTGCAAAAACGCAAATTTTGAAAAATTTCGATTTGAAATCGGACCCTTTTTGCATATAATATTTGCGCGCAATTTTAAGCGAAACGAGTTGGTTTTTTGAAATATTTTATTGAACACTCCGTTTTATTTGACGAATTTAAGCGGTACGTGAAAAGAGGTGGATCTGCCGCGAAGAAGAGGATCTGCCGTTAGGTTAGTGTTAGTTTTGGGTCCGGATTTTTAACACTGACCAAAAAATTGAAAATTTCCTATAGAAATGGCGTAATATTTCGATCAAGAAAGTCATTAGCTTTAATGTAAATAGCGGATTAATAAGTTTAAATAGAAAGAGCAACGAAAATTTAATAAAAAACACCATGCGGTGGTCGGCATAGGTTGTCGGCCTATATTTTGCGTGGTTTAGAGAACTACGGACACGCCCCTAACATGAAATTTAGCAAAATTTTGGGGTTTTAACGGCCTTTTTGGGTATGTTTTGGTCCGAATGTGTAACTTTTGTCGTCGCGGACGTGACCATAAAAAAAAAATCCGAAAAAAGTGTGAAAATCGGAAAGTTGCATTTCAAGGGGCCACTGTCGCTCCCCGGCCGGTGGCACATCGTTCGCCCGTCGTTCCCTTCAAATCGAGTGAAATTTTTTCGCTCCGATTTGAATTTTTCTTTGAAATTCGGATAGGTGGGGGTGTGATTAGTAGATATTAGTAATAAATATTCGCAAAAAAATGGAAAATAACACTTGTATTACCGAAAAAGTGAAAAAATAAAATATATTTTTCCTTTGATTTTTGGGGTGTGCATTCGATAGAGAGGGTTATCTCGAAAAACTAACGGCCCAAACCGGATAGGGAATTTAACGGGCTACAACTTTAAACTTTAAAACGTATTGTAACACGTATTGTAAAACACCTTGTTCATTATTTTCAGAGTTTCTGTGAAAACGGTTAGTTGCCCAAAAAAATTTATTTGACGAAAGTCGTAGCCCGTTAAATTCCCTATCCGGTTTGGGCCGTTAGTTTTTCTATTAGACGTTTTGTTTAAGAGATACGGGGTTCGCAAGAAAATTTAAAAAAAACCTGAATTTTTTAAACATTTTTTCCCTTAATTTAATTTATAACTCGAAATCCGTTGATTCTAGACGATAAGGGGTTATAACCTAATTTGTAGACAAGCGAATGATCTTTAAAAAAGTTCTAATCCATTAACCTTAAAAATTTAATAATATCGGAGCTATGGCCGTTTGAAATCAGAAATTCAAAAAATTGCTTTAAAGGGAGGTACCCCCCAAGGGTTTGGACTTGGGCAAAAATTTTATTTGAAAATTTGTCTTAGAAAAGTGTCCTTTATGTCCACCTCAAAGGTTCTCCACGGTCACGGGGACACCCTGTATATCGTATATACAACCCCTCCGACAGATTTCTCACATTTTCCGCAACACCTTCAAAATAGGAATTGAAAAGAAACTGTTTTTGACAGAAATGGTGCAAATGTTAATCAAAAGTAGGGTTCATTTGGTTACAATTTGATTATAATTGGTACAACTATATTTTGGTTATGATCCAAGTCAAATCATCAGTTCACTCACAGGCGGGAATCTTCTTCTTTTCCACAAAGTTGGTAACTTACTATTTAATGTAATTACGAAGTTAAAAATGCCATGTAGGTGTTTAAAAATAATAAAACATTTATTTAGATAGAAATAAAACAATAAAAATTGTGACATTTTTCAATTAAATCAACAAAAATAACTTCCATATGCACAACAAAAAAAAACTTAGGACTAGAAGTCAGAAACTTGTAAGCTTCTGTACGTGTTCAGTTAATTAAAATTACTTTTTATAATTGCAAATTATAATTTATTTTAAATATGATATCAATATTTTTTTGTTAGTAGGTAATTGCAAAGGTAGTAGGTAATGAGTATGAGCGGGGAGAGAATCACGGGGTTTGAAAATGTACACTATACTGCTATTTGGCAGTATTTAATAAATTAATAAAATACTTTCTAAGGCTGCATGTAGACTGATAAAGCAAATCGTTTTGAGACAAAACGTTTTGTTATATTAAAAAGCATTTTATTTTATCTAAAAACATGATAAAACAAAACGTCAAACAAAATGTTTTGTTTTGTTTTCCAAGCACTTTGATTTATTAGTCTGCATGCAGCCCTTATTCTGGCTGATACTGTTTGCTTATGCTACTGCTTCTTAAGTGTACACTATACTGCCACAATGATTCGCCACCCGGGTACGAGATATTTTATTTACATATTTTTTCACTTAAATTGGTAGTAAACATAATAATCTAAGTCAAGTCAATGTGGTCAACATCAACACTAATAAATTAATAATAAACTGTTGTTTATTTTTAGGTTATTTGGGTCTAGATAGAAATTGATATCTTATCAGTACCACGATCTCCCTTCGGGTACTAGATCATAATAATTTACTTAATTTACATAGATCGGTGTAATAAAATCAAACAGCCATAATGATAAAATTATGATTAAAATTGTTGTTTCTTTTCACGTTTTTTCCTCTTTTTCTTTTTATCATTTTGTAAAACTTCCTGTTTTTTACTTATACACAACCTGCAATACCAATCTTCGGAATTATCTGGTTCCACTTGAATGCCCACGCAAATCCTAAAAAGTTTTCAATAACATTAAAATCACAAAACAATACAATTCTAATAAGACTAACCAATGATACCATGCATCACAATCATCACACCCAATCATTGGACTCCCATCGTCTATTTTTCCACAGGCGGGGCAAATCCACACCTTGTTGCCTTGTGCATCCTATCAACATTTACTTTACAATACCTTCAGAAAAAAAATTAGAACCTTCACCATGCCAAAAATAAAATATCTCTACTAGCATAAACTGAAAAATCTAACAAAAAAAAAATCTGGAAAAAAGCTTAAGCTGGGGGTAAGTCGGGTTCCAAAATCTTTAGTTGGTAGTACTAACCTAAAAAGTGAAAATGTGTACAATAAAAAAAACATAATTATACAGTCGACTCTCGATAATTTGAACACTCGTTAATTTGAATCTCTTGATAATTAGGTAATAATTAATGGTAATTTGAAATTTTTCTCTGGTCCCTTGAGTTTCAATTTATCGAGAGTCGACTGTATTCTAGAACAATAATGCGCAACCTTCTTCCCTGAAAACTTCTTGGTACCCCCCTCATACATAGTTGTGTATTTTGCGGCTTTGATGAAAATTAATCCGTAGTTTTAGGCTTCTATACAAAGTATAACAAGAAGCCTTATGATCTGGCTTCGTGTCTGCCCGTCCGCATAATTCAAATCTAATCAGAACCCTCGAAATCGTGATTGTAAATACATCGTATGTATAATAAAATATTTATAATTAGTTAGGGGGCAGCAGAAACTGTTCACAAGGATTACGGGTTGCGCATCACTGCACTATATAAAGCGCGCCGTTACCCAGGAAGACCGCGCAAAACGGTTTACCAAGTATGTACTTCTTTGAATTGCGAGTGTTCTTTATAGCAAATAGGTACATAATATTAATTATGTAACGGTGCTAAATCTATGGTAATCCCTGAATAAGCTTAAAATGCGGAGTCTATCCAAAGAAACGTTGACAACATTAAATTAAGCAAAATAATATAATCGTGTTCTTTTAAAAAAAATTCTACTTTTTTATTCCTCTTCTTTCCTTAGCTTTGACGTGATGCTATTTGGTAATATAATGTAATGATCATAAAGGATTCTGGCAGATTAATAAGGTTCTTGAAGTTATAATATTGAACAAATCTGGACTTGTTGATGTAGATATAACTCAACTGGGAAGTGGAAGATTTCGTGACGTCCCCCAATGAGTGAATACTTGAAGTTTGTATAATAGAACGCTAGTTATCCCAACCACCACCGCTAAGAAATGTATAAATAGTATAAGATAATTGTGTTTTAATCTGCGGTACCAACGAAATGGGGAACAAGTCAATATTGTCAATTTTATAAGAGTGGTTTATTAATTTCTTCTAGATCGCACATTCCAATTATAGTATATTAAATTTTTGTTGGCTATCTTTATTTATCTGTAGATAGTTTACGTAAACAAAACGATAATCAAGACGGTTACAGTATGTTGGAAAATGTGTTGACTGCTATTGATGTGTATCCAATTCGACTCCAGATGAAATGAGAACTTGATTCAGGTCGCAATTGCAAATCACCGTCGCAGGCACGCACACGGGACAGTAGCACCACATCGTTATTATAATTTGCCCAAAATAAAAAATAAACATTTTGTAATTTTTTAATATAAAATATATTTAATAGAAAAATATCGCAAATTTAAATAATCATTACAACCAAGTACAAAAATAAAGAAGACAAGTTTGTAAAAATTTGAAGTTAAAAACGACATCCTACTCTACTTCTTTTTCCATCAATATGTTAAATTAAACCATTATTGACACAATCAAATCGCCTGTGGCGTTCTTCATACCCACAAAAAGAATAAATCATGCATGCATGTACCTGTTTTGAAATATAATATTCCTAGTAAAAGGTTCTCAAAACGAAATGTTTACACTTTAACCCCAACATTAAACAGTAGGTCCCCTATGTCGTCGATATCAAAACGTAAAGGCGTATCTCGATTTTCCTCTCGATCTCGATGTAAAGTGAGGAAAATCGAGATACGCCTTTACGTTTTGATAGCGACGATGTGTGACCGATAACACTTTCAAAACACACTACAAAACATAAGGGAGAAGGTGGTATACGCAATAATAATATAGGGAACGCCAAACAAAAAGTTTAGCTGCGAATTTGCCAAATCGTTTTTAACGACTTGACAAAGAGCAAACATTCTCAAAATAACGTGTTTACACTTTAAAAGCCCATATTAAACAGTAGGCCCCCTATGTGTGAGTGAAACACTTCCAAAACACTATACAAACATAAGGGAGAATGTGGTATACGCAATAATAATGTAGGGCACGCCAAACAAAAAGTTTACGTGCGAATTTTTCAGATCATTTTTAACGACTTGGCAGAGCCAAGATTCTCAAAATAAAATGTTTACACTTAAAAGGCTCACATTCAACAGTAGGTCCCCAATGTGTGAGGATACACTTCCAGAACAAACTACAAACATAAGAGAAGGTTGTATACGTAATAATAATGCAGGGCGCGCCAAAAAGTCGTTTAGGTGCGAATTTTCCAAATCATTTTTAACGACTAGCCAAAGAGCCAAGATTCTCAAAATGAAGTGTTTACACTTTAAACTACGGCTGGGAATTTTTTAAAATTTTTATTCGAATATTCGTTCCATAAATAGTTCAAATAAACGGAATATTCGTGCGCACTGCGCAAGCGCCCCAAGTTCAGTACTACCATTGATTTTATATACAGTAGAATCCGCTTAATAACGATTTTGATAACATTAACCGACTGATAACAATAAGCAAATTTTAGAAAAAAAACGAATTTTAGAAACGAAAAATTAGACAATCTTGTTGAAAAAGAGATCATTCTGTTGGAAATTCCTTGAAAGTGATAATAATAAGCGGCTTTTTGATCACATTATCCGGTGGTTTTTGATAACAATAACCGACTGATAACATTATCCGTGATCACATTAAGCGGATTCTACTGTACTTATAGATGTTGCACGCAATGTTAAATTTGGTTATAAGTTGGAGAACTTTGTACGCCAGATGGTGCTTTAAATCACCACATCGCCACGCAGCGTACAAAGTTATTACTTACATTTACAAGTTGTGAATCAAGTTCATATTTAAAAAAATATTAAATGTTCAAGGGCAGTGCAATATACCTTAAACCGTCATGCCGCTACTGGTTCTTACACAAACCAACCAAAAAGTGGTCGAAAACGCACAACTTCTTCTAGTCAAGACCGATTATTAGACCGAGATTGTCTTTAACAGATCGCAAAAAAAAATTCAAAAGACCTTTGAATTGAGAACTGAGGTTCTCCCTGGTTGAGGACTGGGGTTGTCATTTGGTCCGATGGATCTAATATTGAGGTGCGTATTATTTATTTTTAAATTTTAACGAAAACAATTATATGGCCTACGTTTGTTAAAACAATGGGATATTAATTATTTTTATTTTTACAGCTTTTTCACCATTCTGGAAACCAACATGTGCGTAGGAGGCCGGGGAAGAATTTCATACCTCTTCTATTATCCCTACTGTTAAGTTTGGGGGGTGGTAACATCATGGAATAGGGTTGCATGACTGTTACTAAGGTAGGTAAAAATAAAGTGTGCGAGGGGTGGATGAATTCCGATAGCTATATCGGCACTTTGGAAGAGGTTTTGGAACCTCCTCTTGTGGGATTATTATCAAAAGAGGACCCTGAATACTTCCTCCAGCAGCATAATGCCATAAATCGAACAAAAGTATGCGTTGGTTTGAGGAAAATCAAATCCCATTATTAGATTGCCCCCCCCCCAATCACCAGACTTGGGGGTCGTCCATAAATTACGTCACGCTCCTGGGGGGCGGGGCCGTTTCAACTTACATATCCCTATTTGTTGTGAACAACCTTAGCTATCCATTGGAATAAACCGGAGATCGCCAGCTGGAACATTTGGAGATATTCGCGATCTACTAGTGTAAAAAATAAGTAACTTATTAAAATATAATAAGTTGAAAAAAGTGCGTTTGATTTGTAGGGACTATATTTAATTTGGAAAAGAGAATTTAATTTGGATATAAAATCACGGAAAACCACAGGGTTGTATTTTTAAATAGCTTGGTCGTCTTAAAAAAAACACCAAAAAACTTCGTTTCTATCGAAGTACTTTCCCCCCCCCCCAAAAGTACTTTGATGTAATCGCAGATATCTCACGAACTATTTTAGCCAACGATATGGGGTTTATTCGAGTTGGTAGCTTAGATTTCTAGCTAAACATTAAGCCGAGCATTAGCTGGTTAACACATGTTTAACCGCGAAACCGTTGAAGGGGGAAAGTTATCTCTCTCTGACTAGCTGAAACAAAATTTCTTCAGCTACACACTAAAGAACAGGCTTATTTTAGTCTATAGAAATAATAAAGGGTGATTCATTTAAAGGTACTTTTTGTGGGGGGGATTTAATTGCAGATCGCGCATGCGTCGTGTCAACTGAAGTGGCAATCTTGTTCAGTAGTGTTTGACATTTCATAATGGAAAGACTTAGCCCGGCACAGCGTTTACAAATTGTTCAGCTTTATTACGAAAATGGGCGTTCTACGAGGAACGTGTATCGGGCGCTTAGAGCAACTTATGGTCCACATAATCGGCCTACCGAACACACAATTCGCTCTACCATCAGTAAGTTTGAGACCCAATTTTCATTATTGGATAATACTCGACCAAATAGACCACATCCAGCATGTAGTGAAGGAAATATAGGGGCGGTAGCGGGGAGTGTACGCGAAGACCGTGAAGTGTCGATTCGTCGCCGTTCTCAACAGCTTGGCCTGTCGTATTCAACAACTTGGCGTATTTTACGTAAGGATCTCTCTTTAAAAGCATACAAAATTCAACTAGTGCAAGAACTGAAGCCGATCGACCTTCCGAATCGTGTCCGTTTTAGTCGTTGGGCTCTTGACAAGATTGCAGAAGATCCACTGTTTTCGACAAAAATTTTGTTCACCGATGAGGCCCATTTTTGGCTTAATGGGTTCGCGAATAAACAAAATGCCCGTATTTGGGGTGATGAAGAACCCAAAGAGGTTCAAGAGCTACCATTACATCCACACAAAACAGCTGTTTGGTCAAAATTGAGATTTTGACGTTTAAAATAATTACCTCCTTGATTTAAAATACTTTTCTTTTCATTGGTCGAAATTTGTGTGACGAAATTGCGTTACGCATTTTCGTTAACAATTTGGTGTGACGTACGATTTTTTTCAGTTAACTGCCCGTGCGATAAGAAGCATAGCTTCAAAACAATAAATAAATCGATGTTACATGTACGAGAGACGAGCTGCATCTGCCGGTCCGTAAAACGCTAAGTTTAAGACTAGTTCTTTCTGCACGCACCGTCAACAGAATGAGCGACGCGCGGAATCTCGTTAAATTTTACATGTAAATTTGCTAAGTTCAAATTCGATTATTTCAAAATTTTGATAATAAATTCTCGCAAAATATTTTGACAATTTGTTATATTAACTGTGTTCTTTAGTGTGTAGCAGAAGAAATTTTGCCTTGTTAGTTAGAGATAGGTCACTTCACCCCCGTTGAAGTACAAAATTATAGTTTATTTAATTTGGAAGAGTTATTTTTTCGAGGAGGGGGTGAGGTTTGCACCTCTACTAAAGATATATGTTTTACCACGAAACCGTTGAACCGAAATTCGCGAATGCAGCACAAATTTTTTTTAAAGGTGGGGGTGCTAAGCTTTACCCAGGTGGATGAACCAGTGCATCATTGGGATCTATCCTGCAGTGTTAAACGCACGCTAATGAAATTGCCTACATATTATGTCTTTTTAATTTTAAAATGATTTTTTGACCGCGCAATTTCGCCTATCGCGACCACGTCCGGAACCGAACAGTTCAAGTAATATCAGCTGTACTAGCTACAAAGCCGGAGACCTTCTAGGCCTATAGTTCTGAACTATTATTATTGTTTTCCTTTAAAATTAATAATATTGACTAGTTCCACTAGATTTTGATAAAAAATATCGACTTTAATTAGAACATTGAAGTTAAGCATAATAAGAATTTTTTTACGCTAGGTGCTTTTATTGTCATATACCAGTTTAACTTATAATGGCACCGTAAATAATTTTGGAAGTTTTAAGTGTCTTAAAATTTGACGAATACTAACTTTCATCTAAATTAAGTTAAAATTCTGTGATTTTCCCACCTACGACATTTTTCAGCATGCGTCCCAAATTTTAGAGAAAAAACAATTTTATGAATCTTCACTTCATAATATTGTTAGGTTAAAGTTCCTTGATAAAGCTTATCTAAAGAGGAAAGAGATATTTAATATTGCAGTAGTCTCCAATTCATTGTTTTTTAAATAAAATTGGTATTAATTTTAACTTATGCTTTTGTAAACTTCCATCAAGTTACAATTCTTAGAAGAGCCCCCTGGGTATTATTATTTTTTGCAAAAAAGTTGGTGCGTTTAAAAATTACCAAACTAAGATGACACAAAAAAAATTCAAATAAAAAACATTTGAAGACCCAAACTATAACTTGAAAGCTTATAAAATAATCCAAATTTTAGTTATTGTGTTTGCTTAGCTTGTTAATTTAATACAAATTCTCACAAGCTAATTTAAGTTGTAATGGTTGAAATAACGAAATACCAATTTTGAAAGATTGATGTTGTGTGTCCATGAGTACGGATCAGGTACAGGTTAATGAGTTTCTAATGTCCGTACTAATAGTCGAGACTTTAGGACTACATTTCAGTGATCCGATTGGTAGAAACTCTGATTGACGAATCTAGGATTAATCCTTTGACTATTAGTACGGGCATAAGAATTCCAAAATGAATATGTCATGCAGAAAGGTACTAAAGATACTGGAACTATTGACTTATCCTTCATTGTATTGAAAGAAAACAAAAAGTAGCAGGCGGGCAATGTTTTCGAAAATAAAAAATTCAACAATAAAATAATATGTTTGAACTAAAGATAGTTTTTCAAATTACATGTAATAAACAAAATTAAAATAATTAATTATAAGCAATACAATAAAGTAGAAAATTTTACTGACAATTTCGTTCATAATATTTCAACCAATAGGATGTTACAATCTCATCAATTTGAACCAATCATAATCTACTTCCTTTGACAATACAGACCACGGTGGTGTATTGTCGCGGCAATACGACCACCGTGGTCTGTATTGTCAAGTAACGATGGAAACTACGTAAACGCATACTATAAATTTTTTGTTGTCAGAAAAAATTGAAATTTTATTTACGAAATTGTCAAACGAATTCCACACGATACTATAAAATTGTCGGTTAATTTTTAAACCATGGAATCTTCGTGTTTGTCGCCCTTAAAATCACCATTCGTGCTAAAGCACTCATGATGATTTTAAGGGCGACAAACACTCAGTTCCAGTTTCAAAAATTATTGCCGACAATTTGATAGTCTCTTGTGGTATTATATATGAAAATATATAAATTAATTCAGTATAATTTCCTACTTCAAACTTGACCAATGGAAATATAATCAATCATGCATTTTAGTTTTAAGTGATGATACAAAAACAAGTAAAAGCATAAATTAAAATATCCCAAGTTAAAAAAACTGTAATAAATGGGTAATATAATTAATTAAGCCTTCACTTGGCTTACCTTTACCATTGTTTGCTGTTGTTTTAAAAGTTTTGTAGGTTTTGGTTTGATGGGATGTATACGTGGCCTACCTGGCCCTGGACCTATTCGGGGCGAAGGCGTAGTATGCACGATACCGCTATCTTCTTTACCAGGTTCTTCCTCTATTTAGAAACTTTAAACTTAGGTAATGGGTTCGATAAAATATTTGACAATTTCAAATTTTATAAAAAGTTAGTTAAGAAAATTTAAGACACTTTGTATCTCCATCATGCAGCATGCTATACGAATATTTATCATCAGTTGATGCAATTTTAAAACAAAGTGTCAAATTAAACTAAAAAGAATTAACACAGAAAAAATAATTTTAAAAAACTATGAACCAACAAATATTTCAAGTGCATTTATTATTTTAAAACCCATAAACCTGATTCTTAAAGCATCCAAAAAACAACATGCGTAAAATAAAACAAATAAAATGATAAAAACACGAGGATGATATAATCAATGGGGTATTATAAAAATTAAAGTGAAAGATGTGACAATGACAGATGGATTGTTATTTTTGGTCAGATTTGGCTAGTCGAGATATTCCATTTTACTTGTGTGGCCTTTTAAAAGATGTATTCCTATATTAACCTCTACTTACAATATAACTTGAAGGAATAGTAATAGGTTGTTCCTTTGGTTCTTTTGTTCGTATTTTGGGAATAGGTTTGATAATAGAATTCTTCATAATAAAATAATCATTCGAGGAAGCGGGAAAAATATCAGCAGTAACTGCACATTAAAAAAAAAATATATAGCGAATTAAATCACTTAATTACAGTACTAAAGTTAAGGTGGGAGGTAACGATTTAATTATAAAGTAGTCATCATTTGTGAACCTGTACAATTAAAGTATATAAACTTAAAAACTATCAATTTCTTCCCTATAACAGACAACATCAAACATGCGTCTAACAATTGTTTAGCAAAGCAAAAACACAAGTGTTACTATGAAAAAAAGTTTTAAATTCAAATATGTACACATGTACAAAAAGGCCAAATTCTAATTATTATTTATGAATAGTAGAGTGCAAACTTACTTCTATTTGCACTTCCGTGGACATTTTGAAGTAAAAAGCAACAACCTATCCAAAAATGTTCCTTTTGCTTCAAAGATTTGACATATGCAAGTTGTCAAAAAGTCATTTAGTCAAAATTGTGATTTAGCCCCAAGATGACATACTTTTATACCTATGTAAATTTTGCAATGGATTTACACTACGCTACTGTCGTAAATGTGTATTTATGAAAAAAAATCATTAAGAATATTTATAGATTGATTCTTCCTGCTTATCACAATAGCTGTATTCTTTTTACCTATTTTAAGTGAGATGTACTGAGATACTCAGTTGACTCAGTTAAAAGTGTGTTCTTTTTACCGTTGTACATTCGTCAAACGAATGTGCCGTGCCGTACCGAATTGAGTTTTAACTGAGAAAATTACCTCCCACCCTAACCCAACTGATCTTGCTATTTCGAAGTGTTACAACTGAGATAAAGTGGGAAATAGCTCGGATTGGCCGATTTAAAAAAGATAACGATGACGTTATCTTTTTTAAATCGACGAAAGATCGTTATTGTGCTTGCAGTGTGGTTAAATCGTAGTTGTTGTCGTAAATTTTGAGATTTTGAGAGAGAATTTTGAGAAATACTTCGGACTCGTAATAAACATTTGGTAATTTATTTAATTTAATATTATGTATTTATTTTTTTACGTATAACTTTTTGTAGAAATAAATGGAAACCGAGAAAAACGCTAGCTCTAATTGCTAGCGTCGAGGTATACAAGGATCACTTAAACCACGTTACCAAACGACGCCAAGTTTGGAGTAACGTGAGTAACGACTTGATTAGTCAACAGTTTGTTTTCTCCGAAGAAAATTGTAGAAAAAAATGGTTAAATTTGGTCAGGACGTACAAATCTTGTAAAGATGCCAAGGGTAAAACGGGTAGGAGACCTACTCGTTTTGTGTTCTTCGATAAAATGGAGGACATACTTGGTATAGAACCAAATTTCTCTTCGCCACATTCTATAAATGTTGGCGAAGCCTTTGAACCACTATCAAGTATTGCCTCTTCATATTCAATGGCAATGTTACCATTGCACAATGAAGAAATGATCGAAGTTGAAAATTTTCTAGAAGAAGTACCGCCAGAAAGTAGCACCCCGGTTGTCACTCCAAAAAAACCAGCAAAGAAGTTAAGCAATGCTAAACTTCGACAAGAAGTGAACGAACTAAAAGAAAAAAATGAGTTGCAAAGTAAAAAATTACAATTGTTAGAACGCAAACTACAATTGGATGAGAGAAGAGTTATAGCCCTTGAAAAGATTGCAGGGATAACAAACAAAACAAACGAACACTAAAATTTATTAAATTAATCTTGTATATATTTGAATAAAAAATAAAATTATAATAATAAACAACAGAACGAAAGAACAATTTTTAAATCTAGTTACATGTTAAATTTCTAAATACTTCCTCTCTTCGTGTCATTCCATCTTCCCACAAAATACATCGATAAATCTTTTATTGTTATCGACAACACCCTGTATTACAATACTGTGTGTATTTTTTGTTGTTCTTTTTACCTTATGTTTTTCTCACTTTGACTCAGTTAATCTCTGTTCGGCTCAGCTCACTTCGTCTCAGTTCCGTAACTGAGATGGAAATAAAACTTGTAAAAAGAATACGCCTAATGTAATTTTTATATTTTTCCAATTTTTAATAAGGTCAAAAATTATTTAATTCAACCAAATTACATCCTAGCACTTCACGGTCAATTTATCCGTTTCCCTTTTCCTCCTCATCAACATATTTATACAAAGACACTTTATAGTTACTTACGTATAAGGAACAGAAAAAAAATTGCACTAAAAAGTAAAAAATAATTGCGTTATTTTTAGACTTGAATCTACTCACAAAATATAAATTTTTTATTATAATAAAAAAAATATAAATTGTTATTTTTGGAGTCGGTGCCAGCCAAGGTTAACAAACGTGTATTAACGAAGTAGCGGAGTACCACTAGGTATACACGACATCGGTATTGCTACATTGTCGTATTAATGTGATTTCAAATACATCGGTATTGCTACATTGTCGTATTAATGTGATTTCAAATACATTTTGTAAATTTCTTAACAGCTTGGCTGGCACCGACTCCAAAAATAACAATTTATATTTTTTTTATTATAATAAAAAATTTATATTTTGTGAGTAGATTCAAGTCTAAAAATAACGCAATTATTTTTTACTTTTTAGTGCAATTTTTTTTAGTGCATTTTTTTGAAGTCGGTTTTTGTTTTTTTGTAAAATTTTTTTTTATTTCTTGCTTTTTAGTGAATCTTGCGTTCCTTAAGAGTGCGCTGCGGAAAGAGAGAGAGGGAATGATGAAAGAAGCCTCTAATCTTTTGTACAATTTAAAACACTAAACGTCGTATCAATATAATTCTTTTTTTATATTCATAAGAAAAGACTATTGAAGGCAATAACCAATTTTGAGCGCTTTAAATTAAAAGTAAATAGGTTAATTTAATTAATGTACATTAATGTCATAAATTAATTCATTTGTCACTTTGTAACTTGATTTTTGCTAATTTTAAAAATATTGTGCAACGCCACTGAGTATATGTCAATGTCATTTTTAAGGTTAACATTCTTATGTCAAAGTTGTGCCCCCTATTCTCGAGCCGCTACTGACTATATGTCAATGTCAATTTTTAATTAAACTTTTAGTGTCAAAATCGCAACGTAACTATGACAACGACGTTGACCTGAAGTGTTTAACTACAGATGACCGTCTTATTTAATTTATAAAAACCAAAGTACTCAACCGATTTTGATGAAATTTAAATGGGACCAATCTGAAACTATATCCTTTCGAATTGTGAAAAAATTTTGAAAATCGGTTAATAAATGACGGAGTTATGAGGTAACAAACATTAAAAAAAAAAAAAAAATACAGACGAATTGATAACCTCCTCCTTTTTTGAAGTCGGTTAAAAATGATCCATTACAAATGAGATTGCTTATCAGAACGAGCCGTTAGGCGAGTTACTGATAAGCAGGCGAATGTACGTATTACTTATACCATTGTTTATGTATATCTAGTTGGACAGCCTCGGTTACAAAATATTTTAGTTATGGATGTTGGCGTACAGAGGGACTGGATGTTTTGAGTCGCTTTTATCATCGTACAATACGGTTTGCAAATGAAATAGGTTACACCTCAGTTGATGACGTTAACAGTAGATGGCATGCAGAAAAATACAGAAATTCTCCCTTTTTGGGGTTACATACATACTAATCTACCATCATGCTACCATCTGTGCTACCATTATAATCAAGTATAATCCACAAAGTAGATATACCTTGCTATAAAGCTAGTGACATTTTTTAATAGAATACAAATTTTTAAAAACATGTAATTTACGTAAAAATTTATTTTTTTAAATTTTGATTTTAATAATTTTTGTTGTGTGTTTGTTTTGTTGTAAAAATGTACAATAAGTATGAAAAACATAATAAAATTACTTGGCACCATTTTTAAGGTTGATATCGTCTTTTCTGCGACAAGCAATGATCCATGTTTTAGCTAGATTTTCGTTCTTTGAAAAAGAATAATATTTAATGTCAGTTCCTTTTGTTTTTCTTGTGAAATTTGAGCATCCAAACACTGCACATCCCGGCATATTTTTTGTGTATTAAAAAGTTACAATACACAAACACTATTTTAATTAATTTATTTAAAATTAAATAATTACTATAATAGAGACCACAGCAATTAACCTGCCTACTATTTATAAGTTGATACTTGATATCTAACAGATAAGCGCTCCGCTGGTGACATCGCTAGAGTAAACGTAATCACGTAATTGAGTACTAATGCATCTGCTGACACCATTATTCTTACACCATGCGTCTAGCATAATGCATTTACCTCGTTTTGAATAGAACACAAATTTTTATTCTATTCGTCGAAGTATTATTGCAATTTACACAGTAATTTTTGAGCAAGTTTTGTTTGATAAAATGTCGGGAAATGTATGTTCCTATGCTAGTGTAAAAAAATAAATGTCATAAGAAAATTTGTATCTCCCGTTAATGACCCGGAGAGATGTGAAAAATGGATCCAAAATTCAGGAAATTTTGCCGTCCTAATGGATTTAGAAGAAAAGAAGCTGCAAAGAAAATTTATTTGTGGAGATCACTTTACAGAAGACGATTTTTTTGGGAGAAATCTCAGAAAAACTGCTGTGCTCGTAAAATTTGAGGAAGAAATTCGACATAGCAAAAACTGTTATGGTAGCAAGAAGTTGTCAAATACTTCTAACCCTGTTTTACCTCATGACGAAGTTGTTTTTCTTACTCGCAAGAAAAACAAATCATCGCCTTCCAACTAGGGGTGCGCATATAATTGATCACCGTAATTCGAATAATCGATTATTTCATCTGCGAAGTGAGCAGTTATCTGACGTAAATTTGAGCCTGCCTTCGCCAAAAGAAAACGCTCTTAATAGAAAGCTATTTGATTGCGATACTCAACAAAAGGAGAAAAAACTGAAGGTTACCAATATCAGGTGCTTGGGTTTAATATTTTGTAACAAAAAATTGGAATTGAATAAAAATTTGATTAAAATTGATAATAAAAACTGATAATAAAATTATTTTACGCCAACTAATTTTTTTTTCTACAATTAAATTAACAATCTCTTTATTATTTTCTTTTAGTAAAAATATAATATATAAACAAACAATGACCATAGTCAACGTATGTATATACCAACTACCTGTCTCTAATCTAGTGCAAGATAATATAGAATTACTGCTTACTGGTATGCTTTTACGCAATTTTTTTCTATCTCTCTATCTCGCTTAAATAATTGTAATATTATTACTAGAAGATCTAGTGGATCTTCGAACCAACTCTTGCTGTCTCTGTTATAATACCATATTCTACTTTATTAAGTTTACCGCTAAATTGTGGGGACAGCACTATACGGACTTATTGTAGTCATGCGCAATTGTACGGTTGTCCAACTAGTTATACATAAACAATGCTTATACCAAAAGATATCAAGTTACACTGATAACTTACATCCTACGAGAAAAGATGACTTTCTAAGCTAAAAATAAGCAAAAACAAATGACGTTTTCGTTGTATCCTGGAGAAAAAAATATTTACAATATCAATTTTTTTTTTATTGTTTATCAATGAATTATATAAGTATTTTTTGTGGAAATAACTTTCAAATCGAATTATATGTGCCTGTATTCAAATTTTGAAAATAAAATAATAAAATATACATCGATTTTCAGCAAAAATTTGCCAAAAAAATAATAAAAACTTTGTAGTATCTGAAAGAGTATACTTCGTTTTATGCACCACATGAATTTTATGCAATTTTATAGAAAAACAGAAGTATTTTCATAAGTTTTTACACCTTAGTTTTCATGTTTTTCAATCTTAAAGTTAGAGGTCAGACTTTAACTATGAGCTTGAGAAGTTAGTTTAGTTTAAAATATTTATTGATAAGTAAGTTTCTTACATACATTTTGTTGAATTTTATACAATTATGGATATAGGGAACTTAAGCCCTTTCTACCATATTTAATTTAGTAGTGTTTGGCCTGAAAAGTGAGGTTTGTTTGTTTCAGGAAAAAATTTAAAAACCTGAATTTAAGTATTTTAAACTATGAAGGGAGCTTGAGAAGTAATTCTTGCTGCGGTTAATGTACCAACCAAAAAATTTTAGTAGTGTTTTTTTGTACTAATTTTTTTGTCGGTACCCCATCCAAAAATTCTGATCTCAGACTTTAAAACTGAATAACATGAAAAGTAAGGTGTGAAAACTTATGAAAAAAATGTTATACTAAAATTTAATTTTTTCAACTTATGCCTTTTCAAAATTATTTTAAAAAATGCTACTTTTAGCAGTCGTATAACTTCGCAACTTTCATGTGCCTAAAAGTACCTTTTTAATCAGTGCTGAGAATAAAATTATGTTAAAATTTTTGGTTAGATTTTAGTCTAGTCAGATTACGAGTCATACAATCATACTGCGCATGCTCACCAATAAAATCTAATGCAAAATCCTATTGAAATAGACACCGTTCTATTCTTAAAAATCCTATGTAAAAGTCTAATGCAAAATCTAACGGACGAAGTCCAATGTAAAATCGTGCAATGTAAACACGAATATTTTTACATTAGACTAAATCTAATACAAAATCCTATGCAAAGTCTAATAATGTAAAGGTACTTTAAAAAAGGTATACTCTTCCAGATACTACAAACTTTTGCTGATAAATGATTTATATAAATTTCCATTTTTTTCATATTTTATTTTCAAAATTTGGAAACAGGCATATATAATTTGATTGAAAGTTATTTTCACAAAAATTAATTACGTAATTCTAAAATAAAAAAAATATATACTATAAAAATTAGATAAGCAGGAAGTCAATCTATAAATTATTCTTAATGATTTTTTTCAGAAATGCACTATTACGACAGTAGCGTAGTGTAAACGACAAAAAGTGCAAATATATTTAAATTAAGTAAATTTTTATTTCAAGATAAAAGCATTTCAAAATGTTTTCTTCAATAAGAGCGTGCATATTTGCAAAAACTTAAATAATTGTTTCAAATAGAAAGGTCAAAACATTCATAAAATTTTGGTATTGTGCCCTTTTCCACTGGAAGACTTGCACATTTAGAATCTGTGAAGCAAGAGGAACATTTTTGGATAGGTTGTTGCGTTTTACCTCAAAATGCCCCCTAACTTTTTATTTAAGCGACTCATTTCTCTGCGAGCACTCGACTATGACAAGCTTATCTTACATTTCAAAAATTTAATTAGAATTCGAACAGAAAACCAGATTTGCATGCTAAAATTTCATGCCTAAAAACATGCAAATAGCTTCCAATTTCGAAACAACCTACTTTTGTAAATGATACCATATAAAAATTATTTATTAAAAAATAATAACCGAAATATTAAAATAATTTGTTTTAAATGTATAAAAATTAAATATATGAATAAATGGAGGGGGGGAGGGCGGGGTAAAATTTAAGAGCGCGCTGCGGAAAGAGAGAGAGGGAATGATGTTGAAAGAAGTCTCTAATTCTAATCTTATGTACAAATTTAAAAAACTAAACGTCGTATCAATGTAATTCTTTTTTTATATTAATAAGAAAAGACTATTGAAGGCAATAACCAATTTTGAGCGCTTTAAATTAAAAGTAGTAAATAGGTTAATTTAATTTATGAAAAAGGACAATTTTGAATTTTTATGACAACCGATCTTAATGAAACTTCGTTATTGCCTTCTGCAGATCATTATAAGGACAAAACCTGATTTTGAAGCGATTTCATCATCAATTATAGAAAACTTGTACAAAACTTGTAAATCAAAAAGTGCCCTTAGTGGAGTTTTAAACTACTATATAAAATCAACTTAATGCACAAAGGGTTCAAGGGTTCCCTTAGATATGGCGCAAATAATTTTTTTAAATTTTTTAAATCTCTACAAAAGATTAGAGGCTTCTTTCAACATCATATCTACTGCTTCCCTCTCTCTCTCTTTCCGCAGCGCGCTCTTAATGTACTATAAATACAATGGCAATTTTAATTGTAACTTATTTATTTTAGCATTTCAGTTAAAATACTTTTGTCAATTTATATTTAACTTTTTCAAAATAAGACCAAAAATTACAAATTTTAACATATTGAAGAATGTAGAAGAGACCATTTGTATCGCCTAATGGCTAAGTGCATGCGATTTTATGATTACCCTTCCTTTGAAATACTGAAGAATTTGGAAAAGATTTTTGGATGAAAATTGATTGAGGAAAGATAGGAGAGAACAACCAATCGAGAAATGTATGGCTGGGTTAGGACATATAGTAAGAATGGACGTCAAGAGAACTCCTTATAAGGTATAGAAAACTGAAGTTGGTGCATTGAGACGAAGAAGAAGGCGAATAAACCAATAGAAAAACGAAGTAAAAGAAGATTAAAGACAATTATAGTAGCATTGAAGAATGGAAAAAATTGTTAATAAATAGGAAGCAATGCTCTAGAATAGCTAACCAAGCCGTAGGCCTACTAGGCTCGTAGTGCAGTTAATTTATAATACACAATAGTCTAATCTTACATTCTAGTTTAATTAGATTTATTATACAAAAACAAATAAGATACCACCACAAGTGTGACTACTCATATCCATATTATCTAAGAAATGATGAAATATTTCTTGGAAGTTGTCATAAAAGTGCGCCATCAAGGTCAGAAGTGGGAAAATATTCTTTTTGAGAAATTCAACCGCATAAATAATTAAAAATGCAGAAAATAATTATAAAAACCAAGTACAGGTCACCCCTTTTGGTGTGATTTTTTGATCTTGGTGAATTAATTTGATTATAGAGCTAGTTTCAAAGCTCAAGGACCCCAAAAATCGATCCAGGAGACTCAAATTCGTATATATACATTTCGCCCTCTTGGCTCCTCCTTGCGCAGATTATAGTTCTTGAGCTTTGAATAAAAATCGACGCAGAAGGCTCAAATTCGTATATGTATGTATGTATTTTGCCCTCTTGGCACCTCCTCGGGCAGATTGGGGTTCTTGAGCTTTGAAACTATCTCTACCACGTCACTTCTAACCTTTATTGGGCACCAACTTTATTACTGACAAAACGACATTTTCTGTTGAAAATATACATGATATGGTTTTAAACGGGCCCCATTAGAATATGTACATTTTACCATTGAATAAATTTTATAAAATATATGAGGAGACTATTTACAAACACGGACATCTCCATTTTTCACATAAATTTATATTTCATGTGCCATTCTGTTCTTTATGGTGATGCGCATAGAATGGTATAACATGTTAGTATCAAAAGTAGACAATAAGCATATTTTTTATAAAATTAAGTTTAAAAACTACTGTTATTTACAAAAGTGGGCGTATCCACCTACGGTTTTCTACATTAACGGGCATCTCCACTTCGACCAATCAGGACCAAGCTTATGCTGATGAGTGTAACTTGTAACAAAAGTGCAACAAAACATAATCTTAGTTCGTTAGAAGCGTGTTTTATAAGCGCGAATTTATAAATTTAAAAAAAAAGGCGACTTTTAATGCATGATACAGTCACAGTACAAAATTGCCTCTACTGAAAATTGAAATGACATGGAGACGTCCGTCTTTGTATAGTCACCTCATATGTAACCAATAGAAAATTTTGTACCGCACTTTATGCAAAAAATAGAAGGCGTTAGGGTCGTCCGCAATTTTTTCCGACTTTTCAATCCCCCTCGTCAAAATCTCCGGACTCCCCCCAGGAACGTGATATGGTCACAAATCAAAGACCCCCTCATTTAGGCCCGCTTTTACAATAGTCGGTTAAGTCTCAGTTACTTTACACTGGTGATAAATCTAACATGATGTCCAATGAGAAGACGTCAAACCTCAAATTAAACACCAGTGTAAAGTAACTGAGCCTTAACCGACTATTGTAAAAGCGGGCCTTAATCGAACTTGACACATTTGGAATTTAAGGAGTAAAGGTGAGTTCATGCTTCTTTTCCTTAGCTTAAAGAATTCTTAAATATTTACCGTTAGAACTTGGTTTAACAAAGATGAAGATACCATCGCAGATGGAAAGAAGAGTTAACCAATACTTCCTAACGTTAAATTAAATTGAAGTAGAGAAAATGTAGCATGAACGCATATAGGAGGTTATGTACATTGAACTTTTTTTAAATTAAATTAAAATAAATTAAATTGAACCATGAACGAACCTTAAATAAATTTTTTTACAAAATATTACATACAAAAATATTCAAACACAATTTTCCTAGAAATCCCAGAAATGGGATTTTTATGCGGACGTCACATTTGTCCAACCCCTCCCCACTAGGGGTGAACGTCCTTCATGAACTATCCGATGAGAGTGTCTCATCAACTGTCATTATGAACTAACTTGTAACCTTCCTATTGCAAAGATGAAGGTTTATATAGGCCCCTATTACAAAAATTTTCTGAGAATGTATTAGTATTAAAATTTTGAATAAATCGATTTTGAAGTTAGCTAATTTTCATGTAAAAACCTAACGACATTCCGCGCGTCGCTCATTTTGTTGACGGTCCGTGCAGAATGAATGACCTTAACACTTGGAGTATTTCGCACCGGCAGATGCAGCTCGTCTCTCCTACATGTAACATCGATTATTTTTTGTTTTTACGCGATTTTTTGGGGGTTTAAGATCCCGGTTGCCTTCATCCCGGTGTTCTTGATGGGTGGCGCCTTCTCGTATGTTTAGCTCTGCCGCGGAGCGGCTCACGCCATGAAAAACCGCCCGGAGCCCCGGAGGGGCGTAGGGTAGGGTTTTTGATGCGCACAGTTCTGGCCGGGCCGGATCCACCCTAAAAAGGGGTTCCCCACATTTTCCACGTTTATATTTATTTAGAGACCTTATTCTTAAAATAGTTTTTGGTTCTGAAACGGACCGTTTTTTAAATAATTACTCCGATGTTATACGCACGGCAGTCGACTGACAAATGCGCTCCTGACAGTGCGAGCGAGCCTTATATTTATAACCTCGGTAATGGTTGCGATTTACATGTAAAATTTAGCTTTTTTAAAATTGATTTTTCTCAAAATTTTGACTATACATTCTCGGACGAAATTTTTACAGTACACTCTAATAAGGTTCCTTTTGCTATAAAAAAATTTTGAAATTATTTGGGGTGACAGTTGTTAGGTAATTCTGCCCGACTATCCCTTTGTACTTTTTTGTATTGTAAGGCTGCGTTTAGATGGTCCAACAATTTGTACTAATAATAATTTGTGCTTTTTGTTATTGTTATTAAACTCTTTAGTTTGGAATCAAAAAATAGCCCCTCAGTTTTAGCTGACAAAATACGAAATATTGGAAAACAATTTTCTTTATTAACCAACTAGAAATTAATTTTTTTTTAAATCGCTTTTTTTGTATTTATTATACATAGGTAAATAGTTCTCGTTCAATTTTTGGAAAAAAATCGCCACACTTAACTGAATCTGTATTTCTAATCATTGTAAGCATATTTTTGATTTTTTCCCCGTTTAAAACCAAACTTTGTATATTTTGTTGGTTTAGTGAATCATTTCTTAGATATTCGAGAATAGCAAGTTTGAGTCACCACTTGATAATTTTTAATCAATTTGACTTAATGCAGATATTTACCTACTATGGAGGTAAACAATTCAAATTGATTAAATAAAAATGTATGCAGAAAATAAATTAGAAGTCAAATTAAATGTTTATTAAACCAGTATACAACAGACACTAATAAAAATATTAATAATTTAATTTTTAAGTTTCGAGTAGTAAAAGTGGTTTAACAATTTTTGGTAGATGCTTACAGTGACTCGATTTGATAAAGGTATTCCTTAAGGTTACCAAAAAAAATTTTTTTTTTAAATTAATAAGAAATTTTAACGTTTAAATAAACCATGGTAGCCTTAAGAAATACTTGATCAAATGGTAAGTTGACCACCGCTGTTTTCTATTTAAGTAATCAAATCACAAGGAAATTAATGCAATCTTTTTGTTTATCCAGGTTATTTTTAGAGTCTAATAAACTTAAAAATAGACTTGAAAACTACTGAATAAATTTGTTAATATTCAAGTTCTACCTATAATGTTTAGTATTGTGGAAGAATTAAGAAGAAAATAGAATAAAAAAATCAAGCGTTTTAGTTCCACCAAAAAAATAAAATTGATCTATCAACTTGAAAAAAAAGTGAAATTAAAAAATTTGATTTTACTTCAAAATACTTCAAGAAGTTGTAAAAAAATAAGCATGACAACTTACTTGGCACCAAGGGAGGATTATTTTTAGGTTTCGGTTGTCCAGTGACTAGAGCTGATATTTTCGCCAATTCGGGCGACATTTCTCTTTTGATTTCAAATACAGGTTCTTCTTCCTTCTTCACGATAGGCTTTATATTCCTACAAACCAAAATGATAGTACAAAAAAGTAGTTAAAACAGTCAACTTACAATTTCTTCACGTCATTGTTTTCTAAATTCGAGGATAATTTAAGGGTCAACTTGGGTTGATCACGAGTTGGTGACGATTCACCCAATTTGTAAATCAACTTCTGATCAGGTGCCGGTGACCCTCCTCCTAACTTGAAAGTTAATTTTAAATTGTTTAAAGGATTATTTCCATCCTTCAACATCTACAAATTTCAATCTAAATCTACCACAGACAAAAATAACAAAAAAATACCTCCTTGTCCTTCTTCTTCTCTCTCTTTTCCTTCTTGATCTTTTCCTTATCCTTTTTCTCTTCTTTCAGTTTCTTCTTTTCCAGTTTGTTTTTAATCTTATCTTTCTTGTTCTTTTTTTTGATTTTATCTTTTTTATCCTTCTTATGCTCCTTGTTCTTCTTTTCAATTTTAGGAATCACCAAGTTATGGATATCTTTGGGAGAAGCGTCGTTTTGAATATGGCTTTCAACCGAAGGAGATTTTCGAATGACCTCTTCTTGTTTTATCGGTACCATAAAATTCATCGGCATTCCTGGATGCACCGGCGGCAAATATGCTGGTTGGCCGAAACTCGGCATACCTAAATTTGGTGGAAGAGGCAAATGTTGAAAAAGTGAATTACTAAGAGGCGGTATTAAACCAGGTCCTAGAACAATGTTTTGTTTCAAGAGAAAAAAAATAAAAATGGTTAAAATGTACCTGCGAAGTGATTGAAAAAAGGAAAAGGTAAAGATGGCGGTGCAGTTGGAATTTCTTGCTTTTCTTGTTTAATAACTAAATGAGCTTCTGGTGTTTTTGGACAATCCAATTCGGTTTCTGAATCGAGCCTGGCGGGACTTAAAACTTTCTGCATCTAAAATAAAATTTGGTCTAAACAGCCCGAAGTGTTGGTGATTTATTTTCCTACCTTCCTGACTTTGGATTTATCTTTACGTTTTCTTTTTTCACCTTTGGGTAGGGGTGGACTGTGGGATATCATTTCGGGAGTTTTTGGTGTGGATGGGGTACCTGGAGGAGAATCATCATCAAAGTAGGATCGTTCGGGTTTTTCAGGACTTTTAGTAAATTGATTGGGGTTATTAACATTGTTTATCAGCTCTATGGTGATATCATTGGATAGGTGGTGAATTTTATTGGGTTCGTTCATAGATTCGTCAATAATTAAGTCTGGCGAACTTTCTCGCGATTCTGGAGGCTTTTCTTCTTTCACTTTAACAACTTTGTTTTCGGTTTTAACTGATATTTTCTTTAAAATGTTAATTTTTCGTTTGTCTGGTTCGGTGAACAATTTATCGACATGTTGGTCCACTGGTGGAAGTGGTGGTAGTTGTGGTGGAAGTGTAATTACCGGTTTTTGTGGTATGGGTGTAATTGTGGTATTTAATTTTTCAGTTTTAAGTCTTGCCGCAGCTAAAGCTTTATTAAATTTAATTTCAGTCGGTAAATTAGTTTTACTATTAGAATTCCATGCATTTGGTTGTAAGGTTCTAGTTTTATTTTTAACTACGTCTTTCACATTTGCTACTTTTTTTACAGGACTAACAACTGATGACTTAAATAATTCTTTACCTATTTTATCCTTTTTCTTTTCCATCTTTTTAATGAGCTTGTTTACTGGTTTTTTATTAACGTTAGATTCTGGTGTTGGAAGTGGTAAAACAGGTGGTGTGGGTATTGGATCTATTGGAGTTATGGGGGTTCGAGATTCTGGTAATTTTCCTTCGCGTGCTGGAGATAAGAATCCAGATGTTGTCATCATTACACTGCTAATTTCTCTTGTTGGGCGTCCCTCGTCTTCCAATAGTAGTCTTGAACACGAAAAAGCGGATTAGGTACCATTCAGCGCGGATCCGGTTCGGTGCAAAGCTTATTCAGATCAAATTTTCCATACAGTTGTTTTAATATAAATCTAGGGGTTAACCATAAGTGAAATTCGCGTACACCGGACTACCAAATGTATAGACTTCCACAGAATGTCACAAATTTTTAAAGATTACCAAAAAATTCTAAAAACTGCCACAAGTTTACCTACTGCAGTAGGTAATTTCAGCAAATTACCTGAAACATTTTGTAGGCCTAATATATAGAACCCGTTCTATTTTGAGGCAATTTTCAACGCAATTTGCCTGCGAGCGTGCGCAGTAAAATTAAACGAACGATAAATTGAGAAAAAACATTTGCGATTATTTAAAAAAACGTAACTTTTAGTGATAAAAGTAATTCATTCCTAGCCCTGCATTTGACAATTACCACCTGCCACAGAATCTACCTGCGCATTCAATCTGTACTGCGGCCGCTCACAGGTAAATTGTTCAAAAATAGAGCACGTGTTAAATATATTGCCTACAATCCGAGCCAGGACATTTTCCAAGACATTTGCTGTTTTAAACTAGGCAATTTATTTGGCTCAAGAAATGACGCCAGAAATGTCCTGATGTAAGACGAGCTTTAAAGACATACCATTGATTTTTAAAAACGATCAAAGACTTTGCAGAAATTCCATAAACTTCCAGATGATTTTTAAAGAATTCTATAGACTGTCATGTGAATTTCTTAAGGCCAAAAGGTTAATAAGAATTTTATAAACAAAGAACGCGATGCCGTTTGTTTTTTTCTCAAGAATCTTGAAAACTAAACAAGATGGGCAAACAAAATGTAGATATTTTTATGTCGATTGTTAAATTTATAATATTGATTCGAACAACATTTGTCATAAGTAGAGTCCGGATTTATATGCGGTAAAACACATCAATATAAGTATTTTATATGCGGTTAAAATTAGTCGATATATGCGGTAATATTACCGAAATTTGGATAATATGCGGTTAAATGAAAACAAAGGAATATAATGCAAAATCGAAATTTTTAGTATTGTATACTACATTATACATATTTTTATTAATTTAGGAATTCGCAAAAATATAATTTATTGAAATCAACGTCGCCAAATTTTCTGGATCGGGCGGGTCAAGATTAGTTTAGAAGTTGCAAAAAGATGGTAATATTTTTCAGACCCCAATAAATAAGAAGTGATAATAAAATTTTTAATTTATCGATTTAAAAGGTTTTAGACGTGCTAATGCGTTACTGTTTTAAATGGAACATGTTGCAAGGGAAAGAAATGGTCCAGAAAACGTGTACCCATAAATAAATATGTTTGACAAGGTTGGATTTTGTAACGTCTGAGTCTAAAGTAGCTGGACAGAATTCAAACGATAATAAAAAAAAGTTGGTTATAAAAAATTTAAAATTAATTAATTATTAATAAAGCACAATATATTGGGAACACAAAAAAAAAACTTTAAAAACATAATGGTCCATTTTCTTCAATTGTTCGCACTTTTCTTTTAACACCTTCCATCATGTGCCGGAGCATTTTCAGATCAATTTTTTTGGCACAGGACATAATTCGTTTTTTCAATTGTTCGGCTGATGTTGCTTCCCAACCATTCTTATAAACTAATTGCGATAA
Source organism: Podabrus alpinus (assembly GCA_932274525.1). Taxonomy (NCBI): domain Eukaryota; kingdom Metazoa; phylum Arthropoda; class Insecta; order Coleoptera; family Cantharidae; genus Podabrus; species Podabrus alpinus. Next base: position 34,995,396 of record OW026452.1, read on the forward strand.
AATTGACCAGAAAGTTTCAATCGGACGAGCTGCCGGAATATTTGGGGGATTCGCATATTTTGGCACAAACGGTATATTTTGACCTTCTAACCAATTTAAGGTTTTTTTTGCATAATGGCAAGATGCCAGATCTGGTCAAAAGATGATTTTATCATTTTTATTGTTTCTTTTAACAAAATTAACCATTTTTGGTAAACAATTTTTTATATAAGTGTCTGTGTTAACAGCAATACCAACTTGGGTTTGAATAAAAAAATTTGATATGCCTTTAACTGATATCGCACACCACGCTAACACTTTTGGTTCGAATTTTGATTTTCTTATGAACTTTACATTATCAGGAACTGTATTTTTATCGGTGGTATAAAATCCTTTATTTGCAACATCACAACTGTTCGCAAAAGTGAAGTACTTTTCATCGTCCATAATGATCACTGTATCGCCTGATAAAAAATGTTGTCTCAGAAGACGGCACTTTCCGGGTATTTCCACTAATTGTTTATCGGTATATTTTGGTTTAACGTTTCTCTTATACCTTTTCACATTTAATTTTTTCAAATTTCGGCAAATTGTAGTTTGTGAAACTTTAAATTTTCTGGATAGTATGCGAGTACTCACTCCAATTTTGTTTTCAGCAGCTTTCTTCAAGGAACTTAGCCGAGATTTTTTTAGAATTGATTTTCTTCCGGTTTTTTTTTTATTTTCAGGACCAATATTGTTATTACATCTCGAAATTATCGAATAAATGGTACTTCGACTGAAGCCTTCATTTATAAAATGATGTAAAACATGACTTTTATTTTGCTGGCCAAGCATTTTGAAAACGCGTTTACGCAAAAAATTCTGTTCGCACACTTTCATATTGACAATTCAAATTAAACTACTTCAATTGACATTAAACAAATGAAAGAAGGTACAGTAAAAAAAACAAAAGGATTGCTAGATTATAACTAATGATTTGATGCGATTGAAATTTGTTCAGCTACTTTAGACTCATACGTTACTACATTTTTAACATTAGGATTTTATTTAAAAAAGACTTGCACCTACATATAATTAATCATAATTATGCCAAATATTGGCTATATATGCGGTTATGTGCGATTATATGGATAATAATTTTATATGCGGTAAAAATCCAAAATATTAAATTATATGTATGCGCAATAAAACTTCGTATTTTGCTTCATTTCGTAGAGAAAGCTATAGATAGCTAAAAATTATTTTTCTATGATAGAGCAAATAAAACATGTAAAAACATAATATAAATCCGGACTCTAGTCATAAGTCAGTCGTTTAGCTTGAACTCTGAAACGCGGGTTCCGAAAGTAATCGATTTTGCCGTTTTATGATGTTGCGTAGAATAACTCTTTTTGGCCATTCAGAATGGAATTAAAAATTTGAAAAGAATTATATCATCTGAAAACTTTGTACTGAATACAACCAATTTTTAGACTCTTGTTTGTTTATTTTGCAGGTATTTAAAAGAGGGATAATATGACGTTTTGGATGGAACCCTCTTAGGATGTTTGTTGTTTTAGATGTTAGAATTGATTTAACCGAAATCTTCCTATTTGAATCTTATTGGAGATGAAATTTTAAACAAAAAGATACTTAATGTGTTTTTTGTACGACAAAAGTAGTGTTTTTTATCGACATGCTAAATTATCTAATTTTGTGTACAGGTTGGATAACAATTGAAGGGCTTAGTGTGAAATAATGATAAGCCACACATTTTAAAAATATGGGCTTTGTTCATTTTTGAGGTCTACTATAGTATAACAAGCAACAGAAGAAATAGTTTAATAAAATTCTTACAGCTGACACTGTAATATTAAAGTAAATTGCAAGAAAAAAAAATCAAACTTTGATTTTATAGATTTTGCACAAACTTTAAATTGAAATTGTCAACAAATTTCATTTGTGGCTTATCATTATTTCACACTAAGCCCTTCAATTGTTTATGCATGTCAAAATATTCTACGTTTATCGTAGAAAAAAAAGGTCTCGTTTTGTTCAAAATTTTGTCGCCAATTAACATGCACATAATAAGATTTCAGTAATATTCATTTTAAGGTTAAAAAACTAAGACTACTCAAAAGAGTTAAATCTTTTAGCTACAAAATAAACCAAGGAGGGTTTAAAAATCAGTTACAGCATGAAAAGAATTCCTTGAAGTTCTCAAATAATGTGTGAATATTTTTTTGTTTTAGTTCCATTCTACTGGGTCCGTCAATTGAAGTGATACCTTTGTAAAATGACATAGATGTTTTGTTTTTTTAATATACCTATATTTTTTTAAATTAAGGGGGTCACCTACTGTGACCGATAAATTTTTTCGATTTTTTTTTATTACATATTTTTATAGTTTGGGGTCTTGCAAATGTGTCCAAAAAATATTAAAGTAAAATTAATCAAATTACCCGAATTATAACGGATTTTCTGTAATGGAGTTCATTATTAAAACTTTTTAAATCATGATTACATTTTAAAACGGAATTACTTTTTGTATTTTGTACTTAATACAAAAATATATAAAAATAAATTTAACAAATATAAGTTGTAGCTGTTTGTAATTGTCTTTAGGAGTCCAAAAAATTTTGATTAATTTATTATGCTAATTTTTATTTAGAAAGTTTTCAAAATAAACTACTTCAGGCCGGCCACTAGCAATAAGTAACATTTATTTATGAATTTATGGCACTCAAAGCAAAAATTTATGGCACTCGATACAAAAATTTATGGCAAATTTATGGCACGCGATACAAAAATTTATGGCACTCGATACAAAAATTTATGGAAAATTTATGGCCGCACCCCGAGGGGGAACTCCCTTTATACCTCGCCCAATCCAGACAATTTACAAAAAAATGTGTGCATATTTCAAGCTAAAAAGAAATCAGTTTCGTGAATTACCCTGACTATTATAGTAATAGTCAGGGACGTACTCAATCAAATTTTTTCAGGGGGGAGCAATCCTCAATTTGCCAACCGAATCAATTAAAAATTGCCTGGGTATAAATTGGGACATCAAAAATAGATCATTTTATAAATAATAAAAATATAATTTTCCCTATTAAAAATTCTTAAACTTAAAAAAATAAAAACATTTTATTTTAAAAAATACAGTGTAGTCCGGATATAGTGAACCCGCTATTAGTAAACTCCCGGCTATAGTGAACGCTACTTTAGGTACCGTAAAGTTTTCCCATAAGACTAATACATTTTTTATCCGGATACAATGAACCCGCTTTTAGTGAACTTCCGGATAAAGTGAACCGAATTTTATTCATGTAAGGTATAAAACTTCCGTTTATAGTAAACTTTCCGGGGGTTCCCCTGGCAATTCTCCGATTTTAACGTACGTTTTTACCTACAGTAAACTTTTCGGTGGTTTCCCAGTAGTTCCCCGATTTTAACTTCAGATGTTGAGTAAATTAATTTTATTTTCAGTAGCGTTGCAGATTCTACTGTAAATGACACAGAAAATTACCGATACTCGCATTTTTTTGCAATCACGCGAAGTTCCAGAAAAAGTTTGGAATGGTTTTTGTGACCTTGAAAATTATATTAATATAATTAATATAATTATATCCGCGTTTCACTCCGCTCCGCGTTTCACCCCTCCAGGGCGGTTTTGACTCTGGTTACTAGGCTAAACATACGAGAAGCGCCTACGATCAAGAAAACCGGGATCTAAAAAACCGGGAGCTTAGAGACCCTTGAAATAGCATTAAAAAGTATAGTTGCGGTATGGGGCCAGTAAACTATTACGTTTCACCCCCTTTATGTTTATGTTATTTATTTTATTCGGATGCTGATTAAATGAAAAAAGCAGAACTAGTGCTGGTCATTCAGAAACCTACAAAACTAGTTTTGTACAATTCAAAATGCGCAAAACTAGTTCTGCTTATTTTGTAACGCTCAATAGCCGTTTAAAAGTAAAATTTCGGGTTTGGGAAATCTTCGTTGCTCAAAACTAGTTTTGCGCATTTATTTCGGGCATTGCCCGAAATCGGGTATTGAGTGTAACATATGTATTAGACCTGTCCTTAAGAAGGGTCAAATCGAATTTTGATGGTCTCAACCCCCAAATTGGTTCGAAATAATTTTAAAAAAATGCTCCATTTTTTTTTTTCCTCCCATATTTAACCACCCCTAGGAAGCCTTACTTTTTCTCATAAGAAAAGCATTGATTTTTCGAGGTTTTTAATCAAAAATTCGTACCGGGTCTAAAAAAAGTCGTAAAAAAATTTCTAAAAAAGCAAAATGAAGGTAAATTTGTCCCCTTTAAAACGCCGCTTTTGAAATTTGGCTATCTCTATTTTTGACTCCGCTATCTAACTTTTAGTGCGGCAAGAAATTTCGACTAGTAGTCCGGTCAATTTAAACATTCGAGGTTGCAATAATTCGCAGCCAGCTGAAAATTGGTAGGATTGTTCAAAACACCATCATAAATGAAATCTAAAAAGTCCTCATCGATCCGACACCTGGAAAAAAATTTATTCGGGGTCAAAGGTCACTAAAACGGGGTTTTCGCGATAGCAAAACGGTAAGTTTTATCATAAAATTATCCCATTCAAAAATTGTAGATCAGATTGATAATTATCTATAAAAAATGTCTAAATACTTTTTTTCCTAAGAGCCACTGTTTTTGAGATATAACGATTCGAAAAGTTGAAAGAGTTGTAATCGTCATTTAGGTGCAAATAAATAAAATGAATTTGTGGAAAAACTATAATGGTGCCAGCTTTCATATTTGGGTGCTAGCTCTAAGTATCCCAGTGCTAGGTTTATGGGTAAAAATATTAACCGGGGGGGGGGGCTAGCGTTACTTTGGCCCCCCCGGTTTCAAAGTTGATTTGTGAAAATACTGTAATGGTGCTAGCTTTCATATTTGGGTGCTAGCTCTAAGGATCCCAGTGCTAGGTTTATGGGTAAAAATATTAACCGGGGGGGCTAGCGATACTTTGCCCCCCCCCCCCGGTTTCAAAGTCGATTTGTGAAAAAACTGTAATGGTGCTAGCTTTCATATTTGGGTGCTAGCTCTAAGGATCCCAGTGCTTGCTTTTGGTGTAAAAATATTAACCGGGGGGGGGGGGGGGGGCAAAGTAACGGACCCCATATTATGACGATTACAACTCTTTCAACTTTTCGAATCGTTATATCTCAAAAACGGTGGCTCTTAGGAAAAAAAGTATTTAGACATTTTTTGTAGATAATTATCTGATCTACAATTTTTGAATGGGATAATTTTATGATATATCTTACCGTTTTGCTGAAAATCGCGAAAAACCCGTTTTAGTGACCTTTGACCCCGAATAAATTTTTTTCCAGGTGTCGGATCGATGAGGACTTTTTAGATTTCATTTATGATGGTGTTTTGAACAATCCTACCAATTTTCAGCTGGCTGCGAATTATTGCAACCTCGAATGTTTAAATTGACCGGACTACTAGTCGAAATTTCTTGCCGCACTAAAAGTTAGATAGCGGAGTCAAAAATAGAGATAGCCAAATTTCAAAAGCGGCGTTTTAAAGGGGACAAATTTACCTTCATTTTGCTTTTTTAGAAATTTTTTTACGACTTTTTTTAGACCCGGTACGAATTTTTATTAAAAACCTCGAAAAATCAATGCTTTTCTTATGAGAAAAAGTAAGGCTTCCTAGGGGTGGGTAAATATGGGAGGAAAAAAAAAAATGGAGCATTTTTTTAAAATTATTTCGAACCAATTTGGGGGTTGAGACCATCAAAATTCGATTTGACCCTTCTTAAGGACAGGTCTAATATGTATGTTCCCTATACTCCTAAACCGTTTGACCGATCGGAACCAAATTTGGCACAGTTATTATGTAGGTCCCTGCGCATTTTTTTGTATTAAAATAGTGCAAAAATTCGCAAAGGAGAGGAAAGTTGATTTTGAGTAGCTTGCCTTCCTTTAAGGAATCTCGATAATCCATTCATGCGCGTCCCATTAAAGGAAAGCAAGCTACTCAAAATCAACTTAAAAACAATAATGAATGCTGTCAAACTGTCAACCGATCGACAATGCAAATACGCGTGCACGTGCTACGTTTCTATTTGACCAATCTTAACCAAATTTGGTGTAGAAGTTATTTACAACGCTACGAAAAATATAGGCTACTTTAGTACCTTGGAGTGAGGCCGAAGGCCGAACAACCACATCCGACACGGTCTAGATGGCTAAAGGTGGCCGGTAGGCCGACTGTGCTAGCTAGTCCTTAATAGAATAGAAGAAAACAATAATTTTTGTGTTTTCCCACAGAATATTGCATAAGCCACGATTCGAAATTCTAAAGTTCGTCATTTTAAAATAGTTTTCAATTGTTTTTAATATCTTTCTGTATCGTCCGTTCTGCTTATGTATTGTTTACATGGGCATTTGGGAAAAATTTATTGATTTGTTAATCCAATAATACCTTCGGTAAAAATTGGACAAGTCTCAGTAAAAACGCTCTTGTGTTCGCATCTGCAAGTATCTGCAGCTGAAATTTGGAGGGCAAGTACTAGAGATACCAATGATACCATAAAAAAATTTTCGGTGTGTCTCATGCGTTCTCACACAACTAAAAGTTTAAGAGAAGTTAACATTTAAAAAAATCGAGTTTTCAGGTCGAAATTAGGTCTACAAACCGTTAAATATGTAATTCTTTGTTTTGTTTTGGCACTTGTGTGCTAGTAACGAGAAACAGAAATAATATTTCAACTTGAAAACTGAAAAAAATCAATGAATTTTCGTTTTTAAGCAAAGTTAAAGTACCTATGTATATACGGTACATAATGTATAAAAAAAAGGTTGACTTTGCCCCATTTTTTCGACACTTTCCAAGCGCATTTTTTATGATTTTTATTGTGTTCCTGAATCCTTGGGATGTTCCTAGCAAGAAATTATTATTAAACAGACCAAATGAATTACTTTAAAAATCACCATTTGTCCGCCTTCACCACACTGTGCGCCGTTGACCTTTTTTTAGGTATTTACCGTGTTTCGCCGAAATGTACTTTTTTTTCATAAAAATAATATGGTCACCATAAGTATAAGATATAATTTTTACCAAATTTGATCTTGGGATGAGCATGGGTTATGTTACTAAAAATAATTTAAGTATTTTAAATTTTTAATTTTAACTAAAATTTATGATATTTTATGGCAAAGTCGTAAAATTTATGATTTTTATGGCAATTTTCAAAATTTATGATTTTTTATGAATTTATGGCAAGTGATAAATCCATGCCATCAAGTGTTTCTAAAACAAACGCATATATGCGTGAATGCATTGTATCGATACATATTCCATTTCATTTGTAGCAACTTTTTTCAGTGCGGGCGTGCATCTAACGCCAAATTCATTTTGTACACACCCGTGCATACTTTCGGGTGAAGTGATTTAAGCCAGACACGATCATTACCATTTTTAGCAAATATTTTTTATTGTACATTGCATAAGGGGTCATCCATTAATTACGTAAGGGTTTTTTGGGGGGGGGAGGGGGTATTGGATATCTTACGGACCCTTACGTAGGGGGGGGGAGGGGTCCGACGTATTCCTTACGTAAGTTTCTTAAAATATTTTTTTAAATTAAATTTATTAATCTAATATAATTTTTTCTTTTTATGTTGGTAATTATATCCAGGTATAATGGAAATATCATATAGGTATTGAAATATATAGTACTTAAAAATCATTAAACATAGTGGCATAATAGTGTGAATTATAGAAAATGGCATCAAACTTTGGTGATCTTTACGAACGGTTTTTCATCTATGTAAATAAAAATTTAATTAAAATCTTTGTATTTATTATTATCTATCTAAATATATAAAAATGGATGTATGTGTGTATGTATGTTCCCTATAGACTCCTAAACCGTTTGACCGATCGGAACCAAATTTGGCACAGTTATTATGTAGGTCCTTGCTCATGTTTTTGTATTGAAATAGTGCAAAAATTCGCAAAGGAGAGGGAAGTTGATTTTGAGTAGCCTGCCTTCCTTTAAGGAATCTCGATAATCCATTCATGCGCGTCCCTATGGGACGCGCATGAATGGATTATCGAGATTCCTTAAAGGAAGGCAGGCTACTCAAAATCAACTTAAAAAACAATAATGAATGCTGTCCAACTGTCAACCCATCGACAATGCAAATACGCGTGCACGTGCTTTACGTTTCTATTTGACCAATCTTAACCAAATTTGAATTTGGTGTAGAAGTTATTTACAATGCTACGAAAAACATAGGCTACTTTAGTACCTTGGAGTGAGGCCGAAGGCCGAACAACCACATCCCACACGGTCTAGACGGCTAAAGGCGGTTGGTAGGCCGACTGTGCCAGCTAGTATAATATATTATTATTCATATTTTATAAATATAAGGGGTGGAGAGGGATGTCAAAATTAATTTTCTTTTAAATAATCCTTACGTAAGATGTGGGGGGGGGGTTGCCACAATCTTACGTACCCTTACCTGGCGGGGGAAGGGGGTCCAAAATTACAAAAATCATCCTTACATAATTAATGGGCGGCCCCTAAACAATTTACTTAAATTCATATTTGGCATAATTGATTTTCCATCTAAATGGAAAGCACTTATCACACAATGTTTTACATCCATGGTCATATCAGACAACCTAAACTACTGTTTTAATGAAATTATCTTGGAATGTGACAGATAATAGACAAAAGAAGGTCTGTTTAAAATTTCAGACTTCTACAACGTTTTATTTAAATTTTACAGCATAATTAAATTGGGTATCGCTTCAATCGATGGACCGGGTAGATGGTGGAAACAAATATCAGAGTTTTTTTATAAATTATTCTTCAGAGTGTTTTTCAGAAATACACAATTACGACAGTAGCATAGTGTAAATCGCAAAAAGTATTTAGAATCTGTGAAGCGCATTTTTGGAGAAGTTGGTAATTTTTACCTCAAAATGCCCACGAAAGTGAAAATTGAAGTAAGTTTGCATCTGTGATATATTGACTTACTCTGTATATATATTTTTATATTTAATAATGAGTGTTGGTAATGTAGAAATGATACTAGAATGATACTTGCAACATGGTGTTGTATTTGGTTGTATTTGTAGTTACGCTGAAATTATATTTAAGTTTTGTAATATAATATTTATTATCTACCTGACTATTATTATTACCTCGGCTACTTTATTACATTGGCGACGAGATAAACAGTGAAGTTTTTTGAAAATTGCAAGGTGCAAAAGAAAAGGATTCGTTATTTTTTGTGGTTTTAAAATTGAAATAAAATGGCGCAGACAAATAATTATCGTGGTGTAATTGGGTCAATGGAACAATTTAATATTAACGATGACTGGAAAATATACAAGGAAAGATTGGAACAATATTTTTTGGTGAACAATATTGAGGAAACAAAGAAAGTTTCAACGTTGATTACCTTGATTGGACCGGCTGCATATGTTGCACTACGGGATGTGTGCTATCCAGATGTACCAAGTAGCAAAACATTTCCGGAGTTGTCGGAGATTTTAGCGTTACATTTTACGAGGAGTACACCAGTGAATCGAAAAAGGGTGTTGTTTATAAATTTAAAACAGCAGTCAATGGAATCGGTTAGAGATTGGTTCATGCGTTTAAAAAGCGAAGCAGCTTATTGTGAATTTGGTCAGTCTTTAGATTTGTTAGTAGGTTTGGTTTTCATGGCTGGGTTGAACAAATCGCAAATGTTGGATAGACTTTGTGAAGAAAGTCATGGAACGTTGTCAAAAGATTTACTCAAAATAGCGTTAAATAAAGAGGCGAATATGGTACCAATGGATGGTACAACAATTAATAAGATGGATCAAAGAAACAATGGTAAACGAAATTGGCAAGATGGTACACCGGTTAAGAAGACGAATATCAATAAAGGAAGCCCCAAGGTGGTGTGTTTTCATTGTGGCGAGGAGAAGGCACATAATTTTAGCAAGTGCAAATATAGGTTATATCGCTGTAAAATTTGCAAAGGTGTTGGACATTTGGCGAAAATATGCAAGAAAAGTCAACATTATTTAAATGATAAGGTACATGTTGAGAACAGTTCTGTATCAAATTCCAATTTTTTTAATCTAACTTATGTTGATAAAGTTAGTAGTATTTTTAAATTGGAACCAATTAAAGCTTTGGTTAAAATCAATAATATTCAGTTGGAAATGGAAGTTGATACGGGATCTGGTCTTTCTGTAATTTCTGCTGATACCTATAAGAGATTATTTTCAAAATATAGATTAGATAATTGTAATGTACAACTTTATTGTTATGATGGTACGGTGATTAAACCGTTGGGAAGACTTAAGGTTAAAATTGAAATCAACGAAATAGTTAAAGACGGTAATTTATTAGTTGTTCAGAAGAGAGGACCTTCATTGATGGGCCGTGATTGGATTCATTTGTTTGATCTGACTATTAGTAATCAAGGAGATTTATATAATATGAACCATAAAAAGCCTTTAATGCTAGATGATCTTCTGGAGGATTTCAAGGGTTTATTTGCAGATGGAATAGGTTGTTATAAATTTAAAAAAATTAAGCTGGAAGTTGATTCTGATGTCAAGCCAGTATTTTTAAAACCACGAAACCTGCCTTATGCGTTTAAAAATTTAGTCGAAAAGGAATTAGACAAATTAGAAAAATTAGGAGTAATTACAAAGGTAGAACATAGTGATTGGGGTACACCATTAGTACCTATTTTAAAAAAAGATGGTAGTATCAGAATTTGCGCAGATTACAGGGTTACGATTAATAAATATTTAAGAGACGTACATTATCCGATACCGCGAGTAGAAGAATTATTTGTGGCACTACAGGGTGGTAAATTTTACACGAGGTTAGATTTAAGTCAGGCGTACAATCAATTGCAATTAGATAATGAAACAGGTAAACTGTTAGCTTGGAGTACACATAAAGGTATTTATGCTGTAAATCGATTACCTTTTGGTACAAAACCAGCTTGCGCAATTTTTCAAAAAGTTATTGAGAAAACCATACAAGGTGTAGAGGGTGTAGTATCATATTTAGATGACATATTAATTACTGGAAAAGACTATGATGAGCATATTCAAAGGTTGAAACACGTTTTTAATAAATTGGAAAGCGCTGGTTTTACACTTAGTAAAAATAAATGCGAATATTTTAAAGAGGAAATTAATTATTTAGGTTTTGTAATTAATGCTCAAGGAATTAAGAAGGATACTGATAAAATTAAGGCAATTTTAGAGGTACCACGTCCATCTAATGTATCGGAAATCAAAAGTTTTGCAGGAATGGTAAATTATTACGGTAAATTTATTGAAAATTTGGCAAGTATTATGCAACCACTATATGCGTTATTAAAAAAAGGTGTTTGTTTTAAGTGGGATAATAAATGCGAGATGTCATTTAAAAAGGCTAAGGTAGCCATTGCATCTGAAAAAGTTTTATGTCATTTTGATCAAAGATTACACATAAATTTAAAATGCGACGCATCCAATAAAGGGATCGGAGGTTTAATTAGTCACACTTTTAGAAATGGTGATGAAAGACCAATAGCTTTTGTTTCACGAGTTTTAACTGATGCAGAAAAAAATTATTCAACAATAGATAAGGAAGCTTTGGCTATTTTTTATGCAGTTACTAAATTTTCACAATACTTGTTAGGTAGAAAATTTGATTTACTCACTGATCATAAACCATTAATAGCTATCTTTGGAAATAAGAAGGGAATGCCTTCTATGGCTACTAGCAGATTGCAAAGATGGGCTCTTTATTTGAGTAGTTTTGAATTTGATATTAAGTTTATAAAAGGCAATGATAATATTAGTGCTGATACATTATCTCGATTACCATTACAATTAAAAGATAATTTAGATAGTGAAAAAGACTATAATTATTTAAATTTCGTACAAGTTAATTTTACAATGAATGCCAAGGAAATTCAAATTGAATCAAGAAGGGACCTTGAAATTTCAAAAATTATATTTTACGTTAATAATGGCTGGAATACTTGTATTGATAAAGATAATAATCATTTTTATACTAGACGAGACGAATTAACGGTAGAACAAGGGATTTTAATGTGGGGTTATAGGGTAGTAATTCCTACAAAGTTTAGGGCACAAATTTTAGAGCAACTTCATGATTCACATTTTGGTGCATCTAAAATGAAAGCTAAGGCCAGGCAATATTTGTGGTGGCCGGGTCTTGACAAGGACATTGAAAATGTAAGTAAAGCTTGTTCAATATGTTTGGAAAATAGACCACTACCAAGTAAAATGCCATTAAAACAATGGGGTAGTACGACAAAACCATTTGAAAGAATTCATATAGATTTTTTGGGTCCATTCAAAAATAAGTTATTCTTAATATTAACAGACGCATATACAAAGTGGCCTGAAGTTTTTCAAGTGAAAGGTACAACTAGTAAAGAAACAGTAGAAATTTTAAGGGAAATTTTCGCTAGATTTGGGTTACCAAAGGTTATAGTAAGTGATAACGGTACTGCATTTACTTCGGTAGAATTTAAAGTTTGTTGCGAGAAAAATAATATTAGGCATAAAACTAGTCCACCTTATCATCCATCTTCTAATGGGGCGGCAGAAAATGCTGTTAAAAGTTTTAAGAGCAATTTCAAAAAGGCTCTACTAGATAAACAAAATATAAATGATTCGGATCGGACCATAATCAATCGTTACTTATTTAATTATAGAACAACTCCCCATAGTACGACTCAGGAAACTCCGGCTAAATTGATGTTTGGGCATGAGTTAAGAGATAAATTTTCATTACTGTTACCTGACGGTGATAGTAAAAATAAAGATAGACAGGTGAAAAATTTTAAAGGTTCAAGGCAGATAGTATTTGAATTAGGACAGGGCGTTTATGTTAAAGATTACCGTTCTGTAGATAGATCCTGGAGTCGAGGGAAGATTGTTGGCATTTTAGGCGATAGAGTATATTCAATTTATATTCCAGCTATTGATCAAATCTGGAAAAGGCATGCGGATCAAATAGTGAATGCAGGTCCGGAAGTTGAGGTGTCTAATGTAGGTCCAGAAATTCCGGAAAATACGGAAACGGAAAAGTTGTCAGATTCCGTTGAGATCAATGATAACCTGGGGTCAAAGCAGATTGAAATTGATACAGGTGCGGATGAAGGTATAGCTACGGAAGCTGTAACAGGTCCGTATAGCATAGGTCGAAATCGAACAAGGCGAAATATTGTAAAGCCGGATCGATTGACATATGTTTGATTTATTGTAATTAATTTTGTTGTAATTAATTTTGATTTGATTTATTGTAATTAATTTGGTTTGTCTCCATTAGGGGTGGAGTATTGTGATATATTGACTTACTCTGTATATATATTTTTATATTTAATAATGAGTGTTGGTAATGTAGAAATGATACTAGAATGATACTTGCAACATGGTGTTGTATTTGGTTGTATTTGTAGTTACGCTGAAATTATATTTAAGTTTTGTAATATAATATTTATTATCTACCTGACTATTATTATTACCTCGGCTACTTTATTACAGCATCCTACTAACAATTATCTTGTAAAAAGAGCATTGCCAAAAACAGATCTAGCACCAAATAAATCGGCGCTTTGCACCGAAAGGGATTGCACCAAACAGGGCTGATACCGAAATAAATGAGTCGAAATTTCCTATTCGTATTCCCTAAATTAAAATAATAAAAATGTTTACCTTGGTCGTTTAAACGTATCACCAGGCGATATTTCTGCAGGCCGTTTAAACACAGTACTTTTATCATCGCCACTATTCACATCATCTGCTTTGTCTTTGGCATCGCCTTCATTTTCATTAACTATAAAGTTAACATATAAATCTATAAACAAACAAACACAAACTAACCTTCGGCATCCGAGTGCATTGGTGGTAAGTGTTCGTGAATATGTACAGGACGTGTTACAACTTCCTGACTACCAGGTTTCAAAAAATTCATATAATTTTCCTTCGAAAGAGGATATTTGGGTACCATAGCTGGTGGGTCGACAAAATCCACATTTTTTACATACTCTTCCAATTCGGATAAATTAATGTGAAAGTCTCGAAAAGTTAATGCTAAATGATCCAAATTGGGATCCGTCATGCCAACTAAAAATTCACACTTAAATGTTTCACAAGAATAACAAACTAAAGAAAACATACATCGATTGGCATACTCGTTTGTTGATTTTCCGATCTGCAGCAAATAATTTGATAACACATCGGTTAGGATTTCTATCGGTGTAGTCATACTGGAATGCCAACCCATTGTTATACATATTTTTGCTACACACAACTTGATTTGTTCGCGGGTGAATTTTGCAGCCATTTCGTTTAATATGCAATTGTACTTTTTGATTGCAAAATTAACACTAAACCAATGAAATTTAACAATTTCACAGAAACATTATTGGTTGTTCTTCCCCAAACGTAAAAATTAAATTAAAAAATTATTTGTAAAATCATCATGGACAAAAAATGTAATCACAACTCATGACGGCGTTTAATATAATAATATTGACTCTGATAAATTAATGCCAAGGACTGCCAAGCAAACTGAAAGAATACTGCTAAGCACTGCTAAGTACCCGTTTGATATCGACGAGGTACCAACATAATAACATAAACCTCATGACATAAACCTGTGTTCACATACCACGATGGTTTAAACTTTCATACAACCGAATTCATAGACAAAGGGTTACTTACACCAAATACTTATTTGCTTACACTTACAACTTTACTTGATATATTAACCCCTTTCTACATGAGCAACTGTCAGGGGCGGTCCTAGCAAGATTTTCAGGTGGTGCGAGATCTTATTTTGGCGCCCCCTCCCCCACTGCCCCCCCCATTTTTTTTTTAATTTGATGAAATTTTTTCAAAAAAAAATTTAAAAAAAAAAATATTAAAAGAAATTTTAAATTTTATTTATTGGCAGCAGAGAGTTTTTAGACTAAAGATACGATAATATGTGTTTAAAAAGATTTATTTAATCAAATTAAGAAATAAAAAAATTAACTACAAAGCCACTTTTCTCGCTTTTGCACCTGCAAATTTTTTTATTAGTTCGGAATAATCTAAGTCCTTGCCAATATTATTTTCTATGGACAAAATTGCTAAATCTGAAAGTCGCTCCTGACACATAGTCGAACGTAAATAAGTTTTAATCAGCTTTAATTTACTGAAGCTTCGTTCTCCATTGGCGACCGTTACAGGTATGGTTAACAGAATCCGAAGTGCTGTCCACACATTCGGAAATATATCCTGCCAACCATTTGTTTTAATAAGTTGAAGAACTTTTATTGGTTCTGCTGATTCAATGTCTTTCAACAGTGGATTCAGGTGTAAAAGTTCCTCAACCAATTCACAACCAGATATGTCATATTTTTCCCCATCGGTTAAACTTATCTCTAAATTCTCACATGCTTTGTCCAATTTTGTCTTTTCAGGAATTTCTTTGATATTGTACAAAAATGACCATACATCATTAAATTTCGATAGTTGTAAAAATCTATTAACCAACGCATTTTCAATTGTATCGATCATGGGGTAAAAGACGCTTATTTTAAACAACTTTTCGGGATCCGTTGGTGTCTCATCAGCGGCTTCGTATTCAAATAGTTTCTTTTTTCTTCGGATGCGGACTGGCTTAAAAATAATATCTATCCCAGCCTGAGAAGCAATTTCCGTAGCTGTTATCAGAGCAGTCGAATAATCCCTGTACTCTTTTACAAATTCCGAGCAGTTCTTCAGCAATCGTGAAGCGTTTGGTATATCCATTGTTTTAGACTGCATAGCCTTACTTACAATGTTTACTTGAAACAATATATCATACCAAGCCACCATTGTTATTATGAACTCAAATTGCTCCATATTCTGAATCAGGGACAAGGCCTCTGATGCTGCAACTGAGTCATTTGTTTCTTCGTGAAGTTCCAGAAGGGCGTCACGAACTGAAGAGTATTGATAACGAACTGCAGCGAGACTAGAAACTCTACTCTCCCAACGAGTTTCACAAACTTTTTTCAGCGATAGTGCTTCTACATGCTTGGATATCACTTCCCATCGCTTTGTTGATCCAGAGAATAGAACAAACAGTTTTTGAAGAAATCCGAACAAAGAAACCGATTTAACAGATGTTTTGGCGGCATCTGCTATTACCAAATTTAAGCTATGACAACCACATGGATTAAAAAATGCTCGTGGATATTGCTTCAAAACTCTGCTTTGGACACCTTTGTTTACTCCTACCATATTAGATCCATTATCGTATCCTTGACCGCGACAATCATTCATATCTAAATCAAACTCTTGCACAATATCATCAAGAAAGAGGCCAGTAAGTCCAGCTCCCGAAGAGTCACTTACCGGCTTGTAAGCAATGAAACACTCGCGCACTTGGACTTCATCTTCATTAGTGTCAACAAAACGCAATGTTAAAGATAATTGTTCAATGTGACTGACATCAGGAGTGCAATCCAGTATGATGGAGAAGTATTTCGATGATTTTACCATACTCAAAATTGTATTTCGAACTTCACTTCCAAGTAAGCCGATCAACTCGTTTTGAATATGTTTGCTAAAATAGTGAACATTAGTCTCCTTATTAACAATACGGCGGAGGTGCTCCATTATCACAGGGTCAAATTTTCCCATCAGTTGCACTAAACCCAGAAAGTTACCATTATTAGGAGTATATAGTGCCTCAGATCCAGATCCTCTGAAAGGCAAATTATTACTTGCTAAAAAGAATACTATGGACATCATTCGTTCGAGGATAGCAACCCACCGTGATTTCTCGTCTTTAATCTGTTTTTGCAAATGCTTGTCAATTCCACTAAAATTCTTTAATCCACTCGACGCTTCTATCCAACTGTTCATGGCGTGCTGATGATGTGAGGAAGTTTCGTGAGTTTTGAGACGCACTGATAAGTGCGACCAGTCGTCAAATCCATCTTTTCCTAAATTAGAGTGGGACATTCTGTTGAATAAACGGCAACAAAAACAATATACTTTATTTTCAGATTTAGAGTAAACGAGCCATCTTCTTTTATAAGTTTCTCCATTTGGCATCACCCTTTGAAAATGCGTATTCGAAAAATGACGTCCGTCAGTTTTTTTTGGATACTTGTCGTTGCTCATTTCGTTACTAACAGGACCACGAATAATTATTTCATCTATGGTTCTAGAGTTAACGAATGACCATTTCGAAATATCATCAATTTCACAATTAGTATTATGATTTTGAAGAGGTGACAGAGATGGTATGTCTGGTGTACTCTCTGTAATATTTTGAACTTCAGAGGAAATTCCAGAAATAGTTAGATTATTTTGTGCGTACTGCTCTTCATCTTCATGGGCTTCATCTGAAGAACTTCTATTATATAGGTCTTCTTCCGTCGCGTTTTGAACTGGTTCTGATATGCCGATTCAGATGACTTCTCAACTCTAAAAAAAGTTGCCATCAATTTTGCAGCCTTTTCACTTTCGTCTTGCTTTTTTCGTTTTCTTTTCAAGTTTTGAGCGCCGGATAGTTTTTTTGCAGGTGGGGACATTGTTAATAAAATTTCTACGGCAGCGTGGTGAGGATATTTTTAAAATAATGCACTGGTAATGGTAAATTTTCTTTTGACACCTTTGCTTGTCCATTCCTATTATAAATAGAGGTATGGGGGTATGGCGGACAGATTGTCTACCAACAAAAAAAAATATTTTTTATTATATTGGCAACTCTATTATTTTAAATATATAGTTACATTGTTTACTGAATGAATTGTGTTTTTAAATAATATTTTTAAAAAATATTTTCTCAATTTGGCCCCTTTCCAACGGCGCCCGGCGCGGTCAAAATATTTTTTCAAAATATTTAAAAAAAATTTTTTCAGCATATTTTCTCAATTTGGCGCCCCCCTTACAACGGCGCCCGGCGCGACCGCGCCGGTCGCTCCGCCCTAGAACCGCCGCTGGCAACTGTTTTTTATCAATGCAATATATCTTATTTTGTTTACTAAGTTTCTGAATTTCCAAGTGTTTTCACCCGAAAATGCGTATACATATTGCGGTATCGAGATACCACGTCAATGGAAATACTTTATTTAAGTTCCGGTAAAAATTTTGTTATGAATTAAAGCATGTAACTTATCAAAGTAATCGGAAAAACTTCGTCCGATACCAAGAAATTTAGCTTAAGGGTACGCTCCAAGACCCCGGTGTTCATTCACGAACACCAGGTGTCTTGTAAATAATTATTATTTTATAATTCACGGATATGCAACACGTTTAACAAATTTTAGTTAGTCTATTAGTTCAAATACGGCGCTATATAAACAAGGAAATTTCTTTTCAAAACGTAATAAAAGTAGGTACCTACCTATCCCACCTATAAAATATTTGCTTATCTGATGCGCTATAAATAGCCACCTGTAGCCACAAATTTTATCTGCACCGTTTTTATTCTAAATGACATGTGCAAGATAATGTGTGATACCCACATTTAAATTAATTTATAAAATCACATTTTCATAATAAATGGATTGTATCTACTCAACACCTGTTCACAACTGATGCAAATACAAATTTTGTATAGTATAAAATATTATTTACTAGGTGTTTCAATATTTATCAATAAATATTTAAAAGTAAAAACAGAAATTTTTGTAATTTAAAAAAAGCAAATTTTTCAATAAAACTGCGATAAAATATGCATAAGTATTCTTCGTGCAGGTAATTTTAAACTGTCGTTATTCAATAAAAATTTGCTTATTTTGCATTGCTATGTTTGCCTGCCATAATATGTCGATGTCGGTGTGATTAAGATATTACAATTACACATACGAAATACGCATTAAAATTGCAGAGACAACTAAACATGAACGAGAAATAGTTTTTGATTTACATAACCCTTTAAAATTATTACGTGAAATTATTTAAAGAGTTAGACAATCAAAATTAACAATTAAAAATTAAGTGCCTACAGGGTGTCTTCAAAACTTTAGTAACATTGAAAACATTCAACACTTTCAGTAGATATATTATGTGTAAAAGTACCTACATGTTTGTTTCACTTTAATTTGAATTAAAAAAAGTCATAGTATCAAATTATGTTGATATAAAAATGTACGAACTATGTGACGAGACATAATAAATATAGAGATAAGATTATCGCGTCAACCAAAACAGCATATTATGCATTGCTAAAGGCTGGCGCCAGATTAAAATAATTAACCTTATCTCTATATATAATGCTTCGTTTATAGTTTGTACGTTTTTATATCAACATAGTTGATATACATAGTTTTGTTACATAGTTTGATACATAGTTTGATACTATGACTTTTTTTTAATTCAAATTAAAGTGTAACAAACTATACATGTCTACACCTTTTCCACCAGTAATTCAGAAATTGTCAACCGTTATTCAGAAATAGTGAATTGTAATTCAGATTTGTCAACTGATATTCAGAAATTGTGAATTGTAGTTCAGATTTGTCAACTGATATTCAGAAATCGTGAATTGCAATTCAGATTTGTCAACTGATATTCAGAAATTGTAAATTGTAATTCAAATTTGTCAACTGATATTCAGAAGCCTTCAATTTTAATTTAGAAACCGACAAATGAAAATTAGAAAGTACTAAATGAAATTCAGAAAGTGCCAAATGTTCAGCTCAATATGAGAAGACATTCAGTAGTACGACTGCTACCATGCTTACATCTAATTCACGCAAAGTGCGCAAATCATATAATCAATATAATATATTATATAATACATATAAACAATAATAATATTGTTTATATGTGGTATATATACAAATACCATCTGCCGGATGGTATTTGTCCTGTTTGCAAAACTTCTCTGACAGGCAAAGAAGTGATGGAAAGGGTACAATACCAAACAAATTCAAGAGAAGATCGTCAACGAATTGTAAATTGTGCTAACTGAGGTGACAACTGGACTGTTTTGTCTAAAACTTTAAACGTAGCATATAAAACAGCATACCACTGGGTGCGACCTGGACATGATGACAAGTTTCATAGAGGAGGCACAAAACCAAAATCTCTCACAAATGATCAAATCGATGTACAAAACGGAACAGTGGGTTTTGATTTTATTCCACCGCTGACTTCCAGATGTACAAAACTCAGCTCGTTGGTTAATTGAAAATTCCACCGCTGAGCCCAAGTGTACAAAACTCAACTATTATAAGTTGAAAAACCCATCGCTGACTTCCAAATGTACAAAACGGAGAACGATGATTTTGATACTGCCACCGTAAGTCCCCCAAATGTACAAGACTCTTATTTATGGGTTGGATTGATTAACCCCTTCCGTTGTTTAGCGCTGCCACCAGGACCGTCGGTTATCCTACACTTGAACGTGATAGGCGAGTAGATGGTCCAAAACTCGATTAATTACTTACTTACGACGCCTTTTAGCGTTGGTAAGCGTGTGAATTTGCGGAAGGCTTCCTCTAAGGCGCGGGGTATTTATGACAATCAAACTACCTCACACTAATATAAACACCCAAGTGTTTAAAAGAAAAGATTTTTCTTTTAACAATAAATGATTTATTAAATAATAATAAACAATAATTAAAACAAAGGTGAAAAAAAGATCAAACCAATTGGTTCTACAGCTATATGTAACATTAATAAAAATAATCTAATTTTAATTAAATAATTGCAATTTATAATTGACAAGAGACAGTAGGACAAATTATAATCTTTCTACAAATTTACCGTGTAGGTACAATTTATGACATAGTATACCTGGGTTTACCCTCCTCGGCCTTCGTTAACGAAAGTGAAATTAAATCCTTGGATATTTATTTGAACTTTAATTTATTTATAAGTCACAAGAACTCGCGAATATGCTTTGATTGAACCAATTCAGAGCCACTTTAATTTATCAAACTGATTTTAAAATGAATAAAAGAAAACTAGAAATTTTAGCACGTTTAATTTTATGAATTCAAATAATTAAAAAAAAAATATAAAATGAAATACTTCTTTAAACTGGGTGAACACTTCTAATGAGCTGAACTCGATGATTCGCTCGAATTAACATTAATTAATAATCGATTTTACTTGAATTTACACTTAGTTAATTTACTTGAAAATTTATAGAATCACGTACGATAAAAATAACGATTCTTGTAAGAAAACTTGTCTAGGAGCCACCTCCTAATAGAACTAACTAATTTTGGTTATTACATCCCTATTTATTAAGTTTGAACAATATCCTTCCAGGTGAGTGGGGATTGGTTTTGTAATTTAACAAAATGAAGTGCCCTTCTTTGAGATGGTGTTACATACTATTTGAGTTCTTTACTCGGGGTGGTCTTTTGAGCCCACACACTAAGTTTATCAGTTTAAGAAATCTTTTAATTTTTACAAAAGGGAAATTTTCACCTGCCTCCTAAGAGCTTTTATTTCTATGTTCTGAATTTTTGGGTAGGCCATTAATTTCGATAAATGTCAATTTTTATTATTGCCCTAATGGACTAAGATTTTGAATTTGTATACTTTGGTGAGATAAAATCGTTTCTTTAAGTTTTTGGCTAGCCTTAATAATAGCGATCCTTATTTCGCTGTCTTTTTGGTCTAGCCTAAATGGTAAAAATACATTTATGCTATTGTCTCTTTGCTAGTTTGTTAAAATACTCGGACCACCTAGCGTGTAGATTATTGTGATACCTTTTTGCCCAAAAGACGTGGGAATTATTTCTACCATAGGCGTATCAGAGCATTTTAGATGGAGATTCAAATTAACTTTAATTTGAATCTTCATTAAGTGTAGTTGATTATTATTATTTTTAAAATGATATGTTTAAATAATTATGGGTGG
Organism: Podabrus alpinus; assembly: GCA_932274525.1. Taxonomy (NCBI): domain Eukaryota; kingdom Metazoa; phylum Arthropoda; class Insecta; order Coleoptera; family Cantharidae; genus Podabrus; species Podabrus alpinus. Next base: position 35,017,268 of record OW026452.1, read on the forward strand.
GTTAATCGTTTTAGTGATTAACAATTATAACCTATTTTATACGTAACATAATTTAATATTTAAATTCAGCTTTAATTATTACAATTTCCGTGGGCGGTATATATATTTAATTAAGAATTGATTACGCGGGTTGTTACATCGATGTGATTGTTTCATGGGTAGAAGATGATAGCAGCATAACATTGAAGCAAATGAAAGAAAATATGCTGCGCGATTTCCACCAATCGGTATCCTTGGCAACCTTGGGGAACTACTTACAAAGTAAGTTATATAATGTAAAAAAAGTGCACACAGAACCAATGACTATGAATTCGCTCGCCAACAAAACAAAACGTGCTGAATATGTCTAAAATTTAAATAACTATGTACAACAAGGGAAACAAATTGTTTGGATGGATGAAACCAATTTTAATTTGTTTTGTCGACGAACACAGGGCCGTTCAAGAGTTGGTGAGAGAGCTGTTCAAGTACTTCCAGCTTCAAGAGGTCCTAACATCCATTTAATTGGAGCAATTTCTGTGGCTGGCGTTGTAGCTATGGAACACAGAAGAGGTTCATTTACTTTACAATTAGCATGTGATTGGGTAAGGACATTACTGATGCAACAATGTAACGATATGGGAAATCAACTGTCCGATTTAGTACTCGTTGTGAACAATGCACCTTGCCATTCAAGACTGGAAACGGTCTTTACTGGGACGACAGCAACTCGGTTGCGACTTGGCCCATACTCTCCAATGCTAAATCCCATTGAGTATATTTGGTCAAAAATCAAGGCAGAAGCCAAAAGCAACATTCGAGTTCCCAATGTCGCGGGACATAATCTTGGGGAACAAAGACTGGTCTACTTAGAGGAAATAATAGATCGGGCCAAGGACACCGAATATGGAGGCTATTGTGCTCGTGCTGCGCAACACTGCACAATACATCATGCTGCAGCCTTATCAATGGAAGATATGCCAGTCGGTCGCTAAGTTATTCGCTAAAAATGTGTTTAACATATTGTTGTGAAATAATTTATGTTTTTCTTATAATATATTATACAAGGTGTCCCCGCCGTGACCGTGGAGAACCTCTGAGGTGTTGATAAAGGACACTTTTCTAAGACAAATTTTCAAATAAAATTTTTGCCCAAGTCCAAACCCTTGGGGGGTACCTCCCTTTAAAGCAATTTTTTGAATTTCTGATTTCAAACGGCCATAGCTCCGATATTATTGATTTTTTAAGGTTAATGGATTAGAACTTTTTTAAAGATCATTCGCTTGTCTACAAATTAGGTTATAACCCCTTATCGTCTAGAATCAACGGATTTCGAGTTATAAATTAAATTGATGGAAAAAATGTTAAAAAAATTCAGGTTTGTTTTTTTAAATAAACCTGAAACCTACACCTTGTTCAGTATTTTCAGAGTTTCTGTGAAAACGGTTGGTTGCCCAAAAAAATTTATTTCACGAAAGTTGTAGCCCGTTAAATTCCCTATTCGGTTTGGGCCGTTAGTTTTTCTCTTAGTCGTTTCGTTTAAGAGATACGGGGTTCGCAAGAAAATTTAAAAAAAACAAACCTGAATTTTTTTAACATTTTTCCCTTAATTTAATTTAATAACTCGAAATCCGTTGATTCTAGACGATAAGGGGTTATAACCTCATTTGTAGACAAGCGAATGATCTTTAAAAAAGTTCTAATCCATTAACCTTAAAAAATCAATAATATCGGAGCTATGGCCGTTTGAAATCAGAAGTCCAAACCCCCAAGGGTTTGGACTTGGGCAAAAATTTTATTTGAAAATTTGTCTTAGAAAAGTGTCCTTTATCACCACCTCAAAGGTTCTCCACGGTCACGGGGACACCCTGTATAAAAAAATAAATTAAAATACTGTTATTTTTTTCGAATTTTATTAAAGCCTTATTCTGCACTGTAAAAGCCCCACTTTTGCATTTCATAATTTTCATTTGTCGGTTTCTAAATTAAAATTGACGATTTCTGAATATCAATTGACAAATCTGAATAACGGTTGACGATTTCTGAATTACTGGTGGAAAAGGTGTAGTACAGTGCAAACTCGCTTTTATTTTAACTTCTGTGGGCATTTTGAGGTAAAAAGTAACAACCTATCCAAAAATGTTCCTCATGCTTCATCTACAAATCTTCGAAATCTACAATTCGTCAAAAAGTCGTCTAATGGAAAAAGGCACAATTTCAAAATTTTGATTTAGTCCCATGGCGACAAACTTCGATAACTCAAATATCTGTGTGAAGTTTTTCAATGGATTCTCTGTGGCCCTTCTACTTGAAAAAATTAATTAAAATTATGAAAATACATGCACGGTTACGGAGAAAATAATTTTCGAACTCGATTAAAAAAAAAATTCTTGAGAATAATTTATACATTGATTCTTCCAGTTTATCACAATGTAATTTTTAATCGAGATGTAAAAATCGAGATGTAAAAATCTTGAAATTCATGTCAGTACTTCGTGGTGAAATTATCGCTTCCTTTTATCTACCCCGCTCCTCTCCTCGTCAAAAAACATTTTTACAAAGACCCTTGAACATAATCTCAAATCTTATTTTTTTATTGTTAATAAATGAATTAAATACATAATTTTTGCGGAAGTAACGCAAAAAGTAGCGGGGTATATAAAAGGAAACGATGATTTCACCGCGAAGTACTGGCGTGAATTTCAAGATTTTTACATCTCGGTTGAATTAAATGATTTTTAACCTTATTAACTATAAAAAAAATATAAAAATTAAAAAATATAAATCGATCGCATATAGAGGTGTTTTGTTCCCTATTACCCACATGATCGACCCACGCCTACACCAGCTGGTTTAGCGCGCGATAAAAAAAAACTATCGCATAAACGTTATCTTCTGACAAAAATTCATTCAAAATTGCTTAAGCAATTATTTTGCCGAAAATTTATATACTATGTTGTATATTATAGGGATTATCGTCCAATTTAACTATACGGTGCTTTAATCAAACTTTGTTGTCATTATTAAATGTGTTAGTGACAAAAATTTAGAAAAGAAAAGCTATGTATTCCTAAAGGATAATCATTGTAAATGACTCCTTTTTTTAATAAAATGCACCAATTATTATAATATTATAAGTGAAAATAATTAGAATAAAGATACCCCGAAAATAATTTTGTGATAACAAATTATTTACTATTATAAAATTAAATTTACTTTTCTATTTTATCAAATGTTTTACCTAATCGTGCAGATAACTTTTATACCGCAGCAAAAATGGATAAAATCATCGAAGTTTACAACACCAACTGCGTGGTAATAGCTGAACTAAATATTTGAATATTAACTTCTCGTAAGATTCAAAAGTTAATTATTTACAATTACATTTTTAATGCCTTTTAAGCAAAATAAATTTTCCAAAATATTCATATGAACTCTTTTATATGTATATATTATTTAAACAAGTGAAATATTATAAATTGATAATTATGTATAGTTTAAAAATTAATATTAATGTTAAAAATAAAATTTATTTATTTAAAAAATAGCTGCAGCTTGTGGTTATGATATCACAAATATTGTGTAAAAATTTCATAATGATGTGTCTATCCGTTTTTAAAATATCTACGTAAAAATGTTCAGTTTTAAACATGGATTTTTTTTTGTAATTTTTCATTGCTATCTGTTCATTAGTAATCATTTTTACTTTTTCAATTTTTGTAAAAAAATTTGCAAATGTAATATTTGAAAAAAAATTATTTTAATTTACAAAGTTCATTCATGAAAATCATTTTATCATTTCCTTAATTTATCATAAATATAATTTCAAAATTTGAAGAAAATCGGTGCAGCCGTTTTTAAATTGTCTATGTATCAACGCGAGCGCAACGTAAAATCCCAGCCTTAAAGTCAAATGATTCGTTAAAAAGGGACATAAAACAGGTTTGAATAAAATAAATTTGAAATGTATCATTTAATAATTGTCTTTGTTAAAAATGTTAATTTATAGTAAATGAAAGATTGTCAGTAATAAGAAAGGTATTTTAAAAGTTAGAAATTTGTTAATTAATTGATAAATGTAAAAATCCATGTTAGCGTTAAATTTAAAATAAGTTTGTTAAATTATTACGTGAGTTCGACATGTCACAACTTAATGAACTGCGTATGGAAATTTCATGTCCAGCATCTTTATTTACTCAATCACGAAGCACTTGGGAAGAAGGCAATACAATCTAAAAATATAAAAGAAAATTTTACTTATAAAATTTCAACGAACCACAATGGGCTTAGTCCATACCTGTACTGTGAAACTTCAGATAATATTGATTTTTCGATCAACCAATAAAAAAAACGTCTATGCAAACATCGAGATTGCGGTGAATTTTGAGAAATAAATTAATAAAACAATCGATGAGGGTTGGTGTTAATTTTCACACGTGAATGGTGGCGAATTTTGATCGTCCTGATAAAATTGATAAATTAGTGAAAATAATTAGTGAAAATACAAAATACAAGTGTAAAATTAATCAGAATAATTACTTACCTACGTAGAACTGGAAATAAAGTGAAAAACGTGAAGGATTGGAAGTATTTTCGAAGAAATAGAAATCACGACAAAACGAGGTCAACAAACTGCAGCTGGAAGTTTTTCATGGTAAATGAACCCATTGAGTGTATTTAGGTGCGCAATTGTACCATCTCCCATTCAAATAAAAGAAAACATTCCTGAATTTATTAAGGTAACGTGCACATTGAAATACAATTTTAATAATAACTAAGTGCGATTTTGTGGATTCCATACGACACGTGTTTTTCGTAATTTAACGTTCAGAATTTTTATAATAGATTTAATAATAGAACTTTTTGATTATAACAAAATCTTTATTGACAAATGTGTGCTAAATAAAAACATTAATAATTTTGTAACGAAGGATATTTATTTTGACCTGTTCCACGCCATAATTTTATTTACAGTATTGGTAACGGAACGAACCTACCCTGTACAAGGTAAGATACATGCACTACGAACGAGCTAAGCTGAGGCACATCATTTCATTAAATTGTATTTATAAAATTTCACATATTTTTCCATTGACGGGGTACAATTACGTACACCCATATAAAACATTAACGAACAGAACCTATAACTCCATAAGCTACGTCAGCACATAGCAATATGCAATATAAATTTGACGCTTAAGTACGTACTTATACTTAGTAAAGACTATGAATTTAAGCGTTAGTTATTTTTAAAAAATCCCCAGGTGACTAGAGAAAATCATGATACAATGAACTTTTAAGATATGATACTAAGGAGTCTCAATTGCGTTCGGTTCTGCGCATGACGTCACGCGGTAAGGAGACGCGACTTTATTTAAATACAGGTATGGAAATTATATGGCAAATAAGACCAAATAATGAAAATTAGTGATTATTTTTTACTTTAAATCACAAATATTCTGCGTCATAAGGCAGTAAGTACTTTATTTTCGAAATTAAGTATTTATATTTACAGCTTTTTACGCAGATTTCAAAAATATAAATAACTCAATTTCCAAAAAACAGAACTTACTGCCTTCTTCCTTATGACGGCAGTATTGAAATAAAACACATTTAGTAATAAGATTATAAAATAATATATATTTAATAATATCCTAAAAAAGAAACGGTTTACCACAATAAAACATGTCATAACTTTCAATGAAAAGAAAAAAATCTAAAAGCATACATCAGGGGTTCCCAAACTTTTGACTTCGCGGAGCACTTTTTAGAGGAGAAGTTCAAGGAGGAGCACGTACTTAACCTAGCGCGTACAATGGTATATCATAGCGGAATTTTTAAATAATTATAAGCAGTTTTAGGTATTTTAAATTTTATTTGTTTCCTGAACGTTACAAAAATTTACGTGTAGATTTACGTGTAGATTTCTACACCGTGTAAAACACGTAAATTTGCGTGTAGATTTTGTTGCAAATCTGCTAGCAAATAGTGTGTTTGCCACTTGTGTAAAAATTTACACGTAAATTTACAATTTGCACACGCGCATTCTGGTCAATTGAAAATTCGAACGGTAAGTTGCTATAAGAAGTTTGCATGTCTGGTCGCCTTGTGTTGTTTAGTATTAAAAGAAACGTGATAATGGATTCGAATTGGCAATTAACGCTTATATATTCCGCTATGATCACAGTAGCAGCAGGTATTGGGGTTGTAGTAAGGAATGAAGGAATTAAAAAGAAACGAAAACTAGAAACGTGGTCGCGATCTTGGTTAAAGCGCAGAACCGCAGGACTGCTTCATTCCGAGCATATTTATTTTTGTAGCTTTTATTCTTCGCCGCATATAAGCATGGGAATTTTTGATATTCGTTTAATAAAATGGTAACTTGCTCTTGCGACCACGTCATTATATTCAAAGCACTTTAATAATCGAATTAAGAAATCTAAACATTTATATAGCATATTTTATAACCAAACTTTTACCAACTGTCAAAACACAACACAAGAAAAAATAGACCACACCTTCGAATATTCTTCTGCGCAATTTTACACGCACAACTTGCGAAAAAATATAGAAATATTTCTATAAAATATTTACACGTAAATCTACACGCAAATTTATGTGTTTTACACGGTGTAGAAATCTACACGTAAATCTACACGCAAATTTACACAAGTGTCACACGGCCTTTAAAAATAAGCAGAACAGTAAACGTTAATATTTTTAATGAGAAGGGTGTGCTTGCTTCGACATAATTAATGTCGCGATATCGGGTTGAATTTGAGACAGCTGTAAGCGAATGTCTGGCTCCGCATTCAAACGAGACCTATATTTCGTTTTCGTAGCTACATAAGCAGAAAATCCTGATTCACATAAGTAAGTCGTTGCAAAGGGCAGAAGAAAGAGTTTTGCTTTATCAGACAAAATTTTAAATTCGTCGCTTAACTGACACCAAAATTCTGCAAGTGAATTCTTTTTTTCAAAATTGATTTTTATGGTAGTATTTGATGTCAAATCAATTAAACATTCATATTCCTGTGGTGTCAACCCTGCAGGCTTTTGTGAAGCTGCAGAGTACGGCTGTAAAATCCAAATGTTTTGTTTTACTTTGTAGTGTTGCTCTTCTGGAAAATATAAATTGAAACTATCGAGAAGACTTAGCAGATGAAACTCGTACAAGCTACTATCAGGAATGTCAGAAACTAGCTCTTTTCTAAATTCTTTTAGGGCTGGGAAACTTTCTAAATTCCTATTTTTCATCATATCTGCCCAAAACTTGATTTTCTTTTTGATGCTTTCAACTTTATCGCTGGCATCGAAAACAGTTACCGATTTTCCTTGTAGTGAGAGATTGAAATCATTGAGCTTTTGGAATATATCTGCTAAATATGCCAAGTTTGTAAGCCAACCCTCATCAAGTAATCGGTCTCCCAAAACGAATTTATTTTCCATCAGAAACATTCCAACTTCAGCTCTTAGTTCGAAGAGTCGCGTTAAGGTTTTTCCGCGAGAAATCCACCTAACTTCAGAATGAAGAAGCAAAGATGTATGTAGACTGCCCATGTCATCACACAATATTTTGAATAGTCGTGTGTTTTTAGGCCGTGATTTTATAAAATTTATTACTTTTACGCTTTCGTCGAGAACTCCTTTTAAAGAAGGTTGCATTTTTTTCATTGCAAGGGCATGACGGTGTAGAACGCAATGGCTGATGCTGCAATGTACGGACTTTTGCTTTATTCTTGAAATAACACCTGAAATCGTTCCAGTCATGGCTTTCGCACCATCAGTACATATATCAATGCAATTAATCCATGGAATGTCATTCTCATTGAAAAAATCGTCAATTAATTTAAAAATTTCAGCGCCAGTTGTGGTAGAGGGCAACGGCTTGCAAAAAGCAAATCTTCTTTAAAACCCTCCGTATACTGGTAGCGTACAAATGCTATCAAAATTGCCAATCCGGCAACATCGGTTGATTCGTCAATTTGTAGTGAAAACTGATTTTGTTTTATTCGCGAAATTAAAGTATTTTTTACATTTTCCGCTAAGTCACAGATTCGCCGCGAAATTGTGTTATTTGACAACGGAATTTTATCTAAGAGTTTCACCGCTTTATCGTCCAACATACATTCAATGATATCCTTTACACATGGTTTTATAAGGTTTTCGGCAATGGTATGGGCTTCACCAGCTTTAGCAACACGATAACCGACTAGGTAACTTGCTTTCAAGACATTTTCATTTACTGTTTTTGAATGATAGGATATAGTTTTTTGAGCATGTGCAAGCTCACTATGCTTCCTTATGAAGAAATCCGTTGGCTTGTTCTTGTATTCTGGATGAACCCCCTCAAAGTGGCGACGCATTTTAGCAGGAAACATTGAACTGTTTGGCAACACTTTGCCACAAATGACACATTGCGGTTTATTGTCACATGTTTGAGAAAATCCAATATCCAAATAAGAAATGTGATACTTTCGCTTGAATCCCGTCTTTCCTGCAGTGGTAGTTTCTGAACAATTAGTACTGGAACTAGCAGGCACTAGGTTCAACAGATCAGCTTCGCGTTCAGTATTATGTTCTGGCACATTCGCTGGATCCGACTCGTCCAAAAGCCCTGCGCCTATATAATTCTCTTCAGAGCTCTCATCATCACGAGCACTACAATGAAAAAATTGATACATGTTTCACAACAAAGTTAAAAAAATATTGAATTTTCTGTTATACCTGGTAGCTGGATGTTCTTTGACGGAAGATTGAACTTCATTTTTCAGAAAACCCGTCTTTAGCCAACGATCCATTGAAAGACTATACTACAGTGACTCAATTATTAAACAACTGACGGTGACGACTAGAAAGTAGAAACAAACATTGAACAAAACTAGAATTGCGCGTGCGCGTGGGCGGAGCTAAACGATATGACAGACGGGACGGCATCTGGAATGACTGCAACCATAGAATAACTGTGCCGAGATTTGCTAGAGTGGGCGATTTGGTGCAAACTGAATGATTTCAGTTAAATATTTCGAATTCGCGCTAATTGATTTTTGGACGATTTAAAATTGCAACAATTCCGATGTGGTGGATTTAAAATTCATGCGTTCTTTAATCGTCTTTCCCGGATTCCTTGTTGCCGTTTGGCGGAGCACTTGAAAATGCTTGGCGGAGCACTTAGTGCTCCGCGGAGCACAGTTTGGGAACCGCTGGCATACATTTTAAAATTTCAGAAAATACATTTTATTTTATAACTATTTAATTTTACAAACTAAATTAAGCCCTAAATTTTATTTTATACATTGTCGTGTTTTTATTTATTTTATTCACTACAAACCAAATAAATGCCCTTACGGTTGATGTTTTGGTCACCAATCAAAAGATAATTTATATGAAATTTTTATAGTTAGATATAGATCAATTTAATCTACAAACGTAAATGAAATATTTACAAGTAAGCGTTTGAACAAATAATTGTCTACAAAATGATTCCTAATAAATTTAACGAGGTGAGGGACATCGGCAAATACATAAATTCTGTGTTCGTTCGCAGGATTTTTAAACCAGGTTTTTTCTGGGGTTATTTCCAATTGATTATGTAATGATCTATTCCCTCCCCCAAGATCACTGACCATACCCACAATTTGGAAACCTATAAAAATACAATGATTAAGAGCAGTTAGGTACATGGTTTGTTATTACTCACCTGAATTTTCAACATAATTTATGATTTCAGATAAAAGATCCTTAGTCATTTTACAATCGAGGTCATAAAATATTGGTTGTTTCCAATTTGAAAATAATCCTCTCAGCATGACAACTTGTGCAGAGCTTGATGGCTTTAATGTTTCATCGTTAGCCTTGTCATACAAGTAGATTTTTCGAACTTTTATTTCATCGAATGACAATACACATACTTTTTCCATATTGTTCATCTCTTGCAGTTTAATCACATTAAATACTGGTTTCAAGATACCAGGTAAAATTTGAATTTTTTCAACCACGATCGAAGTGTTGATACATCATGTCCGTGAAGTTGGCCCCCCTTTTTTGGAAAATCGAAATTTTTTTTTTTGTATTATCTTCTTCTTCTTCTGCACTTTCCGTATTAGGCATTTAAATTCCTGTTACGGTTCCCATCTCTTCCTCGGTCTACCGAGGCTTCTCTTTCCTCCTGGTTTATAATACTTGTAAATTTTTGAAGGAAGCCTATCTTCAGTCATTCGTTCCAAATGTTCTTTCCATCTTGTTTTATTTTCTTTTAGTTTTTCGTTCATACTGAAGATGTTTAGTTCATTTCTAATGTCGGTATTTCTAATATGATCCAACTTGCTGCAACCCTTCACTGTTCTTAAAAATCTCATCTCCGTCGCCTGAATAGAGCTTTCTTGTTTTTTTGTTAGTACCCACGACTCGCTCCCGTACATCATTGTTGGAACCGCGACTGTTTTATAAAATTTGATTCGCGTGTCTTTTCGTGTTTTCTTTTTCAAACATCTTCTTATAGTACCGCATATATATCCAAATTTGTTCAGCTTCTGTTCGGTATCCCTATCACGCTCGTATGATAGATCGCATCCTAAGTAGCAGTAGTGGCTTACTTGTTCGATTGGATTGTTGTTTACTACTATTTTTGCTCGCTTTGGTTCTTTACCTTTAAAAGCCATAACTTTTGTTTTCTTTCTGGATATCTTTAAGTCGTATTCCTGACATATGCAACTGAGGTTATAGATTCCTCTTTGTAATTCGTTTTCAGTTTCAAATATGAGCGCTACGTCGTCTGCATATAAAATTGCGTTTAGCTTTGTTAATCGGTCCAGTAGTATCCCCCCGTCTATTGTAAGTTTCCACCTGCGCATAGCATCGTCCAAATAAATATTAAATAATGTAGGGGATAAACTGCATCCTTGCTTTAGTCCTTTATTAGTTATTATGCTGTCCGTAGTTCTACCATTTATATCTAGGACTATAGAAGTGTTTTTATATATTCCTTTCAGTATCGCAATCAGGTGTTTTGGGTATCCTCTCTTTTCCATTATGGACCATAATTTTTCTCTATTCAGACTATCGAAGGCTTTTTCAAAATCTACAAAGGCTATAAAAGTTGCTCGATTAAACTCTCTATGTTTTTCTATAAGTTGGCGTAAAGTGAAAACTGCATCTGTTGTTGACCGTCCTTTTCTAAAACCCATCTGATCTTCTATGAGGAGATGTTCTGTAATTGTTTTTACTCGTGTATTTATAATTCGGGCATATATTTTATAAACTGCGTTCAAAAGGCTGATTCCTCGGTAGTTGTCGCATTTAGTTTTGTCGCCTTTTTTAAAGATTGAAATCACTTTTGTTTCCTGCCAGCTCTGTGGTATTTTTCGTTTCTTCCAGCACATATTGTAGAGGTGTAGCAATATAAGGTTTAGCATTGTCCCTCCGTATTTAAGGAGTTCTGTATTCATATTATCCATGCCTGTTGCTTTCCTATTTTTGGAAGCTTTTAAAGCTTCTTGCAATTCCTCCATACTAATATCATCTAGTCCTTTCGGATCATCGATAACTAATTCCTCATCTACTTGGACACTTTCATCATACCATAAATTTTTGTAATGGTCTATCCATTTCTGTTCTTCTATGTTATTGAGTTGGACCGTTTCTTTTTCGGATTTATTTAGAAGTTTTAACGCTTTATACGCTATCATCTGTCGTCCATGAATGTCATGCTCAATATTACTAATGTATCGGTCCCAGGATTCTTGATGCGCTGTTCTTACCAAACTCTTTGCTACGTTTCTTTTTGTTTTGTAGGTTTCTTGGTTTTCTGCTGTTGGATTAGCGATGTATTTTCTATACTCATCATGCTTCTCTTTAACGGCTTCTTCGATTTCCGGTGTCCACAGTCTTAGACCTCTTCTTCTTCTATATTTTCGCTTCATTCCTAGAGCTTCGTTAGCTGCTTTTTTAATTATTGCTTCTATATTTGACCATTCCTCATCAACATCACTCTTAGTTATTAAATTTCCCAGTTCTGTGATCATCCTTTGTTGATAAAGGAGTCTTATACTTTCCTCTTGTAGTAAGTACGCTTTGTAAACTTCTTCTTTTTGTTTTATCTCAAGAATTTTTTTTGGTGTTATCCATTTAGCGTAAGTATCTATTTGAGTTATAACAAGGTAATGGTCTGTGCCAACATCATATCCTCTGTGAACTCTTGTATCCTTCACTTGTCCAGCTATTTTGCTGTTAGTTATTACATAATCTATTATAGATCGTTGTCCCCTTGCTGACCATGTATATTTGTGAATATCTTTTTTGCGATAGAAGGTGTTTGTGATTTTGAGATCGTTAAAGGAAGCAAAATCCCTAAGAAGATTTCCATTATTATTGCAGACTGGTTCGCCAAATATTCCTACAACCTTGGGTATTGGGTTGTTGCCCACTCTCGCATTCAAATCCCCAAGAAGAATCAGTTGATCCTGTTTGTTATATTTGTCCATAATTTCTTGGAGGTTTTCGTAAAAAGCAATGGATTCGTCAGTTTTTCCATCTTCCGGAGCATAGACTGCTACTATCGTCAAATTTCCTCTCTCAGTTTTGAGTCTTATTGTTATTATTCTTTCATTTATGAATTCGTAGTTTTTTATTTGTTTTTCCCATTTTTTGTGTATATATACTGCTATACCCTTAGCCGCTCTTTCGTGCTGTGCTACCCCGCTGTAAATCATTATATAGTCTTCAACATACTTTGTACCTCTCATTTTCTTTTTTGTTTCTGATATCGCTGCAAAATCTATACCTTGTTTAGTCATAATTGCTGCTATCTCTAATTCCTTGTGTGTCATATTTCTGACGTTCCATGCAGCCAATCTTATTTTATTCGCAATCCATTTTCGTTTGTCCTTTTTCGTTGCATTATTGGTCATCATTGATCCATACCGATATCCGAGGCAATTTTGGGAACTGCAAATATTATCCTTTTTTACGAGAGTTGGCTACTAACCATCCTGCTCAACATCCTAACCTGGAGGGCCGGGTTATTTCTTTTCAGGGTTTTCTTCCCATAGATTTATTGTCTTTCTGGACTAAAGAGGTTAAATCTCCCCTGCTTGGTAGCTCTTCCGCTCTTTTGAACACATTGAGAAATAAATTAATAAATTTATTCTTCTTCTGTTCATCGGACCGTTGGCTGGTTTTCATCTGTAACCCTAGACAGGGGCCCTTACTGGGTGCTATCATCCGGAGCCAGATGAACCCAGGTTTTTTACAAGGTTGTTACTCCTTCCCCTCCTCCTTCTTCCTCCGGGCTTGGGACCGGCATAGGCGGAGTTTGTATTATGTTGTTTTCAATTTGTATTGCGTTGTATCGTAAATAAAAAATTCATTTCGCGAACGGTTCCACTAAAAATCGCGAAAAACGGGTTTTGATACAAGGGGAAACCGTAAAGCTTTTATTGTAGGTGTCGACACGGCAAACAAGGGAAAAGTATACGAAGATAGCTTCTGGCCAGCGGGCATTAGATATTCTCGGTTCAATTTCAAAAGAGGTGGACATTTTTTAAAGAAAGTCCAGCAAGAAAACATCATAACATAAACGAAGTGCAAAATTCAAAATATGATAACAAATATCATCACACCATAACACAAAAAAATCTTGAGTGGAATATTTTACATCAAAACATCTGTTCTATTCAAAGCAAAATCGATGAAATCGAGGTATTTCTTAAATGTAAAAACACACCAACATACAAAGTACTATGCTTTACTGAACATTTTCTAGCCGAAGTAGAAGCCTCCTCATTAATAATAGAAAACTACAAAGTCGATTCATTTTATGCTAGAAAAATCAAACAACATGGAGGTGCCATAATACTAAGCAGGAAAGATATACCATGCAAAGAACTAGAAAACCTAGTTGCACTCTCCCAGGAAAAGCACTGCGAAATAGCAGCAATGGAAATATTAGAAACCAAGTTAGTAATCGTAACAATATACAGACCACCAGCGGGTGACTTTAATTTATTCCTGGAATGTTTTAGTAAACTGTTGGACCTGTTGACTGTAATCGATAAACATACTGTTATAAATGGTGATTTTAATGTCCACTTCCGCAAATAAAATACAAGAAAACAACAGGTGTTAGATCTTACACGATCTTATGAATTTACACAGGAAATTTTTCAAAACACAAGAAAGGATGCATGTTTAGATAACATTTTTGTAAATTTCAAAGGGTTACTAAGCTACACGACAAGTGTACTAAATCTCCAACTAAGTGATCACTGTGCAGTTGAAGTAAAAATCAAATTGGAACTAGACGACAAAAAAAGAAACGAGAAGATGCATCGACCTCTGACTCTACATGGACAAGGCATACTATATCAATTGCTACAAGATTACGACTGGAGCCCCATAGAATCGTCAATAGGTATAGAACAAAAATTTGCTATTTTTATGGATATACTGATGGTCGATATGATCCATTACACGTTTCCTCTAACCAAAATCAAGACAAGAAAGTGTAGAGGTATCCCATGGTTTACTGAAAACTTGAAACAGATGAGAACGGAATTCATACGCCTATCTAATGTCAAAAGTGATTTCAGGGCAACAGGATATGAAGCAGTTTTGAGATCTTTCAGGCAAAGATACAGGTCGGAAATAAATAAATCAAAAAAACTGGCTAATGCAAGTTACATAAAAAACTGTGATAATAAACCAAAAGCATATTGGGAAGTAATAAATAATTATAGGAAACATAAAATATCTGAGTCAAGTAAAGTGGTGGATATCAAAGCAGACGATTTTAACAATTATTTTGTAAACGCAGCCAATAATATCACCGCCCACCTAAAAAACTACAATACGTCACAATCAACAAATGCAGATCGACTAACGCAAAAAACATTTTGTTTTCAAGAAGTATCATTACTGGATGTGAGAGATACAATAAATAAATTGAAAAACAAGGGCAGCAAGGACATATACAACATGAACTCGAAACTCATCAAAAGTCTGAAAAACCAACTGATTGGCCCAATAACCAAATTGATAATTGAGTGTATTCAAGAGCAAGTCTATCCCAGCTGTTTAAAAGTAACAAAGGTGGTCCCGATACACAAAAAAGGTGCATTGTCAGATACCAGCAACTATAGGCCCATATCGCTAATCCCAATTATATCCAAGATTTTCGAATATTTACTAGAAAAACAACTAAGGAACTATCTAGAATCTAATAACCTGTTGAGTGGGAACCAATTTGGATTTAGGAAGAAAAAATCGACAACCGAAGCGATAAGTGTTTTTATGGAATATGTTATCGAAGGTTTAGAAAATGAAGAATATGTAGGAGCGACATTCTGCGATCTATCCAAAGCGTTTGATTGTGTATTACATAGCTTACTAATTTCAAAATTAGAACGATATGGACTACAAAGTGAAGCGTTAAAACTATTAAGAAGCTATCTCACAAATAGGAACCAGAGAACTTTATACGAAGGACAATTTTCAGAATCCAAAATAAACACAAGCGGTGTACCACAAGGCTCAATATTGGGACCATTGTTATACTTAATATATATTGCCGTGATAAGCTACTGTATCTTGAATTTTTATAGCGGGAAGAAAAAAAAACAACGGCTCTTTTTTTTAAATTGCCTCGGCCAGCCTGCATGAGAACTCTTTAAAATTTTGGGTCGAAGCTTGGGTTCAAAGAATGTCGAATGCTTATGTAAACTATTTTAATTTAATAGCCTTAAAGAATTAAACAAGATTATACTTATTGAATCTTACACCTAATAATTCTTTTCTTCACTGCTGTAAATTAAACGAAATCAAACGTATTTACTTGTAACCAAATACTGTAATTTATTAACAAAATAAAATTATTTTTAAAACAAAAGATGGATTTTTCAATAATTCGAATTAAATAAAATTTACAAAAACAATCAATAATAAAAAATTTTATAAACCCCCCGAATTTTATAACTCACGCGCGAACTTGATTTTTACGATAAATGTTACTAAAAAAGGTGTCGACACAAATTGCTTACCGAAGTAATCGTGCACGATTCGATGTGGAGAACAAGTGACGAAGAATGAAGTGGAGATGACTGCAGTCTTGGTCCAATTTCCATACCATGAGGATTCTCAGGTGGATTGACGATCAATTGGATTTTCTTTTGTCCGGATAACACGCAGGTACGTTCAAATTTTGATAATCTTCTATAGCTTCCGGTATTTCTTAACATAACCATAAAAAAATTTAACCATATCAAACTTTCCAGTGGTCGCCAAATTTTCTCAAATATAACTCGTAAATTGTTGATCTTCTTAACCATTCACAATTTATAATTCATCAAACAATAATTAATTATCCTCAACTTATAATCAAATAATTTCATATCGACTTTAAACTCAACTTCTTAATTATGTTATCTATTCTTTACACGGACGTACAAAAGTCCCCAATTTTCCAAAATTCATTCAAAATCACGTCTTGATGTCTTCACTGGCGATCCAAGACTCTCGCTTCCTTCTCCTTGTACATCCCACCAAAAATGTTTATCTGACTGCGCACTTATTTTAAAACGCACTTATTATTTAGTTCCATTTCCTACACTTTTACAAATAATATTTTTATTTTTATTTAATCCCAAAATTATTTATTAAACAAAACAACTAAACCCTCTTTTGCCTTTTACACATTTTGAAATATTTGCGTGTACAAAATAATTACGTTTGGTATTGTTAGATTAGGTGATGCAAGCAGTTCCTTCTGAAGTTAAGAAGATGTAGGTGTAAGTCTTTATTTTATTCTTAATGGTCCTAAAATTGAGAGTTCCGTCATAAGCATTCCACTAGAATTGACCCATTTACATCAGACCTACCCCCTCTGGTAAACAGAACATCGCAATATAAACGATATAGATTCGGTAACAACACCTGCAAACAAGTTAGTACTATTTGCGGACGATACAACAATCCTCAGTAAAAACAATAACATAGAAGGAATTGAAGAAGAATTCCAAGAAAGGGGGGCCAACTTCACGGACATTGATACAGCTGGAAAAGGATATCCCTTTTTTAGAAGCAACCTATAAGCTCGAGGACCAGCGGAATGAACAACAATTGCTTTCGATACATCTTTAATTGACCATCGTGGACGTCTTTTGGGATTTTTCAGCTTTTTTATTTGCTCAGAAGTAAACAAACTGCTCAGGGTTTCAACCTCACTTTTCAATCGTTCATTCTCCTTCTTTAATTTTTCTATGATTTCATCACGGTTATCAACCTCCGTGTTACTTCTGAAAATATTAAGAAATAAATGTTAACATTAGATTTGCTATAATAAAAATAAGAATTACCCTATATCTTTGGTCAAAATATTAGTATCTATAGCATTGTTATCTGGAATAACACCTTCACCCTCGGGAGAGTTTCTACCGCTACTACCACCACCGTTTCTAACAAATTAATAAAATAAGCTATAAGTATTTCTACTTGCATGAACATCATAACTACAGGTACTTACTCTGTTTGAATCTTTCGTTCCTTTAAAATTATGTCAACCAAATTGGAACGATCCCTTTTAGCTATCCGCTGCTGATTTTTAGAAGTGGAAGCAGTAGTAACAAAAGCAGATGGTTTTGGTAGATTTTCACTAGGAATCACTTCTGGTTTAATCAGTCGGCAATTCCTTGGGATAGGACATCCCAGAAGTTCGTATTTTAAGTTACGAGCATAATCACTGTCTTTAAAATGCTTTGAGCACACTCTTGCATTTTTTACGTTTAAATCGTCTTTACGGCTACAAGCTATTTTCCAAGCCTTACAAAGTCATGGGTCAGTCGGAAAGCGGAAAAACATCACATCACCTTTCTTATAATTTTTAGCTCCATCGTCCATATTACAACCAAATATTGCACACCGCATTATTAATGTAACGTAAATTACTGATTCACCACAAAAAATGAGCAAAAAAAATAACAAAACTGAAAAAATTTAGGTTGCTAGAACTACAACAACGCGTTTGGAATGTTACGTACCACAACCACACTTTTTTACTTACCATGTGACGTTACGTTTTAAACAAGATGGCGCGGGACCTGCGTAATATCATACCTGGTAAATTTATTATATCATGAGAGAAAATATCTCAGAATCTCACACTGATTTTAAATCAGTCCGCCTCATGGATTCTGGGGGAGGCAAAAACTTGAGAGAAACCAAGAAAAAGATAAAGTGGACGATTGTAGGCCTGTCAGAAGTCAGAAGAAGAGGAGAAGGCTGTATAACTTTGAAGAGTGGTCATTCCCTGTTCTACAAAGGAAATGAAGACAAACGAATAGGAGGAGTGGCGTTCCTAGTCAACAAAAATATAGCGGCTAACATAATGCAATTCAAAAGTATTTCGGAAAGAGTAATATTAACAGGCATACGAATCAACTCACGATGTCAATGCCGAATATTACAAGTATACGCTCCAACTTCAGACCATGAAATCGAAGAAGTAGAACAGTTTTACGAAGATATCCAACACAGCGGTACAGAATAATCCATTAAAGTACGTGCTTATAGTTGGTGACTTCAACGCCAAGATCGGACAAAGAATTGACGAAAATGAACATGGAATTGGATCTTTTGGATCAGGAGTAAGAAACGAGAGAGGGGATATGCTGGTAAACTACGCAAATGAAAATGATTTTTATATTATGAACTCATATTTTACGAAACCTAAGGCAAGACGATGGACTTGGATGAGTTCTAATGGTATAACGAGAAATGAAATAGATTTCATACTGACAAATAGAAAAGATATTGTAATCTACAGTGGAACGAGAAACGTGTAAATATAGATGGGGAAATGTTAAACCATTTACGCTTTGCTGATGATGTGATTCTGATAGCTAGCAAGAAGGAGGAACTGCAACAAATGCTAAGCGAGCTGAATGAACACTCGAGACAGATACATGACTAATGACCACACAGAAAACGAGGAAGACGCGGCACAATTAAACGCCGGGGACCTAATAATTGAAAAAGTGAACTCCTACATATATCTTGGACAAAAAAATCACCATCTCTAAAGAAAACCTGAAAGCCGACCTATGCAGAAGAATATCCCTAGCGTGGGCAGCATTTGGGAAAATGCAAAAGGTCTTGAAATCTAACATACCAAACACCCTCAAAGCACGAACTTTCGATCAATACATACTGCCGGTACTAACTTATGGTACTGAAAAGTGGGCATATATAACAGCAATAATAAAAAAAACTACAAGTCGCACAAATAGCAATGGAAAGACGTATGATTGGAGTCACGCAACGAGATCGAATACATAATACAGAAATTCGAGATAGATCCCGAGTAACCGATGTAATACGGTGTATGTGCAGTTTAAGGTGGAACTGGGCAGGTCACATTGCCAGAATAACAGATAACAGATGGACCCGGCGAATAATAGAATGGAGACCTAGGAGCCAAAGAAGAAGCATTGGACGACCACAGACGAGATGGACGGATGACATAAAGAGATTCGTTGGGCACAATTGGATGCAAAGAGCAAAAAATCGAGAAGACTGGAGGAATTTGGGGGAGGCTTATATCCGACGATGGATGATATAGCTAATGATGATGATTATATTATTTGAATGGATACGTCCTACGATTCTGGTTTTCCCAAAGGTTATTTATAACCAATCAGGTAGCCTAGGTTAGGTATAACCCTCCAATTTGCGGTATTTAACGGATATTGGTATTATTTTTTTTAGATTTAAAATTAAAATTTTTTTATCACCCACTTCCGTTCAACGTCAATCAGCAGCCCGTAGTGTCGTTCGTCAGAGGTGTGGTCCCCATCAAAGCACAGAAACGTTATCGATCTCTGCTACATTCAGGTGTTTTTTTACTCCTGCAATGGTAGATAAAGGGTGTCCCAACAAGAGCGCCGGATTTAAATTTGCCGCCATTTTGTCAATACGAGATGTACGGTGATTTTGTTTTGACAGTTGTCACGTACCTACAGACCACGCGATTTAAGAATTTGGAGAAGTGTTCAAACGAACAACATTTAATTATTGTAAAAACACATTACAAAAATGGTGAAAGTTTTGCGAAAACAGTTCGCCAATTACGTCGTTTTCGGTCGCAATTATGCGCCAAATGAATCGACAGTGAGGCGTTTAATTACAAAATTTGAGACCAAAGTTACGCTGATGGATCAGAAGACCATTGTTCGTCGTTGTCCTTGTCGGTCACTCGAAAATACAGCCACAGTAAGAGAATCTCGGCCACAGATCTGTGGCCGAGATTCCCTTACGCAAAACCCAAAAGCCAATAAAAGTCGACAAAAGTATTCTACTCTATTTGGGTTCCATGATCGAGTAACTATATGTTCTTATTTCCCCAAAAATAATATAGCAGTAATGCTCTTATCAACAATGCACTCCGACATGACGGTTTCTGAAGATGTCAAAAGAAAACCAGGAATAGTACACTATTATAATAAAACTAAATCTGGTGTTGATACAATGGATCAAATGCTGGGGAGATACACAACAAAAAGACAAACGAAACGATGGCCACTAGCATATTTAATTAAATTAGTATCAATCGTTTGAGCATCGTTAGAGCCTGAATGAGCTTCTATTCCCATAGTTTGAGCCTCAACCGTCGCGGAGTTATTCGCAAAAACTTTGGGGGGGGGGCCTGTTGACATGTTTTTCCATATTTTTCCATTTTATTTCCTATTTCGAATTTTTGTGTGAAACTGATGCCAATCGATAGAGCATCGTTAGAGCCTCAATGAGCTTTTATGCCCATCATTTTAATTTCATTTTCTACAAAGTTACGGGTATTTAAAATTTTCGAAAACTCCGAAAAATACTGAAAAATACTGCTAATCAAGGTAACCACGACAATATCCAATACAACGCTCCAATTGCAAAGAGGTTGTTAAATTTTTGTAAGAAACCATGTTGGTCTGGGGTGATTTTTAAATATGGAAATGTGACGAAAACATACGTGACCTCTGAAAGTTTATTTAATCACTTAAAAAGTCGTATTTTCCATCATGAAATGATTTTTTTAAATCTAAATTTAATGCGGTCGAAGATAATTCAAAGTATATTGCAAGTCGAGAAGATTATTGAAATAGATATAATGGCGAACAATGAGGTTGAAAGAAACATTAAAAAACCAACAGTTGATGGTGAGCCCGCTCCAAATGACGATGAGGTTCTAAATGATACGAATTTGGGCAGGTAGTGCAAAGGAAATTGGAGAGCGAAGAAGCGGAAGATGAAACAAATTGTGACAATTTGGAATTGGAGATAAATACCGCGAAGGAAAATTGGCATGGACTTGGCGAAAACTATAAATCAAAAAAAGTTTTAATATTTATGGTGTTTTTTTTAGCTGCATGAGAACTTCAAATTGAAATAAAACATTAAAAATTTGATGGAATGTTTTTTAATTATTCTTTTATGAAAGTAAATTTAATGACATTTAAGATTTTAAAATGATTTCCGGCATGTGACCACCACGACTAATCGTTACGAAGCTCATCCGATCAGTCCGATTTTTTACACATTTTCCAATATTTCTGGCCTTATTTCATAAAAATGGCTTGCTGAATATTGACCTCCAATGCTTCCAGAGTTGTTAGTTTGTTAGCATAAACTATGGATTTAAGATACCCCCAAAGAAAATAATCTGGAGGCGTTAAATCACACAATCTTGGAGGCCAATTGATAGGACCATTTTTTGAAATAATGTTGCCACCAAATTGTCTTTTCAATAAATCAATGGTTTCGGTGGCTGTGTGGCACATAGCGCCATCCTGTTGGAACCATAAGTTGTCGATGTTTAACCGTTGGAGTTATGGAAACAAAAATGTATTGAGCATGTGTCGATTACTCACACCATTCACCTTAACGGTAGCTCCTTCCTCATTTCGAAAGAAATATGGACCGATGATGTCGTTGGCGTGTATTCCACACCAAACAGTCAATTTTAATGGATGCAATGGAGTCCCAAGATATTGTTCCGGATTAGTCTCAGGCCATATACGGAAATTTTGCTTGTTCACATACCCATTCAACTAGAAATGTGCCTCGTCACTGAACAAAATTTGGCGGTAAAAAAATGGATCCACTTCCAATTGGTTGTGAGCCCAATCTGCAAACGCACGACGCAATCGATGATGATTAGGCGTCAATTCTTGAACCAACTGGATCTTGTAAGAATGTTAACCAAGATGTTGATGTAAAATTTTCCATGTAGTGGACGGACAAAGCCCAAGTTGTTGAGCACGATGGCGAATTGAAATGTTTGGGTTCTCTTGCACACTTTCACTCACAGAAGCGATAGTTTCTTCGATACGCACATTTCTTTGTATCGTTGGTGGTCTTACATCCTGCACTGAAGAAGTGTTACGAAATTTGAAATTTATCAATCACCGCATCAATAGCCTGCTCACAAGGTCGACCATAAAATGGGCGAAGAGCTCTTGTAAGTTTCGCTAACGGAACTTTAACTTTGAAAATAAATTTCCACAATTTGGTAGCGTTGTTCAAGTGGTAATTTATTCATAATTAAATGGCAAACCTTTCTGAACACAAATGACAAAGAACTGTCACTTTGACAGACTTCATTCAAAAGTTATTCCTATCGAAAGATCTCATGCAGCTAGAAAAACACCGTATACAACGATCGAAGCAAAACAAAGTCATGGGTGATAGGGTTACTTCGAAATGGAAATGTGTTAGACTTGCAACCCATTAAATTGAGAAAAATGTATTATACTTTAATTAACACCTGCGGATTTGACAGTATAGTACATGTTATGTGTTGCTCATATACGGAAAGCCGAAAATTTGCAAAATTTATCAATGGAAGAAAGGAATTTACATTATACGAATTAATATGGTGAAAACAGAAATTCTCGTCCAAACAAAGTAGGTATTAAAATATGGATAGAATATTATTGGGATAATGGAACTCAATCAAACAAAATGTTGTTAAGTCGACGTTTCGGATGATTTATTCAATCCATTTTCAAGACTAAAAAACGAAACAATAGATAAACATGGTTACAGCAATTATTACAATATCTGTGTGTGGGACGGGACCCAAAAAATATATTCAAACCTACCAAAACAACTACGGTGTAAATTGTTCGATGCAAAGCATAAAGCGGTGTACACGATGTGGTAGACCATAAAGTAAGCGGCTGTGTCGGTAAATTATAAAGTTCACTCATAAATTGAGGATAGTCAAAACTAAAATTGACAACATAAACTGTGATAAAACTTAACAATAAACTATAAAAAGCCAAAAGGCAACTATAACATTATAAATAATAACGTCAAACTAAACAGTTAACAAATAAATGTACGATAAATATGTAAAACTAAAATCTAACCAATTTCTGCCAACCTTACTCGGTCAATACTACTGGTACATAAGAAACACATTGGAATTTTTAAAAATGCCGCTAATGTAAAATAACCAAATTAATATGAACGTGGTTGGCAATAAATCTATATTATAAAATAATAAGGAATTTAAGAAAAAGCGTCACAAAAACGTGCGCCGACGCCATTGTTTCGGACCGATTTTTACGTGCGACATCTTAAAATGACCGGTTCGACGGGCCCGAGGTGGTGGAGTAAAAAAACTTGGAGGGGAGGGGAGGAGGCGGCGTGGAGGAGCGAAAAAGAGGCCGTTTTACGCCGAAATTCCTATCCGAGAACCCCAGAAGAACCCACCGGCGCGATTTTTGCACACTTGGTGGTGATCGACGCCGGAAGGTCCGAAATTGTGCAAAGTTGGATTAGAGTCTCTGGAAAATGAACTGGCACTCCACGGTGAATTTTCAAAGATGAACAACTTTTAACCTGAAAATTTCTTTTTTTTTAAGTCCCCAAGGTCAAGTGATTTTATTGCGAATTCGAATACAGCAAATTCGAATCCAATTTTTGTAATGGTGCATTCAAGTAACTGTGTATATTCATATCTTCTGTTGGTGATATTGATGATGGAAATGGTTTGAACACGCTGGAAAGATGTTTTGCAAATACATGTGCTTTTTCCGTATCGCTTCGAGTCCATTTGCCTTGGTCGTCTCTGACAGGTGGCACTGCCTCTTGTGGGTGCTTAAGTCGTCTTGAGGCCTTCCAGAGTGAGTAATCATTTGCTTTGGGACTTGATAAATTACCGAGATATTCTTGAAAAGATTGATTCTTAATTTGCAGGAGAAGCATATTTAGTTTTTTTGCGGCTTTGTTAAGTTTTTCTTTATTTTCTGGTGTTCTTGAGGTTTGCCATTGTTTGCGTAGTTTTAGTTTCTCAGCGATTAGCTGTTTGACTGACATTGGGCACGACTCTTCGATGTACGTTTCGCTTTGTTCGGGTGTAGCTTGCCATGCTGCACTTTGGATAGCTTCAGTTAAGTGTTGGACTGCAATCTCAAGATCTTCTTCTGATTTCAATGGGATGTTCAGTTTAATTTGCTTGTCTAATTCCAATCTGAATGAATCCCAGTTAGTTTTTTTATTAAATAGTGTTGGTTGTTTTACTTTGAGCAGCCGTTTTGTGTGTATTGTTAGTAGAACAGGTGTATGGTCGGATGAGAGATCCACTGACGAATCAACTTTAAATTGTTTGTTATTTATACCTTTTCCACGTAAAAGTCGATTAGATCGGGCATATTTGCTTGGTCGCTTGGCCAATATGTGGGTTGTCCTGATGATAGACTAGACATTCCATTGCTCGTCATTGCCGCATACAGTTCTCTACTTTTTGTCGTATGCATCTTGAGCCCCAGTGCGTATGCTTGGCGTTGTAATCGCCACCAGCAATAAATCTATTCCCGAGTGTACTGAAAAGTGTTCATATTGTTGTTTTTTGTTATTGTGCTTAGGAGGGCAGTAAATTGCCGAAATTGTTAGGTTACCAATGCAATTTTCCACAGCTACGCTAGTTGCTTGGAGATAGTCATGTTGGTATTTTTCTAATTCAAAATGTTTAATATTTTTTTTGATGATAACTGCCGTACCGCCGTATGCTTTTCCATCCGGGTGTTGAGTGCTGTATACTAGGAAATTTGGTATTTTTAAGTGGCTTTTTGCTGTAAAGTGAGTTTCAGAGACTAATAAGATGTCTATTTTATGAGTTTTCAGAAATATCTTAACTTCTTGTGCATGTTGGCACAAGCCGTTGGCGTTCCATGTTGCTATTTTAAGTATTTCAGCCATTAAGCCATTTTACTGACTACAGTTGTCAGTAGATTTAACACTGTCCCCATTTGCTCCATTAATTTATTCATCATGACTTTGAGCTCTTTAATGTCATCTGATTGCTGTATTGGGATGGCTTGGTTGATCTGGTTCGGGTAATTTATGAATTGATTGTGTGCAGGTTGGTTTGCTTGTTGTGCGTACGTTATTCCTGGTTGTACCAGTTGCGGTGGAGTTACTAGGTGTTGGATGTTGTTTTGATTTCCATCTGAGATTTTTCTTTCTCACAAGGCTGGATACAAACGCTGTTGCAGTTGTTTGTGCACTAAGCATCCTCGATAGTTTTGCAGGATGTGCCCCTCCACAGTTAACGCATTGTACTTCGGAGTTTTTTTCTTTTCTTGGGCAATCATTTGTCGAGTGATTACCCGTGCACTTGACACATCTTGGAGGTTTGTGACAGAAGTTCTTGGTATGCCCAAAACGTTGACATTTTGCGCATTGCGGTATCTCTCTCCTTGTATGGGGTGCTTCGAATTCTATAATGGAATTCATAAGGCGCTTAATCTTATAAACCTCTTTATTGTTGTCTTTTTGTTTAATTTCAACGTATAACATTGGGAGTGCAATTTTATTGATTCGGTGTTTTATGTTGCTAATGTTACTAACTGAGTGTCCCAATTTCTCTAGCTCGATTTTAAGTTGTTCAGTATCTGATGAGTGATGCAGGCCCTTCAATACCACTCGAAAGTTTCGTTCCTGATTAGGTTTACAAATATGGAAGTCTGTGTTCTTTGCTTTTAGTTGCTTAACAATATTAGTGTAATCTTCCCCAGTTTTTGGCAATATTTTAACCTGCTCGCTTTTTAAAGTTTTAAAGGTGTACCTGTCCTTTGCCACTGTTTCCAGTAATTCCGCAAGTGGTAGTATATTTTTTACACCTTCGACAAAGATTGGTGGTGGTGAAGGTTCGGTTGACTTTACAGTAAGGTCTTCCGTTTGTTCTTAAGCGCTATCTGACAGCGGCGCAAACTTATTTTGTGTTTGGATAGGAGAATTTAACCAGTAATCGCTTACCATTTTTTGTTTATAACTTCTATAGCCATGGTCAGGGCTCCTAATTCTTTTTTTACGATTTTCTTGAGTTGTCCATCCACTTGGCTGAAGCAACGGTGGGAAGTCTCCTATGGGTGCATATTGATATTGTGGTGGAATATATTGCGTTGATGTACCTGGTATTGGATTATTTCTGGATTCTTCTTGACTTTGATTTGCTATTTGTGGGGGGTTAGCAAGTGACGTACCTTGTTTCGAGAGATCTTTCTGGACCGGATACTGTAGGCTCGGTTGATAGCTTTGACTATAATAAACTAATTGGATTGTCTGTGGAATCTGGGGTAGGTAAGGTCCTGGAGTTTGTTGTACCAATTGTGGGTTTTGGACAAGATAAGTGGGGTTATTCGTAGGCATTGTTGCATGCTGGTGATTTGACCATGTTTCTCCGCCACGTGATTCCACTTGTTGGGGTGTATTATCACTCTTGGGCGGTGTCCGAAGCATATTTAATTTGTTGTTCACATCATAACCTCACTTTGAATTTTCTCAATTTTAAATTTCCGCTGGGGATAACACTCTCACAGTTAGTTTGTTAGTTTTTCTGTTTGGTAATCACTATAACTCACTAATATGTTCGATATAATGATACTTTAACTAAATTTTCAACTAACACTATAAACAAGATATCTATCTGGAACAGTGGTTTAACTTCTATAATAATTTTATAATATAATAATAATAATTTTTTAATAAATCAATAGTTCAAACACAACAATAATAATAACGATACAAGAAAAGGGAAGAGTTTCATAATGTTAACCACCCGAAAACAATTTTCGTGTGCTTCACACTAAAGAACATGCTTATATTTGTCTATAGAAAAAATATTTTGGGCGAAATCGTTAAAAACAACCTCAATATCGACTTTTTAAAAGTATGGAAATTAGCATCGAATAGGCCGCGCCCCCCAGGCAGACGCGATCAAATGCATGGGCGTTCCCTTCTGAACGGGTAAAATTTTTTCGCTCGGATTTGATTTTTTCTTTGAAATTCAGATAGGTGGGGGTGTGATTAGTAGGTATTAGTAATAAACATTAGCAAAAAAATTGCAAATTACCCGTGTATTGACGAAAAAGTGAAAAAAATTAAAAAAATTTTAATTTTTGGGGTGTGCATTCGATTAGGAGGTTTATCCATCATCAAAACCTACGCTTACGGGGCGCCGCTCCGCTCCGCTTCGTGTTGCACCCCTCGAGGGCGGTTTTAACTCTGGTTTACTGGGCTAAACATACGAGAAGGCGCCACCCATCAAGAAAACCGGGATAAATGAAACCGGGATGTGAGAGAACATCGAAATAGCATTAAAAAATATAGTTGCGGTATGGGGCAGTAAACTTTTACGTTTCACCCCCAAAATATCGAACAAAACAAGAAATAAATCGATGTTACATGTACGAGAGACGAGCTGCATCTGCCGGTGCAAAATTTTCTAAGTGTTAGGGTCATTCATTCCACACGTACCGTCAATAAAATGACGACGCGTGGAATCTCGTTAGGATTTTACATGTAAATTTGCTAACTTCAAATTCGATTTATTCAAAAGCTTGGCCCCCTATCACGTTAAATATTTTTACAATTTTTCTGTAACAACATTTCTGTAAAAACATTTTCTGTACGATGTAAGTTATGTCGAAAATTCCATAATATTGTAAACTACAGGATTATTATAAATTTGTGTACGAAAGATATCTTCGGGATTAGAGATTACAGTTTGGGATTACAGTACTGGTTTATTAAGTACTAGCTGGAAAGCCCGTCCACGGACGGGTAGCTAGACGCTGCTGGTGGGTCTCTATTTTAATGATCTAAATAAAAACAACATTGTTTCCTAATATTGTCAATTTTAATTGTTCATCCTCGCGTTGAAACGTTAATTTTAATTTTTTTAGTTTGTTAATTAAGAAACAATTATTGTAGTAAATAAAATCTTAAGCACTGCCTACTGCGTTAGTACTTCCTTGTACACAATATTTTTCGTGTACACTGCCTGTGAACCTTCAATCAATTTCCCTTGTTCTTTTCCATCAACTATTTTTATCTTCAGATCTTCAGATCTCCGTACTCTTGACATTGCTACGATGACCGTGGATAAACATCACGGTTGATCGTCATGGAACAGGCAAGTTTAATTGGAAACTGTCGCCGTCTTAAAACAAATGTCAAGTCTGTACTTGTTGGGACTAAATCTATGCGGGGAATAAAAACAGCTTCCTTTTTAGCAGTTCCTGTCAAGACTTCAGCGACGATTAGATTGGGCTTTAACGATTGAACAGTTAAGCGCGTCCCATTACAAAGACCACGTTTAGTATTCAAATTCCTGAGCAACATAATCACACTTCCAACCTTCAAGTGCATTCTGTGTACTGGCATCCCTGAGGGCGTTTGTTTATTCAAGAATTCCATCGGATAGTTTTCCCTATCGTTATCATCACTGTCGTCAATGGAATCACTACTTGGATAAGTTAAAATGCTGCCGTCTAAAAGGTCCAAAACTTGCTCGTTTATAGCGTCAACGTCAGTATTTTTTGGGCAAAGTATTGCCATTTTGGAATATTTTTTTACATCAGCAGCATTAAAGCTTTCTCCAAAAATTTCTTGGATAAGGGAAGTTTCGCATATACAATTATGCGGAATCTCAATTATCCCTTCAGACAGACCTTTGTCATTTGTAAGCTCCCCGTTGCCCAAGTTTATCAGCCAATCACTGAATGCGGAATCAACGGACCGGACATTTTGACTTAATTTCAATACTATAAATTTACTCCACATATCATTAAATTTAATGCTTGAATGAATAATTGCTGACCTCATTTCATGAGGTACGACAGGAAGAGTTTGTCTGAAATCACCACCAAGAATTAAAACTTTACCGCCAAAAGCTTTAGTGTTTTATATCAACGCATCAACGTATCAATGTATCAACGTATCAACGTATCAACGTATCAACGGATCAACGTATCATCGGATCAACGGATTAAATGTGTATATAGGTTGTCGTCGATAATACAAACGGTATATTAAATCTTCAAGCTTATCAACGGATCAACGTATCAACATATCAACGTATCAACGGATCAACGTATCAACGGATCAACTTATCAAGTTGTTTTTGATTTGAACGACAATGGATCAGTAAGTCCCTTTCGAGAGGAGGTTCGCCGTCGGCATTTTGAAAAATGACCGCTACTTCATTTCTTGTTGGAGCATTGTATCGTCTAATATCGGATTTACGGTCTTGGATAATTGCCATGGTAACTGTTGCTGGCTCAACGCCATGTAGAGCGGCGTCCTTGATGCTTTCTTGTTCCACTTCATAAAGCATTTTGCATGCGGCAGAAAAAGGATTATTCTGAGACATGAAAGTGCTTAACTCACGCATCTGACTTGGATCGCACCGATCGTTTCCCTTAATTGTCATCCTTTGATCAGCAGCCTCATCCGGGTCCAATATATTGCCGTGTTTAGCTACTGAATATTGCTATTTTTATAGCGGGGAATTTATACAACGGCTCTTTTTATTTATGCTCCGGACTAGCTTGCATGAAACTCTTATATTTGTTTGGGTCGACGATTGGGTCCATCAATTGTGATTAAATGCTCATGAAAGCTACCTTAATTTTGTAACCTTGCATAAAAGAAAATAACAAACTTATTGAAGCTCACACCTGCGTAATCTCGTCCTCACTGCTATTGAATTTAAATCAAACCAAACGCAATTATTGCAAAACGAAATATTTTCATTTATTAAACAAATATAAGCATTTAGAAAAAAAACAAAAGATTCGTTTTCATCAATTAGGAAAAAATCAAATTTACAAAAGAATCAAATACAAGTTTATAATCCCCCAACATTTAACTCACGCGCGAACTTGGTTATTTTTATAACAGTTATTAAAAATTTTCGATAAGTTTTTGCTTACCACAGTTTATAAGTCGTGCACCATTTATGTGTAGGAATACGTAGCGGATAATCAGCGTGGCGTTGACGATGTGATCGGATCCAGTTTTCATGCTATGTAGATCCTTGACAGGATTGATAATGAATTGAATTTTCCTCTTCTCTTACGATAAACACCCAGGCAAGTCCATAGAATGCTAATCTTCAATAACTTTCCATCAAATAGAAAAACCATAACCATAAAAATCAACTTAACCATAAATTTTATTCGCAGTCTCCAAAATTGAAATATCGTTAAAAAAAATACTCTCCAAAACTTTTATCATTCTTATCAATCACCAATTAATTTTTAACTTAATAAGTAAACTACTAAAGACAATTTCCAAAATTCCAACTCTTTCAAAAAATTCCGTCCTAACAACTTCAAGGACGTACCGAGACTTCTTATCATTTTTCAATCCCACCAAATTGTCTATCTATCCGCTTTGTGTTGCGCTAGCCTATCCATTCGGCCATACCGCGCACTTATTCGTTTTAACGCACAATTTATTATAATTATTATTAATTTTACATACCTGCACTTTTACAAATAACATAATTTTACTTAATTTCTTCCCAAAGTTATCATAAAATTGAACAAATAAACCCTCTTTTACTTTTTCTTTTATAACAATCTTTTTAAATATTCGCGTATACAAAAATTACGCCTGTTATGCTTCAGATAAAGTGACGCAAGCAGTTTATTTAGAGGTATCAAGAAGATTCAGGTGTCAGTTATATGTCATAATGGTCCTTTAATTTAATATTTTAATCATGAGCATTATACCAGAATCGATGTATTCCTTAACCGAGGCCCAATTTTCTACAACATCGCAATATATAGTTGAGCAAACTTGCGTTGGTTTCCATCTGCCGGGTGCAAAGCTCCTGCTCGATGGTAAATTTGTCCGTTTATTCGGAAACAATAGGGTCCGTATCCAGGAGGCGGAATAATGTTAGCTCCCATTGACGCAAACGCTAAAGCACTATTTATCGATCTAATATTGTCTTTGAAATTTTTCGAATATTGATGCAGTCCTTTCAATAACTGTTCAATAACAGGGGCTGATCTTATAGCTTCTAAGGTGACTTTGCCTTTCTGACAGCATGTCGTAAAAAGTTTGTCAGACGGCCGCTCTGCTGAAAAATGCTTTGCACTGCAAAATTCGCAAATATTGTCCATAAAACCACAGTTATGAACGTCGACATTTGGTTCTACAACGTTACCTACTTCAAGAACAGCTGCGTTTTTACTTCGTGGATTTTGTCGGCGAATTGCATGACTACGTGAACGATGTAATATTTGCGAAGGGGTCATGTTGGCAATTTGATTTCGTTCGCGATGTTGAGCAATTTGTTCTGACGTCATGTTGGCAATTTGATTTCTTTCGCGATGTTGAGTAATTTGTTCTGACGTCATATTGGCAATCTGCTTACGTTTGCGATTTTGTTCAATTTGCCCAGGAGTCATATTTTCCACACGATTACGATTCCGACAACATTCTTTTTGGACATCACTCATATTTTTACGACGGGTTTTTTCTCGCTCCGCCTTCCGTCGTTTTACTGTTTCCTGCTGGGCGGCTACTTCCTCATCAGATTTTCTTTTAACACATTTTCGAGCAGCAGTAGGAACATGTGGGGAACAAAGAGTAACTACTTGAATATCCTCCATTTCGACATTTTCGCTTTAGAAGTTTCTGAAGTTGTGAAGTTATTTTCAATGAAGGTAACTCTCACACCACGTACCTATATAGCGCACAGTGATACGTTGATACGTTGATCCGTTGATACGTTGATTCGTTGATACGTTGATCCGCTGATACGTTGATACGTTGATACTTTGATACGTTGATACTTTGATACGTTGATACATTGATACGTTGATCCGTTGATCCGAACCAAAAAAATGACACGCTGGAGCAGCGAGCTGGCATTTTATATATTAGGATTACATTTGGTATTACGAATGTTTATTTACCCGATGAACAATAATGGGTCGTTTACACGGTGCAAGTTGATAAGTTGATCACTTAATGGTTAAGTTAATTTTAAGTTAAAATTAAGTGACTGTCCGTTTACACGCATTTAAGTTGTTAAGTGGTAAGTAGCAGTGTACAAGATGGACATTCAACTGGCACATCATGAATTAAATTGTATTGTTCAAGTTTTACTAGAAGAAATTTTGGAGGAAATTAAAAGTTAAGTTAATTTAGAGATTAATAAGCCAAAACGTCTCTGGAAAAGAAAGTGGATAAGTAGAAGAAATGAACTTGGTGCAAGTACATGTCTATTTAAAGAATTATATACAAGAATATTATAATGCATTACGTATGGTCGGAGTCATATTTCAATTTATTACTTATTAGTAAAATTGCACCTATGAAAGATTTTAGTGCATTGTCAAGAATGGGGAACCACCTGACATTTGGTTTATAAATTTCGTCAAAACCTGCGCCCGATTTATTAGATTGTCTAATTTTTTAAATTTCTTGTGAATAAGTGGATCGGATACTTTTTATTTGTTTATTCACTTCCTTTACACCAAAGTCATTCATGTTCATATTTTCTACAATTTCAGCCACAGCACTTTGTCTTGTACAGCGCTTGACCACGCCTATTAGAAGATGCGCGCGGTTCTTTACTAAACCGAAAAATAGAGTATATTCTATTCTACTTTTAACTTATTCACTTAATGACCCACTTGATACTTACAACTTGATGAAGTGTTCACACGCAAATTTAAGTTGTCGATTAAGTTAAATTTAACTAAATCACTTATCAACTTGCACCGTGTAAACGACCCATAACAACAAAATAATTATCAAGAATTATTTGAAGTTCAGTGAAGTTTTGTTTTAATGACGTGCTAGTGTTTAATGTTACATAACAACTACCACGACAGCTGACTTCAGGACACATCAATTTAAACATTAAAAGTGGTCTGGAACATTTAAAATACAGGGCGTAGAGTGATTGTTTACGGACAATTGTAATACTAACCTTTTTTGAATTAAATAACAAAGAATTTTTTATAATTTTGACGAAACCAAAAACATTAAAATTTAAAATTTTACACGTTAATGGAATAACGAAAAGCTTTAATGGTAACCGACCACTAAGCAGAAGAAAGAATAAGGAAGAAACTTCGATTTGTTTGATTTTTGTAAACATTTTGTACAGGCTACGGTCTGAATTAATTTGTAAACATTTATTTGTCTATTTTCTGGTACCAGGTAGTACAAGTTATTTGATTTAATAGAAACTTATTCTAACTTAATTATATCTTTTATTTAATTCAAAATAGCAAGTTGTCTTTCAGAGTTTGACGATTAGTAATTAGTCAGCCAAGTATTCTTTAGCAGAACATGAACGATTAAAACAACCTCAGAATTCGCTACTGTCAAGGGTCTTTCCGGTATGAGCTAGCCAGGTAACAAATTAATGCCCGTTTTCACCAACTTTTCCTTAAGAATTACCTACCAAGGAATTCTTAGCGCTAAGTATTCCATAAAAAAATACTTAGGAAAATTTGCATTTCACCAACATAACAGTGAGAGAATTGGTAAAATTTGAATAATATTTTGTGGAATAGAATAAAACACTACTATTTTTATTTAGGTTAGGGATTTCTTCACGCTCTTAAGGAACTCTTAGCACTTGGTGCAACGGTGGATCTGGTCAAAGATTATGGAGGGGGTAAATACATGTTTTATAATAAAATTAAGGTAAATTTTTAAAATTTGTTGGTTAAATTGAAGATTCATGGGGGGGGGTAGTTACCCCCATTACCCCCCCCCTCCGTAGATCCGCCGTTGACTTGGTGAAAACCAAATGTGTCATAAGAGTTTCTTAACTCCAAGTTAGGGAACTCTTAATGTTAGGAATTTGTTGGTGAAAACAGGCATAAGTGTACTGGATATTAAACATTGCTAAAGATCAGTATAATATACACATATTATGACTTATTTATTGATATTTATAACCCACTACGCATGCGCAACTTTTATATTATCGCACACGAACAAAGTTTCGTCTGGGTACCCCCAGACGTTGTAGTTAGAATGGTTTTCATGCGAAAGTATTCGTAGACGATTGCTCGAGAATACAAAATTTCGTTCGTATGCGAAAGTGGCGTACACGAATAATTTCATGCGAAAAGTATTTTTGACGAACATTTCGAAGGGTTCGAGAATACAAATCCTTCATTCGTATGAGAAAGTGACGAAGTTTCGTATGCGAATCAATTCTATTGAGTTCGAGAATAGGCCCCCATAAGGGCAACGTACAATTTGAACAGAAAAAGTTGAATAAATTATTATTTATTAAATTATTAGTGAACATCACAACTTTTATAACATATTTATATGTACTGCCATGAGATGCCCAAGGTATCGACACGTCAATAGCTATTCTAATAATTGTTATTGTAAATTGAATTCTTTTAATGAAAATTAATATTTTTTTGTTTGATTCTTCCACAGCTAGCTCTTTAATTTTACTATCTCGCATGAAACCGCTTTTCTTCAGTTTGCCGGTTCAACGGTATTTTGGCTACATGTTCAATCTTACCCTGTGAATAAATTGCTTTTGGAATTTAAAAATCCCCGAATGATAAACGTTTATAATGACAAAGTTTTTATTTTGTTTATCAATTTGTCTACTTAAATTTTCAATTCTTAACAAAACTTAATCTATGAACTCTTAAAATTACCCTCTTTATATCCCAACTCGTTTGTAACCCCAAATCGCTTTTTAACTTTTATGCTAAACGCGCGAACACGCGTCACTTCATACAAATAGTTATACAGTGTTCTTACTCTTACTTAGATAGCGTTCACGCCTCCTAGCGTTAATTTCCCATTCAAGCCAATTCCTTCGTGCTTATTCATGATACCAACAAAACCTTTTTAAATTGATTCCATTTTCGTTCATCAAGGTTTCACTTAATTTGTCTTCCAGGCCAGCTTTTTCAACTTTCTTTGGGTAAGTGCTCGTGATTATATATATTTGCACCCATTTATTTTCCATACACCTGGTTAATTATGTTTATTTTCAGCTCTCCAATTTTGGTTTCGACTATCTTCTGACTGCCTTATTTACCTCCTGTTGCTAAGGTTATTTTTCAAAAATCTCTCCCGCCCCAACTTGATTTTTGTGAGATTTGTCTGTAATGTTCGCACTTTTGATAAACTTCCTATTATTAATTATTAATGTTATTAAATTTTACAAACAATTTCTTAATATCTAACATTTTTATAAAATTAAATTTGTGAACATTCTTAATTTTTGTTATCATTCTTGGACCTTTAGGGGAATGTCGGGAGGTTTGGGTCCACGGAGGTTTGGGTCAATGCCAAAATTATTTTCCCAAAGCGTTCAACGCACGCATAACCAAAGAATCGCATAACTACCTTCACCAAGGTACCATAAGGTATCGATACTTATTTCCATTGACATCGCGGCGTAAATATAAATGTTAAATGTTTTATCAAAGAAACCGTCTTTTTGACCAGGTAAGTGATTGTTTTATTTATCTATTTTAATTATGTCAGTTATTTTTTATGCCTTTTGAAATACCTCTAAAACGACTGTTACATTGGAATGATTAGTTATTAAGCTTAATATGACCATTATTCAACATAACCCAACTGCTCTACATGCGGGAAATCCAACCATATTTTTGTGTTTTGGAACCAGTGGGAGGAATGGGTCAGAAAAGTGCGGGATGTTTGAATCATGACCCAAACCTCCCATGGCGTGCGGGAGAATTAAGTCATACATAAATACTGAAATATATTAATCTAAATTTAGTTATGTGATGTTATTTATAAGCTTTCTTCTTGAATCCAGATTACGATGCCACGGATATACACGAGAAAGACAGGGAGAGTGCGAAAAAGTAATGAAGAAGTTAAATATGCTGTCAACCGCGTTTTAGCAGATGGGTTGAAAATTAGGCAAGTGGCTGATGATTTGGGTTTTAGTTTCTCGTCATTACAGCGACATGTAGAAAAGGCTAAACGTCTTCCTGAAGGACGACAGAATTATGAATATCAAGCTAATGCTTATCTAGACAAGTTTTTGATAAAGAACGCGAAAAACTTCTTTGCGAATATTTAAAAACTTGTAGTAAAATGCGCTATGGTTTAGATACTAAGCAAACCAAAGAGTTTGCATACGAATTTGCTAAACAATTAGAGATAACTTATCCACCAGAGTGGGATAAAC
Organism: Podabrus alpinus; assembly: GCA_932274525.1. NCBI lineage: Eukaryota > Metazoa > Arthropoda > Insecta > Coleoptera > Cantharidae > Podabrus > Podabrus alpinus. Next base: position 35,053,755 of record OW026452.1, read on the forward strand.
ACAAGTCAGCGGGACGAGATTGGTTGTTAGGATTTATGGAAAGAAATAAATCGTTATCTTTGAGGCAACCGGAAGCCACTAGTTTGGGAAGATCAACTAGCTTCAACCAACACAATGTTGGCAAGTTTTTCGAAAACTTAACGTATATATTGAGAAAGCATGAATTCTCAGTTCAAAACATTTTTAATCTTGACGAAACTGGCTGCACCACTGTACATAAGCCCCCAAGAGTAATAGCCATGAAAGGGCAAAAACAAATTGGCGCAGGTGACAAGCGCAGAACGAGGAAAATTAATTACTGTTTGCTGCTTTGTTAATGCTGCAGGAAACACTCTGCCCCCTGCTATAATTTATCCTTTGAAGAAATTCAAAGATCATATGATTATGAACGCCCCCGAGAACACTTTGGGTTTGGCAAACCCAAGTGGATGGATGACCAAATAAAATTTTGTTCTAGTAATGAAACATTTTATAAAATACTCTGGAGCTACAAAAGAAAACCCGTGCTTGTTGCTGTTAGACAACCACGAAAGCCACGTGAACATTGATGTCGTTACTCTGGCAAAAGCAAATGGTGTGCATTTGCTGACGTTTCCGCCACATTGCAGCCATCGACTTCAACCCTTGGACGTGTCTGTATACGCACCGTTTAAGGCATATTACAATGCTGCAGCCTCTTACTGGATGACTTCTAATCCTGGAAAAATGTTAACAATTTATCATCTACTTTTGTAGTCACAAATTTGACATATGCAGAGTTTTGTAAATTTTACAAAAATTATATTTTATATCCAGTTGGGATTCCTCAATTGCAGTGTCTTCTTTAATATCTACCGAACGATATTGCAAGTCTTCTAATTTGACATGGACGGTTTCCTTCTCTTCAATTTTAATTTCACCAAGTGGTAAAATTTTCATAGATTTTTTAGCCCAAAACTTCACAAGTCGAATTGGTATTTTATGAGGTTATGTATGGTGAGTTGACAATTTCGTGTACAAAAGCACAAATATGGATTTGATGAAGGAAATCCACAGAAAGTATTCAGTATGAATTTGGATCAAACAAACACTAATCACAGAATTTAATACTTTATTGCTAACCGGTTTCGTGTTTTACACACATCCTCAGAGCAATACGTCAATTAAATAGTTATAGTTACAATCATAAAATACTTGTTCGCATACATCCGTAGTCCCATTACATTCCAAAGCATGACAATGCACAAAATAAGTTCTCATAAAATCTTTCCAGAAAGATCTTCAAAATGCTTAAAAGTATTCAGAAAAACCATTAAATTCAAAATTGAAAAATAAGTTAATCGAATGTAATTAAAAATTAAATAATTAAAATTATTAAATAATTAAAATTAATTAAAAATTGTTAAGACACAATCCAAATTAAAAGTGAAATTGAATAGCAATTCAATTCAATTTCACTTTTTTGTAGTTATAGGGGAGAAATATTAACACTTGGTGCGCTGTAAGCAACATCATCTTGACGTCACGCTGATGCACGCTAATGACATAACCTCGCTTGACCTCGCTCAGAAATACTTTGATTTGGTTTTGAACGATAATAATACATTACAACTAAGTAATAAATAAATAATTTAATAAAAAATAATAAATTTAACGTGTTTTAATTAATTTTTAAAATAATTTTAATTAATTAAGACGTCAAATATTTAGTTGATATTACAGCCACCAGGGTGCGTACAATTAATATTTTTCCCCTATACAGTTATAAGTAATTATAAAAACTTAATATATTGCAATGTGCCGTTCCTCAAAGACGGGGCCACATGCACTTTCTTTAAAATTTTAAAGTGAACTTTGAAATATTTTATTTTATTATTAATCACTCGTGCTAGCTCAGTTTTAATGTCTTTAATTTGCATGAAATCTCTTAATCGCAGTAGTAAGTTCCTCGAGGGTTGGCTCTTTACTTATTCTGAAAGGTAAATTAGGAGGAGAAAAATTCATTCCTCAATGATACGCAAAAAGATGTTGAAAAATATAAACAATTTATTTTTTAACGATAACATAATCAAATGAAAAACCCAAACTTATACTAAAAATTGCAGTTTAACATGAAACAAGTAATTAAACTAAATCTACGCAAATTAATGTTTTTATTTTCCCGTTTACGAGATGTTGTTCATATCTTTTAATTTTAAACCGTCCAATCTTACCGCGTAAAAGTTAATCAAGTTTATTCTTACCGACCACAGATGTCGATGCACTTTCTTTCGTTTTCTTCACAATATCACGACTGCAACGCCTGTTGAATCGTGCTTTTTCTTATTAGCAACACGTGTTTGTGCTCCAGAAATTTCTTTATTGGAATATTGGCTCCAATCACTTACACTCACTTTATTTCTTATTTCAAGGTAAGTACCTGCCTTCACCTTTATCAAATTAATTTTCCAAAACTGCATACAAATTTTTGTAACCTACTAAAAACTTCTTTCTGGTTTTAGGTTACACACATTGATTTGGATTTTTATCCAATTTTCACTGATTTTGGACGAGAGTACAAGAACACCTCCGTCCTTCTACGCACTCGCGTAATTCTTTCTTTATTATTTTTTTATTAATTTCGTTTCCCTGGTTTTTTGTGATTTTGGATTTTTATCACACTTGATGATTTAATTTTCAAACGTAAGTAACTTGCTATCTTGATAACGTTCATTTTATAATCAAATGTCATTAAATTAATTTCACTCTTTTTCAGCGTTGTCATAACAATCCATCGTCTGGTCCGGCTACACGTAAAATCGTTTGTCTCGGATGGCGAATAGTTGCATTAGTCTTTTCGTTCAACTCCATGTCAATCACCACTACGTAATAATACTGTTTATTTATTATTGCACTTCTTAATTTTAACCTACTTTTTACAAATCTAACTTAATTATACGTTAAACAAAATTTTCTGTGAATATAAAATTTAATTTGTAATTCATAATTTTTGTGTTCGTATCATTGATGAATGAATCCTGCCTCTCACCTATTTTGTAATATACTGACTTTATCAGAGCTTTCAAATTACCTGTTGGAATTTTTGTTTGTTGTCAAGAAACCTCATGCAATTCGTGATTTTAAAAGTGCTTATTTAATTTCAAATTATTGGTATTTTAAACCACCACAATATATTATAAATAAATTGAATAGTTATTAATAAAAAGTATTTATTGAAAGTGGATGGGTTATGAAGGTGGGAAAATTATTAAAAGTGGAAATAAACTTCATTTTTGCCCCAGCATCACAGAAATATGTCTATGGTTACTACTCCATATGAGATTTTAAATGCTTTTGCAATTGCGATTTTCGGGCACATTTATAGGCACAACTTCCACAACTGAACGGTTTCTTGCCGGTATGAGTTCTTAAATGTCTTTGTAAGTGTGATTTCTGTGCACAAGTATACTCACAAACATAACAACTAAATGGTTTCTCGCCGGTATGAGTTCTTAAATGTCTTCGTAATTGTGGTTTCTGTGCACAAGTATACTCACATATATTACAACGAAATGGTTTCTCGCCGGTATGAGTTCTTAAATGTGATTGTAAGTGTGATTTCCGTGCACAAGTGTACTCACATTTGTGACAACTAAATGGTTTCTCGCCGGTATGAGTTTTTAAATGTCTTTGTAAGTCTGATTTCTGTGCACAAGTATACTCACAAATACCACAACTAAATGGTTTATCGCCGGTATGAGTTCTTAAATGATTTTGTAAGGTTGATTTCCGTGCACAATTATACTCACAAATTTCACAACTAAACGGTTTTTCGCCTGTATGAGTTTTTAAATGATTTTGTAAGGTTGATTTCTGTACACAAGTATACTCACAAATTTCACAACTAAATGGTTTATCGCCGGTATGTTTTCTTAAATGTATTCGTAAGTTTGATTTCTGTGCACAAGTAAACTCACAAATATTACAACGAAATGGTTTTTCGCCTGTATGAGTTCTTAAATGTATTCGTAAGTTTGATTTCTGTGCACAAGTAAACTCACAAATATTACAACGAAATGGTTTCTCGCCGGTATGAGTTCTTAAATGTCTTGGTAAGTCTGATTTCGATGCACAAGTATACTCACAAATATCACAACTAAATGCCTTCTCGCCGGTATGAGTTCTTAAATGCATTTCAAACTTTGATTTGTAGGCAAATTTTGAGTTACAAATATTGCATATAAATGATTTCTTGTCCTTTTTTTTATGCGCCCTTAAATGACGTATTAAAGTTTGTTTAAGAGCAAATTTATAACCACAAATTGCACACTCGAAAAAATTTGAACAACTCAGCGTTAATTGAGTAGTGTCGGTGTCTTCTTTAATATCAATGGAATGATGCAAATCTTCTAAATTAAATTTCACATCTTCCACCTCTTCTCTTTTAATTTCGTAATTGCTAATTGAATTATTAGGAGTGTCCAGAAATCTACCTGCGTTTTCTACAATTTGTGATTCTTCCGAAGGTAGTACTTGAGCTACAAGTAAATCGGTAACTGGTTCCATTTGGAGGTTGCAGCACTGTAACTGTACAGGTACAAAATCACTTTTCTTAATTAAAGGCGTTGATTATATTGATTATATGTTATCGATTTAGAAAACTACTGCTATGGTTGACAAAATGGTGACATTGGTGCGTCAGAGGCGATTGCGTGTAAGATTTTAGCGCCATCTAATAGAACTAAAAAGCGATTTTCTAACATTGTTTACGTCAATGCTTACGTTCGACATATTGGTGGCGGCAAATTTGAAATTGGAAAGTGAATAACTTCTTGTATTTTAAAATTTGCAATTAATGTTTACTAATTTATTTACGACCGAATTCATAGACAAAGGGTTACTTACACTTACAACTTTACTTGACATATTAACCCCTTTCTACTTGAGCAACTGTATTTTATCAATGCATTATATCTTATTTTGTTTACTAAGTTTCTGAATTTCCAAGTGTTTTCACCCGAAAATGCGTATACATATGCAATATAAATTTGACGCTTAAGTACGTACTTATACTTAAGTAAAGACTGTGAATTTAAGCGTTAGTTAGTTAACGTAAATTTTTCGTCTATGATTTCACAGTATTACAAAATATTATTTAAAAAATTGGTAAATATGAACCACGTACAACAATAGGTAATGTTGAATTCAATTATTTGAAAATTTTGCTCCATGTATCAAACGGTAGAAGAAATTTCTCGCAGGTATCGCTCAATTCGTTAAATGACTTTGATACGACGCGATTGGTAATTCTCCGTACATATGGCTCTGTACTATGTTGAACGCAAGCATTACGCATTCCACATCACGCGACATTTTTCGAATTTAAAATGGACGCCTGTTGGCAATGTCAAACATTGTATGTATTTAGAAGTGTTTTTTCGTATTATTTAAGTTACTTTCACTAATTTATTTCATTAAAAACAAAATTTTGCCAAAATAAGACAAATATTTTCGCCAAAAATGTAAACAAACAGTTGACGTTTAACCCTACTGTCAATAACTAGAATTTTCCACGTGTTTCTATGACCGGGGTACCCGGGAACCCAAGTAGGTAAAATCCGTTCTTTGTACTTTTTTGCCTGTACTTTATGTTAGCCTGTACTATTATATTATTTCCTCGGGGGAGCCTGTGACCCCTAGAGGACGCGTCACCAGGTGGCGGATAGGGGAAAGCCCCTCAGATATGAGAGGTAGGAGGGAAATTAAATACCTCCCGCGAACCAACAGGCAACATAGTAGCGTCTGACTCAGAGTGAGCGGCTACAAACAGCGTCGGTTCTCCATGTTAGGAGCGGCTGAATTTGATCCTGGTAGAAGGTCAAAACTACACTCACCAACCCGCCTTGCCAGCTTGGTGAGTTATGGCCATAGAGGTATATATTAAAACTACTGGAGGCACCACTAAATGCAACAAAACGGTCCGAAGTAAGTTTACGCATCCCCCACTCCTTAAAGGATTCGGTTCCAATCTTGTAGTGCATAATCATAGGATAAATGATGTTTAAACGTTTAAATAAATGAATTATAAGTAATTAGGATTTGATAAATGATTAAAATAATTTTAGTTTTAATGTGGTTTTAATAAATGTGGTTTTTAATTAAAACTACACATATTATTTTTAAAAAAATATATAATTATTTTCTTATAAACACAAAAATAGAATTACAAAATAAAAAATACATAGCAAATAAATTATAAAACACTGAAAAAGAAGCAATTATACATTTTTGAATAAAATTAGTTTTGTAAGTTTACTTCTCTTTATAAATTCTCTTTATAAATTGTCAGCCTTTTCCTGTAAGTATGTAATCTTAAATTAAAAAATAATTTAAAAATTAAATTTGTTATAACTCCCATTCATGAGGAATGCCACTGTCACATATCGGATGGGCATATAATTCCAAACGGATTTTTGTCAAATAATTTTCTCTTTACATCATTAATTAAAATAGTGCGCAAGTTATTGTTTATCAATCCATCTTTTTTTATTACTAAATAATTAAACGAACTTTCACATGATTTAATTATTTTAAAAGTTTCATCTGAAACTAATTTTACTAGTTTCCCTCTGCTTACATATTTTGTAAAAGAACAAAAGCCATCGTCACGACTATAATTTAGATGATCTGTGTTTGATTTACATTTTAACCATTACAAATTAAGAAATAGTTAAATTCACAAAAACACACCACTCTTTAACTAAAATTGATAAAATTTAAAAAACTACTGCTGTCATTGCTATCTTTACCACGTTATTATAGAATGTCAAGTCGAGTTTATACCTTTAAGGAGTGGGGGAACGCCAGTAAAATCGGACCGTTTTTTCTTTATAGGGATTATATGCAGTGGTGCCTCCAGTAGTTCTAATATATACCTCTATGGTTATGGCTAACAACCAGTGTGGCCAGATTTCTCGAAGCCGGGTCGCCAACCTGTTCGTCATTTATCGCCCAAAATCGCAACTTTCATTTATAACCTCACAAATAGATACCGCGCGCAAAAAAACTCGTTTATATTTTTTTTCGAAATTTTTATTAAAAGTTTGCCAAAGCTAGCACGTCATCAATGCAATTATCATTAGAAGAATCTTCATCATTATTTTTTAATGAATGTGTATTATACATTACATTCGAATTGAACCTGGAAAACATTTCTGCTGTTGGCTCGAAAGTTTTGCAGCAAATTTTATGAACAAAAAAGTGATAGCGAATTGTCATTATTGAATTTAACAAATCCAAAGCCATTTGGTTCCTTATTTTACATTTAACTAAATTCATTATAGAAAATGTTCGCTCTACCACTGCATTCGAGGATGGCAGGCTTAAAAGAGAAAATGCCGATAGGGAAAGATCTTTGAAAGAATAGAAAATCTTTTTTTAGTTCTAATAGATGGCGCTATACACTTACACGCAATCAATCGCCTCTGACTCATCTAACGTCGCCATTTTATAATTTTGTATAGTAGTGATTTGTCACCTGTAGCAGTAGTTTTCTAAATCGATAACATATAATCAACGCCTTCATTTAAGAAAAGTGATTTTGTACCTGTACAGTTACAGTGCTGCATCCTCCAAATGGAACCAATTACCGATTTACTTGCAGCTCAAGTGCTACCTTCGGAAGAATCACAAATTGTAGAAAATGCGGATATATTTTTGGAAACTCCAAATAATTCAATTAGCAATTACGAAATTAAAAGAGAAGAGGTGGAAGATGTGAAATTTAATTTAGAAGATTTGCATCATTCCATTGATATTAAAGAAGATACCGACACTACAGATTTAACGCTGAGTTGTTCAAATTTTTTCGAGTGTGCAATTTGTGGTTATAAACTTGCTCTTAAACAAACTTTAATACGTCATTTAAGAGCTCATAAGGTCAGGAAACCATTAGTATGTAATATTTGTAACCTTAAATGTGCAAGTAAATCACTCTTACAAAGACATTTAAGAACTCATACCGGCGAGAAACCATTTCGTTGCGATATTTGTGAGTATACTTCTGCATGGAAATCAGCCTTACAAAGTCATTTAAGAACCCATACCGGCGAAAAACCATTTCGTTGTGATAATTGTGAGTATACTTGTGCAACGGCATCAAGTTTAACAATCCATTTAAGAACTCATTCCGGCGAAAAACCCTTTCGTTGTGATATTTGTGAGTATACTTGTACAACGAAATCAAGTTTAACAACCCATTTAAGAACTCATACCGGCGAAAAACCGTTTAGTTGTGAAATTTGTGAGCATACTTGTGCACGAAAAGAACACTTACAAAAACATTTAAGAACTCATACCGGCGAAAAACCGTTTAGTTGTGAAATTTGTGGGTATACTTGTGCACGGAAATCACAATTACAATCACATTTAAGAACTCATACCGGCGAAAAACCGTTTAGTTGTGATATTTGTGAGTATACTGGTGCACGGAAATCACACTTACAATCACATTTAAGAACTCATACCGGTGAAAAACCATTTAGGTGTGAGATTTGTGAGTATACTTGTGCACAGAAAGCACAATTACAACGACATAAAGGAACTCATACAGGCCAGAAACCATTTCGTTGTGATATTTGTGAGTATACTTGTGCAACGGCATCAAGATTAACAATCCATTTAAGAACTCATTCCGGCGAAAAACCCTTTCGATGTGATATTTGTGAGTATACTTGTACAACGAAATCAAGTTTAACAACCCATTTAAGAACTCATACCGGCGAAAAACCGTTTAGTTGTGATATTTGTGAGTATACTTGTGCACAGAAAGCACACTTACAACGACATATAAGAACTCATACCGGCGAAAAACCATTTCGTTGTGATATTTGTGAGTATACTTGTACAACGAAATCAAGTTTAACAATCCATTTAAGAACTCATACCGGCGAGTAGATATAAATTGTGAGTGACATTGAACCTCCCACTCCAATTTCTCGAGGTCAAGGTAACTCCGCCCCTTTCTCGAGGTCAAGGTAACTGCCCCTTTTTCAAGGTCAAGGTAATTCCGCCTCTTTCTCGAGGTCATAAGGTGTATAATTAATATAAATTACATCTCATGTACAGTTATCATTTTTTTAAGATGCATTAAACTACAATATTTTACTATAAAATCGTGACACACATATACTATCTATACATAATTATCATTTTTAAACGTGTTAAATCATGTCGTGCATGTTATGCAGATCATATAACTCGTACAAAATCAATTAATATAATAGCTTCATATTTAAAACCAATTGTTTAAATAAATTTGAGAATAAATACGTGTTTAAATGCACTTGATTAAATGTACTCGAAAATAAATACGTGTTTAAATGCACTTGTAAATAAATACGTGTTTCACAGGCATAATTATGTGAACATAAATAAATTCAATCGAAACTAAAAATGTGAGATTTGTTATTTAATTTTCTATATAAAAAGCTGAGATTTTGTATTGCATTCAGTCACACACCAGTATCGTTCAAGTGCATACAGTTTATTAAATAAAAATGTTTAATTGTGATAATTGCAATAAAACCTATAAATATAAATCTGTTTTAACAAGACATCAGAAAGAATCGTTTTGTTCACAACAAGGTAAATTGTTTTTTAAATTTATAGATATTATATGTTGCGGTGATTCGGATGGGACGTCACTCGGAATTCAAACAGTAAATTTCAAATTTATTAATAATAAAGGTTTATGCATGGAGCTTACTAGTTGAAGTAGGAGGTTTTCTTCTTAAATCAATAACAAAGTCAAAAATAAAAAGAATAATTTAAATCGCAGTCAAGAATGCAGGCATCGGCAAAATAAATTAAAAATGTACACATTAAAAATCCGTAGCAACAAAAATTGTTAAAAGTTATTAAAATAAAATTGTTTAATTATAAGAAATTATAAATTACATGCATAAAATTTGTTAATTAAGTATTTAGAATAATTTGTTAAAATTTAGATATAAAATTTAAAACTTTACGTTGTGCATCGAATTTCACCTTAAACCAAGTGACCGGTCATCCGATAAAACATCTTTGGACAATTCCATCAATAAACTATAATTATGTGTGGAAAATCATTGGTTAACCTAAAAACATTAAAAATTTTAATAAATTTTTGCAATCACAAACGCGTGAGCGGCAGACATATGTTTCAAGCTTTTTTGCTATCATCAGTACCGCATACACATGGAAAAACACTACACTTGTAACTGCAAAATGACACTACGGCAAATCGTTCATTCAGGTAAACAGAAGCACAATTTGCCCACTGCAAAACCGTCTGAACTAAAGCCTACGTGTTCAACAACCAATAGGTAATTAATGTTTAAATTGAATTTAGCGCAGTTCATAATCCTGTTTTGATAATATAATAAATTTTTTTTTTGCAATCACAAACGCGTGAGCGGCAGACATATGTTTCAAGCTTTTTTGCTATCATCAGTACCGCATACACATGGAAAAACACTACACTTGTAACTGCAAAATGACACTACGGCAAATCGTTCATTCAGGTAAACAGAAGCACAATTTGCCCACTGCAAAACCGTCTGAACTAAAGCCTACGTGTTCAACAACCAATAGGTAATTAATGTTTAAATTGAATTTAGCGCAGTTCATAATCCTGCTTTGATAATATAATAAATTTTTGCAATCACAAACGCGTGAGCGGCAGACATATGTTTCAAGCTTTTTTGCTATCATCAGTACCGCATACACATGGAAAAACACTACACTTGTAACTGCAAAATGACACTACGGCAAATCGTTCATTCAGGTAAACAGAAGCACAATTTGCCCACTGCAAAACCGTCTGAACTAAAGCCTACGTGTTCAACAACCAATAGGTAATTAATGTTTAAATTGAATTTAGCGCAGTTCATAATCCTGCTTTGATAATATAATAAATTTTTTTGCAATCACAAACGCGTGAGCGGCAGACATATGTTTCAAGCTTTTTTGCTATCATCAGTACCGCATACACATGGAAAAACATGGAATGTCTGCCGCTCACGCGTTTGTGATTGCAAAAATTCATCGTCACCAGTGGGGCTGATGACGCTTCATGGCAGTATTTCTGAAAATATTACAGTACATTGTAATATCAGTTTTAATGTATTATGTATCAGTTTCAATCTTCAAGAATGGCGAACAGTGAATATGAGGTGACTGGTGAAGAATGAGTGAAGATGAGTCTCAGCGTTTCATTACCCGTTTTGAAACATAATCTTGATACCGCGGTAACTAACTGAATTACTGTTACTGTTGTTCTTCGTTTTCATTGTAAACACATCGCCTACCGAGTGCAAGACTACTATATCTACAATGATCATAGTTTAGTGAAAATTAGGTTTCTTTGTTTTGCGATTTCTTATTATTATTTGCAACTGCAATTTTAAAATGAAAAATTTTACTATTTTGTTTTCGAGATTACGTTCTTTTGCATTGAAGTATCAAGCCTAATGTAGTACATAACTATTAAAACTTCATTTTTGTATTTTTAGCAGATATAGTAGTCTTGCACTAGGTAGGCGACATATGCTAACATTTCAATCATTTCATTACATCCGGTCAACTTGTATTCATCATTTATCGCATTACGTTACGCATTACATGTAGATAGATGTAGACAGACAGACGTACTGGTACAAACTACAAAGTGAGCGTAAAATAAAAATTCAATAAACTTACCTTGCCTGCAACAAAGTATAAAGAGCAACAACTGTTTTCAACACTGTCACTGCTTAACCATGACTGACTGACTGCTGGACTGCTACTGTTGTTCGTCCGCTCCCACCCCATCCCTCGCTTTCCCCGCCACGTCGCCGTCTTCGCCGACAGGGCCGACTCTTAACTCACTACTTTTAATTTAACCTGCACTAATTAATTATTTATGTACTAGCAATTTTGATATTTTGGGGTAGGGCCCCAAGTGGGCCTTAGTTTGAAGTATGTATTTGAAAAATTTTATATTTTCATAAACAATTAACAATTTTTTTTTCTTGAGAAACATGGAATTATTTATTTTTGGGTGGGGCCCCCTTAGTAAAGGGGCCCGGGGCGGACCGCCCCCCCGCCCCCCCCTAGGTTCGCCACTGACCTTTGTTTTTGGCAATTTTGATGTCGAATACTTCAAAGAATTTTAGATTTTTATTTTTTTTGTTTCGGAGCTTGTAATATTGACTTGAAATTAATTTATATTTTAAAGTTACCGCTTGTTTTGTTTAATATAAATTTTAAACGTCCTGTATATTCACAATGTAAGCGACATCTATTGGTTCTGGGTTTCTTAAGGGTAAAATTTTGCAGAGGTACACGTGTCCAGTCGTTTCCGTAAAAACAAGCGTCACTTGGTTTTGAGAGTTTCAATAGAACGTTTGTGCGATTTTCCATTATTTTGAATACAGTTAATTTCAGAGTGTTAAATTTATTCTAGTGTGTTGGCATTTAATTAACAGGTATAATATTTATGCATTATATTTTAATAAGTTATTTTTCTTTACAAATCTGGGCAAGAATAATATGTTTATTCAATTGTTTCGTGGTGTCACGTGTTTTTCATTGTTTTCAAAAATATTAATAGAATCTTAACAGGTGCTTTTAAAAGATGTTACATTATATTTAAATTTGGTTTTCTAAATGCAATTTTAAAGTTTTATTATCAAAGTTAGAAATGCTTCACTTATGTAAAATATTTGTTACAAGGTTATAAAGACCACGTGCATTCTTGGGAGTTGAATGTAAGCGGGAAATCTACCTAAAACCAGGGTGTTAGAATTCAAGGTTAAAACTAGATAGTTGCCACGTGTTGGGTAATTTCATAAAGGGGTACTTTTAGACTGCAAGGTCAGCTTTCCATCGGTAACTTGTTTTATTAATACAAAGTATGCTAACATAATTATATACAGGATGTTTTTAATTTCAAATGAGTTTAGATTTATAAATAAGAGGTTTCATTATTTAAATAGGTAATCTGTTATTAAATTATATATTAATATACAGGGTGTTTGTCAAAGTTATTACAAATTATTTGCAAGTCCAAAGACTTGATTGGAGGAATTCAGTCATAGTTTAAGTTGACACAACAGCTTAAAATGTGATGAAAAATATGTCCGCAAATCTTTCTATCTTGGTAAATAATTGACTTATTTAAAACAATGATTTTGGTTTCATTACATGTACATTTAGCTTCGCCGAATTTGGGTAAAAGATTCTAAACAACCCCTTATTAGCTTGGAAAATAAATTACTCAAGACTAATACTGCTTAAATGCAAACCATAAAGCAAATTACATTGAACTGTTCCCAAAGATTTGTTGTTAATTAAGTTATCATAACTTACAGTGACGCGCATGAATGGATTAACGAGATTCCTTAAAGGAAGACAGGTTACTGAGATTGGGGTTTTAATATTGGTAAATTAGGTATCGTTATTATTCAAATACAGGATGGTTGAACTTGTTTGAATTAGGTAGTAAATTATAATTCAAGGGGGGTTATTTAAAGGTAGATTAATAAAGGTATTTTTTTCCATTAACCGCTAGTGTTAAAACAAAACACATAATAGCTTTACAAAATCTTCAAAGAATGTACTAAGTACATGAAGAAAAGATTATAAACAATCCAAAGGATTGAATCTAAACAAGTAATTTAAAAGTTATCGAAATCATTAAAGCGATTTAAAACAAGTCGACTTTCAGGGTAATTAAATCTACAGATTTATTAGATCACGAGTTAGGTAAATCATTGCTTCAGGTTAAATTCCTCAAACAAGAATATTAACGATAATAAAAGAATTGACATTGCCCAAATTTGGTTGTTTTATTTTGTGTTGGAAGTTAAAGGTTGTCTCTCTTTCGGAGCAATCATTTGTCTTGTTACAGTTGTTTTTGACATTATGTTTTGTACACCGGAAGAAAGAGTTTGGTTACTAGATGGCGATCGTAGGTATTTTCACAACGTGGTGGTCCAGGTTATTTTCCGTGTCGTCGAAGAAGTGTGATTTTAGATTTGAACTTTGTTAGTTCTCAAGAGATGGCGGATTTCTGGAGAGGACGTTGGCGCGAAGTTCAAATTCAAAAGTTGCATCTTACAAGCTTCGTAACTTGATTTCTTTTAATTTGAATTCGCGGAATTTAGGTAATTCGATCACATATTATGTTCCTTTTAATAGAATGTTTTCTTTTTCATTTTTACACTTTTGAATGTCCAATAGTCGGTTCGTTGATAACTATCCATTTTCCATTTTCGACCTTTTGAATTTTGACGTTATTCAATTTATTTCTTGACATTTTTTCTTGGAAATTCGAGTAGTAGCGCTCATTTAGTAAAAGGAATTTTGAATTGGGTAGGATTATTTCATATGTGGAAATTGGTAATGGATATAATTGAAAATAGTCATATTTTTCCTTTTCAACAATTGGAATATCGAGTAGAAATATGATTTAATCTAATTTTGAATAACTTTTAATATTAATAATTTTTTTCAAATAGTAGTAAGATAATTTCTAATTTTGGTTCGAATGGTAATTTATCGTTTATAAGTTTCATTTCTTTTAAAAGGTTCATAGGTGCGATTATTTAATTATGAAAACATTAATTTTTGCAAAACTAATTGCTATTTCCAAATTATTTAACAAGTCATTGATTATTCGAAAGGTAGTTATTAATTCTGAAATTGTTGACATCATAGATTTAAAATGTTGATAGGTTAAAATTTTGATTTCGATTGATTTTATAAATTCTTGTTTGTATTGATCTTTGACAGGGATGTTATGAAATGTAAGGTTTATGAAATTATATTGTTTTCTAAAAGGTGAAATTGATTTGTAAAAAGGTGCATATCAAAAATTTGGATAAACGTCCAAGATGAGAATTTTGATTTATGCATTTCCTAATTTCTCCAATATTTCGGTAATATTGGGTATAGGATATTTGCCATTTATTGTAATTTGGTTCATTTGCTGATGCTAGCATACTAGAAATCTGGAATGAAATTTGGTCTTTTTTAATTCTTTTAAATGAATGATTTCGGATTTGTTATTTACTTTAAATGCTTGCGTCAGTTTGGTAAATGCATCTATAATCGTTAAATATGTTTGTTGGTATAATTGAGCAGGTCCATATGTAAAATTTGAAAAATTTGGAATTATTAAGTTTTTTATATTAATTATTTAAAATCGTGAATTGTGGAATTGCGTAAAAAGAAAAATTGCCGTTTTGTATTTGGGAGGTACTAAAAGTGAGTAACAATCGATAAAATGGTTATTTAATTTTCTTCTTTTCCGATTATTGATTTTTAAATTTAGTTGTGATTTATTTATAAAAAGATGACAATTTCTGAAATGTTTTCTTTTATAATTATTATTCGGTTTTTTATTTGCGTGTTTGGGGTTTCTATTTAGGTTTTGTCTTTTGAAATTTATCACTTTTAAATAAGAATTTAATTAATTCTGATTACTTTAAATTTTGAACTTCTGATTGGATTATTGATTGTTGATTTTTTTAATGGTTATTTAATTTTTTCCTTTTTCGGTTATTGATTTTTAAAATTTGTTGTGATTTATTTATGAATAATTTGAAATTTTTAAAATGTTTTCTTTTATTGTTATTAACCTTCATAAACCCGTGGTCAAAAACTTACATTAAATACCGAGTGGGGTCCAAATGTACCCCAACATTTTTTTGGCTTATTATTATTTTTTTAATGTTATAATTAGGGAATATTAAAAATAAAACTCATTCTGCTTATAAAAAAATATATTTTTACATAAAAAAGTTATCAGCATTGATAAATGAGTAAACGCATTTTTTTTTTGAAGTTCCTAACGTGCATCAACTGCTAGGTTATTAGCACGAACATAATATTACATACATTTTTGAAAAAATAATATGAAATGATTAGAAATAATAAAAACAAAAATAATTATGAAAAAAGAACAAGCATTTTAGCAACAAAACTCTCTATAATTAGTTACAATAAAAAGCAATTTATTCAAAAATTTGTATACCAATTTAGATATATTGCTATGGTTCAAATGGACAGTAAAGAATTTGCTCTTAGGCTGGTATGAAAAACATGAAAGCTCTTTTGAAAAGGAAAGATTTCTCGAGGTTACGAGAACTTACAATAATAATGCTATAAAAATTGTTTGCACATAAAATAAACAGGTCAAAGAATAAAAAGGTACCAGATGAAAACAAATTATTTTCTTTAAAACATGTTCACAATTTTATAAATTGAAATGTTAGATTTAGGAATTTGTTAATATAAAATAAACAATTATTAGTTAAGGAGTGATACACAAATAAATAAAAAGGTATTTTACGTGGTTGATAAAATCGGTCCAGTGAAATGCAACGATAAAACTTCATCCGAGACTTCGTGTATGAACAAGGGTTACGTCACATGCAGAACGGGAGTGTAAAATCGGAACGTAACTAAAACAATCAAAAGTGCTTCAATCAATTTTATAAACATTTAAATAAAGGATAAAATTATCAAAAAGGCGTTTTGAAACTTACCAATAAGAAAATCCAATTCAAATAAAACGAAAAATCAGGATTGCATAAACGGGATAAAAATTTCAGGAATAACCCGGGCAACGAATAATAAAGTGTGCTTCCACAAGATCGCCAAAACGGGGAACACGTATGATTTCGTGCTCCGTTAAAGAAAGTAATTAATTGATCACAAGATCAATACGACTTGTGGAGATCTGAAAATAAAGAGTAACAAAAAACGTGTGTGTAAGAAAAAGTGCAAATTGCAAGAAAATCAAGTACTTACCTTGATGAATGTTGGAAAAGTTGGATTGATCAACGTATTAGGCTGTTTTGATGAGAAAATTGGATTCCTTGCGAATAATAAAGGAGATCACTTGGAAAATTGAAGGTTGAATTGCAACACGAACAAAAGAAGTAACCACATGTTTAACACTAGGAGGCGTGTAGAAGCCAAGGTGAGCACTCTACATACTAAAGTTATAACTATAAAACGCGGCGCGTAAATTACGAATTTTGAAAAACTATTTCGCGAACGTAAAGTTAACATTGGGGTAATTTTTAAGTTTTTATTGATGAACTTTAGAATAGTCACATTTCATGTTAATAATTAATGCTTTCATATTATTGTTCAAATAAAATTTATTTATTTATCCATTACGTTTCATCTGGTATTATTTTGAATTCGACGACTCTAGTAAGTTTATTCATTAGAATAAAAGTGAAAAGAAAAGGTAAGACGTCGAGGAATCTACTCCTGGCATTAAGAGATTTCATGCAAATTAAAGAGATTAAAACTGAGCTAGCACAAATAATTCAAAAAGATTAAAAATTTTACTTTTAAATTTCAATAAAAGTGCATGTGGCCCGTTATTGAGGACCGGCACAGAGCAATATATTTAAGAAACATAGCTCGAGGGAAATTAAGAAAAAAAAATTATTTTAGAAAATATACTCAAAAATTCATGTCTGGGGTACAGCTGTACCCCGCTCGGGTTTATGAAGGTTAATCGAAATTTTATTTACGTATTTGAAATTTCTAACCGGTTTTGTTTTTGGAAATTTATCAGTTCTAAATGATGTGAATTTATTAATTGAAGTGATTTTAAATTTTGATCTTCTGGTGCGATTTTGTTTAAGTTTATTATCACGTTTAAATGGTCTTGATTCTCTTCCGAGTGAATATCCGGTGGTATTTGTTCTTTGGAATTTTCGTTTGATTGATTTGCATTATCACATTGAATTTCTTGTTCGAAATTTTCGGTTATTTCAAAATTTCGATATGCTTTTTTGAATTATTTAATTTCAACAATAATTTATTTGTTTGAATGTCATTTAACTTAAATTTTGGATGTTCAAGATTATTGATATTATTTTTATTTGAATTTTCAATTTCCAATTTTGTTGTCTTTAATTTTTGTTTAATTAATTGATTTTCTTGATTGATTTTTGAAATTTGGTTTTGTAATATTCGCAATTCGTTAACACTGTCAGCTATTAGGGGTTTACATTTAGCTATTAAGGGCATAAAATTGCCCTTAATAAAAATTGATTTATTTCATCTGCTGGGTTTTCCGAATTATAAAATGTTGCTAAAAAATTTTCGCATGCGTCGATAAATATGTTTACCGCGTTTTGATTACCATCAAAAGTTGGGATTGTATCTAAATATAATCTTATAAATTGGTAATCTTTTTTATTTTGGTTACTAGGATTTTGATTTAAATTACTATTAATGTTTGCGTTATTTAAATTAACGTTTACGTTTTCCATTGTTATTTCCGTAGTATCGTTTCGAAACGAAACGAAGCGCGCGCGTAATTGAAGATCAACTGTCAATGTCAAGTGTCAAGAGCGTCATCTGTCCCTGTCATGTGTTACTGCAGTGGCGTGGCGACGTGACAATACTTGGCCATTCCATGAGCGCACAAAATATTAAAAAATATTAATCACCCATTCAATAATATAAAGTCGCCCAATTTGGCGACTTGCGATTTGTACTAAAAACTGGTCGCAAAATTATGGCAAAAGTAGCCCAAATTGCGATAAATCGCCCAATCTGGCCATACTGCTAACAACCCCCCTAATTTAAATGGTTAGATGTCGATTTTTAAAAAATCCCCAGGTGTCTAGAGAAAATATCTCAGAATCTCACACTGATTTTAAATCAGTCCGCCTCATGGATTCTGGGGGAGGCAAAAACTTGAGAGAAAGCAAGAAAAAATAAAGTGGACGATTGTAGGCCTGTCAGAAGTCAGAAGAAGAGGAGAAGGATGTATAACTTTGAAGAGTGGTCATTCCCTGTTCTACAAAGGAAATGAAGACAAACGAATAGGAGGAGTGGCGTTCCTAATCAACAAAAATATAGCGGCTAACATAATGTAATTCAAAAGTATTTCGGAAAGAGTAATATTAACAGACATACGAATCAACTCGCGATGTCAATGCCGAATAATACAAGTATACGCTCTAACTACAGACCAAGAAATCGAAGAAGTAGAACAGTTTTACGAAGATATCAACACAGCGGTACAGAATAATCCAGCAAAATACGTGCTTATAGTTGGTGACTTCAACGCCAAGATCGCAGAAAGAATTGACGAAAATGAACCTTGAATTGGATCTTTTGGATCAGGAGTAAGAAACGAGAGAGGGGATATGCTGGTAAACTACGCAAATGAAAATGATTTTTATATAATGAACTCGTATTTTACTAAACCTAAGGCAAGACAATGGACTTGGATGAGTCCTAATGGTATAACGAGAAATGAAATAGATTTCATACTGACAAATAGAAAAGATATTGTCCTGGATACCGGCATATTGAACTGAGTAAACGTGGGAAGCGATCACCGTATGATAAGAGCTAATGTTTATATCGATACAAAAATGGAAACAAAGAAGTTCATTCAAGCGACGAGACGCGAAATAGACATAGAAAAGCTAATTCAGTCCAATTTCAATACCAAGAATTAATACAACAGCATATTTACGCAACGAGCAATGCAAATTGCTTGGATCTGGATTCTTTGAATTCAAAAGTTACAAAATGTTTATTGGAAACATCAGAAAAAACAGCAGGATTGAAGGATGGAAAACGAAGACAGCGTCTTAACCAAGACACAATTAATTTAATCATTAAAAGAAAACGAATGAAAAGAGATAAAAACATGAATATAATCGAAATGACAGAAATAAACCAAACAATAAAGAAGAAAATTCGATCTGATATCAGAAATTACAACAATCAGCAAATAAAGGTAGTACTGGAGGAAGGAAAAAGCATAAAAACTATAATGAAATCGATTGTACAGGGAAAATCTGTAATAAATAAGCTCATAGACGATAACACCATTACAATCACACAAAAAGAACAAATAATAGAGGTAACAGAAGAGTACTATAAAACGCTATATGATACAAAAATGGAACCTCCAGCAGACAAAACGGAAGAAAATAGCAAAATAGTGAAAAATGTTGGATCGGAGGAATTGCCAGACATAACAACAGAAGAAATTTCGGGTTCCCTCAAAAAACTGCGAAACGCTCGAACATCAGGAGAAGATAACAGTGTGGCAGAAATGTTGAAATATGGTAGAGAACCAATACTAAAACTGTTAAAATTATATCAACCCATGTATATTACAAAAGGTTGTGATAGCGCAATCTAGATATACATAGTGTAATATAGTTAACCTAATTTTTTTGTTGTAAGCACATGTATGTTTTTAACCGTTGTTTATATAAATAACTATTTTAATAGTGTTCATTTGTATCGTACATTCTTTCTGGATCACCGAATAAGCTTCATATTTGCAACAGGTTATGGTACCCAGCATTAATACTCTAGCAGTACTAATAATTGATTGTTATAAGTGCGTGAGTGAATCGGTAGAAATTGTGTACGAAAATGGCAGTAAACTATTTAAATAGTGTACCAAAGTTAATATGTCGGGAAAACTACGACGAGTGGATTTTTGCAGTTGAAAATGTGTTTGTCCTCGAAGGACTAACTGATTGCATTGAAGGCAAAGAAAGAGACACAGTACTATTAGCAAAGGCTAAAGCAAAGCTAGTGTTAACCATCGATCCATCCTTGTTTTCGCATGTGAAAGATGCAAAAACAGGACAGGAAGTATGGCAGAAATTAAAAAATCTATATGACGATAGTGGTTTTTCTAGAAAAATAGGCTTATTGCGTACCCTGATTTCTGCACGATTGGAGAATAATGACTCCATGGAATCGTACATAAATCAAGTTGTGGAGACTTCGCAAAAATTAAGAAGAACTGGTTTTCAGATCAATGAAGAATGGGTTGGTTCTCTGTTATTAGCAGGACTTCCGGAAAGGTTTGCACCCATGATCATGGCCGTGGAACACTCAGGTATTACTATAACAACAGATTCGATAAAAACGAAGTTGTTGGATATGCAGATTGATGGCGGTAAACCGGGTGGAGCTTTTGTTACAGGAAAGTACAACAACCAAAAAGGTAACAAAGTGAATTTAAGAAAAACGCCGAGAGATGGCAATAAATTTAATGATAACTATGTACACAAAGACAAAAGTAAAATTGTTTGTTACGAATGTTCTTTTAAAAAATGTGCAGTTTGTTCCGGGTTTAACTACAAACTTGTTGTCTGTTAGCCAGCTGATTAGAAATGGCAACAAAGTAAATTTCGATAAAGACAAATGCAAAATTTATAATACTAATAATGTTTTAGTGGGAACAGCAAACTTAAAAAGCAATGTGTACAAACTAAATCTTGAGCAAAATGTTAGTTATTTAGCAACGCCCGTCACTAGTGAAATTTGGCATAAGCGATTGGGACACATAAACAGTGTTTATTTGAACAAAATGTGTAAATTAGTAGATGGAATTATTTACAAAGGACCAGCAGATACTGAAAAGCAAAATTGCAAAGTGTGTTGTAAGGGAAAACAAACCCGTTTACCTTTTCCGAGCAAAGGCAGCAGAGCTAAAGATTTGTTACAAATAATACACAGTGATGTTTGTGGGCCCATGGAACAAACTTCATTGGGTGGATCAAAATATTTTTTGACATTCATAGATGACTATAGCAGGATGTGTTTTATATATTTCATAAAGACAAAAAATGAGGTATATGAAAAGTTCAAAGATTTTAAAAATTTAGTCGAAAATCAGCAGAACAAACAAATAAAAATACTCAGATCGGACAATGGTGGAGAATATTGCAGCATGGAGTTCAAAAAATTCTTGAGTAATAATGGCATTATTCATCAGACATCAAACAGTCATTCGCCGGAGCAGAATGGTTTGTCAGAACGTTTTAATCGTACCATCGTGGAAAAGGCCAAGTGCTTGCTGTTCGATGAAAATGTTGGTAAGATTTTTTGGGCAGAAGCCTGTAATACTGCATGTTACATTAAAAACCGTTCAGTAGCTGCTGGGGTCTCAAAAACCCCAATTGAAATTTGGACAGGCAAGAAACCTGATGTTAGTCATTTAAGAATATTTGGCAGTGTTGTGATGGTGCATGTTCCAAAAGTAAATAGAAAGAAATGGGACAAAAAGGCGGATAACCATATCCTAGTGGGTTACGATGAGAATACCAAAGGATACAGATGTTATAATCCAAATACAAAGAAAATTATAACCAGCCGAGATGTGATCGTAATGGAAAGTACCAAAGAAACTACTGTAATCATAGAAAGTAATATTAAGGAAATTAAATTTGTAACGAATTTTTACATCCGTTACTATAACTTTTGCAACACCTTGTATGTAAGATTTTTGAAATCGACCGATTTTCGTTCGATTTCCGTGACCGCTCGGTGAGGCGACCATCTTGATTTTGTCTTTGATCAAGTCGAGACGTAGTCGATTTTGTCCTGACTAATTTTCGTTAATTAGACGACTAATTAATTGATTTACTCATCTAGACAAGTAGATGGTTGTTTTACGCGATTGCGGATTATATAAAACATCAATTTCATCAATTTCGTAAGTAACTTGTTGATATAACTTCCTTAAGTAAATTTGGTTCCTTACAATTTTTAGATCACATGTGTTTGATTAACAACACATTTACGCAAAGGGCTGTTATAAATTGAATGTCAAGGTCAATTTTCGATTTAACGATTGGCGTACTAATTATTGCTGATGTTAACTAGTAATTTTTGGAGTGTTGATGATTATTATTACACATTACAAGTAACGATTTCAAGAATATCCAATCTTAGAGGTTCTCTGTTAACCGATTCATTTTATGGTGTTCCGAGCTGTCAGGTTCAACTGCCTTCGTACTATCAGTGGAGCCGATCAAAGACGTATTCAATTCATCTTACTGGTGCTACAGAAATCAATTTGGAAGTCCGCTTATTGTCGATAGCGAGTATTTTGTATTTTTATTTCAGACCACAAAAGTACTTTTGGGTGAGCATAATTTGTATGATTTTTAACTTGATTCTGTACATTTTAACTACACCATTTATATATTTTTTATTACGTATCAGCTCGCTGATTGTTTATGAATTGTTGTTGTGATTTACTACCACAGACATTGTACAGAAAGTTCAACGATTATATTTTGGTTATCACTATTTTTTGTTTCATTTATTTTGATCGACATCATTTTGAAGTACGATCCACAACCCTAGCTTCCGCTAAACACGAGCTGGTTAATACGACCATCAGGGTATCTGTCAACAGCAAATTTTACTGTCAATTATAATTAGTTGGCAGATGTTTCTTTGATACCTTGTAATTCTGTTGATCTCATTAGTCGGCAGAAGTTACAGGAGTAGAAAAGTTTACAAATTATCAGATTCAGTGGGAGACGATCCTGCAGAAAACTCACTGGTTGAAAACGTCAAAGAAAATGACGACAGCGATTATACTCCAGAAATAGTAGTTTCAGTGGGAGAAGAAGTAACAAATGAAACCGTAAGAAGATCACAAAGAATACCAAGACCAAAAAGTTTTGATGATTTTGTGACTTACATGTGCATTAATAATAGCGATTTAAATGAAGAACCACTTACTGTAGCACAAGCTTTGTCAAGACCAGATAAAGAAAAATGGAAACAAGCCATGACGGAAGAGCTGAATTCGTTTGAGGAAAACGAAGCTTGGGAGTTGATGGATGTGCCAAGAAATGACAATATAGTGCAGTGCAAGTGGGTATTTAAACGAAAATACGACAGTGAAAATAATGTTCGGTATAGGGCAAGGTTAGTAGCAAAAGGTTTTACACAAAGACCGGGTATTGCTTTTGATGAAACATTTTCTCCTGTTGTTAGACATTCTACGTTAAGATTATTAATTGCATTATCTGTGAAATTAGATTTACAAATCAGGCATTTAGATGTAACCACTGCTTTTTTAAATGGTTTTCTAAAAGAAAATGTCTACATGGTCCAACCCGAAGGTTATAAAAGGACAGAAAATCGGGTACTTAAGTTAAAAAGGGCCATTTATGGTCTTAAACAGTCTTCAAGAGCATGGAATATGAGGGTTGATGAGGTTTTGATAAATTTTGCATATAAAAAATCCAAATTTGAACCTTGTTTATATATAAAAACTAAAAATAATTAGTTAACTATTGTGGCGGTATATGTTGATGATTTTTTAATTTTCTCAAATGATAAATCTGAAATAGAATTTCTAAAGAACGAACTAAGTTTGAAATTTAAAATAAAAGATTTGGGGGAGGCTAAACAATGTCTCGGTATGAAAATAAATATTGATCGTAATGAAGGTACTATTACTTTAGATCAACAGCAATACATAGACCAATTGTTACAAAAATTTAATATGAGTGAATGTAGTACCGTGAGTACACCAATCGAAACAAAAATAAATTTTGATAATAATGATAATTGTAATAATGAGAAGTTACCTTACCAACAACTCATTGGTAGTCTCATGTATTTGGCCGTTTTGACAAGGCCTGACATTTCATTTAGCGTTAGTTTTTTAAGTCAGTTCAATAATTGTTTTGATGAAACTCATTGGAAACATGCAAAGAGAATTTTAAAATATTTGAAAGGTACAAAAGATTACTGCTTAAGATTTGTTAAAGAAAGCGCAAAGTTAGAGGGTTATGTAGATGCCGATTGGGCAAGTAATTCATATGATAGAAAATCCTATACAGGGTTTTGTTTTAAACTCTCTGGTTCTGCAATTTCGTGGGAAAGTAGAAAACAGCAAACGGTTGCTTTGTCAAGCACAGAAGCTGAATATATGGCAATTTCAGAAGCTTCTAAAGAGGCCATATACTTACGCAATTTATATCATGAATTAACCGGAAACTTGGATTGTATTTTGTTATTCAATGATAATCAAAGTGCACAGAAACTAGCAATATATCCTGTTTTTCATAAGAGATCAAAGCATATTGATGTTAGATATCATTTTGTAAGAGAGGCAATTGCTAAGAACTTTGTAAATGTTGAATATTTGCAAACCGATGATATGCCGGCTGAAATGCTGACTAAAGGTTTAAATTCTGTTAAACATCATACATTTTTAGAATGTTTAGGTATAAGAAAATTGTTGTAAAATGTTATGTATCGATAATGGATTGATATAGTGGGAGTGTTAAAATTATATCACCCCATGTATATTACAAAAGGTTGTGATAGCGCCATCTAGATATACATAGTGTAATATAGTTAACCTAATTTTTTTGTTGTAAGCACATGTATGTTTTTAACCGTTGTTTAAATAAATAACTATTTTAATAATGTTCATGTGTATCGTACATTCTTTCTGGATCACCGAATAAGCTTCATATTTTCAACAAAAAAAGCGTCGCGTATGAAATGCTCGCCGTAACACATAACTTTGAAAGATAATGCAATACCAACCATATCGCCAGCAAGAAGGGTTCCAATGTCATTAAAGAAGAAATTAAAATTTGAACTTGAAAAAATGGTTGAAAACAAGGTATTAGAAGCGGTTTCGGAACCAACGGAATAGGTACACCCAATTGTAATAATAAGCAGAAAAGATGGTTCGATAAGAATTTGTATGGACCCTAGGCCATTAAATAAATATATAAAAAGGGAACATTACGCAATACCGACGATTGAAAGCGTGTTAGCGGAAGTAACTGGAGCCGAATACTTCACTGTGCTAGACGCAACTACAGCATTTTTTCAGGTGCCAATAGACAAAGAAAGTTCGAATCTTTGTACAATTGCAACACCGTACGGACGATTTAGATATTTAACTTTACCGTTTGGGGTAAGTTCGGCAACAGAAATTTATCAAAAAAGAATAAATCAAGTATTTGAAAATTTAGAAGGAGTTATACCATATGTAGATGATGTCATAATTTTTGGAAAAAATAAAAAAGAACATGATGAAAGACTAAGAAATGCATTACAAAGAGCGAAAAAGTACAATGTAAAATTCAGCCAGTCAAAAATGCAACTAGCAAAAAAAGAAGTCACGTTCTTAGGCCACACATTATCAGAAAAAGGTATAGCAATTGAGAATTCAAAAGTTGAAGCAATTAAAGTATTGCAAAGTCCAAAAAACAGAAAAGAACTACAAAGAATTCTGGGGATGATCAATTTCCTAAGAAAATTTGTACCAAATATGTCTGAACAAACGGGCGTATTAAGAGACTTATTGAGTGAAAAAAATGAATTTTTGTGGGGTGAAAATGAAGAAAAGTGCTTTCAAAATTTAAAAAATTTGATTAGTAAAGCACCTGTTTTAAAATTTTATGATCCGAACAAAGAAATATGTTTATCAGTAGACGCATCTCTGAGAGGTATGGGGGCTTTAATAATGCAAGATGAACAACCTGTAGCGTACACGTCGTCAAGTTTAACGCCTACGCAACAAAACTATGCGTCGTTAGAGCGGGAATTATTAGCAGTTTTGCATGGATTGACAAGATTCCATTTATACACATATGGTAAACAAGTTGTGGTACAAACCGACCACAAACCACTAATAAATATGATTAATAAACCAATGGAAAAGCTATCGCCGAGAGTACAAAGAATTGTATTAAAATTATTGAGATATGATTTTAAACTACAGTATGTGCCTGGCAAATATTTACACATACCGGATACATTATCCAGAGATCCAAATCAAAAGAGGACAATGAAAACGAATTATTTGGAAGGAAAATACGTGTCAGTCAACACGATAATTTGTTCATCTGAGGACAGAATAAAAGAGGTTCAAGATTCTACAGAAAAGGATCCGATAATACAAGAAATTATCACCTACATCAACAATGGTTGGCCGATGCATAAAAAATCATTAAAAAATGAAACGAAAAAATATTGGGAAATAAAAGATGAGTTGTATTACGCCAACGGAATTTTATTTCGCGGAAACAAAATTGTAATACCGAAAAATGAAATAGACAAGGTATTAAAAAAATACATAGTGCACATCAAGGCGTCACGGCGTGTCAGAATAAAGCGAAAACTTTACTTTATTGGCCGGGAATGACCAAAGAAATTGAACAGTACGTGTTAAGTTGTAAAATTTGTCAACGATACGCGAAATCCAACACAAAGGAGCCACTTAAAAGTCATGAAATAGTAGATTTGCCGTGGTTTAAAATAGGAATAGATTTTGCTTACATAAATTCGGAGAATTATTTAATAATTGTGGGATTACTTTTCAAAGTTTATTCTAGCTAAAAAATCAAAATCGAAGAATGCGCAAACAGTAACAAAAATATTAGAAGACTCATTTTCGTATTTTGGAATACCAAACGAAATATTTAGTGACAATGGCCCACCCTTTAATTCACAAAATTTTGCTGAATTTGTAAATTATTATGATATAAAACATGTAACGTCAAGTCCTAATTTTCCAAAATCCAATGGTATGGTAGAAAGGGCGGTACAAACCGTGAAAGGATTAATTTTAAAAGCAGTTGCCTCAAAGAATAGCATTACCAACGCTATATTGAATTATAACACAACTCCAAAAAGTAATCTAATGCCTTCACCTTCAGAGTTTATTCAAGGAAGAAAAATTAGGTCAGACATATTAATGACAAAGAATGCATTAACACCAAAGTATAACTGTAGTGGACCAATGCAAATAATAAAGAGCAATCAAATGAAACAAAAATCGTATTACGACAAAGTTTCGCGTGCACTTGATGAATTTGAAGAAAATCAAGAAGTATTAGTCCAAAGTGACAAACGAAACTGGACTCCAGCGAAAATAATTTCGAAAACAAACGAACCAAATTGAAACAAGTGAAGGTTCAATATTACGCAGAAATAGAGTACATCTTCGACCGTTTAAAAAACCGGAGAGTGAATTAACCAATAAGAATCCGAAAAGTGACATAAAAGATACGGACGAACAGATTAAAATAATAAGTGAAAAAGACATGAGTAACATAAATCAAGTGTTCGAAAATTCGGAAGTGCAATTAAAAGCAGAACAATTAAAACCGAGAATCGAAAGGGACAAATTAAATAACAGTGAAAAATGTGCTAGTCTAAGCAATGGTAATAAAGAAATGGTAAATAGTAGGCCAGTCGGAATAAAAAAACAACCTGCATATTTGCAAGATTATGTTACAAAATAAGAAATGTTTTTTAAATTGTTAAAGTAAGTTTTCTCGTATCAAAATGTATGTAACTTTATAATGTGATGAAAATTGTAATGTTTTGTTTAATGATTATGAAAATTGTAATGTTTTGTTTATTTGAACCTGTATCAGTAATTTATGTAAATTGGTAATGTTTGGTCTAATGTTAAGAAATTTGTAATCTTTGAAATTAATGTAAAAAGAAGCCTGTAACATATGTCAATATGTTGTCAAGGTCAAAGCGCATGTCGAGCTCCGAGGCAATGCACAGTGATGCAATAAGCGGCAGTCGCTCTTAGACCACGTAGTAAGAAGCATTCGAGCTCGTAACTAAAAGATAATATTAGACAATAAAAGGTTAATACCATTAACATAGTTTTATTGAATATTAAACATATTACATAAACAAGCAGATGGGGACAACAATATTTAACGCAAAACACAGCAATATATCGCTGTATTTCATACCCCAAAATTTGTATTTTATACTGGAAGAGAATGGGTTATGTGGAAGTGAATGGGTTATGAAAGAGGGAACATTATTTTGAAGTAGAAATAAACTTCATTTTTGCCGGCTATCACAGCAATATGTCTATGGTTACTACATATGGGATTTTAAATGCTTTTGAAATCGTGATTTATATGCACATTTATAGGCACAACTACCACAACTGAACTGTTTCTTGCCGGTATGAGTTCTTAAATGTCTTTGTAAGTGTGATTTCTGTGCACAAGTAAACTCACAAATATTACAATGAAATGGTTTCTCGCCGGTATGAGTTCTTAAATGTCTTTGTAAGTCTGATTTCCATGCACAAGTATACTCACAAATAACACACCTAAATGGTTTTTCGCCGGTATGAGTTCTTAAATGGCTTTGTAAGTTTGATGTATGTGCAGAAGTATACTCACAAATATCACAACTAAACGGTTTATCGCCGGTATGAGTTCTTAAATGACTTTGCAAGTGTGATTTCCGTGCACAAGTATACTGACAAATTTCACAACTAAATGGTTTTTCGCCGGTATGAGTTTTTAAATGTATTCGTAAGTGTGATTTCTGAGCACAAGTATACTCACAAATATCGCAACTAAATGTTTTCTCGCCGGTATGAGTTCTTAAATGGATTTCAAACTGTGATTTGTAGGCAAATTTTGAGTTACAAATATTGCATATAAATGATTTCTTGTCCTTTGTTTTATGAGCTCTTAAATGACATATTAAAGTTTGTTTAAGAGCAAGTTTATAACCACAAATTGCACACTCAAAAAAATTTGAACAACTCAGCGTTAAATCTGTAGTGTCGGTATCTTCCTTAATGTCAATGGAATGATGCAAATCTTCTAAATTAAATTTCACATCTTCCACCTCTTCTCTTTTAATTTCGTAATTGCTAATTGAATTATTTGGAGTTTCCAAAAATATATCCGCATTTTCTACAATTTGTGATTCTTCCGAAGGTAGCACTTGAGCTGCAAGTAAATCGGTAACTGGTTCCATTTGGAGGATGGAGCACTGTAACTGTTAATGTAAAAATCACTTTTCTCAATTGTAGGCGTTAATTATATTGATTATTATGTTATCGATTTAGAAAACTACTGCTGTAGTTGACAAATCACTGCTAAACAAATTGGCAACATTGATGAGTCAGCGCAATACCCGTTGTATTTTGGAGGCACACCCGTTTGTTTTTTTATTTAATGTTGTGCCGTCCGGTAGTGTTACAATTCGATAATTATTGTCACCAATGTCCATGTTTATAGATTAGAGAAACACAAATTACGAAGAAAATTAATTCACTTTCGTTAATTGACATTGCTTATTGACAGAACCAGACATAACACAGAATGTTGTAGGATTGATGGTTGGAAACTTGGCTATTTTTTAACGCCGGCGCGGTTTACACCTTTAATTTTTGAACGACTTTCTCGCAGTGTCACACTTGGGCGATTGGGTATCTTCAAAATGGCATCGACCACCATTTTGTATTTTGTGCGGTCAGTAGCTGATAGATAAGATATAAATCAGAAATCATCACAACCTTTTGTTGGATTAAGAAGAGTGATTGTCATCCGTGAGCACTTTAACGTTTTCAATAGTTACAAAATCCTAGCTTAAAAAGCCATTTAAAAATCCATACCGGCGATAAACCTTTTAAATGTGTAATTTGTGACTATAAATGTTTACGAAAAGAACTTTTAAAAAGCCATTTCAAAATTCATACCGGCGAGAAACCTTATAGTTGTTTAATTTGTGACTGTAAAGGTTCACATCGTTCTGCTTTAAAAAGCCGTTTAAAAATCCATACCGGCGAGAAACTCGTTCACAATTAAAAGTCCATTAAAGAATTCATACCGGCGAGAAACCATTTAACTGTGAAATTTGTGACTATAAGTGTTCACACAGAGATCATTTTTAAAAAAGCATATAAAAATTCATACCGACGAGAAACCTTTAGTTGTAAAATTTGTGACCTTAAATGTTCCTTAAGCACACAATTTAATATATATTCAATGTTCAATATTTACATCGATATATCAACAAATTGTAATACATTATCTATTAGATACTTTTGTTAGATATTTTACATATGTAGTTATTATAATTTTAATTGTAAATACATAAATTAAATGCAGAATAAAAATTTCAAAAACCTGAAAATTATTTTTGCGTAATTGCTAAAAAGGGGTTACTTGAAAATTGTGTAGAGATCGGGTGGGTTAACAACTACAGGAGTTGGAAATGGAATTATAAGAATACCATTCTCGTTCTTCCAATTCTCGGGGGGTTGCCTGCATCCCTAGAGAACGCGTCCCCAGGTGGCGGATAGGGGAATGCCTCCCAGATATTTGATTCATTGATAAATAATAATAATTCAATTAGCGAAATTGAAAAATTCATTTATCTTCGCTCAGTTTTGAAAGGCGACCCGGCTGATTGGGAGTTGCGTGGGAGTTATTGGATGAAAGATTTAGTAATAAAAAGTTATTGGTATTGAGTCATGTTAAAGCGATCTTTGAATTGCCTAGTAGGACACGTGAATCGTTCACTCATTTAAGAACAATTTTGGACGGTACCACGAAACATTTACGAGCCTTAAAAACATTAAAACAATCAGTGGATCAATAGGATGCTTTGATCGTGTATCTGGTAGCCATCAAATTTGATAGCAAAACGCGACGCGAACTAGAGAAAGAATAATGCGACGAATTGCCCACAATAGAAAATCTATGGGATTTTTTAAGAACGAAATGTCGAATCTTAGAAAATCTGAGCGCAAACAATAACCCGCTTGTCAAGGTTCAAAAGAAAAATTACGTCAACAATTTTGTTGCGGCGATTTCCGGTACGTGTTTTTATTGCGATGGTGAGCATGCGGTCATAAATTGTGAACGATTTATAAAATTAACGGTCGAAAAGCGTTTCGAAAAAACAAAACTATTAAATTTATGTCTAAATTGCTTAAAGAAAGGTCACCGGGCAGTTTATTGTAAGGCATCTAGATGCAAAATATGTAACAGAAAACATCATATTTTGCTTCATGATGATGAAAAAAATAGAGCTAAGCAAGATAGAGAAAGCTCGAGGGTTATTGAGGAGAAAACTGCCAACATTGCAAATGTTGAAGCAGAAAGCACCTCGAGCAAGGTAATGTGTAGCACCTTTAACGGCTTGAGTCAAGTTTTACTTTCCACGGCAAGGGTTCAAGTACTAGATAGGGAGGATAAAACACACCTAGCCCGATTCCTTTTGGATTCAGGATCAGAATCTCATTTTGTTACAAGGGAATTTGTAAATAAGTTAAAACTTTTAACCTCGGAGGTTGACTTTCAAGTCACTGGATTGAATCAAACCTCAACGAATATAACCCAAAAGACAAATTTAATTGTGCAATCGATAAATTTGGACTTTAAAAGAAAAATATCTTGTTTGGTTGTACAAAAAATTAGCGGACCTATGCCATCCGCACCCGTAGATATAGGGGGTTTAGAAATACCCGAGTTTATCGAACTTGCAGACAAATCTTTTAACTTAGCAGGACCAATAGATATTTTGATAGGGGCCGAACGCTTTTGGGAATTATTACGACCAAGGCAACATAGTTTGGGAAAGAATAAGCCTTTGTTACAAAAGATACGAATTTCGGTTGGATCGTGGCAGGATTAGTTCCAACTAAACAAAGTATAATAAAAAATAGTTATTGCGGATTCGCTACTAATCAAGGGTTAGTTAATGATCTAACGCGGTTCTGGGAATTAGAAAATTGCTCTGACAGAAAGATTCTGTCCCCAGAAGAAAAATTTTGTGAAAGCTATTTTAAGGCTAATACTACGCGGTTACCAAGCGGGCGCTTCGTAGTGCGGTATCCATTAAAGCTTCCCTTGGATAAATTGGGAGATTCGCGAAAGGGTGCGTTAAAAACGTTTGCGCACACTGAAAGAAAGTTAGGCCGCGACCTAACTTTAAAGTTAGATAATAAAAATTCATTGACGTATACGAGAAACTAGGACACCTGACAAAATTGGAAAGGGTCAATGACCACGTAGCATACTACCTACCCCACCATTGCGTGATCAAACAAGATAGCTTGACCACTAAGGTGAGGGTAGTATTTGATGCATCCGCGAAAAGCACAAGCGGATATTGGCTTAATGATTTGCAAGCAACTGGACCTCTTATTCAGCAAGATTTATTTTCAATAATTGTAAGGTTTAGGAAACGCAACTACGTAATAACCGCGGACGTAACAAAAATTTACAGGCAGATTTTGATTCACGAGGATCAAAGACCGTTGCAAAGGATTTTTTGGAGAGAAGACACCTCGAAAGATGTATGTTGTTGTCAATTAAACACAGTCACTTACGGTACTGCGGCTGCTTCATTTCTAGCTGTTCGGTGTATGTTAGAGTTAGCCCGAGAAAAGGTCTTAAGTAAACCACTAGCTAGCTTAATTATCGAAAGAGATTTTTACATGGACGATCTAATCATGGGAGCTGAATCAACGGAAAAGGTAAGGCAAATCTACCAAGAAGTAACGGAAATTTTGAAAGGTGGTAGTTTTACGTTGAATAAGTGGAACTCTAATGACTCCAAGTTTTAAAGGAAATTCACTGCGCGGATAAGCAAGTCATTTTAAACATGGGCGAAGGGGGTGAATCTAAAACCTTGGGATTATCTTGGCATTCGAATGAGGATGAATTTAAATATTGCATAACCTTAAAAGAAGCGACAGGTGTAAATACAAAACGTACTGTATTATCTATGATCGCTCAAATATTTGACACTCTGGGACTACTAGGCCCAGCCATTATTTCTGCAAAATTAATGTTGCAAAGATTGTGGCAATATAATTTGTCATGGGATGATCCTATCCCAACGGAATTGAACGATAGTTTTTGTAAGTTTAGTGAACAATTACCGATTTTGAATTACATAAAGATAAAAAGACACGTTCTTTGTAAACACCCGGTGAGCGTTGAATTGCACGGATTTACGGATGCATCCAAGGTGGCATATGGTGCAGCAATTTACATACGTAGCGTTAACGAGCAAGGTACCATATCTTGTAGGTTTTTTTTTTTTTTTTTTTAGCTTTGCGCCGGGATGAGGAAATCTCGTGCGAGACACCGGCTTGATCTAAGCCGGTAGTGTCAGACTCGCACTGACTAAAACCTCACCCCTATCCTCGACTCCCGGTTTCGCCGTCTGGGCATTACTTCGGGAGTCGCGGCTATTGCGAATTTCAACGTCCTTGTTGTAATTCCCTCCCGAGCTTTTCTTTCGTCCTCATGATGGAGGTCACGAAGGCCGTGATAACTTTCCAGCTTTCTTCGTTCTCCAACATCTTGAGGACCAAGTTCTCCGGGGTGAGGGATTCCCCGAAGTACAGCGATGCCGACACTCGCTCACGCTCCAATCTAATGCATCTAAAGATGGTGTGGCACGCAGTGTCTTCTTCGTCGCAGTGGCAGCAGGTTGGGTCGTCCAGTATCTTGAAGCGATGGAGGTACTCGTTGAAGCACCCGTGCCCCGTCAGGACTTGGGTGAGGTGGAACGAGAGTTCTCCATGCTTCGTGGCGACCCATGGCTCGACGCTGGGAACGAGTCGTCTCGTCCAGCTTCCGGTTGCTGCTGCCGTCCATCGTGCTTGCCACTCGTCGAGAGTTGCCCTCCTTCTATCTGGCTCTGCTAGCTTGCCGCCTCTTTCCTTTGCCAGGAGATCTATCGGCGGCATGCTGGCCAGCAGTCGCACCGCCTCGCCTGACACGGTCCTGTAGGCGCACGTTACGCGCAACGCCATCTTCCGTTGGACTGACAGGAGTCTCTTCGCGTTCCTCGCGACGAGTGTCGCCTCGTGCCACACCGGGGCCGCATATAACATCACCGCATGAGCGATGGTGCCGAGCATCCTTCTTTTGGTCGTCTTCGGTCCTCCGACGTTGGGCATCAGGCGGGCGATGGAACTCGTCACCGCCGCCGCCTTTCTGCTAGCTTCCTGTATGTGGGCCGCGAAGTTGAGATGTTTATCGATCCTAACCCCCAGGATGGTAACGTAATCTTTGACTTCTATTTTTTCGCCGTTCAGTTGGATATTGATGGGCGGGATCTTTCTCCTTCCGCACACCAACACGGCTTCGGACTTTTCCGGGACCAGGGTTAGGCCGACTCCGGCGGCCCACTCTCTAATCGTCTCGACGGCCTTGTTCGCGTTACGTTGGATCGTCTTCGCGTCTTTCGCCACGACAATGGTGGTGACGTCGTCCGCGTACCCGACCGTCGAGACCCCCTCCGGGAGCTTCAGTCGGAGGACCTTGTCGTAATTAATGTTCCACAGAGGGGCCGCCAGCACCGACCCCTGGGTAACGCCGCTTGTGATTTCTATAGTTTCTTCAGTTGCTACCTGCAGGAATCTGTCCTCCAGATAGCTGGCGATAAGGTTGAACGTTTCTGGCTGGACGTCTCTTTCCCTCAGCTCATCCAGTATGTGTCGCCACCCCGCGTTGTTAAAGGCGTTTCGAACGTCCAGGGTGACGAGGAGGCACAGGTTTCTAGTTCTCCTGGTGCCCTCCTTGGCTTCCTTCGCGACTCGCACTATGGTCTTCAGTGCGTCGACGGTAGATCTTCCGCTTCGGAAGCCGTACTGGCTATCGCTGAGTTCGTCACTTCTCTCGATGTCTTGCTTGAGGCGGTTGTGGATCATGCGTTCCAGGAGCTTGCCGGCGTGGTCCAACAGGCAGATGGGCCTGTAAGAACTGGATTCGTTCGCCGGCTTACTCCCTTTGCGGATCAGTACTAGCCTGGCCGTTTTCCACCTCGAGGGGAATTGACCTGACTCGAGACAGTTGTTGTAGGCCGACAGGAAGGCCGATCCGCACTCTGACACCGCTAGTTTGATGACTCGGCCCGGTACTCCGTCGGGGCCTGGCGCCTTGTCTGCTCCGAGGTTCTTGACCGCCTCGAGCAGTTCCTCTTTCGTGAAGGGGTTCCTCTGAGCCGGGGGTTGCATCCGCGGCTCTTTGAATTTGGCGTGACTTGGGAGTAACGCCGCCGCTATTTCTCGTACCTTAGTTGGGCTAGGTCCGGCCATGTTCGCCCCCCACCTCAGCTTACCCCTTACGATCTTGTAGGCCAGACCCCACGGATCATCTTCTAGGGTGGCCAGGAGCTCTCTCCAACAGCGCCTTTTGCTGTCGAGGATGGCGTGGCCGAGCGTCTTCTTCGCCGCCTTGTAGTCGTTGGCCTCCTCGACGTGGCCCTGCTGCACCTTTCGGGACAATCGTTTGGCTTCGCCTCTCAACTCGGCAATCTCCGTCGTCCACCAGTGAACCGGTTTCCGGTTGGGGCCTTTCCTTTTGGACATGGCCGCGTCGCAGGCATCATGAATTGCTTCCATCAGTTGATCCGCGTCCGTCGTCTGACGGGTACCTGCCAGTCGTTGGAACTCTTCCATGAACTTCCCGGCGTCCAATTTATGTGACGCCCATCCTTCTGCCTTTTTGCGGAAATCGTGGATTTGCTCTTCCAGGCAGAAATGGACGTATTTGTGGTCGCTCATGGTGAGGTCTTCCAGGACCCGTCACCCCGTCACTCGTCGCGCCATGTCCGTCGAAGCTAGCGTGACATCGATTATCGAGACCGAGTTTCCCCTCTCGAAGGTCAGAGTGTCGCCTTGGTTGCAGATTTCAAGGCCGGCAGAGCCTAGGATCTCGGCCAGCGCTTTGCCGCGGGCATCTTCTTCGGGGGAGCCCCAGTCTGGGGATTTCGCATTGAAGTCGCCTCCTACGACCACGGGCTCCCTCGCTCTTTGGGCATTTCGGACTTCGTCAGCCAGCAGGTCGAGTTGAGTCTTGAACTCGGGAAGCGGATCGTTGGGGGAGTAGTAGCAGCTGTAGAGCTTTACTCCCGCGACCTTGGCCCAAGCGTAGCCTACGCCGTTCCCGTGGCTCTCCGCTGTTGTCGTGCTCGGTAGGAAGATTGCCGCCCTGCCCGTGGAGTTCTTGATCCATTTGTCGGACAGCGCGAGGTTGGGCTCCGAGACGAGCGCCACGTCGATCTTCCTCCTCAACGTGGTTTCGCTCAGGAGGTCGTGCGCAAGCCGTGCCGTGTGCAGGTTGACTTGCAGGCACTTTATACTCCGGGAGGCAGGCCTGCCTCCCCGCCACGAAAAACCGTTTGCGATGGTTCAGGAGGGGAGGGGAGCTCCCCTCCCCCGTCGACGGTCACTTGGAGTGCGTCTTCTTGGACTGCATATTCCGGTTCGACATTTGGCACTTCCTCGTCCGAGCCCTCCTCCGCCGACGCCGAGGTGGTTTCTGTGGTGTTGGGGGTGCGGGTTGTGGCGACTCTGCCTAGTCGAGGCGCTCGTCTTCTTCTCCTTCTCGGCGCTCGTCTTCCTCTCTGTTGTTGTGGTCTCGCAGAGGGAGGACATCGCCCCTCTCTGTGGCCTTCCGCTTGGCACTTGACGCAGTAGGCCGTCTGCCTGGTGCAGTCTGCCGCGTGGTGGCCCTCCGTGCCGCAATTCCAGCAGTCGGCTGTGCGGTCTCTGGCTTGGCAGTTTTATGCTACGTGGCCGGTCCCCCAGCACTTGTAGCACATTTTGGCGGCGAGCTCCGTGATCCGCACATTCGTCCATCCGACTCTCAAACCATCGATCGCGAGCTTTCTCGCCACAGAGGGCTCCACCGTGACGGTGGCCTTCTGACTACTCATGGCAGCTGGCCGGAGGCTGTTCACTACGACGGTGGCCTGGGGGCCGACCTGTCCTCGGATTGCTTCGGCCAGCTGTTCTTTGGTAACGCCTAGCTCTCTTGTAGGTTGTTGTGTGCAAAATGTCGAGTTGCACCGTTGAAAACATTAACTGTACCGCGCTTGGAGTTATGTGCCGCGTTTTTACTTGCGAATTTGTACGTTACGGTCGAAAAGGCATTGGATATTGAATTCAATAATCGGTTTTTCTGGTGCGACTCTAAAATTGTACTACCATGGATAAATAGCGCGCCGCACAAATATGTTTATTGCAAATAGGGTAGCGGAGATACAAAACTTGACGAAAACAGGCGAATGGGGTTACGTTAGCACCTTAGAAAATCCCACGGACTTAAAACCCGAGGAATTAGAAACCAAGTTGATTTGGTGGTGTGGACCGCGGTGGTTATTATATAGCCACGAATTTTGGCCAATTGCAAACGAAACTTAGCTAAAATCGACAATGGAATCCGAAGCGTTAAAAAGGGACGTGCGAAGGGTCAAGGCCGTATTAGTGACAAAAATGGAAAATAATATTTTTGATAAGTTTTCGTCATACAAAAAATTGCAAAGAGTTTGGGCATATTGCAAGAGATTCTGTAAAAATGCGAATGCAGCCAAAGAAAATCGACAAGTTGGTGTTTTAACTAGTAGTGAGTTGTTTAATGCGACAACATCGTTAATTAAATTGGCTCAACGTGTAGGGCAGGTTTGCCTTGTAGGGGTAATTAAGGTGAACAACACTGAATAAGATGAATACTTTTATTTATTGTAATCATTATTACGAAGTACAACTACTATACCACAACATAATATAATATTGTGACTACATCTGTTGACTATTGATTAATTACTGATTAACTAACTTCTTATTGCAATACTAGCACTTATATTTATAATAACAATTGACTTACATTTTAATGCATGCGTGTAACCTACATAAATTCTAGACGCTCGTCAGCGTTTCCTAAATAACTTAACTATAATTATTGCAATGTTACTACATATGAGGTCACCACAAACGCGAAACCTTTAAAGATGATTTGCACAATTTGATAAACAAAGGGAAGGTTAAGAATTCGAGTAAAACCGTGGCGTTGAATCCGTTTCTGGATACAGATATGGTTATTAGAGTCGGTGGTCGATTGAAACACTCAGATTACGAATTTGATAAAAAGCACCCGGCCATTTTGGCCGCTAAGCATTCTTTGTCGGAATTATTAGTAAAAGCCGAGCATATAAAATTATTACATGCCGCACCACAAACCGTTTTGGCATCTATGCGCGAACGAGTTTGGATAGTGGCTGCGCGTAGTCTAGTTATAAAGGTAATTCGTAATTGCGTAAATTGCTTTAAAGCCAAACCCGTAGCCGTCAACTATATTATGGCAGATTTACCAAAGGCGCGAATAACCGCAGCGCGTCCATTTATTAACTGTGGAATTGACTTTGCTGAGCCTTTTCTGCTAAAAGACGGAAAGGGTCGTAAGTACAACACCGTAAAAGCTTACGTTTGTTTATTCATTTGCTTGTCATCACGAGCCATTCACTTGCAATTGGTGAGCGATTTGACGACTGATGCGTTTATGGCAGCGTTGCATAGATTCGTTTCGCGACGCGGTAATTGTATAAACATTTTTTCTGACAATGGCACAAATTTTGTTGGCGCCAAGAGAGAACTTTATAATCTGCAAAACTCAGTAAAAAATAGTTCCTCGTTTGAACATTTGAGCTGGCATTTTATACCGCCTCGCGCACCCCATTTCGGGGGTGTTTGGGAAGCTGGGGTAAAAAGTTTTAAATTCCATCTCAAAAGAATTGTAAAAGATACTAAATTGACATTTGAGGAGTTGGTTACAATCGTAGCACATATCGAAGGATGCTTGAATTCCCGTCCTTTATATCCCATGAGTAACGATCCAAATGATCCTACTGCTTTGACACCTGGACATTTCCCAATTGGACATCCGATTACGGCCCTGGTGGAACCGCCATTGCAGGAGATGAAAATTACCAGCGTAAGGAGATTTCAACTTCTGCAACAAATGAAGCAACAGTTTTGGTCGAGATAGTCCAAAGAATACATATCCGAATTACAGATGCGAGCCAAATGTAAAGTACAGCCACCAATATTGTTAAAACCAGGCGTGTTGGTAAAAGAGGACAATTTGCCACCATTGAAATGGGAATTAGAGCGAATTCAGAGTGTTCATCCGGGTAGTGATGGAGTGGTTCGCGCAGTGACTTTGAAGACAAAATCTGGCGTCATTAAAAGGCCAGTAGCAAAAGTGTGCATCCTACCAATGCAAGATAGTTAAGTGCAAAAAGATTATTTTTGTTTGTTTGTTGTTTTGATTTGTATTTTGTTTATATAATGTTTTGAAAGGGGATTCTTTCAAGAGGGGGGCCATGTTGGAGCCGCTCCGTTGTAAGTTAAGTTTTTGGTAATACTATGTAGCTTATTTTTTATGGTTCACTAGAATGCGTTAGAATTTTATACTTCTACTATTTTTAGGTATTAAGTGTTTTTATGTATTTTTTAAGATATTTGTAACAGGAAATTGTATCATTCGTATTAGAGCAGTAACAGCGACAAATTCACTGATTTACTCAGAAAGAAAAATTGTATAATTGTAAATAAGTTTGTGTGTAAATAAATTGAAGGAAACTACAGTCCACTTAATTAGGGAGAAATCCAACAATAATAATAAATTGTCTAAATCATTCTTATTTATGATTTCTTGAAGATCTGTTTTTGTAAAATTTTCAACATGATCTAGATCAGTGATTTCGGATCAAGATAAGTTATTATCGAAACCATGAAATTTAAATTAAAGTTGTAAATATTTCCGAATATTTATCTCGAGGTTTGTTTCAATTAAAATGCAACTGTGATCAAAGCCATATTATGGTGACTAATAAGTAACACTTTCTTTTTATTTGATAACGCGGTAACACGATAATTTACTTTTATTTGATGAGTAATGAGTAGCATATCATGTCGAAGTAAGCAATAATCGCAATAATCATTTTGCACACAGGATCTTTTTTTTAATTTCAACTTTGTTTACTATAATAATTGTGCAAATTCGTCTCGCATCAATTTGAAGTAAATTTTACTATTGAAGTAATATTTCAAGATATTAATAAAAGTGAACAAACTAAACTTTTGAAGAAGTAAAAACGCCATTGCTTTCCTGTACTTGTAGATTAGGTAATGCATGCATATTGCTGTGTAATCCCTTTCGTAAACTGCACCACCCTGGGTTTTGTTAGGCGCCAGCTTTCCAAGGGAAAGCAAAATTTATAAAATAAAATGAAGTCTTCAGAGGGTGCATTTACTCAGAAATTCACTACACTTGTCCCATTTATCTAGCTCAATCGTTGAGATTCACTCAAGGTGTGGTGGATTCATTGAACTCAATTAAGGGATGCTCATTAAGGTTGAATAAAGTTCTGTAGATAGTAAATTGTTGACGTTATGATGTAGGAGATAAACCAATTAGCTTTCTTTGTGATGATCTTTAAGCTTAGTAATGCTTACTGTTACTTACTAGAGACGATGAATAAAAGATTGTTTGAATCGAAAAATAGTTTTATATTTAAGAAAATAAATTAATCAAATCGCTAGCGTACACAAGGTTTCAGATAAATTTTTATCTGAAAAATAATGACAATATTAGATACAAAAAAAAATCAAATCAATACATCCAAATTCCTTCCTTCTTCTTGGTGTTCTGAATAAATTCAAAACCTTCTGCTTTCCAGTAGCAGTTTTAAATTGTTTGTAAATAAAATGTTGTTTATAAAATTAAATAATCGCAAAAATGTTTATTGAATTTCGTTGACGAGGATAGTGCTACTACTTAGTCACGTCCTATTTTTAATGTTGAAGACAAAATACAAATTTTCAAATAATAAAGTTTTTCAAATACCTGGTGTTTAAAATATCCGACTTCATGAGAAAAAGACCTGCGCACCAACACAATTTAACTGCGCGGACACTTCACTGCGTTTCACCACTTTGCTTCTTGTTGATGGCGTTGATAATTTTCAAACTCCCGCTTTGTGATTTCTGACGACGTTGAATTGCCAGTTGACACTTGTTGATTGTTAGAATCGTTTTCGTGGAGTACCAGTGAATTGTTGTTGGAATTCGTTTACCAGTTATTTAAAAGGTGAGTCATACTTTTAACTTGTTGATTGTGGAGATGCTCAACAAAAGGTAGCCATTGTTGTAAAATTGTTATCTAATTTAGACAAACATCAAATTGGTCGAACATCTGGGTAACTTTGGATTGAATTTCTACCCTGGAGGTACACACGTCTTGTTATTTCAAGCGTTCGAGTAAGACTGTTTGTTTTTATGGAGACACCTGTCCATCCCTTTCTATCACTTTTGGAAAACTTTCATTATTTTGAGCCGCACATCCGTCGTTTTGAAGAGTTCGTGGAAGACTTTTATTCTACGGAGCCGCACGTCCGTCGATTTTGAGCATTCGAGGAAGACTGACTTTCTACTTGCGCCGTTCGTGAAATTTGGTCAAATTTCCTTATCAGTGAGTCGAGTTCGTCACCTTTATGAATTTTATGTTCACTAATTGACTTTAAATTTACAGGAGCGCTTTCATCCATGATGAGTTGATTAACTGTGTGGTTCCCCGACGTCTTGTGAATACAGTAGCACTTTTGTAGGCAAGACTTAGCGGAGTTTTCCACCTTTTTCTTATCACGAAGCTCGTTATCAAATTGAAGCGAAAATGACCTTTATATACACTTTTGGAGATTTATAGTTGCAAATTATGACTATTAGAAAGAGTAGATTATTTAACAAGTTTTCATATAATCGGTTTCACACAATAATTGTTATTCATGGAATAAATTCCATTTTTGTACAGTACAATTGAGGTTATGTTCATTTGTGATAACATTCACAGTAATTTTACCATATTTGACCTAAACAATCCTTTATTACTAAATTTTGAGGTGACAAAAACCTCTGTGAAATTATTTTACAGCTTTTAATGTCATTTACCAATGCTTAAAGATCTTTATTTGCTCATTATTTAGAGAAATTGCTAAATTTGTTTATCTTTCTTATCTTTTATATTTTAATGAGGTCAAATGCTAGGTGCAATTTAAGTACGAGTAAGAAATTCAATGTTTTGCATCGACCTGGTAGCTTAAAACACAGCAATATGTATTAAAAACGAAGTTAGTGGCCATTTTGAGGTAAACAGTAACAACCTATCCAAAAATGTTCCTCATGCTTCACACATTCTAAATCTATAAATCGTCAAAAAGTCATCCAATGGAAAAAGGTACAATTTCAAAATTTTGATTTAGCCCCATGGCGACAAACTTCGATACGAGTACCTCAAATATCTGTGTGAATTTTTTCAATGGATTCTCTGTGGCCCTTCTACTTGAAAATATTAATTAAAATTTTGAAAATATGCACTACATATACCGTTATGGAGAAAATAATTTTCGAACTCGATTTACTCGAGATGAACTACCACAATATTTTAATTATTTTCGTGTATTTTGCCATTTACACTAAGCTACTGCCGAATCCGCGTATTTCTAAAAAAAATTTATTTGCTCGATTTACCCGTATACGATACCTAATAATTGTTAAAGTTCTGACCAAAGACTTTAAGATCGAATAACATGAAAACTAACGTGTGAAAACTTATGAAAAAAATGTAAGGTATAATTTGGTTAATGCTGAATTATGCTAAGGATTTCATTTGTGGGGGGGCACTTGTAAAGGGGGTTCCCCTTTTTATTACAAATGTTTTAAGTTTTATTTATGTTTATATTAAACTACTACTTTATTACAAATCGTCTGCTTACTGGTAAAACCAAGTAACTGCAAAATTTTCGAAACTGAGTTAAATATATCGGCATGTTAAGTTTTTTGCGCTCTTTCTACTGGTAAAACAAGTTAATTGATACCTCCCCCCGTTCGAAAGTTATGCCGTATGAAAAAATCCTCGCAAAGGGGTTCCGCCCCCTTGATCCCCGCAAGGGGGCAAGGAGGCTTACACGTTAATTTAAAGTATTATGACATTGCAAAAACTATAATCCTTCTTAGAAATAAATTACAACACAATACATATTAATACTGCTTAGTTATTAAACGTCAAACTTTCAAACGCTATTATCTCAAAACTATGGTTATGTCAGTTACCTGGTTTTACCAGTAAGCAGACGAAATATTTTAAAAGTAAAATCTTCGGGGGTTCCCCTTCCGGGAATTTTTATTACAAAAATTTTTTTTCAATATTGTATTTTTCTTCATTTATTTTTATTTAAAACAAACAAAAAAAAACTTTTTCCAAAATTTACCTATTTTATTTTCGAAATTCAAATGTTTTACTTTCAAAATTTTTGTTTCTTTTGAACATTTCGGGGGGGGGGGGCACGTGCCCCCCCTGGCTACGGGCCTGCTGCCACATGCCACTTACTGCCTAATATTGCCATTTACTGCCTAATACTGCCACTTACTGTCTAATACTGCCACTTACTACCTATACTACCACTTACTGCTTCTCAAGTGTACACTATACTGCCACAGTGATTCACCCCCCGGTTTAAAAATTCAATTTAAAAAATTTAATTTTCTTTAGGCTTATATTTGAGTGGACCTGCGAACGAATTGCAAATTATCTGAAATATTTAACCTATAAAACATATAACTCGATCGTAAATTCTCACAAAAAATGCAAATTGTAACGTTAAATATAAATTTAAAAATATCTGTAAAATTTCAAATTTATTACTAAATAGTTCAGCCCAAGTTGTTTTTTATTTTTCAAAGTCTCATTGCTTACCAAAAGTTGGAGCAGAGCATTTTTGTTAAAAAATTCTGAAGTAGTTTAAACAAGCAGATGGGGACATAACAATATTT
This sequence comes from Podabrus alpinus, assembly GCA_932274525.1. Taxonomy (NCBI): domain Eukaryota; kingdom Metazoa; phylum Arthropoda; class Insecta; order Coleoptera; family Cantharidae; genus Podabrus; species Podabrus alpinus. The sequence continues at coordinate 35,097,997 of OW026452.1, forward strand.
AACGCAAAACCCCAGCAATATATCGCTGTATTTAATACCCCAAAATTTGTAATTTTTACTGGAACAGAAATATTTTAATTTAAATGAAGCGCTACTGATCGAAGTAAGATAAGTACATTGCTGAACAGTGCCATGTAAGTGAATGGACGTGGGTCAGATAATTGGTACCTATAATTTTTTAATTCTGAGAAGTAATTATAAAAACTTAAAAACTTTAACTATAAAACCTTTATAAATAAATTGAATAGCTATAAATAAAAAGTATTTATTGAAAGCGGATGGGTTGTGAAGGTGGAAAAATTATTTGGAAGTGGAAATAAACTTAATTTTTGCTGAGTATCACAGAAATATATCTATGGTTACTACATATTATGAGATTTTAAATGCTTTTGCAAATGAGATTTTCGTGCACATTTATAGGCACAACTAAAACAACTAAACGGTTTATCGCCAGCATGAGTTGTTAAATGTCTTTGTAAGTATGTTTTCTGTGCACAAGTAAACTCACAAATATCTCAACTAAACGGTTTATCGCCGGTATGTATTCTTAAATGTAATTGTAAGTTTGATTTCCGTGCACAAGTATACTCACAAATATCACAACTAAACGGTTTTTCGCCTGTATGAGTTCTTAAATGTATTCGTAAGTTTGATTTCTGTGCACAAGTAAACTCACAAATATTACAACCAAATGGTTTCTCGCCGGTATGAGTTCTTAAATGTCTTGGTAAGTCTGATTTCCGTGCACATGTATACTCACAAATATCGCAACTAAATGGTTTATCGCCGGTATGTTTTCTTAAATGTAATTGTAAGTTTGATTTCCGTGCACAAGTATACTCACAAATATCACAACTAAACGGTTTTTCGCCTGTATGAGTTCTTAAATGTGTTCGTAAGTTTGATTTCTGTGCACAAGTAAACTCACAAATATTACAACGAAGTGGTTTCTCGCCGGTATGAGATCTTAAATGTCTTTGTAAGTATGATTTCTGTGCACAAGTAAACTCACAAATATCACAACTAAACGGTTTATCGCCTGTATGAGTTTTTAAATGTCTCTGTAAGTTTGATTTCTGTGCACAAGTATCTCACAAATATCACAACTAAATGCCTTCTCGCCGGTATGAGTTCTTAAATGGATTTCAAACTGTGATTTGTAGGCAAATTTTGAGTTACAAATATTGCATATAAATGATTTCTTGTCCTTTTTTTTATGAGCTCTTAAATGACGTATTAAAGTTTGTTTAAGAGCACGTTTATAACCACAAATTGCACACTCGAAAAAATTTGAGCAACTCAGCGTTAAATCTGTAGTGTCGGTATCTTCCTTAATGTCAATGGAATGATGCAAATCTTCTAAATTAAATTTCACATCTTCCACCGCTTCTCTTTTAATTTCGTAATTGCTAATTGAATTATTTGGAGTTTCCAAAAATATATCCGTGTTTTCTACAATTTGTGATTCTTCCGAAGGTAGCACTTGAGCTGCAAGTAAATCGGTAACTGGTTCCATTTGGAGGATGCAGCACTGTAGCTGTAGGTACAAATTCACTTTTCTTAATTGAAAGCGTTGATTATATTGATTATATGGTATCGATTTAGAAAACTACTGCTGCAGTTGACAAATCACTACTATACAAAATTATAAAATGGCGACATTGAAGAGTCAGAGGCGATTGATTGCGTGTAAGTGTATAGCGCCATCTAATAGAACTAAAAAGAGATTTTCTAACGTCGTTGATTTACATTCAACATGTAGTGAGTATCGATTTATATCTTCTGTTAAAATTTTATGACGGCAAATTTCAAATTGAATAACTTTTTGTACTTTAAAATTTTCAATTATTTATTTATTTATTAGCATTACATTCGATAAAGAATATAGCTGTCCTTGCGGACTTACGTAATCCATTTGTTGAGGTGGATTAATCCTCATATGTACAATAAATTGTTTACAGGTCCTGAAGTGTACATGCCTCACTCACTACTCTTCTCAATTCCGTTCTATTCATCACTGCCTGATTCCATCCTCTTATTCCCATCTTTCACAAGTCCTCCTTTACTCCATCGCACCATCTCAGTTTTGGTCTTCCTCTGTGCCGTTCACCATTGGGTTTCCACTCCATTATTGTTCTTATTACCTCATCGTTACTGGCTCTCATTACATGCCCCCACCATCTTATTCTTTGCGGCTTGATAAATTTTACAATGTCTTCACCATTCATTGCGTCAAGAATTTCGGCATTTGTTCTGATGCGGCATACTCCATTATCTCGTTTATAACCCAATATTGTTCTTAATATTTTTCTCTCGCACATACGAAATTCCTCTTCTTCTCTTTTGGTCATACATATAACCTCGGCTGCGTATGTAAGTACAGGTCTTATCAATGATTTATATATTGTTATTTTTGAAGCCCTTGAAATTTTTTTGTCCCTCAATAAGTATATGTTTCCCCCTCGAATGTACCTGAACCTTGCCGTGGTGAGGGGGCTTGTGTGTTTTGAGGAAGCGCCGGGCGTGTACCTGGAAGGGCTAGAGCCAGGACGTAAAACTCCTTGTGCTCGGTCTGCTTGGCATGCCGGGTCCAGGCCGGGGCCTAAAAACCTTTGTGCCTGGCCTCCAGGTCTGTCATACACCGGGATGACGGTCGACGTGGAGAAATCTGACTAATACAGGTACCCGCGTGTTTGTGCCGTGCGTGGAGACCCGTACGGAGGGATGAAAGGATCCTGGTGGCTGAGTCGGCCTGGGGGCGGTGTTAGTTCTCCTAGGTCCGACAACACTCCACTTTGGCCTCGATTTCTTCCTAAACGGGCGGCCTAGAATAGTCCACCTAGGTCAATCGGCTATGCTGGATCCGTAAGAGGACCGGTAGGACGAACTCTTTGGAAAGGTCGTGGTGTGAAAACACTATGCCTTTCTGGGAACTATATCTCTTGGGTAGCCCTGGCGCCGAAGTTCGGCGTCCCCCTGGTTGGACTCTGTGACGGGTGGGGAGCTCTAGGAGATGAAAATGTTGAATTACTCCGGATGGATAACATAGACAAATCTAAAAAACCCCAGGCGGTTGTGTCTTCGGACACATCGTCAAAAAATACAATGGGAGCTTCCTTTAAGGAGGCCCCAGTCGTTGGTGCTGCGATGGGCACATCCTTTGCGGATGTACCATCCAACAGAGCCGGGGTGGGTGTATCCTTACAGGATGTCCCACAACACCCGGAAAAAACAGTCGATTCTTCGAGTGTGGGTGCGTCCCCTGTGGATGCCCCACACATAACCGACCCGGAGATACGCCATAAAAAGCGTAACCTCTGCGGAGCGGAGAAGAAAAGAAGAAGGAAAGCCAAAGCGGTGAGGCGCATGGCAACAGAAAACCCCAGCAGCCAAACTGCTCACGAGAGGGCCAGGCTATCCAAACCCAAGGAGGCGGATGGTCTGTCTGCTGGTGGAAAGAAAACAACCGCACCCTCAACTGGTGCCGTGAAAAAGAGGGTCAGGTCCCAGGACTCAATGCCTTCGCCTCTCAAGCAGAGGAAGAAGGTAGAAACAATAACTGGGCAAACACCCAAAACAAAGGCGGCTGATTCGTCGAGCTACAAGGAGGCTGTTACCAGCCACCTCAGAGTAGCAGTGATCGACCGCCAAAATCCCCTGGGCGAACTCACAGAGGCCCAGAGGGAGACTGTTGAAGCACAGCTAAACATAGCTTTACGCAGAGCCGTCTTGGAGGCTCTGCAGACAAAAACAGGAGCGCCAATTTTTGAGGGCTTCCGTTACTCGGGACAGATCCTACGGATCACCTGCGGTGACGAGAGGTCCCTAAAATGGCTCCAAAGCACAATTGGGCTTCTCCCGCCTCTATGGGAGAACGCAAAATTAGACGTTGTTCAGGTGAGCAATCTGCCTAGGCTGACTAAGGCTACCCTCTGGATTCCGGGGAAACCCGAGCCCACTGGGGAGGTCATAGAATGGCTAACGGCACAGAACACCTGGATAAAAACCAGCGAGTGGTGCGTCTTCCATGATGCTGACAGAAGTGACCCCTTGGGGAAGCTTATTGTCTTTGGCATTAATGAAGAAGACAAAGCCGCTCTTATAGCCAAAAAAGGAAGGGTGAATTACAAATTCTCCATCCTAAAAATAAAGGTGCAGCGAGTCATTACTGACGACGACGTGCTAGAACCAACAGCAGAGGAATTGGCTGCAGAGATAGTGAGCCTCATGGAAACCGATGAGGACAATCAAGAAGCGGCAAATCCTCAAAGTAATAAAGAGGCTCTATAACAGGATGGTCTGATGGCCAACCTAATGGAATGGAGCTTCTTACAAGCTAACCTGCACCATGGGCGGGCGGCTACAGCAACTCTGTGCCGCCGTCTGTCCAGATGCAAGGACACGATAGCTCTTATACAAGAGCCATATATAACAAAGGCTAGAATTTCTGGCCTTTCAACACTCAGAGGAAATATCTTCACAGGTAATCTCTCAAACAAAACTAGAACATGTATTTACATACCTAGTAACTTTCAGGCTCATCCCCTCCCGCAGTTTGGTGACTGCGACCTAACAGTGGTAGGGCTAGGCTGTGATTTCGGTGATGGCCTGGAGAATGTTATTCTAGCATCTGTATACCTCCCAATCGACTCCACTGCCACCTTCTCAGAAGCTGGTGGACCTAGTGAGCTATTGCGAGAAAAATAGAAGACATCTCGTTGTAGGATGCGACTCCAATTCCCATCACACTGTATGGGGAAGTGAAGACTGCAACAAACGGGGTAAGTCACTTTTTGAGTATCTTATTAGTACAAATTTAGAGATTATTAATCGAGGTGACACGCCAACCTTCTATGTGTCACCAACACGTTATTCTGTAATTGATATCACATTAGCGTCGATAAATATATCAAATAAAATATATGATTGGCATGTGTCGAAAGAACTGACAATGTCCGACCATAGATGGATTGACTTTAAAATTAAAGCCAAAAAATAGAACCCAGGCGGTTCAGAAATCCCAGGAAGCTTGACAGGCGGATCTTTCTGGATCTACTTTCGAGTGCACTGGAAACTGACTTGCCTGAGGAAACCACAAATGAGCTACATACCATTGAGGAGATTGAGACATGCGCTAACTCGATACAAAAATCCCTCACAACATCGTACGAGCTCTCGTGCCCTCTAAAGGCAGCTGGATCCGGGGATCGCACCACCCCTTGGTGGTGTTGCGAGCTAGAGCGGATGAGGAAGGAGGTCACGAGACTGTGCAATAAGGCGAAAGCCTCCAAAGTTACCTCAGACTGGGACGCTTTTAGGGAGCGTCGGTCTGAGTACAAAAAGATGATTCGCCAAAAGCAACGGAAGTCCTGGAGGGACTTCTGCAGTGAGGTAGCGTCCACAACGGATGCTGCCAAACTTAAGAAGATTCTCTCTAGGGATCCACATCAGCAACCAGGCAGTCTTCTTCGGGATGACGGCTCTTATACCGAAAGTCCAGAGGAGGCTGCTGAAATACTACTAAAAACACACTTTCCCGGAAGTAAAACTGCCACGGATTATGCGTGGACTGAACACACAGTTCGGACACCAACCGAGGCAGACTGGGAAAATGCAAAAAAGATTGTAGATCCGATCAAAACCTCATGGGCGATCAGATCTTTTGCCCCCTTCAAATCACCGGGACTGGATGGGGTGTTTCCGGCCCTACTACAGTGGGGACTGGAGAGCCTGCTTCAGCCTTTGGTGAGGGTGTTTAGGGCATGCATTGCGCATGGCTATACCCCTGAGGGATGGCGCAAGGTCAGAATTGTATTCATACCAAAACCAGGTAAAGGAGATTACTCTCAAGCTAAATCCTTTAGACCAATAAGTCTCACGTCCTTCTTTTTGAAAACGTTGGAAAGATTGTGCGACAGAGAAATACGGGATGTAGCACTTGGTCACAAGCCGCTACACCCGAAACAACATGCATATGTTCCAGGAAGATCCACTGAGTCCGCCCTTCACGAAGTGGTGGAAAGGATAGAAAGATCATTGCATACTAAAGAATGCACTCTAGGAGCATTCATTGATATAGAAGGAGCTTTTGATAAAGCCACCTTTGAAAGTATTAACGCCTCACTACTATCACATCGTGTTCCCTATACCATTGTACGATGGATCAACTCAATGTTGAGGGGGAGGATGGTTGAATTCAATGTGGGAGGTGCAACAATAAAGGGTATTGTTACTAAAGGCTGCCCTCAGGGGGGAGTCCTTTCTCCACTCCTGTGGGATCTCGTAGTAGATAGCCTTCTGAAACTCCTAAATAAAAACGGGTACTATACCATTGGCTATGCAGATGACATAGTCATATTGCTAACAGGAAAATTTGAGAGCACTCTGTGCGAACTGATGCAGAGGGCACTCAGAATACTAGAAGAATGGTGCACGACACATGCCCTTTCGGTCAATCCGACTAAGACTGGGCTCGTCCTGTTCACCAGAAAAAGAAAACTTCAAAGCATGATAATGCCTATTCTAAAGGGAATTCCCCTAAAGTTGGCTCCAGAGGTTAAGTATCTGGGAGTGGTGCTGGATGCAAAACTGAACTGGGGAAAACATGTCAGCCTTAAAACTGAGAAAGCAAACGTGGCTTTTTGGCAGTGTAGGAGGGCGATGGGAAAGTCCTGGGGCTTTTCCCCGAGGATTGCTCTCTGGCTCTACACTGCAATAATTAGACCAATGCTATGCTATGGCGCCCTTGTGTGGTGGCCTAGAGTCAAGATAATGACAGCGGCGTCATCCCTTAACCGACTTCAGAGATCGGTCCGTTTAGCGGTGACGGGTGTGATGCGAACGGCTCCAACTGCGGCCCTGGAGGCTCTCCTCTGCCTACCTCCACTGGATATCTATGTGGAGGAATGTGCGGTACGGGCCTCCATTAGGCTGCAAACGTGGGGCACGTGGACGCATAGACGGGGTGAAGGAGGACACTCGAGGATCCTGGAGGACTATTCTAAGAGGATGCCTCTGCTGGACCTTGAGACCGATAGTACCCCTCCAAAATATATTTTTGATAGGAAATTTGACATCCTATTAAACAAAATAGAAACCTTCGAGTCAGACATAACTATGTTTACAGATGGCTCCAAAAATAAAGTTGGATCGGGTGCGGGAGTATTCTCTCCTGAACTGAAAATAAACGAAAGCTTATCGCTGGGAAGATATGCCACTGTATTTCAAGCAGAACTCATGGGCGTACTTCACTGCGCAAATACAGTCCGGGAAAAGAACATCCGGTACAAAAAAATACAGATATTGACCGACAGCAAGGCGGTCCTTATGGCACTCAACTGTCATAGGATCACCTCAAATCTGGTACTTAAATGTATACAGACGCTAAATGAAGTATCGATAAACAACAATGTCCTAACACTCAGATGGGTCAAAGGGCACCAAGGAAACGAAGGCAATGAAAGAGCAGATGCTCTGGCGGGAATTGGCTCGGCTAAACTACCCTGTGGACCTGAGCCATTCATAACGCCGACCATTGAGCTCTTCAACACCCTTCTTACAGAAGAGACCCTCAAACTGCACACCAGTAGATGGAAAAATACCAAAGGCTGCCGACAAGCAAGGGCAACTATACGTGGACCCTTGCGTAAGCACCAAAAATACTACTTGCAGCTATCGCGAGAAAAATTAAGAAGTATTGCAGGAGTCCTAACGGGACACTGCAAACTAAACAAACATCTTCACACGATGGGACTGGTAGACAGCCCAACTTGTCGGGGCTGTAACCTAGCAGATGAAACGGCGGAGCACCTGCTTTGCAGCTGCCCTGCCCTTGCTTCGAAAAGAGGATCCATGCTGGGGGACTGCTGGCCTAGCATGGCCAGTATTAGTGGCACATTGCCCTCGAAGATACTTGAGTACATCCTAAATGTGGAATGGCTTGAGACTTAGAGGAGCGATGGGCTACCTGGAGGTAGCATAATGGGCCCGATGTGTGGCCTGAGTGCTAGCAGTGAAAATCTGCCCTCCCCAAACAATCCAGATCCAGAAGTATATGTTTATTCGCATAATACGCTCTGTTGCCAGCCTGTATTTTTGATGTTACTTCAGTTCTTCTTACGTTCTTGTAGTTGATTGGCACGCCAAGGTAACTGAAGTCCCCTACGTGTCCAAATGTTGCATCATCAATTGCTAGGTCAGGTGTATACTCGTTCTTTTCCCTAGTACATTTCATGTATTTAGGCTTTGCGTAGTTTATGCTTAGCCCCATTTTAGTTGCTTCACTTTTTATTTTTCTTAAAGTATTTATTAGTCCTTCTTTGGTTCTTGAAATGATAACGACGTCGTCCGCATAGGCTATCACTTGTATTTCTTTGTTTATCAATGTTCCTGTACATCCACTGCTTCTAATTATTTTTTCTAGTGCGATGTTAGACAGGGTCGCCGACAAGGCGTCACCCTGTCTCACTCCTCTGTTCACATCAAAGCTGTTTGTTTCACCTACATTCGTTCTTACGGTGACTCTCGATTTCTTCATTGTCATTGAAATTAGTCTTATCAGTTTAGGTGGAATTTTATATTCTTTTATGACACTCACTAGATTGCATCTACCTACGCTGTCGAACGCCTGCTTAAAGTCTCCTAACAGAGGATACAGTAAATACCCCAACAACATATCTGTGGTAATGTGAACATGTCCTCACCTCTGTGGTAGTGAACACGTCCTTACCTCCTATAAATTAAAAAAATTAACCTAGCTTTTGGCTTTTGTGCTGTGCTTTTGTGTTAGAGCTCTTGTCTTAACACTCATGTTAGAATTTTAAAGCTATCGAAAACTTTTCTACTTTGTTACAATTTCGTGATATGGTATTAAATTAATTTTAATAAACAGCAATTATTCATTGCTACAATAGAACTGAATACATAATTTTGTGTAACGTTTTGTGCACGAAGCGGTAGTTTTGTGTTGTATTTATATTTATTATAATTATTATTTAATATTTATATAAATAATTATAGAAGTAATTATTTATTTTTAGAGTAATCGTACTGATTTCTTAATTGTTTTTTGATGTTTTTAAAATTTGTTATTTATATTTATTAGATACTTGATAGAATATATTAAATTTGTTAATTTTAAGTTTAATAATTAAGGTAATTTTAAATTGTATAATAAAATAGTAGCAAAATAATTAACTATTGTATAGAATGTTTGGTATTTTTGTAATAGGTTAAAGATTTCTACTTTAGGTTAAAGATTCCTGTAATTAAAGATAAGCGACGCGCATACAATGCCCGCAGGGTGATGTAAAGTCAGTCATTGGTCAGTCAAGCGCGTGTACTCCGAGTGCGAACATATAACTAAGCGATCCTTGTATAAAATTGTGAAATTACTGTAAGATATTTAATGAACAAATATAAAAGCGAACCAAGTATTTATTTATTTAACAATCAGAAGTGGGATATTTTGAAACCAAAAATAGCGACCACAAGTGCGATTGGAAAAGTCGAAAAAGCGAACATTGTGAAAAGTGATATCAGTGAATCTTACAGAAAAGCGAACATTATAGAAAAGCGAACATTGTGGAACGTACCACCAGCGAATAGTATAAAAGTGAACATTTTAGTGAAAGCGTACATTACAAAAGTGTTATACGCGAAAAGAATGGAAAAAGCGACAAAATCCAACATGGCGGACCAAGGGACAAAACTAAACATGGCGGAAAAGACGGTTAAATCAAACATGGCGGACAAAGCGGTAAAGCTAAACATGGCGAACGTCAACATGAGCGATGAAAACGAAGAGGGTGTGCGCGCGCCGAATCGTGAAGAGATGTTGATGGAACTTTTAGCAAGGTCCGAAAGAGGGCGTGCGGAAACGGATGCAATGCTACGAACCTTTTTAATGGCCAAGATGAACGAGACAGAAGTAGAAAAACGAGCGGAAGCATGTGCGACAGTGTATAGCGTCATGCCTGATTTAAGCAAGTCCATACAAGACTTTTATGGGGAAACAGGCGAAATGGCAGAAGAATGGCTCTAAAGAATTAACAACTATGCAATCCTGCATTTTTGGAGTGAAGAAATCAAGCTGGAAACGGCGAGAATCCACATGGTGGGTCCCGCTAAGGAATGGTGGAAAACGTGGGAGGATCAGCTCTGGTGTTGGAGAGAGTTTGAAAGACAATTCAAAGCGACATTCTTTATCCGACAAAGTGTGAGTGACAAATGGAAACGGCTCGTGGCCAGGGTTCAACAGCCACGTGAAAATGTGGAGGCATATTTCCACCAGAAGTACCGGTTATGTTGTGATGTGAAATTGAACTATAGTGACGCGAAAGAACAGATTTTAACGGGGTTGCAGCGTAAAGACCTTATCCCAGGGCTAATGGCCAACAAGCACGAAAACGCGAACGAGTTGTTACATGACGTTTTAATCCTACATCGTGCAATAAACAACCGGCAAAGCGAATACCAAGGCGCGAGTTCGAGTCAAAACGCGAGATCGAACAATTACCAGAATGAAACTACAAAACTAAAATGCTATAATTGCGCCGAGGCGGGGAATTACTCGAGAGATTGTACAAAACCCCGTAACAGTAATTTATGTTTTCTATGCAAAAAAGACGATCATGTGAAGCGAGATTGTCCACTAAATAATCGAAACACGGTCATGCGGGTCGACCATAAAATGGAAGTTTCGGAAGCTCTCCATAAGTTTTTAAGACGGGCTAAAATAAACGGTTGCAAGCTTGACGCATTTATAGACAGTGGAAGTGCAGTTTGCACGATAGTTAAGAGTTCTGTACGAAAAATTCCGGGGGTCGAGTTGAAAACAACGCGAGAGAAACTTTTTGGATTTGGCAACCAAGCGCCGGTGGTGGTCAAACATTTTATTGAGGCAGAGTTAGAGGTAGATACGGCACGACTAGAAACAGTTAAAATATTCGTAGTTCCGGACGAGGCGCAGCAAACGGAAGTGTTAATCGGGCGGTCTTTTACGGAAAACAAAGACATTGCTTACGTAAAAATCGGCGATGATTTAATGTTCGGTGTGAAGACCGACTCTCCATTTACAAATATGGAAATTAGCGAGATGACGAGAAGCGTTAAGTATTAACGTAGTACATGTGGAATGCAACGGTGACAATTTTAACATTCCAATGACAGATAGTAAGACGAAGGACAAGGTCGTTGTGGCAGGTCAGTGCATCGGCAAAATAAATCATGACACGTGTTGTCATAACGATGAAATGCAACGTCAGCAACCGGGATGCGTGAAACCAAATACATTAGTTATGCTAGAGGTCGACGTAAAAATGTCGGATGCGTATAAGCGAAACGTATGTCAAGATAATCGCGATGAACTAAGTTTAAGAAATTTGATGAAGGAAGACATTAATGATAAAGGTGTACCAGTGCGTGCGAAACGTTGTCGAGTTAAATTAAACCAACGTGAAACAATGAAGGGGCAAGCGGAAAGGGTAAACCGAACCCTTATGCCAAAAATAATGACCGCGATAGAAAATAAAACGACCGGGGTACCAAGCGGTGAACTGCAAGTGCAAGTGCGTGAAGCTATGCGAAGCGAACAGATAAAACAAAAGAGGCGGTACGATAACAAGTGGTATAACAATCTTATCTATCATATCGGCGATAGCGTCTTTGCGCGAAAGGTGATCAAGGCAACGGGGGACAGAGCGAAAACTCCACCGAATTACCACGTAGGTCCATTGATGAAGAGCGAATCAACAACTTGGGAAGTTTATTTTGTGAATTATGTGAAACAGGTGTTATTGTTCGTTGTGAGCTATTTCAAACGTATACGGTTGCTTGTAAATCATTTGAACTTGTATGGGTATTTAGCGAAATTATTTGAATTGTATTATTGCTCATTGCAAATTATGTTGAATTTGTGTTATATTGCAAATTATTTTGAATTTGTGTTATTGCGAAAATTATTTGAATTATATTGTTGTTCATTGCAAATTATTTTGAATTTGTGTTACGTTGCGGATTATTTTGAGTTTGTGTTATTGCAAAAATTATTTGAATTGTATTGTGGCTCATTGCAAATTATTTTGAATTTGTGTTATTCTTTGTAAAGCGTTCTGCATTTGTGTTGTTATTCAGCGACTTATTTTGAATTGTGTTATTCTTTGTAAAGCGTTCTGCATTTGTGTTGTTATTTAGCGAATTATTTTGAGTTGTATTGTGAGTTTGTAAATCATTTGAATTGTGTTGTTATTTAGCGACTTATTTTGAATTTGTGTTATTATTGTAAATTGCATGGCTCTTTTTCGATTTATGCGAAACCGAATTGATATGCTTTGTGGAATATTACAGCTTAGTTGATTTGAATGTGAAGGGATTACATCAGGAGATGTAAGAGAGTCAGGAATGGACGAGTGTTAGGTATTTTTGTAATAGGTTAAAGATTTCTACTTTAGGTTAAAGATTCCTGTAATTAAAGATAAGCGACGAGCATACAATGCCCGCAGGGTGATGTAAAGTCAGTCATTGGTCAGTCAAGCGCGTGTACTCCGAGTGCGAACATATAACTAAGCGATCCTGATATAAAATTGTGAAATTGATGTAAGATATTTAATGAATAAATATAAAAGCGAATCAAGTATTTATTTATTTAACAAGAAGTACATCAAATTTGTATTTGATAACTGTAAAACTGTTAATTTTTCGAAAATTAAACATCTCATTAATTTTTAAATTTTGATCAATTTAAAAGTGTTACATTCATACGTAATACAATTAATACTTCAATAACTTACAAATCCGTAGCAAAGAGAATAAAAATGTTTTAAAGAAAACCAAATTAAACTAGGTATAGGTATAACGTACAAATACATTTGAAATAAAGATTGTAGTGAGTTATGAATAATATCCTGTTTATTATAGTAATTAATTTATAATACCACATCACGAAATTGTAACAAAGTAGAAAAGTTTTCGATAGCTTTAAAATTCTAACATGATCTGTGTTAAGACAAGAGCTTACACAAAATCGCGGGTAAAATTTTCAATGTATAGGAGGTGTAGACAAGAGTAGACGTGTTGTTAGGTTATGCAACTCACATAACCACTGCAAAGAGAAGAGCGTATAACCCCACATGTTGGTGGGGTATTTACTGTATCCTTTTTACATCACGACTGCTAGACGTGCACTCTGCAAGTTTCTGATTTGTTACTTGAAACTTATGCGTTGTTGCCATTTTTACATTTTAATACTTCATTTACATAAAACATTTTATCTCAACATTAATAGCTTCAGAAATTCACAACTGTGTTTTAATGCATGAATGAACTGCTTGTCTGTCATCACACCAACTGAAAATAAACTTCGATTTAATTCCGGGATGAATAAGACATTTTTCATTTCGCGACCAAGCCATTGTCCTTGAACTTTCACCAAAATTTCTATGTTTCCAATACCGACAGCTGATATTATTTTATCGTTTGCAATTTTTACTGAAATCGGTTCCTTTAAATCTTCTAGTTCTGTAAACCAATCGCGTTGATAAGTCGCGCCTGAATCACAAATCCATTTGTCACTATCACAATTTGAGGTTGCTAAATAAAGTGGTGTAATGCCGCTGACATAAACATCATTTGATGTTGATTGCTTATTTCTGTTGTCTTTTTCAAGACGCATTTTACATTCACGTGCCCTTTTTCTTGCAATAATTGCAAGTTGTTCTTTTCATGAGTTCTGCAATTTTCGAATTTTTATTCTTTTCTTCTGGGCGTGCTTTGTTGTCAAGTTTTGCTTGCAACGCTTTTACTTGCAGTGCTAATTTTGTAGTTTCATAATCTTCCTTAGACATTCGCAATTCTTCTTTTAGAAGGCGAGCTGTGAGATTCTCCAAATTTTGTTGATTTGTTGCGACTGAATCCCATGCGGTTCGAAAATTATTGTATTTCGGCGGTAAACTGTTGAGAATTTTAGAACATATTGCGCTGTTGCTTACATTCTCATTAATATCACGGAGTTCCTTTGTTATCGATTCGACATTTACTAAGTGGCTAGAAATCGATTTGCCATCGATCATGCGGATTTCTTAAAATTTCTGCCATATTAATTCCCTCGATAATTCCGTTTTTTGCTCATGCGTTATTGTTTACTTTTTCCACATTGCTTCAGCCGTTGTGCAATTTACAAGGCATTGTAACATGTCTGGTGTCATCGTCGTTAAAAATATGACTTGTGCTCTACAATCTTTTGCTTCCCTAGCAGTCCATTCAGGTGACTGTTGTTTTTTGGTTGTGCTTCTTGTCCATTTACAACGGATATTAGCTTTTCCGCTTTTAAGATAATAGAGATGCTGAATTTCCACAATTGAAAATTTGAGTCATCTAATTTAACGATTTGTGCAAGTTCACTTCGCTACGCGGTAGTCATGTTCACTTTTACTAGATACTGTTGTACGCGACAATCGAATTGACGACACTTTTCACTAACTTTTTTTTTAATGCAGGGAAGGGGGAAATCTTCAAAAGACACCACCCCGATGATCTGGGGTGGTAGTGTCGGATTCTTACCGACTAAAACCCCCTCCCCGACGAGCAGCGGGATTTACCTTCTCGGTATCACTTCCGCTGTCGTCTGCGATGGTCTGTGGCATGTCGTTTTTCTTCGGCCTCCCGTCGTCACCGGTTATCTGGCTCCCGCTGGGCACCAACGGAGTACGTGGCCCAGGCTGATCGCAATGACCCCCCGGCATCACCCGAATCGCTGTGTACTGGTGCATGTTGGGAGCCACTAGGTAGTGGCCCGCGAGGCTCGTCTCTCTGCACCCTGATGTGCAGAGTCTTGACCCGGTCTGCCTGGTCTGCACCGCTGTCGGGTCGACTTCCCTCAGCTTGGCGTTGAGGGAGACTGGTGTTCGTCTCCTTAATATTACCTCTCACGTCAGCCTTGCGGATTACCCCCATTCACCGGGGTTCACACCCGATCTCTGAGGGTGCTCCGCAAGTTACCAGGGACCACCCCGAGGAGGTGTGAGTAGGATTTTGGTCCCCACTTTTCACTAACTTGCCAATGTTTATCAGGCTGGTTACTGATATTTTTACCTGTATGATTTTAACGTGATCTGGGCCGATAACCTGTTGGAATAAACGTGGATCGAGTTTAATCAAAACAGGTATTGGTTAATGATAATTTTTATAAATGTAAAATAAAGTTCAGTTAATAATAATAGGCGTATTCTTTTTACAAGTTTTATTTCCATCTCAGTTACGCAACTGAGACGAAGTGAGCTGAGCCGAACAGAGATTAACTGAGTCAAAGTGAGAAAAACATAAGGTAAAAAGAACAACTTACATATTACAAAATACATAAAACAAATTACATAACCTCTAAAAATACAAAATAGAAATTTATTGCAACCGGCAATTAAAATTAAAGAAGTAAAATAAGTACAATAATTAAAACCAAGATGTACGAAGAAGTACCTTCAGTAGATGCTAAAACGATTGCAGTAAGTGACAAGTTTAATTAAATTTTTGTAATTAAAAATTGTAATAACTATATACCTACTAGTAAACTAGAAACGTGAAATATTTATTACACATGATATACTTTTCAGAAACTTGCTTTTGATGAAGACTCCTCTGATTTCGATTGGTTTAGCAGCGACTCGAGCGATGAATGCGATTCAGAAATTCCGATACCAATAAAAGATTTATCGATGTATTTTGTGGGAAGAGGGAATGACACGAAGAGAGGAAGTATTTAGAAATTTAACATGTAACTAGATTTAAAAATTGTTTTCCGTTCTGTTGTTTATTATTATAATTTTATTTTTTATTCAAATATACAACAGATTAATTTAATAAATTTTAGTGTTCGTTTGTTTTGTTTGTTATCCCTGCAATCTTTTCAAGGGCTATAACTCTTCTCTCATCCAATTGTAGTTTGCGTTCTAACAATTGTAATTTTTTACTTTGCAACTCATTTTTTTCTTTTAATTTTTCTTTTAGTTCGTTCACTTCTTGTCGAAGTTTAGCATTGCTTAACTT
Source organism: Podabrus alpinus (assembly GCA_932274525.1). Taxonomy (NCBI): domain Eukaryota; kingdom Metazoa; phylum Arthropoda; class Insecta; order Coleoptera; family Cantharidae; genus Podabrus; species Podabrus alpinus. The sequence continues at coordinate 35,114,032 of OW026452.1, forward strand.
CTTTGCTGGTTTTCTTGGAGTGACAACCGGGGTGCTACTTTCTGGCGGTACTTCTTCTAGAAAATTTTCAACTTCGATCATTTCTTCATTGTGCAATGGTAACATTGCCATTGAATATGAAGAGGCAATACTTGGTAGTGGTTCAAAGGCTTCGCCAACATTTATAGAATGTGGCGAAGAGAAATTTGGTTCCATACCAAGTATGTCCTCCATTTTATCGAAGAACACAAAACGAGTAGGTCCCCTACCCGTTTTACCCTTGGCATCTTTACAAGATTTGTACGTCCTGACCAAATTTAACCATTTTTTTCTACAATTTTCTTCGGAGAAAACAAATTGTTGACTAATCAAGTCGTTACTCACGTTACTCCAAACTTGGCGTCGTTTGGTAACGTGGTTTAAGTGATCCTTGTATACCTCGACGCTAGCAATTAGAGCTAGCGTTTCCTCATGAGTCCACATGACTCGTTTCTCGGTTTCCATTTATTTCTACAAAAAGTTATACGTAAAAAAATAAATACATATCTAATATTAAATTAAATAAATTACCACATGTTTATTACGAGTCCGAAGTATTTCTCAAAATTCTCTCTCAAAATCTCAAAATTTACGACAACAACTACGATTTAACAACACTGCAAGCACAATAACGATCTTTCGTCGATTTAAAAAAGATAACGTCATCGTTATCTTTTTTAAATCGACCAATCCGAGCTATTTCCCACTTTATCTCAGTTGTAACACGTCGAAATAGCAAGATCAGTTGGGTTAGGGTGGGAGGTAATTTTCTCAGTTAAAACTCAATTCGGCACGACACGGCACATTCGTTTGCCGAATGTACAACGGTAAAAAGAACACACTTTTAACTGAGTCAACTGAGTATCTCAGTACATCTCACTTAAAATAGGTAAAAAGAATACAGCTATTATTTGCTTATTACGAGCACAAAGCAATACTACTTTTATATCATATAAAACTGCGTTCTTATATATTGCAGTATCGGGATACCACGTCAATAGAAATACGTTTATTAAGATTCGGGAAAATTTTGTTATTAATAAAGCATGTGACAAAGCAATCAGACAAACTTCGTCCGACACCAAGAAATTGAGTTCAATATCATTTAATTTGAGAAGAAAGACATGAAGCAGGTTGATAAAAATAATTTAAAATGTAACACTTAATAACTTCCGTTGATATAAAAATGTTTATTTATAGTAAAATTAAAATTGTTTAGTCATAAGAAAGGTATTTCAAAAGTAAAAATATTGTTAATTACTTAATTAAGGTGAAAATTTGTATTAACGTTAAATTTAAATAAGTCTGAAAATTATTACGTGAGTTCGACGTGTCAAAACTTAGTGCACCGTGAAGGTATATTTCATGTCCATTATCTTCAATAAACCAACCAAGAAGTAATTGTGAAGAAATTAATCCAATCTAAAAATATAAAATTTTTCATTAAAAATTTCAATAAGTCACATTGAGCTTAATACAAACCTGCAACCTGAAATTTCAATAGTATTGATTTTCTAATCGACCAATAGGAAGACGATTATGCAAAAATTAAGATTGCCATGAATTTGGTGGTGAGGAATAAAAAAAACAATCGAAGAGGTCCTTGTGTAAATTTTGATGGTAATGGCGTGTTAAATTAGCGTCGACACTAAAATTCAATAAATCGTAAAAATAATCAGTAAAAATTATATATAAAAAAGGTGAAAATTATTAAAGTTTATGTACTTACCCACGTACAAGTGAAAATAATTCGAAAATCACCAAGAATTGTGAATATTTTTAACAAATTGGAAATCGACACCACGAGGTCACCAAAGTGTAATCTTGAAAATTTTAATGCAAATGAAGTCATCGGTTGGATTTGTATGCGCAACTACATGGTTCATGGTATAAGTGATAAGAAAATCCCTATATTTTAAATAAGGTAACGTTCACATTAACTATTTTCGTAAATAAAATAAGTGAGAATTTTTGGACAACACGACGCGTGCTTTTTTGTCGTTTATGTTAGATATTTTGATATATAGGATTAATATTAAAAACATTTTATTTGATAAAATATTTAATTACATTATTGTGCATAATAAAATTATAATTGCATTCACAACGGAAGATATTTTTTTTGACCTGTTCCGAGTCCAAAATTTGATTTCAGCATTACAGTATTGGTCCCGGAACGAATCTACACTGAGTAAGGTAAGCACATGCTCTACGAAACAGCATAAGCCGAGGTATAATAATTTCATTTATTGTTATTTGGGTAAAAGTTCAATATTTCTATCGACGGGGTACATTTCCCGTGAACCCATTTATAAAGTTTACAATAAAAATCGTATAACCCCATTAGTGAGAAGGTATATAGTACTTTTTGACAAGCCCAACGTGAGGCTCTATTAGTAACGATACCCCACATAGTAATATATACATATAAGAATGAGATATGAGATTGAAACTCATATCAATCGAAAGAGATTATTTTTCCGCATCTTATGATACCTCACACTTGATATTTCCCTCTTAAATTATTGTTAAAATGCAAAAATACAATAAGCGCTGTTAAAAAATATGGTTTGCCTTGGATAATTTTGATCCAAGTTTTTATCCAAATTTTGTATTAAACACATAAATTTGAGCAAATCACTCACTCACTCATTCATAATTTAGTGCGTATAGCTGCGAGGGTCGTGGAGAGTTGAAATTTTGCATACCCGTGTGGTTTTACGAGGATTGAACGGGAAAATTTTCCCGTTTCTCATGGGACGTAATGGAGGGGGTGAAATGGCGCTTCAAAGTGGTCACAAAATTTCGGCATTCACTTTGGAGAGTTGAAATTTTTCAGGAAGCTCCGGGCGGTGGGGCGAAACAATGTTTTCTTTTTCGAATTTTTTTTCCAGCGCTTGGCAATAGGGCTCCTCGCGGTTTTTCGTATTTTTGTATCTACTTCCAGAGTTTTCGTCCGATCGACCTGAAATTTGCTAGAGGGGTGAGGGCGGCGAAAACGGAAAATCGGTATGGACAAATTTCCCAATTTTTGTCCCGTTACCGTTTAAGGAGGGGGGGTAAAAATGGAATAGTTTTTTGCGCCTAGCTCGTTTATTTTCCGATTAAAGTTTCGATTTTTTGGTCTCATTTGGATCCTCTCGAATTTAGATTTGCATTTTTGCAAAAAAATGCCTAGGTCGCGGATTGCTTTCGAGCGCAAAGCGAGACGACGATTTTAATTACATATTTTTGCCGTTTTTTGCGCTACGCCGGGCGGCGTCGAACGGATCGCAAAAAATAATACACCGTCGTTGAGCCGACTGTATGCCCGACAAAATTTGTAGATATACTTTTTCTCGAAAAATGAACTGGTTTCGAGTAATCGTGATATTATACAAATTAAAAATCGGCAAATTTAAAAAATTATGGTTTGCCTTAGTTTAATTTTGAACTGTCCAAGTGATTTTTATTATTTATTAGAGTAGCGAAGGGTAATATGGAATACACCGGCTAATATGGAATACCTAAAATTGGCCAAACTAATAGCGGTATCTGCGAGGCGGTAGCAAAATTATGTTCATACTAAGCAGAGTTTTACACCCAACCACGCGTGTCGTTCTGCTACTGTTCGTTAAAGAGCTTTTCCTGTGTTAGTCGTTTTTCAACCGTGTAGAATTTTTGTCGGGCCTAACAAAAATTTAGTTTTTGATGAATTAGTTGGTGTTTTGTAACAAAATATGTTTATTTCGTTTCAAATGTTAATTCATAACATTTAAATTATAAATTGTTACTCCAAGCGCCATCTCTCAATTCATTTTTACAGCGTACTTGATAGTACAGATTATAGACGCGCGCCGTTAGAAATTAACTTTGGCTTTGAAGTGCTACGACAGGTCGATTTTTATTGATCGCGTGTAAATCAATTATTTATCAGTCGATTTTCGTTACAAAATTAGTAATACGCAGTAGTTAATTTCACCGTCATTACGGATTTCGTGAAAACAGTGCGTAACTATTTTGTTTTAGCCAGTTCAAGTATTTTTTGGAACATATTCGATTCGTTATCTCGATCAACCATATTTTCTTTATCGAAGTACAAAGAATTGCCAACTATAATTTTATTTGGTAACATTCGTCTGGTGACTATTTTGACAGCTGCTCTTATTTACATTTGGAAGTCGATTGTTAATGTTAATCGCAGCTTCAGTTTTTGTGATCAAATTGTACTGGACGATCACTTTGTTTTATTTGGATCGTCAACCTGTACCTTAGATACTATCAACGCAGCTAAGTGACGCCTGTCCATCATCGTGTCCGCCTGCCAGAACCTGTTAATCGAGTATTACGTCGGTGTACTGCAGTCCGAGGATCCTAGATTGGGAGCCATTGGAATTCAACACCAACCACTGCATTCCATACAAGGATTATTGCTGTCGTTACCATTGTGTGAACTCACGATTGATATCAAGGTGAGACAAATTTTATATTCTTGTGTGGATTTATTCTTGTGGTATTGTGGTAATAAATTACAGTCAATTATTTGTATTGACGGGCCTACCATTCTGGTGTCCCGTATTGTGTCACCTTTGACGTACCGTTGTCACAGTCAGTTAACGTGCCTACTATTTTTTAGCACGTCACTACCACAAGCGTTTGTAATTGTCGTTATCGTTTCAATTTTCATTAAAACTTTATTGTTTAATTATTGTTTTATTTTCGACGAAGCGTACCCTCGTTATTTTTCAGCACAACGCAGAGTGGACTTACGACCCTCGCTTCCAGGCTATAGCGAGTTAGCTTATACGAACATCAGGGTACCACGAATATAAGTAGGAGTTTTACTTCTGCGTGGTTTTGTTTGCTTTTCCAAACCGTTCTCCCATTAGGAACGGAAAGGAGGGTAAACATATCACTGGCGCCCAACGTGGGGCGCCAGTGTAACAAAATCTTTCCTTACTGCTCTAATGAGAAGTCAGCTCGGAAAAGATTAAGTCCACGCAGAAGGATAAAACCATCTACTTTAATTTTGCGTGGGGCCCTGGTGGTCGATTTTAAACTAGCTCGTTTATCACGATCCACGACTCTCGCTGCCGCAATAAACGAGCTAGTTTAAAATCGACCACCAGGGCCCCACGCAAAATTAAAGTAGATGGTTTTATCCTTCTGCGTGGACTTAATCTTTTCCGAGCTGACTTCTCATTAGAGCAGTAAGGAAAGATTTTGTTACAGTTTTTCTATTCTCGTTTTCATTGGAAGGACAGGTAAGGACTGTAGATTAATATAAGGTGTAGTTATTGGACATTAATGTTAGTTAAAAATTTTCACAAAGTCCTAACCCCAAAACCACTAAGTGCGGCTAATATGGAATAGTATTCCATATTGCCCGCCAAGTTTTTTGGTAGCCCAAAGTTCGCAAGGTGCGAACTTTGGGCTCATGAATTATGCGCTGACATTCCAAAGGATATTTACATTTGTGATTTCTGTCGATAAAATGCTTTTATAAGCACAGTTTTTTTAGTTTAAGCACTATTCCATATTGACCTATAGGGGTATTCCATATTACCCGACCATTTTTTTTAAACGTCAAAATGTACTTTCTTTATCAAACTTAAAAAATTAAGAAAATTTATAAAGTTTTTGAATATGTATACTTTTATTTCCTTAGATAGATAGTTTATATAATACTCAATGAGGTTTCTAATGCGTTATACAGTTATACTATACCTAAAAGAATTTATTGCTATAATAAAAAACAGTATTCCATATTACCCTCCGCTACTCTACTATAATTTAATATTTTAACTAATTTACTTGTATAAACATATTATGTAATATCAAACGAATTTTTTAATTACTTCTAAAAAATTAATTCTGACGTCATTAAGCGTCGAGCACAATGAACGCGAAACCAACGCGCTCTTGACGCCGAGAACTGTCAGAAATACGTTCAACCAAAGTTGTGTGCGCACAATGAACGCGAACCAAGCGCGCCAAAGGTAGTGATTTTAACCTTAAATTTTACAACTGTGTAAAATACTTACCTGGTGTACCAACTTAATACTAATACAAAATATAAATAATATAAATCAGAATTCAGGATTATCTCTAGGAGGTCGCCACAATATAAACAAAAATAAACAAAGTGAGGTTATAACCCCAGCGTTGCGAACGTAAAAGTAGAAAGTTGCCCAACTTTCCAGGGCGTTCCGCGTCAGAGCGTAACAGGGAACGTTCACTGTGCGCAGCGCCAATTACGTTACATTGGTTCAACTTTCGCCAGCGTCAAGAGCGCGTTGGTTTCGCGTTCATTGTGCTCGACGCTTAACGCCCATAGTTAAAATTTGATTGCACATAGGCGGCACGGCATTCCGCAAATATTTAATTATTTTTGGAAAATGACAATTGTAAAAATTTTTCAATGCAAACATGTTATATTATTGTTAAAATGAAAATATAAAATAAGTGCTTTTAAAAAATATGAGTTACCATGTTAAATTACAAATTAAATTTCGTAACTTTGATATGTCAAAGTAATTTGTGTATTTTATCGAGTTAAAAATTTTTTTGAATTAACATCCGTTTTATTAATATTTAATATAAAATGAAGTGGAATCTACTAAATGGGAAAGTAATGTGTTGTCACATCAGATTTTTTTAAAAATTGTACTGGAACCAATTTTTTACCACGTTTTCAAACGTTTTTCTTTTTTAATGTTTTTAGCGTCAATCACACTGTTTTTAGTTTTTAATTTTACTTGCAGAGTTTCCTCGTTCCATAACCTGTTGATTTTTACTGTTCTAGATTAAAAGAAGTTGTTTAAACGACAGTTTATTAATAAAAAAATACATGTGCTAAAATGTGGTACATCACCATTTTACATTACTTCAACAACCTCGTCAATGTTGGTGACCACTCACGACACCTATGTAATGATCTTTTATTTACATTGAAAAGTTAAACTCAACATGGTTACTACATATGAGATTTTAAATGCTTTTGCAAATGAGATTTACGTGCACATTTATAGGCACAACTAAACGGTTTATCGCCAGTATGAGTTTTTAAATGTCTTTGTAAGGTGGATTTCTGTGCACAAGTAAACTCACAAATATTACAACGAAATGGTTTCTCGCCGGTATGAGTTCTTAAATGCCTTTGTAAGGTGGATTTCTGTGCACAAGTATACACACAAATATCACAACTAAATGGTTTTTCGCCGGTATGAGTTCTTATATGTGTTTGTAAGTGTGCTTTCTGTGCACAATTATACTCACAAATTTCACAACTAAATGGTTTTTCACCGGTATGAGTTCTTAAATGTCTTTGTAAGCCTGATTTTAGTGCACAAGTATACTCACAAATATTACAACTAAATGGTTTTTCGCCGGTATGAGTTCTTAAATGTGTTTGTAAGTGTGCTTTCTGTGCACATGTATACTCACAAATATCACAACTAAACCGTTTTTCGCCGGTATGAGTTTTTAAATGTGAGTGTAAGTTTGATTTCCGTGCACAAGTATACTCACAAATATCACAATTAAAGGGTTTCTCGCCGGTATGAGTTATTAAATGAGAGTGTAAGTGCGATTTCCGTGCACAATTATACTCACAAATATCACAACTAAACGGTTTTTCGCCTGTATGAGTTCTTAAATGTATTAGTAAGTTTGATTTCTGTGCACAAGTATACTCACAATTATCACAACGGAATGCTTTCTCGCCGGTATGAGTTCTTAAATGGATTTCAAACCGTGATTTGTAGGCACATTTGAAGTTACAAATATTGCATATAAATGATTTCTTATCCTTTTTTTTATGAGCTCTTAAATGACGTATTAAAGTTTGTTTAAGAGCAAGTTTATAACCACAAATTGCACACTCGAAAAAATTTGAGCAACTCAGCGTTAAATCTGTAGTGTCGGTATCTTCCTTAATGTCAATGGAATGATGCAAATCTTCTAAATTAAATTTCACATCTTCCACCTCTTCTCTTTTAATTTCGTAATTGTTAATTGAATTATTTGGAGTGTCCAGAAATTTACCTGCGTTTTCTACAATTTGTGATTCTTCCGAAGGTAGCACTTGAGCTACAAGTAAATCGGTAACTGGTTCCATTTGGAGGATGCAGCACTGTAACTGTACAGGTACAAAATCACTTTTCTTAATTGAAGGCGTTGATTATATGTTATCGATTTAGAAAACTGCTGCTACAGATGACAAATCACCATTGATGACAAATCACTACTATACCTACTATACAAAATTATAAAATGGCGACATTGATGAGTCAGAGGCGATTGAATGCGTGTATGTGTATAGCGCCATCTAATAGAACTAAAAAGAGATTTTCTAACGTTACGTCGCTTCGTACAACCATTAGGTCTGTTCGTTTGCTTGGACAAACTTGAACCGAGCAAGTTAGCGCAAATAAAAGCGTTCGTTTGCATGAACTGAGTAAACTGTACGTTGTTAGTTTGCTGTTGTAAAAGCATTTAACAACTCATACCGGTGAGAAATCTTTTCATTGTAAAATTTATGACTATCTAATATTTTATATGTTCGTATAAGTCACATTTAAAATCAAATCAAATAACATTTATTAATTTAGTACTAGGCATGAGGATACCTTACATTTCGTATGCTACAGATATTAGGGCTGGTAGCCCTCTCTTCTATATTTAATTAATTAAAGTAAATGTAAAAGTTTAGTTAAAACAAAAGTAAGTTGCATGCAGGAAAAAATTTTCAAAAACCTGCTGTGAAAAATATGGAGAATTGAAGAATATAAAAATTTGAAAAATATTTAAAAAGCAAACAAAAAATGTTTATAAATAAATGTTTATAAATGTTAATAAAATCATTAACATAATGAACAATACTACGGGATACTAGGGGAAAATAAATAAATGAGAAGTATAACAATTAATTTAAAATTTGTTTTAAAGACCTCTTCACGGTTTCAAAAAGTAGGTACATCATTGTCGTATGAAACCACTTCAGCGATGAGTGGATTCTGATGTGTCGTCATTTGTGTAATGATCTTCTTGGTCTTCTCTTTGATGAACGTGGCGATGGTTTCGATCTCCAGGTCTGCGTGCATGAAATCGATTGTAGTATACTTAGGGTATTGGCCAATGATCCGTAGGAATTTATTTTGCATGTTGTAAGTAAGTATCGGCCTGGCACAGGCTTTGTACAAAGTAATTTTTTCTCTTTTCGGTGTTCTGGCGTTGGGACCTATGAAAGGATACAACAATTGAATCACAAAGTTGGTCTTGTCCAACCGAGCCTGTATTTCCTGGCTGAATAGCAGCTTCGAGTCCAATGTGGTGCCCAGGTATTTCACTGTCTTCTGCCACGGTATGGTGTCATTGCCAACTTTAACTCCTGCGACGTCCGGAGGTTTACGCTTGAAGGTGAACCGGATTGCTTCCGTTTTTGGTATGTTTACTTTTAGTTTTCACATATTGAAAAACTCAAGAATTAATTTAGTGTGTTCTTCTAGATACGTTACATATTTCCTGGTTTTCTTGGAATGGGCGAAAATAGCCGTGTCGTCAGCATAAACACCTATACCTGTTTTGGGATGCCGGGGAATATCGTTGATGAAAACAGAAAAGGATCGGACCCAATAATGAACCTTGTGGGACGCCTGCTGGAACGTCTACCATAGTAGAAACGGCTTGGTTAACGCTCACGAAGAATTGTCTACCCTCCAGGTAGCTGACGACAATCTTGATTAAATTGATGGGTGCATTAACTAATTTCACTAACATATTGCGATGTCCGACACTGACCACGTTAATAGAAATGAGCACGTTAAGATTCAAAATTTGTTTATTAATAAAAGAGCATGAGACTTATTTAAATCGAACGGAAAGGTTTCATCCGATATCAAATACAAACATTCAATATCATAAAAATTAATATCTAAAACATTCACGGAATAAAGGTTCGACAAACAAATATCATTAATGTAAAATTTTAAATCCGTTATCATAAAAAATGTTGTTAATATTAATAAAATCAAATTGTTTAAATATAAGTAACATTAATTCATATCAAAATATTGTTAATTGCGTAATTAATACAAAATTTGTTAACGTTAATTTTAAATAATTAAAAACTTTACACAACGACGTTTGGAGTGCTTCGAAATTAATTGACAGTGAATGGATAGTCCATTTTCACTAATTTACCAAAGAACCACGAAGTGGGATGTTGAAAATTGAATTAATCTGAAATGAATAAAAATTTTATTAAAAATTTGACAATTCAAAAATCGGCGGGTACGCACCTGGAAATGTGGTATTGATTTTATATTGACAAACACAAAATAATCACGATTGCCGTGAAAAGGCAAGCGATTGCGTTTGAAACAATTGAAAAAGAGAGTCGGCGTTGAAATTAATAATTAATGGCGTGTTAAAATTGGTGTTCCTGAAAATATTGAAATAATTAGTGAAAAATTTAATAAAAACCGACAAAAAAGTATTTAATATAGTAAAGAAAGTTTACTTACGTGAGGTAACAGTGTTTTCAAGAAGAAAATTTGAAGGATCCACAATATTTTTCACAAAAACGATTACAACTACACGTGGCGTCCATTTACGTACCAACATTTTTATCCAGCTTCATCTACGACAAAAATTACCCATCGACACTTGCAATCATATCAGTTTTATGGTCAAACATCCCACCAATAAGAAAAAGGAGTTATCTAAAGGTAATTGTACATCTAACAATTTTTAAATTGATAAAAACCAAGTGCGAATTTAAAAATTTAATCGCGTGTGTTATTACGTTTAAAGTTTGGGTAGAATAAGTAATTGTTAATAATTTTAAGAACTTTTATTCAATTCGCCACTTATGCAAACAAATTTATAATAAAAATATAATTTCATTGAAAACGGATAATTTTTGTATAATTTTTGTTCCGATCCAAAAGTTTAATTTCAGCATTCACAGATTTGGCTCCGGAACGAATCCAAGCCCGAGATAAGGTAAGTCCATGCTCATCAATATAACTAAGCCGAGGTTTATATTCATTTACAGTTATTTGTATAAAATTTGCAAACATTTCTATTGACGGGGTGTATCAGTGTTCACCCGTTCTATTAGAAGAGACTCGTTCATAGCAATATATATAAGTGCTTTGCGATTAACAACGTCGAAAGCTTTTTCTAAGTCCAATAACACCATGCCCGTGTCTTTATTTAAATGTCTCGTATGCACAATTTTTTCCTTGATGCGCGCCACTTGATGCGTTGTGTTATGTCCGGCTCTGAAACCAAATTGTTCGTTGATGATGATTCCGTGTTCGGTTAAGTGATCCTTGAGCTCCTCTAATATGATTTTCTCCAGCACTTTACTAAGAGTTGCGAGTAGGCTGATTGGTCTGTAGTTTGTCGCCACATTTCTTGCCTTGTTGGGTTTAGGCAGTGCAGTTACCTTGGCAAGCTTCCATTGCGTAGGGAAGTAGCAGTTAGAGAGGCATGCACGAAAGATGTAATATTAATATATTACTCCTTTCCTGGGAAGGTATTTAATCTGCCTATTCGAGATGCCATCCAGACAAGGAGCTTTTCTGTTTTTCAGGCCTCGAATAATTTTTGCAATTTTTGCTGGATTTGTCTTGCAATTACGTCGATGCAAAATCAACAACAGGCACAAATAAGTCCTATAGAGACAATCAAGGAAACGCTACGTTCGCAAATTTTGGTTTTTGACCCATATGAAGAAACAGAAGAAGATTTTGATAGTTATTCGCAAAGATTGGACAACTATTTTAAAATAAAAGGTTTAGACAGTGTGGACAAAGAAGCGGAAGAAGCTAAAGTGATGGTGTTAATAAATTGTCTAGGCAGCAAGTACTACAAACTGGTATCAAGTCTAACAGCACCAGACCTACCAGCTTCCAAAAACTACGGAGAACTAATGGCATTATTAAAACAACATTTATCACCTAAAAGAAATGTGCTGACGGAACAGCACAAATTTCTGTCAAGAGTACAAAGCCCCGGGGAAACAATTTCAAATTATATCACTTCATTAAAAGAGTTAAGCAAAACGTGCGAATTCAAAGCGGAGTGTAAAGCACCTGCTTGCACAAAATCGATAATGGAATTATTATTAAGAGCCCAATTTATTCGTGGTATCCAAGACGCGGAAATTCGCGAACGTATTTTACAACAAGCTGAAATTAATTTGGAAAAAGCCCTAGATATTGCACTAGCAATAGAAATGTCAAAATTTCAAAACCGCGAAGTTTACAGGAACACGCCAAACTCAATAAACAAAATTGATCCACGTAACACTCAAATTAGAAGAAAAAACTCAATCGGGTCTGAAAATTATACAAAAAAAATCAATTTAAAAGAATTAGGACTAGAAAAAAGTTGTTTACATTGTGGTCGTAGTAATCACCAAACCCACAAATGTTCAATCGTAAATAAATTGTATTGCTCCAGCTGCCGGAAAAAAGGACATTTGGCAAAAGTATGTATCAAAACGCTAGTTCACAACAAGCAAGCAAATATCAGAAATATCGACGACCTTGATAGCGATAACGAAACGGACGAAAACCAAGTGGGAACATTTGCAATCAATCGAATTATTGACGTTTTCTCAGAATCCACAAATTCAGTACACGAACCAAAAATATTTGCTCATGTAAAAATAAAAAATAAATTATGCACTTTTGAATGTGACACAGGAAGCCCGGTAACAATCATGTCTAAACATGATTTTGATGCGATGAAATTAAATATCCCATCCTCGTCGCCACTCTATTGTGTCTCTAATAGGGTTATTGCATGAATTTCTAAGTATTTTTTTTTATAAAGTTTAAGTATTGTTCAACAGTACTGTATATATCAAAAGTCTAAGAAGACTTTGGTTTTCCGTAAAAAAATTATTAAAAAAGTATTAATTTGAAACAGGAATTTCGCGCGAGTGACGTCACACTCTGCTTTTGAACACATCTGACAACATAGCAGTAGTTAGCTGTCAAGTGTTTTGTGATAACCTTATAAAAAATTTAAACTTTAATAAAAATGAGTTCAAACAAACAGATTAAAAAGTGCTTTGTCGAGTATTGTGGTAATACATCAAAGGCACACCAATAAAATATTTGTTAGTGTGCCAAATAATTTGAAGTTAAAAAAAAGTTGGTTTGAAGCAGTTCGAATAAAAACTCCAGCTAATATTAAATTTATAGTAAAACATCACATTATTGTTGTGAAGATCATTTTGATGTAAGTAGATACAGATTACAAAATTTTGATAAGTCATTATATTAATTTATTTTAGATACAAAATGACATGGAAAATTATATGTATTATCGTTGTGTACCAAATTCAAAAATAATAATGAAGCACGGAGTGATTCCACATAAATTTAACTGGCCTGAATCAGAAAGTTCCTTAGCTTCAAGTTCAAGCAGCACGTGTATTGTGTCCATGGACTTACGCAATTTTCACATTTCTTTTCTTTTACTATGTTGTAGATTATAGCTCAATCACCGTTCACTATTGAAGATGAAGTACAATTTTGACTGCGATAAGATGACCCTTGTCATTATGCAATTTTCACATGAGGCCGACGACTTGTGTTTGGTTTATCAGCACTACGCCCAGAAATAAAAAAAAATTAAAAGGTTTTGAGAAACCAGGAAAAATAATATAATGTACCTATTTATTTTATAAATATAAAACCCATACATACATAAGATATTATGTTAATAACTTTTATTAAGTTAATAAAAAATAAAATAAAATAGCTAATTGTAATTATTCCAAATGAAAAATACAAGACGAAACTACATTCAATAATCAATTTAAAATCAGTTCCAACATTACAAACTCATAAAATTAAAACTAGAATTACATTCGTCGACATCATTGTTTGTAACCGAGTAATTAACATCCGCTATACGACTTGGTTCTCCAACTGTACAAGTTGGCACAGTCCAATATGCTTTTGTTCCTGTTACGGATACCTCGTCAACATTTGTTACGAAAAATTTTCTCTTTTTCGCAACAACGTTGAATTTATTAAATTCAACTTTTAACATCTAGCGACATATTTCGTAGCACCCTGTATAGCGAACGTATTTGACGGAGATTAAACTCGCGCATGCAACGATAAGGACTTCTTGGGTTAGCTTTCGAAGCGAGCGGTCGGTTTTGTGTTTTACTGTGAAGTGAATATAATTTTGGTTCCAATTTTGATAAAATATGGTGGCGATTTTGTGAGGGGTCCCTTTCCGCATCATGAGTTGTTTTGGATTTTGCGCTCCAACCCATTTTTGGGGATGTTCACATTCGTGTCTGCAGGATTGTGGATGTACTCCAGGTCGTTATCTTTTTGTCGGACCACCCTGTCCATATTTTTCTGGAGGGATATTTTTTTCTCAGTTCGGTAAGTTTTTATAATTTGAACTGATTGCTTTACAGGGAAATGCATTACAAAACTTGGCCAATTTTCCGCCGTACATCTGGTGTTCGATTGCGTTTTAACTAACCCTTGGCTGTCTTATTTTTTATGTGATATTTTTATTACAGAGGTTTTCATTGTCTTGCATATTTTTTTATTCGAATGTTGGCCGAGATAGTTGATACGCCGTATTTTTCGTTTTCTGCACGGTGAGATATAATATCTAATCTCGCACTTTCGCATTTGTGGGATGGAGTACCAAGTGTTTGCACTTTACCTTTTGATAATTATTTTAATTAATTATATTATTTAATTGTGTATTATTATTTGGGTTAGGTACTTGTGTATTTTATTTCACTAGGAAACATCAACCGGCGTTGGTCAAATGCAACGACTTTGAAAGTCCTAAGCGTTTGACATGGGTTCGAATTTCGTGTTTGAAATTCTATGTTAAACAATTTTTGTGTGTTTATTTTGCTTTATGTTCTTTTTTATGAAAGGCTGCGATGTTCGACCCATATACAGGGTGCGGCATTTCATCGAGATTGCTGTCGTTTGTTTTATCATTGGGAATTCGATATGGTTCCACTTTATCGTGGGATTTTTATGTAACCATTCGAATGTGCCCTTGGTTTATGTTTGGGAGTGATTTTCGGTGGCAATGTCGTTGCCACTGTGCCTGTTTTGGTCGGCTAACACCTTCTACATCCGACATCGCTTATATCTTTGCCTTCTGACAATTAACATCCAATTGTCCATTTTAATTGTGTTGTGTTAGCAAAGCTGTTTCCTTGATCTCTCCGGGGTGTTTCTTTCACACGATCCACGACTCTCGCTGCCGCAATAAACGAGCTAGTTTAAAATCGACCACCAGGGCCCCACGCAAAATTAAAGTAGATGGTTTTATCCTTCTGCGTGGACTTAATCTTTTCCGAGCTGACTTCTCATTAGAGCAGTAAGGAAAGATTTTGTATCACATTTCGAACAGTATTTTCAACTGCAAATAGAGTCGCACCAATATGACTGCAACATTCTCCGAGCTCTGCAATATTACAGTCACAGTGACCCGCCAGTATTTGTCCTGTTTTTTTTTGTCACGAACCAAGTTTTTGTATATGGCAAATTCAACCTTAGGCTGTGCATTACCTACAAAAGAAAAAATACTTATTATAACAATACTAACTTAATTTTTAACAACACTTACCTGAGTGTTTCACCGACAAATCTTTCAGCCAATTGCACAAATAATAGTTGCAGGCTTCCAAACTTTTATGTGCTCTAAATTGTTCCTGGGTATATGCACTTTTCTCAAATACAAAATAGTTCACGATATCAAAATATTCAACTTTTGGGAAATCACGAATATTCTTAAAACATGAAGTTTTATCGAATAAATACGGGTCCAAGTTATTAGAGTCCATTTCAGTTGGTAATTTAACATTTACCAACATTTTCATAAATAATAACACAATTTTACAATCGTTTGTACCGGTTATAATATCAAAAATATTAAATTGACTATGTTTTATCCTTCACACCAGTGCATTCACAAACCACTGCTATACAAAAATTAGGCATATTTATTAATTTACACTGATTTAAACCAAAAAAAACGATGCACTATTTACGTTGACTTTAAATTTGTCATACAGGCTTGTTTGACAGCTGAGTTTGATCACGTGATGCACGCGATGTATGAAGTAAATATTAAATAGTTCAACGTTGCCAAATAGATGAGAAAATTATTCGGCAAAACGCGTGTGACGTCAGAGCGGCCGTCGGCAAACCGAACGAATTTTGAATTTTAAATTCGATTTTCACGTTCAAAGACGCTTTTTAAAAAATTTTTGTTTCTTGTTATAAGTTTATCTTTCTATGTTTTACAAGAAATAATAAGCGTCATCGCTAAATTCGATATCATGCAACAACCCTAACAATACATACAGAACTATGGTTACCAACCTGATTTTCCAATAAACTAAATTCATTACAAAATGGCCGGAAATGTATATGATGAAATCAGCACCTACAACAGCTTCGACAATAAGATACCTTCGACAAATATTTAGTCATCACGGATTACCCGAAGTTTTGGTTAGCGATAACGCAACAATCTTTAAATCTGCTGAGTTTTCTGGGTTTTGTAGCAGGAATGGCATTTGTCAACGATTCATAGCACCAGGACATCCATCGACGAATGGACAAGCAGAAAGGTATTGCCAAACGTTAAAATCAAAAATGAAATGCATGATAAATGAACCTGGAGACCTACATGAAAAATTACATGCATTCCTATTGCGATATCGAGTCACTCCATTATCGTGTGGTAAATCACCATCGGAAATCTTGTATGGAAGAAATTTGCGAACGTAGCGTTTCCTTGTTTGTCTCTTTAGGACTTATTTGTGCCTGTTGTTGATTTTGCATCGACGTAATTAGGTCGTTGAGGGCCGCTATCAAAGGCGTTAAAATTTCCGTCGCCGCCACTTTTGCACTGGAGACTATTTATCGAATGTTTTTTGATTTTCTACTGGTTTTCTTCACTATTTACATCGAACGCTTTCTTTATCATCGTCGCCACTCTATTGTGTCTCTAATTATTAAATATAGAATGATTCGTCATGAATATTTTAAGCACTTTATTTTAATTGTTGATTACGATTTTCGTAATCGTATGTACAATACATACAGAACTATGGTTACCAACCTGATTTTCCAATAAACTAAATACATTACAAGAAGGCTTTCGTCAAGATTATCCCGGTTCAGGTGGAGATTGTCGTATGAATCATTTACTTCGTCGTCCATTGGAGAGACGTCGTTGATGGTTTTACCGTGGGCATCCAGAAAAACATTTGCAAAAGCGTCGGCCTTTTCTTTGTCCGTGTATAATTTGACATTGTTACTGGTCTTGATTATCGGGATATCTTCGTGCTTGTTCTTTAGGCATTTGTAGACCTGCCAGAGGGAGTTGTCACGGAGCGTAAGGCTTTCTGTCACCTTCCTCCACTTTTCTTTTCTTTCTTCTTGAAGCAACTGCTGAATTAGTTCGGTGACATGGTTCTTGTCGATGCGGTGTGATGAATCTCCTGTGCGGAGCCACTACTTCCTTTCCCAGTTACGAATTGTTTTGAGCCTCCTAATTTCTGGATCCACATTGTAGGTTTCTTTTACTTTCTTTATTGTGGTTCAAAAAAAAATCAAATCAAATAACATTTATTAATTTAGTACTAGGCATGAGGATACCTTACATTTCGTATGTTACAGATATTAGGGCTGGTAGCCCTCTCTTCTATATTTAATTAAAGTAAATGTAAAAGTTTAGTTAATACAAAAGTAAGTGGCATGCAGGAAAACATTTTCAAAAACCTGCTGGGAAAAATATGGAGAATTGAATATAAAAATTTGAAGAATATTTAAAAAAAAAAACAAAAATTTACAAAATGAACAATACTAGTAGTCCAGGCAAGGAAGGTTTTTAGCTTGCAAAAAATCCGGGCAAGCTGAATTTTGGCAGAGATGTACATTGGAGTCAGTAGCAGCGTTAGGGTAGGGCGCGGTTGGGCGACCGCCCAGGGCGCTGGACATAAAGGGGCGCCGCAGGCGCCCCCTTTATATCCTCTCGCTCATTGAGCGAGTAAAACAAATAACGGATGATTATCTTTATATCACACTGACGCGGTCGACGACACAAATATTACACTGTGGAATATAAGTCAGCAAAATACAATAATATTTAACAAATAATATTATTATATAATATTATATTATATTATATAATAATATAACTAGCCGAACAGTTAAAAGATTTCAGCTTTATAGTTTCGTTGGTTGTTTGGTATGACATACTTTTTCAAATTAATGTAGTTAGTAAATCTCTACAATCAACATATATGGATCTCAGTAAATGCACAGAAATGTTGAAAAAATGCTGCACATTCTTGGAAGATTATAGAAATACAGGCTTTAAAAGCGCCATTTTAACTGCAAAGGAATTGGCTGAAGAACTTGAAATTGAACCTGTGTTTAGAGCCACAACAAGAATGCGACGTATTAAGCGTCAGGCTGGTGAAAATGCCCACGATGAGCCTATACTTGTCCAGAAAAAAAATTTGAGGTTGAATTTTTCAACTGTCTTTTGGACACCACATTAATTTCAATTAATGAAAGATTCGAACAATTAAATGAGTACTCGGAATCTTGGTCTTTTTTATACAATATAAAACAAATTCCAGAAAAACTTGACCTTATCAAACTCTGTGGTGATCTCCAATTAAAATTAGCTATAAACTCTAAATCTGATATAGATGGTTGTATGCTGTGTGATGAACTCATAAGTCTGAAATCTTTTTTGCCTGATCAGAATGTAGTAACTCCAGTTTTTGTTTTAAATTTTATTAAAGATGGCAACTTACAAGAACTATACCCAAATGTATGGATAGCATTGCGAATATTATTGACTATACCTGTAACGGTTGCTAGTGGGGAGATGAGTTTTTCAAAGCTTAAGCTGATAAAAACCTATCTGCGATCGACAATATCACAATTTAGATTGACAAACTTAGCAACATTGCCAATCGAAATTGAAATTGCTCAAAACATCGACTTTGATCAATTAATAAAAGAGTTCGCCGATAGAAAGGCTAGAAAAGTCAAATTTTATTAGTTTTTTTTTCAATAAATAGTTATTTCTTTTAATAAATGGTTATTTTATTATATCCTTTGCCTTTTTTCGTATGGGTTTGAATTGTAGTAAAGGGGCGCCGTAGAAATCTCGCCCAGGGCGCTGGTAGTGCTAAAACCGGCCCTGATTGGAGTGTTCTAATGAACTGCCCAATAGTTCCATAAAATTCCACGCCGGCGTCCCTCACAATCGGGGGTTTTAGCTCCCCCAACGCGATTTTTTGCCGATAACTCGTTTATTTATGCTTGTATGAAAAATTATGATCAGACCATAATTGAAGAGCATAAAATTCTCTATAAAATAGTGTTTTTTCATATTTTTCTATGGCACACTTATACACCCCTATTCACTAACTCCGTTTTCGATCGACCGAATCGTTAAGTTTTCAATCGATCGAAAAAAGTGACAATTCGTATTCAGTAACTAACGAATCGAGACGTTATCGTTCGGTCGATCGTTAAAACTTCTCGATCGATCGAATGTTTTCTCGTGACTGAAAAGGGTCACGTTAAGCTTCTCGATCATCGAAAAGTCAAAAAGACAGAACTACCAACCTAATTTATTAAATTTATTTAAATTTAGAAATTCCCTTCAGATTTCTTTATTTAATAGGTTATGATTATGTTTACAACAGTATTACCAACAGTGGCCACTAGATGGAAATATCGTAAGTTATCGTTAAGCTTAGCTTAACGTTTGGCGTTTTCCATATCGATAAAGTGTAGTTACAGAATACGAATTTTTACCGCAATCGATAAATGACACTTCTCGATCGCCTACTTTTCGATGATCTAAACGTTTTCGATTGAAGTTAGTGAATAGGGGTGTAATACTTAATAAATTATTGACCGAAAACACGACCCACCCTTAAAATGGCACACTATTGATTCGTTGCAGGGAGAGAAATGTTTTCGGGCACGGGAAATGCTTTTAATAATAAATTAATTGAAATTCTGGCCAAGGTTGGAAAATGGAGAGAAAAATAAATTTTTTCAAAATTTGCCAAAGTTATAGTATCTTCCAAGTACCGAAGCCGAAATTTTGGTTTGAGCTTACCGAAAGTCCGGGCAAGCTGAAAATTGGCAAAGATGTATATTGAAGTGTTCTAATAAACTCCCAAAATGACTCATAAAAATCCCAAGTCGGCGTTCCCTCAAATAAGGATTTTAGCCCCCTAGTGCGGTGTTTCGCCTATAGCTCACGTATTTTTACTTTTACGAAAAATTACCAATGAACAAAGTTTAATTTGCATATTAAATTATATGTATTGTAGTACTACCTACTGCAGCGCCATAAGTTATAGAAATTTTATGTTCTTCAACTTTAAAATCCGTTATAACAAAATTTGTTAAAAGTTAGTATTATAAAAATTGTTTAGCATTAAGAAATTTATAATTACATGCAATAATTGTTTAGTTAAGGTGTTAGAATAATTTTGTTAAAAATTAGTGATAAAATTTCAAACATTACGTGGGCGTTCATAATTAACCATAAACATTGTGATGGGTTATCCTAGGAACCATAGTTGAACAATTTACGTGATAAACTGAAATTATGTGCGGCAATCCGATGTTTAACCTAAAAACACAAAGAAAATAAAGTAAAAGATAAATTCAAATTTCGCGCTAAAAATAAAATGGTATTGATTTTTCTTACCGATTTAAAATTGAATAATCGAGGTAGCTGTGGATACACAACACCTTGACGATTGGAAAACAATCGAGGCTTCTTGATAATTTTTGGTAATGGCGATACGTGTAATTCGATCCGCTCCTGATATTAATTAAAATTTGTGTAAAATTCTGGAGAAAAAGGGAAGAAATATTAAAATAAAGTAGTTAAAAGTGAGTGCGAACGTCAAGGAAGCAAAATTAATAAGGTATACTTACCGATCGTCAATATTTTTGATAAAATAGAAAACCAGCCACGAGGTGATACAAATTTCACGAGGAACGTAATCTACAAAAATTTACGTGATAAGAAGGTCATCGGTGTCAAATACCAATGGATATTGAAGGTGCGTGATACCAACCATAAAGAATAACCCATATTTCTACAGGGTAAGCCAAAACGTTTATAAAAACTCAATTTTCAGTGCATCAATCGCGAATTATAACGCCACGTGATTTAGTTTTAATTATTGGGGATTAGTAATAAGAGATTGTTTAATAATTTTATAAGCATTTATTTACACACTAATTTAGTAAAAAGTTCACATAATAAAATTACATTTTTTTACAAAACGGATTATTTTTGGGATTCCTGCATTCCCGGATATTTAATTTTTTCTTAATTTATATTTTAATATAATTATAAATGTAAATACTTGATTTACAATTTCCGAAAGAACCGACTACTGAGATAAGTAAGTTACATGCAACAAAAACCCAGTTAGCCGAGGTAAGAAGTAAAATTAATAATTTTTATTAAATTACGATTGACGGGGTTAATCCGTTACCCTCATCATCGTAATACGTTAACCTTAAGGCTGGGATTTTACGTTGTGCTCGCGTTGATACATAGACAATTTAAAAACGGCTGAACCGATTTTCTTCAAATTTTGAAATTATATTTATGATAAATTAAGGAAATGATAACATGATTTTCATGAATGAACTTTGTAAATTAAAATAATTTTTTTTCAAATATTACATTTGCAAATTTTTTTATAAAAATTGAAAAAGTAAAAATGATTACTAATGAACAGATAGCAATACAAAATTACAAAAAAAATCCATGTTTAAAACTGAATATTTTTACGTAGATATTTTAAAAACGGATAGACACATCATTATGAAATTTTTACACAATATTTGTGATATCATAACGACAAGCTGCAGCTATTTTTTAAATAAATAAATTTTATTTTTAACATTAATATTGATTTTTAAACTATACATAATTATCAATTTATAATATTTCACTTGTTTAAATAATATATACATATAAAAGAGTTCATATTGCAATGTCCGACACTGACCACCACGTCAATAGAAATGATAACGATGATTCAAAATTTTGTTTATTAATAAAGAGAGCACATGACTTATTTGTTCGAACGTAAAAGTTTTATCTGATACCAAAAATTTAGTTTAACGTCATAAATTTATATGAAGAAAGAGTCACGGAACGAGATAACAAAATAAATTCAAAAAATGCAACGATTTAATTCCATTAATAAAAATGTTTGTTAATATTATAAATCAAATTAATTAATCATAAGAAATGTAATTTAAAATCAAAATAATTGTTCAATGTTAGTTTATAAAAATGTGTTAAACGTAAAATCTTAAAATAAGCAAAATTTTACACTTATCGGAGTGCTTCGCAATTCAATGTATCACAAATGGGAAAGACATTTTCTTCAAAAAGTTTACTAAACAATCACAGTGATGGTGAGGATTGGTTCAATCTGAAACATAAAAATTTTATTAAAATTTTACAAAGTCACATTGGGCTTGAGCCGAACCTGCAAATTGTAACGTCAATAAAATTGATTTTATTTCGACCAATGGAGAAAAATCACATTTGCCTTGAAAAGAAGGGTAACGATGGTAAAAACAATTGAAAAGAAGGTTGTTGAATTAATTTTAATCAATGGTGGTAATTTTTGTGCGCGTCCAGCTAAAAATATATAAAACAGTGAAAATTATAAAGAAATTTAACAAAAAAGCATATTAATAGTTAAAAGCATCGTACTTACGTATTTGGAAAGTAAAATTTGTAGAAGATTACGAAGGATCACGATTATTTTTGAGAAAAACTTGGTCACAACACGAGGTAGACGCACTCACAAAAAAGTTGCATCTTAAATTATTTTGCCCATCGAAGGTCATCCATCAAGTGCAAGTGAATATTTTCATGGTATATGAACCCAGTAAACAGAAATACCCTAGATCTCATTAAAGGTACAGTCCCATTAAAAATTATTTTGAACATAAAAATTAGTGAAAATTTTGCGATTAAATTTACACGTGCATTAATACATTTCAAGTTTATTAGAATAAGACACTTGTTAATTAGCTTAAGAATTTTATTGCATTTAAATCATTTACAATTTAAAATTATAATAAATTACCATTTATATTATAAAACGGAGCATAATTTTTGTGATCACATTCCGAAGACCACACTATTCTATTTCAGCATTACGATTTGGTCAAGGAAGGAACCCAACTTGAGAGAAGGTAGGTCGGTGCTCACCGCAATTGTTAAGCCGAGGTATAATTTCATTTATTTGTATTTATCAATAAAAATTTTGCATACATTTCTATTGACGGGGTACATTTACGTACACCCGTACAAGACATTAACATTAAAACGATTAGCTCCAGTGAGGCAAAGATACACACAGCAATATGAATATTTTGGAAAATTTATTTTGCTTAAAAGGCATTAAAAATGTAATTGTAAATAATTAACTTTTGAATCTTACTTAGTTATATTCAAATATTTAGTTCAGCTATTACTTCGCAGTTGGTGTTGTAAACTTCGATGATTTTATCCATTTTTGCTCCGGTATAATAGTGATCTGCACAATTAGGTAAAACATTTGGTAATATTTGTTATCACAAAATTATTTTCGAAGTATTTTTATTCTAATTATTTTCACTTATAATACATATTATAATAATTGGTGCAAGTTATATTCCCATAAGAATTATGTAACCGGGTGATTTTCCATAATGTGATGTAATATAGGGAAATGCAAACATCATAATTATTAAGTTACATTGCTGTTTGAGCAAATAGAATATTCTAGAACATCCTGGAAGCATGAGATTCGCTGAACCAACAAAATTGTTAAACACATAAAATCAATGTTAACAGATAAAGTCAGTCAGTATTCATTAAGTATTCATTAAGTATTCTTTAAGTATTTTTTAAGTCGTTATTATGTTAGTTTTTATTATGTTATGCTAGTTTTAAGTTATATTATGAAAATTAAATAATCAAAGAAAATAAATAAATAAAATTTGTGAGTGTTTTTTAAAAAATTAAGTGTTACCAAATAGAAGTTAACTTGCATTTTCTTAAAAAAAGGAGTCATTTACAATGATTGTCCTTTAGGAATACATAGCTTTTTTTTCTAAATTTTTGTCACTAACACATTTAATAATGACAACAAAGTTTGATTAAAGCAGCGTATAGTTAAATTGGACGATAATCATTATAATATACAACATAGTATACAAATTTTCGGCAAAATAATTGCTTACGCTAAGCAATTTTGAATGAATTTTTGTCAGAAGATAACGTTTATGCGATAGTT
This sequence comes from Podabrus alpinus, assembly GCA_932274525.1. Classification (NCBI taxonomy): domain Eukaryota; kingdom Metazoa; phylum Arthropoda; class Insecta; order Coleoptera; family Cantharidae; genus Podabrus; species Podabrus alpinus. The sequence continues at coordinate 35,138,426 of OW026452.1, forward strand.
TTTTTTCAATCGCGCACTAAGCCTAAGGCGTGGGTCATGTGGGTAATAGGGAACAAAACTCCTCTATGCGATCGATTTATATTTTTTAATTTTTACAATTTTTTAGACTTAATAAGGTCAAAAATCATTTAATTCAACCTAGATGTAAAAATCTTGAAATTCACGCCAGTACTTCGCTGTGAAATTATCGCTTCCTTTTATATACCCCGCTACTTTTTGCGTTACTTCCGCAAAAATTATTTATTTAATTCATTTATTAACAATAAAAAAATAAGATTGGAGATTATGTTCAAGTGTCTTTGTAAAAATGTTTTTTGACGAGGAGAGGAGCGGGGTAAATAAAAGGAAGCGATAATTTCACCACGAAGTACTGACGTGAATTTCAAGATTTTTACATTTCGATTGAAGTAAATGATTTTTGACCTTATTGAAAGTCTAAAAAATATAAAAATTACATTGTGATAAGCTGGAAGAATCAATCTATAAATTATTCTCAATACATTTTTTTTGAGAAATACACGGTTTCGGCAGTAGCTTAGTGTAAACTGCAAAATACTGTCACAATCGAAAATTCAAATTCAAAAACCAAAATTATTAAGTATTAAAATCAGGAAATGTGACAACCTCGTAAATTAAAGAAATATAATATTTATTAAAAGTTCAGTAAAACGACAGGATGCTAGATAAGAATTGATATCACGATACGAGAGCGTCTGGCCAGGTGCTGGGATTTGCTTAGTTGTAACAACAGTTCCTGGGAATTGCGTAGTCAATAATTCTTATGGGAAATGCAATGTTATCAAAATGCACGGGAAAAGTTGAAATCCGTACAGAGTAGCTAAGTGGTAACGGAGGTATTAAATAGGGGAACGGAGAGCTCAGTTAGTGAGTTCATCCGGGAATAGGTGTGCGGTCAAGTAATGCACCGCGAGTTGTCGCGAGTGTTAATATTTGTTCAAAGTTGAAAAGTTCACAAAGGATAACTTCAAAATGATCCCTCGAACCACTGTACTGTACGGATATCAAACAATCCTATTCATTATAATTATCAGGTTAGTGTAAATATTGTACTGAGGGGTTGTCTTTATTAATCGAGCCACACGTTGGGCTAGCCAAAAAGTGCTGTGTGCTTACGTAAGGCCTTTAAGAGACCCACACTTTATGATACAAAATTGTTATGAATACCCTCGCTAATAGGGTTAAAGGTTCTTGTCGTCAATATTTTATATGGGTGTACGTAGTTGCACCCCGTCAATGGAAAAGTATGTGATATTTTGTAAACACAATTTAATGAAATAAGGTGCCTCAGCTTAGCTCTTTCGTAGTGCATGTATCTTACCTTGTACAGGGTGGATTCGTTCCGTTACCAATGCTGTAAATGAAATTATGGTGCGGAACAGGTCTAAATAAATATCCTTCGTTACAAAGTTATTAATGTTTTTATTAAGCACACAAATGACAATAAATATTTGGTTATATCAAAAAGTTCTATTATTAAATCTATCATATAAAAATTCTGAACGTAAAATGATGCAAAACACGTGTCGTACGAAGTCCGGAGATTTCACTTAAGTTTATAAAGATTTTATTGCAATGTGCACGATACCTTATTAAATCCAGGAATATTTCTTTTACTTGAAATGGAGATGGTACAATTGCGCGTCAAAGACACTCAAAGGGTTCATTTACCATCGGAAACTTCCAGATATAGTTTGTTGACCTCGTTGTTTTGTGAATTCTATTTCTTCAAAAATATTTCCAATCTTTTGCAATTTTCACCTTATTATTGGTTTTACGTAGGTAAGTCACTATTTTGTTGAATTATGCACTCGTATTTTGTAATTTCACTATTTATTTTTACTATAATTATCAATTTTATTAGGACGATTCTAAATTCGCCACTTTGCACGTGTGAAATATCAACAACCTTCTTTTATCAATTGTTTTATTAATTCCTTTTACGAAGTTCATCGCTATCTTGATCTTTGCATAGACGTATTTTATTGGTCGATCGAAAAATCAATATTATTTGAAGTTTCACAGTACAGGTATGGACTAAGCCCATTGTGGTTCGTTGAAATTTTATAAGTAAAATTTTTATATTTTCAGATTGGATCGACTTCTTGATATTGCTTCGTGGTTGGACAAATAAAGATGATGGACATGAAATTTCCATACGCAGTTCATTAAGTTGTGACATGCCGAACTCACGTAATAATTTTAACAAACTTATTTTAAATTTAACGCTAACATGGATTTTTACATTTATCAATTAATTAACAAATTTCTGACTTTTAAAATACCTTTCTTATTGCTAACAATTTTTCATTTACTATAAATTAACATTTTAACAAAAACAATTATTAAATGATACATTTCAAATTTATTTTATTCAAACCTGTTTTATGTCCCGTTTTCAACGAATCATTTGACTTTAAGTTAATTTCTTGGTATCGGATGAAGTTTTTCTGATTACTTTGATAAGTTACATGCTTTTATTCATTAACAAAATTTTGCTGAAACTTAAATGACGTACTTCCATTGACGTGGTATCTCGATACCGCAATATGAATTGTAAATATATGTATAAATTGTTCCATTTTATTAGAGTACAATATACAAAATTATTATAAAATTGGCTCATAAATTACGCTACGTACACACCAAAATTAATAATTCTGACTACATCCCTATTAGCACACGTTAACCACCCCTTAACGCGATAATACATGAAAATAATTTATTAAAATCGAATAAATCGAGTTCGAAAATTATTTTCTCCATAACCGTGCATGTATTTTCATAATTTTAATTAATTTTTTCAAGTAGAAGGGCCACAGAGAATCCATTGAAAAACTTCACACAGATATTTGAGTTATCGAAGTTTGTCGCCATGGGACTAAATCAAAATTTTGAAATTGTGCCTTTTCCATTGGACGACTTTTTGACGACTTGTAGATTTCGAATGTATGAAGCATGAGGAACATTTTTGGATAGGTTGTTACTTTTTACCTCAAAATGCCCACACAGAAGTTAAAATAAAAGCGAGTTTGCACTGTACTACACCTTTTCCACCAGTAATTCAGAAATCGTCAACCGTTATTCAGATTTGTCAATTGATATTCAGAAATCGTTAATTTTAATTTAGAAACCGACAAATGAAAATTAGAATGAAATGCAAAAGTGGGGCTTTTACAGTGCAGAATAGGGCTTTAATAAAAATCGAAAAAAATAACAAAATTTTAATTTATTTTTTTTTATATAATATATTATAAGAAAAAACATAAATTATTTCACAACAATATGTTAAACAAATTTTTAACGAATAACTTAGCGACCGACTGGCATATCTTCCATTGATAAGGCTGCTGCATGATGTATTGTGCAGTGTTGCGCAGCACGAGCACAATCGCCTCGATTTACGGTGCCCTTGGCCCGATCTATTATTTTCTCTAAGTAGACCAGTCTTTGTTCCCCAAGATTAGGCCCCGCGACATTGGGAATTCGAATGTTGCTTTTGGCTTCTGCCTTGATTTTCGACCAAATATTGTAACGAATTTTTACACTCGTTACGAATTATTATATCAACTTGTTCAACACCGTGTATATAACTTTCTCAAGTCGTCGAGTTTCTTTAATCTCCGTGACCGCTCGGAAAAGCAGCCATCTTACCATTTTTACATTTGATCGTGCTGTTGAGTCGAATTTTTGTTCCGACTAATATTATTAATTAGACGATTAATTAATTTATCTGATCGTGTAACTTGGTGGGTGGATGTTTTGCGCTACTGCGGATTACCATAAAACATCATTTTTACTTCCGTAAGTAACTTGTTGAATGATAATTTCCTTAAAGTAAATTCATTTCATTATTTTAGAACACATGTGTCAATAATCAAGGACACATTTTTCGCAAGGGCTGTTTTAAATAAAACTGTAGTTTTAACCAACGATTTATTCTTGTTGATGTCAACACAAGTTAAGCCATTTTATGAAATTTCGATAATAAATTACACACTGGGAAACGACAACTTCAGGAGTAACATTGAATTTTTGGGGTTCTCTTTAATCAGCGAATTTTATGGTGTTCCCGACCTAATCAATTGCACCTGCTTCCATATTATCAGTGCAGCCGAGTACAAGACGTATTGCAGTTCATCTCTGGTGCTACAGAAGTCAAATTTGGGGTCCGCTTCCTTGTCACAAGCGAGTAATTTGTATGTGTTTAATTTTACCAAGGTACCTTTGGGTGAGTTACAATTTTTGTAAGACTTATAAATTTGATCTGTACATTTAACTACACCATTTTATTATTATTACGTTATCAGCTCGCTGATTTCTATGAATTGTAGTTGCATGATACTGCCACATCTGTTGTACAGAACTTTCAACGAATATAGTTTGTTTATCATTAATTTTTGCATTCTTTATTTTTTATTGCATCATTTGAATTTACAACCCATGACTCTAGCTCCCGCTAAATACGAGTTGGTTTAAACGTACATCAGGGTTACTGCCGACAGCAAATTTTACTGTCATTTTTTTTGGCAGATGTTCTTTTGACACCTTGTAATACCAAAGACCTCATTAGTCTTCGGAACTTGCAAGGGTGGAAAAAGTTACAATATCCCAGTCCCAGTAAAGACCGTTTCCAGTCTTGAATGACAAGGTGCATTGTCCACAACGAGTACTAAATCGGACAGTTGATTTCCCATATCGTTCCATTGTTGCAGTAATGTCCGTGAGAGATTTTGGTTTTGTACCTCCTCTATGAAACATGTCATCACATCCAGATCGCACCCAGTGGTATGCTGTTTTATGTGCTAAGTTTAAAGTTTTAGCCAAAACAGTCCAGTCGTCACCTCGGTTAGCACAATTTACAATTCTTTGACGATCTTCTCTTGAATTTGTTTGGTATTGTACCCTTTCCATCACTTCGTTGCCTGTCAGAGAAGTTTCGCAAACAGGACAAATACCATCCGGCAGATTAATTATATATGATTTGCGCACGTTGCGTGAATTGGATGTAAGCATGGTAGCAGTCGTACTACTGAAAGTCTTCTCATATTGTGTAACGATTCAAAAATAATACAATTTCTAGTACAAGTATTTGTTATCGCTAACACGCGTGATCTCATTTACCGGGGAATCACCGCTAGTCCGGGTGATTTCATAATTGTCGCGTGTGTAAGATATTTTCTTATAGTGCACAAAGAAAATAATAATACAATGTTTGTACAAAGTATTTATAATAGTCAACACGCGTGATCTCATTTACTTAACCAGGGAATCACCGCGCCCAGTGACTTCATCGCCACGCGTAAGTTTTTTGTGCTTACGGGGCGCGTGATGACACTATATAAGGACGTACGATTATGATTCCGGGAGTCTGATATTAGTTCGACAACGATTACCTTCATTTACCTCAAATTTACCTTAAATTGCTATTTGGTGGATTTTATTTTAAAGACAAGTGCAATTAATACCGTCAAAGAAAACGCACTTATTTTGTGACAAGAAAATCAAGTTTGGATTATTTTCTTGGTTTTAGACCATTTGTGTTATAATTGTATATTATCCAATTAATGGAATTTGTGTGTATTTCACTAAAAATCAACGAATGTGTTGTCAAGTCACATGGAAACTTATTGAACTTTATTTTTAAATCATCGGGTGTTTAACCTAATTTTTGACCATTAATAATGAACATTTTAATACTAATTTTTGGGAATATTTTTAATTTAAGTTCTTTCTTTTATAATTCGAACATTTTTACTGCTAATGAGTAACTATCGTCGACCAAGTGCGTGATTAATTCATTGTGATTGTTGTAGCATAAACAATTTACATCGCGAAAGTGTATAACTCTTCTATAAAAACAATGAGTTCATACTACAAAAACAATCATAACGTTAGTGTTTATTTGAGCCAAAAAAGTGTCCAACAATAGCATTAATACAATTAGTTCCGCGAAGTTAAAACAATCTTCGTGTAATTATTCTTTCGAACCGTTATTTTTTATTCATTATAAACTTTCCACCAGTGAGATAAGCAACGTATTTATTTTGGTGAATCCCCTACCTGCATCTCTATTCAAACAAAGGAAATACTTCTACCCACGTGTGCCATGATGCAATCATTCGACGTACTCGTCAAACAGGTGTTTTCTTGCTGCGTTGGCAAATACTTCACCATAGGCGGCGCATAAATAATTTCCTTAAGGTATTATGTATATAATTAACTTGTATGTATTTAATTTGATTATAACATTTTGGCGAATTTGTTAATGTTGTTTAACCGTAAATTATTTTATTTGATTTATTTTATTACAAATCATCATACTGTGATGTTTACTGTAATTTTGAGTGAATCTATGAATGAATGAGAATAGATTATAGGTTTGTGATAATTTATGTATGTACCATTTGAAAATTTTGTTTAAATTCAGATAATAAATGTTAAGATTCGAAGTATTTCTTATTTCTTTGAACGAAATTCGACCTACCAGGGAAGGAGTCCTTAATTATTTTTAGCCATTCTCTACTTGGAGCTAGCATAAGGGGTTACTATTGAGCTGAACATTACTTCATATAAGTACATTAGTACTTTCTAATTTTCATTTGTCGGTTCCTAAATTAAAATTGACGGCTTCTGAATCAGTTGACAAATCTGAATTACAATTCACAATTTCTGAATAACTGGTGTAGACAATCACGTAGGTACTTTTACACATATCTACTGAAAGTGTTGAATGTTTTCAATTTTACTAAAGTTTTGAAGACACCCTGTAGGCACTTAATTGTTAATTGTTAATTTTGATTGTCTAACTCTTTAAATAATTTCACGTAATAATTTTAAAGGGTTATGTAAATCAAAAACTATTTTTCGTTCATGTTTAGTTGTCTCTGCAATTTTAATGCGTATTTCGTATGTGTAATTGTAATATCTTAATCACACCGACATCGACATATTATGGCAGGCATAAATTAATAGCAATGCAAAATAAGCAAATTTTTATTGAATAACGACAGTTTAAAATTACCTGCATGAAGAATACTTATTGCATCTTTTATCGCAATTTTATTGAAAAATTTGCTCTTTTTAAATTACAAAAATTTCTGTTTTTACTTTTAGTGCGACGTTTAATATAGACATGATAATATATGATTAGTAATATATTTTTGAAATATTATACTATGACTAATCAGTGCTTACAATAATTTTGATTATGGCGATAAATATTTATTGATAAATATTTAAACACCTAGTAAATAATAATTTATAGTATACAAAATTTGTCATCAGTTGTGAACAGGTGTTGCGTACAATCCATTTATTATGAAAATGTGATTTTATAAATTAATTTAAATGTGGGTATCACACATTATCTTCTACATGTCATTTAGAATAAAAACGGTGGAGATAAAATTTGTGGCTACAGCTGGCTACAGCGCATCAGATAAGCAAATATTTTTATAGGTGGGATAGGTAAGTACCTAGCTTTATTGCGTTTTGAAAAGAAATTTCTTTGTTTATATAGCGACGTATTTGAGCAAATAATAGACTAACTAAAATTTGTTAAACGTGTTGCATATTCGTGAATTATAAAATAATAATTGTTTACCAGACACCTGGTGTTCGTGAATCAACACCAGGGTGATGGAGCGTACCCTTAAGACATTACATACCTTAAGATGTTGATACCCTATGTAATAGATGGTAATAAACCACTTCTGTAAGCAGGTAATAACCCGCGTAACATTTACTAAATCGGTTTCACCTTTACAATGCCACTTTTCTTGACCGTGGATGTTCTGTACGAGACGGCTAGTCCATAGGTTTTCAATCATGTGTCGAAGAGCTGGGAGGTTCAGGTTGATATTTTGAACCTTCGTGGGATCGTTAAATTTCGTCGAACTCTCTCCTTACCTTTTGCGTAGCATGCCGGGCGCCAGATGGGATAACAAAACATTGAAAGTAATTCCCAATACTTGCTTCACTCATAAAATTTCAAAATGGGTAACATTTAATCGAGTATACACAATAAGGCACAATAAGACAAAGATTTGGGCAAATATTCTCTTTTAATTGCCACAAATAAATATTTTATTATGAATAGAAATGATTTGAAACATTTACAAATATTTTTAAAGCTAACAAAATTTATTTCTGACGTTTGACATCTCCTTTGACGTTTTCCATAAAATAATTATGGAAATTAAATGCGAACAAAATAATATAGGACATAGATAAATAAATTGCAACAATCATTGAATTAAATTATAAAATCAACCAACGAATTACGATTACAATGTTAAATTTATAAATTTATAAAAGAGTAAAATTTATGGACGTTGAACTTCACTAGTAGGAGAAGGCCCGAATATGGGCCCTGCATTTAATATGGGCCCCCCTCAAAAATCCAGTTAGACATCAAGCAAAATCTGTGTAAACTAGCTGAAAATACACTTACTAGATAGCCAACTGTTTTACCGATACTCTTCTATAGAAATGTCATTCTGTTGTCAACAAGTGGTCGTGAATGTGTTTATGAAAATCTGAATATATATTTAGAGGTAAGTTGCGTAAGATTATTGTGTATATTATAAGATGACTAGGTTTGAAATATTCGCAACAGTGTGTTGTATTAAGATCACAGTTTGTTATATCCACATAGAAATTAAGTCACTCAACCTCAAAAAATAATTTGACATTTTGTTTGAATGACACGCTTTGCTGGTAATATGGGCCTTTTGCTGGTCCGAATATGGGCCCATATTCTGACCTTGTTCATAGTTTTTTCCAGGATCACATCATGCCACGTAATCAACCAAAGTACTCACCAAAGAATTTAAGAAAGAAATGGAAATTAGAAGATATGATTAGGGCTTTGGACAATGTAAATAACCAACGCATGGGTTTAAAAAAGGCCAGTAAATATTTCAACGTACCAAGTTCAACACTTCAAAGAGAAAGACAATTATGTTTGTGATTTTTGCAGATAATTTATCTTTTTCATTTGAAATTTATTAATATGTAAGTCTATTTCTTGAAAATAAAGTTTAGTTTCTTACTCCTTAGCTTTTTGTGTTATTTCTGATAGGGGCTCATATTTCACACAGTCTGCCTTCCTCTGTGAAATTGACATGATTTCATATTTCTTCTCAAATTTAAGTAATGTTTGCCTGTTTGCAACTTTGTTGCTTCTACAATTACAGGAGAGTCTTTGGGCTAGGTGTATGCCGATTTTTAGTTTTTTTTTCCAAAAAATCTAAAAATTCTCCTCTAATATCGTCTTTGACTTGTGGTGTTTAAATAAATTGATGGAAATGCTACGAATCCAACTGCCGAATGCAAAGCTGATTACTTGCACCGGATACTTAAGTATGTTGTAAATTTGTAATTTTAAATAAATGAATGATGAACAAACTTTTAGGTTTAACCTCATATTACAAGTAATGGAAGTTTTCCGATCACTCACTTGCTGATGAATGTTGTTTTACTCCTTTCGTAAGATCGATCGAACGTTTGGAAGAAACTGTAAATGAATTGTCCTGCTGGTATTGTGGATCTAAAAAAATAATCGGAAAAAGGCACAACTTATTTGAGGTAAAAACTATACGATTAGCTTCGCAGATTTTTTGAAAGCAAATGAATTATGGAGGATCATTCGTATTACAAATTTGTATTAACATAAATAAAATATCTTTGATATCACCACTTTTTTTTTGTTGTCTTCTATAAATACTTTGTTCGAATAGTTTTCGTTGACGGTTACACACATCCCTTTTATTGATATGACTGATACTGGTGGAACAACTGTCTATAGCACGTGCGACCTCGAATCTGGTCTTCAAATATATAATTTTCTAAGGTAAATTTTATCTTCGTAATCATACAACTCCGAACTTGGTCGACTATTTGTGTTATCGAAATCAACAACTTCTGCCGTCGTCAAAATGATCGACACAGTTTAAAAACTATTTGAACGATTCGTTTACCCTAAAAATGGTGGAAACACAAGTTCACGGCTATCGACTTTGGTTCCGTTTATCACTCGATAAATTATCTTCGAATATTTCGCCCCCGATTAGGACGATCAACTAACCTTTTAGAAGGTTTAAAACTATAACTGATAATTAAATGATTCAAATAACTTAATTTTGCCGGACCGAAAAATATTGGTGTATGTACTTGTTTGAGTGTTTGTAAACAACCTCGTTACTCTAGTGATATTTTGACTCCTTGATTTTTCTATTCGTAACTTACATCAAGGCAGTGATTATTGACATGCCGTAGTGGTGGTCTACATATCAGGCGTTAAATCTGTACATCTGAAATTTAAATTTGAATATTCGTTCGGTTCATCCGGACAAAACCAAATTAAATAAAAGGAAACTTTTCATGTTCAAATGAACCTAACAGAAACCTGTTACACCTAATAAGAAGTTATCTCGAAAAATTTAATTGGTGCAGATTATCGGATTTTTCTTCCGTGGCTGCACCTATTGTGCACCTTATCAAGGGTAAAGCCAAAGGTCAGAAAATTTCTTGGACCGAAGACGCCCACCGAGCCTTTTGTAATCTCAAAAGTCTTCTGACAACTTCACCCATCTTATCCCCATCGATGATCTATGGTATTTAAAATAGGCCGCAATAAAACCAATCAATCGTTCACTATAAGCAGGAGCGAGAATAGTACGGCCATTGAAATCACAAGATTATTTATCCACCACATGTACGCAATTTATCAGTGCAGAAGTGTTTCACGAAGCAAGCTGGTGATATCTGAGATTTATTATTAATTAATAAATCTCTATAAATAAATTAAAGATGATTTAAAGATTTTTAAATCGATTGGTTCTGAGGAGGACTGTAGATTACTTCAGTGTGATCTTGACGGTCTCCACAACTGGCGTGTTGTTAATGATTTGGCTTTGAATTTCGAGAAGTGCTCAGTAATTTCTTACGCTAAACACGCGGTGGTGCCGGTCAGCTATTACATGGGTGGTGTCAAGTTGGCGCGAGTTGACGTGATTGATGACTTGGGTGTGCGACTTGATAAATGTCTAACCTTCAAGCATCACATCGAAAAAATATCCAACGGTGCACTTCGTGCTATTGGCTTTATCCGTCGACAAGGTGGTCTTTTTTCGGCTAACACTGTAAAGTTTTTATATTTTTCGCTTGTTAGATCTAAGCTTGAGTACGCTTCGCCTGTGTGGTCGCTTTTCTACCGGGTCCATGTTGCTAGACTGGAATCGGTGGAACGCAAGTTTTTACGATTCTTTAGTTTTAAGCTTGGACATAAGTATGAGGACTTTTCTTATGCTTCCAGTCTTCTTCAAGCCAACTGCAGATCGTTGGAGCATAGAAGAATGGTTGCCGATCTGTGTTTTGTCCATCGCTTGGTGAATGGCGGGATTGATTGCGAATTTTTGTTGTCACTGATTCAGTTTTATGTTCCAGTCCATCCCATTAGGAACCCGAAGTTACTATGGGTGAAGTTTCATGGTTCAAACTATGGATTAAATAGCTCAATATCGAGAATGTGTCGGATGGTCAACGTTTCAAACGAGAGTGACCATCAGTTTGACCTATTTCACCCGTCTTACATCGGGTTCAAGAGGACTGTTATGTGGGAATTGAGTTAGTGTGGAATTTTGATTTGTTGTGTGCGCTTTTGTGTTGTATTATTTCAATTGGTATATCCGTAAATAAATAAATAAAAAATAAAATAAATTACTATGCATGTCAATCTTTTGAGAAATATTTATTTTGGTTTTCAACCTCGTATAAGTGTGTTTCTTTCAATTATATTTTTAGTACATCATTTTCCGAGGAATGCAGTTTAATTCCGAACATATTTTGGCTTGTGCTAGTCCGATCGATCGAACAGTTAGAAGTCTACTTCACAGCTACACAAATTTTGTAAGTAATTGAAAATTCCTTACTATACACGTATGAGATTTGAAATAACCATTTTGTGTCAAACAACTAACCACTTGGTAATAAAATTTAATAAGTATCTTAGATACCAGAATAAAGTCAACGTGGAGTCAATACTACCACCAGCAGATTGTTTTCAACCTGTTCAAATATTTTATATGTTATTATATTTAAGTCTTTTCAAATTGTTCATAATAAACGAGAATTTTGTCACGTCATTGTGTTTTCCTATCTTCGTGTGTACTCAAGATTTTGTTTTGTTTATGATTTTAATTTTGATACGAAATAAAAAGATTAAGTTAACTCTGAAATTTTCATTTCATATCTGGCGCCCAAGGATACAGTTATCAACAGTAAGGCAGTCTCAATTTGTTTAAGCCAACCTACGATAGTTGAAAAAAAACCCAGCCCTTGGACAGTGGTTAATACCTATGATTTAGGCCGCCGTGTAAATCCCATCTACAGGCAATCAAAGAGGCACTTGAGCGAAAATATAACGGTTTTCGCTATAATCCTTAGGTCCCCGAGATGAGTTGTCTTATTTTTTATATCTCTTGGACAGCGCGTTTCGTCCTGTCATTAAACTCATCGCCACAATTCACTAATCCGACTTTAGGTGTTATGGAATAATTATGTCGATTATCCAAAGCGAAGCGGGATAGTGCGCCGAATCGAGAACCATGATTAGTAACTATACCAAACTATTGCCCCTATGTGTTTTTATTTTCTTTATGTGAACGTAGTATAATTTAATGATGTAGTAGTTGGGACATTAAAGACCTGTTGATCTTTAAGTCCGTAATATCTTTTAAATAATATCTTTCGTCCTACAATAGCTGTAGGCAGCTATTGGTTTGGTAGGGGGGGTGTGTAACGGGCAATTGTTACATTCGTTCCGCGATTTTTTATTTAAGTTTTCCTCAGGATTTTTAATTGATTTTACCTTTTCGTTCGAATTTTTATTGAATTTAATTTTTTATTCTTTTACGAATTTGAACAATTTGAAAAATCCGCATTTTAACGCCTGCTAGGTATGTGACCAAAGTGGCATACGAAATATTTTCAATTAAGGTCGGTATGGTAGTTCCCTGAAGCGAGGAGGTCGAAGAATATTCTTTGGTCGAAGACACGGTTTCAATAAACTAACAGGCACAAATTTTTGCTACGTAATAAAATCAGTTTTTTTAATGGTTTTAAGTATTTTGAAAGACTAAAGTTTTAAGAGTTCGTGCTACTCGAGTAAGCATAGAAACGTGAAGTGTCGTTTTTTAAATACATGATCTATTTAGAGATCAAAAATCGATTTAATTGCCAATGTCGAACAGACGCCACGGCCCCGCCATATTGGAAAATTTTTAATGTTCGTGAAATTTTTACAATTCAAGTAACCCATATGGAAATTCCTCGTCACGTAGACCAGTTAGTCGTTATAATCCAAGCTTCTGAAACCATCCAGCGACGAAGACTAACACCTTTAAAATCAAGTTTTATAACCACATGTGCAAGCTCACTAGAGGGGAAAATTTATAACAGTTATCATCATTTTAAAACCGGTAGTATCTACGAGAATTTTAATTACAAAAGCTATTTAAAACATTCAGAGCTATATTTTCATGGTTCGAACAAATAAGTTAGGGGAGCGTGCCCAACAGTGAGACAGGTCCAACAGTGAGACATAGCGTTTTTCTCACTCCATGCGCATTCGAAATTTCCCCACCTTTCAACAGGGAAGGCGAAGTGTAACACCACTAGTTTAAACTGCTGTTTGGCTAGATTATCAGTCGAGCTGTATGTATGTTGTTAGTTGGTGTGTTCATGACAAGCAAAAGTAAATTTTAATATATACGTTATTTTGTATTTCTACGAAAATTAAGAAGACTATTTATGTGCTATTCTATATTTTTAGAAATCGAAATGAGTCTCAACAAGAAAAGAAAAATAGGAGATTTTACAGATTCAACAATGAGAGAAGCTGTGAAGCTTGTTTTAGAAGGAGAAAGCCTGCGAAAAGTGGCTGCTTTAAAAAAGGTATCTTTTCAGACCTTAGCTAGGTATGTAAAAAAAGGCCAAGGAGACTGAGAATATCGAGGAGGTGCGGATGTATCCTAACTATTCTGTGAATAAAATCTTCACGGAAGCGGAAGAAAAATCTTTAGAAAATTATATTATCACCTGCTCACAAATGTTTTATGGACTGCCTCTTAACGATTGTCGCAAACTCGCGTATGAAGTGGCTGTGCAAAATAACAAAAAAAATTCTGAAAAATGGCATGAAGTCAAAATGGCTGGATTAAAATAGATGAGAGGATTCCGCTAAAGGCACCCTCTCCTATCTTTGAGGACGCCAGAAGGCTGCAGTCTATCTAGAGCGACGTCTTTTAACAGGCACAATGTTTCGATGTTTTTGGAAAATTTAAAAAATATTTACACACGAACTGATCATTTCGCTGATGGAAGTCGAATTTACAATTTGGACGAAACTAGTACCGTGACAGTTCAAAAACCCCAAAAAGTACTTGCAGCGAAGGGAATTAAGCAGGTGAATAAAGTGGCGAGAGAGGCACTCTTGTTACAACTTGTTGCATTATTAATGCGACAGGGCAATACCTGCATCCAGCGATGGTTTTTCCAAGGACACATTTTAAAGAGCATATGCTTCGAGGATCCCCTGCTGGCACATTGGGTCTAGCTGCACCTAGCGGATGGATGAATGCAGAATTATTCGTAGAAGTTATGAAACATTTTATTAAATTTTCACATAGTTCAAAGGATGATCCAACACTCCTAATAATATATGACAATCATGAAAGTCACCTTAGTATTACGGTTCTAAACTTGGCAAAGGAAAATGGGGTGACAGTTCTTACTGTTCCACCGCATTCAACAAATAAGCTAAAGCCTTTGGATGTGGGAGTCTATAAACCATTTTCTACCGCATACAACGCTGCTATAGATATGTGGATGATGCAGCATCCAGGTAAACCATTATCTATGACGTTGCTGCGTGCGTTGGTTTTGCTCATGAAAACGCAATAACACCAAAAAATATTATATCTGCATTTAAAAAATGTGGAATATATCCGTTTGATGCCAATGTATTCACTGATGTCGATTTCCTTGCAAGTTCAGTTACCGATCGTGCACTTTCTGAAAAAAATACCAACAATATGGCAGAAACGACGGTCCTAGATCCTACAGTTTCTTCCAGTCCATCAGTTAATATCATTGAACTGGAAAAAGGGATTTGAGCATCTACATAAGGCGCCAGTAGTTGAAGATTTTGTGCTTGTAGAATTTAATGCGAATAAAAGCATTGTTTATTTTGTGGGTAAAGTGCTTAAAAGACACGAGAATGATGATTATGAAATTACTTTCTTACGGAATCAGAGAAGAGGGACGAATAAATTCGTGTATCCAGATGTTGCCGATGTACATGTAGTATTTGCTAATGATATTAAATTTATTATGCCACCTCCGATATTATGCGGACACACAAGCCGCCAAAAAGCTACATTTACATTTGAAATAGACTTTAGTTTGATTAATATTCGTTAAATTTTGTGTGTATTATTATTTGTATTAATTATTTTTTACTTTAAATACACATTTTAAACAATAAAACTCGACTAGATTTAATTTTTACACCAACCAATGGGTGTCTCACTGTCGGGTTGTGTATGTCTTACTGTTGGGCACTAGTGACTATAATTTCTTTTTACAAAAAAAGTGGGAAAATTTAAGAATACGTCAATAAATCGCTTAAACGTATTTAAGTAAAGATAGCGATGTATAGTTGTAAAAGAATTAATCCTTTAGATCCAATTGTTTCAATTGTTTCGAAGGAACAGATGTTTCCGACAAACAATCAAAGGTGCACCATCCATTGACGTCCATTTTTGAGAATAATATGCAGGATAAAATCCAAACCGTGAGTAATTGAAAAATGCTTATTGTACATTATTTGCTGACAACCTACGCTTTCAAATATTCAAAAATAGCTAACATTTTGTTTACCGCTTATTCTACCTTTTTACTTACTCCCAGTAGAAGTAGTTTTTTTGCTTAATGTTTTTAGTAGAATTTAGGCGTTATTATACGTAAGCTAAAGTAAGAAAAGTTCTCAGATACCAGTTGACGACCAGAGGATCCGCTCTGCGATTCAGCATACCGATTTTCATGATCGTACCATTTAATTTGGTTTTTGTCTTTGGTGACAAAAACGGCCGCTTCCAGGTTACAACTTAAATTTTGTCGTAACTAAAATCCCCGGTCTGCGCAAATTTGGACAATTTTGCGAACTGTCTGGTCTCACACACAAAATTAGAAGACCCTTATCAAAGTTTTGTTGATTCCTTTTTATAACTTTCCTGTTATCATCCAAATTTTGTGTTATATACAGGGTAAGTTATCTTGGATTGTACCTTATTTTGATATATACTTGATATTTTCTTGTAGTATTGGCGCTTCCTATTCATTCAGCAGGTCCTCTGAATGTTTAAGATGTTGATTTGGTTGAGATCTTCCTTCATAAGGTCTTATTTACGCGTTTTGGTTTTTAATCAGCAGATGTTGAAGAATTTATACACACAATTTCACTTCACAAATTTTTAAATAACTTTTAAATTGTGGTTCACACAGAGAAGTTTACATGAAGAAAAACGTTGTTCACAAAATTACCTTTCTTATAAGACATAATACAAGATGATACATAAAAATTTTGTATCTTTTTGTTGAGGTTAACTTTATCTTCTGCATAAATTTTTCATATAAATATAACTTTCTTGCAAGTATTCTGTTTTGTAAATATGCGCTAATTAATTAATTACCGTTCCTTTCATGCAATTACAAATCATTCATGTATTTTAATCAAAATTTGTTGTCCTCGTAAAGTTAATAATGCCTTGAGAATTTTTTCTTATGTCTAGCAATTAATGTGTAATTTTATGGCTTAATTTTAAAACACAGCAATATATAGGAAATTTAAATACGTTGATCTGTTGATACGTTCATCTATTGATTCGTTGATCCTTTGGTCGTTTGATCCGTTAAGACGTTGATACCTTAAGACGTTGATACCCTAATAAGAAGTTATAGGGGAGAAATATTACCGATGGAGCGCTGTATGCAACAACAAGCGTGACGTCACGATGATGCGAAAACCTAACCTCGCTTTTATAATATAATAACGTGGTTATATACGTGCTTAAATACCGAAAGTTATTTTAACAGTATATTTTTGTTGTGTTTAAAAATAACGTGGTTTATCACGTGTAAATATTGAACAGTTATTAACCTTGTATTTTAAATAGTTTAGTTGGATAAGTGGTTTTATGATGGCAATGAACTCGCAGTTTCTTTTGCTGAAAGAAATCTACAGGTTTCTAAATTGCGATGTATTTTCGCTCTGCAGCAGTGAAGGTGAAAATGTATTGAATGCAAGACACATCATTGCGTTTGGTAAAGTTAACAGTACAGATGATCAAGTAGTAAAAACACTTGCATTGTGTTTGAAAACGAGTGATCTTGGTGATACACCTCACGAAATTCAGGGCACGTTTCGTATCGATAAACCGGAGCTTGAGATTTCTCAAATGAAATGCAGTTGCAAAGCTGGCGAATCACAAAGATGCAAGCATATTGCAGAATTTTTGCTTTTATGTACAAGGTAAGATAGTGTAGTGCATGCATTTATACTATTTGATGTAATTATAAAAAATATAAATTAATAAATAATTTCAGGACCAGCATTTTTGAGTTTGAAGAATTTTCATGCACCGACGTAAAATGCAGCGGCGGTTTGTCAATGGAGGCAAGGGAGGCTTAGCCTCCTCTCACATTGTTGGACGGACTTGCTATTTATATTTTGTTTTAACTTAGTATTTTTTCCAATTTTTAATTTTTTTTGAATTTGTTTAAATCAAAATTTAATTTAATAATAAAATTAGCTTAAGAACTTGACTTACGCCTTAAATAAATTCGAAATAGAACATATCCAGCGGCTAGCATAAAGGCTTATCTTAGTTTATTAGCACAGAGTTAGGCAACCCAGAATACGGTATTAAATCTTAACTCGCATCTCTACTTTCGATATACGTCATAGAGGCTACTGGTTAGTAAGATCCATGATCAACATGAGCGACTAATAGATGAATTGTAAGTAATAAGCTTGTAACATAAGCGCATACTATTCTGTGTTATTTTACTAATTGTACGAATATAATAATTTTTCATGCTTTGGAGGCTGCGCTCATATGCGTGGGCGTCTTATCAAATGCACCTGCAAATCTTTGCATTATCATGCATATGTTCTAAATATAAATCACTTGTATGTGCACTTCTAAAAGTGTGGTACATTTTTCAAGTTTGTGAGCAAAATACAGGTTTTTTTTTAAATTTTATTATTGAGCCTATTTTTAATTTGGTTATTATTTTTAATTACTTATTATGGATAGATTATGCGAAATCAAACAATGCAATTGAATAAATTAGGAGAAGGTGGCAAGAAGTACTTTCTACTTGTGAAGTACCTTGCTAACTTATGTGGTGAAGATTCGAATCAAACGGATGTTAAATTCAGAACTTGTTTTATTTCAATATCACAGTATTTATATACAATTTTTGCAAACTTAATAATATTTTCATTGTTACAATTTTGTTGCGTTTACATTAAATACCTTTAATAACCTACATAACTATCAGTTTATTTACACTTACTTAGTTGCATTTATTGTATTTCCTGGTCAGCAGTTTTCACATAATTATATTTTATATATTGTGGTGTTCCGTTCGTAGAATTCGAAGCCACGACAGATATAAATTTTTGAAAATTTTAAATTTTTAACTTTTATTTTCTCGTTACACAAAAATTCTGTTTTATCTTAAGTGATAACTTTTGATTGTGAAATAATTCAATTCTTCAATTTTTTAAATATTTTTGTTTAATAAAATTTTTTTTTACAATTCTAAATATGGGTTAGTAAATAAATTGTTTTCACACATAAAAAATTAATAGCACCTCTATAATAATAGTTCAGAGATAAAAATTCATTTGATTTGCAAATACACATGTACTTGTATAGATAATATTTTAATGTCATAAATTTCACTGTTAACTGTTAAAAAAATAATGCTAAATACCTTGTCCTTTGTTTTAATCTTGTTTACAACACTCGATGAACACACCAATCTCATACGCAGGCTGATTTCCAATCCTCCAAACCAACTGTTCATGAATCAAATCCACAATTGTCGAATTTTCCAAATAATTTGTGATTAATTTTGCAACCATTAAATTTTTATTAATTTTGACCACTTTTTTATTCCTCTTACTATAATTTTTCTTAAATTTCCACTTTGGAAAACCATATAAAAATCCACTTTGTGTTCCACTTGATAAAAAACGCTTTTTTAAAAATCAATCTCATCGATCGCTAAATCACCGCTCAAATTCTTGTTCATCCAAGAACGAATGCGTCCATGTCGACTTCGCCGCCGAAAATTCTTTTCCACGCGTGCGCGATTTTTGATTTACGCCCTCTGATTGGTTGATTGATTGATTTTTGGCTCATTATTTTAAAATGTGTCCGGGTACTGTACGTATTTGAAATTTGCAAATCTCTGCGAGTGTCGTTTCGCGCACTTATGTTTTTTAATTCCACGCATGACTTTAAACACATCATTTTCAATTTTAAAATTTTTGAATACAATAATATTTTTGTTTGTTTTAATAAAAACAATCTAGTCCTTTTTGGAACAATACTCCAGACTTTTAATTTAATAAATTTGAAGAATTATTTTGTTTATTTAAATTTTGACTATTAAAGATTTTGTGTGACGAAATTATAATATTGACCTGTTAAAAATTATTTTTTTAAATTTTGAATTTATTTTATGTTGAAAAATTTTTGTAAATTGTAATTTTGTTGAAGACAGTTCAACGCCTTCGTGGAATTTTAAGAATTAGTAAAGTATTGGATAATTATTGAAATTTCTAAAATCTGGCTTCAATGAAATTGTATGGTTATTTTGCTAGTATGAATTTTCATATTCCGAAGAATATCCTTTTTGTTATTTATTATTTTTAAAATTTAAAATAGAATTTAAGTTTGCATGGTATTATGATTTTTCTTTTTAACTTTCTGACTAATATTTAGAATTTATTTACAACATTAACTTTAACTTAAAGGTTTCTTCCCTCTCTGAATTTTCAAACTAAAACTTTATTATTTTTAACAAAAACATAAATAGTTAACTGTTTTTTAACTTTTAAAATATTCTGAAATTTAAACTAAACATAATTTAACTGATTCAACTCAATTCAAAATTTTTATGTACATCTTTTCATTAAATTGGTTACATTATAGCACATTCTTTTTTTTATGCGTTCATCTGTGTCAATTTTGTTCGCAGCAGTATTTGGTTTCCACGTTTTATCCCATCTCTGGATACTGGTGTGATAGATTTCGGACTTTTTATATCTTACTTTCTTAAATGTAAATTTTCTCCTTTTCTGTACATTTCCTTGGTTTTTCCTTATCTTTTCAAATTTAACCATGTTACCAATTTTTTTTATTAAATTTCTTACTGCATTTGTTTTTATTCTTCTTCCTTTCGCTAATCTTTTAACTTTAGAGATTTTTTTATTTAATTCCCATTTTGTTTTTCTTCCTAGCCTAACGTAGTGCCTATACTTTTCATTTATTAAATTTATTAAATTGTCGCCTTCGTTGAGTTTTACTATTTGAAGCGTTGTTTCGATGTTGATCTCTTTTCTGTCTTTCTTATCTGAATATTTTTCTATTTCTATCCATTCCATCTCTTCCTCACGCATTTTAATTTTCTTATTTGGTACGTCGACCACTATTTTGAATTTTTCTAGAAGATCCATTCCAAGGATACAATCTATTTTCATGTTCGGCATAATCATTATCCCGCAATTGTTTTTAAATTTTCCAATGGTTATATTGGCGTTTAAATTTTTATTTATTACTGTGAAAGCTTTATTGTTCGGAGTGATTAATCTTATTGGCGTTGTTTTTATAATTCTATCTTGAAATTTTTCTGGATTCATGACTGTTATCTTCTCATTTAACAAGGATATTTCCGCACCGGTATCGATTAATGCTTTTAAAGTAATGTCATTCACGTTTATCAAAATATACGGCAGTCCAATTAAATTATCTTTTATGTTGAAATCATTCGTAATGCTTATGAACTCCCTCGGATGTTCATATGTGTTGACATTTCTTTCTTTCGGACTGCCTTCTATTAAAAATTTTGGTTCTCGTTGTCTGATATTTCTCCATGTTCTACCACTACCGTTGTCGCGTTGACATTAGCCGTGGTTGCATTATTCACCCTGTTTGTACGAGTAGTAGCATCTGTATTTTCATTCTGGGAATGTTCGTTCCTCTCCTGATTGTTCGATTGGTTATTGTGCCAATTATTTCTATTTGATTGGTGGTTATTCCAATTACGATTTCTTTGTTGATTATTCTGATTATTTCTGTTCCAATTGTCTTCTCTTCTACTCTGTTCATTCTGAGTATTTCTGTTCCAATTATCTTCTCTTCTATTCTGTCCATTGTAATTATTTCTGTCCCAATTATATTCTCTTCTGTTTCCATTATGATTATTCCTATTATTGTTGTTAAAATTTGGGTAGTTGTTATTTCTGTTGTTGTTAAAGTTTGCATAATTGTTGTTTCTGTTTTGACTATTGTTAAAATTGGGGTAATTATTATTTCTGTTGTTATTAAAATTTGCATAATTGTTGTTTCTATTTTGATCGTTGTTAAAATTTGAGTAGTTATTGTTTTGATTCCTGTGCCAATTATCATTTTGGTTCTGTATTCTGTGTTGGTGATTAAAATTTTGATTTGTATTATTATTATTTCTGATATTATTGTTGTTTATATTTTCTCTTCCGCTTGTACTTTGAATCGTGTCAAAACGTTTTAATAAATTTATGAATTGTTCAGTACTTTCGATATTTTCTATAGCTACCCGATTTATAACTTCATCTTCATAATGATTTGCTAAACTCCTTATGATGTCTATCTCAAACATTGGCGGATCCAATTGTTTTGCCTCATTGATGTATTTGATGGCGTAACTCTCTTTTGTTCTATCTCTTCTATCGTTGTACTTCCCATTGTTGAGATTTATTCTAACTTTTCTTTGCTCTGATATTCCCCAATATTGTCGAAGAAATAGTTGTTCAAATTCAGCGAAGTTTCTGTAATCGTCCTCAATTATTCCTAACCAATTTTCTGCTTCTCCTTTTAATGAATGTCTTATTATAGATTTTAATCGAGACAAGTCATTTATTTTATTTGTAACGTCCCTTAGATTTTTTAGAAATAAACGAGGGTTTCTATGTCCATCTCCTTGAAATTTCATAATCTTGTCGGAATTGAATCCAAATTGGATTTCCTGCATTACGCTTTTGATATTGCTCGCTTCATTTTCCTGTCCAGTACTTTGGTTTCTGTACAAGCCTTGTTGCGTAATCCACATGGAATTATTGTTTATTGAGCTTTTTATTCCTGCAATTTCATCATGCACTTGTTCTATTTTACTGTGACTTTCTTGATTATTTTCTTCTATTATCTTGTTTGTCTCTATTAGTTTGGTTCCGATTAAAGTTATTCGATGAACATTTTCTATTACCTTGTTATTTATTACATTTAAATTTTCTGTTATTACATTTTTTTTAACATTAATATTTTCTATTTTGTTGTTAATAGATTTCATTTGTTCCATATTAACCTGTTGTGTAATTGAAACGATTTGTTTTTCAAAATGTTCTGGTTTTGTCTCAACTATGACCCCGCTTTCATATAATTGGTTAATACGACCGTTTACTTCTTCTTTCATTTCTTTTATGGTTTCCTTAAACTCTATTTTCTTTACTGTGGTATTTTGCAGATCTTTTATCTCCCCATCCATGTTCCACATATCTTGCCACATATTCTGTTGAGTCAATTTAACTTCATCAATATTTTTTTTTAATTCATCTTTTATTTCATTTTTTATTTCATCTAATTCCTTTTTAATTTGATCGATATTTATTGCGTTTTGATCAATTATTTCCTTTTTGTTTTGATCAAATTTTTCATCCATTTTTCTTGCATTTCCTCTAATTTCCATTAATAATGTCGACATGTCTATCGTTTCTGTTTTCTTCTCTTCTGTTTGTTTTTCTTGACTCGTGCTTTGTTTTTCCTCGACCTTTTCTTCCATACTTTTTATTATTTCTTCTTTAACTTCGTCGACTATGGGATTTCTTTCTACTATTTCTTTCGTCTCTGTATCTACTTCTATGGGATTTGCATCTATGAATGCTAACAGCTGTTTTTTCTTACTCATTTTATCGTTTGTTTGATTTAAATGTCAAAAGGAAGCTATATTTTACACACAGATAATCTGAACGTTCAATTGATTTTGTCTGATAATCAAACTCTTTTATCAGATCGTACATAAATTTTATTGAATTTGTCGAATAAAATGTTTTTATTGACCTTAGAAAAATTTTTGTTTATCGTAAAATTGTTTTTATTTGAATATTCAAAATAGAGCATTAGAATCTTAATATCAGGGTTATCGTGAGGTTTCGTGCCTCGAGTTGGGAGCCAAATTTTTATATGCTGTGGTGTTCCGTTCGTAGAATTCGAAGCCACGACAGATATAAATTTTTGAAAATTTTAAATTTTTAACTTTTATTTTCTCGTTACACAAAAATTCTGTTTTATCTTAAGTGATAACTTTTGATTGTGAAATAATTCAATTCTTCAATTTTTTAAATATTTTTGTTTAATAAAATTTTTTTTTACAATTCTAAATATGGGTTAGTAAATAAATTGTTTTCACACATAAAAAATTAATAGCACCTCTATAATAATAGTTCAGAGATAAAAATTCATTTGATTTGCAAATACACATGTACTTGTATAGATAATATTTTAATGTCATAAATTTCACTGTTAACTGTTAAAAAAATAATGCTAAATACCTTGTCCTTTGTTTTAATCTTGTTTACAACACTCGATGAACACACCAATCTCATACGCAGGCTGATTTCCAATCCTCCAAACCAACTGTTCATGAATCAAATCCACAATTGTCGAATTTTCCAAATAATTTGTGATTAATTTTGCAACCATTAAATTTTTATTAATTTTGACCACTTTTTTATTCCTCTTACTATAATTTTTCTTAAATTTCCACTTTGGAAAACCATATAAAAATCCACTTTGTGTTCCACTTGATAAAAAACGCTTTTTTAAAAATCAATCTCATCGATCGCTAAATCACCGCTCAAATTCTTGTTCATCCAAGAACGAATGCGTCCATGTCGACTTCGCCGCCGAAAATTCTTTTCCACGCGTGCGCGATTTTTGATTTACGCCCTCTGATTGGTTGATTGATTGATTTTTGGCTCATTATTTTAAAATGTGTCCGGGTACTGTACGTATTTGAAATTTGCAAATCTCTGCGAGTGTCGTTTCGCGCACTTATGTTTTTTAATTCCACGCATGACTTTAAACACATCATTTTCAATTTTAAAATTTTTGAATACAATAATATTTTTGTTTGTTTTAATAAAAACAATCTAGTCCTTTTTGGAACAATACTCCAGACTTTTAATTTAATAAATTTGAAGAATTATTTTGTTTATTTAAATTTTGACTATTAAAGATTTTGTGTGACGAAATTATAATATTGACCTGTTAAAAATTATTTTTTTAAATTTTGAATTTATTTTATGTTGAAAAATTTTTGTAAATTGTAATTTTGTTGAAGACAGTTCAATATATTGCCGTGTTTAGCTACTGAATTTTACTTTTCTATAGCGAGGGTTTAGCTTACGACTCTTTTTTAAATTACCTCGGCCAGCAATGAGAACTCTTCAGGGTCAAATGTGGGTAAATGGTCCAGATACAGAGAAAAGACACTTTGCAAAATAATGCTATTGTGCATTGAACTTTGAATAAATTCAAAACTTTACGCTACACCAGAACCTTTTTTACTTATATGCTGTAAAATGTAAATCAAAAATGTACTCAAAATAAATCAATTTTAAAAAAATACCTTTGTTTATTGAATTTCTAGACAACTCATAAAATTTTTATCAAAAAGAAACAAATCAAGTGTACAAATTATTTTCTTAATAACTAAAAATATACCCCTTCTTAAATTAAAAATTATACCGCACTTTTAATAATAAGCTATACGCGTTAGCAACGTTTTTAACCGCACAAAAGAAAAAAAGAGCTCTTTAACAGTCTTACCGGCAATCGTAGAAAGAACGAAGTTCAGCAACCCGTGCTTCTGTGAGTGACGCCTTGTAGAAAAAAACGGCCTGCTTATTTCTTTGGATATAGTGACGCTTAAAGTTGATAATAAACCATGGATTCCCATTAACCAAGTAGTAACCAGTTTTCGAATTCCGTAAGTATTTCCAAATTTTTAATTATTCTTGCTCTGTATCATAACCAACAATTTCCATAATATTCAGTGGTCCCCAAAATTTATCACTTTCTAATAAACTCCAGAACTTTTTTGACTAATTAATTGTACGATCACTTATACTTTTAATTTCTAGATCCACTTTCCATAAAACTTTAAATGATCTCCAAAACTTTAGTTTCTCAATTACACTATTCTCTCCTATTCGTTTTACTCGTTCGCAATTCTCGGAATGAACCCCAAACAAAATAAATCCGTCCGATTTTCCTTGCTGGACGTCAGGAGACTCAAAAATAAATTAAATACGTCCGCCCTCGTTGCTGGACGTCGAGAGAGTCCAATATTTTACACACTTATCTTTTTCCAAAATTTTCACGAGCAGGCGCGTTTTAATTCCATCCTTCTCTTTTCCGAAATATCAGCCCGTCCTTTTCCAAATCACTAATCATTTTTAATTATTACCACTTAATATCACTTTTCTTAATTCTAATAAATATTAAAAATTACCCAATTTGTTTCCTCATTCTATTGACTTACTGATATTTTATTTTATGCTTTTGTCTATTACATTAATAATTTTCTTTTACAGAGGCGGCGTTCATTTAAACTAATTTACCCTGAGTACAAAAACAGATCTGAGGCAACAGCATTTGAATAACTTTCAAGTATTCGAAATTCTGGCATAGCAAAATTTGACCAAATCATAGTGAATTGAAGAAAAATTGCAATTGTGTTATAGCTCATTCTCTGGACCACGCAATCCTTGGCTTAACTACGTTGTATTCATCCCTTATTATGAGCAAGGCTAGTAACAGGCCCCGGGGGTTGCACACTTCGCCAGGAAGTGAGTAGCAATAAAACCTCGAGAAACGCCTACTGAAAAGCAACAACGACAGCTCTGCTAGCAAGTCCTACTTCCACCTCCACGTGGTGAACTCTGGGTAACGCTAACGGAAGAGAGCAACAGGCGATCTTCCGGCGCCTTAAAACTGGAACAGTCTGGATAAGGGTAAGAGGCCCTAACAGAAATCTCTCTGGTCCTCCAGGTTGGGGGTTGAGGCGACGGGCCTGCAACCCATCCTTCGAAAAAATTTTCAAAATCGCAAAAAATCCTATACAGAAGCCTCGGAAATCGGACGGAAAAAAATGGAAACGACATCGCATAAGAAAAAGGAGTATGAATATTGGAACGTGGAATGTACAAGGAATAGCAACAAAAAAAGAGGAGGTCTTTAAAGAATTGGAACAACAAAGTGTGGACATAGCAATTCTGTCAGAAACCAAAAAGAAAGGTAGAGGAATAGAAGAAGTTCAGAAATATATACATATATACAGCGGAGTCAATAAGGAAGAAAGGGCCAAGAAGGGAGTATCCATCGCAATTAAAAAAAGCCTTAAACACTGCATAAAAAAATGGGAATGTGTAAATGAATGCCTGGTAAAGGTAGAACTAAAGATTATGGGATATGAAATGGTAATAATAGGTGTGTACTCTCCTACTGATAATGAAACCGACGGTGAAAAGACAAATTTCTTTAATAATCTGACAACCCTTCTGGACCAAATAGGGAATAGGAAGGAACTATTTTTATTGGGAGACTTCAACGGGAGAGTAGGTAAACAGGAGGGAGATGAGCCAGTGGGGGGATTCGGAGAAGATACCATAAACGACAACGGAGAAAGGCTTATAGAGATAAGTAAGCAATATAATCTCAAGATATGGAATGGATTCTTTCAACATAAGGAAATCCATAAGTACACCTGGATACAACCTACGCGTAAACTAAAATCGATAATTGATTATACAATAGGACGACAGAATAATCAGATAAAAGTCCAAGATACAAGGGTGTATAGAGGTGCCGAATGTGGCTCTGATCATTTTCTCCTAAAAGCAAGAATATTCATGCCATATGCGAAAACAAGCGAAAAAGAACATCTAGTAGATAAACAGCACACAATAAAACCGCCTCCGCATAAATATAAGCTAGAAAGACTCCAAGATGAAAAAACACTCTTCTTATACAAAGTTAGACTCAGCAATAATTTGGGGCAGATTGGCGAACTCCCAACAGAACTACTATACGAAAAGATAACTGAAGCTATACACGAAGCTGCATATGAGACCCTGGGAGTAAATGTAAGTAGGAAAAGAAAAGTAGAGCTCTGGTGGAATGAGGACATAGCTGAAAGTATATCGGACAAGAAAAGAGCGTATGAACTATGGTTAACAACGCAAGACACAGAAAATAGAAAACAGTACGCTAGATTGAGCAGAGAGGTAAAGAAAAAAATAATAAAAACCAGAAATGAAGTATGGGAAAAAAGATGCGAAGATATAAGCAAATGCATAGGACATACAAAATCAAGAGAAGCATGGAAGGTATTGAGAAGTCTAAGAAATAACGAAAGAAATAACAATATACTGCAATTAATCGAAAAGGACCAGTGGAAAAAGTACTATGAAGGACTACTGCAAGAAGATAGACAAGAATTTCAGAACATCGAAGAAAGTGTACACAATGAACAAAATAGCCAAGTGGAAGATATAACTACAGATGAAGCGCGAGAAGCAGTAAAAACATCCAAGAATAATAAAGCACCAGGTCCAGGAGGAATAAACGTAGAATTAATAAAGGCTGCACCAACCATACTACTTGAAATGCTTACAAAACTGTTTAATAGATGCCTAAGAGGAAATACATTGCCAAGAGACTTCAAAAGAGGAGTCATTTATAATATATTTAAAAAGGGGGATAAAACGGAATGTTCCAACTATCGCGGAATTACAGTACTCAGCTCTATCGGAAGACTACATGGAAAAATAATAAAAAACAGATTAGAAAAGAACATCCTGGAGCTGGAGGAACAATGCGGCTTCCGAGCAGGTCGATCATGTACTGACAACTTATTTACAATAAGGCAGGTGACGGACAAAATATTGGCACATAATCTTGAAACACATTTAGTGTACATTGATCTGCGGAAAGCATACGATAGTATCCCACTTACCAAACTGTGGCAGGCATTGAAAAAACAAAACGTGGAAGACCAATATATAAAAGCCATTAAGAATTTGTACAATGGCAATAAATGCTGCGTTCAAGTTGGTAAAGAAATGACCTCGGAATTTGAAGTTACAAAAGGCTTAAGGCAGGGGTGCTGTTTGGCCCCCACAATGTTTAAAATATATATAAATGAGACACTAAAAGAATGGAGAAGAAAATGTGGAAACATGGGGTTGTTTTAGAGCGATTTTTATAAATATTTAGTATATTTTATTATTATTTATTATAATATTGATATTCGAATCTTTAATTTATTGAAATATTTAATTAAATGAAACATTTTACATAATCAAGTTAATAAAAATACTTACTATTGAAGTTAAAATAAATTAAAGATTGGTCAATTTTTAAAATTATTTATATAAATTAAATTACCATCATGACAGTGTTCTTTGTTACTAATCATGATACTGTGTTTCATTTTATTGAAGCTCTTCAGGTGATTACAATAAACAAAGAATAACTAATGTTAAGTCTTGTTTAAAACTTTTATTATAAATTTTACAAAACACGAGAAAACCAAGCTTTATTAATTTATATCTAAAATCATTTTCACAATGTTTTGGAGTTATGTAATAAATTATAAATAAAAATTTGTCTTTTTCTCCAAAGTCCAAAATTTACAATATTCTCATCATCGGTCGATAATAGAGGACAAACGTAAGAGTTGTTAATATCAAATTAACAAGACTCGGTCAGTATTATTAATTTGATGTTTGATAATTTAACAACTCTTACGTTTGTCCTCGTTTATCGACCGCTGATGAGAATATTGTAAATTCTCGAAACGCGTCTCTAAATATAATTAAAAAGGACTTTAGATAAAAAGATAAATTTTTATTTAAAATTTATTTTACAATTTTTGTAATTTTTCTCTTCCTAACTCTTCTCTTCTTCTTCTTAATCTAGGACTACGTCCTGTACTTCCCAACTATAGTGCCTCTGTTCAAGGCACTGTTGGTTCTATGAGCAGTTTGGTTTTTACATCTCAGGTAACTTGCTAGGCTTGCCTTTCGATGTGCCTGCACCCTGTTTTTTATTGTTATGATGGCAAATCATTAACACAGGGGGACCGCCTGCTTAACGTGTCCTCCGAAACATGGAAAACGGTCAAGAAATTTTTAGACAATACCCGGAGTCGAACCGGGGCGCCTTGCGTTAGCAGTTGATCGCGCTAACGTTCAGACCATGACCGTCTTCCTCTTCTTCTCTTCCTATCTTTCTCTTTCCTCTTCCTAACGTTAGATTTTTTTCTATTTAACATCCTAATTTTTAAATACATTTTACACCTAAAGAAAAGATGCTTGGCCTCTGTACTTAAATTAACAGATTCCGCTAAATCCATTAGGGCTGTTAAATAATTGTTGGTCAATTAGAATGACTCACCATTAAAATTATTAAAACTTGCCGTTTTCATATTAACTTTGTGTTAATGATAACATTTTAGAACTCATTGTTCGCAACCCTTGAAAATCTAAAAAAGCGGCAATGCGACCAGTTCTTGCTTTTTTTGTTGTTGTTGTTAGAACAACCCAACTCTACACGGTACACCATGGTAAAAAATGTTTAATTCAATATTTTTAATTATAATTTATCAAGCTTTACGCACATTTATCTGTAAATAAACCAAATAAAACACACAAAAACCGTTAAATGCTTTATAAAACTGCCCATTGCTGGGTAAATAGTCACCGAGTTTATCACCCCGTGACGTCAGGCGTGCGAGCGAGATGGGCTTATCTCATGCGCTTGAGTTTATCTTTACAGTAATAGAACAATGGTAATAGCATCATGGGTCGTCACCATACCGGTAACATTGGCTTCGGTTGAAAGAAGTTTTTCCACACTAAAACGTATTAAAACTTACACTCGTAATACGATGTACCAAAATCGGTTAAGTAACGTCGCGGTAATGTCTATTGAAAAGGAATTCGTTACCTTATTGTCTCGAAATAATGAATTCTACGAGAATATCATCGATCACTTCACGAATACTAAAAATCGCCGTATACCTCTTACGTTTAAAGCTTCATAAATTTCGAATGACTTAAAATAATATTAATCTTTATATTGTACAGCATTTTTTCCAAAAAACACTCTGCACTCATCGAACCATTTTTTCCATTGTACACAGTACTGAAGATAGCCAACGAGCTCAAAACACGTGTCTACCGCAGATTAAATAATATTTTATTAAATTTTTTTTGTAAGTTTTATTTTATAAGGTAGTTAAGCTGTAAAATTAGCCTCCTCAAATGTAAAAGTCACGAGCCGCCGCTGGTAAAATGCTACTGGAAATCTGCGAAGGAGGCAGCTTTGGAGCAGTACAATGCTGAACCCGTTGAACGATAGTCATGTGTTAATAGGAAACGAGGAAGAAATTAAGATTGTAGGCATGTCTTTGTTAGTGACCATTTTCAACAATTAATTAAGAAGAGAAATCACGGTGCTTCAGTTGTGCAAAGGTACATTTTTTAAAAATTTATAATAGCATAATTTATTTAATTTTGGTTTTCTTAATTATTTTAGTGTTCGACATAGAGAAATCGCAACTACAGAAGTCGCAGCACCTGGTGCCAGTGTAGATCAAGTGCCACAAGAATTGCTAGAAATAGCCAATAATGCATTCATTTCAGCATTTATAATTTCGTTAGACATCGATGTTTCGAAATTTAATTTAAAAACTTGTTGCCAGAATGTTTTAGGCAATTTAGTAAACGCCAATGTTATTTCCATTGCCATAAAAACAAAGGAGCAGATCGAACGTTGGAGATGTGAGAGACAGTATCGATTAACAGGTAAAATTTGAAATTTTGATAGTTTTTTTAAAATTTGTTAATTTTGGAAGTTGCGGTAATTTAGTAACATGTGCATGTGATATACATAATTGTGAATAATTTCATCTTCCTGTAATTTAGGATCACGGTGTTATGCTATTTTCACATATTCAAAGGAAAAATGGGAGCAAAAGACGCGCAATTACTTTAGGCCGAAACCATTTACAAATAAATATGGAAGACATGGGATAGAACATGAAAAGGAAGCATTAATTTCCTATAAGACAAAGAATGGCTATAACACATATGAACCAGGATTGATAGTGTGCCAGAAATATCCTTGGTTAGCATACACTCCTGATGCTATAGTTCTGGATGGAGATGGAAAACCAAAAAAGTTCGTAGAAATTAAGTGCCCCTATATAGGTAATTATTGCTTTGCTTCTGCGCTGAAATGATTTGCATTTTGAACAGTATCTAAAAGAAATTTAATTTTAGGAATCACAGAGCCAGCTGTAACATTTGGCAACTCATGTAAATTTTTAAAGTTGACTCCAACTGAATTGATTTTGAAACAGAAGCACCAGTACTATGGACAAGTTCACCTTGGTATGGCTATCCTAAATTTAAAGGAAACCGATTTGATAGTGTATTCGACTTCTTCCCAATCATTTATAAACATCGTTGTACCTTTTGCTGAAGTTTTTGCAAGGCAAATGATAAGGAAAATCACAGATAATTATTTTTATAAGATGATCCACGTTGTATGTGAAAAAGAAAATACAGAAACATAACTCAATACAAAGGTACCGTTTTATTAAATCTTTATTATACGTTTTGTGTAAGTACTTATATAATATATTGTGGTGTTTCACTGCGATGGATACGCCGATAGCAATTCATAACAACATTGACTTATAAGAATCAAAAAACATGCATGAGATGTCGAAACCAACAGAGTCAATAAACAAAATCTAATTTAAAACCGGTCAGATAAAATACAATTGATAAAAATAATTTACAAAGAACACAAAAGTTTTAAAATAAAAATGTAACACGAGAGCAAAGATGATCTAAGTAAGAAATTTTTCAAACCAAACCTAGTAATAAGGAATTTAAAAATTGTTATTCTTGTTTATATTTATAGTGTTACGTAGTAAGAATTCGGTAAAGTTGCACGAACTTTAAAAGTTTACATCTTGACGAGCGTTGTTCCGAGACTAGACAGTAAGGTTGAACGGTGATTAACCTAAAATAAAATCAAACATTAAAAAGGTGACAGTTAAACAAAAGGATACTTACAATTATAAATGTGATCTAGGATGTCGAAAGTTTTGGGTAACCAAGAAAAAATAAGAAAAACAAAAGGGCGGCTCCCAAGTGGGAAAAAGCGAGAGGCTGTGTGAATTTTGCTCCCGACAAAAAGGGGTATAGAAACTTCTTCGAAGTGGTAAAAAAACGGAGAGCTGTGCGGTTTTGCTCCCGACGAAAAAGTACTACTCAAGCGGTAAACGGGAAGACGTGTTTAAGTACACCCCCGTGAACTTTAAATAAAAAGATTAATTGATGTGTAAGTTTTTCGAAGATCTACAAATAAAATTAGTGATCAATAAAATTGGAATCACCAACAGAAATAATTCGAAGAAAATCACCACGTGAGGTTAAAAAACGTTCGAGCAGATAGTTCGAGACGTATAGATACTTGGTACCAACAGAGTGAGTACACTTAAAAATTTAATAAAACTGTTAACATTCGTGTGCAACGCGCGCGCATATTTAAATTGTTCAACGACGAAGTAAAATAAAAAAACTCATCTTAATATTAAGTGTTTGGGGTTCAATAATAATAATAAACAATTTTTGTCAATTTATGTATTTATTAATTAATTCATTGTTCAATATACATAATAATTTTGAAGTTTAGTGGATCATCATTGCGAATTTTTGTGTTCTCGTTCTATTAACTCCACAGACAATAAAAAATTATTAAGGAATTTCTCCAGAACTTACTCTGCAAGGTAAGAGGTTTCATGCAAGAAGATAAAAAGAGCTTAGCCGAGGTAACATTCAATTTATTCAGTAGCATTTCATTTATCCACAACGGAAGTTCCGTTTTTCAATCAACAATCATAAGAATTGCTATCGACGAGGGACGATCCGACCTCCTCATAGTAATATGTTATTTTCAGAATTCAGTATCACGATGCTGAAATGGTAATTATTTAGCTACAAACGTTTTAATTTATTTCAAATTCAAAATATTTTATTATTTAAGGTACTAATAATTGTTTCTTTGTTTTTAGATAAAGAATCCCTATTCTCGATGATAGGGGGGGTGAGTTTAGTGGGTGAAGTCCACACTACCAACTCAGATCGAGTTGGTGTCTCGTACGAGATTCTCACCTCCCTGCATGAGCTAAAACAAAAACAAAAAAAATTATACTTTTCCCTACCATGGTGGCAATGTTGAACAATTATTCCAACTAATAAAACTTATTTATTTGTTATTTATACTGATTGTTAATAAAAACCTATTAAAAATAAAGAAAAAAAGCAATTAATTATAATTTACATGATTATTTCACAAATTTATCATCTGCAAGAATTGGCGAAGATAAATTGACAACAGCACATGAAATAACAGTGACAATGTTATTATAACACTGCAGTGACAGTGGAAAGGCTATGTTAAAGATTTTGAATACTTTAATTCTTTGATTAGAGCGTTCAATGTGCACACTCGCCTTTGCTATTTTTGCATTCAAAAGTGCTTCTTCTGCAGTAAATTGTTTTTTCTTTATTACCCAAGTAGCATTTTTAGCTAAAAAGCAACTACGAATTTCAATAGCTGGCTATTAGCTGGTTATTAGCAAGCTAATACAACTATTTTAATAGCAACTCGCTAATACGTAGTTGGCTAATAGTGCTTAATAATATGTAGTTGGTTTTTAGCTAGACTGCTAATAGTTGGTTATTATTGCTTAATAATAGTTAGTTTTTAGCTAGACAGCTAATAGTTGGCTAATTGTGTTTAATAATAGTTGGTTTTTAGTTAACAGCTAATAATATTATGGATTATATTATGGCCTAATATTGTTTAGTCATCATTATATAGTTTTTAAAAATAGCCTAATTATAGCAACTCTATCATTCTAACATTATGCGTAAACCAACCATAATGCACGTTTTAATATACAGCATCAATTTAATTCTTTTCAATTTATTAAATTACTCGTTTTCACATCTCTATACGATCAAATCAATAGTATCATTCGCCACTTTATATTTAGAGATAGCAATATTTCTTATGCGATACTTATCCATCTTGCTGTGTGAATGTTTTAAAATTAAAATTTCTTTATAATTATTATGTTATGAATTGTAAGTTAATGTGCGCATGCGATCATATACACATCAAGTGAGTCGTAAAGTAGATTGCGTGTGCGTAAGTCGATCTGTCAAATGTTTTCAAACCAATATTTAGTACATAAGTTGTATCTTTTAATCTTAATCAATATATTGTGGTGTTTCGTTTGCTTAATTCGAATCCACGACAGATATTTTTTTTTATGAAAATTTAATTTTTTATAAACTTTTGTTTTCTCGTTATACTCAAAATTCTGTTTTTCTTATATGTGATAACTTTTTTGTTTTTAAAATAATTCAATTCTTCAATTTTATTAATTTTTTGTTTAATAAAATTTTTTTTTACAATACACAAATATTGGATGTAGGTCGTGACCCCAATCGTATTGTAAATTTTGGTGACCAGTCGCGGGATATGGGTCAATGTAATAAAAACAAGTATGTATGATTGACTAGTTTCGTTTCTATTTATGAAACTTGTCTAAATTAAAGATCAGGTGGCAAGAAGTACCCGTCTTAATTTAGGTGAATTGAGAATCACTAGAGTTGTAAGTTCTATTGATTACTCTAAATTAGGAAGGTGGCTAGAAGTACCTTTCCTAACTTATTGATGTGAATAACATTCAAGTCGTAAATTCAAATGCTACTGATTTATTAAGTTTTACATACAGGTATTTATATAAAAACTTAATAGCTAGATTATCACATTCCAATTAAATTAAAGGTATTAATCTGATGACTTATGATATAAAATTTTCCATTAATAATTTTAAATGCAGTACTTGCTGATTATAAATTGTTTTGAATGTTGACAATGCGGAAATGAATTATATTTGTAATTGACCTACTGGAAAGTGTTAAAAATGCATTTTAGCTTTATTTTCTTTCCTACGTAGGTTTTACAATATTTGCTTAAATTATTTATATACAGGATGGTTCTAAACTAGAACTCACCCAACCAACAAAAACCTGTTTAATTTCTAAATTAAACATATTGCCACCTCAAAAAATGGCGTCTGGGATGTGGTGTTGTGTCTTGCGGATGTCTTTGGTGTATGATGTTGTTTGTGAATTTTTAGGCTATTTTTAGATGCCCGTTTGATCGACGTCTTCTCTTTTTCCAGCTTCTTTTATCCCAGCTTTTCCTCCATCGTCGTACCATCTATTTTGTCTATTTTCTATTTTTTTCCTTGACTGATTTGCTATCCATTTTTGTTTCCTTGCAACGGAAACCAACCGACTAATTAAAACCCTGTTTAATTTTATATTAAACATATTGCCGTCTTCGAAATAATGTGTTGTGTTGCCTGTGGCTTTATGTTGAGGTTCCATTTTCATTATGTCCAAATTTTCGCTGTATTGTTGCATTTGTTTATGTATTGATGCTTCTTCTATTTCCGTCCCCATGGGTTTCCATGATATTGGGTGTACATCTTCTTCATATTGCATTTGCTCTGGACTCGTAACTTCCTTTCCTATCCCCTTGTCCATATCTTCTTCCATCTCCATTACTGTTGTTTTGACATCTTCTTCCTTTGGTAATTGCTTTGGGCTTGCCTCTATTTCGTCCATCTCTTCTTTCATCTCCATTGGTGTTCCATCTACTTCATATGGTATTTGTTTCGAACTTGTCTCTTTTTCTTCCATCTCCTCTTTCATATCTTCTTCCATTTCCTCTTCGAATTTCATGTCCATTGATTTTGTTGTGACATCTTCTTCATCTGGTAATTGCTTTGGACTGTAACTTCTTTTTCTTTTTTCATTTCTATTGATACTGGTGTTCCATCTACTTCCTCTGGTATGTGCTTTGGACCTGTAAGTTCTTTTTCTTTCATCTCCACTGGTATTGGTGTTAAAACTTCTTCATCTGGTATTTGGTTCGCTCTTGCCTCTTCCATCTCTGCTTGTGCTATGGCTTCCCTCAATAATTTTGTTTTTATGTCAAATTCGTCGTATATTTCCTCATCTTCTTCTTCTAGCATTTGGTTCGCTCTTGCCTCTTCCA
This sequence comes from Podabrus alpinus, assembly GCA_932274525.1. Taxonomy (NCBI): domain Eukaryota; kingdom Metazoa; phylum Arthropoda; class Insecta; order Coleoptera; family Cantharidae; genus Podabrus; species Podabrus alpinus. The sequence goes on from OW026452.1 coordinate 35,175,061, forward strand.
TCTCTGCTTGTGCTATGGCTTCCCTCAATAATTTTGTTTTTATGTCAAATTCGTCGTATATTTCCTCATCTTCTTCTTCTAGCATTTGGTTAGAATTTGTAACGTTTTCTAATTCCATTTCCTCTTCCATCTCCATTTTTGCTAATTCTGCCATCAATATTTCTGTTTTTACAATGACTTTGTTGTATATTTCCTTATCTTCTTCTTCAATTTTCATTTCCAATTTCATCAGTGTTTCGTAGTATTTATTTGTGCTTTCTTCAAATCGATCATTGATAAAGTAGTCATCTAGATTTTCTTCTTCGTATTTCATTATTTCTGTGTGCAGATCTTCTATGCTGTACCATTGCTTTCTTAGTTTGATTTTTAATATTTTGCACATGGCCTTCGTCTCTTGATTATTTTGTGATACCGTATTTGTTATGATATCCATTACTCTTCCCATGTAGAACATTTTGATTTGCTGTTTTCTTAACCGTATTGTTTGTGCATCCATCTTTGTAACTCGTTCTTTTCTTAAGTGCTTGTTTTTTTCTTGATTGATGTTTGGCGTCGCTGTGTGGACCCTTGTATTTTGATTCTTCTCTTTGCTTTGGCGTCGCTGTGTGGACCCTTGTATTTTGATTCTTCTTATTCTTCTTATATTTTGATTCTTCTTTGTCGTCGCTGTGGACCCTTGTATTTTGATTGTTTTATGCTGTGGCGTCGCTGTGGACCCTTATTATTTGATTCTTCTATTTGCTTTGTCGTCGCTGTGGACCCTTGTATTTTGATTCTTCTTATTCTTCTTATTCTTCTTATATTTTGATTCTTCTTTGTCGTCGCTGTGGACCCTTGTATTTTGATTGTTTTATGCTGTGGCGTCGCTGTGGACCCTTATTATTTGATTCTTCTATTTGCTTTGGCGTCGCTGTGTGGACCCTTGTATTTTGATTCTTCTTTTTGCTTTGGCGTCGCTGTGTGGACCCTTGTATTTGATTCTTCTAGTGGCGTCGCTGTGTGGACCCTTGTATTTTGATTGCTTTGGCGTCGCTGTGGACCCTTGTATTGTAATTCTTCTCGTTGCTTTGGCGTCGCTGTGCGGACCCTTGTATTTGATTTGCTTTGGCGTCGCTGTGTGTACCCTTGTATTGTAATTCTTCTGTTTGCTTGGCGTCGCTGTGGACCCTTGTATTTGATTCTTCTTGTTGCTTTGGCGTCGCTGTGTGGACCCTTGTATTTGATTTGCCTTGGCGTCGGTGTGTGGACCCTTGTATTTGATTGTTTTTCTTGGTTTCGATGAATGGACCTTGGATGATTTATTCTTTCTTCTTCTTCTACGTGGACTGTATTTCTGCTCGCTGATTTATCTTCTTGAGGTTCGAAGGACCATGTCTAAATAAGAATAGGGTTGCAAGAAGTACCCGTCTTAATTTAGTTGAATTGAGAATCACTAGAGTTGTCAGTTCTAGTGATTACTCTAAATTATGAGAAGTGGCAAGAAGTACTTCTCTTAATTTATTGATGAATAACATTTAAGTGGTAAATTCAAATGCTACTGATTTATTAAGTTTTACATACAGGTATTTATATAAAAACTTAATAGCTAGATTATCACATTCCAATTAAATTAAAGGTATTAATCTGATGACTTATGATATAAAATTTTCCATTAATAATTTTAAATGCAGTACTTGCTGATTATAAATTGTTTTGAATGTTGACAATGCGGAAATGAATTATATTTGTAATTGACCTACTGGAAAGTGTTAAAAATGCATTTTAGCTTTATTTTCTTTCCTACGTAGGTTTTACAATATTTGCTTAAATTATTTATATACAGGATGGTTCTAAACTAGAACTCACCCAACCAACAAAAACCTGTTTAATTTCTAAATTAAACAAAACTTCTTCAGAATCTACAAAAAAGAGACAATACAGAAACATACTAGAAATACAACAGAATAAGCAGAATTATCATTTTATGTAGAATTTTCTGTAGTGCTTATTCTGTTGTATTTCTAGTATGTTTCTGTATTGTCTCTTTTTTGTAGATTCTGAAGAAGTTTCATAAATAGAAACGAAACTAGTCAATCATACATACTTGTTTTTATTACATTGACCCATATCCCGCGACTGGTCACCAAAATTTACAATACACAAATATGGGGTTAGTAAATAAAATATGGTTTTTCTACACATAAAGAAAAATTTGCGCCTCTGCAAAATAATTGTTCTGTGATAAAAATGTCATTCGGCTTATAAACACACATGTGATTGTAGCATATGTTTTTAAAGTAATAAATTTCACTGATTTAAAAATTTTCAAAAAATCTAAACACCTTGTCTTTTCTTTTAATTTTTTGTTCATAACACTCGATTACACATACCAGCTTCTAACGTAGGTTAATTTCAAAAATATTCTCCATACCAATTTTTTTGTAAACCAAATCCACAATCGAATTTAACAAATAATTTATGGTTATTTTAGCTACCATTGATTTCCAATAACGTCGATCGCTTTTTGTTTATCTTAATTCCAATTAATTGAATTTCCACTTCCAAAACCATTTGAGAATCCACTTTTATAATTTACTTTGAAATTTACTTTTAACATCCACTTTAAAATCCACATTTAGATTCAAGGAATCACCGCTTGATTGATCCTCCTTGTTCATCCCAGAACGAATACGTCCATGTCCAACTGTCGTTGCCGAAATTTCTTTACCACGCGTGTGCAAGTTGCAATTCAGCGCTTTTGGTTGGTTAAATTGGTGGGTCTTTGCTTGCAATTTTTAAATGTGTCCATGCGTGGACGTTCTCGCAAATTTCCAAATCTTCCGCGTGTAAGTTCGCGCACTTGTGTTTAAAAAACTCACGCATGAATTTAGCCACATAATTTAAATTTAAAATTTTTGAATACAAATAAAATTTTTGATTTGTTTTAATAAAAACAAATCTCGTCTTTTAGGAACAAACTCCAGACTTGTAAAATTGAATAAAATTTGAAGAATTATTACTGTTTAAATTGATTTAAATGATTGTTGACCATAAATATTTTTTGTATAACGAAATTATAAAGTTGACATGAATTAAATTTTTTATTAAATTTTGAATTTATTTTTAGAAAAATTTTCTAAATTGTGATTTTTGATTGAAGACAGTTCAATATATTATCCACAATAGTTCTCTTTGAGTTTACCGCTGCATCTAATTAACACAATAGGTTATTGGCCCAGTGAACGTGTAAAACTCATCAAGATAGAGAATTGTGAATCAGTTTCGTGCGTGGTAAAGATGGCCGACAAGATTGACATTGGTTCGTTAAACAAGTTCGATGGGAAGAATTACCAGCAATGGAAATTCCAGATAAAGTGTGCATTACGTGCAAAAGGGTGCTACGAAGTCACAACTGGAGAGTCTACAAAGCCAAAACCTGATGAAACAAAGGAACTTGGACTTTGGAATAGAACAGACGCCATAGCTATGTATACCCTGTTACGGCTTCCCCTATTTATGCTAAATAAGAATGGCAAAGTTTTGGTTCACTTTGTATATTTGAATGTACACGTAGGATTTGCATTTAATTAGCAGAAAGTAAATGAAAAATAATAAATTTTTTTATATTTATATTTATAACGCACTTGCGATTTAAATATAATAAAAAATATTGCATTTACTATGTTACAAATTATAAAGTAACATTTTTTATTTTCAACATCGAAAACATAAATAAAAATGCATATGTAAGCATGATGTCATAATATATGTACATCATCTGGCCACGTGAACGAGAGCCCCTGAAGGCCAAAATATAGCGTCTCATTACCTCTCAGTCAACTCCGCTTTTCTCTTTCCCACCTATAAAACTTAATTTAATTTTAAATTCTCTAATTGGAATTCAAATAAGTACGCGAGATAATCGAGTGAGGAATGCACTTTTGAAGCGGGGATACGAATGATAATTGCCTCGTTACGCAGTGTACTGCGACATTCTATAACCACCTCGCATGCATTCAATGCCAAATTTTGTAGTTTGTTTAGTTATTTTCCAATATTCACTAATTAAATTAAAAATGAATACTGTAACCAGATTAACGTTAATAAAAAGTGAAATAAATAATGGAAAAATATGCATCTCGTAATTGTAATCAAGTTAAATAATTTATGTTTATCGACAATCATCGGCGTACCTACAATAGAAATCGCAGTTTTGATTAAACATAACGGTTAAATAAGTGCATTCAATTACGAAACTACATGTATTTCAGCTATACGTTAAAACCGAATACCTTAATTATCATGTTTGTTAACACATGTACTCAAATTCGGCAAAGCAAAGACAACGTATTTAAGCCATTGATCGAAATCTGTTATTTTTTTACGAATAAATAATCATTTAATTAACTTTTACTATGAACACAACTTCGCAAATCATAAAAAGTGAATACGTGACTTCAGTAAATAAACTTTCAAGTATCAAACCATTTAACGGGGTAATCAACTTTAAAGATACGTGTAATAACAAGTTAAGCGCCTTGTAAGAAAAAATCAAGAGTTGCTAGCATCAATACGCAAGCCATCGTATCAAATCCGAGGCACTCATCCACAATCCAACAATTCGCAGTCCACATATATGCAATAAAATTGCATAATTCGCACATTGCAACACATGGGCTTGCGCGACCCCAGTAAAACAAAGGTATTGTGTACCCTCAGCATTTTTGTATGTACTGTGTTTAATTAATGGTCCATAATTCATTATTAATTTCAACTTTGATTGGAATTTCAGTATTATTTTGTCTAATAGGTTTTTACTTTTAAAAAAGTATGAATCTTGAGGAATGAATCTTAACTTTAAGAATAAAAGTATTTTATTTCATATAAAATACAAATGTATATTTTGTGTTAAATTAAATGTATATAAAAGAGATTCTGTTGTTTTATTCTTCGGCATTGCCTTAGACAAGTATCGTAGAAATCCACCCCTGAGGAAGAGAACAGTAAGTAAAGAAGTTGGCGACACTATGAATCGCCTACGGATCTACTCGACTGTAATAACCCTGACGACAGCAATGGAGCTTGCGCAGATTACGTTGGTGGAAAATTGTACAAGCGCAAAAGAAATTATGGATCGCTTGGACACCATCTATCAGCAAAAATCAGAAATGAACAAGATGATGCATCAAGAACGCTTTCATCAGTATCGGATGGATCCAAACGACAGCGTAGCGCTGCACATTTCTAAAGTAGAAAACCTAACTAAGCAAGTAAGAGAAGGAGGTGATGTAATAAGTGACGTAGCAGTGATGACTAAAATGCTAAGCTCTTTACCGGAGAAGTTTAAAGGTGTAAGGCAAGCCTGGTTATCAGTAGATGAGAAACGTCAGACGATACAAAATCTCACTTCAAGATTGCTAGATGAAGAAGCAAATTTAGCAGCGACAGAAGAAGCCGACAATGCATTTTCATCACAAATAAAGTTGAAACCGAAAGAAAATGCCAAAAATAAGAAGAGACAGGTAACTTGCTACAATTGCCAAAAGAAAGGTCATTTTGCAAGAGACTGTACCAACCCAAAGAAAACTCGAAAACAGAAATTTTTCAGAACAGATGACCAATCCGGATCACAAGGAAATGTATCAGCTTTCACAACAGAGGATAATTTTGTCCATGTGACAGAATCGAAAGATGATATATGGATACTGGATAGTGGAGCTTCAGGACACATGAGTTTTAAGCGAGAATATTTTCATACGTTTGAGAAAAACGACAACGAAATGTTAGTTACGTTAGGAAACAATAAAACTGTCGAAGTAAAAGGAAAAGGAACCATAAAAATTCGTAAGTTATTAAATGGTGCGTGGCATGACGCAATAATAACAAATGTGTTATATGTTCCTGAACTTCGAAAGAATTTATTCTCGGAAGGTGTGATTACGAAAAAGGGTATGAAAATTGTGAAAGAAAATAAGAATGCGTATATTTACGAAAATAATGAAATTACGGCTTGTGCGGTTCGTGTTTTGAATAATCTTTATCATTTACAGTTTAAGACAATTGTCTCTAACCAAGGAAATGTAGTAACGGATACCGATAAATTGAAAATATGGCACAATAGGCTAGCACATATCAATTTCAAAATAATGGAAGAAATGGTATCAAAAGGATTAATTAGTGATGTAGATTTAAAAAATGTCGACAGTCGTAAAAACTGGAAAACAACATGTGTGCCAGAGGGTTTTCACAAATAAAGGGAATAGATTACGCGAAACGTTTTCACCCACGACAAGGTATGACACGATAAGAATTTTACTTGCGATGGCTGCAGCACAAGATTTGGAAATTACCCAATTCGACATAAAAACAGCATTTTTGAATGGACACTTGCAAGAAGAAATTTACATGTCACCACCAGAAGGAACAAATATAAGGGGGGTATTGTGTGTAAATTAAAAAAGGCTCTTTATGGTTTAAAACAAGCGCCTAGAGCTTGGAATATAAAGTTAAACAACTTTTTGACAAGTTTAAGTTTTAAACAATGTGAATCGGACAAGTGTGTTTATAAAGGAGAATTTAACAGAAACAAAGTTATTATAGTAATTTTTGTAGATGACGGTTTAATTCTGAGTAAAAATGGAACAGTAATTGAGCAAATCCTGCAAGAATTGAAAAATAAATTTGAAGTAACGGTTAGTGATTCTCCGAACTATTTTGTTGGTCTAGAAATTGTACGCGATCGCGATAATAAAACTATTTTTATTCATCAGGCGAATTATATACGCCAAGTGATAAAACGGTTTAAAATGAACGATGCGAAACCGATAAATGTGCCGGCAGATGCAAATGTAATCCTGACCATCGCAACAGATAACGAGTCACAAGAAATGCAAGCTGTTCCTTATCGCGAAGCAGTGGGAGCTTTAATGTTTATCGCCATTTTAACTAGACCCGACTTAATTTATGCAATAAGTTTGGTCAGCAGGTTTCTAAATAAACATAATGCATCGCATTGGAATGCTGTAAAAAGAATCATTCGGTATTTGATAAAAACATCGCATTTCGGTATCAAATACGGAGCAATAGATCAAGAATGTCCAAAATTGGTGGGTTATTCTGATCCTGATTTTGCAGGTGATCCAAATACAAGCAAATCAACTTCTGGATATATTTTTAAGTTAAATGGTGGAGCTGTTACTTGGTACATAGCAGTACATAGCAGCTTCAAATGCAACGAGAGAGGCAATTTGGATACGTCATCTTCTACAAAACCTATAAGAATTAGAAGATGGTCCAACAATTTTGTGTATAGACAATCAAAGTGCAATACAGCTTGTGAAAAACTCAGAACACCATAAACGTACCAAACACATAGATATTAAATATCATTTTATTCGTGAAAAAAAAATGAAAATGGTGATGTTAAAGTTGTTCATGTACCTTCTGAAGAACAATTGGCTGATATTACAACTAAACCGATTAGTAAAGACAAATTTAATAATTTAAAATCACAATTCGGAATGTGTGAAGCTACAATGAAATGAGAAGTTTTCATGAATAATTATTAATTTTATTTTATATTTTTAATCAATTTAGCATGTATTTTGTTTGATTAATTTTAACTTTCAATTAGTGGGAGTATTATGTTATGAATTGTAAGTTAATGTGCGCATGCGATCATATACTACACATCAAGTGAGTCGTAAAGTAGATTCCGTGTGCGTAAGTCGATCTGTCAAATGTTTACAAACCAATATTTAGTACATAAGTTGTATCTTGTAATCTTAATCAATATATATTATCCACAATAGTTCTCTTTGAGTTTACCGCTGCATCTAATTAACACAATAATAATTCTACTTTAACTTGTTGCAACCAATTTAACTATAATTATATTATAACCACGATACACTTTATTAAACTTTTTGTTATTTACGTAAATTATATTTTGAGTTGTGATGCACATTCGATATGCAGCCGCATTAGGTCAATGAGGAGAGTGGATGCGTCGTATTTCAAGGGTACCGGGTTGAAACCCCAGTCCGGACGGATGGTAAGTAAAAATTTATTTAATGAATTTAATAATTTAATAATGAATTTAATATTTACAGATTTAAATAATAAATAATTTAATGTTACAGGGGTATCCATCAGAGAGAGGTTGGGTTAATAAGGGATCGATATCAGCAGGCGCATATATAATACAACCATCACAATAAGCTGTAATAATAAATGTTCTAGTTAATAACGAGTAAAATTTACAAAGAAAATTTTTTTTATTTTGTAATTAAAAAATTTATATTTAAATTAATTAGCAAAATCAAAATTACGAATTTTGCGACTAGCAAAATTCAGAAATATTTCAACCAGTCATTTAATTGCTTAATGGCTGGCTTTTTTGCTAACTCATGACGCGTTATTTAGCTAGCTATTTGCTAAGAAAAAGTGGGCCACTTTAGCTATATTTCTGCAATATAGCCACTATTTAGCCACTATTTAGCGACTATTTAGTTGACTATTAGCCAATTATTAGCTTTATTTTTGCACTAGCTTATTTGCTAACTAATGCCGCGTTATTTAGCTAGCTATTTGCTAAGAAAAAGTGGGCAATTTTAGCAATTTTACCACAACATAGTCGAATTTTAAACGCTATTTAGTTGGCTATATTAGTTACTGTAGCTATTAACCAGAGCTATTCGCCAACTATTAGCTGGTTTTTAGCATCAAAATGCTACTTGGGTAAGAATGGAGGCTGGATAACTTTAATTCCATGATTACGAGTAACCTCTTCGATCCTAAATCCTTTGTCCAACATAATATGGTCGACACACATGTTTAATTTTGTTATAAGACCACTCTGCTCAAATATAGCCTTGTCAGATGCTCTACCCCCATAGCACTTACTAATAAAAGTTATAAGCCCAGCAGGACTTACACCTGTCATAAATTTGATTGTATTGGTTCCTTTATAATGAGAATATGTTTTAATTCTGCAGCACTAACATTTTGGCTTCATTATTGGAATTTCGATGCAATCAATCACTACCCGAACTTTCTGAAAGTCTGAAAAGCAGTATGGCATATTGTGAAATATTTCTTCAGAACTTGGCCAAGTTATTGCATGTTTTAATACACTATGTAGTAACATCACAGTGTTATGGAATATAGTAATGCAAGTATTAGAGCTTACTGTATTAAACATTATAGAAATAATAGCATATTACGATGATCAGGTACGGATGGACCCCGTCAATCGCAATATCTAAATTTAATAAAATATTCGTTGTTAATGATTGTCGCGGCTAACTAGGTTTTTCTGCATGGAGACTTGCTTACCTCAAGAGTGGTGTCTTTAGGAAGAAAAATTTTTTTATGTTGATTCTTTTTATGCTGCAAAATAAATAACCGGGAATGCAAGAATTCCCAAAAATAATCCGTTTTGTAATGACTGTGTTTTTATTATTATTATATAAATAATTTTTGTGTCAATAAACATGTACAAATATTATCAATTTCTTATTATCTAAATCCCCACAATTAAATCTAAAAAGCGCGGCGCCGTATTTTCGAATTTCCCGCACTAGTTGCACAAATGTAAGTTTTGGTAACATTTACGCTTACCTCGGTATAAATTTATACGTGTACACCTTCTTGGTGACGCGCATGTGCCGTGGTCGTTGTTCCTTTGTGTCGATCGAGTCTCATTTGCATTGATTTTTCCTATATAAATCCTTGCTTCGTTATTTTTCAATCCTCGTGGTAAAATTTTCACTTTCACAAAAATATTCGCAATCGGTAAGTAAAACTTATGGCTTTTACCTTATTTGCGTTCACACTAATCTTTAATCACTACATTTTTTCAGGAATTCCCTTTTTGTGACACTTTTTCACAATTAATTAATTATTATTAGAGCCGCTGAAAATTATACGTGCGAGCCCATTGCAAATATTGGGAAGCCTCCTCTCAATTATTTCGTTGTCAAGGTGATCCAAATTTATTCCATTACTTGATTTTGTAGCCATCAATTTTGTTGGTAAGTGACACCATGTTTTTAGTGGCGCGAAATTCAAAATTGTCTTTTAATTTATTCTTTTTACTGTTTTAGGTAAATAGTTGATTTGAAGCACTTAGTTTATGGTTATCATTCGAAGTGTTTACCGATGGTTTCCCGGATGACCTATCACTTTGTTTTTAATGAGTTTTGACGACGCACATGTAATGTTTAATTTTTATACGCAACGCTTTAACAATTATCTCTAATACATCTTAACTAATAAATTTCAATACAGTTTATCAATCTCTTACAGACTAAACAATTTTTATTATAATATTTCAACAATTTATATCATTACGGATTTTTATTGAACATTTAATTTATTTTGTGAACTCTTGCATTCTTTATTATAATTATTAAACGATTCTTTTTGTATTGACTTTGTGATAACGGTGAACCTCCTCTTTAACTTCACAGTTTCCATGCATTATTAATTTTCTATTAAACCAAAACGAATTTACGTATTGCCAGTGGCGTCACCTCCAGATATCACCGTAATATGTTGTAGCGTGGTTTTTGGCCTCGTTCAAAAATTGCCCCTTGGGTAGCCAGGGTCTGAGGACGTCTTGTCGATTTTTGTTTGACACTTTTCTTTAGACTCGGGCGCCAAAAGCTTTTACAAAGGTAAAAACTTTAAAACTATTTATAAGTTAAGTGAATAGTAAATAATTTAGAGAAAAAAATGATTTCAATATTTAAATATTTAGGTATTTACACTGTCAAAATTTAATGAGTACGGCACCGGTGACGGAAATGGAACATACTGCTGTGTGTTAAAATGAATAAGAAAGGCTCCCGATGCTAAAATGAATCATATATTCGAAACAAGCACAAAATTCTAAGTCGAAAGACACTTTAAAAATTTGCTCTACGAGAAATTTTTTATTTTTCAAAATTTCAATTTTCTAAATTTATTTGAGTCTCTCAGGATGAATGAAACATGACAAAGATTGCTAAATCTAAATAAACTGATGATTGTCACATCAGAAATGAAACAAAAAACTTAATTAGCTCAAAATTTGTAAAAATGTATTAATCATGATAACCTAAAAAATTTAAGAATTTGTAAACCAATTTACTCTGCAAATAACATTCTCTGTAAAAATGTAAGCATATCAAAAATTATGTAATTGTTTCATGCATTTAATGTGTATATTTTCAAAGGATAAATTAACAAATTAGTTAATAAGGGTCAAATTTGTGTAACGCCCCTGTAAACAACCAAGAAAGACGAAAATGAATCAATCAACAATCCATAAAATTGATAAAAATGGAATGTACCAATCAAACTGCTCGGGAAGATGTTCCAAAGGAAATCGAGGTTGATGCAGAAGAAAAATCTAGAATAAAAATAATTTATTAGAGAGAAATAAATTCAAAAATACATGGATTTGACTCACAAAATTCAAACAAGAATACCAATTGTATCGATTTTCGATCAAAAATCAGTTCACATCTGGTAACTCAGCTGTGTGCACGCATTTTTCGATGCTCTCCGAAAAATATTATTTACCAGAATTTGGAGGTTAACAAAATTCATTTGACTTCGGAGAGGTTAGAAATTTAGTTTGTCCAACGTCGATTCTAAAAATAGATGTCAAGGACATAAACAAATGCAATGGAAATGTTGTAATTTATAAAAATCTATTCATATAAAAATTTTCTGGATAACAAGAAAATCATTGCAAAATCAATGGAACAACTTACCTCAATAATTTTGGAGATTCTCAATAGGAAGGATGCAAATACGAGCACAAATTTCAGCACTAGTAAAAAGTAAAGTACCACTTCAGATGACACCAAGCAAAGTGATGACGAGTGGAATAAAGTTGAATCTTTGCAAGTAAAGATTAAAGCAGGGCGCACACAAATAGCGACTAAATGATATCCTTTTTAAAAAAAATAAAAACTGCGATTTGTCCAGGAAACAGGTACTGTGCATATAATTTATTTTAATTTGTTTATGTGAATTTAAAAGTGAAAGACTTGATTGGTTTCATAATCAAGCAACTTGGGACGAAGAGAGGAAACCTCTTTGTTTCGAACAATTATTTGTATTAATTTTAAAATTTTCAAAGGTTTATTCACCTTGGATTTGTAATCCAAGATTTATTTAGTATTAATGTTCTTTCATGAAAGACAGTTTGATAATTTTTCTTTTCTTTACTATAATAAAATTTGTATGGGAGTAGATGAAAGTTTTTTATTTCTTTTTTACTTAAAAAAGGAAAGCAAAGTTAAAAATATCCTGAGAGAGCCAATGAGCATAGCAACGTCGCCTCTAATTTATTTCGAACCACTAGGGACCCACACCTTGAACGACTCAACCCGCGAGCTTAGTAAGAAGGGGCAATAATGTGTGTACCTTCCTGTGCCTAACATTTTATTAGGAGGAGGACATAGCAATACATAATCTGTGAATATTTATATTGACTTGAATGTATTTGCAAGTGAATTCAAAATTACGGTTACTATAATATTACTACTGATTCTAAAATAGTAGCAGCTACTAAAACAGGTGGGGAATAATGTTAACTAATTGAATCTAATCACCAGTTTTATAAATACGAAAAAAATCTGATGTGGCCATCGCATAACTTTCCGAACAGACGCAAATTTTTATATTATTTTTTTAAATAAAATGGTTACATAATTTCAACAGTAAATCGATGAAAAATTTCATATTTTGCCAAAATAGGAAGAAAAAAACTTTTGAATGCCTATATCTTGCAAACGAAGCATTTTTGAACCCATGTTATTAGAAACTTTTCATCTTATTTTCGTTAGTAGAATGCGGTTTACTATTTTATTTACAAATACAAAAAATTTTTACAAATACAAAAATTTTTGAAACGCCCTGTATATTTTAGAGAAAAACTTGTAGGACAAAAATTGTAGGAAATTCCATAGCGCTAATTTTTTGTTATTAATATTTTTACATATTTAATTTCGTTTCGAAGTTATGACGCATAATGTCATAATAGCTCCAGGTAAACCCCCCTTTCCCGTTACACGATTTAAATTATTTTCATCTGGCTTCGTCCTACGACAGGAAAAAGCTTATATGCAAAATTTGGAATGATTTGCTTGCTTCGTTTAGACGCTATCGTGTTCACAGACGTACATACACACATACACACACACATACATACAGACATCCTTCCAAAAATGATAAAAATGGATTCAGGGGACCTCAAAACGTGAACATCAGTCAAAAAATTGGGGGGTCAAATTTTGACTGATAACAATACTTTCCTTACCTAGGGGTTCGGAAAGTAAAAAATAAACTATGGGATTTTTACAACTACTGAAATTTAGATTAGCAAAATTCAACTGTATTTTCGGAACGGGTAAAGTCAGGAAGTGACTTCTTATACGGAAGTTTATCGGATCTGCAAATCGGTTAAGTAATAATTCTTGATGAGAATTATCTACTCGGATGTTCTTTTCAGCTAAAGCCTAGAAACGTAATCTTTTCGCTAATATCGACGGAGGAATTTGTTGTTTTTGGCTAGAAACGTAACTGTGGCGACCCTGAATTTCAATTTTAATATTCAAGTTAAAAGTTCCCGGCGCCAACACCTTGAAGTTGGCAATCAGTCATACGGCAACCAGGGAATTGATCAGTGGTGCCAGGAAAAGTTTTGTTTAATTATTATTACCAATTTGTAATTAATTTCCGACGTTATAAAAATATATTGTTAATTGTTTATTGTGTGATTTTTTATTCATCAAAAATCCCACACTGGTGACCCCACCGTTGAAATCACCGTTGCAACATCAACACGGAGGAACAAATGTGAGCATATCCAATTTTACAGTAAATTATATTGTCGTTTTTTTTTCGGAATTGGCAAACCAACCACGTGCAACCGAAAATGTCGAACACCAACGAACCAGGCAACAATTCCGAAAATAATCAACCATCAATAACAGATATGGAACGAAGAATTCAGGATTTGCTTATTCAAGTCACAGAATTAAGGACACAACAACAGCAAACCTCACAAACACAGAATTCGGTACTACAAGAGCACACCCATTTCGAAACAAACAAAATTTCCACCAAAGTGCCTCCGTTTCACCCAACAAAACCCGACCTGTGGTTCCACCAAGTGGAAGCCCAGTTTCGAAATAATGGAATCAAGGCGGATCAAACTAAATTCGATACCATAATAGCTTCATTAGACCCCCGATACCTCGACGTAGTGGCTGACATAATAAGAAACCCACCACAGGACCAAAAATATGAAGCTGTGAAAATACAATTGATAAACGAATACGCTGACTCACAAGAGAAGAAGCTCAAAAAACTATTACAAGTCATAGACCTAGGTGACAGTAAACCCTCCTCACTTCTTCGAAAGATGAAGGACTTGAACGGATCGTGCATGACAGAATCAGTTTTAGAATCGCTGTGGCTTAGCAAACTACCGGAAACTACAAGATCGATCATTAGTTGCCTAGAAACCGGATTAAAAAACAAAGCAGAGACAGCTGACAAAATCATGGAAATGGCAAAATTTGAAACATTCGCCATCGCAGCAACACCACAAAACACAAATAACAGCGATAATTTATCAAAGCAAGTCGATGCCCTGACCAAACAAGTGGAAATCCTGGCGACCAGATTCGAACGTAGCAGATCGCCTTCAAGAAATCGCAGTTCATCAAGAAACCGGAGCCCATCGACACAAAAAACGTACGATATATGTTGGTATCATTTTAAATTTAAGGCTAACGCAAGGAAATGTACGGATTGGTGTAAGTTTAACACCAAGAATCAAAAAAACTAGCGGAGCAATACTCACCCCTAGCGACAGATGAGGTATTGCGCACACAATCCAGCCGCTTGTTTATATTCGATCGAAAATTAAACATGAAATTTTTAGTAGACACTGGATCGGATCTTTCGCTGATACCCCCAACACCACTAGATAAGAAACATAAACTCAACGATACCAAACTGTACGCCGCAAATGGTTCTACAATATCAACGTACGGCCAAAGATTATTAACGTTAAACCTTGGTCTCCGTCGAAACTTTGCATGGCCTTTTGTTATTGCAGATGTAACAAAACCAATAATAGGAGCAGATTTTTTAAAGAAGTTCCAATTGTTGGTAGATTTAAGCAACAAAAAAATTATGGACAAGAATACCCAATTAAAAATTACGGGAGAAATCGAAACAGTTTACAATTCCGAAGTCAACATTACCTCATTCCCCATCGGTTCCGAACACGGACAATTGCTCCAAGAATTCAGTGATCTAACTCAAGCCAACGTGACGGTCAATTCAAAAATCAACTCAAGCGTATTCCACCACATAGAAACGCATGGACCACCGGTTTTTGCAAAACCACGAAGATTACCTCCTGACAAATACAAAATAGCAAAAGAAGAGTTCGAGCACATGGTACAACTAGGTATTTGTCGTCCGTCTAATTCCCCCTGGGCCAGTCCACTGCATATGGTGTTAAAGAAGAACGGCGATTGGCGTCCATGCGGAGACTATCGGAGATTGAATGCAGTAACCATACCCGACAGATACCCAGTCCCATATATCCAAGATGTTACTCTAAATATATCAGATTCACAAATTTTTACGAAAATAGATCTAACGAAAGCATATCATCAGATACCCGTACACAAAAACGACATACCGAAAACAGCAATAATTACACCCTTTGGACTGTTTGAATTTGCCGTAATGACGTTTGGATTACGAAACGCAGCACAGACATTTCAACGTCTTATCGATCAAGTACTTAAAGGCCTCAATTTCGTTTTTAAGTACATCGATGATATCGTAATTGCGTCAAAGAATCTAGATGAACACTCGAAGCATATACGACTGGTATTCCAAAGATTACGGGAGTATGGTTTAAAAATTAACGTATCAAAGTGCGAATTTTTTAAAAAGGAAATTAATTTTTTAGGGCACGTTATTAACAAAGATGGAATACTTCCATTGCCAGAAAAAATTGAAGTTATAAAAAATTTTCCACAACCCAAGGTAGCAAAAGAGTTAAGAAGATTCCTAGCTTCAATCAATTTTTATAAACGATGTATCCCGCACGCAGTGATATCCCAAGGTATGCTACAAAAATTATTAACAGGAAATAAGAAAAATGATAATACGGTAATCACCTGGAATAACGATGCTTTGGTTGCTTTCGAAAAATGTAAGGAAGAATTATCGAATGCCGTATTGTTAGCACACCCTTCCGTCGATGCTGAAGTATGTTTATACGTGTATGCTTCAGACAGTTCTGTTGGAGCGGCACTACATCAACTGACAAAAGGAAAATTACAGCCGTTAGGTTTTTACTCGAAACGTCTTACGGAAACGCAAAAGCGCTATAGCACCTACGACAGGGAGCTATTGGGAGTATATCAAGCGGTAAAACATTTTCGAACATCGTTAGAAGGCAGGTTTTTCACGATATATACCGATCACAAACCGTTGATATTCATGTTCGACAAAAAAACGGATCAAGCTTCACCTCGTCAATTACGACAAATAGATTATATCAGTCAATTTTCAACAAGTATCCGACATGTTCCTGGTTCCGAAAATATAATAGCAGATATGTTATCACGAGTCGAAACAATTGATCAAAGGCAAAATGTGGTGGATTACGAATTTTTGGCTAAACAACAAGAACGCGATCAAGAATTACAAACATATTTAAACTGCAAAAACTTAAAAACATCATTACAATTAAGATTGTGCACAGTACCGAACGTCAAGAAACAAATTTATTGCGATGTATCCACCGGTAGATTGAGACCTTATGTAACCGAATCGTTCCGACAAACCGTTTTCAATCAGATCCACAATTTATCACACCCAGGCATAAAATCTTCGACTAAATCAATCACTGACAGATTTGTCTGGCCTTCTATTCGAAAAGATTGTAATAAAATGGCAAAAAACTGTATTGCATGTCAAAGATCCAAGGTATATCGACATAATAAAACACCGATTACGAGTTTTCTGGTTCCAGACGAGAGGTTTAGTCATGTCAATATCGATTTGGTAGGGCCGCTTCCAACATCTCAAGGATTCACCTATTGTTTAACTTGCATTGATAGGTTCACCCGTTGGCCCGAAATTATACCTATTCAAGACATCACCGCCGAAACCGTCGCGAAAGCCTTAATTAGTGGATAGATCTCGAGGTTTGGTATTCCACTTAAGATTACGACCGATAGAGGAAGACAATTTGAATCAAATTTGTTCAACGAATTAACTAGAATTCTGGGTATAAAACATTTAAGAACCACAGCCTATCACCCAGAAGCAAACGGTATGATCGAGAGATTCCACAGAACAATCAAAGCCGCAATTAAATGCCATCGTACCAACAATTGGGTCGACGTAATACCGACAATTTTATTAGGATATCGCTCAACAATAAAAGAGGACATCGGCGCAACACCGGCAGAATTAACATACGGTACTACGTTAAGATTGCCAGGCGAATTTTTCGAATACGTAGATAACTCGCCTCAAAACGAATTCGTCATCAAATTTAAAAACATGATGGGACATTTAAAACCGACGCAAGCTACAAATCACGATTCAAAACGACCAACATTTATACAAAAAGAACTAAAAGATTGCAAATATGTTTTTGTTCGGAACGACGCCGTTACACCGCCTTTAACACCACCGTATGATGGCCCATTTAAAGTTATGTAACGTAAGAACGCCACATTCATTTTGGAAATAAAAGGAAAAAACCAAGAGATCACTATTAATAGATTAAAAGCAGCGTTTACCGATGAGACAGACGATGAGCCAAACAACCTCCAACTACCAAGTCCCACAGCACTAAAAAACATCACGACCAAAACAGCCGGAACCAAAAAGGTCACCTTTCAAGACCAACGTCTCCAACCCGACGATTCAACATCAAGATCGGGAAGACGAATCAAGTTACCCGCAAGGTTTGTCGTGACTTCATCACTCGAAGGGGAGTAGTGTGGCGACCCTGAATTTCAATTTTAATATTCAAGTTAAAAGTTCCCGGCGCCAACACCTTGAAGTTGGCAACCAGTCATACGGCAACCAGGGAATTGATCAGTGGTGCCAGGAAAAGTTTTGTTTAATTATTATTACCAATTTGTAATTAATTTCCGACGTTATAAAAATATATTGTTAATTGTTTATTGTGTGATTTTTTATTCATCAAAAATCCCACATAACCAAGAACAGTTTCGGAAATTTGATTATTGCCTAGAAACGTAAGCAATGAATCAGACAGGATTGCACTCGCTCAACAACAATAACGTTCTAGCAACATCCAACTCTTCTTCTTCGTTTGAAGTTGGCATACATACTGTGGAAGTGGATGCAACTGAGGTTGAAGCTCGTGCAACTGTATGTTGTACTGCGGAAGTGGTTGAAGCTCGTGCTTCAACCACTTCAAAACAATAAAAGTTTTGTTTTCGCATCATCGTGACGTAAAATATTTAGTTGATATTACAGCCACCATTGGTGCAGATTATCGGATTATCTGATGCTACATTATTATAAATATTATGTCGACCATACTATGTCGACCGTATCGAACAATAACCATTTGTCTTAAATCGTCTTTGCTTTATCAGTGTGCACGCAGTTTTAAGGCCCATAATTTAATTAGTCGGACACCGCACTAGATGGCGTCTGGGGGAAAACATTATATAAAATGGCGACGGACGCCATTGTAACATATCAGCAATTGTACGGTCAGTAGTTTTGTTAAATGATGACACAATCAAGAATCAACACAATATTTTGTTGATTAAGAAGGGTCATTTTGTACCAATCCATGACCACTCTTACGTCTTCAAAATTTACAAAACGCTTTATCAAGAATATGGCTCAAGTGCCGCAAGCCTCGAAAACTTTAGAAATTATGGAAAACGACGGTAAATTTTTGGAAATTCTAAATAATTCGATGGTAAGCAGTTATGTAGTCAAAGAAGAAGAGATGGCCGATGTAAAATTTAATTTAGAAGATTTGCATCATTCCATCGACATTAAAAATGAAGACGGTGAGGAATTAACCCAGAATAGTTCAAATGTATTCGATTGTGCAGTTTGTGGTTATAGATGTACACGTAAGCAAGCATTAGTACGGCATTTAAAAACTCATTCTTCTTCATTTACTTGTGCAGTTTGCAAATATAAATGTGTTCAAGAATCACATTTAAAAAAACACTTAAAAATACATAACCGCAGGAAACTGTTTATTTGTGTAATTTGTGACTTCCAATCTTCATATCATTCAAGTTTAAAAAGGCATTTAAAAACTCATACCGGCGAGAAACCTTTCGAGTGTGAAATTTGTGACTTCCAATCTTTATATCGTTCTAGTTTAAAAGACCATTTAAAAATTCATACCGGCGAGAAACGTTTCGGTTGTGAAATTTGCGACTTTAAATGTTCACAACGTTCAGGTTTAAAAAGCCATTTAAAAATTCATACCGGCGTAAAACCTTTCGGTTGTGAAATTTGTGACTATAAATGTTCAGAACGGTCAAGTTTAAAAATGCATTTAAAAACGCATACCGGCGAAAAACCTTTCGGTTGTGAAATTTGTGACTATAAATTTTCACATCTATCAAATTTAAAAAAACATTTAAGAATTCATACCGGCGAAAAACCTTTCGTTTGTGAAATTTGTTACTATAAATGTTCACGACGGTCAAGTTTAAAAGTGCATTTAAAAACACATACCGGCGAAAAACCTTTCGGTTGTGAAATTTGTGACTATAAATGTTCACAGCGGTCAAATTTAAAAAACCATTTAAAAACTCATACCGGCGAAAAACCTTTCGGTTGTGAAATTTGTGACTATAAATGTTCACAACGTTCACATTTAAAAGACCATTTAAAAACTCATACCGGCGAAAAACCTTTCGGTTGTGAAATTTGTGACTATAAGTGTTCACAACGATCACATTTAAAAAACCATTTAAGAAGTCATACCGGCGAGAAACCTTTAGTTAATTGAAAAATTGTAATAATAAGTGAAATTTTAAATTGTAGGTGTACAAACAAATTTTATAACCTCAAAAATTATATCTTTTATCTAATGCTTTTACTAATTAAGCTTTTTGTATTATCCTTAATAAATAAATTTCTCTATTAATAAACATGTAAATTTATTAATAACCTCCTTATAAATTAACCCCAAAACTTAATACGCGAAAATGTATTCAAAACCGTACACTTGATTTAAAATTTATTAAATTTTTCGGTTTACCGAAAATCACTGTTATTCTGTGTGTTGGTCCCTTGAACGTGTCGTCTAGATCGGTGTATTAGCCACTTCCATGTGTATTCAATGAGTCGCATCCATTGTCCAAATTATCGATAGATTCACAAAAACTTCTTTTTCAATCATCCATAAACATCTTCATCAACGGTAAGCTTTTAAATACGCTAACCTTTTCCACATAACACACTTAATTATCCCTTTCAATAATATCTATTATATATTTTTAGGTTATCTTAACAAATTCCTCGTGGATAAAATTTAATTTCCAGGAGTCCACTAAACACACGTCTTCCTTGACCAAGATACACATTAAAAGCTACTCGCTCCTGTTGAAACGTAACCTTGGAGACGTTCAAAAATCAATATTGCGATGATGAATTGATTGATTGGTTTTAAATTACGATTCTTCACATCGCGAAAGTTCGCATACACGAAGTTTGGTAAATTTTCGCACACTATTTTATATTGTTTATTTATAAAGTCGATAATTTTAGCACATGATTGTTTTTAGGTGATACGACGATTTAAATTGTCTTGGACGGAGACCTCCCGTTTTGACGTAAACTTATAAAACCACTATTTGCTAACATTAATTAATTATAACTAAACTTACATACTAACATGTTTAATATTATTATTTACTAACTTTATTCAAAAATTAGTTGTTGTATTCGAAGTTTCTGCATTTATTTACTTTGACGATGTTTTCATTTCCTGTCATTTTGAATTAATTAAATTGGTAATCTTTAATTTGAGGATCGATTCGCTTTAACTTTCTTTTGTATATAATAATTTATTGTTACTTATAAAATTTTATTTACAGTCATAGACTCCTTCGATCGTGATATCATATTTGCAGATCGTGTTTAATTATTTTTTAATTAATTATTTTAATAACGTTCGTTAGTTTACCATATGGTGGAAGAACTTCAGACAAATGTATTTTCGAGCAGAGTTCTATCATTACCAAGCTGACGTCTGGCAAGTTATGGTAGATAAGGGCTTTGCTATTGACGATATGTGTCTAAGATATAACATAAAATTAGTTAGGCATCCATACTTCCGGCAGAAAAAACAATTATCAGCTGAAGAAGCACTGTTTACTACTAAAATAGCAGCTGCAAGAAATCACATTGAAAGGAGTAACCAGCGCTTAAAACTTTTTAAAATTTGAAGTGGAAAGTTACAGTGGTCATTAGTGCCACATATCCATGATATTTTATTTAAATAATATATTTTAAATAAATATAATAGTGTAATATTTATGTAATTTCGAATTTTGTTTTCCAAAATTTGAAAATAGGTGATGAAATGATAACTCCAAAATTTAAAAGAAAAGATAAGTGGCGTTTATTTTAATTTACACGTTGACAATTCAAAAGTTCACACTGACTGACTTAATTTAATTTACAATATTCTTGTGTTTCTTAATGTAGATCTACGACCTGTTCATTAACTGATTTAATTAACCAGTACTTCGGGAACTATATTAATTAATCAGTTCTTTGAGCATTTGGTTTTTACATCTTAGGTAGCTTGCTAGGCTTGCCTTCGAAATTTACAATTAATAATTAAAATTACAATTCAGCAAAAAATGAATGAATATTATTTAAACAAGTTTAAGCAAAATTGATCACAATTAAAATTTTACATTTAATACCTTTTATATAACATAATAATATAAACTGTAAGATCAAAATAAAATAAATCATATGAGTTAAATTTTGTTTTCATTATTTTCCTTTTCTTCATTACACAATGTGGGAAGCATGTACTCAAAAAAATTATATTTAATTTTTTCCAACATTGTTCTTGAAAATTGGTAATCAAATTTCACCTCGACTACCTTGAATGAATTGTCAAAAGAGGCATACAAAACTATGTAGCATTTTTCCAAGTTTAAAATGCTAAGCCCTAATTGGAATTGACCATAGTATTGATGTTTTACCTTCAGTGTATATTTCTGATTATCTTTTATTAAATACTTCACTTCAGGTAAAATTTCAGTGATGGTACGCTTTGAACCTACAACAAAAAAAATTAACATCGTCGTCGTCTGCTTCCGTCTCTTTTGTAACACACTACATGGAACAAATGACAACAACATTCACTTGAAGAAAATAATATGTATGTTCAGAAAATGAAAATTAACAAATTTTAAGTGCTTACCTTCAAACAGACATTTTATTTCCAGCACACCAACTGGCTTGTCAGATTCGGTTATTATGCCATCCGGAGAGTATCCAAGCAATCTATTGGTATGTGGTATAACGATACCACATTCTGCCACCGAAAAACCTAAAAAAAAATTATAGTTTTATCTTCACCTTAATTATTATTTATTATTGTTAACGGGTTGTGGTTCTGACCCCCACTGCACTGAAGCTTAAGCCTATTGTGCCCCACGTTCCAAGTTTTTACTCCATCAACTGCGTTTCCTCAACAAAGTCGAGTATGCAGTTGAAGGGTGCTTGTGCAATCTCCTCAGTGTCCGGGAATGGAACACCAAGGTGACGTAGCCTGCTCCCAGCCAAGGCCGGGCATTTGCATAGGATATGGTGGGGTGTTTCGTCCTCTTCACCACACATCCTACAAATGGGATTTTCAACCAGCCCCCATGATGTTGAGGTGTCTGTTAAGGCAGCAGTGTCCAGTAGATAGTCCTACTATCCTTCTCAGTTGTTTCCTACTCAGCTTGAGTATTTCTTTCCTTCTGGGCTCACTCAACGGGCCCCTTATGAACATCCGCGATTGCCTCAGTTCAGGGACTCCCATCCAGTGAGCAAGGTGTTGTTCTTTTAGTTTTTCCCTGATGCCTTTCTTTGCGGTCATATATGAGATCCCGCAGGAAGGCTCAGGGCCTATTAGGTGTTTATTTGCAGCCTCTTTCGCAAGTGAGTCTGCTCCTTCGTTACCCTTGATGCCTTGGTGTCCCGGCACCCACATCAGCGCAAGTCTGTTGAGGTTAGCCAGTCTTACCAGTGCATCCGCGCATTGTTTAACGACCTTGGAGTGTGATTCAACTCCTTCCAAGGCCCTTAGTGCTGCCTGGCTGTCAGTCATGATGCAGATCTTCCTATTTTCATAGTTTCTCCGCATCATTTCTTCTGCACAGACCATTATTGCAATTATTTCTGCCTGGAATACAGTGGCGTGGGATCCCAGATTTATGATAAGGGCTTCACCTAGTCTTCTGCCGCGCACTCCTGCTCCAGTACTTATCTCTGTTTTAGATCCATCTGTGTACCAGATGGTGTCATATCGTTGACTCAGCCCCTGTGAGTTTCCTGCCTCTCCTCTGTCAGGTATAATAATCCTGAAAGGTTTTTGGAAGTCCCTCACGGTGCTAGTTCTATCCGATGTCATGCTAAGCATGCTGTTACTCTTGATTGAGTTCAGGATCATGGTATGTGATCCACTACTTGGATTCACATTCCCATGGTCATTGATTGCCATTCTATAAGCTGCTAGTAGGGCCTCAGTCTCCACAACTATGTGCAGAGGCCGTAGTCCCAGAAGAGCCTCCATAGACGCGGTTGGCGTAGATGTCATTGAGATGCCGTGATGCCTAGGCACGCAAGTCTTTGTAGCTTGTTGAGCCTGTTTATACTGTTCCATTTCCTGGCTTTGTGCCACCAGATCAGGGCCGAGTATGTAATCGTGGGTATCACTACTTTGGTGTAAAGCCAAAGCACCATACTGGGTTTTAGTCCCCACGTTTTACCAATCATGCTCCTACAAGCCCATAGAGCCTTAGTCGCTTTGATTGTAGCGTTCTTTATGTGTTGTGTGAAGGTCAGCCTGTTGTCTAAAGTTACACCCAGGTACTTGACCTCCCTCTTCAGAGGTAGCTCCTCCCCCCACATCCTCAGAGTTCTCACATCATGTAGTTTTGTGCGTCTTGTGAACGCAACAACAGAGGTTTTTCCCGGATTAACCGACAATCCCTCTCTTGTGCACCATCTTTCGACAGTTCTCGACATTTCTTCACCTTAATTAATATAATATGTTATTTTACCAGTATGCGATATAAATGCAGTGCGAGCAATACTTTCATATTTCAGCCCGTGTCGCATTGCTCTATTTGAGAAACTTTTGGGCCAAAAGTATTTTCTTGATTTTATGTCACACTTTCCCATTGAATAGGTAAATATCTCATAACATCTTGACTCTGTTATCCTATTGTCCACTACTCTGGACAATTGATGCAGAGTGGTTTGCATCTTCACCATAATTATTGTTATAAAAATGTCTGCAGGAATCCGGCAGATCAATTTGTATTCAACATACCTCCATCATCACAATCGACTGTGCACATTGATTTAAAATATTGTCACACTTTGAAATGTGAAATGAAAAAAAAAAAAATAAAAAAATAAAAAAAACTTAAATAGAATTGATCTTATTTTATTTTGTTGACATTACCTATATTATAAAATTATATCAAATATTACAGGTATTGAAACTGTTATCTTGGCATTTTAAACACAAAAATTAAACACAAGAATTAAACACAAGAATTAAACACAAGAATTGAATTAAATTGCAAACCATTTATGCCGTGTACTTATTAAAATACAACGTAACTAATTAAATAAATTATATTAAAATTAACCCTGTGTAGTTATTATTTAAAGAATTAATAAATAAGTATAAATAGAGTAAATAAATAATAATGTGTAATAATACTAAAAATAAAATTAAATATAGGCGTTTCAATTTAAGATCGCAGCGCCATAACGGCTATTAGTGGTATTAATGGAACGGGTGCGTTTTTCGATAATTTGCTGTCGTGTTTATGTATTAAATATATTTTTAATTGTATTACGGCACCTCTGTGTTTGTTTACTGTAATAATTTGATAAAATTAATTTTTGAATTTGAATTAATTAATTGCCGCCAATTGAAAAGGGTTATGGCGTTTTCTACTCGCTAATGTGCAGTGCGCACTGGATAAGTGCTCATACGTCATTGCACTTCTTTAGTTTTGATTACCGTGCATAAAATTGCACCGCCAGTGAAACATAAACTTCGTTTTCAGTGCATTATTTTGCTCTGTATATTTAAAAACTCCGGAGTTTTTGTTTATTTCGGTTATTTGTTTATATTTTAATTTATTATTTGATATCCATCAGTGTAAATAATTATGATGGAAGATACGAGACTCGTCGTTCAATTTTTAATAAATAATAAAATGGTAGACATAGAAGCGCCCGATCACTACACTTATATTCAATTAAAAGGTAAGGTAAAACTTAAAGTTTTACCTTATTTCGATGATTACATTCACTAAAATTATTAACATAACCACAAATTTTTATGTTGTTTATCAACACCGTAGGCCACGCCTTTGCACTGAAACTGTTGCACTGACCCTACGAGCCGGGGCAGAAATTTTGCACTACAATTGAACTGAGTGCAATTTTATAGCCCAGTAGAAAACGAAACACCGTGTCGGTGCAAAATGGGCGTGTACTAAAAACGCGAGTGAAAAACGCTACATGAAAAAAGTGCAGTAAAATGTGCACTCAGTGCGCACTCAAATGTCGAGTAGAAAACGCCATTAGAAACTGTGACATTCCGTATATATTCGAGGTTAAGACAGTTTAGTGTGATTATTTTTGTATTGTAAAATAGCGTGCAAGTACTTTCTGAAACATTGAATATTTATAAGAAGAGTTTGGCTTTAAAATAACCTGGTAAGTTGAAATAAATATGTTATGCTTTCGATAGTACATTTAAAGGTTTTTGTTTTAGAAGCAATGTCTAGCTCGGGGCTTCGTTTTAGCATTCTACATTATATGAATTACATGGGTGGAGATAAGAATTCTAGGTGTATTTACGAAGGTGAAGCGGTTCTTCACGCTGGACATATAATTTTGTGTGGTCAAAGCAGTGTATCACCTGATAAAATGAATTTATTTGCTTTGTTTTTGCAAACTACAGCAATGAATTCAGATCTTCATCAAATAAAAGGTGTATTAGAAGCTGACAAAGTGAATGAAAACCAGGCTCGTGTTTCCAATATTAGTTGTACATTCATGTAAAGCTGGACAAGGAGCTCGATGTAAGCACATTTCAGCAGTGTTGTTGTGGTACACGTCAAGGTATGTTGAATTTTATTCCAAAAGTATTATCTTATTATGTATGGTTTCAGAGATGACCTACGTGAAATTGAAATTATATCGCAAACTGATATCAAATGTGTATGGTCACAGCAAAAACACACTACCAAAGAAAAATATAAGGCAGTCCCAGTACTCGATATGCCATGTTTCGACAACTATAAACCCACTTCCTATCAAGTCGATGTAGAAAAGGCAGAGAAGTTATATAATGAATTACCTAAAGGAGCATTTAACAAGCATAGGTAAGTATTTAGTAGTTTATTACCTGGACGGACGGTAGTCTTGATACCCAAAAAAATTTTTGTTTGCCCGTCTACTCACTGTTCGGAAGCAGCTCTTATCCCGTCCTTCGGAGGTGGTTCTTACACTTATTTGAGCGAAGACAAAATGAATAAAAAACACAGATTGCAAAATATACATTTAATAGATTAAAAATATTAAAAAACCTGTACAAATTCGATAATTTTAAGCATATCAAAATATTTGTTATCTTATAAATTAAATCATTCGCACTATTCATACTAGTAAAATTAATGACATATTTTATAATTAATTTGGCAAAACACAATACATTAAACATTGAAAGAGCTGATTAATATGAAAGATTTGATAAAATTATTTTCTGTTTGCATTTTATTTTCACATACAACAAAACGAAATACCTTGATTACATGTGCTGTAGTATTGTAAACAATTGGAGCGAGGCGTGGACATCATTTACAGCTGGCGAGGTCATCACAATTACGTTATTTGCCGCTCGATTGTGACAGGAACAAAAATAATGTGGATTTAAGCATTTATAGTTTTTGCGCGCAATTTCACCAACTTTATTTTCCGTTTTGGGTTACACTTTATAATTGTTTTTTCTGGATTATTTGTAATGTTTTTACGTGGAGATTTTAGCATGTATTTACGATAACCAGCACTAATAAAGACGTAATTGTTTACTAATAGAATTATTTCAGTACAAATTTGTACTTTATAGTTAATTGCATGTAACTTTTATTGTTCTAATCACTACGATTAACGTTTAATAGTGATAAAATTCGAGTTTTAACAAATCATATTCATCACATTTATTTAAGTATTTATTTTTGCACGTGGATGATTATTTCACCGCATAATATTAAATTATAACGATTTGTTTTCACACATTTACCGATTAAGATAATTATTTAGAGATAATTAATTACTTTAAAATTGAAGATACCAATTTTAATACACTTTTTAATTTGTTTTTCATAAGTGCATGAGTGCAGCTCGAACCAGTTGTATGCCCACACTAAAGACAATATCCTCATTCCCCCCGCTAATTGGTATTGCGCGTACAGTTTTATATAAATTTTACGTTTAGAGGTGTTGATTCAACAAAGAACGCATATATTAAAATGAACTGACGATAGTTGACAACAGCAAACCGCTGAGTTTAGTGCTTTTTCTTAGCGAGAAGCGGAGAAATTATGACCTCATCTTTTAGATTTATTTTTTGAAATAATTACGCTTAACTTATTTGATTTTAATATTATAGAATTACTTTTCTTTTAATTTTAATCTTTTTTCTTTTCTAAAATTGGTGAACTATGGGGAAGCGGTAACAAGTTATACAATGATTAAAAGTAATAAGTTAAAATTACAGTGTTGGTCGTATGAAACCTGAACCTGAAGGGGCACAATTACAGAGCGAGCCTGAAAAAAATCAAAGGCTGTCGTGCTTTCGACTGTCGATTGGGTTGCAAAAATTTATTAAACAAATCACTTTATTTTATTGTTACATTATACGATAGGTTTATTGTTTACTAAATTACTAAAAAAAATACTTATTTTTAAAAATTTTATAAATATAAAAACTTAATAACCAAATGTTTATTGTTCGGTTCAACTTCGGGTTGTGCAATGGGCTAGTAACCCATTCACGTAAAAAATATATATACTTACAGCACCCTAAATGGCCTCGGAATTAGATCGGAAATTACAAAGACAACCAATGCAAAGAAAAAGGACAAGAATTGGATTGCGGAAGAATTAAAAGTAGCTTGTTGGAATGTCAGATCTATAAAAAATAAAGAAGATGAGTTAGCAAGAATACTGGAGAAAAAAGATATCAATATAGCAGTAATATCTGAAACAAAGAAAAAATTACGGGGAAGCAAAGATGTTGGAAAATATGTGATGCTGTACAGCGGAGTAAACCTCAGTGAAAGAGCAAGCAAAGGCGTGGCAGTATTTATTGACGACAAATGGAAATCACAAATAAGAAGCTATGAATTCGTGAATGAAAGAATTATTACTGTCAGATTTGGAATAGATCGAGGAAACCTAACAATAATCGCAGTATATGCCCCAGAGAATGGTAAAACACAAGAGTCTGAAGAGATATACCATACCCTACAGAAAATAGTGACGAAATATAACCAATCAGACAATATCTTAATACTAGGAGACTTAAACGCAAGGGTAGGTAAACTAACTATTCCAAAAGTAGTAGGGCAATATGGCGAACAAATGGTAAATGAAAATGGCGAAATGCTGAGACAGTTCGCACTCTTTAATGAGCTTAAGATCACTAACACATTTTTCCGCAAGAAAGACATACATAAATATACATGGGCGGCAAGAGGATCTAGATCCATAATCGACTACGTTATAGCTAATAAGAAATTCGCCAAACAGATAATAGATGTGAGAGTCCATAGAGGATACGATATATACTCAGACCATTTCCTGGTAATAGGAAAAATAAACCTATATACAAGATGGAAAAAACCAAAACAACCCACGCCTAGGAAAAATACTGAAAACGTGTACAAAATCTACCAACTGGAAAACGAGGATACGAGACTGCAATACCAAAATAAAATTAACAGTTTGGTGACTACCGTTTCAACAAGCAGCAATGTAGAAGAAGAATGGCAAAATATAAAAAATATAATTAACGAATCTGCCCTCTATACCCTCGGAACAAAGAAGAAATATAGAAAGAGAAAGGGTCTCGAGAAATGGACACCTGAGATTGAAAGTGCCGTGAAAGAGAAGAACAAAGCGTACAGAATATATCTAAATAACCCTACAGAAGACAACAAACAGAATTATACGAGACTTAGAAATCGTGCAAGAAACATTTGCAGGAAGGTACACCAGGAAGCATGGGACAGATTTGTAGAAAAGTTAGAGGAAGATGTTCATGGAAGACAAGCACTGGCGTATAAAACCATGAAAAGACTTAACCAAACAGAAAAAGATAATGCGCAACTCAACTGTATAGCAGAAGACGAATGGATCAAACATTATAAAGATCTATGGTTTGATGAGACAATTCCAAAAGATGAAAAACAAGTACCAAATCCATATGGATTGGATGACATATTGTAATGTCCAGGGTATCTGTGGGACTATTACACTATTATTTTGTCTTTAAATGAATTTTACTTTTTGTGTATTTATTAAACCCTTGCTAGCTCTTTATTTTTTTTTACCGGCATGAAAACTCTTTCCCTCAGGAGTAAGTTCTTCGCTTTCTTGAATTGTGAATGAATTTTCTTTTAATAGAATAAAACAAAAATATCCCAGAATGATATTTATTAAAAACTTTTTTAAGAAATTTTTTTATTGTTAACGAAACTTAACCTAACAACTCTTAAAATTACCCTCTTTGAATCCCAAATCGTTTTTAACCCCAAATCGCTTTTTAAATTAATTGTTAATCGCGCGAACACGCGTCACTTCATACAAATAGTTATGCAATGTTCTTACTCTTTCTTAGATGGCGTTCACGCCTCCTAGCATAAATTTTCCATTTAAGCCACTTCCTTCGTGCTTATTCATGATTCCAAACATGGACCCTTTTAAATTGATTCCATTTTTTTGTGCATCAAGGTTTCACTTAATTTGTCTTCCAGACCAGCTTTTTCAACTTTCTTCCAGTAAGTGCTCGTGATTATATATTTTCACCCATTTATTTCCAAACACCTGGTTAATTATCTTTATTTTTAGCTCTCCAATTTTGGTTTTTGACTATCTTTTTGACCAATTTTTTGACAGCCTCTTTTCTTTTTTTTATCTCGTTACCAAGGTTATCTGAAAAATTCCCTTTTTGTCCCATCTAGATTTTATGGAGTTCGCACTTCTTAACTATTAACATTTTGAATAAATTTGTGAACATGTAACATTAAATTTCTAAACTACTAACATTTTTGAATAAATTTGTGAACATGTGATATTTCTAAACTACTAACATTTCTGAATCAATTTGTGAACATGATATAAAATAAATTATTGTTATTTTATATTCTTGGATTTTTTTGTTCTATTTTATTGAATTTTGTAAAAATTCCTTAAACTCGAAAAATCTTCCACTTCGCAAAAAGCTTTCATGTGATTAGGCGAAATATTAAAACAAAGTAATTAATTTTGACCTGAGGGTGACTCAAAACACCACATCTTACACCCCTAACTTTTATATCTACATGGGAAATCAATTCATTATTTCACATTTTATATAAAAGTTCCCATAAATTTTATTGACTTTCAAGTTTTCAAAAATTGATTTATTTTATTGACTTCATTATTTAAAATATTTAAATTCATTTCTTTCTATTTATTTCTGCAAATTAACTTTTAAATCTTGTAATAAATTAAATGAATTATTTGTTTGTACACCCCTATGTTTTAATTCCCTTGCAATTTAAAATCAAATTTATATCTAGTCTATTTTCAAATTCAACCGAAATAATCCTAACTTGTTAATATTCAAAACTAACCTATTTTAAATTAACTTATTTACAAAAAGCTAAATTAATGAATATAATTATTTTTAATTATCTTTCTCTTTGACCAAGACTTGCTTTCTTGTACTCATTATTTAAATTATCCTATTCTAACTGACTCTTTGTTTTTATTATCCTCAACATCTCTTGTTACCTTTTAAGTAATCTTTTAAATTAATTTATTTTGTTTTTAGGTGGCTTTAATTTAAAACCCATGTTAACCCATGACAATTGGCTTTATTTAACTTTTTCCTCATTTTGGTATCCTCATAATTCTTTATTTACTCAATAACCTCCTCATCTATATTTCCCCATAATTAAACTTCCAATTCGACCTCATTTTAGTCATCATAAAAATCTTTTAATCTATACTTACACCCTCAACTCTTTTCAGTTATATTGGGTATCGAACACCACTTCATAACAATTCATCATTTCGAAGTACTTCATATAAGTTACTTCCTCCATTAACTTCTTCTATTTACCCCCCTCGTATCTCGTAATTATTAACATCATTGAATACCTTTTTAAATTAATTAATCTTCTTACTTTTAATAAATTCTTTCTAACCGTTGTTTGTGGGTTAACGCAGAGTCATGCGTTCTTTTAAACTTCTTCTTCGTCTTGTCTTGTAATAACTTCATCATTTAATAACCTTTTTCCATCTTGGTCATTTCAATTCTTCATTAATAAATAACATTTTTCAAATTCAACTCTTATTCTTCTTGGTCTTTTAACACAATTCTTCTTCGTTTTAACATAATTCATTTTTCGTTTTAACCCAATTCATTTCTCGTTTTAACACAATTCATTTATATTTACAAACTTACATCATCTTTTCCAACGCATGTCCAATATCCTTGCTTTGAAATCAAATTTACATTAGTCGTCATATATTTTTCATTCCCAAATTTTCCGATTTTATTCTTGTGGTCTCTTCCACCTGACATGTTTGTATAGCTCCATTAATTTAATATAATTTGTGTGATTTCTATTAAATCGTGGCACTTCGTAAATGTTAACATCATTCCGATCTATAAATTTTTTCGAACTGTCAACTTCAATTTTAATTATTTTATTTTGACGTTTATAACTGTCATTATTTAATAAATGGTTTTTAACTTTAAATTGGATTTTCTCCGATTCGAATTCTGTAGCAAATAAATAGTCTAGTATTAAATTTTTGTACACTGTGTTACCGTTATTTAATAAATTATTTTTGTGTTCCAATGTAGTCATTGATGTATTTATTCTTTGGCTTTCGATTTGCATGCTGTCTCCAATTTTTCTTTCTATGGCTTCGATTGGGATAATTTTTTGAGTGATGTTATATAATTCTTCATTTAATTTTTCTGTCTCTACCTTTCTTTCTTGTAATTTATTGTTAATGGTTTCTAATTTCAACTTTACTTTTTCTTCTACCTCAGTAGTTTGAATTTTAATCTCTTCAATAAGTATTTGTGCGTTTTTCTCAACTTCTTTCTCTAACTCGTATACTTTCGCTTTTAATTGTAGTCTTTCTTCTTTGGCCTCTTGTGCTATTTTATTGATGTTTTCTTTTATTTCCGCTGTATTTTTATCAGCTTTCTTCTCTAATCTTTCCATATTTTTGTCAGCTTTTGCTGCATTTTTGTCAGCTTTTGCTGCATTTTTGTCAGCTTTTGCTGCATTTTCTCTCGCCTCTTCTTTCATTTCTGTAAACATAGCCATCATTTGTGTGAAATCAAATTTTTTTTCTATTCTTTCTGCTTTCTTTGTTACTTGTTCTTCTTCCTCTGTTACTGGTTCTTCTATAATCGGTGAATAGTCTGGCCTTTCATGATCCTCTTCCTCTGATCCTTCTTCACTCTGTGTCGCCTCTTCTTCTATTTCTAATTCTTCTACGTTTTTATTCCTTCTCTTTAGCCTTTCTGACCTCCTATCTGTTATTTTGTCGGCCATTGTAAATGGGATTCAATAACGATCAAAATATTAACAATAACTTTTCAAAATTTCAAATTGTTTAATTTTTTACTACCCCTAATTGACTTATCGAGCACCCCACGTAACTTCAATAGTGCCACCACGTTTCGGGCGCCAATAGATGTAATGTCCAGGGTATCTGTGGGACTATTACACTATTATTTTGTCTTTAAATGAATTTTACTTTTTGTGTATTTATTAAACCCTTGCTAGCTCTTTATTTTTTTTTACCGGCATGAAAACTCTTTCCCTCAGGAGTAAGTTCTTCGCTTTCTTGAATTGTGAATGAATTTTCTTTTAATAGAATAAAACAAAAATATCCCAGAATGATATTTATTAAAAACTTTTTTAAGAAATTTTTTTATTGTTAACGAAACTTAACCTAACAACTCTTAAAATTACCCTCTTTGAATCCCAAATCGTTTTTAACCCCAAATCGCTTTTTAAATTAATTGTTAATCGCGCGAACACGCGTCACTTCATACAAATAGTTATGCAATGTTCTTACTCTTTCTTAGATGGCGTTCACGCCTCCTAGCATAAATTTTCCATTTAAGCCACTTCCTTCGTGCTTATTCATGATTCCAAACATGGACCCTTTTAAATTGATTCCATTTTTTTGTGCATCAAGGTTTCACTTAATTTGTCTTCCAGACCAGCTTTTTCAACTTTCTTCCAGTAAGTGCTCGTGATTATATATTTTCACCCATTTATTTCCAAACACCTGGTTAATTATCTTTATTTTTAGCTCTCCAATTTTGGTTTTTGACTATCTTTTTGACCAATTTTTTGACAGCCTCTTTTCTTTTTTTTATCTCGTTACCAAGGTTATCTGAAAAATTCCCTTTTTGTCCCATCTAGATTTTATGGAGTTCGCACTTCTTAACTATTAACATTTTGAATAAATTTGTGAACATGTAACATTAAATTTCTAAACTACTAACATTTTTGAATAAATTTGTGAACATGTGATATTTCTAAACTACTAACATTTCTGAATCAATTTGTGAACATGATATAAAATAAATTATTGTTATTTTATATTCTTGGATTTTTTTGTTCTATTTTATTGAATTTTGTAAAAATTCCTTAAACTCGAAAAATCTTCCACTTCGCAAAAAGCTTTCATGTGATTAGGCGAAATATTAAAACAAAGTAATTAATTTTGACCTGAGGGTGACTCAAAACACCACAATATGCATGGAAGAGCTACAAGAAGCTCTGAGAGGAAGTAAGAATAGAAAGGCATGCGGATTGGATGGAATTAACGTAGAACTGTTCAAGTATGGAGGATATTTATTGCATCTTAGACTGCTTCACTTATACAACATGTGCTGGAAGACTTTAGAAATCCCAAAACAATGGAAAATATCTAAAATTATACAACTGTTTAAAAAGGGAAAGCGTAACCAATGCGGTAACTATCGAGGAATTAGTCTGTTAAATAGCGGATACAAATTATACGCTAGAATAATAAATACCAGACTAAAAACAATTACCGAACACATTTTAGATGAAGA
The DNA here is from genome assembly GCA_932274525.1 of Podabrus alpinus. Classification (NCBI taxonomy): domain Eukaryota; kingdom Metazoa; phylum Arthropoda; class Insecta; order Coleoptera; family Cantharidae; genus Podabrus; species Podabrus alpinus. The sequence continues at coordinate 35,209,745 of OW026452.1, forward strand.
ACAAATGGGTTTCAGGAAAGGAAGATCCACTACAGATGCAGTCTTTACCTTAAAACAGATAATAGAAAAAAGACGAGAATTCAATCAAGAAACTCACATCGCCTTTATAGACTTTGAGAAGGCATTCGATAATTTAATTCGAGAACTGCTCTGGGAAATAATGGAACAACATGGGTACCCACAACACCTAATAAAAGCAATCAGAAGTCTATACAACAACACTACAGTAGTTCTAGACTTGGGAGAAAAGCTGTCTCAAGAAATATTAATAAACAAAGGTGTCAAACAAGGATGCTGCCTTTCACCTACACTCTTCAACATATATATCGACCAAATTCTTAAAGAATGGAAAAAAATAATAACCTTCGGCATACAGTTGAATAACCTAACAACGCTAAAGCTAATTTTATACGCGGATGATACAGTAATTCTACAAAAAAACGAAGATGATCTCCAAAGAGCTATATATTTCCTATACCTTATATGCAAGAATTACAATGTCAAGATCTCAACCCGTAAAACGAAGACCATGGCTTTTAAAGGAAAACAACCAGTCAGAACAAAGATAGTTGTAGACGGAAACAGCATAGAACAAGTGCTACATTTTAGATATTTAGGATGCGATGTGTCTGTGGATAAAGACTACGACATCGACGACAAACTGACTAAGTTTGGACAAATCTGTGGAACAATACACAGATTTTTGAAGAATAAGACAAAAACAAACACACGCATTAACTATATAAAACGATAGCTGTCCCAACACTAACATATGGAAGTGAGACATGGGTACCTACATCTAGAGATGCAAGTAAAATTCAAGCCAGTGAGATGAGATTCCTCAGAGCAACCAAGGGATGTACAAGAGAAGACAGGTTCAGAAACGACGACATCCGAGCGGAACTAAATGTAAACAAAATGCAAGACCAAATCAAGAGTAACAACAAAAGATGGAACGACCACATAGAAAGAATGTCAGAAGAAAGGCTACCAATAGCAGCCCGAAAGTATAAACCTAATGGAAAGAGATGCATAGGTCGTCCGAGGAAGAGATGGGTGCCGGAACAGGCAACAGAGCCTAATCCATGAAGCGAACAAGAAGAAGAAGATGTTTATTGTTTACTAAAAAATCGGTGCAGATATCACTTTATTTTATTGTTACATTATACGATAGGTTTATTGTTTACTAAAAAGCGACCCTGCACACGCACTCTTAATAACGAACTGTTTATTGTTTACTAAACCTATCATCAGACAAAATGTTTTTACGAGTTGCTCGATTTTATTCAATATTTCGAAACAGCTCAGTCCTGTTGCACTATTTAAGGCAGTATCGGTGCTTATCAAACTGCATATATTTTCGAATTTTGGGGTGTTCACTTGCACTTGAAAATCTCTAAATTGCTTTGGGCCTACATAAAGAGGTTGGGCACTTAATAACGCAAGTAGCCCTTCTGCGGCATCTATTTCATCTTGCTCTAATACTTCTGCGACATCAACTTCATCTTGCTGTAATTCTTCGTCGTGCTCTAATGATGCACGAAGTGGAGAGTGTGTTAAAAGCTGTTTAACTTTGCCTCGATTTTCAGCACGTTCATTGCGAGAATTTTCACTTGAAGTTGTTGCAGTATTTACAGTTTCTCCATGGCGCACTGAAGGTAAATAAAGTGTGGAAACAGCTGTTTTTTTCAGATACGGTTTTGCTGTTGAGCCACCTGTAAAAAAACATTAAGGTTAATTCTGCAGTTTTAGCCTTTACTGTGTGTAAATTCATTAGAATCATGAACACAACTAGACAAATACATACCTGGTCTATAGAAGTAATCATCCTTCTTAAAGTGACGCGAACAAACCCTCATATATTTTGATACTGGCTTCCCAATTTTTAAATTCTTTACCCAAGCTGCATGGCGATCAACAAGTTCACGAATGTTAAATTTGTTATTTATGTACACTTTTTCTTTTCCTATTTTGGGAAAAACATGAAAACTAATTTCGGGATTTCTTTTACTCGAAGAATTGCACCCGAAAACCGAACAAAACCATCTACCCATTATTAAAATTTCGTTAGAAAATCTCACAAATTCACATTTAAATGCACGCAAGCAATATTGGCGTCACCTGTACAAGTAGTTCAAAAATTTGCCGCAAGGTAGCGTATCGCTTATATCGAAACGCCTATTGATTGAGGGATTAATGGAATAATTATTATTCAATAAAGAATGAAAATATTATACTGAAACATTTTAATAATTTTAACGCTTAATTTAGCAAACACATTATGTTAATGAAACTAAAAAATTAATTAACGATCTACGAAGGGCATGTGTGCCTGTTTGCTCTAAATGTGTTCCATGTAGTTATTTTCAAGATTTACCATGGATTAATTGATTTAATGTTTTTTTATTTTTTATTAAATAAATTTATTAAAAATGCCTAATGAATTAATGTTTTAGGTTGTGTTACCTTACAATAATAAATACGATTTACATAATTCAACAATCGGTTGAGTTATTTGTTAGTTTTGATTGACGTTCAAAAGTTTTAGGACGTGTAACTTTTATTACTGAGATCATTATTTCTTATTTTTAAATTTTTTATTATTCCGAAAAATTTTTTTCAACTTAATTAATTAACTTAAAATTTTTTTTCTTCACTTCACTTCACTGAGTGGCGTAGCGTAGTTAGGGTGCGCATGTTAATTATATTTTCAGCTATTCTAAGATGACAGTTCAAGCACAACCAGCCGTCCAAATTTCAACGGAAGCGGCTTGAAATTCGTACTGGAAATGGAAATTTTTTGGGAACTACAACGTTGCAACGAGTTTTGGTTATGTTGGAATAGGAACTACAGACGGCAGACCAGGGACTAGCTACCCCGACGAATAATGTCTCATGCAACTACCAACTACCAATCTGCAACTGCAGCTCTACTAAATCCAAAATATATATCCACTTCAGGATACCATAATTACGAAAAATCACGAATGGATGTTACGCAAACTGCTGACGACTTCCTTCGCATGGTACCTCGAAATTTTTTTAACCTATACACCAGCGGCATTGGAAAAAATTATGTAATGGTAAAGTCAACTCTAGTCGGTCGGTGTCGGCGAAAACATTTCTTAATTTGGACCATAATGTTATCTGGAATAGTGGTATACTTGGGTTACCAGCAAAATTCGGCCGTGGAAACACCAACAACCAGCCGTGAAGTCGTGTTAATAACAACTCAAGCAGTGTGCGCGTTAAAACTCGAAGTAATTCAAACATTAACCATGTATTGGAACGTATCAGTGAAAACTTCGTGTTAGTAGTGAAAAACCAGGACGATCTCAGTAAATTAAAATAATAACAGTCAAGAAGAAAAGTTCGCATAATTTTAAGTGCCAATGGAAATGTTGGAAGAAAGTCCCCGTAATAAAAACAGTCAAGTGAAGTTACCAAACGCAGAGTAGATAAAATATAGTGCCTTGGAAAAGAAGATTTAAAAAATAAATAGTGATGTGAAAAAAGCAGAGCAATTAAATAAAAGTGCCTAGAATTAAGAAATGATGTTGATTAAAATAATGAAAAGTAGATAAAATATATGTAATGACAAAAGAAATAATACAGAATAAATGGTGAATAATTGCAACTCAGGGGGGCCTCCAATAAAAGTGTTATAAAATTAAAGTAGCGAGCATTCATCTAAAAAGTTTGTGTCGATTTCATATTGCGCAATTAAAATAATTAACAGCTTCCACTAACTTTTGGATGAGTGACCAAAACTTGTTTTAACCAATTGTTGCAAAGTAAGATAAATAAAAGAATAATATGTAAATGATAATAAAGTATAATGTAAAGTGCCAAAAGTTAATGATTAATAGAGAAAAAAAAATTGTAAAGGGCACAAAATGTTGCATTAAAAGATTAATAGAAGAATGATATTTAAATAATGATAAAGTATAAAGTAAAGTGCCAGAAGTAAATGATTAATAGAAAAAAAAATTGTAAAGGGCACAAACGTAAGGCATAAAAGATATTAAAATATATACTCATAAAGTGACGTCTCATTTAAATGCGGCGAAGATCTCATATAACAAAGTCGGTATCTACGTAGAAAATAAGATCAAAAACCACTTCATTATATTATGAGACTTCAACACATTATAATTTTAAATATTGGGTTAAAAGTTTATTATGAAGTGAATTTTAAAATAAATAAATGAATTGCCAAGTAATAAGGATTATTAAAATAAATATTGAAGAGGGCACTATAAGGCACATAATGGTAAAGAATGTTTAAAAAGGCACAATAACTAACTAAAGTAAATTTGAAAGAAATGATTTAATTTAAAAGGGGGCACTATTACAATAACAACATTAATAAGGCATAGTCACGTTTAAAGAAATGTTTAGCAAAATGTATGGGTAACACAACACTGTCAATAATATTTTAATTATGTGAATTTGTTTTGTTTAGTTAAAAATTTTTTTTAGATATAGGAAATATTTTTTTATGTTAATATATTTTTCTTTGGGCATACTCGAATTTCCAATAAGTATAGTCAAACTGTAGATCGAGAAAGATTATTTTCTTTAAAAGACACATTGAAAATCATAAATAACCTATGCATACAAATGGTTAAAGAAAAAAAAAACTAAAAACGACTTCTTACTACAATACAAAATTTACAAATTAAGACAAAAGTGATTAAGGACGGCATCAAGTTGCTTAAAAAAGTCTTCTCTATCCTAAGTGGTCTAAATAAGGTGGGTATTTACCCCAGTGGTAGTTCGATTTAACTACAATACAAAAATATAAAAGCAAGTTAGGGTTATAAGCCGACCCTAACATAATAAGTCGTAAACATACATTTAAACCATCAATAAAGAAAAATAGTGAATGATTTGGATTTTCAATGTGTACGTAATGTCTAAGTCATATTGACTTACAATTATTATAGGAAATTCGAGGTATTTACAAATTTTAGTGACAAATTTAATTTTTTTTAATTTTTAATATTTCCGTTTATATTTTATATAAATATATTTTTTTTACTTTATATTCGGTATGTATTCTGTTACATCATACTGCTTCAATTATTTTATTGTTAATTCGTTATTGTAAAAAATTTTTTTTTCTCATTTTTTGGGATATTATTTTTGTGATGTACATTTTATTTTTTTGCAATTGGGCGTTCTCACACTCTCACAAAGGCAGGCGTCATTCAAAAATGGCTTGGGACAGCCTTTCTTTGCAAGGGGGGTTATGTCACACTTTGAAAATTCATAAATCAAAATTCATATTTAATTATTACAAGACGTGACAATCGCGCAATTATTATAAATTATTGAAAGTTCAATCACGTTCAACAGGACGTGAGAGATAATATTACGATGCGAGATGTCTAGCAGGTGTGTGGGAAACGCTTACTTGCGATGCAGGAATACAGTCCTTTGAAATGCATTATTGCAAAATTAAAAAAGTAGTTGGAACTTCATGACCTGCAATGGTCATGGGAAATGCAATGTTATCAAAATGCATAGTTCATATCCGTACAGAGGAGCGAGGTGGATATAGAAGGTATTAAATAGGGGAACGTAGAGCTCAGTTAGAAGTTCATCGGGGAATAGGTTTTCGGTCAAGTAATGTGCCGCGATTTGTCGGAGTGTTAATAATTGTTCAAAGTTAAAAGTTAATAATCGTTAAAAGTAAATAGTTCATAAAAAGGATTACTCCAAGATGACCTCTCGCATGCCAGCGCTGTACGGATATCAAACTACCCCCGTAGTAATATTTGTAAGGTCAGTGTAATTAGTAATAAACCATCTATAAAAATGTTACTTTATTTTTAATATACTTGAATTGTTATGAACTTGGAATTTATTATTTACTACGCCGCTCCCACTTAAAGTGATCCCAAATGAGCTACACCACCCAAAAAATCTACGACTTAGCAAAACCAAAGCTAATCGTGACAATATTCTCAACACAAGAGTATGGTGTAGAAATGGGACAGTCTCCATTTATTTAATTTACAGACCTACCAGTAAAATAAAGATACACCTTGTAACGGTTTGAAATTTGCCGCCGAATTCTTTGGGTTTTTGGAACCAGTGACCGTTGGAACGAGCGAGAAATGCGCAGGAGTAGGTACGCAGCGGACTTCCTAATCAGGCTTGACTTGATACGTTTGGTCGAGAAAGACGTGGTTTTGTGTGTGCTGTGCGAAAATTTTGTTGAAGCCGCATTTTTGGAGAAGAATTGGTTAGTTGTTACCATCCAGTGGCGAGCTGGGATCATCTTCTCGAATCCGTATGTTGAGAAACTCATTTTTTTGCGATTATTTTACCGGGAGTTCTCATCAGCCTGCATGGGATTAAAAACTCAACAAATTTTGCATATGCCGCTGATCAACGAAATTTAGGTATCGTATCATTTTTGGTTAGTTATTTATTATAATAATTATTAATTATTTGGTTGATTTAATTATCATAACTTGTAAATTTTGTGTAAATATTCCGTTGATTTTGGTTGATAATCAAACATATGGTTTGATAAAATTTTGTGGTACGCCATTATTTTTGCTCAGTTTGTGGGACTGCACGTAAGACATCTGCGCTTTCTGTGCGCGAACAATTATTATTTTTAGTTTATAAAATTTCTTCGTTGTTTAAAATTTTCCGTACGCCCTGATCTCATTGCTGGATTTTGTTTAAATAATTATCTTTCCAAGCTAGCCGGCAATATTTACAAAGATAGCTCGTGTTTTCTCGATTTTCCCTTTGATTGAGTTATCTATTCTTTCATAACGACGACTGGTACTTTTGAACGAAATCGAGTGGCGCCTTCTCCATCTTTTTTTTTCTTTCGTCGTTTTAATTAACACCATTTGGATAGAAATTAATTCAACATCAAGTATTAACGCTACAATTCGTGAGGAATTTTAAGCGTCACACATTTTTAACCGTCACAAGTGATGAGTTATAAATTAAATTAAATCTAGCAATTTCGGGATTCGAACTTGCATTACCGCTCAGAAAGTTCACGTCTTCAACACGTCACTAACCTGGCGATTACAACAAGCTATTGCTATGGTTAGTGACGTGTTGAAGACGTGAACTTGTGACGCTTAAATATGTGTGACGCTTAAAATTCCTCACGAATTGTAGCGTCAATACTTGATGTTGAATTAATTTCTATCCAAATGGTGTTAATTAAAACGACGAAAGAAAAAAAGATGGAGAAGGCGCTACTCGATTTCGTTCAAAAGTACCTGACGTCGTTATGAAAGAATAGATAACTAGATCAAAGGGAAAATCGAGAAACCACGAGCTATATTTGTAAATATTGCCGGCTAGCTTGGAAAGATAATTATTTAAACAAAATCCAGCATTGAGATCAGGGCGTACGGAAAATTTTAAACAATTGCGGGCGATCAGGCCATCAACGGTCGTCCTGCAGGCAACAAAGAAGAGTTTTGTGTTTCCGCTGTGGTAAAGTAGGATTTACCGTTGCTTCATGTCCTACGTGTTCGGAAAACCGAAACGCGAGCCACTAACTGGTCGGCTAGTGTCTCGTTCCTTTAATCCGACCAAACAAAAGATTCTATTGGATTATATCCTCTCACATGGCGACAACGATGACGGAAGACCACACTTAAAGGTCACAATTTTTGGTCGAGTTATGTTAGGACTCCTGGATTCGGGTAGTTCACTTACGGTGGTCGGTCAGTCTGGCCTAGCTACATTTTTAGGTTTAGGTTTAAAGTTGGATACTTCCAAAAATTTATCGTGTGTGGTAGCTAATGGTCAGGACTGTCGGACCATTGGGACGTTGAAGGTCCCTATGTGTTTAATGGGACGAGTCAGGGTCATTGATGTGTATGTGTTAGAGAATCTGTCATCGAAGCTCATATTAGGTATGGACTTCTGGAGAGAGATGGATGTAGTCCCGGATTTACATCGAGATGTTTGGCATTTCGGCGATTCTATTGCTCTATCTTCCGTTTCGGCTTTAGGAGAATTATCAACTCTCTCTTCTGAGCAAACTTCTCTGCTAAATAAGTTGCTCGAGGAGAAATTTTCTGAAATGGGTACCGGTCTCGGTTGCACTACTGTAGCCGAGCATAAAATTAACATCAAACCCGATGTCAAACCAATTAAGAGACGGTACTATCCAGTTCCGCCTTTTAAGCAAAAGATCCTTGACGACGAGGTTCAGAAAATGCTAGAAATGGACGTCATTGAACCGTCAAAAAGTTCTTGGTCATTTCCAGTTATCTTGGTGCCAAAGTCAGGTGGCAAAGAGTACCGCTTTTGTGTTAATTATCGAGCACTGAATGCCGTAACGGAGAAAGACGCATACCCACTTCCCTATATCTCTGCCATCCTAGATAGGTTAAGAGGAGCCAAGTACATAAGCAGCCTCGATATTAAGAGCGCCTACTGGCAAATCTCTGTGAGCCCATCTTCACGAGAGTACACTGCTTTCACCGTGCCAGGTAGAGGTTTGTACCAGTTTAAAAAGATGCCATTTGGTCTAACGAACGCACCTGCCAGTTGGCAGCGGCTAATTGATACGGTACTAGGTGTCGACCTCGAACCCTTCGTCCATGTTTACCTGGACGATATTATCGTTATTTCCTCCGACTTTAAATCCCATCTAGATATTTTACGAAAAGTTTTTGATAGGCTTACTGCCGCTGCGCTGGCTTAACTTTAAGTCGGGAAAAATGTAAATGTTGTCGTCCGTCGTTAAAATATCTAGGGTATGTAGTGTAACAAAATATGTTTATTTCGTTTCATAACATTTAAATTACTTAAATTGTTACTCCGAGCGCCATCTCTTTACTCACTTTAGCAACGAACTAGATAGCAGAGAATATAGACGCGCGCCGTTAGAAATTAACTTTGGCTTGAGAGTGCGACGAGACAGTTCGATATTATTGATCGCGTGAAAATCAATTATTTTTGAGTCGATTTTCGTTGCAAAATTAGTAGTACGCGGTAGTTAATTTCACCGTCATTACGGATTTCGTGAAAACAGTGCGTAACTATTTTGTTTTAGCCAGTTCAAGCATTTTTTGGAACATATTCGATTTGTTATCTCGAGCAACCATATTTTCTTTATCGAAGTACAAAGTATTGCCAACTATAATTTTATTTGGTAACATTCGTCTGGTGACTATTTTGACAGCTGCTTTTGTTTCCCTTTGGAAGTCGATTGTTATTGTCAATCGCAGCTTCAGTTTTTGTGATCAAATTGTACTGGACGATCACTTTGTCTTATTTGGATCGTCAACCTGTACCTTACTATCAACGCAGCTAAGTGACGCCTTGTCCATCTTCGTGTCCGCCTGCCAGAACCTGCTAATCGAGTATTACGTCGGTGTACTGCCGTCCGAGGATTCTAGATTGGAGGCCATTGGAAGTCAAGATCAACCACTGCATTCCATACAGGGATTATTGCTGTCATTACTATTGTGTGAACTCATCTTGAGCTCAGGTGAGACAAATTTAATATTCTTGTTTGGATTTACTTGTGGTATTGTGATATATTCAATACAGTCAATTATTTGTATTGACGGGCCTACCATTCTGGGTTCCCGTATTGTGGTCACCTTTGACGTACCGTTGTTACATCAGTTCACGTGCCTACTATTTTTAAGCACGTCACTTCCACAAGCGTTTGTAATTGTTGTAATCGTTTCAATTGTCATTAAAACTTTATTGTTTAATCATTGTTTTATTTTTCGACGAAGCGTACCCTCGTTATTTTCAGCACAACGCAGAGTGGACTTACGACCCTCGCTTCCAGACTACAGCGAGTTAGCTTATACGAACATCAGGGTACCACGAATATAATTAGGAGTTTTTTACTTCTGCGTGGTTTTGTTTGCTTTTCGAAACCGTTCTCCCATTAGGAACGGAAAGGAGGGGAAACATTTCAGTAGTCGATTCGAACGGTCTACGGACCGATGTGGAAAAAGTCGAGGCGATTATGAATGTCCCGTCGCGTTCCGTGCCGGTGGCACCTATTCAGGTGGCCCCTCCGGTCGACGATTTTAGTGGCACAGAGGATGCCTGGTATTTGAGAATGCGACAACGGGTTGAGGAACACCCGAACAGGTACCCCCAGTGGAGATTGGAGGACAATCGTCTTTTCAAATATGTCAAGGTCCGTATCCCTGAGCTGAGTCAGGAGGCGGAGAGCTGGAAAGTGGTTGTCCCCAAAGAAGGTCGTCGGGTTATTCTACGACAGTGCCATGATGAGCCTACCGCAGGTCATGCGGGTATATACAAAACCTACTGGAGGCTGCATAATAGGTACTACTGGCCTAAGATGAAGAACGATGTGGCCAGGTACGTCAAATCTTGTCGGGTTTGTGCGGAGCAGAAGCCCGAACAGAAAGCCCCTGCCGGGTTAATGGGTTCTAGCCCCGAGGTCACACGCCCTTGGCAATCCATCTCGTTGGATTTCGTTGGTCCCTTACCTCGTTCCTCGTCTGGTTACACCCACATCTTGGTAGTGACCGACTATTTTAGCAAATATGTGTTACTATTTGCAGTTCGTACCGCTACCGCACGGTCACTAGCCAAGAATGTGGAAGAGGGTGTCTTTTTAGTGTACGGCGTACCGGAGACTATCATCTGCGATAACGGCGTGCAAATGCGTAGTAACGAGTTTCGTCAGCTTTGCGAGCGCTATCGTACTAAGATACAGTATACAGCTTTGTACTACCCTAGAGCTGACCCCACGGAAAGAGTGAACAAGGTCGTGAAAACCATGCTGTCGTCTTACGTGAAGGACAACCACCGCCGTTGGGATACATACTTAGCTGCGATAGCGTGCGCCATCCGTACGTCGAGACACGAGACCATCGATTTTAGCCCCTATTTTGTGAACTTCGGACGAGAGTATATCAGTTCGGGTGATCACCATCTACACCCCGAACAGCAACATCATGAGGACGAGATTCATAAGCGTTCTGCCGGTTTTCGAAAAATGTTCGAAAAGATCCGTGATAGGTTGCGCGTGGGGAATGGGACTTTTCGGCGTCGCCGATTCGGCGTAGCCGGTTCGGCGTAGCCGGTTCGGCGTAGCCAGTTCGGCGTAATACCGTTTCGGCGCGAGGACGTTTCGGCGTGAGGACGATTCGGGGTGAGGACGGTTCGGCGTGAGGACGGTTCGGCGTGAGGACGGTTCGGCGTGAGGACGATTCGGCGCGAGGACGATTCGGCGTAGCCCATTTAGCGATTCGGCGCTAAGACGATTCAGCGCTAACCTTTTTAGTAATTCGAGACGCTTTTCAAGAATTTAAAATATCCTCATTTTCAGTCGAGAGAGACTATAGAAATATTACAAAAATTATATTTTTGTAATTTTTAGAATTTCTGTTAGTAGTATTCGTAAGTTTAACTCTCTGTGTGTAAGTATAATAATGTTATGTGTTAATGTTTTCATTGGCTAATTTTCGGGTTTTTTATCCTACAGCCTCTTTTCGACCGAAGATGAGAATATTTTAAATTCTCTAGACACGTCTCAAATTATTAAAGATTTAATTTTTAAATTACATGATCTTGGTTTTCAAAGTAAGTTTTCATTTTGTTAAGGTTATTCAGGATCTCAAGATTAGAGTAATATAAATTTGTAATAAATTTTTGTATTATAGTTGACCTTTATTTGTTAATTTATAAGATATTTTTTAAAATTGGGTATAGGTCTTTTAATATTAAAAGACAAAAATAATCAATAACAATTGATTAAATTTACATTATCAACTTTTGAATTTGTGCTAGTAAATTTGAATAGCTTATTTGCAAAATTTTAGAGCATATTTTCTAGTTTTTTAGTGCCTAAAATCCGATGACTACTAATGAGTAATAAATAAATAAAAATATGACACTGAAAAAGAAATTCTCCGAAATTTTTTTATGAAAACCATCCACATTGTAATTTCAAGCCATTTCGATGGTGTTTTTAGAATATCATTAAATTTATTCGTTTTTAAGATTTGCACCGAACAAAAACAGCGAATTTTTCGGCCACCTTAAAGAAAGTATAATACAACAAAAATGTTTTACAATATTTCTAAAAATTATTGAACCTCATGATTTACAAATGAAACCATTTTTGTTCTATAAATACAGCTTAATACGAAAAGTATTAGTCCACCTCTGCATTTAGAATTTGAATTTTTTAAATCTACCACCTAGAAATGATTCTACGATAAATAATCAAAGGAGAAAATTTCATAGTATAAAATTTAGTAATTTAATTGCTATACATCAACTACATAATATGTATTGAACTGTCTTCAACAAAATTACACAATTTACAAAAATTTTTCAATAAAAAATAAATTCAAAATTCAATAAAATAATTTTAACAGGTCAATATTATAATTTCGTCACACAAAAATCTTTAATAGTCAAAATTTAACAAGTAAAATAATTCTTCAAATTTATTAAATTAAAAGTCTGGAGCTTGTTCCAAAAAGGACTAGATTTGTTTTTTTTTAAATGAATCAAAAATATTGTTTGTATTAAAAATTTTAAATTTAAAATGATGTGTGTAAAGTCATGCGTGAATTTAAAAAAACATAAGTGCGCGAAACGACACTCGCAGAGATTTGCAAAAATTCGATTACGTCCAGTTACCGGACACAGTTTAAAATAATGAGCCAAAATCAACCAAACCAACCAATCAGAGGGCGTAAATCAAAAATCGCGCACGCGTGGAAAAGAAATTTCGGCTTCAAAGTAGAACATGGACGTATTCGTTTCTGGAATGAGAGATCGATCAAGCGGTGATTTTCCAATCAATGTGTGGATTTTTAAACAAGCGGATTTTAAAAGTGATATCCAAAGAAAAGTTTCAAAGTGGATCCTTATATGGTTTTCCGAAGTGGAAACTAAAGAAAATTACTAGTACGAGGAATAAAAAGTGGTCAATCTTAGTGAAATTTGATGGTTGCAAAATTAACCACGAATTATTTGAAAATTTCAACGACTGTGGATTTGGTTCATGAACAATTGGTTTGAAAAATTGGAAATCAACCTACGTATGAAATTGGTATGTTTATCGAGTGTTATAAACAAAATATTAAACAAAAGACAAGGTATTTTGCATTTTTTTTAAACATTTAAACAGTGAAAATTATTACTTTAAAAAAACATGCTACAATCGCATATGTTATTTGTAAACTAAATGAATTTTTTTATCTCTGAACAATTTTATAGATGTGCTATTATTTCTTTATGTGTAAAAACAATATTTCATTTACTAACCCATATTTTGTATCATAAAAAAATTTTATTAAACAAAAAAATTGATAAAATTGAAGAATTGAATTATTTCAAAAACAAAAAAAAAGGTTATCACTTATGATAAAAAACTGAATTTTGAGTGTGACGAGAAAATAAAGGTTAAAAATTTAATTTTTCAAAATTTATATCTGTCGTGGCTTCGAATTCTACGAACGGAACACCACAGTATATTAAAAACATTACATATTCAAGTTAATGATCGTATGTAGTTTTACAAACGTGAATTAAAGTTTAATTTGTGATTAAAAACTGCGAAATAATGCATTAATTTTCCATTACAAGAATTTAATTATGTTTTAAAATGAATCGGAAAATCATTTCCCGCCGAATTGTCCTTGCGTCTAATTGGTCTTGCGCCGAATCGTCCTCACGCCGAACCGTCCTCACGCCGAATCGTCCTCACGCCGAAACGTCCTCGCGCCGAAACGGTATTGCGCCGAACTGGCTACGCCGAATCGGGTGCACGCCGAAAGGGCTATGCCGAACCGGCTACGCCGAACCGGCTGCGCCGAAAAGTCCTAGACCCTTGCGCGTGGCACACGTCTGCAACAAACGCGTCTACGACCTACGCCGTAGACCTGCACAGTTTGTTGTTGGTCAATTGGTTTGGCGGAGGAATAAAGTTCACTCCGATGCTTCCAAGTTCTTTTCGGCCAAGTTAGCACCTACTTTTGTTGGACCTTACAGGGTCAAAAAGAAAACCGGTAGTGTCACTTATGAACTCGAGGACGACCACGGTAATTCAACAGGCATCTGGCACGTACAAGATTTGAAACCCCAGATAGACGACGAGTATATATAGTTTTTGGTTTTATCGTTTGTATATATCTTTCTTTGTACATATTTTTCTCTTTTATCGTTCCGAATTATCTTCTGTTTTGTTTTACCTATCGTATCGAAGGTCCGAACATCTGGACAGCTTTACATCCTCACCATCGGTAAAGTTCCTAGTATATTTACCGTATCGTTGGTTTTCCCGTTTTGTAGAAACTTTACCTCTTTCCAAGTAAAGGGGGAGTGTAACGGTTTGAAATTTGCCGCCGAATTCTTTGGATTTTTGGAACCAGTGACCGTTGGAACGAGCGAGAAATGCGCAGGAGTAGGTACGCAGCGGACTTCCTAATCAGGCTTGACTTGATACGTTTGGTCGAGAAAGACGTGATTTTGTGTGTGCTGTGCGAAAATTTTGTTGAAGCCGGATTTTTGGAGAAGAATTGGTTAGTTGTTACCATCCAGTGGCGAGCTGGGATCATCTTCTCGAATCCGTATGTTGAGAAACACATTTTTTTGCGATTATTTTACCGGGAGTTCTCATCAGCCTGCATGGGATTAAAAACTCAACAAATTTTGCATATGCCGCTGATCAACGAAATTTAGGTATCGTATCATTTTTGGTTAGTTATTTATTATAATAATTATTAATTATTTGGTTGATTTAATATTCCATTGATTTTGGTTGATAATCAAACATATGGTTTGATAAAATTTTGTGGTACGCCATTATTTTTGCTCAGTATGTGGGACTGCGCGTAAGACATCTGCGCTTTCTGTGCGCGAACAATTATTATTTTTAGTTTATAAAATTTCTTCGTTGTTTAAAATTTTCCGTACGCCCTGATCTCATTGCTGGATTTTGTTTAAATAATTATCTTTCCAAGCTAGCCGGCAATATTTACAAATATAGCTCGTGTTTTCTCGATTTTCTCTTTGATTGAGTTATCTATTCTTTCATAACGACGACTGGTACTTTTGAACGAAATCGAGTGGCGCCTTCTCCATCTTTTTTTTTTCTTTCGTCGTTTTAATTAACACCATTTGGATAGAAATTAATTCAACATCAAGTATTAACGCTACAATTCGTGAGGAATTTTAAGCGTCACACATTTTTAACCGTCACAAGTGATGAGTTATAAATTAAATTAAATCTAGCAATTTCGGGATTCGAATTTGCATTACCGCTCAGAAAGTTCACGTCTTCAACACGTCACTAACCTGGCGATTACAACTAGCTATTGCTATGGTTAGTGACGTGTTGAAGACGTGAACTTGTGACGCTTAAATATGTGTGACGCTTAAAATTCCTCACGAATTGTAGCGTCAATACTTGATGTTGAATTAATTTCTATCCAAATGGTGTTAATTAAAACGACGAAAGAAAAAAAGATGGAGAAGGCGCCACTCGATTTCGTTCAAAAGTACCAGACGTCGTTATGAAAGAATAGATAACTAGATCAAAGGGAAAATCGAGAAACCACGAGCTATCTTTGTAAATATTGCCGGCTAGCTTGGAAAGATAATTATTTAAACAAAATCCAGCATTGAGATCAGGGCGTACGGAAAATTTTAAACAACGAAGAAATTTTATAAACTAAAAATAATAATTGTTCGCGCACAGAAAGCGCAGATGTCTTACGCGCAGTCCCACATACTGAGCAAAAATAATGGCGTACCACAAAATTTTATCAAACCATATGTTTGATTATCAACCAAAATCAACGGAATATTTACACAAAATTTACAAGTTATGATAATTAAATCAACCAAATAATTAATAATTATTATAATAAATAACTAACCAAAAATGATACGATACCTAAATTTCGTTGATTAGCGGCATATGCAAAATTTGTTGAGTCTTTAATCCCATACAGGCTGATGAGAGCTCCCGGTAAAATAATCGCAAAAAAATGAGCTTCCCAACATACGGATTCGAGAAGATGATCCCAGCTCGCCACTGGATAGTAACAACTAACCAATTCTTCTCCAAAAATCCGGCTTCAACAAAATTTTCGCACAGCACACACACAACCACGTCTTTCTCGACCAAACGTATCAAGTCAAGTCCGATTAGGAAGTCCGCTGCGTACCTACTCCTGCGCATTTCTCGATCGTTCCAACGGTCACTGGTTCCAAAAATATCATATTGAATTATAACTAAGCATGGAAATTTCTAGAGCGGGTTCTCTGCTTGCATATTATATTGAACTTCGAGAATATTCTTGAATGTTCACTATGGTTTCACATAACACCTCCCTGCCGAAAACCAAAATTACAGTGACGTCAATTTTGTAGACATACCTGATCGATTGAGCTGGTTGGTCCTCCTTTCCATTTTGGAATAAATTTGGCCAGAACATAATACGTTATAAAACTTATTATTATTAAATATGAAATGATTGTCCATCCGCTTGTTCGGTGAAAATAAATTGGGCTTGACTTTGTCTCATCTATTTTTCTTTCCAATTGGTGTAACTTGATATCTGCTAATTTTAGTTCATCCAAATTAATGGTTTCCAGTTGAATTGGCCAAAGTTGAATTTCTTCCGATTTTGTGTTGTATTCCATTGATAATGTCGGAACTTCAATGACATTTGTAATTTGTTTTGTTTCAAGACTTTGAATAAATTTTGAATTGATTTTGATGTTACATTTTCCTAACATCGAGATAATGTACTATGTCCCATTTAGTGAAATTAATTTAGATTTAGAATCGCATTCCTGTCGAACAATTTCTTCTCCCTTGGTAATAACAAGCCATTGATTTTTTGATATAGGCTGAACTTTGGTGTCCTTGATATTCAAATATTCGTACTGACAATTTTTGTATTTCTGGGTAAACTGTGTTAAATGAACTTCGCATGGTGAATCTTCTTTAATTTGGTTGGTCTCAAATTCACAGATTTATTGATTTAATTGTATCTTGGTGCACTCTTGATTACTTAATTCGTAGTTTTGCTCATTTATTAATAAGAATGTTGCTTGTGGGATTATTGTTGAATAACTGGAGTGTTTAATCTTAATTAAACATGGGTATTCGGACACCCTGTATATATAAAATATAATTAATTATGTAAAAACTGCTGACCAGGAAATACAATAAATGCAACTAAGTAAGTGGAAATAACCTGGTAGTTATGTAAGTTATTAAAGGTATTTAATGTAAACACAACAAAATTGTAACAATGAAAATATTATTAAGTTTGCAAAAATTGTATATAAATACTGTGATATTATTGAAATAAACGAGTTCTGAATTTAACATTCGTTTGATTCGAATCTTCACCACATAAGTTAGGAAGGGTACTTCTTGCCACCTTCTCCTAATTTATTCATGGTCCTTCGAACCACATAATTAGTAAAAAGAAATACAGTCCACATAGAAGAAGAAAGAAAATCATCAAGGTCCATTCACCGAGACAAATTAAGAAAATTATCAAGGTCCACTCAGCGACAACAAGAAGAATATCACCAGGGTCAAAAGCAACACAAACAAAAACAACGGTCCAACACAACGGTTCAAAAAATCAAAGCACACAAAGGTCCACAGCGACGCCAAAAAAAGTCACCAAATACAACGAAATAAATATAAGCCACACCGAGGCTCCAACAAAAACCATCCAAAGAAATAAAGAGGCAAACAGAAGGAAGAATCATTTAATAATTTGTTAAGAGTACAGTATATTTTGTGATACTGAAAAAGCAGAAATTCGGGTAGTATCATAAAATTGTTGTATAATAATTACAATTCCTTTTTACGGGAGAAGACTAAAAAACCCCATCGCACGTCTTTGAGTCTGAAGTACGTGGTAACAAGGAAAAGCAGAATCTACTACAAAACAAATCAAATCGTCAAATACCAAACTCATCAAAAATAAGAAGACAATAATTTGAAAATAAAAAAAAATGGTAACCGCAAATGAATTAGCAAAGGAACAAGAAGAAATTGGACTAAAAATCAAATCACTATTACAAAACAGCAAAAAGGACTCTCCCGGTAGAAAAACAGAAGATTACATCAAAAAAAAAAGACAACAAGCATTATTAACACTAATTCTAGAAGCAAGAAGTAGCCACAAAATATTCTTACAATTAAACGCACCAGAGCACGTATATATTACAACTAGTTACATTGAATCAATCGAAACAAAATATCAAGAAGCCATTCAATATTTACAAATTTGCAGAAAAGCCGAAGAAAAATCCTTAGAAGACATATCAAATCAAATAATACAATCCAAAGGACCAGCACAAGAAGACATGGAAATAAATCAAGTACTACGAATTAAAAAACAAAAAATTAAACTAAGTTACTTAAATGAAGCTATGGAATCCATAAAAAAGATATTACAAGAAGAAATCAAGCAAAGCGCATATGAACGAATCAAGAACAAATTAGAAACCCAATGGGAAACAATTATGGATTCAAACGTAGAAATAATGGTTTACGAAGAGAAAAAACAAGATGAATATTTTACTGAAAATCAATTCACAGTTGCAGAAGAAAAATACGAGAAGATAATCAAATTTCAACTAGCAAACCAAACATAATATTACCGAAAATACAACTACCATATTTCAGTGGAGGATACGAAGCCTCGGGAACATTCTGTGACATATTTAAAAAAGTCATACACACAAATACAGCAATTACTAAAACCGAAAAAATGCAGTACCTAAAATCACACGTAAGGGGAGAAGCCAGCAAATTGATACAACATCTATTATTTAATTATAGAAGAAAACTATGACTCAGCCTGGGAAATACTAACGAAAAGATATCAAAACAAACGATTAATAATTTCAAGATTAATGGACCAAATAATGAATCTAGCGATAATGCAGCAAGAAAATATAAAACAACTACGCAACATCCATAACACAGTACATGAATGCATCAAAGCAATAGAAAATCAAGGAATAGAAATCGAAAGTTGGGGTCCAATGATTGAGAAATGGATTAGCCAAAAATGGGATCCAGAAACAAACAAAATATATGAACAAACAATAACAAACAATCAAGAGGTCCAATCAATCCAGCCATTATTTGAATTTTTGGAAAAAAGATGCCCATCTATTGAAGCAGCATAAACAATAAAAAATAATAACAATTTCAAACAAAACAATTATAATAATTATTACGAACCAAAAATGTTTTATCAAGACAAATGTTTTTGTTGCGGTCAACAACACCCCATTTACGAGTGCAGCAAATTTAAGCGCATGAGCATACGTGAAAGGAAAGAATTTATCAAAGAAAATAGAAGATGTTTTAATTGTTTTAATCAGCACAGAATTGAAAATTGCCTAAGTAGAAAAAATTGTTATACCTGCAATAAAAGACATAATACTCTGTTACATGAAAAATGGAAAACACCAACAACATCCAGATACGGCAATTCAAAACCACAACAAGTATTTACAAGACAACATAATTCATATCAAGGGCAGAATCAAGTTAGATCAAACATAACAACACCAGCATACTCAAGACAAACGAGGAATAATCAATCAACAGGTTCTTACACAACAAAATATGATGAAAGCATGGTATTATTAGCAACTGCTTTGGTATGCACCACATCTCAAATGGGTTAACATGGAGTATTTAAGAGTAATAATAGATTCCGGGAGCCAAGCAGCATTAATGACAGAAGCAGCAGCACAAAGAATAGGATATCCGAAAACAAAAATATTAGCAGAAATATCAGGGGTCAATGATGAGAGCCCAAAAATAGCCAAATACAAAATGCAAGCTACAATAACACCAAGATTTCCAAGTGAATTTTCTTTGAACACCAATTTCATAATACTTCCAAAGTTAACTAAAAGTCATCCCGGTCAATATTTGGATATGGATTTAGATTGGGAGAACGAATTATTAGCAGATCCTGCATATAATAAACCAGGCCCAATAGACGCAATAATAGGGGCTGACGAATTAAGCCGCATCATTCAACAGGGATTACGAAGAATGGAGAATGGAGAATGGAATAGTCTGCCAAAACACACAATTAGGATGGATCTTGTCGGGCAGCGTGTCACAACAAAGTCAACAACCAATCAAAATAATCAGTATGATCAGCCGTTATGAAGAAGATAAAAAATTACAGAAGTTTTGGGAATTAGAAGAAATTGAAAATGAAAAACCAATGTCTGAAGAAAACAAAAGATGCGAAGAACACTTTGAGAAAAATACTACAAGAAGTCAAGATGGCACATACACAGTGAAGATACCATTTAAAGAAAATCAAGTACAATTGGGTGAATCAAAACAAAAAGCGGTTGCAAGATTTCATCAGTTGGAGAAGAAATTGGAGAAAAATAAGGATCTTCGCAATCAATACAATAAGTTCATGGAAGAATATTTAAATCTTGGTCACATGAAAAAGAACAAGCAAGCAAATCAAGGGAAGTACTACATCCCACATCAACCAGTTATTAGAGAGGAAAGTACTAACACAAAATTAAGGGTAGTATTTGATGCCTCTTCAAAAACAACTAATGGAAAAAATTTAAATGAAACAATGCATACCGGTCCGAGGCTGCAACAAGAATTAAGAGAAATATTATTAAGATGGAGAAAATATTCAGTGGTATTTTGTGCAGACATAGAGAAGATGTACAGACAAATCAAAATAGCGGAAGATGACCAACAATATCAATACATAATATGGAGATTTCACAATAATCAACCGATACAAGAATATCAACTAACTACAGTAACATATGGTACAGCATCCGCTCCATATTTAGCAGTCAAAACACTTCAAAAACTAGCTCAAGAAGAAAAAGAAAAGTATCCCAAAGCATCAAAAAAAGCATTAACAGATTTTTATGTTGACGATTTATTATCCGGAGCAGAATCAGTTGAAGAAGCCAAACAATTACAAGAAGAACTAATAAAAATGTTAAAAACTGGAGGATTCAATTTAAGAAAATGGGCAAGTAACAAACAGGAAATATTAGAAAAGTTATCGGAAGAAGTTAACAGCGAGAAAATTACGGAAATAACAAATCAAGATGTACGCAAAACATTAGGAATATACTGGGCACCTAACGACGACACATTTCAATTCAAAACACAAGCTATAAAATGCGAGAAGGCAACGAAAAGAACAATTCTGTCGGAAATATCAAAATTATTCGATCCATTAGGATGGTTGTCACCAGTTCAATTATTCAAGAATTATGGTTAAAGGAAATAGAATGGGACAAACCAGTTCCACAAGAAATCTACAAAAAATGGACATCATATTTATCAACACTAAAAGAAGTAGAAGAAATAAAAATTCCGAGATGGATCAACACAGAAAAGGAGATTCAAATCGAATTACATGGGTTTTGTGATGCATCAGAGAAGGCGTATGCGGCAGTAATATATGCAAGAACAAAGAAAAACGGAGAATTCAAAATTACAATATTGGTTGCCAAATCTAAAGTAGCACCAATAAAACAAATAATATCAATACCAAGATTAGAATTATGTGCAGCTGTATTATTATCGAAAGTAATGGAATATGCAAAAAGGACATTAAAAATAAAAAATATTCAACAAACAGCATGGACCGATTCAAAAATAACCTTAGCATGGATAAAAGGAAACCCGGAAAGATGGAACAAATTCGTAGCAAATAGAGTCATCGAAATAAGCAAAAATTTGTCGGAGCAACGTTGGAAATATGTATAAACATCCGAAAACCCTGCGGACTTAATATCAAGAGGAACACAACCATCTAAAATAAAGGAAAACGGATTATGGTCGAATGGACCAAAATGGTTAGAACAGGAAATTGAAGAGACACAACTAGAAGAAATCCCAGAAACAAAAATTGAACAAAAAATAAGTTTACAAGTAACAATCAAGAATAAAACAAATCCAATAACCAAAAATTGTCATCATTAACAAAAATGCTCAGAATATTAACATATTGCAACCGATTCTGCAAACGAACATCAAATAAATCAACACAAGCACTTCAAGTAGAGGAAATTCAATACAAGCTTCACCAAATTATAAAACAAGTACAACAAGAAACGCTAAGAGATGAAATACGGGAATTACAGAATAAAAAAGGAGTAAACAAAAACAGTAAATTAATCAGTTTAAACCCATATTTAGAGGACAATATCATCAGAGTTGGAGGAAGACTGAAAAATTCAATATTACCAAGAGATCAAAAGCATCCGATAATAATACCAAGTCATTTTACGACATTAATAATAAGGGATGCACACCACCAAACATTGCATGGAGGCATTCAAAAAACGTTAGCATACACAAGAAGAAAATACTGGATAATAAATGGAAAAAAAGCGGTACAAGGAGAAATCAAGAAATGCGTAATTTGCATACGACATAAGGCAGAAACAAGCAAACAATTAATGGGAAATCTACCAGCACCAAGGGTAACACCAGCTCCACCATTCCTGCATACGGGGGTAGATTATGCAGGGCCAATAGCAATAAGAATGTCACAAGGAAGAGGAAATAAATCATATAAGGGATACATTGCAGTCTTCGTGTGTTTAGTAACAAAGGCAATTTATCTCGAAGTAGTAAACGATTTAACAACAGATGCATTTTTGGCAGCATTGAGAAAATTTACATCAAGAAGAGGAAATTGTGAACACATGTACAGTGATAATGGTACAAATTTCGTAGGAGCAAATACTGTAATCCAGAAAGAAATAAGGAGAATTTATTGTAAACGACAATGATTTTCAAAATAAAATAGGATCTCAAGGAACGCAATGGCATTTCATCCCTGCAGCAACACCGCACCAAGGAGGACTTTGGGAGGCTGCTGTGAAAGCAATGAAGCATCATATGACAAGGATTATAGGAGAAAACAAATTGACATTCGAAGAAATGAGCACATTATTATGCCAAATTGAAGCTTGTTTAAACTCACGACCTCTCTTCAGAATAGACAACAGCCAAGATGATTTAGAAGTTCTTACACCGGGACATTTTTTAATAGGCAGAGAGATAATTACTCCGACACATATAGCCAATTCGATGGTAACTGCAGCGCATAACTCCAGATGGAAATTGGTACAGAAGATAAAAAACGATATGTGGAAAGCATGGTCATCAGAATACCTGCATAAATTACAACAAAGATACAAATGGCAAGAAATAAATAAAAATCCAGAAGTAGGAGATGTAGTAATTATCAAGGAAAAAGACATAAAACCAACACAGTGGCCATTAGCAAAAATATGTGAAACCCATCCAGACTCCGACGGCATAACAAGAATAGTAACAGTAAAAAAAGCGAAAGATCAAATAGCAAAGAAAAATGTACACAACCTCATACCATTAATAGAAGAACCAATTCTTGAAGCAGCTGAGGTAGAAGTACCATCTCAAGAAAAGAAGAAGAGAAGTAATACAACTACATTGATAACAAAAATCTTATTTCCATTAATGATAATGCTAACCATGGTTGGAAAGAGTAAATCAGTATTTGATATTACACAATTGAATTCGGGAATATACGTAGAGCATCTAGGAACCGCAATGATTGAAAGGGGGCTTTTTTAATTGGAAATGAAGTATAGCAAATTAAAATTAAAAGAAGACGTTACAGCGGTAAACAATGTTATACATCAGTTTGAAGAACTAAATATGTAAAGGAATAGCAGAATTGCATCCGAAGACGATGTGCCATACTTTAGAACATCATTTAAAAGAAGACATACAAAAGATAAATTGGATAGAAGCAGAAGTGCAAAATGATCATAATCAAGTATTAAGAAAAAAAAGGGTTTTTTTAGGAGCAATAATGACGTCAGTATTTGGAGTAAATGATGAAGTTTACAAAGATATAAATAAATTTGAATATAATCAGCAAGAACTTGTGAAAACAGCAAACCATCAAACAAAATTCATGTTGTCAGCATTGTCTACATTCAATAACACGGAAATAAGAATAAACAAAAAATTACAAAAGTCGACAAGCAATTTAAATTCAGCAGCAATAATGATACAAGAATGGCAAAATTACCAAGGAGAAGAAAAACTGGAAATTCAAATATTAAGTACATATCAATTAGCAAGCAATTACATTTCGGAGATAAGTGCGTATTATTCAAAAATTCTAGAATTGGTGTTGAGGCGTGGCAGCTTACATGACCTTATATCACCAGTTCATGTAAATCAACTTATAAACGACGCACAGCAAAAAATAAATTCAATGTTGAGAATAGTGAGAAAACCAATTATCAAGACAAAGTGTGTGACAAATGAAACACATATAAACATATACAGCCAAATTTTACTAGTTGATGCAAATAAATTCGAGATTATGAAAATAACTCCAATCCCATTCAAGAGAGGAAACACCACATCATACTGGATAACTGAAGTTCCAAACGCATTCATCGCAGTAGACTACAACAAACAAGTATATTTTGAAAGAAATAATGAAAAATTTAAAGAGGGAATATTAGTATCAGACAACAATAGAATTTACTCTCCAGCAACAATGCAAAATTTAGAAACAACACCAAATTGTATAATTGATCAAATTTATCAACGTCCAAATCCAATAAGCTGCAATACAATTCAAACAAGTGTAGCAAGCTATTTCGAAGCACCCGGTATTAGAGGTGAGAAGTAGACTTGCGCGGATTTGGAGCGATAAAGAGGTTAGAAATTAGAGCCGAGGAAGACAATACTTCGAATAATTGTCCGTTCAATTTGAGATTTTCGAGTCCGAATTTGAGATGTATTGTACCGTTTCCTCCCGCTAGATTCGATTGGGTGGCTTAGGATTATTTGAACAGTGTTTTGATTTTTGTTCGGGAAGCTTTCCTTCTGCAGGGGAAGGTAGGTGCGATTACCACTTTTGGACGCTCATTCATTTGGCCCTCCTTTTTTTTAAGGCTTCCAAGTTTAATTTTGAGACCGTCGGAAGACTCAGATGATATATAGAGTTAGCGGATATTTGTTAAGGTCAAATAAGGAACCCCACCTCCCACCTGACGTGGTCATATTTATAAGAAGCAAATTCTGAGGATCAAATTATTCAACAACGTGCTTATCCACGAAGACCAACCAGCGCTAGCGTAAGTAATAAATGTTTGAGAACCCTATCATAGGGTCAAATAATTGTAAAATATAAAAATTGTAATATTGTGAAACATTAGGCTTGCGGTGGTAAAGCACGTTTATAACATTTTTCCCGTTCTTTTTAATTTTAATAATAAAACGGGTGGCGCCCAAATTTGATTTGCTGTCGTTTTTTTCGCGTATTGGTTTCCTTACCCGCAGCCCGCTAATTAATTTGAGCTGCCGGAGCTGTAGCCTTAAGAAAGATACGAGGGTGCTACACAAGGATCAACTCTACAATATGGAAACAATTATTTACACCAAATGCATGGATGGTGGTGGTTCCAGAAGCAATAAGATGTGCAGTAATTAGTGACAACCAGAGGCAAGATATAATAATTAAGGACACTTGCATTATACAGTTGTCACCTGAGTGTAGTATAAAAACAAAGCATAATGTTATAACTCCACAACGCATCAACACAATTCACATTTTGGCATCATGTCACAAAGAAATACCAGTAAGCAACGAAACCATATAACGGATTTTGGATTCTACATCCGTTATCATCAACCTGTTACCATCAATTTGTTGGGCCACTGCCATTTCATTTCAAATTGATTGAGATGGTAGTGTAAACACTTCCAATTTGTTATCTTTTTCCTGAACGCAATCGACCTGCGCGCTGATCGAGAGTCTTGGGGAAAATTTTGTACGAGAAGGTCACGTCTTTTGTACTGTGAAGTGATTAATGGGGTTGTTTTCGATTTTACTGGATATGGTTACGTTTTATGGGAATTACAGTCCGACAGTCCCAATATTTTATGGAATATGTTGTTTTCCATCCCAGTAGGGGATTTGATTCGTGATTGGAGGATGATGGGTTTTTTTTGCCGTACCATGTTTCCTTGTCGGACCACCCTGGCCCATAATTTCTGGGAAGGATTTTTATCCTTTGGCATGGTGAGTTACCTAATTATTTTTGCAATTACTTCACAGCTACCTGTTAATCGATTGGCCAATATATGTACACCAGGAGCTCGATGACGAAATTCGCCCTTGGCTTTTTAATGTTTTTATTTTAATTATGTGTAACATTCTGGTTTTCCTTTTGTCGTGCATTTTTTTATTACAGAGTGTTGAACGAGATTATGATTACGGCGCAGTTGTATTTCTGCATCGTAGTGATTGGCATATCTAATCTCTTTACGTTCGCGTAAGTGGAGATAGCTTGAGGTTTAATTTTGTGTTTGGTATAATTATTTAATTAATAATTATTTGATTTTCTAATGTTTTATAATATGTATTTAAACTGAGTTTTATTTCCACGTAATAACATCGAGCGATGCTAGCATAATGCATCGGCGATCGGACTCCAGAGTGGTCGTTCTACGTTCAATCCTCGTACTTGAAATTTTATGTTCGACTTTTTTTTTGTTTAATTTTTGGTTACATATTAATTTTATAAAGGCTGCGATGTGCGACCTACATATATACAGGGTGCGGCATTGCGCCGGGGTCGCTGCCGCTTGGTTTTATCGTCGGAAGCTCGAAGTGGTTACCTCTGTGGGATTTTTATATGACCATTCGAGTGTTCCGTCGGTTGATTGTTTGGGTGGTGATTCTTGGTGGTAATGTGGTCGCTACTGTGCCGTTCTGGTCGGCTTCTGTATTGGCTACTGTTGTTACGTTCCACTGGCGCCATACTAATACCATAATTATTATTATAGTCGGTTTAAAACGTCTTGCGACGTTGTCCGATGCCTATCTTCCAACCTCGTCGGTCTTCGCAATCTTCGTCCTTGAGGTTTCTTATGCTCATCGCCTTTCTTATTCCCTCACTCCATGATTTCCTCGGTCGTCCTCTTTTTCTTTTCCTTCTTGGAAACCAATCCATGATCTTCTTTGGCAATCGCTCGTTGTTCATTCGTTTTATGTGCCCATACCAAACAAGTTGTTTTTGTTCGATATCTTGAATTATTGTGCCCTCAATACCCATCCTTCTTTTTACCTCATCATTTCTTATTCTGTCCCGGCGTGATATTCTTGCAGCTCGTCGCAACGCATCCATTTCTGTTGCTTCTAATTTTCTTTTACTTGCCTCGGTCATCCTCCACGTCTCCGATCCATATAGCAGTATGGTATTATAATGGTATGGTATAGCAATATGGTATTATAATACCATAATACATCGCTAATATCTCTACGCCTTGCAACAATGAACATCGTATTGTTTATTTTATTGTTTATTTTATTTCTTGTGTGTGTTCGCAAAGCTGCTTCCTTGAGTTTCTCCGGGGCG
Source organism: Podabrus alpinus (assembly GCA_932274525.1). Lineage (NCBI taxonomy): Eukaryota > Metazoa > Arthropoda > Insecta > Coleoptera > Cantharidae > Podabrus > Podabrus alpinus. Next base: position 35,237,201 of record OW026452.1, read on the forward strand.
TTTTTACCCTCCTTTATTTTATTGACTACTGTTATGAGTTGTAAATAAATTGAGGTGATCGTTAATTTGTGTTCCAGAAGTTTGTGAAAATTTTCCATTTCTCGTAAGTAATCTCGTCCATTTTCATGCTTAGAATAAGCTAACGTAATTATTTTGAAATTATTTACTAACTTATCGTATTCTATTCTAATTTTATCTAATTCTATTAACTTAATTAGTGTCCAGTAGCTATTTTGGTCTAATTAATTTTGGTCCATTATTGGTGAAATATTTTGTATAGACTGTGCAAAAACGTTTATAGGTGTCTTCTTTATCGAACCATAAATAATATCGTTGTTGCGTAATAGTATGTTCCTTGAAAAAATTTAAAATTTCGTTTTCGCTACTTGATTTCGAAATGTTTACATATTTAATAATTTTGTCATCCAGTTTATTGGTTTTTACCGTAAGTTTTCCTTGATGAATAGTTTTAATTATAAATTGTCGTTTTTTTGTCATCTACTGCTTCTTTGAGAATTGGAATTACTTCTCTCGGTTCGTCGTTCAATCCAGAGTGAATTATTTCATTTTCGATCACATTTTCCGTTAAATCGGCTGGGTTATTGTTTGCTGCTTCTAACATTATTGATTGAATATTTTCAGGAGTAGGTGAAGGTGCTTCTGATGCTTCTAGTTCCGCGTAAAAATTTGGTACGTTTACGATCATTGATACATTGTCGCTATCGTCTTCACTCTCTTCAATTGCATTGATTTGAATTCGTGATAATGCGTCGGCGTTGGTGTTCGCAATGGAATCCTCGCGAAAAATTTGGTTATCAATTTCCGGATTTTCCAGTTCTTCAAGTAGACCTTGATTCAATCCGTTGTCCTGATAATCGTAATTTCCAAAATCTTGATTCTGGTCATACGACTCGGAATAGCCGTACTTTTCCTGAATTACACTTTCATCGAATGTATCGAAATTATTGTAATTTTTTTCAATATTTTGGTGATATAGTTCTTCGGAAATCCACTTACGTGTTGGTGGAATCGTTTTTCTTGAATTTGCTGACGATGTGTTCAACTGCCTGGTAAGGTCGTTGAGAATGTTGTCGGAAATTAGAGCTTGGATGATAAGCATTTACTCTTTAAGTAGTAGTAGGTCGATTAAAAGTAGGTTGAAAATTACGTTGACCTGTTAAGTTTGTTGCTTGGTTTTGGAATGTAGAAAATTTTCGTTGTGGTGGCGTAAAATTTCAATGTGGATTAAAAGTCGCTGGTCTAATAAAATGTGATCTTTGAAAATTTGGTTTATTAGGCTGATTTGAAAAATATTGATTTAAATAATTTTGATGTGGACCATTATTTTTAAACATCATTGGGATTATTATAGGTTTATAAGAATTTGCTGGTTGTTTAAGTTCGATCGGATTATAATTACGTTGAACGTTGTTAAATAAATTTGTTTTAGACTGCGCGTACATGAAATTTTCTTCGGCGCGGCGGTCAAATGTCCTCATGCTTCTTCCAAGGTTTTGGGATTTTTAAGCCTTACTACTAAGCCAATTTGTCCTTGTAATCCTTGCAGTAAAGTTTGTAATGCTAAGTCGTCATATAGTTGAGTTTTAATAGATTTTACGTTTTGATTCGATTCTTTTAATTGTAGGCGTACGTATTGACATCGCATCCCGAATTGTTATGAAGATTCATTCTTGAGTGGTTTTAGGCTCATTAAGTCCCTAAGTAAACAATTTTCGTCTCTTTGATCGCCAAAATGTTGTACAAGTAAATTCTTTATATTACCCCAACTTGTAGCGTTTTATCGGCTGGCAATGAGGGTTAATGCCCGGCCTTCAAGTTTACTAAGAATTATTTGAATCAGTTGCTTATTTGTATCTGATGGAGTCGAAGTACTACACATAGTTAATAAATGCCCACATGCATTTGTGAAAATTGATAAGGTTGCGGCATCGCCATTGTATTTCGGTACTGCATCAATGTGGTATACAGTTAAAGTTCCTTATTCGCGGGGGATACGTTCCATAACTATACCGCGAATACAGAAACCCTGAATATGGAATGGTAATTTGTATGGGAATATAGGGGATACGTTCCAAGGTTAGAAAATAAAATAAAAATATATCAAAATAAATGCAAGAGACACGTGTTATTTAATTAAGTTCATGCAACGAATGGCAAGTTGAACAATTCAACAAGTACGATAGCGGCCAAGACAGCTTATATCAAATGATAGCACCTTGTCGGCAAAATTTTTGCTTTTGTCCAAGAACGTCAGGTTTAGCCACAATAATGTTTTCTCTTTATAAATACTTGGACGCCTACTTGTTTGTTTTGATAGGTGAGTGGTGTTAATTTGTAATTGAATATCTTGCGAATCACTTTTAGATTTGTTAATAATAAGCATTTCTTTAGAAAAAATGTATGATATAATTTCTCGTAAGTATGTAATTATGTTCTAACACAATTTTGCAATGCAAGTGTCTGAATTCTTTTAGATAAAATACACAGCAGATATCATTTTAAAAGTGCGAAATTGTAATTTTAATTATAAATCTTTGAAGTAGTACAAACATTGTATATTGTTAGTTTTTGATCCGCGAATAACGAAATTTTCAACCGCGAATACAAGAAGTGGTTGCATTTTTCATTTTTTAAATCCGCGAATACTGAAAACGCGAATAACGAAACCGTGAATAAGGAGCTTTAACTTTCTATTTTCGCCATTGGATTTGAATTGATTTGTAGATGTTGGTTAAGGGTTTGTCTTTGTTCTTGTACAATTTCGTTGGTTAAGGAGAGAGGTCGCCTACGTCTGAAATCAGGCACGGTACTTGAAGAAGAAGAAGAAGGATAGGTTTGATAATAGGTTTGCAATTTCGGATTCAGACATGGGAATATTTAGATTAATTTAAGCAAAAACTTACGCAATGTAAACAAAGAGCGTTGCTAATCTCTTCATCACCGGTAGTTCTTCTCGTGGGTTATTTTCCTTCTTCCGCCTTGATTTGGTAGTTGTCTTCTTAATTTTTTGTTTATTTCTTCCTCCTCGATTCGGTAGGTAAATCTTTTAAACACTTTGTTTTTAAGTTTGATTATTTAATTTTTGCGAACTGCTTTCCAGTTTATTTAATTTAATTATTTATTTCACTTATCACTAAGTTCTGTCAGTTAATCGTTGATACGAAAAGGGTTTTTGGAATTATACCAGTGCTTTTCTGACATCCGTCCCGACTGCGCCAGTTAAGTCGCTTGTCCAAAAAGACTTAAAAAAAAGTAGGCTATGTTCGGGGACATGGCCGTATGGTTTAACGTGAATACGTCGTCGCAGGATACCCATTTTCGTTCAGGTCTACCGATCAGATAACATCCATTTTAAAACATTCAAACAACTTCCAAGCTTTTGCTGAATAATGACAATTCCAAATTTATCATTTTTACACTTTTCGTACACACACACAATTTTCGTTACACATTTTTATTACATTTTTAAACAAGTTACCGATTTTATAGACGTATTCACGTCAAAAACCAATTTGAACTAACTATTTATTTGAAGTAATAAACCTACAGCGATTCTAGCTTACAGTGTAATATTTGATGTTTACATTTTGTAACAACGTTTATATAAAATAAAAATGCTTATACAAAATTATTATATTGAATTATATCTAAGCGTGGAAATTTCTAGAGCGTGTTCTCTGCTTGCATATTATATTGAACTTCGAGAATATTCTTGAATGTTCACTATGGTTTCACATAACACAGGCAAAATACGAGCTACCTACCTTAATCAATATAGGGTGCCACTAGCTCGAGTCGAGATGGTCGTGGATACTCCATAGATCCAATGTCAATTAGAGAAGAAAAAATTGGGAGTGGAAGTTACAATTGATAATATTATAGGCGCCACTGAATTTTTGTAGTATAATCACTCTCCGAAAGTAATCCAGAAACTTATTCTTCCATAGAATGGGGGGGGGGTGAGTCAAGAGTAAAGAATTCCACAAACAGTAAACTAAATTTAATAAGATATGGATTAATGTTGACAAATTAATACATTTGAGAATATTAATTATAAAATTTAAATAATATTTCTTAAAATATAAATTATGTTGCATAAACCAAATTAATAGAATTTTACGCTTTAAATCAAGTTGGTCAAGTTTTGTGCTTAAAATATACACATATAAACACTAATAATAATTAAATATATAATACAAATGGTTAAAATAAATGTTGGTAATCCAATAAATGCCAGACACTCTGAAGCGAGTGTCAGTATACAAACATCCAATACATAAAAATTAAAACAGAATAAAGTAACCTCCATAGGTTGTCTTCGAGGGAAATAGTGATAGGAATAAATATTCCACAAACACCTCGAGTCGAACGGTTGAGATTTTGTAGCATTTATTTTCATTTTAAACACCTTGGAATGCTACAAAGGATAATAACATCATCAGGCGACCTAAAAAGATCAACATTAGTTTGTTTATTTTATTCAATTTACTTACTCACACTTTGAAGTACCCTGTACTTAACTTTCGCATTTTTGAAGTTAAAAATTGATAATTTTGCAAGGTCGTACTGACAATCAGGGGGAGGTCGGAGATAAGCAAGCAGACAAGTGCGTTTTACGAGAAGTTCGTAGTAGTTTTTCGGTAAAAGTTTACTAGTTTTTAAACCGATCTGGGTATTTTCTACGACTTGCTGAGTAATTTGTAATTTACTTATTCGGTGTTGTCCGGTATCAACGTAGAAGACCTGTAATATTTAATTTAGTGGAGTACGCGAGTTATCGGTACCACATGTTAATTTTCCTATTAAGGAAGCTAAAAGGATCATTGTTTAAAACGACGTTTTCGATCGATCAATTACTTACCGCTATTTTGAACACATCTTTCGATCTGTTATTTTTGGATGTTATCATCGATTTGATTAACCGCTACTGTTTGTCACCTGTAAAGTCATTGCCATGAAAGAAGACGTCTCGTCATAGATTGACTGAATATAGCAACGACGTATTGCTTATGAGCATTACCAGTCATTTTGTATTGATATGACAAAGCACGAAAATATATTGCACGTGTTTCCAGTAACGACATACGCTGTTGCGTTTGTTAGACGATAGTAAAAGACAGATATACTCATAGCATGTCGTAACTAGTACCGGAAAAAGAATTTGATTCGCGTAGTAATTTATATAAAATTTCTGTCACTTTTAGTATTTTTGAAGTTTGGAGTTTTCGTGGTTTAAGTTTTCGGTTTGTGGATTTAAGCTTGTCAAAATTAGTCAAAATACAAAATTAGTTCTTTTCAGAACTCTCGAAATGTCTAGTTCTGTACGTGGAAGAACATTAAAATCTCAATCGCAACAGTTGATTTTAAATTTATTAAATTATTTTGAACTTGAAAAACAGCACGGGGGCAGTTTAATTCCATTACAGTGTGTTCAAGAGGTGAATATAAAAAGATTACTTTACATTAATTTTATATTTATAAAATATTTTATAAATTGCAGCGTGTTGCCAATGCTTTAGGAATCAGTGTATCTTCTGTTGCCCGGATTAGAAACCGTAGTTCACTAAATCCAGAATTATCAAGACCCGGTAAAAACCGAAAACGTAGGAAAGTTAAAACTAGCGATTTACCAGAATCATCGAAAATGAACATTATAAACACAATTTATAACATGTACAGTCAAAGTAAGTTTCGTTGTCATTTATAATTAACACAAAATGTAATTTGTGTATTTTTTGCAGAAAGACATTTAACCGTTGCTTTGTTAAACAAGGAGATTGAACAGCTGCATATTTTACTAAGCAACAGGAGCTTAAATCGTGTTTTGCACGAAATTGGTTTTAAATTTGCTAAAGAAAATAATCGAAGAGCATTGGTCGAAAAAAGCAGTATTGCAATAGATCGAATTCATTTTTTTCAGAATTATAGAAATAATTTAAATTCTCAGTTTCAACGTGATGTCGTGTTTTTAGATGAAACATGGATTTTTTCTAAAGGTAATCCTGGAATGTCGTGGCAAGATGGCTCTACAAAAAGCGTTAGGAAACCAGAAGGTTATGATGGAAAACGTTTCATTGTACTTCACGCTGGGTCAAAATCTGGATTTATTAATAATACCTCATTAGTGTTTGCTTCAAAATCGCAAAAAGAGGATTACCACGGTGAAATGAATGGTGAACTGTTTAAAAAATGGGTTGCTGAAAAATTAATATGCAATTTAGAAGAACCATCTCTCATAATTATGGACAACGCATCGTATCATTCTACTGTAGTAGAAAAAATGCCTACTTCGGCATGGACAAAACCAAATATTGCAGCATGGTTAACTGCAAACAATATTGAATTTGAACCGTCCTGCTTTAAACCAGAATTGCTAGCTCTAGCTAAACTACATAAAAAAGAAAAACGCTACGAAGTGGACGAATTATTAAGAAGCCACGGACATGAAGTTTTACGGTTACCACCATACCATTGTGAATTCAATGCAATTGAATTAGTATGGGCTCATTGTAAAACTTACTACAAGCACATTGGAAGAGATGGTTATGGTAATGAAAACGTAATTGATATGTGGAATGAAGCATTAGAAAATTGTTCTCCTGAAGTATGGAAAAACTGTGTTTGTCACACCGAAAAGGTAATACAAGATTGGTATGAGCGAGAAAAGGCTTTAGATATAACGGTCGATGAACTTATCATCCATGCTAATGGCTCCAGTGATTCTGAAGAAAGTGATTACGACTGATTGTTTCCGGAATTTTGGATTTTTGTTTTGTAATTTGCAGGAGTATTTTGCATTTCTCGCTAAAAATGGTGAGAACCAAATTTGTAGAGAATTAAATTCTCCACTTTTTTTATACGAGAAATTTTGTTGTAAAATTATTATTTATTGCTAATTAATGCTAATTAATATGTACAATTTTTATGTCCAAAACATTAATTATTTTTGTTTGATAATTAATAAATAATTAAATTAGAGCGATTCTTTTTTATTGTTGAAATAATTAAGACGTTGTTTAATCTTAATCATCCTACGACTTCCGAAATTCGATCATGGTCAGCGCTACGTATTCCCAAATTGAGTGTTCATCGTAAAGCTCAGGTTTCAGGTAAAGTAACCAAAAATTTTCGATGTGGTGGCAGTTAATCCGAAAAATTTCAATTAATTCAACTCTTTAACGCCGTGGGGTGTTACACAATTTTGTTTTTCTTCAGGTCTGTGTGAAAAGGCAAAACAATGTAATTGCCAAAAGTTAGTTTTGAGTAAAGCTCTGAACAGATTGACAAAGAAATTATCAACGCAACGGTACAAAAATCTCAAAATCGCAATTTTTGCCATTCATTGTTTTGCTTTTGCATTGCACAGGTGCTGTATACCTATACTTATGCTGTGTCTTATTTTGAATTTGTTCATAACTATTGCTTAATAAATAAATAAATTTGGTAAGCGACAATAAAAACATAAAAGTTTCCTTTCAGCATAACCTACTCGTATATTTGGTTTGACAGGTGACAAGTTCAAATTTGTTAAACTAAAAGGAAAGTGAGAAAGAAAATTAAAAAAAAAAGATAACCAATATATTCTTATTTTAAAATACACTTCATTTGACTAGGGAGTATTGGCTTAGTTCAGACGATTATGCTTTTATGACGAGATGTCAACTTTCGTGGCAATGACTATATTGTTCATTCAACTACGTTATCAACCGTTGATTTGCCTGATTGCTGTTCCACTGCTACATACCCACTGCTGGGGAAAATGCTTCCATGAATCTATTTAAAATGAAAAATGGAAAATGCTTTTAGAAATACCATTTAAAATGGTAAATGGAAATGGTTTCCTGGACAATATTTAAAATGAAAAATGGAAAATAGGTATTTAAAATGGATTAGAAAATGCAAAATGGTTCAAATTCTGAAATCATCTGTATTTCTTATAATACATAATACCACGCATTTCGTTATTGGTTTTTTTTTTCATCACTTTACGTACGCAGCATTTGCTTTGAGAAGTAACTGCTTCTCGAAGGTATCATCATTCATGCTCCTTCTTCTGGGTCGCATGATCATAGAACCATAGGAAAACAATCGTTCCACTGGTGCAGACGACGGCAGAGGTGTGTTGTACTTCATGAATAGTTTTCTAATCACTGGACATTGCTTCAAAGATTCTAACGATGCATCGTTGTTTTGAAGATAGTGCAAACACTGCAACTGTACGCTGTTCTTTGTGGACGCATTCATAATGCTCTCGTCAGAAGATGTTCCCTCCTCGAACGTAAAAAAGCTTTCGCTGCTCTTGTTGCACTGGCTCGATTCGTTTTCTTTCTGTGAAGTATCACGTGAACACAGTGACTCGGCTTCGTTGAACAGTAGATCCTTTACGTCGTTTCTTTTGTCTTTAGGTACCCACCGTAATTTAAAAAACGGATGACTGACGGATGCTAAGATAGCATCGTTAGTCTGTGACGACAATGAATAATACTCACTGAACCTCTTCTCAAGGCTTGCTAGAAGGACTGTCACTAACTGTGGACAGTATTTTAAGTGGCGAAGTCTCAACTTTTGTAGGATTTTTCTCGTTTGTATCAAAATTGGGAGTAGCTCACCATAGAAGCAATTCTTATCACCCTGGAGTCGGTCTAAAGCTTCAGCAATTGGACGTACACACTCAATGTACTCCTCTAAGAATTCTAGGTCAGTTTCTTTGAATTTGGGGAGTTCTAATTTATTTAGAATTATTCTTCGTTTGCACTGCGTGCATTCTGCTTGGACGTTTTCTTTGTCACGATGGACGATTTTGAAAAATTTACCATCCAATATTAACGGTATCGTACGGCTGCTGTCGACAGTATCACTTTCGCTTTGTGGGTCGTCAACGCGTTCTTCTTCCATATTATAATGGTCACAACACTTAAACACTCTTAAAATCACCGAATATGTCACTAAATTTGTAAAAGCACTACAAAATAATAATGTGTGAGCTCGCAGGCAAGTAGGCAGCTAGGCACTAGTGAGTCCAGATAGGTTATGTTCAATCGCATGCCGAGCGGAATTGGCGGGAATAGCACTTTAGCTACAGATGTGACATAATGCGAGACCACAAAATTCGATATTCGAGAGTTCGAGAGTTGGGTGACGCGCAAGCGCAGATACATCTGTAGCGAACACACAATTCTTGCGAGAAAGAGAAAACCATTTAACCATTTGATAAATGGTTAAATGCATACTTTTTTCTATTTGAAATATAAAATGGAAATACTTTTTCAAAAACCATTTAAAATGCTAAATGCAAAATGCCATTTTGCATTTCAAATGCCTATTTTAAATGAAACCATTTCAAATATTACCCAGCAGTGTACATACCTAACCCCTGCAGCGACGTGATTTCAAGATCACCACAAAATTGGTTCGCCCAGGTCGAACTCCAGTGCCGTCCCGAGACGAGTTTTCTTAAGGGTGAGAGTTTTTGTTATATTAAATTTTCGTGTGGGGTTTGCGATATCGCCACAATTGTTTTCGTCGTGTATTGGTGCGCCGCCGACTATCAACCTAATTTATATTTTGTTTGCTTTGATAGGGGTGAATCCCCCATGTTATTTTTGATATTTTAGTATTTGATTTGATGATAACAGTTATTATCGACGCCAACACAGATAACCACTTGTACGGTACAACCATTTATATTTTTTTGTACTGTGCGATTATTTTTTATACTGAATTCGACACTAGTAATTATATGTTTATTTGTACTCCGGTGTTTTATTTCACTAGCATTTGCCCTTTCAGGAAAACATCTATTTATAGCGACATAAAGGGTGTGGCGCCTTTATTTTTTAGAATTCAGTTCTAGGGAGAGGGTATTCATCCCCTGCTCGCCTGACCCCCCCCAACCCCATAACTTGCTCTACTGTTGAGCTTGCCGTAGCGTCGCTTTATTATAATCACAGGGAGTGCAGGTAAGGTCAGCATATTTTTATTTAGTTGTTGACGACTGGTGCTCAGGAGGAGTAAGCAGGTCGCAATTTAAAATAATAAAAGGTTAGTAAATTTAAAACTACTTAATGCTAAATATATAAAGAAAAATAATACAATTATTTAGGATGTAGGTTGCCGTTAATTAAACCACATAAACTCTAATTAATAATTTATTAATAAAGAAAACATAATGCGCTAACGAACATAAAACATAAGTACAGTAAGTAAGTAAACATAAAAGAATGACCCGGTAGGAAGTACGCAATCTTCCTTACCGGCTTTGGCGGTAAATTCAAATATCAAAATATATTCCCTACAAGGAAATTAATAATTATAACTTTTACAGATATTTAGTGCATATACGCTAACATTTCAAAATTCAATTTAAGCATTTTAATTTTCTTTAGGCTTATATTTGAGTGGACATGCAATCGTATGGCAAATTGTAATATTAAATATAAATTTAAAGATATCTGTAAAATTTCAAAATTATTACTAAACAGCTCAAGCTGTTTTTTATTTTTTAAAGAGTCGCATTACTTACCAAAAGTTAGAGCAGAGCATTTTGGTTAAAAGATTCTGAAGTAGTTTAAACAAGCAGATGGGGACATAACAATATTTAACGCAAAAACCCAGCAATAATCGCTGTATTTCATACCCCAAAATTTGTAATTTTTACTGGAAGAGAAATATTTTAATTTTAATGAAGCGCTACTGATCGAAGTAAGATAAGCACACTGCAGAACAGTGCCATGTAAGTGAATGGACGTGGGTCAGATAATTGGTGCCTATAATTTTTTAATTCTGAGAAGTAATTATAAAAACTTAATATATAATAAACAAATTGAATAGCTATAAATAAAAAATATTTATTGAGAGTGGATGGGTTATGAAGGTGGGAAAATTATTTGGAAATAGAAATAAACTTCATTTTTGCTGAGTATCAAAGAAATAATATGTATATGGTTATTATTACTCCATATGAGATTTGAAATGCTTTTGCAATTGATATTTTCGGGCACATTTATAGGCACAACTATAACAACTGAACGGTTTCTCGCCGGTATGAGTTCTTAAATGTATTTGTAAGTTTTGTTTCCGTGTAAAAGAATACTCACAACCATCACAACGAAATGGTTTCTCGCCGGTATGAGTTCTTAAATGTATTTGCAACTGTGATTTTTGTCCACAAGTATACTCACAGATATTACAACGAAATGCGTTCTCGCCGGTATGAGTTCTTAAATGTCTTTGTAAATGTGATTTATGTGCACAAGTATACTCACAAATATCACACATAAATGGTTTCTCGCCGGTATGAGTTCTTAAATGTGCTCGTAAGTGTGATTTCTGTGCACAAGTATACACACAAATTTCACACGTAAATGGTTTCTCGCCGGTATGAATTCTTATATGTCTTAGTAAGTGTGGTTTGTGTGCACTAGTATAATTACAAATATCACAACTAAATGGTTTTTCGCCTGTATGAGTTTTTAAATGTATTTGTAAGTTGTATTTCCGTGCACAAGTATACTCACAAATATCACAACTAAATGCCTTCTCGCCGGTATGAGTTCTTAAATGGATTTCATACCTTGATTTGTTGACACATTTTAAGTTACAAATATGGCATATAAATGATTTCTTGTCCTTTTTTTTATGAGCTCTTAAATGACGTATTAAAGTTTGTTTAAGTGCAAGTTTATAACCACAAATTGCACACTCGAAAAATTTTGAACTGGTCAGAGTTGTAGTGACGGTATCTTCTTTAATATCAATGGAATGATGCAAATCTTCTAAATTAAATTTCACATCTTGCACCTCTTCTCTTTTAATTTCGAAATTGCTAATTGAATTATTTGTAGTGTCCAAAAATTTACCTGCGTTTTCTACAATTTGTGATTCTTCCCAAAGTAGCACTTGAGCTGCAAGTAAATCGGTAACTGGTTCCATTTGGAGGATGCAGCACTGAAACTGTAGGTACAAATTCACTTTTCTTAATTGAAAGCGTTGATTATATTGATTATATGGTATCGATTTAGAAAACTACTGCTGCAGTTGACAAATCACTACTATACAAAAGTATAAAATGGCGACATTGAAGAGTCAGAGGCGATCATAGAGGTATATATTAAAACTACTGGAGGCACCACCTGCATATAATCCCTATAGAGATAAAACGGTCCGATTTTACTGACGTTCCCCCACTCCTTAAAGGTATAAACTCGACTTGACATTCTATAATAACGTGGTAAAGATAGCAATGACAGCAATGACAGCAAAATGGTATTTTAGGTTAACATTTTAAATAATGTGTGTATTTTTAATTAAAAACCACAATATAATATGTCTACAATTATTTTAATCATTTATCACATCCTAGTTTCTTATAATTCATTTATTTAAACGTTTAAACATCATTTATCCTATGATTATGCACTACAAGATTTGACAGAATCCTTTAAGGAGTGGGGGAAGCGTAAACTTACGTCGGACCGTTTTGTTGCATCTAGTGGTGTCTCCAGTAGTTTTAATATATACCTCTATGGAGGCGATTGATTGCGTTAAGTGTATAGCGCCATCTAGTAGAACTAAAAAGAGATTTCTAACGTTGTTGATTTACATTCAACATGAAAGTAGTGAGTATCCATTTGTCTTCTGTTAAAATTTTGTGACGGCAAATTTCAAATTGAATAACTTTCTGTACTTTAAAATTTTCAATTAATATTTACTAATTTATTTACGGCTGTGTTCATAGACAAAGTGTTAGCGTTACCTTGTGTTACTTACACTCAGTGGCGGCTCCTTATAGGAGTCCAGGAGCAATGTCCTCATGGCACTAGTGTAATAAACCGGCCTTAGCTATTGTTTTTAAATTTTCTAGAAATATTTAATTTTGTTTAAAAATTGATTAATCTTAAATATTTTTCTCATTTTAAAGCTTACAAGGGGAAGTTTATCATGCGGGGTAGTCGATTTTGATAAATTTGAAATTGGTAAAACTAGATCGAATTTCAGTGTTCATGAGGTGTCCTTTGGACGTAATTGACACCACGGATTGACACTTGAAATTTCGCCGCGCCACGCCACGCCTCCCCAGTGCAATGATTGGTTAGTCACCAATACCTTTAGAATACAATATTTTTTAAATTTTTCTAAAATTTGTTTAAATATTTGATAATGTGATTGTTTTCGTTACAAATTACAGGCAATTAACTTATTTTTATAAATAATAGTTTATGTAACTTTTAATAAAATAAAAACATAAGTGGAGTTTAACAGCTTTATATTTTTTTTTATTAACTCCTTGATTACAGCAATCTATCACAATGATAACAAGCTTCTTGTAAGCAAGAAATAACTGACATGTATGAAGTGTTCCAATGAACACTGCATATTATAAATTAACTCATAAATAACAGTTACGCATATGTATAATCACTGTAATGAAAACTTAAGTTCTTTTGGATTAAATTAAAATTCAAAATTAGAATCTATTCATGAGGTCAGTAGGTCTAAACCTTTTTAGTCTGCGCACTTCATCACTGGATACAATTAAATTATTGGCAAGCACATTAGGGTGCACTGTAAGTCTCTCGCGATAATTTGCGCTAAACCTCTTGATTTCTTCCCTAACCGAAGCAATAGGTATATCGCGTTGTATTACCTTGTTGGGTATGTACCATGGCGCATCGACGATCGTTCGTAGCACCTTATTTTGAAATCGTTGAAGGATTTCCAGATTGGATTCAGCTGCCGAGCCCCAAAGTTGGATACCGTAGGTCCAGATCGGTTTAATTATTGCCTTATAGAGTAGTAGCTTATTTTCAAGGGAGAGTTGTGACTTTCGGCCAATGATCCAATACATTTGGCTGAACTTGATTCCAAGTTGTTTGCGTTTACTAAATATGTGCTTGCGCCAGGTAAGTCTTCTGTCGAGGTGAATACCGAGGTACTTAGCTTCAGTCGCTTGTGGTATTATGGAATTATTTAGTTTCACTGGTGGACAAGTATCTCTCCTCATGGTGAAGGTTACATGCACCGATTTAGTTTCGTTAGCTCTAATACGCCACTTTTCAAGCCAGTTCTGTATCTTGTTCAGGTTTGTTTGTAGATTTTTGGATGCTATTATCGGATCTTCATGGGATGATAAGATTGCAGTATCATCTGCAAATGTGGCTACAGTATTAGGGCTTGATATTGGTAGGTCGAATGTGTATATTAGGTATAGGATAGGACCCAGGATGATTCCTTGTGGCACTCCAGATTGGATGGGATGAAGGTCAGTCAATGCAGATTCATGTTTAACGAGGAAATATCTATTGGTTAGGTAAGATTTAAGGATTTGTTAATAGTGGTGTGGAAGATTTTTCTTCAGTTTATAACACAATCCATTGTGCCACACCCTGTCGAAGGCCTGGCTAATATCAAGAAAAGCCGCTGAGCAGTAACGTTTTGTTTCAAAATCCCTGTTGATTTTTCTGACCAATCTGTGCACTTGTTCAATGGTTCCGTGGTTGTTTCGGAATCCAAATTGATGGTTGGGAATCAATTTTCTTTCTTCTATTATGGGTCGCAATCTTTGCAGTAGTAGCTTTTCAAGAACTTTAGCCAGCACAGGCAGTAAGCTTATTGGCCTATACGATTTAACTTCTTCAACTTTTTTACCAGGTTTGAGAATCATAACCATTTGAGCGACTTTCCATTGGGTGGGGAATTGATTGATTCGGATAACACCATTAAATATTTGAGTGATAGCTTTGATGCACTTACTGCTTACCTCCTGTAGAATTTTACCAGTGATAAGATCAAAGCCTGGTGCTTTGTTTGGATTTATTTCGTTGTTAATTATTCTTGTAACTTCACCCCTTCTGAACTTTTTAATTGGAAAATCCATTTGGAACGGAGCCCCTAAGTATTCTTGTATTTCATTTTCGTTGGCTATTGTAGACGAAGGATTTGGTTGGAAAGTATTTGTTAAGTGTTTAGCAATAGCTTTTGCCTTTTCTCCGTCATTTCTGGCCTATCTGTTATTTTCATCCTTTATAGGGGGAATATGTTGTTGTGGCCTTTTAATTTTTCTGCTGGCCTTCCACAGGGAGTACTCAGTTGCCTCCGTTGCACTGAGGTTTTTCAAATATTCTTGAATACCTTGGTTTTTACTTTTTGTTAACATTTCTTTCAGTTCCCTGCCAGCTTTGTTTAATTTAGTTTTATCTTCGGGGTATCTAGTTTGTTGCCATCTTTTGCGTAAAGTCCGCTTTTCAGCTATTTTCTGCCTTATTGAGTATGGTGTTTCTTCTTTGATGTATTTATTGTAGGTATCGGGGGTTGCCTCCCATGCAGCCTGTTGTATATTGTTTGTTATCATGTTCACTGCTTCATCTAGATCATTTTCAGTTTTTAGGGGGATATCTAGCATAATTAATTTGTCGAGTTCTTCTCTGAACAGATTCCAATTAGTTATTTTGCTGGTAAGTGATGGTTGTTTTTCTTTGTGTAATATTTTATCAAAAATACTAACAATTATTATCGGTGAATGATCAGAGGAAAGGTCCAAGCAGGATTCCGCTTTGACTCTTTTCATATCGATACCCTTTGCTATACAGAAGTCGATTACATCCGGTAACTTATTCATGTCGGCTGGCCAGTAGGTTGGTTCACCGGTGGTAATGCTCACCAAGTTATTTGCACTCATGGCTTTAGCCAATTCTCTGCCTTTTGATGTTGTGAGTCTGGATCCTCATGAACGATTTTTGGCATTGTAATCACCTCCAGCTATGAATCGGTTTCCCAAAGTGTTGAAGAAACGTTCAAAGTCGATTTTTTTGTTGTTGTATTTCGGTGGAAAATAGATAGCAGAGATAAGGAATTTTCCCGATTTATCTTCCAATACTACAGTGGTCGCTTGCAGCCATTCCTTTTCATATTTATTATTTTCGTGATGTTTGATGCTGTCACGTATGATTACCGCTGTACCACCATGAGCTCTGCCTTCTGTAGGATGTTTAGTGTAATAAACCTTGTATTTTGGTATTTTAATATAGTGTTTGTCAGTAAGATGCGCTTCCGATATTAGCATTATATCTATATTTTGATTTGTTATGAATGTTTTTACCTCTTGTAAGTGTTGATTGAGCCCATTGGCGTTCCAGATAACAATTTTATATTTGTGGTGTTCTTCCATTGCTGACAAGGGCGGTTAGTAAATTTAACATTGTGCTCATATTTCTGGCGTTTTCCTTGTTTTGCTCAATGAGCTCTCTTATTAGGTTTTTGAGTTCGCCTATGTCGTTATTTGGTTATCTGGGGGTTTGGTTTATTGGTTCCGCATTGATTTAGGATTAATAGTGTGAACTTCTTGTGCATGCGCCGTTTCTTGACGAATAGGAAGTTGCGGAAAGGCAGCATTATAATTTCCTGGCATACGGTATCCCCATGCGTTTTGTAGTGGTTGTTTGTTTGGTGAAATTTTGTTTGGTTGGTCTGTTTTCTTTACTCTAAGAACTGGGTGTAATCGTTGTTGCAGTTGTTTGTGGACCGCACAACCTCTATAGTTTGCCGGATGATTTAGATTGCAGTTTACACACTTTACCCTGTCATCCCTTACTTTCCGTTCGCAACTTGTGGTTTCATGATTGCCTGCACATTTTACACAGCGATATGTCCTTCGGCATTAATTTTTCGTATGTTCGTAATCCTGGCATCTCGTGCATTGTGGAATGATGCGTTTAACATATGGTGGTTCAAATTTTACAATTGATTTGTCCAGTTCTGCAATTTTATATATTTCCTTATTGTTTTCATTGGGTTTGAGGTCTACATAAAACATTGACAATGGCTGCTTGGTTTCTCTGTTCTTTATTTTCCACAGATTTATTACCTCATATCCTAACGTTTTCAGATCTTTTATAATCTGTTCTGTTGGTGTTGAGGGATGTAATCCCTTAAGTACCGTCCGAAAGCTTCTGTCTTCTTTGAGCTTGTACGTGACATACTGTGTTTCCTTTTTATCAAGAGCTTGGAGAATCGGTTTGAAATGCTCCGATTTGTGTATCTGCAACTTTACCTTTTTATCTGGCAGCACCTTTAATCTATATTCGTCTTTTACTACCTCTTTGATGAGTTCATGTAGTGGGACAACATCCCCCACTCCATGAATAGTTATGGGTGGAGGTTTTGGTTCGGAGTTTTGCTGATCTTGATGTTTATTTGCATTGTTTTCCTCTTCGTTTAGGAGTTCGTATCTATTTTGTGTTTCAACTGGTTTATTTAACCAATAATTAGAGAGCATAGTTTGTTTTCTGGGTCTTAATTTATCTGGGCTGTATCTGGATGGCCTTTTTTTTCTATTTTGATAGAGTGTGTAGTCATCGTTCTCTTGGCTAGGATGAACAGATTGTTGACTCGGTATAATTTGATAATTTGGAGTCTCGACCCCGTGTCCATTATTTGTTGGCATTGTTTGGGGCATAATCTGGGATGGATTAGTCCGTTGCATCTGCTGATACGATCCCTGGAACTGTTGTTGGTATTGCTGCGTGGTGGGGTCAAAGTACTTTTGAATTATTGGTGCAGCTGGCGTTGGTTGAAAATGGGAAATGTACGGCCCTGGCGGTAGTTGTAGTGGCTGTACATTTAGGTTATGATAATAGGAATAATTCGTCGGGATGGTGGCTACTGTATGATTCGACGGTAGTTCATCGTTATACGTTTCCACCACTTGGGATAGATTATCTCTCCTAGCAGGTGGTGTACGTTCCATGTTTATGCAAAGTGCATTTTTAACCTCTCTTTTGTGCGCACCAAATATTGTTAATTGAAATTATGTTACCTTATGAAATGTTGTTGGATAACACTCACTAGTAATCCTAACAGTTAATTTAATCACTATACACTATATCACTTAATAATAGTTCGATATAACAAGTATTTTCCGTTTTAACTGAGATTAAACAAGCATTACATTTGCCAGTGGCGTAACCTACTGCTCAAAATCAACAGCTTTATATATACAATTCAATTATAACAGGGAAGCCCCTAGATAGTGTAAACGTTTACACTATTTATGTTATGTTTTTATTTTATTAAAAGTTAAATAAACTATTTATAAAAATAAGTTAATTGCCTGTAATTTTTAACGAAAACGATCACATTATCAAATATTTAAACAAATTTTCGAAAAATTTAAAAAATATTGTATTCTAAAGGTATTGGTGACTTACCAATCATTGCACTGGGGAGGCGTGGCGCGACGAAATTTTAAGTGTCAATTACGTCCAAAGGACACCCCATGAGCACAAAAAAAAATTATAGACCTAATGAAATTCAATCTAGTTTTACCAATTTCAATTTATCAAAATCGGCTACCCCGCATGATAAACTTCCTCTTGTTAATTAAAATACAAAAATATTGTCATGGTATCTTTAGCATCGGGGGTAGGTCTGGTGTAAATGGGTCAATTCTAGTGGAATGCTCATGACGGAACATTCAATTTAAAGACCATAATGATGGATAAGAACTTGCACCTGAAATTTCTTGATGCTTCAATATTATACTGCTTGCTTCATTGATCTGTAAAAAGAATGACAAATGTAATTATTTTGTACCAACAGGAATTGTAAAAATTTGTGTAAAGGACAAAGGGAGATTTAGTTGCTTTTACTTTAATTTGACAAGTTATGATTAAATCAAAAATAAAATTTATTTGTAAAAGTGTAGGGGAATATTTAAATTGTTGTGATGTTCAAAACGAATGCGGGGAATTGATAAGATTTTGGTGGGGCCAGGAAAGAAGAATTTTAGAGTTGTAACTTTTTCCACCCTTGTAAGTTCCCCTTGTAACCCAACCTGTCTGCTCTAATACTTAAGGCTAGCGGCGAGCAGTGTTTCCGCTTGGCCCACCTGCGTTTTTTGAGTGGTTACCACTGCAATTTAGTGAAGTAACTCCTTTGCGTCCGCAAAGATAACAAAACGTAGTAGTAGGTTTGGAACAAAATCTGTAAGAATGGCCGCGTGTCGAACAATTCCAACAAGTGAGAGGTCTACGAGGATTCACTGAAGGTGACTCCTTAGGAGCGGTAGGGGTAACAACAGAAGTCAAAGCTGCGGTGGAGACTTCTTTTGAAAGAGTCTTTTTTGCTAAAAGTTCAGCTCGTTGAGCTACTCGAATAAATTCGCTTTTCTCTGTAATAGAAGCCGTACCCATCACTAATGAAACCGATGGAAGCATATTTTCCCTAATTGTCCATAGTTGATCGCTTTCAGCAGGTATAGGTGTAACTCTAGCAAACTTTGCAAACATTGATTCGATTTAACTGCTAACAGATTCATTCGAATTTTGCTTACATTTATTGATTTCTGCTAAATAAACCCTACTGAAATCGACAGCCAAGAATCTTATTTTCAGTGCCTCTACTAATTGTTCCCAAGTGTTAATATTAGAATCTAGCGTACGGTACCAAACTAAAGCTTCTCCAGAGAAAAATTCAACAGCTTTGTTGAAAAGCTCTTGAGAATTGACTCCTCGAGTTTTTGAAAGTTCATTGGTTCTTTCAATAAAATTAAAAACTTCTTGAAAACCACCACTGCCGTCAAATGAAAGATTCCACTTGTGGATTGCTACACGGTCATTATTTTTAAAAGGTAAAATATTTTTTAAAACCTCAGCCAATTCAACTGCTGGCAACAATGAAGATCTCTTAAAAGAAGAATAACCCGGAGATTCCTCATTAGTTGCTGTTCCAGACGGATTGCTAACTTTGGGTTGCCTTAAAATTTCCTCGTCATCATCACTTTCGTTCTCATTCAGATGAAGTAAATGTTCTACTTTTGAACGCAATAGTTTAGATAGTTCTAACAAATTTCCCCTTTCAGTGTCTTTAAACCCAGCTCCCTCCATAATGTCTAAGCGATTACAATAATGTGCAAGACGATTAGTGATATTGTCTAGAGTTTGTGCATCAAACTTCTGTTCAAGATTATTGATTTCAATTGAAATTTCGTCTAAAGCATTTTTGCAAACTAATAAATCGGCTTGAACATCAGGTGGAGTGTACTTATGTATAGCAAGACGAGAATTGAAAGCTTCATCGAGCAAAAGCTTTCTTAGCTGTGCTCGACGTGTTGCCTTATGAGCAGGGATAGTATTAATATCTTCAGTTCTTATAGTTAACTCAACGAGTACTTCCTCGTTATTGAGTGAT
This sequence comes from Podabrus alpinus, assembly GCA_932274525.1. Lineage (NCBI taxonomy): Eukaryota > Metazoa > Arthropoda > Insecta > Coleoptera > Cantharidae > Podabrus > Podabrus alpinus. The sequence continues at coordinate 35,257,406 of OW026452.1, forward strand.
GTAAGGTACTTTTTAACATTCGACATGATAACGAGTGATAATAACTTCTCTTAGCAATATTGATTGAAAATAAAAATAAAAAACGCAGTAAAATATTTCGCTAGGGCTGTTAAAATTGTCAATAAAATTATCAACACTATAGTGATAATTATAAAAATTACACACAACAGCAATCAACTTCAGGTCGCTTGTCAACAAGACAAAAACAAAATCGTCAAAGGTGTTCCGTCGCTTAATCAAGAGACAATCTACCAAGTGTTGCACAGATTTCAACCATATAATAATTAAGTTATTTGACATCAAAATGAACAAAAAATTTGCCTCACACAGCGGGCGCCAATGTAACTTTTTCCACCCTTGTAAGTTCCGAAGACTAATGAGATCTTTGGTATTACAAGGTGTCAAAATAACATCTGCCAAAAAAATGACAGTAAAATTTGCTGTCGGCAGTAACCCTGATGGACGTTTAAACCAACTCGTATTTAGCGGGAGCTAGAGTCATGGGTTGTAAGTTCAAATGATGTTATAAGAAATAAAGAATGCAAAAAAATAATGGTAAACAAATTATATTCGTTGAAATTACTGTACAACAGCTGTGGCAGTATCATGCAACCACAATTCATATAAAATCAGCGAGCTGATACGTAAATAATAATAAAATGGTGTAGTTAAATGTACAGAAACAAATCTATAAGTCTTACAAAATTGTAACTCACCCCAAAGGTACCTTGGTAGAATTAAACAAATACAAAATACTCGCTTGTGACAATGAAGCGGACTCCAAATTTGACTTCTGTAGCACCAGAGATGAATTGAATACGTCTTGTTATCGGCTGCACTGATAATACTGAAGCAGCTGCAATTGATTAGGTCGGGAACACCATAAAATTCGTTGGTTAAATAGAACCTCAAAAATTTAATATTACTCCTGAAGTTGTCGTTTTCCAGTGTGTAATTAATTTTCAATAATCCCAAAAAATAACAGTTGACATCAGCAAGAATAAATCGTTGGTTTGACAATTTAACCTTGTCATTCGATTTATAAAACTACAGTTTTAAAACAAACAGCCCTTTGCGAAAAATGTGTTCTTGATTAATAACACATGTGTTCTAAAATTAATAAACGAATTTACTTAAGGAAGTTATTTTAACAAGTTACTTACGGAAATAATTGAAATGATGTTTTATGATAATCCGCAGTAGCGCAAAACATCCATCCACCAATTTAAATGATGAAATCAATCAATTAATAGTCTAATTAATAAAAATTAGTCGGAACAAAAATTCGACTCAACTACTCGATCAAATCAAAAAGGTAAGATGGCTGCTTCGCCGAGCGATTACGGAAAATTGAACGAAACCGGTCGATTTCAGAATCTTATATACACGGTGTTGGAAATAATGATTTTATAATTCGTAACGAGTGTAAAAATTCGTTACAGAGTCTCGTTCCGTCCACGAAATAGGGACGATGTATTTTTGAAAAGTGGGGTTTCGTCCACCAAAGAGTAAGGACGTAATAAATAGAGTCGAGTGCCGTCCACGAGAATAGAAGGACGTATTTGAAAAGTTTTGGTTTGGTCTATAAAAGAGTCGAGTGCCGTCCACGAGAATAGAAGGACGTATTTGAAAAGTTTTTGGTTTCGTCCATCAAAGAGTGAGGTTTTCGTCCAAGTTGGGACGTGGATACGTATTTGAAAATTGGAAAAACGTAATTTTGATAAAAATTGGAATTTGGGGACGACATACAATTAAATGAAGAATTTGGAAATTATTCAAGTTAATGAATTTTGGTAGAGAAAATCAAAGAAGAAAATTGTTGAAATCGTTAAAATTGGAACCACTGAAAATTAGATTTTTTGGGAATAATGGATGGTTATGATTTCTGGAAAGATCAAAAATAAAAAGATTTATTTCAATTCAACTTACCTGAACGTTCACCGATTCAGCGGGCAATATTCGATCGATCGATAACACTCCTGGGAAGATTCGTATCGTGGTAGCTGATTTTATTTCAACGTATCACTGGTCACCTGTCACACGTCTTGCTTCGAAATTACAAAAACAGTTCGGTAAGCGTTCGTTTATTTTGTTAAACATTGAGTTCGCGCGTGAATTTAAAAATTGGTTATTTTCGTAAACTTTTTAGGATTAGTTATTTTTCTTGTAAATTTGATTTAATTTAATGAAAATTTCACTTTTGTTCCTTTTTAATATTTTGTTTTATTAATAAATTACATTCCTGGCGTACAATAGTTACATTTCGTTTGATTTTAAATACAGCAGGAAGCATATTAAGAAAATAAGGTGCAAAGAATAGCAAGTATTTTTGTCCGATATTTTTATTTGAACTGGTTTATCAAGTTCAATTCAATTGAGCATTTATCTAGTACAGAATCCACCTTTGACCCTGAAAAGTCTCATTTGCTGGTCGGGACAAAAAATAAGTGTCATAGAAAAAGGAAGCATTTCATGGCAATATAATATGTCATTTTTATTTCATAAATGTACATGTTACAATAAAATAAATTATTAACACCGAGTCATTTCAATGTAGCTCCTTAATAGAACTGCAATTGCAGCGAGATGGCACGGGTTCGTGATAGCCTCTACCTACGAACGAAGCCCGCGTCTACCGTAGAGTAATGTGGCTACCTCCATAAGAGATCTGATTTCATTCAGTGCAACTACTAGTATTCATACTGCGTATGTGTTATAAAAAGGAATTCTTCTAATAATTTATTATTAGTGAAGTAAATAAACTCGTGAATAGTAATTAAGTAATGAATAAAAAAAATTAATTTTTATGCAAACCTTTTTGCACATGTTCGCTGAAGGAAAACATTGAATTTAAAAAAATAAGCAGACCTTTGTCTGATATGATTATTTCAAAACCTAATACAGTATTTGCCAATAGTTTCAACCCTATAACGTAAGAACGAGAATATTGAACCGTAGCATTTATTTAAAAAATGAGTGGATTTGCGGGTGTGATGAAAAAAATTGTCGATGTACAATTTTCACGCCTGATTATAAAAAGTATAACATTTACCTCGTGATGCATAAATAGCTATCAATCAAATCGTCAGTCTTTAAAGAGATCTCTAATATAGCACAGAATGAATTACCACGTACTATAAAACTATTATAATTAACCTTTATTATACAGAAGTATCTAAATCATCAAACCACAGACGTATCTAATGCATTTCAGTTTGTTATCATTTTCCGTTACATTCTTGGTGGTAAGCCAATTCAAAAGGTTTAAAAAATATCAAAAGAAAAATTATTCTTTATCCAACTATGTTCATTGTTAAGTTCATCAAATTATCCTGATCATGAACAGTGCAACGTCAATAAATCGATCGGTTAGAATATTTTTTGCATACTTATCAAGAATTTGTTCTTTTTTTTCCTCGCAAATAACGAGAGCACTGAACAAAATTGCGCAGAGACAATGTCGATTATGATGGAATTACAGCATGAAATAATTCTAATTGCAATTCAAGTCCCGGAAATGCATAAAATAATGTATTGTTGTGACCAGCTTTGATCGGAAAGTAATATAAGAAAGCCAGGTACCAAAGGAAGCACAATCGGGGATGTTTTTTTTTAAAGTTTTACAGCCTTATGCATAGTCGTATACTAGTGGCCACTAACTTTTAGTAGCTACTAATTAGACATTTTTTAAGAGTAGGTATGTACCTATTCCAAGGCACATAATATTTTTTTAAAAATTGTTGATTTTATTTTTGCATTTCACATTATAATTAAAGAGCAAAATATTGAGCTTTAGGTATCTTTCGATGCGGAAGAAAAATATCTTTCGATTGGATCATTTAGTTTTATATCCAAATGAATAATTAAATTACCAAATAAATAATAGTAAACGTCAGAATTAGTATAATTTACTAAAATGACAGTACTAACTTTTTAATTTAAAAAAACCATGGATACCTACATATTATTAGTGGCTACTAACTAGTAGCCACTAAAGTACGACTATGCATAAGGCTGATAATAATTAAGGTTTTATAATAAACTGCAATTTTAAGATATTTAGTTTTAAGTTGGTAGTTCATCCAAATGCTTATAAATGATGCGTAGGCCGGAAGACACGCAAGAAGCAACGATATTTTAAAAAAAATAGGGATACCCAAAACAAATCAAGAGGAAAAACTAAAAAAAAAGGATAATAACAAAAATAATAAATAATAGACGACCAGTTATTATTTTGAGAGCGTATCAGACGGACGTGTTCAATTTCATTTTCCAAAAATAAAATATTGTGAGTTGAATTCATCAACAAGAGCTCGGGGTGTGAATCATTACCGATAATCAAGATAAATATTGATTATCTGATAGGGGCAGATATATTTTTAGACAGCTAGTGAGTAGAAGATTTCGCAAAGACGAAGTTCTCACAAGGCTGTTCGCACGGACTAAGGTTCCGTGTTTTCCTACGGGGAGAGATTTGGAGAAGCAATTGGGCTGGAACTGTCTCATGTAAGAGACATAGACATTGCAGATTACAATTTGGACCAGGCGATATTAAATAAAGAAGAAAAGTGAATGTGCGTCTGTTTTTGTGCAATACGCCCCCGGATTACCATCATAGATAAGGTTTGGATTAATTTTAGGATAGTTATAAGTTTGTTCATTTTATTAATTGCGTTCTGATTTTTATTTTTCATTCATGTGTTTATTATCCCTAATAAATCTGTTAGCTAAACCGATTGTGTTTCTTTTGAGTTGCTGCTATTAGCAAATTGTAAAGTGAGGCAACGACGATAAAGATACCCTGAGAATCGAATAAGGTAAGTGCTCAAGGTTTGTTGTTCCTCGTCACCAAAGCAAACAGAGGAGAACGAGGACGCAACAGTATACACTATTATACAGTTCTTTTCGATTCGAAAGAAATCTTTTTCGCTTGAATTTGAAGTTACGAACTTATCAAAAACAAAATCTGGCACCACCACTATACAACCCCACGAGCCGCCGCTGCTTAGATTTACAACTTTACTTCACAAATTAACCCCTTTCTACTTGAACAACTGTTTTTTATCATCGTGTAACATCGTGCTGCTAACTTTGATAGACGGAGAGGCGCGATAGTTGGGCGCGTGCATATCTGATGTACATATTGCGATGATACACGGAGATCAAGGAATGAATAGCAATTAACAAAATCGTTCATTAATAAGAACCACGAACGTGCATGAAACTTCACAGCCAAAAGAACGGTACATAAAATTAATTAAGATCGGGTATGAGAAATACATTTTAATAAAGAGATAAATACAAGGAATGCAAAAGTTCAAATATTAAATGTAAACAAAAACCAAATGAGATCCTTAATATTGTAAAATTGATTAGTTTGTAAGAAGTTTATAAAATTGTAATTGTTATAAAGTTTAAATTAGTTAGTAATTGTTAAAGTAACGTCGTGCACACAAAAAGGTAAACATTACATCGGTGGAAAAACTTGTTTAAATGTGAGGGACCGATACCTCGGGAAACGTAAGTGCCTACATTACGAGATTATGACAATCGGGTGCCGCAAACAATTTCTAACCTGAAACAAAAACAATAGGTATTGCTGAAATGACATAATATGAAATTTAGGACAAATAAGAATTAAAAATAGATACTTACAAATAGAGATTTTAATCAAGTGGTGATGTTTTTATGGTATCCAGGAAAAACGAAAAAAACAAAAGAGAGTTCTCCAAGAAGTTGGAAAGCGGGCAGGCGTGTTAATTTGGCCTCCGACTTAATTAATTATAAAATTTGCGAAAGTGCAAATTTAGAGAATCTAAAAAGTGCAAATTGATTAATCACGTTGTCAGACGTGCATATTGAGTGTAATAAGGTAAAAATTACTTACCAGTGTAAACAAATTGGCAAAAAAAAAGTGTAATTAGCACGTGGAAATTGTGAAATTATTGGAGATTGGATTTACAATCAAACATAAAATCGATAGCACGAGATCACCATAAAAATTGCTGGATCTAGAAGAGAGGTTATACGCTTGGATATGAACATAGGCCTGATTAATACCAACAGACTGGTAAGCGAAATAAAAAAAACTATTTTTCTTAAACGAAATACGTGGTGTAAACGCGGAGTGCGGCACTTACACGACGTTACATATTAGAGTTAAATTGTGGGGTAATTTTAATTACAAAACATTTATTTTCTATTCCTTTATTGATAATTTGTTTAATAAAATATATATATAAATAATTAATTCACAGGATAAGATTTAGGAGAAATTTTCCTACAGGACCTACTCTTAAGGTAAGAAGTTTTATGCAAATCGAACCAGGGTTAGCCGTGGCAAAGTTAATTTTATTTAATAGTACAATTTTCCGACAACGGAAATTCAGTTTATTTGTACAGGTAATAAGAATTGCTATTGACGAGGTGAGATCCGGCCTCCTCATAGTATATTTATTGTCGTCCATACGTGGGGCTTTTGCTCCTTATTAAAGGTAAAGCCAAAGGCCAGAAAATCTCTTGGTCCGAAGATGCCCATCGAGCCTTTTTAAATCTTAAAAATCTTTTAACGACGTCACCTATCTTATCTAGTCCAGACTTCACTCTTCCGTTTATCATCCAAACCGACGCTAGTGACTCCGGTCTCGGAGCCATCTTAGTCCAAGGGGAAGGTGATAACGAGAAAGTGATAGCTTATGTCAGCCGTACCCTAACCCGCAACGAGCTTAATTAAATTTAATGTAGTGGCCGACGCTCTTTCTAGAGCACCCGTGAATATTCACCTAATTTCCGTTGCACCAGATGACATCGACCCATGGTATCAGAAGGTCCTTGACAAAATTCAAGCAAACTCAAATCTTTATCCCAATTTTAAAATTGAGGACGGGTACATTTTTAAATTTGTTGCTAATAAGCACAACATTATCTCGAATCTTGTAGAATGAAAACTTCTAGTACCTAATAAGTCACGTCGTCGTGAAATTATGATGGACTGTCACGACAACCCGCTCAGTGAACATTTCGACATCTTCAAAACGTATAACAAAATTAGCGAACTCTATTATTGGCCTCGAATGAAATCCGACATCACTAAATATATTCTCCGATGTGATATTTGCACTGCCAGTAAGGCAACGAATCAGTTGAGACCAAGTTTTATGGGCAAGGAAAAAAAGGTCAAATATCCTTTCCAGATCATTTCGATTGATCTTATGGGACCTTTTCCTAGAACCAAGAAAGGTAACACCTCTCTGTTAGTCATCTCGGATTGGTTTACCAAATTTGTTCTTGTTCAACCCTTAAGACAGGCCACAGCGGCGTCTATAGTAAAGTTCGTGGAGGAGACTTTCCTACTCTTTGGCGTACCCCAAATAGTTACTACCGATAACGGCCCCGAATTCACCGGCAAACTGTTCACAGAACTTATGACGGAATACAAAGTGCAGAAGGTTTGGGCTACGGCGAACTATCATCCGCAAGCAAACTCCGTCGAACGAACGAACCGTGTCATCGGTACTTGTCTTCGTTCATTTGTGGAAGACGATCACAGATCGTGGGATATCCATATCCACAAAATAGCACATGCCATTAGGAATGCCGTGCATGAAGTGACCGGCTACACGCCCTCGCTACTAAATTTTGGTAGATCAGTGCCTAATAGTGGCGACTACTATGGGAAGTTGGACTTGGCTGAGCCAAGGGAATTTTCCGTGGAAAACCGCGAGCAGTTGATAACCGACATAAATATTCTTAGCGACTTACATCAAAGGGTAGTAGAAAAAGTTAAAGCTGCGTATAAGCGCAACGAAGCTCACTACGATCTCCGCAAAAGACCGTTATCGTTTAAGCGTGGGGACACTGTCTGGAAACGAAATTTCGTTTTATCTAGCGCACCAGACAGATTTTCAAAAAAACTAGCTCCTAAATTTATAAAATGTAAAGTTGCCGAGGTGACGGGCACTCTCACTTACCGTCTTAAGGACCAGAGCGGCAAAGATCTGGGAATTTTCCATATTAAGGATTTGAAAGCTAATCCGAATTAGTTTTCGTTTATTTTTAATAGTTACTGTGTACTGGATTATCGACCCGATTTTTGGTGTAGTCTGGGAAGTCATTGGTCTTAGGGCTTTGTGAATCTGCGAGATCTTCAAGTCAGATTCAAAAATTTTCGATTCACCCTAGATGACCATTTATTTTTTTGAAATTTTTTGTATAAAAGATCAGGAGTACCAGCTCCCATCTACCTTTTTCACGGTGCTATGTGTTTTTGCCTCAGAGAAAGATAGCAGCCTTTTTTTCTTTTTGTGGCATATCCGACGCCTATGGCTCCAGGAACCTTTCACGTTGCTTTCTGGTCGTGCAGTCGCACAGTCATGACTTCCTATAGGAGTTTTCCGGGAAGTAACCTTTATGGCCAATAAATTTTTGCCACAAAAATTTAGAACCTCTCTATAAGGACTGGAATATCCTTAGGTCCCCAGACGAGTTAATTTACACTCTTAGTATTTCTGAGACAGTACGCTGTGTTCTGTCACAAACTCGTCGCCAAATTTTGCTTATCCGATTTTAGGTGTTTTGGTATAAATATGTCGTTTATCCTAAATGAGCCGGGATAATGCTTTGAATCGAGATCCGTGATCAATGGCTATACCAGACTATTGCCCCTTAGGTAAAGAGTGGAATGTGGCGCACAAGGAAACTGTGTATCCTTGTAACACTGGATGTTAAGAATGCATTTAACTCCGCGAAGTGGTTCTATATCATCGAAGAGCTAAAGAAGAGGAAAATACCAACATACCTACTGAACGTCCTGAAGAGCGACTTAAGCGACAGAGCTATAATAATCGAGGAAGAAATGCTTGTGGAAGAAACACAAGTGACCTGCAAATAGAAATACCTGAGGGTGCAACGCTAATGGGATTTGCCGACGATCTATCCCTCCCTCGTTGTAGCCGCGAAGAATGATCATGTCCTGGCGGAGATAACAAACGAGGCCCTGCGAAGAATCAGAGAGTGGATATCGAGTAGGGGCCTGACACTTGTGCCCGAGAAGACCAAGGCGGTCTTATTGATAGGGAAACGGAAGTGTGGAGATATTGCGGTAGAGTTGGATGGTTGCCAGATTATGCCTGGCAAGACCACCAAAGTGCCAGGGGTTCTAATAGATAAACGCATATGCTTCGATGTGCACCTCATGGAAACAGCCAAATAAGCCTCCAAGCTGGCGGCGGCCTTCACAAGACTGATGCCAAACATCGAGGGGCCAACGTATACAAAACGAAGAGTCCTGGCGTCGGTGACAAACTCCATCATGTTGTATGGGGCACCAGTAGGGGCCGAGGCCATGAAGGTGGCGGCATATCGCCGGCATTACGAAAGAGTTCATAGGCAGATGAATATTAGAATTACGTCGGCATACCGCACAACATCCAACGTTGCGGTATCGATGGTGGCGGCGATGCCTCCAATAGACCTGATGGCTGCGGAGAGAGCGACAAACTATGAGAACAATGCTAAGACGCCCGCGCAGAAAAAAACTACCAGAGATGTCCTACTCGAAGAGTGGCAAGGGAGGTGGTCCAATGCAACCAAGGGGTACCTTGAGTTGAGTACCTCCACAGGTTCCGAATGGCAGAGTCATCCAAGTGCACGTACTGCGAGGAAGAGGTGGACGACGCTAACCACACAATCTTCAGGTGCTCAAGATGGGACGAGGTGAGGAGAACATATAACATCCAATATGTAACTCCGGAAACAATGGTAAACGAGATGTTGTCCAGCGAGGAGAGATGGGAGGAGATAAAGAGCGGGGTTACCGTATTGATGAGTACCAAGTATCATGAAGAGCTTGAGCGGCAAGGGACGCGATAACGGTGTTAAAGAAGAGAAAAGTCCCGAAAGGGCGGAAGAAGATTGGGTGATGCCAGCGGACAAAATACTTAGGTGAATCCCGCTGACATCCGGGAGGGGTTTTTAGTGGGCTGACCCCAGACTACCACCCAGCACGGGCTGGTTGTGTCTTTATTAAGATTTTCCCCCTTCCGACACGCATAAACAAAAAAAAAGACTATTGCCCCTATGTGTTTTTATTTTTTCCTTAGGTGTTTGTTGTATAATTTAATGACGTAATGGTTGGGACGCTAAGACTTATTATCAAGCCTTAAGTCCATAATATCTTCCTTTTCAGCTAGACATCAGAGCTCAGCTCGAAGAGCATTTTTAGTTTATTTTGGAGTTTTCTGTAACTTCTATCTCTGGGATTTTTAGTTTTCTTCCCCAGTAGGAATTTTACTACAAGCAAAAGTATATACGATGGTGTACTACAATGAAAGTCTGGCCAGGGACAGTTTTTTCATTTTGCTACTGCGTTCTATTTCTTACAATAGCTGAATGCAGCTATTGATTTGGCAGGGGGGGAATGTAACGATTTTCTGTTACTACTTCTAATTGAAACCATGGTTTTGTAATAATTTGAAAATTTTAATTTTAAGATTGTTTCTTTTTTCTCTTTAGCATTTGATCGTCTATGAATGTAGTGACGTACATTATCGATGACAAATCGATAACATTTTAGTTGTTGTTAAATGTAGATAACATTTACTTTACGGTTATGTTCAGCAAGACTATTTATTTTTATTTTTTTTTATATCTCAATGTTTTGGATCGACCAAATAGTTTAAGAGCTGTACGCACTCTTTAACGCATAATAGGTATGCGACTTTAATGCCACCAAAATAATTTTATTGAAAGTCGGTAATGTAGTTTTCCGGTGGGATTTATTTCCGATATAGGAACGAATTACAATTACGTCCAGGTCGATCGAAGCAGCCAAGTACGCTAAACACGCTAAAGATTTTGCTCCAGTTAAATTTAAGTTTTAACCAGTATTTTGCAAAGATTTATTATAAATCGAGTCTATGTGTTTCAAAAATCGATAACCGATTAGAAGCGCGAAGCCATTCCGCCATCTTGGAAATTTGCATAAAATTCGAGATTTTTACCTCGAACAGCAGCCAGGGGCTTATGGTATTGGACCATTTTATCCGCTTTTGTTACGATCAGTCAGCATCAATAACCAGAGACGAAAATTTAAAGTCAACTATAGTTCAAGATCAATTATTCAAAGAAACATATGTGCCAATTATCAGTCGAGAAATTTTCACATCATCCAACAAAACGAGTGGTATCAAAGAAACTTTATTAAGTATTAAATTATTCAATCATTTATGCTACCTTATTTTTGGTGTTTGAATTCGTATACGTGTGTCTTTTTACTTTTACTCGAGTGATTATTACTCGATTCGTGTGATTCTACGGACATTAGCACACGATATCACGAAGAGGGAAAATTAAATTAACGTTATACAATTCCCTGAAAATAGCTAAATTTTCTACCTCTAACTACAAAAGAAATTAAAATCTTTTACTTGTTACTCGGCTATTTTAATAATAATAATAAAAAGTTAATAATAATTGATTTATCACAATTAAATTAAAATGTTTAAAATTAATAATGAAAAGAAAATTAGATTTTTAAATTGAGAAAAAAAAAATTTTTAATTTTTGTGTCTTCCTGTCAGTAATGAATCGTCTGCCTTTTAGTTCGTGAAAGAACAAATTAATTATCGTTTAATTCCACCGCTAAGCTACCATTGTACTAAAGCTGATTGCTTTATTTTAATTGAACTTGTGAATGTATTACTTTAATTGATTATTTGTTATAATAGCTGCCACCAGGAATCGTAATTAGATGAATTGGCGAGTCCGATTCCTAACTCGTGAATACTGCTTAAAATACTTACTTTAACTTCTCATTAATTTGTTTAATTGATAGCGTGATGAGCCTTAGAGCAGAAACGTGGGAAAAATATTTAAGACAAACGATAGATTACTTATAGGAGATTTCAATAATTGAGACACCTTTAGCTTAATTAAAACAATTTATTTAAATAACAAAAAAAAACAGACAGAATTTAACAGCTATGCAAACTTAAAAGTTTTATGATATTACAATACTAGGGTTGTGACCCAAAATTATTTAGTTATGCTAATCCGGCCAGAGTAACGTTTGTAAAAGATTTTTAATAGTAATATTATTTGATACCTGAAGTTATAATCCTTGTTACTGCACATGAACGTAATCCTTCCTTTTTGCTATTTCACTTTGAATTATGCATAAACCGAAAATATAGATTTAATTTGGACTTATATTGAGTTCATTTATGATGCCGCCAACTTTTGGACAAAATGCTGTTTTATCGATCGGTACTAACAATTTATATGAATCTTTAACTTAGTGAATTCGCTTTACTCGCGTATATATAAAATAGCGTCTGATTGATTTACGCGTATGCGCTTGAAAAACCGGCAACTGACTTGACTTTTGCTTCCGGGGTCGTATTTATTGAATAAGATTTTCCCATGGAGAGGGTATAACAACGTACGAGGTTTATTAATTTCGGACCTCGAGTGGAGACTACATATCGTCGGCTTACTGCTAAAACAAGATAACTCCAAAATGATAGTTTTGAGTAAAACTGATTTTAAAGTTTGATTCACCATAAACAAGTTAACAATAGTTAAAAATGAACTTCTTAATACTCCTTTAATATTTGACTTACAGTTATCAGGTTTTGTCAAAATGTAGTTTGCTCTTATTTGAATGCAATCATGTATATAACTCATTTTGTCCAAAAATGGAGTTATCTTGTTTTGGCAGTAAGCCGACGATATATGGTCTCTTCGGGGTAGTTTCTATTACTCGCTTTCGTTCTAGAAATCCAGCGGGGTGCCAAAGATTCTAAAGAATGGAAAGCTTTGGCTCCATTCACAAAATAGAAACTGATATTTTTTTTTCCAAGAAGAAGTTGCATGTGCAGCAAGTGAATTATTTTATGACCCTTGTATAACTTTCAAAGTCTTTGTCGCTTTCTTTTAACTTTGCTGGAAACTCTCGTTACAAAGTTATTAATGTTTCTGCTCTTATTGTTACAAATATTAAAGGACGGATATTGTAAAAGTTTACAATATCACTCGAGAATTTCCAGCGCGTCTCAAACAAACTTTACCCTGGTTTAACAATTATTATAAACAAATTAATACAACTAACAAATTAATTTTTATATTCAATCGAGTCTATTCATTTATTTATTTTTCTCATTTCATTCCATTTAGTTTTTACACGTGTAATGATATTGGGGTTACCACATTTCTCCCCCCTGAGAGAAAGAACGAGGGGCTCCCTTAGTCCCGTGCCTTCCTTTCTTAGGGAAAAGGATCAGATTTTGTGACATCAACATGAATTGGCCTCGGCAGTACATAGCGAACTCCCGGTACTCCTTGTAACAGACGTGGCACCGGGTCGTCTCTGGCGAGCTTAGGCCCGCGTGGGTCTTAAAGCAGGTGTAGCAGCTCGAGGCGAAGACGTCGTCCAATGGTCTGTGGCATAATAGACACGAATCCATGTACTGGAACGGCTCCGTAATGAATTTGTGCCGGATGACAATGGGCACTGCAAATGAAATATTAGTAAATCGCATCGGCAGTTTTTTTAACTACAATTGCAAGTTGCTCTGTCGTCGGAAAACCCTTATGACTCCGTCTGGTACATTCGAGGTAAATCCCTGCAACAGTACCTACCCCGTAGTACCTGTTACAATCATCAATTCACAATAACAATGTTACACATGAAGCTAGTTCCTTACAATTAAGTTTTAATAGGTGGCCAAAGGGCCGTGATAAGGATCGATCATAGTGCATAAGGCAACAATTAATAATGATAACAGATCAAAACAATTGCATCGATCAAACAAACAAAAAATTAATAATAATAATAATAAACAAAACTTCGAAAATTTTAAAACAATAGGCAGGAAAGAAATTTCTTCCTTTAATCATACCTCTGGCGCCGTGAGTGGTCGTATTTGATAGTGTACCTTGCATTTTTTTGACTACTTGATCGTCTCTGATTTCGTTCTCCGTGGTTGGATATATTTCAGCTGTTCTCCTCGAACTTATTGTTGATAACTGACTGAGATCATTTGTTGCTCCGGCTTTTATGTCTTCGTCCAGGATTATTTTTTTCGTTTCACCACCAATCCAAAAAGGGATATTTAAATTTTTGGAAAATCCGAATTGGTTTGGGTATTTCCCACGCAATGTGGTCTATTGTCACCCGTAAGGCGATAACCGTCGGCTTATTAGTAAAATTTTTATTTTATTGGACCGTCCGCTTTAAGTCCCCATTGTATTTATTAAGGGTAACTTTCCTTTGGCGGCGGTTAAGTGCCAATCTTTTTTTTTTCAGGGCCTGATTAAGGGCGGCCTACGGATCTTGAATGTGAGTTAGATCGGTCTAAAAAAACTTTTTCTCGATTCCTCGAGTGGAGCCGGGTCCTCTTGTTCTCTTTTACATGCGTTCCTCTCGTTCTGCTTGTACATTAGGTTTACCATCGTAAGTGAGGTCTTAATAATCGGAATCGCGTGATCACCAGATACGTATATAAAAAAGGAATTTCCTTGCCTACAATAGCACTTTAGCCTACTCCTTAACCTAAATTAGCGGTACAATTAATTTAACGATTCAGTGGCGTTCAAAAGTTATTGTGAACGGCTATAATGGAATTAAAATAAACCGAGAATAAATTTCGGATGATAAAAGTATAATATTTGGTTAAATAGAACCTCAAAAATTTAATATTACTCCTGAAGTTGTCGTTTTCCAGTGTGTAATTAATTTTCAATAATCCCAAAAAATAACAGTTGACATCAGCAAGAATAAATCGTTGGTTTGACAATTTAACCTTGTCATTCGATTTATAAAACTACAGTTTTAAAACAAACAGCCCTTTGCGAAAAATGTGTTCTTGATTAATAACACATGTGTTCTAAAATTAATAAACGAATTTACTTAAGGAAGTTATTTTAACAAGTTACTTACGGAAATAATTGAAATGATGTTTTATGATAATCCGCAGTAGCGCAAAACATCCATCCACCAATTTAAATGATGAAATCAATCAATTAATAGTCTAATTAATAAAAATTAGTCGGAACAAAAATTCGACTCAACTACTCGATCAAATCAAAAAGGTAAGATGGCTGCTTCGCCGAGCGATTACGGAAAATTGAACGAAACCGGTCGATTTCAGAATCTTATATACACGGTGTTGGAAATAATGATTTTATAATTCGTAACGAGTGTAAAAATTCGTTACATTGCCCTCTCCCAACTTCATTTCATGCCGTGAACATGATAGTCGCTGCCCAATTCTATGCACTCAGTTGTACTATGCTAACTAAGACGTTGAAGACGCTCTTCTACAATATTGGAAATAACTAAAAATTGAATCCTTCAAACGATTCATAAAGTAACCAAAGAAAAAATAACAAAATGGGGTTATCTAAACAGTAATCGAAACGTTGCTATACAAATCTGCATAAAGCGTTAACCCGTTTGACAGAGCGCGTAGCGCTTCAAGAAGTCAACAAAAATAAATGTTGAGACCATCCCTGGCTATCGACATGCACTGGAATTCTCAAATGGTTTGGTACAGCACCACATAGGATCTGTATCCACAAAAAAACAAAATATGTAACGGTGGTCTAAAACCAACCGTACAAACAAATGGACCTCATGGGACCCATTGCACGGCTCGAAAGTGAAAAAAAACATTCACCCAGCAGTAAGGTTTGTTTCAGACAAAGGCACTCAAAGTCCTTTGGGAAAAGAAACGTTTAACTGAACTAAAATAAAAAATTTCCAAACTAATTGGCATTTGGTCAACATTTGACCAACAAAGGGCTTCCAATATTGCATCATCACGACTTCAAAAAGAGTGTGAGAAAAAATCTCAGATGGTACGACTATGAACTTGAGATGTTAATGTTCACAGCCGTTAAAATTAAAAACCAGGATAAAAAATAAACCCCTGAACCCCCCCCTTGGAATTATTTAGGAACCCAATGTGACTTAAGAAAGGAAGGTAGATAGGAATAGGTAATGAGGTAATTGGATTATTGGGTTATGGGAAAGGATAAACGTTCCAAGTGGCCAAGGCGTCCACAACTCAATGATACACGCGATGACTCGTCCTCGCGTATGGATCATAAAAACGCGTCGTGGACCGCCAGTCAACAAACCCATATCAAAGAATGGCGAAGGCCATGGACACTGGACTATTTTTGAGGATGGGAAGATAAAGGTACCCGTGGAATGACAGTATGTCATTGAAGACCGTAAAGAACTCACGCGAGTCGCCTTCAAACTCACGATCATTGTTGGGGACATTGAATTTAACTTCGTTTCGACGAAAATACGGCCAACGACCTTTCCAATCTCACACAGGGAGAGACCAATCGACCGCCTGCCAACTAAAGGTTGACCGACCCCACTGCGCACAGTGTAAAGAACGCTTTCCCGTAGCAAAACGAACAGGTGCAGTCAAACCCCGCAGACAGAAAACCGAAAAGCCCCCCTGCTTCCTGCATAAGAAAAGAAATCCGCCAGCCCCCATAATCGCCAATACGGAACAAAAGAAAGTGGGTCGGGACTTATTGACCCCAAGGATAGGATAAGTCAGATGGTATGACTTATGGACAAAAAAAGGTTTCGCTCACCCTCCACGACATCTCTCAACCTGATCCTCAGGTTCCACTAAATCGGAAACCGAAGGATGGGGTTTTAAATCTTTAACGTGAAATACTCCAACTTCTTTACCGCGTTCGTTCACGAGACGATAGGTTAATGGACCAGTTACTTCCTTAACACGACTTCTCAAATATTTAGGAGCCAGTTTACTACTAAAATGTTTACTAGCATTCGACAATGCAAAATTTCGACGCCAGACTACGTCTCCTTTCTTAAACTGAATACTACGCTTCCTAAAATTATAATGAGTAGAATTGCGTTGGTAAGCGTCGTGTAATCGCTTCTTTACATCTACAAAAAGTTTATCTAACCGGTTCATTTCCCCAGCCACCCGTTCACGATTCTCTAAAGTTAATTCCTCTTCCCTCAAATCCATTATACGACCATAATAATCTCCCTTAGCGGGTACGGTACGCCCGAGATTAAGAAAAGACGGAGTAAACCCTGTCACCTCGTGAGTGGCAGATCGGATCGCATGAGCAATTTTATGTATTTCTACATCCCAAGTCTTATGATCTTCCTTAACGTATGATCGCATAGCGGTACCGACGACTCGATTAACTCGCTCAACAAAATTAACTTGGGGATGGTATAATGCATTATAAAATAAATGGTTGACGTTATAATCACTCATGAGTTTCCGAAATTCGTTACTGGTAAATTGTGGACCATTATCGACATGACAAATCTGCGGAGTGCCAAAAAGGAGAAAAACATTATTTTCGAGAAAATCGCAAATGGCTTTGGTAGTAGCTCTACGTAGCGGTTGTACTAAAACAAATTTAGTGAACCAGTCGCAAACCACTAGCAACATGGTGTTACCTTTCGCAGATCTGGGAAACGGTCCCATTAAGTCAACTGAAATACATTGGAAAGGGAAACGCACTTTCTTTTCTCGACCCATTAAACCAAACCGTCCGCCTTGGCAAGCTTTGGATGACAAACAAACCGGGCACCGCCGCACATACCTCGCCACGTCCGTACGCATCCTGGGCCAATAGTACAACTCTATGATTTTATTAAAAGTTTTAAGCGTCCCCAAATGAGCAGAAGTCGGATCATCATGACATTCTTTGAAAATGTCAATCCGACGCGACTTAGGAACTAACTGCTTCCATTCTACTAAATTAGAAACAACATTATGGAAGTTTGGTATGAGTTTGTACAAACGCCCTGATTCTATCCTCCAATCGGGATAATCAGCAGGTGCTTTAGTGACTCGAGTCAACATGCGACGATACCACGGATCGAGGTCATTCTCGGACAATTCCAAAGACGAGACTTCTAAGGGTGCGCGAGACAACGCGTCAGGTACGACGTTCAGATTTCCCTTCCGATGCTGGATTTTAAAAGAATACTGTGATAGGCGAACACTCCAGCGGGCTAATCTATTTACTGGATCTTTCATAGAAAGCAACCACAAAAGACTATAGTGATCTGTGATCACTGTAAATTCGGTACCTTCAACATAAGGCCTGAATTTCTCTATACCAAAAATAACCGCTAGGCATTCACGTTCAGTGACCGAATAGTTACGTTCCGCTTTATTCAACGTCCTTGATGCATATGCGATAGCGCGCTCCTCTTCACCTTCTCCCTGGCTTAAAATACAGCCCAGGCCATAATTTGACGCGTCGCACTGTATGAAAAAACGTTTACTGAAGTCAGGACTTGCTAAAATAGGGGCAGAAACTAACTGTTTCTTCAAATTTTCGAAAGACTCAGTGGCGTTTTGATTCCATACGACAGTCTGACGTTTACCACGACCCTTGATTAACTCGGTAATAGGCGCAGACAAGGATGAAAAATTCGGTATAAATCGTCTATACCAGCCGATCATTCCCAGAAATCGCTTTATACCAGTAGTATTCGTAGGTTTAGGAAAGTCAGTTATGGCTTGAGTTTTTGCTGGATCAGTGTGTAGTCCGTTCTTATCAATGACATGTCCAAGATAAGTCAAACTGGACCTGCAGAACTCACACTTATCCAAATTGATAGTTAAATTAGCATCCAGTAACCTGTCGTAGACCTGTTCGAGTAATTCTATATGCTCTTTGAAAGTAAAAGAAACGACAATAATGTCATCCAAATAAACAAATATTTTTTCGCCCAGAAGGGGTCCAAAAATTGTATCCATCAATCGTTGTTGAGTAATGGGAGCATTTGAAATACCGAACGGGGTTACTACGTAATGAAAAAGACCACGACCAGGCACGGTAAATGCGGTTTTTTCATATGATTCGGGAGACAGAGGGATTTGCCAAAATGCCTTTTTAAGATCGATCGAAGTTAGATACCTCGCATCTTGCAAACGAGTCAAAATGTCATCTAAACGTGGTAATGGGTAGGCATCTTTCCTCGTCAATTGATTAAGTTTGCGACCGTCAAAACATAAACGATAAGAATTGTCCTTTTTCTTAACCAAAAGCATAGGAGATGACCAACCGGAGTAACTAGGTCGTACTATATCTAATTCTAACATTCGATCGAGCTCTTTATGAGCAATAACACGCATAGCGGGTGATAAAGGGTAGTAACGTTGTTTCAGCGGAGCAGCGTCTCCAGTGTCGATATGGTGGAATATCTTGTGGGTTCTTGTTAAACCATCGTGGGAAAGAGTTTTAAATTTATCTTTTATGGCGGCAAGAGCAACTCGTTGTTCAATACTGAGATCATCAGCGGCTCTGATAGACTCAATTGATTTAACCTCGTTAACAAAAAATTGATCGCGGGAAAAATCTGCCTTGACTCCAAACAATTTGCAAAAGTCAATTCCTAAAGTCAAACTAGTGCGTATACTATTGCATACCAAAACGTTAAGGGAACGAGTAACATCACAAATTGAAATAGGCAACTCGACCGAGCCTAAAATTTGTTGCGAAGTACCGTCAGCCGACCGTACAAATACGTTTTGATCACGTTTTAAATCAAGGTCTAGCAAGTCAATCAGGTAGTGTCCATCCGTACCGAGTATGGATACACTAGCACCGGAATCTAAAAGTGCAGTTAATTGCTCTTTACCAATAAAAAGATTAATATGGGGTCGTTGATCAGTCGTGGGATGAGCGAATAAAGCAGAGGAATTGGCGGTTGATCCGCAAAAAGCGCTAACGTGCACCAACCAATTACTCCAACCCAACCTGTCTGCTCTAATACTTAAGGCTAGCGGCGAGCAGTGTTTCCGCTTGGCCCACCTGCGTTTTTTGAGTGGTTACCACTACAATTTAGTGAAGTAACTCCTTTGCGTCCGCAAAGATAACAAAACGTAGTAGTAGGTTTGGAACAAAATCTGTAAGAATGGCCGCGTGTCGAACAATTCCAACAAGTGAGAGGTCTACGAGGATTCACTGAAGGTGACTCCTTAGGAGCGGTAGGGGTAACAACAGAAGTCAAAGCTGCGGTGGAGACTTCTTTTGAAAGAGTCTTTTTTGCTAAAAGTTCAGCTCGTTGAGCTACTCGAATAAATTCGCTTTTCTCTGTAATAGAAGCCGTACCCATCACTAATGAAACCGATGGAAGCATATTTTCCCTAATTGTCCATAGTTGATCGCTTTCAGCAGGTATAGGTGTAACTCTAGCAAACTTTGCAAACATTGATTCGATTTAACTGCTAACAGATTCATTCGAATTTTGCTTACATTTATTGATTTCTGCTAAATAAACCCTACTGAAATCGACAGCCAAGAATCTTATTTTCAGTGCCTCTACTAATTGTTCCCAAGTGTTAATATTAGAATCTAGCGTACGGTACCAAACTAAAGCTTCTCCAGAGAAAAATTCAACAGCTTTGTTGAAAAGCTCTTGAGAATTGACTCCTCGAGTTTTTGAAAGTTCATTGGTTCTTTCAATAAAATTAAAAACTTCTTGAAAACCACCACTGCCGTCAAATGAAAGATTCCACTTGTGGATTGCTACACGGTCATTATTTTTAAAAGGTAAAATATTTTTTAAAACCTCAGCCAATTCAACTGCTGGCAACAATGAAGATCTCTTAAAAGAAGAATAACCCGGAGATTCCTCATTAGTTGCTGTTCCAGACGGATTGCTAACTTTGGGTTGCCTTAAAATTTCCTCGTCATCATCACTTTCGTTCTCATTCAGATGAAGTAAATGTTCTACTTTTGAACGCAATAGTTTAGATAGTTCTAACAAATTTCCCCTTTCAGTGTCTTTAAACCCAGCTCCCTCCATAATGTCTAAGCGATTACAATAATGTGCAAGACGATTAGTGATATTGTCTAGAGTTTGTGCATCAAACTTCTGTTCAAGATTATTGATTTCAATTGAAATTTCGTCTAAAGCATTTTTGCAAACTAATAAATCGGCTTGAACATCAGGTGGAGTGTACTTATGTATAGCAAGACGAGAATTGAAAGCTTCATCGAGCAAAAGCTTTCTTAGCTGTGCTCGACGTGTTGCCTTATGAGCAGGGATAGTATTAATATCTTCAGTTCTTATAGTTAACTCAACGAGTACTTCCTCGTTATTGAGTGATGTAAGGTACTTTTTAACATTCGACATGATAACGAGTGATAATAACTTCTCTTAGCAATATTGATTGAAAATAAAAATAAAAAACGCAGTAAAATATTTCGCTAGGGCTGTTAAAATTGTCAATAAAATTATCAACACTATAGTGATAATTATAAAAATTACACACAACAGCAATCAACTTCAGGTCGCTTGTCAACAAGACAAAAACAAAATCGTCAAAGGTGTTCCGTCGCTTAATCAAGAGACAATCTACCAAGTGTTGCACAGATTTCAACCATATAATAATTAAGTTATTTGACATCAAAATGAACAAAAAATTTGCCTCACACAGCGGGCGCCAATGTAACTTTTTCCACCCTTGTAAGTTCCGAAGACTAATGAGATCTTTGGTATTACAA
The DNA here is from genome assembly GCA_932274525.1 of Podabrus alpinus. NCBI lineage: Eukaryota > Metazoa > Arthropoda > Insecta > Coleoptera > Cantharidae > Podabrus > Podabrus alpinus. Next base: position 35,278,946 of record OW026452.1, read on the forward strand.
GGTGTCAAAATAACATCTGCCAAAAAAATGACAGTAAAATTTGCTGTCGGCAGTAACCCTGATGGACGTTTAAACCAACTCGTATTTAGCGGGAGCTAGAGTCATGGGTTGTAAGTTCAAATGATGTTATAAGAAATAAAGAATGCAAAAAAATAATGGTAAACAAATTATATTCGTTGAAATTACTGTACAACAGCTGTGGCAGTATCATGCAACCACAATTCATATAAAATCAGCGAGCTGATACGTAAATAATAATAAAATGGTGTAGTTAAATGTACAGAAACAAATCTATAAGTCTTACAAAATTGTAACTCACCCCAAAGGTACCTTGGTAGAATTAAACAAATACAAAATACTCGCTTGTGACAATGAAGCGGACTCCAAATTTGACTTCTGTAGCACCAGAGATGAATTGAATACGTCTTGTTATCGGCTGCACTGATAATACTGAAGCAGCTGCAATTGATTAGGTCGGGAACACCATAAAATTCGTTGGTTAAATAGAACCTCAAAAATTTAATATTACTCCTGAAGTTGTCGTTTTCCAGTGTGTAATTAATTTTCAATAATCCCAAAAAATAACAGTTGACATCAGCAAGAATAAATCGTTGGTTTGACAATTTAACCTTGTCATTCGATTTATAAAACTACAGTTTTAAAACAAACAGCCCTTTGCGAAAAATGTGTTCTTGATTAATAACACATGTGTTCTAAAATTAATAAACGAATTTACTTAAGGAAGTTATTTTAACAAGTTACTTACGGAAATAATTGAAATGATGTTTTATGATAATCCGCAGTAGCGCAAAACATCCATCCACCAATTTAAATGATGAAATCAATCAATTAATAGTCTAATTAATAAAAATTAGTCGGAACAAAAATTCGACTCAACTACTCGATCAAATCAAAAAGGTAAGATGGCTGCTTCGCCGAGCGATTACGGAAAATTGAACGAAACCGGTCGATTTCAGAATCTTATATACACGGTGTTGGAAATAATGATTTTATAATTCGTAACGAGTGTAAAAATTCGTTACAGAGTCTCGTTCCGTCCACGAAATAGGGACGATGTATTTTTGAAAAGTGGGGTTTCGTCCACCAAAGAGTAAGGACGTAATAAATAGAGTCGAGTGCCGTCCACGAGAATAGAAGGACGTATTTGAAAAGTTTTGGTTTGGTCTATAAAAGAGTCGAGTGCCGTCCACGAGAATAGAAGGACGTATTTGAAAAGTTTCTGGTTTCGTCCATCAAAGAGTGAGGTTTTCGTCCAAGTTGGGACGTGGATACGTATTTGAAAATTGGAAAAACGTAATTTTGATAAAAATTGGAATTTGGGGACGACATACAATTAAATGAAGAATTTGGAAATTATTCAAGTTAATGAATTTTGGTAGAGAAAATCAAAGAAGAAAATTGTTGAAATCGTTAAAATTGGAACCACTGAAAATTAGATTTTTTGGGAATAATGGATGGTTATGATTTCTGGAAAGATCAAAAATAAAAAGATTTATTTCAATTCAACTTACCTGAACGTTCACCGATTCAGTGGGCAATATTCGATCGATCGATAACACTCCTGGGAAGATTCGTATCGTGGTAGCTGATTTTATTTCAACGTATCACTGGTCACCTGTCACACGTCTTGCTTCGAAATTACAAAAACAGTTCGGTAAGCGTTCGTTTATTTTGTTAAACATTGAGTTCGCGCGTGAATTTAAAAATTGGTTATTTTCGTAAACTTTTTAGGATTAGTTATTTTTCTTGTAAATTTGATTTAATTTAATGAAAATTTCACTTTTGTTCCTTTTTAATATTTTGTTTTATTAATAAATTACATTCCTGGCGTACAATAGTTACATTTCGTTTGATTTTAAATACAGCAGGAAGCATATTAAGAAAATAAGGTGCAAAGAATAGCAAGTATTTTTGTCCGATATTTTTATTTGAACTGGTTTATCAAGTTCAATTCAATTGAGCATTTATCTAGTACAGAATCCACCTTTGACCCTGAAAAGTCTCATTTGCTGGTCGGGACAAAAAATAAGTGTCATAGAAAAAGGAAGCATTTCATGGCAATATAATATGTCATTTTTATTTCATAAATGTACATGTTACAATAAAATAAATTATTAACACCGAGTCATTTCAATGTAGCTCCTTAATAGAACTGCAATTGCAGCGAGATGGCACGGGTTCGTGATAGCCTCTACCTACGAACGAAGCCCGCGTCTACCGTAGAGTAATGTGGCTACCTCCATAAGAGATCTGATTTCATTCAGTGCAACTACTAGTATTCATACTGCGTATGTGTTATAAAAAGGAATTCTTCTAATAATTTATTATTAGTGAAGTAAATAAACTCGTGAATAGTAATTAAGTAATGAATAAAAAAAATTAATTTTTATGCAAACCTTTTTGCACATGTTCGCTGAAGGAAAACATTGAATTTAAAAAAATAAGCAGACCTTTGTCTGATATGATTATTTCAAAACCTAATACAGTATTTGCCAATAGTTTCAACCCTATAACGTAAGAACGAGAATATTGAACCGTAGCATTTATTTAAAAAATGAGTGGATTTGCGGGTGTGATGAAAAAAATTGTCGATGTACAATTTTCACGCCTGATTATAAAAAGTATAACATTTACCTCGTGATGCATAAATAGCTATCAATCAAATCGTCAGTCTTTAAAGAGATCTCTAATATAGCACAGAATGAATTACCACGTACTATAAAACTATTATAATTAACCTTTATTATACAGAAGTATCTAAATCATCAAACCACAGACGTATCTAATGCATTTCAGTTTGTTATCATTTTCCGTTACATTCTTGGTGGTAAGCCAATTCAAAAGGTTTAAAAAATATCAAAAGAAAAATTATTCTTTATCCAACTATGTTCATTGTTAAGTTCATCAAATTATCCTGATCATGAACAGTGCAACGTCAATAAATCGATCGGTTAGAATATTTTTTGCATACTTATCAAGAATTTGTTCTTTTTTTTCCTCGCAAATAACGAGAGCACTGAACAAAATTGCGCAGAGACAATGTCGATTATGATGGAATTACAGCATGAAATAATTCTAATTGCAATTCAAGTCCCGGAAATGCATAAAATAATGTATTGTTGTGACCAGCTTTGATCGGAAAGTAATATAAGAAAGCCAGGTACCAAAGGAAGCACAATCGGGGATGTTTTTTTTTAAAGTTTTACAGCCTTATGCATAGTCGTATACTAGTGGCCACTAACTTTTAGTAGCTACTAATTAGACATTTTTTAAGAGTAGGTATGTACCTATTCCAAGGCACATAATATTTTTTTAAAAATTGTTGATTTTATTTTTGCATTTCACATTATAATTAAAGAGCAAAATATTGAGCTTTAGGTATCTTTCGATGCGGAAGAAAAATATCTTTCGATTGGATCATTTAGTTTTATATCCAAATGAATAATTAAATTACCAAATAAATAATAGTAAACGTCAGAATTAGTATAATTTACTAAAATGACAGTACTAACTTTTTAATTTAAAAAAACCATGGATACCTACATATTATTAGTGGCTACTAACTAGTAGCCACTAAAGTACGACTATGCATAAGGCTGATAATAATTAAGGTTTTATAATAAACTGCAATTTTAAGATATTTAGTTTTAAGTTGGTAGTTCATCCAAATGCTTATAAATGATGCGTAGGCCGGAAGACACGCAAGAAGCAACGATATTTTAAAAAAAATAGGGATACCCAAAACAAATCAAGAGGAAAAACTAAAAAAAAAGGATAATAACAAAAATAATAAATAATAGACGACCAGTTATTATTTTGAGAGCGTATCAGACGGACGTGTTCAATTTCATTTTCCAAAAATAAAATATTGTGAGTTGAATTCATCAACAAGAGCTCGGGGTGTGAATCATTACCGATAATCAAGATAAATATTGATTATCTGATAGGGGCAGATATATTTTTAGACAGCTAGTGAGTAGAAGATTTCGCAAAGACGAAGTTCTCACAAGGCTGTTCGCACGGACTAAGGTTCCGTGTTTTCCTACGGGGAGAGATTTGGAGAAGCAATTGGGCTGGAACTGTCTCATGTAAGAGACATAGACATTGCAGATTACAATTTGGACCAGGCGATATTAAATAAAGAAGAAAAGTGAATGTGCGTCTGTTTTTGTGCAATACGCCCCCGGATTACCATCATAGATAAGGTTTGGATTAATTTTAGGATAGTTATAAGTTTGTTCATTTTATTAATTGCGTTCTGATTTTTATTTTTCATTCATGTGTTTATTATCCCTAATAAATCTGTTAGCTAAACCGATTGTGTTTCTTTTGAGTTGCTGCTATTAGCAAATTGTAAAGTGAGGCAACGACGATAAAGATACCCTGAGAATCGAATAAGGTAAGTGCTCAAGGTTTGTTGTTCCTCGTCACCAAAGCAAACAGAGGAGAACGAGGACGCAACAGTATACACTATTATACAGTTCTTTTCGATTCGAAAGAAATCTTTTTCGCTTGAATTTGAAGTTACGAACTTATCAAAAACAAAATCTGGCACCACCACTATACAACCCCACGAGCCGCCGCTGCTTAGATTTACAACTTTACTTCACAAATTAACCCCTTTCTACTTGAACAACTGTTTTTTATCATCGTGTAACATCGTGCTGCTAACTTTGATAGACGGAGAGGCGCGATAGTTGGGCGCGTGCATATCTGATGTACATATTGCGATGATACACGGAGATCAAGGAATGAATAGCAATTAACAAAATCGTTCATTAATAAGAACCACGAACGTGCATGAAACTTCACAGCCAAAAGAACGGTACATAAAATTAATTAAGATCGGGTATGAGAAATACATTTTAATAAAGAGATAAATACAAGGAATGCAAAAGTTCAAATATTAAATGTAAACAAAAACCAAATGAGATCCTTAATATTGTAAAATTGATTAGTTTGTAAGAAGTTTATAAAATTGTAATTGTTATAAAGTTTAAATTAGTTAGTAATTGTTAAAGTAACGTCGTGCACACAAAAAGGTAAACATTACATCGGTGGAAAAACTTGTTTAAATGTGAGGGACCGATACCTCGGGAAACGTAAGTGCCTACATTACGAGATTATGACAATCGGGTGCCGCAAACAATTTCTAACCTGAAACAAAAACAATAGGTATTGCTGAAATGACATAATATGAAATTTAGGACAAATAAGAATTAAAAATAGATACTTACAAATAGAGATTTTAATCAAGTGGTGATGTTTTTATGGTATCCAGGAAAAACGAAAAAAACAAAAGAGAGTTCTCCAAGAAGTTGGAAAGCGGGCAGGCGTGTTAATTTGGCCTCCGACTTAATTAATTATAAAATTTGCGAAAGTGCAAATTTAGAGAATCTAAAAAGTGCAAATTGATTAATCACGTTGTCAGACGTGCATATTGAGTGTAATAAGGTAAAAATTACTTACCAGTGTAAACAAATTGGCAAAAAAAAAGTGTAATTAGCACGTGGAAATTGTGAAATTATTGGAGATTGGATTTACAATCAAACATAAAATCGATAGCACGAGATCACCATAAAAATTGCTGGATCTAGAAGAGAGGTTATACGCTTGGATATGAACATAGGCCTGATTAATACCAACAGACTGGTAAGCGAAATAAAAAAAACTATTTTTCTTAAACGAAATACGTGGTGTAAACGCGGAGTGCGGCACTTACACGACGTTACATATTAGAGTTAAATTGTGGGGTAATTTTAATTACAAAACATTTATTTTCTATTCCTTTATTGATAATTTGTTTAATAAAATATATATATAAATAATTAATTCACAGGATAAGATTTAGGAGAAATTTTCCTACAGGACCTACTCTTAAGGTAAGAAGTTTTATGCAAATCGAACCAGGGTTAGCCGTGGCAAAGTTAATTTTATTTAATAGTACAATTTTCCGACAACGGAAATTCAGTTTATTTGTACAGGTAATAAGAATTGCTATTGACGAGGTGAGATCCGGCCTCCTCATAGTATATTTATTGTCGTCCATACGTGGGGCTTTTGCTCCTTATTAAAGGTAAAGCCAAAGGCCAGAAAATCTCTTGGTCCGAAGATGCCCATCGAGCCTTTTTAAATCTTAAAAATCTTTTAACGACGTCACCTATCTTATCTAGTCCAGACTTCACTCTTCCGTTTATCATCCAAACCGACGCTAGTGACTCCGGTCTCGGAGCCATCTTAGTCCAAGGGGAAGGTGATAACGAGAAAGTGATAGCTTATGTCAGCCGTACCCTAACCCGCAACGAGCTTAATTAAATTTAATGTAGTGGCCGACGCTCTTTCTAGAGCACCCGTGAATATTCACCTAATTTCCGTTGCACCAGATGACATCGACCCATGGTATCAGAAGGTCCTTGACAAAATTCAAGCAAACTCAAATCTTTATCCCAATTTTAAAATTGAGGACGGGTACATTTTTAAATTTGTTGCTAATAAGCACAACATTATCTCGAATCTTGTAGAATGAAAACTTCTAGTACCTAATAAGTCACGTCGTCGTGAAATTATGATGGACTGTCACGACAACCCGCTCAGTGAACATTTCGACATCTTCAAAACGTATAACAAAATTAGCGAACTCTATTATTGGCCTCGAATGAAATCCGACATCACTAAATATATTCTCCGATGTGATATTTGCACTGCCAGTAAGGCAACGAATCAGTTGAGACCAAGTTTTATGGGCAAGGAAAAAAAGGTCAAATATCCTTTCCAGATCATTTCGATTGATCTTATGGGACCTTTTCCTAGAACCAAGAAAGGTAACACCTCTCTGTTAGTCATCTCGGATTGGTTTACCAAATTTGTTCTTGTTCAACCCTTAAGACAGGCCACAGCGGCGTCTATAGTAAAGTTCGTGGAGGAGACTTTCCTACTCTTTGGCGTACCCCAAATAGTTACTACCGATAACGGCCCCGAATTCACCGGCAAACTGTTCACAGAACTTATGACGGAATACAAAGTGCAGAAGGTTTGGGCTACGGCGAACTATCATCCGCAAGCAAACTCCGTCGAACGAACGAACCGTGTCATCGGTACTTGTCTTCGTTCATTTGTGGAAGACGATCACAGATCGTGGGATATCCATATCCACAAAATAGCACATGCCATTAGGAATGCCGTGCATGAAGTGACCGGCTACACGCCCTCGCTACTAAATTTTGGTAGATCAGTGCCTAATAGTGGCGACTACTATGGGAAGTTGGACTTGGCTGAGCCAAGGGAATTTTCCGTGGAAAACCGCGAGCAGTTGATAACCGACATAAATATTCTTAGCGACTTACATCAAAGGGTAGTAGAAAAAGTTAAAGCTGCGTATAAGCGCAACGAAGCTCACTACGATCTCCGCAAAAGACCGTTATCGTTTAAGCGTGGGGACACTGTCTGGAAACGAAATTTCGTTTTATCTAGCGCACCAGACAGATTTTCAAAAAAACTAGCTCCTAAATTTATAAAATGTAAAGTTGCCGAGGTGACGGGCACTCTCACTTACCGTCTTAAGGACCAGAGCGGCAAAGATCTGGGAATTTTCCATATTAAGGATTTGAAAGCTAATCCGAATTAGTTTTCGTTTATTTTTAATAGTTACTGTGTACTGGATTATCGACCCGATTTTTGGTGTAGTCTGGGAAGTCATTGGTCTTAGGGCTTTGTGAATCTGCGAGATCTTCAAGTCAGATTCAAAAATTTTCGATTCACCCTAGATGACCATTTATTTTTTTGAAATTTTTTGTATAAAAGATCAGGAGTACCAGCTCCCATCTACCTTTTTCACGGTGCTATGTGTTTTTGCCTCAGAGAAAGATAGCAGCCTTTTTTTCTTTTTGTGGCATATCCGACGCCTATGGCTCCAGGAACCTTTCACGTTGCTTTCTGGTCGTGCAGTCGCACAGTCATGACTTCCTATAGGAGTTTTCCGGGAAGTAACCTTTATGGCCAATTAATTTTTGCCACAAAAATTTAGAACCTCTCTATAAGGACTGGAATATCCTTAGGTCCCCAGACGAGTTAATTTACACTCTTAGTATTTCTGAGACAGTACGCTGTGTTCTGTCACAAACTCGTCGCCAAATTTTGCTTATCCGATTTTAGGTGTTTTGGTATAAATATGTCGTTTATCCTAAATGAGCCGGGATAATGCTTTGAATCGAGATCCGTGATCAATGGCTATACCAGACTATTGCCCCTTAGGTAAAGAGTGGAATGTGGCGCACAAGGAAACTGTGTATCCTTGTAACACTGGATGTTAAGAATGCATTTAACTCCGCGAAGTGGTTCTATATCATCGAAGAGCTAAAGAAGAGGAAAATACCAACATACCTACTGAACGTCCTGAAGAGTGACTTAAGCGACAGAGCTATAATAATCGAGGAAGAAATGCTTGTGGAAGAAACACAAGTGACCTGCAAATAGAAATACCTGAGGGTGCAACGCTAATGGGATTTGCCGACGATCTATCCCTCCCTCGTTGTAGCCGCGAAGAATGATCATGTCCTGGCGGAGATAACAAACGAGGCCCTGCGAAGAATCAGAGAGTGGATATCGAGTAGGGGCCTGACACTTGTGCCCGAGAAGACCAAGGCGGTCTTATTGATAGGGAAACGGAAGTGTGGAGATATTGCGGTAGAGTTGGATGGTTGCCAGATTATGCCTGGCAAGACCACCAAAGTGCCAGGGGTTCTAATAGATAAACGCATATGCTTCGATGTGCACCTCATGGAAACAGCCAAATAAGCCTCCAAGCTGGCGGCGGCCTTCACAAGACTGATGCCAAACATCGAGGGGCCAACGTATACAAAACGAAGAGTCCTGGCGTCGGTGACAAACTCCATCATGTTGTATGGGGCACCAGTAGGGGCCGAGGCCATGAAGGTGGCGGCATATCGCCGGCATTACGAAAGAGTTCATAGGCAGATGAATATTAGAATTACGTCGGCATACCGCACAACATCCAACGTTGCGGTATCGATGGTGGCGGCGATGCCTCCAATAGACCTGATGGCTGCGGAGAGAGCGACAAACTATGAGAACAATGCTAAGACGCCCGCGCAGAAAAAAACTACCAGAGATGTCCTACTCGAAGAGTGGCAAGGGAGGTGGTCCAATGCAACCAAGGGGTACCTTGAGTTGAGTACCTCCACAGGTTCCGAATGGCAGAGTCATCCAAGTGCACGTACTGCGAGGAAGAGGTGGACGACGCTAACCACACAATCTTCAGGTGCTCAAGATGGGACGAGGTGAGGAGAACATATAACATCCAATATGTAACTCCGGAAACAATGGTAAACGAGATGTTGTCCAGCGAGGAGAGATGGGAGGAGATAAAGAGCGGGGTTACCGTATTGATGAGTACCAAGTATCATGAAGAGCTTGAGCGGCAAGGGACGCGATAACGGTGTTAAAGAAGAGAAAAGTCCCGAAAGGGCGGAAGAAGATTGGGTGATGCCAGCGGACAAAATACTTAGGTGAATCCCGCTGACATCCGGGAGGGGTTTTTAGTGGGCTGACCCCAGACTACCACCCAGCACGGGCTGGTTGTGTCTTTATTAAGATTTTCCCCCTTCCGACACGCATAAACAAAAAAAAAGACTATTGCCCCTATGTGTTTTTATTTTTTCCTTAGGTGTTTGTTGTATAATTTAATGACGTAATGGTTGGGACGCTAAGACTTATTATCAAGCCTTAAGTCCATAATATCTTCCTTTTCAGCTAGACATCAGAGCTCAGCTCGAAGAGCATTTTTAGTTTATTTTGGAGTTTTCTGTAACTTCTATCTCTGGGATTTTTAGTTTTCTTCCCCAGTAGGAATTTTACTACAAGCAAAAGTATATACGATGGTGTACTACAATGAAAGTCTGGCCAGGGACAGTTTTTTCATTTTGCTACTGCGTTCTATTTCTTACAATAGCTGAATGCAGCTATTGATTTGGCAGGGGGGGAATGTAACGATTTTCTGTTACTACTTCTAATTGAAACCATGGTTTTGTAATAATTTGAAAATTTTAATTTTAAGATTGTTTCTTTTTTCTCTTTAGCATTTGATCGTCTATGAATGTAGTGACGTACATTATCGATGACAAATCGATAACATTTTAGTTGTTGTTAAATGTAGATAACATTTACTTTACGGTTATGTTCAGCAAGACTATTTATTTTTATTTTTTTTTATATCTCAATGTTTTGGATCGACCAAATAGTTTAAGAGCTGTACGCACTCTTTAACGCATAATAGGTATGCGACTTTAATGCCACCAAAATAATTTTATTGAAAGTCGGTAATGTAGTTTTCCGGTGGGATTTATTTCCGATATAGGAACGAATTACAATTACGTCCAGGTCGATCGAAGCAGCCAAGTACGCTAAACACGCTAAAGATTTTGCTCCAGTTAAATTTAAGTTTTAACCAGTATTTTGCAAAGATTTATTATAAATCGAGTCTATGTGTTTCAAAAATCGATAACCGATTAGAAGCGCGAAGCCATTCCGCCATCTTGGAAATTTGCATAAAATTCGAGATTTTTACCTCGAACAGCAGCCAGGGGCTTATGGTATTGGACCATTTTATCCGCTTTTGTTACGATCAATCAACCTCAATAACCGGAGACGAAAATTTAAAGTCAACTATAGTTCAAGATCAATTATTCAAAGAAACATATGTGCCAATTATCAGTCGAGAAATTTTCACATCATCCAACAAAACGAGTGGTATCAAAGAAACTTTATTAAGTATTAAATTATTCAATCATTTATGCTACCTTATTTTTGGTGTTTGAATTCGTATACGTGTGTCTTTTTACTTTTACTCGAGTGATTATTACTCGATTCGTGTGATTCTACGGACATTAGCACACGATATCACGAAGAGGGAAAATTAAATTAACGTTATACAATTCCCTGAAAATAGCTAAATTTTCTACCTCTAACTACAAAAGAAATTAAAATCTTTTACTTGTTACTCGGCTATTTTAATAATAATAATAAAAAGTTAATAATAATTGATTTATCACAATTAAATTAAAATGTTTAAAATTAATAATGAAAAGAAAATTAGATTTTTAAATTGAGAAAAAAAAAATTTTTAATTTTTGTGTCTTCCTGTCAGTAATGAATCGTCTGCCTTTTAGTTCGTGAAAGAACAAATTAATTATCGTTTAATTCCACCGCTAAGCTACCATTGTACTAAAGCTGATTGCTTTATTTTAATTGAACTTGTGAATGTATTACTTTAATTGATTATTTGTTATAATAGCTGCCACCAGGAATCGTAATTAGATGAATTGGCGAGTCCGATTCCTAACTCGTGAATACTGCTTAAAATACTTACTTTAACTTCTCATTAATTTGTTTAATTGATAGCGTGATGAGCCTTAGAGCAGAAACGTGGGAAAAATATTTAAGACAAACGATAGATTACTTATAGGAGATTTCAATAATTGAGACACCTTTAGCTTAATTAAAACAATTTATTTAAATAACAAAAAAAAACAGACAGAATTTAACAGCTATGCAAACTTAAAAGTTTTATGATATTACAATACTAGGGTTGTGACCCAAAATTATTTAGTTATGCTAATCCGACCAGAGTAATGTTTGTAAAAGATTTTTAATAGTAATATTATTTGATACCTGAAGTTATAATCCTTGTTACTGCACATGAACGTAATCCTTCCTTTTTGCTATTTCACTTTGAATTATGCATAAACCGAAAATATAGATTTAATTTGGACTTATATTGAGTTCATTTATGATGCCGCCAACTTTTGGACAAAATGCTGTTTTATCGATCGGTACTAACAATTTATATGAATCTTTAACTTAGTGAATTCGCTTTACTCGCGTATATATAAAATAGCGTCTGATTGATTTACGCGTATGCGCTTGAAAAACCGGCAACTGACTTGACTTTTGCTTCCGGGGTCGTATTTATTGAATAAGATTTTCCCATGGAGAGGGTATAACAACGTACGAGGTTTATTAATTTCGGACCTCGAGTGGAGACTACATATCGTCGGCTTACTGCTAAAACAAGATAACTCCAAAATGATAGTTTTGAGTAAAACTGATTTTAAAGTTTGATTCACCATAAACAAGTTAACAATAGTTAAAAATGAACTTCTTAATACTCCTTTAATATTTGACTTACAGTTATCAGGTTTTGTCAAAATGTAGTTTGCTCTTATTTGAATGCAATCATGTATATAACTCATTTTGTCCAAAAATGGAGTTATCTTGTTTTGGCAGTAAGCCGACGATATATGGTCTCTTCGGGGTAGTTTCTATTACTCGCTTTCGTTCTAGAAATCCAGCGGGGTGCCAAAGATTCTAAAGAATGGAAAGCTTTGGCTCCATTCACAAAATAGAAACTGATATTTTTTTTTCCAAGAAGAAGTTGCATGTGCAGCAAGTGAATTATTTTATGACCCTTGTATAACTTTCAAAGTCTTTGTCGCTTTCTTTTAACTTTGCTGGAAACTCTCGTTACAAAGTTATTAATGTTTCTGCTCTTATTGTTACAAATATTAAAGGACGGATATTGTAAAAGTTTACAATATCACTCGAGAATTTCCAGCGCGTCTCAAACAAACTTTACCCTGGTTTAACAATTATTATAAACAAATTAATACAACTAACAAATTAATTTTTATATTCAATCGAGTCTATTCATTTATTTATTTTTCTCATTTCATTCCATTTAGTTTTTACACGTGTAATGATATTGGGGTTACCACATTTCTCCCCCCTGAGAGAAAGAACGAGGGGCTCCCTTAGTCCCGTGCCTTCCTTTCTTAGGGAAAAGGATCAGATTTTGTGACATCAACATGAATTGGCCTCGGCAGTACATAGCGAACTCCCGGTACTCCTTGTAACAGACGTGGCACCGGGTCGTCTCTGGCGAGCTTAGGCCCGCGTGGGTCTTAAAGCAGGTGTAGCAGCTCGAGGCGAAGACGTCGTCCAATGGTCTGTGGCATAATAGACACGAATCCATGTACTGGAACGGCTCCGTAATGAATTTGTGCCGGATGACAATGGGCACTGCAAATGAAATATTAGTAAATCGCATCGGCAGTTTTTTTAACTACAATTGCAAGTTGCTCTGTCGTCGGAAAACCCTTATGACTCCGTCTGGTACATTCGAGGTAAATCCCTGCAACAGTACCTACCCCGTAGTACCTGTTACAATCATCAATTCACAATAACAATGTTACACATGAAGCTAGTTCCTTACAATTAAGTTTTAATAGGTGGCCAAAGGGCCGTGATAAGGATCGATCATAGTGCATAAGGCAACAATTAATAATGATAACAGATCAAAACAATTGCATCGATCAAACAAACAAAAAATTAATAATAATAATAATAAACAAAACTTCGAAAATTTTAAAACAATAGGCAGGAAAGAAATTTCTTCCTTTAATCATACCTCTGGCGCCGTGAGTGGTCGTATTTGATAGTGTACCTTGCATTTTTTTGACTACTTGATCGTCTCTGATTTCGTTCTCCGTGGTTGGATATATTTCAGCTGTTCTCCTCGAACTTATTGTTGATAACTGACTGAGATCATTTGTTGCTCCGGCTTTTATGTCTTCGTCCAGGATTATTTTTTTCGTTTCACCACCAATCCAAAAAGGGATATTTAAATTTTTGGAAAATCCGAATTGGTTTGGGTATTTCCCACGCAATGTGGTCTATTGTCACCCGTAAGGCGATAACCGTCGGCTTATTAGTAAAATTTTTATTTTATTGGACCGTCCGCTTTAAGTCCCCATTGTATTTATTAAGGGTAACTTTCCTTTGGCGGCGGTTAAGTGCCAATCTTTTTTTTTTCAGGGCCTGATTAAGGGCGGCCTACGGATCTTGAATGTGAGTTAGATCGGTCTAAAAAAACTTTTTCTCGATTCCTCGAGTGGAGCCGGGTCCTCTTGTTCTCTTTTACATGCGTTCCTCTCGTTCTGCTTGTACATTAGGTTTACCATCGTAAGTGAGGTCTTAATAATCGGAATCGCGTGATCACCAGATACGTATATAAAAAAGGAATTTCCTTGCCTACAATAGCACTTTAGCCTACTCCTTAACCTAAATTAGCGGTACAATTAATTTAACGATTCAGTGGCGTTCAAAAGTTATTGTGAACGGCTATAATGGAATTAAAATAAACCGAGAATAAATTTCGGATGATAAAAGTATAATATTTATGAATAATCCAATGGATAAAATTAATAACAATTTAATTTTATAACGTTAACAATAAAGCAACGGGTAATGGTATTAAAATTGAAGATCGACTGATAACCATGATTAAAAGCAATATAAACCTACTTATTAAAAAAAAATAATTCAAATCTATTAATTTAAGTGTGTAGCCCTGGGGTAAAAAAAAACCTTCTCTTTGAATAATTACGATATGCCTTGTGAGTTGTATCGATTTAATCGCTTGTCTATCGTACCAGCAGTCTCTGCCCTTCGGGCGTGACATTGGTGAGTCGATGCAGACTTGTCGCCGAGTAGGACTCCGTCGCGATATACTGACTCAAAACAATATTTTTGATTACTAATTGCGATTCGCTAATCGCGCGAGGTTAATTTTGTTAACATTCTCTAATTCTACCATGCCGTTCCACGATTTCGCAACCAATTGTTAAAACCGTGTCGGTGCCTCATCGTAATGCCTTTAATCCCTTTTATGACCCTTGACAATGGTGCCGGCTTAGCAAATTTTTGTTGTTATGATTCTACCTAAAAGCGTTTCTCTCTTTTCAATTTTTTCCTTTTGCATATTTTAGGAATTTTTGTGAAGCGATCACTGTCAAATGGTTCGTGTCACTCAGGGGCGTACGCTTTAAGAATTGGTTGGCGAATCTTTGAAAAAAAAAATTGTTAATTTAAACGCTGTCTGTAGCCGTCCAATTTCCTTTGGGTTAGTGTTTATGCCCAACTTCGGCCGTTGGCCCACATATGTAAAAAGGTTATTCTCTAAGGTTTACAGTTGAATTAAGTGGGGTGCTTACTACTAAGGTTCCTACTATTATGATCGTCTTGATTTTCCGAATGGCGGAATTATTAAGCGTCCCTTAGTAACATGCAGGTTAATCCTGGTGAGCCTCACTAACTTATCCAGGTGGAGTAATATACTACTTAACTCTAATGTAACGTGCTAATTAACCATAGTGGATTCCTACGCCTTATGGGTAGCAATCAATCCCAGGGGATTTTACTATCTAACTTCTAAAGGAGCGAGGCACTAATTTAACTATAGTGCTATACCTAAATTACTTCTAGGGGGAACGTCATGCAACAAAAAAAAAAGTTCATTGGGAGGGGTGTGCAGTTCCACTTAAGGGGTGCAGTTCTGCCTACGGGATGTAGTTTTAGCTACAGGATGCATTTTTAGGTCGTACCCAGGACCACTAAGGGGTGAGGGGGCTTCATGCTAATTTAGTAATAGTTGAAGTCGGGCAACCGTTTGATTTTTGTCATCCTGCTGGATCGCCTAGGCATCTCTTCTGTCGTTTCCTGGACGACAGGGGGGGGCTGGTTCCTCGCTACAGCTAGAACTGGAGTCCATCTGTAAGAGAGGGTCGACTTGGGGAGGGGGTTCGTAGACCTCGCCCTGGATTTGGTCGACGTTTACTTCTTCATAGAGGGGAGGGTCAGGTTGACTCCTTGGTTGCCTTGCTATCGGGACTTGGGATAGCAAGTATGGCAGAAGTGGGGCCAGGTTTCCGGTTTCGGTTGGCTGGTCTGATGACTCTGCGGCTATGTCCGAGGGGTTGTAGTCCCCCAGGAAGGGGTTGGTTTGAACTGGATGGGCCTTGGTTTGCTCGGGTGTCAAGTAGGGCTTCAGTCGGTTCAGATGCACCACTTGATCTGACCTGCTACCTACCTTGTGGATTCGATATGTTACCGGCCCGATTTTCTCCGTGACTCTATAGTTCTCTTGCCAAGGCCTCATTAATTTGCGGGAGATCCCTAATTTACTAGCGGGATCGTATAAATACACTAAGTCCCCGACTTGGAATTCGCGTTCCTTAGTCCTTTTATTAAAAATTCGCGCCCGGTCGTCGCAGCTTTTCTCCATGGTCTGCTGCACATGCGCGAAAGCCCGGTTTAATCTACTCATTATCTCTGATGGGTAATTGGTGCTGACGTCGTACTTAACCCGATTGGCTTTAATTATGTCGTCAAAGGGCAATACGATGTCTCGTCCATGTATTAAGAAGAAGGGGGAATAACCAGTGGACGAGTGGATATGGGACCGATACGCCATTAATATGTAGGGTACCCATTCGTCCCAGTCTCGTTGTGACTTGGAGACGTAGCATGCTATCATGTCTTTAAATACGCGGTGGCTACGTTCAATCACGCCGTTTGATTGGGGGTGGTACGCCGTCGTCTGAATTTTCTCTATCTGCAGAAGTTTGCAGGTTTCTTTAAATAATTTAGAGACAAAATTCTGACCTTGGTCGGTGATGAGTTGGCGAGGGGTTCCGTGTCGCGCTACTATTTGGGTAACGAACACCGTGGCAATGGTCTCCGCGGTTTGGTCGGGTATAGGGATGGCTTCAGGATATTTCGTGAAGTGATCCTGGAAAGTGAGGAGGTATTTATTCCCGTTGTCCGAGGTGACAAAAGGCCCGAAAATGTCCATCGCGGTACGTTCAAAGGGTTCGCCTAGTTGCGGAAATTTTTGCAGGGGGACCGGTTTAAAGTGAGGCGACGTCTTCCTCTGATTGCATACGTTGCAGGACGACACGTATTCAAGGATGTCTTTCCTCATACTGGGCCAGTACAGTTTGCCTTGCATGTATAATAGGGTTTTTGTTTGGCCCGGATGCGCGACGAAGGGGAGATCGTGAAAGTCGCGAATGGTCTTGCGCACAAATGATTTAGGCACGACTAACAAGTCTCGTCCGGTTGCGTCCGTTTTATACAGTAGACCGTCCTGGTCCGAATAATAGGGGAGGTCGTGTTCTACTGCTTGACTTATGTCCCGCTTAATAGTATCGCAAAACGCGTCCTTAACTTGTTCTGCCTTGATCAAGTCTCTGTGCCAGGTGGGGATAAAGGGGGGTTCTATGTCCACCGCGAGTACGTCGTGAGTGGCAGTTGGATCAGGTTCGCATAATTTAACGTGGACCACGGTGTCCTTAAATACAAATTGTATCATGGCACTTAAGGTGGTCCATTCTAGTTCATCCGCTTCAAAGTTTGACTTCAGTAAGGCTATTTTGAGGTCCTTATTGATTAAACACGCGTCGCGCAGGCAATTTAAAGCGTCGTAGCACGATTGATAGGTGGGAGCACCGTAATGATGGCTACTCGTAATGAGGTGGTAAAGATTTCCCTCGGTTAGATTAGAAGTGACTACTTCTCCTATGTTCTTGCATCTTAATGATGACTGGTCGATATGGCCGAATACTTGACTGACCCTGTCTAACCCTTTCGATTTGCCTTCCTTCGAAGTGCATACCGCTAGTGCGTGATCTTCTGATAAAGTGATTAGATTCGATGGTACTATCGTTACTCGGGGGTTTTTACTAACCTTGCCGTTTGCCAGCAGTGATAGAAAGTCCTTAAGGGGGGGGAAATCCGTGAAATACGCTCGACTCAAAGCGTCGGCGTTGCCGTGTTTTACGCCGGGGCGATGTATTACTTCGAAGTCATACTCCGATAGCAACAAGCTCCATCTCGCTAATCGAGAAGTTGCTTCCTTTAAGTTGAGGAGCCATTTTAGGGGCCGATGATCGGTAATCACCGTGAACCGTCTACCGTATAGGAAACAGCGAAATTGCTTGATTCCGTACACTACAGCGAGACACTCCAGTTCCGTAACTGTGTAGTTCATTTCGGCCTTGCCCAATTTCCTGCTCGCGAAAGCGATGGGTTTCTCGAATCCGCCGCGCTTCTGACTGAGGATCGCGCCGATTCCAGTACCACTTGCGTCGGTAGCCAACAGGAATGGTTCTTTAAAATCAGGGTAAATGAGTACGTCCTCTGATTTTACTGCGGATTTGAGGTTGTCGATTGATTCTAACACCTCAGGGGAAATTAAGAATTTATTTTCTTTCTTTGTCAAGTTAGTAAGGGGTACTGCTAAGTCCGCGAAATTTTTGATAAATCTCCGGTACCAACTGACTAAACCTAGGAACGATCGGACTTCCTTGACCGTTCTGGGAATGGAAAAAGCTTCTATTGACTTAAGCTTTTCGGGGTCAGGTTTAACACCTTCCTTGGTTACGATGTGGCCCAGGTACTTAACCTCCTGTACCATGAATTTGCACTTACTGGGCTTCAACTTGACATTGGCTTGCCGAAGCTTGGCAAATATCGCGTCTAACCGCTGTAAGTGCTCACCTACGTTATCGGAGCTAAAACAGATTATGTCGTCTAAGTAGACCAGACATGTACTGCCAGTCAATCCTGAGAGGGTGACGTTCATGAACCTCTGGAACGAGGCCGGGGAGTTAGCCAGCCCGAATGGAAGGCGCGTGTACTGGTAGTGACCGAAGGGGGTGGAGAAGGCCGTCTTCTCCTGGTCGTCGGGGTGGACCTCGATCTGGTGGAATGCCTGGCTAATGTCGAGTACCGAGAACATCTTCGACGAGTGGAAGTATTGTTCAATGGTCTCGTGTAAATTAGGGAGGGGGTACACGTCACGTTTAGTCACCGCGTTTAGACCTCGATAATCTATGCAGATTCTGACCTTAGATTCGCCATTGGGACCGTCCTTTACTACGATAACGACCGGTGAAGACCAGGGTGAACTCGACTCGGTTACTATGCCGGACCTTATTAGTTTGTCGATTTCGCGTTGCAACACTTCGCGTTGGTGGAAGGGCACGCGGTAAGGTCGTTTCGAGAGGGGGCGGACATTCTCGGTTATAATCCGATGTTTGACCCCATGAACGCTGGTTAAGGGTTCATCGTCTGTTATGAACACGTCTATGTAGTTGATGATTAACTCATATAGCGAATTAACAGTCGCGTCATCTAAATGGTCCATGTCGAATTGAGACAGTATCTCGTCAATAATCGGTTGAGACCGCTCAAGTGCGTATACGCGATGGGGGATGTCTTCATTAAATTGGTTATCGGGAACAACCCTTATGTTGGTGGATACTGCAATGTTACTTGTCCTTAATATTTTCCCTTATTTTGTTCGATAACTTCCACGGCTAGCTTTTATTGAATTTAAATATCAGACTTTCTGTATTTCTTAACTGTACCAAATAAATAAAAAATTTGAACAAGATTCCCGTTTAATATAATTTATTTAATGTAATAGAATTTAAAATAAAGTTTCAATGGCAATTTAATTTATTTTTTTATGAAAATCTTATAAACATTTGTCAATGGTTGTTCTTGAAACAATTAACTTTACGCAAACGCCCTATAACTAATTTTACAAAAATTATAAAGAAAAATTAAATCAAGTAAATAAAAGTTGATAATAATTAAATCTCTGACTTTGTTTAAGCACGTCACTGAATTATTAAATTGTCCACCGTCACTTTTAAGTTGCAGTAGTTTTCATGTAAATTCCAATCGTTGGTAGTTTCATCCAACAAATTTGCTCCACTTATCGTTGTTTTGATCCAGTTTATTTTCATTTCACTTCATAATGTTCATTACCATAAATTAATCAACTTCCATGATATTAGCCCAATAATTCCTTAATTTTATATGTGCGAATTGGTAAATCACCAA
This sequence comes from Podabrus alpinus, assembly GCA_932274525.1. Taxonomy (NCBI): domain Eukaryota; kingdom Metazoa; phylum Arthropoda; class Insecta; order Coleoptera; family Cantharidae; genus Podabrus; species Podabrus alpinus. Next base: position 35,298,731 of record OW026452.1, read on the forward strand.
TAAATTCTTATATCATACACTGATATCACCTTTTACGGTTAATTCACCTTACTTTATAGAGTTTAGGATACTTTTAAATATCCTTTTATTTATCAAATTTTTGGATCCCCAAATTATATGTGTCCATTTTTGTCCAATCAATTTGGTAACTAAGCACAATAATCCAGTTTTCAAGGAAGCAAAATTTTGCTGCCAAAACCATCACCTCCCTATTTTATTAAATTTAAATGTTTGCGTAACACATTAAACACTAACTAATCTAATTTTAACAATTTTTAACTATTATAAATTTTAACAAACACTTATATTACATAAACACAATATTTATTTTTATAAATGACATAATCATTTTGCCATTTTCCGTTTCTCAATGAAAGCACGTTTATTCAAATTTCTTAATGACAAACTTGTTCATTTCTTCAATTCTCCAATGCAGTCAAGTAAATAACATTGCAATACCTTGCCGATTCGGTCCGCCACTGTTAGGACCACGTCAAAATTATTGGGATTAATAACGCGAGTTACTACTTCTCCGTCATTTCCGTACACTAGAGAGGACGCTAAAATTAAATTCATGTGATTTCCGTCATCTTGCTCTATCAGGAGTTCGCGTTTCCCGTTTAGTGGTGGTAAATTTTTATCGCGCCCCGGTTGTACTTTATTGAGAACCGCTGTTCACTTTCAGAACGCTTTGGGATGATCAAACTGGCGCTTGTTGATAACGTACCTACAATATTTACGTCTACCGAATCATCTACTAGCTTGTGGTTATTATTTATTAAATCGGGTCGGGTTAAATTTTTGCCGCCCCTTGGCACGTCACTGGTGCCGGTACATGCTAATTCGCTTTCATTCACATTCATGCCTTGATCATTTAACTTTCGCTCGGGTTCGTTTAGCCTACATGGGTACCGTTTTAATATTGCTATTGTATTTTTGTGTGAATTCAAACTTAGGCTTCGCTCGCCTTCATTAACCAATTTTTTTAATTCTACCTCATCCACGTAGTTTAAATTTCTAACCTTTTCCATTGTACCTACGGCGCGCAGCGCTTCGCCCTCATAATTGATTTTATTATCATCTTTAATTTCCTTAATTTTTCCTTTGTTTTTACTTAATTCAATCTGATTACTAAACCTAAGCGTTGTTAGCTCGTTATGGTCATCGTCTGAGCACTGATGCTCTCCTAATTCATTTTCATTACCTATCTTTTCCCTTGAGTGTTTCGTTTCACCCGTATAATTAAATTCCTCATTACCTTTAATTTTATTAATGTTTGACCCATTTTTGGTTACTTCAATCTGATCAATAAACCTAAGCGTTGTTAGCTGGTTACTGTCGATATCTGAGCGCGGACGCTTTTCTAAATTAAATTCATTACTTATTTCATCACCCGAGTGTTCCGGATCATTCGGATGATTGACTCCCTTTCTGTACTCTTTAAAATTTTCAAACCCTAAATTGTTTTCATTAATTATTAAATCATTCCCTACAGCAAATCTTACTTGTTTATCTAAAATTTTTGGGTTCGCACCGTTACAAACGGCCTTGCTAACCCATTTCTTTTGAGTGAACCCCGTATATTCGCCTTGGCATAACCCACTCTCACTTTCTTCCAAATTCGCCCCGGGCGGTAAGTCAACTCCAGCATTGCAGTACGACGTCTCGTATTGCCTAAACTGTTGCTCCGTACCTGCCGAAACTCGCTTCGCACGTTTACGTTCCGTCCCTGGGTACAATGGGTTAGACATCTCACATATGGCCATTAGCGAATTGTCTAATTCATCGTCATCAGATAACGTACCGTACTCCGTGATTAGCGTTTGGGGAAACACGTGCTCATCACATACCGTAATCTCATCGAAATCTATCAATTCGGCACCCTGCAATCTTACTATCTCATTCCTTTCAATTTCACTCTCACTTCTTCCCTTTTCCTTAATTAGGTTATCATAACTGTAATTATGATGTGCATCATTAAGCACTTTTGATTCGCGTTTAGCGTAAATATTAATTTTATTCGTTTTATCGACCGTAATGCTATCGACTGATTTATCCGTTTCTTCTCTTATTAAGCTTTCGAACGTACTGCTACCGTCCCTTTTAATTGCTTTGTTTATACTACTGAAGCGGGGTTTTGCCGCTTTTATTCCATCCTCGCGTACGCCTAATTCCAACTTGGTTGCCTTTATCTCCGACGTTTTTGGCAAGGTCTCTACTATTAATTCAGTTTCCCTAACAATTTTATTTTTGCTACCGTTTCTAATTAAACTACTATTTTTGCTGCGCGTATTCCTTTTTCGAGCCGTTTTATTTTGATTTTTCAATTCCGGGTTCCCTCTATTTATTGCTTCCATTTAAATATTTGTTTTTATCCGCCTCATTTATATTAATGATTGGGAAATTTTCGCTCAACAACCTTAATTCATTTGTGGAAAAATCGATATGCGCTCCTAATTTAGCAAGCAAGTCTCTGCCGATTATTCCATCTGCCTGTAGAAATATATCCTGACATATAACAAAATTAAAACAAAATAGATCATGATCGTACTGGTTTCCGCAAGAAACTGTTAACGTGCCTAGAGCTCTTTGAAGGACTCCGGCGATACCACACAGGGTTATGTCTTCTGTGGGTACAATTAAATTTTCTGTATTAATTACATCACTTTTTAACAAACTGATGCTAGACCCAGAATCCAAGAGAAGCTTGCAATATTTCCCTTGTAAAATCATTTCGATGATACATGGCGCATCTCCGGAGTTTGATTTAAGGTGGGGTACAAAATTAAGTGAATCTTTAATTTCTATTTTATTATTAAGGTTGTCGAAGCGAAAGGGTTGTGGTACGATATTTATTGTGTCCGCGTTTCTGTGTTCGCGGATCGAGAGCTCATCCGTAACACATCCCCATTTAAATGTCCTCGTTGACCTTCCGAGGCGTTCCTGGTTGCATCGCGATTTGACTGATTAATCGGTTCCTCGCGGTTGACTCGATTGGCGAAATTACCTCGACCGGCATAGCGCGGGTTGGGCTTATTCCCGTTATCTCCGTAGCCCCTATCATTTTCGCGGAACGGGTTATTATCATTAGTCGCGGGTCGCGAATCTGGTGAATTACCCCTCCTTCTATCGTTAAAGTTCGTGCCACGGTTGGGTGGATAATCGTTGCCGTTATTATTAAAATTCCGCGGTTGTTCATAAAAGGGGTTACTAGTGTTGAAGTTCCGATTGTGGTTTTGATTACCCTGATTTCTATAATTATACCCTTGATTAGTATTAAAATTTCGGTTGCGGTTTTGATTATTAAAGTTTCCATAATTATTATTGCCATTGCCGCGGTTAAAGTCGCGAGTGTTAGGCGCGAAGGGGTTGAGGTTTTGATTAAGCCCAAATTTCTTCCGTCCCGTTGATCAAATTGGACATTTTGTCGCGAGTTGCCATAGTTATCATTTCTTTTATTAGGGTTTTCCCGTCCGCTGAAATTTTGACGCGTATCATTCCGATAGTCATGAAAAGGATTAGTTTTAGGGTAGGTCTGTGACCCGTAATTTATTTGATTACCGCGATTATTCCTATTCACTGGCGCGTAATCGGTATTAGTGAAATTAATCGAATTAGGTCTAGCTTTGATTAATGATTCAGTAACTTCATAACATTTAGCAATGGATTTGGCCTCTTCAATAGTTAAATTGGGCGTGCGGATTAAAGTCACCCCTATTTCCCTCAAAAGATCCCTTTTTAGTCCTAATTTAAATTGATTTAATATTATCTGTGCTGACTTTGCTTTGATACCTGAAACGTCGTTTACCTGGGCAGTTTTCAAGTCTTCATCTAACGCTTTGAGACCCAGTGTTCTTAACCGCATGGTGAATGTGGACACGTCTTCATCGTGTTTTTGATAACATCGATGAAGCTGGTTCATTAGTTCGCCCGGGATTTGTAGCCTACTGAATCTCTTAATGATACTTTCCTTGAATGGCCCGTATTCTAAGTTATTGAGTTCTGGGTCCGACCTAAAGAATTTTAATGCGTTTCCCCTTAACCGGTATTTTATAATGTTTAATTTAGTCTGATCATCCCAACCGTCTAACAAAGCGCGCACCTCTAAGGTTTCGAAGTAATGACTGGGACTTGATTTACCGTCGTATGTTTCCACCGTGGTTGCAATCATCCCCATGGAAACGGGTTAATATGTAAACGCGGGATTTAATTGTACGGGCGATTGAGTCGCGTTTTGGGACATTATTACAGGGGAATTTGATATGTCGGTTGAGGGAGGTGAATAAAGAGAAGCTTCCGCGTTATTTAAATCTTCTTCTAAGAAGGGATTATTACTCGATTCGTGTGATTCTACGGACATTAGCACACGATATCACGAAGAGGGAAAATTAAATTAACGTTATACAATTCCCTGAAAATAGCTAAATTTTCTACCTCTAACTACAAAAGAAATTAAAATCTTTTACTTGTTACTCGGCTATTTTAATAATAATAATAAAAAGTTAATAATAATTGATTTATCACAATTAAATTAAAATGTTTAAAATTAATAATGAAAAGAAAATTAGATTTTTAAATTGAGAAAAAAAAAATTTTTAATTTTTGTGTCTTCCTGTCAGTAATGAATCGTCTGCCTTTTAGTTCGTGAAAGAACAAATTAATTATCGTTTAATTCCACCGCTAAGCTACCATTGTACTAAAGCTGATTGCTTTATTTTAATTGAACTTGTGAATGTATTACTTTAATTGATTATTTGTTATAATAGCTGCCACCAGGAATCGTAATTAGATGAATTGGCGAGTCCGATTCCTAACTCGTGAATACTGCTTAAAATACTTACTTTAACTTCTCATTAATTTGTTTAATTGATAGCGTGATGAGCCTTAGAGCAGAAACGTGGGAAAAATATTTAAGACAAACGATAGATTACTTATAGGAGATTTCAATAATTGAGACACCTTTAGCTTAATTAAAACAATTTATTTAAATAACAAAAAAAAACAGACAGAATTTAACAGCTATGCAAACTTAAAAGTTTTATGATATTACAATACTAGGGTTGTGACCCAAAATTATTTAGTTATGCTAATCCGGCCAGAGTAACGTTTGTAAAAGATTTTTAATAGTAATATTATTTGATACCTGAAGTTATAATCCTTGTTACTGCACATGAACGTAATCCTTCCTTTTTGCTATTTCACTTTGAATTATGCATAAACCGAAAATATAGATTTAATTTGGACTTATATTGAGTTCATTTATGATGCCGCCAACTTTTGGACAAAATGCTGTTTTATCGATCGGTACTAACAATTTATATGAATCTTTAACTTAGTGAATTCGCTTTACTCGCGTATATATAAAATAGCGTCTGATTGATTTACGCGTATGCGCTTGAAAAACCGGCAACTGACTTGACTTTTGCTTCCGGGGTCGTATTTATTGAATAAGATTTTCCCATGGAGAGGGTATAACAACGTACGAGGTTTATTAATTTCGGACCTCGAGTGGAGACTACATATATGGTCTCTTCGGGGTAGTTTCTATTACTCGCTTTCGTTCTAGAAATCCAGCGGGGTGCCAAAGATTCTAAAGAATGGAAAGCTTTGGCTCCATTCACAAAATAGAAACTGATATTTTTTTTTCCAAGAAGAAGTTGCATGTGCAGCAAGTGAATTATTTTATGACCCTTGTATAACTTTCAAAGTCTTTGTCGCTTTCTTTTAACTTTGCTGGAAACTCTCGTTACAAAGTTATTAATGTTTCTGCTCTTATTGTTACAAATATTAAAGGACGGATATTGTAAAAGTTTACAATATCACTCGAGAATTTCCAGCGCGTCTCAAACAAACTTTACCCTGGTTTAACAATTATTATAAACAAATTAATACAACTAACAAATTAATTTTTATATTCAATCGAGTCTATTCATTTATTTATTTTTCTCATTTCATTCCATTTAGTTTTTACACGTGTAATGATATTGGGGTTACCACAGTTATATCTGAAATCTTGTATTTTTTGCCTGGCGCCCAAGGTACAGTTGAATTAGCAAAGCGATCCTCAATATTTAACGAACCTACGAAACGCTTCCGAGCGATTCTCCGACACTGGGTAATTCCAATGAGCATAGCCGTCTTGTACAGTTCACCTACAGACGTGGAAAGCGGCAGTTTGAGCGAGAATTTAACGGTTTTCGCCATATTATGTCGACCGTATCGATCAATGACCATTTGTCTTAAATCGTCTTTGCTTTATCAGTCTGCACGCAGCCTTAAGGCCCATAATCTAATTAGTCGGACACCGCACTAGATGGCGTCTGGGGGAAAACATTATATAAAATGGCGACGGACGCCATTGTAACATATCAGCAATTTGTGCGGTCAGTAGTTTTGTTAAATGATAAGACACAATCAAGAATCAACACAATATTTTGTTGATTAAGAAGGGTCATTTTGTACCAATCCATGACCACTCTTACGTCTTCAAAATTTACAAAACGCTTTTTCAAGAATATGGCTCAAGTGCCGCAAGCCTCGAAAACTTTAGAAATTATGGAAAACGACGGTAAATTTTTGGAAATTCTAAATAATTCGATGGTAAGCAGTTATGTAGTTAAAGAAGAAGAGATGGCCGATGTGAAATTTAATTTAGAAGATTTGCATCATTCCATCGAAATTAAAAATGAAGACGGTGAGGAATTAACCCAGAATAGTTCAAATGTATTCGATTGTGCAGTTTGTGGTTATAGATCTTTACGTAAGCAAGCATTAGTACGGCATTTAAGAACTCATTGTTCATTTTCTTGTGCAGTTTGCAAATATAAATGTGTTCAAGAATCACATTTAAAAAAACATTTAAAAATACATAACCGCAGGAAACTGTTTATTTGTGTAATTTGTGACTTTCAATCTTCATATCGTTCAAGTTTAAAAAACCATTTAAAAATTCATACCGGCGAGAAACCTTTGGGTTGTGAAATTTGTGACTATAAATGTTCACTACGTTCAAGTTTAAAAAGGCATTTAAAAACTCATACCGGCGAAAAACCTTTCGCTTGTGAAATTTGTGACTATAAATGTTCATATCGGTCAAATTTAAAAAACCATTTAAAAACTCATACCGGCGAAAAACCTTTCGTTTGTGAAATTTGTGACTATAAATGTTTACTACGTTCAAGTTTAAAAAGGCATTTAAAAACTCATACCGGCGAAAAACCTTTCGGTTGTGAAATTTGTGACTATAAATGTTCAGAACGTTCACATTTAAAAGACCATTTAAAAACTCATACCGGCGAAAAACCTTTCGGTTGTGAAATTTGTGACTATAAATGTTCACAACGGTCAAGTTTAAAAATGCATTTAAAAATACATACCGGCGAAAAAGCTTTCGGTTGTGAAATTTGTGACTATAAATGTTCACAACGTTCACATTTAAAAGACCATTTAAAAACTCATACCGGCGAAAAACCTTTCAGTTGTGAAATTTGTGACTATAAATGTTCACTCCGTTCACATTTAAAAGTCCATTTAAAAACTCATACCGGCGAAAAACCTTTCGGTTGTGATATTTGTGACTATAAATGTTCACAACAGTCAAGTTTAAAAATGCATTTAAAAACACATACCGGTGAAAAACCTTTCGGTTGTGAAATTTGTGACTATAAATGTTCACAACGGTCAAATTTAAAAAAGCATTTAAAAATTCATACCGGCAAGAAATCTTTTGGTTGTGTAATTTGTGACTATAAATGTTCAGAATGTTCACATTTAAAAAAACCATTTAAGAATTCATACCGGCGAGAAACCTTTAGTTGTAAACTTTGTGACCTTAAATAATGTTCACTAAGAACACAGTTTAATATTAAGATATAATATTTATTCAATTTTCAATATTTACTTCGATATATCAACAAATTGAAATACATTATCTATTATTAGTTGGTTAAGCCCTATGTTAAATATTGGACAATATTGCTATGAATTTTTGTGTATACTTATTGTAGCTACTAATTTAAATTGTCAGCTCTTTGAACAGCGTTACTTTTCAGTGGTGAGTTCCAAAACAATAACTATAAAAACAAAAATTCTGACATAACTAGAAATAGTTTTATAGGTAAAGTAGGGTATATTGTACTGGGTTTACAAAAACCCTTGTATAAGCTTAAAAAAATTATTTTTAAAATAAGTACGTGTGGCTAGTTAATAAGTATTTACTTCTGCTTCCGTTATCGGCATTTAAAGCTATCAAACTTATAGCTAAAATATTATAAATACGATTTTAGATTTTCCGTCATCGGTATGATTTACTCAACTAGTCTGGTAAATCGTACTACCGGGTGGGTAAATCGTACCTATCTATAAAAATAGTGTCGGTTTAATTGTACCATAGTCAGTGACATAGATTATAAACTATTTTTGATATAATCGATGCATTGTAAACACAACAAAAATTATTTTATATTTTATTGCTTTAAATACTTCACAAGAAAATATATTTTATACCTATATTGTAATTTATTATAATAAATATAAATATATTTATTGGAAACCACTTGTTATATTTTTTATTGCAGCATCTGATCATATCTTCTCTATCGAGTATTCTTCACATATTTCACAAAACCATTCTTTTTCATATACCAGTATTTCTACGTTTTTGATGTTGAAGGGTTAGTACGTAGCCATTTTTCCACTGATTGGTCGTAATAAGGCTTAAAAATTGCCACATCCAAGAGTTGAAGCCTATGTGTGGTGTGTCCAGGTAACTGAAGCAAAATGATGCCATTATATTTAGCTAACTCTAGCGCTTCTAAATTGCGTGACTGTGTGGAATGACCATCCAATAGTAAAAAAATGTTTTCCTCTTTGTTTTGTCCGCTTTTGTACGCCGTTATTGAAGATTCCATGTCTTGCGATGTCCACTCTCCATATTTTCCTTTTGTGGCCATTTCTGAAAAAACGGCTGTTCAAAATCTGAGCTAAATTTGTATGAAGTAGCTAAATTGTACCGGTACGATTTACCCAACTAGTACAGGTACAATTTACCCGACCCCACAATGATTTAAATTTTTGGCTTTGCCGAACATGGATTTGAGGTTATGATAAAATGTCAGCGGTTTAAAGGTTACAAATAGCTGTACATTTCTGTAATTATTATCAGTTAAATAATACACTTACCTATAGTACGTCAATTCGCTTAGAAGCGAAATTGAAAAACTACAGTACACTGGGTTGAAATTTAATTTCACTCCGGAAAACGTTATCTTCACTTTTAGGCACCTGATTTTTACACACACGTTCGTTACTTTCATTTATACACAATAATTAACTGCTAGATGGCTCTTAGATTTAGTCAATTTAGAAATAATGCAGTGATACGATTTACCCGACGGTACAATATACCCAACTTTACCCTACTCTTGAATGTACGGTTCGACTTTCTTATTTCTTATCGCTGAACTCTGCAGAAACCAAAGGTGAAAAAGTAATAAAACTTCATAAAATAACAACAAATGTACAATGTAACAAATTTCTACATATTATAGTGAGGCAGGGTAATTACATCACGTATACTTCTAAACTATTAATTTTTTAATATTTTGTAATGCTCAGGCTAACTCAGGTTCTTAATTGTTGCATGAAATCACTTGCCTCAGGAGTAGGTTCTATTATAAATCTCACGATGGCTTATGAATTTGTTGATTATTGACTAAACGAATCGTCCTTAAATTTGCCCTGTTATGATATTGACTGTTTAAATGCAGTAACTTGTAATAAGTACACAATTGATTTGTTTGAATAAATATTTAATTGAAAAATTGTAATAATATCTGAAATTTTAAATTGTAGGTGTAGAAACAAATTTTATAACCTCAAAAATTGTATCTTTTATCTAAAAGCCGTATTACATTAGACAATTTCTTGAGCAAGAAATTGAGCAATTTTTGGAACAATCTAAATTGTGTAGAGTCAAACAGCAAATTGTGTGAAATATTGTCTTGCTTTTAGATTGTCTGGAAAATATTAAAACGTGCTCTATTTTTCACACAATTTTCTACGCAATTTGTCTGTGAACATGCGCATCACCGGCAGAATGTCAAATCGATCATGTCAAATTATAATTTATTTCGCTGTTATTTACGTTTAAACTGTTTAGGTTAAATAGCACGTGGTGGATTTGTTTTTTTGTAATTTAATTTCAATTTTATGAGTAAACATATAATTGGTAAGTATTATTAAAGTTGGAAACATGATACAAATTCAGTTAAAATTTATGGAATAATTTAATTATATTGTAGCATAGAGAATGGGTTGGTCAAACGAGCAGGTAGAAGCGTTGATTGATGAATATGCCAAATACCCATGCTTGTTTTCGGTCAAACACGCACACTATCATAACAAGCAGTTACGAAGTATTGCACTGAGCAAAGTGAAGGAACGATTGGCAAAGTTAATACCGTTGGTGACGGAGGCAGAAATACAGTTCAGGTACAGTACAGGTCTTCGCACCACGTATTCACCTGAACGCAGGAAGATGCTAACCGTACTGCATAGTGGAATGGGCGAGGCTGAGGTAAATTAAATTTTTGTATATATGTACCTACATAAACATTTCTCATTTACTAAAAGTAAATAAATGTTGATATGGTAAACCATTGTAGGAGTCTGTTCGTAGACTGATATTTCCTTCGGTTCTAGGTATACACGCCATCATTATGGTATTTTGAGAAAATGCTGTTTTTGAATGATTCACTGGAAATACGAGCGCACAAATCCTCATTTAATCGGTATCAAAATGTTCGGCATCTAATTCTGAAACACAACACTACGAACTAGAAAGCCAGAACGAAACATTAACAGTGGATGTTTCCGGACTAGTAAATGAATTAACTTAAGGTATGAATAGAAACATCTTTTATTTGTAATTTTGTTAGGACGAAGGAGAATATGAAGTTCAGGACAATGGTTACTTGTTGCCGTCGCCTGATTCTGAAGCAGAACTTGCCAGCACTAGCAGGACGCCTAGTAGGACACCTAGTAGGACACCGAGTAGGCAGTCAGTAACTGAAACGAAGCAAAGGAAGATTGAAAATAAAAGCAAGGATGTTAATGAAGAAATGGTAATTATAGTAATAAACACGATAACAATTTTCATTGATACTGACAATATTACAGATCATTTTAAGTAAAGTCTCACAAAATTTGGAAACAACGAGCTAAGCTTACCAGACTGGTATTGGAATTCAAAATAAATCGTCTGAGGACATTTTCGGGGAGTTTGTAGCAGCCCAATTAAAAAATATGGAAGGAGAAGAAAAAAATGAGGCACAGTATGCAATACATGGAATTCTGCGAAATGCACTTAAAAAAGATTAAATAAAAATATCCAATTAATAAATATACTATTTATATTTTTAGATAATAGATACATTTGTTTTATTTCTTGATTTGGTTTTTATAGACCAATGAACAATTACATCTGTATGGTATTAATAAGAGAGGTAATTTTACGCAATACCAATCGCTTTATCTTGCCAGGTCACACTGCCGACAAGAGAATTAAAATAATTGCAAAAGGTTATTCTGACATCAGATGCAGTATTACTACAACGACTTCCACCTTGTTGGGACAGATTTGGCAAGTCACATTGTAACGGTTAGTTGCCACTTGCGTAACACTCGCCGCTTGTCTTGCTCGTAGATGTGAGGTACGGAGCAGCTAGCTTTTGGGAATTACCCCGCGTCGGAGATGCTGGGTTACCTTCCGGTAGTCGTGGATTCTTGAAAGGAACTTTGCTTTGCTTAATAACTATTTTCCTTGGGCGCCAGCCTCGGATAGATGCCTTCGCTAAACTAGTCGCCTTTATCGAGACAAAATTTAACTTAAAATAAAATAAAATTGCTTGCTTCGAATACACACGTTTAATGTAAATTAACATATAATAATTTTACGAAAATATAGTTGACCTTGTAGATAAATAAATAAACGAATCTCGTTGAGGTCCTAGGTCTTTATTGAAAAAATTAAATTTTCCCGACGTTTCGGGCCGTTTATTTTCTATCATTTTCATCCCTGAAAACCCGGGATTTTTTCAAATCTCTCATATGCTCCTTTATGCGAACACCTAACTTTCTGGAGCTTTCACCCACATACACAGAGTCACAGTCCTGGCACGGGATACGATAAACCAAACCACTTTGATCAAAAGGGAGGTGGGATCTTTGGTATTCGAAAAAAACCGGAAATTTTTGTTGGGACACCTAAGTCCGAACTTTACATTAGGAATAGGTTTAAAAACAGAAATAAGTTTTTCAGATAAACCTCTGATATAGGTGAAACTATGAAAATTGGAAATAGGGGGGGGGGGATCAGAAACTATTGAAAAGGGAAGAGAGGGTTTTGATATACCGTTGTCAACTATTCCTTGGGTGGAAGAAATTTTATGGACCAGCGAGTTTATAGTAGACATTGGAAAATCGTTAGCGGATAAAACCAAGTCTATAATAACACGATTTTCAGAAAGGAATTTTGGATGGGATAGGGAAAAAACTTTTTGGATGAAATTACGGGCTACATTAAAGATTTGATGTTTTGGGTGGCTGGAAAAGAAATTCAAAAGCCTTCCGGAATAAGTAGGCTTATGGTACCACGAAGTAACCAAATTGCCATTCGAATTGTCTCTATAAACCCGCATATCCAGGAAGGGTAAACTATTATTAATTTCGGTCTCCATAGTGAATTGGAGATCCTTATGAAAGTTATTGAAATGGGAAAGGATATGGGGTAAGCTATCTTTACCGATCACGAAGAAGAGATCATCAACATATTTTTTAACCAGCCTGATACCATTAACGTGGTTGGCATTAAAGGATGAGACCCTGTCGTCAAGAAGAAGATTCATACAGATATTAGCTAAATCAACAGATATGCTACCACCCATAGGAACCCCCCTCTTTTGATGGTAGGATTTACCATTTGCTACAAAATAACCAGTTTCTTGTTTACACACAATAAATGAATGATAAAAGTTGAACAAATATATTGTGGTGTTCCGTTCGCTAAATTCGAATCCACGACAGATATTTTTTTTATGAAAAACTTTTATTTTCTCGTTACACTCAAAACTCTGTTTTTTTTATATGAGATAATTTTTTTGTTTTGAAATAACTCAATTCTTCAATTTTTTTTGTTTAATAAAATTTTTTTACAATACAAAATATGGGTTAGTAAATGATTATTGTTTTCACACATAAGAAATTAATTGCGCCTTTATAACATAAATTGTTCAGAGATAAAAAAAAAGTCATTCAGAGTACAAATACACATATGATTGTATAATGTTTTTAAGGTAATAAATTTCACTGGTTTAAATGTTTCAATAAAAATTCTAAATACCTTGTCTTTTGTTTTAAATTTTGTTTATAACACTCAATAAACATACCAACTTCTTGTGTAGGTTGATTTCCAATACTTTCCAAACCAATTTTTCATAAACCAAATCCACAATTGTTGATTTTTGCAAATAATTCGTGGTTAATTTTGCAACCATCAATTTTCATTAACATTGACCGCTTTTTTATTCCTCTTACTTGTAATTTTCTTAAGTTTCCACTTCGAAAAACCATTTAAGGATCCTCTTTATAACTTTTCTTTGGATATCCACTTTTAATTCCACTTATATAAATCCGCTTTTTAATAATCCACTTATCGATTGAAAAATCACCGCTTGATCTATCTTTCATTCCAGAACGAATACGTCCATGTCAATCTTGTTGCCGAAAATTCTTCACCACGCGTGTGCAATTTTTGATTCAGGTCCTCTGATTGGTTGATTTTGTGGATCTTGGCTTGCAATTTTAAAATGTGTCCTGTATTGGACGTAATCAAAATGTTCCAAATCTTGCGAGTGTCAGTTCGCCCACTTGTGTTTTTTAAAACTCACGCATGACTTTAAGCACATAATTTTAAATTTAAAATTTTTAAATACAAATAATATTTTTTGATTTGTTTTAATAAAAACAAATCTAGTCCTTTTGGAACATACTCCAGACTTGTAAATTTAATAAATTTGAAGAATTATTTTTTTGTTTAAATTTATTGACCATTAAAGATTTTTGTGTATAACGAAATTATAATATTGACATTAGAAAATTATTTTATTAAATTTTGAATTTATTTTTTTAGAAAAAATTTTGGTAAATTGTGAAATTTTGTTGAAGACAGTTCAACGCCTTCGTGGAATTTTAAGAATTAGTAAAGGATTGGATAATTATTGAAATTTCTAAAATCTGGCTTCAATGAAATTCGTATGGTTATTTTGCTAGTATGAAAATTTTCATATTCCGAAGAATATCCTTTTTGATTATTTATTATTTTTTTTTTAAATTTTAGTAGAATTTAAGTTTGCATGGTACGATATTATGATTTTTTAACTTACTGACTAAATTTTTGAATTTATTTACAAAATTAACTTTAAATTAAAGGTTTCTTGCCTCTCTGAATTTTCAAATTAAACTTTTATAATTTTTTAACGAAAACATGAATAGTTAACTGTTTTTAACTTTTTTAAGTATTATGAAATTTAAACTAAACATAATTTATCTCAATTCAAAATTTTTATGTACATCTTTTTATAAATCGGTTATTTTCTAAATCATAACAAAATTTATTTATCATGCGTTTACGTTTACTCATGTGTTTATCCGAGGCTGGGCTCAAATTTCTTCTCTTCTTTCCTCTCGTTTGCGTTTCGCCAGAAGGCCCGGGCAAATTTTCGTCTTCATTTTCACTAATGCCCTGTCTTTCATCTTCTACCATTTCTTCTTTATACTCATATAAATCCTTCAGGTGGTATTGCCCCCTGATTCTTGCTGTAACTTCGTTTAACAATTCGTAGGTATTTTCTGCTATTTTTCTATTTATGCGATATGGGCCTTCGTAAGGGAGATGTAATCGAGCACATTGATTTGCTGATCTCAAACCCACACGTAAACTTTTGACAACAACTAAATCCCCAATTTGAAACGTTGTTTTCTTTTTTATTTGTCTGTTCATTTTTTCTCTTCGTCTTTCTATTTTCCTGTTTACTTTTTCTCTAATTCTTATCATGATTTGTTGATAATTTCTGTCATTCTCATTTACTATCCATGGTCTATCGGGTAGTACTCCTTTCATGACATAAATTGGTGTTTCTTCAGTAACCGTGCTGGGTGTTTCATTCATAAAATCTTCGACTCTATTCAAATGTTCATACCATGTTACGTGGTTGTTGCTGCACAACATCCTTAAATATTTTGATACTTCTTGTACATAACGTTCGCTTAAATTTCCTTGTGGATGTCTGACGCTACAAAAATACACCTTTATGTCTTGGTTTCTAAAATGTTCTTTGAATCTCTCGTTATTGAAATAGGTGGCATTATCAGCTATGATCATTTTTGGTTTGATAATGTTCGCGATATAGTCCTCTAGAAGGTTTATCGAAATATCCGTGGTGCATGCTTTAGTTGGATTTAATTTCACGTATTTGCTAAATGCGTCTACGACAACTAAAATGTTTTTATTTCCGTGACTTGGAATTAAATTTCCTATGTAATCTATTGCCACTATCTCTCCCTTTTCCGTAACATTTACACTTCTGAACGTATTCTTGTTATGGTAATTTTTGTATTTACCTAACAAACACAATTTGCATCTATTCACAACATTTTTTATGATTTTCCTGTCTTTCTTGCAAAAATAGTTTTCCCGAAACATAAGCCACAGTTTTCTCAATCCTATATGTCCGAAACGTACATGCAATCGCCATGCTATGTCTCTTGTTAACTTTCCGTCAATGACATATAGTTCAGTATCATTTATTTTTTTAATCACGAACCCATTTTTTATTTCATATCCTTTGTAGATATTTTCATTTAGTTGTAAGAAACCTCTTATTTCTACTATCGTATCATCTAATTGTGCTGTATGTACACTCTCTTGACTGAACGGCGAATTGATCATGTGCAATTCATTCATGGCGATCAGAATTTCTGTTAGCTTGTTTCGATTTAACCCATCTTTCCGACTAAATGCGTCTGCCACGATATTGTCCTGGCCTTTGATATGTCTTATGCTAAAATTGAATTCTTGCAGAAGCAAAGACCATCTGTAAATTCGACTGTTTGAAAATCTCGTCGTCATCATGAATACCAATGATTCATGGTCTGTTTCTACGTCGAATTGATGTCCTATTAAATAGTACCTTAATTTTTGTGTGGCGAACACTATGGCTAACATTTCTTTCTCGCTTACGGAATAATTAATTTCACATTTTCGTAGAGTACGTGACGTAAAACATATTGGAACTTCTATGTCATTTTTTTCTTGAAGTAAAGCCGCGGAAATTGCAAAGTATGAAGCATCTGTTCTTAAAATGAATCTTTTCTTAAAATCTGGATGTATCAAACACATATTTTTAAATATTCTGTCTTTCATTTCTTTAAAAGCCAGTTCCATTTTTTCTGTCCAGTGCCATTTCACTTTTTTTTTTAATAGTTCTAGCAAAGGTAACGTCATCGTTGAATAATCTGGTATGAATTTTTTAAAATAGTTTAATACTCCTAAAAATCCCCGGAGTGTTCTGAGGTTATGCGGACGTGGATAATCTTTTATTTCTTTTAATCTTTCATCATCTATCTCTACCGTGTTTAAAGTTATTTTTAGACCCAAATATTTCACTTCCTTTTTAAAAAATTCACACTTTTCAATATTTAATTTCATTCCGGACTCATTTAAGGTATTCATGACCCTTTCTACGTGTTCTTTATGTTCCTCCTCGCTGTCGCTGTAAATCAAAATATCATCCACATAGTGTACACAGTACCCTTCGTGTTTATTTAAAATTTTCTGCATTGCCCTGATGAGTGCGCTACTGGACGTCGATAATCCGAAAGGGACAACTTGGAATACAAATGTTCGTCCATCTACACTGAATCCTGTATATTCTTGTGAATTTATGTTTAGTGGAATCAGCCAAAACGAATTTCGTAGATCTAATTTACTAAATATCCGTTTACCACCAATTCTTCCCAACAGGCTTTCTATACTTTCGGGTGCTTCATATTGTGGTTTACAAATTGAATTCAAATTTCTCGCATCTAGGCATAATCTTATATTCCCATCTTTCTTTTTTACAACCACCATCGGATTTACATATGACGTTGGTGATTCTCTTATAACACTGTCTTGTACCATTTTAATCAGTTCGTCCCAAACTTGTCTTTTGTGCGCTTGGGGTATAGGGTAACTTTTACTTTTAAATAATACCTCGTTGGTGATTATCAATTCATGCACGTAACCCTCTGCAATCCTTGGTTCTTGATTTACCAATTCTATGTTCTCTTCCAACAAATATTTTAAATATTCTATATGACTGTCTTTACAGTTTAATTTTATCCCTTTCCAACTTTTCCAATCTGTATCCCTATTCACATTTAATAATTTGTTTTGAACGGGTATCTCAACGTGAATTACATCGTTCTTAAGTTCAAGCACATCTTTATTTGTATTATTTAATTTAACACCTGAATCTTTTTCTAATTCTATCCACGTCATCTCTTCCTCTCGCATTTTAATACTTTTATTGGGAACATCTATCAATATCCTGAATTTCTCTAATAAATCTATACCCAGAATGCAATCAATTTTCATATCAGGCATTATCATTATACTGCAGTTGTTTTGAAATTTCCCAATAGTCACTTTTGCGTTCAGATTTCGGTTTATGGTAGTAAATGGTTTATTGTTTGGTGCAATTAATTTTATAGGTGTCGTTTTTATTATTTGTTCTTCAAAATTTTCTGAATTCATGACTATTATTTGCTCGTTTATCAAGGATATTTCCGCTCCTGTATCGATTAATGCTTTTAAAGTAATGTCATTCACGTTTATCAAAATATACGGCAGTCCAATTGAATTATCTTTTATGTTGAAATCATTCGTAATGCTTATGAACTCCCTCGGATGTTCATATGTGTTGACATTTCTTTTTTTCGGACTGCCTTCTATTAAAAATTTTGGTTCTCGTTGTCTGATATTTCTCCATGTTCTACCACTACCGTTGTCGCGTTGACATTAGCCGTGGTTGCATTATTCACCCTGTTTGTACGAGTAGTAGCATCTGTATTTTCATTCTGGGAATGTTCGTTCCTCTCCTGATTGTTCGATTGGTTATTGTGCCAATTATTTCTATTTGATTGGTGGTTATTCCAATTATGATTTCTTTGTTGATTATTCTGATTATTTCTGTTCCAATTGTCTTCTCTTCTACTCTGTTCATTCTGAGTATTTCTGTTCCAATTATCTTCTCTTCTGTTTCCATTATGATTATTCCTATTATTGTTGTTAAAATTTGAGTAGTTGTTATTTCTGTTGTTATTAAAGTTTGCATAATTGTTGTTTCTATTTTGATTATTGTTAAAATTGGAGTAATTATTATTTCTGTTGTTATTAAAATTTGCATAATTGTTGTTTCTATTTTGATTGTTGTTAAAACTCGAGTAGTTATTGTTTTGATTCCTGTGCCAATTATCATTTTGGTTCTGTATTCTTTGTTGGTGATTAAAATTTTGATTTGCATTATTATTATTTCTGATATTATTGTTGTTTATACTTTCTCTTCCGCTTGTACTTTGAATCGTGTCAAAACGTTTTAATAAATTTATAAATTTTTCAGTACTTTCGATATTTTCTATAGCTACCCGATTTATAACTTCATCTTCATAATGATTTGCTAAACTCCTTATGATGTCTATCTCAAACATTGGCGGATCCAATTGTTTTGCCTCATTGATGTATTTTATGGCGTAACTCTCTTTTGTTCTATCTCTTCTACCGTCATACTTCCCATTGTTAAGATTTATTCTAACTTTTCTTTGCTCTGATATTCCCCAGTATTGTCGAAGAAATAGTTGTTCAAATTCAGCGAAGTTTCTGTAATCGTCCTCAATTATTCCTAACCAATTTTCTGCTTCTCCTTTTAATGAATGTCTTATTATAGATTTTAATCGAGACAAGTCATTTATTTTATTTGTAACGTCCCTTACATTTTTTAGAAATAAACGAGGGTTTCTCTGTCCATCTCCTTGAAATTTCATAATCTTATCGGAATTGAATCCAAATTGGATTTCCTGCATTATGCTTTTGATATTGCTCGCCTCATTTTCCTGTCCAATACTTTGGTTCTTATACAAACTTTGTTGCGCCATCCATATGGAATTATTGTTTATTGAACTTTTTATTTCTGCAATTTCGTCATGCACTTGTTCTATTTTACTATGACTTTCTTGACTGTTTTCTTCTATTATCTTATTTGTCTCTATTAGTTTTGTGCCGATTAAAGTTATTCGATGAACATTTTCTACTACCTTGTTATTTATTACCTTTAAATTTTCTGTTATTACATTTTTTTCAACATTAATATTTTCTATTTTGTTGTTAATAGATTTCATTTGTTCCATATTAACCTGTTGTGTAATTGAAACGATTTGTTTTTCAAAATGTTCTGGTTTTGTCTCAACTATGACCCCGCTTTCATATAATTGGTTAATACGACCGTTTACTTCTTCTTTCATTTCTTGGTGAGGATTACCTAATGTTGGTCATTCCGAATGAGTTGAAACTTTGCAATCGCAAAGAGGAAGGTTAATATAGTATAATGACATAATTTTCACAAGCGAAGTTATAATCAAAATTTTGAGAAAAATCAATTTGAAAAGTACGGAAAAGTAGCATGATCGTGCCACACAACCGGTCGATGCCACTAGCTTCGCCCGGCCGGCGCGCATTTTGTTGACGGTACGTGCAGCTAGATATACTCTTACACTTAGAAAATTTCGCAGCCGCAGATGCACCTCGAGCGTCGTACATGCAACATCGATTATTTTTAGTTTTTACGCGATTTTTTGGGGGTGAAACGAAATAGTTTACTGCCCCATACCGCGACTATACTTTTTAATGCTATTTCGAGGGTCTCTCACATCCCGGTTGCATAGATCCCGGTGTTCTTGATCGGTGGCGCCTTCTCGTATGTTTAGCCTAGTAACCAGAGTCAAATCCGCTCCGTAGGGGTGCAGAGCGGAGCGGAGCGGAGCGGCGCCCCGGAGGAGTAGGATTTGACGATGGCTGACCCTCCCTTTCGAATGCACACCCTTAAAAATGGAAGGCAAAAAAAATTAAATTTTTTCACTTTTTAGGTAATACACGAGTTATTTTCCATTTTTTCGCGAATATTTATACTAATATCTACTAAGCGCACCCCCCCTACCCGAATTTGAAAGAAAAATTAAAATCGGAGCAAAAAAATTGCACTCGATTTGAAGGGACCGGTAACCCGATAGTGGTCGTGGCCGGGGTCACGATCTTACTTTTCCCTACTTTTCAAATCGATTTTTCTCGAAATTTTGATTATATCTTCGCTTGTGAAAATGATGTCATTATACTATATTAACCTTCCTCTTTGCAGCGCCGTTGTTTTTTTTTAATTTGGAGTGACCAACAATAGGTAATTCTGCCCCATTTCTTTTATGGTTTCTTTAAACTCTATTTTCTTTACTGTGGTATTTTGTAGATCCTTTATCTCCCCATCCATGTTCCACATATCTTGCCACATATTCTGTTGAGTCAATTTAACTTCATCAATATTTTTTTTTAATTCATCTTTTATTTCTTGTGAGCCTTTATCTATCATCTCTTTAGTTTGATCTATTTCCTTTTTAATTTGATCGATATTTATTGCGTTTTGATCAATTATTTCCTTTTTGTTTTGATCAATTTTTATTGCATTTCCTCTAATTTCCATTAATAATGTTAACATGTCTATTGTTTCTGCTTTCTTCTCTTCTGTTTGTTTTTCTTGACTCCTGCTTTGTTTTTCCTCAACCTTTTCTTCCATACTTTTTATTATTTCTTCTTTAACTTCGTTGACTATAGGATTTCTTTCTACTATGTCTTTCGTCTCTGGATCTACTTCTATAGGATTTGCATCTATGAATGCTAAATAACAGCTGTTTTTTCTTACTCATATTGTCGTTTGTTTGATTTAATTGTCAAAAGAAAGCTATATTTTATACCAAGATAATCTAAACGTTCAATTGATTTTGTCTGATAATCAAACTCTTTTATCAGATCGTACATAAATTTTTTTAAATTTGTCGAATAAAATGTTTTTAATGACCTTAGAAAAAAATTTTATTTATCGTAAAATTGTTTTCATTTGAATATTCAAAATAGAGCATGTGAATCTTAATATCAGGGTTATCGTGAGGTTTCGTGCCTCGAGTTGGGAGCCAAATTTTATATGCTGTGGTGTTTCGTTCGCTAAATTCGAATCCACGACAGATATTTTTTTTATGAAAAACTTTTATTTTCTCGTTACACTCAAAACTCTGTTTTTTTTATATGAGATAATTCTTTTGTTTTGAAATAACTCAATTCTTCAATTTTATCAATTTTTTTGTATAATAAAATTTTTTTACAATACAAAATATGGGTTAGTAAATGATTATTGTTTTCACACATAAGAAATTAATTGCGCCTTTATAACATAAATTGTTCAGAGATAAAAAAAAAGTCATTCAGAGTACAAATACACATATGATTGTATAATGTTTTTAAGGTAATAAATTTCACTGGTTTAAATGTTTCAATAAAAATTCTAAATACCTTGTCTTTTGTTTTAAATTTTGTTTATAACACTCAATAAACGTACCAACTTCTTGTGTAGGTTGATTTCCAATACTTTCCAAACCAATTTTTCATAAACCAAATCCACAATTGTTGAATTTTGCAAATAATTCGTGGTTAATTTTGCAACCATCAATTTTCATTAACATTGACCGCTTTGTTATTCCTCTTATTTGTAATTTTCTTAAGTTTCCACTTCGAAAAACCATTTAAGGATCCTCTTTATAACTTTTCCTTGGATATCCACTTTTAATTCCACTTATATAAATCCGCTTTTTAATAATCCACTTATCGATTGAAAAATCACCGCTTGATCTATCTTTCATTCCAAAACGAATACGTCCATGTCAATCTTGTTGCCGAAAATTCTTCACCACGCATGTGCAATTTTTGATTCAGGTCCTCTGATTGGTTGATTTTGTGGATCTTGGCTTGCAATTTTAAAATGTGTCCTGTATTGGACGTAATCAAAATGTTCCAAATCTTGCGAGTGTCAGTTCGCGCACTTATGTTTTTTAAAACTCACGCATGACTTTAAGCACATAATTTTAAATTTAAAATTTTTAAATACAAATAATATTTTTGATTTGTTTTAATAAAAACAAATCTAGTCCTTTTGGAACATACTCCAGACTTGTAAATTTAATAAATTTGAAGAATTATTTTTTTTGTTTAAATTTATTGACCATTAAAGATTTTTGTGTATAACGAAATTATAATATTGACATTAGAAAAAATTATTTTATCAAATTGTTGAATTTATTTTATAGAAAAATTTTTGTAAATTGTGAAATTTTGTTGAAGACAGTTCAATATATATTGCAAAAATAATTAAAGCGAGAGCACAACAAAAGGATATATCGCTCTTTAACCACTAGAGCTTGATTATCGCAATTACCAATGTAAAAAGGTTTTTCGCCGTTACGAGTAATACTTTGACAACTCAATCTGTGATTAATAGTATACCAGACCACACAACCAAGTAAAGCGTCCAATCCAACAACGCTATCCAGTTGCACAAAAACTGCTGCAATAATAAAAAAATTAACACAACCACAAACGTTTCGTTGTCGACTCGAAAACACGAAAGCGTACCTCGTAACAAGCACAGAGTTAATAAAAAATACTAAATAAGGTTCCACGCTGGACGCCAGTGATATGTTTTACCTTCTTACTCGTCCCTAATGGGAGAACGTATCAGAAAAGTAAACAAACCACGCAGAAGGGATAAAAAAACCCCTACTACTTATATTGCGTGGTAGCCCTGGTGGTCGTTTAAAACTAGCTCGTTGTAGCTGGAAGCGATGGTCGTGACTTCCACTCTGTGCTGTTCTGAAAATAATGAGGGTACGTTTCGTCGAAAAATAAAACAATACTTCAATAACAAAGTTTAATGACGTTGAATCAACAACTACAAACGTAAGTGGCGATGTTAAGAAAAATTTTCACTTTTCGCAACAACGTTGAATTTATTAAATTCAACTTTTAACATCTAGCAATATATTTCGTAGCACCCTGTATAGCGAGCGTGATTGACGGAGATTAGACTCGCGCATGCTATGATAGAAAGTCATTTGGTGAGCTCTCGAGCGGAGCGGTCATGTTTGAAAGTGCTGTGAAATGGTTATCATTTTTTGGTTCAAAATTTTGAAGGGGGATGATGCGATTTTGTGAGGGTTCCCGTCCATCAATACGAATGGTTTTTGGATCTTGCGCTCCAACCCTTTTATGGGGATGTAACATTCGTGGTTTGAGGGATGGTTAATTTTTCCCGGATCGTACATTTTTTTGTTGGACCCCATGGTCAATACTTCCTGTGAAATATTTCCTTCATTTCACAATGGTAAGTCAGCTAATTATTTTGCTAATTGCTTCGCAGTTACTCGATAATCAATTTGGCCAGATTTTCCTCCGAATACCTGGAGAACGATGACGTTGGAGTTCACCTTTGGCCAATTTCTGTATTTTTTATGTGTTACATTTTGGGCTTCTCTTTTTGTCGTGCATTTTTATTAGCAGAGTGGTTGTCGAGATTACGATTGCGTTGCAGGTTTTGGTATTGCTGCATTGAGGAGATATACTGCAATCTAATCTCATTTACACTCGCAAGTGTGAAATGGATCGAGTGTTTGGGTTTGATATTTGATAAACTAATTAATTAATTTATATTATTATGTTTTGTGTAATTAAACTTGAACTGCGTATTATTTCCACTAGTTAACATCAATCGATGTTGGTAAAAATGCATCGGCGAGGAGATTCCGAAGCGTTTGACATGGGTTCAAATCTCATATTTGAAATTCTATGTTAAACATTTTTTTGTGTTTATTTTTGATTTTATGTTCTCTTTTTATGAAAGGCTACGATGTTCGACCCATATACAGGGTGCGACATTTCATCGAGGTTGCTACCGTTTGTTTTATCATTGGGAGTTCGAAATGGTTCCACCTTCTTGTGGGATTTTTATATTACCATTCGAACGTGCCCTTGGTTTATGTTTGGGAGTGATTTTCGGTGGCAATGTCGTTGCCACTGTGCCTGTTTTGGTCGGATAACACCTTTTACATCCGACATCGCTTATATCTTTGCCTTCTGACAATTAACATCCAATTGTCCATTTTAATTGTGTTGTGTTAGCAAAGCTGTTTCCTTGATTTCTCCGGGGCGTTTCTTTCACACGATCCACGACTCTCGCTGCCGCAATAAACGAGCTAGTTTAAATCGACCACTAGGGCCCCACGCAAATTTAAAGTAGATGGTTCATCCTTCTGCGTGGACTTAATCTTTTCCAAACTGCTTCTCATTAGAGTAGTAAGGAAAGATTTAGTTTCACTGGCGCCCAACGTGGGGCGCCAGTGATATGTTTTACCTTCTTACTCGTCCCTAATGGGAGAACGTATCAGAAAAGTAAACAAATCACGCAGAAGGGATAAAAAACCCCTACTACTTATATTGCGTGGTAGCCCTGGTGGTCGTTTAAAACTAGCTCGTTGTAGCTGGAAGCGATGGTCGTGACTTCCACTCTGTGCTGTTCTGAAAATAATGAGGGTACGTTTCGTCGAAAAATAAAACAATACTTCAATAACAAAGTTTAATGACGTTAAATCAACAACTACAAACGCAAGTGGCGATGATGTGCTAAAAATTATATGCACTTCAATTGACTTTATTGACGGCACGTCAAAAGTGACGACAATACGGGATAACCAGAATGGTGTCCCAGTCAATACAAAAGTTGACTCAAATGATAATGCCACAAAACCACAAATATCCCAAACAGGAAAAATAAATTGTCTTACCCGAGCCCGTGATAAGATCACAAATGGTAATATGACAGCAACTTCTCTGGATGGATCTGCTGTGGTTGGCGTTGAATAACAATGGATACAGGTTTCGCACAGGAACAACGGAATTGGAATGGAGCCACTCAGCTGTGTTGTAGTCTGGTACGGATTGGCAATCCAAATAAACAATATGATTGTCCAAAAATATAACGGTCATTCAAGTACTTGATGTTGTGATTGATAAACACCAAAATGTAAACAAGATGGTTGTCCAAAAATATAACCATGCGAAAGTTACCAAATAAAGTATGGTTGGTACTACTTTGTAACATACAAAAAAATGGCTGTTTGAGATAACAAATTCCGGTATCTCGAATAATTGAACTAGCTTCTTAAAAAAATCGTTACTCACTAATTTCACAATATCCGTCTTTACGGTGAATTAGTTAATACGTACGATCAACAAAAAGAACGAGGAATCGATTAAAATCAATTACACATCGATCAAAAATATCACGACCGAACTTGTCAACGTTCAAGCTAAAAGTTGATTATCGTAGCCGCGCGCTTCTGTTCTTTGTACCACAAGTGCGTTACAAAAATGAGTTAAGAGGTGGCGCTTAGAGTAACACTTTTCAAATTTAAATAATTTAAATTTTATGGAACTAAATTCAAATTAGATTCAAAATTAGGTGACGAAATATACAATATTTTGTTACAGTATCAACATATCAACGTATCAACGGATCAACGTATCAACGTATCAACATATCAACATATCAACGTATCAACGGATCAACGTATCAACGGATTTTTTAATTTTAGAAATCGCTCCATCATATAGAATAAACTATTCCAACGAGTTTTTGAATCTAACAAAAGCATAAGTTCTTTGTCAAATTCAGCTTTTATGTATGTTTGTAATGCACTATTTTTTTGTAGGAGAACATCTAAACATCTTAACAACGGTTCGAATTTTTTTAATTATAGGAGGAAGTCCTTCATAAGTAAGAGCGAAGGCATGCTGTTTATTGTGGTCAACGTCTAGTCCAAGTTCAGTTAGATTGTCATTAGCTCCATAATCCTCTTCGTTGTCAGAATCAGAATCAGATGCATCCTTTGCATCTTTGTTGCCAATTAAGCTTGCTGTTGAAGCACTATGTCGCCAAGATGCAAATTTATTAACTGCAAATGCAGCTATTGAATTCATGTTGGATACAAAAATTGCAGTCTGCAATAAATAAAAAAACAGCAGTGCACAATGAAATTGTGTCACAGACGACAGATATAAGAAAGCTTATTAAAAGAGAGATGGGACTATATGAAGACGAAGGAGTTCGAGGAAAGTACTTGGAAATAGTTTATGCTTATCTTCTAACAATTCCACCCACTAGTGTAGAGTCGGAAAGAGCATTTTCCGCGGCAGGAAATTTTTGCACTAAGGTACGCTCGCGACTAACTAATGAAACAATTGATGCTTTGTGTTTTTTGCGATCTCATTTTAAAAATATGAAATAATAAAATGTTTATTTTGATTTGTATTTTTAATCTTTTAGTTTTTCAGAATTTTTTTTGAATACCGGTATTAACTCCGGTATTACATGTAAATAAATACCGAATACCGGTATTGCAATTTTGGTCCGGTATTGCAATCACTATTTCTGATAGAGTACGCTAATTACTGCAAGCTGAATACCATGGGCATAGCATAACTGCTGTTCAGGATCAATTAATTTGCCGACTTTTTTCATTACCGAAGCTCCATCAGTAGTAATACAAACGATATCCTTCTGAAGAGAGAGAGTCCATGATCATTCAATTTTAGGTTAATTGCTTCTACACATTTTTAAGCCGGCATACTGCTTGATACGTGGGCCAATCCAATATTCCAGAACATTTTTTTGGAATGTACATTTATATTTAAATACCGTTTGTTACCCACACTTGTCCATTCGTCTAATGTGAGGCTGAATCTTTTCCCACTTTCCTTCAGTTTTGCCAAATTACTTACCAGAGAACTTCGAATTTCTTTGCTATAATCAATAACCATATTCCTAATTGTATTCGGAGATTTTGGTATATCATTAAAACCTTCAGCTGTTAATGCATTTCTCAAGTCTATAGATGTGCAAAATATACTGAATGGCAAATAATCTACCGGAATGGGACGTTTCGCCATCGCCGTTTCGCCGTCGCCGTTTCGCCGTTTCGCCGTCGCCGTTTCGCCGTCGCCGTTTCGCCGTCGCCGTTTCGCCGTCGCCGCTTCGCCGTCGCCGTCGCCCATTTTCGCCGTCGCCGTTTCGCCGTCGCCCATTTCGCCGTCGTTAATTTCAAGGTTAATATATTGTCGTGTTTTTTTTGTTCTTCTGTTAATTTGAATTGGGCGCCGTTGTAATTTTTCTTATTTTTCTTATATTTTGTAATAAAAGACAAACGCTTCAATTTTTTTACCAATTTATAATTTATTAAACTAATTTGCAATATGCTATTCGAAATTAAAAGAAATGTCCATTACCATTAAATTCCAAAAGTACGTTTTTGTTGTTTATTATTGAACACTCGCGAATTGTAAGTTTTTATAAATGCAATACTCACAATTTACTTCTTTTTCGTTGATCAACACTTCTTTCATATAAAACTTTGACCTATCCTTCTCGATGGTCCCACATCAACTGCCTGCACTCCGCCCTTTTGAATTTTCTTCCTCTTCAATTGCTGCGCGCGAAATTTTTGATCCGTGAATAATTTTTAAAATTTTTAATTGTAATGGACTTCAATTTTTAACAAAAATAAATTTTCTTTCATGGTTACAAATTTTATCAAAAAACAATTTTTCAACTAAACAAATTAAATTAAATTTTTCATAAAAAAAACAAAAATTCATGTGAAATCATCTGTACCATATCAATATTTATTGTGCCAACCGAATAAAAATTAAATACCGAAATACCGGTATTATATTGAACTGTATTTCAATGCCTAGCCAAAATTCGAAAATATCAAAAAATTAAAATTATAAAATTAACGTGTTAAAATTCAAAATGTAACAAAAATTATTGTAAATTAAATTTAAAAGAAGAGGAAATTGGAATTGGATAAATGTCTTTGTGCGCAGACGAAGAACTTTTGAGTTGGCAGAAGGAGGGGGCATTCGACGCCGAGGAGTCGTGAGAATAGGACGTTTTTGAGCGAGTCCATTGTAAATTTTGTAGTTATTGAAATTGTTATAAATAAAAAGGAAAAATTTAGTTTGAATTGGAAAGATAGTGTTTTATTAAAGTGTTTTGCAAAAGAAAATAATGTTAAAGAAAAATTTTGAAATCACGGATTTCAAAAAAATAAATGGTTGGTCCGTGGACAGAAAAGAACACGTCAATATATTCAAAAATACCGGTATTTCGGTATTTCAAAATAAGTCAAAAATACCGGTATTCGGTATACCGGTATACCGGTATTGCAATCACTACTCAGCACATCCCTTTCTGCGGTTAAATATATTTATAAGGGCTTCGGCTGTACTAATGTGGCCATAATCACTACGCAACAACGGCAAGATGAATTGGCAAATTATATCGTTTCCCGATACGTCAGTGCACTCGAAGCTATGTGGCGCTTGCTGGAATTCCCGATGCACGATCGTTCCGACGCTTTGATTCGATTGCCGGTGCATTTACGAAATAGACAACTCATTGAGTTCGAAGGACGAGAAGAAGAACGTAAAACAAAAACTCCAAAGTTTAGGCGTGCGCACTCGTAACAACTCGCCGTTAAAAATGTGTTTGATAAGCGAACTTTGTTCGGAAAATTATGACACAAAAATCTTGCAAATACGCTGCAGCGCGTAAAAATCTTCGTATACAAAATCACTCCGCAACTTGCTCAAAATGACTCTTCAATTCCAAATCCAGCACAACGATAGAATTTTCACTCTTCTCTTCTCGCGAAAGCCACACCAAAAGTGACATCGGAAATTACTCCCACCCCAACGGCTAAAAGTAAAACTCCCGGCGCGAGACTCGAGGTCGCGTAGGAAGTGTCTAGTGTCACGCTAAACTGCAAACTAACGGGCAGTGGAAAGGTTGAATCTAAAATTCGTCACAGTGGGTTCGTAAAATGTTGGGTCTGCTAATTTGATGTTAGGGGGTATGTTAAATAACTTTGAATCAACTGCCCTTCCCGGCAACGAATTTGATATTGTTGGGATGATTAAGCAACTTAAAATATTTGAATAATTACAAGTATTTGATTTAAACTTTAGTTTAAATGTAGTACTGTCTTGATTTATTCCTACAACGTCAATATTTGTGGGCTCCAGATGTAACTTTAACAACTTGCATAAGTTTTCAGTTATGAAGTTGGATTGAGATGCCGAGTCGAGCAACACTCGAGCAGAATGCTCTTTACCATCAGTACCAAAGACCTTGATTTGAGCAGTGCTCAAAAGAACTTGCGAACTTGAAATACAATTCATAACAACGCTTGTAAATTCAGAATTAGATTTACTGACATTATCAATCGTAGGTGTGAGCTTAACTTGCGATGACAGCTCATTTTATGGTTTAAGATCTTAAGTGAATCAAAGTATGATTTTTCTTCGACATTTCTTACAAACTAATGGCGATCTACACTGAGGGACAAAATGACCTTTACGAAAACAATTAATGCATATTTTAGGTTGTTTGACTTGATTACTTCTCTCCAGTGCATCCAGTTTAAGGAACGATTCACAGATTTGAAGGTTATGATTACCATCACAATTATAACACGAAGTACTAACATTGGCTATCGCAAAAGATTTGACTGATTTATTTATTTGATTTTACTTAGAATTCAATGTTACACACAAAAATGTAAAAGTACTTATTTGTATCACTACGAATTTAAAATTACAGTTTTGTAATGAATATTTACATACACACAGTAAAAAAATACTTGTAAATATACTTAGAAAAACCTACATTTAAAATCTTGTAAAAATACTGTTGTGTCCACAATATATCTTAAGAGCCGCGATCAACAACGATCGACGCGGACGAGATGTGGTTTCAACATGTCAAAATTTTAGTTTACTTATCGTAGTATTGTTTAGATCGTTTCATAGGATTGTATTGTTAATTTTTAAGTTGTTGTTTATTGTTTCGTTGGTATGTTTTTAAGACATGCACGTTTTAGTAATGTTGATTAAAAATAAAAACAAAAAAAAGAGGAGGTAACGGGGGAGATAAGAAAATAAACAAGTTGGATTGGAACGTGAGTTTCCACACAGAAAAGCGGTTTATTAAATTCGTTTAAAGAAAAAGATTAAAAAGTGAGTTTCAAAACAGAAACGACGTCGATTAAATTAATCGAAATAAAACAAGAGATTCCGAAGTGTGTAGCGTCCAGATAAGACGTGTTTTGGAATTACAATTGGTAGCCTTTTAGAGAGCGTCCGGATAAGACGTATCGTGTCGCGAGTTGAACATAATCAACTATTGAATTAATTAATCGACATAATCGACAATTAATAGAGAACGGACGTGCTATCGGTTATTCAGACGTGAGGTGAATTAATCACCTAAGCAAATTAATTAATCTACAATTAATTCGGAAACGGACGTGGAGTCAACGTGCTACAGCATCTCATACAAAGAGATCATTCCGTGGGTTTTCTCTACGGAGAAAGAATAGTCAGAGCCAGCATTTGGACTGGGATCGTGTCAGGTCTGGAACCTAACGAGTATAGGCGACAATTGGACCAGGCGATTACAAGAAGAAGGAAGATAGTGCATGTGCAATCGTGTTGTGCAACGCAAGCCACGAGTCACCACAAAGTAATCAAGGTTAGGATTAGATTTATTTATAATTTTAAGTTTTATTTAGAGTTGATTGTTATTGATTTGAGGGTTAAATTTCCAATTTTAGTTTAATGTGTTTCATGTTGTTAGATTTAAGTGTGTTCAATAAATATGAATTTTGAAATTGCATCTTTGTCTGTGTTGTTCTTTGGTCATCGTGACTCTTAAGCAAAAGACGAACCCTGAGATTGAGTCTACCAATAGGTAAGTCTGCTCATATAAGGCGCTTAACGCTACAATTTGACGTACCAACGAGCGGGCTTTTGAAAGAGTACACGACTACAAACAACAATACATTCAATTGGCACAAAAAGGGGAAAGCTCAATAAAAGAGAATGAACACCAGGAGTAAAAGTGTGAATGCAGCGGGGGGAGATAGGGATAGTAGCGATGACGAAGGAGAGACCGAGATCACAATCCAGGAACAATCGGTGCCGGAACCGATGCCTGCACAAATGACAGAAGATCCGATGGAGAAAATGATGAGAATGATGATGGAAGGTTTTAAAAATCAAAATGCGAGTATAAATGAAAGTGTGAATGACAGTTTAAAAGGTTTTAAAAATGAAATCACGGAAAAATTCGACAACCTGGACGCTCAGAATGCAGGAGTGAATGAAAATTTAAAAGGTTTTAAAAATGAAATCACGGAAAAATTCGACAACCTGGACGCTCAGAATGCAGGAGTGAATGAAAATTTAAGGGGTCTCAACGAAAGCATTAAAAGCTTGAATGAGGAAAATAAAGTCAATTTTGATCTGGTCAAAATAAAATTTGACGCAGTAAATGACAAGTTTGAAAAAATAAATGAATCTTTGACAAGTATGAAATCAGAGGTCAAATGTGAAAGTAATAAATTAGAAATTAAGATTGCGGAGGTAATAACCTTGGTGAACGATCGGGTAGAGGAATGTGTCGGCTTAAACGACAAGAATGTAAAAGGCATCGAAAAAGGGGTAAATAAACGTTTCGATCAGATAAATGCCAAAATGACAGAAACGGAGGATAAAATTGACAAGAGTATTTCATGCTTTCGAGGTGAAATTGATGTCATAAAGGATTTGGTAAAAAACGAATCTATGGGAGATCTCGTGGAGGCAATGAAAAATCATAGTTATCGTGATGGGGACATAGATAAGTTCACCAAGTTCTACGGGGATAACAAAATAAATCCAAAAATTTTCATTAAAAATTTAGGGAACAATTTAATCCGCATAAAAGACGAGATCAGGCGGAAAAACATTATTAGAGCAACCATGAAAGGAGAAACTGCTGTTTGGTTCAGTATGGTGGAGGAAAAGGTAACCGATTTTGAAAGTTTCAGAATTTTGTTCTTAAAGAAATATTGGGGGGACGCAGAGCAGAACAAAATCAAGGAACAAGTAAATGGGGGTAAATATAGGGGAATAGAGAATTCGCGAGAAAACTACGCGGTTCGTCTAATTAACCAAGCACTCCAGGTAGACCCGAAGTACGATGAGATACTGTTGGTGAAGGCCATCGGAAACCACTTCGAAAAAGAGCTCAAGGCGCGGATTGGAATAGAGAAGATCGAAAACATTGAGATCTTTTTAGATTTGTTGAAACGGTTTGACGAAAGTGTGGAATTTAGGTTGGAAGATACGCGTCAAGAATGGAGGCCAAGAGCGATCAAGGAAGAACAGAATTGGAATCAACCACGCTACAGCCCACAAGATTGGAGATCCAGAGACTACGATCCATCAAAACAGCCGAACAACAAATTGAAGAAATGGAACCATCCAAACAACAACAATCAAAACAAAGATTGGAGAAGGGGTAATAACCATGAAGAAGAACAACCGAAGAAGGAAGATAGAAATCGAGATCTCAATAGGATTGAGATAGATGCCACGAGTCATGTACCATCAAAGGCAACGCGAGCCATGGTCCATGCTACGTCGGGATCAAATTTTCCGTAGTCGGCAAACAGATGAAGGGGGGGAACACTTATGTACACCCGCGGGAATACATAAGTGAAGATTTGCAAGAAAGCACAAGTGCCGAAAGCAACATTTGTTTGCCAAGAATTCAGTTAATTTTCAATGGGATAACATTATTAGCACTTCTAGACACGGGTTCTGAAGTTTCACTCGTAAGTGAAGAGATCACGAGGGAGAATGCAATGGTTTTCAATAAAGGACTACTTCCAATAAGAAGTATAAATATCATCACAGCAAATAACAAAAGAATGATAACGTTAAACCGCATGGTAATCGGAACCATAAAGATTGGGAGTAGTACCAGAACGGATGGCTTCATTATCATGCCAAATTTAAAAGGTCAATGCTTAATAGGGATTGATCTTTTAAATAAGTTCAAAATCGTTATAGACATGAAAAACCAACGCATTTCCATCGGTGATGATGAAATAAAATGGGAACGCGACATTCAATCAAATTTAGGCCCATCTTTGAATTCAAATGCACTCGAAAAGAGGTAATCCACTTTAGGCAAATATTGGAAATTAAATAAACAGAAAAACAAACAAGCAAATTTTTACTTAAACGTAAATAACGTAAACGTCAACAAAAACGAATCAAATGTGAATGTCAAATATAAATTAAATTGTCACCCGCAATACGAATTGGCAGTTCAAAACATTTTGCAAAGGCACACAAGGCTTTTTAATGAAGAAGTTACAGTGGCCAAGGGGTATGAACATAAATTAAATGTTGAAAATGAAATGTCTTTTACTGCAAAAACTTACCCGATCCCGCACAATCATAAAAGAGAAGTGTGGAATCAAATTGATCAAATGTTAGGTGATGGTATCATTACAAGGGCAAGTACCGCTTTCATTAATCCTTTAATTGTAGTGAAAAAGTCGGACAAGGCGATAAGGTTATGTTTAGATGCGCGAAAACTAAATAGTTTAACCAAGCCGCAATACGAAAAGCCGGAAAATATTGACAGTTTGTTTGGGAAAATAGGAAACAATAATGTGTTTACGAAATTAGACCTCAAAAATTCATTTTGGCTTATCCCACTAGAAGTAAGTTCACGAAAATATACGGGGTTTAGTATTGACGGAGTAACCTTTCAGTTCAATGTGGTACCTTTCGGGTTAAATACATCTAGCTCGGCGCTTGTGCGAGTAATGCAAATTGTATTGAGAAAACACGAGAATTACCTAGTCCACTACATTGACGATATGCTAATTTTTTCCAAAAATCATGAAGAACATTTAAAACATTTAGAAGCAGTTGTGAATACATTGGAGGAAACAGGACTAAAGTTAAATATAACTAAATGTCAATTTATTTTACCAAAGGTAAAATTTTTAGGTTTCAATATTGACTGTCACAACATTTCAGTTGACAATGACAGATTAGAAGAAGTCAAGATGTATCCACGACCAATAAACCTTCGAACACTACGTGGTTTTCTAGGCATTATGAACTACTATAAAAAGTTCATACCGGATTACTCGGAGAAAACGCTTGGGTTATTGACATTGTTAAGAAAAGGGGTACAGTGGAAATGGGAAAAAATTCATGAGGAAAGTTTCATTAGCTTGAAAGAAGCATTTTACCAAAATTTATCTTTGTTACATCCGGACTTCAACTTACCATTTATCTTGCGGACGGACGCAAGCGATTTCGCCGTCAGCGCCGTTCTCATTCAAATTCAAGGGGAGAAAGAAGTGCCAATTCACTTTACTTCACGAATTTTAAGGAGGGCTGAAATAAAATATACGATTTCGGAGAAAGAAATGCTGGCGATAGTTTTTGCCTTGAACAAATTAAAATTTTATTTAACCGGGAATAAGTTCTTGATTGAAACAGATCACTCGGCATTGACGTTCATGATGAAAACGAACTTTAGCAACAATAGGGTCTACCGATAGTCGTTGTTGATCCAAGAATTTAATTTTGACATCAAACATCGATCGGGAAAAGATAATCAGATTGCAGACGCGTTGAGCCGTAAAGATGAACAAAAGGGGATGAAGTTGAAAGACATGTTGGTAGCAGCGGCATATTTAAACCAAGAACAGGGAGTGTACGCGCGAGGAACAATCGAACTTATGCAAGGGGAGATAAATTTTGATTTCATTCGCGAAAAATTAGAAAATGTCCAAAGTTACAGGGGATATGAATTCAGGGAACAATATTTAATAAAAAAGATAGGAGAAAGGGAATTATACGTGGTAAATAAACCCACAACAATAGAGATGGCACAAGATCTACATGAGAGATTTGGCCACATTGGAATAAGAAAGGTATTTTTGATTTTCAGGGAAGCATTTTATTGTGTTCGTGATTTATCTATAATTAAAGATACAATAAACAAATGCGCACTGTGCAGTTTAGCTAAATATAAAAACCATGTCAATCAAAATAGCAGTCAAAGCATTAAAGTAGATAATCCAGGGGATTTAATCGCCATAGATTACTTAAGTAATTTAATTCCAACGGTGGAAGATTACAAACACATACTCGTAGTTTACGATGTGTGTACAAAATATGTAAAATTATACCCAACCAAAGTTTGTAACACAGATGTTACAAATGAATGCCTAGAAAGCTACGTAGAGGAGGAAATAAAACCAAAGAGAATTTTGGCGGACAACGCCACATATTTCAATAATGAACGGTTCATTAACAATTGGGAACAAAAGGAAATAGAAGTTTGCTTCAGCTCCATTCGACATCCTCAGGGGAA
The DNA here is from genome assembly GCA_932274525.1 of Podabrus alpinus. Taxonomy (NCBI): domain Eukaryota; kingdom Metazoa; phylum Arthropoda; class Insecta; order Coleoptera; family Cantharidae; genus Podabrus; species Podabrus alpinus. The sequence continues at coordinate 35,334,265 of OW026452.1, forward strand.
TCCGGGAGAAAGAATTATCCAAGAAGTAATCAAATTTCTTCGGATACTCACGCATGAGTGTCATCCGGAATGGATAAATAAAATAGAAGAGGTGGAACGTTTTATAAATTGTACTCCTAATGTGAGGACCAAGTACTCACCATGGTACCTAATGAAGGGCACCAATCCTCCGAGGCCATGGGTAGAAAATATAGAAGAAAGAAATTTTGAAAGCGATATGGAAAAGGCACGAGAGAGTGCACATAAATTTTCTCGAAAATACGAAGAAAAAATGAATAGGAAAATTCGAAAAAGGTTAAGTTTCAATGTAGGGGACAAGGTAATTGTTAGAAGTTTGAGGACATCAAACAGGGGCAATAATATATGCGCCAAGCTCGCGCTGCCTTATGAAGGTCCATACAATGTATTACAAGTCATAAACGACAACGTGTATGTACTGGGATATGAAGAAGGGGAGACAAGAGGAAGATTTCATATTAATCTTTTATATCCTTTCATCGAGTGACAGATCTAACAAAACAGTCAGAAGGTCATCACCAACAGTATTTCGTAGTAAAGGCGGAAAGAAAATTCAACAATTTAATCATGGGGTTTCAAACAAAAGTGGTTCAAAAAAGGGGGGACAAATGCCTGGTGATATGAGTTACCAGAAGAATTTAAAGTTGCGGACTAGTTATGACCTAGAAGGTGTAACGTCTTAAGACAACGGGGGACAGGGGGGAGAAAAGAATCGACAAGATGTCTACATGAATCGTCGAGATCTACAAGGGGAAAATTATTGAGAGCTGAGGCTACAATAAAAAATAGATCGGTATCAGCTGAGCGCTGAACGGATTCAAGCGAACCACGAAAGTAACCCGAAAGCATGAAACTTATAAATTGTTGAATGAATGTGTGGTCCAGATACCACGAGCAAAGGTGATGATAATGAGTGACTGTAAATGAGACGAATGAGGTATGAAAGAAATGAATGAAAGAAGGGGGGAGAGAAAAAAGACATGAGGGCGAGCGGTGCAAAGAGTGGAACAATGATTTGAAGAACCTCTCGAGAGTACAAACCATTGGTTCAACCTTTGCAGGGGGGATGTGTTGTGTCCACAATATATCTTAAGAGCCGCGATCAACAACGATCGACGCGGACGAGATGTGGTTTCAACATGTCAAAATTTTAGTTTAATTATCGTAGTATTGTTTAGATCGTTTCATAGGATTGTATTGTTAATTTTTAAGTTGTTGTTTATTGTTTCGTTGGTATGTTTTTAAGACATGCACGTTTTAGTAATGTTGATTAAAAATAAAAACAAAAAAAAGAGGAGGTAACGGGGGAGATAAGAAAATAAACAAGTTGGATTGGAACGTGAGTTTCCACACAGAAAAGCGGTTTATTAAATTCGTTTAAAGAAAAAGATTAAAAAGTGAGTTTCAAAACAGAAACGACGTCGATTAAATTAATCGAAATAAAACAAGAGATTCCGAAGTGTGTAGCGTCCAGATAAGACGTGTTTTGGAATTACAATTGGTAGCCTTTTAGAGAGCGTCCGGATAAGACGTATCGTGTCGCGAGTTGAACATAATCAACTATTGAATTAATTAATCGACATAATCGACAATTAATAGAGAACGGACGTGCTATCGGTTATTCAGACGTGAGGTGAATTAATCACCTAAGCAAATTAATTAATCTACAATTAATTCGGAAACGGACGTGGAGTCAACGTGCTACAGCATCTCATACAAAGAGATCATTCCGTGGGTTTTCTCTACGGAGAAAGAATAGTCAGAGCCAGCATTTGGACTGGGATCGTGTCAGGTCTGGAACCTAACGAGTATAGGCGACAATTGGACCAGGCGATTACAAGAAGAAGGAAGATAGTGCATGTGCAATCGTGTTGTGCAACGCAAGCCACGAGTCACCACAAAGTAATCAAGGTTAGGATTAGATTTATTTATAATTTTAAGTTTTATTTAGAGTTGATTGTTATTGATTTGAGGGTTAAATTTCCAATTTTAGTTTAATGTGTTTCATGTTGTTAGATTTAAGTGTGTTCAATAAATATGAATTTTGAAATTGCATCTTTGTCTGTGTTGTTCTTTGGTCATCGTGACTCTTAAGCAAAAGACGAACCCTGAGATTGAGTCTACCAATAGGTAAGTCTGCTCATATAAGGCGCTTAACGCAACAATACATATTATGTAATATTTAATTAATATTACAGTTTTACATAAAGTCTTCTTTTTTATGTAATTTCACCTTTAAAGTTGTGAAATTTGACATAAAAAAATTTATTTTACAAATATATTTCATTGTGTAACCACGACTTTAAAATTACATTTTCACACTGTGTATTTATTTATGCCAGTTTTTATTGCTGCTATTTTGCAATTACATTTTTTAAATTGTATCACTATCACTATTAGCCTGTTTCTCTCCACTGCTGGATAAAGGCCTTCTCCATAATTCTCCCTCTCTCTCTATTTTCTGCCACGTTCAACCATCCGATTCCTGCTGTCTTCTTTATTTCGTCCCTCCATCGTGTTTTTGGGCGTCCGGTGCTCCTTCTTCCAACTCTCGGTCTTCATTGCAGCATCTTCCTTGTCCACCTATAATCTCTCACTCTAGCTATGTGTCCTGCACAATTCCATTTCAACTGGGATGCCTTTTCCAACATATCCTTTATCCCCGTCTGTTGTCTTATCCATTCATTTCTCTTGTGTTCTCTCAGAGTTATACCCAGCATCTGTCTTTCCATTGCTCTTTGTGCAACTCTAAGTTTCTTCGCAGTGGACTTTGTTAAACTCCAAGTTTCTGATCCATATGTTAGGACAGGGAGGATGCACTGATCGTATACGTGTCGTCTAAGCGACATTGGTATTTTGGACTTTACGATGTATTTTAATCCTCTAAAAGCTCTCCATCCCAACTTGCTTCTTCTGGTTATCTCAGATGTCATGTTGTCTTTTTCGGTTGTTATAAGCTGTCCCAAATACACAAATTCCTGCACAACTTCTAAGGTGTTGCCATCAAGCAAAATGCGGATCTCGTCATGATCATTTACGTTCGACATAACCTTTGTTTTTTCGGGATCGGGAGTCATTGTGCACTGGGGTACACAATGACTCCCGAAGACCTGGTCGAAGCAATGCTCGTCGACGAGGCCCAGTGGCAGCGGATAAACACCCTCATCTCAAACATCCTGAGGTGTAAGGAGGCTGCAGGAAGAGCCGAACAACGGGCCGCCGCTGCTGCTGCCCATGCGGGGAAGGATACCGACATTGAAGATCAGTGACCCGAGGCCAATCGCGGTCGGGTGGAAGAGTGGCATGCGAAAGAGCACACGTAACATCGAATTCCATCGCAATGCCCCCTACCCGACCGTCAAACCAGGAGGCCAACCAACGAGGAGGAAAAAAAAACTCGTACAGGTAGAAGAGAGGCATGCGAAAGAGCACACGTTTCATCGAATTCCATCGCAATGCCCCCTACATGACTGAGCAACCAGGAAGCCATTCATGAGAGGAACTTGGAGGCCCAAACGAAAAAGGCGGGTCTGCACACGATACTGCAGACCCAACGCATCTGCCCGAACATCCAGGGCGGGAGATGTCGAAGATCCCGACATCTCGGACCGAGAATCCCGGAAGAAATGCCTGACGGCAAAACCCGGGTGCTTGGTAGCGGGGAGTTTTAGTCAGTGAAGTCTGACACTATCCACTTCGATTAAGTGGGTGTCTCGCACGAGATTTCTCCTCCCTGCGTTGAGCTAAAAAAAAAACCTTTGTTTTTGATTTGTTCATTTGTAGTCCTACCAGTTTAGATGCCCTTTGAAGGTCGTCTAGCATTATCTGGAGTTCTTCTTCGCTTCCACTTATTAGGACAATGTCATCTGCGAATCTTAAGTGGTTAAGGTATTCCCCATCTATACATATTCCTTTATCATGCCAATCTAGGTCTTTGAAAATGTCTTCCATCGTTGTTATGAAGAGTTTTGGTGAAATCGTATCTCCTTGTCTTATTCCTCTCTTAATTGCTATACTTTTTGTTGGTATATTCATTATTTTCATATTTGCATTTTCATATATGTTTTTAATCAGGGTAGAATACCTGTCATCTATTCTACAGTTTTTCAAAAATGTAATCATTGCCCATATCTCCACTGAGTCAAAGGCCTTTTCGTAGTCAACAAATGCTAGGTATATAGGCATGCTATACTCTTTACTCTTTTCCAGTAATAAGCGTAAGGTCTGGAGGTGATCACATGTGCTATATCCACTTCGAAATCCGGCCTGCTCCCTTGGTTGGTAAAAGTCAATTTTTGAGGATATTCTGTTACTAATTATTCTGGTGAACAGCTTGTATAATTGTGACATCATGCTTATTGGTCGGTAGTTGTCCAGGTCAGATATATCACCTTTTTTATGGAGTAATACCACTTCTGCTTCTTGCCACGATGTCGGAATTGTCTGTTTGTGCAAGCAACCATTATATAACTCCATCAGCTTGTTACAGCTACGCTATAATTTAAAAAATTGGTTTATTTTGTAATGCAAAATAATACACTAAAATATTATTAACGTTCAAATAAAATGAAATTTAAAAGTACATTTTTACAATTTTAATAGTTGCATTACTTTAGCTTAAAGAAAGAAAATAAATGCTGATTAAGATAATTAAATGTTGTCGCATACTTCACTATTGCTCTCTTTATTCACTCGCAACGGAAATATAAAATTTATATAAAACTGTACGTGAACACGCTGATTAAAAATCGGTGGGGAGACGAAAGTGGCAGTGTAACTAGATTGGTGGCTTAAGCAACACTCAATTTATCTGTCTATCTTAAAATCAAAATAAATCTATTAATAAAGCCACTGTTAACTCAAGTAAATAAATATCTACAAACCATTATCGATAAAACTAAATAAGTGATGGTCAGTGTAACCATATATTTTACAAGAAAAATAATAATCAGCAATCCAAATGTACTCGTGCCATACGCAGCTGAGAAATGTAAATTTGTTTAACTTAAACGGTATGAATATTATAATTGAACAATTGTGTCGAATCTTTAAACCGAAAAACATTCCACATATCTACAATTACTAAAATATCCGTATTTATGTTAAATGAACAATTAAATAAATAATCAAACAAGTTTAGTGTTCGCATATTAAAATAAAACGGATTTATCTAAAAACTCACATGGTGAATAATTTCTATAATAAACCCTTCAAATAATTCGGTTATTAAGAAAAATACAGTTATCAATTTGCGCGAAAAACTAAATTCGAATTACGTAGTGGTGACTTCGTTATTAAACTAAAGCGGCAATTGAATTCCCTGATGACCTCGCCTGTAAAGATGAACCAGCCTGCACTTGAAGACCAGCTGCTAATCACAAATTAGTACGCTACTATCCCAACGTTAATAAAGGTATTTTATTGTAACACGTATGTTGAAAATGAAAAGGAATGTCCTTATTGTTTAATCTTTATTCTTTTAATATAATCAGTTATCGTATTAAACTATTGTGTTTTGACACAAATAATGTTAATAATTATAAGTAATTTTAATCGAATGAATGAGTGTAAATGAAATAATTTTAAGAACAAAGATTATTTTTTATGACCCCATTGGTCAAAAATTGTACAGCTCATATGCCATATTCAATTATTAAATGTATATTTTGTACCATGGTGTTTTATTCATCGTATCTTCTGCTCAAATAAGTTTAAGAACCACCCCTGAAGGAAGTGATAAGAGATTCTCCTGCACAGTAAGTAGCCGGGCAAGGCAAAATTTTTTTTGGGTATCGACGCTACCTTACTTCCTGGTATCAAGCTCTACCAAGATCACCTTTCCGCCTTCTTTTAACATTTCTGCAATGATTCCATCGCTTCCTGGTGCTTTGTGATTTTTGGAGCTTTTCAGGGCGTTTTGTATTTCTTGTTTTGTATGTCGTATTGTTGTTGCTTGATTGGGCTCGGGTGTGCTTTGCTGCTATATAGTTGTTGGTAATATTGTTCTACTTCCGCAGTAATTTTCATTCGATCAGTTATTAGATCTCCATTGTTGTTTCTTATCTTTATAATCTCTCTTTTTCCCACTGACAGATTCTTCCTTATGACTTTAGGACCTCTTTTTTGGTTTATTACTTCTTCTATTATCTTTGTGTTATATATTCGGATATCTTTTCTAATTTCTCTCCTTATGAGTTTATTAAGTTCAGCCAGTTCTATCAGATTGTGATCCTCTCTTGATTTCATTTTGCTTATCTTTACCATTAGATTTTCAGTGGCTTTAGATATTTTATTGCGATGCGCTTTTTTATCTTTTTCCGCTATTGACTTAATAGACCTAGTCAGGGATTCAGTGATCTTCTGTGCTTTATCGTTCAGTGATGATAGGGTGTCAGGACAGCTTTTAACTTTTCTACTTCTTAGTTGATTTTCTAATTCCAGTTGGTATTCTTCTTTATGCATCATTAGGTCTTCGGGGCTTATTCTACACCTTGAGTATTTAATCATCTTTTGTCGTTCCCATTTCTCGTTTATGTATATTTTAGCGCGCACCATTCTGTGGTCGCTACCATTCGTTATCTTATTCAGTACTGTTGTGTCTTGTACTATGTATTTATGAGATGCTAGGATATAGTCTTTTTTCATTCTTTGTCTGCCCATTTGGACTTCTCCATGTCCACTTTCTTCTCTTTTAGGCTTCTATACAAAGTATACCAAGAAGCCTTATGATCTGGCTCGGTGTCTGTCCGTCCGTCTGTCCGTCCGCATAATTCAAAATCATACAGAGCGTTTCAAATCGTGTTGGAAATACTCTGTGTGTATAGAGGTATAAGAACTGGGTAGCCAGTGCGCTACTTTTAGGCTTCTATACAAGGTATATTTATGATTAGGGCCAATTTATTTGTCAAATCGTCTTGACGTTTCTTCGGCGAATCGCCCATGAAAGCTGCGGGTCTCGCGGAAGGAGGAACAACCGGTAAAACCGTCACGATCATCCACTCGGGTCGTGAGTATTTCGGATCCATTCCCAGGGCGCTGCAATCTGCGTCGCTAATTTGTCTAAAGATATGCAGCACTTCTTCCGCCAACAAATACTTTTTTTCTTGTGGAACCTTTCCGTCGGATTCCTTCCATTCGGCCGTCAAATCGAGACCCGATTTTAGGCTTCTATACAAAGTATAGCAAGAACCCTTATGATCTGGCTCCGCGTCTGTCCGTCTGTCTGTCCGCATAATTCAAATCTAATCAGAACCTTCGAAATTGTGATTGTGACCGCAAAAATTTAATTAGTGCAGATTATCTGATATTACCTTATAATAATATGGCGACCAAAAATAACAACTTTTTTTTCAATGCAGACCAAATATAAGTTATATTTTATTTACATAATTTTTCACCTATATAGGAAATTTAAATACGTTGATACGTTGATACGATGATACGTTGATACGTTGATACGATGATACGTTGATACGTTGATACGTTGATACGTTGATACGATGATACGTTGATACGTTGATACGTTGATACGTTGATACGTTGATCCGTTGATACGTTGATCTGTTGATACGTTGATCCGGTTTTATTGTAACCACAGCAGTGGCTTGATGTGATTGGTGAAGTTAAGTTGTAAATAAAAGAGAAAGATTAGGATTGATCGACCTTAAGAAATGGATCGTACATTACAGAGAAGTAAAGTTCCGGATGGAATGGAAAAGTTTGCTTATTATTGATCATATAGTAAATGATAAATACCAACCGCAAAAATATATTTAGTGCAGATTATCTATTTTCAATGCACACCAAATATAAGTTATATTTTATTTTCATAATTTTTCAGCTATATAGGAAATTTAAATACGTTGATACGTTGATCTGTTAATAAGTTGATCTGTTGATACTGCTGTGTACTTTTAGGCTTCTATACAAAGTATAGCAAGAAGCCTTATGATCTGGCTCCGTGTCTGTCCGTCTGTCTGTCCGTCCGCATAATTTAAAATCATACAGAGCGTTTCAAATCGTGTTTTACTTTGATGTGAAAAAATAATTTTTTATTGATGTGGTTAGTGAAGTTAAGTTATAAATAAAAGAGAAAGGAGAGGATTGGTCCACCTCAAAAAAAGGACCATACATTACAGAGAAGTAAAATTTCTAATAGAATGGAAAAGTTTGATTGTTATTAATTATATAGTAAATGATAATTACCAATCGCAAAAAATTTAATTGGTGCAGATTATCTGATTATATGATGTTACATTATATGGCGATCAAAAATAACCAGATAATAACAACTTTTTAGGCTTCTATACAAAGTATACCAAGAAGCCTTATGATCTGGCTCGGTGTCTGTCCGTCCGTCTGTCCGTCCGCATAATTCAAAATCATACAGAGCGTTTCAAATCGTGTTGGAAATACACTGTGTGTATAGAAGTCTAAGAACTGGGTAGCCAGTGCGCTACTTTTAGGCTTCTATACAAGGTATATTTATGATTAGGGCCAATTTATTTGTCAAATCGTCTTGACGTTTCTTCGGCGAATCGCCCATGAAAGCTGCGGGTCTCGCGGAAGGAGGAACAACCGGTAAAACCGTCACGATCCTCCACTCGGGTCGTGAGTATTTCGGATCCATTCCCAGGGCGCTGCAATCTGCGTCGCTAATTTGTCTAAAGATATGCAGCACTTCTTCCGCCAACAAATACTTTTTTTCTTGTGGAACCTTTCCGTCGGATTCCTTCCATTCGGCCGTCAAATCGAGACCCGATTTTAGGCTTCTATACAAAGTATAGCAAGAAGCCTTATGATCTGGCTCCGTGTCCGTCTGTCCGTCCGTCCGTCCGCATAATTCAAAATCATACAGAGCGTTTCAAATCGTGTTGGAAATACTCTGTGTGTATAGAGGTCTAAGAACTGGGTAGCCAGTGCGCCAGTTTTAGGCTTCTATACAAGGTATAGAAAGAAGCCTTATGGTCTGGCTTCGTGTTCGTCCGCATGTTTCAGAGCCAATCATAACGTTGATCAACTGATACGTTGTTATATTTTAAATACTTCGTCTATATAGTATTGCGTTAATCTGTTAATCCGTTGCTTCGATTCGCTAATGCAATTTATAAATACGCAAATGTTCGAAAGAAATTTACTAAGTTAAAGATATTTTCGAAGAGGTCTCCCTATATAAACTACTTGTTTTACTTTGATGTGAAAAAATAATTTTTAATTGATGTGGTTAGTGAAGTTAAGTTATAAATAAAAGAGAATAGAGAGGATTGGTCCACCTCACAAAAAGGACCATACATTACAGAGAAGTAAAATTTCTAATAGAATGGAAAAGTTTGATTGTTATTACTTATATAGTAAATGATAATTACCAATCGCAAAAAATTTAATTGGTGCAGATTATCTGATTATGTGATGTTACATTATATGGTGATCAAAAATAACCAGATAATAACAACTTTCCACACCAGAAAGGTAGCTGTATAGAAGCCTAAGAACTGCCGCTAAAGCGAGTTCCACCTTGTTTCTTTTTGAAAAACGTATTCATCGCATATAAGTTATTTTGTTCTAAATATTCTAGCAGTGTATCTACCCTCTCATTTCTAACCCCAATACCGTACTTGCCAATATTACATTCTGTTGTTTCTTGTTTGGGACCTAATTTGGCGTTAAAGTCTCCCATTACTATCGTATATTTTGCAGGGTTTTCTTCGATCCCCATGGTCAGTTCCTCATACAGTTGTTCAACTGCTTCGTCATCATGGCTGGAGGTCGGGAAGTATACTTGTATTATACAACATTATACAACATTAAGAAGTGTAAGAGAATGCTATTTTCCAGGCAGAGGGATCCATTTATAAACTTTAATTATTATATTGACGGTATCCTAATTGATAGTGTAACCCTTATGAAGGATCTCGGTGTCATTCTCGATGCCAAATTGTCGTACGTGGCCCATATCGATAACATTGTGTCGAGATCAAGCAAATTACTTGGATTTGTTAAGAGATCTACTGAGCAGTTCTCTAATCTAAGAAGTATTAACTTATTATTTGTAAGCCTGATAAGGCCAATTCCAATTCTAGAATACTGTTCGATTATATGGTCACCCTCGTATGACTGTCATATTAAGCGAATTGAAAAAGTACAGAGGAAGTTTATCAAGTACCTGTGTTATACTAAGGCTGGTATGGATTACGATTCAGATAATTACTCTTTCTTAAATAATTATTTTTCACTACCTGAATTGGAATTGGAATTATTTCAGTGCTATGTTTGCATTCAAAGTCTTAAATAATTTGATAAAGTGTCCGCAGATACTTGATTGCTTCTCATTGAACATTCCCACTCACTTATTGAGGTCGCATGATCTACAAATTTCGACACAATACTTAAAATTAAAAGATTTCATCACATAACAAATTTAAAATTTAAAAACTTAATAGGTAAACGGGTCAACAATACAAAATTTACAAAACCAGGGGGTAACAAATATTTTAAAAACTACAAATTAAATAAACTAAGAAATTATAACAACATCGGCAAGAAGACAAATAATTTACAAAAGAAAAATAAGAAGAGACGCTTAAAAAAAAATGTTAAGAAATTACGAGATGCATTGGACAAAGAAGTCCAACATGAAAATAAATGTTAAAATAAAAAAGAAATTTTTCAAGCGGAGAAAAATTAAAATTAAAAGAGTTCGCTGGAAGAAAAAGTCATTCTTGCGAGATTATTAAGCGGTAATGAAATAAACAACGGCGAAACTTAAACTTGAAAAGGAAAATTAAATAATTAACAACTTTTAAAAATGACCGCTCAGGAGAATAGCAAGAATTGAAATGGCGAAACTTAATTTGAAATTAATAATAACAACATCTATAAAAAAAAAACCGCTGGGAAAATAGTAAAATAGGACCAAACATGACAATTGTAAATATGATTTTGTCTGAAAATAATTTGACCAAGATGAAATTTTGAAAATGCTACGCTTGAAAATAACAATAAATGTAAGAGAACAAAATAATTATTGAAAATTTTAATTTATTTAATGAGGTTCAGTTATAAAATGCGCGAAAGTAAAATTATTTAAATAGATCAGTTTTTTTAAAATGAAATTATTAGGTGACCAGAAATGAAAGAAATAAAATAACAAATAACAGATCGTAAGAATAGGAGTTTTAAAATAAATGGTATCCAAGAATATGTTTAATATTGAAATATGAAGAATTATAAATATTAGGGGAAAAATATGATTGAATATGATGATGATTATGTGGAAATATGAATAAAGATTATGAATTATTACGGGGGGGGAAAATAAATGAATATGATAATAAAAATATGATGATAAAGAATTTATTAGGGGATACCAAATATAATTAAAAGAAAAGATAATTTAGGTCACAAAATATGATTAAATGAAAATTGAAATAAAACAATTACTTAAACAAAGGGAATCAGAATTGAATAAATAAAGTTTACATGGTTAACAACCAAGTAATAAAATTAATCAAGTAGTTAAAATTTGAAATAAATCAAAATATGAAACAACGAATAGTATAAACATGCTAGTAAAAAGAGCAATTATAAAAAAAAAGTAAAAAAAAATCAATCTTGGTCAGATTAGTTAGTTAGGTTAATTAATTAGGATAATTTGAATTTTATAAACAGTTAGTAAATTATTTGAACATTTATTTTAATTTATTTAGTTAAATTCATATTTTTGCATTAGAGTTAATAATTTGATAAAGGTATTTAATAACGCCACATTATAAATTTAGTTTGATGTGTTTATGAATAAACGCACGTGTGTTAATTAAGAAATTTATCACAAAAATTAAGTGTTTTCGGATAAATTTTAATTAACAGAGGGTAAATGCTATGTACCACGGCCACGTCAATAGAAATAATCACGTTTTGATTCAAGGTTTTATTTATTAATAAAGATAGCACATGACTTATTTGTTCGAAAGTAAAGGTTTCATCTGACACCAAGAATCTGCTTTAACGTCATAATTTATGTAAACATAAGGTCGCGGAACGAGAGGACAAAATAAATTCAAATGCAACGTTTTGATTCTGTTATAAAAATGTTTGTTAAAATTGTAAATTAATTTAAGTAATTATAAGAAATGTAATTTGAAATCAAAAATAATTGTTCAAAACATTAGTTATAAAAATGTGTTAAAACGTAAAACTTTTAAAATAACAAAATTTTACATGTGTTAAAAGTGCTTCGTAACTCAATGTACCACGAACGAGAAAAACATTTTCTTTTTTAAAACTTTACTGGATGATCACAGAAGAGGCTGGTACTTCAAATAAATCTGAAACATAAAAAAAAATTTTATTAAAAATTTTACAAATTATTTTGGGCCAAGTACGAACCTGGAAATTTTACGTCAAATATATTGATTTTTATATCGACCAAAGGGAACGAAATCAGGAATGCTTTGAAAATACAAGTAACTATGGAAAACAATTGATGAAAATGATAATAAGTTGATTCTTGAATTTAATGGTGGTAAAATTTATTTGCGTCTCCCTGAAATTAAATAAATAGGGAGAAAATTGTTTTAAAACCGTACGAAAAGTAAAGAGATCATTAAAGCAAAATTACTTACGTGTTAAGAAAAGTCAATTTCGTTGAATTTATAAAGTGATTGTGTTTATTTTTGAAAATTTGGTGCTGCATAAAAACGTGGTTCAACACTACACAAGAAAACTTATCTGGATTATTATTAGTAACTGAAGGTCATCGGCCAGGCAAAACCATCCTATTGTATGCTGTTAACAACTAGGAATAAGAAATTCCCTACATTTATTAAGGTAAATGCACATTAAAAGTTATTACATAAAAATTAGTGAAAATTTTTGGTAACTGAAACACGCGTGCGTTAACCCGTTTAAAGTTTTAATTTTAAGATTTTGTCAATAAATTTAAACATTTCTATTTCATTTTTCTATTTTCATTTGCACTATTTAAAATAAAATTATTATTCTTTTAACAACGGAGCATAATTTGTTTGTACAACCTTATTTTCCAACGACCAGTAATTTATATTTCAGTAACACAACTTGGTCAAGGAAAGGGCCCAACTTGAGATTAGGTAAGTCAGTGCTCTCCGAAATAGTCAAAGCCGAGGTGAAAGTTTATTTTATTGCAATTTATCAAGTAATTTTACAATCATTTTTATTGACGAGGTACATTTACGTACACTCGTACAAGACATTAACTACACAGAGTGCAAGCCTAATAAAGCTCCGGGGCAGCACAGCACTTTTTGGCTAGCCCAACGTGAGGCTACGTCAGCACACAGCAATATATTATTATTATTATTTTTAGATTGATTTTATTTGAGTATTTTAGGTTAATGTACCTATGCTATGCTATCAGATATTCCTTTGAGATGGGTAACGTTATTTTTGAAACTTTTGCTGATGATAAATCCAACACCGTTTGTATGTGTCTCTTCATTTCCTCTGTAATATAGAGTGTCTCCTGTTTTAAGAGTTATGCACCCTTCTCCTTTTCTTCTGATCTCGCTCATGCCCAGGATGTCCCACTTGATTCTCTTTAGTTCCATTTGTATTTCTTCCAATTTATCATCCGATGCGAGGGTTCGTACATTGTATGTAGCAACATATCATCTTGTTCCTTGTACAGGTTTTCCATATTTTTTATTGGTCGTCAACGTATGGCGGTCTGTCCTAACCCAGCGATTCTTAGCACCCTCCGTCTTTCTCCTATTCCGATGACTGCCGTGATCGGCAGGGTCCAGACTGCTGGGCACTGAGGGCCTTTTAAAACTTTTCTTTCTCTTCATAAATTTTGGGGAGTATTAGCCGTAAAACACCACGCAGGCCATGCGTCTTGGTGAGTGCGTTTTATACCTTCTGCCAGGTTTGTTTCTCGATCTTATATTACAATACATGTGTTCCCGTGATAGCATTTCCTCTGCCATGGTTCATCACTATGGTTATACCGCCAGTACTCGGTCGCTAGAGCCTCGTTAGTGATAATAGGGTGCGCCACGTAAACTTGAGGTTAGCATTTGGGTGGTAGAGGCTATGTATGTACGCATATCCACCCCATACATAACGTGACCATACGTCCCGCTTTCGAGCTAAGTGTCCCGCTGTCCCCAAAGAACCTAAAAATGTCCCGCTTTATGAAAAGTCGACTTGTGGTAGGTATTTAGGTAGGTAATACCTACATATTATATATATATTTATGTGTCCTCTCGGTGCTCAGGGTCGCTTATAAATGAAAATTCTTCAGACGTGATACACAATCAAAAATAAGAGACATGACATATCTAACACAATTTATTAACAACATTCACGTTTAAACAACAACCAACAATACAAATAAATTACTAACTAAAATCAAAATACAATCAAACAACTTAACATCCCTACTTATTTTCTGATCTAATAGTGTAAAGCTTTACCTTATCTTTTCTTTCCGTTTAACGCACTTAATTTCGCTACACGTATTCTCCCGCACTGACGAATTTTAGACAACTTCTTCCTTCACCTCACTCCTCCACGTACTAACGTCTCGCGTTCCGTTTTCCAATTCTGGACCAAAGTTACCAATTCTTGTAAATTCAAAATGAACCAATTCTGCAACACCCTTATTTCTCCTGCTATCTATTTGCTTCAAACACAATTTGTTTGAGACTCTCTTTATCTTGGAACTGCAACACTCTTAATTCTCCTTCTATCTATTTGCTTCAAACACAATTTATTTGAGACTCTCTTTATTCTGGAACTGCAACACACTTAATTCTCCTTCTATCTATTTGCTTCATCCACAATTGGTCTGAGACTCTCTCTTTAATTTGGAACTGCAACACACTTAATTCTCCTTCTATCTATTCGCTTCAAACCCAACTGGTCTGAGACTCTCTTTATTTATCAACTGCAAAAATACGACTGGTCTGCTTGTCGTCTATTCAGCAACTGCCCTACCGCTCTTTATTATCTTGGCATGGTTACCTATCACTTTTTTCTGATTATGTTTTATTTTCTTTCTTCTAAAGATGCCGCATTATCCTACGTGTATTCTTTTTTTATATCGTTACAAACAAAACTTTAATCTAGTAACATTTTTTTTATTTTTTTAATCACATTCACTCTGAACAATTTTTAAATAAAATAATATTGACATATCCTCCCTCTTATCTTGATTGTATATACAGTACACATTTATGAGGGAGATTGCTTGTAGTGGACACAACAATATATACTGTGAAACACTAAGACCCATAGTCCATAGTACCATAGTCCATAGTCCATAGTCCATAGATAAAAAAATGATACAAAAATAAGTAGGTACCTACCTAATTGTAGCTAATTGTTGTTATCGCTGCCACCGCGTCGATTGCGGGAATCGGCAATAAAGTTAGTTGTTCCGTCGCCTTGTCACGCGCTGCAGCTCGAGTTTGTTGACGTTCTTTACGACTTTACGTGATTATTTAATTTTGAAAATGCCTAAACGCAAGTGCTCATTTAATGATAAATTACAAACCAAGTATCCGTTTGTGAAACAAAGAAGTGATCCCTCCGACGTCACGTGTGAAAAGTGTCGTACAGATTTTAGTGTTGCACATAGTGGTGCTGGTGATATTGAGAAACATTTACGGTCAGAAAAACACAAACTATCCGATCATGCTTCCGCTTCAAGTTCATCAATGCTCAATTTTTTCAAGAAAACGGATTTACCTTCTTCTAAGGATTTTGAAGTTGCTGCTGCAGAAGCCACTTGGGCTTATCACACTGTCCAGGAAAATCATAGCTTTCGCTCGAATGATTGTGCGTCAAGTTTAATACAGACATGTTTCGAGCAAAAATTTAGATGTGCTCGCACAAAGTCCGAGGCTATTGTTGTAAATGTTTTGGCGCCTATGGCAATACATGAGTTAAACGACCACCTTCGTAAAGCGAATTGCATTACTTTACTAACGGACACTTCAAACCATGGTTCTACAAAATTATTCCCTGTCTTAGTTCGCTACTTTTTACCGTATGAAGGAGTGCAAGTAAAGATTTTAGAATTTCAAGAGCAACCGGGTGAATCATCGAATATAATTGTGGATTATTTAAAACAAGTATTGACTAAAAATGAACTGACGTCTAAAATTGTGGCGTTTTGTGGAGACAATACTAACTGTAATTTTGGAGGAAAAAATAGAAAAGGAGTTAATAACGTTTATGCAAAATTGAACACGTCTCCTGGAAGGACCCTCATAGGAATTGGATGCGGAGCTCACATAATCCACAATGCGATCAAAACCGCTGCAGATTGTTTACCTGTTGATTTTGAATGCATAATTGTAAAAATATATTCATTTTTTTTACATTTATAGCGTTCGTGTTGAAGCTCTTAAAGAATTTTGTAATGCAGCTAACACAGAATATAAAAAACTTCTGGGCTATAGTAAAACTAGATGGCTTGCGTTGATGCCTGCACTGGAAAGAGTTTTGAAAATGTTTCAGCCGTTAAAAAATTATTTTCTGAGCATTGATAAATACCCGAATACATTGAAAGAATTTTTTGAAAATCCCAGCTCTGAATTATGGTTGTATTTAATGCACGCACAATCAGCTACTTTTCATCAAGCAGTGTTAAAGATCGAGGGCCAAAACGTGTCTGCAATAGATGCCGCAAATGAAATTAATCAACTCCAAAATAATTTAAATCAAAAACAAAATGCATGCTATCTTCCCCACGCCACCCGTAATATAATGGTAAAATTACAAGAAACTGGTGCTGTCAATGAAGAAAACGTAAAAGCTGCAGCGGCTGTTTTTCATAAAACAAGCAAAGAATATTTGGAGCAGTGGTGTCAGTTCAACGAGGAAGTAAAAATATTTGAATGGGCAAATCTGAGAAAGGTTCCCTCGTGGGAGGAAGTACAAAAAGTGATGGACTTACTTATTGAACAGAAATTTATTAGTAGCAGTCAAGACACAGGAGTTTTTGACGAGTTTTCACTAATTTCTAAGTATTATATAACAGCTCAAAAAATATGCGACTGGAACACCGGGAATATAGCTACTGAAAATCGTTGGGTGGAAGTATTTACGCACTTCAATGCTAATGATCTCGCACACGTGAATTTTTCTATAATTGTAGAATACATTTTGTGTCTGCCAGGCAGTAACGCTCCAGTTGAAAGAGTGTTCTCTCATATGAATAAAATATGGAGCAGTGAAAAAACTCAATTGGGAGTCTCTGTATTGAAAGCCATTCTTATAACAAAGGGTAACATAAACAAATCATGTCAAGAGTTCCATTCATACATAAACAAGGTGGAACTCGCTTTAGCGGCAGTTCTTAGGCTTCTATACAGCTACCTTTCTGGTGTGGAAAGTTGTTATTATCTGGTTATTTTTGGTCGCCATATAATGTAACATCACATAATCAGATAATCTGCACTAATTATTTATTATATTATTTTAACCACAGCAGTGGCTTGATGTGGATAGTGAAGTTAAGTTGTAAATAAAAGAGGAAGAGGATGGATCCACCTCAAATAAAACCATGCGCAACTCTTGAGGTTGCCATCTTCATTCTATGCCGTTCGCCATATTGCTTGGTTCGTCCGCGTTTAGGAATGATTTCTCTATCCAAGGACAGGAAAGTGCCCTATATTTGCTTGTTCATGCATCCGAAGCTATTGGCAATAAAATTAATGCAGTTGCTTATACCGGCAACCACATTCGGTTATTGCCATATCTGGCTCCCCTCACTTAGTTTCGCCTGCGGATCAACGCAGTTCCCAGGGTGTGGCACGTGGAGCCATAAGTGAGAGTTGGGTATCCTGCTAGGACCAGTTACCAAGGACCATCTCTCGTTATCACTCTCGATGTGACCGTCCCGGTACAAGGTACTACCTCTGCAGCATAACCCCTACACCCCTTTACCTTATCCTCCCGGATAAGGTAATGAATAGAAATAAGTTTGAATAGAAATATTTAGAATCAAAATATATATTTGATTAAAAGATAGATAGGTTAGGTCGAAAATTTGATAATTTTCACTTGGAACCGAGTTTGAACTTTGTTCGATAATTTGGCATCTTCATCGCTGAAAACAAACGTGATAGCTCTTCCCACAGAGTCAAAAAGACTTGCACGAGCAACACTATGTAAATAACTATCTGCATCGGATGGCATATAGTAATTGATGACGGTGTTTATACCAACAACATCCATTCCACGTCCAAAGATGTCTGTCGCAAATTAGTTTATGTTAATTCTGGCCCAAAGCGGCTCATGGTAAGAGGAAATCGATGTGTAGATTCCGGTAGCTGACACTTCAAAGTTAGAAAAAATCGCATCAATTTGCGTGCCATTCCGCGTAGTGGGTATCGCTGGCGACCGAATTTGGAGTCCTAGTTCTCTAAGTGTATGTTGTAGGCCATTACTTTTTTCCTTGCTGAAATCCTCATTGAAATCTCCAGTAACCAGAGTACGTGGTACTAAGTATAAGCGAGACATCTGCTTTTTTATTAAAGAGATCATTGTGTTGGAATTAAACCCTGGTGACTTGTAAACGACAATTATTCGG
This sequence comes from Podabrus alpinus, assembly GCA_932274525.1. Taxonomy (NCBI): domain Eukaryota; kingdom Metazoa; phylum Arthropoda; class Insecta; order Coleoptera; family Cantharidae; genus Podabrus; species Podabrus alpinus. The sequence continues at coordinate 35,352,860 of OW026452.1, forward strand.
ATGTTAGAGAAGACAATAGAAGAAACACTGCAGGAACCTCGTGAGTCGTATTCTATTTCGGAATTGGTGTCTATAATACATTCATGAACAGACGGACAACAATACACACGTACACCAATCGGTCGACGGACATCGTTACTATCTACTGATGCAGCAAGAAGATGATCTCCTAGCGGAAAGTTGTCACTTGAGAGCGTCCATGTCTCCGCCATAAGGATGATATCCGAACTCTTATAGACCTCATCCGATGCATAGAGACTATAATGAGCAGGAAGTGACTGGACATTGTGAAATATGACTTGTATTTGTCTGTTGCTATCATCCCTAATTCGCAAATGTTCAAATGAAGGAATTAGCTTCATCTCCCGGTGTCGTTTGAATTCAATAGATATGGGATCATTCTGTTGTGGCATTTTTGTCTTTTTAACGATTCCAATAAGAAATAATCCTGATGCCTTTGTTGCTCGTGAACATGCGACATACAGAAGAGCACGCTTGATTCCAGGAGTAAAATGGACAACAACGAGCTCGTATGTGGATCCTTGGGATTTATGTATAGTTTGAGCTTCAGCTGCATTAAGTGGGAATTGCGTCCTTGTTACCTTTGTGGCCGAATTCGATCGTGGCTGGATGACGACCGTACATGGTGAGATGGGAGTCCATTCCGAATCAATTTGAAGTTGCTGACTGAGGTTAATATTGCGCAAACGAAGCTTCTGTCCACTTCGGGAATTTTCAAACTTGACCCAGAGACGGAGAGGCTTTTGTCTAGATGCATCCAAAGTACTAATACCAAAGTCAATTCTTTTCAGAATGCATCCCACACCGTTAACCAAACCGTCACTTGTGTCTACATTCACTGTCATGATATAACGTCCACCTTCTTTGAGAAAGAGGCTTGTGTGAAGTCCCTGTGTCTTAGATAGAGGTGCAGATGCTATCCAGTTGAGGAGTGCAACTTTGGATGCCTCGCTCGTGTAAGCAGAAAGGGAATCCTTGGCGGTTGAGATGGCTTGATTTCCTGGCAAACAGGATAACGCAAAACTATTGTGGGCATCAACTGCTTCATTCGTGTAAAAAAGATGAATAGGGCGTCGGCTTACTATTTCTTCAGGCGTAGTTGGAAACTCACGGGATTTGAACAGTTTCAAATCATCATCAGTCATCGTCCCTGACGCCATATTGTTTAATGCAAGAGCAAAAGCTGCATCATCGCGTTGTCTCATAATTGTGGTCAGTTCATGAACAGTAAACATGTGCCATAAGGGTTTGTTGAAAAGCGACGAAATCGAATTCGACATTGTTCCAGCCAGAAGGGATGTTGCCATAACAGGTGGCAGCTGCCTGAAGTCGCCAACGGCTATGACCGATATACCACCGAAAGGTTTACATCCGTCACATAGGTCTCTCAATCGTTTGTCGATCATTTCCAAAATATGTTGACCAACCATACTAATCTCGTCTATAATAAGAACACGAAGTTCTGAATAGAGAGTGGCCATTGTATTAGAGACGCTGTCTGAGAGCTTGCTAGCTTCTTTTTGGTTCACGGGAAGTTGGAATGCGTTGTGAATTGTGAGTCCGAAGATATTAAATGCCGCTAATCCGGTAGGAGCCGTCAGAAGGACAGAAGGTTTATCAGGATTCGAATTAACTTTATCATTGAACACTCTAATTAATGCTTGGTATAGAGTTCTAATTACATGAGACTTTCCTACACCGGCACCTCCCTTTAAGTAGGTGTAGATGGGGATATCGGGAGACCTTTTGAAGTGATCAAGCAGGTGAGTTACAAAATCCCGTTGTTGAGTATTTAGCGATGCGAATAATTCTTCAAACTCTTTATTGGGAATTCGATTAGGAAGCGTAAACTTTTCAGACATTGGGCGTATCACGTCACCACCAAAGTCAATGGCACCAGCAGCAACGGGGTCGATTAATTCGAATTCCTCCTGAATCTCTTCCGGTATGCTATCAGATTTGTCATCGTCAGATTGACGATCCTCACTCAATGCGCTATCCATAGCGACATCCAGAATATCTTCTTGAAAGGCATTAAATTCGCGACGATTGGCAGAAATTGCTTCTATATTATCAGTCGCTATCTTCTCGCAATCTTGATTTATAATTTCGGTTTCCTCATCCCTCCAAGGAAGATAGAGCATCACTTGTTCGCGGAAAAAGTTGTGACGATCTTTATTCTTGTTGTAGCGGACGTGGCGAATAATTTTTGGAAATGTTCGCTTCCAAACGTATCCAGGTTTGCCATTCTTTAGCGGAAAATATTTATCGATACTTTGTAAGTCTTCAGTTTCTACAATATCATCGTTTTCTTGGGCCATCTGTGTACTTCCTCGTTTTAATGAAAAATCATACCAAGCTGAAAATTGTGCAAGATTAAGGTTAGATAATGCTTCTGGTCGTGAACTATATCGTTGTAAAAGTCCGTCTACAAAGACATCTTCAGAGTCCGGACTGAGATTTTCTAACTGAATATTAGTTTTAATCATTCTGGTTCGTTGATCGGCTGGACCTGTTGGTATAAAAATGCATGCCTCTGTGCATCGGCTCATTGGAATCTGAAGCACGTTGTAAGCAGCCTCTTGAGCAGAGAGTTCACTGTTCATGTGATGAGCCGCACCAAGAGCCTGAAGACGTTGAGCCAAAGACTTGTTACCGCTTCTGACATCTTCAAGAACCTTACGCAAGAGGTCGCTAGTTCCACGATCACTCTTGTTAATGTAGTCAATGATGTAACAGCAACAAGCATAGGCGTCTAAAATAAACTGAATATCCATGTTAGATTTCTGGAGTCTCAGGATTTTCTCACTATATGGATTTATGTAAGTCTCACACGGCCGCCTCCGAATGATGATTTTAGGCTTTTTCAAGGAGCTTTGAATAGCAGAAATGTAACGATTTCGTGTCATGGATAATTCTTGTAGAAACCCCGCAAATGTCATATCTGAAGAAAGTGGCAGTTCATTCGTATCAAGATAGTCACGAATCTTTTTGTAATCGCGTTGGAAAATCTCAATTTCCTCCTGTTGCTCCTCGAATGGATGGAGAATAATGGTTTCGTCCATTGGGAAAAATGGAATTCCAAACCGACATTTGACTCCTTTGTGGCTTTTCTTTCTACATGTGTGGGTGTGTCGATGAGTTTGAAAACACAAAAGCTGGTGAATGGGATCATATTCAGGCCAGTTCGTGGAACAAGTTATAATTTCGTCAACAAACCGGCAAACATCTTGAGTAGAAGATGAGTTGGAAGCATCAAAGTTTGGTGCGCCATCAATCCACAAGATCATATGGACGTGTGGACTTCCTCGATGTTGGAACTCAATGCGATGATAGGAATGCCTAATGGATCGGTTTCCAAATGGGCCTTGAGAGTTTTTCCAGGTCTTGAAAAGAGCAGAAGTGCGATGTTCAAAATAACGAGCGCAAGTCACGGGATCGCGCTGAATAAGTAATTGTTTGTCATTCTTTGACATATTTTGTGCTTCTTCTTCAGAAATTGTAATTTTGTCAAGAATATGCTTGAGAATCACAATCAACTCGTTCCATTTTAGCTCAGCGGCACTAATAGTGATGAAGAGATGAGGCAAATTGAACTGACTGACCATCCTTCGGACTTTAAGGCCTTCTTGATGCCAGTGATGACATGAGTTTCGTACTCCTTGTAAAACCTTAAAAGCATTATCATCATTAACTAACCCATCCACAAAATTAGAATGACTAATTTGTTCCGCAGTGACTCGGATTAACTCTCCATTGCGTCTTCGTTTACGAAGGCACACCTTGCGATTATCAGAAATTCTCTGAATTTCGAGCGATTTGGCCAAAAACAGTAAGAACTCGACATTTTCAACGGCACGGCGATCACTGTTACGCGCCATTGATTTGACAAATTCGGAGCGGCTTAGTAATTTACTATTACTATCGGATGGCTTCATTCGGTGCCCGGCAAATATTTGAGGAAACGTAAGAAAATACGAGTCAGGATCATATAGAATAGAGATTGGTTGGTTTCCTTCCGCTGGAGCCATCCGGATTCCCTCATCACTAGTAATTAAAGTCTCTCCTCTGCCAGGATTTACGTCATCGACTTCCTCTTCCTCTTGAACATCCATCGCAATTTCTTCTGGGTTTTCGTGTAATGCCACATCAATTTGATGCTGACATATCTCGGTCCAATTGCTTGAAAGAGTGATTCCGTATTCACGGTAAAGCGGAGATCGGGTAAGAATTTTAGCGGCATCCATCACGCAAGCCGGACGAATGTTACCAGCTGTATAATTTCTCGGAACTTCAATTTGACGGGCGAGTCGGATGTGTAAAACATCGTCCTGATTCGGGAGTCTCGGAAGGGATTGAATGGTATTGTCTATGGAGACTGGGACGTTAATAATTCGTCCTTTTGTTCTCATCTGTCCATGCATTCCATATATAGCCCAAATGGACTGAAACACATGTCGAGCTGAGACCAAACGGGCTTCCAAACGTGTCAGATTCTTTACACTTTGTGGAACATAGGGAAACTGCAGATCGTTGGAGAGACAGAGACGTGGAATCCGGTTTTGTTGGATAGTTCTGTGACAAGTTGAGCAAAATTCAGCGAGGTCTGAAGTGGGTAGAACTATAATTACTGAGTCGATGAAGGATTGCTGCTTTCCTGCTAAAAGGAGTTCGGTCATGCTGTGAGTTTTAATGGAGTAGTGAAAAAAGAGTCCCCCACATGAATGACATACGTGAGTGCAGCCTTTGCGAATTTCAGCTTCAAATCGATTTATTTCATCTTGCCATGAGCCTTGCTCGCGAATTCTACGGAGATTATGTTCGTGGATGCGCACGTCTTCATCAAGACGAGCTTGATGATGGCTTTCGGTGTTGTGAACTTGTTCCTGTAAACGAAACGAAGGATCTTGGCGGGCTTGACGATGGTTTTCAGTGTCGCGAACTTGTTCCTGCAAACGAAACGAAGGATCTTGACGGGCTTGACGATGGCTTTCGGTGTCGCGAACTTGTTCCTGCAAACGAAACGAAGGATCTTGACGGGCTTGACGATGGCTTTCGGTGTCGCGAACTTGTTCCTGCAAACGAAACGAAGGATCTTGACGGGCTTGACGATGGCTTTCGGTGTCGCGAACTTGTTCCTGCAAACGAAACGAAGGATCTTGACGAGCTTGACGATGGCTTTCTGTGTTGTGAACTTGTTCCTGCAAACGAAACGAAGGATCTTGACGGGCTTGAAGATGGCTTTCAGTGTCGCGAACTTGTTCCTGCAAACGAAACGAAGGATCTTGACGGGCTTGACGATGGCTTTCGGTGTCGCGAACTTGTTCCTGCAAACGAAACGAAGGATCTTGACGGGCTTGACGATGGTTTTCAGTGTCGCGAACTTGTTCCTGTAAACGAAACAAAGGATCTTGACGAGCTTGACGATGGCTTTCTGTGTTGTGAACTTGTTCCTGTAAACGAAACGAAGGATCTTGACGGGCTTGACGATGGCTTTCGGTGTCGCGAACTTGTTCCTGTAAACGAAACGAAGGATCTTGTCTAATGGTATGTTTCCTGATAGCGTCCTTCTGGCGTCGACGGGCAGCTGCTGCTTTTCGCTCTTCAGGTGTCAACTGCTTTCTAGGCATTATGAAATTGTGTTGTTTTAACTACTTTATAATAAAAACAAAATAGCTGTAGCGAAATTATATCGATGAGCACACTTTTGTCCAAGCGGTCTATGCGGTATGACAGCTGAGCTTATAATGACGATTTCCTCGCGAATCTTGAGGACTATGACGAATTTTTCGGTTGGTAAATGTTTAGGTGCATTATGGGTAATGGCGCCAAAATTGGTTATATAAGTTAGTACCTGTATGAACCTTATACAGTCGACTCGATAATTTATAATAACCTACTTTATAATAAAAACAAAATAGCTGTAGCGAAATTATATCGTTGAGCACACTTTTGTCCAAGCGGTCTATGCGGTATGACAGCTGAGCGTATAATGACGATTTCCTCGCAAATCTTGAGGACTATGACGATTTTTACGATTGGTAAATGTTTAGGTGCATTATGGGTAATGGCGCCAAAATTGGTTATAAATATAAGTTAGTACCTGTATGAACCTTATACAGTCGACTCTCGATAATTTATAATAACCTACTTTATAATAAAAACAAAATAGCTGTAGCGAAATTATATCGATGAGCACACTTTTGTCCAAGCGGTCTATGCGGTATGACAGCTGAGCTTATAATGACGATTTCCTCGCGAATCTTGAGGACTATGACGATTTTTACGGTTGGTAAATGTTTAGGTGCATTATGGGTAATGGCGCCAAAATTGGTTATATAAGTTAGTACCTGTATGAACCTTATACAGTCGACTCTCGATAATTTATAATAACCTACTTTATAATAAAAACAAAATAGAAATTATAATGATGAGCACACTTTTGTCCAAGCGGTCTATGCGGTATGACAGCTGAGCGTATAATGACGATTTCCACGCAAATCTTGAGGACTATGACGATTTTTACGGTTGGTAAATGTTTAGGTGCATTATGGGTAAGGGCGAGAAAATTGGTTATATAAGTTACTACCTGTTATAAACCTTATACGTTGATACTTTGATCCGTTGTTATGTTGATTCGTTTTTTTTTGTGTGTTATTTACTTTATATTATATAAATAATAAGTAATAAGCTTGAAGATTTAATAATTATACCGTTTGTTTTATCGACGTTCACTTATATAACTTTTAATCCGCTGATACGTTGATCCGCTGATACGTTGATACGTTGATCCGCTGATACGTTGATCCGCTGATACGTTGATCCGCTAATCCGATGATACGTTGATAAGATTCTATACTTTGATTATATCGCTTCTACACACACTGAGAAAAAAATTATGTAGGAATTTGTTATGCAACAATTTGAAATAATTATTACATTAATTGTTGTCAAATTTACTTCACTTCTTGTAAAATTGACATCAAATTGATGCGAGACGAATTTGCACTTCAATTTGAAGTAATAAAATACTTCAAATCAAAACAATTTTTTCTCTGTGAGAGGAAATTATTTCAAATTGTTGCAAGACAAATTCCTACTTAATTTTTTTTTCTCGGTGTATACTTTGTATAGAGCCCTAAATTAACGGATAATCTGTTTTTTTTAAGTTGGTGATCATTGCCAACTAAAATACTATATAATAATAATGCAAATTGGAATTAAATTCTTTTTGCGAATATTTTTGACATCGATACGATCAACTTCCTAAACTTGGTGAATTATATGTCTAACCCCAGCTTCTTCTCCACTGTCCCAAGACATACTCTAAGTAAATATTGAATATTCTTGGAGGTCGCCATATAATGTAATATCACATAATCAGATAATCTGCACCAATTAAATTTTTTGCGGTTGGTAATTATCATTTACTATATAAGTAATAATAATCAAACTTTTAAATTCCATTCGAAACTTTACTTCTCTGTAATGGACGGTCCATTTTTTGAGGTGGACCAATCCTCTCCTTTCTCTTTTATTTACAACTTAACTTCACTAATCACATCAAGCCACTGCTATGGTTAAAATAAATAAAAAATTATTTTTTCACATAAAAACAAAAAATAGCATTTTAAGTTCTGAGTTCCAAAAAAAATTTTTACAGAACGTGGCTAGAAAGTCGATATTAAATTTAAAACAAATTTTATTTAAGTATATATAGGTACACGATGTGTTTACAATCACAATTTCGAAGGTTCTGATTAGATTTGAATTATGCGGACAGACGGACGGACAGACGCGGAGCCAGATCATAAGGGTTCTAGCTATACTTTGTATAGTAGCCTAACAAGTAGTTTATATAGGGAGACCCCGTTGAAAATATCTTTAACGTAGTAAATTTCTTTCGAACATTTGCGTATTTATAAATTGCATTAGCGAATCGAAACAACGGATTAACAGATTAACGCAATACTATATAGACGAAGTATTTACAATATAACAACGTATCAGTTGATCAACGTTATGATTGGCTCTGAAACATGCGGACGGACACGAAGCCAGACCATAAGGCTTCTTTCTATACCTTGTATAGAATCCTAAAAGTAGCGCACTGGCTACCCAGTTCTTAGACCTCTATACACACAGAGTATTTCCAACACGATTTGAAACGCTCTGTATGTTTTTGAATTATGCGGACAGACGGACAGACAGACAGACGGACAGACAGACAGACAGACGGACACGGAGCCAGATCATAAGGCTTCTTGCTATACTTTGTATAGAAGCCTAAAACCAAACCGGCTACTTTAAAGCAGATTTGTGGATCCGACAAATATAGAAAACCAGCCGAATAATGTACTCTATTATTACATTATTTATTATTCATTATTGTTATTATTATGATTAATAGATATTATAAAGGGTGTCCCAACAAGAGCGCCGGATTTAATTTGAAAGAAAACCACATTTATTTTTTGAATTAAGCAAACATTTTTATTTCAACATAAAGAAAAATAGTTCCGATTAAACGTGAAATACAACATCGGGCAAATGGCCACCACGAAACCTCTGGCACAGGGTTATTCTTTTGTTGAAATTTTGAATAACGTTTTCGCATAAATGTGGCTGTATTTCACCAATAACGCGCCGTATTTCCTCTTTAAGATGTTCAACTGTTTCAGGCTTATTCGCATACACCTTTTCCTTCACATAGCCCTAAAGAAAAAGGTCCATCGGCGTTAGATCGCACGATCTTGGTGGCCAATGTTGATCGCCAAATCGGGAAATGACACGGCCTGGAAACTTGGTCTGCAGTAACACCATTGTTTCACGTGCTGTGTGGCAGGTCGCACCGTCTTGTTGGAAAAACATGTCCTCCACATCAATTACATCCAATTCGGGCCACAAAACTCCGTTAACATTTCGCGATACCGCACACCATTAACAGTTGGCGCATTTCCAGCCGCATTTTCAAAGAAATACCGCCCAATCACTCCGCCAGCCCAAAATTCGCACCAAACAGTTACTCGTGGTGGATACATTGGTTGTTCGAGTATCACACGAGGATTTTCAGCACCCCAAATCCGACAGTTTTGCTTATTTACATATCCGTCGAGTTGAAAATGTGCCTCATCTGAAAAACCGATTTTCTTCGAAAAATCCGCATTAATTTGATGATGTTCCAACACCCAATCAGCAAATCCACGGCGCTGCTCATGGTCCCTTGGCTTGATTTCTTGCACCAATTGAACCTTGTACGCGTGCAAATGCAGATTTTTTACCAAAATTCGTTGCATAGTGCTTCTGGAAATGTTTAATTCTTGACCACGATGCCGAATGAAAGTTCCTGGATTCTCGGCCACAGATTCCCTTACTGTGACTATATTTTCGAGTGACAGACAAGGACGACGACGAACAATGGTCTTCTGATCCATCAGCGTAAATTTGGTCTCAAATTTTGTAATTAAACGCCTCACTGTCGATTCATTTGGCGTATAATTGCGACCGAAAAATTTACCTTATTGGCGAACTGTTTTCGCAAAACTTTCACCATTTTTGTAATGTGTTTTTACAATAATTAAACGTTGTTCGTTTGAATACTTTTCCATATTCTTAAATCGCGTGGTCTGTACGGGACGACTGTCAAAGCAAAATCACCGTACAACTCGTATTGACAAAATGGCGGCAGATTTAAATCCGGCGCTCTTGTTGGGACACCCTTATTAGCTGCGTTTTTCTGTTGTAATTTTTTTATAAATAATTAATGTTTTTTTTCCAATAAAAAAATTGTTATTTTACGCAAAATTTTATGGTTTTCTTATTAAAATGTACAGGTGTCCCGCTTTGAAGAAAAAAAATTATGGTCACGTTAGCCATACACCCCTGTAATTGTATAATTAGGTACATACAAATTGTATGTAAAAGCTACTTGTGCGCCACCCTGTGATATCCAACAAAAAGCACCGTTCGGTTTGGAAAGCGCGTGATCGCGCTTTTCTCCAAACCGAACGCCAAGTTTGTACTTTTCACCGTCAAATTTTCAAGGCGAAAAAAGTCACATACCAAACACAGATTTGAACATAAGCAACGTTAGAAAATCTCTTTTTAGTTCTATTAGATGGCGCTATACTCAATCAATGTCGCCATTTTCACGTTAGCCATTTTATACATTTGTATAGTAGTGATTTGTCAACTGTAACAGAAGTTTTCTAAATCGATAACATATTATAATCAATATAATCAACGCCTTCAATTAAGAAAAGTGATTTTGTACCTGTACATTTATGGTGCTCCATCCTCCAAATGGAACCAGTTACCGATTTACTTGCAGCTCAAGTGCTACCTTCGGAAGAATCACAAATTGTAGAAAACAATTCAATTAGCAATTACGAAATTAAAAAAGAAGAGGTGCAAGATGTGAAATTTAATTTAGAAGATTTGCATCATTCCATTGATATTAAAGAAGATACCGTCACTACACAAGCAACTCTGACCTCTTCAAATTTTTTCGAGTGTACAATTTGTGGTTATAAACTTGCTCTTAAACAAACTTTAATACGTCATTTAAGGGCTCATAAAAAAAAGGACTGGAAATCATTTATATGCAATATTTGTAACTTCAAATGTGCCTACAAATCACAGTTTGAAATCCATTTAAGAACTCATACAGGCGAGAAACCATGTAGTTGTAATATTTGTGAGTATACTTGTGTACGGAAACAACACTTACAAAGACATTTAAGAACTCATACCGGCGAGAAACCGTTTGGTTGTGATATTTGTGAGTATACTTGTGCACAGAAATCAACCTTACAAAGTCATTTAAAAACTCATACTGGCGAAAAACCGTTTAGGTGTGAAATTTGTGAGTATACTTGTGCACGCAAATCAAGCTTACAAAGTCATTTAAAAACTCATAGCGGCGAAAAACCATTTAGTTGTGATATTTGTGAGTATACTTGTGCACATAAATCAGACTTACCAAAACATTTAAGAACTCATACATGCGAGAAACCATGTAGTTGTAATATTTGTGAGTATACTTGTGCAGATAAATCAAACTTACAAAGACATTTAAGAAAACATACCGGCGATAAACCGTTTCGTTGTGATATTTGTGAGTATACTTGTGCACGGAAATCAAGCTTACAAAGTCATTTAAAAACTCATACAAGCGAGAAACCATTTAGTTGTCATAATTGTGAGTATACCGGTGCACAGAAATCATACTTACGAAAACATTTAAAAACCCATATGTAGTAATCATAGACATATTGCTGTGATACTCGGCAAAAATGAAGTTTATTTCCACTTCCAAATAATTTTCCCTCCTTCATAACCCTGTAACAACCCGCGCATTTAGCAAAGTAAATTAATTGCGTTTTTAGCTAATTAATTTAAATACCTAATTAATTTAAATACCGATCTACAAAATACGGTTTATGTATTTTTCATGACCGACATAGATAATTGTAATTGAGATAATTAAATAGAGTTAATTTAAGAATACTCTATTTAATTTAATGAATAAAAATAACTATGTAGAATTTTAATTTTTAAATATCGATGCATGGGTTTAAAAGAAGGAAACCATTCATCAATATACGAGTACGGGCTCAAAGAAAGCCGAGCACACAGATGCACTTGCCGGCTACGATAGTCAAAGGTAACGCCCTGCAGCGTATTTCATGGAAAGATTAGTTTAAGTCAATGCATATCAATAGATTTAACTTCACATTGCATTTATTTTGCATGTGAGCGGAAATGATTTGTAAAGTTAATAGCTACACCGCCCTAAAACTGCAGTGTTAATTTCACACTTCGTTTGCTTAATGTATGAGAATATTTTGCATTTCGGGGAAATTTTAAATATTGTATAATTCTGTAAAAGTCACACGGTCCGAAAATGCCACCCAGGAAAAAGGAAATAAGTTTTGAAAACGATGAATTTTGGTCACATCCCTCTGGACGGGGCTGGACTAAGAATCAACGAGATTGGTTCTTTGACTAGGATAAGGGCGTAAAGATAGATTATCCAAGTGGGAAATTGTTGATAAAAAATTACAACTTAGAAAAAATTCACCAGTTGTCGTCGGGAAAGGACCCGAAATAAATAAGTTCAATCGCTACGCGAACCGGGGTTCGATTAAAATTAAAAGTATAAAGTGTTATTTTGAATTTGGCATAAATTAAAAGTCGAAGTTGTTGGAATAAATTTTGATTCAATATTAACCGGTGTTCAATTAAAAATAAAGTTTAAAGTTTTATTTTGATTTTGGTATAAATTAAAAGTCGAAGTTGTTGGAATAAATTTTGATTCAATATTAACCGGTGTTCAATTAAAAATAAAGTTTAAAGTTTTATTTTGATTTTGGTATAAATTAAAAGTCGAAGTTGTTCGAATTAAATTTTGAGTCAATAATTAACTTGAAAGTTAAAGTTGTTTACTAACAAAGTATCGAGTCAATAACTAAATTAAAAGTCGAAGTTGTTAACCAAAAGTTGAATAAATTATTAAATGTTAATTTGGAGAATTCATAATACGAGTTTAAAAAGCTTGGGTGTTTATTGAAATTACCGATACGGTGAGATGAGAAATTGTGTTTAGTTTCCAAGACTACTTTTCCTGGATTACATTGTGGACTTAGTAAACGGAATAGCAAGTAAAAAGGTATTGTGCATTAAATTGTTCTCAGTAATTTGTATATTTTGTAAGTATTGTATAATTTGCCAACTTGGTTTTGTGTACAAAGACTTCAATATATTTGGTTGTTATAAATAGTCAGTTTATTATTGCTTGTAAATACGCAAGTGCTCGCATCGAGAAATTCCTTTACCTACGCTTCTAACAGGAGCCAAGCTACTAAAGAAGAAGAATTAAAAAGGGAGTTCCATCGAGTAATCTCTCCCTAAATTATCAACCAACAATTACCAGGTAATTTAAATTAAAAGATTTTCGTGGTGGCAGCGATAGAGATTAATTTAATATAAATAAAATTATTAAACCGCATACCTCGGTTTTCCACATTGGTATCAGAGGTGGGATTAAAATTAATTAACGCACCTCCGGTTTACCACAACCCATCCACTTTCAATTAATTACTTTTTATTTAGCTATTCAATTTATACATAATATTAGGACGGCTGCACCGTGACAAACGAATGCAATTTTGTTCGGGAGTATACAAACGAACAAACCTTGTTACGCCACTGGTAATGAAAGTGAATTTTCGTCGCTTTGTGTTTCTCCTAAGGTGAATAATTTGTACAACAAATTAGTAATACTTTTAAATGTTTAAGTGAATACTTTCTGTGGATTTCCTTCATCAAATCCATATTTGAGCTTGTGTACACGAAATTGTCAACTCACCATACATAACCTCATAAAATACCAATTCGACTTGTGAAGTTTTGGGCTAAAAATCTAGAATCTCGTTGATTTTACCATGGATAAAAAAATAGCACCTGAAATATTACACCATATGGGCAAATCTATGAAAGTTTTACCACTTAGTGAAATTAAAATTGAAAAGAAGGAAACCGTCAATGTCAAATTAGAAGACTTGCAATATCGTTTGGTAGATATTAAAGAAGACACTGCAATTGAGGAATCCCAACTGGATATAAAATATAATTTTTGTAAAATTTACAAAACTCTGCATATGTCAAATTTGTGACTACAAAACTACCCATTCGGGACACTTGAATGCTCATTTAAAAACGCATACCGGCGAGAAGCCCTTCGCATGTGAACTTTGTGACTACAAGTGTTTGCGAAAGGCTAATTTCAAAATTCATTTAGTAAAACATACCAACGACAATCTGTTTGGTTGTGAAATTTGTGACTAAATGTTCACGCAGAGATCATTTAAAAATTCATACCGGCGAGAAACCTTTTAATTATAAAATTTGTGACCTAAAATATTCCTTAAGCACACAATTTAATATTTATTCAATGTTCAATATTTACATCGATATATCAACAAATTGTAATACATTATCTATTATTAGGTTAAGCCCTTTGTTAAATATTTTACATATTGCACTGTACTGGGGTCTCTAACAGATAAAATCTTTGTACGACAGATCCTTCGTGTACTTCAGTTGGTTCGAAAAAGAAAAATTCCATCTTGTTACCAATTTATTACTGCGAATTATTTTAAGGGCTTTATTTTGATTAACGACACCCCAGATTTATGCTATCTGAGAATTCAGCCTCATCGGCAATAGCATAGACCCAAAAATGTATAAAAGGGTTGGATAACCTAAAAAAGCAAATTATGTGAGATTTTGCATCAAATAACAATTTTTATAAAAAAAGAATTCATACTTATCTACATTTCAAAATGTTATGAGCTTACTGTTTTGCATATTTGTAGTGAATTTGAATAATGTTTGTAAAATTTTTCCATAAGGTCGCTTTTCGCACATCGCGATAATTAAAGTAATGGGTTAATTGACTATTAATTTAAAATGTGAATTATCTCAAATTTAAGAGTGCTACAATAATTTAAATATTAATCAGCAATTTACCACATACTTTGCAAGAACGAAGATGAATCGGTTTATTATGAAGTTTATGAAGTCAAATTCCAATACTTCCGGAAAGATAACGATTATGGTATAAAAGTGATTGAAATTTGGATCGATAGTGGGTTCTTTTCCGTACTCAAAGTGAGTTATTTTTCGTACTCGAATCAGTTCGTTTGTATTTAATGGTATTGTTTATGGAAAGTTTGTTATTTACAGTTGGTACTAAAAACCAAGTTTTGAAGTTGGAAATCTTTGTAATTTTGGATGAAAAGTTTTTGATTTGCGAAGTAACAGTTAATTATTATTGCCTATGCCATTATTGGATATTTTTCGTACATCAATTTATTAATTTTGCGGCAGTTGAGATAAACGTAAAAGGGAAGTTAGAAAAGGCTAGGTTATGGTGGATGACGTGTCAATTTACGAAGAGTAGAAGTTTTTTTGAAGGTTATCTGCAACAACAAAGATAATATTTTTGGAAAGAAATTGATGTTGGATGATTTATTTAATATTCACTTACCTGAAGTTTCATGGAGTTTTTATGAAGTTACTTTTTCGAATGGAAAACTGAATTTTTCGTCAACTTTCAACAACGAATGGTTTCACATTCAACCGCGAGCTTTAGTGAAATATGAAGAATTTGCTGACGTTAAAATAGACCAGTGCACCACAAACAAAGGTAACATTAACCCAATTTTTAATTTTAAAACTGTTTATTCGGTAAAATTACATTGCGATCGTGCGATTGACATTGATAAACAATTTAATTTCTTAATTTTGTATATTTTTGTAAAATTTGTAAGGTTGAATTCTGTTGACTTCTCACATGGTTTGTTTATGCTTGGAACATTTGTTATTAAAACCAAAAATATTACTGATGAGATATTGAATTTTTATTTATTCAACTACAACATACATACATAAGCCAGATTCGTAGAAGTGAATTGGTAATTAATTTAAGTAGATTCTTGGTAGGCCCACAGATTAGCGATACGTTGGCAGTTATTGGCCACTTTCAAACAATCAGTATAAATTTTCAGAGATTTTGTTTGTACGAGACAAACGGTACAGTGAAAAGCACCATTACAACATTTTATACAGAGATTAAAATTAAATTAAATTATTCTGAGCTAGCTGAGGTAGGTAGAGTTGTGACGAGTATTTTCCATTTAAAATTTAACATTGTAGTAAGCGGAGATATCACAACAATATGTACAGTTATTATAAATTTAATTGTAAATACATAAATGAAATGCAGAATAAAAATTTCAAAAACCTGATAATTATTTTTGCATAATTGCTAAAATGGGGTTACTGGAATATGGTGTGGGATCGGGTGGGTTAACAATTACAGGAGTTTGAAATGGAATTATAAGAATACCATTTAAAAACCAATACTGATGCGAAACCTCTTAGTTGCGGAAAAGTAGGTATAAACTACTATTAAAAATTCACACTAGCTATTAATCGCATATTATGTCGAATGTTACAAATTTAATGTTGTGTTGGATAAGGGCCATTTTTATTTCAAAGTTATGACTCGAAGATACAACTAAACGTGCAATGTTGTTATATTGTTTAATAATATTAATCCCTAGTTTTAAAAGCACGGACCTTGCGGGATTACAAATCCTTACGCTCCCTGCATGGAAAATGGACGATGTAGGATGATATTTCCAAGAGAGTTATTCCCAGTAACGCATTGTGTGAGCGGTTACCCGTTATACCTGACGCGTGATGGTGATACGTCACATTAACGTGAAAGTCAGCTCATCCCTTTCTGCGGTTAAATATATTGCGGTAATACGAGGGGTATAAGGCTACCGATAAGAGCAACTAAATGAATACAATTTTAAAATATGAAAAGTCAATCGAAGTAGTCGATTCTGTTAAATAAAAGGTCAAATAAGTAACAATTAATTATATTATACATTAAAAGTCAAAGTGTATCAGCCCTCAAATAAAGATTACCAATTAATAAATTAAAATGAGATGAAATGCGAACATCGTAACAGAACAAGAAGGCAAAAACTTTGAATTAAATAACTAATTTTTGAATAAATTTGTACATAACCATTTAAAACATGTTAGTAATAAGATTAGATATAGTTAATTAATTTTATAAAATAATTATTCATAAAGTTTACTTCAAAACGGGAGGTATCCGTCCAAAACAATTTGATTCATAGTTGCGGCTAAAAAGTGATCACGTGTTAATTATCGATTTTTATAATATAAACAATAAAAACTAGTGTGCGAAAATCTTACCTAATATTTGTGCGTGCGAAATTTCATCAAAATCAATGAAACGTAATTCAAAAACAATCATCATCGCGGCATGTTGAATTTGAAGAATGCTTAGCAACGCAGAAAATAACAACGGGGTTTCATGTAAAAGTTCGGTGTGTGTGGACGTGTTTGATGTGCAGTCCAAAATTATGTACAAATAATTAATTTAATACACGAGGAAAATTCTTCTTATAACCTAAAAATATAGATAACAGTTAAAAGATATAATTACGTTGTATAAATGGAAAAGTTTATCATATTAAAAAACTTACCGTTGGCGATGGTAAATTTGGATGAATAAAAACGATTATTTTGGGTATTAATCGATTAATTTGTCGATTGAAGCAGATATTTTGGATCAAGAAAGAAAGTTGGTACACGAGCAGAGATATTTTTACCGTTCAAGGTGATCCAACAGCTGAAAACCATAGATCCCATAGATTGGGGAGAGTTATCTATCTCTCATTAGCTGAAACAAAATTTCTTCAGCTACACACTAAAGAACAGGCTTATTTTAGTCTATAGAAATAATATTTTGGGTGAATCTGATAAAAAAAAACACAAAATTTCGACTTTTGAAAAGTACGGTAAATTTGCATCGAGTCGGCGGCCGACCGGGGTCTATGTGCATCAGTCGCCCGTGCTTCGTTGAAAATGCGTAAAATTTTTTCGCTCCGATTTGAATTTTTCTTTGAAATTCGGATAGATGGGGGTGTGATTAGTGGATATTAGTAATAAATATAATCAAAAAAATGGAAAATAACCCGTGTATTGCCGAAAAAGTGAAAAAATTAAAAAAATTTTCCTTCTCATTTTGAGGTAAGTAAACATACTTGGCCAGAATTGTGAGCATCAAAAAACCTACCCTACGATGCTCCGCATCTCCGGGCGGTTTTTCGTGCTCCGAGCTGCTACGCAGCAGAGCTAAACATACGAGAGGCGCGACAGATCAAGAAAACCGGGATAAATGCAACCGGGATGTGAGAGAACCTCGAAATAGCATTAAAAAGTATAGTTGCGGTATGGGGCAGTAAACTATTACGTTTCACCCCCAAAAAATCGCGCAAAAACAAAAAATAATCGATGTTACATGTAGGAGCGTCGTGCTGCATCTGCCGCTCCGAAATTTTCTAAGTGTTAGAGTATATCACAGTGCGCGGACCGCCAACAGGATGCGTGAGATTCCACTGCGCGTCAGTGAAACATGTATAATTAACGATTTTCAAAATCGATTATTTCAAAATTTTGTTAATAAATTCACCCTTCATATTTTGAGAATTTGTTATATTAACTGTGTTCTTTAGTGTGTAGCAGAAGAAATTTTGTTTCGAGTAGTGAGAGATAGGTAAATATACCCCATAGATTTACCAACACGTAGTTGATACGCAAAAAATTCATAGAATTATAAAAATCAAGTGACTCGTTTTTAAAACAATTTCGCGATGACGATTTTGGGGTAAATTAAGATTAGTAGTAAAAAGATTACATGTATAGTTTCAAATTATTTATTAAGAACATTACAAACCGTCCAAGTATAAAATATTCAGGTTATATAGAAAACTAGATGATAGCCCGTCCTAGGAGGGGTAGCTAGAAGGACGGGCAGCTACCCAAGGTAACTTAAGTTGAATGAAGATTAAGGAAAGCTCTCAGTGCAATTCAAAAGCCATATGACCTTGGGTGCCTGCCCGTCCTTCTAGCTACCCGTCCTCGGACGGGCTATCATCTAGTTACATACAGTTGTGCAAACTTTCTTGTTTGTCCTTCAGGTGGATACAGGTTTGTGGTTCTGTGGTACGTCTGTCCATGAATTTTGAAAACGTATGGTCCGTTACCCGGCATTGAAACAATCTCTGCTCCCATTGAAGCGAAAGAAACCGAGGAATTGTAAGAGCGGATGTGCTGACGAAAGTTCTTGTAGTAAGGATTTTCTGAATCTGAAAGCATAGAGCGAAGAAATTCGGGATATAACAATAGATTCCCATGTTGATCGAGCGGTTGCGGAATCTTCACTTTTCCTTAAATTGTTTATCAACTGGATGCTCCTTGGCGAAATTCTTGGAGCCGCAGAACTGACAGATGGAATTCATTTCTCCACAATCGTGTCGAGTAACGTGAGATTCATCAAATCTCAATGCTCTTATTTGAAGTTGAATTGAATTGCTTGATTTTGGTATCGATTTTCTTTCTGTCGATGTATCGCATGGGATCGAGCGTTAGCAGCTTGCCGCGCTTGAGTTTCTTCTAATGTTTCACGTTGTTGACGTGTCGCATGGGATAGAGCGTTAGCAGATTGCCGCGCTTGAGTTTCTTCTAATGTTTCACGTTGTTGACGTATCGCATGGGACCGAGCGTCAGCAGCTTGCCGCGCTTGAGTTTCTTCTAAAGTTTCACGTTGTTGACGTACCGCATGGGACCGAGCGTCAGCAGCTTGCCGCGCTTGAGTTTGTTCCAAAGTTTCACGTTGTCGACGTATCGCATGAGACGGAGCGTCAGCTTCGCTGTGATCGAAGCTGTTCTTCTGTGTTATTAGCTGTTGTACGTGCTTTTCTCTCACGATTCAATCGCCGTCGCTTTGCAGCAGGATTTTCAAAATTTTCATTATCCATTATGGAAGTTCACATAATGCTTTTTTGGAAATAGCTGTTGTAACGGTTTGAAATTTGCCGCCGAATTCTTTGGGTTTTTGGAACCAATGACGGTTGGAACGAGCGAGAAATGCGCAGGAGTAGGTACGCGGGGACTTGACTTGATACGTTTGATCGAGTAAGACGTGGTTTTGTGTGTGCTGTGCGAAAATTTTGTTGAAGCCGGATTTTGGAGAAGAATTGGTTAGTTGTTACCATTCAGTGGCGAGCTGGGATTATCTTCTCGAATCCGTACGTTGGGAAACTCAATTTTTTTGGAATTAATTTATCGGAGTTCTCTTCAGCCTTTATGGGATTAGAAGCTAAACAAATTTTGCATATGCCGCCAATCAACGAAATTTAGGTATCGTATCATTTTTAGTTAGTTATTTATTATTATAATAATTATTAATTATTTGGTTGATTGAATTATCATAACTTGTAAATTTTGTGTAAATATTCCGTTGATTTTGGTTGATAATCAAGCATATGGTTGATAGAAGTTTTGTAGTACGCCATTATTTTTGCTCAGTTTGAAGGACTGCGCGTAAGATATCTGCGCTCTCTGTGCGCGAACAATTATTATTTTGAGTTTATAAAATTTCTTCGTTGTTCAAAATTTTCCGTATGCCCTGATCTCATTGCTGGTTTTAGTTTAAATAATTATCTTTCCAAGCTAGCCGGCAAGATTTACAACGATAGCTCGTGTTTTCTCGATTTTCCTTTGGATCGAGCTATCTATTCTTTCATAACGACGTCTGGTACTTTTGAACGAAATCGAGTGGCGCCTTCTCCATCTTTTTTTTCCTTCGTCGTTTTAATTAACACCATTTGGTTAGAAATTAATTCAACATCAAGTACTAACGCTAAAGTTCGTGAGGAATTTTAACTTTAACTCACACATTTTAAGCGTCACCAGTGGCGCAAATAACCACCGAATTATTCCCGTGGCAAGTGGAAATATTCATCGTGGCACTGTCTTATACTCGTATAGACAAAATGATCCGTTGATACAATAATCCGTTTACAATAATCCCTTGATACATTGATCCGTTAATACAATTATCCGTTATACAATAATTATTCGTTGATACGATTGTCCGTTGATGCGTTCGGTTCGGTCGTGCTTCGGCCATTTACGTGGGACAGACACAGAAGGAAGGAAGGAAAGACTGATGATTATATTGTTCTGTGTTTACTTTTTTTTTTTGATACAATGATTGGTTATAAAATTATCCGTTATGCGTTCGGTTCGGTTTGCTTCGGGTATTTCCGTGGGACAGACAGAAGGACTTGGCCTTTTATAATAAGAGATATTTGTTACAATAACCAATTCAAATTTATTAACAACAAAATTCAATTAAATGTTTATTAATTAAAAAAAAGTGTTATCATTCAAAGTTACTGCATTTATTAAATTCTATTCAACAACTGGGTAAATTTAAGGGCGATTCGATGAGAAATAGCCAGAAATTCGAAGCTATCGTGAATTTCATTTGAACCGACTACTGAGGTAAGAGATTTCATGCTACAATTAATAACCCGAGGTAGCCTGGACATTCCAAAAGTTAATAATAAAATTTATATGAGAGTAGATGACCTACCCACCCTATAGCTCACTACAATATTTATAAGAGCTTCGACTGTGCTAATGTGCCCATAATCACTACACAACAACGGCAAGAAGAATTAGCAAATTATATCGCTTTCCGATGCACGATCGTTCCGACGCTTAGATGCGATTGCCGGTGCATTTACGAAATAGACAACTCGTTGTGTTCGAAGGACGAGAAGAAGAGGCATTGGAAGCAGCACGTGTGGGCCATACCAAACTTGAATCGTCGTTTCAATTGAATATGGTAGATGAATTCGCAAGGCAACTCCTTTACAGCGATATTCCTTTCGAATTCGTCTACGACAGGAACAACTGGCAACGAATGGGAAAAACCATCGTCTCCCGGGTGTACACTGTATCCATAAAAGATGAAGAGAGGTTTTACTTACGGATGCTGCTGCTCCATGTTCCTGGCGCAACCAGCTTTGAATTTCTTAGGACGTTGGTATCTAAATAAATAATTATCATGTTATCAATAGGTTCTTCTGATATGGAAACAAACAGTAAAAAATCTGATGTGACAACACATTACTTTCCCATTTAGTAGATTGCACTTCATTTTATATTGAATATTAATAAAAAAGATGGTAATTCAAAATAACTTTTAACTGGATAAAATACACAAATTATTTTGAGATATCAAAGTTACGAAATTTAATTTGTAATTTAACATGGTGTTGAGTAGGCGAGAGGAGCCTTCCCAGAGTGGGGAAATATCGTCAGATAAACCCCGTTGAACTTTGAACTATTTTCTTTTGCAGTGAAAAATAAAACACGTTTGTTGTAAATAATGTAACATTTAATTTGCTAGCATTTATTTGAAACTGAGTACTGCTAAGCAAAACGTGTGTGCAGTTTTACATACATGAGCATACTGCCGCTTGGTGACAGCGACGAAAAGAGGGAGGTGCGTAAAGCACTGCGCATACATAATTTAACTAAAGCATAATACACAAAAATTGACATGCAAATAAATGCAAAATCTCTTATTATAAAAGGCCAAGTCTTTCTTTCTTTCTTCTGTCTGTCCCACGGAAATACCCGAAGCAAACCGAACCGAACCGAACGCACAACGTATCATCGGATCAACGTATCATCGGATCAACGTATCATCGTATCAACGTATCATCGTATCAACGTATCATCGGATCAACGTATCATCGGATCAACGTATCAAGGGATCAACGTATTTAAATTTCCTATATTATAGGTGAAAAATTATGTAAATAAAATATAACTTATATTTGGTCTGCATTAAAAAAACAGATCAACGTATCAACGTATTTAAATTTCCTATATCGGTGAAAAATTATGACAGCTATTTCCAAAAAAGCATTATGTGAACTTCCATAATGGATAATGAAAATTTTGAAAATCCTGCTGCAAAGCGACGGCGATTGAATTGTGAGAGAAAAGCACGTACAAGAGCTAATAACACAGAAGAACAGCTTCGATCACAGCGACAAGCTGACGCTCGGTCTCATGCGATACGTCGACAACGTGAAACTTTGGAACAAACTCAAGCGCGGCAAGCTGCTGATGCTCGGTCCCATGCGATACGTCAACAACGTGAAACTTTAGAAGAAACTCAAGCGCGGCAAGCTGCTGACGCTCGGTCCCATGCGATACGTCAACAACGTGAAACTTTAGAAGAAACTCAAGCGCGGCAAGCTGCTAACGCTCTATCCCATGCGACACGTCAACAACGTGAAACATTAGAAGAAACTCAAGCGCGGCAAGCTGCTAACGCTCTATCCCATGCGACACGTCAACAACGTGAAACATTAGAAGAAACTCAAGCGCGGCAAGCTGATAACGCTCGATCCCATGCGATACATCGACAGAAAGAAAATCGATACTAAAGTCAAGCAATTCAACTCCAAATAAGAGCATTGAGATTTGATGAATCTCACGTTACTCGACACGATTGTGGAGAAATGAATTCCATCTGTCAGTTCTGCGGCTCCAAGAATTTCGCCAAGGAGCGTCCAGTTGATAAACAATTTAACAACTGCTGTCATAAAGGAAAAGTGAAGATTCCGCAACCGCTCGATCAACATGGGAATCTATTGTTATACTAGATGATACCCCGTCCGAGGACGGGCAGCTAGAAGGACGGGCAGGCAGCCAAGGTCATATGGCTTTTGGATTGCACTGAGAGCTTTCCTTAATCTTCATTTAACTTAAGTTACCTTGGGTAGCTGCTCGTCCTTCTAGCTGCCCGTCCTCGGACGGGGTATCATCTAGTGAGGTAATATTAAATAACTAGCTGGTAGCCCGTCCGAGGACGGGCAGGCAGCCAAGGTCATATGGCTTTTGGATTGCACTGAGAGCTTTCCTTAATCTTCATTCAACTTAAGTTACCGTGGGTAGCTGCCCGTCCTTCTAGCTACCCGTCCAAAGTTTGCAGGACGGGCAGCTACCCAAGGTAACTTAAGTTGAATGAAGATTAAGGAAAGCTCTCAGTGCAATCCAAAAGCCATATGACCTTGACTGCCTGCCCGTCCTTCTAGCTACCCGTCCTCGGACGGGCTACCAGCTAGTATAACAATAGATTCCTATGTTGATCGAGCGGTTGCGGAATCTTCACTTTTCATTTATGTCAGCAGTTGTTAAATTGTTTATCAACTCGACGCTCCTTCGCGAAATTCTTGGAGCCGCAGAACTGACAGATGGAATTCATTTCTCCACAATCGTGTCGAGTAACGTGAGATTCATCAAATCTCAATGCTCTTATTTGGAGTTGAATTGAATTGCTTGACTTTGGTATCGATTTTCTTTCTGTCGATGTATCGCATGGGATCGAGCGTTAGCAGCTTGCCGCGCTTGAGTTTCTTCTAATCTTTCACGTTGTTGACGTGTCGCATGGGATAGAGCGTTAGCAGCTTGCCGCGCTTGAGTATCTTCTAATGTTTCACGTTGTTGACGTATCGCATGGGATAGAGCGTTAGCAGCTTGCCGCGCTTGAGTTTCTTCTAAAGTTTCACGTTGTTGACGTATCGCATGGGACCGAGCGTCAGCAGCTTGCCGCGCTTGAGTTTGTTCCAAAGTTTCACGTTGTCGACGTATCGCATGAGACCGAGCGTCAGCTTGTCGCTGTGATCGAAGCTGTTCTTCTGTGCTATTAGCTCTTGTACGTACTTTTCTCTCACGATTCAATCGCCGTCGCTTTGCAGCAGGATTTTCAAAATTTTCATTATCCATTATGGAAGTTCACATAATGCTTTTTTGGAAATAGCTGTCATAATTTTTCACCGATATAGGAAATTTAAATACGTTGATACGTTGATCTGTTTTTTCAATGCAGACCAAATATAAGTTATGGCACAGTCGTCATTCACCGCCGTTAGCCATCTAGACCCAGAATAGATCCGAGAAGGCCATAGTTGTTCGGCCTTCGGCCTCACAGGGCGGACCATAATAGATCCGTGAAGGCCATGGTTGTTCGGCCTTCGGCCTCACAGGGCGGACCATAATAGATCCGTGAAGGCCATAGTTGTTCGGCCATGGGCCTAACAGGGCGGACCATAATAGATCCGTTAAGGCCATAGTTGTTCGGCCTTCGGCCTCACAGGGCGGACCATAATAGATCAATGAAGGCCATAGTTGTTCGGCCTTCGGCCTCACAGGGCGGACCATAATAGATCCGCGAAGGCCATAGTTGTTCGGCCTTCGGCCTCACAGGGCGGACCATGATAGATCCGTGAAGGCCATAGTTGTTCGGCCATCGGCCTCACAAGGCGGACCATAATAGATCCGTTAAGGCCATAGTTATTCGGCCATCGGCCTCACAGGACGGACCATAATAGATCCGTGAAGGCCATAGTTGTTCGGCCTCACAGAGCGAACCATAATAGATCCGTGAAGGCCATAGTTGTTCGGCTTTCGGCCTCACAGGCGGACCATAATCGATCTGTGTAGGCCATAGTTGTTCGGCCTTCGGCATCACAGAGCGAACCATAATAGATCCGTGAAGGCCATAGTTGTTCGGCCTTCGGCCTCACAGGGCGGATCATAATAGATCCGTGAAGGCCATAGTTGTTCGGCTTTCGGCCTCACAGGGCGGACCATAATAGATCCGTGAAGGCCATGGTTGTTCGGCCTTCGGCCACACAGGGCGGACCATAATAGATCCGTGAAGGCCATAGTTGTTCGGCCTTCGGCCTCACAGGGCGGACCATAATAGATCCGTGAAGGCCATAGTTGTTCGGCCGTGGGCCTCACAGGGCGGACGATAATAGATCCGTGAAGGCCATAGTTGTTCGGCCTTCGCCCTCACAGGGCGGACTATAATAGATCCGTGAAAGCCATAGTTATTCGGCCTCACAGGGCGGACCATAATAGATCCGTGAAGGCCATAGTTGTTCGGCCTTCGGCCTCACAGAGCGAACCATAATAGATCCGTGAAGGCCATAGTTGTTCGGCCTTCGGCCTCACAGGGCGGACCATAATAGATCCGTGAAGGCCATAGTTGTTCGGCCTTCGGCCTCACAGGGCGGACCATAATAGATCCGTGAAGGCCATAGTTGTTCGGCCATGGGCCTCACAGGGCGGACGATAATAGATCCGTGAAGGCCATAGTTGTTCGGCCTCACAGGGCGGACCATAATAGATCCGTGAAGGCCATAGTTGTTCGGCCTTCGCCCTCACAGGGCGGGCCATAATAGATCCTTGAAGGCCATAGTTGTTCGGCCTTCGGCCTCACAGGGCGGACCATAATAGATCCGTGAAGGCCATAGTTGTTCGGCCTTCGCCCTCACAGGGCGGGCCATAATAGATCCTTGAAGGCCATAGTTGTTCGGCCTTCGGCCTCACAGGGCGGACCATAATAGATCCGTGAAGGCCATAGTTGTTCGGCCTCACAGGGGGAGGACCATAATAGATCCGTGAAGGCCATAGTTGTTCGGCCTTCGGCCTCACAGGGCGAACCATAATAGATCCGTGAAGGCCATAGTTGTTTGGCCTTCGGCCTCACAGGGCGGACCATAATAGATCCGTGAAGGCCATAATTGTTCGGCCTTCGGCATCACAGGGAGGGCCACAATAGATCCGTGAAGGCCATAGTTGTTCGGCCTTCGGCCTCACAGGGCTGGCCATCTATTATGTATTTTATTTCATTTTGGTATCATAACCTTGTTTTTTTAGCACGGAAATGGGGGCATAATATGGCTTTTATAGCCCGAGGGCCTATAAAGTTGCTAAGCAATGACAACAATATCAAAACAAAAGAGTTAGTTCAGACTCGGTTTTTTTGCGCGATCGATCTGAAATTTTGCATATGCCTTCCTACCGACAATTCACGCAGGGGAGGACTTTGCGAGGGGGGGAGAATTTTTTGCTCAGTTTTTCGATATCTAGTGCCGATTTCGAGTTATTGCTAAATAACAAAAAATTAATTTTCGCCCCTCCAAGTTTCTCGCCATAGGATTCTTTGGCCATAGGAACCATGGCACACCAAAAATTCATAGCACAAACAAAATGACATGATATTTTTTCTCAAAATACTTAATTCTTCAATTTTGACAATTCAAGTACCAAGTACCAAAATGAAATAAAACGTTGTATGTACCACGGGCACAATCAGATTATATTATATTGCCGTGTTTAGCTACTTAATTTTATTGTTGATTTATATAGCGGAGAGAAATATTATACGACTCTTTTATAAAATTGCCTCGGCCAGCATGAATGAGGCTCTCTTATTTTTGGGCGTGTAAGTGGTCCGACTATGGAAAAACAACACTTTGCATAAAATGCTATAGTGCATTTAAAACTTGAATAAGTTCAAAACTTAAAGCTATACCAAAACTTACTTATTCCTATGCTGTAAAATGTGAACCAAAATGTACTCAAAATAAATCAATGTAAACAAAATACCTGTGTTTATTAATTTTAAATCGAGACAAACCATAAAGTTTTTACAAGAAAGAAACAAATTAAGCATACAAAATTAATTATCTTAAAAACTATTTAGAATAATAACCCCTTTTAAAAATCACGCACTTTATATTGTTATTCGCGTTAGCGACGCTTTCCACCGAACAAAAAGAGCGCTAAAAAAAACAGTCTTACCAATGACGTTTGAAGACTCGTGCTTTCAGGAACGGTGCTTCGCAAAAAAACAAACGGCCTGCCTAATTTGCGTGAACGTAGTGAGGAATAAATATGATGACACACCATGGATCCTTGTGAACACAGTTGCAACCAGTTTAATATCATGTGAGTATTTTAAATTATTAATTAATGTTTTTCCATTTTGTACCATAACCATAAAAACTTGTAACAACCAGTGGTATCAAAAATCTTCACTATCACCTTCAGTTGAATTTCCAGAACTTCTTGAAAAAAACAAATCTACTATCGTTTCTTCTTCCAAATTTATTCATTGACTCTACTATTCGACTTTCAATAACTTTTTCAAAAAAAATAAATCGATAAAATTTAACTTTGTAACATTCAAATCTTGGCACGTCCTAACTTTTCAAACGTTCGTTCCAGAATCAAAATATCCTCCCCCAATACGTCTTGCTGTGTTTCAAGCTACCAGGTCGATGCAAAACATTGAATTTCTTACTTGTACTTAAATTGCACCTAGCACTTGACCTCATTAAAATACAAAAGATAAGAAAGATGAACAAATTTAGCAATTTCTCTAAATAATGAGCAAATAAAGATCTTTAAGCATTGGTAAATGATATGAAAAGCTGTAAAATGATTTCACAGAGGTTTTTGTCACCTCAAAATTTCATAATAAAGGATTGTTTAGGTCAAATATGGTAAAATTACTGTGAACTGTTATCACAAATGAACATAACCTCAATTGTACTGTACAAAAATGGAATTTATTCCATGAACAACAATTATTGTGTGAAACCGATTATATAAAAATTTGTTAAATAATCTACTCTTTCTAATGATCATAATTTGCAACTATAAATCTCCAAAAGTGTATATAAAGGTCATTTTCGCTTCAATTTGATAACGAGCTTCGAGATTAGAAAAAGGTGGGAAACTTCGCTAAATCTTGCCTACAAAAGTGCTACTGTATTCACGAGACGTCGGGGAACCACACAGTTGATCAACTCATCATGGATGAAAGCGCTCCTGAAAGTTTAAAGTCAATTAATGAACATAAAATGCATAAAGGTAAAGAACTCGACTTACTGATAAGCAAATTTCGACGATTTTCAAGCACAGCGCAGGAAAATCGAACAGTCTATTTTTAGCTCTTGAACTTGCAAGACGTGTGTACCTCCAGGGTAAAAATTTAATCCAAAGTTACCCAGATGTTCGACCAATTTGATGTTTGTCTAAATTAGATAACAATTTTACAACAATGGCTACCTTTTGTTGAGCATCTCCACAATCAACGAGTTAAAAGTATGACTCACCTTTTAAATAACTGGTAAACAAGTTCCAACAACAATTCACTGGCACTTCACGAATTCGATCAAAACAATCAACAGGTGTCAACCATTAAATCAACTCCGCACGATCACGAAACAGAAGCGAAATTTATCAACAACATCAACTAGAAGCAAAGTGGTGAAACGCAGTGAAGTGTACGCGCAGTTAAATTGTGTTAGTGTGCAGGTCTTTTTCTCATGAAGTTGGATATTTTAAACACCAGGTATTTGAAAAACTTTATTATTTGAAAATTTGTATTTTGTCTTCAACATTTATAATAGGACGTGACTAAGTAGTAGCACTATCCTCGTCAACGATATTCAATAAACATTTTTGCGATTATTTAATTTTTATAAACAACATTTTATTTACGAACAATTTAAAACTGCTACTGGAAAGCAGAAGGTTTTGAATTTATTCAAACCGCCTAGAAGAAGGAAGAAAATTTGGATGTATTCATTTGATTTATTTGGTATTTAATATTGTCATTATTTTTCAGATAAAAATTTATCTGAAACCTTGTGTACGCTTGCGATTTATTTGATTATTTTCATAAATATAAAACTATTTTTCGATTCAAACAATCTTTTATTCATCGTTTCTAGTAAGTAACAGTAAGCATTACAAGATTTAAAGATTACATCAACGAAGGCAAATTTGTTCATCTCAATTATCATAACTTCGACGATTCAAGTCAACAAAATTAATTAAAACTCAATAAGCATCTCTATAATTCAACGAATCCACCACACCCTGATTGAATCTCAACGATTGAGCTAGATAAATGGGACAAGAGTAGTGAATTTCTGAGTAAATTTGCACCATCTGAAGACTTCATTTTATTTTATAAATTTTGTTCTCACTTTGAGAACTGGCGCCTAACAAAACCCAGGGTGGTGCAGTTTACGAAAGGGATTACACAGCAGTCTGTACTCGCTAATTGTTCTCGGGAGAGTCCCTTGTATTTCGAAACTTATCTTTTTCAAATTTTCCGAGCAGGCGCGTTTAACTCATTTTCTTAGTCGTCCGAAATATAATTCTGTCCTTTTCCACTTCATTGATCACTTTTAATTACTACTTAATTGCGCTTTGCCTACCTTTAACAAATACTCAAATTACCCAATTTGTTTCCTTAATTTTTATTAAATTGCTAATATTTATTTTATGTTTTGTCCCTTACATCTTAATTTTTTATTATTACAGAGACGGCGTTCATTTAAAAGATTTAATTTGAGTTCAAGACAAATCTGAGGCAACAGCTTTTTAACAAAATTTTAGGTATACGAAATTCTGGTATAGCAAAGTGACCAAATCATAGTATCTAGACGAAAAAAGCAAACGTGTTAATTCTCCAATTTTGATCTCATTTTGGACCATCGCAATATATATCAGATTATGATCAAGCGGTCACTTGATTTTTATGTAAACATTTTCGCTTATTACGTTTTGGGGTTAATTTATAAGGAGATTATTAATAAATTTACATGTTTATTTATAGAGAAATTTATTTATTAAGGATAATGCAAAAAGCTTAATTAGTAAAAACATTAGATCAAAGATACAATTTTTGAGGTTATAAAATTTGTTTCTACACCTACAATTTAAAATTTCAGTTATTATTACAATTTTTCAATTAAATATTTATTCAAACAAATCAATTGTGTACTTATTACAAGTTACTGCATTTAAACAGTCAATATCATAACAGGGCAAATCTAAGGACGATTCGTTTAGTCAATAATCAACAAATTCATAAGCCATCGTGAGATTTATAATAGAACCTACTCCTGAGGCAAGTGATTTCATGCAACAATTAAGAACCTGAGTTAGCCTGAGCATTACAAAATATAAAAAAATTAATAGTTTAGAAGTATACGTGATGTAATTACCCTGCCTCACTATAATATGTAGAAATTTGTTACATTATACTGTTGTTATTTTATGAAATTTTATTGGTCATTAAAAATAAGCATACTTTTTCACCTTTGGTTTCTGCAGAGTTCAACGATAGGAAATAAGAAAGTCGAACCGTACATTCTAGAGGATAATTATTTCTAGTTTTGTCAGAATTTTGGTTTTTATAGTTATAGTTTTGGAACTCACCACTGAAAACAATGACAATTTAAATTAGTAGCTAGGACAAGTATACACAAAAATTCATAGCAATATTGTCCAATATTTAACAAAGGGCTTAACCAACTAATAATAGATAATGTACTACAATTTGTTGATAAATCAAAGTAAATATTGAAAATTGAATAAATATTATATGTTAATATTAAACTGTGTTCTTAGTGTACATTATTTAAGGTCACAAAGTTTAGAACTAAAGGTTTCTTGCCGGTATGAGTTTTTAAATGTTTTTTTAAATTTGACCGCTGTGAACATTTATAGTCACAAATTACACAACCGAAAGGTTTTTCGCCGGTATGAGTTTTTAAATGCATTTTTAAACTTGACCGTACTGTACATTTATAGTCACAAATTTCACAACCGAAAGGTTTTTCGCCGGTATGAGTTTTTAAATGATCTTTTAAACTTGACCGTTGTGAACATTTATAGTCACAAATTTCACAACCGAAAGGTTTTTCGCCGGTATGAGTTTTTAAATGCCTTTTTAAACTTGACCGATGTGAACATTTATAGTCACAAATTTCACAACCGAAAGGTTTTTCGCCGGTATGAGTTTTTAAATGCTTTTTTAAACTTGACCGTTCTGAACATTTATAGTCACAAATTTCACAACCGAAAGGTTTTTCGCCGGTATGTGTTTTTAAATGCATTTTTAAACTTGACCGTTCTGAACATTTATAGTCACAAATTTTACACTCGAAAGGTTTGTCGCCGGTATGAGTTTTTAAATGCCTTTTTAAACTTGAATGATATGAAGATTGGAAGTCACAAATTACACAAATAAACAGTTTCCTGCGGTTATGTATTTTTATTCTTAAATGCCGCATCAAATCTTGCTTACGTGTATATCTACAACCACAAACTGTACAATCGAATACATTTGAACTATTCTGGGTTAATTCCTCACCGTCTTCATTTTTAATGTCGATGGAATGATGCAACTCTTCTAAATTAAATTTCACATCGGCCATCTCTTCTTTTTTAACTACATAACTGCTTACCATTGAATTATTTAGAATTTCCAAAAATTTACCCTCGCTTTCCATAATTTCTAAAGTTTTCGAGGCTTGCGGCACTTGAGCCATATTCTTGAAAAAGCGTTTTGTAAATTTTGAAGACGTAAGAGTGGTCATGGATTGGTACAAAATGACCCTTCTTAATCAACAAAATATTGTGTTGATTCTTGATTGCCTCTTATCATTTAACAAAACTACTGACCGCACAAATTGCTGATATGTTACAATGGCGGCCGTCGCCATTTTATATAATGTTTTCCCCCAGACGCCATCTAGTGCGGTGTCCGACTAATTAGATTATGGGCTTTAAGGCAGAATCCTGCTTTAGGAGGCATAAAAAAGCGTTTTTGGGGGGATTTTTAGGACAGAAAAAAATAAGCAAGTCAAGTTAACTTTTATATTTTTTCACTTATTTTTAAAAAAAAACACAATAAAAAAAAATTTTATTGATTTATTTTTTATTTATCGATGATTATTAATTTCCACAATAAAATAATTTAATTTTCAGAATTTCAATTATAAAACTAACATAGTTACACCTTAAACATAACTTATATATTAATAATGTTACATGAAAAATTCGGAGCTTAATGGTGACTAATTTTTCAGCAGTGTCCATTTCGATGACGTTTCGACGTTGTAATTTGATTTCCAGGTTGATAATGTCTATACCTTTTTTTACATAAATGAAGATTTTATAATTAACAATAAACAATTGATACAATATCCTTCCTTACTGCTCTAATGAGAAGCAGCTTGGAGAAGATAAAGTCCACGCAGAAAATAAATTCTCTACTTTTTTATGCGTGGGGCCCTGATGTTAGATATAAGCTAGCTCGTTGTAGCGGCGGCAGGTCGCAGTTCGGGTCAAGAAACACCTCGGAGAAACTCAAGGAAACAGCTTAGCTAATGCACTAAGATAAAATCGATAATATGATGGTAAATTATCGAAAAGGCCATGTAGCAAGCAATGTCGTATGTAATTAGTACATCCGCCGACAAGACTAGTACAGTGGCACAACACTTACACCAAGAATCACTACCCCAAAATTAAACCAACGGAACAGTTCGAGTGGAAAATAAAAATTCCCCCTAAAACGGTGGCATCACATCGAACTTCCAACAATAAAACTCAAACAGTAGTAACCTCGATAAAATGCAACACCCTGTATATTGGTCGCACATTGCAGCCTTTATAAAAAGAATATTAAACATTATTAAACACAAAAAAAGGCATCGACATAAAATTTCAAATATGAAATTCGAACTTACGTCGATAAATTTGGAGTCTCTCTGCTAGTACATTTTACCAGTTCGTTCGATGTAAAATAAAAGAAATAACACCCAAGTAAAGTTTAATTAACCAAACGTAATAATATTAAATAAAATAAGTAGTCATTACTACGTTTATCAAACATACACTCCAACATTGGTATCATTATCAAAATATGTGAACGGCGATAATGATTGCAACTTATCACGGCGTGCAGAAGTTGATACCTGCCACTTATCTTTATATTTGCAACCATTCTGTAAATTTAAAATGCAGAACAAAAAAGAATACCAAAATGTTAAAACAATATTAATTAAATATAATTAAAAAAGAACATGGCATCGGCCAATGGTGATTTTGAATTAGGCAAATTCCGGATGGACGGAATAAAATAGAAATTAGTCAATCGAAATATACCACTATGAAACAATTAAGCAACATAATTGTTACTCACCAAACAAATTAGCATAGACCCCCAGGTCCGACCAAGTAGCTTTGATAAGGGAAAAATCCGCCATTTTTCGTCAACGACCATGTGTCGAGCTCTACTAACCCACGCGAACGAAAGATGTTCCGGAAGCCACACGACGTTCCTTATCTGCTAAATCCGTAACCAGAAGTCTACGATTGCCACACAATAGCAATTCCAATCGACATAAGTGTGTGAAAAATTTCACACTCCTTATCTTTTTAAAAATGGACACACAAGCGTCTTGCCAATTCAAAGGTTCACCAAAGACTCCTTCCTTTGCGCAGTATGAGCAAATCCCTACCTCGGCGCGGATTGAATGCGCCTTTCATGTACAAATGATACACAGGGTGGAGCGTAAGTTACGGATTACAAAAATCCGTAACACAATAAATAAAAATGATAAAATAGAAATGACAAAATAATTTAAAATTGTCCAAACACTTTAAATTGTATCACTGTAGAATAAATTTTTTTTCGAATCCTTTGGTTATTAAATTCACTTTAAATTTTGTTGAGTTCACTTAAATCGAGTGTGGACAGTTCAGAGAGTTCACTTCTAAATTAGCACTACAAGTTCCTTTGTCAAATACTTCAAAGAATTTTAGGTTTTAAATTTTTGTTTCGGATTTTTGTAACTTGATGTCCTTTAATTTTAATTCGCGGAGTTTGGTTAATTTGATCACATATGTTCCTTTTTTTCTTTTTTTTTTAAATTTTCACTTTTATTTTTATTACACTTTTGAATGTCCAATCATCGGTTTTGTTGATATCACTATCCATTTTCCATTCTCGAATTTTGATGTTGTTTAACTTAATGGTTTATTTTGACATATTTTTCGAAGTTGGAGTAATTTTGCTCGTTTACAATAAGGAAATTTGAATTTGGAAGGATCATTTTAAAATTGTTTTAGGAAATAGGAATTGATAAAAGATAATTTGAAGATAGTCATATTTTTCAATTTCAACAATTGGAATATCGAATAGAAATATGTTTTTAATTTAATTTTGAATAACTTTTAATATTAATAAAATTTTTTCAAATAGTAGTAAGATAATTTCTAATTTTGGTTCAAATGGTAATTTATCATTTACAAGTTTCATTGGGTGCGTTTAGCGAGCGCAACTGCTTAAAGTCATCAGTCAACTATGTTGAGTATGATGACATTCAACTATTTGAGTTTCGCTAAACGGTATGCTTACAGTCAGCAAGCCAACTTAAATACATTAAAAGTGAAGTAAAAGTGTGAGGTTAAGTTGTGTATATTTTTGTACAATTTTATTCTTAAAAGAGACCCATTAGATGATATCAATAATTTCGAATGTATAAGTGAAGATAGAAACGATAATGAAGATGATGATTACCATAATTTAATCACCAATAATTCGGGAGATTTAAAACGCAATTATGTAGCTACGTTACTTTGATTTTAATTATTTTATTTATTATTATTTATTAAATAATTACATTTGTCTATCTCCAATAAACTTTTTAAATAATTCTAGTTTTTCTCTGTTTATTTTATTGCTTTCGGTGATCTCTAATCGAATTTTCTTTATTTCGACTAACTTCTCCTCGTCAAGTTCGATCTGTCGTTTACGGAATGAGTCCAATACTTTTTGTTTTTCTCTGCCATTTGATGCAGAAGGCGTGTCTGACCTGAAAGACATGGAACTCGAAGAAACTGGAGATGATAAAGGCAATTCAACTGCAGATATGTTCGGCTGCTCTTCTGAAACTTGTACTTCTAATGTATTTGATGCAATTAAGTTACATGTATTCACAGTTTTGTCTTGAGCAAAAATTTCCTGGAATTTGTCATAATACTCCCAATTAATCCGGCCTCGTCCAGTTTGTGTATTTTTAGGTCGAAGGACTGCCTGCGTTGCGGAGAAGCAACTGGACACTATTTGGGTATTTATCTACGACAATTATATCAGCTTCCGAACGTGATAATTTATATCTGACATTTGACAT
Organism: Podabrus alpinus; assembly: GCA_932274525.1. Taxonomy (NCBI): domain Eukaryota; kingdom Metazoa; phylum Arthropoda; class Insecta; order Coleoptera; family Cantharidae; genus Podabrus; species Podabrus alpinus. The sequence goes on from OW026452.1 coordinate 35,388,220, forward strand.
AACATCACTCGTCAAGGCATTCCAGTGGCGCATCGCAAGAGGCGAATCAAGGGTTCACGGCCAAGATACAAATTGGGTGAGCGTTTTGTTATAATTTTTTTGAAAAGTGAGGTACACTTTGAAATTGTTTTGTGCTGTGCGTATTGCGCCGATTAAACGCTATTTGACAAGAACGAAGATCATCATAACTGATTTTGTTTTGCTATAAATATTGAAAAGGGAATTTATCCCCTTGTTAATTTTTTTTGACTATTTAATTTGCGCTTATCAGATCTGAATAGGTAGTAAAATTACAGTATTTTTGATATCAATAAATTATTTATAATAATTGTATTGATTTGTTTTTACACATTTTTGGTAATTGTGTGCATAGCTGTGTGTGGCATTACAGCCGATTACTTTGTTTTGGTCCACTGTTGGGACACAAACCTAAGCTCAACACTTAGCATAATTAAACTTTTATCGGCACTGGAATTGTTTTATTTCACAAGCTTTTGCCCTTTCAATATAATATCATACTTTAGCGACATAAGGGCGTGGCGCCTTTTGTTTGAGTTTAGTTCGAGGGTGCCGGTATTCATTCCGGGCACGCCTGACCCCCCCTATCTGCTTTCCGCAGAGCTAGGCCGTAAAGCGTCGCTAGCCAGTTCCCGAGGTGCAGGTAAGATCAAAGTTTTTATTAAGTTAAGTTTTGTGACTGGTGCTCAGGTAGAGCAGGCAGGCCGCAAGAGGTGCGGGAAGAGCGGCCACAGGGAGCTGAACTGCGCGTCACCACCGGCGCATGGCGAGGATGAAGCCAGAGGTGCCATTCCTCGCCACAAAACAGAATTTTACCGAGAATTTTACCGAGCTCCGTTAAAAGTTTTAATTTTGTTAATTTTTTTGGAAGAGTTCTCGTTTAAAATAGTTTTAGTGATGTTAGTTATTATCAAAGGAGTTGTGGTGGAACCTTTTGATTGTTCGATGATCCGCCAGATCGATAAACCGATTTTAAACTTTTTAATCTAAAGGACGCTACGCCATTTTAGAATTTGTGTTTTCATTGAAATTCCAAACGTTCAATCTTGCGATCGATATCCTTTGAATATGGGAACTTTTGAAGTTTCAGACGTTCAATACTTCGATCGAACTCTTTGAATATGGGAATTTGTGAAGGCGCCGTTCAGATTGGAACATGGTTAATGCACAAATTGCAAATTTCCCAATCCGACTTTATGCAAAACATCGCTGTCGTAAATCGGGGCTACCTTTTTTTGCAATGCTTTCCAACCCCGGTAGCTACGAACAACCCGGAGGGTCAATCAAGGCCCCAAGTAAGAAACTTGCATTTGTCGTCAACCAAGAAAATTTTAGCCAACTTTAAAATCAAGAGCGTCCGTTTGGCGAACATCTGCCCAATCAAATTTTATTCAATGTGCAACGTTTTCTACACCAACTATTTTTTTCAATTTCAATTAACCTATTTTAATTTCAAATACAGCTATATTTAATAATCATATAACAATTTTACATGTGTGCTATTCTTAAAATTTTGTTTTAGAGCCAATTTTAATAGCAGCATTTCTGCTAACGATAATCCTAGACGGAGACTAGTCCCGACTTCGAATGTTTTTATTGAACGTAACACCAAAAACCGTAAGTTTATTTGAAGAATTGTTGCACGTGAAAATTGTTGAATTTATTAACGCCTTCAGCAAAATATAGCTAAACCTTTTTATTCGTTATAAATTTATTTAATTTCATGACTATCCTCTATAGCATGAAAATTTAACTTGCCTGCCTTGTGCAGTTTCACTGCGTAGTGTAAACGCAATCTTTTAAATAGGATAATTTGATCGCATTTGAGCGACATCACTTTTGAACCATCTTTTTTATTTTTTTGTGTAAATAAATATTGTTTTCTATTCATATTCTATAATCATTATGGGTGCATAGTTAGGATATTGTTCCGTTGTTTATATTTTTCATTCATTTTTATTTTCAATAAATGTGTGTAGTTCTTAATCAAAACAATCCGTTTTATTTTATTTTTATTTACATTTTTGCCTCGAAAGAGTCACTAGCAATCGAAAGCCCTTTTGAGACATGGCGCCCTTAAGCAAATAATTATTAAACAAGGTAGTATCTCTTTAAGAACCTACGAATCTCTTCGGAGAACCCAGCTCTCGGTACTTAGTATTGAACATACAGAGCTTAGCCGATCCGTACATTACAGCTACGATCACGAAAAAGGGCAAGGTGAATGCTAAAACTCGTTTTTTAGATGACCATTTGCCGGGTCATCACTTTTAGTTTAGTGACCTGTTAACGAGGTAGTAAAAGCTTACTTTACACAGGGACGCGTCCGCAAAGGCGAGAGCAGTGACGACATCGCTTGCCCGCCTTTTGCCCAACATGGGAGGCCCTAAGCAGGCCAAGAGAAGAACCCTAGCCCTCGTGACGCAGTCGATCATACTGTATGCGGCACCTGTATGGCACGAGGCGCTGAGGGTTAAAAGGAACGCGCAGAGACTGCTGAGCGTCCAGCGCAGAATGGCGCTGCGCGTTTCCTGCGCTTACAGGACGGTCTCGCTCGACGCGGCCCTCGTTCTGGGGTCGATGCCCCCCATCGATCTCCTCGCACTAGCAAGGAGCAGAGCCTACGACGGAGTGAGGGGTGCCGGAAGCGAGGTGGCCGAAAGTTGGCAGGCCAGGTGGGAGGAGGCAACTTGCGGCTTGTGGACCCGCAGATTCATCCCCAACATCAAGAGATGGGTCGAGAGGCGGCATGGACAGGTGAGCTACCACCTCACACAAATGCTGTCAGAACACGGCTGCTTTGCGTACTACCTACACCGGTTCGGCATATTGGGAAGCCCCAGGTGCAGGTTCTGCGACGAAATCGATACCGCGGAACACTCCCTCTTCCAGTGCTGGAGATGGGAACGCGAGCGAACAATGGTCTCGCTTGCACTGGGGTACACAATGACTCCCGAAGACATGGTCGAAGCAATGCTCGTCGACGAGGCCCAGTGGCAGCGGATAAACACCCTCATCTCAAACATCCTGAGGTGTAAGGAGGCAGCAGGAAGAGCCGAACAACGGGCCGCCGCTGCTGCTGCCCATGCGGGGGAGGATACCGGCACTGAAGACCAGTGACCCGAAGCCAATCGCGGTCGGGTGGAAGAGTGGCATGCGAAAGAGCACACGTAACATCGAATTCCATCGCAATGCCCCCTACCCGACCGTCAAACCAGGAGGCCAACCAACGAGGAGGAACAAATCGGACAGGTAGAAGAGAGGCATGCGAAAGAGCACACGTTTCATCGAATTCCATCGCAATGCCCCCTACCTGACTGAGCAACCAGGAAGCCATTCATGAGAGGAACTTGGAGGCCCAAACGAAAAAGGCGGGTCTGCACACGATACTGCAGACCCAACGCATCTGCCCGAAGATCCAGGGCGGGAGATGTCGAAGATCCCGACATCTCGGACCGAGCATCCCGGAAGAAATGCCTGACGGCGAAACCCGGGTGCTCGGTAGGGGGAGTTTTAGTCAGTGAAGTCTGACACTATCCACTTCGATTAAGTGGGTGTCTCGCACGAGATTTCTCCTCCCTGCGTCGAGCTAAAAAAAAAAAAAAAAGTTGTTCGGGTTTTATGTTTTATGTAAACCTTATGTACAGCATCAGAAAATCAAAGGTGCATATAACAGGCCGACATCCGTAAACAAACCGGAAATATAAGAAACTCCATATTGAAAACAAACAAGGTGGAACTCGCTTTAGCGGCAGTTCTTAGGCTTCTATACAGCTACCTTTCTGGTGTGGAAAGTTGTTATTATCTGGTTATTTTTGATCGCCATATAATGTAACACCACATAATCAGATAATCTGCACCAATTAAATTTTTTGCGATTGGTAATTATCATTTACTATATAAGTAATAACAATCAAACTTTTCCATTCTATTAGAAATTTTACTTCTCTGTAATGTATGGTCCTTTTTTTGAGGTGGACCAATCCTCTCCTTTCTCTTTTATTTATAACTTAACTTCACTAACCACATCAATAAAAAATTATTTTTTCACATCAAAGTAAAACAAGTAGTTTATATAGGGAGACCTCTTCGAAAATATCTTTAACTTAGTAAATTTCTTTCGAACATTTGCGTATTTATAAATTGCATTAGCGAATCGAAGCAACGGATTAACAGATTAACGCAATACTATATAGACGAAGTATTTAAAATATAACAACGTATCAGTTGATCAACGTTATGATTGGCTCTGAACAACAGAGAAGAGTTGAGATGAGAACAACATTAAATAAATAAACAAACAGACGCGGAGCCAGATCATAAGGGTTCTTGCTATACTTTGTATAGAAGCCTAACAAGTAGTTTATATAGGGAGACCTCTTTGAAAATATCTTTAACTTAGTAAATTTCTTTCGAACATTCGAACATCCGAAACAACGGATTAACAGATTAACGCAATACTATATAGACGAAGTATTTACAATATAACAACGTATCAGTTGATCAACGTTATGATTGGCTCTGAAACATGCGGACGGACACGAAGCCAGACCATAAGGCTTCTTTCTATACCTTGTATAGAAGCCTAAATAAGGCTTCTTGTTATACTTTGTATAGAAGTCTAAAAGTAGCGCACTGGCTACCCAGTTCTTAGACCTCTATGCACACAGAGTATTTCCAACACGATTTGAAACGCTCTGTATGATTTTGAATTATGAGGACGGACGGACGGACAGATGGACGAACAGACACGGAGCCAGATCATAAGGCTTCTTGTTATACTTTGTATAGAAGCCTAAAAGTAACTAGAATTTTTGTTGGTAAAACCGTGTAAAACTAGCTTTAACTGATTTCGCGGAAAAAAGTTAACCTTAAATACATACCAAAAACAAATGTCAATAATAATTATAACCTACAATATTGACACATAAAAATATTACTTATCAGTCTGTTATCTATGTTGACAGCCCAATATTGCTCTGTTAACTTATCAGACGACTTGACAGACTGGTAACTGCTAACAGTCATTGGTGAATACAAATATATCACATTAACAGACTGTTATTGACTTGACTCTCTGTTAGCAACTTAACAGAGCTTGGTGAATACGGCTGTAAATGTCACTGATTACATTTTCGCTTGGAAAAACAAAAACACGTCTGGACTAGTCGACTGTTTACTCGCGACACCGGCAGGCCTCTTGTGTTAAATTAATAATTATTATTAATAATATTAAAATTAATTATTAATAATGAAATTATCATCTTAAACCTAGTAATACACTTAAATATAAGTGGGATATTCGAATGTTTGAATATGCTGTAGTTGGTAATTTGTTCGAGAGAAATTCGTCCAACTCAGCATTTGTACGACTGAACATTTAATCGACAGGGCATTTTCAAACAAATTTCTGTCGCACATAACGCTGTCGAACAAATTACCTAGAATCGAGTATTCGAATACTCGATTTCCCAGCCCTCGTAGATATAACACTACCATAACACACCAGCTACAAGATTTTTGTTTAATTAATTTGATTTTGATCAAAAAATATTAGTTTTTTGATATCTATGATATCAAAACCCTAAAATAGCATCGTCCGAACCAAGTAACGTGATATAACATGCTTCGAAAATATTATTTTTAAAGCATGGTATATAAGTTACGTTCGTAATATAGATTGTACCATAATTGCTGACTTTCGATGTGATAAATACTGAAGAAAGATATGATTTCGCGCTATGCTGAAGAAAAATTGGTCACAAAGTTGCTAATGATTGTAATTTTACATACAATTTCTTAACGGTGTGGATATATTGTTCAAAAGATAAAAATACAAATAACGGATAAGCAGATAATGCAATAAATGGATAAACAGATTAACGGATCAACAGATCAACAGATCAGCGGATCAATGTATCAACGTATCAATATATCAACGTATCAATGTATCAACGTATCAATGTATCAACGTATCAATGTATCAACGTATCAATGTATCAACGTATCAATGTATCAACGTATCAATGTATCAACGTATCAACGTATCAACGTATCAATGTATCAACGTATCAATGTATCAAAGGATCAACAATTTACTATATAGGTTACACTTTGTATTTAAAATTTAGGTAATACTTTTGAAAAGGAATCGATATAGCAAGTACAACTAATTTATAAACATGAACAACTCAAGCATTTATTCTAGCAGCGACTTTTCCGATTCCGATTTTGATTCTGATGAAAGCAATACAAAACATCATCTAACCTGTAATAATAAAAATTTACTATATAAGCAAATTTGCTTTTTGCGATCGGTTTCGGATTTAAATTTTTGGTAATGAAAATTTTGTTACTGAAAATTCATTATTGTGAATGGAAAGATGTTATTCGATAATCTACTCTATTCAAATTATCTATATATATAAAATTCAATGTATGTATGTATGTACCTATGAAGTGTATGTTGTGACTTCCAAAATAGATATGCAAGATACGTTGTGACTTCATATATAACGTTGTGACTTCCAAAAATGGAAGTCATAACGTTTTTCAATGTATTTTATAGCAAAATGATCAAGATGTCGCTAGGAGCGTAATTTTAAATTTTACCTTGGAGGTCATAACGTAACTTGGAAGTCTGCATTATATAATTTTTGTTCCACGATATACCGCTGGCGCTGACATCGATTTCATTTGCACAGTGGACTGTTCCATGTGACTTCCGCGTTGATAATTATCTAAGTGGACTGTCTCTATCTTTGTTGTGCCTCCATGTTTCGCAGTTTTAACGTTTTAATATGTTTAACGCAGATCTTTCTTATCAGCGCGGTGTTGTCAGATCGACACCGTCTATAATTAGACGATCTACCTAGGTAAGTTTAATTAGTTATGTTTTATTAGTGTGAACGCTTCGACTTCCATTAAATAAAAAATATAAAAATGAATACAAGATCGCGTAAGATTCTTCAATTAGCTCTTAAAGAAGGTAAGTAAAATAAAGTTATTAATTAAATTATTTAGTTTAAATAACCATACGGATACTTCTGGGAATTCCCCAACATGTTCACTGATAAATTACACCGAAATTCATGCACCACATATTGTTAAAATAGACAAGCAAATATGCCGCGTAAAAATACATAAGAGACATTATTTATTAAATATTTCATTTAATAAAAATGAAGCTTAAGTTGCTTAAGGCCGGCGGGTCAATTAGAAGGTCAAAAAAATCGATTTTTTTTAAAATCTAAAATCAATAGCTTAGATATTCAAGAACATGTACACAAAATTTCAGAGTCAAATTCGAAGTATTTCCACAGATACAGAGCCAAACGTAGTGATGCGTCGAGCAGCTCTGTCGTAAGTGATTCGCCTTATCGATAATTCTAAAGCGCGTTCTCGACATTTCATTTTCACGATTTTACCTAATTTGTGTACACGATTGCAAAAAAACTAACAGAGCTATCGATTCCATTCAAAGATAGTTATCTTCAGTATCGTTTTCTCTTCTATGTGAACTAAAAAAAACCTCGAAAAACTTTTTTTAAGTGACTTTTCTACCCAGTTGAAGAGTTTTTTTTACTTGAAAATCCACTTTTTTTTCTACCTTCCACAAAAATTCGAATTTTACGTGTTTCTCCCGATTTTCTTAGTTCACATCGAAGATAATTACATCTAAATTAATAATCATCTTTATATTTTTTTTCGGACAAAAATTACGATCTGTATCTTGTACACAAATTGACCTCTTCAGTGGCGAGAGGCGCTATACGAATCTATTGATAACTTGGCTTAGAATACATTGTTGGAGATCGTACAAATTTTTTTTTTTTAGTTCAAATATACATAAAACTATCACCGAAAGTTCATTTGGCTAATTGTTTTTATTTCCGTCCTACAACGCTTTGAAAAAACGGCTTAATTCAGGCCGTCTAATTGACCCGCCGGCCTTAAGTGCATATATTGGTCGTTATAACGGTCACCTACATTTTATATTTATTACGCACGTTTCAAAGAAGTCCTTGCAAATTTAGATGTTTTAAATTTTTATTAGGGGACGTCCATTAATTACGTGAGGTCAAAATGGGGGGGGGTCCGGCAACATCTCACCAAATCTCATTTAGGGGGAGGGGGAGTCAATGAAAATCTCACGTCAACTTTTTAATTCAGAAATATAGTACATTGTATTTAGTGGTATGAAAAAATACATGAACATTATCGAAGAAAAATATTTAAAAATTATAAGGTAAATCTCACGTGACGGGGGGACTTCCACAACATCTCACCAAATCTCACTAAGGGGGAGGGGGTGTCCAAATTTTAGAAAAAACACCTCATGTAATTAATAATAATAATAATTAATAATGGACGTCCCCTTAAGATATCTACATCTCTTGTTGTATAAACAAATCTAAAAAATTTGCAAGAACTTCTTTTTAAAACGTGCGTAATAAAATAAAATGTAGACGTTTTTGTAAGGAAGCATGCACAAATGGGTTAACTAACTGGAATTATTGCGATTAATTATAATAATTATGATTTCTTTAATATCATTAATTTTTCCATTGAAATTAAAACTCATAAAAATGTATAACTTTGTTCTTTTTTTCTTGTTCGATTTTACGAAATTGTACTGGTGCACTAACTCATTTCGTGAGAAATATTAGCAAAAAGAGATTAATTTTTACAAAACACTTTCAGTTTTTAAAGCTAAATAAATGTTATCAAAAATGAAAAGGAATTTACTGTCGTTACATGAAGGTCTCAATCTATTTCAAAATTTGATGCCTTAATTAATATAGTACTTACTAACTGAAATTTTTTTTATTGTAATTTAAAATTCTGATTACAATTTTTTAGACTGTAAAAAGCCGATAGTTAAGAAAAAAGCACCAGCAAAACTTTTGGATCACAATATTAGTGGTTCAGAAGCAGAGGTTCCAATCGGATTTGAAAAGGCCCTAGTAAGTTTTCTACAACAAATCAATTGATACATGGTTTTGTAACTCGAGATTAATCATTTCGGTATTTTAGAAAATCTAAAATATGCACACGCACTTTTTAGAACTAAAATGTTTGAACTTAACACAAAATAATATACACAAAGTATAATAATCTCAAATGTTTTCACAATACTTTGGTGAAATTATTATCTTTTATTATAAATTATAAATTTCTTATCATTAAAAAATAACAACCGCCCCCCTTTCGGTACTTAGGGAGCGTTCAAGTATTACGTAACGCAATTTTTGGAGATTTTTGACCCCCCCTCCCCCCCATGTAACGCGCCGTAACGTTTTTCTGTACCCCCCTCCCCCCCTAGTAAAACGTTACGTAACCACCAAGTGACCATTTTTACCTAAAAGTCACAATTATGTGGCGTAAAGTACCGGAAAGTCGCTAAAATACCTTTGTTATTAAAAAAAAACAATGTTACGTAACGCGTAGTTCAAACCCCCCTCCCGCCCCTGTAACACATCGTAACGTTTTACAAGACCCCCCTCCCCCCAAATTCGTTACGTAATACTTGAACGCTCCCTTACAAATAATCCCCCCTCCTTGCTTGAAGTAGTATTTGCGCTTGTAGATAATATCTTTCATACCCCTACCCGTAGTATTTTACCTATAACTGAATACCTTCTCAAAAAATACCCCATCCCCCACCCCACTATTAATATCTTTCAAAAATAATAACCGCTTCCCTTTCGGTACTTACAAATAACCCCCCCCCCTCTCTTTACCTATAGCAGTATTTGAGCTTGTTGTTAATATCTTTTATGCCCCTACCTGCATCATTGTGAAAACGTTTCCGATTATTATACTTTGTGTATATTATTTTGCGGTAACTTTAAATATTTTTAGTTCTAGAAAGTGCGTGTGCATATTTTAGGTTTTCTAAAATACCGATATGATTATTCTACAACATAGAATAAAAATCTTAGACTGAAATAAACTTTTACTTTATTTAAGAACGACTCCCATTGTCAAAATTGAGATATGTTACTATTCTGATGAAGTCTTTCTGTAATAAAATAAAGGTTTATTATTTATTTTTATAAAGTTAGTTTTGTTCAAGTTATTTATACAGTGGCTCTAGAAATTATAATACACCCCTATGTTAGCAATGTCCTTTTGAAGACCTTTTTGTCATATGAAAATCGCTTTTACAGCAATACTTGTTTGACATTTTTTGATGCAGATTTCATTCTCTTTATTTTTGTTTATATGCATTTAACAATTTCGTCGCACCATTTCTGAGCTACAGTGACTTAAAAAAGTATGTAAAAATTTTAATAAAATTAATATTACTCTTATGTAAATTTTATTAAAGTTTTTACAGACTTTTTTAAGTCACAGTAACTCAAAAATGGTACAACGAAATAGAAAAAATAATGTTTATAAACGAAATTGAAGGAAACGAAATTTGCAACATAAACTGTCTGATAAGTAAATGCGATTTTTGTATGATAAAAAGATCTTCAAAAGGTATAATTTACATTTCTAAATAGGAGTGTATTAATAATTTCTGGAGCCACTGTAATTAATCATTAAATTACTAAAATTTTTAATTGTTTTGCATTTAAAGATTTCATGCAATTTTTCTTTTAACTAACAATAAGTACTACATAATGTAGTACATCATAACCTACATGTTAATATTTTGTAGAATTGGGTTGATAGCAGCAATTTTCATGAATGGCCTTCAGAATTTAATGATAATGAAAATGAGAAAAATATTACGAACGAAACTGAACTAAATTGCGTAACTATTAGTGAGAAACCAAATACGGAACTAAAATCTTATAAAACTAATAGGGATGATGATAATAAAAAACAAAAGATTACAGTAAGCTACCAAGTTGAAGTAATTATTTTGTAAAAAAATATTACTTTCTAGATTTTGCAAAACGTACTAATAATACCCTCAAAATATGATCCCAACAGTATTTATTCGGCTGAAGTTTGGCCTACTCATCCAGTTTCTAATTTCAATGAGAAAAATTCACAACTGCATCTGGAAGAGAATACTATTATAACAGTAACTAGTAGAAATTAAAAATTTATTTTGTTGTTTTAAAGAATATACATTTCAGACTTTGGAAAATGTAAAGATTTCGAACCCAAACAATGTTACCACTACAACAATTGAGGAAGACTTAAACGGCACTTCTTGCAATGAAGCAAACGATTTACATCCCGATATTTATGAATATCATTCAGATCATTCAGATGGCATTATGTCAAATAACGATGATGATAGTGTCAAAGACAAGGATTTCAATACTGCAGAATATTCATCTGACACTATCAGTCAATCATCGACAAACACGAAATTGAAAGAATCTGACGGTGATTTTGATTATGAAATAAACACTCGTCATAGTATACCACTGTCTGAAACAATTAAAGTAAATAGTTTTAACTATAATATTTGACTTTTATAGGCTGGATTCAAACATATTTTTTAACATAATTATATTTTATAGAATGAGCAATCAAAAAAAAAAAAAATTATAAAATGCAAGTTTTGTGAAGAAGACGTAGCCACCAAAAATTTTATGCGTCATTTGGAGAGAAAGCACCGAACTGTCAAAGAAGTAGAGGATATTATGCGATATCCAAAAAATAGCAAAGAGAAGAAACATGCAATGAGTTTGTTAAGAAACGATACCAATTTTAATCTTTATATCAAGGGTACAATAAGGCCAAATCGGCAAAATAGTAATGCACCAATCAATAAATATTATCCATGTGCATATTGTAAAGGATTATTTGCTAAGGAATATTTAAAACGCCATACCAAAAAATGCACTATTTTCAAAACGAACCCCGGAAAAACTTCACAAAAAGGAAAGATCGATCATATTTCTTTATCTCATACAGTTACTGCTTGTGCGAGCGATACCACAAACGTAATTTCTCAATTAAATGTAAAGGAACAGGTAAAAATATTATTGCTTTCTAATTTCTAAAATAATACAATGTATGTATTTTAGGTTTTCGATTTGATGAAAGGTGACGAAATTGCTTTTGTAGCAAAAAAAGATTTGCTCATTGCCCATTTCGGTAATTCTTATTTTAAAAAACATAGACGAGAACGTATGGCATATGTATGCAGCAATCGTATGCGGGAACTTTCTCGCTTACTGATTAGTTACCGAAATGTTAGCAATAATGCAAACATTAGTTTGAAGGAGATAATTCGTCCAAAATATTTTGATATGGTATTGTCCGCTGTGAGGGATATTGTTGGATACGATCCTGTCAAAAAAACCTTTAAGACTCCCAGTTTAGCACTGCATTTGGGCACATCATTAAAATTAGTGTGCGAAGAATTAACGCATCTGGTGTTACAAGAAAGTGATGGGTTTAAATGCGCATCAGCTTTAGAATCTAAATCGTGGTTACATGATATCAAAAATTTCAAAAAATTGGTTGAATCTAGGTGGAATATTGAAGTGTCATCTCTTGCAAATAAAGATATGCACGAAAAACGATGGAATAAACCACTTCTCGTTCCCTTAGTAAGTGATATTAAGAAATTCCGTGAGGAAACGCTAATTATGGCAAACAAATGCAAACAGTTATTTTTGAATGGGCAAGATAGTAAAACTACATATAAAGATTTAGTAAATTGTACTTTATCTATGTTGATAGTCTTTAACAGAAGAAGAATTGGAGATGTTCAATTTTTGAAAATAGAAAATTACAAAGTTGATAAGAAAACAGATTTTACAGATTTTGAAAGCGTTTTAACCGACGCTGAAAAAGTATTAACAATCAATTATAAAAGAGTTGTTAATGGTGGCAAGGGGTCCAGAGCTGTAGTTATATTGATACCCCCATTAATACAGGAGTTAATTAATATTTTATTGGAGAATAGAAGCAAGTATATTCCAAAAGATAACGAATACGTTTTTGCAACACCTGATAGCAAAATAAAATGGGGTAAAGGGGATGTGGCTATTAGAACACTTGCTAAAAGAATGAAGTTAGAAAATCCACAAGCAATTTCTAGCAATAAATTGAGAAAGCAAATTGCAACGGTAATGCAAATACTAAATTTAGAAAAAGGTGAAATTAAACAATTTTCCGATTTTATGGGACACACTTTAAAAACTCATGAAGATTTTTACGAGTAAGTTTAAATATAGGTTTTGACAATTATTTTACTCTATTAATTATTATTTATACGTACCTTTAGACTTCCAGTTGATATTTATCAGACTGCAAAGGTTTCTAAAATACTTCTCATGATGGAAAATGGTAATCCAGCAGAATTTAAGGGAAAATCATTAGCAGAAATTAATTTTGATCCCAATTCAGAATTTGTAGTAGAAAATCTAGTTGGTACGTTCTTGATAAAAATATAGAAATGCGGAAAAATCTATAACTATTATTTTTTAAGCAGATAGAGTTATGGAAAATTCTGAACAAAATTTGAATACGATGATATTAAAAGATACAATGGATGAAACAACTCATCAAAGTGAATTTAATCATGAAAAAGGTTAAATTTTTATTTCAAGTAATAAAGCTGATTAAAAAAAAACAAGAAATTATTTTACAGTTGATCTATTTTTAAAAAGCATTTTTAAAGTAATATATTTTACAGGTTCAGATACAGATGCGAGTGAAGAGGTACAACCCAAAAAAGCAAAATTGTCTAAAAACACACAAAAAAGAGGTACAACAAATCTGTAATTTAAATTGTTAGGAGAAATTAGATTTACGTATTTAATAATTATAGGTTGGACAGACAAAGAATTAAAATTAGTACAAAATCATTTCAAGAAATTTATTGTGGCTGGAACTTATCCTGCGGGCACTGAAATAAAACAATTTATTGAAAAATACAAAATTAACCGAACTGTGCCAGTAATTAAATCAAAAATTCAACACATAATAACTAAAACTAAACTCAAAATGATGTAATAGGTGTAAAATGATATTTTATGTGTTTTTTTTAATTTAATTTTTTGTTTAATTAAATTTATTTTAAGTTTCAATAAACATTCATACCTACATTTCTTAATTTAATTGTTTTATTTTACAAATCAAAAAAGGTCCTGAGTAACCAAACAATGATGGAAAATGGGTAGCCTTACTTCAATAATAATTAATTAACGTATTATCGAGTGGTCCGAGCAACGTACGTTGGAGTAGGAAACGGTTCTCGAGATATCGTGCATGCGGTAAACCTTTCGAAAAAAACGAACTTGACATATTTCTTTTGCTACACAATTTTGAACATGCTTGGCTATTGTTCTCCTTTATCTGCCTGTGCATTAACAAAATAATATACTATGTCAGTGGTTTTCGACATGTATGCAAAATAAATTTTCGAGTGGTCCGAGCAACGTACGCCGGAGTCTTAAACAAATTAAAAATATGACAATTACAAGAAATTCAAATAAATAATTTTTTATTTGTGCTAATAATTTATTCATTAAACTACAAATAATTTATTTTCCGCGAAAAGAAAATCCGAAACAATCATTAAGTAATGAAACAATAGTAGAAGCTGGGTAGCGCACGCTTATTTGCTTCTTAAATTATTGATGCAAAATTTTAAATTTCCAAGTCCCAGCTTCTCTATTGTAACCTGTTCTCTTAGAAAATTTAAAAAGTTAGCATCTGGAAATTTTAATTCAGAAACAGTTTTTACAAAATTTTATAACTTTTGAATTTGCTAAAAATACCAAATACAACATCAAACTAATGATTCTATAATAATTTTAATGCTCAGTAATAAAAGTTAAACAACTCTCAAAAATATAATTATTTCTTTATATAGTTTATAGTGCTTTGTAAGTAAAACAAGAAAGATAAACGCTTATCCTTGACCAATTGATATTTGATACGGATACAAGACGCGGCAACGCTGCTGGAAGTAAGAACGCGTTGTCGCGTAAGGCCATATATGTGCGGAAGTCACTTTGTATCTTCTATATAAGTGTATATATAGCAAAAAAATTTTTAAAAAGTGTTACCCCTCTCTTGATAAACATATTATATACGTTCCCCTCTACAGTTTGCACCTAAATATATATACCTAAGATAACTGATAGACCCGGAGGTCAGGTCGCCACGACTACGTACCGGAAGTCACAAGATACCGGGCATACGTGTGTATGTATGTATGTATGTATGTTTTCTATACAATTCTACACCGTTTGACCAATCTCTACCAAATTTGGTGTAGAAGCTATTTACAATGCTACAAAAAACATAGGCTACTTTAGAATCTTGCCGCGAACTTTGGTCAAGCGCTGTATTAGCTTGACCAACGTTAGTGCGGATCAACGAATCAACGTTTCAACGGATCAACGTATTAACGAACGATATCTATATATATAAAATTCAATGTATGTATGTATGTATGTATGTATGTATGTTTTCTATACAATTCTACACCGTTTGACCAATCTCTACCAAATTTGGTGTAGAAGCTATTTACAATGCTACAAAAAACATAGGCTACTTTAGAATCTTGCCGCGAACTTTGGTCAAGCGCTGTATTAGCTTGACCAACGTTAGTGCGGATCAACGAATCAACGTTTCAACGGATCAACGTATTAACGAACGATATCTATATATATAAAATTCAATGTATGTATGTATGTATGTATATGTATGTTTTCTATACAATTCTACACCGTTTGACCAATCTCTACCAAATTTGGTGTAGAAGCTATTTACAATGCTACAAAAAACATAGGCTACTTTAGAATCTTGCCCCGAACTTTGGTCAAGCGCTGTATTAGCTTGACCAACGTTAGTGCGGATCAACGAATCAACGTTTCAACGGATCAACGTATTAACGAACGATATCTATATATATAAAATTCAATGTATGTATGTATGTATGTATGTATGTATGTTTTCTATACAATTCTACACCGTTTGACCAATCTCTACCAAATTTGGTGTAGAAGCTATTTACAATGCTACAAAAAACATAGGCTACTTTAGAATCTTGCCGCGAACTTTGGTCAAGCGCTGTATTAGCTTGACCAACGTTAGTGCGGATCAACGAATCAACGTTTCAACGGATCAACGTATTAACGAACGATATCTATATATATAAAATTCAATGTATGTATGTATGTATGTATGTATGTATGTTTTCTATACAATTCTACACCGTTTGACCAATCTCTACCAAATTTGGTGTAGAAGCTATTTACAATGCTACAAAAAACATAGGCTACTTTAGAATCTTGCCGCGAACTTTGGTCAAGCGCTGTATTAGCTTGACCAACGTTAGTGCGGATCAACGAATCAACGTTTCAACGGATCAACGTATTAACGAACGATATCTATATATATAAAATTCAATGTATGTATGTATGTATGTATATGTATGTTTTCTATACAATTCTACACCGTTTGACCAATCTCTACCAAATTTGGTGTAGAAGCTATTTACAATGCTACAAAAAACATAGGCTACTTTAGAATCTTGCCCCGAACTTTGGTCAAGCGCTGTATTAGCTTGACCAACGTTAGTGCGGATCAACGAATCAACGTTTCAACGGATCAACGTATTAACGAACGATATCTATATATATAAAATTCAATGTATGTATGTATGTATGTATGTATGTATGTTTTCTATACAATTCTACACCGTTTGACCAATCTCTACCAAATTTGGTGTAGAAGCTATTTACAATGCTACAAAAAACATAGGCTACTTTAGAATCTTGCCGCGAACTTTGGTCAAGCGCTGTATTAGCTTGACCAACGTTAGTGCGGATCAACGAATCAACGTTTCAACGGATCAACGTATTAACGAACGATATCTATATATATAAAATTCAATGTATGTATGTATGTATGTATGTATGTATGTTTTCTATACAATTCTACACCGTTTGACCAATCTCTACCAAATTTGGTGTAGAAGCTATTTACAATGCTACAAAAAACATAGGCTACTTTAGAATCTTGCCGCGAACTTTGGTCAAGCGCTGTATTAGCTTGACCAACGTTAGTGCGGATCAACGAATCAACGTTTCAACGGATCAACGTATTAACGAACGATATCTATATATATAAAATTCAATGTATGTATGTAAGAAGAACAGGAGTTGGCAATATCGCTGCGTGCTTTCGAAAATTCCTTATTAGAAGACGAAGGGGAGGAGGAAAAGGAAGAACACAAAGAACAAGAGTAATTGGCAAAAATAAAATAAAGTAAAATTAAAAATTATTGTGGTTTTTGTGAATACTAAACAGTTTTGTTAAACTTTTTTTTTATTAAACCTTGATTTGTATTTTTTATTAATTTATTTATTTAATCCTTTTTTAATACGTTTGGTATTTGCGATGACCAAATAAGTCGCAAGGCCATTATGCGGATTGGATCTAAAAAATACATTTAGGCAAAAATTGAAATTTGGGCAGGACAACGTCTGCCGGGTCAGCTAGTAAACTATAAATTTGAATTATACATGTGGTGCCAATTTTTGGTATCGATTTTTGGTGTCGGTTTTTGGTGTCGGTTTTTTGGTGTCGATTTTTGCGAGGTAACGACCGTAAAAACATGTTCCATGTTAAAAAACTCAATGGATCAATAGATCAACGGATCAAATAAAGAGATCAACAATATATAGGTAAACCACTCAGTTATGTATATTTCAGCAACCTTCTTCACATATCTCTCATTTTCAGAGTGTTTCCCAACACAATTTGGAGCGCTCTGTATGAATTTGAATTATGCGAACAGACGGAGCCAGATCATAAGGCTTCTTGCTATACTTTGAATAGAAGCCTAATAGCGCACTGGGTACCCAGTTCTTAGACCTCTATACACACTGAGTATATTCAACACGATTTGAAACGCTCTGTATGATTTTGAATTATGCGGACGGACGGACAGACAGACGGACGGACGGACGGATAGACACGGAGCCAGATCATAAGGCTTCTTGCTATACTTTGTATAGAAGCCTAAAAGGATTTTGGTAACGAAAGTTACGGAGGGTAAACAAGAGAGTAGCATCGAGATTACTGCAAGAGGCAGTCGATTGTATAATCACTCCAAAATTAAGATATAAATAAAATAAAATTATATTGCGGAGTTATAGCTCAGGAGTGGGGCTACATAGGGAGAATTAATTTCCCAGGCGAATTAAACTTCCCTGAAATAACGGAAGTCGGGCGTGATCAGCAACACAGAATATTGTTGCTTGAAAATCCCTACAGTACGGGTAACGTACGCGAGAACCCAGATAAAATATATCAGGTCGAGTTCAATAATTTATTGGAATATAGTGGAACGAGAATATTAGAACGAGCGAGGATTGTGGAGTTCATATCCGAAGAAGACTGGAGAGTGGAAGAAGAGTGGAGTCAAGAGAGAAAAACCAAGATTGTGTGCGACTGTGCGAAATCGAAGGTTAGCTTTTATTAATTATTTCAACCAGTGCGTAGATAGAATTGTTGTATGTTAAAGATTGTCTTGAGTTGCGTTGTTCATTGTATGTTAAAGATTGTTTTGAGTTGCGTTGTTCATTGATTGTTAAAGTTTGTTATACCATTAAAAAAACTGTTAACCAGCTCCAATCGTGTTTACTCTTTGTTGGTATCGAGAACTCGTCAAATCATAAGCTTGTCTACTATAGTGTCGGTTTAATGGAGTCATCCCCGACTTATTAACCCTGAGATAATATTGAGTCGAAATTAAGGTAGGTGTCCAAAAGAAATTGTGTGTGTTCTCGTGGGAACTTCTCAAGGACACCAGGACACTACAGTATATTGAAATGTATTTGAATGCCTAGCCAAAATTCGGAAAGATTCAAGAATTAAAATTAAGAATTAACATGTTTTAAAATTGAAAATGTAAAAATTATTGTAAAATAAAATTAAATAGAAGGGGGATTTGGAAAATAAATATCCGTGTGCGCAGACAAGGAACTTCTGCGTTGGAAGGAGAAGGGGGTCAGTCTACTCCGAGCAGTGGAGCGGATAGGACGCTTGAGCTAGAGCATTGTAAAGAAAATTTTGTACAGTTGAGTTTGGTTCCATAGTAACACAAACCAAAAATAGACGCAAAAAAACCTAATATTCTACCATAAATAGACGATTTATACCAGATATAAACGATAAATAAACTATAGTGTGTTACTTGGGTTGTAAATAAAGAGCGAGGGTTTGATTTTAAAGTTGAAATAGTGCGTTTGATTTAAAGTGTTTTGGAGAAAAAAAATAAATTTGGAGAAGTGATTACAGAATTCAGGGATTCCAAAATAAATGGTTGGTCGTCTGGACAAAAAAACACACGTCAACTATAAAAAATTGGCGCCCAGAAGTGGAGCTCGAACAGCACGACCACGAAAAATTACCCTGAGGTAAGAGAATTGAATTATTAAAGTGGATAAAACACGTGAATTAAAAATTTAAAAAAATAACATTTGGTGAAATAAAATTAAGGTCTGTTAAGATAATAAACCACATTTTACACATGCAAACAAAATTTTGTGCACAACTGTTCGACGTTCGAAATTGGTATGCACGTGCGTACAGACAGATGCAAGATAAGTAACAATTTAAAAAGGATAATGATGACCATATTAAACAAGGTGGAACTCGCTTTAGCGGCAGTTCTTAGGCTTCTATACAGCTACCTTTCTGGTGTGGAAAGTTGTTATTATCTGGTTATTTTTGATCGCCATATAATGTAACATCACATAATCAGATAATCTGCACCAATTAAATTTTTTGCGATTGGTAATTATCATTTACTATATAAGTAATAACAATCAAACTTTTCCATTCTATTAGAAATTTTACTTCTCTGTAATGTATGGTCCTTTTTTTGAGGTGGACCAATCCTCTCCTTTCTCTTTTATTTATAACTTAACTTCACTAACCACATCAATAAAATAGTACATTATGCACCAAGGTAGCAAAGTGACACTTTTTTGGCCCGAGGGTAAAGGATTGTTTACACGAGGCGCCAGCCGAGTGAAACAATTACCCATGGGCCAAAAGTCACTTTACTACCGTCGTGCATATACTGTTTTTTGCCATTCCGAGAGGTAAAGTAGGAACTTCGCCAGTTTAGAAACTTAAAGCAAAAATTTAACGCTTTTTTTTATAATACCTACACGTGGTCGATAAATCGCAAAATAGCACTAGTAATATTACCAACTATACTACTAAAAATTACTAAGAAATAGCAGTTGGCACCCCTGATTCTACCAATGCCATTGATTCCAATGCTTCATTTCATTTAAATTTGTCGGGGTTTTTTGCACTCGTTTTTGCCCCGAAATACCACCCCTACCAACCCCCATTCCTAATCATCCTTCCAAATGAACCTGTTTAAATCCCCTGGGATAGGTACGGTTAAAAACCTCAAGTGTAAATAATATGTATTTTGTAAATAAATTGTATATAATTTTTACAACTAATATGTAGCTAAGAATTTGTAATTAAAGAGTATTTTGATTTGATTTAAATTTGTGCCTTTGAAAGAGCAACACGTACCATGAGCGAGAACGTAGAAATTGCCGAAGCAGCGAAGATGGCGTTGGTGGAACTGTTGCCGGCAAAATCAAGAAAAGTTTACCAAAAACAGTACGACGCTTTTGTGCAGTGGTGCCAGAATAAAGAATTGTCAGATTATTTTAGTGAAGACGTGTTTTTGGCATTTTTTTACGAGAAGGCTAAAACGTTGAAGTCATCGACCTTGTGGTCGCACTATTCCATGGTTAAGGCCGTTACTAAACTAAAGTCACCAGTCATCTGGTGACTTTATTTCCCGCTCACCCCCCTATTTTTTAACTTTACTCCCGCTCACCCCCCTATTTTTGAACTTTACTCCCGCAGGGTAAAAAAGTGCCCCTTTACGCCCGCAAACCGGGGTAAAAAGTGAGTACTTTACCCCCGGAATGGCAAAAAATTATTTTTTCACATCAAAGTAAAACAAGTAGTTTATATAGGGAGACCTCTTCGAAAATATCTTTTTTGCGCGACTATGCTCTATTTGGTTGTTTACCGCGTCTGTTTCCACGACAGTAAGTTTTGTTTACTAGTTGCTAAGGATAAGGCGACGGTAAGTATTTTTAGCGTTCTAGAACGGTAAGTGAATTTATTCAACATTAATTGTTATAGCAACGTAATGCAAACTTTGACATTAAGGCAACTTGATATAAAGAGAATAAAATATTTTTATTTATTAAATACACATTTAAATGTATTTTAATAAATTTAGTCGCGCAAAAAACGTCATAAGCATCTCGAACATTAAGGACTACCGATCTCAGACAATAATTGGAGTCGTCGCTTCGCTCCTCCTCCAAACAATTGTCTTCGATCGGTAAAATGTCCTTACTGTTCTTGATACTTAATATACTATAAGTTAGTAAATTTCTTTCGAACATTTGCGTATTTATAAATTGCATTAGCGAATCGAAGCAACGGATTAACAGATTAACGCAATACTATATAGACGAAGTATCTCTTATTATAAAAGGCCAAGTCCTTCTGTCTGTCCTACGGAAATACCTGAAGCAAACCGAACATCAACGTATCATCGGATCAACGTATCATCGGATCAACGTATCATCGGATGAACGTATCATCGTATCAACGTATCATCGGATCAACGTATCAAGGGATCAACGTATTTAAATTTCCTATATAGGTGAAAAATTATGTAAATAAAATATAACTTATATTTGGTCTGCATTGAAAAAACAGATCAACGTATCAACGTATTTAAATTTTCTATATCGGTGAAAAATTATGTAAATCTATTATATAAACACACAGAGTATTTCCAACACGATTTGAAACACTCTGTATGATTTTGAATTATGCGGACGGACAGACGGACAGACGGACAGACAGACGGACACGGAGCCAGATCATAAGGCTTCTTGCTATACTTTGTATAGAAGCCTAAAAAGAACGAGCAAGAGTTACCAACTTAAAAAATATTCTATATAATTAAAATTTAGTGACAAAAGATTACGATATTCATATTAGTATCTTTATTATCGGATAAAAAATAATTTTTTTCACATAAAAGCAAAAAGATAGCATTTTAAGTTCAAATATAAATCTCAGAATATTTCATTTCTTAAATCTGTGGTAATTTTGATAATCTGAATCTGGCTAGAAAGTCGATTTTAAATTTAAAACACATTTTTATTTTATTATACATACGATGTGTTTACAATCACAATTTCGAGGGTTCTGATTAGATTTGAATTATGCGGACAGGCATACGGACAGACAGACACGGAGCCAGATCATAAGGCTTCTTGCTATACTTTGTATAGAAGCCTAAAACGAAATGGCGGTTAGTTCAGATGAAATACCAGGAGATATATTAATATTTATGAAATATCCCCAAAGACTGGTTTACATCGATATTCATGCCCATTCCCAAGTGATAAAAAATGTGAAGAATATAGAATCATCAGCACAATGAGTCAGACCTTCAAGATTTCTTAAAAGTGATACACAGACGAAAGACTAAAAGAACACATAAGCGACTCCTAGTTTGGTTTTAGAGGTGGATTTGGCACAAGAGAAGTTCCAAATGTAAACTGGGACTTCTAGAAGACCTTTGACAGAGTGAATCATAATCAGTTGTTTGATATTTTAAAATCGTCGGGAATTTACGAAAAAGATAGGTAAATCATTATAAACCTATATCTCCAATAAAAGGTGATAATGAGTATCAAATATCTGAAGAGATCAACATTAGCAAAAGGGTCAGACTAATTTTTATAAAATCTTTGGAAGATTTAGATTATGGAATGGAGAATGGAGTATAAATTGAGAATAAATCGAGTAAATGTCAACAGCTCACGATTGCGTACGATACGGTAACTGTTTGCTAATAGCGAAAAAGTCTCCAACGGCTACTAAATCAACTCCGTGAGTTCTTCGAGGAATACGGCATGAAATGAATGAAGAAAAGGCCAAATTATAGTGATTAGTAAAACACCTAACTTGGGATGAACTCTAAACAGTGATTGGGAGCACACTAAGGAAATGAATATTAGAATAGCTGGAGCCAAAATTATATTTAACCTCAATACAGCGATGTGCAATTTGAATTTGACTATCCAAATTAGGGTTACAGTTTTAAGATGATACGTTTTCTGATTGGAGAGGCTTACAGGCGACTTTGTGCCTTTGAATACTGGTGCTACCACAGAATATGATGCGAATCTCCTGAATAATACATCACCGATGAAACAGTTTTTGGAGGATTAGGATACGTGGAAGATATTATTGGAATCGTGAAAAAACAAAAATTAGCGTATATTGGGCAAGTCGTATTTCCTGGCTAAAAAATCTGAGACAGTGGAAGAAGTCAGTCGGTCTATTTAGAGCAGCTGCTAATAAGATCTTGTGGGCAAAATTGATCGCCAAGGGATGGCACACTTAAGAAAAGGAAGATAAAGTATGTGTGTTCATTACAAAATAAATATAATAAATAGTTAAATAATTATTCGTGTTTGTATCATGCTCAGTCTGGTCTCTCTCCTACATCCATGCATATGGATGATGGGATCATTGAGACACGCAAGCCTCCTCACCTCGTCAAGGTGATGATACATCGAGGAGGTATAGCAGGGTAACTTATTTGTTGGCAACAAATAATAAAACGTTGTCGGCAACAAATAAGTTGCCCTGCTACTTTCGTGAGTCATAACATAGGAAAAAAGGACGCTTCTATACTTAATAGACGTTGGTCCTAAATTTCCTATACTTATGATCGCGTTTTTTCCAACTTAGTTGTTGTGAGCGGTAGTTTTGCCCATGGTAAGAAGAAGCTGACGATACAGTCGAGCTGGTCTCCGATTGTGGAGGGTTTGCTTGATGTTTGACGAGCGGTTTTCGTACAACGTACTTACCGTCATCGGTTATCATAGCACCTTCCACATCGGGGCCATCGACTTCCGTTAGCATGCTACGGGGAATACCGCAGCTTCTTTTAATCCTGGCCATATCTCCACGAGGACAATCTTGAATCCAATGGCCGCGCTTTTGACATTTTCGACAACAATAAGTCTCTGGTACCGCACCTGTAGGTTTCTCGCCTCTTACGTGAACGTAAGTGGTGGGATGGTACATTATGGTACTTTGAAATATCATTGCCTGAATCTTGTCTTCTTCTGGCGCATTAACGGATGAAAAATCAATCACCTTAGCTAAAGATGGCGCTTTAACAGTAGCGGTTTTGGATTGCGAAGGTTTAAAGTAAGGTTGTTTTATTGATTTATTCTCCATTGGAGTACTTCGGATAACAACTATACGTTGATTTTCCGATAACAACATATCGTTGTCGCACTCTTTATCAGTCTCCTTATTGATAACTTTAAGGTCTGTTAGTTTCATACCCATTATTTTCATAATTTTCACTTTGGCGTCCTTCACCGATATATATAAGCCTTCAAAACTTAGAGTGTGTATCTCTACACCAGTTTTGAATTTATAATATAGGTTTGGCATTTTATCAAAATGAGAATTAGGAATATGGTTAATAAGTAAGATTTTCACAACAGAAGGATATATGTAAAGTAGCAGTATTTCATCTACCTATATAAACCTATTGATACGTTGATCCGTTGATACGTTGATACGATGATACGTTGATACGTTGATACGTTGATACGTTGATACGTTGATACGTTGATACGTTGATACGTTGATACGTTGATACGTTGATACGTTGATACGTTGATACGTTGATACGTTGATACGTTGATACGTTGATACGTTGATACGTTGATACGTTGATACGTTGATACGTTGATACGTTGATACGTTGATACGTTGATACGTTGATACGTTGATACGTTGATACGTTGATACGTTGATACGTTGATACGTTGATACGTTGATACGTTGATACGTTGATACGTTGATACGTTGATACGTTGATACGTTGATACGTTGATACGTTTATACGTTGATCTGTTGATCCCTTGATACGTTGATCTGTTGATACGTTGATCAATTGATCCGTCGGTCAAAATGGATTGTGGGTTCGAATCATACAGGAGAAGAGACCCGACTAAGAATGATACTAACTAAAAAGTTAATGGAAAGAAGACATTGGCGTAACAAAATTATACACAAAATTCAATTTTACAAAATATACAAAAAAACACGAAAATATGTTAGGCAATCCGCAAAAAATTATGGTTTTCAGTGTAAGAAGGCCGTAACTACAGTATGTAAAGTAAAAAGGCCGTAACTACGACAAGAAAATATCAGGAATGGAAAATAAAAATTAATAACCACTTTAAAGTACACTTGTGAATTGACGATTTTTTTTTAAATATATTTTTATGGTTTTTAATTTAAAATTGATATAACTTTTGGTGAATCGAATTACATAATATTATTTTGTCGTGTTTTTTGTACAATTTGTAAAATTGAATTTTGTGTAGAATTTTGTTACGCCTATGCGTTTGGGCGAAAATTTTTAATTTAAATTTTGTACAGGCTAGTCGATTTTTGCACAACACATTGCGTTAAAAATATAAAGTGAAAATAGTTAAAAACTGGTTTTTAATTGAATGATATGATAGGAAGGAAAAAGTAAAAAAAAAGAATAGCAGTATAATAATCATCTTGATAATAACAGATATTGATAACTAGTTTGAATCGAGTCGGCTGACTCCACTCGCAACCGTTCTCACGCAAGCTTCTGAAAGGAACTTACTTATTTTTTTGGTATTGCCCTTTGATGTAAAGTATGAGCTACCTCTAAATTCATTGCGGAGGCTAAGTCGTAGTTTAGTTAAACAGATTAAACAACAAAGATTTGGACGGTTAACCTAAAATTTGGTTACACCAAAAGTTTAGATGGTACAATTAGATCGAAAATTTCACTTTACCAACTCGACTTTGCGGTTGTTTTACATTCAGCTATTCGCCCCGCAACTGTTGTTGTACTCTTCATCTCCCAGGTATTTACATGATGCTTAAAGTCATGGGAACTTTTCTGGATCAGTCTTCCACGCACACTTACGAAGGTTAAGGCAAATTGCACCTTTTAAGGGCTCGCCACATAGCCTGTGCTGTGCTATGCTATGCTCTGTGTTATGTCAACACAAACGTTGAACAATGGCATGGTCCATTTTGCGCATGACCATGACATTGTTCAACGTTTGTGTTGACATAACACAGAGCATAGCATATCACAGCAGAGGCTATGTGGCGAGCCCTTTAGACTAGTGATGGGCACTATCGAAATTTTTTGACTATCGATAGTTAGTTACTATTTTTTTTTACTATCGATAGTTAGTAACTAAAAATGTAGTTGCTGAACATCAAATCGAATAAAAGCTACCGAATAAAACTATCGAATAAAAACTAGCGAATAAAAAATATCCAATACATTTTTTTTATGGTAGCGTTTACACTGTTTACCGACCTTTTGCGGTTGGTAATCCGATAATAAACAATTAAATACTATAATATAAGCAATTGTGCATTTACATTGTTCATAACAAAACCCCAAAAAGAAATATCAAGCCTAACAAAGCATTCCCAAAACAAAAGTTACTCGAATATTTTTAGTAACTAAAAAGTTATTCAAATAGTTTTAGTTACTAAAAATTCATTCGATAGTTTTTAGTAACTAAATAGTTATTCGAATATTTTTAGTAACTAAAAAGTTATTCGAATATTTATAGTAACTAAAAAGTTTAGTTTTAGTTACTAAAAATTCATTCGATAGTTTTTAGTAACTAAAAAAAAAGAAACTATCGATAGTTCGAATAAAGCCTAACTATGGAATAATTCGATAGTTTTTTATTCGATAGTCCCATCACTATTTTAGACTCGAATGGTCCAATTCGGATGATTTTCCAACTAATTGTAAATACACTTGTAATTTTAAATTGGTCGCAAATTATGGTCACGGTAAGTTGTACCATGATGTAAGTTGTAAGTTGTAAATGTGAATGTGTGATTTAGAATTATTAACCTAATCGCATTTTCTTAAAAATTTGCTAAATTAATTATTTATATCAAGCGTGCTTTAAAATAAATTTAGGAAAGCTGAGATGTGTAATATTGCGTTTCAATTTTGTTAAAATTATTAGCGCGGTCTTTTTAAAATTTAAACATAAATATATAAACAAAGTATGAACAGGAAACGAAAAGGACAGAAAGGTTTTGATTTCGAGACGTGCTATAACACTTGTGCTTAGTAACAAAGAAATTTATTCTAATTTTCATTCTATAACATCCTAATAACAAGGTGGAACTCGCTTTAGCGGCAGTTCTTAGGCTTCTATACAGCTACCTTTCTGGTGTGGAAAGTTGTTATTATCTGGTTAGTTTTGATCGCCATATAATGTAACATCACATAATCAGATAATCTGCACCAATTAAATTTTTTGCGGTTGGTAATTATCATTTACTATATAAGTAATAACAATCAAACTTTTCCATTCTATTCGAAACTTTACTTCTCTGTAATGTTTGGTCCTTTTTTTGAGGTGGACCAATCCTCTCCTTTCTCTTTTATTTACAACTTAACTTCACTAACCACATCATTAAAAAATTATTTTTTCACATCAAAGTAAAATAAAATACAACTACTTTTCTGGTAGTTGTGGTAGTGTACTTTTCTGGTAGTGTAAAACTACCGTTATGAACGTCGACATTTGGTTCTACAACGTTACCTACTTCAAGAACAGCTGCGTTTTTACTTCGTGGATTTTGTCGGCGAATTGCATGACTACGTGAACGATGTAATATTTTCGAAGGGGTCATGTTGGCAATTTGCTTTCGTTTGCAATTTTGTTCAATTTGTTCTGACGTCATGTTGGCAATTTGATTTCTTTCGCGATGTTGAATAATTTGTTCTGACGTCATATTGGCAATTTGCTTTCGCTTTCGAAATTCGCGTAATTTCCGGTCCATTTTTTGAGGTGGATCCATCCTCTTCCTTCTCTTTTATTTACAACTTAACTTCACTATCCACATCAAGCCACTGCTGTGGTTAAAATAAAATAATAAATAATTAGTGCAGATTATCTGATTATGTGATGTTACATTATATGGCGACCAAAAATAACCAGATAATAACAACTTTCCACACCAGAAAGGTAGCTGTATAGAAGCCTAAGAACTGCCGCTAAAGCGAGTTCCACCTTGTTTTCGTTTGTTTATGTACATTTTTCTTTATTACAGTCTTGAAAATGACCCCGATAGAGGGTCGCAACTAGTCGATTCAAAACGTAGTCTTTCTTTAACACGTCCCCTGATATCCAATATCCTAGTAAATCATATCCTTGGAACAATAGCTTATCTTCACTTTATTCTGGCCGTTAATCCCTGCGGCAGTTAGACCAGTAAGCCACGTATCAACGAATAATTGGATCAACGGACAATCGTATCATGGTATAATCGTATCAACGGATCATCGTATCAACGGATCATCGTATCATCGTATCAACGGATCATCGTATCATCGTATCATCGTATCAACGGATCATCGTATCAACGGATCATCATATCAACGGATCATCGTATCAACGGATCATCGTATCAACGAACCATCGTATCATCGTATCAACGGATCAACGTATCATCAGATCAATTTGCCTATATAGGACATCGCCCTATGAGTATAGTAGATGTAACAGTTCGGCTAATTTTTCGCGCGTTAAGTAAAAGTAAATTATTAACAATGGCATTAATCGAAAACAAATCTGCTTTCAAAACTGTAAAGAATGTGCAATTTGGCATTTTTAGTCTGGAAGATATTCGTAGCATGTCTGTCGTCCCAGAAGGTATAAATCATGTAGAAATTATGGAAGGAAGTCTTCCAAAAGTGGGCGGCCTGATGGATCCGAGGATGGGAGCGTTTGACAGCACTTTACCATGTCAAACATGCGAAGGCGACCGGGACACTTGCCCCGGTCACTTTGGTCACATCGAATTGGCCAAACCGATCTTTCACGTTGGCATGATTAAAGATGTCATGAAAGTTTTACGCTGCGTCTGCTTTAATTGCAGTAAATTGTTGGTGAACCCAAAAAAACAAAACCACTTCGAACACGCTCAGAAGATAACTGCAGACGATTCCAAGAAACGCCTAGAACTAGTGTACGGTTTGTGCAAAGAACAAACAATATGTCACGCGGATGGTGGATGTGGAAATCATCAACCTGTAATTAGAAAATCGGGTCTCGATTTGACGGCCGAATGGAAGGAATCCGACGGAAAGGTTCCACAAGAAAAAAAGTATTTGTTGGCGGAAGAAGTGCTGCATATCTTTAGACAAATTAGCGACGCAGATTGCAGCGCCCTGGGAATGGATCCGAAATACTCACGACCCGAGTGGATGATCGTGACGGTCTTACCGGTTGTTCCTCCTTCCGCGAGACCCGCAGCTTTCATGGGCGATTCGCCGAAGAAACGTCAAGACGATTTGACAAATAAATTGGCCCTAATCATAAATATACCTTGTATAGAAGCCTAAAAGTAGCGCACTGGCTACCCAGTTCTTAGACCTCTATACACACAGAGTATTTCCAACACGATTTGAAACGCTCTGTATGATTTTGAATTATGCGGACGGACGGACAGACAGACGGACAGACGGACAGACGGACAGACACCGAGCCAGATCATAAGGCTTCTTGGTATACTTTGTATAGAAGCCTAAAAGTGAGGCATTCTAATTTTTGAAATCAATCATAACAAAGGTGAATCACGTTTATCTCTTCGATCAAAACAGAATATTTCATTTATTATTCTATCAGCAATTTTAAGCATTTACAACGAGTTTGTTTCAACCAAAGAAGTTTCATCCCCTAATTGAGTCTGAACCTACCATACTCTGAGGAGACTCGTGACTGAGCTAGTACGAATGGGACGAGGTGGTGAATTTTTTTTGTAAAGTTGGACCCTCGGAAACTTAATTATTTACTAATTTATAAAATTTTCTTTCATTTGAAAGTGGCGCCCAAGACAAAACCCGAGGTGTACAATTTATGATAAAAAGTACACAGCAGTATCAACAGATCAACTTATCAACAGATCAACTTATCAACAGATCAACGTATCAACGTATCAACGTATTTAAATTTCCTATATAGGTGAAAAATTATGAAAATAAAATATAACTTATATTTTTGGTGTGCATTGAAAATAGATAATCTGCACTAAATATATTTTTGCGGTTGGTATTTATCATTTACTATATAATCAATAATAAGCAAACTTTTCCATTCCATCCGGAACTTTACTTCTCTGTAATGTACGATCCATTTCTTAAGGTCGATCAATCCTAATCTTTCTCTTTTATTTACAACTTAACTTCACCAATCACATCAAGCCACTGCTGTGGTTACAATAAAACCGGATCAACGTATCAACGTATCAACGTATCAACGTATCATCGTATCAACGTATCAACGTATCAACGTATCAACGTATCAACGTATCATCGTATCAATGTATCAACGTATCATCGTATCAACGTATCAACGTATCAACGTATTTAAATTTCCTATATAGGTGAAAAATTATGTAAATAAAATATAACTTATATTTGGTCTGCATTGAAAAAAAAGTTGTTATTTTTGGTCGCCATATTATTATAATGTAATATCAGATAATCTGCACTAATTAAATTTTTGCGGTCACAATCACAATTTCGAAGGTTCTGATTAGATTTGAATTATGCGGACAGACAGACGGACAGACGCGGAGCCAGATCATAAGGGTTCTTGCTATACTTTGTATAGAAGCCTAACAAGTAGTTTATATAGGGAGACCTCTTTGAAAATATCTTTAACTTAGTAAATTTCTTTCGAACATTCGAACATCCGAAACATGTTACACCACGTTCTGCATCTACGACACCTTTCCAACAGGTAATAAAAGGTTGGCTAGCTCAAAGTCGCGAAGGGGTGGGTTGGTGAATGGAATGAAAGGGTCGTGTGACGGCACGTCGCAAAGCGTGTGTTTCCTATCGACGACCGGGCAATCCTCGATCGCGATTCTAAAAATTGTCAAAATCGGTGTGAATAATTTACACGGGGGGGGAGTTAAGTCAAAATCGATGGGGTTAATATACACGAGGGAGTTTAAATGGGCGCCACGCATACGAAGAACTGAATCTCTTTGAAGGGGACTGGTTATCACACCTTCCAAGCTGGTACGCGACAACTTGATGATCTTACAGCGAATTCTCACTCCGGAAAAACCTCGCTCAATGACCTTACCTTTACAGGAGGCGAACTTTCCGTTGGTGAAAATAGCTAAATAAACATTAACACAACAATAATAATAACACACAAAGTTGGGAAATAAAAATGTATTAAATAAAATAATATCAGGGGGGAGTTGACAAAGTTTACACAAGATACTATCAAATTTACATGTCTTGTATAAAAATAAATATGTACAGTTGACGGAACCTTTCCGTGTGGTTTCCGTTGCGAAACTAATATTCGTAAAACAATTACTCTTACAAAAATACAAAAGGTTAATTTGCATGAAAGGGGGGGCGTATTGAATACAGCACTCCACCAAAATAAATAGTTACTTAAGCGCAACTTGATAATATTCAAAACTATGATTCATAAAATTGATCAGGGAACTTAATCAATGCAATTGATCATCAAAATTCCCAACAACGGGACAAACAAACTTTAGCTACAATACTAAACTTGAAACGTTACGTTAAATTGTTCGGTTACACTCTGAACGCTCGAATGGCGTGTTAAAAGTTACGTTAATAATAGATAATAATATTAAGTTAAATAAAAGGTATACAAAATGGTTGCGATATCGACTTCCGGGGTTGAACTGAACGTTCATAAACACAAATAATGGTCCATAGGACCAATTAACATCACAATCTTAAAAATATAAAAAGGTTTCTTACTTAATGTGGGTGGTTGATGTTCGACCTCTAGGTAAAGTCGATGACGAGTCCTTCGGGAGTGAGATTCGTCTGCAGAATAGAGCTGAAAGCGATGTCTCAAACCATACCAGAAGGTCAGCGGAGTAACCAGCTTCCAAAACCTCTTTAAATCGAAAGGTGGTGAAGTAACGGGGTGGTTCACGCACTATATTACGCGAATTTCCTTCGTATACAATTAAATTAATATACTTCACTTAAGTTCGTTATTCGCGAAATGACAATTAATTCAAGCCGGTACTGTCTAATTAAAAAAAATGTCAATATGGTGTTTGATAAAAACAACGATTGGAATGCGCACATGTGTTCGAAGTGCAGCACCTGTTTTGTATTATTCGATAAAAGCAATGCTACGTGATTGCCTTAAGAGCGGCAAGCAATACCTCGTCGTGATGAAACGTGATAAACAGATGGTATAACAAAAAGTCCGATAATTGATTAATTGTTTAACAACAATTAACGTATTGTTGTCCGATAAAATATTAATTG
This sequence comes from Podabrus alpinus, assembly GCA_932274525.1. Lineage (NCBI taxonomy): Eukaryota > Metazoa > Arthropoda > Insecta > Coleoptera > Cantharidae > Podabrus > Podabrus alpinus. The sequence goes on from OW026452.1 coordinate 35,420,663, forward strand.
TTTAACAACAATTGACGTATTGTTGTCCGATAAAATATTAATTGTTTAACAACAATTGACGTATTGTTGTCCGATAAAATATTAATTGTTTAACAACAATAGGCGATATGAACGTTCGATAAATATTAATTGGTTATTAACGATAGACGGTATGAATGTTCGATAAATATTAATTGTTTAACCACAATAGACGATATGAATGTTCGATCAATATTAATTGTTTAACCACAATAGACGATATGAATGTTCGATAAATATTAATTGTTTATTAACGATAGACGGTATGAATGTTCGATAATTATTAATTGGTTATTAACGATAGACGGTATGAATGTTCGATAAATATTAATTGTTTATTAACGATAGACGGTATGAATGTTCGATAATTATTAATTGGTTATTAACGATAGACGGTATGAATGTTCGATAAATATTAATTGTTTATTAACGATAGACGGTATGAATGTTCGATAATACCTGCAGTTGACACTCACTAATTTTTAGCACCAATGACTTGTATTTATTTAAAGACCTCAAAAAAAAAATGTGAGACCTCGATATTTTAATTCCGCTTTTGGAAGCGCTAAGATACGAAAAAGGTAGTATCAGATTCCAAGTGAATCTCCTCGAATATGCAATTTGCAGCTCAATTTATGCATTTTCCCTTCCATAATTTAGGACTTTTCCCACTTAGTGATTGATTTGGATTCTTGTAATTGGGTCCTATAAATTTAGAAAGAAGGGAGACGCGATCTAATTGGATATCAATCACGGTGCGATGGCACGCTTTTGTCTTTATTTCCACCTAAAGTGTTGGGGATATTTTACCACATGAGGCCTGAATAACAATTTTTTGCTTGTCTGCAACTCGAACAAAATAAGTTTTTGTCGCGTTTTTGCTTGCTTTCTAGATTGCGAAATTTGTATCTTTCCTATGTTAAACCCGAGCACATTTGGTTGCTTATCTGCACATGGTCGAGATAGCAAAACAAAAGGCATTGATTCTCACGAATCCAAACATGCACGTGTGTGTCCTTGTAGTGACAGACGGCACGTGATTATGGATCGTATAAAAGTGTCTTTCGATCCCACCCAAAATTTATAGTAATGCATTTACATGCATTGACGTTAAGTTCGAAACGTTATGGAACCATGATTTTCTTGCCGACGGTGTGAATCTACGATGTATGCTACGTCAACGTTATTAAAGCTATATCATCTACCGTATGGTTTATGGGACGCGAATAAAAATATTATGAACATACTTTCCTACCTCTACAATTCTTAAGACTATTATACATTTGCAAAACGTAAATTTATTAGTTAAGCGAATGTTTCAATCTTTTATTTTACAACCCGACCTAAAAATGTCTTTTAAAAGAATAATTTTCACCGGATCGATTTGAAATTTAAAATATGAGTTCCATGGGTTGCAAAGACAAAATCTAAGGGTGCGCCCAATGCGCGGAATAAGGTGACACTCCCCTTACGTCAAGAGTTGTTATCCCTAACTACTCTTCAACTGGGACGCGCGCAACCTCAACCGAAACAAAAATTGTCCTACAATGAACCATCAACACTTGTAGTATTGAAATAGCTACTCAACTAGTGACTAGACTATACGTGTATGCCGGGAAAAAAAGAGAGAAGGTTCACCTAACCCTAGGCTTAATCAATCCGTGCGTCGTAGTGACTCCTACATGAGAGGGCGGTTCGCGAAATCACGCGATCATTCGCTGGCCGTGCGACCCACAAATGTCTGTGAAGACACCGGACTCTAGATCAAGGTAGACCTGAGCTAAGGTAACACTTCCTTGGCGTACTCATATTTACAAAGCCTTTTCTAAAATGGTTCAGTCGATGGGGACTGTCTGCCTTTTTCAATACGTTGAAAAAACAGAGAAAAAAAAGACGTGTGCTCGGCTGGATCATATTTACAAAAGCCGTTTGGGCACTTCAGTAGATGGGGACTGTCTGTTTTATCAGTTATCGTTGGTGAAACAGAGAAAAAAACTTGCGCTTAGCTTGATCAAATTTACAAAGCCGTTTGGGAAATCACTAACCTTCCTCATGACTTCGATCCGGACGAGATGATCGGAAGAGAGAGAAGAGGTAATGATGGGGGGGCGAGAAAAAAAATTTGAGATGGGGTGACAACCTATGAGGGACAGTCGAGGGAACTAGTCCTCGATTCGTCCGTGTTGGACATGGCTGTATACACAAAAAAAGAAAAGAGACATGGGGCCTAGCCATGAATCGGGTTTTCACTGAATAAAAAAATTCGTGGGGCATAGTTGACGGTACGGGTCGGGATGGTTTGCTTCCATCAGTGTAGTCGAAGGGAATGACTCCTTGAACCATACTGACGTAAACGGGAGCTTTCATTAAATACAAAAAAAAATCGTGGGGCCTAACCGTGGACCTACACAATCTATCGCCACACAAAAAAAATGAAGCTAGCACAACTAAGGTTGACTCTACCAACGCTAGTGGTGAGTTTTGATGTGCAAAAAAAACATCGTCATTTATTGAGAAGTCCTGCGGTGATCGGCACCGGAGAAAACTTCACTCTAAATGTTGTCTTACACAGGTAGTGTTAGTGCAAGACGGGGACGTTGTACCAGTGGAACGTATCCACTAGGGTACAAGGCCACAAAAGATCATAACATGTAACATAAGGGGGGGGTTTAGAAGTTGAACGATGGCTGGATCAAATTTACAAAGCCGGTCCTATCTAATTCGGTAGGCGGGGGGGGGGGTTGATCAATCTAAACGGGACTAAGTTATCGTTATACACGAGAAAAAAAAATTTAACAACAAAAAAATATATACGAAAACTGACTGAAATTCGAAATGGTGACAACCGTCCGGGTTGCACCTAAATGTTTGCTCAAAAATATATGAAGTGACTCTACTGTATAAAACTGACGAATGTGAGAAATAATTTTTCTCCAAAAGGTCAAAACGTAACTATGAAATTAACGCATGACTAATGATAACATTGGGTAATCAATTCAATGTAATCCTAGTCTCTACTTGATTCAACTGAGCGATTGATTGGGTGATTAGGCCAATGGCTCGCTAAGCGTACCCTCTAAATCCATAAACAATAATTTCTGAAATGGTTGACTGAAAATTCAAAAAAAAATTCGAGATTACAAAATGACATGACGGAAAATTCAAAACAAAAAAAAACTCGGGATTACAAAAATGACACGCGAGATAAACAATGAAGCAAAAGAAAAATGACCCGTTTATACTTTGGGGGCACGTAGTTTTATGTCGTACGATAAGGACATAACAAATATCTCCCTTAACCTTACTGACTTAAAACTAGCTTAAAAATACCCAAACTTTACGCTAACTAAACCGATACCTAAAATTAACTAAACCGAAATCTAAACTAATCCTTACATACTAAAAGCGCGAGAGAAAAAAAAATTACACAGAAAAAAAATGTTCCACGTCCCAAGTCTTAAACAAACTTAAGCCGTTGTGACCGTTGCGAGAGAGGGCGGTTCGCGAAGTCACGGGATCGTTCGCTTGCCGTGAGACCCACAATCACAAACAGAAACGCTGAACTCTAGCTTGGGTTGGACCCGAAAACGTGGTAAAAGTTGGGAGGCGTCAAATTATATGCCTCTGGGATGAACAGATCAAATTTACAAGTTCACCCCTAATGGGTTTGTTCTTCCTTAGACCGGCAGGTGTTATGACCGTGTAGCATAGTTGTAGTCAATCTATTATTCCCTAACAAAAGGTAAATTTCCCAGAGTGTTGCTTCGAGTTATAACCCCTTACTTCTGTACGAAATTCCCTTACTAAGAAGGTTCCTTTGGGGCAGATTTTCATCCGCCAAAAAAAATAGGACGATAATTCACCGGGGAATGGACTAAGTCCACGAAATTACTTTATAACCCTGGGGTTTGGATCGTCGTCCATATGTGGATCGACGTCCAAAAAAAATGTTTATCTAGCAGTGGAACCATGTCCAGCATGATAATTCGATAGCTCGATGAGAAGTGGGTCACTCTAAACAACTATTAACTATGACAACCTTACTACAAAAAATAAAATTCGGTAAAATTTTCTAAAGGGTATGTTACAAAAAACTTCCCCTAAAGGGTGTGTTGCGACAAATGATTTGTCCGAAATTGGACACAAGTCCAAACAATACAACACGGCATGAGGCAATGTCTAATGCAATTGCATTCTCAGCCCTGATCTTAATTTTTAATCTCAAAAACGAAAACGAGAAAACAAAAAAAAATCTATTTTAAACGGTACTCGATACCAGGAAAGAACGGTGAGGGATGGTGGGGGCAAGTTAACGTCGTGCGATTGACAAAAAGACATGGTCAGTGTGTATGAAGCGACAGTGACGCACTGACCTCAACCCGAAATAATAACTAGATGTTACCCTACCACTAACTTAAAGAAAAATGTCACAATGGACTGGGATTCAAAAACTCTTTGATTGATTTGATTCACCAAAGAAAACTTTACGTTAAACTTTAAATTCAAAAAAAACTCAAAAATAAACTTTAACTGACGTCAAACTTCAAAAAAAAACTTTAAAAAACTTTAACTTAAATTCAAAAAAAAACTTTCAACTGAATTTGAAAACTTTCAATCTAATTTGAAAAACTATTAATCAAGTTTGAAAAACTTTTGATTAAATTCAAAACAACATTCCATTAATTTCAAAAAAAATTCCCCTCAATTCGAAAAAACTTTTCGTTAAACTGAAAAAAAACTTGGCTCCAAAGGCCGATATTAAATTCAAAATGTTTATCTTAATTCACGAAAAAACTTGACGTTAAACTAAAAAACTTTGATTTAAGTATCACTATTAACTTTAAAAATGTTTACTTTAATTAACAAAAACTTGACGTTAAATTCAAAAAACTTTAATTTAAATGGTAACATGAAATTCAAAATGTTTACTTTAAAAAACTTGAAGTTAACAATAATTTAAACTGCTCTAGATCAAACTCAAAATTCGGAAATACGTCTGCAAATGAAATTCAAAAAAAACTTTTACTATTCCACTAAATGTGTGCGTAAAATTTCAAAACTACACCCACAAAACTAACTTCGAAGATTGAACCTTGAAACTAAATTCAAAAAAAATTTTAGAAAAACTTTACGTTAAATGTCCATACAAAATTCAAAATATTTAAAAAAATAAATGCGTAACCTAATGAAGTGCGTAAATGCGTAAGTGCGTGACCCGTAGTCAAGCGTAAGAATGCGTACGAAACGCTTTGTGTCTTGTTCGAGACACATGCAAACAAAAAAAAATGCGTAATGAGTGTACGGTGTTACTAGCATAAAATACGTATGGAAACGAGTGCGTAAATAACATGCGTACTTAAACATACTTGATCTAGATGTGAACATGTGTGCTAGGCACAACAAAAAAACTTTCTATCGCTATTTGCTAAAGATGGAAAAAACAAGGTTCGCTATAAACGGTACGCAGTGACAATGCGTAACGGTGCGTAGAAGACGCAGATCAAAATCTTTTATCGTTAATTGCTGAAGGCTAATAAAAATTTGTTACTAAAATTTTCGATGTGAGGGAGGGTTGCATTGCTAAGGGATTGTGCGTTAGGGTGGTTTTCGTTCTACAGAAAGGGTTGCGAAATACAGGGTAGACTTTCAACGTCCGATATAGACGGTAAGGGTTCACACAAAAAAAAATGGTGAAACGAAAAAACTTTAAACTAAGTTGAGTGACAAGTAAGAGTTTTCAACAAAATTTAAGGGTTGCGATATCATCGCCACGTTAGGGCGGTAAGGGTGTTCGCAGTTTTACGTCATGCACGGGACAAAAAGGGTTGTACACGCCAAAACGGCATTATAAACCGGTAAAAAAAATGTAAGTTGTTTCGGTCTACAGTCAGCGGTGGTCCGCACCAGACCTGACCTCCTCGATTCAACCTAATAAACACGCAATAAAAACAAAGCGAAATGTTATGGCGACATTTCCTTAAAAGTACAAAAAGCAAGGTAAAATGTTATGATGACATTTTACAATACAACGAGAAAAAAAATTTAACAATAATGACTAAGGACTAAATACATTCGCAACGACACACACGCACTAAAAAAAATTCATTCATACATTCACACGAAAAACAAACACACACAAAAATCTTAATATTAAAATCGGGGCTTTAGTTTCTCTTAATTGGAGCATTATGCCCTGCAACGATTTTTTTTCTTGGTCCTACTCTGTCTGGGGTTACAATGGGGACAAGTTTTTGTGGTCTCATCTTTTCTCCCACAACGATAGCAATATATACGTTTCTGCGGAACGGTACAACGCAACGCTAAATGTCCTGTGCCACCACAATTCCAACACAAAAGGGTGTTATTATTTGTCTTATTATGAATACGGCTCTTACACCCGAATTCACCATTACTTTGCTCGTCATTACGCGGTCCGCTAAAATTTTCGGACTCGTCCCGGGATAAATTTTCAATTTCTCTTACTGACATATTTTCTTTTGTCAGTATAGAGACGTTTTCGACCTGACCTGAAATTCGTAAGTGAAACTTCACGATCGGGGTTGATATTTCGAAATTTCTATTCGAATTCGCCGCTTCGACGGTACCGCGATCAACAGGGGGTTCTTTTGTAATTTCCTCCACGGTATTGGACCTAAAATCTCTCTCCGTCCGGGAGTCTGCTAATAGTAAGCCATAAGTTGACCTAAATTCCTCCAATTGATCTAAAATCCTAAGTTTGGAGTCTTTATCTTTTATTAATACGGGTTTTGATTTAAATAATCGATTAAAATAATGCGTTAGTTTCGTCTCTATGTTCATTTCTAGATTGGGTTTCTGATCACGCGAAACTTCTAAGCGACCAAGTAACTTTTTAATAATTAACACGCCTTCTTTTAAAGCTGCTAAATCTTCCGCAAAGGAAAACGGATACCATAATAAAATGTATTTTTCACCCTGTTCCTCTTTCATAAGGGCTGATACTAATTCATCGCGTAATTCTCTTAATGAACCGTGAAAAGGTAAACCTCTAATTTTTAATTCGTACTGGACTTCGTCTTTACGCAATTTGTCCGGTACAATCCTGAATGCCATTATTAATCGAAATGAATAAATTTAATTAAATACAAAAAAGGATTCGCGGAACACGACTCTGCTTTGTTCTCTGAACAACTAATGGTAAACGGAAATACAATATTTGATCTTAAAATCGCGATAATTTTCACTTTTAAATTTAAATAGGGGGGCGTTATGGAATCTCGTTAGTCCATTCATGCGCGTCGGTACTATTTTAAAAATTGAAATCTTAATTCAAAACTTCGTGATTTACAACATTTGACGTAATGTGCCAAAAGGGCTTTCTTGACAGCCGCCTAGTTGAACGCTAAATTATTTTTTTCAACTTACAAAAATTAATTCGGAATTTACTCGATTTACAACAAAAGGAAATTCGATACCATAACATGCCAAAAAGGCTTTATCGATAGCCCAACGTTGGCCGCGCCAAATTATTATCCTGTTACACCACGTTCTGCATCTACGACACCTTTCCAACAGGTAATAAAAGGTTGGCTAGCTCAAAGTCGCGAAGGGGTGGGTTGGTGAATGGAATGAAAGGGTCGTGTGACGGCACGTCGCAAAGCGTGTGTTTCCTATCGACGACCGGGCAATCCTCGATCGCGATTCTAAAAATTGTCAAAATCGGTGTGAATAATTTACACGGGGGGGGAGTTAAGTCAAAATCGATGGGGTTAATATACACGAGGGAGTTTAAATGGGCGCCACGCATACGAAGAACTGAATCTCTTTGAAGGGGACTGGTTATCACACCTTCCAAGCTGGTACGCGACAACTTGATGATCTTACAGCGAATTCTCACTCCGGAAAAACCTCGCTCAATGACCTTACCTTTACAGGAGGCGAACTTTCCGTTGGTGAAAATAGCTAAATAAACATTAACACAACAATAATAATAACACACAAAGTTGGGAAATAAAAATGTATTAAATAAAATAATATCAGGGGGGAGTTGACAAAGTTTACACAAGATACTATCAAATTTACATGTCTTGTATAAAAATAAATATGTACAGTTGACGGAACCTTTCCGTGTGGTTTCCGTTGCGAAACTAATATTCGTAAAACAATTACTCTTACAAAAATACAAAAGGTTAATTTGCATGAAAGGGGGGGCGTATTGAATACAGCACTCCACCAAAATAAATAGTTACTTAAGCGCAACTTGATAATATTCAAAACTATGATTCATAAAATTGATCAGGGAACTTAATCAATGCAATTGATCATCAAAATTCCCAACAACGGGACAAACAAACTTTAGCTACAATACTAAACTTGAAACGTTACGTTAAATTGTTCGGTTACACTCTGAACGCTCGAATGGCGTGTTAAAAGTTACGTTAATAATAGATAATAATATTAAGTTAAATAAAAGGTATACAAAATGGTTGCGATATCGACTTCCGGGGTTGAACTGAACGTTCATAAACACAAATAATGGTCCATAGGACCAATTAACATCACAATCTTAAAAATATAAAAAGGTTTCTTACTTAATGTGGGTGGTTGATGTTCGACCTCTAGGTAAAGTCGATGACGAGTCCTTCGGGAGTGAGATTCGTCTGCAGAATAGAGCTGAAAGCGATGTCTCAAACCATACCAGAAGGTCAGCGGAGTAACCAGCTTCCAAAACCTCTTTAAATCGAAAGGTGGTGAAGTAACGGGGTGGTTCACGCACTATATTACGCGAATTTCCTTCGTATACAATTAAATTAATATACTTCACTTAAGTTCGTTATTCGCGAAATGACAATTAATTCAAGCCGGTACTGTCTAATTAAAAAAAATGTCAATATGGTGTTTGATAAAAACAACGATTGGAATGCGCACATGTGTTCGAAGTGCAGCACCTGTTTTGTATTATTCGATAAAAGCAATGCTACGTGATTGCCTTAAGAGCGGCAAGCAATACCTCGTCGTGATGAAACGTGATAAACAGATGGTATAACAAAAAGTCCGATAATTGATTAATTGTTTAACAACAATTAACGTATTGTTGTCCGATAAAATATTAATTGTTTAACAACAATTGACGTATTGTTGTCCGATAAAATATTAATTGTTTAACAACAATTGACGTATTGTTGTCCGATAAAATATTAATTGTTTAACAACAATAGGCGATATGAACGTTCGATAAATATTAATTGGTTATTAACGATAGACGGTATGAATGTTCGATAAATATTAATTGTTTAACCACAATAGACGATATGAATGTTCGATCAATATTAATTGTTTAACCACAATAGACGATATGAATGTTCGATAAATATTAATTGTTTATTAACGATAGACGGTATGAATGTTCGATAATTATTAATTGGTTATTAACGATAGACGGTATGAATGTTCGATAAATATTAATTGTTTATTAACGATAGACGGTATGAATGTTCGATAATTATTAATTGGTTATTAACGATAGACGGTATGAATGTTCGATAAATATTAATTGTTTATTAACGATAGACGGTATGAATGTTCGATAATACCTGCAGTTGACACTCACTAATTTTTAGCACCAATGACTTGTATTTATTTAAAGACCTCAAAAAAAAAATGTGAGACCTCGATATTTTAATTCCGCTTTTGGAAGCGCTAAGATACGAAAAAGGTAGTATCAGATTCCAAGTGAATCTCCTCGAATATGCAATTTGCAGCTCAATTTATGCATTTTCCCTTCCATAATTTAGGACTTTTCCCACTTAGTGATTGATTTGGATTCTTGTAATTGGGTCCTATAAATTTAGAAAGAAGGGAGACGCGATCTAATTGGATATCAATCACGGTGCGATGGCACGCTTTTGTCTTTATTTCCACCTAAAGTGTTGGGGATATTTTACCACATGAGGCCTGAATAACAATTTTTTGCTTGTCTGCAACTCGAACAAAATAAGTTTTTGTCGCGTTTTTGCTTGCTTTCTAGATTGCGAAATTTGTATCTTTCCTATGTTAAACCCGAGCACATTTGGTTGCTTATCTGCACATGGTCGAGATAGCAAAACAAAAGGCATTGATTCTCACGAATCCAAACATGCACGTGTGTGTCCTTGTAGTGACAGACGGCACGTGATTATGGATCGTATAAAAGTGTCTTTCGATCCCACCCAAAATTTATAGTAATGCATTTACATGCATTGACGTTAAGTTCGAAACGTTATGGAACCATGATTTTCTTGCCGACGGTGTGAATCTACGATGTATGCTACGTCAACGTTATTAAAGCTATATCATCTACCGTATGGTTTATGGGACGCGAATAAAAATATTATGAACATACTTTCCTACCTCTACAATTCTTAAGACTATTATACATTTGCAAAACGTAAATTTATTAGTTAAGCGAATGTTTCAATCTTTTATTTTACAACCCGACCTAAAAATGTCTTTTAAAAGAATAATTTTCACCGGATCGATTTGAAATTTAAAATATGAGTTCCATGGGTTGCAAAGACAAAATCTAAGGGTGCGCCCAATGCGCGGAATAAGGTGACAAACAACGGATTAACAGATTAACGCAATACTATATAGACGAAGTATTTACAATATAACAACGTATCAGTTGATCAACGTTATGATTGGCTCTGAAACATGCGGACGGACACGAAGCCAGACCATAAGGCTTCTTTCTATACCTTGTATAGAAGCCTAAATAAGGCTTCTTGTTATATCGTACTTTGTATAGAAGCCTAAAAGTAGCGCACTGGCTACCCAGTTCTTAAACCTCTATACACACAGAGTATTTCCAACACGATTTGAAACGCTCTGTATGATTTTGAATTATGCGGACAGACGGACGGACAGACAGACGGACGGACGGACAGACGGACGGACAGACAGACGGACACGGAGCTAGATCATAAGGCTTCTTGTTATACTTTGTATAGAAGCCTAAAATTAATTTGTAATAAATTTATTAATATTACAAAACAAAATGAGCAACATGAAGAATCAAGATTTAACGTGGGAAGAGATGCTCAGAATACTGAGGGGAGATATAAAAGACGCATCGAATGAAACTGCCCAAGAACTGGAAAAAATTGAACAGAATTCCCAAACGATAAAAAATGAAATAATTAAACAGACAAAAGAAATCATAAAAGATGCAGAGGAAAATTTGAGGAAAAAGAGATAAAGGAGTTAACCACATCGAAATTAGAAATGCAGGAAGATTTAATTGGTGCAAATTATCGGATTATCTGATGCTACATTATTATAAACATTATGTCGACTGGATCGAACAATAACCATTTGTCTTAAATCGTCTTTGCTTTATCAGTCTGCACGCAGCCTTAAGGCAGGAGCCTGCTTCAGAAGGCTCAAAAAAATCGATTTTTTTTATTGCTTAAATCTATTCCTAATGTATCTAAGAATATCTATTCAAAGTTATATACAGCGCTAAACGCAGTGGGGTGTCGAGCAGGTATACGAGCTCTCAGGCAGCTGTGGCGCGCGCTCCTTCCCTCGGTCGAATAGGAATTATGTACTTGAAAGGGTTCTAGGAAGCTCGCACGGCCCGTACACTCGTGCAACTGCATCAAAATGAATTTTTTGAAGAAGTTGTAGGTTTACTTTATGGCGCAGGAATCTGATTAGGATATTATTACTGTAAGTAATCGAAAATTAACATTTCTTCTGATCGTAAACTTTAAAGTGCGTTTTCTCGAGGTTTTGTTTTTACGATTTTCTAAACTGGCGGGCGTGATTGCAAAAAAACTAGACGACCGATCAAAACGAACCAAGGATTGTTAGCTTTTTGTATTCTCTTCTATTTGAACCAAAAATATTCATGAAAAACAAATTCTATACAACTTTTTTTAGCAAGTTGAAATGATTTTTTATTTTTACAAAAAGCACATTTTTTTTCCAACCTGAGAAAAATTTTAAATTTCACAATTTTTTGGGTTTTCTTGGTTCATCTAGAAGAAAAATATATGAAAATTAAAATTTTCTTTGGTTCCTTTGTTTCTGACGAAAATTAACAGCTTCATCTTTCCCGCCGATTGGAGCCTGCAATTGCAAGCTGTTGCACAAATGTGCATAAAAATCTGCTGCGTTTGTATATTTATCGCTCAAAAAAAATTTTTTTTAATGTTCAAATATGCAATAAAATAATCTAAAAACTTCGCTTGACTAGCTTATTTTTTTCTGTCCTAAAACATCACAAAAACGCTTTTTTTAATCCTCCTAAAAAGGCCCATAATCTAATTAGTCGAACACCGCACTAGATGGCGCCTGGGGGAAAACATTATATAAAATGGCGACGGACGCCATTGTAACATATCAGCAATTTGTGCGGTCAGTAGTTTTGTTAAATGATAAGAGACAATCAAGAATCAACACAATATTTTGTTGATTAAGAAGGGTCATTTTGTACCAATCCATGACCACTCTCACGTCTTCAAAATTTACAAAACGCTTTTTCAAGAATATGGCTCAAGTGCCGCAAGCCTCGAAAACTTTAGAAATTATGGAAAACGACGGTAAATTTTTGGAAATTCTAAATAATTCGATGGTAAGCAGTTATGTAGTTAAAGAAGAAGAGATGGCCGATGTGAAATTTAATTTAGAAGATTTGCATCATTCCATCGACATTAAAAATGAAGACGATGAGGAATTAACCCAGAATAGTTCAAATGTATTCGATTGTGCAGTTTGTGGTTGTAGATATACACGTAAGCAAGATTTGATTCGGCATTTAAGAACTCATTCTTCTTCATTTACTTGTGCAGTTTGCAAATACAAATGTGTTCAAGAATCACATTTAAAAAAACACTTAAAAATACATAACCGCAGGAAACTGTTTATTTGTGTAATTTGTGACTTCCAATCTTCATATCGTTCAAGTTTAAAAAACCATTTAAAAACTCATACCGGCGAAAAACCTTTCGGCTGTGAAATTTGTGACTTCCAATCTTCACATCGTTCAAGTTTAAAAAACCATTTAAAAACTCATACCGGCGAAAAACCTTTCGGCTGTGAAATTTGTGACTATAAATGTTCACGGCGTTCACATTTAAAAGACCATTTAAAAACTCATACCGGCGAGAAACCTTTCGGTTGTGAAATTTGTGACTATAAATGTTCACAAAGGTCAAAGGTAAAAAGGCATTTAAAAATTCATTTCGGCGAGTTGTAAAACCTTTAGTAAAAAATTTTGTGACCTTAAATGTTCACTAAGAACACTGTAATAAGATTAAGATATAATATTTATTCAATTTTTATTATTTACTTCGACATGTCAACAAATTATAATACATTATCTATTATTAGGTTAAGCCCATTGTTAAATATTGTACATATTGCTATGATATTTTGATATTCTCTCGATTCTCACAACATGTTAAGGAACGGTCGGCCATTTTTTGAAGCGTAAAATATCTTCGCTCGTCTTTGGTAACTGTTATGGAAAAATGATGGGAAGTGATTATTCGAATATTTATGAATATATTTTTTGTAGGTAGCCACTATTTGTGTTTTTGAGTACTATTCTTTCTTCAATCATTATTCTAAACTTTTAAAATACCAAATTTATAGTCTAGAATACAAATTTTAGTTTAAAAGAAACACTACTTGGTGATCTGATGATATAAATAAAAATTGCAAAAGCCCATGCAAAAATAATTTTGATAATTTCAATACTTAAAAAATCATATAATTTATTACTTTTTGGTGCGCCTATGGATTGTATCTTATTCGGGTTAACCCAGGGGTTAACCATAGACAAATTTTAGTGAATATAAAAACGTCTTAGAACCTCTGAACAATTTGCTTTGTCTGAAATGAAATGTGAAGAAACCACTAGGTTGAATTTACCTTGGCTTTTATTTGCACACTACTAGCTTATGCATGAAATTAAAAATAACGAATAAATGTAAAAATTAATGACATGTAAACAATTTACAATTAAATGGTTTTATTTACAACTAACACGGTGCATTCGCACGAAAAAATATTCCGAGTTGCTATTCAACTTAAGGGTCATTCACATCCACGTAACGTACGTACCGGACATACAATACGTAACGTAGAAAACGTAGTTTTTTATTTGCCATTCATTTCCACTTAGTTTACTATGTTTATACTATGTTTCCATAGAAACGAAAAGCACGGGCACCTGTATTTGCATTGGCTATCGGTTGACAGTTTGACAGCATTAATTTTTGTGACTTAACCTTAAAATTGAAAATATAGTAAAAGGGGTGTTGCCTAATAAAATGAAAGCATCTCCATTGGTCAAACACAGAAAACATAACGTACAAGTTGAAGTTGAACGAACTTTTTGTTACGTTACGTTACGTCTCCCATATTTTTTAGAATGTGAATGGTGCCATTTGAAACAATGCATTTCAACTTTCCTTACGTTACGTATTGTATGTCCGGAACGTACGTTACGTGGATGTGAATGACCCTTAAGGGAGGGCAGCGCCCCGTCGCTCTCTACGTACCAGCCGCCACGGCTTATAAATTATCGTTATTCATTTTATAAGGAGGAGCTACATGGGCGTAAGATCGTCGCAGTTTTCAGTGAAAAATATTTATTTACTACATACTGCGGTGATATTATGAGGACGTCACTCGTAAAGCGAACAGTCAATTTTATCAAGTTATAAAGGTTTATGCATGAAACTTATTAGTTGAAATAGAAGGTCAATTTGTAGCAGTAATAAAGTCAAAATTAAGATAATTATTTAAATCATAATAACGAATACAGGAGTCAACGAAATAAATTAATAAAATGTACAAATCAAAATCCGTTATAACAAAATTTGTTAAAAGTTAGTATTATAAAAATTGTTTAGCATTAAGAAATTTATAATTACATGCAATAATTGTTTAGTTAAGGTGTTAGAATAATTTTGTTAAAAATTAGTGATACAAATTCAAACATTACGTGGGCGTTCATAATTAACCATAAACATTGTGATGGGTTATCCTAGGAACCATAGTTGAACAATTTACGTGATAAACTGAAATTATGTGCGGCAATCCGATGTTTAACCTAAAAACACAAAGAAAATAAAGTAAAAGATAAATTCAAATTTCGCGCTAAAAATAAAATGGTATTGATTTTTCTTACCGATTTAAAATTGAATAATCAAGGTAGCTGTGGATACACAACACCTTGACGATTGGAAAACAATCGAGGCTTCTTGATAATTTTTGGTAATGTCGATACGTGTAATTCGATCCGCTCCTGATATTAATTAAAATTTGTGTAAAATTCTGGAGAAAAAGGGAAGAAATATTAAAATAAAGTAGTTAAAAGTGAGTGCGAACGTCAAGGAAGCAAAATTAATAAGGTATACTTACCGATCGTCAATATTTTTGATAAAATAGAAAACCAGCCACGAGGTGATACAAATTTCACGAGGAACGTAATCTACAAAAATTTACGTGATAAGAAGGTCATCGGTGTCAAATACCAATGGATATTGAAGGTGCGTGATACCAACCATAAAGAATAACCCATATTTCTACAGGGTAAGCCAAAACGTTTATAAAAACTCAATTTTCAGTGCATCAATCGCGAATTATAACGCCACGTGATTTAGTTTTAATTATTGGGGATTAGTAATAAGAGATTGTTTAATAATTTTATAAGCATTTATTTAAACACTAATTTAGTAAAAAGTTCACATAATAAAATTACATTTTTTTACAAAACGGATTATTTTTGGGATTCCTGCATTCCCGGATATTTAATTTTCAGCATTCACACATACTTGATTTACAATTTCCGAAAGAACCGACTACTGAGATAAGTAAGTTACATGCAACAAAAACCCAGTTAGCCGAGGTAAGAAGTAAAATTAATAATTTTTATTAAATTACGATTGACGGGGTTAATCCGTTACCCTCATCATCGTAATACGTTAACCTTAAGGCTGGGATTTTACGTTGGGCTCGCGTTGATACATAGACAATTTAAAAACGGCTGAACCGATTTTCTTCAAATTTTGAAATTATATTTATGATAAATTAAGGAAATGATAACATGATTTTCATGAATGAACTTTGTAAATTACAATTTTTTTTTTCAAATATTACATTGCAAATTTTTTTATAAAAATTGAAAAAGTAAAAATGATTACTAATGAACAGATAGCAATAAAAAATTACAAAAAAAATCCATGTTTAAAACTGAACATTTTTACGTAGATATTTTAAAAACGGATAGACACATCATTATGAAATTTTTACACAATATTTGTGATATCATAACGACAAGCTGCAGCTATTTTTTAAATAAATAAATTTTATTTTTAACATTAATATTGATTTTTAAACTATACATAATTATCAATTTATAATATTTCACTTGTTTAAATAATATATACTGTTGTGATACGCGCTATCAATGTTGAGGATAGAGTCGTACCAACAAGGAGAGAAGTACAGTTGGAGACCGGAGGTTCAAACACATTTGTTTGCATGTGTTTGTTTTTTTTGTCGTTTGAATTTAATTTTAAGTTTGTTCGTGTTACATGTTGTATGTAAACATTATATACAACATGTGTAATTTAATCAAACGTGCAGAGAACCGTCGGCCATGTACAAACAAACCGAGAATATAAGAAGCTCCGGTTTTTAAACAAAATATATAGTAACGCACGTTACATAAAAGTAAATAGAGGAGTATCATCGAGATCACGAAACGTGACGGTCGCGTATTTAGTACTGTGAGACAAAGTCGCGAAATCAAGTGAGATTCACTTAAATATACTGAGATAAATTATATTCGTGAACTAAATACGGTGGTGCTACCAGAGAAAAATAATTCCTTGGAGAAATTTAAGATTCCGTGAGATAGCGGAATACGAAAGGTGTTGGCAACAAAGGTTGTGGTCGAGATCGTGTCATACAGATACGTAAGGGTGATCCGGATACCAAATTATCCGATCTAGGAGAAGCAGTTATAGAAAGAGTGGAACGATTAGATCCGCACGAGAGTTGGATCGTGACGAGATTGGAAATTAGAAAAGAGAAGAAAGAAAATTGTGCGCACGATACAAATCGCAGGTTAGCTACCATTTATTTGTCAGTGCGTAGAGTAGTAGTTATATAAAGATTGTTTGATTGTTTGGGTTGTATGTTATATGTTGGAATTTGTTTATTTGATTAAAAACTTGTTAACGGAATCCAACTGTAGTTTTATCTTTGTTGGAGTCAAGAATTCGTTCGACATAAGCTCGTATAAAAAAAGTGTTGGTTGAATCAGATCCCGACGCATATTAACCTGAGAAGTAAGAGTCGAATTAAAGGTAGGTGACCATAAACCGATTGTGTGTGTACTCGTGCATCTTCAAGGCACCAGACGCTACAATACATATAAAAGAGTTCATATGAATATTTTGGAAAATTTATTTTGCTTAAAAGGCATTAAAAATGTAATTGTAAATAATTAACTTTTGAATCTACCTTAGGGGCCGTTCATGTATTACGTAAGACGTTTTTTCCTAC
Source organism: Podabrus alpinus (assembly GCA_932274525.1). Classification (NCBI taxonomy): domain Eukaryota; kingdom Metazoa; phylum Arthropoda; class Insecta; order Coleoptera; family Cantharidae; genus Podabrus; species Podabrus alpinus. Next base: position 35,438,225 of record OW026452.1, read on the forward strand.
TTTTAGACTCCCCCCCACCCCCTAGTAAGAAAAAATAAGAAAATGTATACCCCCTCCCCCCCCCACACTAATCTTACGTAAGATAAATTATTACCCAATGAGAAGTCAGATAATATTAAACATTAAAAGTGAAATTAACGAAGATATTATGTTTATTTTATATTAAAAAAAAAAGTTATTCACACAAATTACTTTATAGTGTAAGAAAATTGCAAAAAAAAATCCAAAATCGGTCTTCTGCGATTTTTCGACGGATTTCTCGTTAGGTAATTGTATAACAAAAAACGTCCTCTAGGAACCCTGAGCTTCTTACCGAATTCTTCGTCTGCAGTTGAAATTTTTTTATGAAGGAGTGAAAATTATGTTTTTCGGCAAAATATTTTTAAACAAATTTCTATTTCAGCTATATTGTTATCATATAACTCATTAAAAAAAATTAAAAACACTTAAGGCTGCCGTCCTGGCAGTGTTTAATATAATATGGGAAATTTGTCGAGATTGCGGACGCACTAGGTAAAAAAGTATGCACTTTTAGGCAACCATTTTATGATCATTGTAAAGCTAAAACTTGGCCCTTGGATCTGATAAATTTTTAATTCCAATTAGAAATATTGAAATTTTTGCTGTAAAGATGCTCTATTTCACAGGGCACAAAGGTGACCGTGCAATAATTTTTATAATCATTACAGTTATAATTACAAACTCGAAAAGTGTTTCACATCCAGGACAAATGCTTGACCTAATTTGAAAAAAAATTGGTAGAATTATATGCATTTTTCTAGAAGATACTGCGTCCGAAAATAATAATAATTTTTTCTTGTTTTGAACGATTTTTTTGAAATGGTGAGCAGAGTTCTGTTGCATTTCTAACGAAGTTAGTTGGATCTCGGTTAAAATAGTTTGTCTATTCTATATATCAGAATTACTTCTTACGGTTTATTGCTCATTTGTCTAATGGTATTTTCAATCGCCCACGCTTAGGACGGCAGCCTTAAAATATTTTAACAACATCCTCGAAATCATGAAAAGAAGAGTTTCCTAAAAATGGTTAGGGGGTTCTAATTTTTGGATATTTAAGGTTTGTGGTCCTAATAAAAACTCTGGGTTGGTGACTTCGGTGAGCGCCCGGAGGTGCCGCCATTTAAAAAAAAAGGCAAAAACAAAATGTTTCCTCGCAATATTTCCTTACCAAGGACGAAAATGACTTCTATAAATCTTACAGAGAATAAAATTTACTACAACTTCTATCTAAGTTATTTTTCTCTAACTAATAAGTCAAATAGTTTGTTGCTGAGCGCCAGCATTGTTAAATAGAGCACATTTTTGAAAATTTCAATGACGTTCGATTTTGACCTGACTTTTTATAATAAAAAATTTTTTTACATATTTTTTATAATAGATAGAGTATATATTAATAGACTTTATCATATTTATAGACTCTTTTAGAGAGAGTAACCAAAAATTATTAAAATATGTCTTTTTCAATTCTACTATAAAAACGTTCAGCTTTACGAATCTTTATAGGAAATTTGTCGATTTCAGGTGAATAAATTCGTGCAAGTCCCGAAAATCTGATTTTATTCATTTCGAACGTAAATAATTAATAGTATTGTGTTTCACATTAACATTAAAACCAACAGCACCTAAATTAAATTAAATAATTTTCAAATTTTGAAATTTAATTAAAAAAATAAAATCTTAGGTAAGAAATTGTCTTGACCCCCCTACCCCCGAGTAAGAAAAAATAAGATGTCAGCTACCCCCCCTCCCCCTAAACGTCTTACGTAATACATGAACGGCCCCTAAGATATTTTCTTATAGTGCACAAAGAAAATAATAGTACAATGTTTGTACAAAGTATTTATAATAGTCAACACGCGTGATCTCATTTACTTAACCAGGGAATCACCGCGCCCAGTGACTTCATCGCCACGCGTAAGTTTTTTGTGCTTACGGGGCGCGTTATGACACTATATAAGGACGTACGATTATGATTCCGGGAGTCTCATTTTAGTTCGACAACGATTACCTTTATTTACCTCAAATTTACCTTAAATTGCTATTTGGTGGATTTTATTTTAAAGACAAGTGCAATTAATACCGTCAAAGAAAACGCACTTATTTTGTGACAAGAAAATCAAGTTTGGATTATTTTCTTGGTTCTAGACCATTTGTGTTATAATTGTATATCCAATTAATGGAATTTGTGTGTATTTCACTAAAAATCAACGAATGTGTTGTCAAGTCACATGGAAACTTATTGAACTTTATTTTTAAATCATCGGGTGTTTAACCTAATTTTTGACCATTAATAATGAACATTTTAATACTAATTTTTGGGAATATTTTTAATTTAAGTTCTTTCTCTTATAATTCGAACATTTTTACCGCTAATGAGTAACTATCGTCGACCAAGTGCGTGATTAATTCATTGTGATTGTTGTAGCATAAACAATTTACATCTCGAAAGTGTATAACTCTTCTATAAAAACAATGAGTTCATACTACAAAAACAATCATAACGTTAGTGTTTATTTGAGCCAAAAAAGTGTCCAACAATAGCATTAATACAATTAGTTCCGCGAAGTTAAAACAATCTTCGTGTAATTATTCTTTCGAACCGTTATTTTTTATTCATGATAAACTTTCCACCAGTGAGATAAGCAACGTATTTATTTTGGTGAATCCCCTACCTGCATCTCTATTCAAACAAAGGAAATACTTCTACCCACGTGTGCCATGATGCAATAATTCGACGTACTCGTCAAACAGGTGTTTTCTTGCTGCGTTGGCAAATACTTCACCATAGGCGGCGCATAAATAATTTCCTTAAGGTATTATGTATCTAATTAACTTGTATGTATTTAATTTGATTATAACATTTTGGCGAATTTGTTAATGTTGTTTAACCGTAAATTATTTTATTTGATTTATTTTATTACAAATCATCATACTGTGATGTTTACTGTAATTTTGAGTGAATCTATGAATGAATGAGAATAGATTATAGGTTTGTGATAATTTATGTATGTACCATTTGAAAATTTTGTTTAAATTCAGATAATAAATGTTAAGATTCGAAGTATTTCTTATTTCTTTGAACGAAATTCGACCTACCAGGGAAGGAGTCCTTAATTATTTTTAGCCATTCTCTACTTTGAGCTAGCATAAGGGGTTACTATTGAGCTGAACATTACTTCATATAAGTACATTAGTACTTTCTAATTTTCATTTGTCGGTTCCTAAATTAAAATTGACGGCTTCTGAATCAGTTGACAAATCTGAATTACAATTCACAATTTCTGAATATCAGTTGACAAATCTGAATTACAATTCACGATTTCTGAATAACTGGTGTAGACAATCACGTAGGTACTTTTACACATATCTACTGAAAGTGTTGAATGTTTTCAATTTTACTAAAGTTTTGAAGACACCCTGTAGGCACTTAATTGTTAATTGTTAATTTTGATTGTCTAACTCTTTAAATAATTTCACGTAATAATTTTAAAGGGTTATGTAAATCAAAAACTATTTTTCGTTCATGTTTAGTTGTCTCTGCAATTTTAATGCGTATTTCGTATGTGTAATTGTAATATCTTAATCACACCGACATCGACATATTATGGCAGGCATAAATAGCAATGCAAAATAAGCAAATTTTTATTGAATAACGACAGTTTAAAATTACCTGCATGAAGAATACTTAGGGGCCGTTCATGTATTACGTAAGACGTTTTTTCCTACTTTTAGACTCCCCCCCACCCCCTAGTAAGAAAAAATAAGAAAATGTATAACCCCTCCCCCCCCACACTAATCTTACGTAAGATAAATTATTACCCAATGAGAAGTCAGATAATATTAAACATTAAAAGTGAAATTAACGAAGATATTATGTTTATTTTATATTAAAAAAAAAAGTTATTCACACAAATTACTTTATAGTGTAAGAAAATTGCAAAAAAAAATCCAAAATCGGTCTTCTGCGATTTTTCGACGGATTTCTCGTTAGGTAATTGTATAACAAAAAACGTCCTCTAGGAACCCTGAGCTTCTTACCGAATTCTTCGTCTGCAGTTGAAATTTTTTTATGAAGGAGTGAAAATTATGTTTTTCGGCAAAATATTTTTAAACAAATTTCTATTTCAGCTATATTGTTATCATATAACTCATTAAAAAAAATTAAAAACACTTAAGGCTGCCGTCCTGGCAGTGTTTAATATAATATGGGAAATTTGTCGAGATTGCGGACGCACTAGGTAAAAAAGTATGCACTTTTAGGCAACCATTTTATGATCATTGTAAAGCTAAAACTTGGCCCTTGGATCTGATAAATTTTTAATTCCAATTAGAAATATTGAAATTTTTGCTGTAAAGATGCTCTATTTCACAGGGCACAAAGGTGACCGTGCAATAATTTTTATAATCATTACAGTTATAATTACAAACTCGAAAAGTGTTTCACATCCAGGACAAATGCTTGACCTAATTTGAAAAAAAATTGGTAGAATTATATGCATTTTTCTAGAAGATACTGCGTCCGAAAATAATAATAATTTTTTCTTGTTTTGAACGATTTTTTTGAAATGGTGAGCAGAGTTCTGTTGCATTTCTAACGAAGTTAGTTGGATCTCGGTTAAAATAGTTTGTCTATTCTATATATCAGAATTACTTCTTACGGTTTATTGCTCATTTGTCTAATGGTATTTTCAATCGCCCACGCTTAGGACGGCAGCCTTAAAATATTTTAACAACATCCTCGAAATCATGAAAAGAAGAGTTTCCTAAAAATGGTTAGGGGGTTCTAATTTTTGGATATTTAAGGTTTGTGGTCCTAATAAAAACTCTGGGTTGGTGACTTCGGTGAGCGCCCGGAGGTGCCGCCATTTAAAAAAAAAGGCAAAAACAAAATGTTTCCTCGCAATATTTCCTTACCAAGGACGAAAATGACTTCTATAAATCTTACAGAGAATAAAATTTACTACAACTTCTATCTAAGTTATTTTTCTCTAACTAATAAGTCAAATAGTTTGTTGCTGAGCGCCAGCATTGTTAAATAGAGCACATTTTTGAAAATTTCAATGACGTTCGATTTTGACCTGACTTTTTATAATAAAAAATTTTTTTACATATTTTTTATAATAGATAGAGTATATATTAATAGACTTTATCATATTTATAGACTCTTTTAGAGAGAGTAACCAAAAATTATTAAAATATGTCTTTTTCAATTCTACTATAAAAACGTTCAGCTTTACGAATCTTTATAGGAAATTTGTCGATTTCAGGTGAATAAATTCGTGCAAGTCCCGAAAATCTGATTTTATTCATTTCGAACGTAAATAATTAATAGTATTGTGTTTCACATTAACATTAAAACCAACAGCACCTAAATTAAATTAAATAATTTTCAAATTTTGAAATTTAATTAAAAAAATAAAATCTTAGGTAAGAAATTGTCTTGACACCCCTACCCCCGAGTAAGAAAAAATAAGATGTCAGCTACCCCCCCCCCCCTCCCCCTAAACGTCTTACGTAATACATGAACGGCCCCTTATTGCATCTTTTATCGCAATTTTATTGAAAAATTTGTTCTTTTTAAATTACAAAAATTTCTGTTTTTACTTTTAGTGCGACGTTTAATATAGACATGATAATATATGATTAGTAATATATTTTTGAAATATTATACTATGACTAATCAGTGCTTACAATAATTTTGATTATGGCGATAAATATTTATTGATAAATATTTAAACACCTAGTAAATAATAATTTATAGTATACAAAATTTGTCATCAGTTGTGAACAGGTGTTGCGTACAATCCATTTATTATGAAAATGTGATTTTATAAATTAATTTAAATGTGGGTATCACACATTATCTTCCACATGTCATTTAGAATAAAAACGGTGGAGATAAAATTTGTTGCTACAGCTGGCTACAGCGCATCAGATAAGCAAATATTTTTATAGGTGGGATAGGTAGGTACTGCAATGATATTTACTTTGACGCATTGGCAATTCAAAGGTGTGAACAAGCTTTACAGATCTAAAGTTAATTAAAATTGAAAAGATGAGAAATCATGGAAATGCGACGTAACGATTGATTGTAAATTTATATCATAAAAATTGTTTTAGTTGTTTATAATTTGTAATTAGTTTAATAATTTGTTAAAACTAGATAAATTAGGATTAGAAATGTTACGCATAAAAAGGTTCTCTGAAGACACTTATGTGACGGTTTGATAAAGTTGATAAGAACAAATCTTTGCTACAATGTAAACAATAACAGTGCATCGAAATTACAATTAACATTTATTAAAAGTGCTCGTGTAACCAAGTAACAATTTTCCTGAAAAGGACATTAATTTAAATTAAATTTAAAGAAGTGGGTAAATTTAAAACTTGCCAATTAAAGAGAGACAAGCACCATAAAAAAAAACGGATATGCTTTGAAAAACAACAAAATGGATGTTTTTCCTGGGTAACAAAAATTTTGACAAGAAAAAAAAAACGGTAGTTTGATAAAAGGAAAAACACACGTGAATTTGTGCGAGGATAAAATAATGTAACAATTTGGGAAAAAATTGTGTTAATAACAAGAATTAGGGTTAATCGAATTCGATTAAGGCTATAAAAGGTAAAATAGAGATAAATGGACAATAATTTAGATGAATTATAAAGCTGGTTAATAATTTATGAAAAATATATGGTTGAGGAACATAATTTGGACCAATTATAAAGCTGGTTGATGGTTTATGGAAAATATATGGTTGAGGAACATAATTTGGACCAATGATAAAGCTGGTTGATGATTTATGGATAAAACATGGATGTTTCACGATTGAAGTAAATAGGAACGATGGTTGTTAGTATAAGTAAATGATTTGAGCACGCAGAGAAGGAATTTGCTATGAACTTTTGAAAAGTGGGTAAGAGACAATTTTTTATTTAGTGCAGGATAGTTTCAAACGTTAGACTATTCAGAGATCGTTATTATTTGTATAAACATTTATTTCAATCATAATTTAATTTAAGAAATTTGTTAAAATTAGTTTAATATATTAATTGAATGCATGTGGTAATTATTTAATTTTGTCTCCATGACAACCAATTGTTACATTTATAATTTAATATTAAAAGAACATTGCCATGATAAATTTTTTATTGAATTTAAAGCAAGTTTACCAAGGTGTAAAATTTATAAATCTTGTTCATTGTGGAGATGCGCAAATGCGTTAAAGGAAAGTCACAACAGTCAAATCATTTCTCTCATCAATTTTGGGCTAGCTGAGGTCAAGTACGAGTTGTTAATTGTCCACGTAAGTTATCATTGTGATATAAGCATTACAGGTAAGGGCAAAGTTCATCTTAAGCGTAAACTAATTAATAAAGGTGAGGGAACATAGCAGTACCTAGCTTTATTGCGTTTTGAAAAGAAATTTCCTTGTTTATATAGCGACGTATTTGAGCAAATAATAGACTAACTAAAATTTGTTAAACGTGTTGCATATTCGTGAATTATAAAATAATAATTGTTTACCAGACACCTGGTGTTCGTGAATCAACACCAGGGTGATGGAGCGTACCCTTAAGACATTACATACCTTAAGACGTTGATACCCTATGTAATAGATGGTAATAAACCACTTCTGTAAGCAGATAATAACCCGCGTAAAATTTACTAAATCGGTTTCACCTTTACAATGCCACTTTTCTTGACCGTGGATGTTCTGTACGAGACGGCTAGTCCATAGGTTTTCAATCATGTGTCGAAGAGCTGGGAGGTTCAGGTTGATATTTTGAACCTTCGTGGGATCGTTAAATTTCATCGAACTCTCTCCTTACCTTTTGCGTAGCATGCCGGGCGCCAGATGGGATAACAAAACATTGAAAGTAATTCCCAATACTTGCTTCACTCATCAAATTTCAAAATGGGTAACATTTAATCGAGTATACACAATAAGGCATAATAAGACAAAGATTTGGGCAAAAATTCTCTTTTAATTGGCACAAATAAATATTTTATTATGAATAGAAATGATTTGAAACATTTACAAATATTTTTAAAGCTAACAAAATTTATTTCTGACGTTTGACATCTCCTTTGACGTTTTCCATAAAATAATTATGGAAATTAAATGCGAACAAAATAATACAGGACATAGATAAATAAATTGCAACAATCATTGAATTAAATTATAAAATCAACCAACGAATTACGATTACAATGTTAAATTTATTAATTTATAAAAGAGTAAAATTTATGGACGTTGAACTTCACTAGTAATATCGTCTTTGACTTGTGGTGTTTAAATAAATTGATGGAAATGCTACGAATCCAACTGCCGAATGCAAAGCTGATTACTTGCACCGGATACTTAAGTATGTTGTAAATTTGTAATTTTAAATAAATGAATGATGAACAAACTTTTAGGTTTAACCTCATATTACAAGTAATGGAAGTTTTCCGATCACTCACTTGCTGATGAATGTTGTTTTACTCCTTTCGTAAGATCGATCGAACGTTTGGAAGAAACTGTAAATGAATTGTCCTGCTGGTATTGTGGATCTAAAAAAATAATCGGAAAAAGGCACAACTTATTTGAGGTAAAAACTATGCGATTAGCTTCGCAGATTTTTTGAAAGCAAATGAATTATGGAGGATAATTCGTATTACAAATTTGTATTAACATAAATAAAATATCTTTGATATCACCACTTTTTTTTTGTTGTCTTCTATAAATACTTTGTTCGAATAGTTTTCGTTGACGGTTACACACATCCCTTTTATTGATATGACTGATACTGGTGGAACAACTGTCTATAGCACGTGCGACCTCGAATCTGGTCTTCAAATAAATAATTTCCTAAGGTAAATTTTATCTTCGTAATCATCCAACTCCGAACTTGGTCGACTATTTGTGTTATCGAAATCAACAACTTCTGCCGTCGTCAAAATGATCGACACAGTTTAAAAACTATTTGAACGATTCGTTTACCCTAAAAATGGTGGAAACACAAGTTCACGGCTATCGACTTTGGTTCCGTTTATCACTCGATAAATTATCTTCGAATATTTCGCCCCCGATTAGGACGATCAACTAACCTTTTAGAAGGTTTAAAACTATAACTGATAATTAAATGATTCAAATAACTAATAATGATTCACATGGAAAGAACATGTGAATAGAATGGATGAGGACAGAATACCAAAGAAGATTCTGGAATACGAACCACGGGGAAGAAGAAATGTTGGCCGCCCGCGACGAAGATGGAAAGAAGTATGAAGACGGAACAGGCTGCACAAAGCCTAATCCATGAAGTGCAGAAGAAGAAGAAGAAGAAGAAATAACTTAATTTTGCCGGACCGAAAAATATTGGTGTATGTACTTGTTTGAGTGTTTGTAAACAACCTCGTTACTCTAGTGATATTTTGACTCCTTGATTTTTCTATTCGTAACTTACATCAAGGCAGTGATTATTGACATGCCGTAGTGGTGGTCTACATGTCAGGCGTTAAATCTGTACATCTGAAATTTAAATTTGAATATTCGTTCGGTTCATCCGGACAAAACCAAATTAAATAAAAGGAAAATTTTCATGTTCAAATGAACCTAACAGAAACCTGTTACACCTAATAAGAAGTTATCTCGAAAAATTTAATTGGTGCAGATTATCGGATTTTTCTTCCGTGGCTGCACCTATTGTGCACCTTATCAAGGGTAAAGCCAAAGGTCAGAAAATTTCTTGGACCGAAGACGCCCACCGAGCCTTTTGTAATCTCAAAAGTCTTCTGACAACTTCACCCATCTTATCCCCATCGATGATCTATGGTATTTAAAATACGCCGCAATAAAACCAATCAATCGTTCACTATAAGCAGGAGCGAGAATAGTACGGCCATTGAAATCACAATATTATTTATCCACCACATGTACGCAATTTATCAGTGCAGAAGTGTTTCACGAAGCAAGCTGGTGATATCTGAGATTTATTATTAATTAATAACTCTCTATAAATAAATTAAAGATGATTTAAAGATTTTTAAATCGATTGGTTCTGAGGAGGACTGTAGATTACTTCAGTGTGATCTTGACGGTCTCCACAACTGGCGTGTTGTTAAAGATTTGGCTTTGAATTTCGAGAAGTGCTCAGTAATTTCTTACGCTAAACACGCGGTGGTGCCGGTCAGCTATTACATGGGTGGTGTCAAGTTGGCGCGAGTTGACGTGATTGATGACTTGGGTGTGCGACTTGATAAATGTCTAACCTTCAAGCATCACATCGAAAAAATATCCAACGGTGCACTTCGTGCTATTGGCTTTATCCGTCGACAAGGTGTTCTTTTTTCGGCTAACACTGTAAAGTTTTTATATTTTTCGCTTGTTAGATCTAAGCTTGAGTACGCTTCGCCTGTGTGGTCGCTTTTCTACCGGGTCCATGTTGCTAGACTGGAATCGGTGGAACGCAAGTTTTTACGATTCTTTAGTTTTAAGCTTGGACATAAGTATGAGGACTTTTCTTATGCTTCCAGTCTTCTTCAAGCCAACTGCAGATCGTTGGAGCATAGAAGAATGGTTGCCGATCTGTGTTTTGTCCATCGCTTGGTGAATGGCGGGATTGATTGCGAATTTTTGTTGTCACTGATTCAGTTTTATGTTCCAGTCCATCCCATTAGGAACCCGAAGTTACTATGGGTGAAGTTTCATGGTTCGAACTATGAATTAAAAAGCCCAATATCGAGAATGTGTCGGATGGTCAACGTTTCAAACGAGAGTGACCATCAGTTTGACCTATTTCACCCGTCTTACATCGGGTTCAAGAGGACCGTTATGTGGGAATTGAGTTAGTGTGGAATTTTGATTTGTTGTGTGTGCTTTTGTGTTGTATTATTTCAATTGGTATATCCGTAAATAAATAAATAAAAAATAAAATAAATTACTATGCATGTCAATCTTTTGAGAAATATTTATTTTGGTTTTCAACCTCGTATAAGTGTGTTTCTTTCAATTATATTTTTAGTACATCATTTTCCGAGGAATGCAGTTTAATTCCGAACATATTTTGGCTTGTGCTAGTCCGATCGATCGAACAGTTAGAAGTCTACTTCACAGCTACACAAATTTTGTAAGTAATTGAAAATTCCTTACTATACGTATGAGATTTGAAATAACCATTTTGTGTCAAACAACTAACCACTTGGTAATAAAATTTAATAAGGATCTTAGATACCAGAATAAAGTCAACGTGGAGTCAATACTACCACCAGCAGATTGTTTTCAACCTGTTCAAATATTTTATATGTTATTATATTTAAGTCTTTTCAAATTGTTCATAATAAACGAGAATTTTGTCACGTCATTGTGTTTTCCTATCTTCGTGTGTACTCAAGATTTTGTTTTGTTTATGATTTTAATTTTGATACGAAATAAAAAGATTAAGTTAACTCTGAAATTTTCATTTCATATCTGGCGCCCAAGGATACAGTTATCAACAGTAAGGCAGTCTCAATTTGTTTAAGCCAACCTACGATAGTTGAAAAACAACCCAGCCCTTCGACAGTGGTTAATACCTATGAGCTAGGCCGCCGTGTAAATCCCATCTACAGGCAATCAAAGAGGCACTTGAGCGAAAATAGAACGGTTTTCGCTATAATCCTTAGGTCCCCGAGATGAGTTGTCTTATTTTTTATATCTCTTGGACAGCGCGTTTCGTCCTGTCATTAAACTCATCGCCACAATTCACTAATCCGACTTTAGGTGTTTTGGAATAATTATGTCGATTATCCAAAACGAAGCGGGATAGTGCGCCGAATCGAGATCCATGATTAGTAACTATACCAAACTATTGCCCCTATGTGTTTTTATTTTCTTTATGTGAACGTAGTATAATTTAATGATGTAGTAGTTGGGACATTAAAGACCTGTTGATCTTTAAGTCCGTAATATCTTTTAAATAATATCTTTCGTCCTACAATAGCTGTAGGCAGCTATTGGTTTGGTAGGGGGGGTGTGTAACGGGCAATTGTTACATTCGTTCCGCGATTTTTTATTTAAGTTTTCCTTAGGATTTTTAATTGATTTTACCTTTTCGTTCGAATTTTTATTGAATTTAATTTTTTATTCTTTTACGAATTTGAACAATTTGAAAAATCCGCATTTTAACGCCTGCTAGGTATGTGACCAAAGTGGCATACGAAATATTTTCAATTAAGGTCGGTATGGTAGTTCCCTGAAGCGAGGAGGTCGAAGAATATTCTTTGGTCGAAGACACGGTTTCAATAAACTAACAGGCACAAATTTCTGCTACGTAATAAAATCAGTTTTTTTTAATGGTTTTAAGTATTTTCAAAGACCAAAGTTTTAAGAGTTCGTGCTATTCGAGTAAGCATAGAAACGTGAAGTGTCGTTTTTTAAATACATGATCTATTTAGAGATCAAAAATCGATTTAATTGCCAATGTCGAACAGACGCCACGGCCCCGCCATATTGGAAAATTTTTAATGTTCGTGAAATTTTTACAATTCAAGTAACCCATATGGAAATTCCTCGTCACGTAGACCAGTTAGTCGTTATAATCCAAGCTTCTGAAACCATCCAGCGACGAAGACTAACACCTTTAAAATCAAGTTTTATAACCACATGTGCAAGCTCACTAGAGGGGAAAATTTATAACAGCTATCATCATTTTAAAACCGGTAGTATCTACGAGAATTTTAATTACAAAAGCTATTTAAAACATTCAGAGCTATATTTTCATGGTTCGAACAAATAAGTTAGGGGAGCGTGCCCAACAGTGAGACAGGTCCAACAGTGAGACATAGCGTTTTTCTCACTCCATGCGCATTCGAAATTTCCCCACCTTTCAACAGGGAAGGCGAAGTGTCACACCACTAGTTTAAACTGCTGTTTGGCTAGATTATCAGTCGAGCTGTATGTATGTTGTTAGTTGGTGTGTTCATGACAAGCAAAAGTAAATTTTAATATATACGTTATTTTGTATTTCTACGAAAATTAAGAAGGTTTTTGTGAAAAGTGTATGTCCAGGTATGTTCTATTTATGTAGTTTTTATATATGCTTTTATAATTTGTTAAACTTTTGTCTTTCACAAGTTATAAACCGAAATGACGCTTGCGACAATGTGTCCAGCAGTGAGACTATATCTTCTGCCCAACACTGAGACACTGTCTCACTGGTGGGTTTATGTGTCTCAGTGTTGGGCTTAACAACCCTAACACTATTTATGAGCTATTCTATATTTTTAGAAATCGAAATGAGTCTCAACAAGAAAAGAAAAATAGGAGATTTTACAGATTCAACAATGAGAGAAGCTGTGAAGCTTGTTTTAGAAGGAGAAAGCCTGCGAAAAGTGGCTGCTTTAAAAAAGGTATCTTTTCAGACCTTAGCTAGGTATGTAAAAAAGGCTAAGGAGCCCCCTCGAATGTACCTGAACCTTGACGTGGTGAGGGGGCTTGCGTATTTTGAGGAAGCGGCGGGCGTGTACCTGGTAGGATACGAACCAGGGACTTAAAACCCCCTCGTGTTCGGTCTGTTATGGCACTCGGGTCTGGCCGGGGCTTAAAAACCTTTGTGCCTGGCGTGGCTGTCAATGAACCGGGATGATGGTCGTCGTGGAGAAATCAGACAAATACAGGTACCTGCGTGTTTGTGCCGTGCGCGGTGACCCGTAAGGCAGGATGAGGGGATCCTGGTGGCTGAGTCAGCCTGAGGGTGGCTGTTATTCCCACAGGTCTGGCAACACTCCACTTTGGCCCGGATTTCTGCTCAAACGGGAGGTCTAGACTAGTCCACCTAGATCAATCGGCTATGCTTTTCCGTCAGAGGATTAGCAGGACGAGCTCTTGGGGTAGGATGGAGTGTGCAAACACCTCACCTCCCTGGGAGCTATATCTCTCGGGTAGCCCTGGCGTTGTTTACAGCGTCCCAGAACTGTGAGGCTCCGGTGAGGGTGGGGACCTCGAGAGATGAAAAATGTTATCTACTCACATGGATGAACAAACAAACAAAAAACCAGTCGAGTCATCGACAACAGCTCAGACGGTTGCGTCCGCTCAGGATACCCCGTCTAAAAATATAAATGAAGAGGCCAGCACTGCAGATCGACGTCCGCCAAGGCGTAAGGTCTGTGGTGCGGAAGCCAAACGCCGTAGGAGGGCCCGATTGGCGGAGGTATCGAAAGATATCACTGCAAAACGCCCTACCGCTGTCGGCACAGCTCACGAACAGGCCAGGCTTTCAAAGCCACCGGTTCATGGAGCTAAGAAGTCACCCACAGGTGTGACAAAGAAACGGGTGCGCTCGCAGGACTCGCTCCCCTCGCCCCTGAGCAATCAGGGAAAGAGGCGGAAACCTGCAATAATGCCACCCAAAAAAACCTCCACCAGAGCGGAGTCTGTCACCTACAAGGAGGCTGCTGAGAAGCACCTTCGAGTAGCAGTGATAGACCGCTCAAATCCCCTTGGAAAGCTCACCGAGACCCAGGTTGAGATGGTGGAAGGTAAACTTACCACCGCCTTGGATGTCTTCATTGACACAAGGCCTGGTGAATCAGTGCAAGCACCCACTTTCAAAGGGTTCCATTACTCAGGACAGATCCTTCGGATCACCTGCTGTGATCAAGGTTCCCTTGAATGGCTGCAAGCAACCATTGCAACCCTCACAGAAATGTGGGAGGGGGCAAAATTAGATGTTGTCCAGGTGGATAATCTGCCCAGGCTGACCAAGGCAACCCTTTGGATCCCCGGGGAACCGGAATCCACTGAGGCTGTCATGAGACGCCTGGCTGCTCAGAACACCTGGGCAAAAATAAAAGAATGGTGTGTCTTCTTCGACTCGGTCAAGGAAGAGCCGAAAGGCAAACTCCTTGTTCTCGGTGTCGGACAGGAAGACGATGCCGCCATCAAAGCGAAAGGAGAGAGGTTGAACTACAAGTTCACCTCTATGAAAATCAGGCTGCAGAGATTTGAGGATGACTCTGCACCCAATACGATGCCGACAGACACCACATCCACTCCGATGGAGATGGGCGAAGGTTCGGGTGGTGTGTCTGCGGGCATAATGGAGTAGGATGCTCTTCAAGGCAGGCCAAATGGCTTCCCTACAAGAGTGGAACCTCCTACAAATCAACCTCCAGCACTGTCGAGGGGCTGTTGCAACCCTATGCCGCCACCTCGACTGCTGCAAGGATACAATCGCTCTTATTCAAGAGCCATGGTTAGTAAAATCTAATGTAAAAGGTTTTACAAAACTAAACGGCACTGTTTTTACAGGAGGTCACACAAACAAAATTAGGACATGTATTTACATACCTAACAACATTCAGGCCAACCTTCTGCCACAGTACAGCGACGGCGACCTCACAGCGGTGAGGCTCAGCTGCGACTTTGGCAATGGTCAACAGGATGTCATTATGGCATCAATCTACCTTCCAATAGACTCACCCGAGTCACCACCCCCACGGGGGATGATGGGGCTGGTGGAATATTGTGAGCAACAGAAGAAACACCTCATAATTGGTTGCGACTCTAACTCCCATCATCACGCATGGGGAAGCAGGGAATGCAACGGTCGAGGTAAGTCTCTATTAGATTACTTTATTAGTACAAACCTAGAAATTCTTAATCGAGGGAATGACCCCACTTTTTACGTGTCACCCCAACGCAATTCGGTGATTGATATCACCTTAGCGTCGTTAAGCATTTCAAATTATATATATGATTGGCATGTGTCTAACGAACTGACATTGTCGGATCATAAATGGGTTTGCTTCAAGTTGAAAGCTAAAAAAGTGGAACCCAAGCAATTTCGAAACCCTAGGAGAGCTGACAGGCTGGTCTTCCTAGACCACCTCTCCTCGTCCCTGGAGGTCGATATGCAGGCAGAAACTTTCACAAAAGAATATTTAATAACTACAGAGGAGATTGAACTGTATGCCGATACGCTGCAAAACTCCCTCACAAAAGCGTATGAGATGTCCTGTCCCCTACGGACTGCTGGATTACGGGGTCGAGCAACACCTTGGTGGTGCAAAGAACTCGAGCAGCTGAGGAGGGTGACCAGGAGGCTCTACAATAAGGCGCAGAACTTAAAAAATGACACTGACTGGACAGCGTTTAAGACGCACCAGTCGGAGTATAAGAGAACAATACGTCAAAAATAACGCGAATCGTGGAGGATCTTCTGCGGTGGCATTGAATCAACTGCCGCCGCAGCAAGAATAAAGAAGATCATTTCAAAAGATCCACACCAGCAGCCAGGCAGTCTGCGTCGAGAGGACGGCTCGTACACAGAGAGCCTCTCGGAGACGGCTGAAATCCTGCTAAAAACACACTTTCCCGATAGTAGACCTGCTTCGGATTTCGGCTGGGACAAGGCGACGGGCCGGTCACCGACGGCGATAGATTGGGAAACTGCAAAGAAGGTCGTGAATGAGACCAAAACGAGCTGGGCAATTAAATCATTCTGCCCCTTTAAATCGCCCGGGCCTGACGGGGTATTTCCGGCCCTACTACAGTGGGGACTGGACATGGTGCTCCGTCACCTGGTGCGGGTGTTTAGAGCATGCATTGCGCATGCCTATATACCAAAAGGATGGCGGACGGCAAAAGTTGTCTTTATACCCAAGCCAGGTAGAAGTGATAACTCCCTGGCCAAATCTTTTAGACCTATCAGTCTCACTTCGTTCTTTTTGAAAACGTTGGAGAGACTGTGTGATAGAGAGATCCGCGAAGTGGCTCTGTTTCACAGACCACTACATGCGAATCAACATGCATACATCCAGGGGAGATCGACCGAATCGGCGCTACACAAGGTAGTGGAGCGCATAGAGAGGTCACTGGACTACAGAGAGTCCACCCTGGGAGTGTTCATTGATATCGAGGGGGCTTTTGACAAAGCCACCTTCGGAAGTATAAACGCTGCTCTGCAGATCCACGGCGTTTCCGCGACCATCGCGAGATGGATCAGTTTTATACTGAAGTGGAGAATCGTGGAGATCAGAGTTGGGGACGTTGACATTAAAGGAGTTGTAACCAAGTTAGTAAAGTAAAGTAAAGATACTTGGCCAAGTCAAGTATCTGGGAATAATACTGGACAAGAAGCTGAATTGGGGAAAACATTTGCAAATGAAACTAGAGAAAGCGAGAATGGCCTTCTGGCAGTGTCGGGGAGCAATGGGACGGTCTTGGGGTTTATCCCCCAGGATCACCCTCTGGCTCTATACGGCAGTCATTAGACCCATGCTCTGCTACGGATCCCTTGTATGGTGGCCCAGAACCAAACAAGTAACAACAGCGTCCTCCCTACACCAGACCCAGAGATCAATCTGTCTGGCTGTAACTGGAGTGATGCGAACGGCCCCAACTGTAGCGCTTGAAACCCTTCTCTGCCTCCCTCCACTTGATCTTCATGTGCAGGAAACGGCGGTCAAGGCAGCTCTCAGGTTGCGCAGTTGGAAAGCCTGGACTCATAGGCGAGGAACTGCGGGCCATATGCAGATCTTGGAGGAATATTCCAAAGGAGTACCTCTTCTGCTACTTGAATCCGACAGAATCCACCCTAAATATATATTTGACAGGAAATACAATGTACTGTTAAACGCAAACGAAACATTCGATTACGATATACATCTCTTTTCGGATGGCTCCAAAAATAATGTTGGATCGGGTGCAGGAATTTTCTCTGCTGAACTTGATCTAAACATAAGTATACGCTGGGTAAATATACATCTGTGTTCCAGGCGGAGCTTGTGGGTATACTACACTGCGCAAAAATAGTTCAGGATAGGAGTATTCTGAACAAAAACATACAAATACTATCAGACAGTAGAGCGGCTCTGGTGGCACTTCGGGGCCATAAAGTCACTTCTGGTCTGGTGCTTGATTGCATCCGGGCACTGAATGATATATCAACTCAAAATGTCCTTTCTCTCTGCTGGGTTAAGAGACATAAAGGTAACGAGGGTAACGAAAAGGCTGATGAGCTGGCAAGAAATGGCTCCAATGGTCTTCCCTGCGGTCCGGAGCCGATGATCACGCCCGCCGTCAAAACCATAGATACTCTCCTAAAACACTATACCCTAGAACTGCACACCAGCAGATGGCTACAAGTAACTACATGTAACCAAGCTAGAGTAGCAATACGCGTGCCTTCATGGAAACATGCAAGATACTATACGAAGCTGTCCAGAGTCAATCTGCGGACAATTGCAGGGATACTGACTGGACATTGCAGATTAAATAAACACCTCCACAATATGGGGTTTGCAGATGACCCTTTATGTCGTGGATGCAACGAAGAGGAGGAAACAGCTGAGCATGTGCTCTGTTACTGACCAGCTCTGACTTCTATGAGAGGATCCATGTTGGGAGACTTCTGGCCCGACATGGCCAGAATCAGTGGCACCCCACCCGCCAGGATCCTGGAGTTCATCCTCCAGTTGGGATGGCTTGAGGAATGACGGGGCGGGGGGCCGCTGAAATTGGAGGTAGCACAATGGGCCCAATTTAGTGGCCTAAGTGCGTGTGAGTTTTCTTGCCCTCCACCTACAATCCAGAATCCAGAATCCAGAAGGCTAACTGAGAATATCGAGGAGGTGCGGATGTATCCTAACTATTCTGTGAATAAAATCTTCACGGAAGCGGAAGAAAAATCTTTAGAAAAATATATTATCACCTGCTCACAAATGTTTTATGGACTGCCTCTTAACGATTGTCGCAAACTCGCGTATGAAGTGGCTGTGCAAAATAACAAAAAAATCCTAAAAAATGGCATGAAGTCAAAATGACTGGATTAAAATGGATGAGAGGATTCCGCGAGAGGCACCCTCTCCTTTCTTTGAGGACGCCAGAAGGCTGCAGTCTATCTAGAGCGACGTCTTTTAACAGGCATAATGTTTCGATGTTTTTGGAAAATTTAAAAAATATTTACACACGAACTGATCATTTCGCCATAGGAAGTCGAATTTACAATTTGGACGAAACTAGTACCGCGACAGTTCAAAAACCCCAAAAAGTACTTGCAGCGAAGGGAATTAAGCAGGTGAATAAAGTGGCGAGAGAGGCACTCTTGTTACAACTTGTTGCATTATTAATGCGACAGGGCAATACCTGCCTCCAGCGATGGTTTTTCCAAGGACACATTTTAAAGAGCATATGCTTCGAGGATCCCCTGCTGGCACATTGGGTCTAGCTGCACCTAGCGGATGGATGAATGCAGAATTATTCGTAGAAGTTATGAAACATTTTATTAAATTTTCTACATAGTTCAAAGGATGATCCAACACTCCTAATATATGACAATCATGAAAGTCACCTTAGTATTACGGTTCTAAACTTGGCAAAGGAAAATGGGGTGACAGTTCTTACTGTTCCACCGCATTCAACAAATAAGCTACAGCCTTTGGATGTGGGAGTCTATAAACCATTTTCTACCGAATACAACGCTGCTATAGATATGTGGATGATGCAGCATCCAGGTAAACCATTATCTATGACGTTGCTGCGTGCGTTGGTTTTGCTCATGAAAACGCAATAACACCAAAAAATATTATATCTGCATTTAAAAAATGTGGAATATGTGATCGTTTGTCTGTAGCGGGGATGTAACATCTCCGCTGGCGACGTACGATTTTGCAAGACGATATCGTCCGGAAGACGATCGAAAGTACCATCCATTTTCACCTGCTCTACCCTTGCTACCTCCTCTATCCTTAGCTCGATTGGAGTAAATCCAGCCAAGCTTAACGCAGATATTGCCGAGACCGTATGGAATGCGCGAGTAGCCCTGATGGCGAATGCCCGCTGAAAAGATCGCAACCAACCCAGCACATACTTGTATCGTAGCACTCCACTCCAAATAAAAGAACCGTAGGTAATGGTCGGTTCGATGACCGCGTGGTATATTGTCTCCACATTTCGTGGATTAATACCCCACGTGGGCCGTACGAACCGACATAAGGATTTAAAGATTTTGTTTGCTTTGACTATGACGTGTCGAACGTGTTCATTGAATTTCAAGTGTTGGTCTAAAATGATACCTAGAATTTTGATGTAAGGCTCATAAGTCAAAACGGTGTTCCCGAAAGAAATTTTACAAAATTTGGTTTTCGGAGTGAAAGCTATTGCTTGAGTTTTTGGGGCGCTAAATGTTAATTTAACACCTGCGCCCCACTCACCGATCGCAAGCAGAGCTGCGTTGGCACGACTTTCCATCTGCATTACACTGGGCGAACTCACGATTAGAAGAACGTCATCTGCGAATGCTTGCAGATGGCATCCCTCCGGTAAATCCACGTCGAGAAGTTCGTCCAGTATAATGTTCCAAAAAGTAGGTCCGCAAACAGAGCCTTGGATGCATCCTTTGGTCATGGTTTTGCGCGACTTCCCGTCAGCGTAGGCCAGCTCAACAGACCGATCGGCGATATAACTTTTAATTAGATTATATATATTCCGCGGGCATGCAATGTTTCGCAGTCTGTTGAATAATGCTGGCCACCAAGCGTTGTCGAACGCCGCTTTGATATCCAAGGATACACCAAGTACTAGGCATTTACGACTTTTCTCACGCCGGATAATCGATATAGCATCGTGCGTTGATCGTGGATGTCTGTTCCCTGAAACCATACTGTTTAGGACTCCATGCCTGACGCTGAACACCAAAATACGTTAGACGCTTAGTGAACAGCTTTTCCAGCAGCTTTCCGAAGACGGGCAAGAGTCCTATGGGCCTAAAGACAAGTTAAGGGGGGGTGTTGAACTGTTTTAATGTGTTGATGATTAATTTGCAATAGGATATGTATAATTTGGTAATAAATGTATTGGTGATTATTTCCGAAATGTTAAAAGGTGTAATATTATGAAACTGACAATGTAAGGCGTAGTTGTGACGATGTTGGGTGTACTTTGGGCAGCAAGACAACAAATGTTGCAGAGTCTGCCTACTTTTTGAATCGCAGGGGCACACGTTACTAGGACTGATCTTAAATCTGTGCAGATACTCGCGCGCAAACGAGTGACCCGTCAATATCTGCGTCATTTCAAAGGAGGTATCAACGGCACTTCGGAACAAGCGAACATCATTTAGCGTAGGTAAATTCTGCCGGGTGGTCGAACCTTGGACGGCATTTCTGTACTCGGTATCCCAAGTACATGCCGCCTCAAGACGGCAAGAATTGGCGAAGATAAATTGACAACAGCACATGCAATAACAAACAGTTCATCTGCTATTGGAAGTAGTGACAATGGAAAGGCTGTGTTAAAGATTTTGAATACTTTAATTCTTTGATTAGAGCGTTCAATGTGCACCCTCGCTTTTGCTTTTTTTACATTCAAAAGTGCTTTTTCTGCAGAAAATTGTTTTTTCTTTGTTATTAAGAATGGAGGCTGGATAACTTTAATTCCATGATTACGAGTAACCTCTTCGATCCTAAATCCTTTGTCCAACATAATATGGTCGACACACATGTTTAATTTTGTTATAAGACCACTCTGCTCAAATATAGCCTTGTCAGATGCTCTACCCCCATAGCACTTACTAATAAAAGTTATAAGCCCAGCAGGACTTACACCTGTCATAAATTTGATTGTATTGATTCCTTTATAATGAGAATATGTTTTAATTCTGCAGCACAAACATTTTGGCTTCATTATTGGAATTTCGATGCAATCAATCACTACCCGTACTTTCTGAAAGTCTAAAAAGCAGTATGGCATATTGTGAAATATTTCTTCAGAGCTTGGCCAAGTTATTGCATTTTTTAATACACTATGTAGTAACATCACAGTGTTCTCTGGATTCTGGATTCAGGATTGTAGGTGGAGGGCAAGAAAACTCACACGCACTTAGGCCACTAAATTGGGCCCATTGTGCTACCTCCAATTTCAGCGGCCCCGCGCCCCGTCATTCCTCAAGCCATCCCAACTGGAGGATGAACTCCAGGATCCTGGCGGGTGGGGTGCCACTGATTCTGGCCATGTCGGGCCAGAAGTCTCCCAACATGGATCCTCTCATAGAAGTCAGAGCTGGGCAGTAACAGAGCACATGCTCAGCTGTTTCCTCCTCTTCGTTGCATCCACGACATAAAGGGTCATCTGCAAACCCCATGTTGTGGAGGTGTTTATTTAATCTGCAATGTCCAGTCAGTAACCCTGCAATTGTCCGCAGATTGACTCTGGACAGCTTCATATAGTATCTTGCATGTTTCCATGAAGGCACGCGTATTGCTGCTCTAGCTTGGTTACATGTAGTTCCTTGTAGCCATCTGCTGGTGTGCAGTTCTAGGGTATAGTGTTTTAGGAGAGTATCTATGGTTTTGACGGCGGGCGTGATCATCGGCTCCGGGCCGCAGGGAAGACCATTGGAGCCATTTCTTGCCAGCTCATCAGCCTTTTCGTTACCCTCGTTACCTTTATGTCCCTTAACCCAGCAGAGAGAAAGGACATTTTGAGTTGATATATCATTCAGTGCCCGGATGCAATCAAGCACCAGACCAGAAGTGACTTTATGGCCCCGAAGTGCCACCAGAGCCGCTCTACTGTCTGATAGTATTTGTATGTTTTTGTTCAGAATACTCCTATCCTGAACTATTTTTGCGCAGTGTAGTATACCCACAAGCTCCGCCTGGAACACAGATGTATATTTACCCAGCGGTATACTTATGTTTAGATCAAGTTCAGCAGAGAAAATTCCTGCACCCGATCCAACATTATTTTTGAAGCCATCCGAAAAGAGATGTATATCGTAATCGAATGTTTCGTTTGCGTTTAACAGTACATTGTATTTCCTGTCAAATATATATTTAGGGTGGATTCTGTCGGATTCAAGTAGCAGAAGAGGTACTCCTTTGGAATATTCCTCCAAGATCTGCATATGGCCCGCAGTTCCTCGCCTATGAGTCCAGGCTTTCCAACTGCGCAACCTGAGAGCTGCCTTGACCGCCGTTTCCTGCACATGAAGATCAAGTGGAGGGAGGCAGAGAAGGGTCTCAAGAGCTACAGTTGGGGCCGTTCGCATCACTCCAGTTACAGCCAGACAGATTGATCTCTGGGTGTGGTGTAGGGAGGACGCTGTTATTACTTGTTTGGTTCTGGGCCACCATACAAGGGATCCGTAGCAGAGCATGGGTCTAATGACTGCCGTATAGAGCCAGAGGGTGATCTTGGGGGATAAACCCCAAGACCGTCCCATTGCTCCCCGACACTGCCAGAAGGCCATTCTCGCTTTCTCTAGTTTCATTTGTAAATGTTTTCCCCAATTCAGCTTCTTGTCCAGTATTATTCCCAGATACTTGACTTGATCAGCTATTTTTAAGGGAGTCCTTGTTAAGCTAGGCATGACCATGGTCGGTAGCTTTTTCTTTTGGGTGAAAAGAACAAGCTCTGTCTTTGCCGGATTAACCGAGAGAGAGTGCTCTTTACACCACTTCTCTAAAATCTTGAGAGCATCCTGCATTAGGGTGCATAAGACATTCTCAAATTTTCCAGTGAGCAGTATGACGATGTCATCTGCGTATCCTATGGTGTGGTATCCCACGTCATTTAAGAGTTTCAGAAGGCTGTCTACCACCATGTCCCACAGCAGCGGGGAGAGTACTCCCCCCTGAGGGCAGCCCCTTGTTACAACTCCTTTAATGTCAACGTCCCCAACTCTGATCTCCACGATTCTCCATTTCAGTATAAAACTGATCCATCTCGCGATGGTCGCGGAAACGCCGTGGATCTGCAGAGCAGCGTTTATACTTCCGAAGGTGGCTTTGTCAAAAGCCCCCTCGATATCAATGAACACTCCCAGGGTGGACTCTCTGCAGTCCAGTGACCTCTCTATGCGCTCCACTACCTTGTGTAGCGCCGATTCGGTCGATCTCCCCTGGATGTATGCATGTTGATTCGCATGTAGTGGTCTGTGAAAAAGAGCCACTTCGCGGATCTCTCTATCACACAGTCTCTCCAACGTTTTCAAAAAGAACGAAGTGAGACTGATAGGTCTAAAAGATTTGGCCAGGGAGTAATCACTTCTACCTGGCTTGGGTATAAAGACAACTTTTGCCGTCCGCCATCCTTTTGGTATATAGGCATGCGCAATGCATGCTCTAAACACCCGCACCAGGTGACGGAGCACCACGTCCAGTCCCCACTGTAGTAGGGCCGGAAATACCCCGTCAGGCCCGGGCGATTTAAAGGGGCAGAATGATTTAATTGCCCAGCTCGTTTTGGTCTCATTCACGACCTTCTTTGCAGTTTCCCAATCTATCGCCGTCGGTGACCGGCCCGTCGCCTTGTCCCAGCCGAAATCCGAAGCAGGTCTACTATCGGGAAAGTGTGTTTTTAGCAGGATTTCAGCAGTCTCCGAGAGGCTCTCTGTGTACGAGCCGTCCTCTCGACGCAGACTGCCTGGCTGCTGGTGTGGATCTTTTGAAATGATCTTCTTTATTCTTGCTGCGGCGGCAGTTGATTCAATGCCACCGCAGAAGATCCTCCACGATTCGCGTTGTTTTTGACGTATTGTTCTCTTATACTCCGACTGGTGCGTCTTAAACGCTGTCCAGTCAGTGTCATTTTTTAAGTTCTGCGCCTTATTGTAGAGCCTCCTGGTCACCCTCCTCAGCTGCTCGAGTTCTTTGCACCACCAAGGTGTTGCTCGACCCCGTAATCCAGCAGTCCGTAGGGGACAGGACATCTCATACGCTTTTGTGAGGGAGTTTTGCAGCGTATCGGCATACAGTTCAATCTCCTCTGTAGTTATTAAATATTCTTTTGTGAAAGTTTCTGCCTGCATATCGACCTCCAGGGACGAGGAGAGGTGGTCTAGGAAGACCAGCCTGTCAGCTCTCCTAGGGTTTCGAAATTGCTTGGGTTCCACTTTTTTAGCTTTCAACTTGAAGCAAACCCATTTATGATCCGACAATGTCAGTTCGTTAGACACATGCCAATCATATATATAATTTGAAATGCTTAACGACGCTAAGGTGATATCAATCACCGAATTGCGTTGGGGTGACACGTAAAAAGTGGGGTCATTCCCTCGATTAAGAATTTCTAGGTTTGTACTAATAAAGTAATCTAATAGAGACTTACCTCGACCGTTGCATTCCCTGCTTCCCCATGCGTGATGATGGGAGTTAGAGTCGCAACCAATTATGAGGTGTTTCTTCTGTTGCTCACAATATTCCACCAGCCCCATCATCCCCCGTGGGGGTGGTGACTCGGGTGAGTCTATTGGAAGGTAGATTGATGCCATAATGACATCCTGTTGACCATTGCCAAAGTCGCAGCTGAGCCTCACCGCTGTGAGGTCGCCGTCGCTGTACTGTGGCAGAAGGTTGGCCTGAATGTTGTTAGGTATGTAAATACATGTCCTAATTTTGTTTGTGTGACCTCCTGTAAAAACAGTGCCGTTTAGTTTTGTAAAACCTTTTACATTAGATTTTACTAACCATGGCTCTTGAATAAGAGCGATTGTATCCTTGCAGCAGTCGAGGTGGCGGCATAGGGTTGCAACAGCCCCTCGACAGTGCTGGAGGTTGATTTGTAGGAGGTTCCACTCTTGTAGGGAAGCCATTTGGCCTGCCTTGAAGAGCATCCTACTCCATTATGCCCGCAGACACACCACCCGAACCTTCGCCCATCTCCATCGGAGTGGATGTGGTGTCTGTCGGCATCGTATTGGGTGCAGAGTCATCCTCAAATCTCTGCAGCCTGATTTTCAGAGAGGTGAACTTGTAGTTCAACCTCTCTCCTTTCGCTTTGATGGCGGCATCGTCTTCCTGTCCGACACCGAGAACAAGGAGTTTGCCTTTCGGCTCTTCCTTGACCGAGTCGAAGAAGACACACCATTCTTTTATTTTTGCCCAGGTGTTCTGAGCAGCCAGGCGTCTCATGACAGCCTCAGTGGATTCCGGTTCCCCGGGGATCCAAAGGGTTGCCTTGGTCAGCCTGGGCAGATTATCCACCTGGACAACATCTAATTTTGCCCCCTCCCACATTTCTGTGAGGGTTGCAATGGTTGCTTGCAGCCATTCAAGGGAACCTTGATCACAGCAGGTGATCCGAAGGATCTGTCCTGAGTAATGGAACCCTTTGAAAGTGGGTGCTTGCACTGATTCACCAGGCCTTGTGTCAATGAAGACATCCAAGGCGGTGGTAAGTTTACCTTCCACCATCTCAACCTGGGTCTCGGTGAGCTTTCCCAGGGGATTTGAGCGGTCTATCACTGCTACTCGAAGGTGCTTCTCAGCAGCCTCCTTGTAGGTGACAGACTCCGCTCTGGTGGAGGTTTTTTTGGGTGGCATTATTGCAGGTTTCCGCCTCTTTCCCTGATTGCTCAGGGGCGAGGGGAGCGAGTCCTGCGAGCGCACCCGTTTCTTTGTCACACCTGTGGGTGACTTCTTAGCTCCATGAACCGGTGGCTTTGAAAGCCTGGCCTGTTCGTGAGCTGTGCCGACAGCGGTAGGGCGTTTTGCAGTGATATCTTTCGATACCTCCGCCAATCGGGCCCTCCTACGGCGTTTGGCTTCCGCACCACAGACCTTACGCCTTGGCGGACGTCGATCTGCAGTGCTGGCCTCTTCATTTATATTTTTAGACGGGGTATCCTGAGCGGACGCACCCGTCTGAGCTGTTGTCGATGACTCGACTGGTTTTTTGTTTGTTTGTTCATCCATGTGAGTAGATAACATTTTTCATCTCTCGAGGTCCCCACCCTCACCGAAGCCTCACAGTTCTGGGACGCTGTAAACAACGCCAGGGCTACCCGAGAGATATAGCTCCCAGGGAGGTGAGGTGTTTGCACACTCCATCCTACTCCAAGAGCTTTGTTATTAAGAATGGAGGCTGGATAAGTTTAATTCCATGATTACGAGTAACCTCTACGATCCTAAATCCTTTGTCCAACATAATATGGTCGACACACATGTTTAATTTTGTTATAAGACCACTCTGCTCAAATATAGCCTTGTCAGATGCTCTACCCCCATAGCACTTACTAATAAAAGTTATAAGCCCAGCAGGACTTACACCTGTCATAAATTTGATTGTATTGGTTCCTTTATAATGAGAATATGTTTTAATTCTGCAGCACAAACATTTTGGCTTCATTATTGGAATTTCGATGCAATCAATCACTACCCATACTTTCTGAAAGTCTAAAAAGCAGTATGGCATATTGTGAAATATTTCTTCAGAGCTTGGCCAAGTTATTGCATTTTTTAATACACTATGTAGTAACATCACAGTGTTATGGAATATAGTAATACAAGTATTAGAGCTTACTGTATTAAACATTATAGAAATAATAGCATATTACGATGATCAGGTACGGATGAACCCCGTCAATCGCAATATCTAAATTTAATAAAATATTCGTTGTTAATGATTGTCGCGGCTAACTAGGTTTTTCTGCATGGAGACTTGCTTACCTCAAGAGTGGTGACTTTAGGAAGAAAAATTTTTTTATGTTGATTCTTTTTATGCTGCAAAATAAATAACCGGGAATACAAGAATTCCCAAAAATAATCCGTTTTGTAATGACTGTGTTTTTATTATTATTATATAAATAATTTTTGTGTCAATAAATATGTACAAATATTATCAATTTCTTATTATCTAAATCCCCACAATTAAATCTAAAAAGCGCGGCGTCGTATTTTCGAATTTCCCGCACTAGTTGCACAAATGTAAGTTTTGGTAACATTTACGCTTACCTCGGTAAAAATTTATACGTGTACACCTTCTTGGTGACGCGCCTGTGCCGTGGTCTTGTTCCTTTGTGTCGATCGAGTCTTACTTGCATTGATTTTTCCTATATAAATCCTTGCTTCGTTATTTTTCAATCCTCGTGGTAAAATTTTCACTTTCACAAAAATATTCGCAATCGGTAAGTAAAACTTATGGTTTTTACCTTATTTGCGTTCACACTAATCTTTAATCACTATATTTTTTCAGGAATTCCCTTTTTGTGACACTTTTTCACAATTAATTAATTATTATTAGAGCCGCTGAAAATTACACGAGCGAGCCCTTTGCAAATATTGGGAAGCCTTACTTGATTTTGTAGCCATCAATTTTGTTGGTAAGTGACACCATGTTTTTAGTGGCGCGAAATTCAAAATTGTCTTTTAATTTATTCTTTTTACTGTTTTAGGTAAATAGTTGATTTGAAGCACTTAGTTTATGGTTATCATTCGAAGTGTTTACCGATGGTTTCCCGGATGACCTATCACTTTGTTTTTAATGAGTTTTGACGACGCATATTGCTATGTTCCCTTAGGTATATTAAATTAAATTCCCACCCTTAGAAACACACCACTTTAATTACTCTTAAATCAGGGGCTCTCAAAAATCAAGCATTTCGCAGGTTACACGACACTGGTTATTTCTTAGATTATTTAAATCACCTTTTCCTTTACCTAGAATCAACCCTTTGTGGAAATTATCAAAAATAAAATCTACCATTAAAAATGCCTAACTTTTATTTCAAAATATAATGTCAAAATCATGGATTAATTGCTTACATAACATCAAATCATCAAAAATAAAATCAAATAGGTTATTTGTTGAAAATTGCATGTGTTTTAGTTTAATTAAATTGTTTATCATTATCATAGATTTATCTTGTCCGTTTCGCGTATTAACTTTAAAAAAAAAGCCCACTAAAATTTAAAAAAAGTTTGTTTGCTACCTTATTTCGTTGACTCTATTGTTGCTTGGTGTATGCAGTATCCATCCTTCATCATATGCTTCAATTCACAAGGCAATTACTCAAAAACACATCTCTTATTGAAGGTACGTATTTCATTTCATTTCATTTCATTTACTTTATTGGTGTTATTATGTACAAATTACATTTACACACGTCAACAAGAAAAAAACAACAACTATATGTTAGTAAGATCCATAGGCATTCAGAAATTCAGCCGTGGAATAATGGGCATGATTAATTAATTTAAAAATTAGAGTTTTTCTAAACTGAGCTGGAGGCAATCCCCTTAGACCACTTGGAAGGGCATTATAAAATTTGATACCATGGTATTCTGTAGCCTCTCTAGAGCGATAGAGTCGGTGAAAATTCATCACTAAATTATCTTTTTGACGCGTATCGTAGGCATGCGAAGACGTACTATAGGATGATCTATTCATATTGCTGTGAGGAGTCCCTCCTCTTTGTTTTACAAATACTGTTATGGTCCTTTTTACTTCTAATCGAGCCACACGTTGGGCTGGCAAATAATGCTATGAGCTCTTCGACCTATTTGAGCTATTGCAATTACTGTGGGATCACGGATAAACCCCGTCAATAGAAATGTTTTAACTTTATGTTTTATTTTATATGCCTCGGCCAAATGTATTAATGAGCATGAACTTACCTCAATCTCGGGCTGGATTCGTTCCGTTATCACGTAGATAATAACTGAAAATAAATTTATGATACGGAACACAAAGGTCTTAAAATAATTATCCGTTTTATGTAAATTTCTGACTTTATTGTATGATTTGAAAGATTACTTATATTATAAATAAAAGTTATTAAATTATGTAGCCAAATCTTAATTTTACCCCACTTGTAATAATTAATGCACGTGATTTTTTACGAATTGCGATTACCCGCACTAAAATGTATATAAAAATTTTATCTGTAGGCGTACCTTTATTTCTTGTAGTTACTTTCGTTTGTAGTACAAGTTACCATTAAACTGCAACGTTGGTTCTCGCCGATGGGTTACTTTTTGTGTAGATGAAGCCGGATTACTTCTTGCATATAAATTTGCGACACGTGTTTCTTGTGTTACTTTTCTCAAAAATATCGCCAATCACTTGATATTTTATATCAAAATCACTTTTACAATACGTAAGTATATCTTTTATAAATATTTTACTAATTTTCTTGCGTTTTTAATTGAAATTTTATCAATAATTATAATTATATTACTGCAGCACTAAAATACCATCTACCATCTTGTATCAATCGAATCGGAACTTCTTTCAATTGTTTGTAGGGGTGCGCGATTATGAAATTTCATAATCGATTTTTTTCGATTAATCGATTATTGAAAATAATCGATTATTTGAGTTCATAATCGATTATGAACTCATAATCGATTATGAACCCATAATCGATTATGAATTCATATTCGATTATGAACTCATAGTCGATTATGAACTCATAGTCGATTATGAACTCATAGTAAATTATGAACTCATAACTATAATAGGTAGGGCTATTAAGGGTTACTAAATTACTATATAATTTATTATTTTGCTAATAGTGTTACGGTGGTGCTGATAAGAAGTGTTGCTAAGCACCAGTTGATAACATAATTGTCTTTTATTTTAATTTTTCATTTATTTAGGATATACCTAAACAAGTATTTAGAAATACATGCATTTTGTCTAGATTACGAACACTTTTCATTTTTAAACCTGTGGAACGTAACTAATAAGTTTTATAATGTAAATAATAATGAATTTACTACGTCACGAAGAAAGACGGGCAACCAGACATAACTTTGTAAAATTATGTAGTACCAAAAATAAACATGTCGTGCAATCTCAAAAGTGCAAACCCACAGTAATTCTACCCACTAATTAACGAACTCGATCAAATTATGAATTGGAATTAAATTTTTATTTAAAAAACATTTAAAAATTATTTTGATCTGGAATTGAAAATATTCTAATAAACTTACATTAATTAGTTAATCTACATACATTAATTTAATTTCGAAAATTTTGTAGATCATTTTATTGAGTTTGAATTCTGGAGATTCGTATTACCGTGGGTTCAAATTATTCAGATTGCACCACATAACCTCCAACCAAGTACTACCTGGAAGCATATTATAACGTTGCGATAAAAAAATTTGTAATTGCAGGTTTATTTTCATAATCGATTATTTCCACAATCGATTATTTTCACAATCGATTATTTTCACAATCGATTATTTTCACAATCGATTATTTTCACAATCGATTATTTTCACAATCGATTATTTTCACAATCGATTATTCTCACAATCGATTATTTCTATAATCGATTAATCGATTATTATAAATTATCATAATCGATTATGAAATAATCGATTATTCGAATTACGGTGTCGATTAATCGATTATATGCGCACCCCTAATTGTTTGCACTCCAATTGCATTGCGAATCCAACGCAACCTTGATTTTACATTGTCATCGATACGAAAATCAATATTTTGCGGTAAGTTAACCTTCACTTTTACCGCGTAAAATTTGAATTTTGTTGAAATTAACTTTTATTATTTTTCAGGTTCGCTTCATCTTTTCCTTCCTCTGGCTATTGTTCACTGGTGAAACAGTTTTTAAAAATGAATTATCAAATAACTGTACATTAGTTTTCATGAAGCACTACCGTCGGATTGTGTAAAGTTTTTTTTTATAATTAATTCTAACATTAACAAATTTTATCCTAATTATGCAATTAACAATATTTTTATTTGAAACATGATTACTTATTACTAAACACATTGATTTTAGTGAACTGAACAATATTTTTGATTTTACGGATATTAAAATGTTTACATTTTTTTAAATTTTTATATTAACACCTTTGTCACGTTAATGCAATTTTAACTTAATTTTGACATTAACCTGTACTTGATATGGGATGAAACCTTTCCATACGATTCAAATGAGCTTCATGCAAATCTTCATTATTAAACAAATTTTGACTTTTTGACGGGCGCATTTCTATTGACGTTTAAATCCGTAGGTCACAGCAATATGTATTGCTGTGAGCCTCGACTTATAATAGATCGGGTGAATACGGATAAACCCCGTCAATAGAAATGTTTATAAATTCAATGTAAATAACTGTAAACCTCGGCTAGATGTATTGATGAGCATGAAACTTACCTTATCTCGGCTTGGATTCGTTCCGAAATTAAATCTGTGGATGCTGAAATTAAGATTTTTGTTCGGAACAAAGGTTACAAAATAATTCTCCGTTTCGATGAAAAATTGAAATTTTATTATATAAATTTTATAGATGTAATGGTTAATTAAATAAAAGTTCTTAAAATTATCAACAAATTCTTATTTTACCCAAACTGAAAACGATTAAACGCACGCGGTGATATAATTATGTTCGCACTTGGTTTTTATCAAATTAAAAATTGTTGGATGTGAAATTACCTTTAACTCGTTACTTTTTATTGGTGGGATGTTTGACCATGAAACTTGCGTAGTTGCGTTGGTCGATGGGTATTTCTTATTATGGATGAATTGGATGAACCCAGATAAATGTTTGTACAAAATTGCTGCCACGTGTAGTTCGTATACGGTTTTTATTAAAAATATTGTTAATCGTTGAATTTTTCTTCGCAAAATCACTATTACAACACGTAAGTATACTTTCTATGTAATATTTAATACTTTTCTTTTTGTTTTAATTAAATTTTTCACTAAATTACTTTAATTTTCTAGGACCACACAAATTTCAACACGCCATTAACATAAATTGAACGCGAACCTCTTTCAATTGTTTGCATCCTAATCGCACCGCAAATCCACGGCAGTCTTGATTATTTGCATTTGTCAATATAAATAATCAATATATTTCCAGGTTAGTTAACCGCGAATTTTTAAATTGTCCAATTTTAATAAAGTTTTTATGCATTTCAGATTAATTCAATTTTTCACATCTTACTTCTTTGTTCTTTGGTAATTTGATAAACATGGATCATCGTATCACTGTCCATTGATTTTACGCAGCACTCCGACGTCATTGTGTAAAGTTTTTCAATTAATAATTTTAACGTTAACAAATTTTATACTAATTACACTACTAACAATATTATGATTGTGAATTAAGTTTACTTATATTTAAACAAATTGATTTTAATAATATTAACAACACTTTTATGATAACGGATATTAAAAATTTACATTGTTAATTTATGTTTGTTGAACCTGTGTTCCGTGAATGTATTTTAAAATTAATTTTTATATTGAACTATTGTATTTGATATCGGATGAAACGTTTCCATTTGATTTAAATAAGCCTCATGCAAAACCTTTTATTATTGAACAAATTTTGAATTTTAACGTACGCATTTCTATTGGCGTGGTCATCGTAAGACATCGCAGTATGTACACTAGTGAACGTAAGATAAATAAGCATGGCACTGTCAATATGTTTAACCGGGCAAAGTGATCCCTACAGTCATCCCGATAATCCAACCCAGTTATTATTCGGACCACCTTTCTCTGCAGGGCAAACACTTCTCCAGCATGAGTAGAGTGACCCCAAACTAGTATAGCATAGGATAAGTTGCTATGTATTAGA
Organism: Podabrus alpinus; assembly: GCA_932274525.1. Classification (NCBI taxonomy): domain Eukaryota; kingdom Metazoa; phylum Arthropoda; class Insecta; order Coleoptera; family Cantharidae; genus Podabrus; species Podabrus alpinus. The sequence continues at coordinate 35,471,556 of OW026452.1, forward strand.
CCAAAGTATGCCATTTTTAGCACGGGTGCAGACACAATACCTTTAAGTTGCCTTATCAAGTAGATGGAACTTGATAGCCTGTTACAGAGTTTAGCTATCTGTGGCGCCCAAGTTAGTCCGGAGTCTAACGTAACACCAAGAAACTCCACCGGCTCATTGCTGAGTGTGACACGCCTCAAAGTAAAAACAAGTCTCTGCATTTTACTTGCATTTAGACTGAGTTTATTTGCTAAAAACCATTGTTTAATATCATCGTAAACTGATGCATTAGTTAGGTTTGAGTCTTCAAGATTTTTGGTTGAATTCACAGTTGTGGTATCATCCGCAAATAATATAAAGTTTGTCAGCGTGCAGCCAGGAAGATCATTAATGTAAATTAAAAATAATGTAGGACCCAAAACAGAGCCTTGCGGTACCCCGATTGAAATAATTTTACTTGATGATCTGTTATTGTTCCAAAAAACATGCTGGGTTCTACCCTTCAAATATGACCCCAACAATATTAGCGAGTCATCATTAAAGCCATAAAAACCTAATTTTTCAATCAAAATTCCGTGTGATACGCAATCGAATGCCTTTGTCAAGTCGTAGAAGCGAGTGTCAAGATATTCATTATTTTCGAAAGCCTTTGTTGCCTCACGACACAGACTACTAATTGCTAGAGTTGTTGATAAGTTGTTTCTAAAACCAAATTGACAGCGATGGAAAAGGCTATTATTTTCGAAATAGTTGTTTATCTGGGTTTTTAGCAGTTTTTCGAATACTTTACTCAATACGGGCAAAATAGATATAGGGCGATAGTTTGCTGGATCAGTTTTATCACCTTTTTTATAAATTGGTACTACTTTGGCTATTTTGAGCATATCTGGGAATATATGATGTTTTATACACAAGTTTAATAACTTTGTATAAGGCGCAAGTATTGTATTAATTATGGATTTAAGAATTTGAGCATTAAGCTGGAGGGTATCAAGGCTTTTACTACTTTTTAGTGAGGCAACCGTATCTCTAACTTCCAGGCAACTCACCTCTCCAAACCGAAAGGTAGATTTAATATCCGCTGTTAAATAGTGAGAGGAATCAACTGTTGCTGAAGGCAGGGCATTCGCAACTGACTGGGCAACGCTGGTAAAATAGTCATTAAACACTTCAGGTGTTGGTGTTCCCTGAGAATCAAATTTTTTGTTTTTATTATGGTTTATTAAACGCCAAGCTGCAGCGGAGCAGCTAACCGAATTTTCGATAAAACGATCATTTTCAGCTCTTTTTGCACTAACTAGTTGTTTTTTATAAAATTGTTTGAATCTTGTCAGGATATCTTTGGATATTAACTTTCTTCTATGCATGTCTACTAATAATTGCAATTTTTCTCTTTGTGATTTTAGTTGTTCCGTAAACCACCCTGTTTTATTATTATCGGCCTTGCCATTAGACGGTATTCGCATTTTCTTCGGAAAACAATCAGAGACAGCCGATGCAATCAAATCACAGAACCTTACAAACTTGACACTAGTATCGATTCTCTCACTGTCAACGAATGACCAATCTGTTACTTGTAAGTGTCCAGAGAGCAGAGACAAACCAGAATTTGTAATTGGTCTGTACTCAACAACCTCCCCACCCCCTGTATCTACAACAGAAGACCTCTGTTTTACATTCATCAATAGGCTGAGATGATCAGATAACCCATAATCCCTTGTATTCAAGGTCACATCTTCAAGATTAGTGAAAGCATTGTCCAGGCAAGAAGTGTTCCTGGTATTTTGAAAATCCTTCTGATACAAACCAAAAGACAGAAAAAGATTAACCAACCCCTGGGCCCTACCATCATCAACATTAAAATGAACGTTAAAATCTCCCATAATGACAATGCCACGCCTAGAAAATCTCAAAAGGAGAGATTCAATTTTACTCAGAAAAACCTGCATATCACCTTCCCTCGCTTCACTATGATATTTTATCTCCTGTATTGATCAAAATTTCAGTAGGTCTCTTAAACCATCACCTAAAATTATACTTCTTCGCACATTTTTTTATAACTAATAACTTTTTTGCTCCAGTTTTGGTTTTACGTCAAGCTTAACGAAGATCTGGATATCAACTGCCTTATATTTTTACGAATTGCCCTTCGGTGTTTGTTCGTATTTTGGATAAATTCTGCGTATAAATCGATTTTCGTTCAATTCTGTCAACCAATCATGTCTTAAATTTTGAATTTGAAATCTTTCGTATTAGCTTTTAAATACACTTTTTGATTTAATTACACTTCTTATTGTTTTAGATAAATACGCGAACAATTAACTTTGTTTAATTTATGATCTGATTTAACAAAATCAGGTTTTCCTTTTAGACAATAATACAAATTATAAATAATAGTTATATCGATTAATTAATAAGTTTTTATACTTTTTTACAATTTATTTACAATACAAAACAATGTGTTTTATGATGTCATGTAGTAATTAGATTCAAAATATCGCATCTTTAGTGTGATTCATTTGTTTATTCATTTGTTTTTGAAATACTTGGGTGATATAGTCTGATTCTCTGTCTAGCTAAGGTAATTCTTCATTTCTGATACCTTTTTCAATCTATGATGTTATTAATTGACTTTTTGAAATACCCTGCTTTTATAGATTTTGCAATATCTTAATTGGCTCCTCATAATAAAACATGACAATATGTAATGTTTAATTTTTATACGCAACGCTTTAACAATTATCTCCAATACATCTTAACTAATAAATTTCAATAGAGATTATAAATCTCTTACAGACTAAACAATTTTTATTATAATATTTCAACAATTTCTATCATTACGGATTTTTATTGAACATTTAATTTATTTTGTGAACTCTTGCATTCTTTATTATAATTATTAAACGATTCTTTTTGTATTGACTTTGTGATAACGGTGAACCTCCTCTTTAACTTGACAGTTTCCATGCATTATTAATTTTCTATTAAACCAAAATGAATTTACTTATTGTCAGTGGCGTCTCCTCCAGATATCACCGTAATATGTTAATCCTGTCTTAATTTTCATAAATGTTATAATAATGCGTTCTTTTAATAGTAACTTATGCACCCGTTTATCCATTGAACACATTTCACATAATTCCACAATAGTGTCTAAAAGTTCTAAATTTTCTAGTCCAGTCATTGATGATAATTTCTTATTTGTGTTTATTAAACTAATAAACGGTGTAACAATATCACCACTTTTTACTTGCGTTGACCGATCACAGGTAAAAGAAAACTGAATATCAGCCGTTTCAAGAAGTCCTGCTGCAGCAACTTTTTCTTCAATTGTTGCCAATTTATCTAACGGCACATTTTCTTTGTTTTCCATTTCTTTTGAATTGCACTCGCTCAACAACAATAACGTTCTAGCAACATTCAACTCTTCTTCTTCGTTTGAAGTTGGCATACATACTGTGGTAGTGGATGCAACTGAGGTTGAAGCTCGTGCAACTGTATGTTGTACTGCGGAAGTGGTTGAAGCTCGTGCTTCAACCACTTCAAAACAATAAAAGTTTTATTTTCGCATCATCGTGACGTAAAATATTTAGTTTATTACAGCCACCAGGGTGCGTACAATTAATATTTTTCCCCTATCTCGAAAAATTTAATTGGTGCAGATTATCGGATTATCTGATGCCACATTATTATAAATATTATGTCGACCATACTATGTCGACCGTATCGAACAATATCCATTTGTCTTAAATCGTCTTTGCTTTATCAGTCTGCACGCAGCTTTAAGGCCCATAATCTAATTAGTCGGACACCGCACTAGATGGCGTCCGGGGGAAAACATTATATAAAATGGCGACGGACGCCATTGTAACATATCAGCAATTTGTACGGGCAGTAGTTTTGTTAAATGATAAGACACACTCAAGAATCAACACAATATTTTGTTGATTAAGAAGGGTCATTTTGTACCAATCCACGACCATTATTACGTCTTCAAAATTTACAAAACGCTTTATCAAGAATATGGCTCAAGTGCCGCAAGCCTCGAAAACTTTAGAAATTATGGAAAACGACGGTAAATTTTTCGAAATTCTAAATAATTCGATGGTAAGCAGTTATGTAGTCAAAGAAGAAGAGATGGCCGATGTGAAATTTAATTTAGAAGATTTGCATCATTCCATCGACATTAAAAATGAAGACGGTGAGGAATTAACCCAGAATAGTTCAAATGTATTCGATTGTGCAGTTTGTGGTTATAGATGTACACGTAAGCAAGCATTAGTACGGCATTTAAAATCTCATTCTTCTTCATTTACTTGTGCAGTTTGCAAATATAAATGTGTTCAAGAATCACATTTAAAAAATCACATAAAAATACATAACCGCAGGAAACTGTTTATTTGTGTAATTTGTGACTTCCAATCTTCATATCATTCAAGTTTAAAAATGCATTTAAAAACACATACCGGCGAAAAACCTTTCGGTTGTGAAATTTGTGACTATAAATGTTCACAACGTTCACATTTAAAAGAACATTTAAAAACTCATACCGGCGAAAAACCTTTCGGTTGTGAAATTTGTGACTATAAATGTTCAGTACGGTCAAGTTTAAACAACCATATTAAAACACATACCGGCGAAAAACCTTTCGGTTGTGAAATTTGTGACTATAAATGTTCACAACGTTCACATTTAAAAGAACATTTAAAAACTCATACCGGCGAAAAACCTTTCGGTTGTGAAATTTGTGACTATAAATGTTCAGTACGGTCAAGTTTAAAAGACCATATTAAAACACATACCGGCGAAAAACCTTTCGACTGTGTAATTTGTGACTATAAATGTTCACAACGTTCACATTTAAAAGAACATTTAAAAACTCATACCGGCGAAAAACCTTTCGGTTGTGAAATTTGTGACTATAAATGTTCACAACGTTCACATTTAAAAGATCATTTAAAAACTCATACCGGCGAAAAACCTTTCGTTTGTGAAATTTGTGACTATAAATGTTCACAACGTTCAAATTTAAAAGGCCATTTAAAAACTCATACCGGCGAGAAACCTTTCGGATGTGAAATTTGCGATTTTAAATGTTCACAACGGTCAAGTTTAAAAAACCATTTAAAAACTCATACCGGCGAAAAACCTTTCGGTTGTGAAATTTGTGACTATAAATGTTCAGTACGGTCAAGTTTAAAAGACCATATTAAAACACATACCGGCGAAAAACCTTTCGGTTGTGAAATTTGTGACTATAAATGTTCTCAACGGTCAAGTTTAAAAAACCATTTAAAAACTCATACCGGAGAAAAACCTTTCGGTTGTAAAATTTGTGACTATAAATGTTCACAACGTTCACATTTAAAAAACCATCTACTAACTCATACCGGCGAAAAACCTTTCGGTTGTGAAATTTGTGACTATAAATGTTCAGAACGGGCAAGTTTAAAAAATCATTTAAGAACACATACCGGCGAAAAACCTTTCGGTTGTGAAATTTGTGACTATAAATGTTCACAACGTTCACATTTAAAAAACCATTTAAAAACTCATACCGGCGAAAAACCTTTCGGTTGTGAAATTTGTGACTATAAATGTTCACATCGATGGAATTTAAAAAACCATTTAAAAACTCATACCGGCGAAAAACCTTTCGGTTGTGAAATTTGTGACTATAAATGTTCACAACGTTCACATTTAAAAGACCATTTAAGAACTCATACCGGCGAAAAACCTTTCGGTTGTGAAATTTGTGACTATAAATTTTCACATCGGTCAAATTTAAAAAACCATTTAAAAACTCATACCGGCGAAAAACCTTTTGGTTGTGAAATTTGTGACTATAAATGTTCACAACGTTCACATTTAAAAAACCATTTAAGAAGTCATACCGGCGAGAAACCTTTAGTTGTAAACTTTGTCACCTTAAATAATATTCACTAAGAACACAGTTTAATATTAAGATATAATATTTATTCAATTTTCAATATTTACTTCGATATATCAACAAATTGTATTACATTATCTATTATTAGTTGGTTAAGCCCTTTGTTAAATATTGGACAATATTGCTATGAATTTTTGTGTATACTTATCGTAGCTACTAATTTAAATTGTCAGCTCTTTGAACTGCGTTAGTTTTCAGTGGTGAGTTCCAAAACAATAACTATAAAAACCAAAATTCTAACAAAACTAGAAATAAATATCCTCTAGAATGTACGGTTCGACTTTCTTATTTCCTATCGCTGAACTCTGCAGAAACCAAAGGTGAAAAAGTATGCTTATTTTTAATGACCAATAAAACTTCATAAAATAACAACAAATGTAACAAATTTCTACATATTATACTGAGGCAGGGTAATTACATCACGTATACTTCTAAACTATTAATTTTTTAATATTTTGTAATGCTCTGGCTAACTCAGGTTCTTAATTGTTGCATGAAATCACTTACCTCAGGAGTAGGTTCTATTATAAATCTCACGATGGCTTATGAATTTGTTGATTATTGACTCAACGAATCGTCCTTAAATTTACCCTGTTATGATATTGACTTTTTAAATGCAGTAACTTGTAATAAGTACACAATTGATTTGTTTGAATAAATATTTAATTGAAAAATTGTAATAATAAGTGAAATTTTAAATTGTAGGTGTAGAAACAAATTTTATAACCTCAAAAATTGTATCTTTTATGTAATGTTTTTACTAATTAAGCTTTTTGTATTATCCTTAATAAATAAATTTCTCTATAAATAAACATGTAAATTTATTAATAACCTCCTTATAAATTAACCCCAAAACGTAATACGTGAAAATGTTTTCAAAACCGGTCACTAGATTTTTAAATTTATTAAATTTTTCGGTTACCGAAAATCACTGTTATTCTGTTGCCCAGTTTCAGCAACTTTAATTTAGGAATTTAATCATAGATTAAATATTTAATTATAGATTAAGTCCGATTTGGGTTTTAGCAATATAATTTTTAACACAGGTTAAATTTAAGCAGGTTTAAAAGGGCCGGTTTCAGCAACCTTAACCTGTGTTAGTTAACACAAATTAAAAATAATCCGTTGTTAAATTTTGAATGGGTTGTAGCAACCTTTTCTAATATGTAATTAGTTAATCTCGGATTATGTGTAGAATAGTTATGGTGGTACTCCTGAAACGACAACAACGCCTACTTCATACTATGCAAGTAGTTCAATTAGTTCGAAAATTATCAACAAGTGAGGTTTATAACCTATATTCTGTGAATACAGTTCATTGAAATATTTTATATTTTACATATATTTTACTGAAATGGCACAGAAAAGAACAAAAAATTATAAGAAGTAGAGAAGGAAGACAATTGCGGCTACTAAATGTAAAATTACGTGATATTGATAAATAAATTGTTAATTTGTTAATAACTGAATTTTTTTTCTCAAAAAGTACTCGGGTGCTCATAAAAAAATATTAAACTTTTATTTTATTTTATTGTAAATTTAATAAAGCTTTAAAAATTAATCCGCACGTGTGTGCAGTCGATGGCACCTATCACGCCTGGAATTTGAAAAAAAACATTTTAAACAAAATTGTAATAATTTTTTTCTCTGGTTTTCTCTGTATGAGACGGTCAAATTTATATTAATTGCGTATTTACACACTTTTCTATAATAAAAGGAGGTTAGGTTTTTGGTAATTTAACTTTAATCACTGGTCAACTAGTAATTAAATACTTTGGGTATTTAACCTGTGTTAAGCATAAATTAACGTTGCTACAACCCAAACTACAGATTTAGGGCCGGTTTCAGCAACCTTAACCTTAACCTGTGTTAGTTAACACAAATTAAAAATAATCCGTTGTTAAATTTTGAATGGGTTGTAGCAACCTTTTCTAATATGTAATTAGTTAATCTCGGATTATGTGTAGAATAGTTATGGTGGTACTCCTGAAACGACAACCACGCCTACTTCATACTATGCAAGTAGTTCAATTAGTTCGAAAATTATCAACAAGTGAGGTTTATAACCTATATTCTGTGAATACAGTTCATTGAAATATTTTATATTTTACATATATTTTACTGAAATGGCACAGAAAAGAACAAAAAATTATAAGAAGTAGAGAAGGAAGACAATTGCGGCTACTAAATGTAAAATTACGTGATATTGATAAATAAATTGTTAATTTGTTAATAACTGAATTTTTTTCTCAAAAAGTACTCGGGTGCTCATAAAAAAATATTAAACTTTTATTTTATTTTATTGTAAATTTAATAAAGCTTTAAAAATTAATCCGCACGTGTGTGCAGTCGATGGCACCTATCACGCCTGGAATTTGAAAAAAACATTTTAAACAAAATTGTAATAATTTTTTTCTCTGGTTTTCTCTGTATGAGACGGTCAAATTTATATTAATTGCGTATTTACACACTTTTCTATAATAAAAGGAGGTTAGGTTTTTGGTAATTTAACTTTAATCACTGGTCAACTAGTAATTAAATACTTTGGGTATTTAACCTGTGTTAAGCATAAATTAACGTTGCTACAACCCAAACTACAGATTTAATCTATGATTACGCTAATCATTGATTAAATTTAACCTGTGTTAAAAATTATATTGCTAAAACCCAAATCGGACTTAATCTATGATTAAATATTTAATCTATGATTAAATTCCTAAATTAAAGTTGCTGAAACTGGGCATTAATCTATGATTACGCTAATCATTGATTAAATTTAACCTGTGTTAAAAATTATATTGCTAAAACCCAAATCGGACTTAATCTATGATTAAATATTTAATCTATGATTAAATTCCTAAATTAAAGTTGCTGAAACTGGGCATAAATGATTAGCGTAATCATAGATTAAATCTGTAGTTTGGGTTGTAGCAAGGTTAATTTATGCTTAACACAGGTTAAATACCCAATGGCCGGTTTCAGCAACCTTAACCTGTGTTAGTTAACACAAATTCAAAATAATCCGTTGTTAAATTTTGAATGAGTTGTAGCAACGTTTTCTAATATATAATTAGTGAATTATATTATATTCTGTGAATACAGTTCATATTATTTATTTTACTGAAATAAATTTACTGAAATGAAAGGAGTTGCCGATAAACATGTAAGTATGTATTGTTTTAAATTTTATACGTAACTTTGTAATTAATTAAATGATATTGTTGTGATACGCGCTATCCATGTTGAGGATAGAGTCGTACCAACAAGGAGAGAATTACAGTTGGGGACCGGAGGTTCAAACACATTTGTTTACATGTGTTTGTTTTTTTTGTCGTTTGAATTTAATTTTAAGTTTGTTCGTGTTGCATGTTGTATGTAAACGTTATATACAACATGCCAAAATTAATCAAACGTGCAGAAACCGTCGGTCATGTATAAACAACCAAGAATATAAGAAGCTCCAGTTTAAAAACAAAATTTATATGTAACTCAAGTTACATAAAAGTAAATAAACAGTTCGATCAAGTTCACGAAGCGCGACGGTCGCATATTAGTTACTGCGAGATGCAGTAGTGCGAATAATTGCTAGTAAATTAAATATAACTGAAATAAATTATATACGTGAACGTGATACGGTGGCACTACCCAAGAAGATATTTTCCTTGGAAAATTTAAGATTCTGCAAGATAGCAGATAGCAAGTTAGTGTTGGCATTGAAGGTTGAGTTCGAGATCGTGTCTAATAGATACGGTGGGAGATACGGATACCAAGTTATTCGATATTAGAGATTGGAGATTGGAAAGTGGAACATTGGAAGGAAGAAAATAGTGCACGATACAAATCACAGGTTAGCTACCTTTATCATAACCAGTGCGTAGAATTGTAGTGTTTATAAAGATTGTTTGATTGTTTGAATTCTTGTTACATGTTGAAATTTGTTGATTTAATTAAAAACTTGTTAACGGAATTCCAACTGTAGTTTTATCTTTGTTGGAATCAAGAATTCGTTCAGTACCATAAGCTCGTATAAAAAGTTGGTTGAGTCAGATCCCGACGCATACTACCCTGAGAAGTAGAGTCGATTTAAGGTAGGTGTCGCAAACCGATTGTGTGCGTACTCGTGCATTCTTCAAAGCATCAGACGCTACAATATATTTTAGAAAGCGGCATATTTGGAAGCAAAACAACTGCTGGTAGAGGATAAAGTAAGTATATTACAGATATGCATTTGACTTATCAAAATAAAATTTTATTCTTTTTAACAGAGAAAGCAAAAAAGGACAGGCGGAGGGAGTTACACCCCCCAATTGACAGAGCGTGGAGCACGGATTCTGGCGTCCGTGCCAACTGTGCGACCGCCTATGTGCAATATTTTTGACAATTAGTTTAATCCAGGTTTGTTATGAAAATCATTTTGTAATTCGTGATTCATGACACTTTATTTATTTAGGAGCCAGTGGTTCAGGAAAAAAGGTCCAAGCTTTCGAACAAACAAATAAAGCGAAAGATTTTAATAAATAAATTGAAAGAAAGCCAATTAGCAATAATGTGTCGACAAAAACTACTAAATGTAAAATTACGTAATATCGATAAATAAATTGTTAATTTGTTACTAAGTGAATTTTTTTTTCTCAAAAAGTACTCGGGTGCTCATAAAAAAATTTTAAACTTTTATTTTATTTTATTGTAAATTTATTTATTTATTTATTTAAAGATTTAGACACACTCCTAACAGTAAAAACTAATTACAAGGAGTGTGTATACAAATGTATATACATATATATACCAACTATAATATATAGAAGTACATAGCACAAACAAAATAAAATAAAATAACCCATATTTATATAAGTCAGTGCTGGATCGTTTGGACGGGGCGATTACCCAACTCGCCTGTAACAGCATGCAACCAACTCCTTGACTTGAATTTAATAAAGCTTTAAAAATTACTGCAGATCAACGCAGTACGTGCACTTGTATTTGAATTGCTTTGTACGTTTTGACCAAGTGGATTATTAATCCATCCAGCTACTCTAAATTGTAAATAATTTTTTTCTCTGGTTTTCTCTGTATGAGACGGTCAAATTTATATTAATTGCGTATTTACACACTTTTCAACATTTTTTAGTTGGTATATTATCAAATTCAAAAAATCATGTACTATAATAAAAGGAGGTTAGGTTTTTGGTAATTTAACTTTAATCACTGGTCAACTAGTAATTAAATACTTTGGGTATTTAACCTGTGTTAAGCATAAATTAACGTTGCTACAACTCAAACTATAGATTTAATCTATGATTACGCTAATCATTGATTAAATTTAACCTGTGTTAAAAATTATATTGCTAAAACCCAAATCGGACTTAATCTATGATTAAATATTTAATCTATGATTAAATTCCGAAATTAAGGTTGCTGAAACTGGGCAAAAGTATTTAATTACTAGTTGACCAGTGATTAAAGTTAAATTACCAAAAACCTAACCTCCTTTTATTATAGTACATGATTTTAATAAAAGTTTAATACTTATTTTTTTATGAGCACACGAGTACTTTTTGAGAAAAAAAATTCAGTTATTAACAAATTAACAATTTATTTATCGATATTACGTAATTTTACATTTACGAGTAGTACCCGCAATTGTTTTTGTCGACACATTATTGCTAATTGGCTTTCTTTCAATTTATTTATTAAAATCTTTCGCTGTATTTGTTTGTTCGAAAGCTTGGACCTTTTTGGTTGCTGTGTGGCAACGTACCTTCTTTCTCGACTGCGCCGAGCGGTCTGAACCGGCACAGGAATTACAGCCTCCATTTCCAGAATTTCCTGTTCCTCGCTTTGCAGATCTCCAACTATCCATTGCGAGGTTGTCCGAACAGGTACAACCTGTTCATCCGTTGCAAAAATTTTCTGCTTCTCGCTTTCAATCGAATCGAAGTTCTGTTCTGCACCAATTCCTGAACCACTGGCTCCTAAATAAATAAAGTGTCATGAATCACGAATTACAAAATGATTTTCATAGAAACCTGGATCAAAGTAATTGTCAAAAAGATTGAACATAGGCGGTCGCACAGTTGGCACTTCAGTATAATTTTTTGTTATTTTCTGTGCCATTTCAGTAAAATAAATAATATGAACTGTATTCACAGAATATATAGGTTATAAACCTCACTTGTTGATAATTTTCGAACTACCATGGAACTACTTGCATAGTATGAAGTAGGCGTTGTTGTCGTTTCAGGAGTACCACCATAACTATTCTACACATAATCCGAGATTAACTAATTATATATTAGAAAACGTTGCTACAACCCATTCAAAATTTAACAACGGATTATTTTTAATTTGTGTTAACTAACACAGGTTAAGGTTAAGGTTGCTGAAACCGGTCAACATGGCCGGTTTCAGCAACCTTGATCGTGTCGTCTAGATCGGTGTATTAGTCACTTCCATGTGTATCAACGAGTCGCATCCATTGTCCAAATTATCGATCGATTCACAAAAACTTCTTTTTCAATCATCCATAAACATCTTCATCAACGGTAAGTTTTTAAATACGCTAACCTTTTCCACATAACACACTTAATTATCCCTTTCAATAATATTATATATTTTTAGGTTATCTTAACAAATTCCTCGTGGATAAAATTTAATTTCCAGGAGTCCACTAAACACACGACTTCCTTGACCAAGATACACATTAAAAGCTACTCGCTCCTGATGAAGCGTAACCTTGGAGACGTTCAAAAATCAATATTGCGATGATGAATTGATTGATTGTTTTTAACTTACGATTCTTCATATCGCGAAAGTTCGCATACACGAAGTTTGGTAAATATTCGCACACTATTTTATATTGTTTATTTATAAAATCGATAATTTTAACACATGATTGTTTTTAGGTGAGACGACGATTTAAATTGTCTTGGACGGAGACCTCCAGTTGTGACGTAAACTTGTAAAACCACTATTTGCTAACATTAATTAATTATAACTAAACTTACATACTAACATGTTTAATATTATTATTTAAAAACTTGATTCAAAAATTAGTTGTCGTATTTGAAGTTTCTGCATTTATTTACTTTGACGATGTTTTCATTTCCTGTCATTTTGAATTAATTAAATTGGTAATCTTGAATTTGTGGATCGATTCGCTTTAACTTTGTTTTGTATATAATTTATTGTTACTTATAAAATTTTATTTACCGTCATCGACTCCTTTGATCGTGATATCATATTTGTAGATCGTGTTTAATTATTTTTTAATTAATTATTTTAATAACGTTCGTTAGTTTACCATAGGGTGGAAGAACTTCAGACAAATGTATTTTCGAGCAGAGTTCTATCATTACCAAGCTGACGTCTGGTCAGGATCAAGTTATGGTAGATAAGGGGTTTGCTATTGACGATATCTGTCTAAGATATAACATAAAATTAGTTAGGCATTCATACTTGCGGCAGAAAAAACAATTATCAGCTGAAGAAGCACTGTTTAATACTAAAATAGCAGCTGCAAGAATTCACATTGAAAGGAGTAACCAGCGCTTAAAACTTTTTAAAATTTGAAGTAGAAAGTTACAGTGGTCATTAGTGCCACATATCCATGATATTTTATTTAAATAATATATTTTAAATAAATATAATAGTGTAATATTTATGTAATTTCGAATTTTGTTTTCCAAAATTTGAAAATATTGTAAATTGTTTTACTCCTCTAAGCTCGACAAGCTAATGAGACCTGAGGAGTTGAAGTAGCAAACCTTTACATCTGCCAATATAAATATCAACAGTAATTTCGTGTGACAGACGTAAAACCCTGATGGTCGTATAAGCTAACTCTTTACTTTTTGCGGAGGCAAAAGGTCGTGGATAATAGAATCTCCAGGTAATCACCAAACAGATAAATAAAGCTAACGATAAAACAAATAATCGTTTATTTAAAACAAAAACTTCGTTAAGGAATGTACAGTACGCACAGCTAGTTATATTAATAATGAATGTTACCAAATCAAAGGCAAGAATCAACAGATCAACACAATTGCAGAAGGCAATTGTGATAATAAAAATATGGTGTACAAATTCACTGCAGTACAGATTAAAAAAGAAAAAAATAATGGCACAAACCTCCAAGCGCTCTTCGGTTCTACAATGCCCAAAACACAACGCAATACAATTGCGGGAATCTCCTCTAATCTTCCTGCAGTCACCAAAAGTTGAAACGATGAGAGATTCTTTTCGCCGACTGGTTTCGGATTGAAGCAAATAAACTGGATCTTGCCGAAAAATCAACCTGGTCATCAAAGATAATGGTCGTCCTGATATTGTGGTAAATCTCAAGCAAACACAGTCAACTTTGATATTTGTTGACATGTAGATATATTTTAACAGTTTGATTGTAAAATGTCAAACTGATAATTGAAAATCTTACGGTAAATTTTGACAGGAAAATATGACAGCTCTTCGCATATGTATTTCTAAAAAGTTTTATTTCGTCAGAAATAAAGATGTAAAATATAATTGCCACTTACATTACTGATCCAATTAATTCCGCTAACGCGTTGCAGTAAAATAGTAATGTTTATAGAACTAAAACATTAGCAAAATAGCAAAAATGCACGAGTTAAACGTTACTCGTTCAAACCAAAAAATGCTAGTCGCTTCGGCCATGAACAGACATGCGTACCATGTTCGTAGATATTAAAATGCGTATACAGGATGTTGCGGAATTAATATACAGTTCGTAACGTATTGCAAAAAATTGTTACAATATTTAGGTGATGAAATGATAACTCCAAAATTTAAGCAAAAAGATAAGTTGCGTTTATTTTAATTTAGACTTTGACAATTCAAAAGTTCACACTGACTGACTTACTTTAATTTACAATTCTTCTGTTTCTTAATGTAGGTCTACGACCTGTTCATTAACTGATTTAATTAACCAGTACTTCGAGAACTAATTTAATTAATCAGTTGTTACCTTACTTTACATTAAAATACTCTTTTGCCGGCTAAGCAGAGTCGGTTCGCAAATATTCAAAAAAATATCGGGCGTGGGCTGTGTTAGCTATACGTGGAAAGAAAAACCAAAGAAACACAAAAAAATTAGAAAACATAATTAAAATCCAATACAATATTTACATTGAATGACTTAACAATAATAACAAAAAGGTACAAAAACAAAGAGAGAAATAAAAAACTTAAACTACTTTACAAAACTTAATAATCAAACAATTCTAATAGCTTACCCAAAAATTTATCAATTGATAAACACAAATTGTTTACGAATGATCGATTCAAGTTAAAAATTAATACAAATATAAGACACATAAAAATTAACTCATTTAAATCGCACAACAAGGTGGATAAATAATTGTCCGGTACAAAAGGCACAAAAATCGCACAACACAAAATAAATAAGAGAATTAACACTCTTCGATAAGGTAATTGTCGGTAAAAATGATCCTCGCACCGAATTTTGTGAGAGAATGACCATCTTTCTACCTAAAACCTTCCTTTATCCCTTAGTTACTCACAATTTTAACATCTTGTGCTAACGGGATTCTAAAAATTACTTTACAAAATTTTATGGCTTTACAAGGGTTTAATCTTAAAAGCTTTATTTTTTTTAAATCTGTTACGGATTGGGCACCAAACGTAACACAGTTCTTTGAGCATTTGGTTTTTACATCTTAGGTAGCTTGCTAGGCTTGCCTTCGAAATTTACAATTAATAATTAAAATTACAATTCAGCAAAAAATGAATGAATACTACTATTTAAACAAGTTTAAGCAAAATTGATCACAATTAAAATTTTACATTTAATACCTTTTATATATAATAATATAAACTGTAAGATCATAATAAAATAAATCATATGAGTTAAATTTTGTTTTCATTATTTTCCTTTTCTTCATTACACAATGTGGGAATCATGTACTCAAAAAAATTATATTTAATTTTTTCCAACATTGTTCTTGAAAATTGGTAATCAAATTTCCCCTCGACTACCTTGAATGAATTGTTAAAAGAAGCATACAAAACTATGTATCATTTTTCCAAGTTTAAAATGCTAAGCCCTATTTGGAATTGACCATAGTATTGATGTTTTACCTTCAGTGTATATTTCTGATTATCTTTTATTAAATACTTCACTTCAGGTAAAATTTCAGTGATGGTACGCTTTGCACCTACAACAACAAAAATTAACATCATCGTCGTCTGCTTCCATCTCTTTTGTAACACACTACATGGAACAAATGACAACAACATTCACTTGAAGAAAATAATATGTATGTTCAGAAAATGAAAATTAACAAATTTTAAGTGCTTACCTTCAAACAGACATTTTATTTCCAGCAAACCAACTGACTTGTCAGATTCGGTTATTATGCCACCCGGAGAGTATCCAAGCAATCTATTGGTATGTGGTATAACGATACCACATTCTGCCACCGAAAAACCTAAAAAAATTGGTAGTTTATCTTCACCTTAATTAATATAATATGTTATTTTACCAGTATGCGATATAAATGCAGTGCGAGCAATGCTTTCATATTTCAGCCCGCGTCGCATTGCTCTATTTGAGAAACTTTTGGGCCAAAAGTATTTTCTTGATTTTATGTCACACTTTCCCATTGAATAGGTAAATATCTCATAACATCTTGACCCTGTTATCCTATTGTCCACTACTCTGGACAATTGATGCAGAGTGGTTTGCATCTTCACCATAATTATTGTTATAAAAATGTCTGCAGGAATCCGGCAGATCAATTTGTATTCCACATACCTCCATCATCACAATCGACTGTGCACATTGATTTAAAATATTCTCAACACAAGAGTATGGTGTAGAAATGGAACTGTCTCCATTTATTTAATTTACAGACCTCCCAGTGCTAAAATAAAGATACACCTTAGATATTTTTATCTATAAAATGATATATTATACCTATGCAAAACAAGAGCAGACTCGTCTAAATCAGTGTGGTACAAATTAGCTAACCACTCTTTGTCGTCTACAGATAATTCCGGCTGAGGAGTAATTTTGTCCTTTAAACAAGGCATTTCCGGTACTGCCACATGCTTGTACATTTCTTGGGTCGTAGCTTTGTGAGTAGACCATACACATTGTACATCGGTAGATGAAATCACCTCCATTTTTAATAAATCGTTCCTAAAACGAAAAACTACATAAACTTTGAACAAAATTTATAGAATGTTACACACCTATTACACTTAAGTAGAATAGCTGATACTATGTGTTTGCACCTTCCACTGTTGCCTGCTTTGCATAAGCAAACCATCGACTCTATTGTGACTTTCCTATCTTCTACATCTAAAACTCAATTAATTTTATGGGGATCAGCATTTATTGCAGAAGATTGGATGCACAATGTTACAATATTTAATTTGTTCTGCTTCGCTTCTATTAATGTTTTACCATATAGAACAACTTGCCCTGTGTTTAAAACTGCTTCGCCTTCATAAACACATCTAGATGTTTCAGACCCCTCTAAATATTTGAGATAGTCAAGAAGACTTAATCTTAATTCGTAAGATTCTGACATATCTGCAAATTTTAAAAATTAAACATAAAACCCCACCTCGAAAATAAGCGATCTAAAACTCGCCTAACCGTATATATTATTTAACTGCAGGAAGATGAACTACTAAACAACACTAACCGAAATTTGTCTTAAACAAAATAACAAGTTCACTTGGAAAAAGGAATGAAAAACTCGTAAAATACAACAGAACACAAGCACCGCTGTCACATGAATGTGTTTTAACTTAGTTCACATTTTTACCCAGCGGCGCTGCGATCTTAATCTCATATCCCTATTCCTTTCCTATCTTATTTAACTTTTCTTAGTGCTGTAACAGTTAGTAAAAATGGCGGTATTGAATCTCCAATATCCATATTTTCATCAGCTTTCTCATTTAACCATGTAGATGGTAATATATTATTCTTTACAAAATCGTTGCTACCCTCGGAGTTGTTTTCTTTTATTGGGTTAAAGCACACTAACCAGTACTCCGAAATTGACTTTTTCCTATTAAGTTTGGTAAAGTTTTAGGTTTATATAGTATAATTAAATTAAAAAATTCTTGGATGATCGACTTTTTAATATGAAAAATAAGACTTTGAAAATCTCAAATTATACACATTCATTGACGCGCATGAGGCAAATTTGTGGAATCTCGCCTATTTTGTTACGTCCGATAATATAATTACACCAATTTTTGTTAAAATTCATGGGGGCGTGGCCTATCTTTAAACCCCTAAATTAGGGTTGTTTTTCAATTAAACTTAAAGATCCTTGGTTTATATTAAAGCTAATGACTTTTTTGATCGAAATATTAAGCAATTTCTATAGGGAAATTTCAATTTCCGAGTACTGGATAGGGTGCTAACCCCCTTTTATTGTGTTTAATGAATGAATCAAAATTTTCAATTCTACATTCCATAACAGGATTTTAATTTGTAGAAGGTTCATTAACAATCGTTCCATAAAAAACACTCGCTGTTTCCACACAATCTGTAGCACGCAGGAGTTAAGTTGTTTGTCCAAAAAGACTTAAAAAAACCAATTTGAACTAACTATTTATTTGAAGTAATAAACCTACAGCGATTCTAGCTTACAGTGTAATACTTGATGTTTACATTTTGTAACAACGTTTATATAAAATAAAAATGCTTATACAAAAATATCATATTGAATTATAACTAAGCATGGAAATTTCTAGAGCGGGTTTTCTGCTTGCATATTATATTGAACTTCGAGAATATTCTTGAATGTTCACTATGGTTTCACATAACACCTCCCTGTCGAAAACCAAAATTACAGTGACGTCAATTTTGTAGACATACCTGATCGATTGAGCTGGTTGGTCCTCCTTTCCATTTTTGAATAAATTTGGCTAGAACATAATACGTTATAAAACTTATTATTATTAAATATGAAATGATTGTCCATCCGCTTGTTCGGTGAAAATAAATTGGGTTTGACTTTGTCTCATCTATTTTGCTTTTGAATTGGTGTAACTTGATATCTGCTAATTTTAGTGCATCCAAATTAATGGTTTCCAGTTGAATTGGCCGAAGTTGAATTTCTTCTGATTTTGTGTTGTATTCCATTGATAATGTCGGAACTTCAATGACATTAGTAATTTGTTTCGTTTCAAGACTTTGAACAAATTTTGAATTGATTTTGATGTTACATTTTCCTAACATCGAGATAATGTACTATGTCCCATTTAGTGAAATTAATTTAGATTTAGAATCGCATTCCTGTCGAACAATTTCTTCTCCCTTGGTAATAACAAGCCATTGATTTTTTGATATAGGCTGAACTTTGGTGTCCTTGATATCCAAATATTCGTACTGACAAGTTTTGTATTTCTGGGTAAACTGTGTTAAATGAACTTCGCATGGTGAATCTTCTTTAATTTGGTTGGTCTCAAATTCGCAGATTTATTGATTTAATTGTAGCTTGTTGCACTCTTGATTACTTAATTCGTAGTTTTGCTCATTTATTAATAAGAATTTTGCTTGTGGGATTATTGTTGAATAACTGGAGCGTTTAATCTTAATTAAACATGGGTATTCGGACACCCTGTATATATAAAATATAATTAATTATGTAAAAACTGCTGACCAGGAAATACAATAAATGCAACTAAGTAAGTGTAAATAACCTGGTAGTTATGTAAGTTATTAAAGGTATTTAATGTAAACACAACAAAATTGTAACAATGAAAATATTATTAAGTTTGCAAAAATTGTATATAAATAGGTACTGTGATATTATTCATGGAGTTTTTGAGAATAGGGCATGAATATAAATGAAAATAATTGTATTCGATAAGTTCGACTGTTGGAATTTTTAGGATTAAATGTATTTTGGAATTTTGAAAGAATATCTTTATTTGGATCAGTTTTTGGAATTCCGGGTAGTTTTCATTTTTTAAAGATATTGGAAATCTTGTTGTAAAAGTGGCTGATATTCCTACCAATTCTGCAATCAATTCGTCTGGTGTTAATATAGATGGATGCATAATTTTCATTCCGCCAAAATTATTGTTTCTTCTAATTCTTCTAAAATGTCCTTTATTGTATTGACTGCTGTTATGAGTTGTAAATAAATTGAGGTGATCGTTAATTTGTGCTCCAGAAGTTTGTGAAAATTTTCCATATCTCGTAAGTAATCTCGTCCATTTTCATGCTTAGAATATGCTAACGTAATTATTTTGAAATTATCTACTAACTTATCGTATTCTATTCTAATTTTATCTAATTCTATTAACTTAATTAGTGTCCAGTAGCTATTTTGGTTACTGGCGGACTCCAATCGTGGTGGTAGAATTCCAGGATTTCCCAATAATAATTTCTTTTTATCGCTGTTGTTGTCTGCGCGATTTCTCGATGGTTCATTTTAACCTGGTGATGTAATTTGATCACTTCAGTTTGTTCATCTTCATCTGTAATTATTTGTAATAGCTCCGTGCATCTAATTAATTTTGGTCCATTATTGGTGAAATATTTTGTATAGACTGTGCAGAAACGTTTATAGGTGTCTTCTTTATCGAACCATAAATATAATCGTTGTTGCGTAATAGTATGTTCCTTGAAAAAATTTAAAATTTCGTTTTCGCTACTTGATTTCGAAATGTTTACATAAATTATTTAATAATTTTGTCATCCAGTTTATTGGTTTTTACCGTAAGTTTTCCTTGATGAATAGTTTTAATTATAAATTGTCGTTTTTTGTCATCTACTGCTTCTTTGAGAATTGGAATTACTTCTCTCGGTTCGTCGTTCAATCCAGAGTGGATTGTTTCATTTTCGATCACATTTTCCGTTAAATCGGCTGGGTTATTGTTTGCTGCTTCTAACATTATTGATTGAATATTTTCAGGAGTAGGTGAAGGTGCTTCTGACACTTCTAGTTCCGCGTAAAAATCGGTTACGTTTACGATCATTGATACATTGTCGCTATCGTCTTCACTCTCTTCAATTGCATTGATTTGAATTCGTGATAATGCGTCGACGTTGGTGTTCGCAATGGAATCCTCGCGAAAAATTTGGTTATCAATCTCCGGATTTTCCAGTTCTTCAAGTAGACCTTGATTCATTCCGTTGTCCTGAAAATCGTAATTTCCAAAATCTTGATTCTGGTCATACGACTCGGAATAGCCGTAATTTTCCTGAATTACACTTTCATCGAATGTGTCGAAATTATTGTAATTTTCTTCAATATTTTGGTGATATAGTTCTTCGGAAATCCACTTACGTGTTGGTGGAATCGGTTTTCTTGAATTTGCTGACGATGTGTTCATGGGTTCAACTGCCTGGTAAGGTCGTTGAGAATTTTGTCGGAAATTAGAGCTTGGATGATAAGCATTTACTCTTTAAGTAGTAGTAGGTCGATTAAAAGTAGGTTGAAAATTACGTTGACCTGTTAAGTTTGTTGCTTGGTTTTGGAATGTAGAAAAATTTCGTTGTGGTGGCGTAAAATTTCAATGTGGATTAAAAGTCGCTGGTCTAATCAAATGTGATCTTTGAAAATTTGGTTTATTAGGCTGATTTGAAAAATTTTGATTTAAATAATTTTGATGTGGACCATTATTTTTAAACATCATTGGGATTATTATAGGTTTATAAGAATTTGCTGGTTGTTTAAGTTCGATCGGATTATAATTACGTTGAACGTTGTTAAATAAATTTGTTTTAGACTGCGCGTACATGAAATTTTCTTCGGCGCGGCGGTCAAATGTCCTCATGCTTCTTCCAAGATTTTGGGATTTTTAAGTCTTACTACTAAGCCAATTTGTCCTTGTAATCCTTGCAGAAAAGTTTGTAATGCTAAGTCGTCATATAGTTGAGTTTTAATAGAATTTACGTTTTGATTCGATTCTTTTAATTGTAGCCTGGTCAGCAATAAACAGCGTACGTCTTGACATCGCATCCCGAATTGTTATGAAGATTCATTCTTGAGTGGTTTTAGGCTCATTAAGTCCCTAAGTAAACAATTTTCGTCTCTTTGATCGCCAAAATGTTGTACAAGTAAATCCTTTATATTACCCCAACTTGTAGCGTTTTATCGGCTGACAATGAGGGTTAATGCCCGGCCTTCAAGTTTACTAAGAATTATTTGAATCAGTTGCTTATTTGTATCTGATGGAGTCGAAGTACTACACATAGTTAATAAATGCCCACATGCATTTGTGATAATTGATAAGGTTGCGGCATCGCCATTGTATTTCGGTACTGCATCAATGTGGTATATTTCTATTTTCGCCATTGGATTTGAATTGATTTGTAGATGTTGGTTAAGGGTTTGTCTTTGTTCTTGTACAATTTCGTTGGTTAAGGAGAGAGGTCGCCTACGTCTGAAATGAGGCACGGCACTTTCTTGAAGAAGAAGGATAGGTTTGATAATAGGTTTGCAATTTCGGATTCAGACATGGGAATATTTAGATAAATTTAAGCAAAAACTTACGCAATGTAAACAAAGAGCGTTGCTAATCTCTTCATCACCGGTAGTTCTTCTCGTGGGTTATTTTCCTTCTTCCTCCTTGATTTGGTAGTTGTCTTCTTAATTTTTTGTTTAATTCTTCCACCTCGATTCGGTAGGTAAATCTTTTAAACACTTTGTTTTTAAGTTTGATTATTTCCTTCATTATAATATACGCCAATCAGAACGCGAAAAATCTAGGCAACCATTTTATTATAGTAAATATTTACGTTGCTATGGA
Source organism: Podabrus alpinus (assembly GCA_932274525.1). NCBI lineage: Eukaryota > Metazoa > Arthropoda > Insecta > Coleoptera > Cantharidae > Podabrus > Podabrus alpinus. The sequence continues at coordinate 35,494,246 of OW026452.1, forward strand.
AAATATTCAGCGGGTAAATTTATGTCAAAAAATAATCACTTCCTAAAATTTTTTCGAACATTATCAAACGTGCTTAGACAAACAAACAAAAAAATTACAGAATTAAATGCACAATGTCACGTTTTGCAGATAATTCTCTGCAACATATTGAATCTCTCCGAGTCGATTTCTAAGACTGTGTCAACTTTAGTATCAAAAATATCTTTAAATACGGACGAAAAAAAAAGAAAATATATTTCACAATTGTAATTTTTTCATTAATTGCAGCAATGTAAATTGTAATAAATAATTCAATCGTTCCAAGATACATTTATTCAAGAAATAATCATGCCGAATATCCCACGTGCTTAAAAATAGCCTGAATAAATTTTGACGTTTTTTGAAACAAAGTTTTGCTCTGAAGAAATATTTCTCGTAAATTTTCCACCCAAAATCCCTCGTGCTACGCACTCGTGATTTTGTTGCATTTACTCGACACATTGCTTAGCAAAACTTTGTTTAAAAACGTCAAAATTTAATCGGCTATTTTTATGCACTAGGGATATTTTATTTTATTTTTTATTTTTATTGTTTCAAATATCACACTACATACAGACCAATGGCCTAATTTCATGTAGATAAACATTATATTTACATTTTCAATTTTAAAAGAACTGCTATATTAAGCCGTCTACGAGAGGCCCTACGTGTATAAGTCCCCGATATCTCCCATTAGTGGGCATCTGATTAAATAGTTTTTTACAAATTTTCTTAAAACGAGTGAGATCAATGTCAAAGTCCACGTCCGAATTGAGAAGTAAATAATTAAAACTACGGCATGCGGTGTGCAATGGCGCATGGGTCATATAGAGTGTTCTAGCGAGAGGAACCTGCAACGTACTGGAAAGTCGGGCATTACAAGAGCGAGGTACTCTAATTTCTATCATAGAGATAATCTTTGGACAGTCGTACACTCCTTTAATTAATCTACGTGGTGGTCATATGTATTGAGCACCCCTTTACTTAATGCCAAATATACACAGGTAGTTAAATTTCTTAAAGCGTGACCGTTAGGGCCGACCCTTTTTAACATTACAAAAGCTTTTATGTTTACAAATTTCAAATTCTATTGGCTACTGCAGTGATACCAATATTAATTTGAATTTTTCAGTTTTGAATTAGTGGTAGTCGAACGCACGTGTTTAGAATATTTGGTTTTAAAGACAAATTGTAGGAGTGATTGTTTGTGCAGTTATTTAATATACATAGAAAAGTGCCGTTATGCCGAAAACTCGTGAATTAACCGTAGCTGAACGAGCTCAGATTGTGCTATTACATTCACAAGGTGTGAATCAAGTTCAAATTGCAAAAAAAATTAAATGTTCAAGAAGGGCAGTGCAATACACCTTAAAACGTCATGCCGCTACTGGTTCTTACACAAACCAACCAAAAAGTGGTCGAAAACGCGCAACTTCTTCTAGGAAGACCGATTTTTAGAGATATTGTCTTTAAGAGATCGCAAAAAAAATTCAAAAGACCTTGTGAGGGAGTTACGCCATACAGATAATATTAAAATTTCTGCACGAACTGTAAGAAGGCGATTAGCTAAAGTAAATTTGCATGGTCGCAGAGCACGTCGTAAACCGTTACTTTCAGAGAAACAAAGAAAAACGAGGCTTTTGTGGGCAAAAAAATATAAAAATTGGACGGTTGAGGACTGGAGTAAAGTCCTTTGGTCCGATGAATCTAACATTGAAGTACGTATTATTATTTGTTAAATTTTTAAATTTTAATGAAAAAAATTATATGGGCCTACGTTTCCCAAAAATTTATGTTACAATAATGGAATATTAATTATTATTATTATTATTACAGCTTTTTCACCATTCTGGAAACCAGTATGTGCGTAGAAGGCAGGGGGAAGAATTTCATCCCTCTTATATTATCCCTACTGTTAAGTTTGGGGGTGGTAGCATCATGGTATGGGGTTCCATGACTGCTACGAGGGTGGGTGAAATTAAAGTATGCGAGGGTCGGATGAATTCCAATAGCTATATCGCCACTTTGGAAGAAGTTTTGGAACCTTCTATTGTGAGATTATTTTCAGAAGAGGACCCCGAATACTTCTTCCAGCAGGATAATGCCCCATGCCATAAATCAAAGAAGAGTATGCGTTGGTTTGAGGAAAATCAAATACCATTATTAGATTGGCCCCCCCAGTCACCAGACTTATCTCCAATTGAAAATTTATGGCACAGACTGAAAGCAAAGGTGGGCTTGCATAAAACACCTACGAAAGAAGCCTTGACAGAAAAAATTTTTGAAGAATGGTTCAAATTTTCTGCCGAAGAATGTTTTAATCTTGTGAACAGCATGCCTAAACGCATTAAAGCTGTAATCAAAGCCAATGGTGGTACCACCAAATATTAATAAAATGTATTGAAAATGTTAATAAAATAAAATTTTAATTAGAAATGGTTTTTTCAACCTTTATTTTCGTTAATTTATGAATATTTAAAGGGTGCTCAATACATATGACCACCACTATGTAAGAATGAAGCCGAAATAGATTCGCGCCTAGCACATAATTCTGGAACATTATATTTTACGAGTATAATATCTGCGGTACGCCAGAACTTGCGCTATAGTACCCCGATGTATAGCCATTGCAAGAAACCCTAAACGTTCTTCCCGTGAGGTACGAAGCAAACAACGGCAAAAGCGGCCCCAGACCGAAACTATAGAGCTTTTTCAGCAGCACGTCATGCTACCCGATCGAAGGCTTTTTTAAAATCTGTATAAATTGTGTCCACTTGAACTCCTTTGTCGAGGCTCTCATACACGTACTGCGTAAACAGAAACAAATTAGTCGCCGCTGATCTGCCAGGCAAAAAGCCATGTTGGTCCTCGTCCAATGATAGTTTTACGTGGTTGTAGATGCGGCTATGTAGGATCCGCTCGAACAGCTTGCTAGGAGCCGCCAAAATAGAGATTGGCCTATAATTCTCAAATTTAGTGCTATCTCCCGATTTAAATATAGGACATACTCTTGACGCTTTCCACAAGGTAGGGTAAGTATTTGTTTTTACAATAAGGTTATATATATTGTCATACACTCGAGCCTCTAAATTGCCCACGTTACTGGTATGCCATAAATGTCATGCAAAGCAACCCTTAATTCGCCCCACGTTGCCAGGCGCTATTTAAATGTCAACAAAAACAACCTTAAATTTGAATACCTACAATCACTCTGCTCCGGTTCTAGCTCAGCTCAGCAACAAACAATAAAAGTGCAAAACTTTAAAGATGCTCCCAAAAATAACTCATCAAAACTTTTTTTAAATGGTCAAATTTTTGTAGCTGTGGATCTCTCAAAACTCTCACTTCTACGTGATAAATAAAATATAATTACAAAGAAAATCCTTATATTCAGTTTCATAAATTTCATAAAAATTACCCTGGTACCAGTTTAGAATACAAAAATTAATATTGTACAAAATTTTATATTGGGAAATTCCCTCACAAAGAAATAGAATCGTTGAAATTTTGCTGACCTCGTCTTCTTTCTTCTTTTGCTGAGTTGATGTAGTATCAACACAGACGTAAAATGTTCTTTTAAAATTCGCGTAAAATTTGTTTGCTAACAGTCTTTGTTATTGATTAAAAATAATGAAATGTTATTTAAATGTTGAATGGTAGTCGCTAACAGTACCCTTGAGTTAGTTGCGACGCCGTGAAGTTCAAAAATTTTGATTTTAATGAAAATTAAATAAAATTGTTCAAAATACCTTATCGCTTTTAATGCACGTTCACCTGTAGTTATGCTATGACTCACGCTGGGCATCTGCGCAGGATCAGGGCTTGATAAATTTTCTTCCTTCAGTGAGTTGAGTGATGTTCGCGTTGGTTCATTGCATCCATTAAAATTGTTAACATTTTCTGGTGTTGTCACCTCCAAATTAACGAAGTGCTAGTGTTTAAAATAGCCAAATGACAAAATAACTAGCGACGTGTCTTTAAAGATGTTTTGTTCCATCTACTTCACCAAAATAATGCATTTAGAAAAAAAGGATAAATTAACAGTGGCAAGGTATCTCAAACGTGAGCTTTGCAATTGCATTCCATCTACGAAGTTTCATAACCATCGGTGAGATTCAAAGATTCATAACCTCCAAACATAATGATCCAAAATTAATATTGGTTAAATTTAACCGTACGCAACTTCATCGATCGAGCGCACAAGGCAGACTAAACCTTCCTAAAGATCCAAAATCAATATTATCCAAATATGGGATCCAAAATTAATATTGGTTAAATACGCAACATACTCGGTTGAGTGCCAAAGGCTAACTAAAACTTCCTAAGGATCCAAAATCAATAACTTCCAAACATAACGATCCTCATCGGTTGAGTGCCCATGGCATACTAAAACTTCCCACCAATATTTGCGAAATTTTACCAAATTTTGTGTCTATTGTACCACTTCTAAGTCTTAATCGTATCCGAATTTTCCAAATGTCACGTTATGAAATTGATTAAACGTCTAAAGGTAAGTCTTTATGTAATTTTATCGGTTTTCAACTATTTTAAAATGTTTTATGTTCCAGAATTCATTGTTTTTGTTGAGATGCAACGTCGAGACTCGAGTCACTTCCATTTCTTTATCAGCACACCGAATTTTTTTAATCAGCACACCAAATTTGATCTTTATAGCTAGATCACACCAATTCCGACTCTTAATGTACTAAAATGACACTGTGAACATTTTCAGGTAGAATACTATATCTCCCAACATACAAAAATTGTTATTTCTTACAAAAATTCACATTTAAAGAACCCATGTGATTTTAGGTTAAAGATAATAAAATTTTTCTACAAATTCTTGATTTTCATTACAACCATATCATTTCTTTGGCATCTGATGTGACAATTCCTTCCTGAAATTAACCAGTGAGCCTAGAACACATTTTAGAGAGTTCCACAGCTTTATTTTTCTCTCTAGCATAAATCGTATGAAAGTGAAGATTTTGATTTTTGAGTTATTCCCCTGGAGACCCTTTCATTCCGCTGCTAAATCATGTTAGCATTATCCTGCTTTATTGCCGAGCTCAGCCACCCATGAACAAAACGCTTGCTTGCATAAGACACAAATAATTATCGTATGGGAGAAAAACCCTTTTAGCTCTTAAAATAAATAAGAGTGTTTAGCTTTTCACCTATATGAATTTTAAGGAGACAGCAAAATACGACAATATATATTGGAGAGGTTCACTTACCCACTCTATGAGATTCTTCAGTAAATACGGTGGAAAGTTGTCTATTCCGCAAGCCCTCCCCGATTTCATCTCTTTTGCTGCTTGATATATATATGCAACGGCAGGACATCCACCTCCTCCCTTTCAAACGTGACATTGTAGGTGCTAATACTGGTACTATATACCGATGAGAAATACGATGCAAACTTCTCAGCTTGGTTTTCAACTTTAATTTGAAAGTCGTTTTCATCCTTCATTAATAAAGTTTTTTTAGTTGTCCTTTTTTTGTATTGAGATAACTCCAGAAGTTTTTTGGGTCGTCTATTAAGTCATTCTTTAAGTTTTTAATGTATTCTTTATATTTGATTCTAGTTAAATTCTTTACATATTTTCTTTTTTCCCTATATAAGGCATCACAATACGAAGACACCAATTTGTTTTTCCTGCATCTCTCTTTTAGATTTATCTCATTTATAAGCTCTCTATCAAACCACGGTGGGAATGACTTGCCAATACTTCTAACCTTAGGAATATTTCTGTCGAAAACTTGATATAATTTTTTATAAAACTCATCCACCGCAGCATCCACTCCATCAGTTTGGTACAATTCAGTCCAGACAACTTCGTCTATATCGTGTGCTAATTCCTCATATTTAGTCTTTTTAAAGTGATAACCATTAAGAGGTATGGTGCTCTTTACAAATTTATCTGACACTACTGTCGTATGTATCAATAAAGCCGGATGATAAGTGTCCTCAGTCACAAACGTAGTATCCTCCCTGGTAACAACACAGTTCAGACTCCCCAATGCAAGATCCAAAGTTTTTCCCGAACAGTTCAGCACGTTATTATATTGTAACAGATTATTTACATCTAGAAATTCTGATAACAATTGAGTGTTTGGAGATCCCAAGCGCAGATCAGACGCGGTACCTCTGACATCGCTCAAGTTAAAATCTCCCACTATGATAACGTTTTCGCTAATATCGTTTAAATTTTTCTCGTAAAATTGAAAGAAATCGGAGTAAATTATACCCGGCAATCCCGGGGGGATATACAAAGAAATTATAGTAAGTGACTCACGTCCGATTTCAAAAGTTATTCCCACAGCATCAAACCTACCATCCGACCTAAAAACTGCTTTTATAATATATTTATTTTTAATAATAACAAAAGCACCACCACCCCTCTCTCTCCCAGCACGCTCCACCCTCCTGTAATTTCTAAAAATGTTCCACTCGCCACTACCAACCAACTCACCGTCCAAAATTCCCTCATTCAACCACGACTCGGCTATGCAAATAACATCGAACTCACTACCCACCAGATTTAGGTAGAAATCTTCCAACTTAGTACGCAAGCCTCTCGCATTCTGATAACATATTCGCAAATTCATTCATTTGGCTTTATGTCGCATGGAAAGCCATATACAATAATAATTTAATAAGTGTGATATTCCATAATTTAATGTAATAAATAAATTAATCCAGCAGCTTGCAATGAATACCCATAATTATTATTCCCTTTACGTCAATAAAAAATCAAAACAAATACAAACAAATAAGCCAAGATATCAGGTCGAAAAAATTAACAAATTATAATATAGGAGTGACGGATACAATACCTGATAAATTAAAAATATTACTAAGAAACCAAAATTCTCCTCCAAAGCAGTATAATGAAAAAACCAGGAATCTTGGGGATGTGGAAGCAATAAAACACAATAGAGTTGTCTAGTCGACGTTTCGGAGGATATACTCACTCCATCTTCAGGACTATATTAAGGAAGCAAAGTTACAAAGATTACGTGTCAAGGGGCATAAAGTATTCACCAGAACAACAAAAGGTGTAAAACATGTTTATGCTAAGCGGGAAACAAAATAAAGTACGGAAGCCATGACCACATTCAACTGTGTACATTTTTTTTTTACATTGTACACAGTTGAATGTGGTCATGGCTTCCGTACTTTATTTTGTTTCCCGCTTAGCATAAACATGTTTTACACCTTTTGTTATTCTGGTGAGTACTTTATGCCCCTTGACACGTAATCTTTGTAACTTTGCTTCCTTAATATAGTCCTGAAGATGGAGTGAGTATATCCTCCGAAACGTCGACTAGACAACTCTATTGTGTTTTATTGCTTCCACATCCCCGAGATTCCTGGTTTTTTCATTTTTTTTTAAATATTACTGTTGATTATTTAATTTTTGTGAACGGCTTTCCCGTTTATTTAATTTAATTATTTATTTCACTTATCACTATCTTATCACTAAGTTCTGTCAGTTAATCGTTGATACGAAAAGGGTTTTTGGAATTATACCAGTGCCTTTCTGACATCCGTCCCGACTGCGCCAGTTAAGTCGTTTGTCCAAAAAGACTTAAAAAAAAAGTAGGCTATGTTCGGGGACATGGCCGTAAGGTTTAACGTGAATACGTCGTCGCAGGATACCCATTTTCGTTCAGGTCTACCGATCAGATAACATCCATTTTAAAACATTCAAACAACTTCCAAGCTTTTGCTGAATAATGACAATTCCAAATTTATCATTTCTACACTTTTCGTACACACACACAATTTTCGTTACACATTTTTATTAAATTTTTAAACAAGTTACCGATTTTATAGACGTATTCACGTCAAAAACCAATTTGAACTAACTATTTATTTAAAGTAATAAACCTACAGCGATTCTAGCTTACAGTGTAATACTTGATGTTTCCATTTTGTAACAACGTTTATATAAAATAAAAATGCTTATACAAAATTATCATATTGAATTATATCTAAGCATGGAAATTTCTAGAGCGGGTTCTCTGCTTGCATATTATATTGAACTTCGAGAATATTCTTGAATGTTCACTATGGTTTCACATAACACAGGCAAAATACGAGCTACCTACCTTAATCAATATGTGGTGCCACTAGCTCGAGTCGAGATGGTCGTGGATACTCCATAGATCCAATGTCAATTAGGGAAGAAAAAATAGGGAGTGGAAGTTACAATTGATAATATTATGGGCGCTACTGAATTTTTGTAGTTTAATCACTCTCCGAAAGTAATCCAGAAACTTATTCTTCCATAGAATGGTGGGGGGGTGAGTCAAGAATAAAGAATTCCACAAACAGTAAACTAAATTTAATAAGATATGGATTAATGTTGACAAATTAATACATTTGAGAATATTAATTATAAAATTTAAATAATATTTCTTAAAATATAAATTATGTTGCATAAACCAAATTAATAGAATTTTACGCTTTAAATCAAGTTGGTCAAGTTTTGTGCTTAAAATATACACATATAAACACTAATAATAATTAAATATATACAAATGGTTAAAATAAATGTTGGTAATCCAATAAATGCCAGACACTCTGAAGCGAGTGTCAGTATACAAACATCCAATACATAAAAATTAAAACAGAATAAAGTAACCTCCATAGGTTGTCTTCGAGGGAAATAGTGATAGGAATAAATATTCCACAAACACCTCGAGTCGAACGGTTGAGATTTTGTAGCATTTATTTTCATTTTAAACACCTTGGAATGCTACAAAGGATAATAACATCATCAGGCGACCTAAAAAGATCAACATTAGTTTGTTTATTTTATTCAATTTACTTACTCACACTTTGAAGTACCCTGTACTTAACTTTCGCATTTTTGAAGTTAAAAATTGATAATTTTGCAAGGTCGTACTGACAATCAGGGGGAGGTCGGAGATAAGCAAGCAGACAAGTGCGTTTTACGAGAAGTTCGTAGTAGTTTTTCGGTAAAAGTTTACTAGTTTTTAAACCGATCTGGGTATTTTCTACGACTTGCTGAGTAATTTGTAATTTACTTATTCGGTGTTGTCCGGTATCAACGTAGAAGACCTGTAATATTTAACTTAGTGGAGTACGCGAGTTATCGGTACCACATGTTAATTTTCCTATTAAGGAAGCTAAAAGGATCATTGTTTAAAACGACGTTTTCGATCGATCAATTACTTACCGCTATTTTGAACACATCTTTCGATCTGTTATTTTTGGATGTTATCATCGATTTGATTAACCGCTACTGTTTGTCACCTGTAAAGTCATTGCCATGAAAGAAGACGTCTCGTCATAGATTGATTGAATATAGCAACGACGTATTGCTTATGAGCATTACCAGTCATTTTGTATTGATATGACAAAGCACGAAAATATATTGCACGTGTTTCCAGTAACGACATACGCTGTTGCGTTTGTTAGACGATAGTAAAAGACAGATATACTCATAGCATGTCGTAACTAGTACCGGAAAAAGAATTTGATTCGCGTAGTAATTTATATAAAATTTCTGTCACTTTTAGTATTTTTGAAGTTTGGAGTTTTCGTGGTTTAAGTTTTCGGTTTGTGGATTTAAGCTTGTCAAAATTAGTCAAAATACAAAATTAGTTCTTTTCAGAACTCTCGAAATGTCTAGTTCTGTACGTGGAAGAACATTAAAATCTCAATCGCAACAGTTGATTTTAAATTTATTAAATTATTTTGAACTTGAAAAACAGCACGGGGGCAGTTTAATTCCATTACAGTGTGTTCAAGAGGTGAATATAAAAAGATTACTTTACATTAATTTTATATTTATAAAATATTTTATAAATTGCAGCGTGTTGCCAATGCTTTAGGAATCAGTGTATCTTCTGTTGCCCGGATTAGAAACCGTAGTTCACTAAATCCAGAATTATCAAGTCCCGGTAAAAACCGAAAACGTAGGAAAGTTAAAACTAGCGATTTACCAGAATCATCGAAAATGAACATTAGAAACACAATTTATAACATGTACAGTCAAAGTAAGTTTCGTTGTCATTTATAATTAACACAAAATGTAATTTGTGTATTTTTTGCAGAAAGACATTTAACCGTTGCTTTGTTAAACAAGGAGATTGAACAGCTGCATATTTTACTAAGCAACAGGAGCTTAAATCGTGTTTTGCACGAAATTGGTTTTAAATTTGCTAAAGAAAATAATCGAAGAGCATTGGTCGAAAAAAGCAGTATTGCAATAGATCGAATTCATTTTTTTCAGAATTATAGAAATAATTTAAATTCTCAGTTTCAACGTGATGTCGTGTTTTTAGATGAAACATGGATTTTTTCTAAAGGTAATCCTGGAATGTCGTGGCAAGATGGCTCTACAAAAAGCGTTAGGAAACCAGAAGGTTATGATGGAAAACGTTTCATTGTACTTCACGCTGGGTCAAAATCTGGATTTATTAATAATACCTCATTAGTGTTTGCTTCAAAATCGCAGAGGATTACCACGGTGAAATGAATGGTGAACTGTTTAAAAAATGGGTTGCTGAAAAATTAATATGCAATTTAGAAGAACCATCTCTCATAATTATGGACAACGCATCGTATCATTCTACTGTAGTAGAAAAAATGCCTACTTCGGCATGGACAAAACCAAATATTGCAGCATGGTTAACTGCAAACAATATTGAATTTGAACCGCCCTGCTTTAAACCAGAATTGCTAGCTCTAGCTAAACTACATAAAAAAGAAAAACGCTACGAAGTGGACGAATTATTAAGAAGCCACGGACATGAAGTTTTACGGTTACCACCATACCATTGTGAATTCAATGCAATTGAATTAGTATGGGCTCATTGTAAAACTTACTACAACAAGCACATTGGAAGAGATGGTTATGGTAATGAAAACGTAATTGATATGTGGAATGAAGCATTAGAAAATTGTTCTCCTGAAGTATGGAAAAACTGTGTTTGTCACACCGAAAAGGTAATACAAGATTGGTATGAGCGAGAAAAGGCTTTAGATATAACGGTCGATGAACTTATCATCCATGCTAATGGCTCCAGTGATTCTGAAGAAAGTGATTACGACTGATTGTTTCCGGAATTTTGGATTTTTGTTTTTATTTTTGTTTTGTAATTTGCAGGAGTATTTTGCATTTCTCGCTAAAAATGGTGAGAACCAAATTTGTAGAGAATTAAATTCTCCACCTTTTTTATACGAGAAATTTTGTTGTAAAATTATTATTTATTGCTAATTAATGCTAATTAATATGTACAATTTTTATGTCCAAAACATTAATTATTTTTGTTTGATAATTAATAAATAATTAAATTAGAGCGATTCTTTTTTATTGTTGAAATAATTAAGACGTTGTTTAATCTTAATCATCCTACGACTTCCGAAATTCGATCATGGTCAGCGCTACGTATTCCCAAATTGAGTGTTCATCGTAAAGCTCAGGTTTCAGGTAAAGTAACCAAAAATTTTCGATGTGGTGGCAGTTAATCCGAAAAATTTCAATTAATTCAACTCTTTAACGCCGTGGGGTGTTACACAATTTTGTTTTTCTTCAGGTCTGTGTGAAAAGGCAAAACAATGTAATTGCCAAAAGTTAGTTTTGAGTAAAGCTCTGAACAGATTGACAAAGAAATTATCAACGCAACGGTACAAAAATCTCAAAATCGCAATTTTTGCCATTCATTGTTTTGCTTTTGCATTGCACAGGTGCTGTATACCTATACTTATGCTGTGTCTTATTTTGAATTTGTTCATAACTATTGCTTAATAAATAAATAAATTTGGTAAGCGACAATAAAAACATAAAAGTTTCCTTTCAGCATAACCTACTCGTATATTTGGTTTGACAGGTGACAAGTTCAAATTTGTTAAACTAAAAGGAAAGTGAGAAAGAAAATTAAAAAAAAAAGATAACCAATATATTCTTATTTTAAAATACACTTCATTTGACTAGGGAGTATTGGCTTAGTTCAGACGATTATGCTTTTATGACGAGATGTCAACTTTCGTGGCAATGACTATATTGTTCATTCAACTACGTTATTTTATTTTAAATATAAAACCTATTTTAAATGAAACCATTTCAAATATTACCCAGCAGTGTACATACCTAACCCCTGCAGCGACGTGATTTCAAGATCACCACAAAATTGGTTCGCCCAGGTCGAACTCCAGTGCCGTCCCGAGACGAGTTTTCTTAAGGGTGAGAGTTTTTGTTATATTAAATTTTCGTGTGGGGTTTGCGATATCGCCACAATTGTTTTCGTCGTGTATTGGTGCGCCGCCGACTATCAACCTAATTTATATTTTGTTTGCTTTGATAGGGGTGAATCCCCCATGTTATTTTTGATATTTTGGTATTTGATTTGATGATAACAGTTATTATCGACGCCAACACAGATAACCACTTGTACGGTACAACCATTTATATTTTTTTGTACTGTGCGATTATTTTTTATACTGAATTCGACACTAGTAATTATATGTTTATTTGTACTCCGGTGTTTTATTTCACTAGCATTTGCCCTTTCAGGAAAACATCTATTTATAGCGACATAAAGGGTGTGGCGCCTTTATTTTTTAGAATTCAGTTCTAGGGAGAGGGTATTCATCCCCTGCTCGCCTGACCCCCCCCAACCCCATAACTTGCTCTACTGTTGAGCTTGCCGTAGCGTCGCTTTATTATAATCACAGGGAGTGCAGGTAAGGTCAGCATATTTTTATTTAGTTGTTGACGACTGGTGCTCAGGAGGAGTAAGCAGGTCGCAATTTAAAATAATAAAAGGTTAGTAAATTTAAAACTACTTAATGCTAAATATATAAAGAAAAATAATACAATTATTTAGGATGTAGGTTGCCGTTAATTAAACCACATAAACTCTAATTAATAATTTATTAATAAAGAAAACATAATGCGCTAACGAACATAAAACATAAGTACAGTAAGTAAGTAAACATAAAAGAATGACCCGGTAGGAAGTACGCAATCTTCCTTACCGGATTTGGCGGTAAATTCAAATATCAAAATATATTCCCTACAAGGAAATTAATAATTATAACTTTTACAGATATTTAGTGCATATACGCTAACATTTCAAAATTCAATTTAAGCATTTTAATTTTCTTTAGGCTTATATTTGAGTGGACATGCAATCGTATGGCAAATTGTAACATTAAATATAAATTTAAAGATATCTGTAAAATTTGAAATTTATTACTAAACAGCTCAAGCTGTTTTTTATTTTTTAAAGAGTCGCATTGCTTACCAAAATTTAGAGCAGAGCATTTTGGTTAAAAGATTCTAAAGTAGTTTAAACAAGCAGATGGGGACATAACAATATTTAACGCAAAAACCCAGCAATAATCGCTGTATTTCATACCCCAAAATTTGTATCTTTTACTGGAAGAGAAATATTTTAATTTTAATGAAGCGCTACTGATCGAAGTAAGATAAGCACACTGCAGAACAGTGCCATGTAAGTGAATGGACGTGGGTCAGATAACACTGGTCTACAACCAAAATGTATCGGCGATGAAATTAGCTGATGTTGACTAATTGGTATGTCCTGAATACGAATATGAAAATTAAAATGCATTATTAGCTCTAGTTCCAATAATACAGTACCTATCCCTTTTTGCGTGTTTGTGCTCCGTTGTTGGTGAAATTTCGCAGAGTTGCTTTTTGTGTGGTGATGGAGAAGCGATATCAGGGCAAATGGAATTCTGGAATGCTGGCGGACTACTGCTGAACTGTTACACGAGATGCCCCAAATAAGGAGTACAAGCGAGAGGCAAAGAAGAAGCGTACAGTGTGATTAAGTGTTTTGTGTGTACTTTGCCTTTGAGTGTAAATTAATTATACTTCTTGATTTTAAAATGTATGAATTCCATTTATTTAAAGCTCTTTTATAATTTTGTTCATAGTGTAATCAGTTTTTTTTATTACAATGTTATTTTTTCTCTTTGTATCTCAGTCATTCTTATGTAACGGATTTTAAAGATCATAATAAATTATAAATTATGTATTTTAAAACTAGAGAAAATTTATTTTTTTAAAGGTGATTTCCCAACTCCCTACATGCAAACAAATACAGAAAAAGCAATTTCATGAAAGATACAAAAAAATGTTAAAAATTTGTAGACCAGTGTAATTGGTGCCTACCTATAATTTTTTAATTCTGAGAAGTAATTATAAAAACTTAATATATTATAAATAAATTGAATAGCTATAAATAAAAAATATTTATTGAGTGGATGGGTTATGAAGGTGGGAAAATTATTTGGAAATAGAAATACACTTCATTTTTGCTGAGTATCAAAGAAATAATATGTCTATGGTTATTACTACTCCATATGAGATTTGAAATGCTTTTGCAATTGATATTTCCGTGCACAAGTATACTCACAAATATCACACCTAAACGGTTTCTCGCCGGTATGAGTTCTTAAATGTTCTTGTAAGTTTGATTTCCGTGTAAAAGAATACTCACAAACAGCACAACGAAATGGTTTCTCGCCGGTATGAATTCTTAAATGGATTTGCAAGTGTGATTTATGTGCACAAGTATACTCACAAATATCACACATAAATGGTTTCTCGCCGGTATGAGTTCTTAAATGAGCTCGTAAGTGTGATTTCTGTGCACAAGTATACTCACAAATTTCACACGTAAACGGTTTCTCGCCGGTATGAATTCTTATATGTCTTAGTAAGTGTGGTTTGTGTGCACTAGTATACTTACAAATATCACAACTAAATGGTTTTTCGCCTGTATGAGTTTTTAAATGTATTTGTAAGTTGTATTTCCGTGCACAAGTATACTCACAAATATCACAACTAAATGCCTTCTCGCCGGTATGAGTTCTTAAATGGATTTCATACCTTGATTTGTTGACACACTTTAAGTTACAAATATGGCATATAAATGATTTCTTGTCCTTTTTTTTATGAGCTCTTAAATGACGTATTAAAGTTTGTTTAAGTGCAAGTTTATAACCACAAATTGCACATTCGAAAAATTTTGAACTGGTCAGAGTTGTAGTGACGGTATCTTCTTTAATATCAATGGAATGATGCAAATCTTCTAAATTAAATTTCACATCTTCCACCTCTTCTCTTTTAATTTCGAAATTACTAATTGAATTATCTGTAGTGTCCAAAAATTTACCTGCGTTTTCTACAATTGGTGATTCTTCCGAAGGTAGCACATGAGCTGCAAGTAAATCGGTAACTGGTTCCATTTGGAGGATGCAGCACTGAAACTGTGGGAACAAATTAACTTTTCTCAATTGAAAGCGTTGATTATATGGTATCGATTTAGAAAGCTACTGCTGCAGTTGACAAATCACTACTACACAAAATTATAAAATGGCGACATTGATGAGTCAGAGGCGATTGATTGCGTATAAGTGTATAGCGCCATCTAGTAGAACTAAAAAGAGATTTTCTAACGTCGTTGATTTACATTCAACATGTAGTGCGTATCGATTTATGTCTTCTGTTAAAATTTTGTGACGGCAAATTTCAAATTGAATAACTTTCTGTACTTTAAAATTTTCAATTAATATTTACTAATTTATTTACGGCTGTATTCATAGACAAAGTGTTATGGTCGGGTTATGCACAAAATGTAACCTAACGGAACGGAATGTAATGACGTACTGTCATTGTTGTCTACTACATTACATTCCGTTCCGTTACATTAAGCATAAACGCTTTTATGGAAATGCATAAGCCCATCTTTTACATATTACATTCCGTTCCGTTACGTTACATTTTGTGCATAAACTCACCATTAGTGTTACCTTGTGTTACTTACACTCAGTGGCGGCTCGTTATAGGACTCCAGGAGCCATGGCACTAGTGTAATAAACCGGCTTGAGCTATTGTTTTTAAATTTTCTAGAAATATTTAATTTTGTTTAAAAATTGATTAATCTTAAATATTTTTCTCATTTTAAAGCTTACGATGGACAATTTTCACGCCTGATTATAAAAAGTATAACATTTACCTCGTGATGCATAAATAGCTATCAATCAAATCGTCAGTCTTTAAAGAGATCTCTAGTATAGCACAGAATGAATTACCACGTACTGTAAAACTATTATAATTAACCTTTATCATACAGAAGTGTCTAAAGTCTAAAGCATCAAACAACAGACGTATCTAATGCATTTCAGCTTGTTATCATTTTCCGTTACATTCTTGGTGGTAAGCCAATTCAAAAGGTTTAAAAAATATCAAAAGAAAAATTATTCTTTATCCAACTATGTTCATTGTTAAGTTCATCAAATTAACCTGATCATGAACAGTGCAACGTCAATAAATCGATCGGTTAGAATATTTTTTGCATACTTATCTGGAATTTGTTCTTTTTTCTATTTCCTCGCAAATAACGAGAGCACTGAACAAAATTGTGCAGAGACAATGTCGATTATGATGGAATTACAGCATGAAATAATTCTAATTGCAATTCAAGTCCCGGAAATGCATAAAATAATGTATTGTTGTGACCAGCTTTGATCGGAAAGTAATATAAGAATGCCATGTACCAAAGGAAGCACAATCGGGGATGTTTGTTTTTAAGTTATAATAATTAAGGTTTTATAATAAACTGCAATTTTAAGATATTTAATTTTAAGTTGGTAGTTTATCCAAATGCTTATAAATGCTTATTTTTTAAAAAATAGGGATACCCAAAACAAATCAAGAGGAAAAACAAAAAGAAGGGATAATAACAAAAATAATAAATAATAGACGACCAGTTATTATTTTGAGAGCGTACCAGACGGACGTGTTCAATTTCATTTTCCAAAAATAAAATATTGTGAGTTGAATTCATCAACAAGAGCTCGGGGTGTGAATCATTACCGATAATCAAGAGAAATATTGATTATCTGATAGGGGCAGATATATTTTTAGACAGCGAGTGAGTAGAAGATTTCGCAAAGACGAAGTTCTCACAAGGCTGTTCGCACGAACTAAGGTTCCGTGTTTTCCTACGGGGAAAGATTTGGAGAAGCAATTGGGCTGGAACTGTCTCATGTAAGGGACATTGCAGATTACAATTTGGACCAGGCGATATTAAATAAAGAAGAAAAGTGAATGTGCGTCTGTTTTTGTGCAATACGCCCCGCCGGATTACCATCATAGATAATGTTTGGATTAATTTTAGGATAGTTATAAGTTTGTTCATTTTATTAATTGAGTTCTGATTTTTATTTTTCATTCATGTGTTTATTATCTATATAATATATAAAATTCAATGTATGTATGTATGTATGGATGTATGTGTGGATGTATGTTTTCTATACAATTCTACACCGTTTGACCAATCTTAACCAAATTTTGCACAGTTATTCTGTAGGTCCCGGCGCAACTTTTCGTGCATAAATGGAGACAAAATTCGCGCGGGGAACAAAGTTATTCGCGTTTTTCGATTTTTTTTGACACACCCTATACGGATACCCTTACTTTACCTGGCAAACCCTTCGTTTGCCAGGTAACGAACCCTAAGTTTACCTGGCCATCCTCGCTCACTCAGCTTTCGCTAGATGGTGCTCTTAATCTATCATATAAGTGTACTGATTGGTGGCCAAAAATCAAAATATACTTTTTAAAAGCGATCAGTTATGCCACCCTGTAGTGTACGGAAAGTGGTTGTACGGAAATTTGGTGTAGAAGCTATTAACAACGTTACGAAAAACATAAGCTATTTTAGAACCTTGCAGCGAACTTTGGTCAAGCGCTATATTAGCTTGACCAACGTTAGTGCGGATCAACGTTTCAACGGATCAACGTATCAACGTATAACGTATCAAGGTATCAACGTATCAACGTGTCAACGGATCAACGTATCAACGTATTAACGAAGGAGATTGTCTATATAGGTTGGGAAACCGGCATACAGAAGATATAGAAGAGAGAAATCAGAGAGAAAAGGTATTATAGTGCAATATTAACGAAATAACGAAATTCAAATGCCTCCGAAAAAGAGACCCGCTATTGGACAAGTCAGTGTAGCATCTAAGAGAATCAAATTATCAAGAGAATCTGAGACCGTTGAAATGCATGAAACTCGACTTGAAAAAAATCGAATGAGAACAATCGAGTCAAGAGCTGCAGAAACAGCGCAACAGCGTGAAGTTCGACTTGAAGAAAATCGAATGAGAAAAACCGAGTCAAGAGGTGCAGAAACAGCGCAACAGCGTGAAGTTCGACTTGAAGAAAATCGAATGAGAAATACCGAGTCAAGAGGTGCAGAAACAGCGCAACAGCGTGAAGTTCGACTTGAAGAAAATCGAATGAGAAATACCGAGTCAAGAGGTGCAGAAACAGCGCAACAGCGCGAAGTTCGACTTGAAGAAAATCGAATGAGAAAAACCGAGTCAAGAGGTGCAGAAACAGCGCAACAGCGTGAAGTTCGACTTGAAGAAAATCGAATGAGAAATACCGAGTCAAGAGGTGCAGAAACAGCGCAAGAGCGTGAAGTTCGACTTGAAGAAAATCGAATGAGAAATACCTAGTCAAGAGGTGCAGAAACAGCGCAACAGCGTGAAGTTCGACTTGAAGAAAATCGAATGAGAAATGTATAGTCACGGCAAACGTTCATGCAGTCCGATTTGAAATTAGAAGCATTTAATTATAACCCAAGTTACGATTACCAATTTCATCCAAGGGTCACAGTTGGAAATATGGACGTAATATGTAATCACTGTCTAGCAAGAAAGTTTAAAACGGAGTCAATTGGAATGTGTTTCTTAAATGGAAAAGTTAAATTGCTGCCTTTAAATCAACCTCCCGAAGCACTTTCTTCGTATATGTCAGGAATTACTTCAGAATCAAAACATTTCTTGCAAAATATGAGAAGTTACAATTCCTGCTTTCAAATGACATCTTTCGGTACAACTGCAACTGTTGAAGAAACTGGCTTCATGCCCACATTTAAAATTAAAGGTCAAATTTATCACAGAGCTGGATCGATTCTTCCTCTTCCTAATGAGAATCCTAAGTTTTTGCAAATTTACTTTATGGGCGATGAACAATTAGAAGCTAAACAACGCTGTGAAAACATACCCGTTACCAGGACAAATATTGTCTTAAATTTGCAAAGATTCTTGCACTGCCATAATAATTTAGTGAACTTATTCAAAACGGCATTGCCGAAAAATCGGCACCACATTTATAATTCAAATTTATAGTTTATAATTTGAATATAGAGTAGATTATCGAATATTTTTTATTAAACCTTGATTTGTATTTTTTATTAATTTATTTATTTAATCCTTTTTTAATTCGTTTGGTATTTGCGATGACCAAATAAGTCGCAAGGTTATTAAGCGGATTGGATCTAAAAAGTAAATGTAGGCAAATATTGAAATTTGGCAGGACATCGTCTGCAGGGTCAGCTAGTCCCTAATAAATCTGTTAGCTAAACCGATTGTGTTTCTTTTGAGCTGCTGCTATTAGCAAATTGTAAAGTGAGGCAACGACGATAAAGATAGCCTGAGAATCGAGAGTCGCCAAGGTAAGTGCTTAAGGTTTGTTGTTCCTCGTCACCAAAGCAAGAGGGGAACGAGGACGCAACAGTATACACTATTATACAGTTCTTTTCGATTCGAAAGAAATCTTTTTCGCTTGAACTTGAATTTACGAACTTATCAAAAACAAAATCTGGCACCACCACTATACAACCCCACGAGCCGCCGCTGCTTACACTTACAACTTGACTTCACAAATTAACCCCTTTCTACTTGAGCAACTGTTTTTTATCATCGTGTAACATCGTGCTGCTAACTCAGATAGACAGAGAGGGGCGATAGTTGGGCGCGTGTATATCTGATGTACATATGAATAAAAATGTGAAAGCATTTTTTCTAAAAGATTTTTTTGCTAATTTGTTTTTTATGCCGTCAGTTTAGAAATTCCTTAATATTGAAAGTCTAAGAAAAATTTAGATAGAAAAATTAACAGAAAAAAGACAAAGCACATACAAAAATTAAAGTAGGCTATTTTCGGGGACATGACCGTATGGTTTAACGTGAATAAGTAGTCGCAGGATACCCATTTTCGTTCCAAGCTTTTGCTGAATAATGACAATTCGAAATTTATCATTTTTACACTTTTCGTACACACTCACAATTTTCGTTACACATTTTTATTAAATTTTTAAATACTTGCCGATTTTATAGACGTATTCACGTCAAAAGTTTCTTGACCTACGCTGTTTAGCAGTGAATAGGGTTTAATCAGTGGCGTAAGTAGTGTAGGAGGGCCGGTTCCACAATCAGACCCCACTGCGCATGATCGAAAGTATTGATTAGGGTCAAGTATTGATTATATTATATTATTGACATAAGGGGTTGACGAAAGGGTATTTAAATTAGGGGTCACTCCCCTACATTAGTATGACTCATAGCAATAAAATCACTGGATCATAAGGGGTGCGATTGGGGGGTTTAAACGTAAGGTTATTAAAATTAACGATCACATCTCACTATATTAGTATTTGCTCATGGCAATAAAATCAGTAAATTACCTATTCTATAGTTAGGGACACATATTATCTTGGGGGATAATAGTATTACATATTATGTGCATATGTGAGTAATTGTATATGGGGTGTTAAAACTTTCAATTAGAATATTTGGTCATGGTAATAAAACCTGCACATGCGGGCTAATATTCTAGGATTAATTAACTTCATTCGCTATATAAGGCTGATAACTGTATATATGAAACTAGTTCTTCGAATCTACTGGTGAGGTTAACTTTTGCAACGTATATTCTAGAAGTCATGGAATCCAAAACTTCATTGAAGAGAAGTGCAGAAGCGTCCGTACAAAGTAAGTTCATAACAAATTAATCTTTACTTATTTTAATAAACTGGTATTAGGGTTAGGTGAGTGCTCATTACAGATGAGTAATGAGTGCTTACCTAACCCTCAACCAGTTAATATTGTACAATTTATAATTTCACAATATATACATTTACTAATTTTTTTCTTTTTGTGTAAATTCTAGTTGAAAAGGATACTAAGTTACCTAAAACCTTACAACCCAAAATGGTCTTCGAAACGAGGTATTGGCTTAATAAGTCAGAAACTAAGTTCGTGTCGGTGGGAATCGATGTTGAAGAATGGATGCCCAAGTTACGCTTAGGAGGGTCAAATGGATTGGGTATCTCATTATGCAACCAAGATTGGGATATTATAAGGGATAAAGAGGTACCGATTACAAATTTTTTAAATGGTGGAACTTTGGATCACATTGATATGAATCGTAATACTACAACTTTAAAAATTTCCGGCCCAAAATTTCAAAACAATAATGTTTTAAAATTAGAAAGAAATGATTTTTATATTTACATGGGGAAGGTAACCGTGGAGAGGTTATATGAAATATCACCGTTAATCAACCAACGAATGAGAGAAATTGTTAATATGGAAATCAAAGACTACTATACTGATATTTTATTTGCATGTATTCAGTTAGGGGGTGATCCTTTCATGAATACAAAAGATGTGATACAATCTACAGGTAACTATCAAGGAGCCCATTCATATTGCATTATGGAAATGTTCTACATGTATCCTGAGGTGATTAAACAAAACTTGGACGATTTACCTTCAGTAATAACTTAATAATGTAATTCTTATATGCAATGTATATGTGTATGTATACGGTATTTTAATATAATTTTATAATAATGTGTTGTGTAATTTTTGAAATAATCTTGACCATTTTAATCCTAACGAAAGTAAATTCTATCATTTCTTGAGATATTCAAGCAGTATAATGAAATTTGAATAATTTTATTAACCCATACCTCACCTATGTATTATTATTATTATATAAAATTGAAGAGATTCGTATGCGTATCATCATTATTAAATGAGCAATTAATGGGCACGTATCATTATCAAAAATGAATTCCAGCCTAATCATCTTTACATTAGCTCAAGTTTTCAACAACACTTTGTTTATTGCTTCACCTAAAAGTGTTGAAAACATTCAAATTTGTATTAATTATATTAATATAAATAGTTTGAATTATTTAAGCGATGCTTTTTGCTTAAATTGGTCTGCAATGGAATTTAAATATGTTGCGAATGAATCAACTTTCTCCTACCAATTAACAGAAGCCAGCCCGATTATTTTATACAAATTAAGATTTACATCCCGAACGTCAATGGAACCATCGGCATGGAATATAATATTGGGGGATATGAATTTATTAACTGAAGATTATAAACATTACAGACTAATATCCGCAGCACTGGGACAAGTTTTAACAACATATATTTTTATTACAGTGTTGATTCTGTATTATATTAATTATTATAGGAGAAATAAAACAGAAATTTAGAAGATTATTTTGTTTATTTTATTTCAAATATTGATAAGTATAATATAAAGATTATATTGGTCACATATAGGTGACTAGTCCGGAGATTGGTTCATATTCCAAGATCGAATCATGTAAAATTAATACGTAGGCAGTTGTATTTGCAGGAAAAACTTCTTTCCCTTCGATTTCCAATTTTAAGGATAAAACAGGTTCTCGAACATGTTCATTTTGCTTAGAAACGTCCAATACAAAAATTGGACCTGTTCCAAATTCCGCAAAATCTAGCAGAGGTTCACAAAACTGTTTGTTTAAAAATTTTTTCTGAAACGATAGATAATCATCATATGCAAGTGCATAAGCACCCTTAGCAAAATTATTATGACGTTTCTCGTAGGGGCACCTATTCTGGTTGATATATGCAGTCACATCACTTATACCACATTGCGACAAACGGCTAGCATCCTGATCTTTTTTACCGCGTTTATTTTGTTGAAATGCAGTTAAAAGCCAACGCGGTCTTCGGGATCCCACTGAACTATTAACAGCCCATATTGCTACATTAGAAGTAGTAGGTAAACTAGGATATTGATATAAGCTTCTACCATAAAAGCCAATTTTTATACCTTTTTGCTGTTTCAAGTGGTTATATATTTCCAACTTTGCAGTATTGCTAGGAGTAATATGAGGTACACGCCAACTAACTTTTGAAATTTTTATTTTAACCGTTGTTGAACTGCTATAACAATCGATGTCGGAATTTGAACGAATCAAAATCAATTCCTGACGCATGTTTATAATATCTCTAGTGTAATCGCTAGCGAACCCCAACACATGATTTAAGGGTATTATAGCACAAAATTTGGTTTTAGTGCTGTCACAAATTTGTGACTCCTCATTTAAAATATTCCATCCTGCGCTACTTAAACCTGAGGACTCTCCAGGAGTATAACGACATTGTCCGTAAAGAGATGTTGATATGCCTGGTATCCTACAAGCATCGATTACAACATCACCAAGTTGATAACGTATTTCTTCAAATAGAAACAGCGGGTCGTTGAGTTGGAAAGGTTTAGCTTCGGTAGGTGTTAGGGTACCTTCAATATAAATCTTACTATCATAGGTAGCTGTTATCAAATCACCTTTCTCAATAATAAGTCTAATTTCATCCGAGTTATCAAAGGCATTGACAGTATAAGGATGATATGTGTGAGTGGAATTATCAATAACTAAATCAGAATAAGATACGTCGGCGAACAAATTTTGCAGAGCTTGTTCTTCCTGCATTGTAATTCTTATTTGATACACGATATCCCAAACTTTCAAGAAAATTGATCTCGTGTGATGTGAGTCTTCTAACGTTCGGACGTATAATGCTCTGTAGATGATTATCACCCTTATTTATATTATTATTTAGATTTAAACCCATCTTGCTTCAATTCTAGCCTTATAGTTAATGATTCGTTACCGAAATCTACTGCTTCACCATCCTGATCAACTAGCCTTAGAGTTATGTTATGAATAGTTTTTACGGTGACAGGTAAATATATAATGTTTGTGGGTTCTTTACATAACCTATAACCAGGTTCAACTGATAGGTCAAATTCGAAAATTGTATGAGCTAAATTATTATTACGGTAAGCACCTGCAGTTATGTTGCATTCAACATGTATGTTGGTAGCTTTAATAATTTGAACATTTAAATCAGATTCATGTTTAACACCCGGTTTAAGCTTTTTACTAGAAAATCCTAACATACGACCTATACTGCCAGGTTTCTTAAAATTAATTTCATAATTCGAGAAAATTTCGCATTTTAATGTATTATTATTAGCCCATAAGTTAAATTTCACTCCCAAGACAGATTTCAGGAAATTGTTCAATTCTTCTATTTCATAAGCACCTGGCGGTATAGTGATAGCTTTATCATCGTAATATAACTTGTTATTTCCATTATAAATATTTCTTATCGAATTACAGCCGTAGAAACCAATTAGACCCAGAACATAATCCTTTTCAGGATTTAACTGAATTGGAGGAAAATAATTCACACTAAGTGAATTCCCCACACCTGTTAAGGTAAACGTTCGAGACATTATTAAAAGAAAAATATTATGACCATGTATTTATTCAATTTTCATTTAAAAATTTTAGACATAGATGACCGCATATAATTGTATTGAATTTCTGATATCGTACATAATTGTATTTTATTACACAACCTTGAAAGTATTTAATAACTTCTTGAGGAGGCCTCAGGTCACCGAAACTGTCAAAGTAGCTCACATTCTTCTGATTCTTCTTATACGCAATCCAGTGAGTTCCAGATCCACTCATAATATCCAAATTAATTATGCCGCATTCGTTGGGTCTGGGTGTTGTAGGTAAGGTATCTCTCATAAACACACCTCGAAAATTAGGAATATTAGTAGTATATTTTTTTAAATCTACATCAGTTAGAGCTCTCCGAGGCAGCTTGATCAGTTTTTTGAATACGGCTTCAAAAATAAGGCACTTCCACCTTTATACGGTTTCAAATATAAGGCATCACCCTTTTTACCCATCGCAATTGCTTCCATCATTTTATTATGGCGCCCGCTTTCTTCAAGTTGCTGTTTGGCCTGCTTAGCATTATTAATAGCTTTAGCTATACCGCTAGCACCACCTGCTAAAGCCCCTGCAGCACTCAAACCCGCAAAGAGAGGTATCAGAAAAGGAATAATCCCCCCTTGCTTAGGAACGGGTATTATTCTAGGCACTTTAATATTTCGTTTACCTCCTAATTTTTTAACTGATCGCTTGGCAGCTGCTAGAGCTTTTTTAATAATATCTGGGGTGTTATTAGATTTTTTAAGTTCCTTTGAAATATTTGTTAAAATTCCTTTTCCGAGTGTTATTCGACGTTTATTAACACACCCCATACCTAACTTTCTTTTAGTCTTCATGGTGTTTACTACCGCCCACGCTGCAACCTTTTCTCCTAGCCCTGAGTCTTTAGATTTGACACGTGTCCAGGCACGCTCTTCTAAAATACGATCAGCACGATGTCTGTCTTCTAAATCTTTATGTTGATAATATGCAATATCGTGCTCTTTACAAGCCGAATCTAATGGATTAATGCCAGGATCACCTCTAGCTAAACGCTTGTGTAATTTAGTTCCAGGCCCACAATATTGATAACCTGGTATATGAAGTTCCACAGGTAATTTATTTATTATGGAGTTGACCAACCCTTCTCCACGATGAACAATCATTTAGTGTGACAACTCGCTATAGCTCCTATATATATATCAGCGTAAATATATATAAGTTTATTGAATACCAAGATGAGGTTTGTTAAACAACGTGCCACACTTAAAGTTAATAATCATGACTTTAAAAAACATCGTTCAAAAAAACATGGTGATTTATTACCTGACTCAATCAGATGTATCATAGCAGGTAGTTCAGGTTGCGGTAAAACAAATACACTCATCAGTCTTATAGAAGAGCCGCATGGATTAAAATTTCAAAATGTGTATGTGTTTTCAAAATCTTTACATCAGCCTAAGTATCAATACCTGCAGAAAGTTCTCGAGCCGATTAAGGGGTTGGGGTATTTCACGTTTACTCAGCATGATGAGGTTGTACCCGTAAACGAAGCTAAACCTCATTCCATTATGGTATTTGACGATGTAATTACTGATAAAAGTTCAAGCGTCCGAGATTATTTCTGTATGGGTAGGCATAATTTTATTGACTCATTCTATCTTAGTCAGACCTATTCAAAAATACCTAAGCAATTAATACGTGATAATTCTAACTTAATTGTGCTATTTAAGCAAGATGTCTTGAATTTAAAACATGCTTATGATGATCATGTAGGTACTGATTTATCATTTAATCAATTTAAATCGATGTGTGCCGAATGCTGGAAAGAACCTCACGGGTTTGTGGTAATCGATACGGAATCTGATATAAATACCGGTAGATATAGGAAAGGCTTTGATTCGTATATAAGCTTTGATTAAATTGAAATAGCGTTCAGAACTTGCAACTACTTCGCACTATCTGCACAGGTTTGAGAAGTTAAACAAGTTAAAATTTACTTTATAAATACCTCCATTAGGTGTACGTAACCTGAAATGGATACTGATGAAATTGAATTGACTAAAAAAATTATTAGAGCCCGTAATGCTGTAAAGCGTAAGTACCTTGAATTAAAACGAAATCAAATGACAGTGCACAGAACTTCAGAGGAGGTGTTTAAACCAATCGTGGATCCTATTAAGGAATTAACTTCTTTAAAGAAAAAATCTCAGGAATTAAAAGTTGTAAAGAATTATACGCATCCGCCAGCGGTGAAAAATTCAACAAAAATACCTATTAGGTTAAAGAATACAGCATGTAATAAAAGTGATATGACATTTAATGAGGATTCAAGCTATATGAAAAGTGATGTTGAAGATGAAGAATACGATGAAACTGCTAACACTAATATTATTGAAAGATTACATAATCGCTATACGGATATGGCTATACATGACACTATACGTGAGATGGATCACGAGTACGGAGTTTACTTCAATAATGATACTAAGACTTGGAATATTGGTAATGCTAAAATCGAATTTCAACAAGATTCTGACAATTTTTTTATTGATGATAAACTATACCAAGGTACTGAAGGATTGTATGAATTAATATTTAAAAAGAGACCTATAAACTATACAATGGAAGATATGGATCAGTATAAAAAAATCTTAGAGCAAACCAATGCTCATAAGATAGGTTTTAACCCTAACGGCAGAATAAGAGCTAATAAAGGTGTTAAGTATACCCAAGTAATTAAACGTATGGCATTTAAAAAGATTGGACGGGGTGTTGAAATAATTCATAAATTGGTTAATAATAAACAAACTGAATATATTTATTGGGATTCACCTTCAGAATTAGTTCAGCGTCTGATGCTTCTGCATGCATCTAAACAAGCAGGTAATAACAATCATGATAACGAAATCATTAGCATTGTAGAAGAGTTAAAGGAAGCTCAAATTATTGAATAAATATAGTGTGTAGAGTTGAATAACTGATTAGTTTAAAAATGAACATTGACATATTCGGTCGAAGTAAAATACGTCCAAAGGAAGGTCCTAAGGGTGCTGACGGAATAGGTTTCAAACTTACCCAAGATCGCCACTTTGATATTCAGTCTAAGAGATTAACTAATTTATCAACTGGAGTTGATGACTTTGATGCTGTAAATAAACAGTATATAGATGTAATAGCATCACATATTGGTTCCTTACGATCGCGAGTTGATGAGGTCGAGAAAAACTGTAATACAAACTTTTCTAAATGGGAACGGTGGGTGTTTGAACATGATGCCATTTTAAATTTTATGAACAATCCCGAAGGTATTCTTTCAAAATTTCAGCATCATAATAAAATAATTGAAAATGTTGTGAAGGAATTCAATGATCTTAAGACTGCAATTAAGAAAGTAGAAAAAAACATTTCTAAAAGTTAAAATGTTAAAAAGGGGGATTATAAACGAAATTCATAGAAGTGCTAGAAAAAACTTCCCCCGTAGAAGTGTGATAATTAGAGGCTTCGATAATTTATGGCAGGCAGACTTAGCTGAATTTATACCTTACTCTAAATATAATAACGGGTATAAATTCATTTTATTAGTTATTGACTGTTATTCCAAGTTCCTATGGACGCGTGCCCTAAAATCTAAAAATGGTGTGGAAGTGACGGCCGCTATATCTTCAATATTTAAAGAGGGGCGACGTCCTAAAAATTTGCAGACCGATGAAGGAAAAGAATTTTACAATAAAAATTTCTATAACATTATTAAGTATAATAAAATCAATCATTACTCTTCATTCAGTGTTAAGAAAGCTTCCATTGTTGAACGTGTTATAAGAACCTTCAAAAATATATTATATAAGGAATTTAGCTATCGTGCTGAATATAAATGGATCGATATACTGGATTCTGTCACTAAGGATTATAATCACCGAAAACATAGAACAATTATGATGCGTCCTTGCGATGTTAAACCATCCACAAAGTTAAGCGTATATAATGAAAATATTGATATTGGGAAAATAAAATTTAAACTTGGTGATTTCGTGCGAATTTCGAAGTATAAATCGGTGTTTGATAAAGGTTACAATGCTAATTGGACTGCAGAGTTATTTAAAATTATAAAAATTAATTATGGTAAACCTGTAACTTATTTCATTGAAGATCTTGATGGAACGCCTATAAAAGGTATGTTCTATACTGAAGAATTGCAAAAAACTTCATATCCTGATACTTTCTTAATTGAAAAAGTGATACGTAAACGAGGCGATCAACTGTATGTTAAGTGGTTAGGATATGACACTCCTACTTGGATCTCAAAAAAATTAATCAATGAATAAAAAAACATAACTATAAGATGTTTGGAGTTAAATACTTATTTATACTTATCCTCAGTGTGTATTAAAATTAAAATAAATAAAAAACTTTCATAATTTATTTTATTTATTTTCTTAATTTGTAATGCCCCCACGCCACTGTATCTGTGGTGTGAGACGATATACATCGTTTGTTATCATTAAAACTTAATGCTATTTTTTCTTGTCTAATACTATGTACATTATGATTAGTCGATCTTATACTATTTTGCAGTTTTAAAATTTCCTTATTATTAACTAAACAATCTACATAATCATTAAAACTAATATATTTCTTCACTACATAATTTTTAACCCCCTTAGCTTTCTTCATATGATCTTGACCCTCAACACGTACACTATACATTTTAGACCTCAGACCAATGAACTCAGTCATAATGAGACCATTGTTTTCATCCTTCATTAACCCTGGCACTTTTTTGTTTGCAAGGGGTATACCAAAGGGGTTATTGGGATGATAATCACTAGTATCAAAATAAGCAATGTCTTTCTTTATCGTAGCATAAATGTCTGGGCAATTTATTTGATATATAAGGGAATCGGTATCACAGTAAAGTACTTTGCAAGGAAAGCTCTGATTCATGTAGTCATAATGAAAATCGTATAATTTAGTTTTCGAAATGTCCAATACACACATGCCAACATACACTGGTTTGGTCATTTTAATCTCAGTCTTGTTAAGTTCGATCACAACCAAATTTTCATCTAAAATAGTTCTGCTATGAAAATTGGGTTTGGCGATCATCACTTTGGCACTATAGCGTCCATCCCACTTCGAAACTAATTTCACTATTTTCCTTTTCCTGACATCTTCCATTGTCTTTCCGAAAGCCGCGTTATTCATTAATTTGAAAAAAGTTTTCTCAAACTCATTTGTTGCATTCATCCTCATTAGGGTATTTAAATCAATATACGGCTTCATCCAAGCCGATTGCCTGAATTCCAATACCCTATGAATTTTTATGACATTTAAACCATGTTTAATAACCTGTTTCAGGGCACGATAATGAATAACGTAGCGTTCTTTGTTGTGAAGGGTTGTGAGCAGCTTTTTATGTTTAGAATTGGGTGGTGCTTGATGTTCAGGGCAAAAAGGTAGATCATTATGAGTATCGTGAATAGTATCTGGGTACTCCAAGTCAACTTCTAGGATATATCCTAAATGATTATCATCAGGGATTTGATTGACATCTATTTGAGGCTGGGGGAGCCATGAAAATCCTCCTGAGGGTAGGTACTGACTCATAGCCCATCCGTATACTGAAAAATAAAATTATAAAATAGATTATTTTAAAAATAAGAAAAAATGATAAACTTACAATTATTAACATCATAATATTGAAGATAAACATCCGGCTGTGTTGGGTCGTAATTGTCCATATATTTATTATTGGCCTTAGCGTATCGATTGCTGCATTGCGAGATACCTCCTCGAATTCCACGTTCAACAAACATTAACATGTCAATGTCCGTTAGTAGATCTAATTCCACTTGAGTATGTTTCAACATGCTGTCCCATGTTAAACCTGGAGCTGATACATAATGAGCCGAATCCAATCCATACGTATTAAAACAGGTGTCACGGAAATTCTCAAAAACATCCACCAATAACAGCACATCTGTTTTTAAATATAAGTCGGAGTACTCCCCCAAATTTTTGATATTAAATTTCATCCAAACATTTTGAGCGTGGGAGTACTCATCGTCTGATATTAGGGTTTCTGTGAGCTGATTGTAAAAATTACGTTTTTCAGGTAATCTAAGTTCATCAAGATTATCAACGCACTTGATGTAATCATAAGGAAATACACCTTTACGTTTTAATAAATTATACTGATCGGTATTGGGGTATTCACGTTTAACCGTTTTTAGTTCTTTCAAGTATGATGCTAGTTTATCTAGACTATATGGTAAAAACCTGAATGAATCGATGAACTTGAACTTTATTTTACTTCCCTTCATAGACTTAGTAAATGAAATGTATTTATCCTTATTTACGGGGAGTAGAAATACTGATCCTTCAATTTCTAAAGCTATATCACGAATTATGAAGTGCGAGTCATATCCGCTTAAATTATGGCACACGACGGGTATAGTTTTACAATCCGTGTAATTGAGGTTACAGGAATTATGCGCAGCACCCCGAAATTTTGATGTTATATGATCATGATCACGAACCTTGACATCAATGGCTGAAAACGGCTTCGTACATATATGACATACAACAGCTTCTTGGAATGATTGCTCTTCCTGTAACGATAATGACATTGGCTGAGCAGCCCAATATATGGGTTCAACGTCTTCAGTAATTTTCCTTAACTGTTGTGCAAACCATTTAGCACAATCACTTCCTCGATAGCTACGATAATAGGACAGGGTATCATCATAGCAACACTTAAAATAATAGGCTATACTATATGCTTCATGCTTTTGATACGAGGCCGTTTTTTTACCCCGTTTTACATCTATTGGTGTTAATATGCTCTCCATATCTATATACATTACAAAGGGTACCATCTCTTTGTTATTAAAATTGGTAAATTTCACTACTTCACCTTTACTAGGCATATGGATACGACAATTGTTTATATTACCGCAATCTAATTCATGATGTTTTAATTTGTTTTCATTATAAAAATAATGTAAACACCTGGGACATATCCATAGCTTATGTTCGTTACTAGTTAGCTGTTTACTTACTAGTCTGCTAAAGTTTTTTATCCAGCAATAATGGTATTTTGCTTCTTCACCTTTTTTATAGGTATCTTGAACCAAAAGAAGATTAATATGCCGATCCCTTTTGTTCCTAGTTAGGTAGGTAGGTACCACTAGATGACGTTTCTGTTTTGGTTTCAATATATATACATTTATAGACAGTTTATTATTGTTTTCAAATTTTGCTATTTGGGTCAGCATCATAGGAAACGTGATACCACTCAAATTCAATACTTCTGAGTAGTGTGGGTACGATGATACCCGGTTTAAATTGATTTTTGCACTATATAATGCTGATACAACCGCCCAAGCAAAACACATATGATCGTTATTACGTATGTTAACGCATGCATTCTTGATGGCTATATCTTTGGGGAGTGGTATGTATGATGAGCCTCTAAATGGTTCATGTCGATTTAAATTGACCGCTAAATTAATTATAGCTGTCAAGGTCCATCCACTCTCATTCTGCTGAAATTCTTCTAACTGCATGATAATACTATCCTGGACGTTTTCCTCCCACCATTTCTTTAAATCTGTGGCTGAATCTGCTTGAGCGTTAGGGGTACTGAAATGCTTCAACTCTTTAATGCTTCCTTCACCGGTCACTTTTGAAAATTCGCAGCATAGATCTACATTTATTTTCAATATAGGTTGTGATTTTAAAGTATGTTTGACTCGTGATGCATATAAGAATTGAGCGTCTTCGAGAAATGTGAGCGGGTCAATATGTGTTAGGTTGATAATCACACCAGTTCTGATACGACTATTGAACGCCGAATTAACTTCTTCCCATCTAATGCGCTGACTTCGACATTCACCTCTTGGTACTAAAGCTCCCCCACGTTTATGTATGGTTTTGATATGATAATTATATCCTTAAATATAATAAAATTATATTAATATATTATAGTGTAGAGAAATAGTTGAATATGACATAAAATTGCCTGATAAATAAAATAATAGTATCATAGGTATACTAGCAAAAAGTATTAAATTATTAAAAAACAGTTGTGATAGTCATATCTTTGGTGGGAAATAATAAGAAGAAGAATAAGCCTCATGATTTTAACAGCTTAATTAATAACTGATATATTAAATAAATGTCAGTTAAAGTGAACGGATAGTAAATTTGATGCTTATTAATTTTATAAAATTTTATCAAAATTTGCTATGAACAAATTATTTTAATATGTTATCCTACATTTTGACTAATTTATTTAAATATGTGATGGTTATTTATCGAAAATTAGCTCTGTTGAATATCCATTAATGGAATAACCCTTGATGTATTAATTGCAAGTTACCCTTTGAGGTTAAAATAATTGCAGATTAAATAAAATAAAAAATAACACTTTACTCAAGTTAACTCAATTTTTAGGATTAATTTACTTAACATAATAATTATAAATGATGCTAATTATATATCTATTACGTATAGTTAATTAATCAATGAAGAAGAATTTTCGAAACTAGTATAAAAATTTTGTAACTTGGGTAAGGTGTTATTTATTTAATATTAAACATTCAATTTCATTTATTTAGAAACAACTCAACTTGACTTGGTCACTTTTTCCAGTATACCAATGATATAGAAGATTATGGCTAACAAATAATTATCATAAAGTTCTATTTGACATTTATTACTTCTTAATGAAAAAAGATACGGGTATTATAATCGGATTTTTTGTATGAATAAATAACATAATGCTTACCTTTAATTAATCCTATGCTTTTTTCTAATTTCTTCTTGCTACCAATGCTTAAGTCAGCCTTTTTAAGCGCGTTATTTAATATTCTCAGAGTTTTAGTGCCATGCGTAATCCAATTTTTTACACTTTCAGGATTTATAACCAAATTTGATAAGGCATCTTTCATCACTCTCACCATTTCACCCGCGACTTTAATAATTTCAGCCATTTTTGTATCTTATATAAAGAAAAATAGTGAAGATACACGATCTTACGTAATCAAAAAAATCGTACGTACTGACTACAAATATAATACTGTGCATTCTTATATAATATCACTAAGTAGGGTGATTTACCCTTCTGTCATGAAACGTATTTATTTTCATATTGATTTTATGTCAATGAATACAGGTCCTAATAATCCAGTTCTAAGGGGATAAAGGATAATACCCCCTGGTAAACTTACATAATATATTGAAGGTAATTTATATATATATATTAATTTCTTGCAATTTGTTAGAATGTCTTAACATGGGGTGATCTGAACCCCTTATATCAATAATGTAATAATAATCAATACTTGCATCTAATCAATACTTTCGATCATGCGCAGTTTAGTGATGTATTGCTATTAGGGGGCTCACACCCTAATTTTAATACTCATGCTAATAAAGGGGACTGACCCCTAATTTAAGTTTTAACACCCCATATACAATTACTCACATATGCACCTAATATGTAATACTATTATTGCCTAAGATAATATGTACCCCTAAATATAGAATAGGTAATTTACTGATTTTATTGCAAAGAGCAAATACTAATATCGTGATGTGATCACGATAATATGTGATTCTATAATATTAGAATTTTTGTATTCTTACAAATTGTACGCGATTATTATTATATATAAAATTACACTAGCAATACCAATAACAATATATAACAATAACACCTTATGATCTAGTGATTTCATTACCCTACTAATAAAGGGGACTGACCCCTAATTTAAATACCTTACCTTAGATTTCAATGGGGGTTTGCACCCTATCGTAATAAATATTCACACCCTTCGCATTTACTTATAACATATAATAATAATTTCTTAATAATGTAAGGAACCCTAAATTAATCAATACTTGTCCCCTAATCAATACTTTCGATCATGTGCAGTTTAGTGATGTATTGCTATTTAAAAATACATACCTATTAGGGGGCTCACACCCTAATTTTAATACTCATGCTAATAAAGGGTACTGACCCCTAATTTAAATACCTTACTAATAAAGGGGAGTGACCCCTAATTTAAATACCCTTTCGTCAACCCCTTATGTCAATAATATAATATAATCAATACTTGACCCTAATCAATACTTTCGATCATGCGCAGTGGGGTCTGATTGTGGAACCGGCCCTCCTACACTACTGGCGTACCTAGAACTTTTGCCGCCCGGGGCGGTTTCAAATTTGCCGCCCTTTTAAAGTCAAGCAAATGATGGTTTTTATTAATTGATAAACATAAATAAATAATTGTAATTGAGACAAACTATAGGTGGGGAACTTTTTTACCATTGGATGTAATATTTCAATTTCTCATAATAAAGGGGCAGCATTAGTTAATATAACTATAAATGTAACTTTTATAAAAATACAGGATACTATTTTAAAAGGTACAAGAAACTTACGGAGGTTGCAGGTTCCCCCACCAATGAGAGAAAACATATACCTAATTTACAAAAAAAAAGGCTTCTAGTTATACTTTGTATAGAAGCCTAATACCATTAAATATTTTTTAATTCATATTTTTTATAATTATATAATTCCATTTCTTTTAGATAAACAAACAAATGGTACACATATCTGTGTACATAAACATAGTATTTATATATTTACTCTTCTAACCTTCATAGACATGGACTATGGACAATATTTTGCAAGATTTTGAAGTCTTAAATCACTCATTGTGGAAAGATAACTTTTTATCAACTTCAATTTAGAGAAGCTCCTTTCGCAACTAGCGACACTGATAGCAATTGTTAAAAAAATTGTTAGCAATATTACAATGTTGGGGACAGAATTTTCTAATCTATACTGTTGAATAAATTTTAGTAGATTAAGAGGGCCCTTATCCCCGTTTTTCTAACGTTTTGACTCTTCTTGTAGTGCAGGTACAGCCATAAAAACCTGGATCCTTTTTCTTTCAATATGGAACTGTTCTTTATATTATCAATGTCAATAAAGTCATTTATTTGACATTCAAATTCTTCATTTAGTAGGTTACATAGTAATATACACGAATATTTTCTTGCAAGGACATGCAACCGATCAAAGCGTTCTTCTATTTCCTTTATAATTCTATCCATAGATAAAAACATTTCTCTTCGTACTTCTTGTTCTAAGGATAGCCCCACGTCTCGTGAATTTTCCCCACTAATATTTTTTCTCTTTCTAACTCGATGTTCTGTCGATATCTCCAACTCTTCACAAATTGTTTTGGCTGGTACGACAGCATTGTGTATTAGCGCATCCCTTCGTTCCATGAAATGAGTTTGCAAAGAATTTAGTTTTATGTGGCATTGATGAACATTTCACCCTTTCATTTGGAGGTATTTTTGCGCGTCATTAATTTCCAAAAGGATGGGTTTCCATAAATTGAGATAACATATAAAAGAAAAAGATTGCATTGAATTAAGTAAAATTCCAGTAGCTGATTTCGTTTTGATATATCCTTCTTCATATGTCAATTTTTGAAGGGCGCTTAAAATGTAAAAAAAATGTTTTTTTACCATAGTTACTGCCTCTCCTCTAGCGCTCCAGCGAGTTTCTACGCTGAGTTTAACACCTTGACCAGTGACAGAAAGTAAAACATCCCATCGACGAGTAGAAGAATCAAAGAATGAAAACAACTGCTCGTTAGTTCCAAAAAATGTTACGAAATCGATAGCAGTAGAAACTATATGCAAACACGCCTGGTTTAAAGAATGATTTGTACATGCTACATATTCTGGATTTGGATTTATTAGTTTAATGCGGGTTTGAATATTCGAAATCATATAGCGATTTATAATTTGTTGAATTCCAATAGTAAACTTATGAAGTGAACAAGTTGTTTCTTACAACTTCAAATATTAAAAATGCCCCCCCAAAATATGTGCCGCCCGGTACGGACGCACCCACCGCCACCCTTTAGGTACGCCACTGGCTGGAATGCCTAATTGGTCACGTAACTCACATTGGACATAAGGTGTCCAATTATAAATAAAAACTGGGGCTTAGCCATTGCATTGAATTTCTCCAGTATGTTTTTCCCATTGTTCTGACCGAAACTCGGTTGCTCCAAAATAGTTCCGGTTGCACTTGCCGCTTGTCTCGCTCGTGGATGGACTGTACGGAGCAGCTAACTCTTGGAAATTACTCCGCGTCGGAGATGCTGGGTTACCTTTCGGTAGTCGTGGGTTTTTAAAAGAAGCCTTGCTTTGCCCAATAATTTTTACCTGGGCGCCAGTCTCGAATAGAAGCTTTCGCTACTCTAGTTGCTTTTATCGGGACAAAATGGAACTTAAAATAAAATAAAATTGACTGTAAATTTATATTTATATATATAAAAAAATTTATATATAAAAATAAGCCGGCGAATCAGTTGATGGCGCAATGATGTTGCTGAAAGCTGTTCGAGATGAATCTTCACACGTATCTGGCGTGGCTATGAATTTTATTACTTTATAAAACTTTAGCGTTACAAAAAGACGCTCTACTACTACTCGAAAGCAGGAAAAAACTAACTACTAATCCTACAGAAGGTAGGCAAAAATTAATTAAGCAGGTTACAAGATGGTTAGCTACTACGTGCTTTATAGGTTGGTTATTATACAATTTATACAGTAAGTAATCCTTTGATCTACTTACGATTTGTGCTTTCGTGATGTATTCGTTATTTAGCTTATTCGGATTCGATGCATGCCTCCGTTCCTCATAAATGTCAACAGAACTTCTGTTGGTAAATGTTCGATCTAAAAGTAATCAAGAAAAAACACACGTGTATAAAATTGTTAAAAACCATAAGAATGTAGCTATTGTTTTCTGAATTAATAAAAAGTAATCAAATTCGATATGTAATACCACCAGATTTATTTTAGATTCCTCAGCTGTGTTTGGAATGATATTTAAAATATTGCACGCAATTTTTGGAAAGTCTTTTCAACAGATGTTCCCTAAGTTGGACGCTCTTGAAATTATAAGATGGCTAAAATTTTCTTGGTTGTGAACAATTCTGTGCAGATTGGTATTCGAGTGATCGAGTCCCTTCTTTATTGGGGTTGCTAACAACCCTCCGGATTGCCCACAGTTATTGAAGTTGTAACAAATGTTTAAAAAAGGATAACTTCAATGCAATGGTAGCACTGGACAGCTTGAAGCCGGATTTCGAAATTGCAACGATTGTTTCTTTCCAAAATGGCGTAGCGGCAATTAAATTTATAGAATCCAGAAATCGATTATTGATCATACAGATCATGTGAAAAGCTAAAATACAACACTTCACTCGTACGCGTTACTTCTTGTTTGTCAAAACTACTAAACTTTGGTTTATTAATACTAATCAAAACCATTAAAACTTTAAATTTTTCGAAGAGTAAAAATTTCACGTCTGTACTATACAAGCGGTGTTAGGCGAACCTTGAATTTTTGGCGCTTTTGAGCCGTCTGCGCGTATTCGAGTTATAAAACGGAAAACTGTATTATCGGTGGATTTCGATACAAAAATTTGTTCTCGCTGCTAATGGTTCATGGGTCATATACCCTTTAGGCGCTAAGTCATACATGGTACTGGCCACGGTACTGGCGTTAAAGTTTATAAATTACGATATATATAGTGTTTAATTTAGAAATTAAACAGGTTTTTGTTGGTTGGATGAGTTCTAGTTTAGAACCATCCTGTATATTAATAATTTAAGTAAATATGCAAAATTGTACAAATTAGTAGAAAAGTGTAAATAAAGCTAATATGCACAATAACACTTTCCAGTAGGTCAATTACAAATATAATTCATTTCCGCATTATCAACATTTAAAACAATTATAATCAGCAAGTACTGCATTTAAAATTATTAATGGAAAATTTTATATCATAAGTCATCAGATTAATACCTTTAATTTAATTGGAATGTAATAACCTAGCTATTAAGTTTTTATATAAATACCTGTATGTAAAACTTAATAAATCAGTAGCATTTGAATTTACGACTTAAATGTTATTCAAACCAATAAGTTAGGAAGGGATACTTCTAGCCATCCTTCTCCTAATTTAGAGTAATCATTAGAATTTACAACTCTAGTGGTTCTCAATTCACCTAAATTAAGACGGGTACTTCTTGCAACCCTAATCTTAATTTAGACATGGTCCTTCGAACCTAAGAAGATAAACCATCAGCAGCATCAACAACGGTCCAAACAAGAGATCGAAGCAGCATCAAATCATACAACGGTCCAAACAAGAGATCGCACAGCAACACAACATACAACGGTCCAAACAAGAGAACGAAGCAGCATCAAATCAAATACAAGGGTCCACACAGCGACGCCAAAGCAACAAGAAGAATAAAATACAAGGGTCCACACAGCGACGCCAAAATCAAATACAACAATCAAAAATACAAGGGTCCACAGCGACGCCAAAGCAATAAAAATACAAGGGTCCACACAGCGACGCCAAGCAACAAGAAGAATAAAATACAAGGGTCCACACAGCGACGACAAAGCAAGAAGAATCAAATACAAGGGTCCACACAGCGACGCCAAAGCAAAAAGAATAATCAAAATACAACGGTCCACAGCGACGCCAAAATCAAATACAACAATCAAAATACAAGGGTCCACAGCGAAGACAAAGCAAAGTCAACAAAACAAATACAACGGTCCAAACAAGAGATCAAACAATCAAAATACAAAAGGTCCACAGCAATTCCAAGAAATCAAAAAGGAGGAAGAATCATCCAATAAGTTGTTAAGAGTACAGTATATTTTGTGATACTGAAAAAGCCGAAATTCGGGCAGTATCATAAAATTGTTGTATGAAAAACTGCAATTCTTTTTTACGGGAGAAGACTAAAATACCCCATCTCACGTCTTTGAGTCTGAAGCACGTGGTAAAAAGGAAAAGCAGAAACTACTACGAAAACAAAGTACATCATCAAGTAACAAATTAATCAAAAATAAGAAGATAATAATTGAAAAATGGAAAAATGGTCACCGCAAGCGAATTAGCAAAGGTACAAGAAGACATTGGAATCAAAATCAAAACATTACTAGCAAACAGTAAAAAGGACTCTCCCAGTCGAAAAACAGAAGAATACATCCAAAGGAAGAACGAAGAATTATTAAGATTAATTTTAGAAGCAAGAAGCAACCACCAAATATTCTTACAATTAAACGCACCAGAAAACGTATATATTTCATCTCGTTACATTGAACAAATCGAAGCAAAATACCAAGAAGCAATACAATATTTACAAACCTGCAAGAAGAACAATCAAGAGGAATCAAGTGTAAAACCCGAAGAACCAGTGCAATCCAAATCACCAATACCACAAGAAAAAATAAAAATGGAAGTATCAGAACAAGCGATCCGCATCAAGAAACAAAAAATAAACATGAATCTGCTGACAAAATCATTTGAGATGGCAACAAACACATCATCAGAAACACAACTACATGAAATATTAAGAACCGGAATAAAAAATAAATGGAAAAATATAGAAGAGCTTCATACAGAAATAATGGCATACGAAGAAGAACATACGGATGACTATTTTATCAATACACTATATGAGAAAATCGAGAAAAAATATTACGAAATAATTTCGAAATTACAACAAGATGCAACCAACAAACCGAATATTAAATTACCAACAATAGAATTACCGTGTTTCTACGGAGGATATGAGGGATGGTATACATTTTTTGATATTTTTCAAAAAGTAATACATGCAAATACAGTGATTACTAAAACTGAAAAAATGCAATACCTAAAAACGCATGTAAAAGGAGAAGCAAGTAAAGTAATACAACACTTAATGATCTCAGGAGAAAATTACGAATCAGCATGGGAATTATTAATAAAACGGTATCAAAATAAACGGTTAATAACGAACACTTTAATAGACAAGATTTGTAATATACCAAAGATAAATCACGAAAATATAAAACAACTACGTCAAATGCATGATACTATTCAAGAATGTGTAAAAGCACTCGAAAATCTAGGAATTGAAGTTGAAAATTGGGGACCGATTTTAGAGAGATGGGTCAGTCAAAAATGGGATACAGAAACAAATAAGTGGTACGAACAAACAATTCTGGATAATCATGAAGTTCAGTCGTTAACATCATTATTAGAATTTTTAGAAAAAAGATGTCAATCTCTAGAAGCATCTAGTCCAAGGAATAACGAGTATCATCAAATAAAAAAGATATATGGGTCAACCAACACCTATGCACCAAAAAATGTTTTTTCAAGATGTATCTGTTGCGGTCAACAACATATCATTTTCGATTGCAGCGAATTCAGAAATATGAATCCAGCTGAAAGAAGAAGAAGAGTGATAGAAAACAAAGGGTGTTTCAATTGTTTAAAAAACCATGACAATACAGCACCATGTTTCAGCAAGAGCAGCTGTCAAATTTGCTTCAGAAAACATCATACTTTATTACATGATGATTGGAAACCAACGAATTCAAGATTTGGAAATTGGAAACCACAACAATCATCCACAAGACAGTATAATTCTTATCAAGGGCAGAATCAAGTCAGATCAAACCACACAAATACAAAACAAAACCAAAAGCATAACACAGAAGAGAGAAATATTCCAACAGGTTCTTATACGACTAACCAAAACCAAAGTACAGTGTTATTGGCAACAGCGTTAGTATGCACACCACATCTCACATGGGCAATATGGAATATTTGAGAGTACTTATCGACTCAGGGAGCCAAGCAGCACTGATAACTGAAGAAGCCGCACAACGATTAGGATATCCCAAGCAAAAAATTGTAGCAGAAATATCAGGGATAAGCGATGCAAATCCAAAAGTATCCAAATACCAAATGCAAGTAACAATTAGACCAAGATTTCCAAGCAAGTTTTCGCTAAGTACCAATTTCATAATATTGCCAAAATTAACAAAAAATCATCCCGACAATAATTTGGATATCGATTTAACTTGGGACAGCGAATTTCTATCTGATCCAACATTCCATCAAAGAGGCCCAATAGACGCAATATTAGGGGCTGACGAATTAAGCCGCATCATTCAACAAGGATTACGAAGAATGGAGAATGGAATAGTCTGCCAAAACACACAACTAGGATGGATCCTGTCGGGCAACGTGTCACACCAGAATCAACAACCTATCAAAATAATCAGTATGATCAGCCGTTATGAAGAAGACAAAAAATTACAGCAATTTTGGGAACTAGAAGAAGTCGAAAATAAGAAGCCCATGTCAGTAGAAAACGAAAAATGCGAAGCACACTATGAGGAAAGCACGAAAAGAGATAGAGCCGGACAATACATTGTAAAAATACCATTTAAAGAAGATCAACCAAAGTTAGGAGAATCAAAACAAACAGCGTATGCAAGATTTCATCAACTGGAAAGAAAACTCGATCAACCAAAGAACAAAGAACTTAGAAATCAATACAACACATTCATGGAAGAATATTTAAAGCTGGGTCACATGAAAATTGCTCCGCAATCAGGAAAATACTACATACCACATCAACCAGTCATTAAGGAAGAAAGTACAACTACAAAACTGAGGGTAGTATTTGACGCTTCATCCAAAACGTCGAACGGCAAAAGTTTGAACGATACAATGTACACAGGACCAAGGCTTCAGCAAGAATTACGAGACATATTATTAAGATGGAGAAAATACCCAATAGTGTTCAGTGCAGACATAGAAAAAATGTATCGGCAGATTAAAATTTCACAGGAAGATCAAGCATTTCAGTACATATTATGGAGATTTAATAACAATCAACCAGTAAAAGAATATTGCTTGACAACAGTAACATATGGAACAGCATGTGCACCATATTTGGCCATCAAAACGCTTCAGAAATTAGCTCAAGATGAAATGAAAGAAGATATCCAAACAGCAAACATAATATTAAAAGATTTTTACGTAGATGATTTGATGTCCGGGGCAGAAACAGAAGAAGAAGCGACACAAATACAATCAAAAATAATAACCGTGTTACAATCAGGAGGATTCAATCTACGCAAATGGGCAAGCAATAAACAAAAAATTTTGGATCACGTACCTGAACATCAACGAAGCCAGAAAATGACAGAAATATCAGAACAAGAGGCCCAAAAAACGTTAGGGGTATATTGGTCGCCACACAAGGACACATTTCAATTTAAAACAAAAATAATGGCAGATGGAAAAATTACAAAAAGAAAAATCCTATCGGAAATCGCTAAATTATTCGATCCATTAGGATGGTTATCGCCAGTAATCATAACAGCAAAATTACTCATGCAAGAATTATGGGCGCGAGACATAGATTGAGATAAGGCAGTTCCAGAAAACATAAAAGACAAATGGACAACGTATTACACCGCATTAAAAGATGTAGAAAAAATAAGAATTCCAAGGTGGATAAACGTTTCAAAAAATATTGAAAATAAGGTCGAATTACACGGATTCTGCGACGCATCGGAAAAAGCATTCGGGGCAGTAGTTTACGTAAAAACAAACAACAATGGGATGATAAATACAACACTACTAATCGCCAAATCAAAAGTAGCACCAATTAAAACAAAGGCAACAATACCACGATTAGAATTATGCGCAGCGGTACTTCTAGCAAAATTAATGGAGTACGCACAACAAGTATTGGAAATTGAAGTCAAACAATTCGCATGGACAGACTCAACGATCACATTGGCATGGATAAAAGGGAACCCAGAAAGATGGACCAAGTTTGTCGCAAATAGAGTCAGTGACATCAACAATAGGTTGCCAGCAGAACATTGGAGATACGTAAAAACCGGAGACAATCCCGCAGATATCATATCAAGAGGCACGCAGCCATCAAAATTACATGAAAATAAATTCTGGTGGAATGGTCCACAATGGTTACAAGAACAAACAAAAACCGAAAGAATGGAGACATTGCCAGATACAAATCTTGAGCAAAAAAGATATGTTCACATCATCACCATAAACAACGCGACCAATACAATAATAGAAAGATTTTCAACATTAACAAGAATGCTACGAGTATTATCATACTGTAACAGATGGTGGAAGAAGGCATCAGAAAAACCAATTGGAAGATTGAGCATAGCAGAAATTCAAAATACATTATATCAGATAATAAAAACCATTCAACAGGGAGGATTCAGCGAAGAAATTAAAGCATTAGTGAATAACAATGGAATAAGTAAGAAGAGTAAAATAATCAACTTAAATCCACATCTAGAAAACAACATACTTCGAGTAGGAGGAAGATTAAAAAATTCAAATATACCATTTGAACAAAAACACCCAATAATATTACCGTATAAAAATCACTTGACAACATTGATAATCAGAGATGCGCATCATCAAACGTTACATGGAGGAATAACACAAACATTGGCTTACACACGACGAAAATAT
Source organism: Podabrus alpinus (assembly GCA_932274525.1). Lineage (NCBI taxonomy): Eukaryota > Metazoa > Arthropoda > Insecta > Coleoptera > Cantharidae > Podabrus > Podabrus alpinus. The sequence goes on from OW026452.1 coordinate 35,538,159, forward strand.
TGGATAATAAATGGGCGGAAAGCAGTAAGAGCAGAAATAAAGAAATGTGTAATATGCATCCGGTACAAAGCAGATACAGGAAATCAATTGATGGGAGACTTACCAGCTGCACGAGTAACGCCAGCACCACCCTTTCTTCACACTGGAGTAGATTATGCCGGACCAATAATGATAAGAATGTCAAGAGGAAGAGGATATAAATCACAAAAGGGATATATAGCAATCTTCGTCTGCTTCGCAACAAAGGCAATTCATCTGGAAGCAATAACAGATATGACAACAGATGCATTTTTAGCCGCATTTCGACGGTTCACTTCACGCCGAGGAAATTGTGAACATATTGCGATGATATGCACTGACCACGTTAATAGAGATGCGTACGTTAATATTCAAAAGTTGATCAATGATTATAGAGCATGAGACTTATTTTAAAATCATACGGAAAGATTCCATCTGATAGCAAATACTTTAATTCAAATTCAAAAATTAATTCAAAATACATTCATGGAACAAAGATTAATAAAATAATTTAACAATGTGAATTTTAAATTCCGTTATCATAAAATTTGTTATTTTAGTCTTAAAATCAATTTGTTTAGTTATAAGTAATCCTAATTAATATCAAAATATTGTTGAATAACTTATTAATATGAAAAATTTGTTAGCATAAAATTAAATAGCAAGTTAAAACATTACATGACATTAAAGTGCTTCGTTAATCAATGAACAGTGAATGGATAATACATCTTCACCAATTTTATCGTATAACAATCAAATGGAATGTAGAAAACCAATTCAATCTGGAAAAGATAACATTTCATTAAAAATTTTGTCAAAGCAAAATGGGCGAATACGTACCTGAATATGCAATATCGATATTATTATTTTCAACAAAAAAATAATAATCAACCTTGCCTGGAAAGTTGGGTATCAAGGCAACAAAAAAAAACAAGCGAAGGAAAAAGGTAGATAATAAACGAGGTTTGGTTATGCAAATGGTGATTTTTGTGCTGCAATAAAATTTAATTGAATTAATAAAAATTTTAATAGAAATTAACAACAAAAGTATAAAATAATTTAAATAATAATTACTTACGTCAGATTAAAGTGTTTTATAAAAGAAAAGTCCAGTGATTAGTGAGATTTTCAACAAAAACTATCCACAAAATTACACGAGGTAAAACTTTGCATCGACACCCATCCGCTTATATCAATGGTACAACAGCTCATCGCTCTACGCAAGCAGATAAGATTCATGGTCAAATATCTTACGAACCAGAAAAACCCTAGATAAAGGTAAATCTACATAAAAATTTATAATTTTTTTTATAAAATTCAGTGCGTGCGTAAAAATTATAACCGCGTGGCGCCTACGTTAAAATTAACAGTTTGGGTAATTTTAAGGAATTATTTTATTAACATTAAGAATTTTTATTTGCTATAATTACAATACAAACAATAACATTTATATTTGCCTTTGAAACGGAGAATTATTTTCCAATCTTGTTCCGAGATCCAAAAATATTTGATTTCAGCAATTCACAGATTTGGTCACGGAAAGAATCCAGCCCGAGATAAAGGTAGGTTTCATGCTTACAATAAAAATTATATCTAGCCGAGGTAAATATTTATTTGCGACAATAAAATTGCAAACGTCTCTATTGACGGGGTTAATTTGTGTAAACCCGCACTATCAAAGGTTACCGCTCTATTACAAAGGCAAGCTCAGAGCACTTTTTGACAGCCCAACGTGTGGCTCGATTAATAACGACACCCCCTCATAGCAATATGTATAGTGATAACGGAACCAACTTCGTTGGAGCCAGTAATATAATAAACAAACAAATGAAAATCATTTTAAACAACGATGAGCTTCAAGACAAACTAACTTCAAGAGGAACTCAATGGCACTTTATTCCACCGGCTACACTTCATTTCGGAGGACTGTGGGAAGCAGCAGTGAAATCAACAAAACACCATTTAAAAAGAATCATAGGAGAAAACAAACTTTGAGAAGAAATAAGTACGCTATTATGTCAAATAGAAGCATGCCTAAATTCAAGACCCCTTTGTCCACTAAATGACTGCGCAGAAGATTTAGCCGTACTCACACCAGGACATTTTTTGATAGGAAGAGAAATAATATCACCCACGCATCCAGCAAACATCATGATGACAACAAATTTAAGTTCCAGATGGAAATTAGTCCAAAAAATCAAGCATGACTTTTGGCAGGCATGGTCATCGGAGTATTTAAATCAACTACAAAAAAGATACAAATGGCAATCAAAACACAGGAACCTTCAAATAGGAGACATAGTAATCATCAAAGAAAAAGACATCAATCCCAGTCAATGGCCATTAGCAAAAATTAGTGACAAACATCCAGATCCAGACGGTACACTACGAGTCGTCAGTGTCAAAAAAGCAAAGGGTCAAACAACGCGGAAAAGTGTTCACCATTTAATACCATTACTTGAGGACGACACTTCAGAAGACGATTCAAAATTATCAATTTCAGCAGTTCAATGATGACCAAACGCCACTACCATTATTTTGGGAGGTGGCAATATGTTTAATTTAGAAATTAAACAGGTTTTTGTTGGTTGGATGAGTTCTAGTTTAGAACCATCCTGTATATTAATAATTTAAGTAAATATGCAAAATTGTACAAATTAGTAGAAAAGTGTAAATAAAGCTAATATGCACAATAACACTTTCCAGTAGGTCAATTACAAATATAATTCATTTCCGCATTATCAACATTTAAAACAATTATAATCAGCAAGTACTGCATTTAAAATTATTAATGGAAAATTTTATATCATAAGTCATCAGATTAATACCTTTAATTTAATTGGAATGTGATAACCTAGCTATTAAGTTTTTATATAAATACCTGTATGTAAAACTTAATAAATCAGTAGCATTTGAATTTACGACTTAAATGTTATTCAAACCAATAAGTTAGGAAGGGATACTTCTAGCCATCCTTCTCCTAATTTAGAGTAATCATTAGAATTTACAACTCTAGTGGTTCTCAATTCACCTAAATTAAGACGGGTACTTCTTGCAACCCTAATCTTAATTTAGACATATAGGATGATTCAAAAATACCGGATAAAGTTATTTTAGAAGAATTCAAAAATAAAAATCAGTTTTGCTAAACAAAACTCGCTAAATAAAAAATTATACATAGTTCATAATAATTTGTGAGTCATGATAACATGAATTCACATAAACAGAAAATAAATAATTCTTTCGTCGCCATAAAGTGTAACATGGTTACATTTATTGATGACAAAACTATAAAAAGGAAAAGGAAAAATATCATTCCAAAACGGGGTAACAGAAATCTGTTACACCATCTCATTTGATTTACGTTTTCCAATGAGTTTTGTTTAGTTGTACGAAAGCTTAGTCGTTTTCTCTCTTGCTTAACTTTTCTTAGTGCTGTAATAGCCCATGTCCCGGGTGATTTTTGGTTCCAATAATTGCCGGAGTGATGAAACTTTCAGAGATGGTGTTTTCCGATGTGAAAACAGGTAATTCATGTTTTGCATACAAAATTTTGATCGGGAACGGTCGCCATATTGAAAAAACGTTGAAAAAATCGCTTATTTTGGAGTTATCCGGAAATAGCTCTAAAACTTTTCATTTTTCGAACTTGGACGTTAAATACGAAAATGTCGGTGCTGAAATTCTGCACAATTTCGTTTTTTATTCATCTTTCTACGACTAATAGAACCGAAGATAGAATTTTTTGAAAAATGGTCAATTTTTTCACTTTTCGAACAACTGCGATCTCTTTGCTCTTTACGCGCAAATTACTGTATGATCGCGGCTCGTAGGCAAAAAATGCTTTCAATAACATCGATGGACAATTAATGTATCTACAAAATGCTTTTTTATACAACCTCGTACGACCAAAACTTGCTGAGATACGGCCGATTGGAACAAATTTTGACGCAAAATTTTATGAAAAATTTTCATTTCCTCTGGTAAAAAGTGGACAACGGCTACTTCTACGGCACAAATCATTCTTAGATAATCGAAAGGTATTTAAATTTGCTACATTTTGCGCCCTGTCACGTTTCTTTGCTTAGCCGTATATTTCCGAAATGTACCTACATTAGCTAAATACGATGGTTTATCCGTATGTATATATTCAATTATTTACATTCGGGTGATTATTTAAATGGCAAATTGAATATTTGCATAATACTAAATGTACAAAAGTAAAAAAAAATTGTAGTACCGTCTACGTCTGAATATTGTCGATTTATAGCCTTTACAAATTCGTTAATTTCTTTAATACATTTAACAAAAACGGAGTCATCTGTAAAATAAAGTGTAATAATGTCGTTGGAAAAATTATGTTCTATACTTTTTTACTACTTTAAACAACTGTCTAAACGACCCCGAAGTTTAAAACGAGCCAGATGTAATCGGATTTTACATATTGTCATTGAATAAATGCCACTTTTTGGCCAAATTGTTAAAAAACCGGATATTTTTTCGTTTTTTTCGATATAGCTCTGTTTCTATGAGGTTTACGTCAAAAATGCTCTGAAGCAAAGTTGAAGCTTAGAAAATTTCCGATAAAATGGTCCCTGTGTCATTTAATTTCCGTACTTAACTGATGAGCTACAGCCGTGCAACAGAAGTATATTTTCCGATGATTTTTACTGCACAATTTTAACACGTACGAAAGTGTTAAAAAAAGAACATAACAATTTTTTTTTTGGAAATGTAAAGTATGGAACTCAATCTATATAATATTGAGATACATTTGCCACAATTTCAGATTTTTCGAGGTGATATTACTCGAGAAATGGTAGAATGTTCCCTCTGCGGCGTGGCACCGCTGGGCACCGCGTACTGTGAGGGTCGCCCAGGTAGCTTCAAAAATTGACAATTTTTCAAAAAATTCTATCTTCGGTTCTATTAGTCGTAGAAAGATGAATAAAAAACAAAATTGTGCAGAATTTCAGCACCAACATTTTCGTACTTAACGTCCAAGTTCGAAAAATGAAAAGTTTTAGAGCTATTTCCGGATAACTCCAAAATAAACGATTTTTTCAACGTTTTTTCAATATGGCGACCGTTCCCGATCAAAATTTTGTATGCAAAACATGAATTACCTGTTTTCACATCGGAAAACACCATCTCTGGAAGTTTCATCACTCCGGCAATTATTGGAACCAACAGTGGCAAAAAATCACCCGGGACATGGGCTATAACAGTTGGTAAAAATGACGGTATTGGATCTCCAATATCCATATTTTCGTCAGCTTTCTCATTTATAAATACCTACTTTTTATACGGCAGTATAAGGTTATCCCTAGGTTAAACAAGGTGGAATTCGCTTTAACGGCAGTTCCTAGGCTTCTATACAGCTACCTTTCGGGTGTGAAAAATTGTTGTAGGCTAGTTATTTTTGGTCGCCATTTAATGTAATATTAGATAATTTGCACTAAATAAATTTTTGCGGTTGGTATTTATCATTTACTATATAGGTAATAATAATAATTGGCATGCGAGCGACAATTTGATCGTCTCCCACAGTCTTCTACTTTGAACGATGAATCGCTCTGGAAAGTAGTTCATAGTTAGTTAAATTTATCAAAGTCTAATTTTAGTAAAATATTTTATTACCGATTAAATTTGAGTTTTCTTTTACCTCGCGTTTAACCTCATTGATTAAATTTTTTACTTCTGAAAGCTCTGATTTTAAAGCGCTTACTTCTGTATTCAATACATTTTTAATTTCTAAAATCACATTAATTAATAATTATCACTACAAAAAAAATTGTCTTACCATCACATTTGCATATTGGTTCTAACGTAAACTCCGTTATTAGATTATTATTGATACATGTATCAGTATTTACGTTTGGTGAACTGACCCCACTAGCATGGCCAACAATAACCTTCGGTACCTCAACAGATCTGTGACATCGCAAATCCTCTTCTGATTGTATCAGTGTTTTATCACCTTGACTGGCTGGTGATTGTGGGAGATCATCAATATCTGTGTCAATACTCATAATCTGGCAGTCTAGGTATTAGTACCAACCCTTTTCCGATTGTGACTTTTTGAGACCTCTTCATTATGATCAGAGGAATCAGTTTGAAACAGTAATATGTCACATTTCTTCGAAGCCTCTTCATATTTTTCTAAAACACAAGTAAACCTTTGTTTAGTTACCTATACAGGGTGTTTCGTAACCATACCGCAACAAACTTCCAAAACTTGTAAAGGTCATCAACACGATCTTTTTTTTAAATAAACCCATGTCCGTTGTACTTAGTAGTACATTTTATTCTAACTTTGCTAACAGTGTTGTTCATAGATGTATGTAATTAGGAAACTCTGTAGCGTTAAAACGGTTAATTTGAGAACATGGGTTTATTTAAAATAAAAGATCGTTTTGATGATTTCTAGATACTACTTCTAGAAGTTTGTTGGTGTGTTTATGGAACCTGTATAAAACATAATACTGCCGTCCAACGCTAAAACGCAGTATCTCCAAAATCGTTGTTTCGAGAAAACGCTCATTTAGGAATTTATGGTTGGGCCACCAAGAAATAATTTATTAATTTTGAAATTAGCTAGGCTAGCTAATTTCAAAATTAATATATTATTTCTTGGTGGCCCAACCATAAATACCTAAATGAGCGTTTTCTCGAAACAACGATTTTGGAGATACTGCGTTTTAGAGTTGGACGGCAGAATACTAGGTACATGTTTCGGAAACAATTTTATAAACAAGTACAAACAGCAAACTTACCGAAAACAATATCCTTAAAGCGCGTTATACATTTATAGGTCTTCCATGAAGATTTTGGTTGCAATTTTTTTTGCGTACGTTTTAGCAATATTTGCCCAAGAAACCTAGAAAATTTTGTAGAAAAAAAAAATTGTTATTGGTGTTACCTGATCATTTATAATCCAAAATTCTGGAACAACTTCGACTTCCCCACTCTCAAATTCAATGACTTTATACATAATTCTACAATATTTATTAACATTAATAATACGCTATAATTTTACTTAAAACTAATAATTTATACAGTTAGTTATTGAATTTGGTAATTGCCTTGTTTATTGTAATATAATGTAGTAAAACTACTACTAGAAATGATTATAATATAATATTTTAATTTTAATTAATGCACACGTGCGAATTTAAGGTTATTAAATTCGCACGTGTGTCGCATGCAACAAGTATGTTTTAAATAAACAATATTCAAATTAGCAAATAAATAGATAGCACATATTACGTTTAGGTAAAATCTTTGCACCAGCAAATAGTACTTCAAAGTATGAAAAAAACAAAATAATATACTATGTAATACTGATGGAGTCACTACAAATTAGAACAATGGAAGTAATATAAATAGAAGCAGTGAACCCCACATGAAAACATAAAATTCCCCAGATAACCATTCCCGCCTACATTTTCAAATTTAAATTAAATGTTATTTATTAACTATTTTTTTAATTAAAACTAATAATTTATACTTACAGTTAGTTTTATTGGATGGTATGAATTAGGGGTATGATAACGAAATTATCTTCCTGAGGCAAAATAACCATTTTTGAAATAATATCGCTGAAGTTATAAACGGCTTCTTCATCAGAAAATTTCGGTATTCCAATAAAGAATTTCGTTGACTTACAGGGTCTTACAAAAAACGGTTGTAAATCGTTCATTTTAAAACCAGTACATTGCTGCTTTTTTACATCAAAACTTTTTAATTTTATTACATTTCCATCATTAAGTTTAACATAGTTATTTCCTTTATTTAGTGATATAGAAAAATTGGAAAAATGAACGTGCTTTTTGTTTCTTATTCTAATATTGGAATCCTTAAAATTTGCAGAATTTATTTCAGATATCCTATTATAAATTTGCTGTAATGCATTTTTCAATTCTTGTAAAAAAGCATTGGAAGATTTGTAAACCAACTCATTTCGTCTTCGTGTAGATAGACATAGGCGTGCGCACGGGGGGTGCCAGGGCACCCCCATTAGGTCGAGACTTTCTTTGTTTATTCCAGTTATGAGCAGGCAAAGAACTGGCGCAGACACCGCACGCGCACCGCGGGAATTTTTTACTAAGCGGCGGCTGGCGGGTTGGCAACACTGATTGTCTGTGACACAGTAGGAGCAAGGAAGCGATCCGTTAAATCTAATTGGTTTGATAAATATGAATGGCTAGAATACAGCATTCCTAAAGACGCTGCTTATTGTTTTCCGTGCCGTTTTTTCCTTTGCATGACAGTTCATGCCCAGGAACTATTGAAGGTGCCTTCACGACAACAGGTTTTTCATCTTGGCATAAAGCTACAACAAGGTTCGATTTACACCAAGACAGTAAATGCCATGACTCAAGCATCAAAAGTTTGGAAAGATTTCAACAAAATGAACCTATTGACGTGGCTTTAGATGAAGCGAAAAAAACTGAACTAAAGGAAAAAGAAAAACAACGCCTGAAAAACTACGAGTATATGTCAAGACTTGTTGATACTATCCGTTTACTGGCAAAAGGTGGAAGACCTCTAAGAGGCCACAATGAAGGTGAAGGAAGTCACGAGAAAGGCCTTTTCCTTGAAATTGTTAGTCTTTTAAAGAAATACGACCCTTTTTTCAAGACCTATTCTGACAACGCTCCTAAGCATGGCACATACCTGAGTAACCATATTCAGAATGATATCTTGGCATCTCTTAGTAATGTTATACTAAGGACAATAAGTGATGAAGTTCGAGGACAGCCTTTGGCTGTTATCGGTGATGAAACGTCTGATGTTAGCCATCACGAGCAGCTTAGCGTTGTCTTTCGCTATATTCCTAATGGAGAGAAACACAAACAGCCTGTTGAGAGGTTAGTAGCCTTGAAGCGTCTTAAGAAAACTGATGCAGAAACCATTTTTAATGCATTAGACATGGTTTTGAATCAGGTTGGAGTCCTCTGGAGAGATGTAGGGAGTGTCTGCTTCGACGGAGCATCTGCAATGGCAGGCGAGTGTACAGGCGTACATGCTAGATGCAAAGAAGTGAATCCTTCTATAATGTATGTGCACTGCTATGCCCACTGCCTTAACCTTGCCTTAGTTAGTGCCTGCACAAGCCACAAGGAAAATCCAATCGTGTTTGATTTCTTTGGAATAGTCCAAGTCATTTTTAACTTTATAGAAGGTACTCCCAAGAGACACGCAGTTTTTGAGGAAATTATAAAACAAACTGATGCAAAACTGAAGACACTAAAATCACTATCCGATACTCGTTGGGCCTGTCGTTCGGAAGCTGTTTCAGTGATTCATGCTCAATTCGAAGCTGTAGTCAAAGCTATTGAAGAGTGCACAGAAGCTGGAACCGACGCAAAAGCCCGAGCTAAAGGAAAAGGTCTGTAAGTCCAAGTAAAATCCTACAACTTCATAGCTTGTTTGCAGATTATGCACCCAATCCTTCAACTTGTGGTTAAAGTTAGTAAAGCTTTACAAAACCCTAACTTGGACCTTTGTCAAGCAATGCATGATATTGAGGGTTTAGCCATTGCTTTGATTGAAATGAGGAACGACGATGAAGTGTTTGAAGACATATTCACAAAAACAAAGGAAATGTGTGATAAAGTTGAAATTGAAATTCCTGCACCCAAGAAGAGGAAAGTGTCAGTTATTTTAGAAGACACGCCTGGCTCACTAGCTGATTCAGCTTTTTATGTAGAGAGCAAAGAAGAGGAGTTGAGGATCTTCACGTTTTATCCTATTTTGGACAGTTTAGTTCAAGGACTTAATTCCAGATTCAGTCAAGAAACAAAAAGTGTGATATCTGCCGTAGGGAAACTGATGGAACTGAATTTGGGCTCTAACAAGAGTAACAAGTGTGAAACCAGTGATTTTAGAATTTTAGCAGATCAATTCGGATTGGATGTGTCTGAGCTGGAAGCGGAGTTCAAACTGTTGAAGAGTAGAATAGGTGGTGATACAGACTCTAACTTTCCCCCCAAAACTGTGCCTGGGTGGCTTGACTGGTTGGAACAGTTTCAAAGAGGTGCTACCTACGATAGCTTTATGACTATAATGGCTAAGTTTGCGACAATGCCAGTCACTAGTTGTACAAGTGAAAGGAGCTTTTCAAAACTAACAGTTTTGAAAAGCAAGCTTAGAACCACAATGTTGCAGGATCGCCTGGAACACCTAATGATCCCGTTCTTAGAACAAGAACTGGCAGATAGAGTCAGTACTGAATCAATCATTAATGAGTTCAAGTCAATGGTGCCTTTCAATAGGCGGATGAGATTGTAAGACGTGTATATATATTACTATGAGGAGGCTGGATCTGACCTCGTCGATAGCAATTCTTATTATTGTTGATAGAAAAACGGAACTTCCGTTGTGGAAAAATGAAATAAAAAAAAAATTAAATGTTGCCCCGGCTAAGCTCTTTTTTTCGTGCATGTGACCTCTTACCTTGCAGAGTAAGTTCTGGAGAAATGTCCTTAATATCTTAATCTGTGGAGTTAATAAAACGAGAACACAAAAATTTGCAAATAATGATCCAATAAACTTCAAAATTACGATGTATTTTGAACAATAAATTAATTAATGAACACATTAATTGACAAAGATTGTTTTTTATTATTCTAAACCCCAAACACTTAATATTAAAATAAGTTTTTAATTTTATTAATTCGTTGCACTTTTTAAATATGCGCGCGTGTTGCATACGCAAATTAACAGTTTTATTAAATTTAAGTGTACTCACTGTTGGTACCTGATAGCTGTTTGTCTCCTGTCTCCTGTTTGTACCTGACTCGTTTGTCGGCTCGAACGTTTTAACCTCTCGTGCTAATTTAGTCCTCGTGTTAATTCTGCTTGTGGTTCCAAACCAATTTCTGCATGAAGATATTTTCAACTTGTGTTTTCTCACTTTTTGATAAATTACTATCCTGGTAAGTAAATTTCACTTTTTTGTTATCTTCACCACGTGTAGTCGATATTATTAATCACTAATTTTATTTTTAGATCCTCAAAAATCTTGAACATCTGCCAATCTTTTTATTTAAATTTCACGGGAGTGCAAGTCAACACGTCTTCCCGTTTACCACTTGAGGGAAACTTCCCTTTTTAACCACTTTTAATTCGGGAGAAAATTCGCACAGCTCTCCGCTTTTTACCATCTGAAGGCACTCTTTTTTTTGTTTATTATTTTTGGTTACCAAAAACTTCCAACGTACTAGATAAAATTCTTTTTGTGAGTATAATTTTGTTTATCAACTGTCACTTTTTAATGTTTAATTTTTTTTTATTGGTTAACCACATTTCGACACTACCGTCCAGCCTCGGAACAACGTTTGTCGACATGTAAAATTTCATAAGTTCGTGCAACTTTAACTAATTATTTATAACACTTTAAAACTAGACAAAATAACAGTTTTTAAATTTCTTATTAATAGGTTTGATTTGACAATTTTTAATAATCGGATCAAATTTGTTTTTATATTACATTTTTGTTTTCAAACTTTTGTATTCTTTGTAAAGTAAATTTTCAAATGTATTTATCTGACCGGTTTTAAATTAAATTTGGTTCATTTACTCTTTCGGATTCGAAATCTCATGTAAGTTTATGATTCTTATAAGTCAATGTTGCTATGAATTGCCATCGGCGTATCAGTCGCAGTGGAACATAGCAATATGTAGCCCTTGCATATTTTTTTCAACTGTGTATTATTTTGTAGCTCTTGAATAACTTAGCTTTTCTAACAATTGATCCATGCTTGTATCTTCCATCTGCTTTTAATTATGTTGTTTTAGAATATAAAGTACACCAACAAAATATATGTTATGTTGGTTAAATAATGTTTGATGATTGACCCTTGAATACCTAGTCTACAAAGAATTAGTTTAATTTATTGGAAACAGTTTCACATTAAAATATACATAATAAGTAACAATATGTGGCTGAAACTATCTTCGGGTGATTTTAGCTAATCATCGGGTGATTTTAGGGTTTTCTGATGTTTTTTTAATATATCTTGAAAACCGTTAAAACTCGTCATTTAATTGGATGCAACTATCCTATATACAAAATACAAATTATGTTTCTTTGTGAGTAAAAATAAAATCTACTTTTAGTATTTTTCCTATTTTGGTGAACAATATTTTGTTAACAGATGACACAGATACATAACCCATAAATTAAATATCAATTTAAAAGAACAGATCCGGAGAATTTGTAAAAACAGATGTTAAAAAGATTGAATGTATTATGATGTTGACGGATAATTTTTTAGTCTTTCTTTGTTAAAATGTATTTAATTTTTAATGAGAAAAATTTCTTATTGAAAATTACAGCTTTGAAACTGGTCATAACAATCGCTAACTAGTTTTGAAAAAGAAAAAATAATTAAAAAAGAAAAATGTCGATAAGTCAGTAAAAACTAAATTAAAATGTTACTATAATATAAAAAGATAAAATCAATAATAAAATGGAACTTAAGGTTAAAAATAAAGTTGAGCGCCACTTGGCGTTTATATTAGCGTTAAACCAAGAAAAGCTAAGATTATGCTGACTATCATATTTACAGGCCAATAATTAATCTTGAGAGACGGTCGTTAGCTGAAGCGGTTATATGCGTTGCTGCTAATGCGGAATGCCTGGTTCGACTCCGGGCTCAGTAAAAACTTTATTCTGACCGTCTCCCCTCGGAAGGCAATGGCAAACCACCGAGGTGTAATTTGCGCCTGGTACAGCCTCTCTGGAGATGAAGTGTATACACTTCCCGCGGTTCGGAGCCCGCGTTAAGCAGTAGGTCCCCTATGTGTGTGCTAATACTTTAAACGCATAACACATGCATAGAAGAGAGGTCGCCAACGTCCGGGAGACCGGATATGGCACACGAAGAAGAAGAATTAATCTTGATCGGAATATGCGGTAAACAACCATACTCAGCAATAGCATTACAGCTATTCATTCGAGGTGAGATAAACGATAAAGGAGGTACAATATACTGCACGAGATTCATATACGGTAGGGATCCTACAAAATCGGTTTGCCATCAATTCTGAATGAAAAACTGATTAGACAATCATATTTACAGGTCGGCTAAAGATAGGTATGTTGAGAAGAGGCATAACTATTCAAGATGGTAAGAAAATCATATTTACAATAACTAAAATTAATAACAAAGAGTTAAAAAAAAACTCAAATAAACGGCTTTAAGCATACTCGCAAATAAGAGTACGTAGCTTAAGATATAAAACGTTTCGATACGTTTATAACGGACAACCAAATACTGTGTCGCGTATGAAGGATAATTTAAGCATAAAAAATGCTACATGACGGTAATTGGGTGGACATCCAAAAAACGTGTCATAACACAGGTAAAAATGATGCAAAATAATCATATGCCGCGAATAAGGCAATTGCGAATTTATACAACGCACAAATTTAGAATCGTAATTTAATAATTAATAAGGTAGATTATGTGCGATTATAATTGAAACAAAAGGTTAGTTGTAACAGAACAAATAAAAATCATGGGACAATTTTGATTAAAAATGATCGAAAGGCAAAACAAAGTATTTAAAACATTTAAATGGGAACTAAAGTACATAAAAAATAGAGAAATATATAAATAAATCAGGATTATGAAGTTTGAGGTTAATTTAACAGGGAATAAGAAAAAATGAAATAATTAAATAGGCTCGAATTAAAATGTTTCCTATCTTCGCAACATTGCTAAGGATTCTACTTATGAAGGGAAATTGAATTCATGAGTTTCAATGCCAACCCTAAACATGAAGATATCCTCTACACAACTCAGCTCCAACAAGTCCCGAATTCAAACGGTCCTACATGATTATTCATAAATTTCAAAAATGATTGTACAATGAAAAATACTTAATTTACGGGTCCTGATAAGGTCGATAAGATTTAAGATCTTTAACATGCCAGATTCCTTGATTCTGTCCACTTTCATTTTTTAGTTCATACGTAAGATAACCAACTACACGAACTACTTCACACAAAATAAATTTAGGAGCTAATTTGGCAGAAAACTTTTTCGAAGCGTCGGACAATACTAAGTTGCGTTTCCATACCTTGTCTCCAACTTTGAAAGAAAGATTCCGTTTGCGAAGATCGTAATAATTCTTGCTTTTATCATAAGCCTGCTTAAGGCGGGTTCGAACATCTTGAAAAAGTGTCGGGAGTTGTTGCTGATCGGCATCCAAACGGATGCGGTCATCAAAGTCAATCTGATCGGTGTCTTTAGGACTTGTACCGTAATAAGAACCATCAAAAGGGGTACAAATCTACCGAACATAAGAAACGATGGAGAAAAACCCGTAGCTTCGTGCTTAGATAAGCGAATTGCTTGCGCGATTTCTTGAATATTTTCATCCCACTTAGTATGATCTTGATTTATATAAGAAGATATGGCAGTAACTAAAACACGATTAACCCTTTCCGTGGGGTTAACCTGCGGATGATACTTGGCATTGAACCAAATTTTTTGAATGTTAAAGTTGTCAACAAAAAGACGGAAAGCATTTGACGTAAATTGCACACCATTGTCACATAATAAAATTTGTGGTACCCCAAAGATTAGAAAAACTTGTTTCAAATATTTGATAATAGCGGTTGATGTTGCTTTAACTAAGGGTTGGACTAGTACAAATTTAGTAAACCAATCGGTGACCACTAATAGGTGTTGATTACCTTTTTTTGATCGTGGTAAGGGACCTAATAAGTCTAGAGACAGAAGTTGAAATGGAAAAGATATTTTTTTATATTGCCCCATCAATCCAGATCGAGCTTGTTGGGAAGATTTTTGGGAAGCGCAAATGTGACAGTTACGAATATATTTTACTATCGAAGATTTCATTCGCGGCCAATAATAAAATTCAGACACTCCAGCAAAAGTCTTACTAACACCGAAGTGTCCTGCGGTAGGGTCATCATGACATGAACGTAGAATCTCATCACGGTGAGCCACGGGAATAATTAATTTCCACTCAGAAACATTGGAGGACATAGGTAGGGATAAATTTGTACAACCGATTTTCCTCGGCTTTGATATACGGGAAACTATCCGGATCCGCAGTGACACGTTCAATCATTGATAAATACCATTCATCCATTTCTACTATAGGAAAATTCAAGGATTCCACATCTCGAGATAAGACATCGGGGACTATGTTAAGTTTTCCAGGACGATGTTGGACACTGAAGGTAAATTGGGATAAACTCAATGACCAACGAGCTAAGCGTCCGGTAGGTTGATTAAGTTTGTGGAGCCAAGTTAACGCGGCGCAGTCGGTAATAACC
This sequence comes from Podabrus alpinus, assembly GCA_932274525.1. Lineage (NCBI taxonomy): Eukaryota > Metazoa > Arthropoda > Insecta > Coleoptera > Cantharidae > Podabrus > Podabrus alpinus. The sequence continues at coordinate 35,553,499 of OW026452.1, forward strand.
GTGAATGAAGTGCCCTCGACGTAACCTCTAAATTTGTCAATACCGAAGATGATACCAAGTAGCTCACGTTCGGTGGCCGAATATTTTTGTTCAGCAGAGGTAAGAGCACGACTAGCATAAGCTATAGGATGTTCAAGACCATTCTGTTCCTGGAAAAGGACCGTACCTATTCCTACTAAGGACGCGTCCGTCTGTATAAAAATTTTTTTCGAAAAATCAGGGGAAGCCAAGATAGGAGCATTAGTAATTAATTTCTTGATTTCTTCAAATGATATTTCCGCTTCTTTAGTCCAACTAACGGGTTGACCTTTCTTTTTTCCTTTAATAAGAGCGGTAATAGGAGAAGAAATTGTGGAAAGATTAGGTAGAAATATGCGATAATAGCTTACCAAACCAATAAGGCGTTTAACTTCTGTAGTATTTTTGGGAGTAGTTATTCTATTAATCGCCTCGACTTTATTTGGGTCAGTCCGAAGACCTAAACTATCGACTACAAATCCAAGAAAACTAAGAGAGGAACAACAAAATTTACATTTGTCGAGGTTTACACGGAAACCGGCAGATAATAAAGATTCAAAAATTTTTTCTAAAGTAGCTATGTGTTGTTCAAAAGTAGGTGACGCAACAATAATGTCATCAAGGTAGACAAATGCTTCTTCTTTATGGAGAATCGATCCCAGAGTACGCTCCATAGTACGTTGTAAGGTTTGGGGTGGATTGGAAAGACCAAAAGGCATGACTTTGAATTCGAAAAGTCCTTTACCCGGAACACAGAAGGCGGTTTTCGGGCGCGAAGATTCCTCTAAAGGAATTTGCCAAAATGCTTTGCGTAAATCGATTGACGTCAGAAATTTAGCATTACGTAAACGATTTAGGATACAGTCGGTTCGAGGCAACGGATAAGAATCTTTTACGGTCACTGAATTAAGTTTCCTACCGTCAAAACAAGCGCGGAATTCGCCATCTTTTTTCTTTACTAAAAGTACAGGCCTGGATCAAGGAGAATTTGAATTTTGAATGACCCCCAAAGCCAACGACTTCCACGACAAATCTTTAAAATGCATTGATAATTTAAATTGTTTGCAAAAGTCTGCGCCTAATAAAAATGCATAATTAACAGAAGGTACCAAAAGGAAATGAACTAACCGTTCTAATGAGCCTATGCGAATTTTTAATTGGATTGAGCCGCTTACACCTTTTTTATTACCGTCTGCTACAGTGATTTGAGTTATAGGGGAATGAACAGGGTAAATAAATTATGAAGTTGGAGGAGATCTAAACCTTCTTGACCAATGATAGAATGGGTTGCTCCTGTATCAACTAGAGCTATCACTTTTAAATTTTTTATTTGAAACTCCAAAAAAGGACGGTTGTCAAAGTTTTTTGATAAATGAAGCTGCCGTGTTGGAGGGGTGAAAAATTTTTTTTACTAAATCTAGCCAAGAATTCCAATTTTGTTGATTTAATTGCGATTCAAAATGGTTGTTAATGTATTTGTGTTTATTAGTTAGGCTAGTAATTATTGAAGGCTTATTTTGAATGTTTAATAATTGCGGTTTGTGCGCGCAAAAGTTACGCTGCGACCTTCTCCACGACCGCGTCCCCTGGTATAATTTCCTTGATAAGTGGAGGTTTGAGTATTGAGTTGCGTTGGGGGCAAAAGTGGTGGTAGGGTGCCTACAACTGGAGCTGGGGCACCCTCGAAGGAGTTTCCCGAGGCTGAAAGGTGTTGAATCGGGTTGCAATAACGGCATTTGTTTTTATAAATACCGGGTTGACCACAACCAAAACAAAATAATTGCCTCTCCTTAGTGCAATCTTGGTGAGAATGACCTACTTGTTTACAATTCCAACACGTAAAGGTGGAGTCTGATAGAGGTGAGTTTCCCGTTTCGGCAGAGACGGTATTTACTGATGAGTTTATCTCGAGAAACGCCAGATCGTGTTCCCATGTATCAGATCGTTTAGATGGAGGGGGTTTATAATTTTGATTGCGCGCCTGAAGGTCCCGAACCGTGCGGCATGCTGCCTTAAAATCAAATAGCGATGGGAAGGTACCTAGTGCTAGTTTTTCAGCAAAATAAGGATTTAAGTTAAGTTGAATTCGATTAATGAACTCAGATTCGGTGTAAGGTTTAGTTTGCCTACGAAAGAGGGATTCTAGAGCTGTTATAAATGATATGATATCTTCATTTATTCCTTGTGTTCGGTTTTCTATTTCTTTTCTTAAATGATATTCATAATTTACGGGCAAAAAAATCGCTTTTAAGGGTGGTTACTAAATCCTCCCACGAGTTAAATGATGATTTATTATTCCTAAACCATAGAGAAGCGGGACCTTCAAATAAATCACCCGCTGAGGAAAACAATTCCTCTTTCGACATGTGTCGAGCCTCCCTTAAATCATCAACTTTCTCCAGGAAAGCATTTACGCTTTCCTTGGAATCTTTACCCTTGTATTTAAGGTTCCATTTATACACGGGAATAGCTCGCGGTCTAGAAGCAGCGATATCTGCTAAAGCGGGGGATATTTGAAGACCTTTAATCAATAAGTCTTTAAGGCTGTTAACCTTCGCGATCAAAGATTCTTTGATTAAAGACTTCGACTCGTCGTTTTCATCATTTAATAAAGATACCCTGTTTGATACGTGCTGAACCCTTGAGGTAGCACGACGAAAATTTTGAAAATCAAATGCTGGATTTGAATTAATTAATACATGTCTAATTTCATCGATTGATTCCGTACTTTTCGTCCCACGAGTATGGCTGAATTTTGTTTATAGGAGTACCGTTACGTTCCTCCTCTAAAGCTTTCCTTAAATGAGCCCGTCTCATCAATTGGGTAGTGGGCACTTCTAAATTCCTACATTTAATTTCAAAAATCAATTCCGACGATTTAAGATCGTTCGGCTCCATGTTTAAGCTAAATGTTTCCGAAATTAAAAATTATTAAAAAAAAAACTTAAGAATTATTAAAAGAAAGACCAAAAAAAATCAAATTAATTATCATTCAACGAAAGACAAAGAAAAATCAGCAAACAAAAATAAAACCCGACGCAATTCGCGATTTTACAAATTCTCTCACAGCAGTTAAACCCAAAATATAACTAATTAAATTCATACAAATCATATTGAACATAAATTTTAATACAACCCACAACTAATGTAAAACATTAATCAGTAAAAACATACCCCCATTAATCGATCGAGAAAAATTAAAAGATAACATAAAATTACAAAATGAAAATATTAAAAATTAAATATAATAAAAATTAGCCTAATTACTTAGTGATATACCTTTTAAATAAAGTAGTGGTGTCGGCCGCCGCGTTGCTGGTGCCATTGTTATGGTGTTCTTCTTCAGGTAATAGGTAATAAACGACCTTTTTTTTGCTTTGGGATTGATTCCTCTTACAGAGATTACAGGGTGTGTCCAACTTCATTTAAAACGGCAATCATCATGAAAACACCAGATAATTGTAACAAGTTTATTTAGTTTTTTCATACAAATGATAAGGGTGTCAAACACCAACTTCTAAATTACGACAATAAGTCACAAAAATTTATTCATTATTAACACTTTCATGTTAGAACAAAAACACATTTTATTTCACTTGAATACTGATGTGATAACATAAATCCTCAATCATGAGGTCTAGTATAAATTCAATTGTATAAAAAAAATAACAATTTTTAATACAATTTTATTTGTAAAATTAACATTCTCAACACAACATGTAGTGAAAATCTCATTGTTTTCGTCATGAACATTCTGATCTACTCGTCATGAGCTCTCATTAACAACCCAAAATCAAATTTTTACTACAATTTCATTGGTGTGGCTTTTACAATTTTAGCCAATAACAGACCAAAAAAGGTTTAACAACCAATTAGAACTTATAAAACTTATTACAATCTTTCTATTTATTCTAAAACTTATTCCTAAAACTTACATGCTATAAAGAAAATGAGTAATCACTTCATCGACATTTATTTAATTGGATGCACCCATCCTATATACAAAATACAAATTAGGTTTCTTTGTGAGTAAAAATAAAATCTACTTTTTAGTATTTTGCCTATTTTGGTGAACAATATTTTGTTGACAGATGACACAGATACATAACCCATAAATTAAATATCAATTTAAAAGAACAGATCCGGAGAATTTGTAAAAACAGATGTTAAAAAGTTTGAATTTATTATGATGTTGACGGATAATTTTTAGTCTTTCTTTGTTAAAATGTATTTAATTTTTAATGAGAAAAATTTCTTATTGAAAATTACAGCTTAGAAACTGGTCATAACACTCTTTATCATGAACTCGAGATCGAATGAGTCCTGTGCTACCACCACCTGATCGTCTGCAAAACTCAATGTAAATAGATGTTCATCATTGATTGGAATACCCATCCCCTCGCAGTTTCTTTTCCAGTTATGTAGGGCACCTTCAATGTACAGGTGGAACAATAATGGGGATAGGCTACACCCCTGTCTGAGGCCCTTATTAATTTTTAATTAGTTAGATAGTAGTTTGCCAAGTTTCACGTTTGAAGTGTTCTCATTATATAATTCTCTTATGAGCTTAATTAATGCTGGGCTTATGTTCATGTTGTGCAGAATCTGCCAAAGTTTACATCTGGGTACCGAGTCATAGGCTTTTTCTAAGTCTATAAAGGCCAGGTGGACTTCTTGGCCCATCGAAATTCTTTTTTCCATCAATTGTTGGAGGGTAAAAAGGTTATCCACACATGATCTTCCAGGGGTAAAGCCACTTTGATCTTCTCCAATTTTTCCTTTTACTTCTTCTCTTAACCTGCACTGTAAGATTTTGCTAAATATTCTACTCAAGGTGCTAGTGATACTCAACCCCCGATAGTTTCTCGGGTCTCTCTTGTCGCCTTTTTATTTAAAAATTGAGACGATGTAAGATGTTTTCCATTCCTTCGGTACTTTATAGCTTTTCCAGCAGTTCTCCATGAATTGTGCAATTCTCTCCCATAACCCTATTCCTCCATTCTTAATTAGCTCAATATGTACTCCACCCGGCCCTGCAGATCTGCCATTTTTCATTGCCATTATATTTAATTTAACCTCATCTGCGGTTATCTGTGGGGTGGTCATTCTCCTCTCTTGAAGGTTGTGTACTCTCCGAAAATTACAATCTACTCTCTATCAAAAGTTCTTTATAATGCTTTTCCCATTTTTCCATGTCAATACCTACGCTAACAGTATTCATATTATTTACTTTCAATCTCTTTATACACCTACATACCTCCGTCGATCTCGAACCCCCTATTAGGCTATCTATTTGAAGACATCTTTGTTGCCAATAATCGTTCTTTTCTTTTTTAATTGTTCATTCATTTGAACTAAAACTGTCTTTATTTGGTTTCCGACGTTGCCAATCTGCTTTGCTAGCAAAAGCGTTTCCTGCTGTACCGACAGCGTCGTCTTGCATATCTAACAATTTTGTTTTTATCGAATCTGCCGTGATTTCAATTCTCGAATGTTCAATAGCCATAATCATCGGAGAAAATTTATTCGATAGATTCGCTAGTAACAATGAACCCACCCATTCTTCGCTAATATTAAAACCTGTTGCGCGTAACCTTTGAGCGGTTTCCACGATTTTGTTTACATAAGCGGCCATTGAATCACATTCTTCTAATCTCGTTGAGATAAGCACTCGAAGTAAACTAATTTTTCTTGTGAAACCCGAATCACTAAATAATGACTTTAATTTGTTCCACAATTCTTTTGTCGTTGTTGCTGACTTAATGTGTGGATAGAGTGATGCATCGATCGTTAAGATTAATTTTGCTTTCGCTCTCACATCTTTAGTCAAGTCCGTTTCCGTACCATCGATGCATTTAAGCATTCCATCGATTATTAGGAAATTTTCTGCTGCAAAAGACCAGTCATCGCAGTTTTCTCTTCCTTTCAGCTTCGGAACATTTGCAATATAACTTTGAGACATTCTGTGTTCACTTATTAACTTTATTCTCGTCACTGGAGCACATAACCTGTTGTAAGAATTTAATAATAATAAAGTCATAAGACAAGTTTCAACTGTTTTATTATTATGTTCCGATAGGATCTTACACTACACACGCCATGCGGCTTCATTACATTACTACTTAGTACAAACATAGGTGTCGTTCATGATACTATTATACAGGGTGATTAGATATAACTTCAACAATTTTCCTTAATCGAAATCGCGAATAACGGTATGCCGAATTTGAAACCAAAACTCGTTTCGTTAGCGCATTGACGTAATTGGGAGGAAGATTTTAAATTCGCGTAGTATAGCATTGTATTAATTTGTTAGGTATTTGTAATTTAAATCTCTGTTATTTTTATTAAATTTGAAAATATTGTATTTTTTGTGGGTGGATTTTTTTAAAATAATTACATAACTGAAAAGTTGAAAATTTTGATGACGTATTGTCACGTTTTAGCGTCAATCATTTTCTGACGAAGTTTTACGTAAAATCTTCACATATTCTTTTAAAATAATTACATAATCGAAAAGTTGGAAAATATTGGTGACGTAATAGTCACGTTTTAACGTTATCTATTATCTGACGAAGTTTTACTTAAATCTTCACCGAGATTCTTTTAAAATCATTACATAACGGAAAACTTGGAAATTATTGTTAACGCATTTGTCACGTTTTTACGTCAACTATTTTCTGCCGAAGTTTTACGGAAAATCTTCACCGATTCTTTTAAAATAATTTCATAATCGAAAAGTTGGAAAATAATCTTGACGCATTTGTCACGTTTTATCGTCAACTATTTTCTGACGACGTTTGAAGTCTAAAATTTTGTCGTCATGTAATGTTACCTGGGCGTCTTATACAGTTCACCTACAGACGTGGAAAGCGGCAGTTTGAGCGAGAATTTAACAGTTTTCGCCATATTATGTCGACCGTATCAAGCAATGACCATTTGTCTTAAATCGTCTTTGCTTTATCAGTCTGCACGCAGCCTTAAGGCCCATAATCTAATTAGTCGGACACCGCACTAGATGGCGTCTGTGGGAAAACATTATATAAAATGGCGACGGACGCCATTGTAACATATCAGCAATTTGTGCGGTCAGTAGTTTTGTTAAATGATAAGACACTATCAAGAATCAACACAATATTTTGTTGATTAAGAAGGGTCATTTTGTACCAATCCAAGAGCACTCTTACGTCTTCAAAATTTACAAAACGCTTTATCAAGAATATGGCTCAAGTGCGGCAAGCCTCGAAAACTTTAGAAATCATGGAAAACCACGGTAAATTTTTGGAAATTCTAAATAATTCGATGGTAAGCAGTTATGTAGTTAAAGAAGAAGAGATGGCCGATGTGAAATTTAATTTAGAAGATTTGCATCATTCCATCGACATTAAAAATGAAGACGGTGAGGAATTAACCCAGAATAGTTCAAATGTATTCGATTGTGCAGTTTGTGGTTGTAGATATACACGTAAACAAGATTTGATACGGCATTTAAGAACTCATTCTTCTTCATTTACTTGTGCAGTTTGCAAATATAAATGTGTTCAAAAATCACATTTAAAAAAACACTTAAAAATACATAACCGCAGGAAACTGTTTATTTGTGTAATTTGTGACTTCCAATCTTCATATCGTTCAAGTTTAAAATACCATTTAAAAATTCATACCGGAGAGAAACCTTTCGGTTGTGTAATTTGTGACTATAAATGTTCAGAACGATCACATTTAAAAACCCATTTAAGAATTCATACCGGCGAGAAACCTTTAGTTGTAAACTTTGTGACCTTAAATAATGTTCTCTAAGAACACAGTTTAATATTAAGATATAATATTTATTCAATTTTCAATATTTACTTCGATATATCAACAAATTGTAATACATTATCTATTATAGTTGGTTAAGCCCTTTGTTAAATATTGGACAATATTGCTATGAATTTTTGTGTATACTTATCGTAGCTACCAATTTAAATTGTCAGATCTTTGAACTGCGTTAGTTTTCAGTGGTGAGTTCCAAAATAATAACTATAGAAACCAAAATTCTGACAAAACTAGAAATAGTTATACTCTTGAATGTACAGTTCGACTTTCTTATTTCCTATCGCTGAACTCTGCAGAAACCAAAGGTGAAAAAGTATGCTTATTTTTAATGACCAATAAAACTTCATAAAATAACAACAAATGTACAATGTAACAAATTTCTACATATTATAGTGAGGCAGGGTAATTACATCATGTATACTTTTAAACTATTAATTTTTTTCTATTTTGTAATGCTCTGGCTAACTCAGGTTCTTAAGTGTCGCATGAAATCACTTGCCTCAGGAGTAGGTTCTATTATAAATCTCACGATGGCTTATGAATTTGTTGATTATTGACTAAACGAATCGTCCTTAAATTTGCCCTGTTATGATATTGACTGTTTAAATGCAGTAACTTGTAATAAGTACACAATTGATTTGTTTGAATAAATATTTAATTGAAAAATTGTAATAATAACTGAAATTTTAAATTGTAGGTGTAGAAACAAATTTTATAACCTCAAAAATTGTATCTTTTATCTAATGGTTTTACTAATTAAGCTTTTTGTATTAACCTTAATAAATAAATTTCTCTATAAATAAACATGTAAATTTATTAATAATCTCCTTATAAATTAACCCCAAAACGTAATACGCGAAAATGTTTACGTAAAAATCAAGTGGCCGCTTGATTTTTAAATTTATTAAATTTTTCGTCTTACCGAAAATCACTGTTATTCTGTGTGTTGGACCCTTGATCGTGTCGTCTAGATCGGTGTATTAGCCACTTCCATGTGTATTCAACGAGTCGCATCCATTGTCCAAATTATCGATCGATCCACAAAAACTTCTTTTTCAATCATCCATAAACATCTTCATCAACGGTAAGCTTTTAAATACGCTAACCTTTTTGTTTGGTTTTGTGGATTGTAAATAATAAACACCATTAATTTGATTAGTTTAATAATGAAAAAGGTTGTAAACAATTATTAAGTTAACACACACGTTATGACGGTACAAGAGTAACTTTGCAACTGCTCGTTGCATTTCTAGTGCTAGCGCACTTTTATGCTTGGTCACGTGTTCTACTAATATGCAACTTTCTTAACACTTTTCCACATACCTAACACACTTAATTATCCCTTTCAATAATATTATATATTTTTAGGTTATCTTAACAAATTCCTCGCGGATAAAATTTAATTTCCAGGAGTCCACTAAACACACGTCTTCCTTGACCAAGATACACATTAAAAGCTACTCGCTCCTGATGAAACGTAACCTTGGAGACGTTCAAAACTCAATATTGCGATGATGAATTGATTGATTGTTTTTAAATAACGATTCTTCATATCGCGAAAGTTCGCATACACGAAGTTTGGTAAATATTCGAACACTATTTTATATTGTTTATTTATGAAATCGATAATTTTAACACATGATTGTTTTTAGGTGAACGACGATTTAAATTGTCTTGGACGGAGACCTCCCGTTTTGACGTAAACTTGTAAAACCACTATTTGCTAACATTAATTAATTATAACTAAACTTAAATACTAACATGTTTAATATTATTATTTACAAACTTTATTCAAAAATTAGTTGTCGTATTCGAAGTTTCTGCATTTATTTACTTTGACGATGTTTTCATTTCCTGTCATTTTGAATTAATTAAATTGGTAATCTTTAATTTGAGGATCGATTCGCTTTAACTTTCTTTTGTATTGTTGTGTCCATCAATGTTTGGCTGTTGCGGTATTAGATTGTTTATCGTGCAGTCAGAGAAAATATAGCATGCAAAAAGTCATCAAAAACAATTTATAAAAAATGTTATTATTTTATAGTTATAAAAAATGTTAGTAGGCAAAATGTTAGTATTGATAGAAAAAAAGATAACCATAGGAATGCAACCAAGATAAACAACGGTGATAAAAGGGGTTTGTTATCAAACGGTGAACCGACCACACGCGTCGAGATAGAGTTCTAATTGAAAACCAAGGGCGTTAGTCGCGATCAAGTGAATGGAAAAAATTGCGTGTTTGCAATAAATAAAGTCGGTGAGATAAACAAACTTAATACGACCAAGAGGACATTGGGCGGTATTGATTTGAAGCAATACATGAGAGGGGATTTGGTAAAACGAATCAAGAGAGGCCGAGTGGAGATTAGTACAAGGAGATAAAGATAAGCGCTGATTATTTGTAAACAGAAAGAAGGTGTAAGGCGAGGGGTGACCATAACCCTGCTTCAAGACACGAAGCATAGAAACTCAAGATTGTGTTGTGCGACAGCAAATAAAGTGCGTGCGCGAACAAGAAGAAAGAAGAAAAGGTAACATTGAATTTTGATATTATTGTTGATTGTTGTTGAGTTGTTATATTGTTTATGTTATTTGCTTATGTTATTTGTCTATTATATGTTCTTAAAAATTATATTTGCGTATTTTCTTTGACTGTGTGATAAGACATATTCCACCGTAAAAGTCCAAAGAACCCGCAGCCTGAGATAAAGAGCAAGTCGTGTCAGTGCCGATACCTGTGGGAAGCCATTACAGATTTTGAAGTTCACGGTGGACATAGCAGTATATACTCGTAATTTATTGTTACTTATAATATTTTATTTACCGTCATCGACTCCTTCGATCCGGATATCATATTTGTAGATCGTGTTTAATTATTTTTACATTAACGGTAGATCTTTACCTCTTTTCACTCTTTTAATAACGAAGAAACACCGCAGATAGTATTTCTACGAATACTCATGTGGGTGCATGGCGGCACCCAAGGCTCCGGAGACTAACCGGAATCAATGTCGAAACGTTGACCAATATTAAATTAACAATAGCTAGAAAAGAAAATGGAGACGCCTACCGAATTGTCACAAGAAGCTGGGAAAGACAACAAAATCACGGCTTAGGGAGGTGATCGAAACACCTTGTGAGCCACTACTCCCCGCAGGAAGAAATCGACCAAATCCCATCACTACAACGGGAAACCTTCAGGATGTCGCAAGGAAAATGACGACCGACAAAACCCCAGGCCCTGACGGAGTGCCGGCCGGGCTATTAAAGGAAATCATTCGGGTGGGAACGAGACTCTCGAAACCGAGAATTTAACAAGTACTTGGAGAAAGGAGAGTACTCAAGGCAGTGGAAGACGGCTAAATTGGTCTAAATCAGAAAAAGGAATGAGGCCCGGAGCTCCTACAGACCGATCTGCCTCTTGGACCACCTAGGGAATATTTTTGAACGACTGTTATCTTCCAGAATCCAGCACGATAACGACGCCGCTGGTGGCCTTGTGAGTAACCAGTTCGACGAACAATCCGACGCACACGGAAGTCATGCTTAAAGCGATTCCCGGTGCTTCCTAGAGAGGTTAGGTTTAGACGGTAAAAATGCGCCGTCACTACCTGGTGTCTCAAAAGATTCCAACAAAGAAATGAGCTTGCTCTATTGAATTCGTGTTCGCTTTTTGATACTACGCCCCTCCTCGAATGCCCAGCCGAAAAGGTCGCGGATTCCTCTCTTCTCCTCCCAAGCCAACAGCGTGCCTTGCAAATACTTTGTGTAGTCTACACATTTTTCCTTTTTGACTTTTTTCTCTGCACCTGTTGTAATAACGTAATTTTCGGTATTATCCTGGATGAAAATCTGAAATTCAACGAACATGTAAAATACACCATAGATAAATGTAACAAAATTTTTAAAAACCTATGTAGGTTCGTTCGACCAACGTGGGGTATCAATCCACTCAACGTGGAAATGATATACCACGCGGTCATCGAGCCCACAATTACCTATGGTGCATTTATTTGGTGTGGAGTGCTTAGGTACAAGTATGGCTTTGTGGGCGCCAGTCGCAATGAAAGATTTCAATTACTTTAGTTTCTTTAATTAAGACAAAATAGAACTTAAAAACAAAATAAAATTCGAGTACACACTGGTTTGAAACATTAATGAATTCGTTACAAAATAAACAGACAAAATTCTTGTTACAAATGATAGATTGATAATTAAAAATATTTACATAAATATAATAGGTTTGAACAATTTGAACTAACTGGTTCGATCTTTAAAATCGGTGGACAAAATTGCAGTGCGAGTCGCCGGATCTTTGGCTGGTACCTGAGAATTTCTTTACTTAGCTCGCGTATAAACACGCCTAAATTCTACCAAAAGCATAAACAAAATAACTACTTCTACTAATAGTAGGCAAACAGGTAGAATAAGCAATAAACAAATTGTTAGCTATCTTTAAATATTTCACTTCTAGGTTATTAAACAAATAATGCACAGTAAGTAATTTTCAATTACTTACGGTTTGGACTGTATCCTTGGTATGACCCTCAAAAAATGGACGGCAATCTATGGTGCACCTTGGATTGTTTGTCAAAAGAAACATGTGTTCATTCGAAAAATGTTATTCTAAAAAATAATTGAAAATAACACATGTACTTATTTGTTTGAACCATGAAAATATAGCTCTGAATATTCTAAATAGCATCAGTAATTAAAATTCTCGTAAATACTACCAGTTTTAATATTTATGAAGACCGTCGTTATAATATTTCGCCCTAGTAAAAATTTCACGTGTGGTCAGAAGATTGAAAATACTTGAATTTAAAGATGACGTTGGTTTTCGTCTCTGGATGGTTCTAGAAGATGGGTTTATAAAGACTAATTGCTTGACCTGATGAAGAATTTCCATATGGATTGTTCGAATTGTAAAAATTTCATGAACATAAAAATTTTTCAATATGGTGGAACTATATGGCGCTCCTTGGTAAAATATCGGTTATCGATTTTTGATCCTCAAAATAGATCGGATATCTAAAAATCAACACTTCACGTTTCTATGCTGATTCGAGTCGCACGAACTCTTAAAACTTTGGTTAATTAATTGGAATAAAAAGTTTTCTTCCCCTCGGATCTGAATAAAATAAAATCTCGGGTGTGAGGGTTGGTGTCCTTTGATGTCAAATCGTTGTTTACCAACGTTTCCAAGGAGGCAGTTCTGACCTCTCTTTGTAACAATTGGGACCTGATATCTGATTACACGGATATTAAAAGGGGGAGTTTTATAGAGATGGTTTCCTTAATTTTTGATAAAAGATACTTCCAATACAGAGGAGAATTCTACTCGCAAAAAGTAGGTAGTGCGATGGGAGATCCGAGCAGTCCCATTTTCTCCAGATTTGTCCTACACGACCTCCTTATGAATTTTATGGGATCCATCAATTTTAAGGTCCCTTTTTTCATATTGTACGTCGACGACATGCTCACAGCGGTGCCTTCTAACGAAATTAACAACTGCTTAGATAGTTTGAATGGGTTCGACAACCGGTTGAGATTCACCTACGAGTTGGAGGTCGATAGATGTATTCCCTTTCTAGATTTACTGGTGTGTGTTGGACAAGATGGGTCTATGCACACTGACCTGTACAGGAAGCCGTCCTCTAGTGAACGTCTCCTTAACTACAACTCTTCACACCCCCTCAAACACAAAATGAGTGTGGTAAACACGTTAAAGACCAGAATAATTAGGTGTGTCACGCCGGATCTGAGAGAAAAACGGTTGTTGGAATTGAAAAGTCAATTGATTAAAAATAATTACCCTAAACACCTTCTGCAGTGTGCTTTATTCGATCGAGGAAGAAGAAAACAGCCTCCAGAGGTTACTCTCTCTATTCCAGAGTCCTCACCACGATTTTTTAAGTTGTCCTTCCATCCAGAATTGGCAGCGAAGATGAGGGTACTACTTCGAGATTACATCCAAAGCAAGCAGTTGTGCTTGGCCTTCTACAACGACCACAAATTGGCAAACTTAGTCTACTCGAAAATTAAAGACAAGGTACCTTTAAAGTACCAAAGTAATGTGGTGTACGAAATCACCTGCGATTGCAAAAAAACTTACGTGGGTCAAACTAAACAACTACTAAAAAAACGAATAGGGCAGCACAGGCTGGATGCAATGAAAGGGTTAGATAAAACCGGATTATCGGAGCACCTACGTCTTTGTAATCACCAATTTGACGAAGAAAACGTTAAAGTTCTTGCACATGAGAGCAACTTTCCAAAGCGGGCGTTTCTGGAGGCGGCCTGTATATTGACAAGCACTAATAATGTTAACAAAATAACCGACTTCGAACAGATTGATAATGCTTATAAGTCGGTGATAAAAATATGGAAGGATAAAAGGGGAAAAATCAATTATGACAACTAACTTTATTTACTATCTTTTTACACGGTTGACAGCGACTATGCAGTAGTAAGATTTTTATATTCGACTGCAAGATGATAGTTTTCTAGGTGTTTTTTGTCCCGCGAGTTTTTGAACTAGGTAATTGACAACTCTATGTTACGCCAATGAGTTTTTATTGGTGAATTTTTGAAGTAGGCTGCTTTCAAAAATAAGAATTTTAAATATCATTGACAAACATTGCTTCTGTATTTTCACCATTCTACAAGTATCACCAGTTTCGGGAGTTAACGACACCTACATCTTACCGCGAGGTAAATTTCGTTTTTAGTGTTGCGTTTTTAGCATTTTTTGAATTTTGATTGTATCGACCTTTTTCTTTTTCATAAATATAGTCTTGAAGATGAACCCGTTCAGGGTTCGAAACTAGTCGATGTGGTAAACAGTTGTTTTATTACCCCAACCCTCACACCCGAGATTTTATTTTATTTGGTTAATTAAATTACTTAAAACCATTAAAAACTTTGTTTCTGGATTCTGGATTGTAGGTGGAGGGCAAGAAAACTCACACGCACTTAGGCCACTAAATTGGGCCCATTGTGATACCTCCAATTTCAGCGGCCCCGCGCCCCGTCATTCCTCAAGCCATCCCAACTGGAGGATGAACTCCAGGATCCTGGCGGGTGGGGTGCCACTGATTCTGGCCATGTCGGGCCAGAAGTCTCCCAACATGGATCCTCTCATAGAAGTCAGAGCTGGGCAGTAACAGAGCACATGCTCAGCTGTTTCCTCCTCTTCGTTGCATCCACGACATAAAGGGTCATCTGCAAACCCCATATTGTGGAGGTGTTTATTTAATCTGCAATGTCCAGTCAGTATCCCTGCAATTGTCCGCAGATTGACTCTGGACAGCTTCATATAGTATCTTGCATGTTTCCATGAAGGCACGCGTATTGCTGCTCTAGCTTGGTTACATGTAGTTCCTTGTAGCCATCTGCTGGTGTGCAGTTCTAGGGTATAGTGTTTTAGGAGAGTATCTATGGTTTTGACGGCGGGCGTGATCATCGGCTCCGGGCCGCAGGGAAGACCATTGGAGCCATTTCTTGCCAGCTCATCAGCCTTTTCGTTACCCTCGTTACCTTTATGTCCCTTAACCCAGCAGAGAGAAGGGACATTTTGAGTTGATATATCATTCAGTGCCCGGATGCAATCAAGCACCAGACCAGAAGTGACTTTATGGCCCCGAAGTGCCACCAGAGCCGCTCTACTGTCTGATAGTATTTGTATGTTTTTGTTCAGAATACTCCTATCCTGAACTATTTTTGCGCAGTGTAGTATACCCACAAGCTCCGCCTGGAACACAGATGTATATTTACCCAGCGGTATACTTATGTTTAGATCAAGTTCAGCGGAGAAAATTCCTGCACCCGATCCAACATTATTTTTGGAGCCATCCGAAAAGAGATGTATATCGTAATCGAATGTTTCGTTTGCGTTTAACAGTACATTGTATTTCCTGTCAAATATATATTTAGGGTGGATTCTGTCGGATTCAAGTAGCAGAAGAGGTACTCCTTTGGAATATTCCTCCAAGATCTGCATATGGCCCGCAGTTCCTTGCCTATGAGTCCAGGCTTTCCAACTGCGCAACCTGAGAGCTGCCTTGACCGCCGTTTCCTGCACATGAAGATCAAGTGGAGGGAGGCAGAGAAGGGTCTCAAGCGCTACAGTTGGGGCCGTTCGCATCACTCCAGTTACGGCCAGACAGATTGATCTCTGGGTCTGGTGTAGGGAGGACGCTGTTGTTACTTGTTTGGTTCTGGGCCACCATACAAGGGATCCGTAGCAGAGCATGGGTCTAATGACTGCCGTATAGAGCCAGAGGGTGATCTTGGGGGATAAACCCCAAGACCGTCCCATTGCTCCCCGACATTTCCAGAAGGCCATTCTCGCTTTCTCTAGTTTCATTTGTAAATGTTTTCCCCAATTCAGCTTCTTGTCCAGTATTATTCCCTGATACTTGACTTGGTCAGCTATTTTTAAGGGAGTCCCTGTTAAGCTAGGCATGACCATGGTCGGTAGCTTTTTCTTTAGGGTGAAAAGAACAAGCTCTGTCTTTGCCGGATTAACCGAGAGAGAGTGCTCTTTACACCACTTCTCTAAAATCTTGAGAGCATCTTGCATTAGGGTGCATAAGACATTCTCAAATTTTCCAGTGAGCAATATGACGATGTCATCTGCGTATCCTATGGTGTGGTATCCCATGTCATTTAAGAGTTTCAGAAGGCTGTCTACCTCCATGTCCCACAGCAGCGGGGAGAGTACTCCCCCCTGAGGGCAGCCCCTTGTTACAACTCCTTTAATGTCAACGTCCCCAACTCTGATCTCCACGATTCTCCACTTCAGTATAAAACTGATCCATCTCGCGATGGTCGCGGAAACGCCGTGGATCTGCAGAGCAGCGTTTATACTTCCGAAGGTGGCTTTGTCAAAAGCCCCCTCGATATCAATGAACACTCCCAGGGTGGACTCTCTGTAGTCCAGTGACCTCTCTATGCGCTCCACTACCTTGTGTAGCGCCGATTCGGTCGATCTCCCCTGGATGTATGCATGTTGATTCGCATGTAGTGGTCTGTGAAACAGAGCCACTTCGCGGATCCCTCTATCACACAGTCTCTCCAACGTTTTCAAAAAGAACGAAGTGAGACTGATAGGTCTAAAAGATTTGGCCAGGGAGTAATCACTTCTACCTGGCTTGGGTATAAAGACAACTTTTGCCGTCCGCCATCCTTTTGGTATATAGGCATGCGCAATGCATGCTCTAAACACCCGCACCAGGTGACGGAGCACCACGTCCAGTCCCCACTGTAGTAGGGCCGGAAATACCCCTTCAGGCCCGGGCGATTTAAAGGGGCAGAATGATTTAATTGTCCAGCTCGTTTTGGTCTCATCCACGACCTTCTTTGCAGTTTCCCAATCTATCGCCGTCGGTGACCGGCCCGTCGCCTTGTCCCAGCCGAAATCCGAAGCAGGTCTACTATCGGGAAAGTGTGTTTTTAGCAGGATTTCAGCAGTCTCCGAGAGGCTCTCTGTGTACGAGCCGTCCTCTCGACGCAGACTGCCTGGCTGCTGGTGTGGATCTTTTGAAATGATCTTCTTTATTCTTGCTGCGGCGGCAGTTGATTCAATGCCACTGCAGAAGATCCTCCACGATTCGCGTTGTTTTTGACGTATTGTTCTCTTATACTCCGACTGGTGCGTCTTAAACGCTGTCCAGTCAGTGTCATTTTTTGAGTTCTGCGCCTTATTGTAGAGCCTCCTGGTCACCCTCCTCAGCTGGTCGAGTTCTTTGCACCACCAAGGTGTTGCTCGACCCCGTAATCCAGCAGTCCGTAGGGGACAGGACATCTCATACGCTTTTGTGAGGGAGTTTTGCAGCGTATCGGCATACAGTTCAATCTCTTCAGTAGTTATTAAATATTCTTTTGTGAAAGTTTCTGCCTGCATATCGACCTCCAGGGACGAGGAGAGGTGGTCTAGGAAGACCAGCCTGTCAGCTCTCCTAGGGTTTCGAAATTGCTTGGGTTCCACTTTTTTAGCTTTCAACTTGAAGCAAACCCATTTATGATCCGACAATGTCAGTTCGTTAGACACATGCCAATCATATATATAATTTGAAATGCTTAACGACGCTAAGGTGATATCAATCACCGAATTGCGTTGGGGTGACACGTAAAAAGTGGGGTCATTCCCTCGATTAAGAATTTCTAGGTTTGTACTAATAAAGTAATCTAATAGAGACTTACCTCGACCGTTGCATTCCCTGCTTCCCCATGCGTGATGATGGGAGTTAGAGTCGCAACCAATTATGAGGTGTTTCTTCTGTTGCTCACAATATTCCACCAGCCCCACCATCCCCCGTGGGGGTGGTGACTCGGGTGAGTCTATTGGAAGGTAGATTGATGCCATAATGACATCCTGTTGACCATTGCCAAAGTCGCAGCTGAGCCTCACCGCTGTGAGGTCGCCGTCGCTGTACTGTGGCAGAAGGTTGGCCTGAATGTTGTTAGGTATGTAAATACATGTCCTAATTTTGTTTGTGTGACCTCCTGTAAAAACAGTGCCGTTTAGTTTTGTAAAACCTTTTACATTAGATTTTACTAACCATGGCTCTTGAATAAGAGCGATTGTATCCTTGCAGCAGTCGAGGTGGCGGCATAGGGTTGCAACAGCCCCTCGACAGTGCTGGAAGTTGATTTGTAGGAGGTTCCACTGTTGTAGGGAAGCCATTTGGCCTGCCTTGAAGAGCATCCTACTCCATTATGCCCGCAGACACACCACCCGAACCTTCGCCCATCTCCATCGGAGTGGATGTGGTGTCTGTCGGCATCGTATTGGGTGCAGAGTCATCCTCAAATCTCTGCAGCCTGATTTTCAGAGAGGTGAACTTGTAGTTCAACCTCTCTCCTTTCGCTTTAATGGCGGCATCGTCTTCCTGCCCGACACCGAGAACAAGGAGTTTGCCTTTCGGCTCTTCCTTGACCGAGTCGAAGAAGACACACCATTCTTTTATTTTTGCCCAGGTGTTCTGAGCAGCCAGGCGTCTCATGACAGCCTCAGTGGATTCCGGTTCCCCGGGGATCCAAAGGGTTGCCTTGGTCAGCCTGTGCAGATTATCCACCTGGACAACATATAATTTTGCCCCCTCCCACATTCCTGTGAGGGTTGCAATGGTTGCTTGCAGCCATTCAAGGGAACCTTGATCACAGCAGGTGATCCGAAGGATCTGTCCTGAGTAATGGAACCCTTTGAAAGTGGGTGCTTGCACTGATTCACCAGGCCTTGTGTCAATGAAGTCATCCAAGGCGGTGGTAAGTTTACCTTCCACCATCTCAACCTGGGTCTCGGTGAGCTTTCCCAGGGGATTTGAGCGGTCTATCACTGCTACTCGAAGGTGCTTCTCAGCAGGCTCCTTGTAGGTGACAGACTCCGCTCTGGTGGAGGGTTTTTTGGGTGGCATTATTGCAGGTTTCCGCCTCTTTCCCTGATTGCTCAGGGGCGAGGGGAGCGAGTCCTGCGAGCGCACCCGTTTCTTTGTCACACCTGTGGGTGACTTCTTAGCTCCATGAACCGGTGGCTTTGAAAGCCTGGCCTGTTCGTAAGCTGTGCCGACAGCGGTAGGGCGTGTTGCAGTGATATCTTTCGATACCTCCGCCAAACGGGCCCTCCTACGGCGTTTGGCTTCCGCACCACAGACCTTACGCCTTGGCGGACGTCGATCTGCAGTGCTGGCCTCTTCATTTATATTTTTAGACGTGGTATCCTGAGCGGACGCACCCGTCTGAGCTGTTGTCGATGACTCGACTGGTTTTTTGTTTTTGTTTTCATCATCCATGTGAGAAAATATATAGTTTCATCTCTCGAGGTCCCCACCCTCACCGGAGCCTCACAGTTCTGGGACGCTGTAAACAACGCCAGGGCTACCCGAGAGATATAGCTCCCAGGGAGGTGAGGTGTTTGCACACTCCATCCTCCCCCAAGAGCTCGTCCTGCTAATCCTCTGACGGAAAAGCATAGCCGATTGATCTAGGTGGACTAGTCTAGACCTCCCGTTTGAGCAGAAATCCGGGCCAAAGTGGAGTGTTGCCAGACCTGTGGGAATAACAGCCACCCTCAGGCTGACTCAGCCACCAGGATCCCCTCATCCTGCCTTACGGGTTACCGCGCACGGCACAAACACGCAGGTACCTGTATTTGTCTGATTTCTCCACGACGACCATCATCCTGGTTCATTGACAGCCACGCCAGGCACAAAGGTTTTTAATCCCCGGCCAGACTCGAGTGCCATAACAGACCGAACACGAGGGGGTTTTAAGTCCCTGGTTCGTATCCTACCAGGTACACGCCCGCCGCTTCCTCAAAATACGCAAGCCCCCTCACCACGTCAAGGTTTAGGTACATTCGAGGGGGAAAAACTTTGTTTTATTATGGAGCAAAAAATTGTACGTGTTAACTTATTCCAAAGCGTGTCTTTGACCTCTGCCTGCTAAGCGAGCTAGTGGGATATCGACAAATTCGCCAACTAGGGAACTGCAGTATCGACAATTTTGATTAATATTGAAAATACTTTGAGTGGCATCAAAGTCACATAACCGTTAGGCGTTAAAATTGGTAAAAAGTTATATTTAAATGCAAACTGTTCAAAACAAAGAAAAAGAGAAAAGTAAATTAATTGAAAATTCAAAGGAAAAACAGGAATAGAAAAAATCGCGAAGCGGCGTAACAGCTGGCTGTTACAACTTCTCTCTGGAACTACCATTCTATCCCACCTTTTACTCTTGTCGAAATTTTAAAACATCCTTCTCTAGTAACTTCATTCTCCAATTTTGTTAAATATATTATCTCTATCATAAAACAATTCAATGCGGCTCCCTAAGCTTGCTTAAGGAGGTATTTTCAATTGAAACTGTTATTACAATTTTTATCTTTTAATAACTTTATCTTATCTTTTATCAAAGTTCTCTTTGATCAGTTCATTTTGACCTGGTTCGCTCAGCTCTTCCATTCCGACCAAGATATCATGATCGAGTAGTAGATGGGAGGGGGAGCAAACCTAAATGGAAAAAGAAATCGACAAAAAAATAAAAAGAATTACGTACTAGTCAATTCTTTAGTGCACCTGTGTGAGAGTGCGCGAGTGCTTCGCGTGTCGCACAAGTGTGCACCACTTAATCATTTTTATTTAATTGTTATATTTTTTCTTTCCGTTACCATTTTTATCTTATAGTTCATCTTATATCGTTATGCCATTGTTCATTTGTTAAACCATTTTATTATTGTCCTTTCCATTTTCACCTAAGTCATAGTTAATTTGTTTATATATATATTGCTATGATTCAAAATGATCTCACATTACGATAGGTAGTTGCACAACAGAAATGTTCATAGAACTCACAAAATTAAGAAAGTTAAGCTCTTTTAAAATAATTAGATTTTACAGATAAGACATCCAACTCAAAAATAAATATCCTGACTCGAATAAGATCTTTCAAGATTAAGAAGTTATATTAAAACTTACTATAAACACTCAACTTGAGATCTGTCAACTCAAAAATTGACGTATTGTAGCGTTTTAACAATGTTTTAACATTAAAACAAATGCTATGAATCAAATTGAGATTTTTAGTAATTATGTGACTTTATATCTTTTACCTACACCTTGTTCATTATTTTCAGAGTTTCTGTGAAAACGGTTAGTTGCCCAAAAAAATTTATTTGACGAAAGTTGTAGCCCGTTAAATTCCCTATTCGGTTTGGGCGTTAGTTTTTCTCTTAGACGTTTCGTTTAAGAGATACGGGGTTCGCAAGAAAATTTAAAAAAAACCTGAATTTTTTAAACATTTTTTCCCTTAATTTAATTTATAACTCGAAATCCGTTGATTCTAGACGATAAGGGGTTATAACCTATAATTTGTAGACAAGCGAATGATCTTTAAAAAAGTTCTAATCCATTAACCTTAAAAAATCAATAATATCGGAGCTATGGCCGTTTGAAATCAGAAATTCAAAAAATTGCTTTAAAGGGAGGTACCCCCCAAGGGTTTGGACTTGGGCAAAACTTTTATTTGAAAATTTGTCTTAGAAAAGTGTCCTTTATCACCACCTCAAAGGTTCTCCACGGTCACGGGGACACCCTGTATATTGCCCAAAGTATGAGGCATCTATAGCCTTAGGAACCTATCCCACAATTATGCAAGCTGAAATACTTGCAATTGCACTATGTGCCCATGAATGCCTGCGAAGGAACATTAAGGGCAAAAAAGTCAATATAATGTCTGACAGCCAAGCTGCGATAAAGGCACTAAAAGCAAATAGCTTTGCGTCTTTGTCCACATGGGAATGCAGACAATCACTCAAGAAACTGGCCAAGGGCAATAAAATTGCACTCCACTAGGTGCCTGGTCATGAGGGAATGGGGGTTATGAGATAGCCGATAAACTGGCTAGATCAGGCTCAAGGGCTACCCCGACTGGGCCCGAACCATTCTGTGGATTGTCCAAGACACACAGGGGGTTGGGGGTCCGGAAGTGGGAACCAGAGAACAAAAAACCCTATGGCACAATACACCAGTGTAACATGTTTCTGTTGGTTTCGTTTCAAAACGAAAATTATATCTTTATTTCAAGGTTTATTAATTTTCCATGGATATTTATGATTTATAATTTAATTATGTATAATTTATTTAACAAGTTTTGTTAAACGAAACGATTTCTTATTTTCTTATTATTAACGTATTATTATTAACGTATAATTACAAATTATTATTTTATCATAGTATTTTGAATAAATAGCACTTACTCGAACATAACAACAAACCATTGATTACCGCGATTTGCACATCTTTTTCATCCATAATCAATGGGATTTTAATACGATATCGGTAAAGTAGGTCGCGAACTTTTGGCTCGAATTAACATCGACGCAAATGGCATTAGAATCTAGAGCACCAATCTGCATTAGCAACGAGTAGACGCGAAATTACAAGCTCTCATATTTATTAAAGTTTATTGGTTTTCGATCAAGTTTTATCGAACCAAAGTATCAAGTTTATGGCGGATAAAGTACCACTTCGAGTGCAGTGTTATTTTTTAGGTTCAATAAGATCAGTATTGATCAAAAAACCGATTTTAAGTTCGACAATTTTTAATTATTGCCGAAACACCACATGTGGGAAAGACGCTTCGACTTCATTTCTGAATCCGGACAAACTGCAATCCACAGCGACCATTGTATTAAGGCGAACTGTTTAATTATCCCATTCAACCCTAGTATCCTTGGGCAATCCGGTGAATTACGAGTAATTCCAACAAGGAAGAGGTTCGAAAATTCGCAAACCCGCCAACGAACATTTCAGCCATTTTGGATTACCAAAGACTTTCGTTCTGTTCATGTTCCTGTTGACCACCTGCCGAACTTTCCAAAATTTGTGTGTGCCGACAATAAACTATATCTTGAATACAGCTGGGAACCAAAATACAAACCTGGTGATATTAATACGAATTTAATTGCTTTTTTTAATAATTCAAATAAATCGCTACATTTTTCTTGGGTTTTACAATATCGTACATGCTGTGTGTTCTTAACTACGTTTTAGGTCAACCATTATCAATCGAAATCCTGACGATTTCAACCAGGATCGACAGTGTGCAATCAGATCTGACCCAGCGTAGTCAAGTAGTCATTCCGAAGGAAACCGTAAGTAGCTTTAAGAACTACCTACTGTGTGATTTGTCTAACCGAACTATTAATCACGTAGCTAACAATTTGTCAACCTGCTTATTTGATTGTAATCTACCTTCAGTAGACGTATTTAGTATTTTCCTGCTTTTTAATAGTAGTAGAGCGACCTTTTTATCGCTAACAATTTATAAAACAATAAAATTCGTAGACACACCAGTCAAGTGCAAAAGCTCACCTCGTCAAACAACACGACATCAATTTAGCGACATCTATCGATTCGCTGTGTATATTTTGTATATGTATTTATGTTCAACCGTTATAATTAATTACCAATTTTTATATTTCATTATTAACTTTTATTATTCAATCGATATGTCTAAACAAGAATCTGCTTATGTTATTTACGATTAATCTTATATTAATTTCTATTAAAAGTATGTGTTCAAAGCAAGTATTTTTATTTTATTTTGATTTGATTTTTGTCTCGATAAGGACGACTAAGGTTTTCTAAAGTCCTTACTCGATTCTGGCGCCCTCCGGTAATAATTGCTGAGCGAAGAAGATTTCAATTTAAGGATCCACGAACGCAACTAGTTGCGACCCAAGCTCTCGAGACTTGGTATAAAACATACAGAGCTACGCCGCTTCGTAAAGTACATCAACGAGCGCAAAAGAGGCAAGTGAAACTAGAAGCTAGGAATTTATCATCAGTGACGACCAACGAGGCGACTACGATCTACTGCCGTTTCTCACCTTTGCTACTGAGTTTTTAACGTTTCATAAGTGGCACCACAACGTGCTGGCACGAGTCATTTCATAAATGACCGTTGGCCATTTCACCAGTGGCTGGGTAGTTAAATTTGCCATAGCTTCTACCGTTTCATAAATGACCCCCAACTACGGAGCTTCGAATATTTTACCATCTCTACGTCACCTTTGCTAGTAATTATCCAATTTTTATATGAACACACACATAGCCAGATTTCTTGTATTACAATTTGCTATTAAGTACAAATATTTTTACGTTGAACAAAAGTACAATACATATTTTTATTCCCATTTTATATTATCCATTATTATCGAGCGTTATGACCTACAACTACCTATCGTTATATTGTATCTAAATTTTCAATTATTGAGCATCATACTCTTGTTTATTACACCACGAAAATGCGTTATTTAAACCGTTTATTAGCAGACGAACTTGCGTGGGAACTCGAGGTACGGGGTAAAGATACCACAAATTTAAATGTAGACGAAAAGAGAGCACTCTTAAGAACAACGCTTAGGAAAAAAATACGGAAACTGATCTACCGGAAGAACAATTTAATCTTGTTGAACAAATTAAAATTTGCCAAGACAAATTTAACCACATTGAACCGTTAGTTCAAGAATTAACACATTCTCCTAACACGAGAGCTTGCGAAGGTTATCTCGCTAGGTTAGATCATATTTCCTCTCGATTAAAATATTGTCTCAAAAAATTATCCCCACCCGATCCCGAAGAGCAAAAAGCTCAAATTTTAAGGAATGAATGTATCCAATTAATTGAAACGGTCGAAATTTTATTAGATTCGCCCGTAACTGGCTACAACGATATTAGTGAGGCATTAAGCAATTTGTCGGTAGACGAATTGACAAATGTACTCGGTCAAGAGCAACTGCAAGCTATTGCAACCACGCGCCCATCCGAATCTCAGGAAGCCGTGGGTTCGACGCCAATTAGGCCCGGACAAGCTAAAAATTTAGTAATGCCAAATCCTCTTCCGCAATCGGAAGAAGCGCAATTTTTAAATATCCCACAAACTTTAAATTATCAGCCACAAAACGTTAATATCCCTCATAGAAATTTCGATCATTATTCACAAACGCCTGTTTTTAACACTAAACCCGACACCGTCAGCAGGTGGAATCTAAAGTTTTCCGGTGACGATAAGTCCCTAGGTATAAACGCGTTCCTGGAACGCATAGACGAGTTAAGAATTTATAGACGTGTTTCGGAACAAGCATTATTTGTTAGTGCGTTCGATCTCTTCGAAGGCACAGCTTTAACATGGTTTCGGTCCGGTAGAAAGTACGTTCGTTCTTGGCGCGAATTAAAACAACTATTAAAAGAAACTTATTTACCGTCGAATTATGACGAATCTCTATGGCAGGAAATTATTAACCGCAAGCAAGGCGAATTTGAGCCTGTGCGCGACTACATAGCCGCGATGAGTAACCTCGTTTCGAGATTGTCAAGTCCCATGGACCCAGCAAGAGAGCTTTATTACATAAAAACAAATTTGTTGCCTGTTTACCAAAAACATTTATTATTTAAGAACATTAATACTGTATTAGATCTAGTAAAAGCTTGCAAACAAGTTACCGAGGTTTTCGAAATCGAAAAGACTCGAAAGTTTCACGTACCTACTGTAAATCCATTAGAACCTGAATTGGCTATGCCAAAAGTACGTCGCCCAGATCTTTGTACCCGTACGAAGCATGAAGTTCATACCATGCAATCCAACGTCAAGAGCTATAGTTCTCGGACGTTTGGAAAAAGAGCGACGCCTGCCAACGCTAAATGTTTTAATTGTGCACAGTCAGGACATTGCTACCATACTTGTCCAGCCGAAAGGCGCATTTTTTGTTACATATGTGAAACTCCCGAAGTTACTTATCCAAATTGCACTAAGTGCTCAAAAAACGCAAAAAGGCGAGAATGAGCAGTAGTCCTCTCATTCCTAGCCCTTTTATTATGAAGGCTACCTGTCCTGAATGGCAGTATTGGTTGGCAAACGTCAAATCATTTTGTAGAGCCAAACCCTCTAAAGTTGAAACCCTCTTTGCTCATCGTCCTTTCGACAACCGAGCTTATTTAAGAATCAACATTTTGGGAATGGAAGTTCTAGGTTTTCTTGACCCTGGCGCAAACCAATCAGTATTAGGCCGCGATGGGCTGTATATATTAAAAAACTTGAAATTACCTGTAAATAGTAGTAACATAGATTTAAAATCCGCTGATGGCACCCTGCAAAATGTTTTAGGTACCGGTATTCTACCGATAACGCTAGACGGCGTAACCAAAAATTTAAATACGATTGTTTCTAATACGGTGGAATATCCATTCATTTTGGGTTACGAATTTTGTAAACTATTTAAAATTAAGACCGATTTTGGTACAGATTCGTACACAATTCCGCCTACGTTAACTGCACTTTCAACCGAAAAAATTATCCACTCTAGATCAGATTTGAGTTACGATCAAGTTCAAAAATTAGACCAAGTCATTTCTCTATTCAAAAAGCTCGCTCCTAACAAATTAGGACGAACAACTCTGGTCGAACATGTTATAAATACAGGGACGGCAACCCCTATAAAACAGAGACATTACCCTCTTTCTCCGGCAATGTTGGCTAAAGTCAACGCAGAGGCAGACGAGATGATACGTCTAGGCGTGATCAAAAAGTCATTCTCCGCATGGAACTCGCCGACTGTTATGGTTAAAAAGAAGGATGGCACTTTGCGCTTTTGTTTTGATGGGAGAAAATTAAATGAAGTCACTAAACCCGACGCTTACTCGCTTCCGTATATTAATGACATCTTAGACCGCCTACGCGATGCCAGATATCTGACGTCAATAGATCTGCGTAAAGCTTTTTGACAAATTCCGTTATCTCTCGAATCACGTGAAAAAACCGCCTTTACCATTCCAAGGCGTGGTCTTTTAGAATTCAATGTTCTCCCCTTCGGCCTAAATAATAGCGCGCAAACTTTGCAGCGGCTAATGGACACGATTTTTGGTCCAGAATTCGAAAATGTCTTCGTTTATTTAGATGACATTGTTATAGCGTCGAGTAATTTTGAGGAGCATCTGAACACCCTGGTTCAAGTCTACAAACGTTTGAATAAAGCTGGCCTAACAATTAATTTGAAAAAATGCGAATGTTGTCGGGATTCTCTCAAATATCTAGGTTTTGTGATTGATGAGAAAGGTCTCAGAACCGACCCCAGCAAAGTAGATGCTATTGTTAACTACCCCATTCCTAAAACGTTGACAGAAATAAAAAGATTCCTCGGTATGGCAGGTTGGTACAGGAGATTTATCCCGAATTTTTCCTCTGTGGCTGCACCAATTTTACACCTCGTCAAAGGTAAAGCCAAAGGCCAGAAAATCTCTTGGTCCGAAGATGCTCACCGAGCCTTTTTAAATCTAAAAAATTTACTAACTACATCACCGATATTGACTAGCCCTGATTTTAAACTCCCATTTATCATCCAGACGGACGCAAGTGATTCCGGCCTCGGCGCCATCTTAGTCCAAGGTACTGGAGAAAATGAGAAAGTAATAGCATATGCTAGCCGAACTCTCACCCGTAATGAACTCAACTATCATGCTATGGAGAAGGAATGTTGCGCTATTCTCTTTGGAGTAGAGAAGTTTCGTCCCTATATTGAAGGAACCCGATTCACGGTCATTACCGATAATCAAGCGTTGAAATGGCTAGGTACGGTCAAATCTCCGCTAGGAAGAATCGCCCGATGGAGTGTGCGTTTAAACCAATATGATTTCGGTATTGAGCATAGAAGGGGGAAATTCAATATAGTGGCCGACGCTCTCTCTCGAGCACCAGTGAACATCCACTTAATTTCTGTTGCACCCGACGACATAGACCCTTGGTACCAGAAGGTCATCAACAAAATACAGGAAAATACAAACCTTTATCATAGTTTTAAAATAGAGGATGGGTATATTTTTAAATTTGTTGCCAACAAGCATAATATCATTTCTAACCTTGTTGAATGGAAACTCCTTGTGCCAAAATCTCGTCGTCGAGAAATTATGATGGACTGCCACGATAACCCGCTCAGCGGACATTTCGGCATTTTCAAAACACTCAATAAAGTTAGCGAACTCTACTACTGGCCTCGAATGAAATCTGACATCACAAAATACGTCTTAAAATGTGACATTTGTACTGCCAGTAAGGCATCGAATCAATTGAGACCAGGTCTCATGGGAAAAGAGAAAAAGGTCAGATACCCTTTCCAAATCATATCTATCGATTTGATGGGACCTTTTCCACGAACCAAAAAAGGTAACACTTCTTTACTAGTAATTTCTAACTGGTTTACCAAATTTGTGTTGGTTCAACCATTGAGACAAGCCACAGCATCGGCTATAGTAAAGTTTGTAGAGGAGACTTTCCTGCTCTTCGGAGTGCCCCAAATTGTCACTACCGATAACGGTCCCCAATTCACAGGCAAGTTGTTCAAAGACCTGATGACGGAATACAAAGTCCAGAAAGTTTGGCCTACGGCAAACTATCACCCACAGGCTAACTCCGTCGAGAGAACAAACCGTGTCATCGGTACCTGTCTAAGATCATTTGTGGAAGACGATCATAGATCGTGGGATCTTCATATCCACAAGATAGCACATGCTATCAGGAATGCCGTGCATGAGGTGACCGGGTATACTCCATCCTTGCTAAATTTCGGTAGATCGGTACCAAACAGTGGCGACTACTATGGTAGATTGGACTCGGCTGAGCCGAGGGAATTCACCGTGGAAAACCGTGAACAATTGGTAACCGACGTAAACAATCTCAGCGATTTGTACCTGAAGGTAGTAGGAAAAATAAGAGCTGCATATAATCGTAACAAAGCTCGTTACGATCTCCGCAAAAGACCATTGACTTTTAAGCGTGGAGATATTGTTTGGAAGCGAAATGTCGTTTTGTCAAGCGCACCAGACAAGTTCTCAAAGAAATTAGCTCCAAAGTTCATTAAATGTAAGGTGGCAGAGGTTACAGGTTCCCTCACATATCGTCTAAAAGACGAGAAGGGCAAAGATCTGGGTATTTTCCATATAAAAGAAATTATAAATTGAAAAAACAAAAAAGACAATAACAATAACATACAATTATTTGTAAAGTATATGGCTGAATAAGTGTAAAAAAATATAAAATGAGTATACATAAATTTGACACACAAAATATTGAATGCAAAATTTCGTTAATCAAATTTTGCCGAACAGTCGGCGCAGCATGGTTTTGTGTGTTCCAAACAAATACAGGAACCACAAAACTTGCACGAATATCTTGATTTTCGGTCCTTGCAGAATTTGCACCTTCTTCGAGCAGTTGATGTCGTCGGTCGGGGCTCTTCTGTGACTGAGACACCTGAGAATTTAGCCGCTAATAGCCTTACTTTCCGTGGTAGATTTGGCATATTCGCTCGTAGTTTCATGTTTTCTATCACTAAGTCTTTACCCAAATTTTCCAAAAATAGTCGTCTGCATTTTGAAAATTCGCCATCTGTATTGTTCGTTATGAAAAAATAAATTGTAGGAAAAAAACTTACACGAATACACGGGTTGGGTCTGACAGGCCCAAAGCCCTTCTGGCAGCCACACGACAGATGATAAAATTAAGACAAATTAAGGAAAACATGTCTTTATTAAAGTTAGGAAGGTACCAAAAAGCTGAAGAAATTTAAAAAATTATTTTATAAAATACAACAAAAAAAAGATTTGCCTGTGCCTCACAGACCCAGCCCGTCAACCGGAGGGTTAATAAAGAATTTGGAGAAATAAACCATTTTCATTTTTAATTTAATAATTTATTAAATATATAAATATTTTAAAATAAATTCTTGTTGATTCATAGTTACCTAATTTACAATTTCATTGTACTTTATTAAATTTTTTGACTTAACCCCTTTATATCTGGCACCAGTATCACTAGAATCCTAAAATACCCTGATCATAAGGGTATAAGTAATTGAAATTTAAGGTATATGAAAGCTTTCAAAATTTTATATAATACTATCTTCAATAGAAAACTAAATCTAATAACCTATATGAATATAATGATGTGGTTCTGTTATGACACAATAAATAATCATGACTCCTTAACTAAGGAATTATAAGGTTTCGGGTAACATTGATTTTCAAGATAAAAATCCACCTTTAATTTCTGAAATTATGAATTTAATAAAGTTCGTTGTCAAAGATTGAAAGATGAGTCTAAAACTTGCAAGCAGTATTCACGTTGAGATTTGTCATGTCAAAAATCTCCAAAATCGTTTAATTGATCTGAAATAAGTAAATTTTTAGTGTGTTTACATGTGAAAGATAACCTATAAAATTTGTTACTTTTGAATGCTATTTTCTCCATAGAAAACATGTCCTATGTAAAATGAATTGTAGCACAAATTCGACCATGTATTTTTCTATAGAATTGTCATAATTTTGTGTACGAGAAGTGTTTTATAACGTAGGGTCCAATATTGCATACCAGCAAAGATTTCTTCAAAGATAACCCGGTGTCGATCAAATCAAATTTCAATTTATGGCGTCAAATGGCTTCTGTAAACAAAATAAGAGAATAATCAGTGGAAACAACATCTTACAAATTAAGGATCTTACCAACACATTAAAATTATTTCGAATCGAATATAATCATTTTCAAAATGTTGCATATTTGACTTCAGTATTGGTAAATTTACGAAAAATCGCCAATTGCGCATGGATCATCAGTTGAATTTTGGCAGTCTACGTCGACGGACGTAAATTCCGTTCCATCCACATTTTAAAAATTCGCTATCATCGAATTTTGGATCAAGCAATGGTGGACGATTATCTGTCATATCTGTCAACATTGGATGTGAAAATTCAATTCAAACCATACGATACCGAGTTATTAGTAATGTCATTGCCATGAAAGAAGACGTCTCGTCATAGATTGACTGAATATAGCAACGACGTATTGCTTATGAGCATTACCAGTCATTTTGTATTGATATGACAAACCACGAAAATATATTGCACGTGTTTCCAGTAACGACATACGCTGTTGCGTTTGTTAGACGATAGTAAAAGACAGATATACTCATAGCATGTCGTAACTAGTACCGGAAAAAGAATTTGATTCGCGTAGTAATTTATATAAAATTTCTGTCACTTTTAGTATTTTTGAAGTTTGGAGTTTTCGTGGTTTAAGTTTTCGGTTTGTGGATTTAAGCTTGTCAAAATTAGTCAAAATACAAAATTAGTTCTTTTCATAACTCTCGAAATGTCTAGTTCTGTACGTGGAAGAACATTAAAATCTCAATCGCAACAGTTGATTTTAAATTTATTAAATTATTTTGAACTTGAACAACAGCACGGGGGCAGTTTAATTCCATTACAGTGTGTTCAAGAGGTGAATATAAAAAGATTACTTTACATTAATTTTATATTTATAAAATATTTTATAAATTGCAGCGTGTTGCCAATGCTTTAGGAATCAGTGTATCTTCTGTTGCCCGGATTAGAAACCGTAGTTCACTAAATCCAGAATTATCAAGTCCCGGTAAAAACCGAAAACGTAGGAAAGTTAAAACTAGCGATTTACCAGAATCATCGAAAATGAACATTAGAAACACAATTTATAACATGTACAGTCAAAGTAAGTTTCGTTGTCATTTATAATTAACACAAAATGTAATTTGTGTATTTTTTGCAGAAAGACATTTAACCGTTGCTTTGTTAAACAAGGAGATTGAACAGCTGCATATTTTACTAAGCAACAGGAGCTTAAATCGTGTTTTGCACGAAATTGGTTTTAAATTTGCTAAAGAAAATAATCGAAGAGCATATTGGTCGAAAAAAGCAGTATTGCAATAGATCGCATTCATTTTTTTCAGAATTATAGAAATAATTTAAATTCTCAGTTTCAACGTGATGTCGTGTTTTTAGATGAAACATGGATTTTTTCTAAAGGTAATCCTGGAATGTCGTGGCAAGATGGCTCTACAAAAAGCGTTAGGAAACCAGAAGGTTATGATGGAAAACGTTTCATTGTACTTCACGCTGGGTCAAAATCTGGATTTATTAATAATACCTCATTAGTGTTTGCTTCAAAATCGCAAAAAGAGGATTACCACGGTGAAATGAATGGTGAACTGTTTAAAAAATGGGTTGCTGAAAAATTAATATGCAATTTAGAAGAACCATCTCTCATAATTATGGACAACGCATCGTATCATTCTACTGTAGTAGAAAAAATGCCTACTTCGGCATGGACAAAACCAAATATTGCAGCATGGTTAACTGCAAACAATATTGAATTTGAACCGTCCTGCTTTAAACCAGAATTGCTAGCTCTAGCTAAACTACATAAAAAAGAAAAACGCTACGAAGTGGACGAATTATTAAGAAGCCACGGACATGAAGTTTTACGGTTACCACCATACCATTGTGAATTCAATGCAATTGAATTAGTATGGGCTCATTGTAAAACTTACTACAACAAGCACATTGGAAGAGATGGTTATGGTAATGAAAACGTAATTGATATGTGGAATGAAGCATTAGAAAATTGTTCTCCTGAAGTATGGAAAAACTGTGTTTGTCACACCGAAAAGGTAATACAAGATTGGTATGAGCGAGAAAAGGCTTTAGATATAACGGTCGATGAACTTATCATCCATGCTAATGGCTCAAGTGATTCTGAAGAAAGTGATTACGACTGATTGTTTCCGGAATTTTGGATTTTTGTTTTTATTTTTGTTTTGTAATTTGCAGCAGTATTTTGCATTTCTCGCTAAAAATGGTGAGAACCAAATTTGTAGAGAATTAAATTCTCCACCTTTTTTATACGAGAAATTTTGTTGTAAAATTATTATTTATTGCTAATTAATGCTAATTAATATGTACAATTTTTATGTCCAAAACATTAATTATTTTTGTTTTATAATTAATAAATAATTAAATTAGAGCGATTCTTTTTTTTTATTGTTGAAATAATTAAGACGTTGTTTAATCTTAATCATCCTACGACTTCCGAAATTCGATCATGGTCAGCGCTACGTATTCCCAAATTGAGTGTTCATCGTAAAGCTCAGGTTTCAGGTAAAGTAACCAAAAATTTTCGATGTGGTGGCAGTTAATCCGAAAAATTTCAATTAATTCAACTCTTTAACGCCGTGGGGTGTTACACAATTTTGTTTTTCTTCAGGTCTGTGTGAAAAGGCAAAACAATGTAATTGCCAAAAGTTAGTTTTGAGTAAAGCTCTGAACAGATTGACAAAGAAATTATCAACGCAACGGTACAAAAATCTCAAAATCGCAATTTTTGCCATTCATTGTTTTGCTTTTGCATTGCACAGGTGCTGTATACCTATACTTATGCTGTGTCTTATTTTGAATTTGTTCATAACTATTGCTTAATAAATAAATAAATTTGGTAAGCGACAATAAAAACATAAAAGTTTCCTTTCAGCATAACCTACTCGTATATTTGGTTTGACAGGTGACAAGTTCAAATTTGTTAAACTAAAAGGAAAGTGAGAAAGAAAATTAAAAAAAAAAGATAACCAATATATTCTTATTTTAAAATACACTTCATTTGACTAGGGAGTATTGGCTTAGTTCAGACGATTATGCTTTTATGACGAGATGTCAACTTTCGTGGCAATGACTTTAAATACAATTATTCGCTTACCTGGTTTATCAACAAAGGAGAATGGTCAACAACTGTCCACAACTTAATAAATTTGTGTGTTCATTTAAAGTTGAGTGATAGTGCAACGTAAATATCACGACCGATTGTCTGTATGAGTCAACTTTGTGCTCCATTCACAACAAGCTAATTAAATAGCTGGATTATAATTACTAGTAATTAGGTACCGTTATTATTATTTAAATTTATAAAATTTGTCTTATGCCCGTATTCACCAACAACAAATAACACTATTCATAGAATAAAGTCACTATTTGGTATTCACCAACATAAAATAAGGTTTATTCATCGAATAAACTTCCAATAAGTTATTCGCAATAATTGGTCGAATAAAGTCCTTATTTGTCGATTTATAACCTTAAAATATTGCAGAAACTGACAAAATAAAATCTGAAAATGCCATTCAGTTACAACTTCTTCAAGTTTTAAAGGAAAAGGCTGAAATTGAGAAGGAACTGGCAGAATTTAACTTAAAAATAAAAAAACAGTAATTTAAATATTTTGTATTTTATTTTTTAAATAAAACTATCTATTTAAAAAGGTATTGATTACAGCATTTCTTATTGCAAAATTCTGATTAACAATATTTTCATTTCCAATGTTAAAAATTTCTTGTATTTCATTGTGAACGATGTTTTCATCAGGTGGCATTTCATCTCTTCTATCTATGGCAATGTTATGCAATACTGTTGTGGCTACAATTATCGAGTCCACTCGATCAAGAGCAACACGAAGTCCAAGAGAAAGACATGGAAATCTTCTTTTGAGAACACCGAAAGTTCTTTCCACTGTGTTTCTAGTATGAATATGGCTTCTGTTGTATCGCATTTCTGCACGAGTTGTTGGATTATGTAACGGTGTTAATAAATACTTCTTACAAGCATAAGCACTGTCGCCTAGCAAATAGGAATCCCCAAAAGCATTTTCTTCTAATCGACTTCTTAATCTAGATTCGTTAAAAATTGTTGAATCGTGAGCACTACCGGGACAGGAGGTTACTATATCCATAACTTTAAGGTTTGCATTTGCCACCATTTGAACATTTATGGAAAACCATCCTTTTCTATTCCGGTATAATTCAGCAGTATCTCCTCCGGGTGATTGAATTTTTATATGCGTCCCATCAATCGTACCTACTACTCTGGGAAAGTTTGCAATTTGATAAAAGTCACTGTTAATTTTATCTATTGCAAATCGAGTTTGTGGCATTTTTATATAAATATGACCTTTTAATGCAATATAGTGCGATACTTTGGTAATAATTCTGCTCACACTACTTTGTGATACTAAAAAATTATCACCCGTACACAGTTGAAATGACCCGGTAGCATAAAATCGTAAGGTTATCAGCACTTGATTAATTGGCGATATGGGATCATTTCTCAAACTTGTAGCTTTTAAATTCACTCCAATTAAATTTAAAATATTTTCCACAGATGCTTTCGAGAAACGAAATCGCATCTTAAAATCTATATCATCAAAATTTTCTATAAAATTAGTTCTGGGACGAACATTTCGGGAACGTCGGCAATTTCTATTTTCATTTTCAATTGGAATAAAATGTAGAGGCGGCAATAAATTGTAGCTAAAAACAAAGTAAATTTTATTATACAATAAATTACAATAATATTATGTACTTACATTAAATTTAAATCGTCCATTTCTCTTTCTAATTATGAATATTATGATTATGATGTACACAAAAGCATGTTTGTTTACAACTTATATAGAAATCTATTAGCTTAAACCATTACCAATTCCCCGGATTAACACAGAGTTCATCCCAAAATACAACACAAGGAAGTATGTTTCAACTTTTATAGGTTAAGATTTTAAATTTACCTAGTAATTTTATGACCTACTTTAATTTAACCTACTACTTTTGACCTACTTTAAATTTATTCTACAAATAGTTATTTATACTTGACAAGTGGTTGGTGAATACCAACATTAGTTATTCATTGAATAAACTTTATTCATCCAATAGTTATTTGCAGATTTATTTGTAGTTGGTGCATACGGGCATTAACCGTTTAAAAGGAACAGGGCGTAGAGAAGTGTCCAAGGATAACTTCAAAACTACCCTTTTGGTTAAAATCTCATAAACAAACATTATTATTATTATTTTTCTTGCTACGTAAAAACAATTTAAATTTAAAATTTTACTCGTTACATAACAACGAAATGATTTCGTTCTTGGCTTTTGATTGATTTAATTGTAAACCATTTTGGTGTAGGCTCCGGTCTACTTTTTATTGTTAACATTTATTTGTTTATTTGCGCAGTGCGATTATTTTGAACCTATAGAAACTTATTTTACATTAATTAACATCTTTCATTGAAGTAAAATGAGCAAGTTATCTTACAGGATTTGACAATTAAAAGCAAAAAGTTAAGTATTCATCTACCGGATACCAATTTAAAATACAACCTTAGAACTCGCATCTTGTTAAGGGTCTTACCGATTAGAGCTAGCCAGGTAAGCATAAAAGGGTACTGGGTAGAGGATCTTATAAAAGATCAGTACATTAAGTAATTACTCGATTTACAATTTCAATTACAATATTCTTTCTTGTTTTACTCAAAACTACGTTTTTTGACTTAATCCCTTTATACCAAACGGCAAAGATATTACTTAAACTATTTTGATATAACCTGAGGGGTTATACCCACGCTGCCACCAGCTTAATCCTTTTTACTGACGGGAGATCAAGCAAAACCCGTAAGGGGATGACTTAAATAAAAGAGGTAGCGGGCTGGAAAGATCTTACCTCGGAGTCGTTGGGAATAAACAGTTTTCTCTTTCGCACTTCACTCTCAAAAAAATTACTGAGTAGAATTTTAATAATTTAATAATAAAAACAGACAAAAATAATGGATACACAAGTTTATAATCAATGGCTACTTAAATAATGACAAGAGAAAAATATAATCATATAAAAGGGGGTAAAAAAATTAGATTATAAAAAAAATTAGATGTACAAAATTAATTAATAATTTGGAAATTTACACGATACCTTTTTAATAAATCTGAACTCAGTTGGCTTAGCTGACGATTGGGTACTTGACACACGCGTATTAAGTTGGAAACTCACTTGGACACTGCCTCTTATGACGGATTTTGGATTCTACATCCCTCATGATCAACCTTCAACAATTAATTTGTTTGGCCACTGCCATTTTAATTCAAATTTATTGGGATGGTAGTGCAGACACTTCCATTATCATTTTTCATTCTTTCGTGAAGCGCATGACCGGGCCTTGCGGAGTGTTTGAGAATTTGAGATCACTTTTGTTCAGGACGTGAAGGCGAGTAGTTCGTAGTGTGTGCGGTGCTGTAATAATAGTTGATTTTTGCGGGTGCCAGTAAATTTTAGTACATCGAATTACTCTACATCAACCACGAGTAATCAGGGGTGAGCCCGGCATATATTTTTTCGCTTACGGAAGTTTACGTATCAATTTTTCGTTATCTGCACCTGGCTGTTCACCGCCATTTTTGTACTCGCAATCAGCTCGAATCCGCGATTGCAGTCTGCGCATGCTTTGAGCGCCCTCTTGGGGATTTTGGTGGTGACAATTTTTGTCAACATAAGAAGCTCAGCCGAATTATTTTTGTTAACATCAACCCGCTTTTGCTGAGTCCGTGCATAAGTCCTTATTGTTCGTGTCCGTTGCCAATTGTCGTCGAACTGCCTTATTTGTTGTGGTGCATCCTGCTACTAACCGAGCGAGCGAATGTCCTGCGTGCTAGCAAATTGGATTCAAGTTTTGGAACCACCAGTGTTGTAACCAGAGTATTTTGGAAACACTCTTTGGGGTTATCAGTCCAGCCATCGTCCTGCTGCCGCATTCGTGGGTCGCTGTGAGAACCATCATCCGTCAAGCGTGCAATTCATCCTCGGGCGGGAGCCTGGTGAACGATCAAGTCAACATCTTAACTCGTGGGCACTCCATCCGAACCGATTGGATCTCCTGTCTTTAAGATCTTGTAAACTCCCGAGCGCTCAGGTGAGATATTTTTTATTCTAATCTTTTTCGGGTGTTTGCCTCTTTTTATAAATATACGAGCATTTTTGATTAACGTCATTGAAAGGTGTACGTGTTTGACACCGTAGTTTTTTTTTGTAGTTCACTGGATCTCCCCACGGGGAGGATTGATTCACGCTTTTGCTACATTTGGCTGACTTCCGTCAGAAGCCAGTATATATTTATCTGTATTCGCCACCGAAGGTTGTTGCCATCTGTGATTTTTGTGTAATTGTATTGATTATTTTTTGTGTGTTCATTAAACTACTCGTATTAAATACACCACCGTATTTTTATTTCCCTGAGAGAGGGGGTAAGTTTAACCTTTCGGTGAGAGTTCGAGGTTGGGATCCACGTCCCTCGCAGACCGACGTTAACATCATTAGAGCTAGTTAATAACACCTAGGGTTCCCACGTTGAAAAGTGAGGTGATTTCCACTTCACGTGGGAGGAAAATTCTCGATCCTGCATCCGCAGGAGAGGAGTTTTTGTCTCACTCTATGAACAATGGGCTAATCCCTCAAATTTTTTTTTCATTAAAATCGAAAATTTAAGTGATTTTAAACCCCTCTTGCGTAAAAAAAATTTTTGTTTAGCAATTTTAACGATCTTATTGAAGTTCAAAAATTGAAATATTTTTAATTAATTAAAACGCGGTAAATAATGACGTATCAAAAGGTAAGCCAATAAGAACCCAATACACTCCCACTATTGAAGGTTAATTATTTTTAAATGTCACTTGGTATACTATAACCTTAAAAGTTTAAATAATAATGTAATTTTCATAGTGAACGTAGATGGCGTATTATGTATGCATGGTTGCCAAGTTATAATAAGTATTTTAATTTACGGATTTTTAACAATTTTTAAACACATCACATGGGTAGACTCAAGGATGTCATTTTCGCATACATATAAACGTGGCATCGTGGTAAATGCAATTTTAATTCCGAATTGTGATTGGACTACCTTTTGGTACGTCACAGAATGGCGACTTTTCAAACGTATACATTTAAAAAAGGCACTTTATTTAATTAGTATAGCGTTTTAAAATTATATATTTGTAATTATATATAGTATTTTGCTATGGGCCATCGATTTTTATAGGTAAAAATTATATTTTTGACAACACGGGACAACCCCATTATATAGATACTGATTTGGGCACTGCATATTGGGATTCTGCTCTTTGAACGCTTATTGGGATACTACTTTATGAGATTATTTTAGGGGGTATTTATATCCTTCAACCTCCGTTCTTTGGCTGGGTGGTCGTCACACCTCATTGATAATTGTATGGGATAGCTCTTATTCCCGGAAAGTAACCAACTTTCTAGTGTCATCCCTTAATAATTTATGCTTCCGCCATCCCACTGAGTTCAAGATATTTTGGAGTGAAACTTATTCTTTTATTTGCCTAGTTCTACGAAAATTCAATAATATGTTTCAGTAATATGAAAATTGATTTATGCCAGAGATCATGTAATGGAACTTCTTCAGAATATCCATGACAATTGTCTAAATTAAGATTAGGGGTGGCAAGAAGTACCCGTCTTAATTTAGGTGAAGTGAGAATCACTAGAGTTGTAAGTTCTAATGATTACTCTAAATTAGGAAGAAGGGTGGCTAGAAGTACCCTTTCCTAATTTATTGTTGAATAACATTCAAGTCGTAAAATTAAATGCTACTGATTTATTAATTTTTACATACCCTATTTATATAAAAATTAATGCTAGATATCACATTCTATTCTATGGTATTTTAAATGTATAAATTGAATTGTTTTAAATGTTGACAATGCGGAAATGAATTATTTTATTGACCTACTGAAAAGTATTATTATGCATTTTCGCTTTATTTACTTTTCTGTAGGTTTTTTACAAGTTTGCATATTTGCTTAAATTATTTATATACAGGATGGTTCTAAACTATAACCAACAAAACCCTGTTTTATTTCTAAATTAAACATATTGCCACCTCCAAAAAAATGGCGTCTGGGTAGTGGCGTTTGGTCATCAGTGGACTGCCGTATCATAGTGTAGTGTGTGTCCACCTTTAGTTGGAACAAATTAGTAATAAGCATTAATATTATTTGATGAGCATGCAAGATTGGTAGTATGAACGTAGTATGAATGAGGAACGTTAGTATCAGAGTAGCAGTCGTATGAGAGCAGTCTTAGTGTAACAGTATTGATGTAAGCATGGCAGGAGATGTATGGGACAGTAGCGATCGAGCTGTCTTAGAATGAAGTGTGTTTCTTAGTATAAGAAAGAAAGTGTATATAATGTAAAAAGGGAATTAAATATAAACTGTAGATAGTACCTCAAATGAGTTATTAATTATATACAAAGTGACCCAAAGTGACCCCGTAAGAACGACCCTTAATTCAAATAGACCCCAAACATTACAATAGTGTTGATAATTGGATCATTTGCGGTTGGGGGGTCTTCTTCGTCCTTGGACTGTCGGACTTGATATTGTATTGTTTTTGACTTTGTCCAACAATGTTACTTTGTAAAACAGAGTCCCATAATTATGATTATAGCTGTTCCTGCGATTAAATTTGAACTTATGGAATGTTTTAGATGATGTGACTTTTCTTTACATGAACTGGCTATAGTTCATGTAAGCTGCCACCCTTAACTGTTTGAATACATTTACATCTTTTCCTTCCTTCTTCTCTTTTTCCATCTTCGAATTTTCCAACGTCTTCTCCATTGTCGTAGCATCTCTCTTAATTTCTGTTGACATCTAAGGTCCGTGTACAATTTTTCGTTTTTGTCCTAATTTTCATGAATTCCTGCGTTGTCGTGAATGCTGATCTCATTGTTTAGTGGTTAGGATAATTTCTTTTCTAACTGATGTAGGAGCCATTTGTGTTTCCATTCTTCTATTTTTTGTTGTACTTCTTTGAATTGTATTTTAACTGGTGCACCATCCTCGTTTCTTTTTGTAATTTCGTCACAATTTTCCTTTTTAATATACTGATGTCTAAGTTTCATGTGTCCTAGATCCAAATTTTCTTGTTCATTTCTTTCCTTTCGAATTTTCTTATTTTCCGTTGAAATTGGTGTATGGATTGCAGCTTCTTTTATTTTCGTCGCCATGGGTTTCCATGATATTGGGTGTACATCTTCTTCATTTTGCTTTTGTTTTGGACTCGTACTTTCTGTTCCTATCCCCTTGTCCATCTCTTCTTCCATCTCCATTGATTTTGTTTTTACATCTTGTTCCTCTGG
Source organism: Podabrus alpinus (assembly GCA_932274525.1). Taxonomy (NCBI): domain Eukaryota; kingdom Metazoa; phylum Arthropoda; class Insecta; order Coleoptera; family Cantharidae; genus Podabrus; species Podabrus alpinus. The sequence goes on from OW026452.1 coordinate 35,594,734, forward strand.
TGTTTGGTTCGCTCTTGCCTCTTCTTTTTCTTCCATCGCTGCTTTTGCTATGGCTGCCCTCAATAATTCCGTTTTTACGTCAAATTTGTCGTAGATTTCCTCATCTTCCTCCTCTGGCATTTGGTTAGAATTTGTAACTTTTTCTACTTCCATCTTCTCTTCTATCTCCATTTTTGCTAATTCTGCCATCAATATTTTTGTTTTTACAATGAATTCGTCGTCGATTTTTGGTGATTTTTTGTTTGGCCTGCTAGTCAAATCTTGATTTGTTTTCTGCGCCAGTTTTTCCATTATTTCTTCTTCTTCCATCTCTTCTTTGATTTTCATCTCCAATTTCATCATTGTTTCGTAGTATTTGTATTTTATTTCTTCAAATCGATCATTGATAAGGTAGTCATCTATATTTTCTTCTTCGTATACCATTATTTCTGTGTGAAGATCGTCTATGCTGTACCATTTTTTTCTTAGTTCCCTTTTTAATAGTTCGCACGTGGCCTTCGTGTATTGATTTTTTTGTGATACATTATTTGTTATTCTATCCATTGTTCTTCCCAGGTAAAACAATTTGATTTCCTCTTTTCGTAACCGTATCGTTTGGGCATCCATCTCTGTATCTCGTTCTGATCTTGCTTTTTTGACTGCTCGTTGCTTGTATTTGCTTGTGGCGTCTTCTTGACCCTTGTTTTTTGATTCTTCTAGTGGCTTTGCTGTGTGGACCCTTGTACTTTGATTCTTCTCGTTGCTTTGGCGTCGCTGTGGACCCTTGTATTTTGATTGCTTTGGCGTCGCTGTGGACCCTTGTATTTTGATTGCTTTGGCGTCGCTGTGTGGACCCTTGTATTTGATTCTTCTCGTTGCTTTGGCGTCGCTGTGTGGACCCTTGTATTTTGATTCTTCTCGTTGCTTTTGCGTCGCTGTGTGGACCCTTGTATTTGATTCTTCTCGTTGCTTTGGCGTCGCTGTGTGGACCCTTGTATTTGATTCTTCTCGTTGCTTTGGCGTCGCTGTGTGGACCCTTGTATTTGATTCTTCTCGTTGCTTTGGCGTCGCTGTGTGGACCCTTGTATTTGATTCTTCTCGTTGCTTTGGCGTCGCTGTGTGGACCCTTGTATTTTGATTATTCTCGTTGCTTTGGCGTCGCTGTGTGGACCCTTGTATTTGATTGCTTTGGCGTCGCTGTGGACCCTTGTATTGTAATTCTTCTGTTTGCTTGGCGTCGCTGTGGACCCTTGTATTTTGATTGCTTTGGCGTCGCTGTGGACCCTTGTATTGTAATTCTTCTGTTTGCTTGGCGTCGCTGTGTGGACCCTTGTATTTTGATTCTTCTCTTTGCTGTAGCGTCGCTGTGTGGACCCTTGTATTTTGATTTGATGCTGCTGCTGGTTTATCTTTTTAAGGTTCGAAGGACCATGTCTAAATTTTAAGATCAGGTGGCAAGAAGTACCCGTCTTAATTTAGGTAAAGTGAGAATCACTAGAGTTGTAAGTTCTAATGATTACTCTAAATTAGGAAGAAGGGTGGCTAGAAGTACCCTTTCCTAATTTATTGTTGAATAACATTCAAGTCGTAAATTTAAATGCTACTGATTTATTAATTTTTACATACCCTATTTATATAAAAATTAATGCTAGATATCACATTCTATTCTATGGTATTTTAAATGTATAAATTGTTAATGTGATGAATAGATATAAATTTTCCATTAAATGTATAAATTGAATTGTTTTAAATGTTGACAATGCGGAAATGAATTATTTTATTGACCTACTGAAAAGTATTATTATGCATTTTCGCTTTATTTACTTTTCTGTATGTTTTTTACAAGTTTGCATATTTGCTTAAATTATTTATATACAGGATGGTTCTAAACTATAACCAACAAAACCCTGTTTAATTTCTAAATTAAACAACAATTTATATCAATTCCTTGATGAGCATGGTTATCAAGGATCGTTGGGGATAACTTCAAGGAGTTGCATAAATCGGATTGTAGCACTGGAGAAGTTTATTGCAAGGAGCACGACTGTGACAGTTTGATTTTAGAAAAGTGTGTTCCTTTTCTAATTTTCAAATATGTCAAGGGATAGACATAGTAAGGCAAGATCTGTTTCACGTGTTCAAGTCAAGAAACTAAAAAAATTTTGTGATTAGTGATTTTTTAGTGTTAATTTATTTTAGAATTTTTTTTTTATTTATAGATATTTTGTTATTTTATAGTGTTTGTTTATGAACTTATTTTATAATTAATTTTATTTATCCATATTTAATTTCTTGTACATCAATTTTTCATTTTCTTGTATAATATGTTATTTTTTTGTAATTTTGTAATTTTTTTGTAAGTTCGAATATGATTCGAACTCGATATTTTCTTATGTTATGTATTATTTGAGTTTTATTAATTTATATTGTATATATCGTTATGTTTTAAAGTTTATAAATATTTCAATTAATTTTTTTATAGAAAAATATTGCTTTTATTTTTTGCAAGTTTAATATTTTATTATGTTATCGTATTATTTCTGTTCATGATATGTGATGTTTTTGTTTAAGAATATATATATTTTTATTCGACTCTGGCCTTTTATTCATATTTATCATGTTGAGCAGATAATTTTTTCAAATTCTTGAGAAATTTATTTAAAAGATATTTTCTATGTAAACTGGTTATTACTATAAGTTTACTGTAGAAAATATCTAATAAATAAATTTTTTACAACTTTAAAAAATAATTTTAAAAGAAAATTCAAAGTACATTAAAATGCTATGGTTATTCAAATTTCGCGGTAAATTTTTAGTTTGCCATCTAGACGTCGAGAAACTGTAGAGGGCTGTGTTGCCGTTGCAAGTTTCCAACCATCAATCCAACAACTTTCTATGTTCTGTCAGTAACCAATGTCAATTAACGAAATTTAATTAATTTTCCTCGTAATTTGTGTTTCTCTAATCTATAAACATGGACATTGGTGACAATAATTATCGAATTGTAACACTATCGGACGGCACAACATTAAATAATAAAACAAACGGGTGTGCCTTCAAAATACAACTTGCGCTGACTCTTCAATGTCGCCATTTTGTTTAGCAGTGATTTGCACAACTACAGCAGTAGTTTTCTAAATCGATAACATAATAATCAATATAATTAACGCCTACAGTTGAGAAAAGTGATTTTTACAATAACAGTTACAGTGCTCCATCCTTCAAATGGAACCAGTTACAGATTTACTTGCAGCTCAAGTGCTACCTTCGAAAGAATCACAAATTGTAGAAAACGCAGGTAAATTTTTGGACACTCCATATATTTCAATTAGCAATTGCGAAATTAAAAGAGAAGAAGTGGAAGATGTGAAATTTAATTTAGAAGATTTGCATCATTCCATTGATATTAAAGAAGATACCGTCACTACACAAGCAACTCTGACCAGTTTAAATTTTTTCGAATGTGCAATTTGTGGTTATAAACTTGCTCTTAAACAAACTTTAATACGTCATTTAAGAGCTCATAAAGAAAAGGACAAGAAATCATTTATATGCGATATTTGTAACTTAAAATGTGTCCACAAATCAAAGTTTGAAATCCATTTAAGAACTCATACCGGCGAGAAACCATTTAGCTGTGATATTTGTGAGTATACTTGTGCATATAAATCACACTTACAAAGACATTTAAAAACTCATACTGGCGAAAAACCGTTTAGGTGTGATATTTGTGAGTATACTTCTGCACGGAAATCATACTTACAAATACATTTAAGAACTCATAGCGGCAAGAAACCATTTAATTGTGGTATTTGTGAGTATACTTATGCACGGAAATCAAGCTTACAAAGACATTTAAGAACTCATACCGGCGATAAACCATTTCGTTGTCATATATGTGAGTACACTTCTGCACAAAAATCAAACTTACAAACACATTTAAGAACGCATACCGGCGAGAAACCATTTCGTTGTGATATTTGTGAGTATACTTGTGCACGGCAATCAACCTTACAAAATCATTTAAAAACTCATACAGGCGAAAAACCGTTTAGCTGTGATATTTGTGAGTATACTTGTGCACAGAAATCACAGATACAATCACATTTAAGAACTCATACCGGCGAGAAACCATTTCGTTGTGATATTTGTGAGTATACTTGTGCACGGAAAGCAAACTTACAACGACATATAAGAACTCATACTGGCGAAAAACCGTTCAGTTGTGATAGTTGCGCCTACAAATGTGCACAACAATCAAATTTGCAAAAGCATTTAAAATCTCATATGGAGTAGTAACCCTAGACATATTTTTGTGATGCTCGGCAAAAATTAAGTTTATTTTCACTTCCAAATAATTTTCCCTCCTTCATAACCCATCCACTTCCAATTAAATACTTTTTATTTAGCTATTCAATTTATTCATAATATATTAAATTTATATAATTACTTCTCAGAATTAAAAAATTATAGGCACCAATTATCTGACCCACGTCCATTCACTTACGTGGCACTGTTCTGCAATGTGCTTATCTAACTTCGATCAGTAGCGCTTCATTCAAATAAAATATTTTTCTTCCAGTAAAAATTACAAATTTTGGGCAATACGGTCGCATGTCCACTCAAATATAAGCCTAAAGAAAATTAAAATTTATAATTGAATTTTTAAATGTTAGCACAAAAACAAAAATGAAATGTTCGTCAATTTGACCTGCAGGTTTTTGATTATTTAATATTTTTATATTTATACTAATAATATTTCAGTAATATTGTCGGGTTTGTATTTTAAAAACATTGCGTTTGTTTACAAATAATGTGCTTGTTAATAATAAAGATTTTATAGATATTAGATTTAGATAAACGGGTAATCCAGTATTAAATCGCCAACCAAAGTAAGCATCATAATAAAGACACATAAAAAATAGAGAAGCAACAAAAGAAGAAAAGGGAAACACCAAGGAATTCTCGCATTACGTGGCAAAAAGTGATGGGCATTTTTAAAAATATTTACTTCTTAGTTTACATTTATATATAAAGTTTTAATGTACCTATTGGATTTGTTTAAAAATGTGCTTGTTAATAAAATTAATTTGTTTTAAAAGAAATAAAATTTATGAAAATCATTTTTATTTAAATTTTGCAAAAATATGACTTTATGAACAAGATAAATTTTTTTTTAAATTAAATACATTTTTGTTTTAACAAATAAAAGTTTTTTTAATCCAACAAGTTACTTAGTTATTTCGAAAGTTGTTTTTTCGTATGTAACAGCATAAGGATTCCGACAATATTCAAATATTCAGCGAATATAGGTTTTAGCAAGGAGCTAAACCTGTACGAGATGAATCTTTGAATATTGTCGGAACCCGCGTTGCTGTTTGGATGATAATTCCGTGAAGAAACGACACAACTTCGAATAAAAACGAATTTTTATATGAAATAAAAATATAAAAAATAAAGTAGTGTTTCTATGGTTATTATGACTATTGGACGCATTAGAATTTGGAGGTTAAATATAAATAAAGTAGTGTTTCTATGGTTTTTATGTAGCAGATTTGACAATTTAAAGCATTACCTTGTATGTCCGCTTCGAGGCGCAATTGAGATAGTACGATAGTACATGATTAGCAATGTGAATATCCGAGGTTCGAATCTTGTCGACGGCGAATTTTTATTTCATATTAAAAATGTATCACATTTAAAATACATAAAGCTCACCGTGACACTCACTCACTGACTTACCATTTACAGGGCATATCTACGGAGGTTTTTGAAAAAGTTTTTGAAACGTTTCTCCTGCATACTACTCAACTTTCATTACTCACTTAACTTTCCACATACCTTAATTAAATATAGAAGAGAGGGCTTTTGCCCTAATATCTATAACCTATGTATCGCGTACCTATGTAAGGCATTCAACGCCAGAAACTAAATTAATAAATGTTATTTGATTTGATACGGACGTCGTGGAGAGTTGAAATTTTGCATACCCGTGCGGTTTTACGAGGATTGAACGGGAAAATTGTCCGTTTTGTGGTGGGACATAAGGGAGGGGGCGAAATGGCGGTTCAAAGTGGTCCCAAAATTTGAGAATTCATTTTGAAGGGTTGAAATTTTGCAGGCAGCCCCGGGCGACGGTCGAGGGGGCGAAACTAATTTTTTTTTTTCAATTTTTTTCCGAGCGCTCGGCAAAACGGCTCAGCGCGGTTTTTCGTATTTTTGACACTTTCCGGGGATTTCGTATACGATTGACCTCAAATTTTCGAAAGGGGTGGGGGCGGCAAAAACGGACACCCGTCTGGGGCCAAATTTTGTCCCGTTTCCGTTTGAGTGGGGGTCAAAAATGTAATGGTTTTTTGCGCCTGGCTCGCTTATTTTCAGATTAAAGTTTCGATTTTTTGGTCTCATTCGGATCCGCCCGAATTTAGATTTGCATTTCTGCAAAAAAAACCTGTAGGTCAAGTTATATATTCCAATAATTAATAAAAGAATTATGTAAGCCTGGTAATTTTCCGATAAATGATGCAATAGGAAGTGTTAATATTGTAATTGTTTACTCCTTTGTCGATTTAGCAAAAGGGAAGTCTAGAATATTCTAGAATGAATTTTTCGCTAAATAAACTATTTTGAAAACCACATAAAATTGAATGTCAATCGATAATAATTCAGTATTGTATAAGTTTAAGTTAAGGTATAATCTATGTCAGTTTATAATTTGAAAGTTAAATTAATTGTGGAAAATAATATTCAATAAAAAATAAATCAAATAAAATTAAAGTGTTTTTTATATAAAGTGTTAAAAGTTCAACGTACATTAGTGGTCATAGATCGATTTAGACCGCTAAGCGAGACGACGATTTTAATTACATTTTTTCCCCGTTTTTTGCACTACGCCGGACGGCGTCGAACGAATCGCGGAAAAAAATACGCGGTCGTCGAACCTCCCAGGAAACACACTGTCGTCATAATGTCGTCAATTATTGGTCAGTGTAGTACCAATGAAGACGTCATCAAGGACGTCATTAATGACGACAATATGACCGGCGTATGTCACAGCCTAAAGACGTCAACTGATGACGAACCTTGTACGTCACTTGCGACGTCACTGATGACCAATCTAGTACGTTTCTCGACGTCCCGTTATTTCATATGAATGATGTAAAGAAAGGTAAAAAAATTTCTTTTTAAAATAACCCTAGTCAAAAACAACAAGTATGCTACTAAACAGGAGAAAATAAAGTAAAATATTACAAAAATATGTTAGGTTCGACTGTAATTTTAATTTCTCCTATTTCGTACAGTTACTGTTTTTGAGAAGGATTATTCTTGAAATTAATAGAAGGGTTTATAAATAATTATAATGACACACGCTTTTGATCAATGGGAAAAACATTGAAATTATAGAAGGGTTATAAACAATACAAATGCAGTAAATTTTTAATTATATTTTTATTATTTTGTTACAACATTGCAGGTAGGGAAGTTCCATCCTTCTTTAATTTTTCTGGGGCGTGCTTTAACCAGACTTTGATTTTATCATCAATTTCTTTTTCGGTGGTTGTAGGCGAAGTTTTTCTAACAGCACCTAAAAGACAATATATAAAAATCTTATCAATCACAGTTACAAAAAAAACTTACAAACGATTACGTTGCGTAATTTTAAAACGTTAAATGCTTTTTTCTCGCCTCGTTTACCAAGAAAATTCATTTTTGAAGCAACGGAAAACGACAGGAGAGATTTTAATATTGCATTCGTATGTGCAGTAAAATCTCTGCCTCCGAGTGTTGCGTAATATGATGCCTGTAAAAATGTAAAAGTGAGATGTTAAATCGAACCAGGACATTAGAATATTACGTACCAAAGCTTGGAAATTAGTGTTGTTCTCAATGTATATTTCCAATGTATACAAATCTTCTAATGATCTCAAAGGAAGATTTACTCCAAGATCATCTGGTAAAGAGGTATTATTTACAGCTTGAGTACCGTGACGATCTTGCTTCCTAATCCACTCCATAATTTGATTATTTTGTTCCCTAATTGTTTTTAACAATTCAATAATAACTGTGTCTGAAAATCATCTGTGTAAATTTTGGATTTTTTTAATTATTATTGTGTATCTACCATTATTTTCCTCCTGCTGGTTTACAGATGCTGTCGCCAGATTGGTGACAGCGGTGTTCTGACCTTGTATTCTTACCGGTGTTCTTACCGGTGTGCTTACCGGTGTTCTTACCGGTGTTCTTACCGGTGTTCTTAGATTATTTTCTAATAAATACTGTGGCGAGGAAAATGAAGGAGATGACTTGATGTGCGTGTGTGTCTGGCGTAACTGATTTACTGGAGGTGGACCTATAAATAATCCAAATTAACAAAAAAGTTGGAAGATTCTAAGAAATTATTCATTACTCTCTAAACAATCATTGCTCCTGTTTAAATTAAAAACAAACGGTGCTGGTCTCGGGAGCTGGGATTTTTTTTGTTTCTGTTTATCCTCCTCGTTTTCCGAATCAGATTGATCATCGTTATAAGCTGTTGATTTTCGTACCCTTTTTCTGGTTAACGGCAAACAGTCTTCATTAACATCGGTATCCAAATTAGATGTGTCCTCGGCTATCTTAATTTTGTTATTGGCAGTCTCGTAATCGTCTAGAAATAGGTAAAATATGTAAAGATAGTAAAGATGATGATATATTAGTTGGGACCAAATAAATTTGCACTTACGTCATCACGCTGTATGTAAAATTACATGCGATGATTGGCTTATCCAAGGAAAACAGCATGCGTGATTGGTTATCCAACCAAAACAGCATGCACGATTGGTTAGGTTCGTACATACAGCGTGATGACGTAAGTGCAAATTTATTTGGTCCCAACTATAATGATATATAATACACTAACCTGTTTGAAAAAATATACGTTTCACTTTGTGTAATTGCCAACTACCATCTTCAGGAGGATCCACACCAGATTTGACCAATTTCACAAATTTCGTTTTCGTTTGGTTAGGAGGCCAATAAACTTGTCTTTTCAATAAAATAAAATGAAATTTTGATGGAGCAAAAATGTGGAGGCCGAAGGCCGACCCGTATTTTTAAAAAACGGGGGGAGGCCAAAGGCCTCCCCCGTTGGAGGCCGAAGGCCGACTCGTGTTCGTTTCATCGTTGTCGAAAAGCCAAAGCCGGACCAATCAAATCACAGTTGAGCATGTACGCCGACAACTTTGAAGTGAATTTTTTTTGGTTGAGGAAGAATAATTTTCCAACAAGTTTTGCATCAAAAATTATTAAAATTGCTCGCCAAATCCGATTCCGACGTTAAAATTTTATATGCAAAAAAAATTTTGCTATTCGGTTTTGAAGGCACTGAACCCTTGGAAATTAATGAAAGAAGGATTCTTGGGTTAAGCGGACACCAAATAAAACAAATATATTATCTCGTCGACGTTTCGGAGACTTTATTACGTCTCCATCTTCAGGACTAGATGGAGAGAAACGTATTATGGTAACGTCGCAAATAACAAATATCAACAATAATCTCTTACCTTGATAATGAGTTGGAACAATGTTTTACATAATGGTAAAAAGATCAACAATGGTTCAAAGCGATAACAGTATTCAGTGATGTCAAAGGTTAAAAATATGTATAACATATAAAAGAGTAATAAAATATATAAATTTCAACAATAATAAAATCTTTTCACTGAAACTGACAATAAAATGTTTCAAAAGTGACACCCACAAACACGATTGGTATAAAGGATATGCAAACTGATAAGGATAACATCCTATGGGAAGAGAGCATTTCAAATGAATGCTTGTACCGTGAAAATTCCAAAAATGTAGGCAGGTCCCTCTAAACTTGACGCTTTCGAACCAAATGAAGACCCATTTTCCATGAATGTAAACAAAGGGGCAAGGTAGTCGATCGTAGTCAAATTTTCAAAGAAAAGGTTTTCAGGAAAGGTGTCGCTCTGTTAACTTGCATCGTGGTGGATTTTGTTACCCGTTTTTTCATTGTAATAGCGAAGAGCGTTCTTGTAACAGCCCTTTATCTGATACGAATCGGTAACTTTGTTTAAATTTTGATTGGATGTCGCAATATACGCCGTCTCTAAGAAAGTACGTTTGTAGAAATTTTGTTCTGAGGTGAGAATAGTAACTTCTTGTTTATTGAATTCATGACCTGTGTCTATAATATGTTCCGACAGGCCTGTTTTACTGGACTTATGTTTTGCGTCATTTAGGTGTTGTTGTAATCTAACATTCAAAATTTGTTTTGTTTGACCTATATATCTTTTCCCACAGTTGCACTTTACATCATAGACAACATTGGCTTTGTCTAAGGTAGGTATTTTGTCTTTTGTTCTGGTGAACAAAATATTACCTAATTTGAAATTGTTGTAAAATGCAACTTTTATGTTACCCTCTTTGAGAAAGCTGTGGAAGGCAGAGAGCAGTTTATGTTTAAGATCTGGATGGTAGGTAATCTTGCTATATCTCACATTTTCTACCTCAGTTGTTTGTGATTCTAGGACATTGATGGGAGGGTTTCTCTTCCTGAACAGAGCACAGTCTACCAACCTAGATGGGTAGTCATTTTCCAAAAGTTGCCTTTTCAGGTCCATTAATCTGGTGGAGATTAGATTTTTGGGCAAATAGGTATCTATTCTGTGTTTTAAGGTGCTGATAACTGACATCTTATGCTTCATAGGGTGTGAACTGTAGAAGTTTAGTAATCTGCTTGTTGATAACGGCTTCCTATAAATATCCGTGGTCAATGTTCCGTTCACATCTCTAGTGATCTAGAGGTCCAGAAATGGAATAGATTTGTTGGATTCTAACTCATATGTAAATGTGAGTAAGTCATCATTGTTGTGAAGTATTTCTAAGCATGTATCAATCTTGTTATTTGGTATAGCCGTCAATATATCATCAACATACAGAAGAAGAAAAGGGATCTTGAAGTCAATAGAACCGAAGAAAAATTAAAAATCTTCCCGTAAATAAGGACTCTGTGGCCGTTTGAAGGATTCTCAAAATTTCCACCTTGATGCCGTCCTGGCGCGACGAGCGCGAAAAAATTTTTAATTTGGAAAACGGTTTCGGGCGAAAAATTTCGAACCCCGCCTTTTCGAAAGTAACACTTTTTTTCGTCGGACGTCCGATAATCCGGCAAATTGCGGAAATGCAAATTTTGAAAAATTTCGATTACAAACCTCGACCTTCTTGGTGGAGATTAAAATTTCGATTTGTGGATCGCATCGCGACGGCCTCAAATTTGGATTCGCGTTTCCGCAAAACAATACGTAGGACTTAAATAATGTTTTCGACAGGTAATTAAGTAAGTTGTAGCTTTTTTTTTAAGTCCACAAGGTCAAATGACGATATTGCGTAATCGTGTGCAGATTTGTTGGGCGACCCCGATTAGGTCTTTGGATGTTTTTCGTGCGACAGCGCGGTGACGCTTACGCGTCCTTCCGACGGTTACCCCGGATCTGGGAGACCTTGAAATGTGCGACATCTTATTGCCCTCGCGCAGATATTAAAAGCACCATCATTTTGACCTTGAAATCTCTTTCGAGGGCCCAGTTACGGCCCTTAAGGCGAATTTTTGAAATTTTACAAAGGCCAAAATTTGTCGCCAAATCGAATTTTGAATTTGTACCGCGGATATGCAACGGGATGTCGGATCTGCAATATTCGAAAGTAAATCGTAGGCCGAAGGCCGACCCTTATTATTAAAAGCATTCGGGAGGCCGAAGGCCGACTCGGGTTCGCTTCACCATTGAGACGCCAAATCCGGACCAAAGAAACCCGGGATCTCACGTGCAAACCACCACTCGACCATGTAATCCTTAAAAGTTCCAAAACCGGTCGGTAAGCCCATAAACAATCGGGAGGCCGATAGGCCGACAGCGAGACAACAGGCCGCGCGCCTCGCAGAGCTAGCCACGAAAATCGGCCGAAAGGCCGATTTTCAAGTGGCTAGTTCATGATATAAAGGCAGCCACAGACTACGGCTTTGTTCGACAGATTTGTTCGAACAAGTCTGTCGCAAAGCTGAAGTGTGTGGCAGTAACTCCGTCGTACTTGTTCGCCAACAAGAACGACGGATTTGTTCGACGGCTTTGTTCGACAGATTTGTTCGACGAACAAGTCTGTCGAACAAGTCTGTGGCAAAGCTGAAGTGTGTGGCAGTAACTCCGTCGTACTTGTTCGCCAACAAGAACGACGGATTTGTTCGACGGTTTTGTTCGACGGCTTTGTTCGACGAACAAGTCAGTCACAAGTCCGTAGTGTGTGGGGTAAACGTTTTTTTAAAAACGACTGATTTATCAGTAGCGCCGTGAATTACTATTATACGATGGATTTACGCCACGTAAATAAAAAGTTTTTACTTGAATTTATCGAGCTACAATTTACGCTCTTTTAAAATATTGATGTGAGAAAACTGGCTTCTCTTCAAAAGCCACTCTTTTGTCCACTTTGTTCTTTTTTGTTTTCTTTCTGATTTTATGGCTAATGCCGCCGCCATTGCACATAAATGAACGGGTTTCATCACTATCTCTGTCTTGATAACACCGTCGAACAAGTCTGCAGTCTGTGGCCTATTCGAACTGGCGTACTTGTTCGACAGACTTGTTCGTCGAACAAATCAGTCGAACAAGTACGTCGAACAAAGCCGAAGCCTGTGGCTGTCTTAAAGAAACGTACACAATTATTATCAAAACAATTTAAAATATTCAAATTGACCAATGGTTACTCGTATTTGAAATATATTCGTAGGATTTCAATATAATGGGATATTTGAATATAAATTCGTAGGATTTCAATTTAACTGGATATTGCACTAGGTGCACGAATTGTATTCGTTTATCTACAATGTAAATTAACGCACGCTGATTGGTCGAAACGACCATCATGTGACACTGAATGCAATTATCGTATGTAACAGCATAAGGGTTCCGACAATATTCAAAGATTCAGCGAATATAGGTTTTAGCAAGGAGCTAATTTAGCTCCGCAGCTAAAACCTGTACGAGATGAATCTTTGAATATTGTCGGAACCCGCGTTGCTGTTTGGATGATAATTCCGTGAAGAAACGAGACAACTTCGAATAAAAACGAATTTTTATATGAAATAAAAATAAAAAAATATAAATAAAGTAGTGTTTCTATGGTTATTATGACTATTGGACGCATTAGAATTTGGAGGTTAAATATAAATAAAGTAGTGTTTCTATGGTTTTTATGTAGCAGATTTGACAATTTAAAGCATTACCTTGTATGTCAGCTTCGTGGCGCAATTCCGATAGTACGATAGTACATGATTAGCAATGTGATTATCCGAGGTTCGAATCTTCCCGACGGCGAATTTTTATTTCATATAAAAATGTATCACATGATAATATAAAGGAACGTACACAATTATTATCAAAACAATTTAAAATATTCAAATTGACCAATGGTTATTTGAATATATTCGTAGGATTTCAATATAACTGGATATTTCACTAGGTGCACGAATTATATCCGTATATCTACAATGTAAAATAACTCGCGCTGATTGGTCGAAACGACCATCATGTGACACTGAATGCAATTATCAATTAAATTGTCATAGTTTAAAAAAAATTTGTTTAAATAAAATAAAATATTTGGTTATTTTGAAATTCTCATTTTGTTTCAGCTAACAAAAACTTTTGTTACGTTTATTATATTACAAAATTTTTTGTTTGAATAAATTAAACAAAAGAATAGGTTGTATAAATGAAAAAATTTAGTTGACAATCATAAGAAAATTTTTAGTTTGAATAAGTTAAACAAAAGAATAAGTTGTATAAGTTAACAAAAAAAAATTTGTTGCCATACTGTACCAAACAAAATTTTTGGTTTGGACAAATTAAACAAAACATATTGTTGTTTCCAAATAATTATTATTATTTCAATTGAAGAAAATTTGTGTTTAAATTAAATAACTTCATCTTTTGATTGACTGATTCTTATTTGCATTAACAAATTGTTTAATTGTTACCATAACAAAAATTACTCAAATCGATTAAATTAACTCAATATGCTTGAATCAAAAAAAACTTTTTCGTTTGGGCAACTAAAAAACCTCAAGCAAAATATTTATTAGGGCCAAGAAAAGATATGGGTTGTCTATATATAATGAAATTTTTCGTTTGCTCCAAATAAATTTATTTGAACCAAAGAAACACTTTTTACTGTGCATGCTTTAAGCCAGCTCTTAGCCCAAGAGCGTCAAAGTCAAGCAATTCGTGGCGAAGCAATCAATTTCCAAGAACTTCTGCAAAAGCTCGTTATTAACAATAGGCAAATGTCTATTCACTAAGCTTATAACTCCTACCTGTATCTCCTAGCCCCTAAAGCAACGCTACGGCTCCGCTCAACATAGAGCAATTTAGGGGGGGGGGTTGAAATCGGGAGTGAATCCCTATTCCACTCTAACACAAAAAAAGGCGCCACACACTTATCGTCTCAAGACAGGATGGTAAACCTGAAAGTGTGAAAGCAATATAATAATAATAATAGAACCATACATTCTTAACCGGAATTAGGCTATCTCTTGCGAGATTTACATATCCATTTTCTGAGGTGGATTAGTCCGCATTTCTTTTACATTCTAAGATAAATACTAAGATTAAATTAATAAACAATAAATAAATAAACATTCTAAGATTAAATTCCAAAACAAAATACCATCTTCAACAAGCCCAAACCACTTTCAAAATCAAACTCAACAAATTCAAAACTAAATTCTATTGTCTGTCTTCGAGTTCATCACAATCTTTCGCCATTCCTTCCGGTTCACTATTTTTGTTCTCCAATCTCTGATTCCCATATTCCCAATGTCCTCGAGCACCTGATCATTCCATCTTAGATTGGGTCTTCCCTGTTTCCGAGTCTCCATTGGTCTCCATCTGGGGTCTAGGTCAATTAGGCGCGACCGATAAGGCGCGGACCCAATTAGGCGCCGTGCCATTTAGGCGCCGATACAATTAGGCGCAGACCGTTTAGGCGCCAAGCCATTTAGGCGCCGGCCATAAGCAAATTAAATTGTTAATCTGTTATAAGTCTGCGACAATTCATCGTCGCGACAATTCATCGCGTGCGACAAATCATTGCAGCGACAATTCTTCGCTAATAACACTAACCTAACGACAGATCCACCTCTTCGCGGAAGATCCACCTCTTTGCGGCCGATTTAACTTTTTGCGAAGATTTATTTGTTTTTAATTATTAGTTTTCTAATGAAATATCAAAAATTAACACTAAACTAACGACAGATCCACCTCTTCGCGGAAGATCCACCTCTTTGCGGCCGATTTAACTTTTTACGAAGATTTATTTGTTTTTAATTATTAGTTTTCTAAAGAAATATCAAAAAGTAACACTAACCTACCGACAGATCCACCTCTTGAAGCAGAATCTTTCCTCACTATCTATGATGGAAGGCAGCTCGGATTAGATAATGTCCACGCAGAAAATAAATTCCTATTTAATTTATTTGCGTGGGGCCCTGATGTTAGGTATAAGCCAACTCGTTGTAGCGGCGGAGAAGGCCGTGGGTCGTGTCAAATGAATGCCCAGAAGAAAATCAAGGAAACAGCTTTGCTAACATAACAAAAACAAATCAGCAATTAGATGTTCGTTACCGGAAGGCGATGACATAAGCGATATCGGATGGAAAGTACGTTAGCCGACCAGGACCAGTACAGTGGCAAAGACATTACCACCCAGAACCACTCCCCCACAATCAATTAACGGAACGTTCGAGTGGTCCATAAAAATCCCATAAAAAACCCACGATGTGGTCGCACATCGCTACCTTCTTAAAAAAAACATATAACTGAAAATAAATACAAACAAAATGTCGACACAAAATTGCAAATACGAGATTTGAACTCACGACGACCACTTTGGAATTCCCATGCCAATGCATTAGACCAACGCTGCTCGATTGTTACCTAGTGGAAATAATGCACAGTTCAAATTAAATAACGCAAAAAATTATAATAAAATTATTAATTAATAATTTTACAAACATAAAACTCAAACTTTAGCATTCAAATACACGCCTGCGAACGTACGATAAGATAGCCTCTAATCACGTCGAAACAGAAAAGCAAAACCTGCAAACCGACGATAGTCTCGGCCAAAAACGTTCAAATAAAAAATGCAAGGCAAAGAAAAAACCAAAATGTTAAAACAATTAAAAAAATAATAATTAATACGATAACACAAAAGAGATATGATACGAAAACCTGCGACTCCTGATCAGGTCTGCACCCCCGAAATCTGCGTTAAAACCCCAAAAATTCCGGAACGGTAGGAGCCTCGGTGCTCGAGAATCGATTGAAGCGAAAACCAACTGGATCCCCAAACTACCGTGGGTGATTGATCTTCCAAATCAAACTTGGTTCCACAATCACTTCATCGATGCACTCGAAAAACACAACCTTTCGGCTCGACAGCCTTGACCAGAGTCCGTCTTTTGCGCCGATTCAAATGCTTTATCTTATCCCAATCTCTCTTCCCAGTTCGACCGTTAGATGGAGCGAGAAGTGCCAATTAAATAATTATTGGGAACGAATTTGAAGGGCAAAAAATTCGTTACACTCTTCGCGGCAGATCCAACTCTTTACGGCAGATCCACCTCTTTGTGCCCGATTTAACTTTTTGCGAAGATTTATTTGTTTTTAATTATTAATGGACTTTTGTGATTTTTAAAAATAAATACAGACTTATAACAGATTAACAATTTAATTTGTTTATGGCCGGCGCCTAATTGGGCCCGCGCCTAAATGGCTTTGCGCCTAAACGGCTGCACCTAATTGTATCTGCGCCTCATTGTAGCCGCTCCTAAATCTCCGTTTCCTCCCGGCCACACCCAAGTTATCTTATGCAATTTCTCGTGCTTGAATCTTGTAAATAGAACTGTGTAAGGAAGATAGAAATATGGAATAGAATAGAATATAAAAATAAATAATAGGGTCATTCCATCTCAAATCAACTGAAAAATAGGCAAAATTGACTCGACCCCCACCAAATTTGACGAAACTTGGTACACACTATCTTGGTAAGAAATAAAAAATACAATTTTAAGCATTTGTCCAAAAAGGCATTTGTTTCCTTGTTTTAGTCTTTCAAAAAGTCAAAAACTTGGTATGTAGACTTGTAGGAAAACGACTGTAACTTCATCCACAGTGGTCTAAATTTAAAAATTAAAAAAGTTCTGGAAAGGTAAATGAACGCCCTATTCAAATATTCAACAACATTTTATTTTTCAATCCCTAACTGGATTAATTTTCTAATATTAACCCTATTTCAACCCCTATTTCTAAAACGGTTTTTTTATTTTGTTCATTTTTTAACTATTTTTTGTGCAATTGTGCTGAGTATGCATACCGAATTTGATCATGGGATGAGCATGGGTTCGGTTACTAAAAATAAATTAAGTATAGCGAGAAACAGACAAAAATCAATTTTTCGCCGATTTCTCAAGTTTCTTTGAACTTCATGACAAAATAGTTTAATATAAAATTAAAGATTGGAAGATGCTAGAATGCATCTGTGGGAGACAATGGAGGAAGACGGCATCCCTGGTAAACTGATCCGTCTTGTAAGAGCATGCATGGAGGGGTCCCGAAGCTGTATCAAAACGTAAGGCTAACGAAGCTGTATCAAAATTGAAAATGAATGTGGCGAGATGTTTTCAATAAACTGTGGACTAAAGCAGGGAGATTCGCTGTCGCCCCTGCTGTTTAATACGAGTATTACGCTTGAGAGAGTCGTGAGGACCGCGAGGATACAGATGCAAGTGTTTGGACCTATGGGACCTAATCTGCTCCTCGCCTATGCAGACGATATTGATGTGGTGGGAAGATGTACAGTCGATGTGAAGAAAAATTTTGTGCGCATGGAGGGGGAAGCCAATAACATGGGGTTCCGAATAAACGACGAGAAGACGAAAAGTACATGCACGTGGCAAGAGATCGAGGACGAGATCGAATAAGACAAAACGTAACTATGGACGAGTACAACTTGAAGCATGTACAATCGTTTAAATACCTTGGTGCGGTGATAACATCTAGTTGTTACGAAAAATTTTCACTTTTCGCAACAACGTTGAATTTATAAATTCAACTTTTAACATCTAGCAATATATTTCGTAGCACCCCGTATAGCGAGCGTGATTGACGGAGATTAAACTCGCGCATGCTATGATAAGAGGTCATTGGTGGGCGCTCGAACGCTCCGGTCATGTTTTGAAAGTGCTGTGAAATGGTTATCAGTTTTTGGTTCAAAATTTTGAAAGGGGATGATTCGATTTTGGAGGGTTCCCATCCATCAATACGAATGGTTTTTTGGATCTTGCGCTTCAAACCCTTCATGGGGATGTGACATTCGTGATTTGAGGGATGGTTGATTTTTCCCGGATCGTACATTTTTTTGTTGGACCCATGGTCAGTGCTTCCTGTGAAATATTACTTCATTTTCACAATGGTAAGTCACCCAATAATTTTGTTCATTGCTTCGCAGTTACTGGATAATTAATTTAGCCAAATTTTCTTCCGTACACCTGGAGAACGATGACGTTGGAGTTCACCCTTGACCAATTTATGTATTTTTTTATGTGTAACATTTTGGTTTCCTTTTTGTCATGCATTTTTTTATTCTTAGAGTGGTCGCCAAGATTGCGATAGCCTTGCAAATTTTATATTCTTGCGGCGAGGTGATATTAGTTTATCTTATCCAGTTCGCATTCGCAAGTGTGAAATGGATCGAATGTTCAGGTTGATATGTAATAAACTTTTAAAATTATTAATTATTGATATTTGTGTTTTATTTAATTAACTTGTTCAGGGTATTTATTTCCACTTATAACATCGAATAGCTTATGGTAAAATGCATTGACGAAGGGATTCCAGAATGATCGTAGTACGTTCGAATTTCATATTTGAAATTCTATGGTGAACAATTTTTTGTGTGTTTATTTTTGTTTTTATGTTCTTTTTTTATGAAAGGCTACGATGTTCGACCCATATACAGGGTGCGGCATTTCACCGAGATTGCTGTCTTTTGTTTTATCATTGGGGATTCGATATGGTTCCACTTTATCGTGGGATTTTTATATAACCATTCGAATGTGCCCTTGGTTTATGTTTGGGAGTGATTTTCGGTGGCAATGTCGTTGCTACTGTGCTTGTTTTGGTCGGCTAACACCTCTTACATCCGACATCGCGTATATCTTTGCCTTCTGACAATGAACTTCTTATTGTTAATTTTAATTGTGTTGTGTTAGCAAAGCTGTTTCCTTGATCTCTCCGGGGTGTTTCTTTCACACGATCCACGACTCTCGCTTCCAGGCTATAACGAGCTAGTTTAAAACCTAACACCAGGGCCCCACGCAAAATTAAAGTAGATGGTTTTATCCTTCTGCGTGGACTTAATCTTTTCCGAGCTGACTTCTCATTAGAGCAGTAAGGAAAGATTTTGTTACACTGTCGTTCCAACGTGGGGCTTGCTTCTGTATGTGCTACTGTATTGTTACACTGGCGTCCAGCGTGGAGAGCTTCTGTATTTGCTTCTGTATTTGCTTCTGTTTGCTTCATTTCCATCTGTATTTTTGGTGAATGCCCGGAGATAATTTCAGGAACAGCTTTTGCATTATTTTATTGGCAATTTTGTTTTGTTGTCAATTTTATTATTATGTTTTTTTGAATGAAACATTTTTGTTTATACCGGCGGAATTATTTTTTGAAGCCAACTGCGTTTGTTGATCCTTGGTTGCTGTTACGACTGTTGTTGTTTAAGTCGCGCA
This sequence comes from Podabrus alpinus, assembly GCA_932274525.1. Lineage (NCBI taxonomy): Eukaryota > Metazoa > Arthropoda > Insecta > Coleoptera > Cantharidae > Podabrus > Podabrus alpinus. Next base: position 35,614,562 of record OW026452.1, read on the forward strand.
CCGTAATTGGATTGTTTCAACGTATATTTTTTTGGTGATTGTGTAAATTCCTTGATGCCGAGTGTTTGAAGGGTTATGAAAGATATTTTTTATAATTATTTTATACCTTCGATTTAAATTAAAATTTTTATTATTATTTTATTGGTAAAGTGTTATGTGTAATTTTTTTACCTTAATATGTGTACTGTTCGTTGCTATGTGTAGCGAATTTTATTTTTTTGGTTTTCCACAAGCTACTGGGGGTGAAATCCCTTTAGCTTGCCGTGGATCTACAATACCTAAGGGTGGTTGGATGGAGTAATTGTTTGTAAACAAATTGGTTCCATAACAGCTTGAACCATACATTACACTAAGGGTGGAGGCTGGGTAATGTTTGTCACTGATTGGTTCAATAACATCTTGAATCATACATTACATAAGGGTGGAGGATGGGTAATGTTTGTTCACTTAATGGTTTAACAAAAACTTAAATCATACATTTCATTAGTAATGTTTGTCACTGTGGGTTCGTTAACATCTTGAATCCTATCTTACATTACATCATACATTACATAGTAATGTTTGTTCGCTATGTGGTTTAACAACACCTTAAATCATAACATTACCTAACTGGAGGTTGGGTAATGCACTCGCTATTGGTCTAATTACATCTGAGATCACATATTCACATAAAATCCGTCATAATTATAGCATAACATCAAGCTATTAATTATTTCATCGGAATTTATTCCAACGGTTAGAGGAAATTTGTTAAAGTCTTGGTAGGACGATCTGTTGGTCAAGTTTCTTGATCAAATTATTAATTATTTTGTCATTTTGACAAACCACTTCCTATGTGTTGAGAACTATGAGTGTCTCATACTGGAAGAGTAGAATTGGTTCGAAAATATTTTTGTTCGACTATTCTCGAATGGGTCCGATGCGAGCCATTCCTTATCGACAGTCTAGATGTTTTTTTTCCTAGCTGTTCAGTTTTTTCGGTAGGTCCAATGCGGGCTGCCCATTTTGTACTCATTGATTTTTATCTGAGACAAAATCACACACTATATGGTTTTCAGTAGCTATTGTTAGCTCTACCATTTGGTTTTCGCTTCTGCGGATTTACGATGGCGTTTCGTCAATTGTGTACTAAACCATACAAGTATTATTATTATTTTTTTATCTCAATCTTTCAGAGATTTTGATTTTTTATTTTTTTATTGAAATGTTTAAGCTCATTTTTTTGTCTTACCCAAGCTTAATATTTCTTTCCTACCAAGTACTGCTACAAACTACCTCCACACTACAGTAAATGAATAAGTTTTTTTTTTTCCGTCAATTCACAGTTCGTTTCCAGCTTCGCTTGTCTAATAATTTTTTGATTTTTTTATCTTGACCTCCGGTCAGATATCTTACTTCGGGGGTGTGTTACGAAAAATTTTCACTTTTCGCAACAACGTTGAATTTATAAATTCAACTTTTAACATCTAGCAATATATTTCGTAGCACCCCGTATAGCGAGCGTGATTGACGGAGATTAAACTCGCGCATGCTATGATAAGAGGTCATTGGTGGGCGCTCGAACGCTCCGGTCATGTTTTGAAAGTGCTGTGAAATGGTTATCAGTTTTTGGTTCAAAATTTTGAAAGGGGATGATTCGATTTTGGAGGGTTCCCATCCATCAATACGAATGGTTTTTTGGATCTTGCGCTTCAAACCCTTCATGGGGATGTGACATTCGTGATTTGAGGGATGGTTGATTTTTCCCGGATCGTACATTTTTTTGTTGGACCCATGGTCAGTGCTTCCTGTGAAATATTACTTCATTTTCACAATGGTAAGTCACCCAATAATTTTGTTCATTGCTTCGCAGTTACTGGATAATTAATTTAGCCAAATTTTCTTCCGTACACCTGGAGAACGATGACGTTGGAGTTCACCCTTGACCAATTTATGTATTTTTTTATGTGTAACATTTTGGTTTCCTTTTTGTCATGCATTTTTTTATTCTTAGAGTGGTCGCCAAGATTGCGATAGCCTTGCAAATTTTATATTCTTGCGGCGAGGTGATATTAGTTTATCTTATCCAGTTCGCATTCGCAAGTGTGAAATGGATCGAATGTTCAGGTTGATATGTAATAAACTTTTAAAATTATTAATTATTGATATTTGTGTTTTATTTAATTAACTTGTTCAGGGTATTTATTTCCACTTATAACATCGAATAGCTTATGGTAAAATGCATTGACGAAGGGATTCCAGAATGATCGTAGTACGTTCGAATTTCATATTTGAAATTCTATGGTGAACAATTTTTTGTGTGTTTATTTTTGTTTTTATGTTCTTTTTTTATGAAAGGCTACGATGTTCGACCCATATACAGGGTGCGGCATTTCACCGAGATTGCTGTCTTTTGTTTTATCATTGGGGATTCGATATGGTTCCACTTTATCGTGGGATTTTTATATAACCATTCGAATGTGCCCTTGGTTTATGTTTGGGAGTGATTTTCGGTGGCAATGTCGTTGCTACTGTGCTTGTTTTGGTCGGCTAACACCTCTTACATCCGACATCGCGTATATCTTTGCCTTCTGACAATGAACTTCTTATTGTTAATTTTAATTGTGTTGTGTTAGCAAAGCTGTTTCCTTGATCTCTCCGGGGTGTTTCTTTCACACGATCCACGACTCTCGCTTCCAGGCTATAACGAGCTAGTTTAAAACCTAACACCAGGGCCCCACGCAAAATTAAAGTAGATGGTTTTATCCTTCTGCGTGGACTTAATCTTTTCCGAGCTGACTTCTCATTAGAGCAGTAAGGAAAGATTTTGTTACATAGTAACAGCATACACGAGGAAATCAAACAAAGAATAAGCCAAGGCAACAGGTGCTGTTTTTCGTTACAACACATAATGAAGTCTAAACTAATAACAAGACCGTCAAAAATAAAAATATATAAAACTACGGGATGGGACAAAATCCCGCGGACACAATCCCGCCGCCGAAATCCCGCCGGACCATAATCCCGCCGGACCATAATCCCGCCGGACCATAATCCTGCCGAACCATAATCCCGCCGGACCATAATCCCGCCGGACCAAAATCCCGCCGGACCATAATCCCGCCCGACCAATAACAATAGTTATACAAACTAATAACAATAGTTTGGGACGAAGCACCACAAGGAAGGAGACCACTTGGAAGACCAAGACTGAGGTGGCAAGACGGCATCAGCAGAGATCTTAGGATGCAAGAGATAGACATGGACACATGGAGGGAGTCCGCACAAGACCGCCAGAAGTGAAGGCAAATTGTAGAGGCAGCCAAGACCCACAACGGGTTATAGTGCTATGGATTATGATGATGATGATGATGGTTAGAGTGCTTTAACCGAAATAGGCTTCTGTAAACAGGAGCTCACTTATAATTTTTGTTATTGCCTTTTGATGTTCGGTATAGGCTGTGGGTCAGTTGAGGCAACGAAGGAAATGCTTCTCGTAAATAAAATAACACAGATCTGGCGTAGGGTAGTGGATTGAAAGGAAATAAAAGCACTGGCACTGATAAATTTTGAAGATCTTGTAACGATGCTACTTTTATTTATAACACGACTGCACTCTTAGTACGCTGCCAACAAGATCCTCTTTGTCTCTTCAATACTAATTATCAAGCGAGCCAGGATCTAAAACTGGTTGATGATTACTCACTAGGTTTGCTTATTAAGTAGCTGGATTTGCGGTTGCCTCGGATTCGTGGGGAATTGATGTGACAAACAATATTTTTCTGCTTACAGTACGAACACAAACGTGTCGCAAGAAAAGAATTAATTGAGATAATTGATTTATTAATTTAATATTTACCCAATTTTACAGGAGAGAATGGTAATTTAGTTAATATTACATTAACAGACAAATGATAATAAAATTTTAAAATCATGCGCCACAAGTAACAAACATAAAGAATTTAATTTATAATTATATAAAATTTCCCAAATACCTCTCTGGAGTGTGTAAATGATTGGTTTGTTCCCAACTGATATTTTAGCTTAACTCTTTGAAATTCCGCGTAATTCACTTTTAATATATTTTGATAAATGACTTATAACTTTTGAATAACTTTTTAAAAATGATCAACTTAACTTTGTTTAATAACAACTAACTTAATGATAACTTCGAATATAATTTCATAATAACTGGCCGACTTAATGACAACTAACTAATTTTGCGATAACTTAATAATAACAACTTCATAATAACTCGCGTATATAAGAATGATCAACTAACTTAATTTCACAATAACTGACTAATTTCTGGTCTTACATCCCTATTTATTGGTTTCCCTTTCCATTGGTGGGGTGATTTTGGTGTAAGGACGTGTGTGTATTTTTGCATGAGTTTACCCCATCTTAGAGGCTTTTCTGAGGAATATCTATAATTGCCAGCAGCTGGCTTGAACCGTGGAAAATTGATTGTTTGAAACATCCCTTAATTTTGAAAAGAGAAATCGTTCGTTATGTTAACTCGCATGTGGCTCGGCGGGCGGCTAGGAAGCTCTTTGGTTTAACTTCGAGTTTCTCCCATTAATTCTCATAAAATTTCAAGTCCCCTTTTGTACAATATACGTTAATTGCGTATGTAACTTTAAACTTCCGCTTATTTCACACTTCGAGAAGGTCCTTCTGAGTAAATTAGGCAATGACTTTTGCTAGACTTTATGATTCTTTACAATTCTAAATGGGTGTCACTTGTTTGGCGGCTCTTTATTATTTCCTTTGTGCGAAAGTAAAGGTTCTTGTCCGCTTGTCGCTTTTAACTATAGGATCTGTTAGGATTGAAACCTTCCCTTTCGCATAAAAGACAAGTGATTTGATAATTTAAAACTTACCATTAACTTGACAACATTTTAGTTTTTATATCTTAATTTTATTTATTTAACAAAAAGAAAAAGGGGTCGACTAAGTCGACTTGGCACAACCTTCTCCGGCTGGGATGTTGTATTGAGACCACAGGACGTGTGTAAAACCCGTAAAACGCTGGTTGCTTTTCACCTCCAGGAAACTGAACAAAGCACAATTGTTCAAAATAATTGAATTAAGGTGTTTTCTATGAACTGAACGCATAAACCTAAAATTGATATTGACAAGTAACAATTTGTTTACTGTGTACAATACCTACAGCTTCCCGGATGAGCTAAATAATCCTAACCTCAAATTCGAATTCAAAATTTCTTAAATTTGGTCCAGACAAGCCGAAGAATTTTTCGTTTTAACGCTAAAGCTTTGGGTTTCTCGAAAGCGGTACCGCATTATTGCGGTAATTTAAACAAAAACAATTTTATATTTTACTCGGGGAAAATTCTAGTTTTGTGCATATTAATAATGTACTTTATTGACTACTTATTTTGCCACAAAAATTAAAATCCAACCAAAGATTTTAACATAATTTTGTTGTCAGCACTGTCTAAGTACTGTCATATGTCATTAACCTTTAACTGCTGGCGGTTTGCTTTTATAACACAAGTACTGGCGTGGTGTACTGTGTACACCAACATCAAAATGTTTCCCCAAAGCTATAATCAATAAATTCTAGATACATATTTGCTTAATAATTGTTTATTAAACAATAATAAACATAATATTTACAAAATATTCTGAAATATTTGCAAGATCTTCGTGCTGAGTAATTGTTAATGTAATTAGTATGTAACATCGACAAGAAAATGAATGTTTATAATGCATTTATACGATTTTATATTAGTTGAGTGATAAATTTCTGGAAATTTTTTAATAAGTGCCGCAATCATTACGAGGGGCCTAATAGAGATCGCATGAAACTATATCGCACTTTGCTGTATATCGAGCTTTGATGGTGGCGAAGAAATTTCGTAAACCATAAAAAAATTTCAGATTTTTTTCTGTTTCGTTGAATACTTTAAAATATATAGCGATATAGAAATCAGCGATAATAATGGTGATTTTTATTTCTTTATCTTGCGCCACGAGTGTAACAAAGTGCGATATAGTTTCATGCGATTACACAAGTTGCAGTGTATTCTATACACCACGCGCAACCGCATAGAAATTAAAAGCAAATATCCAACTTATTTGTACAGCTATAGGCGTTTCAAGATAAGCGATACGCTACCTTGCGGCAAATTTTTGAACTACCCTTGCTGGTATGTCAATATTGCTCGCATGTATTTTAATGTGAATTTGTGAGTTTTCCTAACGAAATTTTAATAATGGGTAGATGGTATTGTTCGGTTTTCGGGTGCAATCAGGGACGTGCCCATGGGGGGGGGGGATTCGGATAATTGGGTTTTTTCTGAAAAAAGGGTACTGTGCGGCCCGCCTACTTATCCTAAGTACCGGTCGACAAAAATGGCCTCCTATTATACGCTGACCTTACCTGCGCTTCTGGGCCTTATCTAGCGACGCTAAACTAGTTCAACGGAAGAGCAATTTATGGGGGGGGGTCAGGCGAGCCAGGAATGAATACCTGCTCCCTCAAACTGAATTCAAATAAAATGAGCGCCACGCCCTTTATGTCGCTAAAGTAAGTGATGTTATCCTGAAAGGGCAAAAGCAAGTCAAAATAAAACACCAAAGCAACAAGTAAACGTATAATAGAGCTATGGGTGAATTCAGTATAATAAAAATAATTACAAAGCTCTCGCACTGTACAAGTGGTTACCTGATTGTCGTATGTGACCAAAATTATCCTACGCAAATTGAACAAAATATTGCGTCCAAACTAATCAAATCTATTTGTACAAAAATAATTTGATATCAAAACAATTGAAATAGAAACCCCAAATTTACATGGAGGATTTACCTCTCTATTTTACAAACAATATAAGTTAGGTTGAACTTCGCTTCTTCAGAAGCCAAAACAATATCGCCAGCGCACTATAGGTACACCACGAAACAAACGAATAATTTCGGCGGTATCACCAACCCCAGAAAAAAACAATGTAAAAACAAAAGTTTTGGCTCACCCTACAATCTTGTTATCGGCACACCCCTGGTATGTTTGTCGATGGCAGATTAGTTGTAAAATTAATATGGTGCTATCAGATCGAATTCGAACGTTGACAATTTACAGGTGTTTTTGATGATAATAGCGGTAAACCAAAGTCGATGATAAACATCCAAAAAAAGTTAACTATTCGTGCTACTTGAAAAATCACGCAGTAAATAACTTTCCCAAATCGAATAAATGATTAAAAAAAACTCTGACCGTTTTAGCTTCCGTACGGAAAATTTGTATTCGGCACGTTGTAACACACACGTTTTTCCGAATCACAAAACAGCTTCTAATACTTAATACCGGCAATCCGACTTTCGATAAATTAATACTATAATACTCGAAAAAAAAACAGTAATAAGAAGCTTTGGTTTGATTTTAAAAATCAAATAAACTACCCAGAAAACTCACAATTTTCTTGCGTAAAAATATGCCCACGTTCAGCTGTTCGCTTGCTTTTCGATAACCTCGACCTTCCCAAGCATTATCAAAATTTAACAAATTTTGAAAATGTCAACCTATCTACAGGGTATTCTAAAAATAGGTATTTAATTCAAAACTTGCATATTAATTAAAAACAAGGTGGAACTCGCTTTAGCGGCAGTTCTTAGGCTTCTATACAGCTACCTTTCTGGTGTGGAAAGTTGTTATTATCTGGTTATTTTGGATCGCCATATAATGTAACACCACATAATCAGATAATCTGCACCAATTAAATTTTTTGCGATTGGTAATTATCATTTACTATATAAGTAATAACAATCAAACTTTTCCATTCTATTAGAAATTTTACTTCTCTGTAATGTATGGTCCTTTTTTTGAGGTGGACCAATCCTCTCCTTTCTCTTTTATTTATAACTTAACTTCACTAACCACATCAATAAAAAATTATTTTTTCACATCAAAGTAAAACAAGTAGTTTATATAGGGAGACCTCTTCGAAAATATCTTTAACTTAGTAAATTTCTTTCGAACATTTGCGTATTTATAAATTGCATTAGTGAATCGAAGCAACGGATTAACAGATTAACGCAATACTATATAGACGAAGTATCTCTTATTATAAAAGGCCAAGTCTTTCTTTCTGTCTGTCCCACGGAAATACCCGAAGCAAACCGAACCGAACCGAACGCACAACGTATCATCGGATCAACGTATCATCGGATCAACGTATCATCGTATCATTTTGTCTATATAGGACAGCTATTTCCAAAAAAGCATTATGTAAACTTCCATAATGGATAATGAAAATTTTGAAAATCCTGCTGCAAAGCGACGGCGATTAAATCGTGAGAGAAAAGCACGTACAAGAGATAATAACACAGAAGAACAGCTTCGATCACAGCGACAAGCTGACGCTCGGTCTCATGCGATACGTCGACAACGTGAAACTTTGGAACAAACTCAAGCGCGGCAAGCTGCTGACGCTCGGTCCCATGCGATACATCGATAGAAAGAAAATCGATACCAAAGTCAAGCAATTCAACTCCAAATAAGAGCATTGAGATTTGATGAATCTCACGTTACTCGACACGATTGTGGAGAAATGAATTCCATCTGTCAGTTCTGCGGCTCCAAGAATTTCGCCAAGGAGCGTCCAGTTGATAAACAATTTAACAACTGCTGTCATAAAGGAAAAGTGAAGATTCCGCAACCGCTCGATCAACATGGGAATCTATTGTTATATCCCGAATTTCTTCGCTCTATGCTTTCAGATTCAGATAATCCTTACTACAAGAACTTTCGTCAGCACATCCGCTCTTACAATTCCTCGGTTTCTTTCGCTTCAATGGGAGGGAGCAGAGATTGTTTCAATGCCGGGTAACGGACCATACGTTTTCAAAATTCATGGACAGACGTACCACAGAACCACAAACCTGTATCCACCTGAAGGACAAACAAGAAAGTTTGCACAACTGTATGTAATGGACACGACAGAAGCGGTCAATGAACGAGTAAATCTGCCTGAGAATAGAGGTTGTCTACCTGAAGTGATTGAGAAAATCGATCGTTTCTTCCGCGTCAACAATCGTATCGCAGCTTCATATTGCCTGATGAAAGAAATTGAGCAACAAGAGCGTGTACGAGCCGAAGAAGGACAACCAGTTCCGATCGTCAATATGGTGATGCGGCGCGATCGGCAGTCTGATCAAAGACGTTACAATGCTCCAACGTCCAATGAAATTGCAATGGTGTTCGTAAATGATGACGGCGAACCTCCATTTGAACGTGATATCCGTATCTATCCTCGAAATCCCGTCGACAATGCAAATACCCGAAGCAAACCGAACCGAACCAAACGCATAACGGATAATTTCATAACCAATCGGATGAACGTATCATCGTATCATCGGATCAACGTATCATCGGATCAACGTATTATCGGATCATCGGATCAGTTAATCCGATTATCCTACTCAAAATTACTATATAAGCAGAATTACATTATAACGAAACTAGATGATACCCCGTCCGAGGACGGGCAGCTAGAAGGACGGGCAGGCAGCCAAGGTCATATGGCTTTTGGATTGCACTGAGAGCTTTTCTTAATCTTCATTCAACTTAAGTTACCTTGGGTAGCTGCCCGTCCTTCTAGCTGCCCGTCCTCGGACGGGGTATCATCTAGTTTAAAATATAACAACGTATCAGTTGATCAACGTTATGATTGGCTCTGAAACATGCGGACGGACACGAAGCCAGACCATAAGGCTTCTTTCTATACCTTGTATAGAAGCCTAAATAAGGCTTCTTGTTATACTTTGTATAGAAGCTTAAAAGTAGCGCACTGGCTACCCAGTTCTTAGACCTCTATGCACACAGAGTATTTCCAACACGATTTGAAACGCTCTGTATGATTTTGAATTATGAGGACGGACGGACGGACAGACGGACGGACAGACACGGAGCCAGATCATAAGGCTTCTTGTTATACTTTGTATAGAAGCCTAAAAGTAACTAGAATTTTTGTTGGTAAAACCGTGTAAAACTAGCTTTAACTGATTTCGCGGAAAAAAGTTAACCTTAAATACATACCAAAAACAAATGTCAATAATAATTATAACCTACAATATTGACACATAAAAATATTACTTATCAGTCTGTTACCTATGTTGACAGCCCAATATTGCTCTGTTAACTTATCAGACGACTTGACAGACTGGTAACTGCTAACAGTCATTGGTGAATACAAATATATCACATTAACAGACTGTTATTGACTTGACCCTCTGTTAGCAACTTAACAGAGCTTGGTGAATACGGCTGTAAATGTCACTGATTACATTTTTGCTTGGAAAAACAAAAACACGTCTGGACTAGTCGACTGTTTACTCGCGACACCGGCAGGCCGCTTGTGTTAAATTAATAATTATTATTAATAATATTAAAATTAATTATTAATAATGAAATTATCATCTTAAACCTAGTAAAACACTTAAATATTAGTGGGATATTCGAATGTTTGAATATGCCGTAGTTGGTAATTTGTTCGAGAGAAATTCGTCCAACTCAGCATTTGTACGACTGAACATTTAATCGACAGGGCATTTTCAAACAAATTTCTGTCGCACATAACGCTGTCGAACAAATTACCTAGAATCGAGTATTCGAATACTCGGTTTCCCAGCCCTCGTAGATATAACACTACCATAACACACCAGCTACAAGATTTTTTTTTAATTAATTTGATTTTGATTAAAAAATATTAGTTTTTTGATATCTATGATATCAAAACCCTAAAATAGCATCGTCCGAACCAAGTAACGTGATATAACATGCTTCGAAAATATTATTTTTAAAGCATGGTATATAAGTTACGTTCGTAATATAGATTGTACCATAATTGCTGACTTTCGATGTGATAAATACTGAAGAAAGATATGATTTCGCGCTATGCTGAAGAAAAATTGGTCACAAAGTTGCTAATGATTGTAATTTTACATACAATTTCTTAACGGTGTGGATATATTGTTCAAAAGATAAAAATACAAATAACGGATAAGCAGATAATGCAATAAATGGATAAACAGATTAACGGATCAACAGATCAACAGATCAGCGGATCAATGTATCAACGTATCAATATATCAACGTATCAATGTATCAACGTATCAATGTATCAACGTATCAATGTATCAACGTATCAATGTATCAACGTATCAATGTATCAACGTATCAAAGGATCAACAATTTACTATATAGGTTACACTTTGTATTTAAAATTTAGGTAATACTTTTGAAAAGGAATCGATATAGCAAGTACCACTAATTTATAAACATGAACAACTCAAGCAATTATTCTAGCAGCGACTTTTCCGATTCCGATTTTGATTCTGATGAAAGCAATACAGAACATCATCTAACCTGTAATAATAATAAATTGCATTAGCGAATCGAATCAACGGATTAACAGATTAACGCAATACTATAATATAGACGAAGTATTTACAATATAACAACGTTTCAGTTGATCAACGTTATGATTGGCTCTGAAACATGCGGACCGACACGAAGCCAGACCATAAGGCTTCTTTCTATACCTTGCATAGAAGCCTAAATATGGCTTCTTGTTATACTTTGTAAGATGCAACTTTTGAATTTGAACTTCGCGCCAACATCCTCTCCAGAAAGCGCCATCTATTGAGAACTAACAAAGTTCAAATCTAAAATCACACTTCTTCGACGACACGGAAAATAACCTGGACCACCACGTTGTGAAAATACCTACAATCGCCATCTAGTAACCAAACTCTTTCTTCCGGTGTACAAAACATAATGTCAAAACAACTGTAACAAGACAAATGATTGCTCCTGTATTTGAATACATAAGATACCTAATTACCAATATTAAAACCCCGATCTAAGTAGCCTGCTTTCCTTTAAGGAATCTCGTTAATCCATTCATGCGCGTCACTGTAAGTTATGATAACTTAATTAACAACAAATCTTTGGGAACAATTCAATGTAATTTGCTTTATGGTTTGCATTTAAGCATATGTAGTACTGTGTAATTTATCTTCCAGTCTACCACGGGATTTGGGCCATTCATACAGAGTCGTCGGAAAGCTAAATGTACACGTAACGAAACCAAAACCATTGTTTTAAATAAGTCAATCATTTACAACTATATAAAGATTTGTAAACTTATCGTACATCTTTACGCAGCCTTGTAACTCTTACTTAGTAACGCTTACTTGGGGCTTAGTAATAGATTGAATGCATTTATCAAATCTCTTTAACTGCAAACAATTATCAATAACTTTAACAATCACCCTATATATTAATATAATTATTTTAATAACAGATTACCTATTTTAAATAATGAAACTTCTTAATTTATAAATCTAAACCCATTTGAAATTAAAACATCCTATATATAATTATTGTTAGCATACTTTGTATTAATAAAACAAGTTACCGATAGAAAGTTGACCTTGCAGTTTAACCGTATTCCGTTATGAATTTACCCCAACACGTGGCAACGGTCTAGTTTCAACCTTGAATTCTAACACCCTGGTTTTAGGTAGATTTCCCGCTTACATTCAACTCCCAAGAATGCACGTGGTCTTTATAACCTTGTAACAAATATTTTACATAAGTGAAGCATTTCTAACTTTGTTAATAAAACTTTAAAATTGCATTTAGAAAACCGAATTTAAATATAATGTAAAATCTTTTAAAAACCACCTTTTAAATTCTATTGTTTTAAACAAAGAAATATGTAAAACCACGAATCAATTAAATTAAAGTCATTTGCCACAAATTTGTACATAAAACTGATTAAAATAATGCATAAAATTATACCTGTTAATTAAACACCAACACTAAATGAAAGTTAACACTTCAGAAATTTATCTGTATTGAAAATTAAAATTGTCGAACCTTCTAAGTTCAATGGTACAAAAACAAGTGACGCTTGTTACGGAAACACCAGACACGTGTACTATGCAAAATTGACCTTCAAGAACTGTTATCTTATTTTACCAAAAGATGTCGTAACAAAAATATTTAAGATTGTGAATATACAGTATGTTTTAAAATATTTTAAACCAGAATAAATGGTAAATTAAAATTTAAATGAAATTTCAAGAAGTCAATATTACAGATTCGTCCCCAAAGTTTTATGGGAGAGCATGAAGTGCTCTGACATAAAGCTTTCCTGAATTTACCAAAATCTCCTAACTTCATCTCAATCTCAAATTACTACCCCGGGTTACCCCAATTTCGCTTACAACTGTAACCTTGCTTCAGATTATATCCCTGTGTAGATAGCTCATAGCAGAAGGCAACTATTATTTAGTATAGACAAAAACCAAAGCATGTGACCACTGATAATCAACCAATATGAAACCAAAATTTGAAATATGACACTAAATAACAGTTAGGTGTAGTAAAACTACCAAAATCTACACCTTAGAGCCAAATGTTGACATACCATCTTTTCATCAACACAACATAAACAAAATATAAACAAAATTGCACAAAAGTAAAAGCAAAAGCAACTAACTACTAACATCACTTAAATTTAACTAATACTATAAATATTACTAAAAAAATATGGTAGCATTTACATATATTGTAAAGAATGACTTAATTAACACAAACAAAATCAAACCTTAAACACGTCTTAACTAAGATCTTAAAACTAAAACACAAATAAACCAAAGACTTAAACAAAAGAAGAAAAAAAATACTTCCTTACAACCCATTCTTGTCTTCCTCTTTCTTTTGTTTGCCTCTTTTGAAACTCATGTTAAAATCTCCTAAAACATAAACAACAGCAGTATCTCGTCCTTAAATATTACATATCTTATTTCACTAATACAATTTAAATTGCTCCTAACCAACCAGATTAAATTAAACTCCCTCTAAAATAACTATCTAATCCCTAACCTACTATAATAAAATTTCAAATTATTAATATTATAATTTCCTTTAAAACTACCATCATCGTAAGCTATTGAATACACGTTCGGATGCGGTCGGTGCGTAACCCTATAAGGCCCTGAATACAAACAACAAAATTTTCCCACAATATTATATGCCGCTTCAGAAATATGATGTTCCCTCAATAAAACTAAATCTCCAATATCTAACTCATCATTATACGTCTTAAAATATTTTTTCCTCTCTTCCCCAGCACGAACTAAATTCACCCTAGCTTCATTCCTAATTTGACCTACAGTTTTACCCATTTCCCTTGGAATAAATTTCCCAACTAAATTGGTTAACGCGTTTGGAGGATTATGCCCATGTAAAATTTCAAATGGTGAAAACCCAGTTGACCTATGTGGAGTAACATTGAATAAAATCTCGATATTCTTCAAATGATTTGCCCACCCTGAATGTGATTCTTGACAATAAGTTCTGAAAAGTCTACCTAACTCACGCATTACCCTCTCTGTTGTATTCGAACCTGGATGACGTATAGAAGAAAACGTATGCCGTATACCATGCAATTCTAAAATTTGCTTCCATTTTCGTGAAATAAACTGCGTTCCATGATCACTAAGTACTACCTTAGGTTTTATAAATTTAGAAAAATCTTTAACTAATTTATAAGCTGATACTGCTGATCCAGCACGACGTAATGGATATATTTTAACAAACTTTGAAAATGAATCAATTACCACAAAAATGTAAACAACATTTCCTCTACTAACGGGCAAGGGACCATAATAATCTACCGTAACTAGATCTCCCACATTCTCTACTATAACCGGATTCATTGTTCCCACTAACTCCCTCTTAGGATGTTTAACCTTCTGACAAATATCACACGATCGCACTAACTTCTTAACCTTATCAAACATTTTTCTAAAATGAACCTTCTTCTTTAAAATCTGTATAATCTTAGTAATCCCGACATGACCATAAATCTGATGAACATTTTCTATAACCTGTTCTGTAAACACCTCAGGCAACGCTAATCTACTCCCTGAATTTTTCTCACAACAAAATATTAAAACGTCCCTAAATATGCTATAATGCTTATAATTTAAATTTTCGTCCCCATTCCACAAACTAATAAAAATAGGTCCTAAATGTTTATCCTTCAGTTGAGCTTCCCTCAAATTCTTAAATGAAATTTCTAAATCTCCCCAACTTACCACTTTAAACAAAGCTACATTAATCACCCTCTCAATGGGAGCTACAATCGATTGAATTTTGACCCTTACTAAATGAGACATCTCCGACATTGGATTGTTTACTACATTAGTTTTAAATTTCAAAAAGTCAATATTACAACTTTGTACAGAAGCCTAAAAGTAGCGCACTGGCTACCCAGTTCTTAGACCTCTATACACACAGTATTTCCAGCACGATTTGAAACGCTCTGTATGATTTTGAATTATGCGGAGAGACGGACAGACGGACAGACACCGAGCCAGATCATAAGGCTTCTTGCTATACTTTGTATAGAAGCCTAAAACTCAATGGATCAATAGATCAACGGATCAAATAAAGAGGTCAACAATATATAGGTAAACCACTCAGTTATGTATATTTCAGCAACCTTCTTCACATATCTACTCATTTTCAGAGTGTTTCCCAACACAATTTGGAGCGCTCTGTATGAATTTGAATTATGCGGACAGACGGAGCCAGATCGTATAGCAAGAACTATACTTTGTATAGAAGCCTAATAGCGCACTGGGTACCCAGTTCTTAGACCTCTATACACACTGAGTATATTCAACACGATTTGTATGATTTTGAATTATGCGGACAGACGGACGGACAGACAGACGGACGGACAGACACGGAGCGAGATCATAAGGCTTCTTGCTATACTTTGTATAGAAGCCTAAAAAAGGAATTGCAATTTTGAGGTCGTACAGATTAAAGGAAAACCGTTCTGTAGCGCCAAATGTCATAAGGAACAATTTGAAGGCTACAAACATTTCAGTCAAAGTAAAGGGTGCGCCACATAGCCTGTGCTGTGCTATGCCAATGTCAAACATTGAAGTAGAAACATAGGGTTTCAATAGTGACGTTCACATAGTTATGAGTTGCTATGCTATTTTGCGCATGACCATGACATCGTTCAACGTTTGTGTTGACATAGCACAGAGCATAGGGATATGAGATTAAGATCACAGCGCCGCTGGGTAAAAATGTGAACTACGTTAAAAAACATTCGTGTGACAGCCGCGCTTATGTTCGTTGTATTTTACGAGTTTTTCATTCCCTGTTCCAAGTGAACTTGTTATTTTGTTTAAGATAAATTACGGTTAGTGTTGTTTAGTAGTTCATCTTCCTGCAGTTAAATAATATATACGGTTAGGTGAGTTTAGATCGCTTATTTTCGACGTGGGGTTTTATGTTTAATTTTTAAAATTTGCAGATATGTCAGAATCTTACGAATTAAGATTAAGTCTTCTTGACTATCTCAAATATTTAGAGGGGTCTGAAACATCTAGATGTGTTTATGAAAGCGAAACAGTTTTAAACGAAAGGCACGTTGTTCTATGTGGTAAAACATTAATAGAAGCGAAGCAGAACAAAATAAACATTGTAGCATTGTGCATCCAATCTTCTGCAATAAATTTACTCCCAATTTATTTACCACGAGGGTCTTCAGCAGTGGGGAATAAATGAAAACTTAACTCCGGATTTTTCTTTGCCCAAGATGAACATTGAGGCACTGAACAATATTGATTAGCGCTCATATCAAAGTATATTATTAGAAAATTTTGTTAACGAAAACTTTTAAAATCACCACTACAACATATGCAAAATTGCGTAAAATAAACGATACTAATCGTTTAACTAAGTTCGCCAAAATTCCGCTAGGTGCCGTGTTGCTTGTCACTAGTTCCCTATAGCATAGCACAGCACAGGCTATGTGGCGAGCCCTTAAGCTGTTCGACTGTCCGTTTTCGGGCAGTCAAGTCGTGTATCCGCTTTAAAATAAAATGTTTTTATTTTTTTTAAGTTTAAGAATTTTTAATAGGGATTAATAGTGAAAATTATATTTTTATCTATTATATAAAAATGAATGTTTGTCTGATCGTATGTTATAGGCTCCTAGACCGCATGACCGATTGCGACGAAACTTTGGGGAGTTCTTGCGGGTACGTCCGTGAAGGTTTCTGTAAAGTTTCATCGCGATCGGAAGAAAGGTATAGGAATGAGGGTCAAACAGCGAAAATTCAACTAAATTTTGGATTAACCCTGTAGGCGATTATAGAATTTACCACAATTATATCGTCAATAGATGGCGCTACAATATAAAAATTACATAAAGAAATGGTTGCGACCCCTGCATTTCGTCCTGCAAAAGTAAATTACATTTGGTTTTACTTTTGTGTTGTTGCCAACCTAAAAATCCAAAACAAGGGTATATATTTGTTAGAAGAGGGATAAACTTAGTGACACTAAGGTTATCATACACTACAAAACCACCATTCAAAAAATTTATTTAAAAAGATCGAGTGGTTACACTCCGAAACCTGCACGTCAGATGGTAGTTTACATCACCCTCTCTTGGCGGGAATCATTAGATGTCACTTAAAACTGTCAGAACATCATAATTTCTGTATGGTTTCCCATTCTACAATAAATACTGAAGTGCAATGGCTGGTAAGTAAATATATCATATATTTATTATCAAATGGGAATGGGAATTTTTAATAAATTGTTTAATTAATTTGTCTTTATAATGATGAATTTTTTGACCTTTGAATAGATGGTTTCCTGGTTGGGATAGAATGACATAACGCATTCATTTATGTCAATTTTATATTATTTGAAGTCGATACACCAAATAAACGATTATTTTATCACTTATTTTTTAATTTGGGTCTTAAAGGGTTAAGAAGATTAAGAGTACTCTTAATCCGTACCAACCCAAATAAAAGACTATATAATAGATGTACAGCAACATAACGAAACACATTGAGAAATAACACAAAATAATAGAAGACAATCGAATCAACCCTGATAATCGAAGACAATAGAAGAAGACAGAAGACAACGTAGTATCGTTTATTTTATTTAATTAATTTAATAAAATATTATTTACTTCACTGTTATAATTTGAATCCAACACACTGTTATGCCTAAACGCGCACGCGCATCCCCAGGGCCCTTATTCTCCAACTCGCTCGATTTTATTCTCATACGAATCATTTCGCATAATAAGTTTCGCATACGACTCGATGATAGCTTAAATCTGGTATTCTCGAATGGCACACGAATTTTATCGCATAGTTACGTGGTTCATAGTTACTTAATCCGGATTAAGTGGATAATCTCAAATAGAAATTCTATATAAGTTCTATAACTTTTTATATATAAAAATAAATAACTCAAATCAAAAATAACTAAAACGTAAACGAAATTTTGGAAACTGTAATCATGAACAGCGAAGGTATTGTTAGAAAAAGTCGCGTTGGAAATGTATCATCGGCGCAAAAGGATGCAATTGTAGATTATCTACAATGCAATCCAAAACTGTTAAGTGGAAAGTTTACGTCAGACTTTACTTTCAAGACGGCACAACACAAATGGCAGGAATTAACGGAAACATTAAATTCCATGGTGGGTGCCAAGAAAGATTGGAAACAGTGGAGGAAAACTTGGCAAGATATGAGGACAAAAACGAAGGGAAAAATCAGCACGATAAAAAAATATACTGGAGGCACAGGTGGTGGAAAACCAACAACCGATCAATTAAGCGCTACCGAAGAAAATGTATTATCATTAATCAATAAAAACTCGATAGATGGTCATACTGATTTACAGGAATCGACAGTAGATTTTGATTTTTCGTCGGGCTTAGAAGGAACGTCAAATACATACACGAATTTAGAAGATGTTGGGTTTTGTGCCCCCTTAACGGTAGACGTTACCCATTACAGTGCTATCCCTTCACCAACAGAAGTACTTTCTGTTTTACCAAATACCGAACCAAATAATATACCATCAGTGATTGTCCAAAATCAAAATGAAAATAGTACTAAACGAAAAAGTCGAGTGGCTGTGCAACGACTGCAGCAAAGTATTTCTACAAGTGAGAAGCTTGCAGAACTAGCTGAAGAAAAAATGAGAAGGAAAGAGATGTACCAAAACAAAAAATTAGAACTACTAGAAAGAGAGGTACTAGCTAAAGAGAAAATTGGCAATGCTCTTGTCGAGTTGTTAAATAAATTGGCTAAGTAGTTTAAATCCATTATATATTTTTTTACATTAATTTTTATTTTAATACTTACTTTGTTTGGACGAGAGTTTCTGTTTCACCAATTAATTTTTAGTTATTACTTTTTATTATTTTTAGTCGTTAAGTTAAAATTTCGTTTAATAATTTCATTTAAATTCAATAATAAAATAATTTCATTTCATAATTTGTAATTCACTATTTTTATAATATGTACATAAATTAAACTAATCGCACACGACCAAATTTTCTCATGCGTAAGTACCACACGTTGTAGGTCGTGTAATTTTCGTGCGCAAATATTCGTAGACGATTGCTCGAGAATACGAATTTTTGATTCGTATGCGAAAATGACGTAGTTTCGTATGCGAATGAATTCTCACGAGTTCTAGAATATGAGCCCAGCTTCTCAAACAAGTGAGGAGCAACAAGCAAGCAATGAAGCAGATCATTTACGACTTGCTCAATCGCGTGCGTCAGAATCGGAAGAGCAACGAAGAGTAAGAGTCGAAGCAGATCGTTTGCGACTTGCTCAATCGCGTGCGTCTGAATCAGAAGAGCAATGAACTGTAAGAGTCGAAGCACAACGTTTACGAAATACTCGATCTCGACGAACAACCGTGCGTGCTGACTTGAATCTTGGTGCATTCCAGTACAATGTCAATTACGACTACTTTCTACATCCAAATGTAGTCATCGGCAAAATGGATAAGGTGTGTGGGCATTGCGGTGCACGAAAGTACAACAATGAAACACCAGGAATGTGCTGCGCAAAGGTCCAACTTCATTTACAAATTTGAGAACGATCGATGACGTAGAATTGTAACGTCCTTTTGTTACATAAAATTTTGCGTTGGCAAAATCCTTTTTTTGTCAACAAATTTTAGTTTCAATTTAAAAATATTTCAGTTTCCAAACATCAATTTTAAATTCGTTTCATTTTAAATCAAAATTATAAATTTCAAAGCCTATAATTTATGCAACCCAATTTACCACAAATTTGATTTAACGATATTCCTACATCTACGCATGAGTGAATGATCACATCAGAGAGTTGACAATGGCCTCAGGGCAAGCCGGTCGCATAAAATTTGCGGTCCGACAATTTTTTAAAGTTTCATCAATTTAAATATTTTTTCAATACTCAAGATTATTTTGAGACGATGTCATTTCACGTAGTGCGTAGTGTGATGGTTTTCCTTTTTAACACCTTACGATCAAGACTACCGAAAATCAATTTCATGGATTTAGTAGTCATTTTATAACATGGCGGAGTGTCTCCATTGCAATTTCAAACGTTCACCTTTTTTCGATTGGAATCCTTTGAATATGGGAACTTATGAAGTTTTTGACGTTCAATACTGTCGATCGGATTTTTTTGAATATGGGAATTTGTGGAGGCACCGTCCGACTTGGAACATGGCCGTCAATTTTAATCTGGACCCAGTGGCAAAAAATTCGCCGACCAGCTGATCGAGGAATCTTTATTGATTACTCCAGCCTCGCCCAGTTGGACAAACCCAGAGGGATGATTCTTCAACCCCATAGGACAGCTAGACATTCTGCAGTTTCTTATGGTGCCGCTTTCAGAATATTTTTCGTCAGTTGGTGCAAGCCGATTATTTTTCGAGGTACCATAAATATGGAACGCCAGATGTCCCGATTTTGGTGTGCTAATTCTCATTACAATTTCCAACGTTCAAAACTTCAACAGATGTGGTCGTATAGAAAATAAATTTAATCAACACATTTTTCACTTTCAAATACCAACTAATTTTTAATAAGTTTTAATTAACAATTTTTTACATGTGTGCTTTTCTGGAATATCTGTTTTAGGTTAAATTTAATTAGCAGGAGTTTTTGCTAATGGTAGTATGAGTCGAAGACATGTCACATCGATCCAACCTTTTTTTATAAACGTAACACCATTAAAATTTGTAAGTATTCTATGAATTGTTTTCCATGTAAAAATTGTTAAATTTTGATAATACCTTCAGTAACATAGCTACCTTTGAAATTTTATGCGAACTCGATTAACCAATTTTTTGACCGTCCTCAACGGCTCTAAATTTTTAACTTGCCTGCTTCAAGCAGTTTTAACGACGTATAGAACACGTCATCTTGTAATAAAGATAATTTAATTCGTGTCGAAGTTTGCTTCGATCCGAACGCCACGACGTCTCATCTTTGCGTCTTGGATTATTTCGTCGGTTTATTTTGTAAATTAAAATTTTTCATTTTCCTTTATTGTTATAATTATTGTATGTGTGTAGTCATGAAATTGTTCTTTGTTTTACGATTATTAAAATATTTCATTTCAATTAAAGTGTGTTATTCTGATCTCGACGAATATTTTTTATTTTACTTTTTATTTCCATTTTTGACTGGGTATAAGTAACTAGTTGATCGAAAACTTGTGCCGAGCCATGGCGCCCAAATAAGGTAATGACAATTTAGCAAAGATAGTGCAATTTAAGGATCCACGAACCTCTTAGAGGAACCCACGCTCTCGTGGCTTAGTATTAGACATACAGAGCTTAGCTGATACGTATTCTCCATCTACGATCGAAGAAAAGTGGCAGGTGAAGCTGAAAAACTCTAATTTTTGATGACCATTTGCCGGGTCATCGCTTTTTGAGAAAGTTTACGAGTTTTGAGCGTTTCAGAATGTCAAACATACAGAGAAGCTTGCCAAAAACTGCATTTACTCGAAAATGACCAACATTGGGAAATTACATTGATGAACGCCTCAGTCGACACTCATTCTCGACAATTACGAACACTATTCGCTATTATTTTGACTACATGTTCGCCATCCAACCCTAACGATATGTGGGAAAAATTCAGAGAGAATTGAGCGAAGACATTTTACACCGTATTCGTACCATTTGCAACGATAATACCATTCCATTTTCGAACAACATTTTCAATGAAGCTCTGATAAACATCGAAGATATGTGTTTAACCATCAACAACAAAACGCTTCTTCGACTTGGGATGGTTGCACCACAACGTTCTACGTATCACCTTTGTGATGCCGATGTACTGAGAGAACAACAATTCAATGCTGATGACTTGCGTGCTTTTGTTATGCTTTTGTTGATGCGCCCGGCGGCACAGGCAAAACATTCGTCATCGGTTTGCTATTAGCTCAAATTCGCTCGAAAAATGGAATTGCTTTGGCTCTTGCAACATCAGGTATTGCGGCTACATTAATGGATGGTGGACGTACAGCGCATTCGGCGCTAAAATTGCCATTGAATATACAATTTTCCCAAGCTCAAACATGTAATATTTCCAAAGGTTCTGGCATGGCGAAAGTGCTGCAAACTTGCAAATTGATTGTTTGGGATGAGTGCACCATGGCACATAAGAAATCACTCCAAGCGCTTGATCAAACTCTTCAAGATTTACGAGCAAATGCAAACCCAATTGGTGGAGCTCTCATTTTATTATCAGGTGACTTTCTACAGACTCTTACCAGTCATACCAAAATCAACACCAGCTGATGAACTTCACGCTTGCCTCAAAGCGTCGCATCTTTGGAGACACATGCAGAAACTCACATTAAAGACTAATATGCGCGTACATTTGCAGCGCAATGCGTCAACCATATTTTCAAAACAGCTATTGGACATTGGTGATGGAAAATTACCAGTTCATGCCGACACAAAATGTATTTCATTTCCATTGAATTTTTGTGTCATTGTTCCATCGATCGAACAATTAAAAACAATTAAACAAAACGATTGACAGCGTCATAAATGATGGCGACATTTTAGATTATACAATTGAGTTTTTGAATTCGTTGGATCTTTCTGGTGTGCCACCGCACAGATTGTCACTCAAAATTGGCGCACCAATAATTCTTTTGCGCAACATTAATCCGCCACGAATGTGCAATGGAACCAGACTCGCTGTCAAAAAATTGATGACAAACGTCATCGAAGCAACAATTCTGAATGGCAAGTCAAAAGGGGAAGATGTGTTAATTCCACGTATTCCCACCGAGATGCCTTTTGTTTTCAAACGACTGCAGTTCCCCGTTCGCCTTGCATTTTCAATGACCATCAACAAGGCACAAGGTCAATCGCTTCAAGTGTGTGGATTAAATCTGGAAAATTCGTGCTTTTCACATGGTCAATTATATGTTGCATGCTCACGAGTGGGACAGCCAAAAAATTTATTTGTTTTTGCAGAAGATGGAAAGACCAAAAATATTGTATATCCTAAAGCACTTCAATAAACTTTTATGTACCTACTTATCTGCTAAGTTTTCTATCACAATTGGTGAGGATTATAATTATATGAAGTCAATATGAAGCCAAGATGAAGCAAACATGTAGTAAAAGCGTAATCTATATTGCCATGATCCAAACCTATCATTTTTATTATTTTATAATTTGGTGAAGTCTAACGCAGTCTCGGTGGCTTTTCGAAAATTTATTCATTGTTCGTAAAGGAACAAACTGGTGATTTCTGGTGCGCCTCTGTAAACCATATTAAAGAGCTCATTTATTTCATCTAATCAGATCAGTAGAGTCTGAGAAATCACCTCTCATGAATAATTCAGACCCGATTTGTAACTAGGGGTCATTGACCTGAAGCAAAGATTGTGATTAAAAATTTCATTAAAATTTAAGTTTTGGCAAATTTATACTTACGTTATACTATTGTTAATTTGTTTATATTGTGTTATTCTATAAACTAGCTGATAGCCCGTCCGAGGACGGGTAGCTAGAAGGACGGGCAGGCAGCCAAGGTCATATGGCTTTTGGATTGCACTGAGAGCTTTCCTTAATCTTCATTCAACTTAAGTTACCTTGGCTGCCTGCCCGTCCTTCTAGCTACTCGTCCTCGGACGGGCTATCAGCTAGTTATTTATAAAATGATCTATTTTTTATGTCCCAATTTATACCCAATGAATTATTTACAAAAAGTTGGCAATTTTTAATTGATGCAGTTGGCAAATTGAGGTTTGCTCCCCCCTGAAAAAAGTTGGTTGAGCACGTCCCTGGGTGAAATTCTCTTAGTACAATAAATCCCGAAATTAGTTTTCATGTCTTTCCCAAAATGGGACAAGGAAAAGTGTACGTAAATAACAAATTTAACATTCGTGAACTTGTTGATCGCCATGCAGCTTGGGTAAAGAATCTAAAAATTGGGAAGCCAGTTTCAAAATGTATGAGGGTTTCTTCGCGTCACTTTAAGAAGGAAGACTACTTTTGTAGATCAGGTATGTATTTTTATAGTTGTGTGCATGGTTCTAATGAATTTACATGCAGTAAAAGCTAAAACTGCAAAGTTAACCTAAATGTTTTTTTTCAGTTGGCTCAACAGCAAGGCAGTTTCTGAAAAAAAACAGCTGTTCCCACACTTCATATACCTTCAGTGCGCCATGGAGCAACTGTAAATACTGCAACAACTTCAAGTGAAAATCCTCGCGATAAACGTGTTGAAAATTGAGCCAAAGTTAAACAGCTTTTAACACACTCTCCACTTCATGAATCATTAGAGCACGATGAAGCATTAGAGCATGACGAAGCATTAGAGCACGACGAAGCATTAGAGTAAGATGAAGTGGATGCCGCAGAAGGACTCCTTGCGTTATTAAGTGCTCAACCTCTTTATGTTGGCCCAAAGCAATTTAGAGATTTTCAAGTGCAAGTGAACACCCCAAAATGTGTAAATATATTGTCGTGTTTTATTCGGGTGAATGTCCCAGGACAACCAGCAAATCTCCCTCTCCCTCTGATTTGAACATGAAATAAAATCCTTTTTTTAAACAATGTAACATTTAATCATAGAAATAACAAAAATCCTTTTTTTTAGAACAATTAAATAAACCAATCTTAACTCAATAACAAATAACATCAATAATGAAACAAATACTTAAAATTACGCGCAACCCCAAAGTTTATTATTACGTGACGTTTTAACGTTGTTGAATGTCTCACTCGCGCCGCGCTGTAAATATTTAAGTTTCTCTTACCACACGTTTTTTTCTTCTCTTTGTGTTTTCAACTTCACACTTATGGTCCAACTGTCGAACAGCTGTCACCAAAAATTCTCTGCTTTTACTACCAATTATACTGGGTGTATCGATTCTTTTAATTCCTATTTCCACAAAACTGCTTTTTTTTAATCACCATATCGTTATTCAAATCATTATACCATCAATCCAATAATTAAAATATTTCCAGTCTGTATTCACACCTTATTAACTTCAATTCAATGACCCACGGGCTAATACTTATTTACTTTTAGTGTTACACACTTTTATAAGTTTTATTTTCCATCAATTATAATTTTCCTTCCGGAGCCAACACTACATGTGCTCCTTTCATCGGCGTTCGTTTTTGAAGCCCCCATATTTATTTCGTTACCCTGGTTTTTTAGAAACGATTTTCCCACACTTATGATCTACATTATTTTATATTTATTTTTATAGTTTAAAATTTGATTTTATTTCATATTTAATTTTGTGTATTTTGAAAACACATTTCAATATATGTAGTTTGATAAGCACCGATACTGCCTTAAATAGTTTTACAGGACTGAGCTGTTTCGAAATGTTGAATACAATCGAAAAAGTCATAAACACATTTTATTGTGATGAATGACTTCACAAACTAAATATCAGGGAGCGAATAATTTTAACTCTTGTGAAGCTGAAATGTAATTTGACATACTCTGTTATATCAATTTTATTTGGCATAAGTGTTCAGTTGTGCCAATAAACCTATCGTGTAATGTAACTATTGGATTATGGTCAGGTATAATTAATAAAATAACTATCGAGTGGTATACGTTTATTCACAACAAGGTAGTGATTTTCTAGACGAAGGTTCAACTCATACTAATAAACATGTGATAATTATTGAATGGCTATTGTAAGGGCTTTAGGAAATCTTATGCATAATTAATAATCTCAGTTTTATATTTTTACGGAACATTAAAATAGTTTTAGGGTACAAACTATAGTCCATCCGTTTTAAGAATGCAGAACTAGATTGTACTAAAATTGTAACCTCGGAACGTGATTGGTTAAAATTTATTCCCGTTTACAGTGTCGAAATTTCGTTTGTGATTGATGACTCACGAATATTTTTTTCTAAAAGTTTTTGGCAAATTTAAAAACTTTGTACAAGATAAATTGCCATTTGATGAAAAAATACTTTTAACTCGACTTTTCTAAGTATCAAATAAGTGACATTTGTTTTTTTGTCGCTTATACACTTTAATTATTTGACGTTTCCCTGTATAAATCTGACTTGCCGTTCAAGGCGACCTCTACTGCAATTCAAAACCAGATGGACTATAAGCTAGCTCCGGAAACTGCTTTATGAGAAAATATGATATTACAGTGATTTAGTTTTGTAACACTTTTATTATAATTCTAACAGTAACAATAAAATAACGTGATTTTGTTTGGATTGTTCTGAACACCTCAATAATAGGTTAGGTGGATAGGTTAGATCAGATTAGGGCATTTAACACAAATGGCAGCTTCTTAAATGCAAGTGGTGTACTGAGTACACCAACGCCAGCAGTTACAGGTTAAAAATCCAATACAAATATCCAATAGTGTAAATGCGTTTATATTCGAGCATTGGATATGGAATCCTATACAAAAGTCCAATACAAAATATAATAATGTAAAGTTATCTTAAAACCATTTCGCAACTGTAAATTATATTTTGCGATCAATATTTGAGGAGTCTATTTACAAACACGGACGTCTCCATGTCATGTCAATTTTCAGTAGAGGCAATTTTATACTGTGACTGTATCATGCACTAAAAGTCGCCGTGTTTTTTAAATTTATAAATTCGCGCTTCTAAAACACGCTTCTAACGAACTAAGATTATGTTGTCAGATTTTTTCCTCCCTCAATACCCCTAATGAGAGGGTACCCCAACGAGTTCGGAAAGAATCCTTCACGTGAAGTGATCAACTCCACTTTACAACGTGGGGGCCCTGATCTTCGTTTAGAACTAGCTCTTTGATGGTAACGTCGGTAAGCGAGGGTCGCTGGTTCGGCTGCGAACTTATAACCTGTAAGCTTATGATAAAGTACCCCTCAGTGAAGGAAATAAAAGACGGTATAACGGATAACAATATAATAATAGACTGGTTATTAATAATATTGAACAACAAAATAATTACGGTTGACAAACAATCGAGCAATGCAAAAAAATACAACAGAATGCAGGTCCCTGATGGGGACCGACAAAAACAGACTGAAACAATATTTAGCGTGTAGTTGAACCTGCAGCTGGCAAACCAAAAAGACCGTCTCGAGAGAGCAGCAAAAAAATAAAGGTGGCAAAACACACACACCTTTTGTAGGTTAATTGAAAACAAAATCTCGCAAGGCACAAAACAATCTCAAATCAGTAAAGCGTAAACACTACTTACCCCGGCCGGGAAAAAGATGAATCACACCCCACTGGCTGAGATGTCCACGAGATTCCAGTATTGAATGGCTGTCTCGAGCGGCTTCGGGTCGCCAGCCGACAGATAACGCTTCCTTTGAATGTTCTTCTCGAGCGACTCCAATGCCTGGCGGATTGAATGGCTGGACAGCAGCGAACAGGTAAGTGATGCTGATAACAAACCGGGAACGAGTTGAAACCCCAGTCGAGCTGATTATTGAATCCAAACTGTTTGTGTCCAACGACACCTCGAGCGGTAGATATAAATACTTAATATTGAAACGAGTAACAGGTGATTGACGCAAACGGACTGGACTTGACAAAGACAAACAGTTTTCAAACGAAGTGGTGCAATCAAAACTTCTCGCGAGATCGAGGTTATATCCCATCCAAAAATGGCCGCACCAGCAGTGTTACCAACGCCGATAACCAAATCCACTGCTGGTTACAAGCGTGCGCAATAAATGCCGTCGATGGAAAAATGTGTTTCGGAGATAACGAATTTTCACAGTTGAAAAAAAACTTCTAAACGAACAATCTTGAGTTTCCCCAGTAGCCGTTCTGACGGAATGGTGATTGTCAGTACCCGTCGTTAATAATACTTGAATTGTTAACAAAAATTTGCTGGATGAAAATCTTGAATTATTCGGCACTACGCACGCTTTGACAAAATCGACTTCACTCGCGAGAGGCTACACCCAGAATGACCGACGGAAATTCTCCCACCCATACGGTGGACATAAATGAAACTAATAGGGAAGTGTCTAGAGTCACGCTAAAAGGCAAACGAAGCTGGCAGTAAAATGTTGTTGTGACGATCAAAAAATTCGTCCCCCCCCCAAGGGTCTGGACTGGGGAAGCCGGACCAGACCTCAAAATAATGTCTACGGTAGCCAATCAACCGAACCTACATTAATGTCCGACCAAACTCCACCCCTGCCCGCAAAGCGCATATACAGTTCCAAATGTCTCAGTGTCTAGCGTCGAATAATAAAATAAAGATCTGTGGTGATAAGAAATGATTAATGAATTCATCATGGCAGGGACAGCGGCATTTAAAAAAATTTCAAAAAAATGACTAATTTAACTCAAAAGCGACGACTCGTCACCTTAAAACCGCATAAACGTGAGCTAAATGGTTGAGCGTTAAACGCTACAAACAACCCGAGAAAATGAATGAAAATTTCCGATGGCATAGGACGCATCCATTCGGAAATATCACGCAAAAAAATGAGCGTACGGCTCGCATCGGACCCGTACCTAAACAACTAAAGATTGCACAGCAAAGTTCAACAACTCTTGACTGTCAATCACTGAGGAAGGACCACATCGGACCCCCCTATGAAGTTGAAGGAACGCACTCGCTCCCAACAAACTCACTCAAACGTTTCTGATGCAAGGCACTCATTATCCCTGACATATAGAAAGAAAAAATATTAAAGTCGAAACTCGGTTAAAAAAACCAACAAAAACGCTGCCATGACAAAACAAAAGATTATCCTCAGATAAGATGGTATAACTAGCATCCGGATGTTATGATGACTAGTTATGTAGTAAAAACCAAGGAAAAACAAAAAAATACCCTGAACCCAACCCTGGAAAGTTGAAAAAGGTTCCCAATGTGAATGTGGAAAGGAATTATTGGTAGGAATAAGGTGAGTGGAATTGGAAATATTTGGTTGTGGGAAGGGATAAACGACGCTAATGGCCAATGCGTCCCCACCCCCGATGATGTGAGCGATAACTCGTCCTCGCGTATGGATGGTAACAACGCGTCGTGGACTGCCAGCTAACAAACGCACACCACCGAAGCGAGAAGACAATGGGCACTAGGCCATTTTTGAGGAAGGGAAGAAAGGTTACCCCGGGGAATGACAATATGTTGTAAAGATATATTATGTTTAATCTAAATGCATTTTTAAAATCATGGAATTTTTAAATAATAGCATTTAACATAATGCACGATTGGTTGCATACCGCCCCAGGCGTTTTGAAAATTACAGTTTGCTGCAAATTAGAATCTGATAAAACAAAGCATGCAATTATGTTTAACATTTAAATATACAGAGGCAGTTGGTGAAAGGCTGACTTTCTGAAATCTTCACCCTTCCTACAAGAAGGGTCATAAAATTTTTGCAGAAAGGATACCGGTAACCGATTCCGATCCGAAGTTAGATATCCGTCCGAAAGTATCTGACTGAAAGATCATCCGTCCGGCCGATGCATTGTTTATGTTCCTAGACATTGTACTCGACATCCCGAAATCCTCCGCTTTCGTTTATGTCTCTAGACGTTAGCAACTTTCCATCAGATGATTGTTTAAGTTTCTAGACAAACATACTCGATCTCCGATCCTCACTCTCGTTTAAGTTTCTAGACGTTAGTAAACCCCATCCAGGTGATTGTTTACGACTCTAGACATTCACATCCGTCTACGAAAAAAATCCTGTTGAATAATTAGTTCTCATCAAGAATTAATATTTACCTGTGATAAGCAAATCTGATTTGCTCCCGGAGTCAATTTATTGACTTCCACCGTACGTAAAACTTTCAAAGTTCCGAGTAAGAGAGATCACTTGTATTGATTTGCCCGATTGATCTTTTTACCGAAATCTGCAGTAGCTTGAAACAGATTCCGCCGTCAAATAATCTCCGATTAAAGTTAAAACTGTTTTATTTCATTCTCACAAGTAGCAAACTAATTTGGTTAAATTCAATATTAATTGTCAACATTATTAAGGTTATGTTATTTTGTATGTACATAAAATACTCCAGGGTCGTACTCTGTTAATTTTCAATTTCAGAATAAAATAATTAAATTGTGAAAACCATTTTATTTAAAGTAAATTATATTGTATATAATTCATTTAATAAATCCTATGTTACATTTTCCGAAAACAACTCATTGTTTTATTATTAGTTTAAAGTTTACCTATAAAAACTTTTGGCGCTCGAGTTTAAAAGAAGTAAGTGCAAAAATCGACAAGACGTCCTAAAAACCCTGGCTACCCAGAAAGGCAATTTTAAACGACATAAAAAATCGTTACAAATTTTGACGCCCTGTGCAGGGACATTTTTTTTTGGTCACTTACACCGAGTTAAAAGCTGCTGTTTTCGGTCAAGGGAATCAATCTAATACCCATCTCCCTCCGATCCCCGATTAAAATTTTTTGTTTTAGAAATGAGTCTCGCTGCAGAACCAAATCTGATCATGCTGAAGACCCCGGAACCGCAGAGAAAGGAAGCCAACCCTCTGGACTCACCGAATCCCGCCGAAACCAACTTCGCATGGTTGAATGTGTTGAAGAAGCCGTCTCTCGTCGGTTTGGCTACCGATTGCGGACTCGTCCCTTACGGTACCATACCAGAATTGAAGGAAAGAGTAAAGGAATGCTTCTTAACCGGGAAAGGAAAGAGACCCACCATTACTCTTCCAGGAGAAACCAACAAACCCGCCGAGATAACAAGATCCCGTATGAACCCCGCCGAAGTATGCAACACTGTCCGGAAGTGGAATCTCCGATTTGATGGAAAAGAGGATCCCATCTCTTTTCTAGAAAGAGTAGAAGAGCTAAAAGAGAGCTACCAATGGCCAGAGGAAGAGCTGCTATCGGCACTGCCAGAACTTTTTTATAGTAAGGCCCTGCTGTGGTATCGAAATAACCGAACCGACTGGACCAATTGGCAGCAATTTCTGGCCACCTTTCGCCAACATTATTGTCCCGACCATAATCGCTTACAACTGGGAGCGGACATACTAAATAAAAAACATACCACAGAGCCCGTCTTGGACTATATCACAGATATGCTGACGCTGATGAGAAGATATGGCCGATACTCACCGACAGATCAAGCCGAGATCATCCATAACAACCTACGGCCCGAATTCAAAATTACGATCAGGAGGAAAGACTTCTCCACCGTACCCGAACTAATCCTGTTAGCGCAACAAGCCGACCGAAACGTCGTTAAACTAGGAAACCAAAAAGAGACCAATTAAGACCGATGGATCCCGACCGAAACGTCGTTAAACTACAAGCCGACCGAAACGTCGTTAAACTACAAGCCGACCGAAACGTCGTAAAACTACGAAGCCGAGAACAACCCGATGGCAAACGACCGCAAAGTCGTTAAACTAGTTCCGATGATTCCGTCCGATAGGGAATCCGATGAGGGCCGACCGAAATGGTTCTTTCTGATAAACCCGATGGTCGCAATTGAGCCTGGACGACCGGAGCCGGCTTGAAGACCACATTTCTCCCCCATATGGCCGACCAGTCCCCCCCAGTTGCGAACAACATCCCGGATTCGATCGTCAATCCTCCGCCGATTCCGAAATCAAGGATTGTCGACGAATCAATGGCAATTGGGACTGCAAGACATCCGAAGAGAAGTGTGGGCGAAACGGCATCCGCCGACTAGGTTCGTTTTCCGAGAGACGACTCCGTTCCCGACATCAGAAAAACCATGAGGAAGGCCCAATCCGAAACAAGATCCGACCTACAATACCGATGGGTTACGACCGAGAAGTCGATAAACTACAATACCGATGGGTTACGACCGAGAAGTCGATAAACTACAATACCGATGGGTTACGACCGAGAAGTCGATAAACTACAATACCGATGGGTTACGACCGAGAAGTCGATAAACTACAATACCGATGGGTTACGACCGAGAAGTCGTTAAACTAAACGCCGAAACAAACCCAACAATACCGATGGGTTACGACCGAGAAGTCGATAAACTAAAAGAAAACTAAAGAACCGAAATAAATCCGCTGGGTTACGACCGAGAAGTCGTTAAACTAAACGCCGAAACAAACCCAACAATACCGATGGGTTACGACCGAAAAAGTCGATAAACTAAAAAGCCAAGATCCGGCCGACCAATCCGATTGGTAGACGACCGAAAAGTCGTTAAACTAACCACCGAAATAAAATCCGATATCCTAAGGCAACCGAAGAAGGGCGTTCGACACCAAGGAAATTCTTCGGAGAAGGATTTCCCCCCGTATAGCCAACCATCGTCCGCTACAAACCGGATTCAACCGTCAGCTTTCCGCCGATTCGTAAAAGAAGCTGCCGACGAATCACCCAGTAATGGAGATGGGAAGGCTCCCGAAAAGTGCGAACAAATCAACAGCCCGCCATGTAAACAAAAATTTCCTAGGACAACCCTGTAAAAGATTTCGAAAAATTTCAATCTCCTGCAAAAGACCTTGCAAGATAGGAGAAATTTTATCAAACAAATGGTGGAAAATTTTCACAAACGACGTAGTCGCTTACAAGATTTCGAAGTGTTTCGTTGCAAGATGCCACCAATCCGCACCCAAAGGAAGGCGAAACCCGGCCAAAATACCGGAAACCTGTGGAGGAGATCCCACCGAGACGCCGAAGTATTGAGGAGAAGACTGCAGGTCCCTCCTACCGTAGGAGCACCGTGGGGTCGTATACCTACCCGACCTACCTTGGTCACCAGTAGGACCTCCACCCCCGCAACCCGACCCAATTTCGAGGAAACGCTGCAGAAGATGGCCCAGCTGGACCTGACCACACCCAAGGTGAATCTTCCTGGAAGAAAGTCAGTGGTCCAGACGACCACTAAGAAACCAGCAGTCCTTCCCTGCACAAAAGAGCCAGGTAAGTACCGGACTTTTCGCCGACCGAATCGGCATGTTTTAGGTGTACCCCGGACAATCCGAGTCGCACGTGAAGCCCAACCGTCGACCAAGAAGGAGGTAGCAGACCTCATTATCCGAGAGGTCCCCGACTCCGCCATTCCGGACTCTTGGGTCCTACCCATTCTCCAGGATCAGCCGGAGCCCAGGAGAGTGGAACCCCTCATAGCCGTTCCGGAGAAGCCGAGCAGCGCCTCCATCCCGGAGGCCTACATCATCACATCACCACCCTTCGTCACCACAATCGGGGTAATTCAACGGATCCTCGACGACGGGATGAAGAAGAGTGGCCCCTATCGTTCCATCGTGCTGTGTGATGGACAGCTCCGGGAGTTGCGCGCCCGCAGATTGAAACGGCTGCTCAAGAACGCTACAAATTAAAAACGGCTGAGAAATTTTATTATTTTTTATTTTTATTACTGGTGAGAGGTATGTGTACATACAAAGTTCTTTTATTTTTATTATCATTTTTCGCATACAGTTACGGTCTCTTTTTTTTTTTGGACCCTCCGAGCTGTAAAGATATATTATGTTTAATCTAAATGCATTTTTAAAATCATGGAATTTTTAAATAATAGCATTTAACATAATGCACGATTGGTTGCATACCGCCCCAGGCGTTTTGAAAATTACAGTTTGCTGCAAATTAGAATCTGATAAAACAAAGCATGCAATTATGTTTAACATTTAAATATACAGAGGCAGTTGGTGAAAGGCTGACTTTCTGAAATCTTCACCCTTCCTACAAGAAGGGTCATAAAATTTTTGCAGAAAGGATACCGGTAACCGATTCCGATCCGAAGTTAGATATCCGTCCGAAAGTATCTGACTGAAAGATCATCCGTCCGGCCGATGCATTGTTTATGTTCCTAGACATTGTACTCGACATCCCGAAATCCTCCGCTTTCGTTTATGTCTCTAGACGTTAGCAACTTTCCATCACATGATTGTTTAAGTTTCTAGACAAACATACTCGATCTCCGATCCTCACTCTCGTTTAAGTTTCTAGACGTTAGTAAACCCCATCCAGGTGATTGTTTACGACTCTAGACATTCACATCCGTCTACGAAAAAAATCCTGTTGAATAATTAGTTCTCATCAAGAATTAATATTTACCTGTGATAAGCAAATCTGATTTGCTCCCGGAGTCAATTTATTGACTTCCACCGTACGTAAAACTTTCAAAGTTCCGAGTAAGAGAGATCACTTGTATTGATTTGCCCGATTGATCTTTTTACCGAAATCTGCAGTAGCTTGAAACAGATTCCGCCGTCAAATAATCTCCGATTAAAGTTAAAACTGTTTTATTTCATTCTCACAAGTAGCAAACTAATTTGGTTAAATTCAATATTAATTGTCAACATTATTAAGGTTATGTTATTTTGTATGTACATAAAATACTCCAGGGTCGTACTCTGTTAATTTTCAATTTCAGAATAAAATAATTAAATTGTGAAAACCATTTTATTTAAAGTAAATTATATTGTATATAATTCATTTAATAAATCCTATGTTACATTTTCCGAAAACAACTCATTGTTTTATTATTAGTTTAAAGTTTACCTATAAAAACTTTTGGCGCTCGAGTTTAAAAGAAGTAAGTGCAAAAATCGACAAGACGTCCTAAAAACCCTGGCTACCCAGAAAGGCAATTTTAAACGACATAAAAAATCGTTACAATGTCATTGAGAGACGTGAAAAACTCACCCGGTTCTCTCTCGAAACCGAGATCACAGTTGGGGAATGGCTGAAGGCTCTGTCATGGTCTCGACGAAAATACGGCCGCCGACCCCCCCTACCCGTAACAGGAGGAGGACCCGCCGACTACCCACCAGCAAGGACTGACCAACCCCACTGCCAACAGTGCAACGGCACGCCTAGCCTAGACAGGACGTGCAGGTGTAGTCAAATCCCACCGATGAAGCAACCGAACAGGCCACCCGTTGTTCCTGCACAAAGCAAGAAGTCCGACGGCCCCCATAATCGTCAAGGCCGGAAAACTAAGTTTGGGTCGGGACTTGTTGACCCCACGGGAATGGTAAATCAGAAAACTGACCTACGGGATACATACTACCCCCACGTTGCACAGTGGGGCAAGAGAGCCAAAACGTGCTATTAAATGAAAAAATTAAATGCAATTTAGAGATTCCTGTTCATAATGTATGAATACACCACTAATAGTCCGGGAGGTACCGTCACTTTTTTTCAAGTCATTTTATGCACAATGAAATTCATTGGACGAAGTTGTTTTCATACTACTAAATACTAAGCCGAGCGTCAGATCG
Organism: Podabrus alpinus; assembly: GCA_932274525.1. Lineage (NCBI taxonomy): Eukaryota > Metazoa > Arthropoda > Insecta > Coleoptera > Cantharidae > Podabrus > Podabrus alpinus. Next base: position 35,650,129 of record OW026452.1, read on the forward strand.
CGCGACCGCGGTGGGTTGAGTCGTAGGAAGCTACAGAACGTGTCGCGTAATTTGTTCCAAAAAGTTATTTTATGCACGCTGAAAATTTTATTAGTCCTTATATATATAAAGTATATTTTACAAAAAAAGTCGTCAGACCCTGATCTGCGGGTGGATTGGTCGTCAGTTACGCGTAGTAACGAGATGCTAAATTTTGAAAAAAAAAGTAATAGTATGCAGTCTGAAATTTATTCAAGTGATAGTTTATAGCTCACATAATACAAAAATAATAATCGTCAGACGTTATGGAAATGGTGGAAAAACCGTCAGTCGAGCCTTTGAAGTTGATCTCAGCGTTCGAAACAATTAAACACGCGGCATCGTTTGCGGTCCAACTGACAGAGTTATTAGTTTGCGCGTGGCCGCGCGTGTGTTTAGTTGTATACCTGTGTGAAGCATGGCTGATTCAAAATTATTTTGTGTTTTTTGCTCCAAAAAAATGAAAGGTTGCGATCTTTTACAATAGAAACGCTCGCGAAATGTAGAAAAGTTCTCAGTACTCGGCAAGAGCATCAATTATATATGAGTGATGTGAGACTACCAGCAGAATTATCTCCGAATTATTTGTATCATTCTCAGTGCTACCGACTATTTACAGCTTACCAAAAAAGTATAGAGCTACTAAAACTGATGAATCGTTATCAGATGCATCGGCAGGTCTAAGGTAAGTATTATTGCAATTCAAAACAAGACGTAACAAGACGTTCACGGGCAGTTTTTCACAAACTTGAATTATTATTTTAGGGTATTTTGTATCAATATACGTTCGGTACGATGTAAGAAAATCTTAGGTGATTTCATGTATACTAATGCGAAGACTGTAATCATTGCTTTCGATCGGTATTTCTCGCCATCTATTAAAGATAATGAACATCTTATGAGAGGGAGAATAGAAGGAAATAGATTTGCCATCAATGGACCTGACCAAAAACGATCAACTAATTTCATAAATGATTTACAGAATGTACACTTTAAAGATGCACTAGTGAAATTCCTGTGCGACGATTGGAAAAATGATCATCTGGCTCCTTTCATTTCAGGGAAAATCTTGTATGTGAATTATGAGAAATGTTACAAGTATGAAGTGATAAATGATAAAGTGATAAGAACAGAGGAGAATAATTTAACATGTGAAGATCACGAAGAGGCAGATACTAAGATCATTTTTCACGTGTGCAAGCTGGATTTTTATGCTCACGTAACAATCAGATGCTCCGATACCGATATTTTGATAATTATGCTGGGAAACATGGATGCATTAAAAGAGAAATTACAGATCTCCATGCTACTGGGTACTGGAAACGCACGCAGATATATAAACATCACCAAATTATTTGAGAAATTGGGTGGTGATTTATGTAAATCTTGACCAGGTTTTCATGCTCTCACGGGTTGTGATTTCAACCCTGCGTTTTTCAGAAGAGGAAAGAAAAGGCCCTTTAAATTACTGAAGAAATCAACCCGTTACATACAGGCATTTATACAAATATCTGAATCGTTGAATCCAAACTTAGATGCAACTTTTGCAGTGTTGGAAGAATTTGGTTGCCGTAAGAATTTGGGTTTCAAAATATCAATGATGTTAACTTGTCACGGGTAGCTGCATTTATGAAAATGTATAAAGTTAAGAAGAATGAGGATATTTTGAAAGTAAACAAAAATTTCGAGGGCTCTACTCTGCCACCTTGTAAAGCAGAATTGCATCAGCAATTATTGAGGAGCAGTTATATCGCTCAATTATGGACTCACGCATCTCACCGAAAACCTATTTCCTCAACTCCTATCAATTATGGATGGAAAGAGGAAAACAACAAATATGAATTCAGATGGTTCGAGGGAGATCAATTGCCTTCGATAAGCAGCATCACTAATACCATCGAAGATGAAAATGAAAATATTATAGGTATTTATCATACTTTTCTCTGACATTGAATAGTTGATTTTCAACCTAGATCTAAATTTATGCATTTTTTCAGATCATTTGGAGGAAACAAATTCGCAAGACGATGATGAGGAAGATTGCGATGAAAGCGGGTTGGAAGACAGCAGCGATGAAAGTTTACTGGAAACTAGTGATTCCGAGAGTGATTCTACTTATGAAGATGTAGAATTGCAGGAATAATTCTTCAGAATATTGTTATTGTTTTATACATTTCTTTGATATTCTATATAGATAATAAATTCATTAATTACTTTCGAAACCTGTTGAAATCTAACCTTGTATGTCAATCATTTCCACTCAAAAATGATAAATCAATTATCTCTCTTTTATCTCATAAAAGTCATCGTATGCATCCTGAAATTTTTCCCAGCGATAGTTATTAGTGTACATAATATAAATATAATCGTCAGACGACATGAATGTGGTGCAAAGTCCGTCAGTTGGACCGGAGAAGATGCCGCTCGCTTAATTGCTTCGAACGCTGAGATCAACTTCGAAGGCTCGACTGACGGTTTTTCCACCATTTCCATAACGTCTGACGATTATTTTTGTATTATGTGAGCTATAAACTATCACTTGAATAAATTTCAGACTGCATACTATTACTTTTTTTTTCAAAATTCAGCATCTCGTTACTACGCGTAACTGACGACCAATCCACCCGCAGATCAGGGTCTGACGACTTTTTTTGTAAAATATACTTTATAAATAAGGACTAATAAAATTTTCAGCGTGCATAAAATAACTTTTTGGAACAAATTACTCGACACGTTCCGCAGCTTCCTACGACTCCACCCACCGCTACTGGAGGGTCTGACGGTCGGTTACATCATCAACTTATATAGGAATTAACAATAGTAAAAAATTCAGCGTGCATAAAATGACTTGTGTAAAAGTGACGGTACCTCCCGGACTATAACCCACGACACTAGAACACTACTAAATTTTCGGCTCCGTGACACGGATTAGCGCGATTTTTCTCTACCGGAAGCATTTTTAAGAATTGAAATATTTAGTTTGAAACCTTGAAATTGAAGTATATTGTGACATTTTAGTAATTCTAAACTTGTATTAAAGAGCATGTAATTTATAAAAGTACGCTAAGGAACGGAATTGTTGAAATCTGAAGTTTAATTAGTTTTTGGACTTTTTGGTTATGTTTTAAAGCATATTGAGCTTTGATTTTTTTTCCCTAATGGGTATTGAGTATAAGAAAACAGTCGCGTTTAAACATTGTACTAAATTTTACTAATTTCTTCGCTAGATACAATTTTGTTCATTTTCGGAAGCAATTCATACAGGGTGGTCCAAAAAAATTTAAAGGATAATCCAGGTGTTTAAGAAGACAATCCCATTGAATAGCACTATATAATAATTTATTATAAGAAACGAGTATATTTTTGCAAAGGTTTATTATTAATTAGTTATTTATTATATTATATAGGAGAAATGTTGATCAAGAACAGAGAACTGGTTGATATCATGATTATGATAACAGTGAAGATGATGAGGATTATGATAATAACATATTCGGAGATTTTGTAGATTAATTTCATTTTCGGTAAGCGTTAATTAATAAAAAATTAATAATACTTTTTATTTTTATATTATTTTTAATAAAGGGAATTTCAAAAACACGAAAGAAAAAATTTTATTTAGATATAATACTATAATCGCTTCACTAGATGCAATTTTGTTTATTTTTGGAAGTAGTTCATACAGGGCGATCTAAAAAAAAATTTTGTTGCTAAACCAAATAAGCTGTTTTTCGGTTAAAGAATATGATAAAATTGTATCTATCGATTTTTTTAAATACTACTAACAACCCTGAAAATATATATCCAACTTAGAAATCCATTCAAATGGTATTTGATTTAATAGCACGTTTTAGCTCTCTTGCCCCACTGTGCGTTGGGCGCCATTTTGTAACAATTCCTGCCACTCCAAGGAGCGACAAAAACTTCCCCGACGTTCTTTGTTGATAACTCAGGGGATCGCCGGACAAAGATAGACAATGCCACGAAGTGCTAGCCCAAGCACGGACCATGTAGAATACGGAACCCCCCCTACCCTCGGTTGATGTTACACAATGGGGTTGTCCCGTGTTGTCAAAAATATAATTTTTACCTATAAAAATCGATGGCCCATAGCAAAATACTATATATAATTACAAATATATAATTTTAAAACGCTATACTAATTAAATAAAGTGCCGTTTTTAAACGTATACGTTTGAAAAGTCGCCATTCTGTGACGTATCATAAGGTCGTCCAATCACAATTCGCAATTAAAATTGCATTTACCACGATGCCACGTTTATATGTATGCGAAAATGACATCCATGAGTCTACCCATGTGATGTGTTTAAAAATTGTTAAAAATCCGTAAATTCAAATACTTATTATAAGTTGGCAACCATGCATACATAATACGCCATCTATGTTCACTATCACCATCTACAGATGGTAAATTGTCCGATGATGCTTGTGCAAAATTAATTTCTAATTTGCTACCCATTTTGAAGTATAAAAATAATAATATATAGTTTCAATTCATTCTTTACATTTAAATACATTATTATTTAAACTTTTAAGGTTATAGTATACCAACTGACATTTAAAAATAATTAACCTTCAATAGTGGGAGTGTATGGGCTTCTTATTGGCTTACCTTATGATACGTCATTATTTTCTTCTTAGTCGTATTGTTCGTTTCCGAACGTCGCGTCGTGACCCATCTCTTTCTATGCATGTGATGTGCGTTCTAAGTGTTTTCACATACATAGAGGACCTACTTGTTTAACGTGGGCTCCGAACCACGGGAAGTGTAATACACTTCATGTTGAGATGGGCGCTCTTGGCAAATTACCTCGGTGGTTTGCCGCTGCCTTCCGAGGAGAGACGGCCAGAATAAAGTATTTACCCTGCCCGGATTCGATCCGAGCGTTTCGCATTAGCAGTAGACGCACTTAACTGCCAAAGCTATGACCATCTCTACGTCATTATTTAACGCGTTTTAATTATTTAAAAATATTTTAATTTTTGAACTTCGATACGATCGTTAAAATTGCTAAAAAAAAATTTTTTACGCAAGAGGGGTTTAAAATCACTTAAATTTTCGATTTTAATGAAAACAAAAAATTTGAGGGATTAGCCCATTATACGGGATGCCGCTAAGAATACATAAATGTAGCAAAAAAAAGGTGTTAATCTGGGCGCCATGTAATTGTTTTCACCCCGTACAAAGAGAAAACTTGAAAACACAAAAATTACAATTTGTGCTTCCGAAAATAGATAACCAAAGGTCGGAGGATGCCCCGGTGACCGGAAAAATATATAACGACTCGTCGAACGACACTACCCCATCTGTGTTGGAATAGCAAGATCGACCGCTACCAGAAAACACAAAGAAACCAATCACCAACAATCGATTATAACTCCTGTTAGAAGAGAACATGTGATGCGACGTCAAACGTAATTTGCTAAAAGCAAATATAAAATCCACAATAATCGCACTCATGCAAACCCCTAGATGGTAATCGTATTTAAATATACACAAGAAAATACAATGCTAAAATATTTAAAATTACTTAAAATATTTAACGTGTAAAAGTAATCGAATTGTAAAAGCGACCGACAACGTTGCTATCTGGCAGGCAGGGCGGTCTATCTTATTGCTATCAGCGTTCCCATTCAAATAAATTTTGCGTAAATCAAAAATTGCAGTACCAAAACTACACAGAAAAATGGCTCTAAACAACCGTTTAGATCAAAAAAACATACAGTATGAGGCAGCAATTACTACACAGAACAACTTGTAATTACGCACACAAGGAAAAACAGTTTTTGGGTACCAAGGATTAAATAAAATAACAATTACGCACAAATTGCGTAATTGCGGGAGCAATACAAAAAAGACAAAGCCATATCCCCAAATTTGATCAAGAGACGACAAACCAAAACGGAAATCAATGGAAATAGCCAAAAATATCGTACTCACCTACGTGAACTAAAAAATCCTCCAACGACAACCGCGTAAGCCAAAACAACGAATCCTCGCTACACCACTTGAACCACATCCATGGCTATCGCTCCATCACAAACAGGAATTGACCACCTCCCTAAAGCACGACCTTCCTTGGCACTTCACAAAACCATTCTCCCGAGTCGCTATCGCGACCTCGTTATCCAAAACACAGCAATACCGCCAACATTAGAAATAATTCATGAATCCACCATACAGGGCGTTGCTAAAGTTGTCAAAGCAAACTAGAAAAAAAATAACGATTCAAAAAATCGTTAGTACAATGTTTTGTTTTGTTGCACTGTTTTTACAAGTTACCAAAAGTGGAACACCTCGATAAAATGTTGGAAACTGAATATCTATCAAGTTGCAGTTACCAAATTAAAACAGAAGAATTGGAAGACGTTAAATTTAATTTAGAAGATTTGCATCATACGTTTGACATTAAAGAGGGAGTTGATACCGAACAAGTAAAACAAGAAAAACTCACTGGAAAATATAACTACTCAAATTTATTGGTGGAAGATAATCCATTTACTTGCGATTTTTGTGGCAAGAAATTTCCTTATAAAAGTATTTTTAACGTCCATTTAAGAATGCACACTGGTGAGAAACCGTTTAATTGTAAACTTTGTGACTATAAATGTACAAGAAATGACATTTAAAACATCACGTAAAAATTTACACCGGCGAAAAACCATTCGTTTGCTCAATTTGTTACTATAAATTTTTACAAAAATCACATTTAAAAAGACATTGTAAAATTCACACGGAAGAGAATCCATTTATATGCGATTTTTGTGTCAAGAAGTTTCCTTATAGAAGTAATTTGAACGTCCATTTAAGAATGCATACCGGTGAGAAACCGTTTGCTTGTCAACTTTGTGACTATAAATGTACCCGAAAATCACATTTAAAAGACCATAAATTATAAAAACTCACACCTGCGAAAAACCACTCGGTTGTGAAATTTGTGACTATTAATGTTCCGAAAAATTCAGTTTAAAAGTGCATTCAAGCGAGAAATGTTTACGGACGGAAAGGTAGTGGCTAGTGCGCGATACGACCGCGTGGTTATCTTTTGTTTGCGAACAATACGACCAAGTGTACAAATTTGTAAATAAAATAATAACTGTAAAATTTGTAGTTGCAATAAAATGTGCAAATACCTTGCCACAGCTTTTAGCTCAGATCGGACCACATTTAACATAATAAAACATACCCGTTCCCAAATTAGATATAAAGATGTGTTTCAAATTTATACAAGGAAGGACATCCAAGGGTACAAGTGAAACGCAAATTTTAGTATAAAAACAACTTGGATCTCCTTAAACCACCCGTTCAATGACTATAAACCCCAAGCACATTTATTACATTGCGACGAGTTTTCGTAATAAATAACAAACTTTAAAATTGAAACCGTTTGTATGTTCCGCCACTGGTTTAAATTTTAATTCTTTCATTCCAAAGCGTTGCACTATTGTTTTGGTTAATTAAAATAAGTCTTCACAAATCATTCGTGAAATTTTCATCAATCTCCAATGAAATTTTATATGTCGAATGGAACCTCCCCGAATTTCGCCTTTATCAAAAACTTAAAAATCAAAAGCTATTAAATTAATTTATCTCATGATATTATTACAATTTTTATGGGTCGTTACAAAATTAATTTGATTACTATACCCTTAATAAATGTCAACCGCATCAGATATGCTGCTCGAAATCGAATTATTCGATATTCGTATGCAAGCAACACTTGTTCGGGTAACCACTTGTGTGAGTGACCGACTTATACAAAGAACTGCGGTCGGCCGTGTTTCGGAGGGACACGTTAAGCCGGCTGTCCCCCTGATTTGTTAACGAGACCAAGTTAGGGTTACAAAAATTCGCCTCCACCCTCATCGACTGTGCAACGCCTTATAGGACCTTCGTCGTACGCCAGGCTGGACCTACGCGATGGTGGCGTCCCGCGGGACTCTGGAAGAACCGGGGGAGATGCCAGTACCGCGACTCATTGAGAAACCGGGGTCGTAACCGCTTGTTGGTGGTGTTATGGTGACGTAAGGCGACCAAGCGGCTCAGCACAATGCGCGTAGCGCTGCTGAGTTGCTGGCGTTCCACAGTCTGGGGGCGAACGGGGCACAATACTGAAGCTTCTGCTTCAGTACAATGGTGGTAAGCACCACACACGATAATAAATAATAATAATAATAATACCTTAATAGTATGCAGTAAGTTACGTTACTGAATTGGAGGAATCGATGTTACCCACTTTGAAATACATATACAAATAATATTCACATTCAAGATCAACAAACAGTATCTCGTCCAGTAACAATTAGAAATAGGAAGGTTATTTATTGGGTTGTCGGAACGGTTTAAATCAAACACAATGTTCGCTATAGCCAACGTTTCGAAGGTTTTATTCCTTCATCTTCAGGTGTAACCACTTTACTTAAATAATTTACTTAAGGATGACCACTTCCTCATTAGTTGTTACAAAGGCCACTTTTGCAACCGTAGATGTCGAACAGGTTCTTTTTGCCTTAGTCGTAGAGCGAAGGTTACTCTGATGTATTGCGAGTATTCGGGGTTCGGTATTCTCTAGCTTACTGGTACTAAATGCTCGGGGCGCCAAAAGGATTAAAAAAGAAACACCGATGCTTAATCGTTCAATAACCATTTAATAATAAAACATAAAAATAAAATTCTTTAGTGAACAGAAAATAAAACGTACACTTTGTGTAACTTAAAATGACAATATTTGAACTTAACGAAATCTCTTGGTACAATTTGAAAAACTTATTACTACAATAATTAAAATATTTACAAATAATTGAATGGTCGTCTGAAAAGATCGTAGCCTCGTCTTGACGAAGTCGTGACGATTCACTAAAATGAATTGATACACAGATCATAAATTATCTTGACTATGCTACCAAAAAGCAAAATACAGATACTAACAGAAGCAATAGTACAAGGTGTTAGCAAACTACCAGAAATAAAGGTTGTTAACTCAAAGCAAACCCAATTTATATAGTGAGTAAAACAGATACTCACATTTATGATGTTTACAAATATACGTAGCTGGATTCCAACAGGCCTGCAGGTTCCTCTCTCGGTATATTCAATTTCTGAATAAGGTTCTAAAAGAATACAACACATATACAAATCGATAAGCCAATTGTTAACAAGCAAGCAATGAACTTTAAAGTTCTTCTCTGAAATTTGACTAATAAATAATAAAATATGATACTGTGTGTCGTTGATGTTGATTCTCCAATTGGATGGATAATTGAAATTAGCTTCAGCTTCAATTGATTGAAATTGTCTTTATCGTCAACGTCTTTCTCGATTTTTATTCTCCAAAAGTTTGTTATTATTTTAATTTGACAGGCCACCATTAATTCGACTGCGCGTAGCTCAGGATAATTCCGTTCACCACTGCGTCTATCGATTGAAAATTTTGATGGCGTCTTTATTGGATCTTCGATTTTTGTAAATCGATATAATTGATTATTAGAAAAATAGTTGGTTCGAAATAATTTACTCGAATTGTCACTTGACATTCGGTGAACGTATTAACACAAAAAACTGGTAGTAATTATTACTAATTACTTTAAAATTACTCATAAACTAGGAGCACAAAATAGTACGTGTAGTGTATGCGACTTCTTGAACGCTAACCTTGTTTCGCGTAGGAATCCGTCGACAAGTAACTTAGACTTATTAATACGCTGAGATGATGAAAAAGTAGTACGAATGGGAAATGGATGGCATTTGATTTTATCGATCTTTTCATATTAAATAATAATTATATACATGATAGAAAAATAATGGAAGGTCTTTCGACTAAAATTGTTAAATAAAAATATTAAATTCAAAAATAAATTTGACCAAGATGTAGGTGGGTCATAACATTGTCGACAGGGTCGGCATAGTAACATTTTGGAATGTTACACAGGGCTGGAGTGGAGAGAACACAACAGATAAAATAAAACTCTCTTACAATTAAACATAGGTCAAACTCACCTAAGCAAAACCAGATGTACAATGTTCTTCAGTTACATGCATGACATGGAGGAAAGTGGGATCTTTTTTACTACTAATATACACATCGTGAAGTTTCATTCAACTGAGTCATCAAATTAAAATGTACAATAACAAACATTTACGTGGAAAAATGTAAAACTACTAAATAAACTATGCAAAACTTAACAATTATTGTAAAACTTGAAATGTCTAACTGTAAATCAAAAATTAAAATTGCATGCAACAAATAATCACAGTGATAAAACTATTATCTTCATTCCTCTCCTCCTTTTTTGATAAATTCAAACTCGCCGCCAAAACCATGACCATGACATCTATGATGGTGACCATGAACAAACCGAGGTCAATGAGCCATAAAGATGTAGTGGCTTTTCACCAGTTTTAGTATAATCATCGTTAAATATCATAAATTAGAACACTGCCAAACCCTTGTCAACAAAAAACAAAGTCAAAAAGTCCGAGTGCTGACCGAGGGACAAAGAAAAAAACCTCTGAAGTTGGTCTAGTCGCCGGGACGTAATTTCTTGACGTTAAATTTTAGTAGGATGCCCTTATATCCACCATTGATGTATGCATAATCACTTTGTTAATAATTGATGTTATCTCTAATGGTGGTTATGTTGTTATGTATGCCGCCTCCAGAAAAGTTCTCTTGTAATAATTCGACTCATTCTGCACTCCAGCCCTGAAGATGAAGTAATAAAACCTTTGAAACGTTGGCTATAGCGAACATTGTGTTTGATTTAAACCGTCCCGACAACCCAATTGTAACATATTGCCATGTATTGCTACTAGGGGTGCGCATATAATCGATTAATCGATCATCGTAATTCGAATAATCGATTTTTTCATAATCGATTATGATAATTTATAATAATCGATTAATCGATTATAGAAATAATCGATTGTGAAAATAATCGATTGTAGAAATAATCGATTATGAAAATAATCGATTTTGAAAATAATCGATTGTGGAAAATAATCGATTATAGAATACTTTACTTTTTATTGGTAACAGGTTTATTCTATAATATAAGCATAATATCTTTGTTTTAATAAATACAACTTTTTAAACTTAAACGTAATCCCAACCCCAACAGCAATTAGAACGACCGAATTAATCGATTATTCGAATTACGGTGATCGATTAATCGATTATATGCGCATGCGCACCCTACTCATAATCGAGTTATGAGTTCATAATCGATTATGAACTCATAACTCGATTATGAATAATCGATTATCTTCAATAATCGATTAATCGAAGAAAATCGATTATTTTTTATAATCGATTATGAAATTTCATAATCGCGCACCCCTAATTGCTACTGTTCAACTCAAATTTTGGTTTATATAGCGGGAGAAATTAAATGGCACTTAATTAATAATGCTCCGACTAGCTTGCATGAAATCTCTTTTATTTTTGGGTCGAAAATTGGGTCCATCCAGATTAATCAAAACACCTAAAATACGTCACCTTAACCAGTGATCTTTCTTATAAAGATAGCACAAACGAATCGTAACTTGTGTCTGCTTATTCTTTAATCTACGACTACTGTTAATAAATTAAATCAAACGCAAACGTTATCAGAACCAAAAATAGATGCAATTTATTTTATACAATAAAAATTAAGGACAAATTATTAGTTTTCTTAACCTAAACAAATTAAATTTACAAAAAAATTAAGCAATTCGATACCTTACTTTGAAAACCTCGTAAGTACCTAAAAGCTGTTTTTACAGGAGCAACAAAAAACTGTTTTTTTTAACTACGAATAATATTTCTTGGTTCAATTAGGTTCTAATGCAATATTAATATTCAATATCATAGTTTTTAAGCTAAAATGTAATAAACATCAACCCACTTAGATTTTTTTCAAAGAATTACGAGTTTTTCTAATTAATAGTAGGAATATTGTACAAGTTACGAGTAATACCCATAATATTATAATGAAAACCTCGTAAGTTTCAAAACATTTTCAAAAATTGATAAATGAAAACCTCGTAACTTGTTCATTAAGAGGTTTTCAGTTAGTGAATATGCCTACAGATGGTACAATTGTGAAAATTAATTTACGAAGTTTTCATAGAATATGCAGTACATGACCCTTATTGCAATGCACAATAAATCTCAATTTTGTCTAAAATGAAGTTACGAGGTTTTCAAAGTAAGGTATCGAATTGCAATATTCTCCCAAAAATATTACGCGCGCCCGAATTTAAACGGTGTGTTTATTGTTCAAATAATTTACGCAACACATAAATTCTTACCTTCAAGTGGTGAGATTTACGTTGCGGGAGATTTCAACGGTCGTATAGGAAACAAAAACGATGGATTAAAAGGAATAATGGGAGCTTATGGTGAGAACGCTCTAAACAGCAATGGTGAAAGGCTGATTGATTTCTGTTTAATAAAAAATCTTCGGATTACAAACACATGCTTTAAACATAAAGAGATACATAAATATACCCGAGAAGAACCGAGTAGAAACGAAAAGTCAATAATAGATTACATTTTAGTAGAAAATAAAAATTGGAAAAAGATACTAGATGTCAGAGTTTGTAGAGGTTACGAAATTGGAAGTGACCATTTTATGGTCGTAGGAAAGATAAGATATAACTCACAAGAGAGAAGTAAAAACGAAGAAGATAAGAAAGCAAACAGTACAGAAATTATTAGAAGTTATAAACTTAAAGAAAAAACAAAAGGGTTAGCCTACCAATCGCTATTAGAAGAAATGCTGTCAATGAATCAAGAAGAATGTAAGGAAGACTTCGAAAAACAGTGGAAATGGTGTAAAGAATCTTTAATAATGGCAACAAGACAAATATGCGGAACTTCCAAAGTTATAATAAATAGAAAGCAAACATCGTGGTGGAGTAAAGAAATAAAGGAAGAAATCAAAAAGAAGAAAAAGAAATGGCAACGATATATAGCCATGAGAACTGAAAAAAATTATAAGGAATATAAGGAACAAAGGATAAAGACTAAACAAATGATTATCGACGCTAAAAGAATATCGTGGGAAGAGTTTGGAAATGTAATGGAACAATACAAGAATCAAAATCAAAAGTTGTTCTACAAGATATTGAAAAATACCAGAAAGCCAAACAAATACCATTGGTACAAGTTAAAGACAAGAAAGGAAAAATAATAAGTGACAAGAACGAAATAATAAAGAGATGGAAAGAATATTTTGAAGACCTTCTGGAATCTGAACAAGTGTTGACAAGTTATAATAACGAAGAAACAAGGAAAGAAAGTAACGTAGAAGAAATTTCAATGGTAGAAACGAAAAATGCATTGAGAAAATTAAAATTGGGAAAAGCGGCGGGAAACGACGAAATCAAGCCGGAAATGTTGAAATATATGGGAGAAAAAGGAGTTATAATTCTGAACAACATTTTTAACTTGGCGTGGAAACAGGGGAGAATTCCAAAGGACTGGGAGAAACGACGGGTAGAAGAAGAAGAGGTAGACCGGCACGAACTTGGGACGATACCATCCAAAAGCTGTTGGAAGAAAGAGGATCTACATGGAGACAAGCAGAAAGAGAAGCATTAAACAAGAAGTTATGGCGAAGATTTGTAAATGCGGGAATATAAGAAGAATGAAAACCTCAACACCCTAGGGTAAATGAGGATACGACTATATATAAATTCTTACCGAAGTAAAAAGTCTTCCGGAGTTTACCGATCGGCCGATGTGATGTGATATTCTCAAAACGTGCAGATTACCATCAAAGTCAGCTTCGAATCTTGAACCAAAAGACAGGAAGGAATGACCAGTGAACAATCTCTTCTTCCGAACCAGATAATCGAATACAGGTAAGTAATTTGAACAAATCTCTTCCAATATTTCAATATTCGTCGAAACCATAAACATAATCACCATATTGAAAGTCAGCGGTTCCAAAACTTTTCATAAATTCTTTGATCAAACGTAATGTCCACTTTAATTAAACTTAAATTAACTTTTCATACGATTTCCAAAATTCCATCCAAATACAAGATAACCAATTCCAAATATCTTTTTACTATTAATAAAATTATATATTCACTTGACGACGATTGACTCATAAAAAAATTATAATTTCAGAATCCAAATACTAATGACCAGTCTTCACACTTGGATGGTCGGCTTAGAAAAATTTTATATCAAAACTAAATTCCAAATTACTAACAATCAGCGCGTCTTTACTATTCGACCGCTCGATTCGGAATCCTTCCTGTTCATCTCCATTTTTCACACCCCACCAATTATCCACTCGCGCATTCACGAACTTTATAAATTATCACTTATTCAAATAACGAAAACCCTAATTTAACAAATAAATCAATTGAATTTAATTTGTTTTCTCATATTAAATTTAATTAAATAACCACCAATATTTTATGCTTTACAAATTTTACATCTTTCAGATCTAACAACGTTTGCATCTTTATGGATAAGTGAGGTAGAAGCAGTCAAAAATTTTCCAACTAAAGAAAATCCAGACACAACCCAGTAATTGCCTGTTATGGTCTTATTGAAGTAGTTAAATTATAAGTGTTTTGACTAATCGACACAATTACGTCATACCCCCTATCTCTTATCAATGAAACATGACAATATATCATTTACATGTCTTTATATGTCTAAATAAATAATACAACTTGTGTTGTCGTAAACTTTATTTATTTACTTTAATAATGACTTTACTGCATGGCGCGCATTCGAACTTATGAATCATCTTATTACGGTGATATCGGATGGAGACGCCACTCGTAAGACGAACATTCAATTTGGTTGAATAGAAAAATTAATGCATGAAACTTGTTAGTTTAAAGAGAAGGTTTATTAGTATCAGTACAAAGTCAAAACGAAGAGAATCATTTAAATTATAACAATAACGAATACAAGGGTTAACAAAATAAATTAAAAATGTTCAATTTAAAATCCGTAATGACAAAAATTGTGAAAAGTAATATAATAAAATTGTTTAGTTATAAGAAATTTATAAACTACATGTAAAAATTTATTAGTTAAGGTGTTAGAATAATTTGTTAAAACATTAAGTATAAAAATTTAAACATTACGTGTGCGTCGAGAAAATTAATCAAAAACAGAGTGATAGGTCATCCGATAAACCATCGTTGGACAAGTCAAGTGATAAACAGAAATTATGTGCTTCAAGTTGACGGTTAACCTAAAAACACAAGAAAAATAAATTAAAAGACAATTTTAAATTTCGCGCCACAAGAACATGGTGGTTTCGATTTACTTACCGATTTATGGTTAAATAATCAAGTAGCAGTGAATTTGTATCACCTTGAAGATACGAAAAACAAAAAGGGGCTTCTTGCTAGTTGTGCATCGAGAACGCACGTAAATTTGTAGCGTCTCGAAAATTAATTAATTAATGACATAAAAGTATGATAAAAGGTGAAACCTATAAAATTAAAGTGATAAAAGATAAAGGCGAATGTAAATACGGTGAAAGAAAATAAAAATACTTACCGATTGTGAATATTTTTGAGAAAATAAAAATCTTGCCACGAGGGTTACAAATTTCTAGCGAACATAAATCTGGAAATATTATGGTGAAAACGAAGTCATCCACGGGAAGAAGTACTTAATACTACACATGCGCTATACCAAAAAGGAGGATAGAACATTATTTATACAGGGTAAGCGAAACTTTTATCAAAAACTTAATTTTTGTGCGATGAGTGCGGAATACGACGCCATGTTTTAAATTTTATTGTGGGGAATTTAGTAATAAGAAACTGATTCATTTTTGTATTCATTTATTTCCACAAAAATTATTGATAATTAATATAATAAAATTAGCATTACAAAACGTATTATTTTTGGGTATTCTTGTATTCCCGGATATTTATTTTTCAGTTTTAAAAGATTTGATTTACAATTTCCTAAAGAAACCACTACTGAGATAAGCAAGTTTACATGCAACAAGAACCCAGTTAGCCGAGGTAATAAGCAAAATTGAAATTTTCATTAAATTGCGATTGACGGGGTCCATTCGTACCTTCATCATCGTAATATTATGTTACATGTCCCTTCAAAAATAAGTTTTCTTAGTTTATTTGAACAACTAAACAACTAACAAATTAACATTACAATATTAGCAATACAAAAATAACGTTGTCATTAAATATTACTTAATAAGCATAAACAATATTTAGTGTTGAACAAAATCACGTAAATATGCGGGTTTAGTAATTACCCTTTTTGGTCTGGAATTTACATAATCTTTATTTACATAATCATTTTTATTTTCCACACTTTTGTTTATGTATCACTTATCGAAATCGTTTTATTTTGCTCTGCTTTTTCATAATCACTTAATTCCGCGTACTCGGCACTTTTATTTAAGTTGTCTTCTTTTAAACTCAAGGTTGGTTTTGTGTCATCTAGTTTTTGTTTACTCACTTCCGTTTTATTATTGTTCACATAGTCACTATTGGGCATTGATTTAGGTGCTCTGCTTTTTCACTTAAATCACTATTTTTCACATTAGTAGATGTTCTGAGTGGGCGCAGGTGAACCCGATTCCTTCGTAACGGAGTTCCATTGCTGGTAATGACGTCATAGGATTCTGGTTCATTGCACTTACGCGTCACTTTTGCTGGTGTCCAATTTCTCACAGATGTTTGAACCATAACTTCTTGATTTTCTTGCAAATCCAAAAGTTCGTATGCGTTTCTGTCGTGGTATTGCTTTTGTTTTAATTGATTGGTCTGAATTGTGTTATACGATTTGCTACACTCATATTTGGGTGTCAATACACTTTTTGTAATCATTAAATCTGATCTCAGTTTTCTACCCATTAACAATTCAGCAGGTGATGGTAAATTATTTTTAGGCGTAGCGTTGTAATTAAGAATTGACAATGCTAAACTGCTACCTGTTTCGATTGCTTTAACAAATAAATTTTTAACCGTTTGCACTGCGCGTTCAACCAATCCATTTGATCTCGCATACGTTGGGCTTGATGTCGGTTGTCTTATTCCATATTCATTCATAAATGCATTAAAATCTAGTGAATTGAATGGCGGACCATTGTCTGTCATCACCTCTTGTGGTATTCCCAGATAAGCAAACGTTTCTTCAATTATCTTAATTGTTGACTGTGAATTTTTTGATGTGATTTTTTTAGCTATTGCAAATTTTGAAAAATAATCTATAATTTATTATTAAATAATCACTTCCTTTGATGTGTGCGAAATCCATACCAATTTTGCTCCAAGGTAATTCTGGCTCTTCATGAACTTTTAGGGGTTTTATGTTGGACCTTGAATGTCTTTGACATGTTTGGCATTTTAGTACAAAATCTTCGATGTCTTTTAACATTCCTGGCCAAAACCATATTGGTTTTCATTCCTGGCGCCCAAGGTACAGTTGAATTAGCAAAGCGATCCTCAATATTTAACGAACTTAGAAACGCTTCCGAGCGACCCAGCGATTCTCCGACACTGGGTAATTCCAATGAGCATAGCCGTCTTGTACAGTTCACCTACAGACGTGGAAAGCGGCAGTTTGAGCGAGAATTTAACGGTTTTCGCCATATTATGTCGACCGTATCGAACAATGACCATTTATCTTAAAACGTCTTTGCTTTATCAGTCTGCACGCAGCCTTAAGGCCCATAATCTAATTAGTCGGACACCGCACTAGATGGCGTCTGGGGGAAAACATTATATAAAATGGCGACGGACGCCATTGTAACATATCAGCAATTTGTGCGGTCAGTAGTTTTATTAAATGATAAGACACTATCAAGAATCAACACAATATTTTGTTGATTAAGAAGGGTCATTTTGTACCAATCCAAGAGCACTCTTACGTCTTCAAAATTTACAAAACGCTTTATCAAGAATATGGCTCAAGTGCGGCAAGCCTCGAAAACTTTAGAAATCATGGAAAACCACGGTAACTTTTTGGAAATTCTAAATAATTCGATGGTAAGCAGTTATGTAGTTAAAGAAGAAGAGATGGCCGATGTGAAATTTAATTTAGAAGATTTGCATCATTCCATCGACATTAAAAATGAAGACGGTGAGGAATTAACCCAGAATAGTTCAAATGTATTCGATTGTGCAGTTTGTGGTTGTAGATATACACGTAAGCAAGATTTGATGCGGCATTTAAGAATAAAAATACATAACCGCAGGAAACTGTTTATTTGTGTAATTTGTGACTTCCAATCTTCATATCATTCAAGTTTAAAAAGGAATTTAAAAACTCATACCGGCGAGAAACATTTCGAGTGTAAAATTTGTGACTATAAATGTTCAGAACGGTCAAGTTTAAAAATGCATTTAAAAACACATACCGGCGAAAAACCTTTCGGTTGTGAAATTTGTGACTATAAATGTTTACTACGTTCAAGTTTAAAAAGGCATTTAAAAACTCATACCGGCGAAAAACCTTTCGGTTGTGAAATTTGTGACTATAAATGTTCAGAACGTTCAAGTTTAAAAATGCATTCAAAAACACATACCGGCGAAAAACCTTTCGGTTGTGAAATTTGTGACTATAAATGTTCACAACGTTCACATTTAAAAGACCATTTAAAAATTCATACCGGCGAAAAACCTTTCGGTTGTGAAATTTGTGACTATAAATGTTCATACCGGTCAAATGTAAAAAGGCAGTTAAAAATTCATACCGGCGAGAAACCTTTTGGTTGTGTAATTTGTGACTATAAATGTTCAGAACGTTCACGTTTAAAAACCCATTTAAGAATTCATACCGGCGAGAAACCTTTAGTTGTAAACTTTGTGACCTTAAATAATGTTCTCTAAGAACACAGTTTAATATTAAGATATAATATTTATTCAATTTTCAATATTTACTTCGATATATCAACAAATTGTAATACATTATCTATTATTAGTTGGTTAAGCCCTTTGTTAAATATTGGACAATATTGCTATGAATTTTTGTGCATATTTATCGTAGCTACTAATTTAAATTGTCAGATCTTTGAACTGCGTTAGTTTTCAGTGGTGAGTTCCAAAACAATAACTATAAAAACCAAAATTCTGACAAAACTAGAAATAGTTATACTCTTGAATATACAGTTCGACTTTCTTATTTCCTATCGCTGAACTCTGCAGAAACCAAAGGTGAAAAAGTATGCTTATTTTTAATGACCAATAAAACTTCATAAAATAACAACAAATGTACAATGTAACAAATATCTACATATTATAGTGAGGCAGGGTAATTACATCATGTAGTATACTTCTAAACTATTAATTTTTTTATATTTTGTAATGCTCAGGCTAACTCAGCTTCTTAATTGTTGCATGAAATCACTTGCCTCAGCAGAAGGTTCTATTATAAATCTCACGATGGCTTATGAATTTGTTGATTATTGACTAAACGAATTGTCCTTAAATTTGTCCTGTTATGATATTGACTGTTTAAATGCAGTAACTTGTAATAAGTACACAATTGATTTGTTTGAATAAATATTTAATTGAAAAATTGTAATAATAACTTAAATTCTAATTATAGGTGTAGAAACAAATTTTTTAACCTCAAAAATTGTATCTTTTTTTCTAATGTTTTTACTAATTAAGCTTTTTGTATTATCCTTAATAAATAAATTTCTCTATAAATAAACATGTAAATTTATTAATAATCTCCTTATAAATTAACCCCAAAACGTAATACGCGAAAATCAAGTGGCAGCTTGATTTTTAAATTTATTAAATTTTTCGTCTATCCGAAAATCACTGTTATTCTGTGTGTTGGTCCCTTGATCGTGTCGTCTAGATCGGTGTATTAGCCACTTCCATGTGTATTCAACGAGTCGCATCCCTTGTCCAAATTATCGATCGATCCACAAAAACTTCTTTTTCAATCATCCATAAACATCTTCATCAACGGTAAGCTTTTAAATACGCTAACCTTTTTGTTTGGTTTTGTGGATTGTAAATAATAAACACCATTAATTTGATTAGTTTAATAATGAAAAAGGTTGTAAACAATTATTAAGTTAACACACACGTTATGACGGTACAAGTGTAACTTTGCAACTGCTCGTTGCATTTCTAGTGCAAGCGCACTTTTATGCTTGGTCACGTGTTCTACTAAAATGCAACTTTCTTAACACTCCCTTGTATTGGTAGAACTCGTGTGTCTAGCATTGTTACAGAAACAAAAAATAAACAAATTGGTTAGACATAATCATAACAAACATAATAGATTTATTGAAACCTGGGCCGACTTCAATCGCAGAAAAGCCAACTGCGCAGGCTCCAGTCCAGAAAGGCGTTGTACCAAAATGTTCCACGACAAACGCTGGGAAGCGACGCTACGGCTAGCTTTAATAGAGCACAATAGTGGGGGGGGGGGGGTCAAAGGAGACTCTGACTCCGACCTACCGAAATTAAAGCCAAGGCGCCACGTACTTATTGTCGCTCACTAAAGGTGTTTGCCTGAAAGTACGAAAGCTGAAATGTAAGAAAAATGAAACGCGTTGTCGTGTTAACCAAAATTTAATTTAAAAAAAAAACAAACAACAGAGGTGCTGAAGGCATCAATACACACAACAATCAATAAAATAAATTGTCAAAAAAATACCAAAATATTGTCAGGCGCAGCTGAAGTGGTAAACGTCGCCGTCAGATCTGATGACGCTCTCAGTTATATTACAAGCACATCCGGCTAACAATAAAATAATAAAGTCAGGATGACGTTTACTTCGTTGACGGCGTTGATCAAATTGGCAAAGAAAAGGATAAGATACAAAAATTGAGTTGCTCACCCCAATTCGTCCAGACGTAGGTACGGCACTGACTGCGGAAATACGACGCGCTACTGATCTCAATGACAGTGGTACATAACCTTACTATTCGATATTCTGATCCAATTTGAATTCGGTGCAACCAAAACGTGCGTACGGCAAAATAAAATAGATTACTGACGAACGGTAGCTTCTCTGCCCGATAAAAGTGTGGACTAGGTATCGTTGACACGTTAGTACTTCAATAATTTGGTCGAATCTAATCACGATGTTAAATCTTGTATGTGTGGTCGAAAGATTCACGAACAACGTAAGGAACTACTGGTGACTCCACAAAAGCAAACTTAGATAGTGGTCGCAGTTTTTAAATCCGCCGAAGCGATATCGGTGACTGGTTTCCAAAAATACAAAACTCAATTCCAATCAACCGAACACAAGCCAGACAATCCAAAATCCCGTAATACGGTATCAAAAAAATGTATTAAAACTACTTGAAATTGGTCGAAATGGCTCTCTGGTCCCAAAATCTTCGTCAACTCTATAATTTACCAGCCAGTAACTAATATGGCGTTCGCTAATCTCCTTTTATCTGCCTTTCATCTATTTTTAGTTCCCCAAAGCTTGAATTTTTAATGTACAGAGTACTACAACATATTCGACCCCAACCATGATACTAATCAGACCGATATGAATAAGCCGGAGTCGAAAAGAAGGTTACATCATGCCTAAAACTAAACACATACAAAAAAATAAGAAATACACAATTTCATTTTAAAGCAAATAATTAACATGGTGGAATGACTAATGGTGCATTCATGCTTGACGTAATTTAATTTATTTCTATTTAATTCTATTTAATTTTGCGCTAAGAAATTGGCCCGGTTCATGGTAGTCATTTAAGAATTCTGTAACGGAAGAATGAAGCATGCGTAAACACCACGCGTAAACACTACTTGTTGCAAAAAGTGTCATGGCCGCCTAACATCAGCTGTTCACAACAACTTGAATTAAACAAAATTTTGAATTGCCTTATCATTTCGATCAATATTGTATCATTCATTGCAAATACCAAACAAGTTAACTACTTCACAAAATATCAATTTATAATTTTAATTCAACTTCTTAGGATAGATAGGTTATATTTTTGAATATCACGCTATCACGCTCATGCGCAGATACAATAATTTAAGAAGTTGACCAATATTTCCTTACGTTAAATTAAATTACGGCGCCTTAAATGTAACATGAACGCCTATAGGTGGTTACGTACATTTAACTTTCTTAAATTAAAATACGTTAAAATAAATTACGTTAAATAATTTCCCTGAACGCACCTTAACAAAGGTTTTATTAAAATATCATATTTTTGTCATTCCAAGCTTGCCACGTAAAAATTCAAACTTAATTGTTGGCAGTGCTTTTGTTAAGATGTCGGCAGTGTTCTCGTTAGTGGGCGTAGTAGTCCACTTTAAATTCGCCGTGTTCATATTTTTCGCGCACAAAGTTGTAACGAACATCTATATGTTTTGTACGTTTATGAAACACTGGGTTTTTAATAAGTTTTATCGCACTTTGATTATCTATGTATAAACACAGGTCACTGATTGGTTTTTCATTTATTTCACTTTCACTTATTAGTTTAGCCACATAAGTTCTTTTGAAGATTCAGATGCCGATATGAATTTGGATTCGGTGGTTGAACGTCTAGTGTCGATGTCACTTGCATAATCTGCATCGGAGTACCCGACTAATGTTCGATTGCTTGATGAGTACAGAATTCCCAATTCTGTGGTATGTTTCAAATATCGCATTATTCTCTTTACCGCATTCCAGTGCGATAGACTCGGGTTGTTTTGAAATCTACTAATAATATTATAATAATTAATAATATTACTAATAATATTAACAGAATGGCTCAAATCTGGTCTCGCTGTAACAGCAGCAAAAATCAAACAACCAACGACTTGTCGATATAATGTTTCCTCGGGAGTTCCATTTGTCGAAAATCTTTTATTACTATCGTCATTTTTTGTTAGTAGCTACAGTGTTTGCATCAGCTGGCGTGTTTACTGACCTACACTCGTTTAAATCAAAGCGTTTCAAAAGGTGGTTTAATTTCCCAAGTGTCGTTTTTCTTTAACGCTTCCATTTCTTCTTCGATCGCCGCTTTCCAGATTTCGGCGTCGTCACTTTGCATAGCTTCTTCGTATGTTTCAGGGACATCAGCTTCGATTAGGTTGACCTCGTTTCTATAACGCTTTGGTGTCTGCAACATATTTCGTGAACGTAATTCATACGTACCAACATTTTCTTCGGCTGTTTGTTCTTGTGATTCTTCTTCAATGACGTCGTCCTCTTCCTGTCTTTCTACGTGGACTTCTTCGTTTACCGGAATTAAAATCGTGTTTGTTCTCGGTAATTGGACTTCTTTTGTTTCATTGAAGGTCACGTTCCGAGATATTTTTACTTTTCTTGTATGGGAATCAAACAACCTGTAATTCGTTGCCTCATTTTCGTAACCGACGAATATTAATTTCTTGCTTTTCGGTTCTAATTTTCGTCTTTGGCCATCTGAGACGTGCATGAAGGCTTCACTACCGAATACTTTTAAATGCGTTACTACAGCTTTCTTTCGATTCCATATTTCGAATGGGGTCGTGTTACGGGTGTTCACATTCGACGTTCGATTTAAGATGTAGACAGCAGTTTTCACTGCTTCTGCCCATAAATATAAAGGAAGGTCTTTTGTGTATAACATTGAACGTGCACTTTCCACTATTGTTCGATTTTCACGTTCAATTTTTCCGTTCTGTTCGGCACAGTATGGTGCAGAAGTTTCTAGTTGAATTGCTTTGTTGTGTAGAAATAAGCAATAAACAAAATGTTAGCTATCTTTAAATATTTAACTTCTAGGTTATTAAACAAATAATGCACAGTAAGTAATTTCAAATTATTTACGGTTTGGACTGTATCCTTGGTATGACCCTCAAAAAATGGACGGCAATCTATGGTGCACCTTGGATTGTTTGTCAAAAGAAACATCTGTTCCTTCGAAAAATGTTATTCTAAAAAATAATTGAAAACAACACATGTACTTATTTGCTTGAACCATGAAAATATAGCTCTGAATATTCTAAATAGCATCAGTAATTAAAATTCTCGTAAATACTACCAGTTTTAATATGAAGACCGTCGTTATAATATTTCGCCCTAGTAAAAATTTCACATGTGGTCAGAAGATTGAAAATACTTGAATTTAAAGATGACGTTGGTTTTCGTCTCTGGATGGTTCTAGAAGATTGGTTTATAAAGACTAATTGGTTGACCTGATGAAGAATTCCCATATGGATTGTTCGAATTGTAAAAATTTCATGAACATAAAAATTTTCCAATATGGTGGAACTATATGGCGCTCCTTGGTAAAATATCGGTTATCGATTTTTAATCCTCAAAATAGATCGGATATCAAAAAATCAACATTTCACGTTTCTATGCTGATTCGAGTCGCACGAACTCTTAAAACTTCGGTTAATTAAATTACTTAAAACCATTAAAAACTTTGTTTTATTATGGAGCAAAAAATTGTACGTGTTAACTTATTCCAAAGCGTGTCTTTGACCTCTGTCTGCTTTGCGAGCTAGTGGGATATTGACAACAAAGATTGACAAATTCGCCAACTAGGGAACTGCATTATCGACAATTTTGATTAATATTGAAAATACTTTGAGTGGCACCAAAGTCACATAACCGTTAGGCGTTAAAATAGGTAAAAAGTTATATTTAAATGCAAACTGTTCAAAACAAAGAAAAAGAGAAAAGTAAATTAATTGAAAATTCAAAGGAAAAACAGGAATAGAAAAAATCGCGAAGCGGCGTAACAGCTGGCTGTTACAATCTCTCTGCAACTACCATTCTATTATCCCACATTTTACTCTTGTCGAAATTTTAAAACATCCTTCTCTAGTAACTTCATTCTCCAATTTTGTTAAACATATTATCTCTACCCTAAAACAATTCAATGCGGCTCCCTAAGCTTGCTTAAGGAAGTATTTTCAATTGAAACTTTTATTACAATTTTTATCTTTTAATAACATTATCTTATCTTTTATCAAAGTTCTCTTTGATCAGTTCATTTTGACCTGGTTCGCTCAGCTCTTCCATTCCGACCAAGATATCATGATCGAGTAGTAGATGGGAGGGGGAGCAAACCTAAATGGAAAAAGAAATCGACATAAAAATAAAAAGAATTACGTGCTAGTAAATTCTTTAGTGCACCTGTGCGAGAGTGCGCGAGTGCTTCGCGTGTCGCACAAGTGTGCACCACTTAATCATTTTTATTTAATTGTTATATTTTATCTTTCCGTTACCATTTTTATCTTATAGTTCATCTTATATCGTTATGCCATTGTTCATTTGTTAAACCATTTTATTATTGTCCTTTCCATTTTCACCTAAGTGATAGTTAATTTGTTTATATATATATTGTTGTGGTCCCCTCCTTGGCTATTTGAGAAATTGCCAAGAAAAGGATTCCCACTCCGAACACTTCTCTCTTTATCTCAGGATTATTCGCTCAAATTACGTCTTATAAGCCAACAGTCAAAAGAAAACAATCGGATAACCAAAACACATTTAATGACATCAAAATTAAATTAACAAATTAACAACAACATAAACATAAAAATACAACAACTTAAATAAACAAAAATTTTATGCTAACCTTTTAATTTATTTTTCAGAGTGATCACTCGGCATAGACGGAACACCCCAATATGCGCACATACACTTATTTCTTCTGTAGGAATAATTCGATCTTCCAATCGTTTTATGATCATCCACACACGTCCTATTTATCAGCTCTCTAACTCAATTCTCTTTATTTATTATGCGGCTATTTTGTCGCTTATTTAAATTTAATTAATTTAAATTTAAATTGGTTTAAAATTTTATTCTCGTCACCTTATCAACTCGCATTCCCAATTTGCGATTCTCCTTTTCGCTGCG
Source organism: Podabrus alpinus (assembly GCA_932274525.1). Lineage (NCBI taxonomy): Eukaryota > Metazoa > Arthropoda > Insecta > Coleoptera > Cantharidae > Podabrus > Podabrus alpinus. Next base: position 35,675,953 of record OW026452.1, read on the forward strand.
TGTATTCGCACTCACGTTTATTTAATATGCGACTATTTCTCGCTGCTTTAATATATTCTTTCTTTATATGAGACCGTTTTGTGGCCTCTTTTAATTGAACTCACGATTATCTTTTTTACTATTCCCGTCGCTTATTTAAATCGAACTCCGTTTTTTTATTCGACCATCTCCGTCGCTTATTTAAACTCCACTCCTCTGTTTTATTCGACCATCTCGGTCGCTTATTTAAACTCAACTCCCGATTATTTCTCCATGACAACCTCTTCCTTTTTTTTATCCTATTTGATTTTATCTCACTATTTTGTCATGTCTTTTGTGTTGCATATCCATATTATCATCACAAAAACTTAATCTAACAAAACTTAATTACTAACAAAACTTAAACTAACAAAACTTAATCTAACATTTACAAACTCTCCGACCGTTCCCTTTTGCACTGTTCGCTCATAAAAGGGGTAACACGGTGGACACAACAATATATTGTCATGTTTTGCTTATCGTAAGGGGGTGGTATGATGTAATTTGGTCAAAGATTGAAACACTCATGAATTTTTCTTCATTAAAATTCAGACCACAATAGGTGATTGATTGATTGTATCTGAGTTTTCCTTGATCTATAAAATTTGACTAACTGCTTTGCCTCAGAAAAACAAAAGATGCATCCGCTGCTAAAACCTGAAAAATAGAAATAGATTGTAAAAGATAAATATTGCTAATTGTTTTGCTCATTAAAAATAATAAATAACAAATTAAATTAATTTATTTAGTTGTGAATGTAGGATTTTGTATAATAAATAAAGTGGCGGTTCGCGAAAATGCATGCGCAAATGAAAACGTTGGTGGGACATTTTTGGAAAAATGATAACGGAGCAGGAAGGAAGGACTGGGGGAACGTCCACGGTGACGTTAAGACGTGACTTGGGTAACGTCCACGGTGACGTTAAGAAGTGTTTGAAGATTCTCTAGTCAGTGGTCACATAAAACAGATGCGTTGCTTAGTTGATGAATTTGTTCGATTAGTATGAGAAAAGTTAGTAAATTTAGTTAAAATTATAGAAGTTATTTACAATAAGAAGAAGACATCCTGATAATTACTAAATTAATAAATTGGAAGGCGTTCTTAATTTATGGTTGAGATTTTGATATTTGGAAGAAAAATTGATTCATGCTAAAATTTTTGGAACCACTGAGAATAATTTATGGTTATGTTTTTTGGTGGAAATTTAATGAAAATATTATATAAAAGCATTCAAGTTTACTTACCTACTATTAATTATACGATCCGAGGAAGGAGATTTATTCGATGGTTGTTCCTGTTTGATTTGTTCGAGTTGAAAATCGGAAGCCGTTTCTATTTACGACGACACCAACGTTTCACGTACGACGAAGCCGAATCGGAGAGAGTGCGAAAGGACGAGAATACTCCGGTAAGAGTTTCTTTTTTGTGCGTTGCATTTTGATATTCGAATATAGACGAATCGTTTACGTTTTAAGTTCGGTTGCGCATAAACATTGGGGATTTTAATTATATTTTTCACTTGTAAGATTTAATTTGTTGATATTAATGAAAACCAATATTTGTTTTAAAATTTTTATTATGTTTAATAAATTCCATTGTTTTTCATTTAACAGCGTATGAGTTTAATTTCATTTATAGCTGTACTAGATCACGGAGAAAACAGGTACAAATTTGATTTTTTTTTATCAAAATAATCTTCACGAGAAAGATTACAAGTAAGTCGACATATGAGTGTTCCAATTAATTCCATCAATCCACCTTTGACCCTGAGAGTTCATGCTGCTGGCCGGTGCGTTCTTAATTAAGTGCCATTGTATTTTTTTTGTTAATAATAAATTTAAACTCTGCAGTAATACATGGAAATATATATATTGCTATGAGTCAAAATCATCTCACATTACGATAGGTAGTTGCACAACAGAAATGTTCATAGAACTCACAAAATTAAGAAAGTTAAGCTCTTTTAAAACAATTAGATTTTACAGATAAGACATCCAACTCAAAAATAAATATCCTGACTCTAATAAGATCTTTCAAGATTAAGAAGTTATATTAAAACTTACGGGGACACCCTGTATATGGCCCAAAGTATGAGGCATCTATAGCCTTAGGAACCTATCCCACAATTATGCAAGCTGAAATACTTGCAATTGCACTATGTGCCCATGAATGCCTGCGAAGGAACATTAAGGGCAAAAAAGTCAATATAATGTCTGACAGTCAAGCTGCGATAAAGGCACTAAAAGCAAATAGCTTTGAGTCTTTGTCCACATGGGAATGCAGACAATCCCTCAAGAAACTGGCCAAGGGCAATAAAATTGCACTCCACTGGGTGCCGGGTCATGAGGGAATGGGGGTTATGAGATAAACTGGCTAGATCAAGCTCAAGGGCTACCCCGACTGGGCCCGAACCATTCTGTGGATTGTCCAAGACACACAGGGGTTGGGGGTCCGGAAGTGGGAACCAGAGAACAAAAAACCCCATGGCACAATACACCAGGACAAAAACAGGCAAAGAAATTTATCGAGTATTCGACTGCAGAGGCTCAAAAGCTTCTTCTACTATCAAAAAATGAAATCAGGCTCATCACGGGGTTGCTCACCGGATATTGACAGGTGAGATATCACCTCAAAGAAATGGGAATGGAGGACGATGACAGATGCAGACTCTGTGAATCGGAAACTGAATCGGCCGAACACATTCTCTGTAGCTGCGATGCCTTAGCCCGATCCAGGCTAAAATATATGGGACAGACACAATTGTTAAGTCGATAGTAATAAAACGCAATTATTGAATAACGATTTAATGTTGTCAAGATTAACACAAGAATAATAAAATAATGTAATATAAATGAATAATTCCACATTAGTCACGCAAGACTGTCACCGCTCAGTTACACGCTAGAACTAGCACTGCCATGGTGGCCATGCTTCGCTGGGTGGTTGGTTGGCACTAGATGGCGCTGCCTATGGTATTAAAATAGTTAACACAACTAACACCCAATGAGGTGCAACAAAAACCTCTCAGGAGTATACTATGTTTTGCCAGCAAAATTGAATTCCTGAACTCCTAATTAGCAGGGTAATGAACAAAAGATCAATACTGGTCGCAGTTCTGAAAGGCTCTTGCGGCCAATCAACCCCTAAGTACAATAACAATAAACCATATCCAGTACTTCACATGCATCTCGAATTACTTCAACGAAAATTCGTTATTCTGTATTACTTCTATCAGGCATCCCGATACGGTACCTGCTTTTACAATCTGGTTACGTACCTCCTTTATGAGGTCTCAGAGATAGACAATATTATTGAAATATTATTAGTAAGTATAAATATAACAATATTAAATAATTACAAACCTGCAGGTCAAATTGACGAACACTTCATTTTTGATTTTGCGATAACACTTAAAAATTTTAATTATCTTTAGGCTTATATCTTTGCAGTTTGGTATAAAGGGGTTAAGTCAGAAATTGGAAAAAAAATTTATTGTTGAAATTAAACCTATTTTGAATGCTCTTTTGACTGGTGTAAAGGACTAAAATAAAATATTTTTTTATTAGTGTGATAGTTCAGTGGTCTAAAGGTATTAAGTCAAAACTAATTAGATGCCGTTTGGTATAAAGGGCGTAATTTGACTTATACCTTTAAGACCGCTACTTATAATTTTATTCCGTTTGGTACAAAAGGCATAAGTTGACTTATGCCCTTATGGCCGCTAATAATTTTAATTAGGTTCGGTACAAAAGGTATAAGTAGACTTACGCTCTTGAATATATTATGCTATATAAAATTTTAATCTGTGCGGTATAAAGGGCGTAAGTTGACTTATGCCCTTATGGCCGCTAATAATTTTAGTTAGGTTCGGTACAAAAGGTATAAGTAGACTTACGCTCTTGAATATATTATATGCTATATAAAATTTTAATCTGTGCGGTATAAAGGGCGTAAGTTGACTTATGCCCTTATGGCCGCTAATAATTTTAATTAGGTTCGGTACAAAAGGTATAAGTAGACTTACGCTCTTGAATATATTATGCTATATAAAATTTTAATCTGTGCGGTATAAAGGGCGTAAGTTGACTTATGCCCTTTAGACCGCTATATATAATTTAATACCATTCGGTATTAAAGGGATTATATAATAAAAATAGATTTCGATATTATATAAAAATATAATGGAAGTTTGATCAGCATGAACCACAAATTGTTAAAAAATATGAGCGACAGTGCGGTTAAATCCTATGTGCCTGAAGATGATCACAGTACCTATAGCGATAATGATAATAATACTTGTCATTCACCGATCAGAAAAAGACAGAAGCTTATAAATAGGAATTTAACAAAAAATGAAGAAGTTTCATTTGCAACGCAAATCCAAACAGAGCCCCAAGAAGTTGGCGAAATCAATAGTAGTGAACTCGTTAATGAAGATTTACAACAAAACCAAAACGTGCCAAAGAAGTGGTTAAAATGTTTGAGATCACTTTTGTTCAGGACGTGAAGGCGAGTAGTTTGTAGTGTGTGCGGTGCTGTAATCATAGTTGATTTTTGCGGGTGCCAGTAAATTTTAGTACATCGAATTACTCTACATCAACCACGAGTAATCAGGGGTGAGCCCGGCATAATATATTTTTTCGCTTACGAAAGTTTACGTATCAATTTTTCGTTATCTGCACCTGGCTGTTCACCGCCATTTTTGTACTCGCAATCAGCTCGAATCCGCGATTGCAGTCTGCGCATGCTTTGAGCGCCCTCTTGGGGATTTTGGTGGTGACAATTTTTGTCAACATAAGAAGCTCAGCCGAATTATTTTTGTTAACATCAACCCGCTTTTGCTGAGTCCGTGCATAAGTCCTTATTGTTCGTGTCCGTTGCCAATTGTCGTCGAACTGCCTTATTTGTTGTGGTGCATCCTGCTACTAACCGAGCGAGCCAACGTCCTGCGTGCTAGCAAATTGGATTCAAGTTTTGGAACCACCAGTGTTGTAACCAGAGTATTTTGGAAACACTCCTTGGGGTTATCAGTCCAGCCATCGTCCTGCTGCCGCATTCGTGGGTCGCTGTGAGAACCATCATCCGTCAAGCGTGCAATTCATCCTCGGGCGGGAGCCTGGTGAACGATCAAGTCAACATCTTAACTTGTGAGTATAACATCGTTGTGATATTTGTGAGTATACTTGTGCACGGAAAGCAAACTTACAACGACATATAAGAACTCATACTGGCGAAAAACCGTTCAGTTGTGATAGTTGCGCCTACAAATGTGCACAACAATCGAATTTGCAAAAGCATTTAAAATCTCATATGGAGTAGTAACTACTTATAGACATATTTTTGTGATGCTCGGCAAAAATTAAGTTTATTTTCACTTCCAAATAATTTTCCCTCCTTCATAACCCATCCACTTCCAATTAAATACTTTTTATTGAGCTATTCAATTTATTCATAATATATTAAATTTATATAATTACTTCTCAGAATTAAAAAATTATAGGCACCAATTATCTGACCCACGTCCATTCACTTACATGGCACTGTTCTGCAATGTGCTTATCTTACATCCTTCAGTAGCGCTTCATTCAAATTAAAATATTTCTCTTCCAGTAAAAATTACAAATTTTGGGCAATACGATCGCATGTCCACTCAAATATAAGCCTAAAGAAAATTAAAATTTATAATTGAATTTTTAAATGTTAGCACAAAAACAAAAATGAAATGTTCGTCAATTTGACCTGCAGGTTTTTGATTATTTAATATTTTTATATTTATACTAATAATATTTCAGTAATATTGTCGGGTTTGTATTTTAAAAACATTGCGTTTGTTTACAAATAATGTGCTTGTTAATAATAAAGATTTTATAGATATTAGATTTAGATAAACGGGTAATCCAGTATTAAATCGCCAACCAAAGTAAGCATCATAATAAAGACACATAAAAAATAGAGAAGCAACAAAAGAAGAAAAGGGAAACACCAATGAATTCTCGCATTACGTGGCAAAAAGTGATGGCATTTTTAAAAATATTTACTTCTTAGTTTACATTTATATATAAAGTTTTAATGTACCTATTGGATTTGTTTAAAAATGTGCTTGTTAATAAAATTAATTTGTTTTAAAAGAAATAAAATTTATGAAAATCATTTTTATTTAAATTTTGCAAAAATATGACTTTGTGAACAAGATACATTTTTTTTTAAATTAAATACATTTCGTTTTAACAAATAAAAGTTTTTTTAATCCAATAAGTTACTTAGTTATTTCGAAAGTTGTTTTTTCGTATGTAACAGCATAAGGATTCCGACAATATTCAAAGATTCCGAATATTGTCGGAACCCGCGTTGATGTTTGGATGATAATTCCGTGAAGAAACGACACAACTTCGAATAAAAACGAATTTTTATATGAAATAAAAATAAAAAATATAAATAAAGTAGTGTTTCTATGGTTATTATGACTATAGATCATTTCGAAGTGACGTCACGACAGGTGACGTCACGACAGGTATATTATAGCGTAACTTGGGTCACCACCAGCTACGTATAAAAACGTGTGGCTATATAAAAAAGTAAAATTGTAGTGTAACTTCAGATAACGCTTTTATTCTGGGAGCGGAGCTTCGGCTAGCTATTGCGAGCTCAGGGTGAGGGTGGCTCAAAAATAAGTAAAATAGTTTGCCCGGCGCCACACGATTTTTCCCGCTCCCAACTCTTGCTGTTATCCTAATCGTGAAAGCTATGGAAATGGAAATCAAACAAAAGCACATACAAAGCACTACAATGATTTATTAAAAATAAAAACTATCAGTCAATCAGTTATAAAAAAATTAAAATATCAAACAGCTAATAAAAAGGTATAGCAAATCAAAAAAAGTTCAAATTATGAATCAAATAATCAAAAATCAATCAAATAAACGCTGACAGATCTGTTGGCGCTAACACGAATCTTTACAAGTACGCTTCGACGTACTTATCAATCAAACAAACAAATTATCGTTAGGTCGTAAATTACGTAGCGCAAATAGACAGTTTTTTTAAACGAATAATAAAACAAAAGCAATAATCACTTAGCTCAATATTTTCCTACGCCGCTGGAAATCCCACGCCACTGGACTGCCAAACAACAACGTGATTCGAATCTTCAAATATAGTGCTCGTGCCTCGAAAGTACTTGAACTCGAAAAATATAAGCTGACAACAGGGTGGAGAACTTCTGATTACTCCCAAAACGGTACCTCGATCGAACCAATTGGCGATAATAATTAAGTTGACTAGTGAAACAACTTTTGTTGGGTTAAACAGGTAAGATTAATATCTCTAACCTCCAAATCGTAAAATCGTATGTTATCTTCAAAAAACTAGTGAACCTTGAGCCTCCGTCCAACAGAATCCAAGAAGCCACGCCGTGAATAGAAAACCAGAATAGCTTTTTCAAAATGACGTACCAGAAACCATAAATACAATAATGTGATAGGTCCGTAACAATTCTAACCAGCTCAAATTGGTGTATCGCAAAGTATCCCACTAGTGGCTATGGACTATATTGACCAAAAAACAACAATATACCTCCAAACTCGAATAAATAGTCAATGATCCCAATATACTGGTACGGAATTATAATTTTCCAATGCTTAACTAAATTATCCAACTTTACACAAATTTTTGCAGGTCAAAATTATACTAACTCAGTATCTAGCTGGTATCTATCTGGTACCTTTCTAATTCGACGTCACCTCCTGAAAACTATTGGGGAAATTTTAATTCCACTAGGAAATTATCAAAACTACAAATGGGTAGAGATAAATTTTACCGCCAATTTGAATAAATGTATTGAAACAAACAATGGATTCGAACGAAAGTTACTATGTCTGGAAGCGAAGGTTACAATGCCCCTACGACAAAATGGCCGCGCCCTGTCAAATTTCGTAATTCATTTTTATTTTAAGGTTATGATTTATGATTATGAAGTTTACACCTCATAATCATAACCTTAAATCACAATTTATCATTTCGAGGTGACGTCCCGACAGGTATGCCCCCACGACAAAATGGCCGCGCCCTGTCAAAGTCACGTGACTCAAAATGATCTATTGGACGCATTAGAATTTGGAGGTTAAATATAAATAAAGTAGTGTTTCTATGGTTTTTATGTAGCAGATTTGACAATTTAAAGCATTACCTTGTATGTCCGCTTCATGGCGCAATTACGATAGTACATGATTAGCAATGTGATTATCCGAGGTTCGAATCTTCCCGACGGCGAATTTTTATTTCATATAAAAATGTATCACATGATAATATAAAGGAACGTCCACAATTATTATCAATACAATTTAAAATATTCAAATTGACCAATGGTTATTTGAATATATTCGTAGGATTTCAATATAACTGGATATTTCACTAGGTGCACGAATTATATCCGTATATCTACAATGTAAAATAACTCGCGCTGATTGGTCGAAACGACCATCATGTGACACTGAATGCAATTATCAATTAAATTGTCATAGTTTAAAAAAAATTTGTTTAAATAAAATAAAATATTTGGTTATTTTGAAATTCTCATTTTGTTTCAGCTAACAAAAACTTTTGTTACGTTTATTATATTACAACATTTTTTGTTTGAATAAATTAAACAAAAGAATAGGTTGTTTAAATTAAAAATATAGTTGACAATCATAAGAAAATTTTTAGTTTGAATAAGTTAAACAAAAGAATAAGTTGTATAAGTTAACAAAAAAAATTTGTTTCCATACTGTACCAAACAAAATTTTTGGTTTGAACAAATTAAACAAAACATATTGCCGTTTACAAATAATTATTATTTCAATTGAAGAAAATTTGTGTTAAAATTAAATAACTTCATCTTTTGATTAACACATTCTTATTTGGATTAACAAATTGTTTAATTGTTACAATAACAAAAATTACTCAAATCGATTAAATTAACTCAATATGCTTGAATCAAATAAACTGTTTCGTTTGGGTAACTAAAAAACCTCAAGCAAAATATTTATTAGGGCCAAGAAAAGATATGGGTTGTCTATATATAATGAAATTTTTCGTTTGCTCCAAATAAATTTATTTGAACCAAAGAAACATTTTTTACTGTGCATGCTTTAAGCCAGCTCTTAGCCCAAGAGCGTCAAAGTCAAGCAAGTCGTAGCGAAGCAATCAATTTCCAAGAACTTCTGCAAACGCTCGTTATTAACAATAGGCAAATGTCTATTCACTACGCTTATAACTCCTACCTGTATCTCCTAGCCCCTAAAGCTACGGCTCCGCTCAACATAGAGCAATTTAGGGGGGGGGTGAAATCGGGAGTGAATACCCGATTCCACTCTAACACAAAAAAAAGGCGCCACACACTTATCGTCTCAAGACAGGATGGTAAACCTGAAAGTGTGAAAGCAATATAATAATAATAATAGAACCATACATTCCTAACCGGAATTAGGCTATCTCTTGCGAGATTTACATATCCATTTTCTGAGGTGGATTAGTCCTCATTTCTTTTACATTCTAAGATAAATACTAAGATTAAATTAATAAACAATAAATAAATAAACATTCTAAGATTAAATTCCAAAACAAAATACCATCTTCAACAAGCCCAAACCACTTTCAAAATCAAACTCAACAAATTCAAAACTAAATTCTATTGTCTGTTTTCGCCTTCATCACAATCTTTCCCATTCCTTCCGGTTTACTATTTTTGTTCTCCAATCTCTGATTCCCATATTCCCAATGTCTCAAGCACCTGATCATTCCATCTTAGATTGGGTCTTCCCTGTTTCCGAGTCTCCATTGGTCTCCATCTGGGGGTCTAGGTCAATTAGGCGCGGACCCAATTAGGCGCCGTGCAATTTAGGCGCTGATACAATTAGGCGCAGACCGTTCAGCCGCTGATACAATTAGGCGCAGACCGTTTAGGCGCCAAGCCATTTAGGCGCCGGCCATAAGCAAATTAAATTGTTAATCTGTTATAAGTCTGCGACAATTCATCGTCGCGATAATTCATCACGTGCGACAAATCATCGCAGCGACAATTCTTCGCTAATAACACTAACTTAACGACAGATCCACATCTTCGCGGAAGATCCACCTCTTTGCGGCCGATTTAACTTTTTGCGAAGATTTATTTGTTTTTAATTATTAGTTTTCTAATGAAATATCAAAAATTAACACTAAACTAACGACAGATCCACCTCTTCGCGGAAGATCCACCTCTTTGCGGCCGATTTAACTTTTTACGAAGATTTATTTGTTTTTAATTATTAGTTTTCTAAAGAAATATCAAAAAGTAACACTAACCTACCGACAGATCCACCTCTTGAAGCAGAATCTTTCCTCACTATCTCTGATGGGAAGGCAGCTCGGATTAGATAATGTCCACGCAGAAAATAAATTCCTATTTAATTTATTTGCGTGGGGCCCTGATGTTAGGTATAAGCCAACTCGTTGTAGCGGCGGCGAAGGCCGGGGGTCGTGTCAAATGAACGCCCCGAAGAAAATCAAGGAAACAGCTTTGCTAACATAACAAAAACAAATCAGCAATTAGATGTTCGTTGTCGGAAGGCGATGACATAAGCGATGTTGGATGGAAAGTACGTTAGCCGACCAGGACCAGTACAGTGGCAAAGACATTACCACCAAGAACCACTCCCCCACAATCAATTAACGGAACGTTCGAGTGGTCAATAAAAATCCCACAAACGGTGGAACCACAAACGAACTTCCAACAATTAAATCAAGCAGAAGCGACCTGGATGAAACGCAACACCCTGTACGTTGGTCGCACATCGCTACCTTCTTAAAAAAAACATATAACTGAAAATAAACACAAAAAAAATGTCGACACAAAATTGCAACTACGAGATTTGAATTCACGACGACCACTTTGGAATTCCCATGCCAATGCATTAGACCAACGCTGCTCGATTGTTACCTAGTGAAAATAATGCACAGTTCAAATTAAATAACGCAAAACATTATAATAAAATTATTAATTAATAATTTTACAAACATAAAACTCAAACTTTAGCATTCAAATACACGCCTGCGAACGTACGATAAGATAGCATCTAATCACGTCGAAACAGAAAAGCAAAACCTGCAAACCGACAATAGTCTCGGCCAAAAACGTTCAAATCAAAAATGCAAGGCAAAGAAAAAACCAAAATGTTAAAACAATTAAAAAAATAATAATTAATACGATAACACAAAACAGAAGAATTGGAAGACGTGAAATTTAATTTAGAAGATTTGCATCATACGTTTGACATTAAAGAGGAAGTTGATACCGAACAAGTAAAACAAGAAAAACTCACTGGAAAATATAACTACTCAAATTTATTGGTGGAAGATAATCCATTTACTTGCGATTTTTGTGGCAAGAAATTTTCTTATAAAAGTATTTTTAACGTCCATTTAAGAATACACACCGGTGAGAAACCGTTTAATTGTAAACTTTGTGACTATAAATGTAGCCGAAAATCACATTTAAAAGACCATAATAAAAACTCACACCGGCGAAAAACCATTCGTTTACACAATTTGTGGTTATATTTTTTCTCAAAAATCACATTTAAAAAAACATTGTACAATTCACACCGGCGAAAAACCACTCGGTTGTGAAGTTTAATTGCAGTATTCGTGACTTTGTGACAATTTGTGACTATTAATGTTCCGAAAAATTCAGTTTAAAAGTGCATTCAAGCGAGAAACGTTTACGGACGATAAGTGACGAAAAGGTAGTGGCTAGTGCGCGATACGACCGCGTGGTTATCTTTTGTTTGCGAACAATCCGACCAAGTGTACAAATTTGTAAATAAAATAATAATTGTAAAATTTGTAGTTGCAATAAAATGTGCAAATACCTTACCACAGCTTTTAGCTCAGATCGGACCACATTTAACATAATAAAACATACCCGTTCCCAAATTAGATATAAAGATGTGTTTCAAATTTATAAAAGGAAGGACATCCAAGGGTACAAGTGAAACGCAAATTTTAGCATAAAAACAACTTGGATCTCCTTAAACCACCCGTTCAATGACTATAAACCCCAAGCACATTTATTACATTGCGACGAGTTTTCGTAATAAATAACAAACTTTAAAATTGAAACCGTTTGTATGTTCCGCCACTGGTTTAAATTTTAATTCCTTCATTCCAAAGCGTTGTCACTATTGTTTTGGCTAATTAAAATAAGTCTTCACAAATCATTCGTGAAATTTTCATCAATATCCAATGAAATTTTATATGTCGAATGGAACCTCCCCGAATTTCGCCTTTATCAAAAATTTAAAAATCAAAAGCTATTAAATTAATTTATCTCATGATATTATTACAATTTTTATTGGTCGTTACAAAATTAATTAGATTACTATACATTAATAAATGTCGACCGCATCAGATATGCTGCTCGAAAACGAGTTATTCGATATTCGTATGCAAGCAACTCTTCTTCGGGTAACCACTTGTGTGGGAGACCGACTTACAAAGAACTGCGGTCGGCCGTGTTTCGGAGGGACACGTTAAGCCGGCTGTCCCCCTGATTTGTTAACGAGACCAAGTTAGGGTTACAAAAATTCTCCTCCACCATCATCGACTGTGCAACGCCTTATCGGACCTTCGTCGTACGCCTGGCTGGACCTACGCGATGGTGGCGGCACGCGGGACTCTGGAAGAACCGGGGGAGATGCCAGTACCGGGACTCATTGAGAAACCGGGGTCGTAACCGTTTGTTGGGGGCGTTATGGTGACGTAAGGCGACCAAGCGGCTCAGCACAATGCGCGTAGCGCTGCTGAGTTGCTGGCGTTCCACAGTCTGGGGGCGAACGGGGCACAATAAGCTTCTGCTTCAGTACAATGGTGGTAAGCACCACACACGATAATAAATAATAATAATACCTTAATAATATGCAGTAAGTTACGTTACCGAATTGGAGGAATCGATTTTACCCACTTTGAAATACATATACAAATAATATTCACATTCAAGATCAACAAACAGTATCTCGTCCAGTAACAATTAGAAATAGGAAGGTTATTGGGTTGTCGGAACGGTTTAAATCAAACACAATGTTCGCTATAGCCAACGTTTCGAAGGTATTATTCCTTCATCTTCAGGGCTGGAGTGGAGAGAACACAAAAGATAAAATAAAGCTCTCTTATAATTAAACATAGGTCAAACTCACCTAAGCAAAACCAGATGTACAATGTTCTTCAGTTACATGCATGACATGGAGGAAAGTGGGATCTTTTTTACAACTCATATTCAGATCGTGTAGTTTCATTCAACTGAGTCATCAAATTAAAATGTACAATAACAAACATTTACGTGGAAAAATGTAAAGCTACTAAATAAACTATGCAAAACTTAACAATTATTGTAAAACTTGAAATGTCTAAATGTAAATCAAAAATTAAAATTGCATGCAACAAATAATCACAGTGATAAAACTATTATCTTCATTCCTCTCCTCCTTTGATAAATTCAAACTCGCCGCCAAAACCATGACCATGACATCTATGATGGTGACCATGAACAAATCGAGGTCAATGAGCCATAAAGATGTAGTGGCTTTTCACCAGTTTTAGTATAATCATCGTTGAATATCATAAATTAGAACACTGCCAAACCCGCGTCAACAAAAAACAAAGTCAAAAAGTCCGAGTGCTGACCGAGGGACAAAGAAAAAACCCCAGAAGTTGGTCTAGTCGCCGGAAGGTAATTTCTTGACGTTAAATTTTAGTAGGATGCCCTTATATCCACCGTTGATGTATGCATAATCACTTTGTTTATTGATGTTATCTCTAATGGTGGTTATGTATGCCGCCTCCAGAAAAGTTCTCTTGTAATAATTCGACTCATTCTGCACTCCAGCCCTGAAGATGAAGTATTTAATACTTCATTAATACTATATTAAAACCTTTGAAACGTTGGCTATAGCGAACATTGTGTTTGATTTAAACCGTCCCGACAACCCAATTGTAACATATATCTTTATATGTCTAAATAAATAATACAACTTGTGTTGTCGTAAACTTTATTTATTTACTTTAATAATGACTTTACTCTGCGAGCTCTCAGATATAACTGAGACGTTGTTGTTATGCAATAACTGCATGGCGCGCATTCGAACATATGAATCATCATATTATGTTACATGTCCCTTCAAAAATAAGTTTTCTTAGTTTATTTGAACAACTAACAAATTAACATTGCAATATTAGAAATACAAAAATAACATTGTCATTAAATATTAATTAATAAGCATAAACAATATTTAGTGTTGAACAAAATCACGTAAATATGCGGGTTTAGTAATTACCCTTTTTGGTCTGGAATTTACATAATCTTTGTTTACATAATCATTTTTATTTTCCACACTTTTGTTTAATGTATCACTTATCGAAATCGTTTTATTTAGCTCTGCTTTTTCATAATCACTTAATTCCGCGTACTCGGCACTTTTATTTAAGTTGTCTTCTTTTAAACTCAAGGTTGGTTTTGTCGTTTTGTGTCATCTAGTTTTTGTTTACTCACTTCCGTTTTATTATTGTTCACATAGTCACTATTGGGCATTGAATAAGTGTGCTCTGCTTTTTCACTTAAATCACTATTTTTCACATTAGTAGATGTTCTGAGTGGGCGCAGGTGAACCCGATTCCTTCGTAACGGAGTTCCATTGCTGGTAATGACGTCATAGGATTCTGGTTCATTGCACTTACGCGTCACTTTTGCTGGTGTCCAATTTCTCACAGATGTTTGAACCATAACTTCTTGATTTTCTTGCAAATCCAAAAGTTCGTATGCGTTTCTGTCGTGGTATTGCTTTTGTTTTAATTGATTGGTCTGAATTGTGTTATACGATTTGCTACACTCATATTTGGGTGTCAATAAACTTTTTGTAATCATTAAATCTGATCTCAGTTTTCTACCCATTAACAATTCAGCAGGTGATGGTAAATTATTTTTCGGCGTAGCGTTGTAATTAAGAATTGACAATGCTAAACTGCTACCTGTTTCGATTGCTTTAACAAATAAATTTTTAACCGTTTGCACTGCGCGTTCAACCAATCCATTTGATCTCGCATACGTTGGGCTTGATGTCGGATGTCTTATTCCATATTCATTCATAAATGCATTAAAATCTGAATTGAATGGCGGACCATTGTCTGTCATCACCTCTTGTGGTATTCCCAGATAAGCAAACGTTTCTTCAATTATCTTAATTGTTGACTGTGAATTTTTTGATGTGATTTTTTTAGCTATTACAAATTTTGAAAAATAATCTATAATTATTAAATAATCACTTCCTTTGATGTGTGCGAAATCCATACCAATTTTGCTCCAAGGTAAATCTGGCACTTCATGAACTTTTAGGGGTTGTTTTATGTTGGACCTTGAATGTCTTTGACATGTTTGGCATTTTAGTACAAAATCTTCGATGTCTTTTAACATTCCTGGCCAAAACCATATTGGTTTTCATTCCTGGCGCCCAAGGTACAGTTGAATTAGCAAAGCGATCCTCAATATTTAACGAACTTACGAAACGCTTCCGAGCGACCCAGCAATTCTCCGACACTGGGTAATTCCAATGAGCATAGCCGTCTTGTACAGTTCACCTACAGACGTGGAAAGCGGAAGTTTGAGCGAGAATTTAACGGTTTTCGCCATATTATGTCGACCGTATCGAACAATGACCATTTATCTTAAATCGTCTTTGCACAGTAAAAAATTTCTTCGTGTAAAAATTGTAGTGTTGATGGTAAATCAATTCGTGTGAAATTTTAGAGTAAAATTTAACACTATTCGTTATTTTAACTAACATATACTCTAAAACAAGTAAATTGCAACTATACGCTAAAATAAACACGACATCAGGTAAATTTTACACATATTACATTAAATTATAATACTTTGTAACGGTCTTCCTACTTAAAAATAATATTGCTGATGATAAAAATGCATTATGCTATAATTATAAAAGCTTATCAGCATAATCTAAGATATGACGTGGGCATGACCGTTGGTATAAGCGCGTAGTTTCATTCAAGTTTCATTATGCGTCTATAAGTATTCCAGTTGTGTAGTGATAATAGTTTGCTCAAGTGACTTATTTTTTTAAAAATTCAATTAAAACTTTCCAAAATAATGTTTATTTCGGTAAACATATAATCAGAAAAATGCAATAATCCGAACATATTGTTACATTAATTATTATAATGCGGATGATTGACGTTGCACCTTTTATTAAATGGAAAATAATTTTAGTCAAGAAGAAGTTCCCCGAATTGGGGGACAAGATTTTTTTTGCCGATCCAACTGGTACAATACTGGAGGAAGATACACTTATTGATTTTATAAATGATTATTCATCGGAAGGTACTCTTGAAATCCTTGTTGCTACACTCCGTACTGAAACCAGTAAGTAACTATTATTCTTAGTACTTCGTGTTCAACGATTGTATTTTTTTTAGACCATTGCATATTATCATCGATGGACACTGTTTCATTCAATGAATTCATAGTAACTGTGGATTCTCCTGGTACATCGTCTGATTCTCGTTCATGTGATTCGGATTCAGATTCTGATTCAAAACCTGCCCTTCACACAGATTTACTTGCTCCCAAGGTTAGTTTATAATATTTACAAACATTTATTAAATTGGAAGATTTGTAGAAATGGGAAGAAATAATTAGACGAAAAGGCGGTGAAAATATTATTGACTGTTACAAAAAGGCAGGCTACCTTTCCAATTCTGAAAGAATGACTCTTGTTAAAATAACAGTGGGAAGTTTAGTTGAGAGATACGGACTGAAAGTGCCAGAATTTGCCAAGCGCAATTTGGGGGAAGCTATCATATCTATTTTTCCAAATCTCAGGGATCCTCTAGGAAAATTTGGTTATGTTAGTATCTATAAGCATGCATGAGTTATTCTGCAGGTGTAATCCATTTTTTACACATTATTTATTATAGGAAGCATTCTATTCGTGCCGCAACGGCGGTAAAGGATACATTTCTTGGCGTCTTCGTACGTTGTCGCGCAATAAACAAGATATAAATAGAAGAACCAGAAAAAGAAATTTTCGTGATGCCCAACTTCAGCAAAACGCAACTGTTACAACAGCAGTTGAAAAATCTGCTGATGTAATTGATGCGAGTTACGTGGTAGATAAGTCCGAGTAATGAACTTTGATGCAAGCACAATCTTCTTATCTCTTTGCTATCAATTAAGAATAAGCTTTCACATATTATCACAAGTAACTTTATAATTTTAATATAGAATAAGTTAATTCAGTTCGTTGCATAAATTCATTCTTGTAACTTGTGTAATAGCTCCGTGCTTTTGGAAATAAATTAATGTTTTTTTTAAAAAGTTGATTTATTAATTGCTGAACGAAATTGGGGCAGTCGGTAGGATTGTCAAAACGAATAGTTCATCGAGAAAAATTCGGTCTGTTTTAACAGTTTATTTGACGAAAACCTAAAAAACATCGAACGGCAACAAAAACACGTGATTGAAGTTTGTGAAGTGGGTAGACAAGAATCGCTACAGCTCGCAATCATCGATCAACAACCAATCCATCGAGGATACAAACTAGAATTAGGAAGACCTGGGTTCCACTGGACAAGCATCGCTGGGGCACCTATAGGCAGTAGATTAAGAAAAAATCCATCGAGGATACAAACTAGAATTAGGAAGACCTGGGTTCCACTGGACAAGCATCGCTGGGGCACCTATAGGCAGTAGATTAAGAGAAGAACCACAAGAATGGAACGAGTTGCTACATACTACATGTAAGTGCTCAAAAACCTTTAAAACCTAATACCTAAGTAATAATTATAGCTGACATTTTTAAAATTATTGAAATCAAAATTTAAATTTAGTAATAATAATATTGATAGCTTAAACTTTAAAAACATTTAAATCATTCATATTTTATTTAATGATATCACCCGAACTTGAAGATATTGTTAGGCAAATAGCAAACCTAGAAATTTTAGATCGAACAGAACAAAATCAAATAGAAAATATGGCAACCGAAGGCTTAAATATAAATTTATTAAGATATCAATCCGACAATATTTCACCTTTTGATGGAAACCCCAACCAGCTTCACAGATTTGTAAATGCTTGCGAAAATTTCTGTACAGCTTTTGAAAATAAAACTTTGCCTTCAGCACCTATTAATATCTGTATTTTTGATACAATATTATCAAAACTTCGAGGTAGAGCAGCAGATCTAATTGGTTCACGAACAGAATTGAATTCGTGGACAGCGATCAAAGAATCGTTAGTTTTAACTTTTTCGGATCAGAGGAGTATTGATTGCCTAATATAAGATTTAATTTTAATGAAACCGTCGCGAAATGAAACTCCTACTCAATTCGGTATGCGAATCCAAGACTCGCGAAGTTTATTATTTTCAAAATTAAATACAACTAACGACTCACCGGCGGAAAAACTAATAAAAATTAAACATTACGACGACTTTGCTTTAAAAACCTTTATTAACGGATTGCAATATAACATGCAATTAATGATTCGTTTACGAGCACCTGATTCTTTAGAGAAAGCCCTTTATTTTATTAACGAAGAAGAAAATTTTATTTATTACAGTAAAGGTCAAAACACCAATTTAAATAGCCCATATAATCCACAACCAAGATTAAATCAAAATTACCAAAATTTAAAATTTAATAATCAGTCGACTCAAAATTCGGAAAACGTACACAAAACCCCAAATTATACTCCACAACGTGCAGCTTTCCAATACGCAAATGTACAAAAACCAACATTCCAGTATCAATCACCTCAAACATCAAGTTATCAGAATTTTCAACGACCAAACTTTCAAAATTTCACACCTCAACGTCCCACGTACCAACCAAACTTTCAGTCGTCACAAACACGAACGAACTTCCCGCAAAGAAGTAATTTCGCAACAAATCAATTTCCCAATTTTAACCAGTCAGGAAATTCGACTACTTCACGATTCGCTTATAATAGGCCAGAACCAATGGACACCAGTTCCGGGAACACTAATTTCGCACCAAAACCGAATTTAAATTACCAAGAATTATTTGAAAGTAATACCGAAAACGATGAAAATTATTATGACCCACAAATCGATCAAAATCAATATTTTGAACCACCCTTAGATGTAAATCAATATTGCAAACCTCAAAGTGAATATCAAAATTCAGAAAACGAGGAATTTAAAATAGAAAACCAATGTCCTTATGACGAACCAATTGAACAAACCAGCGATGAAATTGTAAATTTTCAGGTAATCCTGCATCAAAACACTAATTTCGCACCAAAACCGACATTAAATCACCAAGAATTATTTGAAAGTAATACCGAAAACGATGAAAATTATTATGACCCACAAATCGATCAAAATCAATATTTTGAACCACCCTTAGATGAAAATCAATATTGTGAACCTCAAAGTGAATATCAAAATTCAGACCCTTTAGAGATTAATTGTTATGAAAAAATGGAAACCGACGAAATATTAACTACAGTTGAAGATAATATTTTAAAATCAAATTTTCAATTTTTTGTCAGAAATTTTCAATCAGAAATCAGAAATTTATGCTTAAAAAATCAAGATATATTTTACTGCGATAAATCCCCGTTAACATTTACCAACCAAGTCCAACATAAAATCAACCTAACTAATGAAACCCCCATATTTAGAAAAACGAACAGTTATCCTGAAATTCACAAAGCGGAAGTAAAAGATCAAGTACAAAAAATGCACGACATTATCTATAAAAAAGGGAAACAAAATACAAATTCTGATGCACTATCCAGAATACTCATAAATACCATAGATAACGAAAGTAGGTATAACAATCCAGGTGACACTATGTCCGATATAGTAGAATATCTGAGAGAGTTATTAACCAACCCAACACAAAGCATCGATCCCCAACATACACCGAACCAAAATATTAATCCCACAATGTCAAGTCAAACCAACGAGCCTTCCACCTCTAAAATTAACCCATCAAGTAAAATTAAAATTTTACAAGATATACAAATTAGACCCCCACAAGAAATAAAACAACCTCACGAAACCGATGGTATTTCAACCATACATTCTTCTGCCGATCCAAGTTTAAATAACGATGGAATCTTAATTTTAGACGAAATCATTAATAATAAGCCTAACCAAATTATTGTTTCACGAAATACTCATGACAAACTACACGTTGAAAAAAGAGACTTTGAAAACCATAAAATTTTATTTCTCAAAATCCCTAAACCAAAACCAAACCTTATTTTGGAATTCCTGATAAATTATACAATCGAGGGTAAAACCTTCCATTTATATTTTTTTGACGACACTCTTTACATCGAATTTAACGACGTCTATAGGAAGTTCTTTAACCTAAATACAGTCAAACTAAAACGAAAATATTATTGGCCCTCAATGAAGACCGATATAATAAATTATATCAATAATTGCAAAATTTGTCAAACAGCTAAATATTCACGCAAAAAACCTAATGTACCATTAGTACTAACTGAACAAACCGAAAACCCTTTTCAGATCCTACATATCGATGTATTCATATTTGATAACCAGAATTTTCTCACGATTATTGACGCATTCTCTAAATTAGGACAAGCCTTAATTCAAGGAAAAACCGCTATAGAAATAAGTGATTCTTTACTACAGTATTTTTCTTACCACGGAACACCAACAAAAATTGTAATGGATAACGGCAAAGAATTTAAAAACGAAACAGTCAAAGAACTTTTAAAACTTCACAAAATTGAAGTACACTTTACAACCCCTCTTCATCATGAGTCAAATTCACCCATAGAGAGATTTCACTCGACATTAATAGAACATTTGCGAATCTTAAGACAAACCAATAATTGTGGTATTTTAAGTTTAATGCGCTACGCAATAATCGCGTACAATAACTCAATTCATTCAGCTACAAATTTTACACCATTAGAATTAATATTAGGGCATACGAGTTCACGAGACCCTTCAGAATTATTAAAAACGACACTATATGCCGATTATATTGCAAACCATCGAGATAAAATTAAACATTTATATGAAAATCTATCAGAAAAATTACAAAGCAATAAAGAAAAGATAATCGAAAAACGAAATTATCAAGGCTCTGAACAATATCAGTTCAAAGAAGGTCAAACAGTTTACAAAGTCAATTTTAAAAGAAATAAAAAAGAGAATAAATTTAAAGGACTGAGTTATTAGAACTACTTGAAAATAATAAGGTAAAAATAAAAAATAAAACTAATAACAAAGAAGAAATTATACATATCAAAGAATTAAAAATTCCCATTGTTTCAGATTAATACTTGCAAACTTACAAATAACAACGCCTATTGCTGAATTTCACAATTTAAATGATAACCCGGGATTACTACCTTTCAAAATCGGCTCTGCACAAAATTCAATTGATAAATGGACATTAATCCAAATCTTTGACATTACACATGTGATCAACGAATTCTTCAACCTCAAAACAAAATTTGATAAACTAAAAACAATATTAGAAGGATCGCACCTTTACCAAAGCGAATATCATAATTCCTATAATTTAATAACTACACTTGAAACCGAAATAATGACTCAAATTAACCAATTAAATCCTTCCATAAACTTACGAGTTAAAAGAGGAGCTATTGATGGTTTAGGTTCTATAATAAAAATCATAACAGGCAACCTTGATCAAAATGATGCAATTAGGTATGATAAAGCAATCTCTACTCTCTCGAACGATGAATTTAAAATCAAAACCTTAATAAAAGAACAAATCACGTTATTAGATAAATCAATAAAAAGTTTCAAAAAAATCACTCAAAATCTGACTCATAATCAAATGATATTAGAATCAAGAATGCTACAAATCGAAGCAATCGTAAAATCTGAGGAGCTTACTAGAATAAAGACGCATTATTATTTTTTAATCCATATAACATTTTTCCAAATCAACTCAGCTTATCAAACTACTAAAAGCGTTCTCGAAAAACTTGAAGTTGCTATTACATTTTCTAAATTAAATATATTTCACAATTCAATAATAAGACCAAAAGAACTATTAGAAGAATTGAAATCGATCAGTGATCAATTACACCAAACCAAACTCCCCTTTGAACCAAACTATAAAAACCTCATAATTTTCGAACAAGTAATTAAAGTTAAAAGCTATAGTAAAGAAAACCAAATAGTTTTCATTTTAGAAATACCGTTAGTTGAAACAGAAAGCTATAATTATTATCGATTATATCCACTTCCTACTCCTACAAATAACTCATTCAAATTAATCTTTCCCCAATCAAAGTATTTAATCCTAAATGAGCAAAACTACATGTTTTCCAACAAAAAATGTCAAGAAACTCGACCCAAACAATTTATCTACGAAGAAGACACACCGATCAGAATCGAGAAAGAATCACCATGTGAAGTTCAACTTTTGACATATTCAAAAGAACTTACTAATTGCCACTATGTTTACATAGATTCAAAATCAATTAAAATTCAAAATTTAGAAGAAAACAAGTGGGTACTGATAATCTCCGAAGAAACCGTAGCAGTTCAAAAATGTAAAAGTGACACGACAAAAATTCCACTTAAAGGAACTTATATCCTGGAATTAACCAACGACTGTGAAGTGCAAATCCAAGATTACAAATTTAAAACACACCAAAATCCGAACACCAACTTTGAAGTCATCGATCTACCCAAAATGGTAATAAATCTCAGTGATCTAAATAGTGTTTCAAATAGTGATATGAATAAAAATGAAGTGAAAAGCTTAATAAGTGTTAACAAAAAGTTAAAACTAAATTTAATTGACTTAAGTGAGTTCAACAACATTCAAAATGTTTTAGAGACTCAATCCAAAAATCTAGAGCAACTGTCAGAACACCATGACATCTTTCAGAAACCAAACATTTGGACAATAATAATTTATGTATTAATTATTTTCATATTTTTCATTTTAGTGTTGTTATTTTTCATAAGGTATAAACATCCACCAAATATTCAACCACCAACTTCTAATACCCAAAAGGAAGAAGACATAGTTGTGTAACTATTTTTTTTTAAATTAATTCACTTATTATAATATGTATTATTCGAAGATACAAAGAAAATTGTAAGTTGCCATCCGAAGGATTCATTAACCTTTTAGAGGATAATTCATCTCCTAAAACGGGAGAAGTTACGTGGTAGATAAGTCCGAGTAATGAACTTTGATGCAAGCACAATCTTCTTATCTCTTTGCTATCAATTAAGAATAAGCTTTCACATATTATCACAAGTAACTTTATAATTTTAATATAGAATAAGTTAATTCAGTTCGTTGCATAAATTCATTCTTGTAACTTGTGTAATAGCTCCGTGCTTTTGGAAATAAATTAATGTGTTTTTTAAAAAGTTGATTTATTAATTGCTGAACGAAATTTGCGCTTTGTTTTTTAAAAAATATTAGTACTGATACGGACCCAGACGCTATTAGGAGTAGGATGTTATTAACTTTGCCTTACAGGAGATCTTTGGGAATTAATGTCTTAAAAGAATTCCCAAGATTTCTTGATAATTCGTGGCTTGTAAGTTTTATTGTCTTCATTTATCTGAATTTATATATTGAAAAATAAAATACTATTTTAGATTGAAGAAGATTTTAAGCAGTTGTATCCAACTGAAATAAACTTTGAAGAAGTTTTTTCGAAAGACGTAGAAAAAATAATTCAGATTTATTCTAGTACTGTGAAATATCCACAGCTGGAAATCATATCAGGAAATGAAAGTGCATCATCAGGTATGCGAATTTATCACTGCTATCTACTATGGATTTATTAATAATTAATTTTAGATTGGAATCCAGCAACAAAGGCCCTCTTTGCATTAATGCAAATGGTGCCTCCTATTGCAAGTAAAAAGAATAGATGCAAAAATAACGTTAAATTGGAAGATCGATTAATTACATTTAAACCTGTAAGTTATTTTATACTTCTAACATTTATTTTATGAATTCTTACATCTTTTTTTATGATTAGCTGAACACGACAATTTTAGAAATTATATCAGCAAGCAAAAATCGTCAACCATTTATAGTAGCGGGGGGATTAACTAAATCCACAATCTGTCAATACAATTTAATTATTGACCAGTCTAGTATTAGCTGCGCTTCTCCATGTTCAGTTTTAACAGCATTTGCACTTCTGTTTAAGGCACATTTTGCTTTTGGGATTCAATATGATGAGCAATTAGATCATTTTTATAAATTTATTCAAAGTTTTTATTTTAATATAGACAGTGAAAAAATTTTGTTTACATCAAAAATGATAGAATTACGTACTAGACTGCTCAATAATTAAGTTGCCTAAGTTAATATTGAGTGTATTTTGTTAAATTTATAGTAATTATTTTTAAATTCAATTTTAACGTTCACTATACTTATTCCATAATGCTGACTTGTTTTCTTTGTTCAGTTAAATTAAATAGTGTTGCGGATACTGTTAAATATTTAAGGGCATCTCATTCACTTTTTGATAATCCTAAACTAAATTTAAAATGCTGTTTTAGAAATTGTTTTAATACATACAATACTTTTAGTGGTTTTCGCAAGCATTCCTTAAAACATACAATGCATGTAGGAAATTTAAATTCTGAATCATTTATCATCAATTCTAATAATGCTAGTAATCAACAACCAGATACTACTTCTTTTAATAATGCTATGTTGCCACCGTTTTGTTTTAATGAAGTAAATAATGTTGATGAAGAAGATTCAATTCAAAACAAACCTCTGGAACTTGCAGATACATTTCAAATATTTTTTTCTCAATTTTTATGTATTCCTTTTACAAATCCACAAATGCAGACTATTTTTAACTCGGTTGATGAACTTTTAGAAAATATTTTTTTTAATTTGCTTTCTCTTTGTGGTAGTGAAGAAAATTCAAACACAAATGATTTCTATAACTTAATTAAACAAGAATTGCAAAAATACAATTCAATCTACAAGAGGAATAAGATAATAAATTCATTTCAATATGTTAAACCCAAAGACGTAGTACTCAGTATGAGACCAGAAAATGTTTTGGACAGAACTCTAAATCAATATGTTGAAAAAAATCTTAAATGTTCGTTTCAATACGTCCCTATTTTAGATACCTTAAAATTGCTTTTAAAAGAAAACTCTGACGTAATTTTGACAAAGTATCCAAGTGATCCGAAAATGATAACTGTAGGCTCATATTTGCAAAATAATCAACTTTTTCAAACTAAAAAATATTTTTTACAGTTGCAACTATATTATGATGACTTTGAAACTACAAATCCATTGGGTAGCAAAACTGGTAGTAACAAGATGGGGGCAATTTATTTCTCTTTAAAAAATATTTCAAATTATTTCAATGCTCATTTAAAAAATATTCATTTGGTGGCTTTGTTTTTTACGTCAGATTTAAAAAACAATTTTTCTTTAGATACTGTCGACTTAAACTCGATATTAAAACCTCTAGTTCAAGATATTTCAAGTTTGGAAACAGATGGTATTGTAATAGAAGGTTTAGATGAGCCTGTATATGGGACTCTAGTGTCACTCTCTCATGATAATTTAGGTGGAAATGCGTTAAACGGAATGGTGGAATCTTTTCAAGCAAATTATTATTGCCGTATATGTTTAACGCATCTGACATTCAAAATTTATTTTCGGACACGGAGGCCATTATCAGAAATTTTGAACTTACGGAATCGCATTACCCTTTTGCAAGTAAAGAAAGCAATTAATTTGGTATTAAATCGAAAAGTATTTTAAATGAACTCAAATTTTTTAAATTATTTGATTCCAGTTCTGTAGATATTATGCACGATGTTTTAGAAGGTTGTGTTCCACTTGAAATTAAACTGTTTATTACGACTATTATAGAGTTTAAACTCATAAGTTTACATGATTTAAATGATAGAATTAAAATGTACCATTACGGAGATTTAGATCAGACTATTAAACCTAGCCCAATAGTTTTGGATAAAGTAGGAAATTCGGTTGGACAAAGGGCTATGCAATCGTGGTGTTTGATAAGATATTTGCCATTGATAATAGACGATTTGCAATTAAATAACGAATTGAAACTTAAATTAGATGTCATTTTATTATTATTAAAAATTATGGAAATAATTTTTTCCCCCGAATTTCAGAAGAAATGGTCGGGTCTTTGGAAAATCTAGTCGAACAACATCATAAACTATTTAAAAAAGCATTCAATCATAATTTAATTCAAGGAATGCATTTTATGGTGCATTATGGACGAGTTATACGTACTATGGGACCTTTAATTAATTTGTGGTGCATGAGATATGAAGGCAAACATTCGGTATTTAAAAATTTTGTAGCAAAGTACAGAAATTTTAAAAATTTAGCAAAAACTTTGGCCACAAAATTTCAAGAAAGTACAATTTTCGAAAATTATTTTGAAGTTCAATTGCTCACTGGGCCATCAAGTACATGCAAATTAATTGATTTCACTTATTACGATTTAATTTTAAAAGAAATTGAAGATTTTCCGGAACAAACTCTGATACAAATATGTAAATGGATTAAATTAGGTTATCGGTATAAAATAAATTATTTCATATGCTCAGGTAGAACTTTGAATTCTACTTTACCTCAGTTTGAAAAAATTAAAGAAATATTTTTATTTGGAGAACATCCGTATTTTGCAACTGAAAAGTGGGTAACTGTTGAATTTTGTCACCAGTTTAATGCGTATAGATTGTTACCTAGTCTTGAAGAAAACATAATTGACTTAAAATTGTTAATATACAAAGAATCATACAATTTACATCAACGACATTCTGCACCTGATTACTATTTAGTTCCCAAGTACAGTTTTTGCTTTTAATATAACTTGTTCCCAAAGTCATTGTTTTCTTAATTTCGTTTAGTTCAATTATAAAGTAATATTACGGAATTCACTTAATCCTTATCAATTAGAGGTAACAATTTTAATTTAAATTAAACACATTGACATTAAACATGAAAAATTATATCGGCCAAATAGTCGCTATTGGCGGCCTTGCAGACTTTCGCTGTTTTGATAAAAGTTCCCATTATTTTGCTGTATACGTCCTGTGGTAGTTCATAAATAAAGCGTAGAATCTATAGTACTTTCACTCTAGAATAATTGGGGGGGGATTGATATACTCCTTTTGCTTCATATAATCACAAAGAAAAAATCCAACGGCTTGATATCACACAATCTTGACGGCCAATTTTGGCCGCCGAAACTAGACATTATTACGCGGCCGGGAAATCTGTGTGCAATAACCGCATCACTTTCCGTGCTGTATAGTATGTGGCACCGTCTTTCAACAAGACGTCCACATGCCACAGGCACCGTCTTTAAACAAGACGTCCAAATGACCACATGCCACACAGCGCGGGAAACGATGCAGTTCTTGCGCACAAAAAGTTTCCCAGTCACTCTTGATCTCTAGTTTCGGCGCCCAAAATTGACAACCAAGATCAAGAGCGAAAGTCTGCAACCGGCCATTTCACTGATATCATTTTTAATATTAAAAAGTTTAAATATTATCAATGGCAAGTAGTTTTTTAGACATAAAATTTGCTTAGCCTTCTGCCCTATCCGATTTTCTAGTTTTATCATTTATTAAAATTCACAATGTGTGAAAATTTTATACTAATGCTTGAATTTGAAACCCTTATGTGTTTAACAGTCGCACAGTTTTTAATTTAATAAAATGATTATTATTTTAGAATTTTTCTTATTAGTACTAATTATATAACTATTATTATAGGTAATGGTGCATTATATATATATTTTATATTATTTTAATAGTCATAAGCTTCTCAATTTAGTAAAATAATTATTATATTAGAATTTATTTTGGTACTACTCGTAATTATTATTTAAGTGTATTTTATTTTTAATATTTCTTATACTTATATATACTTTATTTTTGTAAGTTCTATATTATCTGTATTTTATGATTTTTTAAATGTATATATAATTATTTTAGTTCATTATTGATTTCAATAAATATAAAAATTTCTAATAACTAATGTTTTATTTTCTATTAAGGTTACGGTTGTACTTCTTCGCTTATTTTATTAATCTATAGTATTTTTTTTATCCTAGGAATGTTGTAAATTTTACATCTAAATAGAGAAACCTTCCAAAAAAGTTGTTTTTCTCTATTTAGTGTATATTTCAACTCGATATTTATCTAAAATACACTTGCAACGGTGTAAATAAAGTCTCTATTTAGTGTACATTTTTACTCTATATTTATCTACAATATACTTGCAATAGTGTAAAACATTTGCAGTATTTGCACTATTTTAACACTAAATTTCGTTTTATGTACTCGAAATACGGTTAAAATTTTTACCAATTCTAGTGAACTAATTTACACTGTACATTATTAAAACTGTTAGTGTAAAAATGTACACTATATGTGGTGGACTTGTATGGACCAAATGTAGTGTGAAATAGAGTTCAATATTAACACTATATTTTTTACTGTGTGCATTATCAGTCTGCACGCAGCCTTAAGGCCCATAATCTAATTAGTCGGACACGCATTAGATGGCGTCTGGGGGAAAACATTATATAAAATGGCGGCGGACGCCATTGTAACATATCAGCAATTTGTGCGGTCAGTAGTTTTGTTAAATGATAAGACACAATCAAGAATCAACAAATATTTTGTTGATTAAGAAGGGTCATTTTGTACCAATCCATGACCACTCTTACGTCTTCAAAATTTACAAAACGCTTTATCAAGAATATGGCTCAAGTGCCGCAAGCCTCGAAAACTTTAGAAATTATGGAAAACGACGGTAAATTTTTCGAAATTCTAAATAATTCGATGGTAAGCAGTTATGTAGTTAAAGAAGAAGAGATGGCCGATGTGAAATTTAATTTAGAAGATTTGCATCATTCCATCGACATTAAAAATGAAGACGGTGAGGAATTAACCCAGAATAGTTCAAATGTATTCGATTGTGCAGTTTGTGGTTGTAGATATACACGTAAGCAAGATTTGATACGGCATTTTGGAACTCATTCTTCTTCATTTACTTGTGCAGTTTGCAAATATAAATGTGTTCAAGAATCACATTTAAAAAAACACTTAAAAATACATAACCGCAGGAAACTGTTTATTTGTGTAATTTGTGACTTCCAATCTTCATATCGTTCAAGTTTAAAATACCATTTAAAAATTCATACCGGAGAGAAACCTTTCGGTTGTGAAATTTGTGACTATAAATGTTCACACCGTTCAAGTTTAAAAAACCATTTAAAAACTCATACCGGCGAAAAACCTTTCGGTTGTGAAATTTGTGACTATAAATGTTCACAACGTTCACATTTAAAAGACCATTTAAAAACTCATACCGGCGAAAAACCTTTCGGTTGTGAAATTTGTGACTATAAATGTTCACAACGGTCAAGTTTAAAAAACCATTTAAAAACTCATACCGGCGAAAAACCTTTCGGTTGTGAACTTTGTGACTATAAATGTTCACAACGGTCAAGTTTAAAAATGCATTTAAAAACACATACCGGCGAAAAACCTTTCGGTTGTGTAATTTGTGACTATAAATGTTCACAACGTTCGCATTTAAAAGACCATTTAAAAACTCATACCGGCGAAAAACCTTTCGGTTGTGAACTTTGTGACTATAAATGTTCACAACGGTCAAGTTTAAAAATGCATTTAAAAACACATACCGGCGAAAAACCTTTCGGTTGTGTAATTTGTGACTATAAATGTTCACAACGTTCGCATTTAAAAGACCATTTAAAAACTCATACCGGCGAAAAACCTTTCGGTTGTGTACTTTGTGACTATAAATGTTCACAACGGTCAAGTTTAAAAATGCATTTAAAAACACATACCGGCGAGAAACCCTTTGGTTGTGTAATTTGTGACTATAAATGTTCAGAACGATCACATTTAAAAAACCATTTAAGAATTCATACCGGCGAGAAACCTTTAGTTGTAAACTTTGTGACCTTAAATAATGTTCTCTAAGAACACAAGTTAATATTAAGATATAATATTTAATCAATTTTCAATATTTACTTCGATATATCAACAAATTGTAATACATTATCTGTTATTAGTTGGTTAAGCCCTTTGTTTAATATTGGACAATATTGCTATGAATTTTTGTGTATACTTATCGTAGCTACTAATTTAAATTGTCAGATCTTTGAACTGCGTTAGTTTTCAGTGGTGAGTTCCAAAACAATAACTATAAAAACCAAAATTCTGACAAAACTAGAAATAGTTATACTCTTGAATGTACAGTTCGACTTTCTTATTTCCTATCGCTGAACTCTGCAGAAACCAAAGGTGAAAAAGTATGCTTATTTTTAATGACCAATCAAACTTCATAAAATAACAACAAATGTACATTGTAACAAATTTCTACATATTATAGTGAGGCAGGGTAATTACATCACGTATACTTCTAAACTATTAATTTTTTTATATTTTGTAATGCTCAGGCTAACTCAGGTTCTTAATTGTTGCATGAAATCACTTGCCTCAGGAGTAGGTTCTATT
Source organism: Podabrus alpinus (assembly GCA_932274525.1). Taxonomy (NCBI): domain Eukaryota; kingdom Metazoa; phylum Arthropoda; class Insecta; order Coleoptera; family Cantharidae; genus Podabrus; species Podabrus alpinus. The sequence goes on from OW026452.1 coordinate 35,706,604, forward strand.
ATAAATCTCACGATGACTTATGAATTTGTTGATTATTGACTAAACGAATCGTCTTTAAATTTGCCCTGTTATGATATTGACTGTTTAATTGCAGTAACTTGTAATAAGTACACAATTGATTTGTTTGAATAAATATTTAATTGAAAAATTGTAATAATAACCGAAATTGTAGGTGTAGAAACAAATTTTATAACCTAAAAATTGTATCTTTTATCTAATGTTTTTACTAATTAAGCTTTTTGTATTATCATTAATAAATAAATTTCACTATAAATAAACATGTAAATTTATTAATAATCTCCTTATAAATTAACCCCAAAACGTAATACGCGAAAATGTTTACGTAAAAATCAAGTTGCCGCTTGATTTTTAAATTTATTAAATTTTTCGTCTTACCGAAAATCACTGTTATTCTGTGTATTGGTCCCTTGATCGTGTCGTCTAGATCGGTGTATTAGCCACTTCCATGTGTATTCAACGAGTCGCATCCGTTGTCCAAATTATCGATCCATCCACAAAAACTTCTTTTTCAATCTTCCGTAAACATCTTCATCAACGGTAAGCTTTTAAATACGCTAACCTTTTTGTTTGGTTTTGTGGATTGTAAATAATAAACACCATTAATTTGATTAGTTTAATAATGAAAAAGGTTGTAAACAATTATTAAGTTAACACACACGTTATGACGGTATGTAACATAATCTCTCCCTTACTGCTCTAATGAGAAGTCAGCTCGGAAAAGATTAAGTCCACGCAGAAGGATAAACCATCTACTTTAAATTTGCGTGGGGCCCTGGTGTTAGGTTTTAAACTAGCTCGTTATAGCCTGGAAGCGAGAGTCGTGGATCGTGTGAAAGAAACACCCCGGAGAGATCAAGGAAACAGCTTTGCTAACACAACACAATTAAAATTAACAATAAGAAGTTCATTGTCAGAAGGCAAAGATATACGCGATGTCGGATGTAAGAGGTGTTAGCCGACCAAAACAAGCACAGTAGCAACGACATTGCCACCGAAAATCACTCCCAAACATAAACCAAGGGCACATTCGAATGGTTATATAAAAATCCCACGATAAAGTGGAACCATATCGAATCCCCAATGATAAAACAAAAGACAGCAATCTCGGTGAAATGCCGCACCCTGTATATGGGTCGAACATCGTAGCCTTTCATAAAAAAATAATATAAAATCAAAAATAAACACAAAAAAAATTGTTCAACATAGAATTTCAAATATGAAATTCGAACCCATGTCAAACGCTTAGGAATTTCAAAGTCTTTGCATTTGACCAACGCCGGTTGATATTTCCTAGTGAAATTTAAATGCACAAATAAAACTCAATTAACAATACATAATTAAATATTATTATTAATTAAAATAATTATCAAAAGGTAAAGTTTAGCATTGGCATTAAAATTCACGTCTTCGAACGTGTGAGATTAGATAGAATATCTCATCGTGCATACAACGAAAAATACGGCGTATCAACTATCTCGGCCAACATTCGTACAAAAAAATATGCAAGACAATGAAACCCTTTGTAATAAACATATCACATAAAAAAATAAGACAGTCAAGGGTTAGTTAAAACGTAATCGAACACCAGATGTACGGCGGAAAATTTGGCCAAGTCGAGTAATGCATTTCCCTGTGAAGCAATCAGTTCAAATTATAAAAACTTACCGAACTGAGTAAAAAAATATCCTTCCAGAAAATATGGACAAGGTGGTCCGACAAAAAGATAACGACCTGGAATACATCCACAATTCAGCTACCACGAACGTAAAAAATCCCCATAGTAATGGGTTGGAGCGCAAACCATCCAAAACAATTCATGATGCGGAAAGGGACCCATCACAAAATCGCTACCATATTTTGTCAAAATTGGAACCAAAAATTGTTATCACTTCACAGTAAAACACAAAACCGACCGCTCGTACGAGCGCTAACCCAAGAAGAACTTATCGTTGCATGCGCGAGTTTTAATCTCTGTCAAATACGTTCGCTATACAGAGTGCTACGAAATATGTCGCTAGATGTAAAAGTTGAATTTAATAAATTCAACGTTGTTGCGAAAAAGAGAAAATTTTTCGTAACACACCCCCGAAGTAAGATATCTGACCGGAGGTCAAGATAAAAAAATCAAAAAATTATTAGAGAAACGAAGTTGACAACGAACTGTAAATTGACGGAAAAAAACTTATTTATTTACTGTAGTGTGGAGGTAGTTTGTAGCAGTACTTGGTAGGAAAGAAATATTAAGCTTGGGTAAGACAAAAAAATGAGCTTAAAATATTTCAATAAAAAAATAAAAAATCAAAATCTCTGAAAGATTGAGATAAAAAAATAATAATAATAATTGTATGGTTTAGTACACAATTGACGAAACGCCATCGTAAATCCGCAGAAGCGAAAACCAAATGGTAGAGCTAACAATAGCTACTGAAAACCATATAATAGGTGATTTTGTCTCAGATAAAAATCAATGAGTACAAAATGGGCAGCCCGCATTGGACCTGCACCGAAAAAAACTGTGGGCAGCCCGCATTGGACCTGCACCGAAAAAACTGAACAGCTAGGAAAAAAAACATCTAGACTGTCGATAAGGAATGGCTCGCATCGGACCCATTCGAGAATAGTCGAACAAAAAATTATCTTCGAACCAATTCTTCTCTTCCAGTATGAGACAGTCATGATTCTCAACACATAGGAAGGGTAATTTGTCAAAACGACAAAATAATTAATAATTTGATCAAGAAACTTGACCAACAGATCGTCCTACCAAGACTTAAACAAATTTCCTCAAACCGTTGGAATAAATTCCGATGAAATAATTAATAGCTTGATGTTATGCTATAATTATGACGGGTTTTAATTATGTGCAAATATGATCTTAGATGTAATTAGATCAGTAGAAAATGCATTACCCAACCTCCTGTTAGGTAATGGTTATGATTTAAGTTGTTGTTAAACCATTAAGTGAACAAACATTACCCATCCTCCTCCCTTATGTAATGTATGATTCAAGATGTTATTGAACCAATTAGTTACAACATTACTCAGCCTCCACCCTTAGTGTATTGTAGATCCACGGCAAGCTAAAGGGATTTCACCCCCAGTAGCTTGTGGAAAACAAAAAAATAAAATTCGCTACACATAGCAACGAACAGTACACATATCAAGGTAAAAAAATTTACACATAACGCTTTACCAATAAAATAATAATAAAAATTTTAATTTAAATCGAAGGTATAAAATAATTATAAAAAATATTTTTCATAACCCTTCAAACACTCGGCATCAAGGAATTTACACAATCACCAAAAAAATATACGTTGAAACAATCCAATTACGGTGCGCGACTTAAACAACAACAGTCGTAACAGCAACCAAGGATCAACAAACGCAGTTGGCTGCAAAAAAATAATTCCGCCGGTATAAACAAAAATGTTTCATTCAAAAAAACATGATAATAAAATTGACAACAAAACAAAATTGCCAATAAAATAAAGCAAAAGCTGTTCCTGATATTATCTCCGGGCATTCACCAAAAATACAGATGGAAATGAAGCAAACAGAAGCAAATACAGAAGCTCCCACGCTTCGGGCGCCAGTGTAACAATACAGTAGCACATACAGAAGCAAGCCCCACGTTGGAACGACAGTGTAACAAAATCTCTCCCTTACTGCTCTAATGAGAAGTCAGCTCGGAAAAGATTAAGTCCACGCAGAAGGATAAACCATCTACTTTAAATTTGCGTGGGGCCCTGGTGTTAGGTTTTAAACTAGCTCGTTATAGCCTGGAAGCGAGAGTCGTGGATCGTGTGAAAGAAACACCCCGGAGAGATCAAGGAAACAGCTTTGCTAACACAACACAATTAAAATTAACAATAAGAAGTTCATTGTCAGAAGGCAAAGATATACGCGATGTCGGATGTAAGAGGTGTTAGCCGACCAAAACAAGCACAGTAGCAACGACATTGCCACCGAAAATCACTCCCAAACATAAACCAAGGGCACATTCGAATGGTTATATAAAAATCCCACGATAAAGTGGAACCATATCGAATCCCCAATGATAAAACAAAAGACAGCAATCTCGGTGAAATGCCGCACCCTGTATATGGGTCGAACATCGTAGCCTTTCATAAAAAAATAATATAAAATCAAAAATAAACACAAAAAAAATTGTTCAACATAGAATTTCAAATATGAAATTCGAACCCATGTCAAACGCTTAGGAATTTCAAAGTCTTTGCATTTGACCAACGCCGGTTGATATTTCCTAGTGAAATTTAAATGCACAAATAAAACTCAATTAACAATACATAATTAAATATTATTATTAATTAAAATAATTATCAAAAGGTAAAGTTTAGCATTGGCATTAAAATTCACGTCTTCGAACGTGTGAGATTAGATAGAATATCTCATCGTGCATACAACGAAAAATACGGCGTATCAACTATCTCGGCCAACATTCGTACAAAAAAATATGCAAGACAATGAAACCCTTTGTAATAAACATATCACATAAAAAAATAAGACAGTCAAGGGTTAGTTAAAACGTAATCGAACACCAGATGTACGGCGGAAAATTTGGCCAAGTCGAGTAATGCATTTCCCTGTGAAGCAATCAGTTCAAATTATAAAAACTTACCGAACTGAGTAAAAAAATATCCTTCCAGAAAATATGGACAAGGTGGTCCGACAAAAAGATAACGACCTGGAATACATCCACAATTCAGCTACCACGAACGTAAAAAATCCCCATAGTAATGGGTTGGAGCGCAAACCATCCAAAACAATTCATGATGCGGAAAGGGACCCATCACAAAATCGCTACCATATTTTGTCAAAATTGGAACCAAAAATTGTTATCACTTCACAGTAAAACACAAAACCGACCGCTCGTACGAGCGCTAACCCAAGAAGAACTTATCGTTGCATGCGCGAGTTTTAATCTCTGTCAAATACGTTCGCTATACAGAGTGCTACGAAATATGTCGCTAGATGTAAAAGTTGAATTTAATAAATTCAACGTTGTTGCGAAAAAGAGAAAATTTTTCGTAACAGGTACAAGAGTAACTTTGCTTGGTCTTGTGATCTACTAATATTGTCACGCTTAGGTTTGGTTTTTCTAAGTCGTGGAGTCTTGGGGTGGTGTAGCTCAAGGGATCATTTTAAGTTGTAGCGGCGTAACGAATAATAATTCAAAGTTCATAACAATTAATTATATTAAAAATAAAAATAACATATTTACAAGACATATTTACACTAACCTGACAAGTGTTATTACGAGGGTGGTTTGATATCCGTACAGAGCAGTCATCGGGGAGGTCATCTTGAAGTAATCCTTAGTGAACTTTTTAACTTTTAACCAACATTAACATTCGCGGTGTCTGACTTGACCACACGCGTCTTCCGAGCGCAACTCCAACTAACTCCTCTTGAGCTCTACGCTCGTATATTTAATACCTTCTATTACCACCTCGCTCCTCTGTACGGATATGAACTATTTTGATAACATTGCATTTCCCATGACTTGTTATCAAGTACAGGTCATGAAGTTTCAACTACCTTTCAATCTTGCAATAATGCATTTCCCAGGACTGTATTCCTGTATTGCCACTCAGCGTTTCCCACACACCCAGGTAGACATCTCGTATCGTAATATTATATCTCACGTCCTGTTGAATCGTGCTATTGAACTTTCAATAATTTATAATATTAAATTAGCGCGGTTGTCACGTCTTGTAATAATTTAAGTGAATTTTGATTTATGAATTTTCAAAGTGTGACAATATGCAACTTTCTTAACACACTCCCTCGTATTGGTAGAACTCGTGTGTCTAGCATTGTTGTAGAAACAACAAATAAACAAATTGGTTAGACATAATCATAAAATACATAATAGATTCATGCCTAAAACTAAACACATACAAAAAAAATAAGAAATACACAATTTCGTTTAAAGCAAATAATTAACATGGTGGAATGACTAACAAAGGTTTTATTAAAATATCATATTTTTGTCATTCCAAGCTTGCTACGTAAAAATTCAAACTTAATTGTTGGCAGTGCTTTTGTTAAGATGTCGGCAGTGTTCTCGTTAGTGGGCGTAGTAGTCCACTTTAAATTCGCCCTGTTCATATTTTTCGCGCACAGTGTTGTAACGAACATCTATATGTTTTGTACGTTTATGAAACACTGGGTTTTTAATAAGTTTTATTGCACTTTGATTATCTATGTATAAACACAGGTCACTGATTGGTTTTTCATTTATTTCACTTATTAGTCGTTTTAGCCCCATAAGTTCTTTTGAAGATTCAGATGCGGATATGAATTCGGATTCGGTGGTTGAACGTCTAGTGTCGATGTCACTTGCATAATCTGCATCGGAGTACCCGCCTAATGTTCGATTGGTTGATGAGTACAGAATGGTATGTATTCCAGTGCGATAGACTCGGGTTGTTTTGAAATCTACTAATAATATTAACAGAATGGCTCAAATCTGGTCTCGCTGTAAAAGCAGCAAAAATCAAACAACCTACGGCTTGTCGATATAATGTTTCCTCGGGAATTCCATTTGTCGAAAATCTTTTATTACTATCGTCATTTTTTGTTAGTACAGTGTTTGCATCAGCTGGCGTGTTTACTGACCTACACTCGTTTAAATCAAAGCGTTTCAAAAGATTCTTTATATAATTTGCAAAGTGAATGAATATGGTATTATTTTCTCTATTTATATTGATTTCCAAACCTACAAAATAATTTGGTTCACTTACGCTAATTTCGAATGCCATTTTCATTTTGATGACAATTTGATCGAGTAAAGCTTCGCTCTTTGCCATTATCAGTTCATTGTCTACATAAAGAACTAATAAAGCTAATTCGTTGTTGAATTTGCCGACATAAACACAATTATCCGATTCGCATTGTATAAAACCAAAGGATTTTAAAAATTCACTAAACCTCTTATTCCAGTTCCTCGGGCTTTGTCGAAGACCATACAACGATTTTTTCAATTTACATACTACGTTGTTATTTTTAGTTGCACCTGTAGGTAGTATCATGTAAACGCTGTTTTTACATCGAACTGAATAATGTTGTATTTTTCTTGAACTGCTGTTGCAAGCAAAATTCGTATCGTGTCGTATCGAGTCGTTGGTGCAAATGTTTCCTCATAGTCAATTCCCTTGATTTGTGCGTAACCTTTTGCACAAAGTCGAGCCTTGTATCGATTGATTTCGCCACTAGGTGATCGTTTATCTTTGAAAACCCATTTCGATCCGATTGTTCTTTGGTTGGCGATTTCTGGTTTAATTTCCCAAGTGTCGTTTTTCTTTAACGCTTCCATTTCTTTTTCGATCGCCGCTTTCCAGTTTTCGGCGTCGTCACTTTGCATAGCTTCTTCGTATGTTTCAGGGACATCAGCTTCGATTAGGTTGACCTCGTTTCTATAACGCTTTGGTGTCTGCAACATATTTCGTGAACGTAATTCATACGTACCAACATTTTCTTCGGCTGTTTGTTCTTGTGATTCTTCTTCAATGATGTCGTCCTCTTCCTGTCTTTCTACGTGGACTTCTTTGTTTACCGGAATTAAAATCGTGTTTGTTCTCGGTAATTGGACTTCTTTTGTTTCATTGAAGGCCACGTTCCGAGATATTTTTACTTTTCTTGTATGAGGATCAAACAACCTGTAATTCGTTGACTCATTTTCGTAACCGACGAATATTAATTTCTTGTTTTCGGTTCTAATTTTCGTCTTTGGCCATCTGGGACGTGCATGAAGGCTTCACTACCGAATACTTTTAAATGCGTTACTACAGCTTTCTTTCGATTCCATATTTCGAATGGGGTCGTGTTACGGGTGTTCACATTCGACGTTCGATTTAAGATGTAGACAGCAGTTTTCACTGCTTCTGCCCATAAATATAAAGGAAGGTCTTTTGTGTATAACATTGAACGTGCATTTTCCACTATTGTTCGATTTTCACGTTCAATTTTTCCGTTCTGCTCGGCACAGTATGCTGCAGAAGTTTCTAGTTGAATTCCTTTGTTGTGTAGAAATTGTCTGAAATCTTGGTTTACGTACTCGGTTCCGTTATCTACTCGTAACGTTTGAACTCGATAATTAAACATGTTTTTGACGCGATTAACTAATTGTTTAAAGCAGTCCAGAGTATCCGATTTATTTTTCACGAAATAGACAAATTTGTAGCCGGTCGCGTCGTCTTTAAAAAGTACGAAGTAAAGATAGCCGCTTACTGAAGGTATCGACATAGGTCCACAGAGGTCGCTTTGTATGTATTCACCAGGATGATAATTTCTTTTTACAGTTTTCTTATAAGGTAACTTGTGTTGTTTACCGAACTGACAACCATCGCATAAAAATTGTCTTCGTTTGTTAAATTTACACATTCGATTACGCCGTTCGAAATTTCACGAATTGTTTTCAAATTTACATGGCCTAATCTTTCGTGCCATTCACGCAATGTTCCGCTTGAAGCAACCGAGTTTACTTCCGGGGTTATTGTCCGCAACAATAACTTATATAAGTTGTTGGGTTCACGTACCGCACTCAATTTTAACTTCCCGTTCTCGATTATTTTCGCTGTATTTTTATTTTTAATCACTTTCATATTCTTCTGGGTTACAGCTCCTTCAGAAAATAGATTTTTTCTTAAGCCTGGAACGTACCAAACGTTCGTCATTAAGCTTTTAACCCATTTATCGTGGATCAAACATTCGACTTGGATCGTGCCAATTCCTTTTACTGGTAATTTTTCTTTGTTTCCCAATGTCACTGAAAATTCATTAATTTCTTTTAACGACGAGAATGATGCTTTGATGGGTGTCATGGCATTGCGACGGTTAAAATTCCTCAAGAATTTTTCCCAAATGTGACGTTAATAATTGATGTTACATTAATTTCTAACCAAAGGTGTTAATTAAAACGACGAAAAAAAAGATGGAATAGGCGCCACTCGATTTCGGTTAAAAAGGAAGACGTCGTTATGAAAGATTAGACAACTCGATTAAAGGGGAAATCGAGAAATCACGAGCTATCTTTGTAAATCTTGCCGGCTAGCTTGGAAGATAATTAATTAAACAAAAAAAACCAGCAATGAGTCCAGGGCATACGGAAAATTTTGAACAACGAAGAAATAATTAAACGAAAATAATAATTGCTCAAATATAAAGCGCAAATATCTTACGCGCAGTCCCGCAAAGAACTAACAAAATAATGGCGGACCACACAAAAATGTTATCAACCATATGTTGATTATCACCCAAAAACGACGGAATATTTATACAAAATTTACACGTTGTGATAAGTAAATCAACTAAATAATTAATAATTATTATCACAAATAACCAACCAAAAATGATACGATACCTCAACTACGCTGATCTGCGGCTTATGCAAAATCTGTCCAGCTTCTAATCCCATAAAGGCGGAAGAGAACTCCGATAAAGTAACTCCAAAAAAATTGAGTTTCTCGACCTACGGATTCGAGAAGATAATCCCAGTTTGCCACTGGATGGTAACCACTAACCAATCCTTCTCGAAAATCCGGCTTCAACAAAATTTCGCACAGCACACACACAACTACCTCGCACCAGATTCCACGTATCACCTCTTACTCGAGCAAAACGTATCAAGTCAAGTCTCGCGTACCGACCCCTGCCCATTTCCCTCACTCGTACCAACGGTCACTGGTTCCAAAACCCAAAGAACCCGGCGGCAAATTTTAAACCGTTACACTCCCCCTTTACTTGGAAAGAGGTAAAGTTTCTATAAAACGAGAAAACCAACGATACGGGAAATAGACTAGGAACTTTACCGATGGTGAAGATGTAAAGCTGTCCAGATGTTCGGACCTTCGATACGATAGGTAAACAAAACAAAAGATAACAATACGATAATAACGACAAAAGAGAAAAATATGTACAAAGAAAGATATATACAAACGATAAAACAAAAAAACTATACATACTCGTCTCTGACCAACTTTGATCAACACGAACGAATGATGACCAAGAAATAGTTGGTGAGCAACCAGATGGTCATTGCTCGAAGGTGATAACAATTGCGATGTCCGATGGTAATTGCTTTTAACAGAGTAGGTTGTACAGAAGCGAAATAATACCACCAAGAACCTCCTCCCGAATTAATTAAGGGAACGTTCGGGTGGTCGCTAAAATCCCAATGAATGGTTTAGAATATAAAAATTCAAATGCAACCACCGCGAGCCCCCGCATAACTAACCAATCGTAGGCCCCGGTAAAACTTCCCACCGCTGTACTTCTGTCGTGCATCGCGAGACCTTCTTCCTATATAATTCTTTTCAAATAAAACAAACAGACAAATAATAAAAATATATAACACAATAACTAAAAAAAATCAAGCCTTTAATTTCGAATACGGGATTCGAAACTATGCCGCCCGCTTTATGGACTGCTAGCCTATCCATTAGACTAACTCAGCTCTACGCTACCTATCTCGAAAGTAAGTTGTTTCATTTGGTTAAAGAAAACATTATTTCTCGTAAATAATGTTTCCACAAAGATAGCAATACAGTTGTTAGTAAATATATTCACGCGTGCGAGCGTACAATATAAAAAGTGCCCCAATCAAATTCATGCAGAAAGCATAAATAACTCATATTCTTGGCGAAACTTGCCAATCAAAAAAATACATAAGGCAAGACACAAACCTGAAATATTAAAACACAAAAAAAACAAAATAATATTCATTCAAAGGTAAAAATACATATTATAATCGACACAAACCTGAAAGGAAAAAAATATAAAAATCGAGCTTGAACAAAATTTGTTACGACCGATAACGAATACAATTCCAGGTGGTATCCGAGTATTGCGGGTTGGCTGATAATGCAATATGTGCAATTAACGATATGTTCTAAATGACGTAAAAGAATTGAACTGTTAATAATCCTGCTGGAAGTATGGACGATGGATCCAACATAAAAAAATAAACGGTACATAGCGGTAAAAATCCATCATCCTTGGTTATAACCGATAACGATAATAAACTTCAGGTGGTGTTAGAGTACAAATTGCGAGTCGACTGATAAATGCAATATGTGGAATTAATGAAAGGTTCTAATGACTTACCCATCTGAACGACTAGAATCCTTCAACAGAAGACTGGACGGTGGATCCAACATAAAAAGGAACGGTACAAAGCGGTAAAAATCCACCCTCCACCAGCAACGAATTCTTATCCCCGGATCGGGTTCGGAAAAACACTGTTCCATATTAATTCGAATGCTGGGTCGTTCGAGAAAGGAAGCAAACAAAATTCTTTCCAAAAATCACAACCACATTTCACAAGCAGACCAACAAAATTTTGCGTCGACACCTTTCCACGTTCAAAAGCCAACTCTCTTATCTAATTCATAGGAGAGTTCATCTCCTAAAATAATCTATCCACTTTCATGATGGATGAGATTCGAAAAAACACAATAAGAAGATTTAAAAAAAATTTCAACTTGAAATTTACCTTCCCCCTCCAAAAAAAGGTATAGGGTAGAAAAACCACGAATTTACACGAATTTAAATAAACTAAGAAAATCAAAAATAAAAAACACTTTAAAATGTAATCGACGTTGTTCAAAAAATATTTTCGTTGGGCGCCACTTGTGACGCTACCAACTAAATTACGATAAATGTTGCTGTAATTTCGCGAAGTCCGCAATTCGAACCCACAATTTCCGCAACGTAACTCAACCAGCGATCACACCAAACCACGTTGGTCGCCTAGATGAAACGGTTAAAATTCCTCACGAACTTTAGCGTGAATAATTGATGTTACATTAATTTCTAACCAAAGGTGTTAATTAAAACGACGAAAAAAAAGATGGAATAGGCGCCACTCGATTTCGGTTAAAAAGGAAGACGTCGTTATGAAAGATTAGACAACTCGATTAAAGGGGAAATCGAGAAATCACGAGCTATCTTTGTAAATCTTGCCGGCTAGCTTGGAAGATAATTAATTAAACAAAAAAAACCAGCAATGAGTCCAGGGCATACGGAAAATTTTGAACAACGAAGAAATAATTAAACGAAAATAATAATTGCTCAAATATAAAGCGCAAATATCTTACGCGCAGTCCCGCAAAGAACTAACAAAATAATGGCGGACCACACAAAAATGTTATCAACCATATGTTGATTATCACCCAAAAACGACGGAATATTTATACAAAATTTACACGTTGTGATAAGTAAATCAACTAAATAATTAATAATTATTATCACAAATAACCAACCAAAAATGATACGATACCTCAACTACGCTGATCTGCGGCTTATGCAAAATCTGTCCAGCTTCTAATCCCATAAAGGCGGAAGAGAACTCCGATAAAGTAACTCCAAAAAAATTGAGTTTCTCGACCTACGGATTCGAGAAGATAATCCCAGTTTGCCACTGGATGGTAACCACTAACCAATCCTTCTCGAAAATCCGGCTTCAACAAAATTTCGCACAGCACACACACAACTACCTCGCACCAGATTCCACGTATCACCTCTTACTCGAGCAAAACGTATCAAGTCAAGTCTCGCGTACCGACCCCTGCCCATTTCCCTCACTCGTACCAACGGTCACTGGTTCCAAAACCCAAAGAACCCGGCGGCAAATTTTAAACCGTTACAGCATGATGCACCCGAATCAAGCGTCCACCCCTCTTCGTTCGTTATCGTATCAGCGATCCCTTCTTCAACGGTAAACGCGGAATAAAAACTAGTTCCGTCGGAATTTGTCGAACTTTCTGGGTTTTTATTCCAATTTTTCTTGCGTGGTGCCCGACATTCTATCGAGAAATGTCCCTTTTTGCGACAGTTGTAGCAAACCATTTTAGATTTACTCGTTTTCTTAGTTTTTCGATTGCCGCTTGACCCCGTAGTCAACATGGCGTTTTCAGCTGTTTCCGTCGTGTTTAGGTTCGTCTCCTCGTCGACTGAGCGTGACGTCATGTTTTGCAACGTTTGTTTACTGTCGTCGAAGGAGAGCCACGCTTGCCTAAAATTTCGATATTTCGTTGGTAGCGTACCCAATATTTTTGTCAAAACAGCTGTTTCGCTTATTTGATCACCGCTGTCTCTTATTCGTCAAGCCATGTTCTCAATTTTTGAGATGTGTTGTAGTACACCGTCGCCCGCCGCCATTTTATATTGGTGGAACTGCTCGTGCGCAATCATCTTGTTCGTTTCCGATTTTAGCGGGTAAATGCCGTCCAACTTATCTAAAATGTCTTTCGATGATTCACAATTTTCGATCAGGGATATTTGTGACAACTCCATCGTACTTGTGATAATGCACATAGCTACCGCTTCTTTCTTTGCCCATGATGCTAGCTCGTCACGTTTTTCCGCAGGTGGTTGCAACATGGCACCCGTCGCCATTTCAAATACGCCCTTTGCTTTTAACGCACATTTGATTTGGAACCTCCACTGATTGAAGTTTTTACCGTCAAACTTATTTACACTCGCGAGGCTTATTGTGTCGGCCATTCTTTATAGTTTCAACACATAAAACACTAGAATGTTTTTCACAAAGAAACCGACTTCCGACCTCGTGGCGATCGTCACTTAAACTTTTCAAAGTGGTCTTTATTCGAGGGTTAACGCGTACCCTGGGCCCATAACCTGTTTGGTTTTGTGGATTGTAAATAATAAACACCATTAATTTGATTAGTTTAATAATGAAAAAGGTTGTAAACAATTATTAAGTTAACACACACGTTATGACGGTACAAGAGTAACTTTGCAACTGCTCGTTGCATTTCTAGTGCAAGCGCACTTTTATGCTTGGTCACGTGTTCTACTAATATGCAACTTTCTTAACACTTTTCCACATAACACACTTAATTATCCCTTTCAATAATATTATATATTTTTAGGTTATCTTAACTAATTCCTCGTGGATAAAATTTAATTTCCAGGAGTCCACTAAACACACGTCTTCCTTGACCAAGACAGGTACACATTAAAAGCTACTCGCTCCTGATGAAACGTAACCTTGGAGACGTTCAAAAATCAATATTGCGATGATGAATTGATTGATTGTTTTTAAATTACGATTCTTCATATCGCGAAAGTTCGCATACACGAAGTTTGGTAAATATTCGAACACTATTTAATATTGTTTATTTATAAAATCGATAATTTTAACACATGATTGTTTTTAGGTGACACGACGATTTAAATTGTCTTGGATAGAGACCTCCCGTTCTGACGTAAACTTGTAAAACCACTATTTGCTAACATTAATTAATTATAACTAAACTTACATACTAACATGTTTAATATTATTATTTACAAACTTTATTCAAAAATTAGTTGTCATATTCGAAGTTTCTGCGTTTATTTACTTTGGTGATGTTTTCATTTCCTGTCATATTGAATTAATTAAATTGGTAATCTTTAATTTGAGGATCGATTCGCTTTAACTTTCTTTCGTATATACTCGTAATTTATTGTTACTTATAAAATTTTATTTTCCGTCATCGACTCCTTCGATCGTGATATCATATTTGTAGATCGTGTTTACTTATTTTTACATTAACGGTAGAGCTTTACCTCTTTTCACTCTTTTAATAACAAAGAAACACCGCAGATAGTATTTCTACGAATACTCATGTGGGTGCATGCCGGCACCCAAGGCTCCGGAGACAAACCGGAATCAATGCCGAAACGTTGACCAAAATTAAATTAACAATAGCTAGAAAAGAAAATGGAGACGCCTACCGAATTGTCACAAGAAGCTGGGAAAGACAACAAAATCACGGCTTAGGGAGGTGATCGAAAAACCTTGTGAGCCACTACTCCCCGCAGGAAGAAATCGACCAAATCCCATCACTACAACGGGAAGACCTTCAGGATGTCACAAGGAAAATGACGACCGACAAAACCCCAGGCCCTGACGGAGTGCCGGCCGGGCTATTAAAGGAAATCATTCGGGTGTGAGCGAGACTCTCGAGACCGAGAATTTAACAAGTACTTGGAGAAAGGAGAGTACTCAAAGCAGTGGAAGACGGCCAAATTGGTCTTAATCAGAAAAGGGAATGAGGCCCGGAGCTCCTACAGACCGATCTGCCTCTTGGACCACCTAGAGAAATTTTTGAATGACTGTTATCTTTCAGAATCCAGCACGATATCGACGCCGCTGGTGGCCTTGTGAGTAACCAGTTCGACGAACAATCCGACGCACACGGAAGTCATGCTTAAAGCGATTCCCGGTGCTTCCTAGAGAGGTTAGGTTTAGACGGTAAAAATGCGCCGTCACTACCTGGTGTCTCAAAAGATTCCAACAAAGAAATGAGCTTGCTCTATTGAATTCGTGTTCGCTTTTTGATACTGCGCCCCTCCCCGAATGCCCAGCCGAAAAGGTCGCGGATTCCTCTCTTCTCCTCCCAAGCCAACAGCGTGCCTTGCAAATACTTTGTGTAGTCTACACATTTTTCCTTTTTGACTTTTTTCTCTGCACCTGTTGTAATAACGTAATTTTCGGTATTATCCTGGATGAAAATCTGAAATTCAACGAACACGTAAAATACACCATAGATAAATGTAACAAAATTTTTAAAAACCTATGTAGGTTCGTTCGACCTACGTGGGGTATCAATCCACTCAACGTGGAAACGATATACCACGCGGTCATCGAGCCCACAATTACCTATGGTGCATTTATTTGGTGTGGAGTGCTTAGGTACAAGTATGGCTTTGTGGGCGCCAGTCGCAATGAAAGGTTTCAATTACTTTAGTTTCTTTAATTAAGACAAAATGGAACTTAAAAACAAAATCAAATTCGAGTACACACTGGTTTGAAACATTAATGAATTCGTTACAAAATAAACAGACAAAATTCTTGTTACAAATGATAGATTGATAATTGAGCGTTTCCAAATACGTCACAGTGTTTCGTGGCAAGCTGTCAAGCTGCCAACGAACTGATTCAAATTTGTGATAAATCGTGTTTTTTGGTGGTGAAAATTGAATTTTTTTACATTTTATAAACCGTAGAGAGTGTCGTGTAAAATTATTATTGTAAGTACTTCCGTTTATTTTATTTGCCGAATTAATCGTAAACCTAACCTAAGAATTTTACACACATAAAAGTGTTCGTGACGTCACATGGAATTGCTCCATTAAAAATATTTACATATAATAGGTATAAATGAAATTTCTCGTCCGATGGTAATGTTAGTAGCAAAAAGGAATATCGGGTTTGCGGACACGAAATGAAACAACTAGGTTACTTCGTCGACGTTTCGAAGGTATATTAGGCCTTCATCTTCAAGACTGTGAAGAGAGACAAACGTGTGGAACATCGGTAAATAACAAAAATACTATATCTCACCTCCGTAACGTAATGTAAAATTTGTTGTAAGACAATGGAGTAGCAAAAAAGGTGTTCGATGGCTCGAAACACGATAACAGGCGTTAACTTTGTCAATGTAAAATATGCACAGCATTAAGAAAATAAATAAACAAATACACTTTAAAATTATGGACATTACAATTAAAATAATTTTCCAATATATGTACATCTGGTTGAAGTATAAATTTGACGTGGTCCCTTAGATAAAATCACGACCAATCCTATAGGATAATTTTAAACATTCAGTGTATTCCCGCCAAATAAGAAAATACTGTTGTGTGCCGGCGCCATCCATGGGTGATGCCATCGAACTAAAAATGTCAACAAACAAACAAATTAAACAAAAACTGGAGGTGGTCGTGAAAATAGAACGAAGAATAATAGGTGCGATTGCCAAGCCAATCAGTGCAGGTGTCAACCCGGTTTTTTAGTCTTACTATTGAAGCACTTGAGAACGTTGCGATAATAGTCTTTTATCTGGTAAAAGTCATTTTGTTTGTTCACATTGGGACCCAAAGTGGATATAAAGGCGGCTTCCAGGAATGTGCGTTTGTGGAAATTGGTTTCATTGGCCAGGATTTCCACATCTTCTATGTTGAATTTGTGCGAGGAATCTATAATGTACTCAGAAAATCCTGTTTTCTTGGAATTGTACTTGATGTCGTACGTATGTTGTCTTATTCTGTTCCTCAATATTTGTTTAGTTTGTCCAATGTACCTTTGGCCACACTCACATTTTATCCTGTAGACAACGTTTGCTCTATCCAATGTAGGAACCTTATCTTTTATTCTCGAGTATAAAATTCTTCCCAATTTAAAGTCGTTATAGAAGACCAACTTCAGGAAGCCATCGTTAATGACATCCTTGAAGGCATGTTGAAGCTGATTTTTCAACAACGGGTGATATGTGACCTTGCTGAATTTTATTTTTTCTAGATCAACTTGTTGTGACTTAGGGTTGATTATCGTGGGCGTTCTCTTCTGGAAAAGTGCACAGTCTATCAGTCGATAGACTGATAGTTGGTTTAACGTTTCTCTTATACCTTTTCACATTTAATTTTTTCAAATTTCGGCAAATTGTAGTTTGTGAAACTTTAAATTTTCTGGATAGTATGCGAGTACTCACTCCAATTTTGTTTTCAGCAGCTTTCTTCAAGGAACTTAGCCGAGATTTTTTTAGAATTGATTTTCTTCCGGTTTTTTTTTAATTTTCAGGACCAATATTGTTATTACATCTCGAAATTATCGAATAAATGGTACTTCGACTGAAGCCTTCATTTATAAAATGATGTAAAACATGACTTTTATTTTGCTGGCCAAGCATTTTGAAAACGCGTTTACGCAAAAAATTCTGTTCGCACACTTTCATATTGACAATTCGAACTAAACTACTTCAATTGACATTAAACAAATGAAAGAAGGTACAGTAAAAAAAACAAAAGGATTGCTAGATTATAACTAATGATTTGATGCGATTGAAATTTGTCCAGCTACTTTAGACTCATACGTTATTTGTTTGAACCATGAAAATATAGCTCTGAATATTCTAAATAAGTAGCATCAGTAATTAAAATTATCGTAAATACTACCAGTTTTAATATGAAGACCGTCGTTATAATATTTCGCCCTAGTAAAAATTTCACATGTGGTCAGAAGATTGAAAATACTTGAATTTAAAGATGACGTTGGTTTTCGTCTCTGGATGGTTCTAGAAGATTGGTTTATAAAGATTAATTGGTTGACCTGATGAAGAATTCCCATATGGATTGTTCGAATTGTAAAAATTTCATGAACATAAAAATTTTCCAATATGGTGGAACTATATGGCGCTCCTTGGTAAAATATCGGTTATCGATTTTTGATCCTCAAAATAGATCGGATATCTAAAAATCAACAGTTCACGTTTCTATGCTGATTCGAGTCGCACGAACTCC
Organism: Podabrus alpinus; assembly: GCA_932274525.1. Classification (NCBI taxonomy): domain Eukaryota; kingdom Metazoa; phylum Arthropoda; class Insecta; order Coleoptera; family Cantharidae; genus Podabrus; species Podabrus alpinus. Next base: position 35,724,958 of record OW026452.1, read on the forward strand.
TATAACTTTGTTTAATTAAATTACTTAAAACATTAAAAACTTTGTTTTATTATGGAGCAAAAAATTGTACATGTTAACTTATTCCAAAGCGTGTCTTTGACCTCTGCCTGCTAACCGAGCTAGTGGGATATCGACAAATTCGCCAACTAGGGAACTGCATTATCGACAATTTTGATTAATATTGAAAATACTTTGAGTGGCATCAAAGTCACATAACCGTTAGGCGTTAAAATTGGTAAAAAGTTATATTTAAATGCAAACTGTTCAAAACGAAGAAAAAGAGAAAAGTAAATTAATTGAAAATTCAAAGGAAAAACAGGAATAGAAAAACTCGCGAAGCGGCGTAACAGCTGGCTGTTACAACTTCTCTCTGCAACTACCATTCTATCCCACCTTTTACTCTTGTCGAAATTTTAAAACATCCTTCTCTAGTAACTTCATTCTCCAATTTTGTTAAACATATTTTCTCTACCCTAAAACAATTCAATGCGGCTCCCTAAGCTTGCTTAAGGAAGTATTTTCAATTGAAACTTTTATTACAATTTTTATCTTTTAATAACATTATCTTATCTTTTATCAAAGTTCTCTTTGATCAGTTCATTTTGACCTGGTTCGCTCAGCTCTTCCATTCCGACCAAGATATCACGATCGAGTAGTAGATGGGAGGGGGAGCAAACCTAAATGGAAAATGAAATCGACAAAAAAATAAAAAGAATTACGTAATAGTCAATTCTTTAGTGCACCTGTGCGAGAGTGCGCGAGTGTTCGCGTGTCGCACAAGTGTGCACCACTTAATCATTTTTATTTAATTGTTATATTTTATCTTTCCGTTACCATTTTTATCTTATAGTTCAGCTTATATCGTTATGCCATTGTTCATTTGTTAAACCATTTTATTATTGTCCTTTCCATTTTCACCTGAATCATAGTTAATTTGTTTATATATATATATTGCTATGATTCAAAATGATCTCACATTACGATAGGTAGTTGCACAACAGAAATGTTCATAGAACTCACAAAATTAAGAAAGTTAAGCTCTTTTAAAACAATTAGATTTTACAGATAAGACATCCAACTCAAAAATAAATATCCTGACTCTAATAAGATCTTTCAAGATTAAGAAGTTATATTAAAACTTGCTATAAACACTCAACTTGAGATCTGTCAACTCAAAAATTGACGTATTGTAGCGTTTTAACAATGTTTTAACATTAAAACAAATGCTATAAATCAAATTGAGATTTTTAGTAATTATGTGAATTTATATCTTTTACCTACACCTTGTTCATTATTTTCAGAGTTTCTGGGAAAACGGTTGGTTGCCCAAAAAAATTTATTTGACGAAAGTTGTAGCCCGTTAAATTCTATATTCGGTTTAGGCCGTTAGTTTTTCTCTTAGACGTTTCGTTTAAGAGATACGGGGTTCGCAAGAAAATTAAAAAAAAAAACCTGGATTTTTTAAACATTTCTTCCCATAATTTAATTTATAACTCGAAATCCGTTGATTCTAGACGATAAGGGGTTATAACCTCATTTGTAGACAAGCGAATTATCTTTAAAAAAGTTCTAATCCATTAACCTTAAAAAATCAATAATATAGGAGCTATGGCCGTTTGAAATCATAAATTCAAAAAATTGCTTTAAACGGAGGTACCCCCCAAGGGTTTGGACTTGGGCAAAACTTTTATTTGAAAATTTGTCTTAGAAAAGTGTCCTTTATCACCACCTTAAAGGTTCTCCACGGTCACGGGGACACCCTGTATATGGCCCAAAGTATGAGGTATCTATAGCCTTAGGAACCTATCCCACAATTATGCAAGCTGAAATACTTGCAATTGCACTATGTGCCCATGAATGCCTGCGATGGAACATTAAGGGCAAAAAATTCAATATATTGTCTGACAGCCAAGCTGCGATAAAGGCACTAAAAGAAAATAGCTTTGAGTCTTTGTCCACATGGGAATGCAGACAATCCCTCAAGAAACTGGCCAAGGGCAATAAAATTGCACTCCACTGGGTGCCGGGTCATGAGGGAAGGGGGTTATGAGATAGCCGATAAACTAGCTAGATCAGGTTCAAGGGCTACCCCGACTGGGCCCCAACCATTCTGTGGATTGTCCAAGACACACAGGGGGTTGGGGGTCCAGAAGTGGGAACCAGAGAACAAAAAAACCTTATGGCACAATACACCAGAACAAAAACAGGCAAAGAAATTTATCGAGTATTCGACTGCAGAGGCTAAAAAGCTTCTTCTACTATCAAAAAATGAAATCAGGCTCATCACGGGGTTGCTCACCGGATATTGACAGGTGAGATATCACCTCAAAAAAATGGGAATGGAGGACGATGACAGATGCAGACTCTGTGAATCGGAAACTGAATCGGCCGAACACATTCTCTGTAGCTGCGATGCCTTAGCCCGATCCAGGCTAAAATATCTGGGACAGACACAACTATTAAATCGATAGTAATAAAACGCAATTATTGAATAACGATTTAATGTTGTCAAGATTAACACAAGAATAATAAAATAATGTAATATAAATGAATAATTCCACATTAGTCACGCAAGACTGTCACCGCTCAGTTACACGCTAGAACTAGCACTGCCATGGTGGCCATGCTTCGCTGGGTGGTTGGTTGGCACTAGATGGCGCTGCCTCTGGTATTAAAATAGACTACGAAAGTTTACACGCCGGCACGCCGGTTTGCTCATGCGTACGTGTATTTTTATGAACTTACGTCAAATTTAAAAGTTTTCAGTTGTCTCTTTAACATAACCTATTTTACGTCAAAATTTGAACATAGTGAAATATCCAGAGATAATTTGAATTATACCTTATTTTGAACGTGTTACTTCTACACAGAAAAAAGGCTTTTTTGATTTAAGAATAAATAATATGCTTGAAAAATATTTTCTTAATCCAATAAACAAATTTTTCACGCCAATAAAGTAAATATTTAACGAGATAAAATTCAAGTTTCTCAACGGAACAATATTGAATTACTTTGATTTAAAATAATATATTTCATTCAAGAAAATATACACTATTAATATTAAGAAAATTAAATTATTTCGACTTAAATAGACAGATTGTTTGAAGCAATATTATTATTTATTAACTTCAATAAAAAATATCCTTTTGCAAATACAGCAAAACGATAACCACCGTATATTAGCGGACAGCAAAACGAAGTCAACTTGCATAAATATTCTTTTGCAAATACAGCAACCAACGTATTAACGGACAGTGTGTATTGCGCTTTTTGCTTATTAACACGTGTGAAGAAGTGAACATTTTGAAAAAGTTTAGTTACAAGTGTAGCGAAGGACATTATGGACAACTACGTTAAAGATATCCTTTTAAATTGGGGGATGGATAATTTGCTTGAAGATTTTGCAAGTAAGTATAAACTTTTGTTTGTTACGAGTTATATCCAGTATTATAATATTTACGAGTACATCCAGAATACTCTAAAAATTTAAATAATCATTAGTTTCCTACAATCTCGCAACATCTCTGTATATGCAGCACGAGAAAAGTAAGTGATTTATTCATTTGAATATCATGTAATTCAAAAACTGAAATTCGGGGATTCCGATATTTTAATTGTGGAATTACCGTGATGTTAATTGAATAAATTTATATTTTGTCGTTTTTCCTAAAAAGGGTTATGCAAGATTGTGGAAAACTAGCAATTATTTAAATTTGTCAGCATGAATTACTCCATATTATTTCGTAGACTCTATGATAAGTTATAGCTTCATTTTTTTAAATAATTTACCACAAACCAATTTGATTATTAATAATTAAAAAATTAATTCATGTATTCATAGTTAGAATTTATGTGCAATGGATCTGCTCCAGGCAGACGCGGTTGTCAGGCGACTTATAATTGCAATTCTGTAATTTTGCATTTTTATCCTTCAGATGTAAACAGCGGTTTTCGCTGCCTCAGCCAACGCGGCTTGTATCATCGTCCTTGATTTTATTACTTTGTTAATGTGGTTTGATTTGTTTAGAAAATCAAATTGACGAAGAGACATTTAATACCCTTGAAGATAAGGACATTAGAGAACTGATCCCGATTTTGGGTTTGCGGAAAAGATTTTTAAAACATTACGAAGCTTTTCGTTTATCCCAAGTACGTATAAATTTTTCTTCCATAAATTTGCTAAACATCTAGTCTTAAATTGGAAAATATAAAAAGTAATTTAAAACTGAAATAAATAGACAGAAATTACATTTTTCAAAATTTCTGTGTATTTTTTTTATATCATTTTACTGATTTACAGGATTCGACATCTAGTGATCAACTGTCTTGTACTTCAACAGAATCCGTAACACCAATCTTAACAAGTAATAGGGCCACATCATTTTATGGTTTAGAGGATGTGGATAGAAGTTTAGGGAACGAATTTCCGAGTTTCGATTTAAACTCTTTACTGCAAAATTCGGCTTATGGAAACAGAATTCTAAAGTATTATACAGACAATAATACATTGGATGATTACTGCAGAACCAGACTAACCGATATAATCATAAAACATATTTATAAATACATTATTCAACAGTGAGTTGAACACTTGTGGTCTATGAAATTATTTTAACAATACTTATATTTTTCGTAGTCGTTTGAAACACGATCAGTACGTTTTAATATGTGATCAAATTTTGGAGGTCTTTCCAAAAGAAGTGTCTTCCACTTATTATATACCTTATGTACCTAAAAGTAAGTGTGGTGCCCTTAAAGGTATATTAGCGAAGGGAAGATTGGTCGATAAATCCCGTAATTTGATTTACCAAAGTGGAGATACCGTTAGATATAAACTGCTAAAAAGAAAAGCAGTTGATTCTGGAGAAGGACCATCATCGTCATATGTTCCAATAGAACCTTGTGGTACTTGTAGATATTAATAAATAATTATTGGTGAATAAATTTTTTATTTTCAGAAAATTTAGAAGAAATTAAACATTTTTTAAGAAGTTCCAAAGAACCGTGGGAAAAGGTGATTAAATATTGGAAAGAAACTGCAAATTTTCGAAAACAATCGAAAATAAAAACAGTTGAAGAGTTTTTAAATGAGTGGCCAATATTAAATTAATGATCTTCGTGCTATTGAATTGGTGTGTATTTAACAACAGTAGCACCTGTGGTAGCACTTTTAAATCACAACTAATAATCAACTTTTTTCGTTAGGTTAATTTAGATTTTGAATTTTATTATGGAGAATGTGGTGTACTTTTATTAGAAAATTGGGGAAATTTTATTAACACTATTATTAGAGTTGCTGGTACAGCAAAAGTTAGAGATAAAGAACTTTTATCCAATTATTCTGAAATTTGTAACAACCAGCAATTATCCCAAGGTATGTTTTATACTCCACATTGATAATGGATTTAATTTAAATTATCTACGAACTCTTAACATGAAAAATGATTTCTTGTAGATTCAAAAGTGTTCTATGAACTATGTTTATTGTGCCATATCGTACCTCCAAGAGGGAGAATTGTGATTTCAAAAAAGGAAAATTATAAATTTTCTATAAATGAATGCATCAATAGTATAATTATACGTTCAAATGTAAGTGCTAATTCTTTTAAATTCAATTTTCTAATTATGATTTGTTATAGACCGCTGGTGACGTACAACAACACGTTGAGGCACAAAAACGGAAGGCACTTCAACTAAAACAACCGCTTCAACCATATCTTCTGGTGATTGGTGCTGATTTTAGTATACAGTCAGTGTTTGTGGTGATTGGTGATATAAGGTATCAATTTGACAATATAATTGATGGTCTTGATGGTCTTTTCAAACTATTTCATGTATTTAATGCAAAGTATCCTGCACAAAGTGAACACATTTGGACACTCATTCAAAAATCAATTTTTAAAATCAAAACCGATTACGACAAAAAATTTCCATACATTATGTATCTGCTAAAAGAATTTCAAGAGCAGTAATTTTACATATTAAATATTGTTTCATTAACTTTGAATTAGTACTATAGATATAATATTATTTTTTTTAGTTTTAAATAAGTTTTACCTTTTTGTTTTTTTTTTTCTAGATTCATTGTAATAGTCATGAATTGTCATTGTGGAAAAACTTTTGAAACGTCCAAGAAGTATTTCATACACTTAGAATATTACCATAAGCTTAAAAATAACTTCGTATGCCCTATAAGCAATTGTAGGCGATGTTTTCATAGAAAAGATTGTTTTAAAAAGCATCTGAGTAATAATCATTTAATTAAATCGAGTTTTTTTACTTCTGATAATAATATTAGCACAAGTCAATATTCAACTACTTCCCAATTTCCTACGTTTGATAATCATAATACAAATAGTGCATATAATTTTGATGAGTATATTCAATCAACGTTCATTTTATTTGAAAGAGTTTTAAAAAAATCAGTTGAAAAATTTATAGCTAAGTACGATAATATGTCTTTTACACGTGCTTCTATACAAATGATCATAGATGAAGTAGCAGAATTATTTTCTTCTAAAGCAATTGATCTACTAATTGAAATATTGGAATCAAGTTTTGACAATGTTGGAAACCAAACGCCTGTAGTTGAAAATTTAAAAATTATGCTTAATATGCTACGTAATATTTTTAAAAATTTTAATTTACACACAGAATATCGGAGACATAATTTTTTTTATAAATCGGATAAGTTAATTAAACCAATCCAATGTGTAATTGGAGTCAGCCCAGATGAACGTAAATGTAAAGATGAAATGACCATGCATCTAAAAAACATGACTTCGACCATTGTTCCCATGAGGGAAAACCTTCGTATGTTACTTGAACTTCCGGATGTATTTGAAAAAATGCAATGCTATTCAAATAGTTCCAAAAATAATAATTCACCTAATTTGATAAATAATGTAATGCAAGGCTCATTGTGGCAATCGATTCAGTCCAAATACGGCAATAAGAATGTGTTTCCTATTATTTTATACTTTGATGATTTTGGATGTGGAAATCCACTCGGTAGTCACGCAGGGATTTATAAATTAGGTGCGGTATATTATACTATAGCTGCAATTCCCTCAGAATATTCTAGTAGACTAGAGAATATCTTCTTAGCTTTTCTTTTTCATAGTTCAGATCGGGCATTATTTGGCAACAAAGCTACTTTTAATCCGTTACTAAATGAACTTAAATTTCTACAGGATAATGGTATTACTATACATATAAATAACGAAAATGTGCAAGTATATTTTACAGTAATTTTAATTTTGGGTGATAACCTATATAGGATTACACTCTATTTTTGGATATCTTGAAAGTTTTACAGCTACCAATTTTTGTAGATTCTGCACCAATTCTAATGTAATTACAAAACAGCAAACTACAGAAAATGAAAACTCCATTAAATTAAAATCGGACTATAGTGAACATCTTAGAGAATTAAAATACGGGATAAAAGAAGAATGTGTTTGGCACGATTTGAAATATTTTCATGTATATCAAAACTTATCATGTGACGTAATGCATGATTTATATGAAGGCGTGCATCGATATGATATGGCGTTGATTATTCAAAATTTAATTTCAAAAAATTATTTTTCAATTGATTTATTAAATTCAAAATTAAAATATTTTTTATATGACAGTTCGGAAAAAAATAAGCCACCTAAAATCAAAAAGGAACATTTACTTAAAGCATGCATTATAATGTCGGCTTCAGAAATGTTATGTTTAGTAAGAAATTTTCGCTTCATTGTTGGAAATTTAATTCCAAATGATGACCCTACATGGCACTTTTATTTAAAATTATTGCAAATTACTGACATTCTTACATCTGATGCTGCTGTATCAACCCAGTTGGCAGAATTGCTTCAATGCTTGATTACGGAACATCACCATATGTATATAATGCTTTTCAAATGTAATTTAAAGCCGAAATATCATTTTTTGATACATTAAGGAAGAATAATGTTAAAGGTTGGTCCTCTGACAAAATTGTCTTGTATGAGATTTGAGGCAAAACACAAAGATTTAAAAAATAATGCCAACAATGTTTATTGTAGAAAAAATTTACCATACACTTTAGCCATGAGAATGCAGTTAAAAGTTCTTACAAGATCAATTTCAAATGTAGGTTTATTGGATGCTATTGACTTTGGCAAAATACAAAACGATATTTTAAAAGATGATATAGATATAACATTAGTTCTCTAAATTCAGAAATTTTTGATAAATCTGTTATCACTAAATGGTATGTTTTAAATGGTACTCGATTTACTGTTTCAGATGTAATCACAATAATTGATTATGATAACGACAATCCTCAATTTGGTCAAATAAAACATATTTTGGTAGACAAAAATGATTCTCATCTGTGCTATTTTGTTTACAGTTTGTTGCATATCATCAACTTTAATTTACATTATAGGGCATACGAAGTTATCGTAACTTCCCACAATAACATTATTTCTATTAAAAATATATTTTCAAATGTTTCCACAACTATGAAAACTATCAATAATGAAAAATTTGTATCTTTTCTAGATTAAGTTAGTAGTACTGATTACAGCAACATTATTTAAGAATTTAACGGACATTTAAATTAAATAGATGTTTCAATTTCGCATGACTAATATTTGGTACAATTAATTTTTAAAGTAAAACAGATAATTAAATTTCATCCATTTAAATGTCGGACAAATTCTTAAATAAGGTTAATGAAATCAGTCCTAAGTATAATAAAATTAATTTTAAGTAATTTTTTCCCAAGTTATTGAATAAAAGTTCTTAATAAAACAAATTGCATTATTATTTATTTCACTTCTTTGTATGTACTACATACAAATCATTGCATCGGTGCAAAAATCATTTAAACGAAATGCATGCAGGAAGTAATTTTTCAGTACCTACCTTGTCAAAGGGGTGTAGGGTGGCTTTGCAGGGGTAGTACCTTTCTGCCAGAACGGTCACATCAAGTGTCATAGACAGGAGATGGTTCTAGGCAACTGGTCCTCGCAGAGCACGTAACTCTCACTTATGGCTCCAAGCGCCACACCCCGGGCAACTGCATTGACCTGCAGGCGAAACTAAGTGAGGGTAGCCAGATATGGCGACACAGTAGCGTCTGTCTCACATTGGGCGGCTACAAACAGCGTCTGTCCCAGAATGGGCGGCTGAAATAAAGAGGCAGAAGGGAGAGGGACCCCCACTGCATCCATAAATTGTCCCAAGAGAGCAGCATGACATGAAAACATACCGAAATATAGATGTGCCATGCGAACCGAGTAGCGACCGGCGCTTCCTGGATTCCGGGTCTGGAGGCGAGAAATGTGCGACCGGCCATGTACATGTGGAAGGACAGGCATTGCATGGAAAGTATGCGACTGGCCAACAACAAAACCAACTACGACAGCTGAATCTGAGAAAGATGATAAAAGTGGGAACGTGGAACGTCAGAGGCCTCAATACCACCGGAAAGCTTCAAATACTGGAGCGAGAATTGGAGAAATTTGACACAGTGGGGATATCTGAAACACACTGGACAGACAGCGGCCACTTTAAGACAAGCAGCGACAATATGATATATTTCTCCGGAGACGAATCTATAAAAAGAGAAGGGACAGCCTTCCTTGTAAACAAAAAAATCGCCAAGTGCGTGCTAGGATACCAAGCCGTTAACGCTCGAATAGCTACCATTAAGCTAAATGCGACACCATTCCCGCTTAACCTGATACAAATATATGCCCCTACCGCCATCGCTGAGGATGAGGAAATAGAAGACTTTTACTCTGTGCTTGAAGATACAATGAAAACAATACCAGAAAGAGAGATAATCATGATAGTAGGAGACTTTAATGCCAAGGTGGGCAAAGAGACCCGAATGGGGGGAAATCACGGACAGCCTGTGGGAGAATTCGGTCTGGGAAACCGTAACGACCGGGGAGAAAGACTGATCAACTTCTGCGCAGACAACAGATTTATCGTTGCAAACACTATGTTCAAACACCACCCCCGACATTTATACACATGGAGGTCGCCTGGATGAAAGATATCGAAATCAGATTGACTACATCCTGATCAGACAGAGATGGAGAAGCTCCCTGAAAGACGTGAAAACCTACCCAGGAGCTGACTGCGGGACCGACCACCAACTGCTGGCTGCCGAGTTTCGCCTCAAACTTAAATGCACACCTAAGAAGGACATACAAAGAAACCGATGGCATCTATACAAAAACGAAAAATCGAAGCACAGGAGACCCTGGGAAGCATACCCGATGAACACAAGAACGTTCTAAATGCAAATGATCTATGGGAGATAATGAAAGAAAAATTAAATGACGCCGCAAAAAAGTCAAATGAAGACAATACAAGAAAGGACAATAGCAACAACAACAACAACAGAAAGCCATGGATATCAGATAGGACATGGAAGATCATTGAAGAAAGGAAGAAATTAAAGTCTCTAGGCATGACAAGAAATAACTGCAAGGCTTACACCGAATACTGCAAAACTATAAAAAAAGAATCCCGAAAAGATAAAGAATTGTATCTCAGTGACATGTGCAAGGAAGTAGAGGCCCACTCGAGCAGAAATGAGACTGGAGATATGTTCCGAAAAATACGCACGATTGCTCGAGAATTCAAACCAAAGACAAATACCATACAAGACGAAAAAGGTATAGTAATAACCAACTTTGAGGGAGTTCTCGAACGATGGAAACAATACTGCGAAAATCTAATGAAGGGAAAAGCGGACGCACAGACAAACATCGAAAATATGGAAAACGCAGAACATGAACCAGACATTCTCAAATCCGAAATCGCTGCGGCCACAATGGCACTTAAAAGAAATAAAGCGTCAGGATATGACGAAATCGTGGCAGAAATGATTAAGGCAGCCGGACAACAGGGTATTGATATGCTGCACTGTATATGTAACAAAGTGTGGCACTCGGGAGGATGGCCTGACGATTGGGTAAAGTCAATATTCGTGCCAATCCACAAGAAAGGAGCGAAAAATAAATGTAGCAACTATAGAACAATCGCCCTTATCTCGCATGCCAGTAAGGTGTTACTGTGGATCATCAACGAGAGACTGAAAGCCTACATACAACCACAAATACCTAATGAACAGGCCGGATTTATGCCAGGCAGAGGCACAAGAGAACAGGTTCTAAACGTTAGACAAATTGTCGAGAAACTCAGAGAATTTAACACTAAGGGATACTTCTGCTTCCTAGACTATCAGAAGGCTTTCGACTGCGTGGAGTGGGACAAACTTTGGTACATTAATACAATACTTGGCGTCCCCCCACACCTTACCTCCCTCATCAGCAAACTATACGCTTCTAACGAGACACAAGTCAGAGTGAATGACCAACTATCAAAGACTTTCAAAGTAGGAAGAGGAGTGAGACAGGGGTGCATTGTCTCGCCGATTCTATTCAATATATACGGAGAATGGATAATGCGCGTCGCTACAGAGGGATGGAAAGGAGGAATATCGATAGGCGGAAGAAAAATATTCAACTTAAGATATGCAGATGACACGACACTGCTAGCGGCGTCAGAAGAAGAACTGACAGAGCTCCTGGAGAGAATTAAAGCGACAAGCGAAGAATATGGCCTCAAAATAAATACAAATAAGAGTAAAGTGATGATTGTGGATAGGGCAAGTGAGAATCAACGGAATATCGGAGAAATAGGCGGGATTGAAACTGTGGAGGGTATAGTATACCTGGGCGTCCGCATCACAAGAACTGGAGAATGCGAGAGCGAAATCAGACGCAGAATCACGCTGGCAAAGACAGGAGAGGCAAAACTGACGAGAATATGGAAAGATCGAGGAGTATCGAAGTCCACTAAAATGAGAATTATCCAATCTCTGATTTTCCCAATAATGACGTACGCCTCAGAAAGCTGGACAATCAAAGCGGCAGATAGACGACGAATAGAGGCTTTTGAGATGTTCTGTTGGCGTAGAATGCTGAGGGTGTCATGGACGGAGAGACGTACAAATGTGTCCATCCTGAAGGAACTTAACATCAAGGAAAGATTGAGCACATCCATAAATAGGGCTATATTAAAATATTTCGGACACATTATGAGACGCGGGGATGGAACGCTCGAGAGACTCGTGGTCCAGGGCAAGATAGAGGGTAAGAGACCAAGAGGTCGGTCTCCCTCTCGGTACGTTGACCAAATAAAGAAAATGACTGGCTCAACAGTGCAGCAATGCGCACACAACGCAATGGACAGAGAAAGATGGAGAGATACAGTTAACAACTGTTTATCATGAATGATGCCACGATGCCCGGATACGGGCGTGCCGAACAAGAAGACCTTGTCAAAGAAAAATGTATTTGTAATTTAAATAGGCGATAGTTTTAAATCTAGTTGATGCAAAACAAATCCAGGTTCAAGATCAATATCACTTTTTTTGATATTTGTATTTTACGGCGTCTTTCGTCATTAAGATTTTTTATAAAGAAGCTAAGGTTGTATTTGTTACGTTACGATTACTGGTATAAATAATCAATATCAAGTAAAAGTCGACAAAAAACGCCGTAAAATACAAATATCAAAAAAGTGATATTGATCCTTCCTGAACCTGGATTTATTTTGCATCAACTAGATTTAAAACTATCGCCTATTTAAATTAAAAAAACATTTTTCTTTGACAAGGTATGTAGGTACTGAAAAATTACTTCCTACAATCATATCGTTTACTTCAGTTGCACATGAGAATATTATTGATTCCAACTTACGATTGATTTGTTTCAAGAATCAGCTTTACTTGACTTACACACGAAAATATTATTGATTCAAACTTGCTGTTAATTTGTTTCAAGAATGTACTTTACTTGACTTGCATATGTGAATCTTATTGATTCAAACTTACAGTTGATTTATTTCGAGAACGTCATTTACTTGATGGCAAGTATTTCTATTTACTTGTCGCAACATAATTTCTTTTACTTAATGATAGAGAACAAATTGTTTTTAATTTGATAATGTACGTATTTTCTTGAAATAAAGATATTATATGGTTGCGGCTATGTTAAAGCAGAGATTTACTTGAATTAAGTAAAAAATTTTTTCTGTGTACTTACAACTTTGCGTGGAAAATTAACCACAATTCTATTGGAGTAACTTATTTTTATCACTGCATAATATCATGTTAAGCTTTTTACGAAGTTTAATAAATTATAATTAAATGTGTCTAATTAATTATTTTATTGTTTAATTTTATCATAATTATGTTAGTTGAAAATAAATTGTTCCGTCAGTATGTAAAACATTTACTTATATTAACATGAAAACCTGTTAACTTCCAATTTACAAACCATGGTTTATTTATCGTTTATCTCTGGATATTTCATTATGTTCAAATTTTGACGTAAAATAGGTTATGTTAAAGAGACAACTGAAAACTTTTAAATTTGACGTCAGTTCATAAAAATACACGTACGCATGAGCAAACCGGCGTGCCGGCGTGTAAACTTTCGTAGTCTTATTAAAATAGTTAACACTCGGGCATCCTGACAGGTTATATCCCCTGATGTAACTACGTCGCTGCCTGAAACCAAAATTAATACGCAAAAATTTTTTTTCACAAATCGCATTCGAAATCATCGAATTTCGTCGGACGCTTCCGTTCTCTCTTTCGTGTTTCGTTCTTCTCTATTGTCGCATTTTCCGTTCGCGAAATACTTGGTTTCGGATTTCCGTTTGGCTCCGTTGCTGCCGCACCCTGTATTTCGTCTTCATTTTCGCTTGACTCACTTGATTGTCTGTCCTCCGCATTTGTCCGAAAAATTTTTAGTTGACTTACGTTCGCGGTTGTCGTGAATCTTTTTCCCGGAATGTTCTTTAAAGACGCCACTCGATAAGTATCGCTTGGTAGCACTTCGATTACTTCCAATGGTCCGCGGTATTTTACTTGTGTTTTGTACTATCGCCAGTTGGTTTTGGTACCCGTCGCATAAACACGTCTCCAACTTTGAAATTTACGCCGTCGTAACGTTTCTTGTCATAACGCTTCTTTCGTTTACTTTGCTCGTCCCGTATTGTATTTCGCACTTGTTCTTGGACTTTAACGCTCGGTGTCCATGTTATATCAACTTCCGCAATCGGACTCAAAGGACCGTCATGAAATTTTGGTAAATACCCGTGTAAAATTTCGAAGGGTGTTTTACTTGTCGTTTGATTCGGCGCAATGTTTAAGTGCCGTTCAACAATCGGAACTATTTCGTCCCACACTTCTTCCTCTTTCATCGCCGTCATTATTGCTGGTATTAATGTTCTATTGACTCGTTCGACTTGACCATTTGCGCGTGGCCACTGACTACTGTTCAACGTATGATTTATTCCATGTTTCGCAACAAATTTTTTGAATTTACTCGACGTGAAGCTTGTACCCCGATCTGAAATAATTCTATCTGGAATCCCGTACTGACTTATGAAATGTTCTAACGCCCGGATTGCAAATTCACTTTTTGTACTTGGCATTGGGTAAAGTAACGTATTTTGTGAGCGCATATACCAATACTAAAATATGAACGTTTCCCGATTCGCTTTTTAAGAGTGGACCTACATGGTCTACGTGTATTCTCTCAAAAGGTCGCGCTGGAGGAGGTATTGGATGCAATTTCCCCGCTGGTTTTCCCCCTGGAGTTTTGTTTATTAAGCATTCAGCGCACATTCGAATACGTTGTCGCACATATCTTTTTAATTTTGGAAACCAATATGTCTCTCTAATTTTCGCGCACGTTCTGTCTGTACCGAAGTGTCCTATTAAATCGTGATATTTAATTACAATACTTTTTCGCAAGGAACGCGGAATCACATAAAGTAATTTATCGCAAACATCTGTTTTGATTACTCGATATAATTTTCCTTCTCGCATTTCATAATTTACTACTGCCGCTTTTTCGTAGTTCGTTCGTTCCTCGACTGGTTTTAATAGCATTTCCATCAAGTCTACTAATGATTGGTCGCTACGCTGTATCATTAAGATGTATTCGTCTTCAGTTAATGTTTGCATAACTGTTGAGTTTTCATAAATTTCTTGCATCGTGTCGCAAGATTCGTTTACCGGTGCTCGTGATAACGCGTCTACATGAGCCATTTTAACTCCCGGCCGATATTTAAGTTCTACGTCGTATTCGCTTAGTAAATTATACCATCTCGCCATTTGTGAGTTATCCGTTTTCTGTGTGTTTAAATATACCAACGCCTGGCAGTCTGTATACACTGTAAAATGAATACCGATTAAAAAATTTCTTAGCCGCTCAATACAATAAGCAATTGCCATCAATTGCTTATTCTAATTTAGACTGATATTTGCTTTCGACTTCCATAGTCTTTTTGCTAACGTAGTAAACCGGATGTAACTCGCCGTTTTCTTGTATTTGTTTTAAAATTCCTGAAAGTCCGCTCGCGCTCGCGTCCGTAAACAAAGCTGTTTCACTTGCCTTTGGATTATAAAGTTTTAACACTGGTTCCGTTGTCAAAATGTATTTCAGTTCATCAAACGCTTTTTGTTCCATTTCGTTCCATTCAAATGTAATTTGTATTCGCGTCAAATCACTTAATGGTTTTGCCTTAATTGCATAATTTTTCACAAACCTTCTAAAATATGATGGACCTAAAAAACGTCGCACGTCATGTACGTTCTGTAGTGTGTATCCACCTTTAGTTAGGAACAAATTAAGAATAAGCATATTATTTAGTGAGCATGCAAGATTGTTAGTACGAACGCGGTATGAATGATGAACGTTAGTATCAGTTAGTATCTGGTAATATTGATGTAACCATGGCAGGAGACGTATGGGAGTAGTAGTGATTGACCGGTCTTGTGAATCCTTAATGTATAGAAAGTAAAGTGTATATAATGTACAAAGGGGTATTAAATAAAATTTAAATATTACTTCAACGGAGTTATTAATGAATACCAAGTGACCCAAATTGAACCAATAAGAAAGAGCCTCTCACAGGACAGTTGGAAGTTCTCACATGGCGACCGTGACACGTGACAAAAGGACCCGTTAAAAATAAAGAAGATTAAGTGAAAAAAATTTTGTTTGTTTTGGGAAAAGTGCGAAATAAAAATGGGATCTAAAAATCAAAGGTATAAAAATGACAGTGACACGTGATTGTGACCGTGCCAAAAGGACACGTAAAAAAATAATGGAAATTAAGTGCAAAAATTTTTTTAAAGTAGTGTAACCAAAATGTTAAAATAAACAATATTAAAAAACATGGGTGCACATTACATTAAGTGCCTAAAATCGACAATTTAAAATTAAAATTAAGTTAAAGTTCATTAGTCAAGTTAAGTGTTAAAATTTAAGCAAAAGTTCAAATTTAAAAAGTACATCGAACTGATAAAAATTAAAGTGCAACCATCGCAAAATGGAAGACATTCTACAGTTCAACATGGTTCAACAGGAAACGAAAACCGCAACATTTGCAGCATCGACAATTTCAGCAGGAAATCAAAGTGTGACTTCGCAAGAAAAAAAAATTATAGGTAAATGAACTTGTATGTTTCCATGCAAATTTTGTCGTTCGACACAAAATTTTATGTTTTACGTAATTATATGTAATAATTTGATAGATATAAATTTATTTACAAATAGCAACTTCATCAATTTTACAAATTTAATTATTAATTTAATTTAATTAACAATTTTTTTTCATTTTATTTAAATAATTTTAAAATTCATTAAATTGCGTAGGTAAAGGAATTATTGATAATGGTATAAATTTTAATTAGATGGGATAGTTTACGTATAATCTTATAAGGTGAAAATTTTATTGATAAATTTTAAAAATAACCTGAATCTTCGTTATATTAATAATAAATGTTCAAATTTAATTTAAGAGAAGAAAAGAAGTGATTCAGTTTGTTTTTATAAATTAAATTTTTTGTCTATGTGTTAAAACTAAAAATTTTTTAATTAGTAAATTCTAAAGGAATGATTTTAACAAAGTATTTAAAAGTCAATAATAGTAAATTTTCTAGTAAACTTCTGGTTCGAAATGCATAGCATACATTTTATGGAGTTCAAATACCCACGACAGGATATTCCTATTACAAATCTTTGTTTTATGCAATTTGATAAGTAATAATTATAAATTAAAAATAACTTTTTATTAAAATGTTGAAATTGAGTACTAAAATTTACAGTCTAATTTCGGTTATGGTCAACAGCTATTCCCTAAATCGAATTAAAAATTTTAATTTGCATTATTTTAAAGTTTAACAATGTTATTTAAAATTCAATAATATGGAATTTAATTGGTTAAAGAAAAATTAAAAATTTTTTACGCAAGTATATGCAGAAAGTTACAATTAATTAACTAAAAGAATTTAAAAATTTAAAAATCTTATTTGATGATTTAATTGGGAAAACATGGAAATTAACACAAAAATTTTTTAACATTAGTAGTGAAAATTATTTGCTTTATCGTCAGTCAAGAATAAAGTCAAAATATAAAAATATGACGAAGCAATTTGAAATAAAACATATTTTAAAAAGAAAAATTTGCAATTTTAAAATAAGCAATTTTAAAAAGTTGAAGTTTAAAATATTTTAGAAACATTTAAAAGCATAAGGCAATCAAAATTTATTTTAACAATTTTAAATTTTAATAAATTACAGTAACTTAAAACAATCGGATTAAATAACAATTCCAAAATAATATTTTAAATGTTTTTTGAGAATAAACACAAGTGTTATTTAAATTATCCATTACTAGGTAATAAAGAACAACAATTTGCTAATTAATTTTAATAGGTAAATAATTTTAAATAGGTGTTATTAGTAAACACAAAATTTATTTTCATTACAAGGTTCATTGTAATAAAGAACAATCTCAGCAAATATCTTTTAAAGAAGTTATAAATATTACAAAGTTCAACAACACAAATAAACAAAATTTGCCGATGGGTAGAAAACTTAAACGATTAAGTTAGGAATGCATTGGAATGCATTATTTTTCAAAATATGAAATTTTTATTGCATAAATTATAATGTCGAAAAATGTCAAAAAGTATTTAACTCGGTTAAACGTTAAAGAATCGATCACCTATGCGTTATTCAGTTATTAAGATGTCTGTAAATTCAGTAAGTAAATAGAGCTTCAACGTAAGCTAAAGTTCAAATCTTGATCGGCGTGTTTTAGCACTTTGTGCCTCGTTGAAAGATATTGAAAAATAATTCTACGAAAGAGATTAAATAGTTTCCAAATAGAGGTAATGCATCAAATGTAACGATAAATTGTACATTATTGTTGTGATTTCATAAGTCAGCAGAATTAATAACAATAATTGTACAAGGAAGTAAATTCACAGAACTTAAATATTTCTATAAAGGATAGGCGTCATGAACCTAAACTTGTAAGAATATTTGAGAAACCAAAGGATAACGTAGAATTCCTATTGTAAACGGCAACGAAAACTTTAAGAAAAATGGAGCACATCAGAACAAAAAGTAATACATTAAAATATATACCGTCTCTAAATGCTATTTATATGGATCCAAAAAACCTACTCGATGGCGACACGAGATGTCTTATCGAAGGATTTGGAAAATTCTATGTAAATGAGCTAATATACCGGAAATAATGAATAGTTAAATATGTAAAGAAGCAAATATTCCGGAAATCGCGATAATTAATAATGAGAATAAGGGAAGATTTATAAAAATAAGCGCTAAAATAAAAAGCAACTCCAAATGTGGCAGGACGCTGACCAGAAATAAATAGGTAAAGTAAAAGGAGTGCAAAGAATAAAAGTAGAGACGCATGTGCCTTCCAAAGAATGCTGAATAATATTAAATAATATTCGACAGGTATCGACGGTTAAATACAAAAATTAAAGTAAATAAATCGTAACAACATTACTACGTGAAATGACATAATAGATCAAATTTTAAAAGAATCGACAATAAAATAAATAAAATTAAAAAACTATCCATCACAAAAAGCAAATTTAGTAAAAGTCAATTAAAAGATGAAACAAAAAGCAAATTCATTAAAATTTCAATTAAAAGACAAAATATTAAGTGTTTATAAAGTTTATAAAATAAAAATTTGGGAAAAAAAATTTTTTATTTAATAATTATGATAATATTTATAAGAGGGTTTTATTTTATGTAATAATGTAAATGATTAGATTAATTTCTAATCTTCAATACAATTAAGTTGTATAATGCAATTACGCATATTATTATGTTTATGTTTTTATTCTATTAATAGTTATGTTGGGATAGGTTAAGTAGCTTTAAGTTGTAATTTGGTATTAATAACATGTAATTTTTAAATAATAAAGTTGTAATTTGGTATTAGTAACATTTAAGAAAAAAAAAAAAGAGAGGTGGAGAGTTTACCTAAACTCTACGTAAACATTACAATCATCTCATGTATGTAAGAGGGAAAGAATTTAAATTCCAAGGAGATAAAATTCTTTTACTTGCCCAGGGAGATGTAGTGTGTATCCACCTTTAGTTAGGAACAAATTAAGAATAAGCATATTATTTAGTGAGCATGCAAGATTGTTAGTACGAACGCGGTATGAATGATGAACGTTAGTATCAGTTAGTATCTGGTAGTATTGATGTAACCATGGCAGGAGACGTATGGGAGTAGTAGTGATTGACCGGTCTTGTGAATCCTTAATGTATAGAAAGTAAAGTGTATATAATGTACAAAGGGGTATTAAATAAAATATAAATATTACTTCAACGGAGTTATTAATGAATACCAAGTGACCCAAATTGAACCAATAAGAAAGAGCCTCTCACAGGACAGTTGGAAGTTCTCACAGTTGGTGGCCGCAAATTCTTCTATCGCCCGAATTTTTCCCGTTCCCGGTCGCAGTTCGCCTTCTGAAATCATAAATCCTAGGTATTCTACTTGTTGACGTCCGAACTCGCATTTACGTAATTTTAATGTAAGACCTGCCCGCTGTAGTGCTTCGAAAACTAAACGCAATTTACGTAACATTTCAGACCAACTTTTATCGTGAATTATTATTATGTCGTCAAAGTATGACATCGCTACTTGATTCCTTAACGACCCTAAAGCTAGGTTCATTAATTTACTAAATTCGTATGGCGCATTTGTTAACCCAAAAATTAATCTTTCAATTGGCCCGTACAATCTGGAGTTATAAACGCGGTTTTTGGTTTCGCTTCTTCCGATAAGGGCATTTGTAAATACCCATGTGCTAAATCTAACGTGGTAAATATTGTCGCACCATGCATATTTTCTAAATGTTCTTCCACGGTTGGGATCGGAAAATTTGTCTTTACCGTATTTCGATTTAGCGCTCTAAAATCGACTACTAAACGCGGTTCGCCCGTTTTTTTTAATTACTAATAGAACCGGTGATGCTTAAGATGACGTAGTATCACTTACAATGCCGCACTGTTTGCATTCCTTTATAATTTTTCCGATCGTTTCGCGATCTTTTAGATTTGCTCGATATGGTTTAGCCCGCACTGGTATATTTTTATCGATAATATTCACTTCCATGAGGTTAGTTACGCCTAATTCGCTTAAATTAAATGCAAAAGAAGATCTAAAGTCTTGACATAATTTTAACAGTTTGTTTTTATTCGCACTAGACACACTGGAGTCGATGTTTAACATTTCCATCGTAATCTGGTTTTTACTTACAACACCTGAATTTGCTGACTGCACTGTCTTATCGTTATCGCATAAGTCACTTCCTTGGTTAATACGAATTACGCACTGGCCTTGCTCCACAATTTTGTCCGTTACTTCATTGTTTATAATTGGAATCTTAAATTTATTTTCTTCGCATTGTACGCTTACAAAATTCACTCCGCGCGCGTGCAAGTTTGGTCGAAATTGTGCGCAAATTTTCACTCGTTTTGACAATTCTTCAATTTCCATGTCGCGGAATGGGAAATCTGATCTGGTTCCAAAAGCTAATTTGTCTTCCCCTTTTGCGTAACAAATATTTTCATTCTCAGTGAATGACCGCCCGATTATCACGTCTTCCTGTTGAACGCTATTTGGCACTATGTAAATTTTTACTGTTTCTAATTTCGCTTTGTCTATTTCTACACTTGCTTCAACGTACCATTTTACTATTACTGGGGCTTGATGTCCAAATCCGTAAAGTTTTTCACGTGTCGGTTTCTTTACAATGTTTTTCAGTTTTTGCACTTTGTTAGTTGCACTACCCCGTTTATTTTCGGACGTCGTAAAAACTTTTCAATTAACCGCGTAGGGTTGTTTTGCTCAACCTGAATTACTCCATTACGTCTGTTCCTTGCATTTGAATCTTTGTTTAAAGGGCAATCTCGCTTAATATGATTTCCTTTCTTACACAAAAAACACAAATTGCTCTCTTTTGGCTTCTTGCAGTCGTTAGAAAAATGTCCAAATTCCGCACAATTATAGCACTTTTGTTTCGGGTTGGTCGCTACTGCCATCTCTCCATAATTTGACCCTCTGGATGTTCCTTATTCACTCTGGTAGTCCGTCTTAACTTTTGCGGTTGTGATGGTTCTATGCAGAATTAGGACGTCATGTAACAACTGATTCACACCACTATGTTTATTCGCCAATAAACCCGGTATAAAGTCTTTTCTGGTTAACCCCGCTAAAATCTGTTCTTTAGCCTCGTCGAATTCAAGTTTGAGATCACAGCACAATTTATTTTTATGGTGAAAGTAAGCCTCAACGCTCTCTCGCTGCAGTTGTATTCTTTCTACCATTCGCTTCCATAAATTTCCAACACTTCTACGCAAGAAAAATGTCGCTCGAAACTCCCGCTCGAAATCTTCCCACGTAACAATTTTTTCTTTCCGTGTTCGTAACCAATCTCTCGCTGGTCCAGCTAAATGAATTCTTGCTGATTCTAATTTTATTTCTTCGCTCCAAAAATGTAGAACCGCACAATTATTTACCCGTTTTAACCATTCTATCGCGACCTCGCCTGCATCTCCATAGAAATCTTGGATTGATTTGCTCAAGTCTGGCATAACGCTATATGTCATTCCACAAGGTTCCGTCCATCTTTGTTGTTGTTCTGGTGGTTTATTTAAAGTCGCCATTAAAAACTGTCGCAACATCGCATCGGTTTGCGCGCGTCCTTCTTCCGATTTGGTTAACAAAGCCATCAACTTCGTTTCTCGTGATTCGTCGGACGTCGCCGACTGCTTTGTACATCATCGTCACCAAAACCGTTGGTTTTCGCATCCATGGTTAAAAAAAATCAACGTACCTTTTCCTTTTTAAAACAATTGTTAAATCACAATCTATATATCCCACTTCTGATTGTTAAATCGATAGTAATAAAACGCAATTATTGAATAACGATTTAATGTTATCAAGATTAACACAAGAATAATAAAATAATGTAATATAAATGAATAATTCTACATTAGTCACGCAAGACTGTCACCGCTCAGTTACACGCTAGAACTAGCACTGCCATGGTGGCCATGCTTCGCTGGGTGGTTGGTTGGCACTAGATGGCGCTGCCTATGGTATTAAAATAGTTAACACAACTAACACCCAATGAGGTGCAAAAAAAACCTCTCAGGAGTATACTATGTTTTGCCAGCAAAATTGAATTCCTGAACTCCTAATTAGCAGGGTAATGAACAAAAGATCAATACTAGTCGCAGTTCTGAAAGGCTCTTGCGGCCAATCGACCCCTAAGTACAATAACAATAACAATAAACCATATCCAGTACTTCACATGCATCTCGAATTACTTCAACGAAAATTCGTTATTCTGTATTACTTCTCTCACTATTATTGGTGAGACAATATTATTAGACAAATTAGACAATATTATTGAAATATTATTAGTAAGTATAAATATAACAATATTAAATAATTACAAACCTGCAGGTCAAATTGACGAACACTTCATTTTTGATTTTGCGATAACACTTAAAAATTTTAATTATCTTTATGCTTATATCTTTGCAGTTTGGTATAAAGGGGTTAAGTCAGAAATTGGAAAAAAATTTATTGTTGAAATTAAACCTATTTTGAATGTTCTTTTGACTGGTATAAAGGACTAAAATAAAATATTTTTTATTAGTGTGATAGTTGAGTGGTCTAAAGGTATTAAGTCAAAAATAATTAGATGTCGTTTGGTATAAAGAGCGTAATTTGACTTATACCTTTAAGGCCGCTACTTATAATTTTATTCCGTTTGGTACAAAAGGCATAAGTTGACTTATGCCCTTATGGCCGCTAATAATTTTAATTACATTCGGTACAAAAGGTATAAGTAGACTTACGCTCTTGAATATATTATGCTATATAAAATTTTAATCTGTGCGGTATAAAGGGCGTAAGTTGACTTATGCCCTTTAGACCGCTATATATAATTTAATACCATTCGGTATTAAAGAGATTAAAGATATAAATAGTTAGCAAAAAAAATTTATTATATTAGTATAATAAAAATAGATTTCGATATTATATAAAAATATAATCGAAGTTTGATCAGCATGCACCACAAATTGTTAAAAAATATTAGCGACAGTGCGGTTAAATCCTATGTGCCTGAAGAATGAAGATGATCACAGTACGTATAGCGATAATGATAATAATACTTGTCATTCACCGATCAGAAAAAGACAGAAGCTTATAAATAGGAATTTAACAAAAAATGAAGACGTTTCATTTGCAACGCAAATCCAAACAGAGCCCCAAGAAATTGGCGAAATCAATAGTAGTGAACTCGCTAATGAAGATTTACAACAAAACCAAAACGTGCCAAAGAATAAGTGGTCAAGATGTATTAGAAAGGAGAGAACATTGAATCGTCAGTCTGGCAGAAGTTATGTGAGTGCAACAGGACACTTTGTGGATGGCAGAGAAATGAAACCGCTAAAGCAGTGCCGAAAAAAGTGTGATTCGTGGTTGGATGAAACTTTAAGAAAGACGTTGTTTGACGAGTATTGGCCTCTGAGTTCTCACGATAAAACGGTCTCATTTGTAGCTAACCTTATAAACATCAGAGATACAGAAGTAAACCGCAAAAGAAAGGCCGATTGCACAAAAGTAAGAGAAGTCACTTATGAATACGTTTTCGAGGTAAACGGAGTAAGAATCTCAGTCTGTAAAGATTGCTTTTGTAAAACCCTAGATGAAACTTCTAAGTTTATAAGCAACGCTGTGAAAAATAAATCTCTAAGTACGTCTAGAAAACTGTGGGAGATCAACGTGGTAAGAGATGTACCGCAAATAAGAAAAGTGAAGAAGAACTGGAAGTGTGATTTTGCTGCCTTACTGAAACCAGTATTAGTATATCGAAAGAAAAACACTGCTGGCATTCAATTCAAATGGCATTCTGTACAGTGGTTGCAATATAAAAAAAAGGGTGTGATACATTATAAAGAATACTTAACCAGCAATTTTCAAATTTTAAGCTTCTTAAGAAGAGGGAAGTCACCCAATTTGAAAAACACTCTTTTGCAGAATAGATAATATGATGGTCCATTTTTAGTATCAGTAGAAAAGAAGAAAGATTTACTGTCATTGTTAAGTTTAATTCCGCCAAATTGTCATAAATTTTATCAAGATTTGATAACATCAGAGACCCCAAATAACTATGATCCTGATTTGTTCGAAATTGATATAGATTACTGAAAAAATGCCGAAAAATTCGTATTTCTTATTGTTATTTAATTTTTGGAATAATTTATTAATATCAAAAATCATTTAATTTTTCCCAATATTTTTGGTGTTTTATAATAAATTAAAAACTAAAATAGTCTATTTCTCCAAATTCTTTATTAAATGAACAAGACGCGTTTCGAGAATCTCAATATATTCTCATCTTCGGTCGTTAAAGGATAAAAACGTAAGAGGTGTCAAATATTTATATAAATCGAAACACGTCTCGTTCATTTAACTCTCCGGTTGACGGGTGGATTCAGAACCACACCATTCGACGGGTTGGGTCTCTCAGATCCAAACTGTGTTTTATTTTTTATCAAATAATACATTGATATGCCCAGTTTCTGATATGCATTTCATAACCTGGTCTATTTTGCACTGCTAAGAGTAAAAATAGTTGTGAAAAAAACATTAACTTGAGAGTTCCCATTTACTAAAAAAAAGTTACATGTAAGTAATGCAAGTTTTTAAAGGAAATTATAAATTGAAAAAACGAAAAAGACAATAACAATAACATACAATTATTTGTAAAGTATATGGCTGAATAAGTGTAAAAAAAATATAAAATGAGTATACATAAATTTGACACACAAAATATTGTATGCAAAATTTCGTTAATCAAATTTTGCCGCACAGTCGGCGCAGCATGGTTTTGTGTGTTCCAAACAAATACAGGAACCACAAAACTTGCACGAATATCTTGATTTTCGGTCCTTGCAGAATTTGCACCTTCTTCGAGCAGTTGAAGTCGTCGGTCGGGGATCTTCTGTGACTGAGACACCTGAGAATTTAGCCGCTAATAGCCTTACTTTCCGTGGTAGATTTGGCATATTCGCTCGTAGTTTCATGTTTTCTATCACTAAATCTTTGCCTAAATTTTCCAAAAATAGTCGTCTGCTTTTTGAAAATTCACCATCTGTATTGTTCGTTACGAAAAAATAAATTGTAGGAAAAAAACTTACACGAATACACGGTGTGATGGACAACTCGTTGGGAACGAATCCCCAAACTCCAACAAATTGCCCCGTAAACGGCCGAATTCCCAAATAAAGGGGAATTGGCGGAAACCTCTGCAGAAACAGCTTGCCAGCTAGCCAGTGGGAGGGGTGGGTTCAGTGAATAATGAATATTCCGCGGACGCTGTACTGCAGGAGGGGGGGGGTCGAGATCGTGAAAAGATGTATGAATAAGGGCGCCACCTAGGTCTGATTAAAGGGGAAACGTAAGAAAACTTACCTTGAAGGTCGCTCTGGTACTTACGCCGGGATACGTTGTCGAGCCGGATTTCCAATCGAAAGGACCAGGACAATGCGGAGTAAACCTAAATAAGGCACGACGTCTTCCCAAGGAAAGGGCTTTGTAAATAATACCCGCCTAAATCGCGTGGCACATTTATTAAACAAAAACATAAAAATAATTTTGACGACAAAATTGATGAGCGTCTTAATTTCTAAGAGGCTACTGTGCTTGACAACAACAACCTGTCAGCACCCGCGTTATAACGCTTAATTACTAACACAATAAACTTAATTGCTAAAATAAAACAACATAAAATAAAATAAGATAACAAAGGAAACAGTAATAACTAAAATTAAAATTAAAAAATAAAAAAACGTAGTCGAAAAACAAACACGCCACTGGTGTTTAACACCAAATCGTAGATGCTACACCACTGGGGTTTCAAACAAGATGGGTCCGCCACTGGTGTGAAAACAAGTTGGATACGCCACCGGTGTTAATGTCAAATTCACTAGGGGCGTTCGACCCTTAATACTTCTCAGTACGTAATGCAATTCAAATTTACCCAATGTAAAAAGGTACACACAAGAACGTACAACTTACGCGATTTGAAATACACAGATAAGTTAAGGTGTAATTTAGTAATTACATTTAGTAATACTTAGTAATTTTTCAGAGACGGTCGTTAGCTGAAGCGGTTATGTGCGTTACTGCTAATGCGGAATGCCTGGTTCGACTCCGGGCTCAGTAAAAACTTTATTCTGACCGTCTCCCCTCGGAAGGCAATGGCAAACCACCGAGGTGTAATCTGCCTGGTACAGCCTCTCTGGAGATGAAGTGTATACATTTCCCGCGGTTCGGAGCCCGCGTTAAGCATTAGGTCCCCTAAGTGTGTGCTAATACTTCAAACGCATAACACATGCATAGGAGAGAGGTCGCCAACGTCCGGGAGACCGGATATGGCACACGAAGAAGAAGAAGTAATTTTTCGTAAAGTCCGTTCCTATAGGCTTTCGTCGTTGTATTAGTGCAATACCCTGGGTCGTTTCGATCGGGGTTCCAACGCTTTGACGGTCTCAGCGGAAGTTTGAATGGTACAGAATCGATAAAGGTCGCGGTGAAATTTTTCTACAAATGGCGATGACGCCGGCCTGATAACCATACAGGCAAATCTTTCCCAAATCGAGTATCCCACGTAAAGGTGCAACGAGCAAACAACACAGTTCCCGCCAACAAACCAACACTACGGAAAAAGGAACTGGCTTCGAGAAAACTCCAGGGAAATAGACCATTTCACGCAACGAGAGCGCTTGCGCGAAGCCAACAGCTGATGTTTGTTTTTCGAACCATGCCAAAACTTTTACGTTAAAACGCATGCTAATATCGTCTTAGATATTTTGTTATAGTTTTGTGTTATTAGGTTTTAAACAATATTTTTTACCACCATTTTGCCCAAGATGAGTGCCCCTAGTGATATACCCCATAGACAAGTCAAATTAAGTGACTGGAGCAACATTAAAAAATCCAAATATTGCAGCAAATAATGTTTTTTTTTAACACTAAACACAATGTTTAATGGCACCAACACGTTTTTTATTCAATTTATGCCCCATTTTAATAATACATGATTAAATAATTAGCACTACGTTATATGGACATATCCACACTTGGTTCGAAAATCGTCAGCTGATTTGACGCATGCGCCAATGAGTTTTGCTAAAATGAAATGGTCTATTAGAAAAACACACACACACACACCGATTTCCGATTTCTAAACATAAACCAAAACTCGTCATTTACTGCGCATTCAAATATGGCGGCCTTAGAGAGACAACTCTGTATTTTGATTTGAAATAAACCAATTTTAATTATAATAATGCAAGAAATTATTATTATTATTATATCGGTATACAATAAGATATTATTATTATATTGGTGTTATGTAGAATTACTTCAGTAATAATATTGATTTGAGTTTGTGTATTTGTGAATTTTTGAATTTTATTAAAATATGTTGTGTGCGGTGCTGGGTTGTAATAACAGAAATCAAGGTAAGAATGCTACTGTGAAAATAATTTACCATGTTTTTCCCAAAGATCCTATATTATGCAAAAATTGGGTACATTTATGCGGACGTAGTGACAAAATTAATACAAAGACTGCACGTATGTGTTCAGTTCATTTTGTTGAAGATTATTACCAAGTAGATGCCCTCTTAGTACGTTGTGATGTTCATAAAAAGTTTTAAAAAAATTAAACAAACAAGCGATACCAACAAAATATTTGCCCCGGAGCTCAAAAGAAGTTAGTAGGTACAGTGCGATTTGATCGTCTTAAAAGGAGAAATGCAAAAAGTTTACAAGGAGGGTATGTAAATAATTTATATTAAACATTTGAATTATTGATTAGTAATACATTTCTTATAGAAGTAATTTATTCATCTTCAAGAAATAATAGTTTTACCAATATTTTTGAAATAAATGATGAAACCGAAATAGAACCACTGGACAATGAAAGGTAAATAATTTACAATAAATATTTCAATTATTATTGAGTAGTAATACATTTCTTACAGAACTGAACTATCTTCAAACAATAATAGCAGCATTATTGAAATAAATAATGAAATACATGCAGTGGATAACGAAAGGTAAATTATTTATATTAAACGTTTGAATTATTGATTTATTTACCTATACATTTATTTTTTGCAGGGAATTAAGGATGGAAATATGCCAACTAAAAAATCGGGTTGAAGAACTTGAGGACAAAATTAAGTTACTCGAGGGAGAGATCCGTGAAAAAAATAGTATTTTAAAATCTGTTACTGCTATTTTCACACCAAGTCAGATGAAAAGACTGCATAAACCTGGTAAGCGCTTCAATTGGTCCGCCGATGATATTGCAAATGCAATAGCAATTTCCAGTGCAGGGGCACGGGCATATATCGTTTATTATTAAACAAAAAATACCCATTCCCAGCTGTATCGATCCTTCGAAAATGGTGTGATAAAATAAAGTTTAGCCCAGGAATTCTGGAACCAGTTATAAAAATCATGGAGAAATCAGAACCAACCACCTCTCCGAAGGGGGTGTTACAACCCGCGCTTTTATCTAATTTATTTAAATAAGGACCAAGAAAATACGGTTTAAGTATTTTCATTACCGACATAGATAATTGTAATTGAGATAATTAAATAGAGGTAATTTAAGAATACCCTATTTAATACATAAAATAAGTATCTAGGATTTAAATTTTAAATATCGATGCATTGACTGTGCTGAAAAGAGCAGGAAATCATTTGTCAAGGCGTGGACGGGCTCTGAGAAAGCCGAGTACAGATGCTGTCGGCTATGTAGTCATAGGGCGCTCTTTTGCTTATTTCGTAGTAAAGATTAGTGTAAGTTAATGCATACAATAGAATTAATTTTACATTGCACTTATTTTTGCATGTGTGCGGAAATGCATGTGAGTTATATCTGCACCGCCAAACGATCCTAGCCCATAATTCAGAGCAAGGGATCGTAAAGCGTTGTTTTAATTTAACGGTCCATTTGTATCATGTGTGGGAATAGTTGTAGAAACCCTAATTTCTAGGAAACTTAAAAATAAGAGACCACCAAAAAGTCACACGGTCCCTGAACGGCCACCCATGTAAAAAAGAAAGTAAGTTTTGAAAACGAGGAGATTTGACCACATCCCCCTGGACTTAGGCAGGACGAAGAATCAAAGAGATTGGTTCTTCGCCTGGCGTAAGGGTGGTGAAATGAGTATCCAAAGTGGGAAATTTGTCATAAAAATCCCAACTTAGGAAAAATTAAGAGTTGTTTATCGAGTACGTGCTCGAATAAATTTTGAGTCAATACTTAATTAAAAAGTACGTATAAAGTTGATTAACTTAAAAGTCGAAGTTGTTTAAATAAAATGGAATAAAATATTAAGTGTTAATTTTGAGTAATTATAGTACGAGATTAAAAGTTTGAGTGTTTATTTCAAATTCTATAAAAAGGTTATTGTTAGTAAAATAAAAGAGAAGTTTGCGTGTTTCAAAAACTCCTTTCCGGGATTATACATTGGTGACCTAGCAGCTGACTAGTAATAAAAAGGTATTGTGCATGCGTATTAAACTATTCCCAGTAATTTTTACTTCCCTATAAGAAAGTATTGTAATCATGAAAAAATTCGATGTCGATATTTTAACGGAAATATCCGTTTTGAGCATTTCTGAATCCGTTTTGACTATTTTCACAATGATGTCTGTATGTATGTCTGTCTGTATGGATGTATGTAACGCAAAATGTCTGTAAGTTCTGTATCTCTGGAACGAATTGTTATATAGTAACAAAATTTCATATTTAACACTTTAATCGGTATACAAAGGCACCATTTGATTTTGGAGGAAATCCTTAAACCGGAAGTAGCACTTCACTTGAAGGACGAAATGGTTTTTCTTAAATATATCAGGAACGAATTGTTATCTAGTAACCAAATTTCATATTTAACACTTTAATCAGTATACTAAAGCACCATGTGATTTTGGAGGAAATCCCTAAACCGGAAGTAGCACTTTACTTGAAGGACGAAATGGTTTTTCTTCAATATCTCAGGGACAAATTGTTATATAGTAACCAAATTTCATATTTAACACTTTAATCAATATACGAAAGAACCATTTGATTTTGGAGGAAATCCCTAAACCGGAAATGGCACTTTACTTGAAGGACGAAATAGTTTTTCTTCAATATCTCAGGAACGAATTGTTATATAGTAACCAAATTTCATAATTAACACTTTAATCGGTATACGAAAGCACCATTTGATTTTGGAGCAAATCCCTAAACCGGAAGTAGCACTTTACTTGAAGGACGAAATGGTTTTTCTTAAATATTGTTGTGTTTGGCGACATTCACAAAATAGGAGCTCGATATGCACTAGTATGAAGTATATGAAAGGTCGCTTTCGTGGATTCTTGGATGGGTTCTTCTTTGCGTAGTAATATTCTCCGGAGGGCGCCAGAATCGAATAAGGACGTTCAGGAACCGTAGTAGTCCTTATCGAGACAAAAATTAACTCAAAGTAGAAAATAAAACTTACTCGTTTTGAACACACACTTTTAATATAAATAAATATGAAATCAATCGTAATTAACATAAGAGAATTCTTGTTTACACAGATTATATGAATGGTAAATGTTAATATTAAAATATAAAAATTGATAGTTGATTACAATGGTTGAACACAAGTACATAAACACATAAAATATACAGAGCGAATCTATCGATGTCGCCAGCTGGAGTCGAGTTGTACAGGAAGATGAACCTTCGCACTTCGATGGTGTCGCTACGAATTCAATTGCCTTGTTAAAAGCCAGTGATATAAAAATCACTCTAATACTACCCAAAAAGCAAGAAATTCTAGCTACGTCTACTGAGGGTAGATTAGATTCGGATAAGCAGGTTTGCAAAATGTTAACTACGTGCTTGGTATTTGTTAAACAATTCATACAGTAAATAGTGTTTATAACTACTTACGATTTCTGTTGGAATGTTTACTGGATTACGTACGATCAGATCTGATGGTTCGTTGTTCCTCCTGGCCAAAATCGTCAGGATTTTGAATGGCAATGTATAATCTAAAATATAGTTAAAACACAGTGTACGATATTGTAAAACCATAGAAAGCGTAGCAATTATCTGAATTATTTGAATAAGCAATTAGA
This sequence comes from Podabrus alpinus, assembly GCA_932274525.1. Lineage (NCBI taxonomy): Eukaryota > Metazoa > Arthropoda > Insecta > Coleoptera > Cantharidae > Podabrus > Podabrus alpinus. The sequence continues at coordinate 35,756,595 of OW026452.1, forward strand.
TTCGTTTTGTTATCACCAATTATGCGTTTTGTTCCTCCAGCTGTATTCGAAATAGGATTTGGTGTCACACACATGAAAGTTTTTGGAAAGTTTGAACAGATGTTGGGCACCAGTACGAATGTTTTTGAAATTCCAGAATGGACAGGCAACGTTCGTTGGCGAATAAAAATGAGCCGATTGGCTTGCGGATTTTTAACACTCTTCTCAATAGGAATTATAATAAATTCTCCAGTTTGCCCATTTACATCAAGGGTGGATTGGATAATAAAATAAATCGCCTCAATATAATGGTCGCTATGTTTGGCGGTTATTCTGGATTTTAAGAATGGCGTCGCATTAACTTCCCACATGTGTTGGTCGATAATATTAATTATCGAAATAAAAATCTGATTATTGATCACTACTGACCTCGCTAAATCTAAAAATAACACTACACTCGGTCGTGAAACTTTACTAGTCATAAAACTGATACTTCGATTCGATATTATGAATCGGAAATCGATAAATTTACTAATTTTTGCAGAGCTAATAATTTCGTGTGTCCGCGTTACTACAACGGTTTGGCGAGAGTGATTTGCTAATCGAATTTGCGCCGATGCAAAATCGAAGCAACCTTGAAGGTTAGCGATCTACCTTACCGATCTTTTATTAAAACACCATTGATTATGTAGGTAAGAAAGATGCGTAGTAATCAATGGTTTATTAGATATTGAGAAAGTGCTACTTATTAGTAAAAATAATAATTTATAAAGATAAAACATATTGATAAAATAAAATTTGCTTTGCTTATACAAAGCTGGTCGAAAGAAATCATACATAGTCAGAAATGTATAACATAATTATTTAATGAAAAATTTATAAACCCTAAAATAAATAATAAGGTTTTCCTATAGACCAAAATAACAGTAGCCTGTTACTAAAGATTGAACAGAACACAGAAGGGTCCGGTGAAAGTTCACCAAGCAGTACGACTGAGTCGAGAAAGACCAGTAAATAACACGAGAAGCTTCAAAGCAGAGAGACAAGCTGAGATCAGCATTTGGATTGGGTAATCCATTTGGACCAGGTGCAACGGTGCAGAAAGTGTAGTGCGACGGATAATACCCAAGGTTAGAGAGTTATTTGGTAGTTTTAAGTTCTGTCTTTGATTCGTTATTGTTGATTGTTTAGTTATTATTTGTTTTTTTATAATTCTTGTTTTAATAATAAATTTTGATGTTAGCTGAACCAGTTTGTAGTTTTCTTTTATGTTATTGCTAAGCCGAGATAAGCCCGATTAAATACCCTGAGATATAAGAGCTTGCTGGAACAGTAAGGTGAGTGAGATTTGTTGTCCTACGACTGTAAGAGCATAAAAAAGGAGTAGACGCGACAATATATTATGATAAATATTTTATTGATGAACTTTTATTTGTTAATCAAAATTAAAGCAAATAAAATTTTCTATAAATATGTTAGAATATATTTTTATGAACAAAATACAATTTAATAATACAACAAATTTAATAATTTAATTAAATAATAAAATAAAATTTAAATAATATTTCTGCGAATCTTTAGATGAACGATGAAGGAATGATTCCTTATAGGGAAGTCATGTGCTGGCCACATCAGATTTGTTATTTTGTAGTTATTTGTGTAATGTGCCAACTTTTTATTTATTCGTTGTATAAAGGTGTCAATAGATTTGTTATAAAGAACTCAATTTATTATTGCTTGAAAATACGGAAGTGCTAGTGTCGAAATCTCCTTTACCTGCGTTTCCAATAGGGCCAAAGCTACAAACTTAGGCAAGAGTTAAAAGGGAGTTTCTTCGAGCGTTCTCTCCCGAAATTACCGAACCTGTAAAATAGGTAAAGGTGAGTTATAACTAAAAAGAAGCTCGTGGTGGCAGCGACAGAAGCTATTTAAATAACGCACCTCCGGTTTCCTACATTGTTGTCAGAGGTGGAATTAAATTTACATTACGCCTCCACGGTTTTCTACAGGGGTTTGAAAAACCCTGCGACGAATTAATGCAGAAGATGAAGCTTCTGGAACAAATATTTAAAACTATAAACGGGAATGATGGCATATTACTTGCGAAAGGGTTCCTTAAGCACCATTTGGAAGAATCTTCACATATCCAATGTGACGAAAGCGTAAAACTGTTATTTTTCAGGTCACGAATGTATTTTCGTAAAAATTAAATAGAGAACTTGTAGTAAATTTTAATACTAAAAAAAGTAAAACAATAAAGATTTGTTCATAAAATGTTTGTTTTTTTAATAACTTTTGTTTTTAAATACTAGGAAATGAAAGGCAATAAAGGTGGTTTTGTAAAATGTGTATCTAAAGGTTCCGTTTTTAGTTGGCTTTTGATTGATTTAATTGTAAACCATTTTGGTGTAGGCTCCGGTCTACTTTTTATTGTTAACATTTATTTGTTTATTTGCGCAGTGCGATTATTTTGAACCAATAGAAACTTATTTTACATTAATTAACATCTTTCATTGAAGTAAACCACGGTGTATAATAGATTAGGTGAGCTGACGGCGTATGTTTTCATCAGATATTTTCATGCCGCGAATGTAGTCTGTGTGCGAGAGAGACGTTATCGACAGAGATGGGCAAAGCGCCTTGCGAAAATACACAATGCATTAGTTCTGCATGCATTACAGTGCATTTTAAGGCAATTTAAGACTAATATAAACGGCTTTGTATTAGTTTTTGGCAATGTCTCGATGGTGTTGTTTTGCGCCTAATTGTACTAGTGGATACAATAGCAATAACGATAAAGTTTCGTTGTTTAAAGCTTCGTTGTTTCGATCATTAAATTACTTTAAAGAAAAATATAATCAAAACAAAACAACATGAAAATGTTGTACTTACATTACTTTAGGATGTTAATTATTATTAAAACTAATTATTTTTCTTTTTTTCTTTCTGGTTTCCTTTTTTTTTGTTAAAAAGTTTTTGTTCACTTTTCAGTTTTTTATAGTAAGTAATACGCTTAAGTAGGACTTTAAGATAACTCACACAATGGTGATAATTGATAAACGTTTCGCATGTAATACCTAATATTGTTTGGAATTGTGCCTAAACTAAAATTGAATAAATATTTTGTACTTAAGTTGTTCATTTATTTCTTGAAGGTATGATGGTACTATAATTATGACAACATTTCAACTACTGCATAAATCTAGAATTAAAATAATATATAAATATATTTTGGGTTATTAACATGTGAAATTATAAATTAAATTACTTTAAAATGTAATAGTATTACATTTTAAAGTAATTCAATTTACTGTATAAATCAACTACCAATTTTCGAGGTTTTTTGCGATTTAAGAAAAAACAAAGCATCCTATATAAAAAAGTTAAATGAGGCAGTTGTAGATAATGTAAAAACCTATCGAATGCAACCGGAGAGATAAATATTTGTTATTGATATTCTGAGAAAACCGAAAAATAGCGTCAAAAATCGCTCATTTACTGCATAAATCAAGCACCACTAGCGGCAGGTTGTCTGTCCTTGTCTAACATAGCCGGCCAGTTTCGCGGCATGTGCAAGCAGTGCTTGTAACCTCACCTAATCTATTATACACCGTGAAGTAAACTGAGCAAGTTATCTTACAGGATTTGACAATTAAAAGTAAAAAGTTAAGTATTCATCTACCGGATACCAATTTAAAATACAACCTTAGAACTCGCATCTTGTTAAGGGTCTTACCGATTAGAGCTAGCCAGGTAAGCATAAAAAGATACTGGGTAGAGGATCTTATAAAAGATCAGTACAATAAGTAATTACTCGATTTACAATTTCAATTACAATATTCTTTTTTGTTTTACTCAAAACTACGTTTTTTGACTTAATCCCTTTATACCAAAATGCAAAGATATTACTTAAACTATTTTGATATAACCTGAGGGGTTATACCCACGCTGCCACCAGCTTAATCCTTTTTACTGACAGCAGATCAAGCAAAACCCGTAAGGGGATGACTTAAATAAAAGAGGTAGCAGGCTGGAAAGATCTTACCTCGGAGTCGTTGGGAATAAACAGTTTTCTCTTTCGCACTTCACTCTCAAAAAAATTACTGAGTAGAATTTTAGGTGAGGATGTCCTAACACCTGTCACTCCGAATGAGTTGAAACTTTGCAATCGCAAAGAGGAAGGTTTATATAGGCCCCTCCTGCAAAAAAATTCTGAGAATGTATTATCAAAATTTTGAGTAAATCGATTTTGAAGTTAGCTAATTTACATGTAAAATTAACGAGATTCCCGCGCATCACTCATTTAAGACATTGAGTATTTTTGCCTTCATCCCGGTTTGCTTGATTGGTGGCGCCTTCTAGTATGTTTAGCTCCGATGCTCCGCATCTCCGGGCGGTTTTTCGTGCTCACAGCTCTGGCCAAGCCAAAAATTAGAAGGCAAAAAAAATTTTCCCTACTTTTCAAATCGATTTTTCTCAAAATTTTGACTATACTTTCTCGGGCGAAATTCTTACAGGACACTCTAATAAGGTTCCTTTTGCTAAAAAAAATATTTTGGGGCGATTTCGGGTGACAGGTGATAGGTAATTATCCCCGAATTTTAATAATTTAATAATAAAAACAGACAAAAATAATGGATACACAAGTTTATAATCAATGGCTACTTAAATAATGACAAGAGAAAAATATAATCATAAAAAAGGGGGTAAAAAAATTAGATTATAAAAAAAATTAGATGTACAAAATTAATTAATAATTTGGAAATTTACACGATACCTTTTTAATAAATCTGAACTCAGTTGGCTTAGCTGACGATTGGGCACTTGACACACGCGTATAAAGTTGGAAACTCACTTGGACACTGCCTCTATGAACAATTATATAGAACTGATTTGGGCACTGCATATTGGGATTCTGATCTTTGAACGCTTATTGGGATACTACTTTATGAGATTATTTTAGGGGGTATTTATATCTTTCAACCTCCGATCTTTGGCTGGGTGGTCGTCACACCTCATTGATAATTGTATGGGGTGGCTCTTATTCCCGGAAAGTAACCAACTTTCTAGTGTCATCCCTTAATAATATAAGCTTCCGCCATCCCACTGAGTTGAAGATATTTTGGAGTGAAACTTATTCTTTTATTTGCCTAGTTCTACGAATATTAAATAATATGTTAAGGGCAGTTGTGATAATAGTGGGGCCTCCTGTAGTTTTGTGCCACATTGGAAGGAATGTAACAAAGCTACGAGGCTAATTTGGTAAGCTTAACTGCTTAAGGATTTCTTTTTACGAGTTCTAAAAAAAATTGCCTAACCTTAACAAAATATTGAATTTGTATTCATCCAATAGCACTTTCCATGATCTCTTTTGATGCTAGTTTGCATTACCCGTGACGATTTTAATTTTATGTTACTCCCGGGGTGGTCTATTTTGTCCACCATGGTGAAGCTATATTATCGCTACGTGTAATCGGCCTTAAACGTTTAAAGATTTATGTTTTAATGTAACGCGCTAGTTGGACGGTTATTTCCTACTTGTCATTATATAAAAAAAAAGAAAAGTCTTACGAGCTAAAAATATATAAAATAAAATTGTAATTAAAAATCTACGGGGCAGGTGCCACAACAGTTCAGCACAAGTTGTTTTTTATTTATCAAAGCCTCTCATTGCTTATCAAAAATGCAAAAAGAGCAGAGCATCTTGGTTAAAAGATTTTGAAGTAGTTTAAACAAGCAGATGGGGACAACAATATTTAACGCAAAACACAGCAATATATCGCTGTATTTCATACCCCAAAATTTGTAATTTATATTGGAAGAAAAATATTTTAATTTGAATGAAGCGCTACTGATGGAAGTAAGATAAGCATATTGCAGAACAATGCCATGTAAGAGAATGGACGTGGGTCAGATAATTGGTGCCTATAATTTTGTAATTCTGAGAAGTAATTAAAAACTTTAATATATTATGAGTAAATTGAATAGCTTAATAAAAAGTATTTAATTGAAAGTGGATGGGTTATGAAGGAGGGAAAATTATTTGGAAGTGGAAATAAACTTCATTTTTGCCGAGTATCACAGCAATATGTCTATGGCTACTACTCCATATGAGATTTTAAATGCTTTTGCAATTGCGATTTTTGTCTACATTTATAGACGCAACTATCACAAGTGAACGATTTCTCGCCGGTATGTTTTCTTAAATGTATTTGTAAGTTTGATTTCCGTGCACAAGTATACTCACAATTATCACAACTAAATGGTTTTTCGCCAGTATGAATTTTTAAATGTCTTTGTAAGGCTGATTTTACTGCACAAGTATACTCACAAATATAACAACTAAACGGTTTTTCGCCAGTATGAGTTTTTACATGATTTTGTAAGGTTAATTTCCGTGCACAAGTATACTCACAAATATTACAACTAAATGGTTTTTCGCCAGTATGAGTTTTTACATGATTTTGTAAGGTTAATTTCCGTGCACAAGTATACTCACAAATATTACAACTAAATGGTTTTTCGCCTGTATGAATTCTTAAATGTCTTTGTAAGGCTGATTTTACTGCACAAGTGTATTCACAAATATAACAACTAAACGGTTTTTCGCCAGTATGAGTTTTTACATGATTTTGTAAGGTTAATTTCCGTGCACAAGTATACTCACAAAAATTACAACTAAATGGTTTTTCGCCAGTATGAGTTTTTACATGATTTTGTAAGTTTGATTTCCGTGCACAAGTATACTCACAAATATCGCAACTAAATGCTTTCTCGCCGGTATGAGTTCTTAAATGTATTCGTAAGTTTGATTTATGTGCACAAGTATACTCACAAGTACCACAACTAAATGATTTCTCGCCGGTGTGAGTTTTTAAATGTCTTTGTAAGTATGATTTCTGTGCACAATTAAACACACAAATATCACAACTAAATGGTTTTTCGCCGGTATGTGTCCTTGAATGTAATATTAAACGTGATTTACTTGCACATTTAAGGTTACAAATATTACATACTAATGGTTTCCTGACCTTATGAGCTCTTAAATGACGTATTAAAGTTTGTTTAAGAGCAAATTTATAACCACAAATTGCACACTCAAAGAAATTTGAACAGGTCAGCGTTAATTGTGTAGTGTCGGTATCTTCTTTAATATCAATGGAATGATGCAAATCTTCTAAATTAAATTTCACATCTTCCACCTCTTCTCTTTTAATTTCGTAATTGCTAATTGATTTATTTGGAGTTTCCAAAAATATATTCGTGTTTTCTACAATTTGTGATTCTTCCGAAGGTAGCACTTGAGCTGCAGGTAAATCGGTAACTGGTTCCATTTGGAGGATGGAGCACTGTAACTGTACAGGTACAAAATCACTTTTCTTAATTAAAGGCGTTGATTATATTGATTATATGTAATCGATTTAGAACACTACTGCTATAGTTGACAAATCACCACTAAACAAAATTGTAAAATTGTGACATTGATTGCGTCAGAGGCGATTGCGTGTAAGATTTTAGCGCCATCTAATAGAACTAAAAAGAGATTTTCTAACATTGCTTACGTTCGACATAGTGGTGGCGGCAAATTTCAAATTGGAAAGTGAATAACTTCTTGTCATCTTGTATTTTAAAATTTTCAATTAATAGTTACTAATTATTTTACGGCCCAAAGCTGCAAAGAAAAAGCTCCGCCATGCAATTGCTGATAGTAAAAGAAAATGTTGGCTGTAGCTTCTAAAGTCATTGGACACCGCCCAGTGGGGTATTTGGCCTCAAAAGGTGGCATAAAATACAAAAAACAAATGCTACATGCATATTCCCTATTATGATTTTTGTAAACTACACTATCTTGGGCACCATTATGTGAATTTATAGGAACATTACTCGTTTCAATTTTCCACTACATCGTCAAAAGATGCTAAGAATTTGCTGATGAGTAGTTAACACATTTTTTCAAAAATTATTTTTGCTAGAAATCGTTATAAATTGTAACTTTTACTTATGGAAAAAAGAAGCTCAAATATCTTACATAAAGTCTGTAATAATTGATCTTTAAATAAATATGGTTACAATCATAATATAATGATTGTACCTATTATTTTTTGTCCTCCCGAAGGTATCTTCACCTTGACGAGGTGGTGAGGCTTGTGTACTTTAACGACCTCAAGGGCTATATCAGCGGTAGCGTAGCTACTGGCAGGGCCTCCCTAGCTGAACAGGTCTTGAGCGAGAAGTCAGACTAAGAAAGATACCCTGGTCCTCCAGATTGGGGGTTGAGGCGCCGGACTAGCAATCCGGCACTTGTGAAAAACCTTAAATTGCTAAAAATCCTAACGCGCAGCCTCGGAATATGGACGGCCCCAACATAAGACGAATTATGCAAAGAAAAAGGCTAATGCACATCGGAACGTGGAATGTACAAGGCATAGCAAATAAGATCTCGGAAATAGGAAGAACAGCAGATGAGTATAGAATGGATATAATAGGCCTTACGGAAACAAAAAAGAAAGGCAATGGGAATATGAAGATAAATGAATATGTATGCCACTGGTCAGGAGTGGATAAGTCACAAAGAGCAAAGGCAGGAGTTGCTGTAATGTTAACGGAGAAAATTAATAGATTAGTTAAAGAAGTTAAATATGTGTCTGAAAGATGTCTCAAGATAATGATCGTGAAACAGGGATTAGAAATAGTAATACTGACAGTGTACGCCCAATCGAAGATGCACCTGTGAGCGAAAAGGAAGATTTCTATAACATCTTGGATAAGGAAATATTAAGTATAAAAAATAGACAAGAAACTAAGTATTATTATTGGCGACATAAATGCCCGAGTCGGTAAAAGAACAGATGACGAAGTGGTGGGACAATATGGAGAAAACACTATAAACGAAAATGGAGAAATATTGATTAGTATGTGTAAACAGTATAATTTAAAAATAGGTAATACCTTTTTCCAACATAAGGAAGTACATAAATTTACTTGGGAGAGAACATCACTGAATCAAAAATCTATTTTAGATTACATAATCGTTAGACAATCCTCTTGGAAAATGGTGCAGAACATAGTAGTTAAAAGAGGAGCCAATTGTGAATCCGATCATTACTTGGTGAAAGCAAAATTTGTATTTCCGCCGATAGTCTATTTGAGGAAATAAAACTCCGTAACAAACACTCAAACACACCAACACAAAGGCGTGCCACAATATAAGATACATCTATTGCAATATGAAAGTGTGCGAGGTTTATTCAGACAACGATTGCAAAAACAACTAAATCAATTAGAAGAAACGGATGATATTGAAGAAGAGCATAAAAAATTAATCGATGTATTTCATCAAGCAGCATATGAAGCCTTGGGATATGAACAAAAAAAGTTGAGACCAGATCAGGTGTGGTGGATAAACGAAATTGAAGACGCAGTCAGAGAAAAGAAAGAAGGGTATAATAGATGGTTGAGCCACAGAACCGTAGATAATTATGAAAAGTATAAATCACTACAAAGATCAGTAAAAAGGAAAATCAGAGAGGAAAAACATATATCGTGGGAAAGAAAATGTAGAGAAATAGACTCTATGATAGGAGGAGCACAATCTACGGAAGTGTGGAGAACCTTGAAAAGTATGAAAAGAAATACGACTGAGAGAAAAGTAGGTTTGATTCACGAAAAAGAATGGGTAAAACATTATAAACAATTACTCATAGAAAATAGAGAACAGTTTATGTTACACACAAATGGAAATCAACGTAATACAATACATAATAATATAGAAGTCATCCAAGAAGACGTGGATAAAGCTATATCACTCTTGAAGAATGGTAGAGCAGCCGGGCCGGGAGGTGTACCAGTGGAATTAATAAAATATGGAGGCGAAAAGTTGAATGAAAAAATTCGAAAACTCATAACAAAATGTATACAACAATGCAAGATCCCTACACAATGGAAAACATCGTACATAACATCAATATATAAGAAAGGCTCTAAAAGAGATACAAATAACTATAGAGGAATTAGTGTAATTAGTGCGATAAGTAAAATTTTTGGAAAAATAATAAAAAATAAATTACATCAAATAACACAAAATAAGATAAGTGAAGAACAGAGTGGATTTACACAGGGACGATCATGTACTGACAACATCTTTATACTTCAACAACTAACAGAAAAACGAACATCTAAGGGACAAGAGACACACCTGGCTTTCGTCGATTTACAAAAGGCATATGACTCAGTTCCCAGAGAGAAGCTGTGGCAAGCGTTAACTAACTTTGAGGTAGACGAAAATATATTTGAAATTATAAAAGAATTGTACCATGATAATGAAGCCTATATAAGAGCTGGCCGAAGATTATCGGAACCTATAAAAACAACTAAAGGCTTAAGACAAGGCTGCTGCTTATCACCGTTGCTTTTCAATATTTACCTAGAGTATGTGCTGGGACAGTGGAGAAGAAGCTGCGCAGGCATGGGTGTACCAATAGAAGACAAGTGCTTGTTCACGCTTAGTTTTGCCGACGACCAAGTAATTATAGCGCAAGATGCTTACGACCTTGAATTCATGCTAAAACGATTATACCAATATTACCTAGATATGGAACTTAACATAAATATTAACAAGACAGAATACCTAGCCATAAATTCTGAAGCTCAGTTTCAAATGCTAATCGATGATGATAACAACATTAAACAAGTACAACAGTTTAAATACCTAGGTGTTACATTCACTAAGGATGGATTAGGTAGAACGGAAACTATAAATAGAATAGAGCAAGGCCGGAAAGTAATTGGATGTTTGAATGGAATATGGTGGGATAAGCATATATCAAGGAATGTAAAGAAACATAATAGGCAAAGCAATGGTCGAATCGGTAATGTGCTATGGTAGTGAGATATGGACACTGACGGCGGATACGAGAAGGAAGCTGGCAGCAACGGAGATGGATTATCTCAGAAGAAGCGCAAGAATCTCAAAAATGCAACATATAAGAAACATCGATACAAGAACAATGATGCAAGCGCAAGAGATTGTTGTTGACCGTATCGAACGAAGAGGTGTTACAACACGTTTCGCTTCCACGACACCTTCTCAACAGATATAAAATAAAGGTGACTAGCTCAAAGTCGCGAAGGGGTGGGTGGTGAAAAGGAGTCAAAGGGTCGTGTGACGGAACGTCGCGAGTCGTGTGTCTCCAATCGACGACCGGGCAATCCTCGATCGCGATTCTAAAAATGGTTGAAATCGGTGTGAATAATTTACACGGGGGGGGGAGTAAGTCTAAATCGGTGGGGATAATATACACGAGGGAGTTTAAATGGGCGCCACGCGTACGAAGACCTGGATCTTTTTGAAGGGGACTGATTATCACACCTTCTAAGCTGGTACGCGACAACTTGATGATCTTAATGCGGATTCTCACTCCGGAAAAGCCTCGTCCAATGACCTTACCTTTACAGGAGGCGAACTTTCCTTCGGTGAAAATAGCTAAACAAACACTGACACAATAATAATAAAACACACAGTTGGGAAATAACAAAAATATAATGAATAGAATAATATCAGCAGGGGGGAGTTGACAAAATATATACAAGATACTATCAAATTTACATGTATCGCAATATAAAAATAAATATGTACAATTGACGGAACCTTTCAATGTAGTTACCGTCACAAAATTAATATCCGTAAAATGAATACTGACACAAGAACGAGAGCTGTAAATTTGCAAGGTATGAACAAGAAAGTTCATACGTAAAAGGGGTGTGTATTGAATACTACACTCCACAAAAATGGTTACTCAAGTGCAACGCCTATAACGTCTGAAAATATGACTCACAAAGTTGATTAAAATAATTAATCAATACAATTGATCACCAAAATTCCCATCAACGGGGAAAACAAACTTTAGCTGTAATGCTAAACCTCAAATATTACGTTAAATTACTGTTGAAAATATGAACGCCCGAATGGCGTAGTAAAAATTGCGTTATTATCAGACACTAACATTAGTCAACAAACAAAAGATGTACAAAAGGTTGCGATCGACTTCACGGGTTTTGAATTGAAAATTCATAAACATAAACGGTGGTCAGGGTGACCACTTAACATCACAAATCTTAAAATATATAAAGGTTTCTTACTTAATGCGGCTGTTGATGTTCGACCTTCAGATAAGGTCGCTGGACGGACCTCCAGGAGTGAGAATCGGGCTAGTTGTTGTAGCGTCGTCCTCGTAATGCGGAATTGAGCTGAATAAAATGCCGTAAACCATACCAGCAAGTTGGTGCGATTACCAGAATCCACAACCTCTTCAAATCGAAATTTTGGGGTGCATGGAATGACAGAGGGGTTTATGCACTCCGTTTCCCGATAAACAAGGGGCTACGTTCGAAATAAAGCACTAAAATAATTATTCGCGAAACTGAAATTATTTAGAGCCGGCACTGTATAGGTACGATAATGTAAATGTGGTTACCGATAAAAAAAACTGCTTGAATGCAAAAATGTTTCCGCGATGCAACACCTGTCTTAAGATTGACTGTGAAAACGCAACGTGGTTAAAAGGTGCAATCGTCAGGATAAAATTCACTAGTTATTTAGCAGCTTTGGAAGAAAGCGTATCGAGAACTAATAAGTTACTTGAATTAAGGTTCACTACTTTATTTAAGCTAAACTCGAAATAAACAAAGAATCCGGAATGAAAGTTCGATCATTGACTTGAGTACACTTGGTATTATTTAAAGATGAAAATAATTCGTAATAAAAGTTCGATAATTGACTTGAATACACTCGGTATTATTTAAAGGTACAAATAATTCGTAATAAAAGTTCGATAATTGATTTGATTACACTCGGTATTATTTAAAGATGCAGATAATTCGTAATAAAAGTTCGATAATTGATTTGATTACACTCGGTATTATTCAAAGATGCAGATAATTCGTAATAAAAGTTCGATAATTGATTTGATTACACTCGGTATTATTTAAAGATGCAGATAATTCGTAATAAAAGTTCGATAATTGATTTGAATACACTCGGTATTATTCAAATATGCAAATAATTCGTAATAAAAGTTCGATAATTGATTTGAATACACTCGGTATTATTCAAATAAAGATGCAAATAATTCGTAATAAAAGTTCGATAATTGACAATAGTTCGATAATTATACCTGTGTATGACGACACAACGTTTAAGCACATCTGAATGGTTATTGATTTAAAGGAAATCTCGATTAATTGCGAAATTCCAAATTCACTTCCGCTTTAAAGCGACAACACTTAGTGCAAATATACGTGAGAACGGTACTGAAATTCTGAAGGATCTATCCAAAAAATGTACGCGGGAGCGTCTTTTATATGATTTCTGGACCCAAAAATTCGTCGTGGGGAGAAATCTTCCCACTACGTGATTGATTTAAGTCCTTTTAATTGGATCTCATTATTTGAAAAATAGAGACATCAAATTTGGTGTATCCTGATTGGATGGTGAAAGAAGTGTAATAACAACACTTTTGTCTCTATTTATGCAGAATGTATCGAGGGTATTTCAACACACGTGCATTGGAATAACAATTTTTTTGTTCCAGTCTGGAATCAAAAAGGTTCATTCTTTTAAGTTTTTGTGCGGTTTTGGTCGACTTATAAAATTGCGAAATCCCTATACCTCCCATGTAAAATGGTTAAACATATGGTTGCATGTTAGCACATGCCGACCGATAACAATACAAAATGCATTCATTCTCACGGTTTGACTGCCGCACGTGTCTGTTTTTATATTGACGCGAGGCACGAATTTATAGATCTCAATATAAGAGTCCCTACGTCCTATTTAAAGTTATAATAAGTATCTACGCGAATTGACGTGCGGATTGAACTCCTCTGGGACAATGGTTTTTCTGCTGATGATGGAAACAATCGATATACGCTACGTCAACCTTCCTGAATCTATTTTGTCCACAACATGGTTCATTATACGTGTATTAAAATAATTTAGGAGACTTTCTTTCCTTAAAGATATTTCAATTACTATACGTTTGTAAAACATAAATTCGTCCGTTGATTTATGGTTTCAATCTTTTGCTTTATACCCCGACCTACAAATATCTTTTCAAAGAATATTTGACTTAGAAAATTTATTGTAACGATTCGAAATTTTTGTTATAAGTTTATCCTACTATTTTAACAAAATTGTCAGGTGCGCCCGACGCGCGTAATCAGGTTACAGAGGCCTCAAGTGGTTTGGACACATGATGCGCATGGAAGAAGATAGATGGCCACAAAGAATCTGGAAATGGAGACCACCTGGTAGAAATAAGAGAGGAAGGCCTAGAAGATCCTGGAACGAAGGAATGAGCGATGCTATGAGGGTTCGAGATCTGAAAGAAGATGATGCGTTGGAGAGAGAAACGTGGCGTATAGGATTGGGAAGGCGGCGCGAAGCTGTATAAACCCTATTAATATATATATTAATTTTTGTAAAAGATTATCAGAAAAACAAGAAGATTTGAATATGAATTAAGGTCGATAAAGTAACTATGTTTTTTTACGGATAATACTGATACTTGAGACTTTAAAAAAAATTTATTTGGCTGCCAAGATTTGCCGGATTCTCTTTAATTCACGTTTTACTTGGAGAAGTCAAAAATTTCTAAGTCACCCTATTTGGAAAGGTGGTCGTTTAAATTTAATATTTTGTGATGGCATAATAAATGGGGAAAAAATACATCGGTATATTGAAAGACGTTCTATTACCCTTGTTTAACAAAAATTTTAAAAAGAAAGAATTCTATTTTATGGAAGATGGGGTGCCATGTCACAGAGCAAGATTATTCGAAGAATTTGAGGCCAATAAAAGGGTTAATATTTTACCCTGGCCAGGTCAATCTCCGGATATGAAACCATTAGAGTATGGCACATTCTTCAAATTAATTTACACAAAAGACCCCGAAAACCCACCTGCAAAAATGATCTGTTTGCAGTTTTAATAGAAGAATGGGGTAAAATTCCACAGGACACCATTGGTAATTTGATATCTAGTATGCCGCGTAGGATCAATAGTTTTATTCAAAACAAAAGAGGAGCAACTAAATATTAAACCTGTAAAAATAAATTTTCTTTAATTTATTAGTTGTTCGAAATAAAAATAAGTATTTGTAATTTATAGTGTCTGTTTTATTCTGTCACGGTAGTGTATATTGTATAGTGTGTAGTTTTTATCAAATTATTCGGATTATACTTACCAAGTTAATTTATATTTACCAAGTTAATAAAAACAGCTTTTCTGTAATAAAAAAAAATACCAGATAATATGAGTGCTAAAACTGTGTTGATCTCACGCAAAGAACTTTATGATATCTTGCTAAAATCTGAACAGACTGAAATGTGCGACAAGTTTAATGATTTAAATGTTGAATTAAAGAAAAGGATGTTATGTCCCAAACACAGCCCTCCCCATTTCAAGAAAACTTTTGCGACCTTCAAATCACAATTCAAATTCCGTTGGCAGAAAGCACGTAGATGCCAAAATATGTTTGTTGAAGGTAATCGGAATTTGCTCGAAAAATCGATTTCGTTTTCTCTATCCCAAACGACATCGACACGTGGCCGCCCGGAAACTGCGTTTGTATTGAACTCTGAGCGAACGAAGCGACAAAAAACTACGGAATTAAGGAAATCTACACACCTTGATGTACTATGTTATGCCACCCAAATGAATTTAAGAGCATCAGGAGAAGTCGACTCATCAAAAATAGTTAAAGATATTACAACTACATCTCCAGAACGTGCAAGAAAATATAGAAGTGCTTATATAAAGACTTTTGAATCTGATTCCGAATCAAACATGTTGTGAGGTGAAGATGCCTTATCAATGATCGTGGAAGCAAAGTTATCGCGGCATCAATATAATGTAATTAGAAAGATGGCTTCAGAGAAGTTTCCATGTTATACGTTTGTGCAAAGAGCGAAAAAAGAATGCTATCCAACACCTGAACATATTACAGTAAGTCCTACTACTGCACTAGTTGATCTACAAGCATTACTTGATCATACTCTTAAGCGCATACTTGTTGTGCAACAATATGTAATCGACACTCTTGATAATGAAGAACTGGGTAAGTTGTGTTCATACACAAAATGGGGTTTTGACGGTAGCTCCGGTCATAGCTCTTACAAACAAGCTTTTCATGGTCTGGAAGCTAATGATGCAGCAGTTTTTATAACTTCCATTGTCCCACTTCGTCTAGTTTGTGGTACGAAAATCATTTGGCAAAATCCTCGCCCTAGTTCTACGAGGTACTGCAGACCATTGAAAATAGAATTTGTAAGAGAATCGATAGAAGTTTCCACAGCTGAGAAGAGTAGGGTAGGCAAAGAAATAGAAGAACTGCAAAATAGTAAAACAAATATTAAAGAAAAATCACTTACAGTAAGACACGAAATGATTTTTTCAATGGTGGATGGCAAGGTATGTAACGCGCTAACAGATACAAAATCGACGCAAAAATGTTATATATGCGGGGCAACATCAAAATCTTTTAACGATATCGATACAGTTATGCAAAAAGAAATTAAGACAGAAAATTTACAATTTGGTTTATCAATTTTACATGGTTGGATTCGTTTTTTTGAATGTTTACTCCATATGGCATATAAGTTACCTTTCTAAAAATGGCAAGCTCGCGGTAGTGATAAAGACATAGTAGCCGAAACCAAGACTCGGATTCAAAAAGAATTTAAAGAAAGCTGTGGTTTAATTATCGATAAACCTAAGCCTGGTTTTGGCAATTCTAATGATGGAAACACGGCAAGGCGCTTTATTGAAATCCTGAACTCTCTGTTGAAATAATTGCAATTGATGTAGAACTTATTAGAAAAATGCAAGTGATACTAATAGTTGTGGCTTCTGGTCACGAAATAAATGTTGAAAGATTTCGGGAACACTGCCACAGCACTGCTCGGTACTTTGTTGATAAATACCCATGGTACTGTATGCCACCTACCATACACAAATATTTAATTCATGGCCCAGAAATAGTTAAATTTGCGTTGCTGCCTATAGGTCAGTTAAGCGAAGAAGCACAGGAAGCTTGCAATAAAGATTTCAAGATATATCGTGAACATAACTCGAGAAAATGTAGCCGCAAAAGTTCAAACAGAGACGTTCTAAACAGATTTATTTTAACCTCTGACCCTGTTATAACAAACAAAAGAGGATTACCAAAAAAAATCTTCGATACTTATCTCAGCAGGTATTACATTTACTAAAACCCCCTACTGACCAAGTCATTGATGATCATAAACAGATTTCCGAGAGTGACGATGACGCTGACGATGACGTGACGTAGCGATCGATGGATGATGACGAAGAAGATGACCAAGACATTATTTAAAATGTTTGCTTTATTTTTGTATTAAAACCTGTATTTTCGGATAAGTGTATATTTACACATATCTTCCAAAAACTATTTCTGTGTTTTTTGCTGATGATTTTAATTTTTCAAATTTTTTCAGATAAATTCATTTTCTCAATAAATAAATGTACCAGAATTATGCAAAGTATTTTTTAGATACTACTAAGAGCCCTGAAAATAAATATCCTATTTAGAAATCCGTTGGAATAGTATTTTATTTAGTGCCATCTTTTCAGGCCAAATACCCCACTGTGCGACGACCCGTGGGGCTTGGCCTATAAGGTAGTGAGGGCTAAGCTAAGAGGGAGAAGAAACATGACCGGACCGATTTACTTCAAAATTTATTTAAAATTTTACTTCAAAATTTATTTTTAATTTTACTTCTAAATTTATTTGCATTTTTACTTCAAAATTTATTTCGAATTTTACTTCAAAATTTATTTCGAATTTTACTTCGATATTTATTTCGAATTTTACTTCAAAATTTGTTGTAAAATTTGGTTCAACAGCTTACTTCAAAGTTTATTGTAAATTTTACTTCAAAAATTTAATTCTAAGATTTGCTGTAAATTTTCCTTCAAATTGTAGTAAAAATCTCTATAAATATATGTATTTCGAAAATATTCTAAAAATTACTTCAAATTGATGCGAGATCGATTTGGGCTTCAATTTGAAGTAAAAATTACTTCAAAACACCAAAAATTTTTCTCTGTGTACATGTGTGTAAATAGACAAAAACGTAGAGACAGGATAGGACAAAATGTTACAATAGACAATTATAATTTTGAAAGAGTCCAACGTTTCAAATATGTAGGATCTATAATCACCCAAGATAACGACCTGACAGAGGAAATAAAACACCGCATACAAAGTGGAAACAGATGCATATTGCGGTGTACCAAAACCACGTCAATAGAAATGATCACGTTTTGAGTCAAAGTTTTTAATTTATTAACAAAGGTAGCACGAGACGTATTTGTTCAAACGAAAGGGTTTTATCCGACACCAAAGAATTGTTTTAACGTCATAAATTTAATGAAGATAAGGTCACGGAATGAGAAAACAATGTAAATCCAAATGCAACGTTTTAATTCAGTTTTTAAAATAAAGGTTTGTTAAAATTGTAAATTAATTTAAGTAGTGATATATAAAAATGTAATTTGAAATCAAAAACAATTTGTTAAAAGTATTAGTTATAAAAATGTGTTGAAACGTAGAACTTTTAAAATAACAAAATTTACGTGTCAAAGTGCGCCGTAAACTCAATGTACCACGAATGCGAAAAACATATTCTTCAAAAGGTTTACTGGAAGACCACAGGAGATGTTACTACTTCAAAATAAATCTGAAACATAAAAATTTCATTAAAATTTTACAAATCATTTTGAGCTAAGTACGGACCTGGAAATTTTACGTCAAAATAAATCGATTTTATTTTCGATAAATGGAAAATCAGAAGTGCCTTGAAAATACCAGTAACTAGGGTAAAAACAATGGATTGTTGATTAATGGAGGTTGATTGCTTAATAAAAGTAAATGTGTGGCAAATTTTTGTGTCCAGCTAAAAGGTGAAAAATATAATAAAATTTGATTAAGAAAGTGATTAAAAAGTTAGTAATTGAGAGAATACTATACTTACGTATTTCAAAAAGTGAAAATCTGTGCAAAATTGAGAAGATTCGCTATTATTTCGAACGAAAACTTTGGTCACGATACAAAAACTACCACGAGGGAATTCAATCCAGTTAGATCACGCACCCTTGAAGGCCATCGAACGAATACCACCGTATAACTTCATGGTATATGAACCCAACGAAAAGAATTACACCAAATAAAGGTACCGTTACATTAAAAATTATTAAAAACATAAATTTTGTGCAAATTAACGATTAACTTTACACGTGCGGGAAAACGTTAGTTTTATTATAGAATTAAGATTTTGTAATTAGAAATAAGAATTTTATTAACTTTAAATATTTACATTTGGAAATTAATAATAATAATAAAAAAACGATTTGCTATAAGACGGAGCATCATTTATGTATTATCATTCCAAAAGCCACTAGATTGCATTTCAGATTTAAGATTTGGCTAAGGAAGGAACTCAGCCTGGGAAAAGGTAAGTCTGTGCTATCCGAAATAGTCAAGCCGAGGTATCAATTTACTTTATTTATATTTGTCGAGAATAATTTGCTCATATTTCTATTGACGAGGTACTTTTACGTACACTCGTACAAGTCATTAACAGTTCAGAGTGCAAGCCTAACAAAGCTCCGAGGCTACACAGCACTTTTTGGCGCAACAACGTGAGGCTCGAGTCACCTCGAATAACCTCGTACCACGAGTAAAATTAGGTTAATATAATTAAATTAATAGATAGGTTAATTACAACGAGAAAATTCATTAAAATTAGTCATAACGTTGATATTAAAACTAACAATTTTCTTAAAACTAAAATTAAAAATATTCTTATTACTAAAATTAAAATTACGTCATAATTCACTTAATAACTATTTCCTTAAAATTAAATTGAACAAAAATTTAAAACATAAATCAAAAATGGCAGAAAAATCTGAAAGGACAATAAGGTATGAAAAGAAAAATCCGGAAGTAGAGGAAGAAGAAACGTCAGAAGAAGGTGTGTCGATAACCGAGGAAGGTATAAGAGGTGAAATGTTAATCCAGTTAGATGTTGACGAGACACCGAAGGTCGTAATAACAGAAGAGCAGCAACGATGGGATATAATGATGGAGTACATGAAAGATGCTCAAATGAAAGCAGCAGAAGACAGAAAGAAGGCAGACTTAATTTTAAAAAGTACAGAGGACTCCAGAAAGGAGTTGAAAGAAACCAAAAATGAATTGAACGATAAAATAGAAGTAGTTATTAAAAATACAGAAGACACGAAGAGGGAACTCAGGGAGAATTTACAAAAATGTAAAGAGGAAATTGAAACTAAATTTGCTCAGGCAATAAACGACACAAATTCAAGTGTACAAAAGGTAAAAGAAAATGTGTATGAATTAAGTGAAGAGGTAGCAGAAATTAAAAGTCAAATAGTGCCGAAAATTGATATTAATAATAAAATGATACAAACACAACAAATTTTGGAAGAACAAATTGTGAAGTCAAAAACGGATATGAGTCAAGAGGTGTGTAAATTAGAAAATCGGGTAGACCTGAAATTAAATGATCAGGGCGAAAAACTAAAATTACTCGAAGAAAACGTAAAAATAAAAGGTGAAAGCACGAACGGTTCTATAACTTTATCGGCTCTACAAGACATCACGTGGACGACAAACAACGGGCAAGCAATAAAGTTCTACGAAAAAGGGGACTTTAACCCTAAACAATTTATCAAATACGCGAACCGCAGCACAAGTCACATCCGCGATGTGAACAAATTTAAAAATTGCATCTGCTCAATGATGGGTGGCAATGCTAAAAAATGGTTCGGGTGTGTGCAAGATAAATTTGAAGATTTTGTCGGTTTCGAAAGACTATTTCTAGATCGTTACTGGGACAAGCAAGCTCAGGGGCGAATACGCAACGAGTTAATGAACGGTAGATTTAAAGGGTACGGTCGCCGCAATGATTACGCGGAGAACATCATTAACGAGGTAACGCAACTTGAACCGGAAGTCTCCGAGGAAGAAATCGTTGAACACTTATCTAATCATTTCTGCCAAGATATAATTAATCGGGTAGCTCTGGAAAATATAAACACGATATCCGAATTATCGAAATTGTTAAGGAGAACAGATGCGGTTAACATGGACGAAAGAGCCAATAGGTCAAGCTACAATAACGCGACTAGAACTTTTAACAATTATTCAGGGGGGCAACGCGAATCGAATAACCAGCGCACTTATCACAATAATGGGAACGACAATCGCAATAATCAGGACAATAGATACAACCGTTACGAACGATCTGGAAATTATAACCAGAACAATAATAATTACGGTAGAAATGAAAATAATTTTGAAAATCGTAGGGGTGGTTATAATAATTTTAATACTAACAATCGGGATAGTCAGGACGATCGTAACGCAGGGTACAACCCAAATCGAAATAATTTTGGTAGAGGCAACTATTACGGAAATAATAGAAATTATAATCAGGGTTATCGTGGACGTTTTCAGAGAGGAGGTAGATTTGAGTCAAACTGGCGTAGTTATGACAATCGCACAAACGACCAAAATAATCAACAAGGGGGCGACGAACGTTTCCCAAACCGAACGTCAGTCAATACAGAAAACAGACCGATTAATAGTGTTACGATAAATAGGACACCTGCTGTGGAAGAAGCATCTTCCCCACAGGATTTTCAATAAACGGCGTGCCAATGAATATGCAGATAAGCTCTTATCAGCATCCCAAAGAGTTTATCAGTATCGAAAATACGGGGGGATTAAATAATGAAAATAAATTTGATTTGTTGCCATACATTATGGTAAATATTAATAACGTTCAGGTAAATTGTTTAATAGATACAGGGGCAGAAATTTCATTAATAAATCAGGGGGTAATTTCGAAAAATCAAGAAAATTTTAAAAATACAATTTTAAAAACAAAGATAGTAAATTTGGTAACGCCAAACCAGAAAAAGTTCTCGTCTGCAAACGAAAGCGTACTCGCGACAATTAAAATAGGGGATGTAATCATAAAAGAATCGATTTTAATTATTAAAAATTTATCCATGCAATGCATACTCGGAATCGACTTAATAAATAGATTTAATATGATCATTGATGCAGAACGGAAAGTAGTAAAAATATTAAACAAAGAGATCACTTGGACAAACAATTTAGGTAATCAAATCACTACTGGGAATGAACCGGAAATGTTAGTAGAAAATTTAATAGAAGGGGAATACAATGTTAATTATGTTAATTATGACAGGGAAGAAGGTTTAAGAAATGTTAATTGGGATACACAGTTAATAAATAAAAACAAAGGGGATTTGAAAAACATAAAATTAGATTGTCCAAATGATTACACCCAAGAAGTTATAAAATTATTCACGAAATACGATGCATTGATAAATCAGGAGTCGGGTACCGCGAAAAATTACGTGCACAAGTTACAAATTATCAAAGACAAGCTATTCCGCTGTAAGACTTACCCTATTCCGCAATGTTACAAACACCAGGTGCAATTAGAAATTCAAAAGATGCTAAATGATGGCATCATAATAAAATCTCCGACAGCTTATTTAAACCCACTCGTTATTGTTAAAAAGAAAGACGATAGTTTAAGATTATGTTTAGACGCAAGGGGGCTAAACGCAGTCACAAAACCCCAGTTCGAGAGTCCGGAAACTATGGAGTCATTGTTATCAAAATTGGGATCATCAAAAACTTTCAGTAAACTCGACTTAAGAAATTCGTTTTGGCTAATTAAATTACATGAAGACTCACAACAATACACAGGTTTTAGCGTGGATGGTAACACGTATATCTTTCGAGTTGTTCCATTTGGATTATCCACTAGCAGCGCGGCACTCATCGGTGCATTACAAGTCATTCTCAACCAATTTAGTCATTTTTGCGCACACTATGTTGATGACATAATAATCTTCAGCGAAAATGAAGAAATTCATAAAATTCATTTAGATAAAATTTTAAAAGCATTAAATGATGCAGACTTGAAGCTCAACATAGAAAAATGCGAGTTCTACAAGACGCGAGTTCAATATTTGGGTTACATAATTTCAAACGAGGGTATTAAGATAGACGATGGGAAAATAATAGAAATCAAAAACTACCGTCGACCATTTAACTTAAAGTCATTAAGATCATTTTTAGGGTTAATGAATTATTATAAAAGGTTCGTACCTAACTATTCTAATTTAACAG
The DNA here is from genome assembly GCA_932274525.1 of Podabrus alpinus. Lineage (NCBI taxonomy): Eukaryota > Metazoa > Arthropoda > Insecta > Coleoptera > Cantharidae > Podabrus > Podabrus alpinus. The sequence goes on from OW026452.1 coordinate 35,779,850, forward strand.
TTCCGTTACTTGAGCTACTGAAGAAATCGATAAGGTGGAAATGGGACGATGACAAACAAAAAGCTTTTGATCAAATGAAAAATGCATTATATGAGAACGTCAAACTACTTCATCCCGATTTTAAAGAAAAGTTTATATTAAAGACAGACGCAAGTCATTTTGCGGTCGGAGGTGCCCTAATACAAATGCGTAATGGGGAAGAAGAACCGATAAGTTTTGTCTCGCGAACTCTTAAGAAATCGGAGCTTAATTATTCCACATCCGAGAAAGAAATGTTAGCTATCGTGTTTGCGCTTACAAAATTAAAATTTTACCTAATTGGCAACCGTTTTGAAATTCACACAGACCATTCCGCGTTAACGTTTCTAATGCGTACAAAATTCACGAATAATAGAATTTATCGGTGGAGTTTGCTCATTATGGAGTACTCATTCGACATCGTGCATATTAAAGGCAAAAATAATATTGTTGCAGACGCGCTTAGTAGAAAAGATAACCCGGAAAATAAGCCTAAAGAAATTTTAATCGCATTAAACCAACTGGTTGATGACGAAATTCCGTTTACACGTCAGGCTGTTTTGTTAGCTCAGGAAAATGAATGTTTTGATAGCTTAAAAATTAAATTAGATAATAACGATCAAGAAAATACAAAGTCATTTAAATATAAAGATAACGTAATCATAAAAACTGTGAGAAATTTAGAATTATATGTGGTAGATGAACATACCACAATAAATATTACAAACGCGTTACATTCAAAATTTGGGCATGCCGGCATCAAGAGAACGTGGCTTATGTTCAGGGAAAATTATTTCTGCCATAAAGATTTAAAAATTATAAAGCGTACCATTAACCAATGTACATTATGCCAAATGGGGAAATTTAAAAATTTTCATAACCAAAATATCGTGCAGAGCTTAAAACTAGAACAACCTGGGGAGTTAGTTGCAGTTGATTATATCGGTAATTTAATAGCCAGTAGTGAGTTTCATAACATCTTCGTCGTAGTTGATGCTTTCACAAAATTCGTCCAATTATATCCAACGGTAGCATGTACAACGGACATTTCGCTGGAACTTCTGGATCGTTTCTGCAACGAAATTATTAAGCCAAAAAGAATTTTAGTTGATAATGCAACTTACTTCGATAACCAACGTTTTAGACAGCATTGGGAAGAACGTGGTGTGAAAGTCACGTATTGTTCCATACGACATCCACAAGGAAACATCTGTGAGAGGTATGTCCAGGAAACGATTAAATTCCTCAGACTCCTGGTACACGATGATCAAACTTCATGGTATAGTAAACTCGAAACAGTAGAAAACTTCATTAATCATACCCCAAGCATAGCGACGGAAAGAACGCCACATTTCCTCATGTTGAACCAACAGCCGGAAAGACCATGGATATATAATCAATCTGAAAAAGAACATGATGAAATACTTGAAGAAGTTAGGAAAAGACTCAAGAAAAGAAGTCAAAAATATACCCGAAAAATGAACAAGAAAATTAAAAAAAAATGCAATTTTGAAACTGGAGAGTGGGTAATTGTTAAAAAGTTACGATTGGGCCGAAGAGAGCACAATGAATGCCAAAAACTTCAACTTCCCTACGAAGGACCTTTCATTATAGATGAGAAAGTAGGTGAATGTACTTACCAAATACGACATCCCGATTCGGATATAATAAGAGGTCGATTCCACATCGATATGATTTTTCGATGGGACGATGGGACCATTATGGTGGACAACGCTCCACAGCGAAACTTAAGTCACTAAATGTTTACAACTTCATAATTGACCGCTGATAAAAATAGCAGGAGGTATTATGGTTAATAAAACCATAGCGAAACTTAAAAAGAAAAAACAAATTAAATTTTAACAACTTCTAAATAAACCGCTAGAGAAATAGTAAGAATTAAAGACAATTGTAAATATAATTTTAAGGCATGAATAAGACAAGTACCGAATATGACAATTACAATATGATGTGAACATGATATAGCAATGTAAATTTGATTGAAGCTATTAGAACATGAAGACTTTAGAAGAATTTGACCAAGATAAGATTATTAAAGATGATACGTTTTATGACAGTCAAAAATTTATAAAGGAAAATGTTATTAAGAATTTATTTAATTAAAAGAATTTTCAATTTAAAAATAATTTAATAAAATAATTTCATTGATTAAAAGGAAAAAGTTTGAAATTTAGAATTTGGGTGAAACATAAACTTAGGTAAATAATTATGAATTTAATTTGAACAGATCGGGAAGTTTTCAATAAAATTGGTATTCAATTGAATACAATAAGAGATACAAGGGGGGAAAATTAGATAAATAATGGTTAACTCAAACGGAGTAACTAGATAAATAATGTGGAATTTAATGAAATAATTATGAGATTATATGAAGTTATATGAATTGAAATGGGACCCAGAAAGAGGTTACCAAAATAATAATGGGGAATTATATAGGAAAATATTGATTAAAGTAAGATAAAGAATACCAAATAATAATATGAAGCTAGGAATTAAAGTTTAATGATTGAAAATTATAAAAACTAAAGGTAGAAATCACCCAAATATAAATAAATAGGTCAAAGATTGGAAAATTAATAAAAAAAATAAAGAATCAAGTTTTAAGAACAGCAAAGTACAAAGTTAATAAAAATTTTAGAATTTAAATAATATAAAATCATAATAGAAACCTTGGTCAAATTTATTCGTCAAAATAAATAGGTTAGTTTGAATTTTTATATAATTAGTTAGTTGTGTTAACATGATTAGTTAGGGAGTTTTCAAATACTTTTATAAGTTAGATAGTTAATTTTGAATATGGTTAGTTAGTTTATTGAATTCATTTAGTTGATTTTTTTTTTACATTTGATATAATTTAATGATTTAATTTTGAATATTAGTGATAATCATTACTAAACGTTACATTAAAAATTTAGTTTGTTGTGTTCATGAGTTAATGCACGTGTGTGTTAATTAAGAAATTTATCACAAAAGTTAGGTATTTTCGGATAAATTTTAATTAACAGGAGGTAAATGCGGTGTACCAAAACCACGTCAATAGAAATGATCACGTTTTGAGTCAAAGTTTTTAATTTATTAACAAAGGTAGCACGAAACGTATTTGTTCAAACGAAAGGGTTTTATCCGACACCAAAGAATTGTTTTAACGTCATAAATTTAATGAAGATAAGGTCACGGAATGAAAAAACAATGTAAATCCAAATGCAACGTTTTAATTCAGTTTTTAAAATAAAGGTTTGTTAAAATTGTAAATTAATTTAAGTAGTGATATATAAAAATGTAATTTGAAATCAAAAACAATTTGTTAAAAGTATTAGTTATAAAAATGTGTTGAAACGTAGAACTTTTAAAATAACAAAATTTACGTGTCAAAGTGCGCCGTAAACTCAATGTACCACGAATGCGAAAAACATATTCTTCAAAAGGTTTACTGGAAGACCACAGGAGATGTTACTACTTCAAAATAAATCTGAAACATAAAAATTTCATTAAAATTTTACAAATCATTTTGAGCTAAGTACGGACCTGGAAATTTTACGTCAAAATAAATCGATTTTATTTTCGATAAATGGAAAATCAGAAGTGCCTTGAAAATACCAGTAACTAGGGTAAAAACAATGGATTGTTGATTAATGGAGGTTGATTGCTTAATAAAAGTAAATGTGTGGCAAATTTTTGTGTCCAGCTAAAAGGTGAAAAATATAATAAAATTTGATTAAGAAAGTGATTAAAAAGTTAGTAATTGAGAGAATACTATACTTACGTATTTCAAAAAGTGAAAATCTGTGCAAAATTGAGAAGATTCGCTATTATTTCGAACGAAAACTTTGGTCACGATACAAAAACTACCACGAGGGAATTCAATCCAGTTAGATCACGCACCCTTGAAGGCCATCGAACGAATACCACCGTATAACTTCATGGTATATGAACCCAACGAAAAGAATTACACCAAATAAAGGTACCGTTACATTAAAAATTATTAAAAACATAAATTTTGTGCAAATTAACGATTAACTTTACACGTGCGGGAAAACGTTAGTTTTATTATAGAATTAAGATTTTGTAATTAGAAATAAGAATTTTATTAACTTTAAATATTTACATTTGGAAATTAATAATAATAATAAAAAAACGATTTGCTATAAGACGGAGCATCATTTATGTATTATCATTCCAAAAGCCACTAGATTGCATTTCAGATTTAAGATTTGGCTAAGGAAGGAACTCAGCCTGGGAAAAGGTAAGTCTGTGCTATCCGAAATAGTCAAGCCGAGGTATCAATTTACTTTATTTATATTTGTCGAGAATAATTTGCTCCTATTTCTATTGACGAGGTACTTTTACGTACACTCGTACAAGTCATTAACAGTTCAGAGTGCAAGCCTAACAAAGCTCCGAGGCTACACAGCAATATATACGGGCTAGCAAAAATTTTCCAATCAAAAAACATCTCGAAAATCTCAAAACTCAAGATCTACAAGACGATCATAAGACCAACAGTAATGTACGGCTCCGAAACATGGACTATCACCAAGTTAAACGAGCAGCGACTTCGAAACTTTGAAAGAAAAGTGCTGAGAAAGATCTTTGGACCGTCCCACGACCCTGCTACGGATTCCTATCAGATAAAAACTAACGCCGAACTTAAAGAATTACACAAAGACCCGGACATAATACAAGAAATAAATTCACAACGACTAAGTTGGGCGGGCCACGTACAGAGGCAGCCGAATGACAGAATAATCAAAATGGCATGGGAAACGGTACCCGAAGGTAAGAGACCCATAGGAAGACTGTTACGTCATTTTGATATTTTAAAAATAAGTTTTATATTTTTAATACACTCTGTATACCTTGACATCTTGTCATACGTTGGCATTTTGCTAGAGTGGGACGCTTCCCCACCATCAACGAAATATGTAGTCTTATGCAGTATGTTAGCTAGACAAGTTAAGAAGTTATGTTAGTTTCAACAAAATTAAAACTTAATAACCAAAATTGAGTTTTACTTGAACCAATACAAACTACAGTCCACGCAGCAACAATAGGGAAAATGCATAAATTTTTTTTATAGCGTAGTTGGATCAAAACTAACTAAATATACTAATTAATGCTATTTAATTTATTTATTTTCGTTTTGATAATAATTTAAAAAATATTTAAAAATCTGTCAATTTGAATTGAAGGAAACGACCGCGCAATTTGCCATTGGCTTGTGACGTCACAAGTCTGAATTTTACATTCATTTATATTATTTTTCTGTGGTTTTGTGCTTTGAAAGTTGAAGTTTGTTAGTGTTAAAAGCTGTTATTTATCATAATTAAATTAATTAAAAACAAAAAGTTAAAAAAGTACTCTACACGAGTAGAGTAAACAAGAAAGTGAGGTTATTGCAAGCAAGCAAGCAAACGCGTTGCGTTTAAGGTCACATGATTTATTTTAAATTATCATTGAATTTTAAAATGTATTATTTATAACAAAATACAATAAATAGAAGTTATTTTTGCTGATTTGATATTTAATATATAGGATTAATCGGAAAATACTGTTTTAACTAAATTTTTTTATTCATGCATGTTCCCCATTCAACATATTTTTGGTCCTTATCGACCGGGATTAACATAACTAATTAAACATCAATCAAATTATTTTTGTGATTGCAACATTTCAATCATTCATCAACCAACATTCGAGTATCATGCGCTAAGAATACCAGCACATGAGCACATGTACAACACCTGCAACGTCCAAATCAAATCCAAATCAACGAGGTCATTGTTATCAGCAGCAGAAGCAATTCTATCTTCATACATCAAGGTTATAAGGTCAGTCCGTCTTATTTCCTATAATATTTTCCGTAACCCAAATCATAACTGCTTCGAATTTGTTTTATTTAAAATTATTTACTATGGCACCTTCAAAAGCAAATCAGGAAATTAAAATGTTAATTACTAAATCTACATCAATCGTAACACAATTGTTTAATTTAGAAATTAAACAGGTTTTTGTTGGTTGGGTGAGTTCTAGTTTAGAACCATCCTGTATATTAATAATTTAAGTAAATATGCAAAATTGTACAAATTTTTTAGAAAAGTGTAATAAAGCGAACATGCATAATAACACTTTTCAGTAGGTCAAAAATAATTCATTTCCGCATTGTCAACATTCAAAACAATTAATAATCAGCAAGTAATACATTTAAAATTATTAATGGAAAATTTTTATATCATAAGTCATCAGATTAATACCTTTAATTTAATTGGAATGTGATAACCTAGCTATTAAGTTTTTATATAAATACCTGTATGTAAAACTTAATAAATCAGTAGCATTTGAATTTACGACTTAAATGTTATTCAACAATAAATTAAGAGAAGTACTTCTTGCCACTTCTCATAATGTAGAGTAATCACTAGAACTTACAACTCTAGTGGTTCTCAATTCACCTAAATTAAGACGGGTACTTCTTGCAACCCTAATCTTAAAATTTAGACATGGTCCTTCGAACCTAAGAAGATAAACCATCAGCAGCATCAACAACGGTCCGAACAAGAGATCGAAGCAGCATCAAATCATACAACGGTCCAAACAAGAGATCGCACAGCAACACAACATACAACGGTCCAAACGAGAGATCGAAGCAGCATCAAATCAAATACAAGGGTCCACACAGCGACGCCAAAGCAACAAGAAGAATAAAATACAAGGGTCCACACAGCGACGCCAAAGCAACAAGAAGAATAAAATACAAGGGTCCACACAGCGACGCCAAAGCAATAAGAAGAATAAAATACAAGGGTCCACACAGCGACGCCAAAGCAACAAGAAGAATAAAATACAAGGGTCCACACAGCGACGCCAAAGCAACAAGAAGAATAAAATACAAGGGTCCACACAGCGACGCCAAAGCAACAAGAAGAATAAAATACAAGGGTCCACACAGCGACGCCAAAGCAAGGAGAAGAATACAATACAAGGGTCCACAGCGACGCCACTAGAAGAAGCAAAATACAAAGGGTCCACACAGCGACGCCACTAGAAAAAAGAAGAATAAAAAAACAAGGGTCAAGAAGACGCCACAAGCAAATACATTATCATGGTCTTCACTGTTAACTATCAAAATACAAGGGTCCACAGCGAAGCCACAAGAAAATACAAGCAACGAGCAAAATCAGAACGAGATACAGAGATGGGTGCCCAAGCAAGACGGTTAAGAAAACATCAAATACAAAAAATATATGGGTCAACCAACGCTTATGCATCAAAAAAGTTTTGTTCAAGATGTATCTGTTGCGGTCAACAACATATCATCTACGACTGCAGCGAATTCAAGAACATGAATCCAGCGGAAAGAAGAAGAGAAGTGACAAAAAACAAAGGGTGTTGCAATTGTTTAATCTATCATGACACTACCGCACCATGCTTCAGCAAGAGAAGCTGTAAAATTTGCTTCAGAAAACATCATACGTTATTACATGATGATTGGAAACCAACGAATTCAAGATTTGGAAATTGGAAACCACAGCAATCATCCACAAGACAATATAATTCTTATCAAGGGCAAAATCAAGTCAGATCAAAACATACAAATACAAAACAAAACCAAAAGCACACCACAGAAGATAGAAATATTCCAACAGGTGCTTATACAACTAACCAGGACCAAAGTACAGTGTTATTACCAACAGCGTTAGTATGCACCACATCTTACATGGGCAATATGGAATATTTGAGAGTCATTATCGACTCCGGGAGCCAAGCAGCACTGATAACTGAAGAAGCCGCACAACGATTAGGATATCCCAAGCAAAAAATTGTAGCAGAAATAGCAGGGATAAGCGATGCAAATCCAAAAGTATCCAAATATCAAATACAAGTTACAATTAGACCACGAGTTCCAAGCGAGTTTTCGCTAAAAATCAATTTCAAGATACTTCCAACATTAACACAAAATCATCCAGATCAACATATGGATATGGATTTATCTTGGGACAACGAGTTATTAGCAGATCCAACATTCAAGCAAAGAGGCCCAATAGACGCAATATTAGGGGCTGCCGAATTAAGCCGCATCATTCTACAAGGTTTACGAAGAATGGAGAATGGACTAGTCTGCCAAAACACCCAACTAGGATGGATTCTGTCAGGCAGCGTGTCACACCAAAATCAACAACCAATCAAAATAAGCAGTATGATCAGCCGTTATGAAGAAGACAAAAAATTACAGAAATTTTGGGAACAAGAAGTAGTCGAAAATAAGAAGCCCATGTCAGTAGAAAACGAAAAATGCAAGGCACATTATGCGGAAAAAACCAAAAAAGAAGAATTCGTCCACAACATTAATAACACACCATTTAAAAAAGATCAACTAAGAAACAAAAAACTTCGAAATCAATACAACAAAGAAGAACCGAAACAATCATCAATTGCAGCAAAGGCAAATACATTGCTAATATTATTATTAGTAGTCTTAATAAACGTAATAACAATACAAGCAGAAAACATTAATATTACGAAATTGGATTCAGGATTTTATATCGAGCACCTGGGTACGGCAATGATCGACAGAGGAGTATTCAAATCCACATTTAACGAAACGGAGATTAGAATAAACAGGAAACTAAATCAATTCGGAACCAAGATAAACCAAGCAATAGGGATGTTACAAGATTGGGAAAAATATCAAGGCGAGGAAAAACTGGAGATGCAAATGTTAAATTCATTCCAGATCGCAAATATTTATATAATGGACATTTGTGAATATTATTCAGGCATTTTTAAAATTTCTTTTGGAGGCGGCAGCTTACATGAACTAATACCACCAGTTCATGTAAACAACATGATGACAACAAAATTAAGTTCCAGATGGAAATTAGTCCAAAAACTCAAGCATGACTTTTGGAAGGCATGGTCATCGGAGTATTTAAATCAACTACAAAAAAGATACAAATGGCAATCAAAACACAGAAACCTTCAAATAGGAGACATAGTAATCATCAAAGAAAAACACATTAATCCCAGTCAATGGCCATTAGCAAAAATTAGTAACAAACATCCAGATCCAGACGGCACACTACGAGTCGTCAGTGTCAAAAAAGCAAAGGGTCAAACAACGCGGAAAAGTGTTCACCATTTAATACCATTACTTGAGGACGACACTTCAGAAGAAGATTCAAAATTATCAATTTCAGCAGTTCAATGATGACCAAACGCCACTACCTAGACGCCATTCTTTTGGAGGTGGCAATATGTTTAATTTAGAAATTAAACAGGTTTTTGTTGGTTGGGTGAGTTCTAGTTTAGAACCATCCTGTATATTAATAATTTAAGTAAATATGCAAAATTGTACAAATTTATTAGAAAAGTGTAATAAAGCGAACATGCATAATAACACTTTTCAGTAGGTCAAAAATAATTCATTTCCGCATTGTCAACATTCAAAACAATTAATAATCAGCAAGTAATACATTTAAAATTATTAATGGAAAATTTTATATCATAAGTCATCAGATTAATACCTTTAATTTAATTGGAATGTGATAACCTAGCTATTAAGTTTTTATATAAATACCTGTATGTAAAACTTAATAAATCAGTAGCATTTGAATTTACGACTTAAATGTTATTCAACAATAAATTAAGAGAAGTACTTCTTGCCACTTCTCATAATGTAGAGTAATCACTAGAACTTACAACTCTAGTGGTTCTCAATTCACCTAAATTAAGACGGGTACTTCTTGCAACCCTAATCTTAATTTAGACAACAATTCAATCATTTTCAAACCTATTTACAAGAAATTCAAAATTTAACCAACCGTGAAAATGCATTGCAACAATTACAATTAAGAATTAAACAAGTTGAAACACTTTATGATAAATATGAAGATGTTTTTACTAAATTACAATCATTTGAATCGCAAACAATTACTATGGATGTGATCGATTTAAATCAATTCGGTGATCAATTCTTTCCAGTCTTAGCAAAAGCGCAAGATATTATTCAAAACATATTTGATAATAAGTACCAACAAAGTAATCAGCAAAGTAATCAAATAAATAATTCAAACGAAGTTGCAAGATGAGACACTAATTCAGGTGTGCAAGTAAAATTGCCAGTAATTAAACTTCCTACATTTGACGGAAGTTATACAGCGTGGTCAGGTTTTAAAGATTTTTTCACTGCTCTTGTACATAATGTAAACAATATTCCTAATGTTCAAAAGTTTTTATATCTTAAATCGGCATTACAATCTAATGCATTAAAATTAACTGAAAATATAATGTGCAGTGATGAAAATTACGCATTACTGTGGAATTTATTAAATGAAAGATATGATAACAAAAAATTCATAATTTCAGAACACGTCAAAGCAATTTTTGAGTTAGTACCCAATGTAACAAAAGATTCAGCTATTGCAATTCGCGACTTAACCGATAATTTAAATAAAAATTTACGAGCCTTAAAAAATTTAGGTCAACCGGTGGATTCGTGGGATATTCTCATAAATCACATCATTACAAATCAATTCGACCTTAATACAAACAAGGCATATTCTGAGTTTTTAAAAGATCGCATTCCAACATTAACAGACTTAAATGTGTTCTTAAAAGAGAGATGCGAGCTATTGGAACAATTTTCGACAAGCAAAATTATATCAACAGAAAAATATAAACCAAAAGAATCTATACCATTCAAACGTAGTTCGTACTTATCAACTAAGCAAAAATGTCCATTTTGTGACGAAAATATGCATTCCCCGTTTATTTGTAATAATTTTATGAAACTTACAGCGCACGAACGCTATTCAAAAGTAAAATTACTTAAATTATGCGTCAATTGTTTAAGATCAAATCATGTACTAAAAAACTGTAATACAAAAAATACGTGCAAAACTTGCAATAAAGCTCATCATACGCTTATGCATTTTGATGAACAAATAATCGCTTGTCCTTCAAATAATTCAGATACGACTAACTCGCAAATTGTGGCGTTTAATCAGTCGGCACACATACTTTTGGCAACAGCGATTGCACAAGCTAAAGATAACAATGGACAATGGCATTCCTGTCGTTTATTACTAGACGGAGGTTCACAAAGTCATTTTATAACTGAATCATATGCAAAATTGCTTAATTTAAACATCAAAAATACAAACATACCGATTACTGGAATTGGTCACTCAACATCTAATATTAATAAACAAACAAACATTGTAATAAAATCAAACTCAAATAATTATACAACAACATTAAACTGCTTAATAATAGCAAAGTTAACTGAAAAAGTTCCTCAAGTATTTTTACAAAAACATATTGATATTCCATCAAACTTAACATTAGCTGATCCAAATTATAATATTCCAGGAACGATTGATATTTTACTTGGAGCAGAAATTTTCTGGAGTTTAATAGGTGCCCAGAAAATAAACTTAGGTAAAAATCAACCCATTATGTACAATACGCCATTTGGGTGGATCTTAGCTGGCGCTATGCCAAATCACACAATAACAACATCAATCAATGCGTTTAGTCTTGATCAAAGTTTGAACAGGTTTTGGGAATTAGAAGAACCACAACTTAATCAGCCACCGCTTTCAAAAGATGAAAAGTGGTGCGAACAACATTATTCCGACACGATAGAAAGAAATCAAGATGGACAATACGTTGTAAGTATACCTTTAAAGGAGAATTACATACCTACATTTAGGAAATTCTCGGGAACAAGCATTACAAAGATTTTACAATTTAGAAAATAAATTTGACAAACAACCAGATATAAAAAAACAGTGCACATCATTTATCAAAGAATATCAAGCCTTAAATCACATGACCTTAATTGAAAATTATAATCAACGCGATCAACATGAATTTTATTTACCACATCATCCAGTCATCAAAAACAGTTTAACAACACAATTAAGGGTTGTTTTTGATGGCTCAGCAAAGAGCTCGTCTGGATTATCACTTAATGATGTCCAACATATTGGGCCAAAACTTCAAAACGATATGCGAGAAATATTAATTAGATTCCGCCAGCATTCTGTTGTTTTATTAGGTGATATAATGAAAATGTATCGCATGATACTCGTAAAGCCTGAGCAACGACCTCTACAACGTATATTTTGGAGGGACAATCAAACTGACAAAATTCAATGTTTCCAACTAAATACTGTCACATATGGAACAGCATCAGCTCCATATTTGGCAGTCAAAACAATTAATCAAATTGCGTTCGAAATTCAAGATGAATATCCACAAATTAGTGAGATAATCAAAGAAGACTTTTATGTTGACGATCTTCTTACTGGAAGTGACTCTATAACATCAGCAAAAATCATTTTAAAAAACTTAACCACAATTTTAGCTTCAAGAAAATTTACACTTCGAAAATTAATGTCAAATAAACCGGTAATTCTTGAAGATGTTCCAAGGGATGATCAAAGTCATAATGTTGTTAATCTAGGAGATAACGAAAACACAAAAACATTGGGAGTTGTGTGGAATCCAACTTCGGATACCATCCAATACAATATACAAACGTTAGAGCAACAGCAAACCACCAAAAGAACAATTCTTTCAACTATATGCCAAGTATTTGATCCATTAAGCCTGTTAGGTCCAATAATTATTACTGCAAAAACTTATAATTCAAGAATTGTGGATTCTCAAAGTAGATTGGGATGATGAAGTTCCGATGAATCTAAGCAACAAATGGTTTAATTTTATAAACGAATTGCATCACTTAAATCAATTGAAAATACCAAGGCAAATCAAAATTAATGATCACGTTAGATGCGAATTACATGGATTCTGCGATGCAAGTGAGAAAGCATATGGTGCGTGCATATACCTTAAATCTATAAAAGCATTTGGAAACACACTTGTACAATTAGTGTGTGCAAAATCTAAAGTTGCCACTGTACATAAAACAACTTTACCTAGACTAGAACTTTGTGGAGCAGTAGTATTAGCTCAACTGAGTAAACAAGTTATTCATTAGTTAAAAATTAATGTCAACCAAAATTATTATTGGTGTGATTCAACTATCGCCATCAATTGGTTAAAAGCAGCACCAAGTTGATGGAAAACATTCGTAGCCAACAGAGTGGCTCTTATTCAAGATCTCACCAATGAAAATGACTGGGATCATATTAATTCCAAGGATAATCCAGCGGACTTAATCAGTAGAGGAGTAGCCCCAAAAGACTTAATCAACTCAAAATTATGGTGGAATTGTCCAGAATGGCTAAATACGTCTAACACAAATTATCCATGCAAGTTTAATATTATCCACCAGTATGAAGATTTACCAGAATATCGACAACCTAAATTAAGCACATACACTAACCTTCATACAACACAACAATCTTTTGCAGACAATTTATTCAATAAATATTCAACTTTCAATAAATTACAACGCGTCATATCCTATATTTTTAGATTTGCATTAAATCTGAAACAACCATCCTTTGAGCGAAACTTAGGACCATTAACAACATCAGAATTGAATCATTCTCACTAAATCTTAATCAAATTAGTTCAAACAGAATCATTTCAGTCGGAAATCAACTCATTACAACAAAGAAAAAATCTAGATTCCAAAAGTAATTTATTACGTTTAACACCGTTTTTAGACAATAAACAAATTTTACGTGTAGGAGGGCGTTTAGAGTTATCAAAATTTGATTACGATAAAAAACATCCAATTCTATTACCGTCAAAACATCCTTTTACTATATTACTATTAAAGCAAGAACATATAAGATTATTGCATTGTGGTGCTCAAGCATTACTTTATTCAATTCGCGACAAATATTGGCCTTTAAATGGCAGAATTGTATCAAAACAAACAATAAGAAATTGCGGTAAATGTAGTAGATTTAACGCAACGCCTATAAAATACTTAATGGGTGACTTACCAAATTTTCGAGTTCAATCAACATTCCCTTTTTGTAATACAGGGGTAGATTATGCTGGACCTTTCTTAGTAAAAGACAGAAAAACAAGAAATCCTAAATTAATCAAATGCTATGTCTGTCTTTTTATATGTTTAGCAACAAAAGGTGTACACCTTGAATTGGTGTCTGATTTAACAACTGAAGCATTTTTATTAACACTACGACGTTTCATTGCACGACTAGGTTTACCATCAAACATTTATAGTGATAATGGCAGCAACTTTGTTGGTGCTAACAATCAATTGCGCGAATTAACCAAAATTATAAACATTAAATCAATCACATTCGTTGAAGAATTAAACAAAAACAATAATATTAAATGGCACTTCATGCCTCCTTATTTTCCTAACTTTGGTGGTATATGGGAAGCAGGGGTAAAAACAGCAAAATTTAATTTGAAACGAATACTAGGTAATGCACATTTAAATTTTGAAGAGTTATGTACTGTCTTAACACAGATAGAAGCAGTTATGAATTCACGTCCTATTCGTCCAATGTCATCAGATCCTAATGACCTAAGTCCTTAAACTCCAGCCCATTTCCTCATTGGAAAATCTTTAGTTGCCTTACCTGATCATGACCATACAGAAACACCTATAAATAGGCTTACAAGTTATCAATTACAACAACAACTAGTTCAACATTTTTGGAAGAGATATAATCAAGAATATATCTCTGAACTACAAACCAAGGCCAAATGGACAACAAATTATCCGAATCTTCTCAAGGAAGGAAGTTTGGTATTAATAAATGACCATAATTTACCACCTCTAAGCTGGAACTTAGGTCGAGTTATACAATTACATCCTGGGCACGATGGAATCATCAGAGTGGTCACCATTAAAGTGCAAAATGCAACTATAAAACGATCAGTGACTAAGTTATGTGTTTTGCCAAATGCGGGAGTTTAAAGTTTCGTAGTTTCATAAACCATTTTCTTTTAACAATCAACTTGTGAAAAAACATTTTAGTTTATGTTAGTTTTCACTGTTTATCTTTTCATATATGTATATATCTTATATTATCAAATATTTCTTATAAATTTAAACCTTACTGGTTTCAAGGCGGGCAATATGTTACATCATTTTGATATTTTAAAAATAAGTTTTATATTTTTAATACACTCTGTATAGGTACGTTGACATCTTGTCATACGTTGGCATTTTGCTAGAGTGGGACGCTTCCCCACTATCAACGAAATATGTAGTCTTATGCCAGTCTTATGCAGTATGTTAGCTAGACAAGTTAAGAAGTTATGTTAGTTTCAACAAAATTAAAACTTAAAAACCAAAATTGAGTTTTAGTTGAACCAATACAAACTACAGTCCACTCAGCTACAATTCAACAAGACCACGACAAAGATGGCGAGACAATATCACAGCAGACCTCAAAACTTTAGGAATAGACGAAGATAAGATGGAGACACTGATGTCAGAACGAGAAAGATGGAAAGAGGTTGTGAGTCAGCCAAGACCCACCCAGGGTTGTAGAGCTGCACGATTTGATTTGATTTTAATGCAGTTGTTTTGTAAATTGTCACACAGGTTACCAAGGCATAAGTATGTGATTAATGGCGTTTTCTACTCGCTAATGTGCAGTGCGCACTGGATAAGTGCTCATACGTCATTGCACTTCTTTAGTTTTGATTACCGTGCATAAAATTGCACCGCCAGTGAAACATAAACTTCGTTTTCAGTGCATTATTTTGCTCTGTATATTTAAAAACTCCGGAGTTTTTGTTTATTTCGGTTATTTGTTTATATTTTAATTTATTATTTGATATCCATCAGTGTAAATAATTATGATGGAAGATACGAGACTCGTCGTTCAATTTTTAATAAATAATAAAATGGTAGACATAGAAGCGCCCGATCACTACACTTATATTCAATTAAAAGGTAAGGTAAAACTTAAAGTTTTACCTTATTTCGATGATTACATTCACTAAAATTATTAACATAACCACAAATTTTTATGTTGTTTATCAACACCGTAGGCCACGCCTTTGCACTGAAACTGTTGCACTGACCCTACGAGCCGGGGCAGAAATTTTGCACTGCAATTGAACTGAGTGCAATTTTATAGCCCAGTAGAAAACGAAACACCGTGTCGGTGCAAAATGGGCGTGTACTAAAAACGCGAGTGAAAAACGCTACATGAAAAAAGTGCAGTAAAATGTGCACTCAGTGCGCACTCAAATGTCGAGTAGAAAACGCCATAAAAAAAAGCATAATGAAAAATTGCATCAAAATTCAAAACAGCCCAGTCCGGGAATATAAAGACGACCCCTCGTATATTAACAACGAAACAGCCCATCCTTAGTAGTAGATGGCGCTAAATGTTACAATGACAGTCGCCATTTTAAACTTGTCGTCGACTTAGAACAACGTGTAATTGCAAGATTAGTGATTGTGTACCATTTCAAGAGCAGTCTTAATTCCTCCTAATGGAATTTGCTACACATAGCGATAAAATGAATACTTCGGTAAAGTTAGAAAATGTGGAAACGGACAGACAAGATTTAGAAACTTTCCATACATCCGACATTAAAACCGAAGAATTGAATGATGTCAAATTTAATATAGAAGACTTGCATCATTCCATCGATATTAAAGAAGAGGACGATACTGAACAATTAATGCAGGAGAAACCTTCATTACAACTGCATTTAAGAACTCCTGTGGATGAGAAACAATTTCTTTGCAAAATATGTGGTTTCGGGTGTGCTCTTAAGGTTGCTTTCAACAAGCATGTCAAAATTCATACTGATAAAAAACTGTTCACTTGTGAAATATGTAACTACAAATTTACACGGAAAGATACATTAAATGTGCATTTAAGAATTCACACTGGGGAAAAACCGTTTTCTTGTGAATTATGTGACTACATGTGTGCAGAGAAAAAAACCTTGAAAAGCCATTTAAGAACTCACACTGGGGAGAAACTGTTTTCATGTGAAATATGTGACTACAAGTGTGCACACAAAGAACACTTCAAAGCGCATTTAAGAACTCACACTGGAGAGAAACCGTTTTCATGTGAAATATGTGACTACAAGTGTGCACAGAAAGAAAACTTGAAAAGGCATTTAAGAACTCACACTGGGGAGAAACCGTTTTCATGTGAAATATGTGACTACAAGTGTGCACAGAAAGAAAACTTCAAAGCGCATTTAAGAACTCACACTGGGGAGAAACCATTTTCATGTGAAATATGTAACTACAAATGTACACGTAAAGATACATTAAATGTGCATTTAAGAATTCACACTGGGGAAAAAGCGTTTTCATGTGAAATATGTGACTACAAGTGTGCACAGAAAGAAAACTTCAAAGCGCATTTAAGAACTCACACTGGGGAGAAACCGTTTTCATGTGTAATATGTAACTACAAATGTACACGGAAAGATACATTAAAAGTGCATTTAAGAATTCACACTGGGGAGAAACCGTTTTCATGTGAAATATGTGACTACAAGTGTGCACGGAAAGAATACTTCAAAGCGCATTTAAGAACTCACACTGGGGAGAAACCGTTTTCATGTGAAATATGTGACTACAAATGTACACGGAAAGATACATTAAAAGTGCATTTAAGAATTCACACTGGGGAAAAAGCGTTTTCATGTGAAATATGTGACTACAAGTGTGCACACAAAGAAAACTTGAAAAGGCATTTAAGAACTCACACTGGGGAGAAACCGTTTTCATGTGAAATTTGTGACTACAAGTGTGCACGCAAAGAAAACTTCAAAGCGCATTTAAGAACTCACACTGGGGAGAAACCGTTTTGATGTGAAATATGTGACTATAAGTGTGCAGACAAAATGTAACAGTTAACTGTCACAGCTGCTGGAAATCTTGTCCGCCTCTGTGGTTAACAGAGGGGGAAGTGCTCCACTGGCCAGTGACGACATTTGAATAATGTGTTCTGGGATTATTTAAATCTCCATGTTTTGTTTCATTTGGTTTTGTCCAAAAGAACGAAACATATTGCGGTGTTGCGACACTGACCACGCCAATAGAAATGCGTACGTCAAAAATTCAGAAATTTGTTTATTAATAAAAGGTTGCATGAAGCTTATTTAAATCAAATGGAAAGGTTTCATCCGATATCAAATACAATAGTTCAATGTCAAAAATTAATTTTAAAATACATTCACGGGACACAGGTACAACAAACATAAATTAATAATGTAAACTTTTAATATCCGTTATCATAAAAATGTTATTAATATCATTAAAAATTTGTCAACGTTTAAATAAATTATAAATTGAAAACTTTACATGACGTCGGAGTGCTTCGTAAAATCAATGGACAGTGATGCGATGATCCATGTTCACCAATTTATCAAGGAACAATGAAGTGGGATGCAGTAAATTAAATTAACCTGAAATGCATAAAAACTTTATTAAATTTTGACAATTTAAAATTCGCGGCTAACTAACCTGGAAATAATATTGATTATTTATATTGACAAATGCAAATAATCACGATTGCCGTGGAATTTGCAAAGCGATTGCGATGCAAACAATTGAAGAAGGTCGGCGTTGATTTTATGATAATGGCGTACTGAAATTTATGTGGTCCTATAACATTAAAGTAATTTAGTGAACATTTTGATAAAAGCGTACAGAAAAGTGTTAAATATTTTATAGAAATTATACTTACGTGTTTGAAAAGAAAACTACAACGATTAACGATATTTTCAATAAAAATCGTACACGAACTACACGTGGCAGAATATTTGTACCAACATTTATCCGGCTTCATCAATGATAAGAAGTAGGTACCCATCGGGCAACGCAAGTATATAAGTTTCATGGTCAAACAACCCACCAATAGGAATTAGTAACAAGATAAAGGTAAATTTCGATCCAACAATTTTTATTTTGGTAAAAACCAAGTGCGAACATTAATTTATTACCGCGTGCGTTTATTCGTTTATAGTTTGGGTAAAAATAGGAATTTGTTAATAATTTTAAGAACTTTTATTTAATTAATCACACATTAAAATTTATCTAATAAAATTACAAATTTTCGTTGAAACGGAGAATTATTTTGTAACCTTTGTCCCGAACAAAAATCTTAATTTCAGCATCCACAGATTTGATTCCGGAACGAATCCAAGCCGAGGTAAGGTAAGTTTCATGCTCATAAATACAACTAGCCGAGGTTCACATTTATTCATATTAAAATTTGCAAACATTTCTATTGACGGGGTTTATCCGTGTTCACCCGTACATAGCATTTTTGCCAGCCCAACGTGTGGCTCTATTAAAAGTGGAAACCCACATAGAAATATGTTAATTCTTTGAGAATGCATACCGCTTCGTCTGGTGGAAAAGTATTTGAAAAAATAATAATCTTAAAATTTGTTACGGACCATTTCCTAATAATTTTCAATTTTAATTTTTAATATCAGTGCTTTTTTGTGAGGCAATAAATTTCTACTTATTTATTAGAAAATAATTTTTTTAAACGACTCGGACATTTTTCAAATTTTAATTTATTGCATCCTGGTTTTAGAGTTTATTTTCAAGTAACCAATATCCCAATAATAATTATTTATGGTTTTTATTATTTCAAATTTAGACACTTTTATTGTGATTTATTTGTGTGAACAGACCAGTTCATGAAAGTTTGTTTCCAAAAGTATAAATTCTTTTGATTGGTTTGATTTAGAATACCTCCCTAAAATTTTAATTTCAAAGAAGGGCAAGTCGATATTCCTAA
The DNA here is from genome assembly GCA_932274525.1 of Podabrus alpinus. Lineage (NCBI taxonomy): Eukaryota > Metazoa > Arthropoda > Insecta > Coleoptera > Cantharidae > Podabrus > Podabrus alpinus. The sequence goes on from OW026452.1 coordinate 35,799,586, forward strand.
TAATATTTTAAAGCAGTTGAACTCAAGTTCTCAACGAATAAACATGAAAATTTGAGGTGTTAACCGACTCCCTCTGGGTGGTAGTCATCTAAGCCCCCAGTTGTAACATACAGTGAAGTTATTAAGTTTTAATCATTAAATTAATTAATTTTTGTGCAACGAATTTTAGTAGTATTATCAATTAATAATACTCCAGTGTTAAATTCCAAGTTGTTTAGTCCAAGTTGTTAATTCTTGTTATATTTGATGGCGAAGACAATAAATTTTAGAAAATGAAATGGATCCGATTGGTTAAATAATTTTTAAATAAGTATCGCTTCAATGTTATGGAGGAACTTATAACGAGCTGGGTAGGTCCAATGCGGGCTACTTTCGAGCCATTTCTGGGTAGGTCCAGATGTGAGCTACTTTCGAGCAATTAGTACTGATGGGTTTCAGTACGAGTGGAAATAATGATCCAATTTTCATGCAACTTCCCTTCATTTGGCTTAAGTTTTAGCAACTTATAAAAAAAAGTAAGAAAACTTGTGAGATTTATTATAAAGATTGATATGTTTTTGAAAACAACAATAATATTTAATTTTTGGTTTCAATTTATCCAAATATTCTGAGGATTTTTAAATTTATAAATGATGACGATATTTTTTTTAATAAACATTTTTATTTTAACTTGTGCACAAATATTACATTTACGTTAAATTTTATATTCAAAACTTAATAACTGAAAGTAAATTATGTAAATTGTTTTGTATTATTTTTTAGAAATTAATGATTTGTTTAGTTTATAAGTTTTATCAATTGATATTTTTTTAATATATGTAATTTTTTATATTAATATGTGTGATTTTTATTTAAGCCTAATTTCCCGTTTACAGGTGAATCAAAATAATTGGTGTACAGACCCTGTGATATTCATGCTCTCCGAACGATTAGTCTTGGCTTACTTTACTGCTAATTTATTTGTTTAGCATTTTTAATAATTAATTTTTCATAAAAATCATTTATTTTTTTTAATTAATTTAAAATTATATTTGTAACAAATTCTAATGTAACTCGAAAAAATGTATAAGTTTAAATACTAAAGGTACGATTCCTAGCGCCTAATACGTAGGCAGCTGCTACAGCATGCGAGGACTCGCCGCGTTGACCGCTATTAAATATAAAAAAATCAAACTATCGTTTGCGGGAGGGAGGTCGAGGTTGTTTAGAACAAGCAAGAAGGTGCGAGTACAAAAATATTTAATGTCCTACAAAAAACCAATATTCTTAAATTAATTAAATACAAGTTTGACGCTACGAACCCTATTACAAGGGGGGTTAGTGATTCGTGCAAAGTGCAACGATTATAAAAGTATTCGATCGAAGGATAAAAAATTAGCGGCCGTAGCCGAATTAATGCGGTTCAGCCATTTTGGTGGTCGCGATCCACAAAGATTAAATTGAAGTTGCATCAATCGGTTCGACAAAGGTCGAAGATCGTGGGTCAAACGAAGCAAAATAGTCATCCGTGGTTTGGGCGGATTATCCTGAACGAGATAACTACCTTGGGTGGATTATTTGGTCACGAACCAAGAATAAGGATAGTGGAAATACGAAAGGCTGGCTGGTTCGCCATTGCGAATTTCTACTGTAAACAGATGTGTGTGACAACAGAGAAACTATTAGAACAAAATGTTCGACGAAATACGGTGATATCATTGATTAATTATTTATGTTCAATCAGATTTGCGAGACGAATAATCGCCAGTAATTATTTATGTTCAATCAAATTAGTGGAGCAAATCCCCTCAGCTTTCACCCTCATATAAGTGTGTCTTTTTCGATTGTTTTAGGTCATCATCCCAAGGAGTAATAACCATTTTCTATTCCGTCCTGAAGGTCGATCGATCGCACCCAGAAGGAAACACAACATTTACCACAGAGTAAGTAATCGAAATAGATTCATTACTTACTATATGAGTGTGAAAATACCAGGTCGTAAATTATTTAATTACTTAATACTGTCAAATTCTCGTGATCATAACTACCAGGTCACTACGACCTCAATCAGACATTTTGAAACCGAACGAAGAACTACCATAATAGTCAAAAACCTAAACCGCTTGGTGTTGGGCATTCACGACCGAATTCGTCGAGCGACCCTACCAGGTTCAAGAAATCATATTTCAGTTCAGACGTTGGAATCGTGGTACCAGTTGATTCCGGTTTACCACCACGGTCAACCTTTGATATCATTAGTGAAGTCGAACCTCATTAAAATTAACCCCGTCAAGTCTTGTCGAAGACACGACGAGACCATCAATCGTAATCATAAGTTTTTCTGTTGTTTAAATATTCGTAGTTCATGGTAATAATTATTCTCATTGAATTATACATATTTTAAATTTCCTTTGTTCATTGTTCATGATTATAATTGTTTTAATTGAAATATTAATGTTTAATAATCTAATGTCAGCTGTTCATGGTAATTATTGTCTCTATTGAAGTGTTAGTTATTATATTAAAAGAGAATTTTGCCCAACAATTGTATTATTGTGCCGTTTATAGTGTATACTCGAAATAGTTTTATTCAAGTTTTAATTTTGTTGAGAGGACCAAGTATTAGGCTCTACTCCCGATATCTTGTTCTCACAGCTGGCGCCCTGGTTTTGTTACGAAGGTAAGGATAAGTCCCAAGAAGTATAAACGATCCCACGAAGGTTAAAAAAACAATCTGAACCCCCCTGCTCTTCGACGCATGATTGAACCCTATGAGCTAGCCGTCTCGTACAGTCAATCTACGGTCAAGTCAAGCGGCACTTGAGGTACAACAAGGCGATTGTGGCCACAAAAAGAATCTTGAAAATGCATTTAAGAACTCACACTGGGGAGAAACCGTTTTCATGTGAAATATGTGACTACAAGTGTGCAGAGAAAACAAACTTGAAAAGGCATTTAGAAACTCATACTAACTAGTAAAGGTTCATCTGTAAATTTGACAACTTCTAATTAAATCAAAAGAAGCTTGATGATTAATTTTTAACGTATGCACTGTTTCTAGTTGATATCCGAGATCCACGTTGGATACTTCAACGCCAAGCTATTTGTTAAAAACTCCAACAAAAAAATATGACTAAACTTTCAATACAATTTTATACCCGACAATAATAAATGTGATATTAGTATAACGGTAAAAAAAATTAGAAACCTACCAACCTTGCACTTATACAATGAGTACGTTATGATATTGTGCTGTTTAAATTTGATTTATAAATTGAAATTTTACTTATATCTAATTTATTTCATGCGAGTTGTTTTTGTCATTCTAATAAAAAAAGTAACCAACATGGATCTCGGGTATCAATAATTGGAAATAGTGCATACGTGTATGTGTAAACGCCCTGTATAACTAACGAAGTATTCATTTACTAAAACAAATTTTAAAAATATTTACGATTGAAGAGAATGAAAATGGATTAGAAACAAATAAAATTCATTTATTTAGAAGTAAAACAACAGATTGTAGTTTAACTGTCAAATGCTTAAAATGCCAGATAAGTAGGTTATGTATACTATTAGGTATTATCTTATCCATGAATCAAACGTATCTGTAAAATTTCTGTAAATCTGTACCAAAAATTAAAGTGTGTAATATTGAATTTTGAAATTTAATTTATAATTTTATTTACCGCTTGTTTGGTTTAGAATATTTTAAACGTCCTGTATATTTCTTTTAAAGTAAAATTTGATAGCGACACCTATTTGTAAAGAAAGATAACATGTTCTTAAAGGTCAATTTTGCTAGGGTAGCGTGGGTTCTTTGTTACGGGGAAGGCATCGAGCACTTGGTCAGGTACCGTGTTAACGTAAAGTTGTAATTTATTTTGAACTCAAAATAATTCTGTTTTAATTTGCTTTTGCAGTGAGTGGTGGTGATAAATTGTACAGGTATAAATCTTTTAATTAGTTTAAAATGTTATTACAAATTTGGGCACAAAATTGACTTTATTTTAATTGATTCGTGTTTTTACATAATTTCTTTGTTTCAAATAATAGAATCTTAACAGGTGGTTTTAAAGGTTTACATTATAGTTAAATTTGGTTTTCTAAATGCATTTTTAAAGTTATTTTTATCAAAGGTAGAAATAGTTCACTTATAAAAATTATTTGATACAAGGTTAAAGGGTTCGGGCAATTTTAGGACGCCTAGGTAAGAGGGAGTTGTACCTCAAACCGGGTGTTTTAGATTCAAGGGTGTGACAGTGGAAAATTTTAACTATTTGATTCAAGGCTAAATGTAGATCATAGCCACATGTGAAAATGCACAAAGGGATTATTTTAAACTGCAAGGTCAAATTTCTAATGGTAACTTGTTTTCATTAATACAAAGTAAATGCTACCAATTATTATCTACAGGGTGTTTTTAATTTCAAATGAGATTAGATTTATAAATAAGAGGTTTCTTTATTTAAAATAGGTAGTAATCTATTAGTAAAGTAAATAATTATATACAGGGTGTTTGTCAAAGTTATTGATAATTGTTTACAGGTAAAAAGAATTGATAAATGCATTCAATCTGTTACTAAGTCCCCACAAGGCCGAGTAATGATGTACGATAAGTTTACAAATCTTTATATCGTGGTAGATGATTGACTTATTTAAAACAATGGTTTTGGGTTCGTTACGTGTACATTTAGCTTCGCCGATTTGGGTAAAAGATTATGAACAACCCCCTAGTAACGTGGAAAATAAATTACGCACGATTACTAATGCTTAAATGCAAACCATAAAGCAAATTACATTGAACTGTTCCCAAAGATTTGTTGTTAATTAAGTTGTCGTAACTTATTAGATCTGGGTTTTTAATATTGGTAAATTAGGTATCTTAATTATTCAAATACAGGATGGTTGAACTTGTTTGAATTAGGTTGTGATTTTAATTTGTATTTGAACAGCTGTACCTCTATATGTTTTTCTAGAAGAACGTTGGCCCGGCGAGATATATAATATTTTAGCCACTATAAAACGAACGAAGGATTCCTTGATTTAAACCAGCAAGCCAAATATAAATTATTGTTTCAACTGAGTTTAAATAAGTTACAATTAATTAGGTAGTAAATTGTATTTCAAGGGTGGTTATTTAAAGGTAGATTAAAAGGTATTTTTCCATTAACAGCTAGTGTTTTAATAAAACACATAGCTTCCCACAATCTTCATAGAATGTACCAAGTACATGAAGAAAAGATTATAACAATCCAAAGGATTGAATCTAAACAAGAATTTAAAAGTTATCGAAATCAATAAAGCGATTTAAAACAAATCGACTTTCAGTGTAATTAAATCTACAGATTTATTAGGTCACGAGTTAGATAAATCATTGCTTCAGGTTAAATTCCTCAAACAAGAATATTAAAGATAATAAAAGAATTGACATGCCCAAATTTGGTTGTTTTATTTTGTGTTGGAAGTTAATGGTTGTCTCTCTTTCGGAGCGATCATTTGTTTTGTTACAGTTGTTTTTGACATTATGTTTTGTACACCGGAAGAAAGAATTTGGTTACTAGATGACGATCGTAGGTATTTTCACAACGTGGTGGTTCAAGTTATTTTCCGTGTCGTCGAAGAAGTGTGATTTTAGATTTGAACTTTGTTAGTTCTTAATAGATGGCGTTTTTCTGGAGAGGACCCTGGCGCGAAGTTCAAATTCAAAAGTTGCATCTTACAAGTGATGGTGCAATTCTATTTTTTATTGCATTATCGTATTAAATAAGTGTCAAGATATTGCTTTGAAAGGTAGCAAAGTATTCAATCGACAATAATTTACCAAAATGTATGAAATTAACTTGTAATAATATTGTAACTCTATGACTTTTATTATATTTGCAAATGTGTTTGTGTACATTGGACTTTCATTTTTTTATTATTCAATATTTGTTGTTCCCCAATCAATAGGTAGCGTTTCTTTAATATAAAGCGCGAATACCTCGCCTGGAGGTACATGCAGCAAAAACTACTATGAAGTAATGCATAAATTGCCTCAAAAGTACGAAGAGGACGGGTTTGTGATGATGCAACGCCAAAATTTTTCTCTGACGCAAAAGTTATCTCATTAACGCACTAAACACCTATCTATACTTCCTAGTCTCTAAAGGGACGCTATGACTGCGCTCAACTGGAAGCAATTACGGGGTGAGGGTAAATCGGGAGTGCATTCTCGATTCCACTCTAAAAAAACAAAAGGCGCCACACACTTATGTAATGTAATTGAACGTAAATATAATTTAATTTTAATTGTAGGTAAATTTATATTATAACAATTCAAAGCATCGCAAAAAATGAAAAAAAAATAAAGCAAAATTTGAATAAAACAACCTCAGCTGTTTTCGAAAACAATTGGGAAATTATAGGTCACAATAATTATGGGGAGATAGGAGTGCATTGCACATTGCTAAATTTATTATTATTTAATTAACTTTGTTATATTTTGAGCCTAAAGAACGCATTATTATTTAATACGTTACTTACTCGTTGTAAATTCTCCCGCTTGGTGGCGTTTGCTTAATGTAAATTGCGAATTCTAATAATCAAAACAACCCTTCATAATCACACTTTATTACAAATTAAACATGGTTAAAGTTAGATCAATCTGAGGTCTCAAAGGCGAATGAAAATTTACGTTAACAAATTTTGTAGGTCGACACAATTTTAAATTGCCAACCTCCTCTTTAGGACGAAACACAAAAGAAAACATCGCACTATGAATATTACATAAGTCATGCGTAATTGCAGCCTTTGAGTAAGGTGAAGTGGGGTAAGTGGGTAGTAAATTCAGCTTAGTTTGAATTTAGACAGTAATTACAAATCAACTGAGAAAGACAATAACATTTTTGATGTTGCTCTCCTTTCTTTATAGAGTCAAATTAATATTCTAGTGTATAAAACAATTTCATAGAAAATAATTTATGTTTTAGTTTGTTACTAGCTGGCACGGGCGGCATCCGCCGCCCTTAGCCATCTAGACCCAGAATAGATCCGAGAAGGCCATAGTTGTTCGGCCTTCGGCCTCACAGGGGGAGGACCATAATAGATCCAAGAAGGCCATAGTTGTTCGGCCTTCGGCCTCACAGACCGGACCATAATAGATCCGTGAAGGCCAAAGTTGTTCGGCCTTCGGCCTCACAGGGCGGACAATAATAGATCCGTGAAGGCCATAGTTGTTCAGCCTTCATCTGTCATCCGTCATCTGTCATACATACATACATAATCTTCACGTAAAGTTACATCTTCATGTAAAGTTAAATCTTCCGCAAAGAGGTGGATCTTCCACGAAGAGGTGGATCTGCGTCTTCTTGCACAATTCCGGCGAGTTCTGCGACCTATATAAAGTGCTCCGGTCTTATTCGCGGCAATCAGATTAATTTGTTTGTTGTTTTTCATTTTTCGAATTAAAGCCGCCAACTCCGCCATCTGTTGACAGTATTTTGAATCACAGACTGTATGTCAGATTAATTATTTCGATTTTTGACAAATTAAATTTTTTGTCAAACTTGTGATTTGATTTTCGAAAAAAGCGAATAACTTTTTTCCCCGCTCGAATGTCTTCTCCATTTTGCAAAAAATAGTTGCGCCTGGAGCTACAAAACAACTGTGCAAAATTTGGTTGAGATCGGTCCAAGGGTCTAGGAACGTATAGTGAACAAACAAACAGATCTTCTCTTTTATATATTTAGATTATATATTGTTTGTTATTTGTGTGACCCCCATTCTTTCTTTGTTTTACTCCTGAGGATGGGTGCAATATAAGGCCCGAAACGTCGACTCGACAACATATTGTTTGATTTATGTCCACTGACCCGAGATCCTTTTCCTTAAAATAATTTCTCTTTATTATTTATTTAAAAATAATAAAAGACATTACTACACACTTCTCCACAGATTTCATCACAGTAATCACTGGGTATTTCCTTTATCTATTAATAGAAATGAAAACAGGACAAGGGTGTAAAGGTTCAATGGTTCCTATAATACCCTGTGTAAAAACTTAATTTAAAGAAAGTAGAAAAGTAACACGATAAATTTATGCTTCTAGAAAAGCACAGAAAATTTTTTTATCTACAAAGACAGTTTTCAAATACGAGACTTATTAGTAACATTTTCGATACGTTTACGTTGTAGAAACCGAGATTATACTCAACTCATCACTTATAATGCAGATGACGTTTATTTCACTTTTTCTTCATAAAGTTTTGTACACATTTGCTCTGGATACACACTTACCCCACTTCACAATACTCTATTTTTAACGATAGTCCAGATTTTCTTCCGTAGATCTAATAAAAGCACTATGCCAATATACTGTAAGTCCTCTGTTACTTTCCTGCATGTGTTTTTATGTGACCATTATAGTTTCGCTTCAAGAAAGTTTTAAAGTCGCAATGTTTACACGCAAACTGTTTTTTGCGGGCGTGAGTTTGTAAATGACTCTTCAAATGTCTACCTTGATAAAATTTCATGTTGCAAATTTCACACTCATACGGCTTCTCGCCGGTATGAATTCGTAAATGCACTTTCAAATTGTACTTGACAGAAGATTTAAAGTCGCAAATGTTACATACGAACGGTTTCTCGCTGCTATGCGTTCGTTCATGAGATCTTAAGTAGGTACTTCGACTACATGTATAATCGCAAATATTACACTCATATGGTTTCTCACCGGTGTGAGTTCCCATATGCGATTTCAAGCGTTCACGTGTATTACTTTTCCACCCGCAAAATTTACATTTCAATTGTTTCTCTCTTTCGCCAACGCGAATACCTGTATAATCGAAAATGTTACACTCATAGGGTTTCATACTGGCGTGAGTTTCCAAATGCGATTTCAAGCCTTTATAATGTGTATTCGTTTTTCAGCCGCAAAATCTACATTTCAACAACTGATTCTCTCTCTCGCCGACGTGAGTTCTTATATGATCTATCAACATTCCATTTGAAGAACACGTAAAAGCGCAAAATTTACACTCAAACTCCTTCTCGTCAACACGACTTGTTGTTATAGGAATTTCTACCGACTTCTGCTCTACAGCTGTTATAAACATTTTCTTGAACTGATGAATTCTCATATGGTCTTGCAGACTATTTTTACGTGAATATTTCGTGAGGCAAATTGTACATCCAAACAATTTCTCGTCGCCGTGAATCAGCAAATGACTTTTCAAGTTACCCTTTCGAGCACATTTAAAGTTACAAACATTACAAGCAAATGGTTTCTCGCCCATATGAGTTTCTACATGATCCAGTAGGTTTTGCTCCAAGGGACTTTGAAAGTCACACTGTTTGCACTGATATATAAAGTCGCCGATATGAGTTAGCAAATGACCTTTAAAATCGGCCTTCGTAAATCTCAAGTCGCAAATTGAACATTGAAACGGTTTCTCTTCCGAGTTATCTGCAAACGGTAAGGATGTTGCTGTAATGGGAAATTTACCACCATCACTGGTACTGGAAAGTGGATTCGCTACGATATGAAGTTTTACATGTTCTTTAATTTGCGATTTATTGATAAAAACAAGATTACATACCCCACATTCAAATAGTTTGGTTATGGGTGGTTCACCGTCTTGTTCCAGATGAGATTCTTCGATTGAAGTTTCTTCTTTAATATCAATCGAATGATGTAAGTCTTCTAGTTTGATGTACATGTCTTCAATTTCTTCTGTTTTAATTTCCTTGATGCCATCTTCCATCGATTCCATGCTCGAAGATTCCGATTTAATGACAACTGAATGATTTAAATCTTCCAGTTTGACATCCACCAAATCCATTTCTTCCTGCGAAAATATCACCTTATTCATTCTGCTATCAAGTTTACTACACAATCCTTCTAATATGACAGTGTTTGACAGCCATTTTAACAAGTCGTTGATTTCAGTGTTGCCACCACAAATTAAACTGTCAAATAAGTGAAAACTTGACTATTTGTCAAATGAATGTGTAATTGCGAGAAAAGTGATCGTGTGCTATTCCACGAGCAGTATTAATTCCTTCTAATGGAATTTGCCACAGATATGGATAAAATGCATTCATCAGGAAAGATGGAAACGGATAGGCAAGATTTAATAACTTTACATACAAAAGACATTAAAACCGAAGAATTAGATGATGTGAAATTTAATTTAGAAGACTTGCATCATTCCATCGATATTAAAGAAGAGGACGATACTGAACAATTAATGCAGGAAAAACCTACATTACAACTGCATTTAAGAACTCCTGTGCATGAGAAACAATTTCTTTGCAAAATATGTGGTTTCGGGTGTGCTCATAAGGCTGATTTTAACAGGCATGTAAAAATTCATACTGGGGAAAAACAGTTTGTTTGTGAAATATGTGACTACAAATGTAAACAGAAAGCAATTTTAAATGCGCATTTAAGAACTCACACGGGGGAGAAACCGTTTTCTTGTGAAATTTGTGACTACAAGTGTGCAGAGAAAACAAACTTGAAAAGGCATTTAAGAACTCACAGTGGGGAGAAACCGTTTTCTTGTCAAATATGTGACTACAAGTGTGCAGAGAAAAAAAACTTCAAACGGCATTTAAGAACCCACACTGGGGAGAAACCGTTTTCTTGTCAAATATGTGACTACAAGTGTGCACGCAAAGAAAACTTCAAAGCGCATTTAAGAACTCACACTGGGGAGAAACCGTTTTCATGTGAAATTTGTGACTACAAGTGTGCAGAGAAAACAAACTTGAAAAGGCATTTAAGAACTCACACTGGGGAGAAACCGTTTTCTTGTCAAATATGTGACTACAAGTGTGCAGAGAAAAAAAACTTCAAACGGCATTTAAGAACCCACACTGGGGAGAAACCGTTTTCTTGTCAAATATGTGACTACAAGTGTGCACGGAAAGAAAACTTCAAAGCGCATTTAAGAACTCACACTGGGGAGAAACCGTTTTCATGTGAAATTTGTGACTACAAGTGTGCAGAGAAAACAAACTTGAAAAGGCATTTAAGAACTCACAGTGGGGAGAAACCGTTTTCTTGTCAAATATGTGACTACAAGTGTGCAGAGAAAAAAAACTTCAAACGGCATTTAAGAACCCACACTGGGGAGAAACCGTTTTCTTGTCAAATATGTGACTACAAGTGTGCACGTAAAGAAAACTTCAAAGCGCATTTAAGAACTCACACTGGGGAGAAACCGTTTTCATGTGAAATATGTGACTATAAGTGTGCAGAGAATAGAACCTTGAAAAGGCATTTAAAAACTCATACTAACTAGTAAAGGTTCATCTGTAAATTTGACAACTTCTAATTAAATCAAAAGAAGCTTGATGATTAATTTTTAACGTATGTACTGTTTCTAGTTGATATCTGAGATCCACGTTGGATACTTCAACGCCAAGCTATTTCTTAAAAACTCCAACAAAAAAAATATAACTAAACTTTCAATACAATTTTATACCCGACAATAATAAATGTGATATTAGTATAACGTGTTAATTTTTATCTCTCAACGGTATTGTCATGCCATCTATGTATTATTATTTGCCGTACTACTTGGTTTGTAAGTAGTACGCACACAGTATATGGAAGTATGCAAATGGTGTGTAACAGTAATGTGTGTGTCTTTCTAACAATAAACGAGTTTATATGTGTCCAGAGTTATTTATTACAAACCAACATAAATTTCAACAGGTTACGGGCCAAGTACGATTCAATTGCGCTTATTAAGTTTTTTGAACGCTGTAATAAATACGGAACAAAAACAGTACGTTAGTTAATGTTAGAATGGCGGTTAATTACTTAAATAGTGTGCCAAAACTACAAGGAAGAGAAAATTTCAGCGATTGGTGTTTCGCAGTAGAAAACGTGTTCATCCTTGAAGGTTTGACGAAATGCATCGAAGGATCAGAAACAGATTCAGTTTTGATTGCAAAGGCAAAAGCTAAGTTAGTATTAACAGTTCATCCATCTTTATTTATGCATATTCGTGATGCAAAGACAGCACAGGAAATATGGCAAACATTAAAAAAGTTGTATGAAGACACAGGTTATACCAGAAAAATAAGTTTACTTCGTGCGTTAATTTCATTGCGGTTGGAAAGTTGTGATTCTATGGAAGTTTATGTTAATCAAGTAATTGAAACTTCGCAAAAGTTAAGAAGAACAGGTTTTAGCATCAACGACGAATGGGTAGCGTCCATTTTACTAGCAGGATTATCGGAAAGGTTTGAACCTATGATAATGGCTATAGAAAGTTCTGGAATAGAAATCACTACAGATTCCATAAAAGTCAAGTTACTTGATATGCAAACAGGTGGCAGTGTTAGTTCAGCAGGTGCGTTTATGGTTAAAAATAAACAACGCAAATGGAACTCGAAACGTCAAACGAAAGAGGTTAACCCAAGTACAGTAAACAAAGAAATCATATGTTTCAAATGTAAACAGCCAGGTCATTACATGAACAAGTGTACCGCGAATGGAATCAAGAATAAAAATGCAGAAGTAAAAAGTGCTTTCAACGCAGTATTTTTATGTGATAAATTCAACGACACGGAATGGTTCATTGACTCAGGAGCAAGTGTACATTTAACAGGTAGAAGTGATTGGTTACAGAATGTAAGAAAATCAGATTTAAAAGAAATAATGGTTGCAAACAAAAAGACAATCCCCGTAGTGTCAACAGGTGATATCGAAATTACAACGAAAGTGAAAGACGAGAAATTTAAAATTTCGATTAACAAAGTGCAATTTGTACCGGAATTAACTACTAATCTCCTGTCGGTAAGTCAATTGATTGCAAATAAAAATAGAATTGTTTTCAATGAGAAAGGTTGCAATATTTACAACTGTGAGAACATTTTAGTAGCAACAGCAAATTTGCATGGTAATGTTTACAAATTAAATTTTGAGAAAACACAAGGAAAAGCGTTGGCAGTAATTTCAAAGGAGGTGTGGCACAGGCGATTTGCTCATTTAAACTATAAATCATTGGAACAAATGAAAAATGGAATTGTTGATGGCATGGATTACACAGAAAAGCAAAACAACAAAATAATATGCGAGGTTTGTTGCGAAGGTAAACAATCAAGGTTACCGTTCAACCACAAAGGAAACAGAGCAACATCGATATTGGAAGTTGTACACGCAGATTTATGTGGACCCATGGAAACAAAATCACTAGGTGGATCCAGGTATTTTTTATTATTTGAAGATGATTTTAGCCGAATGACGTTTGTATATTTTTTAAAGAATAAAGACGAAACTTTTGACAAATTCAAAGAGTTTAAAGCTTTTGTAGAAAATCAAAAAGGCGCCAAAATTAAAATTTTTCGAACTGATAATGGTGGCGAATTTTGCAGTGCGGTGTTTGAGAATTTTTTGAAGAAAAGCGGGATTACGCATCAGAAAACGAATTCCTATTCTCCACAGCAAAATGGCATGCTTGAACGTATGAACAGAACCATAGTTGAAAAGGCGAGATGTTTGCTTTTTGATGCAAAACTGGAAAAGATTTTTTGGTCAGAAGCAGTAAATACATCAGTATACTTAAGAAATAGGTCGATAGCTGCAGGTCTGACGAAAACTCCTTTCGAAACATGGTCATCAAAGAAACCCGATGTTAGCAATTTAAGAATTTTCGGTAGTGAAGTGATGGTGCACGTACCAAAAGAAAAGCGTAGAAAATGGGACAAAAAATCTATTAAAATGCGTTTCATGGGCTACAGTGAAAATGTAAAAGGTTATCGATTATACGATGAAAACAAAAGAGATGTAATTATTAGTAGAGACATAATAACTATTGAAGAAATTGATCCTCAAGAAAAATTTATCTCATTGGATTCAGTAGGGGATGAAAGTCAGCCAGACGAGATTTATGATCAGAACAATGAAGAAAATAGCAATTCAGAAGAAGATCAAAACCAAGAAATTGTAATTCCTAGAAGATCAGAAAGACAAAAAGTTCCGAAGAAGTTCGACGACTATGTGACGTACTTATGTGCGGGAAGCAATTTCGACGACGTACCATTGACGGTATCGGAAGCTTTGTCGAGACCGGATTGTCAGGAATGGAAATCAGCTATGTTGGAGGAAATTCAATCCTTTGAGGACAACGATACTTGGGAATTGGTAAATTCACCAACAGAGGCAACTGTAGTTGACTGCAAATGGGTTTACAAAGTGAAGTGCAACAGTGAAGGTAATAAAAGTTATCGTGCTAGGTTAGTGGCTAAAGGTTTCACGCAGAAAGAAGGTGTCGATTACACAGAAACTTTTTCTCCGGTGGTTAGACACTCAACATTAAGATTATTAATGGCATTAACAGTGAACTTAGATTTAAAGGTTACTCATTTAGATGTAAAAACAGCATTTTTAAATGGTATTTTAGATGAAAATGTATTTATGAAACAACCAGAGGGTTTTATACAAAAGGGAAAAGAAACTAAAGTCTACAAGTTAAATAGGGCAGTTTACGGGTTGAAACAATCAAGTCGAGCCTGGAACAAAAAGGTAGATGAGGTATTGATAAATTTAGGATATGAAAAATCAAAGTTTGAACCTTGTTTGTATCTTAAAAGAAAGGGAAATTTATTAACAATTGTAGCGTTATACGTTGACGATTTTTTAATTTTTTCAAATGATGATTGTACAAGTAATATTTTAAAGGAACAGTTGAATTCAGAATTTAAAATTAAAGATTTAGGTGAAGCTAAAGAATTTTTAGGGGTCAGAATTACTAGAGATCAGGAAAATAACATTTATTTAGATCAAGAGAATTATATAAATCAGGTTTTGAGTAGATTCAACATGTTAGAATGTAAAAGTAGTAGTACACCAATGGAAAGTAAAAGTTGTCTGGAAGAAAATTGTAAAACCGAGGTAGAGGGTAAAGATTTGCCTTACCAGAGGCTGATAGGTAGTTTAATGTATCTAGCCGTTTTGACGAGACCAGACATTTGCTTTGCCATTAGTTATTTGAGTCAGTTTAACAACTGCTATACGGAAACTCATTGGAAGAGTGCCAAACGAGTACTGCGTTACTTGCAAGGTACAAAAAATTATGCATTGAAATATTATAAGAATAATTTTAAACTTGAAGGTTTTGTCGACTCTGATTGGGCAGGAAACAAAATGGATAGAAGGTCATATACAGGTTTTGTGTTTAAATTTTCAGATGGTGCAGTTGCATGGGAAAGTAGTAAACAAAAAACAGTAGCTTTATCGAGTACAGAAGCCGAGTACATGTCATTAAGCGAGGGGGCAAAAGAGGATATTTATTTGAGAAATTTATTATCGGAATTAATAGATTATAAGAATTGTATTACTATTTATAATGATAATCAGGGAGCTCAAAAATTGTCTGCTAACCCAGTTTTTCATAAGAGAACTAAACATATTGATGTGAGGCATCATTTTATTAGAGATGCAATTACAAACGGTCTAATAAGTATTGAGTATTTGGCTACTAATGAAATGACTGCAGACATTCTGACTAAAGGTTTGTGTAAAGTCAAGAATGATTATTTTGTAGAGAAAATTGGTTTAATACCTTTTTCGAGAGAGTAGGGGTGTTAATTTTTATCTCTCAACGGTATTGTCATGCCATCTATGTATTATTATTTGCCGTACTACTTGGTTTGTAAGTAGTACGCACACAGTATATGGAAGTATGCAAATGGTGTGTAACAGTAATGTGTGTGTCTTTCTAACAATAAACGAGTTTATATGTGTCCAGAGTTATTTATTACAAACCAACATAAATTTCAACATAACGGTCAAAAAATTAGAAACCCACCAACCTTGCACTTATTCAATGAGTACGTTATGATATTGTGTTGTTTAAATTTGATTTATAAATTGAAATTTTAGTTATATCTAATTTATTTCATGCGAGTTGTTTTTGTTATTCTAATAAAAAAAGTGACCAACATGGATCTCGGAAATCAATTGGCAATAGTGCATACGTGTATGTGTAAACGCCCTGTATAACTAGCGAAGTATTCATTGTAACGAAATAAATATTTTTAGGTTAATCGGCTGTTATAAGTTGTGTACAACTTTCAGACCGATGTAAATATTTTCAAGTTTTGGAGGTTAATAATGATAGGACCCTGTAAATATGATTCGGTCACTTCAATGCCAACCAAAAAGATAAATAACTTCACACAACTTTTACCCATCCTGTTTAGGTGACGCCGGAGAAAGATGCAATTTTATAAGCTTTCCTCGCTATCACAGGAAGGTAGACAATTTCTCTGGTGTCACCATCGTATGTTTTCGGTTTCGCAAGGCGTACGTTCTCCTGAAAGTGTTTTCGGTTCGCAAGGCGCTTTCATTTCCTTTGCCCACCTACTATCCTCGAAATGCTTTTGGTTTGACAAGGCAGATCGATCCATTACGTTTTTGTTAACAAGGCGTAAGTTCTCCCCGAGAGTGTTTTCGGCTACCACAAGACACTCCGACAAGACACCCGTCCTGTACTAATTCCTTTCCGAGGGACAAGTGAGGTCACTGCTCCTGCCATTTGTAGGTTAAAGATTCAGGGGGCCCGTGCTGTCATTTTTGTGGGTTGAAAAATCCCAAAGTCAAGTATTCATTTATTTAGTCTACGAAAAGTCAATATTAACGTAATTATTATCTCTTGACGATTAGTAATTTTAAAGATTACCTACCGTGTTTAAAGGGAACCCAGTTGTCTATTTGATGTTGACAAATAAAGTTCAGAAACCATTATAACCTGCAACTGTTCATTAAAGCAATTCCTTGTTTAAGTAAAACGTTAAGTCATTTGACCTACTACAGGACCGTAGTAAGAATCTTTGTGTACATGATTAATTTCTTTATTTTTAAAGTTGTAAATAATTTATAAAATAATTCATTTTGTATTCTTGCCTTGTAAATATAATATCAAGTTTAATTTAATTTTGAGTTACCTGAATAAATATTATTTTCTAAGTTTTGATTTCTTTTATTTTTGTTACTTCGTTTGTAAGTCTCTTTTATTAGAAAAGAGTGGCGCCCGCAATTGCTTATTAGAAAGTTAAGGAGTGAGAGAGAGAGAAGGTACTTTCGGCATATAAGCCCCCCCCTGGCCCACGCTCCCGTTAGCTACCCATAGCAGCCGGTTTGGGTTGTTATTAAACAAATTTTTAAAAATTTTACGATTGAAGAGAGTGAAAAGAGATTAGAAACAAATAAAATTCATTTATTTAGAAGTAAAACAACAGATTGTAGTTTAACTGTCAAATGCTTAAAATGCCAGATAAGTATAGTAGGTTATATATATTATTATCTTAGGCTTCCTACAGACTGATCAAACAAAAACGTTGTGCGACAAAACGTTGTTGTTTGATTGGTTCAAATGAAACAAAATCAAATTTGATTGGTTCAAATCAAACAAAATCAAATTTGATTGGATCAAACAACGTTTTGTCACACAACGTTTTTGCCTGATCAGTCTGTAGGAAGCCTTATCCATGAATCAAACGTATCTGTAAAATTTCTGTAAATCTGTATCAAAAATTAAAGTGATGGCGCAATTCTTTTTTTTATTTCATTATCGTATTAAATAAGTGTCAAGATATTGCTTTGAAAGGTAGCAAAGTATTCAATCGACAATAATTTACCAAAATGTATGAAATTAACTTGTAATAATATTGTAACTCTAATTGACATTTATTACATTTGCAAATGTGTGTTTGTGTACATTGGACTTTCATTTTTTTATTATTCAATATTTGTTGTTCCCCAATAAATAGGTAGCGTTTCTTTAATATAAAGCGCGAATACCTCGCCTGGAGGTACATGCAGCAAAAACTACTATGAAGTAATGCATAAATTGCCTCAAAAGCAGTGGCGGCTCGTTATAATGAGCCAAAGAGCCATGGCACTAGCTGGGCAAAACGGCCTTAAATATTTTTTTTAATTTTCAAAAAATATTTAATTTTGTTTAAAAATTGTTTAATCTTAAACATTTTTCTCACTTTAAAGCGTAAACATAGTATAGACATATGTAATTTTTATTTCATAAATGTGCACTTTACAATAAGATAAATTATCACCACCGAGCCAATTTAATGTCGCCACGCGACTCCTGGCCACTACTGTAATTGTAGCGCGATGCATATGGGTACGTGATAGCAATTCTACCTAGACCCGCCGAGTGTTCCGTATGAGGCTGCCTCCTATATCTCTGATTTCACTATGTGCAATTATTATTAACTACCGCGTTGAGTTATAAAAATAGTTTGTCTGATAATTTATTATTAGTTAATTAAAGAAGTTAATTAAACTTGTTAATACATATTAATTTAATAATGAATAAAATTAATAACAATTTAAGCAAGCCTTTTTGCTCATGTTGGCTGGAGAAAAAGATTAAAATTCCAAAATTGGGTAGACCATCGCCTGATTTGATTATTTCAAAAATCATTTTATATAATTTAGTAAAAGTGCTTTTTCTTATTTTTAAATTTTAGAATAGATCTTATATTATAATTATTACGTATCATGCAATCTGATAACGTCAACGTTATTAAAAATGTTACCTCAATGTTATAAATTTCAATTACAATAAATTCTTAAAATATTTCTTATACTAATTTAATTTGGCTTTGTTCAACTTGCTCGTAATGCAAAATTCTTTAATTTAATAAATGTAATAAATATTTTATCTTGAAGTGTGTTCTATTTAACTAGTTGCATTTCCGGCAAGCTGATTTTTAGGATTCTTATTTATTCATGTCTAAAAGTAACATCTAAAATTTTTGCAAAGAGTTTTATTGGAAATTATACACATAATAGATCAACGCGTAACTCATGTTTCGAAATGACTATCCAATCGGGCGCAATGTTTATGACCGACGTAGTTATCTAAAATATACGAATTTTTGTACATTTTGTTCTCTATGAATGCCAGGCTATGGTCGGAACCTCGAAAATGTAAAAAAAATGGCGATGGTTGAAAGAACAAAATTCTTTTGAAAACATTTTAAAATAAAAATTAGCATAATAATTTAGTCAAAATAGATAAAAAACCAACAATTTTAGGGATTTTGTATCTAATATTATTTGTTTGTGCAGCAAATACATATGTCAGTTGAAGACCTTGTATTAACTTCACCCATAAAAAACATAGCAAATTAGTTATCAACCCCAGACGGGGGAGTAATCCTGCAATTTGTAAGAAAAAACTTTTAAAGCTCCTTTTTCACAATCAATTCGATTTTGAGGTTGGACTAAAACGTCGATTTTTAATAATTTCCTTTTTTAACAAATTAAAAATTTTGTTTTTGTTTTTTGGACTCCTAAAGACAATTACAGACTACTACAACTTAAATTTGTTAAATTTATTTTTGTATATTTTATATAAAGTACAAATAAAGTACAAAATAAACACCATTACAGAAAATCCGTTATAATTCGGGTAATTTGATGAATTTTACTTTAATATTTTTTGTAAACATATTCAAGACCCCAAACTATAAAAATATGTAATAAAAAAAAAATCGAAAAAATTTATCGGTCACAGTAGGTAAACCCCCTTAAACTGCTATTTAAGTCTGTATACAGAAATGTATAGTTACTTTCGATTCAGAGAAAATCTCTTTCGGTTGGACTTAAATTTATGAACCCATCAAAAGAAAAAATTCCGGCACCACCACTGTAGAACCCCACGAGCCGCCACTGCTCAAAAGTACGAAGAGGACGGGTTTGTGATGATGCAACGCCAAAATTTTTCTCTGACGCAAAAGTTATCTCATTAACGCACTAAACACCTATCTATACTTTCTAGTCTCCAAAGAGACGCTATGACTGCGCTCAACTGGAAGCAATTACGGGGTGAGGGTAAATCGGGAGTGCATTCTCGATTCCACTCTAAAACAAAAAAAGGCGCCACACACTTATGTAATGTAATTGAATGTAAACATAATTTAATTTTAATTGTAGGTAAATTTATATTATAACAATTTAAAGCATCGCAGAAAATGAAAAAAAAAATAAAGCAAAATTTGAATAAAACAACCTCAGCTGTTTTCGAAAACAATTGGAAATTATAGGTCACAATAATTATGGGGAGATAGGAGTGCATTGCACGTTGCTAAATTTATTATTATTTAATTAACTTTGTTATATTTTGAGCCTAAAAGAACGCATTATTATTTAATACGTTACTTACTCGTTGTAAATTCTCCCGCTTGGTGGCGTTTGCTTAATGTAAATTGCGAATTCTAATAATCAAAACAACCCTTCATAATCACACTTTATTACAAATTAAACATGGTAAAAGTTAGATCAATCTGAGGTCTCAAAGGCGAATGAAAATTTACGTTAACAAATTTTGTAGGTCGACACAATTTTAAATTGCCAACCTCCTATTTAGGACGAAACACAAAAGAAAACATCACACAATGAATATTACATAAGTCATGCGTAATTGCAGCCTTTGAGTAAGGTGAAGTGGGGTAAGTGGGTAGTAAATTCAGCTTAGTTTGAATTTAGACAGTAATTACAAATCAACTGAGAAAGACAAATTTCGTAGAAAAAATATCACAAATATGCAAAGACTCCCCTCAAGCTGCCTACACTGCCCTCACCAAAACAATTCAGTTCCAATGGTCATTCCTATTACGAGTCTTAAAAAACTCCCATGAATTTTTTGAACCACTGACACATGCATTACGCACTACCTTCCTACCGGCGCTCTTTGGCAGCGACGTCTCTCCCATAGAAGCGGACCTATTCTCCTTACCTGTACAGAAAGGTGGATTGGCAATTTCTGACCCATTTAAAGCCACTAATTTAAGCTATGAAATTTCCAAGAAAGGCTGCATAGCTCTCACTATAGCCCTATTAGAAAAAAAACAGATTATCCTGTCTGACCATAATACATCTCTAAAAGACGCACGCAAAGAGGGCCGCAAAGAAAAAGAAGCTCTTGATGATAAATTCTTAGAAACTACCCTAGCAAAATTCAGTGCAAACAAGAAAAGGGCATTTGAAAGATCCATCGCATCCAAAATGAAAACGAAATCCTCAAATTGGCTCTCTGTTATCCCTACAAAAAAAGATCACTTTGATTTATCCCCATTAGAATTCAGTGATGCGTTATCAATTCGTTACCATAGAATACCCAACTGCATGCCACAGTCATGTGACGGCTGTGGTAACAGCAATTTCAACATTGATCACGCGCTCTGCTGTAAAACCGGAGGCCTAATCACACGGCGACACAATGAGATCAGAGATCTTCTTTGTGAGCTCTGCCAACACGCCTGGGGCAATGTGACAAAAGAGCCGATCATTTCCGAAAATGACGGTGGACTGCGTGCAGACCTATCCTGCCGGGGTGTATGGGATGCTCAGAGGGAGGCGTTATTCGATATCCGTGTTGTTGACACCGACGCTCCCTCATACCTCTCACGTCCTGTTACATCCGTCCTAAGATCAGCTGAAGACGAAAAGAAGAGAAAATACTCCAACGCCTGTGAAATGCGACATGCTACTTTCACCCCACTTGTAACATCAGTCGATGGTGTCTTTGCACCCCAAATGTCTTCCTTCATTAGGCATATGGGAGAGGCCATATCTGAACGTTGGAACTGCTCCCTAAGCACCATACTGGGCTGGGTTAGGGCTAGAATTGGTGTTGCCATAATACGTGCAACTAGCATGTGCATCCGCGGCACACGGCACCGCTTTAAGCCCGTTGCAAGATGGCTCGGTTTTGATGATGGCGCTGCCCTCCCACATATTGACTAACAAAATAAATACTTAGAAAATTGTATATAATTATCTGTACTGTACCTATTCTTTTTAAGTGGTATGATTTAAAAAGTTTCAATAAAAAAATCTGATGTGGCCATCGCATAACTTTCCGAACAGACGCAAATTTAAATAAAATGGTTACATAATTTCAACAGTAAATCGATGAAAAATTTCTTATTTTGCCAAAATAGGAAGAAAAAAACTTTTGAATGCCTATATCTTGCAAACGAAGCATTTTTGGACCCATGTTATTAGAAACTTTTCATCTTATTTTCGTTAGTAGAATGCGGTTTACTATTTTATTTACAAATACAAAAAAATTTTTACAAATACAAAAATTTTTGAAACGCCCTGTATATTTTAGAGAAAAACTTGTAGAACAAAAAATGTAGGAAATTCCATAGCGCTAATTTTTTGTTATTAGTATTTTTACATATTTAATTTCGTTTCGAAGTTATGACGCATAATGTCATAATAGCTCCAGGTAAACCCCCCTTTCCCGTTACACGATTTAAATTATTTTCATCTGGCTTCGTCCTACGACAGGAAAAAGCTTATATGCAAAATTTGGAATGATTTGCTTGCTTCGTTTAGACGCTATCGTGTTCACAAACGTACATACACACATACACACACACATACAGACATCCTTCCAAAAATGATAAAAATGGATTCAGGGGACCTCAAAACGTGAACATCTGTCAAAAAATTGGGGGGTCAAATTTTGACTGATAACAATACTTTCCTTACCTAGGGGTTCGGAAAGTAAAAAAAAATAAGGTGAAAAACTGAGAAAGACAATAACATTTTTACTTTCCGATTTACGATTAATTTTAATAGGCTGGCGTTAATCGTTCATTATATTGGTATAACCATCGTCTATTCAATTCCATGTGATATTAATAAAATTAATTAACTGTTAACTGCTTTAAAAAAAATGCCAATTAATTTTGATTTATTCGAGTGCACTATCTACAAATACGTAGTATAAAAATTTTAATTAACTTACAAAAAAAATATATTATTCAGTAATTTAATTTTATTATTTAATATCATTTTAACGCCTCGCATAAATGTTTTACTGTTCAAACACCCCTCGGATCAAAAGGTTATCGTATATCCGCATTAATCCAGTGGCATACACGCGCCGATTTAGGATCGGTTAGAAAAAACATTTCGAATGCATAACCAACTTTCATATCTTTACCGTAATTGATTACTCTACGTTTCAGGTAATTTTTTCATACGTAAACGCACGTAAATAGTATCGGATGTAGTGCTGGGGCAGAATGAGACGGCGAATATTAAACGAAAGCTAAATTCGATGCTAAATTGCCTTAAAACCCCATTGCAAACAAAAAGCAAAATGCAAACAAAAACATTCAATTCGAGAATATAATAAATATTCGTGGTAGATATACACACATCCTGAATATCTAAACTTTTCAGATGTCCCTGAAGACAGCCACAGAAACAGCATCAGATTTATGAGTTTTACAGTGGACCAGACAAGTAACCTTATTAATTGTAAAAGATCATAATATGAAAAGAATTAACGTTTTAAATCAAACTTTCAAGTTTCTATGCATCCCTAACGTTTATACATATCAAGCTTTAACATAAAATAATTCAGTAAGGGCTGTAATAACACACTAATCAACAAGATATTAAAGTAAATTGTTTAACATACTTTTGTATTATAATTAATCGCTTCATTTTGACTTTTAAATGTAAAAAGTCTGAAACTTTGCCAAGTCATAGCTTGCAATGCCCATAGACACATATTTTTCAGAATCACAAAAATTCAGAGGCTGAGTGGTTAAACCGTCGGCTTCAAAATTTCAAAAAATCGTAACTTCCACCAAACATTTTGATACACCTTGAAACTTTGCCAAAAGATAGTTTCTAGTGTCCAAAGACACATATTTTTTATAATCACAAAAATCCAGAGGCTGAGTGGTTAAACCGTCGGCTTCAAAATTTCAAAAAATCGTAACTTCCACCAAACATTTTGATACACCTTGAAACTTTGCCAAAAGATAGTTTCTAGTGTCCAAAGACACATATTTTTTAGAATCACAAAAATCCAGAGGCTGAGTGGTTAAACCGTCGGCTTCAAAATTTCAAAAAATCGTAACTTCCACCAAACATTTTGATACACCTTGAAACTTTGCCAAAAGATAGTTTCTAGTGTCCAAAGACACATATTTTTTAGAATCACAAAAATTCAGAGGCTGAGTGGTTAAACCGTCGGCTTCAAAATTTCAAAAAATCGTAACTTCCACCAAACATTTTGATACACCTTGAAACTTTGCCAAAAGATAGTTTCTAGTGTCCAAAGACACATATTTTTTAGAATCACAAAAATCCAGAGGCTGAGTGGTTAAACCGTCGGCTTCAAAATTTCAAAAAATCGTAACTTCCACCAAACATTTTGATACACCTTGAAACTTTGCCAAAAGATAGTTTCTAGTGTCCAAAGACACATATTTTTTAGAATCACAAAAATCCAGAGGCTGAGTGGTTAAACCGTCGGCTTCAAAATTTCAAAAAATCGTAACTTCCACCAAACATTTTGATACACCTTGAAACTTTGCCAAAAGATAGTTTCTAGTGTCCAAAGACACATATTTTTTAGAATCACAAAAATCCAGAGGCTGAGTGGTTAAACCGTCGGCTTCAAAATTTCAAAAAATCGTAACTTCCACCAAACATTTTGATACACCTTGAAACTTTGCCAAAAGATAGTTTCTAGTGTCCAAAGACACATATTTTTTAGAATCACAAAAATCCAGAGGCTGAGTGGTTAAACCGTCGGCTTCAAAATTTCAAAAAATCGTAACTTCCACCAAACATTTTGATACACCTTGAAACTTTGCCAAAAGATAGTTTCTAGTGTCCAAAGACACATATTTTTTAGAATCACAAAAATTCAGAGGCTGAGTGGTTAAACCGTCGGCTTCAAAATTTCAAAAAATCGTAACTTCCACCAAACATTTTGATACACCTTGAAACTTTGCCAAAAGATAGTTTCTAGTGTCCAAAGACACATATTTGTCAGAATCACAAAAATTCAGAGGCTAAGTGGATAAACCGTCGGCTTCAAAATTTCAAAATATCCTAACTTCCACCAAACAGGGAAGAGCACGTTAGAAACCACCTCCCAAATCCAATGCCTTATAAATATTGTGAAAGTTGACGGTTAATATAGTATACTGTTAAAATATTTCCCGAGAAAAATTCAATACCCCTTGAAAAAATGGACGTTGAATTTCCAAAAATTTACACATTCGGTGACGCGCATGATAAAAATTTGCAGAATCTTACCCATTCTGTTGTCGTTATGCGTAGAAAAATATATCCTAATACTTAGAAATTTTCGCTCCGGCAGTTGGACCACGCCTCTCGTAAGAGTAACTTGTATGAAAGATTACTTTTTTTACATTATTTATTGTTTTATTCGATTTTTTGGGAGTGATACATAAAAGTTTACTGCCGCATACCGCAACTATACTTTTAATAAAAGCTATATCAAGGATTTCTAGGATCCCGCATTTTTAGGATCCCAGTTGGGGTGGATTGAGTAACTTGTATGAAAGATTACTTTTTTTACATTATTTATTGTTTTATTCGATTTTTTGGGAGTGATACATAAAAGTTTACTGCCGCATACCGCAACTATACTTTTAATAAAAGCTATATCAAGGATTTCTAGGATCCCGCATTTTTAGGATCCCAGTTGGGGTGGATTAATATTCCTCAAGAATGTTCAAGTAGGGCCTCCGCTCCGCTCTAGATCACCTCCAGGCGGTTTTGACAACGCAACATCCTTCGAATCGAATTCACACCTAGAAAATCGAAAAATTACACTAATTTTATGATGGGCGTGGCCGACACTTTTCCGTTAATAAACGGGTAGTTTAGGATTGTTTTGCTGAAATGGTTTACTAAAATGAATAATCAAACCCTCAGCTTTCCGAATCTTAAAAAATTTTCAATTTCCTGATGAAAAATCCGCACCCATTCGCTAATGCACTAAGCGAGCCTGCTGCTATGTGACATGTATCCTTAGTATGAAATGTCCCCGATTTTCGCGCTTTTTCCGATTTTATCGATTCTTCATTAATGTTAAACGCTCGAAACGGCGTCAGAGTCACATTCGCACCGAAGAATGCCCGAAAAGTTCGAAAATTACACCAATTTCTGTTAAATTTTATGGGGGACGTGACCTATTTTTAACCCTTGGAAAATGGGTGAAAAAATTAATTTTCCTCAGGAAATATTTTAACGGTATTTTATATAAACCGTCAGCTTTCCTAATTTAAATAAGGCATTGGGATATGAGAGGTGGATTTTAGCGTGCTACTCCCGCGCAGCCGATTGCAAATTCTATGGGGCACTTTGTAGGCTATGGAAAACATCATAATAGCAAATGGCAGATGTATAATGATTTGTTAAGAAGTAAAGAAGATGTTTCACCTAGTCACGGCGTTAAGTGTCATTTCCTTTTGTGCATTCTTAAATTTATGTTATGTACTATGCAATATGTTTTATGTTACTTTGTTTTGGTTTTTCTTTTACATACAATCAATAATAAAAACATATGATAAATTATTTTTTAATTATAGATATACGAAATTTATGAACTCCGAGCAAGTTGCGCTTCTGACTTCCTGAATAAATACTGATTTGCAAAGAAACTATAATAGAGCTAGCTTTCACATGCTATCTTTAATCGATTGGATATCGGATTTTGAACGCTTCTTTCCCATTCTGTGCTTACGAATATCGTCTTGAATTAATCATTTTCATTACTTTATTAAAAAATCAGTTCCTTTTATAATTATATAGGAATTACTTGTAATGGTAATGTGGATTATAGTATTTAAAAAGATTACCATTTTAATCCGATTACAATGTTAACCTTTTTTGAACTCCGAGCAAGTTGCACCTCGGACTTCGATTTATGGAAAAACGGTAATGCAGCTAACTTTCATCTTTGGGAGCTAGCTGATGCTATCTCTAAAGAATCGGAAGCTAACTTTTTGAGAAAAAATATCAACGCGGGGGGGGGGGGGGGGGGCGTGGCTAGCGATTGCGATTGTTTGTGATGATTTGTGGAAAAACGGTAATGGAACTAGCTTTGATATTTGGGAGCTAGGAAGGAAGCTTCGAAGGAATCGGGAGCTAGCTTTGTGAGAAAAAATTTTAACTGGGGGGTGAGGTAACGGGCCCAAAAATAAGTGTCTTTGGGTATTACAAACTATCTTTTGGCAAAGTTTCAAGGTGTACCAAAATGTTTAGTGGAAGTTCGGATTTTTTGAAATTTTGAAGCCGACGGTTTAACCACTCAGCCTCTGAATTTTTGTGATTCTAAAAAATATGTGTCTTTGGACACTAGAAACTATCTTTTGGCAAAGTTTCAAGGTGTATCAAAATGTTTGGTGGAAGTTACGATTTTTTGAAATTTTGAAGCCGACGGTTTAACCACTCAGCCTCTGAATTTTTGTGATTCTAAAAAATATGTGTCTTTGGACACTAGAAACTATCTTTTGGCAAAGTTTCAAGGTGTATCAAAATGTTTGGTGGAAGTTATGATTTTTTGAAATTTTGAAGCCGACGGTTTAACCACTCAGCCTCTGAATTTTTGTGATTCTAAAAAATATGTGTCTTTGGACACTAGAAACTATCTTTTGGCAAAGTTTCAAGGTGTATCAAAATGTTTGGTGGAAGTTAAGATTTTTTGAAATTTTGAAGCCGACGGTTTAACCACTCAGCCTCTGAATTTTTGTGATTCTAAAAAATATGTGTCTTTGGACACTAGAAACTATCTTTTGGCAAAGTTTCAAGGTGTATCAAAATGTTTGGTGGAAGTTATGATTTTTTGAAATTTTGAAGCCGACTGTTTAACCACTCAGCCTCTGAATTTTTGTGATTCTAAAAAATATGTGTCTTTGGACACTAGAAACTATCTTTTGGCAAAGTTTCAAGGTGTATCAAAATGTTTGGTGGAAGTTATGATTTTTTGAAATTTTGAAGCCGACGGTTTAACCACTCAGCCTCTGAATTTTTGTGATTCTAAAAAATATGTGTCTTTGGACACTAGAAACTATCTTTTGGCAAAGTTTCAAGGTGTATCAAAATGTTTGGTGGAAGTTACGATTTTTTGAAATTTTGAAGCCGACGGTTTAACCACTCAGCCTCTGAATTTTTGTGATTCTAAAAAATATGTGTCTTTGGACACTAGAAGCTATCTTTTGGCAAAGTTTCAAGGTGTATCAAAATGTTTGGTGGAAGTTACGATTTTTTGAAATTTTGAAGCCGACGGTTTAACCACTCAGCCTCTGAATTTTTGTGATTCTGAAAAATATGTGTCTTTGGACACTAGAAACTATCTTTTGGCAAAGTTTCAAGGTGTATCAAAATGTTTGGTGGAAGTTACGATTTTTTGAAATTTTGAAGCCGACGGTTTAACCACTCAGCCTCTGAATTTTTGTGATTCTAAAAAATATGTGTCTTTGGACACTAGAAACTATCTTTTGGCAAAGTTTCAAGGTGTATCAAAATGTTTGGTGGAAGTTACGATTTTTTGAAATTTTGAAGCCGACGGTTTAACCACTCAGCCTCTGAATTTTTGTGATTCTAAAAAATATGTGTCTTTGGACACTAGAAACTATCTTTTGGCAAAGTTTCAAGGTGTATCAAAATGTTTGGTGGAAGTTACGATTTTTTGAAATTTTGAAGCCGACGGTTTAACCACTCAGCCTCTGAATTTTTGTGATTCTAAAAAATATGTGTCTTTGGACACTAGAAACTATCTTTTGGCAAAGTTTCAAGGTGTATCAAAATGTTTGGTGGAAGTTACGATTTTTTGAAATTTTGAAGCCGACGGTTTAACCACTCAGCCTCTGAATTTTTGTGGTTCTGAAAAATATGTGTCTTTGGACACTACAAACTATCTTTTGGAAAAGTTTCAAGGTGTATCAAAATGTTTGGTGGAAGTTACGATTTTTTGAAATTTTGAAGCCGACGGTTTAACCACTCAGCCTCTGAATTTTTGTGATTCTAAAAAATATGTGTCTTTGGACACTAGAAACTATCTTTTGGCAAAGTTTCAAGGTGTATCAAAATGTTTGGTGGAAGTTATGATTTTTTGAAATTTTGAAGCCGACGGTTTAACCACTCAGCCTCTGAATTTTTGTGATTCTAACAAATATGTGTCTTTGGACACTAGAAACTATCTTTTGGCAAAGTTTCAAGGTGTATCAAAATGTTTGGTGGAAGTTATGATTTTTTGAAATTTTGAAGCCGACGGTTTAACCACTCAGCCTCTGAATTTTTGTGATTCTAAAAAATATGTGTCTTTGGACACTAGAAACTATCTTTTGGCAAAGTTTCAAGGTGTATCAAAATGTTTGGTGGAAGTTACGATTTTTTGAAATTTTGAAGCCGACGGTTTAACCACTCAGCCTCTGAATTTTTGTGATTCTAAAAAATATGTGTCTTTGGACACTAGAAACTATCTTTTGGCAAAGTTTCAAGGTGTATCAAAATGTTTGGTGGAAGTTACGATTTTTTGAAATTTTGAAGCCGACGGTTTAACCACTCAGCCTCTGAATTTTTGTGATTCTAAAAAATATGTGTCTTTGGACACTAGAAACTATCTTTTGGCAAAGTTTCAAGGTGTATCAAAATGTTTGGTGGAAGTTACGATTTTTTGAAATTTTGAAGCCGACGGTTTAACCACTCAGCCTCTGAATTTTTGTGATTCTAAAAAATATGTGTCTTTGGACACTAGAAACTATCTTTTGGCAAAGTTTCAAGGTGTATCAAAATGTTTGGTGGAAGATACGATTTTTTGAAATTTTGAAGCCGACGGTTTAACCACTCAGCCTCTGAATTTTTGTGGTTCTGAAAAATATGTGTCTTTGGACACTACAAACTATCTTTTGGAAAAGTTTCAAGGTGTATCAAAATGTTTGGTGGAAGTTACGATTTTTTGAAATTTTGAAGCCGACGGTTTAACCACTCAGCCTCTGAATTTTTGTGATTCTAAAAAATATGTGTCTTTGGACACTAGAAACTATCTTTTGGCAAAGTTTCAAGGTGTATCAAAATGTTTGGTGGAAGTTATGATTTTTTGAAATTTTGAAGCTGACGGTTTAACCACTCAGCCTCTGAATTTTTGTGATTCTAAAAAATATGTGTCTTTGGACACTAGAAACTATCTTTTGGCAAAGTTTCAAGGTGTATCAAAATGTTTGGTGGAAGTTACGATTTTTTGAAATTTTGAAGCCGACGGTTTAACCACTCAGCCTCTGAATTTTTGTGATTCTAAAAAATATGTGTCTTTGGACACTAGAAACTATCTTTTGGCAAAGTTTCAAGGTGTATCAAAATGTTTGGTGGAAGTTACGATTTTTTGAAATTTTGAAGCCGACGGTTCAACCACTCAGCCTCTGAATTTTTGTTATTCTGAAAAATATGTGTCTATGGGCATTGCAAGCTATGACTTGGCAAAGTTTCAGACTTTTTACATTTAAAAGTCAAAATGAAGCGATTAATTATAATACAAAAGTATGTTAAACAATTTACTTTAATATCTTGTTGATTAGTGTGTTATTACAGCCCTTACTGAATTATTTTATGCTAAAGCTTGATATGTATAAACGTTAGGGATGCATAGAAACTTGAAAGTTTGATTTAAAACGTTAATTCTTTTCATATTATGATCTTTTACAATTAATAAGCTTACTTGTCTGGTCCACTGTAAAACTCATAAATCTGATTCTGTTTCTGTGGCTGTCTTCAGGGACATACTTTTCAGTTGAATTTTAAATAAGCCGGTGTTTGCAAATATGTAAAAATATAAATTTCTATTTTGTTTTGCTTTTGTACTTACTTAAAGAAAAACCAAATAAACTTTATTGTTTTTTAAAGCTTACCATTAAAAGCACACTCAAATTTAGCAAATAATATATTTGCTGCAATTAACTCGGTATATACACACAAACCATTAAAATTTTAATAGTCATTAAATTTCTCCAGGATAATTTTTAAAATGACATAAAATTCTTGCTTCCTGCTTTATGCAACTACTATATTCGAAGGAAAATATAAAATATTTTTACCTCATAAACAATATGGAACAATTTATATCACAAAAGGTTGCGTGAGTTATTTTAGTTTTCCTTTCAGAATGGTGAAAAATTGTAGGTAAGACAAACATACGCCGTATTATAAATGGAACATTTAAATTTATCATTTTTATCATTAACCTCAAGTCGATTAATCATTTTCAAACTGCTCATATTTATTTTCGATAATTTAGTCTTCAACATTAACAAGAAAATTATTTTCGAGTGGCCGACTTTTTATTCTGTGCATTTCGAGCAGCGCTTCTCAAACTTTTACCTATCGTAAAATAATTATGCAGCACCCCGCTGTGCACGCTAATTGCGCTACAAATTTTGATGAAGCTACCTCATCACGAGCAGCACAAAATAGTTAAATTTTTTATTCGCCTAATCAGAATCATTTTCGTTGCCAAATTTTAAACAGGAAATAATCGCATTTTACTAACGCGCAATTTAAAAATCAACACATTTTTTTCTAATCGATAATTTCACAACACTACGTAATAAAAATGTATTAAATTTCATTAAAAATTTCTTAAGAGTTATGTCGTTCGATAAGTTTTTCAATTGATAAATAATATTTATGAAGTGTTATCGAAGAATTTTTTCTGGAACCCGTTCTCGTTTAGATAAACTTGAATAATTTTAATTATTCAGAACCTTCGACACCGTAAAACGTGATAATTTACAAAAAATGTTATGACTGTAGAATGGCTGGGAACGTTGTTTTAGAAAATTTTTAAAAATGCGTTAACATAAACTGATAAAAATGGAGCTTAGTTGAGTGATTTATAAAAGCAGTTATGTCAACTAGGTACACTTATGTTGTCAGCGCTGTTCCTGTATATCCAGGGATTCTGGTGAAGGGTTCGCGTTCACAAATTCTCAAATATTGTATTCATTCGTCAAAATTAATCCATATCTTATTAAATTTTGTTCACTGTGGAATCGTTTACTCTTGACTCACCCCCCCCCCCCCATTCTATGGAAGAATAAGTTTCTGGATTACTTTCAGAAGCCGGGCTGGTATAGAAATTCATCTTTTATGAGGGGAAGTACACGGGTCCACGTGGACTCGCATAGAAGATGAATTTATATTGCTTTAGCATTTTACCAGCCAGGCTTGTGCAGCCCGGCTTCAGTAGCCTCAATCAAATGCGGGCTTTACACTTTTAGACTTCTATACAAAGTATAACAAGAAGCCTTATGATCTGGCTCCGTGTCTGTCCGCATAGTTCAAATCTAATCAGAACCCTCGAATTTGTGATTATAAACACGTCGTATGTATAACAGAACAATAATTTGTTTTAAATTCATTTATTGTTAACCACAGCAGTGGCTTGATGTAATTGGTGAAGTTAAGTTGTAAGAAAAAGAGAAAGAAGAGGATTGATCCACCTCAAAAAATGGACCGTACATTACAGAGAAGTAAAGTTCCGAATGGAATATAAAAGCTTCATTATTATTATTTATATAGTGAATGATAAATACCAACCGCAAAAACTTAATTAGTGCAGTTATATTAAAAAGTTCTCGGTTTTGAGGGTTGGGAAATAAAACGACGATTTACTTCATCGACATGTTTCGGACCCTAAACGGATCCATCTTCAAGACTATATTGAAAACAAGCCTAATAAGGCCAAATACCGGCCGGATACGATCTAATACGACCTAGGTATTCTTTTGCGGAAATGCAAATCAAAATTCGGGGCCATCGCGAAGCGACTTAAACCCCCGGATCATCCATCGTATTAAGGTATTAAAAAACATTATATAACAAAGAAATCAGAAAATCTACACCAAGTAATAACGGTCAAACTTTTCCATTGCATTCGAAACTTTAATTCTCTGTAATGTCCAACTGTTACAACTTAACTTCACTAACCACATCAAGCCACTGCTATGGTTGGTTAAAATAAATAAAAAATGATTTTTTCACATTAAAGTAAATAGAGAGTCCATTTTAAATTGAAAATAGAAGCCTAAAAGGTCGTAAGCATCTTGCACTATTATTACTTGGTCGTCGGCAAAATTGAGATTGAATAAGCACTTATCTTCTATTGGTACACCCATGCCTGCGCAGCTTCTTCTCCACTGTCCCAAGACATACTCTAGGTAAATATTGAATATTTTTGGTAGTCGCCATATAATGTAACTAGATGATACCCCGTCCGAGGACGGGCAGCTAGAAGGACGGGCAGCTACCCAAGGTCATATGGCTTTTGGATTGCACTGAGAGCTTTCCTTAATCTTCATTCAACTTAAGTTACCTTGGGTAGCTGCCCGTCCTTCTAGCTGCCCGTCCTCGGACGGGGTATCATCTAGTTTAAAATAAGTAAAAAAATTTTAAATATTGATTAAGTTTAATTTAAATTAAAAAAATATATGGAAGTTTTTTGTTTATTTATTTAATGTTGTTCTCATCTCTTATTATAAAAGGCCAAGTCCTTCCTTCCTTCCTTCTGTCTGTCCCACGGAAATACCCGAAGCAAACCGAACCGAACGCATAACGGATAATTTCATAACCAATCGGATGAACGTATCATCGTATCAACGTATCATCGGATCAACGTATCGCATGGGACCGAGCGTCAGCAGCTTGCCGCGCTTGAGTTTCTTCTAAAGTTTCACGTTGTTGACGTATCGCATGGGACCGAGCGTCAGCAGCTTGCCGCGCTTGAGTTTGTTCCAAAGTTTCACGTTGTCGACGTATCGCATGAGACCGAGCGTCAGCTTGTCGATGTGATCGAAGCTGTTCTTCTGTGTTATTAGCTCTTGTACGTGCTTTTCTCTCACGATTCAATCGCCGTCGCTTTGCAGCAGGATTTTCAAAATTTTCATTATCCATTATGGAAGTTCACATAATGCTTTTTTGGAAATAGCTGTCCTATATAGACAAAATGATACGATGATACGTTGATCCGATGATACGTTGATACGATGATACGTTGATACGATGATACGTTGATACGTTGATCCGATGATACGTTGATCCGATGATACGTTGTGCGTTCGGTTCGGTTCGGTTTGCTTCGGGTATTTCCGTGGGACGGACAGAAAGACTTGGCCTTTTATAATAAGAGATATCACATAATCAGATAATCTGCACCAATTAAATTTTTTGCGGTTGGTAATTATCGTTTACTATATAAGTAACTAGCTGACCCGGCAGTTTGTCCTGCCCAAATTTCAATATTTGCCTACATGTATTTTTTAGATCCAATCCGCATAATGACCTTGCGACTTATTTGGTCATCGCAAATACCCAACGTATTAAAAAAGGATTAAATAAATAAATTAATAAAAAATACAAATCAAGGTTTAATAAAAAACAAGGTGGAACTCGCTTTAGCGGCAGTTCTTAGGCTTCTATACAGCTACCTTTCTGGTGTGGAAAGTTGTTATTATCTGGTTATTTTTGGTCGCCATATAATGTAACATCACATAATCAGATAATCTGCACTAATTATTTATTATTTTATTTTAACCACAGCAGTGGCTTGATGTGGATAGTGAAGTTAAGTTGTAAATAAAAGAAAAGGAAGAGGATGGATCCACCTCAAAAAATGGACCGGAAATTACGCAAATTTCGAAAGCGAAAGCAAATTGCCAATATGACGTCAGAACAAATTATTCAACATCGCGAAAGAAATCAAATTGCCAACATGACGTCAGAACAAATTGAACAAAATCGCAAACGAAAGCAAATTGCCAACATGACCCCTTCGAAAATATTACATCGTTCACGTAGTCATGCAATTCGCCGACAAAATCCACGAAGTAAAAACGCAGCTGTTCTTGAAGTAGGTAACGTTGTAGAACCAATTGTCGACGTTCATAACGGTAGTTTTACACTACCAGAAAAGTACACTACCACAACTACCAGAAAAGTAGTTGTATTTTATTTTACTTTGATGTGAAAAAATAATTTTTTAATGATGTGGTTAGTGAAGTTAAGTTGTAAATAAAAGAGAAAGGAGAGGATTGGTCCACCTCAAAAAAAGGACCAAACATTACAGAGAAGTAAAGTTTCGAATAGAATGGAAAAGTTTGATTGTTATTACTTATATAGTAAATGATAATTACCAACCGCAAAAAATTTAATTGGTGCAGATTATCTGATTATGTGATGTTACATTATATGGCGATCAAAACTAACCAGATAATAACAACTTTCCACACCAGAAAGGTAGCTGTATAGAAGCCTAAGAACTGCCGCTAAAGCGAGTTCCACCTTGTTTATATCTGTGGTAATTCTGATAATCTGAATTTTTAATACCTACCAAGCTAAAAAATATTCTAGTATAGTATAAGTAAAATTTAGTGACAATAAGAGATTTCGATTATCAGATTAGTATCTTTATTATCGGAAAAAATTATTTTTTCACATAAAAGCAAAAGAATAGCATTTTAAGTTCAAATATAACTCTCAGAATATTTCATTTCTTAAATCTGTTGTATAGAAGCCTAGGAACCGCTGCTAAAGCAAGTTCCAACTTGTTTCTTTTTCTGTTCGGCAGCAATCAGTTTCTCCACTCTTTTTCTGTTTCTTATACGTTTTGCCGCCACTTTTTTTTTCGCAATATTTAAATCAATTTTACGCATTCCATTGCTGCTAAACTCACGAAGTGCCTCCTTTAACGAATTAATAGTAGCTCGTTTGAATTCTTCTCTGACTTCAAAATCTTCGTATTTTCCGAACGATAAGTCCCTCTTTAGCGCCTGTTCCACATCCTTTATTAATTCACCTGAAAACATTTTTCGTTGACGTTCAACACTTATTATTTCGTTATAATGTAATTCTGCTTATATAGTAATTTTGAGTAGGATAATCGGATTAACTTATCCGATGATACGTTGATCCGATGATACGTTGATACGATGATACGTTGATACGATGATACGTTCATCCGATGATACGTTGATCCGATGATACGTTGATCCGATGATACGTTGATGTTCGGTTTGCTTCGGATATTTCCGTGGGACAGACAGAAGGACTTGGCCTTTTATAATAAGAGATTTGGTATGCATTGAAAAAAACAGATCAACGGATCAACGTATTTAAATTTCCTATATAGGTGAAAAATTATGTAAATAAAATACGTATAACTTATATTTGGTCTGCATTGAAAAAACATGCGGACGGACACGAAGCCAGACCATAAGGCTTCTTTCTATACCTTGTATAGAAGCCTAAAAGTAGCGCACTGGCTACCCAGTTCATAGACCTCTATACACACAGAGTATTTCCAATACGATTTGAAACGCTCTGTATGATTTTGAATTATGCGGACGGACAGACAGACAGACAGACAGACGGACACGGAGCCAGATCATAAGGCTTCTTGCTATACTTTGTATAGAAGCCTAAAAGGGAGGAAAAATTGGCTGCTGCCTATATGAAGAAGAAACAGAAAGAAGAACAGGAATTGGCAATATCGCTGCGTGCTTTCGAAAATTCCTTATTAGAAGACGAATAATAGTTCATATTACAATATCTTAATATATAAAATGCCAGCTCTCTCCTGCGGCGTGTCAAAACCTAATCTCATTGGTCCAAATTTGATACCAACATAAGCACTAATCGAAGTTATGGAAGGGGAAGGATCTGAACGGAACGAAAAGAAGAAACAAAAATCGAGGAGATAGAAAATAACGGTTATTAATGATTAACTTAAATCCGGATTAACGGATTAACGTTAATACGTTAATCCGTTAATATTTAATAAAAATACTATATAATCCAAATGATTTATTATGACTTAAATGTGTTGAACGTGAACTAAAAATGTCTTTACAAAAAGTGGCTTTGCGAGAATTAAATAAGGTTGTGGAAGGGGCGCTAAACAGGGCTTTATCGTTCGCTAAATATGAAGATTTAACATGGAACCTGTTTTTCGGTACCAAACCATTTATCATAGTTTTCCTCGAGATTTAGGGGTGCCGCGGGAGTGGCGCCTATCTCGTTTCTTCTTCTTTTTACCGTTTTCCGAAGTGCTGCGTAGTTGTGTAACCGTGTATTACACGTAGTTGTGTTACACGGGGGATAATCCCTTAATTTTTGTGTTGGTAATAAAAAATTTACTATATAAGCAAATTTGCTTTTTGCGATCGGTTTCGGATTTAAATTTTTGGTAATGAAAATTTTGTTATTGAAAATTCATTATTGTGAATGGGAAGATGTTATTCGATAATCTACTCTATTCAAATTATAAACTATAAATTTGAATTATACATGTGGTGCCAATTTTTGGTATCGATTTTTGGTGTCGGTTTTTGGTGTCGGTTTTTTGGTGTCGATTTTTGCGAGGTAACGACCGTGAAAACATGTTCCATGTTAAAAAACTCAATGGATCAATAGATCAACGGATCAAATAAAGAGATCAACAATATATAGGTAAACCACTCAGTTATGTATATTTCAGCAACCTTCTTCACATATCTACTCATTTTCAGAGTGTTTCCCAACACAATTTGGAGCGCACTGGCTACCCAGTTCTTAGACCTCTATACACACAGAGTATTTCCAACACGATTTGAAACGCTCTGTATGATTTTGAATTATGCGGACGGACAGACAGACGGACAGACACGGAGCCAGATCATAAGGCTTCTTGCTATACTTTGTATAGAAGCCTAAAAAGGTCGTAAGCATCTTGCGCTATTATTACTTGGTCGTCGGCAAAATTGAGATTGAATAAGCACTTATCTTCTATTAGTACACCCATGCCTGCGCAGCTTCTTCTCCACTGTCCCAAGACATACTCTAGGTAAATATTGAATATTTTTGGTGGTCGCCATATAATGTAATATCACATAATCAGATAATCTGCACCAATTAAATTTTTTGCGGTTGGTAATTATCATTTACTATATAAGTAATAACAATCAAACTTTTAAATTCCATTCGAAACTTTACTTCTCTGTAATGGATGGTCCATTTTTTGAGGTGAACCAATCCTCTCCTTTCTCTTTTATTTACAACTTAACTTCACTAATCACATCAAGCCACTGCTATGGTTAAAATAAATAAAAAATTATTTTTTCACATAAAAACAAAAAAATAGCATTATAAGTTCCAATATAAATCCCAGAACATTTCATTTCTTAAATCATAAAAAAAAATTTTTTACAGAACGTGGCTAGAAAGTCGATTTTAATTTTAAAACAAATTTTATTTAATTATATATAGGTACACGATGTGTTTACAATCACAATTTCGAAGGTTCTGATTAGATTTGAATTATGCGGACAGACAGACGGACAGACGCGGAGCCAGATCATAAGGGTTCTTGCTATACTTCGTATAGAAGCCTAACAAGTAGTTTATATAGGGAAACCTCGTAGAAAATATCTTTAAGGTAGTAAATTTCTTTCGAACATTTGCGTATTTATAAATTGCATTAGCGAATCGAAACAACGGATTAACAGATTAACGCAATACTATATAGACGAAGTATTTACACTATAACAACGTATCAGTTGATCAACGTTATGATTGGCTCTGCAACATGCGGACGGACACGAAGCCAGACCATAAGGCTTCTTTCTATACCTTGTATAGAAGCCTAAAAGTAGCGCACTGGCTACCCAGTTCTTAGACCTCTATACACACAGAGTATTTCCAACACGATTTGAAACGCTCTGTATGATTTTGAATTATGCGGACAGACGGACAGACGGACAGACAGACAGACAGACAGACACGGAGCTAGATCATAAGGCTTCTTGCTATACTTTGTATAGAAGCCTAACAAGGTGGAACTCGCTTTAGTGGCAGTTCTTAGGCTTCTATACAGCTACCTTTCTGGTGTGGAAAGTTGTTATTATCTGGTTATTTTTGGTCGCCATATAATGTAACATCACATAATCAGATAATCTGCACTAATTATTTATTATTTTATTTTAACCACAGCAGTGGCTTGATGTGGATAGTGAAGTTAAGTTGTAAATAAAAGAGAAGGAAGAGGATGGATCCACCTCAAACAAGGTTGTCGAGAGACAATTGTAAAACCGACCTTAAGGTGACTTAACATCGCAATAAGAAATTATCACATAATCTGTTAATCGATAACTAAAACATTCTATATTATAACCGTTCTTAATTTGACACTATATATTGCTGTGCAGCCTCGGAGCTTTACTAGGGCTACACGTTTTAAGATTAATGTTTTGTACGAGTGTACGTAATTGTTCCTCGTCAATAGAAATGTATGCTAAATTTTTATTTATAAATGCAAATAAATTAAATTTATGCCTCGGCTTAACGATTTCGGTTAGCACTGACCTACCTTCTCTCAAGTTGGGTTCCTTCCTTGACCAAATCGTAATGCTGGAATAGACAAGTAATGGCCTTCGGAAATGATAAAATTATGCTCCGCTTTATAATGCAAATTGTGAATTTTATTAAATAAAATGTAATTAAGTTTAAACAAATCTTGAACATCAATTAAATAAAACCTTAATATTACCCCAAATTATAATTATTATTGTGTCGACGCACGCGGTAGAAAATTTTAAGTTCGCACTAAATGTTGTGTAAATAAAATTGTCTGGCTTTACCTTTAAACGAAATCTAGTTCTTTTCTGGTTACCACCATGAATGACCATGAAACCCAGTATTAATTTCTTATCGATGGTATGCAGTTGCTTGAATACAAGTGGATTCGTTTTTCCACACGTGTAAAATCGTATAACGTAATTTGTTCAAAATATTGTGAATCCTTTAATAATTTTGATCAAAAACACTTCCAACATAGGTAAGTTGACTTCACTTTTGTATTTAATAACTTTTCTCTGGTTTTAATCACCAATTTTACTAATTAACTTTATCTTTATTAACAGCTACAAAA
Organism: Podabrus alpinus; assembly: GCA_932274525.1. Lineage (NCBI taxonomy): Eukaryota > Metazoa > Arthropoda > Insecta > Coleoptera > Cantharidae > Podabrus > Podabrus alpinus. Next base: position 35,839,335 of record OW026452.1, read on the forward strand.
ACTCGACCATCATTAAAGTAAATTAAGAATCAACAACCTTTTTTTTTTTAACCAATTGTTTTTACCATCGTTACTTGTGTTTTCCAAGGCAATTGTGATTTTCCATTAATCGATGTAAAATCAATTCATTTGACGTTAAAGTTTGCAGGTTCGTACTTAGCCCAAAATAATTGTAAAATTTTTAATAAAATTTTTATGTTTCAGATTCAATTGAATTAAAGTTCTTGCATCCTTGCCGATCTTCCAGTAAAGTTTTGAAGAAGATGTTGTTTCCGTTTGTGGTACATTGAGTTACGAAGCACTTTGACACATGTAAAATTTTGTTATTTTAAAAGTTCTACGTTTCAACACATTTTATAAATTAACTTTGAACAATTATTTTGATTTCATTAAACATTCCTTATAATTAATTAATACAATTTATAATTTTAACAAACATTTTCATAAACAGAAATAAAACGTTGCATTTAAATTTATTTGTTATCTGGTTCCGTGACCTCTTCTTCATGTAAATTTATGACGTTAAATCAAATTTTTGGTATCGGATGAAACCTTTACGTGCGAACGAATAAGTCATGTGCTACCTTTATTAAATAAACAAAACTTTGAATCAAAACGTGGTCATTTCTATTGACGTGGTAGTGGTACATTGCAATATTTATATGGAATATTATACGCAATAATATATATATTTTTACTTGATTTTCAATGTTTAATTAACATTTAACGGTTGTAGAAAACCATAGAATCATAATTGGTTGTACGCGTATCATCGGATTATCGGATAATCGTACCATCGGATCATCGGATCATCGTATCATCGTATCATCGTATCATCGTATCATCGTATCATGGTATCATCGTATCATCGTATCATCGGATCATTGTATCATCGGATTAATAGATTAATCATCTGTATATAGGTTGATCTAAATCTAACAAGAAGTAAACTAATTATTTCAAGTAGAACTCCACATATTAAAATTCAACATACCTGAAGAAGAAACTGTAAACCATCACGAGCTTCACTTGAAATAATCAGATAATCTGCACCAATTAAATTTTTTGCGATTGGTAATTATCATTTACTATATAAGTAATAACAATCAAACTTTTCCATTCTATTAGAAATTTTACTTCTCTGTAATGTATGGTCCTTTTTTTGAGGTGGACCAATCCTCTCCTTTCTCTTTTATTTATAACTTAACTTCACTAACCACATCAATAAAAAATTATTTTTTCACATCAAAGTAAAACAAGTAGTTTATATAGGGAGACCTCTTCGAAAATATCTTTAACTTAGTAAATTTCTTTCGAACATTTGCGTATTTATAAATTGCATTAGCGAATCGAAGCAACGGATTAACAGATTAACGCAATACTATATAGACGAAGTATTTAAAATATAACAACGTATCAGTTGATCAACGTTATGATTGGCTCTGAAACATGCGGACGGACACGAAGCCAGACCATAAGGCTTCTTTCTATACCTTGTATAGAAGCCTAAAAGTAGCGCACTGGCTACCCAGTTCTTAGACCTCTATACACACAGAGTATTTCCAACACGATTTGAAACGCTCTGTATGATTTTGAATTATGCGGACAGACAGACGGACAGACGGACAGACAGACGGACACGGAGCCAGATCATAAGGCTTCTTGCTATACTTTGTATAGAAGCCTAACAAGGTGGAATTCGCTTTAGCGGCAGTTCCTAGGCTTCTATACAGCTACCTTTCTGGTGTGAAAAGTTGTTGTTGCTAGTTATTTTTGGTCGACGCCATGGTACTTGATGAAGGGTACGAGTCCTCATCGACCATGGACGGAGGACGTTACCGAAAGGAATTTTCTGCACGACTGTAGAACGGCAAGAGAAAACGCGCATCGAAGTTCGAAGAAGTATGAAAAACGGATGAATAGAAGAATCCGAAAGCGACTGTCATTCAATATAGGGGACAGGGTAGTTGTTAAGAGTTTGAGAACCTCAAACCGGACGCAGAACATCTGTGCGAAGTTATCGTTGCCATACGAAGGACCTTTTAGGATCCATGAGGTGGTCAACGATAACGTTTATATTTTGGCATATCAGGGGGGAGAAATTCGGGGAAAATTTCACATTAACCTGCTATACCCATACGTTGCGGACCCGCAAGAAGAAGAGTCACCATAAGGATGAATTGACTGACTAACAGTACCTCGGATATATAAGAAAATAATTTTACACGGGCAATCTCGTGAGCATTCTCAAATTATGTTTACAAACCACTGACGCTAAAAGGGAAGGGAAGGGATAAATGTAAGTGACTACTGCAGGATATGCAGGTCCATTAAGAGGGAGGTGTACGCACCAACATAGCCCGAGGGTATGTTAGGGTAAGACGGCACAGAACAGGGAGAATGTAAGAGGCTTGGCTAAAGCCAGTCCAGTTGGGAATAAGACATCGCAGAGTTTGAGGACCCTAAGTCGATGCAAAAGAATAAAAGCGTTAGGAACAGGTGGTGATTGGAGCAAGAGAGAGAATGAATGAAGATGTTAGAGGGAAGTCAGGGTCAATTGAATGGTTTGAAAGGGGGTCATGTATGGAAGAAGGGTGTGAAGAATGAATGAAGATGTTGAATGAATGCGAAGATTTACCAAGTTAGTAGCATCGCACTACTGTGGGTAAACTTAGCAGGGGGCATTTGTTGTGATACGCGCTATCCATGTTGAGGATAGAGTCGTACCAACAAGGAGAGAAGTACAGTTGGAGACCGGAGGTTCAAACACATTTGTTTACATGTGTTTGTTTTGTTGTGTCGTTTGAATATAATTTTAAGTTTGTTCGAGTTACATGTTGTATGTAAACGGGATATACAACATGTGGAAATTAATCAAACGTGCAGAGAACCGTCGGCCATGTACAAACAAACCGATATATAAGAAGCTCCGGTTTTTAAAAACAAAATATATAGTAACGAACGTTACATAAAAAGTAAATAACGGTTCCATCGAGATCACGAGAGGTGACGGTCGTGTATTTTATACTGCGAGATAAACTTGCGAATTCAAGTAAGATTCAAATAAAATATACTGAAATAAATTATATTCGTGAACGATATACGGTGGTAATACCCAAGAAGATTAATTCCTTGGAGAATTTAAGATTCCGCAAGATAGCGGGATACAGAAGGTGTTGGCAACGAAGGTTGTGATCGAAATCGTGTCTTATAGATACGTTGGGGAGATACGGATACCCAGTTATCCGATATATGAGAAGCAGATTGGAGATTGGAGATTGGAAAGTGGAATATTTGAAGAAAGAAAATAGTGCGCACGATACAAATCACAGGTTAGCTACCTTTTAATAATCAGTGCGTAGAATAGTAATTTACATAAAGATTGTTTGATTGTTTGGGTTCTTGTTATATGTTGAAATTTGTTGATTTGATTAAAAACTTGTTAACGGAATTCCAACTGTAGTTTTATCTTTGTTGGAATCCAGAATTCGTTCAATCAAGAATAAGCTCGTATAAGAAGTGTTGGTTGATTCAGAGCCCAACGCATATTACCCTGAGAAGTATAAGAGTCGAATTAACCGATAAACCGATTGTGTGCGTACTCGTGTATCTTCAAGACACCAGACGCTACAGTATGTATGTATGTATGTATGTTTTCTATACAATTCTACACCGTTTGACCAATCTCTACCAAATTTGGTGTAGAAGCTATTTACAATGCTACGAAAAACATAGGCTACTTTAGAATCTTGCCGCGAACTTTGGTCAAGCGCTGTATTAGCTTGACCAACGTTAGTGCGGATCAACGGTTCAACGGATCAACGTATTAACGAACGATATCTATATATATAAAATTCAATGTATGTATGTATGTATGTATCTCTGTTAAGGAGTGACTTCCGATGCATAGAAATGGCGACCTGACTTCCATCCCTACCAAGCATTTAATTGATATATAGATTCCTACTTATGCATGAGGGGAACTTTCTTAACGAGGTTTGCAACAGAGGGGAAGACATTTTTTAAATTATTTTTCAAGAGTATAAAAGTGACGAAGGCACTTCCGAGCATATATGCAGTCAATCTCTGAATTTGCAGATAAACAGAACGCGTACAAACTTCCAACAGCGCTGCCAAGTCGCGACATTCCAATCATACTTACGTCATGATACTTACACTTCTCATTAAAACGTTCAATGCAAATTTAAAAAATTAATTATTCATTTTAGATGTTTATAAATGTTACAAAATTAAATTAATAACATTAAAGGGGTATAATAATAATATGCTATAGGTAACAATAAAAATTGAATTAAAATCTTTTAATTAAATACAGCATTATTTCGACGGTGACCTTCAATAACGTAACAACACAACAAATCGAATTTTTTTTTTCATTGGAAGCTTGGTGCAAAAACGGTATAAATGCATAATTAAGAATTTAAAGTAAGACAACTTCAGAGTTGATTTTATTAAAAAAGTAAATTATGATCAAACTTTGACTTAAAAGGACCAAGGACGTTGACCGCTCGCATTACTACATGCGGGGAATTCCCGGAAATATGCTTCGTTTTAATAATGTACTGAACGCAATTTTTTATCTTTTGCTTACATTATTATTTAATAATTAATACTTTTTAATGAAATTTTTTACTTTTTCATAATAAAAATTAATAAAACAAATCAAAAAAAGCCCTTAGAAGGTAAAGTTGAAAACTTAAAAAAAATTCTTACGTATGAAAAAGTGAAGGGGTTGCCAAAATCTTACAATAAATGGGTAGAGATGGGTCTAATATTTATAAAGCATCCTTTGTGATTGATCAAGTTTAGAAATCTCGTCTAAACAAATTGATTTCGTTAGGATTATAGGATTCTCCCATAATTAACAACGTAATTTTTTCAATGTTTTGACGTGTTAACTCCGAACAAGTACCATAGTAAACAGATCCTATTAAGTCTAGTGTACATATTTCCATAACAAATTCCTCAACATTTATGCAATTTACAAAGACACAAACGAATATTAAATTTGCATAGCTTATTTTATGATACTTATTAGTGATTGATAATTTTTTACTAACTTAAGTTTAAAAATAACTCTTTATAGTCCGGTCAAATTAGACCAAAAAATAGGAGTGAGGTTGCAATAATTCGCACCCAGCTGAAAATTGGTAGGATTGTTCAAAACACCATCATAAATAAAATCTAAAAAGTCCTCATCGATCCGACACCCGGAAAAAAATTTATTCAGGGTCAAAGGTCACTAAAACGGGTTTTTCGCGATTTTCAGCAAAACGGTAAGTTTTATCATAATATTATCCCATTCAAAAATTGTAGATCAGATAATTATCTATAAAAAATGTCTAAATACGGGTCCGTTACTTTGCCCCCCCCCCCGGTTAATATTTTTACACCAAAAGCAAGCACTGAGATCCTTAGAGCTAGTGTTATGTGAAACCAAGTTCACACACATAAAATGTTCCCAGGACTTCACCTGAAACCAGGGGAAGAAACTCGCTTGAACTTTCCATAGTTTAAAATAAGATCTGTTTACTAACATAAGCATTTTGTACTAAATATAAGTTGTAATAATTGTATTATAAGTCAGTATTATTCTGTATGCTAAAATCGCTGCAAGTACTCAAATAAATTGTTAAGACTCAAATTGAATTTTTTTTAAAGTCTTTTTGGGTAAATAACTTAACTGGCGCAGTCGGGACGGATGTCAGAAAGGCATTAGATAAAATTTCTAAACCTTTTTCGTTTCAACGATTTACTGACAGAACTTAGTGATAAGTTAGTGTATAAGTGAAAATAAATAATTAAAAATTAAAATAAACGGGAACGCCGTTCAGTGAATAAAAATCAAATATAATTTAAAGTGCATAAAAGAAAAACCTACCAAACCAAGGAGGAAGAAAGAAATTAAGAAGAAAATTCAATCAACCACGAGGAAAACTACCCGGTGATGAAGAGATTCACAACGCTCTTGGTATTCATTGCGTAAGTTTTTGCTCAAAGTTATTTAAAATTTCCCATGTCCGAATCCGAGCTCACAGACCTATTATCACAATTATCCATAACTAACGAAGTAGTAGAAGAACAACGTCAAGCTTTAAATCAACATCTCCAAATTGATACTAATACAATGGCAAAATTAGAGAAATTCCACATCGACGCAGTACCTAAATATGATGGAAATGCAGCAACCTTGTCAATTTTTACAAACGCATGTGAGCGTTTATTATCCATGTGTAGTACTCCGACACCATCAGATGTAAACACACAACTTATTCAAATAATTCTTAGCAAGTTAGAAGGTCGTGCATTAACCTTAATTGCCTCTAGACAAAATGCTACTACTTGGGGTAATATTAAAGATTTATTAATACAACATTTCGGGGATCAAAGAGATGAAAATTGTCTACTTAGGGATTTGATGAGTCTAAAACCATTTAAAAATGAGTCATCATACCAATTTGGGATGCGATGTCAAGATGTACGTTGTTTATTATTAACCAGGTTACAATTAAAGGAAACCGACCAAAACGTTAAGGTTATTAAAACAAAATTGTACGATGATTTAGCATTACAAACCTTTTTGCAAGGGTTAAACGGACAACTTGGCTTAGTAGTAAGGCTTAAAAACCCAGGAACGTTAGAAGAAGCTTTAGGACATTTGATTTCCGAGGAAAATTTTATGTACGCCCAGTCAAAAACCAACCTATTTAACAACGGTCAACGTCATTACAATCCAATTGAAATTAAACAACCGGCAATTACACACAAACCGGTAATGAATCAAATGATGTTCCAAAATAATTATTCAGGTCAAAATTTTCCAAATCAACATAAATCTAATTTTCAAAATTTCCAAAGACCGCAATTTATTAAACCAGCCACCTTTAATCCAAATAGAAATTTTACGCCACCTCAACAAAACGTTCGTACGTTTCAACAATTCAATAACCAAGCAACGAACTTAACAGGTCAACGTAATTTTCAACCTACTTTTAACCGACCTACAACTAGTCAACGAGTAAATGCTTATCAAACAAGCTCTAATTTCCGACAACATTCTCAACGACCTTACCAGGCAGTTGAACCAATGGATACATCTTCAGCACATACGAGAAGATCAAATCAACCTACACGCAATTGGACCTCAGAAGAATTATTCAACCAAAATTTTCGCGAAGTTTCCATCAGCAACAATCAAACTTAAACAATGTGACAAAAATTAACATTAATTTAATGGAACAGTCAAAATTAGCTTACATAGAAATACCAAAATTAAATTTTAAACCTAATAATTTTCAACAACCACAACATCTCCAAAATTTTAGACATAATGATTTTCAAACACCAAATCAAAATTTCATTAACCCTTTTCAATCTGTACGACCAAATTTCCAAAATAGTACATCAAACTTTCATAATTCAAACACATATTTTCAAAATAATAATTCAATTTTCCAAATGAAAGATCTAACAAGAACATCGACTTTTAATTTGACACCTACGGAAGTTCATAATAATAAAATTACAATCAGCAAAACGATGCAAAATAACTTGCAAATATCATATCACGAAAATGTGAACTCGAAAAATTTTGATAACTATATTAAACAAAATTATGAAAATCAATACTACCCAAATTCTGAATCATCCGAAAATTTTGAACAAAAAATACAAACATTACGGAACCAAAATTCAAAATTATATAAAGAACATCAATTAGTTAAACAAAATTTAGAAACAGCAAAATCGGAAATTGATAAAAAACATTACGAAATTTTGATGAACCAAAATCATGAAAAATTAATTTTACTACAAAAAACAATTTCAGAAAATCAAAAATTAAGAAGTCAATTAAAAGAACAAGAATTACCTGTTCAATCAGAAGATCAGATTTTGAAACCACTTGAATTAATAAATTCATACCATTTAGAACCGACAAATTTCCAAAAACAAAAACCGGTTAGAAATTTCAAATACATAAACAATATTTCGACAAATAATTACAAAAAGAAACATTTTAGGAAATTCAAATTATCTTCAAATAAATTCCAACAAATTTTCAAAAAACGAAATCTAGTTAAAAAACCCAAATACATAAATAAAATTTTGATTAATAACAATAGAGAAAATCATTTTAAAGATTTCAAATTATTTATAAACAAATCAAAACAAATTTTAAAAATCAATAACCGAAAAACAAAAAAATTAAATAACCATTACAAAAATCAATCATCGATAATTCAATCAAGAATTCGAAATTTAAAGTCATCAGAAATAACTAAACCATTTTATTTAAAAAATTTCGAAAAACAAGGTCTAGCAAAAAATCCTAAATACGTAAACAAATTTTTGACTAATAATAATGAAAGAGAACATTTTAGAAAGTTCAAATCATTCATAAATAAATCAATTCAAATTTTAAAGATCGACAACCGGAAAAGGAAAAAATCAAATAATCACTATATTGATCAGTACTCACTTTTGGTACCTCCAAAAACCAAAACAGCAAATTTTCTTTTTCACGTAATTCCACAATATGCAATTTTAAATAATTAAAATAAAACTTAAATAATTCTAAACTTTTCAAAATTTCTAAACTTCAAATTTTACATATGAAACTACTTAAATACACTAACAAACATATTTAATGATTATATATTTACCAAAATGACGCTTATTCAAATTTTAATATGCAATCTTTTTATAAATCAATTTTACCCTTTAGAAAAACAATATAACTTCATAAACCTTACATTTAATAACATCCTTGTCAAAAATCAATACAAACAAAAATTTATAAAATCAATCGAAATCAAAATTTTAACTTATCAACAATTTTTTTGATTTCAACAATTCCAAATTTAATAAATAACTTTCGAATAATCAACGGAGCCACACCCATTCAAAATTGAGCAGACAGTTTATGTAAAAAGAACCAGTAACATAAGAGGAAAAACGAAAGAAAAGTTTGAAGGACCTTATGTGATACAAAGAATTTTTGATGACAACACCGTAGAAATTAAAAAAAATAATCAAGTGCAAAAAGTTCATCTGAGATTATTAAGAAGACCTGTTGTTACAGATGCTGCACAGGAAGATGTACCACAACCATCGACATCAAGGAATTAAAGGAAAATCCCGGAATTATACCAATTCAATTGGGAACAGCTAGTAATAAGAATAGTTATTGGACTTTAATTAAGATAATAGAATTAGAAAAAATTAGAGTAGAATATGATAACCTAGTAGATAATTTTAAAATATTGACTTCAGCTTATGTTAAGCATGAGAACGGAAAAGATTACAAGCGAGAAATGGAAAACTTCCATAAACTTTTGGAACACATTATAAAACAAACTAAAGAAAAATTCGATACATTGGATCCAACGCCACTGAAAAGACATCGAAGAGGTCTGATTAACGGATTAGGCTCTATTATTAAATCGATAACCGGAAATTTAGACAGTGAAGATGCAAGAAAATATAACGAAGCGATAAAAAACTTATCAGATAACCAAAAAGGATTAAAATTATTAATGAAGGAACAAATAAAATTAACCACTACCGCAATCGAAAATTTTGAGAAACGAGTTGGTCAACTGACAAGTAACCAAGGGCTTTTACAAGAACGAATTTACCAAATTGAATACATCGTCAACGCTACCAACGTTTATAAAACTAAAATCGAAAACAAATTAATGATCACCTCAATTTACCTACAACTCATAACAGCAGTCAATGCTATAAAAGACGTTTTGGAAGAATTAGAAGAAGTAATAACCTTTGGCGTAATGAAAATAATGCACCCATCAATTTTAACACCAGACGAATTAATTAAAGAATTAATAGAAATATCAGCCACCTTCACAAATACGAAATTTCCAATACCTTTGAAGAATGAAAATTATCCAGAATTTCAAAAATTGACCCACATAAAGATATTCATCCAAAATTCTAAAATACATTTAATCTTAGAAATTCCAACTGTCGAACTTATCGAATATAATTATTTCCATTTATACTCATGTCCAATCCTAAAAAATTCCAGTTATTCAATAATAATTCCTCATGCAAAATTCCTCTTAATTAATGAGCAAAGCTATGCATTAAATAACCAAGAGTGCACCGAGATAGAAGTAAATAAATACATGTGCGAATTTGAGACCAATCAAATTAAAGAAGACTCACCTTGCGAAGTTCACCTAACACAATTTACTCAAAATTACAAAAATTGCCAATACGAATATTTGGATATCAAAGACACTAAGATTCAACCTATATCAAAAACCCAATGGCTTGTTATTACCAAAGGAGAAGAAATTGTACGACAAGAATGCGACTCTAAAACTAAATCAATTTCACTAAATGGAACATACCTTATTTCAATGTTAGGCAAATGTAACATGAAAATCAACTCAAAATTTATCCAAAGTTTTGAGACAAAGCAAATTACAAATGTCATTGAGGTCCCAAATTTATCAATGGAATACAACCAAAAAACAGAAGAAATTCAGCTTCGACCAATTCAATTGGAAACAATTAATTTGGATGAATTGAAATTAGCAGATATCAAGTTACACCAAATCAAAGAAAAAATTGGCGAAACAAAGACAAGTGCAATTTATTTTCACCGAACAAGTGGATGGACAATTATAATATATGTATTAATAATAATTTTTATATTGTATTATGTTCTAGCCAAATTTAGTTACAAATGGAAAAAGGGTCAGCCTTCGGCTCAGAAAAGGGATTCACCAATCAGTTCAATCGATCAGGTCGGCTTACAAAATTAACGAACCGTAATTTTGATCTTCGGCAGGGAGGTGTTATGTGAAACCAAGTTCACACACATAAAATGTTCCCAGGACTTCACCTGAAACCAGGGGAAGAAACTCGCTTGAACTTTCCATAGTTTAAAATAAGATCTGTTTACTAACATAAGCATTTTGTACTAAATATAAGTTGTAATAATTGTATTATAAGTCAGTATTATTCTGTATGCTAAAATCGCTGCAAGTACTCAAATAAATTGTTAAGACTCAAATTGAATTTTTTTTAAAGTCTTTTTGGGTAAATAACTTAACTCTAGCACCAGCTAGCACCCAAATATGAAAGCTAGCACCATTACAGTTTTTTCACAAATCGACTTTGAAACCGGGGGGGGGGGCAAAGTAACGCTAGCCCCCGCCCGGTTAATATTTTTACCCAAAAACCTAGCACTGGGATCCTTAGAGCTAGCACCAGCTAGCACCCAAATATGAAAGCTAGCACCATTACAGTATTTTCACAAATCGACTTTGAAACCGGGGGGGGGGCAAAGTAACGCTAGCCCCCCCGGTTAATATTTTTACCCATAAACCTAGCACTGGGATACTTAGAGCTAGCACCAGCTAGCACCCAAATATGAAAGCTGGCACCATTATAGTTTTTCCACAAATTCATTTTATTTATTTGCACCTAAATGACGATTACAACTCTTTCAACTTTTCGAATCGTTATATCTCAAAAACGGTGACTCTTAGGAAGAATTATTTAGAGGGTCCGTTACTTTGGTCCCACCCCGGTTAATATTTTTACACCAAAAGCAAGCACTGAGATCCTTAGAGCTAGCACCAGCTAGCACCCAAATATGAAAGCTAGCACCATTATAGTTATTTCACAAATCGACTTTGAAACCGGGGGGGCCAAAGTAACGCTAGCCCCCCCCGGTTAATATTTTTACCCAATAACCTAGCACTGGGATCCTTAGAGCTAGCACCCAAATATGAAAGCTAGCACCAATACAGTATTTTCACAAATCGACTTTGAAACCGGGGGGGGGGCAAAGTAACGCTAGCCCCCTCCGGTTAATATTTTTACCCATAAACCTAGCACTGGGATACTTAGAGCTAGCACCAGCTAGCACCCAAATATGAAAGCTGGCACCATTATAGTTTTTCCACAAATTCATTTTATTTATTTGCACCTAAATGACGATTACAACTCTTTCAACTTTTCGAATCGTTATATCTCAAAAACGGTGACTCTTAGGAAAAATTATTTAGAGGGTCCGTTACTTTGGTCCCACCCCGGTTAATATTTTTACACCAAAAGCAAGCACTGAGATCCTTAGAGCTAGCACCAGCTAGCACCCAAATATGAAAGCTAGCACCATTATAGTTATTTCACAAATCGACTTTGAAACCGGGGGGGCCAAAGTAACGCTAGCCCCCCCCGGTTAATATTTTTACCCAATAACCTAGCACTGGGATCCTTAGAGCTAGCACCCAAATATGAAAGCTAGCACCAATACAGTATTTTCACAAATCGACTTTGAAACCGGGGGGGGGGCAAAGTAACGCTAGCCCCCTCCGGTTAATATTTTTACCCATAAACCTAGCACTGGGATACTTAGAGCTAGCACCAGCTAGCACCCAAATATGAAAGCTGGCACCATTATAGTTTTTCCACAAATTCATTTTATTTATTTGCACCTAAATGACGATTACAACTCTTTCAACTTTTCGAATCGTTATATCTCAAAAACGGTGACTCTTAGGAAAAAAGGTATTTAGACATTTTTTATAGATAATTATCTGATCTACAATTTTTGAATGGGATAATTTTATGATAAAACTTACCGTTTTGCTGAAAATCGCGAAAAACCCGTTTTAGTGACCTTTGACCCCGAATAAATTTTTTTCCAGGTGTCGGATCGAGGAGGACTTTTTAGATTTTATTTATGATGGTGTTTTGAACAATCCTACCAATTTTCAGCTGGGTGCGAATTATTGCAACCTCACTCCTATTTTTTGGTCTAATTTGACCGGACTATAAAGAGTTATTTTTAAACTTAAGTTAGTAAAAAATTATCAATCACTAATAAGTATCATAAAATAAGCTATGCAAATTTAATATTCGTTTTTGTCTTTGTAAATTGCATAAATGTTGAGGAATTTGTTATGGAAATATCGTACACTAGGCTTAATAGGATCTGTGTTTACTATGGTACTTGTTCGGAGTTAACACGTCAAAACATTGAAAAAATTACGTTGTTAATTATGGGGGAATCCTATAATCCTAACGAAATCAATTTGTTTAGGCGAGATTTCAAAACTTGATCAATCACAAAGGATGCAAAGGAAGCAGAATAAAATGTTAAAAGATAATTAATTCAAATAACATACAAAAAACAAACCCTACCAAAAGTAACCCTTACAAATAAACCCATACCAACAAAAAGCGTAATGACCTTGTTGTTACAAACGCTATATAAGAGAAAAAAAAATAAATGTCATCATTTTTAAAAGTAGGTAGTTATCTAAAACAGAAATTGGTACGTCATGGGATACTTCATCAAATAAAATGGGAACTTGATTGCCGATATGATATGCTGTGTCCCCTAGCTAGTTTCAATGACCTATAAATATTTTGAATAAATTTAGTTTTTTTTCACTCAGATGCCTACTTTCAACTACTGTGCGCCGCGCGCGTCTCGGCGCATTCTACTAGAGAAAAAGCCGTAATTATAATAGTTCAAAAAATTTTAAACAGAATTGATTTTAATTATTTTTAATTATTATAATGTATAATCGACAGAAATTTGCACAGATTTTTAATGGTATAACATTATTAAATCTAAAGAGTATTAAATTAATAATTTTAATCAAAATTAAATATAGAAACTGATTTCCAAGAAATGTCTAATGCAATGTTGCCGATAAAAAGAAGTGAGAACGTGCAGTCGTATTAACGGAAGTTGCACGGTCCAGTTGATGATTTTTCATATATATTATCATATATGCGACGCTAGCGCCAGACATATACAGTGGAACTAAAACATTTTTTTGCAAGTACGAGTGCACCGGAGTCACTTCCAGTAAAAATTTCGGATTTTAACGCCTGATCCCATACACTACCCGTTAAACACTAAAAACATGGAGATTCGAAATACTCGTATCATCGTATCATCGTGATGATACGATGATACGATGATACGATGATACGATGATACGATGATACGATGATCCGTTGATACGCTTATACCTTGATACGATGATTCGTTGATACGATTATACCTTGATACGATGATCCGTTGATACGATGATCCGTTGATACGATTATACCATGATACGATTGTCCGTTGATCCAATTATTCTTTGATACGTGGCTTACTGGTCTAACTGCCGCAGGGATTAACGGCCAGAATAAAGTGAAGATAAGGTATTGTCCCAAGGATATGATTTACTAGTTTTACTTTGATGTGAAAAAAACAAGTTTTTATTTATTTTAACCATAGCAGTGGCTTGATGTGATTAGTGAAGTTAAGTTGTAAATAAAAGAGAAAGAGAGGATTGGTCCACCTCAAAAAATGGACCGCACATTACAGAGAAGTAAAGTTTCGAATGGAATGGAAAAGTTTGATTGTTATTAGTTATATAGTAAACTAGCTGACCCGGCAGACGTTGTCCTGCCCAAATTTCAATATTTGCCTACATGTATTTTTTAGATCCAATCCGCATAATGACCTTGCGACTTATTTGGTCATCGCAAATACCCAACGTATTAAAAAAGGATTAAATAAATAAATTAATAAAAAATACAAATCAAGGTTTAATAAAAAAAAGTTTAACAAAACTGTTAAGTATTCACAAAAACCACAATAATTTCTAATTTTACTTTATTTTATTTTTGCCAATTACTCTTGTATTTTGTGTTCTTCCTTTTCCTCCTCCCCTTCGTCTTCTAATAAGGAATTTTCGAAAGCACGCAGCGATATTGCCAATTCCTGTTCTTCTTACATACATACATACATACATTGAATTTAATATATATAGTGTTGTGATACGCGCTATCCATGTTAAGGATAGAGTCGTACCAACAAGGAGAGAAGTACAGTTGGAGACCGGAGGTTCAAACACATTTGTTTACATGTGTTTGTTTTGTTGTGTCGTTTGATTTTAATTTTAAGTTTGTTCGGGTTACATGTTGTGTAAACGGGATATACAACAAGCATATACAAACGAAACGATATATAAGAAGCTCCGGTTTGGAAAAACAAAATATAGAGTAACGAACGTTACATAGAAAAATAAATAACAGTTCGATCAAGTTCACGAAGCGCGACGGACGCATATTAGTTACTGCGAGATACAGTAGTGCGAATAATTGCTAGAAAATTTAAATATAACTGAAATAAATTATATACGTGAACGTGATACGGAGGCATTACCCAAGAAGATATTTTCCTTGGAAAATTTAAGATACTGCAAGATAGCAGATAACAAGTTAGTGTTGGCATCGAAGGTTGAGTTCGAGATCGTGTCTAATAGATACGTGGGGAGATACGAATATCAAGTTATTCGAGATTGGAGATTGGAGATTGGAAAGTGGAACATTGGAAGAAAGAAAATAGTGCACGACAGATCACAGGTTAGCTACCTTTATCATACCCAGTGCGTAGAATAGTAGTGTTTATAAAGATTGTTTGATTGTTTGAATTCTTGTTACATGTTGAAATTTGTTGAGTTAATTAAAAACTTGTTAACGGAATTCCAACTGTAGTTTTATCTTTGTTGGAATCAAGAATTCGTTCAGTACCATAAGCTCGTATAAATAGTGTTGGTTGAGTCAGATCCCGACGCATACTACCCTGAGAAGTAGAGTCGATTTAAGGTAGGTGTCGCAACCCGATTGTGTGCGTACTCGTGCATTCTTATAAGCATCAGACGCTACATAAAAGTGGCGCCCAACGTGGGGCAAGAATTCAATTCAAATCAGAAATATACGAGCTTAAGATCCAACAAAGATTAACATGAATACGCGCAGTAGAAATGCAAGGGGGCGAGTAAATGTGGGGAATGAAAGCGACGAAGATGGTGTAAATGTTGGATATGAAAGTGACGGGGATAGGGGAGACACGGGAGATGTACCGGAAGTTTCAAACGTGCTAGAAGTTCCGGTGGCGTCAGTATCCGATGTGAACCCGGTGATGGAAATGTTGAGAATGATGAATGAGATAAAAACAAGCATGGGGGAGATGAATGGAAAAAGCGATGCAAGCATGAATGAGATAAAAACTAGTATGAATGAACAGTTTGAGCAAGTAAGAGGTGACAACGCGGCTGGAAACGCCAGTATGAATGCAAGAATGGGGGAGATGAATGCCGAGTTGAATGAAAGTTTGAGTGGAAAAATTGGGGATGTAAACGCCAGTATGAATGCAAGAATGGGGGAGATGAATGCCGAGTTGAATGAAAGTTTGAGTGGAAAAATTGGGGATGTAAACGCCAGTATGAATGAAAAGTTTAGTCAGGTAAATGAACGATTTGACCGACAGGAGGTCAGAGACGCAGGTATGAATGAACGTTTGGATAGACAGGAGGGGAAATTGACAAGTATGAATGAGAATTTAGAGAAAATGCAAGGGGAAATTGAAAGAATCAATATCAAGGTGGATACCAAAATCACCGAGGTGGTAAAGACGATGGATAAGAGGTTAACAGAATGCCGGCAGGAAAATGAGAAGGGGGTGATCAGTTTAGAGAAAGGGGTAAATAAGAGATTTGAGACGGTGAATGTGAAAATCACAGAGATTGAGACAAAGGTAACAGACGTGTTTGTGGCAAATGAGAATGCGATCGGCTCCATGCGAGAGGAGGTCAAAAATATAAATCGTACTCAAAATGACAAATCGTTGGGGGACCTGGTGGAAGAATTAAAAGGTCATAGTTACCGGGACGGCGACATGGACAAGTACCCAAAATTCTATAATGACGGAAAAATCAATCCAAAAATTTTCATCAAAAATTTAGGAAATAATTTAATCCGCATTCGGGACGAAGTCCGGCAGAAGAATATTATCCGCGCCACGATGAAGGGGGATACAGAAATTTGGTTTAGTATGGTAGAGGAGAAAATCAAAAATTTCGAGGATTTTAAGATACTCTTCTTAAAAAAATACTGGGGCGATATGGACCAAAATAAGGTAAAAGAAAAGGTTAATGGGGGCAAATACCGAGGAGGACATGGGGGCACTCGGGAGAATTATGCAGTAAGTTTGATTAACCAAGCACAACAGGTCGAGCCACGATATGAGGAAGTGCTGTTAGTCAGGGCAATCGGGGGGCATTTTGAGAAAGATGTTAAAGCCCGGATTGGGATAGAAAAGGTCGAGACGATTGAAGGTTTCCTCGAGCTCTTAAAAAGATTCGACGAAAGTGTCGACTTTAAGTACGAGGAAACGCGACAATCAGCGGTCCCATATGTGCGATGGGAAGAACGCGACTGGCGGGCGTCACCGCAGGAGTCACAAGACCCGCGAGTTAAGGGGAACGAACCAGCGAGGAATGGTTTCGAGAATACGCGAAGGGGGGGATATCAGAATCACCGCGGGATGAATCGGAGAAACTGGCCACCACGCAACCAGGAAGACGCGCCGCGAAAGAACAATGAGAAGGATATAAACCGGATAGAGATCGACACCACGAACCGACCGACGGCTATCACGCGAGCCACGGTCCATTCACGTTCGGGGTCGGATTTTCCGTAAGCGGCAAGCAAGCGAGGGGGGTTAACACCTATGTACACCCGCGAGAGTACATAGAGGAGAGTTTGCACGACGAGGCAGAGTCCGAAGAGGAGGTTTGTTTGCCATATATTCATATAAGTTTTAATGGGGTAAAATTAATCGCGTTAGTTGACACGGGTGCCGAGATATCCGTGATCAACGAGGAAATTGTTCGGGAACATGCAGACGTGTTTAAGAAGGGGTTGTTGCCGATAAGGAGCGTCAACTTAATTGCGGCGAACAATAAAAAGATGACCAGCCTAAACCAGATGGTGGTTGGCAAAATTCTTATCGGACAATATGAAAAGACGGACGGACTCATAGTCATGCCCAAATTGAAGGGACAATGTTTGTTAGGGGTCGATTTGCTGAAGGCCATGAAGATAACTATCGACGTGGACCATCAGCGTATCACGGCCAACGGGGAAGAGATCGAGTGGATAAACAAATCAATTTTAGGTCCACATTTGAATTCACAAATCAACAAATCAATTTTAGAACCACATTTGAATTCAAATATAAACAAACCAATTTTAGGCCAACCTTTGAAATCAATCATTAACAATTCCATTGTCGGTAAAACATTAGGAAATAATCAAACCGTCATCGTCAATAGAATGGAAAAGTCAAATGAACAACCAAATTTAGGCACGCGTTTGAAATCATGGAATAAATTAAATGTCACTGTCAGCGGCGATATACAATGCAACGAGAAATTTAAACAACAAGTTCGGGGTATTTTAGATAAACATACCAGTTTGTTTAATGAGGTAGTAACCGTCGCGGAGGGGTATGCACATAAACTCCACGTAGAGAATGAAGCATCATTCAGTTGCAAGGTTTATCCGATACCGCATAAGTATCGAACGGAAGTCTGGGGGCAAATTGCACAAATGGAAAAGGATGGCATAATTCAGCGAGCGAGTACAGCGTTTATTAACCCACTAGTGGTAGTAAAGAAGGCAGAAGGAAAAATTCGTTTATGTCTTGACGCTAGGAAGCTAAACAGCATCACAAAGCCACAATTCGAGCAACCTGAAAATATCAATAGCTTATTTGGAAAAATCGGGAACAAAACGGTATTTACAAAATTAGATTTAAAGAATTCATTTTGGCTTATTCCATTAGAACCGGGGTCCCGTCCTTATACAGGATTTTCTGTAAATGGTGTGACGTTCCAATTTAAGGTCGTCCCATTTGGGCTAAACACAAGCAGCGCCGCACTCTGTCGAGTCATGCAAACCGTACTCAAAAGGCACGAAGACTATCTTGTCCACTATGTTGATGACATGTTGGTATTTTCGGACAACGAGGAAGATCATTTACGACAGTTGGAAGAGGTATTAAGCACGTTGGAACAAACAGGGCTTAAACTAAATTTGTCAAAATGTCAATTCATGTTGAATCAAGTAAAATTTTTAGGGTTCACGGTAGACCGAGTCGGAATCTCAGTCGACAATGATAGATTGGAAGAGGTTAGAAATTATCCGCGACCACGGAATTTACGGACTTTGCGAGGTTTTTTAGGAGTGTTAAACTACTATAAGAAATTCATTCCGGAATATTCACAAAAGACGTTAGGTTTGTTAACGTTACTAAAAAAGGGTACACGTTGGAATTGGGGGCAGGTACATGAAGATAGCTTCAACATTTTAAGGGAAATGTTTCACAAAAGTTTATCCTTAATACATCCAAATTTCGATGAACAGTTCATATTGCGTACGGACGCAAGTGATTTTGCAATTAGTGGGGTATTGATCCAGATAAAGGATGGGGAAGAAGTTCCGATCCATTTTATATCGAGAATACTCAGGGGAGCAGAAATCAAGTATACGATATCCGAAAAGGAAATGTTAGCAATTGTGTTTGCACTAAACAAGTTAAAATTCTATTTAGTAGGAAATAAATTTTTGATTGAGACGGATCACTCCGCGTTAACTTTCATGATGCGAACGAATTTCAGCAACCAAAGAGTGTATCGTTGGTCACTGTTGATACAGGAATTTTCGTTCGACATTAAACATAAGGCTGGTAAAGATAATTTGATCGCGGATGCCTTCAGCAGGAAAGATGAGGAGGAGAAGAAGAAGTTGAAGGACATTTTAGTCGCGCAAATAAACTTAAATCAGGGACACGGGGTTTATTCAGAAGAAAATATTTACAGGAGTCAAGGGAGTCCAGAATTCAGTCTAATCAGGGATAAAATTGCAGAACAGGGAACATTTAAAGGATACAAAATCAGGGATCAATGGCTTCTTAAAAGCATAGGGGTAAATGAACTGTACGTGGTGAATAAAGATACCACCATACAAATTGCGGGAGAATTACATGAACGTTTCGGACACGTAGGCATTAGAAAAGTATTTTTAATATTTAGAGAAGTTTTCTTTTGTACACGGGATTTGTCGATCATAAAAGACACCATCAACCGATGTGCATTATGCAATCTGGCCAAATACAAAAATCACGTAAACCAGAATAGCATTAAAAGCATCAAAGTAAATAGACCAGGAGAGCTGGTGGCTATAGACTACCTCAGTAATCTAGTTCCGTCAGAGGACGATTACCGACATATTTTGGTGGTGTACGACGTATGCACTAAGTATGTGAGATTATACCCGACGAAGAGTTGTAATACGGACACAACCATCCACTGCCTAGAAAACTTCGCAAACGACGAAATTAAACCCGAGCGTATATTAGCCGACAATGCGACTTATTTTAACAACGATCGTTTCGTTGATCATTTCAGGGGAAAGGGCATTGACGTTTGTTATAGTTCCATTAGACATCCGCAAGGCAATCCGAGTGAACGGATCGTCCAAGAAGTCATAAAGTTCTTGAGGATCTTAATCCATGACAGACATCCGGAGTGGGTCGACAAGGTTGTCTTGGCGGAAAGCTTTATAAATTGGTGTCCGAATGTTCGGACAAAGTTCTCGCCATGGTACTTGATGAAGGGTACGAGTCCTCATCGGCCATGGACGGAGGACGTTACCGAAAGGAATTTTCTGCACGACTGTAGAACGGCAAGAGAAAACGCGCATCGAAGTTCGAAGAAGTATGAAGAACGGATGAATAGAAGAATCCGAAAGCGACTGTCATTTAATATAGGGGACAGGGTAGTAGTTAAGAGTTTGAGAACCTCAAACCGGGCGCAGAACATCTGTGCGAAGTTATCGTTGCCATACGAAGGACCTTTTAGGATCCATGAGGTGGTTAACGATAACGTGTATATTTTAGCATATCAGGGGGGAGAAATTCGGGGAAAATTTCACATTAACCTGTTATACCCATACGTTGCGGACCCGCAAGAAGAAGATTCACCATAAGAATAAATTGACTGACTAACAGTACCTCGGACATATAAGAAGATAATTTTACACGGGCAATCTCGTGAGCATTCTCAAAAATTATGTTTACAAACCACTGACGCTACAAAGGGAAGGGAAGGGATAAATGTAAGTGACTACTGCAGGATATGCAGGTCCATTAAGAGGGAGGTGTACGCACCAACATAGCCCGAGGGTATGTTAGGGTAAGACTGCACAGTACAGGGAGAACGTAAGAGACTTGGTTAAAGCCAGTCCAGTTGGGAATAAGACATCGCTGAGTTTGAGGACCCTAAGTCGATGCAAAAGAATAAAAGCGTTAGGAACAGGTGGTGATTGGAGCAAGAGAGAGAATGAATGAAGATGTTAGAGGGAAGTCAGGGTCAATTGAATGGTATGAAAGGGGGTCATGTATGGAAGAAGGGTGTGAAGAATGAATGAAGAGGTTGAATGAATGCGAAGATTTACCAAGTGAGTTGCATTGCACTACTGTGGGTAAACTTAGCAGGGGGCATTTGTTGTGATACGCGCTATCCATGTTAAGGATAGAGTCGTACCAACAAGGAGAGAAGTACAGTTGGAGACCGGAGGTTCAAACACATTTGTTTACATGTGTTTGTTTTGTTGTGTCGTTTGATTTTAATTTTAAGTTTGTTCGGGTTACATGTTGTGTAAACGGGATATACAACAAGCATATACAAACGAAACGATATATAAGAAGCTCCGGTTTGGAAAAACAAAATATAGAGTAACGAACGTTACATAGAAAAATAAATAACAGTTCGATCAAGTTCACGAAGCGCGACGGACGCATATTAGTTACTGCGAGATACAGTAGTGCGAATAATTGCTAGAAAATTTAAATATAACTGAAATAAATTATATACGTGAACGTGATACGGAGGCATTACCCAAGAAGATATTTTCCTTGGAAAATTTAAGATACTGCAAGATAGCAGATAACAAGTTAGTGTTGGCATCGAAGGTTGAGTTCGAGATCGTGTCTAATAGATACGTGGGGAGATACGAATATCAAGTTATTCGAGATTGGAGATTGGAGATTGGAAAGTGGAACATTGGAAGAAAGAAAATAGTGCACGACAGATCACAGGTTAGCTACCTTTATCATACCCAGTGCGTAGAATAGTAGTGTTTATAAAGATTGTTTGATTGTTTGAATTCTTGTTACATGTTGAAATTTGTTGAGTTAATTAAAAACTTGTTAACGGAATTCCAACTGTAGTTTTATCTTTGTTGGAATCAAGAATTCGTTCAGTACCATAAGCTCGTATAAATAGTGTTGGTTGAGTCAGATCCCGACGCATACTACCCTGAGAAGTAGAGTCGATTTAAGGTAGGTGTCGCAACCCGATTGTGTGCGTACTCGTGCATTCTTATAAGCATCAGACGCTACAATAGATATCGTTCGTTAATACGTTGATCCGTTGAAACGTTGATCCGTTGATCCGCACTAACGTTGGTCAAGCTAATACAGCGCTTGACCAAAGTTCGCGGCAAGATTCTAAAGTAGCCTATGTTTTTCGTAGCATTGTAAATAGCTTCTACACCAAATTTGGTAGAGATTGGTCAAACGGTGTAGAATTGTATAGAAAACATACATACATACATACATACATTGAATTTTATATATATAGATATCGTTCGTTAATACGTTGATCCGTTGAACCGTTGATCCGCACTAACGTTGGTCAAGCTAATACAGCGCTTGACCAAAGTTCGCGGCAAGATTCTAAAGTAGCCTATGTTTTTCGTAGCATTGTAAATAGCTTCTACACCAAATTTGGTAGAGATTGGTCAAACGGTGTAGAATTGTATAGAAAACATACATACATACATACATACTGTAGCGTCTGGTGTCTTGAAGATACACGAGTACGCACACAATCGGTTTATCGGTTAATTCGACTCTTATACTTCTCAGGGTAATATGCGTTGGGCTCTGAATCAACCAACACTTCTTATACGAGCTTATTCTTGATTGAACGAATTCTGGATTCCAACAAAGATAAAACTACAGTTGGAATTCCGTTAACAAGTTTTTAATCAAATCAACAAATTTCAACATATAACAAGAACCCAAACAATCAAACAATCTTTATGTAAATTACTATTCTACGCACTGATTATTAAAAGGTAGCTAACCTGTGATTTGTATCGTGCGCACTATTTTCTTTCTTCAAATATTCCACTTTCCAATCTCCAATCTCCAATCTGCTTCTCATATATCGGATAACTGGGTATCCGTATCTCCCCAACGTATCTATAAGACACGATTTCGATCACAACCTTCGTTGCCAACACCTTCTGTATCCCGCTATCTTGCGGAATCTTAAATTCTCCAAGGAATTAATCTTCTTGGGTATTACCACCGTATATCGTTCACGAATATAATTTATTTCAGTATATTTTATTTGAATCTTACTTGAATTCGCAAGTTTATCTCGCAGTATAAAATACACGACCGTCACCTCTCGTGATCTCGATGGAACCGTTATTTACTTTTTATGTAACGTTCGTTACTATATATTTTGTTTTTAAAAACCGGAGCTTCTTATATATCGGTTTGTTTGTACATGGCCGACGGTTCTCTGCACGTTTGATTAATTTCCACATGTTGTATATCCCGTTTACATACAACATGTAACTCGAACAAACTTAAAATTATATTCAAACGACACAACAAAACAAACACATGTAAACAAATGTGTTTGAACCTCCGGTCTCCAACTGTACTTCTCTCCTTGTTGGTACGACTCTATCCTCAACATGGATAGCGCGTATCACAACAAATGCCCCCTGCTAAGTTTACCCACAGTAGTGCGATGCAACTAACTTGGTAAATCTTCGCATTCATTCAACATCTTCATTCATTCTTCACACCCTTCTTCCATACATGACCCCCTTTCAAACCATTCAATTGACCCTGACTTCCCTCTAACATCTTCATTCATTCTCTCTCTTGCTCCAATCACCACCTGTTCCTAACGCTTTTATTCTTTTGCATCGACTTAGGGTCCTCAAACTCTGCGATGTCTTATTCCCAACTGGACTGGCTTTAGCCAAGCCTCTTACATTCTCCCTGTACTGTGCCGTCTTACCCTAACATACCCTCGGGCTATGTTGGTGCGTACACCTCCCTCTTAATGGACCTGCATATCCTGCAGTAGTCACTTACATTTATCCCTTCCCTTCCCTTTTAGCGTCAGTGGTTTGTAAACATAATTTGAGAATGCTCACGAGATTGCCCGTGTAAAATTATTTTCTTATATATCCGAGGTACTTTTAGTCAGTCAATTCATCCTTATGGTGACTCTTCTTCTTGCGGGTCCGCAACGTATGGGTATAGCAGGTTAATGTGAAATTTTCCCCGAATTTCTCCCCCCTGATATGCCAAAATATAAACGTTATCGTTGACCACCTCATGGATCCTAAAAGGTCCTTCGTATGGCAACGATAACTTCGCACAGATGTTCTGCGTCCGGTTTGAGGTTCTCAAACTCTTAACAACTACCCTGTCCCCTATATTGAATGACAGTCGCTTTCGGATTCTTCTATTCATCCGTTTTTCATACTTCTTCGAACTTCGATGCGCGTTTTCTCTTGCCGTTCTACAGTCGTGCAGAAAATTCCTTTCGGTAACGTCCTCCGTCCATGGTCGATGAGGACTCGTACCCTTCATCAAGTACCATGGCGCGAACTTTGTCCGAACATTCGGACACCAATTTATAAAGCTTTCCGCCAAAACAACCTTGTCGACCCACTCCGGATGTCTGTCATGGATTAAGATCCTTAAGAACTTTATGACTTCTTGGACGATCCGTTCACTCGGATTGCCTTGCGGATGTCTAATGGAACTATAACACACGTCAATGCCCTTTCCCCTGAAATGATCAAGAAAACGATCGTTGTTAAAATAAGTCGCATTGTCGGCTAATATGCGCTCGGGTTTGATTTCGTCGTTTGCGAAGTTTTCTAGGCAGTGGATAGTTGTGTCCGTATTACAACTCTTCGTCGGGTATAATCTCACATATTTAGTGCATACGTCGTACACCACCAAAATATGTCGGTAATCGTCCTCTGACGGAACTAGATTACTGAGGTAGTCTATAGCCACCAGCTCTCCTGGTCTATTTACTTTGATGCTTTTAATGCTATTCTGGTTTACGTGATTTTTGTATTTGGCCAGATTGCATAATGCACATCGGTTGATGGTGTCTTTTATGATCGACAAATCCCGTGTACAAAAGAAAACTTCTCTAAATATTAAAAATACTTTTCTAATGCCTACGTGTCCGAAACGTTCATGTAATTCTCCCGCAATTTGTATGGTGGTATCTTTATTCACCACGTACAGTTCATTTGCCCCTATGCTTTTAAGAAGCCATTGATCCCTGATTTTGTATCCTTTAAATGTTCCCTGTTCTGCAATTTTATCCCTGATTAGACTGAATTCTGGACTCCCTTGACTCCTGTAAATATTTTCTTCTGAATAAACCCCGTGTCCCTGATTTAAATTTATTTGCGCGACTAAAATGTCCTTCAACTTCTTCTTCTCCTCCTCATCTTTCCTGCTGAAGGCATCCGCGATCAAATTATCTTTACCAGCCTTATGTTTAATGTCGAACGAAAATTCCTGTATTAACAGTGACCAACGATACACTCTTTGGTTGCTGAAATTCGTTCGCATCATGAAAGTTAACGCGGAGTGATCCGTCTCAATCAAAAATTTATTTCCTACTAAATAGAATTTTAACTTGTTTAGTGCAAACACAATTGCTAACATTTCCTTTTCGGATATCGTATACTTGATTTCTGCTCCCCTGAGTATTCTCGATATAAAATGGATCGGAACTTCTTCCCCATCCTTTATCTGGATCAATACCCCACTAATTGCAAAATCACTTGCGTCCGTACGCAATATAAACTGTTCATCGAAATTTGGATGTATTAACGATAAACTTTTGTGAAACATTTCCCTTAAAATGTTGAAGCTATCTTCATGTACCTGCCCCCAATTCCAACGTGTACCCTTTTTTAGTAACGTTAACAAACCTAACGTCTTTTGTGAATATTCCGGAATGAATTTCTTATAATAGTTCAACACTCCTAAAAAACCTCGCAAAGTACGTAAA
The DNA here is from genome assembly GCA_932274525.1 of Podabrus alpinus. NCBI lineage: Eukaryota > Metazoa > Arthropoda > Insecta > Coleoptera > Cantharidae > Podabrus > Podabrus alpinus. Next base: position 35,865,389 of record OW026452.1, read on the forward strand.
TTCCGTGGTCGCGGATAATTTTTAACCTCCTCCAATCTATCATTGTCGACTGAGATTCCTACTCGGTCTACCGTGAACCCTAAAAATTTTACTTGATTCAACATAAATTGACATTTTGATAAATTTAGTTTAAGCCCTGTTTGTTCCAACGTGCTTAATACCTCTTCCAACTGTCGTAAATGATCTTCCTCGTTGTCCGAAAATATCAACATGTCATCAACATAGTGGACAAGATAGTCTTCGTGCCTTTTGAGTACGGTTTGCATGACTCGACAGAGTGCGGCGCTGCTTGTGTTTAGCCCAAATGGGACGACCTTAAATTGGAACGTCACACCATTTACAGAAAATCCTGTATAAGGACGTGACCCCGGTTCTAATGGAATAAGCCAAAATGAATTCTTTAAATCTAATTTTGTAAATACCGTTTTGTTCCCGATTTTTCCAAATAAGCTATTGACATTTTCAGGTTGCTCGAATTGTGGCTTTGTGATGCTGTTTAGCTTCCTAGCGTCAAGACATAAACGAATTTTTCCTTCTGCCTTCTTTACTACCACTAGTGGGTTGATAAACGCTGTACTCGCTCGCTGAATTATGCCATCCTTTTCCATTTGTGCAATTTGCCCCCAGACTTCCGTTCGATACTTATGCGGTATCGGATAAACCTTGCAACTGAATGATGCTTCATTATCTACGTGTAGTTTATGTGCATACCCCTCCGCGACGGTTACTACCTCATTAAACAACCTGGTATGTTTATCTAAAATACCCCGAACTTGTTGTCTAAATTTCTCGTTGCATTGTATATCGCCGCTGACAGTGACATTTAATTTATTACATGATTTCAAACGCGTGCCTAAATTTGGTTGTTCATTTGACTCTTCCATTTTCTTGACGGTTTGGTGATTATTTCCTAATGTTTTACCGACAATGGAATTGTTAATGATTGATTTCAAAGGTTGGCCTAAAATTGGTTTGTTTATATTTGAATTCAAATTTGGATCTAAAATTGATTTATTTAGCCACATTTCTTCACACGCCTCTATGTACTCTTCCCGGGGTACATAGGTGTTAACCCCCCTACGCTTGATTTCCGCTTATGGAAAGTTCGACCCCGAACATAAATGCACCGCGGCTCGCGTGTTCGCCGTCGGTCGGTTCGTGGTGTCGATCGCCATCCGATTGACATCCCTGTTGGTGTCTTTAAGCGGTTCATCTTTCTCCCGATCGCGTTGTCGCCAGCCTTTCCGATCCATACCGCCGTAACCCTGGTATGCCCCCATTCGCGGATGATCGTACCCCCCTGATGCTGGTCTGTTCCAACTAAATTGCTGGTCCCGCATCTTATTTGGTTGCGCGCGCCAGTCGCTTCCTTCCTGTAACTCATACGGAACTGTCGCTGGTCGCGTTTTCTCCCCCTTACCCCCGATGCTTCTGTTGAACCTCTTTATGAATCCGATGAACCCTTCCATCGTCTCCACTTTGGTCTCGATACCAATACGGGCGTTCGCATCCTTCCCGGAATGCCCCCCGATTGCTCTGACCAACAGTACTTCAACCTCGCGTGGCTCTACCTGCTGTGCTGGTTTAATTACGTTAACCGCACAATTCTCCCGAGTGCCTTCCTGACCTCCTCGGTACATACCCCCGTTTACCTTTTCTCGCATGTCGCTAATCGCATTCTCCTTTGCCACAAACACGTCTGTTACCTTTGTCTCGATTTCCGTGATTTTCACATTCACCGTCTCGAATCTTTTATTCACCCCTTTCTCTAAACTAATAACCCCCTTCTCATTTTCCTGCCGGCATTCTTTGATTCTCTTATCCATCGTATCTACCACCTCGGTGATTTTTGTATCAACCTTGCTATTGATTCTTTCAATTTCCCCTTGCATTTTCTCTAAATTATCATTCATACTTGTCAATTTCACCTCCTGTCTATCAAATCGTTCATTCATACCTGCGTCTCTGACCTCCTGTCGGTCAAATCGTTCATTGACCTGACTAAACTGTTCATTCATACTAGTTTTTATCTCATCCATTTTCGCATCCCTCTTATCCCCCTTTTCATTCATACTTGTGTTTATATCCCCAATTTCTTTCCTTAAACTTGCATTCATCTCCGCCATGCTTGCATTCAGACTGGCGTTTACATCCCCAATTTTTCCACTCAAACTTTCATTCAACTCGGCATTCATCTTCCCCATGCTTGCATTCAGACTTGTATTCATCATTCTCAACATTTCCATCACCGGGTTCACATCGGGTACTGGCGCCATCGGAATTTCTATCACAGTTGAAACTTCCGGTACATTATTTCCCGTGTCTCCCCTATCTCCCTCGCTTTCATACCCAACATTTACACTATCTTCGTCGCTTTCATTCTCATCATTGACTCGCCCCCTTGCATTTCTACTGCGCGTATTCATTTTAATCTTTGTTGGATCTTAAGCTGTCGTATACTGAGTTGAATTCTTGCCCCTTATCGTTGAGGTGCCACTTTTATGTGGCTTTTAACGATTGAATTCTCGCCCTCTAGTTGGGTGCCATTTTTATGTAGCGTCTGGTGTCTTGAAGATACACGAGTACGCACACAATCGGTTTATCGGTTAATTCGACTCTTATACTTCTCAGGGTAATATGCGTTGGGCTCTGAATCAACCAACACTTCTTATACGAGCTTATTCTTGATTGAACGAATTCTGGATTCCAACAAAGATAAAACTACAGTTGGAATTCCGTTAACAAGTTTTTAATCAAATCAACAAATTTCAACATATAACAAGAACCCAAACAATCAAACAATCTTTATGTAAATTACTATTCTACGCACTGATTATTAAAAGGTAGCTAACCTGTGATTTGTATCGTGCGCACTATTTTCTTTCTTCAAATATTCCACTTTCCAATCTCCAATCTCCAATCTGCTTCTCATATATCGGATAACTGGGTATCCGTATCTCCCCAACGTATCTATAAGACACGATTTCGATCACAACCTTCGTTGCCAACACCTTCTGTATCCCGCTATCTTGCGGAATCTTAAATTCTCCAAGGAATTAATCTTCTTGGGTATTACCACCGTATATCGTTCACGAATATAATTTATTTCAGTATATTTTATTTGAATCTTACTTGAATTCGCAAGTTTATCTCGCAGTATAAAATACACGACCGTCACCTCTCGTGATCTCGATGGAACCGTTATTTACTTTTTATGTAACGTTCGTTACTATATATTTTGTTTTTAAAAACCGGAGCTTCTTATATATCGGTTTGTTTGTACATGGCCGACGGTTCTCTGCACGTTTGATTAATTTCCACATGTTGTATATCCCGTTTACATACAACATGTAACTCGAACAAACTTAAAATTATATTCAAACGACACAACAAAACAAACACATGTAAACAAATGTGTTTGAACCTCCGGTCTCCAACTGTACTTCTCTCCTTGTTGGTACGACTCTATCCTCAACATGGATAGCGCGTATCACAACAATACATACATACATTGAATTTTATATATATAGATAACAATCAAACTTTTAAATTCCATTCGAAACTTTACTTCTCTGTAATGTACGGTCCATTTTTTTTAGGTGGACCAATCCTCTCCTTTCTCTTTTATTTACAACTTAACTTCACTAATCACATCAAGCCACTGCTATGGTTAAAATAAATAAAAAATTATTTTTTCACATAAAAACAAAAAAGTAGCATTTTAAGTTCCAATATAAATCCCAGAACATTTCATTTCTTAAATCTGTGGTAATTCTCATAATCTGAATCTTTAGTAGCAACCTAACAAATATTCTATATAGGTATAAGTAAAATTTTGTACAGAACGTGTGGCTAGAAAGTCGATTTTAAATTTAAAACAAATTTTATTTAATTATATATAACGATGTGTTTACAATCACAATTTCGAAGGTTCTGATTAGATTTGAATTTTACGGACAGACAGACGGACAGACGCGGAGCCAGATCATAAGGGTTCTTGCTATACTTTGTATAGAAGCCTAACAAGTAGTTTATATAGGGAGACCTCTTTGAAAATATCTTTAACTTAGTAAATTTCTTTCGAACATTTGCGTATTTGTAAATTGCATTAGCGAATCGAAACAACGGATTAACAGATTAACGCAATACTATATAGACGAAGTATTTACAATATAACAACGTTTCAGTTGATCAACGTTATGATTGGCTCTGAAACATGCGGACCGACACGACGCCAGACCATAAGGCTACTTTCTATACCTTGCATAGAAGCCTAAATAAGGCTTCTTGTTATACTTTGTACAGAAGCCTAAAAGTAGCGCACTGGCTACCCAGTTCTTAGACCTCTATACACACAGAGTATTTCCAACACGATTTGAAACGCTCTGTATGATTTTGAATTATGCGGACAGACGGACAGACGGACGGACAGACGGACACGGAGCCAGATCATAAGGCTTCTTGCTATACTTTGTATAGAAGCCTAATAGAAATAAAGGTCGATACAGTTACAGTTAAACAAAGTAAAAAACACATAAAAAATCAATAAATCAAGTTCACCTCGAAGCAAGATGACCTCGCCGTAACTCCCGTAAAAGGTGATCCTGGTGGATTGTAGAAGGCGCAATTGGTGACAATTTCCCAACCCTCACAACCGAGAACTCTTTAATATAACCAATTTCGAGGGGAAGAATTTTCCATTCTTTCTTTTAATTAGTGCAGGTTATCTGATATTACATTATAAAATTATGGCGACCAAAAATAACTTTTCACGCCAGAAAAGTAGTTGTATAGAAGCCTAGGAACTGCCGCTAAAGCGAGTTCCACCTTGTTATAATCTTTGGAAGACACTAATTCTGGAAAGCATTCATAGCATCGTATGAATGTTTCCAATGCATGTTTGCTCCACATAAATTCTTCATTTTTGTTTGGTGCCATGATAGCTAGTTGAATTGAAATTTAATGTATATAAAAAAAAATAATATGTATTCAAAAATAAAACAAATCTTACCTTACTTTATAAATTATAACAAATTATACTATATATTCAGATTAGTAAATATACCCTAATTGTTACTTTGACATTTAAATTAATATATTTTTAAGTTGGCACTACAAAATCGCATGAAACAAAACAAGTTCTAATTCATAAAATCGCACGTGCGCCAAGTTGCAAGGGCGTACCCAGAGAGGGGCAGGGGGGGCAGCTGCCCCCCCCCCTAGACAAAGGAAGTATTGGATAAGTTTGCATCCAATCCTAGAAGATTATTATTGAAGTAAAAACAACCAACAGTATGTGTGAATTGAATAAATTTGTTCGTAAATGTATATAGCTTATTGTTCTATACGATGTAATATGTATGAGTTGTTCATGGGCACTTGTATAGTTTTGGTTATTATCTCTAATTACAAAAGCTTTTCCTTCATAATTGGAGTTATATTTTCTCCCTAGTCCTTATTGACCTTATTAATAATTTATTTTAAGATGAATTTGGTTAATAATATCACCTCTTGTTATATTAAACAAATTTTCAGTGTTGCTCATAGTTCAAACGTCAATTGGTTTTAAAAATTCAAGAATTGATTATAGCACTCATGTTATCAATACAGTAGGTAATAGTATTTGATAAACAAAGAATAAACTATTAAATGTTCAAACTTAAACGTGAATTCATAATGGGTGAATTTAAACATTTTTTCCTAAAGAATAACATTCCTCCAACTTAGTGGGGCGGTGGGAGTGGGGAGGGGGACACTCATACATTCCTCGAGTTCATGAATCATTGGGAGGTCTGCCCCCCTCTAGCTCAAATCCTTGGTACGCCCTTGCCAAGTTGCAGGGACTAATCGCATAAGGGATTTTGTATTACACGAGGAGCTTAGTTGCTGCGATAAGGCGCGGGGATCGATCGCATGAAAAAGTCCCCTCGTGTAAAGTGGCCATTATAATGTAAAGCATCTTATGTAAAGGTACTTTTAACCGGCTCTGGACGGATACCGCACTAGATGGCGCCTCGGGTAAACTTTATATAAAATAACATCTGTGAACGCATCACTTGGCATCAGTGCATCAGTCACCATTTTGATTTGCTAGTAGTTTGTGCGTCGGGCAGTAGCTTTGTTAAATAATAAGAAATAATCAAAAATCAGAACCATATTTTGTTGGATTAACAACGGTCATATTGAAAGATTTGCAAGTTATGGAGATCCACGGTAAATTCGTGGGAACTCCAAATAATTCCACGGTAAGCAGTTTTGAGGTTAAACAGGAAGAGTTGGAAGATGTCAAATTTAATTTAGAAGATTTGCATCATTCAATCGACATCAAAGAAGAAGACGAAACTATAGAATTAACACCGAGCAGTTCAAATTTATTTGAGTGTGCAGTTTGTGGATATAAAGAGACGAGTAAGAAAGCATTAATACTGCATTTAAGAACTCATTCTACGTCGTTTACCTGTTCAATGTGCAAATACAAATGTGTTCGAGAATCACATTTTAAAAAACACTTGGAAATTCATAGCCACAGGAAACCATTTATTTGTACAATTTGTGACTATAAATGTTCGAATCGTTCAACTTTAAGAAATCATTTAAGAATTCATACCGGCGAGAAACCTTTCAATTGTGAAATTTGTGACTATAAATGTTCACAACGTTCAGATTTAAAGCGCCATTTAAGAATTCATACAGGCGAGAAACCTTTCAATTGTGAAATATGTGACTATAAATGTTCACGACGTTCAAATTTAAAGCGCCATTTAGAAATTCATACCGGCGAGAAACGTTTTAGCTGTAAAATTTGTGATTATAAATGTTCAGATTGTTCAACTTTAAAAAGGCATTTAAGAATTCATACAGGCGAGAAACCATTCTGTTGCAAAATTTGTGCCTATAAATGTTCACGACGTTATAGTCTAAACCATCATTTAAAAATTCATACCGGCGAATAACCTTTTAGTTGCAGATTTTGTGACCGTCAATATGTAGGAATAAGACACTTCGGACAAGACGGCACAAAAAAAATGTTTTTTATTTTTACAAATTATGACGTGAATTTCCAGTGCTCCACAACTTTACAATTTTTGTGATATTGGAACCATTTGAAAAATGTTAAAGCATATACAAGAACTAATTAATAACTTGGTAGTGCGAGTTGAATTGATTGAGACATTAATTTTGTGGGCAACTTCAACATTTTGAATTATTTTAGTTTTGACGTTTTGATATTTCAATTTCTAATTTAACTTGGTCCTGCAATTATGGGGGTTGGGACTACTCGTCACCTGGAAAAAACCAGTTAATTACTCAAGTTAGCATGAAGCAATCAAGGAACTTGGGTGGTAAACGATTACGATGAAGCATGGCGCACAATCGGGGGCATGCCAATTGGGAATAGGGAGACAGCTACTAGCTGTACGATTATGAACACATAATAATTAACCCTAAATAATAAAAATAAATGTATTAAAAGAAACATGGATTTTATTAGTATACTTGTAGATTAATTAACCTTTTTTTGTTACATGAGAATATTTTTATTTGGTGTAGGTCTATAATATTTTAATGATATTGTCCAACATTTCAATTTATTTATTTTTTGGCTTTGAAAATCGGTCACATTTAAAAAGGCCGAAAAGTTGGACAATGTAATTCATGTAAGACTATAGGGTAATGACGTACAAGAGTACGCACTAGGTGAACTCTCTTGTGTACTTCTTCTATTAAACTGATAACAAAAAAATCTTTAAATCCGATGAAGACCTGCGTTAAAAATACATTTAAAAATTCACACTGGGGAAAAACCATTTGCTTGCAAAATATGTAACTACAAATGTGCACAGAAAAGAACATCTAGAAACTCACAGTAGCTAGTAAAAATTCGTCTGGTGATTTGACAACTTTCAATTAAATTAAAAGAAGCTTAACAATTAATTTTTAACTTATGCACTAGTGCCAGAGATTCACGTTGGATACTTTGGCACCTGACCCGGACAACTCGGTGACACCACTGGCAAATTCTAAACCGGCACGATTTCAAATACTATGCAATCTTTTAAACTTATGAATTATATAAAAATTATTAATAATAGACGATGTAAAAATTAATTTTTATGCAAATGTTGTATTTAAGACTGTGACGTTGTTTACACCCCTGAAAAACGTTTTATAGCACCCCGTAAAATGAAACCTGTATAATATTTTATTTTGTTTGTAAGATTATGAAATTATTAATTAGGCCGCTAGAGATGATCGTTGATGATCGTAGAGATGATCGAGATGAGCGGGGCGGAACGGGATGCGGGTAAGCTTTTTTTAATGATTTATTTTCCATACAAAATTATTGATTTTGTTAATCTAATTTAATTAATTATGGGGCAAATATACTAAATAAAAGATAAAATGTAATATTTTTGTTATTTTTCTTTTATTGTTGACATAATTTTAACTTTTTCGTGGTGCTACTCCGTTCCGCCTCGCGTTCGCATATACGCCCTCCGCTTCTTCAAAATATACAAGCCCCCTACCCACGGCAAGGTTCAGGTACGAGGGGTCGTTTTTATATTCCCGGAATAGGCATGAAAACAAAAGACTAGAGCAACAACAAAATTTAATTTTCAATATACTTCCCCTGCTTTTGATCACAGGTATAACACCGTTTCAATAACATCTTTAATCCAGTATAAAAATATTCATTTGGGTTTTCCGCAAAATGGCCTTCAACAGCTGCTATAAGTTTGTCATTATCCCTAAATTTTGTCCCCCTTAGTGTTTTTTTGAGATTCGGGAACAAAAAATAGTCACTGGGTGCTAAATCTGGACTATAAGGCGCATGTTCAATTTCTTCGAAGCCACAATCAGCTACAGCAGCTTTTGAAAGTTTGGACTTGTGCACTGGTGCATTGTCGTGGAGCAACAAGACACCTTTCGTCAGTTTTCCGCGTCTCTTCACTTTAATAGCATCTCTAAGGCGATGCATCAGGTTTTGTCTTGCATCCTCCAGTACCAAACACTTGGTTTTTTCAACAACATCTGAAGTGATCACGTCAACTGGGCGCCCTGGACGGGGATCATCGTCCAGTGATTCTCGACCATGTCTAAACAATTTTGACCACTCGCAAATAGTTGACTTAGTTGAATCATTTCCGTATACAGCCAACATTTCTTCAAAAATAATTTTTGGAGGTTTTCCTTGTTTTGTGAGGAATTTTATAACAGCCCGGTATTCGATTTTATTCATTTCGATACATATTGCACTGTACTTTTTCCTCTACTGGGTTTATCCGTTTTAATTGTAAATGCTTTGTTACGGGTTCACGTAAAATGTACCCCGTCAATAGAAATATTAAACTTTTACACAAATAGCAATAAATGAAATTATTATACCTCGGCTTAACTGTCTCGGTGTGCATGGACTTACCTCTCTCAATCTGGGTTCGTTCCGGGACCAATAACTGTAACGCTAAAATCAAATTCTTGGCTCTCGGAACAGGTCAAAAAAATATCTTCCGTTGCAAAGACAATAATATTTTTATTACACACAATAACATAAATAAATGATTTATTAAATAAAAAGTCCTTAATATTAATCCTATTAATCAAAATTCTTAACATTAACGAAGAAAAGCACGCGTTTATGTTGTCCGAAATTTTCACTTAATTTTATTACGAAAATAAAGTTTAATGGGGATTTACCTTTAAGAGCTCTAGGGTTTTTATTATGCATAAGATGTTTGACCATGAGATTGTTAACCTTCGACACGCCGATGGTTATTTCTTATCTTGATATGAACGGATTACTTTCTTGGTGCGTCGTATAAACCACGTGTAGTTGAAATTCGTTTTTTGTAAAAATATCCTGAATCCTTTATGATTTCGATTGGAAAACACTTTAATACAACGTAAGTACACTTTTTATATTAATATTCACTAATTTTCGTCGATTTTACTTAAAATTTTACTCTATTTTATAATTTTTACTAGGAGCGGCCATAAAACACAACGCCATTTATAATCAATCGAAAGCAGAGCGATCCCAATTGTTTTATATCCATCGCCTCGCAAATTCATAGCGATCTTGATTTTCCGTCATTGTTTATTATTGGTCGATGCAAAAATCAATACCATTTTGACCTTCTAAGATTACAGGTCTGTATTCAGCTCAACGTGACTTGTTAAAATTTTAATAAAAGTAATTCTTTTATTTTTAGATTGGATTGATCTTCACCATTGCTTCGTGATTGACTTTATGAAATTTATGGACATGCATTATCCATTTTCGGTGCACTAAATCGGAACACTGCGAACTTTGCGTAATATTTTCACTACCTATTTAAATTTTAATGCTAACACAAATTTTATATTAATTAAGCAATTAACAATTTTGACTTTTGAATTACCTTTCTTATGACTAAACAATTTTGATTTTGTATTATAAATAAACATTTTACATAAACGGAATTAATTAAGTGTTACATTATCAATTATTTTTGTTAACTTGTTTCAAGCCTCGCTTTTCAAATTAAATGATACTGAACTCAAATTCTTGGTGTCGGACGAAAGTTTATCTGTTTGATGATATAAGTCCCATGCTTTTTGTCATTAACAAATTTTCTGAATCTTAATAAACGTATTTCTATTGACGTGGTTCACCAACATCGTAATATACAACGCGCGACGACACAAACTGACAGATAATCAAATTAATAATGATGCAATTGTTTTGTAAATTGCCACACAGGTTACCAAGGCATATGTGATTAAAAAACAACATAATGAAAAATTGCATCAAAATTCAAAACAGCCCAGTCCGGGAATATAAAGACGTCCCCTCGTACATTCTAGGGGGTCGGAAATGCATAAAAAAAAGTATTGCCATGTACCGCTACTGTAAAAGCTCTAAATTTATTTTATATAGCGAGAGAAATTAAATGGCGCTTAATTAAATAATGCTCCGGCCAGCAATGCATGAGAACTCTTTTAATATTTGGGTCGAAACTTGGGCTCATCAATCTGTCGAATGCTCATGTAAGTTATCTTAATTTAATTATTTCGAAGAGATACACCGGACAACAAACTTACTGTACCTTACACCTATTTATTCTTTTCTTCACTGCTGTTGATTTAAATGAAATCAAACGTAATTATTTGTAAACTAAGTAATGGAATTTATTGACAAATATAATCATTTAAAAAAAACAAAAGATGGATTTTTAATAATTAGGAGTAATCAAATTTACAAAAACAATTAATAATAAAAAATTTTATAAATCCCCAAAGTTTTAAATCACGCGCGAACTGATTATTATAAATGTTACGAAAGAGTGTCGACACAATTTGCTTACCGATGTGATGGTCGTGCACGATCGATGTGGAGAACACGCACCGAAGAATGAAATGAAGATGCCTTGCAGTTTGGTCCAATTCCCATACCATGAAATCTTCAGGGTGAATTAATGGTCAATTGAATCTCTTCTCTTATCAGGATGGACGCTCAAGTAAGTCCTAATTTCAATAATCGGTGAGGATTACCTAATGTTGGTCATTCCGAATGAGTTGAAACTTTGCAATCGCAAAGAGGAAGGTTAATATAGTATAATGACATAATTTTCACAAGCGAAGATATAATCAAAATTTTGAGAAAAATCAATTTGAAAAGTACGAAAAAGTAGCAAGAGCATGGTGTACAACCGGTCGATGCCACCGGCTTCGCCCGGCCGGCGCGCATTTTGTTGACGGTACGTGTACTGGGATATAGTCTTACACTTAGAATATTTCGCAGCGGCAGATGCACCTCGAGCGTCTTACATGCAACATCGATTATTTTTTGTTTTTAGCCGATTTTTAGGGGGTGAAACGTAATAGTATACTGCACCATACCGCGACTATACTTTTTAATGCTATTTCGAGGGTCTCTCACATCCCGGTTGCATAGATCCCGGTGTTCTTGATCTGTGGCGCTTCATGCATGTTTAGCCTAGTAACCAGAGTCAAATCCGCTCCGTAGGGGTGCAGAGCGGAGCGGAGCGCAGCGGCGCCCCGGAGGAGTAGGATTTGACGATGGATTACCCTCCTTTTCGAATGCACACCCCTAAAATTCGAAGGCAAAAAAAAATTTTATTTTTTCACTTTTTCGGCAATAACCGCCTTATTTTCCATTTTTTCGCGAATATTTATACTAATATCTACTAAGCACACCCCCCCCTACCCGAATTTCAAAGAAAAATTAAAATCGGAGCAAAAAAATTTCACTCGATTTGAAGGGACCGGTAACCCGATAGTGGTCGTGGCCGGGGTCACGATTTTACTTTCCCCTACTTTTCAAATCGATTTTTCTCGAAATTTTGATTATATCTTCGCTTGTGAAAATGATGTCATTATACTATATTAACCTTCCTCTTTGCAGCGCCGTTGTTTTTTTTTAATTTGGAGTGACCAACAATAGGTAATTCTGCCCCAATAATCTTCTATAACTTCCAATAACTCATGACATAACCATAAAATCATCAACCATATGAAATTTACAGTGGTCACCAAAATTTTCCAAATATTATTCAAACTTGTAATAATCCTTTTATCCATTCAAAATTTCCACTTCATCAAATAATAATTAATTAAACTCAAATGATTATCGAATAATATTTCTTAATACTTTTGAAACTCAACTTCTTAATTATCGTCTACTCTGTACACGAATACACAGAGAGTTTTCAATTTCCAAATTCATTCAAAAATTACGTCTTGATGCCTTCATTGACCATTCGAGACTCCAAAATTACGTCTTGACGTCTCCACGGACGCAACGAGACTCCCGCTGCATTCTCCTTGTTAATCCCCCCAAAAATCGTCTATCTGACCGCGCACTTATTCTTTATCGCACATTTATTGTAATTAAATTTTAAATCCTATACTTTTACAAATAAAAATTTTATTTTAATTTATTCCCAAACTTATGAAACAAGAAACTAAATCATCATTTGCCTTTCACACATTTTTGAAATACTTGTGTCTACAAAATAATTACGTTTGGTAATTTTTTCAGGTTAGATTAAGCAAGCAGTTCCTTCTGAAGTTAAGAAGATGCAGGTGTAAATTTCTAACTTTCATAATGATCTTTAATTTGAATATTTCGACATGAGCATTCCATCAGAAACAACCCAATTACGATAAACTACCCCCTATGGTAAACAGGACACGACATCAAATACCTCAGGACTTAAGTGAATTGTTAATCCCTCGTGCGAGTTTTTGCCTTCGTCTCAGCCACAACTTAACACTCAGGATTAATAAAGCACTCAAGTCTATTGGTATATAATAAATGAGTCGTCTGTTTTCAAAACCCACTATAAATTATATTTCAAACCCATTGTAAAATAATTAAGACTTAAATCCCAATTGGTGGGGAAAACTGACTTTATAATCAAAATTGATCGCTGCCACCAGAGTCCGTTTTGATTACTGATTTAATTAATCAGCGAACGAGTTGGGACTCGAACTCGTAAACAACAAAAAAAAACTTACTTAACTCAATCTTTAAGCTGATAATTTGATAGTGTGAACCGCCTCGAAAGAGAAGGAAAAATATTTACGACAGATTATGCTTACTTAACGAGAACTCACATTAGGCGTATTCTTTTTACCAGTTTTATTTCCATCTCAGTTACGCAACTGAGACGAAGTGAGCTGAGCCGAACAGAGATTAACTGAGTCAAAGTGAGAAAAACATAAGGTAAAAAGAACAACTTACATATTACAAAATACATAAAACAAATTACATAACCTCTAAAAATACAAAATAGAAATTTATTGCAACCGGCAATTAAAATTAAAGAAGTAAAATAAGTACAATAATTGAAACCAAGATGTACGAAGAAGTACCTTCAGTAGATGCTAAAACGATTGCAGTAAGTGACAAGTTTAATTAAATTTTTGTAATTAAAAATTGTAATAACTACCTACTAGTAAACTAGAAACGTAAAATATTTATTACACATGATATAATTGGGGTGTTGTCGATAACAATAAAAGATTTATCGATGTATTTTGTGGGAAGAGGGAATGACACGACGAGAGGAAGTATTTATAAATTTAACATGTAACTAGATTTAAAAATTGTTCTTCCGTTCTGTTGTTTATTATTATAATTTTATTTTTTATTCAAATATATACAAGATTAATTTAATAAATTTTAGTGTTCGTTTGATTTGTTAGTTATCCCAGCAATCTTTTCAAGGGCTATAACTCTTCTCTCATCCAATTGTAGTTTGCGTTCTAACAATTGTAATTTTTTACTTTGCAACTCATTTTTTTCTTTTAATTTTTCTTTTAGTTCGTTCACTTCTTGTCGAAGTTTAGCATTGCTTAACTTCTTTGCTGGTTTTTTTGGAGCGACAACCGGGGTGCTACTTTCTGGCGGTACTTCTTCTAGAAAATTTTCAACTTCGATCATTTCTTCATTGTGCAATGGTAACATTGCCATTGAGGCAATACTTGGTAGTGGTTCAAAGGCTTCGCCAACATTTATAGAATGTGGCGAAGAGAAATTTGGTTCCATACCAAGTATGTCCTCCATTTTATCGAAGAACACAAAACGAGTAGGTCCCCTACCCGTTTTACCCTTGGCATCTTTACAAGATTTGTACGTCCTGACCAAATTTAACCATTTTTTTCTACCATTTTCTTCGGAGAAAACAAATTGTTGACTAATCAAGTCGTTACTCACGTTACTCCAAACTTGGCGTCGTTTGGTAACGTGGTTTAAGTGATCCTTGTATACCTCGACGCTAGCAATTAGAGCTAGCGTTTCCTCATGAGTCCACATGACTCGTTTCCCGGTTTCCATTTATTTCTACAAAAAGTTATACGTAACAAAATAAATACATATTGCTATGATCCACAGAGATCGGTACGTCAATGGCAATTTACTGAATCGTTAATGAAAAAGAACTGCAAACATGCATAAGATTTCGTATCCAAAAGAATAGCAAACAAAATTTAATTCAAATCGGTTAAGAAAAATACATTTGGTATAAAGTAAAATACAAAGAATACAAAGGTTTTTAAATCAAATGTAAACAAAACCAAATAAGATCCCCATAAAATTGTTAAAATGAATTAATTGTAAGAATTTTAAAAATTGTAATTTGTTTAGTTTTAAAACGTTAGTTAGTAGTTATGAATATGATGTCGTACGAACATAAAAGTTAAATCTCGGTAAACGTGATGATGGGCTGCTTCGAATTTGAACAATCGGGTCGGAAGTCAAAAGTGGTTAAACCTAAAAACAAGAACAATAAACATTAGGAAAGTGACACGTGACAGTTATGAAAATAAAATACTTACACATCGAGATTGTTGATCAAGTATGTAATATTTTGGGATCCAGGGAGATAAAAAAAGATAACAAGGGAATTCCTCCAAGAATGTCAAAAAATGGGAAGATGTGTTAATTTGATCTCCCGATTTAAGTAATGAGAAATTTGCAAAGGTGCAAATTTTAGGAACCTGAACAGTAAAAAAAAAGTGGTTAGACACATTATTACATGTGCAAATAATAAAAAATAAAGGTAAAATTTACTTACCAGATGTAAAATTAGTGAAAAGGTGCAACGATTTGTGAAGATTTCAACCAGTAAAATTGGATTGAGATGCATCTGTAGCTGGAGAAGGCGAGGTCAACTGTAATAGCTGACGAAGATAAATGTTGAAAATTACCAACCTTGGGATAAGCGAACAATTAAAAAACTATATTTATCGTATACGATCCGCGGTAAATTTCGAATAGTGCGACAGAATAATAAACGTTATTTTTAATATTAATTTGTGGGGTAGCAATAATAAGAAAATTTTGATAATTTATTCATGTATTTATTGGTTGTTTTGTTGATTGAAATATATTACAGTTTGTTGAATTTCGGATCATTATTTAAAAGTTTCTGTATTCTCGATTATTGAGTTCACAAGTTAAGTAAAGGAGGAAATTTCTCCTGAATCCACACTGCAGGTAAGAGGTCTTATGCAAGTGCAAAAGGGTTTAGCCGAGGCAGGAGTTAATTTATTTAATATTTCAATTTTTGAAACAACGGAAATTCCGTTATTCGTTAGAAGAAGATAAGAATTGCTATTGACGAGGGACGATCCAACCTCCTCATAGTAATATGTTGGGATTACAAATTTAGGTTTTTGGCAGTTGTATTTATTAAAATAAAATGTTACGCTTATAATTATAGAATAAGCTTGTTACCAATCAAAGATAATCTCTTTAATCTTTAATTTAATTAAATAAATTACCAAATGTTTATTACGAGTTTATTACGATATTTATTACAAATTAGCTCACAAATTACATAACCTCCAAAAAGACGAAATATGACGAAAGAGATGACGTTAACCTTTTTAAATTGACCAATCCGAGCTATTTTCAACTTTATCTCAGTTGTAACACTTCGAAATAGCAAGATCAGTTGGTATAGGGTGGGAGGTAATTTTCTCAGTTTAAACTCAATTCGGCACGGCACATTCGTTTGACGAATGTACAACGGTAAAAAGAACACACTTTTAACTGAGTCAACTGAGTATCTCAGTACATCTCACTTAAAATAGGTAAAAAGAATACAGCTAATAAGACACAATTTTAATTAATTAATACATTTATTGAAATTAATACTTCAACAGTTTAATAAACAAGTAAATTATGAGAACACAAATGAAATTCAAGGATTACCCTTTTCTCTAAACTAATTAATTTGATTTAATCACCAAGTGACAAATTGTAAAAGGTTTTAATTAAATAATAAAATGGTACCTGCTTACGTAGACGCTTACAAGTGGTACGACCCTTTAGTCCTCAGGTAATTCTCGGATTTATGCGAACAACACCACGATTGATTTAAGATCGATTTAAATTAACTTGTCTTGGCACTCGCGTAGGCCTTTAATAATTACTAATTAAATATTTAATAATCGACAACTAACTTTTAACTGTTAACTTGACTTGAATAATTTTAACTCGCTTATTTTTTTAAACTAACTTCATGTGATTTTTATAACTAACTTCGCATGGTTTTTGGTGACTTTTCGCGTGACTATCGATAACTTAATGACCGCGGGCGCGTAACTGGCAACTAACTTATTTTTGGGGTTTCGGCCCTTTTTTATTGTATCATCCCGCTAAGAGTACTGGAAAAAATATCGTATGTGATTTCTTGATTAGGTCCAAGTGGAAGAGGCTAGAATTGGAAAGTTTTTTAAGGGTTGCTTTATTGCCCGATTTTTGTCGGTTCTGAAAATAGAAACTAATACTTTATGAATGATTTCTAAAAATTAGAAATCGTCGAAGCCATTCATGAAAAGAAGAGAAACTCGACGTTTCGCACGGTTCGTACCACCTGCAGTCATAAAGCTGCGTCGCTCTTGCTTGATGTTTGTTAATTTTATGACTTCTTACAATTTTCTATTAGTTCTGAAATCCCCGTTACAAAATATGAAAGTTTTGGTTCTTTGTTATATTTTCTAAAAAGAGGGTTGTTAAATTTATAATATTAACTCAAGAATTTCAGTGGTTCTCAAACAATTTGTCAAAGGGCTTAATTATAATAAACTAATCCATAACATGGTTTAATAATTATAAACTAATTTATAATATGGTTTAACATTTAATTTTATTGATAAATTCAATTTTACGTGTTACAATTTCGTGGTCGGTATTTAAATAATATGAGCTTAACGCGGGTTGTTACACCATTATGTGACATTTTTAATCATTTCCTACACCTATTTCGAGCCTGACATTCTTTTTTTTAGCTAGTTTTTCCGTTTTATTATAGTATAATCTAAGAAACTACGATACCAAAAATCAAATACGATAATTAAAAACTATATAGATTTGGCAGTTTTTTCCATTTTCTGTAAAGTTGTTCTATCCGGTTATAGTGGGTTTTTAAAATAGACGACTCAAATATAATATTATACCGTGCCCGTTTAGAATTTACTTACAATAATGAAGAATTGCCGACCTATGCATGTTTGTTAAATTTAACAAAATAATAACGGACATCATCTGTCAAGGACTCTATAGGTACAACCACTTCTAAAATACACTGCACATGAGCGTCTTAACAGGCTTTGGACGGACACCTCACTAGATGGCGCCTCGGAGAGACTTTGTATTAAATGACATCTGTGAATGCATCAGTAAATTACTAAATATTCTGTGGTCACCATTTTGTTTTGCTAGTAGTTTGTGTGTCGGGCAGTAGCTTGGTTAAATAATAAGAAATAATCAAAAATCAGCACTCTATTTTGTTGAATTTTTGTCAAAAAACTATTTTCCCTAAAAACCGGTTGGAGGCGGCGTTTGAGGCGGCGGGGCGGTTGCCACCTCCGCACCCATCCATAGCCACCACTCCCAGGGTCCTAGCCCTCTCGGTTCCGGAGTTATGGTGTTTGAAGGGAAGTTAACTGCCCTTGCGATGGTCGAAATTTGTGTGACGAATTTGCGTTAACAATTAGCGTTAACAATTTGCGTTAACAAATTGCGTTAACAATTTTGTGTGACGAACGATTTTTTCAGTTAACTGCCCGTGCAATACCCGTGCGATAAGAAGCATAGCTTCAAAAATACTTTTAACTCGATTTTTTCAAGTATCAAATAAGTAACATTTGTTTTTTGTCGCTCATACACTTTAATTATTTGACGTTTCCCTGTGTTAATCTGACTTGCCGTTCAAGGCGACCTCTACTGCAATCCAAAACCAGATGGACTATAGTTTTGTGCATATCGCACAACCACTGCAAAACTGACATAACTCAAAAACGATAGTTTCGAGATAATGAGCCTTGAATATTTCACGTTGCATTTACATAGCAAAGTAATACTACTATTATAAAGTGGTCCCCATTGTTTAATATTGAAGATACAGTTATGAAAATTTTACACTAGAAAATATTGAATTTAACCAATATTTTAGTGTTCATAACTCGAAATCGTCATTTTTTGAGTTATGTCAGTTATGCAGTGGGTGTGCGATATGTCCTTTATTGACTACTTATTTTGCCACAGAAACTAAAATCTAACCAAAGATTTTAACATAATTTTATTCTCAGCGGTGTCATAATGTCATTACAAGTCTAATACAAATGATACAAATATCCAATAGTGTAAATTCTTTTTACTTCATTTAGATGGCGCTATGCTCTTACAATCAATAGCCTCTGACTCATCAATGTCGCCATTTTGTTTAGCAATCAATATAATTATTAACGCCTACAATTGAAAAAAGTGATTTTTACATTAAGAGTTACAGTGCTCCATCCTCCAAATGGAACCAGTTACCGATTTACTTGCTGCTCAAGTGCTACCTTCGGAAGAAACACAAATTGTAGAAAACGCAGGTAAATTTCTGGACACTTCAAATAATTCAATTAGCAATTACGAAATTAAAAGAGAAGAGATGGAAGATGTGAAATTTAATTTAGAAGATTTGCATCATTCCATTGATATTAAAGAAGATACCGTCACTACACAAGCAACTCTGAACAGTTCAAATTTTTTCGAGTGTACAATTTGTGGTTATAAACTTGCTCTTAAACAAACTTTAATACGTCATATAAGAGCTCATAAAAAAAAGGACAAGAAATCATTTATATGCGATATTTGTAACTTAAACTGTGCCTGCAAATCAAACTTTGAAATCCATTTAAGAACTCATACCGGCGAGAAACCATTTAGTTGTGGTTTTTGTGAGTATAATTGTGCACGGAAATCACACTTACAAAATCATATAAAAACTCATACCGGCGAAAAACCATGTAGTTGTGGTATTTGTGAGTATACTTGTGCACGGAAATCAGACTTACAAAGTCATATAAAAATTCATACCGGCGAAAAACCATTTAGTTGCGGTATTTGTGAGTATACTTGTGCACGGAAATCACACTTACAAAGTCATATAAAAACTCATACCGGCGAAAAACCATTTAGTTGGGATATTTGTGAGTATACTTGTGCATGGAAATCACTCTTACAAATACATTTAAGAACTCATTCAGGCGAAAAACCGTTTAGATGTGATTTTTGTGAGTATACTTCTGCACATAAACCAAACTTAAAAATACATTTAAGAACTCATACCGGCGAGAAATCATTTAGTTGTGGTATTTGTGAGTATACTTGTGCACAGAAATCAACCTTACAAAGTCATTTAAAAACTCATACCGGCGAAAAACCATTTAGTTGTGATATTTGTGAGTATACTTGTGCACAGAAGTCAGCCTTACAAAGTCATTTAAAAACTCATACCGGCGAAAAACCGTTTAGTTGTGATATTTGTGAGTATACTTCTGCACATAAATGAAGCTTAAAAATACATTTAAGAATTCATACCGGCGAGAAACCATTTAATTGTGCCATTTGTGAGTATACTTGTGCACAGAAGTCAGCCTTACAAAGTCATTTAAAAACTCATACCGGCGAAAAACCATTTCGTTGTGATATTTGTGAATATACTTGTGCACATAAATCAAACTTTCAAAAACATTTAAGAACTCATACCGGCGAGAAACCGTTCAGTTGTTATAGTTGTGCCTATAAATGTGCACGAAAACACAATTGCAAAAGCATTTCAAATCGCATATGGAGTAGTAACCATATCCATATTTCTGTGATACTCAGCAAAAATGAAGTTTATTTCCACTTCTATATAATTTTCCCACCTTCATAACCCATCCACTTTCAATTAAATACTTTTTATTTACCTATTCAATTTATTCATAATATATTAAATTTATATAATTAGTTCTAAGAATTAAAAAATTATAGGCACCAATTATCTGACCCACGTCAATTCACTTAGGTACATGGCACTGTTCTGCAATGTGCTTATCATATTTCCTTCAGTAGCGCTTCATTCAAATTAAAATATTTCTCTTCCAGTAAAAATTGAAAATTTTGGGGTACGAAATACAGCGATATTTTGCTGCATTTTTGCGTTAAATATTGTTTTGTCCCCATCTGCTTGTTGAAACTACTTCAGAATCTTTTAATCAAGATGCTCTGCTCTAACTTTTGGTAAGCAATGAGACTCTTTGAAAAATAAAAACAACTTGAGCTGTTTAGTAATAAATTTGAATAATTTTTTGTGAGAATTTACGATTGAGTTGTATGTTTTATAGGTCAAATATTTCAGACAATTTGCAATACGATCGCATGTCCGCTCAAATATAAGCCTAAAGAAAATTAAAATTTTTAAATTGGATTTTATAAACGTTAGCGTAACTATATCCACTAAATATCTGTAAAAGTTATAATTATTAATTTCCTAAATAATTGTATTATTTTCCTTTATATATTTTTTAGCATTAGTAGTTTTAAATTTACTAACCTTTTATTATTTTAAATCTCAACCGTTTGACTCGAGGTGTTTGTGGAATATTTATTCCGGTCACTTTTTCCCTCGAAGACAACATATGGAGGTTAATTTATTCTGTTTTAATTTTTATTTATTGGATGTTTGTATACTGACAGTGTCTGACATTTATTGGATGCCCACATTTATTTTAATCATTTGTATATATTTAATTATTAGTGTTTATATGTGTATATTTTAAGCACAAAACTTGACAAACTTGATTTAAAGAGTAAAATTCTATTAATTTGGTTTATGCAACAAATTCTCAAATATTGTATTAATTCGTTAACATTAATCTATATCTTATTAAATTTAGTTCACTGTTTGTGGAATCTTTTGCTCTTGCCTCACCCCCCCCCCCATTCTATGGAAGAATAAGTTTCTGGATTACTTTCGGAACGTGATTATACAAAAATTCAGTGTGGCACCCATAATATTATCAATTGTGACTTACCCTCCCTATTTTGTCTTCCCTAATTGACATTGGATCTATGGAGTATCCACGACCATCTCGACTCGAGCTAGTGGCATCCTATGTTGATTAAGGTAGGTAGCCCGTATTTTGCCTGCGTGCTACAGATTGTGTCGGAACCGCGAGTGTTTTTTATGGAACGATCGTTAATGAACCTTCTACAAATTAAAATCCTGTTATGGAATGTATAATTTAAAATTTTGATTCATCCATTAAACACAATAAAAGAAGGCAACTCCGAGAGTAGCAACGTATCGATACATCAACAGAATTGGTAAAGAATAATATATTACCGTCTACGTGGTTAAATGAGAAAGCTGACGAAAATATGGATATTGTAGATCCAATACCGCCATTTTTACCAACCGTTACAGCATTAAGAAAAGGAATAATCTTTCGTACAACTAAACAAAACCCATTAGAAAACGTAAATCAAATGAGATGGGGAAAACATACTGAAGAAATTCAATGCAATGGCTTAGACCCAATTTATGTTCATTATTGGGCACCTGAACAGATTTCAATTTATCTTAAAAATTCGGTCTCGATATGTATAGATGCTACTGAATCTTTGGTGAGGAACCTGAAGCAACCAAATCAAGAATTAACAGCGCATATTTATTTATATCAAATTGTAACAAATAGTTAATTCCTTTTCCAAAATTCCAATGTTTAAAAAGCTTAGCGCTGCTCAAAATACAAATTATATACAATTTTGGTTATGTGAAATAATGCGCATTGGCGCAAAATATAAAACAAATTTTCCAACGCCTAAAGAAGTTATGAGAGACGGTGAACAGCTTAAGCGGTTAAGTGCGTTGCTGCTAATGCTGAATGCCCAGTTTGACGGTTTGACCGGGCTCAGTAAAACTTTATTCTGACTATCTCCCCTCGGGAGGCAACGGCAAACCACCGAGGTGTAATCTGCCAAGAATAGCCTCTCTAGAGATGAAGTGTATACACTTCCCGCGGTTCGGAGCCCGCGTTAAACAAGTAGGTCCTCTATGTGTGTGATCCTATCCTTGACCTGAAATTTTATCTCCAAGAGAAGTGACATCTCAAAAATCCTAGTGTCGTGTGCTCCCAGTGCCGAGTTGTACCGGTACCGAGTTATACCGTACCGTACACTGAAAAAAATGACGTTTTAAATCTAAACGAATATTCGTTTTAAAATGTTATTTTTTGGTTTAAAAATAATCGTTTTGTAAGAAATAGTAATTTATTTAACTTAATAGTATCTGTTGTTTTAAAACAAAACTTTATTTCTTTTAATGTAGACGTTTTAAATCAAATCATTTTCTTATTTGTTGGTATGTAAGTTACAATGTGACTGATAGATGGCGCGACATATTTATGTAGCTAGTTATCTTTATACCAATGCTGAATATAAGAACACCTGGGTTTTACTTTTAATCATGTTCAATCGCTTCAGCTCACTCGAGGACCTAGGAAGTGACTCCGATGAAGACGAACATTGGCTCGATAAATATAACAAAGAAAAACGGACATCAGGAAAACAGGTTAGTCCAATGGTATCCCGTCCAACAACTCCGCTTGCTCCCATAGCCTCCGCCCCGATTGTAACCGTAGGCTCCTCCCCTCCGGTTGCGAACCACGCGAACCCGATCGACACGGCATCATCACCGCGCCCGACACCACGACCGCGCCCGGTACCACAACCGCGCTCGGTAACCCCGATCAACCCGTCACCCGTACCCCCTGTACGGCCGAGTAAAGTCCCACCAATTGTTGTTCGTGCTAACAACAATTGGCCGAATATTTTCAAATTAATTAAAGAAAAGCGCATCAAATACAACAAAATCAAGACCGTTGCAAACGGAACTTCGATACATCCAACCTCAGAAACGGACTACCGCGAATTGTCACGCCTTCTGGAAGCCGAGGGCATCCCGTCCCACACGTACTCGCTTCCAAAGGACAAACCCCTCAAGGTTGTCATTCGAGGGTTACACAGCACCCTAAAATGTAGTGACATAAAGGAGCATCTCGAGGAAAGAGATTTCAACATCCAATCCATCCATCAGATGCTTCACGGACGTGACAAACACCCCATGCCGCTTTTCCTGGTCACCCTTGAAAGGACGGCACGGGGAACCTCAATTTACAATGCCACGACTATCTTAGGCATTAATGTCACAGTTGAGACGCCACGAAAGAAAAACTCAGGCATTAGCCAATGCCACCGGTGCCAAGACTTCGGGCACGTGCAGAGGAACTGCCGTGCTAAACCGAAGTGCGTCAAGTGCGCCGGTGACCACTTGTCCCAAGCCTGCACCAAACCACGCAGCGAACCTGCGGCAATTGCGGTGGCGCACACACAGCCAATTATAAAGGGTGTCCCTCGCACCCTAAACCAAAACAAAACTTAACCGCCAGACAAATGTTGGAAAACTACATCGCTAATCCAACAGCAAGAAACGCTCGTACCACTCCGCGAGAACCACCCCAGACGGCACAACAAGCTGCCCCAGAACCCGAACAACCGCGACAAAATATTGAAGTCATGACCATCACCGAGGTCATCTCAATAATGACCACAGCTATTGTTACCGCCTTGAGGGAGGCGAATATCAGTAGCGAAATTCAAAATATTATTTTAACCAGTGTGAACAATTCCGTTCAAACACACGCCAATATGAACTAAATAGTTAGAACTCCCCGGTCAAAGGACCACACGAGTGATTTTTCGTGCAAAAACAATTAAGACAATAAAAATCAACAATTCACAAGTGACTTAGTTCGTGAAAAATTCAGACAATACCGCGAGTGGAAAAACAATTCCGCGTGTGAAAAATTTACGTGAACACTCAGACAAAATCTTACGATGAACAAACCTCCCCCTCCTCTCCCTAAAAAATTACCATTGCGATTATGTCCAGAGCATTTTCCGGAGCTACGCTCCGAAGTTTGACCTACAAGTCAAACGAACCCATCGTCAGTTGTCCGTTAAGACCGAGAGAAGGCCGGCCATGCCGGGATGCTCTAAAAATCAGTTCAGCAAAATAGCAAAATAACTTTTAATCACCAGTCAGTCTAGCTCAGCGCTATTTCGCGAGGCCCACCGGCCTCCATAATTTCCAATGTCACTAATGTATGCTTTCAGATGAAGGAGAAGGCCGGCTACGCCGGGATGCTCCATTTTGGTCAGTCCAGAAAATCGAAAAAAATCGAAAACTTTTAATCACTCAAGTACGAGTCCACAACCAGGTTAGTGATGTTATCCATTGGTTGTTTATAAAGTTGTATTGCCAATGTGCTCTTATTAAATTGTTTATGTTGTGATTGTTGTATTTATTCTCTTGTCTACTGCCAACCTTCCCAATATATTTAAACTAAAATTTAAATAGTGGAATTACCGGAATTGTAAACCGAATACTGTCGAACGCTTCAGGCACGACTTAAACAATAGTTTAAAATAAAAACCATTGTGGTTTGAAATAAAACTAGACCGTTTTAATTCAAAAGATAAATCTTTAAAAGAAAAAAGTTTTAATTGAAAAGTAATTATTTTTTCGCCATAGGTAATGCGTAAAACTGTTTGAAATAAAACGATTCCTTTTGAATCAAACGATTTTTTTTTTCAGTGTAGTTACAGTGCTCACTCCTTCATATGGAACCAGTTACCGATTTACTTGCAGCTCAAGTGCTACCTTCGGAAGAACCATAAATTGTAGAAAACACGGGTATATTTTTGGAAACTCCAAATAATTCAATTAGCAATTACGAAGTTCGAATGTGCTGTCTTTTTTACAAATACATTTAAATAATATTTTTCATTTTTTTATTCCATGACGGATTGCAATTCATAAAAGTTTCCAAGAACCATTCTAAACTTTCTTTGTATTCCTGAATCAATACAGCCACAATGCCGCTCTCACCATTACCATTTACATTTAAAATGAATATTTCTTAAAAGTTAGAAATATTCAAACGGACAGGCAAGATTTAATAATTTTACATACAAACGACATTAAAATCGAAGAACTGAACGATGTGAAATTTAATTTAGAAGACTCTTGCATCATTCCATCGACATTAAAGAAGAGGACGAAACTGAACAATTAATGCAGGCGAAACCTTCATTAAAACTGCATTTAATATTACAATTAAAATTAAAAATATTACACTTTTTGTTCAAAGTTGCTATACACTTTTTTGCAAATCAATACCCTTTTTCACTTTTTTTTGAAAATTAATACACTTTTTTCACTCACTTCTTGCTTAGATCTCTAGGGCAACCCTGATTAATGAAAATTCAATACAAGATAGGAATTTAGAATTAGCCAGAATGGAAAATAGGAATAAAAAATGTATGTATGGAGTAACAGAAATGCAGAATTGTTAGCAGAAACATCTGGGTTACCAAACAACTGATCATTGGAGACGGAGTGATCCGAAAGGCTCAGAAGGGAACTCCGGACGGTGGAAAAAAGACACATACGATGACAGGGCAATGTAAAAGAACCGAAGAGATTGAAACATGTAAAAAAGTGAAAATGAACCCACGTAGGACAAAGAGCAAGGGGGTTTTGAGTAGGATTGCGACGTGGAATGTAAAGACGCTGCTGAGACCGGGAAAAAGTGGCAAACGAATTAATGAGATACAGGGTCGAAGTGGCAGCTAAATCAACTAAGGTTAAGATATACAGGACCATGATAATAGCAGTGATAACATCTGCAGCAGAGACAATGTGTTTTTGATTGGTTGAGCTACGGAAAATTACCAGTTTTCAACAAATTCAAGGGTTGTTTTGGAGGGGTTAATGTACTTAATGGTATTTTTAAATCAACGTGACTTTACGTGCTCTTCCCGAAAAGTAAAGAATAAAACAGTATCATAAACAATTTCTTATATTTTACCGCCTTATCACTAGCTACTAATTAATTTTTAATGATTTTTTTATTGCTTTCCAGGACCCCTGATGCCGTGTACGTGCGACGAAGATTTGGGGAAGAATATATCGTGCCGATTTCGTTGTACCCACGATCAAATTCTGCGGTGAAATTGATGGCCCTCCGCTTGCAGACATCTTGTTAGCCAGCTGATGGGCCGCTATTTTGCAGTTTTTCAGGGACTGTCGCTGCAACATCTTGCCCTCTCTAGTAATTTTAGCCCGTTTTCGACCAGTTCTACGTTTAGATTGGTACGTACCATTTTCTTTAAAACGTTTTAAAACATTTTGCACACCACAACGCGAACAGTCAAGCCGTTTACTACCCTGAGTTTGATTAACCCCTTACGAATTTAAAAGAATTATTTGGGCTCTTTTAGTTCGCCCAAATCTTTATTTTTCGGCATTTTTTAAATGTTTCTGCAATATTAAAAACTATTTAAAAAATTAAAACAAAACGATCACTTTACTTCAACTGAACAATTTATTGAAATCCTTGTTGTAGAGTTCAGGTAATAAAAATTTTGTGACAAATTTCTTAGTACTATAACGGTATCAGGTTGACAATTACCTGATAAATATATTTTGGTCAAGTTAAGTACTTACAAAGAATTACGGGCGTTTTCTTAGGGTGCCTCACTATTATAAGCGCGGCTGTATATATTTTTTGAATTTGAAATTTCGTACCATTTTTACAACCAACCACATCAAGAATACATCTGCTCCGCCCCAACCCCGACATTTTTGAGTCGCTCTGATCAGCTGTGAGAAAATCATAGATCTAGCATCCTGTCAATCCTGTGAGGTTAGCATCACTCGGTCGGTAAAGAAGGTACCATAAACTAGCAGCACAAGTAACCAATAAGTAGTGTAATCATAATTACGATTATTTTATTACTCGTGCACCAAGTGATCCTCACAACTGTGTGATTATTATGGGTACATTTTCGTAAAAGTATTTTAAAGTGAATGCTAGTACTCGCTGCTTTAAACAGACGCTGCTATCCTGGCGTGGGTAGGTCGTTGACCACCAACCATCCACGACGATCGCCATTTTAAACTTACGTTCACTTTTTTCAAGTCAGGTACGAAAGTTTTTAATTTAACGTATAATCAATTCATTTTCTTATTAAATTAACCAAAGTGATTGGGTACCATTCCACGAACAGTCTTAATTTCTTCTAACGGAATTCATTACAGCTATGGATCAAACACCAGCTACGGAAGAATTAGAAAATAAGGAAACCCATTGCTCAATTTTACAAAGTCCATATATTCTTAAAAACAGTTACGAAATTAAAAAGGAACATTTAGAAGATGTTAATTTTCATCTAGAAGACTTCTTACATCACTCGATAGACATTAAAGAAGAGAGCGATACTGGTCAATTTACTCAGGAGCAACCTTCAAGCAAATCTAACGGCCCACATTTATTTGAGTGTGCAAATTGTGAGTATAAAGATATAAGTAAACGAGCATTAAAACAGCACGTACGAACTCATATGGACAAAAAACGATTTCTTTGCAAAATATGTGGCTTCCAGTGTGCCTATAAAGTTGCTCTCAACAAGCATTTAAAAATTCATTCTGGTAAAAAACAGTTCATTTGTGAAATATGTGACTATAAATTTACACGGAAAGATAAATTAAAAGTGCATTTAAGAATTCATACTGGGGAAAAACCGTTTTCTTGTAAAATATGTGACTACAAGTGTTTACGGAAAGAAACCTTGAAAGGGCATTTAAGAACTCACACTGGGGAGAAACCGTTTTCTTGTAAAATATGTGACTACAAGTGTGCAAAGAAAATAAGTTTGAAAAGGCATTTAAGAACTCACACTGGGGAGAAACCGTTTTCGTGTCAAATATGTGACTACAAATGTACACAGAAAGAACATTTAAAAGTGCATTTAAGAATTCACACTGGGGAAAAACGGTTTTCTTGTGAAATATGTGACTACAAGTGTGCACAGAAAATCACCTTGAAAAGGCATTTAAGAACTCACACTGGGGAGAAACCGTTTTCTTGTCAAATATGTGACTACAAGTGTGCAGTGAAAAGAAACTTCAAACGGCATTTAAGAACTCACACTGGGGAAAAACCGTTTTCTTGTGAAATATGTGACTACAAATGTGCAAGGAAAGAACATTTAAAAGTGCATTTAAGAATTCACACTGGGGAAAAACCGTTTTCTTGTAAAATATGTGACTACAAGTGTTTACGGAAAGAAACCTTGAAAGGGCATTTAAGAACTCACACTGGGGAGAAACCGTTTTCTTGTAAAATATGTGACTACAAGTGTGCAAAGAAAATAAGTTTGAAAAGGCATTTAAGAACTCACACTGGGGAGAAACCGTTTTCGTGTCAAATATGTGACTACAAATGTACACAGAAAGAACATTTAAAAGTGCATTTAAGAATTCACACTGGGGAAAAACGGTTTTCTTGTGAAATATGTGACTACAAGTGTGCACAGAAAATCACCTTGAAAAGGCATTTAAGAACTCACACTGGGGAGAAACCGTTTTCTTGTCAAATATGTGACTACAAGTGTGCAGTGAAAAGAAACTTCAAACGGCATTTAAGAACTCACACTGGGGAGAAACCGTTTTCTTGTCAAATATGTGGCTACAAGTGTGCACTTAAACAAACCTTGAAAAGGCATTTAAGAACTCATACTAACTAGTAAAGGTTCATCTGTAAATTTGACAACTTCCAATTAAATCCAAAGAAGCTTGATGATTAATTTTTATCGTATGCACTGTTGCTAGTTGGATACTTCGGCGCCAAGCTATTTCTTAAGAACTCCAACAAAAAAAATATAATTAAAATTTCAATACAATTTTAAACCCGATAATAATATTGTTACAACCTTGTCATCAACGTTGTCATCAGTACAAACAAATTTTAAACCTGTATCGTCACAAACAACAACCTAAATTCAAATGTCACCCCCTTATTCTTGAAGAACCTTTCCACCGAATATATCACTGTCATCGTGTCTTATTGTATTGTGGGTTCACCTGCTTGTTATTTTGAAATAGGTATCGATTAAAATAAAACTGCATTTCCTATTTCAATTCACATTTATTTTGTTGCCACGTACGGCGTTGCATGTAAATTTTTATACATTCATATTAACAAACTGTTGATTCGCGCAGTACCTCCACTGCCCTACTCCTTTATTATAAATTGGCGGTAAATTTTAAACTTAACAATTTGAAACTTAACACATCGCTTTAACCAACTCATCCGAAACAAATTTCAGATCATATAGAAGATCCACCAAGAAAACTTGACAAAGCTCTCGAAACTTCCTCTAGAAAAATCCTCATCAGAAGTTGTCCACAAGGGTCGGTCCTGGATGATCACCTAGACAATCTAAATGCTGTCTCAAAAAGTGCGTCAGAGAAATGGAAAACTGGAGCTACAAGAACAAACTCAAAATCTCAATTGGAAAATCTAAAATCATGTGCAATAAGAAAAAATCTAGAAGCCGGACTAAACTAAAACCAAAAGTGACAAATAGTGAAACTAAATGAATAAAACAGTGCAATCATAAGTCGATAGGCTCCTACCCAACAAATCCATTAGAACATAACCTGTAAAATAACATTCAATTCTCTTGTAAAACTTGTGTCGTGCCAAGTTCGATTTTAGACCAACGAGGGATTTGTGACCATAGCAAAATGGAAACTTCCTCTTTGTCCATAGAACTTTCGTGTGGGAGGGGTCCGAAGATTGTGACCAACTGCGACAAGGGGGAAGGGAGGGGGGTTGAAAAGTCAGATTATGGGCAACCCCTTAAGAGCTTTTACTTAATAATTTCTTACATAGCTTAAAATTGCTTAACCCTTTCACCGGTTTACCCACAAAATTGTGGGTAAAAAATGAAGAAAATATTTTCAGAACCCCACAAATTTGTGGGTAAAAAATGAAGAAAGACATGCAAAAAATTTGTCAATACCAATTGTAAGAGGTAAATCGAGGGTTAGTCGGGCCCCACGTTGGGCGCCACTTTTGTAAGTGGGTAATACCCCGGTATAAGAACTTACTAATTGGGTTCCACCTTTACAATGCCACTTTTCATGACCGTGGATGTTAGGTACGAGTCGGCTAGATCATAGATTTTTATTCTTGTGTTGGAGAGCAGGGTGGTTCGTGATGTAGTTTCGAACCTCCGTGGGATCGTTAAACTTTGTCGATCTTCCACTTACCGTGATAGCAAAGCCAGGGCGCCAGATGAGAAGGACAAGATATCGAGAAGGGCTCCGATACTTGGCTTTCTCAACAAAATTAAAATAAACAAAATTGAAACGAGTATACTCAAGTAGGCACAATAATACAAAGATTAGCAAAAATTCTTGTTTAATGAACAATTTAATAATTTATTATAAGTGAACAATTTGAAAAATTATTATAAATGGATAACCTGATAAATTATTATAAACAGGAAATATAGAAATGATAACAATTGTCTTATAAATAAACAATGGTGACTTTTATAATTACTGACATTATCTTTAACTTCGTAATAGAGATTATAATAACCAAATCGAACAAGACAACAGGTGACACAAATAAATAAATAAACCAACACTATTGTCAATTTAGGGTTGTTAACCAACCAACAGCTATTTACTTCAATGATAAATCTGTCGAGGTTATTCTTTGCCAGCAAGGCTCTCTTTGACTGGTACAGTTTAAATGGAATGATTGAAATGCTATTAATCCGGATGCCAAATGCAAAACTGAATAGTTGCACCGAATTTTTATGTATATCATAAATTTGTAATTTCAAGTGAATAAAAATTGTACAAACTTTTTGATTTGACCTCATACAGTAAGTAATCGAACTTTTCCAATTACTTACGTGTTGATAAATGCAACCTCCTTCCGGTCGTTCGAACGAGCGCATGTAGGAATGGTCTATGAACTGATAAATCCTCCTGTTGATTTGGAACTAGAAATAATTGGAAAGAACACACTTATATGAGGTACAAGCAATGCGAATAATTTCGCAGATTTTTGAAAGCAAATGAATTATTGAAGATAATTCCGATTACAAATTCTTAATAACATAATATAAATAGCTTTTTGATACCAATTCGTTTTGTTGAATCCTGTACTCAAATTGTCTTAATAGTTCGCTGGTTAACACACACATTTTCCTTTTCTAATGTTAATGCTTATTTTGGTGGGGTAATTCGTTAATAGCACGTGCGGATTCTGACCTGGTACTTGAATAAATAATATCCAAAAAGGATTTTTCTTCTTAATATGACAACTCAGAACTTGGCCGGCTAATCTTATTTTTGAAACCAATAATTTCGGCAGAATTCAAAGCAATCGGTACCGTTTGTACATTATTTGTTCCATTCATATAACCTAGAAATGGCCGAAACACAAGTTCACCGCTAATGATTATAGCACGGCTTATCACTCGATAAACTATCTTCAAATACGTTGTCTTTACTCAGGACTATCATCCGACCTTCACCGATACTTGAACGTTTTATTAAATAACTCAAAATAATTTTATTTTGTCGCATCAAAAAAATTACACGTACTCGTTTTTGTGTGATTGTAAACAACCTCTGTTGCCCCTAGGGATTTTAGGTACCTTGATTTTTTGTTGAAATTCATCGTTCGACTCTAATCGATCGATGGGTCACCTAACCCATAGGCGCGGATAATTCAAAATACGTAATAATTCGAGTTCATGTTGGAATTATAAAATTTGTTTTCCTTTCCAAAGGAAATTAACGGAAGACCGTTACACAATCACAAATTTATATACATAATATATAATTTTCTTCGAAGAATATCACAATGGTCCTCGTAATTAAAGATTTTCCCTTTTAAAAATCTTTAAATAATTACTATTTTTTTTATCATTAAAATTTC
Source organism: Podabrus alpinus (assembly GCA_932274525.1). NCBI lineage: Eukaryota > Metazoa > Arthropoda > Insecta > Coleoptera > Cantharidae > Podabrus > Podabrus alpinus. Next base: position 35,898,089 of record OW026452.1, read on the forward strand.
GAAATAATAAATTTATTTTTCTTGATTCTAAATAAATCCATAAACTTACTAAAATTTAAGAATAAAATAACCCCTTGACCCAACATTTTGAATGCCTTTAAGCATAAATATTTTGGACCCCCATATTTTGGTAAAATCGGTGAAAGGGTTAACAAAACATTAAAAATGCAGGATAAGTTAAAGCTGAAGTTGAGATCGGGATTACCTGATTGATAGTTTCAAGTTGGATTTGGGTCGACGGGGCTTGGTGTAATCCTGGAGTTCGCATTGGTTTATCTTCCGTTGCCGGAGTCGTATCGTAAAAAAGTTTTGGCTTGATTTACAATGAGTTCCTTGATGGTTTCGAGTTGAACACGTAGTATGGAGCTTCAAAGATCACCCACAGTACCTTGTTCTGTGTGACCTGGAGCTTTATCGTGTTCTTCAGAGAACTTCACGCTTAAAAGGTACTTATGAATTTTTCATTACATTAGTTCGTAAAAATCTCCCTCCCCCCTTTCCGGTATTTTGATATATGACCGTCCTTGCGTCAGACTTTCAAGTTGTTTTATTTGTCAGCGTCAAGGTAAAAAAATCTGATGTGACAACACATTACTTTCCCATTTAGTAGATTCCACTTCATTTTATATTGAATATTAATAAACAAGATGTTAACTCAACAAAAATTTTAACTCGATAAAATACACAAATTATTTTGAGATATCAAAGTTACGAAATTTAATTTGTTATTTAACATGGTAACTCATATTTCTTAAAAGCACTTATTTTATATTTTCATTTTAACAATAAAATAATATGTTTGCATTGAAAAATTTTAAAATTGTCATTTTAAAAAAAATTTTAAAAATTATGGTTTGCCTTTATTTAATTTTAATCTGTCAAAGTGATTTGTATTGTTCATTACTATAATTTAATATTTTAACTAATTTACTTATGTAAACTGTAGTGTATGGAGCCGTCCCTGCATGGCGGGTATTAACCATTTGAATATTCAGTAGGTTGGTTAGCCAGCTACCAACCTACGGAATCCTAAATAATGGAATATACCCCTGACCATGTTGGGAGATTAAGGTGTGAACCCAGTGTGGGATAGTTATTTTATATTGAAAAGTCAGTGTATATTTTTGTAAATAATAAAGTAAATAATACAGATAGAGTATCTTGTCGAATACTTAATATAAACATGTTATGTAATTAATATCAAATGAATTTTTTAATTACTTGTAGAAAATTAATTCTGACGTCATTACGCCCATAGTTAAAATTTGATTGCATATAGACAGCACGACATTCCGCAAATTTCTAATTTTTTCTGGAAAATTACAATTTTAAAAATTTTTCAATTCAAACATGTTATTTTATTGTTAAAATGAAAATATAAAATAAGTGCTTTTAAAAAATATGAGTTACCATGTTAAATTACAAATTAAATTTCGTAACTTTGATATCTCAAAGTAATTTGTGTATTTTCTCGAGTTAAAATTTGTTTTTAGTTAACATCATTTTTATTAATATTTAATATAAAATGAAGTGGACTCTACTAAATGGGAAAGTAATGTGTTGTCACATCAGATTTTTTTTAACTCGATAACAATACTTTCCTTTAGTAAGTAAATAGGAAAGTAATATAATATTTAAAAACGAATCTTTTTTTAAACCAAATTTTATCTTCTTTTCGAATCCCAAAAAAAGTAATAAGATCGGTTAGGACATTTGTTGTGCTAATTTTGCCTTTTTATTTTTTTATGAATAACAATTTAAGATTGTAAAACCTTGATATTGCATTTCTAATCTACCCCGATGTTATTCTAAATATAACCCGAAAATCTTCGATGCGAATTTACTGTATACAAAGTTATTTTTATCTTGTTTATTTATTCGCTTCAGCAAATTTTCCTGTTTTTCTCACTTTACTTGCATAAATAGTGTAATCCTCATAAGTATTAGGTTTACAGTTAGGTAACTACGTGAATGCGCGAATTTCAATTTGTGATTAACATTTTTTGTAGTCGAAACAGCACCAATCCCTAAACAATTCAAAAATTGGCTCGAACACAAAAAGTGGTGAGAAAATGGTTCGGACAGAAAACCCGGTTGATCCTCTCCTAAAGGCAAATAAGAGCAAGGCTAATGAAATGAGGATTCTCATGCTGCTGCAGCTTCAGTTCTTTCTACAGTTGAAAAAGCTGTTGCCGAAAAAAATTGTTAGCGAAAAGGCAAACGCAGTGTTGGACAATTATTTTAATTTGTATGTAAACTTATTCTTAAAATAAAAATTGCTAGTTCAACTTTTGAATTATTTATTTTTACTTCGGCGGATTGGTGATCAACTCAACAGTGTTTTTTTTGTTTGTGTAAGTTCCATGGTTGTGAGGCCTAAAGGTCGCACTGGAATGTTTGAATGACTGATTTGGATTTTATATGTAGCTACATAAAAACATGCGAAGTGAAAATTGTTACATTTAATTATATTGATATTAACTATTTGATTTTAGATTTATAATCTCTTGAATGGCCTAAATATTTCTAAAATACATTTTAAAGCTCTGAGTTCAGGTCACAAAGACTAAAAAGTACCCTTATCGACGACAAGGCTGAAGCTTCCACTCCATCGGAAAGAAGCAAAACGTACCGAGAAGGCACAAGAACATCGATAGCAAGCTGGAGTGGTTTTCCCATTTCAGCCAAACGAAGAACAATACAGTTATATAATATACAAAAATACAGTTATAATTAAGTAAATTCTAAGAGAAATTTTACTGGATAAAATAATAGGGCGCCAAAATTTATACAAAACTTCATGAACTATTAGTACAATCTTTCCGAAAAGCCAATAAATAATAGTAACAACAACAATAATATAAATGGTTCTTCCAGCGTTCTTGGTTAGAAGTTTTGAAGTTGCATCTTTTACACTGAAATGATATCTCGACGAAACGAACATGAGCTTTTTTATGTAACATTAGATGTAGTTTCAGTTTCTTGGGATGATTTCTACGGAGATGGGCCATTAAAGTTTTGTTTTCGAGACATTTAAAGTTGCATTTTCACAACGGAACCGTTTTCCACAAGCCTTACTTTTTATATGATAATCTAAACATTCCATTTCGTATGTTTTATAATCGCACATTTTACAGGCATATATAAAATTACAGTACATCGAAGAGGCCGTAACAGAAAATTTACTATGATCAATTGTGCATGAAAGTTGATTCGTTACAGTATGAATTATTGCATGTTCGGCAAGTTGAATCTCATTGGTAAATATCACATTACATACCCCACATTTAAATTGTTTGCTTCTTTCTGTTTCGCAGTCTTGCTGGAGTGGAGATTCTTCAATTGAAGTTTCTTCTTTAATGATGTCCAGATTGATGCCTACGTTTTTTATCTCAACAGGTTTCTTTTCGTTGTCACCATGTTCTAATTCTTCGGAAAATATAACATCTTTAATGTCGATGGAACTATGTAACTCTTCCAATTTCACGTCATCCATGTAATTCACCTCTTCGGTTTTAATTTTTTTACCACCATTGTGTAATTCTTCTGAAAACGCCGCCTTTTTCATATCGATAATGTAGCAATTTTGTTACGCTGACTGCGTTTTATAATTGTTTCGTCAAATAACATGAACTTCCACTAACCATGAAATTTTATGTTTGCAGTGTTGCCTAAGTTCCGCGGCGGGAAAAAGCATGTCATTGACAACCCGGAAATTCAAAATTCCCTATTCGCGATTTCGATTAAGGAAAATCACGTGACCAAATATTCAAAATGGCCGCTTAAAGCGGGTATTTCTATGTTTCGCCATCATAAGCAAGGTTATTATATGCACATTAACAGGTTCAGAAACGTGTTGTGGTTTGTTTATTATATTCGTTTGTGTTTAAATAATATCTAAATATGAATAAACAATAAACAATATTTTGAAATACTGTGGGAGTTCTGAGGCTAGAAACTTTTGTGAGGGTGAAGCTTTGGCAAACGCTAAGCACGTTGTGTTGTGTTTATTGTGAAATAAACAGTATTTCTAATACTCTTAGAGAGAAGTTTTGTTTTAGTTTCATTAGTGTTAACACAACTCTCTCTTTTATAGTTAATTTGTGCAGTCTTTTATCAACTACAATGGCACTAACTTCATCGCATAAAAAGTTTTAAATGTCAAATGTGGGAATACCACACAAAGTATTCAATACTTGTTCAGTATTAATGTAGCTTAAAAAAGGAGCCACGAAATCACCACTTGTTGCTTGTGTCGACACAGAACTCATTGCTGATTGGTGATCGGTAGATGATGTCTCAGGAATTTCGATGTGTAGAGGTATTTCAAGACGTCGTTCAATTGGTTCCAGAGGACGGGCCTCATGTAAATGTAATAAAATTTCTGCTACTTCCCGATCAATTGTTTGTGCCGATTGTGTTTCTTCCTGGTGTTTGTGTTTTTTTAATATTCTCTCCCGTCTTCTTCCTGCTGCTACCTTTGATGGACTCTACAACTGTCCCTCTTTTTGGAGGCTCGGGCAAATTCATAGCGGGATCGGACGTTTCACCGCGGCCGAATTACCGCGGCCATATCACCGCAGGGACATTTTACCGCAAGACATTTTACCGCAGGGACATATTACCGCAAAATGTTTACACTTTTCATTATTTCATCATTTACGAATGAGTCTTTGTGAGTTTGTGTATTTTCTTTTGAACATACAAAGGCAACGTCCGTTTTTGTATCTTTAGTTTTATTAAACTTTTGTTTAGTTTGAGGTCAAAATTTTTCAATTGGGCGAATACGATTTACGTTTACAAAATACGAATGTTTACCACAATCGATAAATGACACTTCTCGATCACCTACTTTTCGATGATCCAAACGTTTTCGATTGAAGTTAGTGAATAGGGGTGTCAGTTTAGCTTGTCACTAAGTCCTTGGACAAAATAATATGAACACAGTACAAAATAATATGAACGCTCAGTGTTTAATTTAAAATTAAACAGGTTTTTTGTGTGTCGTTTCGAACCATCCTGTATATAAAATAAATTAAGCAAAAACGCATAATTGTAACAAACCTACTTAAAAAAGTGTCAATAAAGCAAAATACATACATCGCACTTTTAGTAGGTCAAATTAAATTTATACATGTAATTTATAGAACTTTTAATTCATCATAATTGCACTTCCGTATATTAAGTAGGTAAAATTAAAATCATAGTCATCATCAGGTCAATAACTTTAATTTAAAATATAGCATTAAAATGTGATAATTAAGCAATTAAGTTTTGTATAAATAGTGTATGTAAACTTAATAAAATTAGTATCATTTAAACTTACAATTTGAGTGTTACTCACAATCAAAGAAGTAGTAAGATAGAGTGTTATGGACTTAAGTCTAATCCATAAATCTTTGTGAGACTGCAAAGAATAACATCTCTTCTCTTCTATTTTCGACATGGTCCTTCGAACCACAGAATCAGCAAAACGAAATACAGTCCACGTAGAAGAAGAGAGAATCAATCATCCAAGGTCCATTCATCGAGACCAATAAAGAAAATCACCAAGGTCCATTCACCGAGACCAAGAGAGAAAATTAGCAAGGTCCACTCAGCGACAACAAGAAGAAGATCAACAGGGTCAAAATCGACGTCAAATAGCCATCAAAAATCAAATCAAGCAATGCAATCCAAAGGACCAGCACAAGAAGACATGGAGATAAATCAATTACTACAAATTAAAAAACAAAAAATTAGACTACATTACTTAAATGAAGCTATGGAATCCGCAAAAAAGAAATTACAAGAAGAAATTAAGCAAACACATGAACGAATCAAGAACAAATTGGAAACCCAATGGAAAACAATTATGGATTTAAACGTAGAAATAATGGTTCACGAAGAGAAAAAACAAGATGAATATTTTACTGAAAATTAATTCACAAATGCAGACGAAAAATACGAGGAAATAATAGAATAACTGGAGCTGAAAACAAATCAAATTTTAACTAGCAAACCAAACAAAAGAGAGTAAAATTTACTCTCCAGCAACAATACAAAATTTAGAAACAACACCAAATTGTATAATTGATCAAATTTATCAACGTCCAAATCCAATAAGCAGCAATAGGCAATCGAATTTAAGATCGCAGTGCCAGTGCGGTAAGAATCGTAACTAATTCCAGAGACATGGTTTAGTTTGTTTACATTGTTTTCAATGCGAATACATAGATGTTTTAATAAAATTTTTGTGATTTAGTGGAAGTAATAGTTTTTCAGTGTTGATGTTAAAATCATCGTATAATCTTAAACTTATTATAATCTTATATAATCTTAAACACCTTTGAGGTTGGTACAATCTCTTTTTCTAGTTATAACCTATATAAAAGGACATTATTTTGTATTTCTAGGTTATCACAAGTTTTCTAATTAATAATGGAAGTGTTAAGAATAAAGTTGGGCGTTTTAGACGTGACGAGTTTTCTGGAAGCCAACGCCAATTCGCGATGTGTTTACGAAGGTAAAGCAGTACTAGACGCTGGACACATTATTTTATGCGGAAAAAAGAAGTGTTTGGAGGAAGGCATTATTAAATTATACGGACTCTGTTTGCAAATCTCTGTTTTTTATAAACAGTATTTTTTACACAAAATTGTAATCAGTTTAGCAATTTGAAAGACTAGTGTTTTAAGAACTTCAGTATTTTTTATTTTTAGGGAGGGTCTCAGAAAAAGTACAGCTCCAAATATAAATATCGATGTGGAAGTTATATCTGAAAATTATGATGAAATATTGAATAATTCCCATCAGTCTATCTTAATGATGGAGCTTGCAGCTTTAATAATTTGGAATGATACTAACGTATTGCTGTGGTTTAAAATGACCCCACACAACACAAATAGTTGAAAATCTCAATTAATAATAATATAAGAACAGATAAGCACATCCACCTTATTTCATGACATTGTAGACTTATTAAGATCTCCAAAGATAAGAATGCTATACTAAAACCTGTTAAATAGATTCATTATGAAGATGTACAAGTCAAAATCTTCTAATAAGACACGTTAAATCAGAAATGATGAAAATTCTTACAATTTGTTATCTGTAAAACATAACCTGTACATTTTGTAAACTTTAAATTGAAAATTCTCTGTGAATAACTTATTATATGAAAATCTGTTTACAACCAAAATTATGTCATATCTAACTGTATGTGTTAATCATAAATTCACTTCCGGAATTTGTAAAAAGGTAAATAAGGTTCAAAATCCATTGAAAGTTGATAAGTGAAATGTGATAACGAAAATAGTCAAATATACTACTTCATATGGCTCCAAAATCAACTACTGTGATGAAAAACTTCTCAAAAGCGGCGAATAAATAATATTTCCAATAATGGAACCGACCCTGTAAATTATAGAAAATTCCATTAAAATAAAATTTACAAAAGGAATAAATTTGACTTACAAGTTGTTGAAAATCAACGCAAATGGGTAAATTTTGCGCAAATAAGTTTAGTTGAAATTTGATATTCGAAGTGGACGGATGTGTGTGATGCGACCCAATTAATCAAACTTGGTAGATAAGAAATCCAAGATGGCCAATTCTAGTTACAGCGACTGAAAATTAAGAATGCAATATTTCAACTCAAATCTCGAATATCTGAGAATTATTTAATTCGAAATTACTTACCAGCATACAATCTAATTAAGTAACACAATTAGAACGTCAAATTTGGATGATTACAACTGCAATAATTCAATTCAACGGGAGCAGATTTGGGACCACCATATCAACACTACATCAACAGCTGTGTGGAAGTGTCACATTTGTGCGCGAGTAATAACGAAGATAACAATAAAGGCAACTAAGTAAGTGTAAATAACCTGGTAGTTATGTAGGTTATTTAAAGGTAATTAATGTAAATACAACAAAATTGTAACAATGAAAATATTATTAAGTTTGCAAAAATTGTATATAATTTTGTGTCCTCTCCGGTGCTCAGGGTCGCTTACTAATGAAAATTCTTCAGACGTGATACACAATCAAAAATAAGAGACAGAACATATCTAACACAATTTATTAACAACATTAACATTTAAACGACAACCAATAATACAAATAAATTACTAACTAATATCAAAATACACGCAAACACAATTTAAAATCCCTACTCATTTACGGATATAATTTTGTAAAGCTTTACCTTATTGTTATTCTTTCCTTTTCCGCACTTATTTTCGCCACACTTATTTAACCGCACTGACGAACATTCGAAAACTTCTTCCTTCACCTATACTCCTCCACGTACTAACATCTCGCGTTCCGTTTTCCAATTCCGGACCAAAATTACTCAATGTCGTTAATATCCTCCATCCATCCAGTACAGTTCAATTCAATTCAGTTCAATCTGGATTTGTCCAAACACAATTTATTATATTTCTCCTTCTTTCTATTTGCTTCACACACAACTGGTCTGAGACTCTCTTTATTCAGGAACTGCAACACTTATTTCTCCTTCTATCTATTTGCTTCAAACACAACTGGTCTGAGACTCTCTTTATTTAGGAACTGCAACACACTTATTTGCTTCAAACACAACTGGTCTGAGACTCTTTATTTAGGAACCGCATAAATACGACTGATCTGCGTGTCATTTATTTAGCAACTCCCGAACTGCCTGTTATTATTCTTGGCATGGTTACTTCTCACTTTTTTTTTCTGATTATGTTTTTTTTTCTTTCTTCTAAAGATGCCGCATTATCCTACGTGTATTCCTTTTTTATATTGTTAAAAACAAAACTTTAATCTAGTAACATTTTTATTTTTTTCAACCACATTCATACTGAACAATTTTAATAAAAATACTATTGGCATATCCTCCCTCTTATTTTGATTGTGTATACAGTACACATTGATGAAGGAGATTGCTCGTAGTGGACACAACAATAAATACTGTGATATTATTGAAATAAACAAGTTCTGAATTTAACATTTGTTTCATTCGCATCTTCACCACATAAGTTAGGAAGGGTACTTCTTGCCACCTTCTCCTAATTTATTCACTCAGTAAATCTACGAATATTAATTGATTTTTGGGGTTTTAAAATAACAATTTTTGTATTATAATTATTTTTATTATAAGTACTAAAATATTCTACAAAAATTAATATTTGGTATTTCCACCCTTGGCTTTAATAACTGCATTTATGCGTATTGGCATGCTTTCGATGCAAGACTTGATCATTTTTATAATTTTTAAATTATTTTATTTATTGTTTCTTTTAAAGTGGCTCTATTTGGTATTTCCATTAATTGCAGGTAACTTTTGACCTTTTTGCAGTGTTACTTATTAGGACCCCCGTCTTGAATAAAAGAAAAAGACCTGCTACTTAACCTTTCTGCCTCTTATCGCACCCCAAACCATCAAACCGGGTGGATGTTTTCCCACCCTTTTCACGCAATCTTCGTTATATTTATCCACCCTTGTTCTACAAACATATTTGTGGCTTTCGGTCAAACACGTAATCATAGATTCGTCATTAAGTATTACCTTAAATTTAAAGAGGAGGAATTAAATTAAGACATTCAAAAATAAGAGGTTAAAATGTTATTAATTGAAATATTATTTGGTTATATCTTTTTCCAATCTACAACAGTGAAATGTTTATGTTGTTTTGACCACTGTAATCTTTTTTTTTCAAAGTTGGGGTGAGTCGTGGCCGTTTGCAAATTTTTTTTGCATGATATTTTATAATATCGCGGTATTTTAGCTTGCAGCAATATGTCCCTGCGGTAAAATGTCCCTGCGGTGATTTGGCCGCGGTAATATGGCCGCGGTAATTCGGCCGCGATGAAATGTCCTAGACCGAATTCATAGAAGGTACACTGTCCCTTCTAAGAGTTTTCTTTTTTGTGGGGTGACCTAAAAAATAAATGCTCATAATAAGATCTACTCAAAACCTGTAAACTTCTAATTGAAACACATCTGTCCTCAACAACTACAATTTTACTAACCTGGTAAATAATAATCTTCTGGTTTGAAATGTTTACTGCACACAACCATGTATTTTGTAGGCTCCTTTCCCATTTTGAAGCTTTTCATCCACGTTTTTCTGCTATCAATTACTTCCACCTCACCCAACGGATTTGTCCATTTCACTTTGAATTTTCCTTTCTGGAAACTAAGGTCAGAATTACATCCGTGAACACAACAAAACGCTCTTGATTTTGATTTACCTGTATTCATTTTGTCGTTTGCCTAATAAATTAATTTCGGAGGAATATTAAAACACAAGCACTTAGAAGCAATATTTAACGTTGATACCGGCTAAAACATGCACTAGATGCACATGTAAACTTATGACAATGCTCGTTTTAGCGAGTTAACATTTCTGCCGCCAGACGTCGGTTCACTTAGATGTAATCACGAATAAAAATCAAAATGGCTAACCTTAGTGGCGACTTCTAGAAATTATCAACATTAAATATCAATTCAATCCGTAAATGTCCAATGATTGAATAACTTAATTTTACTTACCAGCAAAAGATCTATCTGAATAACAACAATTGGGAGATGAAATTTGTGTAAATATTGTGAAAACAACCCAATCCTACGACGAGCATATACGGCGTGCACCATATCAAGGATAGACATCAAATACTACATATATGGAAGCGTCACATGTGCGCGAGTTGATTGCATAATAAAGTGAGGTTTACTCAGACTTGTTTACAAAAAGTCAGGATAATTCATTAGAAGGTATTTGTGGAAATTTATTATTTTTAAAATTAACTTTTGGCCCTCAGCATTTAATTAAAGGATGCTGGAAAAAGACTGTAAGAGGTGTATTTTCGGCTACCCTATTTAGAAATTTCAGTAACCAAACATTATTATTATTTTATTTCGAAGCTTTACAAAAGCAACATTTTTATTAAAAACATTTAACCCGTTGTGGAATAACGGAAAGCCTTAATCACTTAAGCATCTAAAGAAGAGAAGAAAGAAAAGGATTTCAATTCGTCTTTTTGGTATTTTCATTGTAAACCATTATGGTAACAGATTTGATACCTGTATAATTTGTTAATTTTGATTACATTTTGCGCATTGCGATATTATTTTTGAAAATAGAAACCATTTCTAAGTTAACGAAATCTTTTATTATTAACCATAAATTACAAGAAGGTGATTCAATTTTTAAAGATTAATCAAACTCAAAGAAGTGCATCGTTTATCTGATAAACACAATTAAGAAGTATTTTCATTCAAAATCATTAAACATTTTTAAATTAAACAAAAATTTTGACTCCATATGCATCTTCCCTGATTTAATCACCAACACCTGCATTACCCAGAGAGAGTCTTAGACTGAGCTACAAGAAAGGGACAAAGGTGTGAACTCTCTGTTTAATTTTAGCACGCAAATTAGCAAAAATTTCAATTAAATATTTTTCATCCAATCTGGATGTGGCGCCCAACAAAATTAAGACGTGTCTAAAGTTTTAAATAAGGGAGGTCATAGTATCTTTTGGCACCTGGCAACGTGGGGTATGATTAGGGGTTGTAGAGACCATCAAAAAAAATTAGGGGTTGAAAAATATAAAAATCTATTTTAACACAAATTGTGTAGCTTTAGAAAATTAGGGGTGTGTAATATTTAGCATCTTTTTGTCATAACAACGTAAAGGCTCGAGAAAAATTAGGGGTTGAAAAGGGTAAAAATAAATAAAAAATTTTTAGTAAATTCTTCCAAGTTTTCGAAATTTTAATCAAAAACAAATTATTTTTCTCAATTAATAAAAGATCTAACTTAACATTCACAATGAAACAAAATCAAATGGAAATCATGTTGAAAGCGATAAGAGAAATGTCCAAAGAAATAAAAGAAATAAAATCCGAAAAGCAAAAATTAATAAATAAAATGGACTCCTGGATAAATAAAATAACTACTATAGATACAAAAATAGATTTGGAAGTTGAAAACGTGCAGGAAAAATTGAAAGAAGAAACAAAAGAAACAGAAAACATTGAAAAACTAGAGGAATTGGTAAACGAAGAAACTGAAAACCTGAATCCAACAAAAGAACAAACAAAATACCAATTTAACATTGAACATGCAAGAAAAAGTTTCAAAAGGCTATATTTGAAGATCAGAAAATTATATGCAAAACTGAAGTATAAACAAATGAAATTCATCAATAAAAACCAAAATAAAAGAAAACATAAAAATGTGAAAAACCATAAAAGTGCGAAGAAATTAAAAATAAAAACAGTAATTAAGTTAAAAAGAACGTTTAAAAGTGAAGAAGTGCCAATGATAATCAATAAAAAGAAACAGACTTTTATAAAATATAAAAATTTTAAATTACATAAACATTTTTAAATTAAACAAAAATTTTGACTCCATATGCAACTTTCCTGATTTAATCACCAACACCTGCATTACCCAGAGAGAGTTTTAGGCTGAGCTACAAGAAAGGGACAAAGGTGTGAACTCTCTGTTTAATTTTAGCACGCTAATTAACAAGAATTTCAATTTAAATAATTTTCATCCAATCTGGATGTGGCGCCCAACAAAATTAAGACGTGTCAAGAGTTTTAAATAAGGGAGGTCATAGTAGTATGTAGTAAATAAATATTTTTCACTGAAAACTGCGGCGATCTTACGCCCATGTAGCTCCTCCCTATAACATGAATAACGATAATTTATAAGCCCTGGCAGCTGGTACGTGGAGAGCGACGGGGCGCTGCCCTCCCTAAGTATAATAGCAACTCGGAATAATATTTTTTCGTGTGAATGCACCGTGGTAGTTGTAAATAAAACCATTTAATTGTAAATTGTTTACATGTCATTTAATTTTTACATTTATTCGTTATTGTTAATTTCATGCATAAGCTAGTACAGTGTGCAAATAAAATCCAAGGTAAATTCAACCTATGTTTTCTTCACATTTCATTTCAGACAAAGCAAATTGTTCAGAGGTTCCGAGACGTTTTTATATTCACTCAAATTTGTCTATGGTTAACCCAAATAAGATACAATCCATAGGCGCAATAAATTATATGATTTTTTAAGTATTGAAATTATCAAAATTATTTTTGCACGGGCTTTTTGCAATTTTTATTTATATCATCAGATCACCACATAGTGTTTCTTTTAAACTAAAATTTGTATTCTAGACTATAAATTTGATATTTTAAAAGTTTAGAATAATATTGAAGAAAGAATAGTACTCAAAAACACAAGTAGCGGCTACCTACTATATTCATAAATATTCGAATAATCACTTCCCGTCATTTTTCTATAACAGTCACCAGACGAGCGAAGATATTTTACGCTTCAAAAAATGGCCGACCGTTCCTTAACATGCTGTGAGAATCGAGAGAATATCAAAATATCATAGCAATATGTACAATATTTAACAAAGGGTGGTAAGTTTTACTGTCGCTTTAAATTTGGCGCCATTCTCTGTTTTGAAATGCAGTTCAAAAATCTAGAGTTAGTAATGCTCAACTATTTTTTTATTAAAAAAATGTAAACAAACTGCATATTTGCGACATCCGTTTTTTGCACAAGTCAAAAACAGAACGTATCAAATCACAAGCATTTGAACAATTTTAGCTACGTAAATGCTAACCAATCAAGTAATAAAGTGCTACAAAGTCAAGTATTAGTATTTTATTATTTCGTTCACTACAACCTTTGCCTCTTGAGATTGTCAGGAAGGCGTCTTCTACAAAGCGGCCTTACAATCGTTTTGGAAGACCACAAAAATAACCAGCTCCACCAGTGAAAAGACATTTGGTCCTTCGAAACGGATATCAGAAAAGCAAATCTGGGCATTCGAAATAACATTGAAAACATCTTACAATTTGGAAATCAGCACGAGATTAAGTCAACTAACACGATAAGGTTTTTATCCCATGTTACTTTCTTTGTCACCAACATTTAAGCTGATTCAATTTAGTAGCGTCAAATATTATTACTGAAGCGCATTTTGCGATAAATTGTTATTTTCTAGCATCTAAATATTTTGAGCGCAGCACGTTTACAAAAACGTAACGTGATCCCAAGATCACAAAAAATTAATATCCTTTCAACGGTTTTTAATAAAGTGATAATTGAATCATAATTACTACTTATTCCTTTAGTACGTTATACTATAACGTCACCTATATACATTGTTTGCCAAGCTTGCCACAGCTTGCAGCTAACAAAGTTCATTTTACCTATTTCGTTTCATCACCTATTTACGTCTCTCTTAGTACACGTTTGCCTTAATCATGACGAAACATGAAATTAAAATGATAATCGCTGAAGCAAATTCGCTAATAGAGCAGTTAAGCAGCTTCGAAACCTTCTTAACTGCCATCGAGAGTCAACGCGATAAGACAGATGTCATGATAAAGAAATTAGAAGTAAGGCTTGAACTGTTTAGTCCAATAATCAAAGATTATTCAAAAACCGCTACCCAGTTAAATTTTTATTCAATATACGACGACTCACTAATGACCTCTGAGGATTTCTGTGAAAAACATACTGATTTAAAGGTCACAGCGTTATTAATATTGGAGAAAGAACAGGTTCTAAGCACTTCCAAAACAATACCAATGCCAGATAGGGGGTCAAGAGCCAAGTTACCTCAAATAAAATTACCCACTTTTTCGGGAAACTACACAGACTTCAAGGGCTATTTTGATTCCTTTCTGGCACTAGTACATAATAACAAAGATCTTTCACCAATCGAAAAATTTCTTTATCTTAAGTCAAGTCTGGATCATTCCGCCCAGCGATTAGTTAGCGACATCCCAATGTCAAACGAAAATTATGAACTCGCGCTCGGCATCTTGCGGGAAAGGTATGACAATGTCAAGTTAATAATACAGGGCCACATTAAGGCAATATTTGACATCAAACCTCTTCCGAAAGACTCGTCATCTCAAATTTCTAGGTTGTATGATGAGCTATCAAAACACATCAGATCATTGGACAACTTAAAGGTGCCTATACATCAGTGTAATGCTTTTATTGCGCACCTTTTAATGTCTAAACTAGATTGTGAAACCAAAAAAGAGTTCAGCAAACTCAAACCTCGAGAAATTCCTTCTACCGCTGACATCGATAAATTCCTTAAGGAAAAGTCTCAGTTGGTAGAGGAGTTGAAAGAAGGCGCTTATGTTGAATCTTTCAAATCAAACAGATTCAAAGATCATCGTAGTAATCATACTCCTAAACTAGCATTGGTAACTGCCAATCAGTCAACATCATGTCCTCTTTGCAGTGCAAGTCACGCAATTGCACAATGTCCCACTTTTTTGTCGCAATCAATTAAGCAGAGAGTTGAGACAATCACGGGCTTAAATAAATGCAAAAACTGTTTAAGTCACGCTACAAGCTCAAAGTGCAACTCACGATTCACGTGCAGGCACTGTCATAAACGGCATCACTCCTTATTACATTTCGAACAAAATTCGAGAGCTGAGTCACGGCAATCTAACAACGTCGAAAGCACGATCAAACCGCCTTCAAGTTCAGTTGAGCAGGAACAAGTTTCATTAACATGCTACGGGAATTCTAGCCAAGTTCTTCTTTCCACAGCATGCCTAAAGGTGAAAACCTCAAAGGGAAAATGGTTTACTGCTCGAGCAATCTTGGACACAGGTAGTATGAACTGTTTCATTACCGAATCACTGTGTAAGATACTCGACTTGAAATATCAACGCGTGAATACCACAGTAAGTGGAATCAACTCAGCAAACAGCCTAAAGGTAATTAATGCAGTTAAGGTTAACATCGCTTCGATACAAAATAATTATAAAAACAGTATATCTTGTTTGGTGATTCCTAAAATTGCTTCACCCCTGCCCTCGGTTTCATTTAATGGCAAATTCCTAAATATCCCTAAAAACATAGACTTAGCGGATACTGAATATGACAAATCTGCTCCTATTGATTTGCTGCTAGGGGTGTCCATCTTTTATGAACTATTGTGTATCGGTCAAATTTCGTTGGGCAAAAACCAACCAATTCTACAGAAAACACTCTTGGGCTGGATAGTGTCGGGAAATATGACAAACAATCATACGCGTCAGACAAACGCAAATCCGAATACAACCATATCCAACCTCGCCATTTCTAATGAACAGTTAAATGATAGTTTAAGCAAATTTTGGCAACTCGAAGAGGTAAACCCAAAAAATAAACTATCACTTCTGTCAAAAGAGGAACGATTTTGCGAAAACCACTTCAACAAGACCATTTCTCGCGATGTGTCTGGCAGGTTTTCGGTTTCCATCCCCTTTAATTCTAATCTAGCATCCCTGGGTAATTCACGAACTCAAGCATTCGATAGATTTGTAAAATTAGAAAAAAGATTAGACGGAAACCCCGAATTAAAATTAAATTACGCAGCATTCATCCACGAATACATCTCGTTAGGGCACATGTCAAAAATTACTGCTCAACCACAAGACAATGGCTATGTGATAAAGGCAATGAATGCATCAATGCTCGCTTCAAAACTTCCTTGTTACTACCTGCCAACTCATGCAGTTGAAAAATTGACTTCCTTGACAACCAAACTCCGTGTGGTATTCGATGGTAGTGCCAAAACGAGCAGCGGGATTTCAATAAATCAAGCTCAATTAGTGGGCCCTGTCGTTCAAGACGATTTATTTTCTATTTTATTAAGATTCCGCCAATACAGTGTCGCGCTAACTGGCGACATTGAAAAGATGTATCGGCAGATTCAAGTCAATCCTAACGAGAGAAAATTTCAATGCATTCTGTGGAGAGATCGTGCTACCGATCCTATAGACACTTACGAGTTGAACACGATCACCTATGGAACCGCGTCGGCTAGTTATTTATCAACTAAATGCTTACAGCACTTGGCTGAATTAAATGCCCTACAATTCCCAATAACCTCCAATGTATTAAAATCAAACTTCTATGTAGACGATCTGCTTATTTCACGACCTAGTTTAGATGAAGTAATGCAAATTAAAGCACAGTTAACCAGTATCTTGTCTTCAGCGGGTTTACCGATCAGAAAGTTTTTATCTAATTGTCCGGACATTCTCAAGGAAGATAAAGGAACTGATTCTTATCACATAATCCCCTTAGGCGAGCGGGAAAGCGTAAAGGCACTTGGTGTCTCCTGGAATGCCATTTCAGATGTCTTACAATTTGAAATTAAATCAAATCCCAGCTCTAAAACGACTACGAAAAGATCGGTTCTTTCAGTAGCGTCACAACTATTCGACCCTCTAGGTTTACTTGCCCCAATTACGATAAGAGCCAAAATCTTAATTCAAAAATTGTGGGAATCTAATTTAGGATGGGATGAAAGCTTGCCTCAAGGCTTGAATTCAGAGTGGGAATCATTCAAACTGGAGCTTCAATCATTAACGTCACTAAAAATCCAAAGGTGTGTCATACCAGCGAAAACATGCACGGTTCAACTACATGGCTTTGCTGACAGTAGCTCGATCGCTTACGGATCTTGTGTATACGTCAGATCAAAGAAACCTACTGGTCAAATCACCACGCTATTGTTATGTGCTAAATCTCGCGTAGCTCCCCTAAAAGGGGCCACCATTCCAAGGTTAGAATTGTCAGCTGCCGTCCTTTTAGTTGAACTGATGCAAAAAATCCAAAGAGCATTTGAAGGACTTCAGTGTCAATTATTCTTTTGGACAGACTCCACCATAGTTTTGAACTGGATCAATTCAGCTCCAAACAAATATAAGGTTTTTGTGGCGAATCGAATCGCCGCAATTCAAGAGACAACAAATCAACATGATTGGTATCACATCCGATCGCAGAACAATCCTGCCGATTTAGTGTCGCGCGGTGTCAGTGCTCAAAGTATTCTAACGAAGCAGCTTTGGTGGAATGGTCCAGACTTTCTAAACCAACCCTGCTCGGATTGGCCTGAACCATGCTTCAACTCTAACGTTGAAGTCACCGAAATGAAGGCCAATTGTTCAATTTCGTTATGTACCTGCTCTGGTATCTGCCTATTCAATTCCACCGCATCAGATCAAAATTCTCCGGAATTTGATATGGTGTCGAAATTTTCCACCTTAACCAAACTACAAAGAGTAACAGCTTGGTTGTTCAGATTCAAACAAAATTGTCAAAGTTCCAACACGTTAAGGAACGCAGGTCCACTCACTGTGGACGAATTAAATACTTCTTTACAAAAAATTATAAAAAGATGTCAAAATGAATGCTTTAGCAAAGAGATAAAATCATTGCAGCATCATCAATGCATCAAGCAGAAGTCCAACCTATCAGCGTTAAATCCTTTCCTGGATGAAAACGGCCTCCTCCGTGTGGGAGGTAGACTAAAAAACTCTGATTTCTTATATGACAAAAAATTCCCTGTTTTATTGCCTAAACATCATCCCTTGACGGATCTAATCTTTTGCGATTTTCATTTAAAGTTGCAGCATTGCGGTGCCCAACAACTTTTGTACTGCGTGCGCGAACAGTACTGGCCAATATCTGGCAAAAACTCAGCAAAAAAAATATATCGTCAATGCGTTACATGCTTTAGAGCCAATCCCTCGTCGTACAATCCTCTTATGGGAAATTTGCCTTCAAAGCGTCTTCAGTGCGAGGCACCCGCTTTCTACAACACCGGTTTGGATTATGCCGGGCCTATTCTAATACGCGATCGCAACACGCGAGGTGCAAGAACCATTAAAAGTTACATTTGTCTATTTATATGTTTAACGACAAAGGCAGTACACCTCGAATTGGTCACAGATCTCACGACCGAAAGTTTCTTATCCGCCTTAAACCGATTCATTAGTAGAAGAGGCATGCCCCATTCGCTGACTAGCGACAACGCCAAAAATTTTGTTGGTGCGTCCAACTACCTAAAAGAGTTGTATGACTTCTTAGGTGATGAAACAAAACAGGAAATTATACACAATCGCTTAGCCGTCAGAGGCATAAAATGGGAATTTATAATTCCACGTAACCCCCACGAAGGTGGAATGTGGGAAAGCAATATCAAGTCAACAAAGGCTCATTTAAAAAGGGTGCTAGGAAATACCTGCTTAACGTATGAACAATTATCAACAGTCCTTACCCAAATTGAATCAGTTTTAAATTCGCGCCCCCTCTCACCACTTTCCTCGGATCCCAATGATCTCAACCCCCTCACTCCTGGTCACTTCTTGATTGGAAGGCCCTTAAGTAAAATTGCCGAGAAGGACCTCACAAACCTAATGGAAAATCGTCTGTCCAAATACCAACGAATTCAGCAAATCACGCAACACTTTTGGAAACGATGGAGCTCCGAAGTTGTTCCAAACTTGCAAAGAAGAACCTGTGACCTTCGTTTCAATTTTTGGACGCATTTTTTTTAATTAATAAAAAAAATTAGAGGGCTGGGATTTGAAAAAAAAGAGAGGAGAAAAAAAAAAGTCAGAAAAAAAAAATTCAGGTCGTTGATTTGAGGAAGGTTGTTTGTGATAGTTTTGGGAGTTAGTGCCTATGAGAAAGAAGTGCGGAAACGACAAGGTTTTGTCTTTTGAATGTTCGGGTGATTGCGAATTGCAAATATTAACACCGTCGTCGGTCGTTTCCACCGTACTTGTCGGTTACGCGTAGGTAACCCGCTCCAATTATTGGGGAATTAGAAGGTCGCTGGTGGCTCTATAAAAGGTATCGTGAACTCTCTTTCTTTGTTAATTGTTCAATCCTGTTACAAAAGTTGTTTAGTTATATTTAATACGTTCAGTAGTTAGTTGTTAATTGTTCAATCCTGTTATAAAAATTGTTTAGTTATATTTAATACGTTCAGTAGTTAGTTGTTAATTGTTAAATCCTGTTACAAAAATTGTTTAGTTTTATTTAATATGTTCAGTAGTTATTTGTTAATTGTTAATCTTGTTAACTTTTGTAGATTAAGTCGGGTAATTTTAGGCCGTTAGGTTAAGTATCTTTGTGTTCGTTAATAAATTTTGTTACCGCCGTTAAAGCGACCTTATTACCCGTCGTTAATTATTATTTATTCGTTAGTCCACGCTATCTCTCCTTCGTTTGCACCCAGGACTGCGAGCGAAGGACCGTTGGGAAGTGTGGGCGAATTACTTCGTCTTGGTGGCGCCCATCCTTTCCCCCCCCGTTCAATAGAAAGAGAGGTAAGTCCCTTACGCGCCGGCCAGTTCCCCCGGGTATTTCAAATACCAAAATCGACCACGACCACTCCACTGAGCCAGCCGTCGTGCAACTGGTCCCGTGTCCGCTTACTCTCTCTTTGGGTCAATTTAGGCCCGTCGCAAATTTGGCGCCCATCGTCTTGAGGCCCTCGAGTTTGCTTATTTTTGCAGTTAACCAAGTCTTCGTGCATATTTATTGGCAAATTTAAATTATGTCCTTAGCTTCGCCTAAGTCGGCGATGGAGAACACGCTCCAGGTTTTGTTGAGCGGATATAGGTTTAATGTGGATAGACTGCTGAAGTCAGAACTAAGTTTTGAACTTTCAGTTCGTGGTATCCCCTCGGACTCCACCGTTGTTAACTTGAGGAAGTTGCTGCGTAAGGCTTTGAACGCCGAGCGTGACAACCCAAACATATTTCGTCCCCAACATATGTTTAGTTTTGAGACAGATGCCGCGGCCATTGGCAATGCATTTGAGTCGTTAACTATTTTGTTTGATACTGCGGATTTAAGTAAAGCGGCCGTTATCTGTGAGACAAAACTAGTTCATGTTTTCAATCGAATTAGAAGTTCGGTCCCGGAAAACGGTGCGCAGGCTCTGCTTAAGGCGGATTGGTTCGTGTCGCTTCGTGATTATGTTTCGGGCTTTGAAACTGCTCGATTGTCACTAGATAGTTCTGCTGCGGTTACTGGTACCCCAGATTTGGCTGAGGGTTTAGCAAAGTTGAATATGTCGGTTTCACAAGAGTTGGTTACGACCGATACTGCCGTCCCACCTGTGATAAACTCTTCTGCTTTTGTTGAGGCTGCTCCTTCGGCGTTAAATGTAACGGCCCCTGGTGCTGTTTTGGCTACTATCGCTCCTACATCAAACAATCAGTCCGTTTCGGATCCCCCATTGGTTTCGGTTTCATCGCCGAGTTCAGATTATGTTAAACCTATCCCAGTGGTAAAATGGGGTATTTCTTTTAAAGGTGATAAGTCCCAATCAGTTAACGCGTTTCTAGAACAAGTTGAAGAGCTTAGCGTAGCTCGCAATGTGTCTAAGGAACGTTTGTTCCGGGAATCTTTTGACCTTTTCAAGGACAAAGCTTTAGTTTGGTTTCGAGCCAACAAAGTACTTTGTCGAGATTGGAATGAACTAGCTACCGCGTTACGGGATGAATATTTACCACCGGATTACGATGATGTGTTGTTAAGAGAAATTGAGCGTCGCACTCAAGGTGCTAACGAGTCTTTAGGGATGTATGTCGCGATTCTTACCAACATGTTTTCGCGATTAACCGAAAAACTTTCTGAAGCTAGGCAGTTGAAAATCGTGCGTAGAAATCTCACTCCTTTTTATCAGACGCACTTGGGTTTGTCTGAAATTACGTCGTTTCGCCATCTGGCAAGATTGGGTAAGGCGATTGAGGAAAAACGTTCCCAAATTGAAAATTATGTGCCCCCGGTTAAACGTAAGTCTGACTTAGAGCCAGACCTTGCTTATTTAGACACTTATGGTGAATTCTCAGACAGTGGGATGGGAA
This sequence comes from Podabrus alpinus, assembly GCA_932274525.1. Lineage (NCBI taxonomy): Eukaryota > Metazoa > Arthropoda > Insecta > Coleoptera > Cantharidae > Podabrus > Podabrus alpinus. The sequence goes on from OW026452.1 coordinate 35,919,786, forward strand.
AAACCTTCCATCGTCCTTCATCCTCTCCTGCGGCGCCTTCTGCTCGTTTTGCTGCGGTGACTACATCTCCTGCACCCCGTGACGTCGCGCAATCGTTGCATAGGTCCAAGCCTTCATTGTGTTGGAACTGTAATTCACCCCGTCATTTAGCTCGGGAGTGTACGGCTCCGAGGAAAGCTTCCCTGTATTGTTATCGTTGCGGTGAGCCAAACTTTACGGTGCTTACCTGCCCCAAATGTGCTTCGAGTTCGGGAAACGATCGTCGAGGTCAGTGAAATACGGGCTCGCTACCTCGCATGTCTTTCGAAATTCGTCCCGTTACGTTCATGAGTTGTTGTCGGAACGCGATAGACTGTTTATTAAAAATAAAGTGTTGTTGGATTTTATCATCGAACATGCGCGCGACGATGAACGTCCGTACGTTACTGTAGACATTTGCGGTACTCGGATTTTCGCGTTATTGGACTCTGGTGCTACGCGCACTATTATTGGTGGAAAAGGTTGGGATATTTTGTCTCAAACCGGATTTAGTATGAATCGTCGTTTTCGTTCTGGTTGTGCGTTGGCCAATGGACGTTCAATTTTGGTTGCCGGTGCCGTCGATCTTCCGATCAATTTAAGCGGTCGAACCGTAATTATTACTGCCCTTGTTGTCCCTGATGTATCTCCACTGCTGATCCTAGGTATCGATTTTTGGAAAACCATAGGCTTTGTCCCTGATGTGTTCCGTGGAGAATGGCGCTTTTCGAATCCTGATGCTGCCACTGTGATGTCTGTGTCGTCTACGGTAACGCCTGTGTCAAAGTTGACTGACGAACAGAAAATGGAGTTGAGCTCCTTAATAGATGAGTCCTTTCCGTCGATTGTCCCTAACATTCTTGGATGTGCTACTAATGTGTCGCACCGGATTGTAACTACTTCCCCACCCATCAAGCAGCGCTACTACCCTGTGTCCCCTGTCGTACAGCGCCAGATCGACGAAGAATTGAAGACGATGCTCGATGCGGGCGTCGTGGAAAAATCGAACAGTGGTTGGTCTAGTCCCGTACTTCTAGTGAAGAAGAAGGATGGAAAATTCCGATTTTGCGTGGATTTTAGAAAAGTCAATGCTGTCAGCGAACGTGATGCGTATCCCCTCCCCTATGTTTCGTCGATTTTGGATCGCTTGGGTAATGCCCAGTACATTACCAGCCTCGATATCAAATCTGCGTATTGGCAGATTCCATTGGATCCCGACTCCAAGCAGTACACTGCTTTTACCATCCCTGGTCGAGGATTGTTCCAATTTACCCGCATGGCTTTCGGTCTTCATAACGCACCTGCAACTTGGCAGCGTTATGTGGACAAGGTTTTGGGCCCTGAGCTCGAACCGTTTGTGTTCGTATACCTAGATGATGTTATCATCTGCACCCCAACTTTTGAGAAGCACATGGATGTTTTGCGCGAGGTGTTAAAAAGACTAAGAGACTCCGGCCTCACCCTCAGTAAAGACAAGTGTAATTGGTGCTTGTCTCAGTTGACTTATCTCGGTTATGTAGTCAGTGACCAAGGTTTATCGGTTGACCCTCAAAAGGTAGACGCGATTTTGCGTGTTCCTGCACCTAAGTGCGTGACAGAAGTACGTCGCATTATCGGTATGGTATCGTGGTACCGCCGGTTTATCCCGAACTTTTCATCGATAATCTCACCAATGACTGCCTTGCTTCGGCGTAATCACCACTTTTTATGGACAGAAGAGTGTGATTTTGCTCTAAAGACCCTTAAGAACAATTTAGTGAGTGCTCCCATCCTTACTTGTCCCGATTTTTCTTTCCCTTTTTCTGTTCAGACCGACGCATCCGGGTACGGAATCGCGGCCGTGTTGACTCAAGAAGTCGATGGGGACGAGAGGGTCATTAGTTATTTGAGCCGTTCTTTAACGAAACAAGAGCAGAATTTTTCGGTCACTGAGAGAGAGTGTCTCGCGGTAATGTGGGCCGTGGAGAAGTTGCGTCCTTACCTCGAAGGGTCGCATTTTAAAGTTATTACGGACCATTATAGTCTTGTTTGGTTGGCTAATTTAAAAGAGCCTACTGGTCGTTTATGTAGATGGGCAGTGAGGCTACAGCAGTATGATTTTGAAGTCATACACCGTAAGGGCAAAGACAATATAGTGCCTGACGCGTTGTCGCGTGCAGTTCCGGTCCTCGCCGCTGTGTCGGACAGAACAGTTGTTGTAGAACCTTCAGTGAGTGCGATTGACATTATAAATGCGACTGATATGGATCGCGTGGCTGGCCCCGACAAGTGGTATCGGTCCATGCTTGCGCGTATCGCGAATAAACCGAATTCATTTCCGAAGTGGAAAGTAGAAAATGGTGTTCTTTATAAACACGTTCCTGCCGATTATCCAGACTTACGAGAAGAGGTTGATACTTGGAAAGAGGTCTTGGCTGACCATCGCCGACGCGATGTTATCCGGTCTTGTCACGATGAACCTACCTCAGGTCATTTAGGCATTCGGAAAACTTTAGATCGGGTTGCTCGTAATTTTTATTGGCCAAAAATGAAATATACTGTCACTAAGTATGTGAATCGCTGTTCCATTTGCATTGCTCACAAACCAGAGCAGAAGAAGCCGGCTGGTTTAATGGTTCGCCATCCTGTAGTTACGAGACCGTGGCAGATGATCTCTGTAGATCTTGTTGGGCCTTTACCCCGGTCTACACGCGGATATTGTTATATTTTGGTGGTGGCGGATTATTTTTCAAAATTTTCGCTATGTTTTCCCTTGCGTGCCGCTACTGCTGCTGCCGTGACGCGACGCGTTGAAGAGGAAGTCTTTCTGATGTTTGGTGTGCCAGAAATTATATTGTGTGATAACGGTGTTCAGTTTAGGAGTCGTGAATTCCAGAACATGGTACGTCGTTACCAAGCTAAGATTACTTTTAGTGCTCTTTATCACCCTCAAGCGAATCCAGTTGAGAGAGTGAACCGCGTACTCAAAACTATGCTCGCTTCTTATGTCGCTGATAATCACCGCACTTGGGACAAATATTTGGCACAAGTTGCTTGCGCGATGCGGACCGCCGTTCATGAAGTTACCGGCGTAACGCCTTATTTCGCGAATTTCGGTAAGGAGATGTGCATAAACGGTAGCGCAATAGAGCCGGATGACTCTGAAGCGACAGAAGTGTCGTTTGGAGATCGTTCGAGGATGAAAGGACCTAAAGACTTCCAATTGTTATATGACGATATTGTCGTGCGGCTACAGGCCGCTTATGAGAAAAATAAGCATTACTACGACCTTCGTCGTAGACCCGCAAATTTCCGTGTTGGGGATTCGGTTTGGCGTCGCAATCACGTCCTGTCAGACGCTTCGCGATTCTATAATGCGAAACTTGCCCCCAAGTTTGTGGGCCCATTTATTATCAAGTCACAGCTGTCAAACGCGACTTACGAACTCTCGGATGAATCCGGAGATATTCGTGGTGTTTGGCATGCACAAGACCTCAAGCCTACCCCGGAAGATTAGTCCCGTCGTCATTTTATTTTAATTTTCTTTAGTTTAGGTTGTTTCGTCCCTTTAGTTGCTCCTACCCCACCGAAGTGTTTCTTTGGTAAGGGGGGTGTGACCTTCGTTTCAATTTTTGGACGCATTTTTTTTAATTAATAAAAAAAATTAGAGGGCTGGGATTTGAAAAAAAAGAGAGGAGAAAAAAAAAAGTCAGAAAAAAAAAATTCAGGTCGTTGATTTGAGGAAGGTTGTTTGTGATAGTTTTGGGAGTTAGTGCCTATGAGAAAGAAGTGCGGAAACGACAAGGTTTTGTCTTTTGAATGTTCGGGTGATTGCGAATTGCAAATATTAACACCGTCGTCGGTCGTTTCCACCGTACTTGTCGGTTACGCGTAGGTAACCCGCTCCAATTATTGGGGAATTAGAAGGTCGCTGGTGGCTCTATAAAAGGTATCGTGAACTCTCTTTCTTTGTTAATTGTTCAATCCTGTTACAAAAGTTGTTTAGTTATATTTAATACGTTCAGTAGTTAGTTGTTAATTGTTCAATCCTGTTATAAAAATTGTTTAGTTATATTTAATACGTTCAGTAGTTAGTTGTTAATTGTTAAATCCTGTTACAAAAATTGTTTAGTTTTATTTAATATGTTCAGTAGTTATTTGTTAATTGTTAATCTTGTTAACTTTTGTAGATTAAGTCGGGTAATTTTAGGCCGTTAGGTTAAGTATCTTTGTGTTCGTTAATAAATTTTGTTACCGCCGTTAAAGCGACCTTATTACCCGTCGTTAATTATTATTTATTCGTTAGTCCACGCTATCTCTCCTTCGTTTGCACCCAGGACTGCGAGCGAAGGACCGTTGGGAAGTGTGGGCGAATTACTTCGTCTTGGTGGCGCCCATCCTTTCCCCCCCCGTTCAATAGAAAGAGAGGTAAGTCCCTTACGCGCCGGCCAGTTCCCCCGGGTATTTCAAATACCAAAATCGACCACGACCACTCCACTGAGCCAGCCGTCGTGCAACTGGTCCCGTGTCCGCTTACTCTCTCTTTGGGTCAATTTAGGCCCGTCGCAAACCAAATGGTTCGCTCATTTGCCAGATGTTATCCAAGTAGACAAATTAGTGCTAATCAAAGAAGACAACTTGCCACCATTATCTTGGTCTCTCGGGCGTGTAACCGCCGTGCATATCGGTAATGACAATGTGATCCGTTCTGCATCAGTGAGAATCAAAAACGGGACAGTGATTAAACGCTCGGTGACAAAGCTATGTGCTCTCCCCACATAATCATGTTTTCGAGAGTTTATGACATTTGATGGTTTTTCCAAGTCCCGTTCAATACGACTATTTTACCCGTTCAAAGGTTTAAACATCAGTTCCTATCTGTATCTTTAAATATTTTGTAAATTTAGCTATAGTCTGTAAATTGTTATTATTAGTCTTATATCATCCTTTTGAAATTTACTGCATTTCAAGGCCGGCGGTATGGTAAGTTTTACTGTCGCTTTAAATTTGGCGCCATTCTCTGTTTTGAAATGCAGTTCAAAAATCTAGAGTTAGTAATGCTCAACTATTTTTTTATTAAAAAAATGTAAACAAACTGCATATTTGCGACATCCGTTTTTTGCACAAGTCAAAAACAGAACGTATCAAATCACAAGCATTTGAACAATTTTAGCTACGTAAATGCTAACCAATCAAGTAATAAAGTGCTACAAAGTCAAGTATTAGTATTTTATTATTTCGTTCACTACAACCTTTGCCTCTTGAGATTGTCAGGAAGGCGTCTTCTACAAAGCGGCCTTACAATCGTTTTGGAAGACCACAAAAATAACCAGCTCCACCAGTGAAAAGACAAAGGGCTTAACCTAATAATAGATAATGTATTACAATTTGTTGATATAACGAAGTAAATATTGAAAATTGAATAAATATTATATCTTAATATTAAATTGCGTTCTTAGTGAACATTATTTAAGGTCACAAAGTTTACAACTAAAGGTTTCTCGGCGGTATGAATTTTTAAATGGTTTTTTAAACTTGACCATTAGCCTGCCTGCTTTCATGCGAGTAAGACGTGCCTAACCTCAATCTAGCAAATCGAACATAACCTAACACATAAACGTGAAAGTTTTTTGTTTTTCAAATTATTGATTACATTTATTTTAAATACGTCGTTGGAGATTGCTGCTGCGGCAATTACTGAACAAAATCCCCTCAATGAGGGGAACTCACAAATCACCACTGAAAAGAGAAAAATTAACAAGATGACCACTGCGGTTGATCAAGACCTACTCAACGACGCCAGTTTATTAATGGACTTCGCGGATCTGCCATTTGAAGAACCCAGGACCAAGAAGATCAGGGCAACCATCAACACACAACAACAGCGAGTCAAACCCGAGAACTTCATTCTGCCCACTCGAAACCGCTTCGATGCTTTTCAAAAGGAAGCAAGGACGACCAAGAAGTTAGCCAACCAAGCAACATCTCCGACTGAACAACCAGCACCCGAGCCCAGGAAGGTAAGGCCTACCCCAATCATCCTCAAACGTGGACTCATAGGTGCATCGGACTACAAAAACACCGTCTCCGATATCCAAGCGGTAATTAAAACTAGTAATTTTTCCATCAAAAATCTGAGTACACAAACCAAAATAATTGTGGAATCGATGGAGGACTACAACCTACTGGTGGATGCATTCAATTTGCAAAAAATTGAATATTACTCATTCGGTACCGAAGACACGAAACGGAGTTCCTTCGTCCTCAAAGGAACCAACCAGCTCGAGCCACAAGACATCCTTGCTGATCTAAAAAGCAAAGGATTGAAACCAGAAGCATGTCGACTTCTGGCAAACAAAATGAAAAATAATGCTCCCATTCTGTACCCGAAGTACAGAATATCTTTCGCAAATGGCACGACCCTACAAGAGGTGAGAAGAGTACGACACCTAATGTACAACACCTGCTACTGGGAGAAGTACAGGGCCCCCAGGAATATCATGCAGTGCGGAAACTGCTTGGAATTTGGTCATGGCAGTCGATATTGTCATGCGACAGAAATGTGCGGCCACTGCACCAAGAAGCATAACACGTGGAACTGCCCGAACCAGGAAAGCGAACCCAAGTGCGGAAATTGCAACGGCAACCACCGAGGAACATCAATCGAGTGCCCCAAATATAAGGAAGCTGAAGAGAAAGCCAACGCCAAGAAGGCGCAACAGAACCACAAACAGTGGCTGAAGAACCGAACCAGGAAAGGCTACTCACATGACCCCAGAGATTACCCCGATCTACCACGAAGAAATGTACCCCCGCCTCCGTTGATGAACATACAAGCGGCACCCCCACGTACGACACCACCTACTCAGCAGACGAATAACCCTTGGTCCATACCCGAAACCAGAAGACGTCAGCCAACTAGAAATTTACCAAACAACACCCCAGCCGCAAACGACTTCGAGGAGTTTATGAAGGAAATGGACGACATAAATAAAATGTTCGATTTCAAAAAGCTTACTGAAATGCTAAGGAAGCTAAAGTCTCGACTAACCAATGCGACAAGTGCAATGGATGCAATGACAGCCTTCAACGAGGCAAACGTGGCATTTGCTGCCTTCAGAAATATTCATGGGTAAGACAACCTTAGATAAACTTAAAATTGCTAACTGGAATGCTACCAGTGTGGTTAACAAAAAGGAAGAACTGGATGACTTCCTTTTATCAAATAATATCGATGTCGCACTTATCAGCGAAACCTGGCTAAAGCCAGATCTCAAATTTAAACTCAAGAAGTTCCACTGCTACAGATCGGACAGAATAGCACACGGTGGAGGTGTTGCCATTATCATCAAAAAGGGCATTCCTCACGAACCAGCTAAACCCGAAACCTCCCTAAACTTGGAAATCATCGTGTACAAGATTAAGACCAGTCCGCCTTTCTATATCGGAGCAGCCTACAACCCACCCCAGTTACACGAACACCTCGCGGAAGAGTTGACTGTGTTCCTCAGTCAGTATCCCAACATCGTCATTGGAGGTGACTTCAATGCAAAACACTCGTTTTGGAATTGCAGCACGAATAACTCGAGCGGCAATATCCTGCGAGATTTATCGCTCGAGAAGAATTTCGTTATAGTGTATCCGCCCGAACACACATATCATCAAGGGCCGCGATGCCAACCATCCACCATCGACATCTTCCTCCTCCAAGGTGTCGGAGGATACACCACACCAGTGGTCCTGGAAGACCTCTCTTCAAATCATTACCCGGTGGTGATGACCCTTTTTCTCAACTGCGACCTGCACGAAAGAGACATCCGTACCACCGACTGGATAAAATATAAGCAGCTCTGCAACGATAAAATAGCAATCGACACAAACATTGTCACCAACGCAGACATCGAAGAAGCCATCACAAAATTCACAGTGGCAATGCAATCTGCGTTCAAAGATGCAACCACAATAAAGAAAGTAAAAGAAACCTACAATGTGGATCCAGAAATTAGGAGGCTCAAAACAATTCGTAACTGGGAAAGGAAGCAGTGGCTCCGCACAGGAGATCCATCACACCGCATCAACAAGAACCATGTCACCGAACTAATTCAGCAGTTGCTTCAAGAAGAAAGAAAAGAAAAGTGGAGGAAGGTGACAGAAAGCCTTACGCTCCGTGACAACTCCCTCTGGCAGGTCTACAAATGCCTAAAGAACAAGCACGAAGATATCCCGATAATCAAGACCAGTAACAATGTCAAATTATATACGGACAAGGAAAAGGCCGACGCTTTTGCAAATGTTTTTCTGGATGCCCACGGTAAAACCATCAACGACGTCTCTCCAATGGACGACGAAGTAAATGATTCATATGACAATCTCCACCTGAACCGGGATAATCTTGACGAAAGCCTTCTCAAGACAAATCCAGCAAAAATTGCAAAAATTATTCGAGGCCTGAAAAACAGAAAAGCCCCTGGTCTGGACGGCATCTCGAATAGGCAGATTAAATACCTTCCCAGGAAAGGAGTTTGCCTAATATATTACATCTTTCGTGCATGCCTCTCCAACTGCTACTTTCCTACGCAATGGAAGCTTGCCAAGGTAATTGCTCTGCCTAAACCCAACAAGGCAAGAAATGTGGCGACAAACTACAGGCCCATCAGCCTACTCGCAACTCTTAGTAAAGTACTGGAGAAAGTCGTATTAGAGGAGCTCAAGGATCACTTAACCGAACACGGAATCATCATCGACGAACAATTTGGTTTCAGAGCCGGACATAACACAACGCATCAAGTGGCGCGCATCAAGGAAAAAATTGTGCATATGAGACATTTAAATAAAGACACGGGTATGGTGTTATTGGACTTAGAAAAAGCTTTCGACGTTGTTAATCGCAAAGCACTTATATATAAGTTAGTGAAATTAGTTAAAGCACCCATCAATTTAATCAAGATTGTCGTCAGCTACCTGGAGGGTAGACAATTCTTCGTGAGCGTTAACCAAGCCGTTTCTACTATGGTAGACGTTCCAGCAGGCGTCCCGCAAGGTTCATTATTGGGTCCGATCCTTTTTTCTGTTTTCATCAACGATATTCCCCGGCATCCCAAAACAAGCATAGGTGTTTATGCTGACGACACGGCTATTTTCGCCCATTCCAAGAAAACCAGGAAATATGTAACGTATCTAGAAGAACACACTAAATTAATTCTTGAGTTTTTCAATATGTGGAAACTAAAAGTCAACATACCAAAAACGGAAGCAATCCGGTTCACCTTCAAGCGTAAACCTCCGGACGTCGCAGGAGTTAAAGTTGGCAATGACACCATACGGTGGCAGAAGACAGTGAAATACCTGGGCACCACATTGGACTCGAAGCTGCTATTCAGCCAGGAAATACAGGCTCGGTTGGACAAGACCAACTTTGTGATTCAATTGTTGTATCCTTTCATAGGTCCCAACGCCAGAACACCGAAAAGAGAAAAAATCACATTGTACAAAGCCTGTGCCAGGTCGATACTTACTTACAACGCACCTATCTGGGCCACCGCATGCAAGACGAAGATGAAATCCATCCAAGTCATGCAAAATAAATTCCTACGGATCATTGGCCAATACCCTAGGTATACTACAATCGATTTCATGCACGCAGACCTGGAGATCGAAACCATCGCCACGTTCATCAAAGAGAAGACCAGGAAGATCATTACACACATGACGACACATCAGAATCCACTCATCGCTGAAGTGGTTTCATACGACAATGATGTACTTTTTGAAACCGTGAAGAGGTCTTTAAAACAAATTTTAAATTAATTGTTATACTTCTCATTTATTTATTTTCCCCTAGTATTGCTCATTATGTTATTTTTTGTTTGCTTTTTAAATATTTTTCAAATTTTTATATTCTTCAATTCTCCATATTTTTCACAGCAGGTTTTTGAAAATTTTTTCCTGCATGCAACTTACTTTTGTTTTAACTAAACTTTTACATTGACTTTAATTAATTAAATATAGAAGAGAGGGCTACCAGCCCTAATATCTGTAACATACGAAATGTAAGGTATCCTCATGCCTAGTATCTACTAAATTAATAAATGTTATTTGATTTGATTTGATTGATAAACTTGACCGTTCTACACATTTATAGTCACAAATTTCACACCCGAAAGGTTTCTCACCGGTATGAGATTTTAAATGCCTTTTTAAACTAAAACGTAGTGAACATTTATAGTCACAAATTTCACAACCGAAAGGCTTTTCGCCGGTATGAGTTTTTAAATGGTTTTTTAAATGTGAACGTTGAGAACATTTATAGTCACAAATTTCACAACCGAAAGGCTTTTCGCCGGTATGAGTTTTTAAATGGTTTTTTAAATGTGAACGTTGAGAACATTTATAGTCACAAATTTCACAACCGAAAGGTTTTACGCCAGTATGAGTTCTTAAATGCATTTTTAACTTTGACCAATCTGAACATTTATAGTCACAAATTTCACAACCGAAAGGCTTTTCGCCGGTATGAGTTCTTAAATGCATTTTTAAACTTGACCGTTCTGAACATTTATAGTCACAAATTTCACAACCGAAAGGCTTTTCGCCGGTATGAGTTTTTAAATGTTTTCTTAAATTTGACCGTTGTGAACATTTATAGTCACAAATTTCACAACCGAAAGGTTTTTCGCCGGTATGTGTTTTTAAATGCATTTTTAAACTTAAACGATGTGAACATTTATAGTCACAAATTTTACAACCGAAAGGTTTTTCGCCAGTATGAGTTTTTAAATGGTCTTTTAAATTTGACCGATGTGAACATTTATAGTCACAAATTTCACAACCGAAAGGTTTTTCGCCGGTATGAGTTCTTAAATGCATTTTTAAACTTGACCGTTCTGAACATTTATAGTCACAAATTTCACAACTGAAAGGCTTTTCGCCGGTATGAGTTTTTAAATGCTTTCTTAAATTTGACCGTTGTGAACATTTATAGTCACAAATTTCACAACCGAAAGGTTTCACACCGGTATGTATTTTTAAGTGTTTTTTTAAATGTGATTCTTGAACACATTTATATTTGCAAACTGCACAAGTAAATGAAAAATGAGTTCTTAAATGCCGTACTAATGCTTGCTTACGTTTATATCTATAACCACAAACTGCACAATCGAATACATTTGAACTATTCTGGGTTAATTCCCCACCGTCTTCATTTTTAATGTCGATGGAATGATGCAAATCTTCTAAATTAAATTTTACATCGGCCATCTCTTCTTCTTTGACTACATAACTGCTTACCATCGAATTATTTAGAATTTCCAAAAATTTACTGTCGTTTTCCATAATTTCTAAAATTTTCGAGGCTTGCGGCACTTGAGCCATATTCTTGATAAAGCGTTTTGTAAATTTTGAAGACGTAAGAGTGCTCATGGATTGGTACAAAATGACCCTTCTTAATCAACAAAATATTGTATTGGTTCTTGATTGTGTCTTATCATTTAACAAAACTACTGACCGCACAAATTGCTGATATTTTACAATGGCGACTGTCGCCATTCTATATAAAGTTTTCCCCCAGGCGCCATCTAGTGTGGTGTCCGACTAATTAGATTATGGCCCTTTAAGGCTGCGTGCAGACTGATAAAGCAAAGACGATTTAAGACTAATGGTTATTGTTCGATATGGTCGAAATTGCAAAATTTTGTTAATTTACAATACACGCATGCAATGCTGTTTTTGAATTAGCATTAGTGTCGTCTGGTGGCAAAACAAAATATCGGGGTAATGAAAATTTGTAGTAAGTCTGAGTATGATGTAGCTTATATTACGTAATCACAGCTGTCACATGCATAGAAAACGGCCGTAACTTTGTAGGGCCAAGTTAGCTGATTGAACGAAATTCGGTCTACATGTAGAAACTTCAGTTTCTCCGAAACAATCAAGTGTGGTCTAATTATTGGTAAGTGTTGCAGTACATAAGTGTACTTTTTTTGGAAGCTCTCCTGTGTCCTGTTTTGAGGGGATGCTCATTCTGAATTACATAAAAATAGAAATGCCAAAGCGAACGCTTGTCGTTTGTAAATTGTAACAAAAAATGAATGATTTAATTCTACAGAAGTTATAAGTAATAGCTTGTACTTTATACTTTTCACTTTTAGAGTTACTACGCCATTCTTGCTCAACCTTCTTCGTTATATTAAAAGGTCTCTTTGCGAAATCACGCAACGGCGTCTTTCTGATGTGCTGGAACACCTGAAATTTGATATTTCTGACGTACATAAATCAAATAATATATTGTCGTATCTTGGTTACCATAGGGGGTGGTCTAGCGTAGTTGGGTTACTTTCCTGTGGAATGCTCATGTTGAAATGTTCAAATTAGAGACCAATATGAAGGTTAGCAATTTACACCTACATCTTCTTAACTTCAGAAGAAACTGCTTGCTTCAAATAACCTGAAAAATACCAAGCGTAATTATTTTGTACTTAGATCCAAGAATTCCAAAAGTGTGTTAAAGGCAAAAGAGGGTTTGATTGTTTTAATTTAAGAAAGTTTTGGGATTAAATTGAAATAAAATTTTATTTGTAAAAGTATAGGATTTCAAATTTAATTAAAATAAGTGCGATAAAGAATAAGTGCGCGGTCTGTTGGTGGGATTAGCGAGGAGAATGCAGCTAAGTCTTGTTCCGTCCATGAAAGCGGGAGGACGTAATTTTGGCGTCTCGTTCCGTCCATGGAGACGTCAGGACGTAATTTGGGTCTTGGATGAGAGTAGATGAGAATTAAGAAGTCGAGTTTCAAAGGTGTCAAGAAATTATTCGATAATAAGTTGAAATTAATTAAGTATTATTTGATAAAATTGGAAATTGTGAATGATAAGAAGATTATTACAAGTTTTGAAGAATATTTGGAAAATTTTGGTGATCACTGTAAATTTTATATGGTTGATAATTTTATGGTTATTTCATGAGTTATTGAAAATTAAAGAAGATTATTGAAAATTGGACTTACCTGAGCGTCTATCCGGATAAAGGCAGAAACTTCATTGATCATTAATTCACCCTGGAAATTTTCATGGTATGGGAATTGGACCAAACTACGAGGCATCTTCACTTGATTCTTCGCTATGTGTTCTACGCATCGATCGTGCACGATTACGTCTGTAAGCAATTTGTGTCGACACTTCTTTTTAGTAACATTTATAATAATCAGTTCGCGCGTGATTTAAAGCTTTGGGGATTTGGAAATTTTATTAATGATTGTTTTTGTAAATTTGATTTACTCCCAATTATTAAAAATACATCTTTTGTTTTTTTTAAATTATTATATTTGTCAATAAATTACATTGCTTAGTTTACAAGTGATTACGTTTGATTTCATTTAAATCAACAGCAGTGAGGAAAAGAACAGATAGGTGTAAAGTACAGTAAATTATTGTCCGGTGTATTTCTTAGAAATTATTAATAATAATCCAGAATGCTTTTGCGTCATAAAGTTCAATTTTTTATTTTTTTTTTCCTTATTTAACCCATATATAATCAATTAAATTTACTAGCAGAAATATTGCGCTAAGTTAAAAAAAAAAAGGAGAGGTCCTAAAGTAGATAAATTTTGGTTTTATTAATAAATAATTTTTATAAAGAGAGTTGATTGTCCGCAATAATAATTGTAACTCAAGCGCAACGTTATAGGAAGTTAATATCAAACCGAGCATTTTGCAAAGCAGCATTTTGCAAAGCAACTAAGGAATGTAGAAGAAAAGATTGATAAACAGGACAAAATTTTTTTATAAAATTAGTAATTAGAAATTTCGTAGTTCAATTTTAAAGTTTCGAATTCAACTATAATCATTTTAATCTACAAATTGGAATTTAAAGGAAAAGTACCAATTTAAAATATTGCGTAAACGTTACGAGAAAATTTATAAATGTCATAGAAACAATACCGGATGCGGCTTAAATTACAAATTTTTTTACTTATAGGGTTTATTGTAATACTATAATTAAATTTTAATTGAGTTACAAAAATTTACAGCCTAATTTTCTTTAATGTAAAGAAGGTTTAAAATTTTGCCGTTTCTAAGCCTGGAAACGGACATTAAAGAAAATTTTGGTGTGGCAAAACTTGCATTTTCGTTTTTCTGGGGAAAGACTACTATCCTGTAATTCATTTTTGAGTCTGAAAATGAAAGTAAAAGGAAATGCATGGTTGATAAATATTTTAATTTACTAATAGAGTAGTGTATTGACAGTGAAAATGAGAGGTCGTTAGATATAAAAGCATGGAGTGGAAAAGTTAAAATGGGGTTGTAATGGGCGGTTTAGAATAAGGAAGAAATATTTAATAATCAAAGGATCTATAAATTAAGGAATACGTAGTTCGTAAGTTACATTTGTTATTTTATTTAGTATTTTATTCTTGGTTCGTATTTAATATATGTGTAAAAATGATCTTCGGTGGTATTTTATTTAAAACTATCTGAGTTTACACTACCCTTCGTCGACGACATTTAGGGGTCGTGACAATATTAACAATGGTATATCTTAGTACTATTCAGATCTGAATTGTAAAAAGAAAAATATACAAGAAAAACACTAATCATACAGCCGGTACCTTGTCTCGGACACTTCGCAAACAAAACAAAAGTTAGGGTGACGTTTTAGTCTTCTTTCTTCTTTGCCTTGGATACGTAAAGCTATGATCAGACTAGGCTACTTTTGCTGCGCACTTTTTTTACTCTGGCTGCAAAAGCTGCATGCAGCGGCGTAGCTAGGGTAATTTGCGCCCGGGGACAAGACACAAAATCTGCGCCCCTTCTCGTATCGAGAGTCTGGAGACTCACTGGGTCTGGAGTCCCCAAAAAAATTGTTATTTTCAGTTTATATTATGGAACGCCGATTTGGTAGAAACTAAAGTCCTATTATCCCATTGCAATTCAATTTTTTCTGAATACAATTAAATTGTAATGGGATAATAGGACTTTAGTTTTTACCAAATCGGCGTTCCATAATATATGGTTCATACTCGTAAATAGAATAAAAACTAAAAATTCTTTTTATGGATTGAAACAATTTATTTAATAAACACTAAAATACTAAAATAAATCCTAATTAATTATTAAAATTACTAAATACTAATAAAAACTAAATTCTATACATATTTATTGTACTGGTCCGTGAGTGTGTATGTGTAGTATATATGAATTGGAATTCTACTATAAAGTGGTCTTCCTCGATTTGACTGTCGCAAACTCATCAATTACGTTGTCAAAATTAACAGAATTAAGGGTTTGTCTTTCGATGCTAAGGAGTGCAAGATCACTCAGACGATCTTGTCCCATTTAAGCACGTAAATATGATAAAATAAGCTTTAGTTTGCTGAAAGACCGCTCACAACTTGCAATTGAAACAGCAATTGTTAAAAGAATTTGCAGTGAAATACGCATATTGGGAAACACGTCATCTCCATATGATACAATAAAACCGAGAAGGTCTAAAGGAGTTTCTGGTAGAATTTCAGTCCGGGTATTGAGCAGCATTTTGCAGTCTCCGATTTCTGTGAACAATTCGTGACCATTGACGTCGATGTCGTAGAAATTTCCAAAATCTAAACAATTTTGATGAAGTGAATCGATGTTTGTCTCAGCCAGAAGACTTCTTACGTCTAGCAGAAATCCAAATTTGGTATTAAGGTTTTTTAAACGTAAAAACCGTACTGTTATTTCTTGTTGAAGTCTATCAATTACGCTTTTTAATATACGTGCGATTTCTTGTTCTGCAGATAGTCCTGCATCTCTTGCTAGTTCTCCTGGCATCCTTCTACGTCGTCTAATTCTTCTATCCACCTCGATCCCCAAGTTGTGCATCTTATTTTTGCATTTTCTACTGCAATCTGGCTTAAATTATCACGAATTCTGACAAGTTCTTGCTCCAGCGATTCAAGATCAGATGCTGCTTCCTTAAAATTCATAGATGGATCCTGTAACCTATTCTGAACGCGGTCAATTTTTCCAAGTACGGTGTTCCAGAAAAATAACAAAACGAGAAAGTTAAAGTTTAATATTCCTGCCAGTAACGTTTCTGCTTCACTTCTGGTGTCAGAAGTCATAGTTTCATCGTCTGATAATTTTTCTAACAGCCCAACTAGTTCATCTAGTCCTTCATGAATAGCTTTAATAGCTTCTGATCGTGCACTCCAGCGTGTTTCAGACTCTCTCTTCACTGTTTTCGGCATAGCTCTTTTTAATTCTTCCCAGCGAGTTGTTGAGCGAGAAAAAAACAAGTATATGCTTTCAACTGTTCCAAAAAACGAGATAACAACAGGATCCTGTTTAGCTGAGTGTACTCCTGCTAAGTTTAAGCTGTGGTTGTCACAGTTGACGAATAATGCTCTGTGGTTTCTGGCACATATTCGCTGTTGAAGACCAGATATATGCCCAGTCATAACAGCAGCATTATCAAAACATTGGGACCGACAGTCGGCTAGAGGGATGTTATCAGATTCCAAATTTTCTACGATGACTTTTTCAAGGCTTGCTGCGTCTCTAGAATGTATCTGAATAAAACCTAAGAAAGCTTCTTTGATGGTTACTTTTTTGTTTGAAAATCGATATCCACAAATCTGATGACTTGAGTATTTTAAAATACGTTCATTTTTATAAAATTAAAATACAAAAGTTAGTTTAAATCGATCCTCATTTTGGCGCCCCTAAGCTGTGGCGCCCAGGGACATATGTACCCCCCTGCCCCCTTTAGATACGCCTCTGGCTGCATGTCAGGCTCACACACAGAGTCAAAGTAGCCTGCAGCACGCAGCTTTTGCAACTACGGCTGCAAAAGCTGCGTCAAAAGATACAAACCTACTCACACATAGCTGCATTTCCTTCGGCTGCAAAAATTGCAACGACTGCAACCGCCAAAGTACTTTATAGCTAATTATTCGTGATTATTGTGTGGTCGTTTGAAACAACAAAAATTGTGTGTGTGTTATTTGATTATATAATATTATAATTATATTATTTTAATTATAGATTATATATTTGATTATAGATATAGCGTATTTGATTATACAGGGTGTCCCCGTGACCGTGGAGAACCTTTGAGGTGGTGATAAAGGACACTTTTCTAAGACAAATTTTCAAATAAAATTTTTGCCCAAGTTCAAACCCTTGGAGGGTACCTCCCTTTAAAGCAATTTTTTGAATTTTTGATTTCAAACGGCCATAGCTCCGATATTATTGCTTTTTGAGGTTAATGGATTAGAACTTTTTTAAAGATCATTCGCTTGTCTACAAATTAGGTTATAACTCCTTATCGTCTAGAATCAACGGATTTCGAGTTATAAATTAAATTAAGGGAAAAAATGTTTAAAAAATTCAGGTTTTTTTTTAATTTTCTTGCGAACCCCGTATCTCTTAAACGAAACGTCTAAGAGAAAAACTAACGGCCCAAGCCGAATAGGGAATTTAACGGGCTATAACTTTCGTCAAATAAATTTTTTTGGGCAACCAACCGTTTTCACAGAAACTCTGAAAATAATGGTCAAGGTGTAGGTAAAACATATAAATTCACACAATTACTAAAAATCTCAATTTGATTTATAGCATTTGTTTTAATGTTAAAACATTGTTAAAACGTATTAAATAATACCGTGCAACACCTTTTGAAAAGAGCACGCATGTGTGCTGAAAATGATGGAGGCCATTTTGAGCATTTATTAAATTAATTTTGTGAATTTATTTTGTTTTACCTACACCTTGTTGAGTATTTTCAGAGTTTCTGTGAAAACGGTTGGTTGCCCAAATAAAATAAACCAAAGTGCATCCTTTATTACTTTTAAAAATTCTAAATAGGTACGAAAATTTAAAAAAATTTTATTTTTATCCTGTAATATTATATTTTATTTTTTTAGCTTATGATTTTTCCGCAATTTTTTTTGGCTAAATCAACTATTCAAACCTTCAGCATTCCAAATCTCTATAGCAAATTTTCAATTTCCGGGTGGGCAAATCCGTGCTACTCCCTCTGTTGATATATCGATACGTTTTGCCCTCGGAGTTGTCTTCCTTTACTATATGTGATGGATGAATAAAAATTTTCAATTCTACATTCCATAAACAGGATTTGAATATGTACAAGGTTCATTAACAATCTTTCCATAAAAAACACACACACGGTTCCGACACAATTTGAAGCACGCAGGTAAAATACGGGCTACCTACCTTAATCAACAGAATGGCGGGGGGGGGGCGGTGAGTCAAAAGTAAAACTTCCAGAAATAGTGAACAAAATTTAATAAAATATTTCTTAAAATATAAATATTGTTGCATAAACTAAATTAATACAATTTTATGCTTTAAATCAAGTTTGTCAAATTTTGTGCTTAAAATAATACACGTATAAACACTAATAATTAAATATACAAATTTTGTAATTTATCCTGGAAGAGAAATATTTTAATTAGAATGAAGCGCTACTGATGGAAGTAAGATAAGCACATTGCAGAACAGTGCCATGTAAGTGAATGGACGTGGGTCAGATAATTAGTGCCTATAATTTTGTAATTAGAGAAGTAATTATAAAAATCTGATGTGGCCATCGCATAACTTTCCGAACAGACGCAAATTTTTACATTATATTTTTAAATAAAATGGTTACATAATTTCAACAGTAAATCGATGAAAAATTTCATATTTTGCCAAAATAGGAAGAAAAAAACTTTTGAATGCCTATATCTTGCAAACGAAGCATTTTTGGACCCATGTTATTAGAAACTTTTCATTTTATTTTCGTTAGTAGAATGCGGTTTACTATTTTATTTACAAATACAAAAAATTTTTACAAATACAAAATTTTTTGAAACGCCCTGTATATTTTAGAGAAAAACTTGTAGGACAAAAAATGTAGGAAATTCCATAGCGCTAATTTTTTGTTATTAATATTTTTACATATTTAATTTCGTTTCGAAGTTATGACGCATAATGTCATAATAGCTCCAGGTAAACCCCCCTTTCCCGTTACACGATTTAAATTATTTTCATCTGGCTTCGTCCTACGACAGGAAAAAGCTTATATGCAAAATTTGGAATGATTTGCTTGCTTCGTTTAGACGCTATCGTGTTCACAGACGTACATACACACATACACACACCTATACATGTACGTAAATGTTTGTGACATCTGTGAAATAGACCAACTTGTGACACTAGTAAGAAACAGCATACTATGGGATAGCTTGAAAGTGTATAAAAATTTGAGCTTAACTTTCGCCTTTATACACCCCGTAATAAGGTTTCTATGATCTCCTATATATGCATGCATTAACCACATTAGTGCCATCAGATGCCACATATATGTTTAAAAACTGATATCGGTTTATGAAGGTGTGTGCTGTGTAAAGATGTCATAATTAATCTAAAAATAAAATTGCGTTCAAAGCTTTTTTATATAGGAAACGTTTTCGCGCCAATAGTGAAGTGCATAATATTATTTCATACTTCATATGAATTTATGAATCAGTATTAGGTAGTACTTAGCACCTAGTTTTTATTATTGTGAATAATTTATTATTATAAAGTTTTAATTATAGGTAAGTAATTATTAATTTATTGTTTTCTTAATAATATTGTAGGTCTACAATGTATATTAATATTTATCTGAAGTAGTCGGATATTTAACTTTAAATTTAATAATAGAAGATTAATGTTCAAAATTACCGTTGATAAAACTGATTTTCATCACTCTTTAAACAACTACGTAATTTTCGGCAATTTATTTTTAAAATCGAAAAAATTAATCTGTCGTTTTTATAAAATTATTCGTAAATAATTTTAAAGTTAAAAATAGGTACTTAGCAAATTTTATATCTTACAGGGCGACCAGTCAGTCACCCGATATAACTTCCCTCTCATTAAATTTCTTTATATTAACACTAGCTTTAGCAAATTCTTTCACCGAATATATTTTGAAATTTTTGTCAAAGAATTATTTGAACTTTGAATGAATGGAATATCATCTTTTACAGAGGTGTTGTGATTTTTTTTTAATTTTGAAATTTTCAAACTCTCTGAGCATGTTACGTGTAGGATAAACCAACTTTACGAACATGGCCCTAATATTTGCTCGTACCGTTATGCATGTCCTGTATATTTTTATTAATACTTACAGAAAAACATAGCAGGATGGAAACAAGATCGGCAAGAATTATGGCAATGGCAAGCAAGGCTTTGGAAAGAAAAGATAGAATAAAATTGCAAGATTTAGATATTCCTTATTATGAATCAACCAAAGGAACAGATTCGTCAGAAAGGGATCTAGCTATACAAGGTATTTATTGCATTTGTTATTTGTGTTTGAGTAAATTGGATTAAAACAAAAACACGACGATTTAGATAACAAGGGAAAGTTTAAAAACCATCCTGTTGGAATTTTAAATTTCATTACCCCCCCTAAAACTATTTAGAACTATTTTAAAACTATAAAAAAAACTATATTTTACTGTACTGTTTTACGTTTGAAGAGAGATATTGCGCAAAAATTGATTTTGGCCGCCATTTTTTCAAGATGGCACAGCGAGCTATGCGTCCAAGAATATTTAAACTGAGAATATTATTCAGGACTTCTCAATTGTAAATTTATTATTAATTTTTTTCATTAGGATACTACAAGAATATTACAAACTTACAATCTCCTAAACCGGTTTGTATAGTGAGTCCATGGAATTCAAAAATTAAGGAAACCAATCAGGATATGAATGCAGCTCCAAACCACTCAAGAGCCCGAGTAAATTTAACAAGAATCTTTACAGATGAGATTAATTTACAATTTCCACATACTTCCACATTCACTTCAAACGAATTGGTTTCAGTAGCTTCACCAGGCGCGCCAAGTGACATATCGGACCCATATTATGATTCAGGAAGTGAATATGTTCCTTCTATTGTGTCAAGCATCAGTGATGCAATAATGGAAAGTAATGATGAAAATTCTGACATTATATTAGAAAAACAACTTCCCATAGTATTTAATACTAAAAAACAAAAATCAAAGGAAGTTATGTCCAGAAAAAGGAAACATTCATCAGTATCAGAAGACATCGAAGAAAATTGTGAAGATGGAAGTTCTGAAAATGTGAACATAAAGCCTGCTCAAACTGTTAATGGCAACAGAGTCAGAGATAAAGGCCATTCATGCTATTTTTGCCATCAATTTGTAATAAATAATTTAGCTCGTCATTTTGAAATCAAGCATAAAGATGAAATGGACGTGGCCAGAATTTTAGCGAAACCGAAAGGTTCTAGAGAAAGAAGATATGCGTTTATGGTTTTGGCGAGAGCTGGTGATTTTTATCACAACTGCAGTACTCTTGCATTAAAAAAGGGAGAACTCATTTTATCTAGAAGACCTAATAAAAATGAGATGAAATATTCAACTTATACAGACTATGGTCCATGCCCTGAGTGTTTAGGCTTTATGATAAAAAAGCATATTTGGCATCATTTGAAATATTCTTGTAAATCCATACTAATTAAGAAAACTAAAGACACTGACTACCAAAATAGAAATATGCCTACAGCAGAAAGCAGTGCATTATTAAATGGTATATTAGGGACAAACGTGACAGCTGAATTTACCATGAATATTATTAATAAATTCAAAAATGACGACATAGCAGTTGTGTGTAAAGAAGATAGTACCATAGTTAAATTTGGTGCTTTTTTATTTGAAAAATACGACACTACTCAAAGTGAACTCATTCGGCAGTCTATGCGACAACTTGGGAGATTAACTATAGAGTTAAGAAAACTTCATAATGGTGTTGCAGCTCTAAAAGAATTTTTGGTTCCTGAAAAATTTGACATGATTGTTAATGCAACAAAGCAGATATGTGTAACTACAAAAGAAGTAACTAAAAGGCCAGAGTTTGCGATTCCATCTCTAGCTTTAAAGATAGGCTACGCTTTACAAAAATGCATTTCCATTGAAAGAGGACAAGCTTTAAGAGCAGGAAACTTAAAAAGTGATAAAAACTTTCAATCGTTTTTAACTTTGCTCGATCTTGAATGGAGTGTACGAATATCTTCAAATGCTTTACAAACTTTGTATACTAGGAAAAAAACTGCCACAGATTTATTACCAATTACCAGTGACTTGGTCAAACTAAGTAATTTTATAGACAAAGAAATCAATAACATTAAAAATAGTATTTCTAATATGACTTTTGCCAACTGGACCAAATTAGCAAGTTTAACATTAAGCCGAATAATTCTTTTCAATAAAAGACGTTCAGGAGAAGCAGCCAGAATGACTATGATAGATTATGCTTCTCGACCATCTTGGGACAGTAGCGGAACACAAGAAATGAAGGACTCTTTAACATCTTTTGAAAATAAGTTAGCTTCTACATTAACTATTGTTAGAATAACAGGAAAACGTGGTCGAATAGTTCCAGTTCTTCTAACAATGGAAATGAAAGAATCGCTCGATACACTAATATTAAATAGAGTAAAATGTGGAATTGCTAATGAGAATCCGTATATATTTGCTTTAACGAATACTTCCGCAAGTCACATGCGAGGACATGACTGTTTAAAAAAATGGTGCATTGAAGCCGAACTTGAATCACCAGATCTTATTACAAGCACGAAGTTGCGAAAATATGTTGCAACAGTTTGCCAAATATTTAATTTAAGTGAAAACGAATATGATTGGTTAGCGCGACATTTGGGCCATGATGTACGTGTTCATCGTGAATTTTATCGTTTACAAGAAAACGCTGTCGAACTAACAAAAATAAGCAGGCTCTTATTAGCTGTAGATCAAGGAGAAGCTCACAAGTATTCTGGAAAGGAATTGAAAGATATAAACATAGAAGGTATGCTTTATAAATGAATGCTAAATATATGACAGCAAAATTAATATGATTTTTTTTATAGACTTGCCGAATATCGTTGATGAAAATAATGATAAAAAAGATAATAACGATGATGAGGAGGAAGAAGATGATAGAAATGAAATGGAGAATGGAGATGATGATTTGAAAATAATAACTGCAGATCTAATACAAACAGAAAATTCACGTAAAAATTTAAAAGAAATGAAAAAATCGAAAGGTAAATAATGAGATAGGTACCTACCCATATTTAAAATATTAAAATTTATTAATCGGTGTTAGTACTGTGACCTTACCGTATCAAGTTGAATTTTTTCAAATTCGCAAATAACCAAATAAGTCAAACTTACATTAATTTAATCAAGTAACGATAATATCGGAATATTGGAGCGCAATAAAACAAATATGATTGTCAGTCGACGTTTCGGTTTTATTTACTAAAAACCAATTTTTTATTTTTTATTTCATGATTTACAATAATTTTAATTGTGACTTGGTTGAAAGTGTTGCCCGACTGTACCATGTTCTTTCTCCTCCGAATTGCATTATGCGTTATAACAATTTTATATCTGTATTGTTAGGTGAGTTTGTTTTGATGATTGTTACCGGTTTTTGACTTTTTGTCTATCCGCTTTTAGTCCTGAGGATGGTTTTTAGTAAATAAAACCGAAACGTCGACTGATTTTCATATTTGTTTTATTGCGCTCCAATATCCCGATATTATCGTTACTTAATACAACATTGGACGAGAATTTTCATCTCAATTAATTTAATCGATGTACGAGTATAGAAATTAATATATTCGTTTTATAAAGAACGGTAAAACACCTAAAATTCTTTTTAATTATAGTAATGGAAGTTACTACTACACAAAGGTCTAGAGTTATATTCTGCATGCTCTTTTGTCACGAATTTTCTCTTAGTTATACCCTTTTTATGCTTATCTCTATTTCCAAAGTATATAGGTATATTAGATAAAATATTAATTTAAAAACTAAGTCCTTGTCATAAACACGAACTTTTTTAATATTTAGGAAAGCAAATAAGAAAAAGACCAGATAGCAGTGGAAAAAGAGACTACTCGGGAAGAAAACCATGGTCCACAGAGGAAAAAGAAATCATTTTGAAAGAATTTCGAAACTTCATAAAATCCAAAAGCCTTCCTGGCAAAGACAAATGCTGTGGCATTATTGACAAGAATCCTGGCATCTTCATTGGAAGAAAATGGTCGGATCTTAAATATTATATAAAAAATTATTTATCAAAGATTAATAAAACAACTTCACATGCCGAATGAATGAATGAATTTTTTTTCACTTGTTTTTTTTTAATTTACTTTAATTAAGTTAATTTACTATTTACTTTTTAATTTACTAGGTTAAAACTTTAAAAAAAAATTTTTTTTTATAATTTTTATTTAATAATAATGTTTAAAAATGTATTATAGTTAAATAAAATTTAATAATAAACTTTTATTCAGTTGGTAAAATTAATCTTGAGATGTTGGAAATCGCAATAAAAACTATAATATTATGATTATCAGTGACGTTTCGGTTATATTAACTACATAATATACCATCTTCGAGACTACAAAATGAAGATTTAATACAATCGATAAAATATTATTAGTCTCACACTTACCTAACAATACATGATAAAATATGTTTTGCGAAAAAAAATTTAGGAGGAGAAAACTATAGCACCACATTGTAAAACATAATTTTATTAAGTTGTTAAAATCTATTCGAAATTTGAAGAAAAATCAAATTCATATTTTGCAATGATATGAATTTAAAAACAAAATTGCATTAAAATATTTGGTATAATAATTAGGTTTTTATAACTTGTAAAAATTATTTTAAAAGATTTTTTAATTTGAATTAATAAAAATAAAGCAAGCTATAATAGTACTAACTTAGACAATCATCAATTTTAAATATTGCAATTTGGAATCTGTTATGCGTAGCGCTAGGATAATATTGATATTATTCAGTCACGGAGTAGTACAAATAAAAAAGCGTGTGTAACATAGGGGGCGCCAGTACTCAACGATGTCACAATTGGGTCTAAAAGTTATAGGTTTTAAAACCAAATTGTGACACACTATACACAACTCGAAAAATGCTATATACCGTGATTGGTTCATTTTATGTGGAAAGGAACCTCCCAAAAGCGCGGAAAATTTAAAAATGAACTATAAAATTGTCTGAATTACGAAGTAACTATACGTTTTGCTGTGACATCGCGGTGTATGATGCCACAAATCAAAAAGATGTCACAGTTCAGCTTTATGTTCACACCTGATGCCACAACAAATGCAATACATAAACACCTATACACGCATTGCATTAACTAGGACGGGCATACCTGTACACGTAATTGTGACGGATCGGTATTTTTACCACCCAACAGATGCTCATTGTATCCACTAGATGGTAGAACCGATCGGTTTTTAAATACACACCGTAGTAACTTCAAAAAACTCATTTTAATAAAGCCGTCTCAATTAATGCAAGACTTACCGAGTGTTAAAATACGTCACAGATAATGTGGTATTACACGTGTGTTAAAAATACGTCACAGCTAATGTAGAATCTAACGTGTGTGTTAGATGTGTGAATTTGGGTGTGTTAAAAATTCGTTAGTTAATTTAGAATACGGAATGTGGTAGAAATTCTTTAGAGGACCGGAGATATATGTAAAAAAACAGTTTTTGCGATACCTACACAGAAGTGACCATTATTAACAAATTTTTAAGGTGGCCGATTTACATGCTACAAAAATTACACAGAGAATTAGCCGAAGCTTCATGCATAACATATTGAAATATTGGGCGTAAAAAACAACTTGAATTTTGAAGGTTGAACTTGAAGGTAGCTATATAGAAGCCTAGCAACTGCCGCTAAAGCGAGTTCCACCTTGTTTAACCAATATCTGCAATCAAGGTTACAATAATTCGCACCCAGCTGAAAATTGGTAGGATTGTTCAAAACACCATCATAAATGAAATCTAAAAAGTCCTCATCGATCCGACACCTGGAAAAAAATTTATTCGGGGTCAAAGGTCACTAAAACGGGTTTTTCGCGATTTTCAGCAAAACGGTAAGTTTTATCATTATCTATAATATCGATAATTATCTATAAAAAATGTCTAAATACTTTTTTTCCTCAGAGCCACCGTTTTTGAGATATAACGATTCGAAAAGTTGAAAGAGTTGTAATCGTCATAATATGGGGTCCGTTACTTTGGCCCCCCCCCCGGTTAATATTTTTACACCAAAAGCAAGCACTGAGATCCTTAGAGCTAGCACCAGCTAGCACCCAAATATGAAAGCTAGCACCATTACAGTTTTTTCACAAATCGACTTTGAAACCGGGGGGGGGGGCAAAGTAACGCTAGCCCCCCCCGGTTAATATTTTTACCCAAAAACCTAGCACTGGGATCCTTAGAGCTAGCACCAGCTAGCACCCTAATATGAAAGCTAGCACCATTACAGTATTTTCACAAATCGACTTTGAAACCGGGGGGGGGGGGGGCAAAGTAACGCTAGCCCCCCCCGGTTAATATTTTTACCCATAAACCTAGCACTGGGATACTTAGAGCTAGCACCAGCTAGCACCCAAATATGAAAGCTGGCACCATTATAGTTTTTCCACAAATTCATTTTATTTATTTGCACCTAAATGACGATTACAACTCTTTCAACTTTTCGAATCGTTATATCTCAAAAACGGTGACTCTTAGGAAAAAAAGTATTTAGACATTTTTTATAGATAATTATCTGATCTACAATTTTAGAATGGGATAATTTTATGATAAAACTTACCGTTTTGCTGAAAATTGCGAAAAACCCGTTTTAGTGACCTTTGACCCCGAATAAATTTTTTTCCAGGTGTCGGATCGATGAGGACTTTTTAGATTTTATTTATGATGGTGTTTTGAACAATCCTACCAATTTTCAGCTGGGTGCGAATTATTGCAACCTCACTCCTATTTTTTGGTCTAATTTGACCGGACTATAAAGAGTTATTTTTAAACTTATAAGTTAGTAAAAAATTATCAATCACTAATAAGTATCATAAAATAAGCTATGCAAATTTAATATTCGTTTGTGTCTTTGTAAATTGCATAAATGTTGAGGAATTTGTTAAGGAAATATCGTACACTAGGCTTAATAGGATTTGTTTACTATGGTACTTGTTCGGAGTTACACGTCAAAACATTGAAAAAATTACGTTGTTAATTATGGGGGAATCCTATAATCCTAACGAAATCAATTTGTTTAGACGAGATTTCAAAACTTTATCAATCACAAAGGATGCTTTATAAATATTAGACCCATCTCTACCCATTTATTGTAAGATTTTGGCAACCCCTTCACTTTTTCATACGTAAGAATTTTTTTTTCAGTTTTCAACTTTACCTTCTAAGGGCTTTTTTTGATTTGTTTTATTAATTTTTATTATTAAAAAGTAAAAAATTTCATTAATAAGTATTAATCATTAAATAATAATGTAAGCAAAAGATAAAAAATTGCGTTCAGTACATTATTAAAACGAAGCATATTTCCGGGAATTCCCCGCATCTAGTAATGCGAGCGGTCAACGTCCTTGGTCCTTTTAAGTGAAAGTTTGATCATAATTTACTTTTTTAATAAAATCAACTCGGAAGTTGTCTTACGTTAAATTATTAATTATGCACTTTTACCGTTTTTGCACCAATTCATTCCAATGAAAAAAAATATTCGATTTGTTGTGTTGTTACGTTATTGAAGGTCACCGTCGAAATAATGCTGTATTTAATTAAAAGATTTTAATTCAATTTTTATTGTTACCTATAGCATATTATTAATATACCCCTTTAATGTTATTAATTTAATTTTGTAACATTTATAAACATCTAAAATGAATAATTAATTTTTTAAATTTACACTTCAACGTTTTAATGAGAAGTGTAAGTATCATGATGTAGGTATGATTGGAATGTCACGACTTGGCAGCGCTGCTGGAAGTTTGTACGCGTTCTGTTTATCTGCAAATTCAGAGATTGACTGCAGATATGCTCGGAAGTGCCTTCGTCACTTTTATACACTTGAAAAATAATTTAAAAGATGTCTTCCCCTCTGTTGCAAACCTCAGTTTTTTAGAAAAAAAATTCTTACAATCAGTTATAATAAGTAATACGTAATGGATAAATCTTCCTCGCGCCCAATTGAGGACCGATTTTTCAAAACTCGCTTTGTCCAAATTTTGCAAAATTGAGTTTTATATCGTTTCAATATAATGTTGTACATCTGCATCAATTGGTGTTGTCTGTTTTTACCAAACTCTTTTTGTTACATTAAGAAATACATTTAAAACTGCTGCAGTTTCACAAAACTCGCTTTGTCCTAACTGAACGATATATCAAAACTCGCTTTATCCTTTATCTCTTTGACCTCGCTATAATGCAAATAATGCACATAGCAAAGTGCTTAATTATATAATCAATTAGTTTTTTGGTTTTGGTAACGTTCAGTATTGACTGTTTCGCCTGGTTGGAATTTGGAATTTAGGAATTTTTTCGGTGGTTAATAATAAAGTACTACGTGGAAAATGCGGAAGATAGCATTTGCAAAGAAATTCTTGGTACTAACGATAATCAGGTGATGGGAAGTGAGGCAGAAGACGAGGAGGATATTATTTAGTTACATAATTTTTGCTTTAAGTAAAAAAATTTAAAATAAAGTTTTGCATCATATAAAATTTATTATTGGATAAAGCAAGTATTGAAAAATCGGTTTTTTAACCCAATTTTTTCTTAATTCTTATATATATTTTTCCGTAATTTATAACAACGTAGGCTTATGCATCTATGGATTATTATTACGATCTTGATATAAGAATTGTTATGAAAAACCATATGGCTTGTCAGAATGAAAAACGTGATTTCTGTTTGGCCCCCCCTTTACCACCCGGATTTTAACTTTTTCCTATACAAATTCGGAAAGCTGAAGGTTTATATAGTAGAATTAAAAAGAAATCGGAGTAATATTCATAAGTTTGGTCACAAATCCAATTTGAAGTTAGAGAATTTTCCCATAACACATGTAACTGGCGAGGGGAATCCCCCAGCAATACAATAGAATGTAGGGGGATTCCCCTTACGCATTGATAATTACATCGATAAAATATTAATTACATCGCGGGGGAATTATTTTTAAATGCTAGATCCCGCATAGTTGGGATCTGTGTCGGGGTGTATCCATCACCTTCAAGCATGTCTCTAGTAAGTTCAGCGTTGTAAAAAGCGCCCGGAGCGGAGCGTAGCGTAGCGGAGGATAGGTTTTTACATAGCAACAACATCCCTTTCGAATCCCACCCTATGAAAGAAATATTGCTGGCCACGAAGGTCCAGCGAAAAGAAGACGTTATCAAGAAGCCGATAACAGAATTCTAAATAAGGTTGTTACGTATGATCGAGAAAATGTTATTGAATTTCTTCGCGGTATATCCTACAACTATAATATGGATTAATGTATTGCCGTATAAAATATTTGTAAATTTTAATTTTTGTAACTTAGATAAATAATAATAATAAATTTATAATATAGCTTTAAATGAAAATATGCAGAGCATTATAATTTTCAGAATAACTAAAATATACTCGGTGTCGCCGAGTTGCCCGTCGCCGAGTTGAGCGGTCGCCGAGTTTACCGTCGCCGAGTTGTAATCGCCGAGATGTCCGTGTCCGTAAGGAGAATCCTCTTACAATCTATTGTATTTTGCTGGAAAATTCCCCTCGTCAGTTACATGTCTTATTATGGGAAAATTTTCTAACTTCAAATTCGATTTGTGGCCAAACTTATGAATATTCCTCCGATTTTTTTTAAATTCTATTATATAAACCTTCAGCTTTCCGAATTTGTGAAAAGTTAAAATCCTGGTGGTAGAAAAGGGCCTATACCCCTTTTAGATGCTTCTTCTTTACCAACTGGGCTACAAAGTGCTTATGATTTACATAAATTTGTAAGTACCTAATAATTATGGACTGTAATATGAAGTTTAAAAAATTAATTTACCCGAATTGGCTACAATGTGCAACTTATAATTTGCACCCGTTGAAGTGCTATTTATAACCTACCCGCATAATGATACTTTATAATATCCACTACTAACGTGCCTTGTATTCCCCTTGTAAGTTATAAGTGAAAAACTGGAAAATGGTGCCTTTGGGGGTGGTTTTAAAAGTAAAGCACCCCCACTGGTGGGTTTTCACCAGTTGTTACCAATACTAAAAAGATGGGATCTTGAAAGTTTCATCTCTATACTAATTATTTCGGAATGAAATCGTATTTTGACTGGACCATTTGGTGCATGGAGGGATCCAAAAATGATGGCATATTACATACAAGCAAATATACGTATTATATTTATTACAAATACTACTAGCGCAGGGGTATTTTTAATGCTAGTATTACCTACATCAACAATAAATTCTATTATTGTTTTGGAAAACAACATAAAATTGATGAAAAAGTTCACGAACTGATGTAATTCACTGGATGGCAATGATAAGGAATTGTTGAACATTATACGACGCTACTGTAATTTTATGAGGTGTATAATAAGCTCGTTATATTTGGGAAATAACATGTAACATGCAGATTTTAATCCTTTTAAGAAAATAGTCACAGTTAATGTAATATCGAAAATTGTCACAGTTAATGTAATAGTGCAAATTGTCACAGTTAATGTAATATCGCAAGTTGTCACAGTTAATGTGACACCGACGACAATAACACTCCGCTAGGGGGCGCAAAAATCAGTATATTTTACATCAGTTATAGTTAATGCAAAGTGAGTAAAACTAACACACTTCACATTTCACGGAATTGTCACGGATTTTCTCTTTTTGGCATAATAGAGATAAGCAATACGTCAGAAGTTGATATATGAAGAGAAAAAATTGTGACGGATCGGAAAATCCGTCACAATTTTCGGAATCCGTCACAGCTTAGTGATATGCACACACAAGTCGTCACAGTTAATGTAACACCAACACACACATACATACAGACATCCTTCCAAAAATGATAAAAATGGATTCAGGGGACCTCAAAACGTGAACATTTGTCAAAAAATTGGGGGGTCAAATTTTGACTGATAACAATACTTTCCTTACCTAGGGGTTCGGAAAGTAAAAATTTAATATTTAATATTATTCAATAATATCGATAATATATTATTAGAAGTATGAAGACGGAACAGGCTGCACAAAGCCTAATCCATGAAGCGCAGAAGAAGAAGATATATTATTATTATTATTCAATAATATCAAAACCCACTATAACTTATATTTCAAACCCACACTGAGAGAAAATTTTAGTACTGTGCATTAGAATTGTTGTTACAAGTATAAGAAATTCTATTACGTATTTGGACAGCAAAGCGTTTTATTGCTGTTATTATACTCATTTTGCTGGATCAGTGTTATACTATAAAATATTCTGTTTGATAAGCGTTACAATAACTATGTTATTATTAACATTATTATTTTTAATACCGTCTTAATATAATCTAATATCGGTAATATTTTTATCTTATTCCAGTTATAAGTTCGTAAAATTCTATCTTACTACGGTTTTAAGACGCTTTGTGAAATTGACACTACTGAAATGTAGTGTGTATTAATTAGTATTACAAAGGTATTACTAAAATAATTTTGTCATCATAAGATTGGTTAATATAAATTAATATTATTTCTTATAGTAGCTATAATAAAGTTTTTAAGAAGTATAAGGATGCTTAATAAAACATTTAATGTTATATTTTTGATACATTTATTTTTAAATAAATACATTTTTATATAAATTTTTATTATAAACAAGAAACATAATAGCACTTATCAGCTAACTGTGTAGTAACAAGTGGAGAATAATTCATTAAATCTGATTGCAATATGCAGCCAGTATTAGAAGCAGTACTTGTACTAATAAGTACTTTATAAGCTTGTAAATGATTATTAAATAATAGAACATCATATCTTTTGTAAAAAAACAAAATTTCACTTTTTACGGAAACAAATATATGAGTTATTAATCCAAAGACAGGCATTCCATCAATACAATCTATGTAAATAGTATCATTTATTTTATAATTGGTACTGTTTACACTGACCCGTTTGGTACTTATTACATTTCTTTTGAAATGTTCGATGTCGTATGATTTCGACAAAATATCATCAAAATTACTAACAACAGTATATATATTTTCAATATTGATAGATTTTCCCATTGTTATATTTTTTTCAAAGCCCCTATTAACTAATAATCTGTTGCAAAATTGTAATTGATTTTTTATTGCTAGTGTTTTTGCAATGTCTATTCTAGATGAAACTACATTGGCTGAAGTTTTCGATAGTCTATGTTTCGACTCGTAACGCATACAAGACATATGAACTAAAGGACCAACTTTTTTCATAATGTTAGGATAATGTACCATGTGATGATGTTTTGGTTTTAAATGTTGTTTAAAGGTATTGATAATTATTTCATGATGTTCAGTTATCAAGATTTTTAATAATTCATGGTCATTCGATGTTGAATGCTTGGACAGTATTAAACAGACGATTTCACGAAGTTTTATATATAGTTTCCAATACTTGTTATCAATTGGAACTAGGTCTCCAATAATTAAGCCTAAATATAGTATAAAACATTTCATTTCTGAAGCAGACATTTTTAAACTTTGATTTTTTAAGTTATCTACAGATATCAAACAGGGTTTGTTTTTAATTTCTGAACCATACTTAAAATGTTGAATTCGAGAGTTAAATATTTTTAACGAGAATAATTTATCTTTATTGATCAACTGATCTAAAAGCAAAATTAAATCAAAACCCCCAACTCCTTCAAATATGTCATGCATAATGTCCACAGCAAAGTTTTTAGTTACTTCAAATCTGTTTATGTTGTTCCAAATACACAGAGCTTTTACTCCAGTTTTACTTATGTCATTTATTTCCAAATCTAGTTTATAATTAGTCTCAGTTCTTAATAAATCGGTTTGCTCACAAGTTTGAGTTTGAGTTTCAGTCCGCAAACATTTGCAAAATCTGCAAAAATAGTTTGATGTAAAACTTTCAGAAAATCCTAAAAGAGTATGTATCCCTAAATTATCTCCAATTATAAGAGCAAGACAAAAATTGATATTGATAACTTGACCGTCTATTTCTAGTAATATTCCCTTAGTCTCCAACTCATTGAAATCGTTAATAATTTGCGCAAAAACTATATTTTTTCCAAATTCTTTTAAATCGTAACTGTGAAATAGCATACCTAGAAAAATATTGTTAACAGTACTTTGTTCGAATACAGGCAAACAGGGTAGCGAAAAGTAAATTGCTCCTAATTTATGGATACCAGCATGGGCACCTAATGGGTTACCAGTTTCATATTCATCAAAATAAAGGTAAATGGGAAAGACAGAATTATTTTTGATATGAGATACTTTGTTTTTCCAATAATCAGTTTGAATTATATTGCTTATAACATCATTGTTACATGAATTAAGAGCTTTCATGTAATTCACGGTATCTATATAGACATTTGGCAACTCAAAAAATTTTTTCAATGTTTTCCCAATTGGTACATATTGTGCATGTACCATCTTTTGCAATGTTTTCGATCCGATTTCTTCTAGTCGTTGTCCTAGTACCAGTTGCGTAGGCTCTATGAAAATGCCTCTATCACCTAAATTTTTGAATCTTTTATACTCACTATCTAAATCATTAAATGAATCGTTTAATACTGTAACGAAGGACACGCATTGATTTATAAGAAGTTGTGAAATTTCGGTATTATAAATATCCAAAATTTTTGTTATACCGTCTTTAATATGGTTCGTACAATCAGAAATAAATTCTTTAAGTTCCTCAATAACGTTTTGAACTTGCTTTCTTGTCAATGTAGATTCATCATACAGTTTGCAAATAAACTTGACTGCTTTTTGGATCATTAAATCAGAAAAACCTTTTATGTCGATTGTAAATTTACTGAAATCTAAACGAGAGTTTTGTGTATTACACTTATCATCAGTGTTATCAACACAATTATTTTGTTTTACATGATTGTCATCAGATAAATTTTGAGAGGAATTACAATTTGATGAATTTTGAGAAGACTTACAATTCAAACGGTTTGACGATTTATTTATATCACAAAAGTGAGATTTTAAGAAATGCTTTCTGAATGAATCGAGACACGAAAAACTTCTAGTACAATTTGTTTCTCTACATCGATATAAATCATTTACTTTTAAATTATGCATATTTCTAAAATGTAAAATCAATGTATTGATGGCATGAGTCTTTAAATTACAAATATAACAAGTTGGCATATTTAGAAACTTGATTAACTAAAAACTAATACTAATAATAAAAACTAAATATTAAATTAAAAATAAAAGTAATACGAAATATTAAATATTAAATAGTAATACTAAATTTTAGTAAAAATTAAAAATTTTAATTAAAAAAATAAATTTTTGAACGATTTTAAAATAAAATCTAAATTAAAACTTACGCTTCAGTTAATAATCTTCGAATATCTGACATAAGTGAATGTGTAGCAGTGTTAATATTATCATAACATGTCGTCACGTCATACACCATCTTTTGTATGAATGTCCAAACATGGCCACATTCTGGTGGATATTTGGCATTAAATGTATGGAAAGCTTTGAATGTTATATCTAATGCCTTGAGTGGTGTATCTACTTGATACCTCACAGTGTCGATTACAACGTAATAATTTTTTTCGTCGCCCACACATACGAAAAACGGCTGAAGAGACAATTTTTCCTTTAACAAAACTTTTCTTCTTTCTTGTATCTTTTCTTCTAATAGCCCTATATTCTGAAATGAAATTGAATTGGTTAGACCGTGTATATCCCACAAAAATAAACTTACAGAGATATTAAGCAAAAAGCTTTCCTGGATTTCCAGTCTGGAAGGTCTCCAAGCTTTCTTTTTTGGTCTGGAACTGTCACCAACAGTTACTGGCCCAAATAAATAGGGTAAATAAATGAGGCTGAGGAGATTATTATCTGTAAGATTTCGTATATGTTATTGTAGGTACTATTACTTATTTTGGACTTCCTTTTACTCACCTAATATATTTTCATTTTGTAAAGGCAACTTAACATGTTTGTTTGTTGCTTCTTTAATAATAGCTTTAGCCAATGCTGGCCAAGCAGTATATAGATTATTCTCTTTTTCGGGAAATATTTGATTAAAATCTTGTTCAATCTAAAATTAGTAGGTATAAATACTATTATGTTCCTCCTTTTCCCCTAATACTTTACCAAAGAAAATCCTTCTTTTTGTTTTAAAGCTGGATATCTGTTAAAATGATCTATTATTGATAAATTTGTCTCCTTTTGCCTTAATTTAAAAGTTTGAAACCAGTAGAGAAGTACAGTGTCCCAAGGTTCAACGGCATTTTGTAAAAAAGCTAAACTAGCCAGAGCAGTCTCATCTGTCGCCTCATCTGTTGGTAATGACGTCACTGAAAAGTAATTTTTAAATTAAAAATATATTAAAATGAATTTTGATCATAATTACAATGAGGTGGTGATGCAGACGATTCGGAACACTCGATTATCTTGATTGCACTTCTAATGTTTACATAACAGGAATAAAGTTTACCTTTAGGTGATAACTTTGGAGTTACAGCACTCTTTGGCTGGTACGATATATAGTACGTGTATTTACTTTCTTTTGTGAAAAGTTCAATAATTTCTTCACTAGCAGCTATAAATGTGGTGGAAGTAATGCTGAAAAAATGTATGAATTCAATTGAATATATAAATACTCATGTTAAGATTTAACACCTTTTGTTAATATTGAGAAGGTTACTAATAATTATATGGGTTAACTTGTTTCTTAATTTATTATTCAAAAATCCTTGGTATTTACTCATTAAAATCTGTCTCCCTTCTATGCTTTGCTTTAAAAGATTTTCTAATGATCCTGCGGAAAAAATTGAAGTTTTCATTTTTTTTGAAGGGTGGGCAAAATCTATTCCGAAATGTGTATTTAAATTTTCTTGAGCGGTTCCCTCTATGGGTACCGGCGGAGGTGGCATTAGTAGAAATGATTCTTGTTCCGGATGCAATGCAGCAATTATATTTCCATCGGTTTCGACATAATATGTTCCTAAAGATGTGGAAGAAGCATCAGAACATAAGCTGCTAGCAGTATCGGTCGATGCAGAAGCAGTACTATGTAGTACCCAATGTTCTACCCGAAATTTTTTTATCTTGTCTTTAAATTTGAGTTGTAGTCCTATCTTCGGTATTAGAAACTCAATTG
Organism: Podabrus alpinus; assembly: GCA_932274525.1. Taxonomy (NCBI): domain Eukaryota; kingdom Metazoa; phylum Arthropoda; class Insecta; order Coleoptera; family Cantharidae; genus Podabrus; species Podabrus alpinus. The sequence continues at coordinate 35,956,015 of OW026452.1, forward strand.
TAGCGTTATCCAACAATTTGAATGCCTCTTCATCTATACCATTTTCTTTAAATTTTTCTAACAATTCATTAGCCATACCCCATTGATCCAAAATAGTTTCCACAAAAGTGTCCGACATTCTAAATATAACCGATATATAAATCAATCACTAAATTGTTAAAATTCAATTCGTGGGGATAGCACGTAAAGTGCCATCAGGCTTTGAAAAATTTCCTAGATGATATTCGGAAACCTGAGGGTTTATATAGTAGATTTAAACAAAAAAAATTTCGGAATATTCATAAGTTTAGACAAAAATCAAATTTGAACTTAGAAAATTTACCCATAAGAATACATGTAACTGACGAGGGGAATCCCCCTACATTTTATTGTACCGTCAATAGAATATGGGCGGATTCCCCAATTTTCCCATTAGATTATATGTAAAACACGTTTTTTTAATATTCGACTCGGAGGTGACTGCGTTGTAAAAACCTACCCTCCCGCTCTGCTACGGGCACTCCGAGCGGTTTTGACAACGGACAACTCGCTAAAAACATCCTTGAAAATGATCCATACACCCCACCGGGATATAGCATTTAAACATATTCTAGAGAATGCATAAGGGGAATCCCCCTATATTCTATTGTACCGTCAATAGAATGTAGGGGGATTCCCCTCGTCGGTTACATGTATTCTTATGGGTAAATTTTCAAACTTCAAATTCGATTTTTGGGCAAACTTATGAACTTTCCCGATGGAACTTTACGTGCTCTAACCCAATTCGTTACTAAATATCAAACTGTCGTTAGAAACTGTCAAAATTTAAGAAACCTGTTACGTAAAAAATAAATTACCTACAGGATTAATTTCAAGCAAATGTGTATTATGGCGCCAACACGAAACGAAGAGGACGCTAAACTTTTATAAACGTAAAAAACGATCGTAATCACTTTTACAAATTAACAGTAGGTATAAATACCATATAGTATGTATTTGGAAAGATATTGTAAACTAATTAATTAATAATTGCTAATTATTAAATTACTTACCTGAAGAAAAAATCACACAAAGATGCACTAACATTAACTTACAGTAGCACAATAGAAATGAAGTAGCATTACGCGTTTTGCTAAAACTGCTGAGTTTATGAATTGCATACTAGCCTGTTATAATATTTCTTAGAAACATTATAATAATATTATGACGTTCACAAGTAACCGTTTGATAAAAGCTGAGTGCCTAAGAAATTTTATTATGTTTACAATATTTTACAATTAAAGATTTAAGATCGGGACTATAAACCACAGTTTATTATTTGAACAACTTTGGATATAAATCATTATTAGACAAATCATAATTATAATTATTGTTTATTGCTACTGCAATGAAAATAGTTTTAGCAATACTTTCTAATAAAACTATTTTTCTCAGTGCACTATGTAACATTTTTATGACATTATTTTTACTTTCCGAACCCCTAAGTCAGGAAAGTATTGTTATCAGGCAAAATTTGACCCCCCAATTTTTTGACAGATGTTCACGTTTTGAGGTCCCCTGAATCCATTTTTATCATTTTTGGAAGGATGTCTGTATGTGTGTACGTCTGTGAACACGATAACGTCTTAACGAAGCAAGCAATATAACGGATTTTTGTATCTTATATCCGTTATCGATCAACCTAAATCAATAATTTGTTGACCACTGCCAATTTTATTCAAAATTATTGAGACGGGTCAATATACACTTCCACTCCCATTTTTCGTTCTTCCGTGAATACGCATGATGAGTCCGCCATGTTCAATGTAAGTTCACTTTTGATCCGACGGCTGAGTGTGAAGTTCTAAAGTGTGTGCATTGCTGCAGTCTAATTATTTTTATTGCGATTTCAAGTGGAAATTCTTACATCGAGTTATTGAATATCTAAACCGAGTACACGTGGGTGAGATTGATATATATTTTTTGATACGGAAGCCACCGTAGCATATTTCACTTCGACATCTGGATGTCAATCACCATCTTTTTGTGCTGATTATTTTATCGCTCGACTGCACTTTGCGCATGCTTGAACGCCCTCTAGTGGGATTTTATGGTGACAAGTTTTGTCAACAAAGCGTTCCGAATTATTTGGAGATACCATCCTCCTGCTTTTGCCAGTCGTGCAAAAGTCACATCGTCGTGTCCGTTGCCATTGTTGTCGTCGTACTGCGTTTATTTTTGTGACACTTCCTGCCGATTAATCGAGCGAGCTGCGTCAACCGTGCTAGTGATTTTGGATTTCATTTTGGAACCCAGCATTACACCAGAGTATTTTGGAATAACTCTTTGGGGTGGAAAAGTCCAGCCATTGTCCTATCACCGAGTCGTGGGGTCGCTGTTGGAATCATTCGAGGCGTGCAATTCTTACTGGTGGACCGAGGTTTAGCGGACGACAATTCAACTTCCGTTCTCGTGGGCAATCCATCCAAGCAGGTTGGGGTACCTGTCATCTTCGATTGTGTGAGCTTGCCAAGTACTTAGGTAAGACAATTTTACTTTCTAATCTGTTTTGGGTAGTGATTGCCTTGTTTACATTACGAGTATTCATATTAACGTCACAAAGAGGTGTCGTATTTTGACATCTTTGTTTTTTTTGTTCGCCGGATCTCCCCACAGGAGGATTGATTCACGCAATTGTTTTTTTATCTGGCTTCCTTCAGAAGTCCGCAGAACTTGTATTCACCACCGAAAGGTTGTTGCCATTTGTTACATTTGTTTGTGTATTATTGATTATTTGTGTGTAATTAAATCAATTAAAATCATACCGTATTTTATTTCCCTGGAAGAGGGGATACTTATAACCTTTTTAGTGAGATATAGAGATCTGGACCCACGTCCCTCGCAGACCGACGTTACCATCATAAGAGCTAGTTCATTACATCCAGGGCTCCCCACGTTAAAAAAGTGAGGTGGTTTTCCACTTCGCGTGGGAGGAGATTTCTCGATCCTGCATCCGCGGGAGAGAGGTAATTCACTTCTCAGCAAATCATTCAAAATTTTGCATATAAGCTTTTTCCTGTCGTAGGACGAAGCCAGATGAAAATAAATTAAATCGTGTAACGGGAAAGGGGGGTTTACCTGGAGCGATTATGACATTATGCGTCATAACTTCGAAACGAAATTAAATATGTAAAAATATTAATAACAAAAAATTAGCGCTATGGAATTTCCTACATTTTTTGTCCTACAAGTTTTTCTCTAAAATATACAGGGTGTTTCAAAAAAATTTGTATTTGTAAATAAAATAGTAAAACGCATTCTACTAATGAAAATAAGATGAAAAGTTTCTAATAACATGGGTCCCAAAATGCTTCGTTTGCAAGATATAGGCATTCAAAAGTTTTTTTCTTCCTATTTTGGCAAAATATGAAACTTTTCCTCGATTTACTGTTGAAATTATGTAACCATTTTATTAAAAAAAATAATATAAAAATTTACGTCTGTTCGTTATGCGATGGCCACATCAGATTTTTTTAGCTAGTTTTTCCGTTTTATTATAGTATAATCTAAGAAACTACGATACCAAAAATCAAATACGATAATTAAAAACTACAGTGTGACCTGTATGTATTGATACAAATGATTTTAGCTATATTTTCAAGAGTTTTTAACTAATTTAACCTTTTTTTTTGATGATACATTGGAATTATAAGTAGGATTAGGTATAACAAAAAATCATTCAGTTACTTCGCCTTTTACCTTCACAACTAATCAGAGTCTCTCTTCAAAGCTATTACAAGCTGCACGCTACATATCAAGTGGTATTAATGCTCATATTTTGATATAACTTGCTTAAATTCTTCCAGATTTCGATATTTGTTATGCTTAAGTTGTTGTAGCATATATCCCCAAATGGAAAAATCCAGAGGATTTAAGTCTGGTAAGCTTGGTGGCCATTCATTCTTAGCTATAAAATCAGTCAAATTATCTTGACACCAAGTTTACACTATACCAGCGGTATGCAATGGGGCTCCGTCTTGCTGGAAGCAATAATATTCATCACCATACATTTTTTGACCTGCTGGTAACATATGTTTTTGTAAAACGTCTTCTAAATAATACTTTGTATTCACTTTAACCCTTTTTTCTATAAATACCAATGGCAGAGTCTTCTTTTCCATATAGCACCCCAAACCATTTCCGATGATGCATTTTGAAAACGTGAAACATATTTTTTTGTTTTTAGGAACATATTTAAGCGAATCAATACAGATCCTATCGTTCTGAGAATTGTAGGTCGCTTGTAAAATAAATAATTTCTCATCTGAGAATATTATTTCGTCACCACCGTGCCATGATAGCAACATCTTACTTCTTTCGAACCTTATCACTGCAGTAGCATCTGTAAGCCCATGAACTTTTTTTTTCTTGTAAGGCTTTAGTGTAAGGTCTCCACGAAGTATTTTTCAAAGACATTCGCGGTTTATTTGAAGATTTTGAGCCATTTTCCTTGCCGCGCGGTCACAATTCCGTCTGATACGTTCACGTACAATCTTAATTGCTTATGGTATCCTGCCTGATTTTTTCCTCCGGTTTTTTTCGGTTTTCAGTAGGGCTTGTGTCCATAAGTCTTATTGTAGTACGATAAACATAAATTCGAGTCACTTTTAAATACATTACTTGCCGAAAAATATCACCTCTAGTTACACCTGATTTAAATTTATTAACAATAATGTTGCGTAGACTTGTCATGTTTGATTGAAGCAACTATAACAAACTATATGAGAATATTTTGTTTTATATAATGTCAAAACATCCTAACGGGCTACTGCGATTAAAAAAATTTTTCATTTTTGTTCTGCAAAATAAAGTTTTAACAGTTGCAAAAGTTGTATCAATACATACGGGTCACAGAGTATATAGATTTGGCAGTTTTCTCCATTTGCTGTAAAGTTGTTCTATCCGGTTATAGTGGGTTTTGAAAATAGACGACTCATATTATGAATAAAGTGAATTAAGTAGCTTAATAAAAAGTATTTAATTAAAAGTGGATGGTTATGAAGGTGGGAAAATTATTTGGAAGTGGAAATAAACTTCATTTTTGCCGAGTATCACAGCAATATGTCTATGGTTACTACTTCATATGAGATTTTAAATGATTTTGCAAATTCGATATTTGTGCACATTTGTAGGCGCAACTATCACAACCAAACGGTTTCTCGCCGGTATGAGTTCTTAAATGTCGTTTTAATCCTATTTTCTGTGTACAAGTATACTCACAAATACCACAACTAAATGGTTTATCGCCGGTATGTTTTCTTAAATGTATTTTTAAGTATGATTTATATGCACAAGTATACTCACAAATATCACATTTAAACGGTTTATCGCCGGTATGAGTTCTTAAATGTGATTGTAAGGCTGATTTATATGCACAAGCATACTCACAAATATCACAATTAAACGGTTTTTCGCCAGTATGAGTTTTTAAATGTTCTTGTAAGCTTGATTTTCGTGCACAAGTATACTCACAAATATCACAACTAAACTGTTTCTCGCCTGTATGAGTTTTTAAATGACTTTGTAAGTATGATTTCCGTGCACATTTATGCTTACAAATATGACAACTAAATGGTTTATCGCCGGTATGTTTTCTTAAATGTGCTTGTAAGTTTGATTTATGTGCAGAAGTGTACTCACATATATGACAACGAAATGGTTTATCGCCGGTATGAGTTCTTAAATGGTTTTGTAAGCTTGATTTCCGTGCATAAGTATACTCACAAATACCACAATTAAATGGTTTCTCGCCGGTATGAGTTCTTAAATGTATTTGTAATCCTGATGGCTGTGCACAAGTATACTCACAAATATCACACCTAAACGGTTTATCGCCAGTATGAGTTTTTAAATGTCTTCGTAAGCTTGATTTCTGTGCACAAGTATATTCACAAATATCACAATTAAATGGTTTCTCGCCGGTATGAGTTCTTGAATGTATTTGTAAGGTTGCTTTCTGTGCAAAAGTACACTCACAAATATCACAATTAAATGGTTTCTCGCCGGTATGAGTTCTTAAATGGATTTCAAACTGTGATTTGTAGGCAAATTTTGAGTTACAAATATTGCATATAAATGATTTCTTGTCCTTTCTTTTATGAGCTCTTAAATGACGTATTAAAGTTTGTTTAAGAGCCAGTTGATAACCACAAATTGCACACTCGAAGAAATTTGAACAGGTCAGCGTTGCTTGTGTAGTGCAGGTATCTTCTTTAATATCAATGGAATGATGCAAATCTTCTAAATTAAATTTCACATCTTCCACCTCTTCTCTTTTAATTTCGTAATTGCTAATTGAATTATTTGGAGTGTCCAGAAATTTACCTGCGTTTTCTACAATTTGTGATTCTTCCGAAGGTAGCACTTGGGCTGCAAGTACATCGGCAACGGGTTCCATTTGGAGGATGGAGCACTGTAACTGTTAATGTAAAAATCACTTTTCTCAATTGTAGGCGTTAATTATATTGATTATTATGTTATGGATTTAGAAAACTACTGCTGTAGTTGACAAATCACTGCTAAACAAAATGGCGACATATTTTGGAGGCACACCCGTTTGTTTTTTTATTTAATGTTGTGCCGTCCGGTAGTATTACAATTCGATAATTATTGTCACCAATGTCCATGTTTATAGATTAGAGAACCACAAATTACGAGGAAAATTAATTACCTTTCGTTAATTGACATTTGACAGAACACAGAATGTTGTAGGTTCTTTGGTTGTAGGGGAGTGATGGTTGGAAACCTGGCTATTTTTAAACGCCGGCGCGGGCAGTAGCTTATTAGATAAGATATAAATCAGAAATCATCACAACATTTTGTTGGATTAAGAAGAGTTATTGTGATCCGTGAGCACTTTAGCGTTCTCAAAATTTACAAAATCTTTAATCATGAATATGGCTCAAGCGCCGTCGCCAGCCTCCAAAGCTTTACAAATTATGACAAGAGGATGAATTTTTGGAAACTTCAAATAATGCGATGGTAAGCAGTCACGAAGTTAAAGAAGAAGAGTTGGAAGATGTGAAATTTAATTTATAAGATATGCATCATTCCATCGACATTAATAATGATGACGGAACGGAAGAATTCATACAGAACAATTCAAATGTTTTCGAGTGTGCAGTTTATGGTTATAAATAGGTTTGTTCGTTTTAGCAACACTTTTTACACTTTTGTACAAAGTGTGCACTTTTCTGTTCGTGCTAGCAGAGCGCTCTGTTCGTGTTATAAAGTGTAGCTACACTTAGTTGTACTTTTCGACACTTTCCACACCTGCTCCAGAGCAGGTGTGCAAGTTAACACTTAATTTTGATTGGCTGTTATTGGCGGTAAGTTATTTAAAATTTTATTTTAAATTTAGTTATTTTTTAAAATTTATTTAAAATTTAAAATACAAATTACAAACCTAAAAAAATAAAAGTAAACCGTTAAAAATGTCTTAACCTACTGTATGAAACCTAGTAGTTTGTCTCTAATTTATTACAACTTGCTCAACTTTTATATATTTTATTTATTTATTCAATAATTTATTTATTTATTCAATAAAATGGGTACTAATGTTAAAACAGCGTGGTTAATTCGAGATGCGAACGGAGACATTCCAAACACAGACGGCTTTGTGACTTGTATATGTGATGGTAAGTTTGTTGGCGTTTTTTTATAGCATTTTACTATTACATTATAGATGGATCGCTATTTCAACTGGTTAGCGCTGAAATCACATTCGAACATGATGTGTTTCGTTGTGAAGTGGATGGCAACAAGTTAGGTTAGGTACCAACACAAATTTGATTTGCTTCTCAAGGAGGGATTACACTTTTGCGTTCGTGTTAAACGCACACTTTCGGAAAAAAGTGGGAGTGTAAATTACACTCGGCCACACTCGAGTGTAAAAAGTGTTGCTAAAACGAACAAACAAAATATACACGTAAGCAAGCATTAATACGGCATTTAAAAAAACACTTAAAAATTCACAACCTTGGGAAATCGTTTATTTGCGTAATTTGTGACTATAAATTTTCACAAAAACCAATCTAAAAAACCATTTCAAAATTCATACCAGCCAGAAACCTTTTAGTTGTAAAATTTGTGGCTTTAAATGTTTATATCGTTCAAATTTAAAAACTATTTAAGTATTCATACCGGCGAGAAACCTTTTAACTGTGAACTTTGTGACTACTTTTTCACGAATAATTTTTATTTGGTTGTTGGGATAGAGGAGACCAAATAAAACTAAAAGTTTTAATAATTTTTATTTAAAAAAAATATATAATTTCTTTATAAAACAAAGTTTAATTTGCTTAAAAATCGCTCCATTTTAAGTAAGTATAAGAATACATATTAATTTAGTTTATCGTTGTAAAAAATCAATGAAATTTATACCACAACATAGATTGAAGTGTCAACATGAAAATATTTTTATAATTTTTTTGAAAATTATTTGTAATAACAATTCTATGTGCGTTTATGTACAAAAAAGCCTTGCGATTCTTTATCTCTACGTTTTTTAGCTTTGGTTAATTACTCCCTCTAAAATGATAAAGTCATTTTTGGGACGGGGATTTTTTCACGCTTTCAAGCGCTTTATCTGCTCTCGTTTCAGAACTTCTCGTATTTTAAGATTCCATAATGAATGGAATTATAGCGTTTGCAAGCGCAGAACAGCTCCAATAGAACTATCAAAAAATGTTCGACGGAGCTTCAAAGCGAATAAAGTGCCAGACCGAACGCGGCTTGTATGTACTCTATTGTAACAAAAAGTCAGGTCCAAATCGAGCGTTTTCGAAATTTTAAAAAAGTGCACTATTTAACAGCGCTGGCGATCAGCAACTATTCGACTTGGAGAGAATAATTTTAGATAAAAGTTATAGTAAATTTTGTTCTCTATAAGATTTATAGAAGCCATTTTCATCCTAAACTCAACTGCTAAGGAAATATTGCGAAGAAACATTTTGTTTTCGCCATTATTGTTAAAAAGGCGGCACTTCCGGGCGGTTGCCGAAGTCGCCAACTCAGAGTGTTTATTAGAATCCCAAACCTTAAAACATCATTTTCACTCCTTCATAAAAATTTCAACTTCCCACGAAGAATTCTGCAAGAAGCTCAGGATTCCGATATGATGATTTTTAGTCTGTTGAAGTACGAACAATTCCCTAACGAAAACCGTCGAAAAATCGCAGAAGACCGATTTTGGATTTTTTTTATCAACATAATGTGCCCAATTTTCTTACACTATATTATATAGTTAATTCTAAATTAGTAAAAAAATGCCGAAAAACAGACCTGTTTTGTCACGTATGCCAAAGAGAAGTAGGAAGTCTAAAGAAAAGAAAAAATATCATCAACTTTACCTATCCATCTGATTATTTTAATTTAGATAGCGAGGAGGAAGTTTAAAACCAATACTGTTTGAATTTTAGGTTTCACGCCCTCACTTTAAGAGGACTGGTTACCTAGTTAGTGTAAAACAAACGCACTTTAGTATGTCTATTTTTTAATATTATATAATTGGAGTAGCTAAAAAATTTAAGTAAGAAATCTGTAATATTAAAGTAGCCGTTTTAGACCCGAAGAAAAAATCCAAAATTCTCACTTGATTTTTTTTTATAAACTAAATAATAAAAATCCATTGGGATTAAGAAACGAACCCTTTTCAAATTGTATTAAAATTAGTTAATCATGTAGCGAAATAAAAAAAGAGGCATTTTTAAGCACCTACAATTTTACATTAGCTGAAGAATCCACTTAAAATTCATCCCCACTTCAAAATTTTAAGTAAGTAGTACAGTGATTCAATATTTTAAAGGTGGAAAATTAAACCACAAATAATTTTATTTCAAAAATATCTTACAATATATCATTTTAAAGTTGAAAAAAATCCCCATCCAGCCAAGTTGTAAAAAATTGGATAAGTGTATCCATTTATCAAATAGAAATAACAATTGAAAAATAAAATTATTTGGGATTTCATCTCTCAATTTTTAACTTCATGCCATAAACGGACTGACTTCGTTTATTTTTTAAACGTGGTTATAAGATGAGGATTTTCAACCTTTAAAAATTATTTTTTACAATTTTTCAAAGTAGGTGGTAAATGCATTGATAAAAATCATTTCCTCAAGTAGAAAGGGGTTAATTTTTCAAGTAAAGTTGTAAGTGTAAGTAACACTTTGTTTGTGAATACGGCCGTAAATGGAAGTAAATAAATTCTTAAGATCCCGTTTAGAATCACGCTGCGTTTGGATAAAACGCAAAAAAATAAAATTATTTGGCATGAGTGTTATGGTATCAAATGCTGTATACTAATAGATTTAGAAGTTTTCAAGATGATAGCAGCAAAAATTTTTCAAAATACTTACAATCGAATTCTGTTATTCCTAAAGATGTCATTATAGTGGAGTGCAAACTCGCTTTTTTTTCACTTTTGTGGGCATTTTGAGGTAAAAAGTAACAACCTATCCAAAAATGTTCCTCATGCTTCACACATTCGAAATCTACAAGTCGTCCAATGGAAAAAGGCACAATTTGAAAATTTTGCTTTAGCCCCATGGCGACAAACTTCGATACCTCAAATATATGTGTGAATTTTTTCAATGGGTTCTCTGTAGCCCTTCTACTTGAAGAAATTAGTTCAAATTTTGCAAACGCATGCACGGTTATGGAAGAAATAGTTTTCGAATTCAATTTATTCGAAATGAAAACCACAAAACTATTTTCATATATGTATTTTGCCGTTTACACTACGCTACTGCCGAAACCGTGTATTTCTCAAAAAAATTTATTGAGAATAATTTATAGACCGATTCTTCCAGCTTATCACAATGTAATTTTTATATTTATTCGACTCTTAATAAGGTCAAAACAATTTAATTCAACCGAGATGTAAAAATCTCAAATTACATTTTGAGATTTTTACCTACCTTTTTATTACCTTTTACCTACCCCACTTCCTTGCTCGACAACACATTATTTAAAATCTCATTATTTTATTGTTAATAAATGAATTAAATAAATAATTTTTGCGGATATAACTTTCAATCAAATTATATGTGCCTGTTTCCAAATTTTGAAAACAAAATATGAAAAAAATGTAAATTTATATAAATCGATTTTCAGCAAAAATTTGCAAAAAAACTAATAAATAGTTTGTAGTATCTGAAAGAGTATACTTTGTTTTATGCACGACATAAATTTTATGCAATTTTATCGAAAAATAAAAATCTAAAATAATAATAAAAAATAAAAGTCCGTCTCAATTGCATCTTATTCACCTGTTACACGTTTACGATCGTCGTGTTGACCGTACAATACAGATCTACCGCCCGAGGTTTCGTGGAAACCGCTATTTTCGTATACTATTGGTCAACTCAATTGGGGGTTCAACTCGTTCTCTGGTTGCGTTGCCGACACCATTTCTACCTGTCTCAGCTGTCCGACCAAAAATACAGCGAAGCATCGGAGTCGCTCGAGAACCATTCAAGGAAAGCGTGACCTGTCAGTCCGGTGACCGGAAGTTGTTTCGGGGTAGCCAGTCACACTCGATCTCGCAGCAGTCTCAGGCAGTGGAGTGTTTTCGTCGTCTGTCTTGGCCAGGATAAGTCTCGTTGCATTTTCATTGTTTTGGGATTGTTTGTTATTGAGAGATATTTTTTTATTAGTCAGATAAAGGTGTGCGTGTGTTTTTGCCACCTAAATTTTTTAGTAGCTTCCTCTGGGCAACGCTTTGGTTTGCCGGCGACAGATTTGATCTTACGCTATTTTAATTTGTTTGGCTGGTTCCCCTCAGGAATTAGTGTTTTCATTATTATTGTTGTATCACTCATTTGCCTGTTTATCCGTTGTCAATATTGTTGACTTTACAATTTTGTGTGTCAATTAAATTGTTAACTGTATTACCGTTTTCTATTTCCCTTATAGAGGGATATTCTTTTGGAAAGCTTTCAGGAATAAGTTCGCAATCGGAACCTGCGGCTCTCGCATACCGACGTTTCCAACTTAGAGCTAGCTTAATTTCCATCGGGGCTCACCACGTTGTAAAGTGAAGTGCATCACTTCACGTGGAGAGATTCTTTCTTTCTCGTTAGCCGCCCTCTCATTAGGAGCGGGGAGAAACGAAAAATCCTACACTCTCACTTCAGCCTTGCGGATTTCCCCCATCCACCGGGGTTCGCGCCCGATCTCTTAGGGTCCTCCGCAAGTTACCAGGGACCACCCCTAGGAGGTTGAAGATTTAGAAGATTTGCATCATTCCATTGATATTAAAGAAGATAACATCACTACACAAGCAACTCTGACCTGTTCAAATTTTTTCGAGTGTGCAATTTGTGGTTATAAACTTGCTCTTAAAAAAACTTTAATACGTCATTTAAGAGCTCATAAGGTCAAGAAATCATTTATATGTGATATTTGTGACTATAAATGTGCACGTTAAACACTTAACAAATCATGTAAGAACCCATACCGGCGAGAAACCGTTTAGATGTGTTATGTGTGAGTATACTTGTATACGAAAATCAGATTTACAAAGACATTTAAGAACTCATACCGGTGAGAAACCGTATAGTTGTGATATTTGTGAGTATAAAAGTTCAGAAAGTAGAACACTAAAAAAGCATTTAAGAACTCATACCGGCGAGAAACCATTTGAATGTCAAAATTTGTGGCTTGAAATTTTCACGTAGGGGAAATTTAAAAGCTCATTTTAATATTCATACGGGCGTAAAATAGTTCGAGTGTGTAAGATGCAACTTTTGAATTTGAACTTCGCGCCAACGTCCTCTCCAGAAAACCGCCATCTCTTGAGAACTAACAAAGTTCAAACCTAAAATCACACTTCTTCGACGACACGGAAAATAACCTGGACCACCACGTTGTGAAATACCTACGATCGCCATCTAGTAACCAAACTCTTTCTTCCGGTGTACAAAACATAGTGTCAAAAACAACTGTAACAAACAAATGATCGCTCCGAAAGAGAGACGAACCATTAACTTCCAACACAAATAAAACTACCATATTTTGGGGCAATGTCAATTCTTTTATTATCTTTAATATTCTTGTTTGAGGAATTTAACCTGAAGCAATTATTTACCTAAATCGTGACATAATAAATCTGTAGATTTAATTACCCTGAAAGTCGATTTGTTTTAAATCGCTTTATGTTATTTTGATAACTTTTAAATTACTGGTTTGGATTCAATCCTTTGGATTGTTATAAACTTTTCTTCATGTACTTGGTACATTTTATGAAGATTTTCTAAAGCTATTATGTGTTTTGTTTTAACACTAGCGGTAAATGGAAAAATACCTTTTAATCTACATTTAAATAACCACCCTTGAATTACAATTTACTACCTAATTACTTGTAACTTATTTAAACTCAGTTGAAACAATTATTTATATTTGGCTTGCTAGTTTAAATCAAATTCAGGGAAGATCAAGGAAACCTTCGTTGGTTTTATAGTGGCTAAAATATTATATATCTTGCCGGGCCCAACGTTCTTCTAGAAACCCTGAGAGTTACAGCTGTACAAATACAAATTAAAATCACAGCCTAATTCAACCAAGTTCAACCACCCTGTATTTGAATAATTAAGTTACCTAATTTACCAATATTAAAAACCCAGATCTACGTTACTACCACTTAAATGAATACAAGTCTTTGGGAACGGTTTAATGTAAAATTTGCCTTTTTGTTTGCCTTAGGCATATGTAGTACTGTGTTATTTATCTTCCAGCCTACCACGGTTTGGGAACATTCATACAGAGTCGTCGGAAAGCTAAATTGTACTTAAGAAACCGAAACCAAAACCTTGTATTACATAAGTCAATCATTTACCAAGACAAATCTTTGTTGACTGATCGTACCATATCTTAAACCGTTGTGAGTGATTTAATCAATGACTGAAATCATCTAACTAATCTTCATCATCGTAAACAATAAGTAACCACATCGACGAAACACCCTGTATATGATAATAAATTAATTTACTAGTTGTGTATCTATTTTAACCAATAAAACCTTTCATTTATAAATTCAAGCTGATTTGAATTTATGAACATCCTGTATATAAATAATTATTAAATTTACTTTGTAAATTTTCATACGTTGCTTTTTATCAATGTTTATTCTTAGCATTTCAAAGAATATTATCTTTGTGCTTATGATGTGACCTTGCATTTATACCCACATTCCTAGCTTGAACAAAAAACGCATCTTATGACATCGTGACCCTAACACATTGTAATAATTTTTACCGCGAAATAAATATATTCTATAAATGAAATGATTTATCTTTACATATACATTATCTTTACATACACATATACATGTGATGTATATTATTAAAATGATTTTAATGTAAGACATTAAAATAAACTTTCATCAAAGTTTGTTGTAATAATTTGAAACCCCTAAACTAATATTAAAATCAAATCAATCAACCTCTTTACATTGCCAAAATAGATAGAACAATTAACATTTAATTATAATTTTTATATACCTGGATTTAAACACAAAACACAAAGAATTTATAATAATTCAAAATAACGTGCCCGCTACGTTGAATGTAAACCACCAAGTCTAGTCACGCGTCCCCAACCTACAAACTTTTATCTCAGCTAATTTTTTCTAGAAATCTAGGTGTCGCTAAAAAAATTGTACTATTTTAAAAATGCACGTATACAGGGCAAAGAAAATTATTTTAAACCAAAAGAAGCGGTAAATTTGAAATTACTTTAATTTCAAAATTGCAATCTTACAAGTGTGAAGTTTATGATTATAAATTTACTCGAAAAGTGGAATTAAATGCTCATTCGCGAAGATATACGGGCGAAAAACCCTATCCATGTGAAATTTGAGACGTCACATATGCAACGAAATCTGGCTTGAACCTTCATATAAGAACTCATACTTGTGAGAATCCTTTTACATGTGCAATTTGTAATTATACGTCTTTACGGAAGCACAATTTGAGTACCCATTTAAATACTCATAGAAATCATTAATTTATATTATGTTCAAGGTGCAAAAGCGGCAATTAATATGCTTTGGTCACGTGAACAGAATGGTGGATGAAAACTGACCAAAAAGATATTAAAATGGATACCAAAAGAAAATGAAACAGTGCAAGCCACAAATTTGGAAGATCGAGTTGCTTGGAGACTGGGAGTGGATAAACGCCGATAGCTGTAAATTGTTCCGCAAATAGGTATATATCTTCTTCTTCTTCTTCTGCACGTGTTAGGTAAGTATACCCGTTACGACACCTTCAATCATTGGTCCCTCCATCTTTTTCTCGGTCTTCCGACACTACGCCGTCCTGTAGGTTTGTACAGGTATAACTGCTTTGGAAGGCGGGTATCGTTCATCCTCATTAGGTGTTGTCTCCAAGTTTCACGGTATTCCTCTATTTTTTCATTCAGGTTGAAAATGTCCAAGGCGTTTCGGATATCCGTGTTTCTTACTCGGTATATATTGTTGTGTCCACTACAAGCTCCCTCAGAAATGTGTACGGAATACACAATCAAAATAAGAGGGAGGATATGTCTAATTTATTGAATAATTTTGTTTGTGTTTAATTAAAATTTGTTCAGTATGAATGTAAATTATAAATGTTGCTAGATTTAAGTTTTGTTTATAACGAGATAATTAAAAATACACGTAGCATAGTGCGGCCTCTTAGAAGATGAAACATAAGAGAAAAAGCGGTAACCATGCCAAAATAATAAAGAGCGGTAGATAGTTGCGGAAAAGATTACCTACAGACCAGTTGTGTTTTGAGTTAGTTACAGAAAAGATGACCTGTAGACCAGTTGTGTTTTGCGGAGTTCAGAATTAAACGACATACAGATAGGTCGTGTTTATAAGAGTGGAGAATTAAACGACCTACAGACAAGTCGTGTTTATAAAAGTTGCTGATTAAACGACATAAATATAGACCAGTAGTGTCTATAAAAGTTCCTGAATAGACGACAAGCAGACTAGTAGCATTTTAGCAGTTCCCAGATAAAGAGAGTTCGAACAAATTGTGTTTGAAGCATAAGAGTGTTGCAGTTCCCAGATAAAGAGAGTCTCGAATAAATCGTGTTTGAAGCAAAGAGATTGCAGGAGAGATAAGGGTGTTGCAGAATTGAAAACGGAACGTGAAACGTTAGTACGTAGAGGAGTGAGGTGAAGGAAGAAATTGTCTGAAATTCGTCCGTGCGGAAAAATTAAGTGCGTTTGACAGATAAAAAGAAAGAAAGGTAAAGCTTTACGATATTATAAAAAAATAAATAAGTAGGGATTTTAAGTTCTTTGGTTAATAGTTGATTTTAGTAGTAATTTATTTGTATTGTTATGTTGTTAAATGTTATGTTGTTAATAAATTGTGTTAGATATGTCCTGTCTCGTATTTTGATTGTGTAACACGTCTGAAGAACGTCTTTACTAGCGATCCTGAGCGCGGAGTGGATACAAAAATATATAGGTATATATAAAAAATAAAATTTTTACTTTTTGATGATTTTTTTTTGTTATATGTATATTATTAGATTAATTTTAGAGTTTATTGCGAGCTTAAAAACGGTCAGATTCTTCTGAAAACATACAGTGGCATCTTCACCTCATATTCAAGGGATGGAGCGCGCAATTGCATGTTTAATTTTTTTTTCTCAAGAACAGAGATTCAGATATAACAACGATAGAGATTCTAATAAAATATTGTTAAGTAAGTTTAAACCTAATTGAAACTAAATACATTTAATCTAATTACACACTAAATAATAAATTTAAGTAAGACGATAATAAATTTACAGTTATTCGATATATTTATGTTGATATGCACCGAACTTATGAACAAATCTGAAAATTGTTGATAAACAGCACATAAGATTTTAACGTAACTTATCCAAACCGATAAAAATGAAACCGATTGTTTGGTTCGAATAGCAGAGACACAAAACTTTACGTAGTGACTTAAGTAAATGTTCCAAATTTTTAAGAGTGAATAAAATATATTTAATAAGTTTTTGATTTGGCGTAATTAATATTTTGTAGCTCGAATGTTCATAAATATTTTGAGTGAATGATAAATTGTTAGTGGATTAGAATTGTAAATGATACCAGCGCCGTAGAAGCTCTTCTGGTGCCTGAGGCAAGTTTGAATATATGCCCCCCCCCCCAAAAGATTCTTATCATTTTGAAAATTTTCAAATTTCGCCCCCATTGCAATGGTGGCTAAGCCTCACTAAGGCCCAGTTCAGTATTAGGTTATCTTTTAACCTGAATTATTTTCCATGGAAACATTTCTTAAAAAAATCATTTCTATGGAAAATAACCCAGGTTAAAAAATAACCCGAAACTGAACAACTGGGCCTTAGTACACTTAATTTATTGCGAAAAAAAAGCTTTCACTTTTACGTCCCTCAGTATAAAGACAAGTGCCGGGATAGCGATGAAAAATATTACCTGCTGCCCCCCTCTCCTGAATTGCAAAAGATTCAACGAAAAATAATAAATTTTGATTGTTCTGAATAATGGCAAGTGTACCTGGGGGGGTATTCCATAACGCCCCAGACCCCCCGGTCGTGTAATATCGTTTTTATTCTTGGGAACTTCTGAAGATCTTATATAAAATACGCATAGTATGTCAGAATCACCGTTTCCATAGTAACGTAACGCAATACCCCCCTCCCCGAATATTGAGATTATTTTTATCGGTAGGTATTTTTCTTTTCAATTTAAATTCATTTGAATAACTATCTCGATGATAACGTGATATTTTTACCGGTCACTCAGTTAGTTAAAGGGAAATGAAGAAGAACGCGAGGTTGGAATTAACTTTCCTAAAATCCCCTCTCTTATCATTGGAACAAAATTGAAGAGGAGAAAATTCTCTACAAGACAAGGCTTTTGTTTTGTTTGTTCACCATCGATGGTGAAGTTTAAATGTACGAAATTTTTATTCAGAATAAGAATTATTCAAAACCTTTTTCAATTGTTATCACTGGATTTTCTTTTTATTTCATAAATACTTAGTATGATGTAGGCAAATTTTGTTAATATTTTTTATAGAGAATTTTGTACTCTTCAATTTTGATTAGATGATAATTTTTACTAAAAATGGAAGTAAGCGAGTTGTAACAAACCGCCCGTTCATTTTTATTCACAATTACGATACAAATATTAAATTTGTATAAACAACTTCCGACATGAGTAATTGTCATAATAAATTAGCATAAAGAATAATAATATAAAAATAAATTAGGTAAAGAAATTTAAACACCCGGTACATTGATCTAACTAACAAACGTTTTGGCTTTTATTTAAAATTTAGGGTGCAAACACCTGTTTTCCAAAGACTCGGCACGGCACCATGAATGTGTTAGTTAAATCAATGCAAACTGTGGGAACAAAGTCATTTTTCTAAGTAAGACCCACACGTGTGAGGAAATGGGGGATTAGCCAGTATACCGCCAGAAAGATTCGTTGTTAAGAAATATTCAAAATTCTTCATAAGGCGTGATTCCAATCTAATGCCTCATTTGTTTTAACGAGTTTAGGAATTATGTTTTTAAATTAAGAAATACAAATTCTGTGGGAAAATTACTCTATTCCCAACCGAATCAGTCACACACGTGCAAGGAAGTAAGTTTTGAGAATATCCAATTTATAAGACTACCCTCTTTTAAAGTTAAGGGAAAAAGCACCCACGCAATTGGTCAATAAATTCAATTCGAAGGCGTAATATTAATATTCAGAAACGGGGAGAAGTTGATAAAATACCCCGAGAGCGAATCAAGAGGAGTTCAAGCACGGTTCGCGAATTCAATAAAGTTCGAAGTCACGTTGAGAGACAGTCCACGAATCCATCAGATTCAAACTCCGCGTTTGATGCAGTAAACCAAACGGGTGAATTTTATTTGAGAGTTAACCGAAAACTCGACAAAATCGGTCAAAATCATTTTAAATTAAGTGAAAATAGTCAGTTTAAAAATTATTATTATTATATTTTTACTTCGGCAGTTCGAGAAACGCGAATAAATAAATTCTTAAAGTGATAAAAGGTCAATATTTTAAAATCAATTTACTTGTCTTTAACTTTTAATCAGTCAACGAAACGATTGTGTTAAAACTATAAGTGTAACCAATTGGGATTACCATAAGGATATTCATCTCAAACCTTACTACCCGTAGAGCACAGGATTTTTTGTAATAAATAGGTATTGTGACTTTTAGTTAAATTAATACTTGTAACCAATTTCTCTTTTGTATTATATGTGGGTGGATCTCTTTCACTTGTAAGATCTTGATATAATTGTAATCCTTTGTATAAATCTTATAAAAGGTTTAATTAGTTGTTCAATATATGAAATTATACCAAGTTAAATCTTTAATTGGTCGTTACTCCAGCGATCGACTTTAATTAGTTTGTGTAAGTTATTTCTCTGGGTTTCCCTACGTCTTCCAAAACAATAGTAGAGGCACGTTACCTAAACATCAAACAACAAGGTCCAGTGAAGTTGGAAGGTAGTCAATTTAGAGGTTTTCTTAATTCTATCCTCCGGGCTTTACTCACAAGGTGGTCACACCCGTGAGATCCAAAAGAATTGAGTGGTGGCAGCTATCGACAACAGTATTACTATCGTACTAAAGGACCGAATCAAACCCTTTAATTCAAAACGGGGTTCAGTTTTGTTACATGCTGACAGAGGTGGGATTAAATTTACAATAACGCTACGCAGAGTTGTTACAGAGTTATAGACGAAAAACTACTGTAGAGGATTAAAATCCCCACTTGGGGAAAGGGCGACAGGGAATTTTAGGCGATGTTGCAAATAAATTCGTGGTCAAATTTTCGAATTCAGGCAAATTTGAATATATGCGCCCCCCCCCTCCAAAGTTTCTAATTTTTTTGAAAATTTTAAACTATTTGTTGGGTTTTGTCAAGGTTTAGCGGCCCCATTGCGATGGCGCCAGAGGCAAATGCCTCAGTCGCCTCACCCTTGCTACGGCACTGAATGATACTCACCGCGAATAAATTTAACAAAAGATTGATTGCATTACGCCACTCAGTACGGTCCTGCATCAAGAATTTGCACACAAAGGAATAGCGAAGTGAATGACGTCACGGCATAAAATACGGGCGATATTTTCCTTAAGTTGGGGACTTTATGTTGTGATGAACGGCTTAAAAAATATCTGGTGAATATGATTTGATTAGAACTCGGTTGTAAAGAAGTTAATTTAATTTATTGAAATCTACAAGGAACCAAAACAAGTTTATTGAACGCAACCATAGACTTTGAATGGGCGTTGTTTTTTGTCGTTGAACGCGACTAATGAAATTTTTATTCATTTCGTGGCGTTGTATGGACTTTTCTGTTAATTTTGAATAGGTAATGCAGTGTTTAAATTTTAAAGCATAAAAATAATTAGTGATCTCAATTACAGCATTTAAGCTGAAACTGTTGTAACGCAATCTCGGCAACTTAACCTCAAAAAACGTAGAAGTTTACTTGATGCTGATTTACAATGGGAGTGACTAAACTTGGACATTCAGAAAATTAGTAAAAAAATTAAGATAAAATGCATTGTGAAAAATCAGTTGCTCAAGAAGAAAGGGGTTAATTTTACAAGTAAAGTTGTAAGGGTAAGTAACATTTTGTCTATGAATACGGTCGTAAATAAATTGGTAAATATTAATTGAAAATTTTAGAAAAGAAGAAGTTATTCAATTTCCAATTTGAAATTTGCCACCACAAAATTTTAACAGAAGACAAATCGATACGACGTAAAGCCGTATACAGAAAGAAAGCTGGAAACTTATAAGCGCTTACTTGCATAAGTGCATAAGTGCATCTCATACAAGTAAGCGCTTATAAGTTTCCAGCTTTCTTTCTGTATACGGCTTTACGTTAGAAAATCTCTTTTTAGTCCTATTAGATGGCGCTATACACTTACACGCAACAATCGCCTCTGACTCATCAATGTCGCCATTTTATAATTTTGTATAGTAGTGATTTGTCAACTGTAGCAGTAGTTTTCTAAATCGATAACATATAATCAACGCCTTCAATTAAGAAAAGTGATTTTGTACCTGTACAGTTACAGTGCTCCATCTTCCAAATGGAACCAGTTACCGATTTACTTGCAGCTCAAATGCTACCTTCGGAAGAATCACAAATTGTAGAAAACAAGGGTATATTTTTGGAAACTTCAAATAATTCAATTAGCTATTACGAAATTAAAAAAGAAGAGGTGGAAGATGTGAAATTTAATTTAGAAGGTTTGCATCATTCCATTGACATTAAGGAAGATACCGACACTACAGATTTAACGCTGAGTTGTTCAAATTTTTTCGAGTGTGCAATTTGTGGTTATAAACTTGCTCTTAAACAAACTTTAATATGTCATTTAAGAGCTCATAAAAAAAAGGACAAGAAATCATTTATATGCAATATTTGTAACTCAAAATTTGCCTACAAATCACAGTTTGAAATCCATTTAAGAACTCATACCGGCGAGAAAGCATTTAGTTGCGATATTTGTGAGTATACTTGTGCACATAAACCAAACTTACGAATACATTTAAAAACTCATACCGGCGAAAAACCATTTAGTTGTGATATTTGTGAGTATACTTGTGCACGGAAATCACACTTACAAAGACATTTAAAAACTCATACTGGCGAAAAACCGTTTAATTGTTATATTTGTGAGTATACTTGTGCATATAAATCAGCCTTACAATCACATTTAAGAACTCATACTGGCGATAAACCGTTTAAATGTGATATATGTGAGTATACTTGTGCATATAAATCATACTTAAAAATACATTTAAGAACTCATACCGGCGATAAACCGTTTAAATGTGATATTTGTGAGTATACTTGTGCATATAAATCAAACTTAAAAATACATTTAAGAACTCATACCGGCGATAAACCGTTTAAATGTGATATTTGTGAGTATACTTGTGCATATAAATCATACTTAAAAATACATTTAAGAAAACATACCGGCGATAAACCATTTAGTTGTGGTATTTGTGAGCATACTTGTACAGAGAAAATAGGATTAATACGACATTTAAGAACTCATACCGGCGAAAAACCGTTTGGTTGTGATAGTTGCGCCTACAAATGTGCACAAATGACGTCTTTGAAATATCATTTAAAATCTCATATGGAGTAGTAACCATAGACATATTGCTGTGATACTCGGCAAAAATGAAGTTTATTTCCACTTCCAAATAATTTTTCCCCCTTCATAACCCACCCACTTTTAATTAAATACTTTTTATCAAGCTACTTATTCACTTTATTCATAATATATTAAATTTTTATAATTACTTCTCAGAATTACAAAATTATAGGCACTAATTATCTGACCCACGTCCATTCACTTACATGGCACTGTTCTGCAATGTGCTTATCTTACTTCCATCAGTAGCGCTTCATTCTAATTAAAATATTTCTCTTCCAGGATAAATTACAAATTTTGGGGTATGAAATACAGCGATATATTGCTGTGTTTTGCGTTAAATATTGTCCGTTGTCCCTATCTGCTTGTTTAAACTACTTCAAAATCTTTTAACCAAGATGCTCTGCTGTAACTTTTGGTAAGCAATGAGAGGCTTTGAAAAATAAAAAACAACTTGAGCTGAACTGTTTTGTAATAAATTAGAAATTTTACAGATATTTTTAAATTTAATGTGACAAGTTGCACTTTTGGTGAGAATTTACGATCGAGTTATATGTTTTATAGGTAAAATATTTCAGACAATTTGCAATTCGATCGCGTGTCCACTCAAATATAAGCCTAAAGAAAATTTTTAAATTGAATTTTTAAATGTTAGCACAAAAACAAAAATGAAATGTTCGTTAATTTGACCTGCAGGTTTTTGATTATTTAATATTTTTATATTTATAAATAATATTTCAATAATATTGTCGGGTTTTTATTTTAAAAACATTGCGTTTGTTTACAAATGTGCTTGTTAATAATAATGATTTTATAGATTTATAGATTAAAATTTTATAGATTAAAATAGATTTAGATAAACGGGTAATCCAGTATTAAATCGCCAACCAAAGTAAGCATCATAACAAAGACACATAAAAAATAGAGAAGCAACAAATGAAGAAAAAGGAAACACCAAGGAATTCTCGCGTGGCAAAACGTGATGGAATTTTTAAAAATATTTACTTCTTAATTTACATTTATATATAAAGTTTTAATGTACCTATTGGATTTGTTTAAAAATGTGCTTGTTAATAAAATTAATTTGTTTTAAAAGAAATAAAATTTATATTTATTAGAAAATAATTTTTTTTTAAATTTTATTTCCATTTTATTTACAATCTGTTTAAAAACAAAACAATAAGTAAATGTGGTGATTTATTACATGTCATGTGAAAAACATTCCAGTAAATGTTTTCCTATATAAACTTCAATTTCAGTTGGTTGGATTGAATCGAGCGGGTAGGTCAGAGGGTCTGAATCTCTTCAGTCTTCGTACCTCGCCGGTGGTGTCAACCAATTTATTAGCTAGTTTGTTGGGGTGTATTTTTAGTCTGTGTTCGTATCTTTTGTAAAATTTCTGGATCTGTTCAGTAACTGATGGGACTTGTAAATCTTGTTGGATGACATGATTAGGCACGTACCACGGAGCACTGACAATCGTTCGTAAGGTTTTGTTTTGAAATCTTTGTAGTATTTCAATATTGGAGGCACTTGCAGTTCCCCATAGTTGTATACCATAGGTCAATATTGGTGTTATTATGGATTTGTATAGTAGTATTTTGTTTTCAAGCGATAATTGAGATTTTCTGCCAAGTAACCAATACATTTGATTAAGCTTCAAACCAAGTTGTTTACGTTTTGTGAAAATGTGCTTTCTCCATGTCAATCTCCTGTCCATATGAATACCAAGATATTTTGTATCGTCAGCCGGGGGCAAAGTACAATTATTTAGCTGTACCGGTGGACAAGTCTGTCCGCATTGTAAATGTCACATGAACAGACTTTGTTTCATTGGCCCTAATTCTCCATTTACGGAGCCAATCTTGAATTTTATCCAAATTATCTTGTAGATTTTTGGAAGCGAGTATGGGATCTTCATGTGATGCCAGTACAGCTGTGTCGTCAGCATACGTAGCTGTTGTTGTTAGTCTTGAGGTGGGGAGATCAGCCGTGTACAACAGATACAGCACTGGCCCCAAAACACTGGGGGTACACCTGAGCTTATTGGGTGAAGTTCGGTATACTCTTCCTGGTATTTTACTAAAAAGTGTCTATTGCTTAAGTATGATTTTAGTATTTGATAAAAGTGACATGGAAGACACTTTTTTAGTTTATAATACAACCCCTCGTGCCATACCTTATCAAAGGCTTGGCTGATGTCGATGAAAGCTGCAGAGCAGTATTTTTTGTCTTCCAGGCTGTTACTGATTTCTTTGGTAATTCTGTGCACCTGTTCAATCGTGCCATGTAGACCCCTAAAACCAAATTGATGATCATGTATCAGCTTTCTTTCTTCTAGTACAGGCTTAAGTCGTTTCAGCAAAATTTTTTCAAGCACTTTCGAAAGTATTGGCAGCAGACTGATTGGCCGATAGGATGTCACTTCTTCAGTCTTTTTACCTGGTTTTGGAATAACGATAATTTGGGCTACCTTCCATTGGTTTGGGAAGTGTTTTAATCGTAAAACTGCATTGTAGATAAATGTTAAAAGTTTGATGCATTTAGGTGTTAATTGTTGCAACACGTTGCCAGTAATTAGGTCAAATCCAGGAGCCTTTTTTGGATTGATTTCATTAAGGATGACACGTTGAACTTCCTTTACTTTAAAATTCTTGATGGGCAGATCCATTTGAAAGGGTGCTTCCAGGTATTGTTGAACTTCAGAAGTTTCTTCTGGTGTAAGAGTAGTGGGAAATGGTTTGAACACATTTGAAAGATGTTCTTTGGCTTTTTCTTTATTATTTCTTGCCCATTTTCCATTATTATCTTTAATTGGTGGTACCTGTTGTTGAGGACGCTTTAACCCTTTTGTAGCCTTCCAGAGAGAGTAGTCACTTGATTCTATAGGTGACAAGTTAGCAATATAATCATTGAATGATTGGTTTTTGAGGCTAAGAAGTAGTGCTTTGAGTTCTGCAGCTTTCTTATTAAATTTACTTTTGTCTTCTGGTGTTTTTGTAATCTGCCACTGTTTACGCGCTCTTCTTTTTTCTGCTATTTTTTGTTTGATTATTATTGGAGATGTCTTCTTAATAAATGTTACATTTGAGTCAGGCGTTGCTAGCCACGCAGCATTCTGAATTGATTTTGTTATGTGTTCAACTGCGTTTTCCAAGTCTTGTTCTGATTTTAAAGCCAATTCCAAATGTAGTTGTTGATCCAGTGTTGTTTTAAAGACTTCCCAATTGGTATTCTTATTAAACAAAGAAGGCTGTTTTTTATTAAAGAGGATTTGAGTGTGCAATGTCAACAAAACGGGTGTATGGTCTGAAGATAGGTCCAGTGACGACTCGATTCTAAATTTTTTTGTATCTATTCCTTTTGTTACCCAAAACTCGATCACATCCGGGAGTTTCGCTGAATCGCTGGGCCAGTAAGTTGGTTGTCCTGTTGATAAGCTTGTCATGTTATTGTTTTTTATTGTCGAAAGTAGTTTCTTTCCGTTTGTGTTAGTGATTCTTGAGCCCCAATATTGATGCTTTACATTAAAATCGCCCCCCGCGATAAACCTATTTCCAAGTGTTTTGAAGAATTGTTGATAGTGTTCTCTCTTGTTATTATGTTTGGGTGGGTAGTATATTGCTGAAATCACTAATTTTCCCAGTTGGTTTTCAACAATTATGTTAGTTGCTTGTAAGTAATCGTGCTGATATTTCTCTATTTCGTAGTGTTTGATAGTCTTCCTTATGATTATAGCTGTTCCACCATGTGCAGCTCCATCAGGGTGGTTAGTGTTGTAGATGACATAATTAGGAATTTTTAAATAACTTTTAGACGTAAAGTGGGTTTCCGAGATTGACATTACATCTACGCTATGCATTTCTAAAAACAAAGTGAGTTCTTGTGCTCTTTGGCACAAGCCGTTGGCATTCCATATGGCCAGTTTAAGTAATTCAGCCATTAAGCCATTTTATTGACTAGGGTAGTCAATAAGTTTAATATGGTTCCCATTTGTTCAGTCAGTTTCCTCATCATGGATTTAAGCTCCTCGATGTCGGTTGTTTGTTGCATCGGGTTGGCTTGGTTAACTTGACCTTGGTAATTTGTGAATTGATTGGGTACTGATTGACTTGCTTGCTGGGCATAAGATACTTCTGGTTGTACCATTTGTGGAGAAATTATTGTGTGTTGTGTATTATTATTATTGTTTAGTACGTTGTTCTGGTTTGATTTGAAGTTTCTTTCTCTCAGTGCTGGATATAATCGCTGCTGCAATTCCTTGTGTATTGTGCATCCTCTGTAATTAGCAGGATGTGCACCACCACAATTAACACATTTGACACCGTTGTCTGTTTCTTTTCTCGTACATTCCTTTGTCCAGTGATCACCTGTGCATTTAACACATTTTGATGGTCTGAAACAGAAGTTTTTGGTGTGACCAAATCTCTGGCATCTTGCACATTGCGGAATCTCTCTCTTTACATGTGGTGCTTCAAATGATACAATGGTATTTGAAAGACGAGTAATTTTATAAATTTCCTTATTATTATCATTTTGTTTGAAATCAACATAAAACATAGATAATGGGTCTTTAGTATTTCGATGTTTTATGTTACCGATATTAAGTACCGTGTGTCCCATTATCTCCAGTTCGGATTTGACTTTATCGACATCTGTAGAATAATGTAAATTTTTTAATACTACTCGAAAGCTTCGCTCTTGTTTGGGTTTATAAGTGTGAAAGTTAGTTTTTTTTCCTTTAATTGCTTGATAATGTTAGTATAGTTTTCTCCAGTTATCGTTTGTATTTTGACTTAATCTCCATACAGAGGTTTGATAGTATAGCTGTCTTTTGCTGCTGCATCTAGCACTTCTAGAAGTAGTTGTATATTTTGTACGCCTTCTACAAAAATTGGCGGTGGTTTAGGTTCGGTTTCAATTCGTTTTTCTGTCTCTTCCTCGTTTTCTTTGTTTGCTAGCGGCGAGAAACTGTTAGTTGTACGAATGGGATTACTTAACCAGTATTCGCTCATTTTTTCTGCTTATAAATCCTGGTGTTTTGTTCGGGGCTTCTTGTACGTTTTTTATGATTTTTAGCCAATATCCATTCGTTAGTATTCGGTTGCGGTAGTGGTGGATATAAATTGTTTCCTGCGGGTCGATATAAATTGTTTCCTGCGGGTAAATATTGGTAAGGTGTGACAATCAATGGTGCACTTACTTGTTGATTTCCCGGGTTTTGTTGCCCGTAGTACGGTAGGGTATTGTAAGGAATTGTTGTTTGCATTATTTGTTGTTGTTGTTGTGGGTATTGCATCATTGTTACCTGTGTTTGTTGTTCAGATTGCATGACATTTGTATGTTGTTGGTTATTCATTGTTGGATTGTTTGTTTGCGCGCTATGGGTTGGTATATATCCCAGCGCCGCTGCCATAGTTGCATATTGAGGTTATGTTACACCTCTTGCATAAGCCGTACCAAATACCATGAGTTGTTTTATTTATAAATATCTCCCAGACTTAATGGACACTATTATATCAATTTCAATATTCCGCTAATCACCTCTCGATGTCTTTAAAATCTCAAATCGCCAGCTCACGTTTACACGTTTGTTGCTTGCAATACCAACCTAACTTTTTTTTTTTAAATTAAATAAATTTTTTTTGTTTTAACGAATAAAAGTTTTTTTTTAATTCTACAAGTTATTTAGTTATTTCGAAAGTTGTTTTTTCAATTAAATTGTCATAGTTTAAAAAAAATTTGTTTAAATAAAATAAAATATTTGGTTATTTTGAAATTCTCATTTTGTTTCAGCTAACAAAAACTTTTGTTACGTTTATTTTTTTTTATTTGAATACCTATTGTTTTACAATCTGTCTAAAATATAAACAATGAGTAAAATATTTGACACCGAGAAGCAAAAATAATCAAAATAATCCAAAACACAGAAGGAGCTCGCCCAGTGGCACTCCTCCATTTCAGTCGATCTTATATGAATGCTACATTAGTTTTTCAGTTCCTTCGGGTCTGAAGGTGGTGAGAGGCAACCGACTCGGAAGCAATGAGGCAGGTCCAGTGGATCGAAACGCTTCAGCCTCTTGGTTCTGTGGGTTATCAGTAGTTCTGCAGCAAGAGAGTTGGGGTGGTTTCTCACTCGGTTTTGGTATCTTGTACTGAACGATTTGATAGTTTCCTCGACTGTAGCTATGTGAAGATCACGATGGATAACCTGATTTGGCACATACCACGGAGCATCAGCAATAATTCTCAAAATCTTTGATTGGAACCTCTGGATTTTGGCGAGTTGCTTGCAGCTCCCCAGAGCTGAATGCCGTATGTACAAATTGGAACTATTATTGCTTTATATATGAGAATCTTATTTTCTAGGGACAACTTTGATTGACGATTCAGCAGCCAGTAATATTTTCTCAGAGTATGGCCTAGTTGTAGTCTTTTATTCCAAATGTGAGAACCCCACGTCAGTCGTCTGTCCAGTCGCATCCCAAGATACCTAACTTCCCTTCCCTATGGCAGTATCATTCCATTTAAACTAACAGGAGGGCAAGAGTCTCGTCTATTTGTAAATGTTATGTGAGCCGACTTTTGTACGTTAGCTTTGATTCGCCACTTTTTTAACCATATTTCATACTTGTTGAGGTGGATTTGTAAGTTTTCAGATGCAGTCAAAGCATTCTGGTGAGAGGCCAAGATTGCGGTATCATCTGCGAATGTTGCGATAACTGTGTTCCTAAGTGTTGGCAGGTCAGCCGTGTATATCAAGTACAGGATCGGACCCAGTACACTGCCCTGAGGGACTCCGGAGTTGACAGGCAGGAGTTGGGAGAACTCGTCCTGGAATTTGACAAAGAAATGCCTATTGGTGAGGTAGGACTTTAGCACTTGGTAGAATGTATATGGTAAGTATAACTTAAGCTTGTACAGCAAACCAGTGTGCCACACCTTATCAAAAGCCTGCGCAATATCAAGGAATGCCGCCGGACAATATCTTTTGGTCTCCAGGTCATGCCTGATTTTATTAGCAATTCGATGGACCTGCTCTATGGTGGAATGCTGTTGGCGGAATCCAAACTGATATTTAGGAATTATATTCCTTTCTTCTATTAGGTGGCATCAATCTTTTTAATAGCAGTTTTTCACAGATTTTAGATAGAATAGGCAGCAGGCTAATAGGTCTGTACGAAGCTGGTTCTGTAGGTGGCTTTCCAGGTTTAGGGATCAAGACAATTTGAGCCTCCTTCCATTGGGCAGGAAAGTATCCCAGTCTCAAGATGGAATTGAAGATCGTGGTGATAAATTCTATCACATTTTCTGGCAGTTCTTTCGGGACTCTTGCGGTTACAAGATCGAAACCTGGAGACTTCTTTAGATTTAAGTCTTTCCTGATGTATGCTGAGACTTCGCTTTTCTTGATTTTTCTTATAGGCAGGTCCATCTGGAATGGGGTTTCAAGAGACTCGCCAAATTTGGCATCTTCGTGGGGAATTTCCGTTTGGAAAGGTTTAAATACTTCAACAAGGTGGTCCGCAAAGGTATTTGCCTTTCCTCTACTGCTTTTTGCCCATTCGCCGGCAGGGGTTTTGATAGGTGGAATTTTCGTCTGTGGTCTTTTGATCTTCTTGACTGCTTTCCATAGTGAGTACTCGGTTGCCACTGTTGCTGTCAATCCGTTTAGATAGTTTTGGATTTCGAGATGTTTATGATCGTTTAATAGTTTCTTCAGTGTTTTTACTGCCCTATTGTAGTTCACCCTATCTATAGGTGCTCGGGTGGATTGCCATTTTGCCCTAAGTTTTCGTTTTTCACGTATTTCCTCTTGGATTGCTTTGGGACAGTAGTTTACGATTTTTGGTTTTTTTTTCAGGAGTAGCCTCCCAGGCTGCCTCTTGGATATTTCTGACTAGATTTTGTACTGCTTCATCTAATTCGAATTCAGTCTTAAGAGAAACACGTTGGAGAAACTTGTTATAAACCAATTCCTTAAATAGAGCCCAGTTTGTTTGCTTACTATGTAACGTTGGGGGTCGTGGTTGTCTATTGGCCAATAGGTTGGATGTCCAGTGGAACAATGATAGAGATTTTTTGTTTTCATGGCCTGGAATAGTTGGCGACCTCTCGGATTGGTCAATCTCGATCCCCCTTTGAGTGTGTTTGGCGTTAAAATCTCCGCATGCAACAAAGAGATTACAAAGCGTATTAAAATAGTACACGTACATATTGTTCCTGGTTGATAAGGTGTCCAGGAGGATTGTAGACTGCGGATATCGTGATTGGGCCACTACACTCTTCAATGACAATAGCTTGTAGATGTGCTTCATTATATTTAAACAAAAGAATAGGTTGTATAAATGAAAAAATTTAGTTGACAATCATAAGAAAATTTTTAGTTTGAATAAGTTAAACAAAAGAATAAGTTGTATAAATTAACAAAAAAAATTTGTTGCCGTACTGTACCAAACAAAATTTTTGGTTTGGACAAATTAAACAAAACATATTGTTGTTTCCAAATAATTATTATTTCAATTGAAGAAAATTTGTGTTAAAATTAAATAACTTCATCTTTTGATTAACACATTCTTATTTGGATTAACAAATTGTTTAATTGTTACAACAACAAAAATTACTGAAATCGATTAAATTAACTCAATATGTTTGAATCAAATAAACCTTTTTCGTTTGGGCAACTAAAAAACCTCGAGCAAAATATTTATTAGGGCCAAGAAAAGTTATGGTTGTCTATATATATTGCAATGTACCACTACCACGTCAATAGAAATGATCACGTTTTGATTCAAAGTTTTTAATTTATTAACAAAGGTAGCACGAGACTTATTTGTTCAAACGAAAAGGTTTCATCCGACACCAAAGATTTGTTTTAACGTCAGAAATATACATGAAGAAAAGAGGTCACGGAACGAAATAACAAAAATAAATTCAAATGCAACGTTTTAATTCTGTTTATAAAATAAAGGTTTGTTAAAATTGTAAATTAATTTAAGTAGTTATAAGAAATGTAATTTGAAATCAAAAATAATTGTTCAAAGCATTAGTTATAAAAATGTGTTGAAACGTAGAACTTTTAAAATAACAAAAAATTTTACATGTGTCAAAGTGCTTCGTAACTCAATGTACCACAAACGGGAACAACATCTTCTTCAAAAGTTACTGGAAGATCGGCAAAGATACAAGAACTTTAATTCAATTTAATCTGAAACATAAAAATTTTATTAAAAATTTTACAATTATTTTGGGCTAAGTACGAACCTGGAAATTATAACGTCAAAAATATCGATTTTACATCGACCAATAAAACAAAATCAGAAGTGCCTTGGAAAATACGGGTAGCTATGGAAAAAAACAATTGGAATAGGTTGTTGATTGCTTAATAAAAGTTAATGGCGGTGAATTTTTGTGTGTCCAGCTAAAAAGTTAAAAATATAATAAAATTTGTTTAAGAAAGTGAATAAAAAGCTTAGTAATTGAAAGAGCATTATACTTACGTATTTACAAAGTGAAAATTTGTGCAAAATTGAGAAGAATCACTATTATTTTGAAAGAAAACTTTAGTCACGATACAAATAGAAGCGACCACGAGGAAATTTAATCCAGAAAGATTCCACACCATTGAAGGTCATGGAACGAATACCACTGCATAATTTCATGGTATATGAACCGAACAAATAGAAATACACCAGATAAAAGGTACCGTCCCATTCAAAATTATTAAAAACATAAAAAATTTAGTGAAAATTGACGATTAACTACACACGTGCGGGAAAACGTTTAGGTTTATCATAGAATTAAGATCTTTGTCATTAGGTATAAGAATTTTATTAATTTTAATCATTTACATTTTGAAATTCATAATAAAAAAACGATTTGCTATATAAAACGGAGCATAATTTGTGTATGATAATTCCGAGAGCCACAATATTGCATTTCAGATTTAAGATTTGGCCAAGGAAAGAACCCAGCGTGAGAGAAGGTAAGTCTGTGCTATCCGAAATAGTCAAGCCGAGGCATAAATTTATTTTATTTGTATTTGTCAAGAATAATTTGCTTACATTTCTATTAACGAGGTACTTTTACGTACACTCGTACAAGGCATTAACATTACAGAGTGCAAGCCTAATAAAGCTCCGGGGCTGCACAGCAATATGTTACCGTAAAAGTAGATAATGCAGTGAAAGTAAACAATTACTAGGGATTGCCGTTTTTAATTTGTACGATATATCGCGATAATTCCTAATCGATTTATCTTTGGGAAAAAACTTTGGTAAGAAAGTTGTTCGTAATATAGTCCACTCGGCGACGGTGCATTATTTTTTGCGATCCGTTCGACAGCGCCAAAGGTAGCTCCATAAAAGTGGGCGGAAATGTAATTAAAGTTAGCGGCGCGCTCAGCGCCCGAAACAGATCTACGACCTAGGTATTTTTTTGCAGAAATGCAAATCTAAATTCGAGAGGAAGCGAATGATACCAAAAAATCGAAACTTTAACCTGAAAATAAGGAAAATTGTATACATTTCCTAACAATACGCTTTCACGGTAACATATATAATGAAATTTTTCGTTTGCTCCAAATAAATTTATTTGAACCAAAGAAACATTGTTTACTGTGCATGATTTAAGCCAGCTCTTAGCCCAAGAGCGTCAAAGTCAAGCAATTCGTGGCGAAGCAATCAATTTCCAAGAACTTCTGCAAACTCTCGTTATTAACAATAGGCAAATATCTATTCACTACGCTTATAACTCCTAGCCCCTAAAGCGACGCTACGGCTCCGCTCAACAGAGAGCAATTTAGGGGGGGGGGTGAAATCGGGAGTGAATACCAGATTCCACTCTAAAACAAAAAAAAGGCGCCACACGCTTATCGTCTCAAAACAGGATGGTAAACCTGAAAGTGTGAAAGCAATATAATAATAATAATAGAACCATACATTCCTAACCGGAATTACATATCCATTTTCTGAGGTGGATTAGTCCTCATTTCTTTTACATTCTAAGATAAATACTAAGATTAAATTAATAAACAATAAATAAATAAACATTCTAAGATTAAATTCCAAAACAAAATACCATCTTCAACAAACCCAAACCACTTTCAAAATCAAACTCAACAAATTCAAAACTAAATTCTATTGTCTGTCTTCGCCTTCATCACAATCTTTCGCCATTCCTTCCGGTTCACTACTTTTGTTCTCCAATCTCTGATTCCCATATTCCCAATGTCCTCGAGCACCTGATCATGCCATCTTAGATTGGGTCTTCCCTGTTTCCGAGTCTCCATCTGGTGACCTGCCTTACCATGGAGCCCTCATCGCTCCTCATTATATGTCCAACCATCTTAACCTTATTGATTTTATAACCTTTAATGTATCCTCATTTCCCATCAGATTTAAGATTTCGTGGTTCATCATTTGTCTACTCTCCTGATTGTCTGTCTTTACTGTTCCAAATATTTTTCTTAAAATCCCTCTCTCAAATATTCTCATCTTTTCATCTTCAACATTACTTAGACATATGGTCTCCGCTGCGTACGTAATCACCGGCCTTATCATTGTCTTGTAAATCTTAATTTTTGTTGATCTTGTTAACTTCTTATCGCATAGCAGATGTTTATTAGCATAATACGCTCTACTTCCCTGTTGCAATTTTGCTTCCACCTCACGTTGTCTCTTGTTCTTATTATTTATTTGCGTTCCCAAGTAATTAAAGTTCCGTACCTCTTTGTTACTTTGCTTTGTTACTTGATTCCTTTAATAATTCGAGCTGTGGATGGACAAATTGGATGCGAGATCAAGTCAATACCAGCGAATTCTACAAACAACAGTACTGGCTCGTTTCTTCGACGGTGGACAGAAAAGTCGGTAAGAAAATAAAATTGTGCGAGCGCTGTTTAAAATTGTTTGACAATATTTTAAAATTTAACTTAGTGCGAATAAATCGGGGGGTAGTTAGAATATTAGAACTTTGTAATAACTGTACACTTAATTTGTTTTTTTTTTCTCTTTAGATATTATAATTTTGTTTCACAATATTTTATATTCTTGTGTATTAATAAGTGAATCGGTTTTTGGAAGAGGAGATTTATTTGAGTTATTTGCTTAAATTAGATATAGCGTAAAAGGTACATATTGAAATTAATTTCGTTTAAATAGGTTGCGAATTGTTAGCAAACCGATAAGGTCTGTTTTTGCTTATGATCGAACCGTTTTCACACCCTTATAGAGTCAATTTTTTTTTTTGAGCTAGCCGGAGGAAATAAAGAAGTGCCGTACATTTCCCGCGATATAAATTAACAATTTTAAACAATTTTATTATCATATCACGGCATTATATTTTATTTCCTATTCTCAGATCATTGCATCCGCCCGACGTCTCACCCCTGTGACATTTCATATACTTTGTCTTTTCCATGTTAATTCTTAATCCCATTGGTACTGCTGCGTCTCTTATCTTTTCAACCACTTCCATTAATGTTCTTGCTGATCTCGCACTTACCACCACATCATCCGCATATGCTATCACTTGCGCCTCTTTGCTTACTATCGTGCCTTGAACCTCTGTTTTTCTGATTATTTTTTCCAATACCACATTGAACAAGTTTGCCGACATCGCATCACCCTGTGTCACTCCACTGTTTATTTTGAAATCTTTTGTATCCCCATTTACGGTTCTGATGCAAGCTGTTGTTTCTTCCAGTGTCATACGAGTCAATCTTATTATCTTACTTGGTATCTTCATTTCTTGCATTGATCTTATCAATTCCTTTCTGTTTACTTTATCAAACGCCTGCTTAAAGTCTATGAATATCATATGTATGTCGATATTGTGTTCGTTGCTCTTTTCCATTACTTGCTTTAGTACGTGTATTGCATTTACGGTCGATTTACCTTTTATAAACCCACACTGGTATTCGCCTACTATTTCATTTACACACCTCTTCAGCCTATTGTTTATCAATGTGGACATTACCTTATAGACGACATTCAGTAACGTGATTCCTCTGTAGTTTTCACATCTCTCTGCGCTACCTTTCTTCTTTATTGTAATTATTATTCTCTCTTTCCAACTTTATGGCATTTTTTCTTCTCTCCATACTTGTTTTATAATGTCATATATCTTTTCATATAATGATTCTCCTCCATATTTTAATAATTCCGCATTTATACCATCTTTGCCAGGTGATTTTCCATTCTTCATCCTTCCCATTATCTCAGCTACTTCCTCGTAGGTTGGTTCTTCTGTTTCTTGCTCATCAGTTACTATGGGGATACGTATGTCTGCTTGGGTTACGTTTAGTAGCTCTTCGAAGTAGTCTACCCATACTTGTTTTATTTTGTCTGCATCGTCTTCTATTCTCCCCTGCTTATTTCTCATTCCTCTCGTCTTTTATCTTTTTAGTTTCTCATAGAACACTCTGTTATTATTATGTCTATTGCTCTCTTCCATTTCATTCATCATTTCCTCTATCATTTCCTCTATCCATTTATCTTTCTTTTTCTTGTATACTTTATACGCTTCTCTTCTTCTCTCTCTATAGCTCTGTAAATCTTCCTCTTTGTTTGTTTCTAGCCACCTCAGTCTCGCTTCTGTTTTCATCTTTCCCCATTTTTTACATTCGTCGTCGAACCATTCTTTATACTTCTTTTTCTCTCTGAATCCTATTACTGTCTTTGCTGATGTTTTTACAATGTTTGTGATTCTTTCACACTCTACATCTAAATCGTTGTTTCTTCTATGGTTTTCCATTTGTTTCTGTAATGTGATTTAAAATCTTTTCTTCGTTTTTTCTTCCGATAGTTTTTCTACCGCAAAGTCTTCATTTTCTCTCCTGACCTTAACGTTGTATGCCTTTTTGGCTTTAATTTCTGCCACTACCATATAGTGATCGGAGTCCGCATTCGCTCCTCTGAAGGATCTTACGTCTTTTTCATCATTGCTTTCATCTTCTTTGTGACCAGTAAATGATCTATTTGATCCCTTCATCTCCGTTTCTTCCCGGCCACACCCAAGTTATCTTATGCAATTTCTCGTGCTTGAATCTTGTAAATAGAACTATGTAAGGAAGATAGAAATATGGAATAGAATAGAATATAAAAATAAATAATAACAAGAATTTTCTCAAGGTGAGCAGCGAGAAACCTAATAAGAGCACACTCAAATGAACACAAAAGAAGGAAGAGGGCGGTCAAACTCCCAACCATCTGTCGGGGAGTACATCAAAAGAACAAGATAAGTGGATGCCGAAGAAAAATACGGGCCTTCCAGAGAAGCAAGAAAACGGAGAAAACACCAACAAAAGTTAGTGACAGGCCGTTACAAGAACATCTGGGAAAACGTTTCGATATGGAGGAGCTGACGACAGCTGTAGATAGGGGCTTTAAAGAAACCAACCTAGAGATCAAGGAAAATATCAGAGAAGTCAAAGATATAAAAGACAAACTGGATGGACTAGAACTAAAGTGGTGTGAGGAAAAACAAGAACTAAAAAAGGAAATTGAAATGCTAGTGAAAGCAACAAAAGACCAGGAGAACAGAATAGAAAAACTGGAAACCCAACTTGAAAGAAACGAAAAAGAGAAGAAAATATGTAACATCGTTATTAGGAATTTTCCCAGTATCGGAACAGTTACATGTAACAAAGTCGAGGAATTCATAAGCACGAGAATGAATGTACAAGTGAAAGTGGCGGATGCTTTCAAGATCGGGAAAAGGGAAGAGAATCTAGCGGTGGCAGCGAAGTTGAGAGATTTTAAACAGAAAATGATGGTAATGGACATCAAGATAGTGATTGCAATACCGGTATACCGAATACCGGTATTTTTGGCTTATTTTGAAATACCGAAATACCGGTATTTTTGAATATATAATACCGGTATTTCGGTATTTAATTTTTATTTTCGGTTGGCACAATAAGTATATTATATAAGTGAATATT
Organism: Podabrus alpinus; assembly: GCA_932274525.1. Lineage (NCBI taxonomy): Eukaryota > Metazoa > Arthropoda > Insecta > Coleoptera > Cantharidae > Podabrus > Podabrus alpinus. Next base: position 35,993,166 of record OW026452.1, read on the forward strand.
ATTTCCAAATTAGTATTAAAAAATTAAAATAATCGAGTATTTAAATCAAAATCTATCAAGAATGAATTACAACAGCAATTTTAAGGAACACAAAAACTCAGCAGATAATACGTCGGTATGGTTTTATTTCTAGTATAACGAAAAAGATAATCTTGGCAAATGCACGAAATGCTTAAAAATTATTAAAGTTGCTGGTGGAAGTACCAGTGGTTTACATACGCATTTAAAAACACACGACATTAATGTATTAAAAAGACAGGAACTTGTATCAAATTTACCTCAATCAAATTCAAGACCACCTAAGAAATCTAAGATTTCTTATTATTTTGCCCGTAATAAGAACAACTCCTTGGATGCAATTTTTTCGCGAATGACAGCTGTAGATTATTTGCCATTCAGTATATTTTGCACCTCTATAGACTTGAGAAATGCATTAACAGCTCAAGGTTTTAGGGATATACCAAAATCTCCGAATACAATTAGGAATATGGTTATTGATTATAGCAAAGAAATTCGAAGTTCTCTGGTAAGTAATTTGGCAAAACTGAAGGAAAGTGGCAAAAGATTCAGCCTCACATTAGACGAATGGACAAGTGTGGGTAACAAACGGTATTTAAATATAAATGTACATTCCGAAAAAATGTTCTGGAATATTGGATTGGCCCACGTATCAAGCAGTATGCCGGCTGAAAAATTTGTAGAAGCAATTAACCTAAATTTGAATGATCATGGACTCTCTCTTCAGAAGGATATCGTTTGTATTACTACTGATGGAGCTTCGGTAATGAAAAAAGTCGGCAAATTAATTGATCCTGAACAGCAATTATGCTATGCCCGTGGTATTCAGCTTGCAGTAATTAGCGTACTCTATCAGAAACAGCAGAATATTGTGGATTTGGATGCATCTGATTCTGATTCTGACAACGAAGAGGAGTATGGAGCCAATGACAATCTAACTGAACTTGGACTAGACGTTGACCACAATAACCAGCATGCCTTCGCTCTTACTTATGAAGGACTTCCTCCTATAATTAAAAAAATTCGAACAGTATACTATATTGTATTGTATTGTACTTATGGGTCGATTGGCTGCAAGAGCCTTTCAGAACTGCGACCAGTATTGATCTTTTGTTCATTACCCTGCTAATTAGGAGTTCAGGAATTCAATTTTGCTGTCAAAACATAATATACTCCTGAGAGGTTTTTGTTGCACCTCATTGGGTGTTAGTTGTGTCTGTCCCAGATATTTTAGCCTGGATCGGGCTAAGGCATCGCAGCTACAGAGAATATGTTCGGCCGATTCGGTTTCCGATTCACAGAGTCTGCATCTGTCATCGTCCTCCATTCCCATTTTTTTGAGGTGATATCTCACCTGAAAATGTCCGGTGAGCAACCCCGCGATGAGCCTGATTTGATTCTTTGATAGTAGAAGAAGCTTTTTAGCCTCTGCAGTCGAATACTCTATAAATTTCTTCGCCTGTTTTTGTCCTGGTGTATTATGCCATAGGGTTTTGGACAATCCTTGTCTTGGACAATCCACAGAATGGTTCGGGCCCAGTCGGGGTAGCCCTTGAGCCTGATCTAGCCAGTTTACCCTCAATTCCCTCATGACCCGGCACCCAGTGGAGGGCAATTTTATTGCCCTTGGCCAATTTCTTGAGGGATTGTCTGCATTAGCATGTGGACAAAGACTCAAAGCTATTTGCTTTGAGTGCCTTTATCGCAGCTTGGCTCTCAGACATTATATTGACTTTTTTGCCCTTAATGTTCCTTCGCAGGCATTCATGGGCACATAGTGCAATTGTAAGTATTTCAGCTTGCATAATTGTGGGATAGGTTCCTAAGGCTATAGATGCCTCATATTTTGGGCCATATATGCCTATGCCTGTTCCCTGTTCAGTTTTTGATCCATCTGAGTGCCAGTTGGAGGATTTTGTATCCACTTGTATTTTATGACCTCTAGCCGTACTTCGGTCTTCAATGATGACCTCAAACGGTGTTTCAAAATCAAAGATTTTCGGAATGATATCCGAAGGTTTTTCAAACAGATCTGACTGTAAAAAGTCTAGAATCTTTAGGTGACCTGTCTTGTCTCCTGGTTTGAATTTCTTGACTTGGGTAATTTTTATGGCAGCTTGTATGGCTTCCCTTTTCACTCGTAGATGAAGAGGTGGCAGATCTAAGAGTGCCTCCATAGCCGCAGTTGGGGTTGTGCACATAGCCCCTGTTGTACCCAGTCACGCTAGCCTTTGCAATTTCTGCAACCTGCTTTGTGTGTCGTGATTTCGTTAGTTTTTGTCCACCACACGAGCGATGCGTATGTGACAATGGGTCTAATTATTGATGTATATGACCAATAGATCATTTTTGGTCTTAGTCCCCAGGTCCTTCCAAAAAGTTTGCGACAAGCCCAAAAGGCTCCTGTTGCTTTGGAAAGGATTTTATCCATATGTGGCTTCCAGGTGAGTTTTGCATTCAGGGTTACCCCCAGATATTTTACCTCTCCCGAAAAAGGTATCGATAGACCCTGTAGCTGTGGAGCTTTTAGGTTTATCTTTCTACGCTTTGTGAATGGAACTATAATGGTTCTTGAAGGATTCACTGTAAGTTCTTCCTTTTCGCACCATTCTTTTATTTTATTTAGGGCTGTTTGCATTAGGTTTGAAATTATGTCTTCATGCTTGCCCCTGATTATAATGACAATGTCGTCCGCATATCCTAGTATGCATAATCCATCGTCAGTTAATTTCTTCAGTAGGTCGTCTACCACGATGGACCACAGAAGAGGTGATAGCACCCCACCTTGTGGGCATCCCCTTGCCGCGGCCACCGAGATTTCCTCCCCTCCTCAGGAAGCCGTTACTATTCGGCTTTCCAGCATTGATTCTATCCAAGTTATCGTGGGTGCCTCAATGCTGTGTCTTGCGGCGGCTGTTTTTATAGATTTATTTGAGGTGTTATCAAAGGCACCCTCTATATCTATAAATATTCCGACCGCATTTTCTTTTGTTTCGAGAGATTTTTCAATCTCTCTTACAAGGTGGTGAAGTGCATCCCCCGTATCTTTGCCTGGTTGGTAGGCAAATTGATTTCTATGAAGCGGCATCCTTTTGAGGGATTCGCTTCTTATATAGTTATCAACAATTTTCTCCATCGTTTTGAGGAGAAAGGAGGATAGGCTGATTGGGCGATAAGATTTAGCCTCTTCAGGAGGCCTTCTGCCCGCTTTTGGTATAAATACCACTTTCACGCTCCTCCATGATGTGGGTATATATCCCATTGCATAACTAACTTTGAATATTGCTGTTATGCATGGAGCGATCAAATCTATTCCTTTTTAGAGTAGGGCCGGAAAGATTCCGTCCCATCCAGGTGATTTGTAGGGCTGAAAACTATTTATTGCCCATTTTACTTTTTCCAAAGTAAAGATTTTTCTTGCTAACCTTCTGCTATCCCTGCTGGAATGTAGATTTCCAATAGCTGGGGATATTTCGTGCATCTGGTTTGTTGTCGCCATTACCGTGGATCCAGGAAAGTGTGTTTTTAGCAACACATTTAAACTTTCCCCGATGTTCTCAGTATAAGCACCGTTGGACTGTATTATAAGTCCAATAGTATTTGAGTGGTCTTTAGACAGAGCCTTCTGAATGCACGCTGCTGGGGCCGTTTTATCGATCCCCTCGCAGAAGCGCATCTATGACTGTCTTTTGGATTTCCTCAATTCTATATTGTACTTTGTGAGGACTTCTCTATAGTATTCCCATAGGCCTGTTCTTTTGGCCTTATTGAATGCTTTCCTGGCTGTGACCTTTAGTCTCTCCAGTTATGCATTCCACCAAGGTACGTCTCGAGAGACAGTTCTTTTCTTCAGTGGACAACTGGTCTCATAAGAGTTCATTATACACTGACTTATGTGGTTAATAGAGGCTATTTCTAATTCCTCTGTGGTAGCTACTTCGTATTGGATGCCTTCTAGCTCGGTCCTTAGTACCTCTTTGTAGAGGTCCCAGTCCGTCTTTTTGGGTACCCTACATTTCACTACATCCACTTTTTTGCTCTCTATATCGAATGTAATCGAGGCGTGATCTGAGAAGGATGCCTCCTCCATCACTTTCCAATTTCTTAAAATTTGACTTATAAACACAGTGGCCAATGCAGGTCAAGAACCTCTTGGCGAATCGCGTTTATAAAGGTTGGTTTTTTACCTTTCTAATTTCTAATTTATTCAATTAACGGATGTACCTCTTTACAAAAAATACATACTAAAACATCAATAAAAAAAAATACAATAAACACACAAGTAATTAACAAATCAAATAATAACCATTAACCACGTGCGGTTTACACAAAAACTAAAAGCTATAAAACAACATTAAGGCAATAATGATATAAAACAACAATAATAAAGACAAACACTAAAACATCAACCACAAGCTCCTCTTGAATCCTGAAACCGATGGATTAAACAAATTGAAGTTAGGGTCCACACTTGCAGTATTGGCTAATTCGGCCATCCTGACCACTGGACTATGGCGACCATAATTAGTAGAGTGATGACCCATTTGAAATATTCACGTAGACCTCGTGAATCTAACCGGATTCCTAAAACAGAAAAGCTTGCGCAGTGAATTGCAGTCAATCCTCCCACTCATCAGGCCATGAAGAAAACAAAGATCGGCCACAGATCGTCTGATCGCCAGAGACTTAGTCACACAGAAGTTAAGGTAGGTCTCGTCAGAGAAATCCTCTTTAGGACGACCAAGTACATAGTGCAGAAATTTAAAAAAACCTGTGCTGAACACGCTCAAGACGATCGATCTGGGCACGATAATAGGGCGACCATACACTACACGCATACTCCAACTGAGAGCGGACCAACGAAAAGTATAACAACTTCAAAGTAGACGACTTTCTTTATAATGTCTAGAATGTTACAACAAAAATATATTCAAGTAAATCCTTACCTCTGTTATTTGTGTCCGTGCTGCCCCAGATCTCATTGTGCGCATTTGCATCGCAGCCCAGAAGTAGGTGTTTGTTCCCCTTTTGACACCAGCTTATGAGGCGTTGTACTTCTTCTGGTGGAACCTTGGTCTCATCTCCTGGAAAGTAGGCCGAGGCTATTACTATACTCCTCTTGCCCCCCTCCGTTGGAAGTTCGACCACGGCGGATGCCAGGTCCCTGGTGTTGAATTCTGGAATGGGAACAAAGTTAATATCTTTTCTGAGCAATAGTGCTGCTCTTGGATTTCTATAACTGTAATCGGCAAGGACATTAGCTGTCCTTTCAGGGAGTCCTTTGATTTTGTCTCCATTTATCCACGGCTCTTGTATTAGCCCTATGGAGATTTGCTTCTTTATAAACCTCCAGTATAAGGCACTCGAGGATGCCTTTGAGTGCTGGAGGTTTATTTGGATACACCTCACTTTGAGGGCTCTTTTCTCGCCCCTTTCTGCTCCGATTTTGGGCGTTCTTTCTTACCGCTTACTTTTTTCAGCGGTTTTTCAGCGTTTGCAGCAGTGCCCGACCCACTTCCCCTATTGCCCGTATTGGACACTTTGGGGCGCGTACCGGAGCTTCCCTGCTGCCCTCTTTGGGCAGAGTGGGGTGTACCTACACAGGTGCTTGCTGCAGATGTTGAAGCATCTGCATCTGCCCCCGTAATAGTTTTGGACTTTTCTTGTTTGCCCTTTTCCGGGCGGAGCTGAATCTGCCCAAATCTATAGCCGATCCTGTAGTTCAGCTTTTTAATATTTTCAGCTGACTGAGTGTCAACTGATAGAGTTACCTCTAAAGTTTGGCCGGATGCAACTTTGCGTATAATCCGCCAACTTGAGGCATTAAGGTCCTCATTTTGGGCTTCCATGAGACCCAGGATTTTTTCAACCGTGTAATCTTGGCTTCCTGGTATGTATGCCACAAGAATCTCTGTGTGAGGCATTTCTGCCTCTGACACGATCTTCAGTGTGGCGCCATCCCAGGGTTTAAGTTCGGCATCTATGCCCTTTATCCATTCAGCTGTGGCTGCATTGGTACACGTGATGCCGAGCCAGCCTGGTCTTTTGTGGATTTGTTGGAATTGTGGCTTTGTAGCAGCCAATTTTACTTTCTCCATTATATTATCCAATATTGCTTCCTGAATGGCTTCAAGTTGTTCCATAGTCAGGAGCTCTTTTGGATAAAAGGAATGCATGATTCCTATCTTAATCCCGGTTAAGGCCTGGATTAAGGTAGGTTTAGCCACCCCATCAGGTGCCGCCCCATCCTCATCAGTCCTTGCCCGCTTTTTATCACGGGTTTCCGGGGTACTGCCATCCGATCTGTTTCTTTTGGCAGTTTTAGGATGATATCCTACACGGGCAAGTTCCCTGGCTTTATCAGCCGGTTGACCCTTTGGATGAAGTATTTCATCCGATTGCGAGCAGCTCCACTGAGTCTTTCCCTTTTAGCCTTTATTTGTAGGCTTTGTAGGGCTGCGTTGACTTCTTCGTCGCTGCTCGCGAGAAGTACCTCCTCTGTTCTTTGGTCTGGATTTTCACCCAGTTCCACAGTTGTTATCTCCTCAGCCTTTTGGCCAGAATTTTCATCCTGCGCCATAGGCTTTAGGATTGGGTTAAGGCCTTGCGGGGCCTCTGTTGTTGACTCTGTTGAGGGCGAATCTCCCTATGGCCGTTTGAAGGATTCTTAAAAGTTCCACCTTAATGCCGTCCTGGCGCGACGACCACGAAAAAATTTTTAATTTAGAAAACGGTTTCGGGCGACATTTTTCGAGCCCCGCCTTTTCGAAAGTAATACTTTTTTTCGTCGGATGTCCGATAATCTGGCAAATTGCAGAAATGCAAATTTTGAAAAATTTCGATTGCAAACCTCAACCTTTTTGGTGGAGATTAAATTTTCGATTTTTGGGTCGCATCGCGACGGCCTCAAATTTGGATTCGCGTTTCCGCAAAACAATACGTAGGTCGCATTCGATCGGTTAGGCGACCCCGATTAGGTCATTGGATGTTTTTCGTGCGACAGCGCGGTGACGCTTACGTGTCCTTCCAACGGTTATCCCGGATCTGGGAGAACTTGAAATGTGCGATTTCTTATTTTTTAGCTTATTTTTAGCGCAGTTATTAAATGCGTTTTCATTTAGATCTTGAAATATTTTTCGAGGGCGCAGTTACGGGCTTTAAAGCGAATTTTAGAAATTTTACAAAATTTCCCAAATTAAAGTTCTCGAACACCGTCGTTGAAAGTTATTATTAAAAGTACCTTTACAACGTTACATTATTAGATTTTGTATTGGACTTTTGTATTCGATATTTGTATAGGATTTTATATCCTATGCTCGAATCTAAACGCATTTACACTATTGGATATTTGTATAGGATTTTTAATGACATATGTCAGTGCTGAGAATAAAATTATGGTAACATTTTTGGTTAGATTTTAGTTTTTGTGGCAAAATAAGTAGTCAATAAAGTACATATTGCTATGCGTTGACGTAGCCTCACGTTGGGCTACAAAAAGTGTAGTGAGGGAGTGTCGTTATTAATCGAGCCACACGTTGGGCTGTCAAAAAGTGCTATGTACCCCCTTGCTAATAGGGTTAAAGGTTCTTGTCGTTAATGTTTTATCTGGGTGTACGTAATTGTACCCCGTCAATGGAAAAGTATGTGAAATTTTGTAAATACAATTTAATGAAATAAGGTGCCTCAGCTTAGCTCTTTCGTAGTGCATGTATCTTACCTTGTACAGGGTGGATTCGTTCCGTTACCAATACTGTAAATAAAATTATGGCGTGGAACAGGTCAAAATAAATATCCTTCGTTACAAAATTATTAATGTTTTTATTTAGCACACAAATGTAAATAAAGATTTGGTTATATTGAAAAGTTCTATTATTAAATCTATTATAAAGAATTCTGAACATAAAATAACGCAAAACACGTGTCGTATGAAGTCCGAAAATTCCACTTAGTTTTATAAAAATTGTATTGCAATGTGCACGATACCTTATTAACTTCAGGAATGTTTTCTTTTATTTGAACTGGAGATGGCACAATTGCGCATCAAAATACACTCGATGGGTTCATTTACCATGAAAAACTTCCAGATGCAGTTTGTTGACCTCGTTTTGTGGTGAAGTTTTTCTTCAAAAATATTTTCAATCCTTTACGGTTTTCACTTTATTTATGGTTTTACGTAGGTAAGTAACTATTTTGTTGAATTATACACTTGTATTTTGTACGTTCACTAATTATTTTCACTATAATATCAAATTTTTTAGGACGATCTAAATTCGCCACCATACACGTGTGAATATCCAACAACAACCCTTTTTTCGATTGTTTTATTAATTCTTTTCTCGAAGTTCATCGCAATCTTGATGTTTGCATAGACGTATTTTATTGGTTGATCGAAAAATCAATATTATCTGAAGTTTCACAGTACAGGTATGGACTAAGCCCATTGTGGTTCGTTGAAATTTTATAAGTAAAAATTTTTTTTATTTTTAGATTGGATTGCCTTCTTCTCAAGTGCTTCGTGATAGAATAAATAAAGATGCTGGACATGAAATTTCCATACGCAGTTCATTAAGTTGTGACATGTCGAACTCACGTAATAATTTAACAAACTTATTTTAAATTTAACGCTAACATGGATTTTTACATTTATCAATTATTTAACAAATTTCTAACTTTTAAAATACCTTTCTTATTACTGACAATCTTTCATTTACTATAAATTAACATTTTTAACAAAGACAATTATTAAATGATACATTTCAAATTTATTTTATTCAAACCTGTTTTATGTCCCGTTTTAACGAATCATTTGACTTTAAGCTAAATTTCTTGGTATCGGACGAAGTTTTTCTGATTACTTTGATAAGTTACATGCTTTAATTCATAACAAAATTTTACTGAAACTTAAATAACGTACTTCCATTGACGTGGTATCTCGATACCGCAATATATACACAAAACTAGACAAAAACTGAACAAATTAATTTCTAAAAATTTGAGGTTAACAAAATCAACCACGACCATGACAGATTACGAGTCATACATTCACACTGCGCATGCTCACCAATAAAATCTAATGCAAAATCCTATTGAAATAGACACCGTCCTATTCTTAAAAATCCTATGTAAAAGTCTAAGTCTAAGAGACGGTCATAGCTTAGTGGTTAAGTGCGCCTACTGCTAATGCGAAATGCTCGGTTCAAATCCGGGCAGAGTAAAAACTTTATTCTGACCGTTTCTCCTCGGAAGGCAATGGCAAACCACCGAGGTAATTTTGCCATGAGCGCCCATCTCGCAATGAAGTGTATTACACTTCCCGTGGTTCGGAGCCCACGTTAAACAAGTAGGTCCTCTATGTTTGTGAAAATAAATCGAACGCACATCACATGCATAGAAAGAGATGGGTCACGACGCTTCTGTCAAAGAAGCATCACGATTGAGGAGAAAAGTCTAATGCAAAATCCAACGGACGAAGTCCAATGTAAAATCGTGCAATGTAAATAAGAAAATTTTTACATTAGACCAAATCTAATACAACATCCTATGCAAAGTCTAATAAAGTAAAGGTACTTTTAGACCGAAATTTGTAGCCAAATCGAATTTTAAATTTGTACCGCGGATATGCAATGGGATATCGGATCCGCAATATTCGAAAGTAAATCGGAGGCCGAAGGCCGACCCGTAACAGGAATAACAAGTGGGAGGCCGCAGGCCGACCCGTATTAGTCTCATTTCATGCCATACAATGTAAGACCGCACAACATACCGCCCCATAGCATTCCTCCTCATCTTAGGTCACAGCCACCACATCCCATGTATTCTTATTATCGGATTCCACCGCACAGATGGCTACAAAATAATCAGTTTCTACCGAATAGTAATCCATGAAAAGTTTGGGAACCAACCAGATTTAGATTTTGAAAATTATGGATGTTATAGTTTATGTTGTCATTCCGAGTTTTCTTGCTCCAATTTTCATTCTATTGCTGTTCCAAGGGTTCCTGTTCTTCGGATAGTTGCTGTCGTTGTTTTTTTGATGATAGTCTCAAAATGAGGAAGATTTTTGTTCTCTATCAAAACTATGACCGCGTTTTTAGGCTTCTATACAAAGTATAGCAAGAAGCCTTATGATCTGGCTCCGTGTCTGTCCGTCCGTCCGCATAATTCAAAACTAATCAGAACCCAAATCAGAGGAATTATTTGTTACAATTTGATATAAATAAATATGCGCTGTTAATTCTTGATTTGGTTGCTTCAGGTTCTTTACCAAAGATCCAGTAGCATCTATACATATCGATGATGCATTTTGAAGATAAATTGAAAGCTGATCAGGTGTCCAATAATGAACATAAACTGGGTCTAAGCCATTGCATTGAATTTCTCCAGCATGTTTTTCCCATCTCATTTGATTTACGTTTTCTAATGAATTTCATTTAGTTGTACGAAAGATTATTCCTTTTCTCTCTTGTTTAGCTTTTCTTAGTGCCGTAGCAGTTGGTAAAAATGGTGGTATTGGATCTCCAATATCCATATCTTCGTCAGCTTTCTCATTTAACCATCACGTAGACGATAATATATTATTTCAATTCTACATTCCATAACAGAATTTGAACTTGTAGAAGGTTCCTTAACAATCGTTTCATAAAAAACACTCGCGGTTCCGACATAATTTGTAGCACGCAGGCAAAATACGAGCTACCTACCTTACTCAACATGAGATTCCACCAGCTCGAGTCGAGATGGTCGTGGACACTCCATAGATCCACTGTCAATTAGGGAAGGCAAAATAGGGAGGGGAAGTCACAATTGATAATATTATGGGCGCCACTGAATTTTTGTATAATCACCCTACGAAATTAATTAAGAAACTTATTCTTTAAAAGAATGGGGGAGGGGGATGAGTCAAGAATAAAAGATTCCACAAACAGTGAACAAAATTTAATAATATATGGATTAATTTTTATGAATGATTACAATATTTGAGAATATTAATCATAAATTTAATTATAAAATTTAATTAAAATATAAATTATGTTGCATAAACCAAATTAATAGAATTTTACGCTTTAAATCAAGTTTGTCAAATTTTGGGCTTAAAATATACACACAAAAACTTTAATAATTAAATATACAAATGGTTGAAATAAATGTGGGCATCCAATAAATGCCAGACACTCTAAAGTGAGTGTCAGTATAGAAACATCCAGTAAATAAAATTTAATATGGAATAAATTAACCTCCATACGTTGTCTTCGAGGGAAATAGTGACCGGAATAAATATTCCACAAACACCTCGAGTCGAACGGTGGAGATTTAAAATAACAAATGTTTAATAAATTTAAAACTACTTAATGCTAAATATATAAAGAAAAATAATACAATTAGTATTTAGGAAATTAATAATTATAACTTTTACAGATATTTAGTGCGTGGCTATATTATGGAATTAAAATAAGACATTGTTGATAATCAACACACAAAGTTTTAACGTTAATTTTTCCAATACGACACTGAGTTTGCTTGAAGACCTCAAGAGTTTTCGTGATGAATAGCTTAATCATTGAAATTACAAATAAACCGTAACTAGTTTAATAAATTTTCGATTCAACAAACCAAGTCGTACCCTGAATGTTTAACATTTCAATTAAATTCTGAATCGATAGTTATAAAAATATTTAATTTGAACTAGACGATAAATCATTTGCACTGTAGTTAAATCATATACAGGAAATAACCATTTCATTAAATTATTATCTTACATTCATTTAATAATTATCCGATTTATAGAAATCTAATTTAATGATTTATTTAATATCAGTAGAATTTTCATCTATTTTTTTGGATAGTGTATATAAATAATTTCAATGATTTTGTTATATGTTATTCGTAAATTTATTTAATTAAATTCAATGTTTTTTTGATATAGTTGATATAGACAACTTTCCCATCTCTGACAATTCAAGCAATTCCATTGCAGTTCATGCGGTTCACGTGTTCATTCCATCCTCTTCTTCTTTGTCTGAACCATCTTACTACATCCAGTACTTCACCTGTATCTCGAATTATTTCAACGAAAATTCGTTATTCTGTATTACTTCTCTCAGGCATCCCGATACGGCACCTGCTTTTACAATCTGGTTACGTACCTTCTTTATGAGGTCTCACAGATAGACAATATTATTGAAATATTATTAGTATAAATATAACAATATTAAATAATTACAAACCTGCAGGTCAAATTGACGAACATTTCATTTTTGTTTTTGTTAATTAATTATATTAAATTTAATTTAATGTAATTAAATTTAAAATTTATAAAATATCTGTAAAATTTCAAATTTATTACAAAACAGTTCAGCACAAGCTGTTTTTTATTTTTCAAAGCCTCTCATTGCTTACCAAAAGTTAGAGCAGAGCATCTTGGTTAAAAGATTTTGAAGTAGTTTAAACAAGCAGATGGGGACAACAATATTTAACGCAAAACACAGCAATATATCGCTGTATTTCATACCCCAAAATTTGTAATTTATACTGGAAGAAATAATATATTATTCTCCGAGGAAAAATAAGATATTTTATCGCAATCTCTTTCAGTAACAACCAAAATACAATAAATAAACAAATTTGGAGGAAGTACAATTAAAAACAGACGTAATTAAAATATTGCAATAACTTATAAAAATATACATAAGTGCATAAAAGTAGTAACCTTGTAAGAAAAACCATAATATGTACAAATATTGCATCATACGGGGAATACCCTACTAAGAATTTCGCGGTGTTCGTTACATTATGCAAACCAAACGTTAAATTTTATTTATAAATTTGCAGAATATCACATGTTTTGAACTGTTTACGATTAATGCAAAACAATACTATCGCTTTTAAAAAATCAACGTAGTAATTGAAATTTACTTTAATTAAAGATATATTGATAACGTTAATTCAAAAGCAAATATAAATAAAAATTGCAAAGTGAACATTAAAATCTCCCTAGACGGGTTAATAAGCTCTAGACAACAATTATTTATAGCAACAGATAGCCGAGTTGGAACACCTGCTTACGCATAGTCTGTGGAGGCGTTATATGCTAACTTACTGAACGAGTTGCGATAAAATATTTTAATCTGGATGAAGTGCTAGTGATGGAAGTAAGTTAAGCGCATTGCAGAACAATGCCATGTAAGTGAATGGACGTGGGTCAGATAATTGGTGCCAATAATTTTGTAATTCTGAGAAGTAATTATAAAAATTTAATATATTATGAATAAATTGAATAGCTAAATAAAAAGCATTCAATTGAAAGTGGATGGGTTATGAAGGAGGCAAAATTATTTGGAAGTGGAAATAAACTTCATTTTTGCCGAGTATCACAGCAATTTGTCTATGGTTACTACCTATGAGATTTTAAATGCTTTTGCAATTGCGATTTTTGTGCACATTTATAGGCGCAACTATAACAACAGAACGGTTTCTCGCCGGTATGAGTTCTTAAATGTCTTTGTAAGTATGATTTCCGTGCACAAGTATACTCACAAATATCACAATTAAATGGTTTTTCGCCGGTATGAGTTCTTAAATGGTTTTGTAAGTTTGATTTCTGTGCACAAGTATACTCACAAATATTACAACTGAATGGTTTTTCACCGGTGTGAGTTTTTAAATGTCTTTGTAAGTTTGATTTATCTGCACAAGTATACTCACAAATATCACAACTAAATGGTTTTACGCCGGTGTGAGTTCTTAAATGGTTTTGTAAGTTTGATTTCTGTGCACAAGTATACTCACAAATATTACAACTGAATGGTTTTTCGCCGGTATGAGTTTTTAAATGACTTTGTAAGTGTGATTTCAGTGCACAAGTAAACTCACAAACTTCACAACTAAATGGTTTTTCGCCGGTGTGAGTTTTTAAATGTCTTTGTAAATTTGATTTCTGTACACAAGAATACTCACAAATATTACAACTGAATGGTTTTTCGCCGGTATGAGTTTTTAAATGACTTTGTAAGTCTGATTTTCGTGCACAAGTATACTCACAAATTTCACAACTAAATGGTTTTTCACCGGTGTGAGTTTTTAAATGTCTTTGTAAATTTGATTTCTGTACACAAGAATACTCACAAATATTACAACTGAATGGTTTTTCGCCGGTATGAGTTTTTAAATGACTTTGTAAGTCTGATTTCCGTGCACAAGTATACTCACAAATATCACAACTAAATGGTTTTTCGCCGGTATGAGTTCTGATATGGTTTTGTAAGCTTGATTTCCGTGCACAAGTATACTCACAAATATCACAACCAAATGGTTTTTCGCCGGTATGAGTTCTTAAATGGATTTCAAACCGTGATTTGTAGGCACATTTGAAGTTACAAATATTGCATATAAATGATTTCCTGTCCTTTTTTTTATGAGCTCTTAAATGACGTATTAAAGTTTGTTTAAGAGCAAGTTTATAACCACAAATTGCACACTCAAAATAATTTGAACAATTCAGCGTTAAATCTGTAGTGTCGGTATCTTCTTTAATATCAATGGAATGATGCAAATCGTCTAAATTAAATTTCACATCTTCCACCTCTTCTCGTTTAATTTCGTAATTGCCAATTGAGTTATTTGGAGTTTCCATAAATATACCCTTGTTTTCTACAATTTGTGGTTCTTCCGAAGGTAGCACTTGAGCTGCAAGTAAATCGGTAACTGGTTCCATTTGGGGGATTGAGCACTGTAACTGTACAGGTACAAAATCACTTTTCTTAATTGAAGGCGTTGATTATATTGATTTTATGTTATCGATTGCTAGACAAAATTATAAAATGGCGACATTGTTTATGTCAGAGGCGATTGCGTGTAAGATTTTAGCGCCATCTAATAGCAGTAAAAAAAGATTTTTGAAGTTTGCACAAGAAATTCTGCTGGCCAACCTAGAAGTTTGTTAATGTCGTAACAAAACTTCTGAATCTGAAAGTAAAGTTATCTAAAGCTGAAATAGATTGGATAATTACATGAAAACTTACCTAGTAAATAGATTAAGCGATTCACACTAATTTTATGGACGAATGGAACAACAAATGCACTCAAACCGTTATAACACCAAGAGGTCAACTACATGTGAACATCATCGGCAGCTATTAACATTGGTAAGGTAGCAGTGGTGGCGCAGTAGCAACATAAACTAGGTAGAGACTTTAATAAATTTTATTACATTTATAAACATTTCGGCAACCGTTATAAACATTTCGGATACATTTATAAACAATTGCGGCAAACATATTTAGCGTGTTTTATAATTTTCGATTCCAAATAAGAATGCGACCCCTGGTGGCAGAATTGAGAACAACTCGAAGCGAGTACTAAACGGTAAACGAGGCTCATTGTTTATAAGTTTCTTCCATGGTTTCTTTGCTTTAGTTGCATGTTAACGTGTTGCAATTATTTAAATAATTAAAGCATTTAAATAAATTTTTGAAATGTCAACCGTTGTTGAGAAACGTAATAAAGAGTTTTGTTGTGTGTATGGATGCAATTCAACACGATGGCGAG
The DNA here is from genome assembly GCA_932274525.1 of Podabrus alpinus. Classification (NCBI taxonomy): domain Eukaryota; kingdom Metazoa; phylum Arthropoda; class Insecta; order Coleoptera; family Cantharidae; genus Podabrus; species Podabrus alpinus. The sequence goes on from OW026452.1 coordinate 36,008,727, forward strand.
ATCCAAATGTAAGCTTTCACCGGTTTCCACAAAAAGGAGTTAGGAATGTTAAGTGGAGTAACGTTTTAGGCTTCTATACAAAGTATAGCAAGAAGCCTTATGATCTGGCTCCGTGTCCGTCTGTCTGTCCGTCCGCATAATTCAAACCTAATCAGAACCCTCGAAATTGTCATTGTAAACACATCGTATGTAAGGTATAATTAAATTAAAATTTGTTTTAAATTTAAAATGGACTTTCTAGTTTTTTAGGCTTCTATACAAAGTATAGCAAGAAGCCTTATGATCTGGCTCGGTGTCTGTCCGTCCGTCCGCATAATTCAAAATCATACAGAGCGTTTCAAATCGTGCTGGAAATACTGTGTGTATAGAGGTCTAAGAACTGGGTAGCCAGTGCGCTACTTTTAGGCTTCTGCACAAAGTATAACAAGAAGCCATATTTAGGCTTCTATGCAAGGTATAGAAAGAAGCCTTATGGTCTGGCTTCGTGTCGGTCCGCATGTTTCAGAGCCAATCATAACGTTGATCAACTGAAACGTTGTTATATTGTAAATACTTCGTCTATATAGTATTGCGTTAATCTGTTAATCCGTTGATTCGATTCGCTAATGCAATTTATTATTATTACAGGTTAGATGATGTTTTGTATTGCTTTCATCAGAATCAAAATCGGAATCGGAAAAGTCGCTGCTAGAATAATTGCTTGAGTTGTTCATGTTTATAAATTAGTGGTACTTGCTATATCGATTCCTTTTCAAAAGTATTACCTAAATTTTAAATACAAAGTGTAACCTATATAGTAAATTGTTGATCCTTTGATACGTTGATACATTGATACGTTGATACATTGATACGTTGATACGTTGATATATTGATACGTTGATACATTGATCCGCTGATCTGTTGATCTGTTGATCCGTTAATCTGTTTATCCATTTATTGCATTATCTGCTTATCCGTTATTTGTATTTTTATCTTTTGAACAATATATCCACACCGTTAAGAAATTGTATGTAAAATTACAATCATTAGCAACTTTGTGACCAATTTTTCTTCAGCATAGCGCGAAATCATATCTTTCTTCAGTATTTATCACATCGAAAGTCAGCAATTATGGTACAATCTATATTACGAACGTAACTTATATACCATGCTTTAAAAATAATATTTTCGAAGCATGTTATATCACGTTACTTGGTTCGGACGATGCTATTTTAGGGTTTTGATATCATAGATATCAAAAAACTAATATTTTTTAATCAAAATCAAATTAATTAAAAAAAAATCTTGTAGCTGGTGTGTTATGGTAGTGTTATATCTACGAGGGCTGGGAAATCGAGTATTCGAATACTCGATTCTAGGTAATTTGTTCGACAGCGTTATGTGCGACAGAAATTTGTTTGAAAATGCCCTGTCGATTAAATGTTCAGTCGTACAAATGCTGAGTTGGACGAATTTCTCTCGAACAAATTACCAACTACGGCATATTCAAACATTCGAATATCCCACTAATATTTAAGTGTTTTACTAGGTTTAAGATGATAATTTCATTATTAATAATTAATTTTAATATTATTAATAATAATTATTAATTTAACACAAGCGGCCTGCCGGTGTCGCGAGTAAACAGTCGACTAGTCCAGACGTGTTTTTGTTTTTCCAAGCAAAAATGTAATCAGTGACATTTACAGCCGTATTCATCAAGCTCTGTTAAGTTACTAACAGAGAGTCAAGTCAATAACAGTCTGTTAATGTGATATATTTGTATTCACCAATGACTTTTAGCAGTTACCAGTCTGTCAAGTCGTCTGATAAGTTAACAGAGCAATATTGGGCTGTCAACATAGGTAACAGACTGATAAGTAATATTTTTATGTGTCAATATTGTAGGTTATAATTATTATTGACATTTGTTTTTGGTATGTATTTAAGGTTAACTTTTTTCCGCGAAATCAGTTAAAGCTAGTTTTACACGGTTTTACCAACAAAAATTCTAGTTACTTTTAGGCTTCTATACAAAGTATAACAAGAAGCCTTATGATCTGGCTCCGTGTCTGTCCGTCCGTCCTCATAATTCAAAATCATACAGAGCGTTTCAAATCGTGTTGGAAATACTCTGTGTGCATAGAGGTCTAAGAACTGGGTAGCCAGTGCGCTACTTTTAGGCTTCTATACAAAGTATAACAAGAAGCCTTATTTAGGCTTCTATACAAGGTATAGAAAGAAGCCTTATGGTCTGGCTTCGTGTCCGTCCGCATGTTTCAGAGCCAATCATAACGTTGATCAACTGATACGTTGTTATATTTTAAATACTTCGTCTATATAGTATTGCGTTAATCTGTTAATCCGTGGCTTCGATTCACTAATGCAATTTATAAATACGCAAATGTTCGAAAGAAATTTACTAAGTTAAAGATATTTTCGAAGAGGTCTCCCTATATAAACTACTTGTTTTACTTTGATGTGAAAAAATAATTTTTTATTGATGTGGTTAGTGAAGTTAAGTTATAAATAAAAGAGAAAGGAGAGGATTGGTCCACCTCAAAAAAAGGACCATACATTACAGAGAAGTAAAATTTCTAATAGAATGGAAAAGTTTGATTGTTATTACTTATATAGTAAATGATAATTACCAATCGCAAAAAATTTAATTGGTGCAGATTATCTGATTATGTGGTGTTACATTATATGGCGATCAAAAATAACCAGATAATAACAACTTTCCACACCAGAAAGGTAGCTGTATAGAAGCCTAAGAACTGCCGCTAAAGCGAGTTCCACCTTGTTTTTACTTTGATGTGAAAAAATAATATTTTAATGATGTGGTTAGTGAAGTTAAGTTGTAAATAAAAGAGAAAGGAAAGGATTGGTCCACCTCAAAAAAAGGACCATACATTACAGAGAAGTAAAGTTTCGAATGGAATGGAAAAGTTTGATTGTTATTACTTATATAGTTAATGATAATTACCAACCGCAAAAAATTTAATTGGTGCAGATTATCTGATTATGTGATGTGACATTATATGGCGACCAAAAATAACCAGATAATAACAACTTTCCACACCAGAAAGGTAGCTGTATAGAAGCCTAAGAACTGCCGCTAAAGCGAGTTCCACCTTGTTTGAAAATGAGGAAGTAATCGATTTAAGAAAGGCTTGGATTCTGAAACTAAAAATGGGGAGAAAGGTATCGATGTGTACATGAAGGTATGCAGTAAACATTTCAAGCCAGAGGTTTTTTTTTACATGCTAAGTTATAAGTTTTTACATGGTTTTTACATTTTACCAACAAACACATTAATTAATTTAAATTACCTTTGAATACAAGAAGCACATTGTCATCTTCCTAGTTAAAATGCAATTACCATTAACATTAATTTGTTAACGAAGAGGATTATGGAGCCAATGACAATCTAACTGAACTTGGACTAGACGTTGACCACAATAACCAGCATGCCTTCGCTCTTACTTATGAAGGACTTCCTCCTATAATTAAAAAAATTGGAACCGTCGTTAAGATGTTTAGACGTTCTCCTACAAAAAATAGTGCATTACAAACATACATAAAAGCTGAATTTGACAAAGAACTTATGCTTCTGTTAGATTCAAAAACTCGTTGGAATAGTTTATTCTATATGATGAGCGATTTCTAAAATTAAAAAATCCTATTCAAAAGGTTTTAATTGATCTTAATACTGCCATTAGTTTTTCCGATAGCGAATTTTCAGTAATATCAATGACCATTTCTGCTTTGTTGCCAATTTCGCTTGCTGTTTAAGCACTATGTCGCCAAGATGCAAATTTATTAACCGCAAATGCAGCTATTGAATTCATGTTGGATACTCTTCAAAAACAAAAATCGCCATTATCTGAAGAATTGTACACTGCATTGAAATTTCGCATTAAGGAAAGGGAATTAGATTTAGAATTACTTTTAAGATATCTACATAATCCAAAAAGAGTATTGGCGATTTACATTACCGTTGGTGGCGCTACCAGCAACAACAACATGGCTGTGTTTAGACGTATATTTCGAAATTCAAAGTCATAGTCTGGTGAAAATTTGCAAACATTTCAGTATGGTGTTAAATTTATTGTAATATGTTTTATTAATTAGTTGATTTTGTTATGTTTTGAGCCTGAAGAACGAAGTTTTATTTTTATCTAATACGTCATTTACTAATTTGAAATTCTCCCACTTGGTGGCGTTTGCTTAATGTAAATTACGAATAGTGAGAAAATTATAAGAGAGAATTCACGAGTAACCAAAGCTTATATGGCAAAATTGATTTTTTCCATGGTCCAGAGACTTGATGATGAATCTGTAAATCTGGAAGTTGCGATTAGTAATGTAGACGAATATAAGGAAAGTGAAGAAGACGTATCAATATCAATGGAACAAAAATTGCAGTCTGTAATAAATAGAAAAACAGCAGTGCACAATGAAATTGTGTCACAGACGACAGATATAAGAAAGCTTATTAAAAGAGAGATGGAACTATATGAAGACGAAGGAGTTCGAGAAAAGTACTTGGAAATAGTTTATGCTTATCTTCTAACAATTCCACCCACTAGTGTAGAATCGGAAAGAGCATTTTCCGCGGCAGGAAATTTTTGCACTAAGGTACGCTCGCGACTAAATAATGAAACAATTGATGCTTTGTGTTTTTTGCGATCTCATTTTAAAAATTTGAAATAATAAAAAATGTTTATTTTGATTTGTATTTTTAATCTTTTAGTTTTTCAGAATTTTTTTTGAATACCGGTATTAATACCGATATTCCGGTATTACATGTAAATAAATACCGAATACCGGTATTGCAATTTTGGTCCGGTATTGCAATCACTAATCAAGAATAAGCTAAAAGGATCCAAAACCTACATAGAAAGTGATATGACCAACCCGGAGAGAGAGATCCGAAACAAAATATAGAGCGTAGCTAAGGAATCAATGAAAAACGGAGAAAAGGTAAAAGTTGGGTTTCAAAGGATGTACAATCAGGAGAAAATATACGTGTGGGACAGAAAAGAAGGATGCCTGAAGCTAAAATCGGAAGTAGACGATAAAAGGGATAATGAAACGGAAACAATAAGCCCAGCAAAAAACTAACGCAGAGGGTTGGAGTGGACGGCACGTCTCAGCCGGAAGCTCCAATAACGATACCAGAGACAAAGAGAACAACAAGGCAACTCGAAAGGAAAACCGAAACGGACAATGGAAGAATAATAAACAAAAGAAAACAAAATACGATGAAGATAGCCACATGGAATGTCAGAACTCTTTTGAAGTCTGGAAAGATGAGAGAGGTTATGAACGAATTGAAGAGATACAAAATTGATGTGGCTGCCTTACAGGAGATTAGATGGGGTGGCCAGGGCGAAATAGCAAGCAATGATTATACGATGTTGTACTCAGGTGAGGACAAGCAGGGAAAAAATGGAACGGCCTTTATGGTGAGAAAAGAGGATAAAGACAATATAATGCAGTTCAAGCCGATAAACGGAAGAATAGCATACATAAAAATAAAAAATAAACTAGTGAATGTGTCGATTATTTCCGCTTATGCCCCAACAGAGGACAGCGAAATGTCAGACAAAGAAACATTTTATCATCAATTGGAAGAGGTATGTGAAACAGTTGACAAGAGAGATATTCTAATCCTGGTAGGAGATTTAATGCCAAAATCGGGAAAGAAGACTATATTAGTGAAGTAGCTGGAAAACATACAGTACATGATAAAACGAGTGACAATGGAAATAGATTATGTAACCTGGCAGTAGCAACAAATATGAATATATTGCGGTGACTCAATCGTCAATAAAGAAATTAACAATTATTAGGCAGGCAGTTAAGCTATTACAAATTGCATGAAAATTCTTTAGGAGGTTCTCCGACGTTAAACAAGATTCAAATAAATTCGGTTATTAATAAATACAGGTAAGGAATGGGAAGATCCAAGAATGATATTGAAAAATATAATTAAATATCCACAAATTAATTCACATAAAAATTGTTAGATTGTAAGAAATTGTTATTTAAAAATAAAAAAAATGTATAATTATGTTAAATTAAGTGGTGCGTTAAGAATAAGAAATTACGTGAGTGTTAGAATTCGGTTGAACAATAATGCAACGATGCTTCTCCGGGAGGTTCGAAAGATCGGAACGGCAACACGGATTGTAAAGGTGAACGCTAGAACCAAAAACAATAGTGTAAATAATTTAATGACAATTAGCAAATAAATTAATTATCAAAAGTGCGATCAAACTTACCAGGAAGAAAAGATATCAAAATGGGAATGAAAAAAAGGAATATTTTTCAAAAAGCCTAGCAACGGTGGAATAAATAAATGCTTCTCACACGATAGCCAAAGCGAGGAGCACGTGAAAATTTCGGCTCCAGAAAAAGTTTCTTTATTGATTAAAAATCAATAAGAAAAGTGTGTAGAACTGAAAAGTAAATGATTATAAGTAAATGTTACAAAGAAAATTAAGTGAGGTTAAATAAAAAGTATACGATACCTACTTGGAATAATATTGGGAAGTAATGGTATGTAATTTGGATGAATCAATCCTATAATAATCACTGGAGCACAGATGCACAAATACAGAGGCAAGATTTAAGTAAAATTTCTGGATATTGGTAGAAGCTTGGAAGACGTGATCCAAGACGAGAATTTTACACGCAAAAGAGCGGCATCTACGGGTGGTAAGAGAAACTTTAATATTTATATCGCGCGTCGAGTGAAAAATTTAAAAATAACATTAAAACGGATTTCGCGGCACTACGTAATAAACTTTGGGGTTGGAGTACGCGTAGGTTTAAGAATTTGTTATTTATTGTTGATTGTTTATTGTTTATTAGTATAAGATTTGTGTTTTGAATAATTTGATGAGAAATAAATTAAATTGTCATTTGTTAGAAAACATAGGCGTATCATTCGGGGATTTTTCTATCCCTACAAAACATTTAATTTCAGAAAAAGCACAGAACCGACTACTGAAGAAAGAGTTTTTCATGCAAGGTAAATTACTTAAGAGCTAGCTGTGGAAATTAATAATTTCAAAAATCAATTTTCAATTAAGAACAATAATAAAAAAAATATAGCGGGTGTCTTGAAAAATTAATATAAACAGTTAACAGCATATTTTAATGTCGACCCAACGTGAGGCATTTGGAAATTGAGAAGGCATTGTGAATTTAAGGGGCACCGCAATATGTAGTACAAGATTCAAGCACGAAAGCAATATAGTGAAATGAAACTAGTTGATACAGACGGCACGTATAATGAATAACACTAAAAATTATTTACAAATAGACAAATATACACGTCAACAAAAAACAGAGCTCAGTCAGATCACGGTGGGACAGCAACAGCTCGAGAGAATACGTACTAGGACGAACAACAACTTCTAACCAGTGAACGAAACTACTTCCAAGTGATTTTAGTGTTTATTTAGTGAATTTTTAAACTGTGCGATATTTGTAGCGACATAACCAGGGTCTACTCGTTGAACACCATGATTAATTATTCAACATAACCACAAAACCACTTGTAAGTAAATTCATGCATTCAACTAATTACATTTGTGTCTGTTTAGAAACTGATCATTCACAAAAATGGCTCATTTACCTAAAGGACTAATAAATATCAACAATCTAACTAGTCTATTAACCACCCTGCCATTGGAAGTAAAATCAAATACGAAACGAAGTAGGGACCGCGAGGATATATCATTCTCTCAGAACGATTCAAAAAGAAGAGACAGTACAAGAAGGCCGGCTCAAAACCCAGAACAAATTCCAACCCCTCTCAGAGGAAAACGAGGGAATGGAAGTTGACGCGACAAAACAGATAAGTACTGTGACCGAAAAACTTATTCGTCCCACTCCCATCGTACTACACCATAAACCTATCAACACGGAGGAGTTTATAGCGGATATAAAACCGCTTCTAAAAAGCAAGTGGAACATCCAAAATCTTGGGTCAAACACGAAAATAATAACCACCACCATGGAGGACTACAAAAGTCTCCAAGAAATGTGTAAAACATCGAAACTTGATTTTCACACGTATGCGCTTGCTGATGACAAGCGAAAGACGTTTGTATTAAAGGGGCTAACAAATATAAAACCAGAACGGATCCTAGAAGAACTCAACGAACTAGGACTCCCAGCCGAAGCATGTCGGATGCTGGTAAGACAAGACCACGTAGGCACCCTTCCGGAATACCCAAAGTACAGGGTATCCTTCAAAGCGGGAACAAACATGCAGGAGGTGAGGAAGATCACCTACCTGTACCACCATCGCGTGTACTTTGCCAAGTACACCCCACCACGAAGAGTCACACAATGTGGAAAATGTCTTGAATACGGCCATGGGGTCAGGCATTGCCACGGGAAAACCACCTGCGGTCATTGCAGCGAAGGACATTCAACCTGGGAGTGTACTAAAAAAGAAACGGACTGCAAATGAAACAATTGTGGTAAGGAACATAAAGCAAATAGCGTAGAATGCGATTCCTACAAATACTACACAATGAAGCAGGAGCCTAGAGCTCCAAGAAGGCAACAGGGGACTCGTCAATCCAGGAAATATCCAGAAGAATCTAGCCAAACCAGACCAAAACCAAGAACTGATGTAAACGATCTCAAAGAATACCCAGCCCTCCCTTCAAAACCTAAAAGATCCCAAGCCCACAGGCTTACACAATTCACCCAAGAACCCTCCGTTAACATTGCCACAAGTACCGAAGCAAGTAACGACTATGAGACGTTCATGAGGGAGCTAAATGAATTAAAAAGGTTGGTAGACTATAAGAAGCTAACCGAAACAGTTAGGAGACTAAAAAGCGATCTCCTAAGCTGCAATGATCCAGCCAAAACTACACAGCTCCTGATGGAAGCAGAAGCCCTATTCAAATTCGAAAACATTGATGGGTAAATCGTCAAAGCAAAAGTTACACATCCTCACCTGGAATGCAACCAGTGTAGTCAACACGAAGGAAAAGCTCGAAAACTTCCTCGCAGAACAAGACGTCGACATCGCTCTCATCTCCGAGACTTGGCTGAAGGTCGGCGTCAAATTTACAATGAAACGGTACCATATATATAGAAGTGATCGACTCGCCAACTGTGGAGGTGTATCCATCATCATTAAAAAAGGCATCCAGCATGAACCAGTGAAGAAACCAAACACAACCAATATGGAGGTAATCATTCTTCGTGTTAACTCTTTCCCTTCTTTTATTGTGGGAGAAATCTATCAACCACCAAACATCCCGCTCAACGATGTCGACATAATTGACATTATGAACGCATACCCAAATGTCATCTTAGAGGGAGACTTTAATGCCCATCACCCAACGTGGAATTGCCAACATCATAATGCCATCGGTCTGAACTTGGATTTGGATTTCGGGGGAGGGGCAAGTATTAACTTGCACGCACTTAGGCCACTCTACCGGGCCCATTGTACTGCCTCCGCTTTGTTGCTCACCCCCAGCTTGGCCCACAATGTCGACACTTCCAAGTATGACCGCAGCCGTTAGGCGGTCTCTCGGCCTCACCACCGACCAGAACTCCCCAACAATGGCCGGCACTACGAACCAGGGACGTCCGCTCGATGACCGAGCTCTGAGAAGTCCCGCGATTCGCACCCCACCAATGCTAGGTGCTGTCGATGGGTGGCCCCTGGACCAGGCCACCCAGCCCGAAGTCTCAACAAAGTCAATCATTGCCTAGTCGATGAGGAGTAGGGGTGATTTTTATTACCCTGTTTGATATATTATATCAGGTCAAATCAGGGGGGCCGCCGGCTTAACGTGCCTCCGAAGCACGGAGACGGTCATTGAAGGAAAGAAAGTCCGAAAGGAAATTGACTCCTACTGGACTCGAACCAGTGCCTTTAGCATCAGTAGTCGGTTGCTCTAACTACTCGACCAATGACCGTCTGAACTTACGTAGGATCGAACAAAAAGCAACTTTGTCATCAGTTTCCCTGATGAACATACTCACCAACAAGGTCACAACAGCGCTCCGTCGACCATCGATTTCTTCTTGATCAAAGGGATTAGAAGATACAACCAGTGTGACGGATTTTTGAATCCATCACTTACCTTCGGCCCTGTATATCGTACAATTCTTTTAAAGGCGCATGAGATCCGCGCCGAGGTGGGGATTGTTCAAACTATGCAAAAGGACAGTTTTGTGTCAGCTTTCGAACGAGCAAGACGAGTCTTGTGTCAGTTTTTGAAGTAAGAAGGCTGGTGTGAATTTTCAAGCGAAAATGTCGACTTGTGTCTGCTGTGGAATAATCATGGGCTTTTGGGTTACGAAATTAACGGGATGTAGAGCGGAGGTATTCCTTCAGAACATTATTTGTTGCTGCAGACTCAATGGAGGTCTGAAATATCTTCGTTGATGGAAAATGGCGGATTTTCCCCATATCGGACGTTTCTTGGTCGATTCCTACTGCCCATGCTGTCTTTGAAGGTTTGGTTTCCGTTCAGATTGGTAAGTAACAGAATTTGTTACTTAATTGTTTCACAGTGGGATATATTGGTCGACGCGGACAATTTTGGCTCCGTCCACCTGGAGTCGCTTTCGTTTGAATTCACCCTCGGCTACTTTATGTCTTTTTTTTATGTGTTAACATTTTGGTTTTTTCTTTTGCCTTGTATTTTTGATTTGAAGGTTTTGCCGAGATTATTATTTGTTTGCAGGTTTTGTGACTCTGCATCGAGGTGATAAAGGTAATCTTATCTTTCACGCCCGCACGCGTGGTTATGGATACGAATGTTTGAATTTGGTGTTTGATAAATTATTAATTATATTATTATGGTGTCTTTAATGAATTTAAACTACGTATTATTTTCACTAGGTAACATCGTGCAGTGCTGGCTGAATGCATTGGCATAAGAATTCCAAATTGGTCGACATAGGTTCAAATCTTGTATTTGAAATTTTATGTTCGATATTTTTTTGTGTTTATTTTTAGTTATGTGTTATTTTTTTTAAAGTAGGTAGAGATGCCCGACCAATGTACAGGGTGTTGAGTTTCATCGGGGGCGCTTCCGCTTGGTTGATTGTTTGGAAGTTCGTTGTGGTTCCACCGTTGTGGGATTTTTAATGACCACTCGAACGTTCTCTTGATTGATTAGGGGAGGGGTTCTTGGTGGTAATGTATTTGCTACTGTACTGGTCCTGGTCGGCTAATGCACTTACCATCCGACATCGCTAATATCATCACCTTAAGACAACGACCATCTTGTTGCTACTTTATTTTTGTTGTGTTAGCAAAGCTGTTTCTTGATCTTCTTCGGGGCATTTATTTGAGATGACCCACGGCCTTCGCCGCCGCTACAACGAGCTGGTTTATACCTAACATCAGGGCCCCACGCAAATAAAGTAGAAATTTATTTTCTGCATGGACATATCTGATCCGAGCTACATTCTCATTAGAGGAGTAAGGACAGATTATGTTTCACCAGCCAAAGGTCATTCATGATCTATCGTCGAACCACAAACCCATTTCGTTAACTATTCACCAAGGACACGATTTCTTCACCCGTGACCGTTTCTCAACTGACTGGAAAAAATACAAAGAAATCCTAAATAATAACATCTCGATTAAAGTAGATATCAAAAAGGAAGAGATCTAAGACGCTGTCTCCGAATTTACGAGCAACATTAACAGTGCATATAAAGAAGCTACAAAGACGATCAAAGCCAAAGATATCCAATTTAAAATTGATAAGGAAATCCGAAGATTGAAATCGGAAAGAAACAATGCCACGAAGCACTGGCACAGATCGGGGGATCCACACTATCGCTGGCTCAAAAACCAAATAACTGAAGAAATCAAGAATATTCTGCAAAACACCGTCAGAAAAGAATGGATTGAAAAAACAAGTTCGCTCACAATAAAAAAAAATACGCTATGGAAAGTGTACAAAGGGCTGAAGAACAAAAATGAAAGAGTGCCCATAATAGAACATGAAAATACCTTTAGTTACTCCGACGAAGAAAAGGCGGAAACGATCTCAAATGTTTTTGAAGCGGCACACCAGAAGACCCAAGACCACCCACTCGCAATGGCAGAAGAGATCAAAAAAACGCTAAACGATTTCAACAGATTAAACCATGTAGTAGAAAATGAAATAATTACGAACCCCAAGCAGATAGCCAGCATAATAAAGCGTCTCAAAAACAAAAAAACCCAGGCCAGGATGGAATAGGTAACGTCCAACTAAAGTCCCTCCCAAGAAGAGGTATATGCCAGCTCTACTACATCTACAGAGCCTGCATACAACACGGCTACTTCCCGATGCAATGGAAATCTGCCAAGGTACTTGCCATACCTAAGCCAAACAAATCTAAGAAGCTCGCAACCAGTTATCGCCCGATTAGTCTTCTAGCAACTATGAGCAAAGTTTTTGAAAAAGTGATTCTCGAAAAAATAAAGATGCACCTAGAAGAAAATGATACAATCATCAAAGAACAATTTGGATTCCGATCACAGCATAACACTACGCACCAAGTGGCCAGAATAAAAGAAGAAGTGGTAATGTCCTGGTGTAAGAAGAAAGACACGGGCATGATACTGCTTGACCTCGAAAAGGCTTTTGACGTAGTAAACCAAGAAGCCCTCGTTTATAAACTAATGGAACAAGTTAGGCTCCCAGTGCACATCATCAAAATTATACAATCATATCTAAAAGATAGAAAATTCTTCGTCCACATGAATGGGTCAAATTTAACAACAAAATGGGTATCGGCAGGTTTACCGCAGGGGTCACTACTAGGTCCGATCCTGTTCACATTATATATCAATGATATTCCGAAGCACCCGAACACAAATCTGGCAATCTATGCAGACGACACGGCCATCTACGCTTCCTCCTTCAAGCATGATATATTCACAAGAAACCTACAACAAGACATAATAGAGTTACAAAAATATTACAACAACTGGCAAATGAAAATGAACGTACCCAAGACCCAGGCAATCCTATTCACACAGAAGGCGCTACCACAAAAAGGGATCAAGCTAGACAACATCGACATCCCATAGGTATGTAAAGATCGTTAAATATCTCGGAACGCACTTGGACTCCAAACTGACCTGGGGCCACGAAATCGCCCAAAGAACTGCAAACACCAGCTTCCTCATCCACCTACTGTACCCGCTAATAGTTAGGAACTCTCGAATCAAGAAAGAGGATAAAATTACACTGTACAAAACGTGTGCTAGAAGTGTACTCACCTACAACGCCCCATCTGGACCAACGCTGCGAAAACCCACCTCAAGAAGATGCAAGTAGCGCAAAATAAGTTCCTCAACATAATCGGTGATTATCCAAGGTACCTACACGAAAACAGAAGACAAACACATAGACTGCAACATAGTGTAACATTATCATGTTACTATGTTTTGCGTTTTCGGATTTGCGTTATTAACGAATTTAATTTTTATATTTTTTTGATGAAGGTGTAAGGCTTTAATTTTAAATGAAGCCGAATTTTAAGCTAACATTTTCAACAACTTTTATTTTTACTGTTTCGTTCAACGAAACAACTTATTTTTTTATTTTTAGTGTTTTTATAAATCGAATTCTTTCACCACCTCTTGAACTGATTAATTTTAATTATGGTTTGGTGCATTTTGACTCCTGATAGGTAGGTGACTTTAACGTCACTCCCGTGCGCTTAGAGATTTTTGTCATGGGTCGATAATATAGTTTTCTGATCGATACTTTTTAATATCGAGACAGCGCCAATGAACGAAAAGGAGAGAGGTCGGCAAAGCTCATAGTTAGAGTCGTACATGAAATTTTTGCTCCATTATTAAATTACAAGTATTTTAAGTGATAAACCATATCCGATTTTAAGTGTGCGTATAACACACATCGCGAGAAAACGTGAGTGCAATTTTTTTTAGCGCAAACCTATTTATTGAAGCTATATGACCAAATATTCAAAGCCGGTATTGATAAGAGATCCATTCCGCCATTTTGGGATTATATTTTACCCGGTCTATGAATTTTTCACCCCGGACAACCGCAAGGAGTTCATGGTAATCGATCCATTCGCCTGTACCTATTTTACACAATCAACGACGATACCCAGGGACGAAAATTTTGCGTCACCTTTAAATGCAAGATCATTTTCCTTGGAAACACATGTGCAATTATCAATCGAGAAATCTACGCTGCGATTGTTAACACAAACTGGTGGTATCGAAAGGTTTTTATTGTTTATTAAGTATTTCAGTTGTCTGAGCTACAATATATTTTATCTTTCAAGTTCATACATGTGTGTCTTTTCTCAATACTTTTCAGTTCACCATTTCGAGGAATACAGTTGGATTCCGACTCGCCACTTGCAGTGCACTCCCGGTGGCCAGATATTTTGAGATCAGTAATACGGACGCAAAAAGAAATCGTAAGTAGTTTTGAGAAAATTGCTTACTGTGTGAATTTTGAATGAGCTATAATCCTTTTATTAGAAGTAGCTATTATTTAATAATTTTAAAAACAGCTTGCACAAACTATCGCATGCTTTTTTGTAGAAGTAGTATCCCTTCTCTATTTTTTGCGAATAGATGTTTAGTGTGCTTGCGAAAGATTTAACGATAAAGATCTTATTAGATACCAGTATCGAGGTTCGTGGATCCTCAACTACCACCGTCAACTTCGAATTGATTTGTTCAACTGAAGCTATTATAATTAATTTCGAATATCTAATTGTTAATAGTAACAAGAATTCTGTCTGTGTATTGTATATATTTAATTCATTAATTAATACGAGCGTGTACTCATATGTTTTTTGTTTATTTATTATTTTCATTTTGGCAAAAATTAAAGCGACTAAGTTGATTCTGAAATCTTTGTTTTTTTGCCTGGCGCCCAGGTACAGTTGTTTTAGCAAAGCGATCCACAATATAACGAACCTACGAAACGCTTTTGAGCGACCCAGCAATTCTCCGACATTTGGTAATTCCAATGAGCTGAGCCGTCTTGTACAGTCGATCTATAGACGTGAGAAGCGGCGGCTTGAGCGAGAATTCGACGGTTTTCGCCACAATAGAAAGAATCCAGGACATCATCGTCGCAAAGACAGAAAAATTAATCACCTCTACAGAAGACCACCCAAACTCACTAATCTGAAACATATTCAATTACGAACTCGATCAACTTCCATTTGCCGACAAACATAAAAAGCGCCTCACAAAAAATATCATCGATTCCCTCTGTATCTAACCAAATTCCCTTTTACTTCTCTGTTTCTCATCTTATCTCCTTTTTAATGTCAACTGTCGATGTCCTTCAAACAAATTTTCTCCATAAAATACAGTCCTTAAATTATTTTTATTTTTTATTGTACTCGTAATTTATTACAGAACATTGTAACACCTTACCCGACAAAGATCTTTAGCTGCGGATCGACTATTGACTAGCTAACAGTTAATGTTAGCTGCTAAATGGCTATTTAACAGCCGATTTGCAGCTGGAGTGCTTCTCTGGGTGGTGCTTTAATAAAACATTGTAAATTTTCTGTTAAATTACCACCTAACACAACGACATTTCAAAACGACACTCATGAAATTCCTCATCACAATAAACTTCACAATTTTTCAAATCAAAACATAGTGGGTGACGCTCTGCAAATGTCAAAATTTTACTTTATAAAAATGTTGCGTTACTTCCATTCTCAGGTAACTGGTAATTCGACTATATTTAATTTAAAAATGCTGGGCATAGACGAATACTTCCAATTTTTCAAATTTAGAAGTGCATTTCTGTCTCAGACATGTTTGTTTGTTTTTTCATAGTTCATTGTTACTTATTTTAATTTGTTATTTGTACATATTCTGTCCTCACCTTCATAGTTTTAAATACTTAAATTCAGGTTTTTAAATTTTTTCCTGAAATAAACAAATCCCCGTTTCACTTTTCATGCCAAACACTACTAAATTAAATTTGGTAGAAAGGGCTTAAGTTCCCTATATCCATAATTATATGAATCTCAACAAAATGTATGTAAGAAACTTACTTATCAATAAATATTGTAAACTAAACTAAATAACATAGTGATAACCTTGTCCACCAGGTGGCGAGAAAATGTCATTTATCGAATTGATAATATACAGAATATTTTTGACAGCTAGTTCCATAAGAGCTCTCCCTTTATCAGTGACCTTACTTACCGAATTTTGCAATGATAGTGGTGTGATATGGCTAATTTTTCTTCAAGGAATTATCATATAATCATCAACGCGTGTACAGAAAATACTTCGGATTACGCCTTGTACAACACGGATTTTTGCAATCCGTCACTTACGTTCAACCCTATATATCAATTATTCTTTTAAAAGCGCATTCTATCCGCGCCGAGGTGGGGATTGTTCAGACTGCGCAAAGGAGAGTCTTGGGTGAACTATTGAACGAGCAAGACGCTCTTGTGACAATTTTGGAAGCAAGAAAAGGGGTGTGAATTTTTCACACACGAAGGTCGGTGTGTGTCTACTGTGGAATAATCATGGGCTTTTGGGTTACGTAATTAGCGGATATGGAACGAAGATATTCTACCGGGACAATTTTTGTTCGCGTCAGACTCGATGGAGCTCTGTACTATCTTCGTTGTTGGAAAATGGCGGATTTTCCCCATATCGGACGTTGTCTTGGTCGGATCTACTGCCCATGCTGCCTTTGAAGGGTTGGTTTCCGTTCGGATTGGTGAGTAACATTTTTGTTACTTAATTATTTCACAGTGGATTGCGTTGATCGACTTGGCTAATTTTGGCTCCGTCCACCTGGAGTTCGCTTTTGTTTGAATTCACCCTTGGCTGATTCATGTATTTTTTTATGTTTTGGTTATATAGGATTATCCTTTGCTTGGCATTTTTTTGATTGGAACCTTTTTGGCCGAAATAATCGTGAAGTCGGAGGTTTTACATTTCTGTTCGAAATGATTAGAGGATATCTAATCTTACGTTCGCAGACGTGGATTATAATGCTAAAGTTTGAATTTTGTGTTTGAAAACTAATTAATCATTCATTGTATTATTATGTTTTATTTAATTGAGTTTGAACTGGGCATTATTTTCTCTAGGTAACTACGAGCAGCGTTGGTCTAATGCATTGGCAAGGTAATTCCTACGCGTTTGACTTAGGTTCAAATCTTGTATTTGAAATTCTATGTTGAACATTTTTTGTGTGTTTATTTTTGGTTATATGTTTTTTTTAAGAAGGCAGCGATGTGCGACCAACGTACAGGGTGGTGCATTGCATCGGGGTCGCTTCCGCTTGTTTGATTTTTGGAAGTTCGATTGTGGTTCCACCGTTTGTGGGATCCGACATCGTTTATGTCATCGCATTCCAGCAACGAACATCTAATTGCCGATTTTATTTTTGTGTGTTAGCAAAGCTGTTTCCTTGATTTTCTTCGGGGCGTTCATTTGACACGACCCACGGCCTCGCCGCCGCTATAACGAGCTGGCTTATACCTACCATCAGGGCCCCACGCAAATAAAGTAGAATTTATTTTCTGCGTGGACATTATCTGTTCCGAGCTACCTTCTCATTAGAGATTTTCGAATTGTTTTCTAGTTTTCATTTTGGTAATTTGGTGTTGGGCGTGGCCTACACTTTTTCTTACAAAAAGGGCTAGTTGATGAATTTTCCGCAATTTTTTTGGCTAAATCGACTATTCAAACCTTCAGCATTCCGAATCTCTATAGCAAATTTTCAATTTCCGGGTAGGCAAATCCGTGCTACTCCGTCTGTTGATATATCGATACGTTGTTGCCCTCGGAGTTGTCTTCCTTTACTATGTTTGATGGATGAATAAAAATTTTCAATTCTACATTCCATAAACAGGATTTGAATATGTATAAGGTTCATTAACAATCGTTCCATAAAAAACATACACACGGTTCCGACACAAGTTGAAGCACGCAGGTAAAATACGGGCTACCTATCTTAATCAGCAGAATGGCGGGGGGGGGGAGTCAAAAATAAAACTTCCAGAAACAGTGAACAAAACTTAATAAGATATTTCTTAAAATATAAATATTATAAACCAAATTAATACAATTTTATGCTTTAAATCAGGTTCGTCAAATTTCATGCTTAAAATAATACACGACCGTATAAACACTAATAATTAAATATACAAATGGTTAAAATAAATGTGGGCATCCAATAAATTCCAGACACTCTGAAGCAAGTGTCAGTATGCAAACATCCAGTAAATAAAAATTAAAACGGAATAAATTAACCTCCGTACGTTGTCTTCGAGGGAAATAGTGACCGGAATAAAATATTCCACAAACACCTCGAGTCGAACGGTTGAGATTCAAAATAAAAGGTTAATAAATTTGAAACTACTTAAGGGGGTATTCCACTTTTTTGCACATAAATCTACGCAATTTTCAGGATTTTTTTTTAGAAAAAGGAGACAACATAGAAATTTTTTTGTTATGGTGGGATATTTATTATATATTGAATACACGATTGTTAATTTTTCATATAAAAATAATAAAAATTTGTGCTGCTACAGCTTCCTGAACGTAGGTCTATTAAAAAGGTGGTGGGCAAGCTCAGGTTCTTTGTATTTGTCCAAAATTAAAAAACGAAAGATTTTCGTATTCAACAGAGTTGTGGCTATCGTCCCAACTACAATCATAAGAAAAAAAAATTGCACCGGAAATGGCAGCGTTTTTAAAAAAAATTGAAATTTTCTGCATTTTTTTCAAGTTGAAACCACAAAAAAGGACCTAAATTTTGTACAAATGCATTTCTTTTAGTTCAGACGATAGAGAATTCTATATAAAATCGAATGCCGCAAGATTCAATTGAATCGATCTATTATTTTATAAGATAGAATGCCCACCACCTAAAGAAATGTCATTAGGAGAAAAACGCATTTAAAATTATGCGGTAAGGTTCTTGTAGTGCAAGTTTCCCATATACGAATTTGCAACTGCGTTATTAGAAATCTTCATAACTTCCTCATTTTTAAAATTTTTCAGAAAGTTCTTTGACTAACATGTTCCAGGAAGATTCCAGATTAATAATAAATATATAAAAAAAAAGTATTTTTTGAAGTGCTATGACGGATTTTGGATTCTTCATCCGTCATGATCGACCTTCAGCAATTCATTTGCTTGGCCACTGCCAATAATTTCAAATTTATTGGGATGGTAGTGTAACCACTGCCATTATCAATTTTCGTGCGCATAACCGGGCCGTGCTGGGTATTTGACATCACTTTTGTTCGGAACGTGAAAGCGATAGGTTCGAGAGTGTGCGTGTACTATGATCTTAGTCGATTTTCTGCGGTTGCGAATTAATTCAAGAACATCAAGTTATTCCTCAATAACCACGAGCACATAGGGGTGAAACCGGTATATATTTTTTTTGGTTACGGAAGTTATCCGTTATTACGTTGAAACAAACCGGCCTGTATGGGGGTTGTAAAATTTTAATCCTACCGTTTATTCCAATGTAATAAACTGGAGGTGCGTTAATTAATTTTAATTCCACCTCTGACAACAATGAAACAAACCGGCTACGCGGTTTAATAATTTATTTTAAAATAATTTCTGTCGCTGCCACCACGAGCATTCTTTTAGATTTAAATTACCTTGAAATTGTTGGTTGATAATTTAGGGAGAGATTACTCGACGGAACTCCCTTTTTACTTCTTCTTCATTAGTAGCTTTTGTCCTGTTGGAAGACGTAGGTAAAGGAAATTCTCGATACGAACACTTGCGTATTTTCAAGCAATAATAAACTGACTTGTTTAAACAAACAATTATATTGATATCTTTGTACATATAAACAAAGTTGGCAATTTATACAATAATTACAAAATATACAAATTTCTGGGAATAATTGAATGCACAATACCTTTTAATTACTATTCCGCTTACTAAGTCACCGACGTAAATCCAGGATAAGTAGTCTGGGAAACTAAACAAACTTTCTCTTTTTCACCTTATTGACAATTGCAATAAACACTCAAACTTTTAAATTCGTACTATCCGTTCTCAAAATTAACATTTAATATTTAATTCAATTCAATTTCAAACCACTTCGACTTTTAATTAAGTATTGACTCTATACTTTGCTATTAAACAACTTTAACTTTTAAGTTAATATTGACTCGAAATTTATTCAAACACGTACTCGCGAAGTAACTAACTTATTTATTCGAGTCCTTCCTCGATGACAACTACACGTATTTCTTCGAGCCCTTTGTTCGATGACAACTGGTGAATTTTTCTAAGTTGGGATTTTTATCAAAAATTCCCCACCTTGGATAATTTATTTCACCACCCTTACGCTGGTCAAAGAACCAATCTCGTTGATTCTTTGTCATGCTTAATTTCAGGGGGATGTGACCAATCTACTCGTTTCCCAAAACTTATTTCCTTTTTCATGGGTGGCCTTTCGGACCGTGTGACTTTTTACAGCTGTATCTTATATTTAAAATTTCCTCGAAATGAGGGTTTCTACAACCTATTCTAATACATTAAGCAAATGAGCCGTGAAATTAACACTGCACTTTTCCTTCACTTGCTAAGAATTTGGGCAAGGCGGTGCAGCTATAACTTACAACTCATTTCCTGTTCACGTGCGAAACAAACGTAAAGTAAAATTTGTTCTATTATATGCGTTGACTTAAACTAATCTTCCTATGAAATAAGCTGCAGGGCGCTCCTTTTTGACTACGTAGCCGGCAGCACATCTGGAGTGCTCGGCATTCTTTGAGCCCGTACACGTATTGATAAATGGTTTCCTGCAGTTTAAGTCAATGCCTCGATATTTAAAAATTAAAATCCTACATAGTTATTTTTATGCCTTAAATTAAACAGGGTATTCTTAAATTACCTCTATTTAATTATCTCAATTAGAATTATCTATGTCGGTAATGAAAATACTTAAACCGTATTTTGTAGATCGGTATTTAAATTAATTAGCTAAAAGCGCGGGTTGTTAAAACGTTATATACATCTGTTCCGTTCACCGCCATATTTGTATTCGTTATCAGCAACCAAACGATTGCAGTGCACGCAGACTGGTGAGCGCCCTCTTGGGGATTTTCGTTGCAACTTTTATGTCAACAAATAGCTCAGTGATTTTTTTTAACAACAACCCGCTTTTGCTGGAGACCGTCCATAAGTCCTTTTCGTTCGTGTCCGTTGCCGTTTTGATCGTTCGAGTTGCATTATTTGTTGTGGTACTTCCTGTCTGTAACCAGAGCGAGCCGTCCTGCGGCTAGTAAATCCGAGTCAACTTTGGAACCACCAGTTGTTGGTCAACTATTATCCGTCAGTCCAGCCATCGTCCTGCAGCCGGGGTCGTGGGTCGCTGAGAGAGCCATCATCCATCGAGCGTGCAGTTCATCCTCGGGTGGGAGCCTGGTGGACGATCAATTCAACATCATATCTCGAGGGCAATCCATTCGAACTGATTGGATCTCCTGTCATCAAGATCTTGTGAACTCCCGAGCGCTCAGGTGAGACATTTTTATTCTAATCTTTTTGGGTGTGATTGCTCTTTTATAAATATTATACGAGTATTTTTGTGGTTAACGTAATTAAAAGGTGTAATTGTTGACACCTTAGTTTTTTTGTAGTCCACTGGATCTCCCCGCGGGGAGGATTGCTTCACGCTTTTGTTACTTTTGGCTGGCTTCCGTCAGAAGCCAGTATTATATATATTCACCACCAAAGGTTGTTGCCGCCTGTGTTTGTGTAATTTTATTGATTATTTTTGTGTGTTCATTAAACTGTTAATTACATTACCGTATTTTATTTCCCTGAGAGAGGGGATACCATCTAACCTTTTCACTGAGAGTTCGAGGTTGGGATCCACGTCCCTCGCATACCGACGTTACCACCAAGTAGCTAGCCAAAAACACCAAGGGCACCCCACGTTGAAAAGTGAGGTGGTTACCACTTCACGTGGGAGGGGAATTCTCGATCCTGCATTCGTAGGAGAGGAGTTTTTGTCTCAGTGCAAATAATGGAATACCCCCTTAATGCTAAATACATAAACAAAAATAATAGAATTATTATTGAGGAAATTAATAATTATAACTTTTACGGATATTTAGTGCATGGCTATATGTAACAAACTTAGGAATTAAAATAAGACATTGTTGATAATCAACACACAAAGTTTTAACGTTCAATTTTCCAACAAAACACTGAGTTTGGTTGAAGACCTCAGGAGTTTTAATAATCAATACACTGAATGTTTATTAACATTTCAGTAAAATTATGAATCGTTAGTTATAAAAATATCTCATTTAAAATAGAAGATAAATCATTTGAACTTTAGTTAAATCATTTACAAGAAATAACCATTTCATTAAATTATTATCTTACATTCATGTAATAAAATTATTATTTTCATTTATAAATAAAATCTAATGTAATGATTTATTTAATATTAGTAGAATTTTTATCTATTTTTTGGATAAAATATATATAAATAGTTTCGAAGATTTTGTTATATGTTATTCTTAAATTTACTTAATCAAATTTAATGTCTTCTATAAAAGTGGACAGATGATTCCTGCACCTTGCCAGGCTTTTTTCCATCTTTGTGGTGGCCTTTCAGCCAGTCGTTTTCTATAGTCAACTTTCCGATCTCTGAAAATTCGAGCAATCCCATTGTTGTTTATGCGGTTGATGTGTTCATTCCATCCTCTTCTTCTTTGTCTGATCCACCTTACCATAACCAGTACTTCACATGCATCTCGATTGACTTCAACGAAAATTCGTTATTCTGCATTACTTCTCTCAGGCATCCCGATACGGCACCTGCTTTTACAATCTGGTTACGTACCTCCTTTATGAGGTCTCACAGATAGACAATATTATTGAAATATTATTAGTATAAATGTAACATTATTAAATAATTACAAACCTGCAGGTCAAATTGATGCAGGTTAAGTTAATATAATCACAATACTTATATTATTAAATGTTTTTAATTGAAAATAAATACAAAAATATAAATATTTTATTTAATGAAACCCTTCAAACCCCTTTTTTTAAAAAGCGTAGTCGAAACGACAAAGGTTAGTAATAAGCGTTGAAAAATAAGCTTAGTGATCTAGGGTTAAACAAATTTTTTTTAAACTATGACAATTTAATTGAAAAAACAACTTTCGAAATAACTAAATAACTTGTGTAAAAGATTTCAAAATAGGGTAAAGAAATATGTAATGGTAAGACCAACAACGCGCATGCGACGCCCTCCGGGCGATGTTAATTCAGTCAAGCGCGAGTACTCCGAGTGCTAACATATGATTAAGCGATCCTGATATAAAATTGTGAAATTGATGTATATTTAATGAATAAATATAAAAGCGAATCAAGTATTTATTTATTTAACAATCAGAAGTGGGATTCTTTGAAACCAAAAATAGCGACCACAAGTGCGATTGTGAAAGTCGAAAAAGCGATCATCGTGAAAAGTGATATCAGTGAATCTTACAGAAAAGCGAACATTATAGAAAAGCGAACATTGTGGAAAGTACCACCAGCGAATAGTATAAAAGTGAACATTTTAGTGAAAGCGAACATTACAAAAGTGTTACACGCGAAAAGAATGGAAAAAGCGACAAAATCCAACATGGCGGACCAAGCGGCAAAGCTAAACATGGCGGACACCATCATGGATGATACAAATTCGACCGAGAGTGGTGTGGGATTTGAAAACGATGAGGGCGTGCGCGCGCCGAATCGTGAAGATAAGTTGATGGAACTTTTAGCAAGGTCCGAGAGAGGGCATGCGGGAACTGACGCAATGCTACGAACCTTTTTAATGGCTAAATTAAACGAGCCAAAAGCGGAAAAGCCAACAGAGACCATCACACCAATGTACAGCGTCATGCCTGATTTAAGCAAGTCCATACAAGAATTTTATGGGGAAACCGGCGAAACGGCAGAAGAATAGCTCCAGAGACTTAACAATTGTGCAATCTTGCATTTTTGGAGTGAGGAAATCAAGCTGGAAACGGCGAGAATCCACATGGTGGGTCCCGCTAAGGAATGGTGGAAAACGTGGGAGGAACAGCTCTGGTGTTGGAGAGAGTTTGAAAGACAATTCAAAGCGACATTCTTTATCCGACAAAGTGTGAGTGACAAATGGAAACGATTCGTGGCCAGGGTTCAGCAACCACGCGAAAATGTGGAGGTATATTTCCACCAGAAATATCGGTTAGGTTGTGACGTGAAATTGAACTTCAGTGACGCGAAAGAACAGATTTTAACGGGGTTACAGCGGAAAGATCTCATCCCAGGGCTAATGGCCAACAAGCACGAAAACGCGAACGATTTATTACATGACATTTTAATTCTACATCGTACAGTAAACAACCGGCAAAGCGAATATCGAGGCGGGAGTCCTAATCAAAACGCGAAATCGAACGCTTATCAGAGTGAAACTACAAAACCTAAATGCTATAACTGCGCCGAGGCGGGTCACTACTCGAGAGACTGTACAAAACCCCGAAATAGTAATTTATGCTTCCTATGCAAAAAGGGCAATCATAGGAAACGCGATTGTCCATTAAACAAACGCAATGCTGTCATGCAGGTTGATAATAAAATAGACGTGTCGGAAACCCTTCATAAATTTTTAAGACGGGCTAAGATTAATGGGATCAAGTTTGATGCGTTTATTGATACCGGAAGTGCGGTTTGTACCATTATGACCAGTTGTGTGCGGAACCTTCCGGGAGTCGAGTTGAAAACGACGCGAGAAAAACTTTTTGGATTCGGTAATCTAACGCCGGTGATAGTAAAACATTTTATTGAAGCAAATATTGAGGTAGACACGGCCTTACTAAAGTCTGTCAAAATATTGGTGGTTCCGGATGAAGGACAGCAAACGGAAGTACTGATTGGACGTTCGTTCACGGAACACGAAGATATTTCCTACGCGAAAATCGGTGATAACTTAGCATTTGGTGCAAAAACCGACTTCCCATTTGCAGAAATGGAAATACGCGAAACGACCGAACGTATCAATATACGTAGTGTAAATAATAATCAAAACAGAGGTGAGCGAATGGCTGAAATGCTAGCGTGTTCGCTTTCAAGCCAATATTCACGGGTTCAAATCCTGTGAGGTGCTATCTATATAAGAAATTTTCGCTCACCAAATGTCTATCTGCTGGCCCCAGATAACATTATTTATGGCTAAAAAACTTCCCTGATGGAGTAGACGGTGTAAAAATCGTCTAATCCCGTGGTTCGGAATCCACGTTAAGCTGTAGGTCCTCTGTGCTCGTCACACATTTTCAACACGCAACGAGCAGAGACAGGGAGGTATCGGGAAAATGTCGCAAGACGTTCATAACCGAATATACAAAAAAAAAATCAAAACATTAAAGCGTTAAGTATTAACTTAGTAAGTTAGTGTCGAATGCAACGGAGACAATTTTAACATTCCAGTAACTAATTATAGTACGAAGGACAAGGTCGTTGCGGCAGGTCAGTGTGTCGGCAAAATAAATCATGACACGTGTTGTGATAACGTTGAAATGCAACGTCAAGAACCGGGATACGTACAACCAATTACATTGGACATGTTAAACGTAGACAAAAAAGTGTCGAGTAAAAATAAAATAGAACTTCTAAAGTTGTGTCAGGAATTTAGAAAGTGCTTCGCATTTAATTTAAATGAACTGGGTTTAACGAATTTGATGACGGTGGACATTATAGACAACGGTGTACCGGTACGCGCAAAACCATACCGTACCAACTTGAAGCAACGCAAAACCATAAATGGTATTATTAAAGAGTGGAAAGAGTGCGGAATCGTGAGTGAAACCAATTCTTCATACGCTAGCCCTGTTCTTTTGGTGACCAAGAAAACGGGTGAACCACGATTGGTAGTTGACTTCCGGGCATTAAATCGGAATACAGTGAAAACGAACTTTCCCATTCCAACCGTCGACGAACACTTGGAATGCATGAGCGGTGCCACTATTTTTACCACTTTAGATCTGGCTCACGGTTATTTGCAAATGCCTTTAACGGAAGAAGCAAAGTTAAAGACGGCATTTATTACACCGGACGGTACGGGTCAATTCGAGAGACTTATTTTCGGTCTCACTAACGCACCTTACGAGTTTTCAAAACTAATCAATTTAGCTTTGGGGTCGTTGCGTAACCAGGTGGCAATGTCCTACCTTGATGATATCATCATTCCGGCAGCGAGTTGGGAAGAAATGCTGGTTGATTAAGGTTGGTTTTTGAAGCGCTGAAGGCAGCACGGTTAACATTAAAATTACGAAAGTGCGAGTTCGGGAGGAAAGAAGTTGAATATTTGGGATTTGTAGTGTCAGAGGGAAAATTGGCTCCGGGAAAAGCCAAAGTTCGCGCCATTCACGATTTTCCGGCACCACAAAATGTACACGAAATAAGACGATTTCTGGGGTTAATGTCCTATTTTCGAAGGTTTATAGAAAATTATGCAATTCGGGCGAAGCCACTAAGCGACCTAACGCGGAAGGAATTCCCTTCAAATGGGGGGAAACTGAACAAAGTGCGTTTTATGAATTAAAAACAAGGTTAACGACCGAACCAGTTCTAAAATTATACAATCCAAATGCGACCGAAACGGCGTTATTCACGGACACGAGTGCGAGCGGTCTCTCCGGCATTTTAAGCCAAAAACAGGGTGATGACGGCGAATTACACCCCGTGTATTATGTAAGCAAAAAGACGACGGAAGTAGAGCGCAAGTATCACTCATCAAAACTAGAATTGATGGCGATAGTGTATTGTATCGAACGGCTCCGCAATTTTCTCATCGGAATTCATTTTACGGTCTACACCGACTGCCAAGCGTTGGTATACTTGAATTCCCAAAAAACAGGAAATTCGCAGATCGCGCGGTGGTACAATTTACTCGGCGAATACGATTTAGAATTGAAATATCGACCGGGAGCGAGAATAAGTCATGCGGACGCATTGTCGCGAGCTGCGGTTAGCGAACCTTGCGATACGATGGAAGAAATCTACGAGCGGTCCACCGTGATGCGAACATTAAACGAACACGAATATATTCTAATGATCCAACGAAGTGATCCGGGTATATTGGAACGGATGGAAGCGTTGAAAAAACCGGTCGAAGACCGTACAAAACACGAAAAGACCATAAGTTCGGGATATGAATTGAAAGAGGGTAAATTATATCGTGAAATACAAAACGAAAAATCAATTAAATCATTATACGTAATACCGCGGTCTTTGCGTAAAAGTATAGTAATAAAATACCACGATCTAATAGGACATTTTAGTACCGAACGGACGTGTGCAAAAATCAAAGAAATCTATTGGTTTCCGCAAATGAGACGTTACGTTAAACAGCATATCCGGATGTGCGCGGAGTGCTTGATAAACAAAGTCCCAGCGGGAAATCGAGCGGGAGAATTGTATCCTATTCCTCCTCCAGGTCGGCCGTTCGAGAGGATTCATATTGACCACGTAGGTCCGTTTATGAAAAGTGAATCGGGGAACATACATATTTTGGTGCTGGTGGATGCACTCACAAAATACGTGAAGTTGTATCCGGTGCCAAGTACGCGTAGTGATTTCGCGATCTGCGCGTTGGAAAATTTCATTAATCAATATGGAATTCTAGAACGTATCGTGTCGGATCGAGGAACAAGTTTCACTTCCGGTGAATTTAACAAATTTTTGAAAAAGTACGGAATAAAACAGACATTAAACAGTAGCCAATGGCCTCGCGCAAACGGCCAAGTCGAAAGGGTAAACCGAACCCTCATCCCAACCATAATGGCCGCGATGGAAAACGAAACGACTTGGGATGAAGTGTTTCCAACCGTGGAACGAAATTTAAACACCGCACCGAACCAGACGACGCGCAAAACTCCGTTCGAAATTCTGTATGGTTATTTACCGAAATTTCATGATGGTCCACTAGCGGCGGTGGCCGAAATCGACGCAACCTGGGTACTAAGCAGTGAACTACAGGAACAAGTGCGTGAAACTATTAGAGCTGAACAAATAAAACAAAAAAGGCGGCACGATAATAAACGTTACAACCACCTTATTTATCATGTCGGTGATATTGTGTTTGTGCGGAAGGTGCCAAAGGCAACGGGGGACAGCACAAAAACGCAATCAAAATATCGCGGTCCACTCGAAATAATCGAAGTCTTACCGAGTAATACCTATCGGGTAGCATCCCTGAAAGACACTCCGGGTAGAAAATTCACAACTACGGTCAACGTAAGCCAGTTGAAAATTTATAGGGCGAACGGTATTGAAACGGATTCGAGCGACGAGTCCGAAGCGAACGGTGAATGTGATGGATTAGTGCGTGAAAAAGAACCCAGAGAACCATTGAAACGTACACGGAAACGTCCCAGTCGTTTCAATGAGTTCGAATGTGATTAACCATGGGTGTAGTGAACTTGAATTTGTGTTGTTTGCAAATTATTGTAAATTTGTATTTATGGAAAATTATTTGAGTTATCTTGTGGTTACTACAAATTTTTGTAAAGTTGTGTCGCTTGCAAAATTTTGTAAATTTGTATTTATTGAAAATTATTTGAGTTATTTTGTGTTTACTACAAATTTTTTGTAAATTTGTGTTGTTTGCAATTTATTGTAAATTTGTATTTATGGAAAATTATTTGAGTTATCTTGTGTTTACTACAAATTTTTGTAAATTTGTGTTGGTTGCAAATGATTGTAAATTTGTATTTATTGAAAATCATTTGAGTTATCTTGTGGTTACTACAAATTTTTTGTAAATTTGTGTTTGCAAATTGTTGCAAAATTTGTGTTAGTTGAAAAACATTTGAATGTAATTAACGTGTTCTGATATTGTTACGGTTTAAATGAATTTAAATAGGATGAGATTACATCAGGGGATGTAAAAGGGTCAGGAATGGTCGAATGTAAAAGATTTCAAAATAGGGTAAAGAAATATGTAATGGTAAGACCAACAACGCGCATGCGACGCCCTCCGGGCGATGTTAATTCAGTCAAGCGCGAGTACTCCGAGTGCGAACATATGATTAAGCGATCCTGATATAAAATTGTGAAATTGATGTAAGATATTTAATGAATAAATATAAAAGCGAATCAAGTATTTATTTATTTAACACTTGTAGGATTAAAAAAACTTTTATTCGTTAAAACAAAAATTTATTTAATTTAAAAAAAATGTATCTTATTCACAATGACATATTTTTGCAAAATTTAAATAAAAATGATTTTCTAATGAATATAAATTTTATTTCTTTTAAAACAAATTAATTTTATTAACAAGCACATTTTTAAACAACTCCAATAGGTACATTAAAACTTTATATATAAATGTAAACTAAGTAAATATTTTTAAAAATGCCATCACTTTTTGCCACGTAATGCGAGAATTCCTTGGTGTTTCCCTTTTCTTGTTTTGTTGCTTCTCTATTTTTTATGTGTCATTGTTATGATGCTTATTTTGGTTGGCGATTTAATACTGGATTACCCGTTTATCTAAATCTATTTTTAATCTATAAAATCTTTATTATTAACAAGCAAATTTGTAAACAAACGCAATGTTTTTAAAATAAAAACCCGACAATATTATTGAAATATTATTAGTATAATAATAAAAATATTAAATAATCAAAAACCTGCAGGTCAAATTGACGAACATTTCATTTTTGTTTTTGTGCTAACATTTAAAAATTCAATTTTCTTTAGGCTTATATTTGAGTGGATACGCGATCGAATTGCAAATTGTCTGAAATATTTTACCTATAAAACATATAACTCGATCGTAAATTCTCACCAAAAGTGCAACTTGTAACATTAAATTTAAAAATATCTGTAAAATTTCTAATTTATTACAAAACAGTTCAGCTCAAGTTGTTTTTTATTTTTCAAAGCCTCTCATTGCTTACCAAAAGTTAGAGCAGAGCATCTTAGTTAAAAGATTTTGAAGTAGTTTAAACAAGCAGATAGAGACAACAATATTTAACGCAAAACACAGCAATATATCGCTGTATTTCATACCCCAAAATTTGTAATTTATACTGGAAGAGAATTATTTTAATTAGAATGAAGCGCTACTGATGGAAGTAAGATAAGCACATTGCAGAACAGTGCCATGTAAGTGAATGGACGTGGGTCAGATAATTAGTGCCTATAATTTTGTAATTCTGAGAAGTAATTATAAAAATTTAATATATTTTATGAATAAAGTCAATAAGTAGCTTAATAAAAAGTATTTAATTAAAAGTGGATGGGTTATAAAGGGGGAAAAATTATTTGGAAGTGGAAATAAACTTCACTTTTGCCGAGTATCACAGCAATATGTCTATGGTTACTACTCCATATGAGATTTTAAATGATTTTTCAAATTCGATATTTGTGCACATTTGTAGGCGCAACTATCACAACCAAACGGTTTTTCGCCGGTATGAGTTCTTAAATGTCGTATTAATCCTATTTTCTGTGTACAAGTATACTCACAAATACCACAACTAAATGGTTTATCGCCGGTATGTTTTCTTAAATGTATTTTTAAGTATGATTTATATGCACAAGTATACTCACAAATATCACATTTAAACGGTTTATCGCCGGTATGAGTTCTTAAATGTGATTGTAAGGCTGATTTATATGCACAAGTATACTCACAAATATCACATTTAAACGGTTTTTCGCCAGTATGAGTTTTTAAATGTCTTTCTAATTGTGATTTCCGTGCACAAGTATACTCACAAATATCACAACTAAATTGTTTTTCGCCTGTATGAGTTTTTAAATGACTTTGTAAGTATGATTTTCGTGCACATTTATGCTTACAAATATGACAACTAAATGGTTTATCGCCTGTATGAGTTTTTAAATGTATTTGTAAGGATGATTTATATACACAAGTATAATCACAAATATCACAATTAAACGGTTTATCGCCGGTATGAGTTCTTAAATGTCTTTGTAAGCTTGATTTCCGTGCATAAGTATACTCACAAATACCACAATTAAATGGTTTCTTGCCGCTATGAGTTCTTAAATGTATTCGTAAGCTTACTTTATGTGCACAAGTATACTCACAAATATCACACCTAAACGGTTTTTCGCCAGTATGAGTTTTTAAATGACTTTGTAAGCTTGATTTCCGTGCACAAGTATACTGACAAATATCACAATTAAATGGTTTCTCGCCGGTATGAGTTCTTGAATGTCTTTGTAAGGTTGATTTATGTGCACAAGTATACTCACAAATATCACAACTAAAAGCTTGCTCGCCGGTATGAGTTCTTAAATGAATTTCAAACTGTGATTTGTAGGCAAATTTTGAGTTACAAATATTGCATATAAATGATTTCTTGTCCTTTTCTTTATGAGCTCTTAAATGACGTATTAAAGTTTGTTTAAGAGCAAGTTTATAACCACAAATTGCACACTCGAAGAAATTTGAACAGGTCAGCGTTGATTGTGTAGTGCAGGTATCTTCTTTAATATCAATGGAATGATGCAAATCTTCTAAATTAAATTTCACAACTTCCACCTCTTCTCTTTTAATTTCGTGATTGCTAATTGAATTATTTGGAGTTTCCAAAAATATATCCGTGTTTTCTACAATTTGTGATTCTTCCGAAGGTAGCACTTGAGCTGCAAGTAAATCGGTAACTGGTTCCATTTGGAGGATGGAGCACTGTAACTGATAATGTAAAAATCACTTTTCTCAATTGTAGGCGTTAATTGTATTGATTATTATGTTATCGATTTAGAAAACTACTGCTGTAGTTGACAAATCACTGCTAAACAAATACCTGTTGTATTTTGGAGGCACATCCGTTTGTTTTTTTATTTAATGTTGTGCCGTCCGGTAGTGTTACAATTCGATAATTATTGTCACCAATGTCCATGTTTATAGATTAGAGAAACACAAATTACGAAAAAAATTAATTAACTTTCGTTAATTGACATTTGACAGAACACAGAATGTTGTTGGATTGATGGTTGGAAACTGGCTAATTTTCAACGCCAGCGCGGTTTACACACCTTTAATTTTTGAACGACTTTTTTCGGGAGTTGGGTATCTTCAAAATGGCATCGACCACCATTTTGTAGTTTTGTGTAGTTTAGTATATTATATTGCGTTTTGTATTTTGTGCGGTCAGTAGCTTATTAGATAAGATATAAATCAGAAATCATCACAACATTTTGTTGGATTAATAAGAAGAGTGATTGTGATCCGTGAGCACTTTAGCGTTCTCAAAATTTACAAAATCTTTAATCATGAATATGGCTCAAGCGCCGTCGCCAGCCTCCAAAGCTTCACAAATTATGACAAATGACGATGAATTTTTGGAAACTTCAAATAATGCGATGGTAAGCACTTATGAAGTTAAACGAGAAGAGTTGGAAGATGTGAAATTTAATTTAGAAGATTTGCATCATTCCATCGACATTAAAAATGATGACGGAACGGCAGAATTCATACAGAATAATTCGCATTAATACCTACGGCATTTAAGAACTCATTCATCTACGTTTACTGGTACAGTTTGCAAATACGAGTATATATGTTTTCGTGAATCTCAATTAAAAAAACACTAGAAATTCACAACAGTGGGAAACCGTTTACTTGTGTAATTTGTGACAATAAATTTTTACATCGCTCAAGTTTAAAACGCCATTTATAAATTCATACCGGTGAGAAACCCTTTAGTTGTGTAATTTGTGACTAAAAATGTTCACATTGTTTTGGTTTAAAAAGCCATTTGAAAATCCATACCGGCGGGAAACCTTACAGTTGTGCAATATATAGCTTTAAATATTTACATCGTTCAAATTTAAAAAGTAATTTAAGTATTTATACCGGCGAGAAACCTTTTAATTCTGAAATTGGGACTATAAATGTTCACATTGTTCTGGTTTAAAAAGCCATTTAAAAATCCATACCGGCGAGAAACCTTTAGTTGTAAAATTTATTACCTTAAATGTTCGTTAAGCACACAATTTAATATTTATTCAATGTTCAATATTTACATCAAAATATCAACAAATTGTAATACATTATCTATTATTAGGTTAAGCCCTCTGTTAGATATTTTACAAATGTACAGTTTTTATAATTTTAATTGTAAATACCTACATAAATTAAATGCAGAATAAAAATTTCAAAAACCTGATAATTATTTAGCATAATTGCTAAAAAGGGGTTAGGTACTGGAATATGGTGTAGGATCGGGTGGGTTAACAATTACAGGAGTTGGAAATGGAATTATAAGAATACCATTTAAAAATCAATACCTATGCGAAACCTTTTAGTTGCGGAAAAGTAGATATAAACTACTATTAAAAATTCACCTAGCTATTAATCGCATATTATGTCGAATGTTACAAATTTAATGCTGTGTTGGATAAAGGCGATTTTTATTTCAAAGTTATGACTCGAAGGTACAACAACGTGCAATGTTGTTATATTTAATTTGAAACATGCCTGGATCTATCATCCGATCATACTCCTCTACTAATCACCTTTCAATCTTGTGTTCTCAAAGTTAAAAAACCACCCACATTATTTAACAAAAATACAAACTGGGAAAAAATCAAAAACAGTCTTTCCTGCAATCTAAATCTTAACATATCACTAAAAACAGCGAAATAAATAGACGAAGCAGTAGAACACTTCACATTGTCAATCCAACAAGCCTCATGGAATGCTTCCCCACCCATGTCAACCATCGATAAGGAAGGTTTTTGCGCCTGGGACATAAAAAAGAAGATAGCAGAAAAGCGAAGACTAAGGAAACGTTGACAATTAACCCATGCTCCAAGCGACAAAACAAACTTAAATAGAGCCACGAAACAACTAAAGAAACTTCTAGAGGACTACAGAAATCAAGGAGTAGAAAACTTCCTAGAAAACCTTACAGCTGGTGTAGCAACTGACTACTCTTTGTGGAAAGTCACTCGTAAAATAAAAAAAACCACAAGAAATAAATCAACCCATCAGAACCAATGATGGAAGCTGGGCTCGTAGTGATGTGGTAAAAGCCAAGACCTTCGCCGAAGATCTTTCCAAAGTTTTCCAACCTTATCCGAGAGAAGTTCCTATTGGAGAAGAATACCATATCCACCGGCTACTTGAAGCTCCCTATCAAATGGATTTACCAATTAGAAACATCAAGGTAAATGAAATAAAAAATGCTATCTCTAAAAAGATTAATCCAAAAAAGGCTCCTGGTTATGACTTAATAACGGGAAAAATTTTACAAAATCTACCAGAAATTGGTTTCCAGTTACTTGGATTAATTTTTAATGCAATCCTACGACATGGCTATTTTCCATCTCAGTGGAAGGTGGCGCAGGTAATCATGATCCACAGAAGCCAGGAAAAGATCCAACTGTAGCATCTTCATAAATTACACTTAACAACGATTTTGGTTTATTGTCCACTGGGAACGCACAGATCTTGTGCACAGATCGTTTTGTAATTGACCCATTAGGCAACATAATTGACACAACTCGTGTGGTATTGTCTTTACCAGGATGACGTTGTGCAATTCTTCCTAATAACCAGTTCGCTGGAGGTCGATTATCTTCCTTTATTAGGACAAGAGCTTCATGGTTCAATTCTGGTTGAATTTGTTTCCACTTTGTTAACTGTTGTAATTCTGAAACATATTCTCGTGACCAACGGGCCCAGAAATGTTGTTTTAAATTTTGTAAATATTGAATTATACTGAGTCGATTTAGTGGGATACGAGTATCTATTACATTTGGATCCATGATCGTTGTAAGTGGTCTTCCTATTAAAAAATGAGCAGACATGTCGTTTGGATCAGACGACATGGGGGTAAGATGTCGAGAATTAATAACTGATTCAATCTGTATTAACACCGTACTAAATTCTTCATAATTTAACAGTGTGTTTCGAAAATCACGTTTAAAATGAAACTTTACAGTTTTGACACCTGCCACCCACAAACCACCAAAATTAGGTGAATGAGGTGGAATAAATTTAATTGCCAAGACAAATTCTGATTGGATGCTTCACGTGTTAACGTGTTCTGATAAGGATAAAGGAGTTAGCAAGGGTAGATCAAGTGAAAATGGGTGGTACTTTCGATCGACGTCCAGACGATATCGTCTTGCAAAATCGTACGTCGCCAGCGGAAATGCTACATCCCCGCTACAGACAAACGATCAGTTTCGTTAAAGCTTGCGACTCGCCGGAAGTCGATCGAATATGCGACCAGGTCGATGTTGCTATATTTACCGATGGCAGCAAGCTGGAAGGTGGGAAGGTCGGTGCGGCAATCGTCATATACCACAACGATCGGCAAGAGACCCACAAGTACCGGTTAAATGGCACTTGTAGCGTGTTTCAAGCCGAGCTATATGCGATTGACACCGCTCTGACTTGGATCTCCCCCAGGAGATTGCACTCAGTGTGTATATTTTCCGATAGCCTTTCATCGCTTGTCACCATCGCTAATAGGAGTAGCACTGTACCTTTGGTCACCTCCATCCATCGTTCACTGCTCAAACTGAAGGACCAAACTATTAAATAAAGCATGCGTTAACTAAGTTATATACCGACTGACTCTTTATTTAATCAACTAGATGATAGCCCGTCCGAGGACGGGTAGCTAGAAGGACGGGCAGGCAGCCAAGGTAACTTAAGTTGAATGAAGATTAAGGAAAGCTCTCAGTGCAATCCAAAAGCCATATGACCTTGGCTGCCTGCCCTAGTTACATACAGTTGTGCAAACTTTCTTGTTTGTCCTTCAGGTGGATACAGGTTTATGGTTCTGTGGTACGTCTGTACATGAATTTTGAAAACGTATGGTCCGTTACCCGGCATTGAAACAATCTCTGCTCCCATTGAAGCGAAAGAAACCGAGGAATTGTAAGAGCGGATGTGCTGACGAAAGTTCTTGTAGTAAGGATTTTCTGAATCTGAAAGCATAGAGCGAAGAAATTCGGTATATAACAATAGATTCCCGTGTTGATCGAGCGGTTGCGGAATCTTCACTTTCCCTTTATGACAGCAGTTGTTAAATTGTTTATCAACTGGACGCTCCTTGGCGAAATTCTTGGAGCCGCAGAACTGACAGATGGAATTCATTTCTCCACAATCGTGTCGAGTAACGTGAGATTCATCAAATCTCAATGCTCTAATTTGGAGTTGAATTGCTTGAATTTGGTATCGATTTTCTTTCTGTCGATGTATCGCATGGGATCGAGCGTTAGCAGCTTGCCGCGCTTGAGTTTCTTCTAATGTTTCACGTTGTTGACGTGTCGCATGGGATAGAGCGTTAGCAGCTTGCCGCGCTTGAGTTTGTTCCAAAGTTTCACGTTGTCGACGTATCGCATGAGACCGAGCGTCAGCTTGTCGCTGTGATCGAAGCTGTTCTTCTGTGTTATTAGCTCTTGTACGTGCTTTTCTCTCACGATTCAATCGCCGTCGCTTTGCAGCAGGATTTTCAAAATTTTCATTATCCATTATGGAAGTTCACATAATGCTTTTTTGGAAATAGCTGTCATAATTTTCACCTATATAGGAAATTTAAATACGTTGATCCCTTGATACGTGGATCCGATGATACGTTGATCCGATGATACGTTCATCCGATTGGTTATGAAATTATCCGTTATGCGTTCGGTTCGGTTCGGTTTGCTTCGGGTATTTCCGTGGGACAGACAGAAAGAAAGACTTGGCCTTTTATAATAAGAGACTAGATGATACCTTGTCCGAGGACGGGCAGCTAGAAGGACGGGCAGGCAGCCAAGGTCATATGGCTTTTGGATTGCACTGAGAGCTTTCCTTAATCTTCATTCAACTTAAGTTACCTTGGGTAGCTGCCCGTCCTCGGACGGGGTATCATCTAGTTTTGAATATGATCGGATAGACCTTGATACAATTCAGTACGCAATTTACTTTGTTGATATCGTATGTAGTTCAAATTATTGGCTTCCACTTGCAAATATGAGTCGACAATCCACTGTTGCGTAAGTTTTCCCGCACTCATGATCGGATTGAAATCGTTTCTAATTGCTGTTTGCGCAACTTTAAATTGTAACATGCTGATTTTATTACGGGATTGCCGATATCCTTTGCAACTTCAATTGGGTTGCCACCCCGGTTCGCCCGGTTCAACTTTTCACACCAGAAAAGTAGTTATATAGAAGCCTAGGAACCGCTGCTGAAGCACGTTCCAACTTGTTTATAAATAATTTTGTAATCGTACTCTTCCAATCGTAGTTTCCATTTTGCCAACTTCGAATTTGGTACTTTTAAATTCATTAACCAGACCAAGGGTCGGTGGTCGGTGTAAATTGAGAAGGTTCTACCATATAGGTATGGCCTAAAATACTTGGTCGCCCAAACGATGGCTAAGAGCTCTTTTTTGATGGTTGAATATTTCTGTTCTGTTTCGCTTAATGTTCGCGAGGCGTATGCGATTGGTCGATCATTTCCCACATTTCCTTGTGAAACCACGGCCCCGAGTGCCACGTTACTTGCATCAGTGGTTAATATAAATTCTTTATCAAAATCTGGATACTGAAGTATTGGATCGTTCATTAAAATGTGTTTGCTGTTTTCAAATGAATCAATAAATTCTTGATTATGTTCAACTTTTGCTCCCTTCTTCAAACATTTTGTTAAAGGTTTTGTTAGTTTTGCGAAGTCTGATAAATTTTCTATAATATCCTAATAATCCTAAAAAACTTTTAATTTCCTTTTGAGTTCTAGGTATTGGGAAATTTTTTACTGCCTTAATTTTGTCAGGATTTGCCTTGACTCCATTTGGTGTAATCACATGTCCTAGGTATGCAACTTCTTTTTGTAAGAACGAGCATTTTTCAAGTTGAACCTTGAAGTTAGATTGTCGTAATCTATCAAAAACATTTTTTAATCTTTCAAGGTGTTGCTGTAACGACGTTGAAAATATGATGATGTCATCTAGATAGACCATGCATTTTTCATTTTGGATACCTCTCATGATGTTGTCCATGACACGTTGGAATGATGACGGTGCGTTTTTTAATCCAAACGCCATCCTTTTGAATTCATAATGTCCTCGCTGAGTACTGAAAGCTGTCTTAGCTGTGTCCTGTGGATCCATTTCTACCTGGTGGTAACCAGATGCTAGATCGAGTGTGGTGAAGTATTGACTACGTCCCAATTTATCTAGAATATTAATATTCGGGAGAGGATACTTATCACCAATTGTTTTATCATTTAATTTCCTATAATCAATTACCATTCTCCACTTTATCTTTCCGTTAGCATCCGGTTTCTTTTGTACTAAATGTACCGGTGAACTAAATGGTGAATGGGATTCTTGAATTATGTCTTGTCTCAACATGTCTTTGACTTGTCTATCGATTTCCTGCGATTGGCTAGGTGATTGTCGATAAGCTTTTGAATAAATGGGTACTTCGTCCGTTAAATGAATTTGATGTTTAATTTGATTGGTGAAACTTAAAGGAATATCTTCATGATGAAAAATATCTTTATATTCAAAACATAGTTGTTTAATTAAACGTTTTTCTTCCGAGTTCATATGGTCCAATTTAATATTTTTCAAATTTTCTTTCAATAATTCTTCATAATTTTGGTTGTAATCAATTTCCATTTGTTCAATATTATTTATTTCTATTTGTTCTTTGATTATTGGTTCGACGTTTATTGGTGTTGTAAAGTTGATTTATTGAATTTTATCTGAAGAATTTGTAATTGTCGTAATTGCAAAGTTATTTACACATTTTACCAATGTTTCGGGAATTTCAATTCCATTTTTAAGTTTTCGATACCTAATTATTCCGTCTTGATTCTTCAAGTTAACAGGAACTTTAACTACCTTTTCTGTACGTGGTTCAATCGTAACTTGATAAACTTCTTCCTGTTGTCCTTGTTGGTTATTTTCAAACTGAAGGGAAATATTTCCATACTTCGTTATTAAAATTTTGTTTTCAAAATCAATTTTTGCATCTATTATTTTGAGTAAATCTAACCCTATTAGTCCATCATATTTTTTATTAAAATCAAAAATATAAAATGTATGTTTGAAATTTGTTCCAAAAAGAGTTTTTAAATTAACAAGTGTTACCAAATCGTGTTTACTAATTTGATGAGCCGTCTGAATTTGAAACGGTTCATAAAATATTTCAGAAGGAAAATATTTGAATGCTTGACATTGATTCAGTAATGATCTTGTCGATCCTGTGTCAATCATTAGTTTAAAATTTAATTTTGGTATTTCTATGTAAGCTAATTTTGACTGTTCCATTAAATTAATATTAATTTTTGTCACATTGTTTAAGTTTGATCGTTTCTGATGGAAACTTCGCGAAAATTTTGATTATCGATCTCTGGATTTTCAAATTCATCATCAGGAACTTGATTGATTTCATTTTCCTGAAATTCATAGTTTTCACAATCTTGATTTTGGTCATATGATTCGAAATAGTCGTAATTTTTATTATTATGAATTTGACTTTCATCAAAATTATTATAATTTTCTTCAATATTTTGGTGGAATAATTCTTCTGAGGTCCAATTGCGTGTAGGTTGATTTGATCTTCTCGTATGTGCTGACGATGTATCCATTGGTTCTTATACTGAGGGTCGTTGAAACTGTCCTCGGAAATTGGAACCTTGCTGATAAGTGTTAACTCGCTGACTCGAAGGTTGATTATAAGTAGGTCGAGAGTAACGTTGACCTGATGAGTTTGTTGCTTGATTATTAAATTGTTGAAACGTACGGAAGTTTTGTTGAGGTGGCGTAAAATTTCTATTTGGATTAAAAGTGGCTGGTTTAATAAATTGCGGTTTTTGGAAATTTTGAAAATTAAGTTTATGTTGATTTGAAAAATTTTGACCTGAATAATTATTTTTGAACATCATTTGATTCATTACCGGTTTGTGTGTATTTGCCGGTTGTTTAATTTCAATTGGATTGTAATGACGTTGACCGTTGTTAAATAGGTAGGTTTTTGACTGGGCGTACATAAAATTTTCCTCGGAAATCAAATGTCCTAAAGCTTCTTCTAACGTTCCTGGGTTTTTAAGCCTTACTACTAAGCCAAGTTGTCCGTTTAACCCTTGCAAAAAGGTTTGTAATGCTAAATCATCGTACAATTTGGTTTTAATAAACTTAACGTTTTGGTCGGTTTCCTTTAATTGTAACCTGGTTAATAATAAACAACGTACATCTTGACATCGCATACCAAATTGATATGATGATTCATTTTTAAATGGTTTTAGACTCGTCAAATCCCTGAGTAGACAATTTTCATCTCTTTGATCCCCGAAATGTTGTATTAATAAATCTTTAATATTACCCCAAGTAGTAGCATTTTGTCTAGAGGCAATTAAGGTTAATGCACGACCTTCTAACTTGCTAAGTATTATTTGAATAAGTAGTGTGTTTACATCTGATGGTACCTGAGTACTTCTTCTTCTTCTTAACGTGCCTATCCGTTACCGGATGTTGGCGACCTCTCTCCTATGTATGTGTTGTGCGTTTGTAGTACATCACACACATAGGGGACCTACTTGTTTAACGCGGGCTCCGAACCGCGGGAAGTGTATACACTTCATCTCCAGAGAGGCTGTTCTAAGCAGATTACACCTCGGTGGTTTGCCATTGCCTTCCGAGGGGAGACGGTCAGAATAAAGTTTTTACTGAGTCCGGAGTCGAACCGGGCATTCAGCATTAGCAGCAACGCACTTAACCGCTTAAGCTGATCACCGTCTCCTGTCACCCGACCTGAGTACTACACATGGATAATAAATGCTCACATGCGTTTGTAAAAATTGAAAAGGTTGCTGCATTTCCATCATATTTAGGTACTGCGTCGATGTGGAATTTCTCTAATTTTGCCATTGTATTAGTCTGAATTTGGAGATGTTGATTTAAAGCTTGACGTTGTTCTTCTACTACTTCGTTAGTTATGGATAATTGTGATAATAAGTTTGTGATTTCGGATTCAGACATGAGAGATTTTAAATAATTTTGAGCAAAAACTTACGCAATGAATACCAAGAGCGTTGTAAATCTCTTCATCACCGGTAGTTTTCCTCGTGGTTGATTGAATTTTCTTCTTAATTTCTTTCTTCCTCCTTGGTTTGGTAGGTTTTTCTTTTATGCACTTTAAGTTATATTTGATTTTTATTCGCTGAACGGCGTTCCCGTATATTTTAATTTTTAATTATTTATTTTCACTTATACACTAACTTATGACTCTGTTCCGTCAGTTAATCGTTGAAACGAAAAAGGTTTAGAAATTTTATCTAATGCCTTTCTGACAATCCGTCCCGACTGCGCCAGTTAAGTTATTTTCCCAAAAAGAATTTTAAAAAAATCAATTTGAGTCTTAACAATTTATTAGAGTACTTGCAGCGATTTTAGCATACAGAATAATACTGATTTTACAATACAATTACTACAGCTTATATTTAGTAAAAAATGCTTATGTTAGTTAACAGATCTTATTTTATTAAATTATGGAAAGTTCAAGCGAGTTTCCTTTCCTTGGTTTCAGATGAAGTCCTGGGAATATTTTATGTGTTTGAACTTGGTTTCACATAACACACACATCAACAGGACTGATCTTGAATCTGTATAGATACTCGCGCGCAAACGAGTGACCCGTCAATATCTGCGTCATTTCAAAGGAGGTATCAACGGCACTTCGGAACAAGCGAACATTATGTAGCGTAGGTAAATGCTGCCGGGTGGTCGAACCTTGGACGGCATTTCTGTATTCGGTATCCCAAGTACATGCCGACTCATGGCGAATCACCCTTCTTGCGTAACTTAGAGGGAACTGGTTGTATGCCATGCGACTGTGTGAAAAAGCCGCGTCTTTGGCACATTGATCTGCAACCTCGTTCCCTTCAATGCCGCAATGAGCCTTTACCCACGCAAATCTGATGATCGTTTGGTCCTTCAGTTTGAGCAGTGAACGATGGATGGAGGTGACCAAAGGTATGGTGCTACTCCTATTAGCGATGGCAACAAGCGAAGAAAGGCAGTCGGAGAAAATACACACTGAGTGTAACCTCCTGGGGGAGATCCAAGTCACGGCGGAGTCAATCGCATATAACTCGGCTTGAAACACGCTACAAGTACCGTTTAACCGGTACTTGTGGGTCTCTTGCCGAGCTTCGCGGTATATGACGATTGCCGCGCGGACCTCCTCACCTTCCTGCTTGCTGCCATCGGTAAATATAGCAACATCGACCTGGTCGCATATTCAATCGACTTCCAGCGAGTCGTTTGCTTTTACGAAACTGATCGTTTGTCTATAGCGGGGATGTAACATCTCCGCTGGCGACGTACGATTTTGCAAGACGACGTCGTCCGGAAGTCGATCGAAAGTACCATCCATTTTCATTTGCTCTACCCTTGCCACCTCCCTTATCCTTAGCTCGATTGGAGTAAATCCAGCTAAGGCCAACGCAGATATTGCCGAGATATTCGCCCTGACGGTGAATGCCCGCTGAAAAGATCGCAACCAACCCAGCACGTACTTGTATCTTAGCACTCCAATCCAAATAAAAGAACCGTAAGTAATGGTCGGTTCGATGACCGCGTGGTATATTGTCTTCACATTTCGTGGATTAATACCCCACGTGGGCCGTACGAACCGACATAAAGATTTAAAAATTTTGTTTGCTTTGACTATGATGTGTCGAACGTGTTCATTGAATTTCAAGTGTTGATCTAAAATAATACCTAGAATTTTAATGTGCGGCTCATAAGTCAAAACTGTGTTGCCGAAGGAAATTCTACAAACTTTGGTTTTTGGAGTGAAGGGAATCATGAGACGACCCGGGCCACTAAGCTACAATATTTTGAATTTTTAAATCCGGACTAGACAGAGTTTGAACA
Organism: Podabrus alpinus; assembly: GCA_932274525.1. Lineage (NCBI taxonomy): Eukaryota > Metazoa > Arthropoda > Insecta > Coleoptera > Cantharidae > Podabrus > Podabrus alpinus. The sequence goes on from OW026452.1 coordinate 36,051,654, forward strand.
TGCAGTGAAAAATACTGTTTTCTGTTAGGAAAAATTTCTGCATCATCGCCTGTATTTTTACATGTGTACAATCCTATGCAAATTTGTAAGATAAGAAATTAAATAGTTTATCTCTTCAAATATATTTTCAGCTGTTTTTGGAGTAAGTCGAAATCTATTAAAACAGTCAGCACCATCGTATTCTGCAAAAAACTTAGGTCTGTAACGACTTATTTTTGGCCTCCTTATTTCTTCATCATTACTATACGCATTAATATCGTAATCGTCGTAATAATTCATAGCTAACAAATTTTATAACTTCAAAAAATTCAGTAATTGAGTTTATCATAATGAAAACCCCAGTCGTTCTTAAGAACGAACCACTTGCATAAAAGTTCAACGTCAGTAATAGTTGGTCTCTTCCAGGAAGGCAATCATTTCTACAAATAAAAATATTTTTATTATAACGCCTATTATTATTATTGACTAAATATTATTTACCAATTTGCACGATAAGAAATTAAATCGTTTATATCTTCTAATATATATTCGAGCTGGATCTGCCGGTGCGAAAGATTCAAGATTCAAAATACTATATTCATATTAATATATACTGTAGCGTCTGGTGCCTTGAAGAAGCACGAGAACACACACAATTGGTTTTCGGTCACCTTCCTTTCTTTTGACTCTTACTTCCAAATTCCAACATACAACATATAACACAAACAATCTTTATCTGAACTAATTTTCTACGCAGTGAATAAATAAATTGTAGCTAACCTGCTAATCGTATTGTGCGCACAATTTTCTTTCTTCGCTCTTCTATCTTCCACTCTCTCCTTCCAATCTTTTCACGATCCAACTCTCGTGCGGATTTGATCGTCCCAATATTTCTACCTCTTCTAATAGCCCGGATAATTTTTGTATCCGGATCTCACATACTGCTATGATTCAAAATGATTAATAAAGGCTCCCGATACAAAAATGAATATTAAATTCAAAATAAGCATAAAATTCTAAATCGGTAGGCACTTTAAAAATTTTGCTCTACGAGAAAATTTTATTTTCTAAAATTTCAGTTTCACATCCAAATTTGAGTCTCTCAGGATAAGATTAAGATGTTAAATATTGCTAAGAGTAAATACATTGATGATTGTCACATCAAAAATAATGCAAAAGATTGAATTAGCTCAAAATTGATAAAAAAAACATTTTATGTGTAAATCGTCATAACCTACAAAAATGTAACATCTTGTAAACTGAATTATTTAATAACTAACATGTCTTGTACAAAACTGTTCACACCAAAAATTATGTAATCATCTCATGTAGTTGAAGTGAATATTTCAAAGTGAAAATCGTTAAATTAGTACATAAAGGTCAATTTTGTGCAAAATCCAAAAGTTGATATAAGATGGCAGATATGAGTCAAATAGCCGTCCAAAGAATGGCATAAAAACAGAATATACCAGTAATACAGCATGGGAGTCACATCAAAAGAAATGGATTTCAATGCAGATCATGAATCTGGAATAAAAACGAATTAATGGAAACATAAAAAATCCAATAGGATGAGAATTGACTTACTTTCAAGCAACAATGGTGCCAATTTCATCGATTCTAGATCGAATTTCAGTTGACCTCGTGCATTCGAACAAAGTGCACGCATTTCCAAGGCGCTCAAGAAAACAATGTTTACAAATCTTTGGAGGTTAACCAAATTTTTGACTTCGTGAATTCAAGTTGTGTAGACGTATCGAGATGTTCTTCACGAATCAATTGTTTACAAACAATTGATGGTTAAGATTTTTCAGCTGATTGGAAATAATTTCATAATTGGTAAACAACAATGAAAATGGCCGTCCGCACGATGCTTCTACAAAAATGACAATTCAGGGATTTAATTCAACAACAAAACTAGATCCAAAACTTACTGTAAAGAATATGCAACTTACCTTTTTCTCTATTTTAAAACCTCTACGAATTGGTAAACAACGCCAACAAAATCACAAGGAAATTTAAGTCAATGAAACAACCTCACTCAACCACAAACAGCTGATAACTGGTATGATTAATGCAAGGTTGATGACTCACCCATGTGATGTCAACTAAAGCTCGCCACACACAAATATCCTTTTTAAATAAAAATCAAAACTTCGATTCTGCTGATGTGAAAAAGGTACAGTGAAATTTATTATTTCGTTAATTTGATTATAAACTTTGCCTTCAGCGTATAAATACAGGATTTGAGAAAAAAGACTTCTACGAAAGTGCAAATTCTCGATACCCTCATTGATAGTTTTTCATTCAAACTTTATTATTTGATTTGTTCAGGGTTAAGCTTTAAATAAGCACAAATATTATTTAAACCATTTTACACGCTAATGTACAGCGAAAGACTTGTTTTAGTTGTAAACTAAAACAAGCACGTCGGGACAAAGTGAGGAAACCGCTTTGTTTTGAAAACAAATTTTTGCATTAACTGTTTTTATTTAAAAATTTAATTAATGTTAGATCTGCGATCTAAAACTATTTGTGTAAACATTTATTTATGTAAACATAACCATCACTTTTGTTTAATATAAACAATTTTTTTTGAGACTATTGAAATCTTTATTTATATTTCAATAAGAGAGCAATAAGTATCCCGAGAGAGCCAAATAACATCTTAAAATCACCTCAAATATTTCGAACAATAAGGAACTCACCCTTGAGCGACTCATCACCGGAGCTTAGTGAGGAAGGGCATTTGTGTTTAACTCCTTAGTCTAGGAGTACATAGCAATACGTATCCGTATGATACAATCTCGACCACAAATCTTTGTTGCCGACACCTTCCGTATTCCACTATTTCAAAGAATATTAATTTCTTGGAGGAATTATTTTCCTCTTGTAGCACCACCGTTTTATTCACGAATATAATTTATCTCAGTTATATTTGAGGTGAATCTCAATCAATTTCACGACTGTGTCTCACTGTCTCACAGTACTATTATGCGACCGTCCCGTTTCGGGATCTTGATGATACTGTTCTATTTACTTTAGGTAACTTGCGTTACTATATATTTTTGTTTTAAAACCGGAGCTTCATATATTCGCGGTTTGTTTGTATATTGCCGACGGTTCTCTGCACGTTTGATTATTTTTGCCATGTTGTATATAACGTTTACATACAACATGTAACACGAACAACTTAAAATTAATTCAAACGACACAAAAAACAAACACATACGAACAATGTGTTTGAACCTCCGGTATCCAACCGTAGTTCTTTCCTTGTTGATACTAACCTATCCTCAACCTGGATAGCGCGTATCACAACAATACATTGTTTTACAACTTTTTGTAATATCACATTTCAACTTAAAAACTAGATAATAAACAAAAATAATTACATGGTATTTATTAACCAGTTCCTATCCAAAAGTTGGATTCATCTGGTTACATTTGATAATAAATTATATACATGATATCATTGTTGGATGAATCGTAGGAGGAAAAACGAGTAGAAAACCTCCGTCGCCATGATTAAAAAGAAAAGAAAGTAAAAATGCTGAATTTGAAATGAAAAGTTTGAATGTAAACAAAATTTCAAGTAGACAGGGATGGAAAATGTGTTAGTGTGGCATGCAAAGGATAGAAAGTGGGTCAGGTAGCGGGTTGGAATGTTAGAATGCGGAAGGGTAGGTATTGTTGTGACCGTGCAGCTGGGAATTTCTGAAAGGGAAAGTGAGGGTTTGGAATGCGGTAGTGGTGTTGAATAATAATGTATACAATTATGTTGTAACACCTTATATATAACGTCAAATTCTATGTATTTATTTTGTCATTAATGCGCAAGTCATTAACATGCATTATACGATGTTCATTGCATTTCTGTCGAATGCAGTTAGTTGTACTTTTGTAATCATACAGTATTAATGTGTGTTTGTGATTATCTAAGCAATCTACGTAATGATAGTAGAATTCAACTCAAGTTATTCTTTTCTAATATTCTATTCAATAAACAATCGTATTATTATTTGCCTTAACTCATTTTATTCATCACCCTGTCCAATTGCAAATTCCTCTGATAACAACAACAAATAATATCAACAAGTGGGTTGTAAAAATAATTGTTTGAAAAATGAAAGTGTAAATTTAAAGTTAAAGAGAGGGTTTGTTAGTCAGAAAGTGTAAGTAAGCGGGTTTTTAATGTTGTGTATTGAAATTTATTGAATGTTTATGTATGAATGTGTGGTTTATGTGTGTTATAAAAGTACGTTGTGTATGAGTTTATGTTTTATCCTGAAGGGCACTGTGGAGCGTTTGATTGTAGCAATGTGTGAAGTCTTTTGGTTTTGCCGTACCTTGTGTTGGAAAAATTTTATGGCAGTGTCATTGATGGCGTGTTGTATTTTCTGAATGTTAGCTTGTTCGTGAAGTTCATAAGACTCTGTGTAGGGTCCAGCACCGGTAATTAGTCTGAGGTATTTATTCTGCGAGACTTGAAGCATGTTAACGTTGGAGCGGGCGGCCATGCTCCATACTGGGCAGGCGTAAAGTAGGATGGGTCTGACGACGGATTTGTAGAGATGGATTTTAATGCAAGGGTCAAGGTGATTTCTATTTATGCCAGTTTTTATTGCTGCTATTTTGCAATTAGGTACATTTTTTAAATTGTATAATTACATACAAATTGTATGTAAAAGCTACTTGTGCGCCACCCTATGATATCCAACAAAAAACACCGTTCGGTTTGGAAAGCGCGAGATCGCGCTTTTCTCCAAACCGAACGCCAAGTTTGCACTTTTCAAAGTCAAATTTTCAAAGCGAAAAAAGTCCCAGACCGAACACAGATTTGAACATAAGCAACGTTAGAAAATCTCTTTTTAGTTCTATTAGATGGCGCTAAAATCTTACACGCAAACGCCTCTGACGCAATCAACGTCACCATTTTAGTGATATGGCAGTGATTTGTCAACTATAGCAGTAGTGTTCTAAATTGAGTACATATAATCAATATAATCAACGCCTTTAATTAAGAAAAGTGGTTTTGTACCTGTTGAGTTACAGTGCTCCAACCTCCAAATGGAACCAGTTACCGATTTACTTGCAGCTCGAGTGCTACCTTCGGAAGAATCACAAATTGTAGAAAACGCAGGTGAATTTTTGGACACTCCAAATAATTCAATAGGCAATTACGAAATTAAAGAAGAAGAGGTGGAAGATGTGAAATTTAATTTAGAAGATTTGCATCATTCCATTGATATTAAAGAAGATACCGTCACTACACAAGCAACTCTGACCAGTTCAAATTTTTTCGAGTGTGCAATTTGTGGTTATAAACTTGCTCTTAAACAAACTTTAATACGTCATTTAAGAGCTCATAAACAAAAGGACAGGAAATCATTTATATGCAATATTTGTAACTTAAAATGTGCCTACAAATCACAGTTGGAAATCCATTTAAGAACTCATACAGGCGAGAAACCAATTAGTTGTGATATTTGTGAGTACACTTGTGCACAGAAATCAAGCTTAAAAGTACATTTAAGAACTCATACAGGCGAGAAACCATTTAGTTGTAATATTTGTGAGTATACTTGTGCAGATAAATCAAACTTACATAGACATTTAAGAAAACATATCAAACCGTTTAGTTGTGATATTTGTGAGTATACTTGTGCACAGAAATCAGCATTACGAGTACATAATCATTTAAAAACTCATACTCATTTAAGAACTCATACCGGCGAAAAACCATTTAGGTGTGATATTTGTGAGTATACTTGTGCACATAAATCAGACTTACCACAACATTTAAGAACTCATACAGGCGAGAAAGCATTTAGTTGTGAAATTTGTGAATACACTTGTGCACTGAAATCAAACTTACAAAGACATTTAAAAACTCATACCGGCGAAAAACCGTTTAGGTGTAATATATGTGAGTATACTTGTGCACAGAAATCGGACTTACAAAGACATTTAAGAACTCATACCGGCGAAAAACCATTTAGTTGTTATATTTGTGAGTATACTTGTGCACATAAAGCAAACTTACAAATTCATTTAAAAACTCATACAAGCGAGAAACCATTCAGTTGTCATATTTGTGAATATACCTGTGCACTGAAATCATACTTACGAAAACATTTAAGAACGCATACAGGCGTGAAACCATTTAGTTGTCATATTTGTGAGTATACCGGTGCACAGAAATCGTACTTACGAAAACATTTAAGAACTCATATGTAGTAATCATAGACATATTGCTGTGATACTCGGCAAAAATGAAGTTTATTTCCACTTCCAAATAATTTTCCCTTCTTCATAACCCATCCACTTTCAATTAGTTACTTTTTATTTAGCTATTCAATTTATACATAATATTAGGACGGCTGCACCGTGACAAACGAATGCAATTTTGTTCAGGAGTATACAAACGTGAATTTTCGTCGCTTTGTGTTTCTCCTAAGGTGAATAATTTGTACAACAAATTAGTAATACTTTTAAATGTTTAAGCGTTGATTGAAGGAGTGGGGAAGATACGCAAGTCAATGTTAAATTATGTGTTTCTCTCCCACCAACAGTTTCAGCGCCCCGCGCCCTCTTATCCTACAAACTCAGGTAGTAAGTAAGTGTCGCCACTACCGTAATTTAGAAGAAATGCATTCAAAAGAATATCGTAAAATGAATATTCAGGTAATTCTGCTAAAAACTATACAAGCTAGACAAAATATCCAACATGACGGTGCGGTGTATAAAAATAAATGCTATTACAGCTAGTATATTATTTTTGTAGTAAAGTATGGTTTTTAATCCAAAAAAATTCAATCAAGTTATTAATTTATACATAATAGTAGAGTGCAAACTAGCTTTTATTTTCACTTTTGTGGGCATTTTGAGGTAAAAACCTATCCAAAACTTTTCCTCATGCTTCACACATTCGAAATCTACAAGTCGTCAAAAAGTCGTCCAATGGAAAAAGGCACAATTTGAAAATTTTGATTTAGCTCCATGGCGACAAACTTCGATACCTCAAATATATGTGTGAATTTTTTCAATTGATTCTCTGTGGCCCTTCTACTTGAAAAAATTAGTTAAAATTTTGCAAATGCATGCACGGTTATGGAAGAAATAATTTTCGAACTCAATTTACTCGAAATGAAAACCACAATATTTTAATTATTTTCATATATTTTGCCGTTTATATCACGCTACTGCCGAAACCGTGTATTTCTCAAAAAAATTTATTGAGAATAATTTATAGGCCGATTCTTCCAGCTTATCGCAATGTAATTTTTATATTTTTTCGACTCTTAATAAAGTCAAAAACAATTTAATTCAACCGAGATGTAAAAATCTCAAAATACAAGCTAAGCAGATGCACGTAGAATTATCGCTACCTTTTACCTACCCCGCTGCCCTGCCGACAACACATTTTTGCAACATTATTTAAAAACTTATTTTTTTATTGTTAATAAATGAATTAAATAATTAATTTTTGCGGATATAACTTTCAATCAAATTATATGTGCCTGTTTCCAAATTTTGAAAATAAAATATGAAAAAAATGGAAATTTATATAAATCGATTTTCAGCAAAAATTTGCCAAAAAAAATAATAAACAGTTTGTAGTATCTGAAAGAGTATACTTTGTTTTATACACCACATAAATTTTATGCAATTTTATAAAAAAAATAAAAATCTTTTAGGCACTTGAAAGTTGCGAATATTTATACGACTTCTAAAAGTAGCAATTTTCGGTGTATTTTTTTAAATAATTTTGAATAGGCATAAGTTAGAATAATAAAATTTTAGTATGACATGTAGTATAAACCAAATAATATCTTATATTATTTTCATAAGCTTTCACAACTTATTTTGCATGTTATTCGGTCTTAAAGTCTTACGTCAGAACTTGAAAAGCAAAAAGAAATAAATAGTACACTTTACATACCGTACGATACATAATAATTCCTAAAGTTCTGACCTAAGAATTTAAGATTGAATAACATTAAAACTAAGGTGTGAAAACTTATGAAAATAATGTAAGATAATTCCAACTTAATCAGTCCAACTATGTATCCAAAATGTTAAATATAACGTGCCCGTTGGATTGTCAATTTTATCCAACTTGTTATGTTATTTATAAAATTCTTACTACGTATCTGATAACTAAACGTCTAACGTTATCGATAAAAGGTAAAACATTACAATCATTTAATAAATAACATAACAAATTGGATAACCTTGACTTAACGGGCACGTTATATTTAACATTTTGGATACATAGTTGGACTGAATGTCACCCGAGTTTCTCGTTGCCGACGTCACGGTATGCGCGTAAGCACGCCATACTCGATTCACACCACGTACCTGAGGTATCCAACCTCACACCGTGGCGACCGGCAATGAAATGCAAATTTTCGACCCACAACTGCGGGAGGCGACATCACATGTCGACACATTTTGCAAATTTTGCACATGGGCAAATCTATGAAAGTTTTACCACTTAGTGAAATTAAAATTGAAAAGAAGGAAACCGTCAATGTCAAATTAGAAGACTTGCAATATCATTCGATTGATATTAAAGAAGACACTTCAATTGAGGAATCTCAACTGGATATAAAACCTGAAGCAGAAATATTGCAAGAGATAACTTTGATATCTCAAAATAATTTGTGTATTTTATCGAGTTAAAAATTTGTTTGAGTGTAAAATCTTTTTTATTAATATTCAATATAAAATGAAATGGAATCTACTAAATGGGAAAGTCATGTGTTGTCACATCAGATTTTTTACCTATTTGTACGATAAGAAATTAAATCTTTTATCTCTTCTAATATATTTTCAACTGTTCTTGCAGTAAAAAAATCTGATGTGACAACACATTACTTTCCCGTTTAGAGCACTTAGTACGACCAAACTATTGAAAATCTAACTCAAGATCAAAATAAGATTGGAACTATTGTTAAAGATCAAATAACATTAATACAAAATACAATTTCAATTTTCAATCAGACTTCAACAAGACTTGCACAAAATCAAATTCTTTTAAATTCAAAAATCACGAAAATCAATTTTTGCAAGAAATAAAATTATTAGTAATCAAACAGGAAATGCCAAATTACCATTTGAGCCAACATTAGATAACATCTTACTTTTTGAAAACAATTTAGAAATTAAAAGTTATACTAAATCAAATCGAATCGTATTTTTAATTAACATTACAATTGTACAAAACAAAAGTTACGATTATTTTCAACTGTACCCTTTTCCAATTTAAACCAATAATCACTACAAATTAATCCTTCCTAATTCAAAATTTCTTATCCTAAGTGAGCACTAATACTCATATTCTATTCAAAATCAATATCTGTGTGAAGAAAATCCATCAGGAAATAAAGAAGATAACGACAATAGTTTCTACACAAAACCAATTGAACTGTCAAAATTGGACTTAAGTGAATTTAAAAATATCCAAAGTGAACTTAGTGATCATAAAAGGCAATTAAATAAAAGTGCAGTGATCCGCTTCGATACAACAAGCATTTGGACAATTTTTGTATGTCTCCTAATTTTTATGTTAATCATTTATAAAGTATGTAAAATTATAATTAAATACAGGAAGTCTAAGGTAAAAAAGGGACACACAAATATAATTACAAATTCCATTGATTCAGAAAAATTAGAAACTAACGTCCCAAATTTTTCTAACTTAGACGGGAGGAGTTATATTCCATGATCAAGTGCAGTAATATTAGATAAACGTAGTCATAACATTATAAGAACAAGAGTAAATACTTCCTTTATCTAGTATTACTGAATTTGCGTTTCCCATGGGAAATGCTAAAATTGCATTATGTAAAATTCAATAAAAGATCCACAGAGAAAGAAGTTCATCAGTATTGTAAAAGCATAGCTCAAGTATGGTTTAAGTAATTTTTAAGTAATAATCAAGTAGTTATTCGTAGTGTAATAATATAAAATTAATGTCAATTATTAATAAAACCAAGTTGTAATCAAGATTATATAATTAATAAATAAAAAGTTCAAAGTGTTTTTTAAAAATTAATTTGTTATGTTATAAAATATAACTTGGTAACTCTTTTTTTTTAAAGCACTTTTTATATATTTTCATTTTAACAATAAAATAATACGTTTGCATTGAAAAATGTTTAAAATTGCCATTTTAAAAAAAAAAATAGAAATTTGCGGGATGCCGTGCCGTCTATATGCAATTAAATTTTAACTATGGTCGTAATGACGTCAGAATTACTTTTTTATGAGTAATTAAAAAATTCATTTGATATTAATTACATAATACTATATGTTTATATAAGTAAATTAGTTAAAATATTAAATTATAGTAATGAAACAATACAAATCACTTTGACAGATCTAAATTATCCAAGGCAAACCATATTCTTTTAATAGCGCTTATTTTATTTTTGCATTTTAACAATACTTTAAGAGCGAAATATCAAGTGTGTGGTATCATAAGATGCGGAAAAATAATCTCGTTCGATTGATATGATCTTTAATCTCATATGCTCCACCGGGAAGCGGCAATGCTCTTTAGAAATTTTCATTCTTCTAAAAAATGGGCTGTTTTCAGCCAAAATCTAATCAGCTCTTTAGACAGCTGCTCAAACTAGTGTATAAAATTTCAACTCAATCGGTGCACGCGTTTGTCTGAAAACGTTGACGATAAAATGACCACTCATCACACACACATCCGGAAATCATTCCAAAATTGGTCTTAAACAATTCGTATGGGCTCATAGACCGTGGGAAAATGCTAACTCAAATTTTTTTTTAACTCAATAACAACACTTTCCTTTACTACGTAGGTAAATGGGAAAGTAAAAGGCGGACCATCGTATTCTTAAAAAAAATTAGGCCTGTAACGAATTATTTTTGGCCTCATTATTTCTTCATCACTACTATACGCATTAATATCGTAATCGTCGTAATAATTCGTAGCTAACAAATTTTATAACTTCAAAAAAAATCTGATGTGACAACACATTACTTTCCCATTTAGTAGATTCCACTTCATTTTGTATTAAACTAGCTGGCACGGGCGGCATCCGCCGCCCTTAGCCATCTAGACCTAGAATAGATCCGAGAAGGCCATAGTTGTTCGGCCTTCGGCCTCACCGTTAGGTTAGTGTTAGTTTGTGATATTTATTTGGAAAAACAATTTAATCTTCACGTAAAGTTAAATCTTCCGCGAGGAGGAGGTGGATCTGCCGCTAGGTTAGAATGTTCGGAGTGCAGTTTACCAGTTTGCAAAATTTCGTGCAGTTTACCCGGGGTGCAATTTACTACTTTTTTTTCGGCTACCTGCAGTCGTTCGTGTAATTTACCGTTACCGCCATCTGTTGACAGTATTTTGAATCACTGACAGTATGTCAGAATTGTTCGATTTTTGACAAATTAAATTTTTGTTCGCAAGACTTGTGATTTGATTTATCGAAAAAAGCGAAAACTGCACTCTGAACATTTTCCAGGTAAAAATAAAAATGGTAACCTGCACTCCAAACAAAAATTATTAAATTTTTTTATTAAAAAACCAATCTCCGCGTAAAGTTAAATCTGCCGCAAAGAGGTGGATTTTCCGCGAAGAGGTGGATCTGCCGTTAGGTTAGTGTTAGTTTTTGATATTTCTTTAGAAAACCAATTAAAAACATAAATCTTCACGTAAAGTTAAATCTTCATGTAAAGTTAAAACTTCCGCAAAGAGGTGGATCTTCCACGAAGAGGTAGATCTGCCGTTAGGTTAGTGTTAGTTTTTGGTATTTCTTTAGAAAACCAATTAAAAACAAATAAATTTTCACGTAAAGTTAAATCTCCATGTAAAGTTAAATCTTCCGCAAAGAGGTGGATCTTCCGCGAAGAGGTGGATCTGCCGTTAGGTTAGTGTTCGTTTTTGATATTTCTTTAGAAAACCAATTAAAAACAAATTAATCTTCAGGTAAAGTTAAATCTTCTGCAAAGAGGTGGATCTTCCACGAAGAGGTGTTGATATTTCTTTAGAAAACCAATTAAAAACAAATTAATAATCAGGTAAAGTTAAATCTTCTGCAAAGAGGTGGATCTTCCACGAAGAGGTGTTGATATTTCTTTAGAAAACCAATTAAAAACAAATTAATAATCAGGTAAAGTTAAATCTTCTGCAAAGAGGTGGATCTTCCACGAAGAGGTGTTGATATTTCTTTAGAAAACCAATTAAAAACAAATTAATAATCAGGTAAAGTTAAATCTTCTGCAAAGAGGTGGATCTTCCACGAAGATGTGTTGATATTTCTTTAGAAAACCAATTAAAAACAAATAAATCTTCACGTAAAGTTAAATCTTCATGTCCGCAAAGAGGTGGATCTTCCGCGAAAAGGTGGATCTGCCGTTAGGTTAGTGTTCGTTTTTGATATTTCTTTAGAAAACCAATTAAAAACAAATTAATCTTCACGTAAAGTTAAATCTTCTGCTAAGAGGTGGATCGTCCACGAAGAGGTGTTGATATTTCTTTAGAAAACCAATTAAAAACAAATAAATCTTCACGTAAAGTTAAATCTTCATTTAAAGTTAAATCTTCCGCAAAGAGGTGGATCTTCCGCGAAGAGGTGGATCTGCCGTTAGGTTAGTGTTCGTTTTTGATATTTCTTTAGAAAACCAATTAAAAACAAATAAATCTTCACGTAAAGTTAAATCTTCATGTAAAGTTAAATCTTCCGCAAAGAGGTGGATCTTCCGCGAAGAGGTGGATCTGCCGTTAGGTTAGTGTTCGTTTTTGATATTTCTTTAGAAAACCAATTAAAAACAAATAAATTTTCACGTAAAGTTAAATCTTCATGTAAAGTTAAATCTTCCGCAAAGAGGTGGATCTTCCGCGAAGAGGTGGATCTTCCACGAAGAGGTGTTGATATTTCTTTAGAAAACCAATTAAAAACAAATAAATCTTCACGTAAAGTTAAATCTTCATGTAAAGTTAAATCTTCCGCAAAGAGGTGGATCTTCCGCGAAGAGGTGGATCTGCCGTTAGGTTCGTTTTAGTTTTTGATAATTCTTGAGAAAACCAAATTAATCTTCAGGTAAAGTTAAATCTTCCGCAAAGAGGTGGATCTTCCACGAAGAGGTGGATCTGCGTCTTCTTGCACAATTCCGGCGAGTTCTGCGACCTATATAAAGTGCTCCGGTCTTATTCGCGGCATTCAGATTAATTTGTTTGTGGTTTGCATTTTTCGAATTAAAGCCGCCATCCCCGCCATCTGTAGACAGTAATTTGAATCACTGACAGTACGTCAGAATATATTTCGATTTTTGATAAATTAAATTTTTTGTTTGCAAGACTTCTGATTTGATTTATCGAAAAAAGCGAATAACTTTGCTCGCCGCAGGAATTTCTTCTCCATTTATGCACGAATAGTTGCGCCTGGACCTACAAAATAACTGTGCAAAATTTGGTTGAGATCGGTCCAAGGGTCTAGGAACGTATAGCGAACAAACACGCAAGCACGCACGCACGCAGACAAGCAGTTTTATATATTTAAGATATTAATAAAACAGATTTTACTCAAAAAAATTTTTAACTCGATAAAATACACAAATTACATTACGAAATTTAATTTGTAATTTAACATGGTAACTCATAATTTTTAAAAGCACTTATTTTATATTTTCAGTTTAACAATAATATAACATGTTTGCATTGAAAAATTTTTAAAATTGTCATTTTCCAAAAAAAATTAGAAATTTGCGGAATGCCGTGACGTTTATGTGCAATCAAATTTTAACTATGGGCGTAATGACGTCAGAATTGATATTTTAGAAGTAATTAAAAAATTCGTTTAATATTAATTACACAACATGTTTATACAAGTAAATTAGTTAAAATATTAAATTATTATAGTAATAAACAATACAAATCACTTGGACAGATCAAAATTAAACTCAGGCAAACCATAATTTTTTTAATCTGCCGTTTTTTAATATGTATATCACGATTACTCGAAACCAGTTCATTTTTCGAGAAAAAGTATATCTACAAATTTTGTCGGGAATACAGTCGGCTCGACGACGGTGTATTATTTTTCGGCAAAAATATGTAATTAAAATCGTCGTCTCGCTTAGCGCTCGAAAGCGATCTGCGACCTAGGCATTTTTTTGCAAAAATGCAAATCTAAATTCGAGAGGATCCAAATGAGACCAAAAAATCGAAACTTTAATCTGAAAATAAGCGAGCCAGGCGCAAAAAACTATTCCATTTTTATCCCCCCCCTTAAACGGTAGCGGGACAAAAATTGGAAAATTTGGCCATATCGATTGTCCGTTTTCGCCGCCCCCACCCCTCTAGCAAATTTCAGGTCGATCGGACGAAAACTCTGGAAGTAGATACAAAAATACGAAAAACCGCGAGGAGCCTTTTTGCCAAGCGCTGGAAAAAAATTTCGAAAAAGAAAACATTGTTTCGCCCCACCGCCCGGAGCTTCCTGAAAAATTTCACTCTCCAAAGTGAATGCCGAAATTTTGTGACCACTTTGAAGCGCCATTTCACCCCCTCCGTTACGTCCCATGAAAAACGGGAAAATTTTCCCGTTCAATCCTCGTAAAACCACACGGGTATGCAAAATTTCAACTCTCCACGACACTCGTAGCTATACGCACTAAATTATGAATGAGTGAGTGAGTGATTTGCTCAAATTTATGTGTTTAATACAAAATTTGGATAAAAACTTGGATCAAAATTATCCAAGGCAAACCATATTTTTTTAACAGCACTTATTTTATTTTGCATTTTAACAATAATTTATGAGGGAAATATCAAGTGTGGGGTATCATAAGATGCGGAAAAATAATCTCTTTCGATTGATATGAGTTTCAATCTCATATGTTCTACCGGGAAGCGGCAATGCTCTTTAACAATTTTCATTCCCCTAAAAAAGGGGTTAAAAATGGACGGTTTTCAACCAAAATCTAATCAGCTCTTTAGACAGTTACTTCAAACTAGTGTATAAAATTTCAACTCAATTGGTGCACGTGTTTGTCTGAAAACGTTGACGATAGAATTACCCATCACACTTCATACATCACACACACATACGGACATCATTCCAAAATTGGTTATAAACAATTCGTATGGGCTCATAGACCATGGGAAAAATGCTAACTCAAAATTTTCTTTCCTTTACTACATAAATGGGAAAGTAAATGGTAAACTGTCACATTTTAAGGTTAGAAAGTTTAAGTAATTCGCCAACCCATAGTTAAAATAAATTTGCGATGCGGTTATAAAGTAAAGTCAGAAAAAGCATCTTTTCTCAAAACCACCCTTACGCCCACACGAAATTTTGAAAAAAAAAGAACAGCTTGAGCTTGGCTGTCAATTGTCGCAAATTTTATGTATTTAATTTATTTTCCTCTGAACCCACTAGATGGCGGAGTGTTTAACCAAGCTAACACCATTTTGTAGTTGTGACGAAAGCCGGAAGTATTGTGAAACGTTAAATAACCCAATTATAGTGTCCCTAAAGTATAATCAACACGTTTTATGATTAGGTTAACTAAAATAAATTTATACCACCTTAACTCCTCTAAATGCAACCTTTTTCAGATATGGCTCAAGTGCTACCTTCCGATGAGTTAAAAGTGGAGACTCCATATAATTTAGGTAGCAGTTTCCAAATTAAAAAAGAAGAGTTGGAAGACGTGAAATTTAGTTTGAACGATCTGCATCATTCGATCGTTATTAAAGAAGATAATAGTACGGAAGAAGTAAACCGGGACAATTCAACTAGTATTGATCGTCCATTTAGTTGCCATTTATGTGATCATAAATTTAAGCATGAAGGTAAATTGAAAATTCATTTGAAAGGTCATACCGCCGAGAAACGATTCTCATGTGACATTTGTGACTATAAATCTGTATTTAACTCAGGTTTACAAATTCATCTAAGAACCCACACTGGCAAGAAACCATATAAATGTGATATTTGTTGCCGTAAATTTACGCAAAGTGCTCATTTAAAGGCACATTTACAAACTCATATTGACGAAAAACTATTTACTGGTGCAACTATGCAACATGACAGTACAATTTTGAAAACTGACAATAATTTAATTAACATGCACGAGATGGAAAATGCAAACGGTTTAGAAGATTTGCATCAATCGATTGAACAAATAAAACAGACCCGATTAAAAAAATTTGAACTACTTATTTGCCATATATGTGGTCGTAAATTTACGTTAAATTCTCATTTAAAAATTCATTTAAAAAGTCACGCCGGCGAGAAACCATGTAAGTGCGAAATATGTGACTATAAATGTGCAAACAATTCTAGATTAAGGCGCCATTTAAAAACTCACAGCGATGTGAAAGCGTTTAGTTGTCTAATTTGTGACTTTCAATGTTCGCAAAATTCTAATTTAAAATTGCACATGAAAAGACACACCGGTGAGAAGTCGTTCTCTTGTGAAATATGCGATTATAAAAGTTGTGATAAAGCTAGTGTGCAAACACATTTAAAAACTCACACCGGCGAAAAATCGTTTGCTTGTGGATTTTGCGACGTAAAGTGTACTCTAAATTCGGCTTTAAAAATTCATTTACGAACTCACACCGGCGAGAAACCTTACAGTTGTCAAATTTGTGGGTATAAATGTTCAATTAGTGGACGTTTAAAGATTCATTTAAGAACTCACACCGGCGAGAAACCGTACACTTGTCATATTTGTCAGCGTAAATTTTCACAAAGCGCTGCTTTAAAAACGCATTTACTTACTCACACCGGCGAAAAACCGTTTGCTTGTGATATTTGTGACTATAAATGTGCATTAAGGGCTCATTTAAGAAGGCATTTAAAAACAAGGCACTCGGACGAGAAATTGTTGAAACCATTAGTGAAAGTAGAGGAGACTGGGGCTAAATGTAACTAAATGTGATTGGTCCTCAATGTTAACACAATCCTTGCGTTTAAAATAGCGAGCGTTACATGGGTATTGTTTCGTTTTTGACCTTGGGGCAATTTTATTATGGAGGAAATTTTTA
The DNA here is from genome assembly GCA_932274525.1 of Podabrus alpinus. Classification (NCBI taxonomy): domain Eukaryota; kingdom Metazoa; phylum Arthropoda; class Insecta; order Coleoptera; family Cantharidae; genus Podabrus; species Podabrus alpinus. The sequence continues at coordinate 36,068,671 of OW026452.1, forward strand.
AATTGTTAATTGAAAAACTTCTTGTACCACCTTATAAGTTATTTTATCGAGTATATTTAAATTTTAGTGTGTTGATAAATTTATCGTAATATAGCCATGCCGAAAAGCGTTATGTCACTTTAATTATTAGTATTAGGTTAATTTTAAAGCTCTAATTAAAATTATTGTAGACCATTTTCAATAAAAAATGTTTTTATTTAAATATTTTAGTATTTGGTAGACCCATCTTGCCTTACGAAACCTTATCCTAATCTTCAGAAAAAATATTTTTAGTACTTCTGTCGAAGTTGCTCTCTGTAGGGCTACCTTATTCTTTAATACTGTTCATACATTTTCTATGGGAGAGAGATCAGAACTCTGGCGGCCAATCTAATTTTTTTTAAACCACCGGCTTGTAGTCTGCCCATTGACATGGGTCATGGAAAATATACTCTGGATCATCTTCTTCAAAAAGTTTTACCCTAGAGGCCTCCTAATGTCATTCCAACGTCTCAATATAGCTTTCGGAATTCATTCGCGCAACCCATATTTTGACTTCCCCGCCGCTAGCTTGTAACAATTTTGATCGAGGCGGTTGACCCCTAGGGCAATTGATTTTTTCTTTGAGATTCGGAAAGCTGGGGGTGTGATTAGTAGATTTAGCAAAAAAATCGTAAACTACCCGTATATTAACCGAAAAGTGTCGGCCACGCCCACCATAAAACCCTGCGGGCGGTTTTGACAATGGTTACTTGGGCTAAACATACTAGAGAAATATTAATCCACCCCAACCGGGATTTTAGAAAAGCGGGATCCTAGAAATCCTGGATATAGTTTTTAAAAGTATAGTTGCGGTATGGGGCAGTAAACTTTTACGATTCATCCCCAAAAAATCGAATAAAACAAAAAATAATGTGAAAACAGTAACCTTTCGTACATAATACTCTTACGAGAGGCGTGGTCTAACTTAGGTATAGGTATATTATAAGTGTTAGGGTATATCTTTCTACACGGACTGTCAATAGAATGGGCAAGATTCCGGAAATTTCCATCATGCGCGTCACTGATTGTGTGAAATTTCGATTTTAAAAGTCTTATTTTTCATATTAAAAGTCCATCATCCAAGAATTTTTTAATTTAATTATGCTCTATAAACCTTAAACATTACCAAACTCAATAGGAAAAATGCAATTTCGAAGTACTGCTTAGAGAACTCCGCCTGCGGAGACCGCTGGGTGGATTGAGTAGCTCAGTGGTCAATGCAGCCGGTCCCAAGCCCAGATAAAGGAGGAGGGTTGAACGTAAGGCCCTTACTTCGGAAAAAAAGAATTGTTATGAAATCTTTAAAGTTGCCTCGGAATGGGACGGAACAATGGAGACGGAAAAAGCAAAAGATCAAGGACATGAATATCGGAACATGGAACGTTTTGAGTTGGTATAGACCGGGTGCTTCGATAACAACAATCCAATCCCTGGAAGAATATAATATGGGCATCACGGCAGTACAGGAAATGCGATGGCTTGGAACGGGGAACATCAAGATGGGAAAGTATGTGGTCTTCTACAGTGGCACTGAAGACAGACACGAATATGGAACAGGATTTGTAGTCAAAGAAGAACTTATGACCAGCGTAATTAAATTTGAACCAGTCAGCGAAAGGTTATGCCTTTTGAGAATGCGAACTACCTAAATGGTATAATATAACATTAATATGCTTACACGCGCCCACGGAGGAGGCAGATGCAGAAAAAAAAGATGCCTTCTATGACTCAGTAGAGCAATTGATAAATGGAGTGCCCAAGCAGGACATGTTGCTGGTGATTGGCGACTACAACGCCAAGATTGGGAAAGAACCCACAGCAATGCCTTTTATCGGTCATCACAGCCTACACGAGGAATCTAACGATATTGGAAACAGGGTGGTTGGCCTTGCTTCTGCCAATAATATGAGGATAAAGTCAAATATGTTCCCACACAAGAAAATCCACAAAGAAACTTGGATATCCAATGATGGGCGCACCAGAAATCAAATAGACCATATTGTAGTCGACTCCAGGCACAGTAGTAATGTACTGCATGTGAAAGGCTGCAGGGGGGCTGAGGCAGATTCGGACCACATTTTGGTCAAAGCAAAGATCAGAATGCGAATGGCAGCAGAAGGAAGAAAAGGCAGTAGTGCCCCAAACATAACCAGTAAATATTGAAAAATTAAAAGACCCCCAGGTAAGGTAGAGTTTCCAGCGGGAAATGGAGGAAGCACTAAGCCAAGAACTGACCGAAAGAAGCGATATGGAGGCAGTGTGGAAACAAATTAAGGAAAACATTATAAGTGTCAACAAGAAGATCCTTGGATCTATGCCTAAACATAGACGCAAAACTTGGTACGATGCTGAATGCCAGAAGTTGGGACAAGAAAGAACGCAAGCAAGGCTCAAACAGCTGCAAAGCAAAACAGAGATCAATACGGCCAAACACTCCAATGCTAGAAACCAGTACCGTAAAACAATTAGACGGAAAAATAGAGCACACGAAAGACAAAAAATATGTAAACTGGAGAGAAATCGCCAGATGGGCGACACAAGGAAATGGTATAAAGAGATCAAAGAACATAAGAAAGGTTATCAACCTAGGACTGCGGTAATGCTCAAGAGAGACGATGGGACGTTGGTGACAACAAGAACCGAGGTTCTTAGCACATGGCAAAATTATTTCTCTCAACTCTTGAACAAGACGACGCACAGTGGGGAAAGAGAGCTAAAAGGTACTATTAAATCAAATACCATTTGAATGGATTTCTAAGTTGGATATATATGTAGTTCAGTCAAATTAGATTAAAATATAGCGAATAGAAAAAATAACTGGTAAAAAGCTATAAATTGGTGGATGCCTTTACCTTGGCATACTATTGAACATACTAAAAGTCCTGATGTCTATATGCACGGCTCGATCCGCCATCTTGGAAAGAAGGTGCTCCAAGTCAGGTTATTTCTTATATCTCGGTAATCGTTGATCCTATCGCATTTAAGGTTATAATAAAAAATAAAGCTCATTAAATTCTCTATAAAAAAGGTTCAATACATTTTTTTCATATGTTTAATAGTTTCTTTGTAATACATCAGTGAATACGTAATTAACTATTACTTTCCGAACCCCTAGGTAAGGAAAGTATTGTTATCAGGCAAAATTTGACCCCCCAATTATTTTACAGATGGTCACGTTTTGAGGTCCCCATAATCCATTTTTATCATTTTTGGAAGGATGTCTGTATGTATGTGTGTGTGTATGTACGTATGTGAACACGATAGCGTCTAAACGAAGCAAGCAAATCGTTCCAAATTTTGCATATAAGCTTTTTCCTGTCGTAGGACAAAGCCAGATGAAAATAAATCAAATCGTGTAACGGGAAAGGGGGGTTTACCTGGAGCTATTACGACATTATGCGTCATAACTTCGAAACGAAATTAAATATGTAAAAATATTAATAACAAAAAATTACCGCTATAGAATTTCCTACATTTTTTGTCCTACAAGTTTTTCTCTAAAATATACAGGGCGTTTCAAAAAATTTTGTATTTGTAAAAAAATTTTATATTTGTAAATAAAATAGTAAAACGCATTCTACTAATGAAAATAAGATGAAAAGTTTCTAATAACATGGGTCCAAAAATGCCTCGTTTGCAAGATATAGGCATTCAAAAGTTTTTTTCTTCCTATTTTGGCAAAATATGAAATTTTTCATCGATTTACTGTTGAAATTATGTAACCATTTTATTTAAAAATATAATATAAAAATTTGCGTCTGTTCGGAAAGTTATGCGATGGCCACATCACATTTTTATGTCTGGGCTGTACTCTGAAATCTATGATTGTAAGTTAAGTTTGGGTTTACCCAATTTAATTTTTTAAAAAACACTTAAAACTTTGATTTCATTTATTAATTAAAATTTATTACAAACTTGATTTTTATTGAATTCTAACACTTAACTAAAACTACTTCTATTTTTGCAATTGATGCATTTCCCACGGGAAATGCAAATTCAGTTCCCGTCCACTGGACCGACTTTCAACCGACCGACTTTCAACCGACCGACTTTTAACGGACCGACTTTTAACGGACCGACTATTTTTTCGACCGACTTTCAACGGACCGACTTTCAACCGACCGACTTTCAACCGACCGACTTTTAACGGACCGACTTTTAACGGACCGACTATTTTTTCGACCGACTATCGAGACTACCCGAAGGTGATCACTACAAGAATGATTTCCAATTCGACTATTTGTCACATCATATATTAGTTTCATTTTACAGCCATGACAACTGTGAGGTGTCTAGGAATCCTTCGGGAAACCTGGCCTCAATCGTTTATCTTTCTTATTAAGCAATATCGTGAGTTTTTGGTTAAAGCGTCGTTGGGGGGGGGGGAGTTCTAACCTTGACAGATCCATAACTCTGTTGGTTTGGTTTTCGTGGAGATGCCATAGCGACAGGTATCTAGGAATCCTTCGGGAAACCTGGCCTCAATCGTTCCCTCCCTATTATTTCCACGGCAACCAAACCAACAGAGTTATGGATCTGCCAAGGTCAGAACTCCCCCCCCAACGACGCTTTAACCAAAAACTCACTATATTGCTTAATAAGAAAGATAAACGATTGAGGCCAGGTTTCCCGAAGGATTCCTAGACACCTCACAGTTGTCATGACTGTAAAATGAAACTATATGATGTGACAAATAATCGAATTGGAAATCATTCTTGTAGTGATCACCTTCGGGTAGTATCGATAGTCGGTCGAAAAAATAGTCGGTCCGTTAAAAGTCGGTCGGTTGAAAGTCGGTCGGTTGAAAGTCGGTCCAGTGGACGGTCACGGCAAATTCAGTAACACTAGATAAAGGAAGTATTTATCTAGTGTGAGCACTTTAATTATAGAATACTCGTATAACTTGTACACGTTAGAAAATCTTGCAAACGAAGCATTTTTGGACCCATGTTATTAGAAACTTTTCATCTTATTTTCATTAGTAGAATGCGTTTTACTATTTTATTTACAAATACAAAATTTTTTGAAACGCCCTGTATATTTTAGAGAAAAACTTGTAGGACAAAAAATGTAGGAAATTCTATAGAGGTAATTTTTTGTTATTAATATTTTTACATATTTAATTTCGTTTCGAAGTTATGACGCATAATGTCGTAATAGCTCCAGGTAAACCCCCCTTTCCCGTTACACAATTTAATTTATTTTCATCTGGCTTCGTCCTACGACAGGAAAAAGCTTATATGCAAAATTTGGAACGATTTGCTTGCTTCGTTTAGACGCTATCGTGTTCACATACGTACATACACACACACATACATACAGACATCCTTCCAAAAATGATAAAAATGGATTATGGGGACCTCAAAACGTGAACATCTGTAAAATAATTGGGGGGTCAAATTTTAGGGGTTCGGAAAGTAAAAGTTAATTACGTATTCACTGATGTATTACAAAGAAACTATTCAACATATGAAAAAAATGTATTGAACCTTTTTTATAGAGAATTTAATAAGCTTTATTTTTTATTATAACCTTAAATGCGATAGGATCAACGATTACCGAGATATAAGAAATAACCTGACTTGGAGCACCTTCTTTCCAAGATGGCGGATCGAGCCGTGCATATAGACATCAGGACTTTTAGTATGTTCAATAGTATGCCAAGGTAAAGGCATCCACTAAATTTATAGCTTTTTACCGATTATTTTTTCTATTTTTTCTAATTTGACTGAACTAATATATTTTCAGGGTTGTTAGTAGTATTTAAAATAATCGATAGATACAATTTTATCATATTCCTTAACCGAAAAACAGCTTATTTGGTTTAGCAACAAATTTTTTTTTTAAATCGCCCTGTATGAACTGCTTCCAAAAATAAACAAAATTGCATCTAGTGAAGCGATTATAGTATATGTAAATAAAATTTTTTCTTTCGTGTTTTTGAAATTCCCTTTATTAAAAATAATATAAAAATAAAAAGTATTATTAATTATTTATTAATTAACGCTTACCGAAAACGAAATTAATCTACAAAATCTCCGAATATGTTATCATCATAATCCTCATCATCTTCACTGTTATCATAATCATAATATCAACCAGTTCTCTGTTTTTGATCAACATTTCTCCTATAACCTATAATATAATAAATAACTAATTAATAATAAACCTTTGCAAAAATATACTCGTTTCTTATAATAAATTATTATATAGTGCTATTCAAAGGGATTGTCATAGTGATATTCAAAGGGAAACACCTGGATTATCCTATAAATTTATTTGGGCCACCCTGTATGAATTGCTTCCAAAAATGAACAAAATTGTATCTAGCGAAGAGATTAGTAAAATTTAGTACAATGTTTAAACGCGACTGTTTTCTTATACTCAATACCCATTAGGGAAAAAAATCAAAGCTCAATATGCTTTAAAACATAACCAAAAAGCCCAAAAACTAATTAAACTTCAGATTTCAACAATACCGTTCCGTAGCGTACTTTTATAAATTACATGCTCTTTAATACAAGTTTAGAATTACTAAAATGTCACAATATACTTCAATTTCAAAGTTTCAAACTAAATATTTCAATTCTTAAAAATGCTTCCGGTAGAGAAAAATCGCGCTAATCCGGGTCACGGAGGGCCCACCGAAAATTTAGTAGTGTTCTAGTGTGCGTGGGTTAGTGGTGTATTCATACATTATGGACAGGAATCTCTAAATTGCATTTAATTTTTTCATTTAATAGCACGTTTTGGCTCTCTTGCCCCACTGTGCGACGCAGGAAAGTGGCCAACACCGACAATTTTATTCTGCTGAAGTACTGGTTGAAGCACCGACGACGGAAGAAGTATGTGAGGCAATAGAAAAACTCAAAAATAATAAAGCACCAGGACGAGACGGCATTCCTGCAGAGTATCTCAAGAATGGGGGAACACATATGGTCAATGTAATGCAATATCTTATAGAACTTATCTGGAAACACGGAAAGATCCCAGAAAAATGGAAAGAAGGGGTAATAATCCCAATACACAAGAAGGGCGATAAAAGGGTATGCAAAAACTATCGGGGAATCTCCCTCCTGAATAACGCATATAAAGTACTGTCAAATATATTACTCCAGCGGGTTACACCATACGCAGATGAGATCATCGGAGAGTACCAATGTGGTTTTAGAGCTGAAAGATCCACCACTGATCAGTTATTCACCATCCGCCAGCTGTTAGAAAAATGCTGGGAATTCAATAGAGACATTCACAACCTATATATTGACTTTCAGCAGGTGTACGATAGCATTGCTAGAGTGCATCTGTGGGAAACAATGGAGGAATACGGCATCCCTGGTAAACTGATCCGTCTTGTAAGAGCATGCGTGGAGGGGTCTCGAAGCTGTATCAAAACGTAAGGCTAACGAAGCTGTATCAAAATTGAAAATGATGTAACGGCCTTTTTCGGCACCACGACACGTACCCGGTACAGATGTTGGCCGGCCGGCTCGTCGTGAGGTCGCGGTTCAACGACAGATGGTGGGTAGGTCGTTTGGGTGCTCGAATTTATAAAAAGGGAAATTAATTTGGGCGCCACCCCTTTTTCGCGGGAAACTCTAAGCTGCTGCCGAGGAGAATGTTGCTCGCACGGTAGGGGAACCGTACGAACTAACCCCGAAGAACAGACTCTGACAATATGACTTACTGCAGAACATACAAAGTCGGAACCTGATGCCTCCTTACACTTCTGCTACAGAAACGTGCAATCTCGGCTAATCAGCCGAGAAGAAAACACAAAAAGCACACAGTAAGAAATATAATAATAAAAATTCAAATAACAATAATAATTGGAATTGGATCAACGGGTCCATTCCATGCAGAAAAACAATCTGCTAATAATAACAAATATACAAAAAAAATACTAATAATACAAAAAAAACAACTACGAAAACTCTACTTCGGTTGGCCAACGTAACGAATGATTGATTGATACTTAATTTTGAATAGACTAACTTAAGTGACTAATTAATAATTTGAAGTGAATAATTTAAACAACTAAAAGAAACTTAAAATGAAAACTTGACTTTAATCCCAAAAACAACCAAACTGAATCTTAAAAGTATCAACTTAAAATTATATCGACGCGATCGAGAACACTAAACCGGGCACTTTTGAATAAAATATACAGAGTTATGCTACTCACAGAGTGGATGGTGTTGCTGAAAGCGCCAGGTTCGAAACCGTGTGTGTGCCGCAAGTCATCCAGGACGTAATGATTTCGGCAACTCCAAATCCTCGACAGTTTCCCAGAATCTCCTGCGGCATGTACAAATTTAACTCGTCCAGTTAGAACTTCCCTCGAGTAGGTCGGTCAGATTGTAGCACAATCTATTATCTTGTGGTCACTTGGGATTTGATATCAGAAATGTGAAGATCCGATTAATATGAAAAACGATTAATATGAAAATTATGAATTGCTCTATAACGTTGGCAGATCCATTATCTATTATATTTAACAGATGTATTAATGAGGGTCACTTCCCCGAGAGATGGAAGCACTCCTACGCCCTACCGATATTTAAAGCTGGTATGAGATCCGACATAAGAAATTATAGACCAATATGTATAAATTCAAATTTTCCCAAAATATTTGATTCTATCATTTCTCAGCTTATTACTGATCATGTTAAAAAATATATCATAGAAGAGCAGCATGGATTTGTTACCGGAAGATCAACCGAGACAAACTTATTTCTCTTCACTGAATATGTCACCAAGAATATGGAGTATGGGTTTCCAGTGGAGTGTATTTATACTGATTTGGCTAAGGCATTTGATAGAGTACCTATTGAACTGTTGTTATACAAACTGAAAGTATTTTATGGGATTCATGATCCTCTACTATCATGCTTGGCTCAGTATTTGAAGAATCGTTCTCAGTGTGTAAAGGTGGGTAATTCTGTGTCAGATTCGTTTGGGATAGCATCTGGGGTCGGCCAGGGTACCCATACGGGACCGGTATTATTTTCACTTTTTATTAATGATGTCAAACTTGTATTTAGGCATTGTAAATTTTTATTGTTTGCCAATGACTGTAAGATATATAGTGCGATTAGAGAGAGTGGGGATCGATATAGAGTTCAGTCTGATCTCAATAGTTTCACTTGCTGGTGTAAAGAGAATGGCTTAAATGTCAACATTAAAAAGTGTAAGAGAATGCTATTTTCCAGGCAGAGGGATCCATTTATAAACTTTAATTATTATATTGATGGTATCCTAATTGATAGTGTAACCCTTATGAAGGATCTCGGTGTCATTCTCGATGCCAAGTTGTCGTACGTGGCCCATATCGACAGCATTGTGTCGAGATCAAGCAAATTACTTGGATTTGTTAAGAGATCTACTGAGCAGTTCTCTAATCTAAGAACTATTAACTTATTATTTGTAAGCCTGATAAGGCCAATTCTAGAATACTGTTCGATTATATGGTCACCCTCGTATGACTGTCATATTAAGCGCATTGAAAAAGTACAGAGGAAGTTTATCAAGTACCTGTGTTATAAGGTTGGTATAGATTACGATTCAGATAATTACTCTTTCTTAATTAATTATTTTTCACTACCCGAATTGGAAAAGCGTAGAGATTATTTCAGTGCTATGTTTGCATTCAAAGTCTTAAATAATTTGATAAAATGTCCGCAGATACTTGATTGCTTCTCATTGAACACTCCCACTCACTTATTGAGGTCGCATGATCTATTGAATGTTGCATATCATCGCACAAACTATGGTCAGAGGTCATCTTTGAATAGGGTAGTTGTGGCGACAAATAGGATTGTAGACTGCGATATTTTCTGCAATTCTTTGATTAGTTTCAAAAACAGACTGAGATCTGGAATGTAATTATGATGCCATGAATTTGTGAATTATGTATTTGATTTTCTCTCCTGTTTTTTTTAATGTAATTACAAGATGTATTAGTCGTTAATAAATGTTATTATTATTATTAATACTATAATCGAGAGGGGGACACCAAGGTCACAACCAAATACGTAAGGGTAAATCTGATGCCCCAAATAACGCACGCACCTTATTGTTCTGATAGGACAAAAAAAATCATACGCACGTTGAGAATTAAGTTGAAGATTTAAAATGCCACGATCGGTCTTCGATATTATACAATAAAATAAATTAAGTAAACCACATCAACACACTAAATTAATATTAACTTGTAATTTCGTGATATTTTGATATTCCGTATAGAAAAACGTTGCTTTATTAATTTAAGTGACTTCACTTCAACAAAGATGCTCGCGCAAGAAAGACTCGAAGAGAAGTGAGTTAAAGTGCATAATGGCGATTCTACCGCCCACTTCCTCTACCATCAATCGAACACGGGTGGCCTAACGCCAGGCAAAAAAAAGGTGGTAAATGTAATTTAATTTTCACACGAGGTAGCGTATACATGAGTCCCACGCTTGTTATCAAACTCAGACAAGAAGCAAATATGTTATCTGCATAGTTACCGTCGATAAGGTGGCAGCCATAACGGATAAGAGTTCCTATCCAACGTTTGGATAAACAAAAAAAAACGTGAGACCGTAAAAATAAATCGACTTGGTGATTTTTAAATTTTGGAAAACGTAAACAAATTTAGTTTATTGAATTAAATAAATAAATTATCGCAATAAAATCTAAATTTTGAAACTATTCTTACAATGAATGTGGCGAGATGTTTTTAATAAAGAAAGTTACAAAATAAACATAGTCACATCAAGTACCTAAAAAACAAGTAACAACAATATCTTGTCAACTAAAGAAAAACGTTTTCAACATTACAAAAGGTTACAAAAATATACAGTTGAAAAAGGAAAGAACCGTGTTTTATTCAACCAAACCAAGATACAGTCCATTTGCTACAAAAAATATCCAAGATTCTTCGCTTGGATAAAGTGATTGCACTAAACATATACGGTGCAATTAACAGAGAGTATTCTACAGCCAAAATTGTGACTGTGAACTAAAATCATACTTTCGATCCACTTTTGAGATCAGTAAAATATTATTTAATATTGTTTATAATCATTTGTATTTAGATTCTCCTCTTTAGAATGTTTGTTTGTAATCAGTCAAAATACGACTGGATTTAGCTGGCTTGCAAGTCGGGCTAATTTACGCCTTCAACTTCAATGCAAGTAAGTTGGACTAATTACGTCTACAACTTTTACACCTATAAATAAACCATAATATTTGTTTATAATACCTGTAAAATTACACCTCAGTATAACAAAGGTCTCCCTTATCGAATAAAGCAACACCTCCAAGCTCCACACAATGTTCGGGGGGGGGGGGTGAAATATGACCACGTTATAACAACCATACAATTTCTATCTACCTCCATGTTCCGGCCTCCTGACCAGAATTTACACAAATCACAAGCCGGCCTCTGGCTTATCGGGGAAATTTTCGCGGGTGTGATTTGCTACATGGGTTATATTACTTTACACTCATACAATGAGCTTGTAAATATCACCATACCTCAAAGAAAGGACCCTGTTATACCGACATACCTTCAATACCTTATTTACCTAGCTAATACGACGCTCGTCTCGTATATAAATTACCAAACCTTTAATATAGACATAAAAATTACCAATAATAAAATATGTGTAGAACACGTGTTACCAAATAACCATCTCAACATTTACCTTGTTAAATCCTAACCACATATAACCACAGTCCTTTATCATCATCCATTTTGAATTTACCACCAATAAATAGAACAACTTAAAAACTACGTTATAATATGCGAAGCAATGCCAAACCTTTCGGAAACACCCTGTATATTATTACGGGATGAAACAGATAAATTAATATTTGATTGTAGTTGACCCTAATTTGCTCCGTGGCTGTTCAGCAGGATGAGTGAACTTCGAAATTCTTCTTCTTATCTCAGGCGTGGATGCTTTTTTAGAGAATTGCTTAATAGTTTCTTAGGTTTACGAAAGAAAAATCAAATTGTACTAATATACATATATTAAACAATAAATAATAAATTCATAGTATGGTACACAAATTTACATAAAAATAGATAAAGAAATATGTTAGGTAAAAATTAATAGTTAAAAAAATATGATTTGACGCTGAAAAAATATAAAGTCGCACGCTTACGCAAAGGTAGCAAGATAACGTAATGTTTAAATTAAAGTTAAATACAAATAGAAAAATTGACACGCAATTACATAAAAAGGGATAATTTACACAATTTTGGGCCATGGGCTATTTTTTCTACCTTATTTTTGTAGTGGTGTAGGGTAGATGTTGTGTTGTGACGACTTCCAATATTGATAGATTGAAGATTGTTTGAGGTAGTTGATTTGGTAGCCTGGGACCATAGAAAGAATCTAACGGTAGTAGTCGTTGTGTTGATTTGCATGAAGCTTCAATTAATCGACGCGTTATTATGTAGACTCGAATTATGCACAAATGTTTTCAGCAACGGGTGTTGTAACTTTAATTAGATCGCACTATACGTTTTGTAGTCATTAAAATAGCGCACTTAATCCTTCGTTTTTGTTTAATTATTAAATCTTCCAATTCGAGTGAATTGTTAGGGAAAATACGATAGTTGTGGTTTTACGGCACTTTCTTTGGATTGGAATGTCTTTAAGTTGATGATTATTTCGATATGGAGTTATAAGTTGTTTTCATAAACACTTTAAATAAATTTTAGTTGTTTGCACTACGATAATAATTGTTCGCTCGTTAATAGATTAACTTGGCCGTTCGCGGATTGAGTTTATTAACTTACTCCCCCGTTTTACGATAATTTATTTATTTATTTAAAGATTTAGACACACTCCTAACAGTTAAAACTAATTACAAGGAGTGTGTATACAAATGTATATAGTGTTGTGATACGCTCTATCCAGGTTGAGGATAGGTTATTACCAACAAGGAGAGAACAACGATTGGAGACGGTGGGTTCAAACACATTGTTAGCATGTGTTTGTTTTTTGTGTCGTTTGAATAATTTTAAGTTCGTGTTGTATGTTGTATGTAAGCATTATATACAACATGGCAAAAATCAAAGGTGCAGAGAACCGTCGTCCTTATATAAACAAACCGCAAATTATATGAAGCTCCTGTTTTAAAAAAGAAAAATATATGGTAACGAAAGTTACAAAAAAGTAAATAAGAAAGTCACAGCGAGATTCCTAAACGGAACGGTCGCACATAAGTTACTGCGAGACGCAGTCGTGCGAATAATTGCGATTCAATTAATTAGAATTGAAATAAATTATATTCGCGAGTGATAAAGATAGTATCATCAAGATTCCTAAACGGAACAGTCGCACAAAAGTACTCTGAGACGCAGTCGTGTAAATAATTGAGATTCAATTAAAAATATAACTGAAATAAATTATATTCGCGAGTTAAACGGTGGTGCTATAAGGGGAGAATAATTCTTCCAAGCAATTAAAATTCCTTGAGATAGTGGAATTCGGGAGGTGTCGGCAACAAAGATTTGTTGGTCGAAATCGTATAGTACGGATACGTATGTTGTTATGTTTTCCCTCCTTTCCGTTCCTAATGAGAGAACGGTTTGGAAAGGCAAACAAGACCACGCAGAAGTAAAACTCCTACTTATATTCGTGGTAACCCTGATGTTGGTATAAGCTAACTCGCTATAGCCTGGAAGCGAGGGTCGTAAGTCCAATGAAAATTCCACTCTGCGTTGTGCTGGAAAATAACGAGGGCACGCTTCGTCGAAAAATAAAACAATGATTAAACAATAACGTTTTAATGAAAATAGAAACGATATCGACAAATACAAACGATTGTGGTAGTGACGTGCAATAAAAATAGTAGGCACGTTAACTGATTGTGACGACGGTACGTCAAAGGTGACACAATACGGGACACCAGAATGGTAGGCCCGTCAATACAAATAATTGACTATGATTTAATGTATCACAATACCACTAGTAAACCCAAACAAGAATATTAAATTTGTCTCACCTGAGCTCAAGATGAGTTTACACAACAATAAAGACAGCAATGATCCTTGTATGGAATGCAGTGGTTGATGTTGACTTGCAATGGCTCCCGATCTAGGATCCTCGGACTGTTGTACACCGACGTAATACTCGATGAGCAGGTTTTGGCAGGCGGATACGAAGATGAACAGGCGTCACTCTGCTGCGCTGATAGTATGGTACACGATGGCGATTCAAGTAAGATAATATGATCGTCCAAAAATGTAACGATCATTCAAGCACTTTATGTTGTGTTTGGTAAACACCAAAGGTAAACAAGCTGGTTGTCCAAAAAAATATAACCAAGCGAATGTTACCAAACAAATTTACAGTTGGCAATACTTTGTACTTCGATAAAGAAATATGGTGGTTCGAGATAACGAATCGAATAATATTCCAAAAATACTGGAACTGGCTAAAACAAATAGTTACGCACTGATTTCACGAAATCCGCAATGACGGTGAAATTAACTACTGCGTACTACTAATTTTGTTACGAAAATCGACCGATAAAAAATTGATTCACACGCGATCAATAAAAATCGAACTGTCTTGTCGTACTATCAAAGCCAAAGTTAAATTTTGACGGCGCGCGTCTATATCCTGTACTATCAAGTACGTTGTAAAAATGAAATGAGAGATGGCGCTTGGAGTAACAATTTATAATTCAAATGTTAAATTAGGTGACAAAAATAGATAAATTTTGTTACACACCCCCCAACTAAGCGATCTGGCCGCAGGCCAAGATCTAAAAAGATCAGATAAAGTAGTTGATATTTACAACGAACTGTGAATTTACAGAAGAAACCGTACTGTAGTGAGGAGAGAGTTTGTCGCAGTAATGGTAGGATAGGAATATCAAGCTTAACAAGTAAAAAAAATGAGCTTAAAATATTTCAATAAAAAAATAAAATAAAAAAATCTCTATAGGATTAAGAATAAAATAATAATTGTATGGTTATTTACACAAATGACGAAACGCCATCGTAAATCCGCAGAAGCGAAAACCAAATGGTAGAGCTAACAGTAGCTACTGAAAACCATATAGTGTGTGATTTTGTCTCAGATAAAAATCAATAAGTACAAAATGGGCAGCCCGCATTGGACCTGCACCGAAAAAAATGAATACAAGAAAATTTTTAGGGACATCAAGACAAAAAAACGTCTGATAATCAACCTGGGAATGGGTCACATAGGATCCATTCGAGAATAGTCAAACAAAAAAATTATCTTCAACTAATTCTACTTTCCAGTGTGAGACACTCATGGTTCTCATCTCAAAGGAAATGGTATTTTGCAAAATAAACAAAATAATTAAATAATTTGATCAAACGAATATTTGATCAACAGATCGTCCTACCAAGACTTTGACAGCTTCTCCGGAATCGTTGGAATAAATTCCGATGGAATAATTAGTGGCGAGATGGTCTGCACTAATTATGGCGTAAAAACCAGGGAAAAAAATAAAACCCTTGACCCACCCAGGAAATAAATAATAAGGTGCCCAATGTGATAAAACGAAGGAAGGAAATTGGAAAGGAAGATAAGGTGATTGGAATTATGGAGTGATCTGGTTATGGGAAGGATAGACGACTAATATGGCCAATGCGTCCCCGCCTCAATGACATGAGCGATAGCCCGTCCTCGCGTATGGTTGGAAAAAACGCGTCGTGGACAGCCAGCTAACAGACTCACACCTCCAAGACGAAAAGGCAGTGGGCACACAGCAACCTTTGAGGAATGGAAGAAAGGTTGTACCCCGGGGAATGACAATATGCCATTGAGAGACGTAAAAAACTCACTCGGTTCTCTCTCAAAACCGAGATCATTGTTAGAATGTGACTATAGGTAACGATGTGTCGACAAAAATACGGCCAACGACCCTTCATGCCCGTAACAGGAGGAAAACCAGCCGGCTACCCCCCAACTAAGATTGAACCAACCCCACTGCAACAGTGCATAGGCACGCCTAGCCTAGACAGGGCGTACAGGTGTGGTCCATCCCGCTAGAAAGCAACCAACCGGTCCCCCTGGATCCTGCACTAAGCACGAAGTCCGCTAGCCCCCATAAGTGTCAACACAGATAAGCAAGTGGGTCGGGACTGGTTGACCCCAAGGAAATGGTAAGACTGATGGAATGTCTTACGGGCTGTTTTATATGATCTGAGATGGAACATGATCAAAAAGTTTCTCGTGGTTATGATGTTTCTCAGTGGTTATGATGTTTCTCAGTGGTTATGATGTTTCTCAGTGGTTATGATGTTTCTCAGTGGTTATGATGTTTCTCAGTGGTTATGATGTTTCTCAGTGGTTATGATGTTTCTCAGTGGTTATGATGTTTCTCAGGTGGTTATGATGTTTCTCAGTGGTTATGATGTTTCTCTGTGGTTATGATGTTTCTCAGTGGTTATGATGTTTCTCTGTGGTTATGATGTTTCTCAGAGAAAGTATGGCAGAACTTAACTCGCCCTTAGGAATGTCCATTGAAACCCTTCTAAGACACGACGACAAATTACCCAACCTCCTCCCATGTAATGTAGAAATTAACCCCTTTCAGATATTCGATCATCGTCGTCATCGGGATGTGATTTTAAGTCCTTAATATGATAGACACCTACATCTTTACCACGCTCGTTGACCAAACGATAAGTTAATGGGCCAGTAACCTCGCGAACCTTGCATTTGATATACTTAGGAGATAGCTTACTACTAATTTTATTCGGAGCATTAGAAAGTACGAAATTTCTCCGCCAAACTATGTCACCTACTCGAAAATTGATGGATCTCTTGCGCAAGTTGTAATGTTTAGCCCCCCTAATATAAGCATTATGCAATCGCTTAGTAACATCTTCAAACACCCCATTTAACTTTCGCATATCATGCGCGACGCTTTCACGGTTAGCAAGGGTTAAATCATCCTCTTTAAACTGTTGGATGCGACCGTAATAATCTCCGTTTATCGGAACAGTGCGACCTAAATTTAAGAATGATGGTGTATACCCCGTAACTTCGTGGGTAGCAGATCTTAAAGCATGTGCTATCTTAAAAATTTCTACATCCCAACTACGATGATTACGCTTGACATAAGACCTAATAGCGGTACCAATGACTCGATTATATCGCTCTACAAAATTTACTTGTGGATGGTAGTTGGCATTTTTCCACACGTGTGAAATCTTGTAGTTATTCATTAGTTCTTGAAATTATTTTCCCGTAAATTGGGGACCATTATCGACTTGGCAAATCATCGGAGTACCAAATAGAAGGAATACTTCATTTTCCAAAAACTCACAGATGGCCTTAGCCGTAGCTTTTCGTAATGGTTTGACTAATACAAATTTCGTGAACCAGTCACAAACTACAAGTAATACAGTATTACCTTTTGCAGAACGGGGAAATGGACCCATTAAGTCGATAGAAAGACATTGGAAAGGAAAACGAACTTTTTTCTCTTTACCCATAAGTCCGTAGCGTGCACCTTGACAAGCTTTAGAAGCCAGACAAACAGAGCAACGACGCACGTAGCGAGCAACATCAGTACGCAACTTAGGCCAGTAATAAAGCTCTAGAATTTTATTAAAAGTTTTTAATGTACCTAAATGTGCAGACGTAGGATCGTCATGACACATTTTCAAAATTTCATTACGACGAGGTTTAGGGATAATCTGTTTCCATTCAACCAAATTGGAAATAACGTCGTGTTTGTTTGTAATGAGCTTATACAGACGATCTGACTCAATACGCCAGTCTGGATAAAGTTGCGGATTGGTTCTAACGTTGATCAGCATGCGCCGATACCAGGGATCCAAGTCATCATCAGTTAAAACTAATGAAGAGACTTCCAAGGGAGCACGGGACAAGGCATCTGGAACTACATGCAATTGACCTTTGCGATGCTGGATGTCGAAAGAATGTTGAGCAAGACGAACGGACCAACGGGCTAATTTATTGGCTGGATCTTTCATATTCATGAGCCATAAAAGCGAATAATGATCGGTCACAACTGTAAACTGAGTACCCTCAACATAGGGTCGAAACTTTTCGATACCAAATAAGACCGCTAAACATTCACGCTCCGTTGTCGAATAATTTCGTTCAGCCTTGTTCAAGGTTCTAGATGCATACGCAATGGGTCGCTCATCATCACCTTCACCCTGTGTCAAAACACTTCCCAAACCGTAACCTGATGAATCGCAGTGTATAAAAAATCTCTTTTCAAAGTTGGGACTAACTAAAACAGGTGCTGTAACTAATAATTTCTTTAAACTTTCAAATGACTCAATAGCGTTAGGAGTCCAAATGATGGTTTGACGTTTAACCCGTCCCTTAATTAACTCAGTAATGGGAGCAGAAAAGGTGGAGAGATTAGGGATAAATCGTCGATACCATCCTATAAGTCCAAGGAATCTTTTTACTCCAGTAACAGTAGTTGGACGTTCAAATTTAGTTATGGCCTCAACTTTGTCAGGGTCGGTATGAAGACCAGATTTGTCAATAACATGACCTAAAAATTTTAATGTGGATCTGCAAAATTCACATTTTTCAAAGTTAACGGTTAGGTTAGCATCTTTAAGTTTTTCGAAGACTTGTTGCAAAAGGTTTAAATGTTCGGCAAAGGTACTGGAAACTACGATTATGTCGTCAAGGTAAACAAACACCTTTTCACCAAGCAATGGACCAAAAACGTTGTCCATTAAGCGCTGTTGAGTGATAGGGGCGTTGGAAATTCCAAACGGCATAACGACATACTCGAAGAGACCTCTGCCAGGCACAGTAAATGCAGTCTTTTCACGAGATGAGGATGAGAGAGGAACTTGCCAAAATGCTTTTTTAAGATCAATTGATGTCAGGAATCTAGCATCCTGTAAATGAGATAAAATGTCATCCAATCGAGGGAGTGGGTACGCATCCTTTTTAGTCAATTGGTTTAATTTACGGCCATCGAAACACAGTCGATAGGAACCGTTCTTTTTACGGACTAAAAGCATGGGTGACGACCAAGCACTCTTAGAAGGGACAACGATGTTCATTTGTAGCATTTCGTCTAGTTCACGGTGAGCAATAGCTCGCATGGGTGGAGATAAAGGATAAAATCGCTGCTTGACAGGAGCGGCTGAACCAGTATCTATATGGTGAATTACCTTATCAGTACGAGTCAACCCCTCACGGTCCAGTTCCTTATATTTGTCTTTCATGGAAGAAAGCATAACCTGCTGCTCTATTGATAATTCGGAAGCGGAACGCATAAATTCCGTAGCACTAATTTGATTAACAAAATATTGGTCTCTACCAAAATCAATTTTGACACCAAACATCTTGCAAAAATCTATACCTAGGGTTAATGATGTGGTGATACTACGGCAAACTATAACGTTTAAAACTTTGGTAACTTCACCAATGGTGATAGGAAGCATGACTTCACCTAATAAATCTTGTGAAGTTCCATCAGCGGAACGTAAAAGAGATTTGGTGCCGCGCGTAAAACATAAATCTAACTGATTTATTAAAAAGTGCGCATCACTACCCAGAATAGAAACAGATGCTCCAGAGTCAAGCAGAGCAGCAAGAGGTACCCCCCCCCCCCACAGTTAAATTAACATAAGGTCTTATGTCTCGCGTAGGATGTGTAAAGAGAGCGGAAGTAGTCTGCGATGATCCGCAAAAAGAGCGTACGCGTCCTAACCACCCCTTCCAACACAAGGAATCGGCTTTAAGAGCCTTTTTGAGACGCACGCCGTGATGCCATCTCGCTCTTCTTCTTTTGTCGGCCTTTAACGCGGATTTGCCGGGCGAGCCGAAACGCCTCTCCGCCTTCGCAAGTTTTTTGAACGTCCTTGATGTTTTCTAGGACATGTTATGGCAGTTACCCCTTTTTGGCCGCATATAAAACAAAATTTAGAAAAAGGTTTTGGGCAATCCTCAAAACCATGCGCGGGACTATTACAGTTCCAACAGTTATCTAGAGAGTTGTCTGACTGAGGGTCTAACGGAAAATGAGTAGTAGTAATGGGAGATGAAAACATTGAACAAGTGGCCTCTGATGGAGTAGTCCACTTTATGACTCTTTCAGCCGCTTGAGCTGCTGTAATAAGTGCTTCTCTAGTTTTGTATTCATTTAACCCTAAGGTTAATGAAATTTGTGGAGACATGTTACGTCTTATAACCCATAGCTGTTCCTCATCCGAAGGAATTGGATTTAATCTAGAAAATTGAGCAATCATGGATTCTATGAATCCCAGAACAGATTCGCCTGGTAATTGTTTACGAGCTCGTATTTGGTCGGCATATTCTCTGCTATAATCAAGAGATAAAAATCGGACTTTCAAAGCATCCATTAATTGTGACCAATTTGAAATAGTCGGACTCAAGGAACGGTACCAGACTAATGCCTCGTCTGAAAAGAATTCCCCAGCTTTTCTAAATAATTCGTCTTCCTTAACACCTCGCGAACGTGCAAGTTCTTGTGCGCGCTCAATAAAATCAAAAACGGCTTTAAAATTACCCTTGCCATCATAGCTAAGACCCCATTTGTGAACAGATACCCGATTTTGCGATTGATTTAATAAAATGTTAGTCAAGGCGGTGCTAATGTCTGGATTAATCGGAATTGAATCGGTAAGAGTGGACCTACGTGAAGGATGAAAATTACTTGCTTGAACCGGAGAGTTCGTGATTGGTAATAACTCCTCGCTTTCCAGCGCATCTGAATCTTTGATTAAAGATTCGAGATTCTCACGTAAAGTTTTACATGTAAGAATTAAAGTGTTTCTTTTGGGGTCATCAAAACCAACTCCTTCCATTAAATCTAAACGATTACTATAATGCGCCAGCCGATGATCTAACGCATCCAAAAGCTTATCATCAACATTAGTTGACAAATTATTAATTTGTTTACTGATTACTGAAAGGGACTTTTCGCATATTTCTAGTTCGGCAGGTATGTCGACAGGTTTATATTTAATCATAGCTAATGATGAATTATATTTCTCATCGCGCATCAACTGACATAGTAATTTACGACGAGAAGCTAAATGTTCAGATATTCCGGATAAATCATTGCCTTTGCGTCGTTGCAACTCAACGGCGATCTCCTCTCTAGATAAGGCTGCCACGTAAGCTTTTTCAGACATAATTAAGTTAACTTGACAAAGACGAAGTAAAAAAATGTAAGCGTTCGATAAAACACGAAACTAAATCGTACAAAGAATTGAATAATAAAAATAAATAGTGCGTAAACACGACTCCCAATTGCGCGACAAAACAAATACAGTCAAATTGCAATTGAAGGGAACGCAACAATATATAATAAGCTATTATTCCAATAGTGTACGTGAATGGTTTCTCGCCGGTGTGAATTTTGAAAATAGGCGCAGCGTTACTCGCAAGCAATAATTAAAAATACTATATAAATTGCAAAAATGAATAAGGCGAGAGCACAACAAAAGGATATTTCGTTCTTGAACCAACAAAACTTGTGCACCACAATTAACAAAGTAAAAAAAGGTTTTTCGCCGGTACGAGTACTAAGTTGACAACTCAATTTATTATTATTTACCATGTACCAAACCATACAAACACGCAAAGCGCCCAGTCCACAACGCTCTCCAGTTGCCAAAAACTGCTGCAATAATAAAAAATTAACACGACCACAAACGTTCCGCTGTCGAATCGTATACACGAAAGCGCACCTCGGGACAAACACAGAGTTGGAAAATCAACAAATCGAGCTCCACGTATGGACGCCAGTGTTATGTTTTCCCTCCTTTCCGTTCCTAATGAGAGAACGGTTTGGAAAGGCAAACAAGACCACGCAGAAGTAAAACTCCTACTTATATTCGTGGTAACCCTGATGTTGGTATAAGCTAACTCGCTATAGCCTGGAAGCGAGGGTCGTAAGTCCAATGAAAATTCCACTCTGCGTTGTGCTGGAAAATAACGAGGGTACGCTTCGTCGAAAAATAAAACAATGATTAAACAATAACGTTTTAATGAAAATAGAAACGATATCGACAAATACAAACGATTGTGGTAGTGACGTGCAATAAAAATAGTAGGCACGTTAACTGATTGTGACGACGGTACGTCAAAGGTGACACAATACGGGACACCAGAATGGTAGGCCCGTCAATACAAATAATTGACTATGATTTAATGTATCACAATACCACTAGTAAACCCAAACAAGAATATTAAATTTGTCTCACCTGAGCTCAAGATGAGTTTACACAATAATAAAGACAGCAATGATCCTTGTATGGAATGCAGTGGTTGATGTTGACTTGCAATGGCTCCCGATCTAGGATCCTCGGACTGTTGTACACCGACGTAATACTCGATGAGCAGGTTTTGGCAGGCGGATACGAAGATGAACAGGCGTCACTCTGCTGCGCTGATAGTATGGTACACGATGGCGATTCAAGTAAGATAATATGATCGTCCAAAAATGTAACGATCATTCAAGCACTTTATGTTGTGTTTGGTAAACACCAAAGGTAAACAAGCTGGTTGTCCAAAAAAATATAACCAAGCGAATGTTACCAAACAAATTTACAGTTGGCAATACTTTGTACTTCGATAAAGAAATATGGTGGTTCGAGATAACGAATCGAATAATATTCCAAAAATACTGGAACTGGCTAAAACAAATAGTTACGCACTGATTTCACGAAATCCGCAATGACGGTGAAATTAACTACTGCGTACTACTAATTTTGTTACGAAAATCGACCGATAAAAAATTGATTCACACGCGATCAATAAAAATCGAACTGTCTTGTCGTACTATCAAAGCCAAAGTTAAATTTTGACGGCGCGCGTCTATATCCTGTACTATCAAGTACGTTGTAAAAATGAAATGAGAGATGGCGCTTGGAGTAACAATTTATAATTCAAATGTTAAATTAGGTGACAAAAATAGATAAATTTTGTTACAATGTGAGATCCGGATACAAAAATATCCGGTCTATTAGAAGAGATCGTGGAAATATTGGGACGATCAGATCAGAACGAGAGTGGATCGTGAGAAAATTGGAAGGAGAGATTGGAAGATACAAGAGCGAAGAACGAAAATTGTGCGCACGGTACGATATAGCAGGTTAGCTAAGATTCATTAATACAGTGCGTAGAATACGTTGTATGTTACATTGTTGTATGTTAAAATTTGTTAAATTTATTAAAAACTTGTTAACGGAATCCAATCGTATTTTGTCTTTGTTGGCATCGAGAAGTCGTCCGTACATAAGCTCGTATATAAAAAGTGTCGTTGTTGAATCAGATCATAAAGGTAGGTGACCGAAAACAATTGTGGGTGTTCTCGTGCATTTCTCAAGTGCACCAGACGCTACAATACATATATATACCAACTAATATATGGAAGTACATAGCACAAACAAAATAATCCATATTTATATAAGTCAATGCTGGATCGTTTGGACTGGGCGATTACCCAACTCGCCTGTAACAGCATGCAACTAACTCCTTGAGGCCCGTGTGGTAGGGGTCGGCAATGTCAGCAATAACATTAAAGTTGCGGCTGCAGATGGAGATGGGGGACGTGGCTAAGAAGTTGGTACGGCTAAACCTACAGTAGAACAGGTCACTCTGTCTAGAGTTACCTCTAGGTACTAGAAAATTTATCTCTGCCAATAATGGTGGACAATCGATGTTGTATCTCAGAAGTTTGTATATAAATACGACGGACGATACAAAGCGCCTGCTCTCAAGTGTTTCGACATCGAATTGAGCCAAGAGTCTGCGATGATCATAGCCCTGTATCGGGTAAAGACCATCATGAAGGAATGCCAAGAATTTCAAAAATCGACGTTGTGCAGACTCAAGTCGCCTAATGTGCTACGCATGTGTTGGGTACCAGATCAGCGCAGCGTATTCCAGCCTTGACCGAACAAAGCTATAGTAAAGAAGCTTCAAACATGGAATGCTTTGAAGGTCACGTGCGTTTCTGTAGATGAATCCATACATGCGGGACGCACAACCTAGGGTTTCGCTGATATGTTCGGTGAAGGTTAGTCGTGTGTCAAAGATAACTCCCAGATCTCTGAAGGAATCGCATCTCTCCAAGATTCTGCCTTCGCATGTGTAGGAGAAGTCAATAAAGGTCTTCCTGTTAGTAAAAGAGACTACTTTACATTTGGAGATTTGCAGTTGCAACCGATTACTCCTACACCAGGTCCCAACCAGGTCCAGATCAGATTGCAGACGATAGCAATCCTCCAATGAGGAAATGCCTGCGTAAATTTTTAAATCGTCGGCATATAGCAGTTTTTGCGATGTTATAATATTGGGCAGGTCGTTCACGAAAATTATAAAAAGGAGAGGACCAAGGTTGGACCCCTGAGGAACGCCCGAGCTAACCGAGAAGACTGAAGATTTATGACCCCGGTATTCAACAAATTGCTTGCGATCGAATAGGTATGTACTGAAGAGATTAATCAGCTGATTAGAGAAGCCAAACGATGACAAATACCCAATCAATCTGTATAGATCAAGTTGGTCAAACGCCTTCTGGAAGTCAGTGTAGATTGTATCGATTTGTCCTCTGCAGTCCAATGTTTCGGATACGAACTGTTTAAATGTCGCAAGGTTCGTGACATAA
Source organism: Podabrus alpinus (assembly GCA_932274525.1). Taxonomy (NCBI): domain Eukaryota; kingdom Metazoa; phylum Arthropoda; class Insecta; order Coleoptera; family Cantharidae; genus Podabrus; species Podabrus alpinus. The sequence continues at coordinate 36,093,325 of OW026452.1, forward strand.
TTAAATGTTTATGGTTTTTTAATCCGAAATGTTTCAAATCACTGATATTTAGTTGCACAATTAAAATATACGTTTTTCGATAAATTGTAGATAATCACTCGAAAGTTAATTTACTTTTAACCGGTGAATTAAGATAGTTAATTATTTGTTGGTAGATAGATATTAGGTATACGGAAATTATTCAGGTATGAGTTACTCGTTCGAATCGTACCAGGTAAATGGCTATTTTTCCTCCCGTTATAAATAATTTCTTGCATAGGTTGAGTGATAACGCATCCTTGGGGGAAAGTGCAAACACAAAGCCTCCATATAATTATGGAATGCTGTGTTGACGTTTATCAACGGAATCTCTCGCGGCGTCCCTTGATATTTACAAAGTAAATAGGTAGATTATTACATTTTAACTCTTTAGCATATTTAATAAATGGGAGACTACTTTGTAACATGTTTTATCATTTTTAATGCATGAGCTTGTTATTCTAACAAAATTTTTAATCGCTGGATTGTTGATTCCGTACTTCTCAAGGTGCTTTTGTATTACATTTTAATGTATACATTATTCTTCGAGTTTATACTTTGTATTAATTTTACTTTAAAAATATTGTTGTATGCAATTTTCGGTTTGTTAGCATTTACAGTGGGAACTCGTTATTTCGAATTTATTTTTAAAGTTTATCAACTACAATGAGATTTTGTAATTGTGAATTATAAGTTCTTATTTTAGACATATACAGGATGTTTCAACCGGAAACTACGGTGCACGCCGTAACAATATTATGTAATTGAATATAATTGAATTATAATTGCCGATATTTTTATGTAATATGCAAGATATGATTATTATTAATTATTAATAGAATAAACAAATCGAATTTCTTTGAACTACTGTATTGCCATGTGCTACTGTTCATGACACTTAATTAAATGCACCGACTAGCAAACGAGAACTCTTTCAGGGTCAAAGGTGGATTATCAATTAAGTAAATGCTCAATCGAACTGAACTTAATAAACAAGCTCAAAAATAATCGGAGAAAATACATGCTATGCCTTGCACCTTATTTTCTTTTACTTCCTGCTGTAATTAATCAAATCAAACGTAATAATTGTACAATAAGTAATGTAATTTATTAATAAACACAATTATTAAAAAAAAACAAAGGATGGACCTTCAATCATCAAGATTAAATCAAATTTACAAATTATCAATTAAGAATAAAAGTTTTATCAATCCCCAAAAATTAAAAGAAAACACGCGCGAACTAAACTGTTACGCGATGCAATTGCTTACCGAAGTATTCACTCGTGCACGTTCGATGCGAAGAACGCAGCGGAGAACCCAGAGAAGCTGCCTTGTAGTCTGGTCCAATTCCCATACCATGAAAACTTCCAACAAAATCAATGACCACTTGAGGTTCTGCTACCGTTAGGATGAATGTTCAGGTAAGTTCACAAAATTAATTCCAATAATTTCCAATCAATAACATAACCATAACAACATTATCAACCATATCAATATGCAGCAGTCACCAAAATTTTCCAAATATTATTCAAAATTACAAATCTTCTTATTTATTCCCAGATAATTCATCGAACCATAATTATTTACTTCGACTTATATTCTAGTATTCCAAGACAATTTAAACTGAACTTTTTAATTATCAATTCTCTACATGGACCTACAAAAATTCCAAATTTTCCAATTTTTCAAAATAACATCCTTTCGTCTTCATTGACAATTCGAGACTACCAAATTACGTCCTCACTATTTTATGGACGGAACCGGACTTTTCAAAATTACGTCCTCCCACTTTCATGGACGAAGCGAGACTCCCTTTGCATTCTTTTCACTTATCCCACCAAATTTTGTCTATCTGACCGCGCATTTATTTTCCAAAATCACAAATATTTAAATTAAATGTCTACACCTTTACAAATAAAATTTCATTTTAATTTAATCTCAAACTTCTCCAATTAATACAATTACATCCTCCTTTGCCTTTAACACATTTTCAAATACTTGCGTGTACAAGAATTACGTCTGTTATTTTTTTAGGTCAAATGAAGCAAGCAGTTCACTCCGGAGTATCAAGAAATTTCAGGTGCAAGCTCTTATCCATCATTATGGCATTAAAAGTGATAATCACGACATGAGCATTTCACCCAAAAAACAACCAATTATACTAGACCTACCCCTATGATGAGCGGAACACGACATTATATAAATTCAAGATAATTTACCACGTGACAGTCAGTCACTGAATTTTCAGATATCGCGTTAAATACCGGTCATCCTGTATTATAATGGTTTATTGATTAAAAATCTATCGTGGTATTTTACAGAGCTGATTGAAGAAAGCAATATTTATGACATTTTAGCAAATTTATCGGAAAAATCCAACAGGTGAAATCTCGTGGTATTTTGTTTCACAAAACATCCAGGTTAAAAGATAACCCGAAACTGAAAAACTGGGCCTTAGGCCCAGTTGTTCAGTTTCGGGTTATATTCTAATCTGGGTTATTTTCCATAGAAATGATTGTTTCAAGAATTGTTTCCATGAAATGGAATTGTTTCCAGGTTAAAAGATAACCTAGTACTGAACAACTGGCCCTTAGTCTGCCTAAAATGGATTTATGCTCAACCAACAACCAAATTTATTAAACTTTAACTTTATTTCATATTTCAATTTATGGTCACATTTTATTCATTCGTTTATTCGCCTACAGCCGCTGCCGTGGTAGCGCCTTAGTTTATTTTTATCATAATAAATTTAATTAATTATTAAATATTGTTAAATTCACCCACATTTGTTATCACTCCCATTCATCACTACCATTCTATTGTTTTAATTAATTGTTAAGTTTATTATAATGTTATATTGTTATCTTATGTATCACCTTGCATGAATATACTCTCCTTTAGGCTATCCACCTAAATGGGAAACATAAAAAAAACGTGTTCTGATTGACTAATAAGAATTCTCCGAGATGCTTGAGCTCATTGGCTGCTCCAACAAAATTAGTGCCATTATCACTAAATATTATTTGAGGTTTCCCTCTTCTAGAAATGAACCTGCGTAAGCAGTTAAAAATACATTAGTCGTTAGATCACTTACTAATTCTAAATGAATTGCCTTGGTTGAAAAACATATACATAAATAAACTAATATAACATTTTGTAATTTTAGCTCCGCGACCCTTTCTGTCCTTTATTGAAAACGGCCCTGCATAATCGAGGCCAGTATGATAAAATGGAGGCATTATTGACACTCGCTTCTTAGGAAGTTGTCCCATAATGGGATTTACAGGTTTCGCTGTAAATCGAAAGCATGTAACACATTCTCTTACGGTCTGTCTAGCTAAATTTCTGCCAAGTATTGGCCAAAATCGTTCTCTTAAAGAACTGAGCAACAACCCTGGGGGTGCATGTAACAATGACTTGTGCTCATGTAGAAAAATTAATTTTGTGAGATAATTCTTACTCGAGAGTAGGATCGGATGTTTTTTGTTGAAATCGTAATCTGAATACTTTAATCTACCACCTACTCTGATAAGACCAATCTCGTCTAAAAATGGGTTTAATGAGGATAATTTAGTTTTGACATTATTTGTTAAATTTGTTTGACCAAGAATGTCTAATTCAGTTTGAAAAGATTCAGATTGTGCTAACTTTAATAGTTTAAGAAATTCATTTTCTAATTCCTCTTGAGATAAATCATTCTTTAGTTTTTTAGACCTCGGTACACAATTGTGAATGAATCGTAAACATAGTGCTTGTCACTCTCTTTAACTTTAATAAACTTGAATATCTTGTAATTAGGTCAAACTTTTCTCCTATTTGAGAAACTAATGTTGTTCGTGATTCGTGAACGTCAGGAATACTGGCCGTATTTAATCTATACACTCACTTGGCCAGGATTCAGTTTTGTTGGATAGCCACTCATCAGGACCATGCCACCAAATATCTGAATTTATTAAATTACTAGGAGATACCCCTCGTGATATTAAATCTGCGGCATTGTCCGCTGACTTAACATGATGCCAATTTGAACTTTCAGTAAATGTTTTAATTTCTGATACCTTATTTGCAATAAAGGTTTTCAATTTTTTGTCTGAATTCAACCAACATAAAACAATTTTAGAATCAGATCAATAATGTTCAGTTGTTATATTTACGTTAAGCCTTAAATTAGATTTGATTTTATGAGCTAATTGAGCCGATAGAACCGCAGCACATAGCTCCAATCTGGGCAAGGAGACAAATTTGACAGGTGCAACTCGTGATTTTGCAGCTATATAATTTACTTGAATTTCTGTCAACTGAGCGTAAATAAATGCACGCTCCGTAACCCCTTTGAGATGCGTCTGCAAAGGCATGAAGGTCAATTTTGATTGCATCTGTCAATAAAATGTGACGTGGAATTCTTATATTATTTATATGTTGCAAATTATCTTTAAATTGTAACCATTGACTATGTAGATCGCTAGGTATTGCTTCGTCCCATCCTAATTATAGTTGCCATAAATTTTGAATTATAAATTTTGCAAGTATAATGACCGGAGCAAGAAGTCGTAACGGGTCGTACATTTGAGCTGTGATTGATAAAATGGTTCGTTTGGTTACCTGGGGAGTCAACTTTACATTTATTACTGAATACAGAAAATTATCTTCAGTGGGATTCCAATAAATTCCTAACGTTGGCTGAGGAGAATCTGCTATTGGAATATCTTCAGTATCTTCATTTGGATCTTTTAACAATTGCGCGCTATTGCTCATCCACTTGCGTAAATCAAACCCTGCTGATTTAAGAATCTTAATTAAATTGTTTCGTATAATGGATAATTCTAGCATCGAATTTGATCCAGTTAAAATATCATCAACATAAAAATCTTCTTTAATAATTTGCGCTTCCAATGGGTACTCATTCATATTTTCCATTGCTAATTGCATAAGACAACGAATTGCCAAGTACGGCGCCGAAGTCAATCCATAAGTGACGGTTTTAAGTTCATAAACTTGTATTTGATGATGGGAATTGTCACGCCAGAGAATTGTTTGGTACTTTCTGTCTTCTAGGTGAATCCATATTTGCCTGTACATTTTTACGATATCAGCTACAATTAGATATTACTTATAACATCTAAATTTTGTTAGAATTGCAAATAATTCATTTTGCAATGTAGGTCCAGTATGTTGCGCTTGATTGATAGAACATCCAGAATTTAAGTTACAAGATCCGTCAAATACAATTCTCATTTTAGTTGTAGTACTAGCTTCCTTGAACACAGGATGATGAGGCAAGTAAAAACCTTTTTCATCTACCTTATTATTGACTTTGGACATGTGTCCCATATCTCGATGTTCGTTAATGAATTCCTTATATTATAATAATGTAAGCTTTTGATCTCGTTCTAACCGTCTTTCTAATCGCTCTAACCGAGTTTCAGCAATGTCATATGAATTTCCCAGTTCCTTTAAATTTGAATTGAATGGAATTTTAACAATAAATTTCCCATCTGCAGCTCGTGTTGTAGTTTCCTTAAATAATTCTTCGTAGTACTGCTCATCATTTGTCAGTATCTCACGATGATCAATAAATTCATCCAATTCCCAAAATTTCTCAACATTTTTATTGAGACTATTTAAGGACAAATAACTGCTCGTCTGCACCCTAACTTCGTTTTCTGCAAGGTTAGGTTGACCTGCTTCTTTAATTTGTCCAATACTAAATAACTCCAAAAATAGACTTGCGCTCATTAGAATATCAATCGACGTGGTGAAACGAACCCCTTGCTTCTCCTCGTCCCTAATGAGAGGACGGCAAACGAGAAGGAAAGATTCCCCCACGTGAAGTGACGAACTCCACTTTACAACGTGGTGAGCCCTGATTGAAGTTAAGCTAGCTTTATAGATGGTAACGTCGGTATGCGAGAGCCGTGGATTCCGATTGCGAACTTACTCCTGAAAGCTTTATAAAAGAATACCCTTTTACAAGGGAAATAAAAAACGGTATTAAAGGTAACAATTTAATGACACACAATGTAATCGTAAAAAGCAAAACACAACGGTTGACATGTAGTTAGGTGATACAATACAAAAAAATGGAAACGCTGATTCCTGATGGGAATCAGCCAACAAATTAAAACAGCGTACGATAAAATCTGTAGCCGGTGAACCAAAACGTTGCCTCGAAGAGCTACTAAAACTGAAGGTGGCAAAAACAACACGCACCTTATATTTAATTTATAAAAAAATATCTCGCAATAACACACAGCCGACAGACGTCGACAGACGACGAAACACTCCACTGCCGGAGACTGCTGCGAGATTGAGATTGAACGGCTACTCCGAAACACCCTCTGGTCACCGGATTGACAGGACACGCTTCTCTTGGATGGTGCTTGATCGAGCGACCCCAATGCTTCGCCGAAGGTTTGGTCGGACAGCAGACAGGTAAAAATGGTGTCGGGAACGCAGCCAAGGAAAGAGTTGAACCCCCAAGTGAGTTGACCAAAACGTTTGAAAAATAGCAGTTTCTACAAAACCTCGGGCGGTAGATTATGATGCTAAATAGACGTACTTGAGACAATAATTTAGACGGACACAACTTATTGAAGACCAACGGATTCACAAATAAAATTTGGCGCAGCTTAACTTTTACGAGATCTTTTGAGGTTACACCCCAAAAATTATATGACAGTTCGAACAGTTTTACCAACTCTGGTAAAACAAAAACTCCAAAGTTTAGGCGTGCGCACTCGTAACTGTTGTATACGCACAAATCAAGAATAAAACACGAACTAATTACTTACTCGGATCGGCGGGTGATTCCGGACTGGACTAGACTGGACATCTGACTTGACTAGACTAGACTACATACTCTCCCACTCCCTAAGGTATTTCGAGGTATCACCCTCATATCTCAGCCTACCAACCCAAAGATATTACAGCTAGCCAATCACCGTTCAATCCTCCTACCCGTGCTTTATTTAACATTAAATATTTACAATATTACAAAAATCCTCCAGGGCCGTCCTCGCATATATCACATCTTCTCCCTTTCTTTTTAAAATGTAAGTTGATTCGGTGGTTTCGTAATCCGTCCGCTTCTCCTTGACACCGGTACTGCATCTGTCACTATCGGTCGCTCTGTACTTGTAACTTCTGCTGGCTGACGCATGGTATCCATTTCCTTCCGTATTTTCGTTTCTTCTGGCCGTTGAATCTCGGACATTACCCCTTCCTGACTTCTGGTTTCTGGTGCTGGAGGTATTTCCGCAGGAATTGATGTTAGAGGACGCTATCCTTCTTGTTCCTCTATCGTTGATTTCCTCCCCACTGACTATTTTGAGAGCCACGCCTTCTTCCCCATTGGCTATCATATTCGGTCCTAGAGCGTTTACCAAGACTTTATCTCCTATGTCAATTAATTTTTCTTGGACCCACGTACTTCTCCGGATTTGTCATTACAATTTTACCCCCCAAAGGTTTTATCATATCCCGACTCGGTCTTGGTTTGTATTTGAACACCAAGTCGTTCGGCGACTCTCCCGTCGACGCATTTGGCGTATTCTTCATTACCGCGAGTTTTGTATTCTGTACATGCCGCTCTGCCAAGCCGTTTGATTGTGGATGGTAAGGTGGTGACTTTATTGGATGAATGCCATTAGCTGGACAAAAATTCGCAAATTCCGTGGAGTTAAATGGTGGACCATTGTCACTTACTACTACTTGTGGAATTCCCATAATGGCAAACGTGACTTTCAACTTTTCGACTGTCTTTACTCCATCTGATCCCCTGCTCGCGTGATGAATATCCCCCCACTTTGATTTGCTGTCCACTATTAATAAGAACGTCTTTCCCCCGCTGTGGAAGAACTCCATATGGTCCCTTTTCCACACGTTTCCCGATTTTGGCCATGACATTAAATGCGCTTCTTTCGAATTATGTTGTGTCAGTTGACAGGTTCTGCATCTATTTACCATTTCCTCAATGTCTTCATTTACGTTTGGCCACCACACACTCGATCTTGCTACCAGTTTGCCTCTGACGATTCCCGCATGTTCGCCATGTAATAACTCTAGCTCTTTTCTTCGTAACTGTAACCTTCGCTTCCAGACATAGTAACTTTCGTTCGAATCCATTGTTTGTTTCAATACATTTATTCAAATTGGCGGTAAAATTTATCTCTACCCATTTGTATTTTGATAATTTCTAGTGGAATTGAAAATTTCCCCAATAGTTTTCGGGAAGTGACGTCGAATTAAAAAAGATACCAGATAGATATCAAGTAGACATTTTGTATTTGGAAGAGTAATTTTGGTTGCTAAAATTTGATTAGGCCGAATAATTAGTAGATTTGGAAATTAATGTTTTTCCGTACCAGTTTTGGGATTAACTACTTATTTTTCGTAATTGGAAGTATATTTGTTGGTAATTTTGCGAATATCCATATCCATAACCGCGTTAGTGGGATTCATTGCCGATCGAAGTTTGGTTTAACAGAGTTATTCTGAGACAGTCACGAGTCAATGTTTATGGTTCCCAATATTACATCTTTTGGAAGTATTTTGATATTGTCTTAATTAGTCAAGACGTTACGTCCCGTCCTTTTGGTTTAACGATTTAACCTGGAAGTTTATTATACGATTTGGAAGTTGAAGAAGAACATATTTACCTTTTTAGTTTGTACGTATGGTTAGTTTACCTTTTGGGTTGAGTTTGGATTTGGATTAACCTGTTCTTATCCGTGAGAAGGTGGTTAATGATTAATTTGGTAGAGGCCCAGATAAGGATATACGTTAGTCATATTGAAGAACGCATTTTGGGCTACGACAAACCGTTGGTCAAATCCCTTATATTGTTTACCTGTCCAGTGGCGGAGCAACAAATCAGGAGCGTAACGGAGAGGCACGGTCCTACAAGATAAGCATAATTCAATTTATTTTCGCAATTGTATTTTTTTGCGTGTCTATTTGCGTGTCTATTTGCGTCACGTTTTACGCCGTATTAATTAATTATCAACCTAAATATTTATTTATGTTTGCCTATTAAGTGCGTTTTTCAATAACGTACTTGTAATATTAATTGTGATCGCAAACAGATCTGTTCAGCGTTAATTTGAGTGTTTTTTTGATTACTTATTTGATTGATAATTTGAACTTGTTTTGGTTTGCTATACTATTTTTTATTAGCTGTTTGATATTTTGATTTGTTTTGATAACTGATTGACTGATAGTTTTTATTTTTAATAAATCATTGTAGTGCTTTGTATGTGCTTTTGTTTGATTTTCATTTTCATAGCTTTCACGATTAGGATAACAGCAAGAGTTGGGAGCGGGAAAAATCGTGTGGCGCCGGGCAAACTATTTTACTTATTTTTGAGCCACCCTCACCCTGAGCTCGCAATAGCTAGCCGAAGCTCCGCTCCCAGAATAAAAGCGTTATCTGAAGTTACACTACAATTTTTTTATATAGCCACACGTTTTTATACGTAGCTGGTGGTGACCCAAGTTACGCTATATAACGCTTGTGGAATCACTACTCTCCCCCCTCTTAGTACACAATTTCAATCGATGGAAAGCTCGCTACGTTTTAGAAAGTATGGTTTGAGGGATAAATCTTCCATCTTGTCGGGCCAAACTCGATACCAATAGTCTTTAACCTTTAGAAGTAATGCGTCCTTTGCTGTTACTTCTGCCACTTCCTCACTAGATAACGGCAATTCATTGTTTAAATTGAACGAATTTATTGACGAATCGACTTCTGTTATATCTTCAAGCGACATTCTAGATCATGCATCTGCCTTCCATAGTTCTGCGCCTTTCTTATCTTCGTTATTTTAGACGTAGGTTGATAATATTAAGTTCCAACGTACCAACCTTGACGCTGTTAACACCGATATTGCCTTTTCCGGATTAAACAGAACTTGTAATGGTTTATGATCCGAAACCAAAGTGAACTTTCGACCATAAATGAATTTACGTAAACTTTTTACTCCGAACTCTATTGCCAAAGCTTCCCGTTCGGTTTGTGCATAATTCCTTTCTGCTTTTGACCATGTTGCCGACGCAAAACAGATCGGTCTCTCCACTCCATTCATTCGATGCCTCACCACACTTCCCACACCGTACGAACTTGCATCACACGTTATAATTAACGGTTTTCTTGGATCATAGTGTACCAATACTTGATTTTCCGAAATCTGCCGTTTACTATCCTCGAAACCCTGTTTGCACTCACTCGACCACTTAAATTCCGTGCCCTTCTCTAATAACTTATATAGTGATTTTAGGCGTGCCGACAACATGGGTATAAATTTCCCATAATAAACCAATAACCCCAGATACGCCCTTAATTGCGTTACATTTTGCGGGTTAGGCGCATCCACTATTGCTCTGATTTTCTTCTGTGTGGGATGGATTCCTTCTTTGTCACGTAGTGTGTACGGCATATTGTAGGCCTTTTTAAAAATCGGACCGCTTCCTGGCTTCATTTCAAGGCTACTTCCAAAGTTCTTTATCGGTTTTGCTACGTCCCCGTTGCATACTTCTACGAACCTCTCTTTTATCTCCTCCGCGTGCGTTGTTGATATCGATAAACTTTTAAATTGGTTTCTCCATCCCGGGAATATAACGTCTAACCAATTTCTTCCCAAAATTGGTACGAACTTCTGTCTTGTCTGCACTACGGTTAGGGGCAACTTGTATTTATGTTCTTCTTCAACTACCTCCACTATTACTTCTCCCAACGTTTTTATTTATTGCCCTGTTACTTCTGCCAACCCATATGCTACGGGCCACAACTTCAGATTTTTCCATTTTTATTCAAACAACACTGCGGGAAGCATCGTTTTGCATGCTCCTGTGTCTATTTCGAACCTGACCATCTTCCCTGCAATGTTTAACCCTACTTGTTGAGCCACACTATGTATTGGTACGGATTTGACTACATTTAACGGATATATGGCTTGTGCTACCTCTTGTTGATTACTATCATCTTCTGTTTCTTCTAATCTTCCAATCGTTTTTTTTCTGCACATCTTTGCCGTATGTCCTTTGATTTTACAATTAAAACATAGCCACGCAATTGCTGGACATGACAACGGACTATGCTGTCTCCCACAATGAAAACAATTTCTCGCGCACTGGGTCTGTTTTTCACTATCTTCCCTGAACTGACTACGGTTGCTTACCTCCTCGTTCTGCTGATTGACGTTCCTCCTCACTCCGTGTATCTCTTTGGAACCCGCTAGAACTTGCACTTGGTTATCCGCCAATTCGTGGGCACGCGCTATTGTGCATGCACTTGTAAACGTTAACTGCGTCGCTGCTAACAACTTCTTTTGTAAACTTTCCGATCCTACCCCGCACACCAATCTATCCCTTAACGCTTAATCTAGAAAGGTCTTGAAATTATATGTGCTAGCTAACCTGCGTAGTTCCAAAATATAAGCCGCTACTGCTTGCCCTTCTTTTTGTTTGCAATTGTTAAAGGTAAAACGTTCACTAATTTCTGACTTCGCTGGTGCGTAATGTTGCTGTAACCCTCCGATTAGTTCCGCGTACGTTTTCGCCTTCGGTTTTTCTGGTGTAAATAGACTTTTCGCTGTTTCATATACTGCCGATCCTGCTAACGTAATAACTAACGCTACTTTTAGCTCTTCTTTCAACGCGTTGACCGTAAAAAATAGTTCCAGACGTTCGATGTAGTTTTCAAATTCTTCTATGCTTTCTTTAAAGGGTTCAATTGTTCCAATTAAAGCCATCGTCGTCGCCAAAATGTTGTATACGCACAAATCAAGAATAAAACACGAACTAATTACTTACTCGGATCGGCGGGTGATTCCGGACTGGACTAGACTGGACATCTGACTTGACTAGACTAGACTACATACTCTCCCACTCCCCAAGGTATTTCGAGGTATCACCCTCATATCTCAGCCTACCAACCCAAAGATATTACAGCTAGCCAATCACTGTTCACCCCTCCTACCCGTGCTTTATTTAACATTAAATATTTACAATATTACAAAAATCCTCCAGGGCCGTCCTCGCATATATCACAGTAACAACTCGCCGTTAAAAATGTGTTTGATTACTTCCGAACTTTGATCGGAAAATTACGACACAAAAATCTTGCAAATACGCTGCAGCGCGTAAAAATCTTCGTATACAAAATCACTCTCGCAACTTGCTCAAAATGACTCTTCAATTCCAAATTCAGCACAACGATAGAATTTTCAAAGAGTACTAATCTACACGCAGTTAATGGAATACGTCTATACCTTGCGAAAGCCACACCAAAAGTGACATCGGAAATTACTCCCACTCCCAACGGCTAAAAGTAAAACTCCCGGCGCGAGACTCGAGGTCGCGTAGGAAGTGTCTAGTGTCACGCTAAACTGCAAACTAACGGGCAGTGGAAAGGTTGACGTTGACGAATCTAAAATTCGTCACAGTGGGTTCGTAAAATGTTGGGTCTGCTAATTTGATGTTAGGGGGTATGTTAAATAACTTTGAATCAACTGCCCTTCCCGGCAACGAATTTGATATTGTTGGGATGATTAAGCAACTTAAAATATTTGAATAATTACAAGTATATTTGATTTAAACTTTAGTTTAAATGTAGTACTGTCTTGATTTATTCCTACAACGTCAATATTTGTGGGCTCCAGATGTAACTTTAACAACTTGCATAAGTTTTCAGTTATGAAGTTGGATTGAGATGCCGAGTCGAGCAACACTCGAGCAGAATGCTCTTTACCATCAGTACCAAAGACCTTGATTTGAGCAGTGCTCAAAAGAACTTGCGAACTTGAAATACAATTCATAACAACGCTTGTAAATTCAGAATTAGATTTACTGACATGATCAATCATAGGTGTGAGCATAACTTGCGATGACAGCTCATTTTGTGGTTTAAGATATAAGTGAATCAAAGTATTATTTTTCTTCGACATTTCTTACAAACTAATGGCGATCTACACTGAGAGACAAAATGACCTTTACGAAAACAATTAAGGCATATTTTAAGTTGTTTGCCTTGATTACTTCTCTCCAGTGCATCCAGTTTAAGGAACGATTCACAGCTTTGAAGGTTATGATTACCATCGCAATTATAACACGAAGTACTAACATTGGCTATCGGAAAAGATTTGACTGATTTATTTATTTGATTTTACTTAGAATTCAATGTTACACACAAAAATGTAAAAGTACTTATTTGTATCACTACGAATTTAAAATTACAGTTTTGTAATGAATATTTACATACACACAGTAAAAAAATACTTGTAAATATACTTAGAAAAACCTACATTTAAAATCTTGTAAAAATACATATTATGTAATATTTAATTAAAAACAGATCTGAGTGTTATTACAGTTTTACATAAAGTCTTCTATTTTATGTAATTTCACCTTTAAAGTTTTGAAATTTGACATAAAAAAATTCATTTTACAAATACATTTCAATGTGTAACCACGACTTTAAAATTACATTTTCACACTGTGTATTTATTTATGCCAGTTTTTTTGCTGTTATTTTGCAATTACATTTTTTAAATTGTATAATTACATACAAATTATATGTAAAAGCTACTTGTGCGCCACCCTATGATATCCAACAAAAAACACCGTTCGGTTTGGAAAGCGCGTGATCGCGCTTTTCTCCAAACCGAACGCCAAGTTTGGACTTTTCAACGTCAAATTTTCAAGGCGAAAAAAGTCCCAGACCGAACACAGATTTGAACATAAGCAACGTTAGAAAATCTCTTTTTAGTTCTATTAGATGGCGCTAAAATCTTACACGCAATCGCCTCTGACGCATTAACGTCACCATTTTAGTGATGTGGCAGTGATTTGTCAACTATAGCACTAGTGTTCTAAATTGATTACATATGATCAATATAATCAACGCCTTTAATTAAGAAAAGTGGTTTTGTACCTGTTGAGTTACAGTGCTCCAACCTCCAAATGGAACCAGTTACCGATTTACTTGCAGCTCGAGTGCTACCTTCGGAAGAATCACAAGTTGTAGAAAACGCAGGTAAATTTTTGGACACTCCAAATAATTCAATAGGCAATTACGAAATTAAAGAAGAAGAGGTGGAAGATGTAAAATTTAATTTAGAAGATTTGCATCATTCCATTGATATTAAAGAAGATACCGTCACTACACAAGCAACTCGGACCAGTTCAAATTTTTTCGAGTGTGCAATTTGTGGTTATAAACTTGCTCTTAAACAAACTTTAATACGTCATTTAAGAGCTCATAAACAAAAGGACAGGAAATCATTTATATGCAATATTTGTAACTTAAAATGTGCCTACAAATCACAGTTGGAAATCCATTTAAGAACTCATACAGGCGAAAAACCAATTAGTTGTGATATTTGTGAGTACACTTGTGCACAGAAATCAAGATTACAAGTGCATTTAAGAACTCATACCGGCGAAAAGCCATTTACGTGTGATATTTGTGAGTATACTTGTGCACAGAAATCAGACTTACCAAAACATTTAAGAACTCATACAGGCGAGAAAGCATTTAGTTGTGAAATTTGTGAATACACTTGTGCACTGAAATCAAACTTACAAAGACATTTAAAAACTCATACCGGCGAAAAACCGTTTAGGTGTAATATATGTGAGCATACTTGTGCACAGAAATGGGACTTACAAAGACATTTAAGAATTCATACCGGCGAAAAACCATTTAGTTGTCATATTTGTGAGTATACCGGTGCTCTGAAATCATACTTACAACAACATTTAAAAACTCATATGTAGTAATCATAGCCATATTGCTTTGATACTCGGCAAAAATCTATGGCAAAAATGAAGTTTATTTCCACTTCCAAATAATTTTCCCTCCTTCATAACCCATCCACTTTCAATTAATTACTTTTTATTTAGCTATTCAATTTATACATAATATTAGGACGGCTGCACCGTGACAAACGAATGCAATTTTGTTCGGGAGTATACAAACGAACAAACCTTGTTACGCCACTGGTAATGAAAGTGAATTTTCGTCGCTTTGTGTTACTCCTAAGTTGAATAATTTGTACAATAATTAGTAATACTTTTAAATGTTTAAGTGAATACTTTCTGTGGATTTCCTTCATCAAATCCATATTTTAGCTTGTGTACACGAAATTGTCAACACACCATACATAACCTCATAAAATACCAATTCGACTTGTGAAGTTTTGGGCTAAAAATCTAGAATCTCGTTGATTTTACCATGGATAAAAAAATAGCACCTGAAATATTACACCATATGGGCAATTCTATGAAAATTTTACCACTTGGTGAAATTAAAATTGAAAAGAAGGAAACCGTCAATGTCAAATTAGCAGACTTGCAATATCATTCGATTGATATTAAAGAAGACACTTCAATTGAGGAATCTCAACTGGATATAAAACCTGAAGCAGAAATATTGCAAGAGATTGATATCTCAAAATAATTTGTGTATTTTATCGAGTTAAAAATTTGTTTGAGTTAACATCTTTTTTATTAATATTCAATATAAAATGAAATGGAATCTACTAAATGGGAAAGTCATGTGTTGTCACATCAGATTTTTTACCTATTTGTACGATAAGAAATTAAATCTTTTATCTCTTCTAATATATTTTCAACTGTTCTTGCAGTAAGTCGAAATCAATTAAAAAAATCTGATGTGACAACACATTACTTTCCCGTTTAGTGCACTTAGTACGACCAAACTATTGAAAATCTAACTCAAGATCAAAATAAGATTAGAACTATTGTTAAAGATCAAATAACATTAATGCAAAATACAATTTCAATTTTCAATCAGACTTCAACAAGACTTGCACAAAATCAAATTCTTTTAAATTAAAAAATCACGAAAATCAATTTTTGCAAGAAATAAAATTATTAGTAATCAAACAGGAAATGCCAATTTACTATTTGAGCCAACATTAGATCACATCTTACTTTTTGAAAACAATTTAGAAATTAAAAGTTATACTAAATCGAATCGTATTTTTAATTAACATTACAATTGTACAAAACAAAAGTTACGATTATTTTCAACTGTACCCTTTACCAATTTACACCAATAATCACTACAAATTAATCCTTCCTAATTCAAAATTTCTTATCCTAAGTGAGCACTATTATTCAAATTCTATTCAAAATCAATATCTGTGTGAAGAAAATCCATCAGGAAATAAAGAAGATAACGACAATAGTTTCTACACAAAACCAATTGAACTGTCAAAATTGGACTTAAGTGAATTTAAAAATATCCAAAGTGAACTTAGTGATCATAAAAGGCAATTAAATAAAAGTGCAGTGATCCGCTTCGATACAACAAGCATTTGGACAATTTTTGTATATCTCCTAATTTTTATGTTAATCATTTATAAAGTATGTAAAATTATAATTAAATACAGGAATCTAAGGCAAAAAAGGGACAGAAAATATAATTACAAATTCCATTGATTCAGAAAAATTAGAAACTAACGTCCCAAATTTTTCTAACTTAGACGGGAGGAGTTATATTCCATGATCAAGTGCAGTAATATTAGATAAACGTAGTCATAACATTATAAGAACAAGAGTAAATACTTCCTTTATCTAGTATTACTGAATTTGCGTTTCCCATGGGAAATGCTAAAATTGCATTATGTAAAATTCAATAAAAGATCCACAGAGAAAGAAGTTCATCAGTATTGTAAAAGCATAGCTGAAGTATGGTTTAAGTAATTTTTAAGTAATAATCAAGTAGTTATTCGTAGTGTAATGATATAAAATTAATGTCAATTATTAATAAAACCAAGTTGTAATCAAGATTATATAATTAATAAATAAAAAGTTCAAAGTGTTTTTTAAAAATTAATTTGTTATGTTATAAAATATAACTTGGTAACTCTTTTTTTTTAAAGCACTTTTTATATATTTTCATTTTAACAATAAAATAATACGTTTGCATTGAAAAATGTTTAAAATTGCCATTTTTCAAAAAAAAATAGAAATTTGCGGGATGCCGTGCCGTCTATATACAATTAAATTTTAACTATGGTCGTAATGACGTCAGAATTACTTGTTTATGAGTAATTAAAAAATTCATTTGATATTAATTACATAATATATGTTTATATAAGTAAATTAGTTAAAATATTAAATTATAGTAATGAAACAATACAAATCACTTTGACAGATCTAAATTATCCAAGGCAAACCATATTCTTTTAATAGCGCTTATTTTATTTTTGCATTTTAACAATAATTTCAGAGGAAAATATCAAGTGTGGGGTATCATAAGATGCGGAAAAATAATCTCGTTCGATTGATATGATTTTTAATCTCATATGTTCCACCGGGAAGCGGCAATGCTCTTTAGCAATTTTATTTCTAAAAAATGGGTTAAAAATGGATGGTTTTCAACCAAAATCTAATCAGCTCTTTAGACAGCTGCTTCAAACTAGTATAAAATTTCAACTCAATCGGTGCACGCGTTTGTCTGAAAACGTTGACGATAAAATGACCACACATCACACACACACATCCGGACATCATTCCAAAATTGGTCTTAAACAATTACTATGGGCTCATAGACCATGGGAAAATGCTAACTCAAAATTTTTTTTAACTCTATAACAATACTTTCCTTTACTACGTAGGTAAATGGGAAAGTAAAAGGCGGACCATCGTATTCTTAAAAAAAATTAGGCCTGTAACGAATTATTTTTGGCCTCATTATTTCTTCATCACTACTATACGCATTAATATCGTAATCGTCGTAATAATTCATAGCTAACAAATTTTATAACTTCAAAAAAAATCTGATGTGACAACACATTACTTTCCCATTTAGTAGATTCCACTTCATTTTATATTAAATATTAATAAAACAGATGTTAACTCAAAAAAATTTTTAACTCGATAAAATACACAACTTACTTTGAGATATCAAAGTTACGAAATTTAATTTGTAATTTAACATGGTAACTCATATTTTTTAAAAGCACTTATTTTATATTTTCATTTTAACAATAATATAACATGTTTGCATTGAAAAATTTTTAAAATTGTCATTTTCGAAAAAAAAATAGAAATTTGCGGAATGCCGTGCCGTCTATGTGCAATCAAATTTTAACTATGGGCGTAATGACGTCAGAATTAATATTTTAGAAGTAATTAAAAAATTCGTTTAATATTAATTACACAACATGTTTATACAAGTAAATTAGTTAAAATATTAAATTATAGTAATAAACAATACAAATCACTTGGACAGATCAAAATTAAACTAAAGGCGGCCACTCACTATAAGGTACACCTGACAGGTACGCCTGAACAGTTCGCCTGTTCAGGTGTACCTGATGGTGTGTGGCGGGAATAACTAGCCTCTCAGGCGACCTGACAACTGATGAAAATTCGATCAGTTTTGCCTGACAGGACGAGTAGACTTGATGTGTGTGTGGCGGAAACCTATCACAGGTCTCAGTTTCTACAGTTTTTTTGATGTGAACAGTTTAAATTTTTAAAAAGGACTTGGTAATTTTGATTTATTTTACTGTTTTAAAATTTGTTTACTGTTTGTTTTTTTTTTTAGATTTAGATCAACAAACAACCCAAAAAAAATTGAAAAATGTCGCAACGAAATAATGAAGTTCTTGGTGATTTCATTGAAATTTATAAAAGTGACCCTTGCTTGTGGAAAGTGAAAGACAATGACTACCGCAATAGAGAGACCAGAGAGATGCTGCATACAGAAAATTAGTGAATAAATTGAAGGAAATAGAGCCTGATGCAAACGAGACCGTGGTTAAAAAAAAAGATCAATAGTTTGAGGAGCAATGTGCGAAAGGAGCAGAAGAAAATTGATTCCTCAATAAAATCTGGGGCCTCAACAGATGATGTATACAAACCCTCCCTTTGGTACTTCGAACTTTTTGATTTCATAAAGGACCAAGATAAGCCTAGATCATCGGTCTCAAATTTATCTTCTGAAAGTGACAATGATGAGGTAAGGAAAACATAAATGTTCTTTTTGATAATGTTTATTTATATCTACAAATAATTATTTACTTAAGTTTATTTTTACTTAGGTAAGTAAATAAAAGTGTTTTACAAAGCCTTGCCTACTTAAAACTACAACGCTTTAGTTCGTTCATTAGTACTGTTTGTTCCTCAGTATGTGTTTATTTTGCCATGGCACTTTCCCTTCGTCCCAGAAGTAATCCATAAATTGTTCTCTAACTTCTTTAGCATCTTGACAAATATTTCCTCGATTACGAGATTGCAGTGGGTTCATATTAGATTGTGCACTATCGCAGCCAACAGACAAAATATTTCCATCTTGAGCACTTTCTTGATACAAACAATTTGCAGGGGCATAAACTGTAGGCTGTTGATCCATCAAAAAGTTATGCAGAGCACAAGCTGCAATCACAACCTTTTCAATATTTTGTGGTTCTAAATTTATTGCCGTATGGAAAATACGAAATCTCGATGCAAGAATACCAAATACGTTTTCAACTATATGCCTTGCGCGAGATATACGATAGTTGAAAACCTCTTTTTTTTACTCGAAACCAGTTCATTTTTTGAGAAAAAGTATATCTACAAATTTTGTCGGGCATACAGTCGGCTCGACGACGGTGTATTATTTTTCGGCAAAAATATGTAATTAAAATCGTCGTCTCGCTTAGCGCTCGAAAGCGATCTGCGACCTAGGCACTTTTTTTGCAAAAATGCAAATCTAAATTCGAGAGGATCCAAATGAGACCAAAAACTCGAAACTTTAATCTGAAAATAAGCGAGCCAGGCGCAAAAAACTATTCCATTTTTATCCCACCCCCTTAAACGGTAACGGGACAAAAATTGGAAAATTTGGCCATATCGATTGTCCGTTTTCGCCGCCCCCACCCCTCTAGCAAATTTCAGGTAGATCGGACGAAAACTCTGGAAGTAGATACAAAAATAAGAAAAACCGCGAGGAGCCCTCTTGCCAAGCGCTGGAAAAAAATTTCGAAAAAAAAAACATTGTTTCGCCCCACCGCCCGGAGCTTCCTGAAAAATTTCAACTCTCCAAAGTGAAGAATGCCGAAATTTTGTGACCACTTTGAAGCGCCATTTCACCCCCTCCGTTACGTCCCATGAAAAACGGGAAAATTTTCCCGTTCAATCCTCGTAAAACCACACGGGTATGCAAAATTTCAACTCTCCACGACCCTCGTAGCTATACGCACTAAATTATGAATGAGTGAGTGAGTGATTTGCTCAAATTTATGTGTTTAATACAAAGTTTGGATAAAAACTTGGATCAAAATTATCCAAGGCAAACCATATTTTTTAACAGCACTTATTTTATTTTTGCATTTTAACAATAATTTAAGAGGGAAATATCAAGTGTGGGGTATCATAAGATGCGGAAAAATAATCTCTTTCGATTGCTATGAGTTTCAATCTCATATGTTCTACCGGGAAGCGGCAATGCTCTTTAACAATTTTCATTCCCCTAAAAAAGGGGTTAAAAATGGACGGTTTTTAACCAAAATCTAATCAGCTCTTTAGACAGTTACTTCAAACTAGTGTATAAAATTTTAACTCAATTGGTGCACGTGTTTGTCTGAAAACGTTGACGATAGAATAACCACACATCACACTTCATACATCACACACACATCCCGGACATCATTCCAAAATTGGTCTTAAACAATTCGTATGGGCTCATAGACCATGGGAAAAATGCTAACTCAAAATTTTTTTTAACTCGATAACAATACTTTCCTTTACTACGTAAATGGGAAAGTAAAAAATTCAGCAATAGACCTGCACATTTAAGAAATGCTATAATCTACGCATGCGTTAAAGACGCGGCAATTTGAACAGTTCGGACAACTGCAGTTGCTGGTTATCGTAATCACGTGCAAAACATGGCGTCTTCTTTACCGTTTGTAAGTGTTATTTTGGATGAAAGTGAAGTTCCCGGTGCAGTTTTACCTTGTGCAATAGTAGAAGAACACTCTGTTGTTCAATTAAAAATCTGATGTGACAACACATGACTTTCCCATTTAGTAGATTCCACTTCATTTTATATTAATGCCTGTATTCACAAACGTTCGTAACTGAATTTAACGGTCTGTTAAATTAATGAATAATTCTTATTGGTCTACTAATATCAACAAACGTTTTCTATTGGTTGTTAAATTTAACAGAACGTTTAATTCAGTTACGAACGTTTGTGAATACGGGCATAAATATTAATAAAAAAGATGTTAACTCAAAAAAATTTTAACTCGATAAAATACACAAATTACTTTGAGATATCAAAGTTACGAAATTTATTTTGTAATTTAACATGGTAACTCATATTTTTTAAAAGAACTTATTTTATATTTTTATCATTTTAACAATACAATTGTTTGCAATAAAAAATTTTTAAAATTGTAATTTTCCAGAAAAAATTAGAAATTTGCGGAATGCCGTGCTGTCTATATGCAATCAAATTTTAACTATGGGCGTAATGACGTCAGAATTAATAAGTAATTAAATTATAAGTAATTAAATTATAAGTAATTAAAAAATTCGTTTTATATTAATTACATAACATGTTTATATAAGTAAATTAGTTAAAATATTAAATTATAGTAATGAACAATACAAATCACTTTGACTGATCAAAATTATCCAAGGCAAACCATATTCTTTTAAGAGCGCTTATTTTATTTTTGCATTTTAACAATAATTTAAGAG
This sequence comes from Podabrus alpinus, assembly GCA_932274525.1. NCBI lineage: Eukaryota > Metazoa > Arthropoda > Insecta > Coleoptera > Cantharidae > Podabrus > Podabrus alpinus. Next base: position 36,115,068 of record OW026452.1, read on the forward strand.
GGAAGTATCAAGTGTGGGGTATCATAAGATGCGGAAAAATAAGCTCTTTCGATTGAGACAATTTTCAAACTCATATGTTCCACCGGGAAGCGGCAATGCTCTTTAACAATTTTCATTCCCCTAAAAAGGGGGTTAAAAATGGACGGTTTTCAACCAAAATCTAATCAGCTCTTTAGACAGCTACTTCAAACTAGTGTATAAAATTTCAACTCAATCGGTGCATGCGTTTGTCTGAAAACGTTGACGATAGAATCACCACACATCACACTTCATACTTCACACTTCATACATCACACACACATCCGGACATCATTCCAAAATTGGTCTTAAATAATTCGTATGGGCTCATAGACCATGGGAAAAATGTTAACTCAAAATTTTTTTTTAACTCGATAACAATACTTTCCTTTACTACGTAAATGGGAAAGTAAAAGGTGGTTGCAGTGCAGAGGGCTGGCAACTTCTGGGAAAAAGGCAGATTTAATTGCAAGGTGAGCGAGGTCTTATTTTGATTCGATCGGTTTTTGCTTAAGTACATAAATTATTTTATAGAGTGAAAGAACATTTGTTGCGAGGGACGAAAATTACTTCTACCATCGATGGTGGCGTTTGGCATCATCAAAAAAGACTCAAGGCTAGGCGAGAAGTATGTATGTTTAAAATTGCTGTTTCTTGTTTACTCATCAAGTTTTATTTTTAGAACCTTGAAAATATTAAAATAAAGCCACCCGTTTTCCCCATAAATGGTTGGAAAGCGTTTCCAGGCAGCGAAATTCCTAAAAAATTTGATTATGGAAGCATTTACCAACATTTTGTTGAAGTGAAAGCTTTGGTACCGAGAAGTCATAACGGTACTGGGAGTAGCGAAGAGGATGATTCCGAATTCTGTGGCACTTCAAAGCCTTTGAAAAAAGGGAGGTTATTTTTTAAAAGTGGCATGTAAAGAATTTAGAGGACAACTATGTTGATAATCACTTCTGCCTTAAAGCAACTGTGCAGGCGTCCTATTGGGAGAATATTAATTTTCGAGTAATGGTCATGCTTGATGAAAATGGACGCGTTGTTGATTCTACATGTGAATGTGCAGCTTCCTCAATGGGAAGGTGTAATCATGTAGCAGGAGTGCTCTTTGCGCTGGAAGATTACACCATTCTTTTTGGTTATTCTGCGGTAGCATGCACTAGCAAGCTATGCGAGTGGAATAAAGGCCGAAAAGAAAAAGCTCCGACAACAATAGCCATTCGACAGTATTCGGACAAAGTTGACCCTTCAATAAAAGTGCAATTTAACCCTGTGTCAAATAACCATGAACTACAAGAGATCACCAACAGCTTGTTGTACCAGTGCCAGAGTTATAAAAAGTTAACAATGTGGGAGCTGCTTCTCAAGTTTAAATACGAGGACTATGAAATTGAGAACACTAGAGCAGAAAAATTGAAATTAAATGTCCACACATTACAAAAAAATCTTCAATTTAACTTCACCACCCCAGGTGAAATAAGTGATACGAGAGGGCAGGCAGATAGTGAACGTTGGCACCAACTGCGGAGGATTTTAATTACAGCCTCCCGGTGTAAAGAATATAGCACGATAAATCCAGCCAACATGTTCAATAAACTGCAGAGCATGATGTGGCATCCTCAGTTCATTAAGAACAAATATGTAGAGCATGGCACTAAATACGAAGATGTGGCACTTCAACAATACTCCAACGTCACGGGATTTGGAGTATCCAAAACAGGTTTGTGGATAAATCCAAAGTATGCCGGGTTAGGCGCTACCCCTGATGCGTTGGTGTTTGATACTGTAACTAATACTTATGGTCTTCTAGAAATAAAATGCCCCTACATTTTGAAATATAAAACTCCAATAGATTTTTCAGATCTAAATTTGCAACAAATTCATTCATTTTGTTCTACTATATGAGATAATAATCAGTTACAGATTAAAGAAGACCATAAGTATTATTACCAGGTACAAATGCAAATGGCTATACTGGAAAAACCTTGGTGCGACTTTTTTATTTGGACATTTAAAGGCTATAATATTCAACGGGTAAACTTTAATGAACCTTTTTGGAACACCATTTTTCCCAATTTGTTAAGTTTACATGAAAATGTGATTTCACCAGAATATTTTTAATAAAATATCTTAGTACACGCAAAAAAAATTTGCTTTAGAATCAAAAAAATTGCAGGTAAAATCGAAAGTTTAACTTTTAAAAAGGCGTCGACATTTTATTCTTTTAATTCAAAAGTAACATTACTTTTGACTTCTATAATAAAAGTAGACTGCTTTTATTTTAATGGTATTATATATAGTTTTCATCTGCTTACTTTTAATTTAAAAATTTATGTTTTCAATTTTAAAACTTTTTACTTTTATTTGAATAGTACAATACTTTCATCAATTCAAATATAACCATCAATTCAAAAGTAAATCATTTCAATTATGTAATTGAAATCAAAATCAGTTACTTTTAATTTAAAAAATTTTTGATTTCCTTTTGAAAACCATTGTTTTACATTTAACGTTTGGAAATTTTTGTTTTGAAATCAAACTATTTTAATAATTATTGATAATTTTGTTTATTTTTACTATAGATTTGTACGTGTTATAAAAATACATAAATATATAAAAAGATGAAAATATAACATACAAAATAAAAATACAATTTTAACCAAAATCAAATTAACTTAAAAACTAAACATAAAAATTATAAAAACTTATTTGTAAGGAAGTAATTATTGTTCACATTTATATAGTATTATGTAGTGGTGGACTTGTAAAATAGTTTATTGGCTTTATCAATAAAATTTTTGAATTTGTACGTACTTGAATTGATTGAAAGTGTTTAGAGAAGCATATAATATTTATTTTAAAAACTATCAAAAATAATTCGCCATTAGTATTTAATATTAAATCGTGAAATTTATAAAGCTCCATATTTTGTTCTAAAACTTTACATAAATAATAATTTTTTTATATTTTGTTCCTCTATACTCAACTTCCTTTAAAGAAGTAGCAAACATGCTATTGATATTGTACGTAGAATCAATAAGTAATAAATTATATTCGATATTTAAGTTTTTTGATATAGGATTTTTCGGGGATTTTTATAACTTATTTCACTAAAATTGTCTTCATTACTCACCAACATGTTGGAGAATTTTAAACAAAATTTTATACATAAACTATAAATAATTTTTTTTACTTAAAGATTGATATTAAGCAAATTATATAACTCAGTATTATTATCGCAAATATAGGTTTTTTCTCCATATTTAATATTTTTCAATTTATTAAAGAATTGTTCCCATTTAGTAAAATTTTCTAATAAATTAATATTGCAAGACAAAAACATTTTTTTAAGTCCATTTGAATCTGCGAAGAAATAGATGTTCAAAAAATTTATTTAAATACAAAAGGATACAAAACATAAATAGAATTTACCAATCTTGACGTAAAATTATTTTTTAATAAATTTGGCCACTCATTTAGAAATTCTCTTACTGATGTTTGTTTGCTACTGACCCTTAACGAAAAAGTTTTTGTCCAATTTTCTCCAAACTCCAAAAATATTGGGAAAATAAAATGATTTTTCTATATTTCAATGCGACTCGGGTGCAACTAGAGGTTCTTGAAAGTTCAGCAAACAAGCACATATAAACACAATCTGCGACATAATAGATCTCATACTGGGTGGTAAAACTTTTTTTAGGAGACGAAATTGTTTTAATCTAACAACATGTTCAATATATATTCTCTCTTTCGCTATTCGTTTAGTCTCCATTTCCTCTTCTGGGCTAAGTTTATCTCTGCCTTTTAAAAAAGGTGGAATATTTAAAGATACACGTTTTCCATCTGTGATATCTTTAATTGTAAACCCTCGGTCTGCTAACACTAAATCACCTTCGTCTAATAAATCTATTAGTTTTGACTTACGCACCAGCTCTTTGTCTGAAATCGATCCCTCATATAAGTCACTTATAAATGACACTGCCCCATTAGGAGTACATCCCAGTAATACCTTATAGGTGGTATGAGCTTTATATTGTGAATAGAGATTACCCTGTTGTTCGAAATTACCAGGTGTTTGGCAAAAAAATTCAGCACAATCTAATATGACTCTAATATTCTTTAGTCGCTTGAATATTGGAGGTAGCGTTTCTTTTATTTTATTCCGCGATGGAAACATTAAAGGCCTAAGTAAATTAAATTTTTGAAACATGTATTGAATCCACGTAATAATAGTTTTGGAAATTAAGCCCTCTGATAGTCGAAACCGAAAAGACAAATCCTTAACTAAAAGTCCTGTTCTTAGTCGAACAAGTGTTAAGATAATTTGCTGCTGAATTGTCAGCTTTTTTTTCCGCAACTTATTAGAGGTACTAGCAGTTTCTCCCCAATAATTTATATTCGCTGGAATATCCAGAAAAGCTATTAAATGCATAATTTGTGTAAAACACAAATTAGTATAAAATTTGCACATTTTTTCGTTCTTCTGGATCCTTTTCTCAAATTGCTCTATTATACTTTCTTCTTTATGAGCTTTTAGTACAGAAATCTGTGTTTTGAGATCTTTAATTACATCCTGCAAAACTTATTTTTAATATCACAAAACTCCAATAATAATTACACATTGGCTGGGTTGTGTGCATTACATTAATTTTAAATCTTACCTGAAGCATTTGGCTGTCTTTTAAACAAAACGTTGTTTGTGTAAATTGCGTATGCACAGTTGGTAAGATGACAATGTCGGGTACTAATACGTTTGTTTCAACTGCATCAACTTCGTTTTGCACGGGTGCTACGTTTGTTTCAACTGCATCAACTTCGTTTTTCACGGGTGCTACGTTTGTTTCAACTTCATTTTCCACTTTGATATCAGTTCTAGCAGCTTTTGTGGTTACTGCATCAGTATCCGACAACTTCCTTTTACGAGAATGATTCTTGCAAGAAAAAAAGCAATATTAAAAAGAATGTACTAAAATAGAAGTGTTCATGATCACTTAATATGATAACCTGTATTTACTTACATTTAATTTAGAAACTACGTCTTCTGGTAAAGGATCCGGATAAAGATCTGTTAAATCAGGTTTAACAAAGTGCTTTGTGCAAATGTATGTGTCTTTTTTTACATCATTTAGATTTTTGAAATTCCCATCTTGTCGTTTGCACTTTATAATCCAACGATTACACTTCTGACATTTATCACATGCAGATTTATGTTCAGAATTTGCACTTATAAACTGTTTTCTAACCTCTAAGCAAGGCTTTGGGAAAGAAATGAATTTGTAATCACTTGAGTTTTTACGGCTATCACTTTTGCAGTTTCCAAAGACACAGTGTTTGTTAGCTCCTTTTCCACCTGGTTTTCTAGGTCTACCGCCAAGATTTTTGTAATTCATTATTAAAAACAACACTAAAAACTTCACTTTATGTATGTTTTAAATGGTGACAGATTCAAAGTTTGTCCGAACTAACGCCTCTTTTCTTCGCGCCTGCGTCAATAATACTACCCATAAATGAATGAAAACTGTCACATTTTAAGGTTAGAAAGTTTAAGTAATTCGCCAACTCATAGTTAAAATAAATGTGCGATGCGGTTATAAAGTAAAGTCAGAAAAAGCATCTTTTCTCAAAACCACCCTTACGCCCACACGAAATTTTGAAAAAAAAGAACAGCTTGAGCTTGGCTGTCAATTGTCGCAAATTTTATGTATTTAATTTATTTTCCTCTGAACCCACTAGATGGCGGAGTGTTTAACCAAGCTAACACCATTTTGTAGTTGTGACGAAGAGCCGGAAGAATTGTGAAACGTTAAATAACCCAATTATTGTGTCCCTAAAGTATAATCAACACGTTTTATGATTAGGTTAACTAAAATAAATTTATACCACCTTAACTCCTCTAAATGCAACCTTTTTCAGATATGGCTCAAGTGCTACCTTCCGATGAGTTAAAAGTGGAAATTTTGGAGACTCCATATAATTTAGGTAGCAGTTTCCAAATTAAAAAAGAAGAGTTGGAAGACCTGAAATTTAGTTTGGACGATCTGCATCATTCGATCGATATTAAAGAAGATAATATTACGGAAGAAGTAAACCGGGACAATTCAACTAGTATTGATCGTCCATTTAGTTGCCATTTATGTGATCATAAATTTAAGCATGAAGGTAAATTGAAAATTCATTTGAAAGGTCATACCGCCGAGAAACGATTCTCATGTGACATTTGTGACTATAAATCTGTATTTAACTCAGGTTTACAAATTCATCTAAGAACCCACACTGGCGAGAAACCGTTTGTATGTAAAATTTGTGACTATAAATGTACACAAAAAGGTACTTTAAAAACCCATATGAGAACACACACTGGCGAGAAACCATTTATTTGTGTGTTTTGTGACTACAGATGTTCAGAAAATTCTACTTTAAAACAGCATTTAAAAACTCACACCGGCGAGAAACCATATAAATGTGAAATATGTTGCCGTAAATTTACGCAAAGTGCTCATTTAAAGGCGCATTTACAAACTCATATTGACGAAAAACTATTTACTGGTGCAACTATGCAACATGACAGTACAATTTTGAAAACTGAAGATAATTTAATTAACATGCACGAGATGGAAAATGCAAACGGTTTAGAAGATTTGCATCAATCAATTGAACAAATAAAACAGACCCGATTAAAAAAATTTGAACTACTTATTTGCCATATATGTGGTCGTAAATTTACGTTAAATTTTAATTTAAAAATTCATTTAAAAAGTCACGCCGGCGAGAAACCATGTAAGTGCGAAATATGTGACTATAAATGTGCAAACAATTCTAGATTAAGGCGCCATTTAAAAACTCACAGCAATGTGAAAGCGTTTAGTTGTCTAATTTGTGACTTTCAATGTTCGCAAAGTTCTAGTTTAAAATTGCACATGAAAAGACACACCGGTGAAAAGTCGTTTGCTTGTGAAATATGCGATTATAAAAGTTGTGAAAAAGCTAGTGTGCAAAAACATTTAAAAACTCACACCGGCGAAAAATCGTTTGCTTGTGGATTTTGCGACGTAAAGTGTACTCTGAATTCGGCTTTAAAAATTCATTTACGAACTCACACCGGCGAGAAACCTTACAGTTGTCAAATTTGTGGGTATAAATGTTCAAATAGTGGACGTTTAAAGATTCATTTAAGAACTCACACCGGCGAGAAACCGTACACTTGTCATATTTGTCAGCGTAAATTTTCACAAAGCGCTGCTTTAAAAACGCATTTACTTACTCACACCGGCGAAAAACCGTTTGCTTGTGATATTTGTGACTATAAATGTGCATTAAGGGCTCATTTAAGAAGGCATTTAAAAACAAGGCACTCGGACGAGAAATTGTTGAAACCGTTAGTGAAAGTAGAGGAGACTGGGACTAAATGTAACTAAATGTGATTGATCCTCAATGTTAACACAATCCTTGCGTTTAAAATAGTGAGCGTTACATGGGTATTGTTTCGTTTTTGACCTTGGGGCAATTTTATTATGGAGGAAATTTTTAAATTGGTAATTGAAAAACTTCTTGTACCACCTTATAAGTTATTTTATCGAGTATATTTAAGTTTTAGTGTGTTGATAAATTTATCGTAATATAGCCATGCCGAAAAGCGTTATGTCACTTTAATTATTAGTATTAGGTTAATTTTAAGGCTCTAATTAAAATTGTAGATCATTTTCAATAAAAAAAACAAAAATGTTTTTATTCAAATATTTTAGTATTTGGTAGACCCATCTTGCCTTACGAATCCTTAACCCAATCTTCAGAAAAAATATTTTTAGTACTTCTGTCGAAGTTGCTATCCGTAGGACTAACCACCGGCTTGTAGTCTGCCCATTGACATGGTGGGTCAATGTCTTGTTGGAAGATATACTCTGGATCATCTTCTTCGAAAAGTTTTACCCTAGAGGCCTCCTAATGTCATTCCAACGTCTCAATATTGCTTTCGGAATTCATTCGCGCAACGCATATTTTGACTTCCCCCGCCGTTAGCTTGTAACAATTTTGATCGAGGCGGTTGACCCCTAGGGCAGTCGACTCAAATAAGCGGGGATAGCACGCTATCCAGTACTCGGAAATTGAAATTTCCCTATAGAAATGGCTTAATATTTAGATCAAAAAAAGTCATTAGTTTTAATATAAACCAAGTATCATAAAGTTTAATTGAAAAAAACTCGAATTTAGGGGTTTGAAGGTAGGCCACGCCCCCCATGAAATTTAACAAAAATTGGGGTAATTTTCGGACTTTTTGGGTATGTTTCGGTCCGAATGTGACTCTGTCGCCGTTGCGGACGTTTAAACTTATCGAAGATTCGATCAAATCCGAAAAAAGTGCGAAAATCGGCAACATTCATGCCAGGGGATACAAGTCATATAGCAGCAGGCTCGCCTATTGGATTAGCCGTACCCGGTCGGAATGAGTGAAAATTTTTCACCCGGAAATTGATTTTTTCTTTGAGATTCGGAAAGCTGGGCGTGTGATTAGTAGATTTAGTAAAAAATATTAGCAAAAAAATCGTACACGACGCGTATATTAACCGAAAAGTGTCGGCCACGCCCACCATAAAACCCTACGGGCCTTCCGCTCCGCTCCATTAGGCCCTGCGGGCGGTTTTGACAATGGTTACTTGGGCTAAACATACTCGAGAAATATTAATCCACCCCAACCGGGATTTTAGAAAAGCGGGATCCTAGAAATCATGGATATAGCTTTTAAAAGTATAGTTGCGGTATGGGGCAGTAAATTTTTACGATTCACCCCCAAAAAATCGAATAAAACAAAAAATAATATGAAAACAGTAACCTTCCGTACATGTTACTCTTACGAGAGGCGTGGTCTAACTTAGGTATAGGTATATTATAAGTGTTAGGGTATATCTTTCTACACGGACTGCCAATAGAATGGGCGAGATTCCGGAAATTTCCATCATGCGCGTCACTGAATGTATAAAATTTCGATTTTAAAAGTCTTATTTTTCATATTAAAAAAGTCCATCATCCAAGAATTTTTTAATTTAATTATGCTCTATAAACCTTAAACTTTACCAAACTCAATAGGAAAAATGCAATTTCGAAGTACTGCTTAGAGAACTCCGCCTGCGGAGACCGCTGGGTGGATTGAGTAGCTCAGTGGTCAATGCAGCCGGTCCCAAGCCCAGATAAAGGAGGAGGGTTGAACGTAAGGCCCCTACTTCGGAAAAAAATAATTGTTATGAAACCTTTAAAGTTGCCTCGGAATGGGACGGAACAATGGAGACGGAAAAAGCAAAAGATCAATGACATGAATATCGGAACATGGAACGTTTTGAGTTGGTATAGACCGGGTGCTTCGATAACAACAATCCAATCCCTGGAAGAATATAATATGGACATCACGGCAGTACAGGAAATTCGATGGCTTGGAACGGGGAACATCAAGATGGGAAAGTATTATGTGGTCTTCTACAGTGGCACTGAAGACAGACACGAATATGGAACAGGATTTGTAGTCAAAGAAGAACTTATGACCAGCGTAATTAAATTTGAACCAGTCAGCGAAAGGTTATGCCTTTTGAGAATGCGAAGTACCTAAATGGTATAATATAACATTAATATGCTTACACGCGCAAACGGAGGAGGCAGATGAAGAAAAAAAGATGCCTTCTATGATTCAGTAGAGCAATTGATAAATGGAGTGCCCAAGCAGGACATGTTGCTGGTGATTAGCGACTACAACGCCAAGATTGGGAAAGAACCCAAAGCAATGCCTTTTATCGGTCATCACAGCCTACACGAGGAATCTAACGATAATGGAAACAGGGTGGTTGGCCTTGCTGCTGCCAATAATATGAGGATAAAGTCAAATATGTTCCCACACAAGAAAATCCACAAAGAAACTTGGATATCCAATGATGGGCGCACCAGAAATCAAATAGACCATATTGTAGTAGACTCCATCAGGCACAGTAGTAATGTACTGCATGTGAAAGGCTGCAGGGGGGCTGAGGCAGATTCGGACCACATTTTGGTCAAAGCAAAGATCAGAATGCGAATGGCAGCAGAAGGAAGAAAAGGCAGTAGTGCCCCAAACATAACCAGTAAATATTGAAAAATTAAAAGACCCCCAGGTAAGGTAGAATTTCCAGCGGGAAATGGAGGAAGCACTAAGCCAAGAACTGACCGAAAGAAGCGATATGGAGGCAGTGTGGAAACAAATTAAGGAAAACATTATAAGTGTCAACAAGAAGATCCTTGGATCTATGCCTAAACATAGACGCAAAACTTGGTACGATGCTGAATGCCAGAAGCTGGGACAAGAAAGAACGCAAGCAAGGCTCAAACAGCTGCAAAGCAAAACAGATATCAATACGGCCAAACACTCCAATGCAAGAAACCAGTACTGTAAAACAATTAGACGGAAAAATAGAGCACACGAAAGACAAAATATATGTAAACTGGAGAGAAATCACCAGATGGGCGACACAAGGAAATGGTATAAAGAGATCAAAGAACATAAGAAAGGTTATCAACCTAGGACTGCGGTAATGCTCAAGAGAGACGATGGGACGTTGGTGACAACAAGAACCGAGGTTCTTAGCACATGGCAAAATTAATTCTCTCAACTCCTGAACAAGACGACGCAGGAAAGTGGCCAACACCGACAATTTTATTCTGCTGAAGTACTGGTTGAAGCACCGACGACGGAAGAAGTATGTGAGGCAATAGAAAAACTCAAAAATAATAAAGCACCAGGACGAGACGGCATTCCTGCAGAGTGTCTCAAGAATGGGGGAACACTGCCACGCTTAACCAACTAAATTACGATAAATTTTGCTGCAATTTCGCGAAGTCCGCAATTCGAACCCACAATTTCCGCAACGCAACTCAACCAGCGATCACACCAAACCACGTTGGTCGCCAAGATGAAACGGTTAAAATTCCTCAAGAATTTTTCCCAAATGTGACGTTAATAATTGATGTTAAAATTAATTTCTAACCAAAGGTGTTAATTAAAACGACGAAAAAAAAGATGGAATAGGCGCCACTCGATTTCGGTTAAAAAGGAAGACGTCGTTATGAAAGATTAGACAACTCGATTAAAGGGGAAATCGAGAAATCACGAGCTATCTTTGTAAATCTTGCCGGCTAGCTTGGAAGATAATTAATTAAACAAAAAAAAACCAGCAATGAGTCCAGGGCATACGGAAAATTTTGAACAACGAAGAATTTTTGTAAACGAAAATAGTAATTACTCAAATATAAAGCGCAAATATCTTACGCACACAAAATAAACTTAACAATAAAATAAAAATAAACATAAAAATAAACAATACGGTGGTCATTGCTTAAAGGCTTTATGATAAAGTCGATGCTTATGGTGTTAGTATTGCGCCAGTGGAACGCAACAACAGTAGCCCACTACAGGAGCCGACCAGAACGGCACAGTAGCGACCACATTGACACTCAGAATCACCACCCACACAATCAATCGACGGAACACTCGAATGGTCATATAGGTACAATCCCACTAAGGTAACCACCGAGCCTCCGACGACCAAACCAAATAGCAGCGACCCCGGCGCAATGCCGCACTCTGTATATAAGTAGGTCACACATCGAAGCCCTTATAAAATAAAAATATAAAATCATAATTAAACACAAAAAAAAGTATCGACACTAAATTTCAAATATGAAATTTGAACCTCCGTCGATCAAATTGGAATCTTCCTGCTAATACATTTTACCAGTTCGCTCGATGTAAACCATAGGAAATAATACACAAGTAAAGTTTAATTAACCAAACGTAATAAAATAAATAAAGTAGTCATTACTACGCTTATCAAACATAACACTTATACATTGGTATCATTATCCACAATATGCGAAAGTGCGATAATGATTGCAATTTTATCACGCAGTGCAGAAAGTTGTAATCTGCCACTTATCTATCAATTGCAACCATTCTGGAAGTAAAAATGCAGAACGAAAAAAAGAATACCAAGATGTTACACATAAATAAAAAAAATAAAACACATTAAAAAGGCCAAGGAAAAAAAAAATACGCCATCGAGCTTAATATGGCTTAATATAAAAACCAATAATAATTATTACAACAAATTACCAACCAAAAAGGATACCTCAAATTTCGTTGATCTGCGGCATATGCAAAAATTTGTTCAGCTTCGAATCCCATAAAGGCGGATGAGAGCTCCCGGTAAAATAATCAAAAAAAATGAGCTTCCCAATCCTACGGATTCGAGAAGATAATCCCAGTTCGCTACTGGATGGTATTAACTAACCAATTCTTCTCCAAAATCCGGCTTCACAAAATTTTTGCACAACACACACAAAATCACCCCTTACTCGAGCAAACGTATCCAGTCCAGTCTCGCGTACCGACCCCTGCCCATTTCCCTCACTCGTACCAACGGTCACTGGTTCCAAAACCCAAAGAACCCGGCGGCAAATTTTAAACCGTTACACTCCCCCTTTACTTGGAAAGAGGTAAAGTTTCTATAAAACGAGAAAACCAACGATACGGGAAATAGACTAGGAACTTTACCGATGGTGAAGATGTAAAGCTGTCCAGATGTTCGGACCTTCGATACGATAGGTAAACAAAACAAAAGATAACAATACGATAATAACGACAAAAGAGAAAAATATGTACAAAGAAAGATATATACAAACGATAAAACAAAAAAACTATACATACTCGTCTCTGACCAACTTTGATCAACACGAACGAATGATGACCAATAAATAGTTGGTGAGCAACCAGATGGTCATTGCTCGAAGGTGATAACAATTGCGATGTCCGATGGTAATTGCTTTTAACAGAGTAGGTTGTACAGAAGCGAAATAATACCACCAAGAACCTCCTCCCGAATTAATTAAGGGAACGTTCGGGTGGTCGCTAAAATCCCAATGAATGGTTTAGAATATAAAAATTCAAATGCAACCACCGCGAGCCCCCGCATAACTAATCAATCGTAGGCCCCGGTAAAACTTCCCACCGCTGTACTTCTGTCGTGCATCGCGAGACCTTCTTCCTATATAATTCTTTTCAAATAAAACAAACAGACAAATAATAAAAATATATAACACAATAACTAAAAAAAATCAAGCCTTTAATTTCGAATACGGGATTCGAAACTATGCCGCCCGCTTTATGGACTGCTAGCCTATCCATTAGACTAACTCAGCTCTACGCTACCTATCTCGAAAGTAAGTTGTTTCATTTGGTTAAAGAAAACATTATTTCTCGTAAATAATGTTTCCACAAAGATAGCAATACAGTTGTTAGTAAATATATTCACGCGTGCGAGCGTACAATAAAAAAAAGTGCCCCAATCAAATTCATGCAGAAAGCATAAATAACTCATATTCTTGGCGAAACTTGCCAATCAAAAAAAATACATAAGGCAAGACACAAACCTGAAATATTAAAACACAAAAAAAAACAAAATAATATTCATTCAAAGGTAAAAATACATATTATAATCGACACAAACCTGAAAGGAAAAAAATATAAAAATCGAGCTTGAACAAAATTTGTTACGACCGATAACGAATACAATTCCAGGTGGTATCCGAGTATTGCGGGTTGGCTGATAATGCAATATGTGCAATTAACGATATGTTCTAAATGACGTAAAAGAATTGAACTGTTAATAATCCTGCTGGAAGTATGGACGATGGATCCAACATAATAAAATAAACGGTACATAGCGGTAAAAATCCATCATCCTTGGTTATAACCGATAACGATAATAAACTTCAGGTGGTGTTAGAGTACAAATTGCGAGTCGACTGATAAATGCAATATGTGGAATTAATGAAAGGTTCTAATGACTTACCCATCTGAACGACTAGAATCCTTCAACAGAAGACTGGACGGTGGATCCAACATAAAAAGGAACGGTACAAAGCGGTAAAAATCCACCCTCCACCAGCAACGAATTCTTATCCCCGGGATCGGGCTCGGAAAAACACTGTTCCATATTAAATCGTGTGCTGGGTCGTTCGAGAAAGGAAGCAAACAAAATTCTTTCCAAAAATCACAACCACATTTCACAAGCAGACCAACAAAATTTTGCGTCGACACCTTTCCACGTTCAAAAGCCAACTCTCTCATCTAATTCATAGGAGAGTTCATCTCCTAAAATAATCTATCCACTTTCATGATGGATGAGATTCGAAAAAACACAATAAGAAGATTTAAAAAAAATTTCAACTTGAAATTTACCTTCCCCCTCCAAAAAAAGGTATAGGGTAGAAAAACCACGAATTTACACGAATTTAAATAAACTAAGAAAATCAAAAATAAAAAACACTTTAAAATGTAATCGACGTTGTTCAAAAAATATTTTCGTTGGGCGCCACTTGCCACGCTTACCAACTAAATTACGATAAATTTTGCTGCAATTTCGCGAAGTCCGCAATTCGAACCCACAATTTCCGCAACGCAACTCAACCAGCGATCACACCAAACCACGTTGGTCGCCAAGATGAAACGGTTAAAATTCCTCAAGAATTTTTCCCAAATGTGACGTTAATAATTGATGTTAAAATTAATTTCTAACCAAAGGTGTTAATTAAAACGACGAAAAAAAAGATGGAATAGGCGCCACTCGATTTCGGTTAAAAAGGAAGACGTCGTTATGAAAGATTAGACAACTCGATTAAAGGGGAAATCGAGAAATCACGAGCTATCTTTGTAAATCTTGCCGGCTAGCTTGGAAGATAATTAATTAAACAAAAAAAAACCAGCAATGAGTCCAGGGCATACGGAAAATTTTGAACAACGAAGAATTTTTGTAAACGAAAATAGTAATTACTCAAATATAAAGCGCAAATATCTTACGCACACAAAATAAACTTAACAATAAAATAAAAATAAACATAAAAATAAACAATACGGTGGTCATTGCTTAAAGGCTTTATGATAAAGTCGATGCTTATGGTGTTAGTATTGCGCCAGTGGAACGCAACAACAGTAGCCCACTACAGGAGCCGACCAGAACGGCACAGTAGCGACCACATTGACACTCAGAATCACCACCCACACAATCAATCGACGGAACACTCGAATGGTCATATAGGTACAATCCCACTAAGGTAACCACCGAGCCTCCGACGACCAAACCAAATAGCAGCGACCCCGGCGCAATGCCGCACTCTGTATATAAGTAGGTCACACATCGAAGCCTTTATAAAATAAAAATATAAAATCATAATTAAACACAAAAAAAGTATCGACACTAAATTTCAAATATGAAATTTGAACCTCCGTCGATCAAATTGGAATCTTCCTGCTAATACATTTTACCAGTTCGCTCGATGTAAACCATAGGAAATAATACACAAGTAAAGTTTAATTAACCAAACGTAATAAAATAAATAAAGTAGTCATTACTACGCTTATCAAACATAACACTTATACATTGGTATCATTATCCACAATATGCGAAAGTGCGATAATGATTGCAATTTTATCACGCAGTGCAGAAAGTTGTAATCTGCCACTTATCTATCAATTGCAACCATTCTGGAAGTAAAAATGCAGAACGAAAAAAAGAATACCAAGATGTTACACATAAATAAAAAAAATAAAACACATTAAAAAGGCCAAGGAAAAAAAAAAACGCCATCGAGCTTAATATGGCTTAATATAAAAACCAATAATAATTATTACAACAAATTACCAACCAAAAAGGGTACCTCAAATTTCGTTGATCTGCGGCATATGCAAAAATTTGTTCAGCTTCGAATCCCATAAAGGCGGATGAGAGCTCCCGGTAAAATAATCAAAAAAAATGAGCTTCCCAATCCTACGGATTCGAGAAGATAATCCCAGTTCGCTACTGGATGGTATTAACTAACCAATTCTTCTCCAAAATCCGGCTTCACAAAATTTTTGCACAACACACACAAAATCACCTCTTACTCGAGCAAACGTATCCAGTCCAGTCTCGCGTACCGACCCCTGCCCATTTCCCTCACTCGTACCAACGGTCACTGGTTCCAAAACCCAAAGAACCCGGCGGCAAATTTTAAACCGTTACAACACATATGGTCAATGTAATGCAATATCTTATAGAACTTATCTGGAAACACGGAAAGATCCCAGAAAAATGGAAAGAAGGGGTAATAATCCCAATACACAAGAAGGGTAATAAAAGGGTATGCAAAAACTATCGGGGAATCTCCCTCCTGAATAACGCATATAAAGTACTGTCAAATATATTACTCCAGCGGGTTACACCATACGCAGATGAGATCATCGGAGAGTACCAATGTGGTTTTAGAGCTGAAAGATCCACCACTGATTAGTTATTCACCATCCGCCAGCTGTTAGAAAAATGCTGGGAATTCAATAGAGACATTCGCAACCTATTTATTGACTTTCAGCAGGTGTACGATAGCATTGCTAGAGTGCATCTGTGGGAGACAATCGAGGATACAGATGCAAGTGTTTGGACCTATGGGACCTAATCTGCTCCTTGCCTATGCAGACGGTATTGATGTGGTGGGAAGATGTACAGTCGATGTGAAGGAAAATTTTGTGCGTATGGAGGGGGAAGCCAATAACATGGGGCTCGGAATAAACGAAGAGAAGACGAAAAGTACATGAACGTGGCAAGAGATCGAGGACGAGATCGAATAAGACAAAACGTAACTATGGACGAGTACAACTTGGAGCATGTACTATCGTTTAAATACCTTGGTGCGGTGATAACATCTAGTAACAGCATACACGAGGAAATCAAACAAAGAATAAGCTAAGGCAACAGGTGCTGTTTTTCGTTACAACACATACTGAAGTCTAAACTAATAACAAGACCGTCAAAAATATATAAAACTACGGGATGGGACAAAATCCCGCGGCCACAATCCCGCCGCCGAAATCCCGCCGGACCATAATCCCGCCGAACCATAATCCCGCCGGACCATAATCCCGCCGAACCATAATCCCGCCGGACCATAATCCCGCCGGACCAAAATCCCGCCGGCCCATATTTTTTTTTTAGTTTTTGATATTTCTTTAGAAAACAAATGAAAAACAAACAAATCTCCGCGTAAAGTTAAATCTGCCGCAAAGAGGTGGATCTGGCGCGAAGAGGTGGATCTGCCGTTAGGTTAGTTAGTGCTAGTTTTTGATATTTCTTTAGAAGACAAATAATTAAAAACAAACAAATAAAATAACGTGATTTTGTTTGGATTGTTCTGAACACCTCAATAATAGGTTAGGTGGATAGGTTAGATCAGATTAGGGCATTTAACACAAATGGCAGTTTCTTAAATGCAAGTGGTGTACTGAGTACACCAACGCCAGCAGTTAAAGGTTAAAAATCCAATACAAATATCCACTAGTGTAAATGCGTTTATATTCGAGCATTGGATATGGAATCCTATTCAAAAGTCCAATACAAAATCTAATAATGTAAAGGTATCTGAAAACAATTTCGCAACTGTAAATTATATTTTGCGATCAATATTTTTGATTTAGTTACTTTTTTCCATTTCTTGTAAGTTGAGCAATAATAGTACACACCCATATATAATATATTTCCGTTCCATTAGATGGCGCTGTGTTTGGAAACTCGACCGCACTCGACCACCGTCTGGTGGGTGTGATATTGCAGTATTTTAACTCGTGAATTTTGTAGAGCGTGTAGTTTTGTGAAACGATATTTGTTGGGATAATAAAATTGTTTGTTCCCAGCCAATGAACACTGTGACCCTATAACGCATCTGCTATAGTCATGGCCAAAGTGTTCCCCTCGGAAGATTTGCCAAAAGTGGAACACCTGGATAAAATGTTGGAAACTGAATATCTATCAAGTTGCAGTTACCAAATTAAAACAGAAGAATTGGAAGACGTGAAATTTAATTTAGAAGATTTGCATCATACATTTGACATTAAAGAGGAAGTTGATACTGAACAAGTAAAACAAGAAAACCCTACTGGAAAATATAACTACTCAAATTTATTGGTAGAAGAGAATCCATTTACTTGCGATTTTTGTGGCAAGAAATTTCCTTATAAAAGTATTTTTAACGTCCATTTAAGAATGCACACTGGTGAGAAACCGTTTAATTGTAAACTTTGTGACTATAAATGTACAAGAAAATCACATTTAAAACACCACGTAAAAATTCACACCGGCGAAAAACCATTCGTTTGCGCAATTTGTGACTATAAATTTTTACAAAAATCACATTTAAAAAGACATTGTAAAATTCACACGGAAGAGAATCCATTTATATGCGATTTTTGTGGCAAGAAGTTTCCTTATAGAAGTAATTTGAACGTCCATTTAAGAATGCATACCGGTGAGAAACCGTTTGCTTGTCAACTTTGTGACTATAAATGTACCCGAAAATCACATTTAAAAGACCATATAAAAACTCACACCGGCGAAAAACCATTCGTTTGCACAATTTGTGGTTATAGATTTTCTCAAAAATCACATTTAAAAAAACATTGTAAACTTCACACCGGCGAAAAACCACTCGGTTGTGAAATTTGTGACTATTAATGTTCCGAAAAATTCAGTTTAAAAGTGCATTCAAGCGAGAAACGTTTACGGACGAAAAGGGAGTGGCTAGTGCGCGATACGACCGCGTGGTAATTTTTTGTTTGCGAACAATCCGACCAAGTGTACAAATTTGTAAATAAAATAATAATTGTAAAATTTGTAGTTGCAATAAAATGTTCAAATACCTTGCCACGGCTTTTAGCTCAGATCGGACCACATTTCACATAATAAAACATACCCGTTCCCAAATTAGATATAAAGATGTGTTTCAAATTTATAAAAGGAAGGACATCCAAGGGTACAAGTGAAACGCAAATTTTAGCATTAAAACAACTTGGATCTCCTTAAACCACCCGTTCAATGACTATAAACCCCAAGCACATTTATTACATTGCGACGAGTTTTCGTAATAAATAACAAACTTTAAAATTGAAACCGTTTGTAGGGTAGAGTCGGGTAAATCGTACCACTTTTTACATTTTTGATTATTTTGAAAGTTTTATTACAAATAATAGGAAATAAAAAATAACCAACTTTAACTGGATATTTATTTATGAAGATAATAAAATAAAAAATGCTATAAAACAAATAGAACACTTAAAAAAATATATATTTGGC
The DNA here is from genome assembly GCA_932274525.1 of Podabrus alpinus. Taxonomy (NCBI): domain Eukaryota; kingdom Metazoa; phylum Arthropoda; class Insecta; order Coleoptera; family Cantharidae; genus Podabrus; species Podabrus alpinus. Next base: position 36,134,255 of record OW026452.1, read on the forward strand.
CGATGCTGTAAAAGGTACGATTTAGCCAACTGGTTCTCTAAATCGTACCATGAGTTGGCTAAATCGTACCTAAAGGTTTTATACTTAATATCTAAGAAACAGTTATAGGCAATAACTGCAAACATATTTTTTTGCACCTTTTCGTGCCCCAGAACAAACTTCGTGGGCCCATCGACAACATTTGACACATTTTAACATATCTTCGAGTGCATGTTCTTCACAAATAAAACAATACCAATCATCTGGGTTAACTTCTACTTGCACTAAATCTTTTTGCGGCATTGTTACCTTGGTAGCCTTTGATGAGCCTTGTTGTGTTTTAATAGAGGCAGTGTTGTTTGCAGGTTTTCCTAAATTTCGCTTTACTTTTATTATAGCTCGTTGTTGACGGTTTTCTTGTTTATTTTTTAATTCATCTTTGTACGGTGTACTGCTCAAAATAATTGCTGGCTGACTTAGCTTCCGTTTTTTTCCATTTTTACTTTCTTCTGGAAGTGGCAGAATTTCTTGCACTGATACATTATGTGTTGCTGCTTCGGGTATAACTTGATTCCGGTCATCATTTCTTACTTCTGGTTCAGGTGTAACATTACCATCATGATTTCCGGAATCTGGTGTTACTCTATAATGATCAACAACATCCAGTAAACCTTCAGACCCCACGAAATCGGCATCACTAAAAACCCATCGATCCAGTGGCCAAATTCCAGTTGCCCGAAAACCGTTACTGATGATTTGTATGGTGGCAGCTCTGGAATAGGCATCACTCAGTAGACTTGTCATATTGTATTGTGACAAACCGCTTCCTGGATTGGTCCTTAACCATTTTTGTAAAGCTTGAGTAAAATAGCTTTCCATCGGTTTAAAAAAACTAACGTCTAATGGTTGGAGACGATGGGTTGTGTGCCCCGGTAATTGTAACAAAATAATTCCATTTTCTCGCGCCAACAATAAAGCTTCTAAATTTTTTGAGTGTGTTGTATGACCATCTAGTAACAACAAAACTTTATTTTCTTTAGAACACTTCACGTTACGAATAAAGTGTTTTAACCATTCCACAAAGAGATCCGTGTTTATGTAGCCTGTGTCTGAGATAGTCACGATAGCTCCTGGTAGTGCACCAATTTTTAATTCACTTGCCATACGCTTACGTTTAAAGATGATCATTGGAGGCACAGTTCCACCTGCTGCATTCACGCAACAAACAATTGTCGTGTTCACTCCGCGTTCTCCACTAGCAACACCTACTTGGTTTTTCCCTTTCTTAGCCACAATTTTCTGGTTTTTCTTTTGCACTGTGGAGAAACCACTTTCATCAACATTATATATTGTCATTGCTGAGAATCTATGTTCATCAACGGTTTTTCCAAGAAGGTCGAAAAACTCGTACACATTTGTTTTATTAAATCCAGCAGCTCTGGCTAATGAAACTTTCTCTGGCTGCCTTAATGATAGGTTTGGATGACGTTTCATAAAATTATAAAACCACGCTTTTCCGGCCAACCTTTTTCTGAATTAAAAGCGTTTGGAATTAGGTTGCGTTTGCCCAATTGGAAAGCAAGACGACGAATATCAGAAATAGTAAGACCAAAAAGTCTTTCTTCTAATTTTAGAATGTGCTGTGCTAGATCTTCTTCCATTTCCAGTGAAAGTGTTGTTAATCGTCCATGATTTTTTGTATCTTTATTTGCTTTTTTATTTAAACATTTTAGATGTCGTCGAAAAGTAGGTTTAGGTATGTTATATTCTTTACAACATTCATTAAAACCTTTTTTTTCCTCCTCAAATGCTTTTATAGCACGGAGCATATCTTCTTGTGACCATTGGTTATATTTTCTTTTTTCCATTTTGTTTCAAACTAAGGCAGATATTTCTGAAACAAAACACCTTTTTGCACTTAGGTAATAATTAAATTTTCCACCTTGCTCTGATCAGTTGGACAAATCGTACCTGGTACGATTAACCAAACCTTTTAAGGTACGATTTGCAGAACTGTCGTTTTTTTGCAATTTTATGTTTAAAACAGAATAAACTACAAGTTTAAAACCTTAAACAATTTTTAAATAATGCTTAAGCTGATAACAAATACTATTAAAAATAAAATATGGTGTTTCACTTACATATTTAAAAAAAAAACTCTTACACGTGAGAAAGCTTAATTGTAAACATTACAGGTTGATTTTTTCACTTACTATAACTAGAGCACCTATGCATTTTCGGTAAAAACGAAAACTGCACTGGTTTTTATAGTACAAAAGCTTAAAAATGAATGCAACAGATGCCACTAGTTATAACTTGAAATATGTAAATTAGCAATGGTACGATTTACCAAGCAGTACGATTTCCCCAACTCTACCCTAAGTTCCGCCACTGGTTTAAATTTTAATTCCTTCATTCCAAAGCGTTGTCACTATTGTTTTAGTTAATTAAAATAAGTCTTCACAAATCATTCGTGAAATTTTCATCAATCTCCAATGAAATTTTATATGTCGAATAGAACCTCCACGAATTTCGCCTTTATCAAAAATTTAAAACTCCAAAGCTATTAAATTAATTCATCCCATGATATTATTACAATTTTTATTGGTCATTACAAAATTAATTAGATTACTATACCTTAATAAATGTCGACACATCAGATATGCTGCTCGAAATCGAGTTATTCGTATGCAAGCAACACTTGTTCGGGTAACCACTTGTGTGGGTGACCGACTTGCAAAGAACTGCGGTCGGCCGTGTTTCGGAGGGACACTTTAAGCTGGCTGTCCCCCTGATTTGTTAATGAGACCAAGTTAGGGTTACAAAAATTCGCCTCCACCCTCATCGACTGTGCAACGCCTTATCGGACCTTCGTCGTACGCCAGGCTGGACCTACGCGATGGTGGCGGCCCGCGGGACTCTGGAAGAACCGGGGGAGATGCCAGTACCGGGACTCATTGAGAAACCGGGGTCGTAACCGCTTGTTGGGGGCGTTATGGTGACGTAAGGCGATCAAGCGGCTCAGCACAATGCGCGTAGCGCTGCTGAGTTGCTGGCGTTCCACAGTCTGGGGGCGAACGGGGCACAATAAGCTTCTGCTTCAGTACAGTGGTGGTAAGCACCACATACGATTATAAATAATAATAATAATACCTTAATTATTAAGTAAAAATCAAACTGCTCACAGAACCAGCAGTGCATATGGCAGAGGCATAAGTTGGGAAGTACAGGACGTAGTCCTAGCGTAAGTAGAAGAAGAAGAATACCTTAATAATATGCAGTAAGTTACGTTACCGAATTGGAGGAATCGACTTTATCCACTTTGAAATACATATACAAATAATATTCACATTAAAGATCAACAAACAGTATCTCGTCCAGTAGCAATTAGAAATACGATAGGAAGGTTATTGGGTTGTCGGGACGGTTTAAATCAAACACAATGTTCGCTATAGCCAACGTTTCGAAGGTTTTATTCCTTCATCTTCAGGGCTGGAGTGGAGAGAACGCAACTGTTAAGAAAGTTGCATATTAGTAGAACACGTGACCAAGCATAAAAGTGCGCTTGCACTAGAAATGCAACGAGCAGTTGCAAAGTTACTCTTTTACCGTCATAACGTGTGTGTTAACTTAATAATTGTTTACAAATAAAAGTAATGGTGTTTATTATTTACAATCCACAAAACCAAACAGGTTATGGGCCCATGGTACGCGTTAACCCTCGAATAAAGACCACTTTGAAAAGTTTAAGTGACGATCGCCACGAGGTCGGAAGTCGGTTTCTTTGTGAAAAACATTCTAGTGTTTTATGTGTTGAAACTATAAAGAATGGCCGACACAATAAGCCTAGCGAGTGTAAATAAGTTTGACGGTAAAAACTTCAATCAGTGGAGGTTCCAAATCAAATGTGCGTTAAAAGCAAAGGGCGTATTTGAAATGGCGACGGGCGCCATGTTACAACCACCTCCGGAAAAACGTGACGAGCTAGCATCATGGACAAAAAAAAGATGCGATAGCTATGTACATTATCACAAGTACGATGGAGTTGTCACAAATATCCCTGATCGAAAATTGTGAATCATCGAAAGACATTTTAGATAAGTTGGACGGCATTTACGCGCTAAAATCGGAAACGAACAAGATGAGCAGTTCCACCAATATAACAAGTTGGAACTTGCTTTAGCAGCGGTTCCTAGGCTTCTATACAACTACTTTTCTGGTGTGAAAAGTTGTTGTTATTTTTGGTCGCCAAATAACTTGTCGTTGATCAACGTCTACGCACCAACTGAGGACAGTAACGATGCTGACAAGGAACAATTCTACGATGACTTGGAAAAACTATACGATACGCTGCCAAAACACGATACGGCGATTATTTTGGGTGATTTTAATGCTCAAATAGGGAAAGAAAATTACATAGAGGGTGTTGCTGGCAAGGAAACTATACACGCAGAGACAAACGACAATGGTAAATAGACTGTGTTGCCTAGCAGCAGCATTAGGCATGGTAATTAGTAGCACAAAGTTTAAACATAGAAAATTGCACAAAATGACGTGGACGTGGCCTGGTGGAGATAGTACAGACGGAAACCAGATTGACCATGTGCTGGTGAATAAAAGAAGAGCAACATCGATTCAAGATGTAAGATCGTACAGAGGGGCCAATGAGGACACGGATCACTTCCTTGTGGTGGCTCAAATCAAGCAGAAAACAATGATCGGGGAAAGACGACATGAAACAAGAAGAGGAATAGCAATAGAAAAAAGTTGTTGTTGCTAGTTATTTTTGGTATATTTATAATGTAACATTAGATAATTCGATAATCTGCACCAGTTAAATTTTTCGAGATAACTTCTTATTGGGGTATCAACGTCTTAAGGTATCAACGTCTTAACGGATCAACGAATCAAAGGATCAAAGGATCAACGTATCAACGTATTTAAATTTCCTATATAGGAAATTGGAAGGACTCCTATATAGGAGTGGAATTCAAACGACGACACCTGTGATGGTTCAGTCTTTAAGTTCTCTCCTGTAGATGAAGAGGAAGTGGCTAACATAATTTTAAAACAAAAGCCATACTTAGAAGGATACGATAATATCTCGGGAAGAATGTTACAGCTCATTCTACCATGGATTATTGAGCCCCTTACACATATAATCAACCATTCTTTGGAGGAGGGAATAGTACCATCATTGTGGAAGATTAGCGTAGCAAGACCCATTCCTAAGAATAAAAAAGTTAAAACATGCCTAGATGTGAGGCTAATATCCATATCATCGGTATTGATGAAGATTTCAGAAACAGTCCTATTAAAGCAGATTTCGGCATTTGTGGAGAGTAATAACATTTTGCCTCCGGCACAGTCGGGTTTTAGAAAAAATTACAGCACCACCACACTATTGGTGTCAATAGTGAACGATGTTATCAAAGCATTAGACAAACATCAACTAACTTTGATGATATTGCTAGACTTGTCGAAGGCGTTTGAAAGTTTAAACATCGAAGTTTTGTTAAAAAAATTGTATTATTACGGCATCCGAGACAAGGAATTTCAATGGTTTCACAGTTTCCTGATGGATCGCTTGCAGTGTACGAAAGTGGAGGACTTTCTTTCGGATCTCAAATATATTACATCAGGGGTCCCGCAAGGATCTATTCTGGCACCGCTTCTGTTTGCGATATACTTAGCAGACATTATCAAAGTGTTAAAAATATTTAACGTTTACATGTACGCAGACGATATTCAAATCCTCTGTCATTATTCGGCAGGTGAAGGGAACATGACTAGAATGAGAATGCAATTGGATCTAGATGAAATAATCAAATGGACAACAAAAAACGGTCTATTGATTAACACTTCAAAAACCCCAACTATGGAATTTGGATCAGGTGAAGGTTGTGGAATGTTGTACTTAAATGGGGTAGCACTTCAAAAGGTGACTTTGGTAAAGAATCTGGGCATGATGATGGATAAGTCATTGAAGTTCAGTGAACATGTCTCTTTGTTGTGTAGGAGAGCCTACAGTGCACTAAAACATCTCTTCGCATATAAAGATTTTCTCCCTCAAGATGTGTAATTACTGCTAGTTGAAACATTAGTAATGAGCCAACTGAATTATGGGGCTCAGGTTTATGGACCTTGTATAACCAAAGAAAATAAACTTAAGTTACAGAGAGTTCAGAACTCATCGGTAAGGTTCATAACAAAAGTGCACTATAAAGATCATATTACCCATGTGATTAGGCAGTTGGGGTTACTTAAATTAGACGAAAGACGAATGCTGCATTATACTTCGATGGTTCTGAATATCATGAATAGTCAGAGACCTGAGTACTTGCGTGACAAAATTGTGCTAAGATGTGATATGCACGGACTTAACCTGCGAAACGTTAAAAAAACCTACAATACTGCCCAGCACGTGACTGCGAAATACGAACAATCTTTCTCGTATCTAGCTGCTTACCTCCTGAACAGCCTACCAAGGGATTACTGGAACCTTTCATCGATTATGCTGAAAAGAAAATTCAAAGACAATATTTTGAATGGTACCATGCACCCGACCATCGAGATATCAAAATTTTAAAGGATAGAGGAATCTCAATCCTCATATGGTTGAATTTGTATCATGTTGTTTAGCTATGTTTTTTAACCTTTTGTATATGTAATTTGAATTTTTATTTTATGTACAATAAACGCTATTATTATTATTATTATTATTGTATAGGTGAAAAATTATGTAAATAAAATATAACTTATATTTGGTCCGCATTGAAAAAAAAGTTGTTATTTTTGGTCGCCATGATTTTATAATGTAATATCAGATAATCTGCACTAATTAAATTTTTGCAGTTACAATCACAATTTAGAGGGTTCTGATTAGATTTGAATTGTGCGGACAGACAAAGGGACGGACAGACGCGGAGCCAGATCATAAGGGTTCTTGCTATACTTTGTATAGAAGCCTAACAAGTAGTTTATATAGCGAGACCTCTTTGAAAATATCTTTAACTTAGTAAATTTCTTTCGAACATTTGCGTATTTATAAATTGCATTAGCGAATCGAAGCAACGGATTAACAGATTAACGCAATACTATATAGACGAAGTATTTAAAATATAACAACGTATCAGTTGATCAACGTTATGATTGACTCTGAAACATGCTGACGGACACGAAGCCAGACCATAAGGCTTCTTTCTATACCTTGTATAGAAGCCTAATTAAGGCTTCTTGTTATACTTTATATAGAAGCCTAAAAGTAGCGCACTGGCTACCCAGTTCTTAGACCTCTATACACACAGAGTATTTCCAACACGATTTGAAACGCTCTGTATGATTTTGAATTATGCGGAAAGACGGACGGACGGACGGACAGACACGGGGCCAGATCATAAGGCTTCTTGTTATACTTTGTATAGAAGCCTAAAATTGAAATTTCGAAAAAAATTGAATAAAGAGGGGCCAAATTGACGTTTATGACAAAAGTCAACATTTCAACACTAAATAAAAATTCAACGGACCCAGCATTTTCAAAAAAATTTACAGCATTCGCCAGCATTTCGCTAGCATTGGCGATGGACATAAAAAATATAAAAAATTCGAAAGTGGAGGGCTGCGTCAAGTTGGCCCCTCCTTGACCAGAAATATTTATTTCTCAATAAAAATTCAACGGGCCCAGCATTTTCAAAAAAATTTACAGCATTCGCCAGCATTGGCGACTGACATTAAAAAAAAAGTAGTTTATATAGGGAGACCTCTTTGAAAATATCTTTAACTTAGTAAATTTCTTTCGAACATTTGCGTATTTATAAATTGTATTAGCGAATCGCAACAACGGATTAACAGATTAACGCAATAGGTACTATATAGACGAAGTATTTACAATATAACAACGTATCAGTTGATCAACGTTATGATTGGCTCTGAAACATGCGGACCATAGAGGTATATATTAAAACTACTGGAGACACCACTAGATGCAACAAAACGGTCCGACGTAAGTTTGCACTTCCCCCACTCCTTAAAGGATTCGGTTCAAATCTTGTAGTGCATAATCATAGGATAAATGATGTTTAAACGTTTATATAAATTGAATTATAAGAAGTTAGGATGTGATAAATGATTAAAATAATTGTAGTTTTAATGTGGTTTTAATAAATGTGGTTTTTAATTAAAAATACGCATATTTTAAAAAAATATATAATTATTTTCTTATAAACACAAAAATAGAATTACAAAATAAAAAATACATAGCAAATAACTTATAATACACTGAAAAAGAAGCAATTATACATTTTTGAATAAAATTAGTTTTGTAAGTTTACTTCTTACAGAACTGCCCTGCCTGAATTGTCAGCCTTTTTCTGTAAGTATGTAATCTTAAATTAAAAAATAATTACAAATTAAATTTGTTAACTCCCATTCATGAGAAATGCCACTGTCACATATCGGATGGGCATATATTCCAAACGGATTTTTGTCCAATAATTTTCTTTTTACATCATTAATTAAAATAGTGCGCAAGTTATTGTTTATCAATCCATCTTTTTTTATTACAAAATAATTAAACGAACTTTCACATGATTTAATTATTTTAAAAGTTTCATCTGAAACTAATTTTAGTTTCCCTCTGCCTACATATTTTGTAAAAGAACAAAAGCCATCCTCACGACTATAATTTACATGATCTGTGTTTGATTTACATTTTAACCATTACAAATTAACCAATTTAGGTTAAAAAATCAACAATTTACTAGATAATTTACTTAAGAAATAGTTAAATTCACAAAAACACACCACTCTTTAACTAAAATGGATAAAATTTAAAAAACTACAGCTGTCATTGCTATCTTTACCACGTTATTATAGAATGTCAAGTCGAGTTTATACCTTTAAGGAGTGAGGGAACGCCAGTAAAATCGGACCCTTTTTTCTTTATAGGGATTATATGCAAGTGGTGCCTCCAGTAGTTCTAATATATACCTCTATGATGCGGACGGTCACGAAGCCAGACCATAAGGCTTCTTTCTATACCTTGTATAGAAGCCTAAATAAGGCTTCTTGTTATACTTTGTATGGAACCCTAAAAGTAGCGTACTGGCTAACCAGTTCTTAGACCTTTATACACACAGAGTATTTCCAACACCATTTGAAACGCTCTGTAAGATTTTGAATTATGCGGACAGACACACGGACGGACAGACACGGAGCCAGATCATAAGGCTTCTTGTTATACTTTGTATAGAAGCCTCAAATGGCGGCGGGCGACGGTGTAATACAACACACTTCAAAAATTGAGAACATGGCTCGACAAATAAGAGACAGCGGTGATCAAATAAGCGAAACAGCTGTTTTGACAAAAATATTGGGTACGCTACCAACGAAATATCGAAATTTTAGGCAAGCGTGGCTGTCCCTCGACGACAGTAAACAAACGTTGCAAAACATGACGTCATGCTTAGTCGACGAGGAGACGAATCTAAACACGACGGAAACAGCTGAAAACGCCATATTGACTACGGGGTCAAGCGGCAATCGAAAAACTAAGAAAACGAGTAAATCTGAAATGGTTTGCTACAACTGTCGCAAAAAGGGACATTTCTCGAGAGAATGTCGGGCACCACGCAAGAAAAATTGGAATAAAAACCCTGGAAGTTCGACGAATTCCGACGGAACTAGTTTTTATTCCGCGTTTACCGTTGAAGAAGAGATCGCTGTTACGATAACGAACGAAGAGGGGTGGACGATTGATTCGGGTGCGTCATGCCATATGACACCCATCAAAACATCATTCTCGTCGTTAAAAGAAATTAATGAATTTTCAGTGCCATTGGGAAACAATGAAAAATTACCAGCAAAAGGAATTGGCCCGATCCAAGTCGAATGTTTGATCCACGATAAATGGGTCAAAAGCTTAATGACGAATGTTTGGTACGTTCCAAGCTTAAGAAAAAATCTATTTTCTGAAGGAGCTGGAACCCAGAAGAATATGAAAGTGATTAAAAATAAAAATACAGCGAAAATAATCGAGAACGGGAAGTTGAAATTGAGTGCGATACGTGAACCCAACAATTTGTATAAATTACTAGCTTGCACGAGCGGCCTTCGGCCGCCCTTAGCCATCTAGACCCATAATAGATCCGTGAAGGCCATAGTTGTTCGGCCTCACAGGGGGTGGACCATAATAGATCCGTGAAGGCCATAGTTGTTCGGCCTTCGGCCTCACAGGGCGGACCATAATAGATTATATTTATATGCCTACGGCTGCCTTGACTGCTAGTCCGTGATTGCCAGTGGTTATTATAGTATTATGCCAACCAACCACTTTCCGTACATACAGGGTGGGATAACTGATCGCTTTTAAAAAATATATTTAGATTTTTGGCCACCAATCAGTACACTTATATGATAGATTAAGAGCACCATCTAGCGAAAGCGTAGTGAGCAGGCGAAGTAAGGGTTTTCTAAAAGGTTTGCCAGGTATCCGTATAGGGTGTCAAAAAAAAATCGAAAAACGCGAATAACTTTGTTCCCCGTGCGAATTTTTTCTCCATTTATGCACGAATAGTTGCGCCTGGACCTACAGAATAACTGTGCAAAATTTGGTTGAGATCGGTCAAAGGGTCTAGGAACGTATAGTGAACAAGCAAACAAACACCCAGACAAGCTGTTTTATATACTAGCTGGCACGGGCGGCCTTTGGCCGCCCTTAGCCATCTAGACCCATAATAGATCCGTGAAGGCCATAGTTGTTCGGCCTTCGGCCTCACAGGGCGGACCATAATAGATCCGTGAAGGCCATAGTTGTTCGGCTTTCGGCCTCACAGGGCGGACCATAATAGATCCGTGAAGGCCATAGTTGTTCGGCCTTCGGCCTCACAGGGGGAGGACCATAATAGATCCGTGAAGGCCAAAGTTGTTCGGCCTCACAGGGCGAACCATAATAGATCCGTGAAGGCCATAGTTGTTCGGCCTTCGGCCTCACAGGGCGGACCATAATAGATCCGTGAAGGCCATAATTGTTCGGCCTTCGGCATCACAGGGAGGGCCACAATAGATCCGTGAAGGCCATAGTTTTTCGGCCTTCGGCCTCACAGGGCGGGCCATCTATTATGTATTTTATTTCATTTTGGTATCATAACCTTGTTTTTTAGCACGGAAATGGGGGCATAATATGGCTTTTATGGCCGAGGGCCTATAAAGTTGCTAAGCAATGACAACAATATCAAAACAAAAGAGTTAGTTCAGACTCGGTTTTTTTGCGCGATCGATCTGAAATTTTGCATATGCCTTCCTACCGACAATTCACGCAGGGGAGGACTTTGCGAGGGGGGGAGAAGTTTTTGCTCAGTTTTTCGATATCTAGTGCCGATTTCGAGTTATTGCTAAATAACAAAAAATTAATTCTCGCCCCTCCAAGTTTCTCGCCATAGGAACCATGGCACACCAAAAATTCGTAGCACAAACAAAATGACATGATATTTTTTCTCAAAATACTTAATTCTTCAATTTTGACAATTCAAGTACCAAGTACCAAAATGAAATAAAACGTTGTATGTACCACGGGCACAATCAGATTATATTATATATATCAGATTATGATCAAGCGGTCACTTGATTTTTACGTAAACATTTTCGCGTATTACGTTTTGGGGTTAATTTATAAGGAGATTATTAATAAATTTACATGTTTATTTATATAGAAATTTATTTATTAAGGATAATGCAAAAAGCTTAATTAGTAAAAACATTAGATAAAAGATACAATTTTTGAGGTTATAAAATTTGTTTCTACACCTACAATTTAAAATTTCAGTTATTATTACAATTTTTCAATTAAATATTTATTCAAACAAATGAATTGTGTACTTATTACAAGTTACTGCATTTAAACAGTCAATATCATAACAGGGCAAATTTAAGGACGATCCGTTTAGTCAATAATCAACAAATTCATAAGCCATCGTGAGATTTATAATAGAACCTACTCCTGAGGAAAGTGATTTCATGCAACAATTAAGAACCTGAGTTAGCCTGAGCATTACAAAATATAAAAAAATTAATAGTTTAGAAGTATACGTGATGTAATTACCCTGCCTCACTATAATATGTAGAAATTTGTTACATTGTACATTTGTTGTTATTTTATGAAGTTTTATTGGTCATTAAAAATAAGCATACTTTTTCACCTTTGGTTTCTGCAGAGTTCAGCGATAGGAAATAAGAAAGTCGAACCGTACATTCAAGAGTATAACTATTTCTAGTTTTGTCAGAATGTTGGTTTTTATAGTTATTGTTTTGGAACTCACCACTGAAAACTAACGCAGTTCAAAGAGCAGACAATTTAAATTAGTAGCTACGATAAGTATACACAAAAATTCATAGCAATATTGTCCAATATTTAACAAAGGGCTTAACCAACTAATAATAGATAATGTATTACAATTTGTTGATATATCGAAGTAAATATTGAAAATTGAATAAATATTATATCTTAATATTAAACTGTGTTCTTAGTGAACATTATTTAAGGTCACAAAGTTTACAACTAAAGGTTTCTCGCCGGTATGAATTTTTAAATGTTTTTTTAAATTTGACCGTTCTGAACATTTATAGTCACAAATTTCACAACCGAAAGGTTTTTCGCCGGTATGTATTCTTAAATGCATTTTTAAACTTGACCGTCGTGAACATTTATAGTCACAAATTTCACAACCGAAAGGTTTTTCGCCGGTATGTGTTCTTAAATGCATTTTTAAAGTTGACCGTTGTGAACATTTATAGTCACAAATTTCACAAACGAAAGGTTTTTCGCCGGTATGAGATTTTAAATGGTCTTTTAAATGTGAACGATGTGAAAATTTATAGTCACAAATTTCACAACCGAAAGGTTTTTCGCCGGTATGAGTTTTTAAATGGTCTTTTAAATGTGAACGTTGTGAACATTTATAGTCACAAATTTCACAACCAAAAGGTTTTTCGCCGGTATGTGTTCTTAAATGCATTTTTAAACTTGACCGTTCTGAACATTTATAGTCACAAATTTCACAACCGAAAGGTTTTTCGCCGGTATGTGTTCTTAAATGCATTTTTAAACTTGAACGTCGTGAACATTTATAGTCACAAATTTCACAACCGAAAGGTTTTTCGCCGGTATGTGTTTTTAAATGCATTTTTAAATTTGACCGTTGTGAACATTTATAGACACAAATTTTACACTCGAAAGGTTTGTCGCCGGTATGAGTTTTTAAATGCCTTTTTAAATTTGAATGATATGAAGATTGGAAGTCACAAATTACACAAACAAACAGTTTCCTGCGGTTATGTATTTTTAAGTGGTTTTTTAAATGTGATTCTTGAACACATTTATATTTGCAAACTGCACAAGTAAATGAAGAAGAATGAGATTTTAAATGCCGTACTAATGCTTGCTTACGTGTACATCTATAACCACAAACTGCACAATCGAATACATTTGAACTATTCTGGGTTAATTCCTCACCGTCTTCATTTTTAATGTCGATGGAATGATGCAAATCTTCTAAATTAAATTTCACATCGGCCATCTCTTCTTCTTTAACTACATAACTGCTTACCATCGAATTATTTAGAATTTCGAAAAATTTACCGTCGTTTTCCATAATTTCTAAAGTTTTCGAGGCTTGACGCACTTGAGCCATATTCTTGATAAAGCGTTTTGTAAATTTTGAAGACGTAAGAGTGGTCATGGATTGGTACAAAATGACCCTTCTTAATCAACAAAATATTGTGTTGATTCTTGATTGTGTCTTATCATTTAACAAAACTACTGACCGCACAAATTGCTGATATGTTACAATGGCGGCCGTCGCCATTTTATATAATGTTTTCCCCCAGACGCCATCTAGTGCGGTGTCTGACTAATTAGATTATGGGCTTTAAGGCAGGATCCTGCTTTAGGAGGCATAAAAAAGCGTTTATGGGGGGATTTTTTAGGACAGAAAAAAATAAGCAAGTCAAGCGAAGTTTTTAGATTATTTTATTGCATATCTGAACTTTAAAAAAAAATTTTTTTGAGCGAAAAACTATTCAAACGCAGCAGATTATTATGCACATTTGTGCAACACCTTGCAATTGCAGGCTCCAATCGGCGGGAAAGATGAAGCTCGTAATTTTCGTCCGAAACAAAGGAACCAAAGAAAATTTTAATTTTCATATATTTTTCTTCTAGATCTAGATGAACCAAGAAAAACCCAAAAAATTGTGAAATTTAAAATTTTTCTCAGGTTTGAAAAAAAATGTGCTTTTTGTAAAAATAAAAAGTCATTTCAACTTGCTAAAAAAGTTGTTTAGAATTGTTTTTCATGAATATTTTTGGTTCAAATAGAAGAGAATACAAAAGTGAAGTTAACAATCCTTGGTTCGTTTTGATCGGTCGTCTAGTTTTTGTTACAATGGCGTCTGTCGCCATTTTATATAATGTTTTCCCCCAGACGCCATCTAGTGCGGTGTCCGACTAATTAGATTATGGGCCTTAAGGCTGCGTGCAGACTGATAAAGCAAAGACGATTTAAGACCAATGGTCATTGTTCGATACGGTCGACATAATATGGCGAAAACCGTTAAATTCTGGCTCAAACTGCCGCTTTCCACGTCTGTAGATGAACTGTACACAAGACGGCTATGCTCATTGGAATTACCCAGTGTCGGAGAATCGCTGTGGGTCGCTCGGAAGCGTTTCGTAGGTTCGTTAAATATTGAGGATCGCTTTGCTAATTCAACTGTACCTTGGGCGCCAGGAATGAAAACCAATATGGTTTTGGCCAGGAATGTTAAAAGACATCGAAGATTTTGTACTAAAATGCCAAACATGTCAAAGACATTCAAGGTCCAACATAAAATAACCCCTAAAAGTTCATGAAGTGCCAGATTTACCTTGGAGCAAAATTGGTATGGATTTCGCACACATCAAAGGAAGTGATTATTTAATAATTATAGATTATTTTTCAAAATTTGTAATAGCTAAAAAAATCACATCAAAAAATTCACAGTCAACAATTAAGATAATTGAGGAAACGTTTGCTTATCTGGGAATACCACAAGAGGTGATGACAGACAATGGTCCGACATTCAATTCACTAGATTTTAATGCATTTATGAATGAATATGGAATAAGACATCCGACATCAAGCCCAACGTATGCGAGATCAAATGGATTGGTAGAACGCGCAGTGCAAACGGTTAAAAATTTATTTGTTAAAGCAATCGAAACAGGTAGCAGTTTAGCATTGTCAATTCTTAATTACAACGCTACGCCTAAAAATAATTTACTATCACCTGCTGAATTGTTAGGGTAGAAAACTGAGATCAGATTTAATGATTACAAAAAGTTTATTGACACCTAAATATGAGTGTAGCAAATCGTATAACACAATTCAGACCAATCAATTAAAACAAAAGCAATACCAAGACAGAAACTCATACGAACTTTTGGATTTGCAAGAAAATCAAGAAGTTATGGTTCAAACAGAAATTGGACACCAGCAAAAGTGACGCGTAATTGCAATGAACCAGAATCCTATGACGTCATTACCAGCAATGGAACTCCGTTACGAAGGTATCGGGTTCACCTGCGCCCACTCAGAACATCTACTAATGTGAAAAATAGTGATTTAAGTGAAAAAGCAGAGCACACTAAATCAATGCCCAATAGTGACTATGTGAACAATAATAAAACGGAAGTGAGTAAACAAAAACTAGATGATACAAAACCAACCTTGAGTTTAAAAGAAGACAACTTAAATAAAAGTGCCGAGTACGCGGAATTAAGTGATTATGAAAAAACAGAGCTAAATAAAACGATTTCGATAAGTGATACATTAAACAAAAGTGTGGAAAATAAAAATGATTATGTAAACAAAGATTATGTAAATTCCAGACCAAAAAGGGTAATTACTAAACCCGCATATTTACGTGATTTTGTTCAACACTAAATATTGTTTATGCTTATTAATTAATATTTAACGACAATGTTATTTTTGTATTTCTAATATTATAATGTTAATTTGTTAGTTGTTTAGTTTGTTGTTCAAATAAACTAAGAAAACTTATTTTTGAAGGGACATGTAACATAATATGATGATTCATATTTTTCTGAGCTGTGTAACCTTAAATAGAGCTACTCGTTTTGTTATAAATTTGTACGGGTGAACGTAAATGCACCCCGCCAATAGAAATGTATGCAATTTTAATAAATACAAATAAATGAATTTGAACCTCGGCTTAGCAATTTCGATTAGCACAGACTTACCTTCTCTCACGTTGGGTTCGTTCCTTGACCAAATCGGGATACTGAAATCAAATATCGTGGCCTTCGGAACAAGGTTACAAAAATTATGCTCCGTTATAAATTTTAAATTGTAATTTTATTATGAATTGATTTGATGTGTATTAAAATTCAATAAAGTTCTTATAATTATTAACAAATTTCTTATTCTAATTAACTATAAACGTATTAACGCACGCGTCTGTAAATCTCGAAATTTTCACTATGTTTATTTTAAAATAAAGTTTAATGTAGAGTTACCTTAACGAATCTGGGGTATTTCTGGTTAATAAGTTCATGTACCATGCAATGATGTGTTTCTATTAGATGGATGACCTTGGGTGCGTACAATTATTCCAGATTAAAATTTCTTGTGTGTGGATTTTACCTCGTGGTGTGTGACCAATTTTGCCAAAAATAATCGCAATCCGTCGTTATATTCTAATAATTTTGCTTTTGAAATACGTAAGTACACTACTTTTTCTTATTTTTACACTTTTTTGTTGAATTTTTTTGAAATTTTTACTATATTCTTACAGCCGTATTCATAAAAATATCTTAAAGTGTCTCTCAGAGATGTTTTACTTAAAACACATTTTAAGGCTAAACAGTATTTTAAATGTAGTTCTATTCATAAATGCATTTTAAGAGCTTATTAACTACAACACCGTTAATAGATACAAATAGGTAATATGAACCAAATATGAAAGGCGTGGCACCGCAAGTGAACTATTTCGTGTACGTTAACCTAAATTTATTTAGCAGAGTAAATAAGAAAAAAGGTAACCAAATAATTTTTGTATCTTTTTAAATTAAACATTTGTTATGTACTCTTTTATAGCTTTAATGGAATGTGTAAGGGTAGCCATCGTACATTAGCACTTGGAACTGAATTGGCTACCGATCTTTTAAAAGATGTTTATACACTATGCACCTCGCAACAACTTCTAAGCGACAAATTGGATATTCCCATATATATAGAAGAGGATAGCAATACGACGAGACACGTATTGCTATGATTCAAAATGAAAAATAAAGGCATGTTTTGCTACTGTACAGATTAAATTTTGACTTATATAGCGGGGAATGTTAATGGCACTTAATTCAATTATGCTCCGACTAGCTATGCATGAAAGACTCGATAATATGGGTCGTAACTTGGGTCCATCTAGATTAATTAAAACACTCATATACGTCACCTTAAACTAGTGATCTTTCTTATAAAGATAACTCAACCAAATTGAAATTTGTACCTGCTTTTTCTTTGATCTACTACTGCTATGGATAAATTAAATTAAACGCAAACGTTATTAGAACCAAATATAATACTATTTGGGAGGTTGTAGACTGCGCCCGATGGTTGAAGGGTCTCATAATCTAGCATGTAGATTGCGCCGGGTTCGGTTAGGGTTAGTATGTAGATTGCGCCGATGGTCAATTAATAGGTAATCTTTTTGGGTAACGACGGAGTGAAAATCCCATTAGTGGATTAGGGTACTTAATTTATTACAGGAGTACCTACTATACATTATGTGCGATTTTTAATTAGGTTAGTAATTTGACGAGGTTATTTTTAAATAACTGCATTATTTTGATTCTTTCATTATTAAAAACTTTTATAACACAAATTTATAACTACGAGAAATTTTCAATTTCGAGACAATTTATGCACGATTCTGTTGGTCTATAATTTTGGGGGTGAAACGTTATAGTTTACTGCCCCATACCGCAACTATACTTTTTAATGCTATTTCGAGGTTCTCTCACATCCCGGTTTCATTTATCCCGGTTTTCTTGATGGGTTTTCTTCTCGTATGTTTAGCCTAGTAACCAGAGTCAAAACCGCCCTGCAGGGGTGCAGAGCGGAGCGGAGCGAAGCGGCGCCCCGGAAGGGTAGGTTTTGACGATGGACAACTCTCCTTATCGAATGCACACCCCAAAAATCGAAGAAAAAAAAATTTAATTTTTTACTTTTTCGGCAATACACCGGTTATTTTCCATTTTTTTGATAATATTTATTATTAATATCTACTAATAAGTATTGCAATAAGTATTGTCATATTAATGATAATTAGGTACCGCAATTTAATTTTTTATTAATATTTAATAAACTGATTTACAATAATAACCCCAATATGCCTTAGTAATACTATTTAATCCCTCAGGTACACCATCGGCGCAATCTGTATGTTACCCTTAATGACCATCGGCGCAATCTACAGGTTGCCCATGGTCATTTACCCAAAAAAAAGGATTAATTTCTGACCATCGGCGCA
Organism: Podabrus alpinus; assembly: GCA_932274525.1. Classification (NCBI taxonomy): domain Eukaryota; kingdom Metazoa; phylum Arthropoda; class Insecta; order Coleoptera; family Cantharidae; genus Podabrus; species Podabrus alpinus. Next base: position 36,152,819 of record OW026452.1, read on the forward strand.
GTCTACATATGTCCGTATTTATTATACACAATAAAATTTTTATCAAGACAAAATATTAGTTTCCTTAAACCTAAACAAATTAAATTTGACAAAATAAAGCATTTGCATCAAATCCCCAAATTAAATCTACGCGCCCGAATTTTAAACGTTTTGTCTATTTAATTAAAATAATCAGTGCGATACATAAACTCTTACCGAACTATGAATGTTTTTCCGGAGTTTACCGATGCGGCCGATATGATGTCGTAGTATCCAAGCATAGGAGATTAAGATTGGAATCAGCTTCGAATCTTGAACCAAAAAACCAGGTAGGAATGACCAATGGATACTTTCTTCCTCCAAATCGAATAATCAATCACAGGTAAGTAATCAAACCAATTTTCCTTCAATATGTTACCATTCACTAAACCATAAAACATAACCATAAAAAATTTAACATCAGCGGTCCCAAAACTTTCTATAAATTTGTGAACCAAACGCAATATCCACTTTTGACTGAATTCAAATTTACTTTTCCAAACAATATCAAAACGGTATCCAAATCCAAAAGAATCACTTATAAATATCTCTTCGATCATCAATAATCCGTCTTTTCTTGATGACGGCTGACTCAAAACTCAAAATCCAAAAGCTAATTTTTCAAACTCGAACAGCACGTCTTTAAACTCCGACGGCTCACTTGAGAATCCTTACTCCTCCCTTATCATTTTAAAACCCCACCAAATTGTCCTCTCCAACTCGCGCATCCACGAATATCACGAATTGTCACTTTTATTAAATTTAACGTAAAATCCTAATTTAACAAATAAACTAAATAAATTTAATTTGTTTCTCATATTTTCTTTAACCAAAACAACCACCAATATTTTATCCTTCACAACCTTCTATTATATTTCTAGATTCATTAACGTTTGCATATTCCAGATACCTGAGGCAAAAGCAGTTAAACAATCCTTCAACCAGAGAAGATTCAGATACAATCTAATAATTACCTATTATGGTCTTATATTTAATTAATTAATGTCATGAGTGTCTTAATAGATTGACCCAATCACGTCATACCCCTCATCTCTGATAAACAGAACATGACAATATATTTATATAGATAGATAATATAAAAAAAGTAATAATAATAAAAATAATAAAAAATAAATTTAAATATTTTTATTTTACAAAAAAAACTCGTATCTCTAAGTGGTACGGTTCGGTCAACAGAAATAATTTATCAAAGCTCTACAAAGCCAAATTTGAATTATTTTGGCGAGCCACTTTAGGGTCAAAGAAAAAAATACGGGTCCGTTTATTTCGCATAATTTAGAAATGTACCAAATTTGAGCAAAATCGAAGAGGGTCATGAAATACTATACGGTTCATTTGATATTTCATTTCTTCTTCCTTACTTGGAGCTTGGCGATCTTGCTGATTAACTTCTTCTATTGTAATTCTACATCAGAGGTGCCGCTCTGCTGCGATGAACTTGAACTGGGATGTTGCTAAAACAAACATGATATAAATCAAATTATGGAAACTTCTTATTTCTCCTCTTTATTTGCCGTGTTTTGACTCCCTGAGGTTCCAACTTTAGGCTAACTGGTTACCGTCGAATTATTTCGAGTTTCCAAACATTTACCATCGTTTTCCTTAATTTGCATATCTTGTAAGTTTTTTCACCCTTGTAAGTTCCGAAGACTAATGAGGTCTTTGGTATTACAAGGTGTCAAAATAACATCTGCCAAAAAAATGACAGTAAAATTTGCTGTCGGCAGTAACCCTGATGTACGTTTAAACCAACTCGTATTTAGCGGGAGCTAGAGTCATGGGTTGTAAGTTCAAATGATGCAATTGAAATAAAGAATGCAAAAAAATAATGGCAAACAAATTATATTCGTTGAAATTACTGTACAACAACTGTGGTTTTATGTAGCAACAATTCATATATAATCAGCGAGCTGATCCGTAATAAAAAATAATAAATGGTGTTGTTAAATACAGAAACAAATTTACAAGTCTTACAAAATGCAACTCACCCCAAAGGTACCTTGGTAGGATTAAATAAATACAAAATACTCGCTGTTGACAATTAAGCGGACTCCAAAATTTGACTACTGTAACACCAGGATGATGAAGGGAATACGTCTTTGACCACTCCACTGATTGTACTGAAACAGCTGCCTTGACCAGGTCAGGAAACACCATGAAATAAGTTGGTTAACAATGAACCTCAAAGATTGAATGTTATTCCTAAAGTTGTTACTTTCCAGTGTGTAATTAATTATCAGAATTCCAAAAAATTAACAGTTGACATCAGCCAGAATAATTCGTTGTTTTGACAATTTAACCTTGTCATTCGATTTATAAAACTACAGTTTTAAAAACAGTTTAAAACAGCCCTGTGCGAATGTGTTTTTAATCAGAACACATGTACTCTAAAATTGAATAAACGAATTTACTTAAAGAAGTTATTTCAACAAGTTAACTTACGGAAATGATTGAAATGATGTTTTTATGATAATCCGCAGTAGCGCAAACATCCATCCACCAGTTTAAATGACCAAATCAATTAATTAATCGTCTAATTAATAATATAAGTCGGAACAAAAATTGACTACGACTGAACTCGATTGTCGACAAAATCAAGATGGATGCTTCACCGAGCGGTTACGGAAAATCGAACGAAAACCGGTCGATTTCAGAATCTTATATACACGGTGTTGCACAAGTAGATGTTATAATTCGTAACGAGTGTAAAAATTCGTTACAATCTGTCGAGGATGGCGGCACTTCAGCCATATTTTTAATAACTTGTGATATTGATAAAAGTGTTCATAAATAGGTTCAAAATGACCCTTGTTAATCTTGATTATGTCTTATCATTTAACAAAGCTAACCACACAAACTACTAACAGCTCAAAATGGTGACCGATGCCATTTGGTGTAATCTGGTTAAGGCGCCTCCATGCGGGGTAATTTAGAAACCCATCTTGAGGGGAAATTTAATATTTTGTATTGTAAAGTAGGTACATGATTGCGTAAAAAATGGGGGCAAGCTGGAATAAATTTTATTCTCTTTATTAGGACCTCTAAAAAGATGTACTGATTTTGCACCCTCTAGCGGCCCCGCATTTCGCCATTACAATCACGCGAAGAATGATATTTTTTCAAATATTCGTGAATATCTCGGTTTCAGTGCACTTTATAGAGCAAAATGTGAAGTTAACGAAAATAAATTATCCTAAATTTTCTAGAGAAAAGCTCTTATAAGTTTTTCTTATAACTAGAATGGTTGCGGAGTTACAACCATCAGAACTTTTGGTATGTCTTCAATATTCTTTATTTGTATTTGTTATTAATGAATATTCCGCAGATCTAAAAATATGTCTAACGCATGGCTTTAAACCATTTTAACCGATTAATATTTATATCAATCATGGTCCTCCTCAATGGATCTGCATAGGATAGGTAGCGAGTCACTACGAAAAGAAGAGCAGGGCGCGAAACACGGAGGAACCAGAAAATTCCGACCCATCACATAAATATGACGGGTCTGCCTATTATTAGTATATTCTCAAAAGCGGTGCGAATTAAGGCCGTCCTAGAGGTGCCATTATATTGCAGAAACATAAATGTTAATGTTATTGAAGAGAAATTGAGTTCCTATGCGATTAAACCGCATTAAACATTAACTATAACATAACATTGACAAATAAGTATTGAATCTAAATTCAGTAGTCCCATGCATTTATGAGGCGTAATTTCTATTAAATGCCATCGTAAAGCAAAAAATATGTCTATGAATACGGCCATAAAATAATAATTATTTTAATAGCTACTAATTATTAGTAACTATTAATTGAAAATTTTAAAATACAAGAAGTTATTCACTTTCAAATTTGAAATTTGCCGCCACCACTATGTCGAACGTAAGCAATGTTAGAAAATCTCTTTTCAGTTCTATTAGATGGCGCTAAAATCTTACACGCATCGCCTCTGACGCAAACAATGTCACCATTTTATAATTTTGTCTAGCAGTGATTTGTCAACTATGGCAGTAGTTTTCTAAATCGATAACATATAATCAATATAATCAATGCCTTTAACTAAGAAAAGTGATTTTGTACCTGTACAGTTACAGTGCTCCATCCTCCAAATGGCACCAGTTACCGATTTACTTGCAGCTCAAGTGCTACCTTCTGAAGAATCACAAATTGTAGAAAACACGGGTATATTTTTGGAAACTCCAAATAATTCAATTAGCAATTACGAAATTAAACGAGAAGAGATGGAAGATGTGAAATTTAATTTAGAAGATTTGCATCATTCTATTGATATTAAAGATGATACCTTCACTACTCGATCAACGCTGAACAGTTCAAATTTATTTGAGTGTGCAATTTGTGGTTATGAACTTGCTCTTAAACAAACTTTAATACGTCATTTAAGAGCTCATAAAAAAAGGACAGGAATTCATTTATATGCAATATCTGTAACACAAAATTTGCCTACAAATCACAGTTTGTTACGAAAAATTTTCACTTTTCGTAACAGCGTTGAATTTATTAAATTCAACTTTTAACAGCTAGCGACATATTTCGTAGCGCCCTGTATAGCGAACGTATTTGACGGAGATTAGACTCGCGGATGCAATGATAGAGACTTCTGGGGTTAGCTTTCGAAGCGAGCGGTCGGTTTTGTGTTTTACTGTGAAGTGAATATAATTTTGGTTCCAATTTCGATAAAAAATATTGGTGGCGATTTTGTGAGGGGTCCCTTTCCGCATCATGAATTGTTTTGGATTTTGCGCTCCAACCCATTACTTGGGGATTTTTCACATTCGTGTTTGCAGAATTGTGGATGTATTCCAGGTCGTTATCTTTTTGTCGGACCACCTTCTCCATATTTTTCTGGAAGGATATTTTTTTCTCAGTTCGGTAAGTTTTTATAATTTGAACTGATTGCTTCACAGGGAAATGCATTACTCGACTTGGCCAATTTTTTTCTCCAAACATCAGGAGTTCGATGGCGTTTTAATTAGCCCTTGGCTGCTTTATGTTTTTTTTATGTGTTACATTTTGGCTTCTCTTTTTGTCGTGCATTTTTATTAACAGAGTGGTTGCCGAGATTACGATTGCGTTGCAGGTTTTCGTATTGCTGCATTGAGGAGATATACTGCAATCTAATTCATTTACATTCGCAAGTGTGAAATGGATCGAGTGTTTGGGTTTGATATTTGATAAACTAATTAATTAATTTATATTATTATGTTTTGTGTAATTAAACTTGAACTGCGTATTATTTCCACTAGTTAACATCAATCGACGTTGGTAAAATGCATCGGCGAGGAGATTCCTAAGCGTTTGACATGGGTTCAAATCTCATATTTGAAATTCTATGTTAAACATTTTTTTGTGTGTTTATTTTGCTTTATATTTATTTTTTTATGAAAGGCTGCGATGTCCGACCCATATACAGGGTGCGGCATTTCATCGAGGTTGCTACCTTTTGTTTTATCATTGTGAGTTCGATATGGTTTCCATTTTGTGGGATTTTTATTTAACCATTCGAACGTGCCATTGGTTTGATTTGGGAGTGATTCTCGGTGGCAATGTCGTTGCCACTGTACCAATTCTGTTCGGCTAACACCTATTTACATCCGATATCGTTTATATCTTTTTGCCTTCTGACAATTAACATCCAATTGCCCATTTTAATTGTGTTGTGTTAGCAAAGCTGTTAGTAGTGATAAATTGAGAGTGTGTTGCACCCCCCACTCCAATTTTTTCAAGGTGGGAGGTGACTCCTCCCACTTTCCAAGGTGGGGATGACTCCGCCCACCACCACGCCCCCTTTCTCAAGGTTGCCACCACCACCACCACGCCCCCTTTCTCAAGGTTGCCACCACCACCACCACCACGCCCACTTTCCAAGGTTACCACCACCACGCCCACTTTCTCAAGGTTGCCACCACCACCACGCCCCCAGTTCTCAAGGTCAACTTCAAGGTCACCCTCGATCATTCTGTTGACGGTACGTGTAATGTGAATGTCTCGAGGTCACCTTCAAGGTCACCCCCCCAGCTATTGGTTGTGTGCGCAACCGAAAAACAAGGTCACCTTCAACAATCACCCAACCATATATCGCTCACAATATATATCGAGTGGTTTGCTTAATATTAAACACAACGTTTACCATAGTTTGTTATTCACAGTACCTACAACAAATGAAACAAGTAAGTCTAATATTTATTTATTTATTGTTACAATCATTGGTATTATTTTTATAGTGGAATATTTAAATGGAAAAACATATCCACTAAATAACTCATGTTCTAAAATCATCTCCATCGGCCTATCTAAAGTTGATTTACGACCTAGCATCACAATCAGCGGTGCGAAATGCTCATATAAGGTTGTATTAAACGAAGACGATTGGATACGGTTTTTACTTTATAAACCGATGATTTCAACATTTTTTACTGAAGAAGAAGATACAAAATGGTGTTCTATATTGGATACGTTTACAATTGAATTTACCAAAAAGTTTCAAAATAAAAAACTATTAAAATTATTTAAAGATAAAGATCGATGGATTTATTTGGGTGCTGAAACTGTTGAGGGGTTGTGGGGACTGTCTAATTTGATTAACTCATATTTAACAATACTACATAATCAATCCTTTGACGCATATTATTCAAATATTGTTAAAAATTTAAACCCCACGGAAAACATATCCAATATTTTTAACTTTATAAATATAAACTCTGATGGTGTGCGAGCACACACGTTGATGGAGATGGTTCAATTTGTACCCGAAAAAATCATTGTAGATGTTGGAATTATTAATGCAAGAAAATAATTGTAGGATGTGGATGGCGTATTCTGCAAGACACTACCCAACAGCTGTAGATTTACCATCAGCCGTAAAAAGATATATGTGTGAAGTGCAGGATATGTCTTTCGACGTTCAAAATGGAGCAAATGGCATGAGACTTGGATATCCGAATCTAGAGGAAGCTACTCGTCAAGCAGCAGAATATGATGAATGTGTTGAAATATGTGATAAATTTTTAAAAAATACAATAACATTAGGTGGGTTTTTTCGAGTACTAATAGCAAAAGGTTTTAAAAATGTTTTATACAGCTTGAAAGAGTTTCTACCATATGGCATGGTTAGAAAGTATAATTTATTAGAATATTTTAAAGAATAGTTTATATAAATATTAAATGTTAATGTTAGAATATACATATTTACAAGATATTAAAATAAATTTTATATAATCTAGATTTATTGTCGTTATTATTATTATTTATGTGATCCAATCCCAACATCAACATATTATATTTATAATCAATAGCTCTCAATATTATGTGTGAAGTAGAAGTGATGGTTTGAGTTTATAACAGAAAATGAAATCAAACAAATTCCTATGGAGATTCATAAATCTCATGAGAATAAGAATGGTTTAGTAATGATGATTTAGTCAGTTACATTCAATAACTAGTGCAACATGGACTCACTTATGTTATTTACGTTGATTCTAAATGGAACTTTATATACAATCTGCCCACGAAATGTGCGAGGTGTACACTCATGTTTAAAATATGACGATAAATTAAAAGAATGTCTCTGGACTCCGATGAATATTACATATGTCAATGATGATGTTTGCACATTCATCATCAATTTAACTGAAAAAAGTGATATTTTATATTATAAATTCAAAATGTTCTACGCAACAAAAATTGTTGAAACCTCCTGGAATGCGATTCTTGATAATTCTGATTATTTAACGAATTCAAATTATAATTTTATTGCGGTGTCTGGAATATTAAGCACTATATTGTTTTTATTTCTAATGTTCATAATATATCATTTCAGATATTATATTACAAAATTAGTGAAAAAAATGTAATTTTAGCAAATAAGTATGTAATCATAAATACATAAATAAAGCAATTATTTTTTTATTATTATTATTATTATTTCATCAAACACACCATACTTATTGGTTACATTATTGTAATATACATGATGAGCAATTAAACACCTTATTAGATCTCCTAGAACATCGATCGATATCACTTCGATCCTCAACTGGTATTTTCAGGTTTATATTTATCTTGTCAGGTATCGAATTGGGGAAAACTTCGTACCTCCCACAAACATCGATACCAATTGAATAACCTCTCCCGGGTATATCCTGAACAAAAGGACATCTTGGAGACCATTTTCTATGTTCTATCAGGGGATCATCCCCCGCTTCCCAGCTACCAATAATGATTGCACAAAACGCACACCGAACATTATCATCATTGTGTAAACTATGGAAACCAACCTCTGCCAATTCTTTTGGGTTAGCAAATGGAGACTTCCAATTTTTAAACGAAGTAATGCGGGCTTCTTCATTTGAAGAATATTTGAGGAATGTATTGGGAAAATCTTCTTCAAGAAAAGGACATTTTGGAGACCACTTTTTATGTTCTATCATGGGATTATCCCCCACTCCCCACCCACCAATAATGATTATACAAAACGCACACTGAACATTATCATCATTGTGCAAACTATAGAAACCAGCTTTTGCTAAATCGTTTGGATTAGCAAATGGATACTTCCAATCTCTAAACGAAAAACGGCGGACTTTTTCATCAACATACCCATCCATGGTTTTAACGCAACTGCTTATATATTCAATAGGATGATAATTAAGTAAAAAAAAAACATCGTATAAAAAAAAAATCAAATTTATTACTGCATAATACAATTATTATATAAATGAAATACATTTGATAGTGCACAAATACATTCACTCATTGAATGAAAAAAACAGGATGGTTTGTCCAATGTTAGGGCAGGTTGTTCATCCAACTCTACCACAGGTTTATTAATTATTTTTTTGATGAATAAGGACTTTTCCAACCCTTTAATGTATACAACATCAACGGATAAAGTTAAATACCTAATAATATCATTAAATTTATGAACAGGTGTAAAACCGCTTTCCCATAATATTCCATGGTGTTTATGCATTATGTAGTTTGCCTGTTTCTGATACTCCGGTGCTAAGTCATTAAACTTAAACGGTTGTTTAAATATGAAATGAGCTGTTTTAGAACCATCATAAACAGCTAATTCTTTGGGTAAAAATGTATTATTATTTGTTTTAAACCCTTGAACATCCAATACCATCACGTTACTCATATTTGCTTCACAGAATTTGTAAGAGGATTATAATTAAACATTCGATCATGAAGAACTAGACAGTAAGCGGTTGTGTCTGCTTTTATATTATCCCCACTCTCAAATTCTACTCTTACTTCAATTGGTCCTTTGCTAAGGCCATCCTTCTGACGAGTACAATCTACTACAACCATTGGTGTATTAGCTTTAAATTCTTCAGGTGTAAGCATTGGCTCGTTTTCTTTACCGTAATATATTTGTTGAAAATTTGCAAACATTTCATATAGAATTGAGAAAGAATTCTTTTTATAGTTTATATTTAAATTATCATATGGGTAGCGCTCAGAATTTAAGTAAACATTCAAATTTACCAAATCACAAGAATCAAATTTACTCATATCCTTATCAATTTTGTTTTTTCTATTTGTTGAAAATGCTATTATTATCATTCTAGGTGTTTCCACTTGAGTAGTAGTTTTTACAGTCCACGAGTGACGATTTGTCTGAGGTAATTGGGGGTATTCATGAAGTTCCCACGATCTGAATGCTATTGGGATTTCTAAACTTTTATCAACAAAGTTAGTTAAACGTAATTGTTCTTCCAAGGAAACAGCTATGTGTGGTACTTTCCAGAAAAGTTTATTGATTGAAACTTTGAGTTTTTCATCGGCTTTTGAAGATACTACTGCATTAGTATCACTATTACTTCTTATTAACACCAGCTCTTGTTTAGCGTTCAATATGATTTTGTTATAATCCTCACCAAATCCCAAAATCATTTTTAGAGGTATACAAGCATTAAAATTTCCATTAGTACCTTGATTTAACACCATTTCTAAATGTTTTTGGGGTTCCCATCCAGCGTTTTTTAATTTTAAACATTCGTTTCTAGAGTAGGATGGATAAGCTTTTAAAGTAGAAGTAACACCTAAGTTTCTAGAAGAATCTATCACAACTCCGTTTAACTCATATCTAATTTCACTGAATAAAAATGCTATGCCGTTGTTAATGAAGTGACCTGTTGTAGATGTGGTACCATCTTCATGTTTTAGCGTGCCTTCGATATAAAGATAACTTAGACTGGGTGCCGTATACGCATCCAGCTGTTGAATAGGGATTCTAATTTCATCGTTATTGTCAAATGATGTGGAAGCATATGGTTGATGTGTGTGAAATTCGGCATTTGTAATCGAATTATCTTCAATAATTTTTTCTGCAATATCTAAAATCCCCATTTTACACAAGAACTTTATAACCTAAAGCTTTTAAAAACGCTCTATTGATTGGTGTTATCACACCTGTTGAAGATTTTTGACTGACGCTTTTTAAATTAGACAGGCGTTTATAAGCAACATTATAATGTTGACGTGCACTTCTTGAATACTGGATTACCATTTCTAAAGTTTTTTTAAATGAAACCTCATTGATATTTCTTCCCTGTTAAAATCTATAACCTGATCGTTCTGATCTATTACTCTAACTGAAATGTTTGATATAGATTGAGTGTTTATAGGTAAATAAATGACATTAGATGGGGTTTCAACTATTTTATAACCGCGTGGAACTATTGGAAAAAACTCGTGTACCACGTGACTCAGTTTTCCATTTCTATATGAACCGGTAGTAATATTACACTCAATGCAAATGGTGTTCACCGATAAAATATTTACACTGTGATCAGATACTTTCTGACTGTTTTTCTTGATGTATTGCTTATCAAAACCCAATAATGGTCCTATACTATCGTTTTTGCTAAAATTAATACGTTCTGTGCATTTAATGTTTACTTTTGAGGTATTAGTATTTGTTGTGAGTTCTAAAGAGACATTAGCATTACTTAATTGTGTTTGTAAATATGATCGAATATCATCGATTTCATATGCCCCCGATGGAATTTCAACAGTTTTTTCTACTCCAAAATAGAATCTCTTCTTATTCGATATGTTGAGATGTTTAGTTTTAGATAAATCTAATACATATTCTCCATTTTTTTGTTTAATAAATCCTAAATCTTCTTTGAAATCATTTGTATATTCCTTAGTGAATAATGATTTTAAACGCACTTCATTTTCCGTAATGATGAACTTATTAGGTACTTTCTTATTTATTTCTGATTTTAAATACTTTAGAACAACATCGAGCGCATAAAGGCCAGGTGAAACTTTGAAGTTTACATATTCATCATCTCCATCTCCATAGTAAAACTTACTATCTTGTTGAGGAATGTAAATTATTACATTTTTTAACTCCAACACATATTGATTACTTTTTTCTTTACTCACATAGAAATTAAGTTCCTTTAACACACTATCTTCTTTACTCGAGTTAACAGAGGATATGCAATTTACAATTATTTTATTATTATTATTTGTCGAAACAATCGAAATAGCATCACTATCTCTTGCGTGTATTGCTTTAACAATCGTCTCAATACTTGTCTGACCCTTTTGAATAGTTATACGAGCATCATCTCCATAGTAAAATTTATTGCATCCAGCCTTAACATTATGTATTGTGTTATAAGTTTCAAAATTTGTTAATGCTAACACATATTGACCATCATCAGTATATATAATAGGATTAATTTCCGAATACAATTCGGAACTATTACCGCTTACACTGATTACATATGACATGTTGTTGGTGTTTGGCTTAACACTGATGTAAATTAATTAGTGGAGTGTCTATATAAAAAGTCTAAGGTGATTCGGATTTTAAATTTTCGGTAGCAGCGCTATTAGTTTTTTGAATAAGGTTTTAGATATAGTCCGAGACCGCTTTTATATGGTTTTAAGTAAAGACCTTTGCCTATGGCAATAGCTTCCATGCTTTTATTATGTCGTTGTGTTTCTTTTAAATTTTCATTCGCGCTTTTAGAATCATTAACAGCTTTTGCAATACCCGCAGCACCTCCACCTAAAGCTCCTAAAGCGTTTAGGGCGGCAAATATAGGTATTAGCGGTAAGAATCCAACAGTTTTCGGTATTGGAATATATTCGCGGCTTCATCGGTTTCTGTTTAATAGTTGAAAGAGAAATTCTCGCATTAGTTAATAAATCTGAACTTTTACTTCTACTTAAAATATCTGTGACTTTTTTCAATGTTTGTTTAAATGATGGTCTCTTGGATTTTTTACATCCCATCCCTAATTTTATTTTAGCCTTCAATGTTTGTTTAAACGATGCTCTCTTTGATTTTCTACATCCCATCCCTAATTTTACTTTAGCTTTCATAGCTTTCATTATATAACAAGAACATCATTAATTACCGTGAAACACCGGTATTATACCGCTTACCGGTATATTACGGTATAATACGGTATAATATGCGGTACAGAGTGGTATAATACGGTATAATATGCGGTATTGAGCGGTGTAATACCAGTATAATATGCGGTATAGAGCGGTATAATACCAGTATAATATGCGGTATAGAGCGGTATAATACCAGTATTATACCGGTATTATACCGCTTACCGGTATAATACGGTATAATATGCGGTACAGAGTGGTATAATACCGGTATTATACCGGTATTATACCGCTTACCGGTATAATACGGTACAATATGCTGTATAATACGGTACAATATGCGGTATAATACGATACAATATGCGGTATAGAACGGTATAATATCGGTATTAAGCGGTATTCAACGGTAATGGATTGATGTTGATAAGCTAATAGGCGATGACATCACGTGGGGCTATTGACTAGTACCCCCAAAAAAGGAACAAAAATGACTACTATCGCAAATTTTCTAGTTTTGTTTAAACAAGATAATACAAATTTGAAACATGTTTATGATGATCATGTTGGGGTGGATATGACTTTTGAGCAATTTAAAACTTTATGTAATATTTGTTGGAAAGATAAATATGGAATGCTAACCATCGATAAAGTTTGTGATATTAACAGTGGTCGTTATAGACAGGGTTTCGATACATTCATTTATATATAAATGTGTAATTAATGGGATAGTTTTTAGTATTCCATCATCAACCACAATGAATAAACGTTTAACCCATGATCTTATACAAGCACGAAAAGCTGTGAAAATGAAATATAAAAATTTGAAATCGGATATAGCACAATCAAATTTAGATTTATTTAAAAAGTATAAACCCATCACGGAGCCTTTACAAGAAATAGTTTCACAATTTAATCAAGAATCTAAAATAAAACATGAACTTAAACCGGAAATTGATATCAACATACCAATCAAAGAAAATAAAAAATTTGACAACAAATCTGATATGGAATCGAGTATTGAAAGAGTGAAAGAAAAGAGAATCGATAGAGGAGAGCCTGATGATGATGTTGATTTAAATCAAACAATTTTACATCACATGTTCACTGAAGTAGACACACCAAAAAGAAAAAAGAAAGAAAAAACATATGGACGTAAATCTGTGGTGGAATCGAAAATTAATAAATCACCACCAAACTTTTTAATGGATGGTGCAGTTTATCAACATGAGCCTGATGATGTTGATTTAAATCAAACAATTTTACATCCTATGTTTGCCGAAGAAGAATATAGTAGAGCTCATAATGAAACAACTAAAGAAGTTAATGATATGATTGAATCGAAATCATTTCAAGATTATTTAGAAAATTTTAGTGACCCGTTACCTAGATATTATGTTGAGAATATGATATTAGATAAAGAAGATGTTTTTGATTTTAATTATGGGGTGAAACATGATTTGGAAACTGCTAAATTTTCTATTGGTGATTCGTTAATTGATTTTGAAGGACCCGATATTATACTCAAATTACCGAACACTACTAATCCTTTAAAATATAAAGGAACCACAGGTCTTTACGAACTCTTATTTAAAAAAAATCCTGTGAACTATAGTGAAGATGATGAGAAAAAATATATTAATATTGGACGTAGAACCAATCTATTTCGTAGAAATTATTCAGCTGATGCTCAAATAAGTGGTAACGCTACATGCAAGTATAGACAAATAATTGAACCTGCATTAAGAGCTAGGGGTGTAACTGGAAATAAGAAAAAAAAGCTTGGTGGTTTTCTAGAACATCCATTGTTTTTACAATATAACAAAAGGAAAAAAGATTATGTGTATTTTGACGATGTAAATGAGATAATCGAAAGATTAAAACTCTTAATAGCTTCCCAATCTGCTGGTCATGACGGTCATGTAAACGAAATCACATCCATTGAAGAAGAGTTACGAGAAGCAAAAATTATTAAATAAGACATAATTGAAGATGGATATAAAAAGAGATGTTGTAAATGAATTACATAGATCTGCTCGTCGAAATTATCAACGAAGACCTGTTTTAGTTACAGGAATTAATGACCTTTTCCAAGCAGATTTAGTAGACATCGCCCAACTATCGTCTAGTAATAAAGGTTTCAAATTTATATTGGTTGTAATTAATGTTTTCTCAAAATATTTATGGGCAAAACCGTTAAAGAACAAAAGCGGACGATAGGTGACTGCCGCTATGAAAATGATTCTTAAAGAAAGTATTCCTAAAAATTTTCAAACAGATTTAGGGAAAGAATTTTACAATAAGGAGTTTCAAGAATTAATGAAGAAATATAAAATAAATCACTATAGTACATTTTCGATAAAAAAAAAGCGTCAGTGGTAGAGAGAGTTAATCGAACACTTAAAAATTTGATGTGGAAAGAATTTAGTTTTCGAGGAAATTATCGGTGGTTGGATATATTACAAAAACTAGTGGGTGCATATAATTCGAAAAAACATTCAACAACCGGTTTAAAACCGATAGATGTTACCCAAAAGAATGAGAAGTTATTGCTAAATACGGTATACAATCACCCGAAAGTTATTGATCCGAAAAACCCCAAATTTAAAATCGGAGATAGTGTTAGAATAAGTAAATATCGCCACGCGTTTTCGAAAGGATACACCCCCGCTTGGTCTAATGAGATATTTAAAATTTCTAAAGTTAAAGTGACGCTACCAAAATAAGTTGTTTGTTAAATGGTTGGGTTTGAACAAAAATCATAATTCGTGGATCAATGGTAAACAAGTTGTGTGATATAAAATTATACCAATCCGATTTTTGTAACTATCTTAAATGTTTTGGGGAAAAAATTTTTTTTTTTAAATAAACAATCATAAATTAAATTATCTTTTATTTATTTCCAACTAATACATACTATTTTATACTTATTTACATTTAAGCTACAATCATTTCTAATTTAATATTATTTACATTTAAGCTACAATCATTTATAATGTAACATTATTTTACTTTAACATTATTTAATTTTCCAAGTATTTTTCTTAATTTCTCAACCTGAGTTTGTAGATGTTTTGGTTAAATCAGAAGATTCATCTAAAAAAGAATTATTAAAAATCTAAATAATAATAACATATTTTCATACCAACAAGAGATTAACAATCGAAAATAAACCACTTTTAAAAACCTTTGTAAATTCCACGATCACCTCAATCGAAGACAACCGCTTAATTCTTTTTCCATGTGTCCAGGTCAATCTGTTGTTGTCAAAAATTGTTCACTACACATGCATAAATCGCAATTCAACGCTTTTGATTGGGTGATTTTTTGGATCCTTGCTTGCAATTTTTAAATGTGTTCTGTACTGGACGACCCCGAAAATTTTCAAATCTATCGAGTGCAAGTTTACAAGCCACAAAAATTTAAATTTAAAATTTTTGAATACAAATAATGTTTTTGATTTGTTTTAATAAAAGCAAATCCAGTCTTTTTGGAACATACTCCAGACTTGTAAATTGAATAAATTTGAAGAATTATTACAGTTAAAATTATTGATCATTTAAGATTTTTGTGTATAATGAAACTATAAAGTTGACATTTGAAAAAAATTATTTTATTAAATTTTGAATTTATTTTATAGAAAAATTTTGGTAAATTGTGAAATTTTTTACTAATTTTTTTTTTTGTTTAATAAAATTTTTTACAATACAAAAATGAAATGTTTGTTAGTAAATTAAAGAAATATTTTACACATAAAAATAAATTGTCTTTTTTTAAATCTTAAACATCCTGTATTAACTAAACATGCGTATAATATGTCATAATATGATAAACACACTTTATGAGTCATCAAAATTTTATAAAGTTTTTTTTCATATCATGCAGTTGAGTAAAATTGTCCACAAGAAAATCGATCACCTCTATGGGAATGACCGCCGCTTAAATCCACTTAATTTTAACAAATTAAGTTTCCACTGGAAATCCACTTGCGCACTTATTTTTTTTTTTATACACCTCACGAATGAAATTAACCACAAAATTTAAATTTACAATTTTGAATACAAATAATGTTTTTGATTTGTTTTAATAAAAGCAAATCTAGTCTTTTTGGAACATACTCCAGACTTGTAATTTGAATAAATTTGAAGAATTATTACAGTTAAAATTATTGATCATTTAAGATTTTTGTGTACAACGAAACTATAAAGTTAACATTTGAAAAAAATTATTTTATTAAATTTTGAATTTATTTTATAGAAAAATTTTGGTAAATTGTGAAATTTTTTATTAATTTTTTTGTTTAATAAAATTTTTTACAATACAAAAATGAAATGTTTGTTAGTAAATTAAAGAAATATTTTACACATAAAAATAAATTGTCTTTTTTAAATCTTAAACACCCTGTATTAACTAAACATGTGTATAATATGAATTTTTTACAATACAAAAATGAAATGTTTGTTAGTAAATTAAAGAAATATTTTACACATAAAAATAAATTGTTTTTTTAAATCTTAAACATCCTGTATTAACTAAACATGTGTATAATATGTCATAATATGATAAACACACGCTTAAATCCACGTAATTTTAACAAATTAAGTTTCCACTGGAAATCCACTTTCGAAAATAAAACACTTTTAAAAACCTTTGAAAATTCCACGATCACCTCAATCGAAGACAACCGCTTAATTCTTTTTCGATGTGTCCAAGTCAATCTATAGTTGTCAAAAATTGTGCACTACACATGTATAAATCACAATTCAACGCTTTTGGATGGTGAACGCACCCGGAGTAACTGAAAGACAATTTTTACATAACATCTTTATTATTATTATTATTATAAACTTACGTAATACTTTAAAAGTTCAAGTTCCCACACTCTGAATAATAGTCCTTACTCTCCCAATAATAATAGTCGAATGAGTTGATATTTTCACTTGGGTGGGAAGAATGGAACTCAAAAGAAAAGTCATCGTCGTCGTCCTCGTCAGATTCCTCCGTTTTTAGCGATTCCTCCGTTTTTAGAGCTTTTAAACGCCGCTCCAAATCCTCGATTTGGGTGCGCAGCACAAATAGCATTAAGCTATTTGGTAACAGGGACCGCCAGTCTGGAACTTTTTCACCAACCACTACAGCACTGAGGTGTTTTAATGAATACATCACGATATCGTTAATAATTACAACTGGATTAAAAATAAATGAGTACGAGTATTTATACATTATTTAATATGGTAATATGATGGTTTAGCATACACACGGGATATTGAATATAAATTTTACAACCCCATAATCTATTTTTTTAATCTGTTGCATAAATGCAATATTAGTGTAGTTTATGTAAGATAATTTGCATAAGTGTAAATATAATAACAATTATATATATTTATAGAATCTTGCTTACTATTCACAAATTCATTGTTCATTGCATAAATTAATATAAACGCATTCAATGAAGTTATATTACAATGAAGTTATATTACAATGTATCAACTACTTAAATGCAATTTATGCAAAATTATATGTAATTATGTATTAAATTATACGCTTCAACACAGGATGCGTTTGCAATAATTTGAAATTTTATGCACTTCTTATTATAATATGTTAATTTTTGTCTTTAATGCGTGCAAATTACTATATTATGCTTTTAATTAATTTCATATATGTTAATTCCATATTTTAAATTAAAATAAAATCGCTATGTTAATTTAAAATCGTTATGTTAATTAGCAACAATTTTTAATCTTATGTCAGCAGTATTTAAAATTTAGAATAATTTATATGTAGTTATCATGTTAAAATGTTAAAACTTTTTGAAAACCGCTGATGTAAAATGCGTTTGTGAATATGAATTATACTTCACGTAAACCAATGAGTTTAGATTGAAGAGGTGGTTTACTATTTGATTGGGTCAATGATGTACATTTTACCGGAAGGTGTGTTCAACCTTATACACTATCCATCAATTGCGAGCGTTTCCCTACCCACTGTCTTTGAAAAGGGGGGCGAGTTACCTCGACCTTGCAGCGGGGAGGAGTTGTGGTGGCAACCTTGAGAAAGGGGGCGAGTTACCTCGACCTTGCAGCGGGGAGGAGTTGTGGTGGCAACCTTGAGAAAGGGGGCTTGGTGGTTGTGGCAACCTTGAGAAAGGGGGGTGGTGGTGGTGGCAACCTTGAGAAAGGGGGCGTGGTGGTGGCAACCTTGAGAAAGGGGGCGTGGTGGTGGTGGGTGGAGTCATCCCCACCTTGGAAAGTGGGAGGAGTCACCTCCCACCTTGAAAAAATTGGAGTGGGGGGTGCAACACACTCTCAATTTATCACTACTGCTGTTTCCTTGATTTCTCCGGGGCGTTTCTTTCACACAACCCACGGCTCTCGTCGCCGCACTAAACGAGCTAGTTTAAATCGACCACCAGGGCCCCACGCAAAATTAAAGTAGATGGTTTTATCCTTCTGCGTGGACTTAATCTTTTCCGAGCTGACTTCTCATTAGAGTAGTGAGGAAAGATTTAGTTTCAAGTTTGAAATCCATTTAAGAACTCATACCGGCGAGAAACCATTTAGTTGCGATATTTGTGAGTATACTTGTGCACGGAAAGCATACTTACAAAATCATTTAAAAACTAATACCGGCGAAAAACCATTTAGTTGTGATATTTGTGAGTATACTTGTGCACTAAAATCAACCTTACAAAGACATTCAAGAACTCATACCGGCGAGAAACCATTTAATTGTGATATTTGTGAGTATACTTGTGCACAGAAATCAAGCTTACAAAGACATTCAAAAACTCATATTGGCGATTAACCGTTTAGGCGTGATATTTGTGAGTATACTTGTGCACAACCATCAACCTTACAAAGTCATTTAAGAACTGATACCGGCGAGAAACCATTTAATTGAGATATTTGTGAGTATACTTGTGCATATTGCGATATCGAGATACCACGTCAATGGAAGTACGTTATTTAAGATTCGGGAAAATTTTGTTATTAATAAAGCATGTGACTTATCAAAGTAATCAGAAAAACTTCGTCCGATACCAAGAAATTTAGTTCAAAGTCAAATGATTTATAAAAAAAGGACATAAAGCAGGTTTGAATAAAATAAATTTAAGATGTAACTTTTAATAATTGTCTTTGTTGAAAAATGTTTATTTATAGTAAATGAAAGATTGTTTAGTAATAAGAAAGGTATTTCAAAAGTTAGAATTTTGTTAATTAATTGATTAATGTAAAAATTTATGTTAGCGTTAAATTTAAATAAGTTTGTAAAATCATTACGTGAGTTCGACGTGTCACGAGTTAATGAACTGTGAATGGAAATTTCATGTCCAGCATCTTTATTTATTCAACCACGAAGCACTTAGGAAGAAGTCAATCCAATCTGAAAATATAAAAATTTTACTTATAAAATTCCAACGAGTCACAATGTGCTTAATACAGACCTGTAACCTGAAAATTTCAATAATATTGATTTTCCAATCAACCAATACGAATGCGTTTACTCAAACATCGAGATTGCGATGAATTTCGAGAAAGAAAAATTAAAAACAATCGAAGAGGTCCTTGTGTTAGATTTCACACGTAATGGTGACGAATTTTAATCGTGCTAATAAAAAGTAATTTTATAGTGAAAATAATTGGTGAAAGTATAAAATACCAGTGTAAAAATCAAGAAATTAATTACTTACCTACGTAAAACTAAAAATAAGTTGGAAAACGTAAAGGATTGAGAATATTTCTGAGGAATTAAAAATCGACACAAAACGAGGTTAACAAACTGCAACTGGGAACCTTTCATGGTAATAAACCCATCGAGTGTATTTTGGTGCGCAATTGTACCATCTCCAGTTCAAGTAAAGAAAAAGATTCCTGGATTTTACTAAGGTAACGTGCACATTAAAGTACAATTTTAAAATAACTAAGTGAAATTTTCGGACTCCATACGACACGTGTTTTTCTTTATTTAACGTTCAGAATTTTGATAATTAGATTTAATAATAGAACTTTTTAATATAACAAAACCTTTATTTACATTTGTGTGCTAAATAAAAACATTATTATTTTTGTAACGAAGGATATTTATTTTGACCTGTTCCGCGCCATAAATTTATTTACAGTATTGGTCACGGAAAGAACTCACCCTGTACAAGGTAAGACACATGCACTACGAACCAGCTAAGCCGAGGCATATTATTTCCATTTATTTGTATTTACTAAATTTCACATACATTTCCATTGACGGGGTAAATTTCTGTACACTCGTACAGACATTAATATTAAAAACGTTTAGCTCCGGTGAGGCAGAGGCCTTCACAGCAATATAAATCATACTTAGAAATACATTTAAGAAAACATACCGGCGATAAACCGTTTAGTTGTGATATTTGTGAGTATACTTGTGCACAGAAATCACCCTTACAAATACATTTAAGAAAACATACCGGCGATAAACCGTTTAGTTGTCATATTTGTAAGTATAAATGTGCATATAAATCACGATTTCAAAAGCATTTAAAATCTAATATGTACTAGTAACCATAGACATATTGCTGTGATACTCGGCAAAAATTAAGTTTATTTCCACTTCCAAATAATTTTGGTAAGCAATGAGAGGCTTTGAAAAATAAAACACAACTTGTGCTGAACTGTTTTGTAATAAATTAGAAATTTTACAGATATTTTTAAATTTAATGTTACAAGTTGCACTTTTGGTGAGAATTTACGATCGAGTTATATGTTTTATAGGTAAAATATTTCAGACAATTTGCAATTCGATCGCATGTACACTCAAATATAAGCCTAAAGAAAATTAAAATTTTTAAATAGAATTTTTAAACTTTAGCGCAAATACAAAAAGAAATGTTCGTCAATTTGACCTGCAGGTTTGTAATTATTTAATATTGTTATATTTATACTAATAATATTTCAATACTATTGTCTATCTGTGAGACCTCATAAAGGAGGTACATAACCAGATTGTAAAAGTAGGTGCAGTATCGGGATGCCTGTGAGAAGTAGGTAATACAGAATAACGAATTTTCGTTGAAGTAATTCAAGATGCATGTGAAGTACTGGTTATGGTAAGGTGGTCAGACAAAGAAGAAGAGGATGGAATGAACACGTCAACCGCATGAACAACAATGGGATTGCTCGTTGTTGACTATGAAAAACGACTGTCTGAGAGACCACCAAAAAGATGGAAAAAAGCTGGCAAGGTGCAGGAATCCCCTGTCCACTTTTATAGAAAACATCATAAGTATTTGATAAAATAAATTTAAGAATAACATAAACAAAATCTTCGAAACTATTTAAAAAATTTAACCCAAAAATAGATGAAAATTCTACTAATATTAAATAAATCATTACATTAGATTTTATTTATAAATTAAAATGATAATTTTATTAAATGAATGTAAGATAATAATTTAATAAAATGGTTATTTCTTGTAAATGATTTAACTAAAGTTCAAATGATTTATCTTATATTTTAAGGGGGTATTCTAGTCTACAGGCATGAATTTTAGATTTTTTTTTCAAGTGCAATAAGGAAATACCAAACAATATTTTACTATCCATTTTTTTACCACATTTTTACTGTTGTTTGAAGAATACATAAAAAAAAAATCAAATGAAAATATTTAAAATTTAAAAAGTTACAGGCTGATAAAATGGGGGATCTCAAAAAGATGGCGCGTCCTGGTCGACATGATTCCAACCCTCCTAGTAATCCGAAATCAAAAAACAAAATAGATTCTTAATCAAAACTAATGCCGCAATGGTCCGAACCAGGGAGAAGTAAAAAAAAACTTTTTTCGCAAAATGGCGGCTGTTTGTAATAAAAAGACATTTTTTTAACAGTTTTTTTTACTTTTACGAATTTTTTAAAAATAGTAAAAATTGAGATTTTGTTATAATTCTAGTTCGGACCATAGAGGGATGTATAGAGAAGGTTCACACCAAATTTCAAGTAAATCGGTCCAGAAGAACTTGAGATTTCATGTCGACCGTCTCGAAAAAGGTAATATCGAGAATATCGCGTTTAAATATTCGCGCAGTCAGTCATACAATGGTACTTTATACTTACATTTTTTCTATTATATTCTTTCTAATAGCTTTTTTTCCAAAAATAATTTGAATTTTGAAAAATCGTTTAAAGACATAGGTATTCTTAAAGGTTTAAGCTTTGAAAACATGAAAAAAAAAATTGAATTTTTCAATATTCTAGACTAGAATAACCCCTTAAATGAGAAATTTTATAACTAACGATTCATAATTTAACTGAAATGTTAATAAACATTCATGACCGGTTTCACAAAGCATATAAGTACAGATTATAATTATAACCTAGGATTTTATCACATTTGGGTTTCACAAACATTTGGCTTATTTTATTTAATAACCCTAGATATAACCTACGATTATATCACATTTGGGTTTCACAAACAATTTAATCCAAAAATTTAAGCCGAGATGTCACACATTTTCGCCAACTTTATAAGTAAAAATTTGGCTTAAATATAAATTTGAACTGCAGGTACATAAAACAATCGAATATTATCTAGGATTATTATAATCGACAAAAATTAAATTTTTTTGGGTTTCACAAAGATTTAAGCGCAGCTTATATGACTAAAATTAAACTTTTATTTAAATCGTCCATTTTTGGATTATAAATATATAATCCGTCGAACTTAAATTAAAAATTTTTTGTTTGTAAATTTTAAAAATAATTACAACTGAAATTTAGCAAACAAAATTAATTATAATAAGGGTGTTCACGAGGGCTTCGTAGTTTCGTAGTTTCCATGGTATTTCGTAGTTTCCATGGTAGTTTCGTACTTGCGTATGACAGCCATGTGACATTCGTACTTTAAACAACCAATCACAATCAAGGAAGTTTCGTACTTGATTTTTATTTTAAGGTTATGATTATGAGGTGTAAACTTCATGCTGGAATGGATTAAAAAATTGTAACTTGCCTGTAAGAATCTGGAGTAGCCATCTTCCATAATATGGCAATCATAAGCTGTTTCCTGGGTGAAATAGTTTCTTGACTAGATATTTTTCTTACCAACTTTGATTCAATTAAGGACAGAACGTATTCAAAAGTTGTGGGAAACATTCTAAATAGCAAATAAAATTTTAACACTGCAAATAGTGAAAAAACATTTTTAATATTTAGAGCCTTGTCCAATAAACTTAAAATGTGCACTCACCTGAAATGCTCTTTAAATTGCTTCTCGTTATAACGAGAAATCACATCCTCCAAATAATTTAGAATTCTGGGTATTTCATTTCGATGAGTATTCACTGTTAAATATTCATCGTCACTTGAGCTTTCCTCTACGTCTGAAGAAAAAATGTCATCCACAAATTGTTTTATCACTTCTAACTTTCTCTGTTTGTTATTAATCATATTGCTAAAATTTAATTTCTTTAAAACAAGTTAATACCTATGCAAGAGTATAAAATATAATATATGTATTGTCATGTTTCGTTGATAAGAGATAGGGGGTATGACGTAATTGGGTTAATTAGTCAAAACACTCATGATTTAACTAATTTAATGAGACCATAACAGGCAATTAAGGGATTGTATCTGGATCTTCTTTGGTTGAAAGATTGTTGACTGCTTCTGCCTCACTTATCTATGAAGATGGAAACGTTGTTAGATCTGAAAGATATGAAATTTGTAAAGGACAAAACATTGGTGGTTGTTTCATTAAATTTAAATATGAGAAACAAATTAAATTGATTTGATTTATTTGTTAAGTTAGGATTTTTCGTTAAAATAAACAAAATAACAATTAGCGAGATTCGTGAATGCGCGAGTTGAAGAGGACAATTTTAGTGGGGTTTTAAAATGATAAGGGAGCAGTAAGGATTCCCAAGCCAGCGGTCATAGAGTGAAGACGCGCTGATCGTGTTTAATTATTAAAATAAGTTTTGGATTAAAGACTCTCAAGTCAGTCGTCGTATAGTGAAGACGCGCTGTTTAATTTGGAAATAGTTTTTGTATTGAGGATTCTCAAGTCCGCCGTCAAAGAATCAAGACGGGTCGTTCGAGTTTTGAAGAGAGTTTTTGGATTCTGAGTTATTTTTCATGAGTCAATCGTCCTCAAGTAAAGACGTAATTTTATTGATGATAGAAAAGATATTTGGAATTGATTCTTTTGTATTTGGATATAATTATTTTGAGATTGTATGGAAAGTAAATTTAAGTTCAATTAAAGTGGATATTACGTTTGATCGAGAAATTTATGAAAAGTTTTGGAACCACTGACGTTCATTTTGGTGGTTATGTTTCATGGTTTTTGTGAATATAGAAATATTGGAAGAGATTTGTTCAAATTACTTACCTGTGTTTGATTATCTGATTCGGAGGAAGAAATTATCCACTGGTCGTTCCCACCTGTCTTTTGGTTCAAGATTCGAAGCTGACTTCAATGGTAATCTGCACGTTTTGGAAAGCATCACATCATATCGGCCGATCGGTAAACTCCGGAAGACATTTATAGTTCGGTAAGAATTTATGTGTCGCATAAATTATTTAAACAATAGACAAACCGTTTTAAATTCGGGAGCGCATAATATTTTGGGGAATTTATTGCAATTGCTTGATTTTTGTAAATTTAATTTGTTTAGGTTTAAGAAAAGTAATATTTTGTCTTTAATTTTTATTGTGTAAAATAAATTGCATTATTTTTTGGTTCTGATAACGTTTGTAAATAAATCCCGTAGGATAACTTGAAGATAAATTAGGATCAGTGGCAAGAAGTACCTCTCCTAATTTATGTTTGAGTAACACCCATGTGTAAGTTTAAGTGAATACTGACTTTATTAAATTTACATACAATTATTTATACAAACTTATTGTTTACATTATCACATTCCAATTCTATTAATTAAAAGTTATTGTGATGTGTTATTTGCTTATTCATCAAATTCCTACAACTATTTCCTATTTATAATTGTTACAATCTAGCTTTGTAACCTACATACATGTAATGTCAACTTAGTGTTAGTTGACTAAGGTAAATATTCTTTATTTATATTTTATTTCCGCATTATACATTTTTACCTTCCTATTTTTATTTATTTATCTACAGGATGGTTTGAAACGACAAACCAACCAACCAACAAAAAACCCTGTTTAATTTTTAAATTGAACAGTTTGCGTTTGATTTAATTTATTAATAGCAGTAGTAGATTGAAGAATAAGCAGATACAAGTTACAATTCGTTTGAGTTATCTTTATAAGAAAGGTCACTGGTTAAGGTGACGTATTTAAGTGTTTTGATTAATCTGGATGGACCCAAGTTACGACCCATATTATTGAGTTTTTCATGCACAGCTGGTCGGAGCATAATTTAATTAAGTGCCATTTCATTCCCCGCTATATAAGTAAAATTTTTTAATCTGAACAGTAGCGTAACATGGCAGTATACGTACGGATAAAATACCGTAAAATTTCTAAAATTTCATGGTTCAAACCATGGGGGTGAAGGTAACATTTGAAATCGAGAAACACACGAAAGTTAACGAAGCTTGCCATCTCGCCGTACTTCGGAAAAATCTTCGTATCCATTCGTATTTTACGAGCTTCTAGTGATTTTTCCATTGTGTATTTGGTATTTATTTATAAATTTAGTTCTATTTCGTTCACCAATTTTCAGGTTATAAGAATTTTGTGTTTAAAAATGTAATAAAGAAGTTAAAGCGAAGAAATAAAAGTAATTCTTCGTTTATCACAAGGTGAGAAGACAATTTTACACATACTACATAATTTGAATTTCTTTTCTTTTTATCTTTAGGTTTTCACACGTGTAATGGCAAGCGCGTTAGTTAAAGGAAAGCAAACAAATAGTAATAATCGTTTAGTGCTCGCAAGTTTTTAATCCAGTTTGCAGTTTTTAAGTCCAAATTTCTAAGATGAAATGTACAGATCGGAACTGTGCATTATTATTTGACGAAATGTCGTTACGCCAAGGATTTCATTACGAACATCACAAACAAATCATAAGTGGTTGTTTTCATGATTAAAGCTTCAAGAAAACAATGGAAACAAGTTATTGCTTATTATTTCTCTGCAAATACTATTGCAACCCAGCATTTAAAGGCTCTTATTAAAGAAATAATATTACAACTTCTGGGGGATTGAATTAAATATTTTAGCAACGTAATGTGCTACCGATCGGTCAGCTTTATCTCAGTTATGTTCAGAAAAACGCCCTAGACAAAGTTCATATTATTTGTTTGTTAATGATCAGCCTACAGTGACAATTTTTGATGTTCCCCATCTTTCAAAAAATACACGTAACTCTATTAAAGTGCAAGATTCAATTTAACCCTCACAAGTTTGCAAAGTTTGAACATATATGTATGTAAACTGATGTAAACTAACTGAACTGATTTATAGCATTGATCATTCCTTTTGTTATTGAATACATTGTTATTTTTTAAAAATTTGTAGATGCTTTTATTAATATTTTTTCTGGCATGTAAGTTCGAATACTTCGCGAATGAAACAATCGAATTGGGGTAGATTTAACAATTTGCGTTTAATAAACTTTAAATTCATTTCTTTTAGAGTTAAATATTTGTGTTTGATAAACTATAAATTCATTTCAAATGATAATAATAATTTATGTTACAAGAATTTTCATAATAATAAAAATTTGTTCAATTGTTAATGTTTCTTCTAGCATTTTTGAATTCGACGGTAAAGTAAATTTTTCATTCCCAGGATAAAAGTTATAAGACAAGGTAAGGCGTCGAGGAACCGACTACTGGAGTAAAGAATCTTCATGCTTAATAAGAATCAAAAGAGAGCTAGCTAAGGGAAATAAATAACATTCAATAAAAATTCAATTTCTGTTAAAACATTCACATATAAAAAAAATTGCGGGCAACGTAAGCAGCACCCACCGCAATATATTGCCATGATCCAAACTTATCATTTATTATTATTTTATTGTCTTCTCAATTCTAACGCAGTCTCGGTTGCTTTTCGAATTTTTATTCATTGTTCATAAGGGAACAAACTAGTGATTTCTAGTGCGCCTCTGTAAACCATGTTAAAGAGCTTTGTTTAATTAATCAAATCAGATCGTTAGAATCTGAGGAAAATCACCTCTTATGAATAATTTGGACCTAATTTGTAACTAGGGGTCATTGACCTGAAAACAGTGATTATGGTTAAATTTCATTAAATTTTAAGTTTTTGCAGAATGTAAATTTGTGCTTACGTTTATACCATTGTAATTTGCTTGATTTTGTATTTTTATCTAAATTTTCCGCTAATCATTATTTACGGACATTCGGTCGAAATTCGCATGAAGTCTATTTATGTTTATAGTTATTAAACCTAAAATTTAAAAGTGTAGTGTTTTTAAATAAATTATAACTGCTATGGTGCTAAATAAATCGAAAGAAGAATTATCACATACCATCTTAATCCAGATGACAATTTTTTCCGCAAATAAAATTTAAAATTTTTTAATTTGAACGTAACCATATCCGGCCATTTGGAAAGGTTATAAAAGGAGTCGAAGCAGTTTATACGCTCTCAGTCATTTTTGGTACCAGTAATAGTAAACATCGCCAATAAATATAAAATTTTGGGTACTTTGATTTTGATAGTTGGTAACGATTGAAATTTCGTCAGTTGGCAGAATTTTTTTGTGTGTTCGACATCTTGGAAAATTTCTTGGCTAAAAATTATTATTTGATGAACATTGGTTTATGTTGGATTTGAAGTATATTTCCACAACAATTGGTATAATTTGGAACGATTGTTATAAAAATCAAGGAAAAACACAGTCAGGTGATGCTTGAAATTGTTATATTTTTGGATGGAAGTTTGATGTTACCTGTAGAGAAGTTTTTGCGTTATAGACCTGCACATTTAAGGGTAGTCTATTGGCGCAGGCGCGAAAAAAGTAGGCGTTAGTTCGGACAAACTTTGAATCTGTCACCATTTAAAACATACATAAAGTGAAGTTTTTCGTGTTGTTTTTACTAATGAATCACAAAAATCTTGGCGGTAGACCTAGAAAACCAGGTGGAAAAGGAGCTAACAAACACTGTGTCTTTGGAAACTGCAAAAGTGATAGCCGTAAAAACTCGAGTGATTACAAATTCATTTCTTTCCCAAAGCCTTGCTTAGAGGTTAGAAAACAGTTTATAAGTGCAAATTCTGAACATAAATCTGCATGTGATAAATGTCAGAAGTGTAATCGTTGGATTATAAAGTGCAAACGACAAGATGGGAATTTCAAAAATCTAAATGATGTAAAAAAAGACACATACATTTGCACAAAGCACTTTGTTAAACCTGATTTAACAGATCTTTATCCGGATCCTTTACCAGAAGACGTAGTTTCTAAATTAAATGTAAGTAAATACAGGTTATCATATTAAGTGATCATGAACACTTCTATTTTAGTACATTCTTTTTAATATTGCTTTTTTTCTTGCAAGAATCATTCTCGTAAAAGGAAGTTGTCGGATACTGATGCAGTAACCACAAAAGCTGCTAGAACTGATATCGAAGTGGAAAATGAAGTTGAAACAAACGTAGCACCCGTGAAAAACGAAGTTGATGCAGTTGAAACAAACGTAGCACCCGTGCAAAACGAAGTTGATGCAGTTGAAACAAACGTATTAGTACCCGACATTGTCATCTTGCCAACTGTGCATACGCAATTTACACAAACAACGTTTTGTTTAAAAGACAGCCAAATGCTTCAGGTAAGATTTAAAATTAATGTACTGCACACAACCCAGCCAATGTGTAATTATTATTGGAGTTTTGTGATATTAAAAATAAGTTTTGCAGGATGTAATTAAGGATCTCAAAACACAGATTTCTGTACTAAAAGCTCATAAAGAAGAAAGTATAATAGAGCAATTTGAGAAAAGGATCCAGGAGAACGAAAAAATGTGCAAATTTTACACTAATTTGTGTTTTACACAAATTATGCATTTAATAGCTTTTCTGGATATTCCAGCGAATATAAATTATTGGGGAGAAACTGCTAGTACCTCCAATAAGTTGCGGAAAAAAAAGCTGACAATTCAGCAGCAAATTATCTTAACACTTGTTCGACTAAGAACAGGACTTTTAGTTAAGGATTTGTCTTTTCGGTTTCGACTATCAGAGGGCTTAATTTCCAAAACTATTATTACGTGGATTCAATACATGTTTCAAAAATTTAATTTACTTAGGCCTTTAATGTTTCCATCGCAGAATAAAATAAAAGAAACGCTACCTCCAATATTCAAGCGACTAAAGAATATTAGAGTCATATTAGATTGTGCTGAATTTTTTTGCCAAACACCTGGTAATTTCGAACAACAGGGTAATCTCTATTCACAATATAAAGCTCATACCACCTATAAGGTATTACTGGGATGTACTCCTAATGGGGCAGTGTCATTTATAAGTGACTTATATGAGGGATCGATTTCAGACAAAGAGCTGGTGCGTAAGTCAAAACTAATAGATTTATTAGACGAAGGTGATTTAGTGTTAGCAGACCGAGGGTTTACAATTAAAGATATCACAGATGAAAAACGTGTATCTTTAAATATTCCACCTTTTTTAAAAGGCAGAGATAAACTTAGCCCAGAAGAGGAAATGGAGACTAAACGAATAGCGAAAGAGAGAATATATATTGAACATGTTGTTGGTAGATTAAAACAATTTCGTCTCCTACAAAAAGTTTTGCCACCCAGTATGAGATCTGTTATGTCGCAGATTGTGTTTATATGTGCTTGTTTGCTGAACTTTCAAGAACCTCTAGTTGCACCCGAGTCACATTGAAATATAGAAAAATCATTTTATTTTCCCAATATTTTTGGAGTTTGGAGAAAATTGGACAAAAACTTTTTCGTTAAGGGTCAGTAGCAAACAAACATCAGTACGAGAATTTCTAAATGAGTGGCCAAATTTATTAAAAAATAATTTTACGTCAAGATTGGTAAATTCTATTTATGTTTTGTATCCTTTTGTATTTAAATAAATTTTTTGAACATATATTTCTTCGCAGATTCAAATGGACGTCAAACAAATGTTTCCGTCTTGCAATATTAATTTATTAGAAAATTTTACTAAATGGGAACAATTCTTTAATAAATTGAAAAATATTAAATATGGAGAAAAACCTATATTTGCGATAATAATACAGAGTTATATAATTTGCTTAAATATCAATCTTTAAGTAAAAAAAATTATTTATAGTTTATGTATAAAATTTTGTTTAAAATTCTCCAACATGTTGGTGACTAATGAAGACAATTTTAGTGAAATAAGTTATAAAAATCCCCGAAAAATCCTATATCAAAAAACTTAAATATCGAATATAATTTATTACTTATTGATTCTACGTACAATATCAATAGCATGTTTGCTACTTCTTTAAAGGAAGTTGAGTATAGAGGAACAAAATATAAAAAAATTATTATTTATGTAAAGTTTTAGAACAAAATATGGAGCTTTATAAAATTCACGATTTAATATTAAATACTAATGGCGAATTATTTTTGATAGTTTTTAAAATAAATATTATATGCTTCTCTAAACACTTTCAATCATTTCAAGTACGTACAAATTCAAAAATTTTATTGATAAAGCCAATAAACTATTTTACAAGTCCACCACTACATAATACTATATAAATGTGAACAATAATTACTTCCTTACAAATAAGTTTTTATAATTTTTATGTTTAGTTTTTAAGTTAATTTGATTTTGGTTAAAATTGTATTTTTATTATGTATGTTATATTTTCATCTTTTTATATATTTATGTATTTTTATAACACGTACAAATCTATAGTAAAAATAAACAAAATTATCAATAATTATTAAAATAGTTTGATTTCAAAACAAAAATTTCCAAACGTTAAATATAAAACGATGGTTTTCAAAAGGAAATCAAAAATTTTTTAAATTAAAAGTAACTGATTTTGATTTCAATTACATAATTGAAATGATTTGCTTTTGAATTGATGGTTATATTTGATTTGATGAAAGTATTGTACTATTCAAATAAAAGTAATAAGTTTTAAAATTGAAAACATAAATTTTTAAATTAAAAGTAAGCAGATGAAAACTATATATAATACCATTAAAATAAAAGCAGTCTACTTTTATTATAGAAGTCAAAAGTAATGTTACTTTTGAATTAAAAGAATAAAATGTCGACGCCTTTTTAAAAGTTAAACTTTCGATTTTACCTGCAATTTTTTCGATTCTAAAGCAAATTTTTTTTGCGTGTACTAAGATATTTTATTAAAAACATTTGTGTATAATGCGTAAGTTACTTATCCTTAAAAATAATTAAATCTAAAAGTATGTTTATTTTATGTACAATAATTGGAAAAATAAAGCATGTAGGTAATACCTACAATATTTACAATAAAACAAATGGATTTAATTTCCTTGGCACTCGCATCTCAAAATATTCTGGTGAAATCACATTTTCATGTAAACTTAACAATTTGGGAAAAATGGTGTTCCAAAAAGGTTCATTAAAGTTTACCCGTTGAATATTATAGCCTTTAAATGTCCAAATAAAAAAGTCGCACCAAGGTTTTTCCAGTATAGCCATTTGCATTTGTACCTGGTAATAATACTTATGGTCTTCTTTAATCTCTAACTGATTATTATCTCCTAGAGTAGAACAAAATGAATGAATTTGTTGCAAATTTAGATCTGAAAAATCTATTGGAGTTTTATCTTTCAAAATGTAGGGGCATTTTATTTCTAGAAGACCATAAGTATTAGTTACAGTATCAAACACCAACGCATCAGGGGTAGCGCCTAACCCGGCATACTTTGGATTAACCCACAAACCTGTTTTGGATACTCCAAATCCCGTGACGTTGGAGTATTGTTGAAGTGCCACATCTTCGTATTTAGTGCCATGATCTACATATTTGTTCTTAATGAACTGAGGATGCCACATCATGCTCTGCAGTTTATTGAACATGTTGGCTGGATTTATCGTGCTATATTCTTTACACCGGGAAGCTGTAATTAAAACCCTCCGCAGTTGGTGCCAACGTTCACTATCTGCCTGCCCTCTCGTATCACTTATTTCACCTGGAGTGGTGAAGTTAAATTTAAGATTTTGTTGTAATGTGTGGACATTTAATTTCAATTCTTCTGCTCTAGTGTTCTCAATTTCATAGTCCTCGTATTTAAACTCGAGAAGCAGCTCCCACATTGTTAACTTTTTATAACTCTGGCACTGGTACAACAAGCTGTTGGTGATCTCCTGTGGTTCATGGTTATTTGGCACAGGGTTAAATTGCTTTTTAATTGAAGGGTCAACTTTGTCCGAATACTGTCGACTGGCTATTGTTGTTGGAGCTTTTTCTTTTCGGCCTTGATTCCATTCGCATAGCTTGCTAGTGCATGCTACCGCAGAATAACCAAAAAGAATGGTGTAATCTTCCAGCGCAAAGAGCACTCCTGCTACATGATTACACCTTCCCATTGAGGAAGCTGCACATTCACATGTAGAATCAACAACGCGTCCATTTTCATCATGCATGACCATTACTCGAAAATTAATATTATCCCGATACGATGCCTGCACAGTTGCTTTAAGGCAGAAGTGATTGTCAACATAGTTGTCCTCTAAATTCTTTACATGGCCACTTTTAAAAAATAACCTCCCTTTTTTCAAAGGCTTTGAAGTGCCACAGAATTCGGAATCATCCTCTTCGCTACTCCCAGTACCGTTATGACTTCTCGGTAGCAAAGCTTTCACTTCAACAAAATGTTGGTAAATGCTTCCATAATAAATTTTTTAGGAATTTCGCTTCCTGGAAACGCTTTCCAACCATTTATGGGGAAAACGGGTGGCTTTATTTTAATATTTTCAAGGTTCTAAAAATAAAACTTGATGAGTAAACAAAAAACAGCAATTTTAAACATACATACTTCTCGCCTAGCCTTGAGTCTTTTTTGATGATGCCAAACGCCACCATCGATGGTAGGAGTAATTTTCGTCCCTCGCAACAAATGTTCTTTCACTCTATAAAATAATTTATGTACTTAAGCAAAAACCGATCGAATCATAATAAGACCTCGCTAACCTTGCAATTAAATCTGCCTTTTTCCCAGAAGTTGCTAGCCCTCTGCACTGCAACCACCTTTTTAATTGAACAACAGAGTGTTCTTCTACTATTGCACAAGGTAAAACTGCACCGGGAACTTCACTTTCATCCAAAATAACACTTACAAACGGTAAGGAAGACGCCATGTTTTGCACGTGATTACGATAACCAGCAACTGCAGTTGTCCGAACTGTTCAAATTGCCGCGTCTTTAACGCATGCGTAGATTATAGCATTTCTTAAATGTGCAGGTCTATTCAATCGAATTGGAAATTCGTTTAGATATAGGAAACAAATTTTACGTACCTGGATTGGTTGATGGAGTTGGTTATGCAAGAGTAGCAGTATCATTCGTATGCGGGAATATCAACCGACCTGTCAGCAAAGTAGGTAACACATCGGATGAATCATTCTACCCAACGGCAGCAAATTGTGTAAAAATACTTAGTGACAGCATAACCGAAGGTAATAACATTTATAAAATTTTTCTTAAAACTTTGCATTTCTATAAACATAGTATCGGGGCGAGTCGTAGCGGACAATATTTTTATCTTTATAATTTGTATTTGTTGTATGATTTAGTAAGTTTGAATTTGCATTACTTGAATATCCATAATCACTGTTTAATTGGTATTGTAAGTAAAACCAATACAATTATTTATCAGAGACTGATTTATTTCGTTATTTCCAACAAAAAGAGCTCCGTTTACAGAGAGGTATCCGAAAGTTACAATAAGTTACATCGAGGTATCATCTACATTTATCTTTTGAATTGCAGGTTTATCGCGACAGAAAAGGTAAAGTCTGCTTTAGAATTACAAAGGCTTGTTCAATATTGTATTAAAATAAATTTCAAAAGTACTCAATCAAACGCTCTAGAGCTACACTGCAAAAAAAAAATCGTTTGATTCAAAACGAATCGTTTTATTTCAAACAGTTTTACGCATTACCTATGGCGAAAAAATAATTACTTTTCAATTAAAACTTTTTTTCTTTTAAAGATTTATCTTTTGAATTAAAACGGTCTAGTTTTATTTCAAACCACAATGGTTTTTATTTTAAACTATTGTGTCTTTTGAATTAAAACGGTCTAGTTTTATTTCAAACCACAATGGTTTTTATTTTAAACTATTGTTTAAGTCGTGCCTGAAGCGTTCGACAGTATTCGGTTTACAATTCCGGTAATTCCACTATTTAAATTTTAGTTTAAATATATTGGGAAGGTTGGCAGTAGACAAGAGAATAAATACAACAATCACGACATAAACAATTTAATAAGAGCACATTGGAAATACAAGTTTATAAACAACCAATGGATAACATCACTAACCCGGTTGTGGACTCGTACTTGAGTGATTAAAAGTACAACCGAGGTGTTCTTATATTAAGCATTGGTATAAAGATAACTAGCTACATAAATATGTCGCGCCATCTATCAGTCACATTGTAACTTACATACCAACAAATAAGAAAATGATTTGATTTAAAACGTCTACATTAAAAGAAATAAAGTTTTGTTTTAAAACAACAGATACTATTAAGTTAAATAAATTACTATTTATTACAAAACGATTATTTTTAAACCAAAAGATAACATTTTAAAACGAATATTCGTTTAGATTTAAAACGTCATTTTTTCCAGTGTAGCTGTGGTTATTATAATAATATCATTACAAGAGCTGTTTTCTGTAGATTTCCAAAATCTAGTGAGAATAACACAGCAATATATAGGTTATAATCCGATGATACGGTGATCCAATGATCCGGTGATCCGATGATCCGGTGATCCGAAGAAAGCAATAATCTGATTATCTGATTACGGGTCATATAATCCGTACTCTTTTACTCCATATAAGTAAAACATAAAACTTTATGTGCAAACTTTTTATGGAACGTTTTTGAATAACAATTTTAAATCAAATTAATGATTGGTTCTTTTTTTTAACGAATAGCCAATGAAATTGCAAAACGTTATATGGATAAGGGATTACCAACCTTATATTTTAAAACGAAGAAAATCTTGGAGAACTACCTTGTTAAATTGATAAATCGATGTTTAATAATTTTGGTTTTTAATTTAAATGGCACACACAGAAAAATTTTTAATATCCAATTTACTAATCGTAGGAGTAAAAAGGGAACAGTTCATAAAACGCTTAAAACATTATGACGCAACACTACAAATGTTATTTATTAACCATATAATGGTATGCATTACTGATACAAAATAGTTTTAATGTAGAGTATAGTTTACCACATTATAGAGTAAATTAAATTATTTTCTAGTATGTATTATTACTTACAACGAAATAGTAAAATTCATTTTATACAGTGTTATAATTTAGCACTACGTAGTGATTTACTTTATCACTACATATAGCGGTAAATTACCACTCCACAGTGGTAAAAATTAAATCAAGGTTACTTGACGATTCGTAGTAGTTTTCGCGCCATTGGCAACCAATAGAAAATTCAATGAGCAACTTGTGATATTATTTACGCATACTATTGGTTAACGCCAATAACGTAGGGGATTTACAGAATACACTCACGGCGATGAATTATCAATGCATTTTACTTTATATGCAATCGTAACTGGTTGGTGTTTTTACTAGCTCGTGTAGTTTAGTGCAAAATAGTGCAATGGAAAGTTATTTAAATCTTTGGGGCCTAAACAACGGCCTAAATGAATTAATCCGGACGTTTCAAGGTAATGGCGTTTTCTACTCGCTAAAGTGCAGTGCGCACTGGATAAGTGCTCCTACGTCATTGCACTTCTTTAGTTTTGATTACCGTGCATAAATTTGCACCGCCAGTGAAACATAAACTTCGTTTTCAGTGCATTATTTTGCTCTGTATATTTAAAAACTCCGGAGTTTTTGTTTATTTCGGTTATTTGTTTATATTTTAATTTATTATTTGATATCCATCAGTGTAAATAATTATGATGGAAGATACTACGCGACTCGTCGTTCAATTTTTAATAAATGATAAAATGGTAGACATAGAAGCGCCCGATCACTACACTTATATTCAATTAAAAGGTAAGGTAAAACTTCAAGTTATTACAGTAATAACTCGCTTATAACATAATTGACAAAAACAAAAATAATATTATGACGAGGTGACGACGAACGAATGAGTAATTCCCCGGGTTACACAATACATACTATACGCGTTGCCCCGAAAAATGAACATTGCGTCTTAACCATCTAATTATTGAAAATTAAGAAATTCTGATGGTTTTATGACGTTAACTTTTTGTGGCAAGACATTAACAATAATTCTGTTAACGTACCGATTTTGACAAAAGCATCCCAATCACAAACGAAGTATTACTGTGTTGATCTAAATAGAACACATTTTTTTACAGAAAATGATTCTTTTGCTGTTGAAACCATCAAAAACCTAATATTGAATAAAGTCGTTCAATTAAATGAAGAGGAATCCCTACAAGATATATATAAATTTGCTGATGCGAACGACAGGTAAGTTTATTTTTTCAGAATTGCAACTACAGTGGTGTAAAAAAATAAAATTACGTATGTACATCTACACGTGTAGAAAGTAATATTATTTTAGAAAAAAAGCAGCGACTGCTTATTATTAAAAATTTGCACTTGGGCTGAAATTTTGTGCTTGTAATATACACATTTTAATGAAAAGGCGCGAAAAATTGAGGAGCATTCAAACAAAAGTGGACAAAGTCACTTTTCTCATTTGTTGGAAATTAAACTTTTTTTAATAAACTGGCTTGTTATTAAATTTGTAGAAGATAGATTTTCTTAAAAATATGTAAATAATTCAAAATATTTAAATTACCAATATGGAAATTTTTTGGCAGTAATATGGTGGAAAATCAAAATTTTCGTTGGACTTATCCAATTTTGCTTCATTTTCTTGGACTTGTTTACATTTGTTTGTCCCATTTACTGTGGGACTTGTTCACTTTTCATTGAAAATAAGTGTTGCAATCGATTTAGATCAAAATTTGAAGTCCGAAAATATGTATAACTCAAAAATGACAATGGACTTGTCCACTTTTGTTTGAATGCTCCCCAATTGATATCAATTTAAATAATAAGTTAAAATCGGCCAGAGAAATTACAGAAATATTTTTTTATAATTTATAAATAATTTTAATTCAAAACGTGTTAGGTAACGAATACTTTTTTTACACTCACTGTATTTATTATTTTACAATTATTATGTAACTTATTATGGCAGTTGTAGTTTAATCAAAATATATCCCAACAATCTGGAGGAAGATGCCAGTGTTGCAAAAGCGTTTACATGCGGGTCCACTAGTAAATCTTCAATGTCTCAAAAATGTGGTTAGTAGAAAATTACTTTTTATTTTGTCTTTTTAACGTAAAAACGTTTTCAGATGGAGCTTGGAGTGTCCAAGAGACCAAATATATGTTAGACAAATACGAATTGTATTTGTCAATGGTTGGACCCATGAAAAAGTTTAAAAACAAAAAGAATATGTGGAAACAAATTTCAGATGATATTAAAAACATCTTTGGCACTTTTAAAACGGATGTACAGTGCGAAAATAGATACAAAACAATTCTAAAGCGGAAAAAGAACATCGATGATAACAATCACACTTCTGGATCTGTAAGAATGAATAATGAATATGAAAGGGAATTAAAAAACATTTCCGCAATAGATGACAGTATTGAACCGGAACAATTAAGAGGTGTCGGGAAATGCATTTCAAAAACCATTAGTGCAAGCACTTCTGCTATAGAAGCAGAAATGATTGTTATATCGGACATCGAAAGTGAAAATGAAATGAAAAGAAAATCTTCTGAAGAAAAAATCAGAAGCAAGAAGGCAAAATGGGCGGATCTCAGACTAGAAATCCATAGGGAAAAAGAAGAAAACAGAGAAAGAAGACACAAAGAAAAATTAGCGATGATAGAAAAACTTATTGTGGCTCTCAACAAAGGGAATCCAGATTAGTTTTACTCGATTTGCTATTTATGTACTTTATTTTTTTTTTTTAATTTTTTATTATTACTTAATTTAATTTTAATTTTTCATATAAACGTTTACTTTATTAATTCACAAATATTATTTCTTTTAATTTTTCCCAAATGTCGTAAAACTTCTTCTCGCTCGTTTTCATTATTTGGCACAATAGGGTCATCTTCCAAATTTAAATCGTACTCTACCAAATCATTGAAATCTATGCATAAATTATGTAGTACACAACAGGCCAAAATAAATTTTGTAATTTTATCAATTTTGTGAAAGTCTAAACAAATTAATTGATGAAATCTGCCTTTCAATAATGCAAATGCGTTTACAATTACCACCTTTGTAGAACAAAACTTGTAATTGTAATTTCTTTGAGCATCTGTTAATGCACCATAATCTTTAAAAGGGGTTAATAAATATTCTCTTAAATAATAAGCATTGTCTCCAATAACGTGATAAGTTTGACCACAAATATTTTGTAACTGGGAACTGATAAATGATAATCTAAAAACTCTCGAGTCGTGCACTTTTCCTGGAGGTCCAGTGAACACATCCGTAAACTTTCTGTTGTGGTCACAGATTGCTTGAAGTGTTACAGATGGAATGTCGTGCCTGTTTACATATTGCTGTGTTTCAAGCCACCAGGGCTATGCAAAACATGGAATTTCTAGGCAATATTCAAATTTCATGAAGAACTTGACCTCATTAAAACACAAAAGATAACGAAGATGAACAAATTTGGCAATTTCACATATAATGAGCTAATAGAGATCTTTAAGTATAAGGGAATGTCATTAAAAGCTGTAAAATAAAGTCAGAAAGGTTTTTATCACCTCAAAATTTCAAAATAAGGGATTGTTTGCCTCAAATGTGGTAAAATTACTGTGAATGTTATCACAAATGTACATAACCTATATGATACTGTACAAAAATGGAATTTATTCCGTGAACTACAATAATTGTACAAAACCCATTATATCAAAACTTGTTAAATAATCTAATCTTTCTAATGTTTGTAATTTGCAACCAAAAAACTCCAAAAGTGTATATAAAGGTCATTTTCGCTTCAATTTGATAAGAAACTTTGTGATAAAGGAAAGGTAGAGAACTTCGCTAAACCTTGCCTATATAAGTGCTACCGTATCCACGAAACGTCGGGGAAACACACAGTTGATCAACTCATCATGGAGGAAGGCGCTCCTGAAAATTTAAAGTCAGTTAGTGAACATAAAATTCAAAAAGGTGAAGAACTCGACTTACAGATAACAGAATTTCGACGATTTTGAGACACGGCGCATCAAAATCGAACAGTCTGCTTTTAGTTCTTGAATAAACAAGACGTATACCTGCAAGGTGAAAGTTTAGTCCAGAAACACCCAGATGTGCGACCAATTTGATATTTGTCTAAATTAGATAACAACTTTTACAAAATGGCTACCCTTCAGTAAACATCTCCACAATCAACGAGTTAAAAGTATGACTCAACTTCTTATAACTGGAAATTAATATCAACTAATATTCACTGGCACTCCACGAACAATCAACAAGTGTCAACTAGCGATTCAACGTCGTCAAAAATCACAAAACAGGAGCTCCAAGTTTCATCGACGCAATCAACAAGAAGCAAGTTCAGTGCAACTCTGTAAAGTGACCGTGCGATAAAATTGTGTTTGTGCGCATACCCTTTTTATATAGGGAGGATTTGAAATTCAGGTATAAGAAAAACTTTATTATTTAACATTTACATTTTTGTCTTCAACACTTTAATATAGGACGTGACTAATTCTTAGCACTATCCTCGTCATCGATTTAATAAACATTTTGCAATTATTTAATTTTACATACAACATTTTATTAATAAACAATTTAAAACTGCTACTGGAAAGCAGAAGGTTGAATTAATTCAAACCGCCTAGAAGAAGGAAGAAAGTTTGGATGCATTTATTTGATTTTGGTATTTAATATTGTCATTTCTTTTCAGATAAAAATTTATCTGAAACACTGTGTTCGCATGCGATTTAATTTGTTTTCATTAATATACGACTACATTTCGATTCAAAACAATCTTTTATTTACGACTTGATTCAAATAACAGTAAGCATCACCTCACTTAAAGATCATTAGTACAGAAGCAAATTGGTTCATCTCAATTATAAAAATTTCGACGATTCAGGTCAACAAATTCATTTTGACCTCATAAGCATCTCAAAGTTCAACGAACCTACCACACCTTGAGTCGAGTTTCCAAGACTGAGCTAAATTAAAGGGACAAGGATTGTGAATTTCTGAGTAATTTGTGAACCCTGAAGATTTCAATTTAATTTTACAAATTTTACTTTCACTTGAAAGTTGGCGCCTGACAAAAAACCAGGGTGGTGCAGATTGCTTAAGAAATTACACAGCAATATGTGGACTTTATTTTCTTAGCCGGTGTTCGAATTGTAATAGAAGTCCCATCTATGCATCCAATTACACTGGGAAAGTTAGATTTTTTATGAAATTCATGAGCCAAGGTCTCTTTCTCAGCAGTACTTTTAGGGAATGTGATAAATTTTGGAGCAACCTCCACCAAGTATTCCATTACTCTAACGATTTGACGGAAGCAAGTGGATACACCTATTCCGAATCTTTCAGCAACATCTCGTAAGCAGCACTTATTACTGGCAAACCAAAGAAATGATAGGACATGATTTTCAGCACTTGTCGGGTTACTACCCCCATGACCATAAATCTCAGGGTAACATTTGGAGGTTGAAAACGAATTAATTAAATAATCCGCCACAGAACGCCCAACACGAAAAGTATTTTTAAATTGTTTGTCTGTGTAACGATAGACTACATCTTGGATATAATTATTTATTTTGGGTAGGACCTCTTTAGTTGCGTATTCATCATCTTCGGATTCGGATGATGAAGACGATGACTCCAACAATTCTTCAACAATAATTGATACAATCTCTTTGTCCATTCTTAACTAATTTCGATGATTAAATTCACTAAAATTATTAACATAACCACAAATTTTTATGTTGTTTATCAACACCGTAGGCCACGCCTTTGCACTGAAACTGTTGCACTGACCCTACGAGCCGGGGCAGAAATTTTGCACTGCAATTGAACTGAGTGCAATTTTATAGCCCAGTGGAAAACGAAACACCGTGTCGGTGCAAAATGGGCGTGTACTAAAAACGCGAGTGAAAAACGCTACATGAAAAAAGTGCAGTAAAATGTGCACTCAGAGCGCACTCAAATGTCGAGTAGAAAACGCCATAAGTTTCTTTAGCATAATTTCTTGGTGTACCGAGTAAATAACTAATATCTACCTACTCATTAGTGTTTGTGCAGCCATTGTGAGTATACTTGTGCACAGAAATCAAACTTACAAATACATTTAAGAAAACATACCGGCGATAAACCGTTCAGTTGTCATATTTGTAAGTATAAATGTACATATAAATCACGATTTCAAAAGCATTTAAAATCTCATATGTAGTAACCATAGACATATTCCTGTGATACTCGGCAAAAATGAAGTTTATTTCCACTTCCAAATAATTTTCCCTGCTTCATAACCCATCCACTTTCAATGAAATACTTTGTATTAATCTATTCAATTTATTCATAATATATTAAATTTTATATAATTGTTTCTCAGAAGTACATCTTCCATCAGTAGCGCTTCATTAAAATTAAAATATTTTTCTTCCAGTGTAAATTACAAAATTTGGGGTATTAAATACAGCGATATATTGCTGTGTTTTGCGTTAAATATTGTTGTCCCCATCTGCTTGTTTAAACTACTTAAAAATCTTTTAACCGAGATGCTCTGCTCTAACTTTTGGTAAGCAATGAGAGGCTTTGAAAAATAAAAAACAACTTGTGCTGAACTGTTTTGTAATTAAATTTAATGTTACAAGTTGCTTTTTTGTTGAGAATTTACGATCGAGTTATGTTTTATAGGTAAAATATTTCAGACAATTTGAAATTCGATCGCATGTCCACTCAAATATAAGCCTAAAGAAAATTTAAATTTTTAAATTGAATTTTTAAATGTTAGCACAAAAACAAAAATGAAATGTTGGTCAATTTGACCTGCAGGTTTTTAATTATTTAATATTTTATACTAATAACATTTCAATAATATTTATTGAATAATATTATATATTATTAATATTTAATACTGGATTTGGTAAGATGGATCAGACAATGAAGAAGAGGATGGAATGAACACGTCAACTGCATAAACAACAATGGGGTTGCTCGAATTTTTAGAGATCGGAAAGTTGACTATGGAAAACGACTGGCTGAAAGATCACCAAAAAGATGGAAAAAAGCTGACAAGGTGCAGGAATCCTCTGTCCACTTTTATAGAAAACATTAAATTTGATTAAAAATTGTAAGAATAACATATAGGGACGGGTTACCTATTACCCGCCACTCGAAATCGATTGAAAATTTTTCTATAGCAAGAGGAAGGTTAATAGAGTAAACTGTAAACATTTTATGTGAAAATGTATAGTCAAAAGTTTGAGAAAAATCAATTTTAAAGTACGTAAATTTAGCGAAGAACACGTTCGAATAGGCCACGCCCCCCAGGCAGACGCGATGAAATGCATCGGCGTTCCCTTCGGAACGGGTGAAATTTTTTCGCTCGGGTTTGATTTTTTCTTTGAAATTCGGATAGGTGGGGGTGTGATTAGTAGATATTAGTAATAAACATTAGCAAAAAAATTCGTAAATTACCCGTGTAGTGACGAAAAAGTGAAAAAATAAAAAAAATTTTATTCGATTTTTGGGGTGTGCATTCGATTATGAGGTTTATCCATCATCAAAACCTATCCTTACGGGGCGCCGCTCCGCTCTGTACCCCTCCAGGGCGGGTTTGACTCTGGTTTACTGGGCTAAACATACGAGAAGCGCCTTCCATCAAGAAAACCGGGATGAAGGAAACCGGGAGCTTAGAGACCCTTGAAATAGCATTAAAAAGTATAGTCGCGGTATGCGGCAGTTCACATTTACGTTTAACCCCCAAAAAATCGCGTAAAAATAAAAAATAATCGATGTTACAAGTACGAGAGACGTGCTGCTTCTGCCGGAGCAAAATTTTCTAAGTGTTAGAGTGTATCATTCCACACGTACCGTCAACAAAATGACGACGCGCGGAATCTTGTTAAGTTTTTACATGTAAATTTGCAAACTTCAAAATCGATTTATTCAAAATTTTGATAATACATTCTCACATAATATTTTAACAGTGGGTATACACCTTCCTCTTTGCAATAGGAAATTTTCAATTTATTTGGAGTGGCGGGTAATAAGACACTGCCACCAAATCATTAAATTAGATTTTATTTATAAATTAAAATGATGATTTTATTAAATGAATGTAAGATAATAATTTAATGAAATGGTTATTTCTTGTAAATGATTTAATTAAAGTTCAAATGATTTATCTTCTATTTTAAATGAGATATTTTATAACTAACGATTCATAATTTAACTGTAATGTTAATAAACATTCAGTGTATTGATTATTAAAACTCATGAGGTCTTCAACCAAACTCAGTATTGTGTTGGAAAATTGAACGTTAAAACTTTGTGCTGATTATCAACAATGTCTTATTTTAATTTCTAAGTTTGTTACATATAGCCATGCACTAAATAGCTGTAAAAGTTATAATTATTAATTTCCTCAATAATTGTATTATTTTTGATAAAGTATTTAGCATTAAGTAGTTTTAAATTTACTAACCTTTTATTTTGAATCTCAACCGTTCGACTCGAGGTGTTTGTGGAATATTTTATTCCGGTCACTATTTCCCTCGAAGACAACGTACGGAGGTTAATTTATTCTGTTTTAATTTTTATTTACTGGATGTTTGCATACTGACACTTGCTTCAGAGTGTCTGGAATTTATTGGATGCCCACATTTATTTTAACCATTTGTATATTTAATTGTTAGTGTTTATACGTGTATTATTTTAAGCACGAAATTTGACAAACTTGATTTAAAGCAAAAAATTGTATTAATTTGGTTTGTGCAACAATATTTATATTTTAAGAAATATTTTATTAAATTTTGTTCACTGTTTTTTGAAGTTTTCCTTTCGACTCAACGCCCCCTCCCCCCATTCTATTGAAGAATAAGTTTCTGGATTACTTTCGGAGGGTGATTATACAAAAATTCAGTGGCACCCATAATAATAATAAAATTAAAATTACAGTAGAAAATTCGACCCAAATGGAAGAAATTAAAAATATACTCCC
Organism: Podabrus alpinus; assembly: GCA_932274525.1. Taxonomy (NCBI): domain Eukaryota; kingdom Metazoa; phylum Arthropoda; class Insecta; order Coleoptera; family Cantharidae; genus Podabrus; species Podabrus alpinus. The sequence continues at coordinate 36,197,639 of OW026452.1, forward strand.
TAAGAATACAAAATTAAAAATAGAAGAGCCTATAAATTTTAAACCAAACATAATATTAAAAGGCGTTCCCCGGGAGGTTGACCCGGGTGAACTTATTGATTTAATCGTCATTCGAAACCATACAATAAAACCTAACTCTATATTAGAAGATCTAAAAATCAAATTTTTAAAAAATAATGAAAATAAATCATTATACAATGTCATTCTAGAAACTTCACCTAAAATTTTTTGTACTATAATGAAATTGGACAAAATTAATGTAGACTACAGCAGGGTACATTTTGCGGAGTATGTAAACGTGAGGCAGTGTTTCGGCTGCCTCAAGGATGGGCATCTCCGCAAATTTTGTACCGTGAAGGCGCTATCTTGTTCCCACTGCGGTGGGGACAACTGCTATAAAGAATGCAACAAAATTAAAGACATTCCAAATTGCTGCAACTGTTCAATGAACAATAAAAAATATAACTCAAAGTTTAACACCTGCCATTCGGCAACGTCCACTAGTTGTAATATTTACAAGACAATAGAAGGCAGACTACGGGAAAAAACTGAGTACGGCTGGTAAGGCAATAAATTTTGTGCAATGCAATTTAAGGCGCTCCTATGCCTCTCACCGTGAATTCCTCTCTTACTTCATGAAGAGCGACAGAGATGTCGCTCTTATCACAGAGCCATACGTAGGCCGAATTAACCAGACGCAAGGTGTGGACGGTGTATATATCTTCCAAAGCAACAAAAACCGCCTGAATATACCCAGAGTCAAGAGCTGTATTCTGGTCAAGCAGAGGTTGGGGGCAGTACTGGGCATGTCTCAGTACTGTGACACTAACCTGTGCGTGATCAGGATCGGCTTTGGACAACAGTTCTTGTATGTTGGAAGCGTGTACATCGAGCCAGACCATGACGACAACAGTACTCTGGTAAATCTGAACCACTTCCTAGATAAGATCAAAGGATCACACGTTATTGTTGGCGCGGACGTTAACGGTTCGAATCCCGCATGGGGTTCGATCAGAAGTGATAAGCGCGGTGATGATGTCCTGAGCGTTGCATATTCACATGAATTAAACATATGCAACGAAGGGAGTACTTCGACATTCGAGGTTGTCAGAAATGGCAACCTCATAGCATAAATCATAGATGTCACGATGGCTTCCGAGCGCATCACCACCTGCTTGTCACTTTTGTGTGTAGATAAATCAGTCTGCCAGTCATCTGACCACAATGCCCTCACATACCAAATTTCAGTTGATGACCGCGTAAATCCGGTTATCAATAACTCGACTTATATTTTTAGAAATAAAATCGCCAATTGGCAAACTTTTAGAACAAATCTTGATCAAAACTTTAAAAAATCCAAAATTCTAAACACCAATTTCGCGGATTGGTCCTCTTACCGAAGACATACGCAAATCATGCTTCTCCTCGATGAAAATACGTGGTAACGCTAAACCGTATAACCCGTGGTGGTCCGAGGAGTTGAAAGTATTAAAAAAGAAGTGTATCAGAGTACATCACCTTATTCACTCCGGTCTTCGACAGGGCCTTGACATTTCATGGCTCTTAGAAGACCAAAAGGAGCTAAGGCAAGAATATGGTGATCTGATTCGCTCCACTTCTACCGCGAATTTTCGAATATTTTGTAATGGGCAGCACCAAGAAAGTGTGTGGTCACTGACAAACAGACTGATTAAGGACGTGTTACAAAATTTTTTCTAATTTCGCAACTAATTTAAATTTATTTAAATTTAAATTCATACATCAAGCGCCACCTTCCCTTAGCCTTTACAACGAACTTGATATGACGAGAAGTGATGAGATGCGCATGCGAGAATAATTGACTTTGGTTTGGACGAGCGAACTGGACGGTCGACATTTTTAGTTCGAGTTCATAAAATCGATAATTTTTGTTCGATTTTCGATCGCCAGTTAGTTTTATATCGTACGTGTTAGTATTTTCAACGTGAATATGGATTTAGTGAAAATCGAGCGTATCCGATATCTAGTCAGCCAATTCAACCGTTTTGGATATAATAATTTTTTATATCGATCGACCACATTTTGTCCTTGGTGCGATAGTTGTTCAGTATTGCCAACTGTTATTTGGTGCGAAACGATTGGTGTTTATTTTGACAATCAACAAGTTGTTGTCAGTTGGATGATTGCTTATTTTTTTGGACAATCATCTTGTTATATCTCTGGATTGCATCAGTGTACCATTCCAACACATTTTGCTGAGGGGTGTCGATCCATCATCGTTCCATCCTGCCGAAACCTGCTGTTCGTGTCATCACGTCGGTGGTATACGTCCGAGGATATTAGAGGGAAGCCCATTGTGTCAACACTCGCTACCACATATCATTCAAGAAGCCATCTGTCACAATTAGTTTGTAAACTTTCCTGAGCTCAAGGTAAAGTATTTTTAATTTCTTGTTTGTTTATGGTGGTATATTTTTTTGTTCATTGAAGCCAACATTTGCATTGGCGGGGTTGCCCTTCTGGTTTCCCAAGTGGTGTAACATCTTTGACGTGACGTTTGTCAAATTCATTAACGTGCATTATATTTTAAGCACGTCGCAGCCACGCTTGCTTTGTCGATTCGATATTATTAAATATAGTCAATTCAATTATTGTTTTATTTCAACGAAAGCGTACCCTCATTTAGTTTTCAGCATTGCACGGAGTGGAACTCACGGCCCTCGCTCACCGCTACAGCGAGTTAGTTTATACCTACCATCAGAGTCCCACGCAATAAAAATAGAAGGTTTTACTTTCTGCGTGAGTCGTTTTCTTCTCTGGGCCGTTCCTTCATTAGAAACGGGGAGAAAGGATTGCGTTTCAGTCGCACCCGTTAGGCGCCCTCCGCTTACGTTAACGTGCGAAAGCAGATTTACTGATACCAGCGACGAAACGGCCACTAGACTGCTTCGTCATTTCTACCCCGACGACGACGTCGATACGAGACTCAGACACAGAGAACTGCGACATATTGTAATGTCCGGGGGTGGATGGGACTATACACTTTTTTATAATTCTACCCTTGCTAGCTCTTTAATTATTACTTCTTGGCATGAATAATCTCTTATCTCAGTGTGTTGATCCTTTTAGCTTTCTCTGAAAATTAACATTTTTTGCAGGAATATAAATTCCCGAATGATACGCATTTGTTCATAAATAAAATTCCAATTTAATTTCCCAAACATTAAATAATTCAAACACAAAAATCTTAATTCTAAACAAATAAACAAACGAAACGAATAAATAAATCCTTAATCCTACTCATTTTCCCAAAGTCAATTTACGTGTCGCAAAACCCGATTCAATATTGTTTGAAAAATGTGCACTCGCACCCTTTTAAATATTTAAGTTTCTCTCTTACCACACGTGTTTCTCTCTTCTTTGTGCTTTCAACTTCACACTTAAATGGTCCACCTGTCAAACAGCTGTCATCCAAAAGTTATTTGCTTTTACCTCCAATTCAGTTTTGTGCATGGATTCTCTTAATTATTATTTCCACAAGACTGCCTTTTTCAATCACCATATCATTATTCAAATTATTCAAGGTAAGCAATGTTGCACTTTTTATATATATCTATTTATCGGTTTTTACAACGTTCTACGACGTCTTCCGATTCCTCTACGCCATTCCTCACGGTCTTCCCATTGCATCGCTTCAAGTCCCCTCTCTGTCATCTCCCTATCAATACCCTCTCTCCAACTTAGTCTGGGCCTTCCGCGTTTCCTTCTTCCTGGGGGTTTCCAAAATAAGATTCTTCTTGGTAGCCTATTTGCGTCCATGCGTTGAACATGACCAAACCATCTCAGTTGTTTTGTTTTTATATCATCCGTTATTGTATGTTCTACTTGCATAATCTGCCGGATGTGGGTATTACGTATTCTCTCCAACCTACTCTTTCCAGCCGATCTTCTCCAGAAGTCCATCTCTGTAGCTTGCAGCGTATTTTCCCATTTCTTCCCCATTTGCCATACCTCTGAAGCGTATGTTGTGATTGGTTTAATTATGCTGTTATATATTCTTGTCTTGCTACTTTTGGAAACAGACTGGTCCCATAAAATTGAGTTTAATACTGAGATCGCCCTTCTACCCAGTTGATTTCTTCTGCGGATTTCTGCGTGGCATCTTCCATCTTGGCTCATTATCACCCCAAGGTATTTATATTCTTCGCATTTTTTTATATTATGGCCGTTTTCAAGCTCTAAATCCTGTTGCATTCCACCAATACACATATATTGAGTTTTTTGTACATTTACTTCTAGTCCCCACTCTGCATACTCTTCCATCAATTTTCTTGTCATGTATTCCATGTCCTCGTAGTCCTGTGCCATAATAACCTGATCATCTGCAAAATGTAACGTATACAGTGTTGTATCTTCTGATATCGGTATGTCCATTTTTTCACATTTTTGTTTCCATTTCTTTAATGTCTGTTCCAGATAGATTTTAAATACGGTAGGCGACAAACAGCATCCCTGCCGTAGTCCCTTCGTTACTGGGAAATCCATTGTTGTTTTCTTTCCCACTTTTATGGCAGACCTTGAGTCTTTATATAGTTTTTTTATGGCTTTGATAGTATTTATATTTATGTTTGTTTTTTCCAGAGTTTCCCACAATTTTAGGATCGGAACACTATCATATGCTTTTCTCAGGTCCACGAAGAGCATGTGTACTTCTTGATTAAATGCGGTTTTCTTTTCAATTAATTGTGTAACACAGAATAGATTATCTATCGTGGATCTACCCGCTCTAAACCCGGCTTGTTCTTCCGCTTCCATGTCCTTATATTCATTTTCCAATATTTCTTTCAAGATGCGCCCATATAATCTACTGAATGTACTTGTGACAGATATTCCTCGATAGTTATCACAGTCGTTTCTATCTCCTTTCTTGTATATTGTGGATATGTATGCTCTTTTCCACTCTTCCGGAATATCTCCTCCATTTAGACACTCTTGAAATAGTTCTTTTAAATGCCGATATAGTGTATCTGTTCCATTTTTTAAAATTTCGGCTGATATTACTCCTGGACCACTTGCCGCATTATTTTTTAGAGCTTTGCACGCATTTTTTACCATACTTGTACTTATTCGTAGTGGGGATGCTGTTATTGTTATTTGAGTTGGTTGATGTTCTATATTATGTAGTAAATATTCCGGCCTCTTTTCTGTCAACAGGTCTTTAAAGTACTCTTGCCATTTATCAGGAGCTATTGTGGATATAACATTGTTCCCGTGTTCTCTTCTGACTGCCTTCAGAACCTTCCAACTTTCTGTGCTTCTTCTACCTCCGATGTATGTATCGATCTTGTTACAATATTTTTCCCAGCTCTCATTTTTCCTTTGACAGATATGTTTTCTTACATTTGCTTGAGCTGCTTTAAACTCAATTTTATCTTCTACGCTTCTTGTATTTAGATATTTTATATACTTCTCACGTTTATCTTCAATTTTCTTTTCTATTTGTTCATTCCACCAGTAGGGAGTTTTTCTTATTCTTTTAACCTCCATGGTTCCTAGAGCTTCTTTGGTAGCTTGGTGTATAGCAATTGCAATATTTTCGTAATTTTTCTGTATATTGTTGGATTTTTTATATTCTTTCAGTTTTTGATCTAATCGTTTTTTATACAGAAAAGTTGTACTATCGTTTTCAAAACTTGTGAGGTTATATTTAGTTTCTTGTATAAGTTGCATTTTAGTTTCTTCTCTTTCAGTATTTTTTGTGTTTTGCATTTTTATTGTTCTGCAGGGAAAAGCAATTTTTGTTAGTAATAGGTAGTGATCTGTTCCGCATGTTGGGCCTCGGCATGCTTTTACATCCTGTATCTTTATATTGGTATGTTGTCTTATTATTGCATAATCAATTATAGATTTTAGTGCTCGTGTTTCCTGTCTCCATGTATATCTATGGATTTCCTTATGTTCAAAAAACCCGTTTGTTATTTTCTTTTTGTTTTGTTCGCATAGCTCTATAAGTCTTATACCATTGTCGTTCACTACCTTTTCCCCATATCTTCCCACTATTTGATCATTCTCTCTGCTTCCCGTTCTGCTATTTAAGTCTCCTAATATAACAATTTCTCTTGCTGTGCCCACGTTTTTTATCAACTCGTCCAACTTTTGAAAAAACTCTTCTTTAACGTTTACCAACGAATCTTCATTTATTGCATATACTCCGATTATGGTTACTCTATATCCGTGTATGGTTATATCAATTCTCAATAGTCTTTCGTCAATTGGTTCCCAATTTGTAATACACTTTTTCCACTTTTTATGGACCAACACGGATACGCCTTGTTTAGCTCTGTGCTCTTTTGGTACTCCACTAAAAAAATGTATGTACTCATTTTTCTTTTCTGTTCCATTTCCCTTCTTTTTTGTTTCTGTGAGAACAATTATATCCATTCTTATTCTTTCCACTTCCACAATTATTTCTTCCATCTTTCGAGAGAGTCCTTGAACGTTCCAGGTACCTATATTCATTGTCCGTTTTAGCAGCTTTAGTCGTCTTCTATTTTCCATTCCTATTTTCCGAGGCTTGTCGTGAGGATTTTTTGCAATATTATCTTTTTACATGTAACGGGGAGCAAACCCGTTGCCATAACCCCCATCCTTGGAGGACCATTGTTCTACTCTTCGTCTGGCTTTTCCATTCTGATCTGTCCGGCTAGGGAGGCCCTACCAGTAGCTACGCTACCGCCGGCATAGCTCATAATTTCATCAAAGCACACAAGCCCCCTTACCCGCCATTAGGCTTCGTCAAGGCGGTAGAACAAAAAAGGGGGGCACTTTTTATAACCACACTTATTTTTTTTAATTTATATTTTTGCTCTTTTATACGTGCTTATTCTGATTTATCTTTTTAGTTCTACACACCCAAGTTTGATTTAATAATCAATTAAGAAACTTTCTTGGAGCCCAATTTTACACGTGTTTACACATCGGCGTTCGTTTTTAGAAGCCTCTATTTTTATCTCGTTACTAAGGTTATCCTCAAAAAATCATTTCATCCAACTTTGATTCTTTGTGGACTTGGTATGTATTTGCGCACCTTTGATAAATTATTAATTGATTCTAATTGTCATTGATTAATTTCACTTTGTTTTTGTTCTAGTGTTAGTTGTTCGAACACATGTCGAGCCACATCCAACCGATTTAAGAACCCACGTAAATTATTCTTTTTACGCACGACTTAACTAACATTATTATTATACATTTTTATAAACAATTTCATAACATTAAACATTTTTAAATTAATTTGTGAATATTTACTTATTTTGCAATATCATTCGTAGAAATCGATAGAAATGATAGAAATCGAAGAATCTTCCACTTCGTAAAAGAGCTTTTTCATGTGATTTGTGAAATACATAAAACAATGTAATTAATTTTAACTTTAAGGTGGTTCAAAACAGCGCAATATGTTTAATTCGCCCTACGTGTGTGATACACCGGATGAAGAGGAGTTCACAGAGGGAGAGGTATTGGACGCATTAAATTCCATGAGTCCAAACAGGGCGCCGGGTATTTACAACCTCACGTCGGATATATGCGGCGTGGTCGCGGAGGCCTACCCTGAATTCATTACTAAACTAATGAACTCGTGCCTGACAACCGGCCACTTTCCGAAGCCGTGGAAGAGTGCCTATGTGAAGATCTTGCCCAAGCCGAATAGGTCCGATGCAACGGACCTATCGGCCTTTAGGCCCATAGGACTATTGCCCGTCTTCGGAAAGCTGCTGGAAAAGCTGTTCACCAAGCGTTTAACGTATTTTGGTGTTCAGCGTCAGGCATGGAGTCCTAAACAGTATGGATTCAGGGAACAGACCTCTACGATCAACGCCCTGCATGATGATATCGATTATCTGCCGTGAGAAAAGTCGTAATTGTCTGGTACTTGGTGTATCCTTGGATATCAAAGCGGCGTTCGACAATGCTTGGTGGCCAGCGCTATTCAACAGACTGCGAAACATTTCATGCCCGCGGAACATATGGGCGGTGTTATGCAGAAAGCTACAAAGCCACGTCTGCATAAATCCGAGATAATTAACAATTAGTACAGTATTAAATTAAAAAAATAAGGAGGTAACTTCCTGAAGAAATTAATAAGTTATCCTGTGGCTTGGATGTTTTCAGCAGAATGTATAATGAACCTTACTGGCTCCGTACCTTCAATAATTGCAAAAAAAAAAAAAGTGGCTTGGTAGCTTTCTGCATAACACCGCCCATATATAACTTGATTAAAAGTTATATCGCCGATCGGTCTGTTGAGCTGGCCTACGCTGACGGGAAGTCGCGCAAGACCATGACCAAAGGATGCATCCAAGGCTCTGTTTGCGGACCTACTTTTTGGAACATAATACTGGATGAACTTCTCGATGTAGGTTTACCGGAGGGATGTCATCTGCAAGCATTCGCGGATGACGTCCTTCTAATCGTGAGTTTGCCCAGTGTAATGCAGATGAAAAGTCGTGCCAACGCAGCTCTACTTGCGATCAGTGAGTGGGGCGCAGGTGTTAAATTAGCATTTAGCGCTCCGAAAACTCAAGCAATAGCCTTCACTCCAAAAACCAAATTTTGTAGAATTTCCTTCGGCAACACTGTTTTGACTTATGAGCCGCACATTAAAATTCTAGGTATTATTTTAGATCAACACTTGAAATTCAATGAACACGTTCGACACATCATAGTCAAAGCCAACAAAATTTTTAAATCTTTATGTCGGTTCGTACGGCCCACGTGGGGTATTAATCCACGAAATGTGGAGACAATATACCACGCGGTCATCGAAGCGACCATTACTTACGCTTCTTTTATTTGGAGTGGAGTGCTAAGATACAAGTACGTGCTGGGTTGGTTGAGATCTTTTCAGCGGGCATTTGCCGTCAGGGCTACGCGCGCATTTCATACGGTCTCGGCAATATCTGCGTTGGCCTTAGCTGGATTTACTCCAATCGAGCTAAGGATAAAGGAGGTGGCAAAGGTAGAGCAAGTGAAAATGGATGGTACTTTCGATCGACTTCCGGACGACGTCGTCTTGCAAAATCGTACGTCGCCAGCGGAGATGATTGGTATGTTTATCATAGCGTTTTCTTTCAACAACCTCACTTCCAATGAGAGAAATTTCGCAAATGGGACAAAACGTTTCTTCTGGTCCATCAATTTCAGCGCATCTTCTGTGAAGAAGGTTACTGCATGGCAGTAATCGTATTATTTACCGTTCTTGCCATAGATACTTGGCAAATTGCACAATTGTCTTTCATATCCATTTAAACTGTTAATTAACTTTTATCTTACGTATAGAATTACATTAATTATATAACAAAATTTAAATCCGATAATAATTCCAGAACAAAGAGATTAACTTATAATCCAACCGCTTTTAACAACCTAATGCGTGGTTGTTTGATGAATCTGTACTCAGGTAAAACTAAGAAGCAATACAATTTGTGGATCTGAATTACAATAAATTGATGCTTTCTCAAATACAATTGACAAATCTGAATTTCAATTATGACTTTCTCAAATACATGTGACCGTTTCTGAAATGAAACTGGAAAAGGTGTAGATGTTTCAGACCCCTCTAAATATTTGAGATACTTAGTCAAGAAGACTTAATCTTAATTCGAAAGATTCTGACATATCTGCAAATTTTAAAAATTAAACATAAAACCCCACGTCGAAAATAAGCGATCTAAAACTCACCTAACCGTATATATTATTTAACTGCAGAAAGATGAACTACTAAACAACACTAACCGTAATTTTTCTTAAACAAAATAACAAGTTCACTTGGAAAAAGGAATGAAAAACTCGTAAAATACAACAGTACACAAGCACAGCTGTCACACGAATGTGTTTTAACTTAGTTCACATTTTTACCCAGCGGCGCTGCGACCTTAATCTCATATCCCTATTGTTTACAACCTTTTTCATTATTAAACTAATCAAATTAATGGTGTTTATTATTTACAATCCACAAAACCAAACAAAAAGGTTAGCGTATTTAAAAGCTTACCGTTGATGAAGATGTTTATGGATGATTGAAAAAGAAGTTTTTGTGGATCGATCGATAATTTGGACAATGGATGCGACTCGTTGAATACACATGGAAGTGGCTAATACACCGATCTAGACGACACGATCAAGGGACCAACACACAGAATAACAGTGATTTAAAAATCAAGCGGCCACTTGATTTTTACGTAAACATTTTCGCGTATTACGTTTTGGGGTTAATTTATAAGGAGATTATTAATAAATTTAGATGTTTATTTATAGAGAAATTTATTTATTAAGGATAATACAAAACGCTTAATTAGTAAAAACATTAGATAAAAGATACAATTTTTGAGGTTATAAAATTTGTTTCTACACCTACAATTTAAAATTTCAGTTATTATTACAATTTTTCAATTAAATATTTATTCAAACAAATCAATTGTGTACTTATTACAAGTTACTGCATTTAAACAGTCAATATCATAACAGGGCAAATTTAAGGACGATTCGTTTAGTCAATAATCAACAAATTCATAAGCCATCGTGAGATTTATAATAGAACCTACTCCTGAGGCAAGTGATTTCATGCAACAATTAAGAAACTGAGTTAGCCTGAGCATTACAAAATATAAAAAAATTAATAGTTTAGAAGTATACGTGATGTAATCACCCTGCCTCACTATAATATGTAGAAATTTGTTACATTGTACATTTGTTGTTATTTTATAAAGTTTTATTGGTCATTAAAAATAAGCATACTTTTTCACCTTTGGTTTCTGCAGAGTTCAGCAATAGGAAATAAGAAAGTCGAACCGTACATTCAAGACTATTTCTCGTTTTGTCAGAATTTTGGTTTTTATAGTTATTGTTTTGGAACTCACCACTGAAAACTAACGCAGTTCAAAGAGCTGACAATTTAAATTAGTAGCTACGATAAGTATACACAAAAATTCATAGCAAAATTGTCCAATATTTAACAAAGGGCTTAACCAACTAATAATAGATAATGTATTACAATTTGTTGATATATCGAAGTAAATATTGAAAATTGAATATATATTATATCTTAATATTAAACTGTGTTCTTAGTGTACATTATTTAAGGTCACAAAGTTTACAACTAAAGGTTTCTCGCCGGTATGACTTCTTAAATGGTTTTTTAAATGTGAACGTTGTGAACATTTATAGACACAAATTTCACAACCGAAAGGTTTTTGCCGGTATGAGTTTTTAAATGGTTTTTTAAACTTGACCGTTGTGAACATTTATAGTCACAAATTTCACAACCGAAAGGTTTTTCGCCGGTATGAGTTTTTAAATGCTTTTTTAAACTTGACCGTTGTGAACATTTATAGTCACAAATTTCACAACCGAAAGGTTTTTCGCCGGTATGAGTTTTTAAATGCATTTTTAAACTTGACCGTTGTGAACATTTATAGTCACAAATTTCACAACCGAAAGGTTTTTCGCCGGTATGAGTTTTTAAATGCTTTTTTAAACTTGACCGTTGTGAACATTTATAGTCACAAATTTCACAACCAAAAGGTTTTTCGCCGGTATGTGTTCTTAAATGCATTTTTAAACTTGACCGTTCTGAACATTTATAGTCACAAATTTCACAACCGAAAGGTTTTTCGCCGGTATGAGTTTTTAAATGCCTTTTTAAACTTGACCGATGTGAACATTTATAGTTACAAATTTCACAACCGAAAGGTTTTTCGCCGGTATGAGTTTTTAAATGCTTTTTTAAACTTGACCGTTCTGAACATTTATAGTCACAAATTTCACAACCGAAAGGTTTTTCGCCGGTATGTGTTTTTAAATGCATTTTTAAACTTGACCGTTCTGAACATTTATAGTCACAAATTTTACACTCGAAAGGTTTGTCGCCGGTATGAGTTTTTAAATGACTTTTTAAACATGAATGATATGAAGATTGGAAGTCACAAATTACACAAATAAACAGTTTCCTGCGGTTATGTATTTTTATTCTTAAATGCCGCATCAAATCTTGCTTACGTGTATATCTACAACCACAAACTGTACAATCGAATACATTTGAACTATTCTGGGTTAATTCCTCACCGTCTTCATTTTTAATGTCGATGGAATGATGCAAATCTTCTAAATTAAATTTCACATCGGCCATCTCTTCTTCTTTAACTACATAACTGCTTACCATCGAATTATTTAGAATTTCCAAAAATTTACCCTCGCTTTCCATAATTTCTAAAGTTTTCGAGGCTTGCGGCACTTGAGCCATATTCTTGAAAAAGCGTTTTGTAAATTTTGAAGACGTAAGAGTGGTCATGGATTGGTACAAAATGACCCTTCTTAATCAACAAAATATTGCGTTGATTCTTGATTGCGTCTTATCATTTAACAAAACTATTGACCGCACAAATTGCTGATATGTTACAATGGCGGCCGTCGCCATTTTATATAATGTTTTCCCCCAGACGCCATCTAGTGCGGTATCCGACTAATTAGATTATGGGCTTTAAGGCAGAATCCTGCTTTAGGAGGCATAAAAAAGCGTTTTTAGGGGGATTTTTTAGGACAGAAAAAAATCAGCAAGTCAAGTTAACTTTTATATTTTTTCACTTATTTTTAAAAAAAACACTTTCAAAATTTTATTGATTTATTTTTTATTTATCGATGATTATTAATTTCCACAATAAAATAATTTAATTTTCAGAATTTCAATTATAAAACTAACATAGTTACACTTTAAACATAACTTATATATTAATAATGTTAGATTACGACGACTTAATGAATACTTTAATAATACTGACTGAAATCCGTTTTTTTACCTTCCTTTTATGTATTCAACAATTTTTGTAGCATTAGCGATTCTAATGCTTCCAGAATTTTCTAGGATGTTTAAATAAGGTCAGTGAAGGTAATTACGCCACCTTAAGCTTTGTCAATTTTTTAAAATTTTCCTGAGGATAGAGAGAAGAAATAAAAATAGGTACCACCAAGAGGAACTTCTTGGGTACAAGAAAAAAAATATTTGAGAGCTTTAGCTGTCTTTTCAATTCCAAAAGATGCGTTTTTCGAATAGTTGGGAAACTGGCGTATTTACCAACCTATGCAGGCAATTACGCCACCCAAATAAATTATTTAAATAAATTAATTTTACAGCAAGTTTACTATAATAAATGCTTAATTAAAATATGTTACGAGTTTTTTTGTAATATATAGGCTTATTTATGAAAACAAAACCTTTATTTTTTTAATGTATTGACGCAAAGTCCTTCTTGAAATGCCATAAGAGTCCGATGCTTTTTTCACCGACATGGTATTTGATTTCACATTGGCCAATGCTTTTTTAAAATCATCCTCAACCCATTTATTGCGTGGAGGAGACATAGTCAATCCTAGTAAACACAAAAATAAATCCCAAAATACGTAAGAACTTAATAATAATGCATGGCGTAATTGCCAGCCATTACACTTCATGAATAAACTAATTTTTCTGTGCGTTGAAATTATTTATCACCAGAAAGTGATACATATTCTTTAAGAGTATTAAATTTACAACAAAACAAGTATATGCAAAATTTTTACCACGTAAAAAATAATGCATGCACACAAAAGTAAATGCTTGTCTTACTTACATCAACAAAATCGTACACCGCCATTAACAACAAAAACAGTTGACAAACTCAAGTTAGCCGTCAAAATCGGATCATTTCTGTTTTATTGACTAAGAATGTTGTGCCTAAAGGTACAGCGTGGGGTATATTTCGAAAATTTCATTTATTACCGGAGATATTTGAAGGTGGCGTAATTAGCTGCAGTGGCGTAATTATCCTCACTCACCTTAGCTTAATCGACAATGAAATAAAATAATTATAAATTAACATTGGCATTTCCTGATTGCATCATCAATGGAAAATTATTAATTTACATAATGTTTTACGAGAATATAACTTCTCCCCTCATAAGATGAAAAATTCGGAGCTTAATGGTGACTAATTTTTCAGCAGTGTCCATTTCGATGACGTTTCGACGTTGTAATTTGATTTCCAGGTTGATAATGTCTATACCTTTTTTTACATAAATGAAGATTTTATAATTAACAATAAACAATAAATAAAAATGATAAAATAGAAATGACAAAATAATTTAAAATTGTCCAAACACTTTAAATTGTATCACTGTAGAATAAATTTTTTTTCGAATCCTTTGGTTATTAAATTCACTTTAAATTTTGTTGAGTTCACTTAAATCGACTGTGGACAGTTCAGAGAGTTCACTTCTAAATTAGCACTACATGTTCCTTTGTCAAATACTTCAAAGAATTTTAGGTTTTAAATTTTTGTTTCGGATTTTTGTAACTTGATGTCCTTTAATTTTAATTCGCGGAGTTTGGTTAATTTGATCACATATGTTCCTTTTTTTCTTTTTTTTTTAAATTTTCACTTTTATTTTTATTATACTTTTGAATGTCCAATCATCGGTTTTGTTGATATCACTATCCATTTTCCATTCTCGAATTTTGATGTTGTTTAACTTAATGGTTTATTTTGACATATTTTTCGAAGTTGGAGTAATTTTGCTCGTTTACAATAAGGAAATTTGAATTTGGAAGGATCATTTTAAAATTGTTTTAGGAAATAGGAATTGATAGAAGATAATTTGAAGATAGTCATATTTTTCAATTTCAACAATTGGAATATCGAATCGAAATATGTTTTGATTTAGTTTTGAATAACTTTTAATATTAATAAAAAATATTTTTTTTTCAAATAGTAAGATAATTTCTAAATTTAGTTCAAATAGTAATTTATTGTTTACAAGTTTCATTTATTTTAAAAGGTTCATAGTTGTGATTATTTACTTATGAAAAACATTAATTTTTGCAAACTAATTGCTATTTCCAAATTATTTAACAAGTTATTGATTATTCGAAAGTTATTTATTAATTCTGGAATTGTTGACATCATAGAAAAAAAAATTGTTGATAAGTTAAAATTTTGATTTCGATTGATTTTATAAATTCTTGTTTGTATTGATTTTTGACAAGGATGTTATTAAATGTAAGGTTTATGAAGTTATATTGTTTTCTAAAGGGTGAAATTGATTTATAATAAGGTTGCATATTAAAAATTTGAATAAACGTCTAAGATGAGAATTTTGATTTATGCATTTCCTAAATTGTCCAATATTTTGATAATATCAGATAAAGGATATTTGCCATTTAATGTAATTTAGTTCATTTGCTGATGCTAGCACTCTAGAATTTTGAAATGCAATTTGGTCCTTTTAATTCTCCTAAATGAATGATTTCGGATTTGTTATTTTGTTGTTGATTGAGTTTTAGAATTTTCTTTAAATATTTGCGTCAGTTTGGTAAATGTATCTATAATCATTAAATATGTTTGTTAGTGTTTTTGAGTAGTTTCATATGTAAATTTTGAAGTTTTAAAATTTTGAAAAATTTAGAATTTTTTTAGTTTTATATTAATTATTTAAAATTTTATATTGTGGAATTGCGTGAAAAAGAAAATTTGCTGTTTTGGTTTTTGGAGGTACCAAAAGTGAGTATCGGTCAATATAGTGATTGCTTGGTTTTTTCCTTTTCCGGCTGTCGATTTTTATAATTTGTAAAGATTTGTTTATAACTAATTTGAAAATCTTAAAATGTTTTCTTTTATATTCACTATTCGGTTTTTTATTTGCGTGTTTAGTGTTTTTATCTAGGTTTTGTCTTTTAAAATTTGTCAATTTTAAATAGGGTGATTTAATTAATTCCGATGGCTTTAAATTTTGAATTTCTGATTGGATTATCGATGGTTGATTTTTGTACTGGTTATTTAATTTTTTTCTTTTTCGGTTATAGATTTTTAAAATTTGTTTTGATTTATTTATAAATAATTTGAAATTTTTAAAATGATTTCCCCTATTGATATTAATCAAAATTTTATTTACGTATTTGAGATTTTTAACTAGATTTCGTTTTTTGAAAATTTGTTGGAATTTATTTGAAAATAATTTGAAATTTCTAACTGGTTTTTGTTTTGGGAAATTTATTAGTTTTAAATAATGTGAATTCATTAATTCAGGTGGTTTTAAATTTTGATCTTTTGATTTAGTTATTGATTGTAAGTTTTCTGACATTGTCTTTTGCAGCAATATTAATTTTTTATGACTTTGGTTAAGAGTTTTAGAATTATTTAATTTCAACAATAAATTATTTGTCTCAATGTCATTAAAATTTAATTTTGAATGATCAGCATGACTGATACTAGTATTATTATTTGAATTGTCAATTTCTAATTTTGTTGAATCTAAATTTTGATTTATTATTAGTTTGGGTTTTGAAACTTGGTTTTGTACTATTTGTAATTCAATAACACTGTCAGCTATTAGGATTTTACATTTTTTGATTGATTTTTGATTTTTAATATGATTTCGTCTAGAGTTTTGGTTGGTCGGAAATTTAACAATTTGTTTGCTCATAAGATCAATATTTAAATTACCTTTTTTGAAGATTTTGTTTTTTCTAAAAATTTTGGGTTTTAAAGAATTTATTAAATCATGCGGGTGTGATGGCAAATGGTAATTTTCGATTATGTTTAAATTTTTTGTTACGTTAAATGGTTTTAAGTGAAAATTTCCGGTTATTTCTTCGTTTGGGTAGCATTGATTTTCATAATTTTGTAGGAAAGTTTGTTCAAAATTTTGCTCTTCTAATGGAATTGGTAAATTTTGTTCTTCTAATTGACTTATTGATTTTTGATTTTCTGAAACTGGTTTTTGCAGTAAAGTTAATTTTCTATGAATTTGGTTCATCAAAATTTCGTAATGCTTTTTATCAATTTCCGATTTTGCTGTCTCTAGATTTTGTTTAACTAATTGATGTTCTTTATATAGTTTTGAAATTTGGTTTCGTAACATTTGCATTTCGATAACATTGTCAGCTATGAGAGGTTCACATTTTTTGGTTGGTTCTTGATTTCTAAATTGATTTTGATTTAAATTTTGGTTAATTGGAAGGTTTGTGACATGTACGTTCATAAAATCAGTAGTTGAATCAATTTTTTGAAAAATTTTGTTTTCTCTAAAATTTGTGGATTCTAAAGAATGGATAGGTTTATTTGGGTGTGGCAAATGATGATTTTTGATTATGTTTAAATTCTTCACGTTAGAAGTTTTAGTGGGCTGAATTATAAAAAGTGGTAATTTTGCTTGGGGTGTAACGAAATGATCATTTACAAAATCAAGTCATACTTTTAGTTGACGTAGCAAATCACGTCCTATCAAACCGTCGTATTTTTTTGAGAAATTGGAAATGTAAAATTTGCATTTTTCATTATTTCTGTAAATTTTAGGTAACGGGGTATATAAAATTTTGTTTTGTTGCGATAATTTATCCGAGGTTTGAATTTGAAAATTTTCGGTTTTTATGTAATTTTTAAAACATCTTAAAGCCAAATCTGAACTTATTAGACTTTATTCACAGAATGTTTCGATTAAAAATTTTGCTTGAATCTCCGGAATGTATATAAATATCAGATTACGTCCTGTAGTGTCGTAATCATCATCTACATAAATGATTAAACTATTGGGTCTAAAATTTTGAAAATGTGAAGTTTGTTGAGGTGTATTAAAATTTTGGAAGTTTGACATTTTATATAAAATTGTAACGAGTTATTTAAATTAGCGTTTTGCGTTTTCTTTGTTATTTCCGGGATATTGGTTTACAATGATAACTTGCAGAATAATGCAGAATTATCAACGTTCATTAACTTACTTAGTTAAAAATAGAATGAATCTCATTATTGTGAATGTGATGTAATTTAATTAAATGTAAAATGTAAAATATTGCTTATTTAAATTATTTCTCGTATATGACTATTTTCAATTTATTAATTTTAATTATAGGTTTAATTGTTTAGGAATTAGGAATAATTTGAGCCTTTTTTACTCACGTTTAATAATTTTCTTCATAATATATCTTCTTAAAATTAGTTGGTCAACGGTCAGCTTGCTTTTGTAGCAATGCTTGTCTACGTTGCTTGCAGGTTGTTGGTCCTTTTCTTAAAATTAGGGTTGTTTGTGGCGATTTTTGTCCACGTGGTTCTTCTTAAAATTAGGGTTTGATTCCAAATGTTTGCAACGATTCTTGTTTGTTTCCAATTGAAATCTTGCAGTTTCCGTGGTTTTTGGAATTTTTGGACGATTTTTGTTCCAATTTTTCCAAAATTTTGGATCCTTAGCGACTGCGCCAGTTAACTTATATATTTTTTCACTTATTTTAAAAAAAAAACACTTTCAAAATTTTATTGATTTATTTATTAGCTGAGTCAAAGTGAGAAAAACATAAGGTAAAAAGAACAACAAAAATACACTACCAACCTACAATTTACATTACAAATTACATAACCTCATTTTTGTATAAAAATACAAAATAGAAATTTATTGCAAACGGCAATTAAAATTAAAGAAGTAAATAAGTACAATAATTAAAACCAAGATGTACGAAGAAGCAGTTGATGCTAAAACGATTGCAGTAAGTGACAAGTTTAATTAAATTTTTGTAATTAAAAATTGTAATAACTACCTACTAGCACACTACTAGTAAACTAGAAACGTGAAATATTTATTACACATGATATAATTTTCAGAAACTTGCTTTTGATGAAGACTCCTCTGATATCGATTGGTTTAGCAGCGACTCGAGCGATGAATGCGATTCAGAAATTCCACCCCGAACAAAACGTATTCGTGTTCAAAAATTTGAAGAAGTTATTGCAGAATACAGTGACGACGAATTTCGAAAACACTTTCGACTCAGTAGAACAACATCAAATGTGTGCATAAGTAATTACTTGTCTAGCCTAGTACCTAATTTATTATTAATTTAATGATTATTTTTAGATAATCTGGAAAATGCCAATGTTTTACCTACGCATTCATTTGGTCGTGAGAAGATATCTGCAAGAAAATCATTTCTCATGACGCTTTGGTACCTTTCAAATCAAGAAACTTATAGACAAATTAGTGATCGTTTTGAAGTAACTGAAAGTGCAGCTTGGAAAACTATAAAAAGAGTAATCGATTACTTAGTTAGTGTAAGTGCTACTGTCATCAAATGGCCTAGTGATGAAGAGGCTAGCATAATCGACAATGAATTTGCAAAAAAGCAAGGAATTAAACATGTAGTTGGTTTCAATTTCAAACATTCTTCTACAAGAATAGTAGTTGAAAATGCTTTTGGGCTACTGAAAGGAAGATTTAGGAGGCTACGTTACTTTGAACACAAAGATATTACATTTGTAGTTAAATGTGTAGTTGCTGCATGCACACTACATAACATATGCATCGACTCCTTTGAAAATGATGTAGATATTGTCCCATATGTTGAAGACGACAATGAAGAAGACCACTATTGTGAAGAGGGAATGACACGAAGAGAGGAAGTATTTAGAAATTTAACATGTGACTAGATTTAAAATTTGTTCTTCCGTTCTGTTGTTTATTATTATAATTTTATTTTTTATTCAAATATATACAAGATTAATTTAATAAATTTTAGTGTTCGTTTGTTTTGTTCGTTATCCCTGCAATCTTTTCAAGGGATATAACTACTCTTCTCTCATCCAATTGTAGTTTGCGTTCTAACAATTGTAATTTTTGCTTTGCAACTCATTTTTTTCATTTAATTTTTCTTTTATTTCGTTCACTTGTCGAAGTTTAGCATTGCTAAACTTCTTTGCTGGTTTTTTTGGTGTGACAACCGGGGTGCTACTTTCTGGCGGTACTTCTAGAAAATTTTCAACTTCGATAATTTCTTCATTGTGCAATGGTAACATTGCCATTGAATATGAAGAGGCAATACTTGGTAGTGGTTCAAAGGTTTCGCCAACAGTTATAGAATGTGGCGAAGAGAAATTTGGTTCCATACCAAGTATGTCCTCCATTTTATCGAAGAACACAAAACGAGTAGGTCCCCTACCCGTTTTACCCTTGGCATCTTTACAAGATTTGTATGTCCTGACCAAATTTAACCATTTTTTTCTACAATTTTCTTCGGAGAAAACAAATTGTTGACTAATCAAGTCGTTACTCACATTACTCCAAACTTGGCGTCGTTTGGTAACGTGGTTTAAGTGATCCTTATAGATCTCGACGCTAGCCATTAGAGCTAGCGTTTCCTCATGAGTCCACGTGACTCGTTTCTCGGCTTCCATTTATTTCTACAAAAAGTTATACGTAAAAAAATAAATACATAATATTAAATTAAATAAATTACCAAATGTTTATTAAGAGTCCGAAGTATTTCTCAAAATTCTCTCCAAATTAGCTTACAAATTACATAACCTCCAAAAAGACGAAATATGACGAAAGAGATGACGTTAACCTTTTAAAATCGACCAATCCGAGCTATTTCCAACTTTGTCTCAGTTGTAACACTTCGAAATAGCAAGATCAGTTGGGTTAGGGTGGGAGGTAATTTTCTCAGTTTAAACTCAGTTCGGCACGGTACGGTACATTCGTCAAAACAGTAAAAAGAACAAACTTTTAACTGAGTCAACTGAGTATCTCAGTACATCTCACTTAAAATAGGTAAAAAGAATACAGCTATAGTTACACCTTAAACATAACTTATATATTAATAATGTTACATTACGACGACTTAATGAATACTTTAATAATACTTTAATAATACTGACTGAAATCCGTTTTTTACCTTCCCTTTATGTAGTATTCAACAATTTCTGTAGCATTAGCGATTCTAATGCTTCCAGAATTTTCTAGGATGTTTAAATAGCTTAATCGACAATGAAATAAAATAATTATAAATTAACATTGGCATTTCCTGATTGCATCATCAATGGAAAATTATTAATTTACATAATGTTTTACGAGAATATAACTAGTCAAGCGAAGTTTTTAGATTATTTTATTTCATATTTGAACATTAAAAAAAAAATTTTTGAGCGAAAAATATTCAAACGCAGCAGATTTTTATGCACATTTGTGCAACATCTTGCAATTGCAGGCTCCAAACGGCGGGAAAGATGAAGCTCGTAATTTTCGTCCGAAACAAAGGAACCAAAGAAAATTTTAATTTTCATATATTTTTCTTCTAGATGAACCAAGAAAAACCCAAAAAATTGTGAAATTTAAAATTTTTCTCAGGTTTGAAAAAAAATGTGCTTTTTGTAAAAATAAAAAGTCAGTTCAACTTGCTATACAAGAGAACTTTTCTGGAGGCGGCATACATAACCACCATTAGAGATAACATCAATAAACAAAGTGATTATGCATACATCAACGGTGGATATAAGGGCATCCTACTAAAATTTAACGTCAAGAAATTACCTCCCAGCGACTAGACCAACTTCTGGGGTTTTTTCTTTGTCCCTCGGTCAGCACTCGGACTTTTTGACTTTGTTTTATGTTGACGCGGGTTTGGCAGTGTTCTAATTTACATTCAACGATGATTATACTAAAACTGGTGAAAAGCCACTACATCTTTATGGCTCATTGCCCTCGGTTTGTTCATGGTCACCATCATATATGTCATGGTCATGGTTTTGGCGGCGAGTTTGAATTTATCAAAGAAGGAGGAGAGGAATGAAGATAATAGTTTTATCACTGTGATTATTTGTTGCATGCAATTTTAATTTCTGATTTACAGTTAGACATTTCAAGTTTTACAATAATTGTTAAGTTTTGCATAGTTTATTTAGTAGTTTTACATTTTTCCACGTAAATGTTTGTTATTGTACATTTTAATTTGATGACTCAGTTGAATGAAACTTCACGATCTGAATATGAGTTGCAAAAAAGATCCCACTTTCCTCCATGTCATGCATGTAACTGAAGAACATTGTACATCTGGTTTTGCTTAGGTGAGTTTGACCTATGTTTAATTGTAAGAGAGCTTTATTTTATCTGTTGTGTACTCTCCACTCCAGCCCTGAAGATGAAGGAATAAAACCTACGCAACGTTGGCTATAGCGAACATTGTGTTTGATTTAAACCGTCCCGACAACCCAATAACCTTCCTATTTCTAATATTCACATTACGGTATAATAGCTAATAAAAGATTGCACATAAATAAAAATGTAACTGTGGCGAAAACCGTTTTATTTCCGCTCACCTGCCACTTTTCACGTCTGTCGATGAAAGGTACACGACGGCCTAGCCCGTAGGAATTACCCTGCGTCGGAGATCCGGGTTGCTCTGGAGCGTTCGTGAGTTCGCTTATATTTGTGATCTGCTTTGCCAGCGATAACTGTTCTTTTTGTGGACGCCAGATATAAATAAAAGATTTCGGGATGAACTTAGTCACTTTTATTAATATCAAAATGAAAACAAAATTAAAACAAGGATTTGAGTACACACTCGGTATAACAAAATATAATATTTTGACAAAATTCTCTTTATAACAAATAATATGATTCTTAGAACTATTTACAAACAAAGTATTTGAATGTATCAAAATCGAATCGTTGGTGGTGGTCGATACTTCACGAATTTCGAGACTGGTATCTTACTTACTGTTTTTTATGTGTATCTGTGTTCGCGATTGCAAATCGTCGTAACACCTGGAGTGCACCTCGGGTGATATTTTATACGATGGGGACGTTTCGTCTCCCTCAAATGGTGAGCTAAAATAATTAGAAAATATACACGAATATGAATTCGAACACCAAAAATAATGTAGGTGTTGTTTCGTTGTCTAGGTTCTTTTATTTAAAATAAACACACTGGTTAAACGATTTAATTACTATTAGTTGAATTATTATACAAATGAATAATAACACTTAAATAAATGATTGATTATACAAATAAATGATAGATTACACAAATAAAATATCGTATGGTCGTTCGTCCGGGTTAGCGGTTACTCGCTGACTGACTTCAGTCAGACCCCCTCCTCTATTACCATTCCCACAATAATGTAGCATAAGTGATTGAATAATTTAATACTTACTTAATAAAGTTTCTTTGATACCACCAGCTCGTTTTGTTGAATGACGTGAAAATTTCTCGACTGATAATTGGCACATGTGTTTTGCGAATAATTGATCTTGTATTATAGGTGACGTTAAATTTTCGCCCCTGGTTATTGATGTTGGTTGCTCGAAATAAAAGCGGATAAAACGATTTAATACCATAAGCTCCTGGCTGCTGTTCGAGGTGAAAATCTCGAATTTTTGCAAAGGTTCCAAGATGGCGGAATGGCTTCGCGCTCCTAATCGGTTATCGATTTTTGAAATATCGATTATAATTCCAAAGTAAATTATTTAGTGCCTAAAAATACACTCACGTTCTCGTACAATTTGTGATGTACGACACATAAACTCGATCTAGGCGACTATTGCACTAACTCAGCCACTCGAAAAAAATTTTCGAGTTCTACACACTAAAGAACATGCTTATATTTGTCTATTAAAACAAAAAAAAAGTGTGAACGGGGTCAAAACAACCCCAATATCGACTTCTGAAAAGTACGGGAAATTAGCATCGAGTATGCGGCAGACCCCGGACGATGTCCCATTGCTCGCCCGTTGTTCCTTGAAATCGAGTGAAATTTTTTCGCTCCGATTTGAATTTTTCTCTGAAATTCGGATAGATGGGGGTGTGATTAGTGGATATTAGTAATAAATATAATCAAAAAAATGGAAAATAACCCGTGTATTGCCGAAAAAGTGAAAAAATTAAAAAATTTTTTCCTTCGAATTTTGGGGTGTGCATTCGATAAGGAGGGTAATCCATCGTTAAAACCTACCCTTACGGGGCGCCGCTGCGCTCCGCTTTGCATCCCTCCAGGGCGGTTTTGACTCTGGTTACTAGGCTAAACATACGAGAAGCGCCACCCATCAAGAAAACCGGGATAAATGAAACCGGGATGTGAGAAAACCTCGAAATCGCATTAAATAGTATAGTTGCGGTATGGGGCAGTAAACTATTACGTTTCACCTCCAAAAACTCGTGTAAAAACAAAAAAATAATCGATGTTACATGTACGAGAGACGAACTGCATCTGCCGGTGCGAAATACTCTAAGTGTTAGGGTCATTTAAACTGCACGGACTGTCAACAAAATGAGCGACGCGCGGAATCTCGTTAAAATTTTACATGAAAATTAGCTAAGTTCAAATTCGATTTTTTCAAAAGTTTGGACCCTATTCACATTTTTTATTATTACAATTTGCTAAAATAAGTGTGTGTAGCACACTTTAGTGTGTAGCACAAGAATTTTTGTTTCGAGTGGCTGAGTTAGTGCACGGAAAAAAAAAGTTGTTAATATAACTACAAACGCAATCAAATGTACTACATTGAGTTGTAAATATAGTGACAACACCAAAGATATGTAAAATTTACTCGTCAATTGTTGTAAAATGACTGCAGTACAGTTTACTACAATTGTTGTTAATTTTTAACAGCATTGTGATATAAAGTACTTAATATTTTGTTGTTATATGAACTTGTACTCAAGTACATAGTACTAATGGCGATGTTGTTTTAACACCTATAGGCGTAGTTAAGTCTACGTTTACTGTGTAGTGAATATTACTAATATTCAGTAAAATTTACCTTTCGTGCTATTGTTACTTGCACAACATTGTTAAGTAATGTTAACAATCTGTGAAGTAAATTGTACTACAAAGCTGCTGTTATTTTTACATATTAATGTTGCTAGCTTTACATTATAAACTAATTGGAACTACTACCTTTATTGTGTGACTTTGACAACAATGGCAGTATATTCTACTTCTTTTTTGCTAATATTTAGTACAAATCACTCATCGTGCTGTTGTTACTTACACAACATTGTTAAGTAATGTTACCAATCTGTCAAGTTAATTGTACTACAAAGTTGTTGCTGTTTCTACATATTGGTGTTGCTAGATTTGCATTATAATTAATTAGAACTACTACAATTATTGGCGTGGCTTTGACAACAATGGCAGTATGCTTTACTTGTTCTTATTGTAATTAAATTAACAACCACTTTGTTTTAATTTCACTTTCAAATAAAATTAATGTACCTATGTACTTTTAAAATGCGAATTCTGGCTGATACACAGTTATCATGAATAGAAAACAACAACAAATCAGATATTGTTTTTCAACTGATTATAATAATAATCTTTACTTGCTGAATAATAAATCCTTTGTACAATATGAAAAACAAAACAAAATAAAACAAAAACTATTTTGTTGTTGCTGTAGTTATAGTTGCTTCATAGGGTAAACGCAGTTCACAGTAGAAAGTTTTCACTTGCTTTTGTATATGTATTTATTAAATTAAATGCTGTAAAGCTTCTTATAATAATTAATAATTATTGTAGATAATAAGGTGGGCTAGTTCTTTAATAAGGTAATAAATTATTTCGGTTTTAAAGTGACTGGATTAAAATTGTAGTGTAAACATTTTTAAAACAACATTTATTTACATTAAAATATAATTTTAAATCTAATAATAACTTGATATCATACAAATAGGTAAATACTACTATTAAAAACAAAATAATTGAATATAAAAAAAAAATTTTAAATACTATAATAATAATAATATATAAAATGAAAGAATAAAAAACATAAAAAGCATACTTACAAGCATAATATTCGTATTATATTTTTTAATTCATTTAACTTAAAATTTAAATTTCAATCCTTGTAAGCCTATCTAAATTAGGAACCTAGGACATTTATATATATCATTTTTGTCTAAACCATGAATAAGCCTAAAATGCAAAAAAAAGTGACTTGCCGATTGAAAAAGTTGTTTACATTTAAAGCACCATTTAAATAGACTGCAAGTTTGAAATAAATTTGTTTACGCTTACGTAATTTTTGTCCACAGCAGTGTCAATTTTGTACACATACTTTTGTAAAAACAGCCATACGTGTTCACATTCAATTGGATACTTGGCATTCAATGAATGGTAACTCTTCAAGCAGACGTCAATTGCTTTTAACGATGATGGTAGTGTATATCTCACGTTATTGACCTGCACTATAGTACATGACGTGGGTATATCCAATGGTCCAATAATGGTTGGAAATGGTTGACTTTGAAGTTTAAATCTCTGTAACTTACGTATCCGTTGTTCCAACTCTGGTTCCAACTCTGCCGCTGTCTGAAATTCATATTACCTCGTAAGACTATTTATATTTATGCAGTTATAAAACTATACCTGCAAATGAAGTAAAAATCATTTTTGAACTTCAGTTTTTGAGGGCCTCCAATGATTTCCAGATTTTTTGGATTTTACGGCTGCAGTTCCAAGAAGTAATGGCAACAATAGTAATGCCAGTACGTCAATATTACCTACAAAATTGATTATATAAAACGAGAGATATATGATACCCACATAAAGCAGGTAAAATACCTTCCGTTATTAACTTTTGGTTTTCATCAACCGCCAAATAGGTTTGAACTATAGAGTCTTTAAACGATTTTGCAAACCGAACTATTTTGGTTGCTATCTCTGACCATTCAGTAAAAAGCCGATTACTGCTATTTTTGTATTTATATTGAAAATCAATATCCAGCTGAAAGACCATGTTTTTGTTAATTTTCAGTTATAAAATATTAGTACTTAGATTTCGTTCATACTTACCAATAAATGTCCTGTTGGTAATTGTAGGCTTTTATATTTGTTGTAATAATCTGCTATGGTAGAACCATTATCGGACAATCGAATAATACATGTATTTTGCCATTTGTCGAGGACTTCGGGAAGTGGCTCTATATTATTTTTTAGCCATTTGACTTCTTCCAAATGAATTCCATTTAAATTATTAACTGGTGCATCTAAAAATACATAATAAGGTATATTTTGATGAAAATATTATTAAATTAAGTAGGGACATACCAAAAGTTTCCTCAGTCAATACCCGTGAGTGGTGCTTTTCCAAAATTCCTATTTTTCTTAACAACCTGCGTCTGTTAACATATTTATCAAACAATAAACCCCTTGCTGCTAGAGGTCCATTTGGGCCTCTTCTGTAAGGTACGTAATACGTTTGGCGTCTTTCTCCTGTAAAATAATTTTCTATCTCGTTCGCGAATTCGGAAAATCTGGGGCCACTTATTCTGAAAACAAAGTTAATAAATAATAAATTATCGAAGAGTTGAGTGGATGATGGTGTTATGCGACGTTCCGTTACATTTGCACGAACGCCTCAAATAACATTTTTAAAGTGGATTTTCCTAAACTGTTAAAATTGTAACATAACACACACATTCACTTGCCTTTTAAATTATATACATATACTATATTTATTATAGTATAAGGTACTAACAAAGAATAATTACCTTTTATCAGGGTCATTTTCTAATTCTGAGTCAATAATTAAACTGGCCAATTTTGCTCTATCTAATTTTTTAGTTTTCTGATATGCAGTAAGCAACTCCTTCCCTTTACTCCGAGTTAATAAGTTTTCCAAATTAATTTTTTGGTAATGTACATCAGGAGGTGATGTAGTGTATTGTACGGGTATCTCTGTATAAAATGAATTTTTTAAATTGTATTCAATCAAGTTATACACAAACTAATGATCGTTTATGTCAAAAGACTAGTTACCTTCTTCTATATCTCCAACTATGGTGTTATCACTATCATCAGCGCTACTTAAAGATACTGCTGATAATTCATTCCTTGAAGCAGAAGATCTTGCAGAATATTCTGATAAGCTTTCTTCGGGATTTTCTTCAAATAGAATGGGAGCTACAAGGATTTGATATTTTTTTTAAATTTGTAGCGATATCCTACTTGAGGAATTAGATCCTTCATCATTTCTTCAGTTAACGCAAGAAATACCTCTTTGTCAATCGCGTTATCTATAATAATTATATAATCACTTGATAATATTTATTGCTGTAAGTTTGTGTGTACTTGATAACAAATAAAAATTTCTTCATTAATGCCTGTACATTATAAATTTATGAGCATTTTTGATAAATACATTTCTATACAGAAAACTCTCTTTTAGTTATTTGTTATGCTCCTGTCCCACGGTCAATATTTTAATCAATATTTTGATAAAAACCGTTTTGACCGTGGGACAGGTCGTTTTGAATCAAAATCAAAAGTTTTGAAATAAATTCTTTCTTTTTTATCAGTGTAATTTTTTAATGTTTTCATATCAATGTTTACATATTGAGGCCTTCTATAAATGGGTTTTGATCGAGTCTTCTATTTTGCTTGCAAATCAAATTTAATACAAAAATATTACTGTTATGTAGGTAAATTTTAAATATTTCTTGACTTTCGGCAACATCGCAACATAAACCAGCATACGTCGGTGTTTTGTATAAAGGGCGAATAAGCCATTTTTAAGAAAATGCGTTTTTAATGAAAAAATATTTTTTTCTCTTAGGGCAGATAATCAGAAATATTATTTTTATGTTTTATGGTAAGGGGCCGTCCATTAATTACGTAAGGATGATTTTTGTAATTTTGGGCCCCCTCCCCCCGCCACGTAAGGGTACGTAAGATTGTGGCTGTTAAGATAAAATGTTTAAGTAAATGGAATTAAGAATGTAAAAAACAACAGAGCATAAGTTTTATGTAACCAAGTAGAACGCGTGTGCAAGTCAAGCGGTCGTCAGTCAGAAATAAAAGTAAAAATTGTAGCGAACATTTCATCAATGTATTATTTCAATTACTGCGCAAACTATTTAGTTACTTTGTTTAGAGTTAATGTGTTTATTTCTAATAAATAATATTCTACATCAAGGTGTTACTAATTTAAAACCCAACAGGTTATGGGAACCAGTGATTCAGATTAAATCTGAAGGTAAAAACAATTAAAAAACGAGTGAAGTGATTCGCGGTAAAAAACTTAAGAATTAAAAAAACTGTAGTGAAAAACTTAAAAGCTGTTAAGTGCAAAAGTAAAAATAAAACTGTCACGCGTCAAAAACAATAAAAGTGAAAAATTTAAAATGGCATCAAAAGATGAAACGGAAAAAATCGAAAAATTGAAAGATGGCACAAACTATGAATTGTGGAAATTTCAGATTACGATATTTTTCAAGGCGAAACAAATATCTGACGTTACTAGCGGCAAAACACAATGCCCTACAGAACAAAAGCCGAAAGATGAATGGGAAAGAAAAGATGCGTTAGCACAAAAAATAATAATTACATCAATTGAAAAGCAAATAATGATGCATTTGCTAAATTGTAAAACATCATGTGAAATGATGGTAAAATTAAAAATGTTATACGAAAGAGATAATCAACAACAGAAATACAATTTGTTACAGGAATTTTACAACCATAAATTCAAAAACGGAAGTAGCATGTCAAATTACATAAGCGAAGTGGAAAGTTTGGTATATAAATTAAAAAACGTGAACCAAGAAATCACAGAAACAATGGTAATAACAAAAATCTTATCGTGTTTACCAGAAAGTTATAGATACTTCATAAGTGCTTGGGAATCAACGCCCCAAGAAAACCAAAAATTAACTGAACTAACATCGAGACTTCTGGCAGAAGAAAAACGTAACAATAACCAAGAAACAGAAAATGATCAATTGGCATTTAATGCGAGAGAAGATCGAAGACGAAACGTAAAATTCGGTCGTAAAACAGGAGAAAATAGAAATTGCTACCGATGTAACAAACCAGGACATTTTGCAAGAGATTGCAATAAAACAGAAATAAATTGCAGAATATGTAAGAAAACCAATAATGAAGAAAAAGATTGTTTTTTTAGAAAACAAGACAACGTAAAAAATGATGTGCAGAAGCGATACGATGAAAACACAACTAAAAAATTGTCGTTTCTAACCCAAAGTGAAAAAGTAAAAAGTAACAAAAATGAAATAGAATTTTTTCTAGATTCCGGTGCAACGTCACATATGACAAATGAAAAAAGTATAATAAAAAACATGCAAGAAGAAAACACCGAAATAGGAACTGCAAAAACGGGTGAAAAAATGAAATCGCAAGGCAGCGGTAAAATTGAAACCGAAGAATGTACACTTCGAGACGTAAATTACGTGCCAGAACTAAACAAAAATTTGTTATCAGTAAGCAGGATAACGAAAAGTGGCGCGGAAGTGATATTTAAAAACAAAACAGTTCAAGTGAAAAAAGACAATATTAAAATACTGGAAGGTACAATCGGGGAAAATGGCCTATACGTAATTAAAATGAATAAAATAAAAGAAAGTGTATTTTTAACCGAAAATGAAAACAAACCAACAAACGTAAAATTATATTCCAGCGAAAAAGATGAAGAATCTGAAATTAAAACTGAAAATGAAGATGAATTTGAAGAAATTCAAAACTTTGATGAACAAATAGAGGATGAAGAACAAAATGATACTAAAAACGAAGAGCCAG
This sequence comes from Podabrus alpinus, assembly GCA_932274525.1. Lineage (NCBI taxonomy): Eukaryota > Metazoa > Arthropoda > Insecta > Coleoptera > Cantharidae > Podabrus > Podabrus alpinus. The sequence goes on from OW026452.1 coordinate 36,228,001, forward strand.
AAATAACTGAAGAAGTTGGAAGAGGAAAACGAAGTAAAAATTTACCCAGAAAATTTAAAGACTACGCTATGCTAACATATGAAGAAGCATTAAAAAGTGAAGATAAAACTAAGTGGCTACAAGCAATTGAAGAAGAGAAAAATTCTCTCAGAGAAAATAATACTTGGACACTAGTGAACAAAAGTGAAACAAACAAAAAAAAGGTGTTGACCAACAAATGGGTATTCAAAGTAAAAGACGATGGTTCGTACAAAGCGCGACTCGTGGTACGCGGGTGTGAACAAAGAGATGGAATAGACTATAGTGAGACATTTAGTCCGGTAATAAGCAGTTGTGCAATCAGAATAATATTCGAGATAGCAGCTGAAAGAAATGCAGAAATACTCATTGGACATAACAAAGAAGAAATGGATGAATTTTTGGAAAAACTAAAAAATGAATTTAAAATTACGATAACTAGAAACCCGAAGACTTTTCTAGGTATCGAAATAAAACAAGACGAAACTGGAATAAAGTTAAGTCAAAACGAAAAAGTAAAACAAATTATTGAAAATTTCAACATGAGCGAAAGTAATCCTAGTAAAATTCCATTGAGCAACTCCGACGTAAAAAGAAGTGATGAAACCAAAGACGATAAATTTAAAAAATTAAAGGCGGGACGATTAAAATTGAATATTGTAATACAGCAGATCAAATTGCCGACATACTAACTAAGCCATTAGAAAATGTAAAATTCAATCGGTTCCGAGATTTTTTTATGGAAAAATGTTAAAATGTTAAAATTGCAAAATTATGTTTTAGTTCGTAAATTTTGTTGTTTGATTGTTTAACAAAGTAAATTTCATTTACGAGGGAGTGTTAAGATAAAATGTTTAAGTAAATGGAATTAAGAATGTAAAAAACAACAGAGCATAAGTTTTATGTAACCAAGTAGAACGCGTGTGCAAGTCAAGCGGTCGTCAGTCAGAAGTAAAAGTAAAAATTGTAGCGAACATTTCATCAATGTATTATTTCAATTACTGCGCAAACTATTTAGTTACTTTGTTTAGAGTTAATGTGTTTATTTCTAATAAATAATATTCTACATCAAGGTGTTACTAATTTAAAACCCAACAGTGGCAATCCCCCCCCCACATCTTACGTAAGGATTATTTAAAAGAAAATTAATTTTGACCACCCTCTCCACCCCTTATATTTATAAAATATGAATTTAAATTAAATTTTTATTTATATAGATGAAAAACCGTTCGTAAAGATCGCCAAAGTTTGATGCCATTTTCTAAAATTCACACTATTATGCCACTATGTTGAATGATTTTTAAGTACTATATATTTCAATATATGATGGTATTTCCATCATACCTGGATATAATTACCAACATAAAAAGAAAAAATTATATTTAATTTTTAAATTTAATTTGAAAAAATATTTTAAGAAACTTACGTAAGGAATACGTCGGACCCCTCCCCCCCTACGTAAGGGTCCGTAAGATATCCAATACCCCCCTCCTCCCCTCAAAAACCCTTACGTAATTAATGGATGACCCCTAAGTAATACATAGAAACTGTAATATGACCATGTAATAAATTATAAATTGTTAACAGGTAACTACAAAGTAGAGACAAACGTCGTTTTACGCCGGGGTTCCGTTCCGAGAGACACCGGCGTAAAAAAAAATCGGCGTAAAATGAACACAAATATAATGCACGATAAATTCTCACACTTTTTTGAAAAAAGCATCCAATTTCATTTATTTATTTTTTTTATTTGTATTTTTCTTAAAAACAAAACGAAAACTAACTCGGAAATAATTTCACACACACAATAGGCTGCTCGCATACACGGTGATAGAATAAAACAACGTGTAAAAGTGTGTCTGCTATTGGAATCGCGGCGCCTACTGTCGCCCGAAACCGGGGAATCCCACGCCGGCACCAACGGGCGTAATTGTGAATCGGCGTAAATCTAACCAGCGCAAAACGACGTTTACCTGTAATGTGAAAATGCTTCTCCTGTAAAATTGTCATTTGGTTAATTCGCCCTTTATACAAAACACCGACGATATATTATCTGTGATATTATTGCGCAAAGGCATTGCATTTCTTGGGTAAAGTCCCGATGTTTATGTTGCTTTTACAAAAAATCCCTGACCCTGACTAAATAATTTCGCATAATTCCTTTCTATAAAAGAAAATCGGTAATAAATCCCATGAAAACAATTGTTTTAGTTTTTACGCAGTTCTTCTGCTGCATTAGTAGGCACCTCAGAATTTGTTGATACGATTTATTTACCCACTTATTAGATGAAACCGTTATTTAAAATGGCGTAGTATAAACAAAACTAAACAAAAATAATTCTTATTACTTACCTTTAAAGGTATTTATGAGGTATGTCATTTCCCATTCGGTTAAAATGTTATTAACATAGTCATCCATAATTTTTCACTTCACTTTTTACTTAAAAACTATTGTTCACTTTTCAGTCCACGTGTTAAGTATGTACTACCTTAAGCTACTGTTCAAACATAAATGAAGAACGGATAATAGATTCTGCATGTTCTGCATATTCATCAAAGCATGATTCAGTTATAGAAACTGCAGGATTGCAAAGCAGCTTAGCAACACTTTGTTACATATTATACGGGGTAAAATGTACTACAATCCAGTGTACTTTTTACTTATCTTATTGTTACACCAAAATCAACTATTTTGAGTGATAAGGCAACAACACTTTCGAGTTAAAAGTAAAAAAAAATTGTAAAGTTAACTACATGCATTGTACAGCAATGCGTAAGTGCATTTTACACCTGATGTAGTATAAACAGCATGAGGGTTGCGTTTAATTTTACTACAATTGTTGTTCGTATGACAACAATTATTTTACTACATGGAAAATGTTAATATAACAACATCTTTTTTTTGCGTGTGATAGAGTACCCCTCGATCTATAATAAATCGTTGAAAAATACTGGTTAAAACTTTTATTTAACTTGAACGAAATCTTTAGCGTGCTTAGCGTACTTGGCTGCATCGATCGACCTGGACGTAGGTAATTATAATTCGTTCCTATATCGGAAATAAATCCCACCGAAAAACTACATTACCGACTTTCAATAAAATTATTTAGGTGGCATTAAAGTCGCATACCTATTAGGCGTTAAAAAGTGCGTAAAGCTCTTAAACTATTCGGTCGATTCAAAACATTGAGATACAAAAAATAAAAATAAATCGTTTTGCTGAACAAAACCGTAAAATAAATGTTACATTCAACAACAACTAAAATGTTATCGATTTGTCATCGATAATGTACGTCGCTACATTCATAGACGATCAAATACTAAAAGAGAAGAGAGAAACATTCTTAAAATTAAAATTTTCTAATTATTATAAAAACATGGTTTCAATTATTGAAGAGAATTCCTTAATAAGGTAACAGAAAATCGTTACATAACATTAACTATTTCACAATGACTCGGCATAACCATCCGATGTCGTTGGCAAACCCAAGCGTAGGGAGTCCATTTTCGCTTCATCAGCGTCCTCCCACCTAACTCGGCACTTTACCCGGGGGTAAAGTACTCACTTTATACCCCGATTTGCGGGTGTAAAGGTGCACTTTTTTACTCGGGGGCAGTAAAGTTAAAAAATAGGGGGGGGGGGCGGGAGAAAAAACTGTTTTTTGCTCTAGGGCAATAAAAAAGTCACCAGATAACTGATAAAAAAGTCACTAGATTGCCACGTGATGACTGATAAAAAAGTCACTAGATTGCCACGTGATCGATGGGGTTTTCTTCGCCGTTCTTAATGACGAAAGTGCGCCCCACGCCGGTTTTAGTTTTTTGAATCGTGCATATTAGCGTGGAAGAAAATCAAATTCTTTCACATCTGCCACGCTCAAATTTATTTCAAACAATGAAATAAATGGATGAGTCAATAAATAAATAAAAAGTACTTACTTTAGCTACCAAATAATTCTCACGAGGTGCCGTTTTTAAAAATGTCGCCACGTGGTCAGATGTTAGGACGCGCGATTTTTTCGGCAATTTCTAGGTTCTCGCTCATGGTATGTCTTGTTTCCAAGGCACAAATGTAAATGAACTGAAATGAACCATTGGTAAAATCAGGGGTGCCAACTGCTATTTCCTAGTACTTTTTGGTAGTAGTTCGTAATATTACTAATTCTATTTTGTAGTACCATCAAGCACATACATTATTAAAAAAATGCGTTAAATTTTTGCTTTAAGTTTCTAAATTGGCGAAGTTCCTATACAGTAAAAAATAATTGAACACTAAATTACACTAAATAACACTACTCAGACCTCCAGGAGGTCCACTCATAATAGTGTTAAAGTTTAACACTACTTTTAGTGTACTTTCTTCACTTTATAAGTGTAATTTTTACAATTCATTAGTGTACTGTCTACACTGTAATAGTGTACTGCTTACACTTCTTGAGTGTAACAGTTGTACACTAGAAGCTTATAATTCTTACACTACCAGAGTTAAATTAGTTATCTAGTAGACGACAAAAAGTACTTTAGTAGTGTCCTTCTATACTTACATAAAGTCAAAACTATACACTATAAGTGTGTAAAATAACACTAATAAAGACTAATTAGTAATCTAGTAGTTGTTAAAAGCTACTATGTACAGTGTCAAAAATGTTCCTTAGTAGTGCTTTTCCATACACTGTATTGGTAAATATGGTACCGATAATAAAAATGCATAAAATTTTGTTTTAAAATTGAAAATTTATTAAAAACATTGTAGGTATACAAAAACAAAATAACTAATTCTAATTAAATAAAAAATTAAACGCATAAAAAAAGGGAAATTTATACAAAACAAAATTTTGGTAAAAAATACCAATCATCTGTACGAGATTGATGCAAGTTAAAAGGTTCCTTGTAAGTTAAAAATTGCAAATCGATTATATTGTGAACGTTATTGTTTTCATTTAGTTCAATTTTGTATGCATTCAGATTTGAAATATATTCTAATGTAGTTAAGAATCGAGTAACTAAAAAGTAGTGGTTTTCAAAAAGAACAATCTGTTGTATTTGTTGGAATTGTGGTAATTTATTCTCAATACTTGTACAAACAACCATGTCTTTTTTATACAAAAATTCCATCTTTAGCCATGTCACTTCTGTAAGTGTTACAAAATCATCAAAATCTTCAATTTTTTCAATAAACGTACCTATTTTTAAATAAGAAATTTCCAAATAATATTCATTTAGATGGACAAGTTTGAATATTAAGATGAAGTTTATTGATATTCATCAATTGCTGATTTCGTGTCGCCAAAGTTTTTGCTATACCTATTTTTAAAGTTTTTAAATCGATTTACAATTTTTAAAACAACAATACAAACTTAATTTATTGTGATCAAATAGAGAATGAACAATCCGCAAGTGTCTTATAATAATTGACACATTATTAAAAGATTTATGACAAATAAAACAAGAAAACATTTTTTCAAAAAAGTTAAAGAAAAAAAATCATATGCAAATACAAAATACCTAGGACTCCTTATTATGAACTTGAACAAGGTTTGTGCGAAGTTCAAACATGTTAGAGGTAAACTTAGTCTTTTCTACGTCTATTTTAAAATAATGTAGAGTAAAGTCGGGGATTATGGAATACCATTTTTATTTTTGAAATTATTTCGAAAAGTATTTATTAAAATATAAATAAAAAGATGGTAATGGCAGGGCCAAAGTGTTTATTACATGGAATAATGGTTACAAAGTTAAAAAAATACAAAAATACAAAAATATTTTATGTTGATTAAAAAAAGTACTTTTCCGACTGACGAAAAAATGGTCGAGTAATATGAAATACGTATATGAGGTAATATGGAATACTATTATATTTTCAACAAAAAATCTGAAAGTCTGAAAAGGGTGGCACGAGGCACATTGAATGATTTGCATGCCTTCAAATAACCCATTGTTTTGCTTCTAACTGCTATCACTGCTTTTTTCATGTCTTCCTCATTCCACTTTTTACGTTTTGGCGATGCGGTTTTAGCCATTTTTGTCATGTTCGTAATCGTTCGAAGCATTTCTAAAGAAGAAATTCAATTTTAGAATTTTAGTTTGTAAGTCTGGTAATATGGAATACTATTTCATAATTGCCGCCAATATAAATTTGGAAGTTAGGTCGATTAAAAATTACAAAGTATCTAAAATGAGCGATATCTCTGTATTAAAGCTTTCATACATAATTCATCTACTTAATTAAACAATAAGATCAGATAAAAGCACTTTCAAAAGTGTTTAAAATAAAACTTTAATGTACTAACCTAAAAATAATACGTGCACCAAAATCACTTCCGATTGTTATAACATCAAAACGGTTAATGTTTATAGACTACGCACTCTTGTGGTAGAACTTTGAACTCATACGAATGATAGTTTAGCAAATGAGCATAGATAACTTTAGTAGTTTTGCTAAAAACATGGTATTCCATATTACCGGGTATATTCCATAATCGCCGACTTTACTCTACCTGTATGAACCTGTAAAAGGCAGTTAAACAGGGTTCATACTCTGTATTAAGTACGTAATGGCACATAAACAAATATTTAAATGCCTCTGCAAAACTACACTGTGACGGCAACTCTATAAGTTTTCCATCCACCAAAATATTATATTTTGCTATGGCTTTTCTATGCGGTCCTTGGGCTAACAGTACAGGTTGCAGAGTACTTTGCGAGTTTCTGATTTCCGCAATGGGTATATTTGTCTGAAAAAAAACATTAGTAATAGAAACATTCTTTATCATTTTGTTATACTTACATGTTTAAATATAATAATTTGTTCTGGTAGGCAAATTTTTTTTTATTTTTTAATAAAGATGCCAAAGCCAAAATAGCCAGAGTATTTTTATCCCAATCTAAAATTTTTAAATATTATGAGCATATTATAGAAAAAATTGTAAAAGTTATACCTTGACTGAAAGTGCTAGATTTATATTTTAAACTAGCTGGCACGGGCGGCTTTCGCCGCCCTTAGCCATCTAGACCCAGAATAGATCCGAGAAGGCCATAGTTGTTCGGCCTTCGGCCTCACAGAGGGAGGACCATAATAATAGATCCGCGAAGGCCATAGTTCTTCGGCCTCACAGGGCGGACCATAATAGATCTGTGAAGGCCATAGTTGTTCGGCCGAGGGCCTCACAGGGCGGACCATAATAGATCCGTGAAGGCCATAGTTGTTCGGCCTTCGGCCTCACAGGGCAGACCATAATAGATCAATAAAGGCCATAGTTGTTCGGCCTTCGGCCTCACAGGGAGGACCATAATAGATCCGCGAAGGCCATAGTTGTTCGGCCTTCGGCCTCACAGGGCGGACCATAATAGATCCGTGAAGGCCATAGTTGTTCGGCCGAGGGCCTCACAGGGCGGACCATAATAGATCCGTGAAGGCCATAGTTGTTCGGCCTTCGGCCTCACAGGGCGGACCATAATAGATCAATAAAGGCCATAGTTGTTCGGCCTTCGGCCTCACAGGGAGGACCATAATAGATCCGCGAAGGCCATAGTTGTTCGGCCTTCGGCCTCACAGGGCGGACCATAATAGATCCGTGAAGGCCATAGTTGTTCGGGCGTCGGCCTCACAGGGCGGACCATAATAGATCCGTGAAGGCCATAGTTGTTCGGCCTTCGGCCTCACAGAGCGAACCATAATATATCCGTGAAGGCCATAGTTTTTCGGCCTCACAGGGCGGACCATAATAAATCCGTGAAGGCCATGGTTGTTCGGCATTCGGCCTCACAGGGGGAGGACAATAATAGATCCGTGAAGGCCGTAGTTGTTCGGCCTTCGGCCTCACAGGGCGGACCATAATAGATCCGTGAAGGCCGTAGTTGTTCGGCCATGGGCCTCACAGGGCGGACCATAATAGATCCGTGAAGGCTATAGTTGTAATGGTAACTGGGTACTTAACCTAAGGGTAAAGTATACAGTGTATCAATAAAAAATCGAAAAACGCGAATAACTTTTTTCCCCGCGCAAATTTTTTTTCCATTTATGCACGAATAGTTGCGCCTGGACCTACAGAATAACTGTGCAAAATTTGGTTGAGAACGGTCCAAGGGTGTAGGAACGTTCAGGCCAGCCCGGCCCTGTAAGTAAGTAAGGGTTTGTTGACTGGGTTAAGTACCCAGGTAACTGGGTACTTAACCTAAGGGTAAAGTATACAGCGTATCAAATAAAAAATCGAAAAACGCGAATAACTTTGCTCCCCGCGGGAATTTCTTCTCCATTTATGCACGAATAGTTGCGCCTGGACCTACAGAATAACTGTGCAAAATTTGGTTGAGATCGGTCAAAGGGTGTAGGAACGTATAGCGAACAAACAAACAAACAGACAAGCTCTTTTATATATATAGATTATAAAATTTTAAAATTGCATCACAATCGTTTGTAAAAATCTCATCAAAATTAATTTTTGGTATCGAACATATCTGGTAAAATTCATTTTCAATCTAAAAAAAAAAATTGATTTAGGTTATTCAGGTATGAGAGAGAATTTTATTACCAAAATGGGCATGTCAGTAAATCTCGGATAAATATTTAGCAATTCTGTTCCCAAAGTTCTTCTGTGTTTAAATGTTATTTCCGTTTTTACAATGATGTCCTCCCTATTATCTATAGGAGAAGCATGTTTCATATATTCGATGCAAGCTTCTAATACTACCTCGGTGCAAGTTTCTCCCACGTTTTCAATATTCTGGTTAGGATCGCTTTCCTCAGCTGTATAATTTATTTTCCTTTTTCTACTTTTTATTAATTTTTGGATATTTGGATCTTTGCTACTTCTGGCGACAGTTCGAAGTCGCCAACCAATGTATCCTTCACCGCCGTTTTTATTTGTGTAAAAAGCCTCCTGTATTATTTAAATGTACATGTCAGCGTAATAAATATAATGTTAGATAAACTTACATATCCTTCTTTGGAAAATGGATCCCTTAATTTTGGAAATAATGTTATAATAGCTTGAGCCAAATTAATTTTGGCATATTCGGGTACTTTTATCGTAAAATTTTCGATTAGCACGGAACAACAAATATTTACTAATTTTTTTCTTAAAGTGCCATTTAACATTTTCTCTTCTTCATAAAAATTAAAAATGTCTGTACCTCCTCTTTCTAAAATATATTTTTTCCAATCCTATAAAATTTTATAATTAATATGATTACTACAGTCCCTGTAAGTCGAATCATGTATAATCAGTTAAAAAAATTAAAACGAAAATTAGCGGTTTTGTATGAGCTACAAATTTATTTCAGCAACATCAGTACTTTTAGATTTCAGGAATTTTTAAAGAATAATAGAAGTAGTATTACCTGAATTTCAATATTCGGTAAAATAATATTATCCACAGTCTTTTGTGAAATATTTGATACAGTTGATGCTCCACTGCAGCAGCTAGCAGTATCGTCATATTCGCTACCTACAATAGGATACTTTTTAAGTTACCGTTTTATTTCATTTAGAAAAATTACCAAGATGCTCATCATGATGTTTTCGTATATATATTGTCAAATTGTCATTTCTTTTTTGGAAGATATAATCCATTATAATATCTTCTTCTAATATACTGCCATCGCTTTCACAATAATAAAAATCATCAGTTGCAACTTCGTGAAATTTTTCTTTTGCTAGTTTAAAATTCCCAGAATTACATAATGTTAGCTCGTAGGTAGTATATTGTGGGAGGTAGATAAGTTAAAAGCAACCATGCATTTTTATCAACCGCCACGGAACACCACGTGGTATTATTGAAAATTTAGAGTGACGCAATATTTAAACGTCCAAAAATATTATTAACACAATATTTCAATATGAAATTTTGAATTTGCGAATAAAACGAATGGTCGCCAATAACAAACAACCAACGCTGATTGCGTCAGCGTAATAATAACAAGATAACATTCAATATTTGTTAATATTTACTTAATACTTACTTAATGTGATTAAATCATCAACACTAAATGTCTCATCCACTTTTATAATTTTGGCTAAATTTACATGTTTCAATTTAATAAATATCATTTTAATAATATTATAAATAGGCACAACACTAACTTTACACGTTTCAAACACAAATGCACATATATGAATGCATGAATGCTAACCTGTTAAATTTCGATGCCACTCGGTTTGATCCGCCGGGGAAACCCACAACTACCTATTGCAACATTGACAAGATCATCTTACATAAACAATAGAGAAAGTGTGCGTTTATCTCTATAAGTGTAATGTTTTACACTAGCAAATCGCCAATCAAATTATTCAGATAAATTTAACTTTATTAGTGAAAGAAAGATTTTGCAGGAAAATTTGTTAAAATAGTGTTAACTAGTGTTAATATTACACTACCTTAGACTATAAAATATGTTTACCGGAGGTAACACTAGCGCTATTTTTTACTGTGATGTATTTACCTCCCGGAATTGCAAAAAACAGTATATGCACGACGGGAGTAAAGTACTATTATTTAATTAATAAAATGGGAATATTTCGCACAGAAGGAATAACTTTATACACTTGAACTGAAATAAAAGTACCTACCTACTTAATAATATTTTATTAACATTTCAAATTATTTTTTAATACAAAATATTGTATGTAAGTAAAGTCTGGCATTTATTGTATTTATTTAAACGCTAATACGACCTGAGAAAATAATAAATGTGAAAATAACAAACAATCGCTTCAGTAAAAATTTGTAGTAATAAACAATAATAATTAATTGCAGTGTTCGGTTTTTTAATAATTACTTGAATTTTTAATACTTGGAAATTTTTATGGCACTTGTTACACTGCACGGCATTTAGATAAATAACATACAGATGAAAATATTACAAGTTGGGGTTGTTTAGTTTTTTTATTTGCACTGCATTAAACAATTTTTAAGTATTTTATTTTCGCCCTATGACAAAATGAAGTTTAAAATCAAAACCGAAGTTCCCTCACAAACAACTACTGGATAGGTAAAATTGGGTTGATCAAAATTTTTTGGAGGGTCAGAGTCAGGTGTTTCTGGGTCTGGGATTAGGTAAGTAAGGAATGATCACCAGGAAATCAGAATTCATTTAACGTTCTTTTACCTCGGTAGGGCTATTTACGAAAAACCATTCTATCGTTGTTTTCCAGACAGGTGGTGCTTTTTTCCAATTCCGTCAAATTATTTTTTCTGCCGAATAGCACAATTTATAAGCAAAACTTTCACAACTAAAGGGTTACTCGCCGGTATGGATTTTTAAATGACGTTTTAAATTTGAATGATGTAAACATTTATAGTCACATATTTCACAACTAAGAGGATTCACGCCGGTATGAATTTTTAAATGTTTTTTTAAATACGAACGATGAGAACATTGATAGTCACAGATGTTACAATGAAAAGGTTTCTCGCCGGTATGAATTTTAAAATGGCGTATTAAATTTGAATGATGTGAACATTTATATTCACAAATATCACAACTATAAAGTTTCTCGCCGGTATGAATTTTCAAATGGCTTTTTAAACTAGAACGACATGAACATTGATAGTCACATATTTCGCAACTAAATGGTTTCTCGCCGGTATGGACTTTTAAATGACGTTTTAAACTTGAATGTTGTGAACATTTGTAGTCACATATTTCACAACTAAAGGGTTTCACGCCGGTATGTATGTTTAAATGTTTTTCTAAATACGAACGATGGGAACATTGATAGTCACAAATGTTACAGCTAAAAGGTTTCTCGCCGGTATGAATTTTTAAATGGCGTTTTAAATTTGAATGATGTGCACTTTTATAGTCACAAACATCACAACTAAACGGTTTTTCGCCGGTGTGAGTTCTTAAATGTCGTTCTAAATGTGTTTGCTGAATACATTTATAGGCACAAAAATAACAACCAAACGGTTTTTCGCCGGTATGAGTTTTTAAATGCATTATTAATGATCGTTTCATTGCAAGTTTACAGCCACAAATTGCACATTCAAATAAATTTGTGGGTCTGTTGGGCGTTAATTGTGTTGTATCGGTATCTTCTTTAATGTCAATGGAATGATGCAAATCTTCTACATTAAATTTCACATCTTCCACCTCTTCTTTTTTAATTACGTAATCGCTAATTGAATTATATGGAGTCTCCAAAAATGTACTTGCATTGTCCATAATTTGTGATGGAGTCTCAAGCACTTGAGCTTCAAGTAAATCTGTAACTCGTTCCATTTGGAGATTGTAAGAGCGAAATTTACTGGCACAAAATCAACATCTCAATCATAGGCGTTACCGATTTATAAAATGGAGACTGTAATAACGCCATCTAATACTGTAACGAGAACTAAAGGCAAGTACCAATGTGAACAAAGCAAGCTAGGGATTTTTTATTTTTAATGAATATTGACTACAACTGTCATCGATAACATCAAATGTATTTTATTAAAAATATTAAATACATGTGGTTATTTGTTTGGAGACCTTCCATATATTTAATAGTATTAAATAAATTGTTTGGAGCAATAAATAAATAAATTGCCTACATTTTTCCATTGGATCTTGATTTGATGGTTATAGGAAACATCCGATTAAAACCGAAATGTTTCATATACTTATAAAGGTTAACGAAGCTTTGGAAATTATATAAAACATTAATATTTACATGTTTTACTGAAAAATAATTATAATCTCCAGTGTTGTAACCCAATTCTTTCAACAGCTTTCACAACTAAAGGGTTACTCTGGTATGGATTTTTAAATGGCTTTTTAAACCATCACGTCGTGAACATTTATAGTCACATATTTCACAACTAAAGGGTTTCTCGCCGCTATGTGTTTTCAAATGATTTTTTAAATGCGAGCGTTGGGAACATTTATAGTCACATATTTCACAACTAAATGGTTTATCGCCGGTATGAATTTTTAAATGTATTTTTAAATACGAACGTTGGGAACATTGATAGCCACATATTTTGCAACTGAAAGGTTTCTCGCAGCTATGAATTTTTAAATGGCGTTTTAAATTTGAACGATGTGAACATTTATAGTCACAAATTTCACAACTAAAAAGTTTCTCCCCGGTATGAATTTTCACATGGCTTTTTAAACTAGAACGATGAGAACATTGATAATCACAAATTTTGCAACTAAAAGGTTTTTCGCCGGTATGGATTTTTAAATGGCGTTTTAAACTTGAATGATGTGAACATTTATAGTCACATATTTCACAACTGAAAGGTTTCTCACCGGTATGAATTTTTAAATGGTCTTTTATTGTAGATAACCATGTACTTTTAAAGCCACAAACGTCGCAACTAAACGGTTTCTCGCCGGTATGAATTCTTAAATGTTGTTTTAAATGTCCTTTCTGAAAACATTTATAGTCACAAACATTACAACTAAACGATTTCTCGCCGGTGTGAGTTCTTAGATGTTGATCCAATTGTGTTTGCTGAATACATTTATAGGCACAAAAATAACAACCAAACGGTTTTTCGCCGGTATGAATTCTTAAATGCATTATTAATGATCGTTTGCTTGCAAGTTTACGGCTACAAATTGCACACTCGAATAAATTTGTGGGTCCGTTGGGCGTTAATTGTGTAGTATCGGTATCTTCTTTAATGTCAATGGAATGATGCAAATCTTCTACATTAAATTTCATATCTTCCACCTCTTCTTTTTTAATTACGTAATTGCTAATTGAATTATATGGAGTCTCCAAAAATGTACTTGCATTGTCTATAATTTGTGATGGAGTCTCAAGCACTTGAACTTCAAGTAAATCTGTAACTCGTTCCATTTTGAGAATGTAGGAGCAATATGTACTGGCACAAAATCACTTTCTTAATCGAAGGCGTTGGCGATTTAGAAAATGGCGACTTTAACAGCGCCATCTAATATTGTAACGAGAACTAAATGCAATTACCAACGAGAACAAGCCAGCGATCATGTATTTACTAAGGCCGTGTTCGGTTTGGCGCTTTTTTCGCTTCAAACGCTGTGGAACACTTTTTCACCGTTCGGTCTGGGACTTTTGCGTGCTTTCGACGCTTTAGCTCCGCCCCTTTCCCCACCATTTCGGAACTTAGAACGCTTTTGCAATTTTCGTGGGTTACAGAAAGCGTGGCGCTGTGGTGTGAAAATTACGAATGAATTTGATTTAAATTCAAATTTAAATTTGGATTAACAAAAATATAATATTAAAATATTATGTTATAACAATAATTTCATATTAAAATATTATTTTATAACAATAATATCATATTAAATATATATTTCTAACATTAAATTTTCAATAAAAATATAATATTTGTAATAAAACGCCAGTAAATTTTAATTTTGAAACTAAAAACTAAAATATTTATGGTGGGGGCTTAGTTTATTGCAGGTAGTGTAGTCAATTATTGTTCATTTAAGTTCAGTTTGTTACAAGAGAAGTGCGAGAAAAATTATTAAATTTAACCGAAAATATATGTATTGCGATGTTCTGTTTATCAGATGGGGGGGGGGGGGGTCTGATGTAATTGGGTTTAATTTGTGGTGAAATACTCATTACTAAATATTCAGATAAAGGACCATTATGACAGTTAGACAATTACACCGGAATCTTCTTGGTACTTCCGAATGATGAACTGCTTGCATCAACTGAATCTGAAATATAACAAACGTAATTTTGTATACACAAATATTTCGAAAAAGAATGTAAGAGAAAAAGCAAAAGAAGGTTTATTTGTTTTAGTTAAAAAGATTTGGGAAGAAATTAAATAAAATTGATTTATTTGTAAAAGAATAGAAAGAGCGATAATGAAAAGTGTTGTGCGTTAAAAGGAATTAGTGCGCGGTTGGCCGAGTGGATAGGCTAGCGCGTCACAAAGCGAACGGCATAGTTTCGAATCCCGTATTCGCAACTGTTAGAATTAATATTTAAAAATGTTAGAATTAATTATGTTTAAAAATAAAAATAGAAGACTCACGGTGAGTCCGTCTAGACGTGAGGACGTATTTGGAGAATGGAACGATCCGCGGGCGAGTAAGGACGGGATTGTGAATTAAAGTAGAATTTTGGAAAAGAGTTGTAATAATTTCCTCGTTAAGTTTTGAATTATCAAACATCTATTGATGATTCATGAAGTATGTTAAGAGAAGAATTTACAAAAATTTTGAGTAGTATTTTTGAATGATATTTGGAAAATTTTGGTGACCGCTGGTAAAATTTCTGATGGTTACGTTTTTTTATGGTTATGTTTTTCTTCCTTTGATTGGAAAGTTATTGAAGAATATTTTATGGACTTACCTGAGCATTTATCCTAAGAGACGAAGAAAATAAATCTATTATCAATCCTGTCTGGAATCTTCATGGTATGGAAATTGGATCCAATCGCATAGTCATCTTCACGCTGATTTGTTCCGCTACACATCCTACACATCGATGGTACACGACTGTTTTAACTTCGGTAAGCAAAATTTGTGTCGAAAAATTTTAATAACATTTAACAGTAAAATAACCAAGTTCGCGCGTGAATTTAAATACGGGGGGATTTATAAACTTTACTTTTATTATTTCTGTAAATTTAATTTGTTCCTATTTAATGAAAAGCAATCTTTTGTTTTTTAATGATTATATTTGTTTAATAAATTACAATATTTTGTTTACAAGTAATTACGTTTGATTTAATTTAATTCTACAGCAGTGAATACAAGATTAAGCAGGTATAAGATACAATAAGTTTATTATTTTTCAATTTCTCAAGGTTACTAATTTAAGGTAACTTATATGAGTATTTGACCAAATTGATGGACCCAATTTTCGACCCGAAATAACGAGTTTTCATGCAAGCTAGTCGGAGCATAATTAAATTAAGTGCCATTAATTTTCTCCCGCTATATAAATCAAATTTTGAGTTTTTACAGTAGCAATACATGGCAGTATTGTCATGTTTTGGTTATCAGAGATGAGGGGTCTGATGTAATTGGGTTTAATTTGTGATAAAATACTCATTACTTAATATTCAAATAAAGGACCATCATGGTATTTAGATAGTTTTTTTTTATTGACTCCAAAATCATACAATCTGTCTTTACATTGACAATAAGTACTTGTTATGACTTTATTTTAGGACATGTGGAGTGACTACCCAGTGGTCGTCCTCCTTTAGAGCTAAGTTACTTTACTTATGTGTGAAAAATTTAAAAATTTTGAAAAATTAATTAATTAATTAAACAAATTTTGAATCCAAATACAATAATTATACCAGGTTAAATCTGGTAGTTAGGTCTGATGGTTTGAATCGTTTTAGTCGTCTTGGTTCGTCTGATTTACTCATAAGTGTGTTTGCAAGTTTGTTGGGATGCACTTTCACTCTTTCGCTGTATTTTTCACTATAATCCCGCACTTCTTGTCGTATTGAGGTTAACCCCAGGTCTTTTTGTATGGTTAGGTTTGGCACGTACCAGGGCGCGTTCACTATTACTCGAAGCACCTTGTTCTGAAACCGTTGCAGGATATCTATATTTGAATTGCTCGCTGTACCCCAAAGCTGAATACCGTACGTCCAGATCGACTTCAGGACAGCTTTGTATATCAGTAATTTATTATCTTGAGATAGTTGTGATGTTATACCTATCATCCAGTACAGTTTGTTTAGTTTATGACCTAGCTGCTTTCTTTTTGTAAATATATGTTTTTGCCAAGTTAATCTTCGGTCCAGGTGTAAGCCAAGATATTTTGCACTTTCTGAATGTACGAGCTGTTTCCCATTCAGTGAAACCGCCGGGCAATCTTCTTTCTTCATCGTGAATGAAACGTGTATTGACTTGCTTTCGTTAGCTTTAATTCTCCAAGTTGTTAACCATTGTTGAATTTTATCAAGA
Source organism: Podabrus alpinus (assembly GCA_932274525.1). Taxonomy (NCBI): domain Eukaryota; kingdom Metazoa; phylum Arthropoda; class Insecta; order Coleoptera; family Cantharidae; genus Podabrus; species Podabrus alpinus. Next base: position 36,244,882 of record OW026452.1, read on the forward strand.
TGAGCCTGCAGATTTCTTGAAGCCATTACAGGATTGGTGTGCGATGCTAGAATGACTGTATCATCTGCAAAAGTTGCAGTTGTGGTTAATCTCGTCGTAGGCAAGTCTGCAGTATATAGCAAGTATAGTGTTGGCCTCAGCACGCTTCCTTGCGGTACGCCTGATGATATTAGTTGAAGGTCAGTGTACTCATTTTGGTGTTTAACTGGTAAATATCTTTCAGACAAGTACGATTTCAATAGCTCGTAGACATCATGTGGGAGGTGTTTTTTCAGCTTATAGCATAAGCCAGTGTGCCAAACCTTGTCAAAAGCCTGCGTTATATCTAAGAAAGCGGCGGAGCAATACCTCTTTCCCTCCAGATCATTATTGATTTTATTGACAACACGGTGAACCTGTTCAATCGTTGCGTGATTGTTTCTAAAGCCATATTGGTGATCCGGAATAAGTCCATTTTTATTAATAATTGGTTTTATTTTATTAATTAGAATTTTTTCAAAAACCTTTGACAAGACTGGCAGTAGACTAATTGGTCTATACGAGCTGACCTCTTCTGCTGGCTTTCCGGGCTTAGGCAGCATTATGATCTGCGCGATCTTCCACTCATTTGGAAAGTGACCAATTCTGGTAGCTGCGTTTAGGATCTGTGTAATAGCTTGAATGGATTTCTTCGGTAATTCCTTCAGGAGCAAATGGTTTCTCACCTGCGTGAGTCTTTAAATGATTTTTGAAAGTTGTTAGCTGTACACATTTATGGTCACATTTTTCACACACAAAGGGTTTCTCGCCAGTGTGAATTAATAAATGCGTTTTTAAATATGATTTGCGTCTACTTTTATATTTATATATGTTACAAGCAAACGGTTTCTCGCCAGTGTGGATTTTTAAATGCCTATTTAAAGTTTATTTACGTACACATTTATAGTCACATATTTCGCACGCAAACTGTTTCTCTCCAGTGTGAACAAACGGTTTCTCATCTCTATGTATTTTTAAATGTCGTTGTAATGTATATTTATGCTTACTTTTATATCCACAAGTTGTGCACCCGAATAAATTTGAGCTGTTGCATATTTTATCAGCTTTCGCCTGCGTTACTTGTTCAGTATCCGATTCGACTTTAATATCAATCGAATGATGCAAATCTTCTACATTAAATTCCACGTCTTCTAATTCTTCTTTTTTAATTTGGTAACTGCTACTTGAAGTATTCGGAGTGTCCAACACTTTACCGATGTATTCCATATTTAGTAACTCATCTAATAAGTGTAACATTCGCACAAAACACGTGTAAAAACTACGGTTATAAATAGCACAACAAAATGTCAATTGTCAATTATGCACACAAAGCGTCATCTAATGCTATTGAGAGAAAATAACTATTGATGGGTTTGCTCCACAAACGAATGTCGTGTATTTTGGGCGTGTGCTTTTCTTTTACTACACGAGTAGTACATAACCTTTTTTTTTTTTTTAGCTTTGCGCCGGGATGAGGAAATCTAGTTCGAGACACCTGCTTGATCTAAGCCGGTAGTGTCAGACTCGCACTGACTAAAACCTCACCCCTATCCTCGACTCCCGGTTTCGCCGTCTGGGCATTACTTCGGGAGTCGCGGCTTTTGCGCGTTTCATCGTCCTTGTTGCACCCTCTCGAGCTGTTCTTTCGTCCTCATGATGGAGGTCACGAAGGCCGTGATAACTTTCCAGCCTTCTTCGTTCTCCAACATCTTGAGGACCAAGTTCTCCGGGGTGAGGGGTTCCCCGAAGTACAGCGATGCCGACACTCGCTCACGCTCTCATCTAATACATCTGAAGATGGTGTGGCACGCAGTGTCTTCTTCGTCGCAATGGCAGCAGGTTGGGTCGTCCAGTATCTTGAAGCGATGGAGGTACTCGTTGAAGCACCCGTGCCCCGTCAGGACTTGGGTGAGGTGGAACGAGAATTCTCCATGCTTCCTGGCGACCCACGGCTCGACGCTCGTATTTAATAGGGAGTGACTTGGGATGCACCGGATAGTACATGCGCAGTTGCATCTCTTTTGTACTTGACCAAAATTCGAATAATTTTCAATCGTATTTAACCCTGGAACCACAAGGTGGTGTCACCGGTGACACGGGATTTATATTTTTAAGCCTGGACTTCTCCCGGCGTGGCTTTCAAACTTTTCCGTCCCTATACCTTCAGTACTTGTGTTAACCTTGTGTTATGTTCATTAAAAAAAATATGATTTTGATATTTGTGATGGATATTGGAGCTTGTGTCATATATGACGCCACCTTGTTATTTACGTAATATAAATTTATTACACTCTTCTATAATTTTTTTTTAATTATTAAATTTTTCAGCAGATAATATAAAATGTTATTAGGTGTAGTTTTAATTACAATACAAATTAATTAAAATGTCAAGTTTTTCCAAAGAATTATTGCTTCTTTATTGTGTGAACAACACATGAGACGCCGAATGGTAAATGAACGTTTACCTTTTACCTACTGGACTTAGAGACTCAATTCGAAAAATACTTGGCTGTGAGGAAGAGAAAAAAATACAAAATAAACCTATAGGTCGTCCAGGAAGATGTTCTAGTTGTCCTAGAAGCAGAAGAGGTGCTATTTATTGTAATAAGTGCAATAAGAGCCTCTGTGCTGAACATCGCGTAAGAATGTATGATGGAATAGCATGAGAAAATATAGTATTAGTTGATTATTATATTTAAGGGTATTATTAATAAATTTTGTTTTTATATATTTCGAAGTATTCATTTAATTTAGTTTGACATGTTACTTTTTTCTATTTTACCTACGAGAGACCTTTTGTTAGCTTATATGCTGCGGTGTTGCGAAGGGCGCTTGATTCGGTAATAAACACCTTTTGTTTTAACAACAAAAAGGTTAAGATACCACTTTGGAATGTACTTGAGTCGACAAATACTTCTATTATTTTTAAAACTGTTTGATCTCAAATCTGACCAACTAAATTAAGTCTCCTCAAAAAATCAATTCATTGCTAAAAATGTAAGGATACAAAGTTATGAGTATTCATGAAAAAGTTCAGTTAGTTGGAAAACAAATTAAGTACTAACTTCAAAATTATTAAGTTAGGTAACGTGATAATTAACATGTGTGATAAATGAAAGAGAAGGTAACTGGAAAAGGACAAAGGTGGTGCTGTCAAGTTTTGAAAGTTGGTAAGGCGCGCCTGCTCATGAATTTTGGAAAGGGGAGATTTGTGGAATGATGAGGGGACTCACGGTGTGTCCGTCGAGACGTGAGGACGTATTTTGAGAGGATTCGCTTGACGTCCGTTGAGAAGTAAGGACGATTTTTGGTTTTTGGGAATTAAGTTTGGTTAAAAAGGATTTGATTTGTTACGAGTAAGGAGTATAGGGGAAAAATATTAATTGTACGCACCCTGGTGGCTGTAATATCAACTAAATATTTGACGTCTTAATTAATTAAAATTATTTTAAAAATTAATTAAAACACGTTAAATTTATTATTTTTTATTAAATTATTTATTTATTACTTAGTTGTAATATATTATTATCGTTCAAAACCAAATCAAAGTATTTCTGAGCGAGGTCAAACGAGCTTATATCATTAGCGTGCATCAGCGTGACGTCACGTTGATGTTGCTTACAGCGCACCAAGTGTTAATATTTCTCCCCTATTATTGTGGTCATTGAATATTAGTACGAGATTAATGCCCGTATTCACAAACGTTCGTAATTGAATTTAACGGTGCGTAAAACGATATACCTCTATGGTAAAACGTTACGGACGGTTAAATTGTTATGTTTGGTATTCACAAACGATCGTAATGTAAAATCGCCTGTAAAATCAACCGTAATGATTACGACCGGTTTTCGGGTCGTAATACACATTACCGTCCGTTAAAATAAATTTTGTGAGGTTAAAGCATGTGAAAGTACAAAGTATCCACTTGTAAAAGTTTAATTTGTGTAGTAATAAACGAAAAGTCAAACTATCTACCATCAATTGAAATGGATAATTTCAATTTCGTAAATAATTACGAATTTAAAATGACATATCGGTTCAATAAAAATACTGTTCGTGAATTAATTGTTATAATTGGTCCACAACTAGAAAAGCAAACAGAAAGGAATAAAGCAATTTCTGTTACAAACCAAGTTTTAATTGCATTAAGGTTTTATGCATCCGGAACATTTCAACAAATTTTGGGTGACCATATTAATGTTAGTCAGCCAACGGTAAGCAGAATTGTGAATTTGCAACCACAACATATATTTATGCCACAAACACAAGAAGATGTGCGGAAGATTCAACATGGATTTTATAAAATTATGCAATTTTATAAACTGCTATTTTACACAATATAGCTATAGATTTAAAGGACGATGCACCAAACGAAGACCCTAAAATACCAATTCCTTCGGAAGCTTTAGAAAAACTTCCCATCAATAACGATAACACAAATAATAGTGTACAAAATTTAATAAATAATGTATTTTATTAAAATGAGTTGTAATAATAAAATGTTAATGTATAATAATAAAATGTTAAAATTTGTTAAATGAACGATAAGTAGCATCATATTTTTGTTTTATCGGTAACAATTTTATTTAGGTTACGATATACAACACTTGCAGAAGCTGCATTCTTTGACTTCTTCTTTTTGGTAATCGAGTTGGGTACATCGTCGCACTTTCGCTTATCAATTGCCTCCACCCGTTAGAAACGTTTGCAACTAAAAAATCATTTACATTATTATAATTCAAATTAAAGTGATATGATAATATTTACCTTATCTTGAGCATTGTCTTTTCTAGTTTGAAGCTATTAAAATGAGAAGTGATCTGATCTCATCCATGCATGAGTTTTTTGTTTCGACGTTACACCATCGGTTTGTTACACGGTTACACGATTGTGGACACGAATCAATAAAGCAATTTCCCTGTCGGTGAAATTCTTTTCCTTTTCAGGTTTAGTCGACATAGTCACAGAATATACAGTAATTTCAACTAAATTACAAACAAAAGTCAAGACAAACAATACGTAATAAGCGTATGACAAAACCACAATGACAGCTAAAGGTGATTGAACTGTTTGATAGAACTAAGAATAATACCAACTTAGTTCAATAAATCCCTACATAGAGGTATTACAGGCGATTACAAAACACACTGTTAAATTTCTATCGTAACGTTTATGAATAGTTAATTTGATTTTACGGTCGTAAAAATTAAACGACGGATTTCATAATCCTCCGTTATAAAATTGTTTGTGAATACGGGCATAAGACAACAACGGATATTAATGTAATAAAATTTTTGGTACCGCTGTGAAATATTTGTTGGTTAAAATTTGGAGTATGGTTAGAAGTTAGTAACTGGGGAAGATTAATAATTACCTGAGGAAACGGAAAGATGATTAATTTTTTTGAAAACAAAATATCTATGGTCGTTGATTCCTTCGATAATTTGAGCTGTGAATGGATAGGTTGGATGCGAGATTCCGTCAACATCAGCGAATTCTACAAACAACAGTATCTACTGGTTCTTTCCATCAGGCGGGCGATGGAACTCGTCACCGCCGCCGCCTTTCTGCTAGCTTCCTGTATGTGGGCCGCGAAGTTGAGATGTTTATCGATCCTAACCCCCAAGATGGTAACATAGTCTTACACTAAATTTGTTTAACTTTGTAGATAACTTTGTTTCTTCATAAATTTAATTTGTGTTAATAAATGAATCGATTGTTTTTTTTAAAGAGGAGATTTATTTGAGTTTTTACTTAAAGTTTGATACAGCAAAAGAGGTACGAGTAGATTCAGGTACTCATAAGAGTTAGTTTCTAATTTGAATCGGTTGTAATTAGCGAACCGATGAGGTGTTTAATTACTTTCAATCGAACCATTGTCACGCCCACAAAAGCTAGCCGGAGCAATTAAAAAAAAAGAGCCGTACATTTTTCCCGCTATACAAATTAAATTAAGTTCAGTAGCTTATCACGGCAATGCATAAAATATAAAATTTACTTTTTGTGTAAATAGTACTTCATCGAAAAATTATATAACTACTAGATTCATAATTTTTGTTCATAATGCTTCAATTAAGGTATCTATTAAAAAATAAAATGTTTTTTCGGGTTTTTATTAAAGAAATAATTTGGTGACATATGACGCCACCTTGTTAAATATGCACCAACAACTAGGGGTGCGCATATAATCGATTAATCGATAACCGTAATTCGCATAATCGATTATTTCATAATCGATTGTGAGAATAATCGATGGTGAAAATAATCGATTGTGAAAATAATCGATTGTGAAAATAATCGATTGTGGAAATAATCGATTATGAAAATAAACCTGCAATTACAAATTTTTTTATCGCAACATTATAATATGTTTCAAGGTACTTGGTTGGAGGTTATGTGGTGCAATCTGAATAATTTGAACCCACGGTAATACGAATCTCCAGAATTCAAACTCAATAAAATGATCTACAAAATTTTCGAAATTAAATTAATGTATGTAGATTAACTAATTAATGTAAGTTTATTTAAATATTTTCAATTCCAGATCAAAATAATTTTTAAATGTTTTTTAAATAAAAATTTAATTCCAATTCATAATTTGATCGAGTTCGTTAATTAGTGGGTAGAATTACTGTGGGTTTGCACTTAATATTACATAATATTACAAAGTCATGTCTGGTTGTCCGTCTTTCTTCGTGACGTAGTAAATTCATTATTATTTACATTATAAAACTTATTAGTTACGTTCCACAGGTTTAAAAATGAAAAGTGTTCGTAATCTAGACAAAATGCATGTATTTCTAAATACTTGTTTAGGTATATCCTAAATAAATTAATATCAATTAATAATTATTAACATTTTTACACCTCTGCTGTGTATACGATCTAAGCTTATCTGTGCAACCACGATATACAACATTGTAACATGCTTGCTAAGAAATTTTTTTCTTGCTTCTTGGCAGAAATGTATACATTAAGAAAATTGTTTGCTGACACAGTAACAAATAATATGATTTTAAATATTTTTAGACACATCGACACAACATCATGTTTTATTTAAAGTCGGGTGAAATTTTATCTCTCCAATTAATAAAGTGTTTGTAAATACACACATAACATACTACATACAAGAATCAATTTTAAGAAAAGTTTGATGCGAACATAGAGAAATAACGGTACACCGAAATATCATGGTAAATCAGGTTTTTTAAAGATTCCTGATTCTGACTGTAATTTATAGGAATGAAAATGGGAACAATCAGAAGATAATTTTTTTCTACGTATGATTATATCCAACACGTGATATTTATCTCTTGAACGCGATGTTTGCAAAATCTTACTAGATCCTTCGACTGGAAGCAATCGCTCCGAGATTTTTATATCCTGGTTTTTAATTTATTTTTGACCTTATTAAAAATTAGAAAAATATAAAAAATTCATGTATTAAAAAATTAAAGTATTAAATCAATAAATTATTCTAAATGAATTTTTTTTGGAGAAATGCATGGTTTCGATAATAGTTAATGTAATGCAAATGACAAAATATTTGGAAATATTTATAAATACATGTAAATACTTAAAAAAATTAATGTATTTAAAATAGGTGTACAAAAACAATGGTAGTGGCACACCCCTCATTTCTATACAAGCATAATAGGGGAGAACCGCAATGAAACAGACACTGCCATTATCTCGTGAACAAAAATGTATATAAATCTGATATTTTTTTAGATGCAACTTTGCATATCTATATTTATCTGCATATCTTCGTAGATATGGGCAGGTGCCTCTATAAAAATATCACATTTTACATTTTTGTTCACGAGCAGTGTCTGTTTCATAGCCCGTCCGATTATATTGTAAATTGTTAGAAATGGCTGTTAATCCCAAAAGAAAAAGTGAAGCGTGGAACTATTTTATATTAAATAAAGATGGTAGTGATGTGAAGTGTAATCTTTGTAATAAAATTTATAAATACAAAAGCAACACATCAAATCTGTTTCAACACCTTAAATCAATACATCCTTTGGCGTACACGAACATTAAAAGAGGTGAAGCATCTCCTCAATTATCAATTCCAGAAGAAGAAGTAGAACTCAAATCTAATGTTGCTAGTCCCTCCCAAGAGTCCCAAGCAAATACCTATTCCAATTCCGAACCACTTCAATCAACTCCATCATCATCAACCAATATTTATCAAACCAAAATTCACCAATTTAAATTACCAAGCTGTAAAAGAAACCAGGAAATAACAAACGCAATTGGATACTTCATGGCAATAGATATGGTACCATACAGTATAGTTCAAAAAGAAGGATTTCGACATCTTTTGAAAACAATTATACCAGGTTATGATCCACCGCATAGAAAAACTTTTACCGAAGTCATTGTACCAAAATTATACGCAGAAATGTTGGATAATATGAAGAATGTTCTTGGCAGTGCTAAGTATTTGAGCTTCACTACTGATTGTTGGACGTCTTGCAATAATGATCCATATTTAGCATTAACAACGCATTTTATAGATGAAGAGTGGCAATTGCGATCGATGACATTGAATTGTACCTTGCTCGTTGATAATCATACTGCCGAAAATATCAAAGATTGCATCGAAGAAAGTCTGCATAGATGGGAAGTAGATAAAAATAAAATATCGGCATTTACGACGGATTGCGGAGCAAATATTTTAGCTGCTGTAAATTTATTAGACTGCAACCACATTAGTTGTTTTGGTCATGTAATCAATACAGCAGCTAACAAAGTGTATCTATTAGATGAAGTCAAGAACCCCATAGCTAAGATTAAAAAAATTCAAAATGCCACCGCACATTCATGGAAAATAAACCGAGGACTGGCTAAATATCAAAATCAACTGGGCAAACCCAAGAAAAAAATTCCATCATTTTCAGTTACGAGATGGTGGTCATTGCTACATTTAATCGAGACCATCATAGAACAACACAATGTGCTTGTTCTTTTATTAACTAATTACGAAATGGGAAAATATATTGCTAATCTACCAACACCACTTGAGTTAGAGATCTTAACCGAGGTTGTAACAGTGCTGAAGCCATTGGAAGATATCTCTAATAATTTAGCTGGAGAGGAGTATGTGACAGCCTCATTAATATCGCCAATAACTCAAAGACTGATGTCAAATTTAGAAACCCCCGAAACCGATCCCGACGAAACTCAAATTTTCCAAGGCCATGAAAATATGAAAGCAATAATATCCACATCATTGGCAAAGAGATACGGTGGCAAATCAATTCCAGAAAAAATAACCTTTGTCGATCCACATTTTAAGAATTTTTGTCTTCGTTCTTTAGACTTGATTAAAGTCGAACTACTTGAAATAGTGCGCCATTTAGAACCTTCCACAGTGGCGCCGCCAGCAAAAAAGAAAAATACATCGGCGATTGCTACACTGCTCGGAAGAAGTTATTCAAATCAATTAAAAACACCACGCGAAAGGGTAGATGAAGAAATTACAAAGTGTATAGCTTTACCAGAACTTGATTTCGAAGAAAATCCTCTTGAGTGGTGGAAGTCTAATTGGAGAACATTTCCGGCACTGGCAGCTATGGCAAGAAAATATTTATGTGTTCAAGGAACAAGTGTTGCTTCAGAACGAGTATTTAGCCGTGGAGGCCAAATTGTTACCGATTTAAGAAATTCACTGACATCTGAACATTCGGAACAATTGATTTTATTGTCAATGAATTTCAATTATGTTCCAAAACGTTACTAGTTGTAATTGTTAATTTTTGTTACGTTTTTGTATAATAAATTAATATCAAAAATCATTTTTATTTTTTCCAATATTTTTGGAGTTTTATAATAAATTAAAAATAGTCTATTTCTCCAAATTCTTTATTATGAAACGAGACGCGTTTCGAGAATCTCAATATATTCTCATCTTCGGTCGTTGAAGGCTGTACAAAACAGAGTAAAATTAGTCAATGTAAAAACATCAACAAATCACATTTTGTCAAATGTGAAAAGAGGTGTCAAAAATTTATATCAAATTAAATTAATAAGAGTCGTTGGTATATCAAATGAAAAATTGAAATAAAAGACAATTATGTTATCAACTGGTGCTTAGCAACACTTCTTATCAGCACCACCGTAACACAATTAGCAAAATAAAAAATAATAAATTATATAGTAATTTAGTAACCCTTAATAGCCTACCTATTATAGTTATGAGTTCATAATCGACTATGAGTTCATAATCGACTATGAGTTCATAATCGATTATGGGTTCATAATCGATTATGAACTCATAACTATAAGCTGTTTCCTGAGTGCAATAGTTTCTTGACCAGATATTTTTCTTACCAACTTTGATTCAATTAAGGACAGAACGTATTCAAAAGTTGTGGGAAACATTCTAAATAGCAAATAAAATTTTAACACTGCAAATATTGAAAAAACATTTTTAATATTTAGACCCTTGTCCAATAAACTTAAAATGTACACTCACCTGAAATGCTCTTTAAATTGCTTCTCGATATATGTAGAAATCACATTCTACAAATAATTTAGAATTCTGGGTATTTCATTTCGATGAGTATCCACTGTTAAATCTTCATTGTCACTTGAGCTTTCCTCTACGTCTGAAGAAAAAATGTCATCCACAAATTGTTTTATCACTTCTAACTTTCTCTGTTTGTTATTAATCATATTGCTAAAATTTAATTTCTTTAAAACAAGTTAATACCTATGCAAGAGTATAAAATATAATATATGTATACTGTTGTGTTCCGCTTGTATGATAGGGTAGGTCTGATATAATTGGGTCACTTTCCTGTAGAGTGCTCATCTCGAGATATTCAGTTTAAACATCATTATGAGAAAATAAAGACTTGCACCTAAATCTTCTGAATACTCTAGAATAGACTGCTTGCTCCAATTAACCTAATAAAAGAAAAAGCGTAATGATTTGTACACGCGGGTATGTAAAATATTGTGTTAGAGGCAAAAGAGGATTTGATTGTTTTTAATTTGAGAGGCTTGAGATTAAATTGAAATTAAATATTATTTGTAAAAGTGTAGGCAATGGAACTAAATAATTGTGACTTTCAAAATTAAGTGCGCGGTCTGATAAAGAATTTGGTGAAATTAACAAGGAGAAGGAAGTCTCGTCCCGTCTATGGAGACGTCAACACGTAAATTAAGGTCTTGTTCCGTCCATGAAAAGCGAAGACACGTAGATTTGGGGTCTCGTATGGTGAATAGAGACATGAAGAGATTATTATCGAGAAGTTTGGAAAGTTTGAAACTGAATTTAAATTGTCTTGGAATTAATTGTGTATAAGTTGAGATTAATTAATTATTGTTCAACGAATTAAAATTGTGAATGGAAAATAAGATTTACGATTTCGAATTATTTGGAAAATTTTGGTGACCACTGCAAATGTCGTATGGTTGATAATATTTTATGGTTCTGTTTTAAATTATTGGAATTAAAGAAGATTATGGAAAATTTGACCTACCTGAACGTATGGGATTTGGATCAAACTACGAGTCATCTTCTCCTGATTATCAGCTGTTGCTTCTGCGTCGGTCGTGCATGAAAAACTGTTCGGTAAGCAATTATGTCGGTAATTTTTTCGTAACATTCAGTTCGCGCGTGTTTTATAAAATTTTGGGGATTTATAAATTTTATTCTTGTTTAATAATTTGTAAATTTAATTTAATCTTATTAATTAAAATCCATCTTTTGTTTTTTTTATAATTGTGTTAATTAATAAATTACATTGCTTGGTATACAATCATTACGTTTGATTTAATTAACTTTACAGCAGTGAGTAAAAGAGGAAATAGGTGCAAGGTGTAGTAAGTTTATTATCCGATATTTCTTAAGAATAATTAAGTTAAAAAGTTTCATATGAGCATTCGACAGATAAAGGAACCCACCTTTGACCCTGAAGAGTTCTCATTTGCTAGTCGGTGCATTTTAATTAAGTGCCATGCACAGTAGCAATTCATGGCAATACGTACGGATAAAATATCGTAAAATTTCTAATTTTAATTGCAAACTTAAAAGTACGCTATTTATTCCACTTTCTCTATATCCATGGACCACAGATTACACTATTTACATTGATATGACATGAACATAAAATTAAGTTAGGTTAGTACCAATAACATCAACAAAATTCAAACATCACAGCGTTCAAACACCATTTGGTTTTGAAACGCGTGACGTCACTTTAGTTTAGTTCAAAATCTAGTTGTTAGATGGCGCTAAACTTTTACACTCAATCGTCCCTGATGCAACCATTGTCGCCATTTTATAATTTTGTATAGCAGTGATTTGTCAACTATAGCAGTAGTGTTCTAAATCGATTACATATAATCAATATAATCAACGCCTATAATTAAGAAAAGTGATTTTGTACCTGTACAGTTGCAGTGCTCCAAATGGAACCAGTTACCGATTTACTTGCAGCTCAAGTGCTACCTTCGGAAGAATCACAAATTGTAGAAAACACGGGTATATTTTTAGAAACTCCAAATAATTCATTTAGCAATAACGAAATTAAACGAGAAGAGGTGGAAGATGTGAAATTTAATTTAGAAGATTTGCATCATTCCATTGATATTAAAGAAGATACCGACACTACAGATTTAACGCTAAATTGTTCAAATTTGTTCGAGTGTGCAATTTGCGGTTATAAATTTGCTCTTAAACAAACTTTAATACGTCATTTAAGAGCTCATAAAAAAAAGGACAAGAAATCATTTATATGCGATATTTGTAACTTAAAATGTGTCTACAAATCAAGGTTTGAAATCCATTTAAGAACTCATACCGGCGAGAAAGCATTTAGTTGTGATATATGTGAGTATACTTGTGCACTAAAATCAGGCTTACAAAGACATTTAAGAACTCATACTGGCGAAAAACCGTTTAGTTGTGATATTTGTGAGTATACTTGTGCAGTAAAATCAGCCTTACAAAAACATTTAAAAACTCATACTGGCGAAAAACCATTTAGTTGTGATATTTGTGAGTATACTTGTGCACAGAAATCACACTTAAAAATGCATTTAAGAAAACATACCGGCGATAAACCGTTTAGTTGTGATATTTGTGAGTATACTTGTGCACAGAAATCACACTTACAAAGTCATTTAAAAACTCATACCGGCGAGAAAGCATTTAGTTGTCATATTTGTGAGTATAATTGTGCACATAAATCAAACTTACAAATACATTTAAGAAAACATACCGGCGACAAACCGCACAGTTGTGATATTTGTGAGTATACTTGTGCAGTAAAATCAGCCTTACAAAAACATTTAAAGACTCATACTGGCGAAAAACCATTTAGTTGTAAAATTTGTGAGTATACTTGTGCACAGAAATCACACTTACAAATACATTTAAGAAAACATACCGGCGATAAACCGTTCAGTTGTCCTATTTGTAAGTATAAATGTGCATATAAATCACGATTTCAAAAGCATTTAAAATCTCATATTATGTAGTAACCATAGACATATTGCTGTAATTGTGACACCGCGGACAAATTCGACTTATTAAACAGGTTCCTTCCCCGTCATGTAAAAACACTAAATTATCAGCCAGAAATAAATAAAATTAATTGTTAAAATCCTGTTAGGAGTAAATTATTTAGTTTATAATAATTTGTTTAGTTTATAATTATTAAGCCAGTGTACAGTTTGTTTGAGAAGCACTGGAATTCTCGAGCCAATATTGTAAATTTTAACAACCCTCTTTTTAAGAAAGTTGTAACAATGAATTAGAAACTTTCAGGGTCCGCAACGAGAATTCCAGAGATAGTAAAAAAGCTTTTGACAAAGACTTATAAGTTGTAAGAAGTCATAAAATCATATAAGTTTACGACATGCACGTGAACAACCCCTTTGAAAAGCCTAGTTTCTATTTTTATGAATGGACATACGATTTCTAATTTTTAGAAATCGTTTAAAGTCGTTACATTTTCAGAACCGGCATAATGCACGGCAATAATAAAAAACATCCCTGGAAAGAAACTTTCAAATAGTCTCTACTCCAGGATCCAAATTAAGAAGCGACTCACGAAAATTTACCACCTCCTCGAAGGGAAGTGATTCAATAAAATGGGCCCCGAGAGTCAAAATTAGTTAGTTGCCAATCATCACGCGAAAGTCAATTTTTCAATCATCTCGCGAACCGCAGTGTTAGTCAGAAACGCGAATTTAAATTCAAGTATAAAAATAAGCGAGCTAATCAAAATAATCAAGTAAATAATCCAACTTAGTACAACTTACTAAAATATCAACTTCATATAAAAATATCGCGAGTGTCAATAACCAGGTTGAATAAATTCTATTTAAATCCATCTTCGTGATTAACACGTATTACGAAACTAGCCCAAGGCAAGACGAAAGGGTTGTAACCACACGCATTTGTAAGGAATATAATTCAGGTACCTACTTAAATTTTAATTTTAATCTTTTGCAAACTGTTACATTATCCGGCACAAAACTACCTAGATAAGAATTGTCATAAACCATTTTACCTTAGATATTGTAAGCTTCTAACTTTGTTTTGTTGTTAAATTTTTTTTAATTTAAAGTTTAATAAATTTGTTATTTAAATTGAATGAGTATTATTTTGGTCATAGTTTTCTGTAAGTAATTAATCATCTGTAGTAAAGATTTTTCCTGCGTTCTCTGAGGAACGGTATACCTACCAAATTAATAAATAAATAAGTAGCTAAGAAGTAAGTAAGTATTCATATTGTTCATCACGAGTTAGAATCCAGACTCGTTCGTTAATTAATTAAATGGATTCTGGTGGCAGCTTGTAAGATTTAAAGATTTAGTTTTGTTAGAATAAAGCGACCAATTAATTATTAAATTAAACGGCCGTTTTGTTAGATGATACTCGGCAAAAATGAAGTTTATTTCCACTTCCAAATAATTTTCCCTGCTTCATAACCCATCCACTTTATTAAATACTTTGTATTAAGTTATTCAATTTATTCAAAATATATTAAATTTTATATAATTGCTTCTCAGAAGTACATCTTCCATCAGTAGCGCTTCATTAAAATTAAAATATTTTTCTTCCAGTGTAAATTACAAATTTTGGGGTATTAAATACAGCGATATATTGCTGTGTTTTGCGTTAAATATTGTTGTCCCCATCAGCTTGTTTAAACTACTTCAAAATCTTTTAACCAAGATGCTCTGCTCTAACTTTTGGTAAGCAATGAGAGGCTTTGAAAAATAAAAAACAACTTGTGCTGAACTGTTTTGTAATAAATTTGAAATGTTACAGATTTTTAAATTTAATGTTACAAGTTGCACTTTTGGTGAGAATTTACGATCGGGTTATATGTGTTGTAGGTCAAATATTTCAGACTATTTGCAATTCGATCGCATGTCCACTCAAATATAAGCCTGAAGAAAATAAAAAATTTTAAATGTTAGCACAAAAATGAAATGTTCGTCAATTTGACCTGCAGGTTTTTAATTATTTAATATTGTTATATTTCAACGAGTTATAACTGTGTTCGCCGCCATATGTCTGGAAGAGTCAACTTTGTGTGTCATTCACTACGAGCTCATTAACAGCAGGATAGTTGCAGATAATAAGGTATCGCTTATCATTTTAAATTATAAACTTGGTCTTCAACGTTTAAAAACTACAGGGCGTGGATAAGTGTTTACGGATAACTTTGGCGCTACCCTTTTGAATAAAACTTCATAAACATTATTATTTTTATTTACGCTAATCAATTAAAAACAATTTAAATATAAAATTTTACGTCGTTATTAAAAACGAAAAGACTTGGTGAGATAATATTCACTAAGCATAGGAAGGAAAGAAGAGGAACACGCCGATTTGTTTTGGTTAATAAAATTGTAAACCATTCTTGGTGTAGGCCTATTGTCTACTTGGTTGTTAACATTTATTTATTTTATTTGTGTGCGCATTGCGATCAATTTTTGGAATAATATAAGCTTATTTTTGATTAACTAAAATCTTTCATTCAACAATCCAAGTTATCTTGCAGATTTCGACAACTAAGCAAAATTAAGTATTAATCTACCGAATATAAAATACAAACAACCTTAGAATTCACTCGTGGTAAAGAGTTTTTCCGACAAGAGCTAGTCAGGTAATATAAAAGGGTACGTGGTAGAGGATCTTATCAAAGATCAGTACAATATATGTAATTGTGAAACAAAAATAAAATTCTCAATAACAAAAACAAAACAATATTTTATGAAAAAAGTGAAATTTCAAAGAGGTGTTATTATTTCTGTGTTGAAGTTCCCGGTTTCGGATCTCTTATATCTTTTTTGAAAAAAGTATCGAGTGTTAACTGCTTGGATTTTCTTTTTCTTTCTGTAAGAAGTTCAGAATATGGTCGAATTGATGCGATAACACTCCTTTTTACGTTCGAACTTCGTTCCCAATCGTGGTCTATCTCACAGAGTTCATCAGTCACGGTTTCTATGGTTGAAAGAATACGCTCTAGATCGGCCGTTTTTATAACTCTTAGAAGTTCTTCGTTTTCGTTCTCCTCTTCTGAATGTTGACGACTTAATTCGTTGGCTAATTCTTCGTTGGAGAGCGGCTGATCGTGGCTCTCTAAAACTTCCATCACATCTTCAGCTGTCACATTGTCTAATCCTACCTCTCCCGCAAGCCTGCTAATTCTAATTCTTCGAAATCGTGCATAAATTTTGGTAGAAGCTTACGCCAAACTCCATTTAAACACTTTGCTGACACTTCGTCCCAAGCTGCCTTGATGTTGTAAATGCCTTTCAAGATAGGTATCATAGGACCTCCAAGTCTTTAATTATTTTTTCTGTAGAGTCTAAGACTCTCACCATTTCCATAAAGGTGGTGCGGAGGTAATAGGATTTGAAAGTTGCAATAACTCCCTGATCCATTGGTTGCAAAAGTGATGTTGTATTCGGGGGCATGTAAACAACCTTGACATCCAATGGTGTTCTTTCTTCAGCAAGGTTTGGAGGATGTCCAGGGGCATTGTCTAAGAGAAGAATTACCTTGGGTGGTAAATCATTTTCTTTGCAAAAGCGAAGCACGGTTAGACAAAAATAATTTGTGTACCAATCTTTAAAAACGTCTCGTGTGACCCAAGCTTTCTTGTTCCATCTCCAATAGACTGGCAACATCTCTTTGTTTAGCCCCTTGAAAGCACGTGGTGCTTGTGAATGGTATACCAAAATTGGTTTAAGCTTCAAAGTTCCGGAAACATTTGCTCCCAACAAAAGAGTGACTCTATCTTTCGCAGCTTTAAAACCTGGAGCGGAACGTGCTTCCTGGGAAATGAAGGTTCGGGATGGCAGTAAAGCCCAGTTTCATCGACATTAAAAATGAGGTCAGGAGGATATTTACCCAGTTCTACACATTCCTGGAACTCTTTTGTAAAGGTAGCCGCTGCCGCAACATCTGCACTTGCCGCCTCACCACATAATTTGACACTACGACACTTACTTCGAGATTTAAATCTCATAAACCAACCCTTGCTTCCCAAAAATGTTTCTTCGCTTCCCTCTGTCTTTTTAAGATCTTCAAAAATTGTCTTTGCTTTCTCAGTTATAACAGCCTGAGTCAAAGGAATGTTTTTCAGGTTTAAATCATCTATCCATAACGATAATAATTTTTCCATTTTTTCAAAAATTTTACTTCTTGTATAACTGACTTGTGTTACATGACCATGCACTGACCATGTGCATTTTTCAAGATGGTAGTAATCGTCGATGGAGGTAAGTTCATACTTTTACAGACATTAGGACATGTTTGCCCATCTTCCATTTTTCGAATCACCTCCATCTTTTTTTCAAGTGTTATAGATTGACGTGCCTTTTTCGCAACATGTTCAGATAACTTTTCTGCACTTTTATTAGACATGGTATTGTTACTTTACCAATAATTTACGCGAAAAATATTAAATAGAAAAAATAAATGGAATCAATTGTAACACTGCGTTTAATAAATGTACATACGTCGTAGTAGCTCGGTAAATAAGTTATCACTGGACCATCAACCTGTCTAATTGTTTTGGTACTTCCCCAGTCAGGCCGGGGAAGCCCAGTACATACCCAGTTAAACCGGGGATTTTCAAGACGTAGGCATGTGGCGTTATTGTGAATCGGCGTAAATGGAACCGGCGTAAACCGAGGGCTACCTGTATTGCCATTTGATTCTCATTCGTTGTCCAAGCCGCTTTCGACTTATGGAAAAGTTGCATATTAACCAAAGTAGAAATGGATTTATTACTTTTATGGTGTAAAGATTTCCGGATGGTTGAATATTTCCGAGATGCTTGACGTTTTAGCCGGAATATCTTGCTATTTTTTGTTTTTAATTTTTTACGAAGACGTTCCACTTGCAATTATAATTTCTTGCAGTTGTCTACTAACATTAATTCCGAATTTTGAGGCATTTATGTAACAGTGCTGCTTACAGTAGAGCCAATGGTAGAGCTTATAGAATCAGTTTCACTGTCCATACGTTGTCGTTTTTCTGGAATGTCAGAAGATGTAGAAGGCACTCGACCAGCATCACCGGTTCGCTTTCATGGGTAAGTTTTCTGAACGCCAGATATAGAAGGCACAGGATCATCACTAGGACTCTCACACTTCTTTTTTGCCGGAGACGTTGGAACGACAAATGTAGAATCGTTTTTCTTCTTTTCTGTTAATAAGTCGATATTTATATCAATATAGTTCAATTTAAAATTAGAAATGATTTCAAATTCAAAGAAAAAATTCACATTTTGGATACATAACGCTACTGCCATTAAATTAGCTTACCTGGCTCAATAAATTTGATTGGAATTGCATCTTTTCTCAAAAGTTTCTTAATCCACTTTTGTAAATGTCTTTTATAGAAAAATGTCTTTCACATAATATTTTCTGTTTCAAATCTGAAGAATCCATTAGATGTATTTTAATATTTCCACAATTCTTTTGCCATAATTTGCATCTGGTTTGGTCTTTAATGGGAAATGTAAAAAAACTAACCGCATTCAACTTTTTTGAATTTCCGCACTTCGCGTAAGAACACTTATTTCCTGATGCACTCATTTTAATAAAACACACTTAATAAAAACACAAAGATATTTGTTTTAAATGTCCAATATGTACAAATAATATCGAAAATTTAAATTCAAAAATGAAACTGTTCTGAAAGCAACCTTGTATTTTCTCGCGCTCTTGTTAACCAATAATAAAATCTCCAACTACACATTTTTGTTTAAAAACTGGAGTTTATAAAGAAAATAAAGTGCCATTCACATAGGGGGTGGCTGTATTTCCTTGCTTTGTTAGTCCTGGCAAAAACCAATCAAATTACAGAATAAGAGAGCAATATTGTCTAGATACTTTAATTTAATTGGTGCTTGCAACGACTAGAAGGTAAGGCAAGACAAATAATCCCTGTACGAATAGCACTTAAGAAATTCAAAAAAATAAATAAAATTTGGTACTATATAGTTATATCGTAAATTACCCTTACTATTGACACCTTCTTAGAAGGCACTAAAACATTTGGTGTGGTTGTAAATAACATAATATATACAACTCTTTATATAAATACTTATACTTCAAAAATACATTTTTTAAATTTATTATTGGTCCATAAATTATTATCAAAAAGGCCAATATTGTTAAAAAGAGCGTGGGAACGTTATTTTCAGAACAGTTTCATTTTTTAATTCAAATTTTCGCTACAATTTCTACATATTGGACATTTAAACAAATATACTACATGTAAATTCTTCTATCAATTTGGTTAATATTGGTTTTATATTGGTTAATATAATATACTACCTCTACGTAATTTTCTCAAATTCTCCAACTAAAGATAATAAAAACACACCGGTGTCATAATAATAATAAAATAGTTTATTAAACAATGTATGTATACAGTATATAATTATTAATTTTAGAATTCGTATGAATATACTGCCGTCAGTAGCAAAAAGGCGGTAATTACATATTTGGCGGTTTTTGACTTTTTGGTATTTATATATTGCTATGGACATTTTCCATCTAGTATATACGAAGTATAAACGCTCTAAAATTATTCTAAATGAGCGAAAACATGAAATTCATATTGCGGTAACTACAGAACGTCATCACCTGAAGAACCAAGAAAGCGGTAACCATCAATTTCTTAGCAAAAAGGCGGCAAGTGCAAAATCTATCAGCATTTCGAATAATATTCGAATAATATCATTCGATATTCGAATGATATTCGAATAATAAATGCGATAGAACCAAAATAAGGCTTCACATTGATTCATTCCATCCCTCCATATCGTATTATCGTAGGGAACATGCTCCACATAAAAAATATTTGCCAAGTGATATCACGATTAAGTTTATGTGGAATGATTATAATTCTAAATAATCTGCACTAATTAAATTTTTGCAGTCACAATCACAATTTCGAAGGTTCTGATTAGATTTGAATTATGCGGACAGACAGACGGACAGACGCGGGGCCAGATCATAAGGTTTCTTGCTATACTTTGTATAGAAGCCTAACAAGTAGTTTATATAGGGAGACCTCTTTGAAAATATCTTTAACTTAGTAAATTTCTTTCGAACATTTGCGTATTTATAAATTGCATTAGCGAATCGAAACAACGGATTAACAGATTAACGCAATACTATATAGACATGCGGACGGACACGAAGCCAGACCATAAGGCTTCTTTCTATACCTTGTATAGAAGCCTAAATAAGGCTTCTTGTTATACTTTGTATAGAAGCCTAAAAGTAGCGCACTGGCTACCCAGTTCTTAGACCTCTATACACACAGAGTATTTCCAACACGATTTGAAACGCTCTGTATGATTTTGAATTATGCGGACAGACGGACAGACACGGAGCCAGATCATAAGGTTTCTTGTTATACTTTGTATAGAAGCCTAAAATGACGATTGTAAGTGTTCGTACAATGTATATACAGAAATGTTTTGAAGGAACTTAATATTTCGTTTACCAAACTCGGTCACGAGGAATGTGAGATATGTTCAACTTTTAAACAGCACAACAACGATCATACAAACGATAATTTGCAATCCGATTGCAGTAATTGTAATAACTATAAAATTCATATTGAAAGAGCAAAAAAATCCAGAGAAGAATATCGTAGAGACGGCGAGTTGATTCGAAATAAAAACGATGTTTGTTACTCGGCCGATTTACAAAAGGTTATTATGTTACCACGGATGGAATGATGGATGTTACCACGTTGAATACAAAATAGTTTTATTTACTCCTAGAATAATATTATTCAATGAAAGTTTTGTTCCGGTTGGAAAAAAACAAAAGAATCTGCAACCTTTAGCGGTTATTTGGCATGAAGGAATTTCAGGCCGAAAAAAAGAAGATATAATAAGTAGCTTCAATGCATTTTTTTAAACAACATGGATGCATCAACAATTACAATTTGGCTAGATAACTGTTCAGCCCAAAATAAAAACCGGTGCTTTTTCAGTTATCTAATTTATATAGTTAACTCCACAGAAATGAAAGCCGTTGACATTACTATAAAGTACTTTGAAACTGGCCATACATTTATGAGTGCCGACAGCTTCCACCACCAAGTCGAGCAAAGCATGAAATCACAGGGCAATATCTGTGATTTTAGTGATTTTGAAAATGCAGTTAAAATGGCAAATTCAAAAAAAGTTGATATAATAAGCATGAAACCTACAGATTTCGCCGATTGGAAGGATTACAGTTCTCAGGTCAAACTGAGGAAAACAAATCCTAGACCATACTTACAAAAAATTGTGCAAGTTAAAGCAACAAGAGGAAAGCATACATTGCAATATTGGAATGATTACGATAACAATGAGATGGAACTGAACTTTTTAAATGCCAAAATGCACAAGTGTGGTATTAAAATTAAACCACCCCATAAAAATAGTTTTCGAGGAATTCCACGAAATAAAAAAGACAAAATTATAAAATATTTGTGCCCTTTAATGCCTCTAAATAGAAGAAAGTTTTGGGACGATAATATGCAATCATGTCCAACGAATGTTGAAGTCTCAAGCAATCACGGTCATTCGCCACTGAGCCAAAAAGCTTGACATCATCGGCATATACCAGCACCCGACAATCAACAACCTCAATAAGATCATTGATAAATATAAGAAACAATAGGGGACCCAAGTTTGAACCCTGGGGTACTCCTGACGTGGGGATAAATGTATCGGATCTGTGACCCATGTACTCAACAAATGTCTCCTGTTAATTAGGTAGGACTGCATTAGACTCAGCATAGGATCGGTAAAGCCGATCCGTTCTAATTTGAGTAGTAGAATTTGTAAATCTATTTGGTCGAACGCTTTTTGAAAGTCCAGGTAGATGGCGTCAACCTGTCCACCGGCATCAAGCTCCCCGGAAACAAACTGCGTGAAGCCAGCCAGATTAGTAACGGTCGACCTATGACTCATAAGGTCATGTTGCATTGGGGAAATGATATTTTTAACTGAAGTGCATACACAGGAGTATAAAATTATTTCTGCTATTTTTGAGAAGTTAGATAGAATTGAGATAGGTCGGTAGTTATCTACAACTGAGGGGCCACCCTTCTTTAGCACCGGAACAACGCGGACCCTCTTCCAAACTTCGGGATATACAGAAGTACTCAGCATCAGATTTAAAATGTGCTTCAGCGGCTGCATGAAGCAAGAAACACAATCCTTGATAATAAACGCTGCTATCTGATCGATTCCAGCTGTTAGTTTATTTCTAGTACCCTTAATCGATTCAACTGCACGCGCCACGTCGCCATCGGTCACCCGCACAAGAGCAATACTCGCCGCACTAGTGCCAAAACCCCCCCCCACATCTAATTTTCGGGTTCCAAGTGATTCATTATCGCGATAAACGCTTTTGAAATAAGTTGCAAAGGCATTAACAATATTCTTAGGATGATTATAATCTGTACCATTTGCAGTAATATTGCCCGGTATTCTAGATGCACCGCGCTTACTCCCGATAAATGCCCATAACTTGGCGGGATCTGCTCTAACGTTTAGCTCAGTGTGCTGCAAGTACTCCACATAACAGGCGTTAGTGAGATCGTTAACTCTCCGCCTCAAGCAACTAAAGGTATTATAATGATGGGTCGTTCTATAATTTTTAAAGAGTTTGTGAGCCCTATTTTTTTGGCGAATTAAGGCCATAACGTCTCTTGAAAACCATGGTGGATAACACCGTTTGGTTGTTGCGGTTTTAAAAGTGGGGACAGCAACATCTAGGGCATCATAAATACAGCTATATAGTTCACCGCACGCAATATTGACTTCCGAGCAGTACGGGACTGACGACCAGTCAACTTCATCCAACAATTCGTACAATAATGGGAGGTTAGCCTTCTTAAAATTATATCTAGAGCAGGGTGCGTCGGGTCGAAATTGCGCAGGCAAACGGCCAGAGACACTAACCGCGAAAGACAAAGAGGGATGATGGGCATCCTCATCAACCGCTGGATAAGCCATTTCGATATCCAGGCAAGGCATATTGGAAATTATGAGGTCAAGCATTCGCCCGCGAGCGTTCACAACCGTATTAAATTGAGACATGGCAGTAAAAATTTCAAAATTTCTTACCAATGTGGTGCTTCTATCTACAGTACATGAATTATATTTTGAAACATTAAAATCGCCCATCAGCAAACAGGTAATTCCGTTATCGTTCAGATAGTATCCCAGCATCTCTAAAAAGGATTCTAAAGCAACATTAGACACATCTGGTGGAATATAAATCACAAAAACACAAAAAGATTCAGTAGGCAATACAATTTTACATCCACTATGTCAATTGATACAAAAACAGAAGTTAAAAAATCAAGATTCAAAGGTAATACTCCGGGACAGTCGCAGATCGCAAGAAGAACTCCACCACCTCTCGAGACACCAGTAGCTGCAAGGTCTCTATGTATGAGACACCTGATATGTATTAGGAAAAAATTCAGAGCTACCAATATCATGCGTTAACCATGATTCGGTGATGCCAATAATCCTATAATTATGTGCGGATATGAAATTATAAAACTTCGAAGCCTTATTCTTTAGGCTTCTAACATTTTGATAATAGCATTCGATTTTAACGCAGCCCGGTTCACGCACTCGAACGCGTTTTCCACTTTCAGATCTACAATGATTTATCGCACTTAAATTTACCCTTTCACTTTTATTTACATTTTTGGGGCTTGCCAACCGCTCCCTACAATTAATGTCCCGATGAAAGCAATTTATATCAAGTCTACTCACTCTACCCAAGTCCGAAGATGAGAGCATAGTTGCCGGGGTCAATTATATGCACTATCTCTTCCCCGCCGTCCTCGCATCCCGCTGAAAATCCTCTTGAGTTCTCGGTTTCATATGTAAATAACGCTTTACCAATACTGCCCTGGGCCAGATGGCTGGATCCATAGCTTTTTCGAAATTTTGTAGGTGAACAGTTAGATACTTTAAAGGAGGAATAATGTTGAGTAAATTTGGGTGTAATGGAGTCACACTCAACCTCGGGAAATGGTTCTCTCAACATGGCTACCAGGACATTTGCCTCGACATCAGGCGACAATCTGGAAACAAAAATAAAGGCCTTCTTAGGGATCGCCTGAATCTCAGAATCCTGTCTACTGCCAATTACTACGCCAGATGGATATCCCCTCCCATTACTTCTACGCTTTCTTCTTCCACCAGCATGTATCCATTCACCATGAGATTCATCAAGTTGGTCAACAGAAGCATCGATTAAGGGTGGGCCACCCTGACTTTGTGTAGATTGGACAGACATAGAAGTTTTTGAGCCCGTATCATCAGATTTTGATTTCAAGCCTGTATGAGGCTTCCCGCTCGGAGCATCTGTTGTCGCCGACCTAGCCTTCAATCTGTCCGAAGTTCGCCGCACATGATCTTTCTGAGGTTCTGGTTCATTTTCAGCTCGTCCAGTGGTAGATTTATTTAGTTTATTTTTATTAATTTCGACTACATTAATTGCCAAGGATTTAGCTTCATCTTCCAGCTTTATTATTAAATTTTCCTGATTCTTAATAATTTTAATACATTCCATTATCATATCATAAGCATGCGGTTCCTTATCTAGCGCAAAGCCAGAAACAAACTGACCTTTAGCAACACAGCAATTATTGCAAAGCCACTTTAAATTGTCATTATTCAGTAAACAATTCAATTCACTCTTCTTAACTGAGGCACAGTTTATGACTTTCCACAACTACCAGCGCATTTCACGTGCGGATTATCCGCTAAAACAAGCAAAACATTGCAGCCACCGCAAGCCAACTTATCAACGGCCGCCATTTTGCTATGTCATATACTATGTATTGGTATGTATACGTACGGATAAATTATCGTAAAATTTCTTATTTTAATTGCAAACGTAAAAGTACGCTATTATTCCGCTTTCTCTATAAACATGGACCACAGATTACACTATTTACATTGATATGAAATGGACACAAAATTAAGTTAGGTTAGTACCAATAACATCAACAAAATTCAAACACCACAGCGCTCAAACACCGTTTGATTTGGAAAGCGCGTGACATCAAACTTTAGTTTAGTTCTAAATCTAGTTTAGTTAGATGGCGCTAAACTTTTACACTCAATCGTCTCTGATGCAACCATTGTCGCCATTTTATAATTTTGTATAGCAGTGATTTGTCAACTATAGCAGTAGTGTTCTAAATCGATTACATATAATCAATATAATCAACGCCTTTAATTAAGAAAAGTGGTTTTGTACCTGTTGAGTTACAGTGCTCCAACCTCCAAATGGAACCAGTTACCGATTTACTTGCAGCTCGAGTGCTACCTTCGGAAGAATCACAAATTGTAGAAAACACGGGTATATTTTTAGAAACTCCAAATAATTCAATTAGCAATAACGATATTAAACGAAAAGAGGTGGAAGATGTGAAATTTAATTTAGAAGATTTGCATCATTCCATTGATATTAAAGATGATACCTTCACTACACAATCAATGCTGAACAGTTCAAATTTATATGAGTGTGCAATTTGTGGTTATCAAGAAATCATTTATATGCGATATTTGTAACTTAAAATGTGTCTACAAATCAAGGTTTGAAATCCATTTAAGAACTCATACCGGCGAGAAAGTATTTAGTTGTGATATTTGTGACTATACTTGTGCACATAAACAAAACTTACGAATACATTTAAGAACTCATACCGGCGAGAAACCATTTAGTTGCGATATTTGTGAGTTTACTTGTGCACATAAATCAAACTTACAATTACATTTAAGAACTCATACCGACGAAAAACGGTTTAGTTGTGCTATTTGTGAGTATACTTGTGCACGGAAATCATACTTACAAAAACATTTAAAAACTCATACTGGCGAAAAACCATTTAGTTGTGATATTTGCGAGTATACTTGTGCACAGAAATCACACTTACAAAGACATTTAAAAACTCATACAGGCGAAAAACCGTTTATATGTGATATTTGTGGATACACTTGTGCACAGAAATCAAACTTACAAAATCATTTAAAAACTCATACAGGCGAAAAACCGTTTAAGTGTGAAATTTGTGAGTATACTTGTGCACACAAATCAGGTTTACAATACCATTTAAAAACTCATACAGGCAAAAAACCGTTTAGTTGTAATATTTGTGAGTATACTTGTGCACAGAAATTAACCTTACAAAATCATTTAAAAACTCATACTGGCGAAAAACCGTTTAGTTGTTATATTTGTGAGTATACTTGTGCAGTAAAATCAGCCTTAAAAAGACATTTAAGAACTCATACCGGCGAGAAACCATTTAGCTGCAATATTTGTGAGTATACTTGTGCACAGTTATCACACTTACAAGGACATTTAAAAACTCATACCGGCGGAAAACCATTTAGTTGTGATGTTTGTGAGTATACTTGTGCACGGAAATCATACTTACAAATACATTTAAGAAAACATACCGGCGATAAACCGTTTAGTTGTCATATTTGTAAGTATAAATGTGCGCAAAAATCACAATTGCAAAAGCATTTAAAATCTCATATGTAGTACCTAACCATAGACATATTGCTGTGATGCTTGGCAAAAATGAAGTTTATTTCCACTTCCAAATAATTTTCCCTCCTTCATAACCCATCCACTTTCAATTAAATACTTTCTATTTAGCTATTCATTCGTAATATATTAAATTTATAAAATAATAATAAAACCAATTTGGACATAAGGTATTCAGCTCTGTGGAACTGCGAGCATATCAAACATCGAAATGCTTCAAAGATTCCAATTCGAACGATGGTAGATGCCCCGTGGTATGTCCCAAATGAAATAATTCACTGTGACCTACAAATCCCAACAATAAATAATGAAATCAAAAATTTCTTTGCCAAGTATAGAAACCGAATAGAGTCGCATCCAAATGAATTGGCTAACAAGCTGTTGAATCAACCCTATGAAGTCCGAAGATTAAAACGTTTTAGATTTCAGATTTGGCCACTCGTTTTGACTAGTTATATCGCCCATTCAATTATTGTAAATCAATATTCATAGTTCAATATTTCTGTATTTGAATTCTAAGTTTAGATGAGGGTATTTGAAGGAATCCTCTCAACATGTCATTAAGCTATAGTCAAAAATTTTACTTATTGTTATTATGTAACAGATTGTAAATATATTGCCATGTTTTGCTACTGTATAAATCAAAATTTAACTTATATAGCGGGGAATAAAATGGCACTTAATTTAACTATGCTCCGACTAGCTGTACATGAAAAACTCGATAATATGGGTCGTAACTTGGGTCCATCCAGATTAATTAAAACACTCATATACGTCACCTTAAACTAGTGATCTTTCTTATAAAGATAACTCAATCGAATTGTAACTTGTATCTGCTTATTCTTCGATCTACTACTGCTATGAATAAATTAAATCAAACGCAAACGTTATTAGAACTAAACATAATGCAATTTATTTTACACAATAAAAATTTAAGACAAAATATTAGTTTTCTTAAACCTAAACAAATTAAATTTAACAAAATCAAGTAATTGTAACAATTCCCCAAATTTATTATACGCGCCCGAATTTTAAACGATTTGTCCATTAATTTAAATAATTGAGGCGTCTACTTGCAATACCGGCTGCATCCATTTAAAGTAAATTTACAGAATGGTCTATTATTGTTATTGTATCTCTTATATAGCAAAGCAGAATTTTTTCAACAATCTGTATATTTAAAAGCTTATTTGAATGGGATCTAGATGTTTTTGAAAGGATCTGAGTTTATCACAAGAAAGATCAGATATTATACTATAGTTTTTTACTGTTAGATAAATATTCAGGATGGATGTAGCTGGTATTGCAAGTAGACGCCTCAATTAGTACAACACATAATTCTTACCGAACTGTAAATGTTTTTCCGGAGTTTACCGATGCGGCCGATATGATAGGCCGATAGGACCGTAGTGTCCACGCGTGAAGATTACAATTGAAATCAGCTTCGAATCTTGAACCAAAAAAGATAGGTAGGAATGAATGACCATTGGATAGTTTTCTTCCTCCAAATCGTATAATCAATCACAGGTAAGTAATTTAAACAATTTTCTTCCAATATTTTCCCATTCACAGAACCA
Source organism: Podabrus alpinus (assembly GCA_932274525.1). NCBI lineage: Eukaryota > Metazoa > Arthropoda > Insecta > Coleoptera > Cantharidae > Podabrus > Podabrus alpinus. The sequence goes on from OW026452.1 coordinate 36,273,576, forward strand.
TAAAACATAACCATGAAAAATTAATGTCAGTGGTTCCAAAACTTTTTCTAAATTTCTTGATCAAACGCAATATCCAATTTTGATAGAACTTAAATTTACTTTCCATACAATCTCAAAAATTATATCCAAATCCAAAAAAAATCACTTTTAACTATCTTATCTATCATAAAAAAATACGTCTTTTCTTGATGACGACTGACACACAAAATATAACTCAGAATCCAAAAACTTATTTCTAAAGTCCAACAACCCGTCTTCACTCTCCGACGGCTGACTTGAGAGAATCTCACTCCACAAAAAAAACTAATTTCCAAATTATAACACGAACAGCACGTCTTAACTCTCCGACGGCTGGCTTGAGAGTCCTCTCTACTGCTCCCTTATCATTTTAAAACCCCACTAAAGTTTTCTCCAACTCGCGCATTCACGAGTATCACGAATTGTCACTTTATTTATTTTAACGTAAATCCTAATTTAACAAATAACAAAATAAATTTAATTTGTTTCTCATATTTTCATTTAACCAAAACAACCACCAATATTTTATCCTTGACAAGATCTTATTATGTTTTTTTAGATTCCTCAACGTTTGCATCTTCCAGATATCTGAGGCAAAAGCAGTTAAATTTTTCAACCAGAGAAGACTCAGATACAATCTAGTAATTGCCTGTTATGGTCTTATATTGTCATAATTCAATCATGAGTGTTTTAATAAATTGACCCAATTACGTCATACCTCCCATCTCTTATAAACAGAACATGACAATATATTGGTTAAATAAAAAAAAAAATTTTTTTTTCGTTTAAGTATTTAGCATTAAGTAGTTTTTAAATTTACTAACCTTTTATTTTGAATCTCAACCGTTCGACTCGAGGTGTTTGTGGAATATTTATTCCGGTCACTATTTTCCTCAAAAACAACGTACGGAGGTTAATTTATTCCGTTTTCATTTTTATTTACTGGATGTTTGCATACTGACACTTGCTTCAGAGTGTCTGGAATTTATTGGATGTCCACATTCATTTTAACCATTTGTATATTTAATTATTAGTGTTTATGCGTGTATTATTTTAAGCACGAAATTTGCAAACTTGATTTAAAGCATAAATTGTATTAATTTGGTTTATGCAACAATATTTATATTTTAAGAAATATTTTATTAAATTTTGTTCACTGTTTCTGGAAGTTTTACTTTCGACTCACCGCCCCCCCCCCATTCTATTGAAGAATAAGTTTCTGGATTAGTTTCTGGTGGTGATTATACAAAAATTCAGTGGCACCCATAATTTTATCAATTGTGACTTCCCCTCCCTATTTTGTCTTCCCTAATTGACATTGGATCTTTGGGGTATCTATGACCATCTCGACTCGAACTAGTGTCATCCCATGTTGATTAAGGTAGGTAGCCCGTATTTTACCTGCGTGCTACAAATTGTGTCGAAACCGTGAGTGTGTTTTTTATGGAACGATTGTTAATGAACCTTGTATTCAAATAAACATATTCAAATCCTGTTTATGGAATGTAGAATTGAAAATTTTGATTCATCCATCAAACATAGTAAAGGAAGACAACTCTGAGGGCAACAGCATATCGATATATCAACAGAGGGAGTAGCACGGATTTGCCCACTGGAAATTGAAATTTTCCTATAGAGATTCGGAATGCTGAAGGTTTGAATAGTGGATTTAGCCAAAAAAAAATGCGGAAAAATCATAAACTCGCCCATTTTGTAAGGAAAAGTGTAGGCCAAACCCACCACCAAAAACAATTCGAAAATGGTTTACGAGTGGTTGCCTATCCTCCCTTCTCGCACCATCGAACTTGACCCGCCCATATAAAACATTTATTCTTTGTTCATAGAAAAATTGCTAACATGTCTAATTTAATAAGATTATGCTACCTTTTTTTTCGGTACTTACCGATTTTTGCAATGATGGTGGTGTGATATGGTCAATTTTTTTTTCAAGGAATTATCATGTAAACATCAACGCGTGTACAGAAAATACTTCGGATTACGCCTTGTACAAGGTGTCACTGATAAAGGGAGGGCAGTTATGGAACTAGCTATAAAAAATATTCTGTAACGGTATGCCGACGCGCATGTTATGCCTATCTCAGTCTTACAATTTTTGACGTCATTGGGTAGCAACCGCGATACGTTTGCTATGTAATGTAATGGAACTTCTTTAAATATTTTGACGTTTTCGCGAAGCAATCAGGATATTATACTTTTTGGTATTTTTAATTTATGGACCTTTTCAAGGTCATTTGAAGGTCAACTTTGTTTTTTTAAATGGCACCTTATATTTTTCTTAGCAGATTCATATTTTGCATGAATAAATAGATACACAACTTTTGTTGGAAAATTTTTTTTATCCGACATTAGGCTTTTCGAGTAAGATGCGTAGAAACAAAACAAATAATCAACATTTTAATCAAAATTTTATATTTACAAGTTTTAGAAGGCTATTTATTAGTATTAAACAGTGGATAAAATGTTTGTAAACGAGTGTTTTCATAACAAGTTTTCAAAATGTTCCCCATTTACAGCTAAACAATGATACAGGCTTTGTTGAAACTCGCTTCTAACTTTTTCAAAAGTTTCTTTCGTAATATTTTTGCAAGCCACTGTTATTCCAAATTTTAACTCTTCAATATTAGCTGGTATTGTATCATAAATAACAGATTTTAAATGTCCCCATGAAAAGAAATCAAGAGGAGTTAAGTCAGGGGACCTAGCTGGCCATTCTATCGGTCCTCGTCTGCCGATCTACTGCCCTGGAAATTTATCATCTAACCAGGTTCGAACAGGTATAGTATAGTGAGTGAAAATGCAAAACATTTTCATCGATCTCCGTGTGTCCTTCTTCGTCGCTTTGATTTTCTAACGCATCAACTATTAAAGAATAGATTGCATCTTCAAGCATTTCTAGATATTTTTGGACTGTTAAATTTCCATCAATAAATAATGGTCCAATAATTGTATCACCAAGTATACCAGCCCACACATTTACCTTCTGCGGCCACTGTGTATGTCCATCAGTAAACACATGAGGATTTTTATCACACCAATATCGACAGTTGTGTTTATTGACAAATCCATTTAAAAAAAGGTTGACTCATCAGAAAAACAAGTGGATTTCAATAAATGTTGATGTGTAGTTAATAATTGAAGCATTTCTTCACTAAACTCCACTCGTCTGTCTGGATCATTCTTGGTCAAAGTTTGATGAATCTGCATTTTATACGGGTGAAATTTATGCAATTTTAGCGCCTTATGAACAGTACCCACTGATAGCAGAAACTTAATGCACCGAACTATTAGGATTTGAAGCATAATGTCATATAACTTCAATTTGAGCTAAGCCATCCAATATTCTAGAATTCTTGCGTGTTTTATTTTTGACGGATCCTGTTTCCCGAAATTTTGAAACAAGGTCTATAACATACCTATGAGAGGCATTTCTACCAGGCTGTCTCGCGTTATAAGATTCTGCAGTTCTTGCAGCATTTTCATTTTGAGCTCCGTACAAGAAAATTAATTCGATTCTTTCTTCTACAGTATAAACCATAGTAATAATCCGATTTCGAACTTTTATCAGATCTAAAGTTAACGGCAAAAATAAAAACTCACTGCAAAATCACAAAACTAACAATAGTTGAAGAAACTAATGTCAATTTATTTGTTTTATGTGACAGTGTTTTGTTTTGATTGTCCTAAAATTATAAGTTGAATAATAACAAAAGAAATAATAGCCTTCTAACTTTTAAAAAATTAAATTTCGATTATAATTAGCTGCAGTTTATTAAAATGTTTTTATTTTGTTGCAATGCATTTTACTCGAAAAGCCTAATGTCGGATAAAAAAAATTTTCCAACAAAAGTTGTTTATTTATTCATGCAAAATATGAATCTGCTAAAAAAATATAAGGTGCCATTTAAAAAAACCAAGTTGACCTTCAAATGACCTTAAAAAGGTCAATAAATTAAAAAAACAATTATGCCATATTCTCTCCCCCTCGCTATCATACAACTATTGTCCGAAATATTTTTTCATCTGACTTTTGGTTTTTGAGATATTAATTGCTGGAAGTTTTAAAATGAACACGCGGTATGAAAGAAAGTAAGTGAAAACTTTAAATATGTAGAATAATAAATGAAACGAAAACGCGTCAAGTAGGTAAAGTAGGCCAGTTCTAGCACACATTTAAAAAATCTTGTTTAAGTCCGAATTTTGATTAATTGAAAGCTTAATCGGTTTCTTAATCTTAAACACTTTAAGATTAGATTAACAGTGTTACATCTTACTAGAATAATGAAAGGATTCACATAGGAATGGACAGTACGTCCAGTTTTCATTTTAGAACGCTGACTTCAATTTGCAGATAATGGCTAGATAAATGACACCTTTCACAATACGGAAGGCGTGATGATGTCCACATCACCTCCATATTATGTTCCCGATAAGTTTGTGATCCGCCATCTGCATCAAACAGCAGTTTCTGTGACTGCAAGTTGAGAGCACATGTGCATCACATGGTATCAGAAATCGCCAAAACTGTTACTATTTTATTCTACATATCATTTACTGTTCATTTGTAACCAACTGAAGCATAGCATCACCAGAAGTTTATTTTCTAGAAGCGTTTCAGGAATAGCTAAAATGTCAGCTTTCCAGGCTCAGTAATGAGGGGCAAATATTCCGAAATAGTTGCGTATATTTATTTGGAGTACCACAGAAATCACTTAAATCCAGCGGCGGTTTGTCAATGGAGGCAAGGGAGGCTTAGCCTCCTCTCAAATTGTTGGACGGACTTGCTATTTATATTTCGTTTTAAATTAGTATTTTCCAATTTTTAATTTTTTTGAATTTGTTTAAAACAAACTTTAATTTAATAATAAAATTAGCTTAAGAACTTGACTTACGCCGCTTACGCCTGAAATAAATTCGAAATAGTACATATCCAGCGGCTAGCCTAAAGGCTTATTACTTTCCCATTTACGTAGTAAAGGAAATTATCTTAGTTTATTAGCACAGAGTTAGGCAACCCAGAATACCATGAGGCTACTGGTTAGTAAAGATCATGATCAACATGAGCGATGAACAGATGAATTGTAAGTAATAAGCTTGTAATATAAACGCATAATATTCTGTGTTATTTTACTAAATCACAAAGATAGCAAATTTACACACGTTTGAGGCTAGACTCATATATGCGTTTTATCAAAGAGACACCTGCAAATATTTGCATTATTCATGCATAATTATGTTCTAAATATAATCACTTGTATTGTAAACGTATAAAAGTGAGTGCAGTATTTACAGTGCAATTAAGAAAACAACAATTAATTGACGTATTTAATTTTATAATTTTATAATGATTTTAAAAACGACTCTCAAACTATTGGAGAAGCGGGCGGTAGGTTTAAGACAATATTTAAATGAATCAAAATTTTGCTTTTTATTAGAAACTTTTAAATTAATTTTTGAACAGACAGACGTAGTATTTTCAATTTTACAAAGTAAACTTACTTTGTAAAATAATTTTTATATTAAATAATTTTAATTATAAATAGTTATTGTGCAAATTGAAGTTAGATTTGCAGACTTACATAAATTAAAATTTTTGATCTATTAACATTTGCTAAATTTTCAGATTATAGGAAAAACTTTCCTCAAAATTTATTAGATAGTCTATTAGAGCAAGTGGGTCCTCTATGTATGTGAAAACACTTAATGGAACGTACATCGCATACATAGAAAGAGATGGGTCACGACGTTCGGAAACGAACAATTCGACTTACAAGAAGAATTAGAGCAGTTGAGTTGATCAAATCCAATTCTAAAATGAATTATCGGTAGCATATAGTGACCCCAAAATGTTTGGACAATGTAGGACTCCATCAAAGATATTAGATTTTACTTTCAAAAATGATTTACACAGTTGTATGCCTGAATTTTACAAACTTTTATGTGTGGTCGTCACCATACCGGTAACATCGGCTTCGGTTGAAAGAAGTTTTTCCACACTAAAACGTATTAAAACTTACACTCGTAATACGATGAACCAAAATCGGTTAAGTAACGTCGCGGTAATGTCGATTGAAAAGGAATTCGTTACCTTATTGTCTCGAAATAATGAATTCTACGAGAATATCATCGATCACTTGGCGAATACTAAAAGTCGCCGTCTTACGTTTAAAGCTTCATAAATTTCGAATGACTTAAAATAATATTAATCTGTAGGTATATTGTACAGCATTTTTTCCAAAAAACACTCTGCACTCATCGAACAATTTTTTCCATTGTACACAGTACTGAAGATAGCCAACGAGCCCGAAACACGTGTCTACTAATATTTTATTAATTTTTTTTTTAAGTTTTATTTTATAAGGTAGTTAAGCTGTAAAATTAGCCTCCTCAAATGGAAAAGTCACGAGCCGCCGCTGCTTAAATCCCATATAAATCATTGAAATTCTTTTAAAATCGCTGGAAATCGTTGAAAATCGTTAAAATTCCCTAGAATTTATTTATATAGAATTCACTGTAAATCTTGGACAATTTCAGGCAAATTACTGCAATTCGTCGGATATCGTTGGAGTTCCATTCCGTTGAAAATCATGGGAATCCCTTGAAAATTACTGCAATTATTTGGAAATACCGAAATTCCTTGAAAAGTATTGGAATGCACTGAAGCACGTGTTCAAAGGGTAGAGTATATTTATGTTACAATTAAAACCCGAAATCAGTTAAAACCCGATCTAACTAGTAAATTCTAGTTTTAACTAACCGCTTTAGTTAAAACTAGTTTTAACTGAGATGACTTTAGTTAACACTAGAATTAATTGACTGTTGTTAATAAATTCTAGTATTAACTATATGCGAGGGTTAAGTTTTAGGCTTTTATACAAAGTATAGCAAGAAGCCTTATGATCTGGCTCCGTGTCTGTCTGTCCGCCCGTCTGTCTGTCCGTCTGTCTGTCCGTCTGTCTGTCCGCATAATTCAAAATCATACAGAGCGTTTCAAATCGTGTTGGAAATAATCTGTGTGTACTCGTATAGAGCTCTAAGAACTGGGTAGCCAGTGCGCTACTTTTAGGCTTCTATACAAGGTATAGAAAGAAGCCTTATGGTCTGGCTTCGTGTCCGTCCGCATGTTTCAGAGCCTATCATAACGTTGATCAACTGATACGTTGTTATATTGTAAATACTTCGTCTATATAGTATTGCGTTAATCTGTTAATCCGTTGTTTCGATTAGCTAATGCAATTTATAAATACACAGATGTTCGAAAGAAATTTACTACGTTAAAGATATTTTCAACGAGGTCTCCCTATATAAACTACTTGTTAGGCTACTATACAAAGTATAGCAAGAACCCTTATGATCTGGCTCCGCGTCTGCCCGTCCGTCTGTCCGCATAATTCAAATCTAATCAGAACCTTCGAAATTGTGGTTGTAAACACATCGTGTACCTATATACATATAATTAAATAAAATTTGTTTTAAATTTAAAATCGACGTTCTAGCCACGTTCTGTAAAAAATTTTTTTTTTATGATTTAAGAAATGAAATGTTCTGGGATTTATATTGGAACTTAAAATGCTATTTTTTTGTTTTTATGTGAAAAAATAATTTTTTATTTATTTTAACCATAGCAGTGGCTTGATGTGATTAGTGAAGTTAAGTTGTAAATAAAAGAGAAAGGAGAGGATTGGTCCACCTCAAAAAATGGACCGTCCATTACAGAGAAGTAAAGTTTCGAATGGAATTTATAAGTTTGATTGTTATTACTTATATAGTAAATGATAATTACCAATCGCAAAAAATTTAATTGGTGCAGATTATCTGATTATGTGATATTACATTATATGGCGACCTCCAAAAATATTCAATATTTACTTAGAGTATGTCTTGGGACAGTGGAGAAGAAGCTGGGGTTAGACATATAATTCACCAAGTTTAGGAAGTTGATCGTATCGATGTCAAAAATATTCGCAAAAAGAATTTAATTCCAATTTGCATTATTATTATATAGTATTTTAGTTGGCAATGATCACCAACTTAAAAAAACAGATTATCCGTTAATTTAGGGCTCTATACAAAGTATACACCGAGAAAAAAAAATTAAGTAGGAATTTGTCTTGCAACAATTTGAAATAATTTCTCTTCACAGAGAAAAAATTGTTTTGATTTGAAGTATTTTTTTACTTCAAATTGAAGTGCAAATTCGTCTCGCATCAATTTGATGTCAATTTTACAAGAAGTGAAGTAAATTTGACAACAATTAATGTAATAATAAATTATTTCAAATTGTTGCAAGACAAATTTCTACATAATTTTTTTGTCAGTGTGTGTAGAAGCGATATAATCAAAGTATAGAATCTTATCAACGTATCATCGGATTAGCGGATCAACGTATCAGCGGATCAACGGATTAAAAGTTATATAAGTGAACGTCGATAATACAAACGGTATAATTATTAAATCTTCAAGCTTATTATTTATATAATATCTCTTATAAAAGGCCAAGTCTTTCTTTCTTTCTTTCTTTCTGTCCGTCCCACGGAAATACCCGAAGCAAACCGAACCGAACCGAACGCACAACGTATCATATCGGATCAACGTATCATCGGATCATCGTATCAACGTATCAACGTATCATCGTATCATTTTGTCTATATAGGACAGCTATTTCCAAAAAAGCATTATGTGAACTTCCATAATGGATAATGAAAATTTTGAAAATCCTGCTGCAAAGCGACGGCGATTGAATCGTGAGAGAAAAGCACGTACAAGAGCTAATAACACAGAAAAACAGCTTCGATCACAGCGACAAGCTGACGCTCGGTCTCATGCGATACGTCGACAACGTGAAACTTTGGAACAAACTCAAGCGCGGCAAGCTGCTGACGCTCGGTCCCATGCGATACGTCAACAACGTGAAACTTTAGAAGAAACTCAAGCGCGGCAAGCTGCTGACGCTCGTTCCCATGCGATGCGTTGATCCGATGATACGTTGATACGATGATACGTTCATCCGATTGGTTATGAAATTATCCGTTATGCGTTCGGTTCGGTTTGCTTCGGGTATTTCCGTGGGACAGACCGAAGGAAGGAAGGAAGGAAGGAAGGACTTGGCCTTTTATAATAAGAGATTTTTCACCTATATAGGAAATTTAAATACGTTGATACGTTGATCCGATGATACGTTGATCCGATGATACGATGATACGTTGATACGATGATACGTTCATCCGATTGGTTATGAAATTATCCGTTATGCGTTCGGTTCGGTTTGCTTCGGGTATTTCCGTGGGACAGACAGAAGGAAGGAAGGACTTGGCCTTTTATAATAAGAAATGAGAACAACATTAAATAAATAAACAAAAAACTTACATATATTTTTTTAAATTAAATTAAACTTAATCAATATTTAAAATTTTTTTACTTATTTTAAACTAGATGATACCCCGTCCGAGGACGGGCAGCTAGAAGGACGGGCAGCTACCCAAGGTAACTTAAGTTGAATGAAGATTAAGGAAAGCTCTCAGTGCAATCCAAAAGCCATATGATCTTGGGTAGCTGCCCGTCCTTCTAGCTGCCCGTCCTCGGACGGGGTATCATCTAGTAAACTAAATAACACACCACAAAAGAAAACGGATCAACATAACAACGGATCAAAGTATCAACGTATAAGGTTTATACAGGTAGTAACTTTATAACCAATTTTCGCGCCCTTACCCATAATGCACCTAAACATTTACCAACCGTAAAAATCGTCATAGTCCTCAATATTTGCGAGGAAATCGTCATTATACGCTCAGCTGTCATACCGCATAGACCGCTTGGACAAAATTGTGCTCATCGATATAATTTCGCTACAGCTATTTTGTTTTTATTATAAAGTAGGTTACTATAAATTATCGAGAGTCGACTGTATAAGGTTTATACAGGTAGTAACTTATATAACCAATTTTGGCGCCATTACCCATAATGCTCCTAAACATTTACCAACCGTAAAAATCGTCGTAGTCCTCAAGATTTGCGAGGAAATCGTCATTATACGCTCAGCTGTCATACCGCATAGACCGCTTGGACAAAAGTGTGCTCATCGATATAATTTCGCTACAGCTATTTTGTTTTTATTATAAAGTAGGTAACACAACAACACTTTCATAATGCCTAGAAAGCAGTTGACACCTGAAGAGCGAAAAGCAGCAGCTGCCCGTCGACGCCAGAAGGACGCTATCAGGAAACATACTATTAGACAAGATCCTTCGTTTCGTTTACAGGAACAAGTTCGCGACACCGAAAGCCATCGTCAAGCCCGTCAAGATCCTTCGTTTCGTTTACAGGAACAAGTTCGCGACACCGAAAGCCATCGTCAAGCCCGTCAAGATCCTTCGTTTCGTTTGCAGGAACAAGTTCACAACACCGAAGGCCATCGTCAAGCTCGACAAGATCCTTCGTTTCGTTTACAGGAACAAGTTCGCGTCTCCAAAAGCCATCGTCAAGCCCGTCAAGATCCTTCGTTTCGTTTACAGGAACAAGTTCGCGACACCGAAAGCCATCGTCAAGCCCGTCAAGATCCTTCGTTTCGTTTACAGGAACAAGTTCACAACACCGAAAGCCATCGTCAAGCTCGTCAAGATCCTTTGTTTCGTTTACAGGAACAAGTTCGCGATACTGATAACCATCGTCAAGCCCGTCAAGCTCCTTCGTTTCGTTTACAGGAACAAGTTCGCGACACCGAAAGCCATCGTCAAGCCCGTCAAGATCCTTCGTTTCGTTTGCAGGAACAAGTTCACAACACCGAAGGCCATCGTCAAGCTCGACAAGATCCTTCGTTTCGTTTACAGGAACAAGTTCGCGACTCCAAAAGCCATCGTCAAGCCCGTCAAGATCCTTCGTTTCGTTTACAGGAACAAGTTCGCGACACCGAAAGCCATCGTCAAGCCCGTCAAGATCCTTCGTTTCGTTTACAGGAACAAGTTCACAACACCGAAAGCCATCGTCAAGCTCGTCAAGATCCTTTGTTTCGTTTACAGGAACAAGTTCGCGATACTGATAACCATCGTCAAGCCCGTCAAGCTCCTTCGTTTCGTTTACAGGAACAAGTTCGCGACACCGAAAGCCATCGTCAAGCCCGTCAAGATCCTTCGTTTCGTTTACAGGAACAAGTTCACAACACCGAAGGCCATCGTCAAGCTCGACAAGATCCTTCGTTTCGTTTACAGGAACAAGTTCACAACACCGAAAGCCATCGTCAAGCTCGTCAAGATCCTTTGTTTCGTTTACAGGAACAAGTTCGCGACACTGATAACCATCGTCAAGCCCGTCAAGCTCCTTCGTTTCGTTTACAGGAACAAGTTCGCGACACCGAAAACCATCGCCAGGCTCGTCTTGATGAAGACGTGCGCATCCACGAACATAATCTCCGTAGAATTCGTGAGCAAGGCTCATGGCAAGATGAAACAAATCGATTTGAAGCTGAAATTCGCAAAGGCTGCACTCACGTATGTCATTCATGTGGGGGACTCTTTTTTCACTACTCCATTAAAACTCACAGCATGACCGAACTCCTTTTAGCTGGAAAGCAGCAATCCTTCATCGACTCAGTAATTATAGTTCCACCCACTTCAGACCTCGCTGAATTTTGCTCAACTTGTCACAGAACTATCCAACAAAACCGGATTCCACGTCTCTGTCTCTCCAACGATCTGCAGTTTCCCTATGTTCCACAAAGTGTAAAGAATCTGACACGTTTGGAAGCCCGTTTGGTCTCAGCTCGACATGTGTTTCAGTCCATTTGGGCTATATATGGAATGCATGGACAGATGAGAACAAAAGGACGAATTATTAACGTCCCAGTCTCCATAGACAATACCATTCAATCCCTTCCGAGACTCCCGAATCAGGACGATGTTTTACACATCCGACTCGCCCGTCAAATTGAAGTTCCGAGAAATTATACAGCTGGTAACATTCGTCAGGCTTGCGTGATGGATGCCGCTAAAATTCTTACCCGATCTCCGCTTTACCGTGAATACGGAATCACTCTTTCAAGCAATTGGACCGAGATATGTCAGCATCAAATTGATGTGGCATTACACGAAAACCCAGAAGAAATTGCGATGGATGTTCAAGAGGAAGAGGAAGTCGATGACGTAAATCCTGGCAGAGGAGAGACTTTAATTACTAGTGATGAGGGAATCCGGATGGCTCCAGCGGAAGGAAACCAACCAATCTCTATTCTATATGATCCTGACTCGTATTTTCTTACGTTTCCTCAAATATTTGCCGGGCACCGAATGAAGCCATCCGATAGTAATGGTAAATTACTAAGCCGCTCCGAATTTGTCAAATCAATGGCGCGTAACAGTGATCGCCGTGCCGTTGAAAATGTCGAGTTCTTACTGTTTTTGGCCAAATCGCTCGAAATTCAGAGAATTTCTGATAATCGCAAGGTGTGCCTTCGTAAACGAAGACGCAATGGAGAGTTAATCCGAGTCACTGCGGAACAAATTAGTCATTCTAATTTTGTGGATGGGTTAGTTAATGATGATAATGCTTTTAAGGTTTTACAAGGAGTACGAAACTCATGTCATCACTGGCATCAAGAAGGCCTTAAAGTCCGAAGGATGGTCAGTCAGTTCAATTTGCCTCATCTCTTCATCACTATTAGTGCCGCTGAGCTAAAATGGAACGTTGATTGTGATTCTCAAGCATATTCTTGACAAAATTACAATTTCTGAAGAAGAAGCACAAAATATGTCAAAGAATGACAAACAATTACTTATTCAGCGCGATCCCGTGACTTGCGCTCGTTATTTTGAACATCGCACTTCTGCTCTTTTCAAGACCTGGAAAAACTCTCAAGGCCCATTTGGAAACCGATCCATTAGGCATTCCTATCATCGCATTGAGTTCCAACATCGAGGAAGTCCACACGTCCATATGATCTTGTGGATTGATGGCGCACCAAACTTTGATGCTTCCAACTCATCTTCTACTCAAGATGTTTGCCGGTTTGTTGACGAAATTATAACTTGTTCCACGAACTGGCCTGAATATGATCCCATTCACCAGCTTTTGTGTTTTCAAACTCATCGACACACCCACACATGTAGAAAGAAAAGCCACAAAGGAGTCAAATGTCGGTTTGGAATTCCATTTTTCCCAATGGACGAAACCATTATTCTCCATCCATTCGAGGAGCAACAGGAGGAAATTGAGATTTTCCAACGCGATTACAAAAAGATTCGTGACTATCTTGATACGAATGAACTGCCACTTTCTTCAGATATGACATTTGCGGGGTTTCTACAAGAATTATCCATGACACGAAATCGTTACATTTCTGCTATTCAAAGCTCCTTGAAAAAACCTAAAATCATCATTCGGAGGCGGCCGTGTGAGACTTACATAAATCCATATAGTGAGAAAATCCTGAGACTCCAGAAATCTAACATGGATATTCAGTTTATTTTAGACGCCTATGCTTGTTGCTGTTACATCATTGACTACATTAACAAGAGTGATCGTGGAACTAGCGACCTCTTGCGTAAGGTTCTTGAAGATGTCAGAAGCGGTAACAAGTCTTTGGCTCAACGTCTTCAGGCTCTTGGTGCGGCTCATCACATGAACAGTGAACTCTCTGCTCAAGAGGCTGCTTACAACGTGCTTCAGATTCCAATGAGCCGATGCACAGAGGCATGCATTTTTATACCAACAGGTCCAGCCGATCAACGAACCAGAATGATTAAAACTAATATTCAGTTAGAAAATCTCAGTCCGGACTCTGAAGATGTCTTTGTAGACGGACTTTTACAACGATATAGTTCACGACCAGAAGCATTATCTAACCTTAATCTTGCACAATTTTCAGCTTGGTATGATTTTTCATTAAAACGAGGAAGTACACAGATGGCACAAGAAAACGATGATATTGTAGAAACTGAAGACTTACAAAGTATCGATAAATATTTTCCGCTAAAGAATGGCAAACCTGGATACGTTTGGAAGCGAACATTTCCAAAAATTATTCTCCACGTCCGCTACAACAAGAATAAAGATCGTCACAACTTTTTCCGCGAACAAGTGATGCTCTATCTTCCTTGGAGGGATGAGGAAACCGAAATTATAAATCAAGATTGCGAGAAGATAGCGACTGATAATATAGAAGCAATTTCTGCCAATCGTCGCGAATTTAATGCCTTTCAAGAAGATATTCTGGATGTCGCTATGGATAGCGCATTGAGTGAGGATCGTCAATCTGACGATGACAAATCTGATAGCATACCGGAAGAGATTCAGGAGGAATTCGAATTAATCGACCCCGTTGCTGCTGGTGCCATTGACTTTGGTGGTGACGTGATACGCCCAATGTCTGAAAAGTTTACGCTTCCTAATCGAATTCCCAATAAAGAGTTTGAAGAATTATTCGCATCGCTAAATACTCAACAACGGGATTTTGTAACTCACCTGCTTGATCACTTCAAAAGGTCTCCCGATATCCCCATCTACACCTACTTAAAGGGAGGTGCCGGTGTAGGAAAGTCTCATGTAATTAGAACTCTATACCAAGCATTAATTAGAGTGTTCAATGATAAAGTTAATTCGAATCCTGATAAACCTTCTGTCCTTCTGACGGCTCCTACCGGATTAGCGGCATTTAATATCTTCGGACTCACAATTCACAACGCATTCCAACTTCCCGTGAACCAAAAAGAAGCTAGCAAGCTCTCAGACAGCGTCTCTAATACAATGGCCACTCTCTATTCAGAACTTCGTGTTCTTATCATAGACGAGATTAGTATGGTTGGTCAACATATTTTGGAAATGATCGACAAACGATTGAGAGACCTATGTGACGGATGTAAACCTTTCGGTGGTATATCGGTCATAGCCGTTGGCGACTTCAGGCAGCTGCCACCTGTTATGGCAACATCCCTTCTGGCTGGAACAATGTCGAATTCGATTTCGTCGCTTTTCAACAAACCCTTATGGCACATGTTTACTGTTCATGAACTGACCACAATTATGAGACAACGCGATGATGCAGCTTTTGCTCTTGCATTAAACAATATGGCGTCAGGGACGATGACTGATGATGATTTGAAACTGTTCAAATCCCGTGAGTTTCCAACTACGCCTGCAGAAATAGTAAGCCGACGGCCTATTCATCTTTTCTACACGAATGAAGCAGTTGATGCCCACAATAGTTTTGCGTTATCCTGTTTGCCAGGAAATCAAGCCATCTCAACCGCCAAGGATTCCCTTTCTGCTTACACGAGCGAGGCATCCAAAGTTGCACTCCTCAACTGGATAGCATCTGCACCTCTATCTAAGACACAGGGACTTCACACAAGCCTCTTTCTCAAAGAAGGTGGACGTTATATCATGACAGTGAATGTAGACACAAGTGACGGTTTGGTTAACGGTGTGGGATGCATTCTGAAAAGAATTGACTTTGGTATTAGTACTTTGGATGCATCTAGACAAAAGCCTCTCCGTCTCTGGGTCAAGTTTGAAAATTCCCGAAGTGGACAGAAGCTTCGTTTGCGCAATATTAACCTCAGTCAGCAACTTCAAATTGATTCGGAATGGACTCCCATCTCACCATGTACGGTCGTCATCCAGCCACGATCGAATTCGGCCACAAAGGTAACAAGGACGCAATTCCCACTTAATGCAGCTGAAGCTCAAACTATACATAAATCCCAAGGATCCACATACGAGCTCGTTGTTGTCCATTTTACTCCTGGAATCAAGCGTGCTCTTCTGTATGTCGCATGTTCACGAGCAACAAAGGCATCAGGATTATTTCTTATTGGAATCGTTAAAAAGACAAAAATGCCACCAGAGAATGATCCCATATCTATTGAATTCAAACGACACCAGGAGATGAAGCTAATTCCTTCATTTGAACATTTGCGAATTAGGGATGATAGCAACAGACAAATACAAGTCATCTTTCACAATGTCCAGTCACTTCCTGCTCATTATAGTCTCTATGCATCGGATGAGGTCTATAAGAGTTCGGATATCATCCTTATGGCGGAGACATGGACGCTCTCAAGTGACAATTTTCCGCTAGGAGATCATTTTCTTGCTGCATCAGTAGATAGTAACGATGTCCGTCGACCGATTGGTGTACGTGTGTATTGTTGTCCGTCTGTTCATGAATGTATTATAGACACCAATTCCGAAATAGAATACGACTCACGAGGTTCCTGCAGTGTTTCGTCTATTGTCTTCTCTAACATCCGAATAATTGTCGTTTACAAGTCACCAGGGTTTAATTGTAACACAATGATCTCTTTAATAAAAAAGCAGATGTCTCGCTTATACTTAGTACCACGTACTCTGGTTACTGGAGATTTCAATGAGGATTTCAGCAAGGAAGAAAGTAATGGCCTACAACATGCACTTAGAGAACTAGGACTCCAAATTCGGTCGGCAGCGATACCCACTACGCGGAATGGCACGCAAATTGATGCGATTTTTTCCAACTTTGAAGTGTCAGCTACCGGAATCTACACATCGATTTCCTCTTACCATGAGCCGCTTTGGGCCAGAATTAACATAAACTAATTTTCGACAGACATCTTTGGACGTGGAATGGATGTTGTTGGTATAAACACCGTCATCAATTACTATATGCCATCCGATGCAGATAGTTATTTACATAGTGTTGCTCGTGCAAGTCGTTTTGACTCTGTGGGAAGAGCTATCACGTTTGTTTTCAGCGATGAAGATGCCAAATTATCGAACAAAGTTCAAACTAGGTTCCAAGTGAAAATTATCAAATTTTCGACCTACCCTATCTATCTTTTAATCAAATATATATTTTGATTCTAAATATTTCTATTCAAACTTATTTCTATTTATTACCTTATCCAGGGGGATAAGGGTAAGGGGTGTAGGGGTTATGCTGCAGAGGTAGTGCCTTTTACCGGGACGGTCACATCGAGCGTGATAACAGAAGATGGTCCTTGATGGTAACTGGTCCTCGCAGGATACCCCACTCTCACTTATGGCTCCACGTGCCACACCCTGGGAACTGCGTTGACCCGCAGGCGAAACTAAGTGAGGGGCCAGATATGGCAATAACCGAGTGGTTGCCGGTATAAGCAACTTCCTTAATTGTATTACCGATAGCTTCGGATGGATGAACAAGCAAGTGTAGGGCACTTTCTTGTCCTTGGATAGAGAAATCATTCCTAAACGCGGACGAATCAAGCAATATAGTCAACGGCATAGAATGCAGATGGCAACGGAAAACCTTCTTCTTCTTCACTTCACGGTGTAGGCGTTATTGCTTGTTCCGGTACCCATCCTTTTCTTGCTCTTCCCACACTTGTTTTTCCCGGTGGTTTATATCGCTTGTTATATTACATGACCTTCTGCTGTTCTTTATTTGTTGATAGAATTTTCTCACATTGTTGGTACTATTTTATTCTATTTCTTTCATTCTTCGTTCGATCCATTCGTTTTTCTTTCTCTTGTATAATTGACTTGCTTCTCTTCTTTTTTCCTTCTAATTATTCAGATCTTCTTGTTTGCTGGTTGCTAACCATTTCAGTCTTGCTTCCTTCTTATTCCTATTACTCCTCTCGTTTAAGTTTGTAACTCTCGGTTCCGAATTATCGGATTACCTGATATCACATTATAAAATTGTGGCGACCAAAAATAACAACTTTTCACACCAGAAAAGTAGTTGTATGTATAGAAGCCTAGGAACCGTTGCTGAAGCACGTTCCAACTTTTTTGCATTGTAAAATTTATACTTCGCTGCAAACACTGCTACAGCCGATTTGAAATGATCACTTATTAACTGAATTAATTGACTGTAAGTTTTTTCTTCCGGTTGTGTTGGCAGACATAAATTATGTATCAATTGATACGTGTCTTCTGTTAACAAATTCAACAAAATTGCTCTTTTAGGCTTCTATACAAAGTATAGCAAGAAGCCTTATGATCTGGCTCCGTGTCCGTCTGTCTGTCCGTCCGCATAATTCGAACCTAATCAAAACCCTCGAAATTGTCATTGTGAACACATCGTATGTAAGGTATAACAAGTTGGAACTTGCTTTAGCAGCGGTTATTAGGCTTCTATACAACTACTTTTCTGGTAGTTATGGTAGTGTACTTTTCTGGTAGTGTAAAACTACAGTTATGAACATCGACATTTTGTTCTACAACGTTACCTACTTCAAGAACAGCTGCGTTTTTACTTCGTGGATTTTGTCGGCGAATTGCATGACTACGTGAACGATGTAATATTTGCGAAGGGGTCATGTTGGCAATTTGCTTTCGTTTGCGATCTTTTTCAATTCGTTCTGACGTCATGTTGGCAATTTGATTTCTTTCGCGATGTTGAATAATTTGTTCTGACGTCATATTGGCAATTTGCTTTCGCTTTCGAAATTCGCGTAATTTCCGGTCCCTTTTTTGAGGTGGATCCATCCTCTTCCTTCTCTTTTATTTACAACTTAACTTCACTATCCTCATCAAGCCACTGCTGTGGTTAAAATAAAATAATAAATAATTAGTGCAGATTATCTGATTTTTTTCCCTGTTTTCTCTCAAGAGAGAGAGAGTATATTCATGCAATTCGATACAATCTTAACAATAAAAAAACTTAAAACTTAACAATAATTGATTAAACTAAAATGGTGGTGATGAATGTTGGTGAAATTAATGTTGATGAATTAAATATGATAATTAATAACTGGATAAATATTAAATTATAACTAGAAAAACAAACGAGCATTACAACGGCAGCGGGTAAAAGACAAAAATTAAAATTTAAGATAAATTTGAAGTTGTTTGAATTTTAATTTAAATTTAAATTTGAACTGGGTTTGGTTAGTTTAACAGTTTTTTTTTATTTATGTAACATCAGTGGGGCATAAATCCATTTTAGACAGACTAAGGGGGGGGTGTTAAATTGTTTTAGAGTGTTTATAATTGATTTACAGAAAGTTATAAAAATTTGGGTGATGAATTTATTTGATATGATTTCAGAAATTGTAAAAGGTGAAATATTTAAAAAGGAACAATGTGAAGTGTAGGTATGGCGTTGTTGGACGTATTTCGGGCAGGAAGACAATAAATGATGCAGAGTCTGCCTACTTTTTGAATCGCAGGGGCACACGTCAACAGGACTGATCTTGAATCTGTATAGATACTCGCGCGCAAACGAGTGACCCGTCAATACCTGCGTCATTTCAAAGGAGGTATCAACGGCACTTCGGAACAAGCGAACATCATGTAGCGTAGGTAAATGCTGCCGGGTGGTCGAACCTTGGACGGCATTTCTGTACTCGGTATCCCAAGTACATGCCGCCTCAAGACGAATCACCCTTCTTGCATAGCTAAGAGGGAACTGGTTGTATGCCATGCGACTGTGTGAAACAGCCGCATCTTTGGCACATTGGTCTGCAACCTCGTTCCCTTCAATGCCGCAATGAGCCTTTACCCACGCAAACCTGATGATCGTTTGGTCCTTCAGTTTGAGCAGTGAACGATGGATGGAGGTGACCAAAGGTACGGTGCTACTCCTATTAGCGATGGTAACAAGCGAAGAGAGGCTGTCGGAGAAAATACGGAGAAAAATGAGTGTAACCTCCTGGGGGAGATCCAAGTCAGGGCGGCGTCAATCGCATATAACTCGGCTTGAAACACGCTACAAGTACCGTTTAACCGGTACTTGTGGGTCTCTTGCCGAGCTTCACGGTATATGACGATTGCCGCGCCGACCTCCCCACCTTCCTGCTTGCTGCCATCGGTAAATATAGCAACATCGACCTGGTCGCATATTCGATCGACTTCCAGCGAGTCGTTTGCTTTTACGAAACTTATCGTTTGTCTATAGCGGGGATGTAACATCTCCGCTGGCGACGTACGATTTTGCAAGACGACGTCGTCCGGAAGTCGATCGAAAGTACCATCCATTTTCACTTGCTCTACCCTTGCCACCTCCTTTATCCTTAGCTCAATTGGAGTAAATCCAGCTAAGGCCAACGCAGATATTGCCGAGACCGTATGAAATGCGCGCGTAGCCCTGACGGCGAATGCCCGCTGAAAAGATCGCAACCAACCCAGCACGTACTTGTATCTTAGCACTCCACTCCAAATAAAAGAACCGTAAGTAATGGTCGGTTCGATGACCGCGTGGTATATTGTCTCCACATTTCGTGGATTAATACCCCACGTGGGCCGTACGAACCGACATAAAGATTTAAAAATTTTGTTGGCTTTGACTATGATGTGTCGAACGTGTTCATTGAATTTCAAGTGTTGATCTAAAATAATACCTAGAATTTTAATGTGAGGCTCATAAGTCAAAACAGTGTTGCCGAAGGAAATTCTACAAAATTTGGTTTTTGGAGTGAAGGCTATTGCTTGAGTTTTCGGAGCGCTAAATGTTAATTTAACACCTGCGCCCCACTCACTGATCGCAAGTAGGGCTGCGTTGGCACGACTTTCCATCTGCATTACACTGGGCGAACTCACGATTAGAAGGACGTCATCCGCGAATGCTTGCAGATGACATCCCTCCGGTAAACCTACATCGAGAAGTTCATCCAGTATAATGTTCCAAAAAGTAGGTCCGCAAACAGAGCCTTGGATGCATCCTTTGGTCATGGTCTTGCGCGACTTCCCGTCAGCGTAGGCCAGCTCAACAGACCGATCGGCGATATAACTTTTAATCAAGTTATATATGTTCCGCGGGCATGAAATGTTTCGCAGTCTGTTGAATAGCGCTGGCCACCAAGCGTTGTCGAACGCCGCTTTGATATCCAAGGATACACCAAGTACCAGACATTTACGACTTTTCTCACGGCGGATAATCGATATAGCATCATGCAGGGCGTTGATCGTAGAGGTCTGTTCCCTGAATCCATACTGTTTAGGACTCCATGCCTGACGCTGAACACCAAAATACGTTAAACGCTTGGTGAACAGCTTTTCCAGCAGCTTTCCGAAGACGGGCAATAGTCCTATGGGCCTAAAGGCCGATAGGTCCGTTGGATCGGACCTATTCGGCTTGGGCAAGATCTTCACATAGGCACTCTTCCACGGCTTCGGAAAGTGGCCGGTTGTCAGGCACGAGTTCATTAGTTTAGTAATGAATTCAGGGTAGGCCTCCGCGACCACGCCGCATATATCCGACGTGAGGTTGTCAATGCCCGGCGCCCTGTTTGGACTCATGGAATTTAATGCGTCCAATACCTCTCCCTCTGTGAACTCCTCTTCATCCGGTGTATCACACACGTAGGGCGAATTAAACATATGTCGCAGTTCTCTGTGTCTGAGTCTCGTATCGACGTCGTCGTCGGGGTAGAAATGACGAAGCAGTCTAGTGGCCGTTTCGTCGCTGGTATCAGTAAATCTGTTTTCGCACGTTAACGTAAACGGAGGGCGCCTAACGGGTGCGTCCTTAATCAGTCTGTTTGTCACTGACCACACACTTTCTTGGTGCTGCCCATTACAAAATATTCGAAAATTCGCGGTAGAAGTGGAGCGTATCAGATCACCATATTCTTGCCTTAGCTCCTTTTGGTCTTCTAAGAGCCATGAAATGTCAAGGCCCTGTCGAAGACCGGAGTGAATAAGGTGATGTACTCTGATACACTTCTTTTTTAATACTTCCAACTCCTCGGACCACCACGGGTTATACGGTTTAGCGTTACCACGTATTTTCATCGAGGAGAAGCATGATTTGCGTATGTCCTCGGTAAGAGTCTCAACCGTGTAGTCTAAGTCGTTGGAAGTAATATCCGCGAAATTGGTGTTTAGAATTTTGGATTTTTTAAAGTTTTGATCAAGGTTTGTTCTAAAAGTTTGCCAATTGGCGATTTTGTTTCTAAAAATATAAGTCGAGTTATTGATGACCGGATTTACGCGGTCATCAACTGAAATTTGGTATGTGAGGGCATTGTGGTCAGATGACTGGCAGACTGATTTATCTACACACCAAAGTGACAAGCAGGTGGTGATGCGCTCGGAAGCCATCGTGACATCTATGATTGATGCTATGAGGTTGCCATTTCTGAGAACCTCGAATGTCGAAGTACTCCCTTCGTTGCATATGTTTAATTCATGTGAATATGCAACGCTCAGGACATCATCACCGCGCTTATCACTTCTGATCGAACCCCATGCGGGATTCGAACCGTTAACGTCCCCGCCAACAATAACGTGTGATCCTTTGATCTTATCTAGGAAGTGGTTCAGATTTACCAGAGTACTGTTGTCGTCATGGTCTGGCTCGATGTACACGCTTCCAACATACAAGAACCGTTGTCCAAAGCCGATCCTGATCACGCACAGGTTAGTGTCACAGTACTGAGACATGCCCAGTACTGCCCCCAACCTCTGCTTGACCAGAATACAGCTCTTGACTCTGGGTTTATTCAGGCGGTTCTTGTTGCTTTGGAAGATATGTACACCGTCCACACCTTGCATCTGGTTAATTCGGCCTACGTATGGCTCTGTGATAAGAGCGACATCTCTGTCGCTCTTCATAAAGTAAGAGAGGAATTCACGGTGAGAGGCATAGGAGCGCCTTAAGTTGCATTGCACAAAATTTATTGCCTTACCAGCCGTACTCAGTTTTTTCCCTTAGTCTGCTTTCCATTGTCTTGTAAATATTACAACTAGTGGACGTTGCCGAATGGCAGGTGTTAAACTTTGACTTATATTTTTTATTGTTCATTGAACAGTTGCAGCAATTTGGAATGTCTTTAATTTTGTTGCATTCTTTATAGCAGTGGTCCCCACCGCAGTGGGAGCAAGATAGCGCCTTCTCGGTACAAAATTTGCGGAGATGCCCATACTTGAGGCAGCCGAAACACTGCCTCACGTTTACATACTCCGCAAAATGTACCCTGCTGTAGTCTACATTAATTTTGTCCAATTTCATTATAATACAAAAAATTTTAGGTGAAGTTTCTAGAATGACATTGTATAATGATTTATTTTTATTATTTTTTAAAAATTTAATTTTTAGATCTTCTGATATAAAGTTAGGTTTTATTGTATGGTTTTGAATGACGATTAAATCAATAAGTTCACCCGGGTCAACCTCCCGGGGAACGCCTTTTAATATTATGTTTGGTTTAAAATTTATAGGCTCTTCTATTTTTAATTTTGTATTCTTAGAGAGTATATTTTTAATTTCTTCCTTTTGGGTCGAATTTTCTACTGTAATTTTAATTTTATTATTATTTAATTTAGTGATGGAATTTGGCGCGAAATTTTTTGTTCTAAAACTGACCGACTCTTTGAACATTTTCACAATCTGCTCGTGCGAACTGGAGGATGTCGTTGACGAGATTATGATCGCTGGTAGTTTCCTATTGATTTTCGGTTTGACCGCATCGCTATAGGTGGTTTTAGCTGCGGCGGTCTCGCATGGTTTGTTTGCGGCACTCTCCAGTTCGCAACGAACAATTGATCTAATTTCTTCCGCCGTAACAGGACTAATATTTTCGTCTTGGCTCGGAGCTGCTGCTGATGCCAGCAGACAGATCTTCGTAGCCGCGTCGAAAATATTAGCCCTGAGAGTGGTTTTTAAATTCTTACTTAAAACTAGACTATCGAGAATTATCTTTCCTAGTTGTTCTATTTCGGCCAAAGACGCCATCTTACTGGTAGGTGGGCACCTGACACTCGGCTGAAATACTGTGGATCTATGCTCACCCTGTTTCCGAAATACTCTAATTTTTCTGATTCTAATTTTTCTAATACTCTAATTTTTAAGATCAATTGGTCTCAAAGTTTTGATACCGGAGTTTTCCAAAATACTCCAATTTTGCAGCCAACACCTCAATTATTTTTCTACAATAACCAAGTCCAAAATATCCAATATAATTTCGAAATCTTCCCTTTTGACTACATACGTAATCACTACAATAATTTTTCTACAATAATCAAGTCCAAAATATATCCAATATAATTTTCAAAGTTTTCCGATGTCACGTCAAACAAACAATTGTTCACTAATCTCACATTGGGATTTTCTGATCTTAAACGATTCCACCTGCCTTTGAATATATTCGTAATCACTTCAATAATTTTTCTACAATGACCAAGTCCAAAATATCCAATATAATTTTCAAAATTTTCCTTTGACTATATTGATTATCTGATTATGCGATGTTACATTATATGGCGACCAAAAATAACCAGATAATAACAACTTTCCACACCAGAAAGGTAGCTGTATAGAAGCCTAAGAACTGCCGCTAAAGCGAGTTCCACCTTGTTATCTGATATTTCGTTGATCCAGAATGATCTGGATGCAGTGTATCGATGGTGTAATGAGAACAAGCTATATCTGAATGAGCGGAAGTGTAACATTATGTCGTTTCATCGCAAGCGTTCGCCCCTTGTTGAGGACTACTTCATTGGCGACTGGAAATTAATAAGAGTATTTGAAAAGGTGGACTTGGGAGTCACGTTTGTCTCTTCTCTAGAATTTTCGCAGCATATAAATCTTGTAGTTACACGGGCGAACAGGCTCATGGGTTTCATTATACGTATTTGCAGATAGTTCCGGGATCCCATTGTTCTTGTTCGGCTTTATAAAGCATATGTTCGATAGGTGTTGGAATATGCTTCTCAAGTTTGGTGCCCTTAATATGAGGTACACTCATCGCGAGTGGAGGGGGTGCAGAAACAATTTACAAGGCATATAGCGAGGAAATTAGATTATATCTCCCTAAGTAATACTGTCAGCAATAATAATAATAATTATATGAGTAGATGTGTGAGGTTCGGACTTGAGCCGCTCAGTATAAGACGAGATAGACATCGGGTACGGTTTATCGCGAATGTATTGGAAGGGAACATAATTTGCCCAAATATTTTGGAATTACTTTCGGTGAATGCGCGGGTAAGAGTAACTAGAGGCGTGCGTTTCTTTTATGTGCCGTTGCATCGTACAACGTATGGCATGAACGAACCTCTCAGTGCAATGATGACATTGTTTAATGAATGTTACCATGAATTTGATTTTCACCGCGGTAACATGTAATTCAGGGGAACGATATCCGAACATGTTATGAAGTATGAAATGATTATGTATAATATATAACTCTTACAGGTGCTCTCTTTCTTTTCTTTATATTTATATTGAGTTTTTTTGTGTACTGCGAGTTTTGTTATGATTTTCACTATCAACATTTGGGAGTTGTCCCGTAATTGTAATGTACATATTAAACATATTAAACTGAAATAACTTAAGTTAAAACTGGATATCAAGTAAGGTACCTGAGCTGAATAAGGCCCACTTAACGTAGTAAATGGTTTTATAGCTTTATTTATGGAGATATTGAAATGCACAACTAAGGATAAAATCTTTATTTTATACTGTACCGAAAATGAAATTTTTTGATTTCGTAGAATTAATATAAATTAAAAAAAATTCCCCCAAAAAAAATCTAATTTTGGGCCTTATTATGTGATGAGGTGTTTATTAAGGCCCGAATCAAAAATACATTAAAATTAATACAAAAACTAAACATTGTTCTCTAAACTACTTATAAAATTGTTGACAACACCAAAACAAAGTCTCGTTGGGCAATATTAGGTTTAAAAAGTTACCAACATTCAAAATCACTGTCTCATGTCTTCAATACTGTCCTTTTCACATACACTACAAAATCTTATGGCTGATGGTGTGGCTTTTGATGTTGGTAGTTGGTCCTATTGGTCTGGAGAGTGCTTCGTAAATAAATTTTGATTCGTTTTTTTTTGCATGTAATGCAAATTTGTATGCATATAATAAAGCCCAACGGCTATGTAAGTGGGCCTTATTAGATAAATGGTTAGCATTTAAAAGAATTAAGTAAAGTTCAAAAATTTGACTATTAATTTGTCATTTTTATTTTTCGGAAGATGAATAATGTTACTATAGTTACAATAAACCACAAAATGTATTAACATTTAGCAAAATTTTTGAAACACTTACGATCTTTTGCGACAGATTTTTATAAGCAGTCAGCTTTACACACTTGACTAACAATGATTTTGTTACAAAAAGGCATGTGTGTTGATATCGGTTGCAATAGTTGAAACTCTTATCAGAGGTTTACCTGACACATCATTTAAGAAAATTTTTGGCGCGTAAAAGAAGTTTCTAAGCGCTAAATTTACAAGTGGGCTTTATTTAATGCCGGGCCTTATTCAGCTCAGGTACCTTATGAGCAAACGTAGGTAATTAGAATAAAATTGTTTTATTAAGTTGATTCTGGTTACATTATTATTATTATTATTATTATTACATAGTTTATGTATTGACATTTGGAATTGCAAAGAATTCCCCTTTTTAAACATAGGCATCGCTTTAAAGTGCAATTTTTTTGCAAGAACAGTACAAGAATTCTGTACAGCCCATCTCCATTCCTTTAGATTACGACTCCTATGATGTTCCGTAAGTCTGCCTTAGCGCCGTCGACATCAGGAATTGAAATTCACGGGTTCCGCTTAATCTCCCGTTAGAAAAAGGATTAAGCTGGTGGCAGCGAATTAAATTCAAAAAGGGTGGCATATCCGAAAGGGCGCTCTTTTACAAATGGTGACAGTGCTTGCGATTTAAACCCACTCTTTTACAAATGATGATCAAACGGTGGGATTTCTGAGTTTTACATCGCTTTGAATCCACGGTTTTACAGCCCCATTGCATACCGCTGGTATAGTGCAAGCATGATTTCAAGATAATTTGACTGATTTTATAGCTAAGAATGAATGGCCACCAAGCTTACCAGACTTAAATCCTCTGGATTTTTTCCATTTGAGGCTATATGCTACAACAACTTAAGCATAACAAATATCGAAATCTGGAAGAATTTAAGCAAGTTATATCAAAATATGAGCATTAATACCACTTGATATGTAAGATGCAGCTTGTAATAGTTTTGAAGAGAGACTGATTACTTGTGTAGGTAAAAGGCGAAGTATTTGAATAATTTTTTGTTATATCTAATCCTACTTATAATTCCAATGTATCATCAAAAAAAAGTTAAATTACTTAAAAACTCTTGTAAATATAGCCAAAATCATTTGTATCAATACATATTTATGTTACATTGTAAATGGTTTCTCACCGGTATGAATTTTTAAACTTTCATTCACAGCAGGTTTTCGAAAATGTTTTCCTGCATGCCATTTACTTTTGTTTTAACTACACTTTTACATTTACTTAAATTAAATATAGAAGACAGGGCTACCAGCCCTAATATCTGTAACATAGGTACGAAATGTAAGGTATGCCCAGTACTGAATTAATAAATGTTATTTGATTTGTTTGTGACATTTATAGTCACATATTTCACAGCTGAAAGCTTTCTCGCCGGTATGGATTTTTAAATGTCGATTTAAACTTGAGAGATGAAACCATTGAAAGCCACATATTATCTACACAAATAAGCGCTTATCTCCAGTTATGAATTTTTAAGTGTTTTTTAAAAATTGATTCTCGAACACATTTAATTTTTGCAAATTGGACAAGTAAACGAGGAAGAATGAGTTCTTAAATATCGCATTAATGCTTGCTTACGTGAAACTTGATACCCACAAACTGTACACTCGACTATATTTTAACTGTTCTGTGTTAATTCATTACTTTCATGTTCTTCTTTGATGTCGATTGAATGATGTAACTCTTCTAAATTAAATTTCACATCTTCCAACTCTTCTTGTTTGATTTGAAAACTGCTTACCGTCGAATTATTTAGAGTTTCCAAACATTTTTATAAGTTATTCACTTTCCAATTTGCAATTTGCCGCCACCACTATGTCGAACGTAAGCAAATGTTAGAAAATCTCTTTTTAGTTCTATTAGATGGCGCTAAAATCTTACACGCAATCGCCTCTGATACAATCAACGTCACCATTTTACAATTTTGTCTAGTAGTGCTAATTCGATTACATAAAATCAATATAATTAACACCTTTAATTAAGAACAGTGATTTTGTATCGTACAGTTACAGTGCTCCATCCTCCAAATGGAACCAGTTACCGATTTACTTGCAGCTCGAGTGCTACCTTCGAAAGAATCACAAATTGTAGAAAACACGGGTATATTTTTAGAAACTCCAAATAATTCAATTAGCAATAACGAAATTAAACGAGAAGAGGTGGAAGATGTGAAATTTAATTTAGAAGATTTGCATCATTCCATTGATATTAAAGAAGATGCTGTCACTACACAAGCAACTCTGACCAGTTCAAATTTTTTCGAGTGTGCAATTTGTGGTTATAAACTTGCTCTTAAACAAAGTTTAATACGTCATTTAAGAGATCATAAAAAAAAGGACAAGAAATCATTTATATGTGATATTTGTAACTTAAAGTGTGCCTACAAATCACAGTTTGGAATCCATTTAAGAACTCATACCGGCGAAAAACCGTTTAGGTGTGATATTTGTGAGTATACTTGTGCATTGAAATCAGCATTACAAAATCATTTAAAAACTCATACAGGCGAAAAACCGTTTAGTTGTGATATTTGTGAGTATACCTGTGCACAGAAATCAAACTTACAAAAACATTTAAAAAAACATACCGGAGAAAAACCGTTTAGTTGTGATATTTGTGAGTATACGTGTGCACAGAAATCAAACTTACAAAAACATTTAAGAAAACATACCGGAGAAAAACCGTTTAGTTGTGATATTTGTGAGTACACGTGTGCACAGAAATCAAACTTACAAAAACATTTAAGAAAACATACCGGCGAAAAACTGTTTAGTTGTGATAATTGTGAGTATACTTGTGCATATAAATCATACTTACAAATACATTTAAGGCAACATACCGGCTATAAACCGTTTAGTTGTGATATTTGTGAGTATACGTGTGCACAGAAATCAAACTTACAAAAACATTTAAGAAAACATACCGGCGAAAAACCGTTTAGTTGTGATAATTGTGAGTATACTTGTGCATATAAATCATACTTACAAATACATTTAAGACAACATACCGGCGATAAACCGTTTAGTTGTGATATTTGTGAGTATACTTGTGCACAGAAATCAAACCTACAAAATCATTTAAAAACTCATACTGGCGAAAAACCATTTAGTTGTGATTTTTGTGAGTATACTTGTGCAGTAAAATCAGCCTTAAAAAGACATTTAAGAACTCATACCGGCGAGAAACCATTTAGCTGCAATATTTGTGAGTATACTTGTGTACAGTTATCACACTTACAAGGACATTTAAGAAAACATACCGGCGATAAACCGTTTAGTTGTCATATTTGTAAGTATAAATGTGCGCAAAAATCACAATTGCAAAAGCATTTAAAATCTCATATGTAGTAACCATAGACATAAATATTGCTGTGATGCTCGGCAAAAATGAACTAATATAGAATAACGAATTTTCGTTGAAGTAATAGGGAACATGCATGAATAAAAAAATTTAGTTAAAACAGTATTTTCCGATTAATCCTATATATTAAATATCAAATCAGCAAAAATAATTTCTATTTATTGTATTTTGTTATAAATAATCCATTTTAAAATTCAATAATAATTTAAAATAATTCATGTGACCTTAAACGCAACGCCATTGGTTTGACGTCACTGGTCACATATAACAATAACCCCGCTTTGTTGTTTACTTTTAATCGTGGCTCGTGGTGTAAAAATTTGATACGTAATAACGCAGAGATCGTTTTTAAATATTATTTTTGATTGTTTTGTTATAATTATTGTTATAGTCATGACTGAAAGTGGTTTTGTGCAAGCGCAATCTGATAATTTGCCCAAAATAGACGTGTTTACGATGAGTAATTTTTTTGCGAATAATCCTGATTTCGTTAGCGCCGAAATTAGAAGCACAAAAGCGGCAAGGTAAGTGAAATTTATTTTAACGTATTGGAGTAAGCCAACTGTAGTTTTATGTCTTTAGATCGGCAAGAGAAACTTATGGGGATAACGCTATAGGTTATGTTCAAGTTAAAAGAGAAGGTCGCATTTGCATTGTGAAAGCAAAAATCACACCAGAACACAATGTTCGGAAGAAAGCATATAACGTGAAATTAATTTGCGATGAAAGAACCAATGTTATAACTTCGGTGCAATGTGAGGATTGTGCTGCACATTTAGGTAGGTACCTAGGTTTAGTAGTTATTTAAAATAATTATACGTAACCATCATACTTTAAATTATTAAAATTTGAATCTGTTATAAATTCTTATTAATTTGTAGGAGGATGTAAGCATACTGTAGCCTTCATAGCATGGTTACACAGAAGAAGTGAAGAGCCTTCAAAGACCTCTGTTGAATGCTATTGGAAAAAGTCTAAACTTTCATCTGTGGGTACAGCCATGAAATTCATCACGTGCAAAGAGTTTTCGAAGTCTACATATTGTAATGAGGGGTTGTCTTTACTAATTGAGCCACACGTTGGGCTGTCAAAAAGTGCTGTGTACGGGCTCCTTTAATAATGCCACACGTTGGGCTAGCCAAAAAGTGCTGTGTGCTTACGTAAGGCCTTTGAGAGACCCACACTTTATAATACAAAATTGTTATGAATACCCTCGCTAATAGGGTTAAAGGTTCTTTTTGTTAATGTTTTATATGGGTGTACGTAATTGTACCCCGTCAATGGAAAAGTATGTGATATTTTGTAAACACAATTTAATGAAATAAGGTGCCTCAGCTTAGCTCTTTCGTAGTGCATGTATCTTACCTTGTACAGGGTGGATTCGTTCCGTTACCAATGCTGTAAATGAAATTATGGTGCGGAACAGGTCTAAATAATTATCCTTCGTTACAAAGTTATTAATGTTTTTATTAAGCACACAAATGAAAATAAATATTTGGTTATATCAAAAAGTTCTATTATTAAATCTATTTTATAAAAATTCTGAACGTAAAATGATGCAAAACACGTGTCGTACGAAGTCCGGAGATTTCACTTAAGTTTATAAAGATTTTATTGCAATGTACACGGTACCTTATTAAATCCAGGAATATTTCTGTTATTTGAAATGGAGATGGTACAATTGCGCGTCAAAGACACTCAAAGGGTTCATTTACCATCGGAAACTTCCAGATGCAGTTTGTTGACCTCGTTTTGTGTTGAAGTTTATTTTCTTCAAAAATATTTGCAATCCGTTACGATTTTCACCTTATTATTGGTTTTCCGTAGGTAAGTAACTATTTTGTTGAATTATGCACTCGTATTTTGTAATTTCACTATTTATTTTTTTACTATATTTATCAATTTTATTAGGACGATTCTAAAATTCGCCACTTTGCACGTGTGAATATCAACACCAACCTTTTATCACTTGTTTTATTAATTAATTTACGAAGTTCATCGCTATCCTGATCTTTTCATAGACGTATTTTATTGGTCGATCGAAAAATCAATATTATTTGAAGTTTCACAGTACAGGTATGGACTAAGCCCATTGCGGTTCGTTGAAATTTTATAAGTAAAATTTTTATATTTTCAGATTGGATCGACTTCTTGATATTGCTTCGTGGTTGGACAAATAAAGATGATGGACATGAAATTTCCATACGCAGTTCATTAAGTTGTGATATGCCGAACTCACGTAATAATTTTAACAAACTTATTTTAAATTTAACGCTAACATGGATTTTTACATTTATCAATTAATTAACAAATTTCTGACTTTTAAAATACCTTTCTTATTGCTAACAATTTTTCATTTACTATAAATTAACATTTTAACAAAGACAAATTATTAAATGATGCATTTCAAATTTATTTTATTCAAACCTGTTTTATGTCCCGTTTTCAACGAATCATTTGACTTTAAGTTAACTTCTTGGTATCGGATGAAGTTTTTCTGATTACTTTGATAAGTTACATGCTTTTATTCATTAACAAAATTTTACTGAAACTTAAATGACGTACTTCCATTGACGTGGTATCTCGATACCGCATTTATCCCCTTGTTAATTTGTAATTTAAAAGAAAAATACCTATTTTTGTGTTAAATTCCACAATTAACATTTATGTGCTTTTTATTCATAAACAATTAAATTTTTAGTATAATGTTTAATTACCATATATAATTATTAACTCAAATCAAATGTTCAAAAACTGATCTACCTAAATTATATCACCTAAAAATTAACTAAAGGAATTCAATGAAATTAACTAAATAAATTCAAACAAATTTAACTGATCATTTTCAAAATTAATTAACTAACTTATAATAATATTCAAAACTAACCTACTTATTTTTACGAACAAATCGACCAAGATTTATGATATCAATTAAATTATTTAAATTCAAAAAAAATCTTTAAAATTGAATTTCTATTTTAAATTTCTATGTTTATTTCTTGCCTTTATATTTTCAACCTTACTACCTGTTCTCTTTTATCTAATCTATCTATCTCTGACTTATTCATATTTGGGTGATTTTTACATTCGTTGTTTCAATTCCCGATTATCTTTACATCTTGTGATTATTAGTTTTAAATTAATTCATTCCTTATTATTTATTGGTACTCTTTATCTCCTTTTAATCAATATTTTCCTATTTGTTTCCCGATTATTCATTTGGTAACCTCTTATTTGGTCCCACATAATTATATAATTAATTCATTACACTTACACCTGTGATCTATTCTTGTATCCTCAGGTATCTATCTCCCTCTAACTTCTTCTAGTTACTCCGTCTGAGTTAACCATTATTATTTACCCCCCATTTATTTCTTATCATTCAACATTGAATACCAATTTTCTTTTTATTAAATACTTGCTGATCTTTTCAAATTACTCATCATTACCTGTCTTAAGTTCAATTTTCACCCAAATTCTAACTTAATTAAATTCTTCTTTAACTAATCAAATTCATTAAATCATTTTACTAGATTATCTTTAAATTGAAAATTCTTTTAATTAATTGAATTTTTAATAACATTTTCCTTTATAAATTTCTGACTGTCATAAAACGTATCATCTTTAATAAATTTTATCTTGGTCAATTTTCTCGTGTTTGTTTTAATAGCTTTAATCATATTTACATTGCTATTTTTAATTGGTCATTGTTCTATTCTTACTACTTCTTGAGCGGTTATTTTAATTTTAGTTGTTGTTTTTATTATATTAAGTTTCGCCATTGTTTTCATACTACTTCTTGAGCGGTTTAAATTTTAGTTTTAGTCGTTGTTTTTATTATATTAAGTTTCGCCATTGTTTTCAATCATCACTTATTGAGGAATGGTAGAAGAAATCTTTTCTTCCCCTTCTGATAAATTCTTTATTTTAAATTTCACCCGCTTATAAAATTTTTTCCTATTAATGTAGTCTTTTTCTTTAATTTTAATGCATGCATTTATGTTGGACTCTCTTGTCCAATGCACTTCATAATTTCTTATTATTTTTCTTTTTAACCGATTCTTCTTTTGTAAATTCATTTTTGTTTGCTTGCCGATGTTGTCATAATTTGTCCATTTATTTAATTTTTCTTTTGTTAAATTATTGTTACCCCCAGTTTTTGTAAATTTTGTATTGTTGACCCGTTTTTGTTTATTTATTAAATTTTTATTTGTTACCGTTTCATCCATTAAGTTTTTAATTTTTAAGTTTGTTAAATTTTGAGATCTTTTAATTTGAAATGTTAACTTTTTATTTATTTTTCTTGTACCTGCTAATTTATGACGTTTTGTAATTTTTAATGTAATATTTTTATTTCGTAGCCCGCTTTGTGATTGTAAACTGTTTTCTTTATGTAAGTTTTTCTTATTTGCTCGCATGCCTCTTATCTGATATTTTCGCCTTAATCGTAGCTTTTTAAATTTTAACTGTACCCGTTTGAACGCTTTTCTTGTTTGTACTTTATACGACCGACATTTATTTATTTCTGATACCTTTTTATCTGTTACGATAACTTCTACCACTTTTATTGGCTCACATTTATTTTCAACTACTGTACCGTTAAACGGTTTGAATTTTATTGTTTTTAACATTACGGCCATCTCATTCGCAGCATCATGTGGTTTCTCGTCTTCTTTCTGGTTATTGTCTTTTGCACTTTTTAAAATTTCTTCCATTCTCTTTTGATGTTCTTCTCTTTCCCTTCGATATTCTTCCATGAACGCTACAAACTCTTTCCAATTCTCTTCTTGTTTCATCATGGTTTATTTATTTTATGTATTTCAAAGTACGGAATAGCTTTTAAGTAAAATTTTTGTGTACGTTTAATTTTAGTTTTAAGGAAATTTTAATTTTATTGCTGACTTTATTGTATTTAATTTTAAGAGAAATAATCTGTACGTCAATCTTTGTAAAATAATTTTGTAAAGAAATTTTTGTATAAATGACCTATCTTTGTTTTGACGTTAATGTAATTAATTTTAGTGAAATTTTCCGTTGTGGTTGACCTAATTTTAATACCTTTTTTATATACCACGCTGGTATCCCCCTTTTATCGATGTAATTAACCTATCTATAAATTTAATTATAATGACCTAATTTTACTCGCGGTACGAGGTTATTCGTCGTGACTCGAGCCTCACGTTGTTGCGCCAAAAAGTGTAATGAGGGGTTGTCTTTACTAATTGAGCCACACGTTGGGCTGTCAAAAAGTGCTGTGTACGGGCTCCTTTAATAATGCCACACGTTGGGCTAGCCAAAAAGTGCTGTGTGCTTACGTAAGGCCTTTGAGAGACCCACACTTTATAATACAAAATTGTTATGAATACCCTCGCTAATAGGGTTAAAGGTTCTTTTTGTTAATGTTTTATATGGGTGTACGTAATTGTACCCCGTCAATGGAAAAGTATGTGATATTTTGTAAACACAATTTAATGAAATAAGGTGCCTCAGCTTAGCTCTTTCGTAGTGCATGTATCTTACCTTGTACAGGGTGGATTCGTTCCGTTACCAATGCTGTAAATGAAATTATGGTGCGGAACAGGTCTAAATAATTATCCTTCGTTACAAAGTTATTAATGTTTTTATTAAGCACACAAATGAAAATAAATATTTGGTTATATCAAAAAGTTCTATTATTAAATCTATTTTATAAAAATTCTGAACGTAAAATGATGCAAAACACGTGTCGTACGAAGTCCGGAGATTTCACTTAAGTTTATAAAGATTTTATTGCAATGTACACGGTACCTTATTAAATCCAGGAATATTTCTGTTATTTGAAATGGAGATGGTACAATTGCGCGTCAAAGACACTCAAAGGGTTCATTTACCATCGGAAACTTCCAGATGCAGTTTGTTGACCTCGTTTTGTGTTGAAGTTTATTTTCTTCAAAAATATTTGCAATCCGTTACGATTTTCACCTTATTATTGGTTTTCCGTAGGTAAGTAACTATTTTGTTGAATTATGCACTCGTATTTTGTAATTTCACTATTTATTTTTTTACTATATTTATCAATTTTATTAGGACGATTCTAAAATTCGCCACTTTGCACGTGTGAATATCAACACCAACCTTTTATCACTTGTTTTATTAATTAATTTACGAAGTTCATCGCTATCCTGATCTTTTCATAGACGTATTTTATTGGTCGATCGAAAAATCAATATTATTTGAAGTTTCACAGTACAGGTATGGACTAAGCCCATTGCGGTTCGTTGAAATTTTATAAGTAAAATTTTTATATTTTCAGATTGGATCGACTTCTTGATATTGCTTCGTGGTTGGACAAATAAAGATGATGGACATGAAATTTCCATACGCAGTTCATTAAGTTGTGATATGCCGAACTCACGTAATAATTTTAACAAACTTATTTTAAATTTAACGCTAACATGGATTTTTACATTTATCAATTAATTAACAAATTTCTGACTTTTAAAATACCTTTCTTATTGCTAACAATTTTTCATTTACTATAAATTAACATTTTAACAAAGACAAATTATTAAATGATGCATTTCAAATTTATTTTATTCAAACCTGTTTTATGTCCCGTTTTCAACGAATCATTTGACTTTAAGTTAACTTCTTGGTATCGGATGAAGTTTTTCTGATTACTTTGATAAGTTACATGCTTTTATTCATTAACAAAATTTTACTGAAACTTAAATGACGTACTTCCATTGACGTGGTATCTCGATACCGCAATATGTAGATCTACCACATGGAGATGAGACCTTTCTTGCTTCGGTAATTGATCACAGCCGTGAAGTTGGCAGATTAGACACCACGTTAACAAAATACTACAAACATTTTAGTGATACAGAAAAGTTATCAATAAATTATTTGGTAAACGAGTTTGTCTCAAATGTAAATGACCGCACAACAGAGAACTTTTTCAATTTTCTAAGGTCAAACATGACAACCATTGCATGTAAACGCGCATTTGAGGCAACGGTTGAACAAAGTTCTTGTTCATTGTGGTTTGAGCTGAGATATGCCAGGATCACAGCGTCGAAGGCATACGATGCAGCTCATTGTAAAACGCTAGATGGTACTCTCGTAGAAAGCATCCTCGGAGCTTCGAAACTGAAAGATACTGCTCCTATGCAACGTGGTCGATTATTAGAGAAAGCAGTTATACAGGAAGTAGAGAAGAAGATGAAGATCAAAATAAAAAGATGTGGTCTATTATTGAGCCCAGAATACCCCGTTATTGGAGCTTCTCCCGATGGCGAAAGTCAACAGTTCTCAATCGAGATCAAGTGTCCATCGTCGGAAAAAACAGTAGCGAACTATGTCACAAAAACGAACAAAATCGCCCAAAAGTATCATGCACAAATACAGTTACAAATGCATTTTTCAAAGAAAAAACAAGCTTTATTTTGTGTAGCCAGTCCCGATTTTGAAACTTCAAAAAATGTAAATATTTTAACCATCGATTATGATTTAAATTATTGTAAGAATTTATTAGAGACGTGCACAGAATTTTGGTGTAAAGCACTATTTCCAATTTTATTGAAAGACTAAATAAAAACTATAATAGGTAAATTGTTTTTAACATCCTTTATTTTAAAAATCAAAAATATTGTATTATAGTGTTTTTATAATTTTTAGACATGATTGTGTACCTATGCTCCATTCTATGCATTACGTTTTAGTATTAAACTCGCATCCCAACACTGTCTCTTATTCACTGTCTCATAACTATTAAATAAACGAAAATTTTTAAATTTTAATTATAAAATCTTGTAAGTTAATAATACCACAAGCGACAATAATTACATAATCAAGTAATGAAATGTGATGGTTGTCCACACAAGCATGAGGCAGCAACATGTCGAACTCCCTCAATCTTCCAATTACTCTCTCAACATGAATTCGGAGTGCTGCAATCCGCTTGGACTCCTTTACTTCTTCTTTCGTACTAGGTTTTCCTATCAACACCGATGGTGGACGAACAAGAATGCAAGATTTTTCCTCCAGAAGATGAGCGATGTTCTTAAAACCTCTATCAGCCATTACTGATATTCCAGGAGATAATTTGTCAAGGTAACCGCAATTTTCGACAATGGTTACATCCGTTGCACGTCCTCCAAATCCCGTTGAAATAAAGTTAACCAATCCATCTGGAGTACATGAAATAAGATATTTCAGTGTGTTACAACCCTTATACTGGGACCAAGTTAGGGACTGATGAACTGGATTACTGGGCTTTTCAATTTGAATCTCCAGGCAGTCTATAATAGACACTACATTACTGTAACGAGCTCTGAAAGTGATCGGTAAATGTAGTTTCGTTAGCTTTTTATCAGGCCATACTATTAGTTGCTGTAGTAATCTAGCAATTACTAACAAAGTTTTTCTAAAAATGTTGCTAGCATTGCTCGGAGACATGCCAAAGTTGATGCCTACAATCACAAATGGTTCGTTTAATCGAATTTTTCTAATAGTTATCAAGATGTCTAACAACGAAGCAGGAGCATTGGAAACTAACATCTTTATTAAATAATAGCTTTCAATTGGCAATCCTAAAAATATTTTTGGCTGTTTTTCCATCGATAGTAAACAACATTTACGCATATTAGTTTGCAACATTTCATTCGACAATGCTTCGTCTAAACTTTCCGAAGTCGAATTTTCTTCGACCACATAATCCGAGTCACTAGAAACAGATGTCGTGCTGCTTTGTTCGTCAACCCTCTGTTCCATAAGTAATGCTCTTTTCACTATTTCCACTTTAAATGGCGAGGTAGAAGCATGCACGGAAGAAATAATCATTGGAGATGATCCTATTTCGCTACTCATTTTTTGTACCTGTATAGCTTTGCTTCGCACAGAAGGCTTCCAAAGCTTCAAATTTGTCTGCACACATTTGTCGACTTGAGGTTTTGTAACCTCTGGGGCCGCAAGTGGTTCAATCAATGGTTCTTCTTGCGAAGACGTGCATGGAATTTCCACATCTTTCGTTGCTTCTAGTAACGCTTCTTGCACTAGCTCTATTCTTCTTCTTTTCAGTGCACCGTTTCTTATAATGGAGTTCCTTGGCTTAAGTCGTTGACATTCAAATAAACGTGGTGTAACGCCAGGTTTTAATTTGGGGATGTTCACGTGGCCCATGATTCGGTATTGAATATAATTTTCCATGTCTTCATGTATCTAAAATTGAAATAAATATTATACAGAAAAATTGAAAGTACGTAATAACGTAATGCATTCTTTTTCAACAGAATGTGAAATAGTTTATTTAATTTTGAAAACAGAACAATAATTTATAATAACCTATAGCTAGGTAATTGTGATTTATTTTTTTTGTAACTACATATGTACTTACGTTAAAATGATCCTCACAGCAATGAAGTGCTGAGTTCACAGATAATTTTTTATTTTTGTATACGTCCCATTTCATTAAATTACACCACTGCTTCCTTGCGTTTGCTTTTCGCGGTACATTAAAAAACAGCTTATTTGGCGTTTTTTTTTGTAGTGTTCGTACATTTCGGAACAATACAATACATATAGCACGTCTTCTTCTTGGTTTCCATGATAATAACAGTTATTAATACTAACAAACTTCAAATTTTAAAGCACAAAACCAAAGAACAACAATACATATAAATGAAAGTAAAATTTTGACGTGTGACCAGTGACGTCACAAGCAAATGGCGGCTAGCTCTGTCGTTTTCTCCAATTCAAATTGACGGATTTTTAAATATTTTTTAAATTATTATCAAAACGAAAATAAATAAATTAAATAGCATTAATTATTATATTTAGTTATTTTTGATCCAACTACGCTATAAAAAAAATTTATGCATCTTCCCCATTGGAGATGCATGTGAAGTACTGGATATGGTAAGATGGATCAGACAATGTAGAAGAGGATGAAATGAACACGTCAACCGTATAAATAACAATGGGATTGCTCGAATTTTCAGAGATGGGAAAGTTGACTATGGAAAACGACTGGCTGAAAAACTTCCAAAAGGATGGAAAAAAGCTGGCAAGGTGCAGGAATCCCCTGTCCACTTTTATAGAAAACTTTAAATTTGATTAAATAAATTTAAGAATAACATACAACAAAATCTTCGAAACTATTTATATATTTTATCCAAAAAATAGATGAAAATTCTACTAATATTAAATAAATCATTACATTAGATTTTATTTATAAATTAAAATGATAATTTTATTAAATGAATGTAAGATAATAATTTAATGAAATGGTTATTTCTTGTAAATGATTTAACTAAAGTTCAAATGATTTATCTTCTATTTTAAATGAGATATTTTTATAACTAAAGATTCATAATTTAACTGAAATATTAATAAACAATCAGTGGATTGATTATTAAAACTCATGATGTCTTCAACGAAACTCAGTATTGTGTTGGAAAATTGAACGTTAAAACTTTGTGTGTTGATTATCAACAATGTCTTATTTTAATTCCTAAGTTTGTTACATATAGCTGTTGTGTTATGTAGGTTCTTTTATAGGTAAATACTAAATAATACACGAGCAAGTTGTGCTGATTATAACGTATATTCTGTACTGTCAAAAACTTAAAGATATTACTCTTGTGTACAATGTTGCCAGTGGCGTAACACTACATTTCTCCCATATAAAATTTTTTAAAACATTATTATTACATTAAATAAAACATTTTGACTTCCCTAAAGTTCCATAAAATTATGATCTTTAATTTTCCTTGGCGTTTTTGTAGGCTGCAATTCGGCTACTTCGTCTCAAAGGTACGACTTCTTGTTCATCCGATGTTGGTTTCACTTCCAATCCATGTCCTTCTTCCTCTCTTGTCTCAAGCATCGTCGTCTTTTCGGGAAGGTCGCTTAAAACTGTATTTCTTACGTTAACATTCGGTTGCGTAGAAATATGAATAGGGTTTTCGAGGTAGGGTGCATTATCATCGCGTTGACGAATATGATCAGAATGTCTTCTTTCGACTCCATCGCTAGTTCGCACTTTATATATGAATACCTGTTCGTTCTGTCGATAATTTTCGCAGGAGTCCATTCTTTTTCTAATTGTGTTCGTACATAAACATTTTATTCCTTACCAAAATTTCGATTTTCATATTTTTTTACTTTTTCGTTTTCCATTTCTTGTTTAATGTTTTTGAAACGTAAGTTGTCTTTCAAATTTGGTTTTATGTTGTCCAACATGGTTGTTAATCTTCTACCAAACATAATTTCGTTTGGGCTTTTATTAGTCGTATTATGTGGTGTGTTTCGGTAATTGAATAGAAAATTTCTTAAGCGTTGTATTTGATTTTTATTATCATTTCTGCTTGATGCCATTCTAGTCTTAAAAGTTCTCACAAAGCGTTCTGCTAATCCATTGGTTTTTGGATGGTACGGCGATGATATTATATGGCGAATGCATTTCTTTTCGCAGTAGTTTTTGAAATTTTCCGACGTAAATTGACGACCGTTGTCCGACACAATGATTCTAGGAATTCCAAATTGTGTAAAAATATCATAAACATCATTTAGCATAAAAAAACAAAAAGGAAAGAAGGTCAAGTGTATTCAATCGGACAATGGTACCGAATACAACAACAAAGGTTTCGACAAACTATTGAAGGAAAATGGGATTGTTAGGCGACTGACCGTTCCGTACAACCCGGAACAAAATGGAATTGCTGAGAGGAAGAACCGAACACTGGTTAGTACAGCTCGCTGCTTGTTGATGCAATCCGGTTTACCACCATCATTTTGGGCAGAAGCAATCTCCACAGTAAACTACATACGAAATCGCTGTCCCACAAAGAGCTTAAACAAGAAAACCCCATATGAAATTTGGCATGAAAAAGCTCCAGATGTAAGTAACTTCAAGGAATTCGGATGCAGAGTGTATTGCTTAAACAAAGAACCAAGTAAAGGAAAATTCGATGCGAGATCGAAAGAAGGTATTTTTTAGGCTATTCCGAAACATCCAAAGGCTATCGAGTATGGTTACCCGATCAAAAAAGGATCGAAATAACCCGTGATGTAAAATGTATGGAAAATGGTAATAATCAAGGAAAAGAATTTACAGATTTTTTCCAAGAAGATTCGTCAACCAACCTTGATGATACAAACTCATCAGTTATGACGATGGACATCAACACCCTAGAAAATGAAATAGAAAATAGAATCGAAGACGAAGTCATCGTTGCAGAAAACGAAGCACCAACAGTACGTAGTCGAGGCAGACCAAGAATAGACAGGACCGGATCCAAGGGAAGACCAAAGAAAATTTACAACATGGTTCCCGAAACAAATAATGTGAAAGAAGACATTATCGAAGAAGCTTTTATTTCAGAAATTAATATGAAACAAGCAATAAATGGACCCGATGCCCCAGAATGGTACAAAGCAATGGCAAACGAAATGACATCGTTAATAAAAAACAACACCTGGATTCTAGTTGATCGTCCAACAAACCATGACATCATTGGTAGCAGAATGGTACTCCGAAATAAATACAAAGCGGATGGAACCCTGGAAAGAAGGAAGGCGCGGCTGGTGGCTCAAGGATTTAGCCAGAAACCCGGCATACATTTCGACCAAACGTATGCACCCGTCGCACGCCTTAGTTCAATGCGACTAGTTGTTGCTATCGCAGCACAATACAATTGGAAAATTCACCAAATCGACGTGGCTTGTGCTTACTTAAATGGAGAACTAGAAGAAACCATATACATGGAAACACCCAAGCAGACGCAAGAAATCCTGAGAAATATTTCTCGCCAAGATGACTCCATCATAGGCAAGAAGGCAGAAGATATGTTGCAGGATCTAGCAAATGGAAATAAAGTTTGCCTGCTCAAAAAGTCTCTATATGGTTTACGCCAAGCTGGAAGAAGTTGGCACGGTAAGCTTAATGAATTTTTATGTGATTTAGGTGCCAAACCCACAAATACTGATCCATGTTTATATCATATCGGTGAAGGGGAAGATGCTATATTGATATTGGTATACGTAGATGACATTTTAATTGCCGCAAAAGACGTAGATAAAATTTCCAACATCAAAGGCAAATTCTCCGAAAGATTTGAAATAAAAGATATGGGCAACGCAAGTTACTGTCTGGGAATTGAATTCTCACGTAATGAAAAGAACATTACTTTACATCAACGAGGGTATGTAATAGATTTATTAAATCGGTTCGGAATGGCAGAATCAAATCCAGTGGCCACACCCATGGATCCAAATACGAAATTATTGAAGCCGACCGAACCAGTACCCGATGAAGAGAAGAATCTCCCCTACCGAGAGATTATCGGCGCATTAACCTACCTGGCCGTGGGTACTCGACCCGATATTACTTATGCGGTAAGTTGCCTATGCCAATTTAATAACTGTTATAGCAATGTCCATTGGAATGCAGCCAAACGTGTCCTTCGT
Source organism: Podabrus alpinus (assembly GCA_932274525.1). Taxonomy (NCBI): domain Eukaryota; kingdom Metazoa; phylum Arthropoda; class Insecta; order Coleoptera; family Cantharidae; genus Podabrus; species Podabrus alpinus. The sequence goes on from OW026452.1 coordinate 36,316,387, forward strand.
TACCTAAAAGGCACTGCTGACACGGGTATTGCATATAAGCCAAATTGCAAAAAAATTCGAGGCTATGTAGATGCAGACTAGGCGAATTGCAACATCGACAGACGCTCTTACACTGGATACGCGTTTACCATATCCGGTGGACCAATCTCGTGGGAATCAAAGAAGCAGAGAACGGTGGCCCTCTCATCTACGGAAGCCGAATACATGGCTATGACAGAAGTTGCAAAGGAATGCATTTATGTGAACAAATTAATAAAAGATCTTGGATTTAAAAATTCCTCACATATTAAAGTGTTCACGGATAGCATGAGTGCTTTGAAGCTGGCTGAAAACCCAGCATTCCATGCTCGCAGCAAGCATATTGATATACGTTATCATTTTATACGTGAATCAATGAAGAACAAAGTGTTAAAGCTGCACCACATTAATACGGAACGAAATGTCGCGGACGTATTAACCAAACCTTTAAATCGACCAAAACATAAATCCTGCATCGAGCTAATGGGACTCGAATCCTCGTGTAAGGTTGATCCGTTACACCTCGAGGGGGAGTGTTAGAAAGTGTACGCATACGCCATCTATGATGAGTTGCGATGGTAGCGATGTGAACGGAAGTTCGTTCGAGACCACACTACCGAGTTGGTGAGTGAACAACAAATGAACAATGGCGACTGAAGTTTTGTTCTCGTTACATTAGTTCGTTTACGTATTGCATTGTAATTAAGTTAATAAATATCGTGTTTGAATGAGTGCTTTTTATTTCACTGCGATTACATCGTATCTGCTAATAATATTCCTGTGACCCCCTTTTATATCAATTGTGTAAAAATAATTAACAGGTATTTGAAATTTTTATCCTGTATTTAATTTATGTATTTACTATAAAAATTATAATAACTGTACATATATAAAATATCTAACATAGGGCTTAACCTAGTAATAGATTATGAATTGTAATTTGTTACATGTCAATGTAAATATTGAAAATTGAATAAATATTATATTATTATTATTAAGTCCGATTTCCATGCACAAGTATAATCACAAATATTGCATCTAGTATATAGTTTCTCGCCGGTATGAGTTCTTAAATGAATTCGTAATTGTGATTTTCGTGCAGAAGTATACTGACAAATACCACAACTAAATGGTTTTTCGCCGGAATGAGTTCTTAAATGTCTTTGTAAGTCTGATTTCCGTGCAGAAGTATACTCACAAATATCACAACTAAACAGTTTTTCTCCGGTACGAGTTCTTATGTGTATTCGTGAGTTTGATTTCCTTGCACAAGTATACTCACAAATACCTACCACTAAATGGTTTTTCGCCGGTGTGAGTTCTTACATGTTTTCGTAAGCTTGATTTCCATGCAGAAGTATACTCACAAATACCACAACTAAATTGTTTTTCGCCGGTGTGAGTTCTTAAATGTTTTCGTAAGCTTGATTTATCTGCACAAGTATACTCACAAATACCACAACTAAATGGTTTTTCGCCGGTATGAGTTCTTAAATGTCTTTGTAAGTGTGATTTTTCTGCACAAGTATACTCACAAATACCACAACTAAATGGTTTCTCGCCGGTATGAGTTCTTAAATGTCTTTGTAAGTTTGATTTCCGTGCACAAGTATACTCACAAATATCACAACTAAATGGTTTTTCGCCGGTGTGAGTTCTTAAATGTTTTTGTAAGCTTGATTTATCTGCACAAGTATACTCACAAATACCACAACTAAATGGTTTTTCGCCGGTATGAGTTCTTAAATGTCTTTGTAAGTCTGATTTCCGTGCAGAAGTATACTCACAAATATCACAACTAAACAGTTTTTCGCCGGTATGGGTTCTTAAATGTTTTTGTAAGTGTGATTTATCTGCACAAGTATACTCACAAATACTACAACTAAACGGTTTTTCGCCTGTATGAGTTTTTAAATGGTTTTGTAAGTTTGATTGCTGTGAACAAGTATACTCACAAATACGACAACTAAATGGTCTTTCACCGGTATGAGTTCTTAAATGTATTTGTAAGTATGATTTCCGTGCAGAAGTATACACACAAATATGACAACTAAATGGTTTTTCGCCGGTATGAGTTCTTAAATGTCTTGGTAAGTATGATTTATCTGCACAAGTATACTCACAAAAGTCACAACTAAACGGTTTTTCACCGGTATGAGTTTTTAAATGTCTTTGTAAATTTGATTTAAATGTAGAAGTATACTCACAAATATCACAATTAAACTGTTTTTCGACGGTATGAGTTCTTAAATGGATTTCAAACCGTGATTTGTAGGCACATTTGAAGTTACAAATATTGCATATAAATGATTTCCTGTCCTTTTTTTTATGAGCTCTTAAATGACGTATTAAAGTTTGTTTAAGAGCAAGTTTATAACCACAAATTGCACACTCAAAATAATTCGAACAATTCAGCGTTAAATCTGTAGTGTCGGTATCTTCTTTAATATCAATGGAATGATGCAAATCTTCTAAATTAAATTTCACATCTTCCACCTCTTCTCGTTTAATTTCGTAATTGCTAATTGAATTATTTGAAGTTTCCAAAAATACACCCGTGTTTTCTACAATTTGTGATTCTTCCGAAGGTAGCACTTGAGCTGCAAGTAAATCGGTAACTGGTTCCATTTGGAGGATGGAGTACTGTAACTGTACAGGTACAAAATCACTTTTCTTAATTGAAGGCGTTGATTATATGTTATCGATTTAGAAAACTACTGCTATAGTTGACAAATCACTGCTAGATAAAATTATAAAATGGTGACATTGATTGTGAGGGAGGCGATTGCGTGTATGATTTTAGCGCCATCTAATAGCACTAAAAAGAGATTTTTGAAGTTGGCACAAGAAATTCTGTTGGAGTTATGTTCGGTGTCCAAAAAGACTTTAAAAGAAACCAATTTGAACTGAACTATTTATTTTGAAGTAACAACCTACAGCGATTCTAGCTTACAGTATAATACTTGATGTTTACAATTTATAACAGCGTTTATATAAAATAAAAATGCTTATACAAAATATCATATAAAATTATTATTCAGCATAGAAATTTCTAGAGCGGATTCTCTTCTTGCATAGTATATTGAACTTCGAGAATATTCCTGAATGTTCACGATGGTTTCACATAACACCTCCCTCACCAGGACCAAAATTACGGGTTCCGCTAATTTTGTAGACCGATTTGATCTGTGGCAACCCTGAATTTCAATTTTTAATATTCAAGTTAAAAGTTCCCGACGCCAACACCTTGAAGTTGGCAACCAGTCATACGGCAAGTAGTTGGAATTGATCAGTGGTGCCAGAAAAAGTTTTGTTTAATTCTGATTACCAATTTGTTATTAATTGCTGACGTTTGAAAAATATATTGTTAATAGTTTATGTGTAATTTTTTATTCATCAAAAATCCCACACTGGTGACCCCACCGTTGAAATCACCGTTGCAACATCAACACGGAGGAACAAACGTGAGCATAACCAATTTTACGGTAAATTATATTGTCGTTTTTTTTTTCGGAATTGGCAAACCAACCACGTGCAACCGAAAATGTCGAACACCAACGAACCAGGCAACAATTTCGAAAATAATCAACCATCAATAACAGATATGGAACGAAGAATTCAGGATTTGCTTATTCAAGTCACAGAATTAAGGACACAACAACAGCAAACCTCACAAACACAGAATTCGGTACTACAAGAGCACTCCCATTTCGAAACAAACAAAATTTCCACCAAAGTGCCTCCGTTTCACCCAACAAAACCCGACCTGTGGTTCCACCAAGTGGAAGCCCAGTTTCGAAATAATGGAATCAAGGCGGATCAAACTAAATTCGATACCATTATAGCTTCATTAGACCCCCGATACCTCGACGTAGTGGCTGACATAATAAGAAACCCACCACAGGACCAAAAATATGAAGCTGTGAAAATACAATTGATAAACGAATACGCTGACCCACAAGAGAAGAAGCTCAAAAAACTATTACAAGGCATAGACCTAGGTGACAGTAAACCCTCCTCACTTCTTCGAAAGATGAAGGACTTGAACAGATCGTGCATGACAGAATCAGTTTTAGAATCGCTGTGGCTTAGCAAACTACCGGAAACTACAAGATCGATCATTAGTTGCCTAGAAACCGGATTAAAAAACAAAGCAGAGGCAGCTGACAAAATCATGGAAATGGCAAAATTTGTAACATTCGCCATCGCAGCAACACCACAAAACACAAATAACAGCGATAACTTATCAAAGCAAGTCGATGCCCTGACCAAACAAGTGAAAATCCTGGCGACCAGATTCGAACGTAGCAGATCGCCTTCAAGAAATCGCAGTCCATCAAGAAACCGGAGCCCATCGACACAAAAAACGTACGATATATGTTGGTATCATTTTAAATTTAAGGATAACGCAAGGAAATGTACGGATTGGTGTAAGTTTAATACCAAGAACCAAAAAAACTAGCGGAGCAATACTCACCCCTAGCGACAGATGAGGTATTGCGCACACAATCCAGCCGCTTGTTTATATTCGATCGAAAATTAAACATGAAATTTTTAGTAGACACTGGATCGGATCTTTCGCTGATACCCCCAACACCACTAGATAAGAAACATAAACTCAACGATACCAAACTGTACGCCGCAAATGGTTCTACAATATCAACGTACGGCCAAAGATTATTAACGTTAAACCTTGGTCTCCGTCGAAACTTTGCATGGCCTTTTGTTATTGCAGATGTAACAAAACCAATAATAGGAGCAGATTTTTTAAAGAAGTTCCAGTTGTTGGTAGATTTAAGCAACAAAAAAATTATGGACAAGAATACCCAATTAAAAATTACGGGAGAAATCGAAACAGTTTACAATTCCGAAGTCAACATTACCTCATTCCCCATCGGTTCCGAACACGGACAATTGCTCCAAGAATTCAGTGATCTAACTCAAGCCAACGTGACGGTCAATTCAAAAATCAACTCAAGCGTATTCCACATAGAAACGCATGGACCACCGGTTTTTGCAAAACCACGAAGATTACCTCCTGAAAAATACAAAATAGCAAAAGAAGAGTTCGAGCACATGGTACAACTAGGTATTTGTCGTCCGTCTAATTCCCCCTGGGCCAGTCCACTGCATATGGTGTTAAAGAAGAACGGCGATTGGCGTCCATGCGGAGACTATCGGAGATTGAATGCAGTAACCATACCCGACAGATACCCAGTCCCATATATCCAAGATGCTACTCTAAATATATCAGATTCACAAATTTTTACGAAAATAGATCTAACGAAAGCATATCATCAGATACCCGTGTAACAGGCTTCTGTTATCTTGGTTTCGATATGAAAACTTTATCTTTATTTTTAGGGTTTATTAATTTCCAATAAACATTTATGATTTAAAATTTAATTATGTACGATTTATTTGACCAGCTTTGTATTAAACAAAGCTAATTTTATTTTTATTATTACGATTTACTATTATTTACTATTATTTTTATGAATAAATAACACTTTCTTGTAATTCGTCATAAACCATTGATTACCATACATCTTTCTCACCTATAATCAATGCGATTTTTATTCGATATCGGTAAGGTAGATCACTAACTTTCAAGGTTGCATCGATTTGCTTCGGCGCAAATTCGATTGGTAATCGCGCTCTCGCCAAATCGTATTAAGAACGCTAACACGTACAAAAATTTCAGCTCCGACAGTTTTTAAATTTATTGATATTCGATTAAGTTTTATCGAGTTTAGTTATCGAGTTTACGACGAGTGAAATCTCACTACCAGTGCAGTGTTGCTTTTTAGATTCGCTAAGATCAGCATTGATCCAGAAAATCGATTTTATTTCGACGACTATAATTTTCATCGCGCCACATGTACGAAGTCGATGCGACTCCATTTTTCTAAATCCGGAAAAAATCGCTAAACACCGCAGCCAATATTTTAAGGTGAATTATTCTATTACCATATCGATCCTAATATCATTGGACAAATCCGGAGAATTGTAAAAATTCCAATAAGAAAAAGATCCGAAAACCCGCAAATTCATCTGCTCGTTCGATTTCATCAACGAACAAATTCCCACCATTTTGGGTCAGCGAGGATCGCCGCTTTGTCGACCATCTGCTAAATTTTCCAAAGTTTCATGTGTGCAAAAATAAATTCCATTTCAAATACAACTGGGGGAACAAAACGCAAAATTGGTGATACAAAAAACGAATTTAATTGCTTATTTAAATAATTCAGATCAATTGCTACGTTTTTTATGTTTTACAATATCGTACACTGTGTTTTTAACTACATTTTAGATCAACAATTGCCATTTAAAATCCTGACGATTTTGGCCAGGAGTGACAACGAACCATCAGATCTGATTGAGCGTAGTCCAGTGGCGGACTAAGGTGTTAAGAGGCCCGGGGCGGCAAAAGTAAATGAGGCCCTTAGCACAAATGTGCTGCCGAAGGCGCCGCCGGAGGCGAAAAATTTTTGGGGTGCCACGCCCAATTTTTACCCAAAAGTCGTGAAAACCGTTTAAAAAAAACGGTTTTGGCGTATTAAAGTGAAAAATTAGTAAGTTGTACTCCAAGAGTCCGCCCCAAAAGTATATCGTAAATGTAGTTAATGTTCTTACTTTGGGAACTTACAAGCCTTACGTGAAGCGTGAAGGTAAAAGAAAACAAAGATATGTGTATCGCAGCACCGTACCGCAAATAATACTTAAAGAGTATTTTATTTTTAGGCATCGAAATAATGACTCAGATACAGTAAAAAACCTTTATTCCTTGATTATAGAATAAAAATTAAACTTAATATTATCTAACTGCCAATTACAAATTATGTTTTCTGGCCTTCATTTTACTGAAGTTCTCAATAACTTGATTAAAGTCCATTTCTTTGGTAACCTTTCTTTCTATCGATAAAATTGATAAATTAACCAAACGTTCTTGGTGCATGGTGGTACGCAGATAGTTTTTTTTATTTTTTTTCGAATTTAAGTTTCGAAAAACTTCTTTCACACGATGCCACAGAAACACATATTGTTAAAAAATATTGTAATATAAGAGAGACATTTGGCAATGATTCACTAAAATCCCATTTTACAATAAATTGTAAGGCTTCTTCAGCCAATAATTCAATAATTCATTTACTTATTTATTTATTTTTCGTGTAAATGTTTTGCAAAAAGAAAAATATTTTTTTAAATGAAAATATTGTTTAATTTGACTCTTAATAAATTTTATATTGATAGAAATAGGAAATAGGTATAATTTTATTCGGTGTGAGGCCCCTCCGAGCCCGAGGCCCGGGGCGGGCCGCCCCCTCCGCCCCCCCCTTAGTCCGCCACTGGCGTAGTCCCGTAACCATTCCAACAGAAATCGTAAGTAGCTATAAACACTTACTGTATGAATTGTTTAACAAAAATACCAAGCACGTAGTTAACATTTTGTCAACCTGCTTATCCAAAACTAATCTACCTTCAGTAGACGTAGCTAGAATTTCCTGCTTTTTTGGTAGTATTAGGGCGACTTTTTTATCGCTAGCATTTTATAAGACAATCAAATTCGTAGACACGACAATTCAAGTGCGAAGGTTCACCCCGTTTAACAACTCGACTCCAACACAGCGACATCTGTTGATTCGCTCTGGGTATCAAGTATATGTATTTGTGTTCAACATTTGTAAATAATTGTCAATTTTTATATTTTATTACAAACATTTATTATTCAAACAATCTGTGTAAGCAAGAATTCGCTTATGTTATTTACGATTGATTTCATATTAATTTATATTAAAGGTGTGTGTTCAAAACGAGTATTTTTTATTTTCTATTTTGAGTTGATTTTTGTCTCGATAAGGACAACAAGGTCCCTGAACGTCCTTATTCGATTCTGGCGCCCTCCGGAAAAGATTACTACGCAAAGAAGAACCCATCCAAGAATCCACGAAAGCGATCTGTCGCTACCCAGCTCTCAGTACTTAGTATTGGACATACAAAGCTAAGCCGCTTCGTTAGTACATCAACGAGCATAAAAGAGGCAATTGGAACTGGAAGCATTAGCTGTTGCTTCTACCGTTTCACCCGTACACAAAAACGACATACCGAAAACAGCAATAATTACACCCTTTGGACTGTTTGAATTTGCCGTAATGACGTTTGGATTACGAAACGCAGCACAGACATTTCAACGTCTTATCGATCAAGTACTTAAAGGCCTCAATTTCGTTTTTAAGTACATCGATGATATCGTAATTGCGTCAAAGAATCTAGATGAACATTCGAAGCATATACGACTGGTATTCCAAAGATTACGGGAGTATGGTTTAAAAATTAACGTATCAAAGTGCGAATTTTTTAAAAAAGAAATTAATTTTTTAGGGCACGTTATTAACAAAGATGGAATACTTCCATTGCCCGAAAAAATTGAAGTTATAAAAAATTTTCCACAACCCAAGGTAGCAAAAGAGTTAAGAAGATTTCTAGCTTCAATCAATTTTTATAAGCGATGTATCCCGCACGCAGTGATATCCCAAGGTATACTACAAAAATTATTAACAGGAAATAAGAGAAATGATAATACGGTAATCACCTGGAATAACGATGCTTTGGTTGCTTTCGAAAAATGTAAGGAAGAATTATCGAATGCCGTATTGTTAGCACACCCTTCCGTCGATGCTGAAGTATGTTTATACGTGGATGCTTCAGACAGTTCTGTTGGAGCGGCACTACATCAACTGACAAAAGGAAAATTACAGCCGTTAGGTTTTTACTCGAAACGTCTTACGGAAACGCAAAAGCGCTATAGCACCTACGACAGGGAGCTATTGGGAGTATATCAAGCGGTAAAACATTTTCGAACATCGTTAGAAGGCAGGTTTTTTACGATATATACCGATCACAAACCGTTGATATTCATGTTCGACAAAAAAACGGATCAAGCTTCACCTCGTCAATTACGACAAATAGATTATATCAGTCATATTTCAACAAGTATCCGACATGTTCCTGGTTCCGAAAATATAATAGCAGATATGTTATCACGAGTCGAAACAATTGATCAAAGGCAAACTGTGGTGGATTACGAATTTTTGGCCAAACAACAAGAACGCGATCAAGAGTTACAAACATATTTAAACTGCAAAAACTTAAAAACATCATTACAATTAAGATTATGCACAGTACCGAACGTCAAGAAACAAATTTATTGCGATGTATCCACCGGTAGATTGAGACCTTATGTAACCGAATCGTTCCGACAAACCGTTTTCAATCAGATCCACAATTTATCACACCCAGGCATAAAATCTTCGACTAAATCAATCACTGACAGATTTGTCTGGCCTTCTATTCGAAAAGATTGTAATAAAATGGCAAAAAACTGTATTGCATGTCAAAGATCCAAGGTATATCGACATAATAAAACACCGATTACGGGTTTTCTGGTTCCAGACGAGAGGTTTAGTCATGTCAATATCGATTTCGTAGGGCCGCTCCCAGCATCTCAAGGATTCACCTATTGTTTAACTTGCATTGATAGGTTCACCCGTTGGCCCGAAATTATACCTATTCAAGACATCACCGCCGAAACCGTCGCGAAAGCCTTAATTAGTGGATGGATCTCGAGGTTTGGTATTCCACTTAAGATTACGACCGATAGAGGAAGACAATTTGAATCAAATTTATTCAACGAATTAACTAGAATTCTGGGTATAAAACATTTAAGAACCACAGCCTATCACCCAGAAGCAAACGGTATGATCGAGAGATTCCACAGAACAATCAAAGCCGCAATTAAATGCCATCGTACCAACAATTGGGTCGACGTAATACCGACAATTTTATTAGGATATCGCTCAACAATAAAAGAGGACATTGGCGCAACACCGGCAGAATTAACATACGGTACTACGTTAAGATTGCCAGGCGAATTTTTCGAATATGTAGATAACTCGCCTCAAAACGAATTCGTCATCAAATTTAAAAACATGATGGGAAATTTAAAACCGAAGCAAGCTACAAATCACGATTCAAAACGACCAACATTTATACAAAAAGAGCTTAAAGATTGCAAATATGTTTTTGTTCGGAACGACGCAGTTACACCGCCGTTAACACCACCGTATGATGGCCCATTTAAAGTTATGGAACGTAAGAACGCCACATTCATTTTGGAAATAAAAGGAAAAAACCAAGAGATCACTATTAATAGATTAAAAGCAGCGTTTACCGAAGAGACAGACGATGAGCCAAACAACCTCCAACTACCAAGTCCCACAGCACTAAAAAACATCACGACCAAAACAGCCGGAACAAAAAAGGTCACTTTTCAAGACCAACGTCTCCAACCCGACGATTCAACATCAAGATCGGGAAGACGAATCAAGTTACCCGCAAGGTTTGTCGTGACTTCATCACTCGAAGGGGAGTAGTGTGGCAACCCTGAATTTCAATTTTTAATATTCAAGTTAAAAGTTCCCGACGCCAACACCTTGAAGTTGGCAACCAGTAATACGGCAAGAAGTTGGAATTGATCAGTGGTGCCAGAAAAAGTTTTGTTTAATTCTGATTACCAATTTGTTATTAATTGCTGACGTTTGAAAAATATATTGTTAATAGTTTATGTGTAATTTTTTATTCATCAAAAATCCCACAGATCTATTGAGCTGGTTGGTCCTCCTTTCCATTTGGAATAAATTTGGCTAGAACATAATACGTTATAAAACTTATTACTATTAAATATGAAATGATTGTCCATCCGCTTGTTCGGTGAAAATAAATTGGGCTTGATTTTCATTTGAATTGGTGTAACTTGATATCCAGATCTTCGTACTGACAATTTTTGTATTTCTGGGTAAACTGTGTTAAATGAACTTCGTACGGTGAATTTTCTTCAATGTCATTGGTTTCAAATTCACATATGTAATGACTTGGATGAATTTCGGTGCACTCCTGATTACTTAGTGCGTAGTTTTGCTCATTAATTAAAAGGAATTTTGCTTTAGGAATGATTGTTGCATAAACGGATTTTTCAAAGATTGGACAGGAATAGAGGTGGTAATAATTGTATTCAATAGTTTCGACAATTGGGATTTCCAGGATGAAATATAATTTCGTATTTGGAGTGAATATTTTTGTGTGAATAATTTTTTTATATTCGGGATAATTTTCTGTTCTTAATGGCATTGGAAATTTCGTATTGGTTAAAGTTTTTTCAATTTCTAATAGTTCTTCCATTAATTCATCGGGTGTTAAAATAGACGGATGCATTACTTTCATTTCGCCAAATGTGATTGCTTCTTCAAATTCTTCCAAAATATCTTTGATCGCATTAAACGCTGTTATCAGCTGTTCGTAAATTGACATAATTATTAGTTTGTGTTCTGTTTTTGCTCTGTAAACGCATTTGTAGCGTTGACGATAACTTGCATTAGATAAATTTTTTCTTGTAAAATCAGCTGGTTACTTGCTAATTGGTAGATACATACTGTTATTAAACTTTTCAATCTTGTTGGTAGTTAATTTTATTTGTTCTTTTATCAGCAGTTTTAATCGGGTTTGGTTATCCGATAAACTTTTGATTGCATTGTTGTATTTTTCGGCGTCCGTACTATCAAGATTTCCGGTGATGGATTTGATTATTAATCCTAGCCCATTAATCAATCCTCGTTTTTGCCTATTTGACAGTATTGGATCCAAGGCGTCCAGTTTCTTTTTTATTTGTTTTATTAGATGATCTATAAGCTTATTAAAATTTTCCATCTCTCTAGCGTAATCTCTACCATTTTCATGATTAAAATATGCTAACGTTACGTTTCTAAAGTTTCTCACTAAATTGCTTTATTCTACTCTAATTGGTTCTAGATCTACAATCTTAATTAATGTCCAGTAACTATTTTGGTTACTGGCGGACCCCAATCGTAGTGGAAGGACTCCAGGATTTCCTTTGAGCTCCCGGATGTTGATGGTCGCGGAACATCCTTCTGTCCAGCATCTGTAACAATTGGTCTTTTCATTAATCTGAGATGAATTCGTTGGACTTGATTATTTCTTTCGACTTCGGCGGTGTTATCATCGAATATTTTTTTTATCACATATGGTCCTTCAAATTTTTCCCTAGTTTTTCCCCTTATATTGCTAGTTCTTTTTAAATACACGGTTTGATTAATTTTGAACGGGTGTGGTTCCGTTGGATTCCGAGCTCTTGCTATTTTTTCCTTTGATGTATGCATTTTCTCTTTAACATTTTCCTAGATTAAATTTAGTTTATTTTTGTGGTCGTTAACATATTCTTTGTAAAATCGGCTATTTAAAAATATGTCGAACGAATCTCGAGAATTTGTGTGACCTAGGGTTAATTCGAGAGGGCTGTAACCTGTGGATGCATGGATAGAATTGTTATATGCAATAAGTGCATATTCCATTAAAATTTTAATGTTCGTTTTCTTGTCCTGCGTTCTCAAAATTCTTAGGTGTTCGATTATGGTTGAATGCATTTTCTCGATCATTCCGTTTGATGGTGGGTTTCGTGGTGTAATGAAATGAACTTGGACCTTGTGTAATTTTAACAATTCCTGGACCGTGTCGTTTTTTATTTCGGTACCGTTGGCGGTTACGATGGATTCTGGTACCCCATAGAATGCAAAATATTTTATTAGTGCGTCGGCTACATCCGTTGCGTTTTTACTGATAATATGAATTGCTTGTCCCAATTTCGAAAATGCATCAATAATAGTTAAAAAGTTTTGTCCTTCAATAGAGAATGTGTCGATGTGAACCTTTTGAAATGGTTTTTGTGGTGTATCTGTAACCATAATAGGTATTTGGGTAGGGTGTCTCTCATACTTGGTCCTTTTGCAAATTTCACATTGGTTAATGAAATTTTGTATGTCCTGATTCATGGTTTCCCAATAATAATTTCTTTTTATCGCTGTTGTTGTCTGTGCGATCCCTCTGTGATTTAATTTACCTTGGTGATGTAATATGATCACTTCGGTTTGTTCATCTTTATCTGTAATTATTTGTAATCGCTCCGTACATCTAATTAATTTTGGTCCATTATTGGTGAAGTATTTTGTATAGACTGTACAAAAACGTTTATAGGTGTCTTCTTTATCGAACCATAAATGATATCGTTGTTGCGCAATAGTATGTTCCTTAAAAAAATTTAAAATTTCGCTTTCGCTACTTGATTTCGAAATGTTTACATATTTGATAATTTTGTCATCCAGTTTATTGGTTTTACCGTAAGTTTTCCTTGATGAATAGTTTTAATTATGATTGGCGTTTTTTGTCATCTACTGCTTCTTTGAGAATTGGCATTTACTTCTTTCGGTTCGTCGTTCAATCCAGAGTGGATTGTTTCAATTTCGTTTTCATTTTCAATCACATTTTCCGTTAAATCGGCTGGGTTATTGTTTGCTGCTTCTAACATTATTGATCGAATATTTTCAGGTGTCGATGATGGTGCTTCTGATGCTTCTAGCTCCGCGTAAAAATCGGATACGCTTACGATCATAGATACATTGTCGCTATCGTCTTCACTCTCTTCAATTGCATTTATTTCAATTCGTGATGATGCGTCGGCGTTGGTGTTCGCAATGGAATCCTCGCGAAAAATTTGGTTATCTTCATCATAATTTTCGAATTCTTCTGGTGGAATTTCGTTATCATAAACTTCGTTATTTTCAAATTCTTGATCTTCGTCGTATGAACTGAAGTTATCGCATTTTTCAAAATTTTCGTTTTCTTCACCCTATTCGTAAGTTGGTTCTATATTTTGATAAAATAATTCTTCAGAAATCCACTTACGTATTGGTGGAATCGTTTTTCTTGAATTTGCTGACGATGTATCCATGGGTTCAACTGCCTGGTAAGGTCGTTGAGAATGTTGTCGGAAATTGGAGCTTGTTTGATAAGCATTTACCCGTTGACTATTACTAGGTCGATTAAAAGTAGGTTGAAAATTACGTTGACCTGTTAAGTTCGTTGCTTGGTTTTGGAATGTAGAAAAATTTCGTTGTGGTGGCGTAAAATTTCTATTTGGATTAAAAGTCGCTGGTCTAATAAAATGTGATCTTTGGAAATTTTTAAAATTTGGTTTATAGGCTGATTTGAAAAATTTTGATTTAAATAATTTTGATGTGGACCATTATTTTCAAACATCATTGGGTTTGTTATAGGTTTATGAGAATTATTATGTGTTAAATTTACGGGTTGTTTTCTTTCTATGGGATTGTACTGACGTTGCATGTTGAACGTATTTGTTTTTGCTTGAGCGTAAGCAAAATTTTCCTCTTCTGTTAAATGCCCTAACGCTTCTTCTAGACTTTTTGGATTTTTAAGCCTTACCACCAATCCAGTTTGACCTTGCAAATCTTGTAAGAAAGTTTGCAATGATAAATCATCATAGATTTGGGTTTTAATTCTTTTCACGTCCGGTGCTGTTTCGTCTAATTGTAACCTGGCTAATAGTAAACATCGAACATCTTGACACCTCATGCCAAATTGGTACGATGATTCCGTTTTGAATGGTTTAAGAGACATTAGATCACGTATCAAGCAGTTCTCATCTCGCTGATCACCAAAATGTTGAATTAACAATTTTTTAATTTCACCCCATGAAGTGGCATTCTCTCGATTTCCGATGAGTGTCAATGCTCTGCCTTCTAGTTTACTTAGGATGACATAAACTAGATGTTTGTTTGTATCCGACGGTGTCGTTGTTCCGAAGGAATTTAATAAGTATTCACATGCGTTTACAAATATGGATAATGTTGCTGGATTTCCGTCGTATTTTGGAACTGTATCGATGTACATTTTTTCTATTTTGCCATTGTCTCGATTTAAATTTAAATTTGAATTGTTTTGTATATGTTGGTTAAGGGTTTGACTCTGTTCTTGTACAATTTCGTTGGTTAAGGATAGGTTTGATAATAGGTTTGCAATTTCGGATTCAGACATGGAATTATTTAGATAAATTTGAGCAAAAACTTACGCAATTTAAACAAAGAGCGTTGCTAATCTCTTCATCACCGGTAGTTCTTCTCGTGGGTTATTTTTCTTCTTCCTCCTTGATTTGGTAGTTTTCTTCTTTATTTTTTGTTTATTTCTTCCTCCTTGATTCGGTAGGTAAATCTTCTTTTACACTTGTTTTAAGTTTGATTATTTAATTTTTTAATAATTTTTTAATTAATAAAGTTATCTAAAGCTGAAATAGATTGGATAATTACAAGAAAACTTACCTAGAAGATAGATTAAGCGATTCACACTAATTTTATGGATGAATGGATCAACAAATGCACTCAAACCGTTATCGCAACAAGAGGTCGACTACATGTAAACATCATCGGCAGCTATTAACATTTGTAAGGGAGCAGTGGTGGCGCAGTAGCAACATAAACTAGGTAGAGACTTTAATAAATTTTATTACATTTATAAACATTTCGGCTACATTTATAAACAATTTCGGCAAAACTTTTGAGTTAGCATTTTACATACGAATTGTTTTAAGATCAATTTTGGAATGATGTGCGGATATGTGTGTGATGTGTGGTATTTCTATCGTCAACGTTTTCTATCACACGTGTGCACTGATTGAGTTGAAATTTTATACACTACCTTGTGTATAAAATTTCTAATTTTTACATCGTCAATTATTGATGACCGGTATGCTCACGTGCTGGTTAGCTCTATCCATCTCGCACTATGCGACGTCAGCCTGGAGTGAGAAATTTCGAATACGCAATATTACTTACGTGTTTTGACCACTTCTAGGGTTATTATCATATTAATGAGTTATAATATAATAATTGAAATTGATATTGTTTGACTTTTTATTATTATAAATTGATTAATTTATTTATAATAATTAAAATTCAAAACCGTATTATATTAATAAATGTAGGTAACCATTAGATTTTGTTATATATATATATATGCACTATAACTAATTCCTCCCTGGGTTAGCCCTGAGCAGTTAAGTACCTGAGATTAAAGAGGTACCAACCACACATGTTTAAATTTGTTGATATACCCATTGCACTTTTATGATTAATAAATATATTTCAACATTGCGACATTACTTTTCAACTGTACGATATTTCAACATACACGACAGCAACACATTCCAATTGACTCCGTTTTAAACTTTCTTGCTAGACAGTTGTAACGTGATTTTTCCGCTCGCACGCAAATAAAATTTTTGCCACTTTGTATGGCTTCAATAACGTAAAATTATTTTAGTTAGAATAACTTTCTTTAAAATTTTTAGTATGATGTATTCAATTTGTTTCTTATGAAATGGTCCTCCGAAAAGGGGGTTGTGCGGAGGGTTGGTAGCCCACCCATATAAAAATTTATTAATACTCGCAGACTAAATAGTGGCCTCGGAACCCGGACTGATATTAATGGAAATAAGACTTCCGCTATGAACAAGGAAAAACGATTGGGAATTGCGGATGAATTGATTGTTGCTGCATGGAATGTCAGAGGAATTGGTAACAAGGAAGAAGAACTGGTCATACGGCTGAAGGAGAGCAAAATTAATATAGCGGTCATTAGCGAAAAAAAAAGAAGTTAAAAGGAACGAAGGACATAGGAGAGTACACAATGATATATGCTGGTGTAAACGCGGGGCAACGAGCAAGCAAAGGGGTTGCCATAATGATAGATAAGAAGTGGAAGGAAAGAATAAAGAATTATGAGTTTGTGAGCGAAAGAATAATAACAGCATGTTTTCAACACGACAGATGAACCCTTGCAGTCATAGGTGTGTCCGTCCCAGAAGAAGGGAAGAAGGAGGAATCGGAAGAGTTCTACGAACAGCTACAAGAAATTGTTACTAATTATAAGACCAAAGACATAATTGTAATGGGAGATTTGAATGCTAGAATCGGAAAGTATCCTATACCCAATGTTGTTGGAACATTTGGAGAAGATGTTTTAAATAGTAATGGAGAACGACTCAGATCATTTGCCACTTTCAATGATCTAAAAGTGACTAACTCCTTCTTCAGAAAGAAAGATATAAACAAGTACACATGGGCAGCCCGCGGCTCTAGATCAATAATAACTTATATAATAGTTAACAGGAGACTGGCAACGCAAGTTAGAAACACGCATGTATTTCGAGGATGTTATATTTACTCAGACCACTACCTGGTTGTCTCAAATATAATCTTATATAAAAAATGGAAGAAGAACGCTAATAAAAAGGAAAAACAGCTGGGGCCAAGCCCGTTTAGGGTAGAACTGTTACAAGACTGGAGCATACAAAACCTATATCAGAACAGAATACAAGCTCATGGACAAATGTACATCACAAGCGATGACATTGAAACCGAATGGAATCATATAAAAAATATAGCGAGGGAGGCAGCATCGGAAGCCCTAGGCACAAAAAAGCACGTAAGACGAAAATACTGCATGAAAGTATGGAGTCAGGAAATTGCAGAAGCCGTAAGAGAGAAAAATAAAAGATACAAGATAATGCTCGCTAACCCATCAGAACAAAATAAAGAGAGATACAAAACGACTAGGAACCAAGCTAAACATCTATGCAGAGAAGCACATCAAAAATCATGGGACAACTTTGTCAGTAAGGTCGAAAATAATTTACATGGAAGAAATGAATTCGCATATAAAGTCATGAAAATGCTAAATAAAGACAACCGAGACACTGCAAGACTCAACTGCATAGATAGGGACGAATGGATTAAACATTATAAGGGACTTTGGCAGAATTCAGATATACAAGAGAAAGAAGAAAGTTTTCCCTACAATGACAAGGTAGACAACATCGATTATAATGTTCAAAAACATCAAAAAGTGATCAAAAAACTAAAGAATCGTAGAGCAACAGGCCTGGATGGCTTAAATTCAGAATTGTTTAAATATGCGGGTCCCTTTTTAACATTGCGACTGCTGCATTTCATGAATATGTGCTGGAAAAAGGCTGCGATTCCGAGAGAATGGCTAAAGACGAAGGTGATTTCTCTCTTCAAGAAGGCTAATAGAACCAACTGCGAAAATTACTGAGGTATAAGCATTGTTAACTCGGGATATAAGATTTATTCTTCAATTATAAACAACAGACTTAAACCGTTAATGGACGCGACAATACTAGAGGAGCAATCAGGCTTTAGAACCGGCCACACGTGTATGGATAATGTCTTTGTACTCCAACAAATAATTGAAAAACACCGAGAATATAACAGAGAGACACATATGGCGTTTGTAGATTACGAGAAGGCCTTCGACAGAGTAGATAGACCAACGCTCTGGAACATTATGACAAAAAGAGGGTACCCACAACACCTTATAAACAACATTAAAGCCTTATACAATGGAACATCAATATCACTCCAACTTGAAGAGGGACTTACTGAACAAATACCGACCAATCAGGGCGTTAGACAAGGATGCGGCCTATCCCCAACGCTTTTTAATATATATCTAGATGATATGATACGACGATGGAAAAATGAACACAGAAAAGGAATTCAAGTTAACCACAAAGAAAAACTCGCCACAATGCTTTATGCAGATGACCAAGTGGTGTTCCAAGAAACGGAAAATGATCTCCAAACAGCGGTTCACAAATTACACCTCTTATGTTCGGGTTATAATTTTAAAATCTCGACAAAAAAAACAAAAACGATGGCTTTCGCCGGAAAAGACCCAATAAGGACAAAGATTGTCATAGACAACATTACAACTGAACAAGTTCGACATTTTAATTTCCTAGGCTGTGACGTTACCTACGAGAGAAGCAATGACATACAAAGCAAACTAAACAGATTTAGAGCTATATGCGGCACAATTCATAAATACTTAAAAAATAAAACCACAAAGGACACCCGTCTAAAATTCTACAAAACTGCAGCAATACCGACATTGACCTACGGGTGTGAAGCATGGGTCATTGGAAAAAGAGATGAGAGCAGAATTCAGGCTGCAGAGATGCAATTCCTTAGAGCTACAAAAGGCTGCACTAGAACTGATAGAATACCAAATGAAGAAATACGACAGGAACTTGGTATTGAACCACTGATGAAGCATATTAGGACATACCGACAGCAGTGGTGTGAACATATGGACAGGATGGACAACAGCAGACCAGTAAAAAAGATAATGAGATACCATCCTAAAGGAAGAAGAGATGTCGGGCGCCCGAGGAAACGCCGGATGCCGGAACAGGCTTTAGCCTAATCCAGGATGTTTGATGATGATGATTCTTAAAAATTAAACGAGAAAAATATAGCGTGTGAAAAATATTTTGGTACAATGCATGTTACGAATATTATATATTATTATTTGAAGTGCGCATGCTTAAATGAGACATGCGCTGTACAACACCGCGAGACGCCAGTGTGAATCCAGATACGCTCGAGTGTTAATCGCGATACGCTAAAACATACAATCATTTTGTTAAACGACAATAAATTAAGTTTACAAAAACGCCAGTCTATTATTTTTACAATTGAAATTACAGTCCACTAAAGAAGAACAAGCAACTGTTATGTTTTCCCTCCTCTCCGTTCCTAATGAGAGAACGGTTTGGAAAGGCGAACAAAACCACGCAGAAGTAAAACTCCTACTTATATTCGTGGTAACCCTGATGTTGGTATAAGCTAACTCGCTATAGCCTGGAAGCGAGGGTCGTAAGTCCAATGAAAATTCCACTCTGCGTTGTGCTGAAAAATACGAGGGTACGCTTCGTCGAAAAATAAAACAATGATTAAACAATAACGTTTTAATGAAAATAGAAACGATATCGACAAATACAAACGATTGTGGTAGTGACGTGCAATAAAAATAGTAGGCACGTTAACTGATTGTGACGACGGTACGTCAAAGGTGACACAATACGGGACACCAGAATGGTAGGCCCGTCAATACAAATAATTGACTATGATTGAATGTATCACAATACCAGTAGTAAACCCAAACAAGAATATTAAATTTGTCTCACCTGAGCTCAAGATGAGTTTACACAATAATAAAGACAGCAATGATCCTTGTATGGAATGCAGTGGTTGATGTTGACTTGCAATGGCTCCCGATCTAGGATCCTCGGACTGTTGTACACCGACGTAATACTCGATGAGCAGGTTCAGGCAGGCGGAAACGAAGATGAACAGGCGGCACTCCGCTGCGTTGATAGTATGGTACACGATGGCGATTCAAGTAAGATAATATGATCGTCCAAAAATGTAACGATCATTCAAGCACTTTATGTTGTGTTTGGTAAACACCAAAGGTAAACAAGCTGGTTGTCCAAAAAAATATAACCAAGCGAATGTTACCAAACAAATTTACAGTTGGCAATACTTTGTACTTCGATAAAGAAATATGGTGGTTCGAGATAACGAATCGAATAATATTCCAAAAAAATACTGGAACTGGCTAAAACAAATAGTTACGCACTGATTTCACGAAATCCGCAATGACGGTGAAATTAACTACTGCGTACTACTAATTTTGTTACGAAAATCGACCGATAAAAAATGGATTTACTCGCGATCAATAAAAATCGAACTGTCTTGTCGTACTATCAAAGCCAAAGTTAATTTTTGACGGCGCGCGTCTATATCCTGTACTATCAAGTACGTTGTAAAAATGAAATGAGAGATGGCGCTTGGAGTAACAATTTGAATAATTTAAATGTTAAATTAGGTGACAAAAATAGATAAATTTGGTTACACAACATACCACAGTTTGGTAACATTTTGGTCATTAGAACCGGATTTGAATTAGTATTTTTCAAATCAATTTGAACATTTACAAAGTGCATACAGTGATCCAATACAACATTCAACATCGTGACGGTTGGAGGTCCATGCAAGTCAAGCTATCAACAAGCTACATATCGTCTGCTTACTGGTAAAACCAGGTAACTGACATAACCATAGTTTTGAGATAATAGCGTTTGAAAGTTTGACGTTTAATAACTAAGCAGTATTAATATGTATTGTGTTGTAATTTATTTCTAAGAAGGATTATAGTTTTAGCAATGTCATAATACTTTAAATTAATGTGTAAGCCCCTTGCCTCCTTGCGGGGGTCAAGGGGGCGGAACCCCTTTGCGAGCCGCGGAGCGCCGAGTTTTTCATACGGCATAACTTTCGAACGGTGGGAGGTATCAATTAACTTGTTTTACCAGTAGAAAGAGCGCAAAAAACTTAACATGCCGATATATTTAACTCAGTTTCGAAAATTTTGCAGTTACTTGGTTTTACCAGTAAGCAGACGATATGGTCCACTTCAATACCAAGCGACGCACAGTGGGGTATTTGGCCTCAAAATGTGGCATAAAATACAAAAATCAAATGCTACATGCATATTCCCTATTATGATTTTTGTAAACTACACTATCTTGGGCACCATTATGTGATTTAACATTACTCGTTCCAATTTTCCACTACATCGTCAAAAGATGCTAAGAATTTGCTGAGGGGGGGGGTTAACACATTCTTTTCAAAGATTATTTTTACTAGAAATCGTTATAAATTGTAACTTTTACTTATGGAAACAATAAGTTCAAATATCTTACATAAAGTCTGTAATAATTGATCTTTAAATAAATATGGTTACAATCATATATTGCATTGTATTAATTTTTGTGAAAGATTATCAGAAAAAAAAGAAGATTTGTGTATGAAGGAAGGTCGAGAAAGTAACTATGTTTTTTTTAATGGATAATACTGATACTTGAGACTTTAAAATAAATTTTTTGGCTGCCGAGATTTGCCGGATTCTCTTTAATTCGCGTTTTACTTGCAGAAGTCAAAAATTTCTAAGTCACCCTATATGTTTTTATCAAATTATTGTGGCTTCTGGTCACGAAATAAATGTTGAAAGATTTCGGGAACACTGCTAGAAATCGTTATAAATTGTAACTTTTACTTATGGAAACAATAAGTTCAAATATCTTAGATAAAGTCTGTAATAATTGATCTTTAAATAAATATGGTTACAATCATATAATGCGTTGTTTTAATTTTTGTAAAAGATTATCAGAATAAAAAGAAGATTTTAATATGAATTAAGGTCGATAAAGTTACTATATTTTTTTACGGATAATACTGATACTTGAGACTTTAAAATAAATTTTTTGGCTGCGAATCTTTGCAAGGTTCTTTTTACTTCACGTTTTACTTGGAGAATTCAAAAATTTCTAAGTCACCCTGTATATAGTTTTTATCAAATTATTAATCAATTTTACATGATTGGATTCGTTTTTTTGAATGTTTACTCCATATGGCATATAAGTTACCTATCAAAAAATGGCAAGCTCGCGGTAGTGATAAAGATATAGTAGCCAAAACCAAGACTCGGATTCAAAAAGAATTTAAAGAACGCTGTGGTTTAATTATCGATAAACTTAAACTTGGTTTTGCCAATTCTAATGATGGAAACACGGCAAGGCGCTTTTTTGAAAATCCTGAACTCTCTGCTGAAATAACTGCAATTGATGTAGAACTTATTAGAAAAATGCAAATTATATTAATAGTTGTGGCTTCTGGTCACGAAATAAATGTTGAAAGATTTCGGGACCACTGCCACAGCACTGCCCGGTACTTTGTTGATAAATACCCATGGTACTGTATGCCACCAACCATGCACAAATATTTAATTCTTGGCCCAGAAATAGTTAAATTTGCGTTGCTGCCTGTAGGTCAGTTAAGCGAAGAAGCACAGGAAGCTTGCAATAAAGATTTCAAGTGATATCGTGAACATAACTCGTGAAAATGTAGCCGCGAAAGTTCAAACAGAGACGTTCTAAACAGATTTCTTTTAACCTCTGACCCTGTTATAACAAAAAAAAAGAGAATTACCCAAAAAAAAACCTTTGATATTCTTATCTCAGCAGGTAGTACATTTATTAAAAGCCCCTACTGACCAAGTCATTGATGATCATAAACAGATTTCCGAAAGTGACGATGGCGTGACGATGCGATCCATGGATGATGACGAAGATGACCAAGACATTATTTAAAATGTTTGCTTTATTTTTACTTTTAACGCTATTACTTGAAAAATAAATATAAAAATTATTAACCGCTTCTCTTCTGAATTTTTTAATTCGTATCCATTAAATATTTGTTGTATGTAATATCACAACCTGTATTTTCGGATAAGTGTATATTTACACATATCTTCCAAAAACTATATCTGTGTTTTTTGCTGATGATGTTAATTTTTCAAAGTTTTTCAAATAAATTCATTTTCTTAATAAATAAATGTACCAGAATTATGCAAAGTATTTTTTAGATACTACTAAGAGCCCTGAAAATAAATATCCTACTTAGAAATCCGTTGGAATACTATTTGATTTAATGCCACCTTTTGAGGCCAAATACCCCACTGTGCGTCGTGCATATACTGTTTTTTGCAATTTCGGGAGGTAAAGTAGGAACTTCGCCAATTTAGAAACTTAAAGCAAAAATTTAACGCATTTTTTAAATAATGCACGTGGTCAACAATTTCACAAAATAGCACTAGTAATATTACCAACTACTACCAAAAAGTACTAGGAAATAACAGATGGCACCCCTGATTCTACCAATGATTCATTTAATTTAATTTGTGCCTTTGAAAGAGCAAGACGTACCATGAGCGAGAATGTAGAAATTGCCGAAGCAGCGAAGATGGCGTTTGTGGAACTGTTGTCGACAAAATCTAGAAAACTTTACCAAAAGCACTACAACGCTTTTGTGCAGTGGTGCAAGAACAAAGAATTGGCAGATTATTTTACTGAAGACGTATTTTTGGCATTTTTTACGAAAAGGCTAAAACGTTGAAGTTGTCAACCATGTGGTCGCACTATTCCATGATCAAGGCCGTGACTAACCTAGAAAAAAACATTGACATCGGCAATTTCCACAAGTTATCCGCTTTTATGAAGCGGAAAAACGAAGGAGATGTGGCGAAAAAATCGCGCGTCCTAACATCTCACCACGTGGCGACATTTAGTAAATTTAGTGACTTTTTTATCTGTCATCTGGTGACCTTAAAAAAGTTTGTTTTCTCCCGCTTCCCCCCCCCCTAATTTTTAACTTTACTCCCCCAGGGTAAAGAAGTGCCCCTTTTCACCCGCAAATCAGGGTAAAAAGTGAGTACTTTACCCCAGGAATGGCAAAAAATTTGTTTTTAACATCTGGCTCTAAGAGAAAATTTTATTATGCGGATGTATACCATTTTAACATTTAATTTCAACGAAAAAGACATCAGAGGAATTTTACAAACCATTGGAGTTATTCGGAAAGCCGTAAACTAGAAGAAAAAACAATTTTTATTAATAAATTTCGACTGATATTAATGACTTACCCTGTATGAGAATCCGAGGCTATAAAGGCGGTGGTCAAGTAAAATGGAGGAGAGTTCAATTTGCGTTGATGAACGTGTCGGACGCAAGCACGATATACTTACAACGGTATGCTCATACCATGTTGTGTGACGTCACGTGCGAATTGGAATTGTGATGAAACCATCTTGCGCTTTTGCGCAAACGCACAACAAAACTGTCGAATAATTTGAATTCGACAGAAGACAGAAACAGTGAGAAATGAGTAAGAAACAAACCACGCGTGGGTTCACGAGTACGGTTCGTACACGATCGTTCGTAATTTAATTCGCACGTGACGTAATGCGCTGTAGTAAACGTGTTTGAGAAAAATAATAAGCATACCGTTGTAAGTGTATCGTGGACGCAAGATTCATATCTTGACCGCTTAAATCGCGAGTGGTCAGATATAAAATCTAGTGAATTGCAAATTGCAAACGTAAAAGTACGCTATTTATTCCACTTTCTCTATAAACATGGACCACAGATTACACTATTTACATTGATAATATGAAATGGATACAAAATTAAGTTAGGTTAGTACCAATAACATCAACAAAATACGAACACCACAGCGCTCAAATACCGTTTGGTTTGGTAAGCGTGTGACGTCTACTTTAGTTTAGTTCAAAATCTAGTTGTTAGATGGCGCTAAACTTTCACACTCAATCGTTTCTGACGCAATCAATGTCACCATTTTAGTGACATCGCAGTAAGTTGTTAACTATAGCAGTAGTGTTCTAAATCGATTACATATAATCAATATAATCAGCGCCTTTGATTAAGAAAAGTGATTTTGTACCTGTACAGTTACAGTGCTCCATCCTCCAAATGGAACCAGTTACCGATTTACTTGCAGCTCAAGTGCTACCTTCGGAAGAATCACAAATTGTAGAAAACACGGGTATATTTTTAGAAACTCCAAATAATTCAATTAGCAATAACGAAATTAAAAGAGAAGAGGTGGAAGATGTGAAATTTAATTTAGAAGATTTGCATCATTCCATTGATATTAAAGAAGATACCGACACTACAGATTTAACGCTGAGTTATTCAAATTTTTTCGAGTGTGCAATTTGTGGTTATAAACTTGCTCTTAAACAAACTTTAATACGTCATTTAAGAGCTCATAATAAAAAGGACAAGAAATCATTTATTTGCGATATTTGTAACTTAAAATGTGTCTACAAATCTAAGTTTGAAGTCCATTTAAGAACTCATACCGGCGAGAAAGTATTTAGTTGTCATATTTGTGAGTATACTTGTGCATATAAATCACACTTACAAAGACATTTAAAAACTCATACTGGCGAAAACCATTTAGTTGTTATATTTGTGAGTTTACTTGTGCACATAAATCAAACTTACAAAGACATTTAAAAACTCATACAGGCGAAAAACCGTTTAGTTGTTATATTAATTTGTGAGTATACTTGTGCAGTAAAATCAACCTTACAAAGACATTTAAAAACTCATCCTGGCGAAAAACCATTTAGTTGTTATAGTTGTGAGTGTACTTGTGCACATAAATCAAACTTACAATTACATTTAAGAACTCATACCGGCGTAAAAAGGTGTAGTTGTGATATTTGTGAGTATACTTGTGCACAGAAATCGGACTTACAAAGACATTTAAGAACTCATACAGGCGAAAAACCGTTTAGTTGTGATATTTGTGAGTATACTTGTGCACGGAAATCACACTTACAAAGACATTTAAGAAAACATACCGGCGATAAACAAAACCGTTTAGTTGTCATATTTGTAAGTATAAATGCGCACAAAATTCACAACTGCACAAGCATTTAAAATCTCATATGCAGTAACCATATACATATTGCTGTGATACTCGGCAGAAATAAAGTTTATTTCCACTTCCAAATAATTTTCCCTCCTTCATAACCCATCCACTTTCAATTAAATACTTTTTATTTAGCTATTCATTCGTAATATATTAAATTTTTATAATTACTTCTCAGAATTACAAAATTATAGATACCAATTATCTGACCCACGTCCATTCATTTACATGGCACTGTTCTGCAATGTGCTTATCTTACTTCCATCAGTAGCGCTTCATTCTAATTAAAATATTTTTCTTCCAATATAAATTACAAATTTTGGGGTATGAAATACAGCGGTATATTGCTGTGTTTTGTGTTAAATATTGTTGTCCCCATATGCTTGTTTAAACTGCTTCAAAATCTTTGAACTAATGCTCTTAGCATCTGGTAAGCAATGAGTGTCTTTGAAATATAAAAAACAACTTGTGCTGAACTGTTTTGTAATAAATTTGAAATTTTACAGATATTTTTAAATTTAATGTTACACGTTGCCCTTTTGGTGAGAATTTACGATCGAGTTATATGTTTTATAGGTAAAATATTTCAGACAATTTGCAATTCGATCGCATGTCCACTCAAATGTAAGCCTAAAGAAAATTAAAATTTTTAAATTACATTTTTAAATGTTATCGCAAAAAACAAAAATGAAATGTTCGTCAATTTGACCTGCAGGTTTGTAGTTATTTAGTATTGTTATATTTATACTAATAATATTTCAATAATATTGTCTATCTGTGAAACCTCATAAAGGAGGTACGTAACCAGATTGTAGAAGTAATTCGTGATGCATGTGAAGTACTGGATATGGTAAGATGGATCAGACAATGAAGAAGAGGATGGAATGAACACGTCAACCACATAAACAACAATGGGATTGCTCGAATTTTCAGAGATCGGAAAGTTGACTATAGAAAACGACTGGCTGAAAGACCACCACAAAGATGGAAAAAAGCTGGCAAGGTGCAGGAATCCCCTGTCCACTTTTATAGAAAACATTAAATTTGATTAAATAAATTTAAGAATAACATACAACAAAATTTTCGAAACTTTTTATATATTTTATCCAAAAAATAGATGGAAACTCTACTAATATTAAATAAATCATTACATTAGATTTTATTTATAAATTAAAATGATAATTTTATTAAACGAATGTAAGATAATAATTTAATGAAATGGTTATTTCTTGTAAATGATTTAACTAAAGTTCAAATGATTTATCTTCTATTTTAAATGAGATATTTTATAACTAACGATTCATAATTTAACTGAAATGTTAATAAACATGCATTGTATTGATTATTAATACTCATGAGGTCTTCAACCAAACTCAGTGTTGTGTTGGAAAATTGAACGTTAAAACTTGGTGTGTTGATTATCAACAATGTCTTATTATAATTCCTAGGTTCATTACATATAGCCATGCACTAAATATCTGTAAAAGTTATAATTATTAATTTCCTCAATAATTGTATTATTTTGTTCAAGTATTTAGCATTAAGAAGTTTTAAATTTACTAACCTTTTATTTTGAATCTTAACCGACTATTTCCCTCGAAGACAACTAACGGAAGTTAATTAATTCCGTTTTAATTTTTATTTACTGGATGTTTGCATACTGACACTTGCTTCAGAGTGTCTGGAATTTATTGGATGCCCACATTTATTTTAACCATTTGTATATTTAATTATGAGTGTTTATGCGTGTATTATTTTAAGCACGAAATTTGCAAACTTGATTTAAAGCATAAATTGTATTAATTTGGTTTATGTAACGATATTTATATTTTAAGAAATGTTTATTTTGTTCACTATTTCTGGAAGTTTTACTTTTGACCCCCCCCCCCATTCTATTGAAGAATAAGTTTCTGGATTACTTTCGGTGGGTGATTATACAAAAATTCAGTGGCACCCATAATATTATCAAGTGTGACTTCCCCTCCCTATTTTGTCTTCCCTAATTGACATTGGATCAGGGGGTATCTATGACCATCTCGACTTGAACTAGTGGCATCCCATGTTGAATAAGGTAGGTAGCCCGTATTTTGCCTGCGTGCTACAGATTGTGTCGGAACCGCGATTGTGTTTTTTATGAAACGATTATTAATGAACCTTGTACATATTCAAATCGTGTTTATGGAATGTAGAATTGAAAATTTTGATTCATCCGTTAAACATAGTAAAGGAAGACAGCTCCGAGGGCAACAACGTATCGATATAGCAACAGAGGTAGTAATAGGGATTTGCCCACCCGGAAATTGAAAATTTCCTATAAAGATTCGGAATGCTGAAGGTTTGAATAGTGATTTAGCCAAAAAAAAAATTGCGGAAAAATCATAAACTCGCGCTTTTTGTAAGGAAAAGTGTAGGCCACGCCCACCACCAAATTACCAAAAAGAAAACTATAAAACAATAGACAACGAAAGTCGTGACGTCAAAAGGGGCGTATACTTGTGAAAACCTTTCCAAACAAACTGATATTTCCGTGTTAACTGCCATAAGAGAATTTATTTTTGCTGTTTTTTATATTGTGTTTAATTAATAAGCATTTTAGTTTTAATAGATATTAGTTGGAGACCTTAAATAGTGTATTTTTATAAAAAAAATTTTATTTTTATTAATTTTTAAACAAATTTAAAAAAAAATTACGCTATACTATAAAAATACACTATTTAAGGTCTTTAAAGCCTGTTCTACATTAAACTATTACAATACTTTTTTGAAAACTTTTTTCTAGTTTTGCAAACTTGTTCAAGTAAAGATAAAAAGAGATAGATGATTGATTACCTACCTCATCTTGAAGTGACAAAATTATTTTTGTTTACAAAATGCAGTCAACGAAGTTTTTTAAAATTTATATAAATTATATAAACTATATAAATTTATAAATTATATAAAACTATTTCTGATGCTGAAGTGACCAAAAAGAAGCGATTATGGAGTAGAAATTGGTTAAATAACCTAAAAACGGCAAGAAAATTGCTACTGCGCATGAATAAAAGGCGTGAACTTGTTGAAACTTGGATGAAAACTATGTTAGGATCTAGTTTTGAAAAAAGTAAAGACGGAAAAAGTTTTCTGTTCTACACTGGTCTTTTTTTATCTTTCTTCTATGACAAGTTCTAGTTACTAGAATAAAGTTTTGAAATAGTTTAATGTAGAACGGGCTTAACTAATAACTATTAAAACTAAAATCTTTATTAATTAAACACGGCCACGTGACAAGAATGGATGAGGAGAGAGTGACAGCCAAAACGTGGAAAAGTCAAATAGACGGACGAGGACGAAAAGGAAGACCACTACTCGAATGGAAAACAGATGTGAACGAAGACATAAAACGTCTCCAGGTTACAAATTGGAAAGATAAAGCAAGAAATAGGAAGGAATGGAGAAAAATAGTAAACGAAGCTATGGGCCTTCAAGGCCTTTAATGCTGTTATATATATATAAAAAAAAGCAAAAACAAATTCTCTTATGGCAGTTAACACGGAAATATAATGGCGTTTTCTACTCAACATTTGAGTGCGCACTGAGTGCACATTTTACTGCACTTTTTTCATATAGCTTTTTTCACTCGCGTTTTTAGTACACGCCCATTTTGCACCGACACGGTGTTTCGTTTTCTACTGGGCTATAAAATTGCACTCAGTTCAATTGCAGTGCAAAATTTCTGCCCCGGCTCGTAGGGTCAGTGCAACAGTTTCAGTGCAAAGGCGTGGCCTACGGTGTTGATAAACAACATAAAAATTTGTGGTTATGTTAATAATTTTAGTGAATTTAATCATCGAAATTAGTTAAGAATGGACAAAGAGATTGTATCAATTATTGTTGAAGAATTGTTGGAGTCATCGTCTTCATCATCCGAATCCGAAGATGATGAATACGCAACTAAAGAGGTCCTACCCAAAATAAATAATTATATCCAAGATGTAGTCTATCGTTACACAGACAAACAATTTAAAAATACTTTTCGTGTTGGGCGTTCTGTGGCGGATTATTTAATTAATTCGTTTTCAACCTCCAAATTTTACCCTGAGATTTCAGGTCATGGGGGTAGTAACCCGACAAGTGCTGAAAATCATGTCCTATCATTTCTTTGGTTTGCCAGTAATAAGTGCTGCTTACGAGATGTTGCTGAAAGATTCGGATTAGGTGTATCCACTTGCTTCCGTCAAATCGTTAGAGTGATGGAATACTTGGTGGAGGTTGCTCCAAAATTTATCACATTCCCTAAAAGTACTGCTGAGAAAGAGACCTTGGCTCATGAATTTCATAAAAAATCTAACTTTCCCAGTGTAATTGGATGCATAGATGGGACTTCTATTACAATTCGAACACCGGCTAAGAAAATAAAGTCCACATATGTAAACAGGCACGACATTCCATCTGTAACACTTCAAGCAATCTGTGACCACAACAGAAAGTTTACGGATGTTTTCACTGGACCTCCAGGAAAAGTGCACGACTCGAGAGTTTTTAGATTATCATTTATTAGTTCCCAGTTACAAAATATTTGTGGTCAAACTTATCACGTTATTGGAGACAATGCTTATTATTTAAGAGAATATTTATTAACCCCTTTTAAAGATTATGGTGCATTAACAGATGCTCAAAGAAATTACAATTACAAGTTTTGTTCTACAAGGGTGGTAATTGAAAACGCATTTGCATTATTGAAAGGCAGATTTCGTCAATTAATTTGTTTAGACTTTCACAAAATTGATAAAATTACAAAATTTATTTTGGCCTGTTGTGTACTACATAATTTATGCATAGATTTCAATGATTTGGTAGAGTACGATTTAAATTTGGAAGTTGACCCTATTGTGCCAAATAATGAAAACGAGCGAGAAGAAGTTTTACGACATTTGGGAAAAATTAAAAGAAATAATATTTGTGAATTAATAAAGTAAACGTTTATATGAAAAATTAAAATTAAATTAAGTAATAATAAAAAATTTAAAAAAAAAATAAAGTACATAAATAGCAAATCGAGTAAAACTAATCTGGATTCCCTTTGTTGAGAGCCACAATAAGTTTTTCTACCATCGCTAATTTTTCTTTGTGTCTTCTTTCTCTGTTTTCTTCTTTTTCCCTATGGATTTCTAGTCTGAGATCCGCCCATTTTGCCTTCTTGCTTCTGATTTTTTCTTCAGAAGATTTTCTTTTTATTTCATTTTCACTTTCGATGTCCGATATAACAATCATTTCTTCTTCCATAGCAGAAGTGCTTGCACTAATGGTTTTTGAAATGCATTTCCCGACACCTCTTAATTGTTCCGGTTCAATACTGTCATCTATTGCGGAAATGTTTTTTAATTCCCTTTCATATTCATTATTCATTCTTACAGATCCAGAAGTGTGATTGTTATCATCGATGTTCTTTTTCCGCTTTAGAATTGTTTTGTATCTATTATCGCACTGTACATCCGTTTTAAAAGTGCCAAAGATGTTTTGAATATCATCTGAAATTTATTTCCACATATTCTTTTTGTTTTTAAACTTTTTCATGGGTCCAACCATTGACAAATACAATTCGTATTTGTCTAACATATATTTGGTCTCTTGGACACTCCAAGCTCCATCTGAAAACGTTTTTACGTTAAAAAGACAAAATAAAAAGTAATTTTCTACTAACCACATTTTTGAGACATTGAAGATTTACTAGTGGACCCGCATGTAAACGCTTTTGCAACACTGGCATCTTCCTCCAGATTGTTGGGATATATTTTGATTAAACTACAACTGCCATAATAAGTTACATAATAATTGTAAAATAATAAATACAGTGAGTGTAAAAAAAGTATTCGTTACCTAACACGTTTTGAATTAAAATTATTTATAAATTATAAAAAAATATTTCTGTAATTTCTCTGGCCGATTTTAAATTATTATTTAAATTGATATCAATTGAGGAGCATTCAAACAAAAGTGGACAAGTCCATTGTCATTTTTGAGTTATACATATTTTCGGACTTCAAATTTTGATCTAAATCGATTGCAACACTTATTTTCAATGAAAAGTGAACAAGTCCCACAGTAAATGGGACAAACAAATGTAAACAAGTCCAAGAAAATCAAGCAAAATTGGATAAGTCCAACGAAAATTTTGATTTTCCACCATATTACTGACAAAAAATTTCCATATTGGTAATTTAAAAATTTTGAATTATTTACATATTTTTAAGAAAATCTATCTTCTACAAATTTAATAACAAGCCAGTTTATTAAAAAAAGTTTAATTGCCAACAAATGAGAAAAGTGACTTTGTCCACTTTTGTTTGAATGCTCCTCAATTTTTCGCGCCTTTTCATTAAAATGTGTAGGTATATTACAAGCACAATATTTCAGCCCAAGTGCAAATTTTTAATAATAAGCAGTCGCTGCTTTTTTTCTAAAATAATATTACTTTTTACACGTGTAGATGTACATACGTAATTTTATTTTTTTACACCACTGTAGTTGCAATTCTGAAAAAATAAACTTACCTGTCGTTCGCATCAGCAAATTTATATATATCTTTTAGGGATTCCTCTTCATTTAATTGAACGACTTTATTCAATATTAGGTTTTTGATGGTTTCAACAGCATAAGAATCATTTTCTGTAAAAAAATGTGTTCTATTTAAATCAACACAGTAACACTTCGTTTGTGATTGGGATGCTTTTGTCAAAATCGGTACGTTAACAGAATTATTGTTAATGTCTTGCCACAAAAAGTTAACGTCATAACCATCAGAATTTCTTAATTTTCAATAATAATCATCAGAATTTCTTAAATTTCAATAATTCGGGGCAACGCGTATAGTATGTATTGTGTAACCCGAGGAATTATTCATTCGTTCGTCGTCACCTCGTCATAATATTATTTTTGTTTTTGTCAATTATGTTATAAGCGAGTTATTACTGTAATAACTTTAAGTTTTACCTTACCTTTTAATTGAATATAAGTGTAGTGATCGGGCGCTTCTATGTCTACCATTTTATCATTTATTAAAAATTGAACGACGAGTCTCGTAGTATCTTCCATCATAATTATTTACACTGATGGATATCAAATAATAAATTAAAATATAAACAAATAACCGAAATAAACAAAAACTCCGGAGTTTTTAAATATACGAACACACTACAGAGCAAAATAATGCACTGAAAACGAAGTTTACGTTTCACTGGCGGTGCAATTTTATGCACGGTAATCAAAACTTAAGCAGTGCAATGACGTATGAGCACTTATCCAGTGCGCACTGCACATTAGCAAGTAGAAAACGCCATCAGTTTGTTTGGAAAGGTTACCACAAGTATACGCCCCATTTTGACGTCACACTTTCGTTGTCTATTCGAAAATGGTGTACGCGTGGTTGCCTATCCTGCCTGCTCGCACCATCGAACTTGGCCCGCCCATATAAAACATTTCCGATTTTTGCAATGATAGTGGTGTGATATGGTCAATTTTTTCTTCAGGGTGCTCAGCGTTATTTAGAAAAAACAAGTTGGAACCTGCTTTAGCAGAGGTTCTTAGGCTTCTATACAACTGCTTTTCTGGTGTGAAAAGTTGTTATTTTTGGTCGCCATAATTTTAATAATAAGGAGGGGCCAAAAAATTGGCCTCTCCTTGACCAGAAATCTTTACTTCTCAATAAAAATTCAACGCGCCCAGCATTTCCAAAAAAATTTACAGCATTCGCCAGCATTTCGATAGTATTGGCGACTGACAAAAAATATATCAAATTCAAAAAAGTTGTTATTATCTGATTATTTTTGGTGGCCATATAATGTAACATCACATAATCAGATAATCTGCATTAATTATTTATTATATTATTTAAACCACAGCAGTGGCTTGATGTGGATATTGAAATTAAGTTGTAAATAAAAGAGAAGGAAGAGGATGGATCGACCTCAAAAAATGGACCGGACATTACAGAATAATTCGATAATCTGCACCAATTAAATTTTTCGAGATAACTTCTTATTAGGGTATCAACGTCTTAAGGTATTAACGTCTTAATGGATCAAAGGATCAAAGTATCAAAGGAACAACGCATCAACAGATCAACGTGTCAACGTATTTAAATTTCCTATATACTTAGGTGAAAAATTATGTAAATAAAATATAACTTATATTTGGTCTGCATTGAAAAAAAGTTGTTATTTTTGGTCGCCATATTATTATAATGTAATATCAGATAATCTGCACTAATTCAATTTTTGCGGTTACAATCACAATTTCGAAGGTTCTGATTAGATTTGAATTATGCGGACAGACAGATGGACAGGCGCGGAGCCAGATTATAAGGGTTCTTGCTATACTTTTGTATAGAAGCCTAACAAGTAGTTTATATAGGGAGACCTCTTTGAAAATATCTTTAACTTAGTAAATTTCTTTCGAACATTTGCGTATTTATAAATTGCATTAGCGAATCGAATCAACGGATTATCAGATTAACACAATACTATATAGACGAAGTATTTACAATATAACAACGTATCAGTTGATCAACGTTATGATTGGCTCTGAAACATGCGGACGGACACGAAGCCAGACCATAAGGCTTCTTTCTATACCTTGTATAGAAGCCTAAATAAGGCTTCTTGTTATACTTTGTATAGAAGCCTAAAAGTAGCGCACTGGCTACCCAGTTCTTAGACCTCTATACACACAGAGTATTTCCAACACGATTTGAAACGCTCTGTATGATTTTGAATTATGCGGACATTCAGACGGACGGGCAGACACGGAGCCAGATCACAAGGCTTCTTGTTATACTTTGTATAGAAGCCTAAAACAAATGTTCGTAATAGCCCGAGTAATATATTTAGAGAAAGAAAAATTATAAAAGTTTCCCGGAAAATTCGGGAAAACCTGAAAGTGCTTTTTATATCGTCAATAGGTGGCGGGGCAATTGAAAAGTTACATAATAATAATAAGAATTACCCAGATCTGTGTGTGACGGTCCTCAGTGTAAAACGGTCTTTAATCTGAATCAACGGATCAAGAGATCAACAGATCAACGTATCCGTTGATCTATGATGAAACATTAAGAAATAACATCAGATAATTCGATAATCTGCACCAATTAAATTTTTCGAGATAACTTCTTATTAGGGTAGGTATCAACGTCTTAAGGTATCAACGTCTTAACGGATCAAAGGATCAACGAATCAAAGGATCAACGGATCAAAGGATCAACAGATCAACGTATCAACAGATCAACTTATCAACAGATCAACGGATCAACGTATCAACGTATTTAAATTTGCTATATAGGTGAAAAATTATGTAAATAAAATATAACTTATATTTGGTCTGCATTGAAAATAGATAATCTGCACTAAATATATTTTTGCGGTTGGTATTTATCATTTACTATATAATCAATAATAAGCAAACTTTTCCATTCCATCCGGAACTTTACTTCTCTGTAATGTACGATCCATTTCTTAAGGTCGATCAATCCTAATCTTTCTCTTTTATTTACAACTTAACGTATCAACGTATTTAAACTTCCTATATAGGTGAAAAATTATGTAAATAAAATATAACTTATATTTGGTCTGCATTGAAAAAAAGTTGTTATTTTTGGTCGCCATATTATTATAATGTAATATCAGATAATCTGCACTAATTAAATTTTTGCGGTTACAATCACAATTTCGAAGGTTCTGATTAGATTTGAATTATGCGGACAGACAGACAGACGGACAGACGCGGAGCCAGATCATAAGGGTTCTTGCTATACTTTGTATAGAAGCCTAAAAGTAGCGCACTGGCTACCCAGTTCTTAGACCTCTATACACACAGAGTATTTCCAACACGATTTGAAACGCTCTGTATGATTTTGAATTATGCGGACAGACGGACGGACGCGGAGCCAGATCATAAGGCTTCTTGTGATACTTTGTATAGAAGCCTAAAAACGGATCAACTTATCAACAGATCAACGTATCAACGGATCAACGGATCAACGTATCAACGTATGAACGTATTTAAATTTCCTATATATAGGTGAAAAATTATGTAAATAAAATATAACTTATATTTGGTCTGCATTGAAAAGAAAGTTGTTATTTTTGGTCGCCATATCGTCAGCGTAGAATTGCTTTGTTCTACATCCAATAAGTGTATTTCGAGATAAATCAAAATGAAATTAAAATATTAAAATGTCGAAGTGATAAAAAGATTTTTAAAATTTAAGATATAGATATCTTAAATATATAGCATAAGTCTATTTTACCTCAAAAGCAACTTTGTTGAGTAATTATGTTACTGTTATATTAATTAATTGCATTTGGATATAGAACAAAATTTGAAATTTTGTGTTTTTTAGTTTAATTTATCTGGATATAAAACAAAATATAGGGATAATTATGAGGGGTAACAATATTTTTTCTCACATTCTACTGGATGTCAATAAATTTATTAGAAAAGAAATAAAACGTTTTATAATGTTTATTTTCATAACATAAACAATTTAATGTGAACATTTTTTTAATATTAACATTTAACAAAAACTTAGGCTACAGTGCAGTTGTTCTGACCAATCGAAACAAATTTTCTTCAGCTACACACTAAAGAACAAGGTTTATAGAGTAGATTTATATAAATATTATGCGAGAAAAGGGCCCAAATTTTTGAAAAAAACCCATTTTAACCCGATTCACTGGTAAAATTAACGAGATTTCCGCGCGTCGCTCATTCTATTGACAGTCCGTGCAGTTTTAATGACCCTAACACTTAGAGTATTTCGCACCAGCAGATGCAGCTCGTCTCTCGTACATGTAACATCGATTATTTTTTGTTTTTGCGCGATTTTTTGGGCGTGAAACGTAATAGTTTACTGCCCCATACCGCAAATATACTTTTTAATGCTATTTCGAGGTTCTCTCACATCCCGGTTTCATTTATCCCGGTTTTCTTGATGGGTGGCGCCTTCTCGTATGTTTAGCCTAGTAACCAGAGTCAAAACCGCCCTGGAGGGGTGCAACGCGAAGCGGCGCCCCGAAAGGGTAGGTTTTGACGATTCAAGCATTATCGAATAGCACGAATAAAGCATTCAAAGTGTTGATTCCTGAATATAGTTTGGATATAGAACAAACAAATTTTGCATAACGTGGATATAGAACAAAACACACGTTGGAAAATCATACTTGGGATTTTATTATTGGCTATTTTAATGTGGATATACAACAAGGCAATTCTTATTTGTCCAACTAAAATGCTAACTAAAATTTTACAAAAATGGATATAGAACGAAGCAATTCTACGCTGACGATATTATTATAATGTAATATCAGATAATCTGCACTAATTAAATTTTTGCGGTTACAATCACAATTTCGAAGGATCTGATTAGATTTGAATTATGCGGACAGACGGACGGACAGACAGACGGACAGACGCGGAGCCAGATCATAAGGGTTCTTGCTATACTTTGTATAGAAGCCTAAAAGTAGCGCACTGGCTACCCAGTTCTTAGACCTCTATACACACAGAGTATTTCCAACACGATTTGAAACGCTCTGTATGATTTTGAATTATGCGGACAGACGGACGGACACGGAGCCAGATCATAAGGCTTCTTGTGATACTTTGTATAGAAGCCTAAAAGTAACTTAAGTAACTAGTCGACAGTGTAAAGAGGGATTATTTTTTATATTTACAAAATTTTGAGGTGTGCCGGTTTTCTGAGAAAAAAATTTGACAAGGAAATATAGTTAATAAAATACATTTATTTATTATAAGTAAAGTAAAGTGTATACTTCTTCTTCTTCACGTGCCTATATCTGTTACCGGATATTGGCGACCTCTCTCCTATGTATGTGTTGTGCAACACATAGGGGACCTACTTGTTTAACGCGGGCTCCGAACCGCGGGAAGTGTATACACTTCATCTCCAGAGAGGCTGTTCTAAGCATATTACACCTCGGTGGTTTGCCATTGCCTTCCGAGGGGAGACGGTCAGAATAAAGTTTTTACTGAGCCCGGAGTCGAACCGGGCATTCCGCATTAGCAGCAATGCACTTAACTGCTTAAGCTGATCACCGTCTCAAAGTGTATACAATAATATAAATTATAAAATAAATAAAAATAATTTTTTAATATAAATATCTATTAAACAAAAATAAAACAATTCTTTTTGCTAATAGCACCGTAATATTAATAAAAATGGTTGTTGAATAAAACAGAAAATAAGTTGCCTAATTTAACTGTCATTTCTTCTTTTTATTGTACTTATATCATCTATTATTGCATTTTTCCGCTTTAAAATTTCCCTGTTTAATTTGTCTGTTTTTTGTCCTCCTTCCTCGTCTTCTTTCCATTTTATCTGTAAAATTTCTATCATGCTTTGTGCGATCTCCACTTGCACGAGATCTTTCTTCTTTACAGCCTCTTTCAATTTGCGCGATTTTTGAATTTAAAATTTATTTTTATTTTTAAAACTTTTCAATTGGGGTTAAAAAAGTAACTTAAAGTAACTGAATCAAAATAAAGTAACTAGTTTGTGGAATCTCCCCATTCTCTTGACGGTGCGTTCATAAAGATATACCCTAACACTTAGAAAATTTCGCTCCGGCAGATGGACGACAGCACTCGTAAATGTAACATCTATTAAAGGTTATTTGTTTTCCCTTTATTTTTTGTTTTATTACATATTTTGGGGGTGATAAG
The DNA here is from genome assembly GCA_932274525.1 of Podabrus alpinus. Classification (NCBI taxonomy): domain Eukaryota; kingdom Metazoa; phylum Arthropoda; class Insecta; order Coleoptera; family Cantharidae; genus Podabrus; species Podabrus alpinus. Next base: position 36,355,269 of record OW026452.1, read on the forward strand.
TAAAAGTATACTTTTAGAAGCTATATTCCGGTTTTTTATGATCCCGATTTAATGCATCCCGGTTTTCTTGATGGAAGGCCCTTCTAGTATGTTTGGCCCAAGCGAGCGGTTACAGTTAGGGCGGTTTTTAAAACGCCTAATTTCACTCATTGTGATGTGATTTGTATCCCCTGGTATGAAAGTTGCCGATTTTCGCACTTTTTTCGGATTTTATCGATTCTTTGATAATTTTAATCGTCCGCAACGGCGTCAGAGTAACATTCGGACCGAAACATACCCAAAAAATCCGTAAATTACCCCAATTTTTGTTAAATTGCATGGGGGGCTTGGCCTATTCGCCCGGATTTTTAATTATTCGAAATAAGGGTTTTTTCCGAGAGTTCACCCGAAATAATTTTTCTATAGCCTCTATTAACCATTATCTTTACTATAGTCAATAGGCGATTACACTACCAAACGAATGGCGTGTATTTTGGGCGGGTGCTTTTCTTTCACTACACGAGTACATAGCCTATAAATTTTATTACCGTATTACATTCGTATTGGTATTTAATACCGTGCTTGTTGAATACTATTGGGAAGGTTGGCAGTAGACAAGAGAATAAATACAACAATCACAACAAAAACAATTTAATAAAAGCACAGCAATACAACTTAATAAAACAAACAATGCATAACATGACTAACCTGGTTGTGGACTCGTACTTGAGTGACTAGAAGTCTTCTTCGTATGATTCGCGAAGCGAAGCATTTATGAGGCGTAGTCTCCCTTAAATCTCCTCCAACTCATTATGGGGATGACGCGCTTTGAGCTTTTTACGAGGGATAAGCGACCCGTTTTGGCATTGGAGCCTTATTTCGCTTGCGAGATAAATTGTGTTTTGTAGTCAGTTGCCTGAGCTACTCGACTCAATTTATTCGCAGTGGTTGAAAAGAATTGGAAATGTAGTGAAAGAAAGAAAAAAAATAAATTGGAAAAAATAACCAATTTATTCGAATTTTTTTTTCAAATTCGAATAAATCTCAATTTGAATTTGTTACTCCGACGTTTCAGTACCACCCGCCGCTGTTGGCACACGTACCCGTTTCCCATCCGTGCTAGCAATCGACGATCTCATTGGTGCACTTGTCCACGGGTGGTGTTATACCTAATCCCGTCGCCTTACGTGAGTGTCCGGCGAAGGCGCTTAATGTACGTTGTGAGCATTTGACTGAAATGAGCTAATTTGCTGCTTCAAAAGAGAAGAGATCGCGATTTTCGTGACAACACCTTTGCAAAAAACGGATTTTTTAGATCCAAAAACATGCCGGAGCGAATGCACCTGCTCCCAAAAGTCTTGAAACTATTTTTTTTTATAGAAAATCATTGAGTGAATATTATCGTGAATTAAATAAAGGATACGTTTGCTGTAAAAGAGCGGGGTTAGTCAAATTAAATTTGTAGTAATTAAGTAATTAAAAAGAAAAATTGTACCAGATGGTGAAATTATGCTAAACTGGTTATTGGTTAAATAAAATCAAAATACTTAATAGCTAAAGTAATTGTCAAATATAAGGATAATAAAAATGAAATTTAAAGTTAATCAAATTTAGCAGAAAAAACAAAACTAAACAGAAACAAAACACAAAAACAAAAAACATTGTACTTATCAGGTTTACTGGTTAGCCTGACGTGTCCGGAGCCAAGGTGCTTGACGGCCGCTTGAATCGATGGAAGTCGAAGACGTCGTACTTCCCAAATTGGTTCACCAACGGGTTGTCGTTGCCGTGGCTGCAGTCGTACAGGTTTTCCGTCAACCTCCAGATGAATTCATCTAACGTTTCCAGTTTGGCGTCCGCGAGGAGCAGTCTGTTGGTGATGAACCAGGGCGCGTTAAAAATTCCGCGGAGGCAGAGATTTTGTACCGTCTGGAGTCGCTTCATCTGCTTCGGGGATGGAAACCCCCACGCCGAGGTCGCGTATGACAATACTGGTAGGATGATCCCCTTGAACAATCGCAACTTGAGTTCGGGCGCCAACGTGCTGCCCTTGCCAATCAGGGGGGCTAGGGTTGCCCGTAGTCCCCTCGCTTGTTGAGTTCAACAGTCGACGTTCTTCACCCAGGTAAGACGGTTGTCAAGGGTCACCCCCAGGTACTTGACGGAGCTGGTCCACGGGATCTCTTCGTTAAACATTTCGATCTTCATACTTGCGGGCATCTTCAGTTTCCATGTAAACATGATCGCCGTACTCTTGTCGGAATTTACTTCGATACGCCAAGTACGGTACCATTTTTCCAGGTCGACTAAAGCTTCCCGCAGGTACTTGATCAATGTCTTCACGTTGAGGGATCTTGCTAGTATCGAAGTGTCGTCCGCGTAAAGTGCCAGTTTGGTTCTCGCCGTTGTAGGAATGTCTCTCGCGTAAATGTTGAACAAGGTTGGAGACAGCACCAAACCTTGTTGGACACCCGCTGTGATCGCCCGTTCACTTGATCGAATTCCGTCCAACTTGATCATAAACTTCCTGTTCTTTATGTAGGACGCCACTAGTTGTACTAATGCCTAGTTAACACGAGCTTAGTAAGTACTTAGTCCACTTGTCACAAACATCTTGTAGATTAAGCCGTTATGCCATACCTTATCAAACGCCTTCGCGACGTCCAGGAAGACAGCGCCGACGGTCTCGTTCTTGTTGAATGCCGACGTAATTTCTTCCGTAACACGCAGGTGTTGGTGGGTCGTGGAGTGTCCTGGCGGAAGCCAAACTGCTCGTCTTGTAGGATGTTTTTGTCTGCAACTTCCTTTTTGATTCGTTTGAGGACGATCTCCTCCGCTATTTTCGCGATGGTCGGAAGTGACTAAAAGTACTACCCCGGTGTCCTTATATCCAGCATTGGTGTAAAGATAACCAGCTACATAAATATGTGGCGCCATCTATTAGTCACATTGTAACTTACATACCAACACCTCCACTACACCTTTTCCACTTTTACTTGAGAAAGCGTTAATTGTAATTCAGATTAGTCAGTTGTATTTGAGAAACCGTCAATTTAAATTCAGATTGATAAATCTGAATTTCATTTGTCGATTTCTCAAATACATGTGACCGTTTCTGAAATAAAACTGGAAATGGTGTAGTTACGATGTAACTAAAATCCTAAATCTCCAAACCCATCTTGCTGGTACAGAAAATGAATGTTTATCCCCTTGTAAACCTTTCGTCAGAGAGTCCGCTACTATATATTCTGTTCCGATATGTTCCACTTTTAATTGTCCAATTTCTTGTTTTTCACGGACAAAGTGGTGCTTGACATCGATGTGTTTGGTTCTGCATCTATATCCTGCATTTTTGCTGAGATCTACGGCCCCTTTATTATCGCAAAATATTTTTATGCAGTTTAAATTAGTTTCCAACTCTTTGAAAAGACCTTGAATAAAGATGGCTTATTGTGCTGCAAAACTCAATGCCATGTGTTCTGCTTCGGTTGTTGAAAGTGCTACTGTTGGTTGCTTTTTTTAAGCCCAACTTACAGCACCTCCACTCATCAAAAACACGTAACCAGCAGTAGATCTTCTTTCGTCTACATCCGCTGCCCAATCCGACTCACAATACCCGTGCAAGTCACCATCTCCTTTTTTAAATGTTAGTTTGAAATTTTTTGTTTTTTTAGGTACCTAAAAATCCTTTTAATAGCTCCCCAATGTGCTTTGCCCGGATTATTACTGTACCGACTAGCTTTTCCAACAGCATATGAAATATCAGGTCTTGTACCTTGAGCTGCATAAATCAAACTTCCTATGGCTTTTTGATAAGGAACGTCAATTATTTCTTCGTTGGTTTTTGGTTGCATATCTTTCGTTAGCACTTGATTTGCATCGAATGGTGTTGACACTTCCTTTCTTTCATTCATGTTGAATTTTTGTAAGATTTCATTGATGTATCTTTCGTAACACCATTTTGCCTGTCTCGAGTAATTCTTATTCCCAAGCAATAGTGTGCCTCACCTAAGTCTTTCATATTAAATGATTTCACTAAATGACGTTTCACCTCTTTCTTCATTGAATCATCTTGAGAAAAAATCAAGATATCGTCAACATATACAGCCAAGATTAATTGCTTGTTATTCTTGATTTTGACGTAAATTCATGGGTCAAACTTAGATTGCTTAAACTTTAATTGCTTAATGGTTTGGTCGAGCTCTTTGTACCACACTCGACTTGCTTGTTTTAATCCATTTATAGATTTCTTCAATAAACAGGTTCTTTTATACGGCAATTCCATATAGATTTCTTCATCTAATTTTGGATGTAAAAACGCCGTTACTACATCCATTTGATCGATGTTCCAATCGTATTTGCTGCTAAGGCTAGCAACAAACGGATCGAGCTATGTCGTACGACCGGAGCATACGTTTCATCGTAATCGATGCCTTCTTTTTGAGAGAATCCCTTAGCAACTAACCTAGCCTTGTACCGATTTATAATTCCTTCGGCAGTAAATTTTGTTTTGAACACCCATTTACTTTTAATCGCCTTTCGATTTTCTGGAACATCATATAGAATCGAAGTTTTATTAGTTCTATGGGATTCCATTTCTTCATCGATTTCTCTCCTCCATTCATCACTATCTTCACTTTCAAGAGCTTCTTTAAGTGTCGTTGGATCTATTACAATTGATTGGTAGACTACAAATTCCGGGTTAAACACATTTTTATTTGGTTTAACAACTCGTTGCGAACGTCTTGGCAAATCAATCTCCACTTGCTCTTCCTGTTCTTCAACATCCTCAACTTCTTTATGTTCATCGTTACTTGCAACAGCATCTTCAACATCGTTAACTATTGCCGTGATTAGCTACTGTATTTATTTTTAATTTTTATAGCGGGGAAAAAATGTACGGCACTTTTAGCTGCTCCGGACTAGCTCAAAAATTAAGACTCTTATAAGGGCGAAAAAAATTGGGTTCAGCGGAGTTGCAAAAATTACACTCCACTCTTGTAAACAAATCGTAAATGATTAATAAAAATTAAATATCATACACCTGGAACTTACGTGTACTCCTATGCTGTGGAAACTTATTACTCAAATCAATAAAATTCCTTTTCCACAAACTGTTTTTATTCATTTACAAAACTTAAGAAGGAAACAGAATTATGCATAAGAATAATCAACAAATCAAGCTTACAAATGTTTAAATACCTAATTTAAAATAATATATCCCCAAAAATTAATTACACTGTTCAATTAACTAATAATGTTTACGATCGCTTTTTAAAAATTATGCACTTAAAAAATTCTCAGTCTTACCGGTACAGAAAAATTATAACACTTCCAATCGTCGTAGGAAAATCCGAAGTTCTCGTATCCAATCAGCTGTCAGCATCTCCAAGGCTTGCATCTGCGTCATTGACCCAATCATAATTTCCAAACAATCACAGGTAATGATTTAATGATTTTCTCCTTTTACTTTGGAATCCAATTAACCAAAAACCATCCTCCCTCGTTCACGGACGTGATCAGAATTCACCAGCCAAATCAAATAAAAATTGCGTCCTCACTCGTTACGGACGTCATCCAAGTCTTCATTAGCAAAAACAACATATCCTCTCCCATTTACGAATTCGGGCAGAGTTTTCAAAATCAAAAATCAATACGTCCTCACTTGTTGATGGACGTGGGGAGAGTCCTCGTTCATCACTCTTGTTGGCACCATCTTATCTTCTCTTCCCATTCAAGCAGGCGCATTTCGCAAACTTGAAACTTTTGAAATTCAAAATTTCTTCAACACAGATCTCTTCACACTTTCCCTAGTTATCTAAGTTACATCATCTCACTGTTAATTAAAGCGTAATCACTTGATTTAATGCGACCCTAACTATCTACAAATTGATTCACTTAATTTGTTATTTGTAGCTTTGACAAAATTGAATGTTTTATAATTCTGCCTCTCATCATACACATTTGGGTAACAGATTATCTGGTAAAGGAATTCTATTTTTTAACGGCTCAGTAAATTAAACAAAACAGCTAAATTCAGGGAGTACGTGCAGAGCTCCAGGTATAACTGTCAGTAAACTCAATATTTTGACTTCAATTTTATATTATGGTGAATGTATTAATTTGCAATTAACAACACAAATACCATCACGAGTGAAGTAGTCTTGATTGGAAATTATTTTAACCGTTGTTTGTTGAGGAAATAATCTATCAATCGGATCTTCGATGCTAGTCTTTATTAATTGATCCTCGCCAAACACCACATCTCTTGATAGTTTTAATTTCTTCGTTATAGGGTGAACAAACCTATACCCTTTCTCTGTTTTGCTATATCCCACAAAGATGTATTCTTCACCATTATATTATGGAATTTTTTTCTAAACACTTTTGGTATGTGCACCAACGCTTTACAACCAAATATTCTTAAATTCGATAAGTTTGGCTTCTTACCATTCCAAGCTTCTTCAGGTGTCATCCGATTCAAGCTTTTTGTCGGACACCGATTCTTCAAATACGTTGCCGTTAGTATCGCTTCTGCCCAAAACTCACTTCCTAAATTGGCTTCTGTCAGCATACATCTTGCGCTTTCGACTAGAGTCCTATGTAGCCTTTACGCAACCCCATTTTGCTCTGATGTATATGGGCCGCTTGTTTGATGTTGAATTCCAAATCTTCTTAAATGGGACAAAAGTTCCTTATTGACATATTCCGTTCCATTGTCAGATCGTAAACATTTAATGTTTTTTTCGCATTGATTCTCAACAAACGACTTGTACTCTAAAAACTTTTCAGTTACCTTACTTTTATTTTTAAGGCAATAAACTGTTGTTTTCCTCGAGAAGTAATCGGTGAACGTTAGAAAGTATCTCGCACCACCAATCGATTTTATATTCATAGGACCACAGACATCCGAATGAATTAGTTCGAGTTTATTCGTTGCTCGAGATGCGCCATATTTATTGAATGGTGTTCTTGACAATTTCCCTTTCACGCATATTTCACACGGTTTTACTGTTTTTATCCTTGATATTAACGCTTTCGGCTAAACCATTATTTAACAAGTTCATTGCTACACGATTTATGTGTCCCAATCTTCGATGCCACAACACATGAGTATTTTTTAACTCCACAAGATTCACTGTTTCAACAGGTTCGTTTAGTTTATACACACCTTTTTCTATTCTTGCACTACCCAACGCATCTTTATTTTCAATATTTATTTTCACATTTGTAATTCTGCAGCCATATCTTTCATCAAACACTAACGTATTCCCATGTTGAGCCATGTAACAACCCGCGTTAAGTTCTTGATTATTTATATACCGATTACGAAATTGTAACACGTAAAGATGAATTTATCAATGAAAGTAAATGAAAGTAAATGTTAAATCATGATACGTATAAATTAGGTTAAAATTATTAATCATTAGAATGATTAATTTGTCCATAATTATTGAACCAGATATAATAATAAGCGATTACACGTAATGAAGATTTAAATTAGGGTTAATTTAAATCACTCGTCAGAAAACTCTGGTACGCCTATGGTAAGTGTAGGGCAGGTTTGTCTTGTAGGGGTAATTAAGGTGAACAACACTGAATATGATGAATACTTTTATTTATTGTAATCATTATTACGAAGTACAACTACTATACCACAACATATAATATTGTGACTACATCTGTTGACTATTGATTAATTACTAACTAACTAACTTCTTATTGCAATACTAGCACTTATATTTATAATAACAATTGACTTACATTTTAATGCATACGTGTAACCTACATAAATTCTAGACGCTCGTCAGCGTTTCCTAAATAACTTAACTATAATTATTATTATTGCAATGTTACTACATATGAGGTCACCACATCACCCTTCTTCGCAAGAATGGATTTCGGGATAATTAATTCGAAATGCATTCTCGAAAGAAAAATTAGGTGTTATAATTTACATATTACCTTAAAATATTATATCTACAACCTAATTACTTACATTACAAATTACTTATTTTACACAAATTTTTAAATTATTCAACCATAATTCATCATTATTATTATAATATTTTCATTTTTGAAATAGTTCTACGCGGTTTTTATGTACCGTCACTGAATGTCCTTTATCATTCTTAATAGTACAATTTACACCATCACAACCGATTACCGGGAATGGTCCTTTATACCACGGATCAAATTTCTTTCTAGCCTCATTACTAACTAATACTAAATCCCCTGATTTCACATTCAAAGTATTGGTCCTTTTATCAAATTCATATTTACGTTTTTCTTTTACCTTCTGCAGGTAAGCATTAACGCGACTATATTAGCTAATTGCAACCGATACCTAACTTCCGCATAATAAGCATCTATATTATATACAGGGTCAACAGTCATTCCCATTACTGAATTAGGTAACTCATTTTTCTTACCAAAAACTAGCTCAAAAGGCGTATAATTATGATATGCACTCGGTGTTGTGTTATAACAAAAGCTATAATATTTAACCCAATGATCCCAATCAGTTTGATTACTATTTACATACATTCTTATATATTCGTTTAATACTCGATGATTTCTCTCACAACCCCCAATGGTTTGACTATGATATACAGTTGAAATTTTATGCTCAATGTTCATAAGTTGTACCAGTTTGTCTAAAACTTCATTTTTATATTCCGTACCCATATCCGTACGAATTTCTTTCATAGTTCCATAAGTTAAAATGAAATTATCTACAATTGCCCTTGCTATTGTGTTTGCTTCTTTATTTGGAACAGGTACAACTACTACGTATTTCGTTAATTCACATTGAATTGTAACTGCGTAAATATTACCAACTGATGTTTTTAAAAATGGACCGATTGTATCTATGCAAACAATATCAAATGCCTTTTGTGGAGTTGGTGTTATAACCATGGGTTCTGTATGCGTTACTTTGTTTTTATTTAACTGACATTTTTTACACCTTTTCACAAATTTTGCTATATCACGAGACATTCCTTTCCATCTATAATTTACTCTTAATTTCTTTAGCAACCTTTTCTGTCCGCAATGACCTCCCATGAGAGGATGATCATGATACATCTCAATTAACTTCTCTTTCTCGCTGGAATTATTAAGTAATTTGGGATCCCTTATTAATAAAATTTTTAATTTCTTGAGCTCAATTGATCCTATTTCCTTAAATTTATTTATGGTGCACCGCCTAAATATAGGATCATTCATACTTAGTTTCACTTTATTAATGCACAAATTACCGGCTTCTAATTCTAGCCTAGATAATATTTTCTCTAAAGAAAAATTATCGTTAGTAATCTGCCATTCTCTGTGAAAACTGTGTTTACCACGCTTTCCCAAAATTATCCTAAGATAAGTGGGCTTAATCACAAACTTTAAAACTGGTAAACGTAATATATCATCAGCATTTGAAGTTTCTTGTATCATTGAGATTATTTCTTTGCTTTCCGATTTGCTAATTTCTGTTGCTTTGGAATGTCTCCGTGACATTGCCCTAGTAACAACAAATACCTCATTATTTTTATTTGTCATGTCTTTTAATTCATTAATATTAATTGGTGTAATAAATTAACAAGGGAATACTTGTAACATTATAATAAAAATATTTCCCACGTCTTTGTCAAAAGATGTTACAAGGATTCTACTCCTAGGTGGTCAGAGTATTTTAACCAAAGACTGGATAAGGAGACAATAAAATAAAGGGATCTCGACATTAGTCTAGACAAAAGTAAAGAAAATGTTTGTTATCTTACCCTGGGAAGCTATAGAAGTTTCAAATAGGAACAGAAATTAAAGAATTTTGAAATCAATGGTCAATTAGTTTTAAGATTAAGAATGACATTTATCGCAAATAATGGCCAACCGTACATATAAAAAAATAGAAAGACAAAGCTTAAAAGGTACAGGTGCAGGTCCCTTTTGTTAAAAATAAGATTGCTTAGAATCGATAAAAATAGTTTGTAAACCCAAAAGACACTCCGTGTAAAAATTCAAATAGCCTCTAACACAGTTTCAAGGAGTGGGATCGCATAGGTGAATTTCACATCCAACCCCTCTCAAAGGAAAATAATCAAAGTCAATAAATAGCGATGAAAAATCAAAAATCTTCAGTCTTCTAGAAAAGAGCAGTCTTCTAGTAAAGAGCCGTTCGGAGATCATTAATAAGACCGTTCGTGAGTCTCTTAATTCGAGTAGTTCGATTAAGTTTTAATTCAAGCAAGTCGGTTATTATCATAGTGTTAATTCGAGCGAATTATTAAATTCAGCTCTTTTTAGAAGTTCTCATATTTGTTCTTAATAATCAATTTCATTAAATTAAATTTTAAATTGTTTAAATAAAAATATTCGCGAGTTTGGTGATTTAAAAATAAAGTCAAAGTTGAGTATTATTCAATCTTCAAATAAACATCAGCTCAAGGGTCCAATCTCACTTTCAAAAGAAGGGTCGAGAAGAGAAAGTAAAGGTATATGTTATAAATCAAAAACGGTAAATTTGCAAAAAGATTATTTTTATGTTATTGTCTCTCATCGTAGTCAAATTTTATTCTATTAATTTAGTTTTATTTCATTCATTTTATGTGTGTAAAATTCTTTTCTTTTTTATTATTTTTATAATTTTTAATAAACAACCTAGTTATAAATTAAAATCTTTTCTTTCAAACATTTGTGTTTGTATTGGTGTAAGCATTGTTTGTCATACAATTCCCTACGTCTCTGAGGAATCAACCGTAGCATCACGGCTACCAAGAATAAAAGTAAATAATTGAGTAAGTAAGTATTTGTGAGTTTTCGACTCGCTTATTAATTACAATTAATAAGAAAATAGGAGACTTTGGTGGCAGCGATATCAAGAAGAAAGGGATTATTATTTAACCCATAGTTCACAGCTTTACAGCCATTTGCCCAACCGAAATCAAGTTCTTTGTAACTCCTGAATAACTTCTTGGAGCATTAATTCTTTATTACCGATAAGATCAATTTTGACTTTACCCTTACCAGCACTGTACAACGTTGTACCATTAGCAACTTCGATATTACAATAATCGTAATGTTTGTAGTCCTTAAAATTGTATGCATTCGGCGATATATGAACTGAAGCACCAGAGTCTAAAATCCATTCACTATTTTTATCACACATATCATTACACATCCCAATGAACTGGGTGGTTTCTGATCTTCTATTGGATGAAAATTTCTTTGGCTGTAACTTCTTCATCTGTGGACAAATGTTAGCTTTGTGACCTTCGTTTTTGCACTTAAAACACTTGATTTTTCGATTTTGAGGTTCCATTGGTCTGTCGACTTGATTCCATTTCTTTTTGCTGCAAAACGCACTTGATTCTGAAGTTGTTGCATGAATTTTTTGAACACTTGGTTGTAACAACAAATTTTTCACGAATTCTACGGTAGTACTTTGCTTTGATCCTTGAATCCCTATTAATAACGGTTGATATTCTTCATATAATCCCGCCAACATCAGACCACCAATAACATGATCCCTGAATGGTTCACCAATTATTTCCAATTGATCAGTAATACACAACATTTTGTTAATATAATCCTGCATATCATTACAGTTATCCAATCGGATTCTGAACAGTTTCGCGTATAAACCAATCAAATGTAGCGTACCTGATTGTTCAAAGATTCGATTTAATTTGCCCCAAGCTTCTTTCGCTGTCTTCACGTTTTTTATTTCAGCTGCTGCTCCTGGATTAATGGACAAATTGATCTTCGCCAGAACTCGTTGATCCAAATCTTCATCCAACACCGTACCGGGATCACATTCCACATGCTCCCACATGCCAGCATCGATCAGAAAATTGTTCATAGCGTGCTTCCACTCGCTATAATTTTCTGCATTCAAATGCTTTGATTGCGGCAGTCCTCCCATTGTTACAACTGTTGAAGATGATCGAGTCCTCAACTGCGATTGTAACAGTTCGATCTATTGTTGCAAATTTGCTGATTGCGCCTCCATAATTTTTTATTTATAAAATTTTGGATGCAATAATTTGCACAAATTTAATTCAAATGAAAAAACAGCTTTATTCTCTTATTTGTTACTGGGCCCATAACCTATTGGGAAGGTTGGCAGTAGACAAGAGAATAAATACAACAATCACAACGTAAACAATTTAAAAAGAGCACAGCAATACAACTTTGTTGCGGCGTGCCCCGTATTTCTTGTTTGCAACGCTCTGTATATTTCAAAAACATAACATAATACTTAGCAATTACAAAGTTTCTTTAAAATCAAAATTTTTAATAAAAGAAAGATCGAAATAACGAGTTCCTACTGTAAATGCTAACATTCCAAAGAATTGCAAACGATTATTTCTAATAGAAGATAAACACAAAGTATTACATTGAAGAATAATGTATAAGTTAATATGTAATACAAATGCACCTGGAAAGATACAAAAACGACAGACCGTTGACTACGGAATTTATTATATCAACAAATTCAGACTTTCGAGGCGATAACACCACTCTACATTGTATGATCTATTCATACCGAGTTAAAATGTAACAAATTACTCAGTATCATTGTCGCAACCAAACGAAAGCCGCACAAGACGTTGTTCAAAATGCCAATAAAGCATTCCGTAATTAGAATTAAGCCTTGAATTTTATATTTTTCTCACAAAGATGATAACACCCCACCGATGCAAAATTGCTCCCTGCAAGGGAAAAGGTAGTCAGTTGCTCAAGGCAAACCAAATTGGTAACTTGTATCTAATAATTTTCCTAGTATCTACGAAATCAGTATCTATCTAACTTTCCGGTTCGGAACAAATTAATTATCAAATAATTTCTTAACGGGCCATCGAATTAAGAAATTACTATCGTGAAATTAAATAATCAGTGACAAAAAATATAAAAGTCCAATCAAATAATTACCGAACAATTTTAAAAGTGTCGAATGAACTAATAGAAATACATTCTAAATAATTATCGAACAATGTTAAAGTGTTGAATAAACCAATAAATTCGACTTATAATTCGGCGCAGTAATCGGGCAAAGTGTGAACAGTTATTACCTTCGAAAATAACTTGAACTTAGCGAAAGTATTAACAAAAAAAAATCAACTGCAATACTACACCGAAATTATCATCATTTTAAAACTACAATAATACGTCAAAAAGTGCTAAAATTAATAAATATCGGATATCTATTGACAATTCTATCGAATTAAAGTATACCGTAACTAAAACGCAAATAATTAAGTGCGCTATCTTTAACAAATACAAAACAAAATAGTGCGAAGTATTTCACAAGTTTATACTGTTTAATTATTAAATAAACAGTGTGTAATTTAAATCAATAAAATAGAGCGTCGGTCAAGTGACGTTCTTCAAACAGTGATTCGAAAACCATCATTGTTAAATTCTCTCTCACTGGTCCAGGCGATGAAATAACTCAACTTCATCAAACCACCAATCAAACCAACATTGGATTACTTCACTTTTCATCATTTACATCTCGTCACTACGAAAATAAAGGTAGAATATTCGCCCGACCAAATAACTGTACAATTTATTCCTTTTTCTATAAAAATGTATCAATCTTCCTACTTGTATTCAACTTTTACATAAATATTAATTTATCTTGAAAATATTACGTAAGCTTATGGCAAACATAATTTTGCATCATCTAATTTTAGTAGTAACCATTAAATTCTATATTTTGCGTAAGCTTGCAACAAATATTAATTTTTACCAACTAATAATTTTAACCACTAACTTTTACCTAACATTTGTCTATATATGTGTTTTTATGTAAATTTGTGTAACATCATATGAATTATTTATTGATTAATAGATGTATATTAGTACAAATCGATTTTTCTTCCATAAATCTAAGAACCTATAAGCGATTCTCTAAATAAGTACCCACGCCTGAGCAAAGAAAAAGAATTTTTGAAGTTCACTCATCCAGCTGAGTCCGCCACGGAGCAACATAGAGTCTATTACACCAAATTATTAATTTATCTGTTATAGGTCGCTACAACTTAATAAAACAAACAATGCATTATGGCGAAAATCGTTTTATTTCCGCTCACCTGCCGCTTTTCACGTCTGTCGATGGAAGGCTCACGACGGCCTAGTACACGTAGGAATTACCCTTCGTCGAAGATCTGGGTTGCTCTGAAGCGTTCGTGAGTTCGCTTATATTGGTGATCTGCTTTGCCAGCGATAACTGTTCTTTTTGTGGGCGCCAGATATAAATAAAAGATTTCGGGGTGAACTTAGTCACTTTTATGAATATCAAAATGAAAACAAAATTAAAACAAGGATTTGAGTACATAAAGTCATTGCCACAAAAGTTGACAACTCGTCATAGATTGACCGAATATAGCAACGACGTATTGCTTATGAGCATTACCAGTCATTTTGTATTGATATGACAAAGCACGAAAATATATTGCACGTGTTGTGATACGATTCCAGTAACGACTTACGCTGTTGCGTTTGTTAGACGATAGTAAAAGACAGATATACTCATAGCATGTCGTACTAGTACCGGAAAAAAAATTTGACTCGCGTAGTAATTTATATAAAATTTCTGTCACTTTTAGTATTTTTGAGGTTAATAATAATTTTGAGGTTAATAATAATTTTGAGGTTAAAATAATTAAGACGTTGTTTAATCTTAATTATCCTACGACTTCCGAAATTCGATCATGGTCAATGCTACGTATTCCCAAATCGAGTGTTCATCGTAAAGCTCAGGTTTCAGGTAAAGTAACCAAAAATTTTCGATGTGGTGGCAGTTAATCCGAAAAATTTCAATTAATTCAACTCTTTAACGCCGTGGGGTGTTACACAATTTTGTTTTTCTTCAGGTCTGCGTGAAAAGGCAAAACAATGTAATTGCAAAAAGTTAGTTTTGAGTAAAGCTCTGAACAGATTGACAAAGAAATTATCAACGCAACGGTACAAAAATCTCAAAATCGCAATTTTTGCCGTTCATTGTTTTGCTTTTGCACGGCACAGGTGCTGTATACCTACTTATGCTGTGCCTTATTTTGAATTTGTTCATAACTATTGCTTAATAAATAAATAAATTTTGTTAAATAAATAAATACTTGGTTCGCTTTTATATTTATTCATTAAATATCTTACAATAATTACACAATTTATTATCAGGATTCGCTTACTCGTATTGTTCTCGCTATGAGTGCACGCGCTTGACTAACTTTACATCACCCTACGGGCACTGCATGCGCGTCGCTTATCTTTAATTACAGGAATCTTTAACCTAAAGTAGAAATCTTTAACCTATTACAAAAATACCTAACACTCGTCCATTCCTGACTCTCTTACATCTCCTGATGTAATCCCTTCACATTCAAATCAATTAAGCTGTAATAATCCACAAAGCATATCAATTCGGTTTCGCATAAATCGCAAAAGAGCCATACAATTTACAATAATTCGCAATAACAACACAAATTCAAAATAAGTCGCTAAATAACCACACAATTCAAATGATTTACAAACTCACAATACAACTCAAAATAATTCGCCAAATAACAACACAAATGCAGAACGCTTTACAAAGAATAACACAATTCAAAATAAGTCGCTGAATTACAACACAAATGCAGAACGCTTTACAAAGAACAACACAAATTTACAAAAATTTGTAGTAACACAAAATAACTCAAATGATTTTCAATAAATACAAATTTACAAAAAATTGGCAAGCAATACAACTTTACACATTCACTACACCCATTGTTAATCACATTCGAATTCATTGAAACGACTGGGACGTTTCCGTGTACGTTTCAATGGTTCTCTAGGTTCATTTTCACGCACTTTTTCATCACATTCACCGTTCGCGTCGGACTCGTCGCTCGAATCCGTTTCAATACCGTTCGCCCTATAAATTTTTAACTGGCTTACGTTGACCGTAGTTGTGAATTTTCTACCCGGGGTGTCTTTCAGGGATGCTACCCGATAGGTATTACTCGGTAAGACTTCGATTATTTCGAGTGGACCGCGATATTTTGATTGCGTTTTTGTGCTGTCCCCCGTTGCCTTTGGCACCTTCCGCACAAACACAATATCACCGACATGATAAATAAGGTGGTTGTAACGTTTGTTATTGTGCCGCCTTTTTTGTTTCTTTTGTTCCGCTCTAATAGTTTCACGCACTTGCAGTTCACCGCTTGGTACCCCGGTCGTTTTATTTTCTATCACGGTCATTATTTTTGGCATAAGGGTTCGGTTTACCCCTTCCGCTTGCCCCTTCATTGTTTCGCGTTGGTTTAATTTAACTCGACAACGTTTCGCACGCACTGGTACACCATTATCATTAATGTCTTCCTTCATCAAATTTCTTAAACTTAGTTCATCGCGATTATCTTGACATACGTTTCGCTTATACGCATCCGACATTTTTACGTCAACCTCTAGCATAACTAATGTATTTGGTTTCACGCATCCCGGTTGCTGACGTTGCATTCCCTTGTTATCAATGCATGTGTTGTGGTTTATTTTGCCCACACACTGACCTGCCGTAACGACCTTGTCCTTCGTCTTACTATCTGCCATTGGAATGTTAAAATTGTCTCCGTTGCAGTCAACACTTATTAAGTTAACACTTAATGCTTTAATGTTTTGTTCATTTCCACTACGTATTTTGATACGTTCGGTAGTTTCGCGTATTTCCATTTCTACAAATGGGAAGTCGGTTTTAGCACCAAATGCTAAGCTATCACCGAGTTTCGCGTAGCAAATGTCTTCGTGTTCCGTGAACGAACGCCCAATAAGTACTTCTGTCTGCTGTATTTCATCCGGAACCACCAATATTTTGACAGACTTTAGTAAAGCCGTGTCTACCTCTATCTCTGCCTCAATAAAATGTTTGACCACCACCGGCGCTTGGTTGCCAAATCCAAAAAGTTTCTCTCGCGTTGTTTTCAACTCGACTCCCGGAATTTTTCGTACAGAACTCTTTACTATCGTGCAAACTGCACTTCCACTGTCTATAAATGCGTCAAGCTTGCAACCGTTTATTTTGGCCCGTCTTAAGAACTTATGGAGAGCTTCCGAAGCTTCCATTTTATGGTCGACCCGCATGACCGTGTTTCGATTATTTAGTGGACAATCTCGCTTCACATGATCGTCTTTTTTGCATAGAAAACATAAATTACTGTTACGGGTTTTTGTACAATCTCTCGAGTAGTGACCCGCCTCGGCGCAATTGTAGCATTTTAGTTTTGTAGTTTCATTCTGGTAATTGTTCGATCTCGCGTTTTGACTCGAACTCGCGCCTTGGTATTCGCTTTGCCGGTTGTTTATTGCACGATGTAGGATTAAAATGTCATGTAACAACTCGTTCGCGTTTTCGTGCTTGTTGGCCATTAGCCCTGGGATAAGGTCTTTACGCTGCAACCCCGTTAAAATCTGTTCTTTCGCGTCACAATAGTTCAGTTTCACATCACAACATAACCGGTACTTCTGGTGGAAATATGCCTCCACATTTTCACGTGGTTGCTGGACCCTGGCCACGAGCCGTTTCCATTTGTCACTCACACTTTGTCGGATAAAGAATGTCGCCTTGAATTGTCTTTCAAACTCTCTCCAACACCAGAGCTGATCCTCCCACGTCTTCCACCATTCCTTAGCGGGACCCACCATGTGGATTCTCGCCGTTTCCAGCTTGATTTCTTCACTCCAAAAATGCAAGATTGCAGAGTTGTTAATCCTTTGGAGCCATTCTTCTGCCATTTCACCGGTTTCCCCATAAAAGTCTCCTATGGATTTGCTTAAATCAGGCATGACGCTATACACTGGCGCACATGCTTCCGCTCGTTTTTCTACTTTTGTCTCGTCCATCTTGGCCATTAAGAAGGTTCGTAGCATTGCGTCCGTTTCCGCACGCCCTCTCTCAGATCTTGCTAAAAGTTCCATTAACTTATCTTCACGGCTCGGCGCGCGCACACCCTCTTCGTTTTCATCGCTCATGTTGACGTTCGCCATGTTTAGTTTTACCGCTTTGTCCGCATTGTTTGATTTAACCGTCTTTTCCGCCATGTTTGATTTTGTCGCTTGGTCCGCCATGTTGGATTTTGTCGCTTTTTCCATTCTTTTCGCGTGTAACACTTTTGTAATGTTCGCTTTCACTAAAATGTTCGCTTTTATACTCTTCGCTGGTGGCACTTTCCACAATGTTCGCTTTTCTATAATGTTCGCTTTTCTGTAAGATTCACTGATATCACCTTTCACAATGTTCGCTTTTTCAACTTTTCCAATCGCACTTGTGGTCGCTATTTTTTGTTAAAATCCCACTTCTGATTGTTAAATAAATAAATACTTGGTTCGCTTTTATATTTATTCATTAAATATCTTACAATAATTACACAATTTATTATCAGGATTCGCTTACTCGTATTGTTCTCGCTATGAGTGCACGCGCTTGACTAACTTTACATCACCCTACGGGCACTGCATGCGCGTCGCTTATCTTTAATTACAGGAATCTTTAACCTAAAGTAGAAATCTTTAACCTATTACAAAAATACCTAACAATTTGATAAGCGACAATAAAAACATAAAACGTTTCCTTTCAGCATAACCAATATTTGGTTTGACAGGTGACAAGTTCAAATTTGTTAAACTAAAACGAAAGTGAGAAAGAAAATTAAAAAAAAAGATAACCAATATATTCTTATTTTAAAATACACTTCATTTGACTAGGGAGTATTAGCTTAGTTTAGACGATTATGCTTTTATGACGAGACGTCAACTTTCGTGGCAATGACTATACGTACTCGGTATAACAAAATATAATATATTGACAAAATTCTCTTTATAATAAATAATATGATTCTTAAAACTATTTACAAACAAAGTATTTGAATATATCAAAATCGAATCGTTGGTAGTGGTCGATACTCCACGAATTTCGAGACTGGTATCTAAGAGTTTTATTATTCTTTTAAACCCAAGCACACCTAGCATTTAATAAAACTACTAAGAAGAAACTAATTCTACTTAAAAAAGCAATAGGTCGTGCAAGCTGTCCAATAACAAAATGTTAGCTACTTTGTTTAAATTGCAGAAAAACGTCTGGAGACGTGGACTTTAAATAAGAACAGCATTAATAAAATGGAAGCCTTCGAGATGTGGGTATATCGAAGAATACTTGGGGTGTCGTGGACGGATAGGGTGACGAATGTGGAGATCCTCCGAAGAATGAAGAAAGAGCGGGAAATTGTAACTACCATCAAGAGACGGAAGCTTGAATACCTGGGCCACGTGATGAGAGGACAGAAATATCAACTACTGCAGGTGATCATGAAGGGAAAAATCCAGGGAAAGAGAAGTACTGGCCGGAGGCGGACATCTTGGCTGCGAAATCTGAGAGAATGGTATAAGTGTACATCTACCCAATTGTTCAGAACAGCCGTTTCAAAGATAAAAATAGCAATGATGATTGCCAAACTCCGTAGCGGGGACGGCACTTGAAGAAGAAGAAGTTCCAAATTCATATAGTAAGTAATTTTCTGATACTTACTGTTTTTTTGTGTATCTGGGTTCTCGATTGCAAATCGTCGTAACGCCTGGGGTGCACCTCGGGTGATATTTTATACGATGGGGACCTTTCGTCTCCCTCAAACGGTGAGCTAAAATAATTAGAAAAGACACACGTATACGAATTCGAACACCAAAAATAAGGTAGCATAAATGATTGAATAATTTAATACTTAATAAAGTTTCTTTGGTACCACTCGTTTTGTTGGATGACGTGAAAATTTCTCGACTGAAAATTGGCACATGTGTTTTGCTAATAATTGATCTTGAATTATAGGTGAGTTTAAATTTTCGCCCCTGGTTATTGATGTTGATTGATTGAAATAAAAGCGGATAAAATGATCCAATACCATAAGCCCCTGGCTGCTGCACGAGGTGAAAATCTCGAATTTTTGCAAAATTTCTAAGATGGCGGAATGGCTTCGCGCTTCTAATCGGTTATCGATTTTTGAAATATCAATAATTATAATTCCAAAGTAAATTATCTGGTGCCTAAAAATACACTCACGTTCTCGTACAATTTGTGATGTACAACACTTAGACTTGATTTATAATAAATCGTTGAAAAATACTGGTTAAAACTTTAATTTAACTTAATCTTTAGGGTGCTTAGCGTACTTGGCTGCATCGATCGACCTGGACGTAATTGTAATTCGTTCCTACACGCAAAAAAAATTTGCTTTAGAATCGAAAAAATTGCAGGTAAAATCGAAAGTTTTACTTTTAAAAAGGCGTCGATATTTTATTCTTTTAATTCAAAAGTAACATTACTTTTGACTTCTATAATAAAAGTAAACTGCTTTTATTTTAATGGTATATAGTTTTCATCTGCTTACTTTTAATTTAAAAATTTATGTTTTCAATTTACAAATTTTGTTTTTAATTTTAAAACTTTTTACTTTTATTTGAATAGTAAAATACTTTCATCAATTCAACTATAACCATCAATTCAAAAGTAAATAATTTCAATTTTTTAATTGAAATCAAAATCAGTTGCTTTTAATTTAAAAAATTTTTGATTTCCTTTTGAAAACCATTGTTTTACATTTAACGTTTGGTAATTTTTGTTTTGAAATCAAACTATTTTAATAATTATTAATAATTTTGTTTATTTTTACTACCTATAGATTTATACGTGTTATAAAAATACATAAATATAAATAAAAAGACGAAAATATAACATACATAATAAAAATACAATTTTAACCAAAATAAAATTAACTTAAAAACTAAACGTAAAAATTATAAAAACTTATTTGTAAGGAAGTAATTATTGTTCACATTATAGGTATATACAGGGTGTCCCCGTGACCGTGGAGAACCTTTGAGGTAGTGATAAAGGACACTTTTCTAAGACAAATTTTCAAATAAACTTTTTGCCCAAGTCCAAACCCTTGGGGGGTACCTCGCTTTAAAGCAATTTTTTGAATTTATGATTTCAAACGGCCATAGCTCCGATATTATTGATTTTTTAAGGTTAATGGATTAGAACTTTTTTAAAGATCATTTGCTTGTTTACAAATTAGGTTATCACCCCTTATCGTCTAGAATCAACGGATTTCGAGTTATAAATTAAATTAAGGGAAAAAATGTTTAAAAAATTCAGGTTTTTTTTAAATTTTCTTGCGAACCCCGTATCTCTTAAACGAAACGTCTAAGAGAAAAAATAACGGCCCAAACCGGATAGGGAATTTAACGGGCTACAACTTTTGTCAAATAAATTTTTTTGGGCAACCAACCGTTTTCACAGAAACTCTGAAAATAATGAACAAGGTGTAGGTAAAAAATATAAATTCACATAATTACTAAAAATCTCAATTTGATTTCTAGCATTTCTTTTAATGTTAAAACATTGTTAAAACGTATTAAATAATACCGTGCAACACCTTTTGAAAAGAGCACGCCTGTGTGCTGAAAATGAGGGAGGCCATTTTGAGCATTTATTAAATTAATTTTGTGAATTTAGTTTTTTTACCTACACCTTGTTCATTATTTTCAGAGTTTCTGTGAAAACGGGTGGTTGCCCAAAAAAATTTATTTGACAAAAGTTGTAGCCCGTTAAATTCCCTATCCGGTTGGGGCTATTAGTTTTTCTCTTAGACGTTTCGTTTAAGAGATACGGGGTTCACTAAAATTGTCTTCATTACTCACCAACATATTGGAGAATTTTAAACAAAATTTTATACATAAACTATAAATAATTTTTTTTACTTAAAGATTGATATTAAGCAAATTATATAACTCTATATTATTATCGCAAATATAGGTATTTTCTCCATATTTAATATTTTTCAATTTATTAAAGAATTGCTCCCATATAGTAAAATTTTCTAATAAATTAATATTGCAAGACGGAAACATTTTTTTGAAGTCCATTTCAATCTGCGAAGAAATAGATGTTCAAAATATTTATTTAAATACAAAACATAAATAGAATTTACCAATTTTGACGTAAAATTATTTTTTAATAAAATTTGCCACTCATTTAGAAATTCTCTTACTGATGTTTGTTTGCTACTGACCCTTAACGAAAAAGTTTTTGTCCAATTTTCGATAACTAAGTCTTCAGGTTGTGACCATTTTTTTAGCCATTCAGCACTAAACTTGATGTCATCTGTATAACTGCAATATTGAAAAATTGCAAACTATTATTATGAACTAATGAGTTAACAATATTGTGTACCTTCTATATATCATCATCCACTTCATAATTTTCATTGCCTTCATTTGCACTGGCCCATGAAGTTGATTTAAAGAAATGTTTTAAATTCCTGTATTTATCAACCAATTTTCCTTTGGGGTTTATATATTTTTTATTTTGGCATTCTTGATTAGTTGTTCTAGGAATATAATAGTTAGGTGTGTATGGCTTCTCCTTTAAAAGTATTGCAAATTTTTTCTGCAATCGTTTGAAAATCGACATCTTTAAGTACTTCGCTATAAAATAATCATTTAAGTAAATGTTTATTGTACGACAAATTATTAATTTATATAATGTACATACCTCTCTGAAAGCATAGCATTGTAACGCCCACCACATGTGTAATTGGTTATTTTAAATTGTCATTAAATAAAATTAACTATCATTCGTACTAGCAATTTTTAGTATTAATTAGAATTTAGATTTAAGAAAAAACTTTAAACAAATTATAATTGTACGCCAATGGTAACCTGGGAGAATAAGCCAACATAAATGCAACTTGGCAATAAAAATATTTCCCACAGTGTTACCTGAAAATTTATATCACAAAGTGCCATTCAAGGTGGTCCAACTGTAAGTTTTAGACTAGACAATAGACAGTGAAATAAAGATCACGACCATTAAGTCGCGCCGAAAGTCCAAGATTCGATGCTATCACATCTTGGAACATAGGAATACGGAAAACTAAAAGCAAAATGCCATTAAGGCAATAATAGAAAAGACAGTTATTGCGAAATACGACGTACCCTAAATAGAGAACAAGTAAATCCAATCAACCGCACCTTGCAGGTGGGAAAAAATTCGCCCTTTGTTTAGAAACCATACCTTTAAGCTACAATCTGGGTGGCCGGCTCACGGTACACTCAGCTTAGAAACTCAATTAGCGTTTACCACCATCTCAGAGAGCTGGAATCACCTATGTATTCCATACATTCACCCCACTCCCTTAATAATCAATCTAGTCCATAAATAGGATGAAAAATCAAAAATCAGTCAGTCTTCTGGCGGGAACGGTTTTCGTTTTGTTTTCATTGACGACATTTTACGTGATTATAGAATTTTTCTAAGTAAATCGGCTAAGTGCTAATTCCAATAAAAGTCAAGTATTAATTCGCTGTTGTGAAAAATAAATCATCGAATTCGACCAACTAGAAGGGCTCACCAAATTTTGAAAATAAAAATCCTTTTGATTTTTATTTCCTTTTTAATTATTTAAAGTTCATCAAATCAAACGCGATCAAGTTCATCTTTTATCTTTTTAAATCAATTTCAATATCGGCAAAAGTAAATTAAAGTGATCCAGCAATTGCTCAATAGGAATATACTCGCGAGTTTTGTGAGTTATCAATAAATTTCTGTTAAAGGAAATTATACCATCATCAAGTAAACTTGCATCCGAGGGACCAATAAATCTGTCACCCGGAGGATTTCTTAACATCAAAGAAAGGTACCGGTCATAAACTTTACCTAAACTATGAATGCATAACAAGATTCATTTTTATATTACTGTTACTATTTCACTGTCTACAGTCAAGTTCATTGGTAATCCCAATAATCATAACTTAGTCGTAACCAAAGGTTTTATGTAATTGTAAAGTAAACTTTTGTAATTAACCACCTTTTTACTTTTATTTTAATAAATTAGTGTGTAACAAATAAAACTCTTTTCTTTTAAACACTTGGGTGTTTATACGAGTGTAAGGTAATTGCTTGTCACAAATACCCCACGCTTCTAGAGGGCCTTCCGCAAAATTCACACGTTTACCAACGCTACAAGGAGGCTTAAGTAAGTAATTATTCGAGTGTTTGGATTGTCTACTCGCCTATTTACATCCACGTATAGGGAAACGATAATTCTGGTGGCAGCTATCAACGGAAGGGGTTAATTCAATTAACCCACGAGCAGAGTTTTGTACATTGGGAAGTCAGCGGTGGAAGAAAATCAAAACCCACTGTTCCGTTTTGTACATTTGGTGGCAGCGGTGGGATTCGGTAATTAAAACAACTTTTTCACGAGTTGAATGACAAACAATTACTACGCATAAAGTATAAGCACATTAATTGATAAAAATAATTTCCTTGGTTACTTTGTAAAGTTTAAAAATATTTCACTTGAGACAGCAAACAGTGGATATAAAGATAGTCTTGTTTTATCTTAACAAATTTATTAATAGTAGTTAGTAGTAGTTCTAACCATTTTTCAGCAAATTAACTGCGTAATTATATGATTAATTGTGGCAACGTGTAATGTCAATTGACCCAAACGACGTAACTAATCCCTTTTTGGAAGACGATTTAACCATAACCGGAACTAGCTCGAATCGTTCGTCACCTTCGCCAACGCAATTAAATCTACCCGCGACAATGACGCAAAATTTATCACAAACATCCGTACAATCAAATCCCATGTTTAATTTCCCAGGCATGCCTATGGGCATGATAGCAACAACCGTCGAATCATACGATGGTAATTCAAATCCAATTGAGTATTTTAAAGCGGTAGAAAGACGAGCAAACTTAGATGCGTGGGAGGAACCAACGAAATTAAATATAATTAAATATAGATTAAAGGGAAACGCGCTAAAATTTTTCGAATCCGATCCGGATATTGACGCGCTAAATTACGATGCTTTTAAAGAACGCATGATAAAACAGTTTAGCAGATCGCGAATTCCGGGCGAATTAGTAAGTCAACTACACCGATGTTATCAGAGACACGACGAAGATGTATCCAAATTCACGACACGGTTAAAAAGTTTAGGGTTAAGGGTATTAACTGAGGACCTTAAAACGGCCACGTTAGAGGAAACCCCGGGAATAAAATCTAAATCCGCGCAGATAATTTTAAACCAATTCAAAATAGGGCTGAAAAAGGATCTCCTTAAAGAGATAGGAGTGACCTTAATGCGTACACCAAACTTAACGATTGATGAGGCGGAAAATATTGCGATTTGCCAGGAAATCAACGAGTCACTTATTAGATCGCGACCGAACGCTATAAATGTAACGGAAATCGACCAACCCCTAGGAGATACGGATAATCATGGAAATCAAAATAACTATTGGTCGCGAACGTACCCCAGCACAAACCCTTTTCGCGACTACGGCAATGAGGATAACGCACGTCCAAATTTCGAAGGACGGAAAAACCTAAATCCAATACGCGGAAATTCTAACTATAATGGCCCACAACGAAATAATCAATTAAATCAACAAAATCGAGGAAATTTTAACGGCCCCAACAATGATAATCAAAATCGTAATCCGTTTGCACCCACTAATAGAAAGTTTAATAATTATAATGTATCATTCGCGCAACCGCGGAATTTTAATCAAGGAGGTAACAATAATTACCCCAACAATTACCGATATGACCGCGGCACTAATTATAATAATGACAGAAGACAAGGTAATGCACCGGTTAATCGAAACACGACCAATTATAATAACCCATTCAGAGGGGGTAACAATAATTACCCCAATAATAACCAGTACAACCGAGACACAAATTATCGCAATGAAAGTAGACAAGATAACGCGCAAAATAATCGAAACGCGACCAATTATAATAACCCGTTCAGAGGGGGTAACAATAATTATCCCAATAACAACCAATATAACCGCGGCGCTAATTATCATAATGAAGGAAGAAGAGATACCGCGCCAATTAATCGAAACGCGACCAATTATAATAATCCTTTTAGACAAGATTATCGAAATCAGGGCAATAATGACACGGGTATGAATACGCGCTATAATAATCAAGTAAATCACGCAGACCGAGCGAATCAAGGTAACCCAGACAATCAACGTAATCGAACCGAGGATGAAGATCAAAATGGAAAACGGAACCATTTAAACGAGAATTTATCACGGACGAGCCCTCGACCCGTGATACACGCGATAACGACCCAATAAATATTTTACCCCTAAATCATGAACTCAGTAATCTTAATGGACAAATTGATAACGTAACGCCACCTTATTTTATACCTAATGTCAGATCAGTTTCGGAGGAAACTCCCTGTATTATTGAAATGATATTAAACGGCGTATGTTGCAAACTTTTACTAGATTCCGGATCTAGCATAAGCATTATGAAAGATAAAGTAATTAATATAGATGCACTGAAAATACCCCTGGAAGAAATTATTCTGTGTGGAATAGGGGGTGTCAAGCAACAAGCACTTGGCACAATGACACTCACGTGCGGTAATAAATTCATCCCAGAACTATTTCAATTTGATTTTGTCATCTGTGATCGCATACACTTGCAATCAGATGGAATAATCGGTAGAAATTTACTCTCAAAATTAAATGCTAATATCAATTTCTCCACTAACGAATTAAGATTACTGAACGAAAGATTCCCAATAATTAATTATGAATACGCGGAGGAAAATAAATATTTAAATGCAGGAACTATCTTTAGAGGGAAACAAAAAGAAAAATTTCATGACGACCCAGATCGAATAATTGATACGCAAATTGATAATGATAGTAAAAAATTTAAAAATAGACGGGTTGCACCTAAAATAAATGTGAAAGTCGTTAGATTTAGTAACGATAAAATTGAGAAGGGGCTATCAAAGGTATCGGAGACAATGATAGGTAATTCAGGGGCTAAAAGTTGTAATAAAAGTGAAAGCTATGGATTTTTAGGGATCAAAGTATGTAATGAGGAAAAAGGGGATTTGAGGCTGCTAATGGACGCTAGAAAAGCGAAGAGTAATTGTAGGTACGGAAATTTAGAGGGAAATAAGATTTACGCAAAAAGCGAATTAAGTTTATTAGACAAGGAAATAAGGAATAAAGAAAAAATTACCGGGCAAATTTTAGAAACCGGACAGTTATGTAAGGGTATTGAAACGAGTATAGGTACGGAATTAAGGAAATTAGAAGGAATTGGATATGATGATATTAAAAGGGTTAAGGAACACGTTGTTCCACGCGTAGTGATAGTTGGACATGGGGCACTATCTGATGATGAGAAAGAGACCGACGCACCGTTTAACAATGGTTGTAATGTTGGCAATAAGTCCATCACAGAGAATGAACATGGATACTCACTGCCGGGTTTGCAGTGTTTAGCAGGACAAAGAGTTAATAAATTAGAATTAATTGATTTCGATGAAATCAAGGTGGTACATGAACCTGAATCGCTATCTGATGATGATGGAAAAACCCACACGCCGTTTAACAATGGCTGTGAGGTTGTCGAGGGATCAATCACAGATAGTGTACGCGAATATTCATTACCGGGCGTTGAAGGGTTGCGGCACCGGACTGGACAATATGAGACGTCATATTCCCAGGTAGGCAGCGACACCCCGCGGTTAGGGACTGTTAAAAATTCTGTAAGGAAAAATACATGTACGGGGGTTGTTCACAACAATTATTGTGATGCAACCAAATGTAGCGAATATATTAGTAAAAGTAAATACGAAGGCACCAGGGTTGCCGAGGAAATAAATAAATTCACGGATAGAAATGAAGGTAAAGAAAAATTATTGAAAGTCAGGGATAGGGTTGAAATGAACTATGTAGACGAAGCATTACACGTCTCCAATAAAATAAATACGTTAAATTGTTTAAATAGGGAACAGTTCTCTAAAAATTTTAAAAATCAACGAATGAGTCCGAGAGACATTGATGATATCGAATTAAACGAATTAAATAATGAAGGTAAGCGAATGTTAGCACCCAACCGCGATGAAAACGAAATAATTAGAACAGAACCGTATTCAGGTAGATCTAGTGCACCCGACCTAAATTTAGTAGGCCTAAAAAGCAAACTTCGCGATGAAAATAAAACCAATTATAATAAAAACGGGTCCGGTAACGGGTTGGAAACTGATGACCAACTCTCAACCGAATTTGAATTTGACGAGGTCAACATTATAGGGACGTTAACCACCGAGGTTAACCTAATCATTCCAAAACGATCCGAAAGCGAGCAGCAGTTCGATATAAAATATAAAAAGAAAAACGGCAAAAATACACGGCAACTGAGTTATGGTCAGGAATTACTAATAGAACAAGATGACCACCTCCACAAAAATTTAATGCTAGCTACGTCACTAGTATGCGGAAACGACGGAAATGTAGTTACGCGTGTCATAAACCCCAATAATTTCGACGTAATCTTAAGTACATCTGACCACATCGGGAAAGTTTCCACTAACGTGAAAATTTTAAACAAAATCCAAACAAACACTGACAATGTCGAGCAAATAAACTCAATATCAAGGGCGGAATTAAATACAGAGGAAATAATATCCCAGTTTAAGGTGGATCATTTAGGAGATGCGACTATTAACTCCCTGTACAAACTACTATTAGATTATATCAACGTTTTTATAACCGACCACGAACCACTAACTCTTGTACACGGGGTGCAACATCGAATCATCACGGAAAATGTCCCACCGATTTCAAAACGGCCCTATCGCGTTCCGTTCCATCAACGCGAAGTCCTGCAAAAAGAAATTGACAAGCTGTTAGAATCAGGTATCGTAACTGAGAGTAGCTCCCCCTGGTCGGCTCCGGTTGTCATTGTAGAGAAGAAGCTTCCTAACGGAGAATCGAAGGTGCGAATTTGCATTGATTATCGCGGTTTAAACGCGGTCACCAAACGTGATTTTTATCCTTTGCCCGACCTACACGAAACAATCGAGCAATACTTCAACGAGGCCAGCCTATTTACTACCCTTGACGTATCGCAAGCATACCACCAAATCGAAGTTTACGGTCCTGATCGCGAGAAAACCGCGTTTAGTACACCCACGGGTCACTATGAATACGCGAGGCTCCCGTTTGGATTGGCTAATTCCCCCTCCACTTACCAGAGGTTTATGAACGTAACCCTCTCGGGATTGACGGGAAACATGTGTTTGGTGTACTTAGACGACATCATCGTCTTTAGCCCAAACGACATAAGCGAACATCTACGTAGGTTAGGTACTGTGTTCAAGAAACTGCAAGAGGCAAACGTTAAGCTCAAACCTAGCAAATGTAACTTCTTAGTTAGCGAAGTAAAATACCTAGGGCACGTGATCACAAAAGATGGCCTTAGACCCGATCCGGATAAACTGAAAGCACTGGAGGAATTTCCAATCCCCAGAACCGTGAAAGAAACCCGATCATTCCTAGGTTTAGCGTCCTGGTATCGTAGATTTATAAAGGACTTTTCTAAAATAGCTCTCCCCCTGACTAATCTAACGAAAAAAGAAACCAAATTTGTAATCACTCCGGAAGTAGTTAGCGCTATAGAAGAACTGAAGTCAGCAGTCAAATCAGACTCAGTACTCATCTATCCCGATTTTAATGAACCATTCCTGTTGGCTACAGACGCGAGTGGCACAGGAATCGGCGCCATAATCAGCCAAAAACGCGGCGGTTTTGAGAAACCCATAGCCTTCGCGAGTAGGAAATTAAAGAAGGCAGAGATGAACTACACGGTAACGGAGCTTGAGTGTCTCGCGGTAGTGTTTGGCATCAAGCAGTTCAGATGTTTCCTATATGGGAGACGATTCACCGTAATTACTGACCACAGACCATTAAAATGGCTCCTAAATTTAAAAGAAGCAACATCTCGATTAATGAGATGGGCCTTACTATTAACTGAGTACGATTTCGAAGTTATACACCGTCCAGGCGTAAAGCACGGAAATGCAGACGCACTGAGCCGGGCGTATTTTACCGATTACCCCTCCCTTAAGGAATTTTTCACATTATTTACAGGCGGTAAGATTTACGAAAACCCTAATATCACAATGGAGCAATCCAATATGTTCTCGTTATCCGATGATCACTCCTTAGCTATTTGCGTTTCAAAGGACCTAAGCGCTAATTCCAAAGTCGAAGACCAATTTAATCAAATTTACGGCCGTATCAATCTGTCGGAAATTAAAGATAAAAATGTGGGAGAGATAATTTCATTAAATCTATCCGAGAGAAATGTTTACAGACTGATAGTCAAAAGCGAACACTACGGCGCTCCCACCTATCAAACGTTATACGACGCCCTAAATAACTTACGCGACGCGTGTTTATCCAATAAAGATTTTAAATTAGCCCTGAATAAAGCAAACATGGAGTCGGAAAAATTGGAATGGAATAAAATCTATGCCATGATAAAATTCGCTTTCAAAGACACAGCCATACAAGTCAAAGTATGTGTAAATAACCAAACGAATACTTGCGCAGTAAACGCCCTAAATGTTGAACCCCCACTCACCCCCACTTGGGACCGAGAGTCAATTAAAATTGAACAAGAAAGAGACGACTATTGTAAAATAATTTCATTAGAGCTCGTAAATAATAAAGACCAAGATCTACCCTATTATCTTGACAAGGATGGAATCCTATATAAGACAAACGCTAGCGGTCAAGACTTGTTAATTATCCCAAAAACTTTTGTAAACAAGGCCATACACGATTTTCATGACCTGCCTTTTGTTGCACATCCAGGTCAAACGAAAACTTTGCTATACATACAAAATAAATTATATTGGCCAAACATGAGGAAGGACATTTCTAATTACGTGACCGCATGTAACACATGCAATCAAAGGAAGACGTCCCCTCACTTCAAACCCGCACCTTTACAAGGCTTCCCTAAATTAAGTGAACCTTTCGAAAGGACCGCAATGGATATTGTGGGCCCCTTTGTCACTTCAGATAACGGAAGTAAGTACCTACTTACTTTCCAAGACCATTTCACCAAATACCCAGAAGCCATCCCCATACCAAATCAAACCGCGGAGACCATGGCCAAGGTGTTCGTGACTCATATTATCGCCAGACACGGAACCCCCCGTCAGCTTATCACTGATCAAGGTCAGAACTTCGTGTCCAAAATGTTTAAGGAAACTTGCAAACTATTACAAATAGAAAAGATTCAAACCACGGCGTACCACCCCCAATCTAATGGAGTGTTAGAGAGGAGTCACCGAGTATTCAAGGATATGCTGAGTTGCTATGTGTCAAAAACACAGAGAGACTGGGATGAGTGGGTCCCCTTCATCCTACTAGCGTACCGATCACATATTCATTCATCCACAGGTTACTCCCCTTATTTCTTAATGCATGGCCGTGACATCATCTTACCTTTTGATGAGATAATAAAAGCTAATCGGGTCAAATACGACGTTAGCACAAATTATCCCTCAGAAATGATGAGTAGATTAAATCAAGCCTTCGCGCACGTGAATCATACTATGGAAAAATGCAGTAAAGACCGCGCGCGAATTTTTAATAAAAGGGCTAAGGAGAGGGAATTTCAAGTAGGGGACTTGGTTTATTTGTATGATCCGGCGAATAAAGTAAGAATTTCGCGAAAATTAATGAAACCATGGCAAGACAATTTTAGAATTTTAGAAAAAATCGGGCCGGTAACGTATCGCATCCGTAGAATAGGTACGCGAACAGACCAGGTGGTACACCTAAACCGATTGAAACAATGTATAAAGCAGGATCCAGTAAGTCCCCCGTTAGACCCAACTAACCCCTTTTCCGAACAGGACGATCCACCGGACGAATCACCTCCCGTAGACTCAGCCGAGCAGATAGAGCAATCAACAGAAAATGAAAAACTAATTTCTTTGCTCCCATATTGGTTTCCCACGAGGTCAGAGCTAGACCCACCAGCTAACCAACCTAACCCCCCCCCTAACGAAGAAATGGAAATTCAGCCCGAGGCAAGTCCCGGACCGTCTAATCCAGCGGACATTTTAAATCCCCAGATTAATCCCTTCCTATATTCAGACTCCGATTCAGAAGGGCTGGAAGAACCACCCTGTTCCCCGGAACAAGAAGCATTAGGTATACCTCCAAGAAGACCCTTCAGGACAAAAAGGAGAAATCTCCTACCGGATTATACCTACTACTAAAGCACCGAGTGAACAATCAAATTATTACCATATTCTTTTTTTTTTATTATGTAAACTAATAGCATAACTAACACTAGCTTTTATTAGTAAAATTAGTAATTAACCATAAGTAGTAATAAGATGTTATAACAACGCAATTTAAAGTACAATTTAAATTCTTTTCGTTTTTTCTTTCTATTTAATTAATTAATTAACCGCCCTGGGAATGGCGTAAAACTTCACCACCTTAGATTAATTAAGTAGATTAATATTAGCAACTAATCAATTAAAAGACTAATTAAAAGTTTTTTTTTCTCCTTACTAATTAATTAGAATAAGCTCTTAGACATTCCAGTTAAAATTATAATAGGTAAACCTTAACTCTCCATGGAATTCATTCACGGTTAAATGAAAAGAAACATAATTTTTAGCATGATGCATGAAAATTAAAAGTAAAAGCGTAACCTTTTGGAAATTATAAGTCACTAATTTATCCCAGGTTAGGGCATAGCATGTTTAATACCTTAGGTAAAACGGGTACCCACTCCTAACTTAAGAAAATAATGAATGAAGATAGATAAAACTTTCGTGACTTGTAGTAAACAACAGTATTATTATCCTTCACCTAATACAACAAAAATTAAAATCATATCCTATTATATTTGTAAATCAAGTAACCTTAGTAGTAAATAACGTTAGATCATGAAAATACTAATAAATTTGTTCTTATTAATTGATACTCAATTCAATTTTCGCGTAATTCATACACAAGAAATTTAATAAGAATAAGTCACGGTCCTAGTTTTTTTTAACCACGAAAAGAGGACACTGATTTATTGTGTTAAGAAAAGCTACATAAGCTCCTTAATACACCGCATGTTAAGAAACTAAGGTACCATTTCAAAACAATGTTAACTGTGGACTAGGTACGCAAATTAACCATGTAAAGAAGGTAATACCAAGATGCTAGCGATTACGCAAAAAATATCTGTAAAATCAGTCTGAGATCAACCCCAAAAATTTAACGCGAGCTCCGGATTAACAAAATAAAATGCGCGAGGTTACGCGAATAAAAACTCAACAAGTGCACCAAATGGACCAAAAATATATTAATCAGGTCAGTGCTGCAAAAAAATATCAATAAACATTTCCAACAACAAAAAAAAAAATCAATATCGGAAAAATCTAAAACCAGTTTTCAAAAAAATAATACACTCGTATTAGTGCTAAAAAAGACAATCGAGGATGGTCAACCATACATCAAATCTACGAAGTGCAGACCAACGCCGTAAAGTGTACATGAAAGTGAAAACACCTACAAAAATGACGCTATAACTTACCATTGCATTACCTGCAAGGTAAACATACCTCGGACATTCAATGTATTCAAAGGAAAACATCATAAAAGCTAGACACCATAAAATATAATAGACAGTTTGAATAAGCTTAAAGTGCAGCGTCTAGTCACCTAGACCTACCAGTGTTACCCTCAAATAAACAGTTACACAAGAAAAATCAATATTAGCGCGTGTGAAAAGATAAATGCTACCCTACAGGGTCGAACTCTCAGCAGATTAAATAAAAATTTTGTTTGTTAATTATCTCCAATTGACGTATGCATATCGCTATCATCTTTTACCTAATCTATAATAACCATTGTTCTTTTCATGTATCACACTTTACTTTTCTAATTTTCTTTTAGAGGTTAATGAACTTACGTTAGAAATATTAATTCTAAATATACCTGAATTAAAACATAGCTTAGTTAAATGTCAAACGTAGTACTCAACGAGATTTTTTTGTTTTCATTACACAGAAGGAGCTCCTATCCAAATCAAGGACGAAATGGGCAAATTAACGATACTCGTACTGCTGTTATGGGCACATATAGGACAAGGTTTCCTGCAACAGAAAATTGACTATAATTCTGGACTATACGTCGAGAAGGAAGCGGAGGCATACATCTCTACCTCGAAATGGCGTATTATTAGATACGTAAATCTGAATGAACTCGAAAAATTTAAAGAACAAAATATGGCAGCCCTCGATAAGATAAACGAGACTATCACAACGCAATTACAGGAAGAGGCAATTGGGAATTTCTTTTCAACTCCCCTACTCCCCCAGCTTACGGCTTTAAGATTACTAAATAAAAAGTGCGAAACTCTACTTAAAGAATTAAACAACCCCACGGAAGAGGACAACCGTAGGAAGCGTTACCTAATAAACGTTCTGGGAACCGCAATCAAATGGATATCGGGCAATCTAGATTATGATGACGGAGTAAAAATTTACCACAGCATCGATAAATTGAAAGAAGACTCCACAACTATAAAAGATTTAATGAAACAACAAACCTCCATCTTAACTAACACGGTAACAGCCTTCAATGACACGATAAGTAAATTACTGATAAATGAAGACAGACTAGAAAGAACCCAGGGCGAAATTTTAGTAGCAATAAAACACGCAATAGTGGATCTACACCACACCAACACACATGTTCAAGCATTGGCTTTACTTATGGAGATTCACGAGGCATACACCATTTTATTACAAGAGTTAGACGAATTAATTGAAGCCATTAACTTCGCCAAATTAAATATAATGCACCCAGCCATTATAAAACCCGAAGTGTTCCTCGACCAATTAAGAAGGATACCAAATTCCTTGAGCAAATTTCGGCTACCTCTCAAACCAACGATGGAGAATCTAATGAAATATCAACAGATTGCCAAATTATCAGCTTTTCAGCTAAACGATAGGATCACTTTTATCATCGAAATTCCATTAGTGAGCAATCACCTGTTCACCATTTTCCATATATATTCATTACCAGCCAGGACAACTACACCAAATATATTTGTAACGGTAGACGTCACTTCAAAATTCATAGCCATCTCGGACGACAATATACAATTTTTCATCCCTGAAAAATGTACTGAAGTAACAAAAGATCTTAAAATTTGCGAAACCCCTGCGATACACAGTATTACACCGGAATCGACGTGCGAAATACAGCAGATCATACAATCTAATCATTACGAAAATTGTCATGAAAATAAATTGATGCTAAAAATTAATCGAGTGAAGCTCCAAAAATTAAACAATGGGAAATGGCTTATATTCGTAGCGAGCCCTATTCAAATTTCAGAATCCTGTCCAGACATGGAGAAAGTACATACCACCATAAAAGAATCTATTGTTATCACGCCTAACCCTAGATGTACCCTCCGTATAGACGACATAAACCTTTTAAATGAGGATCGACCTATCACGACGGTCGTAAATAACTCAATACAATTGCCAAATTTAACGCTCGAGTGTTGCGAAGAAAATCTAGAAACAAACTCCATGCATATAAAAGCTGCCGATCTAAAACCCATAAATTTAGATCAAATAAAAGAACTGAAACAACACATACACGAGTTCAATAAAGTTTTAAACGAAGCAAAGAAACCCTATCTGGAGAAACACTTGTCAGGAGTAATTTATACATTTATTATACTAACTGTAATTATATTAGCCGCCCTAGTCTACCTGAGATACCGGCGCGGAGCTATCATAATAGGAAACCCATTCCGAAAGGAGAAACGTTTTGAACAAATCAGGGCTTGGTTCAGGCGCGACAAGAAAAACTTCCCCAATCAGGAGGAAGAAGGGGTGGTCCTAGAACTGATGAAAAATCCTAACACCAAAAAATTCGACCAGTGCCAAATAAACCAACCCCAGTGCGACGCAAAAGTGTAATCGGTTCATCACCGTAGTTTTCTGTGTAGACTCAAAAATCTCTGTGCAAATTTAAAATTTTTTTTTTTTCCTTCTTCTATCAACATAAATTTTTAACCAAAGAAACATGACGAGCTACAACAATAAAACAGGTATAATTAGAATATACAACGAATAATTATAGTACTAGTTAGGAAAAATATATAATAAAATTAAAATTGTTAAAATACACATTATTCAGTAATCTAAATCACGAGTATAGAAAGTTACGCATAATTTTAAATAGTAATATTATTGTTCCCAGCAGGAAACACTAATAAGTACTCCTAAAAATTTCTCTGATGATATGTTAACCTAATTTTAATAATAATAATTAACCTCCAATTGTTATGTCATTTAGCTCCCCCGGCCATCAAGGCGAAATTCTGGTTCTCAAACCCGGACGATATTCCACCCTGTACCATATGTGGAAAGGAAATGGACCACGTGAGCGCTGGGGCCCTGGAGTGTTGGCATCGCCACTTCTACCGCTGCTTCCTCCAACAGGCAAGGAAGCGCTGCACCAACTGCGTGATCTGCCACACTTGCGAAGTTGACATATACCGATTTAGCATCTATTTCGGGAACCTGTTGTTTTTATCGTTACCCATTGAACGGGTCTTTGACGGAAAAAGGAAATAGGGGTGTTAAACCCCTCGTTTCTTTTTTCGGTGGCCGGCAAATGTAACGCCCACCACATGTGTAACCGGATAGGGAATTTAACGGGCTACAACTTTTGTCAAATAAATTTTTTTGGGCAACCAACCGTTTTCACAGAAACTCTGAAAATAATGAACAAGGTGTAGGTAAAAAATATAAATTCACATAATTACTAAAAATCTCAATTTGATTTCTAGCATTTCTTTTAATGTTAAAACATTGTTAAAACGTATTAAATAATACCGTGCAACACCTTTTGAAAAGAGCACGCCTGTGTGCTGAAAATGAGGGAGGCCATTTTGAGCATTTATTAAATTAATTTTGTGAATTTAGTTTTTTTACCTACACCTTGTTCATTATTTTCAGAGTTTCTGTGAAAACGGGTGGTTGCCCAAAAAAATTTATTTGACAAAAGTTGTAGCCCGTTAAATTCCCTATCCGGTTTGGGCTATTAGTTTTTCTCTTAGACGTTTCGTTTAAGAGATACGGGGTTCACTAAAATTGTCTTCATTACTCACCAACATATTGGAGAATTTTAAACAAAATTTTATACATAAACTATAAATAATTTTTTTTACTTAAAGATTGATATTAAGCAAATTATATAACTCTATATTATTATCGCAAATATAGGTATTTTCTCCATATTTAATATTTTTCAATTTATTAAAGAATTGCTCCCATATAGTAAAATTTTCTAATAAATTAATATTGCAAGACGGAAACATTTTTTTGAAGTCCATTTCAATCTGCGAAGAAATAGATGTTCAAAATATTTATTTAAATACAAAACATAAATAGAATTTACCAATTTTGACGTAAAATTATTTTTTAATAAAATTTGCCACTCATTTAGAAATTCTCTTACTGATGTTTGTTTGCTACTGACCCTTAACGAAAAAGTTTTTGTCCAATTTTCGATAACTAAGTCTTCAGGTTGTGACCATTTTTTTAGCCATTCAGCACTAAACTTGATGTCATCTGTATAACTGCAATATTGAAAAATTGCAAACTATTATTATGAACTAATGAGTTAACAATATTGTGTACCTTCTATATATCATCATCCACTTCATAATTTTCATTGCCTTCATTTGCACTGGCCCATGAAGTTGATTTAAAGAAATGTTTTAAATTCCTGTATTTATCAACCAATTTTCCTTTGGGGTTTATATATTTTTTATTTTGGCATTCTTGATTAGTTGTTCTAGGAATATAATAGTTAGGTGTGTATGGCTTCTCCTTTAAAAGTATTGCAAATTTTTTCTGCAATCGTTTGAAAATCGACATCTTTAAGTACTTCGCTATAAAATAATCATTTAAGTAAATGTTTATTGTACGACAAATTATTAATTTATATAATGTACATACCTCTCTGAAAGCATAGCATTGTAACGCCCACCACATGTGTAATTGGTTATTTTAAATTGTCATTAAATAAAATTAACTATCATTCGTACTAGCAATTTTTAGTATTAATTAGAATTTAGATTTAAGAAAAAACTTTAAACAAATTATAATTGTACGCCAATGGTAACCTGGGAGAATAAGCCAACATAAATGCAACTTGGCAATAAAAATATTTCCCACAGTGTTACCTGAAAATTTATATCACAAAGTGCCATTCAAGGTGGTCCAACTGTAAGTTTTAGACTAGACAATAGACAGTGAAATAAAGATCACGACCATTAAGTCGCGCCGAAAGTCCAAGATTCGATGCTATCACATCTTGGAACATAGGAATACGGAAAACTAAAAGCAAAATGCCATTAAGGCAATAATAGAAAAGACAGTTATTGCGAAATACGACGTACCCTAAATAGAGAACAAGTAAATCCAATCAACCGCACCTTGCAGGTGGGAAAAAATTCGCCCTTTGTTTAGAAACCATACCTTTAAGCTACAATCTGGGTGGCCGGCTCACGGTACACTCAGCTTAGAAACTCAATTAGCGTTTACCACCATCTCAGAGAGCTGGAATCACCTATGTATTCCATACATTCACCCCACTCCCTTAATAATCAATCTAGTCCATAAATAGGATGAAAAATCAAAAATCAGTCAGTCTTCTGGCGGGAACGGTTTTCGTTTTGTTTTCATTGACGACATTGTACGTGATTATAGAATTTTTCTAAGTAAATCGGCTAAGTGCTAATTCCAATAAAAGTCAAGTATTAATTCGCTGTTGTGAAAAATAAATCATCGAATTCGACCAACTAGAAGGGCTCACCAAATTTTGAAAATAAAAATCCTTTTGATTTTTATTTCCTTTTTAATTATTTAAAGTTCATCAAATCAAACGCGATCAAGTTCATCTTTTATCTTTTTAAATCAATTTCAATATCGGCAAAAGTAAATTAAAGTGATCCAGCAATTGCTCAATAGGAATATACTCGCGAGTTTTGTGAGTTATCAATAAATTTCTGTTAAAGGAAATTATACCATCATCAAGTAAACTTGCATCCGAGGGACCAATAAATCTGTCACCCGGAGGATTTCTTAACATCAAAGAAAGGTACCGGTCATAAACTTTACCTAAACTATGAATGCATAACAAGATTCATTTTTATATTACTGTTACTATTTCACTGTCTACAGTCAAGTTCATTGGTAATCCCAATAATCATAACTTAGTCGTAACCAAAGGTTTTATGTAATTGTAAAGTAAACTTTTGTAATTAACCACCTTTTTACTTTTATTTTAATAAATTAGTGTGTAACAAATAAAACTCTTTTCTTTTAAACACTTGGGTGTTTATACGAGTGTAAGGTAATTGCTTGTCACAAATACCCCACGCTTCTAGAGGGCCTTCCGCAAAATTCACACGTTTACCAACGCTACAAGGAGGCTTAAGTAAGTAATTATTCGAGTGTTTGGATTGTCTACTCGCCTATTTACATCCACGTATAGGGAAACGATAATTCTGGTGGCAGCTATCAACGGAAGGGGTTAATTCAATTAACCCACGAGCAGAGTTTTGTACATTGGGAA
The DNA here is from genome assembly GCA_932274525.1 of Podabrus alpinus. Classification (NCBI taxonomy): domain Eukaryota; kingdom Metazoa; phylum Arthropoda; class Insecta; order Coleoptera; family Cantharidae; genus Podabrus; species Podabrus alpinus. The sequence continues at coordinate 36,394,813 of OW026452.1, forward strand.
GTCAGCGGTGGAAGAAAATCAAAACCCACTGTTCCGTTTTGTACAGCATTTATAATTAACTCGACCAATATATTTCGAGTTTTGCGAGTTAATTGCTTCTCAATCTCAAAATTCTTTAAAATGTATTTTCTTGTACCACTTAAATTAAAAAATTTTGTTAAATTTAAGTGATACGATATTCTACATGATTTTTGCAGTTCTTCAAATCCATAAAAAATTTTTAAATCTGACGTTCCCCTTTTGTATCGAAGTAGCAATATTTGCTACAGAAGCTTCTGGAAAATCTTTTACCTAAAAGTTGTGATTGATTTTAAATAAAAAATAGTCTAGCATGGATTATTTTAAAATGCTTACGTTTAAAGAGTTGTCGGTAATTCTTTAATGATATCGATACTTAAATCAATAAAGTTGGATATGTCGATCTCTTGTTCTGTAAAATTGAGAAAATTTAAATATACAAATTTAATGTAATGAGTAATTGATGTCATAAAAAGGCATAAAAGTCAAGGTTGCTGATGCACAATTTATTAAAGGCGTCAGCAAGACGTGAGATAAATTTATCGGGGATGTACAACTGGCCTGTTAGAATATTTGTTTTTTGCTGTTTTTAATGTTTTTTAACTTAATTTTAATGTTTTTAACATTATGGCGAGATAAATTGCAAACAGAACTTATAAATTGATTGTTCGATTTCCTTCCATCTATTTTAAAAATGCCACAATAGTTTAATTTATTATTACAAACGAATAATTATACAAAAATGATAATTAATTGCAAATTAAAACTACTTACCTTCAAACAATGGTATTAAATGTGCAATATCCCATCTTTCTAGTAAATTTTTAATTTCCTGTTCTCCCATTGTAACACCTTAACACAATAATGTAACATCCCGCGTACATAAATTCTTAATTATATATTTACCGAAACCGGAAATTGTAATTAGTAAATATGAAATACTGAATTTGTATGTTAAATCATGTTATTTAGAAATTAAGTTATAATCCTTAATCACAAAAAGGATTAATTTATCTATATTCATTTAATATTAATTAAAATAGTAATATGAAATTACATTTAATTAAGATTTAAATTAAATAAATAATTTAAATCTTAATATGAAAACGTTGATACGCCTATGTTCACAAGGCGTAATAAATTTAAAAGAATAGACAGATAACGTAGTAAAATATACTTCCCACAGTTTGGGTAAAATGTTACACAAATATTCACTTAAGATTAGACCCTTAAATTTGTTCAGACGAGACAGTAGAATGATAATAGAAACATAACTTAACATTTAAGTCGCCAGAAACTATTAAATAATTTTATCACACATGACATATGTGAAAGAAGTCAAGATAATATTAAAAATCACCAATTTATAAAAACAAAATACAATTATGGGATATTAAAATTGACAGATATTATAAATTATGACTTCCCTTAGAACCTTTAACATGAAAATTAAAAGCTTTGAAATCATAGAGGCAAGATAACGGGCAGACGATAACTTAATATTTAAGTTATCTAAAAGTTTTAAGCACACAGCTTAAAACTATTAATTAGTCCAATTCACAATCTCCAAATAGCAGTATTTTTCTATGTATTTCAATATTCAAACCCCACCACAAAAGGGAAATAATTCACTCTAATAAATAGGGAAGATGATTAAAAATTCGGGTTAGTCCTCAGTTAGTCCTCAGTTAGTCTTCAGTTAGTCTTCGTCTAGTCGTGAACAAGTCGTGAGTGAGTCCTCAAGTATGAGGTTTGTCAAAATCTTCAATTAGTTTTTACCTTACCTAAAGGGGACGGCCCAGCCGTTTTCCTGGTAATGGCGTTCATAAATTCGGTCAACTATTAAATTAAATAAATTCAATCAAGTTTCAAATCAAATAAATAAGTTATAAATTCAGTGTTAATTTCGAGTTAATTAATAAAATCAACTCATTTTGTTTTATTGAAGTGTTCAAAATTTTTATAAGTTTTATTAAATTAAATCAGTTTTACACCGGATTAAATAAATTATTCGTGAGTTCATAAATGTTATTAAAATAATTACAAGTTCCAATAAATGTTCTATCATTAAATAATCTTCGAGACACCCGGGGCCAATACATCATTTCAAATAAGGTCTCAAGGAATATAAATCAAGGTATATGTAGTAAATTTTATCTACTCGTAAACTTGTAAAAAAGGATTATATTTTATCCTACTGTCTCTCGTCAAATATAACTTTCAATTACTCAATTAAAATTAGTATATTTTATGAATATTATATATATCTGTGGAACCAATTATGTTGTTCTGTTTTTCATCTTTGTTTTAATTATTGTTTACTATTATTAAATAAATCATTGATTATTAAAAATGAAATCTTTTCTTATAAACAAATACGTTTATATTTAGTGTAGTTAAGTGCTTGTCATTAATATCCTGCGTTCTCTGGAGAAAGTCATCCGCAATTCACACGTTTACCAATGAGAGAGTAACCCTTTTAGGAAGTAAGTAATCGAGCTTTGGATTATCGGCTCTCTATCAATTACATCAGATAGAAAAGATAAACCTGGTGGCAGCGTTTAATTGTAAGAAAGGGTTAATTCAAATTAACCTATATTAAGTAAAGTACATTTGGGCTCAGCGGTGGAATAAATTATTAATTCACCGGCTTGAGAGTTGTACAATAATTTGTATAGGGGTAAAATATACCGCTTTTACTAATTACTACTGATCGTCCAGTCACACAAGAACGTTGCAGAATAAAATTTTGCATTACAATTTTCTTCTGTTAAGTCGTGCCGGAAGCGTTCGACAGTATTCGGTTTACAATTCCGGTAATTCCCCTATTTAAATTTTAAAAATATCACATATGAAAATAATTTATATTACCATAGAAAGTAAATACTTTTATTGCAAAATTATTTTTATTAAGGTCATTACTTTTGCTTTTGATTTAAAAGTAGCAAATCAAAAAGATTATTTAAAAGTATAGAATTTACGAATCTTTCAATTTTACCTGCATTTTATTTGATATTAAAGCAAATACTTTTGATTGTCAATTGAAAGTACAAGTTTTTGATTTTAAAGTTTCCATTTCTTTGCGTGTATGTCGGAAATAAACCCCACCGGAAAACTACATTACCGCCTTTCAATAACATTATTTAGGTGCACAAAACGAGACAAGTTTACATTGAACCGTTCCCAAAGAGTTGTATTTAATTAAGTTTTGGTAACGTAGATCTGGGTTTTAATATTGGTAAATTAGGTAACTTAATTAGTTATTCAAATATAGGATGGTTGAACTTGTTTAAATTGAGTTGTTATTTTAGTTTGTATTTGAACAGCTGTACCTCTCACCTTTTTTCTAGAAGAACGTTGGGCGAGATATACAATATTTTAGCCAATATAAAACAACGATGAATTCCTTGATCTGCCCTGATTTGGTTTAAACCAGCAACCAAATATAAATTATTGTTTCGACTGAGTTTAAATAAGTTACAATTTAAATACTAGGTGTAATTTTATTTAAAGGGTGGTTATTTACAGGTAGATTAAATCAAAGCTAAGTTCCCTTACCCGCTAGTGTTTCAACAAAAACACATAGCCTTAAAAAATCTTAAATAAAAGTACAAAGTACATGAATAAAATTCTCATTTCAAAAATTTCTTTTAAATCATTTCATAACTATCTTAACTTAATTGTAAAAGTACACAGGCTGAATGACTTTAAAATATATATGAAGGGGTAATTCCTTTAAAAGATGCCTAAATAAAAATTATGAACAATCTCAAATAATATTACAATTTATTAAGAATACAAAAAAATTAATTCCTTAAAGCACATAATGTTAATGGATACTTTGTTGGACATAAATAACATAAGCAAGCGTTTCTCAGCAATCACCAAGCTCCATTTCATTTAATTTGAAGTTGAAAAATTCAATACCAGCGTTTACTAGCTATTATGAGTTTTTAAATGACGTTTTAAACTTGATTTCCGGCCACATTTATAATCACATATCTCACAAGCAAATGGTTTCTCGCCAGTGTGAGTCATTAAATGAGCTTTTAAACTTGCTTTTCGTGCACATTTATAATCACATATCTCACAAGAAAAAGATTTCTCACCAGTGTGGGTTTTCAAATGATCTTTTAAATGGAATTTGTACGAAGATTTATAATCACATATCTCACAAGCAAACGATTTCTCGCCAGTGTGAGTCATTAAATGAAATTTTAATCTTGATTTCCGGGCACATTTATATTCACATATTGCACAAGCAAATGGTTTCTCGCCAGTGTGAGTTCGTAAATGAACTTCTAAACCTGATTTGCAGACACATTTATAATCACATATCTCACAAGCAAACGATTTCTCTCCAGTGTGGGTTTTCAAATGCCCTTTTAAATGGGATTTGTACGCACATTTATAATCACATATCTCACAAGCAAATGGTTTCTCGCCAGTGTGAGTTTTTAAATGTTTATTGAAAGTAACCTCCAGGACGCACTCAAAGCGACATGTTTTGCAAAGAAACTGTTTCTCGTTCAGATGGGTTCTTAAATGCAGTTTTAATGTTCGTTTATTAATAACTTTATACTCACAAACAGCACACTCAAATAAATTTGGGCCTTTATATTTACGTGAAGGTTGCTCCTGGGTTAATAGTTCGATATCGCAGTCTTCTTTTATGTCGATAGAATGATGCAAATCTTCTAAATTAAATTTCATATCCTCCAATTCTTCGGTTTTAATTTCGTTACAGTATTTAGGGATATATGATGTTTCTAAAATTGAGCTGTGGGTTTCCATGTTTTCTAATTTTACCGAAGCTGGCATTTTATCCATAGCTGTAATGAATTGCATTAGAAGAAATTAATACTGTTCGTGGGATGGTGCACAATCGCTTTGGTTAATTTATCAATGAAATGAAATTGTTTATACCTTATATTGTGTAAAAAAAACTTTTGTGCCAGACCTGAAAAAAGGAAGCGTAAGTTTAAAATGGCGACCGTCGGGGATGGTCAAGGATCTACTGACGCCAGGATAGCTCCGTCTGGTTATAACGGCGAGTACAATGAACTAGCCTTTCGTTTATAAATTTTTAGAGAAATTTTGTCACAATGACTCAAAATAATCACATTTGTGATGATCACTCGGTGCAGGTATAATAAAAATGATTACACGACTTTTTCTATTCTATCGTATCTTCTTTACCGACCGAATGACTCGACCTTCTTCGTCAACAAGACTTGGGCGGCAAATTCAAATCGCATCCTTCCAGTTCGACCAATTCAAGAATCATCAGACATTTGTCAACTTTACTTATACCAAAAGTTCACTATTTTTATTGAAATACACTTAACATAGTGAATATTTGTGCAATATGTGACTACAAATCTTCACACAAATCAACTTGAAAAAATCATTTAGCGACTCACCGGCGAGAATCCGTGGGCGTGTGAAATTGTTGCCCAGAGATATTCTTTAAAAGCACATGTGGGAGGTCGTTCTGTTGAGTGTTTTTGTAAATTGGTTTTAATTTGTAAATAAATAAACTCTTTTTCCAATGTTACCTTACTATTATTAGTACACTAATGGCCGGTTTCAGGAACGATACGTAAGGTTTAAGGCTGTAACCACCGACCGTCCTTCGGAACTACTTTTCCTAGCACGGCTGGAGTTATTTAAAAAAATAATCAAATCTGCTGATCGAACAAAATTCCACTTAGACGCTTATCGATCTACTAAGAACATTTATTGATTAAGCTGCCACCACCGTTCAACCGATTACGCCCACCGCAGAATTCTGTTCTCAAAAAAACACATTATCAATTTGGTACGCGACTTTCTGGTAATAAGCCCCAGACACTCCCCGTTTTGGCGTTACGTCGTTAAGCTTTATTTATAATTCTTCCAAATACTACCAAAGCATTTTAAAAATAAAAAGAAACAATGTGACAAATTTTATACTTTTCAATAAACCCACACCCTTGATGCTTTTTAAAGGAGTTGGTAATTTATTACAAATTCTCAAGTACAATTTGTTGCATAGGATTTCTCTCTGTGAGGTTCAGCCTGTGTTTAGGATAATGAATGTCTCTCTAATGAATGAATGTTTCTAAAAAAGAACATCGGACATTCATACAAAGACAATGCATACATTGTTAAGATATTATTTTGTTTAAATATACCTCTACATTGCTTATTGAACTTGTATTTGTATGGGCTTGTATTTCGACTGTAGGCGTAGGAAATCTCGTATTTATCGAAGATATTTTGGACAGATACGTATAAATATTTAGAAAACCTAAAAAACAATTTCTTGCGAAGTGCAGCTAAAATGGGAATTGTAGATACATTAATTTAAATTCTATAAAGATAACGATCCCAAGCACAAATCGCGATTAGTTTAATAATATCTGCTTTATAAGTGCCCAGAGTGTTGCATCCTCCTTCTCAATCCCCAGACTTGACTCCCATAGAAAATTTATGGGATGAATTAGACCGAAAAATTCGGGTAACCCCAATAAAAAATAAAGCGGAATTAAACCGAGCTACAAGAAGAATGGGATCTAATAAGTGTAGATTACTTTTAAAAAATTATCTGTAACATGCCCAAATGATTAAAACATGTTTGTCGCAGAAACTGCAGCCCTGGCTGGTCGTTAGATTTGTCGCCGGTACGGACCTGCACCCGCCAAAGATAGTACGCCCCTGCGTACGAATATTTGTGTATTTATTTTTATTTGTATTTGAATTTCTGCCCGTACCAACCTTTTGGTACCAACCAAAAGTACTTAACTGACCTATATAAAGCGGAGCTAGGAAGTTCAAGTCAGTTAACATTGCAAACTCGGTAAGGGCAGAAATTGTGAGTAAAACCTTTTTATTATTTATTTAAATTTGTATATATTGTTGTTTGATTAGTATTGATTATTGATTGTATATTTTTTAATGTAGAAATTTTCAACATCACCATCTATAGTATAATTGCTAACCTCAATAAACAAATAAAATAGTGTAACAGCCGTATATTTGTCGTGAGTTATTGAATTATCGAATAGAAAGGTTGTTAGAAATATTCCCGCCCGCCGTAGTTTTAACATTTTGAAAATTTAATTTTTCCACGTGGAAGAACTTCACGACTTGAGGTATACTCGTGCATTCTTAACTTGTGACTCTTAACTCGTGACTCTTAACTTGTGACTCTTAACTTGTGACTCTTAACTTGTGACTCTTAACTTGTGACTCTTAACTTGTGACTCTTAACTTGTGACTCTTAACTTGTGACTCTTAATTTGTGCCTTTAATTTGTGTTCACTCAAGAGACCAAAAATAAGGTGACCATTCGTACTGGTTTTACCAGTACAGTACTGGTTTTTTTGGCATTGGTCCTGGTCAGTTGTAAAATAAAACCAGTACAGATTTACCCATATCTAAATATTGTTCTGGCTGACGTCTAATTATTAGACTAATAACATTTTTTTTCTTGAGTTATATTTGCAGAAGCCGCCTAAGCCAACATTTTGATTGTTGAAATTTAAATTTATTGATTGAAACATTTTGGTAGCACAATTTTCCATGCAACTTATTGACACCTGTAAAAATTAATCTAATAACTGTGAAAAAACCTTATACATATTGCTGTGATTTAAAATGACCCCACACAACGCAAATAGTTGTAAATCTGAATTAATTGTCATATTAAGAAAAATTAAGCTAACTTCTAACTTTAGATTGAACAGATAAACACATCCAACTTATTTTATGATATTGTAGACCAATAGAGATCTTTAAAGATAAGAATACTATATTAAAACCTGCTAAATAGATTCAATTTGAAGATGAACAAGCCAAATTCTTCTAATAAGATACTTTAAATCAGAAATAATGAAATTTGTTACAATTTTGTTATCTGTAAAACATAACCTTTACATTTGTGAACTTTAAATTGAAATATCTCTGTAAATAACTTATTATGTGAAAATCTGTTTACAACCAAAATTATGTCATATCTAACTGTATGTAATAACCATAAATTGATCTCCGAAATTTGTAAAAAGGTAAATAAGGTTCAAAATCCATTAAAGTTTGATAAGAGATATGTGATAACGGAAATACTCAAATCCACTACTTCAAATGGCTTCCAAATCGACTACTGTGATGGAAATCAACAGAAAAGCAGCATATAAGTGATCTCTCCAATAATGGAACCGGCTCTGAAAATTGCAGAAAACTTCATTAAAATAAAATTTACAAAAGGAATAAATTTGACTCACAACTTGTTGAAAATCAACTCAAATTGGTATTTTGCGCAAGCAAAGTTAATTGGACTAGAATATTTGAAGTGGACAGACGTGCAGCGTGATCCAATAATTTTATCAAAACTTGGTCGATAAGAAATCCAAGATGGCAAATGTTAGTTGCATCAACTGAAAATTAAGAATGTTATATTTCAACTAAAATCTCGAATATTTGAGAATAATTTAATTCGAAATTACTTACCAGCATATAATCTAATTAAATAACACAATTAGAAAGTCAAATTTGGATGATTACTACCACAACAACTCAATTCAAACGGGAGCAGATTGGAAGCGGCACATCAAACGGGTATCCATTCAACGTCTGAGATTGGAAGTGTCACATAGTGCGCGAGTGATAACGAAGATTGTGTATTATCTACGCAGACTTATTAACAAGTCAGGATTAAAGAATTCAAAGGTATTTGAAAATTATTATTTTTATTAACTATACGCCTTCAGCATTTTACATAAAGGATGCCGAGAAAAGACCTTAGCAGGTGAATTTTTGGCTACCCTACTTTATAAACATTCATCAACAAAACATTTTTTATTATTTAATTTTCTACGCTTCGCCAAGGCAACAAATTTTATTACATAAACATTTAACCCGTTTTGTACAGCGGCAAGACTTAAATTTATTTAAGCATTTGAAGGAAGAAGGAAGAAGAGGATCGTCATTCTACGTTATTTTGATTTTTGATTATTGTAAACATTCTGGTAACAGATAGGCTATCTGTAGAAATTTCGTTATTTGCGCATTGCGATATTATTTTGAATATAAAAGCATTTCTGAATTAATCCAATCTTTTTATTATCATTAAACTTTTACAGGTTAGTATTCTGAATTTTTAAGATCATTCAAAAACAAAAGTGGATCGTTTTATCTGGTCAAAACATTTAAGCATTTCATTTTAACTCAACAAATATTTTTCTATCACTCAATAAAATTAAATTTTCTCAATTCAATAAGCTGCATCCCTTAATTTATCTAAATACCTGCAATACTCTGAGAGAGCCTTAGGCTGAGCTATACAAGAGGGTCAAGTTGGTGAACTTTACAATCAAATTTACCACGTAAAATTTTAATATTTACATTTTTATATTTTTTTTCATTCATTCGAATGTGGCGCCCAACTTAATCAACGTGTATAAGTTTTATATAGGGGAGGTCATAGCAATATGTAAATGTTTAATATATCTTGTTTTACCGATCGATGATTTAAGAGTAAAAGGTAGGTATTGTAATTGCAGTAATTAGTAATCCCACAAATGATAATGATAAATACCGATTTTGACATGTCGAGATCAACTGCCAAATAACCCCTCCCCCCTCCTGAAAAACCTGTGCGTTGGATAAAAATGTGTACTGGTTTTTGATTTGAAAAAAATGGTCACCTTACCAAAAATCATGTTTCACTCGCCGAAGAAAAACGATTCCTCGTGCTACATGTGTAATAAACGTGATACAAATAGTATGGTGCAATGCGACGATTGCGACAGCTGGTGTCATTTCAAATGTGCTCAAGTCGACGAAACGATACAAAGAAGACCGTGGTCGTGCGAACCGTGTAGTAGCAGAAAAGACCATGATCACCAAAGCCAGATCCGCGAATTGCAAGCGAAATTAGCAGAATTGACAAGTAACCCGGCACACAGCGCGACTCCCTCTCAGCAGTCCATAAAGGGGAGAAAGAAAGCACCATCAGAACGAGCAAAATCAAGTCAAAAGAGTGTGTCAAACAAATCGAGAAACTCAAAGGCCTCAAGGGCACTAGAAGTTGCACGACTTGATCAAGAGTTAAAACTTAAGTTGGAAAACCTAAAACAAGTGTGCGCGATTAAACAAGAACAGCTTGAATCAAGCGACGAAGAAGAAAAATCCGAGGCCTCGGAGGTTTCAGAAGCAGAGCGGTTAAGGCACGTTGAAGAATGGTTGGAAAAGGGTACCAGTGAAAAAACCGATACGAAAATCAACACCCAAGCAAAGTCCAGTAACCGTAAGAACTGGTTTAGCGGCAACAATGCAAAGCCAACCGGTCAAGCCGAATCCCAGAACGTGCAATCCCAAGTAACAATGCAACACCTTAGCATGAGGCAAATTATGTCCTCGAATATGCGCAAATTTGCAGGAAGAACTGAAGATTGGCCCATGTTCATATCGTGGTTCAATAGGTCGTCCACAGAATGTAACTACAGTGAAGACGAAAACCTTAACAGACTTCAACAATGCCTACACGGGACGGCACTCGACTCGGTGAAAGGATACTTGTTCTATCCAGGAACGCTGCAACAAGTTTTGAACGTGTTGAGGAATAAGTACGGCAGACCCGAACAAATTTTGACGATGCTGAACGAACAACTGCAATCCCACCCACATGTAACGCAAGATAGAATCGAGTCGATTTTGGACTTCTTGGTAACGGTACAATACGTTGTGGTCACCATGAAAGCTTCGGGTCTAACAAAATATCTTAATAACCCCATACTAGTTCAAGACCTAGTTGGCAAATTATCGGGCTCCCTTAAATTATCATGGGCCGAGTATAAGGGGGAAGTATCAAGCACCACGGAGGACTACTATCAGGCAAGTTTTGATACAGCGAACTTGTCTACATTTGCCTCATGGTTAGCTCAACTCGCCGACAAAGCGGGAAGCGTTATTACCGCCAAGTCTATACCCACTAGAAGATTCGAAGATAGAAAACCTGAGAAGACATACCAATATCCACAAAGACGAAACCACGATGTTCACGCTGCACATGCGGTTCAAGAAGACGACCTAGGAGGTTTGCCAAATAGACGAATGGATGACGATGAACAACGGCGATCGAATTGCTTGGTTTGCCACGATGGAAGTCACCATGTTAGCGAATGCAAAATATTCGCAGACCTCCCAATAAGACAACTAAGGAAAATTTTATACGATTACAACCTATGTCGGAAATGCCTCAACGAGCAGAACTCCTCGCGATGCAAGTCTAGAAGTTCTTGTGAAATCAGCGGCTGCGAAATGAAGCACCACTCGTTATTGCATGACCCGGCTATCCATACACCCCCCTCTGTCGGCACCGCCAACTTAGTGTCTCACCATGGATTGGTCACTTCAAAGGTACTATATCGAATCCTACCGGTGAATCTGTATGGTCCGAAAGGTGAGTACCGTACGTTCGCGTTTTTAGACGAAGGCTGCACCATTACTATGATCGACGACGAAGTAGCAGAGATCCTGGGACTTGAAGGTCCAGCGAAGCCATTACACCTTAAATGGACATCCGACATAACGAGGAACGAATCAAATAGTAGACGAGTTTCGCTTGCCATATCGGGGGTGCTACAAATTTATTTTTTTAATTAAAACAATTACTTTGAAATTAAAATTCTGTTTTGCGCCTTTAGTGTTAGAAATATGAAAGAAAGTTATAAAACATCAATTATAGAACGTCGCAACACGTTTCCGTTGCATTTTAAAAAATATAGATCGATGGGTAAATAAGGGCGCTACAGATGTCCAAACCCTTTCCACAATTTCTGCGTTAATCCCTCCCGCCCGAAGAGAGTTGTGGTGAACTGCAGCGGAATTAAATTTACCATCACTATAATAGGTAATAGTACGAAGTGCGGTGTGGTCAGTTCAGAAAACTGACTTTCCAATTTAGAAAAAGTTACAACTCCGATGCGGTTAATTGCAGATATAAAAAGCAGTTATCTATCTTGATAACTTTGATACACAGTTATGTAACCGTAAATTGATTACATCCGCGATAGTTTCCATTCTTGATAGATTTAAATAAACTTGCTACACACCATCATAGTAATAAATAAAAAACACAAATTTAAGAATTTTCCGCTACGGGCTTTGGGTTTTTCGTTTTGATCTTTAAGGGCCGGTTGAATAATAGTGGTTCATCCTCAAGTAAGAGTCAACTAAGAGATTTCTGATATTTGATTGGTTGATATATCAAAAATTCCTGGGTAAACTCTGATTCGAGGAAGATCTGTTATACAAGTGGCTCTTAAAAAGTAAAAAAGTTTGTATATAGACTCGTAGGAAAAATACTGTAACCCAATCCACAGTATTCTAAAATTAAATTTTGCCTCCAATGAGATCTGCTCCTCTTTTACGGGGTGGGGAAGTAGAAGCTTATGTGGAGTGTAACTTAGCTCAACTTTAGTCGGTGATTACTTGGTCAAATACGAATCTAACAAAAAATATGTATAGAACCTTTTTTGTAAAGAATTTAATTAGCTTTAATTTTGCATAAACCTTTAGCAAGATGGTGCGTGCTGTAATATAATGTAATATAAGTTCCTCAACTTGGATTCGAACTCTGGCCTGAACAAATGGGCTGCCGAGGCGATTAGTTTATGTGGCGCGGTATTTATATATCGTGACTAATTCTAGGATCGCTACTCAGTTATTTTTGCCCATAAAAGATGAATAATATTTATATCAGGTTGATGTATAAGTTTGTAGCGTTTTTGGTTTACAAGATAGAGTGCTTTGGAAACAAATTTGTTTGATAAATATAAAAGTCATTTTAATGCCGTAGTATTGCTTTATTGAACACTTCTTTTCTTCAGGAAAAGATGGCAAGATAGCTTATGATTAAATAATAAAAAGTTGGTTAGAAACAGGAAAATAATCCTAAAGAAAGAGAAGAAGAATACTTCTTGAATTTTTCACAATATTACTTTTCCATTTACGTAGTAAAGGAAAGTATTTTTATCGAGTTAAAAAAAAATTTTGAGTTAGAATTTTTCCCATGGTCTATGAGCCCATACGAATTGTTTAAGACCAATTTTGGAATGATGTCCGGATATGTGTGTGATGTATGAAGTGTGGTTACTCTATCGTCAACGTTTTCAGACAAACGCGTGCACCAATCGAGTTGAAATTTTATACACTAGTTTGAAGTAACTGTCTAAAGAGCTGATTAGATTTTGGTTGAAAACCGTCCATTTTTAACCCCTTTTTTAGGGGAATGAAAATTGTTAAAGAGCATTGCCGCTTCCCAGTGGAACATATGAGATTGAAACTCATATCAATCGAAAGAGATTATTTTTCCGCATCTTATGATACCCCACACTTGATATTTCCCTCTTAAATTATAGTTAAAATGCAAAAATAAAATAAGTGCTGTTAAAAAAATATGGTTTGCCTTGGATAATTTTGATCCAAGTTTTTATCCAAATTTTGTATTAAACACATAAATTTGAGCAAATCGCTCACTCACTCATTCATAATTTAGTGCGTATAGCTACGAGGGTCGTGGAGAGTTGAAATTTTGCATACCCGTGTGGTTTTACGAGGATTGAACGGGAAAATTTTCCCGTTTTTCATGGGACGTAACGGAGGGGGTGAAATGGCGCTTCAAAGTGGTCACAAAATTTCGGCATTCACTTTGGAGAGTTGAAATGTTTCTGGAAGCTCCGGGCGGTGCGCGAGGGGGCGAAGCAATTTTTTCTTTTTCGAATTTTTTTTTCAGCGCTTGGCAAAAGGGCTCCTCGCGGTTTTTCGTATTTTTGTATCTACTTCCAGAGTTTTCGTCCGATCGACCTGAAATTTGCTAGAGGGGTGGGGACGGCGAAAACGGACAATCGGTATGGCCAAATTTTCCAATTTTTGTCCCGTTACCGTTTAAGGGAGGGGGGGGGGGTAAACATTGAATAGTTTTTTGCGCCTAGCTCGCTTATTTTCAAATTAAAGTTTCGATTTTTTGGTCTCATTTGGATCCTCTCGAATTTAGATTTGCATTTTTGCAAAAAATGCGTAGGTCGCAGATCGCTTTCGAGCGCTAAGCGAGACGACGATTTTAATTACATATTTTTGCCGTTTTTTGCGCTACGCCGGGCGGCGTCGAACGGATCGCGAAAAATAATACACCGTCGTCGAGCCGACTGTATGCCCGACAAAATTAGTAGATATACTTTTTCTCGAAAAATGAACTGGTTTCGAGTAATCGTGATATACAAATTAAAAAACGGCAAATTTAAAAAATTATGGTTTGCCTTAGTTTAATTTTGATCTGTCCAAGTGATTTGTATTGTTTATTACTATAATTTAATATTTTAACTAATTTACTTGGATAAACATATTATTATGTAATTAATATCAAACTAATTTTTTAATTACTTATAGAAAATTAATTCTGACGTCATTACGCCCATAGTTAAAATTTGATTGCCCATAGACGGCACGGCATTCCGCAAATTTCTAATTTTTTTTGGAAAATGACAATTTTAAAAATTTTTCAATGCAAACGTTATATTATTGTTAAAATGAAAATATAAAATAAGTGCTTTTAAAAAATATGAGTTACCATGTTAAATTACAAATTAAATTTCGTAACTTTGATATCTCAAAGTAATTTGTGTATTTTATCGAGTTAAAAATTTTTTTGAGTTAACTTCTGTTTTATTAATATTTAATATAAAATAAAGTGGAATCTACTAAATGGGAAAGTAATGTGTTGTCACATCAGATTTTTGATATGTATTTTATTGTATAAAAAGTTTTGTATGTATGCAAAAATACCTTTTAAAGTGAAAATATTGATATAACGCTATAAAACTTGATAAGTTTTCGTCATTTAATTCCATAGTGTCATAGTGTAATACCAGCATTATAGTACTAAAGTCCGCGCCATCTATTATAATAGTCTTGCGCGATTCGGTTAAGCGCTCGCATTTATAACCATAGTTGCCGATCCTAATCTTCTAAGGGCCAGTTTTACAATAGGATCTTAAGCTCAGCTCAACTTTGCACCCAATTATGGTTCAAGTTCATTGGATTACCCAATGAACTTGGAGCTTAAGCTCCTATTGTAAAATGTTCCGTAGTCTAATTAGACGGACACCGCACTAGATGGCGCCTTGGACGAGACTTTATATACGGACATATGTAGACTGCGCCGATGGTCAGAAATTAATCCTTTTTTTTGGGTAAATGACCATGGGCAACCTGTAGATTGCGCCGATGGTCATTAAGGGTAATATACAGATTGCGCCGATGGTGTACCTGAGGGATTAAAAAGTATTACTAAGGCATAATGGGGATATTATTGTAAATCAGTTTATTAAATATTCATAAAAAATTAAATTGCGGTACCTAATTATCATTAATATGACAATACTTATTGCAGATACTTTTTATAAATTCCAACCTTGACATTGTTTTGCTAGCATACAAGTCGATCAAATTCTGCATATAGACGGCACGGCATTCCGCAAATTTCTAATTTTTTTTTGGAAAATGTCAATTTTTAAAAATTTTTCAATGCAAACATGTTATATAATTGTTAAAATGAAAATATAAAATAAGTGCTTTTAAAAAATATGAGTTACCATGTTAAATTACAAATTAAATTTCGTAACTTTGATATCTCAAAGTAATTTGTGTATTTTATCGAGTTAAAAATTTTTTTGAGTTAACATCTGTTTTATTAATATTTAATATAAAATAAAGTGGAATCTACTAAATGGGAAAGTAATGTGTTGTCACATCAGATTTTAGCAGCGTCTTTTAGACACTCAAATACGTATGTCAGTGGTATAACCAGAAGCTCATTTGGGGGGGGGGGGGGGTCTGAAATCTGAAAACGGAATTATATGGTAAAAACGGAATGTCAAGTTTTTAATCATTTTCGAAAAGCTGAAAATTCACTACAAAATATTTTGTTCAGTATTTGCTTTGGTTAATTTTTAGCAGCGTCTTTTAGACACTCAAATACGTATGTCAGTGGTATAACCAGAAGCTCATTTGGGGGGGGGGTCTGAAATCTGAAAACGGAATTATATGGTAAAAACGGAATGTCAAGTTTTTAATCATTTTCGAAAAGCTGAAAATTCTCTACAAAATATTTTGTTCAGTATTTGCTTTGGTTCATTTTTAGCAGCGTCTTTTAGACACTCAAATACGTATGTCAGTGGTGTAACCAGAAGCTCATTTGGGGGGGGGGTCTGATATCTGAAAACGGAATTATTTGGTAAAAACGCACTGTCAAGTTTTTAATCATTTTCGAAAAGCTGAAAATTCTCGACAAAATATTTTGTTCAGTATTTGCTTTGGTTCATTTTTAGCAGCGTCTTTTAGACACTCAAATACGTATGTCAGTGGTGTAACCAGAAGCTCATTGGGGGGGGGGGCATCTGAAATCTGAATTATATGGTAAAAACGCACTGTCAAGTTTTTAATCATTTTCGAAAAGCTGAAAATTCTTAACAAAATATTTTGTTCAGTATTTGCTTTGGTTCATTTTTTAGTTATCAACCTAAAAAAGTTTTGGTAGTCCATTGTTTAGTCGTAATTAATTAATGAAGTTTTGTTTATGCACATGCGCTGTGCAACAATATAATTGTTTACTATCAACTTCGTGCAATTTAAACGGTTTTTTAACTTTTTTTTTATGTGAAACGTTTTGGGAGTCCAATTAAAAGTTTTGGTAGATTATTGTTTTTTAATAATGCTCCAATCAAAATTTAATGTCAAGACGTGTGGATGCAATAATAATTTTGTTTTTTCTAACGTTTGTTTAGCTCATTTTAGGCTTCTATACAAGGGGACCGAAATCCTACTCACACCTCCTCGGGGTGGTCCCTGGTAACTTGCGGAGGAACCTCAGAGATCGGGCGCGAACCCCGGTGGATGGGGGAAATCCGCAAGGCTGACGTGAGAGGTAACAACAAGGAGACGAACACCAGTCTCCCCCAACGCCAAGCTGAGGGAAGTCGACCCGACAGCGGTGCAGACCGGACAGACCGGGTCAAGACTCTGCACATCAGGTTGCAGAGAGGAGATGAGCCTCGCGGGCCACTACCTAGTGGCTCCCAACACGCATCAGTCCAAAGCGATTCGGGTGATGCCGGGGGGTCATTGCGATCAGCCCGGGCCACGTACTCCGTTGGTGCCCAGCGGGAGCCAGCTAATACGGTGATGACGCGAGGCCGTAGAAAAACGACCAAGCCGCAGACCATCGCAGACGACAGCGGAAGTAATGCCGAGAAGGTCAATCCCGCTGTCGTCGGGGAGGGGGTTTTAGTCGGTAAGAATCCGACACTACCACCCCAGATCATCGGGGTGGTGTCTTTTGAAGATTTCCCCCTTCCCTGCATTAAAATAAAAAAAAAAAAAAAAAAGGCTTCTATACAAAGTATCACAAGAATCCTTATTTTATTCGTGTACAGATTTTGTAATTGATTCAAAAGTGTTAGTAGTCGATTGTTAAATAGTAATTAATTAATAACAATCGACTACCAAATCTCTAAACGAACAAAAGATGACCTGAAAAAAATTTTAAAAACAAAATTATTATTTCAGCCACGTGGTGCATAAAAATTCGGCAAGCCAACTTTTAGGTTATTCTCATACCAACGTTTACAAAAATTGTAATAAAAGAAAAGTGGAAGAAATTTGAGTCGTTTTAGAAATATAATATAGTAGGTATTTTCTGCATTAATTTTAGAATTTTACGATATATTTAAAAACAAAATTATTTAGAATTTAATATAAAATTAAAGGACATTTAGGCCCGCATGTACAATAGTCGGTTAAGGCTCAGTTACTTTACATTGGTGTTTAATTGGACATATTATGTATACGTAGTATAGTTGCGGTATGGGGCAGTAAACTATAACGTTTCGCCCCCAAAATTATAGACCAACAGAATCGTGCACAAATTGTCACGAAATTGCAAATTTCTCGTAGTTATAAATTTGTGTTATAAATGTTTTTAATAATGAAAGAATCAAAATAATGCAGTTATTTAAAAATAACCTCGTCAAATTACTAACCTAATTAAAAATCGCACATAATGTATAGTACTCCTGTAATAAATTAAGTACCTTAATCCTCTAATGGGATTTTCACTCCGTCGTTACCCAAAAAGATTACCTATTAATTGACCATCGGCGCAATCTACATACTAACCCTAACCGAACCCGGCGCAATCTGCATGCTAGATTATGAGACCCTTCAACCATCGGGCGCAGTCTACAACCTCCCTTATATACCATTTGAGATGGCAGCTTTGTTAAACGATGAGACATAATCAAGAATCAACACATTATTTTGTTAATTAAGAAAGGTAATTTTTCACCAATCCATGAACATTCTTACGTCTTCAACGAAATATTAAATTAATATCTTTTATTACAGTTAAGAAAATATGGAAAAGAACGGTAAATTTTTGGAAACTCCAAAAAATTCGACGGGAAGCACTTATGAAGTTAAACAAGAAGAGTTGGAAGATGTGAAATTTAATCTAGAAGATTTGCATCATTCCATCGACATCAAAGAAGAAGACGAAACTGTAGAATTAACACGGAGCAGTTCAAATTTATTGGAGTGCGCAGTGTGTGGATACAAAGTTTCACGTAAGCAAGCATTAATACGGCATTTAAGAACTCACTCTTCGTCATTTACTTGTACAGTGTGCAAATATAAATGTGCTCGAAAATCACTTTTAAAAAAACACTTTCAAGTTCATAACTGCAGCAAACCATTTATTTGTGTAATTTGTGACTTTCAATCTTCACATCATGGAAGTTTGAAACGTCATTTAAAAATACATACCGGCGAGAAACCGTTTAATTGTGAAATACGAGGCTTGTCCAGAAAGTAAGTACCGTTTTTAAATTACGCCGCCGCAGCACTGCGGTCGCCGTTTAGCGCATGCGCGCCAGGTAGCTACATCTGTTAGGAAGCTACAGACGCCATTACGGAACCATCCGATCGAGTCTACATCTGTTTGCGTGATTTTTAAAAATGCCGCACCTATTAAGAAGCCCGCCTGCGAAGTGCGTGCGTTTTCTCAGTACTAAAGGCTTCAAAGCAGCTGACATTCATCGCCAAATCAGTGATGTTTATGGTGAAAACATTATGAGTGCTGGAATGGTGCGAAAATGGGTGGGGGCCTTTAAAGATGGCCGCACAAACATTCATGATGAGGAACGGTCTCATCATCGTTCCTAATCATGAATGTTTGTGCCGCCATCTTTAAAGGCCCTAACCCATTTCCGCACCATTCCAGCACTCATAATGTTTTCACCATAAACATCACTGATTTGGCGATGAATGTCAGCTGCTTTGAAGCCTTTAGTACTGAGAAAACGCACGCACTTCGCAGGCGGGCTTCTTAATAGGTGCGGCCTTTTTAAAAATCACGCAAACAGATGTAGACTCGATCGGATGGTTCCGTAATGGCGTCTGTAGCTTCCCAACAGATGTAGCTACCTGGCGCGCATGCGCTAAACGGCGACCGCAGTGCTGCGGCGGCGTAATTTAAAAACGGTACTTACTTTCTGGACAAGCCTCGTATGTGCCTATAAGTGTTCACGACGTTCACATTTGAAGAGACATTTAAAAATTCATACCGGTGAGAAACGTTTTAGTTGTGAAATTTGTGACTATAAGTGTTCACAACGTGCAAATTTAAAAGACCATTTAAAAATTCATACCGGCGAGAAACCTTTTCATTGTGAAATTTGCGACAAAAGATTTTCACTACGTTCAAGCTTAAAAGACCATTTAAAAATTCATACCGGCGAGAAACCATTTAATTGTGAAATTTGTGACAAAAAATTTTCACGAAGTTCACATTTAAAAGACCATTTAAAAATTCATACCGGTGAGAAACGTTTTAGTTGTGAAATATGTGCGTATAAGTGTTCACAACATTCACATTTGAAGAGACATTTAAAAATTCATACCGGTGAGAAACGTTTTAGTTGTGAAATTTGTGACTATAAGTGTTCAGAACGTGCAAATTTAAAAGACCATTTAAAAATTCATACCGGCGAGAAACCTTTTAATTGTGAAATTTGCCACAAAAAATTTTCACTACGTTCAAGCTTAAAAGACCATTTAAAAATTCATACCGGCGAAAAACGTTTTAGTTGTAATATTTGTGACAAAAAAATTTCTATACTTTCAAATTTAAAAGAACATTTAAAAATTCATACCGGTGAGAAACCATTTAATTGTGTAATTTGTGACAAAAAATTTTCACGAAGAGCACATTTGAAAAGACA
This sequence comes from Podabrus alpinus, assembly GCA_932274525.1. Lineage (NCBI taxonomy): Eukaryota > Metazoa > Arthropoda > Insecta > Coleoptera > Cantharidae > Podabrus > Podabrus alpinus. The sequence goes on from OW026452.1 coordinate 36,415,149, forward strand.
TTCAAAAATTCATACCAGTGAATAACCTTTTAGTTGTAGAATTTTTCAGCATAAAAGTGTAGGAACGCGACACATTTGGCGAGACATCACTGACGGACGACAATATACAGCAAGATGGCGATATACTAAAAGAAAGACATATTAAGACAAAACAGAGTGTTAAGAAGCAAGTTGTATACTGTGTATCTTGCATAATATGAGTGTATTAAATGTATTAAAAGAAACATGAATATTATTATTGAGAATAGTGAATCATATAAATTGTGGGTTAGACCGAGGAATTGAACCCGTTATTTAAATAAATGTGTTAGGAACTAATAATTACAGTATTAATTTAAATAAAAACTTTTATTTATCATTTGATTTTAGCGGTTTAATGATTACGCTCGTTAATTTTGCTAACTCTAAATTTTATTTTAACTGTATAACAATGCTTTCCTTTACTACATAAATGGGAAAGTGAAAGAGGCGGTCAGTGGCGTAGTAGTTGGAGTGATCAACTATTGGTCCGAGTCAGGGAAGAGCTAATCTTCTTTCAGACGTTCTTTCCTTCCAGGACCGTCTTCCCTACCAACCCACATTGGCCTGCGTGGTAGGGTATGGTTAAAAACCCTTCTCTCAAGGGAAGGAGGTCTGCTCAGTAGTGCGGGCAAAGATGACTGGAAGTGAATTCTAAAAAATGAGCATCCCTCGAACGTTCTTAGGAACGGAGTAAAAAATTAAGAATGAGCGAGTATGCGGTACACTCTTTGTCAAACTAATGACATGGACTGGAAGTACGTCCAATCCTAGTTTGGGCCGCTTACATTTTTTTTGTTGCTGCCCTTCTCTGTTGTGGCTGGTGGGCGAAGTTCTTTTCCGCCGATTGGCCACGGCCATCATCGGATCTGCGTGCTCGGCGGAGGGTTCCATTATGAGGTCGCCTCTTGCCACCTGAGTGGGTGCAACTTGTGCATTTTCTGCGAACTTTCTCATTTTCCTGATGGATATTACCATTCAATATTTTACCCTACGAGCTGCCGCTGAATTGAAAACTTTGTAGTAAACCGGGGCTGTGGTTTACAAATTTTTACACTAAAAAAAATAGGGATTCTCACACCAATTCAAGATAGCGTAAATAAGCTGCCACCAACAAGTTAATTGTAGGAAACTTGTATCCTATATATTAGTAACGTCTCTTCTTTTAAGGCGTAGGAATAAACCTCTCAGATAGTAAATAAAAGTAAAAGTGACAATTAATTTCTTTAATTTAATAAGAAATGGAATTTACAATCCAGACAAAGTAATACAAAATTTTACACAAATGAAATTTAACATAATATGATTCCTTACTTGTTATAATGTAATATTCCTATGTTGTATCCCTTAGTATTTGGAAGAAGGCGGTGAGTCGAAGGCGCTTTAAAAATCTCCATATTTGGCCCGTTTTTACGATAACGACTACATAATGACAAAATGACTTACTAGCGACTCATCTGGCGACTGATCTCGTTGAGATGTTGAAAGACACTCCTCGTTGCACTAACTTTTTCTGAACTTAATATCGTACTTTGGGTTCAATATCATTATCTCGTTATTCAAAATCCAAGGGTTGAATTTACTTCCCTTAGTTTGTACCCTGGACTTACCAAATAACAAGAGGTTCTAAAACTTCATGAGATCTAATACAATAAAAATATAAGTAACAACTTATTCAATATTTTAAATGTTTGAGGACCTCTTGTTTGGAGAGATTCATTTGTTTCTTCTTCTTCGAGTGCTTATCCGTTACCGGATGTTGGCGACCGCTCTCCTATGTATGTGTTGTGCATTTGTAGTACTATCACACACATAGGGGACCTACTTGTTTAACGCGGGCTCCGAACCGCGGGAAGTGTATACACTTCATCTCCAGAGAGGCTATCCTTGGCATATTACACCTCGGTGGTTTGCCATTGCCTTCCGAGGGGAGACGGTCAGAATAAAGTTTTTACTGAGCCCGGAGTCGAACCGGGCATTTAGCTTTAGCAGCAATGCACTTCACCGCTTAATTGTTTACCCTTAATCAATTCGATAACATTTAACATTAGCAAGTTCAGATAATATATTTATAGTTAAAATTATTAATTTAATATATTTTTTAGCTAATCTGACCCTGTATAATTATTTAACAAATCATATTATATCGCGAGTTTTTACTTACAATCTAGGTAAAAACTTTAAATAAAATTTGAATTTAAAAGAAATAATATCCCTGTTTAAATATTCGATAAGAACAAGGAACAAATGAGATAATTATATGATATTGATAACTTATATTAATTTGGTGATTAAGTTTAAAATTATACAGGTCCGTATTAAAAAGAAATACATGCTTACTAAAAAAAAAGAGAATTTATGATGACAGTAAAAAGGCAATTGTCAGATAATTTACAATAAAATACAAAATAAAAATAATTTAAAAAAAAGAGGGGGGTCGGATTACTACAACTTGTAGTACATAAAATCGCTTTAAAAATGAACTAAAAGTGTTGAAAACGAAAAATCATTAACTTCGGTGCTGTGCCCATTGGAAGGCAGAACTTAAAAAAAAATTAATTTGACAAATTTTTAGTCAATTTTAGTCAACAGTTGTGGGGACACCCTGTATATTTTTAACTATTTAAAATAATATTTTGTTTATTAAACCACTCTAAAATAAATAAGTGCTAAAAATTGTGACGGATTTTTGAAATCCATCACTTACGTTCAACCCTATATATCATTTGTTCTTTAAAGGCGCATTCTATCCGCGCCGAGGTGGGGATTTGTTCAAGACTGCGCAAGGACAGTGTGGCCAGATTGGGCGATTTATCGCAATTTGGGCTACTTTTGCCATAATTTTGCGACCAGTTTTTAGTATCTACAAATCGCAAGTCGCCAAATTGGGCTACAATTTTGAACAAGAACTAGTTGCAGCGAACTTAAATCGGGAACAAGTTATGGATGTAAAAAACAAATGTTTTCAGTTTATAAAAGAACTCTTGAAAGAATTAATTAAGAGAATGCCGACTCATTTGGATATTTTTCGCTAAGTAAGACATTTCAGTCCAGCTGTTATCTTAAATCAGAAAAGACCAAAATTTCAAGAATTACCCTTAACATTTGCAAATAGAGAGAAATTGTCAGACATAGAGACTCAATATCGGAATTTATTGAACATTAATTGGGAAGAGATATTTGGTGGAAACATCCCCGACGATGGTGTTACTTTTTGGAAAAAAGCTGTGATGCTAAAAAATGCAGCAGGTGCATTTATGTTCAAAGATCTTTCCCTATTGGCATTTTCTCTTTTAAGCTTGCCATCCTCGAATGCAGTGGTAGAGCGAACATTTTCTATAATGAATTTAGTTAAATGTAAAATAAGGAACCAAATGGCTTTGGATTTGTTAGTTTCAATAATGACAATTCGCTATCACTTTTTTGTTCATAAAATTTGCTGCAAAACTTTCGAGCCAACAGCAGAAATGTTTTCCAGGTTCAATTCGAATGTAATGTATAATACACCTTCATTAATAAATAATGATGAAGATTCTTCTAATGATAATTGTATTGATGACGTGCTAGCTTTGGCAAACTTTTAATAAAAATTTCGAAAAAAAATATAAACGAGTTTTTTTGCGCGCGGTATCTATTTGTGAGGTTATAAATGAAAGTTGCGATTTTGGGCGATAAATGACGAACAGGTTGGCGACCCGGCTTCGAGAAATCTGGCCACACTGCGCAAGGATAGTCTTGGGTGACCCATTGAACGAGTAACACGCTCTGGTGTCAATTTTAAAGCAAGAAGGCGGGTGTCAATTTTTCACACACCAACGTCGATTTGTGTGGCTACTGTTGAATAATCATGGGCTTTTGGGTTACGTAATTAGCGGATATGGAGCGAAGATATGGCTACCGGGACAATTTTTGTTCGCGCAGACTCGATGGAGATCTGACATATCTTCGTTGTTGGAAAATGGTGGATTTTCCCCATATCGGACGCTTCTTGGTCGGATCTACTGCCCATGCTATCTTTGAAGGTTTTGGTTTCCGTTCGGATTGGTGAGTAGCATTTTTTTTGTTACTTAATTGTTCCACAGTGGTATGCTTTGATCGATTAGGACAAGTTTTGCGCCGTCCACCTGGAGTTCGTTTTGTTTAATTCACCCTTGGCTGATTCTAGAATTTTTTATGTTTTGTCATATAGGTTTTTCTTTTGCCTTGCAGTTTTGATTGGAACGTTTTTGACCGTAATAATCGTTAAGTCGCAGGTTTTACTTTTCTGTTCGACGCGATTAAAGGTTATCTAATCTGACGTTCGAAGACGTGGATTATAATGCCAATGTTTAAGTTTTATATTTGATAAACTAATTAATTATTTATTGTATTATTATGTTTTGTTAATTAAGTTTGAACTGTGCATTATTTTCACTAGGTGACATCGAGCCGCGTTGGTCAAATGCAATGGCTTAGGAATTCCTACGCGTTTAACATGGGTTCAAATCTTGTATTTGAAATTCTATGTTGAACATTTTTTTGTGTTTATTTTTGGTTTTATGTTTTTTTTAAGAAGGCAGCGATGTGCGACCAACGTACAGGGTGTTGCATTTCATCGGGGTCGCTTCCACTTCATTTTATTGTTGGAAGTTCGATTGGTTCCACCGTTTGTGGAATTTTTATATGACCACTCGAACGTTCAAAATTTCTTCTGCTACATACTAAAGAACATAGTTAATATAGCAAATTGTAAAAATATTTAGGGTGAAAGGGGTCCAAACTTTTGAATAAATCGAATTTGAACTTAGCAAATTTACATGTAAAATCCTAACGAGATTCCGCGCGTCGCTCATTTTGTTGACGGTTGGCGTGGAATCAATGACCCTAACACTTAGAAAATTTCGCACCGGCAGATGCAGTTCGTCTCTCCTACATGTAACATCGATTTATTTTTTGTTTTGTTCGATATTTTGGGGGTGAAACGTAATAGTTTACTGCCCCATACCGCAACTATACTTTTTAATGCTATTTCAAGGGTCTCTAAGCTCCCGGTTTTTTAGATCCCGGTTTTCTTGATCGAAGGCGCTTCTCGTATGTTTAGCCTAGTAACCAGAGTCAAAACCGCCCTGGAGGGTAGGTAGGTAGGTAAAACGGAAGGGTACGTTTTGACGATGGCTAACCCTCCTTATCGAATGCACGCCCCAAAAATCGAAGAAAAAAATTTAAGTTTTTCACTTTTTCGGCAATACACGGGTTATTTTCCATTTTTTTGCTAATATTTATTACTAATATCTACTAATCACACCCCCGCCTATCCGAATTTCAAAGAAAAAATCAAATCCGAGCGAAAAAATTTCACCCGTTCTGAAGGGGAAGCCGATGCATTTCATCGCGTCTGCCTGGGGGGCGCGGCCTATTCAATGCTAATTTCCCTACTTTTAAAAAGTCGATATTGGGGTTGTTTTTCAGGATTTCACCCAAAATATTTTTTCTATAGACAAATATAAGCATGTTCTTTAGTGAGTCTTCTTCTTCTTCGTCGTGTGCTTCTTATCAGAAGCGTCGTGACCCTCTGAGACTAACTAGCTTGGACAGTTCTTCCTATGAGTTTACGCCATCGGCTTCTGTTCCGGGCCTTTCTTGCAACTTGCTCTAGTGTGCCACCAGTGATTTCTTTGATTTGGTCGGTCCATCTCTTTGGCGAACGACCTCGCGATCTCGTACTTTGAACCATTCCTTGCACAACCAATATCTCCATATTGTCGGGCTCTCTGCGTTGTATATGTCCATAGAACCTCGCTATTCTTTTCTGAATGAGGCTGGACAGTCTTTGCGGCTCTTGAATTTCTTCCACAATGGAAAGGTTCGTTCTTTTCTCCATCCAAGACACTCTTAGTAATCTTCGCCAGCACATTTCGAAGGCGTCCACTTTTTTTTCATCATTTTTCCTCATGATCCAGGTTTCCGAGGCATATAGGAGGATGGGGAACACGAGTGTCTTCATCAATGCTTTCTTGGTGTTACGAGTGATGTGCCTATCAGCCCATATATTTTTAAAGCTTTTTGTTGTTGCTCTAGCAATTTCTATGCGACGTCTGATTTCGGGTGTACAATATCCATCATTTGTGATTATGGATCCCAGATATATTGCTATGTACTCCCATGGACCATAGAACTCATCTTCCGCGCTATGCTCAAGAGCTATGAGACTCTAAATCTTATTATCTCTCAGATTGTTGTCGGAGGTTCGGAGAACTGCGCCACTAAATATCAAACCGCCTAAAGCACGATCGACAAAATTCAAATACATCAACTCTAATTCTTTACGCAGAAATGAGAATACTCAATCAATCTAACTCTTTCTTTTTATTCAAATCAATCAACAACAAGAAATTTCCCAAGAACACAATTATTAAATATTGAATGTGGACAAAACAAACACAAAAATAAAACATATAAAAACACCCTACAGCAATATAATATAAAAAACCCCAATATTAATTCAATTTAAATCTTAAAATGTTTATCTTTTTATAATTAATTTCTATTATTGTTCGACACACGCGAAAAGTATTTAAAAGTTCACAATTTGACTCACCCGTTCAAATTTTATATTCATTAAAAATGTTTCTGAGTCCTGCCCTGTGGAGAATTTACCATGATCCATAAAACAATCCCAAAACCAGTGATCATCCATTTGGATCCTTGAAACGCCTTTTAGGTCCTTGGAATAATTAAATTTCTCCATGAACATCCATATAATCGATTATCAATTCCAACAAAAATCGATATCGGACACCGCCATTCCTCGTATTAATGGACTGATCCAAATCCATCCAATATAACAAATTTACCATGTATTTCCCACTTGAATAAACCATCCAATATTTTAAATAGTGTATCTTACAAGCACCATCACATTTATCAATATCAACTTCTTTATTTTTATTATTAGGATCCATAAAAATCAATTCTAATTAATCCAGTGCACCATAATTTTACGTCGATTCTCGTCGACATTCAACACCGTTCTCCTTTATCACTACCATGCGCCGACTTTTTCCTCCAAAATCCCTATTTTCGTCGTATCACTTTTATTTAATATTTCCTTTTACAAAACTGTAGGATCAGGACCCGTTATTTATTTTTATTTCGCACATTTAAATTTTTAATTCTATTTTTTAACTCCTACTTGAATCTAAACAATTTTTCATTTTAGTCTTTACATGTTTTACACTTTAATAAAATTGACCAATATCATTTCTGTCCACATTCAAACATTTTTATTATGGCTCTTTAACCTATAAAAAAACCTTCGGTAAGCCAGAACTTCCTGTTGTTTCACATCATTACAAATTTTTATTTAACTTTAAACAATTGATTGATCATTCTCACATTCCAAACTATTCCAACCAAGGTCTCTGCGAAACTTTAATGACTTGAGCATTCCTCAACCGAGGCCCAATTCTCCACAACATCGCAATATATATCGGCTCACCACTTCGCATTTGGCTATTTTTTTAATATGTGGTCTATTTGATGCTTTCCTGTCGACAATCATTACTTTTGTTTTCTCATAATTAATGAGTAGTCCATATTGTTGGCTCTCATATTCTAATGTGGTAATAAGTTGTGCTAGTTCTTCGGCGCTACTAGCAATGAGAGCCGTGTCGTCAGCAAATCGCAAGTTGTTTATTTTCTCACCATTTTTTGTAAAGCCACCATCCCACTCCCCGAGAACCTTTCTCATTATTGCCTCGCTGTAGATGTTATATAGGTCTGGCGATGTAATACTGCCCTGTCTAACTCCTTTTCCCACTCTGCATGGATCCGAAAGTTGATTGCCCAGCTTGACCGTAACTTTGTTGTTCTCGTATAAGCTTTTTATTAGATATACCAAATGTGCCGGAACAGCCATTTGTTTCAATATTTCCCACAATCTGTCCCATCTAACACTGTCAAAAGCAACTTTAGTGTGTAGCACACGAAAATTTTTTTTCGGGTGGTTAACATTATGGAACTCTTCCCGAATTTTATTTCGAATAATATTTATTATAACTGATTTATTATTCGTAAAATCAATTTTTAACAAGATACTCGCGATAACTTGAATTTCGGGGGGGGGGGGTATAGTACGTTGACTATGGCTTTGTTTGAAATAAAGCGATTAAAACAATCTGCAGGTTTTCATAATATTATGAGAAACGGGCAACGTTACGGGTTGTTTCAGTTGTACTCCGGGAAAAGTCTATGGAAAGGGAGGATCTGGCAGCAGACGAATTTCGTGCCTAAAAAACCTAAGAACGTGGTTTTCAACAGTTTCCGGTAACGGAAAGGCACCAGTGGCGGCTCGTGACTTATCTCAAAGGGAGGGCACGAAATTTAAAAAGAAAATAAAATGAAACTTCTTTCGCGGAATTAAATACTCAAGTCAACAATAAAGAGTGTAAATAGAATTCGAGGTGGGGTTGTTTTAATGTAGTAATATCGTACTTATGCAACCAGTGCGGCCTTTAGACTTTTAAGCCGCAATGGAAGTGAGATTTTTACAGCCAAGCAGTACCGCCATGGTGAACGCATTTGTATCTTTCGATTGGGGGGGGGGGTAAACAAATTTAGTTTCGGAAATCTTTTACCTTCGGGAGTTAACTAATGTGGTAATCAGTCGCAGCTCGTCGTTTACTATAATAGGGAAGGGGGGGGTGTTTGTTTTTTTGTTTGAAAATTGAACTTTTCACTTTATTCGTAAATTATTTTAAATCTGTGCCATCGTTTACAGTTCAATCAACGTAGAATTGTCCAATATTTAGCCACGTAACTTAATTCACATTAAACAACATTATTTCGAATTGATATTCTGGTTTGGGAGGGTGGCTCCCCGCCGTCCTCCCCGTACCAGCCGCCACTGATAGGCACATGAAAAAGGAGAAGGCGAATAAAAAAACTTTTAAGAGTTAATTGTTGTATGCATCGGTTTTTTGACGTTCTACGTCTTCCGATTTCCCTGTCGGTGCTCGTTGCGTGTTGAAACTGTGTGACGAGCACAGAGGACCTACAGCTTAACGTGGATTCCGAACCACGGCTATAGACGATTTTTACATCGTCTACTCCAACCAGGGAAGTTTTTGAGCCATATATAATGTTACCTGTGACCAGCAGATATACATTAAGAGTTAATAATAGTAAGAATACAAAGTGCTTACCTGTAGGCGACAATTCTAGAAATAGGGGTTACCGTGGGATCTGGAATACCGTCACGAGACACGTAAATCATAAAATGAAAATTTACAAATTTATAGTCCTCAGTCATGCCACTATGTCCTTACGTAGGACAAAAGAAGCTGAGGGAGAGAATCCTCAGTATCATGTGATCAAAAAGCAGTAATATTTTTAAAATAATGCAAAAAGATCGCAACAGAATCAAGCATATGTATGTGTATACCTGGGGGGTTTTCCACCCCCGCCTTCATGTGCAAAATCCTTTGAGATAATTCCTTCTAGAAACCGGGGAGGTCTGGGGTATGGAATACTATGGGCGAGGCTTAAGCCGAAATAGGTGGTGCTTAGGCCTTAGTAGGCGGAACTTAGTCCACAAAAGTTGACAATGGGCGGGGCTAAAGTTATAATGGGGTCGGTGTGGTTAGTGATAGGCGGATCTTTGATGAGTGGTGGTGTAGGGCTTAGGCGGGGATTACACTTTTAACCGATAAAACTCCGAGTGACTTAAGACATTAAAATTTTGTATTACTGTTATTCCACTTTTTATTAATTAGTTACTTAATTCACGTAAGAGGCGGGGATTCGGCCGAAATTAGCGGGGCATAGGTCTCAAGCGATCCATTGATTGTGATATCACTGGTTGTTCATTTTGGTTATTTAAATTTAAAAAAAAAACATAATAACAGCTTTAAAAAAGTGTGGAAGGTAATTTTTTAGTGGGTCTTAGGGCGTAATAGGCGTGGGTTAGGACGAAATGATCGGGGCATATGTCGTAATAGGGGAAATTAGTTGGCAATAGGCGTGGCTTGAGCCGAAATGGTCCCCCCGTTTCACAATGTGTTTTCTAAATATTTTACTTCAGTGGAAATAAAAATAATTATTTTCGGTATTCCATGCTCTGAAAGCTGTAACTTTGTAACCGAGCCATCAACAAGAAAAAAGAATAAGGCCATTTTTATATTGCCGTATAAAAAATATAATTGTTTGTTTTCCAAACCCAGTAGAGGATTACACATTCGTTGTTGAATGATGGTGGATGTTTCCCGTATCGTACGGTTTTTTGTTGGATCCCATTGTCCATACTTTCTTTGAAGGATTTGAATTTGTTCAAACTGGTAAGTCACCAAAATTTGTTGCTAATTACTTCGCAGATGCATACGTTAATCAACTCGGCCAATTTTTGCTTCGTCCACCTGGAGTTCGTTATCGTTATCTATTGAAACTGATTTTGTTCAAGTTTCAATAAATTATTTCTAATTTCCTCGTTTAAATTTGCCTTTGGCTAATGAATGTTTTTGTGTTTTAACATTTTGGGTGTCTCTTTTGCCTTGTATTTTTTTGAATGGAAAGTTTTGCCAAGTTTATGATTTGTATGCAGGTTTTGTGTTTCTGCATAAAATTGATTAAGGCAATCTTATCTTTTTTGCGCTCGCACGCGTGGATATAGATATAAAATGCTATATTTTGTTGAATCATTATTTATGAATTATAATGTTTTCGTTAATAAAATTTAAACCCATTATAATTAACTAACGTATCATCGTGCAGTGCTGGGGTATTGCATAGGCAAGGAAATTCCAAAGTGGTCGGCATAGTTTCGAATCTTGTATTTGAAATTTTATGCTTGATATTTTTTTGTGTTTATTTTTATTTATGTGTTTTTTATTTATAAAGGAATGTATAGAAAGAAGGTAGCGATGCACGACCAAAGTACAGGGTGTAGAGTTTCATCGGGGACTTGCGATTGGTTGGTTATATGGAAGTTCGTAATGGTTCCACCATTTGCGGGATTTTAATGACCACTCGGATGTTCTCTTAATTTAATTCGGGAAGAGGTTCTTGGTGGTAATGTCTTTACCTCTGTACATCCTAGTCGGCTAATGCAATTACCATCAGACATCGATCATATTATTATCTTCTAGCAACGACCATCTGGTTGCTACTCTATTTTTGTTTTGCTAGCAAAGCTGTTCTTTGATCTTCTTTGGGACATTAATTTGAGAGAATCCACGGCTCTGGCTTGCCGCTACAACGAGCTGATTTAAACGAACATCAGGGCTTCACGCAAAAATAAGTGGAAATTCATTTTTCTGCGTGATCATGTCTGATCAGGGCTATCTTCTCATAAGAGATAGGGTGGTCAGAATACGTATCAACGGAAAAGTGGGAGTATGAATTTAGAAGAGATATGAAAAACAATAAAGAAATGAATTATCTAAGAAACCACCCGCTGCTTGTCACGTTACCAATGAACCCCCGAGACGCTTTTTATGGTGGTAGAACAGGAGCCATAAGGTTAAAATATGAAATAAAACCAGGAGAACAAATCAAATATGTAGGTAGATGTGTGTTCCCTATATCCATGGGTATGCAAATACGGAAAGTTTCCTATAGGACATCCTAAGATGTACGTAGGACAGAAATGTCACAGACTAATTGAAGAAAGCAACTTAGAAAATTTAAACGGATTAATTAAATGTTCCGTCCTACCACCACAACATTTGTATCATCCAGTACTACCGGAAAAAATACAAAATAGGCTGATATTTTCTTTGTGTCACTCGTGTGCAGAAACTTTAATCCAAAAAGAGTGTACTTACAAAGTAACCTCCTCGTGATGTGCTAGCTTGATTAACTATGCAAAAGACTCGCTGATGGTGTTTCATGACGTCATTACTGATAAAAGTATCGACGTGTACCTACGAGACTACTCTCGTAAAGGGTCAACCAAGGTCAACAGGCTGAACGAACAATACGACCACGGTCAACAGACCGAACGAACAACTGGACCAGGTCCACCAGGTCGAACAGGTTGAACCTGAACCTGTTCGAAAATTTATTGAAATGCAATTTTTAGTCTTTAAAAATTTGTGGCAGTCTTTAAAATATGTGGCAGTCTTGAAAAATTTGTGGCACTCTCGCGGCATTCTTTGGCACTCTCGCGGCATTCTTTGGTAGTCTCGTGGTATTCTTCGGTAGTCCGCGGTATTCTTTGGAAGTCTCGTGGCATTCTTTGGAAGTCTTTTGGCATTCTGTGGAAGTCTTTACATTTGGCAGTCCGGTGTACATACATGAGTTTCGCTTGTGAATAACCCCTCGTATAAGCACGTACTTAAGGGTGAAATTTATATTGCATATTGATATGTTCTCAAAGGTTTAAAATTTACTAGCCCCGGTTGTTTTGGAACAAGCTTCCTATAATGCCTGTTTATTTTGCTAGCTCAGTATGAAGACCTCTCAGAAGTAGATTCATTGAGAAACAATTGGTTCGCGGGTTAATTGGGCTCTTCGTATTGCCTTTTGAAACAATATTGATAACAAATTCAAAACACAACAAAAACAAAAAAAGAAAATTTATTAAAACGAATTCAAATTTTGAATTAAAATTAACGCTTGCGCATACAAAATTAAAATTATTATAAGTTTCTTCTTTCCTCAATCGTTGTAAGTTCGTGGTTCATTAACTGTTTGTTTACTTTCGAAATGTTAGATTTTATCGCGCACTTAATTGTTTTAAATTGGTAAAAGTAATAAAGATCTGACCTTTTTGTGTTACACCTTCTGTCTGCGCTCCCTCCTAAATGATGAAATAAAAAATTGTTTATTCTCTTCAGCGATTTCGATCCAAATTGTTTATAATTAGCTTCTTTGTGCCTTAAGGTAAGTGATTATTGTTATTTTTGAGTCCAAAGTGATGATTAATTGTTAAATTTTTGATGTCTTTTGTTTTCCAGTTTTATCAACAAAAGGTAGCCATTTTTCTTCTTAAAGACCGTTTATTCAACTGTAACGTTACTTTTGTCGTTACATACTTAGTTTTTGAATTCTCCTTATCTATCTCCATAAACATTTATATTTCAATTATTCCGTCCGAGTAATTATAACGCACTCGGTATAAAAGTGGATAGCAGATAGGAGGAATACGGCGACTCGCGGCTTTTTGGTTTGATTAGCGTAGCGATAGCACGCATTTTTAGAAAACATACATTTTTTTGACGAATATTAGTTCGATTGATTGACCGCAGATTAGGCCCGAATCCTGATTAAGCGAGTATATCCCGCCGTGGTCCACACGGGCCTATCAAAAATGAGAATTTAAGTTGAGTACAACAAGCTGCCGGCTATCTATGGAGTACAACAATAGAGTGAGACAGAGCATACGAGTTGTACTCGGCCGTTTCCAAAAAGACGCTCTCACAACGAAGTGGGAGCATACAGTTGTACTCCGGCGGATACAAGAGCCCCCCCCCCACCAAAGAGTGCAAGAGTGGGAGGACACAAGTTGCATCCGGGCGGTCGGCAAAAATGCCGACTAAAAATGCTAATGTACTCCTATATATTACTCGATGACGAAAAGTTGACTTGCTAGTAGTAAACGTAACGCCATCTGGCGGAATGACCTACCCAAATTAGGACGAAAATAAATAAAACCAAAAATTTCAATGTAATAAACAAAAATTTATTCAAAGTAAAAAAAAGTACGTTTAATTTGACGTTTAAAAGTGACTAGGATGAATTTATGCGAGTAAATTGTGACGAAAAGTCACAATTTTTGATTGTTGGAAAACCGTGAGATGGCGCCACATTTAGCAAATTTAGTCAACTTTTCGTGCGAAGTAATGATAAGGATGAATATATGCGAAAATAAATTGAATTTATTTTTTTGGGAATACCGAAAGATGGCGCCACATTTAGCAAATTTAGTCAACTTTTCAGACGAAGTAATGATAAGGATGAATTATATGCGAAAATAAATTGAATTTATTTTTTTGGGAATACCGAAAGATGGCGCCACATTTAGCAAATTTGGTCAACTTTTCGTGTGAAGTAATGATAAGGACCATCATTGCGAATTTTCGCCCCGCCTTTTTCGGCGGGATCTACTCTCCAAAACAGCAACTCGGGCTAAAATAGCATGATGTTCGTACAGTTTTATTTTGCGCGACAGCCCTCGCGCATCAAGGCAAAAAAAACTGTACTCGCATCATGCTAACAACTTTAGCCCTAGTGCTGTTACATACGATTACATAGTCTGGCTACCTGTAGTTGAATGGAGGTAGTGAATTTATAATAACTTAATTATTACGAGATATTTTGGGAAAATTCGAGTTTTTTAAAAGTTGCGAAGTTAGTATCAACGATAGGAAGGTTATATTCCACATTGGGCTATTGATACCATATCTGTGAATACCATTTGATTTTCCATATTATTGGAAATTGGTTCCGCTATTGGAATTAATTGGAAATCGAGATTGGAAGATCACAGTGCCAGTAATAAAAATTAAATTTCTTTATCAGCTGGATCAACTCTGGAAGATTTTCCTTTTTTTTTGGAACGAATTGTGAGTTGGCTCTGTTTGAATATTTTGAGTGGGGCTGTAGTGTTCACTTTTCCTACTGATTTTTTTATAACATCAATAAGCTTAACAGTTACATATCTGTTGGTTTTGTGTACTTATGTGTGCTTGCTGTTGTAGCGTTTTTCATTAAATAGTGGCCATTTGACTGGGGATCCGAGATAGGGCTCCGTCACGGAGTTGCAGTTTTCACTAAAGGTCCAGACGGTCAATCATCCAGCTGCGAGGTAAGTTACGCATTTGTCTACGTTATCAGCTTTTATCTGACAGCAATAGGCTTTGCTTTAAATTTAATACTCAAGAGCAATTTGGGCTCTTGCCAGTAGCAAATTGTGTATGCTGGGGCCTTCTTTCAAGATAGTTAAAGGACCTTCAGTCCAAGCTTGTTAAATACTTTTGCCTTCAGCAATATTTTTGTTTGGGACCTTTATGGTCCGTAATAAGAGGCACTATCACCACTGTATATTGTGTGGAAATTGTTTAACCAAATTCTGTTTTTTATTGGTTCTCAATAAACATCCATTCATTCTTACTGTGAGTTTTATTCAGGCCTGGCGCCTGCTGAGCACTTTCATTTTCAGCTGGGTACTGCAGAGTACTTACGACGTAAATAATTAGCGTATAAACGAACCCACGAAGATTGCTAAAATCTCCCACGCTCTCGGTCTGTAATTCGGAAAGAATACAGCTACGGCACCACAACAACTTGCGGTCAAGATATGAATTACGCGTCCGGCACGGACAATGGAACTGGGGACCATTTTATTTGACCATGACTTTTATAACCTCGGAGTTTCCACAGGGTACGTCATAAATTCATGTTCACTTTTATTAATTAATATTGTTTTTTTCTTCTAGTTTGCTGCTTTACAATTAGCTCCAATGGTTTGTAAAATTCCTGTGATGTCTTTTCTATCAAAATAAAACGTTAAAATGGTATAGATCCGCATAATGAATTTCTTTCTTGAGAGCAGATGTGGAAACACAAATTTATTTTAATTCACTTTGCTTTCACTGTTTTTAGGCGCAATTATGGTTTTCACAGAAAATGTTATTAAGAATAAATTAATGTACTACACAAATTTAGACACAGTTTGATAATATAATCTTCACTTCATATGGTTTAAATTTTTGTTATAATAAAAATGTTTTGTTACGATTTAGTATCTACAGATTTCACATAATGTGTTTTAATCTTTCTCTTGATCAATTCTTTGTTTTACTAAATATTTCTACTGACTAATATGGCATTCTTTCATTTACGTAGAGCTCATTCAACCTTTATTTTTGTTTTTAAAATATAAATTCATTTTTATGTTTTTATTACCGATGTATAATTATCGTCTACGAGATTTCTCTAAACTGTCCTAGCTCGATGATATTTGAGACACCGCAATATGTATCCACATTTTCAGGTGGAAACATTCAGAAAATTAGTAGAAAAATTAAGATAACATGCATTGTGAAAAATCAGTTGCTCTCAAGAAGAAAGGGGTTAATTTTACAAGTAAAGTTGTAAGGGTAAGTAACATTTTATCTATGAATACGGTCGTAAATAAATTGGTAAATATTAATTGAACATTTTAAAATAAAAGGAGTTATTCAATTTGAAATTTGCCACCACAAAATTTTAACAGAAGACTGTTGAACGTAAGCAACGTTAGAAAATCTCTTTTTAGTTCTATTAGATGGCGCTATACACTTATACATTTTGTATAGTAGTGATTTGTCAACTGTAGCAGTAGTCTTCTAAATCGATAACATATAATCAACGCCTTCAATTAAGAAAAGTGATTTTGTACCTGTACAGTTACAGTGCTCCATCCTCCGAATGGAACCTGTTACCGATTTACTTGCAGCTCAAGTGCTACCTTGGGAAGAATCAAAAATTGTAGAAAATGCCGATATAGTTTTGGAAACTCCAAATAATTCAATTAGCAATTACGAAATTGAAAGAGAAGAGGTGGAAGATGTGAAATTTAATTTAGAAGATTTGCATCATTCCATTGATATTAAAGAAGATACCGACACTACAGATTTAACGCTGAATTGTTCGAATTATTTTGAGTGTGCAATTTGTGGTTATAAACTTGCTCTTAAACAAACTTTAATACGTCATTTAAGAGCTCATAAGGTCAAGAAATCATTTATATGTGATATTTGTGAGTATACTTGTGCACACAAATCAAACTTTCAAAAACATTTCAGAACTCATACCGGCGAAAAACCGTTTAGTTGTCATATTTGTGAGTATACTTGTGCACGGAAAGCACACCTACAATTACATTTAAGAACTCATACCGACGAAAAACCGTTTAGTTGTCATATTTGTGAGTTTACTAGTGCACAGAAATCAAACGTGCAAAGACATTTAAGAACTCATACCGGCGAGAAACATTTTTGTTGTGATATTTGTGAATATACTTGTGCAGAGAAATCAACCTTACAATCACATTTAAGAACTCATACCGGCGAAAAACCGTTTAGTTGTCATATTTGTGAGTATACTTGTGCACGGAAATCACAATTGCAAAGACATTTAAGAACTCATACCGGCGAAAAACCATTTCGTTGTGATATTTGTGAGTATACTTGTGCAGAGAAATCAACCTTACAATTACATTTAAGAACTCATACCGGCGAAAAACCGTTTAGTTGTAATATTTGCGAGTATACTAGTGCAGATAAATCAGCCTTACAAAGACATTTAAGAACTCATACCGGCGAAAAACCGTTTAGTTGTAATATTTGTGAGTATACTTGTGCACGGAAAGCAACCTTACAATCACATTTAAGAACTCATACCGGCGAAAAACCGTTTAGTTGTCATATTTGTGAGTATACTTGTGCACAGAAAGCACACTTACGATCACATTTAAGAACTCATACCGACGAAAAACCGTTTAGTTGTCATATTTGTGAGTATACTAGTGCACAGAAATCAAACGTGCGAAGACATTTAAGAACTCATACCAGCGAGAAACCATTTCGTTGTGATATTTGTGAGTATACTTGTGCAGAGAAATCATACTTACAAATTCATTTAAAAACTCATACAGGCGAAAAACCGTTTAGTTGTCATATTTGTGAGTATACTTGTGCACGGAAAGCAACCTTACAATCACATTTAAGAACTCATACCGGCGAAAAACCATTTCATTGTGTTATTTGTGAGTATACTTGTGCAGTGAAATCAAGCTTACGAAGTCATTTAAGAACTCATACCGGCGAGAAACCATTTCGTTGTGATATTTGTGAGTATACTTGTGCACTGAAATCAACCTTACGAAGTCATTTAAGAACTCATACCGGCGAAAAACCATTTCGTTGTGATAGTTGCGCCTATAAATGTGCATGGAAATCGCAATTGCGAAAGCATTTAAAATCCCATATGGTGTAGTAACCATAGACATATTTCTGTGATACTCGGCAAAAATGAAGTTTATTTTCACTTCGAAATAATTTTCCCTCCTTCATAACCCATCCACTTTCAATTAAATACTTTTTATTTACCTATTCAATTTATTCATAATATATTAAATTTATTTAATTACTTCTCAGAATTAAAAAATTACAGGCGCCAATTATCTGACCCACGTCCATTCACTTACATGGCACTGTTCTGCAATGTGCTTTCTTACATCCTTCAGTAGCGCTTCCTTCAAATTAAAATAGGTACTTCTCTTCCAGTAAAAATTACAAATTTTGAGGTGAAATACAGCGATAATTTAATGTTATAAGTTGCACTTTTGGTGAGAATTTACGATCGAGTTTTATAGCTAAAATATTTCAAACAATTTGCAATTTGATCGCATGTCCACTCAAATATAAGCCTAAAGAAAATTAAAATTTTTAAATGTTAGCACAAAAACAAAAATGAAATGTTCGTCAATTTGACCTGCAGGTTTTTAATTATTTAATATTGTTATATTTATACTAATAATATTTCAATAATATTGTCTATCTGTGAGACCTCATGAAGGAGGTAGGTAACCAGATTGTAAAAGCAGGTGCCGTATCGGGATGCCTGAGAGAAGTAATACAGAATAACGAATTTTCGTTGAAGGAATTCGAGATACAGGTGAAGTACTGGATGTAGTAAGATGGATCAGACAAAGAAGAAGAGGATGAAACGTCAACCACTTGAACTGCAACGGGATTGCTGGAATTGTCAGAGATGGGAAAGTTGTCTATGTCAACTATATCAAAAAAACAATGAATTTAATTAAATAAATTTACGAATTACATAACAAAATCTTTGACACTATTTATATATTTTATCCAAAACAATAGATGAAAATTCTATTGATATTAAATAAAGCATTAAATTAGATTTCTATAAATCGGATAATTATTATTAAATGAATGTAAGATAATAATTTGATGAAATGTGTAAAGATTTATTATGTTTTAGCTTAAATTCATTTTTGAAATCGTTACATTTTAAAAATATCATTTTAACATAATGTAAGATTGGTTGCATACCGTTCCGTGAATATTGACATTACAGTTTGCTACATGGAAAAATTTGATAAGCAAGTTATAAGGTTATGCTTGGAAATTAAGTAAACAGAGGCTGTTAGTGAAATACACAAATTCTGAAGTTTCAGCCGATCCTACAAGTAGGGTCAGTAAAATTTTGCAGAAAGCATCTGAGGTTAGATATCCGTCCGAAATTTATCCAACCAAAAGATCACCTATCCGGTCGATGTATTGTTTATGCTTCTAGACATTGCATTTGACATTCCGATCCTCCGCTGCCGTTTATGTTTCTAGACGTTAGTAAATTTCCATCACGTGGTTGTTTATGTTTCTAGACAAGCACATTCGATTCTCCGATCCTGACTATCGTTTATGTTTCTAGACGTTAGTAAACCCCCATCCAGTGGTTGTTTACGACTCTAGACAATCATATCCATCTGCTAAAATAAAACATCCCGTTAAGATTGACCCTCATCAAGAGTTAATGCTTACCAGTTTGCAGAAATCCAATTTGCTTCCGAAGTCAAGTTATTTGACTTCCACCGTACGTTAAACTTTCATACAAGAAAGTTCCGAGTAAGAAAAGTCACTTGTTTTGATTTTCCCCGTAAAAGATGCAGATTGATCTTTTTGCCGAATCTGTAGTAGCTTAAATAAATCTCCGCTGTCAGAAGCCGCAAAGTAAAGTCAAACTGTTTTTGGTTGTTGTATTTTTCACAGTAGCAAACTAATTAATTCAATATTAACTGTCAAATTATTAAAGGTTATGTTGTTTGTATGTACATGAATACCCGAAAACTCTCCTGTGCCGTACTATGTTAATTTCAAAATCAGAATACAGTAATTAAATTGTGAAAACTATTTCTTTAAAGTAAATTATATTGTATATTATTCATTTAATAAATTTAATGTTAAAGTTTCCGAAAACAACCATTTATTTTATTATTCTAGTTTTAAAGTTTTTGTCTATAAAAATCTTTTGGCGCCCGAGTGTAAAAAGTAAGTGCAAAAATTAATCGACCAGACGTCCTAAAACCCTGGCTACCCAAAGGGCAATTTGAACGACCTAAAAGATCGTTACAAATGGTTATTTCTTGTATATGATTTAACTACAGTGCAAATGATTTATCGTCTGTTTGAAATTAGATATTTTTATAACTAGCGATTCATAATTTAACTGAAATGTTAATAAACATTCAGTGTACCACTTAATTGCGTTGAATCGGAAATTTATTAAACTAGTTAGGGTTTCGTTTGTAATTTCAATGAATAAGATTAAATTAATGTTAAAACTTTGTGTGTTGATTATCAACAATGTCTTATTTTAATTCCTAAGTGCATTACATATAGCCAATCACTAAATATCTGTAAAAGTTATAATTATTAATTTTCTAAATAGTTGTATTATTTTTCTTTATATATTTAGCATTAAGTAGTTTTAAATGTACTAACCTTTTATTGAAGCTATGCTTCTTATCGCACGGGCAGTTAACTGAAAAAAATCGTACGTCACACCAAATTGTTAACGCAAATGTGTAACGCAAATGTGTAACACAAATGTGTAACGCAATTTCGTCACACAAATTTCGACCAATGAAAAGAAAAGTATTTTAAATCAAGGAGGTAATTATTTTTAACGTCAAAATCTCAATTATGCAATCTCAAAGTCAAAAATTATACAATCAATTATAAAATCTCAATTTATAACGTCAAAATATAACAAAACAAAACTAACAAAATTAAAAAATTCCCGGCTCCCCCTTTCTCCCTTTTCGTGGGTCGGCAAAAAACGTCGAAAAAATTTTCCCGTATTCTTATAAGCAAGTTGGAGGCCGAAGGCCGACCCGTATTCTTAAATGCCAGTGGGAGGCCGAAGGCCGACCCGTATTCTTATAAGCACGTTGGAGGCCGAAGGCCGACCCGTAGTTTTATAAACAAGTTGGAGGCCGACCCGACCCGTGTTCTCAAAAGCAAGTGGGAGGCCGAAGGCCGACCCGTATTCTTATAAGCAAGTTGGAGGCTGAAGGCCTACCCGTATTCTTAAATGCTGTCCTTAAGGAGTCTCCAATTTTCAATGATTTCAAAATCGCATTTTTCAGATCTTCGGAATATTCTTTCGTCTTTACCATGATTCTTACTGTTTAAAGCGCGGGTCACATTATGCTGGTTGCCAGCTGCTGCTTACCAGCGGCTGGTAGTAGTGCCAGCAAGCAGCGGCGGGCAATCTGGTCACACTACTGTTGCTGCTACTCGCCACTCTCCAGTTAGTCATTCACTATTCAGCAAGCATGTCGTCTGTCGTTTCACGTAAAAAGCTAATTAAGCAGTTGTTGAGAGAGGGTGTCAGGGAGCTTAGTTTAGAAATGCTTAACCAGTTTCGCCGCAAACAGAGACGATGGTGGGTCAGGCCATGGATACAAAGAAGGGAAGAATTAGGGGCATCATCAAGACTTCTCCAAGAGCTGAAAGAAGAGGATCCAGAAACATACAGAAATGTTTTAAGAATGACGGCCCCTCAATTTCATTTCAGCCTCCCACTTGCTTTAGAGAACACGGGTCGGGTCGGCCTTCGGCCTCCCACTGGCATTTAAGAATACGGGTCGCCCCTCGGCCTCCAACTTGCTTATAAGAATACGGGAAAATTTTTTCGACGTTTTTTGCCGACCCACGAAAAGGGAGAATGGGGGGGGATTTTTTAATTTTGTTAGTTTTGTCAAAAAACTAAAACTAGCTTCAAAATTTTTGAAAAATAAAAATTTTGAAAATTTTCTGACGTTTTTTGCCGACCCACGAAAAGGGGAGGGCCTTCAAGGATCTATTATGGTTTGCTCTGTGCGTAAGAAACATAGCTTCTGTGGACGGTCCGATGACCGCTCTCATTTTTATTTTAAATCTCAACTGTTCGACTCGAGGTGTTTGTGGAATATTTATTCCGGTCACTATTTCCCTCGAAGACAACATAAATGGAGGTTAATTTATTCTGTTTTAATTTTTATTTAACGGATGTTTGTATACTGACACTCGCTTCAGAGTTCTGGCATTTATTGGATGCCCACATTTATTTTAACCATTTGAATATATTTCATTATTAGTGTTTATATGTGTATATTTTAAGCACAAAATTTGACAAACTTGATTTAAAGAGTAAAATTCTATTCATTTGGTTTATGCAACATAATTTATATTTTAAGAAATATTATTTTTATTTTATAATTAATATTCTCAAATATTATATTCATTCGTCAAAATTAATCCATATCTTATTAAATTTTGTTCACTGTTTGTGGAATCGTTTACTCTTGACTCACCCCCCCCCCCCATTCTATGGAAGAATAAGTTTCTGAATTACTTTCAGAAGCCGGGCTGGTATAGAAATTCATCTTTTATGAGGGGAAGTACACACGGGTCCACGTGGACTCGCATAGAAGATAAATTTAAATAGCTTTAGCATTTTACCAGTCAGGCTTGTGCAGCCCGGCTTCAGAAGCCTCAATGAAATGCGGGCTTTACACTGTTAGGCTTCTATACAAAGTATAACAAGAAGCCTTATGATCTGGCTCCGTGTCTGTCCGTCCGTTTGTCCGCATAATTCAAAATCATATAGAGCGTTTCAAATCGTGTTGGAAATACTCTGTGTGTATAGAGGTCTAAGAACTGGGTACCCAGTGCGCTACTTTTAGGCTTCTATGCAAAGTATAGCAAGAAGCCTTATGATCTGGTTCCGTGTCTGTCCGCATAATTCAAATCTAATCAGAACCCTCGAAATTGTGATTGTAATCACGTCGTATGTATAATAGAACAATAATTTGTTTTAAATTTATTTATTGTTTACCACAGCAGTGGCTTCATGTAATTGGTGAAGTTAAGTTGTAAGTTAAAGTGAAGAAGAGGATTGATCCACCTCAAAAAATGGACCGTACATTACAGAGAAGTAAAGTTCCGAATGGAAAGGAAATGCTTCATTATTATTAGTTATATAGTGAATGATAAATACCAACCGCAAAAACTTAATTAGTGCAGATTATCTGATATTACATTATAAAATTATGGCGACCAAAAATAACAACAACTTTTCACACCAGAAAAGTAGTTGTATAGAAGCCTAGGAACTGCCGCTAAAGCGAGTTCCATCTTGTTTAATTATTGTTTTTATTTTAAATTTGTTTACACCCCTATTTTTTCTTAAATTTTTATGCTTCTTTTTGTTTCTGTTATTATTAAAACCGCAAACTTTGGATTTTCTTGACGTTCTCTTATTTTTTCATTCTTCATTCTTCTTACGCATCTAGCTTTGTATTTTCTTTTTGCATTAAATTTTTTTATTTTTCGATATAATCGTTTAAAACTTTTCCGTCCTTCTATGATGTTAAATTTATAATTTTCTTTTACTTCTGGTTTCACGTTTTCAATTTGTTCGTCAATCAATTCCGTTGATACATCAACATTACATGTTTCCTTAAATTTTTCCACGATTTCGCATTCTGCTTCTTGTAGTGATTGGTCAATTAATTTTTGTTCATCTTTTACAATTATTCCTTCAATGTCTTTCACTTCGCTTTCAGCCTCTTTTACCTGTTCAAATTTTTCATCGTAATCTTGCTGCATTTCTAATTTCGATGTCGTTAACTCGTTTAGATCTCTTCTCAAATTTTCCTCAGTAATTTTTATGATTTCTATTATTTCTTTTGCAGTTTCTCTGTATGCGTCTTTTATTCGCTTAGTATTTTCTTCTGATGCGTCTTTTATATCTCCCCTCATTATTTGGAGCATCTTTTCCATCGTTAAACCTTGATCCTCTTCTTCTTTTCGCTTTTTTATAGCTCCTTGTACCTCCGTCTCTTCTGTAAATTCCGGAACTGTTGTCATTTCTTCCTTTTTTTCAGGAATTATAATAGTACTTTCTCCCAAGCTAGCATCTATGAAGCTTCCTCCTTTTCTTTCCCCTTTATTCATTTTGTATCGTGAATTTAATTTTATTACAAAATAGTTTTATATTACCAAATTAATCTACATGTGGTTATTATTATCACTTTTAAATGTTTATCTATTTTGCACATTTATGTATACGCACGTGCATATCAATTTTCGAACGTCGAACAGTTGTTTATAAATTTTTGTTCGCAAATATTACATGTGGTCTTTTGTAACCAGCCTTGAATTTTATTTTGCCAAATGTGATTTTACTTTTTAATTCACGTGTTTTATTCAATTTAGTATTACAAATAATCTCTTACCTCAGGGTAATTTTTCGTGGTCGTGTGTTCGAGCCCCACGTTGGGCGCCAATTTTATTGTTGACGTGTTCTTCTAATGATAGAGCATGAGTTACCCCTAATATCAGGGTAGTTTCGTGGTCGTTGGTTTCGAGCTCCACTTGCGGCGCCAATTTTATTGTTGACGTGTTCCTTTTTGTCCAGCGACCAACCATTTATTTTTTTGAAATCCGTAAATTCAAAATATTTCTTTAACTTTATTTTCTTTCCAATTTTTTTTTTAATTCACTTTAATAAAACACACTCCTTCAATTTTAAACTAAATTTTTCGTTTTTATTTACTACAAATATTCACTGTACAAAAATTTTACAAATTCTCGCTCAAGCGTCCTATATACTCGATTCTTCTTGGCGTTCACTCCTCAAGCGTCCACTACAATTGACTGCCTAGAGGTGACTGGCCCCCTTCTTCTTTTAACGCAAAAGTTCTTCGTCTGCGCACAAAGATATCCATTTCCAAATTCCAATTCCCCCTTCTTCTAATTATTTTTGGTTTACAATAATTCATTTACAATTTTATAATATTTCTCAATTTTAACATGTTAATTTTTAATATTTTTGAAATTTACCGAATTTTGGCTAACCATTGAAATACAGTTCAATACATTGTTTTGATTGAGTTGGCGGAAGAGCATTTTTTTATGAGTGTTCAAATTAATATAAAGACAAATGTACGTACAAAAGAGAGACAGACGTGTCTCAAATCTTTATATATAAATAAATTTAAAAATTGTTGGTCGACCAAAACGCTGCGTTATTATATATTGCAAGCTATTCTAGCCAACTTGAACAATGTTTTTGTTTTCTGTACTAGTATACTGGTGTTATATTACCGCATATGCTTATCTCAAATACTTGAGATATTATTATAAATGCTGATCAGCTAAAAATTTTCTTTATCTAACTTTGTTTTATATGGCGATGGAATTAGTCACGGCCGATCAAATTTTTGAGAATTTGATGACTAAATTTGAAACGTTTTTCAAACTAGATCAAAACCACCCGAACGAAGAGATAATTATAACGATCTGTGGATATAATGCAGTTATTAAAACTCAAACAGGTTTGGAGTATAAAGCAGGTGTGTTTTTTTTGCTTTGATAAATTTCTTCTTAAAGAATATGTGTATTTTTCACATGTACATATTACGATGATAAGGGATAACGGATGAACCCCGTCAATCGTAATTTTATAAAAATTGTAAATTTACTTATATTACCTCGGCTAACTAGATCTTGTTGCATGTAACTTACCTTTACTCAGTAGTAGGTTCTTTCAGAAATCAAGTATGTTAATGCTGAAAAATAAATAGGATTCGGGAATACAGGTATCCCAAAAATGCAAAAATAATCCGTTTTGTAGAAAATATTGTATTTTATTATGTAAATTGTGAATGACATTATTATGTAAATGAATGTTCTTAATATTATTAGACAATTTCTTATTTCTAGACCCCAACAATAAAAATTAACGCACGTGGTGTTTTATTCGCGATGATCGCACCAAAATTTAAGTTTTATAAAATTGTTGTAGCTCACCCTTTATAATTATGATTTTCTTCGTATAGTTGGTACAACGTAGACTACGTGCCAAAGCTCAAAACTTATACAATGCGCGAAGGCGGAGCAAAGAGGGCGAAATACATACATATGAAATGCTACGTAAAAACATTAGCTTGACGCGAAAATTTAAAAAATGTAAATAAGGCTAAAATAGCTTTAAAGAAGGCTGATTGTTATTTATATTATGAAATAATACTAATACCATTTAATAATAAAACGCGAAATTTGTGTAAAACTGTCAAAACGAAAGCAAACATTCAACGAATGTTTTCCAGTTGGGCTTTTTAGCATTTGGACTCGTTTTCGTTATTGCGCCGACGAATGTATAAGTTTTGACCTTTGGCAGGAGCTCTACCTTCCGTCTGCAATGGTATTTGACACCGATGGGTTTCTTACTACGTAAATTATTGTGGATTACTTTTCCGTGCAATTTGTGTTCCCTTGTGGCTGGTTGGCTGTTTTTTCAAAAATATTGACAATCCGTAAGTATAATTAATTAATTTCACTTCAATTATACGTGTACACACTTTTAACATAATATTTCGACTAAATTCTTCCTTTTGCACGCAAATTTTACACAAATTTTAATTATTTTTAGGAGCCGATTTTATTAACACGACTCGCCATGAACTAAAAAAAACCAGGAAGAGCCTCGATTGTTTTACTTTCGTTCGCCTCTTGCTAAACCAAAGCAACTTTGATTTTTGTTCAATAAAATCGATATGTGAGTACCAGTCCACCATTTTGTCATCCCGCGAAATTTGAAATTGTCTTTAAATTAAAATTTATAATGTTTTCAGGTTAGCCAATGATTTTAAACACATAATTATTGTTTATTGATGGAATTGTTCAACTATGGTTCCTCGGACGATCGATCACTTTTGGCTTAATGTCAAACTCCACGCACAATGCAATGTTTGTAAATTTTTATATCTAATATTAACAAATTTCATTCTAAATACTTAATTAACAAATTTATGCATGTTATTTATAGTTCCTTATAATTAAACAATTTTATTTTAATAATTTTTAACAATTTTTGTTGTTACGGATTTTTAATTTGTAGATACATTTTAAATTTATTTTGTAGACGCCTGTATTATTGACTGCGATTTAAATTATTCTTTTTATTTTGACTTTGTTACTGATATAAAAAGAAAACCTCCTATTTCAATTTGCAAGTTCCATGCATAAACCTTTATTATAGGCAGATTTGAAACTGACCGTTCGAATTCCGAGTAACGTTGTCCATCCGAATCACCGCAATATGTTTGAAATTGCCTGTGTAATACACATAATATTTATCGTGTTGGGTCATCCTTGTAATGGTTGATGCAGTGCATATAACTATTATTGGGGCGACTACGGCTTGTATTATATGTGATCTTGTGTTCGGACGCATATATGCTGGCTGGTCTCTATGACCTATGGTCTCTATGCTAGAGGCACAGTTCTTGGTACCCATAATTTATAAAATTATGTTTTTTTTCTCTTCTCCAGCAAAATTGACATTGGCGGATGACGAGTGGGAGTTATTAAACGAGCGAACGAGTAGACTTGAAAAAGCTGGTAATGCCAAGAACTAAAATCCAACGCGATAATGAAGAGTTTCTCGATGAAGATGAACTGCTGGGAGATGATGTAAACGATGTGAACGACAGAACGAGTGAAAGCGAACGAGTGAATATGAACGGCAGAACGAGAGGTAACGAGTGGGACAATACGAGACGAGATGAAACGGCCCATGCAAGCTCTGAGATACTCGAAATTATTCCGATTCTTCTCGGTCTTGAATTAGCCGCACCGGAAGTTTCAGGAAAAACGAACGATGTGTTATTGGTTATCAAACAGTTTTGTGAAGCTACTAATAAGGTGATGGGAAAGCACAGCGAAATTATTGCTAATGCCATCACTTCAATAAATAATGTGGAGGTAGCTCAGAGAAACATGTTAAACGACTTAAAAATACATCAACAAAAAATAAACAGTCAGACTAAAAAGTTTGACGATTTTATGCGTCAGTACAAGCCAAATTATAACGAGTGTAATCAGTCTCAGGTAAATAATCATGAGTGTAACGATGAGTCAAATATAGTTGAAACTCAAACTGACGAACTGAAAAATCGAGTTTCTAGCCTAATACGACAGGAACTTAATAGTCTTGGCGTAAATAATCAGACGCAATCTAACGATAAACAAATTCTGTAGTAAACGAAGTGAAAGAAGCGATTAAATTAGAAATAATAAGTAAGGACACAGGTACACGACGCGATTATAAATTAACATCTCAAACTAAGTTTGAATATTTTTATGATTACTTTTCTTCTGAATTAAGATCGAACGATTTGTTATATGTAATTGACTCGAATGTCAAAGCAAGTCGAAACTTTTATGAAATAACGACAGAAAAACATAAATTCAAAGTAAGAGACATTCTTATTAATCGACTTGATCAAAACTACCATTCAAAGGTTATTCATTTAAAAAGTCCGGTTGAAATTTTAAATAAAATTAAAGAGTTGAAAAGATGTGAATCTAATTTAACGACCGTTATGATAAGAAAACAATTGTATAATTTGCAATTTATACCAAGCAAAGAGAGTTCTTCTGATTTCTGTGAGAAATTTGAAGAAGTAGTTAGAAGCTACGAAAATATTTCTGGTTCAGATTCTCTTTCAGAAGTAGAGAAACGAGATGCTTTTTATAATGCCATTATGACTACAGTTCCGGAAGTTCAGGCAATAGAGTTCGTGACTAAAAACACTACAGGAAATGGTTTAAGTTACGAAAATTTAATAATGTTTTTAATTCAGGCGGAGGCAAATAAAAATCAAACAAAGAATTTAGAAATGAGAGCCGTGCTTGCAGCTAAACGAGCGACAATAAACGACCGGTGTTACGAATGTGCTGACGTTGGCCATCATAGCCGAAATTGTCCTCGAAAGGGGACTGGCTTGCAAAAATGTTACGAGTGTAACCTTTTTACAACACACACAGCGTACGAGTGTCCACAGCGCTTTGAACGTCTGAATAAGGAACGTAATACATCCGTATCATTCAGACAAGGCCAAGTGTTTCCAAGACGTAACGACAGGCATGGAAACCTTAAAGATGTATACGAAACGACAGACGACAGTTTTTAAAACGAAAGAATTCGAGAGATGATGAGGCGAAAAATTATAAATTCAGTAATAAAAGAGGTCGAGGTCATTTCAAGAATTTTAATAAACATCCGAGCCAGCCTAAACAATATAAATACACAAATTCGAAGTCAGCTGAAACAAAAACAAACAAAGGTAAGGTATTTTTAACTGATACTTCTCTAATGATAAACGACTGTTATGAACATAGTTTGAATGATAATAATATTGATAAAATGTTAAACGAAAATGATTGTAAACTTGATCAAGGCAAATTTGTTGAAAAATTTCTAGCGGATTCAGGTGCGACGGAACATGTAACAAATTCAAAAATAATTTTTAAAACATTTAACGAAAGAGATCAAGGATTTATTAAGTGTGCTAATAAAAATTCATCGGCTGATTTGAAAACGGAGGGAGAGGGCCGAATTGAAATAACTTTTGATAATGGTCAGGTGTTTGAAGTAGACAATGTAATTTGTGCAAAGGCCCTATCTGATAACTTATTGTCACTGAGAAAATTTGCTGAGATGGGTGTAAGTATTTATTTAGATAAAGAAAAAATAGATATTTTTGATTCAGTTTCGAACGAATCATTTATAACGGGTGTATATAATAAACCTTACTGGATTATCGAACTTGAAATTAATAAAAATAAATTTAACAACAGTAAGAAAATATTTAATAAACAAATTGTGGCATATCTGGCAAAGAATGTTAGAGCAACGGTAAATGAGACGAGGTATAAAACGCGAAGTGTAACGATGCGAGAAAATGAAACATCAAATTGTAGGTTAGAGTCAAACTTATTAGACAATTGTGTTGATAATTTAGAAAACGAGAGATTAGAATACAGCAATAATATAGTGTCTGAATGTGCTGAAAAATTACAAACAGTAGAAAACGATGTGTTAAACGAGAGTAATAAAGAAATTTGCAATAAAACCCAAAATTCTAATATAGAAAAGAAAATAATTTATGAACATTCAAATTTTGATACTACTATCTGGTATAGAAAACTGAATGATATTGACGAGTTACCAATAATTGAAATACCTGACGATGAGGAATCACCATTTAATAAAAATTATAATGAGTTCAATAGAAACAATAAAGCCATGCTCTGTGGCATGTTAGATTAGGTCATGCATCTTTAGAGTATCTTAAAAATTTGCAGAAAAAGTTTCCTAAAAACTCAAAACTGAAAAAGGCAATCTTTGACGAATCAATTTTAGACTGCGAAGTTTGTATGATATCTAAATTTAATAAATTACCTTTTAGTACAACACGTAGACGAGCTACTGAGCCTTTACAAATTATTCACTCAGACACTATGGGACCCATAAATCCTACTGCTCACCCAAAAGGGTACAGATTTATTTCAGTATTCATTGACGATTTTTCCCGGCTAGCTATGGCTTATCCCATGAAAAATAAAAGCCACACCGGTTACTGTTGTGAAGCTTTCGTACGAAGTGCACGAAATTTGTTAGGTCGCGATGCAAAAATTTGCTATTTAAGATCGGATCAAGGAACTGAATATACTGGTGGCTATACGATTGATGTTTTGAATAAATTAAACGCAGAACAACAATTTTCTAGTCCTGACACCCCTGAACACAACGGTATAGCTGAACGATTTAATCAAACTATTCAAAAGAAGGTTAGATCATATATGTATGATGCGAAATTCCCAGAAAACATGCGGGACTTAGCTTTAAACGCCGCAGTTTACGCTTATAACAGAACTCCACATAAATCTAATGACATGATTACTCCCATAAGTAAATTTGCTCCACACCATAATTATGATATAAATCAACTTAGACGATTCGGTTGTTTAGCTTATATTAAAGTACAACGTAAAACGGGGCCTCAGTTTAGATTCGAAGGACGACGTGTAATCTTAGTAGGTTATACACCTACAGGGTATCAATTTTTAAAACCTGAGGAATGTAAATATTACGAGAGTAGAGATGTAAGATTTAATGAAAAGCTAGTTTACGGAGATAAATATGATCGAAATAGTATCAAGGATTGGCCAGTGGAAGAAAATGTAGTTAATAAGAACAGTTGGTTTATTGAGTTTACAGCCGATGATACTAGGAGCAAGGAACTTTTAAAAACGGAGGGAGAATCGAAAAGAAAACGAGGACGACCGCGGAAAAATATAATAAATAGTGACGAGAATGAGACGAGTGACGATGCGAAAAACAATGAATCCAATATTATGAACACTACTGAAAGATTTAATTATGATAAAATTGAAGGTAAACTCTTGTTTGCAGCTAAATTGAACGATGAATATGATAAAAGAATAGAAAATGTCGAGGACGAGATGTATTATTATGCACTGATTGCTAAAATAAATCAAGATCCTGTTTCATACAGGCAGTGCAATCTAATGACGTGATATTTTGGAAAGTAGCAATTGATAATGAAATAAATTCAATGATTAAAAACGAAGTGTGGAAAATAGTTCAAAGGCCTAAAACGATGTGTAACGGTAAAAAGGCAAACATTATTGATTCACGATGGGTATTTAAGAAAAAGATCGAAAAAGACGGCAGCACAAAATTTAAAGCGAGATTAGTAATTAGAGGATTCAAAGACAAAAACATTTATGAATTAAAAGAAACGTATGCTCCGGTTTCTAGATTACCTCTTGTACGTTCGGTGATCTCCATAATAAATAAGTACAACTTAACTGCGTGTCAATTAGATGTTAAAACTGCTTTTCTAAATGGAACTATAGACGAAGAAATTTATATGGAAATTCCTGATGGAATTCAAATTTCTGAATATGATAGGAAAAACAAAGTCTGCAAAATTAAACGAGCGTTGTATGGTTTGAAAATTAGTCCCAAACGATGGAACATACGATTTACCGAAGTAGCTTTAAAGGTTGGTTTAAGAAATGTTAATTCAGAACCGTGTTTATTTACCTGGCGAAACAATGAGAGATTTTTGATTTTACTGTTATACGTGGACGATATTTTGATAGCAAGTAACGATGAGAACAAATTAAGAGAGGTAAAAATCAAATTACAGAGGGAATTTGAAATGACCGACTTGGGAGAACCAAAGGAGTTCTTAGGTATCTGTATCAAAAGAGACCGGAAAAATCAAACCATAGTCCTTAGTCAAGAGCGATACGTTGAGAAAATACTTACAAAATTTAAGATGAGAGATGCTCATCCTCAAAGAACCCCTATGGTCACCACCCAAGTTGCCAATAGAGACCGAAAACTTAGAGAAGAAGAGTGTAACGATGAGTTATTGCGTTCTACCGAAACGAGTGATAACATACCATATCGTGAAGCTGTGGGCAGTTTGTTGTATCTGGCAGGCGCTACTCGTCCTGACATTTCATATGCTGTCAACGTCCTGAGTAGACATCAGGTAAATCCGACAGAAAACGACTGGAAAATGGTGAAACGAGTTTTTCGATATCTAAAGGGCACTAAACACTTAGGTTTGACCTACACTGAAAAAATTATTGTACATAATATTAATAAACGGTAATGTTTAACTGGCATTTCCTTAGTACAATGAATTTATTCATTGGTATAATAAAATATTGCGGAAAGTTTTTAATTGATTTATCACAGCATTTATTAATATTAAGAATCCATGTTTATTAATATAACGAAACTTTTTACATTGGTCAAGGTAAAATATTTTTTCTAGCAGTAAATTTTACATTGTGTCAATGAAATTTTTATTTGAGTCAATAAATTCGTTTATAATTCACGTTAATAATATTTAGTAAACTAATTCTTTGTACCAATGCATGATATTATTGAATAATAAACTGTACGTTGAGGCAATTATTATTCAATTGCAGCCCCAATGTATGAGTTACATAGGTTCATTAAAATTATTTTAATATTAAGAAATTAGTTCATTGACAAAATGAATCCGTGTTAACAATCGAGAATCGCTGTTTCATCGTATGGGATACATTAATTAATAAACAGAAGTTTTTAAGTCAACGAAACTGTTACATTGGGTTAATAATTCTTAACACTGCAATCCATGCGTTTCTCATAAAAAGTGCTGATATGCAGTTCGTCTTATATAAAGAGGAAGTCAGTTATAAGAATGATGATTAGACATTATCTTAGGATATTATTATATTATTTGTTAGTGAACACGGTTAGTGAAGCATTTCAATTTTTATAAATCAAGTAAGTGTCTTCGTATATTATCATAGTTTGTTACCCAGCTTACTTCTGTGTGGTATATTTTATAAAAGTCAGGTATGTATCTCTATTTGTTTTCTTTAAATTATAATTTACAATAGATATCTTTATTTATATCGTAGTCAGAGGACAACTGCATAAGTGCAGCCGTGAGTGCAGCTATATTTCTTCAGAATAAGGTAAACTGCCAATTTTAAATAGTTTATTAAATTTCAAGCAACAAAAATAATTATAGTAATCGACTTAAAATGTTATGCTTTATTTGTAAGAAAACTTTTAATTGTTATTATATTTAGGGTTAATAAGGCGGAGTAACATTAAATTGCAATTTTTTTT
The DNA here is from genome assembly GCA_932274525.1 of Podabrus alpinus. Taxonomy (NCBI): domain Eukaryota; kingdom Metazoa; phylum Arthropoda; class Insecta; order Coleoptera; family Cantharidae; genus Podabrus; species Podabrus alpinus. Next base: position 36,448,719 of record OW026452.1, read on the forward strand.
CAATTTGTGTTTATTAATATAAAACCTTAATATTTATTAGAATAAACGAATAAAATCTAAATATCTAAATCAATATTTAAAAGTTATGTTCCTACAGATGGTCAAAATGCAGCATTATTTTGGGCATTACACGGCTACTTTGTACCTACCAGTAAAGTAGTATGCAAAAATGCTGCAACCGGGAAAAATATGACAAAAAAATGTACCAATCTTTCATGTTTATTGGGAAAACACACCAAGAAATTGAAGACAAAATTTTATATTTGAAGAACTTGAAGACGTCCATCCAACCATTTATTTATTGCATTGGAGAAGAATTAACATCAGTAAAAGAAATAGTTGTTTATTTTGATGAAATTAGATATAAGTTTAATAATTTTCTAAGAGCTGTAGATATTTGCTTTAAAATAATTTATTTGTTTGATTTAGATTTTCCGACTGAAGCATTAATGTTTTATAATTTTATAGAAACTTATTTTTACAAATTAAAATCAAAGAATTCATTTCCAAAAGTACATATTTTGTCGGAAAATCTAAAATTAACAAAGAATGCTTGCGAATAATAATAGTACCTATATTGTATATACCTTAATATTCTTATGTACCTATATAATCACAATTTGCAGTAGTCTTAATAGTTTAAATATTAACCAACGTTTCGGGCCGTTTACATGTGCTCCATTTTCTATGCTATATATTAATTAATTATAATATAATTCTATAAATTGTAGCGCTTTTTATGAAATTAGTTGATAATGTCAATTTAATAACTATCAATAATTGTGTGTATAAATATACTGTAGTAATAAAAATATTAAGCATAATTTTTTTTCTATACCCTTGTCAATAAATTATTTAATGGCTGCAATAAATCAAAATCAATAAACAGAGTTCGCTAACGCAATGAACAGTTAAGAAAATTCATACGTTAAGTCAAATAATTTATTTGTTATAAGAAGAAACAGTATTCATTAATTCAACGAAAGGTTGCGAAAGTTTATACGTTGCGGCAGCGTATTCTTTGATTACGCAATAATCAGTGTTCGTTCATACAACAAATCTAAATCGCTAACTGTACACAATGCTTGACGAACTTTTATTAATTAGTATAATGAACTATTTGTTATTTAATAAACCTGATTATTAATTAATTAAATATAGTTCGTTGTCTGAATTAAATCGTTTGTTGGACCAATTTTAATAAATTTATTGCTTGTCTCAAACAACTTTTTCATTATATTTATGTCGACTTTTGGTTCAGTGTACGTATCTCAGCGAAATGATATGCAAGCATACTCGGATGCGAGCTTTTCTGATTGCAAAGGTTCTTTGACGACATGTGGTTTTGTTATTCAGTTATACGGAGATACTGTAACTTGGAGAACCCATAAACAAAATTATGTTGCTTTATCGACCTGTCAGGCAGAATATGTGGCAATGAGCGAAGCCTGTCAAGAATTAGTTGCGATGAATAATTCTCTGAAAATAATTCTAAATAAATCATTCTATCCTATGCAACTATGGTGCGACAACAAAGCAGCTGAAGCTAGTGCACAAACGAGTGGGGGTAATAAACTACATCATATGACAGAAACGAGAGAGCACTATGTTAAAGAGTGTGTAGAACGTAAATTAATAAAAATTAATTGGATATCTTCTAAAGATCAAATTGCCGATATATTTACTAAACCGCTTTCGTTTGAGTTACATGAACGACTGACAAATAAAATTATGAATATATATTTTTGTACCTTTTTCTTATAGAAACTAAATCAGAAAAATAGAAATTATCCTGGAAACGACCGAACGACAGAAATCTAACTAACGAGGAGTGTAATATAAATAGGACCGATTTAAAATGAGTTATTCACTGAATTGTAATGATAAAGCTGTTTACTTGTAATTTTTTATATACTATTTACTTATGATATATGTACTATTCTAAGTTTAATGTACGATTATACTTTATTATAATTTAAGACAAAATAGATATAGTCGGGAGGGAGTGTTGGAAACATTATTATAACGCCTACATTATTTTGTACTATCTAAACTAGACGGTAGACGGTGCCGTGTTCAGTTACTTATTCATGGAACTTGACACATCATCCAAAATATATGTGCTTGCTAATATTATGCATGTTGATATAAAAATCAGAACGTAGTATACTGTCGATGTGTAGTATAGACGAGAGATATAATATTCTAATTATAGTGTTTTATCCTTAAATGTGTGTTTTTATTTTCCTTCACAAATCTATCACTTTAATTTAGCAAAAATTAATTACCTAATTTTATATAGCGGGGGTTAAACCTTTTCTAAATCATCGAAATAACCCAGCCATGTTAGGGATCAGTAGATGAAGTCAAACCTGCATCGACAGTATTACGGACAGCGACTGCTTGTATCTCCCTGTCAAAGAATATTCACGCCATTTTCGTCGAGCATCGAAGGGGGGAGGGGTAAAATCCAACTTCGATCTTCGGCGGATCTCGGGTACAGAAGGGTGTCAAAACCCAATCCTGTATCCAAATCAATAAGGTGCGTGGCGCACCAGCTATGGGAATTTACATCACCGATGAGGGCGCTAACGTCGCGTCATAATGGCTGTTCTAATTAGTATAGCACGATATTGCACATAAGTTATTAATGCGTATTGTACTAATATAGCTAATCGACTGCGTTGTAATAGTGGTAAAATTCAAATTCTAACACACAATTAATTAACAAATACACGTATAAAATTTTGGGTATACTAAACGGAGTAGTTAATATTATGGACGTGTAGTGGCGCATGGTTAATGTAAATTCCCAATTACGAAGGTTGTGATGGCTTAGCCAGGCACACCACAAACTAATACATGATTCCGATTCCGTCTTTGTCTGGAAGAAGAAAAGGAGCTAATGCAACTGCTCCATAGTCGACAGGCGGTGACGCCTGAAAATCGCAAACAAAAAACGATTCTGAAAAGGAAGTGATTATCATCGTGAAAGTCTGTCCTTGCGCCATTTTGTGTTCGGCTTTTATACTTTTTCTCAATATTTTCAAAAATCATATTTGCCTTGTAGGCCAGTCGACAAGTGTTATATTGGGTACAATAAATGGGGGCAAGCTGGAATAAATTTTATTTTCTTTGCATATTGCACCCTCTAGCGACCGCACATTTCGTCGCCACAGAAGAAAAACCACACGAAAAATGATATTTTTACGAATATATGTGAATATCTCGGTTTCGGTGCACTTTGGAGCTAAATGTGTATGAGTTATATTCAGTACGTTAAGTGCATTTAAATCAAAATAGTGGCCCTTGGGAATAAGTAAAGTTGACAAATGTCTGCTAGTTCTTGGTTTGATCAAACTGTTATGCTACGATTTGAATTTGCCACCCAAGTCGTGTTGACGTGAAGGTCGAGTCATTCGGTCGGTAAAGAAGATACGATAGAATAGAACCAGTAGTGCAATAATTTTTATAATTTATGCACCGAGTGATCCTCATAAATGTATGATTACTTTGGATCAATTTGACAAAATTTCGTTAAAAATTTTAGCCGCATTTTACATTGGAAGTTTGTCGTTCATTTTACGTGTATTTACATTAAATTTTTCCAACTTCAGGCCACTTTATTCCAAGTTTTCCGTAAAATGTTCACAAAAAAAGTCGGGGCGAGGCGTAGCTTAAAAGTACCAACAGCCTATGGGAGGACTCCTGCTTGCTCCTGCTTGACTGTATTGAGCCGACGCTGGCTCTATAAAAAAACCGCCGCCGACATTACTGTAGAATCCCGCGGATGGATATCAGGGTTGTTATAGCTGCCACCAGATTATTTTTTAATATGAGAAACAATCAAAAGCTCGGTAGGCGTGGATCGAATAGTCGAGAGCGTAGGGGCATAAACTCGCTTGCCAAATTAAAATGCAAAAATAAATTTAAAGGGGTTTATTTATAACTGATTAAACGCACACACACAAAAAGAGAAAATACATAAACACAAAAAATTAAGATTTAAGTTAATTCAAAAAAAAATGTATGGTCAATAAAATTTAGTTAAACAATGCAAAAATTTAAATGATATCAATTTTCGGGAAGAATTACCTATTGCTCGCCACCCCAAATCGCCCCAATATTTTTTTATAGCAAAAGGAACCTTATTAGAGTGTCCTGTAAAAATTTCGCCCGAGGAAGTAGGTATATACAAAATTTTGAGAAAAATCGATTTGAAAAGTACGGGAAAGTCGCATCGAGTATGCGGCCGACACCGGTCGATGTACCATCAGTCGCCCGTGGTCCGTTCAAAATGCGTAAAATTTTTTCGCTCCGATTTGAATTTTTCTTTGAAATTCGGATAGATGGGGGTGTGATTAGTGGATATTAGTAATAAATTAAATCAAAAAAATGGAAAATAAGCCGTGGATTGCCGAAAAAGTGAAAAAATTAAAATTTTTTTTCCTTCTAATTTTGGGGTGTGCATTCGATAAGGAGGGTAATCCATCGTCAAAACCTACCCTTACGGGGCGCCGCTCCGCTCCGCGTTGCACCCCTCCAGGGCGGTTTTGACTCTGGTTACTAGGCTAAACATACGAGAAGCGCCACGCATCAAGAAAACCGGGATAAATGAAACCGGGATGTGAGAGACCCTCGAAATAGCATTAAAAAGTATAGTTGCGGTATGGGGCAGTATACTACTACGTTTCACCCCCTAAAAATCGCCTAAAAACAAAAAATAATCGATGTTGCATGTACGACAGTCGAGCTGCATCTGCCGCTGCGAAATATTCTAAGTGTTAGAGTATATCATAGCGCACGGACTGAGCACAGAATGACTGACGCGCCCCAGAATCTCGTTAATCCACCACTGAATTCATGAAAATTAGCTAACTTCAAAATCGATTTACTCAAAATTTTGATAATACTTTCTCAGAATTTTTTTGCAGGAGGGGCCTATATAAACCTTCATCTTTCCATTAGGAAGGTTCAGAGCCGTAGTTAGACATTTGCCATGGGGGGGGGGGGTTTATGGAATTAAAAAAAAGGTTGGCATAATATGTCCGTATTCTAAATTTATTGTTGTAATCAGGAAATACTAAGCATAAATTACAAATAAAATATTAATAATGATACATTTAAAAAAAAACAATTTAAAATTATAAAGCCATTTTTCTATTTTTGAGGCAAAACTTTTCGATGACTTCTTCGGGGTGAACTTGAATATCCCAATGCACAGACATTAGAGCAAGTCCGTTTAAACGCTCGTTCGACATTGAATTTCTTACCCATGATTTTAGTCGTCAAAGGGTCGAAAAAGTTCTCTCCGGAGTAGCTGTAGAACAGGGCAGAGTCGCTAAAATCTGCAATAAACTTTTAATAATTGGAAAAAAGCTTTCATCGGTTGCTATAAAGGTATCAATCGCAGTTTTTGGCAAATCTTTGCAATCCTGCCATTTGGTTTTCCACAAATCTAGCTCTGCGGAAAAGGAATTAAAATTTTTTTCGTATAATATACAAGAATCCTTGAAAGCTTCCTTCTTGATTTCGAGACATTTTTCTGGAAAAAGAAACTGCAAACTCAAAATAGCTTTATGATGTTCAGAGAAGCGATTTTGCAGTTCTACCAGAAAGTGGTCGACAAAAGGTATGAAAATGTTCCTTAAATAATATTGTTCGGCATTTTCTGCCATAACATTACTACGATGAATTTGACGCTTTACAACTCTAGGCATTGTCATCTCTCTACCCATTTTTGTCACCAGTTCTTCTGCATTTTTGTAGATGGCACTGAAGATTTCATCGCAGTTCTCACGCCAAAATTGGATTGACTTTCTAATAAGCTCTACATGTCCCAGGCACGTCACTAGATCTACATTCACTTTCTGTAGAGTCTTGGTTAAATTTACCGAATAGCTAAACATTTTGTTTAACGTTAAAAGGGAAATAACAAAATCGGACTTTGTAATTGTAGCCGCTAGTTGCAACGCCTGAAGAGCGGTATCTCCAGTACTTGTCTCTTGCAGAGCCTCAAGGGCTTCAATAATATATTCATAGAGTTCTACAAAACGGGCAACAGACTCATGTTTTTCAGTCCATCGCGTTTCGCAAAGACCTAGTAACGTATTGGAAGACTTGCTATCACCACCCCTTATAATATTGTTTAACACATGTGTTCGCTGTGATGAAAGTCTAAAAAAGTTTACCACAGATTTCACTGTACCTATACAGTTTCTAATCACTGCTATTTCGCACGAATGGGCAATCACTAGATTCAAGGTATAGGCGCTACAGTGCACAAATTTAGCCTTAGGATATTTTTCACTTATTAAACTTCGCACACCTTTATGTTTGCCACTCATGACTGCGGCACCGTCGTATCCCTGACCGATAAAAAGATCTAAATCCAAGCCGAAGTTTTTCAAAATTGACAATATGGTATTTGTTAATCCTACTGCTGTAACATCCGTTACTACTAAAAAAGTCATAAAGTCTTCTCTTAATGCACATTTTTCGGTATCTATATACCTAATACAGAATGAAAGTTGTTGATTTCTCGAAACATCCTGGGTCTCGTCGACTAAAATTGAAAAATATCCGGCCTTTTTTATTCTCGTTATTAGATATTGTTGAATAACATCACCGCACAACTCAATAATTTCATTTTGGACTGTTGGACTCGTGTACATTGTTTTAGAATTCGATTTCTGGGAAGCAATATGATCTCTGAGAACAGAGTCGCCGCCTTGTGCCCTATATCTTAGCAGGGCTCTAAAGTTCCCGTCGTTAAAATTTGGTTCCTTGAAACCTATTGGACCTGCGTCATTAGTGCCCCTCAATGGCAGCTCCTGACGCCCACACAACAAAATTGTTTCGATAATGATGGGCTTAAGTTTCCTTCAGTTTTCAGTTGCTTGCTTTATTCTCTCTGAATCCACCAAGCTGGCAACGTCAGGTACTTTTCCACCCATAACTGATACAAAATTTTCTGCTTTCAAAGATGCGTTCTTGTGGTAGTCTTTGGTTTGATGCGCTTCAAAAGTTTCTTTGGAATTTTTCCAGTTAACAAACGGTTTTGTAACTAAATTTCCCAGTTCTTGCCTGCCCTTTCCTCCAACTAGTTGGCTAAATAAAACGCAAAACTTGCATAACGCACCCAGTCCTTTTTCGGAATAAGCTAACCAAGGATAGATTTTTAACCACTTCGTTTGGAATGAAAGGTGCCTCTTTTCAGAAACGGGAAACACGTAGTTTTCAGAAGGTGTCCAGCATTTAGTTAAAGCTTCAAATTTGCTCAAATCATTAATATGAACTTTCTTCACAAAATTTCCGATGTCCAGCGGATTTGATCCACTTTCCTCTGTTGGGATTTCACCTAATTCAAATGAATTTATTTCAGTAGAAGGTAAACTACAAAAAGTCGAAGCAACATAGGGGTCAATTGTTGCATTCGTAGTTGATGACGCTTTGGTTTCGACACTGGCACCATCATTTGTTATCTTCCGCTTTTCAATAAAGCCAAAAATAGATCACTGATGTAGCCTTTTCATTTTAGGTCTTAGTCACTGGCTTTTTGGTTGCTGTGTGGCAACGTACCTTCTTTTTCGACTGCGTCGAGCGGTCTGAACCGGCACAGAAATTACAGCCTCCATTTCCAGAATTTCCTGTTCCTCGCTTTGAATCGAATCGAAATTCTGTTCTGCACCAATTCCTGAACCACTGGTTCCTAAATAAATAAAGTGTCATGAATCACGAATTACAAAATGATTTTCATAACAAACCTGGATCAAAGTACCTAATTGTCAAAAAGATTGAACATAGGCGGTCGCACAGTTGGCACGGACGCCAGAATCCGTGCTCCACGCTCTGTCAATTGGGGGGTGTAACTCCCTCCGCCTGTCTTCTTTTGCTCTCTCTGTTAAAAAAGAATAAAATTTTATTTTGATAAGTCAAATGCATATCTGTATTATACTTACTTTATCCTCTGCCAGCAGTTGTTTTGCTTCCAAATATGCCGCTTTCTAAAATATATCATTTAATTAATTACAAAGTTACGTATAAAATTTAAAACAATACATACATGTTCATCGGCAACTTCCTTCTCTACTTCAGTATAATTTTTTGTTCTTTTCTGTGCCATTTCAGTAAAATAAATAATATGAACTGTATTCACAGAATATATAGGTTATAAACCTTACTTGTTGATAATTTTCGAACTAATCGAACTACCATGGAACTACTTGCATAGTATGAAGTAGGCGTTGTTGTCGTTTCAGGAGTACCACCATAACTATTCTACACATAATCCGAGATTAACTAATCATATATTAGAAAACGTTGCTACAACCCATTCAAAATTTAACAACGGATTATTTTTAATTTGTGTTAACTAACACAGGTTAAGGTTGCTGAAACCGGCCCTAAAGAAACTATTTCTTAACAAATGTTAAAATTTAAAAAAAGTGCATGTGAAAGTTATAAAACCATGGGGGGTTAAGCTTCAACACCCTTTGCACTTGGTTGCAAAAATGACCTGCAGCTTTTATTACTTCCTTTGTAAATTTTTTCAGTTTACAGTTTAGAGATGAATTTATCAGTCGTATTATATATTGTTTATTTATTTTGTTTTCACGCGCACATTGGAAACATTTCTTAAATGTAGTAATTATTTAGAATTGCTAAACCCATGGGGGGGTTTGAACCCCCAAAACCACCCCCTTATATACGGCCCTGGGAAGGTTACAAGTTAGTTCGTAGTGGACAGCATTACTACATCCTCGCCCAATTTTCTTACCTAGTAATGGAATTTTCTGACACAAGTTAGTTTTAATTGTCGGATTCGCGACGTTATTAATTATGAAGTATAAATTAATTTGAAATTAGCACTTAGTAAATATTTAGGTTACACCAAAAATATGACCGACCGTAACACTATAGCTAAGTGAAAATTGAGAAAAGACTGACTTTTGGACCAAATCTGAGGTGGTATTTATGTGATTTCCACCCCAGAGTGTGGGATAATTTCGTGAGAAAAGAGGTACTGGGGTCATAAATTTGACCCGAACTCATATTTGTTTATCAAGTTAATTCCATTTTTAAGTAAGAAAACCAATTTGTGCACTAAAATTAACATCTTAAAACTAATATATCTGTCATCGCTCGTCCTAATGCATTCACTTGAAAACATAATTTGATCTAAGTATTTTAAATGAATATCTTTGTGATTGACTTGCTTATTTTGCGTTAATTCATGCAATTACAATAATTATTAACTTTTGTTTGTTAAAATATTAATTCTAAATATATTATTAATTAATGATTTGCAAATGTTTTTAATCATTTGATTGTCTTTTGAGATTCATTAGGGCGAGAGTCGCATGATTTCTATAAAGATAAGAAAATATTTTTAAGTAATATTTTGAGAGAGTTCGAGTGGCTAAAAGAAATATCCGGGAGGTGTATCTAGACTAATTAAGGTTAAAATATAAACAATAATAAAACTAATTGATTTTGTCTGAGATATACAGGGTGGTTGTTACATGACTACCACTTTAAGGGTTGTTTTTGAGGGTTAAACATATATTTTCCGCAAAGTGTTTTGTTTATTTCTACTATAGTTATAAACCTTCAGCTTTCCGAATATCTATAGACTTTTTAAAATCGCGGTGTGGTATATCGTGCTATCGCCGTAGATTTTTATAACATTACATTTACATACAGTTCACTCTTTAACCGTCGTGGGTCGGAACATTGAAAAGATATATAAAATATATCTATGTAGCCTACTTGACCGTCGCGTCGCTGAGTTTCTGAGAAAAATGGATAAGATAATTATATGATTTTCATTATCTTAATTTACTTTGGCGCTTACGTTTAAAATTATACAGGTCCGTATTTAAACAAAACGGCATGTTTATATATTGTAGAAAATAATTTGTAATGACAAAAAAGAGAAAAATTATAGATAATATTTAATAACACAATATACAATAATAAAATAAAATTAAAAAAAGGAGGGTCGGTATACTACAATATTCTCATTTCAAAAATTTCTTTTAAATCATTTCGCAACTATCTTAACTTAATTGTAAAAGTACAAAGGCTGAATGACTTTAAAATATATATGAAGGGGTAATTCCTTTAAAAGATGCCTAAATAAAAATTATGACCAATCTCAAATAATATTACAATTTATTAAGAACATAAAAAAATTAATTCCTTAAAGCACATAATGTTAATAGATACTTTGTTAGACATAAATAACATAAGCAAGCGTTTCTCAACAATCACCAAGCTCCATTTCATTTCATTTGAAGTTGTAAAATTCAATACCAGCGTTTACTAGCTATTATGAGTTTTTAAATGACGTTTTAAATTTGCTTTCAGAGCACTATTAAAGTTACATATCCCACAAGCAAATGGTTTCTCGCCAGTGTGAGTCATTAAATGAGCTTTTAAATTTGCTTTTTGTACACATTTATAATCACATATCTCACAAGCAAACGATTTCTCGCCAGTGTGAGTCATTAAATGAGCTTTTAAATGTGGTTTACGTGCACATTTATAATCACATATCACACAAGCAAATGGTCTCTCGCCAGTGTGAGTTATTAAATGAGCTTTTAAATTTGCTTTTTGTGCACATTTATAATCACAAATCTCACAAGCAAACGATTTCTCGCCAGTGTGAGTCATTAAATGAGCTTTTAAACTTGCTCTATGTGCACATTTATAATCACATATCTCACAAGCAAATGGTTTCTCGCCAGTGTGAGTCATTAAATGAGCTTTTAAACTTTGTTTCTGTGCACACTTATAATCACATATCTCACAACAAAACGGTTTCTCGCCAGTGTGGGTTTTCAAATGATCTTTTAAATTGAATTTGAGCGCACATTTATAATTACATATCTCACAAGCAAACGATTTCTCGCCAGTGTGAGTCATTAAATGAACTTTTAAACTTGATTTCCGGGAACATTTATAATCACATATCTCACAAGCAAATGGTTTCTCGCCAGTGTGAGTCATTAAATGAACTTTTAAACTTGATTTCCGTGCACATTTATAATCACATATCTCACACGCAAATGGTTTCTCGCCAGTGTGAGTTTTTAAATGTTTGTTGAAAGTAACCTCAAGGACGCACTCAAAGCCACATATTTTGCAAAGAAACTGTTTCTCGTCCATATGGGTTCTTAAATGCAGTTTTAATGTTCGTTTATTAATAACTTTATACTCACAAACAGCACACTCAAATAAATTTGGGCCTTTATATTTACGTGAAGGTTGCTCCTGGGTTAATGGTTCGATATCGCTGTCTTCTTTTATGTCAATAGAATGATGCAAATCTTCTAAATTAAATTTCATATCCTCCAATTCTTCGGTTTTAATTTCGTTACAGTATTTAGGGATATATGATGTTTCTAAAATTGAGCTGTGGGTTTCCATGTTTTCTAATTTTACCGAAGCTGGCATTTTATCCATAGCTGTAATGAAATGCATTAGAAGAAATTAAGACTGTTCGTGGGATGGTGCACATCGCTTTGGTTAATTTATCAATTAAATTAAATTGTTTATACCTTATATTGTGTAAAAAAAAACTTTTGTACCAGACTCGAAAAAAGGAAGCGTAAGTTTAAAATGGCGACCTTGGGGGATGGTTAACAATCTACTGACGCCAGGATAGCTCCGTCTGATTATAGCGGTGGGTACAATGAACTAGCTTTTCGTTTATAAATTTTTAGAGAAATTTTGTCACAATGACTCAAAATAATCACACTTGTTAGGATCACTAGGTGCACGTATAATAAAATAATAAAAATGATTACACCAACGATTACACGTCTTGTTCTGTTTTATCGTATCTTCTTTACCGACCGAATGACTCCACCTTCTGCCGTCAGTAAAACTTTGGCGGCAAATTCAAATTGCATCCTTCCAGTTCGACTAATAAATTCAAGAATCATCAGGCATTTGTCAACTTTACTTATTCCAAAGGTTCACTATTTTTATTGAAATACACTTAACATAGTGAATATTTGTGCAATATGTCACTACAAATCTTCACACAAATCAACTTGAAAAAGTCATTTAGCGACTTTTCGGCGAGAATTCGTGGGCGTGTGAAATTGTTGCCCAGAGATATTCTTTAAAAGCACATGTGGGGAGGTCGTTCTGTTGAGTGTTTTTGTAAATTGGTTTCAACTTTTTAATCTTATAAAAGAATGCATATATAAAACTTTTTATTTTAATTTCATGTGGAATTCTTCCCTGATCAAGATTGTTCCACCAAGCTTTAGAAGGACATATAATTTTCCGACTACTCACATGTCTTTTGCAACGATAGCATAGGAGCAAGCTTTGCTTTTCTTTAAGATTATCTGGTAAATATGGGGGAACATCATGAAGTTTATATTCACTTATTTGTGTTGGATAACATTTTTTGTGCATATTTCGCAAATATTATCGCCAAATTTGTTAATTTCTTCATAAAATATTTTTAAACGTTCATTAATACGTTTTCCTTTGGCTGTTGTCTTTCGCTGTCGACATTGTTCCCATCTTTCCTTTCTTTGCGATAAATTTTCTTTGGCTCTTGAGGTTGCCATTCGCTGTCGGCATTGTTCCAATCATTCCTTTCTTGGCAATAAATTTTCCTTGGATCTTGAGGTTGCTTGCCGTTCATGTTCTGACCGTTTCTTCCTTTGCGTTAAATTTGTGACGGACAACTCGTTGGGGTTAGGAACGAATCCCCAAACTACAACAAATTGCCCCGTAAACGGCCGAATTCCCAAATAAAGGGGAGGGAATTGGCGGAAACCTCCGCAGAGACAGTTTGCCAACTAGCCAGTGGGAGGGGTGGGTTTATTGAATATATATAATATTCCACGGACACTGTACTGCAGAGGGGGGGTCGAGATCGTGAAAAATGTATGATTAAGGGCGCCACCTAGGTCTAATTAAAGGGAAAACGTAAGAAAACTTACCTTGAAGGTCGCTCTGGTACTTACGCCGGGATACATTGTCGCGCCGGATTTCCAATCGAAAGGACCAGGACAATGCGTTGAAAAACCTAAATAAGGCATGACGTCTTCCTAAGGAAAGGGCTTTGTAAATAATACCCGCCTAAATCGCGTGGCACCTTTATTAAAAAAAAACATAAAAATAATTTTGACGACAAAATTGATGAGCGTATTAATTTCTAAGAGGCTACTGTGCTCTACAACAACAACCTGCCAGCACACGCGTTATGACGCTTACGTACTAACACAATAAACTTAATTGCTAAAATAAAACAACCTAAAATAAAATAAGATAACAAAGGAAACAGTAATAACTAAAATTAAAATAAAAAAACGTAGTCTAAAAATAAACACGCCACTGGTGTTTAACACCAAATCGTAGATGCTACACCACTGGGGTTTTAAACAAGATGGGTCCGCCACTGGTGTTAAAACAAGATGGATACGCCACCGGTGTTAATGTCAAATTCACTAGGGGCGTCTGACCCTCAATACTTCTCAGTACGTAATTTACCCAATGAAAAAAAGGTACACACAGGAACGTACAACTTACGCGATTTAAACTACACAGATAAGTTAAGGTGATAAAAACAATCGCACTTACTTAGTGACTTTATCGAAAGTCCGTTCCTACAGGTTTCGTCGTTGTAGTTGAACCATACCCTGGTCGTTTCGATTGTACAACGCTTGATGGTCCCAAAGGAATTTTGGATGGCACAGGATTTATAGGTGTAATGGTGGATTTCTTACAAATGGCGATTGACGCGCCCGCCTTATAAACATACGGCGAATCTTATTCCAATCGAGTATCCCACCCAACAGATGGAATTAGCAAGTAGCACGGTTCCAACAAACAAACAAACGTAACGGAATGGAACCGGCTTTGGGATACCTCGAGGAAATTTAAAAAATCACACACACACCTTGCTTGTCAGTTACCACCCAAGCGTACTTACTTGACAATCTCTATTATCGACCATCATCATTACCGACCGGGATAATTATCGACAATGATAATTATCGACCTAATGCAATTGTGAAGCAATCGCACTAGAGGGCGTTAATAGGTACGTACTGCTGTGATTCAAGCTACCAGGCCAATGCAAATTATTGAATTTCCAACTTAATTTAAAACATCACATTAAATTTGACCTAATTAAAACTTTACTGATACGAAAGATAAACTAATTTCACAATTTTTCTATATTATGAGAATCTAAAGATCTTTAAAGATTGAAAAGCATGATATAAAGCTGTAAGATAGATTCATGAAGGAGATTGCCACTTCAAAATTTTGTAAAAAAAGATTATTTAAGTCAAAAACGGTAATTTTGATGTAAATCGTTATCACGGATAACATAACCAAAAATTTTACGTTACAAAAATGGAATTTACTCCATGAATAACATATATTGTACAAAACAGTTTGATGATTGCTAAGTAAGACGTGCGATTGTGGCATGCAAGCAACACTAGTTTGGGAAAGCACTCAGATGGGTGACCGACTAAAATAATTAATAGTTTGAGCTAAATAAGAGGGACAAGGATCGTGAATTTCTGGATAAAATTGCACCCTCGAAAATTTCATTTTTCAATTTATAAATTTGCTTTCATTCAGAAAGCTGGCCCCTAACACAAAACCCGGGGTGTTTTTTTAATTGAAATTAAATTTTTATTAAATAAAGAAATAAAAAATTTAAATGAAATTAAATCTAAGGGCGAAACTCGTAAATATTCAAAAGAATATTACAAATTTTCTTCGGCTTTTGATTTCGCCATTTTGTTTTTCTTGTCTTCTGGATGTCTTGATAACTTTTTGGTCGGGTTGTTTGATATTATTGATTGATTGATTTACTTATATAGTAATGTAATAGAGTAGTACCAACCAAAGAAATAATACGATAATCCGATTGCCACACTGGTAACATCACCCTGTACATATTGCGATGAGATGGCGGGTATTGACCACGTCAATCGTAATTTTTGTTTAGTATATGAACATGAAATGAAAATCGTAAGTACACATTACCAGCACAGAGACATCCATAAGGGAACGTGGACAACACCAGATGGAGGAAGTGTGAACCAGATCGACCATGTGTTGATAGAAAAAAGAAGCGAGACAAGTGTGAACGATGTACGAACATACAGAGGGCCCGATATAGACTCCGACCACTTCATGGTGGGAATAAAGTTCAAACAAATAATACCCATAAGTAAAACAACAACAGGTAAACAAGCAAATAAAGCCCTGCGAATTGCGTTCCAGAAAAAGAAAATTCAAGACGAATATTTGAGGTCAATTGAAGATGCAATGATGAGTGAAGTAAAACCGGTGAGCATAGAAGATAAGGCAGAAGTCTTGATAAGGACGATGAAGAATGCAGCATCCAATCAGAACAAGACAAGAACACACAAAAACAAAGAATGGTTTGATCAGGAGTGTCGGGAGGAAGTTAATAAACGAGAAAAGGCTAGAAAGATAATGCTACAATCGAAGACAGTAGCTAACAAACGTGAATACGAAACACAAAGAAAATCATGTAAAGCACTAATCAGAACAAAGAAAAGAAAACACGTAATACAAAACCTAGAGAAGATAGAATATGACTATAGATCGAATGAAATAAGAAATTTCTACCAAGGCATCAAGAGGGTACGAAGAGGTTACCAAACGAGAACAACAATATGTAAAGATAAATATGGAAATCTGGTGGGAGGACAAGCTGAAGTGATCGAGCGATGGGCTGAATATTTCGAAGACTTACTGAACAAACCAACAAACGATAATGAAGACCAAGATATTTACGACAATAGCATGAATGAACCAAGTGTAGAAAAACCAACACTAGATGACATACAAAAAATAATTCACAGTTTGAAAAACAACAGAAGCACGACGAGACGACGAGATACAGGCTGAAATGATAAAATATGGTGGAAAAACAGTAGAAAAAATGGTTCACGAATTAATCGATGAAGTATGGAACAAGGAAGAGATGCCAAGGTCATGGAGGGAAGCTGCGATATGCCCATTACACAAAAAAGGTGATAAAGCTGACTGCGAAAACTATAGGGGCATAGCGCTATTGAATACCACATATAAAATCTTGGCCACATGCATTAAAAACAGATTGAGTCAATACGCTGAAAAAATATTAGGAGAGTACCAGAGTGGATTCAGGGGAGGTAGGTCAGTAACAGATCAAATCTACGTCCTTAAAGAAATTCAATCAATAAGCCACGAACATAGATTGCAGACACACCTATTATTTATTGACTTCAAACAAGCGTACGATAGCATCAACAGAAAACAACTTTACCTGGTACTGAAAGAATTTGGAATACCGAGCAAATAAGACTGGTACAAATGACGCTAAACGAAACCACAAATAAGGTAAAAATAAACGGAAGAATGTCAAGAAGTTTTAAAATAGAAAGTGGGCTAAGACAAGGCGATCCACTCTCGGCGGTACTATTTAATTTCGCCCTGGAAGGAGTTTTGCGAGACAGCAGGGTTAGCGGTAGAAGTACAATATTTCGAAATCTACATCAGTGTCTGGCTTTTGCAGATGACATGACAGTCATAGCACGATCAAGGTATGAACTACAGCAGGCTACAGAAAACATTTTAAATGCTGCGCAGAAGATGGGACTCAATGTCAACGAAATGAAAACAAAGTACATGGTGTGGGATGATCAACCATTCCAAAAGAACGGTTTTCTACAAGTAAAGTTGAACCAAAATGCAATGGTAAAGTTTGACGAGGTGGAAACATTTACATATCTGGGAACACTGGTGACGAGAGAGCCTGGAAGTGAAGATGAAATTAAGGCGAGAATTGTGGCTGGGAATAAAAGTGCATTTGCACTAAATGCGATACTGACGGGTAGAATGTTTTGAAGAGCAACGAAACTCAGAGTGTACAAAACAATAATACGACCGGTGGTGACGTATGCAAGTGAGGTCTGGTCCATGAGGAAACGAGAACAGATCATGTTGGGTGTGTGGGAGAGGAAGATCTTAAGAAAAATATTGGGCGGAAAATATATTGATGGAATATGGATGAGATGTACTAACCAGGAGTTGTATGATATGTACGAAGAAGCTACAATTATCGGAATAGTCAAGTCACAGAGAAACAGGTGGTTGGGTCATTTGGTTAGAATGAGAGAGGAGAGAATACCGAATATGATGTTGAGGATGGATATGGGTGAAGTGAGAAGAAGGAGAGGAAGGCCGAAGACAAGATGGAACAAGGAGGTACAGGAGGACTTGAATTCCTTGCACATCACGGAATGGAGAGACAAGGCCAGAGATAGGAAGTTATGGTCCAATGTAGTGAAACAAGCCATGGGTCTTCAAGGCCCGTAGTGCTACTATATATATATAATTGAAATTAACCTTGAAATTGAAATTGAAATTGAAAATTGAAATACCTGGAATGTGCGAACGATGTATCAGGCTGGAAAGACTCATAACGCTATAAAAGAGATGAGCAGATTGAAGATAGATGTCATGGGAATAAGTGAAATGAGATGGCCGGGTGCCGGCGAATGTGTAGTGGAAAACCACAAAGTGTACCATTCTGGAGGAGATCAAAACAGACATCAGTATGGAGTTGGAATGATACTGAATGAATACTGTTCTGGATTCGTTACTAACTTTATACCACTATCAGATAGAATACTAATGATACAAATGAACACCAGTCCCATTAAGCTCAACATAATACAAGTGTATGCTCCAACAGCGGACAAAGAAGAAGAGGAAGTGGAAAAGTTCTACGACGAAATGACTCAAGCAATTAAAACAATAAACAAAGAAGAAATTTTGATAGTAATGGGTGACTTCAACGCCAAAATAGGAAAGGGGAGTGAAGGGGAAAGTGTGGGACCTCACGGATTAGGAACAAGAAACGAGCGAGGTGACAGACTAAAGATACATGCAGAAGAGCACAATCTGGTCGTAATGAACACATTCTTTAAATTGCACCCAAGAAGATTGTATACATGGAAAGCACCAACAGATAGACTGGAGAGAGTGGTCCGCAATCAAATAGACTACATATTAATAAATAAACGCTTCAGAAACAGCTGTCTTTCCGTGAAAACCTATCCAGGAGCAGATATAAACTCCGATCACAACCCACTTACAGGAAGATTCAAGCTAAAACTTAAAAAAATAACTAAAAAGAATCACCCAAGATGGAACCTAGAAAGACTAAAAGATGAAAACACTAGGTTACAGGCCACCCAATGCTTGAACGAGGAATTACAAAAAGCTGGAGAAAGCTTAGAAATAGAAGAAGAAATAGAGACACTAGTAAAAGCGATGACAAAAACAAAAGAAATACACTTGAAAAAAGAAAAAACTAAACAAAGGAAAAAATGGATGAATGAGCACATAATAGAGCTGATGGAGAAGAGGAGAATGGCGAAACAAGTAAATGAAAACGAATACAGAAGGTTACAAAGAGAGATACGGAGAGAGATTAGAGGTGCAAAGGAGAAATGGCTGAACGAGAGATGTGAGGAAATAGAAGACCTGGAAAAAAAACACGATAACTTCAATATACATAAAAAAATCAAAGAAGCGGCAGGGCTGTATAAAACAAGGCATCCCGGAAATCTACTAGACGAAATAACCGCTGGATATTGGATAAACAAGAAATAATCAAGGTGTGGGAAAATTACATAGAAACTTTATTCCAAGACGACCGCTCAGACATTCAAACATCAGAATGCGTCACTGGTCCAGAGATTACAGTTGAAGAAGTCAAGAAATCAATAGCACTAATAAAAGACGGAAAAGCATCCGGCCCCGACGATACAAATGGGGAAATAATAAAGTTATTAAACGAAGTAAATACCCAAAGACTCACTAGAATATTCAATAGAATATACAACACAGGCAACATCCCCAAGGAATGGCTAAAATCTACATTTGTAACAATCCCAAAGAAAAGAACAGCTAAAACGTGCAACGAATAAAGAATAATAAGTCTAATGAGCCACCTATTAAAAACATTCCTAAAGATAATACATAGAAGATTATACGCGTTATGTGAAGAACATATGGGGAACACCCAATTCGGCTTTAGGAAAGCAACCGGAACGCGTGAGGCATTGTTCTGTACTCAAGTGTTAATCCAGCGATGCAGAGATGTAAACTGCGACGTATACATATGTTTCCTGGACTATCAAAAAGCATTTGACAGAGTCAAACACCAAAAGCTAATACCGATTCTGAAAAAGATAGGAGTGGACGACAAAGACCTTCGCATTATAGAAAATCTATACTGGAAACAAACAGCTCATATAAAACACAAAAGCGAGATATCGAAAGAAATGCAAATCCAGCGAGGAGTTCGACAGGGCTGCATCATGTCGCCATTATTGTTCAATATATATTCGGAGGAAATATTTAGTAGTGCACTAGAAAATGAATCAATAGGGATACAAATAAACGGACAAAGAATAAATAATATCAGATTTGCCGACGACACCGTAATAATTGCGGAAAACCTTGAGGATTTGCAGGAATTGTTGGACAAAGTGGCAGAAAAGAGCAGTGAGTTTGGCATTGACATCAACATACGAAAAACAAAATATATGACGATATGTAAAAATCCCATACCACAAGGACAACAGCTGTATGTAAATCAAACGACAATCGAAAAAGCGGAAAAATTTACTTACCTGGGTAGTACAATCAACGACCAGTGGGATCACGCTTTGGAGATCAGATGCAGAATTGAAAAAGCAAGAAGTGCATTTATAAGAATGAATAAATTGCTAAAAAACCGTGAATGTAACATGAACACCAGAGTCATACTCCTCCGATGCTACGTATTCCCGGTGCTATTATACGGCGTAGAGACATGGACACTAACAGAAGCATCATGCAAGAAACTCGAAGCATTAGAGATGTGGCTGTACCGACGAATGCTGAGAATACCATGGACGGCACATATCACGAACAAAGCGGTGCTAGAACGAATGGGAAAAGAAGTCGAAATCATGAATCAAGTCAAGAAAAGGAAACTTGTATACCTAGGCCACATCATGAGAAATAGCCAACGGTATGAGATGCTTCAACTGGTACTCCAGGGAAAAGTCTGTGGAAAGAGAGGTCCAGGAAGAAGACGAATTTCATGGCTCAAAAACCTGAGAACGTGGTTTTCAACAACAACGACTGGACTCTTCAGAGCCGCAGTGAATAAAGTCTTAATAGCCAAAATGATCGCCAACATCCGGTAACGGATAGGCACGTGAAGAAGAAGAAGAATTGAAATTAAATTTTTTAATTTGATTATTGAAATTTTTTCGGCTAGCTCTTTACCTCAGAATAATCTCCAGAATAAACTCGTATCTGGAGAATAGAAAGTTCTGCGTCAAACTTGAAAACGTCCGCTCCACTGAAAGGTGCATCACAGCGGGCGTACCTCAAGGCAGTCTCTTATCCCCCAGGTTGTTTATTATTTATATTCACGATCTCCCCGCGGCGAGTCGAAAGTCAAGTTCAAATTCAATCTCAAATCTAAATGAAATTCTAACAGAAGCAGCTCTCTACG
The DNA here is from genome assembly GCA_932274525.1 of Podabrus alpinus. Classification (NCBI taxonomy): domain Eukaryota; kingdom Metazoa; phylum Arthropoda; class Insecta; order Coleoptera; family Cantharidae; genus Podabrus; species Podabrus alpinus. Next base: position 36,469,306 of record OW026452.1, read on the forward strand.
CGGATGACACTGCTATTTATTCAAGCTCACTTAAACCGAGATTCGTAGTCAACCGCCTTCAAAGCTGTCTTAGTAACCTTGAAGATTATTTCAGCACCTGGCGCATCGGTGTCAATCCGAGCAAAAGTACTGCAACATTCTTCACGAGGAAAACACATAAAGGTTCAAAACCCGACACTTGCCTGAGAATGTATGGCACCGAAATCCCGTGGAGCAGAACTTCCAAATATTTGGGAGTGACGCTCGACAGTGGACTCCGGTGGGGTCCACATACTACGAAGGTAAGCAACAATGCCAGAGGAGTGCTAAGGGAATTGGACCCTTTATTGAGATCCAATAGTAAACTTTCTCTTAGTAATAAGTTGAGATTGTTTAAATCATGCGTCAGACCCGTAATGACGTATGCATGCGAAACTTGGGGGTATGCGGCAGACACACGCATCAAAAAAATCCGCATAGTCGAAAGTAAAGCATTGAGGCGAATCGTGAAGGCCCCCTGATACGTCAGAAATGTCCGAATCAGGGAGGACGCAGGCGTGGAAACGATAGAAGATTTTATCCGCCACCTGGCGGAAAACTTCTACGGAAACCTGGGCAATTCCGAAAACCCGTTGGTTAGAGGGCTCGGTAACTACCAACCCGAGGACTTTCTAAGGTATAAGAGACCTAAGGCCATTGGCACGCGGCTTCCGCCCAAACGAACGACAGCAATCAGTCAATTCAAAGATACTTTTATTTTTCAACGCTAGGAAATCTAATCAAGTCGAAAAACGGGATGTTGATTGCACAGTGCATCCAATTCTTCGACGTGATTCGGTTTGCCATCAGCTATAGGAACGGGCTTAGCATTTTATTGTTATTTAATGATATCCCCTTTCAGAGTTGTCTGCCGTACCAGTTTAAGAGTAAGTTGCTCTTATAACAGATACACCAGACTAGATCAAATGCTTTTGGAAATTTCGCGGTCTCCATCGGTATTTGCCTCACTGGTCTAGGGTGGCATATAGGGGCAGTCTGGGGAAAAGCATTCGGGGATTTTCTACCCTGTCGCAAGACAGAGTATTCTTCTCCGGTAGAGTTCAGGAACTCCGGCCACGCAGGACCGGACTCCACTCGAGGGGGAGGCAATCCCCCCCCGAGCAGAAACCCAACCTAACCGGCATCAGGAGAAAACCAGAGGGTTTTCCGCAGCATCGGAGCGACTGACACTCCCCCGATACGGAAAACAAGACGGTTAGACCCCGATACTGATCACTTTTGCATCTGTTTCTTCATTCACACCCAGTGTTCTATCACATTATTATCATCACAACCCGACCCTAACATCGGAGGGGATCAGGTGGTGACGTCAATTCGAGCATTACCAGCTTTATTCAAAAAGGCATCTGCGCAAATGTCTTTATTTCTATTTTTCAAAGCCACGATCGTCGCCAAAAATGGGGGGGGAGTAAACCCAACCCTGCAAAATATAAATTCAGGTGCCGTGGCGCACCAGCTTTCTCAAGGAGCTACGGGCTTGACCCGAGTACTCCAAGTTTTAATTTATGATTCGATTCGATTCGTCAGATGCTGCTCGCACGTCGTACAGGGAACATGACTAGAATCCCGGTTTTTTCGCGATTTTTTGGGGGTTAAACATAAAATAGAACTGCCGCATACCGCGACTAAACTTTTTAATGCTATTTCAAGGTTCTCTAAGTACCCGGTTTTTTTTATCCTGGTTTTCTTGATGGAAGGCGCTTCTAATATGTTTAACTCAGTAAACCATTGTCAAAACCGCCCGGGAGTGCAGAGCGGAGCTGCGCTCCGGAGGGTAGGTTTTGACAATGGAATTACCTCCAAATCGAATGCACCCCTCAAAAATCCGAAAATTTTAAAAATTCGATATTGTGGGCGTGGCTTATTCATGCAATTTACATGTAAAATTTGGGTCCAGAACCCTAATGGTGACTTCGAAATTGAAATTTACCTATAGAAATGGCTTAATATTTCGATAAAAAAGTGATTCACTTTATTATAAAGCAAGGTACATTAAGTTTCAATAGAAAATAATACCGAAATTAGTTAAAAAGTAAATGCTCGGTTGTGAGCATTATGGCCTTTAGAATTACTCAATTTAAGGTCACGCCCATAAAAAAGTTATAAATACGACACATTTCGGGGGCGTTTCTTTAGTAAACCTCGAGCACTTGACATGAACACCGCCGATCAAATTAATTGTTCCGACAACATTTCGTTGATATTCAACTGCGATGACGATGCCTGCGTTCTCGCATTGATAAAAAAAGGTTCTCTTCAGAACCACAAAAATTGTTAGAATGAGGTATCTATTATATGAATTTGGGGTGGATTATTTGACTCGTCCGGCTGTGCGCATTGAAAAACCAAGCCTGCGGCGCTGCGAGCCTCCGGCCGCTTTTTCATGTCGTTGGCCGCCCCGCGGTTATAAATTTGGAGTGGTTTTTTGACTCGTCCGGCTGTGCGCATCAAAAAACCCAAGCCTGCGGGGCTCCGCACCTCCGGCCGGTTTTTCATGGCGTTCGCCGCTCCGCGGCAGAAAACTAAACAAACTTGAAGGCGCTATCCATCAAGAAAACCGGGAAAAAAGAAACCGGGATCTTAGAGAACCTCGCAATAGCATTAAAAAGTATAGTCGCGGTATGCGGCAGTTCCCATTTACGTTTAACCCCCAAACAATTGCTTTAAAGAATATAATGGAAAAACAGTAACCTTTCATCAATGTTACGGGTACGAGAGACGTGTTGCATCTGCCGCTCCGTAAAACGCTAAGTTTAAGGGTATGTAATCTTGCACGTACCGTCAACAAAATGGGTGAGATTCCGCCCCTCGCGTCGGTGAACGTGTAAAATTTACTTTTTTCAAAGTCATAATTTTCATATTAAAAGTGGCTCATCCAAAAAATTTATTTTTTAATATTACTCTATAAACCTTAAACTTCACCAAACTTAATAGGAAAAAGTCAATTTCGGAGGGCTCATTAGGGGACTCCTGTTTGACTACCACTTTAAGGGTTGTTTTTTAGGGTTAAACCGGCGACGGTAAATTGCGTCCCCAGGTCAAGGGTACGGGTAAATTGCGTCCCATCGGCAAAATGGTCAGAACGGTTAATTGTAATCTCCTTATTTTTAAGCTGCATTGTAATCCCCTTATTCTTTAAGCTGTATGGAAGTTTAAAATATTTTGGTCATTTTACAATACAGGGTACTACAACTATTATTACAAATTTTTTTTTCTATAAATATTGCCGTGCAATGATAATAAAAAAATTAATTTTTTTTTATATCGCGGGAAAATCTTGGTAATCTATTATTTAAATTTGCCTCGGTCTAGCTGAATTTTTAAAACTCCCACAGGACCGAAGAATGGGTTCGATAAATTCAAACTATAAACCACTAACGATTAATCTAATTAATTAGAATTAAGTAACCAATGAGAACCTTGAACTCACTTCTTCTCGAATGCTGTATAAAAAGAATGCAATAATTCAAATTAATAAAATCTCTACAACCTGTTTTATTTAAATATAACATCTTGGTTAAACAAATTATGAATTGTTAAAAACATCAAATCAAGTTTTTACATAAACCCTTATCCTAATTTCCCTAAACTTGTTAAATACCGAGTGATGAGATATCGGACTTGATCGATATTGTCTATGTACGTAATTTAAACTGCGCGCTTAAAAACAGTCCTTACCGATCTTTACGATGAAGTGTAAGCAGGGGAATTGTAGTGGTGTCGTTCTGCAGACCAGTTCTTCGTGTTGGGTAGATTTAGCGTCCTTAATTATTATCGATCCATCAAGATAATCGATTTCTCAACCAGCATTGAACCATAAAATTTTTCTTGAGCTTCTTATGAATTTTAAAATTAGTATGTAACAATTCTTATTTTCTATTAACTTTTCAACTAACCTTTTTATCTTCAGATCTATCTTCTAACCTTAAAAAAATCCCACTTATCAGCGGTAACCAAAATCTCTCGCACACAACTAAAAATACATGTTGCCTCGCTGCTTATTTCGGTTAGAATATCTGCTTCACCTTTTCATTTTTATCTTCCTTTCTCTACCAATTCCCCTACGGACCGGCGTACTTGTAAATTTCCGAATCTTGTCAATGTCACACCTTTCCATATAATTTAATGTCCTTCCATTTTTGAACACAACTTAATTCATTAATTTCAGATTTAATTTTCTTCGCTAAGATTACCTCGAACTTAACTTTCTGGTTAAATTAACAAATTGTTTAAACTTGATTTGTGCTTATTCTGCCCTTGATCAAATCCAGAATTCATAATAATGTTTATTATGATTACACAGTGGAAAACAGATTACACATTGGAGAGATTCTATTCCAACCCTAATATTCATTAATCAAGACAGCTCATACATCTATCTACGAGATATCTGTTAACTTCAAGGCATATCCCGCGAATCAAATTAATATTATTGACTTTCTGAAATATTTTTCTAGTGGATGTATGATTGAATTCATTCGTCCAAAATTCGTAACATCTCACCGGCCCACAGTGGGGTATTTGGCCTCAAAAGGTGGCATTAAATCAAATACTATTCCAACAAATTAAGTGATGAAAATTTGTAAGTAAGCTAAACGAGTGATAACGGTATGTGACGAGAAAGTGAATACGGACAAGGATGGATTAAAATGAAAAGGAATGAAAAGTGTACGAATACGCCGGCTCATAGAAGATTTTTGGTGGGATTAATAAAGAGAATGGGTTGAGAGAAGATTGACTGGCCGTCCATGGAAGAGCACGGACGTAGCGACATATTTAATTATTGATTAGCATGCCGTCCATGGAACAGTACGGACGTATTTTACATGATTAAATTTTTTTCGCATAGTGTCCACTAAAGTATAAGGACGTATTTTGGATTTGAAGATTTGCTTAGTATCCGTCAACGAACAGAAGAACGTATTTTTGATTTGTTAAGAAAAATTTGGATGGTGTCCGATAAAGCAGATGGGCATATTATTTTTGAGATGGTTTATAACTACACAAGAGTATTAGTAATTTTAATAAGAATATTTCGTTGGGAGTGATTAATGGTTGACAATTATTTTATAATGGTAATTTTTAAAGAAGAAATTTTGGAGCTGATTCACTTATACCCAGGCTACTCTAGTGCGGTGCAACAAAGACAGATTCTTCGACGACAGACAATCGGTAAGATTTGTGCGTACGCAGTCATTATTTTTCTAAAAACATCATACGACGATGAATATTTTATTAGTGCGATTAAACGGGGGAGAATGTTAGTTTTAAGATTAATCATTTGTACACTTAATTTGTTTAGTTAGGATTTATAATTTGTTTCATATAATAAAATTTTACTTGTAATAAATAAATGAACATAATTTGTGTGAGAGAATTTCATTTGAGCATAGTTAATTCAAGTAAATACAGCACGAAAGGTACAAAGAGGAATCAGGTACAAGCTAAGATTTGTTATTTATTTAATTGAGTTACAAATGATCAGTAAGGTAAATAAGTGTTCTTTTCTTTATCATCGAATCCAAATTACGCCCTTGTCAAGAGTCAGTCATATTTTAAGCTAGTCGGAGCAGTTAATAAAGTGCCGTCTTTTCCCCGCTATAAAAATTAAGAATAATTTTTTTTTCAGTAGCTTATCACGGCAATATGTGTATATTTTAAGCACAAAATTTGACAAACTTGATTTAAATAGTAAAATTCTATTAATTTGGTTTATGCAACATAATTTATATTTTAAGAAATATTATTTAAATTTTATAATTAATATTCTCAAATATTGTATTCATTCGTCAAAATTAATCCATATCTTATCAAATTTTGTTCACTGTTTGTTGAATCGTTTACTCTTAACTAACCCCCCCCCCCCCATTCTATGGAAGAATAAGTTTCTGGATTACTTTCAGAAGCCGGGCTGATATAGAAATTCATATTTTATGAGGGGAAGTACACGGGTCCACGTGGACTCGCATAGAAAATGAATTTATATTGCTTTAGCATTTTACCAGCCAGGCTTGTGAAACTCGATACCTGTTATCAGCTTCCTACAGCAGCCCTAGTGAGTGCAGTCTCATATTATAAGGCAATGCATTACAAACTTGGCTTTACAAACCGGGCTTCACCAGCCCGGCTTCAGAAGCCTCAATGAAGTGCGGGCTTTACACTTTTAGGCTTCTATACAAAGTATAACAAGAAGCCTTATGATCTGGCTCCGTGTCTGTCCGTCCGTCTGTCCGCATAATTCAAATCTAATCAGAACCCTCGAAATTGTGATTGTAAACACATCGTATGTATTGCTGTGGTCTGTTATGACTAGAGATGAGATTTTTAGGTCGTATAAATGTTATACCAGAGAGCGTTAAAGGGTTAATTGATACACGGCCCCGTTTCTTCTTTCTTTTTCATACAGCATAACTTTCGAACGGGGCCGTGTATCAATTAACCCTTTAACGCTCTCTGGTATAACATTTATACGACCTAAAAATCTCATCACAAGTTATGACTCAGTTAATGATCGTAAGACTCCTTAACGAAGGAATTATAAGGTTTCGGGAAGCATCAAATTTCAAATATTACAACTCCACCTCTGATCTCAGAATTGGTGAGTTTAATAAAGTCGTCAAAGACTGAAAGACCATTCTAAAACTTGCAAGCACTATTCATGTTGAGATTTGTAATGTCAAAAGTCTCCAGAATCATTTAATTAATCTAAAATTGGTAAATTTACGGTGTGTTTACACATCATAACATAACCTATAAAATTTGTTATTTTCAATGTCGATTTACTATGTAAAAAACATGTTTTGGGTAAATTGAGTTATGTCTAAAATTCGAGCATGTGTTTCTCTAGAAGATCATCATAAAATTGTGCATCAAAAGTGTCTAATAACATAAGGACCAATATTCGGTGTCACAAAAGATTTCTGGATAGATTACGAGACATCAGTCAAGACAACTCCAATTTATAATACAAAAACAGCTCCTGTAAACAAAAAACAAAATTAATTAGTGGAAATAACATCCTACAAATAAATAAACTCACCAATAAACCAAGTTGTCTTGAATAAAATTAAATTATTTTGGAAATCTTACATGTTTGACTCCATAGTCAGTAATTTTGAAATACTCGCCGCCCGCGCATCAGGTTTCAGTTGGATTTTTGCATTTGAAGGCGACGGACGCTAATTTGTTCCATCCATATATTAAAATATAATCAAGGCATTTTGGATACAACAATGGCGGACAAGTTACAGGTTATCTATCAAAATTAAATGTAGAGAATCGACTCAAAGTTTTACGATGCCGAATTATTAGTAAACACCATCATTCACTTACCAGCTTCGTCAACAATAATCAACAATAATTGTCTACGATTTAAGAAATTTGTGTGTGCACTTAATTTAACGTGAACAGTGGTTATCAACTCATCACAACTACATCAATGCCATCTGTCTGGATGAGTCAACTTTGTGCGTCAATTCACAACGACAGCTTGATAGTTGCTGATCTCAGGTATCGCTTATCATTTAAATTATGAACTTGGTCTTCAACGTTTAAAAGTACAGGGCGTGGAGAAGTGTCTACGAATTTCTTTGACACTACCCTCTTTAATAAAATTTCATAAACATTATTATTTTTATTTACGCTATTAAATACAAACAATTTCAATTTAAAATTTTACGTCGTTATTTACAACGAATAAAAGACTAAAGTGAGATAAATTCACTAAGCATAGGAATAGGAAGAAAGAAACGCACTGCATTTTGTTTTGGTTAATAAAATTGTAAACCATATTTGGTGTAGGCTTTTCGTCTACTTTAGTTGTCAACATTTATTTACTTTATTTGTGTGCGCATTGCGATTAATTTTGAAACAATATACACTTATTTTTGATTAATTAAAATCTTTCATTCAAATAAAATCCAAGTTATCTTGCAGGATTTGACAACTGAGTAAAGTTAAGTATTAATCTACCGAATACAAAATTCAAACAACCTTAGAATTCGCTCCTGGTAAAGAGCCTTTCCGACGAGAGCTAGTCAGGTAAACATAAAGGGTACGTGGTAGAGGATCTTATCAAAGATCGGTACAGTATAATAAATTGAAATAGAAATGTGTTTTAAATTTAAAATCGACTTTTAGGCTTCTATACAAAGTATAACAAGAAGCCTTATGATCTGGCTCCGTGTCTGTCTGTCCGCATAATTCAAATCTAATCAGAACCCTCGAAATTGTGATTGTAAACACATGGTATGTATAATAAAACAATAATTTGTTTTAAATTTATTTATTGTTAACCACAGCGGTGGGTTGATGTAATTGGTGAAGTTAAGTTGTAAGTAAAAGAGAAAGAAGAGGATTGATCCACCTCAAAAAATGGACCATACATTATAGAGAAGTAAAGTTTCGAATGGATTGGAAAAGCTTCCAAAAAAGGCTCCTGGATACGACCTAATAACAGGTAAAATTCTACAGAATCTACCAGAAAATGGGTTTAAACTAATTAAAATAATCTTTAATGCAATTCTTCGGTATATGGTTACTTCCCAGCTCAGTGGAAGGTGGCTCAGGTGAAACCTGGAAGGCTCCAGAAACCAGGAAAAGACCCAACTGAGACTTCGTCCTATAGACCAATTAGCCTACTACCAATTATTTCAAAAACATTCGAAAAGCTATTCCTGGAAAGACTAAAACCGCTCCTCCAAGAGGGAAATCTGATCCCGGACCACCAATTTGGTTTTCGGCAGGGTCATGGAACGGTGGAACAGGCGCACCGGGTTGTGAAGAGGATTAGAGCGGACCTGGAATACAGGAGATACTGCTCTGCTGCATTTCTTGACATTTCTCAAGCATTCGACAGAGTGTGGCACGAGGGACTGAAATATAAAATCAAAAAACACCTACCCCATCCCTATAGTCGTCTGCTGGAGTCCTATCTAACCAACAGATTTTTTTTAGTTAAATATGGAGAAGCACATACCAACCTAGAATGCATACTGTCAGGAGTGCCTCAGGGTAGTGTCCTTGGGCCTACGTTGTACCTCTTATTCACTTCAGACTTGCCAGAATCAAATAATACAGTGTCCGCCACGTTTGCTGACGATACAGCCGTAATGGCTTCTAGTGAAGATCCAAATCTTGCCTCTCGATTATTACAATGTCACCTAAATAAAATAGAAGACTGGCTTAGGACTTGGCGAATCAAAGCCAACACCACAAAGTCGGTGCATATCTCCTTCACCCTCAGAAGAGGGACTTGCCCAGGTGTAATGATGTACGGTAACGTCCTTCCAGAACAAGAAAATGTCAAATACTTAGGCTTTCACCTTGACCGTCGACTGACGTGGGCCAAACATATTTGGTACAAACGCCTCCAACTTGGACTTGTGTATCGGAAGATGTACTGGCTTATGGGCCGAAATTCACCCTTATCTACAGACAATAAACTACTGTTGTATAAAACGATTCTGAAGCCCATATGGACGTATGGTGTTCAGCTGTGGGGTTCTGCCAGTAATTCCAATATTACAAAAATCCAGCGTTTTCAATCTAAAGTTTTACGTGGCATCTGCGATGCCCCCTGGTATGTCCCAAATAATATTATTGGTGCTGACCTACAAGTTAATAGTGTAAAGGACGTCATTTCTTCTATGAGCAAAAGATATCAGTTGAGACTCGCGGACCATCCCAACCCATTAGTGTGTGATCTAATGGTCGAACCTCAGGATAGAAGACTAAAGAGGAGTGATCCCATGGACTTACCCCATCGATTTTTCTAAATAAATTGTAACAAATTTAAATTGCCTATAAAAATGTAAATATTAATCTAAAAGGAGGCTTACCAATGGGTTAGTACTCCACTGTGTCATTTCATTGTCATTGTTATTATAAATAGTGTCAAACAGTATTACCTATTGTCCCATGGACAGATTGTAATGTAAATGTGGAGTCAATAAAAAAAAAATAAATAAAATTTGAAAATGACATAAATTAGAAAATACTCGCTATGGCTTTTAGCTCAATCGGGCCGCATGAACTCAACGATGCAGACGCCCTCTACATGTGAAATTGTAAAATTTGAATAATTTTATTTATCATCAAAATAATTTAAACAAGAACATGTGTTTCCAAAATGTAAAATTAAGCACAACCAAGCGTTCAAATCAGTTGCAAATTTTAGTATAATAAAATAAACTTGGCTGTTCTTAAACCAACCCCATCAATTGTGTTATAAACCCCTACACAACTAATATTTACGATGTAGGAAGTTACGTTCCAGCTGTTCTTGCTTAACAGGGCAGAATAAGTCGCTGTACTGTAACGTTTTGTTTACCCCCCCCCCCCGTTTTACCCAGAATTTTAAAGTTTTAAATATTTCATTAAAGTTCATGAAGGGCTTTATTCCTCAAGGAATGTTTTATTATTTATTGGTGAAAACACCAATAAATGCATTGAAAATATTTTGCTTTTAATTTAATAAATATTTTGTAGTTATAACCTAAAAATTATATTATTTGACTTTGACAGCTAGAACACAAAAAATTATGTGGTGGGGCTTCAATGTATAAAAAAGACATTGATTTGATTAGCTATTCTCGTATTAATTCATACTCTCATTATTGATCACGTGGAGCTTTTCTTTCGTGGTTCGGATAATATGTATACACATTTTTAGGTGGAAACACTTGGACATTCAGGAAATTAGTAAAAAAATTAAGATAAAATGCATTGTGAAAAATCAGTTGCTCAAGAAGAAAGGGGTTAATTTTACAAGTAAAGTTGAAGGGTTCTTCTTCTTCTTCAGGTGCCTATCCGTTAACGGATGTTGGCGACCTCTCTCCTATGTATGTGTTGTGCATTTGTAGTACTAACACACACATTAGGGCACCTACTTATTTAACGCGGGCTCCGAACCGCGGGAAGTGTATACACTTCATCTCCAGAGAGGCTATTCTTGGCATATTACACCTCGGTGGTTTGCCATTGCCTTCCGAGGGGAGACGGTCAGAATAAAGATTTTACTGAGCCCGGAGTCGAACCGGGCATTCAGCTTTAGCAGCAATGCACTTAACCGCTTAAGCTGATTACCGTCTCAACCGTTGTAAGGGTAAGTAACATTTTGTCGATGAATACGGTCGTAAATAAATTGGTAAATATTAATTGAAAATTTTAAAAAAGAAGAAGTTATTCAATTTGAAATTTGCCACCACAAAATTTTAACAGAAGACAAATCGAACTGTTGTATCTACGACGTAACCATGGACGTAACGTTAGAAAATCTATTTTTAGTTCTATTAGATGGCGCTATACACTTACACGCAATCAATAACTTCTGACTCATCAATGTCGCCATTTTATAATTTTGTATAGTAGTGATTTGTCAACTGTAGCAGTACTTTTCTAAATCGATAACATATAATCAACGCCTTCAATTAAGTAAAGTGATTTTGTACCTGTACAGTTACAGTGCTGCATCCTCCAAATGGAACCAGTTACCGATTTACTTGCAGCTCTAGTGCTACCTTCGGAAGAATCACAAATTGTAGAAAATGCGGATATATTTTTGGAAACTCCAAATAATTCAATTAGCAATTACGAAATTAAAAGAGAAGAGGTGGAAGATGTGAAATTTAATTTAGAAGATTTGCATCATTCCATTGATATTAAAGAAGATACCGACACTACAGATTTAACGCTGAGTTGTTCAAATTTTTTCGAGTGTGCAATTTGTGGTTATAAACTTGCTCTTAAACAAACTTTAATACGTCATTTAAGAGCTCATAAGGTCAGGAAACCATTAGTATGTAATATTTGTAACCTTACATGTGCAAGTAAATCAAATTTAATATTACATTTAAGAACTCATACCGGCGAGAAACCATTTCGTTGTGATATTTGTGACTATACTTGTGCACAGAAATCACACTTACCAAGACATTTAAGAACTCATACCGGCGAAAAACCGTTTAGTTGTCATATTTGTAAGTATAAATGTGCACAAAAATCACGATTAAAACCACATTTAAGAACTCACACCGGCGAGAAGCCATTTAGTTGTAATATTTGTGAGTATACTTGTGCACAGAAGTCACTCTTACAAAGACATTTAAGAATTCATACTGGCGAGAAACCATTTCGTTGTGATATTTGTGAGTATACTTGTGCACGCAAAGAACACTTACAACAACATTTAAGAATTCATACCGGCGGAAAACCGTTTAGTTGTGATATTTGTGAGTATACTTGTGCACAGAAATCACAATTACAATTACATTTAAGAACTCATACCGGCGAAAGACAGTTTAGTTGTGATATTTGTGAGTATACTTGTGCACAGAAAGCACACTTACAACGACATATAAGAACTCATACCGGCGAGAAACCATTTCGTTGTTATATTTGTGAGTATACTTGTGCACAGAAAGCACAATTACAACGACATATTAGAACTCATACCGGCGAAAAACCATTTCGTTGTGATATTTGTGAGTATACTTGTGCACGGAAAGCACACTTACAACGACATATAAGAACTCATACTGGCGAGAAACCGTTCAGTTGCGATAGTTGTGCCTATAAATGTGCAGTAAAATCGCAATTAAAAAAGCATTTAAAATCTCATATGGAGTAGTAACTATAGACATATTGCTGTGATACTCGGCAAAAATGAAGTTTATTTTAACTTCCAAATAATTTTCCCTTCATAACCCATCCACTTTCAATTAAATACTTTTGTAGTAACCACCCTGTATATGTTAAACAAAAACCCATTAATTTTTATGACCTACCACAATCTCTTTTAATTGAGTCGAACTGTCACAAAAATTTCTTAAAATATTTTTTATCTTTATGGGAATCATGCGATTCTCGCACTAATGGATTTTAAAAGATCATAGAGTAATTGTAAATATTAGCAAATGTTCAATTAATATATTATTTAGAAGTAATAAATCAACAAATAGAAATTAACAACCGGTGTAATTGCATGATTTTCAACAAATTAAGAACGACAATTATGACAAAATCAATTGAAAGGGACTTTCTTTATCTTTTAAACGATTACTATAATAGGAGTGTTGACATATTGCTATGATACGAGCTAAAAGATGCTACTGATAAGGGCGATTAATTAAATACAATTTATAAATATTAAATTACGATCGAAGTAGTCGATTACGGTAAATAAAAGATTAAATAAGTAACAATAAATTATATTGAGAAAATAAAGTTAAAGCGAATCAGTCTTCAAATAAAAGATTACCAATTAATTAAATTAAAATGACGTGAAATGCGAACATCGTCACAGGACAAAATGCAGCAACTCTGAATTTGATAACTAATTTTTTGAACAAATTTGTAAATAAAAAATATAAACATGTTAGTATTAAGGTTAGATATAATTAATTAATTTTAGAAAATAATATTATGAACGTTTACTTCAAAACGGGAGGTTTCCGTCAAAGACAATTTAAATCGGAGTGGCGTCTAAAAACAATCACGTGATTAAAATTATCGATTTTTATAATAAACAATAATAAAATAGTGTGCGAGTCTTACCAAACCTTCGTGAGTGCGAACTTTCACGTAATTCAAAAACAATCAGTCAATCATCATCGCGATGTTGATTTTGATTTATTTATTTAGAAAATTTTATTTATTAAGGAAAGTACAAAAAACTTGCAAGTAAGAAAATATTTAGGTCAAAGATTAAATGTTTATGAAACAAACAAATGTGTCATTATTAAAAAGTTACTGCATTTAAAAATGCAATACAAAAACAGGGTAAATTTAAGGATGATTCGCTGAGTCAGTTATCAGCAATTCAAAGCCATCGTGATTTAAAATAGAACCGACTACTGAGGTAAGTGATTTCATGCAACGATTAATAACCCAAGCTAGCCTGAGCATTACAAAATTAAATAATAATAATTTTAGAAGTGTAAGTGATGTAATTACCCTGCCTCACTACAATATGTATTATTAAATTTAAGCACAAATTGATTCTCTTACTTAAAAAGGAAATTAAATTGACAGATAAACGACCCATAGGGTCAGTACCTAACCCAAAGACCAATTTATCATAATGATAAGTTCTCCCACTAAGGGACGAAATTCTCATAAATACAGCTCAAAACTTAGTCAAAAAGTCAGTCGCGTTCGATTTTTCTACGATCTAAATACTTCACGCCGGTTTGAATTTAAAATAAGTGTTTCACAGAGTATTCGTTTTTAAAAGACTCAAGTTTCAATTGAAATAATTTCAAATACACAACTGAAATCAAATTCGTGAATATCATTAGCGCCGCGACTCCGACATCCAAATCATTCTTTGTTAATAACATAATAACCAACCTCAGGTAAGAGAATCGATACATTTTTGAACTTTTATACCGTTTAATTATATTTCGTGCCCTTTGAAGGGGTGGATTAGTCCCCATATAACATGTTTCAATTATTTCAAATACGTTCTATTTCCTACAAACATGCACTATCTCTACATTTTTGGATGCGCAGCTGCCTCTGCAACGACTTTCCTCCAAGCTTTTCTGTCTTGAACCCTCGTCAACCCCCATGAGTCTCAGGTCGCCTGTCACCTAATCCCACCATCTTATCTTGGGTCTTCCTCTCGTTCTATCTTCGTTTGGTGTCCATAACGTTAATCTTTTAATAATCGAATTGCTGTCTTCTCGCATATGGCCAAACCATCTAATCCGCTGCGACTTAGCGAATTTTGTTATGTCCTCGTTTCTAAATTCTTCCTCCAGTTCACATTTCTTCCATGGTCTGTATTCTCCATTCTCGGATCTTCTTGTCCCCGGGATGGTTCGGAACACCTTTCTTTCAAATACCTTCAATAGCCTCGCATCTGATCTGGACAGGTACAGTGTTTCTGCTGCATACATCACAACTGGTCTTATTACTGTTCTGTATATTGTCAGCTTTGTTTTTCTTTTCAAATTCCTGTCCTTCAGCATGGTTTTATTTGCGTAGTAGGCTTTGTTTCCTGTCTGTATCCTTTTTCTTATTTCGTGGTCTCGATTATTATTCCTATTAACATGGATTCCTAGGTAGTTGCAACTCTCTATTTCTTCTATGGTCTCATTATCTATTAACAGATTATTTCTAATATGTGTTATCTTTTTGTCGCACTTCATATACTTGGTTTTACTGTAATTTACTAAAAGTCCCATCGTTTTTGCTCTTCTCTCCATGTCTTTGAATAGTTCTATCAATTTTTTGTGTGTTCTGGCCATTATGAGGGCGTCGTCTGCATATGCTATCACCTGTCCTTCTCTTGTTGCTAATGTTCCTCCTACATCCATTCCTTTAATCACCTGTTCTAACACTATATTGAACAGGGTCGCCGACAGCGCGTCTCCTTGCCTGACTCCATTGTTCACCTCAAACTTGTCCGTTTCGCCAGATGATGTTCTCACGCATGCCGTTGTGTGCTCGAGTGTCATCCTTGTGAGTCTTATAATTTTTGCTGGTATATTAATTTCTTTCATTGCTCTAAATAACTCGTTTCTGTTCACCTAATCGAAAGCCTGTCGAAAATCAACAAACAGTATAGGTATATAAATCCATATTATATTCGGATGCTGTTTCCATTGCTTGCTTAAGGACATGTATAGCTCCCACCGTCGACCGACCTTCCGTGAACCCAAACTGATAGTTTCCTATTTTGTTAACTCTTTCAATTTTCTATGTATCGCTGTTGATAATACATTGTAAGACGTGTTAAACAAAGTGATTCCTCTGTAATTTGTACACTGCTCTGGATCTCCCTTCTTTTTCAATGGGATTATCACACTCTCCCTCAATGTTACTGGCATAATCTCCTCCATCCATACTCCTTGTGCCATCCTGCATATTCTCTCGCATAGCTCACCTCCTCCGTTCTTAATCAGCTCGATTTCTATTTCATCTCGCCCGGGTGATTTTCCATTCTTTATTCTCTTTATGATGTCCATTATTTCTTCACTGGTTGGCATTGTTACCTGTTCTTCATTATCCGTTGCATTTATTTCATATTTTTCCATTTCTTGTTGGTTGTTTAGTAATTTCTGGAAGTGTTTAAGCCCATATCTCTTTAATTTTTTCTGGGTCGCTTTCAATGTTTCCCTCTTCATTTTTCATGTTTCTTGCCTTCACTTTGTGTTCTCCTTTCTCATTTCTTATTAACTGGTAAAAAATTTTCTTATTACTGACTCTGTTACTTTCTTCTATTTCGGTCATTTTCTTCATTATCCATTCATTCTTTTTCTCTCTAAACAGTTTGCTTGTTGCTTTTATGTCTCTCTTGTATTTATCCAAGTCTTCATGTCTTCCTGTTCGTAACCACTTTAACCTTCCTTCTTTTTTTTCTCACTGGCCTCTACGCAGTCGTCGTCGTACCATTCTTTGGATTTTTTTTCTCTCTATATCCCAACACTGCTTTCGCGCTTGTTTGTATACTTGTTGTAATGTTGCTAATTTCTTGGTTCATGTCTTTGTGTTCTTTATTTTCAGCTAGTTCTTCCTCGATTTTTTCTTCGTACATTCTTATTGTTGCACTGTTTCTCAACTTTTCTATGGCTATTCTTTTACTCCTATTATCCGATGTAAAGTATTTCGTTGTTTTCTGTTTGATCCTTGCCACGACCAGGTAGTGATCCGTGTCAGCATTTGCTCCTCTATACGTTCTTACGTCCTCAACTACATTTTCTCTCTTTTTTGACACCAATATATGGTCGATCTGGTTTCCGTCTTCACCCCTTCCTCCGGGCCAGACCCATGTCACCTTGTGCATCTTCTTATGCTTAAATTTCGTACTGCAAACTACGGTGTTTAGTGCTGCAGCTGCATTGCATAGTTTCTCCCCGTTGTCATTCCTTTTCTCATGGATAGTGTGCTTTCCGGCCACTGATCTTATATAGTCCTCCTTCCCTATTTTAGCATTGAAGTCTCCGAGTATGATCAGTATATCATGTTTAGGTACACTTTCGCATAATTTTTCCATGTCATCATAAAATTCCTCTTTCATCTGATCGCAACTATCTTCTTTCGGTGCATATACATTTATGATTGACAGGTTTGTCTTTGCATTTACTCTCAAATATGCGAGTCTTTCGTTTATTGCTTTAAATCTCATTACTCTATTTACCATCTCTTTTGTTACTATAAAGCCAGTGCCATTTCTTCCCTGTGTTTGTTCGCCTGAGTAAAACATAGTGTAGTTTTTCTTTATTATTTCACCTTGTCCTTTCCATCTTAGTTCTAGTAACGCTGATATGCCCACTCCATACCTTATGAGTTCGTGTGCAACCTCCGTTGTCTTCCCACGCCTCAGGAATTTTCTGATGTTCCAAGTGCCTATCTTTATTTTGTTTTCTTTCCTTTTTCGCTTTCTTGGTATTAGTATTCTGTAACCCGTATCAATTTTCCCGTTTAGTTGCCTTGTTGTCTCTTCTGTCTCTGGTGTCGTATATGGAGTTTCTGGCTGAGACGTTCCATCTGATCCATCTCTCTTCGTTAGATTTTTGAAATATCTCGCTCCTCCAGGGTTGTCTTAAGTTTACCATCATCATCGCTCCAAAGCTATAACCAATTCTAGTCTTCTTACCACTGCTGTTCTCTTCTTTAGCGCGTTTTATAATTTGCTCTTGCACTGCTTTTTCCTTTAGCGTGAGGTCATTCTCGATATACAGTTTCGTTCCTTTCTGTTTTCTCTTGTTCTCCATTACTGTTCTTTTGTAGTTAAGGTTACCCAACTTTGCAACTATTACCTCTCTACCCGGCACTCTACCTATTTTAAATGTTTCGACCACTTCTACTTGTACCTACTGCAAGTTCTCTCTGTATGAGTCCCTACACCATTTTTTCCGTCACTTTATCGACAGGGTGCATTTCTTTGATAATAATATTATATTTCCTTTTCTCTTTTTCATACCTCTCCAGTTGCATTTCGAGTCCTCTCATGTTATTCTCTTGTCCCATTATTGTGTTCTCAAGTTCCTGTATTTCTTTCTTTAGTTCTTGTCTTTCCATCTTCCATTGCTCCACCAGTCGGACTATTTTTGTTATCACTTCTCCTATTTCCTCTTTGTTGCTTTTAAATCCCTCATTAACTGTACGTGTCAGAGCAAGCATCATTGACTTTAATTCCTCCATATTCGCTTCCCCTCCGGAGTAGTCTCTGGATGGTGACTTGATCGTTTTCTTACTTCTTCGAAAAATTCTTGTTTCCTCAGTTTTCGGCGATTCCTCTCGTTTTCTTTTTATGAATTCTCTTATTGATCCTACGCTGTTTGATCTTCCGCTCATTTATATTTTTTTTGTTTGTTTCCCGTTACGCTTTGAATCCTCGGGTCCACCCCTCGGAAGCAGACAGAGTGCTTTGCTTGTTAACGTGATTTCTTAAGGGTGCGAATGAATGTATAAATATACGCTATACAGACCCTTCGAATTTCGCTATTCTAAGAAAAACTATATCATATATGACATTTAGCAAATCAGTAGGTTCCTGTAGAAAAAACTATGATCTGTGTTTCTAGAGATGAATTATTAAAATTGTGCCTAAAATATAGTCATAAAAATAAAAACTGTAACCTAAAAAAAATTTCCAAACCAAAATGTCTTTCTCTAGAAACACGAATACACTCGTGAAGTTTACAGATTATCAAATTAAATTGATAAAAGTCTA
Source organism: Podabrus alpinus (assembly GCA_932274525.1). NCBI lineage: Eukaryota > Metazoa > Arthropoda > Insecta > Coleoptera > Cantharidae > Podabrus > Podabrus alpinus. The sequence continues at coordinate 36,488,027 of OW026452.1, forward strand.
TTTATAACAGTTATAATCAATCTACAGTTTTGTTTATCATTATTACCATTTTAGGCAGTTTTTGCGAAAAATAATTCACGGTGTGTCATAGTGATGGCGTTGTACTCAGTCGAACTAGTCGGATCGGAATTTACATACATATTTTAACTATACATCTATTACTGAAATACTGAAATAAAGTTAATTCGTATTTTACTTTCGATTTCATTTATTAAATGTTCTATAATAAATTTATGCAAATTAATTAAGTGGCCGCAGACTTTTGCACAGTAGTGTACATTTTGGTGCGACATCTATTTGAAATGAATATCACAAATGGATTTTTAAAATTATTCCAAAAGGTATGAAGCTGAAATAAATTTCATTTTACCAGGGGTTTGTCAATTCCCCACCATAAGGTTACTCTCCACTTCAATAACGTGCGATGTGTTGCCTACTCTCTATTTTTCGGGTCGGTACCAATAATTTAATTGTAAATGTCACAGTGGTTCGCCAACCTCAAAAATTTTTGGTTACCTTTTGTTTTCTTTCGAAAAAATCAATTTGATCCTGATGTCGACCGCATTAGGTATACTGATCGAAATCGAGCTATTCGATATTCGCATGCAAACAACACTTCTTCGGGCAACCACTTGGGTGGGTGACCGACTTACTAAATGAACTGCGGTCGGCCGTGTTTCGGAGGACACGTTAAGCCGGCGGTCCCCCTTACTTGTTAGGGTCAATTACAACAAGTCAGGGTCACAAAAAAATTCGCCTCCACCCTCATCAACTGTGCAACGCTTCATCGGACCCTCGTCGTACGCCAGGCTGGTGACCTACGATGGCAGTGGCCTGCGGGACTCTGGAAGAACCGGGTGCCTGTACCCGGAACTCATTGAAAAACCGGGGTTGCGGCCGATGGTGGGGGGGAGGTGTCTTGGTGGCGTAAAGGGCCGATCAAAAAAGTAGCTTAGCACAAGGCGCCTGGGCTGTTTTGGTGGCGTCGAAGGGCCGATCAAAAAGCGGCTCAGCACAAGGCGCCCGGGCGCTGCTGAGTTGCTGACGTTGCACAGTCTGAGGCGAACGGGGCACAATAGGCTTAAGCTTCAGTGCAGTGGTGGAAAGCACCACACCCGCTAACAGATAATAATAATGTAATCCTAATGCCACAATCGTGTTCTCCGTAATTTGGGTTACCAAATTCTCTATAACTCACACCAGAATATCTAAATACCACTTCGTAAGGACGCAAAATGCAAAATTTCCAGTATAACCTTATTACACAGTATACAGGACCGTATTCTCGTCTCAAGTTCTCAATGATCGATTGATGATTATTTACTTTATTAATAATCATAATATCTTGTATTTCTATCGTATTATTTTATGTGTTTAGAAATAAGATAAAAAGTGTCATTTATAATCAAAAATCCAAAGATGGTTATGAATTAAAAACTATGTCAACTCATCAAGAGAACGAGGACGTTCTATCTTAAGGATGGAGGAGTTATGTTCAGCACATCCTGCTAGGATATTAACCTCGGAAATGGTCGAAACGTCGGCAATATTTATGTAATGCAAGTTAACTTTATGATTAAATAATAATTTATAATTTAGTCTTCATATTGGTGTTTACTAGTGAGGTACTCCAGCACACTTGGACATTCAGAAAATTAGTAAAATAATTAAGATAAATTGCATTGTGAAAAAACAATTGCTCAAGAAGAAAGGGGTTAATTTTACAAGTAAAGTTGTAAGGGTGAGTAACGTTTTGTCTATTAATACGGTCGTATTGGTACAAATTAATTGAAAACTTAAAAAAAAAAGTTATTCAATTTCCAATTTGAAATTTGCCACCACAACATTTTAACAGAAGACAAATCGACACTCACTGTTGTATCTACGATGTAACGTTAGAAAATCTCTTTTTAGTTCTATTAGATGGCGCTATACACTACACGCATTCAATCGCCTCTGACTCATCAATGTCGCCATTTTATAATTTTGTATAGTAGTGATTTGTCACCTGTAGCAGTAGTTTTCTAAATCGATAACATATAATCAACGCCTTCAATTAAGAAAAGTGATTTTGTACCTGTACAGTTACAGTGCTGCATCCTCCAAATGGAACCAGTTACCGATTTACTTGCAGCTCAAGTGCTACCTTCGGAAGAATCACAAATTGTAGAAAATGCGGATATATTTTTGGAAACTCCAAATAATTCAATTAGCAATTACGAAATTAAAAGAGAAGAGGTGGAAGATGTGCAATTTAATTTAGAAGATTTGCATCATTCCATTGATATTAAAGAAGATACCGACATTACAGATTTAACGCTGAGTTGTTCAAATTTTTTTGAGTGTGCAATTTGTGGTTATAAACTTGCTCTTAAACAAACTTTAATACGTCATTTAAGAGCTCATAAGGTCAGGAAACCATTTCGTTGTGATATTTGTGAGTATACTTGTGCACATAAATCACACTTACAACGACATATAAGAACTCATACCGGCGAAAAACCATTTCGTTGTGATATTTGTGAGTATACTTGTGCACAGAAATCACTCTTACAAAGACATTTAAGAATTCATACCGGCGAGAAACCATTTCGTTGTGTTATTTGTGAGTATACTTGTGCACGGAAAGAACACTTACAACAACATTTAAGAATTCATACCGGCGGAAAACCGTTTAGTTGTGATATTTGTGAGTATACTTGTGCACAGAAATCACAATTACAATCACATTTAAGAACTCATACCGGCGAAAGACAGTTTAGTTGTGATATTTGTGAGTATACTTGTGCACAGAAAGCACACTTACAACGACATATAAGAACTCATACCGGCGAAAAACCATTTAGTTGTTATATTTGTGAGTATACTTGTGCAGAGAAAGCACAATTACAACGACATATAAGAACTCATACCGGCGAGAAACCATTTCGTTGTGATATTTGTGAGTATACTGGTGCACGGAAAGATCTCTTACAACAACATTTAAGAACTCATACCGGCGAAAAACCGTTTAGTTGTGATATTTGTGAGTATACTTGTGCACGGAAAGAACACTTACAACAACATTTAAAAACTCATACCGGCGAAAAACCGTTTAGTTGTTATTTTTGTGAGTATACTGGTGCACGGAAATATCACTTACAACGACATATAAGAACTCATACCGGCAAAAAAACCGTTTAGTTGTGAGATTTGTGAGTTTACTTGTGCACGGAAATCATACTTACAAATACATTTAAGAACTCATACTGGCGAGAAACCGTTCAGTTGCGATAGTTGTGCCTATAAAAGTGCAGAAAAGCGCAATTGAAAAAGCATTTAAAATCTCATATGGAGTAGTAACTATAGACATATTGCTGTGATACTCGGCAAAAATGAAGTTTATTTTCACTTCCAAATAATTTTCCCTCCTTCATAACCCATCCACTTTGAATTAAATACTTTTTATTTACCTATTCAATTTATTTATAATATATTAAATTTATATAATTACTTCTCAGATTTAAAAAATTTTAGGCACCAATTATCTGACCCACGTCCATTCACTTACATGGCTCTGTTCTGCAATGTGCTTATTTTACATCCTTCAGTAGCGCTTCATTCAAATGAAAATATTTCTCTTACAGTAAAAATTACAAATTTTGGGGTATGAAATTGTAGTATGGTAGGCTTTTAGTTGGTTAGTGTGTATTTACCTTTAATTTATAATGTGTAACGTTAAATTAGGCTAGTGTTTAATTGCTGACTTATGCCCATTGCATTTGCAGAAATTCTGCAATAAATACAAATTAGGCAAAATAAGTAGGTTTAAGAACTAATAATAAAAGAGGTTGTAAAAATAGTTGTTAAAAAGAGTATTGTTAGAAATGTAAGAGTATGTACGAGGTGTAACAAATAAATGTCTTAACTAAAAATGGAATATTACTCCTTTATCTCATGGCGATCTTGCTTATTCGAATCAAAGGGAATCTTAAAATTGGAAGAAGATAAAATGTGGAAATTGTAAAGAATAATTATACAAAAATGGTAAAGATCTAAATTATTCATTAAAATGAAATTTAAGTGGAGTGGAATGTTAATGATTTATCACATGAAATGTTAAAAATAAAAATGCAACAATTGGAAATATCGAGTATTATCGTATTACTACTTATTAAATTGGAAATGAATGGAGTCAATAAATAATAAATACAACGGAAAGAAGAATCAACTGCTGTTTTATGATGAAAAAAAACTTTGGGTTGTAGGTTGCCGTTAAATAAACCACATGAAACTCAATTTAATAATTTATTAAAACTTAATGCGCTAACAACATAAACCATGAGCATAACATAACATAAAAAGAATGACGCGGTAGGAAGTACGCGCTCTTCCTTTGTAACGGTAAAAACCGGTAAAAGTTTTACAAAATCGGTTTCGCCTTCACATGCCACTTTTCTTGACCGTAGATGGACTGTACGTGACGGCTAGATCATAGGGTTCAATCATGTGTCGAAGAGCAGGGGGGTTCAGGTTGTTTTTTTTAACCTTCGTGGGATCGTTTATATTCCGTTGAACTTTTCCTTACCTTAGTAACAAGCCGGGCGCCAGATGGGATAACAAAATATTGGAAGTAGATCCCAATACTTGATTCTCTCATCAAATTTCAAAATTGGATAAAATTAATTCGAGTATACACTAAAAGGCATAATAATACAAATAGTTGGGCAAAAATTCTCGTTTAATATGGAAACAAAATTTTTATTATAAAATGAAATTATTTAATACGATAACAAATGTTTTAATGCAAACAATAATTATTTTTGACAACTGACATTAAACTTTGACGTTTTCAAATAAAATAATTATAATAATTAACTATGAACAAAATAAAATAAAACGTGTAATTCAACTTGAACAATTAACTACTAATATGAAATCAACGAAAACTTAAAATTACAATTGGTGTTTTCGTCGTGTCTTTGACAAAATTTGACGGAGTTAATTTTTAATGTTCGGCTTCAATAGTGATATCAATTTTTGACCGTGGTAGTGAAATGAAATTGACTGGTACCACGATTCCGACATTTGAATGAAAATGTTTATTTGAATTTGGTATTTATGTTTATAAAAAATTAGCAATAATAAGTAAATGAATGATTTACAACCTTGGTTTTTCACTCTCATATGACTAGCAAGATATCTATTCCGACTACTTACACGTTGGTAAATGTAATTTTTTCCTTCTCGATATGATCGATCGACCTTCGTGACGGAATGGGGAATGGTTATTCCTCCTGGTAATGTTGACCTAAAAACAATCGAAAAAGACACAGCTTTTATGAGCGTGAAATTTGAGGGAATTTGCTTTGCAAATTCGATTGAACGTGAATAAAATAGTGACGTTTATTCGTCTTGCAAATTTTAATTGACATAAATAAATTAATTTTTGATATCACCACATTAGTCCACTGCTTTTAGTCAAAAAATCAAGCAAACTACGGAATAATTCATACAAAACGTTTTAGGGTGTTTTTGGCTTTAATAGGTAATACTTACCTGCTTTCAGATGACATTTCACTCGCGTGTATCATGGACACGGTTGCTTATATGAAAAAATGTCTATCTTAGTAATTTCTCGAAAATTTCTTCAGCGTACTTTTTTATCTGATGTATTTTTTACCTAAATCCTATAGAAATTGAGATATTCACAAAAATTAATTTTGGAACTGAAATTTCAGCCGTTTTCAGGCCCTCAAAACTTTAGCGGACACCCAATCTTTGGGGACTTTTGAGAAACTATTTAGAACACCCTATTAAAGCCAAAAACACACTAAAACGTTTTGTATGAATTATTCCGTATCAAAAACCTAAATGCAGTGGACTACATGTTGTTGTTGGATTCTTTTAACATTTTGTTCGGATAGTTTTTCTGAAATTACACACATCCTTTAACGTAATGATTCCTAATGGTGAACCAGCCAGCCTGTCGTGTTTGCTCGATCCTTAATAATGGTCCTTGACCAAATAATCCATCCGAGGCAGTTATCTTATGCACAGGGCCGTGCCTGGGTATATGGCCGCCTGCGTGCCAGTCTGTATGGCCGCCCCCAGGATAACATTAAAAAAAACTACTTTAATTTTTAATGTTTATTATTATACACAGGACATCAAACCGGGAAAAAAATCAGTTTTTGGTTAACCGAAATCGAGAACGAAAAAAAATATTGGTTTTGTTCCCAAAACCAATCTTCACGAAGCAATTATTAAATAAAGTACATATTAAAAGTTAATCCTACGGGATTTTTTACTGACAAAATCGTCAATTGCTTCGTGAATATTTAAAGATTCAGCAATTTCACTTTCAATCGCGATAATTGAAAGATTGCTCATACGTTCTTGCGTCATGGAAGTACGTAGGTAATTTTTTATGATTTTCAATTTAGAAAAACTACGTTCTCCAGACGCAACTGATACAGGTATGGTCAATAATAGTTTTAAGCTTGTAGATACATTTGGAAATGAATTTTGTAAATTGTGTTTGTACAAATACTTTAGGAGTTCTTCGGGTTGTTTCCTATCTTTTATAATTATTTTCAATGAAATTAACTCTTCGTATAATTCTGCTCCGTTTATGTCGCACGATTCGCCATCCTTGAATTTATTATGAAAGTCGAAGCAACTTTTTTTTATGTCGTCCTCTCCTATTTCAACAAATTTATATAAAAATCCGAAAGACTGTTCGAAATTGGATAATGTTTCAAATCGGGTAGTAACAGATGAAATGGCTGTATCCAATATTACATAGAAAAAATTAATTTTGAAATTTTCTTTAGCAGTTAACTGAATATCCTCATCTCCTTCATAGTCAAATTGTTTTCGCTTATGGCGTCGACGTAGATTAATTTCAACAGGAAATTCCGGTTGTATTTCAAGTGATTCACATAATTCATCAGCAATTTTCAAATACTTTTCGAAATTTTCATCATTTCTAATACTTTGGAAAAAAATTAAAATATTATTAATAGATTCAGCACATGAAGTAAGATTCCAAGAAACGGTCTGCATCATTTTACTAATAATATTTACTTTTTCTAAGATTTCGTACCATATTACTGTGGAACAAATAAATTTGTACGATTTAATTTTCATTGCCAAACATTTAGCTTCATGTTGACCTATTGGTGTTGAACATTCTTCCGCTAGTTCTATTAGGCTGTCATAAATTTCACCTAATTCATGACGCAGTGGTCTAATCGCCTTAATCCTTGATTCCCACCGGGTTACGCTAACTTGTTTTACTGTTAACGATTTTACATGTTTTTTTAAAATTTGCCATCGAAAAGGTGATCCGGAAAAGTAATTGTATATTGCTGACACATTACTAAAAAAATCCACAGTTGAAAAAGAAACTTTCGCTGCATCATTGACGACCAAATTTAATGTATGCGCGTTGCATGGCATAAACAAAGCTCGTGGATAATTGTCCAAAATTCGTTTCTGCAATCCAATATGTTTTCCAGCCATATTTGATCCATTATCATACCCCTGGCCTCTCATATCGTTAACATTTAATTTAAGAGAGCTTAATTTTTCAATTAAAAAGTCGTAAAAAGCTTCTCCAGTACTTTTTTGAGCTGGAGAAAAACCAACGAAATTTTCTCTCACTTCTACTTCGTCATTTTGAATATGCACATATCTCAAAATTATTGTAATTTGCTCGACATGTCCCATGTCCGGCGTACAATCCAAAATTACTGAAAAATATTTGGCGTCTTTTATTGCTGACAAAATATATTTTTGAATTTGCGCTGCAAAGATACTAATTATTTCATTTTGGAAGCGATTTCCCGCATAATGTGGCATATGGTTCTTTAAAGCAACTGATTGTTGAATGCGATTTATGTGATCTGCCATAACATCATCAAATTTTCCTATCATTTCAATTGCTTTTAGAAAATTTCCATTATTGTTTTCATACAATCTGCTCGAGCTACCTCTAAACGCTAAACCCTGTACTGCCAGAAATTGTACCACAGATATCATGCGTACGACAATTTGATACCATCGTTTTTTCTCTGCGTCATAATACCGTTGCAAATTTTTATCAATTGTAGCTTTGTTTTTTAAATTTAATTCCAAATTTTTCCAATTGGTGCAATTTCCGATATGCAGCGATGTTTTTTCATGACGAGATAAATTATCAGATGTGTGTTGCCAATCATTGAAGCCTTCATTAACTAATTTTATTTCTTGTTTGCCAAATAATTTACAACAGAAGCAAAATATGGAATCCGTTTTTGGAGAATAGATTAACCACTCACGATTAAATTTTTCACCATTTGGCATTTTTATATAGAAATAAGTTGATGAAAATGATCTTCCCAATTCATTAATTGGATATGTAGATTGTTTATTTTGTATGGGTCCTTTTTCGATTAATATATCCAATATTTTAGTGGTAATTGTTAAAGGCCAGCTAGCTGGATCATTTAAATCCATACACATAGCAAAATATGCTTTATCAATTTCAGCGGTATCGGTATTGTATAGATCGATATCCTTATTATCTTCTGTTTCCATTTCGTCGATACTACTAGTATTGTCATTAGCCTTTTCATTTTCGACAGATAATTCATTTTCATTTTTATCGCAAAACAAATCATCAATTGGATTTAATTGGCTACTACAACTACTTTCCGGTTCTGGCGATTTTACTAAAAACTTTGTTAATGAGCTAAACATTTTTTTAGCTTCATTTTGCTTTTCCTCTCGCTTTCTTTTATATTGCGCTCCAGACAATCTTTTCGTTTTCCTTTCAGACATTCGTAGGCCTTTAAAAATGTAAATGAGCAGTGATATTAAATTTTAGGGTAGACTTTCACTTTCACACGAACACACAACTAAAAGTTTTCAGGAATTAAGCAATTTATTTTTATTCGTTAAATTAAAGACTTTAATAATATCGGATCACACACAGGACACAAATAACGATTTATCCTCGCTAGTCTATAGACTAATACGACTAATAAGACGAATAAGACCGCTTACGCGACGCCGGTCAATTGAAAAAACTATTTCGGCTCGTCGCTCGTGCAATGTTCGAAAAAATTCGGATTCGCTGCATGACTAGGTATATAAATACTACAACGACCTAATCAGTTTTTATACATTTCTTATTTCTGAGAAACTCTTTTTAGATAGATTAGATTAGAGAAACTGTTTTTACTTCGTATCTTAATGAAAACAAACCGATTGTATTTTTGCCCAGTAAACAACTTGTAACGATTTGGCCGCCTCTTAATTTCGGCCGCCTGCGTGCGGTGCACGCAATGAACGCCCGTCAGGCACGGCCCTGCTTATGCAGCATAAACCACCCAAAACACGGATGATTATTTATCTCCGTTGAAATCACAATCGGCGACCTTTGTCGAAATGATTGGCACAACGTCGACTTAAACGGTTTGAATCGCGCACACAAAAATGACTGATGGAGCACCATAAATTCAATAATCGCCTCTAACTTTTTATCGGGCGATAAAATATTTTTATTTCCATTGCACTTCGCAATGGTTGTCGTTACCCCTCTAAAGAAGGTTGGTAACATAAAAAATTATAAATTATTTGACCAAATAATCCACCCGAGGCGGTTATCTTCAGCCGCGCATAACCCACCCAAAACACGGATGGCTGTTTATCTTCGTTGAATTCACAATCTGCGACCCTTGTCGAAATGATTGGTACAACGTCGACTTAAACGGTTTGAATCGCGCACACAAAAATGACTGGAGCACCTCGAATTCAAAAATCGCCTCTAACTTTTTATCGGGCGATAAAATATTTTTTTATTTCCATTGCACTTCGCAATGGTTGTCGTTATCCCTCTAAAGAAGGTTGGTAACATAAAAATTTTCAATTATTAACACAAAAACTTGGTTTTTTCTACCGACCGAAATTTCGCGTACTTGTTACTTAGCTGGTTTGTCAACAACCTCCTCGTTGCCAACGTAATTTTACTACCGTCGCTTGATTTTTTCATTTAGCCTCGATCAAACAGCTAGCGCTCGTATGTCGTAGTGGTTGCCTACGCATTAGGCGTTATGCATCATACTTTTAAAATTAAACTCAAGCATTCGCTAGTTCCCTTCGAAAAAAAAACCAAACAAAATAGAATTGGGAGATTTTAACTTTCCCCAAAAATGCAATTCAACTGCTGTCACTGACCAGTGGCGTTCTTCCCTCTCTGGTAAAGATAGAGGCGGCAAGAGTACCGGCGGCTGTGACAGGTTACTGTTTCACCTTACCGGCTTTGGCGGTATATTCAAATTCAAAAATATATTCCCTACAGTTTCGGCCAAATCCGACATATGATCGCCTCGACCATAATTCAAACTTTGCCTAACCGGTGCTACAAATTAATAAAATAAAATAATCATAAAATTAAAATTCATTTACCAACACAATTAATAGAAAATTACACATAAACATAAGGTCGTACATAATACCATAATATTTTACATAACATAATTTTTCACATAACATAAGGTTTTACACAACATAAATTTTACATAAAGCATGGCATAAGGTTCTACATAACGTAAGGTTTTACATAAAGCATAACATAAACATAAGTTGAACATAATCAATAATACACATAAACAATCAAAACCTTTCTAAATACTATATGGTTTTAAACGAGTAACATCAATAACTCCTTGATAAGGGATTTGAGTATTTTGAAATCCTGGAATATCTGAAATTACATATCTATCATTAGGTAACACTGATTTAACTTCATAAGGACCTCTATACTTTGGTATTAATTTTTTAATGACACCCACCATTGTGTCTACGTTACTCAGCATAACAAAATCTCCTTCGTGATAAATAAACGGTTTCTTATGTCTCTTATCATAATAAATTTTATTAACTCCTTGAGCCTTTATAATGTGCTCGGCGGCAATGCTTCTTATTTCTTCTAAATCTAAAACTGTTTTTGGAGACAACGATTCTATAGATAAACGTAAGTCATCGTCGATATGTCCATTTTGGTTTCTTCCAAAAAGTAATTTTGACGGTGTTTCATTTGTCGATCGGTTAATCGTGTTATCGAAGCAGAATTTAACTTCACTCAGAACGCGATCCCAATTGATTCCGTTTTCGTCACTAATCTTGGCTAAGACTGGCGTTAACATTCTGTTCATTCGCTCAATTTGGCCATTCGCCTGTGGAGCACCTGACGCTACCAAAATGTGCTGCACACCAAATTGCTTCAAAAATTCATTAAATGCTCCTGACGTAAAGCACGATCCTCTATCAGAAATCAACACCTGTGGTCGACTATAAGAGCAAAAATAGATTTTCAAATATTTAATAACTTCTTCAGTTTTCGTGGATTTACAGGGATAAAATTTTATGAATTTGGTAAAAGCATCAATTATTTCGAATATGAATTTGTTTCCTCTTGTTTGTAAAGGTCCATAATGGTCTATATGTATGACTTCAAAAGGTAAGTTGCCTTTAGGGATATTATGCAAAACCCCCTCTCCTTTTCCGCTCCTTGGATTGAATTGAATACATTTTAAACAATTATCAATGTGAATTTTTATTTTATCTCTTAATTTCGGAAACCAATAACTTCGGGTAATAAGTTCATATGTTTTATCTAAACCTACATGCCCTATTTTATCATGGTACATAAACAATATTGAAAATTCCATGGTCTGTGGTACATAAAAAGCTATTTTATTGTTTCTTAACTTTCTATAAACCAATCCGTTTCTTAACTCAAAAAGGGAATGCTCTGCCTCTTCTAGGATCTGCTCAATTTTAATTATATCCTTATCTTGTGATTGCTTTAATGCTAGAGTTTGTTCCATGGTATTTCCTTCAATAATCAACACACTATGCTGTCTACTTAAAGCATCAACATGGCGCATTCTTGAATTTCCCCTATGCTCAATTTCGTAGTCATAATCTTGTAAAAACAAAGCCCATCTCATAATTCTTGGAATAATTTCTTTCTTTTGCAAAGTTAGTCTGAAGCTATCACAATCGGTTACAATTTTAAACTTTCTCATATGTAAATAAACATGAAATCTTTTTATGGCATATATTATTGCTAAACATTCAAGTTCGTAACTGTTGTATTTTGACTCTGCATCAGTCGTTCGTTTACTAAAGAAGAACACTGGATGGAAATTATTATCATTCTGTCGTTGCATAACGATCGATTCAAATCCGTGTGAACTTGCATCACAATGTAATTCTGTCTCTAAAAAGGGTGAATAAATGCTTAGAACTGGTCCCTCAATAATCTTGTTTTTCAATAGTTCAAAACATTTTAATTCTTCACTCCCAAACTTAAATGAAATTTTGTCTTTTATAATGTCATAAAGTGGCTTAGCTATTGTCGAGAAGCTCTGAATAAATTTTCAAAAATAAGACATTAATCCTAAAAAATTGTGTAATTCTTTTGCATTTGTTGGCATTAGAAACTGCTCAATTGCCCTGATATTTTCTAAACTTGGACTAACACCATGACTATCAATATTATAGCCTAAATAAGTAATTTGAGTCTTTAAAAATGAACATTTTTCTAATTTTAATTCCAATTGATTTTCAGTTATTATTTTTAAACATTCTTTCAAAATTTGTAAATTTTCTTCAACCGTTGCCGTGGCTATTAACAAATCATCCATATAAATTAAAATTTTACCTGAATCTAGCAATGGTTTAAGTAATCCATTAATGTATCTCATAAAATTGCTGGGACTATTACAATATCCAAACGGGGCTTTAATAAACTCAAATTTACCAGTTGGAGTTACAAATGATAAATATTTCGTACAGAAAGAGTTAACCTTAATACGAGTATGATAAAAAGCGTTCTTTAAATCTAACGAAGTAAAATAAAACTTATTTTTCAAACAATCAATTTGAATTTGATCTTCTATAATAAGCAATGGAAAGTTTTCTCTCAAACAATTTTTATTCAATTCCCTAAAGTCTACGCACATTCTTAACGAACCATCTTTTTTTCTTACTAATACAATCCTTGATGCATATTCTGAAACACTTGGTTTAATAATGTTCTTCTCCATTAATTCATCTGTTATTTTCGTTACTTCCGCTCTTTCCATGAAGGACAGTCTTCTTGGGTTAAAATAAAACGGTTGACTATTATCTTTCATTCTAATGGTCATCTCAAAATCTTTTTTTTTTTTCATGTCTTGCTTATATGGCAATTTGTCAAAGTACTCTTCTTCCACAATTTGTTCTATCTTAAATTTCACATCTTCGTTTAATTTTGATTCTATATCCAAATTTATGCTTCCATTTTCTCTAACGTCATCAATTAGTAACAATTCATTATTATTATCCTCGTCAACAATTGCCTTAACTTGTACCTTTGAATTTATAATAGAAATATCAACTTTATTAATAAAATTTCTACCTAGCAAGCATTTAGATCTTATTGTATCATCCGTTACTACATGAAATGAAATTTCTAGGTTCAGATTATTAACAGTACATGAAGTTTCAAAAATTCCTATAATATCTCATTTACTATTATTTATTCCTGTGTACTTATTTAAAACAGTATCAGTAATTAGCTGACCTTTAGGTAGCATACTACTAGTAATTAAAGAAATAGGACTACCTGAATCGATTATTGCTGACAATTTAAAATTATACTTAACAAAATGTACTTCTACTTCATAACAAGGGATCACTTCGGCCTGGACAAGATGTGTAGTGGAATCTGCTTGAGCTACTGCTGCTGGGGATGACGTTGTACGGTCGTAACGTTGAAACGATGATCTCGGTTGCGTTGACCCTCGCGGACAGTCTCGTTGCTGATGAGCTGTTGACCCACAACCATAACAACTTCCCCTAGCTCGTCTTGGTCGTCTACACTCGGTCGCATTGTGCCCTTCTCCGTTGCAATTAAAGCATTTTGGTCTTGTCACTAACGGGGTGCTACCTCCAACATAATTGGTTTTCTTATCTTGGCCTCGATCCTCTAATGTCAGATTCATCATTACCACTAATAATTTTTCCAATGTTTCAAACTGTTGCATTCGCGCTTGGCTCTGCAAAACACTGTTACAAAACCCATCAATAACGTAGTCTAAAATATCTCCTTCAGGTAAACCCGCTTTGTTACCCAACATAACCTTGTCGTTAAAGTATTTTTGAAAATTTTCACCTTTCGCCCACCGTCGCTCTTGAAATTCTTTTCTCAACTTTATTTTATCGGGTCGGGTCGAAAACATACTTTTAATAGTGGCCCTCAATTCAGTATAAGGCATCGTTATGAAATCAGGTTTTGAATGGAACCATTGTTTTGTTTGTCCTTGTAGTTTACCAACAATTACCAACCTCATTTTGTCATCTGGTACTCGATATGTGTTTCGGACCATGTCAATAGTATTTAACCACTGCTCGGCATCTTCGTTTCCATTAAAGTCAGTAACAAACGCTGCCAATTCCGATACTTTATAATGGTGAGCATCTCCATTGTTTAATTGAACTGCTCTCACCGTGGCTTGAATAATTTCATCCATCGTCAAAGTTGCATGCTCTAATCCGTTCATTTTAATACACTCGCGTTAATAACGGTCATCCAAAATGTTTAAGTTTTTTTTAATCATCCACTAATTGTTCACTAATCGTTCACTAACACCACACCTGAATTTGTAGGTTGCCGTTAATTAAACCACATAAAACTCAATTTAATAATTTATTAAAACATAATGCGCTAACAACATAAACCATGAGCATAACATAACATAAAAGAATGACGCGGTATTAAGTACACGCTCTTCCTTACCGGCTTTGGCGGTAAATTGTGAAAAAACAATGGCTCAAGGAGAAAAGGGTTAATTTTACAAGTAAAGTTGTAAGGGTAAGTAACCAGGGGCGGATCTAGGGGGGGCACAGGGGGCACGTGCCCCCCCCAAGGATTTTTTTTTATATCGTTTTAATTATTGTTACTACAGATACGTTACTGCAACTAACTACATCTCCAAACAAATGCATTAGGCCAACGATCTAGGGTCAGTCGGAATTTATTTATTTATTTATTGTTAGCTTGGTGGTTTTAGAAAATGTTATGACTCTAACACTACCACTGGCAAGGAAACTTCAAGCTGAGTACATGGATGTATTCAAAGCAATGACATTGGTAGATGCTACTCTCAAGAGCATTCAAGAACAAAGGACCAAAAACAAAGAGTGTTTTGAAAGACTGTTTGAAAAAGCTCAAACTCTGGCCACTAAAATGGGGACCGAATTGAAAAAACCTAGAATAGTCAGTATGCAAAGACACAGATCAAATGTCCAAACTGACACAATTGAAGAATATTTTCGACTATCGGTTTATATCCCATTTTTGGATTTTCTAATAAGTGAAATTGAAAGTAGGTTCCCGAAAACTGAAATGACCCAAATTGGAAAGCTCCAGATGCTTCTTCCAGTACTAGGAAAATTTTCGGATCAATATGAGGTCTCTGTTTTAGAAGGCGCCAAACAGTATGAAAAAGATCTACCATGCTTTGATGCTTTGAAAAGGGAATTGAGTATTTGGAAGCACATGTGGGGTACAAGTTCAGAGAGTTTTCCTAAACACCCAGCTCAAGCCATTAAATATTCATCAGACCTCCCTAACATAACAGTGTTGCTCCAACTTATTTGTACCCTACCCGTGACCAGTAGTACTGCTGAGCGGTCTTTTTCAACGCCCCGCAGACTAAAGACCTACTTAAGGTCTACCATGACAGAAGACCGACTTAATGGGCTCGCAACTTTGCACATCCACCAAGAAATTGCTTCCAAGTTAGATGCAGATGAAGTTTTGAAACTGTTTGCAAGAAAGCACAAGCGGAAGTTGTCATTTTCAATTAATTGATCATTTAAGAGTATAATAGTTGTTACTCCTTTCTTTTCTGTGTATTTGTTGGTTTTAACAATAGTCTAAGCCTAAGCCCTGTATATAGCCTATCTAATTACTTTGATATTTAAATAAACAACTACAAACTAATACTAAAACTCCTTTTTTTTATTTACATATAAAAAGCAAATACCTATAAAAGAGTTTTAGTTGGCACTAGTTTTAATTTTGAGGTAAACCTTAAAATTATTATAAAAATCACCGTTTTTAGGGGGAGGGGGGAATTTTGAATTTCTCAAACAAAACTATGATAAAACTGTGTTTTCAGAGACTATATTTTTAAAAATTTTCCGGGGGAGGCCCTTTTCCCTGGGGGGTATTCCATACCCCCCAGACCCCCCGGTAGTGCCCACCCAAACCTAAATCCTGGATCCGCCCCTGTAAGTAACATTTTGTCTATTAATACGCTCGTAAATAAATTGGTAAAAATTATTTGAAAATTTTAAAAAAGAAGAAGTTATTCAGTTTCCAATTTGAAATTTGCCACCACAAAATTTTAACAGAAGACAAATCGATACTTCACTGTTGTATCTATGACGTTACGTTAGAAAATCTCTTTTTAGTTCTATTAGATGGCGCTATACACTTACACGCAATCAATCGCCTCTGACTCATCAACGCCATTTTATAATTTTGTATAATAGTGATTTGTCACCTGTAGCAGTAGTTTTCTAAATCGATAACATATAATAAACGCCTTCAATTAAGAAAAGTGATTTTGTACCTGTACAGTTACAGTGCTGCATCCTCCAAATGGATCCAGTTACCGATTTACTTGCACCTCAAGTGCTACCTTCGGAAGAATCACCAATTGTAGAAAATGCGGATATATTTTTGGAAACTCCAAATAATTCAATTAGCAATTACGAAATTAAAAGAGAAGAGGTGGAAGATGTGAAATTTTATTTAGAAGATTTGCATCATTCCATTGATATTAAAGAAGATACCGACACTACAGATTTAACGCTGAGTTGTTCAAATTTTTTCGAGTGTGCAATTTGTGGTTATAAACTTGCTCTTAAACAAACTTTAATACGTCATTTAAGAGCTCATAAGGTCAGGAAACCATTTCGTTGTGATATTTGTGAGTATACTTGTGCACATAAATCACACTTACAACGACATATAAGAACTCATACCGGCGAAAAACCATTTCGTTGTGATATTTGTGAGTATACTTGTACAACGAAATCAAATTTAACAATCCATTTAAGAAATCATACCGGCTTAAAACCGTTTAGTTGTGATATTTGTGAGTATGCTTATGCACAGAAAGCACAATTACAACGACATAAAGGAACTCATACAGACCAGAAACCATTTCGTTGTGATATTTGTGAGTATACTTCTACACAGAAGGCACACTTACAACGACATATAAGAACTCATACCGGCGAAAAACCATTTCGTTGTGATATTTGTGAGTATACTTGTGCACATAAATCACAATTACAACGACATATAAGAACTCATACCGGCGAAAAACCATTTCGTTGTGATATTTGTGAGTATACTTGTGCACGGAAAGAACAATTACAACAACATTTAACAACTCATACCGGCAGAAAACCGTTTAGTTGTGATATTTGTGAGTATACTTGTGCACGGAAAGACCACTTACAACATCATTTAAGAACTCATACCGGCGAAAAACCGTTTAGTTGTTATATTTGTGAGTATACTGGTGCACGGAAACACCACTTACAACGACATATAAGAACTCATACCGGCTAAAAACCGTTTAGTTGTGATATTTCTGAGTATACTTGTATAACAAAATCAACTTTAATAACCCATTTAAGAACTCATACCGGCAAAAAAACCGTTTAGTTGTGAGATTTGTGAGTTTACTTGTGCACGGAAATCATTCTTACAAATACATTTAAAAACTCATACTGGCGAGAAACCGATCAGTTGCGATAGTGTGCTTATAAAAGTGCAGAAAAATCGCATTTGAAAAAGCATTTAAAATCTCATATAATTACTTCTCAGAATTAAAAAATTATAGGCACCAATTATCTGACCCACGTCCATTCACTTACATGGCTCTGTTCTGCAATGTGCTTATCTTACATCCTTCAGTAGCGCTTCATTCAAATGAAAATATTTCTCTTCCAGTAAAAATTACAAATTTTGGGGTATGAAATTGTAGTATGGTAGGCTTTTAGTTGGTTAGTGTGTATTTACCTTTAGTTTATAATGTGTAACGTTAAATTAGGCTGTGTAATTGCTGACTTACGCACATTGCATTTGCAGCAATTCTTCAATAAATACAAATTAGGCAAAATAAGTAGGTTTAAGAACTAATAATAAAAGAGGTTGTAAAAATAGTTGTTAAAGAGTAGGTATTGTTAGAAATGTAAGAGTATGTACGAGGTGTAACAAATAAATGACTTAACTAAAAATGGAATATTACTCCTTTATCTCATGGCGATCTTGCTTATTCGAATCAAAGGGAATCTTAAAATTGAAAGAAGATAAAATGTGGAAATTGTAAAGAATAATTATACAAAAACGGTAAAGATCTAAATTATTCATTAAAGTGAAATTTAAGTGGAGTGGAATGTTAATGATTTATCACATGAAATGTTAAAAATAAAAATGTAACAATTGGAAATATCGAGTATTATCATATTACTACTTATTAAATTGGAAATGAATGGAGTCATTAAATAATAAATACAACGGAAAGAAGAATCAACTGCTGAATATAACATAACAGAATATAACAGAAGAATATAACAACCAAAATATATTAAAAAAATATAAAATTTGCATTTTTTTTTAAATGTAACTAAATTGTCACATTCGTCCATGGGTTCATAATACAAGAATAAAAAATGCACCTTAATTTTTTCATCTTATTTTGTTATTCAATAAAAAAACTTATTTTATTTATAAAATATAATGCAAAATTTATTTATTTCTAATTTTAGTTAGTGTGAAATTGAGCAAAACAATATTTTTCTTTTGTGATACAAAGATGAACTTTGCATTTGCTGCAGAAAATTACTGGTGCACTCTTGCAATTTGCATTTTTGCATCTTCCTCTGTTCGTGACCTCAGGGTAATGGTGAAGACCATCCAAACGGGTATCTCTTCCAGGTGTACTAAACCGGCCTGTATGGGGTTGTAAATTTGATCCCACCGTTTATTCCAATGTAATAAACCGGAGGTGCGTTAATTAATTTTAATCCCACCTCTGACAACAATGTACTAAATCGGCCTAATGGGGTTGTAATGTTTATTTATATTTAATTAATTTCTGTCGCTGCCACCACGAGCATCTTTTAATTTAAGTTACCTGGTAATTGTTGGTTGATAATTTAGGGAGAGATTACTCGACGGAACTCCCTTTTTACTCCTTCTTCGTTAGTAGCTTTTGTCCTGTTGGAAACGTAGGTAAAGGAAATTTTCGATACGAACACTTGCGTGTTTTCAAGCAATAAGACACTGACGTATTTATAACAAACGAATATATTGAATCTTTATGTGCACAAATAAATTTGGCAAATTATAACGATAATTACAAAAATAATTAAGTTACTGGGAATAGTTGATTGCACAATACCTTTTTATATACTTTACTCAGTTCGCTAAGTCCACAATATAAATCCAGGAAATAGTTTTGGAAACTAAACAAAATTTCTCTTTTCACCTTATCGACAATTGCAATAAACACTCAAACTTTTAAATTCGTACTATCCGTTCTCAAAATTAACATTTAATATTTTATTCGACTTTAGGTTAACAACTTCGACTTTTAATTTAAGTATTGACTCTATACTTTGTTATTAAACAACTTTAACTTTTAAGTTAATATTGACTCAAAATTTATTCAAACACGTACTCGCGGAGTAACTGACTTACTTAATCGGGTACCTTCCCGTCGACAACTGGTGAATTTTTCCTAAGTTGGGATTTTTATCACCAATTTCCCACTGTGGAGGATTTATTTTTACGCCCCGTACCATGTGAAGAACCAATCCCCTGGTTCTTCATCCTGAGTATTACCAAGGGGGATGTGACCAAAACTCCTCGTTTCCAAAACTTATTTCCCTTTTGCATGGGTGGCCCTTCGGACCGTGTGACTTTTACAGCTGCATCTTATATTTAAAATTTCCTCGAAATGAGGGTTTCTACAACCTATTCTCATACATTAAGAGTGCATGTATACCCCGAAATATAGGTTGTTTTAGTGCCGTAACATTAACATGATAAAATCAAAACTATATTACTTTTTAATATAATTTTTAAATATTTCAATTAATAAATGTTCAGACTAAGGTTTAACGAGTTTAAATTTCAATTTTAAGTAGATATTAATATAATAAACTTAATGTAATGTAATTAAAATTTGATGTTTTTTGTAGCCATTATATATTGTCATGGTCTGCACAATAGGCAACTTAAATTGGCGCCCAACGTGGGGCTTGCTCGTTTTGCTACTGCTACTGTTTAGATAAGAGAGCAAAAAAAAATAGCTACTGTAAAAATTTTTAATTGCAATAATTTGTTTAGTAGGAGCAAACTTGAATTGTTTTAAACAGCGTTAGAGCTATTTCAATTGCTACTGTTTGATTGGATTAGTGGGGAAAGACATATTCAAAAATAAATAATTTTCTCGATAAGTCAATAAAATTAAAAATTAAACGTTTTAAATTAAAAGATTAGTATTTGAAAAAGAGATAAAAATAAAAATTTGATAAGTCGTAAAATTTGTTTCAAAAATTAAAAGTTGGTTTGAGAGATAATAGATAAAAATTAAAATTTATTCTAAAAATGAAAAATTTGTTCTGAATAGATAAAGATAAAAATAAAAGATTTGCTCTAAAAATTAAAATTTGTTGCGAGATAATAAAATTTGGTTTTGGTGATATTGATATCAATTGACATTTGCGACAGATTATACTTAATTTGATTTAATTGTTAGAACATAAAAATATTTTTGCTTTCTCTCTTTTTATTAATTAAAATGGAAGGACAAATTAATCAGACTACTTCAGATGAAATCTTGAATAGATTTGACGGATTAGAAGCGGGGGCCAATAGAATAATTGAGACAACAGGTGATAGAGAACATCGTGAGCTAATGGAACAAATATTTCATGATACACCACCGCATACGAGCACAAGAAGAAATACAGCTGAGATAAATGATGGAAGATTGGATTTTAATGTATTACAGCAATTTATGGAAAAAATCACATTAGTATTAACCAATAATTTAGAAAGTAAATTTGACTCAGGAATAAAACAAATAAAAAAGGAGATTCTAGAAAATACTTCTGCACATCATTTTGAAAAAATTATAGAGGCAAGAGACGAGTCAATTCAAGTTGGGAAAGAACACCTAAGAAAAACAAAGGATGAACTCAATGATAAAATTGTAGATCTTAATCAAAAAGTTGCCTACAATAGTTTAAATCAAGAGAAAACAGTAGGAGAAATAAAAGAGAAAATACAAAATATTCAAAAAGAATGGTCTGATATTAAAAACACAAATAGAACTTTTCATGTTGATACCACTGAACAATCCATTAATCGCACCCTTATCCATGATATTTCTTGGCAACTAGGACAAGAAAAACATTTAAAATTTTATGAACAAGGGTCTATGAATCCAAAGCAATTTATAAAATATGCCAGGAGAATAACAGATCAAATTTATGATCAGGATAAAATAAAAAATATTTTGGGGTTCATGATAAAAGGAACTGCAAGTGAGTGGTATGGCATTGTTCAAGACCAATTTAAAACATTTAATGAATTTGAAAAATTATTCTTATCACGGTATTGGGATGAGCAAACACAGGATAAGATCAGAGATGAATTAATGTTGAGAAAATCATTAACTCAGTAATGCAATTAGATTCTCCTATGTTACATAAAGACATCATCCGATACTTATCAAGACATTTTGAAAGAGAAATTGTGAACAGAGTGATAATTGAGAAAATTGAATCCATTGAAGAATTTACGGCTCTGTTGAGACGTTTCGATAGCAACTACGTAGAAGCCAAGCCTACGGTCCGAAATTCCAATGGGTATTCGAGTTTCCGCAATTATCCAAAATATCCCAACCAAGAGTTTTATGAAAGAGAGCAGAGTGATCAACACAATTATCGAGATACACACGGTTGGCAAAACAATCGACGCAATTTTAATCCAAATAATTGGAGTTCATTGAACCGATCAGATATGCGAGATAGCTCTGATAATTGTAACAGCAGAAATTTTAGTAATCCCAATTATGCATACAATAATAACCATTATCAATCGTATAATCAAAATAATAGAAGGCATGATGAGCCGAGATACAATGATCGCTCGTATGAAAATGGTCAACGATCTGGTGATAACGATTATTCACGTCGTAACTACGGTCGATATGATTTTAGACCAGAGTTTAATAGGATGAATGCACGAGAAGTGAACACTCATAATAATTCTGATATGCGTGTAAATGAAGGCCGTCAGAATCAAAATGTAAACCGTACAAGAAACACGAATAATATTACAGTTTCAAATGCATCGGAAGTAGCTGCTTCGACTTCAGCTATTCCGGATTTTCAGTAAACGACAAACCGAATAATAACGTCGTAAATTCCTATCAACACATGAGAGAATTTATCGACGAAGAAAATATCACATATTCGGAGTGTGATATGAGTAAGGAATTACCGTACATCAATATTCTCATAAACAACGTTAAAATTAAATGTTTAGTAGATACAGGTGCTGAGGTATCGCTTATTGATAAAAACTTAGTTGATAGTAACCCGAAACAATTAAAAAACAAAGTAATTAAAAATAAACAAGTAAATTTGGTAACAGCAAACAATAAAAAATTTTCTAACTCTAATAGCATGTTGGTTGCAAATATAAAAATTGGAGATACGCAGAGAGATGGAGCTTTATTAATTATTAATGAACTGAAACTAGGATGTATTTTTGGCATAGACCTCATTAAAAGTTTCGATATGATAATAGATGCTAAAGATAAATTGATAAGAATTGGTAGACAGTCAGTTGGATGGGAATTAGAATTGGTTAATAATTTGGGAAAAATAGGGGATGATATGGAATATTTAGAAGATGTTAATAAAAATAATATGGGGGTTAATTTGGATAGAGATGATATTAATAATATTAGTAATGAAAATGATAAGGATCAGATGGGAAATTTAGGAAAAGTTAATAGGGAAAAATTGGGTGTTAGTTTAAATGGGAACAATGTTAATAATATTAATAAGGAAAATGATTTAGAAGATAAAAATAATAGGGGATTAATAAATAAAAATAATAGGGGATCAAATTTGGGAAAGAAATTAGATACAAGAATAATTAGTCATGTTAGTAATGAAATGGGGAGGGGGGTTAATATTAGTTGTCCAACTGAAAGTCGAGAAATCACTGAAAAAATTATCAAGAAATATCCAGCATTAGTTAATAATGAGGCAAGCATCGCAAAAGATTATGTTCATAAATTGATAGTTATAAAAGAGAAACCATTTAAATGTAGAAATTATCCGATCCCATACAATTATAGAGATCAAGTTTGGGAGGAAATTGATAAAATGCTGAAAGATGGAATAATAAAGAAGGCTCCAACTGCGTACATAAATCCACTGGTTATAGTAAAAAAGAAAGATAATAGTTTGCGCTTATGTTTAGACGCTAGAAATTTAAATGAAATTACTTATCCTCAACACGAAGCACCAGAGGGGATTGAAAGTTTGCTGGCGAGATTAGGAGGAAAGACCATATTTACTAAATTAGATCTGAAGAACTCATTCTGGCTAATTAAATTAGATGAAGAGTCACAGAAGTACACAGGGTTTTCTATCGACGGTTCAACGTTTGTTTTTAGGGTGGTTCCGTTCGGTTTGTCGTCATCATCCACTGCATTGATAGGTGCATTACAAAACATTTACTATAAAAAGTTTGTTCCGAATTATTCGCATTTGACTATTCCATTATTGGGTTTACTAAAAAAGAATGTTAAACGGTTATGGGATAAAGACAAGGAGGAAGCGTTCCTTCAAATGAAATTTACGTTGTTTAAAAACATTAGGCTTATTCTTTCCGATTTCAAAAAGAAATTTATTTTGAAGTCATGCAAATACAAATTAAAAATTTTACAGAACATTCAATTTAATTAATTTTGGGAGATTTCATCTGAATTTAATTTATGTTTATGATATGAATAATGAACCAGATAGTATTAATAATTAACTGAGGAAATTATTTTATTTTATTAGAATTAATAATGGAGATCACTTTAATGAGTTTGATATTTGAAACAAGGTTCAATTGAATTCTAATACAATTGGGATCAATGACTCCGATAAGATTAACCAATCTTTTGTAAATAAATAGAAATTTATTTGTGAATTATTTTAAAGGGAAAATTAAATTAATTATTCATTTATTATTGGCCAACAATTTATTAAATCTTATTTAATCAAAATTTATAGGGGAAGTAAATAAATTTGTTTTGTTTTTTTTATGGGGATTTGACAGTTATCAATTGAATTATAATTTACTTACCGGTAGCCTTGAATTCTTACAAGTAGTGTTGTGTTGATGAAAATGATTTTACAAATCTGGCTCAATCTTTTTCACAGATTTTAGTAAAATAATTTAGGGGATTTTGTTGTCATGGTCTGCACAATAGGGGATGATTTTTGGGTCATTTGTGTAAGGTTGGAACACTCATGGGGTCTTTTTTATTCAATCAAACCATAATAGGTAGAAAAATAGTTGTATCTGAATTTTCCCTGATCTGGAAATTTAACGCTGCTTTGCCTCAGAAAACTAGAGATGTATTCGCTATCAAAACCCTGAAAAATAAAAAAATTGTAAGAGACAAATTTTGGTTATTGGGATGTATAAAATTTGGTAACAAATTAAATTATTTATTCTAGTTGTAAATATAGGATTCAAATTTTGAAATCAGTGGCGGTTCGCGAAATGCATGCGCGAGTGATAACGTTGGTGAAAAATTGGAAAAGGAAGACAGTCTCGTTCCGTCCACGAGATAGGAAAGACGGATTTTTGAAGTCGCACTTCGTCCAGGAAATAGGGACGACATATTTGAAATCTTTGAAGAACGTTCACGTGACATAATTGAGTTGATTATTAATATAATTAGTATAATTAGTGAATTGGTTAAAAGGAATTGAAGATTTGAATAGAGAGAAATTTTTGAAATAATTAATTTAAACAAGTCGATGGTCGTTATTATTTCCTAATTGAGAATTGGAATAAAAAGTTAACTGGTGTAGAAAATTTTGGAACCACTGGGAATTGATGGTTACAACTTTGGAAGAAAATTTAAGAAAATAATTAATTTATGTATGCTAGAAAAGATTCAAAATACTCACCTATGATTAGTTGTCTAATTCAAGAAGAGAAATTATTCAATGGTTTTTCTTGGTTGATCCTTTCCAATCGAGTTCGGGAGCTGGTTTCATCCACGGCGACATCAACACCAACCAACACTCCGCGTGCAACAATACGAGAGAGAGAAAAGTGCGAAAAGGACGTAAAATTCTCTGGTAAGAGTTATTTTTGTGCGTTTTCATTTTATTCGCGTATAGACGAGTCGGTTACAATAAATTCGGTTGCGCAAAGAAAACTTTGGGGTAGTAATAAGAACAATTTTGTACAATTTAATTTGTTTATTATAAGTAAAATCAACATTTGTTTCCATTTATTTATGTTTAATAAATGTAATTATTTTTCATTGGTAGCGAATGAGTTTTGATTTCAATTTTACGCAGTATAAGATCAGGAAAGATAACAGATACAATTTTGGGTATTTTCTTTTTATCAATTAATCTTTACAAGAAAGATTTAAAGTAAGTAGACATATGAGTGTTGCAATTGAGTATAGGAACGCACTTTTGACCCTGAAAGATCTCATCTGCTAGCTGGCGCATTTTAACAAGTGTCATTGTAGTTTTGGTAATAACATTTTACAATTTTGCAAGATTACATGGCAATATATACAGTCGACTCTCGATAAATTGAAACCTAAGGGACCAGAGAAAAATTTCAAATTACCATTAATTATTACCAAATTATTGAGAGATTCAAATTAACGAGTGTTCAAATTATCGAGAGTCGACTGTATTAGTATTAGTCTAATTACGACTAATCTAATTTATAACCTGAAAGAAACCATAATATTTGTTTATAATACCTATAAAATTACACCTTAGTATAACAAAGCTCTCCCTCATCGAATAAAGCAACACCTCCAAGCTCCACACAATGTTCAAGGGGGGGGGGGTGAAATATGACCACTTTATAACAAACGTACATTTCTACTAATGCTCCTGTCTCCTGACAGGAAGTTACACAAATCACATTCCGGCCTCTGGCTTGTCGAGGAATATTTCGCGGCTGTGATTCGCTGACATAGACTAAACTAATTTACACTCATACAATGAGCTTGTAAATATTATCATACCTTCAAGAAAGGACCCTGTTATACCGACATACTTTCAATACCTTGTTTACCTAGTCGAGACGACATTCGTCCTCATATAATTTACCAAAAACCTTTAATATAGACATAAAACATACCAATAATAAAATATGTGTAGAACACATGTAACAAAATACTGAACATCTTAATATTTACCTTGTTAAATCATAACCGCAGTCTTTTATCATCATTGATTTAGAATTTACCACCAATAAATAAAACAACTTAATACTACGTTATAATCTGAAGCAATGCCAAACCTTTCGGAAACACCCTGTATATTATGTAACCACGATGATTGAATTATTTTGAACCAACACTAAATACATAAGTCGCCCACTTTTGAAATACCCTGTATATGATACCAATAATATCAGAATCACCCTGTATATTGTAATTGAATATTTTGATTGAATTATTATCGACGATATTTTTATGTAATATGCTAGATATGATTATTAATAGAATAAACAAACAGGGCTTCTTTTGAAAGACTGTGTATAAATTCAAACTACCTCAACACAACTTAGTTTACCGCGTGCAAAATCACTCCCTGGAATTATCAGAAATCGCATGAAATTACGGTCATCCGATATAATTACCTATTGATTAAAAATCTAACTTAGTATTTTAAAGACCTCATTGAATAAAACAATAATTATATCATTTAACAAAATCATCGATAATTACAGCAAGCGTTCCTCGTGGTTATTTATTTCACAAAATATAAATATATCATAAATTTCCGATAAAAAATTAAAACAAATGTGCTGTTTTCGTGTAATTAATAGACAATTTGAAAATAGGTGTATGTACATATTAAGAACGACATTTTGATTAACCAAAATTATTTTAAAGGACCATATTGTTAAATAAAAATTTTAATTGTATTTTCCTGAATTTGGAATTGACATTTAAAAACACGACATTATATTGCATATTGCGGTGAAATCGGTGGAGACATCACTCATAAGACGCGTATTCAAGTAGATTAAATATAAAGGTTTATGCATGAAACTTATTAATTGAAATAGAAGGTTTATTAGTATCAATAAAAAGTCAAAACGAAGAGAATAATTTAAATCAAAATAACGAATACAAGAGTCAACAAAATAAATTAAAAATGTGCAAATCAAAATCCGTAATATAAAAATTTTGTTAAAATTTAATAAATAATGAAAATGTTAGTATAAGATATTGTAATTACATGTACAAATTGGTTAGTTAAGTTGTTAGAAATAATTTTGTTAAAACATTAAATATAAAATTTAAAAACGTTACGTTGTGCATCGAAATTAACAATAAACCAAGTGATCGGTCGTCCAATAAATCATCGTTGAACAATTCCAGCAATAAACATTAATTATGTGTTCCAAATCTTTGGTTAACCTAAAATCATGAGAAAATTTAATTAAAAGACAATTTCAAATTTTCGCGCTATGACAAAATGGTGGATTTTACTTACGTATTGATTTATTGAACAATAATCAAGCTGCATTGGAATGGTAACACCTTGGTGATGTTGAAAACAAAAGAAGCTTGTTCCTACTTTGCAAAAAGGTTGCACGTGAAATTTTATCAGCTCCAGAAAAATTTAATAAATTGTAGAAAATATAGTGAAATATATAGTGAAATATAGTGAAAATAAGAAGGATTACTTACCGATTGCAAATATTTTTGGTAAAGTAGAAAATTTGCCACGAGGCTGATACAAATTTTAACAAAGCACGAATCTGGATATACCATTGGGAAACGAAGTCATCGGTGTGAAATACCATTGAATACTGGAGGTGAGCAGTACCAACAATCAGGAAAGCACCATATTTATATAGGGTAAGCCAAAAACATTTACCAAACACTTAATTTTGTGCAACGATCGCGAATTACAACGACACGTGTTTTTAGAGTTTATTGTTGGGGATTAATAATAAGAAATCAATAGATAAATTTTGTAAACATTTATTTACACACAAATTCATTAAAAATTTACATAATAAAATTATCATTTTACTAAACGGATTATTTTTGGGATTTTTGCATTCCCGGATGTTTAATTTTCAGCATTAACAGATTGGATCTACAATTTCCGAAAGAACCTACTACTGAGATAAGTAGGTTACATGCAACAAAAACCCAGTAAGCCGAGGTAGTAAGTAGATTAACAATTTTTATTAAATTACGATAGACGGGGTTCATCCGTACCTTCATCATCGTAATATGTATACACATTTTTAGGTGGAAACACTTGGGCATTCAGAAAATTAGTAAAAAAATTAAGATAAATGCATTGTGAAAAATCACACTCTAAAAAATGAAGGGAATTTTACCCTCAAAATGTAAAAAATTTACCCAATTAATAAGAGTTAATTTAACTTAAAAAATGGTGTAATTTAATTTTTACCCTGATTTTTAGATTAATTTTACCCGGTAAATAAATTTTACAAGTATATTTAATTAAAAAAATTAATTTTACCTGATAAGTACGTGAATATTTACTTAACGGTTGTTAAAATTAACTACTCGAAGGAAATTTTCCATACAAATGGATTGTATTTACACTTGCAATTAGGAAATTTACCTTTAAATTTAAAATTACATGATAATAATTAATGTATGTGCAATTATTATAATGTTGCTTGTACTACAAAATACCTTTTTTTACAATTTTCTGTAATTTTCGTAATTTAAAGCCATAATAATATTATACTACTTCTCGTGTGAATTATTAGAATCAAAAATGATTGAAGTTTTGCATTATTTTTTTGTATCTAATTCATAATGCGGTGAGTACATTGGTCGCGATGCTATAAAAGTTGCATTATCAGCTCTAATTATTCCAGGAATACCCTTCTGATTCTGCCTGTCTGCATTGCTTGCAAAAAACGTATTTTTTTATGAACTGATGCTGAACTGACGCGTATTATCACATTGTTTGTGCTTAACAGTGCTAGTGGTATAGTGAATTTTAATAATAATTACAAGAGTGAAAATTTGTTTTTTAAGGTATGTATATGTACGACATTAATTATTCTAATAATATTATTTTACTTATATTCAAGCATTGAAAGTTTTTTAACATTAAAAACCAATTAACAAATAAGTAACTGTTTTAAACGAATCTAATTACTTTCATGTATGTAATCCAGGTTTGCCACCATGTTTGGCCCACGACTTGCACGAAGGAGTCCTTCAGTATTTTGTGCAAAATAGAAAAAATTGTAATTAACAATGCTTATAGTAATTTATTTTTTATTGGTTCTAGAGTGATATTTTTTAATAAATCGACTGGTCTTTTTGAATGTAATAATGATAATAATAATTGCAATAACACCACGATTATAGGAATCCACTTAAATGATCTGTTAACTCATTTGCCACTGATGGTTTTTAAAACAGTAAACAATGGCAATTTATTTTCTTTTAAATCTTCTCCTTTTTATTTTGTTTAATTTAATAATGTTCGGCCAGTCACCCGGTATGTATTAAAACTAATGTTGTATTAAAACTATGTTTGCGTTTCTTTGGTTTTTATTCATTACATTTAGCTTAAAGCAGCCTACGCCCAATTTTATTAAAATTTGCGAACCGCTTTGCTAAGCCGCAAAAAATATTTTTTGTAAATAGTCACGTAACATGAAAATTAAATTCACTTTTTTAAAATTAATTGTTTTAAATAACTTCTAGCTGTCCAGATACGAATATGATCTAATTATGCGGCTGTTTAAAATATGGAATGTTAAGAGAACACTCAAAGTATTTATACCTTTAGTCGAAACTGAGTCCATTTACGAAAATCTAATATGTCGAGGTAAGGTGGGATATATTGTAAATAATTTGAAACTTAAAAACGTTTTTTCTAAATTCTTTCAGCTTCACAAAAAATGCAGATAAATGGATCTTCCTTGGTATTAGAATCAGACGGTACTTTAATCGACGATGACTTTACATTAAAGGAATTAAGTAGTGAAATCCTAATTCTTCTTGAACCTTCTCAAATTTGGAAACCCCAACGTCCAAGAGCGTCATCATTCAACGAACCCTTCACTAGTACTTCTTCTACGTTGACGTATCGCAGCGAAGACGATCAAGAGAGTGAAGCATCTACCTCCTTCTGTAGTTCACCTTCAGTGGCTTATCGCAGTGAAGATGACAGTTCAGATGTTAATGGAGAAAATGATGCAAATCTTAGAATAAGTGAAAGTACTTGGCGCAATTTTAAAATTCCCTGGGATAAACTTAGCGCATCAACAACGAAGCACTGTAAAAATGGCACTAGAGACAAGAGAACATTTACAGAAGTTGTGCAGACTGTTGTAGACGAAATTCGACAAATTAAAAATAATATTTCTCCAAAATCCATTAAAATTATTACCCAAAGAATTGCTGATAAATACCCAAACACCTTTCAAGACATCGACGATGACGGTGTTGTGCTTGCCGATGGTTCTATAACACTCTATAATAAATTAGCGGAACGTCTGAAATATTTAAATAGATGTTCTAAGCGATCCTTGGATTCACCATCTATATCGCTTAATAAGCGAAAGAAAATGCTAGCAAGACGATCAGGTTGTGCAAATTGGCAGCCACAGAGTCCACTCAATAAAGATAGTGACAATGAAAATTTGCAAGAAATTCTAAAAGGTGTAAATTTCGAAGAATTCAGTGAAAGCACCATTAACATGTTGGAATCCACTTACACGCAAGTACGGAACTTCATTAACATCCGTGATGCTCCGTTAATTTCTGATGTTCGCAATAATTGGCCAATTTTGCTCTCACAAAATGGCCTTTACTGGCATTACAAAAAATTGATGGAGCACGACGTACGCATTTTGGGTGAAAACATGCTTTCAAAATCAAATCGAATCACATCGTTAGGATTAAAGAAAAATTTGATCACTGAAATTCCTACCGAGGAAAATGAATTGATAATTTACATATTAAAAATTATAACAACATATTTCTACGACTCCATAAATAACATCTACTGTTCAATTAATGTAAGTACCTATAACTATACCATAATTTATATTATAATTTAATATACACGGTTCAATTAAAAACCCAGGGTGTTAAATAAATTAATCAGATGCAATTATTCATATGCTAACCATTCACATAAGTAGATTTTTGAACATTTTTGTGTTGAAAGGGAAATATTTCAAGAGGTTTTGTTAAAAATTTTATAGTGCATTAAAAATCAAAGTAATTTTAGTTTACAAACCACCAGTTTTAGCCAATTACATTTTCAAGGGCAATTTTGTAATTATTATTATTCAAAAATGTTTTTAAAATTTTCTTAATTTATTATTAGCCAAAAACGAAAGTGGTCAAAACTGGTGTCTATACTCAATAAT
Source organism: Podabrus alpinus (assembly GCA_932274525.1). NCBI lineage: Eukaryota > Metazoa > Arthropoda > Insecta > Coleoptera > Cantharidae > Podabrus > Podabrus alpinus. Next base: position 36,519,819 of record OW026452.1, read on the forward strand.
ACGGCTTAATAATCAAGATTTAAAATTAGTTCTATATTAGTGACTTTTGGTAAATGATTTACACCGATTGATAAATAAAAACTTAAATTAAATCAAAATTAAAATAACCTCTTTTTTCAGAACGATTCAGAAATAGACGAAATGGATATCATATCTCCTCGTGTAGTTTCCTCACTGCAAGGTAAATATGCATCGCTTTAAAGTAGTATGAAAGATAAATCAATTTTATCATTACCTATATTAGACTGTTCGCCCACATGAAATTTTTAAATTTTAATTGTTTAATCAACCGAGTTTGTCAGTTTTAGTTTTTGGTTTTAGCATTAAAAACTTGATATTCTAATATTGCTTTAACTACATTTTAATTTCGTCTTTTAGATGATGGCACTAAAATCTACAGTGTTTTAATGGAAAAGCAAAGAATTAATAAGGGCACGCCGACAATAAAAAAGGCATTAGAACAGATGTTTGCCTTATACTTCATTTTTAATTTAGAGTACCCAACCACAGTTTCTTCTACAATGGAGGTAATACAACGATACTTCCTTAAAATTCATCCGGACCAAGGTTCGCGGTCCAAAAAATGTGGGACTCGTTTGAGGAAAATTATTTCTTTTATAAACAATTTGTCAAAATTCTGATTACAATTTTTTTAAATTTCAGTATAATAAAAGTATTAACTTTGTAACTTTTATGTATTGTATGTATTTAAATTTTTTTATGTTTATTTAGTTATTGTTACGTATAGTTAGGTATTTAGTTTAGTGTTATGGTGAGTTCATGTAGACTTTAACTTAATTTAATTTTACTCTAAGAAATCTTCCTTCTCTCTCCTTTCTATCTGCGATTTGCTTCATCATTATTAAAAAGAAACGGGTTTTAAAAAAGATGAAACAACATTGCAGATAGAAAGGAGAGACAAAGAAGATTTCTTAGAGTAAAATTAAATTAAGTTAAAGTCTACATGAACTCATCATTAGTAGGTATTCCTTATTTTTTTCTATGTTTTATTTTTATTCTTTTTATCTTGTTCCTTTTTAAATTTTTATTAATATTACGTAAATGAATTTAAATAAATAATTTTTAAGTAACAAACTTGTTATTTATTTCTTTATAAACAATGAAGAAAATATTATTATTAAAATGTTTTCATTAATAATTTTACCCATCATGTTATCGTCCACTATATCAATTCAATAAAACCAAAACTATCGGGAATTGGACTTGTTTTTTGATGGTTACAAAAACTACTTTTTCATTTGTTGACATCGAAAAAGTAGTTTTTGTAACCAGCAAAATACAAGTCCAATTCCCGATACTTTTGGTTTTATTGAATAATTTTACCGTGAAATTCTAATTTCACTGAATATTAACTGTGAAAATTCAACCCGAAATGTAATTTTACCAGGAAAATTCACATGTCTTAGGTAATTTTAGCAGGGAAATTTACACGTCTTAGTTAATTTTACCAGGTAAATTTACACCTCTTAGGTAATTTGGCAGGTAAATTTAAACATCTTAGGTAATTTTATCAGGTAAAATTACTCTTCTTGGGTAATCTTACCTTTTACTTTTACATCAATAAAGTGTAATATTCACTTCAAGTTGTATTTTTAACCGTTATTTTTACCTAGAAAATGTATTTTTAATTTTAACATTAAAATTACCCTGGTACGTAAATTTACCTTGAAAATAGGAGGTAATATAGTTGCCTCCTATTTTCTGGGTAATTTTCCCCATTTTTTTCTTAGAGTGCAGTTGCTCAAGAAGAAAGGGGTTAATTTTACAAGTAAAGTTGTAAGGGTAAGTAACATTTTGTCTATGAATACGGTCGTAAATAAATTGGTAAATATTAATTGAAAATTTTAAAAAAGAAGAAGTTATTCAATTTCCAATTTGAAATTTGCCACCACAAAATTTTAACAGAAGACAAATCGATACTCACTGTTGTATCTACGACGTAACGTTAGAAAATCTCTTTTTAGTTCTATTAGATGGCGCTATACACTTATAGATGGCGCTATACACTTACACGCAATCAATCGCCTCTGACTCATCAATGTCGCCATTTTATAATTTTGCATAGTAGTGATTTGTCAACTGTAGCAGTAGTTTTCTAAATTGATAACATAATCAACGCCTTCAATTAATAAAAGTGATTTTGTACCTGTACAGTTACAGTGCTGCATCCTCCAAATGGAACCAGTTACCGATTTACTTGCAGCTCAAGTGCTACCTTCGGAAGAATCACAAATTGTAGAAAATGCGGATATATTTTTGGAAACTCCAAGTAATTCAATTAGCAATAACGAAATTAAAAGAGAAGAGGTAGAAGATGTGAAATTTAATTTAGAAGATTTGCATCATTCCATTGATATTAAAGAAGATACCGACACTACAGATTTAACGCTGAGTTGTTCAAATTTTTTTGAGTGTGCAATTTGTGGTTATAAACTTGCTCTTAAACAAACTTTAATACGTCATTTAAGAGCTCATAAGGTCAGGAAACCATTTCGTTGTGATATTTGTGAGTATACTTGTGCACAGAAAGCACAATTACAACGACATAAAGGAACTCATACAGGCCAGAAACCATATCATTGTGATATTTGTGAGTATACTTGTACAACGAAATCAAGTTTAACAATCCATTTAAGAACTCATACCGGCGAAAAACCGTTTAGTTGTGATATTTGTGAGTATACTTGTGCACGGAAAGAACACTTACAATCACATTTAAGAACTCATACCGGTGAAAAACCATTTAGTTGTGATATTTGTGAGTATACTTGTGCACAGAAAGCACACTTACAACGACATAAAGGAACTCATACAGGCCAGAAACCATTTCGTTGTGGTATTTGTGAGTATACTTCTACACAGAGAGCACACTTACAACGACATATTATAAGAACTCATACCGGCGAAAAACCGTTTAGTTGTGATATTTGTGAGTATACTGGTGCACGGAAATCACAATTACAATCACATTTAAGAACTCATACCGGCGAAAGACAGTTTAGTTGTGATATTTGTGAGTATACTTGTACAACGAAATCAAGTTTAACAATCCATTTAAGAACTCATACCGGTGAAAAACCGTTTAGTTGTGATATTTGTGAGTATACTTGTGCACAGAAAGCACACTTACGAATACATTTAAGAACTCATACCGGCGAGAAACCATTTGGTTGTAATATTTGTGAGTATACTTGTGCACAGAAATCACACTTACGAATACATTTAAGAACTCATACCGGCGAGAAACCATTTGGTTGTAATCTTTGTGAGTATACTTGTGCACAGAAAGAACACTTACGAATGCATTTAAGAACTCATACCGGCGAGAAGCCATTTGGTTGTAATATTTGTGAGTATACTTGTGCACGGAAATCATACTTACAAATACATTTAAGAACTCATACTCCCGAGAAACCATTCAGTTGCGATAGTTGTGCCTATAAAAGTGCAGAAAAATCGCAATTGAAAAAGCATTTAAAATCTCATACAGAGTAGTAACTATAGTCGTATTGCTGTGATACTCAGCAAAAATGAAGATTATTTTTACTTCCAAATATTTTTCCCTCCTTCATAATCCATCTACTTTGAATTAAATACTTTTTATTTACGTATTCAATTTATTCATAATATATTAAATTTATATAATTACTTCTCAGAAATAAAAAATTATAGGCACCAATTATCTGACCCACGGCCATTCACTTACATGGCACTGTTCTGCAATGTGCTTATCTTACATCCTTCAGTAGCGCTTCATTCAAATGAAAATATTTCTCTTCCAGTAAAAATTACAAATTTTAGGGTATGAAATTGTAGTATGGTAGGGTTTAGTTGGTTAGTGTGTATTTACCTTTAGTTTATAATGTGTAACGTTAAATTAGGCTAGTGTTTAATTGCTGACTTATGCCCATTGCATTTGCAGAAATTCTGCAATAAATACAAATTAGGCAAAATAAGTAGGTTTAAGAACTAGTAATAAAAGAGGTTGTAAAAATAGTTGGTAAATAGTATTGCTAGAAATGTAAGAGTATGTACGAGGTGTAACAAATAAATGACTTAACTAAAAATGGAATATTACTCCTTTATCTCATGGCGATCTTACTCCTTTATCTCAAAATACAGCGATAATTTAATGTTACAAGTTGCACTTTTGGTGAGAATTTACGATCGAGTTATATGTTTAATAGCTAAAATATTTCAAACAATTTGCAATTCGATCGCATGTCCACTCAAATATAAGCCTAAAGAAAATTTAAATTTTTAAATGTTAGCACTTTAACGATATAGGCCTATTTTTAAATATCGCGCCAACGAATTATGAGCATGACAACACTGCGGTAAAATACAGTTGACAACGTAGCGAAGAACGACCAATAAAAGACGAGTTATGGTGGAAGGAAGTGACGCGATGGAAAAAACGAGATTACTACTCTGGGGTAGGTCGACGAGAGAGTGGTTGTGTTTTGTTTCGAGTCACTTTGTGAAATAATTTAACTTTACCATTTTATTTATGTGCAAGCTTTTGTTAGCTATTTACAATAAGGTGAATATTATTTGTATATTTTATTTCAAAGTGGGTAAACTCGTCACTTCCAAATTCGGTAACGTAATTACTGCATATTATTAAGATATGTATTTAACGTTAATCAGATTACCGGAAAGGCCTGCCAGGCGCCCTCCGTTACGCAAGTGGTGACATTAATTTAAATTAATCTCGCTGCGTATAGCGTCGGGTTTAGATGGCACAAGCTTGATAATTAGCACCCCTTAGTGATGGGAATTTGATTAAATTTGGTGTTCCGTATTGTAAAATAAGTGAAAGTAACACTTATGGTTGGAAGGGTCGAATTTTCCGACTTTCACTTTTGTATAATCCTTTCAGGTAGTAACCGAACGACAAAGGAAATATTTTGCTTTGGTTTTGAAATTCTAACATGGCGATTGCATATCTCAGCTGAAAACCCAGCGAGACAATCAAGCCAAATACGAATAATTATTATTATGTTAAACAAAATGTTTATGAAATTTTAGTAACAAAGTTACAAATCTTAACGCACTATGACTATGATTGAAAATTAATATGACATTTATATTGTATGAAAATTGACCAAGAGGTAAAAATTATGTGTATCATTTAAATGACAAGACAAAACAAAAACCATCGAGACATTGAATTAAAACAAATTAACAACAGACTGTGTGTATTATTTGTGTAAAGGTTTTTTTTTTACTTTCTTTCCTTTGACTCATGAAATCGTCTGTCTTTGTGTTCATTTACCTACATGGGAAACTTCCAACGAACTTGTGTAATTTTTGCAATCAAGCGGGTTTTAGGTTAATTACACAACGTAGGGTATCTTACATGGGACTCTTAGCTAGATCACGAGCTTACGGATGGGGGCCCCCGGCGGTCGCGTTTGAGGTTAGGTGCGCTCGCTTAGGCGTGAAGTTGGGTTTGCGTTTAGGGAGATGGTAGTGGGAAATTCAAATACTTGGTTGCATAATTACAGCACAAAAATGAAATGTTCGTCAATTTGACCTGCAGGTTTTTAATTATTTAATATTGTTATATTTATACTAATAATATTTCAATAATATTGTCTATCTTTGAGTGCAGATCACGAGTTATGGAGACCTCATAAAGGAGGTACGTAACCAGATTGTAAAAGCAGGTGCCGTATCGGGATGCCTGAGAGAAGTAATAGAGAATAACCAATTTTCGTTGAAGTAATTCGAGATACAGGTGAAGTACTGGATGTAGTAAGATGGGCCAGACAAAGAAGAAGAGGATGGAATGAACGCGTCAACCGAGTGAACTGCAATGGGATTGCTCGAATTGTCAAAGATGGGAAAGTTGTCTATGTCAACTGTATCAAAAAACATTGAATTTAATTAAATAAATTTACGAATAACATAACAAAATCTTTGACACTATTTATATATTTTATCCAAAACAATAGATGAAAATTCTATTGATATTAAATAAATCATTAAATTAGATTTCTATTCTTCTTCTTTAAGTGCCGTGCCTGCTTTCACACGTAGGCGACCTCTCTCCTATATATTGCTATGTTCCCTTAGGTATATTGAAATAAATTTCCACCCTTGGAAACACACCACTTTAATTACTCTTAAATCAGGGGCTCTCTAAAATCAAGCATTCGCAGGTTACACGACACTGGTTATTTCCTAGATTCTTTAAATTACCTTTACCTAGAATCAACCCTTTGTGGAAATTATAAAAATAAAATCTACCATTAAAAATGCGTTACTTTTAATTTCAAAATATAATATCAAAATCATCTAAAATCACCAAAAATAAAATCAAACAGGTTATTTGTTGAAAATTGTATGTGGTTTATTTAATTAAATTGTTTATCAGTATCATAATTTTTATCTTGTCCGTTTCGCGTATTAATTTTTAAAACGCGCACTAAAATTTTAGAAAAGTTTATTTGCTACCTAAAGCTGGATTTATAGTTTGACGTACTGTAAGCGTAGACGCACTGGATACGTAAGAAACGGACTGTAAGAAATTTTCAAATTTATAAATCGACGGAACGTAATTTTCGCGCATGCGTAGAGGTGATAATAGAATATAAAGAGAGTGACATTCAACGATTCAATATAACCTACAAATTATACAAATCGTGAAATTACATGTACAGTTGGTAGTTTCTACTAACATAGGCAACTGTAAAATAATTTAAATTCAAATTGAAAAATAATTCATGCGTCTACGTCTATTTATAGATAAGAGTACCTAAATTCTATAGTTGATCTTTTTGCAGTGCGTCTACGCTTACAGTACGTCAAACTATAAATCCAGCTTTATTTCTGGCTTCATTGTTGAGTGGTGTATATAGTCGTTTACTTGAATTCGTTGAAGTTCTTCGTTCCAAAATGCCATCCCTCATCATCTGCTTCAATTCGCAACGCCACCACTCCAAAATACAACTCTATGTACGTATTGCTTCCTTTCTCTTTACCACAATATTTTATCTCCTCCTCTTGAATTGATTAAAATTTCAGTAGGTTTCCCAATTATCACCTAACATTACACTTTTTTGCACATCTTTCACAACTAGCTAACTCTTTTCAGTTTTGGTTTTACGTCAAGCCCAACGGAGGTCTGGATAGAAACTGCCTTGTTTATACGAATTGCCCTTCGGTCTTTGTTCGTATTTTGGATAAATTCTGCGTACAAATCGATTCTATCAACCAATGATGTATTGAAATTTGAAATCTTGAAGTAAGGTAAGTTCGTAGCTTTTAAATACACTTTTTGATTTAATTACACTTCTTATTGTTTTAGATAAATACGCGAACAATTAACTTTGTTTAATTTATGATCCGATTTAAAATATAATAATACAAATAATATAATATAATACAAATTATAAATAATGGTTATATCGATTAATTAATAAGTTTTTATACATTTTTACAATTTATTTACAATACAAAACAATTTTTTTATGATGTCATGAAGTAATTAGATTCAAAATATCGCATCTTTAGTGTGATTCATTTGTTTATGAAATACTTGGGTGATATAATCTGATTCTCTGTTTAGCTAAGGCAATTCTTCCTTTCTGATACCTTTTTCAATCTGTAATGTTCTTAATTGACTTTTTGAAATACCCTGCTTTTATAGATTTTGGAATATCTTAATTGGTTTTTCATAATAAAACATGACAATATGTGTTGTGCGTTTGAAGTATTATCATACACATAGGGGACCTACTGCTTAACGCGGGCTCCGAACCGCGGGAAGTGTATACACTTCATCCTCCAGAGAGGATGAAGCATTTAAGATACTAGGTAGAAAATATACTACACAGTTAATAAATTCAAGAGACTACCAAAGAATCCCGCGAGTTTTCAAAGAATACCACTGACTTCCATAGAATGCCACGAGACTTCCAAAGAATGCCGCGAGACTTCCTAAGAATACCATGGACTTCCAAAGAATGCCACGGACTTTCAAAGAATGCCACGAGACTTGTACACCAGACTTCCTCTGTGATTAACCCCTCTTGTAGTTCCATAAGAGCTGTCCCTCTATATTATATAATCCTCTTTGCTGTAGTTAAAATTTGAGTATAATTGTTCAAATGAATGTTTTATAGTCGATCAAAAGTATGTAATCAACTAACTAGGAACTAGGCCATAGTTGTGCAGCCTTACTTAGGAGGATTTAGATAATATTAATCAAGTAATGAAATTTATCATAGCGAATCTCGATAGCCAATTTAAATCTGTTAAATCTTGTTAGCCTGAGCCCAATAAAACTGACGAAATTTCATTGCAAAGCATTTGAATTATCTTTGCCACTGATGACAAAATAATGGTGGATAAAATTAACTTCACAACCAGCGGCGGTTTGTCAATGGAGGCAAGGGAGGCTTAGCCTCCTCTCAAATTGTTGGACGGACTTGCTATTTATATTTCGTTTTAATTTAGTATTTTTTCCAATTTTTATTTTTTTTTAATTTGTTTAAAACAAAATTTAATTTAATAATGAAATTAGCTTAAGAACTTGACTTACGCCTGAAATAAATTATCAGAATATAATAACAGATGAATTGTAGGTAATAAGCTTGTAACATAAGCGCATACTAGTCTGTGTTATTTTACTATATGTACGAACATAGTAATTTTACATGCGATGGAGGCTGGGCTCATATGCGTGGGCCTCTTATGGAGACGCTTGCAATTATTTGCATTATTCATGCATAATATGTTCTAAATATGATCATGTAATTCGAATAAGGATTCCCGAATTTTTTTTTCAAATTTGAACGGATTTTCCACATTTTTTTCAAAATCGACCAAACGGACCAATGTTTGAAATGAAATTTGTGGCAGTAAATTTCGACAAACGTTGCTACACGTTGGAATTTTACCTCGCGAGCAGTATTTACAGTGCAATTAAGAAATCAACAATTAATTGACGTATTTAATTTTATAATCTACAGCGATGATTTTAAAAACGACTCTCAAACTATTAGAGAAGCGCTGGTTTAAGACAATATTTAAATGAATCAAAATTTTGCTATTTATTAGAAACTTTTAAATTAATTTTTGAACAGACAGACGTAGTATTTTCAATTTTACAAAGTAAACTTACCGATATTAATTTCACCAAATGTCGTTTAACAAAATTAATCGAAACTCGGCACAGATGCCGTATTGATGATTTGTATTTTGACAACATATTTAACAGTTTAGAATTAAATTGCTAGCCGGCTCAGAAAAAAACGAAAAACGACATTTGATTTACCAGATATGCGTCAAAATTATAAACAAATTTTTGCGGAAATTTTGGATACGGTTATCGTTCAAATTGAAGTTAGATTTGCAGACTTATATAAATTAAAATTTTTTGATCTATTAACATTTGCTAAATTTTCAGATTATAGGAAAAACTTTCCTCAAAATTTATTAGATAGACTATTAGAGCAGTATTCATTTTTTGATCAAATCCAACTCAAAAATGAATTATCGGTAGCATATAATGACCCCGAAATGTTTGGACAATGTAGGACTCCATCAGAGATATTAGATTTAACTTTAAAAAATGATTTACACAGTTGTATGCCTGAATTTTACAAACTTTTATGTGTGGTCGTCACCTTATTGTCTCGAAATAATGAATTCTACGAGAATATCATCGATCACTTCGCGAATATTAAAAATCGCCGTATACCTCTTACGTTTAAAGCTTCATACATTTCGAATGACTTAAAATAATATTTAATCTGTATATTGTACAGCATTTTTTCCAAAAAACACTCTGCACTCATCGAACAATTTTTTCCATTGTACACAGTAATGAAGATAGCCAACGAGCTCGAAACATGTGTCTACCGCAGATTAAATAATATTTTATTAAATTTATTTTTTTTAAGTTTTATTTTATAAGGTAGTTGAGCTGTAAAATTATCCTCCTCAAATGGAAAAGTCACGAGCCGCCGCTGTTCACAACCTGATTAAAAGTAAAAATACCAGTTGTTAAAATAAGTAAGAACTGGTCCAGATCAAACCAAACGGGTTCCTGAGATTTCGTGGACATTTCCTTCTGGGACTAAATAAGATTTTTCATTGTAAGGCAAAAACACAAATTCACTTAAAATCGAGAAGTTACAAAATTTGTTTGCGAGTGATTTAATAAGAATCGAGTTCACAGTGTTAAGCTGTGAATACACATCGAAAAAAAATTAAGGGCGGTATAAAAATACTCCTTTTCATCTTTTTTTTGATTTGATTGAGATTTTGATTTTTTTCTTGTAATAGTGGTGAATTTCTTTCAAGATGCTTAACATATTTATTCTCATATTTTCCTTGGTTTATCTACAAGAAAGATATGAAATATAAAAATTTCCCAAGATGATTTCTTGGGCAATTCCAAGCTGTTTTTGACGGTGCTGATTGGGTGTCTCGACCACGCTCCTGTTTGTGGAGGAGTCCTCCCTCATGTTTAACATTAAATTAAAAATTAACCAATTAAGGAAGCAATTGAAAACAAATTATTGTTAGGAGCTTTCAGATAATGTTTTGCGAATAGTTTTTTAAATTATTTCTTAATAATTTATATAATTAAATAATTCCAGGAAATCTATAAATCGTTTTATTTCGCGTTCGATGTCATATTGGAAGGAAGACGTAGAAATTCGAGTTTTCGCGGATATGTCGGTAAATGTTGATTTTACGACTCGGATTATTATCGATATTATTCAAGATAAAATTCTCTACAAAAGAGTTCTTAACATATTTTTATAAAATGAACCCTTTTTCTAAAATAAATCCACGAGTATTTTGTAATTTTTTCATCCAACAGCCGTCGTAACGCCTTGGAATACCAATTTTGTATAAAAGCAGACATCTTTTTGACATATTGATCGGCCATATCGGATCCGCCATTTTTTTGGGAATTTATAACTTGGAATTCATAATCAGCGACCTCAAAACCCCTTGAATACCAATTTTAGATAAAGTGTGACATCTTTTTGGTATATTTGTCGGCCATATTGGGTTCGCCATTTTGTTTATAAAAATTTTAATTTTGGATTCGTAATCAGCGACCTCAGGACACCAATTTTTAAGGTTTGAACAGCTTTTCGAGATTTCATCTCACAGAACGTCGAGAAAAAGAGAGCTCGTAGAAATGAATTTTTTTTCTGAAATCTTTTAGTTTCACATCAGGGAAAATTTCCTAAGTGTTTTATATCAGGCCTAGAATGGCACGGAAAATTTGTTAAAGTATGCCTAAAAAATCATGAAATCATGGTTTGGTAGTTTCATAAGTCTAAAATAGTTATTAGTAAAACTAATCGTAAATAAAAATATTGTGGTGTTTTATTTGATATTGTAAAATTTAAAAATCAATTATAAAATTTGAAAATGAAATAAATTAGTAAATACTCGCTACGGCTTTTAGCTCAATCGGACCGCATGAACTCAACGATGCAGACGCCCTCTAGATGTGAAATTGTAAAATTTTAATAATTTTAGTTGCCATCAAAATAATTTAAACAAGAACATGTGTTTCTAAAATGTAAAATGAAGCACAACCAAGCGTTCAAATGAGTTGCAAATTTTAGTATAATAAAATAAACTTGACTGTTCTTAAACCAACCCCTTCAATTGTGGTATAAAAACCCTACACAACACAAATTTACAATATAGAAAGTTACGTTCGTTCCAGCTGTTCTTGCTTAACAGGGCAGAATAAGTCGCTGTACTGTAACGTTTTGTTTACCCCCCCCCCCGTTTTAAACAGAATTTTAAAGTTTTAAATATTTCATTAAAGTTCATTTTGAATGAAATCGAGTGAAAACTGCTCTAGTCCAGGGTTCCCATTCGTATGGAATAATCATTGGGGAGTTTATCTCAAATTTTCTCAAGGAAAGTCGGGGAATTTTTCATTTTTAGTGCTAAGTAAGGAAAATTAAAACTTTGGCCAAGAAGATATTTTAATATCAATTTTGAAATGTGGGAAAAATATGTAATTAAAATTATTCGACTGACCAACTTCGGTCAACGCATTTTTGTTTTTCGATTTACTGAAATGGTCAGGTAAATTTTAGTAAGGGAAAAGTCGGAAAATTTACTTTGAAAAATTCAGTGGGAACTCTGAACAGCATAAAAATTAATAATTGGGGAATTTATCTCAAAGGTTCTCAGGGAACGTCGGGGAATTTTTCATTTTTAGTTCCAAGTCAGGAAAATTAAAACTTTGGCCGAGGAAATATTTTAATATCAATTTTGAAATGTGGGAAAAATTTGAAATTAAAATTATTCGACTGACCCACTCCGGTCAATGCATTTTTGTTTTCCGATTTACTAAAATGGTCAGGGAAATTTTAGTAAGGGAAAAGTCGGGAAATTTACTTTGAAAAATTCAGTGGGAACCCTGAACAGCATAAAAATTAATAATTGGGGAATTTATCTCAAATTTTTCGCTATTCAGCGCCGCCATTGCTACGGCGCTGATTGGAAACGCAAAATAATAGAATGCAATTCTATTTTAAGCATTCCATCAGCTGAAAGTTCCACGAGTGTTTTTACATTCGTTTCGTTCTACAAAACATATTATAATAAATTTGACTTCACACTGAAACTTTCACGATAAAGATGACTTTGAATTTTGAGATATACGTCCAAACACGGCCATGTTGTTGCTGCTGGTGGCGCCACCAACGGTGATGTAAATCGCGAAATGTTTTGCTTTGCAATAAGCTTTGTATTGGTCAATGGTAGACCCTGTATATTACTTGCAAAAAAATCCCCCCCCCCCCTCCGAAAACTGCTGGCAAAAAGTCAAAAAGTTTGTGTGTAAATTTGTAATAGAAAAATGACTGTAGCTCCATTATTAGTGGTCTAAACAAAAATAAAAATGTTTTGTAATGGTAAATGAACATTTTATTTAAATATCCATCCACTTTTTATTTCTTCAACCCCAAGGCCGGTTGTGTAACGGAGGTTCAACCTCGAGTAAGGGTTAACCCAAGGATTTTTGCTGTATCAGCCAAACAAATAGCAGAAATCCCTGGGTTAACCCTTACTCGAGGTTGCACATCTGATATATAACTGGCCCTTAATGGGTTAAATTTCTAATATTCCAACCCCTATTTCTAAACGGAACTTTTTTCGTTCTTCATTTTTTTTGTGCTATTGTGTTGATCGTGTGTACAAATTAATTTTATCATGGGCCGAGGTTGGATGAATTAATTCGAAAGTTAATTTTTAAAGTTTAAATTAAAGTTTGATTTGTATATAGCGAAAAATGGATTTTGTATCAGAGGCGGCTGGTACCGAGAGAGCTACGAAGCGCCGCGCCGCCCTCCCAAAATAGAATATCAACTCGGAATAATATTGTTTAAAATTTAAAACCCGTCTTACACCATCAATAATTACGATCGTAATTGTGGTCATTATCTACGCAGCGATAAGTTCAAAAATTTGCAGATTGCGTTTAGCGTTCTGCGCAGATTATGACTATAATAATGTATGCTCGTAATTATTGACGTGTAAAACCCGTCTAATGCGAAGTTACCCCGCTGAATATTGAACAATTTCACGTTGATTTAAAACGCTTAACCAAAAGTGAGCGGTCACTGATGAACAGGTTAGTTAACCCCCCCCCTAATATCGCAGATTTCAGAAATTAATTTGATTTAACCGTCCCCCTCCCCAATCGGAAGAAACAAATGAGGCCGTTATGACGCTTTAGCTTGGCTGTAAACTTTTTTATGGCACCTACGTAGGGAGTTCCGCAAGGTGACCTCGTTACTAATAAATAAGAATACTGATGTGATTGTTTATCAAGTTTAAAACTCCCCAGACTTCTGTAACATAGAAACACATTAGTAAAATAACCAAAATTTGTAATTGTTTCTATCATAAAAAAAAATAATATTTTGCAAGTAAGGGACTGTCCATTAATGATGCCACATAATTTAGGACCAAACTAAATCCCCCTCCCCCCCCCCTTGGTCACGAAATAATGTCACAAATTTTTAACTCCCTTACGAGTCGCATAATACTTAATATTCTGCAAGAAAAATTACTGCGGAGAATTCATACAAATTTATGATCAAATATTTTTATTGTTAATATAGCCTGTAAGTACACTCTTTGACCAACTCTTAAATATTTGGCTTACGAAATTTGGTCAAATATTGATTTTGTCAAAGTTGTTTGACAGGGATAGTACGCATATCGGTGTTTTGCCAAATATTTGGCCAAAAATTATTTACCTAAATTATACAAAGTAGTTATTTGGTCAGTAATGGCCAAACATATTTGACAGGGAAGTACACTATTTGGCTAATCAATCCAAATAGTTTATTTGGCAAACATCTCATGTAATTTTTGAGCCATTCTGTAGAAGTTATATAAGTTTCTTGAAGTTCTCCTTGTACATTACATAAACGTTGGTATTTTTTAAATAAAAGTTAAATAATATTCTTCAATTGCTGGAAGACGACCAAAACTAAAAGATCTCATCTTCGTAGTGTGTGGGTGAAGGACTTGGTAAAAAAAGGAAGACTGAAGGTTGCTACGTAAAACTGCTCGATGAATTGCAAAGCAAGAGTGATGATTTCAATTTCCTGTTGAATTTAGTGACTTCAATTATTATTGTTAAAAATATTTTCTGACATTTCTTGCCATTCTGCGTCTCGTATATTCCGACTTTTATAGTTTGCGTGTTCAGCATTCCACAATAATTCCCGCACTTCAACAGCAGAAATTAATTTTGCTATCGATTCATCCTTCCATTCAACTGACAAATTCTAAATTTTCGGAAATATCTTGATTTGCCATTTTAAAATATTTGACAGCGTTTGGTTATATATGAAATCTAGTAGTGCCAAACAAACAATTTGGCAAATATGGTTAAATTTATTTGGCATAGTCCACTGTTTGACAAACAGGTAAATAATTGTTGTGGCAAACAATAATAAACAAATTTATTTAGTCAGTACACTATTTGGTGTAGCTGTTTGACAAAATAAGTCAAATATTTTACCCTTGGTCAAAAAATGTACTACAGGCTTAAGTATGGACGTGACGTCACAAGGATTGATACCTCCCTAACCCCATGTCACAAGTAGATGAAACCCTCCTCCCCCCCAAATGTGTGACATCCTTAAGTATTAACTTGGTTATATTAAAAAAACTTTATTATAATTTAATGTTGCAGTCACACAGATAAAGTTAGGCTATTATATATTCCCTTAACCGTCTTGTACAGGACTGCATTGGTTGTGCTGCCTAAAGGCCGCACCCTACTTTACTTTTGGGCTGGGGGGGGCGAAAAGTTTGAAAAATGCTGAACTATAGACCTTTAAAGCTGCTTGCACTCACTTTGAAAAGCTCGTCGGATTCATATTTAAATGGAGCATAATGGGGTCTTTTTTTCTTAATTTCGCCCGCGAAAAAAGTCATTGGTATTTTAACTTAAACGAATAAATTAGTTTTGGAGTAAAAGATGTTTCTTTGAACATCTTCATTGCAGATGTTGACATAAATACAACAAATAGAAAGCTTTAGACAATTTTACAGGGTAATGTTGCCGTGCTAAGCAAGAACGTCGTATCTGACATTTTTACGAAAATCGAGTTATCGTGGCTATGTGTAAAACGTGACTTTTCCACCGGGTTAGAACACCTTATTTGCACATTTGGAGACGTTGAAAAGTTGTGAAATTTGTAGTAACTACAAAATAATTTATGTTACTAAGTTATTAAGGACCTAAAATAGTCGTAAATCACCTTAACCCAAGGTCCAGTCATATTAGTCAACGAATTCCAATTAGAAGATTCATTTTGGTTCGAAAAATTACCGCAGACTAAATGGTTAACAAGATTCTTATGAGTCGATAAAGCGACTTTGGTTGTTTTGTCTCAAATATCTCAAAAACTAAGTAAGATAGGGTAACAAACCATATGTACCTTTATTGTAGAGCATAAAATTATCTGCAATAATGTCGGTCGGTATTTTAGCTTGCACGCGTCGTCAAAGTCCAAAGCTCAGATCCCAAAAATTGTCCATTTCGTCGTTTTTTTGATGTTGCGCCGGTAATTTTTTCGGTCATCTAGAATGGAATTAAAATTAAAAAAAAAATCTTAAATCATCTGAAAACTTCAAAGATTATTTTTCATGGTGCAGCCAATTTTCCAACCTTTCTTTGCCTATTTTGTTGCTATGTGAATAAAACGACTTGTCTTTTTCAGTAGTCTTGGTTTTTTGCTGTTTCATGTTTTAGAATTCATTTAAAGGAATATTTTTATGTGCTTCTTATTGGGGACAAAATTTTAACCAAAAAAGATATTTGAATTTTTTATCACGGCGGTAAATGCTACGTTTATCGTACGAAGAAAGCGCAAAGGTCCTTTTTTTGGTTAGAAATTTTCTCAGACATGAAAACAGCAAAAAAAACTAAAAATATACAAAAAGTAAAGTTTTTTGTCAACATAGCTACAAAAAATAGACAAAGAAAGGTCGAAAAATTGGTTGCGCCATAAAAAGTATGCTTGGAGGTTCTCAGATGATGTGTGATTTTTTTTGGATTTTTAATTCCACTCTAAGTGACTTCAAAAAATTACCGACGTAGTATCCAAAAACCGACAATTTTTAGGATCAGAAGTTTTGACGACGCGTGCAAGCTAAACGACTGACTTGCCGATAAATGTTGTTCAGGTCATTATTGTACATAATTTTAATCTCTACAAAAAAGCTATGTATAGTTTGTTACCCTATCTTGCTTAGATTTTGAGATATTTGAGAAAAAAGCAAACGGCGCACAGTGGGGGCAAGACAGCTAAAATCTGCAAGTAAATGAAAAAATTAAATGGCATTTAGAGGTTCCTTTCAAATTATGCCCATTTTCGCCCATGCTTCACTAGATACAATTTTGTTTATTTTCGGAAGCAATTAATATACAGGGCGATTCAAAAAAAAGTTTTATCTCGGTTAAGAAATATGAAAAATTATATCTCTCAATTTTATCAGGGTACCCGGCCAATTTGAGTTTTAAAGTTATCTGACTTTTCCAGGATCGTATAAGAAAAAATTTACATTCTATTGAATATTGCTATCCCAATCTTTCGGGATTTACAAATCCGTTTGAAGGGGAGGATTAGCCCCCGTTAAACATTGTATAATTAATTTTAATATTCTTCTGTCTATTTTATCTTCATTACAGCCTTGGATGTCTTGCGGCCTCTGTGACAATCTTCCTCCAAGTCGGTCTGTCCTTACGCTCAACTGCCATTCTCTAACCTCCATCGCTCTCAGGTCATCTGTCACCTGATCCCACCATCTTATTTTCGGTCTTCCTCGCGTTCTGTCGTCATTGGGCTTCCATGTTGTTATCTTTCTCACCAGATTGTCTTCGTTTCTCCTCATAATGTGACCCAACTTGTGACTTGATGTATAGTTTGTTTCAGAATAATTGAAATTAAAAAGTCATAGCATTAAATTACGTTGATATAAAAACGTACAAACTATAAACGAAACATAATATATAGAGATAAGGTTAATTATTTTAATCTCGCGCCAGCCTTTAGCAATGCATATGCTTGGTCGACAGCATATCTTATCACATAGTTCGTACGCTTTTATATCAACGTAATTTGATTCTATGACTTTTTTTAATTTCAATTATTCTGAAACAAACTATACTTTACCAGATCTTCACCTTGCATCTCCTTTTCTATTTCGTGATGCATTAGTGCTCTACATTCACCGTTGTCTTCTTTTTTTGGGCCCAATATCCTACGCATGATCTTTCTTTCAAATACCCTGAGTCGCTCAGTCTCCGCTTGTGAGAAACACATTGTCTCCGACGCATATGTAACTACCGGTCTAATCAACGTTTTATAGACTTTTATCTTATCTCTTTCTTCAGTTTCTTGTCTGTTATTACTGCCTTGTTCGCGTAGTACGCCCAGTTGCCAGATTGCAGTCTTCTTTCTAGTTCTTCCCGTCTGTTGCCATACTTGTTTATATGCGTCCCCAGATAGTTAAAACCTTCTACCTCCTCGAAGCAGAGTTCACCTATTTTACTCTCTTTCTGGCCATGAAAGGTATCTTTATCGCATTTCATATATTTGGTTTTTAGTTGATTCACCAGTAGCCCCATCTCTCTTGCTTTTCCTTCCATTTTTTCAAACATCTCTTCCATTCTCTTACGGGACCTCGCCATTATCACGATGTCTTCTTCATAGGCTAGGATCTGTCCCTCTCTTGTGACTATAGTTCCACTCGCATCCATTTCTCTCACTATTCTCTCCACTACTATAAATATTCGCATCCCCCTGCTTCACTCCGCTGTTGATAGTAAAGTATTCTGTTGTACCTTCCTCTGTTTTGACACATACCATCTAGGGTCACTTTTATCAATTTTATTAATTTATTCGGGATCTTCATTTCTCTCATCGCGTTATACAGTTTTTCTCTGTGGACCTTATCAAATGCCTGCTGGAAGTCTACAAACAGCATGCGGATCTGTATGTTGTACTCATTTGTTTTTTCCATTATTCTTTTTACTATGTAAATTGCATCTACCGTGGACTTTCCCTCACTGAATCCGAATTGGTATTCTCCTACCACTTGTTTGGTATATTCTTTCAATCTTCTATAAATCAATGTGGATAGCACCTTGTAGGATGAGTTTAGTAGTGTTATGCCTCTGTAGTTTTTGCGTTCCTCTGTTGAGCCTTTCTTCTTTAGAGGTACAATTACGCCCTCGTTCCATTTTTCAGGCATTCTCTCCTCTTTCAATACCAGCTGCACCAGTTTGCATAACCTTTCGCATAGTTCTTCTCCTCCGTACTTGATAAGTTCCACATATATTTCATCTCCTCCGGGCGCTTTATTATTTTTCATTTTCTGGATCACTGCCATTACCTCATCAAATGTTGGGGCTATGACTTCTTGATTATTATCATATATGATTTCGATGTTCTGTTGTTCATGTTCTTGTCTCGCATTCAGTAATTCATGAAAATGTTTTTTCCATATTTGTTTCACCTTCGTTTCATCATGCTCCATTTTTCCTTCTTCGTCTATTAGTCCTCTTCGTTTTACTATGTGTCTTGCTTTTTGGTTTCTTAACAGTTGATAGAAGATTCTTGCGTTGTTGAATTTGTTGCTCGTTTCGATTTCCTCCATTCTCTCCATGATCCATGTGTTCCTTTTCTGTTTATACATAGTGTTGGCTTCTCTTATACTGTCTTTGTATTTTATCAGGTCTTCTTGTCGCCCTGTTTGCAGCCATTTTGATCTTCTTTCAGTTTTCGCTTTGTTGCATACGTAGCATTCTTTGTTTCTCTTCTCTTTTCTGGAACCTACTGTTTCTTTTGCGCTTTCGTGTATACAGAGTATGATGTTGTTCATTTCCTGATCTAGGCTATTCGTTTTTTCGCTTTTGATAAGTTTTTCTTTTACTCGATCTTCGTACTGTTTCCTTATTTCACTGTGCCGGAGTTCTTCGATTGCTATTTTTCGGGTTTTGGTTTTTGTTCTGTGATAGTTTGTCGCTTTTTGCCTTATTTTCGGTACTACCAGGAAATGGTCAGAGTCTGCATTGGCACCTCTGTATGTTCTTGTGTCCATTATCATGTTTTCCATCTTCTTTGATATCAGAACGTGGTCTTTTATGTTTTTTATGATTCTGTTATGTTCAAATTTGGTACTGATAATCAAGGTGTTGGTTACTTCGGCTAGATTGCATAGTCTGTTGAGACAAAAACTCCTCTCCTACGAATGCAGGATCGAGAATCCCCCTCCCACGTGAAGTGGTAACCACCTCACTTTTCAACGTGGGGTGCCCTTGGTGTTTTTGGCTAGCTACTTGATGGTAACGTCGGTATGCGAGGGACGTGGATCCCAACCTCGAACTCTCAGTGAAAAGGTTAGATGGTATCCCCTCTCTCAGAGAAATAAAATACGGTAATGTAATTAACAGGTGTAATATGCCAAGAATAGCCTCTCTGGAGATGAAGTGTATACACTTCCCGCGGTTCGGAGCCCGCGTTAAACAAGTAGGTCCCCTATGTGTGTGATACTACTACAAATGCACTACTACTACACATACATAGGAGAGAGGTCGCCAACATCCGTTAACGGATAGGCACCTGAAGAAGAGAAGAATTAACAGTTTAATGAACACACAAAAATAATCAATAAAATTACACAAACACAGGCGGCAACAACCTTTGGTGGTGAATATATATAAATACTGGCTTCTGACGGAAGCCAGCCAAAAGTAACAAAAGCGTGAAGCAATCCTCCCCGCGGGGAGATCCAGTGGACTACAAAAAAACTAAGGTGTCAACAATTACACCTTTTAATTACGTTAACAACAAAAATACTCATATATTTATAAAAGAGCAATCACACCCAAAAAGATTAGAATAAAAATGTCTCACCTGAGCGCTCGGGAGTTCACAAGATCTTGGTGACAGGAGATCCAATCAGTTCGAATGGATTGCCCTCGAAATATGATGTTGAATTGATCGTCCACCAGGCCCCCACCGAGGATGAACTGCACGCTCGATGGATGACGGTTCTCACAGCGACCCACGACTCGGCAGCAGGACGATGGCTGGACTGACGGATAATAGTTGACCAACAACTGGTGGTTCTAAAGTTGACATTTACTAGCCGCAGGACGGCTCTCTCTGGTTACAGACAGGAAGTACCACAACAAATAATGTAGCTCGGACGATCAAGACGGCAACGGACACGAACGAAAAGGATTTATGGACGGTCTCCAGCAAAAGCGGGTTGTTGTTAAAAAAATCACTGAGCTATTTGTTGACATAAAAGTTGCAACGAAAATCCCCAAGAGGGCGCTCACCAGCCTGCGTGCACTGCAATCGTTTGGTTGCTGATAACGAATACAAATATGGCGGTGAACGGAACAGATGTATATAATAATAATTATTATTATTTGGTTACTTTCGTTCAGTATTTAATAATCCAATTGATATTTTTCTTATTCTTGGGTTTTGTTGACTAAATAAAACTACTTTTAACTTTTAATATTGGTCAACTTGTTCTAATAAAATAATATTCAAATTGCGTTCTTATTATTTTTATAATAAAAGCAAATTTAAAAAGTTTAAAAACAATAGCAATGCGGCACATTAGACGTAATGCAACGACCCAGCCCGCTAATATTTTTTTAAGAAGCGCTATTTCTTAATTTTACTATCGACTTTTTAACAATAATTAAAAAACAAAATATTAAGTGTTTGGTATCTTTAGGCGCGGAAAAAAAATCTCTTTAATTTGATATTTTTTTTATTCATATCAGTTATAATGGGAAGCAGGAATTTAGAAAAAATCAATTTCCCATGTTATTTCCCTATGTTCAGTTTTCGGCCGGTCACCCGGTATAAACCTTCAGCTTTCCGAATATCTATAGACTTTTTAAAATCGCGGTGTGGTATATCGTGCTATCGCCGTAGATTTTTATAACTTTCATTACATTTATATACAGTTCACTCTTTAACCGTCGTTGGTCGGAACATTGAAAAGATATATAAAATATATCTACATATTGTCGTGATGCGGACAAAAATTAATATCCAGTAAATAAAAATTTATTTAATGGAAATGAGGCACGTAATTATGCATGAGGCTTCCTGACGAAGGAGCGAATTCAATTTGAATAAAGGTAAATCGAGTAATTATTTTAATCAACATTTAGAAAAAGAAAACAAGGAATCAATCTTAAAGCGAAGGTTACAATCATAACTAATAAATAAAACTTTTCAATTTAAAAGAATGCAAAAATAACAAATAAAGTTTGTTACGATTTCACAAAAATGACAACAAATTGTAATTAAATTTTAAAACATGTTAGTTTAGTATCGTTAATTTAAGGGGTTAGTTTTAATGTGTTCGGAAAAGGTTTACGTTAAGTCGTGAAGTGCTTCGATACGGTGACATGTTGTTACGGGGCAATCGTTTCCGAGAAGTCGAGCGTTGGTATCAAACTTCGCTAAAAACAAATTGTAACATTTAACAATAATTTAGCGAGTATCTTGTATCTTGGCAACAAAAAAAATAAACAAAGAGTTCTGTTTGGCGTAGTTGCGTGGTGGGTCGTACAAAAACGGTGCTCCACAAATTTAATAGATCTTTAATCAATAATTAGTTTTGGATTGATTAAAAGGCCAAAGTATAACCTAAAATGAAGCGATTTAATAAAGTGCTAAATGATAAGAAATTTAATACTTACCGTGTAAAGGTAAAGTAAGGTGCTTCGAAAGAATAAAGTCGAGAATATTGAGCGAATTAGAAACCAGATGATCAAAGATTGAGGCACGAGTAGAAGATTTATGAAACTGGTGTGTAAGCGAGTTGATGGCGTTAGAACGAAACGAAACGGTAAGAAACCACTAAATTATGAACTTATAGAGTGCCGCATTTAATTATCGGGTTGAAACGTAAACAAACAATTTTTCTTGGGGGCAATTTTAAGTAGATTTAAGATTGTTGAACATTTCATGTTGCTGATTTATAATTATTGCATAGTAACCATAATTTTAATAATAGACGACGGTCATGGCCTGATAGTTACCGCGATCAACTGCTTACGTAGGGCTCCCCGGTTCTGGCGCTTGTAAGTTGGGCCAGGCGGTCAGGTTCTTTTTAAGCCTACGCGTAGAGGGGCCTGGGTGAACGGCCCAACTGACAAGGAATATCCAAAAAAAAATCCCTTGATAATTATGTCAAAAAAGGGATTAGTTACAATGTAAAACCAGGATATTTAAGGATAACCTGTGAGTCTAAAGTAGCTGGACAGAATTCAAACGATAATAAAAAAAAGTTGGTTATAGAAAATTTAAAATTAATTAATTATTAATAAAGCACAATATATTGGGAACACAAAAAAAAAACTTTAAAAACATAATGGTCCATTTTCTTCAATTGTTCGCACTTTTCTTTTAACACCTTCCATCATATGCCGGAGCATTTTCAGATCAATTTTTTTGGCACAGGACATAATTCGTTTTTTCAAGTGTTCGGCTGATGTTGCTTCCCAACCATTCTTATAAACTAATTGCGATAAAATTGACCAGAAAGTTTCAATCGGACGAGCTGCCGGAATATTTAGGGGATTCGCATATTTTGGCACAAACGGTATATTTTGACCTTCTAACCAATTTAAGGTTTTTTTTGCATAATGACAAGATGCCAGATCTGTCCAAAAGATGATTTTATCATTTTTATGGTTTCTTTTAACAAAATTAACCATTTTTGGTAAACAATTTTTTATATAAGTGTCTGTGTTAACAGCAATACCAACTTGGGTTTGAATAAAAAAATTTTATATGCCTTTAACTGATATCGCACACCACGCTAACACTTTTGGTTCGAATTTTGATTTTCTTATGAACTTTACATTATCAGGAACTGTATTTTTATCGGTGGTATAAAATCCTTTATTTGCAACATCACAACTGTTCGCAAAAGTGAAGTACTTTTCATCGTCCATAATGATCACTGTATCGCCTGATAAAAAATGTTGTCTCAGAAGACGGCACTTTCCGGGTATTTCCACTAATTGTTTATCGGTATATTTTGGTTTAACGTTTCTCTTATACCTTTTCACATTTAATTTTTTCAAATTTCGGCAAATTGTAGTTTGTGAAACTTTAAATTTTCTGGATAGTATGCGAGTACTCACTCCAATTTTGTTTTCAGCAGCTTACTTCAAGGAACTTAGCCGAGATTTTTTTAGAATTGATTTTCTTCCGGTTTTTTTTTATTTTCAGGACCAATATTGTTATTACATCTCGAAATTATCGAATAAATGGTACTTCGACTGAAGCCTTCATTTATAAAATGATGTAAAACATGACTTTTATTTTGCTGGCCAAGCATTTTGAAAACGCGTTTACGCAAAAAATTCTGTTCGCACACTTTCATATTGACAATTCAAACTAAACTACTTCAATTGACATTAAACAAATGAAAGAAGGTACAGTAAAAAAAACAAAAGGATTGCTAGATTATAACTAATGATTTGATGCGATTGAAATTTGTCCAGCTACTTTAGACTCATACGTTATTTAAGAATTAATACCGAAATTTGAGTAAAAACCCTATGCGGTGGCCGGGATAGGTTGTCGGCCTATTTTTTGCGTGGTTTCGAGAACTACGGACACGCCCCTAACATGTAATTTAGCAAAATTTTGGGTAATTAACGGCCTTTTTGGCTATGTTTTGATCCGAATGTATAACTGTTGTCGTCGCGGAGGTGATCATAAAAAAATCCGAAAAAAGTGTGAAAATAACAAAGTTGCATTTGTACGGGCCACTGATGCACCACGAGTCGATGTGACATCGTTCGCCAGTGGTCCCTTGAAATCGAGTGAAATTTTTTCGCTCCGATTTGAAATTTTCTTTGAAAATCGGGAAGGTGGGGATGTGATTAGTAGATATTAGTGATAAATATTCGCAAAAAACTGGACAATAACACGTGTATTGCCGAAAAAGTGAAAAAATTAAATTTTTTTTGTCTTCCATTTTTGGGGTGTGCATTCGATAGGGAGGGTAATCCATCGTCAAAACCTACTCTTCCGGGGTGCCGGTTTTGACTATGGTTACTAGGCTAAACATACGAGAAAGGGCCTCCGATCAAGAAAACCGGGATGTTAGGGACCCTGGAAAAAGCATTAAAAAGTAGTATAGTCGCGGTATGCGGCAGTTATCTATTACGTTTAACCCCTAAAAAAGTGCGAGTTACAATTATCTCAGTTATTTAGTTGTTATATTAATATTACGTAATTATGTAGAATGTTAAGAGTGCATTTTATCAAGAAGGTAATTGCACTGATAAGAGATACGTTGTTGCCGGTGAGAAACAATCCCAAGATTAATCAGTTGTATTCTTACTTTTAATAAAACAATTACACTCCGTTTTTCTGTCTACATTATTGACTTAATAAAATATATTAGTTTTTAAAAAGAGCATTTTTGTTGACGTAAACGTATTTTGTTACTTATTGTTATTTTAACAGATTGTAACTATTATTACATGGATTCAATAAAAAAAAAAAAAATTTTTGTTTAAGTATTTAGCATTAAGTAGTTTTTAAATTTACTAACCTTTTATTTTGAATCTCAACTCGTTCGACTCGAGGTGTTTGTGTAATATTTTATTCCGGTCACTATTTCCCTCGAAGACAACGTACGGAGGTTAATTTATTCTGTTTTAATTTTTATTTACTGGATGTTTGCATACTGACACTTGCTTCAGAGTGTCTGGAATTTATTGGATGCCCACATTTATTTTAACCATTTGTATATTTAATTATTAGTGTTTATGCGTGTATTATTTTAAGCACGAAATTTGCAAACTTGATTTAAAGCATAAATTGTATTAATTTGGTTTATGTAACGATATTTATATTTTAAGAAATGTTTTATTAAATTTTGTTCACTGTTTCCGGAAGTTTTACTTTCGACTCACCCCCCCCCCCATTCTATTGAAGAATAAGTTTCTGGATTAGTTTCGGATGGTGATTATACAAAAATTCAGTGGCACCCATAATATTATCAATTGTGACTTCCCCTCCCTAATTTGTCTTCCCTAATTGACATTGGATCTATGGGGTATGACCATCTCGACTCGAACTAGTGGCATCCCATGTTGATTAAGGTAGGTAGCCCGTATTTTACCTGCGTGCTACAAATTGTGTCGGAACCGTGAGTGTGTTTTTTATGGAACGATTGTTAATGAACCTTGTACACATCAAATCCTGTTTATGGAATGTTGAATTGTAAATTTTGATTCATCCATCAAACATAGTAAAGGAAGATAACTCTCAGGGCAACAACATATCGATATATCAACTGAGGGAGTAGCACGGATTTGCTCACCTGGAAATTGAAAATTTCCTATAGAGATTAGGAATGCTGAAGGTTTGAATAGTCGATTTAGCCAAAAAAAATTGCGGAAAAATCATAAACTCGCCATTTTTGTAAGGAAAAGTGTAAGCCAAGCCCACCACCAAACACAATTCGAAAATGGTGTACGAGTGGTTGCCTATCCTCCCTGCTCGCACCATCGAACTTGACCCGCCCATATAAAACATTAATTTATTCTTTGTTCATAGTAAAATTGCTAACTCGACTAATTTTGTAAGATTATGCTACCTTTTTTTTCGGTACTTACCGATTTTTGCAATGATAGTAGTGTGATATGGTCAATTTTTTCTTCGAGGAATTATCATGTAAACATCAACGCGTGTACAGAAAATACTTCGGATTACGCCTTTTACAAGGTGTCACTGATAAAGGGAGAGCTGTTATGGAACTAGCTGTCAAAAATATTCTGTAACGGTATGCCGACGCGCATGTTATGCCTATCTCAGTCTTACAATTTTTGACGTCACTGGGCAGCAACCGCGATACGTTTACTACATAATGTAATGGAACTTATTTAAATATTTTGACGTTTTCACGAAGCAATCAGGATATTATACTTGGATAATAGATGTGATGGACTTTGAAACGCTTTCCCTTCTCCCCGTTCCTAATGAGGGAACGGCCCAGAAAAGAAAACGTACCACGCAGAAGGTAAAACCCTCTACTTTTATCGCGTGGTAACCCTGATGAACTTTGTAAACTAACTCGCTGTAGCTGGGAGCGAGCATCGTGAATTCCACTCCGTGCAGTGCTGAAAATAATATGAGGATACGCTTTCGTAGAAATAAAACAATATTTAATTTGACGATATATAATAATAGCAAATCGACAAAACAAACGTGGTTGTTACGTGCTAAAAATGGAATGCACGTTAATGAATTGAACAAACGCCACGTCAAAGATACTACACAATTCGGGAGACCAGAAGGCAACCCCGCCAATACAAATATTGGCTTCAATTAATAAATAAATATACCACCATAAACAAACAAGAATAAAAAAAATACTTTACCAGAGCTCAGGAAAGTTCACAAACTTAATGGTGACAAAAGGTTCCTTGAATGGATAGGTGGTTGTGATTGTTGACACTATGGCTTCCCCCTCGAATCCTCGGACTTATAGCACCGACGTGATGGCACGAACAGCAGGTTTCGGCAGGACGGACGATGATGGATCTGCGCCCCTCAGTAGAATGTGTGTTGGAATGGTACACTCAACAATCCAATGATATGTAAATGATGATCGTTCAAAAAAATATTCGATCATCCAAAAAGACAACAAACTTGTTGACTGTCAAAAATAATACGAGTCGGTTCACACCAAATGACAGTTGGTAACACTGCGTGTCAATCGCAGGAAAATACAAAATGTGGTTGTGATAAAAAATGATATACCCAGAACGGTAGAATTGGCTGATTACGGTATCGCTACGCTTGATTTTCTTGATATCCGTCGTTACGGTAAAAATACTAATACGCACGATATAAATTATCAACTGGCGATCGAAAATCGAATAACTACTAATCGATTACAAAAATCGAACCACAAAATGTCGACTGCACCGTTAACTGTTCAGGCCAAGACTGATCATACTCGCATGCGCGTCTCATAGTTCCTGTCATATCACGTTCGTTGTACCGGGCGTTACGAAAGTGGCGCTAAATGTAAGAATTTGAATTTAATTAAATTCAAATTTGTTGCGAAATTGAAAAAATTTTGTAACAACTTATTTAAATAAAACAATGCTAAATGAACTTATTTTAAATCTTGAAATTTTCAATATGATGTTTTTTTTACATTTATTATCCATGTTTTATTTTAGTCAAATTCTATTTATTTATTTGAAACACTTGAAAATAAGTCTTAAAGAAATAGAATTTGACTAAAATAAAACATGGATATTATTAATCAATTCTATTACATTTGGTTCCCACAATCATTATTTTTTTTCACATCAATAATTAATAAAAATTACAATATATAAAATTTTAGTTTCAATAAAATCAAAAATTTATTATTATACATTCGGTGCGATTCTGATTGCACATAGCAATTTGTTATACAGCAATATGGTTATATTTGTAACAATATGGTTATTTTTCAAGATTTGGTATTCTGATTTCGCACACATAACAATGTTTACATTTATTTTATAAGCAAATTGTTATGTTTCACGTTTATCGTAACAAGGACCGCCCAGCTCTTGTTAGACACTTGTATTGCTTGTTATACCTTTATAAGTTTGAGCTGTCAATTAAATTTTATGAAAATGGACCCAATTGGCGTAAATTTTCATTTAAACTTTATAAATTTGTACGAAGATGTTGAAAATCAGTAAGTAAAATTAATAATTCTATTAAATTAATTATTATTTATAAATAATTTTATTAAAGGTGTGCAATTCCGATATGATATTTACAAATGTAAATGCTCGATATCCTGGAGCGACTCACGACGCCGCTATATGGGAAGTGTCCACCATAAATGAGTTTCTTCGAAGGAGGTACACCGAGCAGCACCAGAAAATGTGGTTGATAGGTGATTCTGGATATCCACTACAACCGTGGATGATGACACCAATCCCTGATGCCAATCCAGGCACTCCAGAAGGTCGATATACGAAGCATCATTGTTCCACCAGAAATGTCGTCGAGCGGTCCTTTGGTTCACTCAAACAAAAGTTTAAGTGCCTTTTAAAACACCGCGTATTACACTACGGTCACACCACCGCTGGTAAAATTATATATGCCTGTGTAATTTTACACAACATATACATTAGGCGCAATATTGAAAATTTGGATGATCTGGGACAACCATCAGATCAATTAACAATCCCTGATGCCAATTCAAGAAGCCACCTGCCACCTCAAGAAGAAAGTAAGCAAGTGTATTTTTGCTGGTATATTAAAGTAACGATTAATTTTTTTAAGATACGAACAGCGACTTTTTAACCCAAGGACGGATGGTCAGAAGAACATTAATTCGTTCACAATTTTCTGCAATGTATTCGAAGAATAAAAGTTATTTTAAACAGTATTATTTTAATAAATTAAAGATTATTCACAAATATAATTATTTATAAATATAATTATTTACAAAATAAAATAAATTGATGTTTTAAAGTAAAATAAAAATAGGAAAACCGTTTTATGATTGCAATAGGATAATATAAGAACTGGAAATGAACAAATTGAAAATTAGTTATTGTTGTTATTATTATTGAGAGCAGAGGCAAAGGTATTAATGGAGGCAGCTAATAATGTTATGCTGTTTGACAGCTGTGTAAGGGCTGTACTAAATTGTGCACTTGCTGCACTGTACAACTCTGCGGACTGCTGTAGCTGAGTTTGTTTCGGCACTCTCCTAGTGCGTTCTCTCGAAACTGTTTTTCGTTTTCGATCTGTAAATCAAATTAATAAAAAAATATTCCACTATAATTTTACAAAAAGTGTGAAATATACCTGTGTTTTGAGGGAACGCACTTGTACTGGGAAAGTGCCTTTCTTGTTTCTCGGCTGCAGCATCCTCATCGTACATTGCAGCTTCGTCCATTAGTACCTCTGCCGCATCCTCTTCAATAACAATATTTATTGGTAACATGGGATCCACTTCTATGGGCAACTCCTCATTTCCAGTTATAGTTAACTATCATATAGCCCCCATAAGACGGTTTTCCAATTCGGAAAGCGTATTATTTCGGTAACCACCTCCACCTGTCACAATTAAACTTTTACGGCAAGTTCGGGCCTTCTTCCTCACTCTCGACTTCCATTCAAAAATAAACTGAAAATTTATTAATTAGAACTAGCAAACAATTGGTATTCTAATGTAAGTGAAATTTAAAGTAACTCGGCCGAGAACGTATCAATGATAATTGTAAAAGATTGATTGTAGTTAAAAAGTTAAAATAAATTAAATATTTTACTAGCCCACATGTTTCGATAAAAACAAAATTTTGTAAAAATGTAGTAATTACTGATTAGTGCTAGCTTAGCTCGGTAAACTTTTGTATAAAAAATTAACTACTCACAATTTTCCATTGCTGAGCTGTTTTATTAGCACCTCCGGGTTCCAAATTAAGAAGGTTGCTTAGTTCGTCGTAATTTGCCTTCAATTCGTTAGGATCGGACGGATTACACTTTCCTGAACGAAATATTGGATAATCAATTATATACTTCACGATTACTTCCATTTGATAATGAGTGGCTTTCTTTCCGCGTCTTTTAACTTCAGCCATTTCGATCACAAACAGCTGTCTATTTCAACCAATTTCAACAATCTTATATGCATGCAAACTTCAATACAAAAATATCCCTACTCAAAATACCACGTTTACACAAAAATAGTGCCAAGTTTATAACAAGATTGCTATAGAATAAAATACAAAAATTATTGTTATGCAAGTTTAATCAGAATAGAAACTTGCAAAATCTTGTTAAAATTATTGTTATAAAGTAGGTAACAATAACCGTCATAACTAAATTGTTGTATAGTAATTTGCAATCAGAATCGCACCGATTATATGAATACAGAATTACACCGAACTACCGATTGTCAAAGAAAAGAAAAAGATATACACGTTAAGTGTGTAAATTGCAATGAAAACCACCCCGCAAATTACGGAGGTTGCATGGTACTACATAAGCAATTACAACAAAAATTGTATCCCCAATTGAGAAACAGATTTTCAACAGGAAACCAAGACGCAAACATACAACAGGGTATTACTTATGCCCAAAAGACAGTACCAAATGTCCAGCCACCTCAAACCAACCAATACGTAAACCGACCAACAACAAACCAGTCTACAAACAGACAAACAACCAACCAATATATAAACCAACCAACAACCGACACTGGAGTAATTCATCATGTTCAACAACAAGAGGACATGAATGAGCTGAAATCCATGCTAAAACAATTGATCATACAAATGGGGACAATGTGTAACCTCATTACAGCACTGGTCAACAGAACAGTAATGACACAACAACTATTGAAAATTGGAGTGTGGAACGCCAACGGCTTGTGCCAACGAGTACAAGAGGTAAGACATTTCCTACTTAACAACGCAATCGACGTTTTACTAATATCAGAAACACACTTCACTCAAAAAAGTCATATCAAGTTTGATAAGTACAAAGTATATCACATAAACCACCCGGATGGAAAAGCACACGGGGGCACGGCAATTATAATTAGAAACAACATCAATCATTACGAATTAAATAAATACGATAAAGAACATCTACAATGAACTACCCTAGCAATAAAGGAAACAACGACTACATTGAATATCTCAGCTGTGTATTGTCCACCAAAGCACATCATTAAAAAAGACGCATATCTCGATTATTTCAAAACATTGGGCAATAGATTTATCGCCGGAGGAGATTTCAATTCAAAACATCAACAATGGGGATCAAGAATAACCAGACCTGATGGAATACAGATGCTTGCAGCAATGAACGAAAATAATATGGACTACCTATCCACGGGAGAACTTACATATTGGCCTACAGATCCCAGAAGGAAACCTGATCTTATCGATTTCTGTATTACCAAAAGTTTTGTAATGTTATTTGCTTGACTGCATTAGCAAAGTAAAAGATGAACAAGTTAATAAAATAAAAATTTAAATAAACGTTTGAGTAATAGAAAAATCATGGCAAAATGACAAAATGATTAATTCATTTATGAAATTAAATATTATATCATGTAAAATTTGTTAGTTATAAGTTGTTCGTTAAGAAAAATTATGTTAATTAAAATTTTGTTATAAACTAGGTTAATTAGTGATTAGTGTGTTATGCAAATTTAAAACAGGTTTATCGATGGCATTTGTGTAATGGATTGGTACAGTAAATTGAACGAACGATATTCGCTTCCAAATAAACAATTAGAGTGCATCGTATTCAAATTAGCAGATCGCTCCTATAAAAACAATTTTGAATTAAAAATCAAGTGGCGAAAATATTGATTATTTTACCTACCAATAAAAAACATTAAAACATAAAAAACAGTCAGGCCTTGGAATTTTGTAACAAAATAATTTTCCTTGGTAACGTGTTTGTTAACCTTAGTTACGGCAATAATTTCACGATGATGTCCACGAAATTTGAGTAATCCAGAGTTTTTGAGATTAAAATGTATGAAAAGAACCCGAAACGGGGTTAAGTAAAGTGAATTAACCTAAAAGGAGGTGATATTAAGTGAATTGTATAAAAATTTATTTGGTTACTTAAAAATTCGTATTAAAAATATGGAATTTATGGTAATGAATATTGTGGGAGTTGATGAAAATTGAACTGGATCAACACAACGATAAATTTAGAGAAAAATTGTTAGGTGAATGACCAGTAATAAAATTTACACAGAAGAAAAATAATTCAGTTCGAAAGTGAGGTTAGAAAGTTTAATTACACAGTGCCGTACTTTAAAACACAAAATAAAAGGTCAGAAATTTAATAATTATAAACATTTCATTGCATAATTTATTTTAATTTAAGAAATTTTGTTATTACTAGTTATAAGGCGTATGCGTAATTTTAAATTGTTTCCATGACAACTCTTTACAAAATTTTATAAAAAAATTTCATAAAAAAAAATCAAATTGCCATGGAAAATTTATTTTCAATTTTATTCAATTGATTATATATTATTAAATTATGAATCTTGTTCATTTTTGAAAATTAATAAATGCAGAAAAAAAAATTTATCAAAAAGCATATTTTATTTATTTAACAAGGTAAGGGGAAACATTTCATTTGATCGTACCAACATAGAGGCAATTAAAGGGCAAGTTACATTACAGTATCAGTGTGAAACAACATCATGCTACGAACCAGCAGCAGACCACTCAGCAATTATTATAGTAACTATGTACTCACAGGTAATACTAACAACAAGTCAACCAATGCTCAGCAACAAACACACAAACTGGGAATTCTTCAGAAGTAGGCTAAATGAACTAACAAATCTGAAAATACCTCTAAAACAGCACAACATATCGATGAAGCAGTGAATACCCTCACTAAAAGTATCCAAAGGACTGCATGGGAAGCGACCCCAGAAATTAAAAAGAAAACTAAAGAAGAAAATTGTCCCATAGTGCTTAAAGACATGATTGCTGAAAAACGACGAATCAGAAAACGCTGGCAAAATACAAGAACAGAAGAAAATAAAAGAGCCCTCAATAAGGCTACAAAAAACCTAAAAAAAACTAATGCTAGACATAAGGAATCAAGAAATTCAGAATTACCTGGAAAACCTGACGGCAAATGAATTAAATGACTATTCACTTTGGAAAGCAACCAAAAAACTAAAGGTACCACAACTGGAAATTCCTCCCATTAGAGATAAAGATGGAAACTGGTCCAAAAGCAATAAAGAAAAGGCTGCTACATTTGCCAACCACCTGGCAGGGGTGTTCAAACCCTTCCAGAGTGAATCACCTGCAGAAACTGAAAAAGAAATTTGTGACTAACTTGAAACTCCATATCAGATGAGCCTGCCAATGTAAAAGATCAAATCTAGCGAGGTAAAACAAACAATCAAATCAGATATAAATCCAAGAAAGGCTCCAGGTTTCGACTTGATTAAGGGAGGGATCCTGAAGGAATTACCGACGAAATCCATTCAGGCTATTACACAGATTCTAAACGCAGCTATGAGAATTGGTCACTTTCCAAATGAGTGGAAGATCGCGCAGATCATAATGCTGCCTAAGCCCGGAAAGCCAGCAGAAGAGGTCAGCTCGTATAGACCAATTAGTCTACTGCCAGTATTGTCAAAGGTTTTTGAAAAAATTCTAATTAATAAAATAAAACCAATTATTAATAAAAATGGACTTATTCCGGATCACCAATATGGCTTTAGAAACAATCACGCAACGGTTGAACAGGTTCACCGTGTTGTCAATAAAATCAATAATGATCTGGAGGGAAAGAGGTATTGCTCCGCCGCTTTCTTAGATATAAAGCAGGCTTTTGACAAGGTTTGGCACACTGGCTTATGCTATAAGATGAAAAAACACCTCCCACATGATGTCTACGAGCTATTGAAATCGTACTTGTCTGAAAGATATTTACTATTTAAACACCAAAATGAGTATACCGACCTTCAACTAATATCATCAGGCGTACAGCAAGGAAGCGTGCTGGGGCCAACACTATACTTGCTATATACTGCAGACTTGCCTACGACGAGATTAACCACAACTTTTGCAGATGATACGGTCGTTCTAGCATCACACACTAGTCCTGTAATGGCTTCATCTTGATAAAATTCAGCAATGGTTAACAACTTGGAGAATTAAAGCTAACGAAAGCAAGTCAATACGTTACATTCACGATGAAGAAAGAAGATTACCCGGCGGTTCCAATGAATGGAAAACAACTCGTACATTCAGAAAGTGCAAAATATCTTGGCTTACACCTGGACCGAAGATTAACTTGGCAAAAACATATATTAACAAAACGAAAACAGCTTGTCATAAACTAAACAAACTGTACTGGATGATAGGTAGAACATCACAACTATATGTATGTATGTATATTCGGTTATGAACGTCTTGCGACATTTTCCCGATACCTCCCTGTCTCTGCTCGTTGCGTGTTGAAAATGTGTGACGACCACAGAGGACCTACAGCTTAACGTGGATTCCGAACCACGGGAATAGACGATTTTTACACCGCCTACTCCATCAGGGAAGTTTTTTAGCCATAAATAATGTTATCTGGAGCCAACAGATAGACATTTGGTGAGCGAAAATTTCTTCTATAGATAGCACCTCACAGGATTTGAACCCGTGAATATTGGCTTGAAAGCGAACACGCTAGCATTTCAGCCATTCGCTCACCTTCGCACATCACAACTATCTCAAGATAATAAATTACTGATATACAAGGCTGTCCTGAAGCCGATCTGGACGTACGGTATTCAGTTTTGAGGTACAGCGAGCAATTCAAATATAGATATCCTGCAACGGTTTCAGAACAAGGTGCTTCGAGTAATAGTGAACGCGCCCTGGTACGTGTCAAACCTAACCATACAAAAAGGCCTGAGGTTAACCTCAATACGACAAGAAGTGCGGGATTATAGTGAAAAATACAGCGAAAGAGTGAAAGTGCATCCCAACAAACTTGCAAACACACTTATGAGTAAATCAGACGAACCAAGACGACTAAAGCGATTCAAACCATCAGACCTAACTATAACCTGGTGTAATTATTGTATTGTATTGGATTCAAAATTTGTTTAATTAATTAATGTTTCACATGTAAGTAAAGTAACTTGATTGTTATTGTACTGTATAGCTCTAAAGGAGGACGACCACTGGGTAGTCACTCCACAAGTCCCAAATTTCGTCATATCAAGTACTTATTGTCAATGTAAAGACAGATTATATGATTTTGGAGTCAATAAAAAAAATGAATATCCATTTTGTTCGATACATATTGCTGTGTCTCAAATATCACAGAGCTAGGACAGTTTAGGAGAATCTCAGGACACGGTAATTAAACATCGGTAGTAACCATGGGCCAAAAGTCACTTTACTCCCGTCGTGCATATACTGTTTTTTGCAATTCCGGGAGGTAAAGTGGGAACTTCGCTAATTTAGAAACTTAAAGCAAAAATTTAACGCATTTTTTTAATAATGCACGTGGTCGCCAGTTTCACAAAATAGCACTAGTAATATTACCAACTACTACCAAAAAGTACTAGGAAATAACAGATGGCACCCCTGATTCTACCAATGATCCATTTCATTTACATTTGTGCCTTAGAAAGAGCAAGACGTACCATGAGCGAGAACGTAGAAATTGCCGAAGCAGCGAAGATGGCGTTGGTGGAACTGTTGTCGACAAACTCTAGAAAACTTTACCAAAAGCACTACGACGTTTTTGTGCAGTGGTGCAAGAACAAAGAATTGGCAGATTATTTTACTGAAGACGTATTTTTGGCATTTTTTACGAAAAGGCTAAAACGTTGAAGTCGTCAACCATGTGGTCGCACTATTCCATGATCAAGGCCGTGACTAACCTAGAAAAAAAAAATTGACATCGGCAATTTCCACAAGTTATCCGCTTTTATGAAGCGGAAAAACGAAGGATATGTGGCGAAAAAATCGCGCGTTCTAACATCTCACCACGTGGCGACATTTAGTAAATTTAGTGACTTTTTTATCAGTCATCTGGTGACCTTAAAAAAGTTTTTTTTCTCCCGCTCCCCCCACCTAATTTTTAACTTTACTCCCCAGGGTAAAAAAGTGCCAAAATACACACAAAACAAAATACAAACACCACAGCGCTCAAATACCGCTTGGTTTGGTAAGCGTGTGACGTCAAACTTTAGTTTAGTTCAAATTCTAGTTGTTAGATGGCGCTAAACTTTTCACTCAATCGTTTCTGACGCAATCAATGTCACCATTTTAGAGACATGGCAGTAAGTTGTCAACTATAGCAGTAGTGTTCTAAATCGATTACATATAATCAATATAATCAACGCCTTTAATTAAGAAAAGTGATTTTGTACCTGTTGAGTTACAGTGCTCCAACCTCCAAATGGAACCAGTTACCTATTTACATGCAGCTCGAGTGCTACCTTCGGAAGAATCACAAATTGTAGAAAACACGGGTATATTTTTAGAAACTCCAAATAATTCAATTAGCAATTACGATATTAAACGAGAAGAGGTGGAAGATGTGAAATTTAATTTAGAAGATTTGCATCATTCCATTGATATTAAAGAAGATTCCTGCACTACACAATCAACGCTGACTTGTTCAAATTTTTTCGAGTGTGCAATTTGTGGTTATAAACTTGCTCTTAAACAAACTTTAATACGTCATTTAAGAGCTCATAATAAAAAGGACAAGAAATCGTTTATATGCGATATTTGTAACTTAAAATGTGTCTACAAATCTACGTTTGAAATCCATTTAAGAACTCATACCGGCGAGAAACCCTTTAATTGTGATATTTGTGAGTATACTTGTGCACGGAAACCAAACTTACGAATACATTTAAGAACTCATACCGGCGAGAAACCCTTTAATTGTGATATTTGTGAGTATACTTGTGCACGGAAATCAAACTTACAAATACATTTAAGAAAACATACCGGCGATAAACCGTTTAGTTGTCATATTTGTAAGTATAAATGTGCGGAAAAATCACAATTACAAAAGCATTTAAAAACTCATACCGGCGAAAAACCGTTTAAATGTGATATTTGTGAGTATACTTGTGCTCAGAAATCGGACTTACAAAGACATTTAAGAACTCATACAGGCGAAAAACCGTTTAGTTGTGATATTTGTGAGTATACTTGTGCACAGAAATCACACTTACAAAGACATTTAAGAAAACATACCGGCGATAAACCGTTTAGTTGTCATATTTGTAAGTATAAATGCGCACAAAAATCACAACTGCAAAATCATTTAAAATCTCATATGCAGTAACCATAGACATATTGCTGTAATACTCGGCAGAAATAAAGATTATTTCCACTTCCAAATAATTTTCCCTCCTTCATAACCCATCTACTTTCAATTAAATACTTTGTATTTAGCTATTCATTCGTAATATTATATTAAATTTTTATAATTACTTCTCAGAATTACAAAATTATAGGCACCAATTATCTGACCCACGTCCATTCATTTACATGGCACTGTTCTGCAATGTGCTTATCATACTTCCATCAGTAGCGCTTCATTCTAATTAAAATATTTTCCTTCCAGTATAAATTACAAATTTTGGGGTATGAAATACAGCGGTATATTGCTGTGTTTTGCGTTAAATATTGTTGTCCCCATCTGCTTGTTTAAACTGCTTCAAAATCTTTTAACTAATGCTCTTAGCATCTGGTACACAGAAAGAAAAGATTCGCAAAATCAACTAAACATTTAATGAAATCATAGAAAAAAATGCAATGAATTTTAGCCTATGAATCTAATTATGTAATTCATATAATCTAAATTAGATGATTTAAATATTATAAAATTAAGCAAATCATAGAAACTATTGGATAAATCATTTAATTTGTTTCAATGATTTGACGAATAAGTATTAATGATTTATTTAATTGTATTACATGAAATACTTAATATAATTAGTTGAATGTTTCATATGGTTTCATTAAACTGATGAATAAAATTAGATGTTTTATTTAATTGTATTACATGAAATACTAAATATAATTAGTTGAATGTTTCATATGTTTCATTAAACTGACGAATAAAATTAGATGTTTTATTTAATTGTATTATATGAAATACTAAATATAATTAGTTGAATGTTTCATATGGTTTCATTAAACTGATGAATAAAATTAGATGTTTTATTTAATTGTATTACATGAAATACTTAATATTATTAGTTGAATGTTTGAAATGGTTTCATTAAACTGATGAATAAAATTAGATGTTTTGGATTATCACTATAAAGAGAAAATAAACAATAGTTTTGTAATTTATAGTTTAATTTTGTTTTAAAAAAATACAGCAAATACAATAAAGTACATTAAATACATAATATAAATAATAAATATACATACATAATATAACTAATACTATACCTACATAATATAAATAATATATATAATATAACAACAATACATAATTACAAAAATTACTATATAAAAGCACTTTTGAGCTTCAATAAATTTACACTGCTAACCTTTAATATATCAATAGGTGGATACTTTTTCAATTTTTACATAGTATCCTGCAAAGTAAAACCGATTTAAATATTCTAAAATATAAGCAATTTAAAAAAAATTAAATGTTCCATTTTCTATATAAAAGTTACTTATACTTTTATATATTTTTACGGAAGTAATTTATAAATACCATTAAAAATTGGAATTAGATCTTCCAAACACCATAGTTGTAAAAACTTTTTCACAGATTCACCTTCACTATTTGCCATTATTATTTACCACGAAACAAGTTCAACTTTGATTACAGTTCTTCTGAAATCTTTCAAATTTATACCAACGTGTCTCTAAGGGCCGATTATATATTCAAGTTTTAACTTCGAGTAATATAGGGGGTTCACACGATACAATCTCGTTGAAACTAAAAAGCACTAATAAGCTAAATAATAAGTTGCAACGTGTAGGCTCCATCAGCCTGCAATTTCAGCAAAATTATTTGCCGGATAGTATTTCTTGTCCTGCGTCTTATAGCTTCAGTAAATTACATTGAATGATTAGATGTTTCGGTAAATTAAATTGTATGATTCCATGATATGTTTTATAAAAAACATTGAATTTAATTAAATAAATTTAAGAATAATATATAACAAAATCATCTAAACTATTTGTATATTTTATTCATAAAAGTAGATGAAAATAAAATAATATTAAATAAATCATTAAAATACATTTGTATAAATCACATAATTATTATTAAATGAAAATAAGATAATAATTTAATGAAATGGTTATTTTTTATAAACGATTTAACTAAAGTTCAAATGATTTTTATCATCAATTTTAAATTAGATATTTTTACTAAACGGATTGTTTGAAATAATTAAATACTCTAATTGAATAATAGAAACTTTAAATAAACTATATAATTTCAATTCAACTAATTATGATTAGATGAAAATGCGAATTTATTTCTTTCTGTGTAAGCAGTGAGTGTCTTTGAAATATAAAAAACAACTTGTGCTGAACTGTTTTGTAATAAATTGAAATTTTACAGATATTTTTAAATTTAATGTTACACGTTGCACTTTTGGTGAGAATTTACGATCGAGTTATATGTTTTATAGGTAAAATATTTCAGACAATTTGCAATTCGATCGCATGTCCACTCAAATGTAAGCCTAAAGAAAATTAAAATTTTTAAATTGCATTTTTAAATGTTATCGCAAAAATAAAAATGAAATGTTCGTCAATTTGACCTGCAGGTTTGTAATTATTTAATATTGTTATATTTATACTAATAATATTTCAATAATATTGTCTATCTGTGAGACCTCATAAAGGAGGTACGTAACCAGATTGTAAAAGCAGGTGCCGTATCGGGATGCCTGAGAGAAGTAATACAGAATAACGAATTTTCGTTGAAGTAATTCGAGATACATGTGAAGTACTGGATATGGTAAGATGGATCAGACAATGAAGAAGAGGATGGAATGAACACGTCAACCGCATAAACAACAATGGGATTGCTCGAATTTTCAGAGATCGGAAAGTTGACTATAGAAAACGACTGATGGCTGAAAGACCACCAAAAAGATGGAAAAAAGCTGGCAAGGTGCAGGAATCCCCTGTCCACTTTTATAGAAAACATTAAATTTGATTAAATAAATTTAAGAATAACATACAACAAAATTTTCGAAACTTTTTATATATTTTATCCAAAAAATAGATGGAAACTCTACTAATATTAAATAAATCATTAAATTAGATTTTATTTATAAATTAAAATGATAATTTTATTAAACGAATGTAAGATAATAATTTAATGAAATGGTTATTTCTTGTAAATGATTTAACTAAAGTTCAAATGATTTATCTTCTATTTTAAATGAGATATTTTATAACTAACGATTCATAATTTAACTGAAATGTTAATAAACATGCATTGTATTGATTATTAATACTCATGAGGTTTCAACCAAACTCAGTGTTGTGTTGGAAAATTGAACGTTAAAACTTTGTGTGTTGATTATCAACAATGTCTTATTTTAATTCCTATATTACATAATATAGCCATGCACTAAATATCTGTAAAAGTTATAATTATTAATTTCCTCAATAATTATATTATTTTGTTGAAGTATTGAGCATTAAGTAGTTTTAAATTTACTAACCTTTTATTTAGAATCTTAACCGTTCGACTCGAGGTGTTTGTGGAATATCTTATTCCGGTGACTATTTCCCTCGAAGATAACGTACGGAAGTTAATTAATTCCTTTTTAATTTTTATTTACTGGATGTTTGCATACTGACACTTGCTTCAGAGTGTCTGGAATTTATTGGATGCCCACATTTATTTTAACCATTTGTATATTTAATTATAAGTGTTTATGCGTGTATTATTTTAAGCACGAAATTTGCAAACTTGATTTAAAGCATAAATTGTATTAATTTGGTTTATGTAACGATATTTATATTTTAAGAAATGTTTTATTAAATTTTGTTCACTGTTTCTGGAAGTTTTACTTTTGACTCACCGCGCCCCCTCCCCATTCTATTGAAGAATAAGTTTCTGGATTACTTGCGGAGGGTGATTATACAAAAATTCAGTGGCACCCATAATATTATCAATTGTGACTTCCCCTCCCTAATTTGTCTTCCCTAATTGACATTGGATCATGGGGTATCTATGACCATCTCGACTTGAACTAGTGGCATCCCATGTTGATTAAGGTAGGTAGCCCGTATTTTGCCTGCGTGCTACAGATTGTGTCGGAACCGCGATTGTGTTTTTTATGAAACGATTACTAATGAACCTTGTACATATTCAAATCGTGTTTATGGAATGTAGAATTGAAAATTTTGATTCATCCGTTAAACATGGTAAAGGAAGACAACTCCGATGGCAACAACGTATCGATATATCAACAGAGGTAGTAGCAGGGATTTGCCCACCCGGAAATTGAAAACCTATAAAGATTCGGAATGCTGAAGGTTTGAATAGTCGATTTAGCCAAAAAAAAATTGCGGAAAAATCATAAACTCACGCTTTTTGTAAGGAAAAGTGTAGGCCAAGCCCACCACCAAATTACCAAAAAGAAAACTATAAAGCAATTCGAAAATGGTGTACGCGTGGTTGCCTATCCTCCCTGCTCGCACCATCGAACTTGGCCCGCCCATATAAAACATTTCCGATATTTGCAATGATAGTGTTGTGATATGGTCAATTTTTTCTTCAGGGTGCTCAGCGTTATTTAGAAAAAACAAGGTGGAACTCGCTTTAGCGGCAGTTCTTAGGCTTCTATACAGCTACCTTTCTGGTGTGGAAAGTTGTTATTATCTGGTTATTTTTGATCGCCATATAATGTAACACCACATAATCAGATAATCTGCACCAATTAAATTTTTTGCGATTGGTAATTATCATTTACTATATAAGTAATAACAATCAAACTTTTCCATTCTATTAGAAATTTTACTTCTCTGTAATGTATGGTCCTTTTTTTGAGGTGGACCAATCCTCTCCTTTCTCTTTTATTTATAACTTAACTTCACTAACCACATCAATAAAAAATTATTTTTTCACATCAAAGTAAAACAAGTAGTTTATATAGGGAGACCTCTTCGAAAATATCTTTAACTTAGTAAATTTCTTTCGAACATTTGCGTATTTATAAATTGCATTAGCGAATCGAAGCAACGGATTAACAGATTAACGTAATACTATATAGACGAAGTATTTAAAATATAACAACGTATCAGTTGATCAACGTTATGATTGGCTCTGAAACATGCGGACGGACACGAAGCCAGACCATAAGGCTTCTTTCTATACCTTGTATAGAAGCCTAAATAAGGCTTCTTGTTATACTTTGTATAGAAGCCTAAAAGTAGCGCACTGGCTACCCAGTTCTTAGACCTCTATGCACACAGAGTATTTCCAACACGATTTGAAACGCTCTGTATGATTTTGAATTATGAGGACGGACGGAGGGACAGACACGGAGCCAGATCATAAGGCTTCTTGTTATACTTTGTATAGAAGCCTAAAAGTAACTAGAATTTTTGTTGGTAAAACCGTGTAAAACTAGCTTTAACTGATTTCGCGGAAAAAAGTTAACCTTAAATACATACCAAAAGCAAATGTCAATAATAATTATAACCTACAATATTGACACATAAAAATATTACTTATCAGTCTGTTACCTATGTTGACAGCCCAATATTGCTCTGTTAACTTATCAGACGACTTGACAGACTGGTAACTGCTAACAGTCATTGGTGAATACAAATATATCACATTAACAGACTGTTATTGACTTGACTCTCTGTTAGCAACTTAACAGAGCTTGGTGAATACGGCTGTAAATGTCACTGATTACATTTTTGCTTGGAAAAACAAAAACACGTCTGGAATAGTCGACTGTTTACTCGCGACACCGGCAGGCCGCTTATGTTAAATTAATAATTATTATTAATAATATTAAAATTAATTATTAATAATGAAATTATCATCTTAAACCTAGTAAAACACTTAAATATTAGTGGGATATTCTAATGTTTGAATATGCCGTAGTTGGTAATTTGTTCGAGAGAAATTCGTCCAACTCAGCATTTGTACGACTGAACATTTAATCGACAGGGCATTTTCAAACAAATTTCTGTCGCACATAACGCTGTCGAACAAATTACCTAGAATCGAGTATTCGAATACTCGATTTCCCAGCCCTCGTAGATATAACACTACCATAACACACCAGCTACAAGATTTTTTTTTAATTAATTTGATT
The DNA here is from genome assembly GCA_932274525.1 of Podabrus alpinus. Classification (NCBI taxonomy): domain Eukaryota; kingdom Metazoa; phylum Arthropoda; class Insecta; order Coleoptera; family Cantharidae; genus Podabrus; species Podabrus alpinus. The sequence goes on from OW026452.1 coordinate 36,563,256, forward strand.
TTGATTAAAAAATATTAGTTTTTTGATATCTATGATATCAAAACCCTAAAATAGCATCGTCCGAACCAAGTAACGTGATATAACATGCTTCGAAAATATTATTTTTAAAGCATGGTATATAAGTTACGTTCGTAATATAGATTGTACCATAATTGCTGACTTTCGATGTGATAAATACTGAAGAAAGATATGATTTCGCGCTATGCTGAAGAAAAATTGGTCACAAAGTTGCTAATGATTGTAATTTTACATACAATTTCTTAACGGTGTGGATATATTGTTCAAAAGATAAAAATACAAATAACGGATAAGCAGATAATGCAATATATGGATAAACAGATTAACGGATCAACAGATCAACAGATCAGCGGATCAATGTATCAACGTATCAATATATCAACGTATCAATGTATCAACGTATCAATGTATCAACGTATCAATGTATCAACGTATCAATGTATCAACGTATCAATGTATCAACGTATCAATGTATCAACGTATCAACGTATCAACGTATCAATGTATCAACGTATCAATGTATCAACGTATCAAAGGATCAACAATTTACTATATAGGTTACACTTTGTATTTAAAATTTAGGTAATACTTTTGAAAAGGAATCGATATAGCAAGTACCACTAATTTATAAACATGAACAACTCAAGCAATTATTCTAGCAGCGACTTTTCCGATTCCGATTTTGATTCTGATGAAAGCAATACAAAACATCATCTAACCTGTAATAATAATAAATTGCATTAGCGAATCGAATCAACGGATTAACAGATTAAAGCAATACTATATAGACGAAGTATTTACAATATAACAACGTTTCAGTTGATCAACGTTATGATTGGCTCTGAAACATGCGGACCGACACGAAGCCAGACCATAAGGCTTCTTTCTATACCTTGTATAGAAGCCTAAATATGGCTTCTTGTTATACTTTGTACAGAAGCCTAAAAGTAGCGCACTGGCTACCCAGTTCTTAGACCTCAATACACACAGAGTATTTCCAGCACGATTTGAAACGCTCTGTATGATTTTGAATTATGCGGACAGACAGACAGACGGACAGACGGACGGACACGGAGCTAGATCATAAGGCTTCTTGTTATACTTTGTATAGAAGCCTAAAATAGCATTTTAAGTTCCAATATAAATCCCAGAACATTTCATTTCTTAAATCATAAAAAAAATTTTTTTACAGAACGTGGCTAGAAAGTCGATTTTAAATTTAAAACAAATTTTATTTAATTATATATAGGTACACGATGTGTTTACAATCACAATTTCGAAGGTTCTGATTAGATTTGAATTATGCGGACAGACAGACGGACAGACGCGGAGCCAGATCATAAGGGTTCTTGCTATACTTTGTATAGTAGCCTAACAAGTAGTTTATATAGGGAGACCTCGTTGAAAATATCTTTAACGTAGTAAATTTCTTTCGAACATTTGCGTATTTATAAATTGCATTAGCGAATCGAAACAACGGATTAACAGATTAACGCAATACTATATAGACGACGTATTTACAATATAACAATGTATCAGTTGATCAACGTTATGATTGGCTCTGAAACATGCGGACGGACACGAAGCCAGACCATAAGGCTTCTTTCTATACCTTGTATAGAAGCCTAAAAGTAGCGCACTGGCTACCCAGTTCTTAGACCTCTATACACACAGAGTATTTCCAACACGATTTGAAACGCTCTGTATGATTTTGAATTATGCGGACAGACAGACAGACAGACAGACGGACGGACGGACAGACGGACGGACAGACAGACACGGAGCCAGATCATAAGGCTTCTTGCTATACTTTGTATAGAAGCCTAAAAGTAACTTAAGTAACTAATCGACAGTGTAAAGAGGGATTAATTTTTATATTTACAAAATTTTGAGGTGTTCCGGTTTTCTGAGAAAAAAATTTGACAAGGAAATATGGATAATAAAATACATTTATTTATTATAAGCACATATAAGTAAAGTAAAGTGTATACTTCTTCTTCTTCACGTGCCTATCTAGTACCAGATATTGGCGACCTCTCTCCTATGTATGTGTTGTGCATTTGTAGTACTATCACACACATAGGGGACCTACTTGTTTAACGCGGGCTCCGAACCGCGGGAAGTTTATACACTTCATCTCCAGAGAGGCTGTTCTAAGCATATTACACCTCGGTGGTTTGCCATTGCCTTCCGAGGGGAGACGGTCAGAATAAAGTTTTTACTGAGCCCGGAGTCGAACCGGCCATTCCGCATTAGCAGCAATGCACTTAACTGCTTAAGCTGATCACCGTCTCAAAGTGTATACAATAATATAAATTATAAAATAAATAAAAATAATTTTTTAATATAAATATCTATTAAACTGCTAATGGCCGAGTAGATACGCGTCTGTTTATGTTGTTGACACTGAATTAATTGATTTTCCGTTATCTTAGTGAGTTTGTGCTCCTGATTGGGAGTGTGTTGCGAGCTGGTGTTTCTTGACTTGAGTATCGGAGGCAATAGTTTGTTTTTTTTCTCCCAGTATCTCGAGTCACACCTGGAAATAAACTTGGAAGCAGATTGAAGCTTGGTGGATTGGCTGTACGTATATTTTGAACTGGTGTTCCTTGATTTGAGTACCGGAGGCGGTAGTCTCGTCGATCCGAGTCTTTCTTGGTTCAACATCTGCACGGCCTGGACATCTTTTGTTCTACTAACGTGATAAGAATAGCGGCGCGTGTATAATTTGATATACGACTGGCCGAGTGTTCATTGTGATAAACGATAACTAGTCAAAATGCCGAATACAAGAGCGAGGAAGGATGAAAATATGGATCCCCTTATAGAAATTAACGAGAAACTGGACAGGCTGATTGACATAACGGAGAACATAAGAACACAGGTTTCTAGTAACACCCAAAAAATTAAGGAGGTAGAAAGTAAAATCATCATAATTGATGCGTTGACTGAAAAGGTGGACCTCCAGGAGCAGACTATTGCTTCCCTTATAAAAAAGAATCTAACACTTAGTGATTCAGGGGAACAATTCGGCAGAAGAAACAACCTTCGATTTTTTGGAGTGCAAGAGGTAAATGATGAGAATACGGATGAGTTGGTTCTCGAACTTTTAAAAAACCGGCTAATTTAAACATTACAATAAATGACGTTGAAAGAAGCTATAGAGTCGGTGCGGTTTCTACGCGTGGCGTTCGTCCACGTGCAATCTTGGTGAGATTTGTGTATCAACGAACCCGGGATCTCATAATGGGAATCAGAAGAAATCTTAAAGGCAGTGGCTTCACCATCCAGGAGGACCTAACTAAACACCGTATGGAAAGATTAATGGAGGCAAGGAAAACCTATATGGGTTTGGGAAGGTGTGGACCTCGGATGGAAAAATCCTGGCCTCTACCGAGGATGGAAAGATAGTAAGAGCCGATCTTCATTGAAAAGTGTAGTATGTTTGTATTTTCTTGTTTTTGTGTCTAAATGATTATCTATTTTCAGTTCATTATGTTAATATTATTTTTACCTTATAGCACATATTTTTGTAATGTAACGTACATGCGACTTTTACACAATATTAATTGAATCTTATTTTGAAATACCTGTTTATAATTTGGGGTGGCCGGTAGTTTTGTAATTTTGGGGTGGGATGTGTAGTATTATATAACTCAGTACGTTCATTATTTGGGGTAAATGTATTCTGTTGATTGGACTAATCTTGTATGTATGTATTGTCATGTTCCGTTTATCATATGGGGGGGGGGGTCTGTTGTAATTGTGTTAATTTATGATAAAATACTCATTATTAAATAGTCAAATAAAGGACTATCATGATATTAAAATAATTACACCTGAATCTTCTTGGTACTTCCGAATGATGAACTGCTTACATCAACTCAATCTAAAAGATAACAAACGTAATTTTGTATACCTACACTGATATTTCGATAAAGAATGTGAAAAAGCAAAAGAAGGTTTATTTGTTTTAGTTAAAAAGATTTGGGAAGAAATTAAATGAAATTAATTTATTTGTAAAAGAATAGGAAAATAATAATGATAAGTGTGCGTTAAAATGAATTAGTGCGCGGGCTTACAGACAATTTTGGTGGGATAAAAATGGATAAGGAAGCGTGTGGGGACTTGCGGTGTGTCCGTTGACACGTAAGGACGTATTTTTGATTTGTTTGATTTTGTATGGTATCCGTTGAGAATTGTGGACGGAACTGAATTGCTGATTTTGTTAAGTAAAACTTGGATGGTGTCAGCTAAAACGTATGGACAGATAATTTTGGAGATGGTCAATAAATTCGCAAGAGTATTGGTAGTTTTAAATGAAGAATATTTCGTTGGGAGCGATTAATGGTTGGCGATTATTTTTCCTGTAATGGTAATTAATTCTAAAGAAGAAATTTGGAGCTGATAGACTTCTACCCAGGTTACTCGAGTGCGGTGCAACAAAAACAGTTTCTTCGATAGAACAATCGGTAAGAATCGTGCGTACGCAGTTATTATTTTTATAAAAACATCAGACGACGATGAATATTTAATTAGTGAGTTTTTAAATACGGGGGATTTAAAAACTTTTCTTTTTTATATAAAATAAATAAAAATTAAAAATTATTCTAAAATTAAATTTGCTTTGGGGAGATAAAGATAAAAATTAAAAATTTGCTTGAAAATTAAAAATTTGTTGCTTGATAATAAAATTTGGTCTCTGTGAATTAATATCAAATAACATTTGTAGCAGAGAAAAATTGGATTATTTATCAGAACATAAAAATTTTATCTTTTAAAATGGATGGACCAAAAATTGATCAAACCTTTTCAGAGGAGACGTTGAATAGATTACAGAATTTAGAAACGGATGCAGATAGAATAATTGAAACGACTGCTGATAGAGAACATCGTCAAGTAGTAGATCCCATATTTCAAGATACACCTCCACATACAAGCACGAGGAGAAATACAGTTGAAATGCATACTGAAATACCTGTTCCCTTATGGCAGCAGTTTATGGATAAGATCACGTTAATATGAGAAAAATTGGACTATTATAGTAATAAATTAGATACCAAAGTAACCGAGACGGATGTGAAATTTAACACTACAGATAATCGTGTGGAAATTATTGAAAGGAACGTTACACACATCAAAGAAAAAATGATAACAGAAGATAAAATTGAAGTAAAAATTGATTCGGGAATTAATAAAGTAAAAAAGGATATTCTAGAAATTGCTTCTGTTCAACAATTCGGAAAAGTCATCGAAGCAAGAGATGAATCAATTCGAATTGGTAAAGAACATTTAAGAAGGACAAAAGAGGAACTCAACGACAAGATTGTTGATCTTGATCAAAAATTTACTTATAATAATTTTTAATTTTTTGTTGTTATTGATCAACCTATCTGACTTTTTCAAAATTGTTATTTAAAATTTTTGTCGTTAATCTAGTAACCCTCTTTTAATTTTATTAAATTTGACACGTTTTTCAATGGACTCGTAAATGTCCCCTAATTTCCTAAGCGCCTTTTTCCTCAAAGCCCCACGTATGGACGACAATAAATATACTATTAGGAGGCCGGATCTCACCTCGTCAATAGCAATTCTTATTAGCTGTACAAATAAACTGAATTTCCGTTGTCGGAAAATTGTACTATTAAATAAAATTAACTTTGCCACGGGTAACTCTGGTTCGGTTTTCATAAAACTTCTTACCTTAAGATAGGTCCTGTAGGAAAATTTCTCCTAATCTTATCCTGTGAATTAACAAATCGGGAATACAAAAATTCCCAACTAATGATCCAGTTTGCAAAAAAATGTTATGTATTTTATTAAACAAATTATCAATAAAGGCATAGAAAATAAATGTTTTGTAATTAAAATTACCCCACAATTTAACTCTAATATGTAACGTCGTGTAAGTGCCGCACTCCGCGTTTACACCCCGCATTTCGTTTAAGAAAAATATTTTTTTTTATTTCGCTTACCAGTCTGTTGGTATTAATCAGGCCTATGTTCATATCCAAGCGTATAACCTCTCTTCTTGATCTAGCAATTTTTATGATGATCTCGTGCTATCGATTTTATGTTTGATTGTAAATCCAATCTCCAATAATTTCACAATTTCTACGTGCTAATTACACTTTTTTTGCCAATTTGTTTACACTGGTAAGTACTTTTTACCTTATTACACTCAATATGCACGTCTGACAACGTGATTAATCAATTTGCACTTTTTAGATTCTCTAAATTTGCACTTTCGCAAATTTTATAATTAATTAAGTCGGGGGCCAAATTAACACGCCTGCCCGCTTTCCAACTTCTTGGAGAACTTTCTTTTGTTTTTTTTTCGTTTTTTCTGGATACCATAAAAACATCACCACTTGATTAAAATCTTTATTTGTAAGTATCTATTTTTAATTCTTATATGTCCTAAATTTCATATGTCATTTCACTAATACCTATTGTTTTTGTTTCAGGTTAGAAATTATTTGCAGACCCGATTGTCATAATCTCGTAATGTAGGCACTTACGTTTCCCGAGGTATCGGTCCCTCACATTTAAACAAGTTTTTCCACCGATGTAATGTTTACCTTTTTGTGTGCACGACATTAGGTACTTTAACAATTACTAACTAATTTAAACTTTATAACAATTACAATTTTATAAACTTCTTACAAACTAATCAATTTTACAATATTAAGGATCTCATTTGGTTTTTGTTTACATTTAATATTTGAACTTTTGCATTCCTTGTATTTATCTCTTTATTAAAATGTATTTATCATACCCGATCTTAATTAATTTTATGTACCGTTCTTTTGGCTGTGAAGTTTCATGCACGTTCGTGGTTCTTATTAATGAACGATTTTGTTATTTGCTATTGATTCCTTGATCTCCGTGTATCATCGCAATTTATTAGCGACACCTATATTCTAAAAAAATAGTTAGGTAACGTAGGGTAGTGGGGAACGAACAGCGGCACCAGGCCGACTTCACTTGTTGCTAAACCATACAACGTAAAAGGTGTCTTTCATTTTGAATTCAGATATATTCTGTTTTAGCTTGCTTTTTGCTTTTTAGTGTTTTGGATTTGAACAGCTATAAATTTATTAATTATTTAATAAGCTAATTACTAAATTTTGGGCAATATCAGTTAATTTAATTAATTGATTTGGGTTTAACACAATTTCATTGTTTCCAAATTATAGAAACATAACAAGTTATTTTGAAGTAAGTTAGGTTGAATTAAAAACGATTAACTAAATACAGTTAACAATAATTTATTAATCATTAGTAGGTGAAATTTGTCTCGTTTATAGAAAATATTTGTTGAAATGTTAAATAGTTGCGGGCTGGGTGTATATAATAACGGACACTTCTTTTGTCGTTCGAGTTACAGCTGTTGTTCAAGGTTAAAGTAACATAAAGGGATTTTGTCGACGTCGAGGTCAACTAATAACGGTAACTTGTTTTTTTATTCAAACAAAGTAAATGCAAACAATTATTAGAATATACAGGATGGGGTTTAATTTCAAATGAATTTATATTTATAAATAAAAGGTTTCATTATTTAAAATAGGTAATCTGTTAGTAAAGTAAATAATTATATACAGGGTGTTTCGTCGAAGTTATTACAAATTATTTGCAAGTATAAAGACTTGATTAGATGAATTTAATCAGTTGCTAAGTCGCCACAGGACAGAGTAATGATGTACATGTTTACAAATCTTTATACCATGGTAGATAATTGACTTATTTAATACAATGTTTTGGTTTCGTTTAATGTACAATTTAGCTTTGCCCCCGTAACAGGCTGTATGAATGAAACCAAAAACCCGTGGCGGCATGGAAAATAAATTACTTATGACCGACAATGCACAAAACTAGGCAAGTTTACATTGAACCGTTCCCAAAGAGTTGTATTTAATTAAGTTATGGTAACGTAGATCTGGGTTTTAATATTGGTAAATTAGGTAACTTAATTACTTATTCAAATATAGGATGGTTGAACTTGTTTAAATTGAGTTGTTATTTTAGTTTGTATTTGAACAGCTGTACCTCTCACCTTTTTTCTAGAAGAACGTTGGGCGAGATATACAATATTTTAGATTAAATGGTAAAAAGGTAGATTAAATCAAAGCTAAGTTCCCTTACCCACTAGTGTTTCAATAAAAACACATAGCCTTAAAAAATCTTAAATAAAAGTACAAAGTACATGAATAAAATATTATTACAATCCTAAGGATTGAATCCAAATAAGTAATTAAAAGTTATCAAAGTAACATAAAGCTGAAACAAATCGATTTTCAGGGTAATTAAATATACATATTGCTATGTGCCGACGTAGCTTTATTAGGCTTGCACTCTGTATCGTTGATATCTTGTACGAGTGTACTTATAAGTACCTCGTCAATAAAAATGATTGTAAAATAATCTGACAAATTGCAATAAAATGAATTTTACCTCGGCTTTGACTATTTTCGGAGAGCACAGACTTACCTAATCTCAAATTGGGTCCCTTCCTTGACCAAGTTGTTGCTGAAATATAAATTGCTGGTCGTCGGAAAATCAGGTTGTACAAACAAATTATGCTTCGTTGTTAAAGGAATAATAATTTTATTATAAATAATGCAGATGAAAAATAGAAAAATGAAATGGAAATGTTTAAATTTATTGACAAAATCTTAATACTAACACTATAAACGGGCTAACGCACGCGTGTTTTAGTTTTCAAAAATTTTCACTAATTTTTATTAAATAATTGTTAATGTGCATTTACCTTAATAAATGTAGGGAATTTCTTGTCCCCAGTTGTTAACAGCATACAATAGAATCGCTTTACTTGGAGGATGACCTTCGCCTAATGATAATAATTCAGATAGGTTTCTTGTGTAGTGTAACCACGTTTTGTGCGTAGTTAAATCTTCAAAAATAAACACAATCACTTTATAAATTCAACTAAATTGACTTTTTTAACACGTAAGTAATTTTTCTTTAATGATATCTTTACTTTTCATACGGTTTTAAATAATTTTTTATCAATATTTATTTACTTTTAGGAGACACTAATAAATTGCACCACCATTCAAATTCAAGAAAAATCAACTTATTATTAATCAACAATCCATTGTTTTTTCCCTAGTTACCTATCTTTTCAAGGCAAATCTGATTTCGTTTTATTAGTCGATATAAAAATCAATATTCTTGCGTTATAATTTTCCAGGTTCGTACTTAGCCCAAAATAATTTGTAAAATTTCTAATAAAATTTTTATGTTTCAGTTTTATTTGAAGCACCAGCCTCTTCTGTGATCTTCCAGTAAACTTTTGAAGAAAATGTTTTTCGCATTTATGGTTCATTGAATATCGATGCACTTCTACACGTAAAGATTTTATTATCTTGATTTTTAAAAGTTCTACGTTATAACACCTTTTTAGAACTAATGTTTTGAACAATTATTTTTGATTTCAAATTACATTTTTATATCACTACTTAAATTAATTTATAATTTTAACAAACCTTTTATGTTAACAGAATTAAAACGTTGCATTTGAATTTACCTTGTTTTCTCGTTTCGTGACCTTTTTCTTTACATAAATTTATGACGTTAAAGCAGATTCTTGGTGTCAGATGAAACCTTTATTTTCGAACAACTAAGTCATGTGCTATCTTTGTTGATAAAACCTTGAATCAAAACGTGATCATTTCTATTGACGTGGCCGTGGTACATAGCAATATTTATTAGATCACGATTTAGGTAAATCATTGCTTCAGGTTTTATCCTCAAACAAGAATATTAAAGTAAATAAAAGAATTGACATTGCGCAAATTTGGTAGTTTTATTTGTGTTGGAAGTTAATGGTCGTCTCTCCTTGGAGCGATCATTTGTTTTGTTACAGATGTTTTTGACATTCTGTTTTGTACACCGGAAGAAAGAATTTGGTTACTAGATGACGATAGTAGGTATTTCACAACGTGGTGGTCCAAGTTATTTTCCGTGTCGTCTAAGAAAGGGCGATGCACAATTGACCGGTAAGCAAACGATAAGCTGTCGGTAAATTAGAAAACTAATATTAAGAAATAATAGTAAATAATTAGAAAACTAATAATAAACTTTAATACAATAACCACAGAATATATATAATTACCGATAATTATAATAATAACCAACAAAAATAAACTAAACTTTTAACTTTCATTACAAAAATGTCGCATCAATACCACGAACTGCGTCGAAAGCGGTCGAACGCACCCGAAGTGTTAACGTTCCCGTGAAAAAGTTAAAAGATAACCAAGTTTACCGTTTGACTTCAAGGGCGCTTACCGTTATCGGTTTGTTAGCGGCGTGTTGTGCATAGGTCCATAAGAGCACATACATTTAACTTCTTTATAGTTACCGTTCCCGTTGCCGTTACCGGGCAATTGTGCATCAGCCTGAAGTGTGATTTTAGGTTTGGATTTTGTTAGTTCTCAATAGATGGCGGGTTTTCTGGAGAGGACGTTGGCGCGAAGTTCAAATTCAAAAGTTGCATCTTACAACTTGTATAACAAATTTTATCGAAAAGTAGGAAAAGTATTTAAACTGAAAACTAAAAAAAACTTTGGAAAGCAATAATTACAGAAATGAGTGCATAAAATTAAAAATTCACTACCATACAAATAGTGAATCAGTGGAAAAATTTAGAAAGAGCTTTCAAAAAGAAAACTGAAAATAACAACAAAACGGGACGAAGTAGAGCAAAGTGTAAAGTTAGTGTAGATAAATAAAAATTTGTTTTATAGTGAACTTGAAGATTGCTTGATCAAAAAATCATCTGTGGTTCCCGAATGTCTGTTAAATTCTTCCGACACTGGCAAAAACAAAAAGGAGATATCTAACGAATTTTTGTCTTCAAATTCGTTCCCAATAATTATTTAATTGGCACTTCTCGCTCCATCTAGCGGTCGAACTGGGAAGAGAGATTGGGAGGAGATAAGTGCATTGAATCGGCGCAATAGGTCACTCTGGTCAGGGCTGTCGAGCCGAAAGGTTGTGTTTCGGAGTGCATCGAATGAAGTGATCGTGGTGGAACCAAGTCAGAATGGAAGATCAACCACCCACTGTAGTTGGGGATTCTGTTGATTTCCACTGCATCAATTCTCGAGCACCGAGGTTCCGTCCGTTTTGGAATACTTTGGGGTTCTGACGCAGAATTTTGGGGATGCGGACCTGACCAGACGTCTAAGGTATTTCGTATCATTTCGATTTAATTAATTTATTGTTTTAACATTTTGGTTTTTCTTTTGCCTTGTATTTTTGATTTGAAGGTTTTGCCGAGATTATTATTTGTTTGCAGCTTTTGTGTTTCTGCATAGAGGTGATTAAAGGCAATCTTATCTTTTACGCTCGCACGCGTGGTTATGGATACGAATGTTTGAATTTGGTGTTTGATAAATTATTAATTACTAATTATTTTCTTTGATGAATTTAAACTACGCATATTTTAACTAGGTACCATCCTGCAGTGCTGGCTGAATGCATTGGCATAGAAATTCCAAAGTGGTCGACATAAGTTCAAATCTTGTATTTGAAATTTTATGATCGATATTTTTTTGTGTTTATTTTTAGTTATGTGTTTTTTTTTTGAAAGTAGGTAGCGATGCACGACCAAAGTACAGGGTGTTGAGTTTCATCGGGGGCGCTTCCGCTTGGTTGCTTGTTTGGAAGTTCGTTGTTGTTCCACCGTCGTGGGATTTTTAATGACCACTCGAACGTTCTCTTGATTGATTTGGAGAGTGGTTCTTGGTGGTAATGTCTTTGATAATGTACTTTCCATCCGACATCGCTAATATTATCACCTTAAGGCAACGACCATCTAGTTGCTACTTTATCTTTGTTTTGTCAGCAAAGCTGTTCCTTGATCATCTTCGGGGCATTCATTTGAGATGACCCACGGCCTTCGCCGCCGCTACAACGAGCTGGTTTATACCTAACATCAGGGCCCCACGCAAATTAAGTAGAAATTTATTTTCTGCGTGGACATATCTGATCCGAGCTACCTTCTCATTAGAGATAGTGAGGACAGATAATGTTTCAGATACTGCAAGCAGCTTGGTTTGGTCAAGAAATTCTCAAAGAAGATACAGTGGAAGATGAAATAAACAAGCATAGTGAAACTTACAAATACCACTAACACAAATAAAATTTTTGTAATATTTCTATAGAGCCGCTTTTCGACTGAAAATGAGAATATTTTAAATTCGTGAAAGGCGTTACGAATTATTCATAAGGTTAGTGAAAAAAGGTTGGCGCCGGATATAAAGAAAACCAAATGCTTTAATAACTAATTAACTAAATTAGGTTTATTATAAGAGGAAGAATTATTTACAAAAAAACTCACTGCAAAGGCTTATTCAATATCTTTATTTTACAAAAAAAAGTCGTATCTCTAAGTGGTACGGTTCGGTCAACAAAAATAATTTATCAATGCTCTACAAAGCCAAATTTGAATTATTTTGGAGAGCTGTGCAATGCAAACTGGTCACTTTAGGGTCAGAGAAAAACATACGCGTTCGTTTATTTGGCATAATTGAGAAATGTACCAAATTTGAGCAAAATCAAGGAGGGTCATGAAAATACTACGATTCATTTGATATTTGATTTCTTCTTCCTTACTTGGAGCTTGGCAATCTTGCCGATTAACTTCTTCTATTGTAATTCTACATCAGAGGTGCCGCTCTGCCGCGTTGAACTTGAACTGGGATGTTGCTAAAACAAAACGAATACTCTTATTTTAAAAACGGAAACTTGATTAAGTAATCCGGGAAATTTGGACAGAAAATTATTTTGGTGCTTTTCTGCCTCTATTTTTTTAGCTGTACGTTGTTTACATTATAAATTATTATTTTAGGTTAAACAGTAATCGGTGGTCGTATCTGAAGAAGTAATTGTTTATCATTTAATCTGTTTTTAATCAGCTCGATCTCCATTGTCGTGTCTGCCTCTATGAGGACGCCCTCCTGTGTATTATTGAATCGTTCCAAATGGAGATCCGTAAGCAATGCTAATTTCACCCCATTATTGAACGTAATGCAGTGGTTCGCGGCGCATCGTAGATTGCTTCATTTAACTTAATTTAATTGTTTTTTAATTTCTATTTTTTCTATTGTGCAAAATTTGTCGTGTATGTTTATTTAAATTTATTGATTTAGTTACGTTTTTAATGGTGAAAACAAATACATTAATTTCAGTAATAAAAAATTATACTACTTAATTTATCTAATATAATAATGAAATGTTTATTGTAATAGCGTTTGTAACAAGGTCATTAGGCTTTATTTCTGATTGATTATTTTTTTACATGATATTATTTGGTACTTGACTTGTTATATGATTTGTTTGATTTGACTTATATCTGTCTGTGCAATCCGCTGTCCATTACGAACCGCAGGACCCGCCGGACCGCCTCGCTGGTGTCTCCCGGATGCTGTCCACCGAATCCCTCATCCCAGCCTGGTTGCGGATTGCCTCGTATGTTTGGCATTCTGTTAATATATGCTTTCTGGATATGATTGTCTGGCATTTCTCGCATTGTGTAGGAGGGCTTTTGTTCATCAAATATGAGTGAGTAGCTTTGGAGTGTCCAGTTCTCAATCGGGTGAGGATTATTTCTTCTCTTCTATTCTTTCTATTTGATGTTTGCCATTCTGTGTGTTGGTTCTTGATTCTTTGTAATTTGCTTGGTATATTATTCCAGTAGTTCTCTATGTTGGTCTTTATTTTTGCCTTGATTAGTAATTGTATGTCTCGGCTGGTTGTAATGAACATTGGCTTTCCTTGCACAAGTATCAGCTTCTTTTTTGCCTTGGATTCCTATGTGTGATGGAATCCAAAGGAGTTCCACATTGATGTTGGATTCTTGTAAAGAGTTGATTTTTTCACGGATTTGTTGTATAATGGCCTCGTTGATATGTGGATTGTCGATTGCCTTGAGTACACTCCAGGAGTCACTGATTATAAGGTATTTTGAACCATGTTTCTCTGTACTGGATTGTATTAGGTTGTCTGTGATAATTTTGATTGGTACTGCTTCTGCTCTAAAGATGGAATTGATATTGGGGAGTTTATATCCATTTGCTTCTATTGTCTTTATTGCGCAGGATGTTGTTTTGTTTGTTCTCGAACCATCGGTATATATTTGAGTAAATCCCTGATAATTTTTGTTGATTATTTCACGGAACATCTGGATGTATTCGGCTGGTATGGTATTATTTTTCTTGTAAGTACTTATTTAGGTCAAAATTAACATTTATTCGCCTGTGATGCCAGATGGCAGTGTTCGTGTTTGTTCTTGGGATTATGTTTTCTAATACCTTGGAAAGAATATTTAGTTGTGCTAGGATCATTTTCATTTTTGCAGTTATAGGTTTTGGTATGCGTGGACTTGTTTCGAAACGATGGAGTTGATCAAAGACATCAATCTGAAGATGACGGAAAATGTTTAAAAGGATATTGCTTTGATACTTCCAATTGATCGACCGAACAATTGATCAGGATTTTGTCCAAATTAGTCCAAGAGTACGTACCGGAGCGACAATAAATTTGACCTGAGACCACAAGGTTTTTGAGTTTAAGCAAAACTTAAATGGTAATAAGTAGGTACTTAAATAATAAATTTGTTGAAAGTATGGGAAATATTATTTACAAAGAATAAAGGATTTACATATTTGTTTAAAATAATAATTAATAAAAAAAGATTTGTAAATGTTTGGATGATGAATCGATATACGGAAGTTTTCCAAATGGCGGTGTAGTAGCACTCACAGTGACATCTCGTCAGAAGTGTCTCCTTCCTGCAGATTTATAAGCAAAAATTTCACAACTAAATGGTTTCTCGCCGTTTAATCATTTTTTAAACCTACTTTGATAGTCACAAACGGCCTGTAAACAAAAACATTTGAAAAAAAATTAAACAAAAAATAGTATCTTAGTATGAACCTGTAATTGAATCGAGTGGTATCCTTTGCGATTGATATTAAGATACAGGATCATAACTTGGTGCAGGAATCTTAATATGTCTACCATCAATGGCACCTATAACTCTGGGAAAATTTCTAGCAGCAAAGAATCCTTCGCATACTTGTACTGCTCTTTCTTCGTCGGGCCATACAATGAATGTCGGACTCAGGTCGAATAAAGCATGCACGACCTTCCGTACAGAAATTAAAGCTGTCGCTTTTGCTACATAAAGTTTTTCGCAAATAGATCTTAAAAAAATTAACACCAATCAATTCAATTTCTCTATCGAGTGCTGGAATGGAATAAAAAATTGTAACTTGCCTATAGGTAAGAATCTGAAGTTGCCATCTTCCATATGACAATCATAAGCTGTTTCCTGGGTGGAATAGTTTCTTGACCAGATATTTTTCTTACCAACTTTGATTCAATTAAGGACAGAACGTATTAAAAAGTTGTGGGAAACATTCTAAATAGCAAATAAAATTTTAACACTGCAAATATTGAAAAAACATTTTAAATTTTTAGACCCTTGTCCAAAACACTTAAAATGTACACTCACCTGAAATGCTCTTTAAATTGCTTCTCGTTATATCGTGAAATCACATCCTCCAAATAATTTAGAATTCTGGGTATTTTATTTCGATGAGTATCCACTGTTAAATCTTCATCATCACTTGAGCTTTCCTCTTCGTCTGAAGAAAAAATGTCTTCCACAAATTGTTTTATCACTTCTAACTTTCTCTGTTTGTTATTAATCATATTGCTAAAATTTAATTTCTTTAAAACAAGTTAATACCTATGCAAGAGTATAAAATATAATATACAGTGACTCAAAAAAGTCTCCATACGGCACCATTTTAGCTATTTAAATTACAATTACTCCGGTTTTTATTACTTTTTCAATGACGAAATTTGATAATTTGTAAATCTACGATATACATTCATACATACTGCTGTGTCCCAAGCTACCAGGGCTATGCAAATTATTGAATTTCTTACTCATATTTAAATTTCACATAAAGTTTGACCTCATTAAAACATTACCGATAAGAAAGATAAACAAATTTCGCAATTTCTCAATATTATGAACAGACAAAGATCTTTAAGCATTGGTAAATGATACATATAGCTGAAAAATAAATTCATAAAGGTTTTTGCCACCTCAAAATTCGATAAAAAAGATTGTTTAGGTCAAAAATGGTAAATTTACTGTGAAATGTTATCACAAACTACATAACCTAACACTGTGAGTTACAAAAATGGAATTTATTCCATGAATAACAAATATTGTGTGAAACCGATTATATAAAAATTTGTTAAATAATCTACTCTTTCTAATGGTCGTAATTTGCTACTGTAAATCTCCAAAAGTGTAAATAAAGGTCATTTTCGCTTCAAAATTGATAAAGAGCTTGATGATAAAGAAAAGGTGGAGAACCCAACTAAATCTTGCCTACAATCTGCTTCTGTATTCACGAGACGTCTGGGAACCACACAATTGATTGAGTCATCAAATATGGAAGCGCTCCTGCAAATATAAAAACAATTGGTGATCATAAAATTTAAAAAGGTAACGAACTCGACTTACTGATAAGCAAATTTGGACGATTTTGGAACACGGCGTAGCAAAATCGAACAGTCTATTTTTAGCTCTTGAACTTGCAAGACGTGTGTACCTCCAGGGTGGAAATTCAATCCAACAACACCCAGATGTTTGACAAATTCAATGTTTATCTAAACTAGATAACAATTTACAACAATGGCTACCTTCAGTTAAATATCATCAGGAATAAAGTGTTAAAAATACGACTCACCTTTCTTATAACTGGTAAACGGATATCAACAATAATTCACTGGCACTCCACGAATACGATCCAAACAATCAACAGGTGTCAACTGGCAAATCAACGTCGTCAGAGATCACAAAACGGGAGCTCAAAATTTATCAACACACCATCAACGAGAAGCAAGTTGAGTGAAACGCCGTAAAGTGACCGCGCAGTTAAATTGTGTTTGTGCGCAAGCCTTTTATTATAAGGTTGGATATTTGAATATCAGGTATTTGAAAAACTTTATTATTTATAATTTGTATTTTGTGCCATAAGCATTTTATAATAGGACGTGACTAATTTTGTAGCACTATCCTCATTCACGAATTTCAATAAACATTTTTGCAATTATTTAATTTTTATAACAACATTTTATTTACGAACAATTTAAACTGCTACTGGAAAGCAGAAGGTTTTGAATTTATTCAAACCATCAAGAAGAGAAGGAATGAAATTTGGATGTACTCATTTTGATTTATTTGGTATTAAATATTTCATTTTTTTCAGATAAAAATTTATCTGAACATTGTGTTCGCATGCGATTTAATTATTTTGATAAATATAAAACCATTTTTCGATTCAAAACAATCTTTTATTCATCGATTCTATTTAGTAACAGTAAGCATTTCAAAGTTTAAAGATTATCACAACGAAAGCGAATTAGTTTATCTCCAATATCATAACATCAACAATCTTAATTTACAAAAATTTATTCAAATTCAATAAGCATCTCAAAATTCAACGAATCCACCACACCTTGAGTTGAATCTCCACGACTGAGCTATAAGAGGGACAAGGATCGTGAATTTCCTGAGTAAATTTGCACCCTCTAAAGATTTCATTTATATATTATAAATTTTGCTTTCACTCTGAAAGCTGGCGCCTAACACAAACCAGGGTGGTGCAGTTTATGAAGGGAATTACACAGCAATACTTTCAAGAAAATAATTCTAAAAAATCCTCTCATTAGTAAGAAAAATTTAAACAAATAAAATAAATCAGCATAATCTAATTCAAAAAAGTCTCCGTACGCAAATGCATTATAGAAAACGTTTCTAATAATAGAAACTTGATAAGCACTTCTTAGAAAATATGCAACGTTTTATGTGGTTTTATATTGCATTAGAACGTTATCATTAAATTATGCATCTAATTTCTTTATGTTATCTTTTGAATTGGCACGTTTTACGAGCAATAATCGAAGATGAGTAAAGAACTTTCCGTTGAAGTACGTCAGATAATAATAAAATTGTATTATGAAGGCAAATCAATGGGCGAAATCGGGGAAATTATCGGGAAACCTAAGTAAAGTGTTCAATACATAATTAAAAATTATGGAAGTACGGGTTCCTTGAAAATTAAGCCCCGTTCTTGACGCCCCAAGATACTAAGTGATCTTACGAACCGCAATATTATACTCGAAGTGAAGAAAAACCCCAGAAAATCTGCTGCAAAAATTGGGGATGAAGTGCCTAATAAACTTAATATTAGTGTTTCTGACCAGACAATTAGAAATGTGCTCAGAAAAGGCAATTATAATAGCCGTTTTGGATGACGCAAACCTCTAACTTCAAAAATTAATAAAAATAAAACACTAAAGTTTGCAACAGGACATCGAAACCAAGACATGGAGTTCTGGAATCGAGTGATTTTTACAGACGATAGTAAATTTAATATATTCGGTTCTGATGGTGGAGAAAAAATGTGGAAAAAGCCCAACGAAGTACTTATAATATTAAGAATGTTATTTCAATAGTCAAGGATGGTAGTCGAGGTCTATTAGTGTATGGGTCTTTAGCGGTATCGGGTGTTGGAAATTTGCATTTTATTGATTCAATAATGGACAAGTGGGTATATTTCGATATTTTACAAAAAAAAATTGAAAGATAATGTTTACTACATTGGGCCTTCCAAACAATTATATCTGTGAGCAGAGCATAACTTTAAAGGATAAATTAAAACACAACGTGGTTACATATAAAACATATCAACTATCGCTTTATTAAGTTTACGATTAACTACATACATATTTGACATATAAGTACCAACCTAAGGAAAAATACACAAGGCGGTATATTTGAATATGGTGCCATCTAATATCAACAATATCTTCCAACAAGATCAAGATGCCAAGCACACATCAATAATTGTTAAGGAATTGTTACTTTACCACGTGCCAAAAGAGTTGCATTCACCCCCACAAAGTCCCGACTTGAATCCCATTGAGCACCTGTGGAATAAATTAAATTGAGGAATTCGCAAACACGATATAACCAACAAAAATACTCTGAAGAGGGTATTACAGGAAGAATGGAGTAAAATTGGGTTAGATGTAAAAAAAATTTAGTGGAGTCGATGCCTAGATGTATGAAGGAAGTAATTAAAGCTAAAGCCTATTGTACGAAATTTTAAATATTAATATCAACGTTTATAGGGCCGTTTTAAATCAGCATACGGAGATATTGTATTTTGGGTCAACTCTGTATTAGGGAGACTCGACTAATCAGCTGTAAAGATAACAGTATATTTACGATTGGTAATTGCCATGAGCCTAGGTTTAGTATATAAACGAAGAAGTATTATAAAGAGTTTAGAGAAGTAGCTAAACAGTGGTATTAGATCGTATTGTAACCAAATGGATCATATTATTAAATAAAGTTAGGCTTCGGCCAGTAAACCATAAATTAAGTAATTAGACGACATGATGAATACACAACAAATTGGCGACGAAAAATGGAGTGAATCTAGCGGAATGAGGAAAGTTTGTTTGAAGTGTGGTAGAAAGCATCAACAAAGAAATTGTCGTGTCGGGAATTGGACCTGTTTTAAGTGTAACATGAAAGGACATATAGCAAAAATGTGTTGCTATAGGAGTACAATAGCGGCAATGGAGCGAAGTTCGATTAACGTAAAACCGGAAGTGTACCAGTTGCGAAAAATATGCATAAACTCGGTGAGTAATATGGCACATAAAATTAACTTAGCGATAAATAACAAGATAATTATGTTCGAAATCGATACGGGCGCGTGTAAAACAATCATTTCGTCAGACTTGTTTAAGGAAAAATTTTCAAACTTGAAGCTAACCCCAGTAAGGTATATCCTATCATCAGTAACTGGTCAAGAAATAAAGGCGTTAGGAGAAATCGCGGTAAATGTTGAAACAAGTAAGGGAAAATACGTATTGCCGTTAACAATAGTGGAAACACAGCAAGATTTTAGACCACTATTAGGAAGAAATTGGTTAGATGTTATGTTTCAAGGCTGGCAAGATAACTTCAAAGTGGCGTCCATGTCTATAAATACGGTGGATAGGTTAAAGGAAAAATTCAAGGATGTTTTCGATGGAAATATAATAAAGCCGATTAAGGATTTCGTAGCAAATTTTCGAATTAAAGAAGGGGCGCATCCAATGTTTAAGAAGGCATACAATATGCCTTACGCATTACGAGATAAGGTGGACGCGAAACTAAAAGCAATGGTAGCAATAGGAGTCATAAAACCGGTGAAGACTAGTGAATGGGCATCGCCCATTGTAATCGTGCCCAAGAAAGACGGAGACATTCGTATATGTGTTGATTTCCGTGTAACGGTGAATAAAGTATTGGAGACCGAGCAGTATCCGTTACCTACGGCTGAAGATATTTTTGCATCGTTGGCAGGGGGGGCAGTGTTTGCAGTAATAGATTTAACTGGGGCGTATACTCAGTTAAAAGTGGCAGAGAAGTCTCAAGAGTTATTGACAATAAATACGCATATGGGATTATTTCGATATACAAGATTGACGTTTGGAATGTCGAGTGCGCCAGCAATTTTTCAATCGGTAATGGATCGTATATTAATGGGATTACCAAAAGTGAAATGTTATTTAGATGACATTTTAATCGCAGGAAAAGATATGGATGAATGCCAGAAATTAGTTAACGAAGTTCTCAAGCGGTTACAAAGTTATGGAATGAAAGCTAATGTAGAAAAATGTAAATTTTTTGAAAACAGTGTAGAATATTTGGGCCATCGAATCGATAAAGAAGGTATTCACCCGATGGAAGAAAAGATTCGAGCAATAATGGATGCACCAGACCCGCAAAACGTAACACAAGCAAGGGCGTATCTTGGATTATTAAATTATTATGCGAAATTTGTACCAATGTTATCGACGCGACTCAAACCTTTGTATAAATTATTGGAGAAGGATACAGAATTTACATGGTCCAGTGAATGCAAAAGATGTTTCGAAGAAAGTAAACTGTTGATATGTCAAAATCAGGTATTGGTACCCCAGTAGACGCAGGTATCACAGTGATATCACTGTGATACCTCATTTGTGTCACAGTTGTGATATCACAGTGTGATGCCCATGTGATACCCATGCGTTACCCATGTGATATTTTGTGACTTACTTGTGATTTGCCACCAAAGTGATATATATCACCTTATATGCGATATCGCATCGATGCTTCGTTTATGACACAGGTGTGATATTGAAAAATATTATGAATTTAAATAATCGCACCCCCAAAAATTAGTATAACGATGTGTACTTTATTATGAGATTCTAATCACTTTCTATAATATGTGATTATTTAGCCATTAGAAATTAATATTAAATATAAGATTACAAAAAATAACTACTGTTTTCATTTATTTTTCATTATTTTGTTTATATAATAATTATTAAATATTTTTAATTTTTAATAATTTATTGCAAATGTTATAAAGAAACTTTATAATACGCAAGCTACCTAATGTGACTGAAATGTGACATCTTGTTTCACCTAGGTGATATTCGTGCCACTTTTTGTGACGGTCGGGTGATTTTTATCACCAAGTGATATCGCATCGATGCTTCATTTGTGACACAGATGGGATATTAAAAAAATATTATGAATTTATATAATCATCTTTATATACACGTGCATTCTATCACTAAGAATTAATATAATAATATTAGTAAATGTAGTTTTGCAATATTATCATGAAAGAAGTGTAAATATTGAATTCAATTTTTTATATTGTAGTTGTTCAAATTTTTTAATTAAACGAATTTAGATTAATTTATTAATTAGAAGTATGATTAGAAGTACTTTTTACTTAATTGTTCTTTAGATGTACGAGTACTAGCTATAGAATAATCATAAATCACACCAAGAATTAACATTTAAAAAAATAATTGAATAAACTTTTTTTTTAAATATACCTATTGCTATGTCTCAAAATGAATAATAAAGGCTCCCGATGCTAAAATGAATTATATATTCAAAACAAGCACAAAATTCTAAGTCGGAAGACACTTTAAAAATTTGCTCTACGAGAAAATTTTATTTTTCTAAATTTCAATTTTCTATTTTTATTTGAGTCTCTCAGGATGAACGAAACATGACAAACATTGCTAAGTCTAAACAAATTGATGATTGTAACATCAGAAATGAAACAAAAAACTTAATTAGCTCAAAATTTGTAAAAATGTATTAATCATAATAACCTAGAAAAATGTAAGAATTTGTAAACCGATTTACTCTATAAATAACATTCTTTGTAAAAATGTAAGCATATCAAAAATTATGTAATTGTTTCATGCATATAATGTGTATAGTTTCAAAGGATAAATTAACAAATTAGTGAATAAGGGTCAAATTTGTGTAACGCCTAAGTAAACAACAAAGATGGAGAAAATGAGTCAATAAAGAATCCAAAAACTGATGAAAACGTAATGTACCAGTCAAACTACTCGTGGAGACATCTCAAAGGAAATCGAGATTGATACAGAGCATGAATCTACAACAAAAATAATTTATTAGAAAGAAATAAATTCGTAAATGCATGGATTTGACTTACAAAATTCGAACAGGCGTGCCAATCATATCGAATTTCGATGAAAAATCAGTTGACCTCGGGCTTCTCAACAAAGTGCACGCATTTTCAATGCTCTCCGAAAAATATTATTTACCAAAATTTGGAGGTTAACCAAATTCAAGTCGACTTCGTAGAGGTTAGAAAATTCCGTTGGACTGGACCCAATTCTAAAAATAGATGTCAAGGACATAATGAATGCTGATAATGGATAACATGTAATAATTTACAAAAATCGACTCACATAAACTTTCTGGATAACAAGAAAATTATTGTAAATTAATGAAAATAACTTACCTCAACGTTTTTGGAAATTTTCAATAGGAAATATGCAGCAACAAACACAATCTCTAGCACCAGTCAATGTAAAAGACGACCTCAAGTGACATCAAGCAAGGTGATAATGACAACAGGAATGAAGTTGAATCATTGCATGTGCAATCTAAAGTAGGGCACACACATAACAACAAAACCATATCCTTTTTAAAAAAATAATAAAAACTTCGATTTGTCAAGCAGACAGGTACTGTGAATTTATAATTTTTATAATTTGTTACACTTTGGCCTTCAGCGTATTAAAAATAGGATTTGAGGAAAAGACTTCTAACAGAGTGCATTCTTCATTACCCTTAGTGATAAGTTTAAATAAAAGTTTTCTGATTTAGTTAAAATTACTTCAAGCTTTGAATAAGCAACAATTTAATTTAAAAACATTTAACCCCGCTAATGTAAAGCGAGAGACTTGATTGGTTAAACGATCAAGCACCTTGGGATGAAGAGTGGAAGCCTCTTTGTTTCGAAACATTATTTGTATTTAGTATTAAAAATTTTAAAGGTTCATTTACATTGGATTTTGAATCCAAGATATTTTGTACAACCATTTCTTTCATGAAAGACATTTCTATTGAATTTTTTATCGTAATAAAATTTATATGGGAGCTGATGAAAGTTTTTTTTTATTTCTTTTTTTTTATAATAAAAAGGAAAGCAATTAAACATCCCGAGAGAGCCAATTAACATCTACGACATCGACTCTAATCTTGACTCACTAGGAACCCACCCTTGAGACGACTCATCACCGAGAGCTTAGTAAGAAGGGGCAATAATGTGTGTACCTTCCTGTACCTAACATTTAAAAGGGGGGAGGACATAGCACTATGTTTTTATTAAAAAATATTATTGTTAATAGCATAAATATATTTTAGAAAGATTTAAAATTAAAAAATATTAGAGAAATAAGTCAAGCTTACATGATATAGACACGTGAAACATCGGAATAAAAAAAACACGATGTTTTTGGAAAAAATGCCGAATACTTTAAAAAATTAAAAATATTATTGCTCATAGCAAGAATACCTATTAGTAAGATTATAAATTAAAAAATATTAGAGAAATAAGATATGATTGCATAGAAATTGGAAATTTCTGAAAATCAACCACGTGGTTTTTGAAAGATCGAAATCCTTTCTCCACGAGGATTTATTATAACAGAAAAAAAAACAAGAACATAAACCTGTTTATTAATGTCTTTTGAAGTGATTTTTTAATAAAACTTCGTATATTTATTAAATATACGAATGATATAGACACGTGAAGCATCGGAATAAAAAACACGATGATTTTGGAAAAAAATGCCGAATACTTGAAAAAAATTTAAAATATTATGGTTCATAGCAAGAATACCTATTAGTAAGTTTATAATTTAAAAAATATTAGAGAAATAAGGTATGATTGCATAGAAATTGGAAATTTCTGAAAAACAACCACGTGGTTTTTGAAAGATCGAAAACCTTTCTCCACGGGGAAAAATAAGTAACGTGTCATACGACCATTATAATTATTATTATTTTGCATTATTCTATATAAAAAATAAAAAAACAAGAACATAAACCCATTTATTAATGTCTTTTGAAGTTTTGAAGAAAATTTCTTCTTATATTTATTAAAATTACTGTTAAAATTCTAATATTTTCGCATTATTTAGA
Source organism: Podabrus alpinus (assembly GCA_932274525.1). NCBI lineage: Eukaryota > Metazoa > Arthropoda > Insecta > Coleoptera > Cantharidae > Podabrus > Podabrus alpinus. The sequence continues at coordinate 36,587,926 of OW026452.1, forward strand.
TAATGTCTTTGTTATATTTTCTAAGTACTTATTAATATGTTCAAAAAGTCACTAATACTATTGAAAAATTAAAAATTCTAATTTCTGTACTATAAAAAAGTTATTTATATATTAAATTAAAGTACTTCAATTTATTTTATAATTAACTATCAACCAGAGACGAAAATTGACGTTGGTTCGAATCCGGTTCAGGTGAGTTTATTTAAAAAAAAATTAGTATTAAAATTATGAAATTTACAAATAATTTATTTCCAGAACATATTAAATTGGTAGAATTTCGTGCGATATTACACCATTAGATAATAAGTATACCAATAGACGTAATACAGAATTTACATAATTTGAAATTTGTATAAAAATCTTTTTTAAATTTTGCTAAAATTCATTTTCCCATTTTATTACGAACTAGCTGACCCGGCAGACGTTGTCCTGCCCAAATTTCAATATTTGCCTACATCTATTTTTTAGATCCAATCCGCATAATGACCTTGCGACTTATTTGGTCATTGCAAATACCAAACGTATTAAAAAAGGATTAAATAAATAAAGTAATAAAAAATACAAATCAAGGATTAATAAAAAAAACTTTAACAAAACTGTTAAGTATTCACAAAAACCACAATAATTTCTAATTTTACTTTATTTTATTTTTGCCAACAACACTTGTTCTTTGTGTTCTTCCTTTTCCTCCTCCCCTTCGTCTTCTAATAAGGAATTTTCGAAAGCACGCAGCGATATTGCCAATTCCTGTTCTTCTTACATACATACATACATTGAATTTTATATATATAGATATCGTTCGTTAATACGTTGATCCGTTGAAACGTTGATCCGCACTAACGTTGGTCAAGCTAATACAGCGCTTGACCAAAGTTCGCGGCAAGATTCTAAAGTAGCCTATGTTTTTCGTAGCATTGTAAATAGCTTCTACACCAAATTTGGTAGAGATTGGTCAAACGGTGTAGAATTGTATAGAAAACATACATACATACTGTTGTGTCCACACTATATCTTAAGAGCCGCGATCAACAGCGATCGACGCGGACGAGATGTGGTTTCAACATGTCAAAATTTTAGTTTAATTAGCGTAGTATTGTTTAGATCGTTAAATAGTATTGTATTGTTAATTTTAAGTTGTTGTTTATTGTTTCGTTGTTATGTTTTTAAGACATGCACGTTTTTAGAAATGTTGATTAAAAAAAATTAAAATAAAAACAAAGAAAGAGGAGAGTAACGGGGGAGATAAAAAAACAAACAAGTTTGATTGGGACGTGAGTGTCCACATAGAAAAACGGCGGTTAGTTAAATTCGTTCAAAAGATAAAGATTAAAAAAGGAGTTATTGATTTGAGAGCGTACGGACGGACGTGTTGAAAGTTCCTTTCCGAAAGTTTAAATAATTGGGAATTGAAGTGATCAACGGGAGTTCGGGGTGTGATGCATCATCGAGCATATAATTAAATATTGATTATCCGATCAACATTTAATCGCATTTAATTAGAAGGCCCAAGATTAATTGTGAGTGGAAACTTCGCAAAGACGAAGTTTTTCACAAAGTATTTTTACACGGACTTAGGTTCCGTTTTTCCTACGGGGAAAGATTTTGGAATTGAAATTGGACTGGAATTGTCTCAGGTCAGAGACCTAGCCATTGCAGGTTACCATTTGGACCAGGCGATAGATACTTGATCAAGAAGAAAGTGAATGTGCGTCTGCTGTTGTGCGATACGCCCAGCCGGATCACCATAAAAAAAAATACAAGGTTAGGATTAGATTTAATTATAATTTTAAGTTTGTGTTTTGTCTTAAATTTGAGTGTTACATTTCCAATTTTAGTTTAAGGTGTTTCATGTTTTTTTGATTTAAGTGTTTTTAATAAATATGAATTTTGAAATTGCATCTTTGTCTGTGTTGCTCTTTGTTGGTCGTGACTCTTAAGCAAAAGACGAACCCTGAGATTGAGTCTACCAATAGGTAAGTCTGCTCTTATTAAGTTCATAACGCAACAAAGTGGCACCCAACTAGAGGGCGAGAAGTCACTCGGTATAACGCTACAAATTGGCACCCAACTAGAGGACGAGAAGTCACTCGGGATAACGCTACAAATTGACGACCAACGAGCGGGCTTTTGAAAGAGTACACGACTACAAACAACAATACATTCAATTGGCACAAAAAGGGGAAAGCTCAATAAAAGAGAATGAACACCAGGAGTAAAAGTGTGAATGCAGCGGGGGGAGATAGGGATAGTAGCGATGACGGGGGAGAGACCGAGATCACAATCCAAGAACAATCGGTGCCGGAACCGATGCCTGCACAAATGACAGAAGATCCGATGGAAAAAATGATGAGAATGATGATGGAAGGTTTTAAAAATCAAAATGCGAGTATAAATGAAAGTGTGAATGACAGTTTAAAAGGTTTTAAAAATGAAATCACGGAAAAATTCGACAACCTGGACGCTCAGAATGCAGGAGTGAATGAAAATTTAAGGGGTCTCAACGAAAGCATTAAAAGCTTGTATGAGGAAAATAAAGTCAATTTTGATCTGGTCAAAATAAAATTTGACGCAGTAAATGACAAGTTTGAAAAATTAAATGAATCTTTGACAAGTATGAAATCAGAGGTCAAATATGAAAATAATAAATTAGAAATTAAGATTGCGGAGGTAATAACCTTGATGAACGATCGGGTAGAGGAATGTGTCGGCTTAAACGACAAGAATGTAAAAGGCATCGAAAAAGGGGTAAATAAACGTTTCGATCAGGTAAATGTCAAAATGACAGAAACGGAGGATAAAATTGACAAGAGTATTTCATGCTTTCGAGGTGAAATCGATGTCATAAAGGATTCGGTCAAAAACGAATCAATAGGAGAACCAGTGGAAAAAATGGAAAACCACAGTTTTCGAAATGGGGGCAACCAAATAGAATCCGAAAATTTCATTCAAAGTTTGGGCGATGACCTAAATGAAATAGAATGCATGATTGGGCAAACAATCATACGGGAGGCTATAAAGGGAAAAACTGAGGTATGGCTCAGCAGGAATAAGAAAATTATGGTTTCTGGTAGCATAAATTATCGCTTGACAGATGACATAATGATGAATTATAAATACTTCAAAAAGAAAGGTCAAATGGAGTTAGATTTTAACGCGTTTCATCATTTGAAAGCGAATTAAATAACAATTCATATTTAGACCCAAGTTTGAAATTAAATAACAAATCATTTTTAGGCCCAACTTTGAAGATTAGTAATTTAAAAGAAATCAATTTTAGGCAAAAGTTTGAAAATAAAAATATGATAAACGACATGTGTAGGGGACAAGGTAATTGTTAAAAGTTTGAGGACATCAAACAGGGGCAATAATATATGCGCCAAGCTCGCGCTGCCTTATGAGGGTCCATACAAAGTATTACAAGTCATAAACGACAACGTGTATGTACTGGGATATGAAGAAGGGGAGACAAGAGGAAGGTTTCATATCAATCTTTTATATCCTTTCGTCGAGTGACAGATCAAACAAGACAGTCAGAAGGTCATCACCAACAGTATTTCGGAGTAAAGGCGGAAAGAAAATTCAACAGATTAATCATGGGGTTTCAAACAAAAGTGGTTCAAAAAAGGGGGGACAAATGCCTGGTGATATGAGTTACCAGAAGAATTTAAAGTTGCGGACTAGTTATGACCTAGAAGGTGTAACGTCTTAAGACAACGGGGGACAGGGGGGAGAAAAGAATCGACAAGATGTCTACATGAATCGTCGAGATCTACAAGGGGAAAATTATTGAGAGCTGAGGCTACAATAAAAAATATATCGGTATCAGCTGAGCGCTGAACGGATTCAAGCGAACCACGAAAGTAACCCGAAAGCATGAAATTTTTAAATTGTTGAATGAATGTGTGGTCCAGATACCACGAGCAAAGGTGATGATAATGAGTGACTGTAAATGAGACGAATGAGGTATGAAAGAAATGAATGAAAGAAGGGGGGAGAGAAAAAAGACATGAGGGAGAGCGGTGCAAAGAGTGGAACAATGGTTTGAAGTACCTCTTGAGAGTACAAACCATTGGTTCAACCTTTGCAGGGGGGATGTGTTGTGTCCACACTATATCTTAAGAGCCGCGATCAACAGCGATCGACGCGGACGAGATGTGGTTTCAACATGTCAAAATTTTAGTTTAATTAGCGTAGTATTGTTTAGATCGTTAAATAGTATTGTATTGTTAATTTTAAGTTGTTGTTTATTGTTTCGTTGTTATGTTTTTAAGACATGCACGTTTTTAGAAATGTTGATTAAAAAAAATTAAAATAAAAACAAAGAAAGAGGAGAGTAACGGGGGAGATAAAAAAACAAACAAGTTTGATTGGGACGTGAGTGTCCACATAGAAAAACGGCGGTTAGTTAAATTCGTTCAAAAGATAAAGATTAAAAAAGGAGTTATTGATTTGAGAGCGTACGGACGGACGTGTTGAAAGTTCCTTTCCGAAAGTTTAAATAATTGGGAATTGAAGTGATCAACGGGAGTTCGGGGTGTGATGCATCATCGAGCATATAATTAAATATTGATTATCCGATCAACATTTAATCGCATTTAATTAGAAGGCCCAAGATTAATTGTGAGTGGAAACTTCGCAAAGACGAAGTTTTTCACAAAGTATTTTTACACGGACTTAGGTTCCGTTTTTCCTACGGGGAAAGATTTTGGAATTGAAATTGGACTGGAATTGTCTCAGGTCAGAGACCTAGCCATTGCAGGTTACCATTTGGACCAGGCGATAGATACTTGATCAAGAAGAAAGTGAATGTGCGTCTGCTGTTGTGCGATACGCCCAGCCGGATCACCATAAAAAAAAATACAAGGTTAGGATTAGATTTAATTATAATTTTAAGTTTGTGTTTTGTCTTAAATTTGAGTGTTACATTTCCAATTTTAGTTTAAGGTGTTTCATGTTTTTTTGATTTAAGTGTTTTTAATAAATATGAATTTTGAAATTGCATCTTTGTCTGTGTTGCTCTTTGTTGGTCGTGACTCTTAAGCAAAAGACGAACCCTGAGATTGAGTCTACCAATAGGTAAGTCTGCTCTTATTAAGTTCATAACGCAACAAATTGCCAGCCAACGAGTGGCAAGTGCGCGGAACGCTACAATACATTGAATTTTATATATATACTAGCTGACCCGGCAGACGTTGTCCTGCCCAAATTTCAATTTTTGCCTAAATGTATTTTTTAGATCCAATCCGCATAATGGCCTTGCGACTTATTTGGTCATCGCAAATACCAAACGTATTAAAAAAGGATTAAATAAATAAATTAATAAAAAATACAAATCAAGGTTTAATAAAAAAAAAGTTTAACAAAACTGTTTAGTATTCACAAAAACCACAATAATTTCTAATTTTACTTTATTTTATTTTTGCCAATTACTCTTGTTCTTTGTGTTCTTCCTTTTCCTCCTCCCCTTCGTCTTCTAATAAGGAATTTTCGAAAGCACGCAGCGATATTGCCAACTCCTGTTCTTCTTACATACATACTTTGAATTTTATATATATAGATATCGTTCGTTAATACGTTGATCCGTTGAAACGTTGATTCGTTGATCCGCACTAACGTTGGTCAAGCTAATACAGCGCTTGACCAAAGTTCGCGGCAAGATTCTAAAGTAGCCTATGTTTTTTGTAGCATTGTAAATAGCTTCTACACCAAATTTGGTAGAGATTGGTCAAACGGTGTAGAATTGTATAGAAAACATACATACATACATTGAATTTTATATATATAGATATCGTTCGTTAATACGTTGATCCGTTGAAACGTTGATCCGCACTAACGTTGGTCAAGCTAATACAGCGCTTGACCAAAGTTCGCGGCAAGATTCTAAAGTAGCCTTTGTTTTTTGTAGCATTGTAAATAGCTTCTACACCAAATTTGGTAGAGATTGGTCAAACGGTGTAGAATTGTATAGAAAACATACATACATACATACATACATACATACATACATTGAATTTTATATATATAGTGTTGTGTCCACACTAGATCTTAAGAGCCGCGATCAACAGCGATCGACGCGGACGAGATGTGGTTTCAACATGTCAAAATTTTAGTTTAATTAGCGTAGTATTGTTTAGATCGTTTAATAGTATTGTATTGTTAATGTTAAGTTGTTGTTTATTGTTTCGTTGTTATGTTTTAAGACATGCACGTTTTTAGAAATGTTGATTAAAAAAAAAAATAAAAACAAAAAAAGAGGAGAGTAACGGTGGAGATTAAAAAATAAACAAGTTTGATTGGGACGTGAGTGTCCACATAGAAAAACGGCGGTTAGTTAAATTCGTTCAAAAGATAAAGATTAAAAAAGGAGTTATTGATTTGAGAGCGTACGGACGGACGTGTTGAAAGTTCCTTTCCGAAAGTTTAAATAATTGGGAATTGAAGTGATCAACGGGAGTTCGGGGTGTGATGCATCATCGAGCATATAATTAAATATTGATTATCCGATCAACATTTAATCGCATTTAATTAGAAGGCCCAAGATTAATTGTGAGTGGAAACTTCGCAAAGACGAAGTTTTTCACAAAGTATTTTTACACGGACTTAGGTTCCGTTTTTCCTACGGGGAAAGATTTTGGAATTGAAATTGGACTGGAATTGTCTCAGGTCAGAGACCTAGCCATTGCAGGTTACCATTTGGACCAGGCGATAGATACTTGATCAAGAAGAAAGTGAATGTGCGTCTGCTCTTGTGCGATACGCCCAGCCGGATCACCATAAAAAAAAATACAAGGTTAGGATTAGATTTAATTATAATTTTAAGTTTGTGTTTTGTCTTAAATTTGAGTGTTACATTTCCAATTTTAGTTTAAGGTGTTTCATGTTTTTTTGATTTAAGTGTTTTTAATAAATATGAATTTTGAAATTGCATCTTTGTCTGTGTTGCTCTTTGTTGGTCGTGACTCTTAAGCAAAAGACGAACCCTGAGATTGAGTCTACCAATAGGTAAGTCTGCTCTTATTAAGTTCATAACGCAACAAATTGCCAGCCAACGAGTGGCAAGTGCGCGGAACGCTACAAAGTGGCACCCAACTAGAGGGCGAGAAGTCACTCGGGATAACGCTACAAATTGACGCAACAACGAGTGGGCTTTTGAAAGAGTACACGACTACAAACAACAATACATTCAATTGGCACAAAAAGGGGAAAGCTCAATAAAAGAGAATGAACACCAGGAGTAAAAGTGTGAATGCAGCGGGGGGAGATAGGGATAGTAGCGATGACGGGGGAGAGACCGGGATCACAATCCAGGAACAATCGGTGCCGGAACCGATGCCTGCCCAGATGTCAGAAGATCCGATGGAGAAAATGATGAGAATGATGATGGAAGGTTTTAAAAATCAGAATGCAGCAGTGAATGATAGTTTAAAAGGAGTGAATGAAAATTTAAGGGGGTTTAAAAAAGAAATCACGGATAAATTTGACAACCTGGACGCTCAGAATGCAGGAGTGAATGAAAATTTAAGGGGTCTCAACGAAAGCATTAAAAGCTTGAATGAGGAAAATAAAGTCAATTTTGATCTGGTCAAAATAAAATTTGACGCAGTAAATGACAAGTTTGAAAAAATAAATGAAGCTTTGACAAGTATGAAATCAGAGGTCAAATGTGAAAATAATAAATTAGAAATTAAGATTGCGGAGGTAATAACCTTGGTGAACGATCGGGTAGAGGAATGTGTCGGCTTAAACGACAAAAATGTAAAAGGCCTCGAAAAAGGGGTAAATAAACGTTTCGATCAGGTAAATGTCAAAATGACAGAAACGGAGGATAAAATTGACAAGAGTATTTCATGCTTTCGAGGTGAAATCGATGTCATAAAGGATTCGGTCAAAAACGAATCAATAGGAGAACCAGTGGAGAAAATGGAAAACCACAGTTTTCGAAATGGGGGCAACCAAATAGAATCCGAAAATTTCATTCAAAGTTTGGGCGATGACCTAAATGAAATAGAATGCATGATTGGGCAATCAATCATACGGGAGGCTATAAAGGAAAAAACTGAGGTATGGCTCAGCAGGAATAAGAAAATTATGGTTTCTGGTAGCATAAATTATCGCTTGACAGATGACATAATGATGAATTATAAATACTTCAAAAAGAAAGGTCAAATGGAGTTAGATTTTAACGCGTTTCATCATTTGAAAGCGAATTAAATAACAATTCATATTTAGACCCAAGTTTGAAATTAAATAACAAATCATTTTTAGGCCCAACTTTGAAGATTAGTAATTTAAAAGAAATCAATTTTAGGCAAAAGTTTGAAAATAAAAATATGATAAACGACATGTGTAGGGGACAAGGTAATTGTTAAAAGTTTGAGGACATCAAACAGGGGCAATAATATATGCGCCAAGCTCGCGCTGCCTTATGAGGGTCCATACAAAGTATTACAAGTCATAAACGACAACGTGTATGTACTGGGATATGAAGAAGGGGAGACAAGAGGAAGGTTTCATATTAATCTTTTATATCCTTTCGTCGAGTGACAGATCAAACAAGACAGTCAGAAGGTCATCACCAACAGTATTTCGTAGTAAAGGCGGAAAGAAAATTCAACAGATTAATCATGGGGTTTCAAACAAAAGTGGTTCAAAAAAGGGGGGACAAATGCCTGGTGATATGAGTTACCAGAAGAATTTAAAGTTGCGGACTAGTTATGACCTAGAAGGTGTAACGTCTTAAGACAACGGGGGACAGGGGGGAGAAAAGAATCGACAAGATGTCTACATGAATCGTCGAGATCTACAAGGGGAAAATTATTGAGAGCTGAGGCTACAATAAAAAATATATCGGTATCAGCTGAGCGCTGAACGGATTCAAGCGAACCACGAAAGTAACCCGAAAGCATGAAATTTTTAAATTGTTGAATGAATGTGTGGTCCAGAGACCACGAGCAAAGGTGATGATAATGAGTGACTGTAAATGAGACGAATGAGGTATGAAAGAAATGAATGAAAGAAGGGGGGAGAGAAAAAAGACATGAGGGAGAGCGGTGCAAAGAGTGGAACAATGGTTTGAAGTACCTCTTGAGAGTACAAACCATTGGTTCAACCTTTGCAGGGGGGATGTGTTGTGTCCACACTAGATCTTAAGAGCCGCGATCAACAGCGATCGACGCGGACGAGATGTGGTTTCAACATGTCAAAATTTTAGTTTAATTAGCGTAGTATTGTTTAGATCGTTTAATAGTATTGTATTGTTAATGTTAAGTTGTTGTTTATTGTTTCGTTGTTATGTTTTAAGACATGCACGTTTTTAGAAATGTTGATTAAAAAAAAAAATAAAAACAAAAAAAGAGGAGAGTAACGGTGGAGATTAAAAAATAAACAAGTTTGATTGGGACGTGAGTGTCCACATAGAAAAACGGCGGTTAGTTAAATTCGTTCAAAAGATAAAGATTAAAAAAGGAGTTATTGATTTGAGAGCGTACGGACGGACGTGTTGAAAGTTCCTTTCCGAAAGTTTAAATAATTGGGAATTGAAGTGATCAACGGGAGTTCGGGGTGTGATGCATCATCGAGCATATAATTAAATATTGATTATCCGATCAACATTTAATCGCATTTAATTAGAAGGCCCAAGATTAATTGTGAGTGGAAACTTCGCAAAGACGAAGTTTTTCACAAAGTATTTTTACACGGACTTAGGTTCCGTTTTTCCTACGGGGAAAGATTTTGGAATTGAAATTGGACTGGAATTGTCTCAGGTCAGAGACCTAGCCATTGCAGGTTACCATTTGGACCAGGCGATAGATACTTGATCAAGAAGAAAGTGAATGTGCGTCTGCTCTTGTGCGATACGCCCAGCCGGATCACCATAAAAAAAAATACAAGGTTAGGATTAGATTTAATTATAATTTTAAGTTTGTGTTTTGTCTTAAATTTGAGTGTTACATTTCCAATTTTAGTTTAAGGTGTTTCATGTTTTTTTGATTTAAGTGTTTTTAATAAATATGAATTTTGAAATTGCATCTTTGTCTGTGTTGCTCTTTGTTGGTCGTGACTCTTAAGCAAAAGACGAACCCTGAGATTGAGTCTACCAATAGGTAAGTCTGCTCTTATTAAGTTCATAACGCAACAAATTGCCAGCCAACGAGTGGCAAGTGCGCGGAACGCTACAAAGTGGCACCCAACTAGAGGGCGAGAAGTCACTCGGGATAACGCTACAATAGATATCGTTCGTTAATACGTTGATCCGTTGAAACGTTGATTCGTTGATCCGCACTAACGTTGGTCAAGCTAATACAGCGCTTGACCAAAGTTCGCGGCAAGATTCTAAAGTAGCCTTTGTTTTTTGTAGCATTGTAAATAGCTTCTACACCAAATTTGGTAGAGATTGGTCAAACGGTGTAGAATTGTATAGAAAACATACATACATACATACATACATACATACATTGAATTTTATATATATAGATATCGTTCGTTAATACGTTGATCCGTTGAAACGTTGATTCGTTGATCCGCACTAACGTTGGTCAAGCTAATACAGCGCTTGACCAAAGTTCGCGGCAAGATTCTAAAGTAGCCTACGTTTTTTGTAGCATTGTAAATAGCTTCTACACCAAATTTGGTAGAGATTGGTCAAACGGTGTAGAATTGTATAGAAAACATACATACATACATACATACATACATTGAATTTTATATATATAGATATCGTTCGTTAATACGTTGATCCGTTGAAACGTTGATTCGTTGATCCGCACTAACGTTGGTCAAGCTAATACAGCGCTTGACCAAAGTTCGCGGCAAGATTCTAAAGTAGCCTATGTTTTTTGTAGCATTGTAAATAGCTTCTACACCAAATTTGGTAGAGATTGGTCAAACGGTGTAGAATTGTATAGAAAACATACATACATACATACATACATTGAATTTTATATATATAGATATCGTTCGTTAATACGTTGATCCGTTGAAACGTTGATTCGTTGATCCGCACTAACGTTGGTCAAGCTAATACAGCGCTTGACCAAAGTTCGCGGCAAGATTCTAAAGTAGCCTATGTTTTTTGTAGCATTGTAAATAGCTTCTACACCAAATTTGGTAGAGATTGGTCAAACGGTGTAGAATTGTATAGAAAACATACATACATACATACATACATACATTGAATTTTATATATATAGATAGATATCGTTCGTTAATACGTTGATCCGTTGAAACGTTGATCCGTTGAAACGTTGATCCGTTGATCCGCACTAACGTTGGTCAAGCTAATACAGCGCTTGACCAAAGTTCGCGGCAAGATTCTAAAGTAGCCTATGTTTTTCGTAGCATTGTAAATAGCTTCTACACCAAATTTGGTAGAGATTGGTCAAACGGTGTAGAATTGTATAGAAAACACACATACATACATACTGCTGTGCAGCCTCGGAGCTTTATTAGGGCTACACGTTTGAAGATTAATATCTTGTACGAGTGTACGTAAATGTACCCCGTCAACAGAAATGTATGTAAAATTTTATTGTTTATGACGGCTGTCCTCCGTAGGCGATTCGACTAATCCTTTTTGGAGGTACTTACTAGTGCTCTTTCCCAGGGGTGGATTCTTAGAACTTATTTTGCATTGGTTCAAGAGAACAAAGACACAAACTCGCTTTATACATTTATTTAATAAACATTTACATATTTGTTTTATCTTGGATAAAACTTTAATTTCCTTAAAATTAGCTTTCATTCATCTAGATTCATTCTTTTTCTAAAATTAAAATACAATTCGAATATCATCACACAAATAGAAATTATTTAGGATTACAATACCTTATTGATTCTTTGATAAACGCACGTGTTACCTACGACGTTGGTGTGGAATATTATTTTCTTTCAAACCGTTTGATGAAAGTTGTGAAGCAAATTGATTGTTGTCTTGAGTAGAAGCTAGGATCTCTTGACGTCTTCTTTTCTTGATTTAATAACGTGTTTAAGACCATCAATTTGGTTTGGTTATAATATTTCGTAGTTATTACGTATATTAACTGGACACTGATCATGAAATTACAATTGTTTTTCGATTATTGTTCCTTTTAATAATTAATAACTTATTACCATTGCGTAATGTTACGTAGTGTCGATTATTAACTTTAATTTTGCGAACACATGTGACAACAAGTTATTTACTTTCACCAAAGTCTTTAGAATTTATTGAAAATATCAATGTTTTCTTACGCCTAGATATGAATTCAATGTTTTTAGTTGATTAAATCATGAAATTTTATTATTTGCACGGCGATGGAGGCGGATGAACAAATTTTAATACGAACGAGCTCACTTTTTGGATACTTAATTAATCGTTACATTCGGCACATGGATTTAACTTAATAACACAATTACTTTTGGATATATTTGGTTGAGTAGATTTCATTTTAAAACTTAGTTAATTCTTTAATATATTTTCATTGTTACACCTCATGGCTCTGGATCTACTGACCGCGCCATTAGCATTTTTCTCCCTCCTCGCCGGTTTTTGATATCACGCGCATTTTAATAACGTCTTTATTTTGACTCGACCAATCAGGGATTTTTAAACGTAAATTATAATATTTCAATTCGAAGGAGAGAAGCAAACATATGACAAAGATCTACACATTAGCCTTGCATTTGGTGATCTCATGTTTGTTTTAAAATTAAATAAACTGCATTGCTATCATTTTTAGTCGCTAAGCGAAGATAATTGACTTTGTATTTTAAATGTTACAAACATAATCGTTTTCTTTGTATGAAATTTATTACCTTGCTTTGGTAAAGTCGACAATTTAAAATGTACGTAAAGAAATATACAGGGTGGACTAATAATTTTCCTGTTCATTTAATCTTTAGTATCGAAGAACGTAACATGTTGAATGCAATTAAAAGAAATTTATCCCTCGGCTTAGCAATTTCGGTGAGCACAGACCTACCTTTTCTCACGTTGGGTTCCTTCCTTAACCAAATCTTAATTCTGAAATACAATATTGTGGTTCTCGGAATGATTACAAAATTATGCTCCGTTTGATAATGTAATGATAAATTTTATTGTACAAAATGTATTTAGTTTCAAATAAATCGTTAACATAAATTAAACAAATTCCTTAAAATTACCCCACAACTATAAATGTTAAATCGAAGTTACGCAGTAGTAAAATTTTTATAAGTCCGCACTAAATTTTATTAAAATGAAAATTGTTCCACTTTACCTTTAAAATCTGGTTCTTTTGTGGTTGTCAGGATGGATGACCATGAAACCCAGTATCAAACTTTTATCGATGGTGCACAGTTGCATAAATACGAGTGGATGCCTTTTTCAACACGTGTCAATTCGTTTGTAGTTATTTGTGAAAATATCGTCAATCTTTCAATATTTTGATCCAAAAACACTGGTAACTCACGTAAGTTAAATTTACTTTTTATATTTTATATCTTTTATTCGGTTTTAATCGCACTTTTTACTGATAAATTATTTTCTTGTAGGACGCTTAAAATTTCACCACGCCATTTATCGAATCTAAATCAACAACCTCCTCTATCCATTGTTTTACCATCGTTACTTGTGTTTTTCCAAGGCAATTGTGATTTTCCATTGATCGAAAATTAAATCAATATTTGAAGTTTATAATATACAGGTTCGGCTTAAGCCCAATGTGACTTATAAAATTTTTAATAAAATTTTTATGTTTCAGATTAATTTGAAGTATTTGCACCTCCTGTGATCTTCCAGTAAAGTTTTGAAGAAAATGTTTTTTCCATTTGTGGTACATTGAATTACGACGCACTTCGATAGATGTAAAATTATTTTAATTTTTTTTTATAAGTTTTTCGTTTTAAGACATTTTCACAAATTAACTTAGAACAATTATTTTTGATTTCAAATTACATTTCTTATTACTAATTAAATTAATTTATAATTTTAACAAACATTTTTGTTAACAGAATTAAAACGTTGCATTAGAATTTATTTTGTTATTTCGTTCCGTGATCCCTTTTCTTCATGTAAATTTATGATTTTAAAACAAATTTTTGATATCAGATGAAACTCTTACGTTTGAACAAATAAGTCTCGTGCTACCTTTATTAATAAATAAAACCTTGAATCATTAACGTGATCATTTCTATTGACGTGGTAGTGGTACATTGCATTTACCCCCTGTTAATTAAAATTTATCCGAAAACACCTATTTTTTTGTGATAAATTTCTTAATTAACACACGTGCGTTTATTCATAAACATATCAAACTAAATTTTTAATGTAACGATTTTAACTAACAATTATAACTAAACTCAAAATTAAATTATTAAATCATATCAAATGTTCCAAACTAACTAATCAAATTCAACAAAACTATCCTATATACTAACTTAATTAATTAATCTGACCAAGATTATTTTATTAATTGTCCCTAGGATTACGTTTACAAATGATCGTTGTTTTGACCTTTATTTTATTTAAATTTTTATTTTTATTACTCGTCTATTTTTACTCTGTTTTCAATTATCTATTCTTTTACTTTATCCATTCGACCTGTTCTTTACTTAAGTAGCCCCGTTTAATTCAATTTAATTTACTCTGGTGACTAAAATTTCTCTTCTTCTTACCCCCTTGTTAATTGGTTTTAATTTATTTATCTTTGGTATCCTTATTTTTATTTCTTTATCATAATATTTCCATTGTTTTATCTCATTATCATAATTCATAATTATTTTCCCCCCTTTATATGTCTCATAATATTTATTCATAAATTCTCCACATCATAATATATCATTTTCCCTCACAATAATAATTCATAATAATTCTTATTTCAATATTAGACATTTTGCTTTTGATACCAATTTATTTTAAACCCCTTTGTTTCAATCTGTTGTTTCCTATTTCATTTTATATTATTCTTTGTCACCGAATACCTTTATTTACTTAATCAGACCTACATAAATAAATTTCCTAACCCGCATTATATTATTGTTTTTAAATGAATCCAAATTTTCAATAACTATTTCTTTCCATAAATTTTTAAATTACCATAAAACTTAGCTATTTCCTAAAATTAATACTTTCATCTTGGTCAATTTTTTTTGTTTCGTCATAATTTTCTAACAGCTTCAAATCATATTTACATTGCTCTTTATATTTGTTCATGTTCTAATTTCATTTCTTAAATTATATTTACATATTGTCTTTCCGGTATTTGTCATTTTCCATTTCTTGCTATTTCTTGAGCGGTCAATTTTTCAAGTTGTTAATATTTTTAATTTCTTTTTAAGTTTCGCTATGGTTTTGTATTCACCGCTTATTGATCTCGCAAGAATGACTTTTTCTTCCAACGTACTTTCTTGATTTTAAATTTTATCCGCTTGTATAACATTTTCTTTTTATCGTAACCATTTCTTTTTACTTTAATATCTGTCTTTGTGTCGCACTTCCTTGTCCAACTCACTTCGTATTTTCTTTTCGTATTCTTCTTTTGTAAATTTATTTTTATCTTCTTGCCGATGTTATCATAATTTCTGACTTTATTTAAATTTTTATGTTTAAACTTGTTGTACCCCCTTGTTTTTATAAATTTTAAATTGTGAACCCGTTTTTGTTTATTTGTTAAATTTTTATTTGTTACCGTTTTATCCATTAAGTTTTTAATTTTAAAGTTTGTTAAATTATAAAATCTTTTAATTTGAATTGTTAACTTTTTATTTTGTGTTTGCATACCCGTTACTTTATGAACTTTTGTAATTTTAAATGTGCCCGTTTTATTTTGTAAACCGTTTTGTAAAATTTTCTTGCTTGTTCGCATGCCTCTTGTGTGATGTTTTTGCTTTGCACGTAGCTTTTTAAATTTTAATAGCGCCCGTTTGTATGTTTTTCTTTTTAACACTTGGTATGACCGATATTGATTTATTTTTGATGTCGTTTGCCCCTTAATTTCCGATACATTTCTTCCCATTACATTAATATTTTCTGTCACTTTTATTGATTCAAATTTATTTGTAGCTACCGTTCCAATAAACGGTTTGAATTTTATGGCCTTTAACATTTCTGCCATCTCATTCACATCGTCTTGTGGTTTTTCGGGTTCTTCTGTGAGTACTTCTGTTGTTGGTGTTGGAATTATTTGAATATCCAACTTTACCATGTCATTTAAATTAATTTCTTTCTTGTTGTCCACACTTTTATGTAAATTTTCCATGCTAGTCAAGAATTTTTCAAGCCATGACGGTTTCTCGTTTTCTGCTGGTGCCACTTCTTCTATTTGTTCATTATCCTGTGGTTTTATAATCTCTTCCGGTACCACTTTTTCCGATTCAATTTTATCAGTAGTTATTACCTTGTTCGTTGGTTGGAATCTCATTGATGCCATCATTTTTGCAACCTCGTCATTATTTCTTTTTAATTCTTCGGTGGTCTTTCTTTCAATTTCGTCGGCTGTTTGTTACGGTCCCCGTTAAGATCCATCAAAAATAATTAAAATTATAAATCACCCTGTATGTAATATTCGTTTATTCTCGCTATAATATAATAACCTTTCACAACTGGAATAATAGGTTTCAAAATAAACAAAGAAATTAATTATTTTCATGAGTTTGTATTTACAAAGTAGTTTTATTCTCTAACTACGCATCATTAGGAAAAAAGGTTTATTTAGCATTTCTCTTAACGTTCAAATTGAACGTGATGTCATTAGACTTCAACGAATAATTATAACCATCTTTGTCAAGCGCACTTTCTTCGTTTCATATTAAACATTATTGAAGCCGTTTGAATCTTTTCTGATTGGCTAGTAACCGCCAAGGACACACTTGCATGAAGGTATGCACGGAAAAATTATGTTAATGCGCGAGAGGGGAAGACAGTGTTCTTTTAATCGTCAAAACGCTCGCATCTAAAATATACGACATAAATATGCAAATTGAAATGATTATCTACAAAAACTATCTGTTAATTAAAATCATACTATGGTAATACAAATACCTGAATCAATCTATAAAGAAAAATATGATAATATTAATATCGTAGTATCATTTAATCTCAAGTGCCTTCATAAAATACGAATCTGTGAACATCGAAGAATAAATCGAAATAATCGTGTTTATAATTAATTTAAATACAATACTAACTATGTTCCAGTTATATTTTACAAATATTTGTTAAAAGAAATCAGTTTAAAAAACAATAATCGTCAATACTTCATAAACGTGCTTACAAAGGACAAAACGTGCTACGCATTTAAAGGTTGTACCACGCGAGTGCATTCTATTAAAAACCTCGTTTTCGCAACAAAGTTATTAAAACATTTATTACCAAAAAGTGTAATTAAATTATAAACTTTCGAAATATGAGAATCTTTAACAATCTACGCATTCGTGAAAACTTGAAGAGTTGCAGCTGCATTCAAGACAACTTTTATATCCAACCTCCAGCGCAAGCCGTCTTTTCCGCTACGTTTAACCATACTAGTGCTTCACCGCGAAACGACACATTCAAATCGTATGTAATCCTCAAAGAAAGGTACCATATTAATCTATTATTTTGATGTATGCATTTATGTTATTTGTCAATAATTTTAAGAAAGTATGAACGAGACGGATGCATCTTAATTTTAAGATTTCATCATATTTTAATAACCTAACAAATTTTATGTACAAAGAAAGTCAAAATATATGTATAAAGCTGATGTCTTGTTTTCGTTCGCCGTATGTTATTCTCAATAAGCTTTCGTAGCAACCCAACCCCCTGAGAAAGAGAAGCCAGTAAGTATCCTGAAGACGACGTTCGAATCGCCTACGGACTGCAGAGGTATCATGTTTTTCTTGCAATTTCTTCGGTTGTTTTTCTTTTCGCCTCTTCATCTGTTTTTATTTTCTCTTCTTCCACTCTCTTTTGATCTTCTGCTCTTTGACGTTCCTCTTCTGCTGCTTTGTCCATCATTAGTTTTTCGTTTCTAAATTTTGTCTTTAATTCTATTACCCATTCAACATCTAAACATTCGACTTTTTTGTTGGCAGCGAATTGCGCCCTTGCTCTCTTTCTTATCTCCTCATCTACGAGCTCCCTTATCCTGCGTCTTTCATCATTGGCCATCTGTTTAGCTTTTAGTGCTTTGGCCTTCATTATTTTTCTTTCTTCATCACTGGCCATCTCTCTAGCTCTGGCTGCTTTTGCCTTTTCTATCATTCTTTGATACATTTCTTTCTGAATTTCCTTTTTCGTTTTCTTTGGTGTTACTTGTTCTGTTGTAATAATTTCGTCTTCCATTTTAGTAATTATTATGTACGATTTATTTTTAATTGTAAGAAAAATATTTATGTCAATCTTTGTAAAATAATTTTGTAAAGAAATTTTTGTATAAATGACCTATCTTTGTGTTGACGTTTAATTTTATTATTAAGGAAATTTTTAGTTTTAATGTTGACGTTGTAAATATTTTTAAAATTTCTCGTTGTAATTAACCTAACTAATTTTTGTTAATACCACGTCTTGGTACCCCCCTTTTGTCGATGCCTACACGATGGGCGCCAAAAAGTGTAATGAACGGAATGCTTTAATAATGCCACACGTTGGGCTAGCCAAAAAGTGCTGTATACCCTTGGAGCTTTATTAGGGCTACACGTTTGAAGATTAATATCTTGTACGAGTGTACGTAAATGTACCCCGTCAACAGAAATGTATGTAAAATTTTATTGTTGAATGCAATTAAAAGAAATTTATCCCTCGGCTTAGCAATTTCGGTGAGCACAGACCTACCTTTTCTCACGTTGGGTTCCTTCCTTAACCAAATCTTAATTCTGAAAAACAATATTGTGGTTCTCGGAATGATTACAAAATTATGCTCCGTTTGATAATGTAATGATAAATTTTATTGTACAAAATGTATTTAGTTTCAAATAAATCGTTAACATAAATTAAACAAATTCCTTAAAATTACCCCACAACTATAAATGTTAAATCGAAGTTACGCAGTAGTAAAATTTTTATAAGTCCGCACTAAATTTTATTAAAATGAAAATTGTTCCACTTTACCTTTAAAATCTGGTTCTTTTGTGGTTGTCAGGATGGATGACCATGAAACCCAGTATCAAACTTTTATCGATGGTGCACAGTTGCATAAATACGAGTGGATGCCTTTTTCAACACGTGTCAATTCGTTTGTAGTTATTTGTGAAAATATCGTCAATCTTTCAATATTTTGATCCAAAAACACTGGTAACTCACGTAAGTTAAATTTACTTTTTATATTTTATATCTTTTATTCGGTTTTAATCGCACTTTTTACTGATAAATTATTTTCTTGTAGGACGCTTAAAATTTCACCACGCCATTTATCGAATCTAAATCAACAACCTCCTCTATCCATTGTTTTACCATCGTTACTTGTGTTTTTCCAAGGCAATTGTGATTTTCCATTGATCGAAAATTAAATCAATATTTGAAGTTTATAATATACAGGTTCGGCTTAAGCCCAATGTGACTTATAAAATTTTTAATAAAATTTTTATATTTCAGATTAATTTGAAGTATTTGCACCTCCTGTGATCTTCCAGTAAAGTTTTGAAGAAAATGTTTTTTCCATTTGTGGTACATTGAATTACGACGCACTTCGATAGATGTAAAATTATTTTAATTTTTTTTTATAAGTTTTTCGTTTTAACACATTTTCACAAATTAACTTAGAACAATTATTTTTGATTTCAAATTACATTTCTTATTACTAATTAAATTAATTTATAATTTTAACAAACATTTTTGTTAACAGAATTAAAACGTTGCATTAGAATTTATTTTGTTATTTCGTTCCGTGATCCCTTTTCTTCATGTAAATTTATGATTTTAAAACAAATTTTTGATATCAGATGAAACTCTTACGTTTGAACAAATAAGTCTCGTGCTACCTTTATTAATAAATAAAACCTTGAATCATTAACGTGATCATTTCTATTGACGTGGTAGTGGTACATTGCAATACATACATTGAATTTTATATATATAGATATCGTTCGTTAATACGTTGATCCGTTGAAACGTTGATCCGCACTAACGTTGGTCAAGCTAATACAGCGCTTGACCAAAGTTCGCGGCAAGATTCTAAAGTAGCCTATGTTTTTCGTAGCATTGTAAATAGCTTCTACACCAAATTTGGTAGATATTGGTCAAACGGTGTAGAATTGTATAGAAAACACACATACATACATACATACATTGAATTTTATATATATAGATATCGTTCGTTAATACGTTGATCCGTTGAAACGTTGATCCGTTGATCCGCACTAACGTTGGTCAAGCTAATACAGCGCTTGACCAAAGTTCGCGGCAAGATTATAAAGTAGCCTATGTTTTTCGTAGCATTGTAAATAGCTTCTACACCAAATTTGGTAGAGATTGGCCAAACGGTGTAGAATTGTATAGAAAACACACATACATACATTGAATTTTATATATATAGATATAATAAATGATTTAGAAATCACATGTATATCACCAGAGAATCACAAAAGGTCGTACGAGTATTGCCAGCGTATCACAATAGCGTCACAAAATATCGCAATATCACAGTGTGATATCACTGAGGCAGACATTAATACTTGGCTGTGACATCACAGTGATATCACTGCATCAAAAACTTTTGTCACAGTGATATCACAGTGATATCACTGCGTCGACTGGGACATTACGACCCAAGTAAACCGATTGTTGTAGCTTGTGATGCAAGTTCGTACGGTGTAGGAAGTGTTTTAAGTCATCGGATAGATGGTATCGATAAGCCAATATTTTTTGCATCGGGGACGTTGTCGAAAAGCGAAAAGAATTATTCGCAAATTGAACGGGAAGCATTAGCAATAATGTTTGCGGTGAAACGATTTCACAAATATATCTATGGTAGGAAGTTTACGTTGGTATCCGATCACCAACCATTGCAAGTCATTTTTAACCCCGAAAAAGCAGTTTCAGTGATGACAGCGTCAAGGTTAGTACGATGGAACTTGATACTATCCACATATGATTACAAAATAGAGTATAAAAAAGGTTCACAATTAGTAGAAGCAGACGCGTTATCAAGATTACCATTGGATGACGTAACCGAGGTTGAATCATCGATAAATTCATTCAGTTTGACAGACGAGATGCCATTGTCGAGTGAAGAAGTTTCAAAAATGACTGAAAAGGATTTAGTGTTAGTTAAAGTTAAAGATTTCCTTCACCGAGGTTGGCCAAGTACAGTGACCGATATAACGTTAAAACCATACTTCCTGAAGCGAAACGAGTTAACCATTGACAATAATTGTATAATGAAAGGGAGTCTTGTAATAATACCCGAGTCATTAAGGATCAAAGTACTAGAGTTAATACACGCAGATCATGTAGGAATGGTCAAGTGCAAACTTTTAGCAAGATCCACGGTGTGGTGGCCTAAGATTAATGAAGACATAGAAACGTTGATCAGTAAATGCCGAATATGTCAATTGACTCAAAATAATGCGCAGGAAGCACCACTGGTTGCATGGCCGAAAACAGAAAAAGTGTGGCAACGAGTACATATAGATTTTTTTCATTTTATGGGTAAGTCATTTTTAATTATCGTAGATAGTAAATCGAAATGGCTGGACATGCACCTTATGTATAGAGGAACAGATGCTATACGAACAATAGAGAAATTGAAAACAACGTTCGCGATCATGGGTTTGCCAGGAGTAATTGTAAGTGACAATGGTCCGCCGTTCAACTCAGGAGAATTTAATAAGTTCTGTCAAGTAAATGGAATTCAAGCCTTAAAGTCCCCACCATATCACCCACAGTCGAACGGATTGGCAGAACGGTATGTACAAAATGTAAAGTCAGCAATGGCAAAACACGTGATCGCAAAGTCAAGCTTAACGCTGGAGCAGCAAATGGTCAATTTTTTGTTTTCGTACAGAACGACACCGAATGTGGCAACAGGTGTTAGTCCCAATGATCTCGTATTCAGATGCAAACCGAGAACGAGATTGGATATGTTAAAACCATCTGGGAGTAAGATAGTGGTAAGAAAACCGGAAGAATATGTATGTCCAAAACGATTTGCGGTAGGCGAGAAAGTGTTGGTGGGTGCATTGGGCCTTAATAGTTTGACCAAATGGGAAGAAGGGGTGGTCGTGAAAATATTAAGTGGAGTAACGTATCTAGTCCAAGTAAAAGATAGAATCCATCACAAGCATGCAAATAATATGCGAAAATCACATTTAGAAGAGACAGAGGAAATTGTCAAGCCGAAATCACCCAACAGGACTATGGCCGTACCAAGAACTGCGGTAAATGAAACTGTTAACAGGCATCCGGAAGAGGTTGTCATCGAAGGGAAAAATGTTGAAGTATTGAGCGAAGAACCAGAAGGGATAGCCGAAATACCAATGAGAAGTCCCGTAGTACTAAGGCGTAGTTCTAGAATATCGAAACCACCAGAGAGGCTAACATATTAAACGAAGAGAGAAAATATTGTATTTTGGGTCAACTCTGTATTAGGGAGACTCGACTAATCAGCTGTAAAGATAACAGTATATTTACGATTGGTAATTGCCATGAGCCTAGGTTTAGTATATAAACGAAGAAGTATTATGAAGAGTTTAGAGAAGTAGCTAAACAGTGGTATTAGATCGTATTGTAACCAAATGGATCATATTTTATTAAATAAAGTTAGGCTTCGGCCAGTAAACCATAAATTAAGTAATTAGACGACATGATGAATACACAACAGGAGATTTTTTTTAGTT
This sequence comes from Podabrus alpinus, assembly GCA_932274525.1. Taxonomy (NCBI): domain Eukaryota; kingdom Metazoa; phylum Arthropoda; class Insecta; order Coleoptera; family Cantharidae; genus Podabrus; species Podabrus alpinus. The sequence goes on from OW026452.1 coordinate 36,610,696, forward strand.
CGATTATGACGAATTATTTTATTCATTTAAATTTTTCTTGTTAATGAGCGGATTTTTTTGAAAATATTTTCTTGAAAGTATGTCTGAATGTATGTATTTACGTATTATTATATTTCGTAATAAAAAAATAGTAAAAAACCGAGTAATTGTAATGTAAATTGCTAAAATAGTATCGTACGGAGACTTTTCTTAGTCACTGTATATATACGTACGGATAAATAATCGTAAAATTTCTTATTTTAATACGCTATTTATTCTAATTTCTCTATAAACATGGACCACAATATATTTACATTGATATGACATGGACACAAAATTAAGTTAGGTTAGTACCAATAACATCAACAAAATACAAACACCACAGCGTTCAAAGTTCAAACACCGCACCGTTTGATTTGGAAGCGCTTGACGTCAAAATTTAGTTTAGTTCAACTACTAGAATAGTTAGATGGCGCTAAACATTTACACTCAACCGTCTCTGACGCAAAACGTCACCATTTTAATGACATCGCAGTGATTTGTCAACTATAGCAGTAGTGTTCTAAATCGTTTACATATAATCAATATAATCAGCGCCTTTAATTAAGAAAAGTGATTTTGTACCTGTACAGTTACAGTGCTCCATCCTCCAAATGGAACCAGTTACCGATTTACTTGCAGTTCAAGTGCTACCTTCGGAAGAATCACAAATTGTAGAAAACACCAGTATATTTTTAGAAACTCCAAATAATTCATTTAGCAATAACGAAATTAAACGAGAAGAGGTGGATGATGTGAAATTTAATGTAGAAGATTTGCATCATTCCATTGATATTAAAGAAGATACCGACGCTACACAATCAACTCTGAACAGTTCAAATTTACTTGAGTGTGCAATTTGTGGTTATAAACTTGCTCTTAAACAAACTTTAATACGTCATTTAAGAGCTCATAATAAAAAGGACAAGAAATCATTTATATGCGATATTTGTAACTTAAAATGTGTCTACAAATCTAAGTTTGAAGTCCATTTAAGAACTCATACCGGCGAAATACCGTTTAGTTGTGATATTTGTGGATATATTTGTGCACAGAAATCAAACTTACAAAATCATTTAAAAATTCATACCGGCGAGAAACCGTTTAAGTGTAATATTTGTGAGTATACTAGTGCACGGAAATCACAAGTACACAGACATTTCAAAGCTCATACAGGCGAAAAACCGTTTAGTTGTTATATTTGTGAGTATACTTGTGCAGACAAATCAACCTTACGAAATCATTTAAGAACTCATACCGGCGAAAAACCGTTTAGTTCTGATAGTTGTGAGTTTACTTCTGCATGGAAATCAGGCTTACAAAGACATTTAAGAACTCATACCGGCGAAAAACTATTTAGTTGTGATATTTGTGAGTATAATTGTGCGCGGAAAGCACACTTACAATTACATTTAAGAACTCATACCGGCGAAAAACCATTTAGTTGTGACATTTGTGAGTATACTTGTGCGCAGAAAGCACACTTACAATTACATTTAAGAACTCATACCGGCGAGAAACCATTTCGTTGTGATGTTTGTGAGTATACTTGTGCAGACAAATCAACCTTACGAAATCATTTAAGAACTCATACCGGCGAGAAACCGTTCAGTTGTTATAGTTGTGCCTATAAATGTGCGCAAACATCACAATTGCAAAAGCATTTAAAATCTCATATGTAGTAACCATAGACATATTGCTGTGATGCTCGGCAAAAATGAAGTTTATTTCCACTTCCAAATAATTTTCCCTCCTTCATAACCCATCCACTTTCAATTAAATACTTTTTAGTTAGCTATTCATTCGTAATATATTAAATTTTTATAATTACTTCTCAGAATTACAAAATTATTGGTACCAATTATCTGACTCACGTCCATTCATTTACATGGCACTGTTCTGCAATGTGCTTATCTTACTTCCATCAGTAGCGCTTCATTCTAATTAAAATATTTTTCTTCCAGTATAAATTACAAATTTTGGGGTATGAAATACAGCGGTATATTGCTGTGTTTTGCGTTAAATATTGTTGTCCCCATCTGCTTGTTTAAACTGCTTCAAAATGCTAATTTTATAAATTTTATAAATTTATAAATAAAATAACTAATGCTCTTAGCATCTGGTAAGCAATGAGTGTCTTTGAAATATAAAAAACAACTTGTACTGAACTGTTTTGTAATAAATTTGAAATTTTACAGATATTTTTAAATTTAATGTTAGAAGTTGCACTTTTAGTGAGAATTTACGATCGAGTTATATGTTTTATAGGTAAAATTTTTCAGACAATTTGCAATTCGATCGCATGTCCACTCAAATGTAAGCCTAAAGAAAATTAAAATTTTTAAATTGCATTTTAAAATGTTATCCAAAAAACAAAAATGAAATGTTCTTCAATTTGACCTGCAGGTTTGTAAGTATTTAATATTGTTATATTTATACTAATAATATTTCAATAATATTGTCTATCTGTGAGACCTCATAAAGGAGGTACGTAACCAGATTGTAAAAGCAGGTGCCGTATCGGGATGCCTGAGAGAAGTAATACAGAATAACGAATTTTCGCTGAAGTAATTCGAGATGTATATGAAGTACTGGATATGGTAAGATGGATCAGACAATGAAGAAGAGGATGGAATGAACACGTCAACCGCATAAACAACAATGGGATTGCTCGAATTTTCAGAGATGGGAAAGTTGACTATGGAAAACGACTGGCTGAAAGACCTCCAAAAAGATGAAAAAAGCTGGCAAGGTGCAGGAATCCTCTGTCCACTTTTATAGAAAACATTAAATTTGATTAAGTAAATTTAAGAGTAACATATAACAAAATCTTCGAAACTATTTATATATTTTATCCAAAAAATAGATGAAAATTCTACTAATATTAAATAAATCATTAAATTAGATTGTATTTATAAATTAAAGTGATAATTTTATTAAATGAATGTAAGATAATAATTTAAGGAAATGTTTATTTCTTGTAAATGATTTAACTAAAGTTCAAATGATTTATCTTCTATTTAAATGAGATATTTTATAACTAACAATTCATAATTTAACTGAAATGTTAATAAACTTTCAGTGTATTGATTATTAAAACTCATGAGGTCTTCAACCAAAGTGTTGTGTTGGAAAATTAAACGTTAAAACTTTGTGTGTTGATTATCAACAATGTCTTATTTTAATTCCTACGTTATTACATAATATAGCCATGCACTAAATATCTGTAAAAGTTATAATTATAAATTTTCTCAATAAATGTATTATTTTTGTTTTAGTATTTAGTATTAAGTAGTTTTAAATTTACTAACCTTTTATTTTGAATCTCAACCGTTCGACTCGAGGTGTTTGTGGAATTTTTATTCTGGTCACTATTGCACTCGAAGACAACGTACGGAGGTTAATTTATTCCGTTTTAATTTTTATTTACTGGATGTTTGTATACTGACACTTTCTTCAAAGTGTCTGGAATTTATTGGACGCCCACATTTATTTTAACCATTTGTATATTTAATTATTAGAATTTATATATGTATATTTTAGGCACGAAATTTAACAAACTTGATTCAAAGCATAAAATTGTATTAATTTGGTTTATGCACCAATATTTTAAGAAATATTTTATTAAATTTTGTTCACTGTTTCTGGAAGTTTTATTTTTGACTTGGAATAATTCATTATTGTGAATGGGAAGATGTTATTCGATAATCTACTCTATTCAAATTATAAACTATAAATTTGAATTATACATGTGGTGCCAATTTTTGGTATCGATTTTTGGTGTCGGTTTTTGCTGTCGGTTTTTGGTGTCGGTTTTTTGGTGTCGATTTTTGCGAGGTAACGACCGTGAAAACATGTTCCATGTTAAAAAACTCAATGGATCAATAGATCAACGGATCAAATAAAGAGATCAACAATATATAGGTAAACCACTCAGTTATGTATATTTCAGCAACCTTCTTCACATATCTACTCATTTTCAGAGTGTTTCCCAACACAATTTGGAGCGCACTGGCTACCCAGTTCTTAGACCTCTATACACACAGAGTATTTCCAACACGATTTGAAACGCTCTGTATGATTTTGAATTATGCGGACGGACAGACAGACGGACGGACGGACAGACACGGAGCCAGATCATAAGGCTTCTTGCTATACTTTGTATAGAAGCCTAAAACAGATATAAGTCTATATAAGACAGCTATTTCCAAAATAATAGCGCACTGGGTACCCAGTTCTTAGACCTCTATACACACTGAGTATATTCAACACGATTTGAAACGCTCTGTATGATTTTGAATTATGCGGACGGACGGACAGACGGACGGACAGACACGGAGCCAGATCATAAGGCTTCTTGCTATACTTTGTATAGAAGCCTAAAACTAAATGTTCAATAAAAATCCGTAATGATAGAAATTGTTGAAATATTTTAATAAAAATTGTTTAGTCTGTAAGAGATTTATAAACTGTATTGAAATTTATTAGTTAAGATGTATTAGAAATAATTGTTAAAGCCTTGCGTATAAAAATTAAACATTATATGTCCGTCGTCAAAACTCATTAAAAACAAAGTGATAGGTCATCCGGAAAACCATCGGTGAACACTTCGAATGATAACCACAAACTAAGTGCTTCAAATCAAATTTACCTAAAACAGTAAAAAGAATAAATTAAAAGACAATTTTGAATTTCGCGCCAATAAAAACATGGTGTCACTTACCAACAAAATTGATGGCTACAAAATCAAGTAATGGAATAAATTTGGATGACCTTGACAACGAAACAATTGAGAAGGAGGCTTCCCAATATTTGCAAAGGGCTCGCACGTATAATTTTCAGCGGCTCTAATTATAATTAATTAATTGTGAAAAAGTATCACAAAATGGGAAGTTCTGAAAAAATATAGCGATTAAAGATTAGTGTGAATGCAAATAAGGTAAAAGCCATAAGTTTTACTTACCGATTGCGAATATTTTTGAAAAAGTGAAAACTTTACCACGAGGATTGAAAATTATCGAAGCGAGGATTGATCTCGAAAAATCAATGCAAGTGAGAGACGATCGACACAAAGAATCAACGATCACGGCACATGCGCGACACCAAGAAGGTGGACACATCAAAAATTATACCGAGGTAAGTGTAAATTTTACCAAAACTTACATTTTGTGCTACTAATGCGGGAAATTCGAAAATACGACGCCACGCTTTTTAGATTTAATTGTGGGGATTTAGATAATAAGAAATTGATAATATTTGTACATGTTTATTGACACCAAAAATATTTATAATAATAATAATAAACAAGTTGGAACGTGCTTCAGCAGCGGTTCCTAGGCTTCTATACATACAACTACTTTTCTGGTGTGAAAACTTGTTGTTATTTTTGGTCGCCATAATTTTATAATGTGATATCAGATAATCCGATAATTCGGAACCGAGGGTTACCAACTTAAAAAATATTCTATATAAGTAAATTTTAGTGACTAAACATTTAGATTTTCAGATTATTATCTTTATTATCGGATAAAAATTATTTTTTCAGATACCTATAAGAAAAATCTAGCATTTTAAGTTCAAATATAAATCTCAGAATATTTCATTTTAGGCTTCTATACAAAGTATAGCAAGAAGCCTTATGATCTGACTCCGTGTCCGTCTGTCTGTCCGTCCGTCTGTCTGTCCGTCCGTCTGTCTGTCCGTCCGTCTGTCCGCATAATTCAAAAACATACAGAGCGTTTCAAATCGTGTTGGAAATACTCTGTGTGTATAGAGGTCTAAGAACTGGGTAGCCAGTGCGCTACTTTTAGGCTTCTATACAAGGTATATATAGAAGCCTTATGGTCTGGCTTCGTGTCCGTCCGCATGTTTCAGAGCCAATCATAACGTTGATCAACTGATACGTTGTTATATTGTAAATACTTCGTCTATATAGTATTGCGTTAATCTATTAATCCGTTGTTTCGATTCGTTAATGCAATTTATAAATACGCAAATGTTCGAAAGAAATTTACTACGTTAAAGATATTTTCAACGGGGTCTCCCTATATAAACTACTTGTTAGGCTACTATACAAAGTATAGCAAGAACCCTTATGATCTGGCTCCGCGTCTGTCCGTCCGTCTGTCCGCATAATTCAAATCTAATCAGAACCTTCGAAATTGAGATTGTAAACACATCGTGTACCTATATATACTTAAATAAAATTTGTTTTAAATTTAATATCGACTTTCTAGCCACGTTCTGTAAAAATTTTTTTGGAACTCGGAACTTAAAATGCTATTTTTTGTTTTTATGTGAAAAAATTATTAGGCTTCTATACAAAGTATAGCAAGAAGCCTTATGATCTGGCTCCGTGTCTGTCTGTCCGTCCGTCTGTCCGTCCGTCCGTCTGTCTGTCCGTCCGTCCGCATAATTCAAAATCATACAGAGCGTTTCAAATCGTGTTGAATATACTCAGTGTGTATAGAGGTCTAAGAACTGGGTACCCAGTGCGCTATTATTTTGGAAATAGCTGTCTTATATAGACTTATATCTGTTTTAGGCTTCTATACAAAGTATAGCAAGAAGACTTATGATCTGGCTCCGTGTCTGTCCGTCCGTCCGTCCGTCCGTCTGTCTGTCCGTCCGCATAATTCAAAATCATACAGAGCGTTTCAAATCGTGTTGGAAATACTCTGTGTGTATAGAGGTCTAAGAACTGGGTAGCCAGTGCGCTCCAAATTGTGTTGGGAAACACTCTGAAAATGAGTAGATATGTGAAGAAGGTTGCTGAAATATACATAACTGAGTGGTTTACCTATATATTGTTGATCTCTTTATTTGATCCGTTGATCTATTGATCCATTGAGTTTTTTAACATGGAACATGTTTTCACGGTCGTTACCTCGCAAACATCGACACCAAAAAACCGACACCAAAAACCGACAGCAAAAACCGACAGCAAAAACCGACACCAAAAATCGATACCAAAAATTGGCACCACATGTATAATTCAAATTTATAGTTTATAATTTGAATAGAGTAGATTATCGAATAACATCTTCCCATTCACAATAATGAATTTTCAATAACAAAATTTTCATTACCAAAAATTTAAATCCGAAACCGATCGCAAAAAGCAAATTTGCTTATATAGTAAATTTTTTATTACCAACACAAAAATTAAGGGATTATCCCCCGTGTAACACAACTACGTGTAATACACGGTTACACAACTACGCAGCACTTCGGAAAACGGTAAAAAGAAGAAGAAACGAGATAGGCGCCACTCCCGCGGCACCCCTAAATCTCGAGGAAAACTATGATAAATGGTTTGGTACCGAAAAACAGGTTCCATGTTAAATCTTCATATTTAGCGAACGATAAAGCCCTGTTTAGCGCCCCTTCCACAACCTTATTTAATTCTCGCAAAGCCATTTTTTGTAAAGACATTTTTAGTTCACGTTCAACACATTTAAGTCATAATAAATCATTTGGATTATATAGTATTTTTATTAAATATTAACGGATTAACGTATTAACGTTAATCCGTTAATCCGGATTTAAGTTAATCATTAATAACCGTTATTTTCTATCTCCTCGATTTTTGTTTCTTCTTTTCGTTCCGTTCAGATCCTTCCCCTTCCATAACTTCGATTAGTGCTTATGTTGGTATCAAATTTGGACCAATGAGATTAGGTTTTGACACGCCGCAGGAGAGAGCTGGCATTTTATATATTAAGATATTGTAATATGAACTATTATTCGTCTTCTAATAAGGAATTTTCGAAAGCACGCAGCGATATTGCCAATTCCTGTTCTTCTTTCTGTTTCTTCTTCATATAGGCAGCAGCCAATTTTTCCTCCCTTTTAGGCTTCTATACAAAGTATAGCAAGAAGCCTTATGATCTGGCTCCGTGTCCGTCTGTCCGTCTGTCTGTCTGTCCGTCCGCATAATTCAAAATCATACAGAGCGTTTCAAATCGTATTGGAAATACTCTGTGTGTATAGAGGTCTATGAACTGGGTAGCCAGTGCGCTACTTTTAGGCTTCTATACAAGGTATAGAAAGAAGCCTTATGGTCTGGCTTCGTGTCCGTCCGCATGTTTTTTCAATGCAGACCAAATATAAGTTATACGTATTTTATTTACATAATTTTTCACCTATATAGGAAATTTAAATACGTTGATCCGGTGATATGTTGATCTGTTTTTTTCAATGCATACCAAATCTCTTATTATAAAAGGCCAAGTCCTTCTGTCTGTCCCACGGAAATACCCGAAGCAAACCGAACATCAACGTATCATCGGATCAACGTATCATCGGATCAACGTATCATCGGATGAACGTATCATCGTATCAACGTATCATCGTATCAACGCATCATCGGATCAACGTATCATCGGATAAGTTAATCCGATTATCCTACTCAAAATTACTATATAAGCAGAATTACATTATAACGAAATAATAAGTGTTGAACGTCAACGAAAAATGTTTTCAGGTGAATTAATAAAGGATATGGAACAGGCGCTAAAGAGGGACTTATCGTTCGGAAAATACGAAGATTTTGAAGTCAGAGAAGAATTCAAACGAGCTACTATTAATTCGTTAAAGGAGGCACTTCGTGAGTTTAGCAGCAATGGAATGCGTAAAATTGATTTAAATATTGCGAAAAAAAAAGTGGCGGCAAAACGTATAAGAAACAGAAAAAGAGTGGAGAAACTGATTGCTGCCGAACAGAAAAAGAAACAAGTTGGAACTTGCTTTAGCAGCGGTTCCTAGGCTTCTATACAACAGATTTAAGAAATGAAATATTCTGAGATTTATATTTGAACTTAAAATGCTATTCTTTTGCTTTTATGTGAAAAAATAATTTTTTATCCGATAATAAAGATACTAATCTGATAATCGAAATCTCTTATTGTCACTAAATTTTACTTATACTATACTAGAATATTTTTTAGCTTGGTAGGTATTAAAAATTCAGATTATCAGAATTACCACAGATATAAACAAGGTGGAACTCGCTTTAGCGGCAGTTCTTAGGCTTCTATACAGCTACCTTTCTGGTGTGGAAAGTTGTTATTATCTGGTTAGTTTTGATCGCCATATAATGTAACATCACATAATCAGATAATCTGCACCAATTAAATTTTTTGCGGTTGGTAATTATCATTTACTATATAAGTAATAACAATCAAACTTTTCCATTCTATTCGAAACTTTACTTCTCTGTAATGTTTGGTCCTTTTTTGAGGTGGACCAATCCTCTCCTTTCTCTTTTATTTACAACTTAACTTCACTAACCACATCATTAAAAAATTATTTTTTCACATCAAAGTAAAATAAAATACAACTACTTTTCTGGTAGTTGTGGTAGTGTACTTTTCTGGTAGTGTAAAACTACCGTTATGAACGTCGACATTTGGTTCTACAACGTTACCTACTTCAAGAACAGCTGCGTTTTTACTTCGTGGATTTTGTCGGCGAATTGCATGACTACGTGAACGATGTAATATTTGCGAAGGGGTCATGTTGGCAATTTGCTTTCGCTTTCGAAATTCGCGTAATTTCCGGTCCATTTTTTGAGGTGGATCCATCCTCTTCCTTCTCTTTTATTTACAACTTAACTTCACTATCCACATCAAGCCACTGCTGTTGTTAAAATAAAATAATAAATAATTAGTGCAGATTATCTGATTATGTGATGTTACATTATATGGCGACCAAAAATAACCAGATAATAACAACTTTCCACACCAGAAAGGTAGCTGTATAGAAGCCTAAGAACTGCCGCTAAAGCGAGTTCCACCTTGTTTTATATCTGTGGTAATTCTGATAATCTGAATTTTTAATACCTACCAAGCTAAAAAATATTCTAGTATAGTATAAGTAAAATTTAGTGACAATAAGAGATTTCGATTATCACATTAGTATCTTTATTATCGAATAAAAAATTATTTTTTCACATAAAAGCAAAAGAATAGCATTTTAAGTTCAAATATAAATCTCAGAATATTTCATTTCTTAAATCTGTTGTATAGAAGCCTAGGAACCGCTGCTAAAGCAAGTTCCAACTTGTTTCTTTTTCTGTTCGGCAGCAATCAGTTTCTCCACTCTTTTTCTGTTTCTTATACGTTTTGCCGCCACTTTTGTTTTCGTAATATTTAAATCAATTTTACGCATTCCATTGCTGCTAAACTCACGAAGTGCCTCCTTTAACGAATTAATAGTAGCTCGTTTGAATTCTTCTCTGACTTCAAAATCTTCGTATTTTCCGAACGATAAGGCCCTCTTTAGCGCCTGTTCCACATCCTTTATTAATTCACCTGCAAACATTTTTCGTTGACGTTCAACACTTATTATTTCGTTATAATGTAATTCTGCTTATATAGTAATTTTGAGTAGGATAATCGGATTAACTGATCCGATGATACGTTGATCCGATGATACGTTGATACGATGATACGTTGATACGATGATACGTTCATCCGATGATACGTTGATCCGATGATACGTTGATCCGATGATACGTTGATCCGATGATACGTTGATGTTCGGTTTGCTTCGGGTATTTCCGTGGGAAAAACGTATTAACGTTAATACGTTAATCCGTTAATATTTAATAAAAATACTATATAAACCAAATGATTTATTATGACTTAAATGTGTTGAACGTGAACTAAAAATGTCCTTACAAAAAATGGCTTTGCGAGAATTAAATAAGGTTGTGGAAGGGGCGCTAAACAGGGCTTTATCGTTCGCTAAATATGAAGATTTAACATGGAACCTGTTTTCGGTACCAAACCATTTATCATAGTTTTCCTCGAGATTTAGGGGTGGCGCCTATCTCGTTTCTTCTTCTTTTTACTGTTTTCCGAAGTGCTGCGTAGTTGTGTAACCGTGTATTACACGTAGTTGTGTTACACGGGGGATAATCCCTTAATTTTTGTGTTGGTAATAAAAATTTTACTATATGAGCAAATTTGCTTTTTGCGATCGGTTACGGATTTAAATTTTTGGTAATGAAAATTTTGTTATTGAAAATTCATTATTGTGAATGGGAAGATGTTATTCGATAATCTACTCTATTCAAATTATAAACTATAAATTTGAATTATACATGTGGTGCCAATTTTTGGTATCGATTTTTGGTGTCGGTTTTTGCTGTCGGTTTTTGGTGTCGGTTTTTTGGTGTCGATTTTTGCGAGGTAACGACCGTGAAAACATGTTCCATGTTAAAAAACTCAATGGATCAATAGATCAACGGATCAAATAAAGAGATCAACAATATATAGGTAAACCACTCAGTTATGTATATTTCAGCAACCTTCTTCACATATCTACTCATTTTCAGAGTGTTTCCCAACACAATTTGGAGCACTCTGTATGAATTTGAATTATGCGGACAGACGGAGACGGAGCCAGATCGTAAGGCTTCTTGCTATACTTTGTATAGAAGCCTAATAGCGCACTGGGTACCCAGTTCTTAGACCTCTATACACACTGAGTATTTTCAACACGATTTGAAACGCTCTGTATAATTTTGAATTATGCGGACGGACAGACGGACGGACGGACAGACGGACAGATACGGAGCCAGATCATAAGGCTTCTTGCTATACTTTGTATAGAAGCCTAAAAGTAGCGCAATGCCTACCCAGTTCTTAGACCTCTATACACACAGAGTATTTCCACCACGATTTGAAACGCTCTGTATGATTTTGAATTATGCGGACAGACGGACGGACAGACACGGAGCCAGATCATAAGGCTTCTTGCTATACTTTGTATAGAAGCCTAAAATACAGTCATTACAAAACGGATTATTTTTGGGGATTCTTGTATTCCAGGTTATTTAATTGAAGCACACCATCTTGCACAGCTTTCTACCATATTTAATTTAGTAGTGTTTGGCATGAAAAGTGAAATGGAGATTTGTTTATTTCAGGAAAAAATTTAAAAACCTGAATTTCAGTATTTAAAACTATGAAGGTGAGGACAGAATATGTACAAATAACAAATTAAAATAAATAACAATGAACTATGAAAAAACAAACAAACATGTCTGAGACAGAAATATACTTCTAAATATGAAGAAATGGAAGTATTCGTATTTGCCGAGGATTATTTAAATTAAATATAGTTGAATCACAAGTTACCTCAGAATTGCAAGTAACGCGACATTTTTATAAAGTAAAATTTTGACATTTGCAGAGCGTCACACACTATGTTTTGTTTTTAAAAGTTGTGAAATATGTTGTGATGAGGAATTTCGTGAGTGTCGCTTTGAAATTTAGTTGTTTTATGTGGTAATGTCACAGAAAAATTACAATGTTTTGTTAAAACACTACGCAGAAAAACACTCCAGCTGCAAATCGGCTGTTAAATAGCTATTTAGCAGCTAACATTAACTGTTAGCTAGTCAATAGTCGACCCGCAGCTAAAGATCTTTGTTGGGTAAGGTGTTACAATGTTCTGTAATAAATTAAGAGTACATACATTAAAAAATAAAAATATTTTAAGGACTATATTTTATGGAGAAATTTTTGAAGGACATCGACAGTTTTCATTAAAATGGAGATAAGATGAGAAACAGAGAAGTAAAAGGGGATTTGGTTAGATACAGAGAGAATCGATGAATAGGTTGACAAAAATTATGTTATAAGTTCTTTAATACAGTGGAGGTAGGTATTCGATGATATTTTTTGTGAGGCGCTTTTTATATTTATCTGCAAATGGAAGTTGACCGAGTTCGTAATTGAATATGTTTCTGATTAGTGAGTTTGGGTGGACTTCTGTAGAGGTGATTAATTTTTCTGTCTTTGAGACGGTGATGTCCTGGATTCTTTCTATGTTGCAGTCTATGTGATTGTCTTCTGTTTTCGTGTACCTTGCGCAATCACCGATTATGTTGAGGAACTTGTTTTGTGCTACTTGTATCTTCTTGAGGTGGGTTTTCGCAGCGTCGGCTCAGATGGGGGCGTTGTAGGTGGACACGTTTTGTACAGTGTAATTTTATCTTCTTTCTTGATTAGAGAGTTCCTAACTATTAGTGGGTACAGTAGGTGTATGAGGAAGCTGGTGTTTGCAGTTCTTTGGGCGATTTCGTGGCCCCAGGTCAGATTGGAGTCCAAGTGCGTTCCGAGATATTTAACGATCTTTACATATGAGATGTCAATGTAGTCTAGCTTGATCCTTTTTTGTGGTAGCGCCTTCTGTGTGCATAGGATTTCCTGGGTCTTGGGTATGTTCATTTTCATTTGCCAGTTGTAATGTTTTTGTAATTCTATTATTTGTTGTTGTAGGTTTCTTGTGATGATATCATGCTTGAAGGAGGAAGTGTAGATGGCCGTGTCGTCTGCATAGATTGCCAGATTTGTGTTCGGGTGCTTCGGAATAACATTGATATATAATGTGAACAGGATCGGACCTAGTAGTGACCCCTGCGGCACACCAGCCGCAGGGGTCCTCTTCTCGGAAGGGACTATTCCGTCCTGGCCTGGGGCTTTTTTGTTTTTGAGACGCTTTATGATCCTGGCTATCTGCTTGGGGTTTGTAATTATTTCATTTTCTACTACTTGGTTTAATCTGTTAAAATCGTTTAGCGTGTTTTTGATCTCTTCTGCCATTGCGAGTGGGTAGTTCTGGGTCTTCTGGTGTGCAGCTTCAAAAACATTTGCGATCGTTTCCGCATTTTCTTCGTCAGAGTAGCTGAAGGTATTTTCATGTTCTGTTATGGGCACTCTTTCATTTCTGTTCTTCAGCCCTTTGTACACTTGCCATAGCGTATTATCTTTTATTGTTAGCGAACTTGTTTTTTCGATCCATTCTTTTCCGACGGTGTTTTGCAGAATATTCGCGATTTCTTCAGTTATTTGATTTTTTAGCCAACGATAGTGTGGATCGCTCGATCTGTGCCAGTGCTTCGTAGAATTCATTGTTTCTTTCCGATTTCAATCTTCAGATTTCCTTATCAAATTTAAATTGGATATCTTTGGCTTTCATCGTGTTTGTAGCTTCTTTATATGCACTGTTAATGTTGCTCGTAAATTCGGAGACAGCGTCTTAGATCAGTTGAGAAACGGTCACGGATGAAGAAATCGTGTCCTAGGTGAATAGTTAACGAAATGGGTTTGTGGTTCGAAGATAGATTATGAATGACCTTTGGCTGGTTGTATCTTCTAATTCCTTTGATCAAGAGGAAGTCGATGGTCGACGGAGCGCTGGTGTGACCTTGTTGGTGAGTATGTTCATCAGGGAAGCTGATGACAAGGTTGCTATTTTGTTCGAACCTACGTAAGTTCAGACAGATGGCATTATGATGTTGGCAATTCCACGTAGGGTGATGGGCATTAAAGTCTACCCCTAAGATCACATTTGGGTATGCGTCCATAATGTCAATTATGTCGGCATCGTTGAGCGCGGGGTGTTTGGTGGTTGATAGATTGCTCCCACAATAAAAGAAGGGAAAGAGTTAATACGAAGAATGATTACCTCCATATTGGTTGTTTTTGGTTTCTTCACTGGTTTGTAACGCTATTTTGTCCTCGTTTCAAATTGCCCCTTGGGTAGCCAGGGCTGAGGACGTCTTGTCGATTTCTTTTGACACGTATTTGTCACACAGGCGCCAAAAGTTTTTTAAAGGGAAAAACTTTAAAACTAAAATAAAAGAAAAAAAAATGTTTATATTAAATTTAATAATTTATTAACTATATTTACAAAAAGAAAAATGGAAGCAATATATTTACAATGAACAAATTTAATAATTTATTTACAACAAAAGGACGGAAGCAAATTAATAAAAATAACTTTAGAACTGAAAATAAACGGAAGCAAATGACTAATTTTATTGAATTGAAACAAAAATTTTATTTCGCACGGCACTGGAATATGAGACAGAAAACATAACCTTTGACAATTATGTTTTGAAAACTATCGGAGCCCGTATCTTTAAGTGACTTTATTATGCTTTAAATGAAACTGAATTTTTCCGGTGGCGGTTAATCTTAACTCAGCAATTACTTAAGGTAAGTGACTGAATTTTCAAAACAAATAAAGAAATAAAAAAAATGAAATGAAACTACTTGAAGTGACTACTGAACTTTCTAGATTAGAAGATCCAATTGCAATAACGGAAAACGGAGGAGGCCAGTGGCTGGCTTCAAATACGGGAGCAGATTGAATCTTTTGAGAACAGGTAAGGGGCAGTCTCGGAAAGTAGTTTATTATAGGTTATGTTATAATTTCAGCTAAAGCCTAGATCCGTAAGCTTGTCGCTGGTGGAATCGGAAAGTTTCCTTCGGCTAGAATCGTAACCAAAAAGAAGGTTTGGTAACTGGAAAAATTGTCTAGAATCGTAAACAATTTAAAGGAAAGCTCGGATCGGGATAATGGTCGGTCGGGGCCGGTGGTCTAAAAGACAACGGACGGGCGGTCTAAAGACACCGGGGATTGGTGGTCAAAAGACAACGGGGATTGGTGGTCTGAAAGACAACGGGGATTGGTGGTCTGAAAGACATCGGACGGATCCGTGGCCTAACAAGACAACGGGATGGTGGTCTAGAAGACAACGGGGATTGGTGGTCCAAAAGACAACGGGGATTGGTGGTCTGAAAGACAACGGGGATTGGTGGTCTGAAAGACAACTTTCTGGAAACTTCAACAAGCTTCCTGCCGTAATGACAAAAACTTAATGAATTGGTCATATCACTATGGTCATCTACCTCAATGTATCCTAATAAAAATTAGCAAACTGTAATTTTAATTATCTGTTTTAATTCAGTTTCCTGTAACCCAATAATAAATTTGGTTGGTGGTTTAGGCAACCAACAGTACTTCAGCCATATTATGGTGTTTAATTTACAAAATTAAATTTTGAAAATAAATCACAATTAACCATAATATTTACTTCTTTACAGGTTCATGCTGGCTGCCTTTTTTAATGCTGATGGCTACACCTCCACAGTTGGCGAGTCGATCATTTCTATATAATATATGGTACCGTTTCATTGCAAATTTGACGCCGAGCTTCAGCCAAGTCTCGGAGATGAGAGCAATGTCGACGTCTTGTTCTGCGAGGAAGTTTCAAGCTCTTCCTTCTTGTTGACTGCACTGGTCGCATTCAAGGTGAGGATTGTAACTTTTGTTGTGACAATTTACCCATGAATGTTTGCGAATTCGAATTTGAGTAGGGCTTCTGCTTCCATCAGGAGCTGTGTAGTTTTGGCAGGGTCGTTACTGCTTAGGAGATCGCTTTTTAGTCTCCTAACTGTTTCGGTTAGCTGCTTATAGTCTACCAACTGATACAAAATCTTTCCTTACTGCTCTAATGAGAAGTCAGCTCGGAAAAGATTAAGTCCACGCAGAAGGATAAACCATCTACTTTAAATTTGCGTGGGGCCCTGGTGTTAGGTTTTAAACTAGCTCGTTATAGCCTGGAAGCGAGAGTCGTGGATCGTGTGAAAGAAACACCCCGGAGAGATCAAGGAAACAGCTTTGCTAACACAACACAATTAAAATTAACAATAAGAAGTTCATTGTCAGAAGGCAAAGATATACGCGATGTCGGATGTAAGAGGTGTTAGCCGACCAAAACAAGCACAGTAGCAACGACATTGCCACCGAAAATCACTCCCAAACATAAACCAAGGGCACATTCGAATGGTTATATAAAAATCCCACGATAAAGTGGAACCATATCGAATCCCCAATGATAAAACAAAAGACAGCAATCTCGGTGAAATGCCGCATCCTGTATATGGGTCGAACATCGCAGCCTTTCATAAAAAAAAGAACATAAAAACAAAAATAAACACACAAAAAAATGTTCAACATAGAATTTCAAATATGAAATTCGAACGTACTACGATCATTTTGGAATTCCTCCGTCAATGCATTTTACCATTAGCTATTCGATGTAATAAGTGGAAATAAATACCCTGAACAAGTTAATTAATAAAACACAAATATCAATAATTAATAATTAAAAGTTTATCAAATATCAACCTGAACATTCGATCCATTTCACACTTGCGAGTGCGAACTGGATAAGATAAACTGATATCACCTCGCCGCAGGAATATAAAATTGCAAGGCTATCGCAATCTTGGCGACCACTCCAAGAATAAAAAATGCAAGACAAAAAGGCAAACCAAAATGTTACACATAAAAAATACATAAATTGGTCAAGGGTGAACTCCAACGTCATCGTTCTCCAGGTGTACGGAAGAACATTTGGCCAAATTAATTATCACGTAACTGTGAAGCAATTAACAAAATTATTAGGTGACTTACCATGGTGAAATGAAGTAATATTTCACAGGAAGTATTGACCATGGGTCCAACAAAAAATGTACGATCCGGGAAAAATCAACCATCCCTCAAATCACGAATGTAACATCCCCATGAAGGGTTTGGAGCGCAAGTTCCAAAAAACCATTCGTATTGATGGATGGGAACCCTCACAAAATCGAATCATCCCTCTTCAAAATTTTGAACCAAATTCTAATGATAAATTACCTCACAGCACTTTAAAACATGACCGGAGCGTTTTTTGAGCTCACCAATGAATCCCCATCATAGCATGCGCGAGTTTTAATCTCCGTCAAATACGCTCGATATACAGAGTGCTACGAAATATGTCGCTAGATGTTAAAAGTTGAATTTATAAATTCAACGTTGTTGCGAAAAGTGAAAATTTTTCGTAACACAACTTTTTAATTCATTTAGCTCCCTTATGAACGTCTCATAGTCGTTACTTGCTTCGGTACCTGTGGCAAAGTTAACGGGGGGTTCTTGGGTGGATCGTGTTAGCCTGTGGGCTTGGGATCTTCTAGTATTTGAAGGGAAGGCTGGGTATTCTTTGAGATCGTTTGCATCAGTTCTTGGTT
Source organism: Podabrus alpinus (assembly GCA_932274525.1). Lineage (NCBI taxonomy): Eukaryota > Metazoa > Arthropoda > Insecta > Coleoptera > Cantharidae > Podabrus > Podabrus alpinus. The sequence goes on from OW026452.1 coordinate 36,628,590, forward strand.
TTGGTCTGGTTTGCCTAGATTCTTCTGGATATTTCCTGGGTTGACGAGGCCCCTGTTACCTTCTTGGAGCTCTAGCCTCGCATTCTACGCTATTTGCTTTATGTTCCTTACCGCAATTGTTGCATTTGCAAACCGTTTCTTTTTTAGTACACTCCCAGGTTGAATCACCTTCGTTGCAATGACCGCAGGTGGTTTTCCCGTGGCAATTCCTGGCCCCATGGCCGTATTTAAGACATTTTCCACATTGTGTCACTCTTCGTGGTTAGGTGTACTTGGCCCAGTACACGCGATGATGGTACAGGTAGGTGATCTTCCTCACCTCCTCCATGTTTGTACCTGCTTTGAAGGATACCCGGTACTTTGGGTATTCCGGAAGGGTGCCTACGTGGTCTTGTCTTACCAGCATCCGACATGCTTCGGCTGGGAGTCCTAGTTCTTTGAGTTCTTCTAGGATCCGTTCTGGTTTTACATTTGATAGCCCCTTTAATACAAACGTCTGTCGCTTGTCATCAGCAAGCGCATACGTGTGAAAATCAAGTTTAGACTTCTTACACATGTCTTGGAGACTTTTGTAGTCCTCCATGGCGGTGGTTATTATTTTCGTGTTTGACCCAAGATTTTGGATGGTCCACTTGCTTTTTAGGAGCGATTTTATATCCGCTATAAACTCCTCCGTGTTGATAGGTTTATGGTGTAGCACGATGGGAGTGGGACGAATAAGTTTATCAGTCACAGTACTTACCTGTTTTGTCGCGTCAACTTCCATTCCCTCGTTTCCCTCTGAGAGGGGTTGGAATTTGTTCTGGGTTTTTGAATAAGAAGGCCTCCGGTCTTCTTGTCCTGTCTCTTCTTTTTGAATCGTTCTGAGAGAATGATATATCCTCGCGGTCCTTACTTCGTTTCGTATTTGATTTTACTTCCCATGGCAGGGTGGTTAATCGACTAGCTAGATTGTTGATACTTATTAGTTGTGGCCTGGTAGTGCACTACTGATGAAACGGTGCTTCCAGTCACAACTGCCTCTTTTACGCTCGTCGATGTAATTAACGAAGCGGCTTAGCTTTGTACGTTTTGTACTGAGTACTCGAGAGCTGGGTAGCGATGATATCGCTTTCGTGGATTCTTTATTGGGTTCTTCTTTGCTTAGTAATATTCCCGGATAGGGCGCCAGCATCGAATTAAGAACTTTCAGATGATCTTAGTTATCCTTATCGATACAAAATAAACCAAAGTAGAAAAATAAAAAAGACTGACTCGTTTCTGAACACACACTTTTAATATAAATTAATTTGGGATTAATCGTAATTAACATAAAAGAATTCTTGTTTACACAGATAATATGAGTAGTGAATGTTTGTATATTAAAATAAAATTTGATAATGATTTACAAATAAAAGTTGAACACAAATACATATACTAAAATACACAGAGCGGATCAATAGATGTCGCTTGGTTGCGGTTGAAATGTCGAACGGAGAGAACCTTCGCACTTGGTTTGTCGTGTCTACGAACTTTGGAGCTAATTTCTTTGAAAATTTGTCTGGTGCGCTGGATAAAACGAAGTTTCGCTTCCAAACAATATCCCCACGCTTAAAAGATAATGGTCTTTTGCGGAGATCATAACGAGCTTTGTTGCGATTATAAGCAGCTCTTATCTTTTCCACTACTTTCAGGTGCAAATTACTAAGGTTGTTAACGTCGGTTACCAATTGTTCACGGTTTTCTATGGAGAATTCCCTCGGCTCGGCCGAGTCCAATCTACCATAGTAGTCGCCACTGTTTGGTACCGATCTACCGAAATTTAGTAATGATGGAGTATACCCGGTCACTTCATGCACGGCATTTCTGATAGCATGCGCTATCTTGTGGATATGAAGATCCCACGATCTGTGATCGTCTTCCACAAATGATCTTAAACAGGTACCGATGACACGGTTTGTTCTCTCGACTGAATTAGCCTGTGGGTGATAGTTCCCGTAGGCCAAACTTTCTGAACTTTGTATTGCGTCATCAGGTCTTTAAAAAGCTTACCAGTGAATTGGGGACCGTTATCGGTAGTGACAATTTGAGGCACTCCGAAGAGCAGGAAAGTCTCCTCTACAAACTTTACTATAGCCGATGCTGTGGCTTGTCTCAAGGGTTGAACCAACACAAATTTGGTAAACCAGTCAGATATAACTAATAATGAGGAATTACCTTTTTTGGTTCGTGGGAAAGGTCCCATCAAATCGATAGAAATGATTTGGAAAGGGTATTTGACCTTTTTCTCTTTTCCCATGAGGCCTGGTCTCAATTGATTCGACGCCTTACTGGCAGTACAAATATCACATTTTAAAACATATTTTGTGACGTCGGACTTCATTCGAGGCCAGTAGTAGAGTTCGCTAACTTTATTGAGCGTTTTGAAAATGCCGAAATGTCCGCTGAGCGGGTTATCGTGACAGTCCATCATAATTTCTCGACGACGAGATTTTGGCACAAGGAGTTTCCATTCAACAAGATTAGAAATAATATTGTGCTTGTTGGCAACAAATTTAAAAATATACCCATCCTCGATTTTAAAACTAGGATAAAGGTTTGGATTTTCCTGAATCTTATTTATGACTTTCTGGTACCAAGGGTCTATATCGTCAGGTGCAACAGAAATTAAGTGGATGTTCACCGGTGCTCGAGAGAGAGCGTCGGCCACTACATTGAATTTCCCCTTTCTATGTTCAATACCGAAATCATATTGGTTTAATCGTACGCTCCAACGGGCGATTCTTCCCAGCGGAGATTTGACTGTACCCAGCCATTTCAACGCTTGATTATCGGTAATGACCGTAAATCGGGTTCCTTCAATATAGGGACGAAACTTTTCTACTCCAAAGAGAATAGCGCAACATTCCTTCTCCATAGCATGATAATTGAGTTCATTTTTGTTCAGGGTACGACTAGCGTAAGCTATTACTTTTTCGTTTTCCCCAGTGCCTTGAACTAAGATGGCTCCCAGTCCGGAATTACTTGCGTCCGTCTGTATGATAAAAGGGAGAGTAAAATCAGGGCTAGTCAATATCGGTGAAGTCGTTAATAAATTTTTCAGATTTAAAAAGGCTCGGTGAGCATCTTCGGACCAAGAGATTTTCTGGCCTTTGGCTTTACCTTTAACGAGGTGTAAAATAGGTGCAGCAACAGAGGAAAAATTCGGGATAAATCTCCTGTACCAACCCGCCATACCGAGAAATCTTTTTATTTCTGTTGACGTTTTAGGAATTGAGTAATTAACAATAGCATCAACTTTGCTGGGGTCGGTTCTAAGACCTTTCTCATCAATCACAAAACCTAGATATTTGAGAGAATCACGGCAAAATTCACATTTTTTTAAATTAATCGTTAGGCCAGCTTTATTCAATCTTTTATAGACTTGAGTCAGGGTATTCAGGTGCTCTTCAAAATTATTCGACGCTATAACAATGTCATCTAAATAGACGAAGACATTTTCGAATTCTGGGCCAAAAATTGAGTCCATTAGGCGTTGGAGTGTCTGTGCGCTGTTATTTAGACCGAAAGGGAGAACATTGAATTCGAAGAGACCACGTCTTGGAATGGTAAAAGCAGTTTTTTCGCGTGAGTCACGAGATAGCGGAATTTGCCAAAAAGCTTTACGCAGATCTATTGATGTCAGATACCTGGCATCGCGTAAGCGGTCTAGGATGTCATTAATATATGGAAGCGGATAAGCGTCGGGTTTAGTGACCTCATTTAATTTCCTCCCATCAAAACAAAAACGCAAAGTGCCATCCTTCTTTTTAACCATTACAGTCGGCGAGTTCCAAGCGGAGAATGATTTTTTGATTACGCCTAGACGTATCATCTCGTCTGCCTCTGCGTTGACTTTAGCCAACATTGCCGGAGAAAGAGGGTAATGTCTCTGCTTTATGGGGGTTGCTGTCCCTGTATTTATAACATGTTCAACCAGAGTTGTTCGTCCTAGTTTATTAGGAGCAAGCTTTTTGAATAATGAAATGACTTTGTCTAATTTCTGAACTTGATCATAACTCAAATCTGATCTAGAGTGAATAATTTTTTCTGTCGAAAGTGCAGTTAACGTAGACGGAATTGTGTAAGAATCAGTACCAAAATCGGTTTTAATTTTAAAAAGTTTACAAAATTCGTAACCCAGAATAAGTGGATATACTACTGTATCGGAGACAATTATATTTAAATTTTTGGTTACGCCGTCTAGCGTTATCGGTAGAATACTGGTACCTAAAACATTTTGTAATGTGCCGTCAGCGGATTTTAAATCAATGTTACTATTATTTACATGTAATTTCAAGTTTTTTAATATATACAGCCCGTCACGGCCTAATACTGATTGGTTTGCGCCAGGGTCTAGAAAACCAAGAACTTCCATCCCCAAAATGTTGATATTTAAATAAGCTCGGTTGTCGAAAGGACGATGAGCGAAAAGCGTCTCAACTTTAGAGGGTTTGGCTCTACAAAATGATTTGACGTTTGCCAACCAATACTGCCATTCAGGACAGGTAGCCTTCATAATAAAAGGGCTAGGAATGAGAGGACTACTGCTCATTCTCGCCTTTTTGCGTTTTTTGAGCACTTAGTGCAATTAGGATAAGTAACTTCGGGAGTTCCACAAATATAACAAAAAATGCGCCTTTCGGCTGGACAAGTATGATAATAATGTCCTGACTGTGCACAATTAAAACATTTTGCGTTGGCAGGCGTCGCTCTTTTTCCAAACGTTCGAGAACTGTAGTTCTTGACGTTGGATTGCATGGTATGAACTTCATGCTTCTTGTGGGTACAAAGATCTGGGCGACGTACTTTTGGCATTGCCAATTCAGGTTCTAACGGATTTACAGTAGGTACGTGGAACTTTCGAGTGTTTTCGTTTTCGAAAACCTCGGTAACTTGTTTACAAGCTTTTACTAAATCTAACATCTGTTTATATAGTATAACTCTCTTGCTGAATCCATAGGATTTGATAGTCTCGAAGCGAGATTACTCATCGCGGCGATGTAGTCGCGCACTGGCTCAAATTCGCCTTGCTTACGGTTAATAATTTCCTGCCATAGAGATTCGTCATAATTCGACGGTAAATAAGTTTCTTTTAATAATTGGATTAATTCGCGCCAAGAACGAACGTGCTTTCTAGCGGATCGAAACCATGTTAAAGCTGTGCCCTCAAAAAGATCGAACGCACTATCAAATAATGCTTGTTCCGAAACACGTCTAGAAATTCTCAACTCGTCTATGCGTTCAAGAAATGCATTCAATCCTAGTGACTTATCGTCACCGGAAAATTTTAAATTCCACCTACTAACGGTGTCGGGTTTAGTGTTGAAAACAGGCGTTTGTGAATAATAATCAAAATTTCTATGAGGAATGTTAACGTTTTGTGGCTGATAATTTAAGGTTTGAGGAATATTTAAAAATTGCGCTTCTTCCGATTGCGGAAGAGGATTTATCGTTACTAAATTTTGAGCTTGTTCGGGCCTTGTCGGCGTCGAACCCACGGCTTCCTGAGATTCGGACGGGCGCGTGGTTACAATAGCTTGCAATTGCTCTTGACCAAGTACATTATTTAATTCGTCTATCGACAAATTACTTAGTGCCTCACTGATATCGTTTCGGCCTGTTTCTGGCGAATCTAATAAAATTTCAACCCTCTCAATCAATTTAATACATTCGTTATTTAAAGTTTGAGCTTTTTGCTCATATGGGTTCGGTGGAGATAATTTTTCGAGATAAAATTCTAATCGAGAAGAAATGTGATCTAACCTGGCAAGATGACCTTCACACGCTCTCGTATTAGGAGAATGTGTTAGTTCCCGAACTAATGGTTCGATTTGGTTAAATTTGTCTTGGCAAATTTTAATTTGTTCGGCTAGATTTAATTGTTCTACCGGTAGGTCAATTTTCTTTACTTTTTGCCTAAGCGTTAATCTCAAAAGTGCTCGTTTTTCATCTACAGTTAAATCTGTAGTGTCTTTACCCCGTACTTCGAGTTCCCACGTTAGCTCATCAGCTAATAAACGGTTTATGTGACGCATTTTGGTGGTATAAAAAATAAGAGTATGATGCTCAATGATTGATAATTAAGATAAAATATAACGATATGTAGTAGTAGGTCGTAACGCTTGATAATAATAGATAATAATATAAGGAGATAAAATATGTATTGTATTTTGGTTCAACGTTAAAATATCTGTGCTTAATAGCAAATTGTAAAACAAGAATTCTACTTATGTATGTGTTCATGTAAAAAATTAGAAAAATTACTAGCAAAGGTAACGAAGAGATGGGAAAAATAATCGATGCCCCGTAGTTGGTTGTCACTTATGAAGTGAAAATCTAGCACCACTGGTGGGCGCCACTTTTTTGTGGCCTGGTAGTGCACTACTGATGAAACGGTGCTTCCAGTCACAACTGCCTCTTTTACGCTCGTCGATGTAATTAACGAAGCGGCTTAGCTTTGTACGTTTTGTACTGAGTACTCGAGAGCTGGGTAGCGATGATATCGCTTTCGTGGATTCTTTATTGGGTTCTTCTTTGCTTAGTAATATTCCCGGATAGGGCGCCAGCATCGAATTAAGAACTTTCAGATGATCTTAGTTATCCTTATCGATACAAAATAAACCAAAGTAGAAAAATAAAAAAGACTGACTCGTTTCTGAACACACACTTTTAATATAAATTAATTTGGGATTAATCGTAATTAACATAAAAGAATTCTTGTTTACACAGATAATATGAGTAGTGAATGTTTGTATATTAAAATAAAATTTGATAATGATTTACAAATAAAAGTTGAACACAAATACATATACTAAAATACACAGAGCGGATCAATAGATGTCGCTTGGTTGCGGTTGAAATGTCGAACGGAGAGAGCCTTCGCACTTGGTTTGTCGTGTCTACGAACTTAATTGCTTTATCAAATGCTTGCGACAAAAAATCGCACTAAAACTACCAAAAAAGCAGGAAGTACTAGCTACGTCTACTGAGGGTAGAATAATGCAAGCAGGTGATAAAATGTTAGCTACAAGCTTGGTATTTTTTGTTAGACAATAATCATATAGTAAATAGTGTTTATAACTACTTACGGTTGCCCCTGAAATTGTTACTGGATAGTACGCTATCAGATCTGATGGCCGTGTTTTATCACTCCTGGTCAAAATCGTCAGGATTTTGAATGGTAAGGCTTGATCTAAAATATAGTTAAAACACGATATACGATATTGTAATAACATAAAAAAGTGTAGCAATAAATTGAATATTTGAATTATTGAAATAGCAATTAAATTCGATTTTGTCACCAATTTTGTGTTTTGTTCCTCCTGTTATATCTGAAATATCGATTGTCTTTACACACATGGAACTTAGAAAGGTTGGCAGATGTTTAGCAAAGCGTCTATGCTTGCTGACCCAAAATGGTGGAGATTTATTCGTGTTGGAATTTAAACGAACAGATGTGTTGGTGGCTTTTCGAGTTTTCTTTTCTTATTGGAAATTTTACACTTCTCCGGATTTGTCCAATGATATTAGGATCAATGTTATAAAAGAATGATTCACCTCAATAGATTGGCTGCGGTGTTTTGCGATATTTTCCGGATTTAGAAAGAATGGAGTCGCTCGATTTTGCACGTGTGTTTCGACAAATTTTCGATGGTCGTAATAAAATCGGTTTTCGTGATCATATATTGATCTTAGGTAATCTAAAAGATAACACACACTCGTATTGACTTTACTAGTCATTAACTCGATAAACTGGTCGATATTATCAAATCGAATAATATTAAAACTTATAATTTTGTGGAGCTTAAATTTTTGCGTATCGTCGTTACTACAATCGGTTTGCAAGAGAGTGATTTTTAATCGTAGCGTTCGATGCAACCTTGAATGTTAGCGGTTAGCGACCTACTCTACCGACATTTTATTAAAAGATCATTGATTAAGTAAGTAAGAAAAGATGTATTTTAATCAATGGTTTTTATCGAGTTATTAATAAGTGTTGCTAATTTAGACTGGTAATTATAGCAAGTAATAAGTAATCATAATAATAAAAAATAAAATTAGCTTTGTTATACAAAGCTGGTCGAAAAATCATACATAATTAAAATTTGTAACATAATTATTTATTAAAATTTCATAAACCCTAGAATTAAAAATAAGTTCTCACAGTGAGATCAGAGTAACAGAATTCTGTTACATAGTCCCTTAGGTAAATGAGCCATTTTTGTGAATGATCAGTTTCTAAACGGACACAAATGTAATTAGTTGAATGCATAAATTTACTTACACGTGGTTTTGCGGTTATGTTGGATAATTAATCTTGGTGTTCAACGAGCAGACCCTGGTTAAGTCGCTACAAATATTGCACAGTTTAAAAATTCACTATAAATAAACACTAAAATCACTTGGAAGTAGTTTCGTTCATTACAATGAAAAAATACGGGTCCATTTATTTGGCATAATTTAGAAATAGAAAATCTCGAATATTGGGAAAAATCATAACGTAACTCATAATAAACTCAACAAATCGAATACTCTTATTTTTGATGCCCAAATTGCAAGTTTAAAAACTTCAGTGTTTTAATAATAGTAATAACCTTTATTTCCAACAGGTATTAAACAAATAACAGGAAAGCATAAATAAATAAATTTCAGAAACAAAAGAAAACTAAACAGATGTAGTAAACCGGGCCTGCGGTTTACAAATTTTTACACTAAAAAAGGGAATTGGTTTCTGACACCAATCCGAGATAGCGTAAAGCTGCCACCAACAAGTTAATTACAGGAAACTTGTATCCTCGATACTCGTAGAGTCTCTTCTTTTAAGGCGTAGGAATAAAACTCTCAGATAGCAATAAAAATACAAAATAAAAAGTGAAGTGGAGAATAATTTCTTTACTTGAGAAAAATGTACAAATACACAACAACAAAATTTACAGCAAAAAATGACTTAGTTTTTATCTACTTACAGGTGATTACAATTTATATTAGTATATCCTTCTGGATACTAGTAGGTTGATGACACTTGTTGGTTTTGAAGATGTTGTTATAAGCGTAGTTGAGTATAATGTTCGGTGCTTAGGACTTCAATATCTCAGTCTTTTTCACGCTAATTTATAAGAACTATTCACAAACGGATTTAAGTCACTTAATGATTGACACACACAAGAAATCACAAAAACGGCACTGACTCGAAAACGCGACTGACCGACGATGGACTAACCCGCTGAGATGTTGAAAGGCTTTTTTATGCACTGACGTTATCTGAACTTAATGATACTTTGGGTTCAATATCATTATCTCGTAACTCAAAATCCAAGGGTTGAATTTACTGCCCTTAATTTGTACCATGGACTTACCAAATAACAAGAGGTTCTAAAACTTCATGGATCCATAATAAAAATATAAGTGATACTGATAACTTATTCAATATTTAAAATGTTTGAGGACCTCTTGTTTGGAGAGATTCAATTGTTTACCCCTAATCATTTCGATAATATTACTTAACATTAGAAAGTTCAGATAACATATTATTCATAATTAAATTTATTAATGAACTACATTCTTTAGCTAATTTGACCTTGTATAATTCGTTAACAAATCATATGATTATATCGCGAGTTTGGGAACTGTGCCATAAGTAGCCCCAGCCGAAAAAAATATTCTTCAGCTACACACTAAAGAACAGGCTTATTTTAGTCTATAGAAAAAATTTCATGCGAGAAATCCTTAAAAACAACCCCAAAATCGACTTTTTAAAAGTAGGGAAATTAGCATCGAATAGGCCGCGCCCCCCAGGCAGACGCGATGAAATGCATCGGCTTTCCCTTCGAATCGAGTGAAATTTTTTCGCTCCGATTTGAATTTTTCTTTGAAATTCGGATAGGTGGGGGTGTGATTAGTAGATATTAGTAATAAATATTAGCAAAAAAATGGAAAATAACCCGTGTATTGCCGAAAAAGTGAAAAAATAAAAAAAAATTTTATTAGATTTTTGGGGTGTGCATTCGATTAGGAGGGTTATCCATCGTCAAAACCTACCCTTTCCTGGCGCCGCTCCGCTCCGCTCTGACTCTGGTTACTAGACTAAACATACGAGAAGCGCCTTCCATCAAGAAAATCGGGATTAAGGAAACCGGGAGCTTAGAGACGCTGAAAATAGCATTAAAAAGTATAGTTGCGGTATGGGGCAGTAAACTTTTACGTTTCACCCCCAAAAAATTGCGTAAAAACAAAAAATAATCGATGTTACAGGTACGGGAGACGTGGTGCTTCTGCCGGTGCGAAATACTCTAAGTGTTAGGGTCATTCATACCACGCGTACCGTCAACAAAATGAGCGACGCGCGGAATCTCGTTAAGTTTTTACATGAAAATTAGCTAAGTCAAATGCGTTTTTTTCAAAAGTTTGGGCCCATTTCTCGCAAAGTATTTATATAAATCTACTCTATAAACCTTGTTCTTTAGTGTGTAGCTGAAGAAAATTTTTTTCGAGTGGGGCTACTTATGACACAGTACCCGCGAATTTTTACCTATAATCTTTACGTAAGAACTTTAAATTAAAATTTGAATTAAAAGAAATTATCCCTGTTTAAAGATTCGATAGGAAACACGGAGCAAATAAGATAATTATATGATATTGATTAACTTATGTTACTTTGGTGATAAAGTTTAAAATTATACAGGTCCGTATTAAAAAAAAGACATGCTTACTTAATAAAAAAAAGAGAGAAATTAAGATGACAGTAAGAGAAAAATGTTGAATAGTTTATAATAAAATATATAAAAATAATTTAAAAATAAAGAGGGGGGGTCGAATTACTACACAGAAAAAATAGAATGATTTATATTATGTAAAAGGGTAACCAATAATTTGTATATAAAATATTATATATTGCTGTCGTGTTTTTTTTTGTTCTTTCTTTTGAATTGAATTGAGCGCCGTTGTAATTTTTCTTATTTGCTTATTTTTTTATATGTAATAAAAGACAAACGCTTCAATTTTACACCAATTTATAATTTATTAATAATTAGCAATATGCTATTGGAAATATTAAAAGAAATGTACATTACCATGAAACTTTAAAAGGTACGTTTTTATTCATTTAAAAAAAACGCGCTGCGAACCTATTTTTTATCGTAGTTTATTATTTATTAATTAACACTCGCGAATTGTACGTTCTTATGGATTCTATACTCACAAGTGACTTCTTTTTCTTTGTGAATTGGTGGAACATGCCAATTTTCATGTAAGTGAATTAAACCAAGGATGACTGCAATTTCCATGTGTTTGTACGAGTAAAACCCTTTTGTCCAAAATTTCCAAATATCTTCACCACCTCACTTATCATTCGTATCTTCTGATTTCAATTTTTGTAAGTAATTAACACCGTTGATCAACACTCCTTTTATATAAAACTTTGACCTACACCTCTTGGTGGTCTAACCTCGACTGCCGGCACTCCGCCCTTTTAAATTTCCTTCTCCTCTTTTTCAATTGCTGCGCGCGAAAATTTAGATTCGCGCATAATTTTTAAAATTTTTAATTGTAATGGACTTCAATTAACAAAATAAATTTTCTTCGCATAGTTACAATTTTATCAAAAACAATTTTTCAAATAAACAAATTAATAGTTATTTACATAAAAGTCAGGAAAATGACATATTACTGACGAGGGGCAATGTTGAAATACGAGGCACTTCGTGCCGAGTATTTTAGAGCTCCGAGTCAAGTGAGACATTTTACTGACATGTTTTGTATTGAATTTTTCCGAAAATCGTAAAAAATCGAAATTTAAAATCGAAATTTTAAAACACTAATTGAACGACATTTTTAAAATGAGCAAAAATCAAGTTAGTCAATTTGTTGACTCCATAGTTACAAACAAAACAATAATAAATAATCAGTAAATTATTATTAATTTTGTGCGTGTCGTGTAACAGTTTGTTGATAATTTATAAATTAGTGATGAAAGAGGACGAAAATTATTGTGACGGTGTTCACGACATTCCATTCGATGTAAGTGAAGCTGCGGCCGCTGCTACTAAAGATCTTTTACCGTCCAAATCGATTGAAGCGATATGAAAAGGCATTCACAATCTTCGAAGATTGGTGTAGACTTAAAAAAGTGACTTCACTTACAGAAGATGTATTTCTTGCTTATTTTGCGGGAAAAGCAAGTACCTATAAAGCTTCAAGTCTTTGGAGCACTTACTCTATGTTGAAAGCAGTGCTTTTGTTGAGGAAAAATTTGGATATAAGCAAGTTTTGTAAACTACTTGCTTACCTAAAACGAAAATCGGCTGGTTACCAAGCAAAAAAATCAAAATGCTTGTCTCGCGACCAGATTAATAAATTTATTCTTGAAGCTCCCGACAAGGAATTCTTATTGATGAAAGTAAGTTATTGCAATGGTTAAAATGCTTCAAATTAATCTATTTCTCTTTTGTTATTACAGGTCGCGCTTATTTTTGGCGTGTTTGGAGCCTGTCGATGCGACGAATTATCAAAGATGTTACTCGATGACATTGAAGATCAAGATAACATTCTAATAGTACACATTCCTGATTCTAAGACGAATAAACCTCGACACTTTGTAGTTGTTGATGAAGGAAATACTGAGAAAAATATTGCCATGTAAAAGCGTTATGTGGCACTACGCCCAGCTCATACTCCACTCAGGCGCTTATTTCTCAATTACAAGCAAGGGAAATGTACTATCCAACCAGTGGGTTTACATTCTTTTGGAAAATTTCCTTCTAAAATTGCTACGTACCTTGGCTTACCCACACCTTTTGAATACACAGGCCACTGTATGCGGCGTACTTCAGCGACTTTGTTGGTAGACGCCGGGGGAGATATAACAAATTTAAAGAGGTATGGAGGATGGCAAAGTACTTCGGTAGCAGAAGGATACATAGAAGACTCCTTTCAGAATAAACTGGATATTGCAAAAACAATACAATCCGGCCCAGCAAAAAACAAAATAACTAGTATTGGCAGTGATCCCTCTAAAAGAAGTGATTTATTTAAAACCTGTTGTACTACTGAGACTATTATTAATGAAAATCTTCAACTTGGTCATAGATCACTGCCTGGAATTAATATTTCAAATGTGAGCAATTCTACAATTAATATTTCTAAATAGTTTTTGAATAAATTTTTTTTTGTTTTTTTGTCTATTTTATTTTGTTATTATTAACCTTACTAATTCTTACCGGACTAGTCAGTAAAGTTCAATTTCCCTGCGCGTGCATAAGCAGGGAAATGTTGTTTCAATGACGATTTCCGGAAAATTAAATTTTTCATAAAAAAAACAAAAATTCATGTAAAATCAACTGTACCATATCAATATATCAGATTAAATTAATTTGTATTTTATGAAAATATTGTTTATTACTTAGTTGAAATTTTGTTAATTATTTCATAAGGTCTATAATTGTAAATCGAGATTTAATACTGATAAAAGTCAAGTGATCAACTAAGTGACTGTTCTCTAATATCTAAAAGGAAAGGTGCGTGATTAAGATACTACTATCGTAAACTCGAAAAATGTCAGTTTTTCCAGAAATTAAAATAATTTATTCTGTAAATGTTGGACATGACTGTCAACGCTAGTCCCACCTTAAATATCCATATAAGAAACTTACAAATTTTACTTACCATGAATTATAACAAAGACATCTGAAGATAACGGAAAATGTTTAAAAGGATATTGGTTTGATACTTCCAATTGATCGACCGAGCAATTGATTAGGAAGAGCACGTTTGGAGCGACGATAAATTTGACTAGAGCCCACGACGTTTTATTGGTTGAAAGTATGGAAAAGATTTACAAAGAATAAAAGATTTACATAAGGTGAAGTGGGGAAAGTGGGTAGTAAATTCGGCTTAGTTTGAATTTTGACAGTAATTACAAATCAACTGAGAAAGAAAATAACATTTTTAATTTTGCTCTTCTTTCTTTAGAGTCAAATTAATATTCTAGTGTATAAAATAATTACATAGAAAATAATTTTTCTTCATTTATTTAAAAAAATTTAAATTTTTGGTAATAAAAATGTTGTTATTGAAAATTCATTATTGTGAATGCGAGGATGTTATTCGATAATCTACTCTATATTGAAATTATAAACTATAAATTTGAATTATACATGTGGTGCCGATTTTTCGTGTCGATTTTTGGTGTCTGTTTTTGAAGTCGGTTTTTGATGTCGATTTTTGCGAGGTAACGACCGTAAATAAAAATAAAAACATTACTACACATTTCCCCAAACATTTGGGACAAGTGTGTAATCACTGGGTATTTTCTTCATCTATTAACCTTTAAGTAGTCGCGTACTTGAAGCAACGTTACTTGTCACGTGGCGCCATTTGTCGCCAAAGAGTTAGTTGCATGCGATTTCCAACAAATTTTTTAATAAAAAAATATTTTTTATCGACTATATTTGATCTGTTCTGTGTTAATTCATTACTTTCATGTTCTTCTTTGATGTCGATTGAATGATGCAACTCTTCTAAATTAAATTTCACATCTTCCAACTTTTCTTGTTTGATTTCAAAACTGCTTACCATCGAATTATTTAGAGTTTCCAAACATTTACCATCGTTTTCCTTAATTTGTAAAACTGTCGAGGGTGGCGGCACGTCGGCCATATTTTCAATAACTTGGTGTATTGAAGTTAACGAAAGTAAATTATACTAAATTTTCTACAGAAAAGCTCTTATACGATTTTCTTATAACTAGAATGGTTGCGGAGTTACAACCATCAGTACTTTCGGTATGTCTTCAAAATTCTTTATTTGTTATTGTTATTCCGCAGATCTAAAAATAATTATGTCTCACGAATGGCTTTAAACCATTTTAACCGATTAATATTTATATCAATCATGGTCCTCCTCAATGGATCTGCAAAGGAAAGGTAGCGAGTCACTACGAAACCAGTTCATTATGATCCAATTCATCATTTTGCAATAAACATATATTGTGTAAGACACAACATGCTAATATAAATCTTTGTATTTCAGATAGATCTCTCATGTCGAGGAGATTACCTAAGTAAACTTCTAAACCTTGCTCTTAGCAATCCAAAACCTCCCTCAATGGCCATTCTAGTTGAAGAATGTAAAAAATTGTAGTTCTTTTGCTTTCAGGTTAAATGTCCATTATCTTTATTTGGCGTCAACAGATGCTCGTGCAAGGTGTATGCACAATCACCAAGCATGTGGCAATTTACTGGAAATTTGGTGTCATCGTTAAGGAAGTCATACAGTTCACACAATCGAAAGACACGTTGGTCATGTACAGAGCCTGCATTACTAACATAACAATGTGTAATGACGGTCACAAACGGCCTGTAAACAAAAATATTTTTAAAAAAATTATACAAAAAATAGTATCTTAGTATGAACCTGTAATTGAATCGAGTGGTATCCTTTACGATTGATGAGTATCCACTGTTAAATCTTCATCATCACTTGAGCTTTCCTCTTCGTCTGAAGTAAAAATGTCTTCCACAAATTGTTTTATCACTTCTAACTTTCTCTGTTTGTAATTTATCATATTGCTAAAATTTAATTTCTTTAAAACAAGTTGATACCTATGCAAGAGTATAAAATATAATATACAGTGACTCAAAAAAGTCTCCATACGGCACCCTCTTAGCTATTTAAATTACAATTACTCCGGTTTTTATTACTTTTTTAATGACGAAATTTGATAATTTGTAAATCTATACATTCATACATACTGCTGTGACCTCCCTTTACTATTTAAAACTCCAGCCCTATGTTGGCTAGACAAAAATGTTATCTTAAATTGGTTCGAATAAATTTTTTTAGTTGAGGGATTTTTAGCACTTATGCCCCTTCTTACTAACTCAATCAATGACACTCTCAGAAGTCGGTTCCTGTGATTTTTAATTAGAGGTGATTTTTGAGGTTGATTAAATTTGCTCTCTCTGGATAGTTTGTAATTGCTCTTGTTAAGTGAAATGAAAAAGATTTTAATAGTTTGAAAGAAATATTTATATTCATGAAAAATAATCGCAAAGCGCATATAAACAAATTGTTACACAATAATTTGCAGATCACAGATCTACCATCAAATAAAGTTTCACAAATAAAGCATTTAAATTCGGCAAATTCACAAGTTAAAAAGATCTCTTCTTTTCTTCTTGATGTTGCTTAATTAATTTTCATTAGTTAAGTCTTTCGCTGTACTGTAGCGTGTGAAATGTTTGAAAATAATATATTTGTTTTTGTTAAAGATTAACGTTGAATAATAAAAATAATAATGTTTATGAATGAAAAACCTTTCAAATTTTAGGGTGGACGAAAATACACTTCCTTGAAAGTCTTGATTCCACGTCCTTTATTTTAAATGCTGATGGCAAAAGTTTATAAATGTTAAATAAAAATTCACTGTACCTTCAGAATCGTCAAGTTGTAATTTCAAAAATAAAAAGGATATGTGTGTAGCAACCCTTACATAACTTCTTATGAGATAAACAATACACCTGCGCACTGTTGAGTCATCTTTAGATTGCAGCTGCATGACATCACTTGCCTTCGTATTGTTGTTGCGTTCTGATCCAAACTTTGTGGTTATTAAAATTGTTTACCAATTTAGTTGTTGAACTAAAGTTGATTGTGGTAAGTTGAATGAATTGACAATTGCTTTAGATCGCAGTGAAATACGAGTTGATTACCAAAAATTACAATTCTGCAGATTTGTCATTTGTCGTCAGCCATTGTTGTTTTCTGACTTTCCAAAATTTTACATAAATTCAGGATACAAATTAACACATCTACGTGGTTCCAATCTTCGGAGTCAACTGATTTATGTATCGAAAATCGATAAATTGGTATGCCTGTCGTACAAAAGTGAGTCAAATTGTTGTATTTTGAATTTTTAATTTTCTTAAAATAATGTTTCTGTTCCAGATTAATGGTCCACATTGAAATTGTGTTTCCAAAAGATGTTTTCCATACAATTCCATTGGTATATGCCGTTTTTGTGATTTAATTTGGAATCTTTTTGACTTGACTCGCGCCATTTTATACAAATTTCAATTTTGTACGAATTTCGCCCTTATTCACAACTTTATCAACTTCCGTATCTAAATCACTTGAGTTACATAGATGAAGAGATTACATAATTTTTGATATGAACAGATTTGTACAAAACATGTTATTTTAGAAGTAATTTGGTATCAAAGTTTTACATTTATAGGTTATTGTAATGTTCAAGATAACAATACATTTTTAATTAATTTCCAGCTAATTAAATCTTTTAGTAAATTTTTGATGTGACAATCATCAATCTAATTATTCTCAGCAATTTTACACATGTCTTTCTTATCCTGAGAGATTCAAATAAAGTTATAAAACTGAAATTTGAGAAGGTTTTAAGTTTCTCGTAAATCAAAATTTTAAAGTGTGTTCTAACTTAGAATTTTATGTACTTTTCGAATCTATTATTCGTTTTTGAATTGGGAGCCTTTATTGAGCATTTTGAATCATAGCAATACTTTCAAGAAAATAATTCTAAAAAAATCCCCTCGTTAGTAAGAAAAATTTAAACAAATAAAATAAATCAGCATAATCTAATTCAAAAAAGTCTCCGTACGCAAAAGCATTATAGAAAACTTTTCTAGTAATAGAAACTTGATAAGCACTTCTTAGAAAATATGCAACGTTTTATGTGGTTTTATATTGCATTAGAATGTTATCATTAAGTTATGCATCTAATTTCTTTATGTTATCTTTTGAATTGGCACGTTATACGAGCAATACTCGAAGATGAGTAAAAAAATTTCCGTTGAAGACGTCAGATAATAATAAAATTGTATTATGAAGGCAAATCAATGGGCGAAATCGGGGAAATTATCGGGAAACCTAAGTCAAGTGTTCAATACATAATTAAAAATTATGGAAGTACGGGTTCCTTGAAAATTAAGCCACGTTCTGGATGCCCTAAGATACTAAGTGATCTTACGAACCGCAATTTTATACGCGAAGTTAAGAAAAACCCCAGAAAAACTGCAGCAAAAATTGGGGATGAAGTGCCTAATAAACTTAATATTAGTGTTTCTGACCAGACAATTAGAAATGTGCTCAGAAAAGGCAATTATAATAGCCGTTTTGGATGACGCAAACCTCTAACTTCAAAAATTAATAAAAATAAAACACTAAAGTTTGCAACAGGACATCGAAACCAAGACATGGAATTCTGGAATCGAGTGATTTTTACAGACAATAGTAAATTTAATATATTCGGTTCTGATGGTGGAGAAAAATTGTGGAAAAAAGCCCAACGAAGTACTTATAATATTAAGAATGTTATTTCAATAGTCAAGGATGGTAGTCGAGTGTAACGGTTTGAAATTTGCCGCCGAATTCTTTTGGGTTTGGAACCAGTGACCGTTGGTACGAGCGAAAAATGCGCGGAAGTAGGTACGCAGGGACTTGACTTGATACGTTCGCTCGAGTAAGACGTGGTTGTGTGTGTTGTGCGAAAATTTTGTTGAAGCCGGATTTTTGGAGAAGAATTGGTTAGTTGTTACCATCCAGTGGCGAGCTGGGATCATCTTCTCGAATCCGTATGTGGGGAAGCTCATTTTGTTTGCGATTATTTTACCGGGAGCTCTCTTCAGCCTTTATGGGATTAGAAGCTAAACAAATTTTGCATATGCCGCTAATCCACGAAATTCAGGTATCGTATCATTTTTGGGTAGTTATTTATTATAATAATTATTAATTATTTAGTTGATTTAATTATCATAACTTGTACATTTTGTGTAAATATTCCTTTGATTTCGGTTGATAATCAAACATATGGTTGATAAAAATTTTGTAGTACGCCATTATTTTTGCTAAGTTTGCTGGAACTGCGTGTAAGATATCTGCGCTTCCTGTGCGCGAACAATTATTAATTTTTAGTTTATAAAATTTCTTCGTTGTTCAAAATTTTCCGAATGCCCTGAACTCATTGCTGGATTTGGTTTAATTAATTATCTTTCTAAGCTAGCCGGCAAGATTTACAACGATAGCTCGTGTTTTCTCGATTTCCTTTGGATCGAGCTGTCTAATCTTTCATAACGACGTCTGGTACTTTTGAACGAAATCGAGTGGCGCCTTCTCCATCTTTTTTTCTTCGTCGTTTTAATTAACACCATTTGGATAGGAATTAATTTCATATCAAGTACTAACGCTAAAGTTCGTGAGGAATTTTAAGCGTCACACGAGGTCTATTAGTGTATGGGTCTTTAGCGGCATCGGGTGTTGGAAATTTGCATTTTATTGATTCAATAATGGACAAGTGGGTATATTTCGATATTTTACAAAAAAATTGATAGATAATGTTACTACATTGGGCCTTGCAAACAATTATATCTTCCAACAAGATCAAGATGCCAAGCACACATCAATAATTGTTAAGGAATGGTTACTTTACCACGTGCCAAAAGAGTTGCATTCACCCCCACAAAGTCCCGACTTGAATCCCATTGAGCACCTGTGGAATAAATTAAATTGAGGAATTCGCAAACACGATATAACCAACAAAAATACTCTGAAGAGGGTATTACGGGAAGAATGGAGTAAAATTGGATTAAAATGGAGTAATGTAAATTGCTAAAATAGTATCGTACGGAGACTTTTCTTAGTCACTGTATGTATACGTACGGATAAATTATCGTAAAATTTCTTATTTTAATACGCTATTTATTCCAATTTCTCTATAAACATGGACTACAGAATATTTACATTGATATGACATGGACACAAAATTAAGTTAGGTTAGTACCAATAACATCAACAAAATACAAACACCACAGCGTTCAACACCGTTTGGTTTGGAAGGAAAGACTACGGAAGTTTACACGCCGGTCTGCTCATGCGTACGTGTATTTTTACGAACTTACGTCAAATTTAAAAGTTTTCAGTTAACATAACCTATTTTATGAATCTGTCAAACGTTTTTTCCCGCTATTTACTGTTGTATGTTTATAACCTCTCGACGGACCAGAAATAAATCTTGCTATTTTTAGTGAAATTAATGTGCTTGTGCTATTATAATTATTAAAATAAACAGCAATATTTATTGCTAAGTAAAAACAACTTATAGGTGTAGACACTAATAGTTAATATTTTGCCTATGCAAGTTGTTTGTTGAATTTTAGGTTACTTTGAGACATTTTTGTATTGTTCCGAAGTGTAAGTGCATCATTGTAGGTAATATTATAAATAGTTTTTGTCTATCGGCAGGATGGAACGGTAAGTTTCTTGACTAAATCATTACAATAATTTATCATAAAGTATCTAATATTTATTTTTTAGCCCAACTTGCCCTAAATGTTTCAAGCAATTTTGTAGCAACTCTTCGAAGAACAAACATATTAAGATGCTACATCCATCTGAAGTACTAATCAATAAGGAAACTAATAAGAAAACTAGTCTCATATGTTGTCCTCTATGCCACGAAGGAGAAAATATGCCAAATTATAATGTATTGATGCAACATATTCGAGATATACATGGTAAGGTAATCGAAGAGGAAACCATAACATTTTCGAATGTTGAAGATTTTGAAAATTGGAGGAAATTAGAAAAGAGGAATCTTGATTATATAAAAGCTAGGACATCGTACAAAAACTATAAGACCGTAATAAATTTTACCTGTAATAGGAGTAACACACATGGTTTGTTTTACATAAAATACCTATAGTTGAATAATTGTGAAAAACCATTTAATTGCAGGATTTAAAAGTAATTGCACTAAATATCTAATCAAAAAAGGGGGTAGTATCAAAATCAAAGGAATTTGTCCTGCAAGGATAACTGCAAATTTTCACAGTAAAGGTAACTTGAATTAATGTTTTAATAATTATTTATTGTTAGTCATTATTTACATTTAGACAAAATAGAAGTTCATTTTGTAAAAACTCACATTGGACATGAAGAGGAACTTCGAAGTCGCCGTTTGACACCTGAAGAACTAAAAATAATTGGTGACAAATTGAAAGCTGGTGTTTCGTTGGATAGAATAGTAATAGATGCCCAAAAAGTAGAGTATGGCAAATTGGAACGCATAAATTTATTGAAAAAAGATGACTTAAAGTATCAAATGAAGAAAAATGGACTTGAAAAACGAAGAGACCCAAACGACGCAATAGCTACATCGATTAAAGTACAAGAGTGGAATTCGGATGGCAACAATTACGCATTTTTGTATAAAAAGATTGGTAATTATTATAATTTACTTATTTAAATAGTTTGTTTGGGTAGTTGGATATATTAATGGGGTGGAACATTTCTTGTATTTTGTATCTGTAATTATGTGTGCTTTGGATTAGTGGTGTTGGCTTAAACAATCTATTACAACAGATTGGTGGTGGTTTATTGTAGGAGATTCGCATCCATTACTTACAGCAACAGACTTTGCCTTAGGATTTATGAACAATGTAATGAAGCAGAAGTTAATACATTTCAATCGTATTGTTTGCATGGACGGAACCCACGGTACGAATGTTAAAAATTATGAATTAACCGTAATGATGATAAAAGACAACGAAAATATGGGTTTCCCCGTTGCTTTTTTCTTATCAAATAGGTAAAGCATTTTAAACATTTGAAACTATAAAATTTGTTAGCTTTCAACAATTCAACTTCTGCAAGCTCTTTTGAATATAGTACTTGAATTATTTCTAACTTGTTAATTTATTATTGAAAAATATATCAAATTTTTAATGTTAATCAATTTGCAGACAGGACCGTGTTATTCAGGAGGTATTTCTAAAAGCGCTCAAGGATGAAATTGGAGAAATTAAACCAGAATATTTTATGAGCGATGGCGATGCAAAGTATCACGAAGCCTGGAAAACAATTATGGGTAATACGCCACGGAGATTATTGTGCACATGGCACGTCATGCAAACTTGGAATCGTACAGGAAAACCAAAGATTAATGACCAAGGAATTAAAGATAGCATGGCCAACGATTTAAGAGAGATTATGACGGCGACCAAAGAAGAGCATTTTGTAGAATTGAAGAATAATTATATTAAAAAACTTCAGGATGGAAATGAAGTGCAATTTTTAAGTTATTTGCAGAAGTAAGGATAGTTTTCTATTACAATATACTATAGAAAATTTAATTTTTATTTAAGTAAAATCAACATATTTCTTATTTACGTTAGTTTTCTCTCCTAAAATATCAATTTATGCAATCATGAGTTTGTTCTTTTTAGAATGTATTTTAAAGACGACGAAATGGAAAAAAAGTGGGCATATTGTCATAGACTCCATGCTGGTATAAATACAAACATGGCATTGGAAAGTTTTAACTCTTTTTTAAAAGGTAATAATAAACATATCAATAAATGAAGAACTTAGAGTTTTGTTGCTTGCCTTTCATAATAATTTGTATGAAAAACTGTTTTTTAAATTTATTTATGAATGTTATTACTCCAAATTTATTAATTTATATATTTTAACCAATTTTTAAAAGAATTACTAAACCGAAATGGAAGAAGTACAGTAGAAACGCTATTGGAAGCCTTTGATTTAGCTGTGGAAAGAAAAATGTGGAAAACAATAGGCAATATGG
The DNA here is from genome assembly GCA_932274525.1 of Podabrus alpinus. Classification (NCBI taxonomy): domain Eukaryota; kingdom Metazoa; phylum Arthropoda; class Insecta; order Coleoptera; family Cantharidae; genus Podabrus; species Podabrus alpinus. Next base: position 36,651,217 of record OW026452.1, read on the forward strand.
AACGCCCAAGTTCAAATAGTTACCAAGATAGACAAATAGCAAAGGCCCACAAAAAAGCAGTACTACGAAATTTTAATGATGATGTAAAGGTAGTAGATTTTGGAAAATTTCAGGTAAAGTCAGCTACGTCAGGTGAGCACTTTTATTCAGTTGTGTATGGTGACGTTGGTATATGTGATTGTGTGGGTTTATTATGTAGAGTATGTGGGATTTGTAAACATAAGTATATATGCGAATGTCTCGAGTATGCTGTGAAAAATATCATATGCAAGCATGTACATATGGTATCTTTGTATGAACGAGGAGTGCTTGCAGACTCTGTTTTAGGTACTGAAATCGAAAATAAAGAATCGGAACCTCTTTATATTGGAGAAGCAAGTGAAGAAAAATTAGAATTACAAAAGGCCGTTGATGAATTCATAGAAGAAAAATGTCAAGATTTAAACAATAAAGAAAATATAGATGATGAAACATATAAAGATATCTTCCTCAAAGATATCTTTAACGAGATGGGCAATTTGAAAACATTGGATATCACAGAATTCAAGAAATTCGCTGTTGAACAGACGTCACTTGTAAGAAAATTCCTAAGAGGTAGGTACTACTTCCACAAAAAGAAAAATGGAAAAGCAAACTTATTATCCTCAAGCCAAAAAGAAGCCAAAACAACAATAGTATCCTTTTTATTTTTCCTTATGCATTTTATGTTGTTATTTAATAATTTTTTTTTCGTTATTTAATGTCGTTTTCAGAAGAAACTCAAATAAAAAGTCTTACTCTTGGCCTACTAGCGTTAATATAAGCACATATTATAAGTAGATTTCTTTGGTCGAATTATCTACGATACTACATGACAATTAAGTACGAGACAATCAATTTCATATTTCTTCACGCGAAACCAAATAAAATGTAAAACCAGTAATTGTAACTGAAATAATCGTAACGTTTTAGACAAAATTGACAATACTGTGAAAATATTATTTACTTACAGATTTTATCGTAATTTATATCAAATAGAAGATAATTAACTGGATACACTGCCGTAATAATACGACAATATGGTACAGTGTACGGTAGTGTACACTGCCATTTAAAACATGTCTTATTAGTCGAAAACCATGATGCTGATTTCAAAAACCCAGAAATAACAAATCTATTAAAAATTATAAGGATCGCATTCTTCATGAAATGATATGCATCAAGAAAGAAAAAAATGCAATGAACCGAAAAACTGACATCGATGCATGGTCTAAGCACTATATACAGCTATCTTCTTGTTTAATTATTCCTTTCAACATATTGGAGTTAAGTTTTTCCTATTTTGACCGATTCACAAATTAGGTTGTTTCTTAACTCGCGATCTACGTAGCCTCGCACACACTTTGTTAAAAAAACATTAGATCGTATAAAATGACAATACGTTGAATCAGTTATTTATCCATTACCATGTACTTGTTTATAAAACGTTTGAAGATGGTAATATACATTACTAAAAGTTTATAATGAATAAATAATAATTAAATGTGTTTAATTAATTATTTTATTGTTTAATTTTATCATAATTATGTTAGTTGAAAATAAATTGTTCCGTCAGTTTGTAAAACATTTACTTATATTAACATGAAAACCTGTTAACTTCCAATTTCCAAACCATCATTTAAATAAATTAACCTATGCTCAAATTCAGGGTCAGATTTATTTTGCATACGCATTTTTGGACAAAACCAGTTGCAAATTCAGAAACTTCGTAAAAAGCTTAACATGATATTATGCAGTGATAAAAATAAATTACTCCAATAGAATTGGGGTTAATTTTCCACGTAAAGTTGTAAGTAGAAGTAACACGTTCAAAAGAAGGTATAATTCAAATTATCTCTGGATATTTCACTATGTTCAAATTTTGACGTAAAATAGGTTATGTTAAAGGGACAAAAGTAAATAGCGGGAAAAAACGTTTTGACAGATTCATAAAATAGGTTAAGTTAACTGAAAACTTTTAAATTTGACGTAAGTTCGTAAAAATACACGTACGCATGAGCATACCGGCGTGTAAACTTCCGTAGTCTGGTTTGAAAGCGCGTGACGTCAAACTTTAGTTTAGTTCAAAGTTTAGTTTAGTTAGATGGCGCTAAACTTTTACACTCAATCGTCTTTGACGCACGTCACCATTTTAATGACATGGCAGTGATTTGTCAACTATAGCAGTAGTGTTCTAAATCGATTACATATAATCAGCGCCTTTAATTAAGAAAAGTGATTTTGTACCTGTACAGTTACAGTGCTCCATCCTCCAAATGGAACCAGTTACCGATTTACTTGCAGCTCAAGTGCTACCTTCGGAAGAATCACAAATTGTAGAAAACACCAGTATATTTTTAGAAACTCCAAATAATTCATTTAGCAATAACGAAATTAAACGAGAAGAGGTGGAAGATGTGAAATTTAATGTAGAAGATTTGCATCATTCCATTGATATTAAAGAAGATACCGACGCTACACAATCAACTCTGAACAGTTCAAATTTACTTGAGTGTGCAATTTGTGGTTATAAACTTGGTCTTAAACAAACTTTAATACGTCATTTAAGAGCTCATAATAAAAAGGACAAGAAATCATTTATATGCGATATTTGTAACTTAAAATGTGTCTACAAATCTAAGTTTGAAGTCCATTTAAGAACTCATACCGGCGAAAAACCGTTTAGTTGTGATATTTGTGGATATACTTGTGCACAGAAATCAAACTTACAAAATCATTTAAAAATTCATACCGGCGAAAAACCGTTTAAGTGTAATATTTGTGAGTATACTAGTGCACGGAAATCACAAGTACACAGACATTTAAAAACTCATACAGGCGAAAAACCGTTTAATTGTTATATTTGTGAGTATACTTGTGCAGTAAAATATGCCTTACAAAGACATTTAAGAACTCATACAAGCGAAAAACCGTTTAGTTGTGATATTTGTGAGTATACTTGTGCAGACAAATCAACCTTGCGAAATCATTTAAAAACTCATACAGACGAAAAACCGTTTCGTTGTGATATTTGTGAGTATACTTCTGCACGGAAATCAACCTTACAAAGTCATTTAAGAACTCATACCGGCGAAAAACCGTTTAAGTGTAATATTTGTGAGTATACTTGTGCACATAAATCATCCTTACAAAGTCATTTAAAAAATCATACCGGCAAAAAACCATTTAGTTGTGACATTTGTGAGTTTACTTCTGCATGGAAATCAGCCTTACAAAGTCATTTAAGAACTCATACCGGCGAAAAACTATTTAATTGTGATATTTGTGAGTATACTTGTGCACGGAAAGCACACTTACAATTACATTTAAGAACTCATACCGGCGAGAAACCATTTCGTTGTGATATTTGTGAGTATACTTGTGCAGACAAATCAACCTTACGAAATCATTTAAGAACTCATACCGGCGAAAAACCGTTTAGTTGTGATATTTGTGAGTTTACTTCTGCATGGAAATCAGGCTTACTAAGACATTTAAGGACTCATACCGGCGAGAAACCGTTCAGTTGTTATAGTTGTACCTATAAATGTGCGCAAACATCACAATTGCAAAAGCATTTAAAATCTCATATGTAGTAACCATAGACATATTGCTGTGATGCTCGGCAAAAATAAAGTTTATTTCCACTTCCAAATAATTTTCCCTCCTTCATAACCCATCCACTTTCAATTAAATACTTTTTATTTAGCTATTCATTCGTAATATATTAAATTTTTATAATTACTTCTCAGAATTTTAACATTTCAACTTTTGACAGACGTTGTAGAAGCAAGTTTAACTTTGTTCAAGTGCATTTGTTTATTGTAACTATTGTCAAAGTGTAATATTGATTAGCATTTTGCAATTAAAATACTAGGTAGGTAAGTACATACTGTTGTTTTCTGTTGTATTTTTTAAACATACATTTTATATTCTTAAATTTTAGTATCTATTTTCTGTGGGTTTCTGTGGTGGTGGTTTGTTTTTATATTTGTGAAGATGGCTTCTGCGATTACTCCCAAGGCTTCTGCAATGACTTCCAAGCGGTCAGCAAACTTTTTCTCCCAGGAAGAAAGATACATTGTAATAAAACTTAATATAACTTAACAATAACAAAAACGATATGGTGATTGGGGGTGATTAAATAAATAATGATGGGTAATGATTAACAATAAATATTTAGAGCAAAACTGCGGCTGTTGATGAACGAAAGAATGTTGTAAAAACTTGAATTGAATTAAATTGAGTGAAATTGAATGGAATGTAACTTTGAATGTAATTTAAATAGAATGTACTAACAATTGGCAGGTGAGAGCATAAATCCATTAAACTCATTGTAGACAAGTTAAGGGGCGGTGTTGAACTGTTTTAATGTGTTGATGATTAATTTTCAATAGGATATGTATAATTTGGTAATAAATTTATTGGTGATTATGTCCGAAATGTTAAAAGGTGTAATATTATGAAACTGACAATGTAAGGCGTAGTTGTGACGATGTTGGGTATACTTTGGGCAGCAAGACAACAAATGTTACAGAATCTGCCTACTTTTTGAATCGCAGGGGCACACGTCACTAGGACTGATCTTAAATCTGTGCAGATACTCGCGCGCAAACGAGTGACCCGTCAATATCTGCGTCATTTCAAAGGAGGTATCAACATCAACGGCACTTCGGAACAAGCGAACATCATTTAGCGTAGGTAAATGCTGCCGGGTGGTCGAACCTTGGACGGCATTTCTGTACTCGGTATCCCAAGTACATGCCGCCTCAAGACGAATCACCCTTCTTGCATAGCTAAGAGGGAACTGGTTGTATACCATGCGACTGTGTGAAACAGCCGCGTCTTTGGCACATTGATCTGCAACCTCGTTCCCTTCAATGCCGCAATGAGCCCTTACCCACGCAAATCTGATGATCGCTTGGTCCTTCAGTTTGAGCAGCGAACGATGGATGGAGGTGACCAAAGGTACGGTGCTACTCCTATTAGTTAGCGTTAGTTAGTTTGGCTGAAAAACACAAAAAGGTGTTGGAGTGCAAACTAACTGACGTAACGGCACACGAAGACGAACGCAAAGCCTGGGGTAAGATTGAATCACAATTTAATAGCATGTCGGGCCAGTCGTATAGGGCACAAGATGTTCTACGAAGGAAGTATGACAACATAAAGAAAAGAGTGAAAAGGAAGTATTCTGAGGAAAAATGCTACTCTCTTGGCACGGGAGGTGGTCCACCTCGGAATACAACCTTTTCAGATGTGTACATTAGCATAAAGGAAATCTTGGGAACAAGAATAGAAGGCAATAGGAGTAAACTCGATGATGATTTTGAAAGTACTCGTAAGTTATTAACTATCCAATGATTATTATCATGATTATTCATAATATCGTTATACTCATGCAGCTATGACTGACATTCTTTTTATGGACGAGGATGATACCAGTTTTTCTGTACCACGACGGAATATGGTAGTATGTATGTATTTTTAACATTATGTCACAGAAATTATTCTAATTTGTTTGTATTTATAGCACAAATTGAAATCGCCCTACAAGAAGAAGAAGAGATTCTGCGAGATGAACGTGAAAGTTTATTAGAAAGTAATGTTTCAAAAATCCTGGTAGGGGATCAGTGCCGACGTCAGAGAGTGCACATATTAATATTTTGTTTTCAGATCATACAGTTTCTGCTGATGTACCATCAATTTCAACTGTCATCACTGGAAACGGTACCTGTATGTATTGATGGAATGGGTCAAATGTTGTCCTAATCATTCTTGAAAACATGCGTAAATATAAATAATAAAATCTAATTTTATTTTTAGCCAACAACAATAATTGGAGCCATTACACCCCAAAAATGTTGAAGAATAAAAAGGCACAAGAGTTACAGATTAAGAAAAGTACTGGTAACAAACAATATTTATTTTAGAATGTAATTGACAAAATTTACTTTATTGTAGATAAACAGATCAGTGCAGTTTCTGATCGTATTGCGCAGTGGGCAGATGCCAAGTCTCAGCTTGAAGAATCTCATTCTAAATTTGCACAGAAAGAACATGAGTTAAAGTTGAAGCTGACGCAGGGCAAACATGACAAGGAATTTGAATTAATGACAAAGTTGGTGCAAGATAAGCATGATAGGGAGGTTTCTATCATGGAAAAGGAAGCTGATGATAGATGAAAGTCAGGCTCGAATATCGAAAATTTTAAAAGACAATTTTAATTAGGAATAGTTTTGTAGTTTTGATATATAAAAAAGATTAAGTTTTGTACAGATATAATTATAAAAAGATTAAGATTTAGGTTTTTTGTACAGATATTTTTAAAAGATTAAACATAAAAAAAATTAAATTGACTAAATTTATTATTAGTTTCTATTAATTAATATTTTAAAGTTTAAATTAAAGTTGTGAAATATCCATTTATTAAATTGGATCTTACAGTATTATTAATTCCACCAACATTTGCACCATTTTCGATAGGAACGTTATTTACAAGTGCAAGTGCAGCTTCTTCTTCAGTGCCTGGGGGTAAATCGTCATTTAACAATATACAAATGTTGTGTAGTACAGCTGTTGCAACAACAATTGCTTCTACTTTGAATAGTTGCAATCGAATCCCAAATGCAAGAGCAGGAAAACGTCCTTTCCATATTCCAAATCTTCTTTCAATTGGGTTGCGAGTCCTAATTTGCGACTCATTATATAGTTCTTCAGGTCGAGTACGTGGATTGCCTAAAAATTAAAATACAGTTTTTGTTCTACTGTAGTAAAAGTATAATAGCTAACCTAAAGGTGTCAATAAATATTGTTTAATTCCGTAACCACTGTCTCCTACTATATGGAATCCTGGAAATTCATTGTTTTCAAATCGTGCTCTAATTCTAGAATTTGCAAATATTGTGCTATCGTGCGAACTTCCTGGCCACCTACAGACGATATTTTGAAATCTGCATTTAGCATCACAAATTGCTTGAACATTTACAGAAAAAATGTTTTCTATTTCTGTAAATTTCCGGTTCCTCTCCTCCAGGAGAAGAAATTTTAACATGAGAGCAGTCCACTGCTCCAATGCATTTTGGGAATCTAGCAATTCGATAAAATTCTGCACTATTTGTTAGCATTGCTTCCTCAGTTACCGGCATTTTTACAAAGGTAGGACGCAGGAGAGCAATTGCTTCGCTAACTTTATGAACAATTCTGCAAGCTATTGATTTGTGTATGCCCACAAAATCAGCCACCACTTGCAGAAAGGACCCTGTCGCATAATACCTTAAAGTCATGAAAAGCATTAGCGCTTCTGGCGTAACAGCATTATTTCTAAAAAAGAGGGGGAATCTGTAGTGTCAATACCTGCAACCATCAATTCAATCAAGAAGCCGTCTGTCACCTTTATTTTTGTAAACTTACCGGAGCTCTTGGTAAGGTATCATATACTTTCTTGTTTGTTTTTGGTGGTAAATTATTATACCCTTCTGGTAGCCTTAGTTTTTGGAACACCTTTGACGTGACGTTTGTCAATAAAATTAACGTGCCTTCAATTTTAAGCACGTCACAACCACGTATGCTTTGTCTTTGTCGCTTTAGCTACATTAAAACTTGTCAATTAACTATTTTTTTATTTCGACGAAAGCGTACCCTCATTTTGTTTTCAGCATTGCACGGAGTGGAACTCACTACCCTCGTTCACCGCTTCAACGAGTTAGCTTATACCTACCATCAGAGCCCCACGCAAATAAAAGTAGAAGGTTTTACTTTATGCGTGAGTCGTTTTCTTCTCTGGGCCGTTCCCTCATTAGGAACGGGGAGAAAGGATTTCGTTTCATTATGAGACATAATTTATCTAAAATGCCATCCTAAGGCAAAAAATACGGAACAATTATTTTACTGCATTTAGCTGGTAAGGAGCTATTTTTGCGTAGAATTTTGGGGGCAAGCTGTAATAAATTTTATGCTCTTTATAAGAACCTCTAAAAATATATACTAATTTTTCATCATCTAGCGACACCGGATTTCGCCACTAGAGGAAAACCCACGCGAAGAATATTTTTACAAATGTTCGTGAATATCTCGGTGTCGGTGCACTTTAGAGCAAAATACTAAGTTACTGAATATAAAGTACACTAAATTGTCTACAGAAAACATCTCTTGCACCTTTCTTCCCATTAATCGATCGATTACAGCCATTAAAACGGGAACAAAACTATCTACTTAAATATATAATTAATAAAAATATTTTAAGGAATACCGAACAATGGCAAATATATACTCTGCGTTCCCATTTACATTGCAATAATATACAAAGCAAAGAAATCAAATCAAAAATAATTTTATTTTTATTTTATAATAACAACCTAGACTCGTTGCATAAAAATCAAAATAAGATAATTAAACAAATGAATCGCTACACCACTTTCGCTAATCATATTACAGCGAGATACTCCAAAGATCTCCAAATCATTCGAAATGACATCAACTCATCTCTGTCCGCGATAATTGACGCAAACAATCTTCTGTACAACCTATTGTTAGTTCAATATTACGATTTCATAAGTTTAAAATTACTAAACATCCTCCAGAGTAATGAAAGAACCATATATCATTAGCTTTTTCTGAAATAACCAATTTAGAAATTATTTCTGACAGCGAATTAGGCGAAATTATTAATCATTTAAAATTAGTTTATAAAAGAACAGAACTATTTGAATTGGATACCATACACGCTTTTAAAATTTTCAAAATTTCAAATCGTCTCAACACAAGATATTATTACACATGTATTTTAAAGATACCTATTATTGTTGATACCTAGCAAGGACGTGGCGGAGATCGAGAGATCCGCGATGCAGGCCCTGGAAAAAATTTCCGCCTGGGTACGCGAAAGAGGACTCACCCTAGTCCCCGAAAAGTCGGAGGGAGTACTACTAAGCGGAAGAAGGAAAGTGCCCGCGGTTTTCATTCGACTAAACGGAGTTCCAATCCCATGCAAGGATTCGGTAACCGTCCTCGGCGTAAAGATAGACAAGAATCTAAACTTCGCAGAGCACATCAGGGAAGCGGCAGCAAAGGCAGGAGCGGTCACGACGTCGCTTGCCCGCCTATTGCCCAACATGGGTGGCCCTAAACAGGACAAAAGAAGAACCCTCGGACTGGTGACGCAATCAATCATATTATATGCGGCACCGATATGGCACGAAGCACTCCGAGTAAACAGGAACGCACAGAGATTGCTAAGCGTCCAGCGAAGAATGGCGCTACGAGTTTCCTGCGCCTATAGGACGGTCTCGCTCGACGAGGCCCTCGTCTTGGCGTCGATGCCCCCAATCGACCTTCTCGCCTTGGCAAGAGGCAGAACATACGAAGGAGCAGAGGATGCCGGGAAGGAGATGGCCGAGATTTGGCAGGCTAGATGGGAGATGGCAACTTGCGGCTTGTGGACCCGACGACTAATCCCCAACATCAAAAGATGGATCAAAAGACGGCACAGACAAGTAAGCTTCCACCTCACACAAATGCTGTCAGGGCACGGCTGCTTTGCCCACTATCTACACAGATTCGGAAAGTTGGCAAGCCCCCGTTGCAGGTATTGCGAGGAAATCGACACCGCGGAACACTCCCTTTTCCACTGTTGGAGATGGGAACGCGAGAGGACAATGGTCTCCCTAGCACTGGGGTACACGATGACTCCCGAGGACCTAATCGAAGCAATGCTTGTCGACGAGACACAGTGGCAGCTGATAACTACCCTCGTCACCACCATATTAAGATGTAAGGAGGCAGCCGGGAGAGCCGAGCAACAGGTAGCCGCCGCCGCTACTCTAACGGAGGACACACAAACGGAGGACGACACACAAATGGAGGACTAACGATTCGACGCGAAACCCGGACAGGTAGAAGAGAGGCGTGCGGAAGAGCACACGCCACACGCGAGTTCCATCGCATTGCCGGAGAAGAACGTGGTCCGATTCTAGGACACATCATCCCGGAAGCAATGCCTGACGGCGGACACCCGGGAGGACAGGTAAGGAAGAAGGTAAGTAAAAAAAAAAAAAAATTCGGCTTAGTTTGAATTTTGACAGTAATTACAAATCAACTGAGAAAGAAAATAACATTTTTAATTTTGCTCTTCTTTCTTTAGAGTCAAATTCATATTCTAGTGTATAAAACAATTACATAGAAAATAATTTTTCTTTATTTATTTAAAAAAACTCGGCGCTCCGCGCCTCGCATAGAGGCTCGGCCACCTTATCTCCCGCAAGGGGGCTCCGCCCCCTGGACCCCCGGGTTCCTTCTATTTTAGTCTCCGGCTAATATCTTTAACATGGAACATGTTTTTCGGTACTAAACCGTTTATCATAGTTTTCCTCGAGATTTAGGGGTGCCTATCTCGTGTCTTCTTCTTACTGTTTTCCGAAGTGCGGCGTAGTTGTGTAACCGTGTTGGTTATAATAGGATAATCCCTTAATTTTTCTGTTAGTAATAAAAATTTACTATATATTGCCGTGATAAGCTACTGTAATTTTTTTTTATTTGTATAGCGGGGTAAACAAACAGCACCTTTTTTTTCTTCCCGTCTACTCAGCAATGAGACTCTAATTGTGGGCGTGTCAATGGTCCGTTTGTGAGTAACTAAAAACACCTCATCGGTTTGCCAACCATTCGCAACCTATTCAAATTAAAAATTGACCTTTGCAAATACCTGAATCGATTTGTACCTTTTGTGCTGTATTTAATTTATGCAAAGAAAACTCAAATAAATCTCCTCTTCAAATAAAAATAACCGATTCATTTATTAAAACAAAATTAAATCATGGAAACAAAATTATCAAATTCAAACAAAACAAATCAAGTGTACAATTTAACTTATTATAAATAATTCAATACCCCCAAATTTAATCGCACTAATTAAATTTATCATAAAATATTGTCTAACGATCATTAACTTTATCACGCACAAATTATAGTCTTATCGGTTTCACTGCCGTAGAAGAGAATTGGTCCTTGTGTTTATATGTCGCCTACGTAATGTGGTCCAACTTGGCATCCTCCAATTACCGTTCCAATCACATAACCATCGCCAACCATAAGTACTCAATTACTTTTCCAATTTAAAATCTTCCAAACCAAAAGAAAACAAATTCGTCCTTACTATTGATGGACGTCAAACGAATCTCAACTTCAAAAAATACGCCCTTCCTCATTTATGGGCCCCACGCTAATTTTTCAAAAATACTCGAACAATGAACCATACGTCCTCATACTTTTACGGACATCCAGCGAATCTCTCAAAAATAACAAAAAAACAAACTATCAATAATCAAAAATACGTCCTTCTTCTACTACGGACATGCAGGAAGTCTCTCAAAAATCATTCAAATTTCACGTCCGCCCTTCTCTCTCTGGACACCATGACTACCACCAAATTTTCTAGACCGGCGTATTTTAACCAATTTTCAAAAACTTGTTCGAATTATTTGTCCTTTTTCCTTGGCTTAACTTTTAGTTTATACCTCGTCTTAACCTATTCGCGTTATCTACTTAACAATTTTGAAGTTACTTGATTTGTTTTTCAAACAGACTGAACATTTACACGAATGAGTCATAATTTTGTCTCTACCTTTCCGGAATACCGTTCAGGAATGAATCAATTTTCCGAGGAGACTTAATTTTTGTTTGTCAGATATTAATCAAACAGCTCTTTAAAAAATCAAAGGTACTTGTCAGACTTAGGCACAGTTTCAATTAGAGGTTTCTTAACCTTTTATCTTTAAAACAAAAGATGTGTTTTTCGTTCGAACTCGCCCCTTGGATCATTACAATATATCGTATAAGCAAATTTTCTTTTTGCGCTCGGTTTCGGATTTAAATTTTTGGTAATAAAAATTTTGTTGTTGAAAATTCATTATTGTGAATACGAGGATGTTATTCGATAATCTACTCTATTGAAATTATAAACTATAAATTTGAATTATACATGTGGTGCCGATTTTTCGTGTCGATTTTTGGTGTCGGTTTTTGGTGGCTGTTTTTGAAGTCGGTTTTTGGTGTCGGTTTTTGATGTCGGTTTTTGGTGTCGATTTTTGCGAGGTAACGACCGTAAAAACATGTTCCATGTTAAAAATAAAAACATTACTACACATTTCCCCAAACATTTGGGACAAGTGTGTAATCACTGGGTATTTTCTTCATCTATTAACCTTTAAGTAGTCGCGTACTTGAAGCAACGTTACTTGTCACGTGGCGCCATTTGTCGCCAAAGAGTTAATTGGATGCGATTTCCAACAAATTTTTTAATAAAATAATATTTTTTATCGGCTATATTTGATCTGTTCTGTGTTAATTCATTACTTTCATGTTCTTCTTTGATGTCGATTGAATGATGCAACTCTTCTAAATTAAATTTCACATCTTCCAACTCTTCTTGTTTGATTTCAAAACTGCTTACCATCGAATTATTTAGAGTTTCCAAACATTTACCATCGTTTTCCTTAATTTGTAAAACTGTCGAGGGTGGCGGCACGTCGGCCATATTTTCAATAACTTGGTGTATTGAAGTTAACGAAAGTAAATTATACTAAATTTTCTACAGAAAAGTTCTTATACCAGCGCTTTCCAACCTTTATGCTACTACGCCTCCCCGAAAAAATTTTTTTTTTCCGCGCCTCCCATACCTTTTATTGTTTTAATAGATTAAATAATATAGACACGTTTTAAATAATAAAAACTTTATTACAAAAATCTAAATCTGAAATCTACAATTAACAGAATAATAACAAGGTTTAGCTTTAACATACACATACGTGTATATATATTTTTATATTAAATTATTTTTAAACATTTAAACCAACTACATCTATCGCATAAAAATTTAATGCGAAGGTTGTTGTTGTTTATTGGCACAAAGTTTATCAAATCTTGGGGGCAATGTGGAGAGTGCCACTCGTATCTCTCTTTCGACTACTAACCTGGCTCGATATTTGGTTTTCATTGCAGCCACTGCCGAAAAGCCCGTTTCGCATAAATACGACGTTACAAACGGTAGAAGCACTTGCATTGCTTTGCAATACAAAGATTCATACTCTCCGCTAAGATTCATCCAAAATTGAATTAAGGTTTCATTTTGAAACTTTTGTTTTAGTAGGCTATCGCATGATAATTCTATCAGTTTTTCCTTTTCAATTGTTGTCAGCTCAAATTCGTCATCTTCATTGTCGATAAATGGATTCTGTACCCATAATAACTTTGAGAAATCAAGATCTTTAAAATAATTTAAAAAATGCAGCACTAAACCATCCAAGTGTTCAATAAAAAGATTCTTGCTTGTTTCAATATTGGCTGTGGCCCAGAAATCTTTTGACAGTGAAAACATGTCCAACTCATTCTTTTGTAAATTTGACTTCCATAACTTCAACTTTTTAATGAAAGCTTTTACTTTGTCTTTTTGAACAAGTGGATGCATTTGTGATCCCTGCATTGATTTATTCAAAATGCTCAATTTTCCAAAAACTTCAACCAAGTAGGCAAGTTTAACAAGGAAATTATGGTTCGTCCACAAATGTGCCTCTTCATGGTGATTTTCTTCGAGAAAGGTTGCTATTTATTCTTTGAGTTCAAATACCCGTTTAATCACTTTTGCACGAGATAGCCAGCAAACTTCACAATAATACAGAAGTGAGGTATAATTAGCTTCCATATCTACACACAACTTTGTCGCTTTTGCTAATACATCAAAATTTTCACAAATAGATCTTAAACAAATTAACAACAATCAATTCAATTTCTCTATCGAATGCTGGAATGGAATAAAAAATTGGAACTTGCCTGTAAGAATCTGGAGTAGCCATCTTCCATAATATGGCAATAATAAGCTGTTTCCTGGGTGGAATAGTTTCTTGACCAGATATTTTTCTTACCAACTTTGATTCAATTAACAACAGAACGTATTCAAAAGTTGTGAGAAACATTCTAAATAGCAAATAAAATTTTAACACTGCAAATATTGAAAAAACCTTTTAAATTTTTAGACCCTTGTCCAAAACACTTAAAATGTACTCTCACCTCAAATGCTCTTTCATCTCGTTATATCGAGAAATCACATCCTCCAAATAATTTAGATTTCTGGGTATTTTATTTCGATGAGTATCCACTGTTAAATCTTCATCATCACTTGAGCTTTCCTCTTCGTCTGAAGAAAAAATGTCTTCCACAAATTGTTTTATCACTTCTAACTTTCTCTGTTTGTTATTAATCATATTGCTAAAATTTAATTTCTTTAAAACAAGTTAATACCTATGCAAGAGTATAAAATATAATATACTATGTATACGTACTGCTGTGTCTCAAAATGCTTTATAAAGGCTCCCAATTCAAAAACGAATATTAGATTCAAAAAGAGCACAAAATTCTAAGTTAGAAGACACTTTAAAAATTTGCATTACGAGAAACTCAAAACCTTCTCAAATTTCAACTTAATAACTTTATTTGAATCTCTCGGGATAAGTAAGACATGTGTAAAATTGCTAAGAATAATTAGATTGATGATTGTGACATCAAAAATAAAACAAAAGATTTAATTAGCTTGAAATTAATTAAAATTGTTTGTTATTTTGTACATGACAATAACCTTAAAAATGTAAAACTTTGTAACCAAATTACTTCTAAAATAACATGTTGTGTGAAAATTTGTTCATATCAAAAATTATGTAATCTCTTCATCTATGTGACGCAAGTAAATTTAAGACGTGAATCAACAAAGTTGTGAATAAGGGTGATATTAGTGAAAAATAAAGATTTATACAAGATGGCGTGATACTAGTCAAAAAGAATCCAAATTATATCACAAAAACGGCATATACCAATGGAATTGCATGGAAAACATCTTTTGGAAATACAATTTCAATGTGGACCATTAATCTAGAAAAGAAAAATTATTTTAAGCAACATGAAAATTCAAAATAATTCAATTTGACTCACATTTTAACAACAGGCCTACCAATTCTATCGATTTTCGATGAAAAATCAGTTGACTCCGAGGATTATAATAGTGCGGACGTGCTTAATTTATGTCCAATATTTGTATCAACTCTTGGAAGGTCAGATAACAACAATGGCCGACCACAATAACAGATCTGCAAAATTGTAATTTTTGGTCATCAGCTCGAACTTCACTGGGATCTAATGAAATTGACAATTCAATCAACTTACCGCAATCAACTCGATGTCAACAACGAATTTGGTAAACAACTACAATAACCACAAAAATTTGGATCAGAACGAAGCAACAACACGAACCGAAGTGAGGTCATCCAACTTGCAACTGAACGTGATTCAACAGCGCAGGTGTATTTTTGCTTATCAAGTGCTACTCGTATAAAGGCGACTATACACATATCCTTCTTTTATAATTTTGAAATTGCAACTTGATGATTCTAAAGGTATTGTGAACCATTTATTTAACTTTTATTTAACTTGTGAATTTGATGAATTAAATGCTTTTATTTGTAAAACTTCATTTGATTGTAGATCTGTGATCTGCAAATTATTGTGTAACCATTTATTTATGTGCGCTTTGCGATTATTTTTCCTCAATATAAACATTTCTTTAAAGCTATTGAAATCTTTTTTAATTTCACTAAACAAAAGCAATTACGAACTATCCAGAGAGAGCAAATTTTATCAACCTAAAATATCACCTCTAATTTAAAATAATAGGAACCGACTTCTGAGAGTGTCATTGACTGAGTTAGTAAGAAGGGGCATAAGTGCGAAGCATTCCTTAACTAAAATTTTATACGAACCATTTTATTACAACATTTTTGTCTAGCCAACTTAGGGCTGGAGCTTTAAATAGTCAAGGGAGGTCACACATTTATTCCAATTTCTCTATAAACATGGACCACAGAATATTTAAATTGATATGACATGGACACAAAATTAAGTTACGTTAGTACCAATAACATCAACAAAATACAAACACCAGGGGACGGTTACCTATTGGTGACCACCACAAAAAATTGAAAATTTCCTATAGCAAAGAGGAAAGTTTATAGAGTATATTTAGATATGTAAAAATTTCACTTGCGAAAGTATACATAAAATTTCGAGAAAAGTCAATTTGAAAGTACGTAAATTTAGCAAATTTTTCTTCGATTTTTGGGGTGTGCATTCGATAGGGAGGTTTATCCATCGTCAAAACCTACCCTTTCGGGGCGCCGCTCCGCTCTGCACCCCTCCAGGGCGGTTTTGACTCTGGTTACTATGCTAAACATACGAGTAGGCGCCTCCCATTAAAAAAAACGGGATAAATGAAACCGGGAGCTTAGATACCCTTGAAATAGCATTATAAAAAGTATAGTTGCGGTATGGGGCAGTAAACTATTACGTTTCACCCCCAAAATATCGAACAAAACAAAAAATAATCGATGTTACATGTACGAGAGACGACCTGCATCTGCCGGTGCGAAATACTCTAAGTGTTAGGGTCATTCAAACTGCACGGACTGTCAACAGAATGAGCGACGCGCGGAATCTCGTTAAATTTTACATGTAAATTTCAAAGTTCAAATTCGATTTACTCAAAATTTTGATAATACATTCGCATGTTTAAATTATATCAGTATACTATATAAACCTTCCTCTTTGCAATAGGAAATTTTTAATTTATTTGGAGTGGTCACTGTTATGTATTGTGTAAACACAACTTTAGAACTTAACAACTAAAGTTGGTGACATTTAATATTCAGTTGATATTCTACTTTGTGTGGCGACTCATGAAATAAAATGTATTCTACAGTGCTGTCTTTTAATAACTTATAAAAAACCAAAACATAGTGTCAGGTGTTAAAAGAAGAACTAAAATGGCTTACGTTTATAAAGTTCCGGATACGATTAAGAATTTCAACGAAACGAACTGGTGCCAATGGAAAAAGAAATTTAACATTTTTATGCTAGCATCGAAAAACGCACAAGAATCCGAAGTAACGAAAATAGCGGTATTTCTAAATTGTGTAGGTGATGCAGGACTAGAAATTTATGAAACGTTTGATGAAGAATCACAAAAGACGTTGGTTAGTGTTCTGAAATGTTTCGACGAACACGTGTTACCAAAGCAAAACATAACCATGGAAAGATTTAAATTCAACAATACTTTTCAAAAATCGACGGAATCCACCGACTCGTTCGTTACGACTTTAAGAAATCAAGCTAAAGTATGTGATTTTATATGCAAAAAAGCTGAATGTAAAACAAGTTTCGAAAATCAAATGATCCGAGATCGCTTAATATTGGGTATGTCGGACAAAGCATCGCAGCAGAAATTTTTAAGAGAAACTAACTGCAGCATAGAAGATATTCTACAACATTGTAAGTCGGTTGAAGTATCGAGGGAGCATTCAAAGTTGTTGAACCCCCAAATTGATGTCGTTAACAAAACCTATCAAGAAAGTAAGGTTAAATGCTCAATGTGTTTGTTTGAGCACGTAAAAGGAAGGTGTCCGGCGTATAATAAAATTTGTAATTATTGCAAAAAGAAGAATCATTTTGCCAGTGCATGTAAAAATAAAGAAGGAACGAAGAAAGTTCACGAAGTGGTTCAGGATGAGCAAGAGTCAGCAATAGAAGACTTAGTGTACGTACAATCATATGTCACGAGAAAATCGCGAAATTCATTGCGGGAAACTTTACAAATTGGTCAAAATCATATTGTTTTCAAAATCGACACAGGTGCCGATGTGAGCATTCTACCGAGATCACAACATGAGAAGTTGCAAGCTGATGCACCGATACAACCAACGACGGTGACATTAGTAACATTTGGTAATTTTAAAATAAAAGGTCTTGGTGAAACAAAGTTAATGTGCAAATGTAACAATATTACAAATTTAGTTAAATTCATAATTGTCGATGTAGAATGTGAACCGTTGCTAAGTTTAACGGATTGTATGAACTTTAAATTAATAAACTTAAATACTAAGTACATAAACTCTTTGTCGGACTCAAAAACCAGTGTGCACCAAACATACAGTGATATCTTCGAAGGATTAGGTAAAATGCCAGGTACATGTTCTATACAGTTAACCAACGATGCGATACCAGTTGTGCAAAGACAAAGGAAAGTACCGTATGGTCTTAGGGACAGACTGAAAGTCGCATTGCAAAATCTCGAAGAAAAACAAGTTATTTCAAAAGTTGATTACCCTACGGATTGGGTCAACAGTTTAATGATTGTCGAAAAACCTAATAAAACATTAAGATTGTGTTTAGATCCGAAACCGTTAAATAAATTTATACGTAGGCCGCATTTCCAAATACCTACAAACAATGATATTGTAAGTAATTTGGTAGGTAAAAGTATTTTTTCTGTTATAGACATGAAGGATGGATTTTGGTAGATTGTGCTTGATGAAAGTAGTTCAAACTTGTGTACGTTCAACACTCCATTTGGAAGGTATAAATTCAATCGATTGCCATTTGGAATTTCCAGTGCTCCGGAGTTATTTCAGAAAAAGAATCAAGACATTTTTGGCGATATTCTAAACGTGAACATTTACTTTGACGATATAATAATTTCAGGCAAGGATGAACTAGAACATGATACCGCACTAATGAACGTCTTCGAAAGAGCAAGATTAAACAACATCAAATTTAATTTTAACAAATTTCAATACAAGCTAACAAATGTAACGTTCATGGGGCACGTCATCTCAGCCGATGGGGTGAAAGCAGATGAAAAAAACATCAGAGCTATATTAAGCATTGAGGATCCTCAAACTAAAACAGAATTACTTAGGATTTTGGGTATGATAAAATTTTTTTCAAAATTCATTCCTAATTTGTCACAGCAAACTGCAAATTTACGAGAATTGACAAAGAAAGATGTGCAATTTGTGTTTAGAGATGTCCACAAAAAGGAAATTAGTATGTTAAAAGCGTTGCTGGTTAAAGCCCCGATTTTAAAAATATTTGATCCCAAATTGGAAACTGTCATTCAATGCGACGCATCGATGGACGGAATCGGTTGTGTGTTAATGCAGGAAGAGCATCCGATTGCTTTTGCGTCAAGGGCTCTGTCGCCAGCAGAAAAACGCTATGCGCAAATCGAAAAGGAATTATTGGCCATAGTTTTTTCTTGCGAAAAATTTCATCAATACTTATATGGCATCGTTGTTACTGTTCAAAGTGATCATAATCCGCTGATACCAATTTTTAAAAAGAACTTAGATAAGGTGACTGTAAGATTACAGAGAATGTTACTAAAATTAGCTAAATACAGCTTAATTGTAACATACTTGCCAGGCTCACAGATGTATGTTGCAGACACTTTATCCCGTGCATTCATAAAAGACGTGGTGCAAAATGATCCAGATATGGAATATATTGTGCATGCGTTAGCAAAGAATATTCCTATGTCTGAGGAGAAGAAGGTAATTTTTGCTAATCAAATCGATGAAGACGAGGTCTTATCAAAAATCAAGGAGTATTCGCAAACTCGGTGGCCGCATAATTGGGATCGGAACAATTATGAACTTAAGCACTACTTCTCGTTAAAGGAATTTATCCATGTCTCGAACAATTTACTATTTTTAAACGACAAAGTAGTAGTACCAAAAGTGTTGATAAAAGAAATGTTAAAGCTAGTGCATGAGCCTCATTTTTGTATCGTTAAAACCAAATTAAGAGCTCGTCAGTCATTATATTGGTTAAATATGTCCAGAGATATAGAAAATTACGTTAACCAGTGTGATGTGTGTCAAACCCATAGAAGATTTAATGCAAAAGAACCATTGATGAATCATAGCATACCCACCAGACCATGGCAAAATTTAAGCATGGATTTTTGTGAATATGAATCGAAGAATTATGTAGTACTTGTGGATGCATATTCAAACTGGATTGAAGCGTATAATACTAAAGGAAAAACTGCAGAAGACGCAATAATGTTTTTGAAAGATGTTTTTTTCAAAATTTGGATCACCTATCAGGTGTTTTCTGACAATGTGCCATTTAATAGCCAAACTTTTAGGGATTTTGCCAACGAATGGAATTTTGAAGTAATTTTTTCAAGTCCACACCATCATCAGTCAAATGGACTAGCCGAAAAGGGGGTGGGCATTGTTAAAAACATGCTGAAGAAAACAAACAGTCCCAAAGATTTACCTATGACCCTCTTAGAATATCGCAATACTCCATTGCCAAGTTTAGGATTTTCCCCAGCTCAATTATTATCTATTAAATAGAATCTGAAAAACTAAAATTCCCACTTGTTCGAACTTACTCAGGCCAACCATGTTCAATAAACAAGTGGTGAAGGATAAACTGAAACAAAAACAAGGTACTCAGAAATATTATTTTGATAGAAATTCAAGAGAACTACCTAAATTGTTCAAAGGTAAAAACATTAGGATGTGGAATAATAATGACAAAACTTGGAAAGAAGGAAAAATAATTAAAGAAGTCAGTAAAAGATCATATATTGTAGAAGATTCATTGGGAAAACGTTATCGAAGAAATAGGAAATTTTTAAATAAAAGCTTATCGAAGAACGACACTCACAATCAGTTTAATGATTTACTGAATGATGATTCTCCAATAATGACGACTCCGGAGGCTCAAAACATAGTGGAAAGTAATGCTAATGCAGAAGATCAGGAAGACCAATGTGAACCACACGCCAATGTGAAAGTTCAAAATCGGTCGACTAGAATTAAAACGACTCCAAGTTACTTAAAAGATTATGTATTAGAATAGAGTTCAATATTATGTAAATAGTGTAAAAATTCAGTTGATATTCTACTTTGTGTGGCGACTCATGAAATAAAATGTATTCTACAGTGCTGTCTTTTAATAACTTATGAAAACCAAAACAGTCACCAATAGGTTATTCAACCCAAACACCACAGCGTTCAAACACCGTTTGGTTTGGAAAGCGCGTGACGTCAAACTTTAGTTTCGTTCAAATTCTAGTTTAGTTAGATGGTGCTAAACTTTTACACTCAATCGTCTCTGACGCACAACGTCACCATTTTAGTGACATGACAGTGATTTGTCAACTATAGCAGTGGCGTTCTAAATCGATTACATAATTATAATCAATATAATCAGCGCCTTTAATTTAGAAAAGTGATTTTGTACCTGTACAGTTACAGTGCTCCATCCTCCAAATGGAACCAGTTACCGATTTACTTGCAGCTCAAGTGCTACCTTCGGAAGAATCACAAATTGTAGAAAACACGGGTACATTTTTAGAAACTTCAAATAATACAATTAGCAATAACGAAATTAAACGAGAAGATGTGAAATTTTATTTAGAAGATTTGCATCATTCCATTGATATTAAAGAAGATACCGACGCTACACAATCAACTCTGTACAGTTCAAATTTACTTGAGTGTGCAATTTGTGGTTATAAACTTGCTCTTAAACAAACATTAATACGTCATTTAAGAGCTCATAAGGTCAGGAAACCATTAGTATGTAATATTTGTAACCTTAAATGTGCAAGTAAATCACGTTTAATATTACATTCGAGGACTCACACCGGCGAGAAACCATTTCGTTGTAATACTTGTGAGTATACTTGTGCAGAGAAATCAAACTTACAAAATCATTTAAAAACTCATACAGGCGAAAAACCGTTTCGTTGTGATCTTTGTGAGTATACTTCTGCATGGAAATCAACCTTACGAAGACATTTCAAAACTCACACAGGCGAAAAACCATTTAATTGTGATATTTGTGAGTATACTTGTGCAGACAAATCAACGTTACGAAATCATTTAAAAACTCATACAGGCGAAAAACAGTTTCGTTGTGATATTTGTGAGTATACTTCTGCACGGAAATCAACCTTACAAAGTCATTTAAGAACTCATACCGGCGAGAAACCATTTAGTTGCGATATTTGTGAGTATACTTGTGCACATAAATCAAACTTACGAAATCATTTAAGAATTCATACCGGCGAAAAACCGTTTAGTTGTGATATTTGTGAGTTTACTTCTGCATGGAAATCAGGCTTACAAAGACATTTAAGAACTCATACCGGCGAGAAACCGTTCAGTTGTTATAGTTGTGCCTATAAATGTGCGCAAACATCACAATTGCAAAAGCATTTAAAATCTCATATGTAGTAACCATAGACATATTGCTGTGAGACTCGGAAAAAATGAAGTTTATTTCCACTTCCAAATAATTTTCCCTCCTTCATAACCCATCTACTTTCAATTAAATACTTTTTATTTAACTATTCATTCATAATATATTAAATTTTTATAATTATTACTTCTCAGAATTACAAAATTATCTTTCTACATGTGCCATATCCGGTTCCCCGGACGTAGGCGACCTCTCTCCTATGTATATGTTATGCGTTTGAAGTATTATCACACACATAGGGGACCTACTGCTTAACGCGGGCTCCGAGCCGCGGGAAGTGTATACACTTCGTCTCCAGAGAGGCTGTACCAGGAAAATTACACCTCAGTGGTTTGCCATTGCCTTCCGAGGGGAGACGGTCAGAATAAAGTTTTACTAAGTCCGGAGTCGAACCAGGCATTCAGCATTAGCAGCAACGCACATAACCGCTTTAGGTAGTATACTTATAGGGGCGAATTTCAGATTTTTTCAAAAAATTTCAGCTTTGAGGTCATTTTTTTTGGGCCGCGGAAGAATAATATTACTAAATTTTATTCTACAAAAATTCTTAAAATTACTCGGCAAATGCAGGGTTGCCACAGTGTCACTTTTTTCACCTTTTTCACTTTTTTGAAAATCATACTCTTTTATTCACTTTTTTGAAGAAAATTCACTTTTTTTACGATTTCACCTATAAAAATTACATTTTTTGGTGGGGATTACCAAACCCTGGTCACTCCAAATAAATTGAAAATTTCCTATTGCAAAGAGGAAGGTTTATATAGTATACTGACATAATTTTCACAAGCGAAGATATAATCAAAATTTTGAGTAAATCGATTTTGAAGTTTGCAAATTTACATGTAAAATTAACGAGATTCCCGCGCGTCGCTCATTAACACTTAGAGTATTTTTGCCTTCATCCCGGTTTGCTTGATGGGTGGCGCCTTCTCGTATGTTTAGCTCTGTAGCGGAGCGGCGTACGCAAATGAAAAACCGCCCGGAGGGCCGTAGGGTAGGTTTTTTGTTGCGCCCAATTCTGGCCGTGCCAGATTATATTTATTACTAATATCCACTAATCACACCCCCAATCTA
This sequence comes from Podabrus alpinus, assembly GCA_932274525.1. Taxonomy (NCBI): domain Eukaryota; kingdom Metazoa; phylum Arthropoda; class Insecta; order Coleoptera; family Cantharidae; genus Podabrus; species Podabrus alpinus. The sequence continues at coordinate 36,674,461 of OW026452.1, forward strand.
TCCGAATTTCAAAGAATAATTCAAATCGGTAACCGGGATGAAGGCAAAAATACTTAAGTGTTAATGAGCGACGCGCGGGAATCTCGTTAATTTTACATGTAAATTTGCAAACTTCAAAATCGATTTACTCAAAATTTTGATTATATCTTCGCTTGTGAAAATTATGTCATTATACTATATAAACCTTCCTCTTTGCAATAGGAAATTTTCAATTTATTTGGAGTGACCAGGGTTAGGTAATCCACCCCCTTTTCTGGATTTGTTTGTTGGTATTAACAATAATATTTGATGATAACCATAATAGCCAAGATGACCGACCACACAATTGTAGATTTTAAATAACAAATAAAAATATCAAGTTAAAACTGTTATGTGTATTGGCGATTTACATTACCGTTGGTGGCGCCACCAGCAACAACAACATGGCTGTGTTTAGACGTATATTCCGAAATTTAAAATCATAATCTGGTGAAAATTTGCAAATTTTTCAGTATGGTGTTAAATTTATTGTAATATGTGTTGTTAATTAATTGATTTTGTTATGTTTTGAGTCTGTAGAACGAATTTTTATTTTCATGTAATACGTCATTTACTAATTTTAAATTCTCCCGCATGGTGACGTTTGCTTAATGTAAATTGCGAATTAGACAGGATTAAGATTCAACATGCCACGAGCACAGGACAGGGAGGTATCGGGAAAATGTCGCAAGACGTTCAAAACTGAAACTTTTTCAATAAGAAAGCAAGAACTTCTGATTATTAAATTACTATGAACGTATTTGTTTTAATTTATGTTAATAAAATCAAAAACAATTTAAAAATATTACACTTTTTGTTCAAAGTTGCTATACACTTTTTTCACTTTTTTTTGAAAATTAATACACTTTTTTCACTTTTTTTTGAAAATTAATACACTTTTTTCACTCACTTCTTGCTTAGATCTCTGTTGCAACCCTGCAAATGAGATTTCGTCGTTAAAATTTCGATTTTCGAAAAAAAAATTTGCAATTTAGTTTCGGCAACCCTTCAAAAAAAAAATTTGAAAATTTTGTTTTTCATTTTAAAGCTTTGCGGTGCGAGATATGATAAAAAGCTATAGAAGTAAAATTGTTTAGGCCCGGGGTCTACTTCCGATGCCGGTGGAAAATTAAAAATCCCTTCGTAAATAAGGACGCTATGGCCGTTTGAAAAATTTTCTAAATTTCGACCTTACAGTCGTTGTGGCGCGACGACTATGAAACAATTTTTAATTTTAAAAACCGTATTGAGTGGCATTTCTCGAGCGCGAATTTTTCGAAATGTATACTTTTTTTCGTGCGGCGTCAATTAAGGTGGCAAATTGCAAAAACGCAAATTTTGAAAAGTTTCGATTTGAAATCGGACCCATTTTTGCATATAAATATTTGCGCGCAATTTTAAGCGAAACGAGTTGGATTTTCGAAAAATTTTGTTGAACACTCAGTTTTATTTGGCGAATTTAAGCGGCACGTGAAAAGAGGTGGATCTGCCGCGAAGAGGAAGATCTGCCGTTAGGTTAGTGTTAGTTTTTGATATTTCTTTAGAAAACTAATTAAAAACAATTTAATTGTCCGTGAAAATTTAAATCTGCCGCAAAGAGGTGGATCTGCCGCGAAGAGGTGGATCTGTCGTTAGGTTAGTGTTAGTTTTTGATATTTCCTTAGAAAACTAATTTAAAACGAATAATACTCCGCGTAAAGTTAAATCTGCCGCAAAGAGGTGGATCTGTCGTTAGGTTAGTGCATAGATTGGTTAGTGTTAGTTTTTGATATTTCTTTAGAAAACAAATTTAAAAAAAAACAAATCTCCGCGTAAAGTTAAACCTGCCGCAAAGAGGTGGATCTACCGCTCCCTCGAACTTTTTTCCAAGTTGAACGGAAAAAGTGAGAATGGACTCAAAAATAATAATAATTACCCCAAAAAGCTAGATCCATTACGATTGTGTTCAGTTGTCCGTGGGTTTAGTTTTGTAGTTTCGGATTAGGATTTGGTCAGTATTTATAAAATAATAATTATAAAATCGTAAACCTCAAAGTTACTATTTCATGATTATAAAAATAAATAACAAATATTTAAATTTAAAAATTAAGATTGTGTTCAGTTGTCCGTGTGTTCAGTTGTCCGTGTGTTCAGTTGTCCGCGTGTTCAGTTGTCCGTGTGTTCAGTTGTCCGTGGGGTCAGTTGTCATGTGTTCGGATGTCGTGCGTTCACTTGTCGTGCGTTCACTTGTCATGTGGTCACCTGTCATAGAATCACTTATAGGCACCAATTATCTTACCCACGTTCATTCACCTACATGGCATTGTTTTGCAATGTGCTTATCTTACTTCCGTCAGTAGCGCTTCATTCAAATTAAAATATTTTTCTTCCAGTATAAATTACAAATTTTGGGGTATGAAATACAGCGATATATTGCTGTGTTTTGCGTTAAATATTGTTGTCCCCATCTGCTTGTTTGAACTGCTTCAAAATCTTTTAACTAATGCTCTTAGCATCTGGTAAGCAATGAGTGTCTTTGAAATATAAAAAACAACTTGTGCTGAACTGTTTTGTAATAAATTTGAAATTTTACAGATATTTTTAAATTTAATGTTACACGTTGCACTTTTGGTGAGAATTTACGATCGAGTTATATGTTTTATAGGTAAAATATTTCAGACAATTTACAATTCGATCGCATGTCCACTCAAATGTAAGCCTAAAGAAAATTAAAATTCTTAAATTGCGTTTTTGCGAAAATTGAACGTTAAAACTTTGTGTGTTGATTATCAACAATGTCTTATTTTAATTCCTAAGTTCCTTACATTTCGCTGGCTGTCAAGAACAACGGCACAACTCAAAAAAGCACTTTTTTTCAGGGGAGCGTTTTTAAACTTTAAATAAGTATTAACTTTGCATTGCATGCATAACGACACTTCCGCCATACTAGCGCCGGATTATTAAAATTTTGCAATCTGTCATTATTAACAATAAAATATGGTCAAAGGCTGTCGATTTATATGGTTAACTAAATTTTGCCAAATTTTTAGTTGTGCCGTTATTTTTGACAGCCAGCGATATAGCCAATGCACTAAATATCTGTAAATTTCCTCAATAATTGTAATATTTTTTTATTAGTATTTAGCATTAAGTAGTTTTAAATTTACTAACCTTTTATTTTGAATCTCAACCGTTCGACTCGAGGTGTTTGTGGAATATTTTATTCCGGTCACTATTTCCCTCGAAGACAACGTACGGAGGTTAATTTATTCCGTTTCAATTTTTATTTACTGGATGTTTGCATACTGACACTTGCAAAGTGCACTGACAAGTGCACTTGCACTTGCTTCAGAGTGTCTGGAATTTATTGGATGCCCACATTTATTTTAACCATTTGTATATTTAATTATTAGTGTTTATACGGTCGTGTATTATTTTAAGCACGACATTTGACAAAAGCATAAAGTTGTATTAATTTGGTTTATGCAACAATATTTATATTTTAAGAAATATTTTATTAAATTTTGTTCACTGTTTCTGGAAGTTTTACTTACGACTCACCGCCCCCCCCCCCCCATTCTATTGAAGAATAAGTTTCTGGATTACTTTCGGAGGGTGATTATACAAAAATTCAGTGGCACCCATAATATTATCAATTGTGACTTCCCCTCCCTATTTTGTCTTCCATAATTGACATTGGATCTATGGGGTATGACTATCTCGACTCGAACTAGTGGCATCCCATGTTGATTAAGGTAGGTAGCCCATATTTTACCTGCGTGCTACAAATTGTGTCGGAACCGTGAGTGTGTTTTTTATGGAACGATTGTTAATGAACCTTGTACATATTCAAATCCTGTTTATGGAATGCAGAATTGAGGGAGTAGCACGGATTTGCCCACCCGGAAATTGAAAATTTCCTATAGAGATTAGGAATGCTGAAGGTTTGAATGGTCGATTTTGCCAAAAAAATTGCGGAAAAAGCATAAACTAACATAAACTTCCTTACTTTTGTAAGGAAAAGTGTAGGCTAAGCCCACCACCAAATTACCAAAGAGGAAACTGAAACAATTTGAAAATGATGTACGAGTGGTTGCCTACCCTCCCTGCTCGCACCATCGAACTTGACCCGCCCATATAAAACATTTATTCTTTGTTCATAGAAAAATTACTAACATGACTAATTTTGTAAGATTATGCTACCTTTTTAGGATTCTATACAAAGTATAACAAGAAGTCTTATGTTCTGGCTCCGTGTCTGTCGGTCCGCAAAATTCAAATCTAATCAAAACCCTCGAAATTGTAATTGTAAACACATCGTATGTATAATAAAAAAAATATACAAAGTATAGCAAGAAGCCGTATGATCTGGCTCCGTGTCTGTCCGTCCGCATAATTCAAATCTAATTTATATAAATATTAAGATAGGTTACAAAAATATTCTGTGCTTTTAGATTGCAATTTTCAACCTATATAGTAGACTTAATCCGATGATCTGACCGATCAAGGTCGCTGTTTTGGCAATAATCAACGTATCATCGGCATAGCGCAGATTGGAAATCTGTACTCCCCCAATTGTAATACCCCCCTCCCCACCCATCTAGTATCATTTTCATTATATACTCGGTATACAGGTTAAAAAACTGAGGGGACAAAACACAGCCCTGTCTGACTCTAACCCCTTTCTGAATTCTATAGTCACGAGAATAAGACCCCTCCAGTCGCACAACCGAGATGCAGCCATAGAATAGGTTCCTTATCACCGCTACAATATGATGGAGTACACCCATATTGATCATTATGGGCCATAACAAGTGCCACCTAACATTATCGAAAGCTGTATGGTAGTCAACAAAGCATAGGTACATTGGGATATATTACTCCCTAGTCTTCTCGATTAATTGTCTGGTGTTAAGGATCTGTTCGCGAGTACCTCTTCCTTTGACAAATCCCGCCTGCTCAGGTGCTATTTGGTCGGAGATATATGGCTGAAGTCTCGACAAGACGATGTATAACATTATTTTACTTGCGTGTGTAACAAGAGCAAGAAGGCGAAAATTGTCACAATTGCTGGTGGAGCCCTTTTTGTGAAGGGGTATGGTTATTGAGGTGGTCCAATCTTTAGGCCACTTAGTTGTCTTCCAAATATAATTACATATTTTATGTATCATCTTAATACTGTTATCAGAGAGAGTTTTGATAACCTCCGCATCAATCAGGTCTAGACCAGGAGACTTATTCAGGGCTAACTTAGAGACAGCATGACGCACTTCGGTTAGCAGTATTTCTGGTTCGCAGACATAGTCTGTGATATCTTCCACATCGTCGCATTCTCTATCGGAGTATAGTGTCTCACAGTATCGTCGCCAAGTTTCAATGACGTTACTAAAATTTGTCATTAGACCGTCGATCTCGTCCCTTACAGCCCAATTCCTAGATTTGAAGTTCCTGGTTATTTCTTTAATCTTCACAAATACCTCTAGTGTGTTCAACACATCAGCGTGCCTCTGAATTTCTATGCAGATATTATTGAGATAGTTGTTCTTATCCTTCCTACAGTTTCGCTGTATCTCGGCTGTTAATTTGTTGTACGCAGCGCTATCCTGTATCGTATTCAAACCCAAAGCCATCAGTTTTCTTCTTTTTGTTATGATGTTAAATGTAAATTCGCTAATCCAAGGCTTCCTCTTCTGTTCTTCATATTGATCCATAGTGTTATGTCTTGGTCCCCCTTAACAGCTCTGGGAGACAAAGAACAACAAACTTCTGGACCTACCTTAGCACGCTCTTATCTCAGGATGAATCTTTTTATATTTGCTTATCTCACGGCAACAACTTGATTAGCATCAGCACAAAAAAAACTACAATTTGGTTCAGTTAACAGATTTAATAAATAACAACACATGAATCAAAATGTAACAACAACAATAAAACACAAACAGATAAATCAAACAACAAACTTAAAATTATAAATTCACTAGCTAACCTTAGAACTTTCTGGCTAAACGTGGCTATCGTCGCACAACACTTTTACCCTGGTATTTCCTGGTTTTTCCTGGTATTTACCCTGGTAATTCATGGTCCAAATTGATCGCCTTTTCTCTTTAGGCACCTGCCTTGACCCGATCCCAGTCCAAATGCTGTTCTATTTCTGCTGGTTCCTTGGAGGACACAATCGTACCGATCCCTTTGCATGGGATGTAGTAGCGCCTTGGCTACACGCCCGTCTTTACTTAATTGTCGATGAACTTTTGCTCGGTGATCGATACACCCTCACTTCTATATGGCCGATGGCCCGTATTCCAGCAATTAATGATGGTGATAATATTTCAACCAATCTGTTTAGGTCGCGAACTCTACACATGTATGTTCAATGAACAATTTATTTTCACTAAGTTAGGTCGCGAACTCGACACGTCTATCTTCAAAGAGCTATTTATCTTCACTGACTTGCATTCCCGTTGTTACTCCTCGTTACGAATACAATTTTGTTTTCGTTTTTATTCCCGTTTGGATATCCTTATTTTCCTGTTCTTTTTTTCCTTGCACGTCTTTAGCCTACGCATTATTCATAACGCATTTTGTTGGAACAACTTAAACTACATGCCTTATTTAAGCTGATAACAAATAAACGTGAACAATACTTAAATTTAAACAATATGTAACAATTTTGAACATCGCCAAATTGTGTCGCCTTTGTACTGGCTTTATTCCTCACATCTCTCTTACCACTCAAACGGGTCACAACAATAGATCATTAGAATCATTACTAGAGCTTGAATCAGGTACAGCACGTGTCAGCTCTTCTATCTTCTTGGTGAGGCTCAATGGGTCAATGATCTTATATCTTTTCATGTTACCGCTCTTTTTACTGACCTTTAGTTTAATGCGGAATCTGCAAGCGAGCGTTTTGTGGTCCGAATTACAGTCGGCTCCAGGAAGGGTTTTTGCATTGCTGACTGAACTACGCCATCTCCTTCTAACCAGAATGTAGTCAATTTGATTTTTTGTTAATTTGTTTGGGGAGGTCCGTGTAAATAATATTACCTCGACTAGCTCAGAATATTTAAATTTTTTGTGGACTTTGAGATCAAATGCTGTAATGCTACTGTTGGATCTAAAGTTTGTCTCGTATAAATCAAATCCTCGAAATACTATCCTTATTGTTCGTATGCAGTGTATAATCACCAGCATCTTACTATTTTGTGAACCTACCTCGTACTTATTCAAGGAAATTACCAACCTATTACAGCAAATCAGGCTTATGTTGTAATTCTTATGAAATAAATTAAAACTTATTACCTCATTAGCAACAAATATGGTTTTATTTACAAAATTACCAAACCTCAACAAACTATTCGAGATATTTATCAAATTTAATCTTACTGCCCTTAAAGTAAAATACAAAAACTTAAAACCAAAATGTTTATGATTAGGTATAAATTCACGACACTAATCGACAGTAATAAATCTTTGCACAATAAACAGTTTTAAAAAGTATTATTTGTTTTAATTTACCTTCGTTTAAACAGCACTGGTAAACGTTTTCTTTGTTGCATCCGTGGTGTGAATATAGTATGGTGTGCTCGCTAGCCGGCCCAGTTTCGTCTTATCCGCGCATGACGTCAGCAACGAGACTTACCATTGTCGTCTATTCATTTAAACCGCTATTAAGCACATTTTTGAGTTAAATTCGTGTTGTTGAATTATTAGTGTTATTATTCTTAAAAACATTTGTAGAATATGTGAATATAATAAATTATACTCTATAATTATTTACATCATGCCAAATAGGGTTATTGCATGAATTTCTAACTATTTTTTTTATAAAGTTTAAGTATTGTTCAACAGTACTGTATAGATCAAAAGTCTAAGAAGACTTTGGTTTTCCGTAAAAAAATTATTAAAAAAGTATTAATTTGAAACAGGAATTTCGCGCGAGTGACGTCACTCTCTACTTTTGAAAACATCTGGCAACATAGTAGCAGTTAGCTGTCAAGTTTTTTGTGATAGCCTTATAAAAAATTTAAACTTTAATAAAAATAAGTTCAAACAAACAGATTAAAAAGTGCTATGTCGAGTATTGTGGTAATATATCAAAGGCACACCCCAATAAAATATTTGTTAGTGTTCCAAATAATTTAAAGTTAAAAAAAAATTGGTTTGAAGCAGTCCGAATAAAAACTCCAGCTAATATTTATAGTAAAACATCATATTATTGTTGTGAAGATCATTTTGATGTAAGTAGCTACAGATTACAAAATTTTGATAAGTCATTACCTATATTAATTTATTTTAGATACAAAATGACATGGAAAATTATATGTATTATCGTTGTATAGATACCAAATTCAAAAATAATAATGAAGCACGGAGTGATTCCACAAATTTAACTGGCCTGAATCAGAAAGTTCCTTAGCTTCAAGTTCAAGCAGCACGTTGACAGTGAACGTTTCACAACAGACAGTTGAAATAGAAACTTTTTTAAAAAACGATGTTGGCGTTTTGGTAAAGCCTTCCGTACGAAGCTATGCGACTTCATGCAATTTGCCAAAATCTAATGTGAATAACAAGAAAGTGGGAACTTCAGATCATAATAATATCCATCATACATCATAACCTGAAAGAAGAGCGAAAAAGAGGAAATTTTTTGATACACAACCTTCAAGTAGTGAATTTATTCCCACAAGTCAAGAAGTAACTGATAATGTTAAGAGTGAGACACAAAATCGGAAAGTGAAAATAAATTCGGCTCAGAAAAGAAAATGGCGTTAGATGTGACGATTAAGTCTATTGAAAAATGTCCAAAACGGTATGTGGGTATTCCTGATAAGTGGTTGATAATTTTAACATCAGAATTATCACAAGTAATTCCTCGTGAAGAACTGTATATGTGCTTGATGAAAATTAAACTAAACGATACATTAACACGATTAGCCGATCAATTTGGATATTCTGTTTCACGGGCATCCAGAATATTTAAAAAAAACATTTTGATTATTGAGCACCACTTAAAACCGTTCATTTTTTGGCCTGAAAAGAAAGTGATAAAAAAGCATTTACCTATTCAATTCAGAGCAAATTATAGTGAAGTGCAAAGTATAATTGACTGCTTGGAAATAGAAATTGAAAAGCCATCAAATCCAGTTATGCAAGCAATGACCTGGTCAGAGTATAAAAAATGCAATACCATCAAATACTTAATTTCTTGTAGGTACACCTGATGGATTCATAAATTATGTTTCAAAAGGTTACGGAGGCAGAACAAGTGACATATTAATTACTGAAGTAAGTGGTTTTCTTCAAATTGCACCTAACAATTGCAGTATAATGGCCGATCGTGGTTTCAAAGGCATAACAAAATTTTTAACACCAAAAAATTGTGTACTAGTGAAGCCACCTAGCGTGAGTAGCAAAGAAAAACCTACCAAAGAAGAAGTCTTATTAAGTAAACGCATTGCAAGTGTGAGAATTCACATTGAAAGAGTTATAAGAAGAGTTCGTGAATTTTCATTCTTGAAGCCTTGTAACGATCCAAAAAATGTATTAAATTGTATTAAAAACAAAGTATTAAATATTAATACTGTGTAACGTAGTTTAATGTAAAAACACAGTTTTGCTGATTCAAATGATCTCATCCCGAAAATACCGGAAAGAACCGCGACAAACAACAAGCTCGCAAGGCGATATTTTTGCTGATCAAGTAGCGTCGGTATTGTAACGTTCCAAAAAACGATACAAGAACAAAGCAACAAAGTATTAAATATTGACTTAACTGTGTAACAGAATACAGTTTTGCTGATTTAAATAACTCTATCTCAAAATTCCGGGAACGAACCGCGGCAAATAACAAGCTGGTCACCAAGCGTTTTTTTGCTGACCGAGTCGTTTCAGAAAGAAAATAAAAGAGACGTGTGACCAAGCAGAAGGATCAGAAAAGCAATACTGCTACAACGAGGTACTAGTTCATTATCGTTACAGAAAAATCGAATAATTGTTTATCGAAGTATTTTATCGAATCATTTTATCGAATATCTGTTGATCAAAGTATTTTATCGAATATCTGTTGATCAAAATATTTTATTGAATTATTTTATCGAATATCGGTTTATCGAAGTTTACCTAGTATACCTGTGAAAAAGTTGATTTTTTGTATTTGCAAGTAAATCCGCATTAAACCAATTTTCTATCTGTGTTAGAAATAAGAACAATAAAACCAGAGTGAGAAATTTGTGTAAAACATACCTAGTGCTATGATTTAAAAATAAGTGAATCTTCTGACAATTGAACCAAACGTTCACCAACCTGTGACAGATCACACCAGCGAGGTATTTTTATATTTTCTTTAGAAATTTGTATTAGTTAATAGTTTATGAAAATTAAGCTAAGTCCTAATTTTATATTGAAGCTCCAGGATTCCATAGAAGAGGACCGATTTTATTTTTGTGTTACCGATTTACCTTAATTTGTTAGTCTTAGTTTAGATCATAAGTTAGCAATAACGAAATTAAACGAGAAGAGGTGGAAGATGTGAAATTTAATTTAGAAGATTTGCATCATTCCATTGATATTAAAGAAGAAGCCGTCACTACACGAGCAACTCTGACCAGTTCAAATTTCTTCGAGTGTGCAATTTGTGGTTATAAACTAGCTCTTAAACAAAGTTTAATACGTCATTTAAGAGCTCATAAAAAAAAGGACAAGAAATCATCTATATGTGATATTTGTAACTTAAAGTGTGCCTACAAATCACAGTTTGCAATCCATTTAAGAACTCATACCGGCGAGAAAGCATTTAGTTGCGATATTTGTGAGTATACTTGTGCACGAAAATCAGACTTACAAAGACATTTAAAAACTCATACAGGCGAAAAACCGTTTAGTTGTTATACAGTAGAATCCGCTTAATGTGATCACGGATAATGTTATCAGTCGGTTATTGTTATCATTTTGACTGGGAACCGGCCGCTTTAATTAGTTTACATACAAAAACCACCTGATAATGTGATCAAAAAGCCGCTTATTATTATCACTTTCAAGGAATTTCCAACACAATAATCTCTTTTTCTAGGTATCTTTTTCTGATTTGTCATTGAAATTTTATATCTTTACAAATCACGTCACTCGTTTTAATTTCTATACAAAAACTAATGAAGTTTCCCGTTTCATTGCGTGTTTCTATTTTTATTTTGCTAAATTTATGCACTTTTCTTTATGCATTTTAATAAAAGTTTAGTTTATTCTTGGTTTTCTTACGATGTCGACGAAAAACCGAAACGATCTCTCGATAAAACAGAAGGTGGAAATTATCGAAAAGTACGATAAACTGCCAAAAATGGGACAAAGAAATGCCGCTGCGCAATTGAAAATCTCTCAACCGCTCTGTAATGTACAACTAATGTGTAATACATATTACGCTGGTATAAATTTCAATGAAAACGATAAGTCAATAAAATTAAATGAGCACTCTGTACATCGTTAATTGCATGAAGACATCTTAACAACAGAACGTAAATTCCAATAGGTAATTTAATAAGACTCTGATAAAGTCAGAATTATTACAAAAAGGTGCGAAAGAACTTATACATCAATGATGCGTACAAAATTATGCATACCATAAATAAATTAATAATTGAAGAAAATTTGTTTAATAAATAATTTAATTGTTAGTATTGTAAAAAGTAGGTTAATTTAAGTACGTGCGGTAAATAAACAGTGATTACGTGGTTGTTGTTAGAACGATGATGATAAAATGCAGCGTCTCGTCATCCGAGACAAATCGTCACGCGAAGCTGGACCAAACGATGTGTTGTTATGACAATGCTAGAACAGATATAAACTATTAATTGAATGACATTTAAGTATAATAAAACATTATCATAGATGCTATGTACTTACGTGAAAAAGGAATTATCAAAGAGTGATAAAATTATAGGATCGTCAAAAACCAGGGAAACGATTAATAAAAGATAATAATAAAAAAAAAAACGACACGCTAGTGCGACGCGAGACGGACGTGTGTTCTTTTTGTCTCAGTAAAAAAATTGATAAATTGGATTAAAAATCCAACTCGAGGTGTATAACTAGAACAGAAAAAGAATTACATGAATTTGCAAAAATTTGCATCTTAGTATAACAAGATGAAATTTGATAAAAGGTGCTTACCTTGAACGATTTGTGAAGTGAATATAAACGATTGGAACCAAGATTTGCAATCGATGGATATTGGAGCACCAAAATAAATTCCACGTGGTGATTATTGAGAAAATTTGCGATTCAGTACCGAGCGTAGCTGACTTGCTGTTTGCGAAGAATTTAAGAAAAATAATAGCGACACCTGTGTTTGGTAAGCCAAACTTATTTAACTATTTTCGTGCAAAAGTGAATCGTTCAAAAACAAATAACAACAACACGTATTTATAAAATTAAAACTGTGATATGCGTATAATTTTAAGATCTTTATTTGTTGAATTTTTGATATCATTTTTAATATAAGTTTGGGGTTTTTGTTGTATTGGTTCATGTTTAATTGTAAAAATAAATTGTTCATGTTTTTGATAGTCATTGGCGTATCATTGGTGAATATACTTTCGCCACCCATTTTAAAACTTTTCAGAATAAGCAAAGAGTCCCTTACAAGGAATTCAATACTGAGGTAAGGTGTTTTCATGCAAATTAAATATTTAAAAAGGAGCTAGCAAAACGGGAATTAAAGAATTCAAAAACAACTTAATTTTTCTAATAAAATATTAATACAAATTGCGTGTGACCCGTCATAAGGATCGGCACATAGCATTTTTATGGCTAGCCCAACGTGTGGCTTTATTAACGGTGGAAAGATACATAGCATTTAAATGGCGCCCAACTTAAGGCTCGAGAAAGGGGTAAAAATACACTTAGAAAAACGCTTAAAAAAAAAATTTGTTATTTTAATTAAATTTGACAGGCGAAAAATATAATTTTTCAAAAATAAAACAACAGCAATCTAATAAAAATGGGTACGCAACAGATAGGGCTAGATCAATTAATGGCATTTATGGAAAAAGCACAAAAGAACACAGAAGAGTTAATTAGAAAAAGCGCAGAAGAAACAAAAAAAGACATGAAAATAAACGCGGACAAAGCAGATCAAAGGTCAATGAAAATAGAGAATAACATAGAAGAATTAAAGAAAAGCGCAGAAGAAACAAAAGAATCCATAAAAGAGATAAAAGAAAATGCACAAGAAGCTAGAAAAGACATGGAAGAAATCATCAGAACTACTCTACAAGATTTTAAATCGAATGTTGAAAAGAAACTGTTAGAAGAGGTAAAAGAGGTAAATGATAAGATAGAGGGGGTAAAAACAAATGTTGAAGATGTTAAAAATGAAATGTCAATAATAAGGGGGGAAATAGTGACTGAAAAAGGAATCGATGATAAGATTGAATTTTCCTTTGTGAAAAATCAACAATACACTGATGATAAAATTAATCAATCTAGGGCGTCCATAAATAGTCAATTGGGTGAGTTTGGTAATCGTGTTGAAACAGAAATTAATAATCAAGGGGTAAAAATAAAAGCAGATTCAACACCATTAACATTTGAAGCAAGATACTACACAACATTTAGTAGAAAACAGGTAATGAGAAGACACCTGAAAATTAAAAAGTTAAGAGCGAAATTGAAGATAAAATCGTGGGCGATGCAAACATGCAATACGAATGGAAAAAGAAATTTTACAAAAAGGTACAATTTTAATTTAAAAAGTGATTTATTTAAAAACAGTAATACAGTGCATAAAAACTTAAAAATAAACAATTTATGTGCTACAAACCAAAAAACGAATTACATTCAATTAAAATTTACAAGCAATTTAATAAACGATGACTTTGACAAATGTCAAAATAAAATAATTAAAATTGAAAGTGACAGTTCGAAAAAATTTATAAATCGGAAAGACATCATTACGATTTACAAAGTGCCACGGGTAAATGGAAGGCACACCCATTATATTAAATTAATGGAGCTATTTAAACATGTGAGATGGAAGAATGGACATGTCAAGTTAAAAACATAATTCGGAAAAATTAAGGATGGAAAATATGACGACTAATGTAAATTTGATTTTAAAGCAACGGATACAGGATTTGAATTTGAAAAATGTTAATTATTAATGGATTATAAAGCCGAAAGAAGAATTGTCAAAAGAAAGTAGTAGGGAAGAGGAAGATGAAGTCTAACAGATAAAAATGGTGAAACTTAATTAAGAAAAGAAAGGTAAATAACAATTTCAAGAACCGCCAATGAAAATAGTAGGAAGTGATTGAAGAATTTATGATTTTTAACAAGAGGGAAAGAAAATTTAACAAGAAGAACAAAACTCTACATAAGTGTAAGAAATTTATTTAATCAATTGAAAATCGGAAGAAGTTATTGACAAGAAAATACTGTTTTAAAAGAGAATATAAAATGCGTGATCTAGATAAAATGATAGCTAGGAATTGAATTTGGGTGAATAAAATTTCATAATTTATGAACAGCAAATAAGTGATCAAAATAGGATGATAAAGTTTAATGATAATAGGATTGGTATCCAAATAATTATTATTGATAATACAAAGGGGGGGATAAATAATTGAGATATACTCCATATGAGGAGGTAAATGATGTAGTTAGGATGTGTTGGGAAGTGAATACCCAACAAAGTGATGCACTGCGGGTGTAAGATTTATTATGATGAGATATAAATGGGGAACCAATAATGGTTGAATTAATGAGATTTGAGGAAGCAAATAGGGGATTATTTAGTAAATAAATAAAATAGGAGGATACCAATGATAGAGATTAAATAAATAAAAGCCTAGTTATTAAAGTCCAGTAAGAAATAATTTAATGAGAATGGGGACAAAGATTCACCAAAAAGGAAGATAATTTTGCAGGTAGATATGAAATTCAATAACAAAACAGAAAGATTAAATACGAGACACCTGAAAGACAGGTAACGTTTAAAATAAATGAAGGGTCAAAGTTAAAAATGGAAAGATTTACAAACAAGAGTCTTGGTAAAGTAAAGAAATGAGTTAAGGATCATAATAAGGATTGTTAGAATAATTTTTAGTTAATTTAGTTAGATTCGTTCAAATAGGTTAGTTTAGTAATAATTCAAACATGCACAAAGCAAGTTATGAAGAAAATAAATATTTAAAATATTTTGTAAAACAAGATTCTCTAAAAAAAATTTTAAAATTTATTTGGGGATATCTACGCTGGTATAAATTTCAATGAAAACGATAAGTCAATAAAATTAAATGAGCACTCTGTACATCGTTAATTGCATGAAGACATCTTAACAACAGAACGTAAATTCCAATAGGTAATTTAATAAGACTCTGATAAAGTCAGAATTATTACAAAAAGGTGCGAAAGAACTTATACATCAATGATGCGTACAAAATTATGCATACCATAAATAAATTAATAATTGAAGAAAATTTGTTTAATAAATAATTTAATTGTTAGTATTGTAAAAAGTAGGTTAATTTAAGTACGTGCGGTAAATAAACAGTGATTACGTGGTTGTTGTTAGAACGATGATGATAAAATGCAGCGTCTCGTCATCCGAGACAAATCGTCACGCGAAGCTGGACCAAACGATGTGTTGTTATGACAATGCTAGAACAGATATAAACTATTAATTGAATGACATTTAAGTATAATAAAACATTATCATAGATGCTATGTACTTACGTGAAAAAGGAATTATCAAAGAGTGATAAAATTATAGGATCGTCAAAAACCAGGGAAACGATTAATAAAAGATAATAATAAAAAAAAAACGACACGCTAGTGCGACGCGAGACGGACGTGTGTTCTTTTTGTCTCAGTAAAAAAATTGATAAATTGGATTAAAAATCCAACTCGAGGTGTATAACTAGAACAGAAAAAGAATTACATGAATTTGCAAAAATTTGCATCTTAGTATAACAAGATGAAATTTGATAAAAGGTGCTTACCTTGAACGATTTGTGAAGTGAATATAAACGATTGGAACCAAGATTTGCAATCGATGGATATTGGAGCACCAAAATAAATTCCACGTGGTGATTATTGAGAAAATTTGCGATTCAGTACCGAGCGTAGCTGACTTGCTGTTTGCGAAGAATTTAAGAAAAATAATAGCGACACCTGTGTTTGGTAAGCCAAACTTATTTAACTATTTTCGTGCAAAAGTGAATCGTTCAAAAACAAATAACAACAACACGTATTTATAAAATTAAAACTGTGATATGCGTATAATTTTAAGATCTTTATTTGTTGAATTTTTGATATCATTTTTAATATAAGTTTGGGGTTTTTGTTGTATTGGTTCATGTTTAATTGTAAAAATAAATTGTTCATGTTTTTGATAGTCATTGGCGTATCATTGGTGAATATACTTTCGCCACCCATTTTAAAACTTTTCAGAATAAGCAAAGAGTCCCTTACAAGGAATTCACTACTGAGGTAAGGTGTTTTCATGCAAATTAAATATTTAAAAAGGAGCTAGCAAAACGGGAATTAAAGAATTCAAAAACAACTTAATTTTTCAAATAAAATATTAATATAAATTGCGTGACCCGTCATAAGGATCGGCACATAGCATTTTTATGGCTAGCCCAACGTGTGGCTTTATTAACGGTGGAAAGATACATAGCAATATGTATTGCTGTATACCCTTGGAGCTTTATTAGGGCTACACGTTTGAATATTATTTCCTTGTACGAGTGTACGTAAATGTACCTCGTCAATAGAAATGTATGCAGAAATTTTATTGATAAAAGCAAATAAAATAAATTTATGCCTCGGCTTGACTATTTCGGCGAGCACTGACCTACCTTCTCTCACGCTGGGTTCCTTCCTTGACCAAGTCGTAATGCTAAAATGGGCTAATATGGTCCTCGGAATGATTATACAAAAATTATGCTCCGTTTTGTTGAAAATCGTAATTTATTATAATTTTAAGCAAAAATGGTTTAATTGAAATAAAATCCTTAATACTATTGACAAATATCTTATTCTAAATAGACCCGGAACGTATTATCGCACGTGTGAAATTAAACGTAAACTTTTCACTAAATTTTTATGTTCAAATAAATTTTAATGTAACAGTACCTTTAATTATCTGGGGTGTTTTTATTTACTGAGTTCTTAAACCATTGACCTGTTCACTTGTATTAGATGGATGACCTTCAAGGGTGTGTAATAATTCTGGATGCAAATTTCTTGTGTGTTGAGTTTGCCTCGTTTTGTGACCAAAGTTTTCTCAAAAATAATCGTGATCCTTCGTAATTTTCTATCAATTTCACCTTTTAAATACGTAAGTACAATAATTTTAATAATCACTATGCTTTTTGTTAAGTTTCTTTGTAATTTTTCTTGATTTATCTAATTTTTAGCGGAGCACGCACACATTCACCACCATTGAACTTAATTAAGAATCAACAACCTTTTTTTTTCCATTGTTTTTCACCATCGTTACCTGTAACATCAAGGCAATTGTGATTTTGTTCCGTTGGTCGAAATTAAATCAATATTTGAAGTTCATAATTTGCAGGTTCGGCTCCAGCCCAATGTGACTTATTAAAATTTTTAATAAAATTTTATGTTTCAGATTAAATTAAAGTACTTGGTTCTCCTGTGATCTTCCAGTAAAGTTTTGAAGAAAATGTTTTTTCCATTTGTGGTACATTGAATTACGAAGCACTTCGACACGTGTAAAAAATTTTACTATTTTAAAAGTTCTACGTTTTAACACATTTTTATAACTAATATTTTGGACAATTATTTTGATTTCAAATTACATTTCTTATAATTACTTAAATTAATTTATAATTTTAACAAACATTTTTATAAACAGAATCAAAACGTTGCATTTGAATTTATTTTGTCACCTCGTTCCGTGACCTTCTCTTTTACATAAATTTATGACGTTAAAACCAATTTTTGGTGTCAGATGAAACCTTTACGTTCGAACAAATAAGTCAGGTGCTACCTTTATTAATTAAATAAAACCTTGAACCATAACGTGATCATTTCTATTGACGTGGTAGTGGTACACTGCAGTATGTATAATTAACTATGCAATAAAATCACTGTAAATTAAGATTGTCTAATTTTTGGTTTGTAAAATTCGTTTTTTTCTAAAATTCGCTTATTGTTATCAGTCGGTTAATGTTATCAAAATGTTCTTGGCCCAAAGTGATCACATTAAGCGGATTCTACTGTATTTGTGAGTATACTTGTGCAGTAAAATATGCCTTACAAAGACATTTAAGAAATCATACAAGCGGAAAACCGTTTAGTTGTGATATTTGTGAGTATACTTGTGCAGACAAATCAACCTTACGAAATCATTTAAGAACTCGTACCGGCGAAAAACCGTTTAGTTGTCATATTTGTAAGTATAAATGTGCGCAAAAATCACAATTGCAAAAGCATTTAAAATCTCATATGTAGTAACCATAGACATATTGCTGTGATGCTCGGCAAAAATGAAGTTTATTTCCACTTCCAAATAATTATCCCTCCTTCATAACCCATCCACTTTCAATTAAATACTTTTTATTTAGCTATTCATTCGTAATATATTAAATTTTTATTATTACTTCTCAGAATTACAAAATTATAGGCACCAATTATCTGACCCACGTCCATTCATTTACATGGCACTGTTCTGCAATGTGCTTATCTTACTTCCATCAGTAGCGCTTCATTCTAATTAAAATATTTTTCTTCCAGCATAAATTACAAATTTTGGGGTATGAAATACAGCGGTATATTGCTGTGTTTTGCGTTAAATATTGTTGTCCCCATCTGCTTGTTTAAACTGCTTCAAAATCTTCTAACTAATGCTCTTAGCACCTGGTAAGCAATGAGTGTCTTTGAAATATAAAAAACAACTTGTGCTGAACTGTTTTGTAATAAATTTGAAATTTTACAGATATTTTTAAATTTAATGTTTCACGTTGCACTTTTGGTGAGAATTTACGATCGAGTTATATGTTTTATAGGTAAAATATTTCAGACAATTTACAATTCCATCGCATGTCCACTCAAATGTAAGCCTAAAGAAAATTAAAATTTTTAAATTGCATATTTAAATGTTATCGCAAAAACAAAAATGAAATGTTCGTCAATTTGGCCTGCAGGTTTGTAATTATTTAGTATTGTTATAGTTATACTAATAATATTTCAATAATATTGTCTATCTGTGAGACCTCATAAAGGAGGTACGTAACCAGATTGTAAAAGCAGGTGCCGTATCGGGTGGCCTGAGAGAAGTAATACAGAATAACGAATTTTCGTTGAAGTAATTCGAGATGTATATGAAGTACTGGATATGGTAAGATGGATCACACAATGAAGAAGAGGATGGAATGAACACGTCAACCACATAAACAACAATGGGGTTGCTCGAATTTTTTGAGATCGGAAAGTTGACTATGGAAAACGACTGGCTGAAAAACCACCAAAAAGAAAACATTAAATTTGATTAAATAAATTTAAGAATAACATATAACAAAATCTTCGAAACTATTTATATATTTTATCCAAAAAATAGATGAAAATTCTACTAATATTAAATAAATCATTAAATTAGATTGTATTTATAAATTAAAGTGATAATTTTATTAAATAAATGTAAGATAATAATTTAATGAAATGGTTATTTCTTGTAAATGATTGAACTAAAGTTCAAATGATTCATCTTCTATTTTAAATGAGATATTTTATAAATAACCATTCATAATTTAACTGAAATGTTAATAAACATTCATTGTATTGATTATTAAAACTCATGAGGTCTTCAACCATACTCAGTGTTGTGTTGGAAAATTAAACGTTAAAACTTTGTGTGTTGATTATCAACAATGTCTTATTTTAATTCCTACGTTATTACATAATATAGCCGTGCACTAAATATCTGTAAAAGTTATAATTATTAATTTTCTCAATAAATGTATAATTTTTGTTTAAGTATTTAGTATTAAGTAGTTTTAAATTTACTAACCTTTTATTTTGAATCTCAACCGTTCGACTCGAGGTGTTTGTGGAATTTTTATTCCGGTCACTATTTGCCTCGAAGACAACGTACGGAGGTTAATTTATTCCGTTTTAATTTTTATTTACTGGATGTTTGTATACTGACACTTTCTTCAAAGTGTCTGGTATTTATTTGGACGCCCTCATTTATTTTATATTTAATTATTAGAATTTATATGTGTCTATTTTAAGCACGAAATTTAACAAACTTGATTCAAAGCATAAAATTGTATTAATTTGGTTTATGCACCAATATTTATATTTTAAGAAATATTTTATTAAATTTTGTTCACTGTTTCTGGAAGTTTTATTTTTGACTCACGCCCCCCCCCCCTCCCATTCTATTGAAGAATAAGTTTCTGGATTACTTGCGGAGGGTGATTATACAAAAATTCAGTGGCACCCATAATATTATCAATTGTGACTTCCCCTCCCTTATTTGTCTTCCCTAATTGACATTGGATCTATGGGGTATGACCATCTCGACTCGAACTAGTGGCATCTCATGTTGATTAAGGTACGTAGCCCGTATTTCGCCTGCGTACTACAGATTGTGTCGCAACCGTGAGTGTGTTTTTTATGGAACGATTGTTAATGAACCTTTTACATATTCAAATCCTGTTTATGGAATGTAGAATTGAAAATTTTGATTCATCCGTTAAACATGGTAAAGGAAGACAACTCCGAGGGCAACAACGTATCGATATATCAACAGAGGGAGTAGCAGTGATTTGCCCACCCGGAAATTGAAAATGACCAAAAAGATTCGGAATGTTGAAGGTTTGAATAGTCGATTTAGCCAAAAAAAATTGCGGAAAAATCATAAACTAGCCCTTTTTGTAAGGAAAAGTGTAGGCCACGCCCACCACCAAATTACCAAAAAGAAAACTATAAAACAATTCGAAAATGGTGTACAAGTGGTTGCCTATCCTTGTAGCGTTTATTACAATTATTCTTAACACCTTGGAATGCTACAAAGGTTTATATCATCTTCAGTCGACCTAAAAAGTTCAATATTAGTTTGTTTAATTTATTCAATTACTTACTTACACTTTCGTAGTACCCTGTACTCAACTTTTCCAAATTTGAAAGTTTTAAATTGATAAATTAGCAAGGTCGTGCTGACAATCAGAGAAGTCTGAGGTAAGCAGAACATATTACGGTGATATCTGGAGGAGACGCCACTGGCAATACGTAAATTCATTTTGGTTTAATAGAACATTAATAATGCATGTAAACTGTCAACTTAAAGAGGAGGTTCACCGTTATCACAAAGTCAATATAAAAAGAATCGTTTAATAATTTATTATAATAAAGAATGCAAGAGTTCACAAAATAAAAATTAATAGTTCAATAAAAATCCGTAATGATAGAAATTGTTGAAATATTATAATAAAAATTGTTTAGTCTGTAAGAGATTTATAAACTGTATTGAAATTCATTAGTTAAGATGTATTAGAAATAATTGTTAAAGCGTTGCGTATAAAAATTAAACATTACATGTGCGTCGTCAAAACTCATTAAAAACAAAGTGATAGGTCATCCGGGAAACCATCGGTGAACACTTCGAATGATAACCATAAACTAAGTGCTTCAAATCAACTATTTGCCTAAAACAGTAAAAAGAATAAATTAAAAGACAATTTTGAATTTCGCGCCAATAAAAACATGGTGTCACTTACCAACTAAATTGATGGCTACAAAATCATGTAATGGAATATTTTTGCATGACCTTGACAACGAAACAATTGAGAAGGAGGCTTCCCAATATTTGCAAAGGGCTCGCACGTATAAGTTTCAGCGGCTCTAATAATAATTAATTAATTGTGAAAAAGTATCACAAAATGGGAAGTTCTGAAAAAATATAGTGATTAAAGATTAGTGTGAACGCAAATAAGGTAAAAGCTATAAGTTTTACTTACCGATTGCGAATATTTTTGAGAAAGTGAAAGTTTTACCACGAGGATTGAAAATTATCGAAGCGAGGATTGATCTCTAAAAATCAATGCAAGTGAGAGACGATCGACACAAAGAATCAACGATCACGGCACATGCGCGACACCAAGAAGGTGGACACATCAAAAATTATACCGAGGTAAGCGTAAATTTTACCAAAACTTACATTTTGTGCGACTAGTGCGGGAAATTCGAAAATACGACGCCGCGCTTTTTAGATTTAATTGTGGGGATTTAGATAATAAGAAATTGATAATATTTGTACATGTTTATTGACACCAAAATTATTTATAATAATAATAATAATAAAAATACAGTCATTACAAAACTGATTATTTTTGGGGATTCTTGTATTCCAGGTTATTTAATTTGCAGCATAAAAAGAATCAACATAAAATTTCCTAACGAAACCACCAATCAAAATTTTCACAAATAGATCTTAAACAAATTAACAACAATCAATTCAATTTCTCTTTCGAATACTACTTGCCTGTAAGAATCTGGAGTAGCCATCTTCCATAATATGGCAATCATAAGCTGTTTCCTGGGTGGAATAGTTTCTTGACCAGATATTTTTCTTACCAACTTTGATTCAATTAAGGACAGAACGTATTCAAAAGTTGTGGGAAACATAGCAAATAAAATTTTAACAAATTGCAAATATTGAAAAAACATTTTTAATATTTAGACCCTTGTCCAATACACTTAAAATGTACACTCACCTGAAATGCTCTTTAAATTGCTTCTCGTTATATCGTGAAATCCTCCAAATAATTTAGAATTCTGGGTATTTTATTTCGATGAGTATCCACTGTTAAATCTTCATCGTAACTTGAGCTTTCCTCTACGTCAGAAGAAAAAATGTCATCCACAACTTGTTTTATCACTTCAAACTGTCTCTGTTTGTTATTAATCATATTGCTAAAATTTAATTTCTTTAAAACAAGTTAATACCTATGCAAGAGTATAAAATATAATATACTATGTATATAATATAAGGCTTTTAACTATTGATAATTATAATAATATAAAACTTTTTAAAAATGAAATAGTATGGTGTTAAACAACACCGAAAGCTTAAATAAACATTTTTTAAAAAGTTTAAATTAACTATTTCATTTTTAAAAAGTTTTATATTATTATACTATGTATACGTACGGATAAATTATTGTAAAATTTCTTATTTTAATACGCTATTTATTCCAATTTCTCTATAAACATGGACCACAGAATATTTAAATTGATATGACATGGACACAAAATTAAGTTAGGTTAGTATCAATAACATCAACAAAATACAAACACCAGGGGACGGTTACCCATTGGTGACCACCCCAAAAAATTGAAAATTTCCTAATCGCGAGCTGAGAATTATAGTGTTCTATGTGACATTTTTCTCAATTTGACAGGAGAAGGATTTCAAATAATGCCTTCTGAATTATTAGGAATTTCTGTTTAAATTCGGTATTTTTTGTTATAACATACAAGTTAATAGTGTAGTAAGCAAAATAAAATTAAAATGGAACCTGGGAAATGACACTGATAATATATTTAAATTATTTAAAAATATTAGAAATGCAGTTAGAACAATATGAATCCGAAATACTGGTTACTTTATTAGTTTATCGATTTTTATTGTTCTATCTACATAAAAATAAGTAATTATTCAGATTATTAGAACAACATTTTATTAATAATAACATACAAATAAAAGTTATTTCAAACAAATTAAACTAAAAATTATTGTTAAGTAAATAAAAAAAAATAAAAAAATACTGCACTTTTCCTGAAGTTTTCCCTTTTCTAACCCCACTTTTCTCATTTGTTTTCTTAATTTTTTTTTGGCTAGCTTCTTAATTTTATTGCCTTCCTTAAATTCATAAAACAAGGTTTCAAAATATTTCCTATCTACAAAAATTTTTTAAAAGTTATTTTACAAAAAATAACAGTAAACAAACTCTTTTATTAACAAAACAAATAACAGAAACCGCCAACGAATTTAATGCAATATTATTCTAACTGCAGAATTGCTGTAGCGCTATTGGCTGTGCAGATACACTACTATTGTACTAAAATTTAGAACCGAATGCAGATAGAACACAATTGCACGACGATTTAAAATCAAACCAATAATAATAGTACACATTTTATTATGTAGATAGAACATAAACGATCTGCTCTATAAAATGGTGCAAATAACTCAAATTAGCCAAAAAGTGCAGATAGAACACTATAATTCTCAGCTCGCGCTATAGCAAAGAGGAAGGTTTATAGAGTATTATGTAAAAATTTCACTTGCGAAAATATACATAAAATTTCGAGAAAAATCAATTTGAAAGTACGTAAATTTAACAAATTTTTCTTCGATTTTTGGGGTATGCATTCGATAGGGAGGTTTATCCATCGTCAAAACCTACCCTTTCGGGGTGCCGCTCCGCTCTGCACCCCTCCAGGGCGGTTTACTATGCTAAACATACGAGAAGGCGCCTCCCATAAAAAAAAACGGGATAAATGAAACCGGGAGCTTAGAGACCCTTGAAATAGCATTAAAAGTTCCTTAAATACGTTCACTTTAAGTGGGGACGTACTCTGGAGGAATTCAACAGTTCAAGTTGCCTCGTTGCTTGTAATACGAAATCATTAGAATATAGACGCAAAATCGCTGACTTATGTTTTACCTTTCGTTTGATTAATGGAAAGGTAGACTGCTCACGTTTGTTGAATCATTTCGTACCGTATATATCCTCACACGATACTAGACACAAGAATGCCTTTGCCACTGCTGTGCACCCGACTAATTATGGCCTTCATAGTCCTATTCCCAGAATAATTCAGTTAGTCAACAGACTTAACGGACAGGAATGGTTCGATCTGCATCAATCATCATTCACGAAGTTCAAGAAGGACATCATGTGGAACATGGATGTAACGTTTTGTAACTAGGTCTGATAGTTGTAGTTAGCCGTTGCTATATGGTATTTTATAATTATTGTTTCTCAAATTATAAATTTTGTATAAATGTTTTAGATGGTGCTTTTTTGTAATTTTTGTGTATAGTAATTTCGTTTTGTATATGAGTAGTATACCTATGCGGGTTCTGGGACAAAGTAGGGTTCTGCGCAGGTCTACTGCGCATCCTCCCAAAAGGATCCCCGGGTGCATGGCACCCAAGAGGAGCCCCTTGGTGTCGATGACTTGTGTTTACATAAGCACGGGTGACATCATGTTTACATAAACATGGTCGTTATTATGTTTACATTATAAGAGGTGATATCATATGATGATATTATGTTTACATAAGCAAGAAAGTAAAAGATTCGAACACGTGTCAAGGTCAAATGACGTCAGAGGGATTTCGGCGCACTTCCGGTCGTCTTTTCCCCGGGTACCGCGAGGGGGCGCACTTCCCCTTCCGACCGGCTCGGCTCGCGGGGGGCGGCGGGGGATTATAAGTTTTAAATACCCAAAGCGCATCGTACATCAATTTATTACTATACAGTTGTTTTGTTGTGGTTGTTAGAAGCACTTTTAAAAAGTAAGTTTAATTTTATATTATGTATTTTAAGAATTGTTTATTTTATTCTTTTATTTAATAGTGTCATCTTCCTATGGTCATGGCCCAAAAAACGCAAAGGAAATTCGTTTTATTTATCAAAATTCATTTGGGTTAAATAATTCAAAAAGTAAATATATAACAATAGGCATAGATATTGACAATGGATTTAAACCTGCAGTAAAAATCGGATCTCGTAATGGTATCGAGTTGTTATTAACTCGAACTGAATGGAACAATATAATTTTATATCGAGAACAAATTTATGAATATTTCGAAAGCGATATTTTAAATACGATATATTTACCTAATTTACAAATTAAGGGTGAAACATACAATAAGATGAGATTGATAAAAATGGAAAATTACTACAATGAATTTATTTGTGTTGCAAAAGAAACTTTCCACAACCTCTTTTTGTTAAGTGAAATAGTGAATTCGAGATTGAATATTTTGGAAAATTTGGAATTACAACATTTTTTTACAAGTTGTTTATCCTCAAGTATTAGAATCGGAGGAGGTGATCACTTTGAAAATTTTCAAAGTTTGATTAAACAGGAAAGCATAGTTAAAACACAAAATGGCTATTGTTTGTCAGAAATGCTAACAATTTATCCGGAATACGTAAAAAAAGCATTTGAAGAACACTCTTATATTTAAAAATGTAATAAAAATGTAATAAAAATTGATATGTAAAAAAAGAAATTATTTAGAAATACCATGTATATTTTCTATATAAATTAAAAACTTATTTGATGTGATTTAAATTATTTTAATATCGAAATGTATGACCTTGTTTTCATTAAAAAGCTTTAAATATAGAAATGTGTTTATTTTGAAAAAGACACGCGTACTGCTTAATTAGTAAAAATTTATAAAACTAAATCTTCTCATATTAATTTGTTAGTTGAATGTTGTAATTCTTGTTGATAACAAGTGCGATTTGTGTTTCTTAAAAAAAGTTTTTGAATAATAATAAATTATGGCAGATGAAGTTATGAATACGTCGCGTCGCATAAGAGAAATAATGCAAAATGCATTATTGCTAATTTCGAATAATCCTGATGAGATAACAAATTGGTTAAATTTATCTACAAAAAACATAAAAATTTTAAATAAAGCATTAAAAAAATGTGAATTAAATATAGGTGAAAAAAGACATTTGGAGTCCACTATTGGAATTTTAAAAGGTGAGTCAATATAAAATTTTAATTTCTTATTAAATTAAAAAATAGGTAATTTTTATATAATATAAAAAATTTTAATGTCGAACATGAAAAATATTTCTTATTAAATTTATAGTAAACAGTGTTTATTTATTTAACTAATTGATCGCTTCATATTTTTATTTTGTTTATTCGAATCATTGTATATATAAAATTTTAATTCCAAATTTGAAAAATATTTCTTATTAAATTATAAATTAGGTCATTTTTAATTGTAAATACGCACATTACATATAAAAACTTGAAAAAATATTTCTTATTAAATTTAATGTATATTTATTTATTTATTTAAGTAATTGATTCATTTATTTTGTTTATTCAAACATGCTAATTGATTGAGTAATAATTATAGAATTCGATAACATAGGCGTACTAAAAATAATTTATTTTTGAAGCCATAGGCGTAGGTAAAAATAATTTATGAGGAATAACCATGATAATTTTTATTCATTTAAAAAAATTTTACTTTAATTTAAAAAACTTCCATCGTTATTTTGTTTTTGGCATTAAATTTTTTAGTCATACTAGGTTAATTTTTATTTTGTGTTGTAACATTGGAGAACTATTTTAGGTTATCAAACCAAGATTAAAAATATACGACATCGTGGAGCCGGAATTAACAGCGATAAAAAGCGCGGTGATCGTGTGCGTTGGGAAGACGTTCAATCGGCCTTCAAAGGACGGGTTAGGACGGGGGTGGTTATCAACCTCAAACACAAGGATCCCCAAGCCTTCCTAGAGGATGCCCGATTCCTAGTTGCAATTCGAGTGAAGAAACTTTTAAAAAAGCATAACATGCTCAAAATTAATGTGGACTTTGGATGTAGTTATACAAAAGCAGGACTCGAGGAAGTAGACGTGAAACACTTTAAGTAAAAACTTTATAAATTTTATATAACTTTTTTTTAAAATAATTATTTTTCAGCACCCCAAACAGCGTAATCGATGGCGCTACGGATTTAAAAAGGTGGTGGGAGGAGCACGTTCGAACAGCCGTGATGACCCAAATGGAAGAGTTCCAATTCCGGGACAGCGGCTGGACCCTCGATGCTGTAGTAAATTTAGCAGTAAACATCAACAAATACGAACCTCTGAGGGGGTCCTCCTATATTCCGCTACCTAAAGATATTCAAGCCAAGAAAGCGTGCGTCAATATGCAAAATGAGGACAACGCGTGCTTTTATTGGTCCATTGTATCGGCATTGCACCCTGCTTCAAGCGCCTCTCATAGAGTGTCGTCCTACCCCCATTACTCTGAAGTTTTAAACTTGGATGGTTTAGAGCTGCCCATGACGCTTAGACAGGTTAGTAAATTCGAGAAATTAAACGACATCTCCGTCAACGTCTACGTCTTGGAAAAATCCGGTAACCATCATCGCGTCCTACCAGCCCTCTTGACAAAAAACAAACGAAATTGTCACGTAAATTTGTTAATGGTGCAGTCCTCCTATAAGAAACCTACAGATGATACCCCCGTAAGCTACCATTTCTGCTGGGTTAAAAATCTCAGTAGATTGGTAAGTAAGCAAGCGACTTCACATAAAAGATGTATTCATATTTGTGAGAGATGCATGCAATACTTTTATACGAAAGAAAAATTGCAAAGACATGAGGAGGATTGTATCGGTACGAATGAGTGTAGGGTGACGATGCCTGCCAAGGGGGAAGTGGTAAAGTTTAAAAACTATAATAATAAAGAACGGGTACCGTTTGTAATTTATATGGACATTGAAAGTTTGCTTAAACCCGTGGACAAAAAACGTGGTGAAAAGACAACGGTATATCAGGAACATGAGGCCTTCAGCCTTGGCTACTATTTTAAATGCGAGTACGACCAGAGCCTTTCTTATTACAAAAGTTACCGCGGATTGGAGTGTGCTAAATGGTTCGCTTGCGAGTTAAGACAGATTGCCGAGGATGTAGAGCCTGTTTATTGGGCGATGCAGCCGATGAAATTAACATTACAGGAAGAGCACGATTTTCAGAAAGCCTCAAACTGCCATATTTGCAATAAACCGTTTTCTGAAAAAAACTTTAAAGTTCGCGATCATAATCATATTACAGGCGATTTTCGTGGGGCAGCACACAATTCTTGTAATTTAAATTACAAAGACCGCAAATCTATACCGGTAATTTGTCATAATTTAAGCGGCTACGACGCACACTTTATCATAAAGAATATAGCACAAGAAATTGAAGGATCAATATTTATTCTTCCCGTAAACAAGGATAGATATATATCCTTCACTAAATCGCTTGAAGGTTCGGCAATTAAATTTAAATTTATAGATTCGTTCAGATTTATGCCATATGCTCTAGACCAATTGGTCTCGTATTTAGACGATTTGAAGATCGTTAGGAGCGAATACCCGGACGAGCGACAATTAAAATTGTTGAGACGTAAGGGTGTTTTCCCCTACGATTACGTTCAATGTAGAGCAAATTTAGAAGAGTTAAAATTACCCGAAAAATCAGATTTTTATAGTAAATTACGCGAAGAGGCAATATCCGACGAAGATTATAATCATGCGCAGAAAGTCTGGACCGAGTTCGCAATCACAACTTTGGGGGAGTACTCGGACTTGTACTTAAAAACCGATGTGTTGTTGTTGGCGGATGTATTTGAAAATTTTAGGGATACTTGTTATAAAATCTACGGTTTAGACGCGGCCCACTACATCACCGCGCCTTCGCTCACTTGGGATAGCATGCTTAAATATACCAATGTAGAATTGGATTTGCTAACGGAGATTGACATGTTAATGTTCGTTGAGCGAGGAATTCGCGGAGGTATATCGCAGTGCTCCAACAGGTTTGCTAGGGCAAATAACCATCACATGTCCGAATACGATCCGCGCAAAGAGAGCGTTTATATTCAGTATCTCGATGTGAATAATTTATACGGATTTGCAATGTCCCAAGCTCTCCCTCCAGGAGGTTTCCAGTGGTGTAAAGATTTGAATATAGACGTTACCACAATACCCGACGATTATCAAAAGGGGTACATCTTAGAAGTAGATTTACAATACCCCCAAGATCTTCACGATCTCCACAATGACTTACCTTTTTGTCCCGAACAAATGATTCCTCCGGGGTCGAAAACTCAAAAATTACTTACCACCTTATATGACAAAGATAAATATATAATTCATTACCGAGCATTAAAACAAGCTTTACATCACGGTATTAAAATTAAAAAAATTCATCGAGTCTTGGAATTTAATCAATCCGCGTGGTTGAAACCGTACATCGACTTGAACACCTCGATGAGGACCAAGGCTCGAAACGAATTTGAAAAGACTTTCTACAAATTAATGAACAATTCGGTTTTTGGAAAGACAATGGAAAATTTAAGGAACCGAAAGACCGTAAAACTGATAACTAAATGGGACGGTCGGTATAGCACCAAAGTTTTGATTGCGAAGCCCAATTTTCATAGTAGGGTAATTCTCGACGAGGATTGTGTCATTATAGAAATGACTACTATGGAAATTGTGATGAACAAACCCTTGTACGTAGGTATGGCCATTTTGGACATATCCAAAATTTGCCTTTATTCGTTTCATTACGATTTTATGGAAAATTTAGGCTACGATAACAAGGTAATGTACTGCGACACCGATTCACTAATTTATCAAGTCAAATGTCCAGATTTTTATGCTATCATGAAAAAAAATATTCAATTGTTCGATACCAGCGATTATCCCCCGAATAATATTCACGGAATACCGCTCGCTAATAAGAAGGTTCCCGGTCTTATGAAAGACGAAATGAACGCTAAAATTATCACCGATTTTGTTGGACTTAGATCTAAAATGTATAGTGTGCGTGTGGGTAGCCAAAAGACAATAAAAAAGGCCAAGGGTGTCAAGGGTTATGTTGTGAAAAAAAACATTAGTTTTAACGATTATATAAACTGTTTAGTTCATAAGAATAATATAGTAAGGGATCAAAATTCTATTCGTTCAATGAACCACAACGTTGTGACGATTAAGCAAACAAAGCTTGCTTTAAGCGCCAACGACGATAAACGTAAGTTGATTGAGGGAAGCTTTGATACGTTTGCGTGGGGTCATTGGAGGATTATGAATTGATTGTTTTGTGTACGTATAAATTTAACAGTAATTATTATTATTAAGTATTTGTATATATTATTATCTATTTTAATAAATTATTATTTTTGCGTGGAGTCATTGGAGGATTTTGAGATGATTGTTTTGTGTATGTATAAATGTAACAGTAATTATTATTAAGTATTTGTATATATTGTTATTTATTTTAATAAATTATTATTATTTATATCAAGCAATTGTTATTAATTAAACCTTTTTCTAACCTTTTACTCTAGGATATACGGGGTGAACTTATATAATACGATAATAAAGCATCATTATAATTTGATATAATAATTTAATATAATAAAAAAAATGTTTACAATAATGCATTTGATGAAATCCAAGAAGGTGCAGGGTAACCGATCCATTTGACGTACACCTGATTACCCTTCTTGCGTAGTATTTTTTCAATTAAAAATGTGTTAGGATATGAAGTTTTCTGTAATTCTTCCTTATAAAATTGACCTTTGATGGGTGAACCCGCATGATCTTCGAGCATATAAGTCGTAGGATTGCCTCTATTAACTTTTTTAATTTTAAATAATTCTGCAGTCCAATTTGCGTGGTAGCCCTTATCAAAAATTGTTTTATATTTAGAAATTCTAACGTAATCGTTTAATTTAAATACCGGTTTTTGTTGATGCATTTTCTTATAATCGTAAACGTCCAATTTAGTGTAGGGTGTTACGTCACAAGGTTTCATATGTATTGTACGATGATGAGTGTTATTGTATTTTTCAGTCACTTTTTGAATAATATCAATCCATTTATAATTACCTCTAAAGCTAAATTCCTTATAAAGCCAATTTTTAAATGTTCGAATCACGCGCTCAACGATCGAGGCCTTTTTTATGCTAAATGTAGAATAATGGTTAATTTTATTTAAAGTCATTAACGCTTTAAAGTTTTTATTATAAAATTCTTTTCCATCGTCGGACTGAATATTTTTAGGAAGACGCCCTTGTTTTAAAATTAATTTCATTGCTTCGGTAACCTCTGCACCATTTTTTGATTTGAGCGGTTGAGTCCATAGAAATTTTGAATAGCAGTCGATAACTAGTAAAATATACTTGTAACCCTTATTAATTTTTGCATAAGGAATAAACTCCGCGAGATCTATTTGCCATAAATCGTCTAAATGCCTGATGATGACGGGTCTTCTAGGAAAATTTTTTCGTGCAGCTGTAACAAAATATGTCTATTTCGTTCCAAATGTTAATTCATAACATTTAAATAATAAATTGTTACTCCAAGCGCCATCTCTTTACTCATTTTTACAACGTACTTGATAGTACATATTACGGACGCTGACCGCGACGAGGTGTAGGAACTTTGGCTTGAGAGTGCGACAAGACAGTTCGATTTTTATTGATCGCGGATAAATCAATTATTTATCAGTCGATTTTCGTTACAAAAATAGTTATACGCAGTAGTTAATTCCACCGTCATTACGGATTTCGTGAATGCAGTGCGTAACTATTTTGTTTTAGCCAGTTCAAGCATTTTTTGGAAAATATTCGAGTGGTTATCCACCACCATATTTTCGTTATCGAGGTACAAATTGGTACCAACCATAATTTTATTTGGTAACATTCGTCTGGTGACTATTTTGACAGCTGCTTTTATTTACATTTGGAAGTCGATTGTTATTGTCAATCGCGGCTTCAGTTTTTGTGATCAAATTGTACTGGACGATCACTTTGTTTTATTTGGATCGTCAACCTGTACCTTACTATCGACGCAGCTGAGTGTCTCCTGTCCATTTTCGTGTCCGTCTGCCAGAACCTGCTCATCGAGTATTACGTCGGTGTACAACAGTCCGAGGATCTTAGATTGGGAGCCATTGGAATTCAACACCAACCACTGCATTCCATACAAGGATTATTGCTGTCATCTCCATTGTGTGAACTCACGATTGATATCAAGGTGAGACAAATTTTATATTCTTGTGTGGATTTATTCTTGTGGTATTGTGGTAATTCATTACAGTCAATTATTTGTATTGACGGGCCTACCATTCTGGTGTCCCGTATTGTGTCACCTTTGACGTACCGTTGTCACCATCAGTTAACGTGCTTCTTGTTCTTGGCACGCCACTACCACGAGCGTTTGTAATTGTCGAAATCGTTTCAATTTTCATTAAAATTTTATTGTTAATTATTGTTTTATTTTTCGACGAAGCGTACCCTCGTATTTTTCAGCACAACGCAGAGTGGAAATTTCATTGGACTTACGACCCTCGCTTCCAGGCTATAGCGAGTTAGCTTATACCAACATCAGGGTTACCACGAATATAAGTAGGAGTTTTACTTCTGCGTGGTCTTGTTTGCCTTTCCAAACCGTTCTCTCATTAGGAACGGAAAGGAGGGTAAACATATCACTGGCGCCCAACGTGGGGCGCCAGTGATACTTAATCTTTCCTTACTGCTCTAATGAGAAGTCAGCTCGGAAAAGATTAAGTCCACGCAGAAGGATAAAACCATCTACTTTAATTTTGCGTGGGGCCCTGGTGTTAGGTTTTAAACTAGCTCATTTATTGCGGAAGCGAGAGTCGTGGATCGTGTGAAAGAAACACCCCGGAGAGATCAAGGAAACAGCTTTGCTAACAACACAATTAAAATTAACAATAAGAAGTTCATTGTCAGAAGGCAAAGATATAAGCGATGTCGGATGTAAGAGGTGTTAGCCGACCAAAACAAGCACAGTAGCAACGACATTGCCACCGAAAATCACTCCCAAACATAAACCAAGGGCACATTCGAATGGTTATATAAAAATCCCACGATAAAGTGGAACCATATCGAATCCCCAATGATAAAACAAAAGACAGCAATCTCGGTGAAATGCCGCACCCTGTATATGGGTCGAACATCGTAGCCTTTCATAAAAAAATAATATAAAATCAAAAATAAACACAAAAAAAATTGTTCAACATAGAATTTCAAATATGAAATTCGAACCCATGTCAAACGCTTAGGAATTTCAAAGTCTTTGCATTTGACCAACGCCGGTTGATATTTCCTAGTGAAATTTAAATGCACAAATAAAACTCAATTAACAATACATAATTAAATATTATTATTAATTAAAATAATTATCAAAAGGTAAAGTTTAGCATTGGCATTAAAATTCACGTCTTCGAACGTGTGAGATTAGATAGAATATCTCATCGTGCATACAACGAAAAATACGGCGTATCAACTATCTCGGCCAACATTCGTACAAAAAAATATGCAAGACAATGAAACCCTTTGTAATAAACATATCACATAAAAAAATAAGACAGTCAAGGGTTAGTTAAAACGTAATCGAACACCAGATGTACGGCGGAAAATTTGGCCAAGTCGAGTAATGCATTTCCCTGTGAAGCAATCAGTTCAAATTATAAAAACTTACCGAACTGAGTAAAAAAATATCCTTCCAGAAAATATGGACAAGGTGGTCCGACAAAAAGATAACGACCTGGAATACATCCACAATTCAGCTACCACGAACGTAAAAAATCCCCATAGTAATGGGTTGGAGCGCAAAATCCAAAAAACCATTCGTATTGATGCTGAACGGGACCCCTCAC
Source organism: Podabrus alpinus (assembly GCA_932274525.1). Taxonomy (NCBI): domain Eukaryota; kingdom Metazoa; phylum Arthropoda; class Insecta; order Coleoptera; family Cantharidae; genus Podabrus; species Podabrus alpinus. Next base: position 36,708,946 of record OW026452.1, read on the forward strand.
AAAAATCGCCACCATATTTTGTCAAAATTAGAACCAAAATTGTTATCACTTCACACAGAAAACACAAAACGTCGACCGCTCGGTACGAGCGCTAACCCAAGAAGTCCTTATCGTTGCATGCGCGAGTTTAATCTCCGTCAAATACGTTCGCTATACAGGGTGCTACGAAATATGTCGCTAGATGTAAAAGTTGAATTTAATAAATTCAACGTTGTTGCGAAAAAGAGAAAATTTTTCGTAACACAGCTCGATGAATTTCGTTTACTATACCAAGTTTAGACATCTTTTAAATTGTTGAGCAATCGTTCTATATTGTAAATACGTACACCTATCGATTCGAGTTCTTGTTCTAAACTAGCTTTTAAATCCTTTTCTGTGATATTTACGTAATGCAAATCGGTAATTATAGATTCCAACTTATTATTGATATTTGCATAGTTATTAATTAAAATTAACACTTGTTTTTCCAAATTATGAAAAACGTTTTTGATATCAATATCCTCCAATCTCGAAATAATCAAAGTAGTAAATTCATTAAATTTTAAATTTATTAATGTAACAAGATCGTTCATTTTATCGGACGCGAGCTGATCAGATGTGTTAACTTGCTTGAAAATTTCACCGGAAGCAACATTTACATCATTCGTACATTGTTTTATTAAAATTCCAATCTTTTCCATATCACTTGAAAGAAAATCAAATAGAATTTGTTCGCTTTTATGAATCGAACCGTCTACGTATTTTTTTGAAGCTGCATCTGCATCGTCTAGCACATCCCCTATTGACGTTAATCGTTTATTGCGTAAATCAAAATTACCATCACTTGTAAGATTAAACCCTATACCGGGATCACCCTTGCGTCCCCCTTGACCGTGAGGTTTACCTTCACGTCCAAAAATGTCTACGCTCATTTTGTAAATGAATACCTTTGACTAATGCGGTACGTATTTATTAATTATTCCTTACTCGATTATTCCTGCTTCTCGCAATTCCTCTAAAATAGATATAATCTCATTATCATGCCCGGTGTTTCCAGCTCTTTTTGAGGCGTAAAGCAACATCAAACGCTCAACCAATTCTGAAGGAGTATTCCAATAAACGTATTCGGGGTGTCTATTGTTAACATGTTTAAAAATTCCGCTTCCAAAGGAAGTCGAGGGGGATATGTTTGGTGGTTTATTAGTTTTTCTTCCTACTGGTGTCGAAGGTGGAAATAGAGGTTTAATAATTCGGGTATATTTAAACGATTTACCTCCTCTAATTTGACCGATAGGATTAAAATTACGCTTATGTGCGCTACTCGAAATCAAAATGTTCTTGTATACTTTTAAATCCGCTTCGCTATAATGCTGAGGACGTTTCTTAAACATTAGATCGTACAGCCCCGAGGTCCCTGTAAATTTATGATCGGCAATGTTGAAATCATCACCATGAAACGTAATATCTTTATTTCCAATTTTCCAAGTTTGAAAAGTGCTATCGTAGTAAACCCCAAACGTATGATCCATTTCATGTTTGGTATCGCCTATGGCCATATCAATGTACTGCCTTGATAATGACTCACCATCATTTTCAGTATAGTTATCGATCTCGTCGTTTTCGTTATCTTCTTCTTCTTCATCAGATTCCACTTTTTTATTTGTAGCGTTTTTTACGCCTTCGACTTTTAATTTTATATTTGCATTGGAGGTCTTTACACTTGGACCCTTTGAATTTGAAACTTTAGCGATTGTTTCAAGCGGATCTACTATAGGCTTGTATAGCTCTTGTGCGAATCTTTGGGTTTTAATTTCACCGAGTTTCAACCCCCGTAACTTTTGCTTGATAGCTTTACGCGCCCTGATAATTTTTTTTGTTAGATCTATCTCTTCGGGCTTCATTTTAAATCGGCTTATTCTTACGGGTCTATCAACTGCTATAGGTAACAGATCAATCAAGTCGATCAGCTTCACCTGCTATACATAGGTAACGGGTCGATCAGCTTCAACTGCTATAGGTAACGGGTCGATCAGCTTCAACTGCTATAGGTAACGGGTCGATCAGCTTCAACTGCTATAGGTAACGGGTCGAACACCTTCAACTGCTATTGACGACGGAGCTGTCGAGGTTCGTGCGCTAAGATCCGCGAATAATTGTATAATAACGACTCGATGTATAGGTATTATGATATATAACAATCGAAACCTCTCCGATACCTGCCATCTGTTATGTAGGCTTCGGTATCAATCACCACGAAGCTGTGGGGATATCTCCAACATTCCGTACACATTGTTTTAAATTTTTCAAATGACATGTCGGTGCTCACATGATCATGATAAACGTGTTTCAAATTTAAAGTATCTTGTTTAAATAATATTATAAAATTTGCGTTATCTCTTATTAACTGCTTAGGTATTTTCGAATAGGTCTGAGTGAGATAGAAAGAGTCGATTAAGTTGTGTCTACCCATACAGAAGTAATCTCGCGCGTTGGAGCTTTTATCAGTGATGACGTCATCAAACACCATCAGGGAGTACGGTTTAGCTTCACTTACGGGTATTACGTCTTCATTTTTTTCAAAAGTATAATAACCTATACCTTTAATAGAACTCAATAAAGTTTTCAAGTACCGATACTTTGGCTGATGTAAAGACTTCGAAAACACGTAAACATTTTTAAATTTCAGTCCGTTGGGTTCCTCTATAAGACTTATAATGATATTTGTTTTACCTGAACCTGAACAACCCGCAATGATTGCTCTAACAGAGTTAGGAAATAATTTGTTACGCCTTTTTTCATAATTTTTTGTGAAATCGTGATTAGCTACTTTTAAAGACGTCGACTGCTCTACGAACTTCATTATGATATGATGTTCGGAGCGATCTGCATCTAAATATAAGTGTGGTCGCGTTCAAACTCAGTAAATGATTATCCATCAAGGTGAGGGGTTGATCAATTCGCTTATAAACAAGCTCCCGTTCGAGTTACACATACCCGGCTACAATTATTGTGGTCCCGGTACTAAACTACAAAAACGCTTAGCTAAAGGTGATCCCGGAATAAATTTGTTAGACGAGGCTTGCAAGCAGCACGATATAGCATACTCTCAAAATAAGAATTTGGAGGATCGACATCGAGCCGATTACTTATTACAAGAACGAGCTTGGGAACGCGTAAAGTCTAAAGACGCCGGATTCGGTGAAAAAGCGGCCGCGTGGACTATCGCTAATACGATGAAAGCTAAAAGGAAGATGGGGATGGGTATTTGTAAGCGTAAGACCATATTAGGAAAAGCAATTATAAAGAAAATTGCAAATTCGATGAATATATCTGAAGGGGGGAGTAAAAAAAATATTAAAAATGCCCTTCTCGCAGCGAAACGCATAATCAAGCACATGGGTGGTAAACGAAATATTAAATTACCACGAGTGATACCGGTTCCTAAAGAAGGGGGCGTGTTACCCTTTCTCATACCTTTATTTGCGGGTTTGAGTGCCGTAGGTGCTTCAGCGGGTGGTGCAGGAGGAATTGCAAAGGCCGTGATTGATGCTAAAGCGGCAAAATGTAAATTGGAAGAAACCGGGCGTCACAATAAGACTATGGAAGCAATCGCCATGGGAAAGAAAAACGGTATGGCTTTGTATCTAAAACCATATAAAACGGGAAGCGCGTTGTATTTGAAACCTTCTTATTCAAAAAACTAAATAATTTACCTCGAAGAGCTCTGACAGATGTGGATTTAAGAAAATTTGCTAAAAATATTCCTAATTTTAGAGGTGTTTTTATGAGAGATACCTTGCCTTCGAGGCCAAAAAAAATCGAGTGCGGTATAATTAATTTGGACGTTAATTCAGGACCAGGGACGCACTGGACGTGTTACAAAAAACATTATTCCTTTGTAAAATTCTACAATAGCTTTGGTGATCTCAGGCCTCCGCTGGAAGTGATAAATTATTTCAAGGGTTGTCTAATAGATTACAATTATAATAGAGAACAAAATTTTAATACTGTAATATGCGGTCATCTGTGTTTGAAATTTTTAACAAGCGATTTGTAATAATTATGTTTATTTTTTATCAATAAATATAAGCGTAATTTATAAATTTTTTAGTTATGTCTACAACGTTTTCTTTGGTGGACGTTGGTAACGTCCTAAGTATCGATTATTTTCCTCCTATTATGCTAGATCCCAAGAAGAACTACTGTCTAGGACTAGCAGGTTTTTACGGATGTAATTCTATACGAAATATATACAAAGGTAATGATAAATTTTATTACGACGACAAAGTCATCGTTATTCCGCATGGTGTTTACGAGATTATCGAATTAAACAAGTATTTAAAATCCGTCATGGGAGATAAGTTCAATATGTGGGCTAACAATAATACTTTAAAATGCGAAATTTTTTCGATGTACGAAATTGATTTTACAAAATCGGATAATATTGGACGCATGCTGGGATTTACGCCTAAAAAACTTATAGCGGGCGTTAGACACAAATCCGATTTAAATGTGCAAATTCTTAAAGCAACCAACATTCACGTAGAATGTAACATAACCGCAGGTGCATATCGTAACAATACTTCTGCTCACACAATTTTTGAATTCGATATATCCGTCGGACCTGGTTATAGATTATCAAAAGAGCCCACAAACATTATATATTTACCTGTAATAACTGATACGATTCATAACATAACTTTGAGGCTTATCGATCAGACCGGTGAGTTGGTAGATTTTGGAAACGAGCCTGTTGCTGTAAGGCTCGAGTTGAAGGAAAATGGGCATAAATATTAATAATAATAATAATCAATCGAGTGCTATTAGTAATATAAACGCATCGAGGGTTAAATCCTACATCAGTACGCATTCAAACGTAGCTGGTTTAACACCTGCGCAAATACATTTTTTAAAATCTTTAGGTCTTAAAGTTGTACAAAATGCAAGACGAAAGGGCGCTACAAACAATTTTCGGTGACGTGTCTTCCCCCGACTACGTGATTGAAAATTTTACAAGAACATATCACCCATACACTTTAAATTCGTTTGGAAACTCTGACGAAATTCGAATCGTTATAGAAAAGGGTGAGCTAATTACCTCCACCTTCGATAGTAAGCTGTACGTTGAAGGAATCGTTACACCTGCCGATGTTACTAAACCGTTTACTCTCAATGATCCTCTGTTTTTATTTGACGAAATACGTTATCAGTTGGGTGATGTCTCTATAGATTCGTGCAAAAGTCCTGGTCTATCAAGTTCAATTTATGGTCGATGTGCGTACAATTCCGATGAGAAGAAGTCTTTATCGGGTGCAGGTTGGAATACCGCCGACAATGACAATTCAAATATTTTAGAGCCAACCAAGAAAACGTTCACAACGTTAATCCCTTTAAAACATTGCTTGGGATTTTGTGCAAGATACCCTCGTAACATTGTAAACATTCGTCAAGAGCTTATTTTATTTAGAAGCAAATCGGATATTGATTTTTACATGTGCGAGTCCGATTGCTCGATAAAAATTACTAAAATAACTTGGAGGGTCGATCATGTGTTGCCTAGTGACGAAGCTAAATTAGAAATTTATAATCGAATAAATCAACAAGAATTAATTAAGGTGGGTTTTCATTCTCGAGGACTTTTCCAGTATCCGGCCCTCCCGACTTCGACCAATGTTCTGGTTTGGCCTGTTCAAAATACCATCGGCGCACGTCGACCGCGCTTCTTTCTTATGGCGTTTCAGACGAATAAAAAGGATAATAAAGAGGCCAACGCCTCGGCCTTATCTAACGCTGAAATTTCGGACGTTGTTGTATATCTAAACCACAGAAGATACCCTTATGAAAAACGAGTCAACGATTTTTCTAAAAATCGTTACATGTTGGCATATTCAGACTACTTAAATTTTCAAAAAAAATACATGGATAAGGCTTTTGGTGAGCCTCTCCTCGATTACGATGAATTCAAAACGGGTCCCGTATTCGTCATAGATACTAGCAAACAAAACGAATTAAGCGATGAGCCCGTCCTCTCGGTCAAAGCCGAAATTGAAGGAAGCGTAAACTTTCCCGCAAACACTTCGGCAACTCTTTTAATCTTATATGATGTTACCTTAACATACTCACCGTTTACCGGACTTGTAAATTTGGCTTAATAATAGTAATAATAAGATTATATTTTATATTGTAATAGATTATTTTATAAATAAATAAAAAGAATTTGTTTTATACGATTTTTTATTTACCAATACGTACTATACATTACATATTATTTTGAGAAGCATTAAATTTAGGCTTCCCATAAATATAAAAAAGTGCTACGAGACATAAAACAATGATGATACTAAATAGGGCCCCGAATATGTCCGCCATTAGGTAAAAGTTGAAATATCTGTCTCTCAGCTTGTCCAAACTTAGCATTAAATATTCTCCTGGACCGCTTCTTCTACTTAAATTTTGAAGTTCAAAATATGTTTCATAATATAAAATCGGTTTATCGTTCTCGATTGTTAGCCTATGTGTGAGAACGTACTGGTCTTGTTGTATTATTTCAATATGCATTTCCTCGAATTTTTCACACGGTTTTGGTAGCTCGCTTATTTCCAGATATTGAGTACAAATTATGGCCCATTTTGAACCTCTGGGACAGGTAATAATTATGGTATTGTTCCAAATTGCGCCTATCACATATAACAAAGCGACATTCATTTTTTACGGAGCTGATGCACATGTACTAATTATAAGTACTATATTGAGAGCTTCCCGTTTTGGAGTGGTATTATATTGATATATTTCTTTTTTTAAACACTCGACACTGACAATCGCACGGCTTTATTTACGCACAATATTGTTGTATAATTGTTATTTACTACGCATTTACATATATTTAATTTATTCACTCACTCACATAAATGATTCGAATAATCTGCGCGATGCTACCGGATAGGGGAGTGCGCTTTAATCCCCCGCCGCCCCCCGCGAGCCGAGCCGGTCGGAAGGGGAAGTGCGCCCCCTCGCGGTACCCGGGGAAAAGACGACCGGAAGTGCGCCGAAATCCCTCTGACGTCATTTGACCTTGACACGTGTTCGAATCTTTTACCTTCTTGCTTATGTAAACATGATATCATCATATGATATCACCTCTTATAATGTAAACATAATAACGACCATGTTTATGTAAACATGATGTCACCCGTGCTTATGTAAACACAAGTCATCGACACCAAGGGGCTCCTCTTGGGTGCCATGCACCCGGGGATCCTTTTGGGAGGATGCGCAGTAGACCTGCGCAGAACCCTACTTTGTCCCAGAACCCGCATAGGTATACTACTTATATGTTTTGGTTTAATATTTAAATTGGTGTATCCGTAGATATAAATAAATAAAAAGTATAGTTGCGGTATGGGGCAGTAAACTATTACGTTTCACCCCCAAAATATCGAACAAAACAAAAAATAAATCGATGTTACATGTACGAGAGACGACCTGCATCTGCCGGTGCGAAATACTCTAAGTGTTACGGTCATTCAAACTGCACGGACTGTCAACAGAATGAGCGACGCGCGGAATCTCGTTAAATTTTACATGTAAATTTGCAAAGTTCAAATTCCATTTACTCAAAATTTTGATAATACATTCGCATGTTTAAATTATATCAGTATACTATATAAACCTTCCTCTTTGCAATAGGAAATTTTTAATTTATTTGGACTGGTCACCAATAGGTTATTCAACCCAAACACCGCGTTCAAACACCGTTTGATTTGGATAGCGCGTGACGTCATACTTTAGTTTCGTTCAAATTCTAGTTTAGTTAGATGGCGCTAAACTTTTACACTCAATCGTCTCTGACGCAACGTCACCATTTTAGTGACATGGCAGTGATTTGTCAACTATAGCAGTAGTGTTCTAAATCGATTACATATAATCAATATAATCAGCGTCTTTAATTAAGAAAAGTGATTTTGTACCTGTACAGTTACAGTGCTCCATCCTCCAAATGGAACCAGTTACCGATTTACTTGCAGCTCAAGTGCTACCTTCGGAAGAATCACAAATTGTAGAAAACACGGGTACATTTTTAGAAACTCCAAATAATACAATTAGCAATAACGAAATTAAACGAGAAGAGGTGGAAGATGTGAAATTTAATTTAGAAGATTTGCATCATTCCATTGATATTAAAGAACATACCGACGCTACACAATCAACTCTGTACAGTTCAAATTTACTTGAGTGTGCAATTTGTGGTTATAAACTTGCTCTTAAACAAACATTAATACGTCATTTAAGAGCTCATAAGGTCAGGAAACCATTAGTATGTAATATTTGTAACCTTAAATGTGTAAGCAAATCAAAACTAGTAATACATTTAAGAACTCACACCGGCGAGAAACCATTTCGTTGTGATATTTGTGAGTATACTTGTGCAGACAAATCAACCTTACGAAATCATTTAAAAACTCATACCGGCGAAAAACCGTTTAGTTGTGATATTTGTGAGTTTACTTCTGCATGGAAATCAGGCTTACAAAGACATTTAAGAACTCACACAGGCGAAAAACCGTTTAGTTGTGATATTTGTGTGTATACTTGTGCACGGAAATCAAACCTACCAAGACATTTAAAAACTCATACCGGCGAAAAACCATTTAGTTGTGATATTTGTGAGTATACTTGTGCAGATAAATCACACTTACAAAGACATTTAAGAACTCATACCGGCGAAAAACCATTTCGTTGTCATATATGTGAGTATACTTATGCACATAAATCAAACTTACAAATACATTTAAGAAAACATACCGGCGATAAACCGTTTAGTTGTCATATTTGTAAGTATAAATGTGCACAAAAATCACAACTGCAAAAGCATTTAAAATCTCATATGTAGTAACCATAGACATATTGCTGTGATACTCGGAAAAATTGAAGTTTATTTCCACTTTCAAATAATTTTCCCTCCTTCATAACCCATCCACTTTCAATTAAATACTTTTTATTTAACTATTCATTCATAATATATTAAATTTTTATAATTACTTCCTAGAATTACAAAATTATCTTTCTTCATGTGCCATATCCGGTTCCCCGGACGTACTCTCCTATGTATATGTTATGCGTTAGAAGTATTATCACACACATAGGGGACCTACTGCTTAACGCGGGCTCCGAACCGCGGGAAGTGTATACACTTCATCTCCAGAGAGGCTGTTCTAAGCATATTACACCTCGGTGGTTTGCCATTGCCTTCCGAGGGGAGACGGTCAGAATAAAGTTTTACTAAGCCCGGAGTCGAACCAGGCATTCAGCATTAGCAGCAACGCACATAACCGCTTTAGTTAGTATACTTATAGCCACCAATTATCTTACCCACGTTCATTCACCTACATGGCATTGTTTTGCAATGTGCTTATCTTACTTCCATCAGTAGCGCTTCATTCAAATTAAAATATTTTTCTATTCTATTAATACTAAAATATTTCAGTATAAATTACAAATTTTGGGGTATGAAATACAGCGATATATTGCTGTGTTTTGCGTTAAATATTGTTGTCCCCATCTGCTTGTTTAAACTGCTTCAAAATCTTTTAACTAATGCTCTTAGCATCTGGTAAGCAATGAGTGTCTTTGAAATATAAAAAACAACTTGTGCTGAACTGTTTTGTAATAAATTTGAAATTTTACAGATATTTTTAAATTTAATGTTACACGTTGCACTTTTGGTGAGAATTTACGATCGAGATATATGTTTTATAGGTAAAATATTTCAGACAATTTACAATTCGATCGCATGTCCACTCAAATGTAAGCCTAAAGAAAATTAAAATTTTTAAATTGCGTTTTTGCGAAAATTGAACGTTAAAACTTTGTGTGTTGATTATCAACAATGTCTTATTTTAATTCCTAAGTTCCTTACATAATATAGCCATGCACTAAATATCTGTAAAAGTTATAATTATTAATTTCCTCAATAATTGTATTATTTTTTTAGTATTTAGCATTAAGTAGTTTTAAATTTACTAACCTTTTATTTTGAATCTCAACCGTTCGACTCGAGGTGTTTGTGGAATATTTATTCCGGTCACTATTTCCCTCGAAGACAACGTTCGGAGGTTAATTTATTCCGTTTCAATTTTTATTTACTGGATGTTTGCATACTGACACTTGCTTCAGAGTGTCTGGAATTTATTGGATGCCCACATTTATTTTAACCATTTGTATATTTAATTATTAGTGTTTATACGGTCGTGTATTATTTTAAGCACGAAATTTGACAAACTTGATTTAAAGCATAAAATTGTATTAATTTGGTTTATGCAACAATATTTATATTTTAAGAAATATTTTATTAAATTTTGTTCACTGTTTCTGGAAGTTTTACTTACGACTCACCGCCCCCCCCCCCATTCTATTGAAGAATAAGTTTCTGGATTACTTTCGGAGGGTGATTATACAAAATTCAGTGGCACCCATAATATTATCAATTGTGACTTCCCTCCCTATTTTGTCTTCCCTAATTGACATTGGATCTATGGGGTATGACCATCTCGACTCGAACTAGTGGCATTCCATGTTGATTAAGGTAGGTAGCCCGTATTTTACCTGCGTGCTACAAATTGTGTCAGAATCGTGAGTGTGTTTTTTATGGAACGATTGTTTATGAACCTTGTACATATTCAAATCCTGTTTATGGAATGCAGAATTGAGGGAGTAGCACGGATTTGCCCACCCGGAAATTGAAAATTTCCTATAGAGATTAGGAATGCTGAAGGTTTGAATGGTCGATTTTGCCAAAAAAATTGCGGAAAAAGCATAAACTAACATGAACTTCCTTACTTTTGTAAGGAAAAGTGTAGGCCAAGCCCACCACCAAATTACCAAAGAGGAAACTGAAACAATTTGAAAATGGTGTACGAGTGGTTGCCTACCCTCCCTGCTCGCACCATCGAACTTGACCCGCCCATATAAAACATTTATTCTTTGTTCATAGAAAAATTGCTAACATGACTAATTTTGTAAGATTATGCTACCTTTTTAGGCTTCTATACAAAGTAGTATAACAAGAAGTCTTATGTTCTGGCTCCGTGTCTGTCCGTCCGCAAAATTCAAATCTAATCAAAACCCTCGAAATTGTAATTGTAAACACATCGTATTGTAACGGTTTGAAATTTGCCGCCGAGTTCCTTAAGGTTTTTGGAACAAGTGACCGTTGGAGCGGGCGAGAAATGCGCAGGAGTAGGTACGCATCGGACAGCGCTGGGCTCTTGACTTCATACGTTTGGTCGAGAAAGTCGTGATTTTGTGTGTGCTGTGGAAAATTTTGTTGGAAGCCGGATTTTTGAGAAGAATTGGGTAGTTGTTACCATCCAGTGGCGAGCTGGGATCATTTTCTCGAATCCGTGTGTTGGGAAACTCATTTTTTTGCGATTGATTTACCGGAGTTCTCACCAGCCTGTATGGGATTAAAATTGCAACAAATTTTGCATATGCCGCTAAATAACGGAAATTAGGTATCGTATCATTTTTGGCTTATAATTATTTATTATTCGTTTGATTTAATTACCATTATTTTTAATTTTTGTGTAAATATTCATTTGATTTTGTTTGATAATCAAACATATGGTTTGATAAATTTTGTGGTATGGCCGTAGACCGCCATTATTTTTAGCACAGTCTTGTAGTCTCGTGGGACTGCGCGTAAGAAGTCTGCGCTTGCTAATTTACATTCAAGAGAATTATTTTTCTTTTTGTGCAAATTATTATTTTGTAAATTTCTTCGTTGTTTAAAATTTTCTGTACGCCCTGGTCTCATTGCTGAATTTTGTTTGCATAATTTCCTTTCCAAGGCTAGCCGGCAATATTTCCAAAGATAGCTCGAGTTTTCTCGATTTTCCCCTTTGATCGAGTTATTTATTCGTTTATAACGACGTCTGGTCCCTTTAGAACGAAATCAAGTGGCGCCTTCTTCTATCTTCTTTTTAGTTTTCGTCGTTTTAATTAACAACATTTGGTAAGGAAATTAATACAACATCTGGGATTGACGATAAAATTCGTGAGGAATTTTAGGCGTCACAGTATGTATAATAAAAAAAATATGCAAAGTATAGCAAGAAGCCTTATGATCTGGTTCCGTGTCTGTCCGTCCGCATAATTCAAATCTAATTTATATATTAAGATAGGTTACAAAATTATTCTGTTCTTTAAGATTGCAATTTTCAACCTATATAGTAGACTTAATCCGGTGATCTGACCGATCAAGGTCGCTGTTTTGGCAATAATCAACGTGTTGTAAAAAGGTTTAGCCGTAGATAAATAACTAAATAAATAAATAAATATCATCGGCATAGCGCAGATTGGAAATCTGTACTCCCCCAATTGTAATACCCCCCCCCATCCATCTAGTATCATTTTCATTATATACTCGGTATACAGGTTAAAAAACTGAGGGGACAAAACACAGCCCTGTCTGACCCAGTGGCGGCTCGTGAGAAATATGTTTGGCTGTAGCAATGCCAAACCTTTCGGAAACACCCTGTATATTATGTAACCACGATGATTGAATTATTTTGAACCAGCACTAAATACATACCCACTTTTGAAACACCCTGTATATGATACCAATAATATCAGAATCACCCTGTATATTGTAATCGAATATTATGATTGAATTATTACTGACGTTACTTATGTAATATACAAGATATGATTATTAAATTATTAATAGAATAAGCAAGCCGACCCTTTTTGAACAACTTTGTACAAATTCAAGATAAATTTACCACGTGGAATCGCTCACTGGAATCTGCATGAATCGTATAAAATCATGTTAATCTAGCATCTTAATGACTGATTAAATATAGATCCTATACTTGATGTTTTAAACTTTGTATTGAAGAAAGCAATATTTATATAATTTGAGCAAAATCATCGATAATTCCAGTAAATGTAACCTCGTCGTAATTTATTTCACAAAAATTATCATAAAGTACAGTTGCCTCGCGATAATCCGACAGTTACGGGACCGAGGGGGTGTCGGATTATCAAAAATGTCGGATTACCGAAGGTTGATTTTTTAAAACTGAATTTTGACTTCTAAGACAAGAAAATTTAAGTGAAATAAAACAAAATGAATAATACAAACAATTAAAATACTAGCAGCATTCAAATATGTGCATAATATGCATGACATAATATGTATGAACATAATATGTATGAACATAATATCAGCATTAAAGGAGCACTCAGCAAATTACACAAGGCGCCTCTCTTCCAAAAAGTGCGAGTCAGCGTGTGTGATGCAATCAGACGCGGCGTCGGACTACCGAGCGTGTCGGACTGTCAAATGTCGTTGATTACAATAATTAAATAAATTTCTTTAGGCACCAGTACGCGTCTCTCAAAAACTTAACTTCTTCTATCCCATTCTAACAATGGTCCTCGCGTTCCTCTACCTACCCCCATCCGTTCTTAAAAACGGTCCCTTTTTATTTTCTGCTGAATCACCCTCTTTCCATCTTAAAAGATCAACTTTCGGTCTATTTCTTTCCTGTTGTACTACTTTGTTTATATTTTATGTTTAAATTTTAAAAGACCGCGCTAATAATTTTAAAAAATTGAAATGCAATATTACAGGACTTTTATTAAAAACTTAGAATAACCGTGATTAGTTACTCTTACAATTGTTTAAAACAAAAAGCGGTTAAGATAAACTTACTACTACTATTTATGCATTTTCCTTATCAAGCTTTACAATTAAGGGTCATTCACATCCACGTAACGTACGTACCGGACATACAATACGTAACGTAGAAAACGTAGTTTTTTATTTGCCATTCTCATCCACTTAGTTTACTATGTTTATACTATGTTTCCATAGAAACGAAAAGCACGGGCACCTGTATTTGCATTGGCTATCGGTTGACAGTTTGACAGCATTCATTTTTGTGACTTAACCTTAAAATTGAAAATACAGTAAAAGGGGTGTTGCCTAATAAAATGAAAGCATCTCCATTGGTCAAACATAGAAAACATAACGTACAAGTTGAAGTTGAACGAATTTTTTGTTACGTTGCGTTACGTCTGCCATGTTTTTTCGAATGTGAATGGTGCCATTTGAAACAATGCATTTCAACTTTCCTTACGTTACGTATTGTATGTCCGGAACGTACGTTACGTGGATGTGAATGACCCTTTATTTTTCTTGCTAAGGAAGGTAATGAACTACATACTATGATTAATATTATAATGTTTATACAACAGAATCTAAATCATAACTAGTGCGTTAATGAGATAACTTTTGCGTCAGAGAAAAATTTTAGCGTTGCATCATCACAAACCCGTCCTCTTCGTACTTTTGAGGCAATTTATGCATTACTTCATAGTAGTTCTTGTTGTATGTACATCCAGGCGGGGTGTTCGCGCTTTATATTAAAGAAACGCTACCTATTTATTGGGGAACAACAAATATTGAATAATAAAAAAATGAAAGTCCAATGTACACAAACACACATTTGCAAATATAATAAAAGTCAATTAGAGTTACAATATTTATTACAAGTTAATTTCATACATTTTGGTAAATTATTGTCGATTGAATACTTTGCTACCTTTCAAAGCAATATCTTGACACTTATTTAATACGATAATGAAATAAAAAAAAGAATTGCACCATCACTTTAATTTTTGGTACAGATTTATAGAAATTTTACAGATACGTTTGATTCACGGATAAGATAATAATATACAAAATCTGCTTATCTGCCATTTTAAGCATTTGACAGTTAAACTACAATCTGTTGGAGTTTTTAAGAAATAGCTTGGCGTCAAAGTATCCAACGCGGATCTCGGATATCAACTAGCAACAGTGCATAGGTTAAAAATTAATCATCAACCTTCTTTTGATTTAATTGGAAGTTGTCAAATTTACAGATGAACCTTTACTAGTTAGTATGAGTTTTTAAATGACCTTTTAAAGCTCTTTTCTCTGCACATTTGTAGTCACATATTGTACAAGAAAACGGTTTCTCCCCAGTGTGAGTTCTTAAATGCGCTATGAGGTTTTCTTTTTGTGCACATTTGTAGTCACATTTTACACAAGCAAATGGTTTCTCTCCAGTGTGAGTTCTTAAATGCACTTTTAATGTATCTTTCTGCGCACATTTGTAGTCACATATTTCACAAGAAAACGGTTTCTCCCCAGTGTGAGTTCTTAAATGTCTTTTCAAGTTTTTTTTCTCTGCACACTTGTAGTCACATATTGTACAAGAAAGCGGTTTCTCCCCAGTGTGAGTTCTTAAATGCGATTTGAGGTTTTCTTTCCGTGCACATTTGTAGTCACATATTACACAAAAAAACGGTTTCTCCCCAGTGTGAGTTCTTAAATGCCGTTTTAAATTCATTTTATCTCCACTTTTGTAGTCACATATTTCACAAGAAAACGGTTTCTCCCCAGTGTGAGTTCTTGAATGCCTTTTCAAGGAATTTTTCTCTGCACATTTGTAGTCACATATTTCACAAGAGAACAGTTTTTTATCAGTATGAATTTTTACATGCTTGTTGAAAGCAACCTTAAGAGCACACCCGAAACCACATATTTTGCAAAGAAATTGTTTCTCATCCACAGGAGTTCTTAAATGCAGTTGTAATGAAGGTTTCTCCTGCATTAATTGTTCAGTATCGTCCTCTTCTTTAATATCGATGGAATGATGCAAGTATTCTAAATTAAATTGCACATCATCCAATTCTTCGGTTTTAATGTCGGATGTATGTAAAGTTTGTAAATCTTGCCTGTCCGTTTCCACATTTTCTAACTTTGCCGAAGTATTCATTGTATCGCTATGTGTAGCAAATTCCATTAGAAGGAATTAAGACTGCTTTTGGAATGGTACACAATCACGTTTCTTGCAATTACACGTCGTTCTACGTCGACAACAAGTTTAAAATGGCGTCTGTCATTGCAAAATTTAGCGCCATCTACTGCTAGGGATGGGCAGCTTCCTTGTTAATGATTCAAAGATTTAAAATAATGTTGTTGTTTTAATATTTCAGTTAATTGTAAATACGATTGAAAAAATGCAATAAAACAATAAATTGGTTTTTGATACAAGGTTTTGTTGACATTTCGGTATTAAGAAAAGTATTGGGTGGTTTGCTACCCTCCCCACGATGTCTATCCATTTCTATATATCGTGGACCTTCCCCTTTCAGCCAACAAAAATACGAAGATAAATTGGAAGATGAAGTGAGGAAGAGAGTAAGAAGCAATGATCCGTTTTAAGAATGCAGAACTAAATTGTTGTAGTAAGCCGCCTGGCTCTATTGAAGAAACCCGACGCTGGCTCTACTGTGGAATCCCGCGGTTCTTTAGCTGCCACCAGATTATTTATTTATTCTGAGAAAACAATCAAAAACTCGCTAGACGTAGATCGAATAGTCGAGGACGCAGGGGCATAAACTCGATTGCCAAATTAAAACGCAAAAATAAATTTAATGGGGTTTATTTATACTGGTTAAACACACACACAAAAAAAAGAGAAAGTACATAAACACAAAAAGAAAGATAAGATTTAAGTTAATTCAAAATAATAATATATTGCTGTGTACAGGATGCCTCGACTACTAATAATGCCACACGTTGGGCTAGCCAAAATTGCTGTGTGGGTCTTTGCCTCACTGGAGCTAAACGTTTTAATGCAATATGTTTTGTAAGAGTGTACGTAAATGTACCCCGTCAATAGAAATGTATGTGAAGTTTTTTGATAAATACAAATAAATGAAATTGTACCTCGGCTTAGCTATTGCGATGAGCACAGACCTACCTTCTCTCACGTTGGGTTCCTTCCTTGACCAAATTGTAATGCTGAAATAAAATATCGTGGTCTTCGGAATGTGATCACAAAAATTATGCTCCGTTTTAAAATACAAATGGTAATTTATTATGATTTAGTTTTTAAGTGATTTAAATGCAATAAAATTCTTATGCTAATTAACAAATGTCTTATTCTAATAAACTTGAAACGTATTAATGCACGTGTAAATTGGATCGCAAAATTTTCACTAATTTTTATGTTCAATATAAATTTTTAATGGGACGTTACCTTTAACAAAATCTGTGGTATTTCTGGTTACGCAGTTCATATACCATGAAACTATTTATTTCCACTTGATGGATGACCTTCGATGCGTATAATAATTCAAGATGCAAATTTCCTTGTGAGTGCATTTACCTCGTGGTGTGACCAAATTTTTCCAAAAATAATCGTAATTCTTCGTTATCTTCTACCAATTTTACTTTTCAAATACGTAAGTACGTTGCTTTTAACTATTAATACACTTTTTTCTTGAATTTCTTTAAAATTTTCACTGTTTTATATAATTTTAGCTGGACGCACACAAAATCACCCCCATTAATCAAAAATTAATTAACAACTCCCCATTTCAATTGTTTTACCATCGCTACCGTTGTATTTTCAAGGCAAATGTGATTCTTCTTTATTGGTCGAAATAAAATCAATACTATTGACGTTTCAATTTGCAGGTTCGGCTCAAGCCCAATGTGACTTTGTAAAATTTTAATACAATTTTTATGTTTTAGATTGAATTAAATTTCTTGCATCACCTGTGATTGTTCAGTAAACTTTTTGAAGAAAATGTCTTTTCCATTTGTGATACATTAGATTTGCGACGCACTACGATAGGTGTAAAGATTTTGCTTATTTTAAAATTTTACATTAACACATTTTTATAAACTAACATTGAACAATTATTTTGATTTTAAATTACATTTCTTATGATTAATTAATTTGATTTATAATATTAACAAACATTTTTATTAACGTAATTAAATCGTTGCATTTTGAATTTATTTTGTTACCTCGTTCCGTGACTCTTTCTTCATATAAATTTATGACGTTAAACAAATATTCGGTATCGGATAAACCTTTCCGTTCGAACAAATAAGTCATGTGCTCTCTTTATTAATAAACAAAATTTTGAATCGTGACGTTATCATTTCTATTGACGTGGTGGTCAGTGTCGGACATTGCAATATGTATGGTTGATGAAATTTAGTTAAACAATGCAAAATTTAAATGATATCAATTTTCTTACCTAGTAATGGAATTTTCGGACACAAGTAATTTTTAATTGTCGAATTCGCGACGATATTAATTAATTATGAAGTAAATTATTTTGAAGTTAACACTTAGTAAATATTAGGTTGCACCAAAACGAGCAAGAGCCGCGACTCCCGAAGTAGGTAATGCCCAGACGGCGAAACCGGGAGTCGAGGATAGGGGTAAGGTTTTAGTCAGTGCAAGTCTGACATTACCGACTTAGATTAAGCTGGTGTCTCGTACGAGATTTCCTCACCCCAGCGCAAAGTTGAAACAAAAAAAAAGGTTGCACCAAAAATATGACCGACCGTAACAATATAGCTGACTGAAAATTGAGAAAAGACTGACTTTTGGACCAAATCTGAGGTGGTATTTATGTGATTTCCACCCCGGTGTGTGGGATAATTTCGTGAGAAAAAGGTACTGGGGTCATAAATTTGACCCGACTTCATATTTGCACTGAAAAAAATGACGTTTTAAATCTAAACGAATATTTGTTTTAAAATGTTATTTTTTGGTTTAAAAATAATCGTTTTGTAATAAATAGTAATTTATTTAACTTAATAGTAGTATCTGTTGTTTTAAAACAAAACTTTATTTCTTTTAATGTAGACGTTTTAAATCAAATCATTTTCTTATTTGTTGGTATGTAAGTTACAATGTGACTGATAGATGGCGCGACATATTTATGTAGCTAGTTATCTTTATACCAATGCTGAATATAAGAACACCTGGGTTGTACTTTTAATCACTCAAGTACGAGTCCACAACCAGGTTAGTGATGTTATCCATTGGTTGTTTATAAAGTTGTATTGCCAATGTGCTCTTATTAAATTGTTTATGTTGTGATTGTTGTATTTATTCTCTTGTCTACTGCCAACCTTCCCAATATATTTAAACTAAAATTTAAATAGTGGAATTACCGGAATTGTAAACCGAATACTGTCGAACGCTTCAGGCACGACTTAAACAATAGTTTAAAATAAAAACCATTGTGGTTTGAAGTAAAACTAGACCGTTTTAATTCAAAAGATAAATCTTTAAAAGAAAAAAGTTTTAATTGAAAAGTAATTATTTTTTCGCCATAGGTAATGCGTAAAACTGTTTGAAATAAAACGATTCCTTTTGAATCAAACGATTTTTTTTTCAGTGTGTTTATCAAGTTAATTCCATTTTTAAGTAAGAAAACCAATTTGTGCACTAAAATTACCATCTTAAGACTAATACTCGTATATCTGTCAACTCTGTTGAAGACAGAGTCTGGTCTATTTTAATTGAATATTTTTGTGATTGACTTGCTTATTTTGCGTTAATTCATGCAAATACAATAATTATTAAGTTTTGTTTGTTAAAATATTGATTCTAAATATATTAATTAATGATTTGCAAATGTTTTTAGTTATTTGATTGTCTTTTGAGATTCATTAGGGCGAGAATCGCATGATTTCCATAAAGATAAGAAACATTTTTAAGTAATATTTTAAGACAGTTCGAGTGGTTAAATATTCGGGGGGCGTATCTAGACTAATTAAAAATAATGATAAACTAATTGATTTTGTCTGACATATACAGGGCGGTTGTTACATTTCCCCCCCTTTTGAAAAAGAGCACGTGTTTTTGGAAGCACGTGTTCCTCTTCTATCCTCTAGACTAACCATAGACAAACAAACAAGCAAGAAAACATTTTAAAACAGAGAGTAAGGAAACTTAATAATGAAGAGAATTACATTGTTAATTTGGTTACAATTTATAAATCTATAAAATCGTAATCCTAAAACTAAAAATACATTTATATGAACTATCCCTTCGTCATTACACTTTAAATATAAAATAATATTAAAAAAAAGAGTTTGTATGATTAGCGCGAGTAATAATTCACGGTGTCGCTGAAAGAGTTTATGAGTTTGCCATCGAAAGGTTGCACTGTAGATCCATAAAGTTCATTTGATGACGACTTCAGGTCCGCGCACTATGTCTTTTCTTTTCACTACAAAGAAGTTTATTATTGAACCATAACTTTTGTTTATAACGATTTTTGGGTATACACTTTCCATCCTTTTATCGAGTACTGCTTCCATTTTTAATACGAGAGAGGTTTACTACTGAATCTGTTTTTGACAATGATATTTGTTTACGCTATTTTTTGGCTTTATGCACTGCATATCTTTTGACCGAGAACTGTTAAGATTACTTTGAGGGTTGATTAATTTAACTATTTCCTTATTTTGAATAGTTGCAATAATTTATAGTTTATTTTGATTTTTTTTGGAACTGGTTTTCTTTATTGTTTTTATTTTAGTCTTCTTGTTTATCTTGATTAATTTATTTTGTTGTTTTTAAGCTTTCTTCTATTGCACTTGTATTCTCCAAGTCTTATCTCCATGTTGGCTATGATTGAAACATAAATTTTTGCGATCGGTTTCGGATTTAAATTTTTGGTAATAAAAATTTTGTTATTGAAAATTCATTACTGTGAATGCGAAGATGTTATTCGATAATCTACTCTATATTCAAATTATAAACTATAAATTTGAATTATACAACATGTTAGCGCGAGCTTTAAATTTGCGATAAAATTAAATAAAATTAAACACAACTCACCGATACCGAATATCACTTTTATTACGTTCACTCTATCTCTCTGACAAAACTTAATGAACTTACTTACTCTTTACTTGGGTCATCAAGTTGGAGCAGGCTACCAACTTGATAAATTAGATAAAAGTAAGTTTTATACATTTGATAATTTGTTCATTTCAAACGTGCTGATATTGGCCAGGATCGACTCTTGTATAATTTCGATCTTGTTGATCAGTGTCTCCAGATACTGATCAGGGTCGGCTTTCGTTGGATTTTCATTGCTTCTAACACGGCCATCCTGCGATTTTTACGTCCTCGTAATACGAATTTACCGAAAATATAAAATAATTAGTGATATGCAAAAGAAACATAATTTTACCTGTTTTGTCATCATGGATGTGTGATTATTTCCTTTCCGCTATAATAAAATGGTAAAAAAAATAAAAATCAATAACAATAAAATAATCAGCCTCGCCGTCGTAATAATAAAAATCAGCCTCGCTGCCGTAATAATAATAATCAGCCTCGCCGCCGTAATAATAATAGGTGTAGCAACCACAATGATAACTACCGAGGAAATAGTTATAATGGTAATTACAGAGGTCATAATGCATTTATGAGGGGAAACAATAATAATGGAAATGGGGCTCATTACTACAATCGCAATGGATACAATCAAGGTAATGGCTATAATTATAATAGCAGGGGTGACAGAGGAAATCATGAAAATAACTATAACGGGGGGGGGACATTTTGAACGACGGGATCAAAATAGAGAAAATGAAAATGTCACGGGTAATCGAACAGTAAATAATGTAGAGGTAAATGAACAAAATGTTCGTACTGAAGGGGCAGAAAATTTGGGCACCAGCCCGAATGTTCAAAAGAGGGCAGTCAAATTTGTAATATAAATTCCTATCAACATCCGAGGGAATTTATCCAAGGCGACAACACCGAATCTACTGTTGTTGAAAATTTGGTTATACTGCCCAAAATATTTATAAGTGTAGAAAATATAAAGATGCTAGCGTTAATAGACACGGGTGCCGAGGTTTCTTTAATAAGTGAAAGGTTGATCACAGAAAACCCAAATTCATTTCAAAAACACATTGTGTCAATAAAAGGTATAAATTTGGTAACTGCAAATAGCAGAAAAATGACCACAAGTAGACAAATATTAATTGCAAATGTAAAAATAAGTAAGGTAAATTTACAAGGAGGATTTATTATTATGAAAGGTTTAAAAATGCAATGTTTATTAGGAGTAGATGTATTGACAAAATTTAAAATCAAATTAAACATGGAAGAAAAATTTCTGGAAGTAGAAGGAAGTAAATTATCATGGGAAACGGACAGGGTTGAAAAGGTTTTTAGCAAATATTCAGGAAAGGGAAAATTTAAATTCAATAAAGATAAGGGAATTAAATTATATCAGGGTAGCACATGTAAAAATAGATTGTGAGGAAAATTTTAAAAAGGAAATTTATGAAATTTTGAAGGGACACTCTAAATTATTTAACGAGGGATCAGAAGTTGCTAAGGGTTATTCTCACAAACTACAGGTTGTCAATGAACAATCTTTTAAATGTAAGGTTTATCCAATCCCGCAGGCCTACAAAGAACAGGTTTGGTTTGAAATAAATAAGATGATCAAAAATAATATTATTGAGCGGAAAAGCTAATCATTTATTAATCCTCTAGTTATTGTACCGAAAAAAGATAAGTCCATCAGACTATGCTTAGATGCAAGAAAATTAAATGAGATAACAAAACCACAATTCGAGGCACCTCAGAATATCAATAGTTTATTGGGAAAAATTGGGGCAAATACAGTATTCACAAAATTAGACTTAAAAAATTCTTTCTGGCTAATACCGTTAGATGTACAAAGTAGAAAGTATACCGGATTTAGTGTCGATGGGAATACATTCCAATTTAAGGTAGTTCCATTCGGGTTATCAACGTCCTCAGCAGCATTAGTACGAGTTATGCAAATCATACTCGAAGAATTTGATGACTTTTGTTTACATTATATTGATGACATTTTAATATTTAGTGAAAATTTCACATAACATTTAAACCATATTAAAGTCATTGTTAAAAGATTAGAAGAAACGGGATTAAAGTTAAATATAGAAAAATGTCAATTTGTTAAAATGGAAATAATATTTTTGGGATATAAATTAGATGAAAAAGGGATTGATATTGATGTAGATAGACTGGAGGAGGTGAAAAATTACACCAAATCTAGAAATTTGCATACGTTAAGGGGTTTCTTGAGAATTTTAAACTACTATAAGAAATTTATACCTAATTATTCAGATAAGACAGTGGGATTTTAAAATTATTAAAAAAGGGAGTTAAATGGAATTGGGGTATTGAACAGCAATCAGCTTTTGAAGATTTGAAAGAAATATTTTATAAAAATTTAAAATTAATTCATCCTAAATTTGACAAAGAATTCATACTGAGGACAGATGCGAGTGACTTTGCAATTTCAGCAATTTTGGTACAGATGAATGGGGATATTGAGGAATCTTTATTTGCTTTACATCTAGAATTTTAAGGGGTTATGAACTCAGGTATACAGTCTCGGAAAAGGAGATGTTAGCCATAGTATTTGCTTTAAATAAACTTAAATTTTATCTTTTGGGGAAAGAGTTTACTATAGAGACAGATCATTCGGCTCTAACATATTTAATGAAGACAAATTTCACAAACAACAGGATCTATAGATGGTCCATGTTAATTCAAGAATATCAATTTAAAATCAAATATAAACCGGGAAAGGATAATCTAATTGCAGACGCCTTTAGTAGAAAAGATGAAGAAGGTCAGGGAAAATTAAAAGACATGTTAGTTGCATTAAACCAAGTAAATGAAAATCAAGGGATTTATTCAGGGGAATCAATTGCTTTAATTCAACAAGATCAGATATTTGATCAAATTAGGGAAAAATTGGGGGAAGTAGATCAATTCAGGGGATATCAAATGCGGGAAGAATATTTAATCAAAATTATACAAGGGGAAGAACTTTATGTAGTAAATCCAGAGGCAGTTAGAAATATTTGTTTAGACATCCATTTAAAATTTGGTCATGTGGGTATTAGGAGAACATGGATGATTTTCAGGGAAAACTTCTTTTGCATAAGGGATTTGTCAATAATAAAGCAAACAATAAACGAGTGCAAACTATGTTGTTTGGCTAAGTATAAAAACCATACTAATCAAAACATTATAAAAAGCATAAAGGTAAATGAACCTGGGCAAATGATCGCCATTGATTATTTAAGTAATTTAGTAAATTCAGGGGATGACTTCCAAAATATTTTAATAATTCTAGACATGTGTAGGTACTAAATTTGTAAAACTTTACCCAACGAAACATTGCAATACAACAGTTACGATTGAAAGCTTGAAGAATTTTAGTAGTACAGTTATCAAACCAAAATTAATTTTAGCGGATAATGCTACTTATTTCAATAATGAAAGATTTATCGGACATTGGGAAGAACAAGGCATTGATGTTTGTTTTTGTTCTATAAGACATCCTCAAGGGAACCCGAGTGAGAGAATAATTCAAGAGGTTATCAAATTTTTAAAAATATTAACGCATGATCAACATCAAAATTGGTTAGCTAGATTGGAAGAGGTGGAAAATTTTATAAACTGGACACCAAGTGTGAAAACGGGATTTTCTCCATGGTATCTCATGAAAGGGACTTTATCTTATAGACCTTGGGCAGTAAACATAGAAAATAATAATTATATTGAGGATTGTATTAAAGCGCAGGAAAATGCGAGAAAGAGTTCACTTCGGTATGAAGAGAAAATGAATCGGAAAGTTAAAAAAAGGGTACAATTCGATGTTGGCGACTTGGTTATTATTAAGAGCAAACGGGTATCAGATAGGGCACAAAATAAATGTGCAAAACTTTTATTGCCGTATGAAGGGCTATATAAAATAAAAAAGGTTATAAATGGGAGTACGTATGAGGTCTGATATTTAGACAATGAATTTATAAGGGGAAAATTTCACATAAATTTAATGTATCCATATGTGAAGGTAGATGATGACATTAGAGAGAATTATGAATTAGATGAAACTGATGGAGAATAAGAAAAGGGGTAATAGTTCGTTTTAAAATTAAAAATTATGATGAATCAAATTGAATTTCAAAAAAGGGGTTTTGTAATGTTCTTTGCTTGGCTGCATTAGCAAGTTAAGAGATGAACAAATTTGTTAATAAAAATTTAAATAAACGTGCAATTATTAACAGAAAGTCATGGCAAAGTGATTAATTCATTTATGAAATTAAAAATATATCATGTAAAATAATTATTAGGTAGTTATAAGTTGTTAGTGAAAATTATGTTAGTTAAAATTTTGTTATAAAACTAGGTTAATGTGTAATTAGGGTGTTATGCGAACTTATAAAAAGGTTTCTCGAGGACATTTGTGTAATGGATTG
This sequence comes from Podabrus alpinus, assembly GCA_932274525.1. Classification (NCBI taxonomy): domain Eukaryota; kingdom Metazoa; phylum Arthropoda; class Insecta; order Coleoptera; family Cantharidae; genus Podabrus; species Podabrus alpinus. The sequence goes on from OW026452.1 coordinate 36,734,090, forward strand.
ATGTAACAAACTGAACGGACGATTATTCGCTTCCAAATAAACAATTACAGTGCATCAGATTCAAATTTGCGGATCGTTCCTATAAAAACAATATTTGAATTAAAAATCAAGTGATGAAAATATCGATTAATTTACCTGCCAATAAAAACTTTATAAAAATAAAAACAAACAGGCCTTGGAAATTTGCGACGAAAATAATATCCTTGGTAACGAGTTTGTTTGCCTTAGTAACGCAATAATTTTACGAAGATGAACATGTAATTTTAGTGATCCAGAGTTTTTTTTACAATAAAATGTATTAAAATAGCCTGAAATAGGGAAGTGAATGGTGGTTAACCTAAAAAGAGGTTATATTACGTGATTGTATAAAAATGTATTAGGTTACTCACCAATTTATATAAAAAAAAATATGGAATTTATGGTGGTGGATGTAATTGGATTTTTCGAATGTTAAATGGTAAAATTTATAACGATAATTTATAAACAAATTGTGGGTAAACGAAAAAAATATCATATTATATTGTCATGTCCTACTCATCGTAAAGGGTGGTATGATGTAATTGACTCAATAGTTGAAATACTCATAATTTAGTAATTAAATATAAGACCACAACAGGTGAATAATTTAATTGTATCTGAATCTTCTCTGATCGGAAGATTATTTAGCTGCTTTTTTGCCACACATTCTAGAACATGCAAACGTTATTAAATCTGAGGAGATATTATGAAGAATTTGTATAGAACAAAATATTGGTGATTGTTTTGATTCAATGAAAATAATGAGAAACAAATTAAATTGGTTTCATTTATTTGTTAAAATAGGATTTTTGCGCTATTTAAAGAAAGTGATAATTATAAAATTTGAGATGTGCGTATGCGCGAGTGAAGAGAATTTTGGTGCGACTTTAAAAATGATAAGGGAGTGAAAATTCGGATAGGAGCCGCCAAAGAGTGAAGATGGGCGATTTTGTATTGAAAATTTGAATAAGTTTTTTTTTATGGAGATTCACAAGCCAGTGGTTGAAGTATTGGAACACGCTGATAGTATTAATAATTGAAGATAAATTTGGATATTCATTATTGAAAATAAGTTTGGATTAATCATTGGAAATAAGTTAATTTTTTTGGATATAAAAATTTGGATGTTAATTTTGGAAATAAATTTTAATGGCTGCATTTTATGGTTAAGTGAATGGAATCTGTTGAAAGAAATCTTTGGAATTAATTTACTGGTCGTTCCTTCCTGCTTCAGTGTGGTCAAAAATAGGAGGCTGTTTCAATGAGTGTCTTCGCATCTATGCTACGCATCATCGGCGCTACATCAATAAATTCCGGAACAACGGTACATTTTTCGGTAAGAGTTTTTAGTGACGCACTTACTCTTTAATTAATAGACGAATCGTTCTTATAAATTTTGGGCGCGGATAAACTTTTGGGGGATTTTGTTATGAATTTTTCACATTGTAAAATTTGATTTGTTTCGTATGCGAAAACTAATATTTGGTTTAAAAATTTATCTTATTGTGTTAAATAAATTTTATTACTTTCGTTTGATAACGTTTGCCTTTTAATTTCATTAAGTAGCAGTATCAGATTGAAGAGGAAACAGATATAATTTCAAACTTTGAGTCATCTTTATAAAAAAGATCAATAATTAAAGAAAGCATATGAGTATTTCAATTTATTTGAATGAACCCAAGCTACGACCCAAAATTTAATGAGTTCTCATGCAAGCTAGTCCGGAGCATTAATAAAAAGAGCCGTTGTTTTCCCCGCTATAAAAATTCCAAATTCAGTAGCTATACACGGCAATATGGAAGAAAAATAATCAAGTCAGGAAGTGAGGTTAAATTTTTAACAATACAGTGCAGTACTTTTGAACAAAAATAAAGGTCAGAAATCTTTTATTTATAAACATTTAATTGCATAATCTATTTTATAATGATAAATTTTGTTAAAATTAGTTATAATGCGTGTGCGTAATTTTTTGATTGTTTCCATGACAACCATTTATAAAAATTTCATAAAAAAATCAAATTGCCATGAAAATTTTATTTCAATTTTATTCAATTAAATAAATATTATTAAACTATGAATCTTGTTCATTTTTGGGATTGGCTGATGCAATTAAGAAAATTTATTAACAATAAAAGAATTTCTATATAAATTTAATAGCTAGCCGTGGTGACCTACCAAAATTTATTTACAAAAGTTATCATTGTTAAGCATCCAGGTAAGGGTAAAATTTTATCAAAAAGCATAATTTAATTTAAGAAAGTAAGGGGAACATTTCATATTTATTTGATCGTACCAACGTAGAGGCTACGATACGATACATTACAATACTTTTCATTTGTAGGAGACGCAACTTAGTTTGCCATCTTGGATTTTTATCGACCAAATTGATTGAATTGCTGGATCGCGTTGCACACGTCCTTCCACTTCAAATATTAAAATTCAACTAACTTTTGCTTGCGCAAAATACCAATTTGAGCTGACTTCAACAATTTGTGAGTCAAATTTATTTCTCTTTGCGATTTTTACTTTAATGAAATTTCATGTAATTTCCAGAGTTGGTTCCATTATTGAAGAGATTACTTATCCTATGCTTTCTAGTTGATTTCCATCACAGTAGTTGATTTGGCAGACATTTGAAGTAGTACATTTGACTATTTTCATTATCACGTTTCACTTTATTGGATTTTCACCCTTATGTACCTTTTTACAACTTTTGGACACGAATTTATGGTTATCACATACAATTAGATACAATAGAATTTTGGTTATCAACAGATTTACATATAACAAGTTATTCACAGAGATTTATCAATTCAAAGTTTATAAACGTAAAGGTTATGTTTTTGAGATAACAAATTATAACAAATTTCATCATTTCTAAGATAAAGCATCTCAGAAGATTTTGAGGCTACAGTCCCACTTCCGAAACCACCTAAATCAAAATTTCTTCTGCTACACACTAAAGAGCATAGTTAATAGAGCAAATTGTAAAAATATTTTGGGTGAAAGGGGTCCAAACTTTTGAATAAATCGATTTTGAACTTAGCAAATTTAACGAGATTCAGTGGTAAAATTAACGAGATTCCCGCGCGTCGCTCATTCTGTTGACGTTATTTTTTGTTTTTACGCGATTTTTTGGGGGTGAAACGTAATAGTTTACTGCCCCATACCGCAACTATACTTTTTAATGCTATTTCGAGGTTCTCTCACATCCCGGTTTTTTTTATGGGTGGCGCCTTCTCGTATGTTTAGCCTAGTAACCAGAGTCAAAACCGCCCTGGAGGGGTGCAGAGCGGAGCGGAGCGGCGCCCCGAAAGGGTAAGTTTTGACAATGGATTACCCTCCTTATCGAATGCACACCCCAAAATTCGAAGGAAAAAAAAATTTAATATTTTCACTTCTTCGACAATACACGGGTTATTTTCCATTTTTTTTGATTATATTTATTACTAATATCCACTAATCTATCCGAATTTCAAGGAAAAATTCAAATCGGAGCGAAAAAATTTTACGCATTTTCAAGGGACCGTCTTTCAATTATATATCGTCTGACCGGGGTGTGCGGCATATTCGGTGCTAATTTCCCGTACTTTTCAAAAGTCGATATAAAGCTTATTTTTCAAGGGTTCACCCTAAATATTTTTTCTATAGACTAATATAGATAAGCATGTTCTTTAGTGTGTAGCACACGAAAATTTTTTTCGGGTGGTTTCGTTTGTGGGATCGTCGCCGAGTTGGATGTGTTTATCTGTTAAATCTCAAAGTTTAAAATTAGCTTAATTTTCCTAAATATAATGATTAATTCAGTTTTACAACCATTTGTGTTGTGCGGGGTCATTTTAAATCACAGCAATATGTTTTATGATATATCAAATTACTAACATTACGTACTGCTGTGTTTCAAGCTACCAGGGCTATGCAAAACATTGAATTTCTTGCTCATATTAAAATTTTACATAGAATTTGACCTCATTTAAAATACAGAGATAACAAAGATGAACAAATTTAGCAATTTCACAAATAATGAACTAATAGAGATCTTTAAGTATTGGGGAATGACATTAAGGGCTGTAATATTATCTCACAGAGGTTATTATCACCTCAAAATTTCAAAATAAGGGATTGTTTGACTCAAATATAGCAAAATTACTGTGATCTGTTATCACAAATGAACATAACCTCTATGGTACTGTACAAAAATGGAATTTATTCCATGAATAACAATTTGTAACAAAAATTTATCTATTTTTGTCACCTAATTTAACATTTAAATTAGGGGACGTCCATAAATCACGTGAGGTGTTTTTTTTAAAAAATTTGACCCCCCCCCTCCCCCTTGGTGAGATTTGGTGAGATGTCGTGGGACTCCCCCCCCCCTATCTAAATCTCACGTGAGATTTTCCTTATAATTTTTCAATAATTAAATTTACTTGATATGTTATTGTATTTTGCTTTATTATACCACTAATAACTACCTAAGCGTTAATACTGATATCTTCTATGTACTACATTTTTTCTGTGAAATAAGCGGAGAAAAATGATACTACGTTTAAGGTGAACTATATATTTACGTATTTACAAATACGTCTAATGATTGTCTTCCTGTATTACTACAAAAAGATGAATGTGTGAGATCACTCACTCCACGGGAATTCATGTGCTTCCTCTATAGTAATGATTGGACACATGACGTCCGTGTCTTTTGGTAGAGATATAGGAAGACAGTCATTATACGTATCTACATCCTCCTCGTACAGCCACTCCAGCCTATCGTCCACGACGCATAGCAGCTCTTCAGCCCGAACGGCAACCACACGCGTTGGTCGAACCCTGACCACAGGTGCTCGCGGAGCTGCATGCAGCGCCGACCTGTGCTTCTGAAGCTTCACACGCGAAGCAAAGTAGATGCCGCACGTCTTGCAGCATCTGTTTTGTATTGTATTTAAAAGAGATGGGCAGTAGAAATCGTACGGCATCTGGGAATAGCCTGCATGTTTGGGATACACCGTGAGGCATTGCCGAAGCAGGAACGGTGAGAACAACTTCCCATCGTGTTCACCAGGCTCCGGCACAGTCGGTTCTCCGATCACTTGGAGGATTGGATAAGGTGGCGGCATGAAGCGTCCGCGAACCACAGTGTGCAGCGCACTCCTCAATGGCTTGCAGCAGTTGCGATTGTCACACTTGACCACCTGCAATTAAATTTCATTTAATAGGCATTTTAGCATGAAGTACATAAATATATAATAAATACCTGCAGCAAATATTGGCTTTCTCTAACATGGTCTGCATACCATTGCTCATCGGTCAAGTCGGGCACTAAAGATGGGCTATCCTTTGGTGTTACGTATTCGGCAACGACTTCGTGTCCGTCGATTAATACCGAGCTCCATACATCGGCCAGAACCTCGCCTGCTTTCTGGAAGTTCTCCCGTTCTAAGGTGGGATTAATAGTTTTGCCGCTGTCATTTAGGTGCGATCCATAATAGTCGTGAGGAAGAATCAGGCCTGTCAGTTCTCGGCTCAAAGGAGCCATTCGCCTTTCTACTTTGTTAAAAGCACTTCTCCCTGGGGCATTGGTCACTAAAAATATGCCGTCCAAGTCGTTCTCTTTAAAGTGATTTACAGCGTGTGCGATCACTTTAGGGTAGCGCGGATTTTCATCTGGCCCACCATCGCAAGAAATAATAATAACAGGCTTTACTTTGCCTTGACTATCCTTCGTAGATGCTTTAAAAGCCTCACAAGATAAAGACCTATTGAAATCATCAGCGTGAGATGTAGCCGTAGATGAAGAGTGTTTGGCACTGCGGATAGCGATGTACGTCGGCCCACTGTAAGTAACAGCTTCGGGGCGCCCCATCTCATTAGATTTGATTGCACAGATAGCGTACACTCTTGGAATTAATTTATGTTGCGAAGCAATCACGAAGTCGTGATCCGCCAAAGAAACTTTGTATTCCAAGTGCATAAGCAATGGTGCCTGTTTGTTTGCTGCTGTTAGTCCAATGGGGACACGCGCTTTATCATCCTGAGATAAATAAATAACTTTATCTGGACCGAGAACTGAAGCAATAGTTTCCAAAGACCTTATTGAAGACACACAAAAATGCTGATCTGGGTGTTCCTTATGATGATCGGCTTCTGGGCGCTTGAGCTTTACGGGAACGGTTACAACGTGCCTCTTCGCCTCGGAGGTGTTAGTTTTTTTGGGGAGCAAGCGAATATATGTGCCACTTCTTGATATACCGAATCCGAGTTCTACCAGCTTCGAGTGTAAGTCAGTTAAGGTGTGGCAGGTGCGAACAAGTTCACACCGTCGGCGTTCTTCGGCAGAGGCACCAAACATGGCTATGTCTGCGATGGTCTTAAGAAGATCTGACTGTTGCTCCTCCAAGCGCGGACGTCCAGGGGTAGATCTAATATTCAAGGAATTTGCTGCTTCCGGATTCTGAGAATAGAATTTTTGCAGTTTAAATTTCTGAGAATCCCTGCTTTTTTTTGAATAAGCCGTGTGCATTTGCTTCCTTTTAAGAGCTCTTTCACATTGATCAATTTGACGTCGTAGCTCTACTAGCATTTTATGTTCAGTGCCGTCAGCAATTAATGAATTTTTGCGACGCTCTGTCAGGTCAAGTTGCGTACGAAGCTGAGAAATTTTCACCTTGAGCGCGTCTTGGGCCGGAGTATGGCGTTTAGAAGCAGTTGAAGAGGTGCCGACTTCATTTTCGTCATCCCAAATTTGAATGGGTAGTAGTATTTTCCCCTTTTTAGAGCCTAAAAATTGAAAATTTAATTCAGAAAATAGAAAACTCTTTGGGATATTTTTGACGAGAACATGTTACATAGCTACCCCAATCAGTCACCCTGTATTAAAGGTTGATGTAGAAATGTAACAAGAAACAAATATTAAACTTTTACATGAAGGACCTTCTTCATTATCATCATCAGCTAGCGCAGAAGTTAGAGGATGTTCTTCAGTAGAAGATGACGCAGAGGTCCTAGCCTGATCCACATTAACACAATTTGACGAAGAACCTTTCCCCTGTAAAATCAGAATTCGTAAAATGACAATAATAAATCACTAATTATTTGATTCGTCACGGTAAAAACGTTTTGTTTCAATTTAATATGCAATTTTATTTGAAAAATTATAACAAACTTTGTTTTGCTTTTTAAATAAATTTATTTCCGTCAATCAAACTGAATTTGTTATTTAAAAAAAATTAATCTTCCAAATTTGTTAGCGTTAAAGAAATTTTTCTTTATTATAAATAATAATTGTTCATTATTTCAAATAGAAGATTGTTTGAATCAAATAAAAGTTGGAATCAAATAAAATTTTTCTTTTAGGCAACTAAAAAACCTCAAGAAAAATATTTATTGGGGTCAAGATAACTTGATAGTTGGCCATATATTATATGAAATTTTTTGTTTGCTCCAAATAAATTTATTTGAACCAAAAAAGCATTTTTTACTGTGGTTATAATATTTAGTATTTTCTTTTCACTTTGTATATTATAAAATATTAAAATATCATATTAGAACTTACTTTGAAGATGAAAGTCAACATTGTATGTGCCTTCCTTACAACCGTGTCATTCTGTAGTTTTTCTATTTCTTTTTTTATATGATCACTAAGAACACTCTTATCGATGAACTTCAGCTTTGCCTCATTCCACAAACGATTAACTTCTTGCTGGCAAGATTGCTTCGTCTTAGCGGAATGCCGCTTAACATACGCATTATAAAAATTTTGATATAAATTCATGTCGTGAAATACAGTGAAAACCACTTGATTCGCGGATCAAAAACTAACAATATACAATGTTTGTACTACTCGTACTTCAAAGATTTATAATTAAAATTACAATTTCGCACTTTTAAAATGATATCTGCTGCGTATTTTATCTAAAAGAATTCAGACGCTTGCATTGCAAAATAAAATTGTGTTGGAACATAATTACCTACATACGAGAAATGATATACTACATTTTTTCTAAAGAAATGCTTATTATTAAAAAATCTAAAAGTGATTCGCAAGATATTCAATTACAAATTAACACCACTCACCTATTAAAACAAACAAGTAGGCGTCCAAGTATTTATAATAAAGAGAAAATATTATTGTGGCTAAACCTAAAACGTTCTTGAACAAAAGCAAAATTTTTGCCGTAAAGCGTAAATCCACCGCTGAATATATTAATATAGGCTTATTTTAAGAAAATTTCAGATTACCTTCAATATTAAGGATATAGGCATAAAAAGGCTAAAAATTCGGTCTCTAGTTTTATAATACCAATATATTCGCTGAATTAAAAAGTTGACGTGAGATTTTCTTTGAGCCCCCCCTCCCCCTTGGTGAGATTTGGTGAGATTTTGCCGGACCCCCCCCTCCCCCATTTTACCTCACGTGATTTATGGACGTCCCCTTATTCAAATTGTTACTCCAAGCGCCATCTCTCAATTCATTTTTACAACGTACTTGATAGTACAGAGAACGGACGCTCACGGCGACGAAGAAACGACTTTGGCTTTGAAGTGCGATACGACAGGTCGATATTTATTGATCGGGTGTAAATCGATTATTTATCGGTTGATTTTCGTAACAAAATTAGTAGTACGCGGTAGTTAATTTCACCGTCATTGCGGATTTAGTGAAATCAGTGCGTAACTATTTTGTTTTAGCCAGTTCCAGTAGTTTTGGAATTTATTCGATTTGTTATCTCGACCGACCATTTTTTATCTTTATCGAAGTACAAAGCATTGCCAACTAAAATTTTGTTTGGTAACATTCGCATGGTTGTAATTTTTGGACAACCATCTTGTTTACATTTGATGTTTACCAAACATTACATCAAGTTCTTGAATGATCGTTACCTTTTTGGACGATCATATTATCTTGTTTGAATCGCCATCGTGTACCTTACTAGCAACACAGCTGAGTGCCGTCTGTCCATCTTCGTATCCGCCAGCCAAAACCTGCTGATCGAGTATTACGTCGGTGTACTGCAGTCCGAGGATCCTAGATTGGGAGCCATTGGAAGTCAACACCAACCACTACATTCCATACAAGGATTGTTGCTGTCGTTATTATTGTGTGAACTCATCCTTGAGCTCAGGTGAGACAAATTTAATATTCTTGTTTGGATTTATCTGTGGTATTGTGGTACATTAATTACAGTCAATTATTTGTATTGACGGGCCTACCATTCTGGTGTCCCGTATTGTGTCACCTTTGACGTACCGTTGTTACAGTCAATTAACGTGCTTCCTGTTCTTGGCACGCCACTACCACGAACGTTTATCATTGTCGATATCGATTCAATTTTCAATAAAACTTCATTGTTTAATCATTGTTTTATTTTTCGACGAAGCGTACCCTCGTTATTTTCCAGCACAACGCAGAGTGGAATTTTCAGTGGACTTACGACCCTCGCTTCCAGACTACAGCGAGTTAGCTTATACCAACATCAGGGTTACCACGAATATAAGTAGGAGTTTTACTTCTGCGTGGTTTTGTTTGCTTTTCCAAACCGTTCTCCCATTAGGAACGGAAAGGAGGGTAAAAATTTCACTGGCGTCCATACGTGGAACTCGAATTGTTAATTTTATAACTCTGTGTTTGTCCCGAGGTGCGCTTTCGTGTATACGATTCGACAAGGGAACGTCTGTGGTCGTGTTAATTTTTTATTATTACAGCAGTTTTTGGCAACTGGAGAGCGTTGTGGACTGGACGCTTTGCTTGTTTGTATGGTTTGGTACATGGTAAATAATAATAAATTGAGTTGTCAACTTAGTACTCGTACCGGCGAAAAACCTTTTTTTACTTTGGTAATTGCGATAAACAAGCTCGAGAGGTTAAAGAGCGATATATCCTTTTGTTGTGCTCTCGTTTTATTTATTTTTGCAATATATATTATTTTTAATTATTGCTTGCGAGTAACGCTACGCCCATTTTTCAAAATTCACACCGGCGAGAAACCATTTACGTATATATTGCTATGAGGGGTTACCGTTTTTAATCTAGCCCCACGTTATGAGCCTAAAAGTGCTATGAGCTGACTTAGCCTCACGTTGGGCTAGCCAAAAAGTGCTGTGAGGGTTTCTTTACTTATTGAGCCACACGTTGGGCTGTCAAAAAGTGCTATGTACGGAGTGCTTTAACAATGCCTTTGTAATAGAGCGGTAACCTTTGATAGTGCGGGTTTACACAAATTAACCCCGTCAATAGAGACGTTTGCAAATTTATTGTCGCAAATAAATATTTACCTCGGCTAGATATAATTTTTATTGTAAGCATGAAACCTACCTTTATCTCGGGCTTGGGTCCCTTCCGTGACCAAATCTGTGAATTTCTGAAATCAAATATTTTTGGATCTCGGAACAAGATTGGAAAATAATTCTCCGTTTCAAAGGCAAATGTAAATTTTATTGTTTGTATTATAATTATAGCAAATAAAAATTCTTAATATTAATAAAATAATTCCTTAAAATTACCCAAACTGTTAATTTTAACGTAGGCGCAACGCGGTGATAATTTTTACGCACGCACTGAATTTTATAAAAATTATAAAGTTTTATGTAGATTTACCTTTATCTAGGGTTTTTCTGGTTCGTAAGATATTTGACCATGAATCTTATCTGCTTGCGTAGAGCGATCAGCTGTTGTACCATTGATAAAAACGGATGGGTGTCGATGCACAGTTTTACCTCGTGTAATTTTGTGAATAGTTTTTGTTGAAAATCTCACTAATCACTGGACTTTTCTTTTATAAAACACTTTAATCTGACGTAAGTAATTATTATTTAATTATTCTATACTTTTGTTGTTAATTTCTATTAAAATTTTTATTAATTCAATTAAATTTTATTGCAGCACAAAATCACCATTTGCATAACCCAACTTCGTTTATTAATTAATTTTTTTCCTTTGTTTTTGTTGCCTTGATACCCAACTTTCCAGGCAAGGTTGATTATTATTTTTGTTGAAAATAACAACATCGATATTGCATAGTCAGGTACGTATTTGCCCATTTTGTTTTGACAAAATTTTTAATGAAATTTTATCTTTTCCAGATTGAATTGGTTTACTACATTCCATTTGATTGTTATACGATTAATTGGTGAAGATGTATTATCCATTTACTGTTCATTGACTAACGAAACACTTTAATGTCATGTAATGTTTTAACTTGCTATTAATTTTATGCTAACAAATTTTTCATATTAATAAGTTATTCAACAATATTTTGATATTAATTAGGATTACTCATAACTAAACAAATTGATTTTAAGACTAAAATAACAAATTTTATGATAACGGAATTTAAATTTCACATTGTTAAATTATTTTATTAATCTTGGTTCCATGAATGTAATTTGAATTAATTTTTGAATTTGAATTAAAGTATTTGCTATCAGATGGAATCTTTCCGTATGATTTTAAAATAAGTCTCATGCCTTAATAATCGTTGATCAACTTTTGAATATTAACGTACGCATCTCTATTAACGTGGTCAGTGCATAACATCGCATTGTTGCCCCCTATGTTAAGATACAATTTGTTCGAAAATACCCATTTTCGTCATAAATTTTAGATTAACATAAATGTGCGTTAATTCATACACAACAAAATTAACTTTTAACGTAAAATTGCTTAACAAAATATCAAAATTAACTTAGTAAATTAAATTAACTGTTCAAGAACTAACTAACTAATTATATTAAATTCAAACTATCCTAATTAACAAATTTAATTAACAAATCTGACCAAGATTATTATTATTTTGTCCCTAGTATTATGTTTACCAATGATCGTTGTTTTGATCTTTATTTTATTTAAATTTTTATTTCATTATTCGTTTATCTTTAATCTGTTTTCAATTATCTATTCTTTACTTAGGTAGCCCCATTTAATCTAATTTAATTTACTCTGGTGACTAAAATTTCTTTTCTTCTTATTCCCTTGTTAATTGGTTTTAATTTACTTATCTTTGGTATCCTTATTTTTATTTCTCTATCATAATATTTCCATTGTTTTCCTCATTATCATAATTCATATTTATTTTCCCCCCTTTATATATCTCATAATATTTATTCATAAATTCTCCACATCATAATATATCATATTCCCCACAATAATAATTCATAATAATTCTTATTTCAATATTAGACATTTTGCTTTTGATACCAATTTATTTTAAACCCCTTTGCTTTCAATCTGTTGTTTCCTATTCCCTTTTATATTATTCTTTGTCACCGAATACCTTTATTTACTTAATCAGACCTACATAAATAAATTTCTTAACCCGCATTATATTATTGTTTTTAAATGAATCCAATTTTCAATAACTATTTCTTTCCATAAATTTTTAAATTACAATAAAACTTAGCTATTTCCTAAAATTAATACTTTCTTGGTCAAATTATATTTTCAGACAAAATCATATTTACAATTGTCTTTGGTCCTATTCTACTATTTCCTCAGCGGTTTGTTATAGACGTTGTTATTCTTTATTTTTAATTAAGTTTCGCTGTTATCCTTTTTCACCGCTTATTGAGAAAATAGTAAGGTTGACTTCCTTTTAAAACGTACTCTTTTAATCTTAAATTTCACACGCTTGTAAAATCTTTTCTCATGAACATAACCATTTCCTTTTATTTTACCATGTATTTTTCTGTTGGACTCTCTTGTCCACTTCATATTATTATTTCTTAACATTTTTCTTCTTAACCGCTTCTTCTTAATTTTCTTATGTAAATTCTTTTCCATCCCGATGCTGTCATAAATTGTGAATTGATTTAATTTTTCTTTTGTAACATTATCGTTGACACTTGCTTTCATAAATTTTATGTTATTCGACCGTTTTCGTGTATTTATTAAATTTTTATTTGTAAAATTTTTGCTACTCCCTGATTTTATAAATTTAATATTGTTAACCCGTTTACCTGTTAAGTTTTTACATTTTATATTGTTAATCCCTTTAGCTTTTAAGTTTTTAAATTTTAAGTTAGTTAATTCATAAGATATTTTCATTTTTAATATTGAACCGAATTTTGTTAAATTATTTTTAATTTTATATTGAATGTTTTTATGTTGTGCTCGTTTACCTTTTAAATTAAGAGATTTTCTAGTTTTTAATGTGGCTTTTTGATTTTGTATACCGTTTTGTAAATTTTTCTTGCTTGTTCGCATGCCTCTTGTGTGATGTTTTTGCTTTGCACGTAGCTTTTTAAATTTTAATTGCACTCGTTTGAATGTCTTTCTCGAATTTATCACGTATGACCGATATTGATTTATTTTTGATGTCGTTTGCCCCTTAATTTCCGATACATTTCTTCCCATTACGTTAACATTTTCTGTCACTACTTTTATTGTGTCCAATTTATTTGTAACTACCGTTCCAATAAATGGTTCGAATTTTATGGCTTTTAACATTTCAGCCATCTCGTTCGCAACTTCTTGTGGTTTCTCGACTTCCTCGGTCACCACTTCTTTGGTCACCCAATTGGTTGTAACGTTTATCAATTTATCTAATTTCTTGTTCAATTCCTTTTTCATCTCATTCGTGTTGTTATTTATGTTTTCTATAATTAATCTCGTGTTTTCTTCTGCTTTCTTTTCTCTTATAATTGCTCTTTCGTTTTCTTCCTTTTGATATTCTTCTCTTTCCTTTCGATATTCTTCCATTCTCTTTTGCTCTTCGTCTGCTTTCTTTCGATATTCTTCTTCCTTTTTACGGTCTTTTTCAATGAAGAATTCCATCACCGATTGCCAATCTGTTATCTTTTCCATTATCGTAGTTTATGTATTTAATTTTAATTTATTTATTAGGAAATAATTATTTATTGTGAAATCGTAATGCACGTTTCGTTTTAAATTTAAGTAAATTTTCTTTATGTAAATCGTTTTGTAAATAATTGTAAATAATTTCGTTCTAATTAACCTAACTGACTCTACTAATTGCCACGTCTTGGTACCCCCCTTTTGTCGATGCTCGCACGATGGGCGCCAAAAAGTGCTATGAGGGGTTACCGTTTTTAATCTAGCCCCACGTTATGAGCCTAAAAGTGCTATGAGCTGACTTAGCCTCACGTTGGGCTAGCCAAAAAGTGCTGTGAGGGTTTCTTTACTTATTGAGCCACACGTTGGGCTGTCAAAAAGTGCTATGTACGGAGTGCTTTAACAATGCCTTTGTAATAGAGCGGTAACCTTTGATAGTGCGGGTTTACACAAATTAACCCCGTCAATAGAGACGTTTGCAAATTTATTGTCGCAAATAAATATTTACCTCGGCTAGATATAATTTTTATTGTAAGCATGAAACCTACCTTTATCTCGGGCTTGGGTCCCTTCCGTGACCAAATCTGTGAATTTCTGAAATCAAATATTTTTGGATCTCGGAACAAGATTGGAAAATAATTCTCCGTTTCAAAGGCAAATGTAAATTTTATTGTTTGTATTATAATTATAGCAAATAAAAATTCTTAATATTAATAAAATAATTCCTTAAAATTACCCAAACTGTTAATTTTAACGTAGGCGCAACGCGGTGATAATTTTTACGCACGCACTGAATTTTATAAAAATTATAAAGTTTTATGTAGATTTACCTTTATCTAGGGTTTTTCTGGTTCGTAAGATATTTGACCATGAATCTTATCTGCTTGCGTAGAGCGATCAGCTGTTGTACCATTGATAAAAACGGATGGGTGTCGATGCACAGTTTTACCTCGTGTAATTTTGTGAATAGTTTTTGTTGAAAATCTCACTAATCACTGGACTTTTCTTTTATAAAACACTTTAATCTGACGTAAGTAATTATTATTTAATTATTCTATACTTTTGTTGTTAATTTCTATTAAAATTTTTATTAATTCAATTAAATTTTATTGCAGCACAAAATCACCATTTGCATAACCCAACTTCGTTTATTAATTAATTTTTTTCCTTTGTTTTTGTTGCCTTGATACCCAACTTTCCAGGCAAGGTTGATTATTATTTTTGTTGAAAATAACAACATCGATATTGCATAGTCAGGTACGTATTTGCCCATTTTGTTTTGACAAAATTTTTAATGAAATTTTATCTTTTCCAGATTGAATTGGTTTACTACATTCCATTTGATTGTTATACGATTAATTGGTGAAGATGTATTATCCATTTACTGTTCATTGACTAACGAAACACTTTAATGTCATGTAATGTTTTAACTTGCTATTAATTTTATGCTAACAAATTTTTCATATTAATAAGTTATTCAACAATATTTTGATATTAATTAGGATTACTCATAACTAAACAAATTGATTTTAAGACTAAAATAACAAATTTTATGATAACGGAATTTAAATTTCACATTGTTAAATTATTT
The DNA here is from genome assembly GCA_932274525.1 of Podabrus alpinus. Taxonomy (NCBI): domain Eukaryota; kingdom Metazoa; phylum Arthropoda; class Insecta; order Coleoptera; family Cantharidae; genus Podabrus; species Podabrus alpinus. The sequence continues at coordinate 36,749,485 of OW026452.1, forward strand.
TATTAATCTTGGTTCCATGAATGTAATTTGAATTAATTTTTGAATTTGAATTAAAGTATTTGCTATCAGATGGAATCTTTCCGTATGATTTTAAAATAAGTCTCATGCCTTAATAATCGTTGATCAACTTTTGAATATTAACGTACGCATCTCTATTAACGTGGTCAGTGCATAACATCGCAATATATATTAGAATAATTATTATCCATTTGTTGCGTTCCCTCCAATTGCAATTTGACTGTATTTGTTTTGTCGCGCAATTAGGAGTCGTGTTTACGCACTATTTATTTTTTTATTATTCAATTCTTTTTACGATTTAGTTTCGTGTTGTATCGAACGCTTACATTTTTTTTTACTTCGTCTTTGTCAAGTTGATTATCATGTCTGAAAAAGCTTACGTGGCAGCCTTATCTAGAGAGGAGATCGCCGTTGAGTTGCAACGACGCAAAGGCAACGAATTATCCGGAATACCTGAACATTTAGCTTCCCGTCGTAAATTACTATGTCAGTTGATGCGCGATGAGAAATATAATTCATCATTAGCAATGATTAAATATAAACCAGTTGACGTACCTGCCGAACTAGAAATATGCGAAAAATCCCTTTCAGTAATCAGTAAAGAGATTGATGATTTGTCTACTAATGTTGACGATAAACGCTTAGAAATATTAGATCATCGTCTGGCGCATTATAGCAATCGTTTAGATTTAATGGAAGGAGTTGGTTTTGACGACCCAGAAAGAAATACTTTAATTCTTAGATGTAAAACTTTACGTGAGCAGCTCGAATCCTTAATAAAAGATTCAGATACGCTGGAAAGCGAGGAGGTATTACCAATCACGAACTCTCCGGTTCAAGCAAGTAATTTTCAACCTGCACGTAGGTCCACTCTTACCGATTCAATTCCGATTAATCCAGACATTAGCACCGCCTTGACTAACATTTTATTAAATCAATCGCAAAATCGGGTATCTGTTCACAAATGGGGTCTTAGCTATGATGGCAAGGGTAATTTTAAAGCCGTTTTTGATTTTATTGAGCGCGCACAAGAGCTTGCACGTTCACGAGGGGTTAAGGAAGACGAATTATTTAGAAAAGCTGGGGAATTCTTTTCAGACGAGGCACTGGTCTGGTACCGTTCCTTGAGTCCTACTATTTCAAATTGGTCACAATTAATGGATGCTTTGAAAGTCCGATTTTTATCTCTTGATTATAGTAGAGAATATGCCGATCAAATCCGGGCTCGGAAACAATTACCAGGCGAATCTGTTCTGGGATTCATAGAATCCATGATTGCTCAATTTTCTAGATTAAATCCAATTCCTTCGGATGAGGAACAGCTATGGGTTATAAGACGTAACATGTCTCCACAAATTTCATTAACCTTAGGGTTAAACGAATACAAAACTAGAGAAGCACTTATTACAGCAGCTCAAGCAGCTGAAAGAGTGATAAAGTGGACTACTCCATCAGAGGCCACTTGTTCAATGTCTTCATCTCCCATTACTACTACTCATTTTCCGTTAGACCCTCAGTCAGACAACTCTCTAGATAACTGTTGGAACTGTAATAGTCCCGCGCATGGTTTTGAGGATTGCCCAAAACCTTTATCTAAATTTTGTTTTATATGCGGCCAAAAAGGGGTAACTGCCATAACATGTCCTAGAAAACATCAAGGACGTTCAAAAAACTTGCGAAGGCGGAGAGGCGTTTCGGCTCGCCCGGCAAATCCGCGTTAAAAGCCGACAAAAGAAGAAGAGCCAGATGGCATCACGGCGTGCGTCTCAAGAAGGCTCTTAAAGCCGATTCCTTGTGTTGGAAGGGGTGGTTAGGACGCGTACGCTCTTTTTGCGGATCATCGCAGACTACTTCCACTCTCTTTACACATCCTACGCGAGACATAAGACCTTATGTTAATTTAACTGTGGGGGGGGGGGGTACCTCTTGCTGCTCTGCTTGACTCTGGAGCATCTGTTTCTGTTCTGGGTAGTGATGCGCACTTTTTAATAAATCAGTTAGATTTATGTTTTACGCGCGGCACCAAATCTCTTTTACATTCCGCTGATGGAACTTCACAAGATTTATTAGGTGAAGTCATGCTTCCTATCACCATTGGTGAAGTCACTAAAGTTTTAAACGTCATAGTTTGCCGTAGTATCACCACATCATTAACCCTAGGTATAGATTTTTGCAAGATGTTTGGTGTCAAAATTGATTTTGGTAGAGACCAATATTTTGTTAATCAAATTAGTGCCACGGAATTTATGCGTTCCGCTTCCGAATTATCAATAGAGCAGCAGGTTATGCTTTCTTCCATGAAAGACAAATATAAGGAACTGGACCGTGAGGGGTTGACTCGTACTGATAAGGTAATTCACCATATAGATACGGGTTCAGCCGCTCCTGTCAAGCAACGTTTCTATCCCTTATCTCCACCCATGCGAGCTATTGCTCACCGTGAACTAGACGAAATGCTACAAATGAACATCGTTGTCCCTTCTAAGAGTGCTTGGTCGTCACCCATGCTTTTGGTCCGTAAAAAGAACGGTTCCTATCGACTGTGTTTCGATGGCCGTAAATTAAATCAATTGACTAAAAAGGATGCGTACCCACTCTCTCGATTGGATGACATTTTATCTCATTTACAGGACGCTAGATTCCTGACCTCTATAGATCTTAAAAAAGCATTTTGGCAAGTTCCTCTCTCATCCTCATCTCGTGAAAAGACTGCATTTACTGTGCCTGGCAGAGGTCTCTTCGAGTATGTCGTTATGCCGTTTGGAATTTCCAACGCCCCTATCACTCAACAGCGATTAATGGACAACGTTTTTGGTTCATTGCTTGGTGAGAAGGTCTTTGTTTATCTTGACGACATAATCGTAGTTTCCAGTACCTTTGCTGAACATTTAAGCCTTTTGCAACAAGTCTTTGAGAAACTGAGAGATGCTAACCTAACCGTTAACTTTGAAAAATGTGAATTTTGCAGATCCACATTAAAATTTTTAGGTCATGTTATTGACAAATCTGGTCTTCATACCGACCCTGACAAAGTTGAGGCTATAACTAAATTTGATCGTCCAACTACTGTTACTGGAGTAAAACGATTCCTTGGACTTATAGGATGGTATCGACGATTTATCCCTAATCTCTCCACATTTTCTGCTCCCATTACTGAGCTAATTAAGGGAAGGGTTAAACGTCAAACCATTACTTGGACTCCTAACGCTATTGAGTCATTTGAGAGTTTAAAGAAACTACTAGTTACAGCACCTGTTTTAGTTAGTCCCAACTTTTAAAAGAGATTTTTCATACATTGCGATTCATCAGGTTACGGTTTGGGAAGTGTTTTGACACAGGGTGAGGGTGATGATGAACGACCCATTGCGTATGCATCTAGAACCTTGAACAAGGCTGAACGAAATTATTCGACAACGGAGCGTGAATGTTTAGCGGTCTTATTTGGTATCGAAAAGTTTCGACCCTATGTTGAGGGTACTCAGTTTACAGTTGTGACCGACCATTATTCGCTTTTATGGCTCATGAATATGAAAGATCCAGCCAATAAATTAGCCCGTTGGTCCGTTCGTCTTGCTCAACATTCTTTCGACATCCAGCATCGCAAAGGTCAACTGCATGTAGTTCCAGATGCCTTGTCCCGTGCTCCCTTGGAAGTCTCTTCATTAGTTTTAACTGATGATGACTTGGATCCCTGGTATCGGCGCATGCTGATCAACGTTAGAACCAATCCGCAACTTTATCCAGACTGGCGTATTGAGTCAGATCGTCTGTATAAGCTCATTACAAACAAACACGACGTTATTTCCAATTTGGTTGAATGGAAACAGATTATTCCTAAACCTCGTCGTAATGAAATTTTGAAAATGTGTCATGACGATCCTACGTCTGCACATTTAGGTACTTTAAAAACTTTTAATAAAATTCTGGAGCTTTATTACTGGCCTAAGTTGCGTACTGATGTTGCTCGCTACGTGCGTCGTTGCTCTGTTTGTCTGGCTTCTAAAGCTTGCCAAGGCGCACGCTATGGACTAATGGGTAAAGAGAAAAAAGTCCGTTTTCCTTTTCAATGTCTTTCTATCGACCTAATGGGTCCATTTCCCCGTTCTGCAAAAGGTAATACTGTATTACTTGTAGTTTGTGACTGGTTCACGAAATTTGTATTAGTCAAACCATTACGAAAAGCTACGGCTAAGGCCATCTGTGAGTTTTTGGAAAATGAAGTATTCCTTCTATTTGGTACTCCGATGATTTGCCAAGTCGATAATGGTCCCCAATTTACGGGAAAAGAATTTCAAGAACTAATGAACAACTACAAGATTTCACATGTGTGGAAAAATGCCAACTACCATCCACAAGTAAATTTTGTAGAGCGATATAATCGAGTCATTGGTACCGCTATTAGGTCTTATGTCAAGCGTGATCATCGTAGTTGGGATGTAGAAATTTTTAAGATAGCACATGCTTTAAGATCTGCTACCCACGAAGTTACGGGGTACACACCATCATTCTTGAATTTAGGTCGCACTGTTCCGATAAACGGAGATTATTACGGTCGCATCCAACAGTTTAAAGAGGATGATCTAACCCTTGCTAACCGTGAAAGCGTCGCGCATGATATGCGAAAGTTAAATGGGGTGTTTGAAGATGTTACTAAGCGATTGCATAATGCTTATATTAGGGGGGCTAAACATTATAACTTGCGCAAGAGATCCATCAATTTTCGAGTAGGTGACATAGTTTGGCGGAGAAATTTCGTACTTTCTAATGCTCCGAATAAAATTAGTAGTAAGCTATCTCCTAAGTATATCAAATGCAAGGTTCGCGAGGTTACTGGCCCATTAACTTATCGTTTAGTCAACGAGCGTGGTAAAGATGTAGGTGTCTATCATATTAAGGACTTAAAATCACATCCCGATGACGACGATGATCGAATATCCATTCAGGGTTAAAATCCACATTACATGGGCGGAGGTTGGGTAATGTTTGTCACAGGGGGGTTCAATTACACCTTGAATCCTACATTTTATTAGTAATGTTGTCTCTTTTTGATCATGTTCCATCTCAGATCATATAAAACAGCCCGTAAGACATTCCATCAGTCTTACCATTTCCTTGGGGTCAACCAGTCCCGACCCACTTGCTTATCTGTGTTGACACTTATGGGGGCTAGCGGACTTCGTGCTTAGTGCAGGATCCAGGGGGACCGGTTGGTTGCTTTCTAGCGGGATGGACCACACCTGTACGCCCTGTCTAGGCTAGGCGTGCCTATGCACTGTTGCAGTGGGGTTGGTTCAGTCTTAGTTGGGGGGTAGCCGGCTGGTTTTCCTCCTGTTACGGGCATGAAGGGTCGTTGGCCGTATTTTTGTCGACACATCGTTACCTATAGTCACATTCTAACAATGATCTCGGTTTTGAGAGAGAACCGAGTGAGTTTTTTACGTCTCTCAATGGCATATTGTCATTCCCCGGGGTACAACCTTTCTTCCATTCCTCAAAGGTTGCTGTGTGCCCACTGCCTTTTCGTCTTGGAGGTGTGAGTCTGTTAGCTGGCTGTCCACGACGCGTTTTGTCCAACCATACGCGAGGACGGGCTATCGCTCATGTCATTGAGGCGGGGACGCATTGGCCATATTAGTCGTCTATCCTTCCCATAACCAGATCACTCCATAATTCCAATCACCTTATCTTCCTTTCCAATTTCCTTCCTTCGTTTTATCACATTGGGCACCTATTATTTATTTCCTGGGTGGGTCAAGGGTTTTATTTTTTTACTCCCTGGTTTTTACGTCATAATTAGTGCAGACCATCTCGCCACTAATTATTCCATCGGAATTTATTCCAACGATTCCGGAGAAGCTGTCAAAGTCTTGGTAGGACGATCTGTTGATCAAATATTCGTTTGATCAAATTATTTAATTATTTTGTTTATTTTGCAAAATACCATTTCCTTTGGGTTGAGAACCATGAGTGTCTCACACTGGAAAGTAGAATTAGTTGAAGATAATTTTTTTGTTTGACTATTCTCGAATGGATCCTATGTGACCCATTCCCAGGTTGATTATCAGACGCTTTTTTTGTCTTGATGTCCCTAAAGATTTTTTTGTATTCACTTTTTTCGGTGCAGGTCCAATGCGGGCTGCCCATTTTGTACTCATTGATTTTTATCTGAGACAAAATCATTTATACATTATGGTTTTCAGTAGCTATCATTAGCTCTACCAATTGGTTTTCGTTTCCACGGATTTAAGGCGACATTTAGTCCCATAGGTAAAAAACCATACAATTATTATTTTACTCTTAATCCTTTAGAGATTTTTTTATTTTTATTTTTTTATTGAAATATTTTAAGCTCATTTTTTATTAGTAACGCTTAATATTTCTTTCCTACCAATTACTGCGACAAACTCTCTCCTCACTACAGTACGGTTTCTTCTGTAAATTCACAGTTCGTTGTAAATATCAACTACTTTATCTGATCTTTTTAGATCTTGGCCTGCGGCCAGATCGTTTAGTTGGGGGGGTGTGTAACAAAAATTTATCTATTTTTGTCACCTAATTTAACATTTAAATTATTCAAATTGTTACTCCAAGCGCCATCTCTCAATTCATTTTTACAACGTACTTGATAGTACAGAGAACGGACGCTCACGGCGACGAAGAAACGACTTTGGCTTTGAAGTGCGATACGACAGGTCGATATTTATTGATCGGGTGTAAATCGATTATTTATCGGTTGATTTTCGTAACAAAATTAGTAGTACGCGGTAGTTAATTTCACCGTCATTGCGGATTTAGTGAAATCAGTGCGTAACTATTTTGTTTTAGCCAGTTCCAGTAGTTTTGGAATTTATTCGATTTGTTATCTCGACCGACCATTTTTTATCTTTATCGAAGTACAAAGCATTGCCAACTAAAATTTTGTTTGGTAACATTCGCATGGTTGTAATTTTTGGACAACCATCTTGTTTACATTTGATGTTTACCAAACATTACATCAAGTTCTTGAATGATCGTTACCTTTTTGGACGATCATATTATCTTGTTTGAATCGCCATCGTGTACCTTACTAGCAACACAGCTGAGTGCCGTCTGTCCATCTTCGTATCCGCCAGCCAAAACCTGCTGATCGAGTATTACGTCGGTGTACTGCAGTCCGAGGATCCTAGATTGGGAGCCATTGGAAGTCAACACCAACCACTACATTCCATACAAGGATTGTTGCTGTCGTTATTATTGTGTGAACTCATCCTTGAGCTCAGGCATTGATTTTATATACTTATAGATGTTGCACGCAATGTTAAATTTGGTTATAAGTTGGAGAACTTTGTACGCCAGATGGTGCTTTAAATCACCACATCGCCACGCAGCGTACAAAGTTATTACTAACTAGCCATGTACATCTGTTATAATGGTTTCAAACTTAGATATGTACTTACTTAGAGCAGGTAATAAATCCTTTATTGGGGGTTTATGTAGATTATAACAAGGGTTTCTTTTAACAAAAACATTCCTTTTTGATTTTAACAATACTGTTTGCTAAGATCCCACTTAAAATTTATTTTTACTTTCTGAATTCCTAGTGCCTGAAACTATTTTCATTTCTATTTAAAACACTATTTAAATTTCTAAAATATACAGGGTTTCAAAAATTTTTGCAAATTCTTTAACGTATGCTACTAATAAAAAGATGAAAAGTTCCTAAATAAACATGCGTCCAGAAATGTTTCGTTTGCAAGATATGGGCATTTTCAAATATTTTTATTTTCAAAAATTCGTAATAAAATAGCACGGTTTTCAAGAAAGTTTCTTTTTGATCACTCTGTCCTATTTGTTTTGAACATTTTAGTTTAGAATTCGTAATTCCAACGATTTTCAATGAATTCCAAGGATTATTAAAGATTTGCAAGGAACTCCAAGAATTTACAAATGTTTTAAAAAGTTTTCAAGATTTCAACGATTTTAAGGAATTCCTAGTGATTTGCAAAAAATTCCCCGTGATTTTCAACGAATTAAAAACAAAAGAAATAAATATTTATAGAAAACTCGGAAAACAAAATTTCAAAGATTTACGTGTACGCTGGTATCCAATGATTTTCAAATATTTCCAAGGAATTTTCATATCGGTTTTATTTCAAATTTTAAAAAAATTTGCTAAATCTGATTACAGATATAGATGCGGTTTTTTACGCTGATTTCAAAAATATAAAAAACTCAATTTCGAAAAAAATGGACTTACTGCCTTCTTACTTATGACGGCAGAAATATAGATTGAATATTTTAATATAAGTATCTCTTTGCTAAGATCCCACTTCAAATTTATTTTTACTTTCCGAACCCCTAGTGCCTGAAGCTATTATGACATTATGCACCATAATTCATAACTTCGAAACGAAATTATTGGCTAGATTTAAATATTAACCGTTTATTGCGAACGAAACTGTTCCGTACATGTAAAATACAGATTGAGAAGAAAGATAAACAAAGTGCAACAAGAAAACTTAATATTTTAAAAAACCAATAATAAGTACGTGAAAAATTAGATATTTTCCAGAATTTTATTTTGTTATAATATAATTTTCATATTAATAAATTTTTGCAAATAACTTTAATTATTATTAAACCTATGAATCTAAAATTTGGTAAATAGAAAAGAAAATTTCAACCTTCAAAGATTGTAATACCTTTTATTAATGGCTTTATGCATCTTTACGACTTAATGGTATGCCAGGTAAATTTAGGTAATCTTCATAATATAGCTTATTTGCAAACCAACTTTACCACCAATAAAGTTGTTAACATTTTAGCTAGGTAGCAGCACTTGATGACAACTTTTTGACGAATAATTTTCTATAACCTACACTCCATTTACGTGCCACATCTATAAGTATATAAAATCAATGGCTCAGGTGAGACAAATTTAATATTCTTGTTTGGATTTATCTGTGGTATTGTGGTACATTAATTACAGTCAATTATTTGTATTGACGGGCCTACCATTCTGGTGTCCCGTATTGTGTCACCTTTGACGTACCGTTGTTACAGTCAATTAACGTGCTTCCTGTTCTTGGCACGCCACTACCACGAACGTTTATCATTGTCGATATCGATTCAATTTTCAATAAAACTTCATTGTTTAATCATTGTTTTATTTTTCGACGAAGCGTACCCTCGTTATTTTCCAGCACAACGCAGAGTGGAATTTTCAGTGGACTTACGACCCTCGCTTCCAGACTACAGCGAGTTAGCTTATACCAACATCAGGGTTACCACGAATATAAGTAGGAGTTTTACTTCTGCGTGGTTTTGTTTGCTTTTCCAAACCGTTCTCCCATTAGGAACGGAAAGGAGGGTAAACATTTCAAATTATTGTGTAAAACTGATTATATAAAAATTTGTTAAATAATTTACTCTTTCTAATGATAATAATTTGCAACCAAAAATCTCCAAAAGTGTATATAAAGGTCATTTTCGCTTCAATTTGATAACAAACTTTGTGATAAAGAAAAGGTTGGAAACTTCGCTAAATTTTGCCTTATTAATGAACATAAAATACAAAAAGGTGTAAAACTTTACTTACTGATAACCAAAATTCGACGAATTTCGAGCACAGCGCAGGAAAATTAGACAGTCTTATTTGAACTCTTGAAATGACAAGACGTGCGGCTCCATAAAATAAAAGTTTTCCAAAAATGATGTCCGACCAATTTAATGTTTATCTAAATTAGATAACAAAAATTTTACAAATGGCTACCTTTCAGTAAACATATCTACAATCAACGAGTTAAAAGTATGACTCACCTTTTAAACAACTGGTAAACGAGTTCCAATAATAATTCACTGGCACATCACGAATTCAATTAAAATAGTCAACAGGTGTCAACAATTAAATCAACTCCGCATGATAACGAAACAGAAGCGAATTTTTGTCAACAACGCGATCAACAAGAAGCAAGTTGAGTGAATGCGATGAAGTGAACGCGCAAGTTAAATTGTGTTAGTGCGCAAGCTTTATATACAGAGCAGGATTTAAAAACGACAGGTATTTAAAAATTAGATTTCAATTAACTTTTTATAAATTTTATTATTGTAATTTGTCGACGACCCAAGAAGGAAGGAAGTTTGGATGCATCAATTTGATTTTTGGTATTAAATATTGTCATTATTTTTCAGATAAGAATTTATCTGACGTTTATGTGTTCGCATGCGATTTAAAAAAATTATTTTCTTCAATATAAAACTATTTTCGACACAAACAATCTTTTATTCACAACGATTCAAATAACAGTAAGCATTACTAAACTTAAAGATCATCAATAAAGAAGTAAATTAATTCATCTCAGTTATAACAATTTCGACGATTCAGGTCAACAAATTCATTTTAACCCCACAAGCACCTCAAAGTTCAACGAACCTACTACACCTTGAGTGGAATCTCCAAGACTGAGCTAGATAAAAAAGGGACAAGTGTAGTGAATTTCTGAATAAATTTGTACCATCTGAGGAGATAATTCAATTTTATAAATTTTGCTTTTACTTAAAAGCTGGCGCCTGACAAAACCCAGGGTGGTACAGTTTATGAAGGGAATTACACAGCAGTACGTTGTACCGGAATAGCTGATTTTCGCTTTAATTAATCGCAACGTAACTCTGCACTTTCTGCTGTTCCAACTAGTCACAAATATCACACACTAACGGTTTATCGGCGGTGTATTTTCAAATGCATTTTTAAATTCTCTTTTTGTGTAAATTTACGATCACAAATATCACAACATGGCATTTTCTTGCTGGTGTGAATTTTAAAATGCTTTAGTAAATTACTTTTATTCGAACATTTATAGTTACATATTCCACACGTAAACGGTTTCTCTCCAGTGTGAATTTTTAAATGGTCTCTTAAATTTGATTTGTATACACATTTATAGTTACATATTTCGCAAACAAACGGTTTATCGCCAGTGTGGGTCTTTAAATGATAATTAAAACTTGATTTTCGTGCACAACTATAGTCACATATTACACAAGCAAACGGTTTTTCGCCAGTGTGAATTAATAAATGAGATTTTAAATTTTCTTTTCGTAGACATTTATAGTTACAATTTTCGCAAGCAAATGGTTTCTCTCCAGCGTGACTTTTTAAATGATTTTCAAAAATTGATTTGCGTGCACAGTTATAGTCACATATTTCACATGCAAATGGTTTCTCGCCAGTGTGAGTTAATAAATGCGTTTTTAAATTTGATTTCCGTGCACTTTTATAGTTACAAAAATCGCAAGGAAACGGTTTCTCACCAGTGTGCGTATTCAAATGATTTTTGAACGTCGATTTGTGGGCACATTTATAGTCACATATTTTACAATCAAACTGTTGCTCGCCAGTATGAATTAAGAAATGCGTATTTAAACTTGATTTATGTACAAATTCATAGTCACATATTTCGCAAACAAATGGTTTTTCGCCAGTGTGAACGTTTAAATGAATTTTTAAAGTTGATTTGTAAGCACATTTATAGTCGCATGTTCCGCACTCGTATACATTTGAGCTGCTACGTATTTGATCAGCTATCTGCGGCGTTAATTGCTCAGTATCCGCTTCGTCTTTAATATCGAACGAACTATGCAAAGCTTCCAAATTAAATTTCACGTCTTCTACTTCTTCCTTTTTAATTTGGTAACTACTAGTTGAATTATCTGGAGTGTCCAACACTTTACCGATGTATTCCATATTTAGTAACTTATCTGAGGGTGACATCAGCACAAAACACAAAAAAATTATGTCAATTACCAGTGTCAGTAAATTACACACACACAGCGCCATCTAACGCAATAGAGAGAAAATTATTTGTGATGGGTGCTGTCGATTATTCGCGATTCCAAATAAGAATGCGACCCCTGGTGGCATAATTGAGAACAACTCGACGCGAGTACTAAACGGTAAACGAGGCTCATTGTTTATAAGTTTCTTTGCTTTAGTTGCATGTTAACGTGTTGCAATTATTTAAATAATTAAAGCGTTTAAATAAATTTTTGAAATGTCAACCGTTGTTGAGAAACGTAGTAATTAAACATTATCTACTTGGCATTTAGCACTTCTTCACCTTCACAAAAATTTCTCGACGTTGCGCTGCTATTAGTATACTCTAATAATGATTTTAGAGAAATTTGTTTACTCATTTTTAAATTTTCCTTTGATAACTCGAACAAACAAAAAAGTTTGCAAGGTAAACGGTAATACGGCAAACAAGACTACTCGTGTATGACGGCCATTTTGAAAATTTAACAGCGCCACCTATTGTTAATTTTAATCGCGAATATGAACTTGTAAAGAAAGTTTTGAACGCAAGAAAACATAATTCGTTCCACCAATCCATTAGATTTGGGATATGACCAGCGGCGGTTTGTCAATGGAGGCAAGGGAGGCTTAGCCTCCTCTCAAATTGTTGGACGGACTTGCTATTTATATTTCGTTTTAAATTACTATTTTTTCCAATTTTTAATTTTTTTTGAATTTGTTTAAAACTAAATTTAATTTAATAATAAAATTAGCTTAAGAACTTGACTTACGCCTGAAATAAATTCGAAATAGTACATATCCAGCGGCTAGCCTTTATCCTTATCTTAGTTTATTAGCACAGAGTTAGGCAACCCAGAATACGGTAGTACGTCCGAGATACGTCATAGAGGCTACTGGTTAGTAAGATTAATAATCAACATGAGCGATTAACAGATGAATTGTAAGTAATAAGCTTGTAAGATAAGCGCATACTGGTCTGTGATTTTACTAAATGTACGAAGATAGTCATTTTACAAGCATTTGAGGCTGAGCTCATATGCGTGGGCGTCTTATCAAAGGAGACACCTGCAAATCTTTACTTTATTCATGTATATGTTCTAAATATAATCAGTTGTATTGTGAACGTATAAAAGTGTATTAAGAAAACAACAATTAATTGACGTATTTAATTTTATAATCGACAGCAATGATTTTAAAAACGACTCTCAAACTATTAGAGGAGTGGTAGGTTTAAGACAATATTTAAATGAATTAAAATTTTGCTTTTTATTAGAAACTTTTAAATTAATTTTTGAACAGACAGACGTAGTATTTTCAATTTTACAAAGTAAACTTACCGATATTAATTTCGCCAAATGTCGTTTAACAAAATTAATCGAAACTCTGCACAGATACCGTAGTGATGATTTGTATTTTGACAACATATTTAACAGTTTAGAATTAAATTGCGAGCCGGCTCAGAAAAAACGAAAAACGACATTTGATTTACCAGATATGCGTCAAAGTTATAAACAAAGTTTTGCGGAAATTTTGGATACGGTTATTGTGCAAATTGAAGTTAGATTTGCAGACTTACATTAAATTAAAATTTTTTGATCTATTAACATTTGCTAAATTTTCAGATTATGGGAAAAACTTTCCTCAAAATTTATTAGATAGTCTATTAGAGCAGTATCCATTTTTTGATCAAATCCAACTCAAAAATGAATTATCGGTAGCATATAATGACCCCGAAATGTTTAGACAATGTAGGACTCCATCAGAGATATTAGATTTTACTTTCAAAAATGATTTACACAGTTGTATGCCTGCATTTTACAAACTTTTATGTGTGGTCGTCACCATACCGGTAACATCGGCTTTGGTTGAAATAAGTTTTTCCACACTAAAACTTATTAAAACTTACACTCGTAATACGATGAACCAAAATCGGTTAAGTAACGTCGCGGTAATGCCTATTGAAAAAGGAATTCGTTACCTTATTGTCTCGAAATAATGAATTCTACGAGAATATCATCGATCACTTCGCGAATACTAAAAATCGCTGTATACCTCTTACGTTTAAAGCTTCATAAATTTCGAATGACTTAAAATAATATTAATCTGTATATTGTACAACATTTTTTCCAGAAAACACTCTGCACTCATCGAACAATTTTTTCCATTGTACGCAGTACTGAAGATAGCCAACGAGCTCGAAACACGTGTCTACCGCAGATTAAATAATATTTTATTACATTTTTTTTTTAAGTTTTATTTCATAAGGTAATTAAGCTGTAAAATTAGCCTCCTCAAATGGAAAAGTCACAAGCCGCCGCTGGATATGACGGGGTGGCCTGCACATAAAAATCTATTAAAAATCAAACCAAAAATTACTGTAACTTTAAAGAAAAAATATATATTGCTGACGGTATTCGGTTTAAATGGAATAAAATCATTATCCATAACAATAAAATTGTTGCGGGCTAACTCGCACACCACCGTTTAAACAAAGTGCCGGCCTCGCTGCAGCGGAAGGGGTGGTTCAAACTGGAAATTAATGTACATGTCACTTCGATAATTTGGAAGTAAGTAAGGGCGCCACTGTTATTTGATAAGACGGTAAAAAATGGCTCGGTAAAAACGGTAAAAATCAATAAAAACACAATTAAATGTAATAACTTGAATATAATAATAAAAAGTAATAAGGACGATTAACATAAAATCGAAACTGAAAACTGCAATTTCAATAATCAAGGAAATTGCAGATACATTTTACTTAACCATTTACGTAGTAACGAAATGTATTGTAATCGAGTTAAAAAAAATCTGATGTGACAACACATTACATTCCCTTTCAAATTGCATTGATTTAATCAATTAAAGCACCTATTTTATTTTTCATTTTAACAAGAAAATAACATGGGAACGTAATATTTTTAAAATATCATTTGGCTGAAAAATTAGAAATAATCGGGACGATGTCCATATTCAAACAAATTTTAACAATGTTCATAAAACGTCAGAATTAATTTTTTGTGAACTAATTTAAAAAATTCATTTCATACTGTGATATTGCGTTTCAAATTTTTTAAGATCAGCGCGATTTTTAAAATTCAAACATAAAATACAAACAAGGTACAACAGGAAACGAAAGAGACAGAATGTAGGTCTTTTAAGATGGTCGAAGCATGACTTGGCAGAAAGATAGAAAGTTTACCGTTTGAAAAGGTGGGGGAACAGAGGGATGACGAGCGGAAAACGGAACGATCATCTTAGGGTCGGAGAGAACGTTTGGTGGTTCGAGGTGAAAGACTTATGCTTAGTAACAAAAGAAATTTTATTTTAATTTTAATCAAGATAAGATTCTTACAAAAAAGAAAGAGATTATAGACGAATATTCTACTAATCAGGGGAATTACATGTCAGTGACAAATTTTAATTATTTATGGTATATTTTTTCTGTGAAACAAAGTTACATGCGTGTGACGCTCACTGCAAATGTACCAAAAGGAATGTTAAAATGATATAAATATAATTGCTTCCTTCAATACGACCTTTAAAATACCAAGTCAGATCTATAATCAATCAATAATTAGAATGCTAGATTAACGTGATTTTATGCGATTTATGATTATTCCAGTGAGTGATTTTCACGCAGTAAA
Organism: Podabrus alpinus; assembly: GCA_932274525.1. Lineage (NCBI taxonomy): Eukaryota > Metazoa > Arthropoda > Insecta > Coleoptera > Cantharidae > Podabrus > Podabrus alpinus. The sequence goes on from OW026452.1 coordinate 36,764,938, forward strand.
TTTAGTTGTCGTGGAGTAGCTTGAGTTTATATACAGTATTTCAAAGAGTTCGGTTTGTTTATTCTATTAATAATTTAATAATCATATTTTGCGTATTACAAAACTATCATCAGTTATTCAATTATAATCAATTACAATATACAGGGTGATTCCGATATTGTTTGTATCATATACAGGGTGGTTTAAAAGAGGGTGACTTAAGTATTTAGTGGTGGTTATACATAATTTAATCATCGTGGTTACATAATACACATGGTGTTTCCGAAAGGTTTGGCATTGCTTCAGATAATAACGTAGTCTTAAGTCGTCCTATTTATTGGTGGTTAATTCTAAATTGATGATGATAAAGGACTGTGGTTATATATGGTTATCATTTAACAAGGTGAACATCGAGGTGGTCAGTAATTGGTTTCATGTGTTCTCCACATATTTTATTATTGGTGTGTTTTGTGTCTATATTAAAGGTTTGGTAATTTATATGAGGACGAATATCGTCTCAGCTAGGTAAGCAAGGTGTTGAAAATATTTCGGTATAACAGGGTCCTTTCTTTGAGGTATGGTAATATTTACAAGCTCATCGTATGAGTGTAAATTTAGTTAGTCCATGTTAGCAAGTCACAGCCGCGGAAAATTCCGAGACAAGCCAGATGCCGGATGTGATTTGTGTAAATTTCTGTTAGGAAACAGGAGCATGGAAGTAGATAGAAATGGTACGTTTGTTATAAAGTGGTCATATTTCACCCCCCCCCCCCTGAACATGGTGTGGAGCTTGGAGGTGTTGCATTATTCGATGTAGGGCAGGTTGAACAACTAAATATGATGAATACTTTTATTTATAATAATATTAAGTTATCATTATTACGAAGTACAACTGTTGACTATTGATTAGTTACTAATTACTAATTGTAATACTAGCAACTTATATTTATAATAACAATTGACTTACATTTTAATGCATGTTTGTAACCTACATAAATCCTAGACGCTCGTCAGCGTTTACCCAATAACTTAACTATAATTATTATTCCAATGTTACTACTTAACTATTTATTATTATTAGGTCACTACATATTAGGTCACCACATCGATAAGGGAGAGCTTTGTGATTCTATGACGTAATTTTCCAGGCATTATAATAATTATTTATGTATCAAGGGCACAATAATCTGATTGTGCCCGTGGTACATACAACGTTTTATTTCATTTTGATACTTGGTACTTGAATTGTCAAAATTGAAGAATTAAGTATTTTGGGAAAAAATATCATGTTATTTTGTTTATGCTATGAATTTTCGGTGTACCATGGTTCCTATGTAGATTGTTGATGTTGCTATAATGCTCTATTGTTTTATTGTAAACAAATTTGGAGAAACTTGGAGGGGCAAGAATTAATTTTTTTATTTAGCAATAACTCGAAAACGGCATTAGATATCGAAAAACTGAGCAAAAAAATTCTCCCCCCCTCACTTGGCCACTCCCCCTGTGAATTGTCGGTAGGAAAGCATATGCAAAATTTCAGATCGATCGTGCAAAAAAAACAGAGTCTGGACTAACTCTTTTGTTTTGATATTGTTGTCATTGCTTAGCAACTTTATATGCCCTCGGGCTATAAAAGCCATATTATACCCGCATTTCCGTGCTAAGAAACAAGGTTATGATTCCAAAATGAAATAAACAAATTATATTATGGTTTCTTTCAGATTACAAATTAGATTAGTCGTAATTAGACTAACACTAATGTATTATCCGAACCACGAAAGAAAGGCTCCACTTGTCATCAATAATGAGAGTATGAATTAATACGAGAATAGCTAATTAAATCAATGTCTTTTTCATACATTGAAACTCCACCACATAATTTTTTGTGTTTCAGCTGTCAAAGTCAAATAATATAACTTTTAGGTTATAACGACAAAATATTTATTAAATTAAAAGCAAAACAGCACTAAAATCGTGGAAGCGTAGATGCGAGGAAATGGGAATTCCAATAGGTGATCGAGTGTTGTTTACATTGAGCTTTGCTGATGACCAAGTAGTGGTTGCTCAGGATGCGTATGACCTAGAATTTATTTTGAAAAGGTTATACACGTAATACGAAGGATGGGGTTTACAAATCAGCCTATAAAAGACAGAGTATCTGGTGGTAAATTCAGAAGCTAGATTTGAAGTGCTTATAAACGATGAAACTCCTGTAAGCCAAGTTAACGAATTTAAATATCTTGGAGCGCTGGTTGATAAAAATGGAATAGGAGCTAGAGAAATTAAACAAAGGATACAAAACTCTAGAAAAGTGTTAGGCGCATTGAACGCACTATGGTGGGATCAACGAATAAATAAAAGAAACAAAATAAGAATAGGCCAAGTAATGGTGGAAACCGTATTGTGCTATGGAAGTGAAGTGTGGCTAATGAAGGAGGAGGACAAGAGAAAAATAACCGCAGTGGAAATGGACTATCTACGAAGAAGCGCCAGGGTGTCCAGAAGAGATAGAATAACTAACGTAGAAATTAGAAATAGAATGAAATCAAATGAAACCATCATAGACAGAATTGAAAAAAGAAGTCTAAAATGGTTTGGACACCTACTGCGAATGGCGGAAAATCGCTGGCCAAAGCGCCTTTTCTCTTGGACTGCACCTGGAAGGAAGTAGAGAGGAAGTAGAGTGGAACGATGGGGTGAATGCTGCGATGGAGAAGCGTGACCTGGAAGAGGATATGGCTTACGATCGAGAGGCTTGGAAAAGGGGAGTGGGTAGACAGCGACTTGCTGTATAACTGTTTATACTAATGTTAATTAATTTGTAACTAATTGTAACTGAGGTGTAATTAGTTAGCCCAAATATATTGCGATGAGGATATTTTTTTTTTATTAATTTATTATAATTGCTTATTGACTTTTTGATTTTTACTCGGCTAGCTCTTTACCTTTTGCATGAAGTTACTCTCATCCGAGTTTGTCGGTTCTTTCTGGATGACTTAATGTTATCTTTTGCTTTATTTACCCTAAACTCGAGTTTTGTTTTTAGAATACAAAATTCCAAAAATGAGACAAATACGAGGCTTGTCCAGAAAGTAAGTACCGTTTTTAAATTACGCCGCCGCAGCACTGCGGTCGCCGTTTAGCGCATGCGCGCCAGGTAGCTACATCTGTTGGGAAGCTACAGACGCCATTACGGAACCATCCGATCGAGTCTACATCTGTTTGCGTGATTTTAAAAAGGCCGCACCTATTAAGAATCCCGCCGACTGCGAAGTGCGTGCTGTAATAGTACGTTTTCTCAGTACTAAAGGCTTCAAAGCAGCTGACATTCATCGCCAAATCAGTGATGTTTATGGTGAAAACATTATGAGTGCTGGAATGGTGCGGAAATGGGTTAGGGCCTTTAAAGATGGCCGCACAAACATTCATGATTAGGAACGATGATGAGACCGTTCCTCATCATGAATGTTTGTGCGGCCATCTTTAAAGGCCCTAACCCATTTCCGCACCATTCCAGCACTCATAATGTTTTCACTATAAACATCACTGATTTGGCGATGAATGTCAGCTGCTTTGAAGCCTTTAGTACTGAGAAAACGTATTACAGCACGCACTTCGCAGTCGGCGGGATTCTCAATAGGTGCGGCCTTTTTAAAATCACGCAAACAGATGTAGACTCGATCGGATGGTTCCGTAATGGCGTCTGTAGCTTCCCAACAGATGTAGCTACCTGGCGCGCATGCGCTAAACGGCGACCGCAGTGCTGCGGCGGCGTAATTTAAAAACGGTACTTACTTTAAAAACACGCCTCGTATTTTTATCAACACAAATTCTTTTATTTAACATGGATTTTTAAATTCAATTTTATCTTTTCAAATATTAACACAAATTATCCCAACTCTTAATATCGTATTAACCTAAATCTACCCCAAATTGTTATTCCCTTTTATTACGTTACTTCCGCGAATACGCGACACCTTAGAAATGATGAAATAGTGTGTTCTTACTGTTAGTTATTCATCACGCCCCCTATCGTCAATTTCACACTCGAGCTGATTGATTTGTGCGTGTTCATGTTTACAACATAACCTTCTTTATTACTCGACTCCTTATTGTGCATCCAAGATCCAATTACCTTGATTGGATTAATTGCTATATTTTCCTGATCACTTCTTCCACTTTTCACGAGGTATGTGCACGTACTTTTTATATTTGCACCAACTCCTTTATCTAAACACGTGGTTTATGCTATTTGCTTTTAGCGCTACACAATATTTTATTCGATTGCGTAATCAATCGATAAACTTTTTGAGATCAACTTTTTAAACTGGGGAGCATTTTGAAAACGTGCCTTGCCCTATTCGCTGTGAGAATCAACTAACTAATTGTTTTTATTTCATCGCCTTGGTATCGATAAAAAAAATCTAATCAACCCATCTTGATTTTGAATGATTTTCCTAATCACGTCTTTCCATTGGTGAGTACCGTTTTACAACTTTGATAATTTTTAATCATTTTTTTATTGTTTTAGCTAATTTCGGAACTAACTTTCGTCGCCTCGGTAACCGATCATTGCACTTTGTCCAAACAACTCGGAGCACTATGTTGATGACTTAACGACTTCCGTAAACCCCTTTTTAAATCACTTCTTAAAAACTAACCTTATAATATAAAAACTCTTAAATATTAACATGGTTTAAATTAAATTAGTGAACATTATTGCAAAATTATTATCATGACATAAATTTTTGGACCTTTGCATTCCGTTTTGGTTTCGTATTCTAAATAAATGGTAATTACCGTTATGTTGCGTTTCAGGTAAATCCAGATTGAACTTACTTGCTCGTCGAGGAATTTCATGCTTGCTTTGGTTGTTTTTGATAAATTATCATTAACTATTTTAAATGCCTGCTGAACCACGGCAATATGTATATATAAAACAAAATATTTTCAATGTATCTATTGGTGTTATATATTATATTTAATAGCGTTACATTCCTTAAGGGATAAAGCCCTTCAACCGCAGAGTGTATTTGTTCGTCGTAGCATGAAACAATATCTGTCCTCACTATCTCTAATGAGAAGATAGCTCTGATCAGATATGTCCACGCAGAAAATAAATTCCTACTTTAATTTGCGTGGGGCCCTGATGGTAGGTATAAGCCAACTCGTTATAGCGGCGGCGAGACCGTGGGTCGTGTCAGATGAACGCCCCGAAGAAAATCAAGGAAGCAGCTTTGCTAACATAACAAAAATAAATTAGCAATTAGATGTTCGTTGCCTGAAGGTGATGATATAAGCGATGTCGGATGGAAATTGCGTTAGCCGACCTAAAACCAGTACAGTGGCAAAGACATTACCACCAAGAACCACTCCCCACAATCAATCAACAGAACGTTCGAGTGGTCATTACAAATCCCACAAACGGTGGAACCACAACCGAACTTCCAACAATTAAATCAAGCGGAAGCACCCCGATGAAACGCAACCCCTGTACGTTGGTAGCACATCGCTACCTTCTTAAAAAAAACATATAACCAAAAATAAACACCAAAAAAATGTTCAACATAGAATTTTAAATACAAGATTTGAACCTATGTCAAACGTGTAGGAATTACCTTGCCAATGCATTAGACCAACGCTGCTCGTAGTTACCTATTGAAAATAATGCACAGTTCAAATTAAATAACTCAAAATATTATAATACCAATATTAATTAATAATTTTAAAACATAAAACCCAAACATTAGCATTAAAATTCACGCCTGCAAGCGCACAAGATTAGATAGCCTCTAATCACGTCGAACAGAAATGCAAAACCTGCAACTTCAACGCAAAACCTGCAACGTTCTAATCAAAAAATGCCAAGCAAAGGATAATCCTATAATATAACAAAACATAAAAAAATTACAAGAAACCGGCAAGGGTGAATTGGAAGGTGTTCGAAGTAAAACGGGCCAAGTCGATCAACGTAAACCACTGTGAAATAATCAAATAACATCAATGTTACTCACCACTCCGACGGGATACCAAAACCTTCAGAAGCAGTATGGGCAGAAGGAATCGACCAAATAAACGTACGACATGGGAGAAATCCGCCATTTCCCAACAACGAAGATATTTCAGGACCATCTGGACTGCGCGAACAAAAATAGTTCCGGAAAAGAATATCTTCTCTCGAAGATATTTCTGGACCCAACGGCCTGCGCAAACAATTTTTGTCCCGGAAAAGAATACCTTGTTCCACATCCCGCTAAAATGCGAAGCCCAAATCCCATGATTATTCCACAGTACACACACAAATCGACATGTCGCTTGAAAATTCACCAGGCTTATCTTGCTTGTTCGAGAGCTCAAAACATGACCTCTTGCTCGATCGAACGCTGACACAAGACTCTCCTTTGCGCAGTTTGAACAATCCCCACCTCGGCGCGGTTAGAATGCGCTTTTAAAAGAATAATTGATATATAGGGTTGAACGTAAGTGATGGATTGCAAAAATTCGTCACAAGCAGTAAAGTCACAAGATATTTGAAGTAAAACATAACCAAACAAATACCTACATACGTGTACTACGTTAGTCAAATTCATGGTTTTTGTCTGTAAGACAACTTATTATTTTGCATCTTTGTCCCTCTTACGTTAAACGATATAATGAAAATATAATGTCATGTCATTTTTAAGTTCATAAAATAATCACGTGGAGCTTTTCTTTAGTGGTTCGGACTATATAAGTCGTAGGCGTAAATTAGTCCAACTTACAGGTATAAAAGTTGTAGGCGTAATTAGTCCAACTTACTTTCATCGAGGTCGAAGGCGTAAATTAGCCCGACTTACGATTCAGCTAAATCCAGTCGTAATTTTACTGATGACAATAACAAACATTCTCAAAAGGGGAATCTAAATTCGAAATCATTATAATTAATATTTACTGATATTTACTGATCACAAATGTGGATCGAAGGTATAATTTTAGTTCGCAGTCACAATCTTGGTTCTAGGCTGTAGAATATTCTCTAATAAGAGAGGTTTATGTGTTTTATTATTAATATGAATTACCACTGACCTTATTATCAGAAATAACGAATGAATTATCAATAAATATGAACAAATTATTACAAATAACAAAATCCACTCTATAATGAGTTGTGTTCACTTGGTTTAATATCAATAAGAGATAACCTTCATTGCTATTTTGGCTTGTCGATCCTGCCCGTGATTTTTTTTTAAATATAATAAATAAAAATCTAAGTACCAAATTGGGTGTTTTAATGTTTTATTTAGTCAATTGGGTTTGCGAATGTAAACTTTGTTCACATTCTGCTTCAAGCAACAGGGTATCTTTCCTTGAATCAGTGTGTATGATGTAGGTAGGCTAATTATGTTTTAGAGGTAATGCAATCTTCACAAACCGGGCTTTCCCGTTCAATGAAAGAACTGAGGTGTACTACGGTAGGGTATTTACAACGTGTGGGTTGCTAGACAGATCACAGGCTTAGAACGATGGTATTTGAACTTCTAGATGTTGAGATTTTTAGGATGACAGCGGGAGATTTAAATTCAAAGTTCAATATTACAATACTAATTACATCTATTTATATATTTATGTAAATTTGATTAAATAATAAATTAAAATGTAGACCCAAAACAATACAAATCACTTGATAGATCAAATTTATCCAAGGCAACCATTTTTTGCAGTTTAACAATTATTGTTGCGGCCGTTGCTGATGATTTATTTTGATGATTCGGTTTATTTACAAAATTACAAATTTTACAATGATGTGGTCGCTGCCATTACCTTGATAAATATATCCCTGATGTGTTTGGCGCAGTGTATGTTCTTATCTACCGATACGTCACGGATTGTGACTGAATCCCTTTGAGCAATGGGGAACTGTTTTCGGTGGAGGCGGATTTTCCTTCTACTAACAACTAACACCTTCGATTTTTCAGGAATAAACTTATTTCTTTATGACGCATTAATGGCACGCAGCCGTCAATAATAATTTTTTCTTTCCTGCATTAGATGGCGCTTTACTTAGATAATGTAATGTCCAATTGGCTTCAGATGTGGATCTGATTGACATCCATCACCATTTTATAGGTGTGGTTTTGTATTGCATTTTGCAGTTCCTATAATTTTGTAAAACGATTACCAATCATCGAGCGCAATATTTATTAAGATACGTGCAGTATTTTGATCTGCTATCGATATGACGAAAGTGTTACCCTTAGAAAAGTTACAAGATATGGAATTTATCAATACAGGGACTTTGGAAATTCCATATAATTCAAGTAGTAATTTCCAAATTAAAAAAGAAGAATTCGAAGACGACAAATTTAGTATAGAAGATTTGCATCATTCTATCGATATTAAAGAAGAATGCGATACTCGAGAAGTAAAACAGGAGGAACCTACAGAAAAATACAACAGCACCGATTTATTCAAGTGTGAAATTTGTGGGCATCAAGAAACACATAAACATGCATTAAACAAGCATTTAAAAAGTCATGCGGGTGAGAAACCATTTTCGTGTAATATTTGTGGCAATAGATTTGCTTATAAAAATGGTTTGTACATTCATTCAAAAATTCATACCGGCGAGAAACCGTTTATATGTGACATTTGTGGCATTAAATTTGTGTATAAATATTGTTTGAAAATCCATTTAAAAATTCATACAGGTGAAAAACCGTTTGGTTGTGAAATTTGTGATTTTAAATGTGCACAGAAAAAGTATTTAAAAACGCATATAAAAACTCACAGCGATGAGAAACCGTTTAATTGCTCAATTTGTGATTCTAAATTTGCACGACGAATATACTTAAAAAAACATTTAATAACTCATACCGGCGAAAGACCGTTTACGTGTGAAATTTGTGACTATAAATGTGCACGCAAAGAAAATTTAAAAAATCATCTTCTAACTCATACAGGCGAAAAACCATTTTCATGCGAAATTTGTGACCATAAATTTGCAAACAAAACTCATTTAAAACTACATTTAATAACGCACACCGGTGATAAACCTTTTTCTTGCGAATTTTGTGACTACAAATCGATGCAAAAAGGAAATTTACAAAGACATTTAAAAGTACACTCCGGCGAGAAACCATTTGCTTGCGAAATATGCGACTGTAGATTCGTAGAAAACTCGCAATTAAAATTCCACTTACGAACTCATACCGGAGAGAAACCGTTTGCCTGCGATATTTGTGACTTTAAATGTACACGAGAACCAAATTTAAAAAATCATCTATTAACTCACACCGGTGAGAAAACGTTTGCTTGTGAAATATGCGGCTATAAAAGTACCCGAAAAGGAAATTTAAATGACCATTTAAAAACTCACTCCGGTGTGAGACCGTTTGCTTGCGAAATTTGTGACTTCAAAAGTACCCAAAAATCAAATTTAAAAAAGCATCATTTAAAAATTCATACCGGCCAAAAACAGTATCTGTAAATGAGGGTCCGTACATTTGTTTATGGATTTCTAATACTAAATTGATTATGAATTTTGAAAATAAGTTTTGGTACTTCTAGCAAATCCCCCAAGTTTGTATAAATTTCTTGACGTAATTTTATTAGATTAAAATGGGCGTTCTGATCAAATTTTGACATAAGTTTGCTTGATTAAGCAAACGCTACCATGCGGGAAAATTTCAAATTAGTAAGTGACGTATTAAATTAAAATAAAAAATTGTTCTTCAGCCTGAAGACATAACGAAATCAACTAATTAACGAAACATTTTACAATAATTACAACATAGCAGTAGAACCCCGATTATCCGTGCGCGCATTATCCGGGCGGCGGATTTTCCGTGCGGCATTTTAAAATTTCATCCGTGCGCGGATTATCCGTGGCTGACAGCCAGAGGTTGGCGCATGAACGCTGAATGCACCGTGCAGGCGTTCGGCTCGGGAAATCCCCCGTTTATGTGTTTACTTATTATTTTCGCCAACTGCCGACCGACTCGTTAGTTAAACGTAAACAGACGCACAAAATGCAGCGTACCGGTGCTAATGAAAAGCGTAAACGCAATGTTTACACATGTATTTGTCTGAATAAATTATTAAAAAAATAAAAATGAGGTCTTTGGATTATCCGTGTTTTCGATTATCCGGCGAAGGCTCGGTCCCGGCTGGCCCGGATAATCGAGGTTCTACTGTACTGAAATGTTTGCAAATTTTTACCACAGTATGTGTTTAAGTAAAATTTGCATTGTTTGTGCTATACTAGTTTCTATTTATTTGAACTACACTAGTTTCTATTGCTGTGCAGTGGACATGCGTCAACTGCCAAAGCGGAACGCAACGAACCGAGCGCAGCAGCATGTATCTGAATTTGTTATAGGAGTGAACGATTGATTTGATATTAAATATTTCTTTTATTAAATGAGTTCTTTTTTTGTGTACCTACAATTAAAGTGCGACGACAAATATGAGAAAAAGAAAACAACCAGCTAAAAATACAGTCCGCTATATCACAACATTTTGGTCCATACGATACGGATTTCGGACGCCATTCATACAAAAAAATAATTTGGACTTCAATCCAGCATTAAAACATTAATCGATGGATCACGAAGAAACTTGCAACAAGTGAGTAACAATTTCCAAATTATCTTCAACAACGTGTTCGAAAAGCCACACGCCATTCCGTTAACAAAGAAAGATTCAATCCAGCCGACCAGTGCTGTAGTCAACATCGTTGGGAAATCATTTAGCAGCGTTAAAAAACTGCAAATCACGACGAAGCTACAACTGAACGACTGCAATTCCATTGGGTGAGAAAATTCCATTAAATTTTCCTTTCCTATGAATTTGATATTGCCTCAAATTATATTATTGGGTAAAACAATTACCAAAAATTAACATCAATTTAATCAATCTACTTAGTATTAAGTTACCATTTAAACTTAATAAATTACATTTTACTATTATTCATTCATTATATGAAACGCCATTTTAAGTTACCATTTTAAAAATTACAAATAATAACAAGTTAGCGACGAAAGCGCGGTGCGATAAAACATAAATTAAGTAATTTCATAAAGTACGTACAACCAATTCAAGTTGAATTCGAAAACGAGCAAGCAATTAATAATGTTACAGTTATTGAACTAAAAACAAGATGTGAAAGACTTACATCAATTATAAGCGAATTCGATGAAATTCAAGAACGTATCTTAGACGTATGTAGCGAAACAGATGTTCAAAAAGAATACGATGAAAGAGACCATTTCATAGACACATTATCGACAGTCGAAGCAAACGCAAAAAACATAATCGCAAGCCACGTTGAAACAAAAAGCCAAGACCCAAGCGAGTCTGAAGCGGGTAGCATAGCGGGTAGCATTGTTGATTCACAAGATTTCACTCATACAAATTCAAAGCAATCTATTAATCCGCCAAAAATATCAATTCCCACATACAAAGGTCAATACAATGACTGGTTAGAATTTAAAGACACATTTGAATCTCTAATTCACAATAACAACTCAATTAGCCCAATTCATAAACTTCACTATTTAAGAGCGTCATTACAAGGTGAACCTCGTAAAATTCAAAAAATTGAATTTTCAGCAAACAATTACGAGGTTGCATGGAAAATTTTATGCACTAGATATAATAACACCAGATTACTGGTACACAACCATGTCAAAGCGTTATTTGACATGGAGCATGTCACAAAAGAAACATCCTTTAGTCTACGCAATTTGATTGACACTACATTTCAACATGTACAAGCTCTACAATCACTAAATCAACCCACTGATCAGTGGGACACCCTATTAGTTCACATACTAACTACCAAGTTAGATAAAAATTCCAACAAAGAATGGGAAAAAACCAAAGATTCAAATGAGTTGCCTAGCTTGGCAGATCTAGAGCAATTCATACAAAAAGAGCTGACTGGTAAGAAACAATCGAAATTAATCAAACTAAATCAACTCAAGATTTTGTACACAAAGCGAAACAAGTCACCTTAGTATCATCTAAGGCTTCCTCAAATTTAAAGTGTAACAATTGCAAAGGCAGTCACTTAATTTATAAATGTGACGAGTTCCTACAATTAGAAATACCAATGCGTATAACTAAAGTTAACGAATTAAAACTATGTCAAAATTGTTTGTGTACAGGGCACAAAGAAGAACAATGCAAGTTTGGGCATTGCAGAAAATGCAAAAAACGACATAACAGCTTACTACATCAAGACGAAGCAAGTGTTCCACGAGTGTCACTATCATGCTTCAGCGAAAACAATTATGTATTGCTATCAACGGCCCTTGCAAATGCAGTAGATCATTGTGGGAATGTAAAAGAAGCACGAATACTTCTTGACAGCGGTTCACAATCGAATTACATTTCAGAAAGACTATGCAACCAATTACAATTAAGTAAGCAAGATACTAACATTGCAATAACAGGCACAATATGTCCACGTCGACAATTAATTCCCAAGTTACGATAACGACTAACTCCATCATAAAGGATTTCTCAATTACCATTACATGTTTTGTCTTACAAAAGATAACAGACAACCTACCTTGCATCGAATTTGACATAAACTCTTGGAACATACCAGAAAACTTAACTTTAGCAGACAGAAATTTCAACAAACCTAGTAACGTTGATCTATTAATCGGAGCAGGTCACTTTTGGAACCTCCTGCGAAACAATAAAGTAGTACTAGGAAGGCATTCTCCAAATTTACAAGAAACTAAACTTGGTTGGATAGTATCGGGTTCAATAAATACACCAACAAATAGACGCGTTTGCAATCTTTCAGTAAATGACATAAATTTACAACAATTTTGGGAGATTGAGGAATGCAACAGCATTTCAAATTTGCAATTATCAGATGATGATCAGTTGTGTGAAGACCACTTCACAAAAACGTCGTCGAGAAACCATGAAGGTAGATTCGTGGTGCGACTCCCATTTAATCACTCGCCCTCAAAATTAGGCAATTCTAAACAAACAGCAACTAAGCGGTTTGTACAATTAGAGAAACGTTTCAAATCAGACAAACAGTTCCAATATAAATATACTCAATTCATGAAAGAATATGAAACGTTAAATCACATGTCAATCCAAAATCAGTTTGATAACGATGAGTCGTCGTATTTCATACCTCATCAAGGTGTAGTTAAAAAAGACAGCCTCACCTCTCCCATTCGGGTTGTGTTCGATGGCTCTGCCAAAACCGATTCGGGATGGTCCCTAAACGACATCCTATTAACCGGGCCGAACATTTTAAACGATCTGTTTTCAATTCTAGTCCGATTTAGACAATACCCCATTGTTGTGTGTGCAGAGCAGATGTGGAGAAAATGTACCGGCAAATCCTAATTCATCCGGAAGATCGAAAATTCCAAAGAATAGTATGGAGAGAGAAGGATGACGATCACTTGTTGGTATATGAGCTACAAACAGTAACGTACGGCACGTCAGCAGCTGCTTACACGGCTATTCGATGCATAAAGCAATTGGCGTTGGACAGTCAAGGGGCGTTTCCTATTTCGTCAAAAATCATTTCCGACAATTTTTATGTAGACGATCTCATCACTGGTTTCGAAACTGAAGATCAAGCAATGTCAATTTGCAAAGAAATATCTAACATTTTGCTCTCCGCTCAATTTCCTTTACGAAAATGGAATTCAAATAGTGGCAAGATCATGCAATGCCTCACAGCCGAAGATGATCCACTCAACTCGGTCCCCATAGGCACCTGAGATCATATGAAAACTTTGGGTATTCATTGGTTATCTAGAGATGATAACCTAACTTACCAAATTAAAACTGTACAAAATGACAGATTCACAAAAAGAACCATTTTGTCAGACATATCATCCATTTTTGATCCACTAGGCTTAGTAAGTCCTTGTGTATTACAAGCAAAAGTAATGATCCAAAAATTATGGGCATTACACATTGGTTGGGATGATCCTATTCCGGCGGAGTTACAGAAATGGTGGTCTCAATTTAAATCAGAATTACCACTATTGAACACCTTTCAAGTGCCAAGACACGCCTTCTGTAACAATTTCACTACTGTGGAACTCCACGGATTCAGTGATGCCTCACAATTGGGCTACTCGCATGCATTTACGTGCGAAGCACTGATGAACATAATAGCGTTCACATCAATTTGTTATGTGCCAAAACAAAAGTAGCTCCGGTTAAGGTACTTACAATACCACGTCTGGAGCTATGTAGTGCTCTGCTTTTGGCACGATTGATTAAGAAGGTTCAAGACAGCTTAACTATACAGGTTAAATGTTATTACTGGAGTGACTCTCAGGTATTATTATGCTGGATAAAAACAGCACCTAATCAATTGCAAACCTTTGTAGGGAATCGAGTGTCAGAAATCCAATCACTCAGCAAATCATGTGATTGCAATTACGTCAATACCGCCGAAAACCCTGCCGACATAGCTTCGCGTGGTGCACTACCAGAAGATTTAATCAATTCTCGGTTGTGGTTATTAGGTCCCCTGAGGCTGTCCTTTCCACATTCAACCTGGAACAATGCCACCCCGGAAATGTCGGTTTCAGATTTACCTGGGATCAAAAAACATCTTGTAACGTTTAATTCGGTCATTTCACAGTCATTTAAGATTGACAACTTTTCAACATTGTTACGAGCCAAACGAGTAATGGCTTACTGTCTACGATTCAAAAACAATAGCAAACGGGTCGTACACGAAAGACAAATAGGTTCTTTAACAGTACAAGAATTAATGCTAAGCATGAACGTGTTGGTAAAGATGTCACAATTAAGTAGTTTTTCAAATGAACTAAATCACTTAGCCACAAAGTCGTTGATAAATAAAAAGGGTAAATTGTCAATGTTATGTCCATTTATTGATAATGAGGGACTTTTGAGAGTGGGAGGTAGACTCAACAATGCACAGTTGCAGTTCAATGCTAAGCACCCAATACTTTGGGATGGTAAACACCATCTCACTAAACTTATTGTAGAACATGAACACGTCAAGTTGTGCCATGCTTCACCACAATTGCTACTGGCAACAGTATGTCAAAATTATTGGCCTACGTCAGGAATGACTGTTGCAAAAAAGGTAGTCCGGAATTGTGTGAAATGCTTTCGTTTTAAACCAAAGTCAAGTGTTCCTTTAATGGCAAGTCTTCCTGCCGATAGAGTCACTGCTAACTTTCCATTCAGCAAAACTGGAGTCGATTATGCAGGACCATTTCTTATCAAGAATAAAAAGGGTCCTGGATGCAGAATTATAAAGGCTTATGTCAGTTTATTCATTTGCTTTGCCAGCAAGGCAATTCACCTTGAATTGGTTACGGATTTGACGAGTGAAGGTTTCATTGCCGCGTTACGAAGATTTTCCTCGCGCAGAGGAAAACCAAATGACATTTATTCAGACAACAGAACAAACTTTGTTGGTGCTCAGAAACAATTGCAAAGCTTAAATAACATTTTAATCGACTCAAATATTGAGTTAGCCAATTTTTGTGCTAACGAAGGTATAAGATGGCATTTCATACCTCCCAACTCACCCCATTTTGGCGGGTTATGGGAGGCAGGTGTTAAAAGCGCAAAACACCATCTCTCACGAGTCATAGGTGAAACGAAATTTACCTATGAAGAATTCTATACTATTTTGGTGCAGATTGAGGCAATACTAAATTCACGCCCCTTATGCCCCCTTTCATCAGATCCTAATGACTACCAACCTCTGACCCCATCCCACTTTCTCATTGGTCGTCCGTTGGTGGCTGCACCAGACCCAAACTTACTGGAGTTGCCTGTTGGAAGACTATCTAGGTATCAATTACTTCAAACTATCAGTCAAGGATTTTGGAAAAGGTGGTCCCGAGAATACTTGACACAGTTGCAGCAGCGAGGCAAATGGAAAACTGCATCACCAAACGTAACAATCAATACATTGGTTGTCATACGTGTTGACAATGCACCACCTTGCAGTTGGCCTTTAGGACGAATAGTGGAGCTTCACCCCGATAAAAAGGGCGTAGTTCGCGTTGTGTCGGTTAAAACCATAAAAGGAACTTACAAACGTGCCGTAACTAAAGTGTGCCCCCTCCCTGTGCTAACAAACTAAGGTAGAGAAGACATGTTAACAGGCTCATCATAAGTGTGTTTACTTACTATTCTATGAATTTACATGTTTTGTGTCTATGTGTTTTTATTTTTAATAATTAATTTTCATTTCACCATTTATTTTTAAGTTACATACTAGTTATTTTGAACCCCAGGAG
The DNA here is from genome assembly GCA_932274525.1 of Podabrus alpinus. Taxonomy (NCBI): domain Eukaryota; kingdom Metazoa; phylum Arthropoda; class Insecta; order Coleoptera; family Cantharidae; genus Podabrus; species Podabrus alpinus. The sequence goes on from OW026452.1 coordinate 36,781,182, forward strand.
CGTTCAAAGTGGGGAGTATGTTTAAATAAAATTTACATTGTTTGTGCTATACTAGTTTCTATTTATTTGAACTACACTAGTTTCTATTGCTGTGCGGTGGACATGCGTCAACTGCCGAAGCGGAACGCAACGAACCGAGCGCAGCAGCATGTATCTGAATTTGTTATAGGAGTGAGCGATTGATTTGATATTAAATATTTCTTTTATTAAATGAGTTCTTTTTTTGTGTACCTACAATTAAAGTGCGACGACAAATACGAGAAAAAGAAAACAACCAGCTAAAAATACAGTCCGCTATATCACAACAGTATGACTTTGAATTTTGAAATATCCGTACAAATACAACCATGTTGTTTTTTGCTGGTGGCGCCACCAATCGTAATATAAATCGCCAAGAGTGCAGTAATACAAATCTAAATTTTGATAAAAAATTGAACCTTTTGTTTTTTAAATTAAACAAAATTGTTGAAATTATAACTTCAGCACAAAAGAACTCGAATACATTTTTCGTATTCATACCTGAATGTAAAGGGAAAGAGTTCTTAAGAAATAGAAATTAAGCAAACAGAAAATAAACTGGCTATTAAAATGTCTACATTGCATTCTCCATGTTTAAGGATATGAATAACATGTGCATCTTGTATAGAAAAACATCTCTTCCTGAAGACAGCGGTAAATAACAGCATTTAGTATTGGTGGTGTGTAGTTTTTCTTAATACTTCTTTTGACTTTACTTTTTGACTTATTTAAATTAAGTGTAATTAACGTTAATTATAGTTGACAGGGGCGGATGGAACCAACGGGCATGCTTTGAAATCACAACTACCTAAACGGGAATCTCAAAAAGTGCCCAGGCCAAATTTCTTTCTCAATCTGCCCCTGACAATAGAAAACATGATGAATTAATTATTGTACAAATATTATAATAAATAAATTGTAAAAATATAAATGGCAATTTATTTCGAACCATCCGGTATAAGTAAAATATTGGCAGTAAATTTGCCGTGAGAAAATGTACCCTGGTGTTATGGTATAAGCCAGCTCTCGGTGCGTCGGAAGCGAGCCGGGGTTCTTAGTGCTGATTCACAACGAACGTAAGACATAAGAAATACGTAAGAAGTAAAATTTATATCAAGTCTAATTTTAATACAAAAAGTTGGAACCATTTCAACTTGATGTAATTTTACGTACGACAATAATCTCAACACAATTGCATTAAATTGGAACGATTTTATTTTTATGTCTTAAAATTACGCTGTATGTCAATTTGACGTCTTACGTATTTCTTATGTCTTACGTTCATTGTGAATCAGCACTAAACCTTGAGGGAATCGCTTATAAAAATAAAAGATGTTAAATTTAAAAAATTGTTAAATCGCTGAGCTCGATACAGTCAAGAATTGGTATATCGTTACACAAGTAATCGTGAAATTGAAAAAATTATATACCGAAATTATTTTAAACCGGGTCACTTGATTTTTATAACTTTATAGCAATTTTGCGTCTCTTACCGAAAATAACACTATGATTTCTAAGCTGTTGGTAACCTTGAATATGGTAAGTACATCGGTGTGTGTGAATCACTTCCTTGCAGTGGCGGCTCGTTATAATAAGCCCAGGAGCCATGGCACTAGTATAACAAACCGGCCTTAACAATTTTTTTTAATTTTCAAAAAATATTTAATTTTGTTTAAAAAATGTTTAATCTTAAATATTTTTCTCATTTTAAAGCTTAAACAAAGTATACAAAATATGTAATTTTTATTTCATAAATGTACATGTTACAATAAGATAAATTATTAACAGCGAGTCACGTCAAATGTGGCTCCTGAATATAATTGGAATTGCAGCGAGATACCACGGGTTTGTGATAGCCATCTACCTACGAACCAAGCCCGCGTTTAAGATTGTAATGTGGCTACCTCCACAATAAATCTGATTTCATGCAGTGTAATTATTCATACTGCGTTATGTGTTATAAAAAAGAATTCTTCTAATAATTTATTAATAGTGAAGTGAATAAACTCGTCAATAGTAATTGAATAATGAATAAAAAAATAACTTTTTATGCAAGCCTTTTTGCACATCATGTTTGGCGAAGGAAAAGAATGTAAAATAAAAAAATGAGTAGACCCTTGCCTGATTTGATTATTTAAAAACCTAAGTACTACAATATTTTTTGTCAATAGCTTAAAGTAAGAACGACATAATTAAATCGTAGTATTTATTTAAAAAATGAGTGGATTTACGGGTGTGATGAAAAAAATTGTCGATGGACAATTTTCACGCCTGATTATAAAAGTATCACTTTTACCTCGTGTTGCATAAATAGCTATTATCAAATCGTCAGTCTTTAAAGAGACCTCTAATACAGCACAGAATGAATTGGTTACGATGTATGCTTAACGTTTATCATGAAGAAGTACCTAAAGCAGCAAACCACAGACGTATCTAACGAATTTCAGCTTGTTATCATTTTCCGTTACATTCTTGGTGGTAAACCAATTCAAAAGGTTCAAAAAAATCGAAAAAAAAATTATTCTTTAGCCAACTATGCTCATTGTTAAGTCAATAAATCGATCGGTTAGAATATTTTTTGCATACTTATCTGGAATTTGTTCTTTTTTTATTTCCTCTCAAATAACGAGAGCACTGAACAAAATTGTACAGGGACAATGTCGATTATGTTGGAATTACAGTGCGAAATAATTATAAATTGCAAATTAAGTCCCGGAAATGTATAAAATAATGTATACACTATTATACAGTTCTTTTGGATTCGGAAGAAAACTTTTTCGGCTGAACTTGAATTTACAAACTTATCAAAAAAAAATCTGGCACCCCCACTATACAACCCCACGAGCCGCCACTGCTTCCTTGTAGGTTTCAATCAGCTGCATACATCGATCAATTTATTGATTAATCCAAAAAACTTCTTTTTAAACATCCAAATACATCTTATCCAACGGTAAGTTTTATAATTTGCTAACCTTTTTCACTTAACAATATCTTCCAACTATTTATTATATTTTTAGGTTTTACCAGGAAACTTCCTCATGGATTAAATTTAATTATTTTACATAATTTCTGGGACTACACACAAAACACGTCTTACTCAAACGAGTTGTACACTAAAAGTTACTCACTCCTTATGTTTCGTTACCATAGCATTCATCAAAAAATAACATGCCGCGAACATGTTTTGTTGTTGAATTTCGTTTCCTTGATATCGTGAACGTTTGCACTTACAAAGATTTGGTAAGGTTCGCACACTATTTTATTATTGTTTATTATAAAAATCGATAATTTTAATCACGTGATTGTTTTCAGACGCCACTACGATTTTAAATTGTCTTTGACGGAAACCTCCCGTTTTGAAGTAAACCTTTATAATATTATTTTCTAAAATTAATTAAATATGTCTAACCTTAATACTAACATGTTTATATTTATTATTTACAAATTAGTTCAAAAATTAGTTATCAAATTCAAAGTTTCTGCATTTTGTACTGTGACGAAGTTCGCATTTCATGTCATTTTAAATTAATTAATTGGTAATCTTTTATTCGAGGATTGATTCGCTTTAACTTTCTCTTTTTAATATAATTTATTGTTACTTATATAACCTTTTATTTACCGTAATCGACTACTTTGATCGTAATTTCATATAATAAAAATTGTATTTAATTAATCGCTCTTATCAGTAGCATCTTACCCCTCGTATCATAGCAGTATGTATTTCGCCCCCTTGGCTCCTCCTCGCGCAAATTGGGGATCTCGACCTTTGAAACTATCTCTAATTGATGTAGATACGAAAGCCGACTTTAGTGACCGTTGCGCATGAGGAAATTATATTATTTAAACACGAACATAACCTATAAACAAGTATGCATGCCAAACATCATTGAACTGTCTTACGTTATTTTTTAATTTAATAATTCATAACATAAATCAATACAATGATAAATTTAGAGGTAAATTTTTAAATTAGTAGTACTAATCTACTAGTAAATTTCAAGAAACATTTAGAATCTTACCTGAGCTTCCACGTTAGTAAATTTTAAATTGTGGTTTCTGAACCTCTCTATTGACATTCGACAACGTCTCGCCCATGCTGTCCACCACCGAGATTCCCGTTTGGGTGACTTTGGGTTAAAATCGCTACCCATTATCACCATACTATACCATCAGTCGTTTAGCTTGTACGCGCCGTCAAACTCTGATACTCCGGTTCTAAAAATCCTCGATTGTCGTCTTTTGATGCTGCTGGTACTAGGTCTTGAAATTGATTTCACTCGAGTTATTCGAAATTCGCATGTAAGCAACACTTGTTCAGGTAAGCACTTGTATGGGTGACCTACCCGATAGTTACAAAGAACTGCGGTCGGCCGTGTTTCGGAGGACACGTTAAGCCGGCGGTCGCCTTGATTCGTCACTTTGGCATACGAATCAAAAATTCGTATTCTCGAGCAATCGTCTACGAATATTTGCGCACGAAAATTACACGATCTACAACGTGTGGTAGTTACGCATGAGAATTTTGGTCGTGTGGTGATCGTATGCGATGATGTATAATACTTGCGCATTAATAAAAGTGACATAAGGTAACTGAGATTTTAAATAATAAAAGATATAATCACGCAACACTATTGGTTCAGCAGTTTGTTCGCACGGTATAAGCAACTACTTAACGTAAGTACGCGATAAAATTCGTGTGCCATTCGAGAATATCAGATTTAAGCTATCATCGAGTCGTATGCGAAATGATTCGTATGAGAATAAAATCGATTGAGTTCGAGAATAGACCCCAGGCTGGACCTACACCATGGTCGCGGGACTCTGGAAGAACCGGGGTCGTGACCGCTTGTTGGGGGCGTTATGGTGACGCAAGGCCGACCAAGCGGCTCAGCACAAGGCGCTGCGAGTTGCTGGCGTTGCACAGTTTGGGGGCGAACGGGGCACAATAAGCTTCTGCTTCAGTGCAGTGGTGGTAAACACCACAGCCGATTTACGATAATAATCACCATACCATACATAAGTCAGTCGTTTAGCTTGTAGGCGTCGTCAAGCTCTGATACTCCGGTTCCAAAGTTCCTCGATTATGTCGTCTTTTGATGTTGCTGTTTGAATAAATTAGGAGAAGGCGGCAAGAAGTACCCTTCCTAACTTATGTGGTTTGAGTAACACTCAAATTGTAGGTTTAAATGATACTGTTTTATTAAGTTTTAAATACACTATTTATACAAAACTTAATTGCTAAATTATCACATTTTAATGCTATATTTTAAATTAAAGTTATTGACCTGATGAGTAATGATTTTGTTACCTGCTTATACTATTTGAAATGCATTTATGCTTAATTAAAGTTATTGACCTGGTGAGTAAATGTTTTTAACTATGATATGCTTACAGTACGGAAGTGCATTTTGCTTATTTATAGTTTAAATGAATTACATTTTAATTTGACCTACTAAAAGTGCGATGAAGGCATTTTTGCTTTATTTACTTTATATACAGGATGGTTGAAAAGAAAACCAACCAACCAACAAAAACCTGTTTAATTTTAAATTAAACACTGTTACTAGGTCTTGAAATTTATTTAACTGGAATCGTATTATATGTATCTTATTGCGATTAAAATTCTAAACAAAACAAAAAACCTTACGTTGAACGACGAATAAGGAATTTTTTGCCGACAGTGCAGACATATAAAATTATTTAATATTGTGTCCAGGTTGTCCATTAAAATATTCTAAATTGATAGTACGAAAAGGTCGATTTCGTCTCCAAAGATGTCCATAATAAAATTTCGGTAAAATATATTTCAAGACCTCAAAATGGTAAAAAATTAAAACTACTGAAAAAGTAAAATCGTTTTATTTACTACATGTAAATTATTTTTGGGATTTTTAATTATTTTTTAGATGGTCGAAAAAATTAATACCAGCAGACCATCAGAAAAGTTAGAGAGGCTAACCGCCTTTTAGGCCATAATTTTGATCAACAGTTTAATAAAATATCGTTCCGCAGTTTTCAATTATATTATGTGTAACTGCATGCAAGTGTAGCCAAACGAGATTTAATTCAAAAATCCGGGAAGTTAAGGATTATTTTTTATTGACAACAAACAAAAACCAGTCTGGTTTTTGTTTTGCCAAAACCAACAAAACAAAAACCTGACGTGTGTACAATTCCGTCAGTATATTGGGTTAAACTAAATTTTAACTTTTAAAATTTGGGAATTGAAATTAAAGTTGGGGGCGCTGCAAATGTAACAAGTATGGTGATTTAAATCGGTTATGTAAATAAAGTCAGTTCACAATAAGAACAAGTTGCTGTGAGAGAGTTCAAATAATACCACAATCTCTTTAAACTACGATAAAAACATGCACAAATGCGCTTTTAATTTAACCACACTTTAACTACTTACATTACAGTTCTATAAACGGTCACGTGGTGGCGTTTTCGTATTTGGAGTTGCCAATTTTAATTGTATTTTATTTCCTATTTTATAATATGATTATGGGTTTTGCTACATATTACCATATGGAATTATTACATAATATACACAGAAACACCTAAACGTTCTACAATAATTATTATAAGTTACATATTTTACGAATTTTCTTAATACAACCCACAAGTCATACAGAAGTATGGGTTTTTAAATGTTTTTGTAAATACGTCCTTCGTGCAGATTTATAGTCACAAATATCACAAACAAACGGTTTCTCACCGCTATGAGTTTTCAAATGCCTCTGTAAATTTTCTTTTCGGGCAAATTTAAAATCACAAATGCCACAAGCATACGGTTTTTCTCCGGTGTGAGTTTTCAAATGACTTTTTAAATGTGACTTTTGCGAACATTTATAGCTACAAATTCCACAAGCATACGGTTTTTCGCCGGTGTGAATTGCTAAATGAGTTTTTAAATTTAATTTATGTGAAAATCTATGGTTACAAATTTCACAAACAAATGGTTTTTCACCGGTGTGAGTTCTTGCATGACTTGTTAAATGTGATTTTTCTGAAAATTTATAGCCACAAATTCCGCAAACAAAAGGTTTCTCACCAGTGTGGGTTTTAAAGTGGCTTTTTAAATGTGATTTTTGTAAACATTTATAGTCACAAATTAAGCACGCGAATGGTTTTTCACCGGTGTGAATTTTTATGTGACTTTTTAGGTGTGCTTTTTGTAAACATTTATAACCGCAAATTACGCAAGCGAATGGTTTCTCGCCGGTGTGAATTTTAAAATGACTGTTTAAATGAGCTCTTTGATAACATTTATAATTACAAATTTCACATGCAAACAGTTTCTCACCCGTATGAATTTTTAAATGCTTTTTCAAACAATATCTATAAACAAATTTATAGCCGCATATATCACAAATAAATGGTTTTACGCCACTATGTATTTTAGAATGGTTGTACAAACCATTTTTCTGAGAAAATTTATTTCCACAAGTATCACAAATATATGGTTTTTCAACCAGATACGTTGTTAAATCTTGTTTTATTGTAGGTTTAGGTCTATCGATATATTGTTCGGTATCGGCTTCTTCTTTAATGTCGATTGAATGATGTAAATCTTCTAAATTAAATTTCACGTCTTCCAATTCTTCTGTCTTAATTTCGAAACTGCTACTGGAATTATATGGTGTTTCCAACACTTGAGTGATATATTCCATATTTAGAACTCTTTTGAGGGAAACATCCTAACAAATCACTACAAAATACAAGTAAACAGTACAAATATAAAATGGTGACCGATACGTCAATACGTTGTCAATTAGTCAAACGCAGCGCCATCTAAAGCAGTAGCGAGAAAATCAATATATTATAATATTATGTATTGTGCGGTAGCATTTCAAACTAGTATGTCAATGTAATGTACGTAAATAAGTATTCGTTTTTTAGTATGTTTTGTGCCTTTAATGTTGTATTTTGTGTAATTTATAGTATGTAAGATGCAACTTTTGAATTTGAACTTCGCGCCAACGTCCTCTCCAGAAAACCGCCATCTCTTGAGAACCAACAAAGTTCAAACCTAAAATCACACTTCTTCGACGACACGGAAAATAACCTTGGACCACCACGTTGTGAAAATACCTACGATCGCCATCTAGTAACCAAACTCTTTCTTCCGGTGTACAAAACATAGTGTCAAAAACAACTGTAACAAACAAATGATCGCTCCGAAAGAGAGACAACCATTAACTTCCAACACAAAAATAAAACAACCAAATCTGGGCAATGTCAAATTCTTTTATTATCTTTAATATTCTTGTTTGAGGAATTTAACCTGAAGCAATGATTTACCTAAATCGTGACCTAATAAATCTGTAGATTTAATTACCCTGAAATTCGATTTGTTTTAAATCGCTTTATGTTATATCGATAACTTTTAAATTACTTGTTGGGATTCAATCCTTTGGATTGTTTTTAAACTTTTCTTTTAAAATTCTTATTTTTATTTAATCCTTAGGATTGTAATAAATTTTCTCCATGTACTTAGTACATTCTTTGAAGATTTTGAAAAGCTATGTGTTTTAAAGAAACACTAGCTGTTAATAAAAAGAACCTTTTAATCTACCTTTAAATAACCACCCTTGAATTACAATTTACTACCTAATTAATTGTAACTTATTTAAACTCAGTTGAAATAATTATTTATATTTGGCTTGCTGATTAAAATCAAGGAATCCTTCGTTAGTTTTATATTGGCTAAAATATTATATATCTCGCCATGACCAACGTTCTTCTAGAAAAACATATATAGGTACAGCTGTTCAAATACAAATTAAAATCACAACCTAATTCAAACAAGTTCAACCATCCTGTATTTGAATAATAACGATACCTAATTTACCAATATTAAACCCCGATCTCAGTTACGACAACTTAATTAACAACAAATCTTTGGGAACAGTTCAATGTAATTTGCTTTATGGTTTGCATTTAAGCATCAGTAATAGTGAGTAATTTATATTCCACCTTACTGCGGGTTTAGAATCTTTTACCCAAATCGGTGAAGCTAAATGTACACGTAACGAAACCAAAACCATTGTTTTAAATAAGTCAATTATTTACCAAGATAGAAAGATTTGCGGACATATTTTTCATCATATTTTAAACTGTTGTGCCACCTTAAAATATTACTAAATTCCTCCAATCAATTCTTTAAACTTCTTATTTATAAATCTAAACTCATTTGAAATTAAAAACATCCTGTATATAATTATTTTAGCATACTTTGTATTAATAAAAACAAATTACTATTCTTTATAAATTTAAATGTTGGTTTAACAAAAGCATCCCTATTTCTTTTGTTAAATGAAGCTGCCCAAATATAACCTTGACAACATCTGTTTATTTCACACAAAGAAAATTACCCCTTACCGCATTCCTTTAACAAATTCGCACCCTCATTCGTTTAACCTTGAAAATATACTTTAATAAGTTTGACTATTTTCTTCTAATAATAAATAAATTATTTTAAAATGCATTTAGAAAACCCAATTTAATTATAATGTAAACCCTTTAAAACAACCTTTTTAAGATTCTATTGTTTAAACAAGGAGGCTGAGTACGCCACTGAACTGGTCAACAGTGTATTTTGTAGCTCCGCTATTAAATCCAATAATTGGACAATAACGAGCACGGAAATTTAGGAAAGCGAATCGTGATAGAGGGATATAAAGAGAAGGTATCTGGAAACGGAAAAAATTAGGACTACTGTGTATCTCCTGGTAAAGATAGTTCATCCGAAAGGTCGACTTGTGAACTGGCTTTGACGCCTGACGAGAGGTAAATAATTGAATTACTTTAATTGAATTACTTTAGTCACGGACATTTAAAGGGTGTAAGAAGTAATAATAGCCTAATTGCGAGAAAAATTTATATTGTGCAAAACGAGGATAACCAAGAAATTTTAATACGTTAACGTATAAAAGATAACACGCGAAAGTTAGTATAGGCAACACAAACAGCAACAAACAAAGAGTAATTTATTATTCCAATACGGAACAAATAATAATAAATGAGCGACAAAGAAAGATTAACCCAACACCAACAAAAAGATAACACGCGCCAAAGAACAGGAAGTGTGGGTAATCTAGACGATTATATTAAAAGAGCACGCTCCAGGGAAGAGGCAGAAGGGGATATTGGGGTGTTCAAGAGAAGCAAAAGAACCGATAGAACACCGACTAGACAAAAAAAGAATACTGTGGAAGAACTGAAAACTGAATCTGAAAAAATGGAAGAGATTAAAATGTTCATGGAAACCATAAGTATGGACATAAAGCAGATGAGAATTGAGAATGCTGAGATGAAGCAAGAGATCAGGGAAAACACTAAAATAATGAAGGATCAAATAGAAGCACAAGCAGAAGAGATAAAAATGTTGAGAGGAGATATGAAGAAGTTAAAGAACGATTGGGACCAGGATAAGCTCCTAAATAAAAAGAAAATCGAGGCACTAGAGAATAAAATGGAGGCGGCTGAATATAGAATCGAGCTTCAAGAAAGGGAAAAGAGAAGAAATAAATTGGTCGTGACAGGAATGAAGTCAAAAGAGCGCGAAAACATCTCCCTAGAGGAACAAATGGAAAAATTTATAAAGGAAAACCTAGACGTGGAAGTGAAAGTAACAACAGCATACAAGATAGGAGACATGAGAAAAGTGATAGAGGTGGAAAGTCTAGAGAAGAAATTAGAAATAATGAAAAACAAGTTTAAGTTGAACCGATTAACCGGAGAAAAGATTTTCATAGATAACGATTTGACGGTCACGGAAAGAAAAATTCAGGCACAAATAAGAGAACAGGCAGAAGGATTGAGAAAAACAGGAAAGAATGTCAAAGTAAGCTATCAGAAACTGATATACGACAATAAAGTACTAAGATGGAAGAGAGAGGAGGGGTGCCTGAGGGAAATACCAAAAAACTGACCGGACCCAACGACCAGGAAAAATCTAAGACGAAATGGCGAGACAAGGACTATGAATTGGGTGCACGAAACAAAAGAAATAGATTTGAAGAGAGGTTTTTCTTTGTAGGAACATGGAATGTAAGGGGAACTTATGTAGAGGGGACAATTAAACAATTAATAAAGGTTTTAAATGAGTATAAGGTTGATATTTTAGCAATGCAAGAAACAAAACAAGCAAATAGCGATACGATGGATGTCGAAGGATATACGTTTTTTAAAAGCAGTGGTAACGATAGAAGATTGGGAACGGGTTTCATGATCAAAGAGGAGGTGAAGAGAATGGTAATCGATTTCAAACCAATATCGGAAAGACTATGCCTGTTAAGATTGAGAGGAAAATATAGGAAAATAACCATAGTAAATGTCCACGCTCCCACGGAAGAAAAGAGCGGGGAGGTGAAAGAACAGTTTTATGACACGTTAGAAAAAATATGTGAGGATATCCCTAAATATGACTTGAAACTGATTGTAGGTGACTGGAATGCCAAAATAGGTAAAGAGGAAATCTATCGACCAACCATAGGAAGATTTAGTTTGCATGATGTTAGTAACGAAAATGGAAGGTTTCTGATAGATTTTGCATTGGGTAGAGACATGAGAATAAAGAGCACGTACTATGAACACAAAGACATACATAAGGGTACATGGATAAGTCCAGATGGCAGATATATAAACCAGATAGATCATGTACTGATATAGATATAGATTCTGACCATTTTATGGTGGGAATTAGGATGAAGCAGGTAATCCCATGTAGGGAAGTTAAAAAAGAAATATTTAAGAGCCAAAATAAAAGAATACAGTTCAAAAATAAACAAGAACAGGAGAAATATAGAGAGGAATTGGAAGAAATGCTGGAGATGGCGGAAACACGAGAGGATACAACCGAAATTTTCGAAACAATACGAGATAGCATAAGTAAAGTAACTAAGAACAAGTACAAAGAAAAACGAAAACAAGAAAACGATTGGTATGATGAACAGTGCAAGACCGAAGTGGAAAAACGGGAAAATATAAGAAAACTAATGCTAAAAAGAGGAACAATAGAAGATAAGAGTAATTATCAGGAACAGAGGAAAAGGTGTAAGAGAATATTAAGAGAAAAGAAACGAGGATATAATGTGCGCAAACTGGAGGAAATAGAAGAAAAATACAAGAACAAAGAAATAAGAAATTTCTACCAAAGAGTTAAGAAAATTAAACGAGGATATCAAACAAAGACAACCTTCTGCAGAGGCAAGGATGGGAGTCTGATTGGAGCAACAGAGGATGTGATTGAGAGATGGGCCGAATACTTCCAAGAACTATTGAACAAACAGGAAGAAAATGAGGAAGAGAAACAGGTGGAATACAATGAAAACGAAGCTAATATCAGTGACATAGAAACACCAACAAAGAAAGAAATCTTGGAAATAATAAAAAACATGAAGAATAATAGAGCTGCGGGAGAAGACGAAGTGCAGACGGAAATGATTAAATACGGTGGAGATAAACTACAGGAAATGATTGTAGCATTAATACAACAGGTTTGGATAAAAGAGGAGATGCCACAGAGGTGGAACATAGCACTTATCTGTCCTATACATAAAAAAGGAGAAAAAACGGAATGTGAGAACTATCGGGGTATAGCCTTGTTGAACACCGCCTATAAGATCATGGCCACCTGTATTAAAAACAAATTACGAACCTATACAGAAGAGATAATAGGTGAATACCAGTGTGGTTTTAGGAAGGATAGATCCGTGACAGACCAAATTTTTGTAATAAGAGAAATCCAAGCAACAAGCCACGAATATGGTTTGAATACACATGCGCTGTTTTTAGATTTCAGACAAGCCTACGATAGTATCATAAGAGAAGAACTCTACAAAGCAATGTATGAGTTAGGAATACCATCAAAGTTGATCAGGTTGGTGAAAATGACCCTGAATGATACACAAAATAAGGTAAAAGTAGATGGATATATATCACGAGGCTTTGAAGTAAAGGTAGGCTTGAGACAGGGAGACCCACTGTCGTCACTTTTGTTTAACGTTGCACTAGAAAAAGTGATAAGGAAAGCAAAAATTAATAGAACTGGAACAATCTACCAGCGGAAACACCAGTGCTTGGCTTTTGCAGACGACCTGACGATCTTGACAAGAACAAAGAATGAACTGCAAGATAATATAAAAAGACTGCTAAGTGTAGCAGGTGAAATAGGTCTAAAGGTTAATGAGCACAAGACCAAGTACATGGTATGGGAAGAGAGGCCTTTTGAGAAAAATACACTGAGTATCAAAATGAACGAAGACAAAGTATTAACCTTTGAGGAAGTAGAGTTTTTCACGTATTTGGGGACGGTCATCTCAAAAAAGCCAGGAAACGAGATTGAGGTGAAGGCAAGATTGGCGGCGGGAACGAGAAGTGCTTTTGCGATCAAGTCGGTGCTAAATGGTAAAATTTTCTCTAGGTCATTAAAGCTGAGGTTATATAAGACCGTAATAAGACCAACAGTGATTTACGGTTGCGAGGTGTGGACGCTGAGGAATCAAGAAAAAGTGATGTTGGAGGTATGGGAGAGAAAGATCCTGAGAAGGATTTTTGGTGGAAAGCGGATGGATGACAGATGGATGAGAAGAACAAACAATGAACTGAGCGAATTGTATGGCGAACCAAATATCGTAAACATAGTAAAGGCGCGGAGGATTGGATGGCTGGGCCATGTAATAAGAATGCGTGACGGAAGAACTCCAAAGAGTGTGTGGAAATCGGATTTCGGTGGTGTAAGGAAAAGAGGAAGACCGAGAACAAGATGGAGCAATGAGGTACAGGAAGACTTATCCGAGATAAACGTGAGAGATTGGGAAGAAAGAGCAAAAGACAGGAAGAAATGGAGCCAGGTGGTGAATCAAGCCCTGGGCCTGCTAGGCCTGTAGTGCTATTGTATATATATATATATTGTTTAAACAATGAAATTCGATTAAACACAAATAAATTAAAAATAAATCTATTTTGCCCAAATTTGTCAAGAAAATAATGTATAAATTATAACTGTACAATAATTAAACACTGTAAGATGCAACTTTTGAATTTGAACTTCGCGCCAACATCCTCTCCAGAAAACGCCATCTATTGAGAACTAACAAAGTTAAAATCTAAAATCACACTTCTTCGACGACACGGAAATTAACCTGGACCACCACGTTGTGAAAATACCTACGATCGCCATCTAGTAACCAAACTCTTTCTTCCGGTGTACAAAACATAATGTCAAAAACAACTGTAACAAAACAAATGATTGCTCCGAAAGAGAGACAACCTTTAACTTCCAACACAAATAAAACAACCAAATCTGGGCAATGTCAATTCTTTTATTATCGTTAATATTCTTGTTTGAGGAATTTAACCTGAAGCAATGATTTACCTAATTCGTGACCTAATAAATCTGTAGATTTAATTACCTTGAAAGTCGATTTGTTTTAAATCGCTTTAATGATTTTGATAACTTTTAAATTACTTGTTAAGATTCAATCCTTAGGATTGTTTATAATCTTTTCTTCATGTACTTAGTACATTCTTTGAAGATTGAGGGAAGCTATGTGTTTTATTTTTAAACACTAGCTGTTAATAAAATCAAATACCTTTTAATCTACCTTTAAATAACCAACCTTGAATTACAATTTAATACCTAATTCAAACAAGTTCAACCATCCTGTATTTGAATAATAACGATACATAATTTACCAATATTAAAACCCCAATCTAAGTAGCCTGACTTCCTTTAATGAATCTCGTTAATCCATTCATGCGCGTCACTGTAAGTTATGATAACTTAATTACCAACAAATCTTTGGGAACAGTTCAATGTAATTTGCTTTATGGTTTGCATTTAAGCATATGTAGTACTGTGTAATTTATCTTCCAGTCTACCACGGGATTTGGGCCATTCATACAGAGTCGTCGGAAAGCTAAATGTACAAGTAATGATCCCAAAACCATTGTTTTAAATAAGTCAATCATTTACAACTATATAAAGATTTGTAAACTCATCGTACATCTTTACGCAGCCTTGTAACTCTTACTTAGTAACGCTTACTTGGGGCTTAGTAATAGATTGAATGCATTTATCAAATCTCTTTAACTGCAAACAATTATCAATAACTTTAACAATCACCCTGTATATAAATATAATTATTTTAATAACAGATTTCCCATTTTAAATAATGAAACTTCTTAATTTATAAATCTAAACCCATTTGAAATTAAAACATCCTGTATATAATTAATTTTAGCATACTTTGTATTAATAAATTAAGTTACCATTAGAAATTTGACCCTGCAGTTTAAACGTATCCCGTTATGAATTTACCCAACACGTGGCATACGATCTAAGTTTTAACCTTGAATTCTAACACCTTTAAAATATGCATTTAGAAAACCGAATTTAAAATCAATTTAAAAACCTTTTAAAAAACCACCTGTTAAATTCTATTGTGATATTTGAAAACCATGAAAAACACGTGACACACGAAACAAAAGAATAAACATACGAGTATTTTGCCCTAATTAAAATAAATATTATAAACTATTAATTAAAAGATTTATACCTGTACAATTTCTCACCAACACTCAAATAAATTTAGCACTCAGAAATATCTGTATTGAAATTAAAAGAAATGTCGAAACAACTGTTACACTCAACGTTTAACAACCAAGTGACCTTTTTTACGGAAACCAGACACGTGTACCCTGCAAAATTTACCCTTCAGAAACCGAGCCAATAGATGTCGCACTCTGTTATTAAAATTGTGAATTATGACTATACAGGATGTTTAAAATTATTTTAAACCAGACAAGCGGTAAATTTAAAATATAAATGAAATTTCAAAAAGTCAATATTACAACACCTACACTCAATTCAAAAGCAAGTTAAAACAGAATTATTTCTGTTCAAAATCAAGGGCGTACCCAGAGAGGGGCAGGGGGGGGCAGCTGCCCCCCCCCCTAGACAAAGATTAAGCATGCTCAATTATTTTATTGCAAGTCGACTAACACAGAATTTAATTAATCTGTTTTAAATAAGTAACAGCATCGAAAGGAATTATCACGCGACAGGAGAAAGTAGGAGAGGAGTAGGGCTCAATACGGTGTCGGAGTTATATTTTCTCCCTAGTCCTTATTGACCTTATTAATAATTTATTTTAAGATGAATTTGGTTAATAATATCACCTCTTGTTATATTAAACAAATTTTCAGTGTTGCTCATCATATAGGGTCTTTCAATAGCCACGCCTGAACTTTCACAGCCGATTGTGGTTATGCTTGATATGACAGCGCTGTCATTCTGTGACGTTTGTGTTCTGCCATAGCTGCCATTTGATCATAGAAAACTACACGCTTCAACAACGCGTCGAAATCGTGAAAATTTATTATAAAAATTCGTGCTCTGTCCGCTAAACGTTCCGCGAGCTACGTGGAATTTTCGGTCGACATGGGCGTCCTGCCGAGAGCTCAATTCAACGACTTATTGCGAAATTCGAGGAAACCGGCTCAGTTGCTAATCGAGCAGTGCCTGTGCGTCGCCGGAACGTTCGGTCGGAAGAGAATATTGCTGTTGTTGCTGAAAGTGTGCGTGATGACCAAAACATCTCAGTTTTTCACGGTGTCAGATATCGAGAAATGATAACCAATTTTTTTTGGCCCGAATTGGATGATACGGACTTAGAGAACACGTGGTTCCAGCAAGACGGCGCTACGTGTCACACAGCGGGTGAAACGGTGGAGTTATTGAAGGAAAAGTTTCCAGGTCGCGCTATTTCAAAATAAGGTACATTAATTGGCCTGCGAGATTGTGCGATTTAACGCCCTTAGACTTTTTTCTTTGGGGCTCTGTTAAGTCACTGGCCTATGCCAATAAACCAGCAACAATTCTCGACCTGGAGAACAACATAATTCAAGCCATTGCTGCTATCCAGCCCGATTTATGTCGAAAAGTCATCCAAAATTGGATCTCCCGGATCGACACTTGCAAACGAAGTCGCGGAGGCCATTTGAACGATATTATTTTTAAAACATAATGGCATTGAATATAATTCAATCCGAAATAAAGATATCCGCCATATCACACATACAAGTCTTTTTATTCAATTTTAAAGATCGAGCGCTCTTATTGAAAGACCCTTTAGTTCAAACGTCAATTGGTTTTACAAAATTCAAGAATTGATTATAGCACTCATATTATCAATACAGTAGGTAATAGTATTTGATAAACAAAGAATAAACTATTAAATGTTCAAACTTAAACGTGAATTCATAATGGGTGAATTTAAACATTTTTTCCTAAAGAATAACATTCCTCCAACTTAGTGGGGGGTGGGAGTGGGGAGGGGGAACACTCGTACATTCCTCGAGTTCATGAATCATTGGGAGGTCTGCCCCCCCCTAGCTCAAATCCTTGGTACGCCCTTGTTCAAAATAAACTACAACTTTACGTTAACACCATACACGACCAAGTAACCGATAGTCGTTCGAACCACTAGAAGCGATCTTAACCCTTGTAAAAATGACCTCTGAGAACCTGTTAACTTTTTTACCCAATAGATGTCGCATAAAAATTATTAAAATTGTGAATATACAGGACGTTTAAAATATGTGAAACAAAACAAGCGGTAAATTTAAAATATAAATTAATTTCAAAAAGTCAATATTACAAGTAATTGACTAATTATAGTATTCATTATTGACAAGCTTAATATTATTATAAAAGTACCTACCTACTTTATATTATTACTAGCTGGCACGGGCGGCATCCGCCGCCCTTAGCCATCTGGACCCAGAATAGATCCGAGAAGGCCATAGTTGTTCGGCCTTCGGCCTCACAAGGCGGACCCAGGTCGCAGGTCCCCCCGGTACAAATATTACAAATTTTTGCACTTTTCCAAAAAGTTATTCACGATTTTGCCAATGTTTTAGACAACCGAAGAAGAAGTTTAGAGTACGTTTTTGTGTTATAATTCCCAAAAACTCATCTTTTTTCATCTGTTCAAATATCTTTTTTCTCTTCGAATCTTAATTCATCTGTCATCTTTCATCTGTAATCTATCTTTCATCTGTCATCTGTCATACATACATACATATATACATACATACTTACCAATTTCTGTCTCTTGTTGCCTAAGAGTAGCTTGTCTTTCAACTTGCGCATTCAGTCTTTGATTGCGTTCCTCTTGAACTTCATTCGATCTATTCAATCACATTCGCTTAGCCGCTGCATTACATCCATATGATGGTCGTTTTTTAGGTGGCATTTTTATTTACTAAAAATATTAATTAATATTAATTTTATGTTGCTAATAATAAATAATATGCTAATTGAACTTACCAAATTGGTATTTGAATGTATTGTGTTCTATTTGAACACTAATTTCACTAAACACAATATTCACCATAAAAATTACACCTTTTTGAGTCGGTAATAAATTACTGACAGTGACACAAATTAAATTTTGTTTGGAAGACTTGCAATTTGATTCCTAATATCGAAAAACGCTTATCATCGCGCCATCTGTTGACAGTATTTTGAATCACTGACAGTACGTCAGATTATTTTAAATATTGGGATGATATCTGCCATCTGTCATCTTTCATCTGTCATCTGGAAATGGACGGGCAAACCGTTTCGATTTTTGACAAATTAAATTTTTTGTCAAACTTGTGATTTGATTTATCGAAAAAAGCGAATAACTTTTTTCCCCGCGCGAATTTCTTCTCCATTTATGCACGAATAGTTGCGCCTGGACCTACAAAATAACTGTGCTAAATTTGGTTGAGATCGGTCCAAGGGTCTAGGAACATATAGCGAACAAACACGCAAGCAAGCACGCAAACAGACAAGCTCTTTTATATATATAGATATACAGTGAGCCCATAAAGTTTGGAACAAATTCGTTCAAATTTTTTTAAACGGATTTACACCGAAAATCACCGGAACGCCAACCTTATTTTTTTAATGTCACTTATTTCTGCCATTGCCATTTTAGGCTTCTATACAAAGTATAGCAAGAAGCCTTATGATCTGGCTCCGTGTCCGTCTGTCTGTCCGTCTGTCCGTCCGCATAATTCAAAATCATACAGAGCGTTTCAAATCGTGTTGGAAATACTCTGTGTGTATAAAGGTCTAAGAACTGGGTAGCCAGTGCGCTACTTTTAGGCTTCTATACAAGGTATAGAAAGAAGCCTTATGGTCTGGCTTCGTGTCCGTCCGCATGTTTCAGAGCCAATCATAACGTTGATGAACTGATACGTTGTTATATTTTAAATACTTCGTCTATATAGTATTGCGTTAATCTGTTAATCCGTTGCTTCGATTCGCTAATGCAATTTATAAATACGCAAATGTTCGAAAGAAATTTACTAAGTTAAAGATATTTTCGAAGAGGTCTCCCTATATAAACTACTTGTTTTACTTTGATGTGAAAAAATAATTTTTTATTGATGTGGTTAGTGAAGTTAAGTTATAAATAAAAGAGAAAGGAGAGGATTGGTCCACCTCAAAAAAAGGAATATACATTACAGAGAAGTAAAATTTCTAATAGAATGGAAAAGTTTGATTGTTATTACTTATATAGTAAATGATAATTACCAATCGCAAAAAATTTAATTGGTGCAGATTATCTGATTATGTGATGTTACATTATATGGCGATCAAAAATAACCAGATAATAACAACTTTCCACACCAGAAAGGTAGCTGTATAGAAGCCTAAGAACTGCCGCTAAAGCGAGTTCCACCTTGTTGTATTCTGTTTTGGTTTTGAGATGTCACATCATAGTAATTTTATTTTAAATGGCAGCCTTATTTTTCTTTACGAATTTGGAAAGAACACAATTTTCTGATTATGAAAATGTTGTAACACCATGTGACGAATTTTTATTCGTCAACGTCAACCCTTGCACTGCCCGCTATTTTGCCGTTTGGCGTGACATGAGACACGACCTACATGACCTCGATGCCAGCGCGGAGGTTCGAGGATTGTCCGCCTTGTGGTAGGGGAAGTGTCCGGCTTGACTTTTTGGTGTGGCTCTCGCGAGAAAGGACGTTCCGTTGGTGTGTGTATTCATACAAGTTGAAGATTTAATCGTATTGCTGGTTCTGGAATTGGAGGGTCATTTTAGCAAGTTGCGAGAGTGATTCTGGGTGCGAAGATTTTTGCGCGCTGCAGCGAAATTGCAAGATTTCTGAGTTGCAAGTTTTTGGATCAAAGCGCGTTATCAAACACATTTTTACGTCGAGTTCTTACCAGTGCGCACGCCTAAACCTTGGAGTTTTTGTTTTACCAAAGTTTTTTTCTCTGCAGGGAAGGGGGAACCCTTCATAGGCACCACCCCATCAGGGATGGTAGTGTCAGATTCCAACTGACTAAAACCCCCTCCCCGACGACAGCGGGCTTTACCTTCTCGGCATTACTTCCGCTGTCGTCTGCGATCTTCCCTGCTGCATCGATGATGCAGGCTCCCGATGACCTCCCGGTTTAGCACGAAAGTTTGTGTCCGGGAGGTCAGGCACTATCACTTGATTCTACTTTTTCAATTGAACCGGACACACCGCTCGCCGCGATCCAACACGTCGCACCGGGTCACCTAGTGGTCCGTGATCGTCAGTATAGGTGAAAGTCCACTCGTCATTAACTTAATAGGCGGAAATTCCGGCGACAAAGTTAAGGCCGAGCCGACCGTCGTCCATACCGGAGACTCCGAGCCCCCAAGCGACCTTGCAAATCATATTAAATCACAGAGCGCGATGCGACCGGGTCATCTTGAAAAACTTGTGGTCGCTGGCAAAGTGCCAGTCCACTCGTCTTTATATTTGACGGCACTATTTTCGCGATCGTCCCCCTCTGGATTAGCACGAGAGTTTGTGTCCACAGAGGGTCTACGCGCTATCGTCGTACCGACAATAATCTGCCCCGTCGAACGACCGTCACTACTCAACCCGACCCGACACGCCGCACAGTGGGGCAAGAGAGCTAAAACGTGCTATTAAATCAAATACCATTTGAATGGATTTCTAAGTTGGATATATATTTTCAGGGTTGTTAGTAGTATTTAAAAAAATCGATAGATACAATTTTATCATATTCTTTAACCGAAAAACAGCTTATTTGGTTCAGCAACAAAATTTTTTTCAGATCGCCCTGTATGAACTACTTCCAAAAATAAACAAAATTGCATCTAGTGAAGCGATTATAGTATTATATCTAAATAAAATTTTTTCTTTCGTGTTTTTAAAATTCCCTTTATTAAAAATAATATAAAAATAAAAAGTATTATTAATTTTTTATTAATTAACGCTTACCGAAAATGAAATTAATCTACAAAATCTCCGAATATGTTATCATCATAATCCTCATCATCTTCACTGTTATCATAAACATGATATCAACCAGTTCTCTGTTCTTGATCAACATTTCTCCTATATCTTATATATAAAAATGCTTGTATGTGTGTGGGTATATATGTGTGTATGTATGTTCCGCATAGACGCCTAAACCCCGTAACTGTGGGCGTTGAAACTTTCACGAGATCTGGATACATTCAAGAGTAAACTTTTCGTCGTCTTTGATTTTACTAATTCGCCACCATAAGACGGTCATCAGCAGTTAAACACTTCAGGTCACAGTCGTTGTCATAGTTACGATGCGATTTTGACGCTAAAAGATTAATTCAATGACATTGACATATTATAGTCAGTAGCGGCTCGACAAATAGGGGGCACAACTTTGACTAACCTTAAAAATGACATTGACATATTATAGTCAGTAGCGTGGCACAATATTTTTAAAATTATCAAAAATCATTTTGCATATACAGGGTAAAACATAAATAGTGCGCGTTTTAGCAAGACGGGCCCCCTTTTCATAACCTAGAGAGTGACCCTGATAGTGTTGAATAGCCCCCTTGGGCCCCCCGATAGTGTCAAAGTGACGGCATTAACTACATAACCTAAAAATCATTTTGCACATACAGATTTAACTTTACATGAAGATGTAACTTTACGTGAAGATTATGTATTGCCATGAAATGCTACCTTTTCTATGACACTTATTTTTTTTGTCCCGACCAGCAAATGAAACTCTTCAGGGTCAAAGGTGGATTATCTACTAGATAAATGCTTAATTGAAATGAACTTAATAACCAGTTAAAATTAAAAAAATATCGGACAAAATACCTGCTATTCCTTGCACCTTATTTTCCAATACCTCCTGCTGTATTTTAAATCAAACAAAATGTAACTATTGCACACCAGGAATGTAATTTATTAATAAAACAAATATTAAAAAGGAACAAAAGTGAAATTTTCATTAAATTAAATCAAATTTACAATAAAAATAACTAATCCTAAAAAGTTTACGAAAATAACCGAATTTCAAATTTACGCGCGAACTCAATGTTTAGCAAAATAGACGAGCGCTTACCGAACTGTTTTTGTAGTCTTGAAGCAAGACGCGTGACGAGTGACCAGTGATATGTTGAGATGAATCAGCTACCACGATATGAATCTTCCCAGGAGTGTTATCGATTGATTGACTAGTGACCGCTGCATCAGTGAACATTCAGGTAAGTTCGATTGAAATAAATCTTTTTAATTATGATCTTTCCAGAAATCACAACTATCGATCCTTCCAAAAATCCAATTTTCATTGGTTCCAAAATTCTAACTATTTCAACGATTTTCCTCTTTGATTTATTCTACCAAATTTTATTAACTTCAATAATTTCAAAATTCTTCATGTAATTCTATGTCGTCCCAAAATTCAACTTTTATCAAATTTACTTTTTACTAAATTTCAAACATGTGCAGAGAATGGAAGATCAGCGTTTGCCAAAGAGTGCCATGAAATATGATCCAAGGGGGAGAAGAGATGTTGGACGTCCAAGGAAGAGGTGGGCTGATTAGAAATCGGAACAGGCCTGCGGCCTACACCGTGAAGCAGACGACGACGACGACGACTAAATTTCAAATACGTATCCACGTCCCAACTTGGACAAAAATAACCAAAACTTCTTAATACGTCTTTCTATCCTCGTGGACGACATTCAACTCTAAAAATACTTCGTCCCCATTTCATGGACGAAGACCAACTCAAAAATACGTCGTCCCTATTTCGTGGACGTGGCTCAACTGACTCTCTTCTTTACTCGTCACCCAAAACTCCTTATCATTCGCGCACTCGCTTTAAATTCACTAATGTTTTAAACAATCCCCTACACTTTTAACAAATAAAATTTAATTTGATTTAATGTAAAAACTTAAATCGTGAATTTATTAAACCAAAACAATCAATTCATCTTTTGTCCCTTATACAATTGTTAATCACCTTTCCTTTCACACAAGTAGTTACATTCTTTTTATAAATTTCAGTAAATGAAGCAAGGCAGTCCAATCGTGAAGTATCTAGAAATTTCAGGTGCAAATTCTTAGTCACAAATTATGATGTTAAAAGTAATGACCGCGACCTGAGCATTTATCCAAAAGACACCCAACCATGCTAGAGCTACTCTAATGAGAAAGAATCCATGACAGTATGTATGTGTGTATGTATGTGTGTCTGTATGTATGACAGATGACGGATGACAGATGACGGATGACAGATGACGGATGACAGATGACAGCTGACAGATGAGATGACAGATGACGGATGACGGATGACGGGTGACGGATGACAGATGACGGATGACAGATGACGGATGACAGATGAGATGACAGATGACGGATGACAGATGACGGATGACAGATGACAGATGAGATGACGGATGACAGATGACGGATGACAGATGAGATGACGGATGACAGCTGACAGATGAGATGACAGATGAGATGACAGATGAGATGACAGATGAGATGACAGATGACAGATGAAGGCCGAACAACTTTGGCCTTCACGGATCTATTATTGTCCGCTCTGTGAGGTCGAAGGCCGAACAACTTTGGCCATCACGGATCTATTATGGTCCGGTCTGTGAGGCCGAAGGCCGAACCACTATGGCCTTCACGGATCTATTATGGTTTCACCCTGTGAGGCCGAAGGCCGAACAACTATGGCCTTCACCGATCTATTATGGTCTTCCCCCTGTGAGGAAGACTTTATATAGGTCGCAGAACTCGCTGGAATTGTGCAAGAAGACGCAAATCCACCTCTTCGTGGAAGATCCACCTCTTTGCGGAAGATTTAACTTTACCTGAAGATTAATTTGTTTTTAATTGGTTTTCTAAAGAAAAACTCGCCGGAATTGTGCAAGAAGACGCAGACCCACCTCTTCGTGGAAGATCCACC
The DNA here is from genome assembly GCA_932274525.1 of Podabrus alpinus. Lineage (NCBI taxonomy): Eukaryota > Metazoa > Arthropoda > Insecta > Coleoptera > Cantharidae > Podabrus > Podabrus alpinus. The sequence continues at coordinate 36,805,492 of OW026452.1, forward strand.
TCATTGCGGAAGATTTAACTTTACCTGAAGATTAATTGAAAAGTAAAAATTGTGTAAAAACTTTGGACGTATGTAGCGCTCTTATTTACGCCAGAAATGGACGGGCAAACCGTTTTTGGGATTAGTTCCATCAAGACAAAAATTGAATTTAACATTGGAAGCATTTAATTACGACAAAAACTGCGATTACATGAATCACGAGGATGTAGCAATAGGTGTTATGAACAAACTTTGCTTGCATTGTCGTGTTTCGAAGTTCGCTAAGGAATCACCAGGAATGTGTTGTTCGAACGGCAAAGTTGTTTTGCCACCGCTGATTGATCCACCTGAGCCGCTTCTAAGTTATCTTACTGGCACCACTGCAATTTCAAAACACTTCCTGCTAAACATTCGCAAGTACAACTCATGCTTTCAAATGACTTCATTCGGAGCAACAAACATTTTCTCCAACGTCGGTTACATGCCCACAGTCATTTTAAAGTTGAAATAATAAAAAAATTGTTCATAATGTGTTGGTTCTGTTTACTATACGTATGTCTAGCGCCGCAGGCGCTAGTAATATAATAAATAACTAATTAATAATAAACCTTTGCAAAAATATACTCGTTTCTTATAATAAATTATTATATAGTGCTATTCAAAGGGATTGTCTTCTTAAACACCTGGATTATCCTTTAAATTTTTTTGGACCACCCTGTATGAATTGCTTCCGAAAATGAACAAAATTGTATCTAGCGAAGAAATTAGTAAAATTTAGTACAATGTTTAAACGCGACTGTTTTCTTATACTCAATACCCATTAGGGAAAAAAAATCAAAGCTCAATATGCTTTAAAACATAACCAAAAAGCCCAAAAACTAATTAAACTTCAGATTTCAACAATACCGTTCCGTAGCGTACTTTTATAAATTACATGCTCTTTAATACAAGTTTAGAATTACTAAAATGTCACAATATACTTCAATTTCAAAGTTTCAAACTAAATATTTCAATTCTTAAAAATGCTTCCGGTAGAGAAAAATCGCGCTAATCCGGGTCACGGAGGGCCCACCGAAAATTTAGTAGTGTTCTAGTGTGCGTGGGTTAGTGGTGTATTCATACATTATGGACAGGAATCTCTAAATTGCATTTAATTTTTTCATTTAATAGCACGTTTTGGCTCTCTTGCCCCACTGTGCGCCGATCAATGACGATATTCTTCGGGAATTCTCTTGGGAACTTCTCGCGCATCTTCTCGCGGGAACTTCTCAAGGGAACTTTAAAGGCTGTCATTGACTTAACTGTAGGGCGAGGACTCGAGCTTCGGCTTGCTCAGCTCGTCCGTCCCCCTCCTTGGTCTTCATCACTTGACTGATGAAGACCGCTACAGCCAGCCATTCGTCTTCGCCGGATAGCATGAGAGCAATCATGTTGTCCGGGCTTAGTGTGTCGCCCATCCGGAGCGAAATCATCACTCTCTCCCTCTCCCATCTTAGGCATCCGAAAAGAGTATGTTCCGCCGTATCTTCGTCCCCGCAGTAACGACAGGCAGGTGACTCGGTCAGCCTGAACCTGTGGAGATATGCCTGGAAGCATCCGTGGGCGGTGAGAGCTTGTGTTATATGAAAGTTCACCTTTCTTCTCTTACTTTTCGCTACCCAAGGACGAAGATCCGGAATGAGCTTTCTGGTCCAAGCGGCATTCGTGCCAGAGGACCAGCTCCTTTGCCAATCGTCTAGCGTCCGCTGCTTAATGGTGGGGTCCGGTCCCGCTCGTACGTCTGCTCTCTCTCTAGCTAAAAGCTATATGGGAGGCATGGAGGCCAAGACTCGCACGGCTTCGCCGGACACGGTCCTGTAAGCGCAAGTTACTCGAAGTGCCATCTTGCGCTGGACCGCTTGCAGCCTCTTACGGTTACGCTGGACGTTGACGGCCTCTTGCCAAACGGGAGCGGCGTACAACATCACGGACTGTGCGACGGTGCCCAACATCCTTCGCTTCGTTTTACGAAAGTTGGTAGAATTGTTCGACTTGTCATATCTTTTTGGGTGTAACCTCAAATTCTCGCGAGAAGTTAAGCTGCACCAAATTTTGTTTGTTGAATCCGTAGTCTTTATTAAGTTGTGTCCATCTCAATTACGTCCTAATCACCTGTTACACGTTTACGATCGTCGTGTTAACCGTACAATACAAGTTTACCGCCCGAGGTTTCGTGGAACTCGTTCTCTGGTTGCGTTGCCGACACCATTTCTACCTGTTTCAGCTGTTCGACCAAACATACAGCGAAGCATCGGAGTCGCTCGAGAAGAACCATTCCAAGAAAGCGTGACCTGTCAGCCCGGTGACCGGAAGTTGTTTCGGGGTAGCCAGTCACACTCGATCTAGCAGCAGTCTCAGGCAGTGGAGTGTTTTCGTCGTCTGTCTTGGCCAGGGTAAGTCACGTTGCAGTTTCATTGTTTTGGGATTGTTTGTTATTGCGAGATATTTTTTTATAAATTAAATAGAAGGTGTGTGTTGCTTTTGCCACCTTCATTTTTAGTAGCTTCCTCGAGGCAACGTTCTGGTTTGCCGGCGTCAGATTTGATCGTACGCTGTTTTAATTTGTTTGCTGGTTCCCCTCAGGAATTAGCGTTTTCATTATTATTATTGTATCACTCAATTGCTGTCTACCCGTTGTCAATATTGTTGACTTTACGATTTTGTGTGTCATTATATTGTTAACTGTATTACCGTTTTTTATTTCCTTTATAGAAGGGTATTCTTTTGGAAAGCTTTCAGGAATAAGTTCGCAATCGGAACCTGCGGCTCTCGCATACCGACGTTACCAATATAGAGCTAGCTTTATTTCGATCAGAGCTCACCACGTTGTAAAGTGGAGTGCATCACTTCACGTGGAGGGAATCTTTATTTCTCGTTAGCCACCCTCTCATTAGGGGCGGGGAGAAACGAAAAATCTCACAACCAATCGGACTCAGAGGGTGTCACGATAACAAAATTAGCAAACCAGTACTTACCCCTTTACTCTTTTAGTAGGGACTTCTCACAGTCGCCGAACAGCGATGAATGGGCCCATTCGTCGATGTCCAGTTTCTTTTGTAAACCTCCCAGGATGAAAATAATTAGGGAGCCCAATGTGAAAAAAGAGGGAAGGAAATTTGAGAGGAATATAAAGGTAATTGGAATTGTGGAATTATTAGGTTATGGGAAGGATAGACGACTGATATGACCAATGCGTCCCCGCCTCAATGACATGAGCGATAGCCCGTCCTCGCGTATGGATGGTAAAAACGCGTAGTGGACAGCCGGCTAACAAACCCACACCTCCAAGACGAAAAGACAATGGGCATAGAGCAATCTTTGAGGAAAGGAAGAAAGGTTGTACCCCGGGGAATGACAATATGTCATTGAGAGACGTAAAATACTCACTCGGTTCTCTCTCAAAACCGAGATCATAGTTAGATTATGACTAAAGGTAAATTGTTGTGTCGACAAAAATACGGCCAACGACCCTTCATGCCCGTAACAGGAGGAAGACCAGTCGATCACCCCGCAACTAAGATTGACCAACCGCACTGCTACAATGCATAGGCACGCCTAGCCTAGACAGGACGTGCAGGTGTAGCCAACCCCGTCAGAAAAGCAACCAACAAGCCATCCTGAATCCTGCACTAAGCAAGAAGTCCGCTAGCTCCCATAATTGCCGACACAGAAAAGTAAGTGGGTCGGGACTGGTTGACCCCACAGAAACGGTAAAACAGATGGAATGTTTTACGGGCTTTTTGTATAAATAACTATAAATAACAGCACTAATGTGGCTGCTCGGAGTCCGATAAATTGTATGTGTGATAATTTCAATAAGATCTCGCACTTGTGTGATATTCATGCGGACAGTTTAAAAACTATATACAATGTCATTTTTGACTTTCACTCTCATGTAGCCGCATTGGAGTGAGTGTACCTCGAATATCAGCCTCATTTTTGAATTTGTGAGGCTAAGTTATGTAAACTTACATATTTATTTTGGTACCACATGGTATATTGTAATTGCTTTCTGTAATTGGATTCGTCCGTTGAAAGGTTTAAATAAATAAATAAATAAATAAATAAATAAATATGTGATCTGCATAAATAAAATTAAATGTTTTCTTATTCCATGTTTTTTCTTTCATAAAACAAAAGTTTTTCTTGCAGAAGCTCATGTTTTACGTCTAAATTAACAATCTTGCAGATTCTATCTGAGAGGCAGCTATCGCTTCCACACTTTTAGAGATTCTTGATTGTTGCACTGGTACGATGATCTAAAAAAAAGTATTCCTAGTTTACGTACTAACATATACATATAGATGAAGATTTGTTTTACCTTTTCTTTCTTCTTCGTGGACTTTTCACCATTCTTAATATCTAATTCATCACTTGCAACTTGTTGAGAGGTGCTTTGCGAATAAACATTTTTTAAAAGCTATAATAAATATTCGAAATATTATTGTATTCGTTAATCAAGTATTATTATTTTATGAAATATAAATATACATACGGGTCTCGTCGTATTGCTATCCTCTTCTATAATTATGGGAATATCCAATTCTTCGCTTACAAGTTGTGAGGTGCTTGGCGAATAAACATTTTTTAAGATCTATAATAAATATTCGAAATATTATTGTATTCGTTAATCAAGCATTATTATTTTATGAAATATAAATATACATACGTGTCTCGTCGTATTGCTATCCTCTTCTATAATTATGGGAATATCCAATTCTTCGCTTACAATTTGTGAGGTGCTTGGTGTATAAACGTCTTTTAAAAGCTATTCGTTAATCAGTATTATTAAATGTTGTTAATTGTAAATTTCAATACTACTTACTGGAATATTAATGCTGTCCGAGTCAGCATAATTTGCATCTACTGCAAATTCGTTGGTTTGGTTAGCCAACTACTTATATCGGTAGCCAATTCAGTTCCAATCTGAATTGGTGGCCCGCCACCCGTTGTAAGCAATTGTCGGCGTTCGACAGCTTTTTCTTTCTTCGTCATCATTTTTGCGATGCCCCATTGCACTTTAAGTTGTGCTACTGTACGATGGGTACCTTTACACATTCCATTAAAGTTAAAAAGAGTACATAACAAATGTTTAATTTAAAAAGATACAAAAATTATTTGGTTACCTGTTTACTACATCATTCCATGCACCTTTTTTCTTATTGTTGGTGTTTGTATCCGTGTTTTTATTTTAAACAATTTTTACTCTTTCGCGGATTAATTCTAGAAGCAGATCCTGAAATAAAAAGTTTTTTTTTACGAGATTACGAGAATAGGTAAATAAAAACAGCCGTATTCATAAAAATATCTTAAAGTGTCTCTCAGAGATGTTTTAATTAAAACACATTTTAAGGCTAAACAGTATTTTAAATGTAGTTCCATTCATAAACGCATTTTAAGGGCATCTTAGCTACAACATCGTTAAAAGATAGAAATAGGTAATATGAACGGCAAGTGACGGCAAGTCAACTATTTCAAGGGAGTTTAGTGTGGTAATGTGATTTTGTTGGTAACTGTGCATTAAATCTTTGCATTAAATCGTGTAGAGCTTGTGCCAAGCTCAAAACTTATACAATGCGCGAAGGAGGAGCGAAGAGGGCAAAGAGCAAAGAGGGCGAAATACATACATATGAAATGCTACGTAAAAACATTAGCTTGGCGCGAAAATTTAAAAAATGTAAATAAGGCTAAAATAGCCTTAAAGAAGACTGATTGTTATTTATATTATGAAACAATACTAACACAATTTCATAATAATAAAACGCGAAATTTGTGTAGCTGTCAAAACGAAATCAAACATTCAACGAATGTTTTCTAGTTGGGCTTTTTAGTATTTGGACGCGTTTTCGTTATTGCGCTGATGTTTGTATAAGTTTTGAGCTTTGGTACGAACTCTACACGTGTACGTACATTAACCTAAATTTATTTACTAAATTGTTTAATAAATTTACGAGAGTTTGTACAAAGTTTGAAATGGGTGACAATAAGCCAGACAAGAAAAGAAAAAGATGTGAAAACTGGCTAGATCACGATAAAGTGAGTAAACTTTTCAAAACTTTTGAATTGATTTTGTTAAAAAAACTTTTTATTTCAGGATCTGCTTTTAGAATTAATCCGCTAAAGAGTAAAAATTGTTGAAAATAAAAACACGGATACAAACACCAACAATAAGAAAAAGGTGCATGGAATGATTTAGTAAACAGGTAACCAAATAATTTTTGTATCTTTTTAAATTAAACATTTGTTATGTACCCTTTTAGCTTTAATGGAATGTGTAAGGGTACCCATCGTACAGTAGCACAACTTAAAGTGCAATGGGGCATCGCAAAAATGATGACGAAGAAAGAAAAAGCTGTCGAACGCCGACAATTGCTTACAACGGGCGGAGGGCCACCAATTCAGATTGGAACTGAATTGGCTACCGATATAAGTAGTTGGCTAACCAAACCAACGAATTTGCAGTAGATGCAAATTATGCTAACTCGGACAGCATTAATATTCCAGTAAGTAGTATTGAAATTTACAATTAACAACATTTAATAATACTGATTAACGAATAGCTTTTAAAAGACGTTTATACACCAAGCACCTCACAACTTGTAAGCGAAGAATTGGATATTCCCATAATTATAGAAGAGGATAGCAATACGACGAGACACGTAATAATAATGCTTGATTAACGAATACAATAATATTTCGAATATTTATTATAGCTTTTAAAAAACGTTTATTCGCCAAGCACCTCACAACTTGTAAGCGAAGAATTGGATATTCCCATAATTATAGAAGAGGATAGCAATACGACGAGACACGTATGAATATTTATATTTCATAAAATAATAATACTTGATTAACGAATACAATAATATTTCGAATATTTATTATAGCTTTTAAAAAATGTTTATTCGTCAAGCACCTCTCAACAAGTTGCAAGTGATGAATTAGATATTAAGAATGTTGAAAAGTCCACGACGAAGAAAGAAAAGGTAAAACAAATCTTCATCTTTATGTAGAACCACGAACTTGCATAAGATTTCGTATCCAAAAGAATGGTAAACAAAATTTAATTCAAATCGGTTAGGTAAAATACATTAGATATAAAGAAATTTACAAGGAATACAAAAGTTTAAAAATCAAAATGTAAACAAAACCAAATAAGATCCTGATAAAATTGTGAAATGAATTTATTTGTAGGACATTTAAAAATTGTTATTTGTTTAGTTAAAATATTAGTTAGTAGTTGTGAATATAACGTTGTACGAACATAAAAGTTAAATCTCGATAAATGTGATGAACTGCTTCAAATTTTGAACAATCGGGTCAAATGTGGTTAACCTAAAATAGAAACGATAAACATTAGTAAAGTGACACGTGACATTTATGAAAATAAAATACTTACACATCAGGATATTTTATCAAGTAGGTGATAAATTTGGTATCCAAGGAAATAACAAAAAAACAAAAGAGTTCCTCCAAGAATGTTAAACACGGGAAGATGTGTTAATTAGTCTCCCGATTTAAGTAATGAAAAATTTGCAAAGGTGCAAATTTTAGGAACCTAAACAGTGAAAAAGTGATTAGATACGTTGTTATACGTGCATATCATAAAAAAAATAAAGGTAAAAATTTACTTACCAGATATAAAATCAGTTAAAAAGTGCAACGATTTGTGAAGATTATTTCAACCAGTAAAAGTGGATTGAGATGCACTTGTAGCCGGACAACACGAGGTCACGAGTTGATAAGAGAGGTTAACCCATAGAGGTATATATTAGAACTACTGGAGGCACCACTGCATATAATCCCTATAAAGAAAAAACGGTCCGATTTTACTGGCGTTCCCCCACTCCTTAAAGGTATAAACTCGACTTGACATTCTATAATAACGTGGTAAAGATAGCAATTACAGTAGTAGTTTTTTAAATTTTATCAATTTTAGTTAAAGAGTGGTGTGTTTTTGTGAATTTAACTATTTCTTAAGTAAATTATCTAGTAAATTGTTGCTTTTTTAACCTAAAATGGTTAATTTGTAATGGTTAAAATGTAAATCAAACACAGATCATCTAAATTATAGTCGTGACGATGGCTTTTGTTCTTTTACAAAATATGTAAGCAGAGGGAAACTAAAATTAGTTTCAGATGAAACTTTTAAAATAATTAAATCATGTGAAAGTTCGTTTAATTATTTAGTAATAAAAAAAGATGGATTGATAAAAAATAACTTGCGCACTATTTTAATTAATGATGTAAAAAGAAAATTATTTGACAAAAATCCGTTTGGAATATATGCCCATACGATATGTAACAGTGGCATTTCTCATGAATGGGAGTTAACAAATTTAATTTGTAAATTATTTTTTAATTTAAGATTACATACTTACAGAAAAAGGCTGACAATTTATAAAGAGAATTTATAAAGAGAAGTAAACTTACAAAACAAATTTTATTCAAAAATGCATAATTGCTTCTTTTTCAGTGTTTTATAATTTATTTGCTATGTATTTCTTATTTTGTAATTCTATTTTTGTGTTTATAAGAAAATAATTATATATTTAAAAAAAAATAATATGTGTAGTTTTAATTAAAAACCACATTTATTAAAACCACATTAAAACTACAATTATTTTAATCATTTATCACATCCTAATTTCTTATAATTAATTTATTTAAACGTTTAAACATCATTTATCCTATGATTATGCACTACAAGATTTCAACCGAATCCTTTAAGGAGTGGGGGAAGCGTAAACTTACGTCGGACCGTTTTGTTGCATTTAGTGGTGCCTCCAGTAGTTTTAATATACACCTCTATGGGTTAACCGTACGAGCTGATGAAGATAAATGCTGAAAATTACCAACCTTGGGGTAAGCGAACAATAAAAAACTATATTTTTCGTATACGATCCGCGGTAAAATTCGAGTAGTGCGACGAAATAAAAACGTTATTTTTAGTATTAATTTGTGGGGTAGAAATAATAAGAAAACATTGATAATTTATTTATGTGTTTATTAATTAATTTGTTGATTGAAATATATTACATTTGTGGATCATTATTTGGGAATTTTGGTATTCTCGATTTATTAAATTCACAGAATAAGATAAAGAGGAAATTTCTACAGAACCTACTCTGCAGGTAAGGAGTCTTATGCAATTTAAAGAAAGGTTAGCCGAGGCAATATTTAATTTATTTAAGATTTAAATTTTTCGACAACGGAAATTCCGTTATTCATTAAAGTTAATAAGAATTGCTATTGACGAGGTAAGATCCAACCTCCTCATAGTAATATGTTAGTACGTAAACTAGGAATACTTTTTTTTAGATCATCGTACCAGTGCAACGATAGCCATAGCTGCCTCTCAGATAGAATCTGCAAGATTGTTACATGCTGCCCAAATGAAGAATGACGATAAACGAAGTCGTAATTTAGATAAAAAAAAGTCGTAATTTAGACGTAAAACATGAGCTTCTGCAAGAAAAACTTTTGTTTTATAAAAGAAAAAACATGGAATAAGAAAACATTTAATTATATTTATGCAGATCACATATTTATATAAAAAGCCCGTAAAACATTCCATCTGTTTTACCGTTTCTGTGGGGTCAACCAGTCCCGACCCACTTGCTTTTCTGTTGGCAATTATGGGAGCTAGCGGACTTCTTGCTTAGTGCAGGATTCAGGATGGCTTGTTGGTTGCTTTTCTGACGGGGTTGACTACACCTGCACGTCCTGTCTAGGCTAGGCGTGCCTATGCATTGTAGCAGTGGGGTTGGTCAATCTTAGTTGGGGGGTGATCGACTGGTCTTCCTCCTGTTACGGGCATGAAGGGTCGTTGGCCGTATTTTTGTCGACACAACAATTTACCTTTAGTCATAATCTAACTATGATCTCGGTTTTGAGAGAGAACCGAGTGAGTTTTTTACGTCTCTCAATGACATATTGTCATTCCCCGGGGTACAACCTTCCTTCCTTTCCTCAAAGATTGCTATATGCCCATTGTCTTTTCGTCTTGGAGGTGTGAGTTTGTTAGCTGGCTGTCCACGACGCGTTTTTACCATCCATACGCGAGGACGGGCTATCGCTGATGTCATTGAGGCGGGGACCCATTGGTCATATCAGTCGTCTATCCTTCCCATAACCTAATAATTCCACAATTCCAATTACCTTTATATTCCTCTCGAATTTCCTTCCCTCTTTTTTCACATTAGGCTCCTAATTATTTTCATCCTGGGTGGTTTAAGGGTTTTTATTTTTATTCCTTGGTTTTCAATTCATAATTAGTGCATCCCACCTAGCTACTAATTATTCCATCGCCAATGAAATGTTGTGTTTCACAAAATATTCTCCTTGTTTATTAACATGTATAGGGGATCAAATATTTTTGTCTTTAAATTATATTGCTCTGAGCTGTAACCTTCTAATAGAGCTACTCGTTGTGATGCAAAATTGTAATGTACGGGTGAACGTAGATACACCCCGTCAACAGAAATGTATGCAATTTTTATAGAAACAATAATAAATGAATATAAACCTCGGCTAGATGTTTCGATGAGCATGGACTTACCTTTTCGCAGGTTGGATTCGTTCCGGACCCAAATTTGGACACTGAAAGAAATATTTTTGGATTTCGGAACAAGTTTACACAAAAAATGCTCCGTTTTCAATGCAATTATATTTTTATTATAAATTTATTCAAATAGGGTGAAACTGAATGAAAGTTCTTAAAATTATTGACAAATTCTTAATATTATAATAACTGTAAACGAAATACCGCACGCGTATGTAAATTTCAAAAATTTTCACTAATTTTTATCAAAAATAAAGTTTAATGTGAAATTACCTTTAGATGGTTCTTTTTTCTCATTGGTGAGGTATTTGACCATGAAATGCTTGTCGTTGTACGGGTCGATGGGTAATCCTGTACTTGATAACGATGGATAACAATCTTGGTGCATAGTGAAACCACGTGTAGTTGAAATCGGCTTTGTGCAAAAATATCTCCAAGACTCCAAGCTTTCGATTTTTCTTATTGAAAATACTGTTAAATCACGTACATAGACTTTCTTTATTAATTTAAACACTTTTTCTTCGGTTTTTATTTAATTTTTCACTAATTTACTTAATTTTAGTGGACGATCAAATTACAAGCACGCCATTAAATTTCAACAACCAACGAATTATATTCAATTGTTTTTCAACGCAACCCTTGCAAATTCAAGGCAATAGTGATTCTTTTGTATTGGTCAGAAATCAGAAATTATTGAAATCAGACAAGGGGAATGCCACGGTGGTGATGAACAGGACTGAATATGAGGAAAAGATGAATGAATTATTGAGTGACAAAAAGACTTATAAGCTACTTAACAAGAATCCGATCAACGCTATACAAGGAAAGTTTAATAAGATAGCTAAAAGACTTTATACTGAAGGCCACATTGATGAGGTCACTCGAAAAACATTAACTAAATACAACGCCCAAGTTCCGAAAGCTTATGGTCTCCCAAAGGTGCATAAACATGGTGCCCCTCTCCGTCCGGTCATTAGCTGCGTGGAGTCTCCTTCCACACCGTTGGCCAAGTTCATTATAGACATTCTTAAGAATGCCACCCCCATGCTGCTTTTTAACGTTAAAAATACTTTAGAGGCCAAGGAGGTTATTGTTCGTGGCAAGATCCCTAAGGACTACACATTGGTGTTATTCGATGTTAATTCCCTATTTACAAACGTTACCAAGGAAGCAGTTATAGCTTCCATCTCGAATAACTGGGACATCGTCGAGCCATTCACGACCATCCCACTGAATGAGTTTATGGAGTTAATATCCATAATATTTGACAATAGTTTCTTCTCGTATAAGGACAACTACTATCAACAGTTGGTTGGGTCAGCCATGGGAAATGTTTGCTCGCCGATTTTTGCCAACTTTGTCATGAATGATCTCCTCTACAACTTTTTTGGGTCGATCAAGTTTGATTTGCCCTTTCTTCTTCTGTATGTGGATGACATCTTAACAGCAGTACCATCTACAGAAGTGCATAATTGTATTGAGATTTTGGATAGCTACGATAGTTTACTTAATTTTACGTTCGAGTTAGAAGTTGATAATTCGATCCCCTTTTTGGACCTCTTGGTTAAAAGAAAGGAGAATGGAGCATTGGTCACGGATGTATACAGGAAGCCTTCAGGAACGGATAGACTTCTCAGTTATTATTCATCTCACCCCTTATGTCAAAAGATAAGCGTTATCAATGCTATGAAAAATAGAATCAAGATATGTGTACCTGAACATCTCGTTGGGGTGAGATTACATGATTTGAAGCAACAATCGCTTAAAAACGGCTATCCCAATCGTTTGCTGGATCGGTGTTTGTTTGGTGGAGGTAGAACTGTTGCCTCTAATGAGCCTTCCTTATCCAATTCTGAAGAACTTAAAATGGACAAGAGCTACTGCAAAATCACTTACCATCCGTGGTTAGCAATCAGACTCAGACAGGTATTCAAAGATTACATTAAGAATGGTAACTTACAGTTGGCGTTCCATAACCATCTCACGCTGCATAAAATTGTTTTCTCGAGAACCAAAGATAAAACCCCCATTCTGGAAAAAGCGAATGTGGTATACCAGATCGAGTGTGAATGTGGCAAACATTACATAGGCCAGACAAAACAGCGCCTTGAATCTAGAATCAAGCAACATCAAGGTGACATACGGGTTGGTTCTACCAAAACCGGACTAGCGGAGCACTTGTTGGAAACTAACCATAGGTTCACAACCAATAATACTAAGATTCTAGAATCTAACAGTAACTTCCAGCAGCGATTTTTCCTGGAGGCAGCTCACATCTCTGTTTCTACGAACAACATCAACAAGCAGACGGATTTCGGTTTTATTAACAGTGGTTACCTGGGCGTCCTCAGAAAATACGTGGAAAAAACGAAAATCAAATAGTTTCTGTGTCAATATCACGTCTTGGCAAGTTTTCCTACATATTCCATCAAGTAGTTTAAATTTCTTATTAACGATACTCATCATGTAAACATTTATGTGTGGTTAGGATGTGTTTAGGTCAATTTTTTTTTTTTTTTTTTTTTTTTTTTCAAACAAAATAAAATAAAATAACCCATATTTATATAAGTCAGTGCTGGATCGTTTGGACGGGGCGATTACCCAACTCGCCTGTAACAGCATGCAACCAACTCCTTGAGGCCCGTGTGGTTGGGGTCGGCAATGTCAGTAATAACATTAAAGTTGCGGCTGCAGATGGAGATGGGGGACGTGGCCAAGAAGTTGGTATGGCTAAACCTACAGTAGAACAGGTCGCTCTGTCTAGAGTTACCTCTAGGTACTCGAAAATTTATCTCTGCCAATAATGGTGGACAATCGATGTTGTATCTCAGAAGTTTGTATATAAATACGACGGACGATACAAAGCGCCTGCTCTCTAGTGTTTCAACATCGAATTGAGCCAAGAGTTTGCGATGATTATAGCCCTGTATCGGGTAAAGACCATCTTGAAGGAATGCCAAGAATTTCAAAAATCGACGTTGTACCGACTCAAGTCGCCTAATGTGGTACGCATGTGTTGGGTACCAGATCAGCGCAGCGTATTCCAGCCTTGAACGAACAAAGCTATAGTAGAGAAGCTTCAAACATGGAATGCTTTGAAGGTCACGTGCGTTTCTGTAGATGAATCCATACATGCGGGACGCACAACCTAGGGTATCGCTAATGTGTTCGGTGAAGGTTAGTCGTGAGTCAAAGATAACTCCCAAATCTCTGAAGGAATCGCATCTCTCCAAAATTCTGCCCTCGCAAGTGTAGGAGAAGTCAATAAAAGTCTTCTTGTTTGTAAAAGAGACTACTTTACATTTGGAGATTTGTAGTTGCAACCGATTACTCCTACACCAGGTCCCAATCAGGTCCAGATCAGATTGCAGACGATGGCAATCCTCTAATGAGGAAATGCCTGCGTAAATTTTTAAATCATCGGCATATAGCAGTTTTTGCGATGATATAATATTGGGCAGGTCGTTCACGAAAATTATAAAAAGGAGAGGACCAAGGTTGGACCCCTGAGGAACGCCCGAGCTAACCGAGAAGACCGAAGATTTATGACCCCGGTATTCAACAAATTGCTTGCGTTCAAATAGGTATGTACTGAAGAGATTAATCAGCTGATTAGAGAAGCCAAACGATGACAATTTCCCAATCAATCTATATAGATCAAGTTGGTCAAACGCCTTCTGGAAGTCAGTGTAGATTGTATCGATTTGTCCCTGGCAGTCCAAAGTTTCGGATACGAACTGTTTAAATGTCGCAAGGTTCGTGACAGTTGAGCGCCCGTTCATAAAGCCGTGTTGATGAAGGGATAGTGAACTCTTGATATGAGCATAAATATGGTCATACAAAATCCGTTCAAATGCCTTGGACAAGTTGGATAAGATAGAGATTGGCCGATAATTACTGATCATTGATGGACTACCTTTTTTCAGGACTGGACATAGTCGTGCTACCTTCCAGGATTGGGGAAACGTGGCGGTAGTAAATATTAGATTAAAAATATGTAGTAGGGGTACCGAAAAAGTCGTGGCACAGTCCTTTAGTATAAAAGCGGGTATACCATCCACGCCGCTGGTAAGTTTGTTTTTAGAACGTTGCAAAGCAGCTATAACATCCGCATTTGAGACTTTCGGACTATGGATTAGTAACGAAGGGTTAGCATCGTCGCAACCTGTCGCGCAATCCTTATCAGAATCCATGTAAACTGATTGGAAGTAATCCGCAAAAGCATTGACAATAGATTCAGGACTAGAATACTCAACATTGTTAAATTGCAGGGAACCTGGTATCCTAGAGTTACCCTTTCTGCACTTCACAAAGGACCAGAACTGCGAAGGATCTGAACAGATAGCGTTTGCGGAACCAGAAAGGTAATCCCGATGGCTCTCGGCAGTCTGCTAATATTTTCAAATATTAGAGGACTCTACTCTTTTTAAAAAAATTTTCGTCTATTGTTTGGTGGCGCAACGGCGGGACTTTTGAATTTTGTTGAACTACAAGGTCAAACCCCTTAATCTATCAATCCTCTGATAAAATAAAAGTATGTGTAGTAGTGTAGAGATTTACTATTTACAATTGGTTGTTTTACACAAATTTTGAATATTTATTGTTATATTTTTAAAAGAATTTTTAACGTGAAAATTTTTATGATTTCCAAATTTTTTAAAGTTTTTTGACTTTGTTGAGTGTGATCAAATTGGTGATTTTGGCCTTTCCATGTTGCGTCACATTATTATTGTATATAGACCTTTTACCATCCTGCTTTTCATGGTGAGTGAATGGTGTTGAGTTTTTGTTTTGCCCTTTTGGGATTAATGCATTGTTCTCTCTATTTTAGTCTTGAAAATGGCGACATAAAGTAGCCGAAACGTCGACTTAAAAAAGCATTAAGTGTTTTATTTACTCCAATAGCCTGATATCCTTTTCTTTGGTTAAATCAGTTGGAAGAGATTTTTGTCTTATCATTAAATAATTTGATTTTATGATATTGAACATTTTTTTATGGTAACGGATTATTAAAATTGTTACATTATTAATCTTTGTTTGTCGAACCTTTGTTCTGGAATGTTTCAAATTTATGTTCGATATTGAATTAAATGTATTTGGTATCGGATAAAACCTTTCCGTTTGATTTAAATAAGTCTCATGCTTTTATTAATAAACAAATTTTGAATTGTGACGTGCTCATTTCTATTGACGTGGTCAGTGTTGGACACCGCAATATGTTATAATAATTTATGTATTATATTATTTTAAACTGCCTTTGTTTTTTTTTCTTTTAATTAATTTTAATAAAGTTTAATATTTTAATTTTGTGTTTTTTTTAATACAATTTGGATGATTTTTCCATTTAAATAATAATTGTTACAATAATAGAAGAGAGTGTCCTATAATCTTTCAAAAAAAGTACTACAAATTGAAAGCAAATTTTCTTCAATTAATTAATATAAATTGTTAAATAAGGATACACCATATATTAAAAATTACCGAGTTAGACGCTATAAGTTAAAAGAGCTTTTGTAAAGCAAAGTAAGACTTTTTATTACAAATTGTAGCAATAGGTAACTTATCTTGTAGTAATATTTAAAGAACTATGGTAGCAATGTTCTTTAAAAAGGTTCTGCACTAACTGCTACAAATTTGTAGGGAGTTTCTAGCTACAATTTACAAAACATTTTACTACAAAACACTCGCTAAAATCCTGTAGCAATTTATGTTAGAAATTGCGCTTGGGGCATATAGTACTGCAAATTGTAGTATTTAATTCAGTATTTGCAGCAGATTGTATTACTTTTTTTTTCCGTGATAGGATCGTTAGATAAATAAAAATTTTAAATCATAATGTCTTTTAATTTCATAATAATTGATAATAATAATAGCATGAAATTTTTTGAGTTCTTTCGTGGCTTTGTTGCTCCAGCAATAAAGTGATGGTCAAGTGATTTGAAGTAATGTTAATAGCATTACATGCACATATTATTTTCAAAAGTTATTTTCTATAAAATTCTTTAAAATATGTTTGGACCGTCTTTCAGGTTGAGCATTTTCAACATGTTCACTTCTTTCCAAAGGTCTTTGTTGAGCAATGAGCATCCTCTATAAACTCTTCCATATCTAAAACAAAATTTATTTATTGCAGGTTCTACATTGATCTATCAATTATTAATAAACCAAACTATTTAAATTTTTTATTTAATTATTTTAAATGTAATCACCTGGAAGTGGATCATTTAAATCCACACTTATATTGTGAAGAACTGCTAAAGCCACAATAACTGTTTTAGCATTAAGTAAAGATACAGGGAGACCATGGAGAAGGCATCCGAATCTTTGTTTCAAAACGCCGAAACATCTCTCTATGGGGTTTCTCGTTGCTATCTGTGCCTGGTTATATTTCTTCTCTCTCATTTTGTGGTCGTAATAAAGGAGTAAACAAATAAGGTCGAAGTTCATATCCCGAGTCGCCAAGCAAACGGCCTCGGAATTCTCCTGATTCGAACCGTTCTTTTAAAACCGATTCGTTAAATATCCTCGAGTCGTGAGTACTACCGCTCCATCTTGCAACCAAATCTCTGATTCGAAGATTAGCATCACAAACAGCCTAAAAAGTATAAAATTATACACATATATTCAAATGGCTTTATTAGTAAAAATATTACTTGGACATTTAAGGAATAGAATCCTTTCCTATTAATATAATATTGTGCGAGATCACCTCCACATTTCTTAATTTTTATGTGGGTACAATCTATTGCCCCAATAACACCAGGCAGGGAAATTTCGAATTGCTTTAAAGTTGAGCATCACTCTTTCTTCCTCGCCTATTATAGTTCTTGGCATTTTTATAAAGGTCTTTGAGTGACGAGCAAGAGCACGAGCCACTCTCGCACAAATGCGACTCACAGTCGCTTGACTAAGGCCATGAAGATCACCAGCATCGTCCTGAACCTAGAAGTAAATATTATGAACCAACATACATACAACAATGGTAATCGGTAGAATAGTCTAAATCAAAATAGTCTACGGTAAATTGGTCCAGGTAAAAAGGTCTACGGAAAAAAGTCTACGGGTAATAAAGTCTAGGTAAAATAGTCTAGGTAAAATGGTCTAGGTAAAAAAGTATAGGTAAAATGGTCTACGGCAAAATTCAAGGAAAGATTCCTTGGATAACTTTTTAATAAAAAGTTGCGATTACACCGCTTACATACTATAATATACACATCATATAATGATGATGCAGTGATATCATTCTGACACGAAAATACAAGCGAGAATCCAGACCTTGATTCTGGAGAGTAATAGAGTTTTAGGCTTGGAAATCTTTCCAAGTCCAAATCCAAATCTTTCTTTAGAAATCGTTAAATTTAAATTCATTAAATTATAAAGGAGTTTTTGCAATACATGGTAACAGGGCCGTCGAGAGAAAATCGGGGCCCGGGGGTAGATGCACGCTTGTTGTAACTTTTCCCAGATTTCAGGATTTCGGTTGAAATCCGGGCGTTCTCAGAAACTCCGGGCCCGGTGGTAATCACTATCTACCCCCCCCTCTTGTCGGGCCTGCATGGTACACATTAAATATTGTAAATATATAGCGAAAATATGCATCATATCACTAGATTTTGGGTAAAATATGCAAATAACCGGCTAAATATTATTTTGCCCATTCTCACCGGAATCTTTCCTTGAATTTTGCCGTAGGCCATTTTTCCAGACTTTTTTACCTAGACCATTTTACCAAGGCCATTTTACCTAGACTTTTTTACCCGTAGACTTTTTTTCCATAGACTTTTTTACCTAGACCAATTTACCGTAGACTATTTTGATTTAGACTATTTTACCTACAATATACAACAATATGGGTATTACTTTTACAAAAATATTACTTACTTCCTGTCGTCCCCAACATCGAATTGCAATTAATACTTGGAGTTTGGGCGATGTTCCACAGCCTCTGTTATCAAGAGTCAGGTCTTCTTCAACAAGCCTCACTATATACGACATAGTTTCTTTATTGAACCTATACTTCTTTTTAAATTCAACATCACAAAGCGTGAAAGGGTCGAATCTCGGTTTGTACAATTTCCTACGACGCGGAGGCGCATCACCAATCATGTTAATAACATTCATAGCATTAATAGCCGCTATTGCATTCATATTGGTTTAATAATTTATACCGGTAATTTATATATTATGAACAAATACTTTTAGGTTAACTTTAAAATAGGCTTATAGTAGGTATGTATGTACTATAAAAACAAGTCACTTAAAACAGTCTTATAACAGTGTTTTAACGCTATTGAACGTTTATGAATAACGTTTTTTGACACTTTGCTTAAAAAGGGTTTATTAACCTGTTTTAAATTTTTATAAATACGGCTGAAAGTATTTAATTGAAAGTGAATGGGTTATGAAGGATAGAAAATTATTTGGAAGTGAAAATAAACTTCATTTTTGCCGAGTATCACAGAAATATGTCTATGGTTACTACACCATATGAGATTTTAAATGATTTTGCAACTGCGATTTGCGTGCACATTTATAGGCGCAACTGTCACAACTAAACGGTTTTTCGCCTGTATGAGTTCTTAAATGTCTTCGTAATTGTGATTTCTGTGCACAAGTATAATCACAAATATCACAACTAAACGGTTTTTCGCCGGTATGAGTTCTTAAATGTCTTTGTAAGTCAAATTTCCGTGCACAAGTATACTCACAAATATCGCAACTAAACGGTTTTTCGCCTGTATGAGTTCTTAAATGTATTCGTAAGGTTGATTTCTGTGCACAAGTATACTCACAAATATCGCAACTAAACGGTTTTTCGCCTGTGTGAGTTCTTAAATGGTATTGTAAACCTGATTTCCGTGCACAAGTATACTCACAAATATCGCAACTAAACGGTTTTTCGCCTGTATGAGTTCTTAAATGCTTTTGTAAGTCTGATTTCCGTGCACAAGTATACTCACAAAACTGACAACTAAACGGTTTTTCGCCTGTGTGAGTTCTTAAATGTATTCGTAAGGTTGATTTCTGTGCACAAGTATACTCACAAATATCGCAACTAAACGGTTTTTCGCCGGTATGAGTTCTTAAATGTAATATTAAATGTGATTTACTTGGACAGTTAAGGTTACAAATATTACATACTAATGGGTTCCTGACCTTATGGGCTTTTAAATGACGTATTAAAGTTTGTTTAAGAACAAGTTTATAACCACAAATTGCACACTCAAAGAAATTTGAACAGGTCAGCGTTAATTGTGTAGTGTCGGTATCTTCTTTAATATCAATGGAATGATGCAAATCTTCTAAATTAAAATTCACATCTTCCACCTCATCTCTTTTAATTTCGTAGTTGCTAATTGAATTATTTGGAGTTTCCAAAATCATACCCGTGTTTTCTACAATTTGTGATTCTTCCGGAGGTAGCACTTGAGCTGCAAGTAAATCGGTAACTGGTTCCATTTAGAGGATGCAGCACTGTAACTGTACAGGTACAAAATCACTTTTCTTAATTTATTGAAGGCGTTGATTATAAGTTATCGATTTAGAAAACTACTGCTACAGTTGACAAATCACTACTATACAAAATTATAAAATGGCGACATTGGAGTCAGAGGCGATTCGTCTTTCAGCGCCATCTATCCGCTTGGGCTGCACATTTTTTTGGTACCCGCTTGGATACTAGGAAACCGCTTAGAGGCTTCTTATTTGAAATTATTATACTATTTTTTTGATGTTGCGAATTCATAAGGGGACGTCCATAAATCACGTGAGGTGTTTTTTTAAAAATTTTGACCCGCCCCTCCCTCTTGATGAGATTTGGTGAGATGTCGTGGGACTCCCCCCCCCCTATCTAAATCTCACGTGAGATTTTCTTTATAATTTTTCAATAATTAAATTTAGTAGGCTTATTTTAAGAAAATTTCAGATTACCTTCAATATTAAGGATATAGGCATAAAAAGGCTAAAAATTCGGTCTCTAGTTTTATAATACTAATATAATCGCTGAATTAAAAAGTTGACGTGAGATTTTCTTTGAGCCCCCCCACCCCCTCGGTGAGATTTGGTGAGATTTTGCCGGACCCCACCCTCCCCCATTTTACCTCACGTGATTTATGGACGTCCCCTAATCATGAAAGTTTTATAATCCTTCGAGTAATGTAGATTAACAAATGGATACATTACTATAAGAATTCATAAAACGTTCATGATTACGAAATAGCAATATTTTACATGAACTCAAAGAAAACCTTTTAAATTGAACAACTTGTCTTGATTTCAGAGAGTGTGTTGGAATAGTGCAATTATTCGGGTATATATCGAGGTTGTTTTGTATACTGATGCGATAGTTGAGTTTTGGAACAGTGGAACAATGAAGACTCCCAAAGTCTTCATTGCGACATACAATTTATCTCTATTCACAGTGTCATAGGCCTGTTTGAAGTCTATGAAAATCGTATGCAGTTCCACTTTGTGTTCATAGCAATTCAGTTGTATTTGTTTCAGGGTAAAGATTTGGTCTATTACAGATCGATTGTTTCTGAAACAGTGATAATCACC
Source organism: Podabrus alpinus (assembly GCA_932274525.1). Taxonomy (NCBI): domain Eukaryota; kingdom Metazoa; phylum Arthropoda; class Insecta; order Coleoptera; family Cantharidae; genus Podabrus; species Podabrus alpinus. The sequence goes on from OW026452.1 coordinate 36,826,631, forward strand.
AACAATTTCCTCGGCAAAATCGTTCAACTTTTGTTTTATTTTTGTTGCTAGTATTTTGTACACCGTGTCTTGTAGTGCTATTCCTCTGCAATTTTCGAATCTTGTTTTGTCTCCTTTTTTGTATACTGGGATTAGCACCGCGTTTGACCAGTTTCTTGGCATTTGTTCTTCCTCATATTTTGTATTAAGTTTACAATTTCCAACTGTAAGGCCATTGTTTTCTTTATTTCTGCAATAGTTGGTGAGTCAATCTCTAGATACCTCGCCGCTCTGTTTTCATCATCTTCTTCTTCGTCACCATTCTTGTATTCTTTGTTCAGAAGTTCCATGAAAAACTCTTTCCACCCCTCCATAATTTCCCTATCTCCGCATATTAGTTCGCCCTGCTTGTTTCTATAAACTGTCGTAACATTCTTGTAGCCTAATCTTATTTTCTTCACTTCCTGGTAGAAATTTCTGATCTCTTTGTTCTTGAGTTTGTTTTCCAGATTTTTTATTTTATTCTCGTTATGTTTCCGTTTCTCTCTTCTACATATTCTCTTTGCCTCTCTGCGTTTGTTTCTATATAGTACTTTGTTTTCTTCGCTGTTATTTATTATCATTATTTCTCTGCATTTCCTTCTCTCTTCAACTACCCTTTTACATACTTCGTCGAACCAGTCTTTACTTTTTACCGTTGTTTTATATGTCATAACTCTTTCAGAGGTTTCTTGCAGTATAGTTTCAATTTTCTTCCATCTTCCGTTTATGTTGTCTACTTTTTCCATATTAATTAATCTGTCTTATAGGATCTTCACATAGTTGTTTTGTGTGCGTTCTTCTTTTAATTGTGCAACTTCATACTTATATGTTTTTTCCTTCGTTATTTTCTTTAGTGGTACTTCTTGTTTTAGCTTAATTCTTACTAAGTAATGGCCTGAGTCTGCATCTGCTCCTCTGTAACTTCGAATATTTTTAATTAGTTCAGCGTGTTGTGATTCCATTAAGCTGTAATAAAACGGCATTTAGTTTAATAATTAATTGGTCGCTTTATTATAACAAAACTGATGTAATTTCTAATTGACTAATTTAATTCGCTGCCACCAGAACCCATTTAATTAATTAACGTACGAGTCTGGATTCTAACTCGTGATAAACAATATGAATACTTACTTGCTTCTTAGTTACTTATTTACTTATTAATTAGGTAGGTGTACCGTTCCTCTCAGAGAACGTAGGAAAAATCTTTAAGACAGATGATTAATTACTTACAGAAAATTATGACCAAAATAAGACTCATTCAATTTGAATAACAAATTTATTACACTTTAAATGAAATAAAAATGTAACAACAAAACTAATTTAGAAGATTAAAATAACTAAGGTCAAAGGTTTATGACAATCCTTATCTAGGTAGTTTTACTATGCACAATGTAACAGTTTGCAAAAGATTTAATTTAAAATTAAAAAGGTACCTGAATTATATTCCTTACAATAGCTTGGATCCCGGTTTGTTACATTATCACGGAGGTTAGAAACATTTACAACTTCATGTCCCAGGGTGTTTACAGCTTTCTTTATTAGATCTTTTTCAGTTCTTTAATGAATGTTACGAAGGACCGTGCGAAAATAACGATCCTTCTTAAGTTGATATAATAAATTTAGAATCTTTTTTTATTTTCCTATCTCGAGCGTTTTCTTTCTAATCTTCTAAACCAATTTCTTCAAGCGTAACGATGTTAACTTTCTAATATATTGTATGCAATCAACAAGCGATTGTATTGTTAAAAATGCATAAATTAACGAAAAGATATTAACTTTACAAAATAATCTTTCAACAGATGTTAAATACGCTTAAAAAACGTTACGCCGAGTTCTGCATTCTCATAAGCGTACGAATATAAGAAACCTTATTAAAAATTTAAAAACACATTTAAAAATTCACACTAGAAAGGAAGTTACATTTACAGCATAATTAGATGTAATATACTGCAATGACCCCTCTCCTTAATGAGATAAATAGAGCTTATGATAAGAATGAGACCCTTACCTGGAATGCTTATCCCACAATGATAACTTACTTGTGGAGAAATTTTGTATTTACCTCAGCTAGCTCAAAAGTGAAAGAAATTCTTTGATTGTTGTACAATTTACCTTGCTGCAGTCGCTCATCTTCAGAATGAACAAGATTCATATTTTCACACTGTTTATAAACTTGATTTAAATTCAAATAAAATAGAATCATGGCAATTTGATTTTTAATGAAATTAATAAATTTGCACAAATTGTCGTTATGGAGACGAAAGAAAATTTTACCCATGTGCTTTAAAACTAAATGTAACAAATTCTTAATTCTAAATGATAAATCTAAATAAACGTTTGTAAATAAAAAAGATTTTCTGATTTTTAATGTTTTAAAATTCCCGCACTTGGATATTTAAATAAATCTTACCCCACTTTCGAATTGCATCATCGTTCGTTTATATTTTTATCGTTGTTCTTCGTTGTTAAGGTAAACAATTTCGTCGTCAAGGATATAAAATTTCGTTGATATTTCAACGCATGCCTATTTTTGATGTAGTAAGTTTTCATTGGCCGGTAACTTTAATGAATTTTACCACACTTATGCCCGATTTCATAAAACCTTTAGCAAGCCGTTAAATTTAACTAACCATTAGAAAACGTTTGTTAGTACTAACAAGCCAATAGAAATCATCTGTTCATTTCAACGGTTTGTTAAAAGTTTTATGAAACTGGGTATTAATCTTCATTTAAATAATGTTTTTTAGGACATAACTGAAAATTGGAGACACGATGAACTTTAAAGTTTAAATTGAGGCGAATAATGTTCTTTTAATTTATCGCACCAAGCTGTTATAACAAATGTCATCACGAAAACCTTTTCAGTGTGCTTAATACAACTAATTCTAATTAACCTAGTTTTAATAACAATATTTACTAATATAATTATAACTAACAAATAACAAATAATTTTAATATGATATAAATTTTATAATTTTTATTATAACGAATCAATCGTTATATCGCCTTGCCATGATCTCTCTATAATTCAACTTTCATTTAAAATTTGACTTAAAACTCGTTCATTCTTTTGATTTGCTAATTCAGCAGAGCAAAGAACATCGCAATACTTAATATTAGATGTATTTCTTAGTACAAATTAAGGAATATGTAGGTATTCAGTTTACCTGATGATAAAATTTTGCTATACGAAGGAAATAACTTGTTTGGTTAGACATCCTACAATTGAGTTTGTTAGAAACAAGTTTGGTATTAATACATGTTTTCGCGGAAAATTTTTCTTTTGCTACACAAATACACATTTTTAGTAAGACAAGCGCTATTTGCCATTTGTTTACGTGTGTTTAAACTTTGCTAGATGGTGGAACGTGGTTGACGTTAGACTAGTGAAACTCCGGCCTAAAACATTTAAAAAACGGGTTTTACCGACTGGACCAAAAACGTTTTTCGTGGTTTTGAAGTATCAGTTTGCACGCAGCCTAAGTTCCATTAATTAGACAGACGCCACACTAGATGGCGCCCGGGGCAGAAACTATAAAATGGCATCAGTCACCATTTTGAATATTGGTAGTTTTTGCGGCCAGTAGCTGTGTTAAATGATAAGACATAATCAAGATGGAAAAGGAAGGAACATTTTTGGAAATTCCAAATAATTCTACGGTAAGCAGTTATGAAGTTAAACAAGAAGGGTTGGAAGATGTGAAATTTAATATAGAAGATTTGCATCATTCAATCGACATCAAAGAAGAGGATGAAACTGAACAACCAACCCAGAACAATTCAAATTTATTCGAGTGTTCAGTTTGTGGGTATAAATATACACGTAAGCAAACACTAATACGGCATTTAAGAACTCATTCATTGTCATTTACTTGTGCAGTGTGCAAATATAAATGTGTTCGAAAATCACTTTTAAGAAAACACTTAAAAATTCATACGGATGATAAACCTTTTCGTTGTGAAATCTGTGACTATAAATGTTCACAACGTTCAAGTTTAAAAAGCCATTTAAAAATTCATACCGGCGAAAAACCTTTTAGTTGTCAAATTTGTGACTATAAAAGTTTGAAACGTGAAAATTATAAACGCCATTTAAAAATTCATACCGGCGACAAACCATTTAGTTGTGAAATTTGTGACTATAAATGTTCACTTCGTGCAGATTTAAAAAGCCATTTAAAAATTCATACCGGCGAAAAACCTTTTAGTTGTCAAATTTTCGACTATAAATGTTCACATCGTTCAAATTTAAAAAGCCATTTAAAAATTCATACCGGCGATAAACCCTTTAGTTGTCAAATTTGTGACTATAAATGTCCACGCAAACAACATTTAAAGAGTCATTTAAAAATTCATACCGGCGATAAACCCTTTAGTTGTGAAATTTGTGACTATAAATGTTCACATCGTTCAAGTTTAAAAATCCATTTAAAAATTCATACCGGCGAAAAACCTTTTAGTTGTGAAAGTTGTGACTATAAAAGTTTGCAACGTGTAAATTTTAAACGCCATTTAAAAATTCATACCGGCGACAAACCATTTAGTTGTGAAATTTGTGACTTTAAATGTTCACGAAAGTCGACTCGAAAAACGCATTTAAAAACTCATAAGGGCGAAAAACATTTTAGTTGTGAAATTTGTGATTATCAATGTTCACAAAAGTGTAATCTAAAAGCACATTTAAAAACTCATACCAAATTGTAAGGTTTCCACTTTAGGATGGAATCACATTTAAAAAGGCTGCCCCCAGTGGCAAGTCTCCCTTAAAGATAATTTAATATGTTAGGTGATTAGTGATGCCTTTATTAATTGCGTCGGAGCAGGTTCATTCAGTGGATCATACTGCTTCAGTATCTTCGCCAGAAGTTGTAATGGCAGCACTATATTTTACATTTTTATGTCCAAAGTATTATAATTGCATTTTGGAAATTAATATTACGTTTCACGCTTTACTGAAATCATGGAATTGGATTGTTACAAAGTATGTTTTATGAATTTATTTAGTATTATGTTTTACAGTACTAAATGAATCGACTTTTATATTTTTAATGGGTTTACGGTAAATTAGTTGGAAATACTTATTTCTATTTTGTGGTGCCGCAAGGGCAAGGAATTGCGGAACACTTGTGCATAGCTAATTGTGGCGTGTGAATGCAAGAATAGTGACCGACCCCACCATACTGAGAAATTAAGCGCCAATGGAATGATAGAGATAGGTTAAGGAAATGTTGAGAGACGTTTTGGTTTTGGAAGTTAGTTTCCTTTTTTGAAGTACCCGTGACATTGCAGGCTGTTGTTGCACCAACTATAACCTAAGTACCTACAAACTTTTTCCATACGATCTTCAGAAGGCATCAATGGTGAATAAATAGTGATTTCTGTTATGCCCCTTGCGGTCACCACCAATACTATACATTGTCGTAATATTAGGTAATAATTGTTTTCCATTACGTTTAGGTTTTAATTAAATTTTCTGTTTTTTAAATACGTTTATTTTTAATAATTAAATTTTTGAAGTTTTGTACCAGGTTTTTGTATATTCGTAAATTAATAAATTGTACTCTTCTCGTAGTTAAATATTTATTTGTGACGCGTTTCGATCACAAACGATCTTCTTCGGTTACAATTATTAGATTATATAATTATGGTTTGTTAAATAAATTAATGTATTGTTGACTAATTAAATGTCAAATGATTGTTTATATTTTTAAAAAGAGACGTTGATCAATAAAATTTATTTTTCACCTGCAATAACTTGTCTCATATGATAAGATTTATTGCAACGAAAGTCGGCTATTTTGGTACTAGCAATCTGTGGAAACATTTACTCCCTAAATCATTTTACCTACGTATTGCTATGACCTCCCGTATTTAAAACTTTAGACACGTCTTAATTTTGTTGGGCGCCACATCCAGATTGGATGAAAAATAAAAAAAATATTTAAATTGAAATGTTGGTTAATTAGCGTGCTAAAATTAAACAGAGAGTTCACACCTTTGTCCCTTTCTTGCTGCTCAGTAATGCAGGTGTTGGTGATTAAATCAGGGAAGTTGCTTATTGAGTCGAAAAAATTTTGTTTAATATAAAAATGTTTAATGATTTTGAATGAAAATATTTCTTAATTGTGTTTATCAGATAAACGATCCACTTCTTTATATTTGATAGATCTTTAAAAATTGAAGCACCTTGTTGTAATTTATGGTTAATAATAAAAGATTTCGTTAGCTTAGAATTGGTTTCTATTTTCAAAAATATCGCAATGTGCAAAATGTAATCAAAATTAACAAATTATACAGGTATCAAATCTGTTACCATAATGGTTTACAATGAAAATACCAAACGATGAATTGAAATCTTTTTCTTTCTTCTCTTCTGTTGATGCTTAAAATGATTAAGGCTTTCCGTTATTCCACAACGGGTTAAATGTTTTTAATAAAATTTTGCTTTTATAAAAGCTTTGAAATAAAATAATAAAAATGTGTTGTTAATGAAGTTTCTCAATAGGGTAGCCGAAAATATACCTCTTACAGTCTTTTTTCAGCATCCTTTAATTAAATGCTGAGGGCCAAAAGTTAATTTTAAAAATAATAAATTTCCACAAATACCTTCTAATGAATAATCCTGACTTTTTGTAAACAAGTCTGCGTAAACCTCACTTTATTATGCAATGAACTCGCGCACATGTGACGCTTCCATATAGTAGTTGATGTGTATCCTTGATATGTTGCACGCCGTATAGGGATATGAGATTAAGATCGCAGCGCCGCTGGGTAAAAATGTGAACTACGCTAAAACACATCCGTGTTTTAACAGCTATATTCTTTGTTAACAGCCGCGCTTATGTTCCGTTGTATTTTACGTGTTTTTCATTCCCTTTTCCAAGTGAACTTGTTATTTTGTTAAATTACGGTTAGTGTTGTTTAGTAGTTCATCTTCTTGCAGTTAAATAATATATACCGTTAGGTGAGTTTTAGTTTTAGATTAATTTTTGAGGTTAATTTTTAAAATTTGCAGATATGTCGGAATCTTACGAATTAAGATTAAGTCTTCTTGACTATCTCAAATATTTAGAGGGGTCTGAAACATCTAGATGTGTTTATGAAGGCGAATCAGTTTTAAACGCAGGGCATGTTGTTTTATGTGGTAAAACATTAATAGAAGCGAAGCAGAACAAAATAAATATTGTAGCATTGTGCATCCAATCTTCTGCAATAAATGCTGATCCCCATAAAATTAATGGAGTTTTAGATGTAGAAGATAGGAAAGTCACAATAAAGTCGATGGTTTGCTTATGCAAAGCAGGCAACAGTGGAAGGTGTAAACATATATCAGCTGTTCTACTTAAGTGTAATAGGTGTGTAACATTCCATAAATTTTGTTCAAAGTTTATGTAGTTTTTCGTTTTAGGAACGATTTATTAAAAATGGAAGTGATTTCATCTACCGATGTAAAATGTGTATGGTCTACCCACAAAGCTACGACCTAAGAAATGTACAAGCATGTAGCAGTACCGGAAATGCCTTGTTTAAAGGAAACAAAATTTAACTTATGATCTTTTGCTGGTAAGTAATATTAAGTTATTCAATCAGTGGATGTTTACTGATTGAATTGATGTTTAATGTTGATAATTTCTAGAAGTCGTCACTAAGGTTAGCCATTTTGATTTTTCTTATCAATCCCAAAAGGTAAACAAATCTGGATCACGTAGCATACGTCCGTCGCGTTTGAACATTAAAAACCAACTGAATTATATTCTTGCGCAAAACACAAAATTGCGATCATTTTCGTAAATTGTAAGTCAAAATTGTACCTCTTCGTAATTTTTGGTTTGATCAAATTTATTGTAATTTTCAGAATTGGACCGATATTTGAAGAAATTACTTGTATGATGGTTTCCAGTCGAATTTACGCACGGTAGTCAATTTTATAACAATTTTAAGAACTTAATTTGACTATTTTACTCGTTATCACGAACCACTTATCAATTTTGTGCGATTTTCACCTTTTTAACCTTTTTACAATCTTTGGACATAAATTTATGATCATCACATACAATAAGATACAAGAGAATTTTTGTTACAATCAAATTTGCATAAAACAAGTTATTTAAAAAGATTTTGCAATTTAAAGTTTACAAATTAACAGGTTATGTTTTCAGATAACAAACAATGTTTAGTTTTAACCACGATACACGTACAACGGTATGCTCATACGCAGGTTGTGTAACGTCACGTGCGAATTGGAATTGTGATGCGAACCATCTTGCGCTTTTGCGCAAATACACAGGTTATTTTCCATTTTTTGATAATATTTATTATTAATATCTACTAATCACACCCCCACCTATCCGAATTTCAAAGAAAAATTTAAATCGGAGCGAAAAAATTTCACTCGATTCGAAGGGAACGTGTGATGCATTTCCCCGCGTCTGCCTGGGGAGCCGCGGCATATTCGATGCTCATTTTCCCTACTTTTAAAAAGTCGATTTTGGGGTTGTTTTTCAACGGTTCTCGAAAATTTTTGTTTCATAAAACAACATACCATTTTTTAGGTTTATTTTATCCTCACGATGACATGCAACAATCCATTTTTTAGAAATGTCTTCAATTTGTGGAAATCGGAAGTATTTGATTTTCGTCCCTTTTGTCGTTTTATTATTATTACCACATTTCGCAACTGCACAACCCGGCATTTTCGAATTTAATAATAGAATTTTCAATTTTCACAAATTCGAATAATTTCAAATAATTTGAATTCGACAGAAGACAGAAACAGTGAGAAATGAGTGAGAAACAAACAGTACGAGTTCACGAGTACGGTTCGTACCACGTTCGTTCGTAATTTAGTTCGCACGTGACGTAATGCGCTGTAGTAAACGTGTTTGAGAAAAATAATAAGCATACCGTTGTAAGTGTATCGTGGTTTTAACCATTTCTAAAGTAGAGTGTCTTTTAATAAGATTTTTGAGTTGATCACCCTCAATTGAATGTATTTAGCAAGTTTTAAATATAGCTTTCTCATCGTTAGATCTTATTAGATCTTATTAGGTTCACAATATCTGAAATAGAGATGGATTTCTTATCTGATAAATCTAAATGTTTCAAATTAGCTCAATTTTCTTAATATTCTGAATTTCATGACAAATTCAGTTTTGCAACTACTTATCGTGATGTGAGGTCATTTTAAATCACAGCAGTATGTTATCTCAGGCCTGGAGAAAAAAAAACTTACGTGATTCTTCGAGAAACACTTTTTACCGAATACGCATGTACTACGAATGCTACGCGACCTTTCGCTTTGAGAAATTGGCTATTTGCCAATAACTGCAGAAAACCTGAGTTATAATGCAGAATTTGTAAAAAAAAACTAATTAATCATGTCGATCAAGACTGCGTTTTTAAAGAAAAAAGAATCAGATGAAAATGGGCGGTCAACAAAAAAAGTATCATTTTTGACACTAACAGAAAATAATAAAATCGAATGGGTTAAGATTCTGGTGCAACATTTGTCCATTAAAGTTTGCTATAAATTACGATTAAAATTTATAAGTACATAAAATTTATATCATCAGTTCATTCTTTGTTTACATGTCATTTTAAATTGACGTGTCAGTGTATTTTTTAACAATGGAAAACATTGAACATCGTGGAGTGATTAAATTCTTTGTAAAGAAAAGGTTTAAAGGCAATGGAAATTCATACCAAAATGGTAAATGTGTTAGGTGGATTTGTTCCTTCAAAAGCAATGCTTTGTAAGTGGACTGGTTTGTTTAAAAGTGGTCGTACAAGCTTTGAAGACGATCCACGTGAAGGACGTGTAAAAACTGCATCAACACCAGAAATCGTCGCAAAGGTACAGGATATGGTTGTGGAAGATCGTCGATTGACCGAGGGACATTTTGTAGAAGCTCTAGGCACAGTAAGTAATATTTTATGTCAAGTTTTGGGTTTCAAAAAGCTGTGTGTACAATGTGAGCCGCATTCGCTAACAATGCAACAAAAACACATTCGAATGCGACATCTGAAGCGTTGTAGAGAATAAAAAGGATTTTGTGCGTCGTTTCATCAATATGTGTAATGTATTTACTAATAATACATTAACTAAATAATGATAATTAAATAGCAATACGATAAACAATATATATTGCGATGTGCCGTACCTCAAAGACGGGGCCACATGCAAATTTAAATGAAATTTTTAAGTGAACTTGACAAAACCTTCTTTTATGATTTTAATACCCTTTTTGCTAGCTCTGTTTTTGTAAACACTATTTGGCATGAAATGCTCTTAATCACAGAAGTCGATTCCTCGAGGGTGTGCTCTTTTACTTTTCCTGAAAGATAACTTAAGAGGAGGGAAATTCGTCCCTCAATGATACTCAAAAAGATATTGAATAATATAAACAATTTATTTTCAAACAATAACATTAACAAATAACGAATAACCCAAACTTATACTAAAATTACAATTAACAACAATCAAATAATTAATTAAATCGCGTGAATCAATGTTTTTATTTTCGCGTTTACGAATCGTTCGAACCTTTGAAATTTTTAAACCGTCCAATCTTACCGCGTAAAAGTTAAATGAGTTTATTCTTACCGAACATAGATGTCGATACACTTCCTTTTATTTTCTTAGCAAAATCAAAACTGCAAACGGTTGTTGAATCGTTTTTCTTTATTCTCAACACGTGTTTGTGTTCCAGAGATTTCTTTATCTGAATATCAGCTCCAATCATTTACACTCACTTTATTTTTTGTTCCAAGGTAAGTACCAAAGCTTCAGTTTTATCAAATTAAATTTTCTTTAATATATCAATCTGCATACAAATCTTATAACCATCTAAAAACTTCTTCTTTGTTTTAGGTTAAACACATTGATTTGGATTTTTATATCCAAATTATCACCTTTTAGGACCAGAGTACAAGAAACGCTCTGACCTATTGCACATTTTGTAATCATCCGTTTATTTATTTTTTTATAATCTCCTGTTTCCTTGGTTTTTGACGAATTTATCAATTTTGTCACTCTTTGATATTCCTTTTTCAACGTAAGTATCATGCATCTTTGATATCATTTTATTTTAACCAAATGTCATTTTAATTAATTTTATCTCTGTTTTTGAATCGTCATAACAACCTACCGTCTGGTCACATTCAATACGTGTTAGTTCCGGATGAACGAATCGTTGCATTTTGTCGTTACCGTAATCACACCAAGCTACGTAAATCTCTTGTGTATTTATCTCACTTCTTAAAAATTAACCTATATTTATAATTCTAAAACTTAATTATACATTGAACAAATTTTTCTATGAATATAAAAAAAATATTATTTGTAGTTCATAATTTTTATATTATTGCTGAACGAATCTTTCCTCTCACTTATTTTGTTGATAACTGACTTGATTAGAGCTTTCAAAATTATCTGTTGGAATTCTTCTTTGTCATTAAGAGTCCTCATGTAATTTGTGATTTTTAAAGTGCTTATTTATTTTTCAAAATTATTTATATTTTGAGTCATTGCAATATTTATAAATAATAATTCCAATTTAATACAATTTGCCTAAAAGGCACACACACTTGAACTACCTTACTCACGAAGCCTCGTGGTAATCGACCTGTTCTTGTAAGGTTGGTAGTCTAACGATTACCAACGTTGGCGGTAAATATTTAAATATAAATTAATACATATTGCTATGACCTCCCTTATTTAAATCCTAGACACGTCTTATTTTGTTGGGCGCCACATCCTTATTGGATGAAAAATATAAAAATGAAATTTTGATTAACTTGCGTGCTAAAATTTAATAGAGAGCTCACCCACTTGTCCCTTTCTTGCAGCTCAGCCTGAAACTCTCTCTGGGCAATGCAGGTGTTGGTGATCAAATTAGGGAAGTTGCTTATTAAGTTGAAAGTTTTGTTTAATAATAGAATATTTAATGATTTTGACTGAAGATAATCAATTGTGTTTATCAGATAAACAATCCACTTCTTTATTATTGATTGATCTTTAAAAATTGAAATGCTGTCCTGTAAATGTTTGATTAATAATAAAAGATTTCGTTAACTTAGAAATGGTTTGTATTTTCACAAATATAATATATTATCTATATAATATCTAGGGAAAAGGATCTCGGGTCAGTGGACATAAATCAAACAATATGTTGTCGAGTCGACGTTTCGGGCCTTATATTGCACCCTTATTGCACTATCTTATTCTGAATGTCGTTGTAATATACAATTGTACATCTATTTGTTGAGTCCTGAGGATGGGTGCAATATAAGGCCCGAAACGTCGAATCGACAACATATTGTTTGATTTATGTCCACTGACCCGAGATCCTTTTCCCTAATTACAAATATTGGACGAGAACTTTACCTCATATATAATATCTGTTACCATAATTGTTTACAACGAAACAACCAAAAAGATTAATTTAGATCCTTTTCTGTGTTCTCTTCTTCAAATGCTTAATATAATTAAGGCTTTCCGTTATCACTCAACGGGTTAAATGTTTTTACTTAAATTGTTGCTTTTTGTAAAGCTTCGAAATAAAATAATAAATGTTTTGTTAATGAAATTTTTAAATAGGGTAGTCGAAAATGCACCTGTTACAGTCTTTTTCCAGCATCCTTTATTTTAAATGCTGAGGGCCAAAGTTAAATTTTAAAAATAATAAATTTTCCACAAATACCTTATAATTTATTATCCGGACTTTTTGTTAATAAGTCAGCGTAGAACTCACTTTATCTTGCAATACACTCGCGCACAATAGACACTTCCATTAGTAGCTGATGAATACTCGATAAGGTACACGTTGGATCTGCTCGTCACTGGATAGAGTTGTTATCACAATAAATATACAAATTTTGTCTCCAATTGTTGTTATTTAGATATATCGTTTGCATGTAAGTAGATTTATGTTATTTAATCATTGGATATTCATGGATTGAATCAGTATTTAATGTTGAGAATTTCTAGAAGTCGCCACTAAAGTTAGCCATCTTGATTTCCATAATCAATCTCCATAGTAAACAAATTTGGATCGCGTAGCGTACATCCATCAAGTTTGAACATTAAAGACCAACTGATTTGTTTTCTTGCGCAAAACGTGAAATTTGCGACCATCCTCGTCAGGGCCGTCTCATCCAAGGGTGCAAAGTGTGCGTAGCACACGGGCGCAGAAACATTTGGGGCGCCGGCCAGATGTAGACGTTCATAAAAACCAACCTTAAGATTTTTTTTATTCGTGCTTTATTTTTAAGGCATCAACTATCTTTATTTTTCAAAAAAAAACTAACAACAAAGCACGTTTTGCTGACTAACACTTTGTGTTTATAATCAAAATTCTACAGGGTACAGGTTAATTTTTATGCTTCCTGCCGTAGTACATTTTTGTTGTGCTAGTAGTACATATAAATATCAGATTACTAGATTACTAACTAAGCCGACCGCCTAAGATCTGTGAAAAACACGATATCACAAGTCAAATTCGCCGACTACAATATTGTTGTTATCGTTTTGCAGAATTTCTTGTAAGCATTTTTAATCAACAAAGTAGGTAAGTAAGTATGAAAATATCAGAATTATTTTTATTCATAATTCATTGTCATTCACCGCTTAGACATCGTTTACTTACTTCGTTAATTTCTCGTGACTGTGACTGTGATGGTGTAATGGTGTAATAAACTGAATACCAAAAAAGTTGTGAAAATTTCCTATTACCTATTAAATTAATAGTGCCGACAAGTTTGTTGCACTGTCTTTGATTGTTGCATTTAAACTTAAAAGGTAGGTAAGTTTCAATTTTTAAATCTTTTTTCATTTTTTACCTACTACTGCTACTTAGGTACCTAAGACTTTTTTCATAAAAGCATAAGCAAGTTGTGGAAAGCGAATGCCGAATTAAGATGATTTGTTCAAATTATTGTCATGTAAAACATTAATGTCAATCATAATTCCACAGTTCTGCTTTCTACAAATTGCAATGTTCTTTAATAATTCTTGATTTTTATTTTTTCTTAATATTTAGATGTCTGAAAAAAGAAAAAAACTCTCGGGATCTGAAAATAGAAAAAGAAAGTTAGAGAAAGAAGAAACAGCGAACAAAACTTTGGTGATATAAAGAAATTTTTTGGACCGGTGGTTTCCGCATCTACAAGTTCCGACGTTAGGGAACAAGAAACAGAATCGAAATGTGTACTAAGTCCAAGTCCGATGATCGAAGAAAGCGAACGCGAAGAACTAGAGGAGCCAAATATCCCTAACAGAAGCTTAGTGGATGCAATAGACGAAATTGAAGCTTACAAAGTTGATGATCTGACGGACCCGGCTACCTGGCCAAAAGTTTTAACAGATAAGATTAGAATGTCTATTCTTGAATTAGGACCCGTACAAGTTAAAAATTTTACATTTCCTTCAGACAATTCAAATAGATCATTTTCTACAAATTATTTCTATAAAAAGTTAAGTAATCGTGAAATAGTCCCTCGTAATTGGATGGTATATTCAAAATCTTCTAATTCAGTCTTTTGTTTTCCTTGTAAGCTGTTTAAAACAGCGGGAAATGCACTTTACGACGCGGGCTATAGAGACTGGCAACACTTATCGCAATATTTAGAAAGGTACGAAAAAACTAAAACTCATTTTGAAGCAGTGAAAATTTGGGTTGAGTTAAAAAATAATTTAAAATAAGGTAGAACTATTGACTGTGAAAACCAAAAAGTAATCGATTTAGAAAAAGAGAGGTGGATTTCAGTTCTTAAAAGAATTATTCATGGAATTCAGTATTTAGCAGGGCAGAATTTAGCTTTTAGAGGGCAAAATGAAACATTGTTTAAAAAAGGCAATGGTAATCTTTTAAAGCTAATGGAAACTATTTCTAAATTTGATAGTGTTATGGCCGAACATGTTTCTAGAATGCAAAAATCAGGTAGTAGATATTATGCCACATTACCTTGGTCATAATATTCAAAATGAGTTGATTTGTGTAATTGGCGAAAAAAATTAAACAAACTATATTAGACACGTTGAAATATTGCAAGTATTTTTCGATTATTCTAGATTGTACACCTGATGTAAGTCACGAGGAACAAATAACGATAGTTGTTAGATTCGTTTATTTGAATCCCTTAACAAAAACTATAGAAATAAGAGAACCTTTCTTGGGTTTTGTTCAATTACAGACACCACAGGACAAGGCTTGACTACATTTTTATTGGATTATTTAAAAAATCTGAACATTGACATTTATGATATGCGCGGCCAAGGTTATGATAACGGCGCCAACATGAAAGGAAAACATATTGGCTTACAAAAACGAATTTTGAATCTTAACCCTAGAGCCTTTTTTGTTCCATGTGCGGCTCACAGTCTTAACTTAGTGGTTAACGACGCTGCAAAAAGTTCTTTAGAGGTAACAAATTTTTTTGGCATTGTTCAAGAAATATATGTATTTTTTTCAGCATCAACTTATCGTTGGCATATTTTAAAAAATGAATTACCTAATTTAACTGTAAAACCATTATCAGATACTAGATGGGAAAGTAGAATTGATGCAATTAAAGTGCTTAGATTTAATTTAGAAAAAGCATACGATGCTTTAATTTCACTTTTTAACGACCCATCTAGGGACAATGATACCAAAAATGTTGCAAATTCTTTAGTATTAAAAATTAGTTCTTACAAATTTATTTGTTCTATAGTAGTTTGGTATAATATTTTATCTAAGATAAATATTGTAAGCAAAACAATGCAAAAATCAAATGTGGTCGTCCCATAAGTTGTAAAAATGTTAAACGAAATAAAAATGTGCTTAACTTGCCGAAGATCTGATAGTAGTTTTACAGAAATGCTAAACGAGGCCAAAGTGATTGCCAATGAATTGAACTGTGAAATTAGTTTCCCTGCAATTAATTTAGGGAGACCTCGTAAAAAAAAAGTTATGTTTGGTTATGAAGGCAAAGACGAGACAATTGAGTCTCCTGAAAAACATTTTAAAGTTAATTTTTATTTTTATATAGGTACTTGATGTAGCCATATTAAAGTTAGACGAAAGATTTGAGCTTTTAAATGACCACAATGATTCATTTAGCTTTTTAAATAATTTAAATTGTACTGTTAAGTTGGATTCAGGCACAAAATTGAAGTATTGTATGGATTTACAAATTAAACTGTCATCAGGCGATGATTCGGATATAAATGCAATATATTTAAGTAATGAGATTGAAGTTCTACCGAGCTACGTAAAATCAATGTTATCCGCTTTAGGAGTTTTGGAATATTTGCATTCCAATGATTTACTTAGCACTTTTCCAAATCTTGCAGTAGCTCTAAGAATTTTGTTAACAATGCCCGTTACTGTTGCTGAAGGTGAAAGGTCTTTTTCTAAATTAAAACTTATAAAGAACTATTTGAGATCAACAATGGCGCAAGAAAGGCTCACAAACTTAGCAATTATAAGTATTGAATACGATATTGCCAAAACCCTAGAAATTAATGATGTTATAAAAGAATTCGCTAGTAAAAAAGCCAGAAAAATTCACTTTCAAGAATAAATAAAAATAATTATTGTTTGTTCAGGTTTAAAAATTATACATATTGTTACATGTACACTACTACTACTTTTTTATAATATACAGGGTGTATACAAATTGGCGCCTAAACTCTAGTACGTTATCTCGTTCTGGGGGAGCGTTATTAGAATCTAATTAGAATTTCTTTATGATTTTTCTTAGGGTCTATTAACGCTCCCGCATAACGTACTGGAGACTTTCGGTGCCAATTTTTATACACACTGTATTTTGTTTAGGTGTTAGTTTAAGTTTATAAATTTGTGTATAATGTTATAAAACTTTTTTAATTGAAAGTCGTTTTCTTTAATAAAACTGATGGTACTAGATGGTTGTTCATCATTTTGGAACAAATGGATCCCATTTCGTGTCTTACACACACAAAATTATTTTTTTTACTTTTTAAAACGAATTTCGAAAGGCTCGACTCTGCGTAGCGCGACAGTTCAAGATGTAGCTAAAACAAGGCACCAAATTTTTAAACTCTTCTAAACGTCAATGACCTTGAAAATTTGAAATTACCGCCTGCGGCGCATGGGGGCGGCAAATGTAGGTTTGCACACAGGCGCCAAATACTCTTGAGACGGCCCTGATCCTCGTAACTTGTAAGTCAAATTTGTACGTTTCGTAATTTTTGGTTTAATTAAATTTATTGTAATTTCCAGAATTGGATGGATATTTGAAGAGTTCACTTGTATGATGGTTTTCAGTTGAATTTTAGCACGGTAGTCAATTTTGTAACAATTCGAAGAACTTAATTTGACTATGTTGCCCGTTATCACTATTCACTTATTACTTTTGTGCAATTTTAACCTTTATATACCTTTTACAAATTTTGGACACAAATTTATGATTTTCACATACAATAAGATATAATAGAATTTTTGTTATAATCGGATTTCCATAAAACAAGTTATTCAAAGAGATTTTTCAACATAAAGTTTACAAATTAACAGGTTATGTTTTCAGATAACAAACAATGTATAATTTTCAACAATTTCTAAAGTAAAGTGTCTTTTAAGAAGATTTTGAGTTGATCACCCTCAAATTGAATGTATTTAGCAGGTTTTGATATAGCTTTCTCATCTTTAAAGATCTTATTAGGTTCACAATATCTGAAATAGAGATGGATTTCTTATCTGACAAAACTAAATGTTTCAAATTTGCTCAATTTTCTTAATTTCATGACAAATATCTGTGTAGCAATCTATCGTCATGTTATATCATTTTAAAACACAGCAATATATTACACTATGGATGAGACTTGGATCCATCACCATGATCCTGAATCAAAACAAAAGGCTAAGGAGTGGTGTGAACCCGGCTCCTAAGCGAGTTTGTGTCCAGAAATCGGCCAAGAACGTGTCAGCATCAGTTTTTTGGGATGCAAAAGGTAATTTAGGCGATTTAATTTATTTTCATCTGGCTTCGTGCTACGGCAGGAAAAAGCTTACGAGTATATTCAAAATTTGGAGGCTTCGTTTAGACGCTATTGTGTTCACAGACGGACACACACATACATACATCATTCCGAAAATGGATTCAGGTGTAGTAACCACCCTGTATATGTTAAACAAAACCCATTAATTTTTATGGCCTTTCACAATCTCTTTTAATTGAACCGAACTGTCATAAAAATTTCTAAAAATATTTTTTTATCTTTATGGGAATCATGCGATTCTCGCCCTAATGAATTTTAAAGATCATTGAATAATTAAAAATATTAGCAAATGTTCAATTAATATATTTAGAAGCAATAAACAACAAATAGAAATTAACAACAAGTACAATTGCATGATTAGCACCAAATTAAGAAAGCCAATTACGAAACATATCAATTAAAAGGGACTTTATCTATAATTTATTTATTAAACGATTTTATTCTAGAAGTGTTGACACATTGTAGTGAGCTACAGGTGGGATAGGTCATCTACTCTCAAATAAATTTTATTATTAAGTTTTTGGAATGTCCAAGCTAGCTCGGGTTCTTAATTGTAGCATGAAATCTGTTACCTCAGTAGTCGGTTCAAATGAAATCACGATGGCTTTGGATTCCTAATTACTTATTAGTGAATCATCCTTAAATTTACCCTGTTGTTGAATTGACTTTAATAAATGTAATAACTATGAATAATAACACATTTGTTTAATTAACAAACATTTAATTGAATTTTGCTGTGTTAATAAATTTAAATTGATTGTAACAAATAATGTTATGTAACCTAAATCTAAATATATAAAAGAGCTTCTCTGTTTGTTTGCTTGTTCGCTATACGTTTCTAGACCCTTTGACCGACCTCAACCAAATTTTACACAGTTATTCTGTAGGTCGCGGCTCAACTATTCGTGCAGAAATGGAGAAAAAATTCGCGCGGGGAACAAAGTTATTCGCGTTTTTCGATTTTTTCGACACACCCTATACGGATACCTTTAATTTACCTGGCAAACCCTTCGTTTGCCAGGTAACAAACCCTTACTTTACCTTTACGTATGCGTGTCTGTCCCAGATATTTTAGCCTGGATCGGGCTAAAACCTCGCAGCTACATAGAATGTGTTCGGCCGATTCAGTTTCCGATTCACAGAGTCTGCATCTGTCATCGTCCTCCATTCCCATTTTTTTGAGGTGATATCTCACCTGACAATGTCCAGTGAGCAACCCCGTGATGAGCCTGATTTCTTTCTTTGATAGTAGAAGAAGCTTTTTAGCCTCTGCAGTCGAATACTCTATAAATTTCTTCGCCTGTTCTTGTTCTGGTGTATTGTGCCATAGGGTTTTTCATTTGTTCTCTGCTTCCCACTTCCGGACCCCCAACCCCCGGTGTGTCTTGGACAATCCACAGAATGGTTCGGGCCCAGTCGGGGCAGCTCTTGAGCCTGATCTAGCCAGTTTGTCATGACCCGGCACCCAGTGGAGGGCAATTTTATTGTCCTTAGCCAGTTTCTTGAGGTATTGTCTGCATTCCCATGTGGACAAAGACTCAAAGCTATTTGCTTTGAGCGCCTTTATCGCAGCTTGGCTGTCAGACATTATATTGACTTTTTTGCCCTTAATGTTCCTTCGCAGGCATCCATGGGCACATTGTGCAATTGCAAGTATTTCAGCTTGAATAATTGTGGGATACGTTCCTAAGGCCATATATGCCTATGCCTGTTCCCTGTTCAGTTTTTGATCCAGCTGTGTACCAGTTGGAGGATTTTGTATCCACTTGTATTTTATGACCTCTAGCCGTACTTCGGTCTTGAATGATGACTTCAAACGGTGTTTCAAAGTCAAAGATTTTCGGAATGATATCCGAAGGTTTTTCAAACAGTTCTGGCTGTAAGAAGTCCAGTATCTTTACGTGACCTGTATTGTCTCCTGGTTTGAATTACTTGACTTGGGTAATTTTTATGCCAGCTTGTATGGCTTCCCTTTTCACTCGTAGGTGAAGAGGTGGCAGATCTAAGAGTGCCTCCATAGCCGCGGTTGGGGTTGTGCGTATAGCCCTTGTTGTACCCAGACACGCTAGCCTTTGCAATTTTTGCAACATGCTTTGTGTCGTGATTTCGTTAGTTTTTGTCCACCACACGAGCGATGCGTATGTGACAATGGATTTAATTATTGATGTATATGACCAATAGATAGATCATTTTTGGTCTTAGTCCCCAGGTCCTTCCAAAAAGTTTGCGGCAACCCCAAAAAGCTCCTGTTGCTTTGGAAAAAATTTTATCCATATGTGGTTTCCAGGTGAGTTTTGCATGCAGGGTTACCCTAGATATTTTACCTCTCCGGAAAAAGTATCGATAAACCCTGAAGCTGTGGAGCTTTTAGGTTTATCTTTCTACGCTTTGTGAATGAAACTATAATGGTTTTTGAAGGATTCACTGTAAGTTCTTTCTTTTCGCACCATTCTTTTAATTTGTTTAGGGCTGTTTCCATTAGGTTTGAAATTATACCTTCATGCTTGCCCCTGATTATAATGACAATGTCGTCCGCATATCCCAGTACGCATAATCCATCGTCAGTTAATTTCTTCAGTAGGTCGTCTACTACGATGGACCACAGAAGAGGTGCCAGCACCCCAACTTGTGGGCATCCTCTCGCCGCGGCCACCGAGATTTCCTCCCCTCCTAAGGAAGCCGTTACTATTCGGCTTTCCAGCATTGATTCTATCCAAGTTATCGTGGGTGCCTCTATGATGTGTCTTACGGCGGCTGTTTTTATAGATTTATTTGAGGTGTTATCAAAGGCACCCTCTATATCTATTGCCATGTTTCGCTACTGTTCAGATCAAAAATTTGATTTATATAGCGGGGAATGAATGGCACTTAATTCAATAATGCTCCGACCAGCTATGCATGACAGACTCGATAATTTGGGTCGAAACTTGGGTTCATCTAGATCAATCGAAACACTCATATATGTCACCTTAATCAGTGATCTTTATTATAAAGACGACTCAAATAAATGGAAAAATGTACCTGTTTATTCTTCAATCTACTACTGCTATAAAAATGAAATTAAATGCAAACGTTATCTAAACGAAAAATAATGGAATTTATTTAACATAATAAAAATTTTAAACAAAATATTGGTTTTCTTATATCTAAACAAATTAAATTTTACAAAGGCAAACATTCATAATAAAATCCCCCAAAGTTTATGCGCGCCCGAATTTTAAACGATTTGTCTATTTATTAAATAGTTAGTGCGTCACAAAAAACTCTTACCGAAGTATAATGTTCTTACGAAGTTTTCCGATGCGGCCGGTATCGTGTGGAGCATAGAAGCGTGAAGATTATCGTTGAAAAACAGCTTCTGATCTTGGACCAAACAAAAGCAGGTAGGAACGACCAGTGAATAATTATCCTCTTCCGAATCGTACAATCAACGACAGTTAAGCAACTCGAATGATTTCCTCCAATAAATTCCATTCACATCACCATAAAATATAACCATCAAAATTATTTCCAAAAATTTATTTTCAACAATTAATATCCAAAAACTTGTTTCCAAAAATTAATATTCAAAAACTTATTTCCAATAACTAATACGATCAGCGCGTCTTAGCTCTACGACCGCTAGCTTGGGAATCTCAATCCAAAAACTCAATTCAAAATTATCATACAAACAGCACGTCTTAACTCCTCGACGGCTGGCATCAGAATCCAAATCCAAAACTTATTTCCAAATACTAACGACCACCAGCACGTATTAATACTCCGACGGCTGGCATCCAAATTCTCTTCGCTCCGTTATCATTTATCAACCCCACCAAATTCTTCACTCACGCACTCGCAAATTTCAAAATCGTCACTTCTTTTATTTACAAAATCCTACCTTAACAAATAAACTAAATTAATTTAATTTGTTTCCTCTTATTTCCATTGAATCAAATAACCACCAATACTTTGTCCTTTACAATTTCTCATATTTTTCAGATTTCAACAGCGTTTGCATCTTCCGGATGTGTGAGGTAAAAGCAGTTAAACAATCTTTCAATCAAAGAAAATTCAGATACAACTTAGTGATTGCCTGTTATGGTCTTATTTTGATAATTAAAATTATGAATGTTAATAAATCTACCCAATTACTTCATACCCCTATCTCTTATAAGCGGAAAATGACACTATATATTATATTCCGACCGCATTTCCTTTTGTTTCGAGAGATTTTTCAATCTCTCTTACAAGGTGGTGAAGTGCATCCACCATACCTTTGCCTGGTTGGTAGACAAATTGATTTCTATGGTGCGGCATCCTTTTGAGGGATTCGCTTCTTATATAGTTATCAACCATTTTGCCATCGTTTTAAGGAGAAAGGGGGATAGGCTGATTGAGCGATAAGATTTATAATAATAAATTTATTTATAATAAATGGATTATTATAGGAAAAGGATATAGATGAAGTTTAAGTTTAGAAAAATGTGGGTTAATTTATGGGTTAAAATGTATTTGATCTGAGATTGAGGATCTTTGATTTTTATTATTTTCCTAGTTAGGTAGTTAATTTAGCATTAGAATTTGTTTAAGTATGGAAATTTTTGTAAATATTTAGGATATGGAGGGAACTTACTAGCAAGAAAAATAGACAATTTTTATTACAAATTTCTCAGTTTTCTTAAAGGAATAAAACTTA
This sequence comes from Podabrus alpinus, assembly GCA_932274525.1. Lineage (NCBI taxonomy): Eukaryota > Metazoa > Arthropoda > Insecta > Coleoptera > Cantharidae > Podabrus > Podabrus alpinus. Next base: position 36,849,349 of record OW026452.1, read on the forward strand.
AAAATTTCGGGGGATTTTCTGTCGTATTTTTCTTAACATAGAAATTAATTTTTTTTACATTTGTATTCACGTGAGTGAAAAGCCTCACGAACCTAGTTATCGAAACTCTTTATTTAAACATAAAAAAAATGGGGGATCTCATTATTTCTATTTCTTTATTGGGCAATTTTGTTACATTTCATTAATTACACAGTTTATTGTATTTCATTAGTTTCATAAAGGTCTATGAACGCCATACATTGGCGAAGAACTCAGTATTTAAGAAGATAACGTAAAAATTTGAAATCTAATTTAAAAGGGGAGCATCGACTTCACAGTTCATCGACAATCAGTTTAGCATCACAAGGATATCATTCGGGTCATTCAGTAGCAAAAACAGGAGATTTCTCAAAATTTTATCTTTTTCCGAGCATCAGATTCCTACGTTTAGTAGTATGAAAATTATAAAAGCTTTAGAACTCTGGAAGACTACATTTAGATATGCTTAGATATTTTATTAATGAATCTGTCATCTCAGATTTACCATAAAGGATGCATTTATACTGAAATTCATATTTTTGTGAAAATATTTTCTTATCTTATAACCTAAAAATTGTTATAGATTTGTAATGCGATTTATTCGCAAAATAACAATTTTTGTGTGATTTCAAATATTGGGTTGTTTCTTATTTTTTGTGTACTTTAACATCATTGTGTTATCACTTTCCAATTGTGTAAATTGATCATTAGGTCCAATTTCCAAAGTCATGTTATTATCTGGGGGAAATGAACATGCAATTAGTCAAAATTCGTCATAAATGTCACAATCTAAAATAAAAGGTAGTTAAAAATAAGTGAAAAATCATAAAATTAAATAAGCAGCTATAATTGAACAATGCATTAACTTAATTAATTACATTTAAACAAATTTTATATTCAACTGACTCTGAAGTATTGTTTGGATACATAAAAGGAATCGTTTGCGCATCCAAAATTTAGTATTTCTTGGAGGTCCGACTCGTGCGTTACGAGACTTCGTCCATTTGCATTATAGATAGATCATCGATAAAATTTGAGGTTATGTAAAATTCCTTGACGTTGCTTTTGGTCATCGTAGCGTGACAATGAAGAACTGAAGAAATATTCGCCTTAGGATGCCTTGGTACTACTACTCTTCTTCTTAATCTAGGACTACGTCCTGTACTTCCCAACTATAGTGCCTCTGTTCAAGGCACTGTTGGTTCTATGAGCAGTTTGGTTTTTACATCTCAGGTAGCTTGCTAGGCTTGCCTTTCGATGTGCCTGCACTCTGTTTTTTTATTGTTATGATGGCAAATCATTAACACAGGGGGACCGCCTGCTTAACGTGCCCTCCGAAACACGGAAGACGGTCAAGAAATTTTTAGACAATACCCGGAGTCGAACCGGGGCGCCTTGCGTTAGCAGTTGATCGCGCTAACGTTCAGACCATGACCGTCTTCGGACGGGTAGGATAACTGATCGCTTTGAAAAAATATATTTAGATTTTTGGTCACCAATCAGTACACTTATATGATAGATTAAAAGCACCATCTAGCGAAAGCAGAGTGAGCAAGAATGGCCAGGTAAAGTAAGGGTTTGTTACCTGGCAAACGAAGGGTTTTTCAGGTAAAGTAAGGGTATCCGTATAGTGTGTGTCGAAAAAAATCGAAAAACGCGAATAACTTTGTTCCCCGCGCGAATTTTTTCTCTATTTATGCACGAATAGTTGCGCCGGGACCTACAGAATAACTGTGCAAAATTTGGTTGAGATCGGTCAAAGGGTCTAGGAACGTATAGCGAACACGCAAACAGACAAGCTCTTTTATATATTGCTATGTTCTGCCCTTGACCATAGCACTTAACTTCCGGACCAGACTCAGAAGCTATGAGACCCAACTCTTACTAAAACTCAGGCTATTGTCGGAGGTTCGGAGAACTGAGGTACCCAGCATCAAATCGCTCAAAACATGATGAATAAATCTTAAACTCATTAATTCTATAACTTTGTATAAATGATAACAATCAATCACTCTAAATTATACATTTATTACTTTAAATAACAACAAGAAATTTCAATATAACGTAATTATAAATAATTGGATGTGGACATCCATTGAAACTAAATCTTTCCTTACTGCTCTAATGAGAAGCAGTTTGGAGAAGATAAATTCCACGCAGAAGGTAAGAACCATCTACTTTTAAATGCGTGGAGCCCTGGTGTTAGGTCAACTAGCTCTTTGATGGAGACGTCGGTATGCGAGGGCCATGGGTCGTGTAAAAACGCCTCGGAGAAACTCAAGGAAGCAGCTTTGCAAACACACACAAAATAAACTTAACAATAAAATAAAAATAAACATAAAAATAAACAATACGATGGTCATTGCTTAAAGGCGTAGAGAACGAACGATGCTTTTGGTGTTAGTATGGCACCAGTGGAACGTAACACAGTAGTCCACTACAGTAGCCGACCAGAACGGCACAGTAGCGACCGCACTGACACCCAGAATCACCACCCCAACAAAAAATCGACAGAACACTCGAATGGGCATATAACAATCCCACAAAGGAAACCACATCGAGCTTCCGACGACCAAACCAAGCGGCAGCGAACCCGGTGCAATGCCGCACCCTGTATATATGTAGGTCACACATCGTAGCCTTTATAAAATAATATTAAACCAAAATAAAACACAAAATAATGTCGAACATAAAATAAGAAATATAATTATTAAAAATACACGACTCGAACGTAAGACACCCACTTGGAAGTCTCATCGTCAATGCATTTCACCATACGCCGCTCGATGTTATAACGTAGAAATTAAATACAGCTTAAATTTATTTAATTAAAACAAAGCATAATAATATAATTAAATATTAATTACCAATCAAGAATCAAATTCAAACACAAATGTACCTCTACGTTTGCGAACGCAAACGAGATAAGATAGGCGTAATCATCTCGTTGCAGGAATATAAAATATTAAAAACCATTGCAATATGGGATATAAAAATGCAAGACAAAAAGGAAAGACAAACCAAAGTGGTACACATAATTAAAATAAAAAAACATCAAAAGGCCAAGATTGAACTTCGTCTTCGAGCTTCTGGTATTAAAAAGTGGCCAATTGAATAAGAAATACTGTGAAGCACTCAACAAAAGAATTAGGTAACTCACCAATTGAGCGGATAAAAATCCTTCCCAGAAATTATGGGCGAGGGTGGTCCGTCCAGAACACATGGCACGACAAAAAACCATCATCCTCCAATCACGAATGCAAATCCCTTCCTGGGATGGAAACAAACAAATTCCATATAATCACTCGGATTGTCGGACTGAAATCCCCAATCGAAACCATATCTTGCCATCTTGAAACCAACCCCCATAATCACTCCACAGTACATAAAAATGTCGACCTTCTCGTACGAAATTCTAACCAAGACCCCCTATGCAGCGCGCAGCACGACTCGCGTTCCGGAAACAGATAACAAAATATGGCAGAGTCTACACCACCATCTCATTCAATTTGAAATGAAATGGCAGTGGCCAACCAAATTGATGTACAAGGTTGATCATAACGGATGTAAAGTCCAAAATCCGTTATACCATAAACACACCAAAAACATGTAAAACAAAACCTATAACAATTTAATAAATAACCCCCCATATTTAATATACTACGATTAATAAAATATCTATTTTTATTTTTTATTATTATGTCCGACACACGCGAGAATTTATTTAAATGTTCACAAATTCAAACTCACCAATTTCGATTTTATAAAGTTGCAAAAATGTTCCTGAATCCGATCCTGTACGGACGATACCATTATTCATATGTCCAACAGGATACAGTAAATACCCCACCAACATTTGGGGTTATACGCTCTTCTCTTTAGAGTGGATATTTGGGTTGCATAACCTAACAACACGTCTACACCTCCTATAAATTGAAAATTTTAACCGCGCTTTTGTGTAATAAGCTCTTGTATTAACACTGCTCATGTTAGAATTTTAAAGCTATCGAAAACTTTTCTACTTTGTTACAATTTCGTGATGTATTATAAATTAATTATAATAAACAGGATATTATTCATACCTCACTGCAATCTTTATTTCAAATGTATTAGTACGTTATACCTATACCTAGTTTAATTTAGTTTTCTTTAAAACATTTTTATTATCTTTGCTACGGATTTGTAAGTTATTGAAGTATTAATAAATTGTATTACGTATTGCTGTGTTTCAAGCTACCAGGGCTATGCAAAACATTGAATTTCTTGCCCACATTCAAATTTCACAAAGAATTTGACCTCGTTAAAATATAAAAGATAACAAAGATGAACAAATTTAGCAATTTGTTAAAATAATGAACTAATAGAGATCTTTAAGTATAAGGGAATGACATTAAAAGCTGTAAGATAAATTCATAAAGGTTTTTATCACCTCAAAATTTCAAAATAAGGGATTGTTTGCCTCAAATGTGGTAAAATTACTGTGAATGTTATCACAAATGTACATAACCTTAATGATACTGTACAAAAATGGAATTTATTCCGTGAACTACAATTATTGTGTAAAACCCATTATATCAAAACTTGTTAAATAATCTATTCTTTCTAATGTTCATAATTTGCAACCATAAAACTCCAAAAGTGTATATAAAGGTCATTTTCGCTTCAATTTGATAACAAACTTTGTGATAAAGAAATGGTGTAGAACTTCGCTAAACCTTGCCTATAAAAGTGCTACCGTATCCGCGAGACTTTGGGGAACCACACAGTTAATCAACTCATCATGGATGAAGGCGCTCCTGAAAATTTAAAGTCAATTAGTGAACACAAAATTCAAAAAGGTGATGAACTCTACTTACAGATAACAAAATTTCGACGATTTTGAGGCACAGCGCAGAAAAATCGAACAGTCTATTTTTAGCTCTTGAACAAGCAAGACGTGTACCTGCAGGGTGAAAGTTTAATCCAAAAACACCCAGATGTGCGACCAATTTGATGTTTGTCTAAATTAGATAACAAATTTTACAAATGGCTACCTTTTCATTAAGCATCTTTACAATCAATGAGTTAAAAGTATGACTCACCTCTTATAACTGGAAATTAATATCAACAAACATTCACTGGCACTCCACGAATACGATCCTAGCAATCAACAGGTGTCAACAATTAAATCAACGTCGTCAAAAATCACGAAACAGAAGCGTATTTTTGTCAACAACACGATCAACGAGAAGCAAGTTCAGTGCAACGCCGTCAAGTGACCGTGCGATAAAATTGTGTTTGTGCGCAGACCCTTTTAAAACAGGGAGGATTTAAAAAAATTAAGGTATTTAAAAATTATATTTCAATTAACTTTTTATGAATTTTATTATTGTAATTTGTCGACGACCCAAGAAGGAAGGAAGTTTGGATGTAGTAATTTGATTATTTAATATTTGGTATTGTCGTTATTTTTCAGATAAGAATTTATCTGAAACAGTGTGTTCGCTTGCGATTAAATTAATTTATTTTCATTAATATAAAACTATTTTCGACTCAAACAATCTTTTATTTACGACTTGATTCAAATAACGGTAAGCATTACCACACTTAAAGATCATCAGTACAGAAGCAAATTGGTTCATCTCAATTATAAAAATTTCAACGATTCAGGTCAACAAATTCACTTTAACCCCATAAGCATCTCAAAGTTCGACGAACCTACTACACCTTGAGTCGAATCTCCAAGACTGAGCTACATAAAAGGGACAAGGATTGTGAATTTCTGAGTAATTTGTAACCTCTGAAGATTTCAATTAATTTTATAAATTTTGCTCTCACTCTGAGAGCTGGCGCCTAACCAAACCCAGGGTGGTACAAATTACATAAGAGATTACACAGCAGTATGAATGTAACACTTTTAAATTGATCAAAATTTAAAAATTAATGAGATGTTTAATTTGCGAAAAATTAACAGTTTTACAGTTCTCAAATACAAATTTTATTTACTACTATACAATAGTTAATTATTTTGCTATTTTATTATACAATTTAAAATTACCTTAATTATTAAACTTAAAATTAACAAATTTAATATATTCTATAAAGTATCTAATAAATATAAATAACAAATTTTAAAAACATCAAAAAACAATTAACAAATCAGTACGATTATTCTAAAAATAAATAATTACTTCTATAATTATTTATATAAATATTAAATAATAATTATAATGAATATAAATACAACACAAAACTACCGCTTCGTGCACAAAACGTTACACAAAATTATGTATTCAGTTCTATTGTAGCAATGAATATTTGCTGTTTATTACAATTAATTTAATACCATATCACGAAATTGTTGCAAAGTAGAAAAAAGTTTTCGATAGCTATAAAATTCTAACATGAGTGTTAAGACAAGAGCTCTAACACAAAAGCACAACACAAAAGCCAAAAGCGCGGGTAAATTTTTTTAATTTATAGAAGGTAAGGACGTGTTCACTACCACAGAGGTGAGGACATGTTCACATTACCACAGATATGTTGTTGGGGTATTTACTGTATCCTGAAGTTCAGGCGTCGCCGGTCGCTTATCATTACGGCTCCCAATTTTTAACAATAATTGTGAACCAAACCAGTGCGTATTCGAAACCATTTATTATTCATTCGAATTGGTAAAACTTCTTCATTCCAATCGCATAATTAAAAATTCCATCAATCACTATCGATTCAAACATAAAAAAAATCACAGGCGGCCATTCCTCCCATCAATAGACTGATCCCAATTACTCCAATACATCAAATTTCCTTGTTACATTATTTATTAATTATTAATATTCAATATCATACGTCGTATTTTATTTTATAGGTGCCATCGCATTTCCATTTCCCAACGTCTCGATTTTCGGGATCCATAAAAATCAATCTAAAAATTTATACACTTTTGTGCACACAATTTTACTGCGACTTAACCGCACGACGTTCCAAATTGTTCTCCTCTATCGCTATGCGCCGACCTTCGACTCAAAATTCCAATTTTCTGTCCAATATCACTTTCATTAAATGTAAGTTTCACTATTTTTAAACGATCGGTACCCGTCATTTTTATTTTATTTTTAATTTTTATCCCTAAATTGATTTCCTATTTTAATTCTAAACAATTCTCTAATCAACTGTTAATTGCACCGTATATGTTTAGTACAATCACTTTATCCAAGCGAAGAATCTTGGATATTTTTTGGAGCAAATGGACTGTATCTTGGTTTGGTTGAATAAAACACGGTTCTTTCCTTTTTTAAACCGTATATTTTTGTAACCTTTTATAATGTTGAAAACGTTTTTCTTTAATTGACAAGATAATGTTGTTACTTGTTTTTTAGGTACTTGATGTGACTATGTTTATTTTGTCACTTTCTTGTTGCCTCACAACCGAACTAAAAAACGGTCGCAAAACAAAATGAAATGCAAAATGTTTGCAATTCTGAACATCAACTTTACATGTCTTTCGTATCCAATTGAACAATAAAATTTTGTCCACATTCAAGTACTTTCATGGCTCTTAACCTATAAACATTCGGTAAGCCGAACCTTCCTGTTGTTTAATATTATCTCACCAAACCTTACTCTATATATAATATTAATTGATTGATCATTCTCATCTAGCTGAAATATCACCTTATACAGTGTTTGTGTGAATAATTATATCTCGAGCAATTCTCAACATAGGCCTAATCTCCGGAACATCGCAATATATTTAACATTTTAATTACATACTACATACCTATGTATTATTCGTTTATAATATCGAAAAATTGTACATTAACAATTAATTTTACCAAGTAATTTTGATTAAACTTTGAAATTATTATTTATTTACGGTAATTTACAGAACTGAACTTGGCGGGGAAACCCGCCGCCTCGTCTGCAATAACTTCAACTTGTTATCTTTAGCAAGCAGTGCATTTCTTTCGCGCCTACACGTGTGGATTTATTTATACATTCGTTTGAATAATCATTTTGATTTGGATTTTTAATTTGTAATAATAAATATTTTATTTTTTACATTTAACTTAAGATAATGTTTTTATTTGAAGCTTGGCATTTCATTTCATTACAAAATTATTTTGTGGTATTCCTTTCATTATTTTGGTAGTTTTCTTTTTTTATTCCTGTAGTGCCTTATCCTGGAGAAAAATAGCATACGCGATGCGTACAGAAACGATCCATTACAAATGCGAATCTGTTACTTATACGTAAATAACTACTATGTATTAATGATATTTTTAAGTAGATAGTTTTGTGGCGTTTAATGGCTGTAACTCCGTAATCGTTCGATTAATGGGAAGAAAGGTGCAAGAGATATTTTCTGTAAACAATTTAGTATACTTTAATTTCAATAACTTAGGATTTTGTTCTAAAGTGCACCGACACCGAGATATTCACGAACATTTGTAAAAATATCATTCTTCGCGTGGTTTTTCCTCTAGTGGCGTCGCTAGATGATGAAAAATTAGTATATCATTTTAGAGGTTCTTATAAAGAGCATAAAATTTATTCCAGCTTGCCCCCATTTTTTACGCAAAAATAGCTCCTTACAAGCTAAATGCAGTAAAATAATTGTTCCGTATTTTTTGCCTTAGGATGGCATTTTAGATAAATTATGTGTCATAAGCTCATGGGACTACTAAAACTAGACTGAGTATTTGCCAATGTTGTGTTATGGGCAATGTTTAATCCGGTTTAATCGCATAGGAACTCATTTTCTCTTCAATAACATTAACATTTATGATTCTGCAGTATAATTTCACCTCTATATAGTCAAAGGAATTATTTGTTACAATTTGATATAAATAAATATGCGCTGTTAATTCTTGATTGGTTGCTTCAGTTTCTGTACCAAAGATCCAGTAACATCTATACTGTTGTGTCCATCAATATTTGGCTGTTGCGATATTAAATTGTTTGTCATGCAGTCAGAGAAAATATGGCATGAGAAAAATTTGTATATGTTAAAAGAAAAGTTTGTTAGATTAAGTTTTTGTGTTTATAAAATTAAATAAAATCAAATGGATAGGCAACACAAAAGACTGCAAAATGGGAGATAAAAATCAAATAGTGATAAAAAAAGGAAGATTGGTTGCCAAGGGGAAATAAACAGGGGTTGAATAAAATCAAGCGACCAGAGTGGTCGCAATTTAAGAGAGTTCCTTTTAAAAAAGGAATAAACGAAGTTGAATGGAATGACGCGACTGGAGTAGTCGTATATAAAATTGAGATAGATAAACAACGGTGATAAAAAAGGCAAGACGTTATCAGACGCAGGACCGATAAAACGTGTTAAAATCTATCTATAAAAATCTTGAGAAACAAGGATTTAAGTCGCGGGCAAGTGAACGAGAAAGTGCGTCATTGGAATAAATAAAGGCGTTGATAAAACGGCAAACCGTTTACCAACCAAGAGAACCAAGAGTATATAGGCCTAAATCGAGTTAAAGCCGAGTGGAGTGAATATTTAAATTAGGAGAGGAAGACAAGAGCTGTTTATTGCTCAAGATAAGCGCTGTTTATTTGGATAAAGAAAGAAGGAAGGCGAGGGGTGACTAAACCCTGCATCAAGACGTAAATAGGAAATTAGGATTGTGTCGTCCGACCGCGAGAAAGTGCGTGTGCGTACAAGAAGAAAAGAAAAGGTAACTTTAAATCTTTGTTTATTGTTTATGTTTGTCTAGTTGCTATATTGTTACTGTTGATTTTATGTTAAATTTATGTTAGTTGTTCATTAAATGTTTATAAAGATTAGATGTCCGTATTTTCTTTGACTGTGTGATTAAAGTAATTCCATCGTAAAAGTCAAAAGAACCTGCCATCCTGAGATAAGAGCAAGTCGTGTTTACGGTTCACGGTGGACATAGCAAGTTGACAGACAACGTGAGGCTAAAGGTCATTACAATACATATCGATGACGCATTTTTAAAATAAATTGAAATCTGTTCATGTGTCCAATAATGAACATAAACTGGGTCTAAGCCATTGCATTGAATTTCTCCAGCATGTTTTCCCCATCTCATTTGATTTACGTTTTCTAATGGGCTTTGTTTAGTTGTACGAAAGATTATTCCTTTTCTCTCTTGTTTAGCTTTTCTTAGTGCCGCAGCAGTTGGTAAAAATAGCGATATTGGATCTTCAATATCCATATTTTCGTCAGCTTTCTCATTTAACCACGTAGGCGATATATTATTCTTAACCAAATCTGTTGATATATCGATACGTTGCTACCCTCGGAGTCGTCTACTTTTATTGTGTTTAATGGATGAATCAAAATTTTCCAATCTATATTCCATAACAGGATTTGAACTTGTAGAAGGTTCATTAACAATCGTTCCATAAAAAACACTCGTGGTTCCGACACAATTTGTAGCAGCAGGCAAATTGATAATATTATGGGCGCCACTTAATTTTTGTATAATCACCATACGAAAGTAATCAAGAAACTTATTCTTTAATAGAATGGAGAAGGGGGGTGAGTCAAGAGTAAAAGATTCCACAAACAGTGACCAAATTTAATAAGATATGGATTAATTTTGACGAATGAATACAATATTTGAGAATATTAATTATAAAATTTAAATAGTATTTCTTAAAATATAAATATTGTTGTAAAAACCAAATTAATAGAATTTTACGCTTTAAATCAAGTTTGTCAAATTTTGTGCTTAAAATATACACAAACCCTAATAATTAAATATACAAATGGTTAAAATAAATGTGAGCATCCAATAAATGCCAGACACTCTAAGTGAGTGTCAGTATACAAACATCCAGTAAATAAAAATTAAAATAGAATAAATTAACCTCCATACGTTGTCCTCGAGGGAAATAGTGACCGGAATAAATATTCCACAAACACCTCGAGTCGAACGGTTGAGATTTAAAATAAGAAGAGGTTAATAAATTTAAAATTACTTAATGCTAAATATAAAGAGAAATAATACGATTATTTAGGAAATTAATAATTATAACTATTACAGATATTTAATATGTAATGAACTTAGGAATTACAATAAGACATTGTTGATAATCAACACAAAAAGTTTTAACGTTAATTTAATCTTATTCATTGAAATTACAAACGAAACCCTAACTAGTTTAATAAATTTACGATTCAACGCAACTAAATCGTACAATGAATGTTTATTAACATATCAGTTAAATTCTGAATCGATAGTTATAAAAATATCTAATTTGAAATAGACGATAAATCATTTGCACTGTTGTTAAATCATACACAAGAAATAACCATTTCAATAAATTATTATCTTACATTCATTTAATAATAATTATTCGATTTATAGAAATCTAATTTAATGATTTATTTAATGTCAGTAGAATTTTCATCTATTTTTTTGGATAAAATATATAAATAGTAGTTTCAATGATTTTGTTATATGTTATTCGTAAATTTATTTAATTAAATTCAATGTTTTTTGATATAGTTGATATAGACAACTTTCCCATCTCTGACAATTCGAGCAATCCCATTGCAGTTCACGTGGTTGACGTGTTCATTTCATCCTCTTTTTCTTTGTCTGATCGAAACTTCACTTCAACGAAAATTCGTTATTTTCTGTATTACTTCTCTCAGGCATCCCGATACGGCACCTGCTTTTACAATCTGGTTACGTACCTCCTTTATGAGGTCTCACAGATAGACAATATTATTGAAATATTATTAGTATAAATATAACAATATTAAATAATTACAAACCTGCAGGTCAAATTGACGAACATTTCATTTTTGTTTTTGTGCTAACATTTAAAAATTCAATTTAAAAATTTTAATTTTCTTTAGGCTTATATTTGAGTGGACTTGTAATTAAATTTAATTATTTTAATTATATTAATTATTTAATTAATAAACTCCCAAACAAAATGGGAGGAACACCTCCAAAGAATGGAAAACTATAGAATCCCTCTACAAGCCTACAAATATCAACCCCAAGGACGCAGAGACGTGGGACGACCGAGGAAGAGATGGGCCGGAACAGGTCAACGACCTAACCCATGAAGGAAGTGATGATGATGATGATTTAATTAATTATATTAAATTTAATTTAATGTGTTTTTATTTTTCAAAGCCTCTCATTGCTTACCAAAAGTTAGAGCAGAGCATCATGGTTAAAAGATTTTGAAGTAGTTTAAACAAGCAGATGGGGACAACAATATTTAACGCAAAACACAGCAATATATCGCTGTATTTCATACCCCAAAATTTGTAATTTATCCTGCAAGAAAAATATTTTAATTTGAATGAAGCGCTACTGATGGAAGTAAGATAAGCACATTGCAGAACAATGCCATGTAAGTGAATGGACGTGGGTCAGATAATTGGTGCCTATAATTTTGTAATTCTGAGAAGTAATTATAAAAATATAATATATTATGAATAAATGGAATAGCTAAATAAAAAGTATTTAATTGAAAGTGGATGGGTTATGAAGGAGGGAAAATTATTTGGAAGTGGAAATAAACTTCATTTTTGCAGAGTATCACAGCAATATGTCTATGGTTACTACATATGAGATTTTAAATGCTTTTGCAATTGCGATTTTTGTGCACATTTATAGGCGCAACTAAAACAACTAAACGGTTTTTCGCCGGTATGAGTTCTTAAATGTCTTTGTAAGTCTGATTTCTGTGCACAAGTATACTCACAAATTCCACAACTCAACGGTTTTTCGCCTGTATGAGTTCTTAAATGGTTTTGTAAGCTTGATTTCCGTGCACAAGTATACGCACAAATACCACAACTAAATGGTTTTTCGCCGGTATGAGTTCTTAAATGTATTTGTAAGTATGATTTATATGCACAAGTATACTCACAAATACCACAACTAAATGGTTTTTCGCCGGTATGAGTTCTTAAATGTATTTGTAAGTATGATTTATATGCACAAGTATACTCACAAATATTACAACTGTACGGTTTCTCGCCGGTATGAGTTTTTAAATGTCTTTGCAAGGATGATTTACAAGCACAAGTACACCCACAAATATCACATCTAAACGGTACATCGGCGGTATGAGTTATTAAATGTCTTTGCAAGGATGATTTATGTGCACAAGTATACTCACAAATATTGCAGCTAAATGGTTTCTCACCGGTATGAGTTCTTAAATGCGATTTTAATTGTGATTTATCTGCACATTTATACTCACAAATATCACAACTAAACGGTTTATCACCGGTATGAGTTTTTAAATGTCTTTGTAAGTTTGATATCTGCGCACAAGTATACTCACAAATTTTGCAGCTAAATGGTTTTTCGCCGGTATGAGTTCTAAAATGTCTTTGTAAGTATGATTTCCGTGCACAAGTATACTCACAAATATCACAACTAAATAGTTTTTCGCCGGTATGAGTTCTTAAATGACTTTGTAAGGCTGATTTCCATGCAGAAGTAAACTCACAACTATCACAATTAAATGGTTTTTCGCCGGTATGAGTTTTTAAATGACTGTGTAAGTGTGATTTATATGCACAAGTATACCCACAAATATCACAACGAAATGGTTTCTCGCCGGTGTGAGTTCTTAAATGTATTACTAGTTTTGATTTGCTTACACATTTACGGTTACAAATATTACACACTACTGGTTTCCTGACCTTATGAGCTCTTAAATGAAGTATTAAAGCTTGTTTAAGAGCAAGTTTATAACCACAAATAGCACACTCGAAAAAATTTGAACTGTTCAGAGTTGATTGTGTAGCGTCGGTATCTTCTTTAATATCAATGGAATGATGCAAAACTTCTAAATCAAATTTTACATCATCCACCTCTTCGCTTTTAATTTCGTAATTGCTAATTGAGTTATTTGAAGTTTCCAAAAATATACCCCTGTTTTCTACAATTTGTGATTCTTCCGAAGGTAGCACTTGAGCTGCAAGTAAATCGGTAACTGGTTCCATTTGGAGGATGGAGCACTGTAACTGTACAGGTACAAAATCACTTTTTGTAATTGAAGGCGTTGATTATAAGGCGTCAATTATAAAATGGCGACTTTGATAGAGTCAGAGGCGATTGCGTGTAAGATTTTAACGCTATCTAATAGCACTAAAAAGAGATTTTTGAAGTTGGTACAAGAAATTCTGCTGGCCAACCTTGAAGTTTGTTAGTGTCGTAACAAAACTTCTGAATCTGAAAATAAAGTTATCTAAAGCTGAAATAGATTGGAAAATTGCATGAAAACTTACCTAGACGATAGATTAAGCGATTCACACTAATTTTATGGATGAATGGAATAACAAATGCACTCAAACCGTTATCACAACAAGAGGTCCACCATAATAGGTGAACATCATCGGCAGCCATTAACAAATTAACATTGGTAAGGAAGCAGTGGTGGCGCAGTAGCAACATAAACTAGGTAGAGACTTGAATAAATTTTATTACATTTATAAACATTTCGGCAACCGTTATAAACATTTCGACTACATTTATAAACAATTGCGGCAAAAATTTTGAGTTAGCATTTTACACACGAATTGTTAAAGACCAATTTTGGAATGATGTCCGTTTGTGTGTGTGATGTGTGGTATTTCTATCGTCAACGTTTTTAAACAAACGCGTGCACCGATTTAGTTGAAATTTTATACACTAAAGCCCAGTTGTTCAGTTGTAGGTTAAAATATTGGTTAACTAACGTAGGTTACAGTTTTAACCACAAAATTAATCATATTTTGGATTTTTTAGTAACTGACTTTTGTGAACAGGGTTAATTATTCGAAAAATTATGTAATGTTGGAATGTTGGTAGGCAGTAAAATAATTTTGTAAAACGTCGTACAATCCGTCATAAACAAATTTTCTTTCTTTATTTGGTCTGTATTTTTGATTTGTTGTGCATTTTAAGTTAATTTTGTTCATTGGAAATACACTATTTCTTATAACTGACATTTATTTGAAAATGTTTATTTCCTACAATTGGTACAAAGCCCCTCCATTTTGCTATTTGTTCTCGCGCATTATTGTCAATTCTAATTGGCGTATTTTCCGCAATAGTTCCGTTTGCACTTTGAGGAATTCAATCTTTTCACCATGTTCCTCTCGTGCGAATTGCTTCTGGATGTCCAGAAATTGCGTTTTTCTATCGGCCAAGTTACACAAATTTTCATTCCTTTAATTTCCGATAAATTTATTATTCTTACGTAAAACGTTACAGTTGTAAGTAATTCATGAAAGAAGTGTAAAAGAGAACATTTGCTACGATCACCAGTTACATCTGGAGTCGAATCCTTCTAATCTGTTCAGAAATGGGAGTCCGTAACATATCGGGAGTTTAATCAGACCAATCTGAAGTGAATTACATGATCCATTATTTTCAGTTATATACTAATTTTGTATGGTGAACTAAGGGTTAAAAATCTTAAAAAAAATTGTGCTCACGGCACTTGAAATTCCAGCAATTTTTTAAAGATAATTCCAAATAAATGAACATAGAGTTTTCTGGATATTTACCCCTTGTTGTTCTAAACATACCATTTGCTACTTCAATGTTGTTTGTTGAAGCACTAGCTACGTTTTCTATCTGTGCATGTACTCGGTAAATGATGAATACATTGAAGTTCATCATAAGTTTTTTTATATTCTACATAAGTACCAAGCTCATTTTAAATCTGGCCTGCAGAGATATCATTATCATATCCTTGACGGAGATATCTATTGCTGTTATACTTGGAGTTAGATACGGCCCCCCTCCGGCACCACTGCCGTAATTCTAGAACTCTATATGAAATATACAACCAGGGCCGTATTATCCATAAGTAACAATAGGTACAAATGCGGGATCTGTAGTTCGAATCTTGCTACTGACTATTCAGTGCATTACTGCTAATGCTGAATACCTGGTTTGACTCCGGGGTCAGTAAAACTTTATTCTCACCATCTCCCCTCGGAAGACAATGGCAAACCACCGAAGTATAATCTGCCTAAGAAAACCTCTGGAAATGAATTGCATACACGCGTTAAGTAGTAGGTCCCCTATTTGTGTCATAATACTTTTTTTATTGTTTTTAATTCCCTTAATTAATTTAAGTCACCCAAGGCAAGTACGAATGCTTTTCAAGTCCTCAATAATATTTCTTCAAATGTGCATAGCGTAATTTCTTACGACTTTTGGGATGACCAACATTTGCAGTGTTCTTTGGATCAAACACTATTAAAACATTTTACATTCACATCTCAGATGAGCCGTCGAATGAACTAAAAACCCTGTGAACTCTTGCAATAATCAACATTTATTAAGTTATTAAGACACCAACATTTATGAGGCATTTAAGAGATGCTACAAAAAGAAGTTGTATATGGTATGAAAATAGGAAGTAGCATAACATCCCTCATAAGAATGGGTATTTTTATGTATCCTAAAACAAAATCCTAATAGAGAAATTTTATATAATAGTAGATGCTTTGATATCAAGTTTTAGGCGACATTTAGGAGATGTTACAAAAAGGAGTTATTCATATTCATGGGATCAAAGTAAGAGTTATATAACATCCCATATTATGTTGCTACTATTCTCAGGCATCACGATACGGTACTTGCTTTTACGATCTGGTTATGTACATAACATCCTTTATGAGATCTCCATAAGTCGTAATTTTCATCCCCATATCGACACCCCCAAGGAACAAAGCCGTAACTCATTTTTACCTATTTTGCAGGAGAGCCAATTGAAACTTTCAAAAAGTTAAAAAAAGCGATAAAAACGCTGAGTTACAACTTTGTTCCACTGATTATCTCTGTAAATATTTGTCGTAAATTAAAATTTTTTTTACCAAAAGAAAGATATTTTTGTCAGGATTACAGTGGTAGTCATAACTCAAATTTGTCGGAACTGGAGTTACGGCTTTGTTCCTTGGGGGTGTCGATATGGACAAACGATATCACCTGTTCAATGCATTGATCGTCGATGGCAAGTTTACATCTTCGTGGATCTCTTGATATCACTAAGCTTTTTGGTTTTTCTATCTACATTTTTCCACTAAGCTGTGCTAGTAATTTCAGTAGATGGGTGTTGTATTAACTACTATAAACCTATTTTCAGAACTCTAAAGGCGAAAATTAAAAATCCTATTTTTGATATTTTCACAAAATTAAAATTTATTTACAAAAAACTCAATTATTCCAATTCACAACAAAGAAAATTCCCTGCACTCAGCCCTCAAATAAACGGATCCTAAACGACCGCAAAAGCATTAAAGTGCGATTAGGAAAAACAAAATTCAATGAACATCACTTGTTACTAAAAATTTTCTAAATAAACTAATTTTATCAAAAAATCAACTGCTTATTCTACCGTTAATTGAATTTAATATTCAATTTCATATTATTATTTTTTTATAAATATTTATTATCGGCTCAGCTACATTCAGGTATACACAATCATCATCATCAGGCTTTCCATTCCTTGCGGAATATCGCCGCATCGCTTGACGCTTACAAATCCCTTTTCTGGGGTGGATTAGTCCCCCTTTTTCCTCTTCAATCTTCAAACTTACAAACTTTCGTGTGTTTTTGCCTTCTCGATCACTTTCCTCCATAGGGATCTATTTTGAGCTCCCTCTTTCCAGTCATTTACGCCCATGTTTCTTAGGTCGCCCATCACTTCGTTCATCCATTTTGTCCTTGGTCTTCCTCTTGGTCTTTCAATGTTCGGGTTCCATTTCATTATGCTTGAGATCACTCTGGTTTCTTGCGCTCTTTGTACATGTCCAAACCAGCCTATTCTCATTGACTTAATGTGTTTTACTATGTCTTCCCCGCCTAGTTCTTCTTGTATTTCGTTGTTTGTCCTGCTTCTGCATTGTTCTCCGATTTTACCCGGACCGAGTATTCTTCGCAGTATTCTTCGTTCGAACACTCTCAATCTCTCCTCCTCCACTTTTGTCAGGCACATTACCTCTGTCCCATATTCCACAACCGGTCTTATCAGTGTTCTGTACATTTTCACTTTTGGGTGTTTACCAATTAACTTGTTTTTTAATAGTCTTTCTATGGCATAGTACGCTCTATTTCCAGCCATTACTCTCTCTTTAATAACATCTTCTCTGTCGTTTGTACTGTTAATTTGGAGACCTAGGCATTTAAAAGTTCTTACTTCTTCGAAAATGTATCCTTCAAGCTGTTTTTCTTCTTTGAGCTCGCTTTTGTTTCTGTGACATTTCATGAATTTTGTCTTATCCTCATTTACAACCTTCCTTGCTTCATTTTCTAACTTTTTAAACGTTTCTTTTAAAGCGTTATGTGATCTTGCAATAATCACCACATCATCGGCGTATGCAATTATCTGTGCCTCCTTATCTTGATCTTATCTCCACAATTTGTTCTTCTTACTATTCCTTCGAGCACAATATTGAACAATGTTGCCGACAGTGAATCACCCTGCCGTACTCCTGCGTCAATTATGAATTCCTCTGTTTTTCCATTTTTTGTCAATATCTCTGCTGTAGTTTTCTCTAGCGTCATGCGTGTCAAACGTATCAATTTGTTCGGGATCTTCATATTCTCCATTTCCTTCAGTAATTGGTTTCTATTTATTTTATCGAATGCCTGCCTGAAGTCTATAAAAAGCATTTCCAGTCTGATGTCATATTCGTACGTTCTTTCTAGAATTTGTGTCACTGCAAACAACGCGTCTATGGTCGATCTTCCCGGTCTAAAACCTTGCTGATAATCACCTATTAATATCTCGGTATGTTCTTGCAGACGTGATAGTATCAATTTTGATAATATCTTATATGCAACGTTTAGCAGAGATATGCCCCTGTAGTTCTTACACTCTGTCGTACTTCCCTTCTTGTGGATTGGTATAACACATGCTGCACTCCAGTCTGTTGGCATATTTTCGTTCCTCCATACCTTTAGTATCAACTCATACAGCCTTTCATGCATTATTTCGTCCCCCATCTTTATGAGTTCACCATCTATGTTGTCAGGTCCGGGTGTCTTGTTATTTTTTATTTTGTTTACTGTTTTTTTAAACTCATCGTAACTTGGTTCAACAACCATTACTTCGTTTACGTTTTCATCTTCTTTTCGTTCGCTGTTATCACATATGTCTATTTTTGATTCTTCGTTTAGGAGGCTCTGGAAATATTCCTTCCATATGTTTTTTACTTCTACTTCGCTACACTTCATATTTCCTTCAGCGTCTTTCATTCCTCTTGGCTCTATTTTGTTAGTTTGCTTCTGTTCACGTATTTTTCTATAGAATTCTCTGGGGTTCTTATGATTTCTTTCTATGTCTTCGATTTCTCTTTCAATACTCTTCTTTTTCTTGCTCCTGCACATTCTTACTGTCTCTCTTTTCAGCTTATTGTATTGTTCTTCATCTTCTGTTTTTTTATTCTTCAACCATTTTATTCTTGCCTCTCTCTTCGCCTTCACCGTCTTTTCACATTCCAGGTCGTACCATTCCTTTATTTTGTTCTTTTTCTCTTTTTGTCTTAGTACTGATTCTGCCGTGTTCTTTATGCTCGTTTTAATATGTATCAATTCGTCGTCAATACTTTCAAGCTTCTCTTTCTGGTTGATTTCTTCGCATACAGTTTGTGCATATTGTTGTTGTACATTCTCATTTTTCAGTTTTTCTGCTGCAAATCGTTTAAATGGTGGTTTTTTCTTGTTTATTTCTCCTTTATTGGTTTTCTGTTTCTTTATTTCCATTACGACTAGGTTGTGGTCCGTGTCTACACTTGCGCCTCTGTACGATCTCACATCGCATACTTTGAAGAGTTTTTTTGTTGACACCAGTATATGATCGATCTGGTTACCTTTATCGGTGTCTGGTTTTATCCAGGTTTCTTTGTGTATTCTCTTGTGGTTGTAATCAGTACTAGTAATTCTCATGTTACATGATATTGCCAAGCTACACATCTTTCCTCCGTTGTCGTTTGTGACCTCATGTATTGTGTGTTTACCAGCTATGCCCTTCAGATATACTTCCTTACCCACTTTTGCATTAAAGTCACCCATGATTATTACTGCATCGTTTTTTGGTATTCGTTCGTATATCGATTCAATTTTATCGTACAGTTCTTCTTTTTCTTCTTCGTTCGCATCTTCTGTAGGGGCATAAACATTTATAACAGATAGATTTGCTTTTTCATCTCTTATTCTTACATATGCAAGTCTTCCGCCCATGGGCTCAAAATCCATTACTTTATCCTTCATGTCTTGTCCTATCACGAAAGCAACCCCATTTCTGCCTTGTTTATTTTCCCCAGAGTATAATAGTGTAAAGTCTCTTCCTTTTACTTCGCCGCTTTCCTTCCATCGTACTTCCTGCAACGCTGTTAGGGTAATCTTGTATCGCCTTATCTCATTTACTATCTCATTCATTCTTCCTGGTATCATCATCGTTCTCACATTCCATGTCGCAATTCTTACATTTTTCTTCTTTCTCTTGTTCCTCTTCTCTCTTGCTGTTATATGTATTTTTTCTGTGCTTTTCTTTGTCTTCTCAAGTTCCATCATCATTGCAAGGGTCGTCGTTATTTGGCCGTCCGGGTTGATTTTTGTTAGTTTTTTGCAGGTTCTGGTTTATCATCGTTCACCTGGCATTTTAGAACTTTCTCCATCAAAGTCCTGCTATAGCTATAGATCTTATTATTTACTGTTAGCTTTTGGTATCCAATCTTTACCCTGTTTCCTTTTTCCTTTTCCTTTCCAGCCTGTTCTCTTATTTTACTCTGTATCTGCAACTCTTTCGGAGTTATATCATTATCTATATAAACCCTGGATCCCATCAATTTGTTTTTGTTTCTCATTATCTGCATTTTCTCCTCCCAGCTTTGAACTTTAGCCACAACTGCTTTTTTTTCTTTAATCTTTCCTATCTCAAAAACCTCGCTCAGGTTAACATCTACGCCTAGTTCATTTTTCAGGAAAATTCGTACTTTTTCTCTCAGGTTCATCGCATCCGATGTATCGATTCCTTTAATCACTATATTATTTCGCTTTCTTGCCTTTTCTTGGTTTTCGATTATATTTTCCAGTGCTTCGACTCTTTGTGTTAGTTGTTGTCTTTCGCCCGTTACCAAATCTTGTTTCATCTTCTTCATTTCGTCTCGACTCTCCTTGAATCCCTCTCTCATCTCCGATCTCATCTCCTCAATTGCTTGGAGTACCCGTTCCATTGCAATGCTTTCCTCGTTGTCGCTAAGTATTATATTGTTCGGTTTAGTTGGGGATCTTGTTGTTTTTTTGCTTATTTTGAAGATTTTTTCTGAGTCCTCTGTGTGTTCTCCCCGTTCCGCTTGTCTCTTCCGGTTTAAGTAGTATGTTATATGATTCTCACTATTTGTTCGTTCTCTAAACTCAATTCTACTTGATCTTGTATCCTTTTTGGAGCCTTTACTCATTTGATTCACCTGGGGAGAAAATTTTCTTGTATGGTTCTTCACCCTTGTTATGTTTCACTCAGTTCGCCGTTCTTCAGTGACGCAGGTTTCTTTATTTGAGTTTCTTCTCTTTCCCGAATAACGTAAGCACCCGGTTCAACACCTCAGAGGAGCTCACGTTATGTTTCGTTCTTTAGAATGTCTACCTTGTATGTAAAATGGTTCTTCTCTTATACTACGCGATTCGTTCAATTTTATTCCACTTTATTTAAGCGCCACGACCATATAATTTGCACTAACCTTCAATAAAAATTCCTATCTTTGGTGGGTTTTCTACGCTCGAAACTCCAAGTTTTCAACCAATCTATCACACCCCGCGATGACACCACTCTTTTCACCACTCTTTCAGTACTCTATGCACTTTATTTGATCTTCACTGTCTCAATTTTACAGTCAAAAACACACCCGTTATCTATCTCTAACTCACTATCACACACGCCAACCTTGTTTTATGTATGTATACAGTATACACAATATGTTTTACAATTTTGGGTTTTGGCATTCATTAGGACAATATTAAATTAGTTTCAAATTAGAAATTGGGTTAGATTAAATATACAAATTGCTTTTATTTGCACTAGTTTGTTGTTAAATAATACAATCCTGGGGGAGACGTTTGGTTTTTAGCCGGCTCGTTTTCGTTTTCTCACCAATTTTGTAATAAACCGCACTGGCGCAATCACTCATTGAATTAAAATAGTTTTTATCACATTTGGCATTGGATTGTTGTACTGTAAGAACTTCCAGTCCCTCTGTATCTGGTCATTTCTTAAGAACCATGGAGCATTACACACGATTTTTAGTATCTCGTTTTGGAGACGTAGTTTATTGGTATTACTTTTCGATGTAGTTCCACAAATTATATTTGCATACGAAAATATTGGTCTTATAATTGATTAATAGATCAACAATCCGCATTTGATCTTTAGCGAAGATTTTTTATTTAATATAGGATACAGCATGCCCAATCTCGCGTATGCTTGGTTTAATTTGGCATTGATATGGTATGACCATGTTAATCTAGTGTCCAAAAATACTCCTAAATATTTTATTGGTTCATTCTGAGCTGTCCAGTTGATTTGCTGATTATTGATGATAATTTTAGGAGCAATTGCTTTTCTTCTTAATGTAAATATTTTTGTTTTGGTCTTGTTTGGGCTAAGATTTATTTGCCATTCATTGCACCATTTTTCCAGGTTTGTTATGCTATTTAGGAGAATTGCATAAGCTTCTGTGATATTTTCATGCTGCGCGAGAATCGCAGTGTCATCTGCGAAGGTTGCCATTAAGCATTTGTTATCTCCGGGCATATCACTCATATAGATATTGTACAAATTGGGCCCCAAAACACACCAGTCTGAGCATATTTCCTTGAAGAAGTCTCTATATTTACTCTTACATTAAATGTTCGTTTTTCCAAAAATGATTAAATGACCTCAACAATACTCTTCGAAAGGACCGTTATGTTGTGGATGGATTTTTAACAATCACGCTCGTCGATTGCCGACGAATACACGTTGAACATATTAAATTTTCCTTTCGTTGTGAACCTTTTTTCTCGCCAAAATATTACCATGAATAATAAAAATAATAAAACAATAAACATGCATGAATTTGTAATGTTTTGGCGGAAAAAAGGTTCACAACGAAAGGAAAATTTAATATGTCCAACGTGTATTCGTCGGCAATCGACGAGCGTGATTGTTAAAAATCCATCCACAACATAACGGTCCGTTCGAAGAACTCAAATCGAAAAATATGTTACATTTTTTGAAGAAATTTTCCAATTTCAAATTTTTTTTTCTTTCAATCGATAAAGTGAGCAAATCTAAAACGAAATGTAGAATAACATTTTTTTCTAAAACCCTTCCCTTGCCTTCAAAATTATATTATATTACTATACTTACCTGCTTTCAGATGATATTTCACTCGCGTGTATCATGGATACGGTTGCTTATATGAAAAAATGTCTATCTTAGTAATTTCTCGAAAATTTCCTCAGCTTACTTTTTTATATGATGTATTTTTTACCTAAATCCTATAGAAATTGAGATATTCACAAAAATTAATTTTGGAACTGAAATTTCAGCCGTTTTCAGGCCCTGAAAACTTTAGCGGACACCCAATCTTTGGGGACTTTTGAGAAACTATTTAGAACACCCTATTAAAGCCAAAAACACACTAAAACGTTTTGTATGAATTATTCCGTATCAAAATCCTAAATGCAGTGGACTACAAGGTATTTTGGAGTTTCCAATTTAATAAGCTTAGAACCTTAATTTTGCCGATCACATCCGTACGGCGTACAACAAGGCGACGGCGATAGTTACTTCGTTCGCTAGACTAATGCCCAACATCGGTGGCCCAAAACCGACGAAGCGAAGGATGTTGGGCACCGTTGCACAGTCCGTGATATTGTACGCCGCTCCTGTTTGGCAAGATGCCGTCAACGTCCAGCGTAACCGTAAGAGGCTGCAAGCGGTCCAGCGCAAGATATATTTGATCACTGAAGCAGTTTGAAGTAGTCTCAAATTTTTTGATTGATGCTGGTGAATATAATCTTGTGGTTTTTGAGATACTTATTGAATTCTTGAACTCTCCTTTGTCCATTTCAAAATATAACTGTTTGTTATAATTTACTGCCAAGAAATTCCTTGATATCTCTGCCATCCAATATGAATTATTTTCCTTCTTTGTTGGAACTGGATTAACCTTGATCATGTCATATTTATTAATGTCAGCTAGTAAGAAATAACTGAATATATTGCTCTGAGCTGTGTAACCTTTAACAGAGCTTCTCGTTGTGTCAAAATTTTGTAATGTGCGGGTGAACACAAATGTACCCTGTCGATAGAAATGTTTAACTTTTACACAAATAGCAATAATTGAAATTTAACCTCGGCTTAGCTATTACGATGAGCATAGACTTACCTTTACTCTGGTTGGGTTCGTTCCGTGACCAATAACTGTGTTTGCTGAAATCAAATATTTTGGCCCTCGGAACAAGGTTACAAAAAATATGCTCCGTTTTAAATTTAAATGGTAATTTATGTTAATAAATAAATGTTAATAAATGGTAATAAATTCAATGAAATTCTTATAATTATTAACAATTTGTTTATTCTAATTAACTTTAAACGAATTAACGCACGCGTATGTAAATCTCAAAATTTTCACTAATTTTAGTTTTAATAAAGTTTAATGTGGAGTTACCTTAACAAATCTAGGGTATTTCTGGTTAATAAGTTCATGTACCATAGAACGGTGTAATTCTACTCGATGGATGACCTTGGGTGCGTATAATTATTCCAGATTAAAGTTGTCGTGTAATCTTGTGCCGCGTGGTCTTCGTGACGAATTTTACCAAAATATTTGCAATCCGTGGAAATATTCAACTAAATTCACTTCTGGGATACGTAAGTACACTACTTTTAATGATTTTTGCACTTTTTCGTTCTAATTAATTAAATTTTTCACAATTTTATCTAATTTTTAGTAGAGACGCATAAAATTCACCACGCCATTAAAAATCAATCAACAACTAACCTACTATCTTTTGTTTTTTCAACGCAACCTCTGCAATCCAAGGCAATTGTGATTCTTTTGACGTTTTTCAATATAAAAATCAATAAAATCGACATTCCAATTTTCAGGTACGGCTTCGACCATTTTGACTTGTCAAGTTTTAATAAAATTTTATGTATTTCAGATTGGATTAATTTTATACCATCACAACTCGTGGTTATCTTGTAAAATTGATGAAAATGTCCTTTCCATTTATGGTACACTGAATTTCGAAGCACTATCATCGGATCGTGTAACGTTTGCACATATTAAATTAACGTTAACAAAATTTTTATATAAACTAACTTTGAACAATATTTTGACTTTAAATTACATTTCTTATAACTAAACAATTTGATTTAAAATACTAACAAACATTTTTATATTAACGGAATTAAATTGTTACATAATTGATTATTTTTGTTGACTTGTTCCATGACTTGTTTTTCAAATTATTTTGATACTGAACTAAATTTTGGTGTCAGACGAAGCTTGTCCGTTCGATCCAATAAGTCTGATGCTCTTTCATTATAAACAAATTCTCTGAATCTTAATGTACGCATTTCTATTGACGTGGTCCCCTGGACATTGCAATATGTATGTCCATTTCATCTATTTTCATTGTTGTTTTGGTTATTGGCTGTTCTATGATTTGTAATGTTGTGGGAATTTTAAGTTGCGCTTCTTGTAGCATTTTCTTTACATGGATTGGCGAAGTCAGTTCATGTAAGCTGCCACCCCCAAATTTGATCTGGAAGATACAGTCGACTCTCGATAAATTGAAACTCAAGGGACCAGAGAAGGACCAGAGAAAAATTTCAAATTACCATTAATTATTACCAAATTATCGAGAGATTCAAATTAACTAGTGTTCAAATTATCGAGAGTCGACTGTATTAATTTGTATAAAATTCATAAATTTCCGTTGCGTAAATGTTTGCTAATTGAAATGAATTTAATATCTGCATTTCTAGTTTTTCTACTCCCTGATAACTTTCCCATGTTTGTATTCTTTCTACTGCTTGATTTATCTTGCTTCTGAATTGTTCCAATTTCTTGAATTGAATGTCGCTATCGCTGATAACATAAATTTTGTCTGTTGATAGGCAACTTTTTTCAGTTCTTGTTGATTTTTCTGTAAGTCGTCTATATCCTGATACACCTCATCATTTACGCCAAATATTGATGTCATTACCTCTCCTAAAAATCCTCTTCTTTTTCTCGTCTTTTCATTTTTCAACCCTTCTACAATCCACTGCATTTTTGCAACGCGCACTCAAGATGGTCAGGCGTTCGACGATGCACTCCGCATCATTGTAAGACTAACTTCAAGCTGTCAACATCGACAGATGCATTTATAAAATGTAAAGTTATTCAATATAATAAAGTCAATATACAATTAAATGCAATCATTTATTGTGTTTTCATCATCAAATAACAATCAACATCTTGATACAATTCAAGACAACATTTATGGTCCTTCGACACCGATATCAATCAGACACCTACGAAACGGAGAATTCTGACGCCATTATTCAGCTTAACAAAGGAAACATCCAAGTAAGTATTGGCCTTCAAACAAAGCGTTCACCACATGGTAACATCTGCGCGCCAAAATACGACAACGTGAGCACTTCACATTTTTCTTATCTATTTTTTACCTTAAGATTCAATCTGACAAAAACAATAGTAAATTATTTTTTTTTTAATATAATTTAGCGTTTTTAACTGCAAGGTCATTACGCTAGTAAATTATTTAAATTTAAATATTCAACTAATTTCAATATTAAATCAACATGAGTGAATTACAAATTAACATTAAAAAACGCGGCATATTAAAAAGTCATTTAACTAGAAGTTTGCAATTTATCAATAAATTAGATTTAAATTCAACAACCCAAATAGTAATTAATGATGTTCAATTAAAGAAAAACAAATTAGAACCCTTATTGGATGAATTCGAGTATGTACAATCAGTTATAGAAGAACTAGACACTTCTATAGAATCGGCATTGCATGAATCTGAAACACAAACTTTTGAAGACAATTACTATAAAATCATGGCAACCTTCGCATCAATGATTCCCAATCAAAGGTCAGCTATTCAGACTGACAATTTAGACAGCGTGTCGCAAACGGGTTCAAGCGGAAGCAGCGTCGCGCAAACTAGCAATCGCAGGCAATTAGAATCGGTTATTTCAGAAAATAATGATTCAAATTCAAGGCATAAATCATTTCACATAAAATTACCTCAATTATCAATTCCTACTTTCAATGGTGAAATGGACAAATGGCTAAACTTTTATGATATGTTTAATTCAGTCATTCATGAAAACAACACTTTATCGCCAGTTCAAAAACTACAGTATTTAAAGAGTTCACTCAGCGGTGACGCAAAAGAAGTTCTTGAATGTATTGAAATTAGATCAAATAATTATGAAGTAGCATTAAACTTATTGAAAGAACGGTATGAGGATAAAGCACGCATAATAAATACACACTTAAAATGTTTGTTTGAATTAGAACCATTGCATAAGGAATCTTACATCCACATGCAATCATTACTAAACAATACTTTAAAGCATGTACAAGCGTTAAAATCGCTTAACCAACCAACGGAACAATGGGATTCCATTCTTGTATACCTAACTCGCTCCAAATTCTATTCCGTCTCTAAACGCGAATGGGAAAAAGAAAGGTCGGGATTACAAGAAATACCAACCATGAAAGGTTTATGCAATTTCCTAAAAAACAAATGCCGTGAATTGGAAGCTCTTAATGTAACAAAACAATCAGTTGTCATTAACAAATCAAAATCATTTTCAACACATGTTGCAACACAAAAACCAACATGCAAAATCTGTAAGGGAACTCACCCTATTTATTATTGTTCAAAGTTTCTACAAATGAGCATTCCGAATCGAATCAATGAAATCGGCAAATTAAAACTTTGCAAAAGTTGTTTTCGCGGAACTCATGAAACCAAAGACTGCACATCATCAAACTGCAGAAAATGTGATCGACGTCACAACACTCTATTACACTTGATAAATGATCAATCATCAGAATCAAACGTCATTACCAATACCTCTTCTATCAATAATTCCGAAAATGAAACTCAAGAAACAACAACAGTTGTAAATTTCTCGCAATTCAAACTAACACATGTACTATTACCAACAGCAATCGTTGATACATTGGACGACAAAGGTAATTGTCACAAGGTCAGGGTTCTTCTAGACTCTGGATCCCAATCAAATTTCATTCGACAAGATCTGGTCAACCAGTTAAATCTAAAATCAAAGGGAGTTAATCATCCCATATCAGGAATAAACAATTCAAACATACACGTTACAAGCGAAGTGTCAATCAAATTACACTCGCAATATAATTCATTCAAATGCACAATAAAATGTGTGACCATTCCAAACATAACAAATGAATTACCATAAACGTCATTATCCTTTAGTGATTTCAATATTCCTGACAACATACAACTTGCAGATCCAACTTTCACACAACCCAGTAAAATCAACATTTTAGTGGGAGCCGAAGTGTTTTGGCAGTTATTGTGCATAGGTCAAATATCTTTAGGGAAAAATAAGCCAATAGCGCAAAAAACGCATTTCGGGTGGATAATATCAGGGTCAATCATACAAAGTCATCATTCATTGTCACATTCATCGACATACATGCTGACAACTAACAGCAAAGATTACAAGGTGCTAGATATTCAAAATCAAATGGCGGCCTTTTGGCAAATTGAAGAAGGTCCAATCAAAAACATCAAGTCTCAAGAAGAGCTTGAATGTGAGCAACTCTTTGAAAAAACCACCCTACGGGAAAGGCATGGAAAATTCATTGTTAAACTTCCAATTAAACCCAATACAATTCAATTAGGCGAATCCTACAATATTGCTAAGAAGAGATTAGATCTTCTTGAAAAACGTCTAAATTTAAATCCACAATTAAAAACTCAATATTTATCCTTTATGCAAGAATATGAAACACGAGGTCATATGACACCAGTTACTTATTCGCAAATCGAAAAACAACAGGCATGTTTCATACCACATCATATAATAATAAAGCCTGACAAACTAACAAGTAAAATTTGCGTCGTCTTTGATGCTAGTTGTCAAACCTCCACGGGATTATCATTAAACGACACATTAAAGGTCGGACCGGTAGTTCAATCCGATTTATTTACGATACTTTTAAGATTCAGATTACACAAGGTTGCGTTCACTAGCGATTGTGAAAAAATGAACCGACAAATTTGGGTAAACAAAGATGATAGAATATTTCAAAACATTTTATGGAATAATCAAATCTATATCAACTCAATACCGTCACTTATGGGACAGCTTTAGCTCCCTACCTAGCTACCAGGTGCATAAAACAAATTGCCATTGACTCCAGTAAAACATTTCCAGAAGTCAGCAATTTAATTAGACATTCATTTTACGTTGATGATCTCATTGCCAGCTGCGAGACGGTACATCAAGTTACGACATTGATAAATCAACTAAACAGTTTATTCATGACATATGGACTTCCTATGAGGAAATGGGCATCAACCCATCCTCAAATTTTACAAAATGTTGACGTTGTCAACACAATAACTCACTTCAATGACGAATCTCAGTTATCAAAAACCCTAGGGCTAGATTGGGATTCCAACAAAGATCATTTTCAATATCCTTTCAAACCGAAAGATAATGATTCGTTGATTACAAAACGAATTATTTTATCTACCATAAGCACAATATTTGATCCTCTCGGTTTAATTAGTCCAATCTTGGTCAATTCAAAAATAATATTGCAACGTCTTTGGCAATTAAATCTCACATGGGACGAATCTCTTCCTATTGAACTCCACACCATGTGGACCAACTATTAGGTAGACTTACCCAAAATTCAGGATCTCAGTATTCCAAGACAAGTATTGAGCGACAATCCGATCAACATACAATTGCATGCCTTTTCAGATGCTAGTGAAACCAGCTATGGTGTTTGCATCTACTTAAGATCCACAAACGCTTCAGGTCAACACACCGTTAATCTTCTTAGTGCAAAAGGTCGTGTAGCTCCTCTAAAGGTTATTACCATTCCAAAACTTGAACTAATGGCAGCTCATTTACTCGCAAAATTAG
This sequence comes from Podabrus alpinus, assembly GCA_932274525.1. NCBI lineage: Eukaryota > Metazoa > Arthropoda > Insecta > Coleoptera > Cantharidae > Podabrus > Podabrus alpinus. Next base: position 36,879,526 of record OW026452.1, read on the forward strand.
TATCTCAAATTAAAGTAAATTTATTGTCATGTATTCACATTAATGAAACTCATTATTGGTGCGACAGCACAATAGTTCTCGCATGGTTAACTAAACCGCCAAATCAACTCAAAACATTTGTAGCGCATCGAGTTTCAGACATAATTTCTTTAACAAACATATCAGATTGGCATCATGTCCGATCAGGGGATAACCCCGCTGATATTGTAAGTCGCGGTGCTTCAGCAACCCAACTAGGTGCTTGTCATATTTGGTGGCATGGACCACAATGGTTAGCACAAGACCCCTCAACGTGGCCAAACTTACATTTCGAATCAATTACAATTATTCCAGAACTCAAAAATAATGCCTCTTGCAACACTAGTGTTGTTGAATCAAACTCATTACTTTCGATTCTCATAAATTCGAATTCTAAATTGATAAAATTACAACGCATACTAACTTATTGCAACAGATTCATTTATAATTGTCGTAAGTCAATTACAAGAATTAACGGCCCTCTTACCGTACTGATAATCCGGGAGTGCGGTCCTGTACAGTGTTTACAAGTATCGAAGCGAGAAATTTAGAGTTTCAGAGTGTATTACAGAGAATAAAGTGTACAAATACGTGCCTCCGCAGTACGAGAGAGTGGTGAAGCTGTGGAATTATTTGGAAAAGCCGGGAAGATCGATAAAGGAAAGTCGGGTAACACAAAGAAAATTATTTGGTGTTTTAGGTTAAGTAAAGATAACGATATAAAACTAAGAGGTGTTGATACATAATATTTGAAAGTAATACGGTCACCTACGAGGAGTTGATCCGGGTGATAGTATTGACGCTATACACATATCCAAGACCTAACACACAATACAATAAAGTTAATCTTTGCATGACAACATCGTGTAATGTTGGTTGCCTAAACATAAGGAGTAAATTAATGCGACAAGTACCACATAATACAGACACATGAGTAAGAATTACGAAATATTCAGAAACCGATCGAATAGCACCGGAACTCCAACAGAGCTGTATAAAAGAACAAGAACAGAAACACGCGAAGAACAAACAGAGAGAGGTGAAACGTTTAAAAAAAGCAAACTTGTAGTACGAACTCCACCAAAAAAAGGCAACGTAACACTAACACTTGAGAACCACCCAGTATCACAGACCCCAGAAACACAGGAAATTGATGAACTAAAAAAGATGATTCTGAACCTAACACAAACAGTCAACAATGGTTTCGCCGATAATAAATCAGAAGTGAAAGATTTAAAAACTAAGATGGAAGACAATAAAAACGAAATAATGAGCCTGAAAACCAAAATCGATGAAGTTGACATACAATGGAAGCGTGAGAGACAAGAAATGAAGAGCGAGATGGAGGGGATGAATGAGGTAATTGCAAAGCAAGGGGAAACACTGATGAGGCTGGAAGAAAGGGTGGAGAAGTATGAAAAAGAGAGAAAGAGAAACAACATTATTATAAAGGGAGTTTTTAAGAACGAAGAGTCAACAAGTAGGAGTGTCGAGGAATTTATACTGAAAGAGCTTGCAACAAAAACAGAGGTGATTGAAACATTTAAGATAGGAAGAACCCCTGGAAGAGATGTCATACTGGCTAAGTTACGGAATTTCGATCAAAAACAGGCGGTGATGAAAAATAAATACAAACTGAAGGGCTCCAACATATACATTGAAAACGACCTCACACATAAAGAAAAAGCGATCCAGGACAAGATAATACAAATATCCAAAGCAGAGGCGGAAAACGGAAAAAGGGTACGAATGGGATACCGTAAACTTCATGTAGACGGGAAATTGTATGTATGGGACGAGAAAACCTCAGAGCTGACAACAGCGGAGGGAACAGGCCCAAACACAAAAAACTAATAAAAGAAACCGGTGACACCGCGACGTCTCAAGCGAGTGCACCGAAGAATGGGAATGAGACAGGCGCGACACACGGCTTATTCAAATGGAGAAACGATATGGAGAGCGGCAGATTGATAACAGGGAAGACTAAGAAAAAGAGGAAACAATTAAGGATAGGAACATGGAACGTACGCACTCTGCTAAAGCCCGGAAAAATGAATGAAGTGGCAAGTGAGTTGCAAGAGTATGCAAGTGAGTGGCATAGACGTGGCAGCATTGCAGGAGGTAAGATGGAGAGACAATGGAGAAATAGAAAAGGATAACAATGTGGAAGCCTGCGGAAGAGAGGAAGGCCTAGAATTAGATGGAGGGATCAGGTGATAAATGATTTAACATTGATGGGAATAAACGGATGGAAAGAGAAGTCGGAGGACGGACAGAAATGGAGGGATATTGCCAGGACAGCTGTGACCCACGCAAAATTGTGATAACAAAACTTTAAATGTAGATAATTAACATAATATGTAATAATGAGGACTGATCCACCTCAAAATATTGGATCTGTAAATCCGGAAGGATGGCGATATTCTTTTGAATGTAGAGCTAATAATAATAATAATAATATCAGGCACGTTCAATTGCAAGCATTTCCCGACGAAATGCAAAATTTAAAAAAATAAAAAATTTGTTTCCACTAAGAGCAAATTGAAATCGCTAAATCATTTTCTCGATGAGCACGATCTTATACGAGTCTGTGGACGATTACGTCATAGTAACCTCTCAGAAGGTGCAAAATTTCCATACATTCTCCCAAAAAAGCATCATTTTACTCATTTAGTAATTTTACAATATCATGTACGATAGCCTCAGGAAAAAGCGAAGTGAAACATTTACTTCACAAATGCATTACTTGCAAACGTTTCAACTCGAAACCGATATTTCCAATAATGGGCGATCTTCCCGAAAGTCGTGTTCTACCTTCGCGAGCCTTTTCCGTATGCGGCACAGACTTTGCAGGACCGTTCTCTATAAAGGATGGTAAGGGACGTAGTCGACGACTAACCAAGGCCTATTTATACATATTCGTATGTTTCAGTACCAAAGCAGCACATTTAGAAATTGTAGGAAGCTTAAACACCGAATCATTTCTTGCATGCCTAAAACGATTTCTAGCGCGACGTGGCTTCTGCCGTGAAATCCATTCAGATAATGGTACTAATTATGTAGGCGCGCATAACGAAATTAAACAATGGTAAAAATTGCATACGTCTCAGATTCATACAAATGCTATATCCGATTTTTTAAAGTAAACATTCAATTCAATGGAAATTCATTCCAGCAAGGTCTCCTCACTTTGGTGGATTGTGGGAGTCTGTTGTAAAATCAACAAAACGTCATTTATACAAAATCACAGGCAATTCCTCATTTACATTTGAGGAATTGAATATTTTCTTTTGTCAGATTGAAGCAATCCTGAATTCAGGACCTCTCATTCCTCTATCAACAAATCCTCAAGATTTCCAATTCCTGAGTCCAGCTCATTTCCTTGTGGGAGACTCACTACTGGCATTACCAGAACCAACTCTCTTGGAGGTCAAACAAAACCGACTTAGTCGATTTGAAATGGTGTAACAACTGCAACAAAGATTCTGGACCCCATAGTCTCAAGATTATTTGACATTGCTGCAACCAAGAAGCAAATGGCAACGTACTACTCTGCCAACAATTCAACCCGGTGCACTCGTCTTGTTGCGTGAGCCACAAACACCACCGTTACTATGGCGTATGGGTCGAGTTATCAGCATCCACCCAGGTCCAGATGGAATTGTGCGTGTGGTGTCTATTAAAACTAGTACCGGAATAATCAAGCGTTCTGTAACCAAGATTGCAGAACTACTCAATGACTCGGACAATCAAGCTACAACTTGAGTGTTGTGGTGTAGTGAAAGTGAATTTCTTTATTCAAAAAACATTGTTTATTATGTTGTATTTAGTATTTAACATTTGTGTTTATTTCTTCATTATTAAGGTTTATGTTCAGTTTATATTCAAACTCGTCGATTTTGAAAATCTTTCAAGGTGGCCGGGATATGTTAGGCAATTTAGCGCGCAAACTAACGCGTACTGAAGATGGTCAGGCGTTCGACGATGCGCTCCGCATCATTGTAAGACTAAACTTTAAGCTGTCAACATCGACAGATGCATTTACAATTTGTAAAGTTATTCAATATAATAAAGTCAATATACAATTAAATGCAATCATTTATTGTGTTTTCATCATCAAATAACAATCAACATCTTGATACAATTCAATACAACAGCGTACCTATGTACTTACTGATTAGAAAATGAAATTAATTTATTTAATTTCTGTCTTTTACTGTCAGGATGTAAATTGGATGAAAAGGTTTTTGCATATGCATATAAGCGAATATTGATATAACTCTTCCTTATTAACTTAATTAGCTCGAGTTTATGGTGTCTTTCAAGACTGTCAATGTCACATCGCAACCCTATAAAAACTTTATTATCCAGCGCCAGAATATTTTTTACCGAAATAATTACTTGACTACATAAATTATTGTTTCGCAGATCCTTAAAATTATTTGTAAAAATTACAATTTGACGATTAGTTGGTAGAATGCGAAATACTTTTAAGTAATACGTTTTCTATAAATAAAAGTACAAAATTGTTCGACAAAACAAACGAAACACATTAAGCGTAATGTACAATTTCGACTGTTTTGACCTCCTTACAAATGGCGGCACCCCCACTCCTCATGCTTCACTTTAAAATTTAAGCCGCACATCTAGGTAAATAGTTAGAAATCTGTGGTATTATACAATAGTAATTAGACCGTTACCAATTTGAAAATAATTATAATAATTCTAAAAGGGCCGGTTCTACCAAGTCTGATTAACCCTAGTCGAACGGTATAAATTTACAACGTTAAGAGACGGTATAGGTACAATTGTACCTTCATATTGCCATGTTTTGCTACTGTACAGATTAAATTTTGACTTATATAGCGGGGAATACTAATGGCACTTAATTCAATTATGCTCCGACTAGCTATGCACGAAAGAATCGATAGTATGGGTCGTAACTTGGGTCCATCTAGATTAATTAAAACACTCATATACGTCAACTTAAACTAGTGATCTTTCTTATAAAGATAACTAAACCAAATTGAAATTTGTATCTGCTCTTTCTTTGATTTACTACTGCTATGGATAAATTAAATTAAACGCAAACGTTATAAGAACCAAATATAATGCTATTTATTATTCACAATATAATTTTTACCAAGACAAAATATTAGTTTCCTTAAACCTAAACAAATTAAATTTAACAAAATAAAGTATTAGCAACAAATCCCCAAATTAATTTTACGCGCCCGAATTTTAAACGTTTTGTCTATTTATTTAAAATAATCAGTGCGACACATAAAACTCTTACCGAACTAGAATGTTTTTCCGGAGTTTATCGATGCGGCCGATATGATGTCGCAGTAACCAAGCGTAGGAGATTAATATTGAAATCAGCTTCGAATCTTGAACCAAAAAACCAGGTAGGAACGACCAGTGGATACTTTTCTTCCTCCAAATCGTATAATCAATCACAGGTAAGTAATCAAACCAATTTTCCTTCAATATTCTACCATTCACAAAACCATAAAACATAACCATTAAATATTAACATCAGCGGTCCCAAAACTTTCCATAAATTTGTGAATCAAACGCAATATCCACTTTTGACTGTATTCAAATTTACTTTCCAAACAATATCAAAACAATATCCAAATCCAAAAACTAATTTTCAAACTCCAACAGCACGTCTTGACTCTCCGACGGCTGACTCGAGAATCCTTACTGCTCCCTTATCATTTCAAAACCCCACTAAATTATCTCCAACTCGCGCATAAACTAATCTCACGAATTGGCACTTTCATTAAATTTAACGGAAAATCCTAATTTAACAAATAAACTAAATAAACTTAATTTGTTTTCTCATATTTCATTGACAAAATCAACCACCAATATTTTATCTTTCACAATTTTCTATTATATTTTTAGATTCATTAACGTTTGCATATTCCAGATACTTGAGGCAAAAGCAGTTAAACAATTTTTCAACCAGAGAAGATTCAGATACAATTTAATAATTACCTGTTATGGTCTTATATTTAATTAATTAATATCATGAGTGTTTTAATAAATTGACCCAATTACGTCATACCCCCCATCTCTAATAAACAGAACATGACATCAAATTTTATATGAAAAACTTCATTTTATGTATAATTTTTTACGATAAATGGATAATATTTAGTAGCTAGAAATTGTTTAGTCATGTTTTGTGATATTTTACTTACTATATTCAGTACTATAGGCGATTCAAGATAAGCGATACGCCACCAACGGTCGCCGGTTGAACTAATTCCTCGGACATGGTATAACCTCAAAGGTGTTTAATAAGTTTAAGATTATACGATGATTTTAACATTAACACTGAAAAACTATTAATACTTCCACTAAATCACAAAAATTTTATTAAAACTTCTATGTATTCGCATTGAAAACAATGTAAACAAACTATACCATGTCCGAGGAATTAGTACGATTCTTACCGCACTGGCGCTGCGATCTTAAATTCGATCGCCTATCTGCAAAAAATTAATTTGGTTTTATAACGGGTACGTGATAAAAATGATAAAAAATGAATGAAGTTGCTGATTTGCGGTGGGTGGGTAGGTCTTTGAAATCGGTTTGAACCAAATGAATTACAGTAATCCCCCGAAATGCGTAATTAATGCGGACCGTAGACTTTTGCGTAACTCGAATTTTTCGTAAGTCGAATTTGAAAATTGCTTAAGTGTTCCTATGTACTTATTTATTATTATAATATGTAGTACATGCAGTATTTACATACAATATATTATATTTATTTATTTTTTATAAAAGAACAAAAAAAATATCATCTAGTACATAAATAAGTATTATATAAAAGAACCAAAACATAAACTGATTTTTTGAAATTTTCATTTTACGGAACTGCAAATTTATATTAGCCGCGTGTTACGCATCTCGTAAGTAGTGTAAATTTATACTAATTCGCTACCAAAGACAACATGTATTACTTGTGAAAAAAATTAATTAAAACAACTTCCAAATTATGTTTTGTAGTGCACAATAAATTTTTCTACAATAAATTAACATAATCATTCAATAAAATATTATTCCTGTCTTTTCTTACTCTTTTTTATATAGAAAATGTATGAAGGTACAATTGTACCTATACCGTCCGTTATGGGTGTAAAAAACAGAACCCTCTACCAGAAGAGAGGGTGCAGATATTTTTCTGAAATTTGGCCTATGTAATCTAGACTAAAAATGTAGAGATGTCAGAAAATGTCAACCCTCTACAGCTTCTCAAAAAAAAGTTATCGTAATTTTAAAACGCAAAAGGTACAATCGTACCTATACCGTCCGACGAGGGTTAAGGGTGGGTCTTTTATATAACATAATAATATAAACTGTAAGATCAAAATAAAATAAATCATGAGTTAAATTTTGTTTTCATTATTTTCCTTTTCTTCATTACACAATGTGGGAAGCATGTGCTCAAAAAAATTATATTTAATTTTTTCCAGCATTGTTCTTGAAAATTGGTAATCAATTTTCACCTCGACTACCTTGAATGAATTGTCAAAAGAGGCATACAAAACTAGGTAGCATTTTTCCAAGTTTAAAATGCTAAGCCCTAATTGGATTTAACTAGAATTAACTACACATAGTATCGATGTTTTACCTTCAGCGTATATTCCTGATTATCTTTTATTAAATACTTCACTTCAGGTAAAATTTCAGTGATGGTACGCTTTGAACTTACAACAACAAAAATTAACATCGTCGTCGTCTGCTTCCGTCTCTTTTGTAACACACTACATGGAACAAATGACAACAACATTCACTTTAAGAAAATATGTTCAGAAAATGAAAGTTAACAAATTTTAAGTGCTTACCTTCAAACAGACATTTTATTTCCAGCAAAGCAACTGGCTTGTTAGATTAGGTTATTATGCCATCCGGAGAGTATCCAAGCCATCTATTGGTATTTGGTATAACGATACCACATTCTGCCACCGAAAAACCTAAAAAATGATAGTTTTATCTTCACATTAATAATATAATATGTTATTTTACCAGTATGCGATATAAATGCAGTGCGAGGAATACCTTCATATATCAGCCCGTGTCGCATTGCTCTATTTGAGAAACTTTTGGGCCAAAAGTATTTTCTTGATTTTATGTCCCACTTTCCCATTGAATAGGTAAATATCTCATAACATCTAGACCCTGTTATCCTATATTTTCGCAAATTATGCCATTCAGCACTACTCTGGACAATTGATGCAGAGTGGTTTGCATTGTGACGAATTTTAGATTCGTCAACATCAACCTAGACACTGCCCGTTATCTTGTGGTCTGCCGGTACTTGAGACACGACCTGCATTGATCTCGATCTTGGCGCCTGGAGTTTCATTTTTGTCCGCTTAGTAGTGGCGAAATTTCCGTTGGTCACATTTTGGTGTGGCTTCCGCGAGGTAGGACGTATTCCATTAACTGCGTTTAAATTAGTACTATTTAAAGATTCATTCGTTTTGGGATTTGGAAGTGAAGAGTCATTTCGAGCAAGTTGCGAGAGTGAGTTAGTATACGAAGATTTTTGCGCGCTAGAGCGTATTTGCAAGATTTTTGGTGTCATAGTTTTCCGATCCAAGCTTATCATACCACATTTTTAACGTTCGAGTTGTTGCAAGTGCGCACGCCTAAACATTGGAGTTTTTGTTTTACCAGAGTTGGTAAAACTGTTCGAACTGTCATATAATTTTTGGGGTGTAACCTCAAAATACCTCGTGAAAGTTTAGCCGCACCAAATTCTATTTGTGAATCCGTTGGTCTTCGATGGTTGTGTCCGTCTAAAGTAATTGTCTGAAGTGCGTATTAATTACCATCACATTCTACCGCCCGAGGTTTCTTAGAAACCGCTATATTTTTAAACGTTCTGGTCAACTCGCTTAAGGGTTCAACTTTTCCTTGGCTGCGTTTCCGACACCATTTTCGTTACCTGTTGCTGTTCGACCAAACCTTCGCCGAAGCATTGGGGTCGCTCGATCAAGAACCATCCAAGAAGGCGTTACCTGTCCGTCCGGTGACCGGAAGTGTTTCGAAGTAGCAAGTCACATCTCAGTCTCGCAGCAGTCTCCGGCATTGGAGTGTTTCGTCGTCTGTCTTGGCCAGGGTAAGTCGATTTACATTTCCATTGTTTTGGGGATTGTATGTTATTGCGAGATATTTTTTTATCAATTAAATAGAGGGTGTGTGTTGTTTTTACCACCTTCATTGTTAGAAGCTCTTCGAGGCAACGTTCTGGTTTACTGGCGACAGTTTGATCGTACGCTGTTTTTTTAATTTGTTTGGTTGATCCCAATCAGGGGTCAACGTTTTCATTATTGTATTGTGCCACTGATTTACCTGTGTAACCGTTGTCGTTATTGTTGACTACCATTTTGTGTGTCATTAAATAGTTACCCTTACTACCGTTTTTTATTTCCCTTGTAGAAGGGTATTCTTTTATAAAGCTTTCAGGAGTAGCTTCGCAATCGGAATCCACGGCTCTCGCACACCGACGTTACCAACTAAGAAGCTAGCTTAATTTCCACCAGGGCTCACCACGTTGTAAAGTGGAGTTCGTCACTTCACGTGGAAGGAATCCTTCTTTCTCGATTGCCATCCTCTCATTAGGGACGGGGAGAAACAAAGGGGTTTGTTTCAGCATCTTCACCATAATTATTGTTATACAAATGTCTGCAGGAATCTCGCAGATCGATTTGTATTTCACATTTCTCCATGATCACAATCGACTGTGCACCATGATTTAAAATATTCTCAACGCAAGAGTATGGTGTAGAAATGGGACAGTCTCCATTTATTTCATCTACAGTCCTTCCAGTACTAAAATAAAGATACACCTTAGATATTTTATCTATAAAATGATATATTATACCTATGCAAAAGAAGAGCAGACTCGTCTAAATCAGTGTGGTACAAATTAGCTAAACACTCTTTGTCGTCTACAGCTAATTCCGACTGAGGAGTAATTTTTTCCTTTAAACATGGCATTTCCGGCACTGCTAGATGCTTGTACATTTCTTGGGTCGTAGTTTTGTGGGTAGACCATACACATTTTACATCGGTAGATGAAATCACCTCCATTTTTAATAAATCTCCATTTATTTTATGGGGATCAGCATTTATTGCAGAAGATTGGATGCACAATGATACAATATTTATTTTGTTCTACTTCGCTTCTATTAATGTTTTACCACATAGAACAACATGCCCTGCGTTTAAAACTGATTCGCCTTCATAAACACATCTAGATGTTTCAGACCCCTCTAAATATTTGAGATAGTCAAGAAGACTTAATCTTAATTCGTAAGATTCCGACATAAATATCTGAAAATTTTAAAAATTAACCTCAAAAATTAATCTAAAAATTAAACTCACCTAACCGTATATATTATTTAACTGCAGGAAGATGAACTACTAAACAACACTAACCGTAATTTAACAAAATAACAAGTTCGCTTGGAAAAAGGAATGAAAAACACGTAAAATACAACGGAACACAAACGCGGCTGTTAAAACACGAACGTGTTTTAGCGTAGTTCACATTTTTACCCAGCGGCGCTGCGATCTTAATCTCATATCCCTGTTGCATATGTATACACATTTTCAGGTGGAAACACTTGGACATTCAGAAAATTACCAAAAATTTAAGATAAAAAGCATTGTGAAAAATTAGTTGCTCAAGAAGAAAGGGGTTAATTTTACAAGTAAAGTTGTAAGGGTAAGTAACATTTTGTCTATGAATACGGTCGTAAATAAATTGGTAAATATTAATTGAAAATTTTAAAATAGAAGATGTTATTCAATTTCCAATTTGAAATTTGCCACCACAAAATTTTAACAGAAGACAAATCGATACTCACTGTTGTACGACGTAAGTATAACGTTAGAAAATCTCTTTTTAGTTCTTCCACTTTATCTCTCTTCTCCTTTCTACTTTGCTACCTCTTAGTCCGATCACAATTTGATTTTGTCGACTGTATATACTTCTTTGAGGTAAATTTTGAGAGGGAACTGCATTTCTTTTTAGTCGAGGCCTCTTAGTTTCATAACCTGATAAGAAAGATAATTCATTACTTCACTGGCGCATCACAAGAATTCGAGTAGGGGAAAGGGGGAAATGGTGGCCGCCTAAGCATATTTCTCATTTAAACTGTTACGTAGCCTCAGATTTTTATGATGTTAACCTAAATAAAACTTCAAACCTTACTTCTTCAAACTGTATTTATTAAAAATTCTTAAACATAATTAAAAAAAAATTGCAACACTTTTTCTAAATAGTGCGAGTGGCCATATTTACCCACAGCTTTGGGGTAATTGTGGCCAATGCCAGTATTACCCCCATTTAAAACTAACTAATTACGAGTACAAAAATCACAAATGAAAAATTTTCCCTCAAAACTGGTACAGTCTTTGTGTGCCTAAAGGCGACAAATGATACATTGGATCCACAATTCTTTATTCTTACCAAATTCGCCTCAAATTGCACATATATCGTCATTAACGTCACTATCACGATCATTGTCATCTTCAATTGGTGTATCTTCACTTGATGTATCTTCTGTCATCTTCTGCGTTCTAATGCAATTTCTTTTTGGTACTATTCGAGCAGTTGCAGTAGCTTTTACAGGGGTTGACTCTGTGGTAACTATTTTTCGTTTGGTTCCTTGGTAAACTTTTTTTCTTATTTTCTCTTCCTTCTTAAGTCGTTTTTCTTCTAGAATTGACTTTATTGGTGTTGATGTCAATATTTCTGAATGTTGCTTCCTACTACTTTTATGGTTGGATTTTTTATGGTCAACTGAGTTCACTTTTGAGCATCCTGGTAGTGGAATTATGTCAACAAACGATAAGTCATGCTGTTTGTCTGGTGTCGTATTTTCTTTATTTCCCTTATCTTCCCTTTTCCTTCCTTCTCTTTATCTAGTTCAGTTACTTCTTTCTCTTGATCTTTTTCCTTTAGTAGATATTTTTTTTGTATGAATGATTCAGCTGGAGCAAAGTCTTCCTCGGTAAAATTTTCAGGTTTGCATGGAAATATGCCTGTATTCTCAAAACCTTTAATGGCTTTGACTGGTGTGGCTACGCGACCATATGCATTTTGAAATATTTCAGCTATTTCAAAAGTCGTCATACGTTCATGAGGATGACTTCTTAGATAATTGCCACATTCAGTGTTATATCCTGATTTTAAAGATGAGTAAAAAGCCACATCCAGCGGTTGGAGCCGATGCGATGTATGAGGAGGTATTGTTAACACTACAATTCCTCGTTCTTTACAGAAATTGTACGCCTCTAATGTGCAGTGGCTGCCGTGGTTGTCGACAATTAACAAAACTGGATCTTCCTTTGAAGGTTTCACAACATCGTAAAAATGCTGAAGCCACTGTAGAAATATGTGCTCATTTAAGCACCCATTGTCTGAACAGCAGTAGATTGCACTTGGTGGCCCATTTTTCCTCAACTCAGGTTTCATTCTTTTGCGGGTATAAATAAATAAAGGTGGAATATATTGCGGTGTCCAACGATGACCACGTCAATAGAAATGCGTACGTTAAGATTCAGGATTTTGTTTATAATAAAAGAGCATGAGACTTATTTAAATTGAACGGAAAAGTTTCGTCCGATACCAAAATTTAGTTCAATATCATACATAAATTTGAAACACAAGTCACGGAACAAGTCAACAAAAATAATTTAATAATGTAACAATTTAATATCTGTTAATATAAAAATGTTTGTTAATATCATAAAATCAAATTGTTTAGTTATAAGAAATCTTAAATCAACATATTGTTAATTGCTTAAATAATATAAAAATTTGTGTTAACGTTAAATTTTAAATAATTAAAAACTTTACACAACGTTCGGAGTGTTTCGAAATTTAGTGCACGGTAAATGGATAATCCATCTTCACCAATTTTACCAAATAATCACAAGTGGGATGTAGAAAATCGAATTAATCTGGAATACATAAAATTTTATTAAAAATTTGACAAGTCAAAATGGGCGAATACGTACCTGAAAATTAGATTATCGATTTTTATTTGAAGAACGTTAATAATCGAAAGTGCTTTGGATTTTGCAAGGTTGCTTTGGAAAACAATGGCAATGAGGTGGTTGATTATTAAAATTTGTTAATGGTGGTCGAAATTTGGTAGCTGCTAGTAAAAATTAATTTAATTAGTGAAATTTTCGATTGAAACCGAATAAAAGGTATACAATATTAAAAGTAAAGTCAACTTACGTGTGTTAAAAGTGTTTTTGATCAAAAATATTGAAGAATCGACGATATTTTCACAAATAACGATTTACGAATTTACACGTGTTGGAAAAAGCATCCACTTGTATTCGAGCGATAGTAAATCATCCATAAGAAATTTATACTGGAGTTCATGGTCAAACATCTCAACAACCAGAAAAGAACCAGATTTTTTAAAGGTAAAGCCAGACAACTTTTATTTTAACAAAAATTAGTGCGGACTTAAAATTTTCTACCGCGTGGCGTCGATATAATAATAACAATTTGGGGTAATTTTAAGTGTTTAATTTATTAATATTAAAGATTTTTATTGATTATAATTCTATTTGTTATAATAAAATATCAACTTGCATTTAAAACGGAGCATTTCTTTTTGTGTAACCTTGTTCCGGGATCCAAAAATTGATTTCAGCATAGGTAGATATTGGTCACGGAACGAACTCAACCTGAGTAAAGGTAAGTCCATGCTCATCGATATAGCTAAGCCGAGGTTCAATTTCATTTACTGCTATTTGTGTAAAAGTTAAACATTTCTGTTGACGGGGTACAATTACGTTCAATCGTATAAAGCATTTGTATCACAACGAGAAGCTCTATTAAAGGTTACACGCTCAGAGCAATATGTTCCTGAAGCACTTATGCAGCACATAATAGTTGTTGTTTGACCTCTTTCTGCGCTCGTTATGAAGCCGAATCTCCTTTGTCCCTTTTCAGCAAATATTTTTACAGGGCTTTGGACCGTTGTTATGCCCGTCTCGTCTGCATTATATATTTTGGAAGCCGAAAATTTATATTTATCCAAAAGAGAGTTTAAATTAGAAAAAAACAAGTCTACTTCAGTTTTGTTGAACGCAGATATGCGATTAATGCTTGTCGCCTCCGGTTTTCTTAATCGAATATTTGGATTTCTTTTAAGGAAGCCGTCCAGCCAGTCTCTTCCTGCAGTTTCTTTATCTTTAGAAAATGGATGTTGTATTTTTTTTTGTTCGGCGTATTTATATGCACATTTTTTGATTTCTATGGGAGTTATTCCGTAAAAATGTTTTGACAATGTTATAATCTGCTTTGCCAAAACTTCTTCTTCTTCTTTAGTAAATACAGAATTACGACCTAAAGAAGCTCCTGCTGTGTCATTTCTCTTTAGTCGTAATTGAAGTGTAGATCTGGGAATGGCAAAACTCCTTGCAATTTCACGGACGCTTCTGCCACTTTTTATTGCATTGCTTGCTGCAGTAAGTTGTTCAGAATTCCATCGTGCTTTGTCACTTTTTCTTTTGTAAACTCGAGGCATCTAAAATATAAGAATTTATAAAGAAATACTCAATATTATGTGAATATAATTTTGGGGGCAATAGTGGCTGGCCAGCATTACCCCCACGCACCTGGCCATTATAACCCCAAAATAAACATTTATACTCATTGATTCGCAGTCATTAATCACTAACATTTAAGCAATAATTTCTTATGTGGGCTTGAACTACATTAAAAATATAACACGTGGGTACCCAATATGTAGCTAAATAACCTTAATTAAATGCTTCTACTTACCTTCAAACATCTGACAATGATACATCAACACTGACAATATATGAAAATGTAAAAAATTTCAACTTTACGGACAGATCATCTCTATTGCTTTAGGTACACTATGAACTACACACAGATAGATGGCGTAAAATGGATTTAATGTGAAATACTAACACACCTGTACAGAAATATTTGATGGCTATCATTACCTCACCGGCCACCATTCCCCCCTTTTACTACCTACCTTGTAATATAAAATCGTTTTGTTGAAAGTGCAGAGAACACACTCGCTTAAGAGGGGTCCTTTTCACCATTAATAATGCTCTCTCCCAAGCATTTCTTATACATATTGCTATGTCGTCCCTTATTAAATTTTGTGATATCTCGGTCATGTTAGGCGCCACATCCGGTTAGGATGAAAAAATTCAAAAATATTATAAAATAAACTTTATTACAAAATTTAAGGGAAGGTTTGCACTTTTGCCCCTTCTTTCTAGCCAGTCTGAAAACTCTCTCAAGGTAAAGCAGGTGTTGGTGAAAAAATAAGGGTGTAGCGAATGATTTGCAAGCTCAGGATTGACAGTCGTATCTTGCATAAAAATTATATTTTACACACCAAATTAATAGTTTCATGTAGAAAGATACAAATATTAATAATTGAATTGTAATGAGTACAAATAAATTTCCAAAATAAATGTTTATAAAGTTAAACGTTGATTTTTTCTTCTTAAAATTGTTTATCGCGTTCGTCGAATATTGTTTGAATAGTTTATTTAAATCGCGCACTCTTTTCAATTGTTTATAAAGTTTTAAAATTAAATTTAATAAAATCTCTGACCTTTTTATAAATGTTGTGTTGACGCCAATGGAGTCCTCCTTGATCTAGGATTGCATAAGGATACGCCTATGGATCTCTCTTATCGCGCTGCTGGTTGTTGATAAGTGTTTTTGAACCGCTCCTGATTTTGTTGCAAATCGTTCCAAAATTGTTGATAACGGCAACTCCAATTATTGTAGAACGCTTCTTTAGTATATAAGGTAAGTGATCAATTGTTTCCTTTCGTTTAATATTGAGGATGAATGATTAATATTGATCCAATTGAAATAAAATCTTTTCTTCCAGGTTAATTTTGTTTTTGTCTTTGGTGACAAAAATGGCCGCTTCCAGGTTACAACTTAAATTTTGTCGCAACTAAAAGTTACTGGTCTCTGCGCAAATTTGACGATATCACGAACCGTCTTGGGGGCCGTTCATGTATTACGTAAGACGTTTGGGGGGGGGGGTAGCTGACATCTTATTTTTTCTTACTCGGGGGAAGGGGGGTCAAGACAATTTCTTACGTAAGATTTTATTTTTTTAATTAAATTTCAAAATTTTAAAATTATTTTATCTAATTTAGGTGCTGCTGGTATTAATGTTAATGTGAAACACAATACTATTAATTATTTATTTTTTAGACCGATTTTGGATTTTTTTCGCAATTTTCTTACACTATAAAGTAAATTGTTTGAATAACATTTTTTTAAATATAAAATAAACATATCTTCATTAATTTCACTTTTAATGTTTAATATCTGGCTTCTCATTGGGTAATAATTTACCTTACGTAAGATTAGTGTGGGGGGGGAGGGGTATACATTTTCTTATATTTTCTTACTAGGAGGTGGGGGGAGTCTAAAAGTAGGAAAAAACGTCTTACGTAATACATGAACGGCCCCTTGACACGCATATCAAAATAGAAGACAGACCGGCGCAAACTTGACGATTTTGCGAACCGCCTGGTCTCGCAACTCGATTAGAAGACTCTTATCAAAGTTTTGTTGATTCCTTTTATAACTTTCCTGTTATCATCCAAATTTTGTGTTATATACAGGGTAAGTTATCTTGGATTGTACCTTTTTTCGATATACATATAATTGATTTTTTTCTTGTAGTATTGGCGCTTCCTAGTCATTCAGCAGGTCCTCTGAATGTTTAAGATGTTGATTTGGTTGAGATCTTCCTTCACAAGGTCTTATTTACGCGTTTTGGTTTTTAATCAGCAGATGTTAAAATTTTTATACAAAATTTCATTTCACAAATTTTTAAACAACTTTTAAATTATGGTTCACACAGAGAAGTTTACATGAAGAAAAACGTTGTTCACAAAATTACCTTTCTTATAAGACATAATATTTGATGATACATAAAAATTTTGTATCCTTTCTCGTTGAGGTTAAATTTTATCTTTTACACAAATTTTTATAGAAATATAACTTTCTTGCAAGTATTTTGTTTTGTAAATATGTGCTAATTAATTAATTACCGTTCCTTTCATGCAATTACAAATCATTCATGTATTTAAATCAAAATTGTTGTCCTCGTAAAGTTAATAATACCTTGAGAATTTTTTCTTATGTCTAGCAAATCATGTATCATTTAAGGGCTTAATTTTAAAACACAGCAATATATAATGTGTCCTTTTTTATTGACACAAGCTCACGTGTATATGGAAATAAAACTAAAAATTGTTTCTCTGAAAAAAGAGTAAATTTTATTAGTAACACAAATTACAACATTAAGGTAAGACAAAATCTTACCTGAAAAAAGAGAAACGACATTTAAAAGCTAATATTTCCTAATGTGAATAATAACACTTATCAAACTTAACAATCAATCACATCTACTAAATAATAATTAAGGGTGCGAATGAATGTATAAATATACGCTATACAGACCCTTCGAATTTCGCTATTCTAAGAAAAACTATATCATATATGACATTTAGCAAATCAGGTTCCTGTAGAAAAAACTATGATCTGTGTTTCTAGAGATGAATTATTAAAATTGTGCCTAAAATTTAGCCATAAAAATAAAAACTGTAACCTAAAAAAAAAAATTCCAAACCAAAATGTCTTTCTCTAGAAACACGAATATACTCGTGAAGTTTACAAATTAAATTAATAAAAGTTTATTTATATCAGTTACTGGTCGGATCGGAATTTACATATTGTTGCGTCCTCTTCCACTTGGCTATTTGAGGAATAACCAAGGAAGAATTCACTTCGAACACTTCTCTCTATCTCAGGGTTAAAACTCACTTTAAAAACGTCTTACAGGCCAACAGTCAAAAGAAAAACAATCGGATAGCCAAAAACACATTTAATAACATTAATATAACGTGAAAGCAACAAAATCAAAATATAAATAAACACAAAATACAACTACTTAAAATTATAACAATTAACGACGCTAACCTTAATGTGTTGTTGATTGTAACTCGGCTCAACGGATAATATAGCGCACATACACTTTCTCGACCCTGGCGTTTCAAATTGTCCAAATGGTTCAATTTCTCCTGCCTTCGCTTTGGAATTTCTATTCCAAACTAACAACAAACCAACAAAAAATTCCAAAACTAACAATTCCAATGCACTTGTCGTGCTCACCGCAATTTTCTCCGTGGGAGAAACTCGTTCTTCCAATTTTTTGTCACCTTATTAAATATTCTGTCGATCTGCGACTTTCTTGCTCGTCTTATTACTCCGTACTTACGATTTTCTACTATATTAGTCGCTTATTTAAAAGGACTCGATTTGCGACTTTTCTTTGTCGCCTTATAAATTCGTACTCACGAATTTATACTCTATTGATTCCTTTTTTAATTTGTACTCGCGATTTGCGACTATATTGATCTCATAATTTTATCGAACTCCTCGATTTGCGACTATATCGGTCGCTTCCCTAAAATCGAACTTCTGTTTATTTCTCCATGACAACCTCTTCTTTTTTTTAATCATGTTTGATTTTATCACACATTTTATTCCGTCTTTTGGGTTGCCTATCACCGTTATCATCACGCGTTTAAAATTTATCACAAAAACTTTATTTGACAAAACTTACTCTAACAAAAACTTAACTAGTGCATTTAAAAAACTCTCCGATTGTTTTCCTTTGCACTGTTCTCCCATAATAGGGGTAAGCACGGTGGACTTAACAATATATATTTTAACTATACATCTATTACTGAAATACTTAAATACTGAAATAAAATTAATTCGTATTTGACTTTCGATTTCATTTATTAAATGTTCTATAATAAATTTATGCAAATTAATTAAGTGGCCGCAAACTTTTGCACAGTAGTGTACATTTTGGTGCGACATCTGTTTGAAATGAATATCACAAATGGATTTTTAAAATTATTCCAAAAGGTATGAAGCTGAAATACCTAAATTTAATAATAATTGCGACAGTAGCGACGTTGGCGGCCATTAAACCAGGTCTTTGTCAATTCCCCACCTTAAAAATTATATCCAAAATTCAACAAAATGCACATTTTTATATTCTTATTTTGTTATCACCGCTTAAATTTGTACGGTCAAGATATGAAATGCCAGATCCGCGGTAAAATTCAAACTAAAAGGGATACACTTTTACACATATTTTTCCTTGGATATCAAATTTATTTTTTATGTAAACATATCGTTTGTTTTTTGGAGGAAAGAGATGAAAACTAAGATGTCTCTCTCGTCCTTTCTTCCTGTGGCAGCCGTAAACACAACAATTTATATTATTTACTCGTCTAGGATTCATAATATCACACAATCACAATTTTTTTAAAAATTATGAACACGTTTTAACCCTACAGTGCATACATAGGGCCTAGCAGGCCCGAGTGAACATTTAAATTAATATAAAAAAAGAACCGTTGAAATAAATTTCACCATATCATCAGTAGCTGTCTAAAATATGAAAAGACATCGATATGTGTTTAAAAATCTTGAAAAAGTTGAATGGATTGCCAATAAAAGGGCTTTGGGCCTAGTAGGCCCGACGTATGCACTGGCGTTACTATTTTATATTAATCGGATTTCTATCGAATTATAAGCTTTGTAAAACAAAATTTTAGCTGGTAATAACAATTAATGGTAATCATTACTCGCAAAATAATTTTATACCTAATAAAAATGCTATAATTTCCATGTAATTCAATCATATTATCAAAAATATCTTTACAATTCTTGTACGTCATCGTAATACAATAATATACAACTACAATGCGACTTTGAATATTTCGCAATAATTTATTTGATTTAACTCAACAATTTTGATTTTTTTTTAATTTTCGAATTTTATGAAGTTTAATAAATTATATAGATTTCAAAAATTATCTTAGTTTCCTGAAATATCCAAATATTCATCGATTTAAAGCTATGGGCCTGACAGGCCCTACGTATGCACTAGTGTGATTTTTATTGACGTGTGCACTGTAGGGTTAATTGATAACAACTGACAACTGATTGCAAGTTGTTATACGTAGTATTATAACTGAAAATTCTTCCGCTAGGTGGCGTATTGCTACATGTAAATCGCCATATTGGCGATTTTATGCACAGGTGTGAATTTTACCTATAGTCTATCCGTTTTAAGAATGCAGAACTAAATTGTACTAAAACTGTGATCTTCGTGCGTGATTGGATAAAATTTCCACAGGTTTACACTGCCGAAATTTTATTTGCGATTGATGACTCACGAATATTTTTTTCTAAAAGTTTCTGGCAAATTTAAAAAAGTTGTAGAAGATAAATTGCTATTTGATAAAAAAATACTTTAACTCGACTTTTACAAGTATCAAATAAGTGACTTTTGTTTTCTGTCACTCATAAACTTTACTTATTTGACGTTTCCCTGTGTAAATCTGACTTGCCGTTCAAGGCGACCTCTACTGCAATCCAAAACCAGATGGACTATAGTGTATAAAATTTCTACTCAATCGGTGCACGCGTTTGTTTAAAAACGTTGACGATAGAAATACCACACATCCGGACATCATTTCAAAATTGGTCTTAAACAATTCGTATGTAAAATGCTAACTCAAAATTTTTGCCGAAATTATTTATAAATGTAGCCGAAATGTTTATAACCAGGGGTGGGCTGGAGCCGGCTCGGTCCAGCTCGCGCGAGCCGGTTGTTAAAATGTTTGAAACTCGGCGAGCCGCTTGTTAGATTACCCCTAAAACCAAAAAATAAGCCAATTTCGATGCCATTCCTTTTATTACATCTTGGATGAACCAGAATCACAGGTTAGCAGCAGAAACAAGGGTAAGAAAAGGGCACAATAATGATGTTTCTGCAAATGAACAAGGCATATTGACTCTACATTAATTAATTAATTACGCATATACATAGTATAGTATGTTAAATTTGGAATTTATTAGTTATTTTCTGCAATAAATGTTTTGTTTTGTTATATATATTATATATTTTATACTGTACAAAAAAAATGAAGACAATGTACTCATTTACCGTTTTTTTTTGCTTCGAAATAATAGCGAGCCGGTTGGTCAAAATTTGGCAGCCCACCCCTGTTTATAACGGTTGCCGAAATGTTTATAAATGTAATAAAATTTATTAAAGTCTCTACCTAGTTTATGTTGCTACTGCGCCACCACTGCATCCTTACCAATGTTAATGGCTGCCGATGATGTACATATGTAGTCGACCTCTTGTTGTGATAACGGTTTGAGTGCATTTGTTGTTCCATTCATCCATAAAATTAGTGTGAATAGCTTAATCTATCGTCTAGGTAAGTTTTCATGTAATTTTCCAATCTATTTCAGCTTTAGATAACTTTATTTTCAGATTCAGAAGTTTTGTTACGACATTATCAAACTTCAAGGTTGGCCAGCAGAATTTCTTGTGCCAACACTGCCAACTTAAAAAATTTCTTTTTAGTGCTATTAGATGGCGCTAAAATCTTACACGCAATCAAACCCCTCTGACTCATCAATGTCGCCATTTTATAATTTTGTATAGTAGTGATTTGTCAACTGTAGCAGTAGTTTTCTAAATCGATAACATATAATCAACGCCTTCAATTAAGAAAAGTGATTTTGTACCTGTACAGTTATAGTGCTGCATCCTCCAAATGGAACCAGTTACCGATTTACTTTCAGCTCAAGTGCTACCTTCGGAAGAATCACAAATTGTAGAAAACACGGATATATTTTTGAAAACTCCAAATAATTCAATTAGCAATTACGAAATTAAAAGAGAAGAGGTGGAAGATGTGGAATTTAATTTAGAAGATTTGCATCATTCCATTGAAATTAAAGAAGATACCGTCACTACACAAGCAACTCTGACCTGTTCAAATTTTTTCGAGTGTGCAATTTGTGGTTATAAACTTGCTCTTAAACAAACTTTAATACGTCATTTAAGAACTCATAAGGTCAGGAAATCATTAGTATGTAATATTTGTAACCTTAAATGTGCATGTAAATCACATTTAATATTACATTTAAGAACTCATACCGGCAAGAAACCATTTAGTTGTCATATTTGTGGGTCTACTTGTGCACTGAAATCAGACTTACAAAGACATTTAAGAACTCATACCGGCGAAAAACCGTGTAGTTGTCATATTTGTGAGTATACTTGTGCACGGAAATCATCCTTACAAAGACATTTAAAAACTCATACCGGCGAAAAACCGTTTAGTTGTGATATTTGTGAGTATACTTGTGCACAGAAATCATCCTTACAAAGTCATTTAAAAACTCATACCGGCGAAAAACCATTTAGTTGCGATATTTGTGAGTATACTTGTGCACGTAAATCACAATTACAAATACATTTAAGAACTCATACCGGCGAAAAACCGTTTAGTTGTCACATTGGTGAGTATACTTGTGCACGGAAATCATCCTTACAAAGTCATTTAAAAACTCATACCGGCGCAAAACCGTTTGGTTGCGATATTTGTGAGTATACTTGTGCACACAAATCATCCTTACAAAGTCATTTAAAAACTCATACCGGCGAAAAACCGTTTAGTTGCGATTTTTGTGAGTATACTTGTGCACGTAAATCACAATTACAAATACATTTAAGAAATCATACCGGCGCTAAACCATTTAGTTGTCATATTTGTGGGTGTACTTGTGCACTAAAATCAGACTTACAAAGACATTTAAGAAGTCATACCGGCGAAAAACCGTTTAGTTGTCATAATTGTGAGTATACTTGTGCACGGAAATCAAGCTTACAAAGACATTTAAGAACTCATACCGGCGAAAAACCGTTTAGTTGTGAGAATTGTGAGTATACTTGTGCACAGAAATCACACTTGCACGAACATTTCAGAACTCATACCGGCGAGAAACCATTTGGTTGTAATAAATGTGAGTATACTTGTGCACATAAATCAAACTTAAAACAACATTTAAGAACTCATACCGGCAAGAAACAGTTCAGTTGTGATAGTTGTGCCTATAAGTGTGCACATAAATCGCAATTTCAAAAGCATTTAAAATATCATATCGCTGGCTGACAAGAACAACGGCCCAACTCAAAAAAGCACTTTTTTCAGGGGAGCGTTTTTAAACTTTAAATAAGTATTAACTTAGCATTGCATGCATAACGACACTTCCGCCATACTAGCGCCGGATTATTAAAATTTTGCATTCTGTCAGTAACAATAAAATATGGTCAAATGCTGTCGATTTATATGGTTAACTCAATTTTGCCAAATTTTGAGTTATGCCGTTATTCTTGACAGCCAGCGATATGTAGTAACCATAGACATTGTTGTGTATATAAATGTTTTTCTCGCCACTGTTATAAATGTACTTTGTGTAAATATTATTATGAAGTGGGTAGTAATTAGGTTGAGTAAAGAATAAGCTTTTAGATAATAAATTGTAATTATTTACCATACCATTCCCCATAACATTTTGGCGACGAGGATAAAATTTAAAAAAGAGAGGATTGTAAAAATTTGACTGTGAAGACGAGGATAAAGTTAAAAGTTTGATGATAAGGATAGAAAATTTTTTCTTTGGACGACAATTGTGAAATTGGCTGCCACAGTGATTTTTTTCGAAATTGGAAGTTTGTAATAGAAGTATGTATTGACGTGTTCTTTTTGTCCAGCGACCAACCATTTATTTTTTTTGAATTCGTGAATTCAAAATTTTTCTTTAAATTATTTTTCTTTTCCAAATTATTTTTTTACCCACTTTAAATCAAAACATATTCCTTCAATTTTAAACTAAATTTTTCTTTTTATTCACAACAAATATTCACTATACAAAATTTTCGCTTAAACGTCCTCTACAGTCGACTGCCTGGAGTAGACTCTTTAAACGTCCTTTCCGCTGGACTGCTCGTAGTAGACTGGCCCCCTTCTCCTTTCTTCCGACGCAAAAGTTCCTTGTCTGCGCATAAGGATATCCATTTCCAAATTCCAATTCCCCCTTCTTTTAAATTTAATTTACAAATACATTTCAATTTTTAACGTGTTAATTTTAATTTATTCTTAAATTTTCCCGAAATTTGGCTTACCATTGAAATACAATTCAACGCCATCTAGATTTTAAAGTAACATTGCTAATTTTAGTAATTTTGCTGGTAAAGTGTCTCTAAATTGGATTTCAATGACTTGCATGTTAAGAATTTTGGAATTTTATATCAAATTTACATTTTTAATCTTAGGGAGCGTTCAAGTATTACGTAACGCAATTTTTTGAGATTTTTTACCCCCCCTCCGCCCCATGTAACGCACCGTAACGTTTTTATGTACCCCCCTCCCCCCTAGTAAAACGTTACGTAACCACCAAGTGACCATTTTTACCTAAAAGTCACAATTATGTGGCGTAAAGTACCGGAAAGTCGCTAAAATACCTTTGTTATCGTTTTAATCGCGTTAATATTATTTATTAACATTTGAAATGTCTTGTTTTTAAAAGCAAGAGATTTCTAATGTTTTTTTTCTTTTTTTGTCCTAATAAATGTTTACTACTAATCATACATTTAATTACTTCGTTTTCCTGACTTGGCCCTGTCCTTACACACATTTTTGCTTTACCCGCCATTGTTCTTCTCATGCATTCTCCTATTTTAGCGTTTTACTAATAAAGCTATTAAAATAAAATAACAAATTTAATTTTTAATAATTTATTTTTACCTTTGGCAATTCAATTACAAACATAAACCTAACTGAAATAAAATATATTTGTCAAAATATAATCGTATTTAAGAATACGATCGAACGAAAACATTTAAAATAAAATCAGCCATAATTAAAATAAGTAGATTGTAAAAAAAACAATTTAATTGGAGTTACTGCTCCTCTGTCCACGGGTTTGCCAGCCACTCAGATTCTTTCATTACTGGCATCCGGAGAGCAGACGTAGAGGGTTCCGGAATTGTTAACCCGTTTGCATCAACTTCGTCTTCGTCGAGCCAATCGGCATCCTCAGACGATGTTTCACAGCGGCGCACAATGCAGAGAAGCTCATTTGCCCTTCTTGCAGCAAATCGCTGTGGCCGTACTCGACTTTCACGACGGTCTTGGGCAGTCTTGCCATGCATGTAACGATTTTGAATTTGCACACTCTTGTGGGATGTGAAATAAATCCCACAGGCTGCACATATTCGGTTCTTTAGGTCGGATTGTACTGATGGGCAAAAGAAATCGTAAGGCATCTGCTTAAACCCTTCTGGAGGAGGCGACAGATCAACAGACAACCTCACAAGAAGTGGCGAAAACTTGCATGATCCTTTGTCTATCTGACTAGGTACCACGAGCTTGCTTGTGGTTTGAAGGATTGGGCAAGGTGGCGGCAGGAAAGTTTCTGGAAAGACAGATTTTAATGCACTCCTCAAGCGGGAACAGCAGGATTCATCCGCGCATTTAATAACTTGCAAGAAATATTGCGATTCACGGACGTGAGCGCTATACTACGCCATATTAGGTTCTGCTGGATCCTGCAAGCTATCTTCAGGGTTTCTATATTCCGCCGAAACATCGTAGTTGTCAATTTTCATTTCCCTCCAGACCTTAGCAAGTGTCTCCCCAGCGTGTTGAAAATTGCGTTTTTCCAAATCATCATCAATAGTAATTCCTTTGTTGTCGAGATGAGAACCAAAATTTTCATGCGGCAGGATGACGCCTGACAGTCGTTTGCTGAGGGGGGGCATGCGTCGCTCAACTCGGTTGTATGCACTCCGCCCAGGAGCATTAGTCGCTATGAACAGGGCATCCAGGTTGTATTTTTTGAAGTGTTGAATGGCAAAGTTCTTGACTTTCCGATAACGCGGGTTTTCGTCCGGCCTACCATCTACAAAAACGATGATCACTGGTTTTACGGTGTTCGATTCTGTCATCATTAAGGGTTTGAATGCAGACACTGATAAAAGTGATTCGAAATCATAAG
Source organism: Podabrus alpinus (assembly GCA_932274525.1). Classification (NCBI taxonomy): domain Eukaryota; kingdom Metazoa; phylum Arthropoda; class Insecta; order Coleoptera; family Cantharidae; genus Podabrus; species Podabrus alpinus. The sequence continues at coordinate 36,905,567 of OW026452.1, forward strand.
CATGGGTGTTCGCCGTGGAGGATGCGTGTTTACCACTCCTTATAGATATGTGTGTCGGCCCGCTGTAACCAACAGCTTCTTCCTTACCGAAACCGTTAAAATCAACATTGACGCCGGCGTATACTGAAGGAATAAGTTTGTGTCGCTCTGCTACGACCCATTCATGGTCAGGTAAAAGTACTCTGTATTCCATATGCATTAAAAGAGGACTATGACTTTTCACTGCCGGTAAACCTATTGGTACACGGGCCTTATCGTCTTGAGAAAGAACAAATACTTGCTGCGGTCCCAGAAGTGACGCGAGAGACTCCAAGGACCTGATTGTAGCAGTGCAGAATTCCCTATCCTCGTGCTTTTTGTGCATCTCGGTCTGTGGTCTTGCTAACTTTACGGGGACGGTGCGTACGTGCCTCCTTCCCTCTTGAGTATCAGAAGCGCGTGGAAGTAAATGAAGATATGTGCCGCTTCGAGAAATTTGGAATCCCATCGTCAACAATTGAAGTTTATTTATTATATAGAATAAAAAACGGATTAGCATTGCCAATCTAAAACTTAATCCTGCATATTGGCAGGACATTCATGTTGTCATAAAAATAAAATAATTTATCAAAATTAATATTGCTGGTTCAAGTAGGTTTCTGTATGAATTTTCTCCGGGTTTCAAACCGTGTATCGTATTTACTATTGTAACTAATAATTAATCTGCCTGGTTTTTGTGTAGTTTGTGGTTCTAATAATTTTTCTTTTTTAGGTTTCCATATCGGGATTGCGTGGGCATTTTTCCATCGTGACTTGTTTGTTAAGTATAAGTTTTTCATGTATTGGTTTGGTGTCTTTTTTCTCTTTTCATTTAATCACTTTTATCGATTTTTAGGTTACACCCAAACCTTTTTCCTTGTCGGGTTGTTAATTTAAATGATTAGATCTTCGTTTTCAGTTATGTTGATGGTCTTGTTCTCGAGGAACTTACACATCAGGTCGGGTGGTGTTTCTTCGTACAGCTCGTCCAGTTGTGCAGGGAGATGGATGCCATGATAGGCCGCCAGCTCCAACTGTTCTTGCATGTACAAATCGCACTCCCGTATCCGATGTGTAGGTTCATCGAGAATATCGCACGCCGGACATAGTCCGTCCACCGATTTCCCCAATCTCTTGAGGTGTCGGCCGAACTCGCCATGTCCGGTTAGCATCTGCGTCATGTGGAAGGAATTGTTCATTATTTTTCGTCCCATCTTTGTTGCCATTCTTTTTGGATTATGTCCTCCATTTTTCTTTTGATGTCCACTCTGTATTTGTAATCTTTCGGGTATATTCTTACCCCCATAAAGGTGGTTACTTTCTTGTTTCTGGCTTCACGCCATGACAGTAATCGTAAGAGTTCTAAGTCGATTGGGTGGATACCTGCCAAAACACCCGCGGCTATGGCCGACACAGTCCTATAACATTTTGCTATCACGCGACAGCAAAATCCATAGCACGATATCAGCCGGGCCAACGTGTGCTTATCCCCTATTCTATGTATCCAGATCTCGCTTCCGTAAGCCAAGATGGGGACTACCGCCCCCTGGTAGATCCTTCGCATAGAGTTCGAGGTGTCCAGGTTCCAACCGCTTTTTGCCATTCGATGCAGCGCATGGACTAGTTTACTGGCTTTGCCGCAAACGTAGTTTACATGCGGTTGCATCGATAGGTTTTCGTCAATAAGGACCCCAAGGTACTTATATTCCCTTACCACCTTTATTTTCTTTCCGTTAAGTCTGACAACTAAATCATAATTATGAACACGCTTCGGATACAAGCACATGATCTTCGTCTTCGTTTCCGAGAGAGCGAGTTTCATGTCCTTGCACCATCCGCTTAATTCGTCGACGCACGTTTGAAGTTTTTCTTGCAGTTGGATTCGGGAATCCGCCGTGACGACGGTCGCGATGTCATCCGCGTAGGCGAAGGTATGAATACCCTCCTGTTTGTCTTTCTTTAGATAATGATCCAGAAGTGAGTTCCACAGGATCGGGCCGAGGACCGAGCCCTGTGGACATCCCTTCGTGGATCTTTTCCCTACCTTTGAGACCCCGGAGGTGAGAGTCACCTCCCGGGCTGAAAGGTAGCTTTTGATCATGACCTTTAACCTGTGAGGGAGCCCTTTTTCGCTCAGCTAGCGGAAAAGAGCCGGCCACCACATGTTATCAAAAGCTCCGGAGATGTCGTAGAAGATTACCGCGAGAAAACCCTTGGCTTTCTTCCGCTTCATCTCCGTAGTATCTATTTTTTCGTAGAATACCTTAAGGGCGGTTGTGGTACTCATACCTTCCACGAAGCCATATTGGCACCGATCGTGGTAAGGGGTATTACTTTCTAGAATTCTTCTTTTCATTATTTTTTCCAATATTTTGCCGAACACCGGCAAGAGGGTGATCGGCCTATAGTTCTTGATGTTGCTTGTTTCCCCATCTGGGTTCTTGAGTAGGATCTTGAGGACCCCCCTCTGCCACAGCTTGGGGAAATAAGCAACTTTAATGCACGCGTTGTAAATACCCATTAACACGTTTTTGATGACAACATAGAGTTTTTTAAGAAAAGATCCCTGAATGTTGTCAAAACCCGGTGCCTTTCTGGCTTGCGTCGTCCTGATTAGGTCATCCAGCTCGTCGCTTTCGACCTCCCTAACCTGCGCCATGTCCGGCACGCCCCTCAGATTTTCGAAATCCGACCGCATGGTTTGGTGATCCACCGTTGAATCGGAGTTTCGATCGTCGTCGGGGAGTAGACCGTTCATGAGGTAGGTTAGGGTCTTTTCCGGCGTTTCCGTTATCCTCCCGTCCCCGCCACTGAAGGTGGTGAGGATGTTTTTCCCCTTATATTTTCTTGCAGCTAATTTGTAAGTAACCCCCCAGGGATTAGGTACAAGGTCGTCCTCGACAAACTTTTGCCAACTGGCCTGTTTGGCCTTTTTCAATGTTTCCAGGAATTTGTCCTTAGATTCCATCATTGCAATGTACAGCCCGTTCTGTTCGTTCTCAATGCGGTTCCTATACAAAGCCGTCTTCTGCGAGAGATACGTCTTTCGCGCTCTTTCAAGATTGTCGGTCCACCAGTCAGGACGCCCAACGTAGATCTTCTTCATTTGGGCTTTCCTATTTATTAGATCCTGGATCCTTCCGTGCAAATCGGAGACCATGTCCTCGATTTCGTTTTCGGTGGTTAGATTGTCCGACCTGGGGCCGTTTTCCTCTACCCACCGAGTTAACTCTGTCTCGATGGTTTCCGCTTGGATGGTATCCGGGTTTCTATTCCTACTAATCCTGATGGGATTATTAGGTGCACTTATTTCAAATGTGATGGCTTTATGATCAGTGATAATGACATGTTCCGCAATGTCCCATGAGTGGGTTGCATTGACGGTGTCGCAAGTGCCCAACGTTAGATCTATGTTGCTCTTCCTGCCGAGGGAGTCCTCGAACGAAGGCGGTTTGTTAGGTCGATTGAACACGAAGAGCTCGTGCTGCACAATGAATTCCTCCAGTGCCTGTGCCCTGGAGTTGGAATCTACGGTGTCATACCACACCCTTGATCGACAATTAAAGTCTCCGCAAATATAGGTCTTCCCCTTTCCGCAAACACCCAGTGCTTTCCGGAGGTCTTCGAGTGGAATTTGTATATCCTCTGAGGGAGGAAAATACGTGCCTATAAAATAGTAGGTCACTTTGTTACTGAAGGTAATTGACACGACCGTTACAAACTTGCTGGAAACTTGCGGGAGGAAGGAGAACGTGAGTTCATTTCCTACCGCATCGTTAACCATGATGCAAGTTTGGAAGTGGTCGCCGAAGATTGCTGCCGTCCGTGTGTTCGGAGAGAAGGGAAGACGAAACCCTCCTGCTGCCGCGGGGTAGCAGTAGGGTTCCGAAAGAATGGCCAAGAGAATTTCCTCCTGGGCAACAAAGCGTTGCGCGTCGGCCGTGGCGGTCTCCGAGTTCCTCAGGTTTACCTGCAAGACTTTGAAAGGCTTACTCATTAGTGATGTCTGTAAGCGTTAAAATTGAATGTGCGTAATCCATAAGTCTCGCTTTGTAGGCCCTACATGTGTTCGATCCTGTAGTGTGCCTGGCATCGCTATGCTTAGCTCTGACACAGTTAATGCACGCATGTTTCGCACAATCATTCTGCACCCCACAGGCACGTGAGGCGTGTTCCGTGGATGAGCAGAATGCACATGCTTCACTCCCTTTACAGTATTTCGCTGTGTGTCCAAAGCGCTGACACTTGAAGCAGCGCGTAATCGTAATGTTGTCGTGGATGCGATAACTTTTCCAGGAAGCCCTGAACTTCCCGTCCTTAATTGCCGCTTCCCTGACCACGGCGGGGTGAACCTCCAGGATCCACTTGTTGTGGGTCTTTCCTTTAGAGTGCACCGGGTTGATGCTCCTGAGCCAGGAGCTCCCGGCCGCTTTTGTTGCTTCGGGGTAGTTCGCGGTAAATTCTTCGACCACCCTTTCTTTGGACATGGACTTGTCCACCATTTGAATAGAGATTGATGGCCAGGTAGCTGTAGGCTCCCGGGCCACCAATTTCTTTTCCGTTAGAAATGAATTGCCGATCAAGTTTTTGAGTGACGGCTGAGAAGATTCAACCATCACTCCATTATTTTTAATGGGGTATACCCTGTCTGGTTTTATTTTGAGGTCGGCCAATTTAATACTGGTTAGTTGGACTTTGGTGTCGTCCGCCGATTTGCTAATGTTCCCTTCGTCAGGGTACACTATCACCTTGTATTTCTTTGGTGGCGCGCTACGAGGGCCGCCAGCGGCCGCCTTCTTAGCTGCCTCCAAGTAGTCCCTAGAGGGGTTCTGCTTATCATTCAATGGCGCTACTTTGCTTTGGGTGACCTGAAGGGTCGGCGCAACATTCATAGAAGGGGTGGTCTTGGCAATGGCCTTGACCACCTCTTCTATTAAGACTTTGGTTTGAGGAGGGGAGGCTGAAGGCGCTCCCGTCCCCCTTTTATTTCTCATTATTCCGTCGACGCAAAGCTCTTGTATCAGAGCCTCCATATTTTTAACCCTCTTCAGGGCCTCCTCCCTGAGATTCAGGGCTTCTTTACTTCGCATTAAGAAGCGACGCACCTCGTGTGCGTCCTCCATCACCTTTCTAGTTGCTTCTCTTAATTTTTCATCTGACCATGTATTTGATTCGGTGGTTACGTCGGTTCCTTCGTTACTAGCCAAACCAGGAGTAGACTTAATGGTCTCCTCCTGGGTTTCGTTCACTGGGGTAGCTGTATTGGTTTCGGTTTCTTTTTTGTTCTCTTCTTCTTTTTTGTATTCTTCTTCCATTTTCCGTTTCTTATCCTTCTTTCTTTGGTTTTTTGTTCGCTTTTTTTTATTCGTTTCTTCGCTTTCAGATTCTTGGATAAGGTTCAACTCTTTTTCTTTTTCCTTGAGTACTTTTTCCAGGTCATAATCATCGCTTTCTTCGCTGGACGAGGTGTCGGTTTCCATGTTTTCTAATGTTCCTTTTTTTTTTTTCTTATTTCTTTTCGTTTTGGGGAGGAACGGTCGTTCCTCCTCGCTCTCTTCGCTATTTTCGGATGTCTCTCGCACTCTTTTGTTTTTCGCGAATTTTTTCGCTTTTTCGCCAGATCGAGGTTTTACTGCAGAAGGATTGTTTTTCTGACGTTCAGCTTTCTCAAGTTTTTTTTTGGCTCGAAATTTTTTTGCTCGCCTGGCACTGTCTCTTTTCTTCTTTAAACATTTTTGTTCTTTCAATTCTTTCCTTAGTTTTTTTATTTCTTCGTGAACTTCATCTTTGGCTATACCAGTGATACTCTGTTGAAGTAGGCTAATTTTGTTCATAAGAGTTTCTTGAGCCGGTTTGTTTGGAACATTTTTATTGATGTCCGAAACAATCGAAGTGGTGTGTGGTTCCGTAGACGGGATGTCCAGGTTGTCTACAGTCTCCTCATTAGTAGTCTCACTTCGCTCAACATGGGTATCGCTCATCTTTCGTTTGACGGCAGTGCTCTCTCTTCCACCGACTCCGACAATCGATCCCGTAAGAGATGAACACGCGAATGAAGCTACAGCATCCGAATCCTATAAACAAAGTGAACATCCTCAATATTTTAAACTAAACTCAGATATTTCAGACCGACAACTAAGGTCAAAATATGTGCACACTCTGTATTAAAACCTCCATGGCGAACCTTTATATATAAAAAAGGTGTGTATAACATGTGCATTGATAATAAATTACCTGAGTTCATGAAAAGATTAGACATAAATAAATTTAGAAGAGCTTTAATATTATGGCTCAATGAGAGGTGTTTTTACACAATTAAGGAATATTTTGATTATAATGAGGGTGAAATAATATAGTTTTGTATCTACTTTCTAAATTATTGTTGTTTATATTGATAATTTAATAATTATAGCTAAATATTAGGTTAAGTTTTGACCGGTTTTGACATTGTTTTTTTTATTATTATTTATTTTGTTATGACTTGATGTAATTTTAATTCTAATTAAATTTGTATGAAATTTGACACTATGATATAAAAAGTACATCCTTAATTTGCACGCCTTACCTCAGGCTGAATACTATAACTAGAGACGGCAATATATTGCTCTGTGCCGGTCCTCAATGACGGGCCACACGCACTTTTATTGAAATTTAAAGTAAAAATTTTAATCTTTTTTATTATTAATCTTCCCGTTTGCTAGCTTTGGATGTAATTTCTTTTATATAGCATGAAATCTCTTTTTCCCAAGAGCAAGTTCCTCGACGCCTTACCTTGATTAATCACTTTTATTCTCTGAATAAACTTAATGGTGTCGTCGAATTCAAAAAAATATCAGATGAAATATTGAACAATAAACAAATTTTATTTATACCAATTCTGAACATATAAATAAATAAATAAACCAATGAAATGTAACAAGAAATTCAAATTGCATTAATAAACTTAAATTGTACCCCAATTGTTATTTATTCGCGAAATACTCGTTTTCGTAATTACGCGCCACTTTTAGTTTTAGTTGTTACGTTAATATGCAGAGTGCTCACCTATTGCCGTCAATACGTCTACTTTTATCACTGCTTATTAGTTCTTCGGTTTCCGTTCCAAGATAATCTTCAAAAATACTCTTGAGTAGGTAATCTTCTTTGTTTCAATTTGCAAATTACCAAATTTGTCATCCAATTGTGTTTTTAATCGTGAACAAATCGTCCATAACTCATAACTTTGAATATTTCCACAGGTAAGTCCAAATTTTTATCTTTATTTTTAATAATTATCTTTTTCAACACGCACGTGTTCGAATCACAAATTCTAATCTTTCTTTATACTTTTCAGGTCTCCACCTTTGAATTACATTCATTAATTAATTAAATTTTACGGAACCCGGAATTTATACGTCCGTTTCCGTATCACACTTTTTGGGAGAACTTTTTGTTTATTTTTTCGTCACCCGGGTTATTCAAAATTATCCCGTTTTTGCCATCCTGATTTTTCGTTTCATTTGAATTGGATTTCCCTATTGGTAAGTTCCAAACGCCTTTTTGATAATTTTATCCTTTATTTAAATGTTTATAAATTGATTGAAACACTTTTGATTGTTTTAGTTGCGTTCCGATTTACACACTTGTTTCGACGGTGGACTATTTGTTGGGCTTCCCTCCGGAGCCTCGGATGAAATGTACCGCTGCACTTCGTCGTCCCGATTTAACAACCACGTAAAATATCCTTTTATTATTTCAGCATCACTTCTTAACTAATAATTGTTTATTTTATATTAACAAATTCTTAAATCTAACATTTTTATTTTATATAAAATTGTGAACATGTTTTAAAAAAATAATTTGTTTCATCTGGTACCTTTTTATTCTTTGACCTGTTTGTTTATTTGCAAACGATTTACTAACATTTTTGTGAGCTCTCGTAACCCCGATAAACCTTTTCCTTTTCAAAAGAACTTTCATGCGTTTTGTACCATCTAAGTGATTAATTCTTTATTGCCAATTTGGATCATAGCAATATGTACTAAAAAACACGTTAAATATGCATGCAATATGCACCCAAAATATACAAGAATATGCAGAAACAATATGAAAATATGCAGAATATGCACTTACATAATATTATGCAGGTAAAGGAAGAAGGATGCTCGGCACCATCGCTCATGCGGTGATGTTATATGCGGCCCCGGTGTGGCACGAGGCGACACTCGTCGCGAGGAACGCGAAGAGACTCCTGTCGGTCCAACGAAAGATGGCGTTGCGCGTAACGTGCGCCTACAGGACCGTTCAGGCGAGGCGGTGCGACTGCTGGCCAGCATGCCGCCGATAGATCTCCTGGCAAAGGAAAGAGGCAGCAAGCTAGCAGAGCCAGATAGAAGGAGGGCAACCCTCGACGAGTGGCAAGCACGATGGACGGCAGCAGCAACCGGAAGCTAAACGAGACGACTCGTCCCCAGTGTCGAGCCGTTGGTCGCCAGGAAGCATGGAGAACTCTCGTTCCACCTCACCCAAGTCCTGACGGGGCACGGGTGCTTCAACGAGTACCTCCATCGCTTCAAGATACTGGACGACCCAACCTGCTGCCATTGCGACGAAGAAGACACTACGTGCCACACCATCTTCAGATGCATTAGATGGGAGCGTGAGCGAGTGTCGGCATCGCTGTACTTCGGGGAATCCCTCACCCCGGAGAACTTGGTCCTCAAGATGTTGGAGAACGAAGAAGGCTGGAAAGTTATCACGGCCTTCGTGACCTCCATCATGAGGACGAAAGAACAGCTCGAGAGGGAAATGCAACAAGGACGATGAAACGCGCAATAGCCGCGACTCCCGAAGTAATGCCCAGACGGCGAAACCGGGAGTCGAGGATAGGGGTGAGGTTTTAGTCAGTGCGAGTTTGACACTACCGGCTTAGATCAAGCCGGTGTCTCGCACGAGATTTCCTCATCCCGGCGCAAAGCTAATAAAAAAAAAGGTAAAGGAAGAACTAAACATGAAATAAAACTTGTAAGTCAACCCGGGGAAGTGTATACCCTCAATTATTGCAAAGTTGACTTTAAAATAAAGATAGTAAAACTTCAGATTATAATTAAAAATAATTAAATTCGATAGTAATGTAATCTTTCTATGTAATCATGTAATTGTTGTAATTTAATAACGTAATCTTTCTATTTACCTATTACTGATGGTTACATGACGCAAGTGCATAAAATATATAAAATTTTGAATCGACCAGTTTTTACACAACTTAATTATCTGTAATATTAAGAAAGAAATTAACTAATTAACACACTAAAAAGATGTCTCCAAGAATACAGTATAGAACACCAACTATTATTGCATAAAATTAATTGTTATTATTATCGGAGCAAGAAAATGCACTTCCCCCGAATATACACTTTTACCCGAGTTGACCTTAAACGACACGAAAAGATAATATTATATTCTTGTTCAAAACTATAGTTACAAAACTTATTATAAGTAAGGGGAATTAAAATGTAGGTATTAAGCGGATTGCCGTATTTCTAATCTCTAATTTACTCAAACATGCACTATTATGGTCTAGCACAGCATATGCATTTAAAAAATACCACCAAATATGCATTATATGCACTATAAAAATCGTTAAAAAATGACTTTTTAGGTTGGGAAACGGTTAAATACGAAGTGGTCGAAAAATATACTATCAAACAAAAATATGCATTTTGCATGTTTTCCAGTCTCTAACTATAACTGTAGATACCTATTTTTAAGACCTTGTAAAACTACTTGTGTTCATGCAAATAAACAAATATTATTACTCGCGATAGCAGATTAACTAGGATTCCCTTAACTATGTATGCTCAATGATTTATACTACACATATTGTTTATATAAACATCCAGACCTAGAAAACTGTACTGAAAAAGTGCACATACGCACCTGTTTTTGTTGAAGAGTACGCGAAGTCGATGGGACATTGGGCCCTGCTGATGTTGCTGGCGTGCTTGATGTCTTCATAGGTAGCTAAAATATATAACAGTTATGACCAGTTGTTTTATGAAAAATTTAGGTTTGTAATTATTATTACATTTTAACAGTACTTCGTCGTCGTCGTCTGCTTCACGGTGTAGGCCCCAGGCCTGTTCCGATTTCTAATCAGCCCACCTCTTCCTTGGACGTCCAACATCTCTTCTCCCACTTGGATCATATTTCATGGCACTCTTTGGCAAACGCTGATCTTCCATTCTCTGCACATGCTCCTTCCATTGACGTTTATAATCGTAAACCTTGTCTTTCACCGAAAAGATCTGCAATTCCTCTCTGATATCCTCATTTCTATTCATATCTAGCAATGTACATCCTTTGACTGATCGCAAAAATTTCATCTCTGCTGCTGTTATTTTAGCTTCTTGCCTGGTCGTAATCGTCCAAGTTTCGCTTCCATACAGCAAGGTGGGAACCGCCATGACCTTGTAGAACTTTAGCTGCGTTTCTTGTCTACATTGTTTTCCCAATGTTCGTGTAATGGTTCCACACATTCTCTGGAAGGTATTTAGTTTTTTTGCTATGTCCTCATCATATTCGTAAGAAACATCGCAACCCAAGTACTTGAAATGCGAAACCTGTTCCAGGCAAGCGTTGTTTATATATATTTTAGACCTAATAGGATCTTTTCCTTTAAACGCCATTATTTTGGTTTTTCCTACGGATATTTCGCAGTTATATTTGCTGGACAAGATATTTAGCTGATACACAGCTCTTTGCAGATCGTCTTCTGTGGCTGTAATCAATGCTTGGTCGTCTGCAAATAGTATTGTATTGAGGTATTTGTTTTGACCGAGGTGTATGCCTTGTGGAGCCGTCTCTTTCCAGGTTTTCATCAGATCATCTATGTACAAGTTAAACAATATTGGAGACAAACAACACCCTTGTCGAACTCCTTGATTGATACTAATTAGTTCTGTATCTTCGTCATTGTTAAAAATTTTTATTGCAGTGTGTTTGTATAAACTTTTCACTATAGATATTAGATGTCTGGGAAAGCCTCTATTTTTTAGTATCTCCCACAGTTTCTTTCTGGTGACCCTATCGAACGCTTTTGTAAAGTCCACGAAGGCAACATGTGTCTCTAAGTTTTTCTCTCTTCTTTTTTCTATTATTTGTTTAAGTGTAAATACAGCGTCTGTGCATGATCGACCCTTCCGAAAACCATTTTGTTCTTCCTCAAGGAGAACCTCCGCTATTGTTTGTATTCTGCTGGTTATTATTCTTGCGTACAGTTTATAACCCGAATTAAGCAAACTTATTCCTCTGTAGTTGTTCGTGTCTGATCTGTCTCCTTTTTTAAACAATGATATTACCTTAGCAATTTTCCAATCTTGTGGTATGGTCTTGTAAGTCCAGCACATATTAATGAGGTGTAGTAATCGGAATTCCAGTAGTGGTCCACCGTACTTGAGTAGTTCGATGTTTATATTATCGGTACCGGTAGCCTTACGATTGCGCAGTACTTTCATTGCATTTTGAAGTTCTTGTATCGTTATAAGGTCTATGCCTTCGTTACTGCCATTTTCGTTGGCATAGTTATACCACAAATTCTTGTAGTGGTTAATCCATACATTGGAATCGATAGTATTGATTTTAGAAGAGTCCTTTTCGTCTTTGTTTAGATGTTTCATTATTTTATAGGCGTTGGTTTGCCTTCCATGTATATCGTCTTCCATATTGGCAATGTATCTTCTCCAGCTTTCGTCGTGCGCCTCACGTATTATTGTTTTTGCTCTATTTCTAAGTTTCTTATACCTATCTTCATTTTCTGGTGTTCCATTTTGTAGATATTTCTCATAAGATTTTTGTTTCTTTCGAATTGCCTCTTCTATGTTTTCGTTCCAAATAGTCAATCCTCTTTTTTTGTAGTTTTTCTTTCTTTTCCCAAGTACTTCAAATGCTGCACTGTTTATTGCATTTTTTAGGTTTGTCCACTCTTCCTCTATGTTATATTCGGTGTTCATGCTATTCAAGTGCTGTGTTAATCTTGCTTGGTATAGATTCCTAATGCTTTCTTCTTGTAACAGGTGTGTCTTATATGTGTATTCTTCTTTATTTTTTTTTGCGTACCGGTCTACTCTTAACCCAAGGCCTAGGTATCACTATTTTGCTGACCACTAAATAGTGATCTGAGTGGATATCCGCACCTCTATACACTTGAGTGTCATGTACTAAATTGGATAGCTTTCTGTTAACTATTACGTAGTCGATTAGACTTCTCAAACCTCTGGCCGTCCACGTGTATTTATTGACATCTTTCTTCCTGAAGAAGGTATTTGTAATTTTAAGGTTATTATAGGTAGCAAACATTCTCAACTCATGACCATTATCATTTATTGTAGGTTCTCCTTGGGTTCCGACAATATTTAGGATAGGCGTTTTCCCCACTCGGGCATTAAGATCTCCGGCTACTATTATGAAGTTATTACTATTCACCTGGTTATATACTTTCTGTAAGGTTTCGTAGAAAGCTTTGGTTTCTTCTTTTTTCCCATCTTCGGGGGCATATACTCCTATAACCGTTAAGTACCCTCTCTCAGTTTTAAGATCCACCACTAGAATTCTTTCGTTTATATTTTTGTAGCTGTGCACAAATTTTTTCCATTTACCGTTTATCAAGATAGCCACACCTGCCTTTGCTCTCGTCTGCTGCGGAACTCCACTCCATATCAATAGGTGTTCTCCCGAATCAGCCGAGCCTTTAAGTTTTTTCTTGGTTTCGGTTAGCACCATTATGTCAATATTTCGCCGAATCATAATATCATCTAGTTCAGTCTGCTTAGCGGTCAGTCCCCCCCGTATGTTCCAAGTTGAAAATTTCATTGTTTTTGCTATCCATTTGCTTTTGTCCTTTTTCATGCTAAGTCCATCATCGTTAGATCCGTCCTGTTTTCCGAGGCTGATTTTGAAATTTCGAGTAACTTGATTTACCGCCAAGTAGGATTACCAGTCTTACGTTGGCTGGATTTTTTATCGACCTTCTCTGGTCTAGATCCGTCGTGTTTTGCTGGACAGGGCTACCTCTAGTAGGATGTGACTCTTCGCCACGCACGACGGTCTTGAGTAGGGAGAGGCTAAGGGCCTTTGGCGTCTATACTGTCTCGCTTCACCTACTCCTGAGGGTTAACCTCTCAGCCCCTTTAACAGTACTTACCTGTGTAAAATAACTAAGCATTGTTGCTTTCTTCTTCGTGGCCTTCACCTTGAACTCTCATATAACATCATTAATAGGTTCTATGAACTTTTCTTTATTTTTTAAATTTTCTTTAGCCGTTTTCCAGATTTCGTTAGTATTTTTTTGACATAGTTGCGCTGGCAAGTCAGCATGAGAGCCTTTATACGCCAAGAACAACCTTTTGCAGAACGAGGAAATGGACCCATATGGTCGATGGAAATACATTGAAAAGGAAATCGTACCTTTTTCTCTTTACCCATTAGACCGTAGCGTGCACCTTGGCAAGCTTTAGAATACAGGCAAACCGTGCAACGACGCACATAGCGAGCAACGTCAGAGCGCATTTTGGGCCAATAATAAAGCTCAAGAATCTTATTAAATGTTTTTAATGTTCCTAAATGTGCAGACGTTTGATCACAATTTAAAAAAAATCTTTAAGAGATGTACCATCCAGATTACAAAGAATGTTGTTAAAAATTCAAAAATATGATTTAAATGTAATATACAAGCCAGGTCTTCTTCTTGTTCGGTACGCCCGTGTCCGGGCATCGTTGCAGCATTCATGATGAACAGTTCTTAACCGTGTTTCTCCATAGCTCTGTCCATGGCGTTGTGCGCATATTCACGTACCGATGAGTCCGTTAGCTTTTTTATCTGGTCTACTTATCGCGACGGAGACCGACCTCTTGGTCTCTTGCCCTCTACCTTGCCCTGGACAACGAGTTTCTCGAGAAGTTTTTCAATTGATTGGTGCTTTGAGCACATAACAACAAGTCCGTACTATCCTCAATCCAATGGATTAGTAGAGCGACACATTGGTATTGTAAAACAAATATTTAAAAAATGCGAAATGAGTCGAAATGAGTCAGATATTAACTTATAGAAATACACCAAAAGGTGATCTTCCATCACCATCTGAACTATTAATGTCAAGAAAGTTAAGATCAAAAATTCCAATACATAAAAACAATCTGAAACCAAAAATAGTAAACAAAAATCAATATCAAAACAAAATTAAACAAAATCAAAATTATACAAAAGCATATTATGATAAAAGAACAAAAAAGTTAAATCCTTTTACAGAAGGAAATACAGTAATGTACAAAAAGATGCCTGAAGACAAGGTATGGGTGAAAGGAAAGGTAATACAGGAATGTGAACAACCACGTTCATATATTATTGAGAATGAAAGAGGAGAAAGGTTTAGGAGAAATAGGCAACAGATGATAGAAAATAAAACTTACAGTAGTTTTGGAAGGGAAATTAGAAAGCCAGTTAAATTTAAGGATTATGTTTAAGATGTTTCAAAATGTAAAGATGTTTAAAATAATTTAAGATGTATACCAATATAAATAGAATAAGAGTAATTAAGTAGTGTCTGTAAATATGTTTAAATATTGATTAAGAAAAAAAAAGAAAGATGTTTTATAGTTAAGTAGAATGGGGATGCGTGCAAGCAATAAGCAGCAGTTGCACACTGGAGATGCAACGGAACCGAAGTGTTCACGTAATTGTAATCTGATACAAATAAAACAAAGTGATTTCATTTAAACTAAAACAAATATGACATCAAAATGGACATTCCAGGACTATTGCCAATAGAAGTTTTATTTATGAAATATTGATGTATTTATCCCCACGTGATTTGCACAGCGCGTGGAAATGTTGCCGAAAATGGAGGAACCACATGGAGTCTTTCTGGAAGAGAAAATGTATGATCGAAGGTTATTTTGAGTCTGAGGACGACTGGAACTCGATATTGTATCGAAAAATTCTAGACAAGTATTCTCGATGGCAAGTAAAGTTTCTTTGGAATACAGCCTAGTCGTATCGTAATTTCCCTATTTTTAGGGAATATTTATGTACAACAGTCAATTCGAGAGTAATTGGATGGAACAAAATTGTAAAGAAATCAAAATAAACGATCAATTGGATCATTTTGTACCATGTACAAAATTTTTGTACATCTTAGTTATTTTTCCGGGGAATATTTATTTTTAATTATTAAAAATAATTATTTTTAAATTCTTTCATCCAAATAGAAGAAAGAAAAAATTCAGCTTGGTTATACGTAAAATCGGGCAAGTTGAAAATTATTTGAATGTTGTATTTCAATTATAAATCACGGTCAATTCATTGAAAATCTATAGAATTCCTTGTATATTTTTAGAATTTCCTATAAATTTTTGGAATTACGACTTATGTGCATTTATTTTTTATTTCTTTAAAATCGCCTAGTTTTTCACTAAAATCACTAGAATAGTATATTGCATATTAAAAGCGGAAAGTGAATCTTTTGTGCTCGGAGGCGAAATTAACAGCGCGAGCCGTAGGCGAGCGATGTAATCGCCTCCGAGCACAAAAGTCACTTTACGCTTGAAGCATGCATACTATTTTTCCTCCGCCCGCTTCAAAAATGATGAAAACCTAGATAAAGATTTACATTCAATCTCTGTAGTGAATTATTTTTATTTCTATCATATTAGCCTTGCTACATCGTTTCTAAGGAAATTTTGCGTTCCATTTGTTTTAAGCTGTCAGTTGATGGTTGAAAGTTGGCATTTGCCGCTTGGCGAGCGGCAATGTTTCATTGTTTCAATGTTTCATTGCCGCTCGTCAAGCAGCAAATGCCAACTTTCAACCATCAACTGACAGCTTGAAAATCCTACTTTCACTATCGGGCGTAGGAAAATTCATTGAAGATCTACAGAATTCCTAAGAAATATTTGGAATTCTGAGTTATTTGCATTTATTTATTTATTTTTGATTCCTTTAAAATCACTAAAATTTAAATCATAAATCACGGTCAATTCATTGAAAATCTATAGAATTCCTTATATATTTTTAGAATTTCCTATACATTTTTGGAATTACGAGTTATGCGCATTTATTTT
The DNA here is from genome assembly GCA_932274525.1 of Podabrus alpinus. NCBI lineage: Eukaryota > Metazoa > Arthropoda > Insecta > Coleoptera > Cantharidae > Podabrus > Podabrus alpinus. The sequence continues at coordinate 36,921,680 of OW026452.1, forward strand.
TTATTTCTTTAAAATCGCCTAGTTTTTCACTAAAATCACTAGACATTCATTGAAGATGCGGTTTTAAATGCTTCCTAAAGCGAAATTTGGTACATCATATGCAAACTCATGCCAAAAAGAAAACCACTTCCGCGAAGCGAAATTCAATACGTCATAATATATAAGAACTCATTTTAGTGAGTTCCCATTTGTTTGTCAAATTTGTGACCTGAAATTTTCACTTATAAAGAGTCTGAAAATCCATACGCAAATTCACAGGAGGGAAAAACCAATTCGGTGTACAATTTGCCACTTGAAATGCCCAACTAGGGCAAGCCTGAAAAATCATTTTTTGGTAACCCATGAAAGCCAAAAAGTGTTTACGTGTATAATTTGCGACTTTAAATGATCTTTGCAGAGTAATTTGGACGATCATTTGAGAACTCATACCGGCGAGAAACCGTTCGAGTGTCAAATTTGCTACTTGAAATTTTGGCTAGGGAGCAGTAACCATTAGCGTTCTGATCATACTTTCTTCTGCTACACACTAAAGAACTAGGTTAATATAGCAAATTGCCAAAAGAATTAGGGTGAACGGGGTCGATTACATATCAATAAATCGATTTTGAAGTTAGCAAATTTAACGAGATTCTGTGGTAAAACTAGTGAGATTCCCGCGCGTCAGTCATTCTGTCGTGAGTCCGTGCGTGATGATATACCCTAACACTTAGAATATTTCGTAGCGGCAGATGCAGCTCGACTGTCGTACATGTAACATCGATTATTTTTTGTTTTTAGGCGATTTTTAGGGGGTGAAACGTAATAGTATACTGCCCCATACCGCAACTATACTTTTTAATGCTATTTCGAGGGTCTCTCACATCCCGGTTTCATTTATCCCGGTTTTCTTGATGCGTGGCGCTTCTCGTATGTTTAGCCTAGTAACCAGAGTCAAAACCGCCCTGGAGGGGTGCAACGCGGAGCGGAGCGCAGCGCCGCCCCGTAAGGGTAGGTTTTGACGATGGATCACCCTCCTTATCGAATGCACACCCCAAAATTCGAAGGCAAAATTTTTTTAATTTTTTCACTTTTTCGGCAATACACGGGTTATTTTCCATTTTTTTGATTATGTTTATTACTAATATCCACTAATCACACCCCCATCTATCCGAATTTCAAAGAAAAATTCAAATCGGAGCGAAAAAATTTTACGCATTTTCAAGGGACCACGGGCGACTGATGCACATCGGCCGGGGTCTGCCGCATACTCGATGCGACTTTCCCGTACTTTTCAAAAGTCGATATTGGGGTTGTTTTTACTCCGTTCACCCTTTTTTTTTGTTTTATTAGGCAAATATAAGCCTGTTCTTTAGTGTGTAGCTGAAGCAATTTTTGTCAGGTCGCTAATGGTTACGACTCCGCGCCCTTTGCAACCTTAAGTATTCATCCAAAGAAGGTTTGAAGTGTCATTTTGTTCACGCATACCGGCGCGAAACCATTTGAATGTAAAGTTTGTGCCTTTAAATGCTCCGTGAAAGTTCATTTAATAACTCATATGGGCGAGTAACCCTATGCACCCCCCTCGGTTAGTAAAATTCATGCATGCAGTGGCCTGCTTATTTTGCCTATTTGTGTATTGTAATTGTTTTGATGTAGACATATTATTCATTTTTATTAATATTAAGGAAATTTGTATTTATTAAAATAAAAATAGTTCGTAATTTTTTGACTCTAATTTATTTGCACAATTTGGCGACGCTTGTGCTAATTCCAGGTGGTTTTTTCAAAATACCCATCGATATAGACGTCATACAAAATGAAATGGAACTTCAAAATTTCAGGTGCATGTCAGTGCCCCTCCCCCGCAAATCGATTTTTTAAATAAAATTGGTATTGAGGTATTGAGTTGCACTTTGCATAATTTTCACCCAAAAATTGAACTTGGGAGAGGGCATCATGTCTACACCCCCCCCCCCATAGTAAACTTTTTAACGACCTAACTGAGGATTACACGATGCTCTAATAATTGACGCGAATGTTATTAAAAACATCAATTGGGGGAGGGGCGGCGAACAAACTTGCACCTTAAAATCCCGCCATTGATGAAAATTATTACTAATAATTTTAGACAAAGTTTTCAAATAAAGAATTCACAGGAATTCACAGTGATTTTACAAAAAATTTCCAATTAAGCAATTCTATCGATTTTCGAAGAATTCCGAAGAATTTCAATGATTTCTTATAAACTCCAGAGCTTTGCAGAGAATTCCAGTGGTTTTGAAAATAAAATTTAAATAAAGAATTCAAAATTATACTAACGGTTTCCAAAAGACCCCAAGAAATTCGAGGATTACTAAGGAATTCCTAGTGGGTTTAGACAAATTTAGTAAATAAAAAATGCGAAGGAATTCCAGCGGCTTTGAAAGATCTTCTAATAATTCCAATGATTTCTAAAGAATTACAAAAAATTTCAAGGAGTTTTAGTTGTTTCTTTAAAAAATTTTAAACAAAGAATTCTAACGGTTTCCAAAGGACTCCAGGGAATTTAAGGATTAGTAAGGAATTCCTATTGGGTTTAGACAAATTTATTAAATAAAAATTGCGAAGGAATTTCAGCTGCTTTGAAAGATCTAATAATTCCAAGGATTTCTAAAGAATTACAGAAATTTTCAAGGAGTTTTAATTGTTTCTTTAAAAAATTTTAAACAAAGAATTCTAACGGTTTCCAAAGGACTCCAGGAAATTTAAGGATTAGTAAGTAATTCCTAGTGGGTTTAGACAAATTTACTAAATAAAAATTGCGAAGGAATTTCCGCGGCTTTGAAAGATCTTCTAATAATTACAAGTATTTCTAACGAATTACAGAAATTTTCAAGGAGTTTTAGTGGTTTCTTTAAAAAAATTTGAAACAAAGAATTCTAACGGTTTCCAAAGGACCCCAGGGAATTTAAGGATTAGTAAGGAATTCCTAGTGGGTTTAGACAAATTTAGTAAATAAAAATTGCGAAGGAATTTCAGCGGCTTTGAAAGATCTTTAATTCCAAAGATTTCTAAAGAATTACAGAAATTTTCAAGGAGTTTTAGTTGTTTGTTTAAAAAATTTTAAATAAAGAATTTTAACGGTTTCCAAAGGACTCCAGGGAATTTAAGACTATAATTACAACAAATTATGTAATAAATAGGGGCTTATCAGCTAATTTAGAAGGTGTTATACCAGCTGAACTTTGGTACAAGACTAAGCCGAACGTAAGCAATTTTAAGATTTTTGGCTGTACGGCTTACAACCACATACCTAAAGAATTGCGTAAGAAATTTGATTTCAAAACTCATAAGTGTGTGATGTTAGGGTATGCGCCGAATGGCTATAGATTTTGGAATTTGGAAAAACAACAGTTAGTTATAGGTAGAGACGTAAAATTTGATGAAAATAGCGTTTATTTTAAAAGGGAAATGTGATACAATATCTGTCCTTACTACTCTAATGAGAAGATAGCTCGGAACAGATAATGTCCACGCAGAAAATAAATTCTCTACTTTTTTATGCGTGGGGCCCTGATGGTCGATATAAGCTAGCTCGTTGTAGCGGCGGCAGGCCGTGGTTCGGGTCAAGAAACAACTCGGAGAAACTCAAGGAAGCAGCTTAGCTAATGCACTAAAATAAAATCAATAATACGATGGTAAATAATTATCGAAAGGCAATGTAGTAAGCAATGTCGTATGTAAATCGTACATCAGCCGACAAGACTCAGTACAGTGGCACAAATATTACCACCAAGAATCACTACCCCAAAATCAATCAACGGAAACGTTCGAGTGGAAAAATAAAAATCACACAAAAGTGTGGCATCACGTCGAACTTCCAACAATAAAAATCAAACAGTAGTGACCTCGATGAAATGCAACACACTGTACATTGGTCGCACATCGCCGCCTTCATAAAAAAACATAAAATCATAATTAAAAACAAGAAGAAAATATCGACATAAAATTTCAAATATGAAATTTGAACCTACGTCGATCAAATTGGAGTCTTTCTGCTAATACTTTTTACCAGTTAGTTCGATGTAAATTAATGGAAATAACACACAAGTAAAGAGCAATTACCAAACGTAATAATATAAAATAAGTAGCATTACTACGTTTATCAAAAATAACACTTATACTTGGTATCATTATCAACGAATGCGAACGTGCGATATTAGTAGATTGCAATTTATCACGAAGTGCAGAAAGTTGTAACCTGCCACTTATCTATTATTTGCAACCATTATTTAAATAAAAATTCAGAACAAAAAGAGAACCAAATTGTAAAAAATATTAATTAAATGCAATACAAAAGAACAAGACATCGGCCAATGGTGATTTTGAATAAGGCAAATTCCGGATGGACGGAATAAAATAGAGAAGTCAATCGAAATAAACCACTATGAAACAATTAAGCAACATAATTGTTACTCACCAAATAAATTAGCATAAACCACAGGTCCGACCAAGTAGCCTTGATAAGGGAAAAATCCGCCATTTTTCATCAACGACGATGTGTCGGGCTCAACTAACCCACGCGAACGAAAAGTGTTCCGGTAGCCACAACGACGTTCCTTATCTGCTAAATCCGTAACCCAGAAGTCTACGATTGCCACACAATAGAAATACCCATTAACATCGGCGTGTGAAAAATTTCACACCCCTTATCTTTTTAAAAAATGGACACACAAGCGTCTTGCCAATTCAAAAGTTCACCAAAGACTCCTTCCTTTGCGCAGCATGAACAAATCCCCACCTTGGCGCGGATAGTATGCGCCTTTAATGAACAAATGATACACAGGGTGGAGCGTAAGTTATGGATTACAAAAATCCGTAACAAATGTTAGAAATAGAATGTGGGGAAGAAAGCGTAAATGAAGATGAGACTACTAGTCAGGATGACAAAGAAAATGACAATAGAGTAAATTTAGAAAATAGAGAAAACAAAAGAACTGTTAAAGCACCATCAAAGTTTAATGATTATGAGTTGTACATGGCGTTTGATGCTTCAAGTTACATTGACGATGTACCAGGTTCTTATACAGATTTAAAAGATAGGACAGATAGGGAAAGTTGGTTAAGGGCAGTTGATCGAGAACTTAATTCTATTCATAAAAATGAGACTTGGGAAAAAGTGGATTTACCAAATAACACAAAAATTTTAGACACAAAATAGGAGTTTAGTTTCAAAGCTTTAGAAGACAAACAGGAAGAAAAATTCAAAGCGAGGTTAGTAGTTAGAGGTTTCGCGCAAGAAATAAATGAGGGTTTAAGCGAAATTTATTCACCAGTTGCAAAATTAATAACGGTTAGGGCTTTATTGATAATAGATAATCAAAGGGGTTTTTACTTTCAGCAATTAGACGTAAAATCAGCATTTTTAAATGGTAAACTAACCGATGATGTATTTATTAATTTTCCACAAGGTATAAAATGTGAGGAAAACAAGGTGTTGAAATTAAATAAGGCTTTATATGGTTTGAAACAGTCTTCCAAGTGTTGGAATGACGAAATCAATTCTTTTCTAATAAAAATCGGTTTTATAAGATCAGAAAACGATTATTGCCTATATATGTTGAGAAATAATAGGATATATCTAATACTATATGTAGACGACATAATAATAGCGGGACAAGATTTAAATGAGATTAAGGAAATAAAAGATAAGTTGATGGGAAAATTTGTAATGAAGGATATAGGTCATCTTAAGAATTTTTTAGGATTAGAAATATTATACGATAGGGATAAAGGAATCTTAAAGGTTCATCAGTCTAGATATATCAAAACTATGCTAAAAAGATTTTGTATGGACGATTGTAAAGGTTCAATATTACCCATTGATCCTAAGTTAAAGATCGATTTATGGATGATCCAAAGAAAAGAACAAAGAATCCAGTTCGAGAACTCGTGGGATGTCTTATGTATTTAATGCTGGGTAGCAGACTCGATATCTGTTTTTCAGTAAATTTCTTTAGTCGTTTTCAAGATAGAGCATCTGACGAGGTCTGGAATCACTTAAAAAGGATCTTAAGATATTTGAAAAATACCATTAATGTAGGTTTAGAATTTAGAAGAAGTAAAAATTTTGATTTGTGTTGTTATGTAGATGCGGATTGGGGAGGTGACACTCATGACAGAAAATCCGTCACTGGTTTTGTAGTTAAAGTTTTTGGTAACACCTTAATGTGGGTGACGAGAAAACAGCAATGCGTGTCGCTACCCACTACCGAAGCCGAGTTAGTCGCATTATGTTCTGCTGTATGTGACGGCTTATGGTTAAAGAAATTGTTTTCAGATTTCGGTATTGAATTTAAAAATATAATGTATTATGAGGATAATCAGGGCTGTATAGCATTGATAAAAAATCCTACAAATAACCGTCGAGTTAAACATATAGATTAAAATATAATTTTGTTCACAATTATTTTAAGAGTGGTATTATAACTTTAGTTTATATAAGTAGGTACTGAATATCAACAAGCCGATATACTAACAAAAGGTTTGATGATTGTATCATTTATAAAGTTTAAAGCAGTGGTTCCCAAACTTTTAATTTCGCGTACCACACACGAAATTATAAATGAGTAGCGTACCACTGAACTGTAACCGTTAAAAAAAACCTTCAAAAGGTAAAGTAATAAAAACTGCAACAACTATTTATGACAACATTATCATTTATTAATTATAGGAAAAAAATACAATATTCTTAGTGCGAAAAATGGTGCTGCATGTTCGAGACAAGAGAGGAAATTTCTGGCTCAGTTGTACTTAATTTTAAGCGCAAATTAGGGTCTACGTTAAGCTTATTACAATATTAGTTTTTTATTATCAACATAGCAGAAAATCCGCTCTCACAGAGATACGTGGTTGTAAATGGAATCAGAAACAGTAATGCTTTTCTGGACAGCGATGGATATTCATTTTTAACTTTTAGCCAAAATTCACACAGCTCTACTTTGTTGAATTCCGCTTGCAAACCTCCATCGCAAGATAGTTCTATCAGAGATTCCTTTTCACTTACACTTAAATTTTCAAAAAGACTATCCAGATCCGAAACGAATGGGTTCCTTATCCAATTGAACTCCGAATAATCTTCTTTAAAATATTCTTCAAATGTTTCAACGATCATTTGGCTCTGATTTTTGATGTTATTGATAACATTTTCACTCACTGTAAGTTCATTTTCAGTTACAAAATTTTCTAAATTAGGAAAAGATGCCAGGTTCCCATACGCTCCTTTCAATCATTTGAAATTTCTTGATAAATGCTTTTATTTTGTCATTTACTGAAAATCGATTTGTAGATCTACCTTGCAAACTTAGATTTAAGTCGTTGACGCGATTGAAAATGTCTGATAAGTACCTAAGCCAATGATATAAGCCAGTGTTCGTCTGTCAGTCGATCGCGTAATTCAAAAGCTCCGTCTCTCGATAGCTCTGTCTCTCGATAGCTCTGTCTCTGTCTGGCTCGCGTCGCGAGTCGCGTGGCATGAGCCGAAAGATGCGCTGGCCAGCAAAATAGGCAGAGCGCGAAATTTAAAAACGTTTTATCTAATTATTTACTGTGTATGTCCTATGGCCATGGCTGCTTGCGTACCACCTTAATAATCGTCGCGTACCACTGGTGGTACGCGTACCATAGTTGGGGAATCACTGGTTTAAAGGATTGTTAGGTTTGGAAGATTTTAGCGAGGGGGAGTGTTAGAATTATATCTGAATAAGGCGCTAAAATTATCAGGGTTTTTAGTGGGATAAAAAAGTTGTTGGTAAGATATACATACGTGTAATGGCGTTTTCTACTCGCTAATGTGCAGTGCGCACTGGATAAGTGCTCATACGTCATTGCACTTCTTTAGTTTTGATTACCGTGCATAAAATTGCACCGCCAGTGAAACCTAAACTTCGTTTTCAGTGCATTATTTTGCTCTGTAGTGTGTTCATATATTTAAAAACTCCGGAGTTTTTGTTTATTTCGGTTATTTGTTTTTATTTTATTTTATTATTTGATATCCATCAGTGTAAATACTTATGATGGAAGATACGAGACTCGTCGTTCAATTTTTAATAAATAATAAAATAATAAAATGACTCCAACAATTCTTCAACAATAATTGATACAATCTCTTTGTCCATTCTTAACTAATTTCGATGATTACATTCACTAAAATTGTTAAAATAACCACAAACTTTTATGTTGTTTATCAACACCGTAGGCCACGCCTTTGCACTGAAACTGTTGCACTGACCCTACGAGCCGGGACAGAAATTTTGCACTGCAATTGAACTGAGTGCAAATTTATAGCCCAGTAGAAAACGAAACACCGTGTCGGTGCAAAATGGGCGTGTACTAAAAACGCGAGTGAAAAACGCTACATGAAAAAAGTGCAGTAAAATGTGCACTCAGTGCGCACACAAATGTCGAGTAGAAAACGCCATAAGAATGTTAAGTAATGTAACAAATGTAGTTGAAATAAGTTTATGTTAATAAAAGTAATCACAAAGAATAAAAAGTGTTTCGAATTAAATACCAAAAACTTTTTTTATTAGAATGACAAAAACTTGCATGAAATAAATGAGATATAACTGAAATTTCAATTTACAAATCAAATTTAAACAATACAATGTCATAACATACTCATTGTATAAGTGCAAGCTTTTAAAATGCAAGGTTAGTAGGTTTCTAATTTTTTTGACCGTTATACTATCACATTTATTATTGTCGGGTTTAAAATTGTATTGAAATTTTAGTCATATTTTTTTGTTGGAGTTTTTAAGAAATAGCTTGGCGTCGAAGTATCCAACGTGGATCTCGGATATCAACTAGCAACAGTGCATACGTTAAAAATTAATCATCAAGCTTCTTTTGATTTAATTGGAATTGTCAAATTTACAGATGAACCTTTACTGGTTAGTATGAGTTTTTAAATGACCTTTTAAAGTTCTATTCGCTACACATTTGTAGTCGCATATTGAACAACCAAACGGTTTCTTCCCAGTGTGAATTCTTAAATGCGCTTTTAAAGTTGCTTGCTGTACACATTTGTAGTCACATATTTGACAAGAAAACGGTTTCTCGCCAGTGTGAGTTCTTAAATGGTTTTTCAAGGTATATTTAACTGCACACTTGTAGTCACATATTTGACAAGAAAACGGTTTCTCCCCAGTGTGAATTCTTAAATGCACTTTTAATTGTTCTTTCTTTGCACATTTGTAATCACATATTTGACAAGAAAACGGTTTCTCCCCCGTGTGAGTTCTTAAATGCGCTTTTAAAGTTGCTTGCTGTATACATTTGTAGTCACATATTTGACAAGAAAACGGTTTCTCGCCAGTGTGAGATCTTAAATGGCTTTTCAAGGCATGTTTAAGTGCACACTTGTAGTCACATATTTGACAAGAAAACGGTTTCTCCCCAGTGTGAGTTCTTAAATGCCTTTTCAAGGTGATTTTCTGTGCACACTTGTAGTCACATATTTCACAAGAAAACCGTTTTTCCCCAGTGTGAATTCTTAAATGCACTTTTAATGAATCTTTCCATGTAAATTTGTAGTTACATATTTCACAAGTGAACAGTTTTTTATCAGTATGAATTTTTACATGCTTGTTGAAAGCAACCTTAAGAGCACACCCGAAACCACATATTTTGCAAAGAAATTGTTTCTCATCCACAGGAGCTTTTAAATGCAGTTGTAATGAAGGTTTCTCCTGCATTAATTGTTCAGTATCGTCCTCTTCTTTAATATCGATGGAATGATGCAAGTCTTCTAAATTAAATTTGACATCATTCAATTCTTCCGTTTTAATGTCGGATGTATGTAAAATTTCTAAATCTTGCCTGTCCGTTTCCACATTTTCTAACTTTACCGAAGTATTCATTTTATCGCTATATGTAGCAAATTCCATTAAAAGGAATTAAGACTGCTCTTGGAATGGTACACAATCACTTTTCTTGCAATTACACGTTGTTCTACGTCGAAAACAAGTTTAAAATGACGACTGTCATTTCAAAATTTAGCGCCATCTACTGCTAGGGATGGGCAGCTTAAGCTAACTATTCAAACATTTAAAATTATGTTGTTATTTTACTATTTCAGTTAACTGTAAATACGATTGAAAAAATGCAATAAAACAATTGCAACGATATAGACCTATTTTTAAATATCGCGCCTAACAAATTATGAGCATGACAACACTGCGGTAAAATACAGTTGGCAACGTAGCGTAAAGGACGAGTTATGGGGAGGGACGGACTGACGCTATGACCAAGCGGCATGACGGCCATTACTATGTGCCATTACTACGCTGGGGTTTCGAGCGAGAGGGTAGTTGGCAGAAGCTGGTAGCGAGATCAAGTTGTTTGTAAATCTTAATTGATATTTTCTGTTTTGTGTATTGTGGGTATCAGCTATTTACAATTCACAATTTACATTAAGCAAACGCCACCATGCGGGAGAATTTCAAATTAGTAAATGACGTATTAAATGAAAATAAAAATTCGTTCTTCAGGCTCAAAACATAACAAAATCAACTATTTAACAAAATATATTATAATAAATTTAAGACTATACTGAAATGTTTGCAAATTTTCACCAGACCATGACTTTGAATTTCGAAATATACGTCTAAACACAGCCATGTTGTTGTCGCTGGTGGCGCCACCAACGGTAATGTAAATCGCCAATAAGGTGAATATTATTTGTAAATTTTATTTCACGAATTCACGACAAAGATATAGAGGAAATAGAGAGCTATAGTTACCTGGGAGTGCATGTAGATAGAAACGGTGGTAGGCAACAGGAAATAAAAAAGAGGATACAAACAGGAAACAGAGCTTTCTATGCAAACAAAGTACTCCTGAAAGATAGCAACCTGAAGAAATTCACTAAAATGAAAATTTATAAAACACTGATACGACCGGTTGTGATGTACGCGGCGGAGACACTATGTATGACAAAAGCGGAAGCGGAGCAGATGAGAGTGTTTGAAAGGAAAGTGATGAGAACCATATTGGGACCCAGAATGGCAGAAAATGGAGAATTGAGAGCACGAATGAACAACGAAATAAACCAGGAACTGGAAGGAGAAGATATAGTAAGGTATGCGAAGTCGCAGAGAATTAGATGGCTGGGCCATATAATGAGAAGCAGCGACAGCTCTCTCGAAAAACAAGTAACGTTATGGAGGCCTGGAGAAGATAGATCAAGAGGCAGGCCCAGAATACGATGGTGGGACCAGGTAACGGACGATCTGAACAAGATGGGCGAAAGAGACTGGATGACGAAGGTACAGGATAGGCAGAGATGGAGAAGTGTAGTTATGGGGGCTACCACACATATGTGCTTATAAGTTTATAGGTCTTTCGAGAACGTGAGTAGGACACTAAAGCAATGTAGTTGAAATGTATAGAAATATGTATTAAGAGGCCTAATCCTCCTCTAGAAAAGGATATGTAAAATCCCTGAAATGGGATAGCAAAATTCTTAAAGAATGTAATGCTAATAATAATAATAATTTCAAAGTGGATTGTTTTAGTTTAAATGAAATCACTTTGTTTTATTTGTATCTTTATTTATTACAGGTTACATTTACTTGAACACTTCTGTTCGCTTGCATCTCCAGTGTGCAACTGCTGCTTATTGCTTGCACTCATCCCCACTCTACTTAACTATATTACAACAACTTTCCTTTTTTTCTTAATCAATATTTAAACATTTTTGCAGACACTACTTAATTACTCTTATTGTATTTATATTGGTATACATCTTAAATTATTTTAAACATCTTTACATTTTGAAAGATCTTAAACATAATCCTTAAATTTAACTGACTTTCTAATTTCCCTTCCAAAACTACTGTAAGTTTTATTTTCTATCATGTGTTACCTATTTCTCCTAAACCTTTCTCCTCTTTCATTCTCAATAATATATGAACGTGGTTGTTCACATTCCTGTATTACCTTTCCTTTCACCCATACCTTGTCTTCAGGCAACTTTTTGTACATTACTGTATTTCCTTCTGTAAAAGGATTAAACTTTTTTGTTCTTTTATCATAATATGCTTTTGTATTATTTTGATTTTGTTTAATTTTGTTTTGATATTGATTTTTGTTTACTATTTTTGGTTTCAGATTGTTTTCATGACATTAATAGTTCAGATGGTGATGGAAGATCACCTTTTGGTGTATTTCTATACGTTAATATTCCAATATACGAATCTGTTTGACTCATTTCGCATTTTTTAAATATTTGTTTTACAATACCAATGTGTCGCTCTACTAATCCATTGGATTGAGGATAGTACGGACTTGTTGTTATGTGCTCAAAGCACCAATCTATTGAAAAACTTTTAAATTTGTCGGAATTAAATGGTGGTCCATTATCCGATATAACTTTTTGAGGTATTCCGTGCCACGAAAAAATTGATTTTAAATAAGTTGTTACTGTTTCGCTGTTATAATTATTCAATAACGCTAACTCTATATACTTCGAGTAATAGTCAACAACTATTAAATAAGTTTTTGACTTATAATTAAATAAATCTATTCCCACTTTCTCCCATGGAGTTTTACCTATGTCATGACTAATCATTGGTAATTTTGTATTACCTTTTTTGTTTTGTAAGCATATTTCACATACTTCAACTAAATTTTTTATTTCATGATTAATATATTATGGCCAATAAATTAAACCTCTTACTTGATTTTTTGATCTTTCAACCCCTTGGTGTCCCTCATGTATGAGTTTTAACATTTGTTGTTGCATTGATTTTGGAATTACTATTCTATCTTTTCTTAATATTAAACCGTTTGTTACGAACCCCTGACTTTAATTGGCAATCAGAGATTCTTATAATCTCGCATATGTGAATTATCCCTTGGCTAATACTCACCGGTTTTTACTTATGTCAGGCTCTTATGTTTATAAGTTTCACTAAATAAGGAAAGGTTATACGAAGAATAAAAAGCATAATAATTACAAAAATTTAAATATAATAAACAAATAAAAATTAATTTGTACAAAAATAATTATAATTATGAAAGTATTTTTATAATCGTTTATAAGCTTATAATAATAAAGTTTATAATTTATAAGCGTTTATAATCTAACTAAAAGTTTAATATTAAAAATTATAAAAAAATGTCCTATCATCACTATTTACCTTAAAACTAAATAAAAATTTACCTTGGTAATTTTTTGGAATGTGATAACTTAGAATAATCTTCATTAGTTGCCAGTTCTTATTGCTTGCACCATTCCAATACGTAAAAGTTTAAATATTCTTTGTTTTCACAATTAGACACATATTTTTAATTCAGATTGTTTATTTATTTAGTATTTCGCACTTTTATCAACTAAATTATTGTATTAGCGTCGGGCACATTTATTAACTAATTTATAGGTTTCTCCCACCACTCCAATTAGGAAAAATTCAAGATTTCTCTTTTTTTTACCATTAGAAACGCATTTTTAGCCAAGATAATTTATTATATTGGCGTTTCGCACATTTGTTGATTAACTTATTATATTTTTTTTTTAGTTTTGCGCCGGGATGAGGAAATCTCGTGCGAGACACCGGCTTGATCTAAGCCGGTAGTGTCAGACTCGCACTGACTAAAACCTCACCCCTATCCTCGACTCCCGGTTTCGCCGTCTGGGCATTACTTCGGGAGTTGCGGCTATTGCGCGTTTCAACGTCCTTGTTGCACTTCCCTCTCGAGCTGTTCTTTCGTCCTCATAATGGAGGTCACGAAGGTCGTGATAACTTTCCAGCCTTCTTCGTTCTCCAACATCTTGAGGACCAAGTTCTCCGGGGTGAGCGATTCCCCGAAGTACAGCGATGCCGACACTCGCTCACGCTCCCATCTAATGCATCTGAAGATGGTGTGGCACGCAGTGTCTTCTTCGTCGCAGTGGCAGCAGGTTGGGTGGTCCAGTATCTTGAAGCGATGGAGGTACTCGTTGAAGCACCCGTGCCCCGTCAGGACTTGGGTGAGGTTGATATGTTTACCTTCTTCCCCGTTCCTAATGGGAGAACGTACCAGAAAAGCAAACAAACCACGCAGAAAGGATAAAAACCCCTTCTACTTATATTGCGTGGTTACCCTGATCTTCGTGTAAACTAGCTCGTTATAGCTGGAAGCGATGGTCGTGAATTCCACTCTGTACTGTTCTGAAAATAATGAGGGTACGCTTCGTCGAAAATAAAACAATACTTTAATAACAAGGTTTAATGAAATCGAATCAACAACTACAAACGCAAGTGGTGCCGCAACGGCACGTCAAAGGTGTCAACAATACGGGATGACCAGAATGGTAGCCCAGTCAATACAAAATTTGACTTAAATGAAAATACCACAATATCACCAAAATTCAAACAAGAAAAAATAAAATGTCTTACCCGAGCTCGAAATAAGATTACAAATGGAAATACGACAGCAACTTCCTGTGAGGATAGGCGGTGATTGGTTTTGAATAACAACGGCTGCAGTCTGAGGTCCTCGAAAGCGGATCACCGACGTGAAATCTCGGCACAACAGGTTTTGGCAGGAACAGCGAAGATGGAACGGCGTCACTCAGCTGTGTAGATGGTCTGGTACGAAATGGTAATCCAAATAAAACTATAGGATCGTCCAGTAATTTTACGATCATCCAAAATAATTAAAGTTGTGATTGATAATATCAACTTCAATCAAACAATCAACTTCCAAAAGGTAAACAAGATCGGTTGTCAAAATTGTAACCAGGCGATTTCTACCCATAAAAATGGTTGGTAACCCTGCGCAGCACAAGACAAAATGTGTTGGTGAGATAAGAAAATTATAATATCCCAAAACGGCTTGAACTGGCTAATTGAAAAAATCGTTGCACACTAATTTCATGAAATCCGTAATGACGGTGAATTAGGTAACACGTACGATTAACAAACGACGAGGAATCGATTAAAAATTATCGATTACACACGCGATCAAAAAATGTCGACTTAACTTGTCAACGCTCAAAGCCAGAGTCTCATATCTACGCCGGCGCGCGTCTGTTCTTTGTACTATCAAGTGCGTTGCAAAGGCGAGTTGAGAGATGGCTCTTAGTGTATCAATTTAAATTTAAATAATTTAAATTTATGGAGCAAAATAGAACATATTTTGTTACACACCCCCCAACTAAACGATCTGACCGGAGGCCAAGATCTAAGAAGATCAAAAAAAATCAGATAAATGAATGGATGTTCGCAACGAACTGTGAATTTACAGAAGAACCGTTATACTGTAGTGAGGAGAGAGTTTGTCTTGGTAATGGTAGGAAAGAAATATCAAGCTTAACAAATAAAAAATGAGCTTAAGATATTTCAATACAAAAAAATAAAAATCAAAAATCTCTAAAGGATTAAGAAAAAAATAATAATTGTATGGTTTTTCACCCATGGGACTAAATGTCGCCTTAAATCCGCTGAAGCGAAAACCAACTGGTAGAGCTAATGATAGCTACTGGAACCAAAATATATAAATGATTTTGCCTCAGTTAAAAACATTGAGTGCAAAATGTACAGCTCGCATTGGACCTGCACAAAAAAATGAGTAAGAAAAAAAATCGGGATATCAAGACTAAAAGCGTCTAGATAATCAACCTGGGAATGGGTCACATAGGATCCATTCGAGAATAGTCGAACAAAAAAATTATCTTCAACTAATTCTACTTTCCAGTATGAGACACTCATGGTTCTCAACACATAGGAAATAGTATTTTGTAAAATAACAAAATAATTTGATCAAAAAATACTTGATCAACAGATCGTCCTACCAAGACTTAAACAAACCTTCCTGAATCGTTGGATAAATTCCGATGGAATAATTAGTGGCTGGATGGTCCGCACTAATTATGAAGTAAAAACCAGGGAGAAAAAAATGAAAAAATAAAAAATAAAAAACCCTTAACCCTGAATAGTAAAACAGATGGAATGTTTTACGGGCTTTTTATTATATGATCTGAGATGGAATATGATCAATAAGTAATTTAATGCGTCGACAAAAATACGGCCAACGACCCTTCATGCCTGTAACAGGAGGAAAACCAGCCGCACTGAAAAAAATTGTTTGCGATAAATCTGCATAGCGTTGTGCATTGCAAATTGTACAGTCTGCAAACACAAATTGTGCAGTTTTTGAATCTACCGTTTGCTAAATAAAGGTAAACTTTGTTACAACACGATTTGCTTCCACGACACCTTCTCAACAGATATAAAATAAGGGTGACTAGCTCAAAGTCGCGAAGGGGGTGGGTGGTGAAAAAGAGTCAAAGGGTCGTGTGACGCGATGTCGCGAGTCGTGTGTCTCCAATCGACGACCGGGCAATCCTCGATCGCGATTTTAAAAATGGTCAAAATCGGTGTGAATAATTTACACGGGGGGGGGGGGGAGTATGTCTAAATCGGTGGGGATAATATACACGAGGGAGTTTAAATGGGCGCCACGCGTACGAAGACCTGAATCTTTTTGAAGGGGACTGATTATCACACCTTCTAAGCTGGTACGCGACAACTTGATGATCTTACTGCGAATTCTCACTCCGGAAAAGCCTCGTCCAATGACCTTACCTTTACAGGAGGCGAACTTTCCTTCGGTGAAAATAACTAAATAAACACTGACACAATAATAATAAAACACACAGTTGGGAAATAACAAAAATATAATGAATAGAATAATATCAGCAGGGGGGTGTTGACAAGATACACACAAGATACTATCACATTTACATGTATCGATGTATGAAAGCAAATATTTACAATTGACGGAACCTTCCAATGTAGTTACCGTCACACAATTAATATTCGTAATATGAATACTGACAAAAGAACTAGAACTGTAAATTCGTAGGGTATGAACAAGAAATTTCATACGTAAATGTGGTGTGTCTAGAACACTACACTCCACCTAAATAATTACTCAAGTGTAATACATACCACTTCTGAAAATATGAGTCACAAAGTTGATTAAAGAACTGATCGTTATAATTGACTACAAAATTCCCATCAACGGGGAAAATAAACTTTAGCTGCAATGCTAAATCTAAAATATTACGTTAAATCACTGTTGTAAATATAAGCGCCTGAATGGCGTAGTAAAAATTAAGTTACTTTTAGGCACTAATAATAGACTACAAACAAAAGAAGTACAAAAGATTGCGATCGACTTCACGGTTTGAATTGAAAATTCGTTAATATAAATGGTGGTTCGTGTGACCACTGGTCGTCAAAAATCTTAAAAATAAACAAAGGTTTCTTACGTAATCCTACTGCTGGTGTTCGGCCTTCAGACAAGGTCGCTGGAACGGTCTTCCAGGAGTGAGAATCGGGCTAACTGTGGTAGCGTCGTCCTCGCAATACGGAATTGGGTTGAATAAAATGCCGTGGACCATACCAGTAAGTCGGTGTGATTATCAAAATCCAAAACCTCTTCAAATCGAAATGTTGGGGTGTATGGAATGACCGGGTGGTTTGTGCACTCCGTTTCCCGATAAACAAGGGCAATACGCTCGAAATACGGCACTAAAATAGTTATTCACGAAGCGGAATTTAATCAGAGCCGGCACTGTATGGGCACGATAGCGTAAATGTGTCTACTGACAAAAAAACGGCTTGAATGCAAAAATGTTTCCGTGATGCAACATCTGTTTTAAGATTGACCGATAAAAAACGCAGCGTGGTTAAAAGGTGCAATCGTCAGGATAAAGTTCACTAGTTATTTGGCATCTTTGGAAGAAAGCGTATCGAGAATTAATAAATTACTTGAATTTAAAGTTCACTACTTTATTTAAACTAAACTCGAAATTGATGGAATCCGAAACAATCCGGCGTAATGGTTCGATAATTGACTTGAGTCCACTCGGTATTGTTTAAAGATGAAATAATTCGTAATAATAATTCGTAATCGACTTGAATACACTCGATATTGATTAAAGATGAAATAGTTCGTAGTAATAATTCGTAATTGACTTGAATACACTCGATATTGATTAAAGATGAAATAATTCGTAATAATAATTCGTAATTGACTTGAATACACTCGATATTGATTAAAGATGAAATAATTCGTAATAATAATTCGTAATTGACTTGAATACACTCGATATTGATCAAAGATGAAATAGTTCGTAATAATAATTCGTAATTGACTTGAATACACTCGATATTGATTAAAGATGAAATAATTCGTAATAATAATTCGTAATTGACTTGAATACACTCGATATTGATTAAAGATGAAATAATTCGTAATAATAATAGTTCGATAATTATACCTATGTATGAAGACACAACGTTAAGCACAACTGAATGGTTATTGATTTAAAGGAAATCTCGATTAATTGCGAGATTCCAAATTCACTTCCGCTTTATAGCGACACCACTTTAGCGCAAAAATACGTGAGAACGGTACTAGGATTCTGAAGGATCTCCCTAAAAATGCGCTCGGGAGCGTCTTTTATGTGATTTCTGGACTCAAAAATTTGCCGTGGGGACAAGATTCCCTACTACTTGATTTATTTAGATCATTCTAATTGGATCTTAATATCTGAAAAATCGAGACACAAAAATGTAACGTATCCTGATTGGATGACAAAAGAAGTGTGAAAGCAACACTTCTATCTTTATTGATGCAGAGTGTATCGTGAATTTTTGCAGGACACGTGCAAGAATAACAATTTTTTGCTCGTCTATTCGAATCAAAAAGGTTCACTCTTTTCACTTTTTGTGCGGTCTGGGTCGACTTATAAAATTGCGAAATCCCTATGCCTTCCATGTAAAATGGTTAAACATTTGGTTGCTTGTCGGCACATGTCGACCGATAACAACACAACATGCATTCATTCTCACGGTTTGAATACTGCACGTGTCTGTTTTTATACCGACACGAGGCACGAGTTTATGGATCTCAATAAAAGTGTCCATAAGTCCTATTTAGAGTCATAAATAAATATTGACACGAATTGACGTGCGGATTGAACTCCTCTCAAACGATGGTGTTCCTGTTGACTATAGGAACAACCGATACACGCTACGTCAGCATTAGGGGATATATTTCGTTCACAGCTGGATTCGTTATACGTATATAAAAATAATTTAGAATACTTTCTTTCCTATAAAATTTTTCAATTACTATACGTTTGTAAAACATAAATTCGTCTGTTGATTTATGGTTTCAATCTTTTGTTTTATACCCCAACCTAAAAATATCTTTTCGAAGAATATTTGACTTAGAAAATTTATTGTAACGATACGAAATTTTTGTTATAAGTTTACCATACTATTTTAACAAAATTTTTCAGTGCGCCAACCGCGCGTTTTCAGGTTACAACTTTTGTACCTGCAAATTTCTATTGAAACCTTCATAACTGCTTACACGTATTCTACCCAATATTGTGCATTTTTAATTTTACGGGTTCCAACCCAATTTGTGCATATTTTTTACCCAGAGTATGCTACAAAAAGGAAAATTTTGTACTTAAATAGTTGTGTATTCTTTTTTTGAAACATTACACATTAAAATTTTTTTACAAATTTTAAAATTAAACTCTAACTTGTAAAAATTTCCTTTCAATTTTAAAACAAATCATATTAAAGCCATAAATAAAAATAATGTTTGCCACGATTTTTGGTACATTCAAAATTATAAATATGAAATATAATAGAAATGACTATTCAAACTTTTTAAAATTAAATTATTTTTGAATTCCTAACCAATTTTAAATTGCACACTTCTGCGCAGTAATTGTACCGTTTCTTGTACAATTAATTGCAGTCTAAAATCGGAAAAAGTATTGCATAAGGAAATATTACCATTACGTTAAGTATCTACTTGCACCGAACACGTGAATATTTTTTGTTAAAATACCAAATAAAATAAGTTTTGAGATGGATAGTTTTGTAATAGAATTATTATCAGCATGGGATATGTCCCATTTAATCGAAGTATTTGAAGGTAAGAAGAATTTTTTTAATATTATGTACAATTTTTATCATTTTTATCCGTTGCATTAGTTAAAAATTTGGTAAGGAGGTACAGAGTGGTGCAAAAGGATAACTTTGCAATTTGTTTTTACAACTACCAATTAAGTGTGCAAAATCGGTCGCAAACAAAATCGCATCAAGTGCAGTTTACGTTATGCGATTTTTCTTGCGAGTTTCCTAAGACAAGGATAGTGCTATTTACACTTTGTGAGTGTGAGAAAGAAACTAGCAAAATCTTAAGGTTAGTACTAGCGAGGACACTCACGTCCAAAAGTTCGCATAACTATTTTTGATAGTTTTCTAAATTAAAGAATAATTTTTATATAAAATCATTTTTAGAATATGTAATTTATTAATGTTGAGATAAAATAATTAATAAAAAGTTACCTAATTGTTTACAAAATTATTAACAAATGTATTTATTACTTTCAAAACTAAATATTTTCTAACGTGAGTGTACTAGTTCAACCATAACGTAAACTGCACTTTATTCTTGTTGCCGGTAACCTTAAATTATGTGCACACGTGGTGAGCAAATCATATTTTTTTGTGTTTTTAAATTAAAATAATTAGAAATTCATTCGGTTTCAATTATAATCTAACAATAAGATGTCTGTTTATAAATTTGGTTTGGTTTCGCGATTAGTAATACCTGTTTTAATTTTAAAATATTTTGTAGGAAATTTTAACCTTACATATTTAGTCACGCTTTTAAAATTTTGTTTTCAGAAAGTGTGTAAATTTTTTCTACTCTTGTAAATTCCGAAGACTAATGGGATCCACGGAATTACAAGGTATCCAAAAATAACATCTGCCAAAAAAATTGACAGTAAAATTTGCTGTCGGCAGTCACCCTGATGGACGTTTAAACCAACTCGTTATTAGCGGAAGCTAGGGTCATGGGTCGTAAATCAAAATGATGTGATACTAAATAAAGAATACAAAATAATGGTAAACAAATTATAATCGTTGAAATACTGTACAACAACTGTGGCAGTATAATGCAACCACAATTCATATACGATCAGCGAGGTGATCACGTAATAATCATAATAAATGGTGTGGTTAAATGTACAGTTACAAATTAAAAGTCTAACAAGTTGCAACTCACCCAGGTACCTTGGTATGATTAGTGAAATAACAAAATACTCGCTTCTGACAATAAGCGGACTCCAAATTTGAATAACTGCAGCACCAGGATGATAAAGTGAATACGTCTTTGACCGCTCCACTGATAATACGGAAATAGCTGCACTTGACCAGGTCAGGGACACCATAAAATAAGTTGGTTAAAGAGAACCTCAAAGATTGAATATTATTCCTGAAGTTGTCGCTTTCCAGTGTGTAATTATTTATCAATATTCCATAAAATGACGAGTTGACATCAGCAATAATTGATAAGCCAATCTTAATATTGAAAATTGACTTTAACATTCAATTTATAAAACTACAGTTTTTAAACAGCCCTTTGCGAAAAATGTGTTCTTGATCATAACACATGTGTTGGAAATAATGAAATTGATGTTTTATAATAATCCGCAGTCGCGCAAAACATCCATCCACTAATTTAAATGAGCAAATCAATTAATTAATCGTCTAATTAGTAAAAATTAGTCGGAACAAAAATTCGACTCAACTACTTGATCAAATGCAAAAAGGCAAGATGGCTGCTTTACCGAGCGGTCACGGAAATTGAACGAAGTAACGGTCGATTTCAGAATCTTACATACACGGTGTTGTAAAAGTTAATGTTATTATTCGTAACGGATGTAAAAATTCGTTACAAGTGAAATTGGAGAAAATCTTTTCCACACTCTGACGGAAGCAGATATTAAAGAATTGATCCCAAAATTAGGTTCTAGAAAACGCTTTATGATCAAATATGGGGAATTTAAAAATTCTTTTACTTTAAATCAGGTGAACTTCAGTGAACAACTTTTATTTAATTTTGCATTTTAATTACACACTATACAAATTTTAGGCTTTAGAAGAAAACATCATAATAAATGAATCTGATGCTTTAGAAGGCATAGTTGGTTTGGATGTCCCGATAAAATCTGATACGAGTACTATAATATACGAACAGCATACTTCTACATCATCGACCTACAATAATTCAAGCGAAGTAGCTAATAATGTAAGAATTTTCTTTATTCCATGTTTTATTACATTAACTTACCTAATTTAAGTATATCTGGGATATTTTAAATGCTACCGATGAAGGGAAGATGATTTTAAAGAGTGCTAACAGTGGCAATTTTAAGAGAAACGATTTAGCTCGTATAATAATAAAAAATGAGCTAAGTAATTCAACAACTAAGAGGTAATGGTTTTTGTTTATTACTAGATCAACTTTGTAGTATATTACTGTTTCAGTATCACTACCACAAAATTTTTGGAAATGGCTAAATTAATTGTGAATATTTTTCCATTTGAAAGCTAAGCTATTTATTATTTGCCTTACCACAAGGCTGCAAATGGCTCGGTAGTATCTGCAAGAGGAAAGCTGTGGTCTGCCTATAGAACTTGCAGAAGTAAATATAACATTTATGGCATGACACCAGAAAAAACAAATCGTCATGATGTAGTTGCTCCTGGTATGTACATTTTAATTTCTTGAAAATCTTTTATTAAAATCTCTTTTTAATTATAGTTTTTGAATATGATGACAACCATAGCGATACCCTTCTATGGTTAAGGGAAGCTACCGAGCCTTTCCCAGAAGTGCAAAAGGCTTGGAAAAACACCTTTAGTAGTAGAAGAGTAGAAGATTCTACTCTCTCTATTGAAAGAGTGATTAAAAAATATAAATGTTTAAGCCATTCTTTAGGGTATCTGTTGGTAAATTGTTTATCTAATTTGTATAAATATTCTGTTATATAATTGTGATTTTTAGCTACAAGATGACTTTCACACTATATTTAAAGATAAAGAAGTTTCTTGCTTTATCAGTAAATTTAGTTTATTATATTCAAATATAATAGAATTGGCAAAAAACAAGGGTAAAAATAGTTTTATTAAAGATGGCATAAGACAATTTGAAGAAAACTATCCAAATGCAAATGAAAGTAATGTTATTGCTTGGAATGTATTAATTATTATAATAAATTTTTGCAATCACAAACGCGTGAGCGGCAGACATATGTTTCAAGCTTTTTTGCTATCATCAGTACCGCATACACATGGAAAAACACTACACTTGTAACTGCAAAATGACACTACGGCAAATCGTTCATTCAGGTAAACAGAAGCATCAGGTACTGATGATAGCAAAAAAGCTTGAAACATATGTCTGCCGCTCACGCGTTTGTGATTGCAAAAATTTATTATATTATCAAAGCAGGATTATGAACTGCGCTAAATTCAATTTAAACATTAATTACCTATTGGTTGTTGAACACGTAGGCTTTAGTTCAGACGGTTTTGCAGTGGGCAAATTGTGCTTCTGTTTACCTGAATGAACGATTTGCCTTAGTGTCATTTTGCAGTTACAAGTGTAGTGTTTTTCCATGTGTATGCGGTACTGATGATAGCAAAAAAGCTTGAAACATATGTCTGCCGCTCACGCGTTTGTGATTGCAAAAATTTATTATATTATCAAAGCAGGATTATGAACTGCGCTAAATTCAATTTAAACATTAATTATTATGTTGATTATTATGATATAATTTTAGATGCAAAAATGATATTTGCATTGCGACTAATACCATTATTAGTTGGTTGCAGTATAATCAAATTTAAAAATCGAACCAACTGGAAGCCAACTAGGATTGAAACTCAGAATGGATTTCTCTTATGTGTTGATGTAAAGTATAACATTTAACAAATAGAATATTTTTAAAAACTTTTTTTTAGACTGTAGCAAGTTTGGAATCGCATTTAGAAATGTTAAGTCGTTTGTATGTAAAACATAATTTAAATATTCAGCCACTGCCCGCTATTGTTGGAAACTGGCAAAATCCAATATGCTACATCATTTTGAATGATATAAGATATATGGTCGAAAGTCCTTTAGTTGCTTTTGATATAGCATTCAAAATAATGTATGCCATGGATGCATCGTATCCCTCTGAAGCACAGTCTTCTTGGGTGTTTGTGCAAGAGGGGCTGTATAATATTTATAATGATGGAAAAGAAAGCAAGGGAAAATATTATACAGCTGTTAAATCGCTATTAGCTGATTTAAAATTAAATAAATAAACGAAATAATTATTAGGAATAATCTTTTAATTTTTTTAAGTTGGCAACTTTTTATACAATTATTTTACTATATAATCAAAATTAAACCCATGTGAACACAAAAGAAGTATAGTATAAGAAAAGTAAGTAAAGGTAAGTTTTTATTATAATCAATTTTAATAATATATATATCAGCATGAATCTGGCTTACAATTGTTTCAAATGTGATATGAATTTTGATACCATTAATTTCTATATGCAGCATTTAAAAGTGGTTCATTTGTTATCGCAGCATGATATTTACTCATGTAGGCAACGAGATTGTTTCCGTTTGTTCAATAACTCCAAATCTTTTAGAAAACATTTAGGTGAGCATCTAAATTTAATTAACTCAAATATTATTTTGCACCAAAATAGCATTTCGATATTACACAATTCTACGCTGTGGGATAGAGTGAGAAGCGAAGCAACACGAGAAAAGTGCGGAATAAAGGATGTTGTCAGATGGGCCAGAGAGAGGAGACGGTTCTGGAGAGACCATGTAGAGAGGATGGATGATGCGAGAATTGCAAAAGTGGTAATGAAACAAAGACCTAACACCAGAAGACCCCCCGGAAGACCCCCTAAAAGATGGAAGGACAGCTGGACGTCTGAATCCCAGGAAGGCAATGCCGTGATTAATTAACAGGGCCGAGCCCTAACAACAGAAGAAGAAGACAATTCTAATGAGAATCACATCGAAAATGATAATTCCACTATCGTCAATGTAAATGACGAAAATGCTCAAAGCAATTCTAAAGGTGATTTTGTAATTGAATTTAATAACAAAATAGAGGCTTTCATTTCAGAAATGTATAGCAATTCACTTGTACCTCGAAATTTTGCGCAATTTGTTATTGAAAATATTAAAGATATATTTTGTGAAACACTTATAGGTGAAATTAAAAAAAATGTTAAATCTGTTAATAATGCAAACGCAATTACAACATCACAGTTAAATTTTAAACCACTAAATGATTTATTGCACGTAGGTGAAGGCTGTTTAAACGAATATTCCTCTGAATATAAATGTTTTAAAAAGTTTAAAGAGAGTTCTTGCTACATTGAACCAGTTAAATATTCAGTAGGTACAAGAATAAATGAAGTAAAGAAAGACAACATTATTCAATTAGAAAACGTTTTTATTAATGCATATTTTATTCCTTTGAGGCATTTATTTAAAACTTTGTTTGAAAAAAGTGGAAATTTACTTGTCGAAATGAAAAAGGAACTACAAATGCTTCAATCTGAAACTCTAATCATAAGTAGTTGTATACAAGGGGAATTGTGGAAGAATAAAATTTCTAAATATTGTAACAAAACGATTTTCCCAATTATAATGTATTTTGATGATTTCGAAACGGGAAATCCTTTAGGTTCACATGCGGGAGTCCATAAAGTTGGTGCCGTTTACGTAACATTGCCTTCTATGCCCAAAGAATATTTGTCACGATTGGAAAATATTTTTATATTTGCTCTTTTTTTTTCTCAAGATCGTACAGAATTTGGCAACAAAGCCCTTTTCGATAAATTGATTCAAGAAATTAATTATTTAGACGATGTTGGCATCAGTGTTACTGTCAACGGAGTTACTGAACAGCTCCATTTTAAATTACTACTGATTTGTGGCGACAATCTAGGGTTTCATTCAATTTTAGGCTTTACTGAATGTTTCGTAGCAAACTATTCTTGTCGATTTTGCAAGATTCACAAAAATAAGCAGCGCACCGAAGTGCAGCTGGATAATACTTTGTTGCGTAATGTACAGTCGTATGATCATGATGTAGCATTAAATAATGTGACTACTACAGGAATTAAAGAAAGTTGTATATTTAATTCAGTAAGAGATTTCCATGTAGTAACTAATTTTTCAGTGGATATCATGCATGATTTGTTTGAAGGTGTATGTTTGTATGATTTGGCAGCTCTGTTGAACGAATTAATTAATTCTCATAAACTATTTTCTTTAGACACGCTTAATACAGTTTTAAAATATTTTAATTATAATAATGTAGAAAGTAGTAATAAAATTCCGTTGATATCTCCAGAACACTTAAAATCAGGTAAACTTAAATTGTCAGCAAGTGAATCATTATGTTTAACACGATATTTAGGCATCATGATAGGAAATTTTGTTCCAGAAAATTTCCCGATATGGGAAGTATGGATTACATTGAGAGAAATTATTAATATAGTTACTGCTCCAATATTACATGCTCAAGACTATGAAAGGCTCGATGTTGCAATAAAAGAGCATCATGAAATTTATCTAAGATATTTTAGTCATTTAAGGCCTAAGTATCACATAATGCTTCATTATGCCGATATGATTAAAATGTCTGGGCCACTAGTTCATATCTGGAGCATGAGATCTGAAGCAAAACACCGTCAATCAAAAATGACCGTTAATGTTTCCTGTAATTTTAAAAATATTTTTAAAACCATATCGATAAAATCACAATTAAAGTATTCCGCTAGGCTTTTAAGAGGTAGAAAGTCTTCCATTGATTTTGGAATGACTAAAGTAATATGTGCAGCATCTTTATATGATAAATATTTTAAACTAATTGGAAAAATTGAAGATATGTTTACCACGAAATGGGTAACTTTGCAAGGAACTAGTTATCATCCGAACGAATTCCTTGTTTTAAATCAAACGGAAGATAAACTGTTTCCTGAATTCGGAAAAATTTTAACAATTGTTATTCACAATTTAAACAGTGGTCCTACAATATTTTTTGAATGTGAAGTATTTAAAGCAATCGGTTTTGAACGACATTTTCAATCATATGAAATTCAGAAAATGTCCAACACTTTTACAATTATTAATGCACGTGATTTATTAATGTACGTACCTTGTCTTGTAACGACTGTTAATTATAAATTGTATGCTTGTTTAAGATATAATGTATGATTGTTTATTTTGCAAACTGTTTTTATTATAATTTATATTGTGAATTTGTATATAAGTAGTTTGTATATTTTTTGTGAATTTTTAATAAATAATATTGCTTTTTAAACATTATTGAATTTTTATTTAAATATACAATGAGTAATTTTTCTATATAACAAGATACTTCAAACTTGCATTATTTTGTTCAGAAATATGGAGAATTTTTTTCTAGAAATATACAAATTTTTGTATTTGCAATATGGACAATATTTTCTAGAAATATGCAAATTTTTGTATTTGAAATATGGACAATTTTTGCTAGCAATACACATATTTTGATATAGAATTATCACAATTTTGTATTCAGATATTCTGCATATTTATTGTGCAGATTTTAAACTCAATAAGTGGGATATTTTTCTACTCAAATTTGGTACCTGAAAATTACACAATTGGGTTGTTTACCTGCTTAAAAAGGTTGACCCAAACGTTGACATCCTTTCAACACAATATTGGGTTTAGCGCCAATCTGAACACAAATTGTGCAAGAATATTGCGTAATTGTGTAAATTATAGCCACAATTTTCTTTCAGTGAAGGGCCTAAATACGACATGGTGGAGGTGCTCGGTTTTTATCCGAAATTTATCAGCGAATAAATTTCAAAATTGAAGGGTTGAAGTTAAAAAAAAAACAAAATTTTTGTTTTTGAAATAATTAAATAATGGTCATTAATACAGTTTTAATTCTATCAATAATAAGAAACTAGGGCGTCGAAATGAGGTAAATAATTTTTAGGTAAATAAATTTTGAATAAATTATTGATAAAAGGTCGTCGAAATTGGTTTAATGATGTCAAGACAATTAATTTCAAATGCAGTGCACAATAAATTAATGAGAGCATGGTATTTCATACGTTAAACAAAAAAAAAATTTGCTGACGATGAATTAAAATAATTTTTTTTAAAGTGATAAGGTAAAGCCAAAAATTATAATTTAAAATAATTTTTGTTGGTGAATGCAATTCAATTTTAATTTCGTACACGCTGAAGGGATTCAGGCGGAAGAAAAATTTTAATTGTATAAAAATTTACAGTTTTTTATTGAGGAAGGCATAAAAAACCTCGAAATTAGTTATGGAGGCCCGTAATTAAGGTACAAAAAATGTAAAAAATTGTCTACGAAAACAAAAAGAAATTTTAAATAAAATTATTTTTATTGCATTTCAACAAAGTTTTTAAATAAATAGTTGTTATTTTAATGCATCAACGGCAAATATTATTAGAGTCACCTTTTAAGAGTGGAAAATTTTGTAAATTAAGTAGAACATGGGAAATTCAATTTAATATTTTTAATGGGAATAAATTAGGTTTAAATTGTAAAAAAGAAAAGTAAACAAATGCCTGGTCCACATATAAATACAAGATCGAAGAAAGCATTATTGGTCCAAATTAAAGAAACGCAAGAGAGGGTGAATATAGGTAACGAATCAATACAAGAAAATATTAGTGAAAATACAAGTGAGGAAGAATCCCAAGAAAGTCCGATAACAGAAGAAACAAACGAATTAGAAAATACTTTTGTGTTTAAACCTGACCACCGTAGTACTAAACAAAGTAGCGATTTTTCAGGTGATTTAGATTGTAAATCAAGTAGGGAAAACGAAGAAGTAGAAAACCCTTTTAATAGAAGCACTAAATTATCAAGAAGTCCAGAAAGAACCAGAAATAGTATCATAGTAGGTAGTCAAATACGATTAGAAAATAATTCAACTAAAACAAAAATAGACCAAGTAGTTAAACAAAAAGAAAAGACAAAGTTAAGCAATTTAAACATTAATAAGACAGAAACGACCAGCAAAGAAATACCTCAAGTCATAAAAATCAACGAAGTTGTTCAAAATTCTAATAAACAACAAAATAAGACAATGGCAAATTTTGATTATACGTTAGCACAAGCACACGCGACTGACCAAATGGCCAGATTACCTAAATTCATATCCCCTAGTATATACAATCCAGCTAATTCGGAAACCGCGCAAAATTTTTTAAATTCTTATGAAAGGACCGCCATTGCGAATGGTTGGAATAACGCCCATAAAATTAATTATTTCGGATCATTCTTAGAAGGAGCCGCAAATCTTTGGTTTAAAAAGTATAGAGAAAATGAACAAAATGAAAATAAAAAGTGGTCGGAAATAATAAATGATTTTTCAAGAAAATTCGCGGGCAAATCGGCATCAAAATTAGCAAGAAGTAAGTTTCATAACCGAAAACAACAACCAAACGAGGGTATAAAAACCTATTTTTATGATTTAATAACTTTAGCAGATGAATATAATCCCAAAATGGAGGAAGATGAATTCTCGGACTATTTTGAAGAAGGGTTACAATCAAAATTCTTAGAAATGTATTCATCTCATAAGAAGATAAATAAGACTCTCGATGATATAGAAACGGTAGTCCACCAGGTAGATGAATTAGACGCAAAATTGCGAACTAAAGAGATAGAAAAATTAACATCCCTACTAAATCTTGAATCAAAACCGCAAGATGTTACAAATTCCACAAATAAATTTGCAATAATTCGACAAAGAGAAAATTTAGATCATTACTATAAAAATACAGGTCCGTTATGCTACAATTGCAAAAAACCGGGACATTATGCTGGCGCGTGCTGGTTTAATAAAGACCGGAAATTAGAAAATAGAAACAGCAATAATAAAAGTTACACGAGACAAAATCAAAATTATTACAATAGAAACGAAACTACATATAATCGAGGGAGAAACCAAAATTTTAATAGAAATAATTTCGGTAACCAGCAAGGAAGAAATCAAAATTCACGTAGGGGTAATTTTGGGAGAAACGAAAATAATCTTCGATTTAATAATAACAGTTGGAATAATCAAAATTACGGGAATTTTAGAGGAAACAATAGGGGGGAACGAGTTCATTTTAACGAGAATAGAAATGATACAAAAAACGAAGAAGGACGACGAACCAGGCCAGGAACGCCGTCCTATATCAACTAACGGAAAAAGGGCCAGCAACAGATATCTTAACAATAAGCGCTTTAGTAAATAATATATCTACACAAATAGTCGTCGACACAGGATCAAGCAAAAATATAATAGCTAAAAAGTATATAAAAAATTTAAATGAAAGTCACCCCAGTATTGTACTTAAAACTGCTGGAGGGCATTTTGTACCAACAACAGGAATAAGTAAAGTAAAAGTTGAAATTAGCGGGAAAATTTTTTATATTTCGGCTTTAGTTGTGGAAAATTTGCCAAAACCTTTATTGTTAGATAACAATTTTTTAAAAGAAAATAGGGCTTTAATAGATTATGATGAACAGATCATTAAATTTCGCGGGGGAAACCAGGAAATAACGAAAAAATTTGATCCAATTATAAAAAATGAAAATAACTTCAAATCTTTAATTAATCAAAATACATTATTAACAAAACAAAGTATATCTAGGGATAATGCGGTCGCAAGTACGATGAACCCGGAGGTTAAAGAAACGCAAAATACGGAAAATGCATGGTCAGAAATATGTCAAGACATCAATTATGAAAATACAAGCAAAATAAAAGCAACACAAGATTACAGAATCCAACCAGAAAATCTCACTATGATTTCGTTATATGCGGAATGCGAGGAACCATATTTAAAACCTTATAATTTTAAAGAAAATAAAATGTTTTTAACAAAAAATAAATTAGCGTTGGTTTCACGGTTACAAAATTTAAAAGATAATTTATTCCTAATTAAAATAATTTCTAAATCAAATATCCCTGTAAAAATATTTAAAGGTACTACTTTAGGTTATCTAGAATTTTATAGTGAGGAGAATAATTTTTTAACGTGTGAAGAAGACACCGAAACGTCAAAAGAAACATCAACGGTTACATTAGAAGATCACAAAATTAATGAAGAGTTAGCAAATTCTGAAAAAATAAAATTACAAGAGTTACTTATGGAATTTAAAGATGGTTTTGCAAAAGAAACAAACCAAATGGGTTATACCAATTTAGTTAAACATAAAATAGATGTTCAAGGATCAGCGCCCTTCAAGAGTAAACCGTATAGAGTCTCCCAAACAGAACGGCAATTAATAGACAAACAAATACAAGAGATGCTGAAATCCAACGTGATTAGACCTTCCCATAGCCCCTATGCGAGTCCCATTATTTTAGTGGATAAAAATGATTTTGTGTGGATTATCGAAAATTAAACGAAGTGACTAAAAAATCTAGCTACCCTTTGCCAAATATTGATGACATTCTTACTTATTTACACGGTGCAAAATATTTTACATCTTTAGATTTATTTAGTGGGTACTGGCAAATAGGAATCGAAGAGGAATCAAAGGAATACACTGCTTTCGTAGCACCATCATACGGATTATATAAGTTTAATGTCTTACCCTTTGGGCTTTGTAACGCCCCTAGTACGTTTGAAAATTTAATGGACCAAGTATTTGAAGGAATGAAGTGGAACGAAGTGATGGTTTACTTAGATGACATACTAGTTTTTTCAGAAACATTTGAAGAACATCTAAGAAGACTACGTAAAGTTTTCCATAGATTACGAGAGGCAGGACTTACTTTAAAACCAACTAAATGTAGCTATGCAGAAAATGAGACCAAAATATTAGGACACGTAATTAACAAGGAAGGGATATCCCCAGATGCAAGTAAATTAACAGCCATTAGAGATTTTAAAACACCCGTTAACGTAAAAACAGTTCAAAGTTTCCTAGGACTATGTAACTATTATCGAAAATTTATCAAAGACTTTTCAATAATTGCGAGACCCCTATACGAAATTACAAGAAAACATCAAGTTTCTAAGTGGGGAGATAACCAAGAAAAAGCATTTAATGTGTTAAAAGATAGAATGACGAGCGCGCCATTACTTAAATATTTTGATCCTAATTTAGGATGTGAACTAAGGACCGACGCAAGTTTTCTAGGAATCGGGTCGATCTTACTACAAAGCGATAGTAAAGATAGAATGCATCCAATAGCATATGCCAGTAGGTCACTCACCAAAGCAGAAAAAAATTACTCGATATCAGAACTTGAAGCGTTAGCAGTAATCTGGAGTCTACAATACTTCAGACATCTTGTTTATGGAAAACCAATAAGAATAGTAACAGATCATCACGCTCTTTGCTATCTAAAAACTATCAAAGATTTAACAGGGAGACTGGCAAGGTGGAGTATCAAATTATCAGAATTTCAATATACAATTAATTACAAAAATGGTAAAACACATCATGACGCTGATTGCTTATCCAGGAATCCAACAGAATTAGGTAAAAAAGAAGATGAAGAAGAATCCAATGAAATCCCAACATTCATATTAGAAAACGAGGAGGTGCAACAGTTACAAGATCAGGATGAAGAAATTTTAAAAATCAAACAAGCCATAGAAAACCCGGAAGATGAAAAAATAAGCATAGGTTTTAGAAGACGAGTAAAAAATTTTATTATTATTAATGAAATTCTATATAAAAAGAATGCCAGTCCCAGAGGATCAGAAAATCTTTTAGTAATACCAAAAAATCTAATTTCAGAAATTTTATTCTCCCATCACAGTGAACCTTTAGCAGGTCATCTGGGTATAACTAAAACACTAAGTAAAATAAAAAGTCGTTATTATTGGGAAGGACTACAAAAAGATGTAGAAAAATTTGTAAAGAGATGACCAGATTGTCAAGCACGGAAGGGTAGATCCAACGCTAAACCTGCAGGATTTCTACAACCCATTCCGGTAGGATTACCTTTCGAACAAATAGGTATAGATTTACTAGGACCATTTCGCAAAAGTAAAAGCGGAAAAACAATGATTGTCGTTGCCACGGATTATGCTACGAGATGGGTCGAGACAAGAGCACTTTCAAGTGGAAAAAGTAGACCCGTTGCCCAATTCATATTAGAACACATCATATGTCGCCATGGCTGTCCTAAAGTCATTTTAAGTGATAGAGGGGCCGTATTTCTTTCACAAATGATAACCGAACTGGTAGAAATTATGGGTGGAAGGAATAGTTATACAACAGCTTACCACCCCAAGCTAATGGACTCACAGAGAGATTTAATAAAACTATAGTTGATATGATCTCGATATTTACAAATGAAGAACAAACAGATTGGGATGCGTTATTACCACATGTAACATTCGCATATAACACATCCACACAAGAAACCACTAAATATTCCCCTTTTATGTTAGTTTATGGTCGTGAAGCAATTTTACCTACAGAACGAAGCTTGGCTACGACCCTTAAGGAGAGTTCAGTTGAACAAATAAGGGATAATGTATTTTATGCTAGAAATATCGCAGTTCAAAACATAGAAGATAGACAAGAACGCGATAGAAAATGTTACGACCGCAAACATAGACATTTAAATTTTGAAGTAGGGGACCAGGTAAAAGTTTTTACGCCGATACGAAAAATTGGTAGATCGGAAAAATTATTATTAAGATACTTCGGGCCATATTTTATTAATAAAAAGATAAGTGAAGTGAATTATGAAATACGGAAAGGAAATTCCCCAAATTCAAAAACAGACATTGTACATGTAAGCAGAATCCTGCCGTATTACGATCAATGGACTCCCACAAATACAATAAATTGCCCCTTGAATAAATAAATGGCCCATACCCCATATATAAACCCCTGTAAATAGAACCTATGGACTAAAGACGAATTTCGTAGTTCAAATAGCCAAATTTCCCAAGTTAATATTTAGTAAAATTCGAATTTAAGACAATTAAACAAAATAAGTACAACCATTAACAACGAAGATATTACATTTAAGTCATATTAATAATTTTAAAGTTAAAAAAAAAGTAAAAAACAAGTTATATTTTTAATAAATAAATATTGGTAATTAAAATAAAAACATACTGTACATAAGATAGCAGAATAAAATGAATACACTGTATATGTACATTTCCGGATAAACAAAACAGAATTGCACATTTTTCAGTTAACATAAAAAATAAATAAAACAGTAGGTCAAGAAATTACAAGAAATTGCAAGCAAAACAAAATTACACATTCTTTAGTTGATATAAAAAAAAATAAAACCGTAGGTCAAGAAATTGCAGAGTATCACAAAAATAAAAGGATAAAAATACAATAGTTATTTTTAAATTTTACATTCAATTTAATTAAAAATGAAATAGAAGCTAGGGACTAAAGAAAAATAAAATATGCATAAAATATGCATTTATAAATGTAAATGTAAACTAATTATGAATTGTAGATATCTCCAAATAGCTAGAGGACAACAAATCCAAACGACCGTAGAAATTTCACCTGGCGTAAAATGGAAAAAATTACCGCAAGTTGTAGCATATGAGTCCAGCATCCCAATCAGCTACGAGATGGATTGGATACAAGATATGGAAAAGGCCACACCACAAAATTCGTTCAAAAGTGGAAGCTGCCAAAATAGAGCAACCCCGGATTGCTTAGTGGAATCAGCCATAGAAGAATTAGGAACGGCATATGACAAAGATTTACACATACTAGCACGAAATACAAAAAATAATTTGGAAGTAAATAATAAGGAAAAAAGTACCACAAAAAACCGAAGAGCTCTCGATTTTCTAGGTGATGGATTGGCATGGTGCTGTGGGGTCGCAACGATAAGTAAATTAGAAGGGTTAACGACAACAGAAAAGGACATGCAAGATAACATTCATCGTTTAACGGAAGGGCTAACGGCCGCTTTAAAAGGAATTGGACACGATTCAACAGAATTTAACAAATACGAAAAGGAAATGACCAAAACATTCCAAGGTATAGAGAAGAGAATGAATTTAGTACAAGAGGAAATTGAAACGGCCCAAAAAACAGGAACAATTGAAGGGAATTTGATCACAAGAATATACATTCACGCATATGATAATCTAAGACGTATGATTCAATTAACCAGAATCATAAGAACAAATTTGATCATGACATCGTGTAAACAACATCAAATCCCAATAAACATTTTGGAAACTACGACACTACGACACGACTTGGATCGATTGGAAAAGGAGCTGGAAATGTCAAACCAGGGACTCGCGATCCCGAAGGAAGACGTTACGCGCTACTATCAATTACCAATTTGTGATTGTAGCTTTACGGAATCCAAAGTGTACCTACATGTGAAAATACCAATTGTTTCAAATAAACAAAAATGGATAGTATTTGAACTGTTAACTACATCGTTCGCGTGGTATGAACAGACGTGTACATTAAACCACGATACGCTGTATATAGCAGTGTCAAATAATGTAGGGAAAAAACCTTCCATTAGAGCAATTTCAGGAATGGGCCTGCACCAATGCAGAGCGTACGAGGATAAATTATGTTATATTCCACAATTATCGGCAAACGAATTTAAAGGACCATTATGTGCAATAAAAATTTTTAACGGCGACACCGTTGAAAACTTAAGTCATTATTGTCCAATGACTTGTCGGCAATCCACGGCAATGTTAATAGTGGAAACATCAGAAGCGGAATATCAAATAACCCATCCTAAAAATGAAACAAAAATTGAATGTCCACATCGATCGCAAAATTTAATTCCTCACAATTTCACAACTATTGGTTCCCTACACCTAAAATTGCGCTGTTCCTGTAAAGTAATTCTTTTCCAAGATATTCTAATCCCTACCAAATATCCTTGCCAAGAAAACAAACCCTCCGAAGCAGAGTTAACCCATGTAATCCCTGCCACATGGTCGTCCTTAAAATCCTACATATTAAAACCTATTTATGAAAAAGCTCCTACATATAATAATTTAACAGAAATCCTAAATCACAATTGGACAATAGAAGTGCCACACTTCAATTTAACAAATACGGCTAAATCAATGGGTAGCATAATGGAATGGATTCAAGAAAGAAAAAGTACTCCGAGAAGTTTTGCCGAAAATTATGGTTACATTAGTCATACAACATTT
Organism: Podabrus alpinus; assembly: GCA_932274525.1. NCBI lineage: Eukaryota > Metazoa > Arthropoda > Insecta > Coleoptera > Cantharidae > Podabrus > Podabrus alpinus. The sequence goes on from OW026452.1 coordinate 36,957,773, forward strand.
TTATTGTGGAATATAAGTTTAACTGCATTGGTGGGTTATCTAATTTATAAACAACTACCAAGACCAACAGCCGTGATCGCTACAATGGGCTAATCCCTCAAATTTTTTTTTCATTAAAATCGAAAATTTAAGTGATTTTAAACCCCTCTTGCGTAAAAAATTTTTTTTTTTAGCAATTTTAACGATCGTATTGAAGTTCAAAAATTGAAATATTTTTAAATAATTAAAACGCGGTAAATAATGACGTATCAAAAGGTAAGCCAATAAGAACCCAATACACTCCCACTATTGAAGGTTAATTATTTTTAAATGTCACTTGGTATACTATAACCTTAAAAGTTATTTACAAATTGCATATTTTCATAGTGAACGTAGATGGCGTATTATGTATGCATGGTTGCCAAGTTATAATAAGTATTTGAATTTACGGATTTTTAACAATTTTTAAACACATCACATGGGTAGACTCAAGGATGTCATTTTCGCATACATATAAACGTGGCATCGTGGTAAATGCAATTTTAATTTCAAATTGTGATTGGACTACCTTTTGGTACGTCACAGAATGGCGACTTTTCAAACGTATACGTTTAAAAAAGGCACTTTATTTAATTAGTATAGCGTTTTAAAATTATATATTTGTAATTATATATAGTATTTTGCTATGGGCCATCGATTTTTATAGGTAAAAATTATATTTTTGACAACACGGGACAACCCCATTCCAGTGGGTCAAACATCAGCATCAAATGGAGAAGAATCATCACCAATTCATCATCAAGTGGTAATAATTATAACAATAACAATATGTGTAACTTTGTGCGTAACCTTAATATGATGGTTAATAAAAGGTTTCATAAAAAAGTGCAAAAAAGTTAAATGTACAAACACTTTCAAAGAAGAAGAAAAGGTAACAAATGAAGATGAAAGTGGGCCAATTATAGAAGTAAAAAACCAGGTGGACCTAGAAAAATTAAAAACAGGACGAAAAGTGAAAGTGTGCCTAAGAAACGAGTGCGAGAGAGTAAATAAAAGTGTAAAAGCAGAGCAAATAAAACAAAGTGGTGCCCAAAACGCGGAACAATAAAAGTGTATAAACTGGTACGAATATATAATAAATGGAAAAAAGGTAAAGTGCTAATAAGAATAATAATTAATTAAAGAAAATGGCTAAATAAATATTGTAAATGAGGTCTGTACCTCAAATCTATAGTCTGTACTATAACAAAGCCATTAAGAGTAAGGACGTCCCAATGTAGCGAAAATTTATATAAGAAAGTCAGTAACAACCTATAGGAACATAAGATCAAAATACCACTTTCTCGTATAAGATTTCTAAACATTAAGAAATTATGTAAAGGAATAATCTGTATTATTCTTGTATAAACACATATCGAAAAGATACGGTGTAAATAAATTAAAGATAGTTCAAAAAAGGAAATTAAAAAAAGCACTATAATCGGAATAATCTGTATTATTCTTGTATAAAAACGTATCGAAAGGATACGGTGTAATAGAGTTATCTATTGTGAGATATTTGTAAAAGGGCACCATAATCGGAATAATCTGTATTATTCTAGTATAAACATGTATCGACAGGATACAGTGTAATGGTAAATTATAGTTAGATCAAAAAGGATCAAAATAAGGATTGTTTAAAGTAATAAGAAAAGATATACTAAAGGTATTAGGCACACTAATAAGAAATTAAAAGAGAAACTTATCAAAAAACGGTCAAATTAAAGAATTGGAGAATAAATAAAGAAAATTTTTGTTATTGTATACGAATCTCCAAAATTTAAAGTAACAATTTTGAACGATTACTCAAAATAATTATTAAGAAAATACACATTGAAGGTCACAACGTAAAATACTTTAGGTAGACAAAATAAAAACAATAAGTGAACCTAATACATAAATGTAGTAGTACGGCAAAAAATTGCTTAAATAGTAAGTATATTACAATTGGATAGGTCAAGACTTAATTAACTTTTAATAGCAGTAAAGTCAACAATATTAGGCTTGATACACTGTAATATTATATATGTCAATATACCATGTGCGTGAAGTTAGCCCCCCCCATTTCGAAAACCAAAAAAATTTTTTTTGTATTGTGTTGTATTCATTTGTATTAGATTATATTGACAAAATTTTTTTTTATTTTGCGAAGCATTAAAATAAATATCGCGAAAAACCGTTATTTGGGCTGGCCCCCCCTTTTCAAAAATTCAAATTTTTTTGGGTTGTATTTTGTTGTATTCATTTGTATTGGATTGTATCGTAAAAAATAAAAGTTGGAAGTTTATGAAGATTACAATATCATTGATAATATACAAAGCGATGACGAGAAACAAGAAGAAGACCAGGAAGAGGATGAATTATCAAAACAGGATACACATGGGAATGAAAAGCTTATTGATTTTTGGGCTAATAATTTTTATTTACAATGTGTTCATGAAGCAAACTCTGCAATTACTGGCGTTACCATTAATGCATATTACTGCCCAGTAATCTGATAATAATCCGATGATACGGATCATCGGATATAACATAATTCCTGGTCACTACACATACAATACAATGCAATACCTTACATTTTATATAAGAAATTTTGGGCTTGTCAACCAGTCGGCTAGCGCTAAATTTTGTTCCGCGATTTACGCGATTAACGTTAAACTTCCGACTTTTATTTTTTACGATACAATCCAATACAAATGAATACAACAAAATACAACCAAAAAAAATTTGAATATTTGAAAAGGGGGGGCCAGCGCTAAATTTTGTTTCGCGATTTACGCGGTTAAGGTTAAACTTCCGACTTTTATTTTTTACGATACAATCCAATACAGATGAATACAACAAAATACAACCCAAAAAATTTGAATTTTTGAAAAGGGGGGGCCAGCGCTAAATTTTGTTTCGCGATTTACGCGGTTAAGGTTAAACTTACGACTTTTATTTTTTACGATACAATCCAATACAAATGAATACAACAAAATACAACCCAAAAAAATTTGAATTTTTGAAAAGGGGGGGCCAGCCCAAATAACGGTTTTTCGCGATATTTATTTTAATGCTTCGCAAAATAAAAAAAAATTTTGTCAATACAATCTAATACAAATGAATACAACACAATACAAAAAAAATTTTTTTGGTTTTCGAAAAAGGGGAGGGGCTAACTTCACGCACATCAATATACCATAAAGTTAATATGATTCAGAAAATTCAAATAAGAATTAAAATAAAAAAACAAATTTTTGAACAAATGTTTTACAAAACCTGGGATTTCAATGTGTAAGTACGAATTAGTAAATAGTCAACTAAAAATAGTGCGAAAAAAGATTTTTTGGAGATTCAAAGTACATTAATAAATCAATATGAGAGCTACAACATATAAAAAGATTAGAAATTGGTTATTGTAAGAAAAATTTTGATAAGAATTAGAGGAGGTCCCTAAAAGAATGATATAAAAAATTACATAAGAATAAATAAGGGTAAGAAGAAGAAGAATGTTTTGTAATATATTATTTAAGTAATATGTTAAATTTAAGATAATTCCTTTAATGTTAACGATTAATTAGTTAAATATAAAAATTTTTTAAATTTTTTAGTGGTGGAGCAATTCTCGTGTAGAAACCAGTGCCTTTATTTTAAAAACAAAGGTTTGGGCCAACCTTTAATTCAGCAGGGGGCATGTCACAAATAGATAATTAAATTATATTAAAATGGCCAGTATATAAATATCACCCTGTAGAGTACATTTTATAATCATGAGTTGCTAAATAAAGAGGTATTGCGAAAACATACACGAGCATTGTGAAGTCGCTAAAGTCAGCATTAAATAGGACTTAGGAAAGATACCACGAAAAAGTAGTACAACTAGAAGTTATTAAATATCCGAAAATGAGGATAGTTAGTTAGTTGTCATTTGGACTTAAGTGAATCGGTTGAAAGTGCCGGGTGTTGGTGCATCCTAATATTAACGAACAATAATACAAGATGTCAGTGGTACGAGTCATCCAATCTGCCTGGGTCCTATGGATTATTATAATTGTAGAGTAAGATTAATTTAGATAATTATATATTGCAATGTCCGACACTGACCACCACGTCAATAGAAATGATAACGTCACGATTTAAAATTTTGTTTATTATTAATAAAGAGAGCACATGACTTATTTGTTCGAACGTAAAAGTTTTATCTGATACCAAAAATTTAGTTTAACGTCATAAATTTATATGAAGAAAGGGTCACGGATAACAAAATAAATTCAAAAAAATGCAACGTTTTAATTCTGTTAATAAAAATGTTTGTTAAAAATTATAAATTAAATTAATTAATAATAAGAAATGTAATTTGAAATCAAATTACTAAATAAAAAAAATTTTATTTGTATTTATCAATAAAAAATTTTGCATACATTTCTATTGGCGGGGTACATTTACGTACACCTGTACAAGACATTAATATTAAAACGTGCAGCCCTAGTAAAGCTCCGAGGCTACACAGCACTTTTTGGCTAGCCCAACACGAGGCTACGTGATCACACTGCAATATGTAATATTTTCCCCCGATTATTTTATTTTAAATAGATTAGTTAATATTATTCCATGACTATTATTTAAAAGGTACACCCCAATCTAAGATCCCAAATTTAGGTAGAAAGGGCCTAAATACGACAGTATTTCTCTTTGGGTCATCAAAACCAACTCCTTCCATTAAATCTAAACGATTACTATAATGCGCCAGCCGATGATCTAACGCATCCAAAAGCTTATCATCAACATTAGTTGACAAATCATCGATTTGTTTACTGATTACTGAAAGGGACTTTTCGCATATTTCTAGTTCGGAGGGTATGTCAACAGGTTTATATTTACTCATCGCTAATGATGAATTATATTTCTCGTCGCGTATCAACTGACATAACAGTTTACGACGAGTTGCCAGATGTTCAGATATTCCAGATAATTCATTGCCTTTACGTCGTTGCAACTCAACGGCGATTTCCTCCCTAGATAGGGCTGCTACGTAAGCTTTTTCAGATATAATAAAATTAACTTGACAAAGACGAAGTAAAAAAATGTAAGCGTTCGATAAAACACGAAAATAAATCGTACAAAGAATTGAATAATTAAAAAATAAATAGTGCGTATACACGACTCCCAATTGTGCGACAAAACAAATACCGTCGAAATGCAATTGAAGGGAACGCAACAAACATTTCAATTTCGTTTGTAAATGGTTTCTCGCCGGTGAAAATTTTGAAAATGGCCCGTAGCGTTACTCGCAAGCAATAATTAAAAATAATATATATATTGCAAAAATAATTAAAGCGAGAGCACAACAAAAGGATATATCGCCCTTCAACCACTAGAGCTTGTTTAACGCAATTGCTAATGTAAAAAGGTTTTTCGCCGGTACGAGTACTATTTTGACAACTCAACCTGTAATTAATCGTGTACCAAACCACACAACCAAGCAAAGCGTCCAGTCCAACAACGCTATCCAGTTGCACAAAAACTGCTGCAGTAATAAAAAGATTAACACGACCACAAACGTTTCGTTGTCGATTCGTAAACACGAAAGCGTACCTCGCAACAAGCACAGAGTTAATTAAATTTACAAAGTAATGTTCCACGCTGGACGCCAGTAATATGTTTACCTTCTTCCCCGTTCCTAATGGGAGAACGTACCAGAAAAGCAAACAAACCATGCAGAAAGGATAAAAACCCCTTCTACTTATATTGCGTGGTTACCCTGATCTTCGTGTAAACTAGCTCGTTATAGCTGGAAGCGATGGTCGTGAATTCCACTCTGTACTGTTCTGAAAATAATGAGGGTACGCTTCGTCGAAAATAAAACAATACTTTAATAACAAGGTTTAATGAAATCGAATCAACAACTACAAACGCAAGTGGTGGTGGCGTGCTAATAATTATATGCACTTTAAATGAAATTTAATAACGGCACGTCAAAGGTGTCAACAATACGGGATGACCAGAATGGTAGCCCAGTCAATACAAAATTTGACTTAAATGAAAATACTACAATATCACCAAAATTCAAACAAGAAAAAATAAAATGTCTTACCCGAGCTCGAAATAAGATTACAAATGGTAATACGACAGCAACTTCCTGTGAGGATAGGCGGTGATTGGTTTTGAATAACAACGGCTGCAGTCTGAGGTCCTCGAAAGCGGATCACCGACGTGAAATCTCGGCACAACAGGTTTTGGCAGGAACAGCGAAGATGGAACGGCGTCACTCAGCTGTGTAGATGGTCTGGTACGAAATGGTAATCCAAATAAAACTATAGGATCGTCCAGTAATTTTACGATCATCCAAAATAATTAAAGTTGTGATTGATAATATCAACTTCAATCAAACAATCAACTTCTTCTTCTTCTTCTTCCTTTCAAGGTATAGGCAGTGTTTGCCTGTTCCGACTTCATTGATCGCTCCAACGCTTTCTTGGGCGGCCGACGTCTCTTCTCCCCTTTGGGTTATATGAGAGTATTTTCTTTGGGATTCTCTTGCTCTCCATTCTGTTGATATGGGATCTCCAGTTTTCTCTATACTCCGAGATTTTTTGATTGATGGAGAAGATTTCCAGTTCATCGCGGATATCCTCGTTTCTTATATGATCCCTTCTTGTGCAGCCTTTAGCTCTTCGCAAGAATGTCATTTCCGCTGCTTGTATTTTTGATTTATCTCTCTGGGAAAGAACCCATGTTTCGCATCCATATGTCAAAACGGGTACCGCCATTGTTTTGTAAAACTTGAGTTTAGTTTCCGTTCGGGTTAGATTCTTCAGAGTTTTGTGTATTGTGCCGCATACGTGTTGGAACTTATGTATTTTGTTGTATATGTCATTGTCTCGGTCGAAACTTATATCGCATCCCAAAAAGTTAAAGTGGGATACTTGTTCCAGAATTTGATCTTCTATAACAATCTTGCTTCTAATTATTTCTTTTCCTTGAAATGCCATAACTTTCGTCTTTTTTTGTGATATATTTAACTCATACTTGATACACAGCTGATGTAGTGCAAATATCGCTCTCTGAAGGTCGTCTTCCGTTTCTTGTATTATTGCAAGATCGTCCGCGAATAATAGACAGTTTATTATTGTGTCCCGGCTTATCCATATCCCTGATGTGATTTGTTTTTTCCATTCTCTTATTAAGTCGTCTATATATATTGCTGTGTGCTGACGTAGCCACACGTTGGGCTAGTCAAAAAGTGCTCTGAGCTTGCCTTTGTAATAGAGCGGTAACCTTTGATAGTGCGGGTTTACACAAATTAACCCCGTCAATAGAGACGTTTGCAATTTTATCGTCGCAAATAAATATTTACCTCGGCTAGATATAATTTTTATTGTAAGCATGAAACCTACCTTTATCTCGGGCTGGATTCTTTCCGTGACCAAATCTGTGAATTGCTGAAATCAAATATTTTTGGATCTCGGAACAAGATTGGAAAATAATTCTCCGTTTCAAAGGCAAATATAAATTTTATTGTTTGTATTGTAATTATAGCAAATAAAAATTCTTAATATTAATAAAATAATTCCTTAAAATTACCCAAACTGTTAATTTTAACGTAGGCGCCACGCGGTGATAATTTTTACGTACGCACTGAATTTTATAAAAAAAATTATAAAGTTTTATGTAGATTTACCTTTATCTAGGGTTTTTCTGGTTCGTAAGATATTTGACCATGAATCTTATCTGCTTGCGTAGAGCGATGAGCTGTTGTACCATTGATAAAACCGGGTGGGTGTCGATGCAAAGTTTTACCTCGTGTAATTTTGTGGATCGTTTTTGTTGAAAATCTCACCAATCACTGGACTTTTCTTTTATAAAACACTTTAATCTGACGTAAGTAATTATTATTTAAATTATTTTATACTTTGGTTGTTGATTTCTATTAAAATTTTTATTAATTCCATTAAATTTTATTGCAGCACAAAAATCACCATTTGCATAACCAAACTTCGTTTATTTATCTTTTTTTTCCTCGCTTGTTTTTGTTGCCTTGATACCCAACTTTCCAGGCAAGGTTGATTATTATTTTTGTTGAAAATAATAAAATCGATATTGCATATTCAGGTACGCATTCGCCCATTTTGCTTTGACAAAATTTTTAATGAAATTTTATCTTTTCCAGATTGAATTGGTTTTCTACATTCCATTTGATTGTTATACGATAAAATCGGTGAAGATGTATTATCCATTCACTGTTCATTGATTAACGAAGCACTTTAACGTCATGTAATGTTTTAACTTGATATTTAATTTTATGCTAACAAATTTTCATACTAATAAGTTATTCAACAATATTTTGATATTAATTAGGATTACTTATAACTAAACAAATTGATTTTAAGACTAAAATAACAAATTTTATGATAACGGAATTTAAAATTCACATTGTTAAATTATTTTATTAATCTTTGTTCCATGAATGTATTTTGAATTAATTTTTTGAATTTGAATTAAAGTATTTGCTATCAGATGGAATCTTTCCGTATGATTTTAAAATAAGTCTCATGCTCTATAATCATTGATCAACTTTTGAATATTAACGTACGCATCTCTATTAACGTGGTCAGTGCATATCATCGCATTATTGCCCCCTATGTTAAGATACAATTTATTCGAAAATACCCATTTTCGTCATAAATTTTAAATTAACATAAATGTGCGTTAAATCATACACAACAAAATTAACTTTTAACGTAAAATTGCTTAACAAAATATCAAAATTAACTTAGTAAATTAAATTAACTGTTCAAGAACTAACTAACTAATTATATTAAATTAACTATCCTAATTAACAAATTTAATTAACAAATCTGACCAAGATTATTTTTATTTTGTCCCTAGTATTATGTTTACCAATGATCGTTGTTTTGACCTTTATTTTATTTAAATTTTTATTTCATTATTCGTTTATCTTTAATCTGTTTTCAATTATCTATTTTTTTACTTTATCTATTCAACCTGTTCTTTACTTAAGTAGCCCCATTTAATTTAATTTAATTTACTCTGGTGACTAAAATTTCTTTTCTTCTTACCCCCTTGTTAATTGGTTTTAATTTATTTATCTTTGGTATCCTTATTTTTATTTCTCTATCATAATATTTCCATTGTTTTCCTCATTATCATAATTCATATTTATTTTCCCCCCTTTATATATCTCATATTATTTATTCATAAATTCTCCACATCATATTATATCATATTCCCTCACAATAATACTTCATAATAATTCTTCTTTCAATATTAGACATTTTGCTTTTGATACCAATTTATTTTAAACCCCTTTGCTTTCAATCTGTTGTTTCCTATTTCCTTTTATATTATTCTTTGTCACCGAATACCTTTATTTACTCAATCAGACCTACATAAATAAATTTCCTAACCCGCATTATATTGTTTTTAAATGAATCCAATTTTCAATAATTATTTCTTTCCATAAATTTTCAAATTACAATAAAACTTAGCTATTTCATAAAAATAATACTTTCATCTTGGTCAAATTCTATTCTAAGACAAAATCATATTTACACTTGTCTTTTCTATGTTTATTTTACTTTTTATCTCTTGCTATTTCTTGAGCAGCTTATATTTATAAGTTGTTAATTTTTCATTTATGATTAAGTTTCGTTGGGAGCGAATTTATCTTTATTTACTATTTTCTTCAGCGGTTCTTTTATAAGTTGTCAATTGATATCTTAAGTTTCGCTGGTAGCGTTTTCAATCATTATAGTCCCATCGTCCCATCGATAAATCATGTCGATGTGGAACCGACCTCTTATTAAATCCGAATCGGGATGCCTTATTTGGTAGGTACACTCGCCTACTTTTTCATCAATAATGAAAGGTCCTTCGTAGGGGAGTTGAAGTTTCTGACACTCATTGTGCTCTCTTCGTCCCAATCTTAATTTTTTTTACAATTACCCACTCTCCAATTTCAAAATTGCATTTTTTCTTAATTTTCTTGTTCATTTTTCGGGTATATTTTTGACTTCTCTTCTTGAGTCTTTTTCTAACTTCGTCAAGTATTTCATCGAGTTCTTTTTCAGATTGATCATACACCCATGGTCGTTCCGGTTGCTGGTTTAGCATAAGGAAATGTGGCGTTCTTTCCGTCGCTATGCTTGGGGTATGGTTGATGAAATTTTCTACTATTTCGAGTTTACTATGCCATGAAGGTTGATCATCGTGTACCAGGAGTCTGAGGAATTTAATCGTTTCCTGGACATACCTCTCACAGATGTTTCCTTGTGGATGTCGTATGGAACAATACGTGACTTTCACACCACGTTCTTCCCAATGCTGTCTAAAACGTTGATTATCGAAGTAAGTTGCATTATCAACTAAAATTCTTTTTGGTTTAATAATTTCGTTACAGAAACGATGCAGAAGTTCCAGCGAAATGTCCGTTGTACATGATACGGTTGGATATAATTGGACGAATTTTGTGAAAGCATCAACTACGACGAAGATGTTATGAAACTCACTACTGGCTATTAAATTACCAATATAATCAACTGCAACTAACTCCCCAGGTTGTTCTAGTTTTAAGCTTTGCACGATATTTTGATTATGAAAATTTTTAAATTTACCCATTTGACATAATGAACATTGGTTAATGGTACGTTTTATAATTTTTAAATCTTTATGGCAGAAGTAATTTTCCCTGAACATAAGCCACGTTTTCTTGATACCGGCATGTCCAAATTTTAAATGTAACGCGTTTGTAATATTTATTGTGGTAGGTTCATCTATCACATATAATTCTAAATTTCTCACAGTTTTTATGATTACGTTATCTTTATATTTAAATGACTTTGTGTTTTCTTGATCGTTATTATCTAATTTAATTTTTAAGCTATCAAAACATTCATTTTCCTGAGCTAACAAAACATCCTGACGTGTAAACGGAATTTCGTCATCAACCAGTTGGTTCAATGCAATTAAAATTTCTTTCGGCTTATTTAACGGGTTATCTTTTCTACTAAGCGCGTCTGCAACAATATTATTTTTGCCTTTAATGTGCACGATGTCGAATGAATACTCCATAATGAGCAAACTCCACCGATAAATTCTATTATTCGTGAATTTTGTACGCATTAAAAACGTTAACGCGGAATGGTCTGTGTGAATTTCAAAACGGTTGCCAATTAGATAAAATTTTAATTTTGTAAGCGCAAACACGATAGCTAACATTTCTTTCTCTGATGTGGAATAATTAAGCTCGGATTTCTTTAACGTTCGTGAAACAAAACTTATCGGTTCTTCTTCCCCATTACGCATTTGTATTAGGGCACCTCCCACCGCAAAATGACTTGCGTCTGTCTTTAATATAAACTTTTCTTTAAAATCGGGATGAAGTAGTTTGACGTTCTCATATAGTGCATTTTTCATTTGATCAAAAGCTTTTTGTTTGTCATCGTCCCATTTCCACCTTACCGATTTTCTCAGTAGCTCAAGTAACGGAACTGTTAAATTTGAATAATTAGGTACGAACCTTTTATAATAATTCATTAACCCTAAAAATGATCTTAATGACTTTAAGTTAAATGGTCTACGGTAATTCTTGATTTCGATTATTTTCCCATCGTCTATCTTAATGCCCTCGTTTGAAATTATGTAACCCAAATATTGAACTCGCGTCTTGTAGAACTCACATTTTTCTATGTTGAGCTTCAAGTCTGCGTCATTTAATGCTTTTAAAATTTTCTCTAAGTGAGTTTTATGAATTTCTTCATTTTCGCTGAAAATTATTATGTCATCAACATAGTGTGCGCAAAAATGACTAAACTGGTTGAGGATAACTTGTAATGCACCGATGAGTGCCGCACTGCTGGTGGATAATCCAAATGGAACAACTTGAAAGATATACGTGTTGCCGTCAACGCTAAAGCCTGTGTACTGTTGCGAGTCTTTATGCAATTTAATCAGCCAAAATGAATTTCTTAAGTCGAGTTTACTAAAAGTTTTTGATGTTCCCAATTTTGATAACAATGACTCCATAGTTTCAGGGCTCTCGAACTGAGGTTTTGTGACTGCGTTTAACCCCCTCGCGTCTAGACACAATCTTAAACTACCGTCTTTCTTTTTAACAATAACGAGTGGATTTAAATAAGCTGTCGGAGATTTTACTATGATGCCGTCATTTAGCATCTTTTGAATTTCTAATTGTACCTGGTGTTTGTAACATTGCGGAATAGGGTAAGTCTTACAGCGGAATAGCTTGTCCTTGATAATTTGCAGCTTGTGCACGTAATTTCTCGCGGTACCCGACTCCTGATTTATCAATGCATCGTATTTCGTAAATAATTTTATGACTTCTTGGGTGTAATCATTTGGACAATCTAGTTTTATGTTTTTTAAATCCCCTTTATTTTTATTTATTAATTGTGTATCCCAATTAACATTTCTTAAACCTTTTTCCCTGTCATAATTAACATAATTAACATTGTATTCCCCTTCTATTAAATTTTCTACTAACATTTCCGGTTCATTCCCATTAGTGATTTGATTACCTAAATTGTTTGTCCAAGTGATCTCTTTGTTTAATATTTTTACTACTTTTCGTTCTGCATCAATGATCATATTAAATTTATTAATTAAGTCGATTCCGAGTATGCATTGCATGGATAAATTTTTTATAATTAAAATCGATTCTTTTATGATTACATCCCCTATTTTAATTGTTGCGAGCACGCTTTCGTTCGCAGATGAGAACTTTTTCTGGTTTGGCGTTACCAAATTTACTACTTTTGTTTTTAAAATTGAATCTTTAAAATTTTGTTGGTTTTTCAAAATTACTCCCTGATTTATTAATGAAATTTCTGCCCCTGTATCTATTAAACAATTTATCTGAACGTTATTAATGTTTACCATGATGTATGGCAATAAATCGAATTTATTTTCATTATTTAACCCCCCCGTATTTTCGATACTGATAAACTCTTTGGGATGCTGATAAGAGCTTATCTGCATATTCATTGGCACGCCGTTTATTGAAAATCCTGTGGAGAAGATGTTTCTTCCTCCACAGCAGGTGTCCTATTTATCGTAACGCTATTAATCGGTCTGTTTTCTGTATTGGCTGACGTTCGGTTTGGAAAACGTTCGTCGCTCCTTTGTTGATTATTTTGGTCGTTTGTGCGATTGTCATAACTACGCCAATTTGACTCAAATCTACCTCCTCTCTGAAAACGTCCACGATAACCCTGATTATAATTTCGATTGTTTCCATAATAGTTACCTCGACCAAAGTTATTTCGATTTGAGTTGTACCCTGCGTTACGATCATCCTGACTATCCCGATTGTTAGTATTAAAATTATTATAACCACCCCTACGATTTTCAAAATTATTTTCATTTCTACCGTAATTATTATTGTTCTGGTTATAATTTCCAGATCGTTCGTAACGGTTGTATCTATTGTCCTGATTATTGCGATTGTCGTTCCCATTATTGTGATAAGTGCGCTGGTTATTTGATTCGCGTTGCCCCCCTGAATAAGTATTGAAATTTCTAGTCGCGTTATTATAACTTGGCCTATTGGCTCTTTCGTCCATGTTAACCGCATCTGTTCTCCTTAACAATTTCGATAATTCGGATATCGTGTTTATATTTTCAAGAGCTACCCGATTAATTATATCTTGGCAGAAATGATTAGATAAGTGTTCAACGATTTCTTCCTCGGAGACTTCCGGTTCAAGTTGCGTTACCTCGTTAATGATGTTCTCCGCGTAATCATTGCGGCGACCGTACCCTTTAAATTTACCGTTCATTAACTCGTTGCGTATTCGCCCCTGAGCTTGCTTGTCCCAGTAACGATCTAGAAATAGTCTTTCGAAACCGACGAAATCTTCAAATTTATCTTGCACACACCCGAACCATTTTTTAGCATTTCCACCCATCATCGAGCAGATGCAATTTTTAAATTTGTTCACATCGCGGATGTGACTTGTGCTGCGATTCGCGTATTTGATGAATTGTTTAGGGTTGAAGTCCCCTTTTTCGTAGAACTTTATTGCTTGCCCGTTGTTTGTCGGCCACGTGATGTCTTGTAGAGCCGATAAAGTTATGGAACTGTTTGTGCTTTCACATTTTATCTTTACGTTTTCTTCTATTAGTTTTAGTTTTTCACCCTGATCATTTAATTTTAGGTCAACCCGATTTTCTAATTTACACACTGTTAAGATCATGGTCTAGTTTGTACTGCGACTGTCCATGGCAGCCCTTTTAATGTTCCAATTTTTATGTTTGTTTTCATTGCCATGATTACGTTTCATGCTTTTTACGAGTCAGAATTTAAGTTACTGTTGTCAAAAATACATGTTTTTTACAATTGCTAATCTTTTATTCCATGAATAAAAACAATACAGTCCACTCGCTTTACAACTTTTTGTCTACCAATTAGAAGTTAACATCCAGCCAAGTAAAAGAGCTCATAAGGTTCTTTGTAACGAATTTCATTGGATCTACAAAAACACGTTTCCACCGAGCAAACATTTTGTGGTCCTTGCATTGGCTATACAAAGAACACGATTTCAACCGAGCAAACATTTTGGTCCTTCGAGCCGGATGTATTTCGTCTTCATAAGACACCTAACAAGATTAATTGGTATCCAAAAAAGGATAAACAGCACTCATCGCGCAGCTAAGTAAATTCTATTGCAATTATCTAATCGCTAAAATTGTAGATAAAATTACGAGACAATTTTCACGCAAAAATTGTCAGCAATACATTTCAAAGGCGTCATCTACTTAAGGTCACGCCAACCGCACGGAATTTCTCTGGAACTACAGGGCTACAACGCCATCCCGAAGAAATATCCAACTACTTAAATTCACGCCAACATCACGGAATTTCTCTGGAACTACAGTGCTACAACGCCATCCCGAAGAAATATCCCAACAAATTGGTAACAAATTCAATCCTACTTATTTTATGTGTTTTGCTTGTGTAACAAAGTACAGGGTAATACAAAGGATAAAATTGCATTCACTTGCCATTTAATAATTAATTTATTCATATTTAATTCATTTATTTATAATGGAAGCTTTACGATTTGAAAGAACTGCGTTAAAAAGTCAATTGACAAGGTTTAAAACATTCATTCAAAAGGTTACGAACCAAAGCGTAACCAATGAGGTTATTTGCGAATTAAAGAAAAGGCTTGACCTTATGTCAAACGTGTTGTCAAAATTTGAAAAACTACATAATCAAATTGGTATTTCATGTCTAGAAAGTGATAATTATGATCAAAACAAAGAAGATGAATCTATGGCACATTTTGAAGATGTTTATTTTGAGCAAACAAGCATTGCAGAAACCTTAATAAACAATTTTACGCAAAAATCTGCAACAGATTCAAATAATCCATCTAGACCAGTATCTCCTGCTGAAAGTGTAAATTCAATTGAAAGTCTTAATTCAAGCAATCGTTCAAAACGCAATTCCGCCTCAAGAATTCATGATGGTAATGATAACGCAAGACATTACATCAATTTACCGAAAATAAATTTAATAAAGTTTAACGGTGATATTAAATTTTGGTTAGAATTCAAATCAATCTTTCAAAGTTTAATACATGATAATGATAATTTAACCAAAATACAAAAGCTTCACTATTTAAAATCAACCTTAACTGATGACGCTAAGTCAGTTATAGGTTCTCTAGAATTCACAGCCAACAGTTACGATGTGGCGTGGAAAACGCTTAATACAAGGTTTGATCAACCTAAATTAATTATTAAAAATCATTTAAATGCCATTTTGGAGCTTGAAACTCAAACAAAGGAATCAGCTCAAGGCTTAAGAAAAATAAACGACTCCTTATGTATGCACATCTCTGCTGCTAAATCCCTAGCAAAGACAGAGGCGCTTTTTGAAACTCTCTTAGTTATGTTGGTCTCAAACAAATTAGATTCCATAACGCGACGTGAATGGGAATTAACATTCAACAAAACTATTTCCACTTTACCCTCTTTAGAGGAATTCGGTACGTTCCTCACATCACATGCCAATTTATTAGAAAATATCGAAAAGGGGCACACACGGGAAGTAAAGGCAAATTATGTTGATAGAAGCAAATTTAAAACTAAATCATTCTTAGTAAATAATCCGTCATGTTCATTATGCAATAAAAGTCATTACCTAGGTCAATGTTCAGAGTTCTTAAAACTAAATGCAAGAGAGAGAGCAAATAAAGTTCAACAACTTAAGTTATGTTTTAATTGTTTGTCTAAAAGTCATTTAAAAAATCAATGTCAATCAAAATATTCTTGTAAAACGTGTAGGTCACGACATCATACTCTCCTCCACACTCCGTTACAAAGTTCGAATGTTTCTGTTCAACCGTTAGTAGCAATCTCTTCGGTTTCTCCCGAACCTGAACCCATTCAAACTATCTCTGCTTTCTGCACAACAGCCTCACAAGTTTTACTGCCAACTGCTTCCGCAAAGATTCTTGACGCATTTGGAAAATTCCAATCCGTCAGAATATTACTCGATTCTGGTTCACAATCGAATTTCATTCGCACCGACGTGTGCCAAAGGTTAAACTTGCCTACTCAAAGTGCAAGCATTACAGTTGCAGGTTTGAGCAATTCAAACACTCATCATGTAAAATCAAGATGTGACTTTGAGCTAAAAGCACATCACGGTAATTTCAGAATCAAGCTTTCTTGTTTAATCATTGATGAAATTACAGGAAGTGTCCCGAGTTTCAATCTGAATCGAGACAGCTTCCAACTTCCAAGCAACATTCGCTTATCAGATTCCTGTTTTGATAAACCTGGAAAAATTGATATTTTAATAGGTTCTCCTATCTTTTTCGAGCTTCTGTGTATTGGGCAAATTAGGCTAGGTCCCGAACTTCCCATACTTCAGAAAACCCAGCTAGGTTGGATTATTTCTGGTCCTACTAGCGCCAATTTATTCACACAAGTGCAATGCCACTTCAATAGATCAAACGATCTTCAAGATCAGATAACTAGATTTTGGGAAATCGACAGTTATCCCACAGAAAAGGTCTTCTCATCTGAAGAAAACCAATGTGAGTCGCATTTCATGCAAACCACAAAACGAAGCGCTACAGGGCGTTTTATAGTTTCAATTCCTTTAAAGGAAACCCCCCTTCTTTTAGGTGATTCCTTTCTGACAGCGAAGAGAAGATTTCTCTCTCTGGAACGGCAATTAGAAGCCAATCCCAAACTTCAGGAAAGCTACTGTGCTTTCATGAAAGAATACATAGAGTTGGGTCACATGTCGATATCAGATCCCAAAGTTAAGCTGGTTTATTATCTTCCACACCACGGGGTCCATAAATCCGACAGCTTAACTACAAAACTTCGTGTCGTTTTTAATGGTTCCTCTGCAACCACAACAGGTCATTCGTTGAATAGTATCCAAATGGTTGGTCCCACTATTCAACAAGATTTATTCTCAATTTTAATTCGTTTCCGGAAATATCCTTACGCTTTCGCTGCGGACATCGAGAAGATGTACCGACAAGTGGAAATAGAGCCTAGTCAAAGGCCACTCCAACGAATACTGTGGCGGTCTTCAATCGCAAGCCCCATAGAACATTATGACCTAAATACCGTGACTTATGGAACCGCCTCCTCATCTTATCTTGCCATCCGATCCTTAACACAATTAGGTATCGAATGCGAAAGCTCGCTACCAGAAATTTCTAAAATTATAAAGCGAGACTTCTATGTTGATGACCTACTTTCTGGTGCTTCCAGCGTAGAAACCGCACGTGAAATATGTTCGCAAATTTCAATAGTTCTAAGTGCAGGTTGTTTCAAACTTAGAAAGTGGATTTCAAACAATCCCGACGTACTAGCTAGCATCCCTCATGCTGATCTACACCCCGGTATTCTACAATTTGGAGACCGTGAACAATCACATACTCTCGGCCTCACATGGTTATTCCGAACAGACCATTTCAAGTTTTCAATCTCACATCAATCTTCTTCAAAAATTACTAAAAGGCAAATGCTTTCTGAGATTTCTCAAATCTTTGATCCATTAGGGTTAATTACCCCTTGCACGTTTGTGGCCAAGATTTTCATGCAAAGGCTTTGGCTTGAAAAGCTTGATTGGGACGAGCAAGTTCCAATCGATATGGAAAAACGATGGCTTTCTTACAAATCTGAATTGTCAGGTCTTAATGACCTTAAAATACCAAGACACGTCACATGTGTCGATCCAATATCCATCCAAATTCATGGATTTTGCGACGCATCTATGGAAGGCTACAGCGCCTGTATATATTTGCGTTCAAAAAATGTCCATAATCAAATTTACCAAAAATTATTATGTTCAAAGTCAAGGGTTGCACCCTTAAAACCGATTACTATCCCCAAACTTGAGCTTTGTGGAGCATTACTGTTAAGTAAATTACTAAAAACTGTTTTAAAAGCTGTAGATTTACAACCTACTTCTTGTTTTCTTTGGTCCGATTCAACCATCGTACTAGGATGGTTAAAGACAACCCCAAACCTTCTTAAAACTTTCGTTTGCAACAGGGTTGCTGACATTCAGAATGTCACTGCTAATGCGGTTTGGCGGCATGTGCCTACGAAATCCAATCCCGCCGATCTTTTATCGCGAGGAGCAAGTCCTCAATTTTTAAATGAATCCACATTATGGTGGGACGGCCCCCCTTGGCTACAGGAAGACGAAACTTCTTGGCCAAATCTTGCGCTTGGTAACGCTGAACTTCCTGAATTCAAAAGGGAGGTCAAGGTTCTCGTTTCTTCTAAACAAGAATCATTTCCTTTCAACAATTATTTTAATTTAACTCGCCTTGAGCGAATATTTGTATTTTGTTTGCGGTTTAAAAACAATTGCTCTGTCTCTAAAACCACAGACAACGGTACTAACTTCGTAGGCGCGAATAACGATTTGCTTGAATTAGGAAAATTTCTTAAGCAACAAGAATCTTCAATTCCAGAAATTGTTGCTTGCGAAGGAATTCACTGGCATTTCACACCAGCTCATAGCCCTCACTATGAAGGCTTATGGGAAGCAGGTCTTAAATCCTGTAAATATCACTTAAAACGAGTAATAGGTGAGCATATTTTGGTCTATGAAGAACTCTGTACTTTGCTATATCAGGTAGAATCCATTCTGAACTCCAGACCTCTTGCTCCCTTATCAACCGATCCCAACGATCTGCAACCGTTGACACCCGGTCATTTCTTGGTTGGGCGACCACTTACTTCACTTCCAGATTCAGATGTTACATCTATATCTGAAAATAGACTGGATGCTTTCCAAAAAATTCAAGGATTTGTACAGCATCTTTGGCGAAGGTGGAGTAAAGAATATGTTTCTGAACTTCAGCAAAGAGTGAAGTGGAAACTGCACCAATCAGAGCTTTCGTCTGGCACTCTCGTCCTAATAAAGGAAAATAACCTTCCACCTTTAAAATGGAAAATGGGTAGAGTTATCTCCGTGCATCCCGGTTCCGATGGTATAAATCGCGTCGCGACCATTCGGACTTCTAATGGACATGTGAAAAGAGCATTTTCTAAAATTTGCCCTCTACCAAGTTCGGTAAACAAGTGCATCGATTGACGATTAATGTCTTGCTTTCGATCGCGAGTGTTATTACCTAAAAAACTAATATTGACTTTATTTATTTTGTTTATACGTAAACTTTATGTCCTTTATGTGTAATGTTAATATTTAAGTAACTGTTCAATGTTATTATTTTCGTTTTCTTTCTTGAAATCCCTTCAGCATTTCAACCCGGGCGATATGTTAAGATCATGGTCTAGTTTGTACTGCGACTGTCCATGGCAGCCCTTTTAATGTTCCAATTTTTATGTTTGTTTTCATTGCCATGATTACGTTTCATGCTTTTTACGAGTCAGAATTTAAGTTACTGTTGTCAAAAATACATGTTTTTTACAATTGCTAATCTTTTATTCCATGAATAAAAACAATACAGTCCACTCGCTTTACAACTTTTTGTCTACCAATTAGAAGTTAACATCCAGCCAAGTAAAAGAGCTCATAAGGTTCTTTGTAACGAATTTCATTGGATCTACAAAAACACGTTTCCACCGAGCAAACATTTTGTGGTCCTTGCATTGGCTATACAAAGAACACGATTTCAACCGAGCAAACACACACTTCTTGACTCATATCGTTTTTTGATTTTATAATTTGTTCTTCCAAAATTTGGCGCGTTTGTATTATTTTATTATTGATCGTAATTGCCGGCATCATTTGACCACTAATTTCCGATACCTTTTCATTTAAATTTTCGACATCCTTTTCTACACTGATTACATGTGAGTTCGTTTTTCCAATTTCCTCAGAAAACTTAAATTCAAGTTCCTGTTTGAGCTTTTGTATATTTTTGTTAAGTTCCTTTTTTGTGTCTTCTGTGTTTTTAATAACTACTTCTATTTTCTCGTTCAATTCATTCAGCTCCTTTTTGGAATCCACTCTACTTTCTAGGATTAAATTTTCTAATTTCTTACTTGTCTCTTCTGTTTTTCTTCGATTTTCCTCTTTTTCTTCTTTTGTTGTTATGTTTTTGCATAACATGGCCATCATCTCACGCATTTCTTGTAATTCGGATTTCTTTTCTAATTTAGGTGTTTCGTTTATATTTGTTTCAAGCGATATTTCACTTGCGGTTTTACTTTCTTCCTCGGTTTCCAGTATAACCTCTTCTATTAAATGTTCTTCTTCCTTTTCTGTGAATGTGTCTTCCATACCTTCATCTACGACTTCCGGATTTTTCTTTTCATACCTCAACGTCCTATCAGATTTCTCTGCCATCTTGATTTATGTTTTAAATATTTATTCAAATTAATTTTAAGGAAATATTTATTAAGTGAATTACGATGTATTTTTAATTTTAGTAATAAGAATATTTTTAATTTTAGTTTTAAGGAAATTTTTAATTTTAAGTTTAACGTTAAGTAAATAATTTTAATGAAATTTCTCGTTGTAATTAACCTATCTAGTATTTTAATTATGATAACCTAATTTTGTTCGTGGTTCGAGGTTATTCGAGGTGACTCGAGCCTCACGTTGTTGCGCCAAAAAGTGCTGTGTGCTGACGTAGCCACACGTTGGGCTAGTCAAAAAGTGCTCTGAGCTTGCCTTTGTAATAGAGCGGTAACCTTTGATAGTGCGGGTTTACACAAATTAACCCCGTCAATAGAGACGTTTGCAATTTTATCGTCGCAAATAAATATTTACCTCGGCTAGATATAATTTTTATTGTAAGCATGAAACCTACCTTTATCTCGGGCTGGATTCTTTCCGTGACCAAATCTGTGAATTGCTGAAATCAAATATTTTTGGATCTCGGAACAAGATTGGAAAATAATTCTCCGTTTCAAAGGCAAATATAAATTTTATTGTTTGTATTGTAATTATAGCAAATAAAAATTCTTAATATTAATAAAATAATTCCTTAAAATTACCCAAACTGTTAATTTTAACGTAGGCGCCACGCGGTGATAATTTTTACGCACGCACTGAATTTTATAAAAAAAATTATAAAGTTTTATGTAGATTTACCTTTATCTAGGGTTTTTCTGGTTCGTAAGATATTTGACCATGAATCTTATCTGCTTGCGTAGAGCGATGAGCTGTTGTACCATTGATAAAACCGGGTGGGTGTCGATGCAAAGTTTTACCTCGTGTAATTTTGTGGATCGTTTTTGTTGAAAATCTCACCAATCACTGGACTTTTCTTTTATAAAACACTTTAATCTGACGTAAGTAATTATTATTTAAATTATTTTATACTTTTGTTGTTGATTTCTATTAAAATTTTTATTAATTCAATTAAATTTTATTGCAGCACAAAAATCACCATTTGCATAACCAAACTTCGTTTATTTATCTTTTTTTTCCTCGCTTGTTTTTGTTGCCTTGATACCCAACTTTCCAGGCAAGGTTGATTATTATTTTTGTTGAAAATAATAAAATCGATATTGCATATTCAGGTACGCATTCGCCCATTTTGCTTTGACAAAATTTTTAATGAAATTTTATCTTTTCCAGATTGAATTGGTTTTCTACATTCCATTTGATTGTTATACGATAAAATCGGTGAAGATGTATTATCCATTCACTGTTCATTGATTAACGAAGCACTTTAACGTCATGTAATGTTTTAACTTGATATTTAATTTTATGCTAACAAATTTTCATACTAATAAGTTATTCAACAATATTTTGATATTAATTAGGATTACTTATAACTAAACAAATTGATTTTAAGACTAAAATAACAAATTTTATGATAACGGAATTTAAAATTCACATTGTTAAATTATTTTATTAATCTTTGTTCCATGAATGTATTTTGAATTAATTTTTTGAATTTGAATTAAAGTATTTGCTATCAGATGGAATCTTTCCGTATGATTTTAAAATAAGTCTCATGCTCTATAATCATTGATAAACTTTTGAATATTAACGTACGCATCTCTATTAACGTGGTCAGTGCATATCATCGCAATATGTTAAACAAGGTAGGCGAGAGACCACATCCTTGTCTTAGACCTTTGTTGGTTGTTATTTTGTTTGAAGTCGGCTGACGTGATGTATCTATTGTGATCGTTGTGTCTATGTATATATTTTTGACGGTTGAGATTAGGTGTTTGGGATAGCCTCGTTTTTGCAATATTTCCATGAGTTTTCGTCGGTTTATGCTATCAAAGGCTTTTGTAAGGTCGATAAATGCAATATGGGTTTCGAGATTAAACTCTCTTCGTCTTTCTATTACTTGTTTTATTGTAAAAACATTGTCGCTGCATGATCTACCCTTCCTAAACCCGCTTTGTTCTTCCAGTATGAGGACTTCTGCTATCTTCTGAATTCTTTTATTGATAATTTTTGTATATATCTTGTATGCGCTGTCGAGGAGGCTTATACCTCGGTAGTTCTGGCAGTCTCTTCTGTCTCCTTTTTTGAATATAGATACAACCCGTGCATTCTTCCATTCTGCTGGTATTTCTAGTTTATGCCAGCAGTCGTTTAGTAAGTGTAAGAATCGTAGTTTGAAGAATAGACCTCCATATTTGAAAAGTTCATTGTTCAGGCCATCTGTACCAGGCGCTTTTCTGTTCTTTGTTTGTTTGATACATTCTTCTAATTCTTGAATAGTGATAGAATCTACATCATAGTTGTTTTTGTTTTCGGTTCTACCCATTTGAACGAAGTCTTTACTTTGATCGCACCAAAGTTCATTGTAGTGTTGTATCCATTCTTCTTCCGGGATTACGTGTATTTGTGCCATATCATTCTCTGTTTTGTTGAGGTGTTTCATGATTTTAAATGCTATCTGTTGTCTACCGTGTATATCCTGTTCTATGTTACTAATAAACTTTTCCCAAGAGTCCATGTGTGCCCTTCTAATTAATCGTTTTGCATTGTTTCTCTTTTCTCGGTATCTTTCCTTTGTTAGGTTGGTGTTCTCTTGTAAATGTATCTTATAGGCTTTCTCCTTTTCTTTAATTGCCTCTGCTATCTCTGTATTCCAAATTTTGAGGCCTTTTTTATTCTTTGTCTTTTTCTTCATTCCCAATGCTTCCTGGGCTGCCGCATTCATACATTTTCTTATGTTGTCCCATTCTTTGTTAGTATCGTTCTCCGTTGGCGTGTTTTCCAGGTGTTCTTGTAGCCTTTTTTGATAAAGATATCTGATACTTGGATCTTGTAGTAGGTTGATTTTGTAGATTTCTTTCACTGTATCATATTTGTTATGTTGTTTTTGTTTCTTCCACCTGCTTAGTAGTTTTATTCTTGATACTAATAGATAGTGATCAGAGTATATATCGCAGCCTCTATAGACTCTTACATCTTGAACTTGGGTGTGTATTTTTTCATTTACTATGATATAGTCTATTATAGAACGTAATCCTCTGGCGCTCCAGGTATATTTGTGGATGTCCTTTTTTCTGAAGAACGAGTTTGTTATTCTCAACCCATTGAAAGTTGCAAAATTTCGTAGTGTATGTCCATTTTCGTTTACACGTGTTTCCCCGAAAGTTCCTACTACTAGAGGAATAGGTTGATTTCCAATTCGCGCGTTCAAATCTCCTGCTATAATCAAGTGATGTTGTTTGAATTCTGTGGTGACCTTCTGTAGTTTTTTATAGAAATCTTCTGTTTCTTCTTTTTTTCCTGCCTCTGGTGCGTAGACACCAATTACCGTAATATGTCCTCGGTCGATCTTTAGTTTAACAGTTATTATTCGTTCGTTTATGTAAGAGTAGCTTTCTATTCTGTTTTTCCATTTTTTATTTATTAATATGAGAACTCCACTTTTTGCTCGCATTTGTTGCTCTACGCCACTGTATATCATTATGTAATCGTCCAGTTCTTTCGTTCCTTTAAGTTTTTTCTTAGTTTCGGTTATGACGGCTATGTCTATCGATTGCTTTTTGAGTATGTTATTCAATTCTGTTTCTTTGGTCCCGAGGCCTCTGACATTCCACGTTGCGACATTAATTGTTTCTTTAATCCCAAAAATCTTGTCCTTTTCCTGCTTAGGTCGTTTTCCGTTTAATCCGTCCAGCTGTTTTCGAGGCTGTATCTTCTGAAGTTTGTGAGTAATTTAAAGGTTTCCCTAGTATAGAGTACCAGTCCATAGCTAGGTAAGTTAAGTGATGGGGCTGCCATCTTAAAGCCTCTTAACCTGCTTGATTTTCTGTAGGAGTGCTCATCTCTAAGCCAAAGGTTCCAGTTTTAGGGCGCTGGAAACTCGCCCTCACCCTCTCCCGTCTGCTACAACTCTTGTTGTATTGCCCAGGGGTCGCGCGGTCTAGCCTTCGTGGACGTGGGAGTAGGATTTATTGGCAGAGCTGATCGGTGTTAGATCAGTTAGCATTTCTCAAGATTTGTGAGGTGCATATATTGGCATCTATGCATCTCCTTGAGGCTTATACCAATCTTTGACCCCCAACAATCAACTTCCAAAAGGTAAACAAGATCGGTTGTCAAAATTGTAACCGGGCGATTTCTACCCATAAAAATGGTTGGTAACCCTGCGCAGCACAAGACAAAATGTGTTGGTGAGATAAGGAAATTATAATATCCCAAAACGGCTTGAACTGGCTAATTGAAAAAATCGTTGCACACTAATTTCATGAAATCCGTAATGACAGTGAATTAGGTAACACGTACGATTAACAAACGACGAGGAATCGATTAAAAATTATCGATTACACACGCGATCAAAAAATGTCGACTTAACTTGTCAACGCTCAAAGCCAGAGTCTCATATCTACGCCGGCGCGCGTCTGTTCTTTGTACTATCAAGTGCGTTGCAAAGGCGAGTTGAGAGATGGCGCTTAGTGTATCAATTTAAATTTAAATAATTTAAATTTATGGAGCAAAATAGAACATATTTTGTTACAAGGTGGAAACCAATATGTGAATTTTATTAGAAACAAAGAAGAATTTGATTTGGACTTTGGCGTAGGGGTATAGAACAATTGGCTTTCCCTGACGTATTGTAATTGGGTCACATAATCTTAGGTGTGAAATTTATTTTGGGTAGTACACTGTTGTAGTATGTGTATTATTTTTCTACTTTACTTTATTAGTATCACTCGTATGTTTTTCACTTCACTTTCCGTCACTTTGACACTATCTTTTAATATATGGCAATATCGAAAAACGCTTATCATCGCGCCATCTGTTGACAGTATTTTGAATCACTGACTGTACGTCAGATTAATTATTTGACAAATTAAATTTTTTGTCAAACTTGTGATTTGATTTTCGAAAAAAGCGAATAACTTTTTTCCCCGCTCGAATTTCTTCTCCATTTATGCACGAATAGTTGCGCCTGGAGCTACAAAATAACTGTGCAAAATTTGGTCGAGATCGGTCCACGGGTCTAGGAACGTATAGCGAACACGCAAACATACAAACAGATCTTCTCTTTTATATATTTAGATAAACCAAATTAATAGAATTTTACGCTTTAAATCAAGTTTGTCAAATTTTGTGCTTAAAATATACACATACTCTAATAATTAAATATACAAATCTCTTATTATAAAAGGCCAAGTCTTTCTTTCTTTCTGTCCGTCCCACGGAAATACCCGAAGCAAACCGAACCGAACCGAACGCACAACGTATCATCGGATCAACGTATCATCGGATCAACGTATCATCGTATCAACGTATCATCCTATCAACGTATCATCGTATCAACGTATCATCGTATCATCGGATCAACGTATCATCGTATCAACGTATCATCGTATCATTTTGTCTATATAGGTAAGTCTATTTCCAAAAAAGCATTATGTGAACTTCCATAATGGATAATGAAAATTTTGAAAATCCTGCTGCAAAGCGACGACGATTGAATCGTGAGAGAAAAGCACGTACAAGAGCTAATAACACAGAAGAATAGCTTCGATCACAGCGACGCTCGGTCTCATGCGATACGTCGACAACGTGAAACTTTGGAACAAACTCAAGCGCGGCAAGCTGCTGACGCTCGGTCCCATGCGATACGTCAACAACGTGAAACTTTAGAAGAAACTCAAGCGCGGCAAGCTGCTGACGCTCGGTCCCATGCGATACGTTGATCCGATGATACGTTGATCCGATGATACGTTGATACGATGATACGTTCATCCGATTGGTTATGAAATTATCCGTTATGCGTTCGGTTCGGTTTGCTTCGGGTATTTCCGTGGGACAGACAGAAGGAAGGAAGGACTTGGCCTTTTATAATAAGAGATTTTTCACCTATATAGGAAATTTAAATACGTTGATACGTTGATCCGATGATACGTTGATCCGATGATACGATGATACGTTTATCCGATTGGTTATGAAATTATCCGTTATGCGTTCGGTTCGGTTTGCTTCGGGTATTTCCGTGGGACAGACAGAAGGAAGGAAGGACTTGGCCTTTTATAATAAGAGATGAGAACAACATTAAATAAATAAACAAAAAACTTACATATATTTTTTTAAATTAAATTAAACTTAATCAATATTTAAAACTAGATGATACCCCGTCCGAGGACGGGCAGCTAGAAGGACGGGCAGCTACCCAAGGTCATATGGCTTTTGGATTGCACTGAGAGCTTTCCTTAATCTTCATTCAACTTAAGTTACCTTGGGTAGCTGCCCGTCCTTCTAGCTGCCCGTCCTCGGACGGGGTATCATCTAGTGGTTAAAATAAATGTGATCATCCAATAAATGCCAGACACTCTAAGTGAGTGTCAGTATACAAACATCCAGTAAATAAAAATTAATATGGAATAAATTAACCTCCATACGTTGTCCTCGAGGGAAATAGTGACCAGAATAAATATTCCACAAACATCACCTCGAGTCGAACGGTTGAGATTTAAAATAAGAAAAGGTTAATAAATTTAAAATTACTTAATGCTAAATATAAAGAAAAATAATACAATTATTTAGGAAATAAATAATTATAACTATTACAGATATTTAATATGTAATGAACTTAGGAATTAAAATAAGACATTGTTGATAATCAACACACAAAGTTTTAACGTTAATTTAATCTTATTCATTGCAATTACAAACGAAACCCTAACTAGTTTAATAAATTTACGATTCAACGCAACTAAATCGTACACTGAATGTTTATTAACATTTCAGTTAAATTCTGAATCGATAGTTATAAAAATATCTAATTTGAAATAGACGATAAATCATTTGCACTGTAGTTAAATCATACACAAGAAATAACCATTTCATGAAATTATTATCTTACATTCATTTAATAATAATTATCCGATATATAGAAATCTAATTTAATGATTTATTTAATATCAATAGAATTTTCATCTATTTTTTTGGATAAAATATATAATGCCGTGTCTAGCTACTGAATTTATTTTTTATAGCGAGGTTTAGCTTACGACTCTTTTTTAAATTGCCTCAGCCAGCAATTGAGAACTCTTCAGGGTCAAAAGGTGGGTAAATTATGCAGAAAAACACTTTGCAACAATGCTTGCTTGCATTAAAAACTTACGTGAACTCAAAACTTAACGCTGTATCAAATTTTGTCTTATTTATGCTGTAAATTTGAAAACAAATGTACCCAAATAAATCAATTAAATTTAGAACCTGTTTTTTATTATTAATAATGAGACCAAAACATAAAATTAAACTAGAAAACAAATTGAGTATACAAAAATTCATAAAAATAAAAATTCTACCCCTTCCGTAATTTTATCGCACTATTGTTCGTATTACGCGCGTACGTATCGTTTTTTCGAACTAAATATCACTTAAAATGTCTTACCAAATGCTGTCGTTGTAATACCCAGCCGCGTAGACTTCCGGAACCAGTGTATCGAAAAACGTGCCTGCTTGATTCTTCTGGACTCACAAAACGAATTGGAAAAGTGATCAACCATAGACTACTGTTCATAAATTAAAACCAAGTCGAATATAACGTAAGTATTGTAAAATTCTTAACCATTTCTTTGTAACATAACCAAAAATATTTCAAACCAGTGGTACCCAATATTTTCACCATGCGTCATTCACTATTATTATTTGTTAAGAATAATTTCAAATGTTGATGGTTACATTTTGTGTAGCGCGCGCATTTTTTGTACACGCGCGTTTTGTAGCTATGTGTATTAGGAACGAACCATGGTATAATAACTTTAGAGGTAGGATATCAAGGCGCGCTAAACACGTTCAAGTTCGCGCAGTGACGTCACACGTGACCAGGTTAAAAGAATACTTATGACAGGAACGTATATAAATGAAATTAGAATTAATAAAATAATCAAAGTTTTTAATTTTATTTTCAACAGAATATTAAAAAATATTAATTAAAAATATTTTTTAATAAAAAAAATTAATAAAGTAATAAATAACAATTAAAATTGTAACTATGACAGAATACATCCATAATAATTGCTTTATATTAATCAGCTACTGAGTATGAATAACTTGCATTCTCTTGAAAATCGGAGGTTTGTAACATCTGTATTGTTTTTACAAAATTCTTGGCAACAAAATAATACAATTATCTATTAATTAGGCTCAATAATTGATGGCATATAAAAAATCAACAATCTTAAATAAGTTTTTATTAACAGTCACTATAAATAACAAATAAATAAGTTTTATTAGCTGGAATAATTGTTCAAAATTCCTGGTGATATGGAGATGTTTTTAACCCAACTCTTTAATGTCGAAACAGCTGGATAGGGAAATCCTTTTTTTAAGTGAAGTCTGTAGGAACGAGGACCAGCAGAATAAATTGTGATAGCTCTAGAAATGTCATCAACGGTCCATTTTAGTTTACCAACACCAGAAAATTTCAGCTGTTGTGCAGGAGTTAACAATTTATTCAATAAAGTTTCTTTCTTCTTCAAAACCTCTACTTCACTTTCTAAGGTAGCTATTCTCAACTTTAAAGCAGTAGTTAATCTTGTTCTGTATTATCAGTATTCACACTGAAATAAAATGCAGATATAATTTTTTTATAACAGTTCCTGTTGCATTGTAAATACTACTTGACTAAGAATTACATATAATATAGTTAGTTAAACTCACCTAACATCACACGTTTTCAGAAAACTGTTTTTCAAGACGATTTTTGCGTTCATCGGTTTTTGTAGATGTCGAATTTGAACTTTTTCTTGGCAGATGTTGACTAGGTATCGAAGAAGGTTTTAACTTTAAACGAAAGAAACTTTCAGGTAAGTTCAACAATTCGTGCTTCAAATTTCTCTCAAAATCGTCATTATTAAAATGTATCGAACAAATCCTTGAATTGTCAATATTAAATTTATCACACCGATAACACAAATGAATCCATTTTAACCTTAATTCATGATTGTTACGAGGAAAACAGAAAAAAGCAATTGTTCTCACAAATAATTTACTTTTGTTACCGAATTTGCAACCGAACACTGCACACCTCATTTTTACAGTTATAAATAATATAAACTGTAACGAAAAACACTCAAAAATAATTTAGAAAAACACACAAAACGTTGACGTTCAACGTCAACGCATGAGCATATGGTCACGAATGACGTCGGTAACTCCGCCTACCTTGCGCAGAACTATTTTGATATCCTACCTTGAAAGTTATTATACCATGACCACAAACTGCACAATCAAATACAATTGAACTATTCTGGGTTAATTCCTCACCGTCTTCATTTTTAATGTCGATGGAATGATGCAAATCTTCTAAATTAAATTTCACATCAGCCATCTCTTCTTCTTTAACCACATAACTGCTTACCTTCGAATTATTTAGAATTTCGAAAAATTTACCGTCGTTTTCCATAATTTCTCAAGTTTTCGAGGCTTGCGGCACTTGAGCGATATTCTTGATAAAGCGTTTTGTAAATTTTGAAGACGTAAGAGTGCTCATGGATTGGTACAAAATGACCTTTCTTAATCAACAAAATATTGTGTTGATTCTTGATTGTGTCTTATCATTTAACAAAACTACTGACCGCACAAATTGCTGATATTTTACAATGGCGACTGTCGCCATTTTATATAAAGTTTTCCACCAGGCGTCATCTAGTGCGGTGTCCGACTAATTAGATTATGGGCCTTAAGGCTGCGTGCAGACTGATAAAGCAAAGACGATTTAAGACAAATGGTTATTGTTCGATACGGTCGAAATTGCAAAATTTTGTTAATTTACAATACACGCATGCAATGCTGTATTTGAATTAGCATTAATGTCGTCTGGTGGAAAAACAAAATATCGGGGTAATGAAAATTTGTAGTAATACATAGTTTACACGCAGCTTAGTAGCTAATGCTTAGTACTTGTCACTTGTCACTAACACCTGCGTGCAAACTAGCTGAATAGTGCTTAGTATTATTGAAAATGCCAGTGCGAGTGATTAGGAGCTGATCCTATTTACTAAGTGACAAGTGGACTCCCCCACCTAATTTAACTAAGCACTTGTCGCTTGCGGAGTCGTGTGAACAGTCATGACAAGCGTTTAGTGACAAGTTGGAACGGCAAGTGAAAAGTCGTAGATTGGTTTTTGAATAATTAAAATATTTCCTAAGTTTCTTTTGGCGTTATGGCAGCGGAAAGGAGGAATTCCGAAACCACCATAAAATTCATACAAGAATTTAAAGCCTATGAATGTTTATGGAACAAAAAATCGTTTGTCTTTTAATAACTCTCTTTCAAGTTCTTATATTATTATAGAGGAAGGTCGCCTAATATTGGATGGTTGCCTAATTTTGGATACTGCATTATCTCAAAACCCATTGACAGTTTTCTGTAACTGAGTGCACAAAACAAAAGATTTCTAACATACAATGATCCTGTGTAAACCATATAGTTCAGTTGTTCACTACTAGGTGATACCATATAATGACATGTTATTTGTGAAACAGAGTTTTTTGTTATTCCGGTTAAAAATTGTTATAAAAAGGTAACTGTTGATAGTATTACAGTGAAATTTGGCATGGATGTACTAGAATAGTTGTAGAATAAGCCCAAGTATTTGAATCGTACATTTCTGCCAAGCATTCTTTTATTTTGATCACATAATTTTGAACACGAAGGTTGCCTAACTTTGGATAGATAAGGTGTCTTAAAATTAGATATCCAAAATTAGGAACCCAGCTGTATGTATGATTCAAAACGTGTTTACCTCTACATTGTTTTCAGTAAAATGCCTAAGAAAGGACTCCCACATAAAAAATTGAATCCAGACAATATGAAAAAAGCCATTGACGCTGTTAAAAATAATAGGTTCCTAATTTTGGATAGGGTATCCAATTTTAGGAACCCCTTTTTTTATTTTGAAAAAATGCCATTTTTTACTTTTGCGTGTTTCTTAGTCGTTTAAGGATGAAATAAATATTTTAATATGCATCACGTGTTTTCATTAAGGTGATAGCACATTTTAAGCACAAAACAAATAATTACAAAATGTTTCTTCCGCCCTAAAAACATTAATTTCAAAAGGTATCCAATATTAGGCGACCTTCCTTATCGTTGTTAAAATAATGTTGGAATAGTATTTGAACACATGTTTTTTCAAAATAACACGGCTGCGTTGTTCCATCTCGAACAGATATTTTGCCACTAATACCTGTTTTATAAAACAACGTGTAAACATTACCTACTTGTCACTGCTTAGTGACAAGTAAATCGCAAATATAAATGTGTTCAAGAATCACATTTGAAAAACCATTTAAAAACTCATACCGGCGAAAAGCCTTTCGGTTGTGAAATTTGTGACTATAAATGTTCACAACGGTCAAATTTAAAAAGGCATTTAAAAATTCATACCGGCGAGTTGTAAAACCTTTAGTTATAAATTTTGTGCCCTTAAATGTTCACTAAGAACACTTTAATATTAAGATTGTTACGGCGAGTTATAATTTGGGTTTACCCAATTTATTTTACTTAAAAAACACTTAAAACTTTTTATTTTATTTATATATTAAACTTGTTACAACTTGATTTTCTTTATTGATTTCTAACATTAAAACTACAAACTACTTGAACGAAGGTTCTTAATCTACTGTTGTTAAACTACTAACAATTCATTTCTTTAGTTGAACTGTTACAGACACTAAAGAATTTGCAAATATTGCATTTCCCAGGGAAATGCAAGTTCGTTAGCACTAGACAAAGGAAGTAATTTTTTTATCTAATGTCAAGCACTTTATAGAATATAACTCCTCCCGTCTAAGTTGGAAAAATTTGGGACTTCAGTTTCTAATTTTTCTGAATCAATTGAATTTGGAATTGTTTTTGCTTGTCCCTTTCTTGCTTTAGACTTCCTATATTTAATTATAATTTTACAAACTTTAGAAATGATTAATACAAAAATTAAGAAGTATACAAAATTGTCTAAATGCTTATCGTATCGAGGTGAATCACTGCACTTTTATTTAATTGCCCTTTATTATCACTGAGTTCACTTTGAATATTTTTAAATTCACTTAAGTCCAATTTTGACAGTTCAATTGGTTTGATGTAGAACTATTATGTTGATCTTCTTTAAATGTCGAAATGTTGATGTCGGGAATCGTGATGATTTTTTGAAATTTTCGATTTTTAGTTCACAATAATTTGACAGTTCGATAGCATGTACCGTTTAGAAAACTTTTTTTTTCGTAGCACTTTTGATGGGCCACTATTTGTTCTGTAGTTACAATTATCCATTTTCCGGGTGTTAACTTTTGAATTTTTAAACCAACGAATGTTGCGATTTGTTGTTTACAATTGGAATTTTCTCGGAGTATCACAAGAGTTGAACTTCGCATGGAGAGTCGTGTTTCCAGTTATTCTTTTACATTTTTCTCCAAAATTCGAATAATAGTGCTCATTAGGATAAGAAATTTGGAATTAGAAAGGATTAATTTGTAATGATCATTGGTGAAAATTAGGATACAATTGAAAATAATCGTAACTTTTAATTTATAAAATTTTCGTGATTTTTGAATTTAGAATATTTTGATTTTGTGCAAGTTTTGTTGAACTTTGATTGAAAATTGAAATCGTGTTTTGCATTAATGTTATTTGATCTTTAACAATAGTTCTAATGTTATTTTGATTTTGAATTAGATTTTCGATATCTTGATCGTATTTAAGTGCATCCTTGTGATCTAAATTTCCGGTTACAATTTTTATTAGTGATTCTAATCCGTCAATTAATTCTCTTTTACGTTTTTTTTTTAAAATGTATTAAAGGTTTATTTGAAATGTTTGTTTGTTTATTGAATTTGCTAAACATTCGATTAATTGGTGGGAGTTATAAAATTCTATTTTATATTCATTATTGAATGTTGAATTTAGAGTTTGGTGCTGGTATTGTAATAGTTCATTAAAATGGTTTATTATTTGGGAAATATCAAAAATTTGGATAAACGTCCAAGATGAGAATTTTGATTTATGCATTTCCTAATTTGTCCAATATTTTGGTAGTAATATTGGGTATAGGGGATTTGCCATTTACTATAATTTGGTTCATTTGCTGATGCTAGCATACTAGAAATCTGAAATGAAATTTGGTCCTTTTAATTCCTTTAAATGAATGATTTCGAATTTGTTCATTTGAATTTGAAATTATTATTATTATTATTATTATTTTTTTTTTTTTTTTGAAATTTGAAAATTTGAATTGAAATTTGAATTTTTGCTGTTAATTGCGTTTTTAGTATTTACTTTAAATACTTGTGCCAGTTTGGTAAATGCATCTATAATCGTTAAATATGATTGTTAGTATAATTGAACAGATCGATATTTAAAATTTGAAAATTTAGAATTTTGAAAAATTTGGAACTATCAAGCTTTATATTAATTACTTAAAATTGTTAACAATAATTATTTTTTCTTTCGGCGGTAACAGTAATGAGTAGCAATCGATGAAATGGTTATTTAATTTTTTCCTCTTTCGATTATTGATTTTTAAAATTAGTAGTGATTTATTTATAAATAATTTGAAATTTTTAAAATGTCTTCCTTTATTAATCCAAATCGAAATTTTATTTATGTATTTGAAATTTCTAACCAGATTTTGTTTTTTGAAAGTTTATTGTAATTTATTTAAACTTAATTTGAAATTTCTAGAATGTTTTCTATTAGTCAAAATTTTATTTGCGTATTTAAGATTTCTAGCCGGGTTTTGTTTTTGGAAATTTATTGAATGTGAATGAGTTAATTCAAGTAATTCTGATGTTTTGATTGATTTGATAATTTTTGTTCTAATTGAACTGGGTAATTCTGTTCTTCCAATTGAACAGGTGATTCTTGTTCTTTTAATTTAATTGGTAAATTCCGTTCTTCTAATGAATAGGTAATTTTTGTTCTTCTAATTGAATTGTTGATTTTTGATTTTCTGATATTGATTTTTGCAGCAGTATTAATTTTTTATCATTTTGATTAATCATAGTTTCGATCAAATTTTTTGAATTATTTAGTTTCAACAATAATTTATTTGTTTGAATCTCATTAAAATTTAATTTTGGTTGTTCAAGATTATTGATATTATTTTTATTTGAATTTTCAATTTCCAATTTTGTTGTCTCTAAATTTTGTTTAATTAATTGTTTGGGTTTTGAAACTTGGTTTTGCAACGCTTGCAATTCATTAATACTGTCAACTATTTCTTGATTTTTAGAATGATTTCGTTTAAAGTTTTTATTGGTTGGGAATTTTACAATTTGTTTGCTCATAAGATCAATATTTAAATTACCTTTTTTGAAGATTTATGTTTTTTCTAAAAATTTTGGGTTTTAAAGAATTTATTAAATCATGCGGGTGTGATGGCAAATGGTAATTTTCGATTATGTTTAAATTTTTTGTTACGTTAAATGGTTTTAAGTGAAAATTTCCGATTGTTTCTTTATTTGGATAATATTGATTTTCATAATTTTGTCAAGTGGTTTGTTCAAAATTTTGCTCTTCTAATGGAATTGGTAAATTTTGTTCTTCTAATTGACTTATTGATTTTTGATTTTCTGAATTTGTTTTTTGCAGTAAAGTTAATTTTCTATGAAATTGGTTCATCAAAATTTCGTTATGCTTTTTATCAATTTCCGATTTTGCTGTTTCTAAATTTTGTTTAATTAATTGATATTCTTGATATAATTTTAAAATTTGGTTCTGTAATGTTTGCGATTCGATAACACTGTCGTCTATTAGGGATTTACGTTTTTTGACCGGTTCTTGACTTTTAAATTGATTTTGACTTAAATTTTGGTTAATTGGAAGGTTTGTGACATGTTCATTTATAGGATCAGCAGTTGAATCAATTTTTTGAAAAATTTTGTTTTCTCTAAAATTTGTGGATTCTAAAGAATTGATAGGTTTATTTGGGTGTGGCAAATGATGATTTTTGGTCATGTTTAAATTTTTACGTTAGAAGTTTTAGTGTTATATGATTTTTGCGTTTGCATTTTATCGTCTTGTAATGATAACTCTTGTTGAATATGCGAAAATATCAACGTTCGTTTACCTACTTAAGTTAAAAATATGATTTTATGAATAAATCTTACGTGTAATTTTATTGTTTTAAATATTCTATTTCGCGCTTGTTAATTCTAATTTACTTTATTTAATGTGAAATTTATTAAAATGAAGGATTATTTTAAGCAAAATATTTGCTTACGTTAAATAAAATTTTCGTTACGATTATTTAATTGAATTTTTAAGGAATGGATTAATTATTAGCACTTACATTAAAATTATTGTCAACTTCATTGGTTGAATTGTTTTTCTTTCTTCTTATTTGGTAACTTAGCTAGGGTCGATTTCCAGATTTTAGCTTAACGATTCTTGTTTAATCTCCAATCCTTGATCGGTTTTGGGTCGTGGCTATTTTGTCCACTTGCCAATTTCTTAATTTTAGGTGATTCCAAAAGTTCCGCAACGATTCTTGTTTGCTCGCAATTGAAATCGGTTGTTTTGCCGTCGATGTGGCTTCGGTGGTAGAATGGACTATTTTTGTTCCAAAAAACTACCGAAATTCGTATCCTACCGACTGCGCCAGTTATAATTTGGGTTTACCCAATTTATTTTACTTAAAAAATACTTAAAACTTTTTATTTTATTTATTTATTAAACTTGTTACAACTTGATTTTCTTTATTGATTTCTATCATTAAAACTACAAACTACTTGAACGAAGGTTCTTAATCTACTATTGTTAAACTACTAACAATTCATTTCTTTAGTTGAACTTTTACAGACACTAAAGAATTTGCAAATATTGCATTTCCCACGGAAATGCAAGTTCGTTAGCACTAGACAAAGGAAGTAATTTTTTTATCTAATGTCAAGCACTTTATAGAATATAACTCGGCGTGCAAAGAATTTCCTTTAAAATAAATTAAATTGCAATTTTTTGTACCGTTAAAAAGTAAAACTTTTTATTTTAAATACAAAGAGTGTAATAAAGAAAAAATAATAGCAAGCACATTTCAAAACCATGATCTCATTCTTACATTATCTCACGCGTAGAAAAATATTCCCGAATGCTGAGTAAGGCGTCTCGTGCCATTTCACTTTTTGTATGTTTGTTCCTCGTCAACGTAAAGAAGTTAAACTAACACCATTATTTCATTGGATAAATTTAAAAGCCGCGAACTTATAACAACGGAAATGCATTTTGATATCAAACACGCGTGGGGAAGAAGAAGAAATGGCCAGTGTGCTATGAACGTACTTAGCGTACACACTCATATCTTTGTCTTATAGTATTAAATTAAAAAATTATTATAATGATTTTATTTACTAATTACTTAATTATCTACCTACAAAAATATCTTAATACACTAATACACAACAGTGCTCAATTAATTATCGTTAAACAATTACGCCGTGAATACCGTATAACTAAATCAAATCGAAACGAAATAAAAACATATGTCGTCTGGGCAAAATATTAACAAACTATAAACTATTCGTGTTTGAACTTTATGAAATTTGGAATTGCGTAAAAGTTACAAAAACATTAATTAATGCTAAAATTAACTGCATTTGTTTAAACTCGTGTACAATTACAATAAACTTTGTGGATAATTATTCTATCGCGAGTGCGTTTTTATCCAATAAGTGATAAATGTTAAATCAAAAACATTGTGGTTTACTATAATCCCATTATTAAGCCAAACTTAACACAAAAATTGTGTTTAAAAACATTAACGTGCATCTCAATAAATTGCTAACGCTACAGCATTTCTGCGACTTGCAAACGACACGGCGAGACAAACCATCGAAGGCATCGTTCGCTTGGATAACAACCGCCACCGCACCTACGAGTTTAATTATGTTTACGTTCCCACTAAACACATCAATAAGGTATCATTTAATTGTGATTTATGTTGATAGGAAACATGTTATTTGAATTTTATTTTGCTATCAATTCAAAAATAATAATCAATTTAGAATTTTTCTTTATGTGTTTTAATTTGATAAATGCAACAAATCATTTTTAATTTTAATGGTATGAACGTGAATGCATCTGATAATTTTAAGAATTACTTTTAATATTATATTTCATGACCACCAAGGTCAGTGATGTACAAATATTTTATTTAAATTGGATTATTATATGTATCAATGTACATTGTGTTTTATTTAATCTGCATTCAACCCCAAATAAGCTTGCCAACCCCCTTGAAGGAAGTGTTTAAGAGATCTCAACAAGCAATAAGTACGAGCTAGCCGAAAAATTTTTTTATGACAAGTATTACTCAGCTTCCAAGTAACAAGATATAATATTTATTCAATTTTTAATATTTACTTCGACATGTCAACAAATTATAATACATTATCTATTATTAGGTTAAGCCCTTTGTTAAATATTGTACATATACGAGGGGTCGTTTTTATATTCCCGGACTAGGCATGAAAACGAAAGACTAGAGTAACAACAAAATTTTATATTTCAATATAGTTCCCCTGCTTTTGAATACAGGTATAACACCGTTTCAATAACATCTTTAATCCAGTATAAAAATATTCATTTGGTTTTTCCGCAAAATGGCCCTCAACAGCCGCTATAAGTTCGTCATTGTCCCTAAATTTTGTCCCCCTTAGTGTTTTTTTGATATTCGGGAACAAAAAATAGTCACTGGATGCTAGATCTGGACTATAAGGCGCATGTTCAATTTCTTCGAAGCCACAATCAGCTACACGAGCTTTCGAAAGTCTGGACTTGTGCATTGTCGTGGAGCAACAAGACACCTTGCGTCAGTTTTGCGATGCATCAGGTTTGCATAATACTCTCCTGTTACCGTACTACCCTTATTCATATAATCAATCAGCAAAATTCCCTGAGAGTCTCAAAAAATTGTTGCCATTATTTTTCCTGCAGAAGGGGTGACTTTAAACTTCTTGGGATGGCTGGAACCCTTAACATGCCACTGCATCGACTCTTGTTTCGATTCAGGATCATAATGATGAACCCAGGTTTCATCTCCAGTGACAAATCGATTGATAATTAAATCTGGTTCATCTCCACAGCGCGCCAAGAATTGTTCACAGGTCTCGATTTTATTCATTTCGATACATATTGCTGTGAGAGGAGCCTCGACTACTAATAATGCCACACGTTGGGCTAGCCGAATTGCTGTGTGAGTCTTTGCCTCACTGGAGCTAAACGTTTTAATTGTAAATGTCTTATACGAGTGTACGTAAATGTACCCCGTCAATAGAAATGTGTATAAAATTTTTGATAAATACAAATAAATGAAATTATACCTCGGCTTGGCTATTGCGATGAGCACAGACCTACCTTCTCTCAAGTTGGGTTCTTTCCTTGACCAAATCGTAATGCTGAAATCAAATATCGTGGTCTTCGGAATGTGATTACAAAAATTATGCTCCGTTTTAAATACAAATGGTAATTTATTATGATTTAGTTTTTAAGTGATTTAAATGCAATAAAATTCTTATACTAATTAACAAATTTCTTATTCTAATAAACTTTAAACGTATTAATGCACGTGTAAATTGGATCGCAAAATTTTCACTAATTTTTATGTTCAATATAAAGTTTAATGGGACGTTACCTTAACAAAATCTGGGGTATTTCTGGTTACGCAGTTCATGTACCATGAAACTATTTATTTCTACTTGATGGATGACCTTCGATGCGTATAATTATTCGAGATGCAAATTTTCTTGTGTGTGCATTTACCTCGTGGTGTGACCAAATTTTTCAAAAAATAATCGTAATTCTTCGTTATCTTCTACCAATTTTACTTTTCAAATATGTAAGTACGTTGCTTTTAACTATTAATACACTTTTCTCTTGAATTTCTTTAAAATTTTTACTAATTTATCTAATTTTAGCTGGACACACACAAAATCACCACCATTAATAAAAATTAATCAACAACCCTCCTTTTCAATTGTTTTACCATCGCTACCGTTGTATTTTCAAGGCAAATGTGATTCTTCATTATTGGTCGAAATAAAATCAATACTATTGACGTTTCAATTTGCAGGTTCGGCTCAAGCCCAATGTGACCTTGTAAAATTTTTATGTTTTAGATTGACTTAATCCTCACCATCACTGTGATTGTTTGATAAACTTTTTGAAGAAAATGTCCTTTCCATTTGTGATACATTGAATTGCGACGCACTACGATAGGTGTAAAGATTTTGCTTATTTTAAAATTTTACGTTTAACACATTTTTATAACTAACATTGAACAATTATTTTGATTTTAAATTACATTTCTTATGATTAATTAATTTGATTTATAATACTAACAAACATTTTTATTAACGGAATTAAATCGTTGCATTTTGAATTTATTTTGTTACCTCGTTCCGTGACTCGTCTTCATATAAATTTATGACGTTAAACTAAATTTTTGGTATCGGGTGAAACTTTTACGTTCGAACAAATAAGTCATGTGCTCTCTTTATTAATAAACAAAATTCTGAATCGAGACGTTATCATTTCTATTGACGTGGTTCACTGGACATCGCAATATACAACGCGCGACGACACAAACTGACAGATAATAAAATTAATAATGATGCAATTGTTTTGTAAATTGCCACACAGGTTACCAAGGCATATGTGATTAAAAAACAGCATAATGAAAAATTGCATCAAAATTCAAAACAGCCCAGTCCGGGAATATAAAGACGACCCCTCGTAGCTATGATATTTTGATATTCTCTCGATTCTCACAACATGTTTAGGAACGGTCGGCCATTTTTTGTAGCGTAAAATATCTTCGCTCGTCTTTGGTAACTGTTATGGAAAAATGACGGGAAGAGATTATTCGAATATTTATGAATATATTTTTTGTAGGTAGCCGCTATTTGTGTTTTTGAGTACTATTCTTTCTTCAATCATTATTCTAAGCTTTAAAAATATCAAACTTTGAAATTAAAAATAACGAATAAATGTAAAAATTAAATGACATGTAAACAATTTACAATTAAATGGTTTTATTTACAACTACCACGGTGCATTCGCACGAAAAATTATTATTCCGAGTTGCTATTCTACTTAGGGAGGGCAGCGCCCCGTCGCTCTCCACGTACCAGCCGCCACGACTTATAAATTATCTTTATTCATTTTTAGGGAGGCGCTACATGGGCGTAAGATCGCCCCAGTTTCCAGTGAAAAATATTTACTACATACCTAATCCTAAAAATTTACCTGTCTGAGGGTAAATTTTATTGTAAATAAATGAATTCACATTTTTCAGATTTAACACCAAATTATTTGATACTTTACAATTTCTATTACCAAGTAAATTTATTTTACCTTGCTAGGCCCAGGGGGGCTAAAGCCGCTATAGGGGCTTATAAATCCGCCACTGCTTCAAGATTAATTTTGCAGCGCCATCTAAGTATTCCACATGAAGTACTTGTAGCCTTGATGGGGAAGCGTATCGATTTTCTCACTGTCAACGAATGACCAATCTGTTACTTGTAAGTGTCCAGAGAGCAGAGACAAACCAGAATTTGTAATTGGTCTGTACTCAACAACCTCCCCATCCCCTGTATCTACAACAGAAGACTCCTGTTTTACATTCATCAATAGGCTGAGATGATCAGATAACCCATAATCCCTTGTATTCAAGGTCACATCTTCAAGATTAGTGAAAGCATTGTCCAGGCAAGAAGTGTTCCTGGTATTTTGAAAATTCTTCTGATACAAACCAAAAGACAGAAAAAGATTTACCAACCCCTGGGCCCTACCATCATCAACATTAAAATGAACGTTAAAGTCTCCCATAATGACAATGCCACGCCTAGAAAATCTCAAAAGGAGAGATTCAATTTTACTCAAAAAAACCTGCATATCACCTGAGGGTGATCTATACAACACAAAAAAATAGACATCCCCGCACGCATATCCACATACCTCGAAATCGAGCTCCACACAATAGCTCAACAAGTTTAACGGTTTCAAATTTTTGCAATCAGATCTAGAGAATATACAGGTACCACCATGTGTCTTAACGGCTCTACAGTACTCAGTAGTCAGATTATACCCGGCCAGGTTCACAGCGTCCAGCTCAGCTTTGCGCATCCAATGCTCAACTAAAAACAAATGATTATAATTTTCATGTACTAATATTGATTCAATTTCTAGCAATTTATTGCTCAGACACTGAATATTTATAAAGAAAACACTTAAGTAACTACATTGTTGCTGCGGTCCGTTTGAAAATTTGTGTCATGAGTCTCGTCCTTCGCTTCTTCGACTCTTCTACTCCAAAAGCATCTCGAAAATCTGACATTACTAGGCCAGAAATTTACCTGATGAACTTGGTCCCTCAGTGCAAATTCCGC
This sequence comes from Podabrus alpinus, assembly GCA_932274525.1. Taxonomy (NCBI): domain Eukaryota; kingdom Metazoa; phylum Arthropoda; class Insecta; order Coleoptera; family Cantharidae; genus Podabrus; species Podabrus alpinus. Next base: position 37,000,095 of record OW026452.1, read on the forward strand.
TCCTACTCGAAAACACTTTGTTTTTCTGCCATATTGAAGTTCCTCCACTTCAAAATCTCGGTCAGCCATATCTGGTTTGTTATTTAGATATTCCTTTATCATTTCACATGTGACATTATTGGATACTCTTGATAAGAAAATCCATACTTTTTTAGGTGCACCAGTGAAGCCATCCAGGCTTGTTTTATCGTCACCTACGGTAATCACTCGTTGCTTTCTCTTCTTATGCTTTACCGTTGTGAAACCATCTTCATCCACTATATTGTTTGAGGTTAACAAACGTGAATTTTTGTTTTCTAATTCACAATTGTTTCGCATTTGGTCTTGTGTCGACATCTGTTTATTATTATTTTTGTTCATTCTAGGAATTTGCATTGGATTCAATGCCGTGACATTAATTAAATTATCCATACTATGTGCTGTTGGATCCTCATTTTGCTTATTTATCTGCATTGTCTGTTGAGCTATGTTTTTTTTCTTTGCTTTTTGTTTGCTTTCACCATACATAAAAAATCAATTTCACTCTTTTAATAACGAAGAAACACCGCAGACAGTATTTACTCATGTGGGTGCATGGCGGCACCCAAGGCTCCGGAGACTACCCGGAATCAATGCCGAAACGTTGAACAATATTAAATTAACATTAGCTAGAAAAGAAAATGGAGACGCCTACCGAATTGTCACAAGAAGCTGGTAAGGACAACAAAATCGCGACTTAGGGAGGTGATCGAAACACCTTGTGAGCGACTACTCCCAGCAGGAAGAAATCGACCAAATCCCATCACTACAACCGGAAGACCTTCAGGATGTCGCAAGGAAGATGACGACCGACAAAACCCCAGTCCCAGACGGAGTGCTGGCCGGGATATTGAAGGAAATCATTCGGGTGTGAGCGAGACTCTCGAGATCGAGAATTTAACAAGTACTTGGAGAAAGGAGAGTACTCAAGGCAGTGGAAGACTGCCAAATTGGTCTTAATCAGTGAAAGGAAATGAGGCCCGGAGGCTCCTACAGACCGATCTGCGTTCTGGACCACCTAGGAAAGATTTTTGAACGACTGTTATCTTCCAGAATCCAGTACGATATCGACGCCGCTGGTGGCCTTGTGAGTAAACAGTTTGACGAACAATTCGATTGTTCAAACAATTCGGAATTCAACAATTCCTTGATCGTCTATTGTTCGTCTCCTCCCAAGCCAACAGCGTGCCTTGCAAATACTTTGTGTAGTCTACACATTTTTACTATTCGATTTTTTTCTCTGCACCAGTTGTAATAACGTGATTTTAGTGTGGTGAATGAGCAGAGCAGGTTTTACGTATTAGAACGATCATAACAAAAAAGCCACGCTGGGTGTTTAAACCAAAATGAACAGATGTCAGATGACAGATGTCAAACATTTTATGTGTTTATATGAATTTATAATTTGTTTGCATATTTAATTTATATTTACTAATGTACGTATTACGGTGATATCGGATGGAGACGCCACTCGTAATACGAACATTCAATTTGGTTGAATAGAAAAAGTAATGCATGGAACTTGTTAATTTAAATAGGAGGTTTATTAGTATCAGTACAAAGTCAAAACGAAGAAAATCATTTAAATTATAACAATAACGAATACAAGGGTTAACAAAATAAATTAAAAATGTTCAATTTAAAATCCGTAATGACAAAAATTGTTAAAATTAATATAATAAAATTGTTTAGTTATAAGAAATTTATAAACTACATGTAAAATTTATTAGTTAAGGTGTTATAAATAATTTGTTAAAACATTAGCTATAAAAATTTAAACATTACGTGTGCGTCGATAAAATTAATCAAAATCAGAGTGATAGGTCATCCGAAAAACCATAGTTGGACAATTCAAGTGATAAACAGAAATTATGTGCTTCAAGTTAACGGTTAACCTAAAAACATAAGAAAAATAAATTAAAAGACAATTTTAAATTTCGCGCCACAAAAACATGGTGGTTTCGATTTACTTACCGATTTATGTTTAAATAATCAAGTAGCAATGAATTTGTATCACCTTGACGATACGAAAAACAAAAGGGGCTTCTTGCTAGTTGTGCATCGAGAACGCACGTGTAATTTGTAGCGGCTCGAAAATTAATTAATTAATTACATAAAAGTACGATAAAAAGGTGAAACCTATAAAAATTAAGTGATAAAAGATAAATGTAAATGTAAATACGGTAAAAGAAAATAAAAATACTCACCGATCGTGAATATTTTTGAGAAGATAAAAATCTTGCCACGAGGGTTACAAATTTTAGCGAACATAAATCTGGAAATATTATGGTGAAAACGAAGTCATCCACGGGAAGAAGTACTTAATACTACACATGCGCTATACCAAAAAGGAGGATAGAATATTATTTATACAGGGTAAGCGAAACTTTTATCAAAAACTTAATTTTTGTGCGACGAGTGCGGAATACGACACCACGTTTTTAGATTTTATGGTGGGGAATTTAGTAATAAGAAACTGAATAATTTTTGTATACATTTATTTTCACATAAATTATTGATAATTAATATAATAAAATTATCATTACGAAACGGATTATTTTTGGGGTTTCTTGTATTCCCGGTTATTTATTTTTCAGCTTTAAAAGATTTGATTTAGTATTTCCTAAAGAAACCACTACTGAGATAAGCAAGTTTACATGCAACAAGAACCCAGTTAGCCGTGGTAATAAGTAACATTGAAATTTTTATTAAATTGCGATTGACGGGGTCCATCCGTACCTTCATCATCGTATATTTAATTTGTCGATCCAACGTGTGGCATTGTGAAATTAAGGGGACAGCGTAGTATGTATTTAAATACAAAATTTTGCCAAAATAAGACAAATATTTTTGCCAAACAGGTAAACAAACAATTGACTGCCATCAGGCGGCCATTTTAACATCATTTGTCATGAGGTTGGTATGCCTAATAGTTTTATAAAACGATAAAACACCTATGTAATCAAGAACCCGTGAGCACTGTTATGTCCTCAAAATTAATGTAACCTGTTATCAACAATATGGCCTAAGGCCCAGTTGTTCAGTTGTAGGTTAAAATATTGGTTAATTAACCTAGGTTACAGTTTTAACCACAAAATTAGTCATGTTTGAATTTTTTAGTAACTGACTTTTGTGAACAGGGTTAAATATTCGAATAATTATGTAATGTTGGTAGGCAGTGAAATAATTTTGTAAAACGTCATACAATCCGTCATACACAAATTTTCGTTCTTTATTTGGTCTGTATTTTTGATTTGTTGTGCATTTTAAGTTAATTTGTTCATTGGAAAAACACAATTTCTTATAACTGATATTTATTTGAAAAAGTTTATTTCCTACAATTGGTACAAAGCCCCTCCATTTTAGGCTTCTATACAAAGTATAGCAAGAAGCCTTATGATCTGGCTCCCTGTCCGTCTGTCCGTCCGCATAATTCAAAATCATACAGAGCGTATCAAATTGTGTTGGAAATACTCTGTGTGTATAGATGTCTAAGAACTGGGTAGCCAATGCGCTACTTTCAGGAGTCATGGGTAAATTATTCGTACATTTTAGGCTTCTATACAAAGTATAGCAAGAAGCCTTATGATCTGGCTCCGTGTCCGTCTGTCTGTCCGCATAATTCAAAATCATACAGAGCGTATCAAATTGTGTTGGAAATACTCTGTGTGTATAGATGTCTAAGAAATGGGTAGCCAATGCGCTACTTTCAGGAGTCATGGGTAAATTATTCGTGCATTTTAGGCTTCTATACAAAGTATAGCAAGAAGCCTTATGATCTGGCTCCGTGTCCGTCTGTCTGTCCACATAATTCAAAATCATACAGAGCGTTTCAAATCGTGTTGGAAATACTCTGTGTGTATAGAGGTCTAATAACAGGGTACCCAGTGCTCTATTAGGCTTCTATACAAAGTATAACAAGAAGCCTTATGATCTGGCTCCGTGTCTGTCCGTCTTTCCGTCGGCATAATTCAAATCTAATCAGAACGCTCGAAATTGTGATTGTAAACACATCGTATGTATAATAAAACAATAATTTGTTTTAGATTTATTTATTGTTAACCACAGCAGTGGCTAATTGGTGAAGTTAAGTTGTAAGTAAAAGAGAAAGAAGAGGATTGTTCCACCTCAAAAAATGGACCGTACACTACAGAGAAGTAAAGCTCCGAATGGAATGGAAAAGCTTCATTATTATTAATTATATAGTGAATGATAAATACCAACCGCAAAAATGTAATTAGTGCAGATTACCTGATTATTTTTCAATGCAGACCAAATATAAGTTATATTTTATTTTCATAATTTTTCACCTATATAGGAAATAGCTGACCCGGCAGACGTTGTCCTGCCCAAATTTCAATATTTGCCTACATGTATTTTTTAGATCCAATCCGCATAATGACCTTGCGACTTATTTGATCATCGCAAATACCAAACGTATTTAAAAAAGGATTAAATAAATAAATTAATAAAAAATACAAATCAAGGTTTAATAAAAAAAAGTTTAACAAAACTGTTAAGTATTCACAAAAACCACAATAATTTCTAATTTTACTTTATTTTATTTTTGCCTAGACCGGTCAAACGGTCTAGGAGTCTATAGGGAACATACATACATCCATTTTTATATATTGCTATGATATAATGCTACTTTTTTATATCGCGCGCAACTTTTCTTGCCTCGGCTTGACAGCGTAGAATTTTCCCTTTTCTCCGGCCTAAAGGCGGGCTCCAAGAAACATTCAAAATCCCCTATCGAAAACGCGAAATCAATAATATTACTTATTTGTGCTTTTTTACCAACTTTGCGTAAACTTCTCTTTTTTCTATAAAAAAAAACAAACCTTGTACCATGTAACAATTTTGGAATTTATTAACACTTTCCTGATATCATAAAAATGGATAAATTCAACAAAGTAAATTAACATTACCTAAATTGTACAATATTTGAAATCAAACCCGAAATTATTGTCTTAACCGAAACTTTATGCACAGTCAAATATTTAATACGCGCATTTATTCCGCACAACCGTTCTATTTTAATAGTTTAAAACACAAAGTTACAAACTTACTGTTCTTTGATGACTTCGTATAGATTCTAACTATTCATAATCTGGTTCTTTTCCTTTTCCTAAATATGACCATTAACGATTAGCAGTTGAACTATATGAGTCGGCTTTAAAGTTGATACCACCAAAATTTATAATCCAAATCAATTCTCTAACCAAATGTAGCGAAAAACTCCATGTAAATCAGTAATCATCCAATACTGTCATCCTCCAATCATTTGCCAATATCCAAACTTAAATTAATTCTAGGACCAAATTATACTCCCAAAACTTTATCAATCATCAGTGGTCGTCAAAATTGTCATAACCTCGAAACTATCTCGAACGCACTCAGACTTGCGTTCGATCCGACTCTCGACGACCGAATCTTTCTCAAAATTTTATTTTATACGTCGCTCAGCTTCGATCTTGCGCATTATTATTAACATCAATCATTTTGTTCAAAGCGCTATAGGCATTGTTAATTTTTATTAATTGCTTAATTATTATTAATGTATAATCCATTTTTATGAGTATTTTAAAATATCTCTTATTACATTTTTCGAGACATTTATTGCTGCATGGACCAGGGAATGTCAAAGTCACCTCATTTTTAACTCTTGTATCAATTCAAGTTTGCATATACGCTAATTAATAAAATTGCACAAATCTTAGTTTGTTCTAATTTGAACATAAACATGACAATCCGCATACCCGAGTCAAGCAAAAACCCTCGCAAAGCACAAATCTCAATTTTAACAAAATATCACAGCAACTTAGCCCTATCTGACGAAGTCGAATATTAATACGAAGGTAACTGAGTACTTAATTTCGATTTCGGCATTTGAAATGGAAAATCAGAAAAATAAATGGTTTTTTCGCTCATATGAATTATCAAAGGTGAAACGTGAAAAACTGTAGATAAAGTGAGTCAACTTATATAACCACTAATGTGAACTAAAGAAATAACACTAGTCTATTCATTATTTAATCATATTCTCCAAATACTAACCAAACTAAACTGAAATTACTAATATGATTTTTCTTTTGTATGAATTCAAACCAAAATAACCAATTAATATGCCACCAATAAATTCAATAAACAAAATAAACTAAATAATAATCCTTCCCTATTTACTTGAAACTAAGATAACAAAACGAAACAAAATTATTTGCATGAAATAACTTAAATAAATTTCTAAATCCTAATTTCTGAATCCATAAATAAACAATTGCCACTAACTTATTCATCAAAATCTTGAGTATTCTCTAACTCATTATTTACTTGAACCTGATTATCTGTATTATACGCATACATGGTTTCTAAATGAAATCTTCATCGGATGTTACCAGTAATCGGATGTTTTAGTTGATAAGTACTCTCACTAACTCTCTTGTCAATTTCATATGGTCCTTCATAAGGTAATTGCAATTTTAAACATTGATCTTTCCCAGGGTCAAAAACACTTGTTTTTCCAGACGCTGAAATTCCTTTCCATAGAGGCGGATGCGACATTTTATCCAGGACAGTTACGACATCTCCCACTCGAAAACTTAATGTGCTGCCTCCGTCGTTCGATACAGACTTCACTTGTACTTGCTCCGGACGGCACTCGATTAATCGTACCCCTAAATCTAAAAATTTCGGTCTAGTCGCAGCTTCGTGCCTCCAACAATCCATCATCAAAGTGTAATATTCTTGAGGACAACAATCTGGCTTTTCTAATCGTTGAAAGTTCGGTTCGTCGATTGCTTCTAAAATTTGATGACCGGTCAAGGCGGCCCAAGGTTGAAAACCGTACGAAAACATTTCCCATAAGGTAACTCCGAAAGCCCACACGTCGCTCGCCGTGGTAAATCTTAAGTAACTAATGCATTCTGGAGCGCACCATGCGATCGGTAACTTTAAGTTTACGTTGAAATTGGTTGGTAGTAATCTTTACCCTGACCAAGTGCGCGACTTAAACCAAAGTCTGATATTTTTACTTTGTTCATGATTCTTTCAGCATACTCATTGCGATGGCCAGTACCAAAGTATCTGCCCGTCATCAACTCATTTCGCACCTCTTCCTGAGCCTGATCATCCCAGTATCTCGACACAAATAATTTCGAAAACTCTTGAAAATTGTCGAATTGGTCTTGTATCATACCGTACCATTGTCTCGCGTTTCCTTTCATTATAGAGTCTATGACGTTTTTGAGTTTTTCTGAGTCAACAATACGAACCGTAGCCCTCTTGACATTTTTCAAAAACTGTTTTGGATTTTGTTCTGCACTACCATAAAATTTAAGCTTTGCATCTCCATGCAGTTGCCAAGAAATATCTTGTATTAGAGTACTGTTGAACAAAGACGTATTACCACTATCCGATTTCATACTAATTTTAAATGTATCTACATCTTTTTGTATATTTATTACCTCGTCTTTAACCTCTTTAATTAAATTGTCGTGGTAATGAATTTCTTGCGTAATATTGCGTTCTATGTTTGTTATTTTGTTATTAATTTCTGTTTCAACTTTTTCATTGTTTTGTTTTTCTGTTATCATTTTATTCTCTAAATCCACGACTTTAGATTCTACCAAGTCTATGTGATTATTAGTTGTTACTAATTTTGTTTCCATTTTTTCTGTTTCCATCTAGTTTTTTCTCCAAGCTAATATAAATCCTTTTTTTTTGTTTCTTCTGAATTTTTGTCCATTTTATTTTTTAATTCTTCTAAATTTTTGTCCATTTTGTTATTTAATTCTTCCGAATTTTTAAATTGTTCCATCATTTTACTATAGATCATCTCTATCGTAGGATGTTTATCTTGTTCTTCTTTCTTCTTTTTATATGGTTCTGTTTCCGTATCCACCTCATCTTTGAACATTTCTTTTTCTCTGGTGCTAAACACCGGAGTTTCTGATCTCTCCACATCCTGTTCTATAATTGGTACATTTTCACCTGCACTGGCGTCAACAAATACAGTTCTAGGATCTGTATTCATGATGATCTTAGTAGCAATCGATTTATTTATTTACATGCAAGAAAATAAAAACAACAAAATACAATAGTTCAAATTTTCGTGAAATTATTCAAATAATGCTATTATCATCTATTTTGAATTAACCGTCGCCCTATCAAACTTTATAATTTTAAATAAGTTGACATATCTAATCTGTATAATACAGAACCAAATTTATTTAACCATAAACCCAATGTGAATTAAATTTTCAAAAATTTTTATCACGCCTTATCCTAATCGTTTTCTACATTTATTTAAACTAACAAATTTTTACATTTATTTTAAAATGTATTATTTTAATCTGAACTTTTCAAAATTTTTACCGTGCTTTCCTATTAGCTCCCGTTTTTATCTAATGCCCTAGAATTGATTAAACCAATTTAAATGTAGACTGAGTTGCGATTCTAAGCTAAAATTATTTTCAAAAAAAAATTTTTTTCTCAAAATTTAAAGATTTCAATATTTTTATTTTTCCACCCCGGGGTTGTTTCTTATCTTGCCCTACGTTGGGCGCCAAAATAGTTGCTATGATATAATGCTACTTTTTTATATCGCGCGCAACTTTTCTTGCCTCGGCTTGACAGCGTAGAGTTTTCCCTTTTCTCCGGGCTAAAGGCGGGCTCCAAGAAACATTCAAAATCCCCTATCGAAAACGCGAAATCAATAATATTACTTATTTGTGCTTTTTTACCAACTTTGCGAAAACTTCTCTTTTTTCTAAATAAAAAAAAACAAACCTTGTACCATGTAACAATTTTGGAATTTATTAACACTTTCCTGATATCATAAAAATGGATAAATTCGACAAAGTAAATTAACATTACCTAAATTGTACAATATTTGAAATCAAACCCAAAATTATTGTCTTAACCGAAACTTTATGCACAGTCAAATATTTAATACGCGCATTTATTCCGCACAACCGTTCTATTTTAATAGTTTAAAACACAAAGTTACAAACTTACTGTTCTTTGATGACTTCGTTTAGATTCTAACTATTCATAATCTGGTTCTTTTCCTTTTCCTAAATATGACCATTAACGATTAGCAGTTGAACTATATGAGTCGGCTTTAAAGTTGATACCACCAAAATTTATAATCCAAATCAATTCTCTAACCAAATGTAGCGAAAAACTCCATGTAAATCAGTAATCATCCAATACTCTCATCCTCCAATCATTTGCCAATATCCAAACTTAAATTAATTCTAGGACCAAATTATACTCCCAAAACTTTATCAATCATCAGTGGTCGTCAAAATTTTCATAACTTCGAAACTATCTCGAACGCACTCAGACTTGCGTTCGATCCGACTCTCGACGACCGAATCTTTTGTTGAACGTACTGTTCAATTTCTTTGGTCATCCCCGGCCAGTAAAATAAAGTTTTCGCTTTATTTTGACAGGGCGTGACGCCTTGATGAACACTGTGTAGTTTTTTTAATACCTTGTCAATTTCATTTTTTGCTATCACAATTTTGTTTCCGCGAAATAAAATTCCGTTGGCGTAATGCAACTCATCTTTTATTTCCCAACATATTTTAATGATTTTTGCCTGTGAGGGGTTGCTAGTCCCCCATCGGGCGCCTCCCCAGGTGGCGGATAGGGGAATGCCTCCCAGATATTGGTGGTACCGGGGAAATGAAATACCCGGGGCGGAGCAAAACTAGCACTAGGATGACAGTGTCTGTCTCATATTGGGCGACTGTAACCCTAAATGAGGGCACCCTTTTGTCCAGGGGTCAATGTGGCCCTAAAGGCGGATGAACCAACAATCAAGATGGTCAACGGCATATGGATACAGAACGCAACGGGAAACCACTGTATTAAAGGTCTTCGTGACATCCCTAGTATAATCAACATGGCTATAATGTTCGATGCTAAATTAGATTCCGGAGTAATTCCCCCAATCGGATCTCCGGGGGGAGGGACAGTTTTGAACAAAGCCATAGATGGAAGCTTGAAGATGGGAAACGTACGAATCTTTCCCATCTTTTTTGTTGTTGCGCGAAGGTTAGAAAAATGGTCACTTTTGCGCCTAACGAAAGTATTATGGAGTCGAATTCCCCAAAAATCCGATTTTCCAATAATCGATAAATTGTTCGATATAAAAATCGCCTCGTTGAAATAACGGGTTAAAATGGTCACTGATATTGGTTCTAACGTTTGTTGATTAATTCAGGTTCGTATTTTTAACTAAATACTCAAAAATATATGTACATAAAACTCAGAGCGTGAAATTTAGTGCGCGTATTTAACAAAGCTAACTCGCCAACCTTTATTTCGCGTTGTACAATTTACCGCGTAACTTTAGATATTTAGTCTGCGTAAAAACTAGAACCAAACATAGCTCTTGACTAATTGGAAAATTTTAAATTAAGATTAATTTCCTGATGGTAAATTGCATCTTTTCACACATATAATTATTTATATACAAAATGGATAAAAACTAAAAAATGGTCTAACGACGAGAATAAACAAATTAAACATAAAATTCAAATAAATGAACAAAAGGCATCTTAAACGAGATGGACGTTCATTAAAAACGACCTAGTGACATTTTGGAATGTCACAAAGAGTTAGTGATCAGAGTAAACAGGGCCAGTGAAAGGTACAGACTTCAGATGAATCTAAGAAAGACCAAACTAATGATAGTCAGTAAGAATGGTCTAATATCCGCTGCGCCATTAATAATAATAGGAGATGTAGAAATAGAACTAGTGCACCAATATAAGTAATAGGGTTGTTGGCTGAATGACCAGTAGGACCATTCTCGAGAAATAAAGAGCAGAATAGAACTAGCAAGAAGCTGCTTCCTTAAGATGCGAAACCTTCTCGGTAATAGAGATTTTAATTTACAGTTAAGGATCCATATTATGCGATGCTACATCTTCCCGGTGTTGCTGTACGGAGTAGACTTGGACACTGACACAGAATACCACAAGGAGAGTCGAGGCCTTTGAGATGTGGTGTTACAGGAGAATGTTGAACATTTCATGGGTAGACAGAGTAAGAAATGAGGAAGTTCTGGAGCGTATAGAAAAGGAGAAAGAGGTGTTGAACACAGTCAAGAGAAGAAAATTGGAGTATTTGGGACACTTCATGAGGGGAGAGAGGTATGGAGTTTTGAGACTGATATTGCAAGGAAAGGTTCGGGGAAGACGTGGTGTGGGAAGAAGAATCTCTTAGTTTAAAAACCTAAGAAAGTGGTTTCATACCAGTACAAGGTCCCTGTTTAGAGCCGCCGCGGATAAAGTCAAGATAGCCATGATGATAGCCAACCTCCAACGCGGAGAGGAACTATGAAGAAGAAGAATATAACCTCCGATTCCAGACTTTAAGGGATACATCTATTTAAGGACAAGTTCGTTTTGGGATTTATATTTCAAAATCATAAGTTTAGTTTAAATTCGTATTTATTTACATCCCAAGTAACACGAATGTTGATTTTGTGCCGGTATATCATTGAAGAATGAATAATATGTACATATTTTTTCATAACTGAAAATTATGTACCGAAAAGGTACCGAAGTGGTACATAATTTTTAATTCATATCTACACTGTACTATTTATGTGCAGTATCAATGTATACATTTTCATTGCGTTTTTTTGAAGTAAATTTCGATGCATAATATGCACATAGCATTTATTAACTAAAAAATATTTAATTTTAGTTACGAGTTTCAATGCATACATTTTCGTTGCGTTTTTTTGAAGTAAATTTCGATGCATAATATGCACATAGCATTTATTAACTAAAAAATATTTAATTTTAGTTACGAGTTTCAATGCATACAGTTTCGTTGCGTTTGTTTGAAGTAAATTTCGATGCATAATATGCACATAGCATTTTTTAACTAAAAAATATTTAATTTTATTTAAGAGTTTCAATGCATACATTTTCGTTGCGTTTGTTTGAAGTAAATTTCGATGCATAATATGCACACAGCATTTATTAACTAAAAAATATTTAATTTTAGTTACGAGTTGCAATGCATACATTTTCGTTGCGTTTGTTTGAAGTAAATTTCGATGCATAATATGCACATAGCATTTATTAACTAAAAAATATTTAATTTTAGTTACGAGTTTCAATGCATACAGTTTCGTTGCGTTTGTTTGAAGTAAATTTCGATGCATAATATGCACATAGCATTTTTTAACTAAAAAATATTTAATTTTAGTTACGAGTTTCAATGCATACATTTTCGTTGCGTTTGTTTGAAGTAAATTACGATGCATAATATGCACATAGCATTTTTTAACTAAAAAATATTTAATTTTATTTAAGAGTTTCAATTCATACATTTTCGTTGCGTTTGTTTGAAGTAAATTTCGATGCATAATATGCACATAGCATTTTTTAACTAAAAAATATTTAATTTTAGTTACGAGTTTCAATGCATACAGTTTCGTTGCGTTTGTTTGAAGTAAATTTCGATGCATAATATGCACATAGCATTTTTTAACTAAAAAATATTTAAATTTAGTTACGAGTTTCAATGCATACATTTTCGTTGCGTTTGTTTGAAGTAAATTTCGATGCATAATATGCACATAGCATTTTTTAACTAAAAAATATTTAATTTTAGTTCCGAGTTTCAATGCATACATTTTCGTTGCGTTTGTTTGAAGTAAATTTCGATGCATAATATGCACACAGCATTTATTAACTAAAAAATATTTAATTTTAGTTACGATTTTCAATGCATACATTTTCGTTGCGTTTGTTTGAAGTAAATTTCGATGCATAATATGCACATAGCATTTATTAACTAAAAAATATTTAATTTTCGTTACGAGTTTCAATGCATACATTTTCGTTGCGTTTGTTTGAAGTAAATTTCGATGCATAATATGCACATAGCATTTATTAACTACAAAATATTTAATTTTAGTTACGAGTTTCAATGCATACATTTTCATAGCGTTTTTTTGAAGTAAGTAAATTTTTGAAGTACATGTGCAGGAGTGAAGGCCATTAAACAACAGGGGGTTTGCACAATAACATCCCTTTTTAGTTTTTAGTATTGTCATAGAATTGTTAAATGTAAAATGACCTGCCTAAATTTATATTATACTTCTATTTACTTCGACATTTCCACTTTCCTAATTTATATAATAGCTGGATTTAACTATCTTATTAATCTTTATTATTTATCATTTTGGTTTTTAATTACAATATACTGTTGTGTCCATCAATATTTGGCTGTTGCGATATTAAATTGTTTGTCGTGCAGTCAGAGAAAATATGGCATGAAAAATGTTTATCAAAAACAATTAAAAAAAAAGATGTTATTATGTAATTATAAAATGTTAGTAGGCAAATTTAGAAATGATAAAAAAAAAGTAACCATAGAAATAAGAGGATAATAAAAAAACGAGAGTTCCTTCCAAATTGGTGAAAGCGGGTAGCTGGACGAAATTTGCTCCCGACTTTAAACAGTGATAAAAGTCGAGATAAAAAACGGCGAACCGATCAGACGCCTAAAGATATAAGTGCGTTATTGGAGATAAAAAACGGCGAACCGATCAGACGCGTCGAAATAAAGTGCGTGATTGAAGATAAAAAGTCGGTATAAAAACGGCAAACCGATCAGACGCCTAAAGATAAAAGTGCGTTATTGGAGATTAAGAGTATATTGGCCTGTAGTGAATTGAAGCCAAGTGGAGTGGAGATTAGAATAGAAGAGAAAAATAAGCGCTGTTTATTGATAAACAGAAAGAAGGTGAAAGGCGAGGGTGACTATAACCCTGCAGCAAGACCCAGTTTTGAAGATTAAAATTGTGGTGCGACCGCAAATACAGTGCGCGCGTACAAGAAGAAAAAGGTAACTTTAAAATTCTGATTATTGTTTATGTTAATATTATGTTAATTGGTTCTGTTAATTGTTTATGTTAATTTTATTATAATTGGTTCTGTTGATTGTTTATGTTAATTTTGTGTTATATGTTCATTAAATTGTTTATAAAAATTAGATTTGCCGATTTTCTTTGACTGTGTGATTAAACTAATTCCACCGTAAAAGTCCAAAGAACCTTGCCGCATCCTGAGATTAAGAGTAAGTCGTGTCAACCGAAATCTGTGTTAAGTTTGCACAGATCGAGAAGTTCGGGTGGACATAGCAAGTTGGCGACCAACGAGAGGGCGAGTTACGTGTGGAATACGGTTAAATAAAAAAAATTTTAAACCAAACGGTGAAGCCTAAAATAAATCGCACAGTTAAAAGAAAGTTACACAGTTTGCACATAAGATAAACAATTTAAAATGAATACAAGAAGTAAGAGAGTGAATGTAGAACGGGATGAAAGAGATAGTGTGCATGACGAAAGAGAGACTGAGGTAACGACACCAGGAGAGGTAGAGGAAGTACAAACGGTGGTTGAACCGATGGTGGAACCGATTCCAGAAGATCCGATGACCATACTGATGAGAATGATGACGGCACAGAACGAAAGTTTAAATGTCATAAATGTCAGATTCGATGAACAAAATGCAAAATTTGATAAGCAGAATGAAAGTTTAAATGTCAGATTAGATGATCAGAATGCTAAGTTAAATGGGATATATGAAAAATTTGATAAACAAAATGAAAGATTTAATGAAATGTGTGTGGATAATAAAGCGAATTTTGCCACAGTAAATAATAATTTTGTCGCGATTGGCGAAAAATTCACAAAAATAGGTGAAAATTTTGCATGTCTGAATGCAGAAATTGAATGCATGAATATAAAAATAGATACGAAGATTGTCGACATAATCAATACGGTAAATTTACGTTTAAATAAGCACGAAGGGGAAAATGAAAAACAACGTAAGGGATTTGAAAATGGGGTAAATATTAAATTTGAAAGGCTAGGTGTCAAAATGACAGAAGTCGTTAATGTGGTGAACGAAGTTAAAACCAGTCAAATGGAAAACGTAGAAACAGTAAAGTCGAACGAAGAAATAATATCAAAAGAAGGTTCGGCACCATCAACGTTTAAAGAAGAGAGGTACTACAAGACATCGAGTAGGAAAGAAGTCCGAAGAAGAAAAATAAAAATTAAAAACTTACGGAACAAATTAAAATTAAAATCACGGGTTATGCAAATGAACGACAAAATCAATTTACGGCAACGAAACAAATTTTATTTCAAAACCGGTTTATCAAAGGACAGTACAATGTGTGGGGACTTAAAACTAGACAATTTATTAGATAAAAACTTAAAATCGGATAACTTTTCAGTAAAATGCATGAACAATTTATTTAATAAGAATGACAGCGACAAAAGTCAAAATAAATTAATTAAAAAAGACATTGACATTTTAAATAATTTTATAAATCAAAATGACGTTCAACGTTACAAAGTGCCACGACTCAATGAAGGCAACATGAATTATATTAAAATGATGGAATTATACAAACGGGTACGATTTAAAGTAACACGAATACGTTTGAAATTGCAAAAATAAAATTCGGATAATTGGACTGGACATTTTGACGACGACAATGTAAATTTGATAAACGCTATGGTAAAAGGAGATGATAAGGACGATGGAAGAATTATGAAGACGATGAAGAAATGACCAAGAGGTTGATAATTGAGATTATTAATTGATTCAAACATTAAAAAGAAAGTTTTAGGAGAAATGTCGTTAACATTAAATAAAAACAAAAATTTAATAGAATGAAATGGGCTAGGTTTACCAAATAAGAGTGCATGATACAATAAATTAAATAATTTAAATGGGCTGATAAAAAGACAATGCGAATAATTAGGAATCAAAAAGTATTCCAAAATGTTGAAAGTTGACTCAAAAGGAAGTTATTAATGAATATTAAATAGAGGGATAAATAATGTGAAATATTCTATGAAATATTATGAAGAAGTAGAGGGATAGGTAGATACCCGGTAAAGTTATTGCACTGCGGGTGTCCGAGAAGATATTTTTGAAGAATTATGACCGAGAGATGGTCAAAATGTGGAGAATTAGGGGGGTAAATAAATAGAAAGATAAAGGTCAACAGTAAATAATTTAAAGGCTATGGAAAGCCATGATGAAGAATATTTAAGCGAATTGTTACAAGCAGCATATGAAGAATAAGAATTAATAAATGGAAGCACTCAAGAAGGGGTAAACAGTCAAAAGTTAGGGGAATTGATGATGAGAGAAGTAGATGAATGAAAGATGTTTGAAGATATTGATGAAGTAAGAGACAGAATAAAGTGCATGAAGAATGAGTAATGCAAAGGTAAACAAAATTTTGAGGCAACCTTTTGGTTTAATAAAAATTTATTTTACTTTGCAGAGGGGTAAATGTTGTGTCCATCAATATTTGGCTGTTGCGATATTAAATTGTTTGTCGTGCAGTCAGAGAAAATATGGCATGAAAAATGTTTATCAAAAACAATTAAAAAAAAAGATGTTATTATGTAATTATAAAATGTTAGTAGGCAAATTTAGAAATGATAAAAAAAAAGTAACCATAGAAATAAGAGGATAATAAAAAAACGAGAGTTCCTTCCAAATTGGTGAAAGCGGGTAGCTGGACGAAATTTGCTCCCGACTTTAAACAGTGATAAAAGTCGAGATAAAAAACGGCGAACCGATCAGACGCCTAAAGATATAAGTGCGTTATTGGAGATAAAAAACGGCGAACCGATCAGACGCGTCGAAATAAAGTGCGTGATTGAAGATAAAAAGTCGGTATAAAAACGGCAAACCGATCAGACGCCTAAAGATAAAAGTGCGTTATTGGAGATTAAGAGTATATTGGCCTGTAGTGAATTGAAGCCAAGTGGAGTGGAGATTAGAATAGAAGAGAAAAATAAGCGCTGTTTATTGATAAACAGAAAGAAGGTGAAAGGCGAGGGTGACTATAACCCTGCAGCAAGACCCAGTTTTGAAGATTAAAATTGTGGTGCGACCGCAAATACAGTGCGCGCGTACAAGAAGAAAAAGGTAACTTTAAAATTCTGATTATTGTTTATGTTAATATTATGTTAATTGGTTCTGTTAATTGTTTATGTTAATTTTATTATAATTGGTTCTGTTGATTGTTTATGTTAATTTTGTGTTATATGTTCATTAAATTGTTTATAAAAATTAGATTTGCCGATTTTCTTTGACTGTGTGATTAAACTAATTCCACCGTAAAAGTCCAAAGAACCTTGCCGCATCCTGAGATTAAGAGTAAGTCGTGTCAACCGAAATCTGTGTTAAGTTTGCACAGATCGAGAAGTTCGGGTGGACATAGCAATACTTATTTAATTTTACCTAATTTTAAATTAAATTTGTGCAAAAATACCTAATATAACCTTTAAGATTGTTTGTAATTTGCCTGCAAATAAAGTAACATAGTTACGACAGTATCGATGCATCAGAATTTAAATTATTAATAAATTAAAGCTCAAATAAAGAAATATACCGATTAATTATTTTATTATTTAATAACTCGAATAAAAATATCTACGAATATAATTGAAATTTTTGTAACTAAAAAAGAATACTTTTATTATCTTTATTATTTTACATTACTTTTATGTTTACTGGAAAATAATAATTAATGACTAATAGAGTATTTATTATTGTGCCGTTTCATCAAATTTATGAAAAATTTGCTTTACGAAAAATACGGCTTTTGTACTAATTATTTAATTTAAAAATGTTTCAAATTCATTAATAAATAAATGTAATATTAATCAAACAAATTTATAATAATTTTGATGTTGAAATAATATAATTGTTATAGTAGACCGAATATGTATTTAAACCATGTTTCCTCTAAAAGGTTGTATGCAGGCTAGAAACACATGCTCAAATTGCTTTAAAAATTGAAAGGGTCATAAAACTTTATAGTCATCTGAAAATGGACACAATTGTAAAACCGTAACAAAAATTCAAGGTCTGATGAGAGTAACGATGAGTAACTGCTTAAGCAGTTTACATTTCATAATAAAAGGAACTTGCAGTTTGTAAAAACCACATTTCGCGTTTTTTGTAGTTACGTATTTTGAAAAAAATTCTTTCACATCACAAATGATGTTAAATTGATGAGATTGCGACATATATTTAAAAGCAATGTTAAAACATAATATATTTGATTCTACGAATAATAAATGCTTATTACTACCCTTATTAGATTCGAAATCTAAATTTTTCTGTATACCTTCGTGTAATTATAAAAAATAGCGTATTTTATTTTGTTGTATTTTTTAATATTTGTGTAAATAAATAAATATTTTATTCAATTCTGTGGAATTTATTGCGATATCAACGCACTGTAATATTTTAAAGTAAAACTGTAAAACTTGAAATATTCAATAAGTAATGTTTGAAACTAAGCGCCCCGGATAGCTTGGTGCTTAGCAGCCGGACTCCCAAGCAGAAATTCTAGGATCGAATCCCACATCGGCAGTTGTTAGTAGGTAAAAAAAAAGTAAGTAAAATTTGTATAATTTAATGACAAATTTTCAGATCCTAGCATTGCAAACAAATGGAATCAAGAATAATATTATAAGGCAGGCTTATTTATATGACAATTTAGTATTAATAATGTAATTAATAAAACATAACAAAAAATAATTGACTGTAAAAAGTTTCAAATCTAAATAAAAATTACATTTATTTTTAATTATTATTAATAATTATAAAATTTTACTAAATGCTTATAATTAATTAAAAATAATTTTTTTATATTAATATTTATTACGTTTGGTACATAAATTATTAGTGCCGTATCGGCACCTAAATTTTACGTATTGAGACGTATTGAAACGTCATCGAAAAAAACGTTACAATACCGTAACGAAAATATGGGCAAATCAATGCCGTTTAGTTAAGAAATCGTTACGAAAATTTATTCAAACGATGCATATAATACTGAAACGGAAAAATCAATGCCTTTTAGTTATGAACATTCATGTAACGCACATGTACATAATCCATGAATAAAATACCGTAACCCGTAACGGAAAAATCAATGCCGATTAGTTAAGAAATCGTTGCGAAAAATTATTTAGCGAATATGTACATAAACTATACATATAATACCGTAACGACAAAGTGGGCAAATCAATGCAATATCGTCACGGAAAAATATGTACAGAATATGTGCATTTCTGACGGTCTTGTGTTGCTTGGGATACATCAAAATTGGCAGTAAATTATCTCCATCCATTCTTCTGATAATTTTCTAGTGGAATTAAAATATTCCCAATAGTTTTCAGGAAGTGACATATAATCAGATAGATACTAAGTAGATATTGAGGTAGAATAATTTTTCTCTCCTGCAAGATTTTGTGTAAAGTAGAATAAATAAGTCAAGAGTTGGAAATTAATATTGCTTTACCAATATTTTGGGATCATCTACTTTTTATTCGAATTTGGAGGTATATTGATGGTTTATTTTGGTCAATATAGTCTATAGCCACTTAAGTGGGATATAATACGATGCACCGATTTGAGCTGGTTGGAATTATTACGAAACCATCACGATTTCGTATTTATGGTTTCTGGTACGTCATTTTGGAAAAATCTATACTGATTTGTTATTCACGACGTGGCTTCTTTTATTCTGTTGGTCTGAAGCTAAACGTTTGCTAGAATTTTTGGAAGTTAAGTTACAATTTGGAGGTTATAAATACGAATTTTACCTGATTAATCAAGAAAAGTTGGTTATTGTCGCTAATTGGTTAGATCAGAGTACCTTTTGGAAGTGGTTGGAAGTTTTCCACCCTGTTGTTATGTTTTATGATTTAAAGCAGTCCCAATCTGTTAAGCAAAAACGCACGCTGTATTGGTAAACTGGACGATTCGGATATATTCATTTTGATTGGTAGCCCCGTGACGTAGAATTCGCAGTGGCGTATCATAGAGGCGAAACCAGCGCAATATAAGCTAAGTGGCAATTGTTTTTCTGATTAATTGTTTCTTTTATAAACTGTCTATTTGCGCTCGACGTTTGACAACCTAACGTTTATTTTGTTTGATCGTTAAGTACGCCAAAACAGCGTACTTGTAATAGATTTGTAAACGCATACAGATCTGTTCCGCGTTCAAAATATTATGTTTTGGATTAATAATTTAAGTTTTTTTGGTTTGCTACATAATAGTATACTTTTTTTGACTGTTTGATATTTGGATTGAGATGTTTTATGATTGACTAATAGTTTTTTATTTTCAATAAATAATAGTGCTTTGTTTACACTTTTGTTTGTTCCTATATAATAGCTTTCACGATTCAGATAATAACAAGAGTTGGGAGCGGGAAAAATCGTGTGGCGCCGGGTAAAATTCTTTATTCAATTTTGAGATACCTTCACCCTGAGCTCTCACTAGCTAGCCGAAGCTCCGCTCCCATAATAAAGGCGTTATCTGGAGTCACTATTTATTTTATTGTTGAGCCACATGTTTTTATACGTAGCTGGTGTGGTGACCCAAGTTACGCTATAAGAAGAATGATTTTTTTATATATCGGCCAACCAATATTGAAGTAGGTGATAATTTCTTGTATTATCGGATTCTTTTCTGTAGAACCTTGAACCTCTTTTATTCTATCCTCTGATGCACAAATTATTGTGTTGACTGATACGTATTTTCCTTCCAAATAATTCGTTTTCATTGTCCTCTTTTGATTTGGATCTCTGGATAATGTATCCGGTATGTGTAAATATTTGCCAGACACATACTGTAATTGAAAATCATATCTCAATAATTTTAATACAATTCTTTGCACTCTCGGCGATAGCTTTTCCATTGGTTTATTAATCATATTTATCAGTGGTTTGTGGTCTGTTTGTACCACAACTTCTTTACCATACGTGTATAAATGGAATCTTGCCAATCCATGCAAAACTACTAATAGTTCCCGTTCTAGCGAAGCATAATTTTGTTGCGTAGGCGTTAAACTTGACGACGTGTACGCTACAGGTTGTTCATTTTGCATAATTAATGCCCCCATAAGCATAATTCTTTGTTAGGATCATAAAATTTTAGAACTGGTGCTTTACTAATCAAATTTTTTAAATTTTGAAAGCACTTTTCTTCAATTTCACCACACAAAAATTCATTTTTTTCACTTAATAAGTCTCTTAATACGCCCGTTTGTTCAGACATATTTGGTACAAATTTTCTTAGGAAATTGATCATCCCTAGAATTCTTTGTAGTTCTTTCCTGTTTTTTGGACTTTGTAATATACTTTAATTGCTTCAACTTTTGAATTTTCAATTGCTATAGGGGAAAAATATTAATTGTACGCACCCTGGTGGCTGTAATATCAACTAAATATTTGACGTCACTATAAGGATAAAATAAAACTTGCGACGGGGCGCTGCCCTCCCTAAGTTGAATAGCAACTCGGAATAATATTTTTTCGTGCGAATGCACCGTGGTAGTTGTAAATAAAACCATTTAATTTTAAATTGTTTACATGTCATTTAATTTTTACATTTATTCGTTATTTTTAGACCGCGTTCGGTTTGGAGCTATTTTCGCTTCGTGGCGCCAACAAACACTTTTTGCCCGTTCGGTTTGGGACTTTTACTCGCCATGAAACGCTATAGCTCCGCCCATTTCAGAAGCTTTCAACGCTTTCTTGAAATAGGTCGGGCAGCAATAGCGCGGCGCTGCGGTGGTAAAATTTAAAATTAATTTTTGAATTTTTGAATTTAAATTTTTGTTTATTTTTTATAAAATTATTTGTTTTTACGCACCAGTCGTTTTTCGATCACAACTTTTGTATTAAACACTAATAAAGTTCAAAATACAAATCAAAGTTCGCACAATCTCGAATCAAACACGCTCAACACGCTATAACAAATAAGTTAGGTTAAAATACAACCTCAAGTTTAAATTTTAAACACCATAGCGCTAACCCCCGTTCGGTTTGGAACGCCTTCAAAGCTCGGATTTTCCAAACCGAACGCAAATTTTGCACGCTTTTAGCGTCAAGGCGTGAAGGCGAAAATAGTTCCAAACCGAACGCGGTCTTAATTTCATGCATAAGCTAGTACAGTGTGCAAATAAAAGCCAAGGTAAATTCCACCTAGTGGTTTCTTCACAATTCATTTCAGACAAAGCAAATTGTTCAGAGATTTTGAGACGTTTTTATATTCACTCAAAGTTGCCTATGGTTAACTCAAATAAGATAACCTAATAATAGATAATGTATAGATCATTTTGAGTCACGTGACTTTAACAGGGCGCGGCCATTTTGTCGTGAGGGCATACCTGTCGTGACGTCACCTCGAAATGATCTATTATAATTTGTTGACATGTCGAAGTAAATATTAAAAATTGAATAAATATTATATATTAATATTAAAGTGTTCTTAGTGAACATTTAAGGTCACAAAATTTATAACTAATGGTTTTACAACTCGCCGGTATGAATTTTTAAATGCCTTTTTAAATTTGCCAGTTGTGAACATTTATAGTCACAAATTGTACAACCGAAAGGTTTTTCGCCGGTATGAGTTTTTAAATGCTTTCTTAAACTTGACCTTTGTGAACCTTTATAGTCACAAATTTTACAACCGAAAGGTTTTTCGCCGGTATGAGTTTTTAAATGGTTTTTTAAATTTGACCGATGTGAACATTTATAGTCACAAATGTCACAACCGAAAGGTTTTTCGCCGGTATGAGTTTTTAAATGCATTTTTAAATTTGACCGATGTGAAAATTTATAGTCACAAATGTCACAACCGAAAGGTTTTTCGCCGGTATGAGTTTTTAAATGCTTTTTTAAATTTGACCGATGTGAACATTTATAGTCACAAATGTCACAACCGAAAGGTTTTTCGCCGGTATGAGTTTTTAAATGGTTTTTTAAATTTGACCGATGTGAACATTTATAGTCACAAATGTCACAACCGAAAGGTTTTTCGCCGGTATGAGTTTTTAAATGGTCTATTAAACTTGAACGTCTTGAACATTTATAGTCACAAATTTCACAACCGAAAGGTTTTTCGCCGGTATGAGTTTTTAAATGGTTTTTTAAATTTGACACCTGTGAACATTTATAGTCACAAATTTCACAACCGAAAGGTTTTTCGCCGGTATGAGTTTTTAAATGCCTTTTTAAATTTGACAACTGTGAACATTTATAGTCACAAATTGCACAACCGAAAGGTTTTTCGCCGGTATGAGTTTTTAAATGCTTTTTTAAATTTGAACAACCGAAAGGTTTTTCGCCGGTATGAGTTCTTAAATGCATTTTTAAACTTGACCGTTGTGAACATTTATAGTCACAAATTTCACAAATAAACAGTTTCCTTTGGTTATGTATTTTTAAGTGTTCGTTTAAATGTGATTCTTGAACACATTTATATTTGCAAACTGCACAAGTAAATGAAGAAGAATGAGTTCTTAAATGCCGTATCAAATCTTGCTTACGTGTATATCTACAACCACAAACTGCACAATCGAATACATTTGAACTATTCTGGGTTAATTCCTCACCGTCTTCATTTTTAATGTCGATGGAATGATGCAAATCTTCTAAATTAAATTTCACATCGGCCATCTCGTCTTCTTTAACTACATAACTGCTTACCATCGAATTATATCGAATTTCCAAAAATTTACCGTCGTTTTCCATAATTTCTAAAGTTTTCGAGGCTTGCGGCACTTGAGCCATATTCTTGATAAAGCGTTTTGTAAATTTTGAAGACGTAAGAGTGCTCATGGATTGGTACAAAATGACCCTTCTTAATCAACAAAATATTGTGTTGATTCTTGATTGTGTCTTATCATTTAACAAAACTAATGACCGCACAAATTGCCGATATTTTACAATGGCGACTGTCGCCATTTTATATAAAGTTTTCCCACAGGCGCCATCTAGTACGGTGTCCGACTAATTAGATTATGGCCCTTTAAGGCTGCGTGCAGACTGATAAAGCAAAGACTATTTAAGACAAATGGTTATTGTTCGATACGGTCAAAATTACAAAATTTTGTTAATTTACAATACACGCATTCAATGCTGTTTTTGAATGAGCATTAGTGTCGTCTGGTGGAAAAGCAAAATATCGGGTAATGAAAATTTGTAGTAAGTCTGAGTATGACGTAGGTTATATTACGTAATCACAGCTGGCATTTTAGTGTCATTAGTAATAATAATAATGTTTATTAAACAGAAAGTAGATGGTTACAAAAAGTTTAAAAGGACACAGGTTCAGCATGCTGATTTTCAACCAGTGCCTACGGAAATTATTCCATTTGGGCGGAAAGCAGCCGTTCTTTAACTCTGGTTTTGAATGCACTCTTCGTGTAATTATGAAGGTACAGGTCTGAATATTGATTGAAGGTACAGTATGCTCTGTATTGGAAGCACCCTTCGAAATTGGCAGTGCTATGTGTAGGCACCGATAGTATTTCGCCATAGCGAAGATTCAAATTATGTCGTTCAGATCTTCGGTTAAGGACATCTTGTAGTTAGCTTGGTAGTCCAGAATGGTACACGCTATACAATAGTAAAGCAAATTGGACCCCCTTCTGCAATAGGGAACCAACCAACAAAACACCATTCTGAGTAATCGGCGTTTAAAGGTTTCAGTATATTTTCTAATTATTTATGCATCAAATAAAAGAAATCTAATACTATTTTAATTTATTTAATGAAAGTTTTATACACACTATAATATGGTCCATTAAAATTCTTTAATTTTTCAATATTTCAGGAAAAAATGCACTTGGTTCCTTTTTGCTTACACGAACTAGGAACAAAATGATTTTTCAAAAAAACAGAAACATACTAATATCTATTATAATCAAAGCTAATATTAAAAAATTATGATTAACTTTTAAAATAATTATTTTATTAACAAATAACCATACAAAATTCATATTCACATTATACAAATTCATATTAAACAAATTTTTAATCTTGTTCTTGTTCTTGTTCAAAATGTAATGCCCCATTATAACCATCAATATCTTCTTCAATGTTTACGTCTCCAATCAAGTTTATGTAGAATTCTTGATCGGCTAAAGGAATTAGGTGCATGTAAGATTTTATGTCATCTAATTTTGCTTGAGCCACGGGTTTACCAGTGGGCCAAAGGCCTTTCAAACTAGGACAAAAATTGTTGTCCATTGCTGCTGGTCTTCCTTGTCGTTTTCTAATATTAATCTCCCTGTAGTTTTCGTTTAAATTATGGGTGTTCTTAACGAAAATACTGTAGGGCTTTTCCTTGACTGCTTTGATTTCTTTAATGTGAAGCCAGTTAATTTTTTCAACATTAACATCTTTCTTTCTGTTTGTGATTTCTCGGTCTATTTTATTTGTGCTCACAAAATCTTCCTTCTCCATAAAAGTGACTGTAAAGGGATTTTTTCTTCTGCAAATAGCTTTGGTTCCTTGTTGAAAAATGAATGAAAGGTTTAATTATTATTGCAATACAGTTCCCAAGCTCAATAAATGCCTTTAAAATGGATTTATATTCTAGTTCTCTTTTGTATCATGGAAAGCATCAAAATGTGATTTTAAAGGCGTGCTTAACTCATTTTATCGAAAATGTCGGTTGGTTCCTTATTGCAGAAGGGGGTCCAATTGTAATTCGCAACGAGTTTCGATTTTCAGTATACCCAACGAGTTGTAGGTAGTTGTGATGTGATCGTAGTGATCAATGTTGTAAGCGTATCGAAGGCAAGCATTTTGAAGGACTTGCAATTTCTTGCTAAGGTAGCCTGCTAAAAAGCCGTAATACACCGTGGAACAGTAGTCCACATGGCACAGTACTAGGCTTTGAACCAGATTCCATTTAATCACAGGCGGGAACATGTGCTTGTATCTATACAGGGACTTGAGCTTGTAGTATCCAGTGCTGCAAATCTTATTGGCATGATCTTCGAAGGTTAAACCACAATCCCATATTACTCCAAGGTTTCTTGTCTTTGCGCTGAGCTCAATTACGCTGTTGTTGAGAAGGATGTCAGTACCTTTTAAATCCTTAACGATTGCTCGACCATGGGAACTGCCTATACAAAGGCAGATAGTTTTGCTAGGATTGAGCATTAAACCATTCGCGATGGACCATCGAAGCACGAAGTCGAGGCAAGTATTGATATTGCACATAGTTTCGTTAATGGATGAGGGATTACCCGAAATATATAGCTGTTTGTCATGAGCATACATATTACGGTGATATCTGGAGGAGACGTCACTCGCAATACGTAGGGGAAGGTGACCTGTGATGGCCCCCCTTATTCTTTTTTGTTATAACTTTAAAACCAATTGAAAAATGAAAACTAGTTTTGGTGAAAAGTTTTGTTATAATATATTGTTTTCATTGCTAAATAATAAACTTTATTACTTACTTCCAGTTTAGAGTAAAACATTAAAATATAAAAAAAAATCAAGGGGCCATCATAGGCAAACGGTATCTAATGATGGCCCCTTCATAAAAATTGTAAAAAGGCGGTTTTTATAAACAAAATTATACTTATATTTTTCAATTAAATGACAGTTAGTCTTTTTGTGGTTTTGTAGTTGACAAACATCACATATAAAAGTCTTTGTTGACCTAAGAACACCAGCACATTCGGTGTGACACCAGCCGTTGCAGTTCTGACACTTTAGCCCAGAATTCTGTAGGGCCATCATAGGAACACTGTTATGGGGCCATCATAGGCAAAACTTCATGTAACGGTAAAACACTAAAAACTTTTCATGTGAAAACATGACCTTAAAATTACTACCGAATATCTAACGAAGATACTACTAAAATATCTCTCTCCAAATTGTATCCGTTTATCCTTTTAGATACGAACGCAATATGCATTTTAAAATACTAATTTTTTACATCAGTTACTTGCCGGATTCATTTTTGTTTATAACAGCCACATTAAACACAATTATAAGTAAAGAATTGGTTTGTAGACAAACCGGCAAATATCGAAGGCATCAAGTGAACAAATTAGACAACTAGATATACAGGACAGAAAATAAAGGGACAGGGCCGACACAGGCGCAGGGCCGTCACAGGTCACTTTCCCCTACATTTAATTTGTTTTAATAGAAAAGTTATAATGCATGGAAACTGTTAACTTAAAGAGGAGGTCTACCATTACAAAGTCAAAATAAAAGGAAACGTTTAAATAATAATAAAGAATACAAGGGTTAACAAAATAAAATAAAAATGTTCAATAAAAATCCGTAATGACATAAATTGTTAAAATAGTATAATAAAAATTGTTTAGTTGTAAGAGATTTATAAACTGCATATAAAATTTATTAGTTAAGGTCATCCGAGAAACCATCGGTGAACAATTCAAGTGATAACCAGAAACTAAGTGCTTCAACTCAACCATTAACCTAAAACAATAAGAAGAATAAATTAAAAGATAATTTTGAATTTCGCGCCACGAAAAGATGGGGTAAACTTACCTACAAAATTTATGGTTATAAAATCAAGTAGTAATGAATTTGTATCACCTTGATGATATAACAAACAAAAGAAGTCTTCCTGATATTTGCAAAGAGCTTGCACGTGTAATTTTCGGCAGCTTCAATATTAATTAATTAATTGTATAAAAATTACCACAAAAAGGGAAGATCTGTAAAAATAAAGTGATTAACAATTAGTGTGAACATAAAAAAGGTAAAAATCAGAAATTTTACTTATCTATTACGAATATTTTTGAGAAAATAAAAATTTGACCACGAGGATTAAAATTATCGAACCAAAGATTGATCTACAAATATCGATGCGAGTACGAGGCAATCGACACCAAGAAAGAACGATCACGACTCATGCGCGGCACCAAGAAGGTGCATACCAAAGGTGCATACTACAAGATTTTTACCGAGGTAATCGAAATCTTTACAAAAACTAACGTTCGTACTAGTGCGGGAAATTTAAAATTACGACGCCGCGTTTTAGTTTTAATTGTGGGGGTTTAGAGAATAAGGAACTGTTAAGATTTATACATGTTTATTTATACCAAAATAATTGAAAATAATCATAATAATAAAAATACAGTCGTCATTACAAAACGGATTATTTTTGTGATTCTTGTATTCCCGGTTATTTATTTTTCAGCTCAAAAAGAATCAACACAAAATTTCTTAAAGAAACCACTACTGAGGTATAAGCAGATTCCATTCATAAAAACCTAGCTAGCCGTGATAAGCATTAACAACAAAATTTCTATAAATTTGCGATTGACGGGGTCCATCCGTACCTGATCATCGTAATATGTAGCTCACAGGCGGGAACCCTATGTAGCTCACGGTTACTTGTCAGTGCATCAGGAAAATCCGATGTAAAGATTGCGAAAAAAGTGGGGCAAGTAAGCTACCTTGCGGCACGCCACGTGCGATGACGATTTCATCAGATCTATTCGAGTCAAGTTTAACACTTTGGGTTCTTCCTTTCAGATAATTACTAACTAGCTTGAGTGCAGAATCACAGTTCCTATAATAGGATAACTTAACAATCAGTAACTCATGATCGATAGTGTCAAATGCCTTGCCGTAGTCGAGGAGAGCCATAACCGTTACTTCCGAGTTATCAATTTTCTTAGCAACATCGTTTGATACCTTGATTAGCGCAGTAGCCGTGCTGAACCCGGAGCGAAAACCAGATTGGATACTGGGAAGTACATGATTAAGTTCAATGTGTTCCAGTAGCTGCTGGTAAATAAAAGATTCGAGAACTTTGGAGAGCACCGGTAAGATGCTATAATAGGCCTTAATTCATCAAACCTGGTAGCTTTGCTGACTTTAGGGAGAGGTATGATGATAGATTTCTTCCATAGATCAGGTACCACTGATTCCCCTAAGCAGTGATTGATTATTAGGTGAGTGATAGCGTCCAGACAGTAAGGCAGACTCAGCTTGAGCATTCTGGATGAGATGCCGTCAATGCCTATTGCGTTCGATTTCAGCCCAAGAACTGCTTTGGCAACATCGTCAGTGCTCACATTATGGAAGGTTAATTTGTTAGTAATCAAAGTATGGCTGCCACTAATAAAATCTGATATAACTTTGTGGTCGATAACAGTGCTCGGAGTGGAATTGGCAAAGAAGTCTTTAAGAGATTTGAATCAGCATTTACCAAGTTCAATTCATGTTTGGACTTGAATGAATATTATCACGATCAAAAAATGTCCATAGTTTCTTGGGTTCCTTGGAATTCCGATTGACTTGGTGTAAATAATAAGCTTTTTTTTCATTAATTATGGCTTGAGTTGCAAAATTACGTATACTCTTGTAAGAGTCGTAGTCTGTTGATTTCTTCGATTTGATGTACTTCTTATATGCCTTTTGACGAAGTTTCTTCAATAGATGCACATTAGGAGTTAGCCAACCGGGTCTTTTCTTATCAATTCTAATTGTAGAAACAGGAGCGTGGAGGTCAAAAAGATAATTGATTGCAGTAGTGACATAATTAACTTTGTCATTGATCTCTTCAAATTCGATGAACGTAACCAATCAATGTTGTTAGCGTCATAGGCGAATTCATTAGCATCAATAAAGTGAAAGTTACAGTAGGTTAAGATATTCGGGTTCCAAAGCTTTGTTGGGAAAATCCAAACTGCAACGAACCAGGCAGTGATCAGAAATATCAGTCATATCATACGGGTCTAGTCGTGAGAAAGTGATAGTATCACTTAGGCATATTAAATCGATTAGCGAAGCCGTCCGATCAGCGACTCTCGTAGGTTGGTCAATAACCTGCACCAGATTGAAGGATACAAAAACAAAGATTTCATGGAGGCGGCCAGATTTGAGTTTGTGAGCATATCCATATTGAAGTCGCCCAATAGGATAACACCATCATATTCAACCGTGAATCTGGACAGTGTCCTTTCCAGTTCCTGGATGAAAGATACTGAAACATGGGGTGGCCGATAAATTGTTCCTACAGCACACGATTTGTCATTAATACTTAAACGTACCCAAAGCTGTTCCAAAAGGTTAGTTACGTTGTAGTCAGAATTGATAACCCGACTCTTGACGCTATTCCGAATATAGCAGCAAACACCACCAGCTCTGCTCTTGCGATCACATCTGTATAACGAGTAGCCACAGATCGAAATCAATGAGGTTGGAAAATCAGGTAATAACCAGCTCTCCGAAACCGATAGGATATGAGGATTCACCTCGGTGATCACTGAAACAAAATCATCGAAACATTTAACCAACGATCGGATGTTGATATGACCAACTACGAAATCATTAGCTAGGGAGTCGTGATTTCTTACTTTTATCGGATTCTTAATTATTGGTGAAAGAGGCACCTTTGTTGTCTCGAAAAAAATTATGGTGAAATCGTCGAAAGCCTACGCCTTTAGGCCAGGAATCAGGTTGCATTAGTGATTCATACATCGAAAGTTCAGCACCCACTTTGAAGGTTGCCGTGGTATCATAAACCTTTACTTTTTCACATGTAAATTGTTTACCTGGGAATTAATTTGTTAGGTATGACACGATTGTGTTTTCTGTGGTGTTAGCTACTACTTTGCTAACGAATATCCAACACTTTTGTTCCACAGCACGAAATTCGGTAGACTCATCGTTAGAGCCTACCGTGAGCGGTTTTTTAGTGCCTCGCTTCTTATATTTCACTGCGGTCAGGGGTGGGCAAAATACATTTCAAATGTATTTGAAATACATTTTACAAAATACATTTATGAAAATACAAAATACAAAATACAGAATTTCAAATACAGGATGCAGTTTTTGAAATACAAAATCCATTTATTCATGTCATTATAACATAATATACTATATTAATACTACTTTCTTCCTCAATTAATTAATGTAAAAAACTACTTTTCGGGTGTAAAGGAATAAATTAAATAAATTAATCGAAACGTTGGCTAACGGTAGATAGTCGTTTGATTACATTCCTTTACACCCGAAAAGTAGTTTTTTTACAATAATATACTATGTTATTATTATGTTAATATAACATAATACTGCATCTTGTATTTGAAATACTGTATTTTGTCAATTGTATTTTCATAAATATATTTTGTAAAATGTATTTCAAATACATTTGAAATGTATTTTACCCACCCCTGACTGTGGTAAAGCCATCGTTGTTGTTGCTGTTCCCTTGAGTGTCAATGTCACCGTTGATAATATTCGTGATATTTTTGTTTCCAGGTTCGGTGATTTTACCCACTTTTTGATTTTTAGCGGCTTGTTCTAAGGCTTTACTTATACAGTTTGTAGGATTTTTCGTTTCTCCCCGCCCTTAATGAGAGGGCGGCTAACGAGAAAGAAAGAATCCCTCCATGTGAAGTGATGCACTCCACTTTACAACGTGGTGAGCCCTGATCGAAATTAAGCTAGCTCTTGATAAACGTCAGTATGCGAGAGTCGTGAGTTCCAATTGCGAGCCTTTGCCCTGAAAGCTTTTCAAAAGATACCCCTCTATGAGGGAAATAAAAAGACGGTAAACTATTAACAATTTAATCACACAATTTAATTGTAATTAACAAACACACAACGGTAGACAAGCAAATGAACGGTACAACAATAACAATGAAATCTCTAATTCCTAAAGGGAACCAGCCAAACAAACTAAAATAGCGTAAGATCAAATCTGTCGCCGGCAAACCAGAGCGCTGCCTCGAGGAAACTACAAAAAAATATTTAGGTGGCAAAAACACACGCACACCTTTATCTGACTTATAAAAAAATATCTCGCAATAACAAACAATCCCAAAACAATGAAAATGCAATGTGACTTACCCTGATCCAGACAGACGACGAAAACACTCCACTGCCTGAGACTGCTGCGAGATCGGGTGTGACTGGCTACCCCGAAACAACTTCCGGTCACCGGGCTGACAGGTCACGCTTTGGATGAAGTAACTCCTCGAGCGACACCTGTGCTGGATCGAACGGTTCGGCTGGACAGTAGCTGCTACGAGACGGTGCTGATACACAATCCAAGACGAGCTTGAGTACCCCAATTGAGTTGACCAAAGTATACGAATACGGTGTCGAACGACACTTCAGAAGGGCAGTATTGGATGGATTAATTCACGACCAAACGTAGCGTGAATCCTTGAACGCGCAAATAGGTAATCGGGACGAGCACAACTTAAGAACAGATCGAACAAATGTAAAATTTGGTGCAGATCGAAACTTCCCGAGTCTTGAGGTTATGTAAATATTTGAAACAGATAACCACTGCCACCAACATGGTGAACCAAAATCCCCAAAGGTTTCAAGCGTGCGCAGTGCCACTACGATGAAAAATGTGTCATCAGATAACGGCGAAAAATGGTAGTTGGAAAAAACAATTGCAGCGAACAACTTGCAATTATCGCAGTAGCACGTAAATATTCGTCGTACTTAGAATCACTATTGCAGCCTGCTGATTTCAATACTATAGCGAATTATAAAATAAACGACTTCTCCACAAATATTCAACACTGCGCATCAAAAACGGAACGTGTTCACTCGCTCGTATCTACGCCAAAAGTGTTCAGGAAATGCCCCTCTCTACCGAGCGGACAAAAATGAAACTCCACGCGCTAGCGTCGAGGTCAAAGGGAAAATGTCTTATGTCACGCCAAACGGCAAAATAGCGGGCAGTGCTAGGGTTGACGTTGACGAATAGAAATTCGTCACAAGTTCGCCACAACATGTTCCTTTCCTACAACATTTTCATTATTTTTGTCATAGTTTTTCGTCGATTTATGTTTGCCAATTTTGAGGTTACTTTGATTATTAGTAGGTAACACGGTCGGTAACGTGGGTTGCTGAGATGTAATACGATGTGAAGCACTGTTCACACTATTCGGTGTGTTCATACTTGATTGCGATGTCGATATAGTTTCGGCGTTCATCGCGATTTTTTCAAGAAGCAATTTATTAACGAGCGCTTTTCCGTTAATAAGCTCTTGCATCACTTCAATTTGCTTCTTTAGACAACAAGTTACCTCGTGTTCATTGCTATCACTAGAAACACGTGCCTTGATTACTTTATCAAAATCGGTTAAAGTTTTGTTGTCGTGCCACTTGTTCATTAGGTTGCCATTTAGTAGCAGATCTATGAGTTCGTCCATCAAAACCTTTTTAAGCTCGTTTGTCGTTTGCAATTTTATCCATTTCCATTGAAATGTCGTTGGAAAAAAGTGAGGTTATTTCGGTATAACGGTCATGTTAACGATTGCCAGAACCCTACTTTTCTTACACTTAAACGTGTCATATAACAGTTAATTTTGCTTTGTACATTAAGCATGAAACAAGAAGAAGAATGCATAGAAATCGGCCGTAAATTTGTAGGGCCAAGTCAGCTGATTGAACGAAATTCGGTCATAGCTGCGAGAGTTATTCGACATGTAGAAACTTCAGTTTCTGCGAAACAATCAAGTGTGGTCTTTTTATTAGTAAGTGTTGCAGTACATGAGTGTACTTTTTTTGGAAGCTCTCCTGTGTCCTGTTTTGAGGGGATGCTCATTCTGAATTACATAAAAATAGAAATGCCAAAGCGAACGCTTGTCGTTTGTAAATTGTAACAAAAAATGAATGATTTAATTCTACAGAAGTTATAAGTAATAGCTTGTACTTTATACTTTTCACTTTTAGAGTTACTACGCCATTCTTGCTCAACCTTCCCCGTTACATTAAAAGGTCTCTTTGCGAAATCACGCAACGGCGTCTTTTTGATGTGCTGGAACACCTGAAATTTGATATTTCTGTCGTATATAAATCAAATAATATATTGTCAAATTCAGAATACAGACAGTGGTTTTTATTAAAAAAATTGTTTTACAAATACATAAAGTCCGAAATATTCTAAAATTTATATATAATTGTTTTATTATCCCAACCCTCACACCCGAGATTTTATTTTATTCAGATCCGAGGGGAAGAAATTTTTATTTCAATAAAATTTATATCGTTTATTTGCATCATCCGGAACATGTGCCTTTTATCCAACCCGTAACGATTTATAAAAAGTTTATTAATTTGAGTACCTTTAAAATTTTTCTTGAGGCATCCAATGGTGAATTTGAATCCTTTTCCAATTCTGCCTTCATCCAATATTGGTTGGTATCGATCCTCGATAGGTATAAAATTTCAGCTATGTTTCTTATAAATTTTCTTTTTAGGCGTCCAATATTTGAACGGTGAATTCCAGGTTTGCGGTCGATGCAATAACTCGACCTATCCCGTTGACTGGCAGACGCATATTCCCGCCAAAACGTTGCGTTCTAAACAATACGAAAGCGAAAACTTCTGCGCATTGTATTGTAGACTCATTTTCGGCAATACCCACTTGGCATTCAACTCGCGCACTTTTTTTTACATTTTATGTTCATTTATAATTTAATTTCTCTTACATTAATTTTACCATTTTTAATTTATTAGTCAAGAGGAACAATTATACACCATTATTCGACTATTAATAATTTTTATCAAAAGGTGAACTTGAAATTGACTCATTATTTTAATTTTTAAATTTTTATCATCTGAAATTTTAATTTTTAATTTTTTTATAATCTGAAATTTTGAATTTTATTAAAATACAGTTCAATATAGAAGATATTTAATCCGACTTAACGGATTATTCGTTAATAGGTTCAGTTTAATTATTCTCAAGAGTACTAGGTAGAGCAATTTTATTAAAACCTTGAATAGTTTTAGTAGGTTTCGGTCGGGTATTCCCGACTCACCTTACCAGACATCTTCCCTTTTTCAATAGCAATTTCGAGTGGTCAAATAAACTATCCTCGGTTAAAGTTAAAGCCCAGGGTGGGGGGGCATTGCAAAAAATTGCTAATCTAGACTAGTATAACGAGTACCGCGGCATATTTTTGTTTACCACAGCTCTCGCGTAGGCATATGGTTGGCTCTAGGGTATAATGTGGTCTCACTTATGTATAACCTCGAATAGAGCGCCATCATTGGTTTGAAAGCCGTTACAGTGTCTTTGAGTTGAATAATCAGCATCACTGCAACAAAATCGGGAAGGCAAACCCATTCGTTGAAACTTCAGTTTAACGGAACGGATATGGTTGATGGAATGTCACCGACTGTTGTTTATTGGCTTTCCTGTTTAAACAATAACCAGGGATGGTGCAACAGGGCCAGGCTATATTTTGTAACTCGTCCCTTATTAAAGCAATCTTTAAAAATGAGTCAAGTGCGGTTTATAATGTAAACTTAGGTTGATAAAAAATATGTTTGTTCACTACTAATCTTGTAAGATATACCTTACATATTTGGGACGTTGTAAGAAAATGTTACTGCTCACTTGGTAATTGCTATCGCTTGTTATCTTATAAGCGACTATCACACCGGTAAATGTAAATGTCTAGAGAAATAAAGTCTTGAAATGTGCAACTTACATGCAATATTATGCAGGTTCAGGCTTATCTCTTGCTAGTTTATCGTGTTAAGCGTTATTTATATCCTGCTTTTTATGTCATAACAACAAAATGTAATATTTTAATTTTGAACAGCCTGTTCAATACTAAATAGCCTTAAACCTTACTTATCGTTCCTAAAACCGGCCATTAGTGTAATAATAATAAGGTAACATTGGAAAAAGAGTTTATTTATTTAAAAATTAAAACCAATTTTCAATTCAAAACCAAGTTGAGGTCGTACTCAACAGTACGACCTCCCACATGTGCTATTAAAGACTATCTCTGGGCATTGCAATAACTATCATTATCAACAGTATGAGGTTTAAAGAAGGAATTCTATAGAAACAATGTCAAACGCCCACGGATTCTCGCCGGTGAGTCGCTAAATGACTTTTTAAAGTTGATTTGTAAGATGATTTATAGTCACATATTATTGCACAAATTTTCACTATGTTAAGTGTATTTCAATAAAAATAGTGAACCTTTGGAATAAGTAAAGTTGACAAATGTCGGATGATTCTTGAATTGGTCGAACTGGAAGGATGCGATTTGAATTTGCCGCCCAAGTTTTGATGACGGGAGAAGGTCGAGTCATTCGGTCGCCAAAGAAGTTACGATAGAATAGAACAAGTCGTGTAATAATTTTTATTATTTTATTATACGTGCACCGAGTGATCCTCACAATTGTGATTATTTTGAGTCATTTTGTGTCAAAATTTCCCTAAAGATTAGTCCTCATCTATATACTGCCGTGATAAGACGAAAATTTTAATTTTATATAGCGAGAAAAGAATTAACGGCACTTTTTTTTTCTACATTCGGCTACTCGGCAATGAGACTCTACTAATGGGCGTGTAGATGGTTCGATTATAAGAAAAAGACACCTCGTCTGGTTATTAATTCGCAGTTCAATTAAATGATTCAAAATTTTAATCTGTACCTGGATCTGTCTTATACCTATGCTGTATTTTATGAAATAAAATGTACTCAAATAAAATCTACTCAATCAATACCTGTTCATTTATTAACACCTTTTAGATTGAGACAAACCATAAAAATCAAATAAAGAAAATAAGTTAAGTGTACAAAATAATTCTTAAATCTAAAATATACCCCCTCCGAAATTATCGCACTCTTTTTTTATGTTTTTTATCACACGTATTATGTCGTGTGATAAATGAAACAAAAACGCGCAAAGTTCTTACCGAATATTACCGACGTCGAAGAACCCAGTTGTTTGAGCTCCTGCTGTCGCCGGCTTCGAATTGAATGCTTCTTTAACTCGTTTGGTTGTAGTGACAAATAAGAAGAATCATACACCATAACTTCTTTCTGATGGAATGAATGCCAGTTGAATCTTTGGTAAGTATTCCAGCTCATTTAACTTAAAATTTTCTTTACCATATACCATAACCAAACAAATTACAAAAGAAACAGTGGTACCAAAAATTTTCAAAGTCTGAATTCACGCGACTTTCCATAAACTTTTCTTAAATAAATTCTATCTACTATTCTCACGTCTTTAAATTTTATCAACGGACTTCTATTTTATAAAACTTTGGCGTACTCAAAATCAAATAACTTCGTTTACCAAATCCAAAATTCCACGTCCTCGCTTAACGACAGACCGCACGCCAATCTTCAAAAATACCTCACGTGTCGACGGACACACCGTGAGTCCTCATCTTTCAAGAAAAACTCCCCTTTCTAAAATTCTCACGAGCAGGCGCGTTTCACCAAATTTTCGAATTTGTCGTAAAATAAACCCGTCCTTTTTCACTTCATTCACTTTTATTATCACACATCGTTTATTTATGCGTTTACCTAACTTAGCAGCTTTTTAAATTACTTAATTTGTTTTACACTGCAAATGAAAAATATTTATCATTATTTTATATTTTATCTCTTACATTCTTTTATAGAATCAGCATCCTGTTGAAAAGACTTCATCTGAGTTTCGTATTTGATCTGAACCAACAGCATTTCAACATTTTTTTTAGGTATTTCCAAACCCTGGTACAGTTAAACAAACAACTCATAGATTCTTAAGTTAACTAAAAATACGATTGTGTCTTTTTAATCAATCGACTCATTTTTGGACCACCGCAATATATGTGGAGAAGAAATACGTCAATACGTCATTGTAGCGATCATCATCGGGAAATGTTTCAGCTAGGTCGTTAAATACGGAGCGCACGTCCTCAAACGATAGAGCAGCCAAAGACTTAAGTTTTAATTTAACGTCAATGTCAGATTCATATTCGATTTTCAAACCAACACTGTTAATCCTTCTTAGCAAACTTTGATACAGATGGAAGTAGCAATCCTTAATTTCCGCTTCCGGGAATGCAGTCCTAGCAGCAGAAATGCATGCTTTCTCAAAATCAATTAAAATCTTCTGGGGTGCGATGTTGGGCACCAATTCTTTCAAAATTGTAGAATTAAATCCTACCTCCATAACATAAAACAAATGGTATTCTGGAATCAGGAGTACAGTGAAGAAATGCAGATCACTTGTGGAATACCGCAAGGAAGCATCTTGGGTCCCCTCTTCTTTGTTCTCTTTATAAATGACCTCCCACTAAACATGGAAAGTGAAATAGTTTTGTACGCAGACGATACCGCTTACACGATGAAAAAAGACGAAACCGTACAAGAAGGTCTACGCAAACTGACGGAATGGTTCTCATCCAACAAATTATTATTAAACCCCGACAAAACACAGCAACTAAACTTCACAGCAAATAATAGAACCGAGCAAGAAGAAAGGAACTCCACAAAATATCTAGGCCTGATCCTGGACACTTTATTAAACTGGAACGACCACATTTCCTATTTAATCAAGACATTGGTGAAAGCTATCTATGCGATACAAAGGACAAAAGAAACGACCGGAGAGGAAGTAACAAAAATCGGATACTTTTCTATGTTTCACGCTAGAATGGTATACGGTCTTCTAATATGGGGCAATGATGCACAAATCAACAAAGTGTTCACCATACAAAAAAGAGCAGTACGAACATTGAAAGGAGTACAGAGTAGAACACACTGCAAGCCTCTATTCCGCTCCCTTAATATAATGACTCTTCCATCAGCATACGTATACACAAGTGTACTGCAAATGAGTCCTGT
Organism: Podabrus alpinus; assembly: GCA_932274525.1. NCBI lineage: Eukaryota > Metazoa > Arthropoda > Insecta > Coleoptera > Cantharidae > Podabrus > Podabrus alpinus. The sequence goes on from OW026452.1 coordinate 37,038,630, forward strand.
AGATGCAAAACTCGGTAAATGCAAAATAACGAAAATCGAGTTGAGAACGTCATCTTATAGTAAATTGTCTACTCTATCTGAATCTGAAGCGATAATATTACAAAACTTGCTTTGTACCATGTAAAATTAAATCGAAAATACACGATTGGTTGCAAAACTAGGTTTTTACTTGTCACAGATAGCTGCAAAACTCGGTTTTTGCTTCTGACTAATTACGCGCTAATGTGTAATGAGCCATGTAATGAGCCATGAGGAAAAAAATGAGAAATGTGGAAAACTGGAAAACTCTAGCAGGCATGGCCTTTTTAAAAAAAGCACTCGTTCAGAGTATTAATGAGAATACAGAAGCAGAGAATGAAAATGTGGAAAGCGACTCTCCGCTCCGAGCAACATGCAGTTCGGCAGTGGAAGAGTTTCAATTATGATTATTTCAAGTTAACTTTTTCGTTAAAGTTTCGATAAGCGCTGAAAAACTAGGTTTTTGCAAGCATACTGATGCAAAACTAGGTAAATGCAATTTAATTTTTGAATTTGGCGGTCGCTGTTATTACAGATACGTTTCAGGACCAATTAACTAATTTCTTTGTCATTACAGGCAACTACTATAAAAATATAAAACCGCTAAGTTGTTTATTAAAGTAAAAAACTGTTTTTGTGAATACCCAAAACTATGACGTTTGTATTTACCGAGTTTTGCATCAACAGGACTCAAATAAGATGTGACCAAAAAACGCAACAAAACATCGCCACACATGAATACAACACGCGACAATGTAATGAGATCAGAACCGAAAGATGTCGACTTAAATGATCCAAAAGTAAAAACATGAGAATAAAACTCTACAACAAACTGCCGCCAGAAATAAAAAACCTTACATTGCCCAAATTCAAAAGGAAAATGAAAGATATATTGGTAGAAAATGCGCTATACAAAGTCGAGGATTTCTTGAATGAAGAAATGGCGCTCTTGCGTTGAGATGAAAACCGGTATAACATGCTGATCTCCGCCATTTACATCTAAAATAAATTTGTAGAATTTTCTTGTTCATTGTGGTGTAAGAAAGATTTTTATTATTATTTATTTTAAAACTCACATACAATGTGGTGGAAGATATAGAATGGGGGATTTTGCTCCAACCATTCTATATTTAAAATTGTGTTAGTATTTTATATATACAATATATCTTAATTAATAAATTTATATATACAATAATATCTTTTGAGCAAATTTTACATATAATTTTCAATAATTTTCAAAATATTTAAAAGTTTCGATTATTATTAATGATTAGCATTTAAAAATTTTCTAACTATGTGGCATGTTTCCAAAATAACTGCTTTTTGCATTTCTGGGAATAATTTTGAAGAAAGGTCTAAACGGGAAAGATGGGTTTTAAATTTAGAAGATACCACACCAGTAGCCGATATTACTATTGGTATTATAGTAATTTTTGTTAGGCCCCATATACTCATCATTTCCATTGCTAGTGCCTCATACTTGCGAATTTTTTCTTTTTCCGTATTTAATACGTTTTTCGACAAAGGCACAGCAACATCTATGATGACTACATTTCGATCGCGTTGGTTTATTAAAACGATGTCAGGTTTATTATGACTAATTTCTCTGTCTGTTAATATTAACCTGTCCCAGTATAAAAGGAAAGAATCATCTTCAAGGACAGGTTCAGGAATATAGTCATAATATGGTTTAAACTGGTCCAACAAACCTACTTTCTTTGCGATTTGCTGGTGCAATATTTTGCAAACTTGGTTATGTCTCCGGAGGTAGTCAGTAGGAGCCAGATACGAGCAACCGGCAATTATGTGTTCAATGGTTTCGTTGAGGACATTACATTTACGGCAATGATCTATAACCTCAAAATTCATGATGTGCTTTTTGTAGTTGTTAGTTGCTATTACGCCATCTTGAATAGCACACATGAATCCTTCAGTTTCAAGATGCAATAATCCTCTTTTAAGCCATTCTACTGACATCTCCTTATCAATTCCTATAGAGTCTAAGATTGTCGGATGTTTGCCATGCAGCACTTTATTTTTCCAGTTTATCTCTAAATCATGTTTTAGTTCACAATTCAAATTTTTATTTTTTAAATTTAGACCGCTAAAGTGTTTGTCAAAATTAATGATTTCTTGAATTAAAGAGGTGTTTAACGAATAGAAATAATCACGTAATAATTTTGTTAAAGATTTGCATAGATTAAATAAATTTATAAGACCTCGTCCTCCTTTCTTTCTTTTGAGGTATAGTCTTTCAACTGCTGATTTTGGATGTAAATATCTATATTTGAACAACATTTTCCTAGTTAGAGTGTCCATGGAATTAAGGTCTGTATCCGACCATTGTAAAACTCCAAAGGAATATGATAAGACCGGAACCGCCCACGAATTTATAGCTGATATCATGTTCCGAGAATTTAATTTTGACTTAAGTAAAATTTTTAGTTTTTTTATGTATTTTTGTCTAAATTCGCTTTTAAGAGATGTTTGGTTTATAACAAAATTTTGTTGCATTCCTAAATATTTGTAAAATTTATCTGGAAGGAGTTGGGGAATTTCGTTCAAAATATTTGAATTTGTGACTGGGATACCAGATTTTATATTAATTTTTGCACATTTGTCAAAACCAAATTCCATACAAATATCCCGGCTGAATAATTTAGTAGATTCTATTAAATTTTCAAGCTGGTCTTCTGTCCTGGAGTATAATTTTAAGTCGTCCATGTAGAGTAAATGCGTTATGGTACAATTGCTTCCAAAATTAAGCCTAAATCCAGATGTAGAATCATTCAATAATGTCGAAAGAGGGTTCACAGCCAAACAAAACCAAAGTGCACTCAAGGAATCACCTTGAAAAATTCCACGTTTGATTTTAATTGGTTCCAATTTGGTTCCATTATTCAAGATGAGTGTGTTCCACTGTGACATCATTGAATATAATAATCTTATGATTTTGGGGTCAATTTTGTAAATAATTAATATATCAATAAGCCAATCATGAGGAACCGAATCATAGGCCTTTTTATAATCGATATAACACATGTGCAGGTTTCTTTTGTTATTCTTTGCTAGCTTTGTAATTACAGTATCAATGATTAGCAGTTCTCGACATCCTTGTGAACCTTTGACACAACCTTTTTGTTCCATACACATAATGCTATTTGCCTTACAGTGATTTTCAATTTTATAAGCCAAAATAGATGTAAAAATTTTGTAAATAGTCGGTAAACAAGCGATAGGTCTATAATTTTGTGGTTCTAAAGGATTGCCATTTTTGTAAAGCATATACGTAACACCTGTACATAAAAATTCTGGAATTACTGAAGGATCATTCAATGCTTCGTTATACCAAAAAAGTAATGGCAAGTGAACTGATTTAAATCTTTTTAACCAATAATTTTGAATACCATCTAATCCCGGTGATTTCCAGTTGGAAGTAAACTTTATAGCATTAGTGATTTCTTCTAATGTTATAAAGTCATCTTCGCGCCACTTTAATGCAGTTGAATTATCCTTCAATTTTTTTATCCAAGATGCTTGCTTGTTATATTTACTATTTTGACTCCAGAGATTTGACCAAAAGTTTAACATACTATCCTGCTGTGGAAATTTTTGAGTTTTAGGTGTAGGTTCTAAATATCTAAAAAATTTGTTTGCATTTTCTAAGTATATCTTGTTCTCAAATTTTCTTTGAGTGCAATTAGTATAACGTTTTAATCTATGTGCAGTAACTTTTAATTTTTGTTTTAAATAGTCTAAAATGTCATTAAATTTAGTTTCAAAACTTACTATATCATACTCGTTTAATTTATATTTGTTGAAAATTTGATTGATTTTTCTAGAGCTAACATTGTTAGAATTATTTTTAAATGCTGTAAGAATTCCGATATCTTTTCTTAAATTATTCACTTTTTTCTTAAGACGAATTTTCCAAATAGGTTCCGGAGCTTCTTTATTTTTATGAGGGACATTAGTTGTTATTAACGTTTGACCATTATTATTTTATTATTATTATTATTATTATTGACACTAAAATGAGAGCTGTGATTACGTAATATAAGCTACGTCATACTCAGACTAATACATAGTTTACACGCAGCTTAGTAGCTAATGCTTAGTACTTGTCACTTGTCACTAACACCTGCTTATAAACTAGCTGAATAGTGCTTAGTATTAGTGAAAATGCCAGTGCGAGTGATTAGGAGCTTTCCTATTTACTAAGTGACAAGTGGACTACCCCACCTAATTTAACTAAGCACTTATCGCTTGCGGAGTCGTGTGTTCTCATTTTTTTTTCGCTTCGACTACGCCGAAACCAAAAATATGCATCTGGTCAACAACTCTCTGGTATGCCGCTTCTCTCGCGTGTTTATTTTTATAATTCGCCGATTTTTGGTTCCATAAACATTCATATGCTTTAAATTCTTGTATGAATTTTATGGTGGTTTCGGAATTCCACCTTTCCGCTGCCATAACGCCAAAAGAAACTTAGGAAATATTTTAATTATTCAAAAACCAATCTACTGTAAGGTTAACATTTGAATTTACCGCCAAGGTAACCGGCTATAGTAAGACATGGTCGGTATAGAAGGTAGTCTTAAGGAAGTTAAGTTGTTAGCGAGTAGCGAAAGTGTAATTCCTTTTTATTGTTAAATATTAAAGTGTTAAATATTTCTTTGTTTATTATTCGTACACCGAGTGATCCTCACAATTTATCAGGTGTGGGGTAAAACGAAGGTTAAATCAATTGAAATAACAATCGCCGTTGTTATCAGGACATCAATAGTTATAACCTATTTGTTTCCACGAGGAGCGATCCAATTGTACGCAGTGAATAAAATTTTGTACCGATTAAGAGGAAAATGGAAACACCAGCAAACGAGTCGCTACAGTTTTCGGTAGAGGACTTAATTTCAGCAACGGTCAGGCCCGTAATAAGAGAAACCTCCGCGTCGCCGTTAATTAAAGAAAGACCTCTAAACAACAAAGAAATCTCAGAACTTCTACCAGGTTTCAATGGACGCAGTGACGACTCAATCGATGTTGATTCGTTTACTGAAAGGCTGAACTCAGTACAAGAAGCTTACGAGGTGAGTGATGCAAGAATGCATTTAATTATGGTTGGAAAACTTTCTGGAGTCGCAAAAAACTGGTATCATAGCAATTTAGTTCACATATCCATGAGTTGGAAAGAGATTAAGTGCGAACTCGCCAACAATTTTGATAGCAAACCAGAAAGACTTGTGTTAATGAGAAAATTTGAAGCGAGAAGATGGAGGAGAACGGAGTCGTTCGAAGATTATTATCACGAGAAGATTGTGTTAGGAAATCATGTGGAAATGAAAGAAATAGATATGATAGGTTATGTCATCGATGGGATGGACAACCGTACGCTACAAGACATGGCCCGCATGAAGGATTTCACAACTCTTCAACAATTGTTGCGGATAATGAATAACGTGACGAAAAACGAACGTGCAAATACCTCACAATTCAAGTCAGTGCAACCACCAAAAGAAAGATCAAATTGGTCAAATAGTGATCGGGTTTGTGAACCAACAAAGACAGTAACGGGAAGTAGTAGCCCAGCTAACATACCATCTAATAACGGTTACAAAAACAAAGTGCGGTGTTTTAGTTGCAACGGGTATGGACATTTTGCGAGACAGTGCTCCAAACCGAGTAGAGGCAGAGAAGAAACACAAAGAAACGAAGTCACAAGCACAAATTCCACTCTGTTGGTAGAACATGCAGTCAATCCACATCTAATCGAGGTTGAAGTGCGCAAGGAACAATGAGGCACGAAAGTATCAGGGATTTGGGACACAGGTAGTCCGGTATCATTTATCAAAGAAAACCTAATTCCGTATGAATATGTCGAGAAAAACTTGTCAAGCTCTGCTTACGTTGGGGTCAACAATTCTAAAATCGAGGTAGTAGGTAAATGTAAATGTATCGTAACCATTCAGGAGTTAAACCTAGATTTAATTTTATTAGTTGTAGCCAATAATGTTATGAGTCATGATTGTTTAATAGGTAGAGATTGCATAAAAAATAGTATTCAGGTAACGCTTTCACCGAATGAGATCAAATTTGAAAGAGTTAATCACAATTCCAAGCTTAATGATTTGAATGAGATTTTTCATGTAAATTATGTTCATGAAACAGGTGTAGACCTAAAGATGGGTATGAATGATAGGAAAATTGAAAAGAAACTTAAGGATTTATATGTAAATCAGTATGAAAATAAGGTTCGACCGGAATCTCCGGCCACAAAATTTGACATGCAAATAAATGTCAATAAAAATCACAATAAATTCTGTTTTAGGCCAAGACGCATGTCCTATCAGGACAAAATTGAGGTGAATAATATTGTAAAGGACTTGTTGGGGCGGAAAATAATACAGAGAAGCGTTTCACCCTACAGTTCACCCGTGGTGCGGGTAAGGAAGAAGAATGGAGAACCAAGAGAGCATCGACTTGGAGAAAAAATGCAGCACGTAGATGCACTGAGTAGATGTAAAGAAATTTATGTTGTGGAAGAAAGAAGTTTTGCAGAAAACCTATCGATTTTGCAAGAGAGAGATGAGAAAATTGCAACGATACGAGATCGATTGCAGTACGAAGAAGATAAGTATTTTGAATTACGAGATGGATTGGTGTACAGGAAACATCAAGGTAATTTGCTGTTTTATGTGCCTGACAAAATGAAAAACAACGTTATTTACTTGAGTCACGATAAAATGGGACACCAAGGTGCCGAGAAGACACAAGAAGTGTTATTGAGGAACTATTGGTTTCCTGATTTCAGGAATATAATAAAGCAATACATCCAAACCTGCATAAAATGTATTGTATATTCGCCAGCATATGGTAAGCCAGAAGGGGTGTTGTACAGCATAAAGAAAGGGAACTTGCCTTTCCATACGATACACATTGCCCATTATGGGCCGCTGGAAAAGTCAAAATCTAATAATAAGTTTATCTTCGAAGTGATTGACGGCCTTACAAAATTCGTGCGACTCTATCCATGCAAGACGACGAATTCGAAAGAGGTTATCAAGCATTTGCGGAATTACTTTCAAAGTTATAGTAAACCAATTCGAATAATTGCCCATCGACGTCCTAGTTTTACCTCCGAAGCTTTTATAAATTACTAGCTGGAAAGCCCGTCCAAGGACGGGTAGCTAGACGGTGTTGGTGGGTCTCTATTTTAATGATCTAAATAAAAACAACATTGTTTCCTAATATTGTCAATTTTAATTGTTCATCCTCGCGTTGAAACGTTAATTTTAATTTTTTTAGTTTGTTAATTAAGAAACAATTATTGTGCCACTAGGGAAGTCACCAGCGGTGTCCCACAGGGTTCAGTACTTGGCCCAACCTTGTGGAACGTAATGTATGACGAAGTTCTCGGGCTGGTATACCCAGGCGGCACTACGCTGTACGGCTTTGCCGACGACCTCACCCTCATCGTTGTAGACAGAGAGTCGTCGGCTTTGGAAGCCAAAGCAAACGCAGCGATAGCCACCATAAACACCTGGGCGGGCAGCCGCGGACTTACTCTGGTGCCGGAGAAATCCGAGGCAGTCGTAATCCGCGGCAGAAGAAAAGCCCCCACTATGAGGCTGCTTTTGGGTGGTTCCCCAATTGCAGTCAAAGACTTCGTCACCATACTGGGGGTAAAGATAGACAAGAACCTGAATTTTGCCGATCACATCCGTACGGCGTGCAACAAGGCGACGGCGATAGTTACTTCGTTCGCTAGACTAATGCCCAACATCGGTGGCCCAAAACCGACGAAACGAAGGATGTTGGGCACCGTCGCACAGTCCGTGATGTTGTACGCCGCTCCCGTTTGGCAAGAGGCCGTCAACGTCCAGCGTAACCGTAAGAGGCTGCAAGCGGTCCAGCGCAAGATGGCACTTCGAGTAACTTGCGCTTACAGGACCGTGTCCGGCGAAGCCGTGCGAGTCTTGGCCTCCATGCCTCCCATAGAGCTTTTAGCTAGAGAGAGAGCAGACGTACGAGCGGGACCGGACCCCACCATTAAGCAGCGGACGCTCGACGATTGGCAAAGGAGCTGGTCCTCCGGCACGAATGCCGCTTGGACCAGAAAGCTCATTCCGGATCTTCGTCCTTGGGTAGCGAGAAAGCACGGAGAGGTGAACTTTCATATAACACAAGCTCTCACCGCCCACGGATGCTTCCAGGCATATCTCCACAGGTTCAGGCTGACCGAGTCACCTGCCTGTCGTTACTGCGGGGACGAAGATACGGCGGATCACACTCTTTTCGGATGCCTAAGATGGGAGAGGGAGAGAGTGATGATTTCGCTCCGGATGGGCGACACACTAAGCCCGGACAACATGATTGCTTTCATGCTGTCCGGCGAAGACGAATGGCTGGCTTGTAACGTCCTCAATGCCCGTTATGGTCCTTCTTGGGTTTTTTTAAATTACTTACAGTAATTATTTTATTCCGATAGAATACGTTATACCCTGTACATCGTATTTTTCAATTTGAAAATGCATTAAAAGTTGATAACACAAAAATCGTGAGAGAATGTGGCGAGCGATAAGAGGCTTTTTGACACGATTCGCTTAAATGGTGGATAGATTTTTAGTAGTTGAAAATTAAAAAGCAAATTTTACTAATTAAGTAATTAGTTTTCGTGAAAATTGTTGTTAATCTAATAATATTGATTCACACCCATCACTTGGCTTAATAATTTTGGATAATCATTCTGATCTGGGACGAAATTTACGCAAATTTGGAAAGCAAATCGTATCATCGGCTGATCCGTTTATCAGTGGAATTTTGAAAAAGTTTTCTTTACCACGAGTAACACGAAATTGCCTTTTTTATTTGGATAATGAAAAAGTCGTAACAGCCGACATTTTGATTCAGTATCGCCTCCGAGGTCTTATCTCCAATAGGATTCCTGGACGAGCAAGAACCATACGAAAACCAAAATTTCATTTATTCTGGATAACAACATAATTGCTGAGTCGTTGCAAACTTTAGCCGATTTATATTTTTTTGGTCATCATTACGCATTGGAACAGCTGACTGTCTTTTTTTGGTAACTAGTTTGTGCATTTGAATACGTTTGATTGTAGGACCTTAGAAAAGATTATTTTTTGGATTGGCAGCTGGCGAAGCAGAGCTCTGTGGAGGTCCAGGATTTTCTTGCCAACGATAAGGGGTAAGTCCGTATTTAAGTAACAGATTGGCTGTTGAGATTGCTGTTGGCTGTGACCGCAGCTTTGTTTAAGTTTTTTTTTTGCAAGCATTTCTGTTTTTGCTTGCCAGTAAATTGGCTTAGTTAGGGACGGATCAGTAATTGCGGTCCAAGAGCTGGACTTAAGCCAGTTGAGATCGATTGGCTATTCCGAATTAATATTTCATATCCTGTGTTTGCGACTATTAAGTCGAATATTTTGGTATAGTTTTTGTACGTTTTTGCCATCTATCACTGAACTATTGGTCGAAATTAAATCACCGTTCTCACCTATCTGGCGTTTTATTTCGGCCTGGCGCCCATTAAATTATTTTCTTTTCAGCTGTTGTTACAGGAATAAATCACTGGAAAATCGAGTATCGGACCTACGAATATCCCAGCTCTCGGTCTGTGGTTCGAAAAGAACAGAGTTTAGCTGCCCGATTTTACTACGGGCACAAGTGGCAATATTTGTGCAGATATAAGCTCGATTATTGGCACAAAGAGTTTGACGCCCAACTTCAGGCGCGGGTATACTCGATTTATAACTTTATTACATCTACCAGTTATTTTGCTATATCTTTTTAACATCAGTAACAACAGCAAACTTTCATTTTCTTCACTCTGTAATTTTCTCTTCGGTAACGCGTGCAGGAATTATACAAAATACTCCCGATTTTGACTCATTTTTTATAGATAATTTATATTTTAAAATTTATCAAAATGATATCAAAACATATCAACCTTTTATCTTCGGACGAATTGAAGTGGGAGCTTGAAATTCGCGGAAGAAATACTAGCGGTGCTACGATTACGGAGCGTAGACAGAAGCTTCGAACAGCTCTTAAGGCTGAAGCTAGAGATAAAACGTTGGTTGCAAATTATGCCAGAGTATCATATAACATTCTCGACGAACTAGACATCTGTGACTAAAAATTTTCAGGACTTTCGGAAAAAGGAAGTCATTTCAAATCTAACCCCACTACCGCTGTGGGAGAGGGACTGACTGCGCGTTGCAATCATCTTTTAGCACGATTGTGTTACTACTTGCAGGATGATTCTGTTACTACAGAGGATAAAGTAGTCATAACAAAATTACAAGACTTAATTTTTGATTTAATTGAAGACGTAGAGTCAGTCTTATCTTCTCCTGTCACAAAAAAGAACGATGTTACGCTTGCTTTGGCAGATATGCAACCTTGTCAACTAAGCGCAATTATGCCCACTAGTGGGACACAATCTGCTCAAAATCCTGTTGATGCTGCCGCGAATGCGAGCATTCCCGTAAACAATACCAACGTAAATATGGACAACAGTCCACAGTTATCAAGTCCACCCCAAGCTAATTACGCAGTTAGGGGGCCAGAAGAAATATCTAGTCCGTGTGTTCTGCCTGCTACGGGCTGCCAACAGTTTGCTCAACTCGGTTCCCTTACTCATAATTACAGTTGCAAATTAGATGCTGTAAGCAAGTGGAATTTGAAATTCACTGGTGATCTCTCAGCACTAGGGGTCAATGCTTTTTTAGAGCGGGTAGAGGAGCTCAAGGTTGCACGTAGGGTGCCTGATAGGATGTTATTTGACAGTGCTTATGATTTATTTGACGGAAGCGCGTTAATTTGGTTTAGGGCTAATAAATCACGCGTGAACTCATGGGCGGCACTAGTTGAGTTGCTGAAATACACTTATTTGCCATTAGATTATGACGAATCTTTGTGGGAAGAGATTCGTAACAGAAAACAAGGTATCAGCGAACCCCCACATTTGTTCATCGCTTTCATTCAAAACCTTATGGCTAGGTTAGAACACAAACCCCCAGTAGAGAAACAAATTAGGGTCATTTTGTAAAACTTACAACCCCGCTACGGTGATAAGCTAGTTTTTCATACATTCACTGATATTAATGAGATTCTGAGAGCGTGTAAATTGTTAGTCGAAGCGGAAAGGCGCAAAGATTTGTTTATGCAACACAATCCTACTCGTACTCCTTTGGAGCCCGACCTAGCTACACCAGGTTTTAAGCGTCAAAGTTTTCCCAGCAAAACTTACACATTAACATCGGGTAATATGCCCGAATACACTAATTATACAGAAAAGGATTCAGTACATGCAACTCCAGAGGTTCATTCGTTGCGGACACAAGTACCTCAATATAGGACGCGTAATTTCGGGAGAACCATCGGCTCCAATACAAAATGTTTCAATTGTAGGCAGGTCGGTCATCTTTATCATACCTGTACAGCGGAAAGGCGCACATTTTGTTACATATGCGGTACACAAAATGTAACGTACGCGAACTGCCCTAGATGTCAAAAAAACGTAGAAAGGAGGCAATAAGTAACAGCCGCTTACCGCCCAGTCCTTTTAGACTGAAGGCTGATAGTCCGGAATGGCAACACTGGTTGTCTCAGGTTCGAGCGTTTTGTAGGGTCACTCCAAATAGAGTCAACGCTTTGTTTGCACATCGACCATTTGATAATAGGGCTTACATATTCGTTGACTTAATGGGTGAGAGAATTTTAGGATTTATGGACCCTGGGGCAAACCAAACGGTGTTAGGTCGTGATGGACTATATTTGATCAAAAAATTAAATTTGACTATTGATACGGCACAACGGGTGCCTCTGCAATCAGCAGATGGCACCTTACAAAGTGTTCAGGGTACAGTGCTATTGCCTCTAAGCGTCGAGGGCGTTACCAAGAATGTTTCGGCGATCGTTGCGGATTCTATTGAATACCCATTGATACTGGGATATGATTTTTGCACAAAGTTTAAATTGCAGACCGATTTTGGTAATGACTCCTATATAATTCCGCATGCAGTTCAATCGTTAACATCTACCAAGGTTATACAATCTCGCGCAGACCTGTCAATTGAACAAATTAAGGAACTTGAAACGGTAATTTCTCGGTTTAAATCCATAGCTCCAGCTAAACTAGGCCGCACGACGCTGGTAAAACATATAATTAATACCGGTGACGCTGTGCCAATAAAACAACGGCATTATCCACTTTCTCCAGTTATGTTGGAAAAGGTGAATGTTGAAATAGACGAAATGCTTCGTCTGGGAGTTATTCGGCCATCTTTTTCAGGCTGGAACAGTCCAATCGTTTTAGTAAAAAAGAAGAGCGGCGATTTAAGATTTTGCTTTGACGGTCACGAAACCAGATGCGTACCCCCTCCCCTATATCAATGATATATTGAATCGGCTACAAGACGCGCGTTACCTTTCCTCAATAGACCTGAGGAAGGCGTTTTGGCAAATACCATTATCCGCCGCGTCATGCGAAAAGACTGCTTTTACTGTCCCTAGGCGTGGTCTCTTCGAATTTGTAGTTCTCCCATTCGGTCTCCACAACAGCCTGCAAACTTTACAGCGGCTAATGGATAGTTTATTCGGCCCGGAATTTGAAGGCGTGTTTGTATATCTTGATGATATTATCATTATTTCACGTACCTTTGATGAGCATATAGCCCTTTTAAATAAAGTATTCGAACGCCTACTCAAAGCAGGTCTGACGGTTAATATAGATAAATGCGAATTTTGTCGCGATTCATTAAGATATCTGGGTTTTGTAGTCGACGCTAAAGGCCTTAGAACTGATCCCAGCAAAGTGGAGGCAATCGTAGGTTATCCTACTCCCAAAACTACCACCGAGATTAAACGCTTCCTTGGTATGGCAGGTTGGTATAGACGTTTCATACCAAACTTTTCGTCTATTGCCGCGCCTATGCTAAAGCATTTAAAGGGGAAAGAAAAACGTCAACGCGTGTTGTGGGACGAGGAGGCTGAGAGTGCTTTCCGCTCGTTAAAGAACTGCTTAATATCTGCTCCAATTCTGAGCAGTCCCGATTTTACCAAACCATTTTTCATTCAGACCGACGCATCCGATGCCGGTCTGAGTGCCATACTTATTCAAGGGGAAGGCAAAGATGAAAAGGTCATAGCCTACGCTAGTCGTACACTTAACAAATGCGAGAAAAATTACCACGCCATGGAGAAAGAATGCTGCGCTATTCTGTTTGGTATCGAGAAGTACCGTCCGTACATTGAGGGTGCTAAGTTCACTGTCATCACTGATAACCAGGCCCTTAAGTGGCTTGGGACGGTTCAGAGCCCCTTAGGAGTTCACCGAAAGGGTACTCTCAATGTCGTGGCCGATGCTCTCTCTCGTGCACCAATTAATATCCATGCTATCTCCTTAACACCGGAAGATAAGAGCACTTGGTACCGGAAGGTAATCGATAAGATCCTCGCGCACCCGGATCGCTATCCATGTTTCAAAATAGAAGACGGGTATGTTTTCAAGTTTGTACCAAACAAACACAACGTCATTGCTAATTTAGTCGAATGGAAACTGATGGTACCGAAGTCTCGACGTCGTGAGATAATGCGCGATTGCCACGATAATCCGTTAAGTGGTCATTTAGGAGCTTTTAAAACCTTCCATAAAATCTCCGAACTGTATTATTGGCCGCGAATGAAATCAGACATTACGCGGTACGTCCTTAAATGTGAAGTATGCATCGCGAACAAAGCTTCCAATCAGTTGCGTCGTGGTTTGATGGGGAAATCGAAGCGAGTGGAGTATCCATTCCAAATACTTTCGATTGATTTAATGGGTCCTTTCCCACGCACTAAAAAAGGTAACTCGTACCTTTTAGTTATCTCGGACTGGCTTACGAAAGTCGTTCTCGTTCACCCATTAAGACAGGCCACAGCGTCTTCTATAGTTAATAAAGTAGAGGAAACGTTCCTACTGTTTGGAGTCCCACAAATTGTCATGTGCGACAACGGTACACAATTCACCGGCAAATCATTCAAGAATATCATGGACGAATACCAAGTGCAAAAGACGTGGTATAACGCTAATTACCATCCACAAATTAACTTTGTAGAACGTACGAACCGGGTCATCGGTACGTGTTTGCGTTCGTTTGTAGAAGACGACCATCGATCTTGGGATTTGCACATATATAAGGTTGCACATGCCATCAGAAACGCAGTACATGAGGTGACGGGTTACACACCTTCATTTTTAAATTTAGGTAGAACGACTCCTAATAATGGAACCTACTACGGCAGGTTAAATCCGGCAGAGCCTGGTGAATTTAGTTTGGGTGACTGCGAACGCGTTGTTTCTGATGTTAACGAACTTAGTAAATTACACCAAACAGTAGTGCAAAGGTTGCAAGCAGCATATGAACGTAATAAGGCCCGCTATAATTTACGAAAGCGGCCAATGTCATTTAAGCGCGGTGATGTCGTCTGGAAGAGGAACTTTGTGCTATCGAGCGCCATTGATAATTTTTCGAAAAAGTTAGCGCCAAAATATGTTAAGTGCAAGGTTGCCGAAGTCACGGGTACGGTAACCTACAGATTGACAGACGAGCATGGTAAAAACCTTGGTGTCTTTCATATAAAAGACTTGAAAGCTTCCCCTAATATTGACTAGCCATTTAAGGAATTGTAAAAAAAGCAAGGAGTTTATGATTGAAGCTGACTCTTCAATAGGGTTATATGAATCGTACGATTTTTTTTTATTCAATTTCAGGTGATTGGATTGCCAGATCCCACCAAAGAATTCATTTTATTTAATTTTTAATTGCTGTCTTAGAGCAAGACATTTTAGTTTTTGATTGTGGTCGGCGTCTGAGGCTGAAAATAATAGGTTTTGTTTTGCAGCGATTGCCGATCCCGTCATGAATTCGTTTAGCCGAATTGTAATTTACTCTAGAGTCATTTAGGCTCCACATGTATACCTCTTTACAGGAACTGGTTTTTTCCTGGGTTTCCCCATTTGAGTTATTCTTTCTAGGATCTGTTAAAATATGATACAATTTTTTTTAAACTCAAAATAATTTTTTTACACTTCATTTTGGATATTCACTGGTGATCATAAGGATCATTGGCGATAAGGCCGGAAGGTGTAGTTTTAGAATCAAGCGCCTGAAAGTCAGCAATTTCATTTAACTCCTGGGTGGGAAGTGTCACGTCATGAGTTCATGTGGTGATTCCGTAATTACTACTACATCTATCTCCACCTGAGATGCAACTCAAATTTTCGATTGGAGGCGACTTACTTATACTCCATCTTGTCCATCATATCTTAATAGTCATGCTTTTATACGCAGTTAACATTCGTTGATCGGAGTTCCATATTACATCCAGTATTATTTTATTCAAACATCGTATCCATGTGTGTATCATTTTAGTTTTGAACGCCGCCAGTTCAAAGTTTAGCAGGGGGGGGTGTAACGTCCTCAATGCCCGTTATGGTCCTTCTTGGGTTTTAGGCTTCTATACAAAGTATAGCAAGAAGCCTTATGATCTGGCTCCGTGTCCGTCTGTCTGTCCGTCTGTCTGTCCGTCCGTCTGTCCGCATAATTCAAAAACATACAGAGCGTTTCAAATCGTGTTGGAAATACTCTGTGTGTATAGAGGTCTAAGAACTGGGTAGCCAGTGCGCTACTTTTAGGCTTCTATACAAGGTATAGAAAGAAGCCTTATGGTCTGGCTTCGTGTCCGTCCGCATGTTTCAGAGCCAATCATAACGTTGATCAACTGATACGTTGTTATATTGTAAACTAGATGATACCCCGTCCGAGGACGGGCAGCTAGAAGGACGGGCAGCTACCCAAGGTCATATGGCTTTTGGATTGCACTGAGAGCTTTCCTTAATCTTCATTCAACTTAAGTTACCTTGGGTAGCTGCCCGTCCTTCTAGCTGCCCGTCCTCGGACGGGGTATCATCTAGTTTAAAATAAGTAAAATAATTTTAAATATTGATTAAGTTTAATTTAATTTAAAAAAATATATGTAAGTTTTTTGTTTATTTATTTAATGTTGTTCTCATTTCTTATTATAAAAGGCCAAGTCCTTCCTTCCTTCTGTCTGTCCCACGGAAATACCCGAAGCAAACCGAACCGAACGCATAACGGATAATTTCATAACCAATCGGATGAACGTATCATCGTATCAACGTATCATCGTATCATCGGATCAACGTATCATCGGATCAACGTATCATCGGATCAACGTATCAACGTATTTAAATTTCCTATATAGGTGAAAAATCTCTTATTATAAAAGGCCAAGTCCTTCCTTCCTTCCTTCCTTCGGTCTGTCCCACGGAAATACCCGAAGCAAACCGAACCGAACGCATAACGGATAATTTCATAACCAATCGGATGAACGTATCATCGTATCAACGTATCATCGGATCAACGTATCATCGGATCAACGTATCGCATGGGACCGAGCGTCAGCAGCTTGCCGCGCTTGAGTTTCTTCTAAAGTTTCACGTTGTTGACGTATCGCATGGGACCGAGCGTCAGCAGCTTGCCGCGCTTGAGTTTGTTCCAAAGTTTCATGTTGTCGACGTATCGCATGAGACCGAGCGTCAGCTTGTCGCTGTGATCGAAGCTGTTCTTCTGTGTTATTAGCTCTCATACGTGCTTTTCTCTCACGATTCAATCGCCGTCGCTTTGCAGCAGGATTTTCAAAATTTTCATTATCCATTATGGAAGTTCACATAATGCTTTTTTGGAAATAGCTGTCCTATATAGACAAAATGATACGATGATACGTTGATCCGATGATACGTTGATACGATGATACGTTGATACGATGATCCGATGATACGTTGATCCGATGATACGTTGTGCGTTCGGTTCGGTTCGGTTTGCTTCGGGTATTTCCGTGGGACGGACAGAAAGAAAGAAAGACTTGGCCTTTTATAATAAGAGATACTTCGTCTATATAGTATTGCGTTAATCTGTTAATCCGTTGTTTCGATTCGCTAATGCAATTTATAAATACGCAAATGTTCGAAAGAAATTTACTACGTTAAAGATATTTTCAACGGGGTCTCCCTATATAAACTACTTGTTAGGCTACTATACAAAGTATAGCAAGAACCCTTATGATCTGGCTCCGCGTCTGTCCGTCCGTCTGTCCGCATAATTCAAATCTAATCAGAACCTTCGAAATTGTGATTGTAAACACATCGTGTACCTATATATACTTAAATAAAATTTGTTTTAAATTTAATATCGACTTTTTAGCCACGTTCTGTAAAAAATTTTTTTGGAACTCGGAACTTAAAATGCTATTTTTTGTTTTTATGTGAAAAAATAATTTTTTATTTATTTTAACCATAGCAGTGGCTTGATGTGATTAGTGAAGTTAAGTTGTAAATAAAAGAGAAAGGAGAGGATTGGTCCACCTCAAAAAATGGACCGTCCATTACAGAGAAGTAAAGTTTCGAATGGAATTTAAGAGTTTGATTATTATTACTTATATAGTAAATGATAATTACCAACCGCAAAAAATTTAATTGGTGCAGATTATCTGATTATGTGATATTACATTATATGGCGACCTCCAAGAATATTCAATATTTACTTAGAGTATGTCTTGGGACAGTGGAGAAGAAGCTGGGGTTAGACATATAATTCACCAAGTTTAGGAAGTTGATCGTATCAATGTCAAAAATATTCGCAAAAAGAATTTAATTCCAATTTGCATTATTGTTATATAGTATTTTAGTTGGCAATGATCACCAACTTAAAAAAAACAGATTATCCGTTAATTTAGGGCTCTATACAAAGTATACACCGAGAAAAAAAAATTAAGTAGGAATTTGTCTTGCAACAATTTGAAATAATTTCTCTTCACAGAGAAAAAATTGTTTTGATTTGAAGTATTTTTTTACTTCAAATTGAAGTGCAAATTCGTCTCGCATCAATTTGATGTCAATTTTACAAGAAGTGAAGTAAATTTGACAACAATTAATGTAATAATTATATCAAATTGTTGCATAACAAATTCCTACATAATTTTTTTCTCATTGTGTGTAGAAGCGATATAATCAAAGTATAGAATCTTATCAACGTATCATCGGATTTGCGGATCAACGTATCAGCGGATCAACGTATCAGCGGATCAACGTATCAGCGGATTAAAAGTTATATAAGTGAACGTCGATAAAACAAACGGTATAATTATTAAATCTTCAAGCTTATTACTTATTATTTATATAATATAAAGTAAATAACACACAAAAAAAACGGATCAACATAACAACGGATCAAAGTATCAACGTATAAGGTTTATAACAGGTAGTAACTTATATAACCAATTTTCTCGCCCTTACCCATAATGCACCTAAACATTTACCAACCGTAAAAATCGTCATAGTCCTCAAGATTTGCGTGGAAATCGTCATTATACGCTCAGCTGTCATACCGCATAGACCGCTTGGACAAAAGTGTGCTCATCGATATAATTTCGCTACAGCTATTTTGTTTTTATTATAAAGTAGGTAAAACAACACAATTTCATAATGCCTAGAAAGCAGTTGACACCTGAAGAGCGAAAAGCAGCAGCTGCCCGTCGACGCCAGAAGGACGCTATCAGGAAACATACCATTAGACAAGATCCTTCGTTTCGTTTACAGGAACAAGTTCGCGACACCGAAAGCCATCGTCAAGCTCGACAAGATCCTTCGTTTCGTTTACAGGAACAAGTTCACAACACAGAAAGCCATCGTCAAGCTCGTCAAGATCCTTTGTTTCGTTTACAGGAACAAGTTCGCGACACTGAAAACCATCGTCAAGCCCGTCAAGATCCTTCGTTTCGTTTACAGGAACAAGTTCGCGACACTGAAAACCATCGTCAAGCCCGCCAAGATCCTTCGTTTCGTTTACAGGAACAAGTTCACAACACCGAAAGCCATCGTCAAGCTCGTCTTGATGAAGACGTGCGCATTCACGAACATAATCTCCGTAGAATTCGCGAGCAAGGCTCATGGCAAGATGAAATAAATCGATTTGAAGCTGAAATTCGCAAAGGCTGCACTCACGTATGTCATTCATGTGGGGGACTCTTTTTTCACTACTCCATTAAA
Source organism: Podabrus alpinus (assembly GCA_932274525.1). Taxonomy (NCBI): domain Eukaryota; kingdom Metazoa; phylum Arthropoda; class Insecta; order Coleoptera; family Cantharidae; genus Podabrus; species Podabrus alpinus. The sequence continues at coordinate 37,057,783 of OW026452.1, forward strand.
ACTCACAGCATGACCGAACTCCTTTTAGCTGGAAAGCAGCAATCCTTCATCGACTCAGTAATTATAGTTCCACCCACTTCAGACCTCGCTGAATTTTGCTCAACTTGTCACAGAACTATCCAACAAAACCGGATTCCACGTCTCTGTCTCTCCAACGATCTGCAGTTTCCCTATGTTCCACAAAGTGTAAAGAATCTGACACGTTTGGAAGCCCGTTTGGTCTCAGCTCGACATGTGTTTCAGTCCATTTGGGCTATATATGGAATGCATGGACAGATGAGAACAAAAGGACGAATTATTAACGTCCCAGTCTCCATAGACAATACCATTCAATCCCTTCCGAGACTCCCGAATCAGGACGATGTTTTACACATCCGACTCGCCCGTCAAATTGAAGTTCCGAGAAATTATACAGCTGGTAACATTCGTCCGGCTTGCGTGATGGATGCCGCTAAAATTCTTACCCGATCTCCGCTTTACCTTGAATACGGAATCACTCTTTCAAGCAATTGGACCGAGATATGTCAGCATCAAATTGATGTGGCATTACACGAAAACCCAGAAGAAATTGCGATGGATGTTCAAGAGGAAGAGGAAGTCGATGACGTAAATCCTGGCAGAGGAGAGACTTTAATTACTAGTGATGAGGGAATCCGGATGGCTCCAGCGGAAGGAAACCAACCAATCTCTATTCTATATGATCCTGACTCGTATTTTCTTACGTTTCCTCAAATATTTGCCGGGCACCGAATGAAGCCATCCGATAGTAATGGTAAATTACTAAGCCGCTCCGAATTTGTCAAATCAATGGCGCGTAACAGTGATCGCCGTGCCGTTGAAAATGTCGAGTTCTTACTGTTTTTGGCCAAATCGCTCGAAATTCAGAGAATTTCTGATAATCGCAAGGTGTGCCTTCGTAAACGAAGACGCAATGGAGAGTTAATCCGAGTCACTGCGGAACAAATTAGTCATTCTAATTTTGTGGATGGGTTAGTTAATGATGATAATGCTTTTAAGGTTTTACAAGGAGTACGAAACTCATGTCATCACTGGCATCAAGAAGGCCTTAAAGTCCGAAGGATGGTCAGTCAGTTCAATTTGCCTCATCTCTTCATCACTATTAGTGCCGCTGAGCTAAAATGGAACGAGTTGATTGTGATTCTCAAGCATATTCTTGACAAAATTACAATTTCTGAAGAAGAATCACAAAATATGTCAAAGAATGACAAACAATTACTTATTCAGCGCGATCCCGTGACTTGCGCTCGTTATTTTGAACATCGCACTTCTGCTCTTTTCAAGACCTGGAAAAACTCTCAAGGCCCATTTGGAAACCGATCCATTAGGCATTCCTATCATCGCATTGAGTTCCAACATCGAGGAAGTCCACACGTCCATATGATCTTGTGGATTGATGGCGCACCAAACTTTGATGCTTCCAACTCATCTTCTACTCAAGATGTTTGCCGGTTTGTTGACGAAATTATAACTTGTTCCACGAACTGGCCTGAATATGATCCCATTCACCAGCTTTTGTGTTTTCAAACTCATCGACACACCCACACATGTAGAAAGAAAAGCCACAAAGGAGTCAAATGTCGGTTTGGAATTCCATTTTTCCCAATGGACGAAACCATTATTCTCCATCCATTCGAGGAGCAACAGGAGGAAATTGAGATTTTCCAACGCGATTACAAAAAGATTCGTGACTATCTTGATACGAATGAACTGCCACTTTCTTCAGATATGACATTTGCGGGGTTTCTACAAGAATTATCCATGACACGAAATCGTTACATTTCTGCTATTCAAAGCTCCTTGAAAAAGCCTAAAATCGTCATTCGGAGGCGGCCGTGTGAGACTTACATAAATCCATATAGTGAGAAAATCCTGAGACTCCAGAAATCTAACATGGATATTCAGTTTATTTTAGACGCCTATGCTTGTTGCTGTTACATCATTGACTACATTAACAAGAGTGATCGTGGAACTAGCGACCTCTTGCGTAAGGTTCTTGAAGATGTCAGAAGCGGTAACAAGTCTTTGGCTCAACGTCTTCAGGCTCTTGGTGCGGCTCATCACATGAACAGTGAACTCTCTGCTCAAGAGGCTGCTTACAACGTGCTTCAGATTCCAATGAGCCGATGCACAGAGGCATGCATTTTTATACCAACAGGTCCAGCCGATCAACGAACCAGAATGATTAAAACTAATATTCAGTTAGAAAATCTCAGTCCGGACTCTGAAGATGTCTTTGTAGACGGACTTTTACAACGATATAGTTCACGACCAGAAGCATTATCTAACCTTAATCTTGCACAATTTTCAGCTTGGTATGATTTTTCATTAAAACGAGGAAGTACACAGATGGCCCAAGAAAACGATGATATTGTAGAAACTGAAGACTTACAAAGTATCGATAAATATTTTCCGCTAAAGAATGGCAAACCTGGATACGTTTGGAAGCGAACATTTCCAAAAATTATTCGCCACGTCCGCTACAACAAGAATAAAGATCGTCACAACTTTTTCCGCGAACAAGTGATGCTCTATCTTCCTTGGAGGGATGAGGAAACCGAAATTATAAATCAAGATTGCGAGAAGATAGCGACTGATAATATAGAAGCAATTTCTGCCAATCGTCGCGAATTTAATGCCTTTCAAGAAGATATTCTGGATGTCGCTATGGATAGCGCATTGAGTGAGGATCGTCAATCTGACGATGACAAATCTGATAGCATACCGGAAGAGATTCAGGAGGAATTCGAATTAATCGACCCCGTTGCTGCTGGTGCCATTGACTTTGGTGGTGACGTGATACGCCCAATGTCTGAAAAGTTTACGCTTCCTAATCGAATTCCCAATAAAGAGTTTGAAGAATTATTCGCATCGCTAAATACTCAACAACGGGATTTTGTAACTCACCTGCTTGATCACTTCAAAAGGTCTCCCGATATCCCCATCTACACCTACTTAAAGGGAGGTGCCGGTGTAGGAAAGTCTCATGTAATTAGAACTCTATACCAAGCATTAATTAGAGTGTTCAATGATAAAGTTAATTCGAATCCTGATAAACCTTCTGTCCTTCTGACGGCTCCTACCGGATTAGCGGCATTTAATATCTTCGGACTCACAATTCACAACGCATTCCAACTTCCCGTGAACCAAAAAGAAGCTAGCAAGCTCTCAGACAGCGTCTCTAATACAATGGCCACTCTCTATTCAGAACTTCGTGTTCTTATCATAGACGAGATTAGTATGGTTGGTCAACATATTTTGGAAATGATCGACAAACGATTGAGAGACCTATGTGACGGATGTAAACCTTTCGGTGGTATATCGGTCATAGCCGTTGGCGACTTCAGGCAGCTGCCACCTGTTATGGCAACATCCCTTCTGGCTGGAACAATGTCGAATTCGATTTCGTCGCTTTTCAACAAACCCTTATGGCACATGTTTACTGTTCATGAACTGACCACAATTATGAGACAACGCGATGATGCAGCTTTTGCTCTTGCATTAAACAATATGGCGTCAGGGACGATGACTGATGATGATTTGAAACTGTTCAAATCCCGTGAGTTTCCAACTACGCCTGAAGAAATAGTAAGCCGACGCCCTATTCATCTTTTTTACACGAATGAAGCAGTTGATGCCCACAATAGTTTTGCGTTATCCTGTTTGCCAGGAAATCAAGCCATCTCAACCGCCAAGGATTCCCTTTCTGCTTACACGAGCGAGGCATCCAAAGTTGCACTCCTCAACTGGATAGCATCTGCACCTCTATCTAAGACACAGGGACTTCACACTCAAAGAAGGTGGACGTTATATCATGACAGTGAATGTAGACACAAGTGACGGTTTGGTTAACGGTGTGGGATGCATTCTGAAAAGAATTGACTTTGGTATTAGTACTTTGGATGCATCTAGACAAAAGCCTCTCCGTCTCTGGGTCAAGTTTGAAAATTCCCGAAGTGGACAGAAGCTTCGTTTGCGCAATATTAACCTCAGTCAGCAACTTCAAATTGATTCGGAATGGACTCCCATCTCACCATGTACGGTCGTCATCCAGCCACGATCGAATTCGGCCACAAAGGTAACAAGGACGCAATTCCCACTTAATGCAGCTGAAGCTCAAACTATACATAAATCCCAAGGATCCACATACGAGCTCGTTGTTGCCCATTTTACTCCTGGAATCAAGCGTGCTCTTCTGTATGTTGCATGTTCACGAGCAACAAAAGCATCAGGATTATTTCTTATTGGAATCATTAAAAAGACAAAAATGCCGCAAGAGAATGATCCGATATCTATTGAATTCAAACGACACCAGGAGATGAAGCTAATGCCTTCATTTGAACATTTGCGCATTAGGAATGATAGCAACAGACAAATACAAGTCATCTTTCACAATGTCCAGTCACTTCCTGCTCATTATAGTCTCTATGCATCGGATGAGGTCTATAAGAGTTCGGATATCATCCTTATGGCGGAGACATGGACGCTCTCAAGTGACAATTTTCCGCTAGGAGATCATCTTCTTGCTGCATCAGTAGATAGTAACGATGTCCGTCGACCGATTGGTGTACGTGTGTATTGTTGTCCGTCTGTTCATGAATGTATTATAGACACCAATTCCGAAATAGAATACGACTCACGAGGTTCCTGCAGTGTTTCTTCTATTGTCTTCTCTAACATCCGAATAATTGTCGTTTACAAGTCACCAGGGTTTAATTGTAACACAATGATCTCTTTAATAAAAAAGCAGATGTCTTGCTTATACTTAGTACCACGTACTCTGGTTACTGGAGATTTCAATGAGGATTTCAGCAAGGAAGAAAGTAATGGCCTACAACATGCACTTAGAGAACTAGGACTCCAAATTCGGTCTCCAGCGATACCCACTACGCGGAATGGCACGCAAATTGATGCGATTTTTTCCAACTTTGAAGTGTCAGCTACCGGAATCTACACATCGATTTCCTCTTACCATGAGCCGCTTTGGGCCAGAATTAATATAAAGTAATTTGCGACAGACATCTTCGGACGTGGAATGGATGTTGTTGGTATAAACACCATCATCAATTACTATATGCCATCCAATGCACATAGTTATTTACATAGTGTTGCTCGTGCAAGTCGTTTTGACTCTGTGGGAAGAGCTATCACGTTTGTCTTCAGCGATGAAGATGCCAAATTATCGAACAAAGTTCAAACTCGGTTCCAAGTGAAAATTCAAATTTTCGATCTAACCTATCTATCTTTTAATCAAATATATATTTTGACTAGATGATACCCCGTCCGAGGACGGGAAGCTAGAAGGACGGGCAGCTACCCAGTGTCATATGGCTTTTGGATTGCACTGAGAGCTTTCCTTAATCTTCATTCAACTTAAGTTACCTTGGGTAGCTGCCCGTCCTTCTAGCTGCCCGTCCTCGGACGGGGTATCATCTAGTTTAAAATAAGTAAAAAAATTTTAAATATTGATTAAGTTTAATTTAATTTAAAAAAATATATGTAAGTTTTTTGTTTATTTATTTAATGTTGTTCTCATCTCTTATTATAAAAGGCCAAGTCCTTCCTTCCTTCTGTCTGTCCCACGGAAATACCCGAAGCAAACCGAACCGAACGCATAACGGATAATTTCATAACCAATCGGATAAACGTATCATCGTATCATCGGATCAACGTATCAACGTATTTAAATTTCCTATATAGGTGAAAAATCTCTTATTATAAAAGGCCAAGTCCTTCCTTCCTTCCTTCTGTCTGTCCCACGGAAATACCCGAAGCAAACCGAACCGAACGCATAACGGATAATTTCATAACCAATCGGATGAACGTATCATCGTATCAACGTATCAACGTATCATCGGATCAACGTATCATCGGATCAACGTATCGCATGGGACCGAGCGTCAGCAGCTTGCCGCGCTTGAGTTTCTTCTAAAGTTTCACGTTGTTGACGTATCGCATGGGACCGAGCGTCAGCAGCTTGCCGCGCTTGAGTTTGTTCCAAAGTTTCACGTTGTCGACGTATCGCATGAGACCGAGCGTTAGCTTGTCGCTGTGATCGAAGCTGTTCTTCTGTGTTATTAGCTCTTGTACGTGCTTTTCTCTCACGATTCAATCGTCGTCGCTTTGCAGCAGGATTTTCAAAATTTTCATTATCCATTATGGAAGTTCACATAATGCTTTTTTGGAAATAGACTTACCTATATAGACAAAATGATACGATGATACGTTGATCCGATGATACGTTGATACGATGATACGTTGATACGATGATACGTTGATCCGATGATACGATGATACGTTGATACGATGATACGTTGATACGATGATACGTTGATCCGATGATACGTTGATCCGATGATACGTTGTGCGTTCGGTTCGGTTCGGTTTGCTTCGGGTATTTCCGTGGGACGGACAGAAAGAAAGAAAGACTTGGCCTTTTATAATAAGAGATGATTGTAAATATTTCTATTCAAACTTATTTCTATTCATTACCTTATCCGGGAGGATAAGGTAAAGGGGTGTAGGAGTTATGCTGCAGAGGTAGTACCTAGTACCGGGACGGTCACATCGAGCGTGATAACGAGAGATGGTCCTTGGTAACTGGTCCTTGCAGGATACCCAACTCTCACTTATGGCTCCACGTGCCACACCCTGGGAACTGCGTTGATCAGCAGGCAAAACTAAGTGAGGGGAGCCAGATATGGCAATAACCGAATGTGGTTGCCGGTATAAACAACTGCATTAATTTTATTGCCAATAGCTTCGGATGCATGAACAAGCAAATATAGGGCACTTTCCTGTCCTTGGATAGAGAAATCATTCCTAAACGCGGACGAACCAAGCAATATGGCGAACGGCATAGAATGAAGATGGCAACGGAAAACTTTCTTCTTCACTTCGCGGTGTAGGCGTTATTGCTTGTTTTTATTAAACGTGTGCATTCCATTTAGTCAAGTTTTATTTTTTTAAGTTCAATTTTTGTCTCGAGAAAGGCAACTAGGTAACGAAAGCCCTATTGGGGCATGGCGCCCACAAGGTAATAATTATTGTGCAAGGAAAGGTTCAGTTTAAGTACTCACGAATCTCTTAGGAGAACCCCGTCTCTCCGACGCGAGGTAATTCTCAAGGGTTAGCCGATACGTACCGTCCATCTGCGATCATGAAAAGCGGCAGGTGAAGCCGAAGACTCCATTTTAGGCTTCTATACAAAGTATAACAAGAAGCCTTATGATCTGGCTCCGTGTCCGTCTGTCCGTCCGCATAATTCAAAATCATACAGAGCGTTTCAAATCGTGTTGGAAATACTCTGTGTGTATAGAGGTCTAAGAACTGGGTAGCCAGTGCGCTATTTTTTTAGGCTTCTATACAAGGTATAGAAAGAAGCCTTATGGTCTGGCTTCGTGTCCGTCCGCATGTTTCAGAGCCAATCATAACGTTGATCAACTGATACGTTGTTATATTTTAAATACTTCGTCTATATATGTAGTATTGCGTTAATCTGTTAATCCGTTGCTTCGATTCGCTAATGCAATTTATAAATACGCAAATGTTCGAAAGAAATTTACTAAGTTAAAGATATTTTCGAAGAGGTCTCCCTATATAAACTACTTGTTTTACTTTGATGTGAAAAAATAATTTTTTATTGATGTGGTTAGTGAAGTTAAGTTATAAATAAAAGAGAAAGGAGAGGATTGGTCCACCTCAAAAAAAGGACCATACATTACAGAGAAGTAAAATTTTCTAATAGAATGGAAAAGTTTGATTGTTATTACTTATATAGTAAATGATAATTACCAATCGCAAAAAATTTAATTGGTGCAGATTATCTGATTTTGTGATGTTACATTATATGGCGATCAAAAATAACCAGATAATAACAACTTTCCACACCAGAAAGGTAGCTGTATAGAAGCCTAAGAACTGCCGCTAAAGCGAGTTCCACCTTGTTTTTAAATTACTTACAGTAATTATTTTATTCCGATAGAATACGTTATACCCTGTACATCGTATTTTTCAATTTGAAAATGCATTAAAAGTTGATAACACAAAAATCGTGAGAGAATGTGGCGAGCGATAAGAGGCTTTTTGACACGATTCGCTTAAATGGTGGATAGATTTTTAGTAGTTGAAAATTAAAAAGCAAATTTTACTAATTAAGTAATTAGTTTTCGTGAAAATTGTTGTTAATCTAATAATATTGATTCACACCCATCACTTGGCTTAATAATTTTGGATAATCATTCTGATCTGGGACGAAATTTACGCAAATTTGGAAAGCAAATCGTATCATCGGCTGATCCGTTTATCAGTGGAATTTTGAAAAAGTTTTCTTTACCACGAGTAACACGAAATTGCCTTTTTTATTTGGATAATGAAAAAGTCGTAACAGCTGACATTTTGATTCAGTATCGCCTCCGAGGTCTTATCTCCAATAGGATTCCTGGACGAGCAAGAACCATACGAAAACCAAAATTTCATTTATTCTGGATAACAACATAATTGCTGAGTCGTTGCAAACTTTAGCCGATTTATATTTTTTTGGTCATCATTACGCATTGGAACAGCTGACTGTCTTTTTTTGGTAACTAGTTTGTGCATTTGAATACGTTTGATTGTAGGACCTTAGAAAAGATTATTTTTTGGATTGGCAGCTGGCGAAGCAGAGCTCTGCAGAGGTCCAGGATTTTCTTGCCAACGATAAGGGGTAAGTCCGTATTTAAGTAACAGATTGGTTCTTGATATTGCTGTTGGCTGTGACCGTAGCTTTGTTTAAGTTTTTTTTTGCAAGCATTTCTGCTTTTGCTTGCCAGTAAATTGGCTTAGTTAGGGACGGATCAGTAATTGCGGTCCAAGAGCTGGACTTAAGCCAGTTGAGATCGATTGGCTATTCCGAATTAATATTTCATATCCTGTGTTTGCGACTATTAAGTCGAATATTTTGGTATAGTTTTTGTACGTTTTTGCCATCTATCACTGAACTATTGGTCGAAATTAAATCACCGTTCTCACCTATCTGGCGTTTTATTTCGGCCTGGCGCCCATTAAATTATTTTCTTTTCAGCTGTTGTTACAGGAATAAATCACTGGAAAATCGAGTATCGGACCTACGAATATCCCAGCTCTCGGTCTGTGGTTCGAAAAGAACAGAGTTTAGCCGCCCGATTTTACTACGGGCACAAGTGGCAATATTTGTTCAGATATAAGCTCGATTATTGGCACAGGCTGTAGCGGTCTTCATCAGTCAAGTGATGAAGACCAAGGAGGGGGACGGACGAGCTGAGCAAGCCGCAGCTCGAGTCCTCGCCCTACAGTTAAGTTAATGACAGCCTTTTTAAGTTCCCTTGAGAAGTTCCCGCGAGAAGTTCCCAAGAGAATTCCCGAAGAATATCGTCATTGATCGGCGGGTCGGGTCGGGTCGAGTAGTGACGGTCGTTCGACGGGGTAGGTTAGTGTCGGTACGACGATAGCGCGTAGACCCTCTGTGGACACAAACTCTCGTGCTAATCCAGAGGGGGACGATCGCGAAAATAGTGCCGTCAAATATAAAGTCGAGTGGACTGGCACTTTGCCAGCGACCACAAGTTTTTCAAGATGACCCGGTCGCATCGCGCTCTGTGATTTAATATGATTTGCAGGGTCGCTTGGGGGCTCGGAGTCTCCGGTATGGATGACGGTCGGCTCGGCCTTGACTTTGTCGCCGGAATTTCCGCCTATTAAGTTAAGGACGAGTGGACTTTCACCTATGCTGACGATTGCGGACCACTAGGTGACCCGGTGAGACGTGTTTGATCGCGGCGAGCGGTGTGTCCGGTTCAATTGGAAAAGTAGAATCAAGTGATAGTGCCTGACCTCCCGGACACAAACTTTCGTGCTAAACCGGGAGGTCATCGGGAGCCTGCATCATCGATGCAGCATGGAAGATCGCAGACGACAGCGGAAGTAATGCCGAGAAGGTAAATCCCGCTGTCGTCGGGGAGGGGGTTTTCGTCAGTTAGAATCTGACACTACCATCCCTGATGGGGTGGTGCCTATGAAGGTTTCCCCCTTCCCTGCAGGAAAAAAAAAAAACAATTATTGTAGCAAATAAAATCTTAAGCACTGCCTACTGCGTTAGTACTTCCTTGTACACAATATTTTTCGTGTACACTGCCTGTGAACCTTCAATCAATTTCCCTTGTTCTTTTCCATCAACTATTTTTATCTTCAGATCTTCAGATCTCCGTATTCTTGACATTGCTACATAGAGATGACCGTGGCTAAACATCACGGTTGATCGTCATGGAAAAGGCAAGTTTAATTGGAAACTGTCGCCGTCTTAAAACAAATGGCAAGTCTGTACTTGTTGGGACTAAATCTATGCGGGGAATAAAAACAGTTTCCTTTTTAGCAGTTCCTGTCAAGACTTCAGCGACGATTAGATTGGGCTTTAACGATTGAACAGTTAAGCGCGTCCCATTTCAAAGACCACGTTTAGTATTCAAATTCCTGAGCAATATAATCACACTTCCAACCTTCAAGTGCATTCTGTGTACTGGCATCCCTGAGGGCGTTTGTTTATTCAAGAATTCCATCGGATAGTTTTCCCTATCGTTATCATCACTGTCGTCAGTGGAATCACTACTTAGATAAGTTAAAATGCTGCCGTCTAAAAGGTCCAAAACTTGCTCGTTTATAGCGTCAACGTCAGTATTTTTTGGGCAAAGTATTGCCATTTTGGAATATTTTTTTACATCGGCAGCATTAAAGCTTTCTCCAAAAATTTCTTGGATAAGGGAAGTTTCGCATATACAATTATGCGGAATCTCAATTATCTCTTCAGACAGACCTTTGTCATTTGTAAGCCCAACTTTATCAGCCAATCACTGAATGCGGAATCAACGGACCGGACATTTTGACTTAATTTCAATACTATAAATTTACTCCACATATCATTAAATTTAATGCTTGAATGAATAATTGCTGACCTCATTTCATGAGGTACGACAGGAAGAGTTTGTCTGAAATCACCACCAAGAATTAAAACTTTACCGCCAAAAGCTTTGGTGTTTTATATCAACGTATCAACGTATCAACGTATCAACGTATCAACGGATCAACGTATCATCGGATCAACGGATTAAATGTTTATATAGGTTGTCGTCGATAATACAAACGGTATATTAAATCTTCAAGCTTATCAACGGATCAACGTATCAACGTATCAACATATCAACGGATCAACTTATCAAGTTGTTTTGATTTGAACGACAATGGATCAGTAAGTCCCTTCCGAGAGGAGGTTCGCCGTCGGCATTTTGAAAAATGACAGCTACTTCATTTCTTGTTGGAGCATTGTATCGTCTAATATCGGATTTACGGTCTTGGATAATTGCCATGGTAACTGTTGCTGGCTCAACGCCATGTAGAGCGGCGTCCTTGATGCTTTCTTGTTCCACTTCATAAAGCATTGTGCATGCGACAGAAAAAGGATTATTCTGAGAGATGAAAGTGCTTAACTCACGCATCAGACTTGGATCGCACCGATCGTTTCCCTTAATTGTCATCCTTTGATCAGCAGCCTCATCCAGGTCCAATATATATAGTTGAGCAAACTTGCGTTGGTTTCCATCTGCCGGGTGCAAAGCTCCTGCTCGATGGTAAATTTGTCCGTTAATTCGGAAACAATAGGGTCCGTATCCAGGAGGCGGAATAATGTTAGCTCCCATTGACGCAAACGCTAAAGCACTATTTATCGATCTAATATTGTCTATGAAATTTTTCGAATATTGATGCAATCCTTTCAATAACTGTTCAATAACAGGGGCTGATCTTATAGCTTCTAAGGTGACTTTGCCTTTCTGACAGCATGTCGTAAAAAGTTTGTCAGACGGCCGCTCTGCTGAAAAATGCTTTGCACTGCAAAATTCGCAAATATTGTCCATAAAACCACAGTCATGAACGTCGACATTTGGTTCTACAACGTTACCTACTTCAAGAACAGCTGCGTTTTTACTTCGTGGATTTTGTCGGCGAATTACATGATTACGTGAACGATGTAATATTTGCGAAGGGGTCATGTTGGCAATTTGATTTCGTTCGCGATGTTGAGCAATTTGTTCTGACGTCATGTTGGCAATTTGATTTCTTTCGCGATGTTGAGTAATTTGTTCTGACGTCATATTGGCAATTTGCTTACGTTTGCGATTTTGTTCAATTTGCCCAGGAGTCATATTTTCCACACGATTACGATTCCGACAACATTCTTTTTGGACATCACTCATATGTTTACGACGGGTTTTTTCTCGCTCCGCCTTCCGTCGTTTTACTGTTTCCTGCTGGGCGGCTACTTCCTCATCAGATTTTCTTTTAACACATTTTCGAGCAGCAGTAGGAACATGTGGGGAACAAAGAGTAACTACTTGAATATCCTCCATTTCGGACATTTTCGCTTTAGAAGTTTCTGAAGTTGTGAAGTTATTTTCAATGAAGGTAACTCTCGCACCACGTACCTATATAGCGCACAGTGATACGTTGATCCGTTGATAAGTTGATACGTTGATCCGTTGATAAGCTTGAAGATTTAATATACCGTTTGTATTATCGACGACAACCTATATAAACATTTAATCCGATGATACGTTGATCCGTTGATACGTTGATACATTGAAACGTTGATAATTTGAAACCGTTGATACGTTGATCCGCTGATACTTTGATACGTTGATACATTGATACGTTGATACGTTGATCCGAACCAAAAAAATGACACGCTGGAGCAGCGAGCTGGCATTTTATATATTAGGATTTGGTAGAGAAGCATGTTGGACTTGTTTTGATCGCCACCGGTACTCCACGAGCTAATGGACAGATAGAACGAATAAATAGGCAATTAACGACGATGTTATCAAAGTTAACAATCGAACGAGACGATTGGGATGAAGTTATTGACGAAGTTGAGTATTCTATGAACAACACTTTGAATAAGTCAACCAATTTTACGCCAAGTATGTTATTGTTTGGAACCAACCAAAGGAAAACGGAGCTGGATACATTGGATAAATTAGTCGAAGTAATAGAACCAGAGAGAAATTTACAAGAAATTAGAATGAAAGCTGAAGAAAACATTGAGAAGTCTCAAAAATACACCAAAAGCTATTACGATACGAAGCACAAATTGCCTCAAAAATACGAAGAAGACGAGTTGTTAATGTTAATCAATAATGACGTTACGCCGGGGGTCAACAAGAAACTGTTGCCAAAATATCGGGGCCCTTATGCGGTGAAAGAGTACTTCCGAACGATATATACTACATTGAAGACATATAAGGTCATCAGGTAACACAGATTCCGCACAAAGGAGTAATTGAAGCAGGAAGAATGAAAAAATGGGTGAGAACTGACTGAACTGTATTATCACTTTCCCCAAGAGTTTTATAGGTTTAGGTATTTTGTTATTTGTTAGTATCAGGAGTTAACGTTTATTTTAGATTAGAGAAGGAGTGCCGAATCAACTGGCAGATGATTGGGACAATCATTGGTCAGGTTGGCCGAACTGTAAGGTTAACATTTGAATTTTCCGACAAGGTAACCGGCTACAGTAAGACATGGTCGGTATAGAAGGTAGTCTTAAGAAAGTTAAGTTGTTAGCGAGTAGCGAAAGTGTAATTCCTTTTTATTGTTAAATATTAAAGTGTTAAATATTTTTTTGTTTATTATTCGTACACCGAGTGATCCTCACACTACAACTTTTCACTTGCCGTTCCAACTTGTCACTAAACGCTTGTCATGACTGTTCACACGACTCCGCAAGCGACAAGTGCTTAGTTAAATTAGGTAGGGAGTCCACTTGTCACTTAGTAAATAGGATCAGCTCCTAATCACTCGCACTGGCATTTTCACTAATACTAAGCACTATTCAGCTAGTTTACACGCAGGTGTTAGTGACAAGTGACAAGTACTAAGCATTAGCTACTAAACTGCGTGTAAACTATGTATTACTACAAATTTTCATTACCCCGATATTTTGTTTTTCCACCAGACGATACTAATGCTAATTCAAAAACAGCATTGCATGCGTGTATTGTAAATTAACAAAATTTTGCAATTTCGACCGTATCGAACAATAACCATTTGTCTTAAATCGTCTTTGCTTTATCAGTCTGCACGCAGCCTTAAAGGGCCATAATCTAATTAGTCGGATACCACACTAGATGGCGCCTGTGGGAAAACTTTATATAGAATGGCGACAGTCGCCATTGTAAAATATCAGCAATTTGTGCGGTCAGTAGTTTTGTTAAATGATAAGACACAATCAAGAATCAACACAATATTTTGTTGATTAAGAAGGGTCATTTTGTACCAATCCATGAGCACCCTTACGTCTTCAAAATATACAAAACGCTTTATCAAGAATATGGCTCAAGTGCCGCAAGCCTCGAAAACTTTAGAAATTATGGAAAACGACGGTAAATTTTTGGAAATTCTAAATAATTCGATGGTAAGCAGTTATGTAGTTAAAGAAGAAGAGTTGGACGATGTGAAATTTAATTTAGAAGATTTGCATCATTCCATCCACATTAAAAATGAAGACGGTGAGGAATTAACCCAGAATAGTTCAAATGTATTCGATTGTGCAGTTTGTGGTTATAGATGTACACGTAAGCAAGCATTAGTACGGCATTTAAGAACTCATTCTTCTTCATTTACTTGTGCAGTTTGCAAATATAAATGTGTTCAAGAATCACATTTAAAAAACCATTTAAAAACTCATACCGGCGAAAAGCCTTTCGGTTGTGAAATTTGTGACTATAAATGTTCACAACGTTCAAAGTTAAAAAGGCACTTAAGAACTCATACCGGCGAAAAACCTTTCGGATGTGAAATTTGTGACTATAAATGTTCACAACGGTCAAGTTTAAAAATGCATTTAAGAACTCATACCAGCGAAAAACCTTTCGATTGTGAAATTTGTGACTATAAATGTTCAGTACGGTCAAGTTTAAAAATGCATTTAAGAACTCATACCGGCGAAAAACCTTTCGGTTGTGAAATTTGTGACTATAAATGTTCAGAATGGTCAAAGTTAAAAAACCATTTAAAAACCCATACCGGCGAAAATTTTATTGAAAGACTAAATAAAAATTATAATAAATAGTTTTTAGTAACATCCTTTATTTTAAAAAACAAAAATATTGTTTTATAGTGTTTTTATAATTTTTAGACATGATTGTGTGTGCTCCATTCTATGCATTACGTGTTAGTATTAAACTCGCATCCCAACACAGTGTCTCTTATGTACATTGCTTCTAAATCATGGTACATAAGTAATTATTTTATTTATAATTTTTCATAACTATTAAATAAACGAAAATTTTTAAATTTTAATTATAAAATCTTGTAAGTTAAAATAATACCACAAGCGACAATAATTACATAATCAAGTAATGAAATGTGATGGTTGTCCACACAAGGATGAGGCAGCAACATGTCGAACTCCCTCAATCTTCCAATTACTCTCTCAACATGAATTCGGAGTGCTGCAATCCGCTTGGACTCCTTCACTTCTTCTTTCGTACTAGGTTTTCCTATCAACACCGATGGTGGACGAACAAGGATGCAAGATTTTTCCTCCAGAAGATGAGCGATGTTTTTAGAACCTCTATCAGCCATTACTGATACTCCTGGAGATAATTTGTCAAGGTAACCGCAATTTTCGACAATGGTTACATCCGTTGCACGTCCTCCAAATCCCGTTGAAATAAAGTTAACCAATCCATCTGGAGTACACGAAATAAGATATTTCATTGTGTACAACCCTTATACTGGGACCAAGTTAGGGACTGATGAACTGGATTACTGGGCTTTTCAATTTGAATCTCCAGGCAGTCTATAATAGACACTACATTACTGTAATGAGCTCTGAAAGTGATCGGTAAATGTAGTTTCGTTAGCTTTTTATCAGGCCATACTATTAGTTGCTGTAGTAAACTAGCAATTCCTAACAAAGTTTTTCTAAAAATTTTGCTAGCATTGCTCGGAGACATGCCAAAGTTGATGCCTACAATCACAAATGGTTCGTTTAATCGAATTTTCTAATAGTTATCAAGATGTCTAACAACGAAGCAGAAGCATTGGAAACTAACATCTTGATTAAATAATAGCTTTCAATTGGCAATCCTAAAAATATTTTTAGCTGTTTTTCCATCAATAGTAAACAACATTTACGCATATTAGTTTGCAACATTTCGTTCAACAATGCTTCGTCTAAACTTTCCGAAGTCGAATTTTCTTCGACCACATAATCCGAGTCGCTAGAAACAGATGTCGTGCTGTTTTGTTCGTCAACCCCCTGTTCCATAAAAAATGCTCTTTTCACTATTTCCACTTTAAATGGCGAGGTAGAAGCATGCACGGAAGAAATAATCATTGGAGATGATCCTATTTCGCTACTCACTGTTTGTACCTGTGTAGCTTTGCTTCGCACAGAAGGCTTCCAAAGCTTCAAATTTGTCTGCACACATTTGTCGACTTGAGGTTTTGTAACCTCTGGGGCTGCAAGTGGTTCAATTGATGGTTCTTCTTGCGAGGACGTGCATGGAATTTCCACATTTTTCGTTGCTTCTAGTAACGGTTCTTGCACTAGCTCTATTCTTCTTATTTTCAGTGCACCTTTTTTTATAATGGAGTTCCTTGGCTTAAGTCGTTGACATTCAAATAAACGTGGTGTAACGCCAGGTTTTAATTTGGCGATGTTCACGTGGCCCATGATTCGGTATTGAAAATAATTTTCCATGTCTTCATATATCTAAAATTGAAATAAATATTATAATATACAGAAAAATTGGAAGTACGTAATAACGTAATGCATTCTTTTTCAACAGAATGTGAAATAGTTTATTTAATTTTGAAAACAAAACAATAAGTTATAATAACCTATAGCTAGATAATTGTGATTTATTTTTTTTGTAACTATGTACTTACGTTAAAATGATCCTCACAGCAATGAAGTCCTGAGTTCACAGATAATTTTTTATTTTTGTATACGTCCCATTTCATTAAATTACACCACTGCTGCCTGGCCTTTGCTTTTCGCGGTACATTAAAAAACAGCTTATTTGGCGTTTTTATTGTAGTGTTCTTACATTTCGGAACAATACGATACTTATACCTCGTCTTCTTGTTGGTTTCCATGATAATAACAGTTATTAACACTAACAAACTTCAAATTTTAAAGCACAAAACCACAGAACAATAATATAAATGAAAGTAAAATGCTGACGTGTGACGTCACAAGCAAATGGCGACTAGCGCGGTCGTTTTCTTCAATTCAAATTGACGGATTTTTAAATATTTTTTAAATAATTATCAAAACGAAAATAAATATATTAAATAGCATTAATTAGTATATTTAGTTATTTTTGATCCAACTACGCTATAAAAAAATGTATGCATCTTCCCCATTAGCGTTATGTTTTTGCCAAGAAGTTTCGTTAAAAACACTCAAGAATGTTTTTGCGCCAACTAATCCTTCCCAAGAGGTTGCGGCTTCTGGAGATTTTTCAAATATCGAACATTCCAATAAAGACACCAAAGTTGGTGAAATTGATAATTCATTTCTAGCAAGTAATTTCACTCAGGAAATTTTAGTTGAAACTGTATTTGCTGGACATAATTCCGCTCAAAATATTTCAAGTGGTACAGAAAAATTGGTTAAAAATGTATCAGATAATGTGGAAGTTCTATGTGGTCGAATCCTGGACGCTGACAGAGTCGACGACGAAGATGCTTCGGGCTTTTGAGATGTGGATTTATCGAAGAATTCAAAGAGTTTCATGGATGGAACATGTAACTAATAACGAGATACCCAGAAGAATGAAGAAAGAACCGGAGGTGGTAAACACGGTCAAAGCCAGAAAATTGCAGTACCTGGGACACGTAATGCTCAATGAGAATAGATATCGGCTCTTTCAGTGCATCCTACAAGGTAAAATAGCCGGAAAAGGAAGCGTTGGCAGAAGGAAGATTTCATGGTTGAAGAACCTTAGAAGGTGGTTCTCGATG
The DNA here is from genome assembly GCA_932274525.1 of Podabrus alpinus. Taxonomy (NCBI): domain Eukaryota; kingdom Metazoa; phylum Arthropoda; class Insecta; order Coleoptera; family Cantharidae; genus Podabrus; species Podabrus alpinus. The sequence continues at coordinate 37,075,840 of OW026452.1, forward strand.
ACAACTACAGAGCTTTTTCGCACGGCAGTGAATAGAATAATTATAACCAATACGATAGCCAACATCCGGAACGGATAGGCACTAGAGGAAGAAGAAGAATGTGGAAGGCAACAAAATCAACCAAGTTGAAGATTTAGTTACAGCTGATTTCTCAATCAGGTTGATTTCTCAAATTCCAAAAATGAAAACAAAGTTCTTGATGTTAAAAATTCACTTCCAGAATGTAATTTCACACGAAGTTTTAGTTGACACTGCACACTTTTAAAATGATTCCATCAAAAATATTTCAAGTGATTGTGTAACGGTTTAAAATTTGCCGCCGGGTTCTTTGGGTTTTGGAACCAGTGACCGTTGGTACGAGTGAGGGAAATGGGCAGGGGTCGGTACGCGAGACTTGACGGGATACGTTTGCTCGAGTAAGAGGTGATTTTGTGTGTGTTGTGCAAAAATTTTGTGAAGCCGGATTTTGGAGAAGAATTGGTTAGTTAATGCCATCCAGTAGCGAACTGGGATTATCTTCTCGAATCCGTAGGATTGGGAAGCTCATTTTTTTTTTTTGATTATTTTACCGGGAGCTCTCATCCGCCTTTATGGGATTCGAAGCTGAACAAATTTTTGCATATGCCGCAGATCAACGAAATTTGAGGTATCCTTTTTGGTTGGTAATTTGTTGTAATAATTATTATTGGTTTTTATATTAAGCCATATTAAGCTCGATGGCGTATTTTTTTTTCCTTGGCCTTTTTAATGTGTTTTATTTTTTTTATTTATGTGTAACATCTTGGTATTCTTTTTTTCGTTCTGCATTTTTACTTCCAGAATGGTTGCAATTGATAGATAAGTGGCAGATTACAACTTTCTGCACTGCGTGATAAAGTCGCAATCATTATCGCACTTTCGCATATTGTGGATAATGATACCAATGTATAAGTGTTATGTTTGATAAGCGTAGTAATGACTACTTTTTTTTTATTTTATTACGTTTGGTTAATTAAACTTTACTTGTGTATTATTTCCTATGGTTTACATCGAGCGAGCTGGTAAAATGTATTAGCAGGAAGATTCCAATTTGATCGACGGAGGTTCAAATTTCATATTTGAAATTTAGTGTCGATACTTTTTTTGTGTTTAATTATGATTTTATATTTTTATTTTATAAAGGCTTCGATGTGTGACCTACTTATATACAGAATGCGGCATTGCACTGGGGTCGCTGCTATTTGGTTTGGTCGTCGGAGGCTCGGTGGTTACCTTAGTGGGATTGTACCTATATGACCATTCGAGTGTTCCGTCGATTGATTGTGTGGGTGGTGATTCTGAGTGTCAATGTGGTCGCTACTGTGCCGTTCTGGTCGGCTCCTGTAGTGGGTACTGTTGTTGCGTTCCACTGGCGCAATACTAACACCATAAGCATCGACTTTATCATAAAGCCTTTAAGCAATGACCACCGTATTGTTTATTTTTATGTTTATTTTTATTTTATTGTTAAGTTTATTTTGTGTGCGTAAGATATTTGCGCTTTATATTTGAGTAATTACTATTTTCGTTTACAAAAATTCTTCGTTGTTCAAAATTTTCCGTATGCCCTGGACTCATTGCTGGTTTTTTTTTTTTGTTTAATTAATTATCTTCCAAGCTAGCCGGCAAGATTTACAAAGATAGCTCGTGATTTCTCGATTTCCCCTTTAATCGAGTTGTCTAATCTTTCATAACGACGTCTTCCTTTTTAACCGAAATCGAGTGGCGCCTATTCCATCTTTTTTTCCGTCGTTTTAATTAACACCTTTGGTTAGAAATTAATGTAACATCAATTATTCACGCTAAAGTTCGTGAGGAATTTTAACCGTTTCATCTTGGCGACCAACGTGGTTTGGTGTGATCACTGGTTGAGTTACGTTGCGGAAATTGTGGGTTCGAATTGCGGACTCCGCGAAATTGCAGCAACATTTATCGTAATTTAGTTGGTTAGCGTGGCAAGTGGCGCCCAACGAAAATATTTTTTGAACAACGTCGATTACATTTTAAAGTGTTTTTTATTTTTGATTTTCTTAGTTTATTTAAATTCGTGTAAATTCGTGGTTTTTCTACCCTATACCTTTTTTTGGAGGGGGAAGGTAAATTTCAAGTTGAAATTTTTTTTAAATCTTCTTATTGTGTTTTTTCGAATCTCATCCATCATGAAAGTGGATAGATTATTTTAGGAGATGAACTCTCCTATGAATTAGATGAGAGAGTTGGCTTTTGAACGTGGAAAGGTGTCGACGCAAAATTTTGTTGGTCTGCTTGTGAAATGTGGTTGTGATTTTTGGAAAGAATTTTGTTTGCTTCCTTTCTCGAACGACCCAGCATTCGAATTAATATGGAACAGTGTTTTTCCGAACCCGATCCGGGGATAAGAATTCGTTGCTGGTGGAGGGTGGATTTTTACCGCTTTGTACCGTTCCTTTTTATGTTGGATCCACCGTCCAGTCTTCTGTTGAAGGATTCTAGTCGTTCAGATGGGTAAGTCATTAGAACCTTTCATTAATTCCACATATTGCATTTATCAGTCGACTCGCAATTTGTACTCTAACACCACCTGAAGTTTATTATCGTTATCGGTTATAACCAAGGATGATGGATTTTTACCGCTATGTACCGTTTATTTTTTTATGTTGGATCCATCGTCCACACTTCCAGTAGGATTATTAACAGTTCAATTCTTTTACGTCATTTAGAACATATCGTTAATTGCACATATTGCATTATCAGCCAACCCGCAATACTCGGATACCACCTGGAATTGTATTCGTTATCGGTCGTAACAAATTTTGTTCAAGCTCGATTTTTATATTTTTTTCCTTTCAGGTTTGTGTCGATTATAATATGTATTTTTACCTTTGAATGAATATTATTTTGTTTTTTTTGTGTTTTAATATTTCAGGTTTGTGTCTTGCCTTATGTATTTTTTTTGATTGGCAAGTTTCGCCAAGAATATGAGTTATTTATGCTTTCTGCATGAATTTGATTGGGGCACTTTTTTTATTGTACGCTCGCACGCGTGAATATATTTACTAACAACTGTATTGCTATCTTTGTGGAAACATTATTTACGAGAAATAATGTTTTCTTTAACCAAATGAAACAACTTACTTTCGAGATAGGTAGCGTAGAGCTGAGTTAGTCTAATGGATAGGCTAGCAGTCCATAAAGCGGGCGGCATAGTTTCGAATCCCGTATTCGAAATTAAAGGCTTGATTTTTTTTTAGTTATTGTGTTATATATTTTTATTATTTGTCTGTTTGTTTTATTTGAAAAGAATTATATAGGAAGAAGGTCTCGCGATGCACGACAGAAGTACAGCGGTGGGAAGTTTTACCGGGGCCTACGATTGGTTAGTTATGCGGGGGCTCGCGGTGGTTGCATTTGAATTTTTATATTCTAAACCATTCATTGGGATTTTAGCGACCACCCGAACGTCCCCTTAATTAATTCGGGAGGAGGTTCTTGGTGGTATTATTTCGCTTCTGTACAACCTACTCTGTTAAAAGCAATTACCATCGGACATCGCAATTGTTATCACCTTCGAGCAATGACCATCTGGTTGCTCACCAACTATTTATTGGTCATCATTCGTTCGTGTTGATCAAAGTTGGTCAGAGACGAGTATGTATAGTTTTTTTGTTTTATCGTTTGTATATATCTTTCTTTGTACATATTTTTCTCTTTTGTCGTTATTATCGTATTGTTATCTTTTGTTTTGTTTACCTATCGTATCGAAGGTCCGAACATCTGGACAGCTTTACATCTTCACCATCGGTAAAGTTCCTAGTCTATTTCCCGTATCGTTGGTTTTCTCGTTTTATAGAAACTTTACCTCTTTCCAAGTAAAGGGGGAGTGTAACGGTTTAAAATTTGCCGCCGGGTTCTTTGGGTTTTGGAACCAGTGACCGTTGGTACGAGTGAGGGAAATGGGCAGGGGTCGGTACGCGAGACTTGACGGGATACGTTTGCTCGAGTAAGAGGTGATTTTGTGTGTGTTGTGCAAAAATTTTGTGAAGCCGGATTTTGGAGAAGAATTGGTTAGTTAATGCCATCCAGTAGCGAACTGGGATTATCTTCTCGAATCCGTAGGATTGGGAAGCTCATTTTTTTTTTTTGATTATTTTACCGGGAGCTCTCATCCGCCTTTATGGGATTCGAAGCTGAACAAATTTTTGCATATGCCGCAGATCAACGAAATTTGAGGTATCCTTTTTGGTTGGTAATTTGTTGTAATAATTATTATTGGTTTTTATATTAAGCCATATTAAGCTCGATGGCGTATTTTTTTTTCCTTGGCCTTTTTAATGTGTTTTATTTTTTTTATTTATGTGTAACATCTTGGTATTCTTTTTTTCGTTCTGCATTTTTACTTCCAGAATGGTTGCAATTGATAGATAAGTGGCAGATTACAACTTTCTGCACTGCGTGATAAAGTCGCAATCATTATCGCACTTTCGCATATTGTGGATAATGATACCAATGTATAAGTGTTATGTTTGATAAGCGTAGTAATGACTACTTTTTTTTATTTTATTACGTTTGGTTAATTAAACTTTACTTGTGTATTATTTCCTATGGTTTACATCGAGCGAGCTGGTAAAATGTATTAGCAGGAAGATTCCAATTTGATCGACGGAGGTTCAAATTTCATATTTGAAATTTAGTGTCGATACTTTTTTTGTGTTTAATTATGATTTTATATTTTTATTTTATAAAGGCTTCGATGTGTGACCTACTTATATACAGAATGCGGCATTGCACTGGGGTCGCTGCTATTTGGTTTGGTCGTCGGAGGCTCGGTGGTTACCTTAGTGGGATTGTACCTATATGACCATTCGAGTGTTCCGTCGATTGATTGTGTGGGTGGTGATTCTGAGTGTCAATGTGGTCGCTACTGTGCCGTTCTGGTCGGCTCCTGTAGTGGGTACTGTTGTTGCGTTCCACTGGCGCAATACTAACACCATAAGCATCGACTTTATCATAAAGCCTTTAAGCAATGACCACCGTATTGTTTATTTTTATGTTTATTTTTATTTTATTGTTAAGTTTATTTTGTGTGCGTAAGATATTTGCGCTTTATATTTGAGTAATTACTATTTTCGTTTACAAAAATTCTTCGTTGTTCAAAATTTTCCGTATGCCCTGGACTCATTGCTGGTTTTTTTTTTTTTGTTTAATTAATTATCTTCCAAGCTAGCCGGCAAGATTTACAAAGATAGCTCGTGATTTCTCGATTTCCCCTTTAATCGAGTTGTCTAATCTTTCATAACGACGTCTTCCTTTTTAACCGAAATCGAGTGGCGCCTATTCCATCTTTTTTTCCGTCGTTTTAATTAACACCTTTGGTTAGAAATTAATGTAACATCAATTATTCACGCTAAAGTTCGTGAGGAATTTTAACCGTTTCATCTTGGCGACCAACGTGGTTTGGTGTGATCACTGGTTGAGTTACGTTGCGGAAATTGTGGGTTCGAATTGCGGACTCCGCGAAATTGCAGCAACATTTATCGTAATTTAGTTGTTTACCGTGGCAATTGAGATGGGAATGTATGTATCTGACAATGTAGAAGAGAACAATATAAATGTTTGAGAAGGTGTACCTCCAGTTTTACCACTTCCGGAATTACCAGTTAAAGAAGTGGTAAAAAAGCAATCAAAATATTCTTCCAACTGAAGAAACACCAAATATTATAAAATATTATGTTCCTGAAATTTGTAAATGAGAAATTACCAATGATCCATTTGTAAGTTTAACAACAGAAGAGCCGATCATTAACTACGAAACTAGTTTCAACATTTCGAAAAATTTGATTCGTATTGTGTTAGAAAATGTCGAAGTAATGGAGGAATCTGTGAACAAAACTGTCAGTCAATCGTCTTTATCAGATCTTAAAATTAAAGATTCTGATAATCTGGTTCCCCATCAAGATAACGAAAGTTCATCCGAAAATATTTTATTTATAATAATATGAGCCTTTCGTAATCAAAATTTTTTGTCGAACTTCTTAAATTCCAAAATATACTTCTAGTTCACAACTATAGTTGTTGTCATCAATACAAATCTATAAAATTTTTACATTTACATTTCTCCAGGTTGAAAATTATTCAAAAAATATATGGAAAATCTGGGTTAACCCTACGAAGCATCTACGGACAACAACAGCTTTCTAGTTAAAATATGAGTTTACCTAAAATTTTTGCTGTCATGTCATTACACTGACAGCTATACTATCAGAAAACGCATTATTTTAGGGTTATTAATAACCGGGTTACAAGGTAACCTGGCACTGAAAAACAACTTTTTAATTAAAATATGAGTTAACCTAGATTTGTTGGTTTAACCCGTAACTGAACAACTGGGCCTAAGTGTGAAGCTCGATAGATTTACAAATTATGGAAAACAACAGTAAATTTTTGGAAACTCCATATAATTCGATGGTAAGAATTTAATTTAGAAGATCTGCATCATTCCATTGGCATTAAAGATGACGACACCGAACAATTAACAGCGGAACGTTCAAATTTATTGGAGTGTGCAGTTTGTGGGTGTAAGCATGCACATAAGCAAGCATTAATACTGCATTTAAGAATTCATCGTTCTTCATTTACTTGTGTAATTTGCAAATATAAATGTGTTCGAAAATCACATTTATTAATTCAGTACTAGGCACGAGGATACCTTACAATTCGTTTTTTATAAATATTTATTATCGGTTCAGCTACATTCAGCTGTACACAATAGTATATTTTACAATTTTGGGTTTTGGCATTCATTAGGACAATATTTATTAGTTTCAAATTAGAAATTGGGTTAGATTAAATATACAAATTGCTTTTATTTTCACGAGTTTGTTGTTAAATTAAACAATCCTGAGGGAGACGTTTGGTTTTTAGCCGGCTCGTTTTCATTTTCTCACCAATTTTGTAATAAACGGCACTGGCGCAATCAGTCATTGAATTAAAATAGTTTTTATCACATTTGGCGTTGAATTGTTGTACTGTAAGAACTTCCATATACCTGTGTATCTGGTCATTTCTTACGAACCATGGAGCATTACACACGATTCTAAAAGACAAGCGATTTTGGTTCCATAAACATTCATATACTTTAAGTTCTTGTATGAATTTTATGGTGGTTTCGGAATTCCACCTTTCCGCTGCCATAACGCCAAAAGAAACTTAGGAAATATTTTAACTATTCAAAAACCAATCTACGACTTTTTACTTGCCGTTTCAACTTGTCACTAAACGCTTGTCATTAGCTACTAAGCTGCGTGTAAACTATGTATTAGGTTTGTTCGTTTTAGCAACACTTTTGTACAAAGTGTGCACTTTTCTGTTCGTGCTAGCAGAGCGCTCTGTTCGTGTTATAAAGTGTAGCTACACTTAGTTGTACTTTTCGACACTTTCCACACCTGCTCCAGAGCAGGTGTGCAAGTTAACACTTAATTTTGATTGGCTGTTATTGGCGGTAAGTTATTTAAAATTTTATTTTAAATTTAGTTATTTTTTAAAATTTAAAATACAAATTACAAACCTAAAAAAATAAAAGTAAACCGTTAAAAATGTCTTATACCTACTGTATGAAACCTAGTAGTTTGTCTCTAATTTATTACAACTTGCTCAACTTTTATATATTTTATTTATTTATTCAATAATTTATTTATTTATTCAATAAAATGGGTACTTATGTTAAAACAGCGTGGTTAATTCGAGATGCGAACGGAGACATTCCAAACACAGACGGCTTTGTGACTTTTATATGTGATGGTAAGTTTGTTGGCGTTTTTTTTATAGTATTTTACTATTATATTATAGATGGATCGCTATTTCAACTGGTTAGCGCTGAAATCACATTCGAACATGATGTGTTTCGTTGTGAAGTGGATGGCAACAAGTTAGGTTAGGTACCAACACAAATTTGATTTGCTTCTCAAGGAGGGATTACACTTTTGCGTTCGTGTTAAACGCACACTTTCGGAAAAAAGTGGGAGTGTAAATTACACTCGGCCACACTCGAGTGTAAAAAGTGTTGCTAAAACGAACAAACCTATTACTACAAATTTTCATTATCCCGATATTTTGTATTTCCACCAGACGACACTATAATGCTAATTCAAAAACAGCATTGCATGCGTGTATTGTAAATTAACAAAATTTTGCAATTTCTACCGTATCGAACTATAAACCATTTGTCTTAAATCGTCTTTGCTTTATCAGTCTGCACGCAGCCTTAAGGCCCATAATGTAATTAGTCGGACACCGCACTAGATGACGCCTTGTGGAAAACTTTATATAAAATGGCGACAGTCGCCATTGTAAAATATCAGCAATTTGTGCGGTCAGTAGTTTTGTTAAATGATAAGACACAATCAAGAATCAACACAATATTTTGTTGATTAAGAAGGGTCATTTTGTACCAATCCATGAGCACTCTTACGTCTTCAAAATTTACAAAACGCTTTATCAAGAATATGGCTCAAGTGCCGCCAGCCTCGAAAACTTTAGAAATTAGTATGGAAAACGACGGTAAATTTTTGGAAATTCGAAATTATTCGATGGTAAGCAGTTATGTAGTTAAAGAAGAAGATATGGTCGATGTGAAATTTAATTTAGAAGATTTGCATCATTCCATCGACATTAAAAATGAAGACGGTGAGGAATTAACTCAGAATAGTTCAAATGTATTCGATTGTGCAGTATGTGGTTTTAGATATACACGTAAGCAAGCATTAGTACGACATTTAAGAACTCATTCTTCTTCATTTACTTGTGCAGTTTGCAAATATAAATGTGTTCAAGAATCACATTTAAAAAACCATTTAAAAACTCATACCGGCGAAAAGCCTTTCGGTTGTGAAATTTGTGACTATAAATGTTCAGAACGCTCAAAGTTAAAAAGGCATTTAAGAACTCATACCGGCGAAAAACCTTTCGGTTGTGAAATTTGTGACTATAAATTTTCAGATCGCTCAAGTTTAAAAAAGCATTTAAGAACTCATACCGGCGAAAAACCTTTCGGTTGTGAAATTTGTGACTATAAATGTTCAGTACGGTCAAATTTAAAAACGCATTTAAGAACTCATACCGGCGAAAAACCTTTTGGTTGTGAAATTTGTGACTATAAATGTTCAGAACGTTCAAATTTAAAAAACCATTTAAAAACTCATACCGGCGAAAAACCTTTCGGTTGTGAAATTTGTGACTATAAATGTTCAGTACGGTCAAGTTTAAAAATGCATTTAAGAACTCATACCGGCGAAAAACCTTTCGGTTGTGAAATTTGTGACTATAAATGTTCAGTACGGTCAAGTTTAAAAATGCATTTAAGAACTCATACCGGCGAAAAACCTTTCGGTTGTGAAATTTGTGACTATAAATGTTCACAACGGTCAAGTTTTAAAAGGCATTTAAAAATACATACCGGCGAGTTGTAAAACCTTTAGTTATAAATTTTGTGACCTTAAATGTTCACTAAGAACACTTTAACCCTCCAGTACACGGGTGGGGCCTGTGAGGCCCCGCAATACACAAACATCGCTGTAACTTTGAAAAAAAGAAGTTTACGTTTGTGAACTTCTGTATACCTTTCAAAAATGTTCAACGACATAATATAATCAAATTGTGCAAAATGTAAAAATTACCATTTTTTCGCAAAAAATTAAAAAGGCCTGACAGGCCCCACCCGTGTGTTCGAGTAACTTTCTGTATAAATCTAAAAATTGAATTTTATGCGAAAAATTTACTCGAAACCAGCTCACAGCACTAAACGAGGATATTGCAAATATTGTAAACGAAGAAAAACCAAAGTTTTACCTAAAAACCAGATATTTCTGTAAAATTTTTAAGTGTTGGTTGTGCATGGAGCATATTATAGCATGCTGTCGTGAATGTATTTCAAGCAAAGGAAGCTCTACTTTGAAGCTTCTTAATTTGTGCGGACATTTTTTATAGAAATTTTCTTCTTGTTTTTACCTTAGATTAGTATGTATTGTTGTGTCCACAATATATCTTAAGAGCCGCGATCAACAACGATCGACGCGGACGAGATGTGGTTTCAACATGTCATAATTTTAGTTTAATTATCGTAGTATTGTTTAGATCATTTCATAGGATTGTATTGTTAATTTTTAAGTTGCTGTTTATTGTTTCGTTGTTAGGTTTTTAAGACATGCACGTTTTTAGAAATGTTGATTAAAAATAAAAACAAAGAAAAGAGGAGTAACGGGGGAGATAGAAAATAAACAAGTTGGATTGGAACGTGAGTTTCCACACAAAAAAGCGGTTAGTAAAATTCGTTTAAAGAAAACGATTAAAAAGTGAGTTTCAAAACAGAAAGACGTCGATTAAATTAATCGAAATAAAACAAGAGTTACAAATGATCAATCGTCCGGATAAGACGTATCGTGTCGCGAGTTGAACATAATCAACTATTGAATTAATTAATCGACATAATCGACAATTAATAGAGAACGGACGTGCTATCAGTGATTCAGACGTGAGTCAACGTGCTACAGCATCTCATACAGAGATATCATATTCCGTGGGTTTTCTCTACGGAGAAAGAATAGTCAGAGCCAGCATTTGGACTGGGATCGTGTCAGGTCTGGAACCTAACGAGTATAGGCGACAATTGGACCAGGCGATTACAAGAAAGAAGAAAGTGCATGTGCAATCGTGTTGTGCAACGCAAGCCACGAGTCATCATCACAAAGTAATCAAGGTTAGGATTAGATTTATTTATAATTTTAAGTTTGGGTTTTTGTGTTCGAGTTGAGTGTTAAATTTCCAATTTTAGTTTAATGTGTTTCATGTTGTTAGATTTAAGTGTGTTCAATAAATATGAATTTTGAAATTGCATCTTTGTCTGTGTTGTTCTTTGTTCATCGTGACTTTTAAGCAAAAGACGAACCCAAAAGACGAACCCTGAGATTAAGTCTACCAATAGGTAAGTCTGCACATATTAAGGTCGAAACGCTACAAATTGTCAGCACAACGTGTGGCGAGTGTGCAGGTCACTACAAATTGGCGACCAACGAGTGTGCAGGTCACTACAGTATAGTATAGCAAATCATTAAATTTCCAATCATATATGCTTTATATTATATGTTTCTAATGCGTTTTTAATAAATCATGTAAAATAACAATGTTTTTATTGTTGATAAAAAAAGTAGGTAAATCTGGTTTTTTCTTAAAATTCTTTCAACGATCTTAAAAAGAACTAATCAAAGTTTATTTCTACCAAAAAAATTTTTTATTTTATTTTGATACAAATTTTTTACACGCCCTTTAACTATGGGCCTGATAGGCCCCACCCGTGTAATTTCTAGGCCACCCGTGTACTGGAGGGTTAATATTAAGATAATATAATATTTATTCAATTTTTAATATTTACTTCTTTAATATTTACTACTATAATTTGTCAACAAATTCCCTCGGAAGATTTACAAAGTGTGGAAAACGACGTTAAATCTTTGGAAACTTCAAGTAATTCGACGATAAGCAGTTCTGAAGTTAAACAAGAAGAGTTGGAAGACGTGAAATTTGATATAACAGATTTGCATCATTCGATTGACATTAAAGAAGACATCGAAACGGAACAACCATCACAGGTCAGTTCAAATTTATTGGAGTGTCGAATTTGTGGGTACAAAGACACACGTAAGCAAGCATTAATACTGCAGTTTAGAACACGTCGTTCTTCATTTACTTGTGCAAATTGCAAGTTGAAATGTGTTCAAAAAAGTCATACCGGCGAGAAACCTTTTCAATGTGTAATTTGTGGCTATAAATGTCTCAAAAATTATATTTTAAGAAAGCATTTAATAATTCATACAGGCGAGAAACCTTATAGTTGTGGAATTTGTGACTTTAAATGTTCACATGCTTGTTCGTTAAAAAGACATTTAAAAACTCATTCCGGCGTAAAACCTTTTGGTTGTGACATTTGTGAATTTAAATGTTCAGAAAGGTTGTTCGCGCCAACTTAAATTGTAAAAGCGGGTAAAGACTTTATCGAGTGTGGATATTCGCAAGTTGGTGGGGGCGACCGCGAGGCAATAGTAGCTAGGAGTCGCATGTAAGTTACATTGCTGAAAAGACGTTTTCATGTGCACTGAAAGGCTAGCAATTATTATATTTTGAAGTTATTTGTAGTACTAATTGTTGCTGGAAATTAAAGTTATTATGTATTAAATTTGTTTTGTTGATTAAACCACATACAGTCCACTTAGAAGAAGAAAAAAGGGAAACTGAACAGGTCTATACATAAATTTGGTCCATCGGCCAAATGGTTGTTGGAAAATTGGAAAGTCGAAAAGTTGGAAAGTTGAAAAATTTGGAAATTTGGATGTGGAAAGTATTGAAAAATTACGTTAACCACAGTACAAGGTTGGATCGACACCATGACATAGCGGATAAGAAGTCCGAGGTCAGTTGCTATCCTTACTTATCTTCCCTTATTTAAAACACTTCAACTTGTATCACGATATTATCTTATGTTTGCAATTGCTTATCGCGCTGGTATTCTCAACTATCGCGATTTGAGTGCATATTTGAAATTACTAGTAGAATTGACATTATTTAAAATAAGTACTTGGGTTTTAAGCTTTATTAATTAATTTAGGATTATGGAAGAGCTAAAAGTATTAGTTAATAGACGCGGCCTCATAAAGGCAAAATTAACAAGATTTGTTACGTTTTTGGAAACCGATCCAAACGACGTAGCAAATATCAGATTGCGTTTGGTAGATATAAATCAGAGTTTGCAAAATTTCGATGAAGTTCAAACAGAAATGGACCTGTTAGACTTAGACGGAACGGACGAATCTGAAAGATTAGATTTTGAAAACAAATTTTATTCGGCGTTAAAAAGGGCCGAAGCAAAAATCAGTGCGAGTGTAGGCGAAGTAAACCTGCCTAGCGCCGAGTCACAAAATTCAAATAATATACGGTTTCAGAACGTGCATTTGCCAAAATTAAGTTTGCCAAAGTATGACGGACGGCTGGACGAATGGTTATCATTCAAAGAGACATTTGATTCGGTAATCAACTCAAACGAGTCGCTAGCGCCGATTCAAAAATTTAATTATCTGAAATCGGTATTAAAAAATGAAGCAGCTGACGTAATCGAATCGTTAGAGGTTACGAGTAGCAACTACGAGCACGCGTGGGAATTATTGAACGAACGGTTCAATAACAAAAAACGGTTAATCTTAAGTCACATCAAAGCGATATTTGAGCTTCCAGAAAGCCCAAAAGAAACCGTAACAAATTTAAGGTCCATATTAGGTGGTACAACCAAACATCTTCGTGCGTTGAAAACTATTGGTCAACCTGTAGAAAAGTGGGACACACCAATAGGTTATGTGTTGTCATCCAAATTAGATAGCGTTACACGCAAAGAATTAGAAAAGTTATGTGATGAGTTACCTACAGTAAAAAACATCACAGATTTCTTAAATGAAAAATGCAGGATGTTGGAAAACTTGGGTGCCAACTCCATGCACCAAGTCAACAAGCCATGCAAAATGAAAAATAACGTTAGCAACTTTATTGCAATTTCTGACACTGCATGCTTTCATTGCAATGGAAAGCATATTGCTATGTACGGGCTCCTTTAATAATGCCACACGTTGGGCTAGCCAAAAAGTGCTGTGTGCTTACGTAAGGCCTTTAAGAGACCCACACTTTATGATACAAAATTGTTATGAATACCCTCGCTAATAGGGTTAAAGGTTCTTGTCGTTAATATTTTTTTTATGGGTGTACGTAGTTGTACCCCGTCAATGGAAAAGTATGTGATATTTTGTAAACACAATTTAATGAAATAAGGTGCCTCAGCTTAGCTCTTTCGTAGTGCATGTATCTTACCTTGTACAGGGTGGATTCGCTCCGTTACCAATGCTGTAAATGAAATTATGGTGCGGAACAGGTCTAAATAATTATCCTTCGTTACAAAGTTATTAATGTTTTTATTAAGCACACAAATGAAAATAAATATTTGGTTATATCAAAAAGTTCTATTATTAAATCTATTTTATAAAAATTCTGAACGTAAAATGATGCAAAACACGTGTCGTACGAAGTCCGGAGATTTCACTTAAGTTTATAAAGATTTTATTGCAATGTACACGGTACCTTATTAAATCCAGGAATATTTCTTTTACTTGAGATGGAGATGGTACAATTGCGCGTCAAAGACACTCAAAGGGTTCATTTACCATCGGAAACTTCCAGATGCAGTTTGTTGACCTCGCTTTGTGTTGAAGTTTATTTTCTTCAAAAATATTTGCAATCCGTTACGATTTTCACCTTATTATTGGTTTTACGTAGGTAAGTAACTATTTTGTTGAATTATGCACTCGTATTTTGTAATTTCACTATTTATTTTTACTATAATTATCAATTTTATTAGGACGATTCTAAATTCGCCACTTTGCACGTGTGAATATCTACACCAACCACCCTTTTTCGATTGTTTTTTTTAATTAATTTTCGAAGTTCCTCGCTATCCTGATCTTTTCATAGACGTATTTTATTGGTCGATCGAAAAATCAATATTATTTGAAGTTTCACAGTACAGGTATGGACTAAGCCCATTGTGGTTCGTTGAAATTTTATAAGTAAAATTTTTATATTTTCAGATTGGATCGACTTCTTGATATTGCTTCGTGGTTGGACAAATAAAGATGATGGACATGAAATTTCCATACGCAGTTCATTAAGTTGTGATATGCCGAACTCACGTAATAATTTTAACAAACTTATTTTAAATTTAACGCTAACATGGATTTTTACATTTATCAATTAATTAACAAATTTCTGACTTTTAAAATACCTTTCTTATTGCTAACAATTTTTCATTTACTATAAATTAACATTTTAACAAAGACAAATTATTAAATGATGCATTTCAAATTTATTTTATTCAAACCTGTTTTATGTCCCGTTTTCTACGAATCATATGACTTTAAGTTAATTTCTTGGTATCGGATGAAGTTTTTCTGATTACTTTGATAAGTTACATGCTTTTATTCATTAACAAAATTTTTCTGAAACTTAAATGACGTACTTCCATTGACGTGGTATCTCGATACCGCAATATGATGTTTAAATGCGAAGAGTTTTCCAAACTCGCGGTAGTTGAAAGATATAACCGAGTTAAAGAACTTGGTTTATGTTTGAACTGCTTAAGAAAAAACCATAGGGCTTACGATTGCAAGGCCAGCGTATGCCAAATTTGTAAAAAAAAGCATAGTACGCTATTACACTATCCTACCAGAGGTAAGACAGGTGAACAAGGTAAAGAAAAGCTGGAGGAAACTCCTGCAAAAATAGACGTGGTAAATACTAGCGCGAATAAGATCGAGGTAGAAAATGCCACTAGTAGCGGTAATCATGTTATGTGCAGTACGTTCAGCGGAGCGACACAAGTATTATTATCCACCACCATAATAATGGTAATAGATAAAGTGGGAAAAACTCACAAAGCGAGAGTACTGTTAGATTCGGGATCTCAATCCCATTTCATAACACAGGAACTGGTAAACAAACTACAATTACCGACGAGCGAAATCGATTTCAAAGTCACAGGTATAAACGCTGCTACAACCGTTAAACGAAAGGCAGAGGTAGTTTTCCTAGCGATAAACGAGAGCTACGAAAATAACATTTCCTGTTTGGTCGTACCGAACATAGGCGGGAACATTCCTTCTGCACCGGTCGAAAAACGGAATTTAAAATTACCGAGCTGTGTTAAGCTAGCAGACGAAACGTTTGACGAGGTAGGACAAATAGATGTTTTAATAGGTGCCGAACTGTTTTGGCAATTGCTGCTACCAGGTCAGATCAATCTGGGAAAAAGCAGGCCGGTAGTACGAGAAACAGTGTTGGGTTGGATTGTAGCAGGGGAAGTACCAACCAGAAGATTTATAAATAACATACAATGCGGATTGGTCACTAACGAAGATGTAAATGAAGGATTAACTCGATTCTGGGAACTTGAAAGTTGTCCCGATCGAAAGAGTTTATCACCCGAAGAATTATTTTGCGAAAACGATTTCAAAGAAAACACAAAGCGCATGCAAACCGGACGGTTCATCGTGCGATATCCTTTAAAATATTCCGCAGATAAATTGGGCGAATCCAGACAAATGGCTATAAAACGATTCGAACAAACAGAAAGAAAGTTAAAGCGCGACCCCAAGCTAAAGGTCGAATATAGCAAGTTCATTCGAGAATACGAAGCCCTTGGACACTTAACGAGAGTTAAAAATGTAAACGATGTCCGATCTTATCATTTACCCCACCATTGTGTGACAAAGTTAGACAGTCTCACAACACGATTAAGGGTAGTGTTTGATGCATCGGCGAAAACAACAAGCGGGTACTCTGAACGATATCCAAGTAACCGGTCCAGTCATACAGCAAGACTTATTTTCCATCGTGATGCGATTTAGACAGCACAACGTCGTGTTAACAGCAGACATTACAAAAATGTATCGGCAGGTGTTGATACAGGAAGAGCAAAGGCCTCTTCAGAGAATATTTTGGCGAGACTCTGAGGCGGAAGAATTGCAATGCTACCAGTTAAACACAATTACGTATGGCACAACATCCGCATCCTTTTTGGCAGTTAGATGTATGTTCGAATTGGCTAACGAAAATATGGCAGCAAAACCACTAACCAGTTCCATTATAAAGCAAGATTTTTACATGGACGATTTGCTGACTGGAGGAGAATCAGTGGAAATCGTAAAAGGTATAAAAAGGGAAGTGGCTAGCATTTTAAAGACAGGATAATTTTCGTTAAACAAATGGGGTTCCAACGATCTCAAGTTCTTAGAAGAAATTCAAGGCTCAAGCAAAGATGTAATTTTGAACATGGGTGAAGTTGGCGAGACTAAAACGCTTGGTCTATCCTGGCACTCTGCTAAAGATAAGTTTAAATATTCCATTAACATAGAGGACGTTGGAGGAATTAACACAAAGCGAGCGGTGTTGTCAATCATCGCAAAGATATTCGATCCATTGGGTTTGCTGGGACCTTGTATTATTTCAGCAAAGATTATTTTACAACGAATTTGGCAAATTAAATTAGACTGGGATGAGTTAATTCCCGATGACTTGAATGAAAGCTTCAATAAATTCAAGAAGCAACTTCCATCGTTGAACAAGATAGAAATAAGAAGACACGTTATTTGTAAGAAACCAGTAAAAATCGAGTTACACGGTTTCGCGGACGTCGGAATCCGCGTACGGAGCGGCCATTTACATTAGGAGTACAGATGCTCAAGGAAGTATTAGCTGTAACTTACTTTGTGCAAAAAGCAGAGTGGCTCCGCTAAAAACCTTGACGGTTCCAAGATTGGAACTATGTGCGGCTCTCTTGCTAGCCAACTTAAGCTCAGAAGTCGAGCGAGCTTTAAGCATCGAGTTTGATAGACGAACGTATTGGAGCGACTCAAAGGTTGCCCTCGCTTGGATCAAAACATCTCCGCACTTGCTAAAGATATTTATAGCAAACCGGGTAACCGAAATAGAAAGGTTAACTAAGGTAAGCGATTGGTATTATGTAAACACACGAAGTAATCCAGCCGACTTGCTAACCCGAGGTATCGAGCCTAACGAGCTCGAAGAATACTCACTTTGGTGGTACGGACCGCCTTGGTTATTAAATGAGGTAGATACTTGGCCACTTGTAAGCGAAGCCAACTTGAAAACCAAGTACGAAATGGAGGAATTCGAAAACGAATCCAAAACGCTGAAGGCTGTTCTAATGACGCACATAGGGCCATTGCACGTTTTCAACAAATGGTCTTCGTTCAAAAAATTGCAAAGGATTTGGTCTTATTGCATGAGGTTTTGCGCAAACTTAAAGAAATTGAGAGAAGATCGACAAACAGGCAGCTTAACAACTGATGAATTAGCGCGGGCAACGACGTCTCTAATAAAATTGTCTCAAAGCGAAACGTTCGGGGAAGAGTGTAATATTCTTTTGAATATTTACGAGTTTCGCCCTTAGATTGAATTTAATTTAATTACGTACTGCTGTGTGTTAAAATGAATAAGAAAGGCTCCCGATGCTAAAATGAATCATATATTCGAAATAAGCACAAAATTCTAAGTCGAAAGACACTTTAAAAATTTACTCTACGAGAAATTTTTATTTTTCAAAATTTCAATTTTCTAAATTTATTTGAGTCTCTCAGGATGAATGAAACATGACAAAGATTGCTAAATCTAAATAAACTGATGATTGTCACATCAGAAATGAAACAAAAAACTTAATTAGCTCAAAATTTGTAAAAATGTATTAATTATGATAACCTAGAAAAATTTAAGAATTTGTAAACCAATTTACTCTACAAATAACATTCTCTGTAAAAATGTAAGCATATCAAAAATTATGTAATTGTTTCATGCATTTAATGTGTATATTTTCAACGGATAAATCAACAATTTAGTTAATAAGGGTCATATTTGTGTAACGCCCCTGTAAACAACCAAGAAAGACGAAAATGAATCAATCAACAATCCATAAAATTGATAAAAATGGAATGTACCAATCAAACTGCTCGGGAAGATGTTCCAAACGAAATCGAGGTTGATACAGAAGAAAAATCTACAATAAAAATAATTTATTAGAGTAAAATAAATTCGAAAATACATGGATTTGACTCACAAAATTCAAACAAGAATACCAATTGTATCGATTTTCGATCAAAAATCAGTTCACCTCTAGTAACTCCGCTGTGTGCACGCATTTTTCGATGCTCTCCGAGAAATATTATTTACCAGAATTTGGAGGTTAATCAAATTCATTTGACTTCGGAGAGGTTAGAAAATTCGTTTATTCAACGTCGATTCTAAAAATAGATGTCAAGGACATAAACAAATGCAATGGAGATGTTGTAATTTACAAAAATTTATTCATATAAAAATTTTCTGGATAACAAGAAAATCATTGCAAATTAATGGAACAACTTACCTCAATATTTTTGGAAATTTTCAATAGGAAGGATGCAAATACGAGCACAAAATTCAGCACTAGT
This sequence comes from Podabrus alpinus, assembly GCA_932274525.1. Lineage (NCBI taxonomy): Eukaryota > Metazoa > Arthropoda > Insecta > Coleoptera > Cantharidae > Podabrus > Podabrus alpinus. Next base: position 37,094,919 of record OW026452.1, read on the forward strand.
CAAAGTAAAGTACCGTTTCAAATGACATCCAACAAAGTCATGACAGGTGGAGTGAAGTTCAATCGTTGCAAGTAAAGATTAAAGCAGGGCGCACACAGCGAATAAATGATATCCTTTTTAAACAAATAAAAACTGCGATATATTCAGGAGCCAGGTACAGTGAATTTATGATTTCTATAATTTGTTAAAATTTTGCCTTCAGCGTGTTAATAATAGGATTTGGGGAAAAGACTTCTAACAGAGTGTATTCTTTGATACCCTAAGTGATAAGTTAAAAATAATCAAAAGTTTTATAATTTTCGTCAAAAATATTTTAAGCTTTAAAAATAAGCAACAAATTTAAATTTATAAACATTTAAGCCCGCTAATGTAAAGCGAAAGTCTTGATTGGCTTAAAAATCAAGCAACTTGGGACGAAGAGAGGAAACCTCTTTGTTTCGAACAATTATTTGTATTAATTTTTCTTTTTAAACTATAATAAAATTTGTATGGGAGTTGATGAAGGTTTTCTATTTCTTTTTTATTCAAAAAAGGAAAGCAAAGTTAAACATCCCGAGAGAGCCAATTAATATCTTTTACATCGACTCTAATCTTGATTCACTAGGGACCCACACCTTGAATGACTCATTACCGGGAGTTTAGTAAGAAGGGGCAGTAATGTGTGTACCTTCCTGTGCCCAGCACTTATAGGCAGGAGGACATAGCATCTTTTGGCAGCCTGGCAACGTGGGGCATCGAAATCACGATAGGGGTAGTTTTGATAAAAATTTAAGGGTAAAAACTTAAAAAATTATTTTTGTTTGTGAAAATAAAACAACATTTTGATTATTATAATAATTAGTTCTTTATTGACAGGTTTTGTATTTAAACATTTTCTATTTACTAATTTCTTTGATTCTTATTTGCAATAATAACATTTTATAAACAAAATTCATCATGTCACATAAAAAGCAAGAGAAACCAATTGTTGAAGAAAGAGAAGCAGAAATAAAAACAACTATTGAAGATTCTTTAACTTCAAAACTAAAAGAATCCCTGGAAATTGAATCTGCACAAGAAGATATCCCAGAAACGAGTGAAGAAGCTAAACTTGACTCGCAACAAAACGTTCAACAAAGCCAATTTGACATGCAAGAATTGATGAAATTTATAACAGCTGGAAATCAAGCCCAAGCAAAAGAATCAAGCGAACAATTTGAAAAGTTAAACAACAAAATAGAAGAAATTGCAGCTATCAATACAAGAATTGACTTAAAAATTGAAAAGGTACACAAGGAGCTGAATGACAAGATAAATGAACACGATGGAAGAATTACTGTCACGGAAACTGATGTAGAAGACTTAAAATCTAGCATGGGTCGATTAAAACACAAAACTGATCAAAAAATTGGGCAACACTACACTGCAACACTGGAAAAAATTGAATGCAATAAAGAAAAAATAAAAACCATGGAAGATAACATCCAAAGAGAAATTTATGCTTGTGACAGAAAAATCAATGAAGTGGACACGAAAGTAGTTGACATACAAAGCAGTATGGAAGATATAAAATTAAATAATGAAAGTTTACTCAACAGCACTGGTTTCCCACTAAGTTTAAATGAAATCACATGGCAATCTACAGGTGAAAAACCGATAAAATTCTTTTCAGACAGCAGTATAAACCCCAAGCAGTTCATTAAGTACGCGAGAAGAGCAACCACACACATAAGAGATTCTGATAAGTTAAAAAATTTTATTTGCAATTTAATGGGTGGAAACACAAGAGAATGGTTTGGCATTATTCAAGATGCATTCAAAAACTTTGATCAATTTGAAGAGCTATTTTTAAGAAGATTTTGGGATCAACAAGCCCAAGAAAAAGTGAGAAGACAACTCATGACGGGAAAATTTAATGGTTCCGAAAATAGAAATGAATATGCTGAGAAAATTATAAACAAAGTTTCCCAACTTGAACCGCCAATCGTTGAATCGGACATCATTCGTTACTTAGCAAATCATTTCAACGTTGACATCAGAAATCGTGTAACGGTGGAAAACATCACGAAAATTACAGAATTTTCGAATCTCTTACGACGTTTTGACAGTTATTATGTGACATCCAAAACGTACAACGGTAATCTCAACAACCACTTCAACAATCTCTCGCAAAACTTCTACGAAAACAGTGAAAATCGTGAAAACCATTACAATCAAAATCGCAGTGTACACTTCAGAAACAATTTTAATAATAATCGTGATACAAATAGAGACAATTTCACCAATAATAATAATCAAAGAAACCATTTCACAAATAATAATAATACAAGAGACAATTTTACCAACAATAATACTAGGCGTATAAATAATATAAATCGTAGCAATGATAGGAATTATTCGCACACACATCAAAACAGAAACAACAATCATCGCAGCTACCATTTCAACAATTCGAGAAGGCAATATAGTGATTATGATGCGAGACCGCAATACAATGGGGTGAACCGTGAAAACAATCGTCTCAACCATGATGATCGTAGAGAAAGAAGAACGCGTAGCCGAAGCAATTCTCCAAACAACAGATCAGCACAGCAGATCAACAATATTGCATCAACTACAACATTGGAAGAAGAATCAACAATTCAACCCAATGTAGAAAATTTTCAGTAAAAGACAGCCAAATTGATCTACAGGTGAATTCTTATCAGCATCCAAAGGAATTCATCCTGGCAGAAGACAACACAAAAATGGATACAACAAATGAGCATGATTTACCGTATATTGAGATGACAATAAATGATGTAAAAATCATAAGTTTAATCGATACTGGAGCAGAGGTATCAATATTGAATCAGGAAGTAATTGAGAAGAATAAAAAAATATTTGAAGGCAAGATAATAAAAACCAAAAGCGTTAATTTAGTAGCAGCAAACAAAAAGAAATTCTCGATGGCTAACCAAAGCATTTTTACTGAAATAAAGATAGGAAAAACAATCATAAGTGATACGATTTTAATCTTGAAAGACATAACGATGCAATGCATAATAGGTTTTGATCTCATAGAAAAATTTAAAATGATAATAAATGCTGAAAATAGAACAATAAAAATTTCTGAAGAAGTGATCCCATGGACAAATACAGGAGGAAGGGAGGAGTATGTTGAAGATATAAATTTGTTAATTGGCGATGAACGCGTTAACAACATAAATTATATTGAAAAGTTTCAAGAAGATTCAAACGATAATTATGAGTTGAATAAAAATTTTGAAATAAATGAAATTATTTGTCCGATCAAAAACAGAAATGAAGTTCTAGAAATTTTAAGTCAACATTTAAATTTGACAAACGATCAAGCCAGCTTCGCTAAAAATTATGTGCATGAACTCCACATAATGGAAAACAAGCTATTTAAATGTAAAAATTATCCTATTCCGTTTGCATACAAAAAGCAAGTTAATCAAGAAATAGAAAAAATGATCCAGGATGGTATCATAAAGAAATCACCCACTTCCTATCTCAACCCATTGGTAATAGTCAAAAAGAAAGACAATAGTCTACGCCTTTGTTTAGATGCAAGATCACTTAACGCAATAACCAAACCACAATTTGAGATGCCTGAAAACATAGAATCGCTCTTATCAAGAATTGGTAACGCGAGAATTTTCACGAAGTTAGATCTCAAAAACTCTTTTTGGTTAATCAAATTGCATCCGAACTCTCAAAAATACACTGGTTTCTCCATTGATGGAAACACGTATACATTTTTAGTTGTACCTTTTGGTCTGTCAACATCAACATCAGCTTTGGTGCACGCAATTCAAGCAATATTGAACAAATACAATAATTTCTCAGGACATTATGTAGACGACATAATCATTTTTAGTCATTCCGAAGAACAACACTATCTACACTTAAAAACAATCATAGAAGCTCTAGATGAAGCAGGATTGAAATTGAATCTTGACAAGTGTGAATTTTTTCAAAAATCAATCAATTATTTAGGCTATGTAATTTCTGATCAAGGAATAAGAGTTGATCAAGAAAAACTTTTACAAATTAAAAACTATCCAAGGCCTCACAACATAAAAACTTTAAGAGCATATCTAGGTCTTATGAATTATTACAAGAGATTTGTACCAAACTATTCTTATCTAACAATAGTATTACTTCAATTATTAAAGAAGAACACGAAATGGGAATGGTCGACGGATAAAGAAAACGCTTTCATCCAAATGAAAGAAGCTCTATACGACAATGTAAGATTAATACATCCGGATTTTAGTAAGAAGTTCATCTTAAAGACAGACGCCAGTAATTTTGCGATTGCAGGAGCATTAGTCCAAATGCATGACGATATAGAGGTACCAATCAATTTCATCTCAAGAACTTTGAGAAAATCAGAGATTAATTACTCCACGTCAGAAAAAGAAATGCTTGCAATAGTTTATGCGTTGACCAAACTAAAATTTTATTTAATAGGAAGTCGATTTGAGATACACACAGATCACTCAGCACTTACATTTCTAATGGGCACGAAATTTTCCAATAACCGAATATACAGATGGGCTTTGTTGATACAAGAATTCTCATTTGACGTGATATACATAAAAGGCAAAGACAATGTCATAGCTGATGCTCTGAGCAGAAAAGATAACCCAAAATCAGACACAAAAGAATTTTTAATAGCATTGAACAGACTGCACACTGATGAAAAACCATTCACAGAACAAGAAGTTAGGATGGCACAACAAAATCCATGTTTCGAAATTTTAAAACTAAAACTCAATCATAGAGATCCACGTACAATGCAGTCATTCAAATACAAAAATGGGGTAATCATAAAAATCATTCGAGGCATAGAATTATATGTCATAGATGAACCAACTACGATACTGATATGTGAAGCTCTACACAATCAATACGGGCATCTTGGAATACGCAAATCATGGATGTTATTTCGCGAAAATTACTTTAGTGCGAAAGACTTAAAAATCATAAAAAGAACCATTAATAAGTGTAAATTATGTCTCCTAGCAAAATATAAAAACTATCACAACGAAAATATCATTAAGAGTGTTAAACTACAATACCCAGGTGAATTAATATCAATAGACTACATAGGAAATCTCATACCGAGCAACAAATTTAAAAATATCTTCGTCATCGTAGATGCATTCACGAAATATGTGAAATTATATCCCACCTATGCGTACACTACTGACATTTCGATAAACAAACTAGAATTATTTAGCAATCAAGTAATAAAACCATCACGCATATTAGCTGACAATGCCACATATTTTGTAAACGATCGGTTCAAACAACATTTTCAACAACAAGGCATTAAAGTTACATACTGCTCTATCAGGCATCCACAAGGAAACATGTGTGAGCGCTACATACAAGAAACAATAAAATTTCTAAGGATACTGGTTCACCAAAATCATCGATCTTGGCACAATAAGCTTGAGATGGTAGAAAACTACATCAATCACACACCCAGCACGACGACCGAACAAACGCCACATTTCTTGATGACTGGAACACATTCACCTAGACCTTGGATAGTGAACCAACCTGCAATAAAATATGCAGAAATAATTGAACAGGTCAGAGAAAGATTACGAAGAAGGAGTGATACTTACACGACCAAGATGAATGCCAAAATTGCTAAACGCACCAATTTTGATCCTGGTGACTTTGTTATTGTAAAGAGTTCCAGAACAAGTAGAAGAAATCTAGATCAATGCATGAAGCTTCAACTTCCATTTGAAGGACCTTACTTGATAAACAGAAAAGTTGGCGAATCCACTTATCTATTAACGCATCCTAATACCGGCAACATTCGTGGTAAATTTCACATAGAAATGTTGTATGCTTGTGATAAGGATAACAATGACAACATTGAGGCTGAGACACTTGAAGAAGCTGACGAATTTGATGATTCTGATGAATAAAATGTTATGTCAATTTAAAAATTTAGATAATTTAATTAGTTACGATTTTAGTTTTACAAACAATTTAATTTAAAGGGGAAATTTAATGACAAAAAAAAAAATTTTAAGTTTATTTTACAATCAAGTTAATTCATAATTTAAAAATTTCAATTTCAAAAGACATAAAGTTTGCAACATTTTAAATAAGTCATTGAGGGATATCACAAGAGTGAAAAGCCATTCGCACAAACAAAAAGACAAGTAAAACTTGAAATGGAGGAGATTAACGCATACAATCTTGAAAAATACATTTAGACAAATGGAATCAAAATCAATCAGTCACAAATATCAAAAATCAGAGAGGTACTTAAAAAAAAAAAAAAGGGGAAAATTTTATAACATTTGAACACAAAAATTTTTGAAATTGAATCCTCAATCTAAAATTAAATTTATCTTTTGATGCAATTTGAAATGGATTATGCTGTGTGTTAAAATGAATAAGAAAGGCTCCCGATGCTAAAATGAATCATATATTCGAAATAAGCACAAAATTCTAAGTCGAAAGACACTTTAAAAATTTACTCTACGAGAAATTTTTATTTTTCAAAATTTCAATTTTCTAAATTTATTTGAGTCTCTCAGGATGAATGAAACATGACAAAGATTGCTAAATCTAAATAAACTGATGATTGTCACATCAGAAATGAAACAAAAAACTTAATTAGCTCAAAATTTGTAAAAATGTATTAATTATGATAACCTAGAAAAATTTAAGAATTTGTAAACCAATTTACTCTACAAATAACATTCTCTGTAAAAATGTAAGCATATCAAAAATTATGTAATTGTTTCATGCATTTAATGTGTATATTTTCAACGGATAAATCAACAATTTAGTTAATAAGGGTCATATTTGTGTAACGCCCCTGTAAACAACCAAGAAAGACGAAAATGAATCAATCAACAATCCATAAAATTGATAAAAATGGAATGTACCAATCAAACTGCTCGGGAAGATGTTCCAAACGAAATCGAGGTTGATACAGAAGAAAAATCTACAATAAAAATAATTTATTAGAGTAAAATAAATTCGAAAATACATGGATTTGACTCACAAAATTCAAACAAGAATACCAATTGTATCGATTTTCGATCAAAAATCAGTTCACCTCTAGTAACTCCGCTGTGTGCACGCATTTTTCGATGCTCTCCGAGAAATATTATTTACCAGAATTTGGAGGTTAATCAAATTCATTTGACTTCGGAGAGGTTAGAAAATTCGTTTATTCAACGTCGATTCTAAAAATAGATGTCAAGGACATAAACAAATGCAATGGAGATGTTGTAATTTACAAAAATTTATTCATATAAAAATTTTCTGGATAACAAGAAAATCATTGCAAATTAATGGAACAACTTACCTCAATATTTTTGGAAATTTTCAATAGGAAGGATGCAAATACGAGCACAAAATTCAGCACTAGTCAAAGTAAAGTACCGTTTCAAATGACATCCAACAAAGTCATGACAGGTGGAGTGAAGTTCAATCGTTGCAAGTAAAGATTAAAGCAGGGCGCACACAGCGAATAAATGATATCCTTTTTAAACAAATAAAAACTGCGATATATTCAGGAGCCAGGTACAGTGAATTTATGATTTCTATAATTTGTTAAAATTTTGCCTTCAGCGTGTTAATAATAGGATTTGGGGAAAAGACTTCTAACAGAGTGTATTCTTTGATACCCTAAGTGATAAGTTAAAAATAATCAAAAGTTTTATAATTTTCGTCAAAAATATTTTAAGCTTTAAAAATAAGCAACAAATTTAAATTTATAAACATTTAAGCCCGCTAATGTAAAGCGAAAGTCTTGATTGGCTTAAAAATCAAGCAACTTGGGACGAAGAGAGGAAACCTCTTTGTTTCGAACAATTATTTGTATTAATTTTTCTTTTTAAACTATAATAAAATTTGTATGGGAGTTGATGAAGGTTTTCTATTTCTTTTTTATTCAAAAAAGGAAAGCAAAGTTAAACATCCCGAGAGAGCCAATTAATATCTTTTACATCGACTCTAATCTTGATTCACTAGGGACCCACACCTTGAATGACTCATTACCGGGAGTTTAGTAAGAAGGGGCAGTAATGTGTGTACCTTCCTGTGCCCAGCACTTATAGGCAGGAGGACATAGCAGTACGTACCTATTAACGCCCTCTAGTGCGATTGCTTCGCAATTGCATTAGGTCGATAATTATCATTGTCGATCATTATCACGGTCGGTAATGATGCGGGTCGATAAAGCAGATGGTCAAAATAAGTACGCTTGGGTGGTAGTTGTTGACAAGCAAGGTGTGTGTGATTTTTTTAATTTCCTTGAGGTATCCCAAGGCCGGTTCCATTCCGTTACGTTTGTTTGTTTGTTGGAACTGTGCTACTTGCTAATTGCATCTTTTGGGTGGGATACTCGTTTGGAACAAGATTCGCCGTATGTTTATCTGGCGGGGCGTCGTTCGCCATTTGTAAGAAAAATCCACCATTCCATCTGCAAATCCTGTGCCATCCACAAAATTCCGCTGGACCATCAAGCGTTGTACAATCGAAACGACCAAGGTATTGTTCAAAGACAACGACGAAACCTGTAGGAACGGACTTTCGATAAAGTCACGAAGTAAGTGCGAATGTTTTTATCACCTTAACTTATCTGTGTATTTTGAATCGCATAAGTTGTACGTTCCTGTGTGTAACCTTTTTTTTACATTGGGTAAATTTGAATTGCATTACGTACTGAAAAGTATTGAGGGTCAGACGCCCCTAGTGAATTTGACATTAACACCGGTGGCGTATCCATCTTGTTTTAACACCGGTGGCGGACCCATCTTGTTTAAAATCCCAGTGGTGTAGCATCGACGATTTGGTGAAACACCAGTGGCGTGTTTGTTTTTAGACTACGTTTTTTTATTTTAATTTTAGTTATTACTGTTTCCTTTGTTATCTTATTTTATTTTATGTTGTTTTATTTTAGCAATTAAGTTTATTGTGTAAGTGCGTAAGCGTCATAACGCGTGTGCTGGCAGGTTGTTGTTGTCGAGCACAGTAGCCTCTTAGAAATTTAGAAATTAATACGCTCATCAATTTTGTCGTCAAAATTACTTTTATGTTTTTGTTTAATAAATGTGCCACGCGATTTAAGCGGGTATTATTTACAAAGCCCTTTCCTTGGGAAGACGTCGTGCCTTATTTAGGTTTTTCAACGCATTGTCCTGGTCCTTTTGATTGGAAATCCGGCGCGACAACGTATCCCGGCGTAAGTACCAGAGCGACCTTCAAGGTAAGTTTTCTTACGTCTTCCCTTTAATTAGACCTAGGTGGCGCCCTTATTCATACATTTTTTTCCGATCTCGACCCCCCCCCCCTCTGCAGTACAGTGTCCGTGGAATATTATATATATTCAATAAACCCACCCCTCCCACTGGCTAGTTGGCAAACTGTTTCTGCGGAGGTTTCCGCCAATTCCCTCCCCTTTATTTGGGAATTCGGCCGTTTACGGGGCAATTTGTTGTAGTTTGGGGATTCGTTCCCAACCCCAACGAGTTGTCCGTCACAAGAGCTTCGCGATTTGAAAAAGAGAAAGGGGGTTAAACGTTCGAGCAAGCTTTTGACATTAAACCCATTTTTAGATGAAGATGATGTTATACGGGTGGGTGGTCGTTTAAAACACTCCGAATATAACTTTGACAAAAGGTATCCTGCGGTATTAGATGCGAAACACATCCTATCCACTTTATTGATTAAAGCCGAACACGAGAGATTATTACATGCCGGACCTCAAGCTGTTTTGGCATCGCTACGTGACCATGTGTGGATAGTTGCTGCGCGTAACCTTGTTCGAAAGGTAAATAAAGATTGTATCGCTTGTTTTAGAGCAAAACCCGTGCCTTCAGGTCATATCATGGCAGACTTACCTAAGGCACGCATAACTGCTTCTAGACCTTTTGTAAATTGCGGAATTGATTTTGCGGGACCCTTTCTTCTAAAGGACCGAAAAGCGCGGAAATATAACACTTTGAAAGCTTATGTCAGCATTTTCATTTGTTTGGCTACTAAAGCTATTCATTTAGAGCTCGTAAGTGAATTAACCACTGACGCTTTCATGGCTGCGCTACACAGGTTTGTTTCGCGGCGCGGTATTTGTTTAAATATTTACACCGATAACGGTACGAATTTTGTAGGTGCAAAAGCAGAAATTTATAAACTACAAACCGCAATGCAAAATATTTCATGTTTTGACAAAATTCGTTGGCACTTTATTCCGCCACGCGCTCCTCATTTTGGAGGAATTTGGGAGGCAAGCGTAAAAAGTTTCAAGTATCACTTGAATCGAGTAGTTGGGAATACCAAATTAACTTTCGAGGAATTTGTCACTATGTTAACACAGGTTGAAGGTTGTTTAAACTCCCGTCCCTTAAGTCCTTTAAGCAGTGATCCAAATGACCCTAGCTCCTTGACACCGGGGCATTTCTTAATCGGACAACCTATAACTGGTTTGGTGGAACCCGAGCTTCAATCAGAAAAAGTCAATCTGGTAAAAGGGTTTCACATGGTGCAACAGATAAAACAACATTTTTGGACAAGATGGTCCAAAGAATACATCTCTGAGTTGCAAGTTCGAACCAAATGGAAGGTTCAACAACCCTCACTTTTGAAAATTGGTGCTTTAGTGGTGATAAAGGAGGACAATCTCCCTCCGTTAAAGTGGGAATTAGGACGCATACAAACTCTTCATCCTGGAAGTGATGGTGTGGTGCGCGCAGTGACGATAAAGACCAGAACAGCTGTTTTAAAACGGCCAACAGTTAAAATTTGTGTGTTACCATTGCAAGACGATCAAGCAGTTGTTTAGTTTAAGTAGCAGTTAAGAACCTTTTAGATTAGTAGTTTCATTTTGTTCAATTAGTTTTGTATTTTATGTTTTTGAAAGGAATCCTTTCAAGGTTGGGGCCATGTTCGCGCCAACTTAAATTGTAAAAGCGGGTAAAGACTTTATCGAGTGTGGATATTCGCAAGTTGGTGGGGGCGACCGCGAGGCAATAGTAGCTAGGAGTCGCATGTAAGTTACATTGCTGAAAAGACGTTTTTATGTGCACTGAAAGGCTAGCAATTATTATATTTTGAAGTTATTTGTAGTACTAATTGTTGCTGGAAATTAAAGTTATTATGTATTAGATTTGTTTTGTTGATTAAACCACATACAGTCCACTTAGAAGAAGAAAAAAGGGAAACTGAACAGGTGTATACAAAGGTATTGTTTAAAATCGCATTTAAGAATACATACCGGTGAGATACCTTTTAGATTACGTTTGTGACTATGAATGTTCACATTTAAAAATTTATACCGATGTGAAACGTTTTAATTGTGAAATTTGTGATTATACAAGTGCACAAAAATAGCACATTACAATTAAAACTTCACACTACCGTGTCATTGTTAATGTACATATGGAATGTTAAAAATTAATTGTAGGAAGTACATGTATGCAATAAAACAGCGTCCACATTAAATACCCTGTTTTATTACAATCCTCCTCAAGTCCTGCCATTATATCAAACGTGAGGTGACTATCGTCTTTCCTCATTATTCAATCGACCTTCTGTTTGTCGTCCGATGTTCTTATGGCTTGTTCGATATTGAGATTCATGACCAATTCTATTGTATCAGTCGATCGTAATGGGGATCTTCGCTTTCCATCGGGCCTACCTTGGACCACAAGATTCTCCATATTATCACAGATTAAAAAAATATACTACAGATAGCCCGCGCAATACATTTTACTCATCTTAAGAGGGTTGCCTATCCTAACAATATTTTTCTGGTTTCTCCTGGTGGGGTACCAGGAGGGAAACTAACGTAAGTAGGTACCCGACATAATTCACACTCATTCGCTCCGTTATCAATGACATCACGATTCCATGTACCACGCATTTAATTTCTTGCATGTTGAATAATAAGAAATGCATTCCTTAAGCCGCGTCTTCACTGCGTCGGCTTTTGTTGAGCGGCTCGCGTGCGGAGCCAGAAAAAGGTGTGCGCAATTTTTATTGCACGTATTTATGTGCACACATTTCGTGCCGCACACCTTTTTCTGGCTCCGCACGCGAGCCGCTCAACAAAAGCCGACGCAGTGAAGACACGGCTTTACGTTCATCAGAAGTGTTAATAAATACAACGTAATGCAGCAAAAAAGTTAATATAGAAAAAATGTATTTTTTAAAACAACTTAAAAAAATTACACGCTTTGTAAACATTGTTGAAAATTAAAATATTTATTGGATTTTTTTTATTTAGAATTTCTATAAATGTTTTAAAATTTTAAGTTTATCATTATTTGTTTTGGCCGAATCATTATTAATTGTCCATTTGCAGTGTTTAAATAATTTAACATTTAACAATAAATCAATAAAATAAAATTCATGTTCGAGGTTACAACAAATAATTTGATGAAAACATTTAATTATTTGCTTACAAAGTTTATGACTGGCTTGGATTTCGCAAACCGGTCGAAAATTCTTGCTTATTAGCGTACATTTTTTTAAGAATAAATAGTCATGTTCATGCACAAATTTGAATCTCTTTTTATTATGCTTTTTAATCTATTTTTATTTTTAAAAAGGATTTGAGATTGTTAAATAATTTCGAGAAATGCGCTGCAATTTATATTTTAATAATTTAACTAATGTAATTAATTTTTAACCTTGAAAAATGGACCAAAATAAACGGCCCGAAACGTTGGTTTAATAATTGAAACTTTAAATAGACCTATACTACCCGACGAATAATATCTTATAATTTATAAATTATAAAGGATGTATAAAATAACCGAAAATAATGCTCTTGCAAACTTTTTTTCTTCATTTGTCCAAGGCGCATTCCGATAATGCATTTGCAATTGAGCAATTATTCTCGCTGAGAAGCAGGATATTTTAATTTCCTATTTGCACATTTTCGAATTTTTCCAGTTAGTTCACTGATTTTAGAATTTTTGGCTTTAAATAACTTAGATTGTTTTTCTATTTTTTCTGACATTTTCATTATTTTTATTGATTGTGTATTCTCAATATCTTGGGTAGCTTTTCGCTTAAATAAATTACAAGGTGGAAAATTTACAATAGAGTTTATGATATCTTGATCTTCATTATTTTCACATAGTGACGATTGTGAAGTTCCTTCAAATTCCTTTTAGTACGAGATACTGCATAAAATATGTTCTTGTGGGTACACTCAGTCTTGTATTAAAAATCGTGTAATTCATTTCAACATGGGAAAGCAAAAAAATTGCACGCCAGAAGTTAGGAAGAATGGAAAAACATCTAAAGATCATTATTTTAGAAAGAACATTTTAGAATGTGAGTGGACTTACATTCGGCATTCAGTTTTACCAAAACTTATTGAAAGGATGCCTAGGTGATAAGGAGCGGTGATAAATGCCAAAGGTGGTTTTTATTTATGCATTTCGAAAAACCGAAAGTTCCGAAAAACCATAGAAAATTTTAAAATTTAAACCAAGTGCATGTATCACTTTCCTCTGTAATAAAAAATTATAATAAGAAATCTGCATTTTAATCAATTTATTTTATGCATTAAACCCTATTCACTGTTAAACAGCGTAGGTCAAGAAACTTTTTATTTAATTTTTCTATCTAAATTTTTCTTAGACTTTAATTATTAAGGAATTTCCAAACTGATGACATAAATAAAAACAAATTAGCAAAAAAATCTTTAAAAAAAATGCTTTCACATTTTTATTCGTATGTAACATATACACGCGCCTAGTAACTATCGCGCCTCTATCTAAGCTAGCAGCACGATATTACACCGACCGTGGTTGGAAGCGAATTGAAAACGAACACAACACGAAACTGAACAGCCAGCGCCTCTATCATATAAAGTGAATGGCTTCCATACTAAAATCCATTGGCTTCCAAATACATAAGAAAAGGGACACCCGTTCTCCCATAAGCGCGGGCTATCTGTAGGTATAACTTTCGGGCTCTAATTTTAGCGGTTAATTCTTGCTCCTCCGACCGATTTGCTGCTTTCTGCACCTTAAAACTTCTTAAACCAGCACGCCCTTTTATCCGTTGCACAGTAGATTTTGATGTTTGTACTTATCTGCCATATCTCTTACGGAAGTGTTGGGTTTTTGTTTGAATTCTTTAATCACTTGTTTTTGTAATTTTTGATCAAACGAACAAAGTTTTCTTCCAGAACCAACTTTTCTTCTCGAACTAGCACATTTTTAAACTTTGCAAGCACACGTTGAACAGTTGATCTTGGCAATTTTAATGATTTCGCTATTTGTCTTTGCGACATATGCGGATTATTAACATGTTCGCGAATAATTAATTTACGCTTTGTCTCTTGTTTGCCTTCCATATCTATTCACACTAAAAGTTCGACTACAAATAAAATATTATGCTCTTTCCAACTTATTTTTAACCCAAAAAGTAATAAAATTTTAGGGGTTGTATAATAATTCCACTTAAATCATATGACTGAAAGTGGCCCGTTTTTTTCCGGGCCAGTCATCGGCATCAAAACGTGTATCGCTTCAACTGTCGACCTCCCCTTTCTGAATTCAAATTGGTAATCTCCAATCGTCTTCTCTGTGTATTGTACCAGTTTATTATCATTGATAAAGTCTTATATGCCACGTTCAGAAGGGTTATGCTCTCTGTAGTTGTCACACACTTCAGCATCTCCCTTATTCCTCAGCTCTACTATGTTTCCTTCGCTCCATGTTTTTGGTATCTTTTCTTGGTTCCAGATTCTTTTCACTAGATTAGTTATTTCATCACGAAGCGCTTCGCCACCATACTTAATCATTTCCGCCCTTATCTCATCGCCACCCGACGCCTTCCCGTTTTTGAGCTTTTTCATTGTTTGCACAATCTCGTATGCAAAATCTTCTGGATATGCTCTGTCCAAATCTTCTTCACCTTCTCTGGTTCGTCTTCCAATCCCCCCTCATTGTTTCTTACTCCCCTTGTATTTACTGCCCTTGTACTACTTTTGTTCTTAATGTGTTGATAAAACTTTTTCATATCATTCCTGGTGTTGCTTTCTTCTATGTATTTCTTTCATTTTCTCATTCCAACACCTGTTCTTCTTTTGTCTATACATGATGAACTGGATATTCGCTTTTTATAAGTGCAACCTTTTCTCAGTCGCAGGACGTGAGGTTGATTGTTCGGATGGGAACCAAAATTTGTAATTTCTGGTGCATCTCTCTCGACCATTGAGTAGCCTTTGTTTAATTTGTCAGTCCAGATCCATGGGATCTGATAATCATCTCTAGTAAACAGTAAAAAGACCCAAAAATTGTAACATAAGGGTCAATGACCTGTAACAAATTTCATGGTTAATTTTCTCATTGAATTTTATATTTCAGTACAAATGATATTCAAACTTACTTTTATAATAGCATTGCCTTGTGTTATATTTAATTTTCCAGTGTTTTTCCGCCAACAAATATTTTTTTTACATAAGGGTCAATTTCGCCAAAGTGATTTTATGTTTGTAACCTTTAATTTGAAAATTTAAAATTAGTGCGTTTAAAAATAAATAACAAGTGCTATAAAAATACAAATTTAAAAAAAGGATTTACCCAATATGTTTCGCAACCAGATCAGCAGTATTATCTCCTGCAAGATTGAATAATTTGAATTTGGACGACGTCATTTCCGGTGCCCAGCCGAAAATCTATAAAAGAGGGTGAAATTATCGACTCTCTAGCATTTGTTTTCGAGGATTGTAATAGTGCGTATCGATAAATTGTTATTGGTTTTGTTTTTGGAAATTTTGAATTTAATGGTTGGCAACAGTTTTGGAAAATTGAAAAGTTGTGCAACCTGTTTGAATATTTTTGACGTTGATGGAAAATTTTTGGTTAATTATTGGAAAAACGATTATCGATCTTGGATTCGAATCATACTTTGAAGAATTGTATTGGAAAATATTTACCTTTGTTTATACCAATATCACGGCTAGGTTATGTCGTATCCTTTTATGGTAGTTGATGTCGAAAATTTGATAATACCTGGAAAATTAAATTTAGTTAATTCAATTGATGTATCATATAAGTTGGAAATTATATTCTACGTACCTGGATCAACAGCAAATCATAAAAAGGCTTACCGTATAGTCGTGGTTGTGAAACTTATCTGCGAGATTGTGGTCGATGTGTCATCATTTCTACACGAAACTTATCTAATAAAAAACAGTGACGTACTTTTGGGTGAGCAAGCTTATAAATTTATCTTTAAAACTGTATTACCCTTTTCTAAAAACAATTTTTTATTATTTGTTGGCGAACAATATTTGTACATTATTGAAATTGTTTATTTGCTACATTTACTAGTAAGTTTGAAATTATCAATTTTTAATTACCATAACTAGGGGTGCGCGATTATGGAATTTCATAATCGATTATCGATTATAAAAAATAATCGATTTTTTTCGATTAATCGATTATTAAAAATAATCGATTATTCATAATCGACTATGAGTTCATAATCGATTATGAACTCGTAATCGATTATGAACTTGTAATCGATTATGAACTCATAATCGATTATGGACTCATAATCGATTATGGACTCATAATCGATTATGGACTCATAATCGATTATGAACTCATAACTATAATAGGTAGGGCTATTAAGGGTTACTAAATTACTATATAATTTATTATTTTGCTAATTGTGTTACGGTGGTGCTAATAAGAAGTGTTGTTAAGCACCAGTTGATAACACATTACGGTCCGGTATCAATCTGTAATAACTTACCTGCGTAGCCGATTATAATGTTACTTACAGGTGTGTTGATGAGAATTTACGACTCCTTCATAAAAACGCTGATTAAATCTGAAGTACCAAATATTTTGTTTTTAAATTTTAACTGAATGTTACTATTGTATTTTGCATTATGTAATTAATTTATTGTTAACAATAATCCATCTAAAAGGCTTCTAATTAAAATTCATTTTGTAAAAGTATACACTTTCACTCAAAATATCGGACAAATAATTTAAATCCATATTGATGAAAAAGGGTTGCAATCTTTAATTGAAAAGCAAAAAAATATTTTTTAAAAACTATCAAATTTATAAACAAAAATACCTAAAAGTTGAATGGCAAATCCATATTTTGAATCCAAATATGGATTTGCCGTAATGTGTTATCAACTGGTGCTTAACAACACTTCTTATTAGCACCACCGTAACACAATTAGCAAAATAATAAATTATATAGTAATTTAGTAACCCTTAATAGCCCTACCTATTATAGTTATAAGTTCATAATCGACTATGAGTTCATAATCGACTATGAGTTCATAATCGACTATGAGTTCATAATCGATTATGAGTCCATAATCGATTATGAATTCATAATCGATTATGAATTCATAATCGATTATGGGTTCATAATCGATTATGAGTCCATAATCGATTATGAATTCATAATCGATTATGGGTTCATAATCGATTACGAGTTCATAATCGATTATGAACTCATAGTCGATTATGAATAATCGATTATTTCAATAATCGATTAATCGATTATTATAAAATATCATAATCGATTATGAAATAATCGATTATTCGAATTACGTAATCGATTAATCGATTATATGCGCACCCCTAACCATAACATTTGTTCTTTTGGTATTGTGAATAAAACCAAATTTATTGTTTACTACGAATTGATTTATTATTTTAATCTCAACCAAGGGGGCCACATCGATAGAGAGGTACTAGAAAGTTACAGTAAAGTAATCAGAGTATACCAACATATTAGCATTTGCACCTGGAAATACAGGTTAGTTAAATTAAATAATTCTGAGCAAGCGTTGTATTTGTTGAAGCGATTTATCCTAGTACAACATATCATAATAAAAGAGTCTCAAGCTCTGGAGCTAGTCGTGGTAAGAGAGATTGTGATTATCAAAGCAACATTTGGGCGATACAGCCGAAGCACCCTTTATATCACAACAATATATAACTTATCGCTTCCTTTCTCTTTTTACTGTAATTCATGTAGTCATGTTCTTCGCTTGTTTCTAACCATTTAAATCTTGAAATTCTTTTTTCACTCATCTTCTCTTCACACTCTTTATCAAACCATTTCTTCCATTTCAGTCCTTCGCTATAGCCTATTACTTGCTTAGTACTTTCTATTATACACCCTGCTATTGTATTCCATCCTTCATCTATGTCGGCTGTTATTCCGTTCTGTTTGTTTTCTAGTTCTCTTTTTAACCTTTCCTCATACTCCAATGCCACTGTTGTCTCGTTGTCTGCTGTTTTATCTTTACCAATGATGTTTCCTGTTTAATTTCAGAAACCACCAAGTAATGGTCCGTGGTTAATCACCCCCATTCACACTCACCAATTCTTCATTATTGTTAAGTTTTATTCATTAAATGTATCACATTGCATTATTGTACTCCCTTTCTAGGTGGTTAACCTAGAGAGGAAGCAGGAAAAAAATGGTCCGTGTCCGCATTAGCACCCCTGTAGGATCTTATATCTCTTATCGACGTGGCCCGCCTTCTTGATATCATCACACAGTGGCGGCTCGTTATAATGAGCCCAGGAGCCATGGCACTAGTATCTATAACAAACCGACCTTAATTTTTTTTTTAATTTTCAAAAAATATTTAAATTTGTTTAAAAAATGTTTAATCTTAAATATTTTTCTCATTTTAAAGCTTAAACAAAGTATACAAAATATGTAATTTTTATTTCATAAATGTACATGTTATAATAAGATAAATTATTAACAGCGAATCACTTCAATGTGGCTCCTGAATAGAACTGGAATTGCAACGAGATACCGCGGGTTTGTGATAGCCTTCTACCTACGAACCAAGCCCGCGTTTAAGATTCTAATGTGGCTACCTCCTACCTCCACAATAAATCTGATTTCATGCAGTGTAATTATTCATACTGCGTTATGTGTTATAAAAAAGAATTCTTCTAATAATTTATTAATAGTGAAGTAAATAAACTCGTCAATAGAAATTAAATAATGAATAAAAAAATAACTTTTTATGCAAGCACATCGTTTTGCACATCATGTTTGGCGAAGGAAAAGAATGAAATTAAAAAAATGAGTAGACCCTTGCCTGATTTGATTGTTTCAAAACCTAAGTACTACAATATTTTTTGTCAATAGCTTAAAGTAAGAACGACATAATTAAATCGTAGTATTTATTTAAAAAATGAGTGGATTTGCGGGTGCGATGAAAAAAATTATCGATGGACAATTTTCACGCCTGATTATAAAAGTATCACTTTTACCTATTGTTGCATAAATAGCTATTATCAAATCGTCAGTCTTTAAAGAGACCTCTAATACAGCACAGAATGAATTGGTTACGAAGTATGCTTAACGTTTATCATGAAGAAGTACCTAAAGAAGCAAACCACAGACGTATCTAACGAATTTCAGCTTGTTATCATTTTCCGTTACATTCTTGGTGGTAAACCAATTCAAAAGGTTCAAAAATACCGAAAGAAAAAAAAAGAAAAAATTATTCTTTAGCCAACTATGCTTGTTTACTTCTCAGGGCCGATGTTGCGAACAGAGCTTTGTTATTCTTCCTCGAAGGACCAACCAAAATAAAACACAACACGTTCTATTCTGATACGAACAATTCTTTATTGCAGAACAAATATTGCAATGGATTACAAAAACAAATAACTATCATTGAAACGTCCTACTTCAACAACGAGTCGGATCGTAATGGCTTCTAATAATTTGTTGGCGCGTAAAATCGTTTTCACTCCCACCACCTTCTTGGGATACAGATTCCTTCTTTATTGAAGGCGGCAAATTACAAATTACAAAAATACAAAATAAGCAATAGCGAGCGCGAACATACCGCCGGCCTTGAAAGCACCCTTTCGAAACAAAACATATTTAACACATGCATCACGATCACGTACGTATCACCCCCAAAAAATCGAATAAAACAAAAAATAATGTGAAAACAATAACCTTTCATACATGTTACTCTTACGAGATCCCATTAATCCTCTAATGGGATTTTCACTCCGTCGTTACCCAAAAAGGTTACCTACTAATTAACCATCGGCGCAATCTACATACTTTTCCTAATCAAACCCGGCGCAATCTGCATGCCAGATTGTGAGGCCCTTCAACCATCGGGCGCAGTCTACAACCCCCCATTCAAACTTGCCTCAGGCGCCAGAAGTGCTTGCTACGGCGCTGATAATGATATGAGGCGATCATTGGCTTAATTAATTAGAGCAATCAGCTACTGTTCATCCTAAAGGCACTGGTTCGAATCTGGTAAGAGTGTAATTGTTTTTCGGATTTTCTTATCTTCTATGACCATCTCAGTTCTTCGGAGGGCACGTAAAGCCGGTTTTCCCCTTGATTTGATCTATGATGTCTACTATGTCGAACAGGATAATAAAATCATTCCCACTCTCGTTATACTGCTTAATGCTTGACTTTGTTGAGGCCAGTTGAGGCTTCAAGCCGGGTGGTGTGGTCCGGGGCCACCCATCGGCATCACGTAGCACTGGCGGGGCACGAATAACAGAACTTCTCAGCTTGGTAATCGATCGGACGTCCCGTCCGTAAAGTCCGTAGTGCCTGTCTATGTTGGAGAGTTCTGGTCAGGTGGTGAGGCCGAGGTTTTTTTGTTGCACCGAAAAATGTTGTATTCTGAGCATCTGTGTTTTTATTTTACACTTCCATTTTAAAAATATAAATCAATTCTTTCTTTAAAATTGAAGACTTGAAGAAACAATTTTGTCCTTTGGCTGTGTTATCAACGCAAAGCGGGTGTCACCCCCACCTAGACCGATGACTTTTTTTTGAGGTGTCACCCCTAGGAACCTAAAAAACCAAGAAACGAAGCAATTTTACTCAGGAAATTTAAATTATTTGGGGTAGGATGTCACCCCCAGACGGGTGACACCGGGGGTCCCCTAGCTACGCCACTGTATAAATCTTATAGAATAAAGGACATAATTTCTAGCAATTTTTGTATGAGATACTTTTCTGTAAATCGATTAGGTACTAAGCTACAGCGTTGTAAAATAGAGCGGATAATTGAAAATTTTTAATAATTTTTAATTTTATTTTCTCTACAGATTACTTTTTTAAACAATTTTATTTATTTTAAATATTTAATTTCAGAGAGAATTTATCAAAATGAACGGATCAAGTGAGACCATAGCTTACCCAAATATTATACCAACCACGAATACCAACCTAAAATCTTGGAATCACTGCTTCGTCCTAAAATAACCTCACTTACTCGCATTATCTTGTTTTCGTACGACTTTGGTTCCCACATTTTGTGTAAAATAATTAACCATGGCTGAAGCTATGAAACAGACGGTTGCTAGCAAGCTTTTGGGAATCGAAAGGTAAGTTTTAAATCCACTTTTGGTGAAATATTCTATCTATATTCGGTTATGAACGTCTTGCGACATTTTCCCGATACCTCCCTGTCTCTGCTCGTTGCGTGTTGAAAATGTGTGACGAGCACAGAGGACCTACAGCTTAACGTGGATTCCGAACCACGGGAATAGACGATTTTTACACCGCCTACTCCGTCAGGGAAGTTTTTTAGCCATAAATAATGTTATCTGGGGCCAGCAGATAGACATTTGGTGAGCGAAAATTTCTTCTATAGATAGTACCTCACAGGATTTGAACCCGTGAATATTGGCTTGAAAGCGAACACGCTAGCATTTTAGCCATTCGCTCACCTAATATTTTACATTTCTAATTCTAGGTACAACCCCGAAAATTTGCCCACTTTGGAGCGCTATGTGGAGATTCAATCTCGCGAAAATGCTTACGATTTGGAAGCCAACCTTGCTGTGCTAAAAATATACCAGGTTAATCCTGGAAGTTTCAACATTGACATTACGAGTCAAATTTTACTTAAAGCCCTCACAAACTTCCCACACACCGATTTCATTCTGTGCAAGTGTTTATTAAACGAAAGACAGGTAAGAAACCAACCGTTCTTGTCGATCTTTGTGCATTACCAAGTTTATTTTTAGCTTGCCGAAAAACCAATAAATCAGATAATTTATTTGGTCGATATTTTGGAGCAGTGCGACTTTGAGGCTTTCTGGCAGCGTGTTTTGTCTATGCCGGAATTGACACAACGTATTGTTGGATTTTTGGATTCAATTCGTAAGTTTGTGTGTCATGTTGTTGAAATTACATTCCAAAGAATCGACAAGACCAATTTGGCTCAACTTTTGGGGGATGTTGACGATATTACCCTGAAGCACTGGGTGAAGAAGTACGGTTGGAAGGAGGAGGAAGGGGGATTGGTTTTCATTGCAAATCAAGAAGAAAATATTAAAACTAAAAATATTAACGAAAAGATTGAGTTTTATAATGTCGGTGCCATTATGGCATCCTGTCGTTAATTTTTTTTAGGAGTAACAGTTTTGTATTTCAACATGTATTAAATTTTTCTTACTTAAAATAAAATTTTCTGTTCCACTCGACTTGGTTGTATTATTTTTTTGTAGTAACTAAATTTGATGAAAGCTTTAAATTTTAACTTGAATTTGTAGGATTGAAAAAATATATATAAGTAATTAATCAAATTTTAGCACGATGATGTGCTGAAAAAATGTTCCTCAACTGGGATTCAAACCCAGACGTATCAGCTGTGAATACGTGCGCTTAAACAACTGCGCCAATGAGGCGATATGTTTAAGTAGTGCGGAACTTCTATATATCGTGAACTAATTCTAGGGCCGCTACAAACTGTTGAAGATCTATTTACTTACGTCCATCATCTTATCATACACCAACACTATTTTTCATGATATTAATTTGATTATTTTCAAAATTAGCACAAATAAAATGTAGAGGACGGCACTGCTACGTTGCTTAGTAACCGACGCCATATTGGTTACACATCATCGTTTTTTGTTTCAAATTTGAACGGCCAACTTTGCTAAATGACGCTGCTCATTCTTTTTAATTTTTTTTGGTAATAAAATGTGAAAACTGTTGCTGTGTTTCAAGCTACCAGGGCTATGCAAAACATTGAATTTCTTGCTCATATTTAGATTTTACATAGAATTTGACCTCATTTAAAATACAGAGATAACAAAGATGAACAAATTTAGCAATTTCACAAATAATGAACTAATAGAGATCTTTAAGTATTGGGGAATGTTATTAAAAGCTGTAGAATTATTTCACAGAGGTTATTATCACCTCAAAATTTCAAAATAAAGGATTGTTTGGCTCAAATATAGTAAAATTGCTGTGAATCTTATCAGAAATGAACATAACCTCTACGATACTGTACAAAAATGGAATTTATTCTGTGAACTACAATTATTGTGTAAAACTGATTATATGAAAATTTGTTAAATAATTTACTCTTTCTAATGATAATAATTTGCAACCGAAAATCTCCAAAAGTGTATATAAAGGTCATTTTCGCTTCAATTTGATAACAAACTTTGTGATAAAGAAAAGGTTGGAAACTTCGCTAAATCTGGTCCATAAAAGTGCTACCGTATCCACGAGAAGTAGGGGAACCACACGGTCAATCAACTCATCATGAATGAAGGCGCTCCTGTAAATTTAAAGTCAATTAATGAACATAAAATACAAAAAGGTGTAAAACTTTACTCACTGATAACCAAAATTCGACGAATTTCGAGTACAGCGCAGGAAAATTAGACAGTCTTCTTTGAGCTCTTGAAAGTACAAGATGTGTGGCTCCACAAAAGTGAAAGTTTTCCAAAAGTGATCAAAATGGATGGACAGGTGTCTCCATAAAATAAAAAGTCTATTTTTAGCTCTTGAACAAACAAGACGTGTACCTCCAGGGTGGAAAGTTAATCCAAAGTTACCCAGATGTTCGACCAATTTAATATTTATCTAAATTAGATAACAAAATTTTACAAATGGCTACCTTTCATTAAACATCTTTACAATCAATGAGTTAAAAGTACGACTCACTTCTTATAACTGGAAACCAAAATCAACAAACATTCACTGGCACTCAACGAATACGATACACACAATCAACAAGTGTCAACTAGCGATTCAACGTCGTTAAAAATCACAGAACGGGAGCTCCAAATTTCGTCAGCAACACCAACAAGAAGCAAGTTCAGTGCAACACCGTTAAGTGACCGTGAGCTAAAATTGTGTTTGTGCGCAGACCCTTTTAAAAACAGGGAGGATTTGAATTCAGGTATAAGAAAAACTTTATTATTTAATATTTACATTTTGTCTTCAACGTTTACAATAGGACGTGACTAAATTAATATCACCATCCTCGTCATCAATTTAATAAACATTTTTGCAATTATTTAATTTTATAAATAACATTTTACTTACAAACAATTTAAAACTGCTATTGGAAAGCAGAAGGTGTTGAATTAATTCAAACCGCCAACAAGAAGGGAGAAAGTTTGGATGCATCAATTTGATTTTTGGTATTAAATATTGTCATTATTTTTCAGATAAGAATTTATCTGACGTTTATGTGTTCGCATGCGATTTAAAATTATTTTCTTCAATATAAAACTACATTTCAATTCAAAACAATCTTTTATTTATCGTCTTGATTCAAATAACAGCAAGCATAACTACATTTAAAGATCATCAATAAAGAAGTAAATTAATTCATCTCAGTTGTAACAATTTCGACGATTCAGGTCAATAAATTTAATTAAACCCGAAAAGCATCTCTAAGTTCATGAACCTACTACACCTTGAGTGGAATCTCCAAGACTGAGCTGGATAAAAAAGGGACAAGTGTAGTGAATTTCTGAATAAATTTGTACCATCTGAGGAAAGAATTCAATTTTATAAATTTTGCTTTTACTTAAAAGCTGGCGCCTGACAAAACCCAGGGTGGTACAGTTTATGAAGGGAATTACACAGCACTGTGTTTAATGCTTTAAATTAACTGACAATTAAAGCCTTTATATTTTGTAAGTGTAGTAATTCATCATAATGAAAGCGTTAATTTTATAAAACAAGGTAAAACTTTCTTGCAATAATTTTATTAAGGGAAATGATTTTTATGATCTTTTTATTTAATTGAAAATTTCCAATTCGAAACTATAGGGAAGTAGTGATAAGCAACACGGCACCTAGCGGAATTTGGCGAACTACCGTAACGTAGATGTAAAATTTATTTTGCATATTATGTTTAGTGCGGATTTTAAAAGTTTTCGACGATTAATAAAATTTTCTAGTAATACACTTCGATATGAACGCTAATCAATATTGTTCAGTGCCTCAATGTTCATCTTGGGCAAAGAAAAATCCGGAGTTAAGTTTTCATTTATTCCCCACAGCTGAAAAACACAAGACCCTTGTGGTAAATAAATTGGGAGTTCAGGAATTGGTCGATGTTAGAAAAATATGGATTAAAAATTTAAAAATTGGAAAAACTGTAACAAAGTTTATGAAAGTGTGTTCACTACATTTACAGAATATGATTATTTTACACGAGGTAAGTAATTTCTTATTTAAAATATTTTTGAGGTTAGTTTTTTATGCGACACTTTTAGGAGATGCTTCCGATGTTAAAAGAAGAAAATTAAAGACGATAGCTGTTCGTTCTCAGAAGCTGCCAGTGGGAACATGTGAATCGTCGAGTGAAGAGCCAGGTCCGTCAGCCAGAACAAAAAGACAGGAAAAACGAATCCACACAACCGAAAGCCAATACGAAATTTCACAAACTTTAGCAGTGGTCATTAGTGCCACATATCCATGACATTTTAATTATTATATCTGGTCTCACTAATCTTTCCAAACCAATTCTGGGAAATGATAAATTTATTTATAGTAAAACTCCAAAATTTAAAAAAAAAGATAACTTGCGTTTATTTTAATTTAGACGTTGTTCATTAACTGATTTAATTAACCAGTTCTTCGGGAACTAATTTAATTAATCAGTTCTTTGAACATTTGGTTTTTACATCTTAGGTAGCTTGCACGGCTTGCCTTCAAAATTTACAATTAATATTTAAAATTCAGCAAAAAATGAATGAATACTATTTAAATAAGTTTAAGCAAAATTGATCACAATTAAAATTTTACATTTATTACCCTATTATATTTATTACCCTATTATAATAATATAAACTGTAAGATCAAAATAAAATAAATCATAAATTAAATTTTGTTTCCTTTAAACAAGGCATTTCCGGTACTGCTACATGCTTGTACATTTCTTGGGTCTTAGCTTTGTGGGTAGGACCATACATTTTACATCGGTAGATGAAATCACCTCCATTTTTAATAAATCGTTCCTAAAACGAAAAACTACATAAACTTTGAACAAAATTTATGGAATGTTACACACCTATTAATACACTTAAGTAGAACAGCTGATATTTATTTTGTTCTGCTTCGCTTCTATTAATGTTTTACCACATAAAACAACATGCCCTGCGTTTAAAACTGATTCGCTTTCATAAACACATCTAGATGTTTCAGACCCCTCTAAATGTTTGGGATAGTCAAGAAGACTTAATCTTAATTCGTAAGATTCCGACATATCTGCAAATTTTAAAAATTAACCTCAAAAATTAATCTAAAAATAAAACTCACCTAACCGTATATTGTATTATTTAACTTCAGGAAGATGAACTACTAAACAACACTAACCGTAATTTAACAAAATAACAAGTTCACTTGGAAAAGGGAATGAAAAACACGTAAAATACAACGGAACATAAGCGCGGCTGTTAACAAAGAATATAGCTGTTAAAACACGAATGTACGTTAGCGTAGTTCACATTTTTACCCAGCGGCGCTGCGGCCTTAATCTCATATCCCTATTCTCCAAAAGATAACTTCTCAATTTAATACAGCGCATTTAAACAATTTTAGGGCCAAACTTCGCAGACTAATTGCATGAGTAACCCGACTGGCCGAATATTAGTCATTTTTGCAATTTAAATGTCAAAAACAAAAGTAAATTCATTCATAAACATGACTTATTTATGGTTACTTGATGCTCATTTTTAAACAATCTGATATTTCAATTTTCAGAATTTTCTAAGTGTGCGGTGATTCAAGATGAGAAAGTGCCGTTTATTCATTGAGAGTGGAAATGAGAGGTCTTGGATGAAGGAGTATAATAAGGTTGGTTTTTAATATTTATTATTTTTTTTGACAGATAGTTAATTTTAGTATCTTACTCTCATCGAGACCCTGTCAAAAAAAAATTATTGTACACCTTCAAATCAAATTTGAAAATTTTGTTTTTCATTTTAAAGCTTTGCGGTGCGAGATACGAAAAAAATCTATACAAGTAAAATTGTTTATGCCCGGGGTCTACTTCCGATGCCGGTGGAAAATTAAAAATCCCTTCGTAAATAAGGACGCTATGGCCGTTTGAAAATTTTTCTAAATTTAGACCTCACAGTCGTTGTGGCGCGACGACTATGAAACAATTTTTAATTTTCAGTATTGAGTGGCATTTCTCGAGCGCAAATTTTTCGAAATGTACTTTTTTTTTGTGCGGCGTCAATTAAGGTGGCAAATTGCAAAAACGCAAATTTTGAAAAATTTCGATTTGAAATCGGACCCATTTTTGCATATAAATATTTGCGCGCAATTTTAAGCGAAACGAGTTGGTTTTTCGAAAACTTTTATTGAACACTTTCCGTTTTATTTGGCGAATTTAAGCGGTACGTGAAAAGAGGTGGATCTGCTGCGAAGAGGAGGATCTGCCGTTAGGTACGTTAGTGTTAGTTTTTGATATTTCTTTAGAACACTAATTAAAAACAAACAAATCTCCGCGTAAAGTTAAATCTGCCGCAAAGAGGTGGATCTGCCGCGAAGAGGTGGATCTGTCGTTAGGTTAGTGTTAGTTTTTGATATTTCTTTAGAAAACTAATTAAAAACAAATAAATCTCCGCATAAAGTTAAATCTGCCGCAAAGAGGTGGATCTGCCGCGAAGAGGTGGATCTGTCGTTAGGTTAGTGTTAGTTTTTGATATTTCTTTAGAAAACAAATTAAAAAAAAAACAAATCTCCGCGTAAAGTTAAATCTGCCGCAAAGAGGTGGATCTACCGCTCCCTCGAACTTTTTTCCAAGTTGAACGGAAAAAGTGAGAATGGACTCAAAAATAATAATAATTACCCCAAAAAGCTAGATCCATTACGATTGTGTTCAGTTGTCCGTGGGTTCAGTTTTGTACTTTCGGATTAGGATTTGGCCAGTATTTATAAAATAATAATTATAAAATCGTAAACCTCAAAGTTACTATTTCATGATTATAATTAACTAATTAAAAACAATTTAATTCTCTGTGAAAATTTAAATCTGCCGCAAAGAGGTGGATCTGCCGCGAAGAGGTGTATCTGCCGCGAAGAGGTGGATCTGCCGTTAGGTTAGTATTAGTTTTTGATATTTCTTTAGAAAACGAATTAAAAACAAACAAATCTCCGCGTAAAGTTAAATCTGCCGCAAAGAGGTGGATCTGCCGCGAAGAGGTGGATCTGCCGTTAGGTTAGTGTTAGTTTTTGATATTTCTTTAGAAAACTAATTAAAAACAAATAAATCTCCGCGTTAAGTTAAATCTGCCGCAAAGAGGTGGATCTGCCGTTAGGTTAGTGTTAGTTTTTGATATTTCTTTAGAATACAAATTTTAAAAAAACAAATCTCCGCGTAAAGTTAAATGTGCCGCTAGAGGTGGATCTACCACTCCCTCGAACTTTTTTCCAAGTTGAACGGAAAAAGTGAGAATGGACTCAAAAATAATAATAATTACCCCAAAAAGCTAGATCCATTACGATTTTGTTCAGTTGTCCGAGGGTTCAGTTTTGTAGTTTCGGTTAAGGATTTGGCCAGTATTTATAAAATAATAATTATAAAATCGTAAACCTCAAAGTTACTATTTCATGATTATAAAAATAAATAACAAATATTTAAATTTAAAAATTAAGATTGTGTTCAGTTGTCCGTGGGGTCGCTTGTCAATGGGGTCAGTTGTCATGTGTTCGGATGTCGTGCGTTCACTTGTCGTGCGCTCACTTGTCATGTGGTCACCTGTCACAGAATCCCCACAAACTACACACACGAATAAATTTGGACTGTTCTGATCTTCTTCTTCTTTAATGTCAATCGAGTGATGCAAATCTTGCAAATTAAATTTTACATCTTCCAACTCTTCTTGTTTAATTTCATAACTGCTACTCCAATTATATGGAATTTCTAAAATTTTACAGTTGTTTTCCATAATGAAAATGGTTACCGATGACAGTCATTTTAGGGTGTGTTCGGTTTGGCGCTTTTATCGCTCTGTAGCTCCGTCGAAAAAATCCTAATAAATCGATTTGGAGCTGTTCCGCGCTTGCTAATGCTATTGTTCCGTCCATTTCAGAAGCTTAAAACACGTGAAGTTTGTGACGAATTTTAGATTCGTCAACGTCAACCTAGTCACTGCCCGTTATCTTGCGGTCTGGCGTTGCTTGAGACACTACCTGCATTGACCTCGATCTTAGCGCGTGGAGTTTCATTTTTCCGCCTTGTAAGAGAGGATACTTCCGATGTCACTTTTGGTGTGAGCTCTCGCGAGATAAGACGTCCGCTGTGTGCGTATTCTTACAATTTGAAGATTCAATCGTTTTGGGATTTGGAATTGGTGGGTCATTTTAGCAAGTTGCGAGAGTGATTTGGGCACGAAGATTTTTGCGCGCGGCAGCGTATTTTGCAAGATTTTTGTGTTGCAATTTTTTCGATCCAAGTTCGTTTATCAACCACATTTTCCGACTTGTTATCAGTGCGCACGCTTAGACCTTGGCGTTTTTGTTTTACCAAAATTGGTAAAACTGTTTCGAGCTGTCAAATATTTTTGGGATTAACCTCAAAATCTCGCGAGAAGTTAAGCTACACCAAATTTTTTGTTGTGAAGCAGTAGTCTTTAGTAAGTCGTGTCCGTCTAAATCATTGTCTAACGTGCGTCTTATTTAACATCACAATCCACCGCCCGAGGTTTCGTAGAAACCGCTATTTTTCAAACGTTTTGGTCAACTCACTTGGGGGTTCAACTCTTTCCTTGGCTGCGTTTGTAACGAATTTTTACATCCGTTACTATAACTTTTGCAACACCTTGTATTTAAGATTTTTGAAATCGACCGATTTTCGGGTTCGCTCGTTGAGGCGACCATCTTGATTCTTGTCTTTGATCAAGTGAGACGTAGTCGTTTTGTCCTGACTAAATTTCGTTAATTAGACGACTAATTAATTTATTTACTCATTCAGACAAGTAGATGGTTGTTTTACGCGATTGCGGATTATATAAAACATCAATTTCGTAAGTAACTTGTTGATATGACTTCCTTAAGTAAATTTGGTTCCTTACAATTTTTAGATCACATGTGTTTGATTAAAAACACATATACGCAAAGGGCTGTTATAAATTGAATGTCAAGGTCAATTTTCGATTTAACGATTGGCGTACTAATTATTGCTGATGTTAACTAGTAATTTTTGGAGTGTTGATGATTATTATTACACATTACAAGTAACGATTTCAAGAATAATATCCAATCTTAGAGGTTCTCTGTTAACCGATTCATTTTATGGTGTTCCGAGCTGTCAAGTTCAACTGCCTTCGTACTATCAGTGGAGCCGATCAAAGACGTATTCAATTCATCTTACTGGTGCTACAGAAATAAATTTGGAAGTCCGCTTATTGTCGATAGCGAGTATTTTGTATTTTTATTTCAGACCACAAAAGTACTTTTGGGTGAGCATAATTTGTATGATTTTTAACTTGATTCTGTACATTTTAACTACACCATTTATATATTTTTTATTACGTATCAGCTCGCTGATTGTTTATGAATTGTTGTTGTGATTTACTACCACAGACATTGTACAGATATTTCACGATTATATTTTGGTTATCATATTTTTGTATCATTTACTTGATCGACATCATTTTGAAGCACAATCCACAACCCTTGCTTCCGCTAAATACGAGTTGGTTTATACGACTATCAGGGTATCTGTCAACAGCAAATTTTACTGTCAATTATAATTAGTTGGCATATGTTTCTTTGATACCTTGTAATTCTGTTGATCTCATTAGTCTGCAGAAGTTACAGGAGTAGAAAAGTTTACACGTTTCCGACACCATTTTTGCCTGTCTTCTGTCCGACCAAACATACGGCGAGGCGGCGGAGTCGTTCGAACGATGAACCATCCAAGAAGGCGTTACCTTTCCGTCCGGTGACCGGAGGTTGTTTCGGAGTAGCAAGTCACATTCAATCTCACAGCAGTGGAGTGTTTTCGTCGTCTGTCTTGGCCGAGGTAAGTTGAGTTACATTTTCATTGTTTTGGGGATTGTGTGTTATTGCGAGATATTTTGTTTATCAATTAAATACAAGGTGTGTGTTGTTTTTACCACCTTCATTGTTAGTAGCTCTTCGAGGCAACGTTCTGGTTTACCGGCGACAGTTTGATCGTACGCTGTTTTAATTTGTTTGGTTGATTCCCATCAGGAATCAGCGTTTTCATTTTTGTATTGTACTACTAATTAATACACCTGTTTAACCGTTGTCATTATTGTTGACTACCATTTTGTGTGTCATTAAATTGTTACCTTTACTACCGTTTTTTATTTCCCTTGTAGAAGGGTATTCTTTTATAAAGCTTTCAGGAGTAAGTTCGCAATCGGAATCCACGGCTCTCGCATACCGACGTTACCAACTATAGAGCTAGCTTAACTTCGATCAGGGCTCACCACGTTGTAAAGTGGAGTTCGTCACTTCACGTGGGAGGAATCTTTCTTTATCATTAGCCGTCCTCTCATTAGGGGCGGGGAGAAAAGAGAAGATCGTTTCAAGTTCTGAAATAAGAGCAGATAAAGCGTGAAAAAAAAACACATTTAACGAACAGAATGCGTTGACGAAGCTTCAAAGCGAAAAAAGTGCCAGCCCGAACACTGCGTTGCGCTGTGAGACAAAGTGACATTTGTGGCTAGCGCCATTTATGTAGCTGCAACCGAAGATTAATCGCACGAAGAAACTAGGAGACAAAACCCCGGTCGTGATAGTGATCATCCACGACAGGCACAGTGAGAGGACGACACCGAATATTCTGGTGAGTTGATGACTGGTACGAGATTTGCACCTCCCTACGCAAGCTTAAAACAACGGAGGAGGCTCTGTTAGACCCCCAACACTGAAACTGAACTAGCAGCCAAGTCATTGTCCACGGGCAAAGCGCGTTTATATTTTGCAACCAAAATTCTCGCTCCCATTTCGTAAGCCGCGAACTAACTTCAGCCCTGAACTAGCGAACCGAACCCTAAACGCAACCCCAAGCACGTGGTATACCTAAATACCCTACGTTGTTTATTAACCTAAAACCCAGCAGCCGATTGCAAACATTACCCCAGATTCGTTGGACGTCCCTCGTGTAGGTAAACGAACACAAAAGCAATTGATAAGTCAAAGGAAAGTAGGAAGTAATCTTGTACACAAAATAACACACAGTTTATTTGTAATTTCATTTAATTCAATGAATTAATTGTTATGATAATATTTGTTATAAATATTGTGGTTATTTTCCACGTGAGCATTTTTCATACTAATTATAAATTGTAATCATAGTGGAGTTGTAACAATTATTGGCTACTTATAAAGTCATAAACATTTTCAATAATAATAATTTAAATTAAGATCGATTGTCTCACTCGTTGAGTTGAGATGCAACCACCTTGGTATCGAAGAAATTTTATACAAGGCAAGTTATTCGAAGGTTGACTGTCATAAATCCGTGTACACAAGAAGCAGGTAGTTTGATTCTTCCACGTTTTGATCCTTTTCATTACCAAAGAGCAAAATTTAAACGAACACCAAATTAATCAGATTTTTTGTATATTTTTTTCGAATTAGGTTTTACACAAAATAAAAATGTAACGTTAATAATTTCCAAATAAACTTGACATCACAACCTGATGCCGTCGACTGAGCCACGCGTACTGAACCGTTTCCGCTTTTAAGTTGTCGTTGCTTGTACTTCGCTGTCGCGCGATATTTAAATCAAATTAACCATTACAAAACGGAATAATTTTTCGGTCCCAAATAGTTTCTGTTTGTTCAGGCTTGACCACATTAAACAGCTTCATGATGTGTGGAATGGCAAGTGAGTTCTTACATGAACTCTTAAATTTCCTTTACGTGAAAATTTGTGGTCACAAATTGCACATGTAAAAAGTTTTTCGCTCGTATGAGTTCTAATATGAATCTTTAAAGATTCCTTACGTGAATATTTGTGCTCGCAAATTCCACATGTAAAAAGTTTTTCGCCTGTATGAGTTCGTATATGAACATTCAAATCCCCCTTTTGTGCAAATTTTTTACTACAAATAAAGCACCTAAAGGGTTTATCGCCAGTATGAGTTCTTAAATGAGCCTTTAAACTATCTTTACGTGAAAATTTACGGTTACAAATTCCACAGGCAAAAAGTTTTTCGCCTGAATGAATTCTTAAATGATTTTTTAAATCTCCTTTTTGCGAAAATTTTTGGTGACAAATTTCACACGCAAAGGGTTTATCACCTGTATGAGTTCTAAAATGAACCGTTAAGCTTCCCTTTTGTGTAAATGTTTGGGGGCAAATTTGACATAAAAAAGGTTTATCACCAGTATGAGTTCTTAAATGTACTTTCAACGCGTCTTTTCGTGCAAATTTGTGACCACAAATTGCACACCCAAATAATTTTTCGCCCGCGTGAGTTCTTACATGAACTGATAGTTCTTCCTTTTTTCTAAACGTTTGGCAACAAATTTTACATTCAAATGATTTATTGCCCGTATGAGTTCTTAAATGAACCGACAAAGTATGTTTACGTGCAAATTTGTGCTTACAAATTTCACATGAAAAATATTTTTCGCCCGTATGAGTTCTTAAGTGAAATTTTAATACTCCTTTTTGGGCAAATTTTTGGTTACAAATTTTACACACGAACGGTTTATCGCCCGTATGAATTCTTATGTGAGCTGTTAAACTTCCCTTTTGTGTAAACGTTTGGTGGCAAATTTGACACAAAAACGGCTTATCGCCCGTATGGGTTCTTAAATGTACTTTTAAATTTTCTCTACGTGAAAATTTGTGCTCACAAATTTTACACTGAAACCGTTTTTTGTTATTAAAAACCTTACAATCAGGTGGTTGGCATATTTGCGCTTTGCATTGTTCTGCCTGAAGAATTGAGGCATCTTCATCTTTAATGTCAACGGAATGATGCAGATCTTCTAATTTAATATCAATGTCTTCTGCTTGTTCCGTTTTAATTTCCAACCTCCTAGTTGAATTAGAATGAGTTACCAAACCAGCAAAAGTGTTTTTTAGTTGTTGCGAAAATTTGATGTGATCCATTGGGAACCAGTTTTTCGCGCGCGATTTTCCTGAGATTGTAGTCGCCCCATAAATGAGGTTCAGGTTTCACCTCTGGAAATTAAATTGGAAAATGGTCAAAATAAAAATTTACATGCAATATTTTAAAGTTAGGTTATGCCATCTTAGAAAATGGCGGTCTAGAAATGGTGTTTTCCAAATATCTCGTGAACGATCAATCGTGTCAAAAAATGTTTCAAATAAAAACGATTCATTGTAAAATTATCTCAAAGAAGGATGCTTTCCAATATTTACTAGAACCAATCCCTACGCCATATGTGAGGGTTGAAACAACACCACTACATAATTTAAATTGGCGGCTACATAGAGATCCATATTAGGCGTTTCGCCCTAATAAAATACTATTGCCCATTTTAGGCTTCTATACAAAGTATAACAAGAAGCCTTATGATCTGGCTCCGTGTCCGTCCGTCTGTCTGTCCGCATAATTCAAAATCATACAGAGCGTTTCAAATCGTGTTGGAAATACTCTGTGTGTATAGAGGTCTAAGAACTGGATAGCCAGTGCGCTACTTTTAGGCTTCTATACAAAGTATAACAAGAAGCCTTATTTAGACTTCTACAGCTACCGTGAATGAAAAATTGAACGATTTTGAAATTTAATAAGTCACAGTTATTTTTATTTTCTTTCAATAATTTTATTTAATATGTTGTCATTGATTCCTGTACACTTGAAGACAACGTTTTGGCCACGATTTTAGCGATCGTTGTATCATTTCCAGAGGAATGTTTTCTATCTCACGTTTTATTAGTTTTTTTAGCTGTTTAAGGGTTGTAACTTTTGACTTATTTAACTGAGATTTTAAATAGTCCCACAAAAAATAATCACAGGGTGAAAGGTCCGGTGATGATGGCGTCCATATATCCGGATAAATAAAAGATACGCCGTTCTGTTCAAGAAAATTTAAAGTCTTCTTAGAAGCGTGAGCTGGTGCCGAGTCTTGGTGAAATATCCAATCACCAGCAGGATATAATCTTTTTGCGTCAGTCAAAAGTGGCTTCAAACAATTCTTAATGTAATATTCCGAGTTAATTTTAGCACCAGGCTCAACAAATATTGGCGTTGTGATTCCATAATTCGATATTCCCATGAACACCATAACTCCCTTCGGATGGGACTGTTTTGTGAATACGTCCAATTCTTTTGCCGATTGCTCACGTCTCAAGTACTGAACTTTTCGTTGGCCATCAGCATTTGTTAGATGGAACCATGCTTCATCGACAGTGATGTATTTTTGCCATTTATCACAAGTTAGTAAGTAATACAATCCTAGTGAGCGCTGGTGCCGTTTAATAATTGTTTCTTCAGAAATATGATGTCTCCTTGGTTTCTTCATTAATTTCAGGTTTAATTTTTTATTTAGATTATACCGAATGATATATTCAGATGTTTTGAAATGATTAGCCATATGTTGTAGTGTCGGAGGATTCGTTTTTAATGCCATTTTCTTTAAATTCGATAATTGTCGATTTGTCAGAGTTGGCTTCTTTCCGCTGCCTTTCTTCCGAATTTTGGATTTCAGTTCTGGGATTCCATTTTTTTATAGTTAGAGAGTGTACCTTTTGAAACACAAAAATTTTGGTCTTTACACCTTTTTTGTATCATAGCAAAACTACATTGTTTTAAAAGCTTAAAAATTATGATTTGTTGCTCTTTAGTTAACACCATGTTTGTAACTGACATTAGAGAAAAATAAAATTGACATCGATAAGTTCATATCGCGTGCTCTATGGAATACTTTGAATTTTGTTTAAAAAAATAACTCTTATTGGTGAAAATTGAATTTAAATTCGTTCAGTTTTTCAATCACGGTACCGGTATACAAGGTATAGAAAGAAGCCTTATGGTCTGGCTTCGTGTCCGTCCCCATGTTTCAGAGCCGATCATAACGTTGATCAACTGATACGTTGTTATATTGTAAATACTTCGTCTATATAGTATTGCGTTAATCTGTTAATCCGTTGTTTCGATTCGCTAATGCAATTTATAAATACGCAAATGTTCGAAAGAAATTTACTAAGTTAAAGATATTTTCAAAGAGGTCTCCCTATATAAACTACTTGTTAGGCTTCTATACAAAGTATAGCAAGAACCCTTATGATCTGGCTCCGCGTCTGTCTGTCCGCATAATTCAAATCTAATCAGAACCTTCGAAATTGTGATTGTGACCGCAAAAATGTAATTAGTGCAGATTATCTGATATTACATTATAAAATTATGGCGACCAAAAATAACAACTTTTTTTTCAATGCAGACCAAATATAAGTTACATTTTATTTACATAATTTTTCACCTAGTGGCGGCCACCTAATTAACAACGATGTCATTTTCATTCATTATTAAAATATTAATAAAAAACGTTCTTATCAGCCTCTTATTTTGTATTTAAATGATGATACACCTTAAGACGATTCTAATTAAAACATATCTTTTTAATTTTTCTTTTCAGCAAAAGTGTAAATACATATTATGTATCTTAACAATTTCAGCAAAATTTTTACGACCGCATAATTAGCAACGCCGTATTTAATATGTAATAGATTGATAAAAACAAATGAAAATTGATACTTTAGAACAAGAAAATAATATAATGATAAGACAAAAATCTCTTCCAACTGATTTAACCAAAGAAAAGGATATCGGGCTATTGGAGTAAATAAAACACTTAATGCTTTTCTAAGTCGACGTTTCGGCTACTTTATGTCGCCATTTTCAAGACTAAAATAGAGAGAACAATGTATTACTCCCAAAAGGGCAAAAAACTCAACACCATTCACTCACCATGAAAAGCAGGATGGTAAAAGGTCTATATACAATAATAATGTGACGCAACATGGAAAGGCCAAAATCACCAATTTGATCACACTCAACAAAGTCAAAAAAACTTTAAAAAATTTGGAAATCATAAAAATATTTCACGTTAAAAATTCTTTTAAAAATATAACAATAAATATTCAAAATTTGTGTAAAACAACCAATTGTAAATAGTAAATCTCTACACTACTACACATACTTTTATGTTATCAGAGGATTGATAGATTAAGAGGTTTGACCCTGTAGTTCAACAAAATACCAAATTCCCGCCGTTGCGCCACCAACCAATAGACGAAAAATATTTATTTAAAAAAGAGTAGAGTCCTCTAATATTAGAAAATTGACCTAAACACACCCTAACCACACATAAATGTTTACATGATGAGTATCGTTAATAAGAAATTCAAACTACTTGATGGAATATGTAGGAAAACTTGCCAAGACGTGATATTGACACAGAAACTATTTGATTTTCGTTTTCTCTACGTATTTTCTGAGGACGCCCAGGTAACCACTGTTAATAAAACCGAAATCCGTCTGCTTGTTGATGTTGTTCGTGGAAACAGAGATGTACGCCCTTTTGGGAGTAATACATTGTTCTCTCTATTTTAGTCTTGAAAATGGCGACATAAAGTAGCCGAAACGTCGACTTAGAAAAGCATTAAGTGTTTTATTTACTCCAATAGCCCGATATCCTTTTCTTTGGTTAAAATAATATAAGTGCCAGTCTTCTAATAAAAATCGTGTAATTCATTTCAACATGGAAAAGCAAAAAAATTGCACGCCAGAAGTTGGGAAAATAATTTTGAATTTGATTAGAATAGGATGGTCTTATAGGCAAGTTGCAGACCACATCCAGTGCTCAAAAAGAATGGTATATAACAACGATATAACGTTGTACAATATTTTATGATGTAATTTCAACATGAATTTATCATAAATATACAAATAAAAACTTTGAAATTTCTTTATATAGCAACCGTTGTTAATTATGTGGCCGCCACTGTATATAGGAAATTTAAATACGTTGATCTGTTGATACGTTGATCCTTTGATTCGTTGATCCTTTGATCCGTTAAGACGTTGATACCCTAATAAGAAGTTATTTCGAAAAATTTAATTGGTGCAGATTATCGAATTATCTGATGTTACATTATAAATATTATGTCGACCAAAAATAACTAGCAACAACAACTTTTCACACCAGAAAGGTAGCTGTATAGAAGCCTAGGAACTGTCGCTAAAGCGAGTTCCACCTTGTTTATAGTTGAGGCTCAGATCTTATCTAAAATCGAACCTAGGATTACCTGTATTCAATAGTCGGTATAATCCCAGATTAAACACGAACCCAGCTAGCATTAAAACTTGGATCATTTTTGGGTCAAACGGTATCTTCTTAGAAAAGGTGTCCCATCAAGCAATTCAGTTTTGTTTACGTCATAGGTAGATGGACCGCGTGACCGCCACTAACAATCAGATCAGTTCGTAGAAATTCAGGAACGTAGCGCGCGTTTTTATTAAAACTAATCGATAATGATTGTCAGTTGCCGGGATAACTACAATTTGCGCCGCACTAAAGGGATTTATTATCAAGAATTCGAATGATTAGGGCTTACACTGATGTTAGTAATATCCGCACAATCTAGGCAATTACATATTAAATGGCTAAATGCGGCTAAATTACGCAATAAGTGGGTACGCCACAATGGTCCACCTATGCTATAGCGTTAATAGAAAGTAAATTGTCAATTAAGAAAATCTACTCGCCATGGGCGGCCAGATTTGTCAATCCTTGCCAACAACAATATCAGTTTGGAATTTCGCCGCCTCTTCATTATTCATAATTTGTTTTTAATAAATAATACTCATACAGGTACCTACTTAAGAATTTTTAATTTAACTACAAATTGTCCTCTTTAAATTTTTGCAAGGTAAGCCTTGCCAATTCGGCTTCATATTCCATCTTCTTTAATTCCTCTAGGGCAATTTTTATTTTCAAATTTTTCAGTTCTTCATCTGCAGCTATTTGATTTTTGATACGTTGCAGTCGCAAATTGCTCTCCTCACACATTTCTTTTCCAGGCGATGCCATCGAGCATGTTGGATGTTCATCATAGTGGTCAGCATTTTCTTC
Organism: Podabrus alpinus; assembly: GCA_932274525.1. Classification (NCBI taxonomy): domain Eukaryota; kingdom Metazoa; phylum Arthropoda; class Insecta; order Coleoptera; family Cantharidae; genus Podabrus; species Podabrus alpinus. The sequence goes on from OW026452.1 coordinate 37,134,273, forward strand.
AACTTTCAACGGCCTTTTGTCATTGACTATTTTAGAAAAATCAACCATGAAAACAATTTATTAAAATTTTTGTATTATTTACCATTTATAAATGCGGCACCGCTATCAAATCCGGTTCTTAACACCACATCCATAAATGGAACAACATCCAGCCCTGAATCTTCAACTTTTTTTTCTGGAGGTCCGCCGCCAGTTAAAAGAGCCTGATGTTTTCGTTTTCTGTTAAATTTGCAAAAGAACAACAATAACGTAAAATGTAATCACTACAAAATTACTTAGGAATAAAATACTTGCTTTTGTTTTAAATTTTTCCACAGAGTTTTCAACTGCTTGCCGTTTCTGGTTGTTGTTACCTCGGGTTGCCTGTTGTACTCCTGAGTAATACTTTCCCACGCCACGTGTTTCTGTAGTGCAGTAGCAGCATCAGTCTTTTTGTTTTCAATTAATGAATGCTCTTTAATCAGTAGGGCCAGTATTATTTTCTCTTTCTCCGTATAATGTACACTTTTGAAGTCCATGTTTAGATTTAATGTTTTAAAAAATTTGGAACTTAAATAGGATGTCACCAAATATCACTAAAAATATTACCAAATCTAAGTTCAGAATATTTACCTATAAGGTATTATATAAATTAACATTAAGGGCCGGTTCCACCATCTCTGATTAAATCGTTGGTTAACTAAACACGATTAATGATTAACCGTGATTGAGTTCAGAATTTAACCGTCATTAATTTCAAAGCGTTCCACCAAGCGCTTAGTATCTACGATTAGTTGACTGCTTTTATTTCGTGTATACTCGGGTTTAAACTTGTAAAAGCTGCTCTGATTGGTTGATATGCAGTTACATTAAACTTGTACTAATGGTAATTGGTAGTAGTGCTATTTATGATATTATAAGAAGGAAAAATTAACAGAAAATATAACCTCAAATTTTATTATTTGCAAATTGCAAAACTCAAGATCGTCGTGGATTTCGTGAAAGTTGGGTCTTGCATTTATCAGTCGCGGTCTTCTATAAACTGCTTTTACAATATCTTCATCATCTGAAGAAGATAAGATAGTATTGTAAAACATTATTGTAAATAATATTCAAAAATAATCACTTTAACTAATTTTTTAACACATAAATACGATGTTCACGTTTTGCTTTTAAGGTTATGTGTATTCAAACTGTCAACATTATCTTTACTCAATTGAAAGAAATGCGCATGCACCGGCCATTAACCGTGATTAAACTCGTCTAATAGCCCAAAATCTGTTGATTAGTTTGAAGTCTAGTTAACCATGATTAAACTGCTTTAACCAAGATTGAAAAGATGGTGGAACGCTCTTTTTCATTTAACCGTGATTAACTCCAACTAATCATGATTAAAGTATTTAATCAGAGTTAGTGGAACCGGCCCTAAGGCCAATAAAATTTAACCATTTTGTTTTAAAATCTTCCGCAATAATCTTATAAGGCTCCCGTATTAGACAAAAGAGATGCTCGAGAAAACTCCTGTGACTTCGCTCTTCATATTAGAACTTGTACCCAACCTTATCTATCAGAGTAAAAAATCTGATCCCCGAGATCGGGATCCCCAAGAAATTTTATTTTACTTAATTTTTGTACCAGTACGTAACAAGTAGTTTTTGAATTATTAAGAACAGTAAAGTATGGTTTATTTCACGCGCGAAACTAAATCCATTTCTTTACTCCCATGTAAAGCAATATACTATTTAATTAATTATTTAACACATGCACTTCCTACGTTATTCATAATCATCCCATCTCTCTTTGCAATTTAAATTATTTAAAATATAAGATAAATATAAAATATAAATAATTTTTGTGGTAATGACTTTCAATTAGTACATTCGTGTTGCTTATGGCAAAAAAGCGTTTAAATTGTATTGCATCTGCAAAAAATAAAATAAAACCCTTCGAGTAATATAATTTTTTTAGCCAAGGGTCAAATTATCGATAGTGATAAAAAGATATACATTTATTTTATTACTCCCGAAGTTTTAAATTTATTCGCTGGTAAAGTCAGGGATCAGAACTTTTCCCTCCGATAGTAGTTGGGTCAAATTAGTGGGCTACGAATTTGGAATAATTTAATAAGAAATAATTTTTATTTGGGAAAGTTTTTGATACAATTGATCGTTCATGAGATATTTACAAAATATTTTTTTAAGATGGCGATTTTTTTTCGATGAAGATTGATGTACTAAAAACGAAGAATAGTTAATGAAGCACTAGAAAAATCGACAATAATGGAAGACCGATCAATAATAAAAGATATGCAGAAGATATCCTCATACTTACCCATTATTCTGAAAGTTGACCAAGAAATGGAACTAAAGCTTGTATTACATCAGGAAATTTCAGGCTTAACAACATAGGTATACAGGGTGTCCCTGCGATCGATGTCATCCCTTAAGTAGAGATAGTTTCAAAGGCCAAGAACCCTAATCTGCGCGAACAGGGCGAAATACACACATACGAATTTGAGCCTTCTGCGACGATTTTTAGGGTTCTTGACCTTTGAAACTATCTCTAGTAATAGGAGATCCTACTTTTCTAAGAAAAACTTTAGTCTAAATCCGTATCATGGGGAGGGGGTAAATCTTTGAAGCAATTTATTTCATTTCTAACCACTAAAACTATCGACTTATTACTGTTAATGGCTTAATACATTTTTAAAGAGCGTGAAACTAACTACAAACTAAATTATAACTCTTTATTATCTCAAATTAGAGGCGTTCGAGTTATGAATTAAATTAAGCAAACAAATGTTAAAAAATTCAAAGTTTTATTTTTCTTATTTTTTTTTCAAACCCTGTATCTTTAAATGAAACGTTTTACAACAAAATTTACATCCATTTCTTTGACGGAAATTTTGCGGCGTGCAAAATCGTAATGTTGCCTCCTATCAACTGTGTGTTTTATTTGGAAGTTAATCCCTGTCAAAGACGAAGTACGGCCTTTGCACCGCATCCATTTGAGAGGTGGTTTTCAAGATCAGGGCTCACACGTCTAAAGGGCTAAAGGCGGGGGGAATTATTAAGGAATGATTTCTAGGTCATCAACATAATTTTGTGTAAAAATGGTATCACCCCATTTAAAATCATCTGAAACGGCTAGAATGTTATACATATCAGTGCGGCCTTCAGGCCGCATAACCAAGGTAATCACTTCTTACTAGTCGATTATAATAATAGCCCTTTTTTAACCCATAATTTTTATATTAAGCTCTGGATTTTATTAATTTAAGAATGTATGGCTTTGAACTACTAATAATTGAAATTTTGTTTTTGACATTTAAATGTCAATTTTAACATGGAACATGTTTTTACGGTCGTTACCTCGCAAAAATCGACACCAAAAACCGACACCAAAAATCGACACCAAAAACCGACACCAAAATTCGACAGGAAAAATCGGCACTTCATGTATAATTCAAATTTATAGTTTATAATTTGAATATAGAGTAGATTATCGAATAACATCTTCACATTCACAATAATGAATTTTCAATAACAAAATTTTTATTAGCAAAAATTTAAATCCGAAACCGAGCGCAAAAAGAAAATTTGCTTATATATATAGTAAATTTTTATTACCAACACAAAAATTATAAGGGATTATCCTATTATGGGGCCGTTCATGTATTACGTAAGACGTTTAGGGGGAGGGGAGTAGCTGACATCTTATTTTTTCTTACTCGGGGGTGGGGGTCAAGACAATTTCTTACGTAATATTTTACTTTTTTAATTAAATTTCAAAATTTAAAAATTATTTAATCTAATTTAGGTGCTGTTAGTATTAATGTTAATGTGAAACACAATACTGTTTTTATCTGTTATATCTGTTTATAATTAATATCTGGCTTCTCATTGGGTAATAATTTACCATACGTAAGATTAGTGTGGGGGGAGGGGTTATACATTTTCTTATTTTTTCTTACTAGGGGGTGGGGGGGGAGTCTAAAGGTAGGAAAAAACGTCTTACGTAATACATGAACGGCCCCTATGACCAACAGTAAGAAGAAGAAACGAGATAGGTACCCCTAAATCTCGAGGAAAACTATGACAAACGGTTTAGTACCGAAAAACATGTTCCATGTTAAAGATATTAGTCGGAGACTAAAATAGAAGGAATCCGGGGGTCCAGGGCGGAGCCCCCTTGCGGGGGTCAAGGGGGCGGAGCCCCTTTGCGAGGCGCGAAGCGCCGAGTTTTTTAATTTAAAAAAAATCTTTGGAGGCCCGTGCCTTTTTTTCAATGGAGGATGCAATATTAGTATGTCTTTTTAGAGGTCCTAATAATGATAATAAAATTTATTCCAGCTTGTCCCACTTTTACGCAATAAAAACCTGTTGATGGGCCTATAAGACCTCTACAAGATACGTAAGAAAACTATGATTTTTCATTTTCCTTAAAAAACTATGCAGTTGAAAAAAGAGTGACAGTAGTGAAGCTGTTTATAAATAAATTTCCTTTCGAAATCCATCCTTACTATTAAGATATTATGTTAAAAAATTAGGACAGTTCCAGCCATTTTAGGATTTCCGCTCTTTTTCTATAATTTATAATTTTACTGCAAAAAAATCTGATGTGGCCATCGACATGACTTTCCGAACAAATGTAAATTATATTAATTATTTTTTGTTTAACAAGATCGTTACACAATTTCAGCAGTAAATCTATGAAAATTTTTATATTTTTACACTTTATTGTTTAGCCAAATATTGTTAAGAATAAGCTTACAGTACTTTTTTTTTACTAATGATCATCTAAATACCTGGCTTTAAAATTATACAAAATAGAGTTCAATATAACGGTGTACAATTAAATCGTTTAAAAAACAAGTAACGATCGGTTTATACATCAGGGTGCTATGCCTGTCATAAGAACATAGGAAGAAAACATTTTTTACCATTCCGGGGGTAAAGTACTCACTGTTTAACCCGGTTTGCGGGGTAAAAGGGGCACTTTTTTACCCTGGGGGAGTAATAGTATGTTACACACCAAGTTGCTAAAGCAGGCCATTTAATCTCGCGTGCGAATTGCTTTTCTGTTGTGAAACCGTAGTCTTCAGTACGTTGTGTCTGTTTACCTTATTTGTCGCAAGTACGTCTGTTTAATATCAACATCTAGCGCCCGAGGTTTCATAGAAATTGCTATTTGTCAAACGTTTGGTCAACTCACTCGGGAGGCCCAATTCGTTCCTTGGTTGCGTTTCGACACCATTTATTTAACCTGTCTGCTGTTCGACCAAGCCTTCGCCGAAGCATTGGGGTCGCTCGATCAACCACCAGCCAAGAGAAGCGTGTCCTGTCAACCTGGTGATCAGAGGGTGTGTCGAAGTAGCCGTTCAATCGTCATTCTCGCAGCAGTCTCCGGCACTGGAGTGTTTCGTCGTCTGTCTGGCCCTAGGTAAGTCGATTTACATTTTCATTGTTTTGGGGGCTGTATGTTATTGCGAGATATTTTTTTATAAAGTAAATATAAGGTTAAATGAAAGAAAGATTCTTGGGTTAAGCGGACACCAAATAAAACAAATATATTATCTCGTCGACGTTTCGGAGACTTTATTACGTCTCCATCTTCAGGACTAGATGGAGAGAAACGAATTATGGTAACGTAACAAAAATCAGCAATAATCTCTTACCTCGATAATAAGTTGGAACAATGTTCTATATAATGGTAAAAAGATTAACAATGGTTCAAAGTGATAGCAGTATTCAGTGATGACAAAGGTTAAATAAAATGTTAAAAATATGTATAACATATAAAAGGGCAATAAAATCTATAAATTTCAACAATAATAAAATCTTATCACTGAAACTGACAACAAAATGTTTCAAAAGTGACACCTACAAACACGATCGGTATAAAAGATATGCAAATTGATAATTATACCGTGAAAATTCTAAAAATGTAGGCAGGTCTCTCTACACTTAACGCCTTCGAACCAAAGTTCCAACTTATTATCGAGGTAAGAGATTATTGCTGATTTCTGTTACGTTACCATAATTCGTTTCTCTCCATCTAGTCCTGAAGATGGAGACGTAATAAAGTCTCCGAAACGTCTACGAGATAATATATTTGTTTTATTTGGTGTCCGCTTAACCCAAGAATCTTTCTTTCATTTAATTATTACCATCGGACAAGAAACATCACTCTGTAAATATAAGGTGCGTGTTGTGTTTGCCACCTTTAGTTTTAGAAGCTCTTCGAGGCGGCCTTCTGGTTCACCGACTACAGATTGAATCGTACGCTATTTTAATTTGTTAGGTTGATTTCCCCTCAGGAGTCAACGTTTTCATTTTGTTCTATTGTAAAGGGCCCCATACACTACGATGAAATACGTCGGTTTTCATCGTGGCGATGAAACACGACGTGCCAAAACCGATGTGTATGGCCAAATACCGACGTGTTTTATCGTCACGCCAACGCTGAAGCTTTGGCGGCATAAAACGCCTACACGTCGAAAGAATATCTCATTGCAATGTGATAACGCATTCCTTTCAAGGAAGCGATAAGTAATTCTAACGTAAGATAAAATATAGCATGTAGACTTTTGTTGAGTCAATAATTATGTCATACTATGATCCCAAGGGACTAATGACATCCCAAGGGACTAAATTTTAACGTGGGACTGAAGAAGGTCATTACGAACCGCAAAAGTAATCCACGATAAACACGCAAGAATTGCATAAAGTTAAAAATTAGGGGGGGGGGAGCGGGAGAAAAAATACTTTTTTTTGCACTAGGGCAATAAAAAAGTCACCAGATGACTGATAGAAGTCACTAGATGCCTTTTTTTTTAAATGTCGCCACGTGGTGAGATGTTAGGACGCGCGATTTTTTCGCCACATATCCTTCGTTTTTCCGCTTCACAAAAGCGGATAACTTGTGGAAATTGCCGATGTCAATGTTTTTTTCTAGTTTAGTCACGGCCTTGATCATGGAATAGTGCGACCACATGGTCGACGACTTCAACGTTTTAGCCTTTTCGTAAAAAATGCCAAAAACACGTCTTCAGTAAAATAATCTGCCAATTCTTTGTTCTTGCACCACTGCGCAAAAGCGTCGTAGTGCTTTTGGTAAAGTTTTCTAGATTTTGTCGGCAACAGTTCCACCAACGCCATCTTCGCTGCTTCGGCAATTTCTAGGTTCTCGCTCATGGTACGTCTTGCTGTTTCAAAGGCACAAATGTAAATGAACTGAAATGAACCATTGGTAGAATCAGGGGTGCCAAGTGCTATTTCCTAGTACTTTTTGGTAGTAGTTGGTAATATTACTAGTGCTATTTTGTGATACTATCGACCACGTGCATTATTAAAAAATGCGTTAAATTTTTGCTTTAAGTTTCTAAATTGGCGAAGTTCCTACTATACCTCCCGGAATTGCAAAAAACAGTATATGCACGACGGGAGTAAAGTACTATTTTTTAAATACTTATAATTACGCCGTTCCCTTTAGGTGATTTCAATTATTTTCATCTGGCTTCCTGCCACGGAAGCTTAAATTCAAAATTCTGAATGATTTTGTTGCTTCCTTTAGACGCCATCGTGTCCACAGACGTACACACATACATACAGACATTCTTCGAAAAATGATCAAAATGGATTCAGGGAACCTCAAAACATGAAAATCTGTCAAAAATTGGGGGGGGGGGTCAAATTTTTCCTGTAGGGATAAGTAAAATAAGTAATTAAGTAAGAATTGACTTGACCCACGCCAATGTAAGGATTTGTCCCAAAGGGCATTTGTTTTTTTGTTTTCATCTTTCAGAAAATCAAACAGTCGGTGTAGATTTATAAGAAAACGACTATATCTTTAACTACAGTGGTCGAAATTTGAAAATAAAACATGGTCTGTAAAGGAAAATGAACATTCTATTTAAATATCCAATCACAGTTTATTTACTCAACCCCGAAATGGGTCAATATTGTAATATTAACCCTATTTCAACCCCTATTTGTAATAAACAGGTCTTTTTTTTCTTAATTTTTAGTACAATTCTTTTGTGCAATTGTGCTGAGCATGTGCACAAAATTTTATCGTGGGATGAGGTTGGGTTCAGTTACTAAAAAATAAATTAAGAACAGGAAGAAGCGGACAAAAATCAGTTTTTTGCCGATATCTTGACTTTCTTTAAACTTTATAAACAAAATTTTAAGAAATCAAAGACCCGTTTAGAAATAGGGGTTCAAATAGGGTTAATATTACAAAATTATCCCAATTAGGGGTTGAAAAAATTAAATGTGCTTGAATATTTAAATAGAAGGTCCATTTACCTTTACAGGCCATGTTTTATTTTTAAATTTAGTCAGCAAAATTTAACGAAAATTGTGGAAGCACCCTGTATATTTTTATTTGAGATTTATCACACCCGTAAATTTTCGAGAAAAACTCTGAACAACAATGTAGAAAATTTCATAGCAATCATTTTTGTTCTTTAATATTAAGATTTCAATTATTTTCATCTGGCTTCCTACCATGGCAGAGAGAAGCTTAAACTCAAAATTTGGAATGATTTGGTTGTGACTGTGATCATAGATGTACACATAGTACATACAGACCTTCTTCCAAAAATGATCAAAATGGATTCAGGGATTCTCAAAACATGAAATTCTGTTAAAATTGGGGGGGGGATCAAATTTTGGAAGGTAACAGTACAGTAAAAAGTTATATGTAAAATAAGTAAAAATTGACTCAAATTGACTTGACCCACGCCAATTTAAGGATTTGTCCGAAAAGGGCATTTGTTTTTTGTTTTCATCCTTCAGAAAGTCAAAAAGTCGGTGTGTAGATTTATAAAAAAACGACTATATCTTTAACTAAAGTGGTCAAAATTTGAAAATAAAAACATTCTATTAAAATATCCAATCACAGTGGATTTTTCAACCCCTAAATGGGTAAATATTGTAATATTAACCCTATTTCAACCCATAATTCTAAACAGCTCTTCTTTTTTTAAATTTTTTAGTACAATTTATTTGTGCAATTGTGCTGAGCATGTGTACAAAATTTTATCGTGGGATGAGCTTGGGTTAGGTTACTAAAAATAAATTAAAAACAGGAAACGGGCAAAATCCAGTTTTTCGCCGATAACTCGACTTTCTTTCTACTCGACAGCAAAATTAGTTAGAAATAAAATTAAAACTATTTAAATTATCTTCAAAAAAGGCTCCATTTCCCTGGCACCCCCACCACAAAATATTCAAATCGGACTTGGTGGAATCGTTTGTACTTCGTTTGTATCGGTTTGTACCGCAAAAATTTTCGTTTGTACCATCAAGACAAAAAAGTTACAGCACTTTCAAAGTGGGGGTGCCAGGGAAATGCCAGCACCCCCACCTCAAAATATTCAAATCGGACCTGGTGGAATCGTTTGTACTTCGTTTGTATCGGTTTGTACCGCAAAAATTTTCGTTTGTACCATCAAGACAAAAAAGTTACAGCACTTTCAAAGTGGGGGTGCCAGGGAAATGCCAGCACCCCCACCTCAAAATATTCAAATCGGACCTGGTGGAATCGTTTGTACTTCGTTTGTATCGGTTTGTACCGCAAAAATTTTCGTTTGTACCATCAAGACAAAAAAGTTACAGCACTTTCAAAGTGGGGGTGCCAGGGAAATGCCAGCACCCCCACCTCAAAATATTCAAATCGGACCTGGTGGAATCGTTTGTACTTCGTTTGTATCGGTTTGTACCGCAAAAATTTTCGTTTGTACCATCAAGACAAAAAAGTTACAGCACTTTCAAAGTGGGGGTTTCAGAGGCTCCATTTCCCTGGCACCCCCACCACAAAATATTCAAATCGGACTTGGTGGAATCGTTTGTACTTCGTTTGTATCGGTTTGTACCGCAAAAATTTTCGTTTGTATCATCAAGACAAAAAAGTTACAGCACTTTCAAAGTGGGGGGTCAGGGAAATGCCAGCACCTCCACCTCAAAATATTGAAATCGGACTTGGTGGAATCGTTTGTACTTCGTTTGTATCGGTTTGTACCGCAAAAATTTTCGTTTGTATCATCAAGACAAAGATGAAAAGCTGAAAGCAAGCTAAGTAGAAAAGTTCTAGACCAACGCGCATACGCCGCTTTTACAGGGGTGGCTTGAGTACATAATAAAAAACTTTTTTCCCCCCTCTATTAAGGAAAATAATGATGGATATTAATATTATTATTATAATAAATAATAATGTGCAATCTATATTAAAGAAAAGTTTTTACGAAGTTATGAGTATTTTCAATTTTAGAGAACTCCGAGCAAGTTACGCTTGGTTACTTTGCATTCGGCAGAAAAGATGAACAAGAGTTATTTTAAGTAAATAATTTTATTATATTAATATAAAAGAAAACAACCTAAATAATTAATAAAATGTACAATTATTAATATATTAAATAGTATAAATCAAAAATTGACAATTAGTTGCTACTATTGATTGTCTCACTATCTTGGACCGATCTTGTAGGTCGTCATAACGTTCCCATTTTCCAGAACTGTTACGCCAACAGTAACAGAGCTCACAGTAATATTTCGTGTGGAAAGGCTACTAAAACTATAATTCTTTCTATACAGAACGAAAGAGAACGTTTGGAATTTTTGAACAATGTGCGAAAGCATTATATTGCCGCTATGCAAAATTTTTTTAAATCTTCTGCTTTTAAACCCAATTGCATTTTAAAATATTTTCGTGTCTTTAATCCCGCTAATATGTATTAAGAATGATGAAAGCATTTCTGATGTCATGAAGATTTCCAAGAAATTGTCTAAATTTATTAATGCAGATCAATTAATTGACGAATTTAAAATGTTACAATTACTAGAAACAATTGATACTACTAATAATTATGTAACCAGAATTGATACATTTTGGAGCAAAAACTTTTCAATATTCAGAACTCCAATAACTCCAAAAAATATGGTGAAATTTCAAGACTTGACACCTGAATTACCCAGAGAGAGTCTTAGACTGAGCTACAAGAAAGGGACAAAGGTGTGAACTCTCTGTTTAATTTTAGCACGCTAATTAACCGAAATTTCTTTTAAATATTTTTCATCCAATCTGGATGTGGCGCCCAACAAAATTAAGACGTGTCTGAAATTTAAATAAGGGAGGTCATAGCAGTATGATCAGATAAATTTTCTTATATATAGGTTATCGCCCTTTGAGTATAAAAGTAACAGTTACGGTAATTTATCTCGTGTTAGTACAAGCATATTATTATCAAAATGGCATATTATGGCATATATTATTATCAAAAAACGGTAGCATTATTTGTGCTAAAATTACAGATTCCACAATAGACCTAGATTTATTCCAAATAATTAAACAAAATATGAAAAAAGTAGTAATTAAACAAAACTCACCAATAGCGATTATCACCTTTATTTTCGTCAGAATTTCAATTACAGCAGATTATAGTCACTAATACTTTTGTTGTCTTCTTGCGTCTTGGGCCATTGGGATATAGTTCCTTATTACATTAAGTACAGGTAATAGCCTTATTAAGTTGGTAGCAGTAATCCTGTTAATCTCATTAAGGCCCAGTTGTTCAGTTTCGGGTTATCTTTTAACCTGGGTTATTTTCCATAGAAATGATTGTTTCAAGAATTGTTCCCATGGAAAATAATTCAGGTTAAAAGATGACCTAATACTGAACAACTGGGCCTAAGAGTGTTCAAGAAATGTGTTAATACCTGCCGTGCAGGGACGGCTCCATATTTACTTAGATTTATTTTCATTCGCAAACCGTCGATAAATTCCGCTGTAGACATTACTGTACTTTTTTCTGAGATTGACATTGGATAGAGATATATGGCGACAGATAGAGGAGGCGTTCGTCCAAAGATAGAACTTTTAGCGCTGGCACATGATGATAATGAATAATGTTCATCAAATTGCAGATTTCAGCAGCTCCCTCGCACGATTCTCGAGGTTAACCTCATCGAATAACCTCAATAACGTATGAGGTTATTCGTCTTTGAAGATGAATAACAGAATAGGCGTAATGCGCATTGTGCATTATGAAAATTTTAAATCAAAGTAGTGATTGATTCTTTTTTTAACCAATAGCATATGAAATTACAGAATGTTTTCTGGATAAGGATTACCAACCTTATATTTTAAAAAGAAGAAAATGTTGAAGAATACGGTCATCCGAGTTCCACCTTGTTAATTTAATAAATCGATGTTTTCCAATTTGGGTTTTTAATTTATATTCTAGATCTCTGCTTGGGCTTATGTAGGCTTTTTAATGTTAGTTATCAGATTATCCGATTACCGAAAACGTTGCATAAAATCCCTTTTAATCGGTATTATTACCAATAAGAAAGACAATATTAGTTTTCTACCTCCAACATTAAAGAATGTGAATGCAATTGGTAGGGGTGCGCGATTATGGAATTTCATAATCGATTATCGATTATAAAAAATAATCGATTTTTTTCGATTAATCGATTATTAAAAATAATCGATTATTCATAATTGACTATGAGTTCATAATCGATTATGAACTCGTAATCGATTATGAACTTGTAATCGATTATGAACTCATAATCGATTATGGACTCATAATCGATTATGAACCCATAATCGATTATGAATTCATAATCGATTATGGACTCATAATCGATTATGAACCCATAATCGATTATGAATTCATAATCGATTATGAATTCATAATCGATTATGGACTCATAATCGATTATGAACTCATAGTCGATTATGAACTCATAGTCGATTATGAACTCATAGTCGATTATGAACTTATAACTATAATAGGTAGGGCTATTAAGGGTTACTAAATTACTATATAATTTATTATTTTGCTAATTGTGTTACGGTGGTGCTAATAAGAAGTGTTGTTAAGCACCAGTTGATAACACATTACGGTCCGGTATCAATCTGTAATAACTTGCCTGCGTAGCCGATTATAATGTTACTTACAGGTGTGTTGATGAGAATTTACGACTCCTTCATAAAAACGCTGATTAAATCTGAAGTACCAAATATTTTGTTTTTAAATTTTAACTGAATGTTACTATTGTATTATGCATTATGTAATTAATTTATTGTTAACAATAATCCATCTAAAAGGCTTCTAATTAAAATTCATTTTGTAAAAGTATACACTTTCACTCAAAATATCGGACAAATAATTTAAATCCATATTGATGAAAAAGGGTTGCAATCTTTAATTGAAAAGCAAAAAAATATTTTTTAAAAACTATCAAATTTATAAACAAAAATACCTAAAAGTTGAATGGCAAATCCATATTTTGAATCCAAATATGGATTTGCCATACTACTTAATATATTAATAATTGTACATTTTATTAATTCTTTAGTTTGTTTTCTTATATATTAACATAATAAAATTATTTACTTCAAATAACTCTTATTCATCTTTTCTGTCGAATGAAATTCATCTCGGCATTCATTTGAATGCCGAGCGTAACTTGCTCGGAGTTCTCTAGAATTGGAAATACTCGTAACTTCGTAAAAACTTTTCTTCAATATAGATTGTACATTATTATTTATTATAATAATAATATTAATATCCATCATTATTTTCCTTAATAGAGGGGAGAAAAAAGTTGTACTCAAGTTGTTGAGTACTATGTACTCAAGCCACCCCTGTAAAAGCGGCGTATGCGCGTTGGTCTAGAACTTTTCTACTTAGCTTGCTTTCAGCTTTTCATCTTTGTCTTGATGATACAAACGAAACTTTTTGCGGTACAAACCGATACAAACGAAGTACAAACGATTCCACCAAGTCCGATTTCAATATTTTGTGGTGGGGGTGCTGGCATTTCCCTGGCACCCCCACTTTGAAAGTGCTGTAACTTTTTTGTCTTGATGGTACAAACGAAAATTTTTGCGGTACAAACCGATACAAACGAAGTACAAACGATTCCACCAAGTCCGATTTCAATATTTTGTGGTGGGGGTGCTGGCATTTCCCTGGCACCCCCACTTTGAAAGTGCTGTAACTTTTTTGTCTTGATGGTACAAACGAAAATTTTTGCGGTACAAACCGATACAAACGTAGTACAAACGATTCCACCAAGTCCGATTTCAATATTTTGTGGTGGGGGTGCTGGCATTTCCCTGGCACCCCCACTTTGAAAGTGCTGTAACTTTTTTGTCTTGATGGTACAAACGAAAATTTTTGCGGTACAAACCGATACAAACGTAGTACAAACGATTCCACCAAGTCCGATTTGAATATTTTGAGGTGGGGGTGCTGGCATTTCCCTGGCACCCCCACTTTGAAAGTGCTGTAACTTTTTTGTCTTGATGGTACAAACGAAAATTTTTGCGGTACAAACCGATACAAACGTAGTACAAACGATTCCACCAAGTCCGATTTCAATATTTTGTGGTGGGGGTGCTGGCATTTCCCTGGCACCCCCACTTTGAAAGTGCTGTAACTTTTTTGTCTTGATGGTACAAACGAAAATTTTTGCGGTACAAACCGATACAAACGTAGTACAAACGATTCCACCAAGTCCGATTTCAATATTTTGTGGTGGGGGTGCTGGCATTTCCCTGGCACCCCCACTTTGAAAGTGCTGTAACTTTTTTGTCTTGATGGTACAAACGAAAATTTTTGCGGTACAAACCGATACAAACGTAGTACAAACGATTCCACCAAGTCCGATTTGAAATTTTTTTGGTGGGGGTGCCGGGGAAATGGAGCCTTCAAAAAAGTCTTTCACATATGAATTTGCACATTTGCACAAAAAATTGTAAAATTTGAAGAAAACAAAGACCCGTTTAGAAATACGGTTAATATTACAAAATTAACCCAATTAGGGACTGAAAAAAATAAATGTGCTTGAATATTTAAATAGTATGTCCATTTGAGTAAAATTATTTAAGAAAAGCCGGGTCTGTGATCGACCCCCTTCGATTTGGCTGATTTTTTGTGGGCACATTACTCATCCGGGGAGTAGTCAAAAGCCAGAATATTACGTCCCAAAAAAATTTATTGGCTGAGCTATAGCTATTCTAAGTTTTTTTTCACAATTTTTACTTGAATTTGGGTATTTTCGATTACGCAGCGGGTTTTCGCACTACGTGGCTGAAAATAGGTTTCCTTATGTAAAATTGACCTAGGAACAAGACTATGGACACAGATTTGACCTACGACCAATACCTACAGAAATATTGACCAAAAACACTCGAAATTTACCAAAAAAGTCCCAAATCTTGGGCAAACTGTGAAAAAAAAATTTCACTATATTAGACCGCCATCTTGTAGAAAATGAACCAACGAATCCAATGAGAACACTCCCCGATTTTTAGGACGAACTGTTCAGGAGATACGCGGCGTCAAAGTTAGACGTTTTCGTTTTTTCTATAAAAAATTGACATTTTCTACCTTGTGGGACAATGTTCGACCTACATGACTATTTTGCGATGTTCCCTGCCATCCATTGGCACTCGGTGTGGGCAGCGGGACGTGAAAGAAGCTGGCAAACGTGCGCTGTGCTGAGCACCCTCTTACTGTGCTGTGCAGTCATACCATTGGTCACCGAAACAAGCAACAGTTCATCCCACAGTCATTTATTTCAAAGATAGCAGCAATGAACTGCAACACAGGAGCATTATATTCATTTCAGATGATCTGGATCATGATGTTCCTCTAGTGAATAAATTTCAAGAAAAAACTACATTATGGGTAAAACAAAATCTCCCTCACGTCAGACGAATTGAATATGCGACTGATAGCTGTGCAAGCCAGTATAAGAGCAAAGGGTATTTCAAGAATCTTTGCACTCAAGAATTAGAGTTTGGGTTTGAAGTGTCGCATACTTATTATGCAACCAGCCACGGAAAATCACAATGTGATGCTGATGGTGGCTCTGTCAAGAGGAAGGCAAGACATGCCAGCTTGCAGAGACCACTGGACAACCAAATTATCAATGCGCTTGACTTATTTGAATTTTGTACTGCAGAGATCAGCGGTAAATTTATATTTCAGTTTGTTTCAAAGTCTGAAGTAGAAGATCTGAGGAAAATGCAAATAAACGTTATGCCAAAATTGGAGACAGTACCTGGAACGAGAACATTCCATTTCATAAAGCCAAGCACAGGTAAGAGAATCAAATGTTAATTGATGTGACTCTCTTTATGTACCTATTTTTTTCTCAAGTTTCCAATTTATTTTTTGCATCCCTTTTTTTCAGACAATTCAGTAGCTTGCTGCAAGATTTCGAATGACCAGTTTCATGAGCCTTCGTTGATTCATGCCCTTACCAAGACTCCCAGACCATCAGAAACTTTGAGTGTTGCCAGTGGAATGTATGTTGTTGTTAGGCTGGCAAAGAACAGATACATTGCTATGATCACCGACATCTACAGTGATGAATCAGAAGTTGATGTATCTCTCCTGATGCCAAAGTTGCCAGCTAAGGAGCTGAACTGGCCAGAAGATATCAAAACTGCGACAATTCCACTTCTGTATGTGCTCTGCGAAGTCGCACTTGAGGAGAAGCTAAATATAATGTACTTGACTTCCTCTGATCTGGACAAAATGTACGCTCTTAGAATATTGAGAAGGCCTCGTTAGAGGCACTTATTACTATTTGGTTTCGTATTAAAATAAATTACATCATTCTAGCCAGCACCTCGTAAGTCTCTTTCGATAAAAATAACCTATCAATGCACCATTTGGAGAGTCAGGAGTCGCAAAATAGTCCTGTAGGTCGAACATTGTCCCACAAGGTAGAAAATGTCAATTTTTTATAGAAAAAACGAAAACGTCTAACTTTGACGCCGCGTATCTCCTGAATGGTTTGACCTAAAAATCTGAGAGTGTGCTCATTGGATTCGTTGGTTTATTTTCTACAAGATGGCGGACTAATATAGTGAAATTATTTTTTTTCACAGTTTGCCCAAGATTTGGGACTTTTTTGGTAAATTTCGAGTGTTTTTGGTCAATATTTCTGTAGGTATTGGTCGTAGGTCAAATCTGTGGCCATAGTCTTGTTCCTCGGTCAATTTAACACAAGGAAACCCATTTTCAGCCACATAGTGCGAAAACCCGCTGCGTAATCGAAAATACCCAAATTCAAGTAAAAATTGTGAAAAAAAACTTAGAATAGCTATAGCTCAGCCAATAAATTTTTTTGGGACGTAATATTCTGGCTTTTGACTACTCCCCGGATGGGTAATGTGCCCACAAAAAATCAGCCAAATCGAAGGGGGTCGAGTACAGACCCGGCTTTTCTTAAATAATTTTACTCTTTACCTTTACAGACCATTTTTTATTTTTAAATTTAGGTCACTGGCACTGTGGATGAAGTTACAGTCGTTTTCCTACTAGTCTATTCATAAACTTTTTGACTTTTCAAGGACCAAAACAAAAAAACAATTGGGAAAAATCCTTAAATTCGTATTTTTTATTTATTACTACGATGGTGTGTGCCAAGTTTCGTCAAATTTTGAGATGTAATGACCCCAGAACGGAATTTATTAGGAATTAATTTATCTAATAAATGGTTCATCATTCTATGAAATCGATTACAAAATCAAGGAGTTCGTTTACCGAGCAACTGGTACCATTGCAATCCGTAATCTACTTTTTAAGACGAATCAATGGATGTATGGTACAAATTTTTTATCCTTACGATTGCTAGGGCTTATTACTTAATTTATAAGAGTTATAATCTAACTTGTAGATAATTACACGTACTTTAAAAAAGTAAATACTTAACCAATAACAGTTGATTTTGAGTAGCCTGCCTTCCTTTAAGGAATCTCGATAATCCATTCATGCGCGTCCCTATGGGACGCGCATGAATGGATTATCGAGATTCCTTAAAGGAAGGCAGGCTACTCAAAATCACACTAAAAATTTAGTGCTGCAGGTAGATACTAAATAATTGCGATAAAAGGGGGCTAATCCCACAGATTCGGATTTAACCAAAAATGTTAGTTAAAGATGTCATCTAATAAGGGAGTTTCATCGGTCGCGGAGTCACCCAGAATGTGGTTTTCAATACAAACAAAATTGAAAATAATGGAAAATTAGCAAAATAACAATCAACAACGTAAATGTAAGGTTAGTAATGGTGGATAAAATCAGATACCTGGTCTGTTGGCTTCAGCACGCTAAATTGGAATCTTCAAATTTTAAACAATCTTAAAGTTAACGACGAAGGTCAGATATTGCGCTACAGCTATGCTAACGGAAATTTGATTCTAAAACTCAATTAGTATAATTAGAGAATTCAGTAAATGCAACTTGGATACTTACACTTCCGAAACCATTCCTAGGATTCTTTAGTCCTGAAGTATTTTGGTTATCTTTGTATATTTACGGATATCACCAACTACGATTGTACCACGGATTCGTTACGCAGCGATTTATCTACGGGGCTACGTTATTAGTTTATATTATATTATAACCTATAACCGACCATTATTAGCACTCTTGATCATAAATTTACGATAACTCCGTTTATGCATTCACCATTTTGTTTGTTTATTATCTGGCGCCATTGGCGTGCGATCGACGTTACGTCACCTCCAACATAGTAGCGCATCAAGGAACTTTTTTATGTTGTTGTTGATGGTGGCGTCACTAACGGTAATGTAAACCGCTAATATTTTAATAGCTAATTGTCTTTTTTGTATTTGTAGACTTTTTAAATTAAATTTTTCAAGTTGTAGAAATACTGCAGCCAACGCTACTGAAAATGTACTTCCTCAAAGCCAAATTAGATGGCGCAGTTGTGCTTAGGTCGTCATTATGAAGTCGAACAAACTAATCTTGATTGTTCTGTAGTGTGTCAAAATTTTGTGAAAAGATCAGCTATAATCAACAATATACAGGTAGGTTATGATAAGTGATGTTAAACCAGTCCATGAGCACGCTTACCTTCTTTAAATGCAACCTGTTTTCAGATATGGCTGAAGTGCTACGTTCGGAAGATTTCGAAGATATGGAAAATATGGGGCCTCTTTTGGAAACTTCAAATAATGCAAGTAGCAGTTTCAACACAGACACAGGAGAATTGGAAGATGAGAAATTTAATTTAGAAGATTTGCATCATTCCATTGACATAAAAGATGATTGTGATGCTGAACAATTAATACGCCCAAAGAGTTCAAATTTAGTCGAGCGTGCAATTTGCGAGTATAAAGACACGCATAAACAAGGTTTGATATTGGACACGAGCGAAATATCATTTATTTGCGATATTTGTGGCCACATTAGTGCACGTAAAGGTGATTTAAAGCTCCACTTAAAGACTCGTGCCTCAGTGAAATCGTGCATGTGTGAAATTTGTGACCTTGCATGTGTATCAAAGTCCCAATTACAAATTCTTCTAATGATTCACAGCGGTGAGAAACCGTTTGGTTGTGCACATTGTGACTATAAATGTGTAAAAAAATCAAATTTAAAGTTGCATTTAAGAATTCACACAGGTGAGAAACCATTTACTTGCAAAATTTGTAATTATAAATGTGCACAGAAATCGCATTTAAAAGTGCATATTATGAGAATTCACAGCGGCGAGAAACCGTTTACTTGTTCAATTTGTGGCTATAAATGTGGAACAAATTCGGCTTTAAAATTACATCATAGAACTCACACAGGCGAGAAACCGTTTTGTTGTGACATTTGCGACTATAAATGCTCACAAAGTACAAGTTTAAAAGTGCATGTAAGAACTCACACTGGTGAGAAACCGTTCATTTGTGAAATTTGTGACTATAAATGTCGCCGAAAATCACATTTAACCAGTCATTTAAAGACTCACACCGGTGAGAAACGGTATAGTTGTGATATTTGTCACCATAAATTTGCAGACAAATCAAATTTGATAGCGCATTGCAGAACTCACCTCGACAAGAAATCGTTTAGTTGTGATTGGTGCGACTATAAATGTATCCAAAAATCATATTTAAAAAGTCATATAAAAATACACACCAATGAAAAACCCTTTAGTTGTGTAGTTTGTGGCAATAAATTTGGACGAAAATCATATTTATACAAACATTTAAAAACTCACCAACATAAAAGGTAAATCGTACTATCGGAGTAAAAACCCCTCATTTTTGTAAACATTATTAAACACGCAGATAACAGACTAACATTTCAAAATTATGAGCTTAACGGTTCGTTTATTTGCATATACATAAATATCTAATAAAAGATGCACAATTTAAATAACAATCATAACGTCAATCGAGGTTAATTATGATTTTTTTTGATATTATATTCAATACTTTTTCAATTTAATATTATTTATTATTGCGCCAGTCATTTTAGACATCGAACCATCCAATTAGTCTTCCCAGATTGAAATCATCATGAATCTCTTTATAAGTAAGATTTAACTTGCTTGACAAAAAGTTATTAACAATCTTGTAAACAAAGAACGTGAATCTGTTTTTTTTCAAATATCTCGAAAACTAAGCAAAATAGGGTAACAAACTGTATCTACACTTTTTTTTTTAACGTTAAATTAACTTTTGTATTGATTCGAACAACATTTATCGTTTGGAAGTCAGTCGTTTAGCTTGCACGCGCCGTCAAACTCTGAAACTCGTCTTCCGAATGTAATTGATTTTGACATAAATGGATCTAGCTTTTAACGGTAAACTAGAGTAAAAATTAATTTAAAATGTAAAGTACTTACTACATGTAAAACGTACGATGAACTACTAAGGTGAAAATTTTCTAAGTGTTAAGTGTATATCGGAGCACTCACACCGATAACAGAAAAAGCGTGGCGTATGGTTGAACTCTGTAAAAAAACCTTATTTTTAATCAACTTCAAAGATTGATTTTGAAGGGTAAATGTGATTTATCCGCATTTTTTTTAAATCTAGTATGTTCAGATTTCCGAATAACTATAGGGAATTTTTAAAATTAAAAGTGCAGGTTAAACTGACCCAGGATTTGACAAATTCCCTATCGAGATTAGGAATGCTGAAGGTTTATATACAGTACAGTCTCGGTAATCCGAACACACGCTAATCCGACCATTCAGTAATCCGAACAAAGGAAGAAAAATCCAGTAGTCCGAACATATACTTATAATCCGAACACAACTAATAAAATGTTCGGATTATAGAGAAATGTTCGGATTGCAGAAAAAATAAGGATAGAATGAAAAATATGTAAGTTATGCAATAGTGCATAAATACTCTTGCAAACATTCATATCATGTGTGTAGGTGTATTTTTTTGCAAGTATGCTTACTTGTCATACAAGTGCATGCACTTTTAATTTTATTTGAATCCAAGCACGTAACGTACATACATTTTCTTTACAAGTCACAAGTCAGTATTCTGTGCTGTTTGTAGTAACACTTACATTAAAACCGTAAATACATCTTGTATCTTGTTAAAAATTTAAAATGTCCGGAAGACGAAAACACACCACGTTAACTTTAATTCAAAAAATGGAAATCATAAATAAGCTAAATGAAAACCAAACTATTACAAGCTTAGCGAAATTATATAATGTTGGAAAGGCGACAGTATGTGATATTAAAAAAAATTATGTATTTTGTAGCTACCCACGGATAAAGGTTCAGGTAAAGAAAGACTATTAAATCTAGTGACAATCCTGCTATGGAGAATGCCTGGTTTACATGGTTCCTTCAGGAACGTGCCAAAGGAACGCCAATATCTGGCGAAATAATTTGTGAAAAAGCTAAATTTTTTTATGAAAAAATAACACACAAAAATGATTTTAATGCCAGCATAGGTTGGTTACAAAAATTTTAACTTTATCCAGTAATCCGAACTTCTCTGTAATCCGAACAGGGCCAGGTTTCTATTAGTTCGGATTACCGAGACTGTACTGTAGTAGAATTGAAAAAGAAAATTTGCGGAAGATTAATATTTACTAGTCTAAAACAGCCCTTGAAGTTGATTAAAAATAGAGTTATTTTACAGAGTTCAACATTAGGTTACAAATTGTTATATTGTTTGTATATTAAAGTAAATTGTTTGATTAACTTTTTTTTAAATATAAAATAAACATATTAACTTCATTAATTTTACTTTTATCGTTAAATAGATACCGAAAATTGTTTTGACCCAATTCGATCTGGCTTCTCATTGGGTAATAATTAATCTTTCGTAAGATTGGAGAGGGGGTGGTATAAACTTTCTTATTAGGGGGTGGGGGGGAGTCTAAAAGTAGGAAAAAATGTCTTTCGTAATACATGTTTGCTGTTTTTAGATCTTAGTCATGTCATATGAAATGAACCAATTTTTTACAATTCATTTCATGTCCCTGTTCGATTTTGCTAAAATTTTGTGTACTTGAGTTATGCCAAATAAACGGAAAACTTTTTCAGTGAGTTTTTTGCAGTAATAATTAAGATCACAAAATGGTGGTCCATGATAATTTTGACTTCCAGTTTCCGTTCCCCAAAACGGGTAATTTCAAATGCTAAAAAAATATTTTATCTTTATTATACTTTAGGCTACTTGTATACCAAATTTTAGATTGGGCACGCTCTTGGATTTTTTGGTTCTATTGGTAAATTGTTTCGATTTATGACCACGATCATTCATTTCGATGTCACTCCTACACCAAAAACGTGCTCACTGTAAAATTTCACGCTGTACAAAAAAGGGAAGTATAATTTATTCCCCATCTTGTTTAGTTTGAGAGACTTCCAAAGAATTCCAAGGGACTTCCAAAGAAAGCAAAACATTTGTACACCAGACTTCCGTTGTGATTAACACCTTGACGGTAACTATAATTTTATTTTTGCTAAAATATGAAAAAATGAACCTTTCTGTGTCCCTAAATTTTTATAGCAATTTTTCTGAAGAACTTCTTGAATTATTGATCACAACATTAATTAAAGAAATATCACATATTTCGGGCGGGGGAAGTACACGCAGTCAGCGGCAAAACCAAATCGTAGTTAGCTTCTTCTACATTAAATTATTAAATAATCTTAAATCCGCTGCGCAGTAATGGCAGACGCCACCGTGCACTTCTACTTAATGCTGATAATGCTCATCTTTACAATTTAAATTATTTAAAAACCAATTTTGTTATTAGTATTTACAAATGAATTATGATCTGTAAACTCAAAATTGCTTTGGGCTTAAAAAACATTTATTAACGTTTTAATATAACATATTTACGGTTACGGGGACACCCTGTATATAATTTTAACTTTTTTGGTAATATATGTAGGTCATAGATAATTTTTTTGGTTTTAAATGTAATTTAAGTAGCGAGCAATATAATTATGTTAATAATACTCCAGGGGGGGTAATTTATTTACCGTCTTAAATGAATTATTTCGCGATGGTAAATCCTTTATACCCCCTTTTTGGAATAAAATACTATTAATAGAAATTAATAATAATACTGGGACAGGTTAATCCTATAATAGGCGAAGAAATCAGGTATAATCGTATAATAGACGTCACATTCATGTTATGCTGTTTATTGTACGGACAACGGTACCTTTTCAGCGCAAAGACGAGTTTGGAACATCTGCGCACGACGTAGTACATTCTGCGCAGAAACGGTACCGCATCTTGTACAATAAATTGCATAGTGGAATACCAGTGTTGACAACTTGGGGGTTTCCCCCCCAGATTTAGGGTTTTTTTAAGTGGAACGGGGGTTTTTTGGGGGTGTAATATGTCTGGGGGTATTTTTAGGGGTTTTTCAAATTACTTTTATTTTTTAATTTTTACGTGATTACGTGGAGACAGTAACTTGCACAAGTTACTAAAAGCCAGTAAGGTCATTAATCTTTCGCCGAAATGTACTTACTTTGCATTTTAAATTCAATCACAATCAAAAAAAAAAAAAGGTCATCAATCGGTTTTACCTTGTTTCACCATAATTGTTTTTAAAAAAATTTTTTTTAGGGTCTTTTGGTTGTAATTTTAGGGGGTAAATGTTATTCAGAGTTGGTAACACTGTACCAAATCGCTTCCTAACTACTAGTCATAATTGTTCAGCATCTCAACAGATTCGGACGTGTTCTTATATTTTCTCCACTATCTCATTTTATCATGAATTATTCTATGCCCATGACAGATTTTCAATCGGCATCTTCTGACTCTTCCGGCATCCTTCCGCCGCAAGATGTTCCTCCAAAGGAGGTGGTTGTGCAGGAAGCGTCGCAAGGCGGTCTGCCCAACCACCACCACGGTAATGTTACGTTCTACAACCAGTTGAATGATGATGACTACGGGATGGACATGTCGTCCTCCGACGATGATGACGACAACTGTTCTACGAACGACAAACCACTCTCCGAAACTTACTTATATCAGGGCGAGCAGCCAACCACCAACACAGCTTTGTGCTCGACAACCGTCACCACATCTACGGCGCAGGACGACGCTGCACCGATACTCTCCGATCGGCTTCAGCTCGGCCTTCTGTTGACGGCAACTCCCGTCGACAAATCAAACGTTGAAAATACCTCCGTTTCATCCTTAGCGGAAATTAGTTCCGATGAGGATGACCTGGATGAAGTTTCTACGCTTGACGACGATGCGGAAGATGAGTTCTCAGGAGAGCCGGTCTTGCAAGAGGTCTTATTCGACCTCCCAGAGGCGTCCGTGCCATTCGACATCGACTCGAGTCAGTTCTCTTCTGCCTCCTCCTCCACATCGTCCTCAGACGAGGAAGACGACGACAACTGTTTATCGGCATCCGCCGAACCACTCGCCACCGAGTCTTACTTAGATCTCGACGACGAGCGGTACAACATCACCGCCTCTCCCCATCGGACAGATATCGATGCAGCTTCGAGTTCGCCAACCGTCGTCACATCGACGGCGCAAGACGATCCTGCACCGGTACTGTCCGATCGACCTCAGTTCGACGTTAGCTTAACAACTTCTGTTGGCAAACCAAACGTAGATCCCGCCACTAAAGCTTCGTTCGACAACCTTAGGGCCGGTTACTACCTCGTGCGTATACCCGAACCTGGTTCGACCCAAGCCGTAACTTATTACGAGGTGGAAGATTGGCGAGCGGAGGAGCTCTTAGCTCCTTCGGCCGTCCTTCCGAAACCTCCGGCCGTCCTTCTGAAACCTCCGGCGACCTCGGTCTATAATTGCGAGAAGGCGGAATCGCGCCGCGAAGAACCCCACAGGTCTTCTACTAGTTTCCGCCCTTATTCGGCGACTTCGTCGATTGTTAGAAAAGAAGGTGGTAATAATAAGATAAATCGGAATCCCGTCAACGATAGGACCACGTTCAAACCCGAACATAAAGATTTCTTAGAGGAAATGTTCTCGAGTGGTATGCATTACCCGACACCTGACGAGAAGGAAGAGGTAATGCGCAAACTCGGACTTAGGAAAGACACGGTCACCAATTAGTTTAAAAATAGGAGGGTTGTACTCAAGCGCGGCAAACGGTACTTTTAAGATCGATGAACGATAATATCCAATGGTATTTTAAACCACTACAATAGAATAAAATAGAGCAAATTTGTAATAACATTATAATTGATCAAATCGGTAATTAAATAGATCAAATTAATTCGGTTTCACAACCGAATTAATTCCACGATGCCCTACCAGCTACGCGGCGCGTCCCCGGGTTGCGGATAGGGGAACGGCCAAGCGCAATTTGCGCACTTGGTCAGCTGCGAGTATATCGAATATGCAGCCGCGGACAAGGTACTTACGAAACAACTGCATAAGTAGATATTATGTATACCTATAAACTAATTTTCCACTTATGTAATTTTGTACGTAATTTATTATATGTAGTATATTCGGTTATGAACGTCTTGCAACATTTTCCCGATACCTCCCTGTCTCTGCTCGTTGCGTGTTGAAAATGTGTGACGACCACAGAGGACCTACAGCTTCACGTGGATTCCGAACCACGGGAATAGACGATTTTTACACCCCCTACTCCATCAGGGAAGTTTTTTAGCCATCAATAATGTTATCTGGGGCCAGCAGATAGACATTTGGTGAGCGAAAATTTCTTCTATAGATATTAGCACCTCACAGGATTTGAACCCGTGAATATTGGCTTGAAAGCGAACACGCTAGCATTTCAGCCATTCGCTCACCGAATGGTATTTTATACTGTATTATATATAGTATTAAATACTGTAATATATTTTACTATGTATTTTAGATCATATTATGATATTTTTAAATTTATATTTTGTATTTTATTAATTTGCAATGCGTGATTATTATGTGCGCTACTAAAACGTATTTAAGAGGGGAACCGCCGGACTGGGGATGGCGAACAAAATGCTAACCGTAAATATTTGAAAGTAGTAATGAAGGTACTTAACGGTAGAGGGCGCCCTGCGTTAATATTTTGAGGTTGGTATAGCTTTTGTACCTACCAAATCGCTTCCTAACTATGAGTCATAATTGTTCAGCATCTCAACAGATTCGGACGTGTTCTTATATTTTCTCCACTATCTCATTTTATCATGAATTATTCTATGCCCATGACAGATTTTCAATCGCCATCTTCTGACTCTTCCGGCATCCTTCCGCCGCAAGATGTTCCTCCAAAGGAGGTGGTTGTGCAGGAAGCGTCGCAAGACGGTCTGCCCAACCACCACCACGGTAATGTTACGTTCTGCGACCAGTTGAATGATGATGACTACGGGATGGACCTGTCCTCCTCCGACGATGATGACGACAACTGTTCTGCGAACGATAAAACAACCGACAAACCACTCGCCGAGACTTACTTATATCAGGGCGAGCAGCCCACCACCAACACAGCTTTGTGCTCGACAACCGTCACCACATCGACGGCGCAGGACGACGCTGCACCGATACTCTCCGATCGGCTTCAGCTCGGCCTCCTGTTGACGGCAACTCCCGTCGACAAATCAAACATTGAAAACCCCTCCGTTTCATCGGACGACCTGGAGGAAGTTCTTACGCTTGAGGACGATGCGGAAGATGAGTTCTCAGGAGACCCGGGCTTGCAAGAGGTCTTATTCGACCTCCCAGAGGCGTCCGTGCCATTCGACATCGACTCGAATCAGTTCTCTTCTGCCACCACCTCCACATCGTCCTCAGACGAGGAAGGCGACGACAACTGTTTATCCGTCAAGGCATCCGCCGAACCACTCGCCACCGAGTCTTACTTAGATCTCGACGGCGAGCGGTACGACATCACCGCCTCTCCCCATCGGACAGATATCGATGTTTCTTCGAGTTCGCCAACCGTCGCCACATCGATGGCGCAAAACGATCCTGCACCGGTACTGTCCGATCGACCTCAGTTCGACGTTAGCTTAACAACTTCTGTTGGCAAACCAAACGTAGATCCCGCCACTAAAGCTTCGTTCGACAACCTTAGGGCCGGTTACTACCTCGTGCGTATACCCGAACCCGGTTCGACCCAAGCCGTAACTTATTACGAGGTGGAAGATTGGCGAGCGGAGGAGCTCTTAGCTCCTTCGGCCGTCCTTCCGAAACCTCCGGCCGTCCTTCCGAAACCTCCGGCGACCTCGGTCGATAATTGCGAGAAGGCGGAATCGCGCCGCGAAGAACCCCACAGGTCTTCTACTCGTTTCCGCCCTTATCCGGCGACTTCGTCGATTGTTAGAAAAGAAGGTGGTAATAATAAGATAAATCGGAATCCCGTCAATGATAGGACCACGTTCAAACCCGAACATAAAGATTTCTTAGAGGAAATGTTCTCGGGTGGTATGCATTACCCGACACCTGACGAGCAGGAACAGCTAATGCGCAAACTCGGACTTAGGAAAGACACGGTCACCAATTGGTTTAGAAATAGGAGGGTTGTGCTCAAGCGCGGCAAACGGTACTTTTAAGATCGATAAACGATAATAGCCAATGGTATTTTAAACCACTACAATAAAATAAAATAGAGCAAATTTGTAATAACATTATAATTGATCAAATCGGTAATAAAATAGATCAAATTAATTCGGTTTCACAACCGAATTAATTCCACGATGCCCTACCAGCTACGTGGCGCGTCCCCGGGTTGCGGATAGGGGAACGGCCAAGCGCAATTTGCGCACTTGGTCAGCTGCGAGTATATCGAATAAGCAGCCGCGGACAAGGTACTTACGAAACAACTGCATAAGTAGATATTATGTATACCTATAAACTAATTTTCCACTTATGTAATTTTGTACGTAATTTTATTATATACTGTAATATATTATTTTACTACGTATTTTAGATCATATGATATTTTTAAATTTATATTTTGTATTTTATTAATTTTCAATGCGTGATTATTATGTGCGCTACTAAAACGTATTTAAGAGGGGAACCGCCGGACTGGGGATGGCGAACAAAATGCTAACCGTAAATATTTGAAAGTAGTAATGAAGGTACTTAACGGTAGAGGGCGCCCTGCGTTAATATTTTGAGGTTGGTATAGCTTTTGTACCTACCAAATCAGTGTTGACAACTTGGGGGTTTTCCCCCCAGATTTAGGGTTTTTTTAAGTTGAACGGGGGTTTTTTGGGGGTGTAATATGTCTGGGGGTATTCTTAAGGGGTTTTTCAAATTACTTTTATTTTTTAATTTTTACGTGATTACATGGAGACAGTAACTTGCACAAGTTACTAAAAGCCAGTAAGGTCATTAATCTTTCGCCGAAATGTACTTACTTTGCATTTTAAATTCAATCACAATCAAAAAAAAAAAGGTCATCAATCGGTTTTACCTTGTTTCACCATAATGGTTTTTAAAAAAATTTTTTTTAGGGGTTTTTAGGGTCTTTTGGTTGTAATTTTAGGGGGTAAATGTTATTCAGAGTTGGTAACACTGTGGAATACCAGCCTAAGTTCAGTAAGAATTAGATGATTTTCAAATTATAGTCGGTTTTTTATATTTTTATATTTATTTATAGTTTTGGTTTCACAAAGTACTTTTATATGCCTTGCTCCACATCACGTAATTTATGGGTGTATGTAATGATGATACTGAATAAGCCATGATGAGTAATTAATTGGTAATAATGCAATCAGATTGGGTGTATAAACAGAAGTTCATTTTTATGAATTGATTACTCAGTATTATCAACCTTACATGAATAGAGGTGTAAACAATATTATGTTATAGATTATTGATTTAGTATTGGCGATTTACATTACCGTTGGCGGCGCCACCAGCGACAACAACATGGCTGTGTTTAGACGTATATTTCGAAATTCAAAGTCATGGTCTGGTGAAAATTTGCAAACATTTCAGTAATGGTCTTAAATTTATTATAATATATTGCCATGTATTGCTACTGTAAATTTCTATCAAGGAATTAGATGGCACTTAATTTTGGTGCACCGGCCAGCAAGGCATGAAACTATCAGGGTCAAAGGTGGGCTCATGTAAATTAATTGGAACACTCATATACGTCACCTTACTTGTGATCTTTCTCATAAAGATTATTTAGATAAAATGAAATTTGTATCTGTTTTCTCCTCGATCTAGTACTGCTATAAATGAAATTAAACTCATACGCTGTTAAATGAAAAACAATGGAATTTATTGAACATAATAAAATTATTTAAAACAAATATTGGTTTTCCTTAAAATTAACAAATTAAATTTTACAAGTGAATGTGTGTAATTAAAACCCCCAATGTTTATGCGCAACCGAACTTAAAAACGTAAAACGATTCGTCTCCCTAATAGCACGCTTCGTCCTCAGTACGTACAAGTTTCGTTCATTTTAAGTACATTCGTCCACGTACGAATTTCAAACGTACGTATAACGTATTGTAAAGTACGTACCTGTACGTACGTGTATGTGCGTACCTATTTCGTACGTTTTTCGCCCATCTTACGTACATTCGTTTCCGTACCTTACGTGCACGTACGTAGGATGCACTTTGAAGTACGAACGTGGTATGTACAATTATGTACGTACCTATTTCATACGTTTTTCGCCATCTTATGTACATTCGTTTCCGTACCTCACGTGCACGTACGTAGGATGCACTTTGAAGAACGAACGTCGTATATGTACAATTATGTACGTACCTATTTCATACGTTTTTCGCCATCTTATGTACATTTGTTTCCGTACCTTACGTGCACGTACGTAGGATGCACTTTGAAGTACGAACGTCGTATGTACAATTATGTACGTACCTATTTCATACGCTTTTCGCCATCTTATGTACATTCGTTTCCGTACCTCACGTGCACGTACGTAGGATGCACTTTGAAGAACGAACGTCGTATATGTACAATTATGTACGTACCTATTTCGTACGTTTTTCGCCCATCTTACGTACATTCGTTTCCGTACCTTACGTGCACGTACGTAGGATGCACTTTGAAGTACGAACGTGGTATGTACAATTATGTACGTACCTATTTCATACGCTTTTCGCCATCTTATGTACATTCGTTTCCGTACCTTACGTGCACGTACGTAGGATGCACTTTGAAGTACGAACGTGGTATGTACAATTATGTACGTACCTATTTCATACGTTTTTCGCCATCTTATGTACATTCGTTTCCGTACCTCACGTGCACGTACGTAGGATGCACTTTGAAGAACGAACGTCGTATGTACAATTATGTACGTACCTATTTCATACGTTTTTCGCCATCTTATGTACATTTGTTTCCGTACCTTACGTGCACGTACGTAGGATGCACTTTGAAGTACGAACGTCGTATGTACAATTATGTACGTACCTATTTCATACGCTTTTCGCCATCTTATGTACATTCGTTTCCGTACCTTACGTGCACGTACGTAGGATGCACTTTGAAGTACGAACGTCGTATGTACAATTATGTACCTGACGTGGACCATGTACACTTGAAAAGTTTTGTAAGTAACCCTGTATGTTTAAAATGTTACAAAAATTGAAAGATCCAATTTGATCCAATCAAATCATTCGAATTTGAGCCACCCTGTATGAACTTCCAAGTCCATGAAACGATTTAATTGGTGAAAAAAATTAAATTATACAGGCAGTTTATAAAACTGTTCATGTTATGTTGGTAATAAGTTCCTTGTAACCCTTTGTAATGACCTAACCTAACCTTTTTGTGTATTTATCATAGAGTGTATTTATTATAATATTATCTAACAGTTTGTTAAGTTATATAATATTTTATATAAGGTAAGTTATATATTATTTTCTTCAAAATTATAACATTTTTTTTTTAGGTTTTTAATTCTACGATGCCAAAATACAGATTGTCCCGTAAACTTTACCATCGAGCACAAACGGCGTCTAACTTGGCGATTAGAAATATTAATCACACAAGTGGGGTTGTAATTGGTGATTTAAATAACGATAGCGATATATGCAGTGATAGTAGCGATAGTGATATCTGCAACGATAGTAATAATAGTAATTTGTATGTGCATGATTCGGATATAAATATTGATTCAAACTCGGATTTGAGTGATAGTGTTTACAATAATGTTCCAATTTTCAATAATGTTCCAAGTAAGAATGAAGATCTTAATCTTTCAGAATTACTAGCCAATTGGGCAGTTACTTTTAAAGTTCCTCATGTAACACTAAATCATTTATTATTAGTACTTAAACGATTTCATAACAATTTACCATCGGATTCTAGAACTTTGTTAAAAACTCCTCGACAATGTGATTTAAAAATTGTAGAACCTGGCCAATATTACCATTTTGGGATTGTTAATGCTGTCGAAAAGTTGCTCGACAAGCAAAACTTCTGCGATGATATGCAGGCCATACAAATTTCTATAAACATTGATGGATTACCTCTTTCAAAAAGTTCAGGCAGTCAAGTATATCCCATACTATGTAATTTGTATGACTACCCAGAAATTGTAGAAATGATCGGGATATACCATGGACAGGATAAACCAAAAGATGCCAATGTATTTATTGAAGATTTTGTTACGGAAGCAGTTTCTCTCACACAAAGTGGTTTTAATTATAAAGAAAAAGTGTATCCTTTTAATGTGAAGGCTTTAATTTGTGATGTGCCAGCGAAATCGTTTGTTACGTATACAAAAGGTCACACGGGTTATAATTCTTGCTCTAAGTGTCGAATTCAAGGCACATATGTCCACAACCGCATCTGTTTTTTGGAAACTGAGAATTTACGGCACCGTACTAATACTGAATTTAGAAGTAAAGAAGATGAAGATCATCACAGTGGAGTTTCATTGATTGAAAATTTACCAAACTTTGATATGATTCGTGATGTCCCTTTAGATTACATGCACTTGATATGTCTAGGTGTCGTTAGGAAGTTATTGTATTTATGGGTGTTTGGAAAACCAAGAACCAAGTTACCATTCATTAAGGTATCAAATATATCGTCTGGTTTATTAGAACAAATAGAATGTATTCCATGTGAATTTGTTAGAAAACCTCGCTCGTTACATCATCTAAAACGATTTAAAGCCACTGAGTATAGACAATTTTTGTTATATACTGGTCCCGTAGTTTTAAAATCAGTTTTATCTAAGGAACAATATATCAATTTTTTAAGTCTTCATGTCAGCATTACCATTTTATTGAATGCCGAATACATAAATAGTTATGGTGAGTATGCGCATTTGTTATTAAAATATTTTATAGAGTCGTTTATAGTCTTGTATGGCAAAGAACACGTATCGCATAATGTACATAACTTAATACATCTTTATGAAGATTGTAAGCAGTTTGGAGTGCTACAAAATTTCTCGGCTTTTCCATTTGAAAATTACTTACAAACATTAAAAAATCTAATTCGTAAGGGTGACAAACCATTAATACAAATTATTAAACGCAAAAGAGAAATAGATAATGTTTCTAACAATTTCTCCATGGCAAATAATTCTCCTGAACTAAAATCAATTCATAGTAATGGGCCATTATTAGTCGAACATGATGAGGGATATGTTATTAATCAATATAAGCAAATTAAGTATAAAAACTGCACATTTAAATTAAATAAGGCTAATAACTGTTGTGGGTTAAAAGATAAAAGTATTATTGTAATAGAAAATATTGTGGAAACTATTAATAATGATGTATTTATAGTTGGGCGGAAATTTAACCAAAGTGAAGACTTTTATGTTGAACCTTGTCAATCGACAACCTTTGATATTTCTGTTGTTGATAATTTGGGAGTATTACAAATGTGGAATGTTAAAGAAATTTCTTGTAAATTTATTAAACTGAATTATGGCGAACAATTTGTAGTAATCCCATTATCACATACGCGAACGTCTGCTTGTTTATTTAGTTAATGTAATATCAGTTATTAAATAATAAATAATAATAATAATATCAGTTAGTTTTATTGCTGGGCGATGTTCATCGATGTTTTCTAAACATCGATGTTACCCGA
Source organism: Podabrus alpinus (assembly GCA_932274525.1). NCBI lineage: Eukaryota > Metazoa > Arthropoda > Insecta > Coleoptera > Cantharidae > Podabrus > Podabrus alpinus. The sequence continues at coordinate 37,167,573 of OW026452.1, forward strand.
CCGATATTCGATATTTTGACATCGCGTTAGACGTTTTGAAACATCGAAACCATCGATGTTTGCTTTTCGATGTTAGCCTTTCGATGTTACAGGCCAGGGGCGGATCCAGGATTTTTTTCTGGGGGGGGGCACAAAGGGCGGACGGGCAAAAAAATCAACAATAACTGTTAGAAATAAACTTGAATTATCAAATTATCATACTATCGTTGATTGAGGGAATTGGGAAGATAGGCAGCCTTAAGGCCTAAACACAATGAACGCGAAACGAGCTCGACGTCAGCGACGTCAACCAATGGCAACAGAATAGCGCGATACCGACGCGACCTATTGGTTGACGTCGAGCTCGTTTCGCGTTCATTGTGTTTAGGCATTTACGGACAAAAACGTGACACAAAAATGGGTCGAAAAGGGACAATTAGCCAATGACAAAGGGACAATGGGCCAATGACAAAGGTACTTAGTAGGCTTAAAAACTAGGCACGTTTTTTAACATGGGCATTGCGTATCTTCCCCTATTCATTCAATCAAGAATCACGATACTATCTCGCAAAATAGTACACAAAAATACCCCGTCTGGGCCTACCGCCTAGATCAGCGCCTCCCTACCGCCAATTCATTCGTTTCGAATTGCGATAACCGCTCTAGCGGTAAAATACCACGTTAATATGTCCGTATTATTCAAATATTTTAGTTCTACCAGTTTAAATTAATTAAGAGTGCCCCCTTGAGCACGTGCCTGTGCAGGGCTACCACTTCTTAAATTTTTTGTTGGTACTACCTACACGGACCTCATAAATTGACTACTAATATAGTATAATACAGTAGACTAATATAGTAGTAAGAGAACAAACAATAATAGGTACAATGAATTGCAAGACATGGACGGTTATTACATTTGTAAGTGAGCAATCAGTTGCTGCTGTGCCTTCTTCATGGTTATTACATGAAAAGAGGATGTGCTTTTGGCCATCACGTTATTATACCAAGAAAGAGGTGAATACGGCAATTGAAAAATGTGAGGTACCAAATGAGAAAACTTGGGAGTTGCACGAGTTTTCTGGATTCAGAAACAATGTATATGGTAATAAATTTGCTAAATAGTTAATTTATAGTTTATTTACAGTACTTTTATTTTTAGAAACATACAAAGAAGCAAGGAAAAAGGCCGATAAGGCAATGACGACAAGCGAACTAGATTCCGATTCCACAAAAAAAATTTCTAGGAATAAACGAAAGAGAAACTATGGTGAGGCTTCTTCAAGTGAAGATAGCACAGATGATTCAAACGTAAATAATAGGAGTTTATTTCCATCGACTCCTATTTTAAAAAAATCAAAAGGTAATAGTACTTTATTTATCAATACATAATATTATTAATTTATTTAATACTTTAAATTTAATTAAACATTATTTAACAACATTCTAAAATATAATTTGTAATTTTCAGGTAATGATACGCAAAAACAATCGTTAGTACCTATGGGTCCCCAACTTAGTCCACGTATACCGCATGATATTAATGTCAATGACATTTCAGAAAATAACACTATTAGGAATACTTCCGAAATAGACACGCGTGCTTCATCCTCAACCGATAAAATTCTTAGTAAGTTCATATTCAGTGCTATTCCCATCACCTTAGTTATAACCAATTGTTGGCAAATTGTTGGCAATTTGACGTATAAATGACATTTGACAGCTACGGGTTATTCAAGATGCACCTTAGTTAATGTCAATTATTGGCTAAATTACATTTTCACTACCAACTTTTAGTGAAATTCTTAAGTTATGTCAATTAACCTCGAAAATAGCCAATCTTGACAAATTTTGCGATTAAAAACAGCAAGTAAGTTCTTACTTATAAGTAAGAACTTGGCATTAGCCAATTGGCTGCAGGCAACACCTATACATCACTTGCTGGGATTGACATTAGATATAAAATCAAGTTTTAATCCGTAAAATTGTAAATTATCGCACTAATTTTAAATTTTTAATTTAATTAAATTAAAATTTAATTTTTAATTAAATTAAAATTTAATTTTTGATTAAATTAAAATTTAATTTTTATTTAAACTAAAAAAATTTAAATTACAATAAAAAATTTTAATTGAATTAAAATTAAATAGAATGTAATAGGTAACTTCAAGTTGTAATTTTTTTATATCGTTGGTTGCTGTTGCAAACAGGGCATATGAAAGATAGTCAACAGTATTCTCACATTCCGAAAAGCATCAGAGTATAAAATTTTATATTTAGAAAAAGGTGAATTATTTATATAGGTTTGAACATTTTAGGTATTTGCAGCTTTACAGTTTATGGCACAAGGTTCATATCAAAAAGGTGTGGGGCAGGATTTTTTATAGTTACAGCATGTCGCAAAGTTCGGTGAGTCGATGTATCGCAGAGGTTATTACTCGATAAACATTATCGTGGAGCATTTCGGGTACATTATTCATTTACAGCATATTTTTTAATCCTTGACTTCATCTTCACTCCTGATATTTCACCATCGAGTGTGGGATATAGAGTAATTTATTTTCATGCTATTTTTAATTATAGAGGAAGAGAATAAACGACAATGAGCAAATAGGTGTTAGCGATGATGCTAACGGTCGCACTGTTAGAAATGCAGTTAACCAAAATCATTTTTGATTAATCGTTTATTGTATCAATCACTACATTAAATAAAATTTGTATTTTAGTTTTTCAATTTATTTAGCGCCTCTTTTACCATATTCATAGCATCAGCAATTTTTTGTAATAAATTGATAATAAATAAATTTTTTTCTTGAATTTCTTCAAATGTTGGGTCTAAAATTTTACGAAAAATGGAAGATAACAAATTATAAGAAACTTACTAAATAAATGTACTTACTCAGTAGAATTGATGTAATGTTTTTGAAACGATGTTTTATAACGTACGTGGGAAATCCTGTTGAGGTCTTTTTTGGTAAATGCAAGCTCAATTATACTAGGGTTAATTTTGAATTAAATTTTGATAAGAAAAACACTTCTGTATTCTGTAATGACGCTGCAAGATGAAAGTTTAGTTATTATTCTAACCAAATTCTAACAGCTGTCAAATTAAAATTATGCGCAGATGCTAGTAACATTTCTTTAAATATGAACAAAATGTTGGTAACAAAATATTGAAATCGGAATTGACAACTTAGCCAATTGGCTAAGAACTTGGTAAATTACCAATGTGATGTGAATAGCACTGATTGTATTTTGTATTAAATTTGTATACTAATTAGTGCGTTTCAGAATATTTAGAACAAATAGTAAGAAAGCAAAATATTTTGCAATCCACGATGGCAGATATGAATCAACGCCTCGAAGCCATAGAGACAATGCAGGCCAATTGTAGGACTACCCGTGAAGAAGAAGAAGATACTGGTTTCTTGTTTACATTGGTACCATACTTGCCGATAAATTGTGAAAACGATATGCTCAATTTTGAAAATTATTTGTCCACAGAAGATAACCTGAAGAGAGCTGTAATAAATTTCTTCTTTATTGTATGGAGTAATAATATTCATTTGACAAAATATTTATTTGTAGGTTAAGGACATATCGTCGTGTGGCGGAAGCGATACTTTTGATTTCGTTAACAGAGTTGCTCCGAAGCTCATTACAAACCGCTTTTGTGGAGCTACATACAGCTATATCGGCAAGCGAGAAAAGAAAGCTTTTGATGTGACAAAGTTACACGTGTTGTTAACAAGTAAGTAATCAATTTTATTTTGATATATAAATTAAATGTTAACTTTTATTTTAGATGCTGGTATGAAAACCTTTCCGAACGTGACTGAGAAAGATGTCCAGGTGGGAATAAGCAAATGGATCCGCAGATGCACCGAAAGGGGCAAGAAGGAACCGAATTAGAACAAGGTGTAATCTTGGATTTTATTATAATATTTTTTTCCGGAAATCGTCATTGAAACAACATTTCCCTGCTTATGCACGAGCAGGGAAATTGAACTTTACTGACTAGTCCGGTAATAATTAGTAAGGTTAATAATAACAAAATAAAATAGACAAATGTCAATGTCAAAAAATGTCGTTCAATTAGTGCTTTAAAATTTCGATTTTTTACGATTTTCGGAAAAATTTAATACAAAACATGTCAGTAAAATGTCTCACTTGACTCGGAGCTCTAAAATACTCGGCACGAAGTGCCTCGTATTTCAACATTTCCCCTCGTCAGTAATATGTCATTTTCCTGACTTTTATGTAAATAACTATTGTATTTGTTTAAATAAATAAATTAAAAATAAATAAATTATAAATAAATTTTTTTGCGAATTATATTGTACGAACGAAGACGTACCTCGTACGAAAAACAGGACGTGCCTCGTACGCATACGAACGTACCTCGTACAAATAGAACGTACCACGTACGAACGAGGACGTACCTCGTACGAAACAGGACGTGCCTCGTACGCATAAGAACGTACCTCGTACAAATAGAACGTACCACGTACGAACGAGGACGTGCCTCGTACGCATAAGAACGTACCTCGTACAAATAGAACGTACCACGTACGAAACAGGACGTGCCTCGTACGCATAAGAACGTACCTCGTACAAATAGAACGTACCACGTACGAACGAGGACGTACCTCGTACAAATAGAACGTACCACGTACGAACAAGGACGTACCTCGTACAAATAGAACGTACCTCGTACGAACCCAGTACGATGATTATGCACACTTCTGTACGATTATATTCGTACAAATTTGTACGTACCTCGTATAAACAATGTACAAACGTGGTACATCCTTGTTCGTACGAGGTACGTACAAATTTTAACGAATATAAACGTACAGAAGTGTGCATAATCAACGTACTGGGTACGTACGAGGTACGTTAAACTTCCGCACCCGTACGTACACGGTATGTACGTGTATTCGTCCCAGATATGTCCAAAATTCGTTATTGTGCTATTAGGGCTATGTTCGAATATAAAAATGCAACACACAAAAAAAAACTCTTACCGGAGTATTATCGTCCTTTAGTAATTCTCCGATTCGGCCTTTGTCGTACATGAAACGCTAGTGTTGTCGTAGATAGAAACGGCTTCTGATTTCGACTCAAACAAATCAAGCAGGAATAACCATCGAACAAATCTCCTTCTTCGGATCGTACAATTAATAGTCGGTAAGTAAACTTGAATGCTTTTATCCAATATTTCCATTAAATTTACCATCGAAACATAACCATAAACTATTTTCAGTGGTTCCAAAAATTTTTACTATGACTTAATTTCAACCTTCCAAATAATATCAAAGTGTCTACCATTGATTAAGAACACCTTCCAATTTATTAATTTCGTAATTATCGGGATGTCTTCCTTTATCGAAAATAACTTCAAAAATTCTAACTAAATTTACAAACTATTTTAATTTTACTTTGCTTCTTTATTTCAAACTAAATCATCGACTAAGCAGCGCGTCCGTGTTCTATGACCGCTCGCTAGAGAATCCTTCAATCACGTCTTAACGTCACCGTGGACGTTGCCAGAGTCCTTTCTTCTCGCTTCGTTATCGTTTTCCAAAATATCCCACCAAAGTTTTCACTCGCGCATGTATCTTCGCAAACCGCCACTTTATTTATTATACGAAATCCTACATTAACAACTAAATAAATAAATTTAATTTGTTATCCATTATTTTTAATGAGCCAAACAACTACCAATATTTATTTTTTACAACCCCATTTTATCTTTCAGGTTTCAACAGCGGATGCATCTTCTGGTTTCGTGAGGCAAAGCAGTTAATCAATCTTTTGGATCAAGGAAAACTCAGATACAACTAATTAATCACCTGTTGTGGTCTTATATTTAATTAATAAAATTCATGAGTGTTTCAATCCTTGACTCAATTACATCATACCACCCCCTTACGATGAGCAGGACATGACAATATTTTGTTAATTATTTGATTTTGTTATGTTTTGAGCCTGAAGAACGAATTTTTATTTTCATTTAATACGTCATTTACTAATTTTAAATTCTCCCGCATGGTGGCGTTTGCTTAATGTAAATTGCCAATTAGCATTAAGATGTAGTTATGTAACGGTCGACCTAAGTAATAATAAATGGAAATAATAATGTAAGATAATACAATAAATAATCACCAACTATTAACCAGTTTTCCTTCAATTGCATTTTATTATTCAGTCTCCTTCTTACCTTAGGTCTGGGAGCTGTGTATTACCTATTTTTTCAAATAATTCTGCGAGCTTAATTGATTTTTATTTTAAAACATGTACCCTGTTTGTGACCTAAATGGAACAGAACATAACTGCGGCCAATATTTTCACTTACGACGCGCGGTACGATTTAGCTAAAGATTGACCATTCTTCTTCCGATAGACAAGTTTGTTGTTGATATATTTATTAAAAAGTATTATTTAAACTATATCAATATTCTTATCAAAACTTTTCGTCGCCCGAGAAAGCCTTGTTCTATGTCCCAAAATACCTATTTTGGGAAATTGCACTTTTGTATATTTTTGTTAATTTTGTTACTTTTGTTGTTCCGTTTCCCAAATTTTTTGATTTTACAGAGGTGTCTACATAGTAAGTAATGTTTTCCACTATCCAATATTTTGATATGATGCATATATTTAAAATAAGATCACTTATTTGTTTTGGATATAGAACAAATATGGTAAATTTAGTATATATTCAAAAAATGTAATATTCTTTTGAAAGTTTACTGGTTTTGTAGATTCACCCTTAAATTTAATTAATTACGTGCCTATTAACGCCCTCTAGTGCGATTGCTTTGCAATGGCATTAGGTCGATAATTATCATGGTCGATAATATAGATTGTCGAGCAAGTACGCTTGGGTGTGGTAGACTGCGTGCAAAAGCTCTAAAGTTATACAATGCGCGAAGGGCGAAATACATACATATAAATGTTACGTGAAAACATTAGCTTGGAGCGAAAATTTAAAAAATGTGAATAAAAAAAGACGTAATTACTCGTTCTTGAAAATTAATATGAAAAAAATATCACTAGGCATGTAATTTAATAAAAAAGTTATTGTTATTTATTTTATTTTGAAAGTAAACGAAAGTAAACATGCAACGAATGTTTTCTAGTTGGGCTTTTTAGTGTTTGAACGTGTTTTCGTTAATGCGCCGATGACAGTATAACTTTTGACTTTTCTCATCTACTCTAGCTTACAAGCAAGGTGAAAAGGTGTGTGTGTGTGTTTTTTAATTTCCTTGAGGTATCCCGAAGCCAGTTCCATTCCGTTACGTTTATTTGTTTGCCGGAACTGTGCTGTTTGCTTATTGCATCTGTTAGGTGGGATACTCGATTGGGAGAAGATTTGCCTGTGTGTATAATGCTGGCGTTAATCGCCATTTGTAGAAAACCCACTATTACACCTATAAATCCTGTGCCATCCAGAATTCCGCTGGGACCGTCAAACGTTGGAGGTACAATCGAAACGACCAAGGTATTGTTCAAATACAACGACAAAACCTGTAGGAACGGACTTTACGATAAAGTCGCTAATGCCCGATTTCTTCACTAAACTTAATCTATAGTTATCTTGGGGACAACTTGATTCGATAGATATCTGTAAATTAAAACAAATTTTGGTTTTCTTCATGTTATGGATGCACTTAAAAGTTAGGTTATTGCATAAACTAATGACATAAAATGCTGTGTTACCAAGTCAACTTTAAGTTATCTATCCTTTACTTGACGCCTACTTTTATTAGAGTGAAGGAAAACTTCTTTTTTGTCCGTGAGACAAACTTAACTTATGGTTAGTTGTCAGGAACTTTGTCTAAACGTGAAGAAATCGGGCATAAGTAAGTGCAATTACTTACGCCACATTAACTTATTTGTTTATTTCAAATCGCGTAAGTTTTACGCAACGTCACGCTCGAAGGTGTGTCCTTTTTTGTAAACTGTGTACATTTTAATGTCATTAGTTACTGAAAAGTATTGATGTTGGAAAGCCCTAGTGAATTTTATTTTAACCACCTGTGGCGTATCATCAACCATTTTTGTTTTAAACACCAGTGGCGTATCATATACGATTTTGTTAAACACCAGTGGCGTCTCATACTATTTTTTTTGTTAACCACCAGTGGCGTGTTTTTGGTAGACTACGTTCATCGTTTTTTTATAATTTTAGTTTTAGTTATTACTTGTATTACTCTTTCCTTTTTCTTTTATTTTATTTTTTTTAGCAATTAAGTTTATTTTGTTAGCAAGTAAGGGTTGTAACGCGTGTGCTGGCAGTTTGTTGTTTTAAGCACGTTAGCTTCTTACAAATTAAGACGCGTATTAATTTCGCCGTAAATATTACCTTAATTTTTTTGTTGTTCAATAAATATGCCACGCGATTTATGCGGGTATTATTTACGAAATCCTTTCCTTGGGAGTACGTCGTGCCTTATTTAGGTTTTCATCGAATTGTCCTGGTCCTTTCGATTGGAAATCCGGTTCGACAACGAATCCCGGCGTAAGTACAAGATCGACCTCTAACTTAAGTTTTCTTACGTTCCTCCTTTTTAATAAGACCTAGGTGGCGCCCTTATTCATTTTTTTCACGATCTCGACTCCCTCCCTCTGCAGTACAGTGTCCGTGGAATATTCTATATTCAATAAATCCACCCCTCCCACTGGCTAGTTGGCAAGTTGTTTCTGCGGAGGTTTCCGCCAATTCCTTCTCCTTTATTTGGGAATTCGGCCGTTTACGGGGCAATTTGTTCGAATTTGGGGATTCGTTCCCAACCCCAACGAGTTGTCCGTCACAAAAATTCTAGGATGTAGAAAATTTTTTTATAAACAAGTGTTCTATATCCTTTTAACTCTGTGATGATTTATGTGCAATACCCTTTTGATTAAAGTTAGGTAATCATAATAAAAGCTTATTGATTTCTAAGAAAGTTTAATGAACAAAATTATTACCTACTACAGTAGAAATATACATAACATACATATTTAGGTACTTAATTACCGTTTTTCCCTCTCTTAATTACACTTGCTTTGTTCTTAGGTGTACTGTTACGGCGTACACCGTAGTTTCTGATCGAAACATCCTGTATATTCTTAAAATAAGAAAGTTGTCTCCCGCGATTACGCAATCGCATTGTAATCAATAAATTTTAGAAATAAATTCGAGCTAACGAGTTCCCACTGTAGATAATACCGAGCCGAAAAAATTGCATACGACAATTTTAAAGTAATGTTAATACAAAGTGTAAGCTTGAGGAATAATACACCCATTAAAATGTATTACAAAGTTGACTTAAGAAGCGCGTAATCAACAATCCTTTGATAAAAATTTCTTAAAATAACGACTTAGAAACCCCTATAATAGCCAGTTCATACATCAAATACGATAAAGCCACTACAAAGTGACTTTCCATTTATAAAATACGCGAAAGGATTAAAATGTAACAAACCATTAATACTTTGTAAATATCAACGAGACACCGTGCCATATTCTGCTGATAACGCCAACACAGCGATCCGTAATTAGATGGGAAGCCCGAAGCTTGCATTCCTTCAAGGGTAGCGTTATCATTCCCACAGGTGAAATAATTCGAGAGGGGAACGAAAAATCGTCAGTAGTTGTCTCGTAGCAATCGACCCATCAACTCGTACCTAAATAATTTTCTAATATCTAACTACCAAAGATTAATTAATTACCTTAACTTTCCGGATAAAACTAAATCAACTCTCCAGTGAATAATTAACGAACTATCAAATCAACCTTATTTTAACTGCGAAATTGAGCAATAGTGAATTAATAAGTTTTAAAGTTGAACAAAACAAACAATTAATAATCACCAATCGGTGGAATAAAACTAACAAATTCAAATCGTAACCCGGCAGTTTAAATAATCAACGGGCGAACAAATATTACCGTTAGTGCAAATAACTAAAATTTAACAAAAGTGTTTACGAAAATAAACAATAACGCCCTATCGAGATAATTACCATTTTAAAGACAAGCCGATCAGCAAAAAGTGCAACAAACCAATAACTACCGTCAAGTTCCTAACAGTTCAATCGGATTGGAAGATTCAATAACTAAAGAACAAATTATTTAGTGCGCTAATTTTGCTAATCCAAGACATATAGTGCTATTTAATTAAAGTTGTACAATCATAACTGCGGAAACAACGTGAATAATTCAAATCTAAATAATATTGTGTCGGTCAGTCGACGCTCCATGCAAATCAGCATAACGATTACAATCGTTGGATTCTTTCTATGGTCTAAAGCTACCAATTCAACTAACTTCACCAATCATCTATCCGTCAACAATTGGAGTCTTCACATCTCGTCATCTCCGCGGTACAACGCCAAAAAAAAGAAGGTAGAAAAGTAGCCCATGGCCTATAATTGTGTAAATTATCCCTTTGTATATAAATGCTTGTCCATTTTTCTTTTTGTATTTAAAATTAATTTAAAGATTAATTTATTTTGCGTAAAGCGTGCGACCTTATATAATTTTTGCTGCGTCAAACCTAATTTAACTATTAATTTTTACCTAACACATTTCTTTGTCGATATTACTGTAAATTTTGTGTACCATACTATGACTTATTTATTGTTTAATATAATGTATATTAGAAGTATTTGATTTTTCTTTCGTTAACCTAAGAAACTGTTAAGCAATACTCTAAATAAGCATCCACGGCTGAGATAAGAAGCAGGATTTCGAAGTCCACTCACCCCGCTGAGCAGCCACGGAGCAAATAAAGGTCCATTACAACAAAATTTTAATTTTTCTGTTTAAGAGCGTAATAGTACTCTTGCTCTTTTTTCTATCTACTTTTACTGAAGTTATCTTTTTGGGTGTATACGTATACACTGTATACGTTACATTTTGCAGATGATCAGGTTGTTATGGCACAGGACTACGAGGACATGGAATACATGACAAGAAAATTGATGGAAGAGTATGCAGAGTGGGGACTAGAAGTAAATGTACAAAAAACTCAATATATGTGTATTGGTGGAATGCAACAGGATTTAGAGCTAGAAAACGGCCATAATATAAAAAAATGCGAAGAATATAAATACCTTGGGGTGATAATGAGCCAAGATGGTAGATGCCACGCAGAAATACGCAAAAGAAATCAACTGGGTAGAAGGGCGATCTCAGTATTAAACTCAATTTTATGGGACCAGTCTGTTTCCAAAAGTAGCAAGACAAGTATATATAACAGCATAATTAAACCAATCACAACATATGCTTCAGAGGTATGGCAAATGGGGAAGAAATGGGAAAATACGCTGCAAGCTACAGAGATGGACTTCTGGAGAAGATCGCCTGGAAAGAGTAAGTTGGAGAGAATACGAAATACCCGCATCTGGCAGATTATGCAAGTAGAACACACAATAACGGATGATATAAAAGCAAAACAACTGATATGGTTTGGTCATGTTCAACGCATGGACGCAAATAGGCTACCAAGAAGAATCTTATTTTGGAAACCCCCAGGAAGAAGGAAGCGCAGAAGGCCCAGACTAAGTTGGAGAGAGGGTATTGATAGGGAGATGACAGAGAGGGGACTTGAAGCGATGCAATGGGAAGACCGTGAGGAATGGCGTAGAGGAATCGGAAGACGTCGTAGAACGTTGTAAAAACCGATAGATAGATAGATAGATCTTTTTGGGTGCATTTTTAATGGCAAGTAATGAATCATAGAAAGTTCTTTCAGAACGATTCGGTATGAAAGGTTTCATTTCTAACAAAAAATGTTTTCGTTTTAAATCGGATATATTTATTTCTAATTCCGCTGTCGGTACATTGGTGGAAAAATCGTATGGAACATATTGCGATGTCCAACACTGACCACGTCAATAGAAATGTGTACGTTAAGATTCAAGAGTTTGTTTATAATAAAAGAGCATGAGACTTATTTGATCGAACGGACAAGCTTCATCCGATACCAAAATTTAGTTCAAGATCATACATTAATTTGAAACACAAGTCACGGAACAAGTCAACAAAAATCATCAATAATGTAACAATTTAATAATTCCGTTAATATAAAAATGTTTGTTAATAACATAGAATCAAATTGTTTAGTTATAAGAAATCTTAAATTAAAATCAAAATATTGTTAATTGCTTAAATAATATAAAAATTTGTGTTAACGTTAAATGTTAAATAATAAAAACTTTACACAACGTTCGCAGTGCTTCGAAATTTAGTGCACAGTAAATGGATACTTCATGTTCATCAATTTTACCAAATAACCACGGGGTGTGATGTGGAAAATCAAATTAATCTGGAATACACAAAATTTTATTAAAAATTTTACAGGTCAAAATGGGCGAATACGAACCTGAAAATGTGACATCGATTTTATTATGGACAAACTTCAATAATCAACAGTGCCTTGAATTTGAGGCGATTGCAGAAAAACAGTTGAAAAATAAAGGGGGTCGGCGTTGAATTTATCAATGGCGAGTGCTTGTAATTTGATGCTCTAGAAAATTAATTTAATTAGTGAAAATTTTTAATTAAAATCGATATAAAAGTGTTGATAATAATAAAGAAAGTGTACGTACGTGATTTGGCAGTATTTTCAACAAGAAAAATTGAATGATTGGAGATATTTTTGCACAAAACTGATTTCAAGTACACGTGGTTTCACTACGCACCAAGATTGTAATCCATCGTGATCAAGTAAAGAAGTAACCATCGGCCGACTCAAGCATAATAAGTTCATGGTCAATCATCTTATGAATCACAAAAACCCTAGATTGCTAAAGGTAAATTTCCATTAAACTTTATTTTTGATAAAAACCAAGTGCAAACTTTGAAAACTTATAAACGCGTGCGATATTCGTTTAAAGTTGGGTAGTTTAAGAAATAGGTATAATTTTAAGAACATTAATTGATTTAATCATCTTTTCACATAATTTTACATAATAAAATATAATTTGCTTTTACAACGGAATATTTTTTTTGTAACCTTGTTCCGAGTGCCAAAAATATTTGATTTCAGCTTATACAGTTATTGGTTCCGGAACGAACTCAACCTGAGAAAAGGTAAGTCTATGCCCATCGATAGCTAAGCCGAGGTTAAAATTTCATATACTGTCATTTGTATTTACATAAAGTTAAACATTTCTGTTGACGGGGTGCATTTACGTTCACCCGTATAAAGCATTTTAAAATATAACGTGAGACATCATTAGTAGTCGAGGCTAACCCTCACACAGCAATATGTATATATTTTTACGAGTTCCCCTAGTGTATTTTTCTCTCTCTCTAGTATTAGGTATTGTATTGTAATTAAGTGTTTTCGAATTTTTTGGAAATTCAAATAATCGTTTGGTTGCATCTGTAGCACCTTGCATTTCAACTTCCATGTTGAAGGAATCGACAGTAACTATCGAACTAAAGACATGGGACTCTATATTTCCAGATTTTTAATATGTTTTTCAATACAACTACACTGAAAAAAATGACGTTTTAAATCTAAACGAATATTCGTTTTAAAATGTTATCTTTTGGTTTAAAAATAATCGTTTTGTAATAAATAGTAATTTATTTAACTTAATAGTATCTGTTGTTTTAAAACAAAACTTTATTTCTTTTAATGTAGACGTTTTAAATCAAATCATTTTCTTATTTGTTGGTATGTAAGTTACAAGTGACTGATAGATGGCGCGACATATTTATGTAGCTAGTTATCTTTATACCAATGCTGAATATAAGAACACCTCGGTTGTACTTTTAATCACTCAAGTACGAGTCCACAACCAGGTTAGTGATGTTATCCATTGGTTGTTTATAAACTTGTATTGCCAATGTGCTCTTATTAAATTGTTTATGTCGTGATTGTTGTATTTATTCTCTTGTCTACTGCCAACCTTCCCAATATATTTAAACTAAAATTTAAATAGTGGAATTACCGGAATTGTAAACCGAATACTGTCGAACGCTTCAGGCACGACTTAAACAATAGTTTAAAATAAAAACCATTGTGGTTTGAAATAAAACTAGACCGTTTTAATTCAAAAGACAATAGTTTAAAATAAAAACCATTGTGGTTTGAAATAAAACTAGACCGTTTTAATTCAAAAGACAATAGTTTAAAATAAAAACCATTGTGGTTTGAAATAAAACTAGACCGTTTTAATTCAAAAGATAAATCTTTAAAAGAAAAAAAGTTTTAATTGAAAAGTAATTATTTTTTCGCCATAGGTAATGCGTAAAACTGTTTGAAATAAAACGATTCGTTTTGAATCAAACGATTTTTTTTTCAGTGTACTATGTATGTGCATTATCAATTTCTTGTACATTACCATGACCAGGTTCACTGAACTTTTGTTCAATGATTTCAAGACCATTGCTGTATTCTGACTGCAAAAAATATTGTATAGCGAAAGACATTACACAGTTCTTATTCTATAACACACAGCTATCGGACCACAATATAATTTTTTAAATTCCGGATTATCTGTCATCACTTCTTTTAAAATACGGATCATTCCACTAGCAATATGAATAGCAGCACGCCCAGCAATAAACTCATACAATATAGCATTGTACACCACCTTGGTTTTGTCTAGATGAGCTGTTAAGTTGTAACAACATAGTTTTGTCTTATAATAGAAGGTCGAGACATTGGTTTTAGGTAGAGAAAGAGTATTTTGAAGACCAAATGTGATTATACCAACTTCTTTATTCTTCAGAAATCTTGATCTATATTGATTTCTCTCCTGTGTCCCAATATTCTTTCGTTGTATGTGCTCATGCTGTTTTCTAATCTCATCTGAAGTAGGTTCTACTAGTACATTAAATAACTTTCACTTATCACTTGATCCTTCTTTGGCTTAAAAAAGGCTATATTATATTCGCTGTTAAATATCTCGGAGTAAATGTTGAATTTAACAGGATCATCTGTAGAAGATCCTGTAAACTCAATCCTCGTTCTAAGTATATATTTTTAGCTCTGACTTCTGCAATAGTGTGATTCAACTGAGGGAAATGAGTTGATATGTGCTTTAACTTCATTCTTTTTTTCAGGTTTAATCACTTCTTTCCTATGTTTTTAGTTGTAGGATTTGGTACATCATCATTTTTGATATAGACCAATTCATTATCAAATAATTGTATTAGGGGATATAGAACAAACTGCGTTTTTAGTGGTTTATAGAACATTATAATTCTGAATTCCTTGATAGAACAACATAATTCTGTGCAATCTGCAATATTTTTGGGATATATTACAATCATTTACTGAAAACTTTGTTATAGACCAAGATAATAGTATTATTATAACGGATATAGAACGAGCTAATTTTATCAAAAAATTTGGTATACTTAACTTAAAAATGTTGAAAATGTGATATAGAACAAGATAATTCTCGGGCGACGTTTTATTCAACCATTCAAAATCATTCATATTATTAAAAATTGTTCATCGTTGTGGAATATTTTACTCTTAACCCCCTCGCTTATTGGAGGTTAAGTTCTGAATTACTATTGGTGGATGAGTATACGACAATTCAGTGGCGCCCAGAATTTCTATCGATTGTGACTTTTTCTCCTATTTTGACGTCCCGAATTAACATTGGATTGATTGATGCATCCACGACCAAAAAGGTAATCTGACCACCCACACCAAAGGTAGTTAATCCAGGGGCTACTAAATGCATATTGAGAAGTATCCACAACTTTGAAAAAACCCAACAGTAGTACCCGACATTTCATATACATTGAAAAATAATAATCAGATTTTTGAAATTTTTATCCTGTATTTAATTTATGTATCTACATTAAAAATTATAATAACTGTACATATCGCACACCCAGTAAAAATACTGTTGTAAGGCGAAAATTGTAAATCTGAGTTATGGCACTAAAAAGTTGGGTCGAATCAACTATTGTTGACCACTCCAAATAAATTGAAAATTTCCTATTGCAAATAGGAAGGTTTATATAGTATACTGACATAATTTTCACAAGCGAAGATATAATCAAAATTTTGAGTAAATCGATTTTGAAGTTAGCTAATTTAACGAGATTCAGTGGTAAAATCTAACGAGATTCCCGCGCGTCGCTCATTCTGTTGACAGTACGTGCAATATGAATGAAAAGTTACAGACCAATCAGCCTGCTCCCTCAATCGGAAAAGTAGTTGAAAAAGTCATTCTCACCCGCCTCCAAGAAGCCATGTTCGATAACAGTATCATTCAAAACGAGGAATTCGGCTTCCGTGCTGGACACAGCACCACCCACCAAGCCTTCCGACTAGTTGATCACGTCACACAGGCACTCAACAAAAAAGAATTCACAGGCCTAGTGCTACTCGACGTATCGAAAGCGTTCGATAAGGTCTGGCACGAAGCCCACCTGTTCAAAATGCTTCACTCTGAAATCCAACTTCCACTAGTCCGACTTATCGCCTCCTACCTCCAGGACAGAAAACTTCAAGTCAAACTCATGACCACTAGATCCACTGACCGCCCCATTACCTCCGGGGTCCCCCAAGGCTCAATCCTTGCAGCTTCACTGTTCAACATCTTTATGAGCGACATTCCAACCCCTTCAGATCCCGCAACAAAAATCTCATTATACGCAGATGACACTGCAATATACACGTCCTCAATCCACCCGGACATAGCCACAACCCGCCTCCAGGAAGCGACCAACGATCTCGAAAGATGGTACGAAACTTGGCGCATCGAGGTTAACTCGAGCAAAAGTTCCGCGATCATGTTCCGAAATCGCTGCAAGCCTCACAACTCCAGCGTCTGGATGTTTGAGGAGCAAATCCCCTGGAAAACCAAGGCCAAGTACCTTGGAATTACCATGGACCGACGCCTCAATTGGAACGCTCACATTACCACCGTAACCGGTAAAGCCAAATACCTCTTTAACAAATTGTTCGCTCTCGTGAACAAAAATAGCACCATGGCCCCCGCTAACAAGCTAAGAATCTACAAATCCATAATCCGCCCAACAATGACATATGCCTCCCCAGTCTGGGGCTACGCACGGCCCAGGGCCATAAATAAACTTCAAGTCATTCAAAATAAAAACCTTCGAGCTATTTTCAGCGCCCCCTTCTACGTCACTAACAAACGACTCCACGCAGACGCCAAACTAGATGTCATTAACACCCTAAATCGCAAACACGCCATCAATCTCTACAACAAATCCAAATTTTCAGAAAATCCACTTGTAAATCTATTAGGCCAATATAACACAGACAACTTCTTCATCCCCCGACCCAAATCACTCATGATCACGGACAACTCCTGATCAAAATCCCACCCCTGCACAGATTAACGTATGTTCACAGGTCTAAATTACACAAATTCTCTTAGAAAGTGAATTTAATTCACTAGATTTGTGTAATTTTTCGTTCAATTTCCACAAGCTTCGACAAGACACCCCCCAGAATAGTATCCTCACTGCAACTCCTCTAGTCGCCAATTCTGACTAGCTCCAAGTAGAAGCCACACACATCGAGGACATCAATAGAAATTAATCCATAATTTCTACTCTTCGAATTAAGGATTCTACTGTATCGGTAAACGTAAAACTTTCTTTTTCTTCATATATTTCACATTCACAGACACAGCCCAGGTATTTACCAGCCAGTTCGCCAAGCGCCAACACCCAGGGACCCACCGGTCTCTACAACTTCCAACGCCAGACAAGCCAACATCAGATGAAGTAGAAGGCCGGCTACGCCGGGATGCTCCGTCAAAGACATATCAGGTAAAGGTAAAGGTTTGCACCGGCAGTAGGAGCACGTCTCTCGTACTTGTAACATCGATTATTTTTTGTTTTACGCGATTTTTTGGGGGTCTAAGATCCCGATTTCGGGTCCAGTTTTGTAACCATTAACGACCTGAACAAAATTTCTTCAGCTACACACTAAAGAACAGGCTTATTTTAGTCTATAGAAATAAAAATTTTCTAGATCTGTTGAAAAACAACCCCAAAATCGACTTTTGAAAAGTACGGGAAATTAGCATCGAATATGCCGCACACCCCAGGCACACGCGATACAATTCAAAGACGAAATGGCGTAAAATTTTTTCGCTCCGATTGGAATTTTTCTTTGAAATTCGGATAGGTGGGGGTGTGATTAGTAGATATTAGTAATAAATATAATCAAAAAAATGGAAAATAACCCGTGTATTGCCGAAAATGTGAAAAAATTAAATGTTCTTTTTCTTCGAATTTTGGGGTGTGCATTCGATAAGGAGGGTTGTCCATCGTCAAAACCTACCCTTACGGGGCGCCGCTACGCTCTGCACCCCTCCAGGGCGGTTTTGACTCTGGTTACTAGGCTAAACATACGAGAAGCGCCTTCGATTAAGAAAACCGGGATCTAAAAAACTGGGAGCTTAGAGACCCTTGAAATAGCATTAAAAAGTATAGTTGCGGTATGGGGCAGTAAACTATTACGTTTCACCCCCATAAAATCGCGTAAAACAAAAAATAATCGATGTTACATGTACGAGAGACGTGCTGCTTCTGCCGGTCCGTATCGAATCGTAAATTAAAACTTGGAGTACTCGGGCCAAGCCCGTACCTCCTTGAGAAAGCTGGTGCGCCACGGCACCTGAATTTATATTTTGCAGGGTTGTGTTTTGAGGGCCCCACCTGACTACGAGATCGTCGGAGTCCGGGGTGGGTTTAACCCCCTCCCTTTTGACTACGATCGTGGCTTTCAAAAATAGAAATAAAGACATTTGTGCAGATGCCTTTTTGAATAAAGCTGGCAATGCTCGAATTGACGTCACCACCTGATCCCCTTGTGGTGATAAGAATGTGATAGAACACTGGGTGTGAATGAAGAAATAGATGCAAAAGTGATCGGTATCGGGGTCTAACCGTCTTGTTTTCCGTATCGGGGGAGTGTCAGTCGCTCCGATGCTGCGGAAAACCCTCTGGTTTTCTCCTGATGCCGGTCAGGTTGGGTTTCTGCCCGGGGGGGTCTCCCCCCTTCGAGTGGAGTCCGGTCCTGCGTGGCCGGAGTTTCTGCACTCTACTGGAGAAGAATACTCTGTCTTGCGACAGGGTAGAAAATCCCCCGAGTGCTTTCCCCCAGACTGCCCCTATGCCACCCTAAACCAGTGAGGCAAATACCGACGGAGACCGCAAAATTTCCAAAAGCATTTGATCTAGTCTGGTGTATCAGTTATAAGAGCAACTTACTCTTAAACTGGTACGGCAGACAACTCTGAAAGGGAATATAATTAAATAACAATAAAATGCTAAGCCCGTCCCTATAGCTGATGGCAAACCGAATCACGTCGAAGAATTGAATGCACTGTGCAATCAGCATCCCGTTTTTCGACTTGATTGGATTTCTTAGCGTTGAAAAATAGAAGTAGCTTTGAATTGACTAATTGCTGTTTTTTCGTTAGGGCGGAAGCCGCGTGAGAATGGCCTTAACCCCCGTTCACACGGCATTGTACTGCACGTTTTTTTTGCAGTATACGTTTTAACGAATAGGTAGTGGCGCATACATTATACATAGAACTGTTGAACAGTTCTATGTATAATGTATGCGCCACTACCTATTTGTTAAAACGTATACTGCAAAAAAACGTGCAGTACAATGCCGTGTGAATCCAGCCTTAGGTCTCTTATACCTTAAGCCCGTCTTACATCAGGACATTTCTGGCGTCATTTCTTGCGCCATTTCTGCGCAGAGACGAGTTCATAGTATTTGCGCGTGCGTATACCGTTGTGCGCAGAAATGGCCCAAGAAATGACGCCAGAAATGTCCTGATGTAAGACGGGCTTTAGAAAGTCTTCGGGTCGGTAGTTACCGAGCCCTCTGACCAACGGGTTTTCGGAGTTGCCCAGGTTTCCGTAGAAGTTTTCCGCCAGGTGGCAGATAAAATCTTCTATCGTTTCCACGCCTGCGTCCTCCCTGATTCGGACATTTCTGACGTATCGGGGGGCCTTCACGATTCGCCTCAATGCTTTATTTTGGACTATGCGGAGTTTTTTTTATGTGAGTGTCTGCCGCATACCCCCAAGCTTCGCATGCATACGTCATTACGGGTCTGACGCATGATTTAAATAATCTCAACTTATTGCTAAGAGAAAGTTTACTATTGGATCTCAATAAAGGGTTCAATTCCCTTAGCACTCCTCTGGCATTGTTGCTTACCTTCGTAGTATGTGGACCCCACCGTAGTCCACTGTCGAGCGTCACTCCCAAATATTTGGAAGTTCTGCTCCACGGGATTTCGGTGCCATACATCCTCAGGCAAGTGTCGGGTTTTGAACCTTTGTGTTTTCCTCGTGAAGAATGTTGCAGTACTTTTGCTCGGATTGACACCGATGCGCCAGGTGCTGAAATAATCTTCAAGGTTACTAAGATAGCTTTGAAGGCGGTTGACTACGAATCTCGGTTTAAGTGAGCTTGAATAAATAGCAGTGTCATCCGCATAGAGAGCTGCTTCTGTTAGAATTTCATTTAGATTTGAGATTGAATTAGAACTTGACTTTCGACTCGCCGCGGGGAGATCGTGAATATAGATAGTAAACAACCTGGGGGACTGCCGATCCGTAAAACGCTAAGTCTAAGACTAGTTCTTTCTGCACGCACAGTCAATAGAATGAGCGACGCGCGGGAATCTCGTTAATTTTACCACTGAATCTCGTTAAATTAGCTAAGTTCAAAATCGATTTATTGAAAAGTTTGGACCTAAATCTCGAAGATTCTTTTGGCAATTTGCTATATTAACCATGTTTTTTAGTGTGTAGCAGAAGAAAGTATGATTCGAACGTTAATGGTTAGGTCACTGTAGCCCCGATTTCCTTCATCCCGGTTTCCTTGATGGTAGGCGCTTCAAATTTGTTTAGCTTTCTGCCGCGGAGCGGCGACGGCGATGAAAAACCGGCCGTCCGGGCGGAGCCCGGGCGGCTTGGGGTTTTTCTATGCACATAATTCTGGCCGTGCCGGATCCACCCAAAAAAGTAATTAGCACCATCAAAACCGGCCGCGGGGCTTTAGCCCCGCAAGGCCAAGGTTTTCCCCACATTTTCCCGGTTTAGATTTATTTAGAGACCTTATTCTTAAAATATTTGTGGAAAAAATCTTGTGCACTCATAATTCCTACTATGTTATACGCACGGCAGTCGACTGACAAATGCGCTCCTGACCGAGCAATCGTGCCTAATATTTATAACCACGGTTATGAGCGTGGCCTAAACAAGCATTTTACATGTAAAATTTAGCTATTTTCAAATTGATTTTTCTCGAAATTTTGATTATATCTTCGCTTGTGAAAATTATGTCAGTATACTATATATACCTTCCTCTTTGCAATAGGAAATTTTCAATTTATTTGGAGTGGTCAACAATAGTTGATCCCCCCTAAATTTGATTTCTGGACACACTTAAAGTCGCACATTCCACAAGAAAACAATTTCTCGCCGGTATGTATTTTTAAATGCTGCTTTAAATTTGATTTAACTGCAAATTTACAGTCACAAATTTTAGAATCAAATGGTTTCTCGCCACTATGAGTTTTTAAATGGCTTTTTAAATTTGATTTCTGTACACATTTGTAGTTGCACATTGTACAAGCAAACGGTTTCTCACCGGTGTGCATTATTAAATGTTTTTTTAAACTTGCCTGCTGTGCACATTTATAGTCACATATTTCACATTCAAACGATTTCTCGCCAGTATGAGTTTTTAAATGAACTTTTAAATTTGATTTGTATACGCTTTTATATTCACAAATTGCACATTCGAATAAGTTGAAGCAATTGGATTTTCTGGACGGACGTGTAGAGTTACATATTTGAGAGCGTACCGGTAGGACGTGTTGAGTTATTCATCTGAGAACGAACCGGACGGACGCGTAGTCGGTTATTGAGTTGAGAGTTGAATTAATCAACTGGGATTCGGGGTGTGCTGCACCATCGAACAATAAAGAGAATTATTGATCTTCAGATCAACGTTTGATTTGAAGACCCAAGAGAAAGCGTTCCGTGTTTTCCTACGGGGAAAATTAATACGGGAACAGCAATTGGACTGGGATTGTCGCAGGTTAGGGACGTAGCCAAAGCAAGATACAATTTGGACCAGGCGATCAGTGACAGAAGAAAGTGAATGTGCACATATTGTTGTGCGATCCGTCTAGCCGAGTCATCATCCGAAAGTAAAGGTTTGGATTAATTTTAATATAATTTTAAGTTTGTTTATATTTTGTATTGCGTTTTGATTGTTCTATTTGTGTTCATTGTTCGAATTAAATCTGTTAGCTGAACCGATTTTGTGTTTCTTTTGAGCTGCTGCTAGTAAGAATTTGTACAGTGAGGCAACAAGCATAAAGAGAACCTGAGATTAAGAGTCGCCAAAGGTAAGTGCCTAAGGTTTGTTGCTCCTAGTCACCTGAGCTATTAAGGGTGGACTAGGACTCAACACTATATATCTATATTATAATAAAGTTACTTTTATATCCAACTGGTTATGTTTCTTTTTCAGCCAATTTAAATTACTCAATTAGCCAGAAAAAAAATCCATAAATGATGAAATTTTTATTGTGTATAAGTCTTGATGATATTTTAATATTGTCGAACCTTGCGGGCCTTTCGAATTTGGCCCATTTTCAAGGCTAAAAAATAAATAAACTATTAATTGATTAAATAAACACTTTCGGATTGAACGTAATTGATAATGACTATAACATTGGACAATTTTATAAAGATTTTTACCCCCAATAAAAATTTTATCATTTAACAAAAAGAGGTCAATTAATCTACAAATAAGTAAACTAACAGAATCCATGTTTCTTTTAATACATTTTATACAATAATATACAAAATATGTACACATTATACGTCTTTGTTTCCTAACACTCTTTTTCGTCTTAATGCGTCCTTCTGTCAGTGCCCATTCACAATGAACGTAAGCATAAGAATTACATAAGCATAACATTGTGATAACTTCGATATGGGTTAATTTTAATTAACCTCTTCTTTTAATTAACGCTGCCACCAGAGGGTTCTATTGTCTTAGAAACAGTAATTTCTAAGTGAGTTGAACACTCAAAACTCAAATACTTACTTCGCTTAATGGATTGACTTGTTCGGGTAGACGTGGTAATGCGAACGCTTCCTCAAAAGACGTGTAGGATATTATATGACAAAAACACTTTCACCAAAATATAAACACATGTGTTTACAAGAAAAGATCATAAATTTCAATTTATCAATTTATTAAATAATAATATTAAATACCTGAGATTTACGTGTTCGACCCTCTTTCATGAATGAAAGTTGAGCTCGGGACCCTTGGATTGCGAAGCGAGTGAAAGTGAGTAATCCTTAATTTTTCTTTTACTTATAAATCACCAAAACTCGCGAGCACTCAATTAAAACAATTTAAGCGATTTTAATTTATTGAATTATATTAAAAATGAAAGAACAATGAGTTTTTAATCCACTCTCATTTAATGAATTTAACTGAAGAACAAAGAAAACAAATTAAAATTAGTGAGCACTTCCAAAAAGAACTATATTCGATACTTCGATCGAATTTACATTAAACAATAACCGAACTGTTTGAAATAAAACTTAGTCGAATAACTCGAAATTAAAGACTCGTGAACAGTCTTGTTTAATGAGAAAACGCACGGCTCTCCCGGAAGAACTGATTAACTTTTGATTTTTCTTCCCTATTTATTGGGGTGATTATTTTTAATTGGAGAGGGGTTAGATATGTGGACCACGTAGGAAGATCCTGCTCTTTGAAATGGTGTTAAGGGCTATTTGCCATTTTTATGCGGAATGTACCATTTTCGGACCACCCAATATCAGGTTATCAATTAAGTGAATCTTGTACTTTTGAACAAAAGGGCAGGGTTCGCACCTGCAAAGTGAAGCTTTTAGTTCCCGTGTTCTTAGCTTTTCTTTAAGTCGTTTGTTACAATAACTGTCCCTTTTTCTATGCTCTAATTGCATTTGGCTTTTAAAGTTCTATGTGTCTCTTATTATATTGAATTTTTCATCGGTTCCCGGGTGCGATAAAATCATCTTTATAGTTTTTGGCGAGACTTCATGATCGCTATCCTGGTTTTACTGTCTTTAGTCTAGTCTTAAAATTATAAAGGACCACCTAGAGGTGCGTCTATTGTGATACGCTTTTACCTAACACTGTGGGAAATAATTTTATTACCACTTACAAATATTCTTTGTTAATCTTATTACCAAGCTACCATAGGCGTCACATGGTATTCATAATGTGAGAATTTAAATCAATACTTATTTAGAATCTGACTAAATCTAATTGCTAATTTCTACTAAAGTTTACAAATACAATTGGCAGTGTTTTTATAAAACATTTATTTACTTGAAAGTTTATGAAATTGAATTACGTGGTGGGTGCTACAACATAAGCATAAGAAATACATAAAGTTGGATACCTGGTTTTAAATGGGAGCGTTCACAATGCAGTTACGTAATTGTTATGTTTAGGGAGGCCCATAACAACTACATAAGAACTACATAAGAAGTAGGAATATTTCAACTTTTACGTTTTCTTATGGAAATTAACCTTAATTTGAACGATGCGCCGTTTTTCACGCAGTGAACACACCTTCTTGTGTGACAGTTCAAATAATAATATAACCTAAAATTGTACATTCTTTTGTAAACGCTCTAAAAATTTATAAATTATAAATATATTTATATTTATAAATTATAAATAACAATAAAATATATATTTGAACGCTTCTATTGATGTGCGAATCCACCATCGTCTTTTCTGCTTCTCCTTTGCTATTGTTTCAAGCTGACGTTTACGAATTCTTCGCCTTAAGAGTAACAACAGCAACAATTGTTCAGATGGTAGTAGATCCATTCTTAACAAACGATATAATTACTTAAACGACGGAGAGGTTATGTCACAAAATAGTTTCGTGTTGAAACTTCATAGCGCCTGCGCAGTTTTTTAATTTTTATGTAATTCTTACGGTCATTGTGAACGGTCCCATCTTATGCTTATGTTTATGTTAATGTTTATGCTTATGTAATTCTTATGCTTACGTCCATTGTGAATGGGCACTCAGTCTATCGTCATCTTGCTGTATATCGTCGTCCGTCAGTGGCGTCTCATCAAAATTCGGTCAATAGTGTTTCGTTCCTACACATTTATGGTCTCAAATTCTATATCTGAAAGGTTATTTGCCGGTATGAATTTTTAAATGACGCTTTAAACGTTCTCTTCGTGAACATTTATAGTCACACATTTCACAACGAAAAGGTTTATCGCCGGTATGAATTTTTAAATGGCGTTTTAAATGTGCACGTCGCAAACATTTATAGTCACAAATTTCACAACTAAAAGCTTTTTCGCCGGTATGAATTTTTAAATGGCTTTTTAAATTTGATTTCTGTACACATTTGTAGGTGCACATTGTACAAGCAAACGGTTTCTCGCCGGTGTGCATTATTAAATGATTTTTTAAACTTGCCTGGTGTGCACATTTATAGTCACATATTTTACAAACAAGGGGTTTCTCGCCAGTATGAGTTTTTAAATGCGATCTTAAACTTGACTTCCGTGCACTTTTATAGTCACATATTGCACAAGCAAAGGGTTTTTCGTCAGTATGAGTTATTAAATGTGATCTTAAACTTTCCTTACGTGCACATTTATAGTCACATATTTCACACGCAAATGGTTTCTCGCCAGTATGAGTTTTTAAATGAACTTTTAAATTTGATTTGTATACGCTTTTATAGTCACAAATTGCACATTTGAATAAGTTGAAGCAATTGGATTTTCTTGAATATACCTATCTCCTGGGTTGGTTGATTAGCATCATCCTCTTCTTTAATATCAATCGAATGATGCAAATCTTCTAAATTAAATTTCACGTCTTCCAACTCTTCGGTTTTAATTTGATAGCTGTTATTTAAATTATTTGGTGATTGATTGTCATTTTCCATATTTTGCAACTCTTTGGAAGTTAGCATTGTATCCATATTTCTAGCAAATTGTATCAGATAGAAGTAAACTATTTACTTTATAAAAAAGAACGTCAACAAAATCGTGAAGTAAAACAAACTATAAAATGGTGGCCAAATCGCTGAATACTGCGCCATCTACTGTGGAGACAAAAAACAAATTTCTATGAGTGCGCCTACTATCATGTATTTACTAAAACTAATTGTGTAAAGTCATTGTCACGAAAGTTGACACTCGTCATAGATTGACCGAATATAATAGCAACGACGTATTGCTTATCAGCATTACCAGTCATTTTGTATTGATATGACTAAGCACGAAAATATATTGCACGTGTTGTGATACGATTCCAGTAACGACTTACGCTGTTGCGTTTGTTAGACGATAGTAAAAGACAGATATACTCACAGCATGTCGTAACTAGTACCGGAAAAAAAATTTGATCGAGTAGTAATTTATATAAAATTCTGTCACTTTTAGTATTTTTGAGGTTAGTTGTTTTCGTAAGAAAGTTAAAACTAGCAATTTACCAGAATCATCGAAAATGAACATTAGAAACACAATTTATACCATGTACAGTCAAAGTAAGTTTTGTTGTCATTTATAATTAACACAAAATGTAATTTGTGTATTTTTTGCAGAAAAACATTTAACCGTTGCTTTGTTAAACAAGGAGATTGAACAGCTGCATATTTTACTAAGCAACAGGAGCTTAAATCGTGTTTTGCACGAAATTGGTTTTAAATTTGCTAAAGAAAATAATCGAAGAGCATTGGTCGAAAAAAGCAGTATTGCAATAGATCGAATTCATTTTTTTCAGAATTATAGAAATAATTTAAATTCTCAGTTTCAACGTGATGTCGTGTTTTTAGATGAAACATGGATTTTTTCTAAAGGTAATCCTGGAATGTCGTGGCAAGATGGGTATACAAAAAGCGTTAGGAAACCAGAGGGTTATGATGGAAAACGTTTCATTGTACTTCACGCTGGGTCAAAATCTGGATTTATTAATAATACCTCATTAGTGTTTGCTTCAAAATCGCAAAAAGAGGATTACCACGGTGAAATGAATGGTGAACTGTTTAAAAAATGGGTTGCTGAAAAATTAATATGCAATTTAGAAGAACCATATCTCATAATTATGGACGACGCATCGTATCATTCTACTGTAGTTGAAAAAATGCCTACTTCGGCATGGACAAAACCAAATATTGCAGCATGGTTAACTGCAAACAATATTGAATTTGAACCGTCCTTCTTTAAACCAGAATTGCTAGCTCTAGCTAAATTACATAAAAAAGAAAAACGCTACGAAGTGGACGAATTATTAAGAAGCCACGGACATGAAGTTTTACGGTTACCACCATACCATTGTGAATTCAATGCAATTGAATTAGTATGGGCTCATTGTAAAACTTACTACAACAAGCACATTGGAAGAAATGGTAATGGTAATGAAAACGTAATTGATATGTGGAATGAAGCATTAGAAAATTGTTCTCCTGAAGTATGGAAAAACTGTGGTTGTCACACCGAAAAGGCAATACAAGATTGGTATGAGCGAGAAAAGGCTTTAGATATAACGGTCGATGAACTTATCATCCATGCTAATGGCTCCAGTGATTCTGAAGAAAGTGATTACAACTGATTTTTTTTTATTCAGTTGTAACAAACTCCTAGCCCGATCATCCTAGCATTTTGCAATGAAGTAATTTAAAGTAGCAATTTTTTTTATTTAGTTAGTTTCCAAATGTTGAGACAATGATGAAATCGCAGTTTTACACCAAAATTTGATGTGGCTTATGCCCGGAATTTTGGATTTTTATTTTTGTTTTGTAATCCGCAGGCGTATTTTGCATTTCTCGCTAAAAATGGTGAGAACCAAATTTGTAGAGAATTAAATTCTCCACCTTTTTTATACGAGAAATTTTGTTGTAAAATTATTATTTATTGCTAATTAATGCTAATTAATATGTACAATTTTTATGTCCAAAACATTAATTATTTTTGTTTGATAATTAATAAATAATTAAATTAGAGCGATTCTTTTTTTTATTGTTGAAATAATTAAGACGTTGTTTAATCTTAATCATCCTACGACTTCCGAAATTCGATCATGGTCAGCGCTACGTATTCCCAAATTGAGTGTTCATCGTAAAGCTCAGGTTTCAGGTAAAGTAACCAAAAATTTTCGATGTGGTAGCAGTTAATCCGAAAAATTTCAATTAATTCAACTCTTTAACGCCGTGGGGTGTTACACAATTTTGTTTTTCTTCAGGTCTGCGTGAAAAGGCAAAACAATGTAATTGCAAAAAGTTAGTTTTGAGTAAAGCTCTGAACAGATTGACAAAGAAATTATCAACGCAACGGTACAAAAATCTCAAAATCGCAATTTTTGCCATTCATTGTTTTGCTTTTGCACGGCACAGGTGCTGTATACCTACTTATGCTGTGTCTTATTTTGAATTTGTTCATAACTATTGCTTAATAAATAAATAAATTTGATAAGCGACAATAAAAACATAAAACGTTTCCTTTCAGCATAACCTATATTTGGTTTGACAGGTGACAAGTTCAAATTTGTTAAACTAAAACGAAAGTGAGAAAGAAAATTAAAAAAAAAAGATAACCAATATATTCTTATTTTAAAATACACTTCATTTGACTAGGGAGTATTAGCTTAGTTCAGACGATTATGCTTTTATGACGAGACGTCAACTTTCGTGGCAATGACTATACCAACGAATTCCTTTACTATAGGGATAAAATATTACCGGTGGTGCGCTGTAAGCAACAACCAGCTACAGTGACTATATAGAGAGTCACTGTACAACCAGCGTGACGTCACATAAAGGGTATTACCTATAAATAAATATTTTCCTTTCGCATTCATAAATTTAATTAATTCTTAGTTGATAACGTAATGAGTGCAAACGCAAGGCTAGCCGAACGGTGGGCTCCCTGCCTTACGCTTGCATAAGTAACCATTACAAGTAACCATTGCAAAACAGCTGTACGATAAATATGTCCTAGAATTCTAAAGGTGTTTTAAAAAGGAAGCCGCGGAATTATTATAAGGGTAAAGCAAAAGCGCTTTACCGAATTTGTGCTTTACACGAGGAAACTCTTGACATTTTTATGGGAAGTTATTGCTACCGCTTGCAATTTGCTTCATTAGATCGATATTCACCTGCATACGATTACAATGAACATTTATTTTTGGTCAAAATGTAAAAGAAGTTCATAACAAGAGGAAAGTTAGTTTCTCACATCCCTGAAGGCAGCTGCCTATTCGAGATAATTGTATAGAATTAAAAGCCTCCACCACGGGAGCATAAACTGATAATTCACATACGGATTTTACTGCCCCACTTCGACATGAAAATCTCATAAATAGGAATGTTAGAGTCAAAATTGGGCAGTTAGAAAAAAGGTTAGAAAGAAGTTAGAGGGAAGTAAAAGAGAAGTTAGAATCGGTTAGTCAGTTGTTGCCAGTTTCAAGTTGTCTAACATCACGCTGCTCGTAATAACCACGAGTCAGGCAATTAATCGAGAGTCAGTGATCAACAAGTTTGGTTAGTTGAAAGTTAAGTTCAGAAAGAGTCCGGGGAAAGATATCAAGTTGAAAAATTTAATTATTCAATTAATTGTTAAGATTGAGTTAGAAGATTAATAAGTCAGGACGGTCAACTATTAAGAGAAAACATAGTATTAATTGTCAGATATCAGTCAGTGCGCGAATATAAATGAAAGTGATACACCACAACCGCTATTCTATTACATCCCAATAAAAGAGTCAAGGAACACCACTGTTCAGCGCAGGTAGAGGGACCCTCACCTATTTTCATTCAAAACGGTATTTAGAAGTTTTAATATTGACACCTGAATTGAATTTAATGGTTGCTAGTTGGTATACATGTCATATTGTTAGTAATTAGGTTAATGTACGTTCATAAATTTATTGGGTATTTAATAAACTAATTTATGCCAGGAACTATGTTGTGGTATTTTGTCTCTGTGAGTAAAGTCGTTGTCATACCTAATTCCCTACGACCTCAGAAGGAAGCCGCTTCCGCTACAAATTAAGTAATCGAGTAAGTAATCATCAAAGGGTTCTGTCGATCTCCCTGTATCAAAGATCGGATGGTGGCAGCGAAAACAAAAGGAGAACGTTCCATTTTATTACATTGGAATAATCGAGTGGGATTTAAATAGACCACACGGTTACAACTGCAACATAACAAACACGTTTAAACAAAAAACTAAGTAATAAATAAATAATTTAATAAAAAATAATAAATTTAACGTATTTTAATTAATTTAACTTCGAATTCATTGCTATGATAAAAACACGTTTATAATACACAATACAAGAAAAATAGTAAGGTTAACTTCTGGATTTTCTGGATTCTGGATCGATTTAGGAGGGCAAACCAAGGTTCGCGCGCACTCAGACCACATATCGGGCCCATTATGCTACCTCCTTTTGCATCAGCGGCCCACCGTCCCTCCTATTCCTCCAGCCATCCCAGACTCAGGACAAACTCGAGTATTTTGGAGGGCAGCATACCACTAATACTGGCCATGTCAGGCCAGAAGTCCCCTAACATGGATCTTCTCTTTGACGCAAGCGATGGGCACTTGCAAAGTACATGTTCCATCGTTTCGTCTGCTTCGTTGCACCCCCTACACGTAGGGCTGTCAACCAGTCCCATTGTGTGTAGATGTTTGTTTAACTTACAATGTCCCGTGAGAAAGCCCACGATGGTTCGCAGACTGTCCCGGGACAATTGTATATAATATTTTGCATGCTTACCAGATGGTCCACGTATCACCGCCCTTGATTGTCGGCACCCAACCACATTCAACCACCTTTCTGCATGCAATCTGTGAGTTTCCTTCTTTATGATTGTATCCAAGGTTTTGATGCTCGGCGTAATAAATGGCTTAGTACCACATGGTGGGTTATCCGAGCCCAGTCTCGCCAATTCATCAGCCCTCTCGTTACCCTCATTTCCATTATGTCCTTTTACCCAATTGAGAGTTAGGACATTGTGTGTTGATATCACTTCCAATGCCCGAATGCATTGAAGCACCAGGCCCGAGCCGATCCTATGCCGATCAAGTGCCATAAGAGCAGCCCTACTGTTTGTAAATATCTTGATTGTTTTGCCCCGAATATTCATTTCTTGGGCTATTTCTGCGCAGTGAAGTATGCCCATAATTTCCGTTTGGAAGATAGAGGCACATCTACCCAGCGATAGTTTTATATCAAGCTGCAGTTACGACCCTTTCTGTCTTTTAGCAGAAAAGGCCCAGCAAAGTCAATTCCACAGTTAATAAATGGACGCGCTACGGTTAATCGCGCCTTTGGTAAATCTGCCATAATATAGTTGACGGCTACGGGTTTGGATTTAAAGCAATTTACGCAATTACGAATTACCTTTATAGCTAGACTACGCGCAGACACTATCCAAACACGTTCGCGCAAAGATGCCAAAACCGTTTGTGGTCCGGCATGTAATAATTTTATATGCTCGGCTCTTACTAATAATTCCGACAAAGGATGATTAGCGGCCAAAATGGCCGGGTGCTTTTTATCAAATTCGTAATCTGAATGTTTCAATCGACCACCGACTCTAATAACCATATCTGTGTCCATAAACGGATTCAACGCCACGGTTTTACTCGAATTCTTAACCTTCCCTTTGTTTATCAAATCGTGCAAATTATCTTTAAAGGTTTTGCGTTGAGCCAATCTGTAACCTTCGATTCCAGACCTTAACGGGTACCAACTAGTAACCTTCAATAATGGGGAGGAAGGGGTACATTTATAAGACCAAGTTCGTTTTGTAATTTATATTTCCACCTCATAATAGTTTTAGTTTGATTCCGTACTTATTTACATTTGTTAAAGTTGGCGGTAAAATTATCTCTATCCATCCTTTTGATAATTTTCTAGGGGAATTAAAATATTTCCAATAGTTTTCAGGAAGTGACGTATAATCAGATAGATACCAGGTAGATACTGAGTTAGAATAATTTTGACCTGCAAAAATTTGTGTATAGTTGAATAATTTAGTTAAGAGTTGGAAAATTATAATTCTGTACCAGTATTTTGGTATCAT
Source organism: Podabrus alpinus (assembly GCA_932274525.1). Lineage (NCBI taxonomy): Eukaryota > Metazoa > Arthropoda > Insecta > Coleoptera > Cantharidae > Podabrus > Podabrus alpinus. The sequence continues at coordinate 37,199,680 of OW026452.1, forward strand.
TGACTATTTATTCGAGTTTGGAGGTATATTGTTGTTTTTTTTGGTCAATATAATCCATAGCCACTTAAGTGGGATACTTTGCGATACACCGATTTGAGCTGGTTGGAATTATCACGGACCCATCACGATATTGTATTTATGGTTTCTGGTACGTCATTTTGGAAATATCTATGCCGATTGGTTATCCACGACGTAGCTTCTTTTATTTTGTTGGTCTGAAACGTTTACTAAAAATTATTTCTGGAAGTTATGATACAATTTTGAGGTTGGAAATACGAGTTTTACCTGGTTAATCAAAGAAAAGTTGGTTTATCCGTTGGTTGGTTTGATCAGGGTGCTATTTGGAAGTGATTGGAACTTCTCCACACTGTTGTTGGTTTGTTTTCTGGGTTTTAAGCAGTCCCAAGCTGTTAAGCACAACGCACGCTATATTAATTTGGAGACTCGGCGATTCGAGTATTTGTTTTGTTTGGTAGCCCATTGGCGTGGAAATTTTGCAGCGGCGTAGCATAGAGGCGGAACCACCGCAATATAAGATAAGTGAACATTTGTTTTGTTTTATTGTTTTATAAACTGTCTACTTGCGCTGTTCGATTGTTTTCGATCAAGAGCAAGAAGGGTTATACATATATATTTTTTTGACAACCTAACTTTAAATTTTGTTTGATCGATAAGTACGCAGAACTAGCGTACTTGTAAAGATTAGTGTGAAACGCCAACAGATCTGTCCGCGTGCAAAATTATTTGGTTAACGATTTAAATTTTTGGTTTGCGTTATAGATATCCATTATATATATTTGACTATTTAATATTTTGATTTGCCTGTTTTTCTGATTGACTTTATTGTTAATAAATTATAATAATAAATTACAGTGCTTCATTTATGCTTTTGTTTGTTTCAATATAAGCTTTCACGATTCAGATAACACCAAGAGTTGGGAGCGGGAAAAATCGTGTGGCGCCGGGTAATAAACTTTTTAATTTAATTTTGAGCCACCTTCGCCCTGAGCTCGCAATAGCTAGCCGAAGCTCCGCTCCCATAATAAAGGCGTTATCTGGAGTCACTATTTATCTTATTTGTTTAGCCACACGTTTTTTTTATACGTGGCTGGTGTGTTGACCCAAGTTACGCTATAAATTTAATTAACGATGTTGTCGCATTAAACAACTCACTACTAGTTAAAACACCAATTTGTCGATTTTCTTTGGCTGCATTCGCATTTTTACAGAATCTCTTGCAATATGCCCAAACTCTTTGCAATTTTTTGTATCACGAAAACTTACCAAAAATACTATTTTCTATTGTCACTAATACGACCTTGACCCCTCGCACTTCCCTTTTGAACTCTTCGGATTCAATTGTCGCTTTTAACTTAGTTTCGTTTGCAATTGGTCAAAATTCGTGGCTGTCTAATAACCACCGCGGCCCACACCACCAAATCAACTTGGTTTCTAATTCCTCTGGTTCGAGCCCTCGAGTTAACAAGTTCGCGGGGTTTTCTATGGTGCTAACGTAACCCCATTCGCTTGTTTTCGTCAAATTTTGTATCTCGGCTACCCTATTTGCAATAAACATTTTTAACAAATGCGGCGCGCTATTTATCCATGCTAATACAATTTTAAAGTCGCACCAGAAAAAACGATTATTGAATTCAATATCTAATGCCTTTTCGACCTTAACGTACAGATACGCAAGTAAAAACGCGGCACATAACTCCAAGCGCGGTATAGTTAATGTTTTTAACGGTGCAACTCGACTTTTTGCACACAACAATCGACAAGATATGGTACCTTGCTCGTTAACGCTACGTATGTAAATTGCTGCACCATATTATGCCACCTCGGATGCATCCGCAAATCCGTGAAATTCAACGATAACCGGGTTTTTACAAAGAACGTGTCTTTTTATCTTTATGTAATTCAAAATCGGTAGTTGTTCCCTAAATTTACAGAAACTATCGTTCAATTCCGTTGGGATAGGATCATCCCATGACAAATTATTGTAACGTTAGAAACTCGGAAGCGAAGATGACGTAGAGATGGTAAATTCCAAGCTTCTAGTTTCAATTGCCTCTTTTATGCTCGTTGATGTACTAACGAAGCGGCTTAGCTTTGTATGTCTAATACTAAGTACCGAGAGCTGGGTAGCGACGGGTCGCTTTCGTGGATTCTTGAATGGGTTCTTCTTTGCGTAGTAATCTTTTCCGGAGGGCGCCAGAATCGAATAAGGGTTTTAGGAAACCTTAGTCTTCCTTATCGAGACAAAAATCAACTCAAAATAGCAAATAAAAAATACTCGTTTTGAACACACACTTTTAATATAAATTAATATGGAATCAATCGTAAATAACATAAGCGAATTCTTGTTTACACAGATTGTTTGAATAATAAATGTTTGTATTAAAATATAAAAATTGACAATTATTTACAAATGTTGAACACAAATACATATACTTGATACCCAGAGCGAATCGACAGATGTCGCCGAGTTGGAGTCGAGTTGTCAAACGGGGTGAACCTTCGCACTTGAATTGTCGTGTCTACGAATTTGATTGTCTTATAAAAAGCTAGCGATAAAAAAGTCGCCCTAATACTACCAAAAAAGCAGGAAATTCTAGCTACGTCTACTGAAGGTAGATTAGTTTTGGATAAGCAGGTTGACAAAATGTTAACTACGTGCTTGGTATTTTTGTTAAACAATTCATACAGTAAGTAGTGTTTATAGCTACTTACGATTTCTGTTGGAATGGTTACTGGACTACGTTCAATCAGATCTGATGGTTCGTTGTCAATCCTGGTCAAAATCGTCAGGATTTTGAATGGCAATGGTTGATCTAAAATGTAGTTAAAAACACACAGTGTACGATATTGTAAAACATAAGAGTAGCATAGCAATTGATCTGAATTATTTAAATAAGCAATTAAATTCGTTTTTGTATCACCAATTTTGCGTTTTGTTCCCCCAGTTGTATTTGAAATGGAATTTGTTTTCGCACACATGTAACAATGGAAAATTTGGCAGATGGTCGACAAAACGGCGATCCTCGCTGACCCAAAATGGTGGGAATTGGTCCGTTGATGAAATAGAACGGTTAGAAGTATTTACGGGTTCTCGAATCTTTTTCTTATTGGAATTTTACAATTCTCCGGATTTGTCCAATGATATTAGGATCGATATGGTAATAAAATAATTCACCTTGAAATATTGGTTGCGGTGTTTTGCGATTTTTTCCGGATTTAGAAAAATGGAGTCGCATCGACGTCGCACATGTGGCGCAATGAAAATTATAGTCGTCGAAATAAAATCGATTTTCTGGATCAATACTGATCTTAGCGAATCTAAAAAGCAACACTGCACTGGTAGTGAGACTTCACTCGTCATAAACTCGATAACTTAATTCGATAAAACTTAATCGAGTATCAATAAATTTAAAAATTGTCGGAGCTGAAATTTTGTACGTGTTAGCGTTCTTGATACGATTTGGCGAGAGCCGCGATTACCAATCGATTCGCGTAGATCTGCGTGCGAGTTAAAAGTTAGCGACCTACTATATCGACATTCTATTAAAACCCCATTGATTATGGGCGAGAAAGATATGCGGTAAACAATGGTTTATGACAAGTTATAAGTAAGTGTTATTCATTCATAAAAATAATAGTAAATAATAGTAAATCGTAATAATAAAAATAAAATTAGCTTTGTTTAATACAAAGCTGGTCAAATTAATCATACATAATTAAATTTCAAATCATAAATGTTTATTGGAAATTAATAAACCCTGAAAATAAATAATAAAGTTTTCATTTTGAAACAAAGATAACAGAAACCTGTTACATTATATTGCCACAATCTTTGCAACATTAATTTTTCAGAAATAATGGCTGGGCCTAGTAGTCCCTGAGGGTCAAATATTTGAGCGATCACAGATAAAACAGTACGTTTGTATTTACACCTGTCGCTTCTTTTAAGGTTATGCAATATTTAAATTCATCCTCATTGGAATGCGAAGATAACCCCAAGATTTTAGACTCACCCCCTTCGCCCATGTTTAAAATGACTTGCTTATCCGCGCATTGAATTTCCTTTAAAACTTGAGTCATTAGAGCTCCACTTATTCAACGTAAAACAACCACCTTTCAAAATTTCCGTTACTTCTTGGTAGATTTGCCTTACCTTTTCCGTTGATTCAGTTCCCGTGATTAGATCGTCCATGTAAAAATCTCTTTCGATAATTAAGCTAGCTAGTGGTTTACTTAAGACCTTTTCTCGGGCTAACTCTAACATACATCGAACAGCTAGAAATGAAGCAGCCGCAGTACTGTAAGTGACTTTGTTTAATTGGTAACAACATATATCTTTCGAGGTGTCTTCTCTCTAAAAAATCCTTTGCAGCGATCTTTGATCCTCATGAATCAAAACTGCCTGTACATTTTTGTTACGTCCGCGGTTATTACGTAGTTATGTTTCCTAAACCTTACAATTATAGAAAATAAATCTTGCTGGTTAACAGGTCCAGTTGCTTGCAAATCATTAAGCGAATGTCCGCTTGTGCTTTTCGCGGATGCATCAAAGACTACTCTCACCTTAGTGGTCAAGCTATCTTGTTTGAACACGCAATGGTGGGGTAGGTAGTATGCTACGTGGTCATTGACCCTTTCCAATTTTGTCAGGTGTCCTAATTTTTCATATTCGTCAATGAATTTTTTATATTCTCGCTTTAAAGTTAGATCGCGGCCTAACTTTCTCTCGGTGTGCGCAAACCTTTTTAACGCACCCTCTCGCGATTCTCCCAATTTATCCAAGGGAAGCTTTAATGGATACTGCACTACGAAGCGCCCGCTTGGCAACCGCGTAGTGTTAGCCTTAAAATCGCTTTTACAAAATTTCTCTTCTGGGGACAAAATCTTTTGTCAGGGCAAGTTTCTAATTCCCATCTGACACTACCATCCCAGATTGGGATGGTGCCTATGAAGGTTTCCCCCTTCCCTGCATTAAAAAAAAAAGTTTCTAATTTCCAGAACCGCGTTAGATCATTAACTAACCCTTGATTAGTAGCGAATCCGCAATAACTATTTTTTGTTATACTTTGATTAGTTGGAACTAATCCTGCCACGATCCAACCGAAATTGGTATCTTGTAACAAAGGCTTATTCTTTCCCAAACAATGTTGCCCTGGTCGTAACAATTCCCAAAAGCGTTCGGCCCCTATCAAAATATCTATTGGTCCTGCTAAGTTAAAAGATTTGTCTGCAAGTTCGATAAACTCGGGTATTTCTAAATCCCCTATATCTACGGGCGCGGATGGCATTGGTCGGCTAATTTTTGGTACAACCAAACAAGATATATTTGTTATAAAGTCCGAATTTATCGATTGCACAATTAAATTAAACACAATTAAACAATCCATAAAAACGTCTTTTCGATCAAAGTCCTTTCCCGAGAGGATCATTGACCGACCGAAATTAACAAAGTAGGGGGTTTGTTTCGTCGCTTCGCTCTTTGAAGTTCGGATGGCGCACGATATTTTTGCCAAATTCTCATCCCATACCCTATGGTCGTTATTTATGTATGAAGCTATCATACCCTTTATTGTCCGATTAGAGCGTTCCGTCGGATTGCTTTGAGCATGATAATAAGGCGTATACTTAGGCTGCACGTCATACCGATCCAATAATGCCTTATACTCCCGACTTATATATTGTGGGCCGTTGTCGCTAATTGCTATTCTAGGAGCACCAAACATTAAAAATACCCCATTCTCTAGCATTTTGACGATGTTAGTTGCTAGAGAATTTCTCAACGCAAAAGTCTGCACAAACTTGCTGAAATAGTCGGTAACCACCAATAGAAACCGGTTACCCGCTTTTGATTTAGGAAAGGGTCCCATAAGGTCCGAGGAGATCATCTCCCAAGGTCTGGATGGTTGGGGGTGGGATAACATTAACCCAATAGGCGGTTTATTAGACGCTTTGTGTTGTAAACAGACCGTGCAACGTTTAACAAAGCGGTGTACGTCGCTTATCATTTCCGGCCAATAATACGACTGTTGTAGTCTCGCAAAAGTCTTATAAACCCCAGTTTGCGCCGACGTTGGAGGACAATGAGCATCGATTATGAGAGCCTCTCTTTCGCGTTTCCTAACAACAATTTTCCAACATTCCCACGGACTCATCAAAGCTGGAAACTTTGGAGGTACATATTTATATAAGACGTCATTCTCGAGCCTCCATTGTGGGTATTTCAGTGGCTCGTCCCTAACACGTCTCGACAGTTTCGCGTACCACTCGTCTTCGCGACCAACCCCTAACTCTACGTTTGCCAAGTCAATAATTGGCACGCCCCGACTCAATACATCCGGGACTACGTGGTCCTTACCTTTACGGTGTACTATCTGTACATCGTATTGTTGCATTTTCAACGACCAACGACCTAATCTCCCATTAACATCTTTTAAGTTTTGCAACCATACTAGGGAATAATGGTCAGTGATGACCTTAACATTAGCTACACCCTCGATATACGGCCTAAATTTCTCTAACGCAAAGAGAACCGCTAGACACTCCCTTTCGGTGGTGCTATATTTACGTTCTTGTGGAGTCAGCGAACGACTTATGTAGGAAATTACCTTCTCACCATCCGGGTGAGGTTGGCTCAACACCGCGGCTATGCCGAATCCTGAGGCATCTGTTTGGACTTCAAACGGCAATTCATAATTAGGACAACTGAGTATTGGAGCTGTCGTTAGCTTTTCTTTTAAACGGCGGAATGCTCCCTCGCATTCGTCCGTCCACACGAATTTTTTATTTGCCTTTTTCAAAAGAGAGGTAATAGGCGCCACGAGTGACGAAAAATCTGGTATAAAGCGTCGATACCAACTGAAAGTCCCTATTATCCCCCTAACACCGCTTACGTTTTTAGGCGCTGGCAACTCTAACATGGCCCTAACCTTGTCAGGGTCCACGTGTAACCCGAATTTATCGACTACGTAACCCAAATACTTTAACTGTGGACGACAGTATTGGCACTTTTCCCTTTTTACAGTAATATTCGCCTCTCTAAGACGTCGAAAGACCTCGTCTAGAATCTCGAGATGCTTTTCAAAGGTATCCGTAACGATAATTATGTCGTCCAAGTAGCAAAATACGTAGGGCAGAAGATCGTACCCCAAAACCCTATCCATTAGTCGTTGCCAAGTTGCCGGACTTGTGGAGAGTCCAAATGGGAGTCTACAAAATTCCCATAGACCTCGTCCAGGAACTATGAATGCTGAATATTTCCTCGATTCTTCAGCTAGAGAAACTTGAAAAAACGCCGATTTAATGTCTAATGAGGACAAATATTTTGCGTTCTTAAGCTGGTCTAGGGTATTCGCGACGTGCGGCAAAGGGTAACTGTCCTTTTCCGTAACCGCATTTAGTTTCCGATAATCGACGCAAAAACGGTATTCTCCGCTCTTTTTCTTTACCAAGATAACGGGCGACGCCCAAGGGCTATTACTCTGACGCACGATCCCCTTGGAAATCATGTCGTCCAGTTCGCGGTTAAGGTGTTCTTGTATAACAGGCGAAACGGGGTAGTACCTTTGACGAATCGGCTCCGATTTTGTTATGATTTTGTGTTCGACCAAACTTGTACAACCTAATTTGTCCCCCATCAAACTATAATTTCTTTCTATTAGTTGGTTCAATAACTTGCGCTGTTCGTCATTTAAATTATCCGAGCTCTGCAGAAAATTTCCGACCTCCAAACACTCTACATTATCTTTCGCGAAATACCATTTATCACCACGCAAATCTGGGACTATACCCATGGTTTTCCAAAAGTCGACCCCGAGTATCAATAGATGTGGTAATTCCGGCACTACAGCCACGTTAACTAACTTTGTACGCTCCCCAACTTTCATCGGCAACGTACATTTACCTAAGCTTCTGACTATTTGCCCATTAGCTACAGTACACTCAGTAGTATCGGGTTCTAAACTTATACCCAAATGGTCTAAGTATTTTTGACCCGGAGATCCCATTATTGTATGACTTGCGCCCGAATCTAACAATCCCCTAAGATTACACCCAAAAATGCTGACGGTGAGGTAAGGCCTCTCGTCACCCTGGACGTGCTCGAGTACGTAACTCAAAACGTGTTTAAGATAATTATGAGTCGGAATGGGTTTACGGGTCAGTCTAGTACGACTATTTAGTACCGACCCCGCGCGTTTCCCGAATTGTTTCGTGTCCCACGATCGCTCCTACCTCTACCTGCGTTGCCATTCCTAGCAGAACCGTTTCTACCTGTGTTCTGGCAATTGCTACAGTCACTCCTATATACACCCGCCTGTCCGCAACCAAAACAATGAACATTTTTAGTTCTTTCCCTACATGCGACAGCCAGATGCCCAACTTTATTACAATTCCAACACTTATCCGTTCTCGTGCTACCGGAAGCAACTTCCCCAAAATGAGTTTGTGCCTGACCCACAAATGCCAAATCTGGTTCCATACAATTATTTTTACGCGGGGGTGGAACGTAACCTTTAGCGATATTTCGCTTAATATCAATTTTACGGCAACCCTCGACTAGCTGTTGTACGGACTTTATCTCAACAAAAGCCAAGAACGGTTGATAATAGGGGTCAACGTTTTCTATCAAGATCTCCAGTTTTGACGCTTCTGGGATTTCCGTATTCATCCGGGAGAATAGATTAGACATGACCGCCACGTACATCCCTATACTTTCTCCAGGGCCCTGTGTTCTACGTTTTATTTCTTCGAAAAGTTTCCGATCATAATTGTGAGGTAGAAATTCCTCGCGCAACGCGGATACGAGACCGTCCCAGTCACCTACCCACTTCCTAGCAGATTTAAACCAAATACTAGCCTTGCCGCTAAATAGGTCCGAGGCCGAAGTGAATAATTGTGCTCTCGAAATGCCCCGTGGGACGCGCAGTTCATCCACTTTTTCCAAAAAAGCGTTAAGGGAAAGATCGTTTCTCTCGCCTGAAAATTTAACACCCCAGTCCCTAACTGGTAAAGGTTTTACCCGATTTTGAACTACCTTTATCTCCGTTTCCGAATCTGACTCCGAATAGTCTTGACCGACATCGTCCCCTTCCTCTAATTGCCCCATTGAACGATTTAGAATCGATAAGTCAAAAATATTTTCCTGAGGTTTTTTTGCCTTTTTACCCTTTAACCTAAAGTCATCGCTCAGAACTAACAGTTTGGTGTTCGTAGCAGCTTTCTGCTTTACTTCTTCCGGTGTAGTAGCACGCGATCTACCTAGGCGACCTAACGCGTGTGTTAATTTTGTCGATATTTTTTTAAATTTACCGTCGCGTTCTACTCCCGCGTATTCCTCGATCAGGACTGAGAGTTCATCTACACATTTGGTTACCGCCTCATAATCCTGTGCAAAAGTATATGGATAAGCCGGTTCCGACATCACCAGACCTTTCTGTTTGACGGCCAGCGTCGCTCTCAAAATTTTCCTTAAATCGTCTACTCTCTTAGTAGTATCGTCGTCGATTGTTGTACGTATAGCAATCTCATACACCAGTTCCTCACGTGCCAACCTGTCCACTTCTATTTTAACAGACTCAGCCATCGTTCGTTTATACCGCGTCAAAAATTAAATGAAATACAAAAAAAACACAACCGATAGTCTCGAGCTCAGCAAACTCTCAAAGTTTCCGACACCAAATATCGTACCCTATAGCGCGCAATTGTGAGCGTTACAAAATTAAATTCTGCCACAATGCACAATGCGCCAAGAACCAAACCAATTGCAAAATTAAATGTTGACTGTGACAAACACTAATGACTTGATTGCTGTGTGTATGTTTTTCCCCTTTGGCTGAAGGCCCAAAACGGCTTTTAACTAATAGGCCCCACGTTGGGCGCCAAATTCTGAAACCTGGTCCGACTTCAATCGCAGAAAAGCCAACTGCGCAGGCTCCAGTCCAGAAAGGCCTTGTACCAAAATGTTCCACGACAAACGCTGGGAAGCGACGCTAAGGCTAGCTTTAATAGAGCACAATAGGGGGGGGGGTCAAAGGAGACTCTGACTCCGACCTACCCAAATTAAAGCCAAGGCGCCACGTACTTATTGTCGCTCACTAAAGGTGTTTGCCTGAAAGTACGAAAGCTGAAATGTAAGAAAAATGAAACGCGTTGTCGTGTTAACCAAAATTTAATTTAAAAAAAAACAAACAACAGGGGTGCTGAAGGCATCAATACACACATCAATCAATAAAATAAATTGTCATATATAATACCACAAGAGACTATCAAATTGTCGGCAATAATTTTTGAAACTGGAACTGAGTGTTTGTCGCCCTTAAAATCACCATGAGTGCTTTAGCACGAATGGTGATTTTAAGGGCGACAAACACGAAGATTCCATGGTTTAAAAATTAACCGACAATTTTATAGTATCGTGTGGAATTCGTTTGACAATTTCGTAAATAAAATTTCAATTTTTTCTGACAACAAATAATTTATAGTATGCGTTTACGTAGTTTCCATCGTTACTTGACAATACAGACCACGGTGGTCGTATTGCCGCGACAGTACACCACCGTGGTCTGTATTGTCAAAGGAAGTAGATTATGATTGGTTCAAATTGATGAGATTCTAACATCCTATTGGTTGAATTATTATGAACGAAATTGTCATAAAAAAACCAAAAGATTGTCAGTCGCAGCTGAAGTAGTAAACGTCGCCGTCAGATCTGATGACGCTCTCAGTTATATTACAAGCACATCCGGCAAACAATAAAATAATAAAGTTAGGATGACGTTCACTTCGTTGACGGCGTTGATCAAATTGGTAAAGAAAAAGATAAGATACAAAAATTGAGTTGCTCACCCCAATTCGTCCAGACGTAGGTACGGCACTGACTGCAGAAATACGACGCGCTACTGACCTCAATGACAGTGGTACACAACCTCACTATTCGATATTCTGTTTTATCCAATTTATATTCGGTGCAACCAAAACGTGCGTAAGGCAAAATAAAATAGATTTACTGACGAACGGTAGCTTCTCTGCCCAATAAAAGTATGAACTAGGTGTCGTCGACAAGTTAGTACATCAATAATTTGGTCGAATCTAATCACGATGTTAAATCTTATAGGCGTAGTCGAAAGATTCACGAACAACGTAAGGAACTACTGGTGACTCCACAAAAGCAAACTTAGATAGTGGTCGCAGTTTTAAATCCGCCGGAGCGATATCGGTGACTGGTTTCCAAAAATCCAATTCCAATCAACCGAACAAAAGCCAGACAATCCAAAATCCCGAAATACGGTATCAAAAATGTATAAAAACTACTTGAAATTGGTCGAAATGGCTCTCTGGTCCCAAAATCTTCGTCAACTTTATAATTTACCAGCCAGTAACTAATATGGCGTTCGCTAATATTCTTTTATCTCCCTTTTATCTATTTTTAGTTTCCCCAAAGCTTGAATTTTTAATGTACGGAGTACTACAACATATTCGACCCCAACCATGATACTAATCAGACCGATATGAATAAGCCGGAGTCGAAAAGAAGGTTACAAAATGAGTGAACGATTCACGTGTACTACTAGGTAATTCAAATATCGCTTTAATATGACTCAATATCAATAACTTTTTATTACTAAATCGTTCATTCAATAACTCCCACGCAACTTTATAGTTGTCACCAGTAATTTCTAATGCCTCGATGACATCAGCCGGGTCGCCTTTCAAAACCGAGCGAATGTCTATTTTCCAATTCCATCTAGGTTTGTTTAATTTGAATTCACTATTTTTGTGGTCAAATTACCTATTAATTTGACTTCACTATTAGTGACCAAATTACTAATTTAAATCAAATAGTAGTAACTATTTCCACTTCCATTCGATCAATGCACTAATTTATTATCCTGTCGATGGATCAATTTTATACACTAATTTATTATACAGTCAATAGACCCATTTTATGGTGGATTTCTCCCTAATTAAGTGGACTGTAGTTTTCTTCAATTTATTTACACACAAGCTTATTTACAATTATTCTATTTTTCTTTCTGAGTAAATCAGTGAACTTGTCATTGTTGTTACTGCTCTAATACGAATGATACAATTTCCTGTTACTAATATCCTACAAAATACACAAAAACACTTAATACCTAAAAATAGTAGACCTATAAAATTTTAACGCATGCTAATAAACCATAAAAAATAAGCTACATAGTACCAAAACTTAATTTAATTAAGTACAACGGAGCGGTTCAAACAGAATACATATTCCTTAATTTGTACTAATAAATACAACTAATATTATATTACATCTAATTATGCTGTAAATGTAACTTCCTTGCTAGTGTGAATTTTTAAATGTGTTTTTAAATTTACTCTTCGTGAACATTTATAGTCACAAATAATACAACTGAAAAGTGTCTTGCCGGAATGCGTTTTTAAGTGACTTTGCAATGAAGATCTTTGTGAACATTTATAACCACAAATATCGCAACTAAAAGGTTTCTCGCCGGTATGAGTTCTTGAATGTCTTTTGACATCTGTACGTCGTGAACTTTTATAGTCGCAAAAATTACAACTTAAAGGTTTCTCGCCGGTATGAGATTTTAAATGAATTTTTAACTCTCCACTTCGTGAACATTTATAGTCACAAATTTCGCAATTAAAAGGTTTCTCGCCGGTATGAGTTCTTAAATGAATTTTGACACCTGCACGCCGTGAACTTTTATAGTCGCAAATTTTACAACTAAAAGGCTTTTCGCCGGTATGAGTTTTTAAATGTTTTTTTAAATCCCCACTTCGTGAACATTTATATTCACAAATAACACAACTATAAGGTTTATCGCCGGTATGCGTTTTTAAGTGGTATTTTAAAGATGATCTCAGTGAACATTTATAGTCACATATTTCGCAATCAAAAGGTTTCTCGCCGGTATGAATTTTTAAATGCGTATTTAAATCTGAACGACGTGAACTTTTATAGTTACAAATTTCACACTGAAACGGTTTTTCACCGGTATGAGTTTTTAAATGTCTTTTTAAAGTCGAACTTTCTAAACATTTATAGTCACAAATTTCACAACTAGAGGGTTTCTCGCCGGTATGAGTTTGTAAATGCCTTCTGAAATTTGCATTTCGAACAGATTTAAAATTGCAGATTGTACAAGTAAACAAAGAACGATGAGTTCTTAAATGCAGTATTAATGCTGGCTTATGTGTATCCTTATACTCGCAAACTGTACACTCAAATAAATTTGAACCCTTCTGGGTTATTTGTTCAGTATCGTCGTCTTCCTTAATGTCAATGGAGTGATGCAAATCCTCTAATTTAAATTTCACATCTTCTAACTCCTCTTGTTTAACTTCACAATTGTAATTGGAATTATAGGGAATTTCCAAAAATTTACCGTTGTTCTCCATAATATGTAAATTTTCCGAGAGTATCACTTCAGCCATATTCTTGATAACAAATTACGTTAATTTTGAGGGCGTATAGTGTTCATGGATTGGTAGAAAATAACATTTCTTAATCAAAAAAAGTATTGATTATATTACCTTATCGTGTAACAAAGCTATTGAACTCTTGATTGGACTAACTGACCAAAAATTTAAAATGGCGACTGACGTTACAGCGCCATCTATATTATAAAATAATAAGGAATTTAAGAAAAAACCCAGTCAGTCTAGCTCAGCGCTACTCCGCGAGGCCCACCGGCCTCCATAATTTCCAATGTCACTAATGTATACTTTCAGATGAAGGAGAAGGCCGGCTACGCCGGGATGCTCCATTGTGGTCAGTCCAGAAAATCGAAAAAAAAGAAAAAGCGTCACAAAAACGTGCGCCGACGCTATAGTTTCGGACCGATTTTTACGTGCGACCTCTTAAAATGACCGGTTCGACGGGCCCGAGGTGGAGGAGTAAAAAAAATTGGATGGGGGGGGAGGAGGCGGCGTGGAGGATCGCAAAAGTGTAATATATTTATGTTATTTGTTATATAAATAAAACCACGAGCGTTAACACTAATTAAACTATCTTTATTGTTGACATCTACAAGCAATCTACAAGCGTGTACTAAAACTTAGGTTAAGTAGGTCGTCTCCTGTGGTCCCACAATAAAGCAGTGGTGCCACCAGTCATACAATAAATATTAAAATTCAAATATATAACAAAAGAGGCCGTTTTACGCCGAAATTCCTGGAACAGAACCACAGAACAACCCACCTTGTCGAATTTCGAAAGAGCGGTGGCGATTGACGCCGGAAGGTCCGAAATTGTGCAAGGTTGGATTAGAGTCTCTGGAAAATGAACCGGCACTCCACGGTGAATTTTCAAAGTCGAACAACTTTTAACGTGGAAATTCTTGTGAAAATGCCTCTGGAGCGTAAACCCGACGCGATAAATTAGCCCGCAAAGTCTTAAAATGTCGACGCCGAAGGGGTCAATCCGATGACGGCGAATAATTTGAAATGGCGGTTACGGGGGCGGCGAAGAGAGCGGAAAAGCCTTCTCCGCGCGATAACGCGAGTACTTCCGAACCGCGTCACAGATTTCGACCGGATCGGCGCCGATCGACGCCCAAAGGTCCAAACTTGCATTTAGATTGGGCGAAGGATTTTTAAAATACCGTGGGACGGCGCACTGCCTTCCCAAAAACGAAGAATTTTAAAATTGCTTTTTTTTTCTTAAAATGTCGGTCCTAAATATATGAAATTGTCGAAAACTTGGAAATTTTACCGTCTAAAGACGTAAAGCGTGAAATTGTGAAGGTTAAATCTGCAGGCGACGAATAAATTATCTCAATATTGGACGTGGTAAAGAAGGGAAACGTTTTCTAAAATTTGCAAAATTTGACAAATTAAATTTTTTTTTCGTTTAATTCGTCGTGGGGACAAATATAAATCGAAAATGTCTAATGAAATTTTCGCGAAAAAAATTTGATTTACGACGAAAATACACATTTTGGCATATTTTCAATTTTGCCCGAAATTGCCTTCGATTTTGATCGGAAATTTTGTGAACGATATTAATTTGCAAATGCTGCCGTTATTTGTCGTTTTTCGTCCACCATCGTCATATAATACTAAATCAAAGACCGTCGAAAACCGCATCCGACTCTTCCATAAGTTTTACTAAATTATCGACGGTTCTCGCGCCGGAGGCGAATTAAGGCGAAAAATGTGCAAAAACTTTCAACGTCTCTGGAGCTCTTATTTACGAACCGATTTTTAATTTTTAAGATGCAACGGAAGCCTATCGCGAAGGTCTACGAGAGAGCCCTTATATAACCTTTCTTCGTATTTTCAACACCAAAGTCGTGAAATCGAATTTAAATTTCAAAAACTTTTTCAGAAGGGGGTATTGGAAGATTTTCGAAAAAAAATTACTTTCGAAAAATTGGAAATTGGCGCCGGAAATGGACGGGCCCTTACTTTTAGATAATTTAAACGACAAAATTTCTCATACACTTCCCGTTCCTTTTGCCAAAAAATCGACACAATTGTAAAACATTTTTGCAAACGTGCACGAATTTGTAATATTTTGGCGAGAAAAAACGTTCACAACGAAATGAAAATTTAACATGTCCAACGTGTATTCGTCGGCAATCGACCAGCGTGATTGCTAAAAATCAATCCGCAACGTAACGGTCCTTTCGAAGAGCTCAAATCGAAAAATATGTTACATTTTTTGAAGAAATTTTCCAATTTTCAATTTTGTTTTCTTTCAATCGATAAAGTGAACAATTCTAATGCGAAATGTAGAATAACATCTTTTTCGAAAAACCCTTCCCTTGCCTTCAAATTAATTTTAGATTTATCGAAATTATTAAATCTACCAAAGGCGCTCTTGATTTCGGGCCCCTTCATCTATATTATAAAATAATAAGGAATTTAAGAAAAAGCGTCACAAAAACGTGCGCAGACGCCTTATTTACGGACCGATTTTTACGTTCGACGTCTTAAAATGACGGGTTCGACGGGCCCGAGGTGGTGGAGTAAAAAAATTGGAGGGGCGGGGAGGAGGCGGCGTGGAGGTGCGCAAAAGAGGCCGTTTTACGCCGAAATTCCTGTCCGAGAACCCCAGAAGAACCCACCGGCGCGACGGGCCCGAGGTGGTGGCGTAAAAATAATTGGAGGGGGGTGTCGGAGGCGGCGTGGAGGACCGCGAAAGAGGCCGTTTTACGCCGAAATTCCTGGAACAGAACCACAGAACAACCCACCGTGTCGAATTTCGAAAGAGCGGTGGCGATCGACGCCGGAAGGTCCGAAATTGTGCAAAGTTGGATTAGAGTCTCTGGAAAATGAACCGGCACTCCACGGTGAATTTTCAAAGATGAACAACTTTTAACGTGAAAATTCCTACTTTTTTTTGATTTTAAAGTCCCCAAGGTCAAGTGATTTTATTGCGAATTCGAATACAGCTTTGTTAGTTGACCTCAGGAGGGTAATAAAGTTTTTTTGTGCGACCGCGCGGTCACGCTTAAGTATTCTACCGACAGTTATTCTCAATCTGGCGGAACTTGAAATGCAGTATTTCTTAGAGGTCTTATGTAGCTGTTAACTATCTGTCCATTGTAACCTTGAAAAACTGTTGAAGGTCATAGTTATGGCGGTAATAGCAAAATTAAAAATTTTTACAAAATTGCCACAATTAAAGATCTCGATAGATACCGTCGATAGTTTTGATTTGTTCCAAAACATGCGACCTTTCGATTTGAAGGCCAAAATTTTTCCCCAAGTCGAATTGTGGATTGGTACGACAAATAAGAAATGGGATGTTACTTGTATGCTATGTGATTGTTATGAATAGAAAAAAAATTTCTAAAAGTTTGTAATTAAGTTGGAATTACTCATTGAAAAATCATTGTTCCCAGATTTGTCCTTATTAAAGGCATTGGAATAGATTTTGCTATGAGAATATCAATCTGTAGTACTTTATTTATTATTTTAATTGTATACGGCTTGAATTATGTTAGAATGCCATGGTCGCACCCTTAACCTTAAGCATCTAAAAATTTGCACAATTGTGTTACTCCACAACATAATTTCGTCGCTTACTACTTCTTCGTCATCATCGACGTCAGTGAAAACATTAATAATTCCATTTTCTGAGGTTAGAAATGTTTCACTGACAAGACTGACAGTTATCTTGTACTTTCACCGGCTACAAACTTAACTTACAGATAAACCAAAACTTACAGGTATCTGACATGAAGAAAACCAAAATTTGATTTAACCTACAGATATCTATCGGTTCAAGTTGTCCGCAAGATAATTATAGGTTAAGTATGAGTAAAGAAATGGGCATTATTTTGGCAAAATTATGTATTTAAATAAATAAATTGGTAAAAATAACATAATATACGAAAAAATCGAGAAACACTTATAAATCCATATAATCATATACAATGTTTGACATTGCCATCAGGCGTCCATACTGAATTCGAAAAATATCACGTGATGTGGAATGCCTAACATAACCAGATTGTTATACAACCATATTGTTATGAAAAATCAGAATCGCACCGACTAATTACGTTTTGACGTCTGTTATAATTTAGGTAAACCAGTTGGCTCTTGCTAATAATAAGCGTATTAAATTAGCATTTTCAATTTCATTTTACGGTAATAATTAATAACTCATTAACTATTTAATTAATTACGTTGAATTAAGTTTATTAATTAAGACTCGCATTCTTAACAGCAAGTTGGAGACCGAACATTCTAACAACCAAGTTGGACGCCGAAGGCTAACCCGTATTCTTAAATACAATAGAGAGGCCGAAGGCCGACCTGCATTCTTAAAATGAATTTGGAGGCCGAAGGCCGGCCCGTATTCTAAAAACCAAGTTGGAGTTCGATGACCGACCCGCATTCTTAAAAGCAAATTGGAGGCCGCAGGCCGACCTGTATTCTAAAAACCAAGTTTGAGGACGAAGGCCGACTCATATTCTTAAAAGCAGTTGGGAGGCCGAAGGCCGACCCCCATTCTTAAAAAAAAGTTGGAGCCCGAAGGCCGACCCGTATTTTAAAAACGATGTTGGAGGCGTAGCGGATTGCCGCCGGCAGGCCTAGCGCCAAAAACCCGGAGGGTTTCGCAGCGCTAGTCTAAAATAAAATTGTAGGTGTTGTTTCGTTGAATAGGTTCTTTTATTTTAAATAAACACACTGATTGAACGATTTAATTACTATTAGTTGAATTATTATACAAATGAATGATTGTTTACACAAATAAAAGATAACACTTAAATAAATGATTGATTACACAAATAAAATATCGTATCGTCGTTCGTCGTTCGTCCGGGTTAGCGGTTACTCGCTGACTGACTTCAGTCAGACCCCCTCTTCTATTACCATTCCCACAACTCGGCCTTCCTGGTATGGATCCGTCTCGGATTCACCATCGTCTTGGATGTTAATCCATGGCTTCATGTATTCGGCGCACGTCGTAGTTTTGTGCGGCCCTTCGTGATTGCCCTCTCTAACGACATCATAGGTGGCATTGGGTTTCTTTTTTGTTACAACATAAGGTCCCAAATATCTCTCTCTTAACTTCAGACCCGGCCCAAACTGGGTTCTTGTTATGGCTACTAGGCTGTTTACTTCATAAACCTTTGGTAACCGTCTTCTCAAATTGTACGCGTGGCAGTTCTCTTCCTGAATTCGCTGTATTTGACCTTTTTCCACTCTTCTGAGGTCTTCTCGTCCTTTTTTGAATTCAATTTGGATTTCGTCATGCAGCTCGGCTTCCATCAATTCTTTTATTCTCGGGACTTCTTTGCTTTTCATTTTGACACCCGTCATCAATTCAAATGGAGTGGTATCAATACTCCTTTGGTACGTGGAGTTAATCGTCTGCTGCAATTGGTTGACATGTTTGTACCATTTGCTTGGTTCTTCGATAGACAACTTCGACAGGACAGGGATTATTATGGAGTTGACTCTCTCAACTTGACCGTTAGCTCTAGGTAAGTCTGTAGTTACTCTGTGGTGTTCGATGCCTTCTTCTGCACAATAGTTCTCGAATTCGCCTGCTGTAAACGCTGAGCCTCGATCGGAGATAATGCAACTAGGATTGCCGAATATTTTCTTTTGATTTTCCAGCTTTTCTACGACTTCTTTGGCGGTGGTGGACTTCGTCGGATATAGCCATACGAATTTAGTAAATGCATCAACCACTACCAAAATGTGTTTCTAATTTTTGTTGGTCGATTCTAGCGGCCCCAAATGGTCTACATGGTACGTGTGAAGAGGAACGTCACCTTTTGGCAATGGATGTAGGAACCCTTCCATTTTTCCTCTTTTCCTGTTAAACAAAATACATTTTATACAGTTTGCAATACATTTTTCGATCTTCTTTTTTAATTTCGGTATGTAATATTCACGCATCACGATTTCCTCCGTTTTTTTAACACCGAAATGTCCGTTTTAGGGCGCACTTAATATTACATTCGTTTGCATACCACTAGGAATTACGATTAATTCGCGCCCGTCTTTGTATTTATATAAAATGTCATTCTTTAGAAAATAGTCTTCATATTCACTTGATTTTAATATTGTTTTTACACTTTCTATTAGATCGTCTTTATTTTGCGCGGCTTTAATTTGTGCACTTATATTATTGTGTGTCTCTATTATCATTACGGGATTTCTACTTAGGGCGTCTACGTGTTTCATTCGCTCCCCCGGTCGATGTTCGATTGTGAACTCGAATTCTTCGAGCATCATTGCCCACCTGGCAACTCTGGTCGTCAAACTCTTTTTATCCATCGTTTTCTGGAAAGCTGAGCAATCTGTCACGATCTTAAATCCTAGTCCAAGCAGATATACCCTGAATTTTTCTAACGATCTTATGATTGCTAATACTTCCAACTCATAGCTGTGGTATTTTTCTTCTACTGGCGTCGTCTTTTTACTTATATAGTAAACAGAGTGTAATTTACCATCGTCGTCTGATTTCTGTAGTAGCACAGATCCGTACTCATGCTTGCTTGCGTCCGTATGTAATTCTGTCTCGCTACTTCATTGATAGATTTGTAACACAGGTTCACGGCTCAACAAATGTTTTAAGTTTACAAACGATTCTTCTTCTTTCACTCCAAATGTAAAATCGCTTTCCTTCTTCAACAGGTCGCTTAGAGGCTTCGCTATTAGAGCATATGATGGCATAAATTTTCGGAAGTAGCCTGTTAAGCCTAGGAAACTTTGAACTTGCTTGACGGTCGTAGGCTTCGGAAAATTTTTGACTGCGACAGTTTTAAATAGTGACGCCTGGATAGTTCCATTCTCAATTACATGTCCTAAAAATTCTACACGTCTCCTCAGAAATTGGCAAATTTTCTTTCTTATTTCTAATCCGTATTCTCTGGCAACATCTAAACCTTGCTGTAGATTGCGGATACCTTCGGCTTCATCTTCTGACGGTATGATTATATCGTCTATGTATAGGATAGCAATTCCTTTATTTATTAGAGGTCTAAATACGTAATAGATATATCTTTGGAACACTGGTGGCGAATTACATAATCCAAAAGGGACTTCCGGAACCAATACTGTCCACGGTGAGTAACAAATGCGGTAAATTTTCGGCTTTCCTGATCTACTGACACGTGAAAAATCCGTTTTTCAGATCGATTGTACTGAAAATTTTAGCTTTCAGTAATTCGTCCAATTGTTCTTCTATTAATGGCAACGGGAAACGATCTTTAACAATCAACTTGTTAATTTTCTTTAATTTTCTTTGTGAATTAATTTTCACATCATTGAGGTAGGTTAGGTAACCGTACTAAGACAAACTGGTTTCTTATGGGAATTTAACGTATACAGGTTTTGATTTTATATTTCAAAGTAATATTTCAACATTAGTATAAGTTTTGTACATTTCAGGTAAGCTTATTTATATTACATTTTGACATAATAAGGTTGGTATCAAATGTAATTTTTTTTATAATTTTTGTAAAAAAAAATTTTATGATTGTCTTTACTTAATCTACCTTCTAATATATACCAACTAAAATATTAAATGTAACAACCGCAAAATAAAAATTCTATTCAGTAATAACTTTGAACACTATGTAATTTTAATGGAACAAAATTAATGTTTTAGTACGGTACCATTACCTAGGTCAATTACTGACGTCATAGTAATGGTGCGTATTGCATTCTACAGATATCAGGCAGAACGTTTACGTCCATCAAAAAAGAGCGGCACATGTTGCCACTCATATGCTGAATTATTAGAAAGCAGAAGCTTTATTTCAGACTTCGAAATCTTCCTCTTCTTCTTACGCGAGGTTTACGATCTGTGTTTACTGGTTTTCTTGGGATTGCGACGTCCAGCTGTCTCTCCATCGCTTTGGAGGTCTTCCTGGTGGTCTGGATCCTCTCGGTTTATTATCCCTTGCTGCCTTTGCCGTTGTGCCGTTGTCCATTCTTGTGATGTGTGCGTTCCATTGTCTTCGTCTCTGGCGTCCCCATCTCACTACATCTTGGATGTTACATTGTTGTCTAATGGTGTCGCTGCGAATTCTGTCGTATAGTGTCTTTCCAGTTATTGCTCTTAGTACTTTCAATTCGGTTGTTCGTAGAGCTCTTTTTGTTCTTACAGTGTCTGCCCTAGTCTCAATAGTATATGTCAGTATATGTAGGTCGAATTCACGTTTTATATATTCGTATTTTTGAATCTATAGTCATATATTTATTTCTCCACACTACGTCCCTCATTGCTCCAGAGATAACGGCTGCCTTTCTATCCTGATTAGTTGTTTCTTGATATAAATCAGCATAGCTGGTTATTTGAATTCCCAGATAGTTAAATGTTGATGTTTGTTCTATTATACGATTATGGATTTCTAGCTTACATCTTATTGGTTGCTTGGCAATGGTTACGCATTTTGTTTTTTCGTCCAATATTACAATATTATATTATGTTTTAGCCGTTAAATCGAAGACATGGAGGAGACGCTGCAGATTGTCCTCACTGTCGGCTATCAAACCTCGACGTCGGCATAGCATAAAATATGGAAATTGTATGTACCCAGCTTATATCCGACATTGAATGATTTCACTCGTTGTATTATTTTATCCATTACTAGATTGAACAATGTTGGGCTGAGACTATCGCCCTGTCTTATCCCTGTAGTTATCGGGATGGGCACTGTGGGTCCTTCGTCCGTTCTTATTATGGTGGTGCTACCAGTATTCAGTTTTTTAATTATTTTTCATCATATTTCGAAAAGTTAATTTTGATTTACTCGTAAGTAAAATTTTTTGTTGCCTAAATTTATATTTTAGAACTATGTGATCCAAAACAAAAGTTTGCTGCATTCCTGAATATTTACATATATAATTTTTTGAACAGTAATTGCGGGGAGACCATATAAAATGGCAACAGCCACCATTTTGAGATGTAAAAAGTTTGTGCGGTCAACAGCTTTGTTTAAAGATAAGCCATAACTGTAGTGATGTGAGACTATAAACAGCGTGGCAAGAACCACAGCAGAGAGGTTATGTATAAAGGTTATAAGGTTATAATAAGCACGTGGAATAAATAGAATATTAAATTGAATTATTGTTTATTATAAATTAAGAATCTACAATTGGCAACGAGGATAACTTTGGAAAAAAATGAAATTGGATTAAATAAAATTGGAAATTGGATTAAATTAAATTGGAAATGGCAAGTGGTAGTGGCAATTCTAAAATTAAAAACTTTGACTGCGTTAACGACCCCGCAACAATAAGCCAAAGGTGGAAGAGATGGAAAAGGCAATTTTCATATTTCATCGAAGGGGAAGGTATTAAGGCTAGTATTAGAAAAAATAGCTTTACTATGTGTAACATATTATGTATTATTATGATTCACCAGCACAAGTAACGAATCAATATCCAAGACCGTACTTGCCCCAAATGTTGCAGCAATCGGTTCCACTAACTTATTATAACCAAAATTACCCACAGATAATGCAACATTCTGGACAACAACAAGTCTATCCAAATCTGAGTATACAACAACTGCCCCCATTACCATCAAGTCATACAAGTAAATGGCAAATAGCTGGTAGAAAGAGAGGTATGAAAAATAGCCCGGAAGACCCAAGAAGATCTGCTAAACAAACAAATCAAACAATACTTCAAAATTATTGGCTTAATGCTCCAATTGAACAAATAACAAATTTGATGTCCTATCACAGGAGGAATCAGCAAACGAAACACAGAAAGATGCAACAAATAGTAATGTGGACACAGTGGAGAAACCGGAAACAACAAAAGTACCAAACCCACCACCTATTTTTGTCGATGATGTCCTAAACGTCACACCATTAACAGAACTACTAGAGGAGAAAGCTAAGGGCGAATATATAATGAAGGTGCTGTATAATAATCAGATACGTTTACAGCCAAAGTCAGAAAAAAGTTACAGTGTCATAATTAAAGCCCTAACCGAAAAAAAAACACATTTTCATACCTACCAACTAAAAAATGAAAGGTCTTTCAGAGTGGTATTGGGAAATATGCATCCAACAACAAACTTGAAAGAGTTAAAAAATGAACTAGAACAGTTAGGTCATATCGTAGTCGATATACACAATATTCGTGCAAAAGATACAAAAATCCCTCTACCACTATTCCATGTTGAATTGAAAACTGGTTCAAACAATAAGGAAATTTACAAAGTGACACAACTAATGCATGCGATAGTAAGTTTTGAACCTCCCCACCCAAAACGGGAGATCCCACAGTGTACCAAATGTCAAAGATATTGCCACACACAGAAATTTTGTTACAGACAAGTAAGATGCGTCAAGTGCACAGAAAATCACTTAACAAAAGACTGCCCAAGAAAGGTACGTGACCAGGGGGTGAAGTGTGTACTATGCGAGGGCGACCACCCGGCAAATTACAAGGGATGTTCAATATACAAGAGTCTTCAAAAAAATACATACGCAACCTTAAGAGAGAAAAACCAACCAACAACATTCAAACCAGTAAGAAACAATTTCACAAGTAACCCAGAACCGGGCTCGAGGAATTCGTATGCGAACATAACAGGAGGGGGTCCAGCAGTCCCAATATGTCCTTCCAACCGCTCAAACCATTCCACCAAACCAACAACAATCCCAGCAAAATTCTAACTTGGAGAGTATGATGTCAAAAATGATGGAGAAAATTGATATTTTACTAAACCTCCTCACAGCCATGATCAGTAAAATGCCGTAATGTCAGCACAACTTAAAATTGTTATCTGGAACGTAAACGGCTTAGCCAATCATAGTCAGGAAGTTAAAATGTTCCTAGTCAATCACGACATTGATATAATGTTGATATCTGAAACCCATTTCACCAACAAAAATTACTTCAAAACACCAAAATACAAAATATATGACACCCAACATCCCAGTGGAAGAGCAAGAGGCGGTACAGCAGTCATAATTAAAGCATGCATAAAACACTACGAATTGCTTAAATATCCCCAAGAACATTTACAAGCTACAAGTGTTGTAGTTGAAGAACTCGGCAGACAAATCACCATATCCGCAGGCTACTGCCCACCTGGCCACAGTATCAGTCAAAACCAATACATAAACTACTTCAAAACACTTGGTAGTCGCTTTATTGCAGGCGGGGACTTTAACGCCAAGCAAAATCATTGGGGATCGAGATTAACCAACCCGAGAGGTCGCCAACTGTTTCAAGTAATAAAAACTAACAATTTTAGCCACTGTTCTACTGGCTAACCAACCTACTGGCCCACAGACAGAGAAAATCTACCTGATGTGCTGGACTTCTGTGTTGTTGGAGGCATCTCGTCCAACTACCTCACTATAAAGCCTTGTTTCGAGCTTTTCTCGGATCACTCTCCAATCATAGCCACACTCACTGCTAGAATTTCTGAACAGCCTAAACCTGTAACTCTGCACAACAAACAAACTGACTGGGCCCTATTTAAAGAAATACTAATCACTAAGTTCCCTCAACATATCCCATTAAAAACTGATTACGAAATAGATGAAGCAGTGCAACTCCTAACTAAAAATATCCAAGAAGCAGCTTGGGAAGCAACTCCAGAATACTCTAATAAATAAATAGAAAACTATTGCCCAAAACATATTCAGGAAAAAATACGAGAAAGAAGAAAACTTAGGAAAAAATGGCAGATCACTCGTGCACCTGGCGATAGAACAAAATTTAACAGGGCAGTTCGAGAACTTAAACTTTTACTGAAGGAACACAAAAACCAGGAAATTCAAAATTACCTAAATGGATTGACAGCAACTGAGGCAACGGACTATTCGCTGTGGAGGGCAACAACAAAAATCAAAAGAACTCAACAGGCAATTCCACCTATCAAAACCCCCTCCCAAGAATGGGCAAAATGTAACAAAGAATAGGCAAACACATTTTCCGCTCACTTAGCAGAAGTTTTTAAACCCTTTCAAGCAGAAGTTCCCCACGAAGATGTTTCAATCAACGATTTCCTCGATGCTCCATTCCAATTGGAGGTGCCAATTAGGAAAATCAAAAAGAGCGAAGTTTCAACATATTTCGAGAAAGAACTAAATGTCAAAAAATCCCCAGGAGCCGACCTGATAACTGCAAAAGTTCTAAAATAAATACCAGAAAACGGAATCAGAATTATTATTACCATGATCTACAATTCGATCCTGAGAATGGGATACTTTCCTTTGCAATGGAAGGTTGCCCAAATTATTTTAATCCCTAAACCGGGAAAACCTCCAACGGAACCTGGTTCATACAGACCTATCAGCTTGCTACCTATTCTGTCGAAGGTATTCGAAAAATTATTCCTGAGAAGACTGATGCCAATAATCGAAGAACAGAAAATAATCCCAAAGTACCAGTTCGGATTCCGCAAGCAACATTCAACAATTGAGCAGGTACACAGAATCGCTGCCAAAATCAGACAGGACTTGGAGAACAAAAGTTATTGTACAGCCGCATTTCTCGACATAACCCAGGGCTTCGACAAGGTTTGGCATACTGGTCTCTACTTCAAAATTAAGAAACTTCTGCCACATACCCACTACGAAGTACTCAAGTCGTACCTTACCAATAGGCATTTCTTTGTGAAATTTCAGGAAGAAATTTCTTCGCTCTTAACCGTCGAGTCAGGAGTCCCTTAGGGCAGTGTACTTGGATCGATTCTCTACCTAATATACACAGCTGACCTACCAATAACAAGAGATACAGTTATAGCGACTTTTGCAGATGATACCGCAAACTTGGCGTCTCATCCCGATCCATTAACGGCGTCCGCACTACTACAAATTCATCTTACCAAGTTTGAAAAATGGTTAAAGAAATGGCGTATCAAGGCAAACGACCAAAAATCAGTGCAAATAACTTTTACAAATAAAAGAGCCACTTGTCCTCCAGTAAAGCTCAATGGAAATTTATTACCCCAAAAAGAAGAAGTCAGATACCTAGTGCTATGTACTCCCTAACTAAATATTTGCCTTGGCTCCAGCCCTTAAGTTTGCTAGCCAAAATATGCTGAGGTAAAATGGTTCGTAGTAAATTTTTTTAGCTAAGGAGTTTAACACAAATGCCCTTCCTCACTAAGCCCCGGTGATGAGTCGCACAAGGGTGGGTTCCTTGTAACATTCAATATTAGAGGCGATTTTAGGGTGTTATTTGGCTCTCTCGGGATACTTATTGCTTTCTTATTGAAAAATAAATAAAGATTTCAATAGCTTCAAAGAAATTGTTTATATTAAACAAAATGAGATGATCATATTTATACATAAATAAATGTTTACACAAATATTTGTAGATCGCAGATCTACCATTAATTAAATTTTCAAATAAGAACAATTAATGTAAAAATTTGTTTTCAAAACAAAGTGGCTTCCTCACTTTATTCTGACGTGCTTGTTTTAGTTTACAACTAAAACAAGTCTTTCGCTGTACATTAGCGTGTAAAATGTTTTAAATAATATTTGTGCTTATTTAAAGCTTAACCCTGAACAAATTAAATAATAAAGTTTGAATAAAAAACTATCAATTAGGGTATTGGAAATTACACTTTCGTAGAAGTCTTTTTTCTCAAATCCTGTATTTATACGCAGAAGGCAAAGTTTATAATAAAATTAACAAAATAATAAGTTTCACTGTACCTTTTCACATCGGCAAATCGAAGTTTTAATTTTATAAAAAGGATATTGTGTGTGTGGCTCCCTTTAGTTGGCATCACATGGGTGAGTCATCGGCCTTGCATTCAATTATACCAGTTACCAGCTGTTTGTCGTTGCGTGAAGTTGCTTCATTGAATTAAATTTTTTTTTTATAATATTGTTGTTGTTCACCAAATCGTAGATGTTTAAAAATTGAAAAAAAGGTAAGTTACATGTCCTTGACAATATGTTTTGGATCCAGTGTTGTTGAATTAAATCTGTGAATTGTGATTTTGTAGAGGCATCCCGTGCACGGCCATTGTTATTGTTGAATCTATTTATAAATCCATTCCAATCCAGCATCGGACAAGAAACATCACAACTGAAATTTGGTTAACCTCCAAAGATTTGTAAATATTATTTTCTGGAGCACATTAGAATTGCGTGCACTTTGTTTGAATGCCCGAGGTTAACTGAAGTTCGATCCAAAATCAATGAAATTGGCACCATTGTTCTTTCAAAGTAACTCAAATCTTATCCTTTTTTTATTTTTGATCTTTCCATTAATTCGTTTTTATTCCAGATTCATGATCTGCATTGAAATCCATGTCTCTTGATGTGCTTTCCATGCTGTATTACTGGTATATTTGGTTTTTATGCCTTTATTTGGACGGCTCTTTGACTCATATCTGCCATCTTATATCAACTCTTGGATTTTACACAAAATTGACCTTTATGTACAAATTTAACGATTTTCGTCTTAAAAAATTCACTTTAACTACATGAGATAATTACATAATTTTTGGTGTGAACAGTTTTGTACAAATCATGTTATTTATCAAATAATTCAGTTTACAAGATGTTACATTTTTATAGGTTATGACGATTTACATATAAAGTGATTTATTTATCGATTTTGAGCTAATTCAATCTTTTTCATTATTTTTGATGTGACAATCATCAATCTATTTACTCTTAGCAATATTTAACATCTTTATTTTATCCTGAGAGATTCAAATTTGGATGTGAAATTGAAATTTTAGAAAATAAAATTTTCTCGTAGAGCAAAATTTTTAAAATGCCTACCGATTTAGAATTTTATGCTTTATTTGAATTTATTATTCATTTTTGTATCGGGAGCCTTTATTTATCATTTTGAATCATAGCACTAGGTATGCACTTAGACAGAGGACTGACATGGAGTAAACACATATGGAACAAAAGGCTTCAATTGGGTCACACTTTCAGAAAGCACTATTGGCTGTTACATCGTCACTCCCAATTATCACTCGAAAACAAAGTGCTGATATACAAAATTATCATAAAGCCAATCTGGACCTACGGCACCCAACTATGGGGAGCCGCTAGTAACTCCAACATAGCCAAAATTCAATGGTTCCAATCCAAAATTCTAAGAGCCATAACTGATGCCCCATGGTTCGTACCCAATCTAATAATCCACAGAGACCTCGACATTCCCACCATCGAAGAATGTATCAAATCGTATAGTTCAAGGTACTGTGATCTTGTAGAGAATCATCCCAACTCACTTGCGGTGGATCTGCTGACTGCCCATCGAACCAGGAGGCTGAAACGTAAAGACCCAATGGACTTGCCCCATCGCTTCTGAACTAGATGTGTACATTCCGGAAGACATCGAAGGCCCGACATAACATTCTCGGGTGTTAAACTGTAAAGGGAGCAAGCCACCGGGCAAACTCCTCCTATGTCATTTTACTCAGATTATAATATAAGAGGAAGCCAATAAAAAAAAAACTTTTACACATAGCAGGCCCTGAAGTGCAAGATGTATATGAAACCCTCACCATTCCAGCTGTGGCGGAAAGCGAGTGTTTTTATGAGGCAGTAATAAAGGCGTTAGATGAACACTTCACTCCCAAAACAAACAAAACATACGAGCGACACCTATTCCGACAAATGGCTCAAGATGATGGCGAAACTGTAGATCAGTTTGTAACAAAGCTCAAGTAGCAAGCTAAAAATTGTGAATTTGCGGATGAAGAGGACGAAATATTATCACAGGTAATAGATCGATGTAAATCTAGTAAGCTCAGGTTAAGATTATTAGAGAAGCCAGCAACATTAGTTGAAGCAATGAACAGTGCTAGAATAATGGAAGCAAGTGCGAGGCAGATTGCGGCAATGGAAGAAAAAGCGGTAGTGTATAAAGTACAAGAAAATAAACATAAGAAAAATGAAAAGAAAGAAGTGAAATGCTATCGGTGTGGAAAAATAGGTCACATGAGCTTCGATAAGAAATGTCCAGGAAAGAAGATGACGTGTAAGAAATGCTCGATCCAGGGTCATGCCACAGAAATGTGCAAAACAAATAGTGGTAAAGGAAAGAAATGTTACCAAGTGGAAGCAGATTCGGATGGATCAGATGAGTACACTTTTAAAATTAATCAACTTTTTGTAAGTAAAATAAGTAGCGATGACGCTATGGTAAATGTTGAAATAGGGGGAGTAAAATTAGAAATGTTGATAGACTCAGGAGCTAATTGTAACGTTATTGACTATGAGACATGGCAGTTTCTTAAAAAGAATAAAGTTAAATACACGAATCAAAAAAATTTAATTAAACAAGATAAATGTATTAATGTTTATGGTTCGGGAAAAATAAAGATAATGGGGAAATTTTCGACAACGATCGAGACAGATAAGAAGAGAATGGAAATTAAAATGACAGTCGTAAAAAGTAAAGGAGTACCAATACTAGGAAGAAATGCGTCCATCAAAATGGGATTCATGACTTTAAATAAAGTAAATAAAATTCATGAAACGCAAAACGGAGTATCAGAGATATTGGAAAAGTATAAGGAAATATTTAGCAAAGATAAAATAGGTAAACTAAAAAATTTCAAGTTAAAACTACCTATAAACAAAGAGATAACTCCAATCGCTCAAGCACCTAGAAGAATACCTTTTAATTTGAGAAAAATAGTTGGAAAGGAAATCGATAAGTTGCAAAAAGATGACATAATCGAAAAAGTAACTGGACCAACGCCATGGGTATCACCAATAGTGATCGTACCAAAGAAAAATGGTAAGGAAATAAGACTTTGTATTGACATGCGAAGAGCAAACGCAGCAATTGAAAGGGAAAGATACCAGTTACCCACATTTGAAGAAATGGTGCAAGAGATAGGAAACGCAAAAGTATTTAGCAAAATCGACATAAAAATGGTTTATCATCAAATCTAATTGGATGAAGAGTCGCGGGGAATCACAACTTTTAGTACAGAAAAAGGTTTGTATAGATACAAACGACTAAATTTTGGAATCTCATGTGCACCAGAAATGTTCCAACGAATAATAAACCAAGTGGTGATGGAGTGTCAAGGAGTGATTACATTCATGGATGACATAGTTGTTGTTGCTGAAACAATAGAGGATCATAAAATAAGATTAGCAGCATGTTTAGAAAAAATAAAAGACGCAGGAATTATTCTAAATGAAGAGAAATGCGAATTTGCAGAAGAAAAGATAAAGTTCTTAGGGTATGAGATTCATCTAAAGGGATGAATCTAAATGAGATTCATCTAAAGTAAAAGCAATATGCAGGTCATAGAAGAGTTTCGAGAACCGCAGAATGCAGAAGAGGTAAGAAGTTTTTCGGGCTTGGTAAATTTTAGTGCAAGACATATTAAAAACTTGGCAACCTTAAATGAACCACTAAGGAGACTCACCAAAAGTGGAGTAAGATTTGTGTGGAAAACTGAACAAAAAGATTCATTTAAGTAATTGAAACAAGAAATTACGAATTGTAAAGTTTTGAAGATCTTAGATAGAAATTGCAGAACTCAAGTTGTAGTAGATGCGAGTCCAGTCGGTCTAGGAGCAACATTGATACAAAGACGAAAAGATGAAGATCATATTGTTGCATATATGCCAGTAGAAGTTTAACGGATGTAGAAACCCGTTACACACAAACGGAAAAAGAAGTTTTAGCAATTGTGTGGGGATTCGAAAGATTTAAAATGTATTTAATGGGAGCAGAATTTGACTTAATAACGGATCATAAACCTTTAGAATTTATATTTTCAGAAAGATCAAAATGTTGAGATATTATATTCAAAATTTCCGCCTTTAATAATAGCGCATGTATGATCACGTGCATACAAGCAGTGTGTAGCTCCAGTCGTTGTTTTGTACTCGTACTCATAAGATGTATGTAATTTGTTCAAGTTAAACTTTTCTTTTTATTAAACCTATTTTAAACTAAGTTATGTTTATTTTATTCGACGATACAAACCCAACACAAAACCGTCAGCACGTATTGAAAGATGGGTGTTAAGAATGCAACCGTTTAAATACAAAGTAATTTACAGAAAAGGAAAAGACAACATAGCTGATCCATTATCAAGATTACTAAAAGTAGAAAAACAAGAAGGTAACGATTGGATTAGATGGGTGGCCATTTCATCAACTCCAAAGGCGTTAACAACTAGAGAAATAGAAGAAGAGTCAGCTAGTGATCAGAAATTAAAGCAAGTCAGAAAAATTCTGAAATATGGAGGAGAATTTAACGAAGAGCTTAGACCTTAGAGCATTTAAATTAATAAAAGAAGAACTTTGTACAGTAGGTAAGATTATTCTACGTGGTACAAGAATTATGGTTCCACAGACAATGATAAAGAGAATTCTGGAATTGGGACACGAAGGACATTTGGGAACAATGACCATGAAGAAAAATTTAAGAACTACAGTGAGGTGGCCTAAAATGGATGAACACATAGAAAAATTCTGTAGGAAATGTCATGAATGTCAGTTAGTTTCAGCTCCAGGTCCGCCAGAACCATTGAAACGTACCAGATTACCTGATCAACCATGGTAACATGTAACAATTGATTTTCAAGGCTCATTGCCATCAGGTGAGAATATTTTAGTAGTAGTTGACTATTATTCTAGATATGTAACGGTAGAATTAATGAGGAGTATAACGACAAGCAAAATGCTAGACAAACTTGAGGAAATGTTTTCAAAATTTGGTTATCCAGAATTTATACATTCGGATAACGGACCACAATTTATTAGTAATGAATACGAAGTCTATTGTAAAGAAAAAGGAATATACAAAATACACACAACACCATTATGTTGGTTATAATAATTTTGTTTTCTTTCTAATTAATTAACTCTCAAATTCAGCTAGATTATATAAGCAAAGACGGTAGATAAAGCGCTAGCGAGCAAACCCGAATCTATCGAAGATTTTCTTTTCCAATTCTTGCCATATTTGGCAAGAATGTAAAATGGTTTTTTAGAATATCAAACAGGAAAAATGAAAAACGCAATATCAAGTTTTCAATTTATTATAACATGTGTAATAGAGGGAAGGGGAAAAAAATTTACATTTTAGAAAATTTTGGGAAAACATTTACATAAAATAAATACAACATATCGTCGGCTTCACATGAAAAGTGCATAATTCCAAAATGACAAATTTTACAGGAAGAGCAAAAAACTGTTTTAAAGCATTAATTTAACCTGATGGCACAAAAATCACATTTTCAGCAATTTTGGACTTATGCACTTTTCATGTGAACCCGACGATATTATAAAATGTTTTTCGACAAACGCCGATTTTTCTATAACACTTTCTATAAAACCCGATAAAACTAATTTTTCAATTTTGAAAAGAAATATATTCTAAAATCGGATAATGCAAATGTACTGTTGTGTCCATCAATGTTTGGCTGTTGCGGTATTAGATTGTTTATCGTGCAGTCAGAGAAAATATAGCATGAAAAAAGTCATCAAAAACAATTTATAAAAAAATGTTATTATTTTATAGTTATAAAAAATGTTAGTAGGCAAAATGTTAGTATTGATAAAAAAAAGGTAACCATAGCAATGCAACGAAGATAAACAACGGTGATAAATGCAGTCTGTTATCAAACGGCGAACCGACCACACGCGTCGAGATAGAGTTCTAATTGAAAACCAAGGGCGTTAGTCGCGATCAAGTGAATGAGAAAAATTGCGTGTTTGCAATAAATAAAGTCGGTGAGATAAACAAACTAAATACGACCAAAAGTATATTGGCAGTATTGAGTTGAAGCAATACATGAGAGGGGATTTGGTAAAACGAATCAAGAGAGGCCTAGTGGAAATTGTGGATAAGGAGATAAAGATAAGCGCTGATTATTTGTAAACAGAAAGAAGGTGTAAGGCGAGGGGTCACAATAACCCT
Source organism: Podabrus alpinus (assembly GCA_932274525.1). Taxonomy (NCBI): domain Eukaryota; kingdom Metazoa; phylum Arthropoda; class Insecta; order Coleoptera; family Cantharidae; genus Podabrus; species Podabrus alpinus. Next base: position 37,233,031 of record OW026452.1, read on the forward strand.
GCTTCAAGACACAAAGCATAGAAACTCAAGATTGTGTTGTGCGACAGCAAATAAAGTGCGTGCGCGAACAAGAAGAAAGAAGAAAAGGTAACATTGAATTTTTGATATTATTGTTGATTGTTGTTGAGTTGTTATATTGTTTATGTTATTTGCTTATGTTATTTGTCTATTATATGTTCTTAAAAATTATATTTGCGTATTTTCTTTGACTGTGTGATAAGACATATTCCACCGTAAAAGTCCAAAGAACCCGCAGCCTGAGATAAAGAGCAAGTCGTGTCAGTGCCGATATCTGTGGGAAGCCATCACAGATCTTGAAGTTCACGGTGGACATAGCAGTACATCACCCTTCTTAATCCAAGAAAATATTGTGTTTTATAAGCCCCTATAGCGGCTTTAGCCCCCCTGGGCCTAGCAAGGAAAAATAAATTTACTTGGTAATAGAAATTGTAAAGTATCAAATAATATGGTGTTAAATTTGCAAAATGTGAATTCATTTATTTACAATCAAATTTACCGCCAGACAGGTAAATTTTTAGGATTAGGTATAAAGATAATTTATAAGCCGTGGCGGCTGGTACGTGGAGAGCGACGGGGCGCTGCCCTCCCTAAGTAGAATAGCAACTCGGAACAATATTTTTTCGTGCGAAGGCACCATGATAGTTGTAAATAAAACCATTTAATTTTAATTGTTTATATGTCACTTAATTTTTTGTTACATTTATTCGTTATTTTTAATTTTATGCATAAGCTAGTTGCTAGTACAGTGTGCAAATAAAAGCCAAGGTAAATTCAACCTAGTGGTTTCTTCACATTTCATTTCAGACAAAGCAAATTGTTCAGAGATTTTGAGACGTTTTTATATTCACTCAAAGTTGTCTATGGTTAACGCAAATAAGATACAATCCATAGGCGCGCCAAAAGTAATATTATTGATTTTTTAAGTATTGAAATTATCAAAATTATTTTTGCATGAGCTTTTTGCAATTTTTAATTAGTTTAGAATAATGATTGAAGAAAGAACAGTACTTAAAAACAAAAATAGCGGCTACCTACAAAAAATATATTCATAAATATTCGAATAATCACTTCCCGTCATTTTTCCATAACAGTACCAAAGACGAGCGAAGATATTTTACGCTACAAAAAATGGCCGACCGTTTCTAAACATGTTGTGAGAATCGAGCAGGTAGAGGACGTACCAGCAGAAAAATCGCAAACAGTTTGTGCAACTGTTACCACTTCTGAATGGGCCCAAGATCACCAGTTATCCTTATGTTCAATTTAAAGTTCAGCGCCCACCGTATGATTTAAAAGTATTGTTGTAAAACTTTATTATTTGTTGAAATTTGTTTATTAAATTCAACATATTATAGTGAGGCAGGGTAATTACTTCACTTACACTTCTAATATAATAATTAATATTTAATTTTGTAATGCTCAGGCTAGCTTGAGTTGTTAATCGTTGCATGAAATCACTTACCTCAGTAGTCGGTTCTATTTTAAATCACGGTGGCTTTGAATTGAAGGGCCTAGTGGAAAAAGTAGTTAAGTCACTTTTTTTTCAATGTGTAGTTGAGCACATTTTCACATTGCGGCATTTATTCTCTACAAATTAGTATAAAAATCAACAAATTGAAAAAAAAACGTGACTTAACTACTTTTTCCACTAGGCCCTTCAATTGTTGATAACTGACTCAGCGAGTCGTCCTTAAATTTACCCTGTTTTTGTATTGAATTTTTAAATGCAGGTACTTTTAATAATGACGCATTCATTTAATTAATAAACATTTAATCGAAAAATTATAGTTGTAAATGAATTTTGAATTGTAAATGTATAAACAAATTTTATAACCTGAAAAATTTTATCTTTGACCTATATAAGCTTTTGTGATTTCCTTAATAAATAAAATTTTTAAAAACTAAACATGTAATTTTTATTATAAATATTCTTAAATTTACACCAAATTTGTAACACGCGAAATTATTTTAGACCGGGTCACTTGATTTTATAAATCTATGGAAAATTTTTCGTCTCTTAACAAAAATAACTTTATGGTTTCCGTGCTGTTGGTAACCTTGGGCGTGATGTGTAGATCGGTGTGAACCACTTCCTTGTATGTTCAACTAGCTGCATCCATCGAACAATTTATCGATTATTCCAAAAAAACTTCTTTTTAACAATCCATTTTCATCTTACCCAACGGTAACTTTTATAATTCGCTAACCTTTTTACTTAAAATACTTAACAATATCTTTCAACTATTTAATATATTATTAGGTTATATCAGGAACTTCCTCGTGGATCAAATTTAATAATTTCTGGGAATATGCACAAAACACGTCTTACTCGAACGAGTAACATTAAAAATTACTCACTCCTCATGAAACGTTGCCATGGTATCGTTCAAAAATAACAAGTCGATTAGGTTTTGTTTTTAAAATTTCGTTTTCTTGGATTCGTGAAATTTCGCACTTACGAAAATTTTGGTAAGATCCGCACACTATTTTTATTATTGTTTATTTATAAAAATCGATAATTTTAACTACGTGATTATTTTCAGACGCCACTACGATTTTAAATTGCCTTTGACGGAAACCTCCCGTTTTGAAGTGAACTTATAATATTATTTTCTAAAATTAATTAACTATATCTAACCTTAATACTAATATGTTTAAATTTATTTAAAAATTAGTTATCAAATTCAAAGTTTCTGCATTCTGTAGTTTGACGATGTTCGCATTTCATGTCATTTTAATTTAATTAATAGGTAATCTTTTATTTGAGGATTGATTCGCTTTAACTTTCTTTTCAATATAATTTATTGTTACTTAAGTATATAATCTTTTATTTACCGTAATCGACTACTTCGATCGTAATTTCATATTATAAAAATGGTATTTAAATATTTTGATATTAACGGTAGCTTTTTACCCCTCGTTTCATAGCAATATGTAGAAATTTGTTACACTGCACATTTGTTGTTATTTTATGAAGTTTTATTGATCATTAAGAATAAGGATACTTTTTCACCTTTGGTTTCTGCAGAGTTCAGCGATTGGCAATAAGAAAGTTGAACCGTACATTCAAGAATATTAGGTTCTTTCCAACCGACGGTTCTAGAGTGGTAATCGGACTGTTGAGCATGCGCGTTAATAAATATCCTTTCCAACCACAAAAATTACAAGTTCGGAATTCTGAAATTACCACTAAAACGTTTTCCAACCACATTCGCAACTGTAACAGACCTGTTATAGAACTGTTCTAGCGGTCCTTGCTACCAAGCGATTACTAATTGTCCCGCGCAGACGCGTTGTCGCTGTTCTTATAAATTTAATAAAAATTGCCAGCATAACTTATTAACCCTTTAAGACCCAGGCACACTATAGTGTGCATAGGTTTTATTATATTATTCTATGGTTATTGATAAAATTATAAGCTAGATAGAGGTGATTTTTAAATGAAAAACTAACGAGAAATCCAATAAAAATATTTAAAAAATTCCATTAGCTACACAAACCATCATATTAATTATGATAAGAAAACATCTGATGTGGCCAGCACATGACTTCCCTATAAGGAATCATTCCATTATCGTTCATCTAAAGATTCGCAGAAATATTATTTAAATTTTATTTTATTATTTAATTAAATTATTAAATTTAGTCCTTCAAGTAAAGTGCTACTTCCGGTTTAGGGATTTCCTCCAAAATCACATGGTGCTTTAGTATACTGATTAAAGTGTTAAATATGAAATTTGGTTACTAGATAACAATTCGTTCCTGAGATATTTAAGAAAAACCATTTCGTCCTTCAAGTGAAGTGCTACTTCCGGTTTAAGGATTTCCTCCAAAATCAAATGGTGCCTTTGTATACCGATTAAAGTGTTAAATATGAAATTTGGTTCCTATATAACAATTTGTTCCTGAGATATTGAAGAAAACCCATTTCGTCCTTCAAGTAAAGTACTACTTCCGGTTTAGGGATTTCCTCCAAAATCACATGGTGCTTTAGTATACTGATTAAAGTGTTAAATATGAAATTTGGTTACTAGATAACAATTCGTTCCTGAGATATTTAAGAAAAACCATTTCGTCCTTCAAGTGAAGTGCTACTTCCGGTTTAAGGATTTCCTCCAAAATCAAATGGTGCCTTTGTATACCGATTAAAGTGTTAAATATGAAATTTGGTTACTATATAACAATTTGTTCCTGAGATATTGAAGAAAAACCATTTCGTCCTTCAAGTAAAGTGCTACTTCCGGTTTAGGGATTTCCTCCAAAATCACATGGTGCTTTAGTATACTGATTAAAGTATTAAATATGAAATTTGGTTACTAGATAACAATTCGTTCCTGAGATATTTAAGAAAAACCATTTCGTCCTTCAAGTGAAGTGCTACTTCCGGTTTAAGGATTTCCTCCAAAATCAAATGGTGCCTTTGTATACCGATTAAAGTGTTAAATACGAAATTTGGTTACTATATAACAATTCGTTCCAGAGATACAGAACTTACAGACATTTTGCGTTACATACATCCATACAGACATACATACATACAGACATACATACATACAGACATCATTGCGAAAGTAGTCAAAACGGATTCAGAAATGCTCAAAACGGATATTTCCGTTAAAATATCGACATCGAATTTTTTCATGATTACAATACTTCCTTATAGGGAAGTAAAAATGTAATCAAAATTTTTTTTTTAAATAACACAACTTTGGTTGAGAATAATTCACCCAAATAGGGACGAATAAACGCCAAATAAACGCCTAATTTTTTTCTCTCTGGTAGTTATCATATTGACCTTGGTGTATAAACATTCGTCAGCTGTTTTACCACGCGTTTTATCACGTTTTACCTGTTATGCACATTATAGTTTGCATGCCTATATCTCCGAATATAAAAATCAGAAAATTATGAAACTGGCAAAAAACGCTTTTTAGAACATACTAACACGAAATTAGTAAAAAAATAATTTTTTAGTTCAGCCAAAAAAAGTCAGGTCTGAAAGGGTTAACCTACTTGATGATTATCACGTGCAGATTAGGAAATTGTTATTTTATTTGTTTGATTATTTGTTGCTTTTATTTGTTTTGATTATGGCTTCAGGAAGTAACTCGACAGGTAAGGAATTATATACAATTTAATAGGATTTTTCAATAGGATTTATTATAGAAAATAATGCACAGTCAAAAAGCACCGTCAAAAAACTTTGCATGCAAATTAAAAATTTCAAAGCCATGTGGAAAATAATTGCTGATGAAATGACAGAAGCGTTATCAAAAAAAGTTCTGTTCTTGTTCTAAAAGCATTTCAACTTGACAATTTGTGAACTGCAGTAATTTTATGGGATTCATTAGCGCAGGCGCATTTAACAGTCCGATTACAGGTTGTGAACAGTAACAGAACTGTGGGTTGGAAAGAACCTATTAGTTGTAATATTGACTTTTAGAAATTTCATTTAAATTTTAATTTACCGCTTGTCTGGTTTAAAATAATTTTAAACATCCTGTATATTCATTATGCACAATTTGAATGATATTTGTATTTGTGTGCGACATCTATTGGTTTTGTTTCTGAAGGGTAAATTTTTGCATAGTACACGTGTCTGGTGTTTAGGAAAAGAGCGTCACTTGGTTGTTAAACGTCGGGTGTACCAGTTGTTTCGAATTTCTTTAATTTGTTAATACAGATATTTCTGAGTTTTAAATTCATTTTAGTGTGGTGATATTGCACAGGTAAAAATCTTTTAATTATAGTTTATAATATTTATTTCTGAAAAGGGGCAAAATACTCGTATGTTAATTCTTTTGTTTCGCGTGTCACGTTTTTTTTTATTGTTTCAAATATCGTAATAGAATTTAACAGGTGGTTTTTAAAAGGTTTTAAATTATATTAAAATTTGGTTTTCTAAATGCATATTTTAAAGTTATTTATTATCAAAGTTAGAAATAGTTCATTTATGTAAATTTTGTTACAATGTGATAAAGGGTGCGTAAATTTTAGGACGATAGGGAAAGAGGGAACTGTCCCTAAAACCAGGGTGTTATAATTTAAGGTTAAAACTTAGATCGTTGTCACGTGTTGGGTAATTTCATAAAGGGGTACTTTTAAACTGCAAGGTCACATTTCTATTGGTAACTTGTTTTATTAATACAAAGTATGCTAAAATTAATTATATACAGGATGTTTTAATTTCAAATGGGTTTAGATTTATAAATTAAGAAGTTTCATTATTTAAAATGGGTAATCTGTTATTAAAATAATTATATTAATATACAGGGTGATTGTTAAAGTTATTGATAATTGTTTGCAGTTAAAGAGATTTGATAAATGAATTCAATCTATTACTAAGCCCCAAGTAAGCGTTACTAAGTAAGAGTTACAAGGCTGCGTAAAGATGTACGATGAGTTTACAAATCTTTATATAGTTGTAAATGATTGACTTATTTAAAACAATGGTTTTGGTTTCGTTACGTGTACATTTGACTTTCCGACGACTCTGTATGAATGGCCCAAATCCCGTGGTAGACTGGAAGATAAATTACACAGTACTACATATGCTTAAATGCAAACCAGAAAGCAAATTACATTGAACTGTTCCCAAAGATTTGTTGTTAATTAAGTTATCATAACTTACAATGACGCGCATGAATGGATTAACGAGATTCCTTAAAGGAAGTCAGGCTACTTGGATTGGGGTTTTAATATTGGTAAATTATGTATCGCTATTATTCATATACAGAATGGTTGAACTTGTTTGAATTAGGTTGTGATTTTAATTTGTATTTGAACAGCTGTACCTATATATTGTTGTGTCCATCAATATTTGGCTGTTGCGATATTAAATTGTTTGTCGTGCAGTCAGAGAAAATATGGCATGAGAAAAGTTTGTCAAAAACAATTTAAAAAAAAATGTATTATTGTAATTATAAAAATGTTAGTAGGCAAATTTAGAAATGATAAAAAAAGGTAACCATAGCAATAAGAGGATAATAAAAAAACGGAAGTTCCTTCCAAATTGGTGAAAGCGGGTAGCTGGGCGAAATTTGCTCCCGACTTAAAACGGTTAAAAAAGAGAATAAACAACAGTGATAAAAGTCGAGATAAAAAACGGCGAACCGATCAGACGCCTAAAGAGATAAGTGCGTTATTGGAGATAAAAAACGGCGAACCGATCAGACGCGTCGAAATAAAGTGCGTGATTGAAGATAAAAAGTCGGTATAAAAACGGCAAACCGATCAGACGCCTAAAGATAAAAGTGCGTTATTGGAGATTAAGAGTATATTGGCCTGTAGTGAATTGAAGCCAAGTGGAGTGGAGATTAGAATAGAAGAGAAAAATAAGCGCTGTTTATTGATAAACAGAAAGAAGGTGAAAGGCGAGGGTGACTATAACCCTGCAGCAAGACCCAGTTTTGAAGATTAAAATTGTGGTGCGACCGCAAATACAGTGCGCGCGTACAAGAAGAAAAAGGTAACTTTAAAATTCTGATTATTGTTTATGTTAATATTATGTTAATTGGTTCTGTTAATTGTTTATGTTAATTTTATTATAATTGGTTCTGTTGATTGTTTATGTTAATTTTGTGTTATATGTTCATTAAATTGTTTATAAAAATTAGATTTGCCGATTTTCTTTGACTGTGTGATTAAACTAATTCCACCGTAAAAGTCCAAAGAACCTTGCCGCATCCTGAGATTAAGAGTAAGTCGTGTCAACCGAAATCTGTGTTAAGTTTGCACAGATCGAGAAGTTCGGGTGGACATAGCAAGTTGGCGACCAACGAGAGGGCGAGTTACGTGTGGAATACGGTTAAATAAAAAAAATTTTAAACCAAACGGTGAAGCCTAAAATAAATCGCACAGTTAAAAGAAAGTTACAAAGTTTGCACATAAGATAAACAATTTAAAATGAATACAAGAATTAAGAGAGTGAATGTAGAACGGGATGAAAGAGATAGTGTGCATGACGAAGATCCGATGACCATACTGATGAGAATGATGACGGCACAGAACGAAAGTTTAAATGTCATAAATGTCAGATTCGATGAACAAAATGCAAAATTTGATAAGCAGAATGAAAGTTTAAATGTCAGATTCGATGATCAGAATGTTAAGTTAAATGGGATATATGAAAAATTTGATAAACAAAATGAAAGATTTAATGAAATATGTGTGGATAATAAAGCGAATTTTGTTAAAATTTTGAATTTTGACGAGGTGTTAAAAACGCTCGATAGTCGGGTGAAGGAATGTAGAGGGGAAAATGATAAACAACGTAAGGGATTTGAAAATGGGGTAAATGTTAAATTTGAAGGACTAGATGTCAAAATGACAGAAGTCGAGAAATTGGTGAACAGAGAACCCATTATATTGGTGAACAGAAGATTCATAAATTTGGTTAACGAAATGGAAACCATAAATTTGGCACGCGAAGAAACAGTAAAGTTGGATGAAAAAGTTAAAACAAAAGAAGATCCGACACCATCAACATTAACATTTGAGGAAAGGTACTACAAAACAGCGAGTAGAAAGGAAGTTCGAAGAAGAAGTATAAAAATTAAAAACTTACGGAATAAATTAAAATTAAAATCACGGGTTATGCAAATGAACGACAAAATCAATTTACAGCAACGAAACAAATTTTATTTCAAAACCGGTTTATCAAAGGACAGTACAATGTGTGGGGACTTAAAACTAGACAATTTATTAGATAAAAACTTAAAATCGGATAACTTTTCAGTAAAATGCATGAACAATTTATTTAATAAGAATGACAGCGACAAAAGTCAAAATAAATTAATTAAAAAAGACATTGACATTTTAAATAATTTTATAAATCAAAATGACGTTCAACGTTACAAAGTGCCACGACTCAATGAAGGCAACATGAATTATATTAAAATGATGGAATTATACAAACGGGTACGTTTTAAAGTAACACGAATACGTTTGAAATTGCAAGAATAAAATTCGGATAATTGGACTGGAAATTTTGACGACGACAATGTAAATTTGATAAACGCTATGGTAAAAGGAGATGATGAGGACGATGGAAGAATTATGAAGACGATGAAGAAATGACCAAGAGGTTGATAATTGAGATTAATAATTGATTCAAACAGTAAAAAGAAAGTTTTAGGAAAGATTTCATTAACATTTAATAAAAACAAAAATTTAATAAAATGAAATGAGCTAGGTTTACCAAATAAGAGTGCACGATACAATAAATTAAATAATTTAAATGGGCTGATAAAAAGACAATGGGTATAATAATTAGGAATCAAAAAGTATTCCAAAAATGTTGAAAGTTGACTGAAAAGGAAGTTATTAATGAATATTAAATAGAGGGGTAAATAGTGTGAAATATTCTATGAAATATTATGAAGAAGTAGAGGGATAGGTAGATACCCGGTAAAGTTATTGCACTGCGGGTGTCCGAGAAGATATTTTTGAAGAATTATGATCGAGAGATGGTCAAAATGTGGAGAATTAGGGGGGTAAATAAATAGAAAGATAAAAGTCAACAGTAAATAATTAAAAGGCTATGGAAAGCCATGATGAAGAATACTTAAGCGAATTGTTACAATCAGCATATGAAGAATAAGAATTAATAAATGGAAGCACTCAAGAAGGGGTAAACAGTCAAAAGTTAGGGGAATTGATGATGAGAGAAGTATAATGAATGAAAGATGTTTGAAGATATTGATGAAGTTAAGAGACAGAATAAAGTGCATGAAGAATGAGTAATGCAAAGGTAAACAAAATTTTAAGGCAACCTTTTGGTTTAAGAAAATTTATTTTACTTTGCAGAGGGGTAAATGTTGTGTCCATCAATATTTGGCTGTTGCGATATTAAATTGTTTGTCGTGCAGTCAGAGAAAATATGGCATGAGAAAAGTTTGTCAAAAACAATTTAAAAAAAAATGTATTATTGTAATTATAAAAATGTTAGTAGGCAAATTTAGAAATGATAAAAAAAGGTAACCATAGCAATAAGAGGATAATAAAAAAACGGAAGTTCCTTCCAAATTGGTGAAAGCGGGTAGCTGGGCGAAATTTGCTCCCGACTTAAAACGGTTAAAAAAGAGAATAAACAACAGTGATAAAAGTCGAGATAAAAAACGGCGAACCGATCAGACGCCTAAAGAGATAAGTGCGTTATTGGAGATAAAAAACGGCGAACCGATCAGACGCGTCGAAATAAAGTGCGTGATTGAAGATAAAAAGTCGGTATAAAAACGGCAAACCGATCAGACGCCTAAAGATAAAAGTGCGTTATTGGAGATTAAGAGTATATTGGCCTGTAGTGAATTGAAGCCAAGTGGAGTGGAGATTAGAATAGAAGAGAAAAATAAGCGCTGTTTATTGATAAACAGAAAGAAGGTGAAAGGCGAGGGTGACTATAACCCTGCAGCAAGACCCAGTTTTGAAGATTAAAATTGTGGTGCGACCGCAAATACAGTGCGCGCGTACAAGAAGAAAAAGGTAACTTTAAAATTCTGATTATTGTTTATGTTAATATTATGTTAATTGGTTCTGTTAATTGTTTATGTTAATTTTATTATAATTGGTTCTGTTGATTGTTTATGTTAATTTTGTGTTATATGTTCATTAAATTGTTTATAAAAATTAGATTTGCCGATTTTCTTTGACTGTGTGATTAAACTAATTCCACCGTAAAAGTCCAAAGAACCTTGCCGCATCCTGAGATTAAGAGTAAGTCGTGTCAACCGAAATCTGTGTTAAGTTTGCACAGATCGAGAAGTTCGGGTGGACATAGCAATATGTTTTTCTAGAAGAACGTTGGTCATGGCGAGATATATAATATTTTAGCATATATAAAACTAACGAAGGATTCCTTGATTTTTATCAGCAAGCCAAATATAAATAATTATTGCAACTGAGTTTAAAGAAGTTACAATTAATTAGGTAGTAAATTGTAATTCAAGGGTGGTTATTTAAAGGTAGATTAAAAGATTCTTTTTATTAACAGCTAGTGTTTCTTTAAAACACATAGCTTCCCTCAATCTTCAAAGAATGTACTAAGTACATGAAGAAAAGATTATAAACAATCCAAAGGATTGAATCTAAACAAGTAATTTAAAAGTTATCGAAATCATTAAAGCGATTTAAAACAATCGACTTTCAGGGTAATTAAATCTACAGATTTATTAGGTCACGAGTTAGGTAAATCATTGCTTCAGGTTACATTCCTCAAACAAGAATATTAACGATAATAAAAGAATTGACATTGCCCAGATTTGGTTGTTTTATTTTGTGTTGGAAGTTAAAGGTTGTCTCTCTTTCGGAGCAATCATTTGTCTTGTTACAGTTGTTTTTGACATTATGTTTTGTACACCGGAAGAAAGAGTTTGGTTACTAGATGACGATCGTAGGTATTTCACAACGTGGTGGTCCAAGGTTATTTTCCGTGTCGTCGAAGAAGTGTAATTTTAGGTTTGAACTTTGTTAGTTCTCGAGAGATGGCGGATTTCTGGAGAGGACGTTGGCGCGAAGTTCAAATTCAAAAGTTGCATCTTACATAGTTATTTCTAGTTTTGTCAGAATTTTTGTTTTTATAGTTATTTTTTTGAACTCACCACTGAAAACTCACGCAGCTCAAAGAGCTGACAAATTAAATTAGTAGCTAGGATAAGTATAAACTAAATATCATAACAATATGTACCATAATATTTAACAAAGGGCTTAACCTAATAATAAATAAGGTATTACAATTTGTTGACATGTCAAAGTAAATATTGAAAATTGAATAAATATTAGATCTTAATATTAAAGTGTTCTTAGTGAAAATTTAAGGTCACAAAATTTACAACTAAGGTTTTACAACTTGCCGGTATGAATTTTTAAATGCCTTTTTAAACTTGACCGTTCTACACATTTATAGTCACAAATTTCGCAACTGAAAGGTTTCTCGCCAGTATGAGTTTTTAAATGCCTTTTTAAACTTGACCGTTGTGAACATTTATAGTCGCAAAATTCACACCCGAAAGGTTTCTCGCCGGTATGAATTTTTAAATGGTCTTTTAAATTTGAACGTAGTGAACATTTATAGTCACAAATTTCACACCGGAAAGGTTTCTCACCGGTATGAATTTTTAAATGGTCTTTTAAATTTGAACGTTGTGAACATTTATAGTCACAAATTTCACACCCGAAAGGTTTCTCGCCGGTATGAATTTTTAAATGGCCTTTTAAACTAGAACGATATAAAGATTGGAAGTTACAAATTTCACAACCGAAAGGTTTTTCGCCGGTATGAGTTTTTATATGGTTTCTTAAATGTGATCGTCGTGAACATTTATAGTCACAAATTTCACACCCGAAAGGTTTCTCACTCGTATGAATTTTTAAATGGCTTTTTAAACTTGACCGTTCTACACATTTATAGTGACAAATTTTACAAGCCGAAGGTTTCTCACTGGTATGAGTTTTTAAATGGTTTTTTAAATTTGCCCGATTTGAACATTTATAGTGACAAATTTTACAACCGAAAGGTTTTTCGCCGGTATGAATTTTTAAATGCTCTTTTAAATTTGAACGTTGTGAACATTTATAGTCACAAATTTCACACCCGAAAGGTTTCTCGCCGGTATGAATTTTTAAATGGTCTTTTAAATTTGAACGTTCTGAACATTTATAGTCACAAATTTCACACCCGAAAGGTTTCTCGCCGGTATGAATTCTTAAATGGCCTTTTAAACTAGAACGATATAAAGATTTGAAGTCACAAATTTCACACTCGAAAGGTTTCTCGCCGGTATGAATTTTTAAATGCCTTTTTAAACTTGAACGTTGTAAACATTTATAGTCACAAATTTCACAACCGAAAGGTTTCTCACAGGTATGAATTTTTAAATGTGATTCTTGAACACATTTATATTTGCAAACTGCACAAGTAAATGAAGAAGAATGAGTTCTTAAATGCCGTATCAAATCTTGCTTACGTGTATATCTACAACCACAAACTTCACAATCGAATACATTTGAACTATTCTGGGATAATTCCTCAACGTCTTCATTTTTAATGTCGATGGAATGATGCAAATCTTCTAAATTAAATTTCACATCGACCATCTCTTCTTCTTTAACTACATAACTGCTTACAATCGAATTATTTAGAATTTCCAAAAATTTACCGTCGTTTTCCATAATTTCTAAAGTTTTCGAGGCTTGCGGCACTTGAGCCATATTCTTGATAAAGCGTTTTGTAAATTTTGAAGACGTAAGAGTGCTCATGGATTGGTACAAAATGACCCTTCTTAATCAACAAAATATTGTGTTGATTCTTGACTGTGTCTTATCATTTAACAAAACTACTGACCGCACAAATTGCTGATATTTTACAATGGCGACTATCGCCATTTTATATGAAGTTTTCCCCTAGGCGCCATCTAGTGCGGTGTCGGACTAATTATAGTCAGCTTGTGAACATTTTGGTTACGTCATTTCACCAAGAAAATTTCATAATTTATTACGTTATAATCGTTATAATATAAGTGGCGATCATAAAACGGACGGTCTGGCAGCTCGCTGCTAGACCCCGCCCGACGATCTAAGGTAAGTGGCCCAAATTCAGACACCTTTAGGAATTCACGTTACATTTTATTTTAATTTTCTTGAATTTTTAGCACGATGATGTGCTGAAAAAATGTTCCTCAACTGGGATTCGAACCCAGACGTATTCGAACGTATCAGCTGTGAATACGTGCGCTTAAACAACTGCGCCAATGAGGCGATATGTTTAAGTAGCGCGGAACTTCTATATATCGTGAACTAATTCTAGGGCCGCCACATCACCCTCCCCCTAGCAACCATGTCGGTTGTGAGTAGTAAGCCGTGGCTGTGACTGCAACCTAGTCGGTTGTTAGCAGTAGCCGTCGGTGGCTGTTGTCGTGGCTTAGTTAGCCATTTGTGAGAGAAGGAAGGAGTTGAGCGTGAATTTCCTAGAAATTAGATTTTAAGAACAGGAGTACTCAATGTTCTATCGGGGTCACCAATTTAGCACGATGATGTGCTGAAAAAATGTTCCTCAACTGGGATTCGAACCCAGACGTATTCGAACGTATCAGCTGTGAATACGTGCGCTTAAACAACTGCGCCAATGAGGCGATATGTTTAAGTAGCGCGGAACTTCTATATATCGTGAACTAATTCTAGGGCCGCCACAAATTAATAATTATTTCTAAGGAGATCTAAGTACTACCTAGTTATTTATCATAAAACTTTGATAAATTAATTTAATTTATATATTTCTTAGAACCATCCCAAAATCACTTAATTCCGACAATAAGAGTGCATTTTGTTCCAAAATCAGACATATCAGGGAACCTAATTCTGACAGAAACCCTAAATCAGACACTTGAGGAACATTATTTTGACAAAAAATAAAATCACTTAAATATTTATCATTAAAAGTTTAATACAAAAAAAATAGTATGAATGATTTCAAACGTTATAATATAATATTGTTTTCTAACTCTTTAACAGCAAAAAATCCTCTTATTTATTTCCACAGGAGGCTTGATCTTCTTGACGATTTCATGATTATCATACCAAATTTCATCATTAATATTTGGCCATTTCCACCATGCACCAGTCTTAGCCATTGCATTAGCTAACACTTTTTCAGTGTTTTTATTTGTAATTTGTGCTGGATAATAATTTTCAAAATAGCTGACAATTACAAAATCTCCAATTTTTATGTCTAACAAATAATGTGGGTTCCACTTCTCCATTACCTGTTAAATAATTGTTGTAATTATTAGTAAAATTAAGTTAAATACTTACAAGTAAAATTGTTTCTTACCTTCATCTTCAATTTGATTATTTTCTGTTTCATCATTATCCCGAATTGAGACTTCTTCACTATCTGACCCATCTTCCTCTGTGTTTTTTTGTTTATTTTGCCGAATAATTTGTTTTCTAGGTTTTTTTACTTTTTCTTGGCGCAATTTCTGATTCTCTTCCCTTTTTCTCTATCTATCCTCTTTTTCTTGCGATGCGCATAAGTTTTGTGCTATTCGTTCACTAATTTCAGGGTGCCTTTTAGTAAATAATTCATACCAGTGACGACCTGGTCTTCCATTTCTAAAATTGTTAGAACCCTTTAAATTTTTTACCAGAAGACAAACACTGTCAAGCAATTGATCTTTGGTTACAGGAAAACCCATGCGCCCCATATTAATGATCCGTTGAACTAATAGGTTTTCTTCATTTACAGTTAGTACTGAAGGTGCTCCGCTACGACATTCTTCCGGGTAAATGCCCTGCATCTTCCCAATAAGCGTAGTCCTCGGGATGTTATATTGTTTCGCCGCAGCTTATGACGAATTTTAGATCTTATTTCGTCATGCATCAACCTACAGCAATTAATTTGTGTTTGGCCACTGCCAATTATTTCAAAGTAATTGGGATGGTAGTGTAGCCACTGCGCTGTCATTGTCGCTGTCAGTTTTCGTGAGTATTACCGGCGCGCTGGGAAATTGACAGACACTTTTGTTCGGAACGTTGAGTCGAGAGGTTGGAAGTGTGTGTGTGCTGCGGTCATAGTCGATTTCTGCGGTTGTATTGGATTCAAGAACGTCTATATTTTTCTCGAGTAACCACTAGTGTGTAGGGGTGAAGCCAGCGTATTTTTTTCGATTACGTAAATTCCGTACCAAGTTTTACGTTATCTACATCTGCTGTCTCACCGCCATATTTTGTGTTGGTTATCACCATCGTAGACGACCGTGGTACGCGCGTGCTAGTGAGCGTCCTCTCGGGGATTTTTGTTGTGACACGACTGTCAACAAAGTTAGCTCTATCGAATTATTTTATCAACAACCCGCTCTTTACCGAAGTCAGTGCATCAGTCAATTGTTTCGTGTCTGTTGCCTTGGTCGTTTGAACCGCAAGTATTTGTCGTGGTAGCTGTCCTATATGTAACCATAGCGAGCCGTCCTGCGTGCCAGCCATTTCAACATCAATTTGGAACCATCAATTGTTGGTCAATCATCGTCCGACAGTCCAGTCATTGTCCTGCAGCCGAGGTCGTGGGTTGCTGTGAGAGCCGTCATCATCAAGCGTGCAGTCCATCCTCGTGGTGTGGACCTAGTGGACGACCATTCAACATCCAATCTCGTGAGCAGTCCATCCGAATTGATTGGAGTCCCTGTCATAAAGATTGTGTGAACTCCCGAGCGCTCAGGTGAGGCCTTTAATCTAATATTTTTTGGGTGTGATTGCTCTTTACCAATTTACGAGTATTTTTGATTAACGTAATTGAAAGGTGTAATTGTCGACACCTTAGTTTTTTTTGTAGTTCGCTGGATCTCCCCACGGGGAGGATTGCTTCACGCTTTTGTTAATTTTGGCTGGCTTCCGTCAGAAGCCAGCATTTATTATTCACCACCGAAGGTTGTTGCCACTTGTAATTGTGTATTATTTTGTTGATAATTTTGTGTGTCAATTATATCTGTTAACTACACTACCGTATTTTATTTCCCTGAGAGAGGGGATACTTTCTAGCCTTTTCAGTGAAAGTTCGTGGTTGGGATCCACGTCCCTCGCATACCGACGTTACCATCATAAAGCTAGTCAAAAACACCTAGGGCTCCCCACATTGAAAATTGAGGTGCTTGCCACTACACATGGGAGGAGAATTCTCGGTCCTGCATCTCGTGGGAACGGAGTTTTTGTATCAAGCTAAACACGGTGTGCCATTTTTTATGGCATCCAAAGCCGGTCTTAAATCATCTTTGCTATATTTGCAATTTTTTTGCCGACATTTTGTAACTAAAGCAAAGATTGCAATGATAAATAATAATAATTAATGCCAATGATAAATATCTATTAAATGTAAAAATAACAGAGAATACCCGTTTACATAAATTGAACATAATTCAGACAGGTGGAGTCCCTAACTCTGACACCTGTGTCGGAATTTGGATACAAGCTCAAGGAACTCTACTATTTAAAACGGTATAGACTTATGTTAATCTAAGCGAAAAGAAAGAAATAGAACCATATCCACTCCACATCTCATGAACACATATCCGACACCCAGTGTCTGATTTACGAAACACACACATTTGTTTGTACCTAATTCCGACAACATTAAAATTTATTAATTCTGTAATTACCCTGACAGGAAACCCAGTGGAAATGAAAATTTAAAGCCTTTATATTCAACTACAACAAAAGTTTATTCTAATTTTCTCAATAAGTGGTGTCTTATGGTACATAAAATAATAGTTAAAATCTGCTTACCTTATTAGAAATTCTTTGTAGAGGAACACAAAACACAACTTTCAAACACCATCCAACTATTAGGTTATGTACTTATCGCTAGGGTGTCGGTAAGATATGAAACGAATTTTTACTGAAAGAATCAATGTTAAATTGTACCAACAGATGTGTTAACATAAATATATCTGGATATTGTAAATTTCGTATTTTAACTGAATAAACAGAAATATGTCTGAATTTAGGACACTGTCTGAATTTGGGTCACTTACCTTACCCCTAAAGTCGACAAAAATACGATGCAATCACGTCATAGTATCTACCAAAGCTGATTTTTTTTTTTTAGTATTAACAGTCATCATAATATGTTATTTAAAATCACAGCCAGACGTTTTAGGACGTCCCAAGAGGGTGCCAAACGCCCTTAAAGTGGCTAATTTGAGGGTCATTTACGTTATATTAGTACCAAAAAATTTTTTTTACTAATCTTTAAATTAGAACTCACTTAATAATTATATACAATTCTATCTATATTCGGTTATGAACGTCTTGCGACATTTTCCCGATACCTCCCTGTCTCTGCTCGTTGAGTGTTGAAAATGTGTGACGAGCACAGAGGACCTATAGCTTAACGTGGATTCCGAACCACGGGAATAGACGATTTTTACACCGCCTACTCCATCAGGGAAGTTTTTTTAGCCATAAATAATGTTATCTGGGGCCAGCAGATAGACATTTGGTGAGCGAAAATTTCTTCTATAGATAGTACCTCACAGGATTTGAACCCGTGAATATTGGCTTGAAAGCGAACACGCTAGCATTTCAGCCATTCGCTCACCAAGTATATACAATCATATACAATTATATGGCAATTATATACAATTGCCAGTCGAAAATTTCCGGACCAGGACCCCGCCAGACATCAGCAAAGATTCCAAGATCAGTACTCCTGTCGCACCGATAAATAAATTAAAATACTTATTTCAATTAAAACTACAAAAGATTAGGTTAATTGGGAATATTACCAAATTGCTAGAAGAATTTACGTGAGGCATATTTGTTTTAAATGTCCAATATGTACAAATAATATCGAAAATTTGAATTCAAAAATGAAACTGTTTTGCAAGCAACGTTGTATTTTCTCACGCTATTGTTAACCAATAATAAATTAAGAAAATGAATTTTTGTAGTAGGTATTAAAGAATTGTAAATGTTATATTATTTACAACCACTGCCGAATGAATTAGGGTTTTAAGTGGGTTCCAATAGAGTAATTTATGACATAATACCACATTTTATTTGTTGATTAGATTTCTTAGTGATCATTCCGGTGTGTTTTTTATTATCTGTAGTTGGCGAATTTGAGAAAACTACGAAATAATAGGTAAATGGTGAAGATTAATCAAATTGATAGAAGAATAAATTTACATGAAGCACATTTCCGGCGTAGTGGCTAAACGGATATAAGTCTAAAATACGCTTTTTTGTGTGTTAATTTGCATATTACGAGTACATAAATACGTCGTGCAACCAAAATTTCTATGCCCTTATCTCAATTTTCCCAAAAATCGAGTTATGCCTCTTTATATAATATTTGAATTCAAAAACTTCTTGAAAACAATGTTATATTTTCACACGCTCTGTTTTACATCAATATTCTTTTTGAAAATAATTTATTTACCAATAATAAATTTAAAAAAATGTGTTTTTGTAGTAGCCAGTACAAAGTTATAAAAATAATTTATTATTTACAACCACTGACAAATGTTTTAAGGGTTCTTAAAGGTTGTCAATAATGAAGGTCTTAGCTATTTATAGATACCTAGTACCTAATTTTGTTTCCTTATTTGTATTTCTTAGCGAACCCTTAAACAATGTTATGTACTTTTTTTGTATTTATTTGCATAGTTTAATAAATTATTTTATTATTATTATTATCATCACACCGGTGTTTTTTTATTATCTTTAGTTGGAGAATTTGAGAAAATTACGTAGAGGTAGTATATTATATTAACCAATATAAAACCAATATTAACCAAATTGATAGAAGAATTTACATGTAGTATATTTGATAAATGTCCAATATGTAGAAATTATAGCGAAAATTTGAATTAAAAAATGCAACTGTTCTGAAAATAACGTTCCCACGCTCTTTTTAACAATATTGGCTTTTTGAAAATAATTTATGGGCCAATAATAAATTTAAAAAATGTATTTTTGATTTATGAATAAATCATAAATAAATGAATAAAATGTATTTACCTAGATATATCCTTCCTTCTCAGTCCTTTTACCCTAATGAGGGTTTGGTGACCCATCTCGTTCTATTTCTTTCTATGCATATGATGTGCGTTCAAATTGTTTTCACATACATAGAGGACCTACTTGTTTAACGTGGGCTCCGAACCACGGGAAGTGTACTACACTTCATTTCGAGATGGATTTTCTTGGCAGATTACCTCGGTGGTTTGCTATTGCCTGCCGATGAGAGACGGCCAGAATAAAGTTCTTACCCTGCCCGGATTCGATCCGAGCGTTTCGCATTAGCAGTAGATGCACTTAACTGCCAAGCTATAACCGCCTCTATAAAGAGTTGTAAATATTATATTATTTACAACCCAAATGTTTTAGTGCCTTTCAAGATAGTGCCAATACGAATAATTTACGATATAACTAGTACCAAATTTTATTTACTTTTTTGAATTTCTTAAGTGCTATTCGCAAAGGACTTGCCTTGCCATCTAGTCGTTGCAAGCACCAAAGAAATTAAAGTATCTAGATTATTGCTCTCTCATTCTGTAATTTGATTGGTTCTTGCCAGGACTAACAAAGCAAGGAAATACAACTACCTCCTATGTGAATGGCACTTTATTTTCTTTAAAAACTCCAGTTTTTAAACAAAAATGTGTAGTTGGAGATTTTGAGTAACCAGAACAGCTCGTCGTTTCTGTGTTTTTTGTTTTCTGTGTTTTTTAATTTTATGTGTTTAACTGAAGTATGTATACTGTGAATATCATGGCATCATCTCAGATTATTTGCGTGTTTTGTAGTGGTACTACAAATAATTTAAATTTATTTTCAGACGTTAATTTAAAAAAAATGTTCCGACATACTGAAAATTCGCGTAGAAAATAATTTAAAATATGATGTGACGTGACTTTGCCTTCAAATTCAAGTGAAACCCAAGGATATCATTCCAAGTGTTACAGAAATTTTACTGCATTAATGAGAAAATACTACAATCATAGATCTGTACCCTTTATTGGATCTTCTTCCGTACAGATTTCATCTTTATCACAGCCATCTACATCTAACTCGACACAAAACATTATTTATGATAGTGAAGTTGGTGTAGAAGTCAGTGAAGAAAATTTATAAAAAACAGAGTCGGGTAGTGCTTCAAATGAGACTGAAATTAATAAACAAGTATGTATTTTTTGTAAAAATAAGCGCAAAAAACACCGCGGGCATTGGCAACATGTTATGCGACACAATTGAATGATTTAACAATCTTACAGGAGATCAATCAATTAAATTCAGAACATATTAAAATTGAATATCATAATATTTGCATTTATTTACTTCTCAGCATTTGGAAACCAAATTAATGAAAACATTTTATAAAAAGATAAAAACAATGACAATGCACAATAAAAAAATAGTTGCACCTCTCCATGGCATTGTGCTTAATGATTTGGATTTTGTAAAATTAGAAAAAGTGATATTGTACTAAGAGCAGCCCTTATTCTAAGGCAAACAATTTTAAAAATAGAAAAAACAATTTACCCGATAAATTAACAGTAAAAGATTTGATAGCTGGAGAATGTAGTATTCCAAATGTACTTAATGACTTTTACCTCACGCTCTTATGTGGTTCTCTTCATCGACGTAGCCAGAGTTCCTATTGTCTGAGAACGGTCAAATCATTTGCAGAAGATGCCATTTATGCTGTCAAAAATGGAAGTATCAAAACTTCAAAGCATATAACTCTGGGAATGGCTTTAAAAAGCTTGACGAGCAGTAGAAAGGTTATAAATATTATTAATAGATACGGACATTGTTGTAGCTAGAATGTAATAGAAGAGTTAGAAACAGAAGCGACTTTTGCTTCTACTAGCTGATCAGAAGTTCGTCCTGAAGACATCATATGATCGCCGGATTTGTGTACAGGAGTGGCTTTCGATAATTTTGACAGATTCGTTGATACTATCAATGGGAAGGATACTTTGCACGACACTGTCGGTATTATATTTCAAGATATTGGTCCAAATATTGATGTTGTTATGGAGTCATCTCATGTAGCTGTTGATGCTATTGATGATGGCGTTACCAGTAATACTGATGATGATTTCGACGAAGTGGAATGTGCAGTAAGACAAGGTAAGAAAAGAAGAAGAGCATTTGATGCAATAATTCCCGAATTGGAATCGTACACTAAGAAGCCGAGAGTAGTTGAGCTACTACTACCTATATTGATTCCCGGATTGCGGTTCCAAATAATTTATTAACAATCCAACAAATAGATCTTACCTGGATGCTTTGTCATGCTTTGAAAATACCTAACACACCTATGTGGGTAGGTTTCAATAGCAAAGCAATTGAAGACAAATCCTGTAAACAAAAGATTTCATATTTAACTCCGATCAATTTATCTCCTACGAATATTTCTGTTGTTTTAGATACCATGATTCAAACTCAAAAGGTTGCCAACGAATGTGGCCAAAGATACGTACAGGTCACATATGATTTAGCCATTGCAAAAATTGCAATTCAAATCCAAGCTACTGAAAAGCCAAGATTTAATAACGTTTTCATTCATCTAGACAGTTTCCATATTATGATGGCTTATTTCAAAGCTGTAGGCAAACTCATAGATAATTGTGGCTTATCTAATGTGATGGTGGATAGCGAAATATTGGCAAATGGTTCAGTAGCTGGATTTATAGCTGGAAAACACTTTAACAGGTGCAAAACATTGCACCCTATGATAACTTTGGGTCTTCAAATTTTACATTTTCAACGTTTCCTTGATACAAGAAATATAGAAATTGGAGATAATTGCTTATCTCGACGACTTTCAAAATAAAAGAACAACTACTATGGACAATCCAGAGGTTATAAACTTGCTACGAAATTATACTCCATATCAAGAATCTACAATTAACGGCGAATTTGGTAAAACCCCGCAATTTTATATGATTTATATATGTAAACCTTGTAAATTACTATTTCACTTTAACTAGAAGTGTTCGTACTGGAGATTTCGCGCTGTTTAAATATGTTTTGCCTAAAATTGCAAATTTATTTTTCATATTTAATCAACCCAACTATATGCTCGTTGGTTGGTTAAATATCATGATAATTTACTAAAAATCGACTAAACTCATCCTGGACTGAAGGAGTTATTTGAAAAGGAGTTATTTAGTCTCGCAACGTTTTGCTTGATCAGTATGCGATCAGCCTAAGGCTTCCCACAGACTGATCAAGCAAAAACGTTGTGCGACAAAACGTTGTTGTTTGATCCAATCAAATTTGATTTTGTTCGATTTGAACCAATCAAATTTTATTTTGTTTCATTTGAACCAATCAAACAACAACGTTTTGTCGCACAACGTTTTTGCTTGATCAGTATGCGATCAGCCTAAGGGTAAATGAACCTTTTATTCAAATATTCAACCATATTTTGTTTTTTCAACCCCTAACTAGATTAATTTTCTAATAAAATGCATATTATTTAGTATGACAAATTTCATACATTTTTGGCATAACTACGTTGACTTCGTAGATAGTTTGGATTTGAGGAATTTATAAATTATATGATTAAATATGTAGAGTAGCGATTCTTATCATAATGTTGAATCGACTGGGATCAGAAGCTTCTGTGGCGATCGTAGAAGTACTAGGATCATTAAAACTTATTGTAGCATGATATAATAAACCAAAGATTTTACTGATAGGTGAGACGTGAAAAATTCAATATATTAATACAGAAGATAGATCGATAGCTGTCTCAATTCACTCAGTGCGGCTTTTAGGCCGCACAACCACGGCCTACTAGTAATAAATAAACTAATTGGCTAATATTGTTCCGTAAAGTTCATTCTCTTTTAACGAGACAGCTTAAGTTTGTTCAATGAAATACAAAATTATGTTTCAAAAAAATTACTGGTTGGGTTAGATCAAGGTATAGAGCGAATAGGTACACCCTTCCTCTCTTGGTCACGTGATTATGTGAAAAATCACTGCTGTAGATCTATTTTCAAGTTTGATGGAATGTTAATTTTTTTTTTATTCTTTTAGAATCTTATAGGAATGGAAAATATAAAAAACAAATTTATATTTTTTAAGCCCATACTAGAAAACCCATTATTGCAGCACTTACCGCTGTGGTTTAATAAAGAATTCTTAATACATTTAAACCGATTGTTTGAGATTCGCACCAAATTGATATTTACTGTCAGTCAAGATATCACATTCCAAATTTAGTTGGTGCGATAAAGTTGATTGTGGTAAGTTGAATGAATCGATAATTACTCTTGATCGCAGTGAATCACGAGTTGATATCAAAAGTTACAATTTTGCAGACCTGCTATTTGTTGTTAGCCATATTGTTTTTCTAACCTTCCAAAAATTGCATAAATCCTGGACACAAATAAAACACGTCTACATGGTTCCAACCTTCCGGATCAACTGATTTATTCATCGAAAATCGATAAATTGGTATGCCTGTTGTTCAAAAGTGAGTCAAATTGTTGTATTTTGAATTTTGAATTTTTTTAAAATATTATTTCTGTTCCAGATTAATGGTCCACATTGAAATTGTGTTTCAAAAAGATGTTTTCCATACAATTCCATTGGTATATGCCGTTTTTATCGTTTAATTCGGAATCTTTCTGACTCAACTTACGCCATTTTATACAAATTCCAAATTTGTGCGATTTTCAACCTTATTCACAACTTTGTTGATTTATGCCTCTAAATTGCTTGAGTTCAGTGGCGGCTCGTTATAATGAGCCAAAGAGCCATGGCACTAGCTGGGCAAAACGGCCTTAAATATTTTTTTTAATTTTTAAAAAATATTTAATTTTGTTTAAAAATTGTTTAATCTTAAACATTTTTCTCACTTTAAAGCGTAAACATAGTATAGACATATTTATATAATTTTTATTTGATAAATGTGCACTTTACAATAAGATAAATTATCAACACCGAGCCGATTCAATGTGGACACGCGACTCCTGGCAACTGCTGTAATTGTAGCGCGATGCATATGGGTACGTGATAACAATTCTACCTACACCCTCCGAGTGTTTGTATGAGGCTACCTCCTAATATCTCTGATTTCATTATGTGCAATTATTAATACCGCGTTGAGTTATAAATATAATTTGTCTGATAATTTATTATTAGTGAAGTTAATTAAACTTGTTAATACATATTAATTTAATAATGAATAAAATTAAAAACATTTTAAGCAAGCCTTTTTGCTCATGTTGGCTGGAGGAAAAGATTAAAATTCAAAAATTGGGTAGACCCATTGCCTGATTTGATTATTTCAAAAATCATTTTATATATCCTGCAATTTAGTAAAAGTGCTTTTCCTTATTTTTTAAATTTTAGAATAGATGTTATATTATAATTATTATCATGCAATCTAATAACGTCAACTTTATTAAAAATGTTATCTCTATGTTATAAATTTCAATTACAATATTCTTAAAATATTTCTTATACTAATTTAATTTGGATTTGTTCAACTTGCTCGTAATGCAAAATTCTTTAATTTAATAAATGTAATAAATATTTTATCTTGAAGTGTGTTCTATTTATGCATTTCCGGCAAGCTGATTTTTAGGATTTTTATTTATTCATGTCTAAAGTAACATCTAATATTTTTGCAAAGCGTTTTATTGGAAATTATACAGGTAATAGATCAACGCGTAACTCACGTTTCGAAATGACTATGCAATCGGGCGCAATGTTTTTGACCGACGTAGTTATCTAAAATATACGAATTTTTGTACATTTTGTTCTCTATGAATGCCAGGCTATGGTCGGAACCTCGAAAATGTAAAATTAAAAAAAAAATGACTAAATGGCGATGGTTGAAGGAACAAAATTCTTTTGAAAACATTTTTAAATAAAAATTAGCATAATAATTTAGTCAAAATAAATAAAAAACTAACAATTTTGGGGATTTTGTATCTAATATTATTTGTTTGTGCAGCAAATATGTCAGTTGAAGACCTTGTATTAACTGCACCCATAAAAAACATATACTAGTAAATTAGTTATCAACCCCAGACGGGGAAGTAATCCCGCAATTTCTAAGAAAAAACTTTTAAAGCTCCTTTTTCACAATCAATTCGATTTTGAGGTTGGACTAAAACGTCGATTTTTAATAATTACCTTTTTTAACAAATTTTTAATTTTTTTTTTGGTGTTTTGGACTTCTAAAGACAATTACAGACAACTACAACTTAAATTTGTTAAATTTATTTTTGTATTTTTTATATAAGGTACAAAATAAACACCATTATAGAAAATCCGTTATAATTCGGGTAATTTGATGAATTTTACTTTAATATTTTTTGTAAACATATTCAAGACCCCTAACTATAAAAGTATGTAATAAAAAAAAATCGAAAAAATTTATCGGTCACGGTGGGTAAACCCCCTTAAACTGCTATTTAAGTCTGTATACAGAACTGTATTCAGTTCCTTTTATGAACCCATCAAAAGAAAAAATTCTGGCACCACCACTGTAGAACCCCACGAGCCGCCACTGCTTGAGTTACATAGATGAAGAGATTACATAATTTTTTATATGAACAGATTTGTACAAAACATGTTATTTTAGAAGTAATTTGGTATCAAAGTTTTACATTTTTAGGTTATTGTAATGTTCAAGATAACAATATAATATTAATTAATTTCTAGCTAATTAAATCTGTTTGTTACATTTTGATGTGACAATCATCAATTCAATTATTCTTAGCAATTTTACACATGTCTTTCTTATCCCGAGAGATTCAAATAAAATCATAAAATTGAAATTTGAGAATGTTTTGAGTTTCTCGTAATCTGAAATTTTAAAGTGTCTTTTTGCTTAGAATTTTGTGTTCTTTTTGAATATATTATTCATTTTTGAATTGTGTGCCTCTATAGAGCATTTTGAGACACAGCAGTACATTAGTAAAACTAATTAAATATGCAAAAAAATTATAAATTCATATAAGCACATAAAATGTTTGATATCTGTCATCGGGCGTCCATATTGTATTCGAAAAATATCAAGTGATGTGGAATGCCTAAGACAGCACAGGTCCGCACCTTTGATCTTTGTGTTCCAAAAATTTTTCAAAAGGGTTGGTTCATCAATTGTACCTAGGTGGCTCTTTGAATGAAATAGAACTTTTCATTTTGGTTTAAACACCCAGCGTGGCTTTTTTGTTATGATCGTTTTAATACGTAAAACCTGCTCTGCTCATTCACCACACTAAAATCACGTTATTACAACTGGTGCAGAGAAAAAAATCGAATAGTAAAAATGTGTAGACCGCACAAAGTATTTGCAAGGCACGCTGTTGGCATGGGAGGAGACGAACAATAGACGATCAAGGATTGTTGAATTCCGAATTGTTTGAACAATCGAATTGTTCGTCGAATTGTTTACTCACAAGGCCACCAGCGGCGTCGATATCGTACTGGATTCTGGAAGATAACAGTCGTTCAAAAATCTTCCCTAGGTGGTCCAGGACGCAGATCGGTCTGTAGGAGCCTCCGGGCCTCATTTCCTTTCACTGATTAAGACCAATTTGGCCGTCTTCCACTGCCTTGAGTACTCTCCTTTCTCCTAGTACTTGTTAAATTCTCGATCTCGAGAGTCTCGCTCACACCCGAATGATTTCCTTTAATATCCCGGCCAGCACTCCGTCAGGGACTGGGGTTTTGTCGGTCGTCATCTTCCTTGCGACATCCTGAAGGTCTTCCGGTTGTAGTGATGGGATTTGGTCGATTTCTTCCTGCGGGGAGTAGTCGCTCACCTTTCGATCACCTCCATAAGCCGTGATTTTGTTGTCCTTACCAGCTTCTTGTGACAATTCGGTTGGCGTCTCCATTTTCTTTTCTAGCTAATGTTAATTTAATATTGGTCTACGTTTCGGCATTGATTCCGGGTAGTCTCCGGAGCGTTGGGTGCCGCCATGCACCCACATGAGTATTCGTAGAAATACTGTGCGGTGTTTCTTCGTTATTAAAAGAGTGAAATTGGTTTTTTATGTATGGTGAAAGCAATTGCCTTTCTTATAATTAATTTCCATAATTAACATAAACAGAAGCAAATATACTCAAAGAAGCCTGAAATGTAATCTTCTCGATTTACAGCTTTCAGTCGCTAATCGCTTCGTTGCTTTGATAGTTCATTCAAATGTGGTTTATGCTCATGATTTACGGTATTTGGCACATAATAAAAAGATATATCCCTTCGGCCTTGCTACTACAATTCAGCACCAAGCATATAGTAAGTGATGCTAACTGCTTATCGTCTAATTACTTGAAGTTTCCAAAGATTTAACGTCGTTTTCCACACTTTGTAAATCTTCCGAGGGTAGCACTTCGGCCATATTCGTCAAAACAGGTTTCGTTACTTCTGAGGACGTAATAGTGCTCGTAGATTGGTACATCACCCTTCTTAATCCAAGAAAATATTGTGTTGATTCTTGATTATCGTATAGTTTATTAAAGAATAAACGACCAACGCTTCCCCATCAAGGCTACAAGTACTTCATGTGGAATACTTAGATGGCGCTGCAAAATTAATCTTGAAGCAGTGGCGGATTTATAAGCCCCTATAGCGGCTTTAGCCCCCCTGGGCCTAGCAAGGAAAAATAAATTTACTTGGTAATAAAAATTGTAAAGTATCAAATAATTTGGTGTTAAATCTGAAAAATGTGAATTTATTTATTTACAATAAAATTTACCCTCACAGGTAAATTTTTAGGATTAGGTATGTAGTAAATATTTTTCACTGGAAACTGGGGCGATCTTACGCCCATGTAGCGCCTCCCTAAAAATGAATAAAGATAATTTATAAGTCGTGGCGGCTGGTACGTGGAGAGCGACGGGGCGCTGCCCTCCCTAAGTAGAATAGCAACTCGGAATAATATTTTTCGTGCGAATGCACCGTGGTAGTTGTAAATAAAACCATTTAATTGTAAATTGTTTACATGTCATTTAATTTTTACATTTATTCGTTATTTATAATTTCATGCATAAGCTAGTAGTGTGCAAATAAAAGCCAAGGTAAATTCAACCTAGTGGTTTCTTCACATTTCATTTCAGACAAAGCAAATTGTTCCGAGTTTCCGAGACGGTTTTAGACCCGTTTTACATTACACTAAATTTTTCAGTACTGAAAGTTTTAGTACTAAAAATCTAATGCGCGCGTCGAATAAGGAAGATAGAAAACTTGTTGTAATTCTTTCCTGTTTGCAACTACAACTGACGATTTTAACTTTTTCAGCGACTGAATATGCGCCGCGCGCATTAGGTAAATTGTCAAATGTTCATTGGTTTGTTATTTAAAAGTTTGATGGCTAACTCAACCTCTGCAGAATTAAAAATAATTACATGGAACGCTACTAGCGTTTCAAGAAAGTTTGGAGATTTTGAATTATTTCTGAACGAAAATGATATACATATCGCACTGGTAACAGAGACGTGGTTAAACCCAGTCGATAGTTGTAAATCACTAAATTACCACATCTACAGAAACGACAGACTAAGCGATCGGGCAGGTGGTGTGGCGGTTCTGATACGGAAAGGTTTACCACATGAACCTACCGAGCAAGCGGACACGACGGCAGAATTGTTGGTTGTGAAAATCAATTTACGTATACCATTTTACGTAGGTGCTTTGTATGTTCCACCGCTGACTAAAATCACTGCAGTTGATTTAGATAACATCATGCATAAATACAACAAAATAATTATTGGTGGCGACTTGAACTCGAAGCACACCCAATGGAATTGCCGTTACCCTAACACAAACGGTAATGTACTGAAAGCTCACAACGATGTAAATAATTATTTGATTTTATATCCACCCACACCTACCTACAGACCGCCCGGATTACAAGCTTCCACTATAGATTTGTTCTTGGTAAAAGGATTAACGAACTATTCAGAACCAGAAACAATTAACGACCTAAATTCCAACCATTGGCCAGTTATGATTAAGCTACTCACTTCTCGAATTCCACCAAAAATTGTTATCCCAGATACAAATTGGGGCGAGTTCAAACTAGAATGTTATAACAGAATGCTAATAACACCAAACATCGATAGCATTCAAGAAATCGACAGCGAAATTGCCAAGTTCACCACAGCAATTACCAAATCGTATCAAGTTGCAACCAAATTTAGAAAAATTAAAAATACCTTTATTGCGGATTGCGAAATCGATGACCTTAAGAGAAGACGCAATAAAGCTAGACGGAAATGGCTAGAAACGGGCAGAGTTGAATATCGCGTTGAAAAAAATAAACTTACCGAAGAAATTCAATTACGTATTAAAACTATTCAACGACAAGAATGGTTAAACAAAACCAGAGATCTTACCACAAAAGACAATTCCTTATGGAAAGTGTACAGTGCATTAAGAAGGAAAAATGAACCTACGCCTACCATTAGTCATCGTAACGTAAAATATTACTCAAATCAAGATAAGGTCGAAATTTTTGCCAATATCTTTGAAGAAGTACATAAAGCTACCATCAACCTAAGTTCTCCAATGGAAGAACGAGTAAATAATAACACGCTAATTGAAAACTCCAACGACTCGCTCTTTAGTACGACCATCACTCCCAATAGTATTAAACGAATTATTCGGGGACTTAAA
Organism: Podabrus alpinus; assembly: GCA_932274525.1. Taxonomy (NCBI): domain Eukaryota; kingdom Metazoa; phylum Arthropoda; class Insecta; order Coleoptera; family Cantharidae; genus Podabrus; species Podabrus alpinus. Next base: position 37,263,197 of record OW026452.1, read on the forward strand.
ACCAAAAAAGCTACGGGAGGTGATGAAATAAGCAACAAACACCTGAAAAATCTTCCGAAAAAAGGGGTAGTGCAATTTTACTACATACTGCGAGCATGTCTGAAATTTTGTTATTTTCCAAACGCATGGAAAACCGCTAAAATATTAGCAATTCCTAAGCCCAACAAGGACAAGAGTGAAGCTTCAAATTATCGTCCGATTAGTCTGCTATCCTCCATGAGCAAAATTCTCGAAAAGATTGTTCACGAGGAAATCGTGGTTCACTTATCGAGTAATGAGTTAATAATTAATGAACAATTTGGTTTCCAGAAAAATCACGGTACTATTCATCAACTAGCCAGGGTAGTCGAGGACGTGGTACGAGAATCCAGCCATAACCACCACACAGGAATGGTCTTATTAGACTTGGAAAAGGCCTTCGATACTGTGTGGCATGAAGGTCTCATATACAAGATGTCACAAATGAGCTTTCCAACTCCCTTGATAAAGATTGTGCAGAACTACTTGCTTGGTCGTAGCTTTCACGTCTCTCTGACCGATTCCAATTCTTCGTTGAAACATATACAGGCAGGCGTTCCGCAAGGTTCGATCCTAGCACCTACATTATTTAACATCTACATCAATGATATTCCCAAACACGAGCATACTAATCTTGCATTATATGCTGATGATACGGCTATTTATTCGTCAAGCTTGAATAAAGAAATCATTGTAGAAAACATCAACGAACATTTGGTTTTAATTAACAAATTTTTCAGCGACTGGAAGCTGAAGCTAAATATCGGTAAGACTGAGGCTACAATGTTTACGAACAGCAGAACTAAACCAACAATTGACTTAAAACTCAATGGTAATGTCGTGGAATTGCAAAAAGACATCAAGTATTTGGGTTTAATCCTCGATCAACGTCTAACTTGGAAGAAAGCAATAGCCGAACGTGTGCAAAAGACAAACTTCGTCCTTCACTTACTCTATCCACTGATAAAGCACGACGTGTGGTTACCCAAGGAATACAAATTATTGCTGTATCGTACTTGTGCCAGGTCAGTCCTGACATATGGTTGTAGTGTTTGGGGAACCGCTGCAAAAAGCAACTTAATTGCTGTGCAGCGTGCTCAGAATAAGTATCTTAAAATCATCGGAAATTACCCAAGATACACAACCATTGATCATATGCACGACGATAACATGATTGAATTCGTCGGGGACTTCATTAGAGAGACTACCAACAAACTATTAAAAAATTGTTCAAAGCATGCAAACGAGATGGTTCGAGGCGTAGGGAACTATGACCTTGCTGACGAGACCTTGTCGAAAAATAACAGTAAATTATTGAAAACAATTTTATCAAGAAGTTTCAATTTCTACGACTAGGCCATCCTTGGAATGGAGTCTCTGATACGTTTACAATTTTACCTATGGTATGAATCTACCCTCTCCTTCTCAATTGTTTTTTTTTCCTTATGTTATTTTAATAAAATTATCAGGTTTTTTTAAAAAATTTTTATCCTGTAACTAAGTTATTGTATTTCATTTAAAATTATAACTACTTAATAATTTAATTCTAACAAAGGGCTAAACCTAACAATAGATGACTGTAATTAATAATTTTGTTAACATTTAAATGTTTTAATATGTAAAATTTGAATAAATAAATTTGATTTGATTTGAAACTTGACCGTTCTGAACATTTATAGTCACAAATTGCACAACCGAAAGGTTTTTCGCCGGTATGAGTTTTTAAATGCTTTTTTAAATTTGACCGACCTGAACATTTTTAGTCACAAATTTCACAACCGAAAGGTTTTTCGCCGGTATGAGTTCTTAAATGCATTTTTAAACTTGACAAGTCTGAACATTTATAGTCACAAATTTCACAACCGAAAGGCTTTTCGCCGGTATGAGTTTTTAAATGGTTTTTTAAATTTGACCGTTGTGAACATTTATAGTCACAAATTTCACAACCGAAAGGTTTTTCGCCGGTATGAGTTCTTAAATGCCTTTTTAACTTTGACCGTTCTGAACATTTATAGTCACAAATTTCACAACCGAAAGGTTTTTCGCCGGTATGAGTTCTTAAATGCATTTTTAACTTTGACCGTTGTGAACATTATTTATAGTCACAAATTTCACAACCGAAAGGTTTTTCGCCGGTATGTGTTCTTAAATGCATTTTTAAACTTGACCGTTCTGAACATTTATAGTCACAAATTTCACAACCGAAAGGTTTTTCGCCAGTATGTGTTTTTAAATGCATTTTTAAACTTGACCGTTCTGAACATTTATAGTCACAAATTGCACAACCGAAAGGTTTTTCGCCGGTATGAGTTTTTAAATGCCTTTTTAAACTTGACCGATGTGAACATTTATAGTCACAGATTTCACAACCGAAAGGTTTTTCGCCGGTATGAGTTTTTAAATGCTTTTTTAAACTTGACCTTTGTGAACATTTATAGTCACAAATTTCACAACCGAAAGGTTTCTCGCCGGTATGAATTTTTAAATGGTTTTTTAAACTTGAACGATATGAAGATTGGAAGTCACAAATTTCACAAATAAACAGTTTCCTGCGGTTATGTATTTTTAAGTGTTTGTTTAAATGTGATTCTTGAACACATTTATATTTGCAAACTGCACAAGTAAATGAAGAAGAATGAGTTCTTAAATGTCGTACTAATGCTTGCTTACGTGTATATCTATAACCACAAACTGCGCAATCAAATACATTTGAACTATTCTGGGTGGATTCCTCACCCTCTTCATATTTAATGTCGATGGAATGATGCAAATCTTCTAAATTAAATTTCACATCAGCCATCTCTTCTTCTTTAACTACATAACTGCTTACCATCGAATTATTTAGAATATCCAAAAATTTACCGTCGTTTTCCATAATTTCTAAAGTTTTTGAGGCTTGCGGCACTTGGGCCATATTCTTGATAAAGCGTTTTGTAAATTTTGAAGACGTAAGAGTGCTCATGGATTGGTACAAAATGACCCTTCTTAATCAACAAAATATTGTGTTGATTCTTGATTGTGTCTTATCATTTAACAAAACTACTGACCGCACAAATTGCTAATATTTTACAATGGCGAATGTCGCCATTTTATATAAAGTTTTCCATCAGGCGTCATCTAGTGCGGTGTCCGACTAATTACATTATGGGCCTTAAGGCTGCGTGCAGACTGATAAAGCGAAGTCGATTTAAGACAAATGGTTATTGTTCGATACGGTCGAAATTGCAAAATTTTGTTAATTTACAATACACGCATGCAATACTGTTTTTGAATTAGCATTAGTGTCGTCTGGTGGAAAAACAAAATATCGGGGTAATGAAAATTTGTAATAATACATAGTTTACACGCAGCTTAGTAGCTAATGCTTAGTACTTGTCACTTGTCACCTCTATGCTTGTCACTAACACCTGCGTGTAAACTAGCTGAATAGTGCTTAGTATATATTAGCTTTGATTATATAGTATCAGATTGTCAAACTGTGTACAAAAATTGGAAACACCCAAATTGGATGCTGCCACCAGGCGGCGATACTTAATTTCATTAATTTTGTCGGCTTGCACTGGATGTCACTACCTAACGGAGTTTTCTCGGCGAAGTTTTGTTGTTATTGCATTTTATTTTATACCCAAAACTATGGTTCCTGTAGTTAAGGGTTTTCGTTGTCATGCGACGAAATGTAAAATTGGTACCTGGTGTCGGAAGTTACAAACCAAGATTTAACGGCAAGATTTACAACTAGACTTTTTAAATTTGTTACATGCAGCGCCATCCCTTATAATTTTTTGAATTACACAAAGCGTTTCCATAACTTGCATAAGGTTTGCCAATCTGAATACTATATAATCGGGAGGTTGTAGACTGCGCCCGATGGTTGAAGGGTCTCATAATCTAGCATGCAGATTGCGCCGGGTTCGGTTAGAGTTAGTATGTAGATTGCGCCGATGGTCAATTAATAGGTAATCTTTTTGGGTAACGACGGAGTGAAAATCCCATTAGAGGATTAAGGTACTTAATTTATTACAGGAGTACTATACATTATGTGCGATTTTTAATTAGGTTAGTAATTTGACGAGGTTATTTTTAAATAACTGCATTATTTTGATTCCTTCATTATTAAAATACTTTTTAATGATATTTCGAGGTTCTCTCACATCCCGGTTTCATTTATCCCGGTTTTCTTGATGGGTGGCGCCTTCTCGTATGTTTAGCTTAGTAACCAGAGTCAAAACCGTCCTGCAGGGGTGCAGAGCGGAGCGGAGCGAAGCGGCGCCCCGGAAGGGTAGGTTTTGACGATGGATAACTCTCCTTATCGAATGCACACCCCAAAAATCGAAGAAAAAAAATTTTAATTTTTTCACTATTTCGGCAATACACCGGTTATTTTCCATTTTTTTGATAATATTTATTATTAATATCTACTAATCACACCCCCACCTATCCGAATTTCAAAGAAAAATTCAAATCGGAGCGAAAAAATTTCACTCGATTCGAAGGGAAAGGTTGGAATTTATAAAAAGTATCTGCAATAAGTATTGTCATATTAATGATAATTAGGTACCGCAATTTAATTTTTTATTAATATTTAATAAACTGATTTACAATAATAACCCCATTATGCCTTAGTAATACTTTTTAATCCCTCAGGTACACCATCGGCGCAATCTGTATGTTACCCTTAATGACCATCGGCGCAATCTACAGGTTCCCCATGGTCATTTACCCAAAAAAAAGGATTAATTTCTGACCATCGGCGCAGTCTACATATGTCCATATAATCAAAGGTATTAGTGAAAATGGCAGTGCGAGTGATTAGGAGCTATTTTAAACCACTGTAAATCTACTATTTCATGACTTTTTAATAGCTCCTTTGTGTTGGATTTTCATATCGTTGACAAATTTTACAACTTAACACGTACTGTTCAATTTCTTTGGTCATCCCGGCCAGTAAAATAAAGTTTTCGCTTTATTTTGACACGGCGTGACGCCTTGATGTGCACTGTGTAGTTTTTTTAATACCTCTTGTCAATTTCATTTTTTGCTATCACAACTTTGTTTTCGCGAACTAAAATTCCGTTGGCGTAATGCAACTCATCTTTTATTTCCCAACATTTTTTAATGATTTTTTCCTGTGAGGGGTTGCTAGTCCCCCATCGGGCGCCTCCCCAGGTGGCGGATAGGGGAATGCCTCCCAGATATTGGTGGTACCGGGGAACTGAAATACCCGGGGCGGAGCAAAACTAGCACTAGGATGACAGTGTCTGTCTCATATTGGGCGACTGTAACCCTAAATGAGGGCACCCTTTTTTCCAGGGGTCAATGTGGCCCTAAAGGCGGATGAACCAACAATCACGATGGTCAACGGCATATGGATACAGAAGGCAACGGGAAACCACTGTATTAAAGATCTTCGTGACATCCCTAGTATAATCAACATGGCTATAATGTGCGATGCTAAATTAGATTCCGGAGTAATTCCCCCAATCGGATCTCCGGGGGGGGGGGGGGCAGTTTTGAACAAAGCCATAGATGGAAGCTTGAAGATGGGAAACGAACTGCTGTGACCTCCCTTATCTTTCTCAAGCCTTATGTTGGCTAGACATAAATATGCTATGTTTAACTTGTTCAAATAAATAAGTTGTTAAGGGATGTTTAGCACTTATGCCCCTTTTTACTAGCTCAATCAATGACACTCTCAGAAGTCGGTTACTTGTGATTTTAATTAGAGGTAATCTTTGAAATTGATTTAATTTGTTCTCTCTGGATAGGTTGAAATTGCTTTTATGTGACGTAATTAAAAAGATTTCAATAGCTTGAAAGAAATATTTATATTCATATAAAAGAAACGCAAAGCGCATATAAAACAAATGGTTATACAAATAATTGCAGATCACAGATCTACTATCAAATAATGGTTTACAAATAAAGCATTTAGGTTTCATAAAATACACAAGTCAAAAAGATCTCTTATTTTCTTCTTAGATTTGCTTGATTAACTTTCATTAATTAAGTCTTTCGCTGTCCAATAGCGCGTTAAATGTTTGAAAATTATAGATTTGCTTTTGTTAAAGCTTAAAGTTGAAAAAATATTTAATAAAGTTTCTGAATGAAAAACCTTCCAAAATTAGAGTAGTCAAAAATACACTTCCGTGAAAGTCTTGATTCAACATCCTGTACTTTAAATGCATATGGCAAAATTTATAAATGTTAAATAATAATAATTCACTGTACCTTAAGTATCATCAAAGTTGTGGATTCAAAAATAAGAAGGATATGTGTGTGTGTAGCCACCTTTAAATAACTTATCACCAAGATAACATAAACACCTGCGCACTGTTGATACACTTGTAGATCCTCGAAGCTGGATGACATAACCTGGCCTCGTGTTGTTGTTGAGTTTGTTCCAAAATTTGTGTTTATCAAAGTTGTTTACGAATTTAGTTGGCACCATAAAAGTTACTTCTGGTAAGTTGAATGAATCGATAATCACTCTTGATTGCAGTGAATTTCGAGTTGATTACAAAAATTGCAATGTTGCAGACTTGCTACTTGTTGTCAGCCATCTTAATTTTCTGAACGTCCAAAAATTTGCATAAAATCCTGGATATCATGAAAACACGTCTGCATGGTTCCAACTTTCGGGATCATCTGATTTATGCATCGAAAATCGATAAATTGGTATGCCTGTTGTTCAAAAGTAAGTCAAATTGTTGTATTTTGAATTTTTTATTTTCTTAAAATAATATTTCTGTTCCAGGTTATTGGTCCACATTGAAATTGTGTTTCAAAAAGATGTTTTCCATACAATTCCTTTGGTATATGCTGTTTTTATGGTTTAATTCGGAATGTTTCTGACTCAGCTCACGCCATTTTATATTATTTTCAAATTTGTGCGATTTTCACCCTTATTCACAACTTCGACGATTTTTGTCTCTAAATTACCTGAGTCACACAGTTGAAGAGAATACATAATTTTTGATATGAACAGATTTGTACAAAACATGTTATTTTAGAAGTAATTTGGTATCAAAGTTTTACATTTTTAGGTTATTGTAATATTCAAGATAACAATACAATATTAATTAATTTCTAGCTAATCAAATCTTTTAGTTACATTTTGACAATCATCAATTTAATTATTTTCAGCAATTTTTCACATGTCTTTCTTATCCCGAGAGATTCAAATAATGTCATAAATTTGTAAATTGAGAAGGTTTTGAGTTTCTCGTAATCTGAAATTTTTAAGTGTATTCTTACTTAGAATTTTGTGTTCTTTTTGAATATATTATTCATTTTTGAATTGTGTGCCTCTATAGAGCATTTTGGAACACATCAGTACGAATCTTTTCCATCTTTTTGTTGTTGCGCGAAGGTTAGAAAAATGGTCACTTTTAGCCTAACGAAAGTATTATGGAGTCGAATTCCCCAAAAATCCGATTTTCCAATAATCGATAAATTGTTCGATAAAAAAATCGCCTCGTTGAAATAACGGGTTAAAATGGTCACTGATATTGGTTCTAACGTTAGTTGATTAATTCAGGTTCGTATTTTTAACTAAATACTCAAAAATATACATAAAACTCAGAGCGTGAAATTTAGTGCGCGTATCTAACAAAGCTAACTCGCCAACCTTTATTTCGCGTAGTACAATTTACCGCGTAACTTTAGATATTTAGTCTGCGTAAAAACTAGAACCAAAAATAGCTCTTGACTAATTGGAAAAATTTGAATTAAGATTAATTTCCTGATGGTAAATTGCATATTTTCACACATATAATTATTTATATACAAAATGGATAAAAACTAAAAAATGGTCAAACGACGAGAATAAACAAATTCAACACAAAATTCAAATAAATGAACAAAAGGCATCTTAAACGAGATGGACGTTCATTAAAAACGACCTAGTGACATTTTGGAATGTCACAAAGAGTTAGTGATCAGAGTAAACAGGGCCAGTGAAAGGTACAGACTTAAGATGAATCTAAGAAAGACCAAACTAATGATAGTCAGTAAGAATGGTCAAATATCCGCTGTACCATTAATAATAATAGGAGATGTAGAAATAGAACGAGTGCACCAATATAAGTAATAGGGTTGTTGGCTGAATGACCAGTAGGACCATTCTCGAGAAATAATGAGCAGAATAGAACTAGCAAGAAGCTGCTTCCTTAAGATGCGAAACCTTCTCGGTAATAGAGATTTTAATTTACAGTTAAGGACACATATTATGCGATGCTACATCTTCCCGGTGTTCTGTACGGAGTAGAGGCTTGGACACTGACACAGAATACCACAAGGAGAGTCGAGGCCTTTGAGATGTGGTGTTACAGGAGAACGTTGAACAGAAATGAGGAAGTTTTGGAGCGTATAGAAAAGGAGAAAGAGGTGTTGAACACAGTCAAGAGAAGAAAATTGGAGTATTTGGGACACTTCATGAGGGGAGAGAGGTATGGAAAGACGTGGTGTGGGAAAGAATAAGAATCTCTTGGTTGAAAAACCTATGAAAGTGGCTTCATACCAGTACAAGGTCCCTGTTTAGAGCCGCCGCGGATAAAGTCAAGATAGCCATGATGATAGCCAACCTCCAACGCGGAGAGAAACTATGAAGAAGAAGAAGAATGATTTTTTTATACATCGGCCAACCAAAATATTGATGTAGGTGATAATTTCTTGTATTATCGGATCCTTTTCTGTAGAACCTTGAACCTCTTTTATTCTGTCCTCTGATGCACAAATTATTGTGTCGACTGACACGTATTTTCCTTCCAAATAATTCGTTTTCATGGTCCTCTTTTGATTTGGATCTCTGGATAATGTATCCGCTATGTGTAAATATTTGCCAGGCACATACTGTAATTTAAAATCATATCTCAATAATATTAATACAATTTTTTGCATTCACGGCGATAGCTTTTCCATTGGTTTGTTAATCATATTTATCAGTGGTTTGTGGTCTGTTTGTACCACAACTTCTTTACCATACGTGTAAAATGGAATATTGTCAATCCATGCAAAACTGCTAATAGTTCCCGTTCTAGCGAAGCATAATTTTGTTGCGTAGGCGTTAAACTTGACGACGTGTACGCTACAGGTTGTTCATTTTGTATAATTAACGCTTCCATTCCCCTTTGTGACGCGTCTACTGATAAGCATATTTCTTTGTTAGGATCATAAAATTTTAGAACTGGTGCTTTACTAATAAAATTTTTTAAATTTTGATAGCTCTTTTCATCAATTTCACCCCACAAAAATTCATTTTTTTCACTCAATAAGTCTCTTAATACGCCCGTTTGTTCAGACATATTTGGTACAAATTTTCTTAGGAAATTGATCATCCCCAGAATTCTTTGTAGTTCTTTCCTGTTTTTCGGACTTTGTAATACTTTAATTGCTTCAACTTTTGAATTCTCAATTGCTATAGGGGAAAAATATTAATTGTACGCAACCTGGTGGCGGTAATATCAACTAAATATTTGACGTCACTATAAGGATAAAATAAAACTTGCATTGTTTTCATATGGGTTTTATACGTTAGTGATTATTGTTTATCCTGGTGAAATAATATTAATATGTAAGCATAACAAATTTTTTAATGTGTTTTCATATTGTACGTAACCATATTCAAAAGTTAACCTTACTATTTTTCTTGTATTGTGTATTATAAACGTGCTTTTATCAGAGCAATGAATTCGAAGTTTTGTAAATTAATTAAAATACCTTAAATTTATTATTTTTTATTAAATTATTTATTTATTACTTAGTTTTTTGTTTAAACGTGTTTGTTATGTTACAGTTTTAAGTTATGAATGCCAAAGGAAAGTATTTATTTATATTGCAGCGTCCCCCTAATTTTAATAGAGCCTCACGTTGGGCCGACAAATAAATATGCAATGACTAGGTGATAACGGATAAACCCCGTCAATAGCGATGTTTATAAAAATAATGTAATAAATGTAAACCTCGGCTAGATGTTTTCAATCGCATCCAACTTACCTTATCTCGGGCTTGGATTCGTTCCGGAATCAAGTTTGCTGATACTGAAAAATAAGATTTTGATTCGGAACAAAGGTGACAAAAATAATTCTCCGTTTTGATGTAATTTGTAATTTTATTATATTTAAATGCAAAATGAATTATGTTAAATTAAAAATTCTTAAGATTACTAAACAATTTCTTAATATTACCCAACTGTAAATAATTAATACACGCGGCTTTACGATTTTGCGTTTTCCGCACTAAAATTGTACAATTAAAAATTAACTGGAGGCGTACCTTTATTTTTGTTCGTTACTTTCCTGTTGGTAATACAATTTACCATGTACTTGCAGTATTTTTTCTTGATGATGACCTTGCTTTACTATAGATAAATGCCGATTACTTTTTGTATTGCAATGCAACACGTGTATCTTGTGTTTGGTTTTGTTGAAAAATATTGGTGATCGGTGAATATTTCTTCTCAAATTTACTTCTGTGACACGTAAGTACACTATTACTATAATCTTTATTAATTTTCTTCTCGTTTTAATCAAAATTTTCACTAATTACAATAACTTTTTTCAGATCACTTAATTTCGATGCGCCATTAACAAGAAAACGTACGAGAACCTTCTTCAATTGTTTGCATCGCATTCGCATCGCGAATACAATGCAATCTTGATAATTCGCATTTCATCAATACAAAAATCAATAAATTCCAGGTGGTAAGTTAACCGCGAAATTTGAATTATGTAAAAGATTAACTTTTTGAAATGTTTCAGGTTAGTTTCATCTTTTTCAACCTCTGGTTATTGTTCACTGGTGGAATTGTATAAATATGGATTACCAATTAACAGTACACTAATTTTATGAAGCACTTTGACGTTATGATGTAAAGTTTTTAATTAATAATATTAACGTTAACAAATTCTATAATAATTACGTAATTAACAATATTTTGATTTGAATTATGATTACTTATATTTAAACAAATTGATTTTAATGATATTAACAATATTTTGATTATAACGGATATTAAATGTTTACATTGCAAATTTATTCTTGTTAACACCTGTGTCACGTGAATGTAATTTTAAATCAATTTTTGATAGTGACCTTGTACTTGATATACGGATAAAACCTGTCCATTTGATTGGTACGTTTCATGCAAAACCTTTATTTTTTAAACAAATTTTTGACTTAACGTTGATTTACTATTGACGTGGTCCGTGGGAAACACCGTAATATGTTATATGCTTATTGCGACGTCACGCTTGTTGTTGCTTACAGTGCTCCACCGGTAGAATTTTATCCTTATACCTTTTTCTGATAATGTATGACCTAAGAACGTGACTTCTTTTTTCGCTAGTTGCATTTTTGACTGGCTGAATTTTACATTGTAGTTTTTCGCTCTTTGTAATGCATTTCTTAGTCTTTCATCATGTTCTTTTTCATTTTTCCAAAAATTATCACATCATCTACATATGGTATAACTCCTTCTAAATTTTCGAACACTTGATTTATTCTTTTTTGATAAATTTCTGTCGCCGAACTTACCCCAAACGGTAAAGTTAAATATCTAAATCGTCCATACGGTGTTGCAATAATTGTACAAAGATTAGAACTTTCTTTGTCTATTGGCACCTGAAAAAATGCTGTGGTCGCGTCTTGAACAGTGAAGTATTCGGCTCCACTTACTTCCGCTAACACACTTTCAATCGTCAGTATTGCGTAATGTTCCCTTTTTATATAATTTATTTAATGGCCTAGGGTCCATGCAAATTCTTATCGAACCATCTTTTTTACTTATTATTACAATTGGGTGTACCTATTCCGTTGGTTCAGACACAGGTTCTAGTACCTTGTTTTCAACCATTTTTTCAAATTCAAGTTTTAATTTCTTTTTTAATGACATTTGTACCCGTCTTGCTGGCGATATGGTCGGTATTGCATTATCTTTTAAAGTTATGTGATACGGCGAGCAGTGGCGGCCTTAGGGGGTGGCGAACAGGGCAATCGCCCGGGGCCTCGCTCTTGCAAGGGCCTCGCGTCAAGCAATTTTAAAAAAAATACAGATTTTTTTTTAACTATTTTTTTTTTGACGTGATAACGTCTTATAAATCGATGAACACCGGCCGCGCACACGAACAAATGTTACGTTCCGCCTGAGCCTGAGCTATCTTTCAACTATCGAAATAGTTCTGAGAATTATTGCCACCACACCTGTTACGGTTGCGTCTGCCGAAAGAAGTTTTTCGAGGCTTAAAATTATTAAAACATATTTGAGGAATTCGATGACTCAGGATCGGCTTTCAGCCCTTGCTATTCTTTCAATCGAAAATGACGTAGCTCATTCGTTAGATTATTGTGCTTTAATTAAAGATTTTAGTCGTAGGAAAAGCCGCAAACATCAATTTTAAAATTTATCATCTCTGTATTTGTTAATTTTGTAAATCTTTCAATGTAAGTAAAATATTTTAAAACTCAAATTTTATTTATTTGTATAACTTTAGCATTTCTCGTCAAACATAACGAATACCTATCAAACAACCAGACCTACTTTCGTATCAGATAGGTACTTTTCCGTAGGACAAAGGGCCTCGCAAAGACCTGCTGCCCGGGGCCTCGCAATGGGTAAGGCCGCCGCTGACGGCGAGCATTTCATACGCGACGCTTTCTTATCAAATACTTCCTTGAATTCACCGATTATTTCAGTTTCCAAGTTATTTATTATGTTTACACGTTCACACGGTATTAACCTAAATCTACTTGCATCATCCAAACCTATTATCGACTCGCTGTTTTACTTGCTACGTAAATTTTAATTTTATGTATTAAATTCACAGGGTAATTCGCATTTACCACTTGTTTTAATTTGATGCCCCGAATAAGAAATTAACTTTGTTTTCGTCGCTTTTAAACACGGTTTATTAAGTAACGAATCGTATTTTTTTTGTTTAAAATATTAACTTGTGACCTGCTCTCAATTTTTAAGGAAATCTTTTTGTTACTTACTCGTATTTCTTCCTTCCAGCCAACACTGTTGACTTCTTGCAAATTTTTCTTTTTAACTGCTAACACGTCATCTGCTCGATGAAACTTCTTCTCGAACTTCTTTGACGCTTTTCTTTTTGGTACACACACTTGCGAAATGACCTATCTTCTTGCAGTTTAAGCACTTTCTTTCTTCTGCTGGACACCTTTCTTCGCTATGTTTAAAGTTGCACTTTTTGCTCTTTTGTTTGATATTTTCACTGTGTTTTTTTGTTCAAACTTTTTTAATTTCTTCGTATTCACTGCACACACTGTACTGTTCGGGTTTGCACTTGCGATTTCAAAACGACAAAAGCAGAGTTGCTTAAAACAAAACTAAAGGAAAAAGTCCCTGAGGCAGTAACTTCTCTTCTCGAAGTAAAGAAAGTATTCCATATCAAAGACATGGACGAAATAACAACGGCAGAAGAAATACAACAAGCAGTCACCGAATTATTTGGAATAAAACCCGAAGATTTTGAAGTGAGAGCACTTCGGCCGGCCTATGGAAATATACAAAAAGAGACGGTGATAGTGCCAGGACCTAGCGCCGATCTGATGAGCCATAACGAAAGGATCAAGATCGGATGGACAAGTTGTAGACTCATGGAGTGGCTGCTAGAGACCAGCTGTTTTAGATGTTGGGAACCCGGGCACGTCAAATCACAGTGCCCGACAGAGAGAAACTCTGCCTGAAATGTACGGAGAGCGGGCACAAGGCAACGGAGTGTAAAAACAAGCCTTTCTGCCTACATTGTAGAGCAACAGGGCACCAGTCTAGCTACAAAGGAAGGCATAATAAGACTAGCAGTAGCGTTTCGGAGGAACGAAAAATGAACGCTGATGAGAATTAGGATTCTTCAGATCAACTGCAACAGGAGTTACCCGGCTTTTGACATGTCTTTGGCGGTTTCCACAGAAATGAAAGCAGGGATATACTGGTTCTTAGCGAACCAAACAAAAGAGCTATAATAGGCAGAAAAGACTGGGTGTCTGATAATGGTATGGATACAGCCATCAAAATATTGGATAGAAATGTCGTCGTTTAGGATCAGGGCATTGGAAATGGTTTTTGTTACATAGCGACGCCGTCCTTCACAATTTATGGATGCTACGCATCACCAAACAAAGACATCGAAGAACTCGAAGAATATCTTCAAGAGATTGGGGACAAAATCAGAACCAGAAGAGACGAAGCGATTGTTGTCGGAGACTTCAACGCTAAATCTCCTCAATGGGGAATGCATAGAACTGACTGACCGCAGGGGTGAAACTGTCACTGAATGGTTGGCTGAACATGACCTACTGGTTAAAAACGTGGGTGATAAACCGACATTTGAACATGTTGGTTACGGGTCCATATTAGACTTGACTCTCGCGACAGAAAATGTCGGAAGAAAAATTGTCAACTGGGAAGTCAGCGATAAGGAAACCCTGAGTGACCACAACTATATAGTTTTCGACGTGGATGAGGATATGGCGAGGTCTGCCGGAAAACAAAATACTCATAAAGGATGGAACACCAAGAGGCTGGATAAACAAAAAATGCATCAAGCTGTGGAGGAACTGGCAGTAGAACAAGCCATACTGTCAGCAAGGGACTTCTCGGATGCACTAACAAAGATGTGCAACAAATGCATGCCCAAAGTCACAACTAACAGAAGGGGCCCGCCCAAGTATTGGTGGACTGAGGAGATCGCTGAAATTAGGAAGACATGCCTTAAAATAAGAAGAAACCTTGTACGAATTTCAAAAAAGAATTTGCCGTCACTACAAGCTCTCTGAATAGAACTTAAACTTACAAAGAATAAGCTTAAAAAATCTGATGTGGCCAGCACATGACTTCCCTATAAGGAATCATTCCTTTATCGTTCATCTAAAGATTCGCAGAAATATTATTTAAATTTTATTTTATTATTCATTTATTGTATTATACATATTATGCATTCATTTATTATTCAAGTAAAGTGCTACTTCCGGTTTAGGGATTTCCTCAAAAATCACATGGTGCTTTAGTATACTGATTAAAGTGTTAAATATGAAATTTGG
Source organism: Podabrus alpinus (assembly GCA_932274525.1). NCBI lineage: Eukaryota > Metazoa > Arthropoda > Insecta > Coleoptera > Cantharidae > Podabrus > Podabrus alpinus. The sequence continues at coordinate 37,278,272 of OW026452.1, forward strand.
TTACTAGATAACAATTCGTTCCTGAGATATTTAAGAAAAACCATTTCGTCCTTCAAGTGAAGTGCTACTTCCGGTTTAAGGATTTCCTCCAAAATCAAATGGTGCCTTTGTATACCGATTAAAGTGTTAAATATGAAATTTGGTTACTATATAACAATTTGTTCCTGAGATATTGAAGAAAAACCATTTCGTCCTTCAAGTAAAGTGCTACTTCCGGTTTAGGGATTTCCTCCAAAATCACATGGTGCTTTAGTATACTGATTAAAGTGTTAAATATAAAATTTGGTTACTAGATAACAATTAGTTCCTGAGATATTTAAGAAAAACCATTTCGTCCTTCAAGTGAAGTGCTACTTCCGGTTTAAGGATTTCCTCCAAAATCAAATGGTGCCTTTGTATACCGATTAAAGTGTTAAATATGAAATTTGGTTACTATATAACTATTCGTTCCAGAGATACAGAACTTACAGACATTTTGCGTTACATACATTCATACATACACCTATACATGTACGTAAATGTTTGTGACATCTGTGAAATAGACCAACTTGTGACACTAGTAAGAAACAGCATACTATGGGATAGCTTGAAGGTGTATAAAAATTTGAGCTTAACTTTCGCCTTTATACACCCCGTAATAAGGTTTCTATGATCTCCTATATATGCATGCATTAACCACATTAGTGCCATCAGATGCCACATATATGTTTAAAAACTGATATCGGTGTATGAAGGTGTGTGCTGTGTAAAGATGTCATAATTAATCTAAAAATAAAATTGCGTTCAAAGCTTTTTTATATAGGAAACGTTTTCGCGCCAGTAGTGAAGTGCATAATATTATTTCATACTTCATATGAATTTATGAATCAGTAGGTAGTACTTGGCACCTAGTTTTTATTATTGTGAATAATTTATTATTATAAAGTTTTAATTATAGGTAAGTAATTATTAATTTATTGTTTTCTTAATAATATTGTAGGTCTACAATGTATACTAATATTTATCTGAAGTAGTCGGATATTTAACTTTAAATTTAATAATAGAAGATTAATGTTCAAAATGACCGTTCATAAAAGTGATTTTCATCACTCTTTAAACAACTACGTAATTTTCGGCAATTTATTTTTAAAATCGAAAAAATTAATCTGTCGTTTTTATAAAATTATTCGTAAATAATTTTAAAGTTAAAAATAGGTACTTAGCAAATTTTATATCTTACAGGGCGACCAGTCACCCGATATAACTTCCCTCTCATTAAATTTCTTTATATTAACACTAGGTTTGCAAATTCTTTCACCGAATATATTTTGAAATTTTTGTCAAAGAATTATTTGAACTTTCATTGAATGGAATATCATCTTTTACAGAGGTGTTGTGATTTTTTTTAAATTTTGAAATTTTCAAACTCTGAGCAAGTTACGTGCAGGATAAACCAACTTTACGAACATGGCTCTAATATTTGCTCGTACCGTTATGCATGTCCTGTATATTTTTATTAATACTTACAGAAAAACATAGCAGGATGGAAACAAGATCGGCAAGAATTATGGCAATGGCAAGCAAGGTTTTGGAAAGAAAAGATAGAATAAAATTGCAAGATTTAGATATTCCTTATTATGAATCAACCAAAGGAACAGAATCGTCAGAAAGGGATCTAGCTATACAAGGTATTTATTGCATTTGTTATTTGTGTTTGAGTAAATTCGATTAAAACAAAAACACGACGATTTAGATAACAAGGGAAAGTTTAAAAACCATCCTGTTGGAATTTTAAATTTCATTACCCCCCCTAAAACTATTTAGAACTATTTTAAAACTATAAAAAAAAACTACTATATTTTACTGTACTGTTTTACGTTTGAAGAGAGATATTGCGCAAAAATTGATTTTGGCCGCCATTTTTTCAAGATGGCACAGCGAGCTATGCGTCCAAGAATATTTAAACTGAGAATATTATTCAGGACTTCTCAATTGTAAATTTATTATTAATTTTTTTCATTAGGATACTACAAGAATATTACAAACTTACAATCTCCTAAACCGGTTTGTATAGTGAGTCCATGGAATTCAAAAATTAAGGAAACCAATCAGGATATGAATGCAGCTCCAAACCACTCAAGAGCCCGAGTAAATTTAACAAGAATCTTTACAGATGAGATGAATTTACAATTTCCACATACTTCCACATTCACTTCAAACGAATTGGTTTCAGTAGCTTCACCAGGCGCGCCAAGTGACATATCGGACCCATATTATGATTCAGGAAGTGAATATGTTCCTTCTATTGTGTCAAGCATCAGTGATGCAATAATGGAAAGTAATGATGAAAATTCTGACATTATATTAGAAAAACAACTTCCCATAGTATTTAATACTAAAAAACAAAAATCAAAGGAAGTTATGTCCAGAAAAAGGAAACATTCATCAGTATCAGAAGACATCGAAGAAAATTGTGAAGATGGAAGTTCTGAAAATGTGAACATAAAGCCTGCTCAAACTGTTAATGGCAACAGAGTCAGAGATAAAGGCCATTCATGCTATTTTTGCCATCAATTTGTAATAAATAATTTAGCTCGTCATTTTGAAATCAAGCATAAAGATGAAATGGACGTGGCCAGAATTTTAGCGAAACCGAAAGGTTCTAGAGAAAGAAGAGATGCGTTTATGGTTTTGGCGAGAGCTGGTGATTTTTATCACAACTGCAGTACTCTTGCATTAAAAAAGGGAGAACTCATTTTATCTAGAAGACCTAATCAAAATGAGATGAAATATTCAACTTATACAGACTATGGTCCATGCCCTGAGTGTTTAGGCTTTATGATAAAAAAGCATATTTGGCATCATTTGAAATATTCTTGTAAATCCATACTAATTAAGAAAACTAAAGACACAGACTACCAAAATAGAAATATGCCTACAGCAGAAAGCAGTGCATTATTAAATGGTATATTAGGGACAAACGTGACAGCTGAATTTACCATGAATATTATTAATAAATTCAAAAATGACGACATAGCAGTTGTGTGTAAAGAAGATAGTACCATAGTTAAATTTGGTGCTTTTTTATTTGAAAAATACGACACTACTCAAAGTGAACTCATTCGGCAGTCTATGCGACAACTTGGGAGATTAACTATAGAGTTAAGAAAACTTCATAATGGTGTTGCAGCTCTAAAAGAATTTTTGGTTCCTGAAAAATTTGACATGATTGTTAATGCAACAAAGCAGATATGTGTAACTACAAAAGAAGTAACTAAAAGGCCAGAGTTTGCGATTCCATCTCTAGCTTTAAAGATAGGCTACGCTTTACGAAAATGCATTTCCATTGAAAGAGGACAAGCTTTAAGAGCAGGAAACTTAAAAAGTGATAAAAACTTTCAATCGTTTTTAACTTTGCTCGATCTTGAATGGAGTGTACGAATATCTTCAAATGCTTTACAAACTTTGTATACTAGGAAAAAAACTGCCACAGATTTATTACCAATTACCAGTGACTTGGTCAAACTAAGTAATTTTATAGACAAAGAAATCAATAACATTAAAAATAGTATTTCTAATATGACTTTTGCCAACTGGACCAAATTAGCAAGTTTAACATTAAGCCGAATAATTCTTTTCAATAAAAGACGTTCAGGAGAAGCAGCCAGAATGACTATGATAGATTATGCTTCTCGACCATCTTGGGACAGTAGCGGAACACAAGAAATGAAGGACTCTTTAACATCTTTTGAAAATAAGTTAGCTTCTGCATTAACTATTGTTAGAATAACAGGAAAACGTGGCCGAATAGTTCCAGTTCTTCTAACAATGGAAATGAAAGAATCGCTCGATACACTAATATTAAATAGAGTAAAATGTGGAATTGCTAATGAGAATCCGTATATATTTGCTTTAACGAATACTTCCGCAAGTCACATGCGAGGACATGACTGTTTAAAAAAATGGTGCATTGAAGCCGAACTTGAATCACCAGATCTTATTACAAGCACGAAGTTGCGAAAATATGTTGCAACAGTTTGCCAAATATTTAATTTAAGTGAAAACGAATATGATTGGTTAGCGCGACATTTGGGCCATGATGTACGTGTTCATCGTGAATTTTATCGTTTACAAGAAAACGCTGTCGAACTAACAAAAATAAGCAGGCTCTTATTAGCTGTAGATCAAGGAGAAGCTCACAAGTATTCTGGAAAGGAATTGAAAGATATAAACATAGAAGGTATGCTTTATAAATGAATGCTAAATATATGACAGCAAAATTAATATGATTTTTTTTATAGACTTGCCGAATATCGTTGATGAAAATAATGATAAAAAAGATAATAACGATGATGAGGAGGAAGAAGATGATAGAAATGAAATGGAGAATGGAGATGATGATTTGAAAATAATAACTGCAGATCTAATACAAACAGAAAATTCACGTAAAAATTTAAAAGAAATGAAAAAATCGAAAGGTAAATAATGAGATAGGTACCTACCCATATTTAAAATATTAAAATTTATTAATCGATGTTAGTACTGTGACCTTACCGTATCAAGTTGAAATTTTTCAAATTCGCAAATAACTAAATAAGTCAAACTTACATTAATTTAATCAAGTAACGATAATATCGGAATATTGGAGTGCAATAAAACAAATATGATTGTCAGTCGACGTTTCGGTTTTATTTACTAAAAACCATCCTCATGAAAAAGCGGAGAGAGAAAAAGTCAAAAACCGGTAACAATCATCAAAACAAACTCCCCTAACAATATAGATATAAAATTATTATAACGCATAATGCAATTCGGAGGAGAAAAGTCGGGCAACACTTTCAACCAAGTCACAATTAAAATTATTGTAAAACATTAAATAAAAAATTGGTTCAACTTATAATAATAAGTTGAACCAATTTTTTATTTTTATTTTATTTTTTATTGGTTCAACTTATAATAATAAGTTGAACCAATTTTTTATTTTTTATTTCATGTTTTACAATAATTTTAATTGTGACTTGGTTGAAAGTGTTGCCCGACTGTACCATGTTCTTTCTCCTCCGAATTGCATTATGCGTTATAACAATTTTATATCTGTATTGTTAGGTGAGTTTGTTTTGATGATTGTTACCGGTTTTTGACTTTTTGTCTATCCGCTTTTAGTCCTGAGGATGGTTTTTAGTAAATAAAACCGAAACGACGACTGATTTTCATATTTGTTTCATTGCGCTCCAATATCCCGATATTATCGTTACTTAATACAACATTGGACGAGAATTTTCATCTCAATTAATTTAATCGATGTACGAGTATAGAAATTAATATATTCGTTTTATAAAGAACGGTAAAACACCTAAAATTCTTTTTAATTATAGTAATGGAAGTTACTACTACACAAAGGTCTACAGTTATATTCTGCATGCTCTTTTGTCACGAATTTTCTCTTAGTAATACCCTTTTTATGCTTATCTCTATTTCCAAAGTATATAAGTATATTAGATAAAATATTAATTTAAAAACTAAGTCCTTGTCATAAACACGAACTTTTTTAATATTTAGGAAAGCAAATAAGAAAAAGAACAGATTGCAGTGGAAAAAGAGACTACTCGGGAAGAAAACCATGGTCCACAGAGGAAAAAGAAATCATTTTGAAAGAATTTACAAACTTCATAAAATCCAAAAGCCTTCCTGGTAAAGACAAATGCTGTGGCATTATTGACAAGAATCCTGGCATCTTCATTGGAAGAAAATGGTCGGATCTTAAATATTATATAAAAAATTATTTATCGAAGATTAATAAAACAACTTCACATGCCGCATCCATGCGTGAATAAATATCCTACAGAATGAATGAATGAATTTTTTTTTACTTGTTTTTTTTAATTTACTTTAATTAAGTTAATTTACTATTTACTTTTTAATTTACTAGGTTAAAACTTTAAAAAAAAATTTTTTTATAATTTTTATGTAATAATAATGTTTAAAAATGTATTATAGTTAAATAAAATTTAATAATAAACTTTTATTCAGTTAGTTAAAATTAATATTGAGATGTTGGAAATCGCAATGAAAACTATAATATTATGATTATCAGTGACGTTTCGGTTATATTAACTCACCACATTGTAAAACATAATTTTATTCAGTTGTTAAAATCTATTCGAAATTTGAAGAAAAATCAAATTCATATTTTGCAATGATATGAATTTAAAGACAAAATTGCATTAAAATATTTGGTATAATAATTAGGTTTTTATAACTTGTAAAAATTATTTTAAAAGATTTTTTAATCTGAATTAATAAAAATAAATCAAGCTATAATAGTACTAACTTAGACAATCATCAATTTTAAATATTGCAATTTGGAATCTGTTATGCGTAGCGCTAGGATAATATTGATATTATTCAGTCACGGAGTAGTACAAATAAAAAAGCGTGTGTAACATAGGGGGCGCCAGTACTCAACGATGTCACAATTGGGTCTAAAAGTTATAGGTTTTAAAACCAAATTGTGACACACTATACACAACTCGAAAAATGCGATATACCGTGATTGGTTCATTTTATGTGGAAAGGAACCTCCCAAAAGCGCGGAAAATTTAAAAATGAACTATAAAATTGTCTGAATTACGAAGTAACTATAGGTTTTGCTGTGACATCGCGGTGTATGATGCCACAAATCAAAAAGATGTCACAGTTCAGCTTTATGTTCACACCTGATGCCACAACAAATGCAATACATAAACATACATACATACACACATACATACATACATACAGACATCATTGCGAAAGTAGTCAAAACGGATTCAGAAATGCTCAAAACGGATATTTCCGTTAAAATATCGACATCGAATTTTTTCATGATTACAATACTTCCTTATAGGGAAGTAAAAATGTATCAAGGATTCAAAAAAGAAAGGATGGAAAGAAGTTTGTGAAGAGATTGATACAGATGTTTGGGGTAGGGAATACGGTATAGTACAAAAACGACTAATCGGATATCCACCTAGACCTCAGCTGTCGCTGAGAGCTATAGAGGGCATAACGGAATGCCTTTTCCCTACACACAGAGAGGTGTCATTTGTTCGCTTAGGAGAAGTCCCTTTCGTCAACTTTTGCGAAGAAGAGCTAAAGATGGCATGTGCGAAGTTAAAGAACAATAAAGCTCCAGGTTCGGGAAATATACCTACGGAGGTAATTAAATCGTAGTTTCGAAAAAACCAGATCTTGTGTTTTTTTTTTCCTGTTTTCTCTCAAGAGAGAGAGAGTATATTCATGCAATTCGATACAATCTTAACAATAAAAAAACTTAAAACTTAACAATAATTGATTAAACTAAAATGGTGGTGATGAATGTTGGTGAAATTAATGTTGATGAATTAAATATGATAATTAATAACTGGATAAATATTAAATTATAACTAGAAAGACAAACGAGCATTACAACGGCAGCGGGTAAAAGACAAAAATTAAAATTTAAGATAAATTTGAAGTTGTTTGAATTTTAATTTAAATTTAAATTTGAACTGGGTTTGGTTAGTTTAACAGTTTTTTTTTTATTTATGTAACATCAGTGGGGCATAAATCCATTTTAGACAGACTAAGGGGGGGTGTTAAATTGTTTTAGAGTGTTGATAATTGATTTACAGAAAGTTATAAAAATTTGGGTGATGAATTTATTTGATATGATTTCAGAAATTGTAAAAGGTGAAATATTTAAAAAGGAACAATGTGAAGTGTAGGTATGGCGTTGTTGGACGTATTTCGGGCAGGAAGACAATAAATGATGCAGAGTCTGCCTACTTTTTGAATCGCAGGGGCACACGTCAACAGGACTGATCTTGAATCTGTATAGATACTCGCGCGCAAACGAGTGACCCGTCAATACCTGCGTCATTTCAAAGGAGGTATCAACGGCACTTCGGAACAAGCGAACATCATGTAGCGTAGGTAAATGCTGCCGGGTGGTCGAACCTTGGACGGCATTTCTGTACTCGGTATCCCAAGTACATGCCGCCTCAAGACGAATCACCCTTCTTGCATAGCTAAGAGGGAACTGGTTGTATGCCATGCGACTGTGTGAAACAGCCGCATCTTTGGCACATTGGTCTGCAACCTCGTTCCCTTCAATGCCGCAATGAGCCTTTACCCATGCAAACCTGATGATCGTTTGGTCCTTCAGTTTGAGCAGTGAACGATGGATGGAGGTGACCAAAGGTACGGTGCTACTCCTATTAGCGATGGTAACAAGCGAAGAGAGGCTGTCGGAGAAAATACACACTGAGTGTAACCTCCTGGGGGAGATCCAAGTCAGGGCGGCGTCAATCGCATATAACTCGGCTTGAAACACGCTACAAGTACCGTTTAACCGGTACTTGTGGGTCTCTTGCCGAGCTTCACGGTATATGACGATTGCCGCGCCGACCTCCCCACCTTCCTGCTTGCTGCCATCGGTAAATATAGCAACATCGACCTGGTCGCATATTCGATCGACTTCCAGCGAGTCGTTTGCTTTTACGAAACTGATCGTTTGTCTATAGCGGGGATGTAACATCTCCGCTGGCGACGTACGATTTTGCAAGACGACGTCGTCCGGAAGTCGATCGAAAGTACCATCCATTTTCACTTGCTCTACCCTTGCCACCTCCTTTATCCTTAGCTCGATTGGAGTAAATCCAGCTAAGGCCAACGCAGATATTGCCGAGACCGTATGAAATGCGCGCGTAGCCCTGACGGCGAATGCCCGCTGAAAAGATCGCAACCAACCCAGCACGTACTTGTATCTTAGCACTCCACTCCAAATAAAAGAACCGTAAGTAATGGTCGGTTCGATGACCGCGTGGTATATTGTCTCCACATTTCGTGGATTAATACCCCACGTGGGCCGTACGAACCGACATAAAGATTTAAAAATTTTGTTGGCTTTGACTATGATGTGTCGAACGTGTTCATTGAATTTCAAGTGTTGATCTAAAATAATACCTAGAATTTTAATGTGAGGCTCATAAGTCAAAACAGTGTTGCCGAAGGAAATTCTACAAAATTTGGTTTTTGGAGTGAAGGCTATTGCTTGAGTTTTCGGAGCGCTAAATGTTAATTTAACACCTGCGCCCCACTCACTGATCGCAAGTAGAGCTGCGTTGGCACGACTTTCCATCTGCATTACACTGGGCGAACTCACGATTAGAAGGACGTCATCCGCGAATGCTTGCAGATGACATCCCTCCGGTAAACCTACATCGAGAAGTTCATCCAGTATAATGTTCCAAAAAGTAGGTCCGCAAACAGAGCCTTGGATGCATCCTTTGGTCATGGTCTTGCGCGACTTCCCGTCAGCGTAGGCCAGCTCAACAGACCGATCGGCGATATAACTTTTAATCAAGTTATATATGTTCCGCGGGCATGAAATGTTTCGCAGTCTGTTGAATAGCGCTGGCCACCAAGCGTTGTCGAACGCCGCTTTGATATCCAAGGATACACCAAGTACCAGACATTTACGACTTTTCTCACGGCGGATAATCGATATAGCATCATGCAGGGCGTTGATCGTAGAGGTCTGTTCCCTGAATCCATACTGTTTAGGACTCCATGCCTGACGCTGAACACCAAAATACGTTAAACGCTTGGTGAACAGCTTTTCCAGCAGCTTTCCGAAGACGGGCAATAGTCCTATGGGCCTAAAGGCCGATAGGTCCGTTGGATCGGACCTATTCGGCTTGGGCAAGATCTTCACATAGGCACTCTTCCACGGCTTCGGAAAGTGGCCGGTTGTCAGGCACGAGTTCATTAGTTTAGTAATGAATTCAGGGTAGGCCTCCGCGACCACGCCGCATATATCCGACGTGAGGTTGTCAATGCCCGGCGCCCTGTTTGGACTCATGGAATTTAATGCGTCCAATACCTCTCCCTCTGTGAACTCCTCTTCATCCGGTGTATCACACACGTAGGGCGAATTAAACATATGTCGCAGTTCTCTGTGTCTGAGTCTCGTATCGACGTCGTCGTCGGGGTAGAAATGACGAAGCAGTCTAGTGGCCGTTTCGTCGCTGGTATCAGTAAATCTGTTTTCGCACGTTAACGTAAACGGAGGGCGCTTAACGGGTGCGTCCTTAATCAGTCTGTTTGTCACTGACCACACACTTTCTTGGTGCTGCCCATTACAAAATATTCGAAAATTCGCGGTAGAAGTGGAGCGTATCAGATCACCATATTCTTGCCTTAGCTCCTTTTGGTCTTCTAAGAGCCATGAAATGTCAAGGCCCTGTCGAAGACCGGAGTGAATAAGGTGATGTACTCTGATACACTTCTTTTTTAATACTTCCAACTCCTCGGACCACCACGGGTTATACGGTTTAGCGTTACCACGTATTTTCATCGAGGAGAAGCATGATTTGCGTATGTCCTCGGTAAGAGTCTCAACCGTGTAGTCTAAGTCGTTGGAAGTAATATCCGCGAAATTGGTGTTTAGAATTTTGGATTTTTTAAAGTTTTGATCAAGGTTTGTTCTAAAAGTTTGCCAATTGGCGATTTTGTTTCTAAAAATATAAGTCGAGTTATAGATGACCGGATTTACGCGGTCATCAACTGAAATTTGGTATGTGAGGGCATTGTGGTCAGATGACTGGCAGACTGATTTATCTACACACCAAAGTGACAAGCAGGTGGTGATGCGCTCGGAAGCCATCGTGACATCTATGATTGATGCTATGAGGTTGCCATTTCTGACAACCTCGAATGTCGAAGTACTCCCTTCGTTGCATATGTTTAATTCATGTGAATATGCAACGCTCAGGACATCATCACCGCGCTTATCACTTCTGATCGAACCCCATGCGGGATTCGAACCGTTAACGTCCCCGCCAACAATAACGTGTGATCCTTTGATCTTATCTAGGAAGTGGTTCAGATTTACCAGAGTACTGTTGTCGTCATGGTCTGGCTCGATGTACACGCTTCCAACATACAAGAACCGTTGTCCAAAGCCGATCCTGATCACGCACAGGTTAGTGTCACAGTACTGAGACATGCCCAGTACTGCCCCCAACCTCTGCTTGACCAGAATACAGCTCTTGACTCTGGGTTTATTCAGGCGGTTCTTGTTGCTTTGGAAGATATGTACACCGTCCACACCTTGCATCTGGTTAATTCGGCCTACGTATGGCTCTGTGATAAGAGCGACATCTCTGTCGCTCTTCATAAAGTAAGAGAGGAATTCACGGTGAGAGGCATAGGAGCGCCTTAAATTGCATTGCACAAAATTTATTGCCTTACCAGCCGTACTCAGTTTTTTCCCTTAGTCTGCCTTCCATTGTCTTGTAAATATTACAACTAGTAGACGTTGCCGAATGGCAGGTGTTAAACTTTGACTTATATTTTTTATTGTTCATTGAACAGTTGCAGCAATTTGGAATGTCTTTAATTTTGTTGCATTCTTTATAGCAGTGGTCCCCACCGCAGTGGGAGCAAGATAGCGCCTTCTCGGTACAAAATTTGCGGAGATGCCCATACTTGAGGCAGCCGAAACACTGCCTCACGTTTACATACTCCGCAAAATGTACCCTGCTGTAGTCTACATTAATTTTGTCCAATTTCATTATAATACAAAAAATTTTAGGTGAAGTTTCTAGAATGACATTGTATAATGATTTATTTTTATTATTTTTTAAAAATTTAATTTTTAGATCTTCTGATATAAAGTTAGGTTTTATTGTATGGTTTTGAATGACGATTAAATCAATAAGTTCACCCGGGTCAACCTCCCGGGGAACGCCTTTTAATATTATGTTTGGTTTAAAATTTATAGGCTCTTCTATTTTTAATTTTGTATTCTTAGAGAGTATATTTTTAATTTCTTCCTTTTGGGTCGAATTTTCTACTGTAATTTTAATTTTATTATTATTTAATTTAGTGATGGAATTTGGCGCGAAATTTTTTGTTCTAAAACTGACCGACTCTTTGAACATTTTCACAATCTGCTCGTGCGAACTGGAGGATGTCGTTGACGAGATTATGATCGCTGGTAGTTTCCTATTGATTTTCGGTTTGACCGCATCGCTATAGGTGGTTTTAGCTGCGGCGGTCTCGCATGGTTTGTTTGCGGCACTCTCCAGTTCGCAACGAACAATTGATCTAATTTCTTCCGCCGTAACAGGACTAATATTTTCGTCTTGGCTCGGAGCTGCTGCTGATGCCAGCAGACAGATCTTCGTAGCCGCGTCGAAAATATTAGCCCTGAGAGTGGTTTTTAAATTCTTACTTAAAACTAGACTATCGAGAATTATCTTTCCTAGTTGTTCTATTTCGGCCAAAGACGCCATCTTACTGGTAGGTGGGCACCTGACACTCGGCTGAAATACTGTGGATCTATGCTCACCCTGTTTCCGAAATACTCTAATTTTTCTGATTCTAATTTTTCTAATACTCTAATTTTTAAGATCAATTGGTCTCAAAGTTTTGATACCGGAGTTTTCCAAAATACTCCAATTTTGCAGCCAACACCTCAATTATTTTTCTACAATAACCAAGTCCAAAATATCCAATATAATTTCGAAATCTTCCCTTTTGACTACATACGTAATCACTACAATAATTTTTCTACAATAATCAAGTCCAAAATATATCCAATATAATTTTCAAAGTTTTCCGATGTCACGTCAAACAATTGTTCACTAATCTCACATTGGGATTTTCTGATCTTAAACGATTCCACCTGCCTTTGAATATATTCGTAATCACTTCAATAATTTTTCTACAATGAGATCCAGATCTTGTGTTGGAAATGTTTAACGGCTTGACGACCAGCGGCGACTTTCCAAGATTCTGGAAGAGGGCAAAGCTTGTTCTGTTAAGGAAGGGGGATAACTGGTGGGTTGCCCCAGTTCATACAGACCTATATGATGTCTGCTACACGTTGAAGGAAAGCTGTTTGAACAGCTAATTCTGATAAGGCTCAAACAAGAAATAGAGCACACTGGTGGTCTTGCAGACAACCAGTATGGGTTCAGAGAGGGTAGACAAACAGTGGATGCCATCAAGCACGTGTTGAAAATTGCAGAAAAAGCAGCCGCTTATTCGAAGCAGTGTCGACGACTGTGCGTCGTTATAACAATTGACGTAAAGAACGCTTTTAACAGTGCGTCATGGCAAGTTATCTTAGAGGGCCTTGAGGCGTCGTGGCATAGACGAGAGCCTTATTAACATAATCGCATCTTATCTCTCCGAAAGAGAAGTAATAATACAAGCGAAGGTATCTCTAAAGCTATAAAAGTGACCAGCTGAGTCCCACAAGGATCCGTGCTAGGACCTACACTATGGAATATCCAATACAACGACTTACTGGAGCTAGAAATGCCGATGGGAGTGGAGCTAGTAGGCTTTGCTGATGACGTCGCTGCTGTAGAAGTAGCACAGACAGAAAAAATACTGATGAATACTGCAAACGCTACCATCCTAAAAGTTGCAAATTGGATCAGAGAGAGGGGTCTATAGAACTGGCGCCTCAGAAGACAGAAGCGGCTCTCCTAACCACGAAGCGGAAAATTAAAGAAATTAACTTCGACATACTGGGGACTACAATTAGTCTTACCATAGCATTGAAGCAACTGGGAGTATGGCTAGATACAAAATGACATTTTCGGAACATTTTAACAGGACCGTTCAGAAAGCAGAAAAAACAATGACGGCCTTGGCAAGCCTTATGACAAACATAGGTGGACCTAGATCTTCCAAAAGAAAAATTCTGGTAAGCGTGGTGCACTCTCAGCTGCTTTATGCTGCTCCTGTTTGGTATTCCGCAATGCGGGTAAAAAAGCTACGCCAAATACTTGTGAAAGTCCAAAGGTTTGTGGCGATTAGAGTCTGCAGCGCGTATCGCACTATCTCGGCTGAAGGAGCAAGGGTGATAGCTGGAATACCACCCATATATCTGCTGGCGGAAGAAAGGCTCAAGACCTACGGAGGGATGAAGAAACAGGAAGCCAGAAAAAACCTAATGGCAAAATGGCAAAAAGAGTGGGAAGCGGGCACTTCCGTACGTACCAAGCTTGGAAAAATGGACAGGGCGTGAACACGGGGAGGTCGATTACTACCTCACCCAGGCGCTTTCGGGGCATGGCTGCTTCCGAAAATATCTTTTCGACAGAAAGAGAACTAATAGTGACCGATGTCCGTACTGCAACGAGGTAGATGATGTTGAGCACACTCTTTTTCAATGCAAAAACTGGGATGAACCTAGATGTGTTTATAAACAAAACACTGGCAGACAATTCGACGCCGAAAATTCGATGCTAAGCCTGATCGCGTCCGAGGAAGAGTGGGAACAGTCCTATAAAGTTGTCCGCACATTATAGATGTAAAGAAAAGCGAAGCGAGAGAGACAGTCTGATCTCGATCACCAGACAATGCGCCCACACTGAAGTAATGCTAACGCGGTTTCTGGTGTGAAGCGTGACGCTCTAGGAGATGTAAGTGTTTTTAGTCGGTAAGAATTCGACACTACCCATAACATCTTGGGTGTCTTATGTAAGATTTTTTTCCCCACATCTTCTTCCCAAAACAAAAAAACCATATAATCTTCTCTCCCGATCTTTGCATTAAAATCACCCAGTATAACTATCGTAACATGTTTAGGGATTGTTTCATAAATTGCTTCTAGCTGATTGTAGAACAAACTGTTCCTTGTCATCTTCATTGCTTTCTCCGTTGGCGCGTATAGCAATTCACTATGGATAAGTTATTAGGTACCATTTCTATTCTTATATATAACAATCTTCTATTTATTGGTCTAAAATGCAATAATTTGCTCTTAAACTCTTACATTACTATGAACCCCGTTCCTTTACTTCGCGGTTTATTCTCCCCTGAATGCAAGAATACATAATCATCCCCGTTAAATTCACCCTGTCCTCCCATCTTGTTTTCTGTAATGCAGCCACCGCAATTCTATATTTTTTCAATTCGCTCGCGACCTCGCCCAACTTTCCAATTTTCAATAACGTTCTAATATTCCTTGTACCGATTCGTACTACTTTTATTTTTATCTTTTTCCGTCTCACTCCTTCGACTTTTGTTCTTTCATAATTTCCTTTTTTTTCATTAGTCCCATATCAACAATTCCTATCCCTTGCCTTATCCTTGTCACTTCCCCAGCAATTCTTTCTGGAGCATCTGTCTGGGAAGGTCCAGATACTCCTCCCTCCATCTACATCAGTTTTTTGTTGACGTTTGTCCCTGCACGTTTCTCAACTTAAGAACATTATTATCGTTCCTATCCCATATGTACACCCTATTCTGCTTCATCATCTTCTGATATCCGACCCTTACCTTTTCCCCCCCTTTTCCATTTCGGTTTTAGCTAGGGACCAAATTTGATTTTGTATTTCGTTTTCTCTGTTGGTCAAGTCACTATCGATGTAAATGTTCGTACCCTTGAGCTTATTTTTCTTTTCCATTATTAATCGCTTCTGTGTGTAATTCTTCAATCTTGCCACGATTACCTGTTTTTCGACGTTTCTTCCCACTTTAAAATTGTCTACTACTTCAACATTCACCTGCACCTTATTATTCAGGAATTCCTCTACTTTTCTAGAGTCCGGAAATCCGTCCATTGCTAGGTTTTTTATAATTATGTTATCTCTTCTCTTTTCTTTTTCATACTTATCAAGTTGTTCCTCCAACAGATTTATTCTCTCCTCTTGCCTGTTTGTCATTGTTTCCAAGTTCCCGATCACCTGGACCTTAGCATTCCAATTTTTTCCATCGTATTCAATTTTTCTTTGACTTCCATGTTTACCTTGTTGCCATCGATTACCATTTTTGTCAAACCCGCCATCATATCTTTCAACTCATCCATGTTGTCCCCTTTGCTTACTTGCTCAACTACTTTTATTGGAGATTTGGGAGTCTTCTTAGTTCTTCGAAATGCTTCCTCTTCTTCGGTGCTTATATTTGTTTCTTCTCTTCCCCTTTTGATGTATTCTAACATAGATGGTACGCTATTTGCTCTTTCCCTACCTGTCCTGTAATTACTCATTAGTTTATGACTCGTTCACTTAGGCAACCAATGTTGTTCTCGGAGGCTTATTATTTCGGATACTACTGTATATTGCTTTTTTATTACTATTTCCTTACTTTTACCACAGATTATATATACTACAGATAGCCAGCGCTTATGGGAGAACGGGTGTCCCTATTCTTCTGTAAATGGAAGCCAATGGATTTTAGTATGGAAGCCATTCACTTTATATGATAGAGGCGCTGGCTGTTTAGTTTCGTTTTGTGTTCGTTTTCAATTCGCTTCCAACCACGGTCGGTGTAATATCACGCTGCTAGCTCAGGTAGACAGAGAGGCTCGATAGTTAGACGCGTAGGCGCGTGTAGATATATTATCACAGATATTATGTACCTACCTACATACGAATAAAAATGTGTAAGCATTTTTTTAAAAGCTGTTTTTGCTAATTTGGTTTTTATGCCGTCAGTTTGGAATAATAATGAAAGTCTAAGAAAAATTTAGATAGAAAAATTAACAGAAAAAGTTTCTTGACCTACGCTATTTATCAGTGACTAGGGTTTAATGCACAATAAATTGATTAAAATACAGATTTCTTATTAGAATTTTTTATTACTACAGAGGAAAATGATACTTGCACTTGGTTTAAATTTTCTATGGTTTTTCGGAACTTTCGAATAGATGATTTTCTGCTTTTATGTTTTCTTTTAACAGTTGCTTCAGTTCTATTTTTTTTAAATATTGTACAACGTTATATACCAGGGGTGGCCAAGCTCCTTGATAGTCGAGCCATTTTTCAAAATTTGAAACACATACGGAACGATAATAATTTTTTAAAATATAATAGCACAAAATTGTAAAGGGAACTCGGGTACATTGTTCAAAAATGTAAAAATGTTCAAAAATGCATTGTTCATTGTTCAAAAAAAAATGAACAAAAATGTTCAAGGCGGGCCACATGCGGCCCGCGGGTTGGCCACCCCTTAATAATGAAGAACTACTTTAGAATCTAAAGTATCAATTTTCATTTGTTTTTAGCCACCTACTAACATATTAAATACGACGCGACGTTGCTAATTATTATGTGGCCGAGAAAATTTTGCTGAAATTGTTAAGAGTAGCTACATTTTTTTTATCGTTTGTGTCAGTGGTGTCAGTCGAGTTAAATAATGATAAACTTAAAATTTTAAAAAATTTATAGAAATTCTAAGTAAAAAATTAAAGTAGGCTATGTTCGGGGACATGGCCGTATGGTTTAACGTGAATACGTCATCGCATGATACCCATTTTCGTTCCAAGCTTTTGCTGAATAATTACAATTCGAAATTTATCATTTCTACACTTTTCGTACACACACAATTTTCGTTACACATTTTTATTAAATTTTTAAACACGTTACCGATTTTATAGACGTATTCACGTCAAAAAAATCTAATAAATATTTTAATTTTTAACAATGTTTACAAAGCGTGTAATTTTTTTAAGTTGTTTTTGTAAAAAAAAACATTTTTTCTATATTAACTTTTTTGCTACATTATGTTGTATTTATTAACATTTCTGATGAATGTAAAGAATGTAAAAAAGCATTTCTTATTATTCAACATTCAAGAAATTAAAATGCACAGAATAATCTGTGCATTTGTTTCATCTGTTTCATGGAATTGTGATGTCATTGATAACGGAGCGAATGGGTGTTGATTATTTCGGGTACTTACGTTAGTTTGCCTTCTGGTACCCCACCAGCAGAAACCAGAAAAATATTGTTAGGATAGGCAACCCTCTCAAATTGAGTAAAATGTATTACGCTGGCTATCTGTAGTATATTTAATCTGTGCTTTTACTTTACCTACCGTCAGCGTCAGAGCCCAGGTCAACCCCATGGTGTGGGAACTCGTATACCCAAGGTCAAACCGTGAAAAATATGTGCACCCACGCGGAGAGATGGCGCTGTACGCGAAACGTCGACGTGGAAGATCGAAGACCTTGAAAAGTGAAAAATTTATAACCTATAATTTTATGAGTAGTCTCACTGTAAAGGATCGATTCAGGAGAAAATAATAGGCACTATTCCTGTAGTATATTCTTTAATTTAGATATGCACCAACGTGACTAGTTTCGTCCCTATTTATTCAGGGACATCATCAGACGTGGTCTAAAATAACATAATAGTGTAACCAAAATGTGTACATAAAAAATCTTTTACAAAAACTTACAAGTCAAATTGACAGGTTGTCCAGCCAAATGAGCATGTCGATGGTTAAAAACACAAACACAGTATAATATATAAGACACACAATGATATAATCATATAATAGAAATTAAAATTTAAAATTAAAACAGATTAGAACAAACAATACACCTAGATTGCGCGGCGTCAACATAAAAGTAATCGGAATCCAAGATATCATGTAAAATTAAATTAACTGTTCGTCGGGTGTTGTTATAGAACTGGTATTGGATGGATGTTATAAGCACCTGTATAGTGGGTGATATAGTAGATCTATTTGATCATTCAGTACGCTGCTTTTTTCGTCGACCCTCTGCAAAAGTTTTTCGATTTCGTATGATTCCAATAGTTTTTGTTTTTGCCCCTTTCTGCTGCTATGTAGAAGCCGGGTTTTATTCATATCTAGATGATGGCCGTTCTCGAGCAGGTGCAGACCAACGTTGGAGTTGCCTTTGTGTTTTCTGTGTTCCTCGATTCTAATACCAATTTGTCTTCCCGTTTCCCCAATATAGGTTGCAGGGCAGTCCGAGCAGAAAACCTGATACACGCCGCTCTTCTCTATTAATGCTTTTTTGTCTTTAGCATTGCACAATATATTTGAAAGTTTGTTACCGGTTTTGTGGGCCAGAGTGATGTTGTACTTCCTCATTATATTTTCCGTTGGTCTGCACCTGCTCGAGAACGGCCATCATCTAGATATGAATAAAACCCGGCTTCTACATAGCAGCAGAAAGGGGCAAAAACAAAAACTATTGGAATCATACGAAATCGAAAAACTTTTGCAGAGGGTCGACGAAAAAAGCAGCGTACTGAATGATCAAATAGATCTACTATATCACCCACTATACAGGTGCTTATAACATCCATCCAATACCAGTTCTATAACAACACCCGACGAACAGTTAATTTAATTTTACATGATATCTTGGATTCCGATTACTTTTATGTTGACGCCGCGCAATCTAGGTGTATTGTTTGTTCTAATCTGTTTTAATTTTAAATTTTAATTTCTATTATATGATTATATCATTGTGTGTCTTATATATTATACTGTGTTTGTGTTTTTAACCATCGACATGCTCATTTGGCTGGACAACCTGTCAATTTGACTTGTAAGTTTTTGTAAAAGATTTTTTATGTACACATTTTGGTTACACTATTATGTTATTTTAGACCACGTCTGATGATGTCCCTGAATAAATAGGGACGAAACTAGTCACGTTGGTGCATATCTAAATTAAAGAATATACTACAGGAATAGTGCCTATTATTTTCTCCTATAATTTTATGATCCTCCATTTTTCAAGCGTTGTTTGTACTGATAAGAGTGTGATTTTATTAATCTATACTGTAATCTAATGTGTAAAGTTACCAATATAAGCAAGACACACGGCTGAAGTGATTAGCTTGTTAGATCAAGTAAATTTTTGGAGAAAAGCTATTACGATTTTAAAACAATACAATTTTAACGACGACAGCGAGGGTAAAACATTGGATTACAACACTGGAGGTAATTTATAAAATGATTAAAATAAAAACTAGTAATATTGAATATCGTTGTATAATTTGCAGCGCTTCCTTGATCTTTATACGAAAATGAAAGGTTTGGTTTTACCACGATGACTACAAGAACTTTCAATCAAGATCCGTTGGAAAATGTCTTTGGTCAAATAAGGCAGAGGCGTACGATTTAACAATCCAACTGTAGCTGCTTTTCCTTTTATACGAGCTTGTTGGTAAACAACTTCACTAAAGGTCATTCAAAAAGCTCTCATTGTGAAAGTGATAAAGGAGATATTTTAATATCATTGCAAGGAATTGTAACGCAGGTAAAATATTTTATTTTGAATAAGCTTTAATTACCTATCTTAATTGAATAATGTTTTTAGGATGTAAATGATCAGATTCAGCCACAGATTGGAGACTTTAGTAATGACATTGAAATTAGTCAAATGTTCAATAAGCTACGAAAATTGGAAACCAGTCGTGTATTACATTACGTTAGTGTTTTATTTCTAAAAAAGTGTTGCCTAAAATTTCAAATTGTGAAATTTGTAAAAAAAACTTTTTGACTGAAGAAATTGATTTTGATAAACTGTAGAAAGGAAATAGTGTGGACGAAGAAACACAAATGTTCACCATGCATAAAGATGGAAAAAGGGTTGCAATATTGTAATCCCAAGTTTGTTGATTATTTAAGCAATGTGCACACAGAAAAAAGTTCCGTAAACAATATTACGCTGAGCGTCGTAATACCCAAAAAAAATTTTTTTTCTTCGGCTAGCTACTTACGGTAAGACTTCCTTCAGGTAGGGTTGCGAACTTAACTTACGTTGAGTGTAGAGGAAATCAAAATCAAGTTCAAAATATACATGTATTATAAAAATATTGCAAATGGATACATAAATTACACTTGGCATAAAATATAAATAGCAAATGTTCTTAAAATTAAAAGATTCGCTCTCTTTCATTCAAATTAAAATTAATATTATTTTTAGTAAATTCTAGATTTAAATTTTGATTTAATTAAAATATAATTACTAAACGGTAGTTGAAACATAAAATGTAAATTGTGATTTAAATAAAATATGATTATAAAACGTTAGTTGAAACATAAACGTTAAATTTAATAATTATTAACAAATTTCATTTTGTACATAAAGAAAATGGTACCTGTTTTTCGTACTTAACCAATCGAGAGTAAGCTTGGTAGCGTATGGCCGATACAAATGATGTGCGTGGACCCTCAGTTGGCTGGCAAGATGAATTATGTGGAAACCTTGTAGGTCGATGCATAGACAACAGCTGATCGAACACGATTGAAGTCAAAGTAATTTCCCGAATTTATGTAGCATTGTCTTTATTTAATTATTTCACAAATGTTATAGTAAATAAACTCGAATGTTCGTTAATAATAGATTAACCGCAAGTAATCTCGATTCGCACTTTTAAGATTGTTCTTTTATTATTACGTTCACGAGGTGATTTTAATTCAAATTGTCATAATTAACAGGATTATTTTGTATTGTAATAATGATATTTATCAATATGATTTCACTTAAAATTGTTCATAATTAATTGAGTTATTTTGTATTTTAGTAATAATAGTTGATCGAATTGATTTCACTTAAAAATTGTTCATAGTTAATTGAATTATTTGGTATTATAGTAATAATCGATGATCGAGTTGATTTCACTTAAAAATTGTTCATTGTTAATTGAATTATTTTGTATTATAGTAATAATAGATGATCGAGTTGATTTCACTTAAAAATTGTTTATAATTACCATTAAAATTTGATAGTTAATAACTGCATTAGAGAACGGTTGTTTTTGCATAGTGTCATGGCGGTTGACCTTTCATCACATTAAATTACCACAAATTATTTATTAATTCGAGATTCAATAGATCCAGTATTGATTTTTGATTTCACGTAAATTATAGGAAATCACACTTCGTTGACACTTAGAGATACATTTTTTATTAAGATAATAGATAATTGTTAATATTTTATATTTTTATACTATAATGGCGAGTGCAATCTTTCAGGTTTCTAATCACACTGTCCTTCCTTGCATGTCCCCACTTAATTACTAGCAGTCGAAGTGGTTTCCTTTAAAATCTTCGCGGGGAGTTTAAATAATCCAATGAAATTAATTCAACTGGCGAGATTATATGTTTTTTATGACAAGGAGAAAGACAACCACAACGAAGATGAAAGGTGACGCGCTCAATTCTTTTGTTGTTACACGTGTCGAAGAAATGTAATGACATCATTTTCTTATTATGCAGTTTAATGCGAACGTTTGGTTTTATATACAAGGTGCTTAATAATTAATCATCATTAATATTAGTTTATTTTTTCTACATTTATTAATTTTTAACTTATTTATTACGATTTCGGATGGAAGCCGTAACACGCTAACTTGTTATAAAAAAAACAAACAAAAAAAATGAGGGATTGTACCTATATTTTTATTTCCAAATATGGGATGAGTATACTTATTTACTCTTAAGCTAAATTAAAACTACAAGAAAGGAACGTTATGGTACGCTTAGGTTGAAAAGTTATAATACATTAATAGTACCCACGCATTGCCTTCTGCGTAACTCAAAATACAATGGTGGATAAATTGTTGTTGGACGCCACTTGCTCTGGGCCATTCTTCAGGAGTAGAGCAAGAAATCTCCAGAAGAGTTTTTAGGGGGTTTATGAGATACGATCATTTATGAAATCAATCCTTGGTTTTAGGGAACCGAAAGTCAAGCGCTCTGCTCGTGCGAGGATGAGCCTTAACGCGAATCCGGGTCATCGTGTCAGGTTATTCATACAGGCTGGGCGGGGGCGTAACTCAAGTTAACTTCAAACGAGGATGTTATTTTCTAATGACTGGTACAACATAAACAAGATAATTCAATGAATCAAATTTACAAGTTGAATTATCAATGGGAGGACTACAAATTCAACAGATCATATTTACAAGTTGAATTGTTAATAGGAGGACAAAAAGTTCAACAGATCATATTTACAAGTCAAACTTCGAATTGATTAATTTTATTTACAAATGGAATTATTAAAATAATTCTCGAAATTTCAACGCATCAAATTTACAAGTTGAAAGTCGGTTGGTTGAGAGGATTAAACAGTAAGTGAAATTAAAGAATTTCATTTTCATTTTTCTAACCAGGCAATTCTAAATTGTCTGTATGAAAATTTCTTACTTTCCTTATAAGATGTTTATAGAAAACAATTATTTTATGTTCAAAATGGCGAAAGCATTCATTCAGCATTCAGGAAGGACAAAGTTCAATGAGAACGGGGCTTGATGGGAATCCGAGTCATCCCATTAGCTTGACCGCACAGATTTTAGTTTCCCCCTCTTTAAATGGTTGAAGATAGTGCAACCAAGATGAACATAACATTCCAACTGGAGTGTCTTAAAGAAGAATTTCCATAGAAATGCGCTGAATTTTCGTTTTATGATCCGAATGCTTTAATTCGGCCTCTACGAGAAAAAAATTTGTCTAAACGACATAGGATATATGATTATAAAGATAATCTTTCCCTGGATTATAAAGATAATCCTTTACATAGGCGCAGTTTGAGGTCGTACCAGGGACCAGAACATTATTTACAATTTTAATGTAAATATTTAGAATACACGATAAAAATATAAAAGCGATAAAAATATTTATACGATACTATAAAATTATCTTTTTTAGATACGTAAATTATTATTGAGATACTATAACTTATTATGTAGATACGATTTAATTGCTTATGGAGATACGATAAAATTATTAGGTAGATACGATTATTTGCTTATTGAGATACGATGAAATGATTATATAGATAAAACAAAATTAATATGTAGATACGACTAAATAATTAATGTAGATAAGACAAAATTAATATGTAGATACGACTAAATAATTAATGTAGATAAGACAAAATTAATATGTAGATACGACTAAATAATTAATGTAGATAAGACAAAATTAATATGTAGATACGACTAAATAATTAATGTAGATAAGACAAAATTAATATGTAGATACGACTAAATAATTAATGTAGATAAGACAAAATTAATATGTAGATACGACTAAATAATTAATGTAGATAAGACAAAATTAATATGTAGATACGACTAAATAATTAATGTAGATAATGATATTAACAACCGTATTTTGAATATTAAATAACTAATAGGGGTATTATGTAAACAGGGAGATAGTTTAAAATTTCAGAGGGGGGGCCTGGTTTTTCAATTATCCGCTGGTTAAACTCAGGAAAACTTACGATCGGGGTCAAATCATTAGTGATTTGTAGTGAACTAGGTCACTTTAATAAAGGAGAGGGGTTATTATGAATATTTCCTACTTATTATTTAAAATTATTAGAAATTATGTACAAATAAATATATTAATTGGACTAATAATATTAGGGACATTATAGGGTTGATTTTGTTTTAAAAATCGAGTGATGTTTAATTTCTTAATCTATCTTAATTAAGACGGGTAATAACTTATTTTATTCTTAAAACTAACTAACATGATTATTTACACAAAAAAAAAATAAAAAAATTTTAACTAAATGAATTAGACTAAGGGACTATTCTAAATTTAAGAGGGGGGGGGCCTGGTTTTTCAATTATCCGCTGGTTAAACTCAGGAAAACTTACGATCATATTACTTATCCAGTAGACTCGGCAACAATGTCACAGATCAAATTTACAAGCAAGATTATTGGAGTTTCCTTGAAAGTAATAATTTAACAACTCTTGATAGCGAACCGTAGTCGATATTTAATGAATGAGATTTTTGACCGGGTCGAATTTCCCGTATTATTTACTCAAATCATTCTTAAAACTAAGTTGTCGAAATCAGATAATTAGCTATGGGATTTTTATCAATCAATTTGCGAATCAAATTTACAGGCAAAATTAATTGAGTACCCATGTAGGTATTAATTACCAATTATTTTATTGGTTGGTCTTAATCGGAATTATAAATGATAGTAATTTTAATTATTTATTATAACGAGTCATTTATTTAGGGAGATAATTTAGATAATTTGGTAATAAATTTATTCCATTGATAATACGGAATTTGGTTTAGAAACAGTTTAGATAAAAAGATTAAAAAAAATTATTAATTTTACTTTCATAAATACGAGTGTCTTTAAAAAGTTATAATTATTTTAATAATTGATTTTATTTACGCTTATATATCGTCGGCATACAAGCAAAAGTGACCAACTACAAAATGCTGAAAATGAGAAAATTGACTAAATGGGATTGAATAACCAGTACGGTTACAAGGAAAAATGCCCATCTTTATTAGAAATTAAATGAATAAGTTATAGAGTTGGTAAAATTGACTATTTACAGGCGAAGTATAACTTAAAAACTGCTCTAAAGTAAAACTAGGGTTTTGCAGATGGTCACTTTTGATTGTATGCCGACGATATTACTGAAAAAGAAAAAACTATTTTGTTTTGTTAACACATTTTATAATATTTACTTTTGTTTATTAGAAAATAAAAGACACGTAAAGTTTAATAACATTTTTTATAAGATTCTTTATTAAAAGTTATGACTCATTCTTCTTTATCAGGAATGTACAAAATAAATTCGTACTTAGGAAAATAAAAATTTTCAGTAATAATCAGATAATTACTTATTGGACCTTATTTCTTCAAAGAAAAATCAGAACGAAACAAATTACTATTCAACTCAAAAGTTTTATAAATGTTGCAATGATAAGCGACGCATTTTTCATACAAGGTCAAACAAGTTTTAACTCGATTCTTGCTATATTATCCGTTTGAGTTGTAAGAAATTAAATTTAAAAAGAAATTTCTTTTCAATTCACTTCTATATTCCAACCAAAATAAAATTTGATTTCACAATACGGTTTACGGTATAGCTCAATAATATCCCATATTTAAATTAAATTTATGTTTCGACTTAAAGTGTGTACGTTTTTAACTGGGTAGTAGAATGATGTAATGAATGATCAACACTTCATTCTTCGTATTTAGAATTCGTTGCTGAGATCACCTAGCAGTTGTTTATTTTGCAGTTTTTGCATTTCAAAACCCAGTTGTATTAATATCGAGTTCATATTTGAACAAACAAAGAATCTTAACTTTAATAATTCTTTCTTTAAAATTTATTTATTAACATGGAATTATCTGTTACTTTAAATATTCTCCCATTAATTGGTATAATTGGTAACTTAATGTTTTCTTAATTTAGTTTTAATATTCAAATGCATTTTTAAATCATTTATTTATAATTGATACTTGATAATTTTATTTATTTTAGATATTTTTAAAGTTAAATATTGTATGTACGAGGCATTGTTCTTATCTTATTATTATCCTGCGAGTTATTTACATGGAGGTCAACACTCATCATAGTGTAAATGCAATTGCTATACTAGGTTTATTCATGATTTACCTTGCAGAATAATTAGCAACAATTATTTAGAAAAAACTCAAACTTTTTAGTTACCTGATAACATTTTTATCTTATTTCAATAATTACATGTTATAACATGAATATTATGTAACTCACTTAGGGATAATACATCTTGTTTAAATTAAATATTTATTTTAAAATTCAATTGCTATTGATCTGATTTATTTGATTCTTTATTTACCTTAACTTGGTCATTGAATAATTTGTTTAATTGTATAATAACTTTTTGATTTTACTATTTAACTCATAGGCGAATTACTGTATTAGTTATTATTTTTTTCATTAACATAATTTATCATTTTCTGGAAGCATCGTGAGACAAAATTTATTAATTACGAAAATGTTTAACTGATATTCAAAAATTATCAAATTAAAAAAAATTCAAAGAGGTGAACTAAATAAGCTGAATTAAAGAATTCTAATAATTTCAATTTATCCTTTTGAATCCTGAGGGATTATTGAGGTATGAAATTTTTTATTACTTTACTTGTCATAGAGAACAATACTGAATTATCTTGAAATTATTTCAATATCAGATAAGAGACTTTATCACTGGAAAATTTCGTGGGATAAAAGGCACAAAAGGTAGCTAAACTTCCATATCTTTCATCTTACACTAGGTAAATCATATGTCCTATTTGGTTAGCTATTCCAAAAGAGCATATAATTCGCCGTCTCATTTTCCAGATTTAATAATTTGATTTTAGTCTTGCTAAAAAAAATCGTGATTTATTTTAGTCGCTAAATCAGTGACATTATTAAATAGTGATTATTACGTTTCTTGTAGAGCAAGTCTATAGTTCACTTTCAAACACGGTAGTGCTTATTTTTGTTTTAAACCTTTATTCAAAAGATAATTATGGTTCTTTATTTACAGAACACAAAAAATAAAAGATAAATATTCCCTTTTGGAACAATTAATTAAGATATCAAATAAAAGATAAAATTTAAGGTAAATTCATAATATTATAATTAGGTACTTGATTTTTAGAATTCTATAAATTGCCTTTTTGACAGTACACTTCAAAAGATAACCGATAAATATTCCGTTTTGGAACAATTAATTTAGATATTAATTAAAAGATAAAATTTAAGGTAAATTCATAATAAGATAATTAGGTACTTGATTTTTGGAATTCTGTATTTTGTCTTCTTTTTAACAGAACACGTACTACAATGAATCCGCAAAAAAGTAACTGTTGGCCAATTGTTTAAGGTTGTGAACCAAGTTAGAATATTAATCTTGGGTAACTTGTTACCCTTGCCAATTCTTTTATAATTGGATCACTTCTTTTGACCGTTAGCTTTTATAGCAAAAAAACATAGACAAGATAAAATAAGGGCCTTTATTTGGAATATTCCAACTAGCAAATTTAATTTCAATTTTAGGTATCGATTATTTTCTTTAGATAATATGCAGGCCAACACCAAATTTGTAATAGATAAATTGCTTATACAATTTTATTATTTAAGATTATTAAGTCATAAGACAAAAATTTTTAACTTGATAATATAAACTTAGTGATTGATAATTGCAGTTGACGTTCGTTTAATAAAATAATTTTGGTTTTTAAATTAACACCCATAGATTTATTTGTTAATAATAATTAGAATAATTTTAAATTTTAGATATATTTTACGTTAACGACCTTTTGGGCGGGATGTAGTTTTGTGTCTTACCCAGGACATTAATATATTATTAATTAATTTAAGGGTTATGAACTTTCTTAAGATCCTTAATATGCCAGTTGCCTATATTTTTACCCTTAGCATCTCGTAGTTCATAAGTTACATTACCTATTTTTTGTATTACTTGACATTTTATAAATTTAGGAGCTAACTTAGCCATGAATTTATTTCCTGCTTTTGATAAAACATAATTTCTTTTCCAAACGTAATCGTTCGCTTGGAAAGATAAGGGTCTTTTTCTCAAATTATAATTATATTTTCCTTTATTATAAGCTTTAGTTAATGATTGTCGAACATTTTTGAATAATTCTGGTAATTGTTGTTGATCTTTATCCCAACGAATTTGTTTATCTTTATCTATAATATCAATGTCTTTTAATGAATCACCATAATAATCCCCCTTTATTGGTATATACCTTCCAAATACAAGAAAAGACGGCGAAAACCCTGTTACTTCACTTTTCGAAGTATTTATTGCAAAGGCAATTGATTGAACATTTTCGTCCCACTCAGTATGATCTTCCTTTATATAGGAGGAGATAGCCGTTACTAGAATACGATTTATTCTTTCAGTGGGGTTGTTTTGAGGGTGATATTTGGCATTATAAATTGTACTTTGGATTTTAAATTCAGCTAGACATTCTTTGAATTCTTTCGAGATAAATTGGACACCATTATCGCAGATAATCGTTTGGGGCACACCAAAAGTGGTAAAATAATGATTTTTTAAGTAGTCTATAATTTTGGTAGAGGTAGCTTTCGTCAAAGGATGAACGGTAACATATTTAGTAAAATAATCTGTAACAACTAATAAGTGCTGATGGCGTTTCTTTTTTGACATTGGTAAGGGACCTAACAAATCCATAGAAATTACTTGGAATGGATATGACACTTTTTTCTGTTGACCCATTAGCCCAAGTCGAGCGCTTTGCGAGGATTTTTGAGAACTGCAAATATCACAGTTTTGAACATACTCTTTTATATCGTAGGCCATTTTTGGCCAGTAATACAGTTCAGACACCCGCGCCATTGTTTTGTAAATACCTAAATGGGCTGCCTTTGGATCATTGTGTAGAGTTTTTAAAATGTCTTTTCGATGTGCTTTTGGGACTATTATTTTCCACTCGGATAAATTAGCTGAATTTAACAAGTCAGTAGGAACGAATTTATAAATTATATTATCTTGGATTTTAAATGTCGGGTATTCCTTTGGAGTGTTTGTTATTTTTTCGATTAATTCATTATACCATTGGTCTTTTTGTATTAAGTTTAAATCTAATGAACAAACTTCGCGATTTTTAGAGACCGCTTTGGCTTCTAGTGTGCTAATGCACTGTTGAACATAATTTATGACTTGTTTTCGCGCTTGTTTAATAGTATCTTGTCCATTCGTTTGGACATCATCCAGTTTAAGCAAATTTCTCGTTAGCATCTCATCCAGATACTTATACTGCCTGTCCTCCGGCTCTCCCTTGAAACTCTCCACCTCAATCATAATCCCCTTTACGTCACTTAGAATAGTATTCAGTGACTCATTTGAGAGGCTGTCCAAACCCATTATACAAACATCGCGGGATAACATATCGGGAACGATATTTAATTTACCTGGCCGATGTTGTATATCAAAATCATATTGAGCCAATTTTAATGACCAGCGGGCCAATCGCCCGGTGGATTGATCGAATTGTTTCAACCATTTTAGAGCTGAACAATCAGTAATTAATGTAAATTTTAACCCTTCAATATAACCCCTAAATTTATTGATTGCAAACAAGACACCTAAAAGTTCACGTTCCGTGGCATGGTATTTTTGCTCTGTGGAGGTTAACGCGCGTGAGGCGTAGGCTATAGGGTGCTCTAACCCTTCTTTCTTCTGAAATAAGACAGCCCCGCAACCTACCCCGCTAGCGTCCGTTTGTATGTAAAAAGGCTCAGAAAAATTAGGAGATATCAAAATAGGAGCTGTGGATATTAATTGTTTAATTTGCTCAAAAGATTTTTCGGCTTCGGGAGTCCAATCTATAGTTTGGCCTTTCTTTTTATTTTTTATCAAAGCAGTAATAGGAGATGAGATGGTAGATAGTTGTGGCATAAAAATTCTATAATAACTTATAAGACCAATTAAACGTTTGACTTCAGTAGTATTTTTAGGAGTTTTAAATTTTCGTATGGCTTCTACTTTAGCAGGGTCAGTTTGCAGTCCTTTTTCTCCTACTATGAATCCTAAGAAAGTTAGTGATTTTTGACAAAAGTTACATTTTTCTAAATTAATGCGAAAGCCAGCTTCTTTTAATTTTTCAAATATTTCAGTTAAAGTTTCTAAATGTTTCTCAAAAGTGGGAGAAGCAACAATTATATCATCTAAATAGACGAAGGCTTCCTCCTTATGTAAAATAGGGCCTAAAATTCTATCCATTACCCGTTGCAAGGTCTGTGGGCTATTACTTAATCCGAAGGGCATGACTACAAATTCGTATAAGCCCTTGCCAGGTATACAAAAAGCTGTCTTTTGTTTACTTTCATCGTCTAATTTTATTTGCCAGAAAGCCTTTCGTAAATCAATGGAAGAAAAATATTTAGAATCACGCAAACGAATCAAGATACTATCAGTTCTAGGCAAGGGGTACGAGTCCTTGACAGTCACCGAGTTAAGTTTACGACCATCGAAACAAGCGCGAAATTCACCATCTTTTTTCTTAACTAATAATACTGGAGACGAATAAGGGGAATGCGATTCTTGAATTACTTTATCCTTTATCATTTTATCAATTTCTCGGGTTAAATGTTCTTTCATCATAGGACTCAAAGCGTATTGCCTTTGTTTGAAAGGGAGAGAATTTCCAGTATCTATTCGATGTGTAACTCCTATGACGCATCCAGTGGCCGCTTTAGATATTGATTCTAATTTATTGATTACTTGTTCTAATTGACCCTGCTGTTTATGGGATAAAGACATTTGATTTGTTTCGGTAATACTATTTATTTGAATATTTTTTGGAATTTTCCATGAAAAATTAGCAAAATCGATTTGTAATTTAAATATTGAACAAAAATCCGTTCCTAATATTATGGAACTATCTATAGTAGGTACCAGGTAGAATTTTACATTTCGAAGAACCTTATTAATTTTAACCGCCAGATAAACTTCTCCGATAATTTCGGCAGGAGCCCCATTTGCCACACTGATATTTTTAATGTTAGATTTACTTATTTTTAATGAAAATTGTTTAATTAATTCAATACATTTTTGTCCTAAAATTGAAACATTACTACCGGAATCTATTAACGCCATGAATGTTTGGTTACAAACTTTAAGTTGGAGATAAGGTCTGTTATCGAAAGGTTTTTTCGTAAAGGTTGTCGCAACGGCTTGCGTTTCTTTTTGTTGTTTGAAAAATAAATTAATTGTTTGCAACCAATTATCCCATTGGGAGGAATCAACCTTAAAATTATTAGTTTGTAATTTATTTTTTGTTCTAACAACGACCTTCCGAGGCGACTTATTCCAAATTCGCGACTTAATTAAATCGACCCGTATAGCACTATTTGCCTGTCGGTTACTTCGGGTTCGCTTGCAGGGACTAATGCAATGGTTTTCTCGACACTCGTGCCCTGTTCTGGAGTATCGAGTTTCTCGTTTTTTGTCCTAATGGGGGAAGATATTTTTGGCTTACAATTTGCACAATCTTGTTTATAAATTCCGGGCAACCCGCAACCATAACAAAAAGGTGGTCGTTTTCTTTTGGGACATGAAAAATAAACATGGCCTATTTGTTGGCAATTCCAACATGTAGGATTTACTCTATTTACTTCAACAGGTGGTACTGTAGAAGTACCAGGTTTTAAGGAATTTACTTGTACTTGTGACATTCTTTTAGTGACTGAATTAATTTTATTATTAGGTCGTACCGGATAAATTAAAGTCTGATCTTGCAGCTCTTGTATTTTTTTACATTTTACTTTCAAGTCACACAACGTGTCAATCTGTTGTAAGACCACATGGTTAGCAAAAAAAGAATTTAAATTCCGTATTATTTGTTTTACGATATCTTTTTCATTTATTGAATTTTCAAATCGACTGTATAAAGATACTATATTATCTATAAATGACAACACGTTTTCATGAGTACTTTGGACCCGCTTATTAATTTGTTGTGTCAATTTATATTCATAGTCTAAAGGCAAAAATTCTAGTTTAAACAAATCAACAAATTCCTTCCATGTAGTACTTTTTGCTTTAGCACTTCTACAAAATTTAATTCCCTCCCCCGTAAATAAATCATGGGCTGAAGTAAATAATTCATCTTCAGTGACTTGTCTAGCGATACGAAGATCTTCTATTCGTTCAAGAAAATTCATAGGGTCTTCTTTTGACGAATGACCGGCAAATTTGATATCCCATTTATAAATTGGAATATTTTTTACTGTTTTTAATTTTAATTTACTACTAGATAAGTCTTGGGGTTTATTTTGTTTTGATTTAATTATATAGTTGGTTATTTCTTTTTCCATATTCTCGATACATTTTTCATAATCAGCGATTTTATCGTCATTTTTATCAAACGTTTCTTTTTTTATTATTGATACGCGTTGATCCGCATGTAATAACCGAGCTTTAATTGCTTCTATATTATTTGCCGTTAACCCGCTTTGAATGATATTAGCTATTTCCGATAGCGTCGTATTCAATTGATAAGTATTAATTTTCCACGTAAACGGTACACTATTAATCGGCACATATTGTTTCATTAACCCTATTAATAATTGTTCGTTCGCCAGACGCGTTACATGGGTTTGCCCGTTACGAATTTCGATTTCAAATTTTAGTTCTTCGTTCGTTAAGTATATTGGGTCCATTTTGAATTTTTTTTATGCTTACTTAATTATTACAAAAACCTATTATTTTTTTTAATTACCTTACACTTTAAAATTGCATTTGCTTAAACCCTTTGTGACCAAAAAACAAAGAACATGAAATTTCATTCCTTTTCACTCAACTCAGTCAAGTTCGTTCGATTTTCTTGAAAGTCGATGTCCCATTCTTGGGCGCCATTTTATTACGCTGAGCGTCGTAATACCCAAAAAAAAATTTTTTTCTTCGGCTAGCTACTTACGGTAAGACTTCCTTCAGGTAGGGTTGCGAACTTAACTTACGTTGAGTGTAGAGGAAATCAAAATCAAGTTCAAAATATACATGTATTATAAAAATATTGCAAATGGATACATAAATTACACTTGGCATAAAATATAAATAGCAAATGTTCTTAAAATTAAAAGATTCGCTCTCTTTCATTCAAATTAAAATTAATATTATTTTTAGCAAATTCTAGATTTAAATTTTGATTTAATTAAAATATAATTACTAAACGGTAGTTGAAACATAAAATGTAAATTGTGATTTAAATAAAATATGATTATAAAACGTTAGTTGAAACATAAACGTTAAATTTAATAATTATTAACAAATTTCATTTTGTACATAAAGAAAATGGTACCTGTTTTTCGTACTTAACCAATCGAGAGTAAGCTTGGTAGCGTATGGCCGATACAAATGATGTGCGTGGACCCTCAGTTGGCTGGCAAGATGAATTATGTGGAAACCTTGTAGGTCGATGCATAGACAACAGCTGATCGAACACGATTGAAGTCAAAGTAATTTCCCGAATTTATGTAGCATTGTCTTTATTTAATTATTTCACAAATGTTATAGTAAATAAACTCGAATGTTCGTTAATAATAGATTAACCGCAAGTAATCTCGATTCGCACTTTTAAGATTGTTCTTTTATTATTACGTTCACGAGGTGATTTTAATTCAAATTGTCATAATTAACAGGATTATTTTGTATTGTAATAATGATATTTATCAATATGATTTCACTTAAAATTGTTCATAATTAATTGAGTTATTTTGTATTTTAGTAATAATAGTTGATCGAATTGATTTCACTTAAAAATTGTTCATAGTTAATTGAATTATTTGGTATTATAGTAATAATCGATGATCGAGTTGATTTCACTTAAAAATTGTTCATTGTTAATTGAATTATTTTGTATTATAGTAATAATAGATGATCGAGTTGATTTCACTTAAAAATTGTTTATAATTACCATTAAAATTTGATAGTTAATAACTGCATTAGAGAACGGTTGTTTTTGCATAGTGTCATGGCGGTTGACCTTTCATCACATTAAATTACCACAAATTATTTATTAATTCGAGATTCAATAGATCCAGTATTGATTTTTGATTTCACGTAAATTATAGGAAATCACACTTCGTTGACACTTAGAGATACATTTTTTATTAAGATAATAGATAATTGTTAATATTTTATATTTTTATACTATAATGGCGAGTGCAATCTTTCAGGTTTCTAATCACACTGTCCTTCCTTGCATGTCCCCACTTAATTACTAGCAGTCGAAGTGGTTTCCTTTAAAATCTTCGCGGGGAGTTTAAATAATCCAATGAAATTAATTCAACTGGCGAGATTATATGTTTTTTATGACAAGGAGAAAGACAACCACAACGAAGATGAAAGGTGACGCGCTCAATTCTTTTGTTGTTACACGTGTCGAAGAAATGTAATGACATCATTTTCTTATTATGCAGTTTAATGCGAACGTTTGGTTTTATATACAAGGTGCTTAATAATTAATCATCATTAATATTAGTTTATTTTTTCTACATTTATTAATTTTTAACTTATTTATTACGATTTCGGATGGAAGCCGTAACAACAATACTTGTTAATACGTATGTATAACATCTAGTAGTGGTGAAATAGGCCTCAACTATTTTATGAGTATTATTCACCACTACAAAATAGTAGACATGAAATAGTAAACTACACTGTTATTAGTCGTTATTATGCAATATGTGTATAGCAGTACGATTTACCACTACCGTTGAAGTAAAATTTAATCTTCTACAATGTGTATAATAACACATGGTTGTACTTTTTTCAACATCTACGTATTATTAAGATTAACTTCTAGCTACATGGCGTTATACTATATGAATTAGGAAATCTTACTGTTTGGAAGAGTTTGCATTACGATATAAACTTGGTGGCTCAAACACATTATTAAAATAAAATATACTATTTAGATTAGTATTAACTACTGCGGCGGCGGTAGTTACCATTATATGTTTTATAGTAATTATTAATTTTTTCGACAGGTATATTTTACGGTTCTACTTATAGTTAATAATACAATGTTCTTAGGTGTAATACTTTATTTTCATATAAATATAAACAATACAAATTAATATTTAAAATTAAAAACATACACTTATTATGCCCAGAAATTTAAAGAGCAAATAGAGAGGAATAAAAAAGAAACATAAATAAAATCAAATACAGAAAAATTCACATGCACAATATAAACAATCTTACAACATTAAATACAAAATAAAACATTACACATGGACAGTAATACATAAAGTGAGTACACACAGAAAAATTGTAAATTTACCAATTGTAGGAGTAAGAAAACCACATAACAGTTCAGAAAACGCTTAAAATATGACACTGCGCCCAAAATGTTATTTCTTAACTATGTATACCTACTTGTATCCATTAAGTATCCATCCAAAAGTTTTTTTTTAATGAAATCACATACTGGAAGTGATGAGTGAATTTTGTAATAATTCAAATGATTGTGCCACATGGATTGAGGTAAACAATGCAAAGTAAAAAATTACCGACAAGTGATAATTAGACACTGACAAGTACAAAATCATTCTTTGCGGAAAATTTTTCTACTTATGTGTATGTACATTTAAGAACTCTTAAATATGAAATGGCGCAACAACTAAATTCATATTCATTCTTTCAACCAAAACGCATGGTATGAAACTATATAAGCAATCTATATCAACAACACTGAACTCCGAGTTTTCAGTATTACTGATAACCTCATAGCCATGAAAATGCCTGTTAAAGCCGTGGGTCATTAATTGTTCAAAAATAAAAAAAACCTTTTCTTTGTTCACTAGAACTATGTCAATAATTTTTCCAAAATTTGGAAACATATGTTCATTTAAATCTGAAGACACAATACTTATAATGACATTTTTTTTATATTTTATATTGTTGACCTCAACCCATGTGGTACATTCACTTAAATTATTACAAAACTCGGGTATATTATGGTACTTGATTTTGTTTAAAGAAAATAATTTTCCAAAAGTAAGATTTCTATCGTTGATGGTGGTTTTATTTAGGAATATATTTATGTAGTTCATTTGATGCCGTTTTGCCAAAGATTTCACAATATTCACTCGACTTTTGATATTATTAGCAATATCTTTAAATACCTTGTGTTTCCCTTCAAAACGCATACATGACAAAAACTGCAATGGTCCTGACATTTCAAATATTGTAGGATAATGAGTGAGAAAGTGGTATTTGAATGTTAAACGCTTTTTTGTTACTTTAATATAAATGTTATTATGGTTATCAATTAAATCATGAAGAATTTGGAAACTATCTCTCTGTAGCCTAACAGCTGTAACAACTCCAATCAATTTCCTTAGACTCAAGTACAAGTCCCACACTAAATTACCTTCAGGTACTAGATCACCAATAATAACAGAAAAATATCTGGTTAGAAATAACATTTCAGATGCAGAAAGTCTTATTTTATTGGATACCAAATCATCCAGAGTTATAGGAGGTGGCACATTGGTAAAATTTAATGCTGCACTGAAAACATGGATTCGATAATTTAATGTGTTCAGGGAAAATAATTTGACATCGCGAACAAAATATGTTAATATAAATATAAAATCTGTTTTACAAACACCTTCAAATAAATCATGCATAATATCGCATGCATAATTTTCTACTGCATTAAAATTTTTAAGTTTATTCCATATACAGTTTTCTTTAATACCTGTAGAAGATGGATCTTGCAATAAGCAGTCCCTAGTGTAATTATAATTATTTCTCAAATAAGTAGCATTTTCAATACATAAGACTCTTCTTTGATCTTTAGGAGTTTTACACATTCTGCATGGATAGTTTGCAACAAAATTTTCAACAAATCCAAGAATTTGATTTAATCCCAGGTTGTCTCCCAATATTAGAGCAAGTTCAAAATATACCTTTTCAACATTATTATCGGTACAAATATCAATTCCAATTTCTCTTAAATATTCTAATTCATCTATAATTATTTGAAAGGTAGCTTGGTTGCCAAATGCTTTACGATCGTGACTTTTAACTAACATTGATAAATATATGTTATCTAATTTGGAAATTAATTCAGGAGGCAAACAAGGAATAGAATAATATAAACCGCCAATTTTATTTATCCCCGAATGGGAACCTAGGGGGTTTCCGGTTTCAAAATCGTCAAAATAAATAAATAGAGGTAGTACAAATTGTTCTTGTTTGAAATTTTTAAGTATATTTTGCCAATGTTTGCCTTGAATGTAATTGGATATAATATATTTATCATTGTTTAAAAATGAAATAAACTGTTTAATTTCATCTAATATTCCTGGAACTTCAAGAGTCTTTTTTAACATTTTCCGCATTGGAATATATGCAGCAGTTACATCAGAATTAACATACCTTTTGTTACCGTTCTTTATAATATATTTCATTCTTGAGCCAATTACCACTTCGGCAGGTTCAATATAGAAATCCTGTTCTTTAAAAACTTGCATACATTTGTATTCTGTAGAAAACTTATTAGATATATTTAAACTTAAATCAACAGTGTCTAAAATTTCAGAAATTGTAGTGTCCGGTAATTTTAACAAATTTAACTTTGATGCCAACATTTTTTTTATTAGTTCACAGTTGTTAGTCGTGTGCTCACTGAAGTTTTTCAATATATTAAAAATGTGACTGCGAGGTATATATTTATTATTAAATAGTTTCACAACAAGTTCAAAATAATTCTCTTGTATCATTTCATCCCAGTTTTCATCTTCTGTTATACGATTTGGTTCATTCTGATTATTAAAAGTATCTGATTTAGTTATCTGAAGAATATTATTCAAAGCAGAATCATCAGGCACTTGACTTGAACCTGATGGCATAGCTGTGAGTTGGTGATCATTTGACGAACTTGAAATAACATGATACCTAGATATATGCTGTCTCAACGATTTAATGCTAGAAAATTTTCTTATGCATTCACTACACGGATATGAGTTTAGTTTCTTATGATAAACTTGAAAATGCACTATGAATCCTTTTTCACTGAAATTTCTTTTGCATATTTTGCACAACATCTTAAAATGTAATAAAAACAGTTTTAAAATTTAATCTAAACACACTTATTATTGTTCACAAATCGCGTCCGAAAATTGATCGAAACACAATTATTCACTAATTATTATGTTCTCTTAATAACTGTTCTCTTAAAATGTCTGAATGTAACGTATTAACTGTTATAAACGACGAGTCATGGTCAGTTTCTATCTCATAAAGTTTTTGTTGAATAAAGGTCCAGCACTGGCAATTTGATTGTGGATATGCTGCATTTAATACTATAAATGTTTTGAAACACAAATCGAATGCCGCAATTGGACTTCCAACTTCATATAAAATTTGATTGACTTTTACCATGCATGTTGGATTGTCAAGCTTGCCCACGAGGATAATCCCTGGTTGCTCGGTTTCTCCTTGTGCAGTTTTTAGAGCTTCGCGTTCTTCCAGGGCTATGTTAAGGTCTTCTTCTTTCTAGATGAGAAAAGAAGATAAAGAATATTACCAACCAAATGTCATTGTCAACTATTAGTTTCATTAACCCAAAAAGTATAATAATAAGTCATAAATTTACCTCAACATGTGTTACAAATGCTTCTTGCGTCTCAATCTTAGAAAATTTCCGAATACCTGGGCCTGCTTTTTTCTTATGCCTTATGGTATTGGAAAACAGCAGCGGCAAAACTATTATAGCGAGATTTTCCTCGATACCTAACAATAAATCACGAAATTAATGTTTTGATTAAGTGATGCTGAATTTTTATTTCATATTATATAGTACATACATCGTGTGACATTTTCATCCACATTTTCATTGCTGGTAATACTCGTAGTATATTTACGAATGATATTGTCAATTACCGAGCATTTTTTCTTTTGGGCCAATATCAATATTATTTTATAGATGGAAGACCATTTGCTGAAAAGCTGGTTGGTATGGTTTTCATACAAAACTTCAAAATCTATTAAAATCTAAAATGCAGAAAAATGAATGGATAACATTAAAATCATGAAAATAAAAAAATTACCAAATTAAATCCTAATGGCATCTGAAGGGCAGGGTATGTTATAAAATATTCGTGAATTAAAATATTGTCACGGTTGTACTTTGCTACTCTGTAACTTGAGGTCTTCTTCCAGTATTCCTCCACTTTTACCCACGGTTGTCGATTGTAAGTAAGCCAATTGAGTAGCTCTTCTATATCTTCATCTACTAGAATAGAATCTGAAAATTTACAAAACCGAATTATGGATTTATTATTGAACTGTAATGTGAATATGTATGTACTGTATTATTTAAACAGCCTATTATTTATAACATAAAATATGTACCTTCTTGAGCATCAGGTATGATACGGGAATCCTTGCGACTTTTTATTATATTTAATTTTATGTATTTTCTCCGGGAATTCATATACCTGTCCCACAATTTTCCCTGTGCACTCAACGGCTTATTTCTAGAATCTCTAACCGCAGATATAAAATAAGTCCTGGGAGATTCACTTGCGAAAATTTCGCATATAACTCGAGCCAAGCTAAGAAATCGCTCTTTGGTTATTCTAAAAAAATAGGCAATGATCAATAATATACAAAAATTTGTTTACTAGGTAAATACATGAATTCATTGGTTTATTTTCTATCAACCTAAAAAGTTACGGTGCGGCCTCAAAACCATACACACACTCGAAGGTGTGATGGCGCCCTTATAATACTAGACATTATAGTAATTAATTAAAAAAAGTAACCTTGCATCTGGATTATTTTCCAATTCCTTATCAATAATTATTTTCACCAATAAGTTTCTTTTGATGATGTTATTAATACTGTATGTTTGCATCACCTCTTTGCCATCGTTGGTATTTTTCAATAAATGTAATATCTGCGTCTATAAATATACACAAAGTTAGAATGAAATAAATGCATAATTATTTAGAGAAAGTGGACCTTAGTATTGTCATCGACTGTTGGATAATTATTTTCTGCAGTGGCT
The DNA here is from genome assembly GCA_932274525.1 of Podabrus alpinus. Lineage (NCBI taxonomy): Eukaryota > Metazoa > Arthropoda > Insecta > Coleoptera > Cantharidae > Podabrus > Podabrus alpinus. The sequence goes on from OW026452.1 coordinate 37,318,389, forward strand.
GATATGGTTGAAGAAGGCTCGGAAATACCAGAGACATATATCGGTGAAGTTTCCTCCCATTTGTTAATAACAACTTGGGATTGCTTCAAAATAAAACAAATAACCATAAATACTTCACTTCAACGCACAAAATTAAAAAACACAGAAAAAAAAACACAGAGAGAAAATTAGCTGTTCTGGTTACCAAAAACTCCAACTAAAGATTTTTGTTTAAAAACTGGAGCTTTTAAAGAAAATAAAGTGCTATTAACATACTAGGGGCAACGATAGGGGGTAGTTGTATTGCCTTTCCTTGTTAGTCATGGCAAAAACCAATAAAATTAAAAAATGATAGAGCAATAGTCTATACCTATCAGCGTGTGGTTGTAAATAATCATTATTGGCCCATAAATTATTTTCAAGACCAATATTATTAAAAAGAGCGTGTGAACATTATTTTCAAACAGTTTCATTTTTCAATTCAAATTTTTGCTATTATTTGTACATATTAGGCATTTAAAACAAATATGTATACTTCATGGAAATTCTTCTATTAATTTGGTTAATATTGGTTAATATAATATACTATCTTTCCGTAATTTTCTCAAATTCTCCTACTAAAAATAACAAAAAACACACCGATGTGATAATGATAATAATAAAATAGTTGATTATACAAAGCAAATAAATACAAAAAAAAGTACATAACATTGTTTACGAGTTCACTAAGAAATGCAAATAAGTAAACAAAATTAGCTACTCTGTCGTAAATTATTGACACCCTCTTAGAACCCCAAAAAATTTGGCAGCGGTTGTAAATAACTTAATATTTTTGTAACTCTGTATACTGCCTAACTACAAAAACACACTTTTTAAATTTATGATTGATAAATAAACTATTTTCAAAAAGATGTTATAATTTTATGACGTAATAAATTATGAAATTTTTTTTTGGTGAAATGACTTGACCAAAATGTTCACGTACTTTTGGGACTAGCGCCAGATGTCGAAAACTTAGGGGCTCTTTTTAATGCAAAACTAAACCAATTACACCACAGAATGGACAACCTTTTCGATTCGTGAAAAAAATAATCATTTTGCAAATGTCAAATAGCACTATTTTTGCCAATTTTCGAGTAAAAGAAATGAAATTTAAATTATTACGATACGTTTAAAACAGAAGATTTTTACATACTACATAAACTGTAATGGAACTAATAAATTGTCATTAAATAATTGCATCGTAAATTAAATAAGTTAACAAATTGTAACATTAAAATAAAAAAATGTCGTAAATATGTCGTATGTACTACATAAATAACCAATAAATAATAATTAATCGTGTACGTTTGAAACTTTCTCTAGGGTTAATAACAGTTTCGGTAAATCCCTTAGCTAAGTCGATGTATGTAAATCTCTAAATAATAAAATTCCTCGTTCAAATCAGTGGTCACCATATTAATTTACATACTAGGTTACAATTTAATGTTTTTCTTTTAATTGTAATTTAAAATTACAATATATTGATATCAATAGCAATTATTTTGTCAAAAATTTTGATTAAATTAAATAAATTACGTAAATCAACAGGGTCTTTTTCTTTCAATATTCTTTTTAATGCAGGCCTCATCAATAAATGATTACCGAAAAATTCAACAAGTCAAATTGCCTTTTTTTTAAACTGCTGGATAAAAACAATAAAACCTCGTTAAAAAATACAAGTTTTTTAAAAAAACGGACTTACATCAATTAAAAATTCCTTCCACTTCATTCGTAACTTGGCTCTAAGACCTACGAGAGGCACCAGCTGCTTTATGTCGTCTTCCGATAAGGCTCCGAAAGCGTCGACATCAATTAAATTTTCTAAATAAAATCATAAAATTTAGAATCAGAGAGGAAAAGGTACCAGGGTTTATGCAGCTTTGTAGGAATAAAATGTACGGGCAAAATTTAAGCGCTCATTCAAGAAAAATTTTTTAGTAAATACAAAACTTATCTTTGACTACTTTAGAATTATTAATCTAGTACATAATATGAAATCCAGCAATGGCTGCACAAACACTAATGAGTAGGTAGATATTAGTTATTTACTCGGTACACCAAGAAATTATGCTAAAGAAACTTACCTTGAAACGTCGGGATTAATTCATTTAGGCCCCAAAGATTTAAATAACTTTCCATTGCACTATTTTGCACTAAACTACACGAGCTAGTAAAAACACCAACCATTAACGATTGCATATAAAGTAAAATGCATTGATAATTCGTCGCCGTGAGTGTATTCTGTAAATCCCCTACGTTATTGGCGTTAACCAATAGTATGCGTAAATAATATCACAAGTTGCTCATTGAATTTTCTATTGGTTGCCAATGGCGCGAAAACTACTACAAATCGTCAAGTAACCTTGATTTAATTTTTAGCACTGTGGAGTGGTAAATTACCGCTATATGTAGTGATAAAGTATATCACTACGTAGGGCTAAATTATAACACCGTATAAAATGAATTTTACTATTTCGTTGTAAGTAATAATACATACTAGAAAATAATTTAATTTACTCTATAATGTGGTAAACTATACTCTACATTAAAACTATTTTGTACCAGTAATGCATACCATTATATGGTTAATAAATAACATTTGTAGTGTTGCGTCATAATGTTTTAAGCGTTTTATGAACTGTTCCATTTTTACTCCTACGATTAGTAAATTGGATATTAAAAATTTTTCTGTGTGTGTATACCTAATATTTTTAACTACGTGTTCCCTAAAATATGTCATTTTGAAAATATTTTGCGAAGGATTACTAAAATTATCAAGGAAAATATAACATTCCCTTTCACTAATGCATGCGAGCATGATAAAGCATTGGAAGACGTAGTAATTACTTCCTTAACAAAAATCTTAATATTTCATAACATCAAAAATTTAAATAATATTATGTTGGGAAAATACAAGAGATGTCATGAAAATGCTCATTTTATATAATATAAGGATGCAGTGTTAATATTTAGATTAGACGGTCTAGAAGGATCTAAATAACATTTATTTGATATTTTTTATAAAATGTACCTACTTGATGTTGTTAAAGATGATGTTAAAAAGAAGCAGTGGAACGATAATGAGTGATTTAATATTGTCAATAAATGTAATATAGTTTTTTAAATTTAATAAAATGTTATTCAATTTAAAAGGTTTTCTTTGAGTTCATGTAATTTATTGCTATTTTGTAATCATGTATGTTTTATGAATTCTTATAGTAATGTATCCATTTGTTAATTATTACTTTTGTGGATATATTACTCGAAGGATTTATAAAACTTATCATGATTATGAATTCACAACTTCAAAAAAATATAAATTCAAATAAAAAGCCTCCAAGCGGTTTCCTAGTCTCCAAACGGGTACCAAAAAACTGTGCAGCCAAGCGGATAGATGGCGTTGAAGACGGTTTTTTTCTTAGCATGAGAGTTACCACCCCATGGTCAACCCTTCAAGAGCACTCACACTACTAACACATGCTACTAACAGCACCCCTAAAACAATGCAAAAGACCAAAAAACCTTTATCTCCAATAACCCAACCTGCAATGTTTTTGATTATTCTACCATTTACTTCCTCTCTTCTGTAATTAAAGTTACTGTAACCCTTTTTCGATTGTGCTCGCTTCACCCTTTCTGTGCTTCTATTCCCTTTTGAATCTATCTCTCCACTTTCTCGGATTTTCAAATTTCAACAAGCTCAAAATTCGTACACACCATGCAGGACCGTCTCAAGAACCTCCATCTTACCTTATTATATAGATTAATAATCTTTATTTTACATTTAGAAATTAAATAGTATTTATAATATTTCCTTATTAATGCTGAGAGTGTCCTGGGTAAAGCGAAGAACCAACAACTCAATCCTACAAGAGAGGCTTTCTGCTAACGTATACAGCATTCTTAGGATAATATGGAGAATCTTGTGGTCCAAGGTAGGCCCGATGGAAAGCGAAGATCCCCATTACGATCGACGGATACAATAGAATTGGTCACGAATCTCAATATCGAACAAGCCATAAGAACATCGGACGACAAAGAGAAGGTCGATAGTCACCACATGTTTGATATAATGGCAGGACTTGAGGAGGATTGTAATAAAACAGGGTATTTAATGTGGACGCTGTTTTATTGCATACATGTACTTCCTACAATTACTTTGTAACATTCCATATGTACATTAACAATGACACGGTAGTGTGAAGTTTTAATTGTAATGTGCTATTTTTGTGCACTTGTATAATCACAAATTTCACAATTAAAACGTTTCACATCGGTATAAATTTTTAAATGTGAACATTCATAGTCACAAACGTAATCTAAAAGGTATCTCACCGGTATGTATTCTTAAATGCGATTTTAAACGATACCTTTCTGAACATTTAAATTCACAAATGTCACAACCAAAAGGTTTTACGCCGGAATGAGTTTTTAAATGTCTTTTTAACGAACAAGCATGTGAACATTTAAAGTCACAAATTCCACAACTATAAGGTTTCTCGCCTGTATGAATTATTAAATGCTTTCTTAAAATATAATTTTTGAGACATTTATAGCCACAAATTTCACATTGAAAAGGTTTCTCGCCGGTATGACTTTTTTGAACACATTTCAACTTGCAATTTGCACAAGTAAATGAAGAACGACGTGTTCTAAACTGCAGTATTAATGCTTGCTTACGTGTGTCTTTGTACCCACAAATTCGACACTCCAATAAATTTGAACTGACCTGTGATGGTTGTTCCGTTTCGATGTCTTCTTTAATGTCAATTGAATGATGCAAATCTGTTATATCAAATTTCACGTCTTCCAACTCTTCTTGTTTAACTTCAGAACTGCTTATCGTCGAATTACTTGAAGTTCCCAAAGATTTAACGTCGTTTTCCACACTTTGTAAATCTTCCGAGGGTAGCACCTCGGCCAAATTCGTCATAACAGGTTTCGTTACTTCTGAGGACGTAAAAGTGCTCGTAGATTGGTACATCACCCTTCTTAATCCAAGTAAATATTGTGTTGATTCTCGATTTTATAGTTTGTTGATTAAAGAATAAACGACCAACGATTCCTCATCAAGTCTACAAGTACTTCCTGTGGAAAACTTAGATGGCGCTGCAAAATTAATCTTGAAGCAGTGGCGGATCTATAAGCCCCTGTAACGGTTTTAGCCCATCTGGGCCTAGCTAGGAAAAATAAATTTACTTGGGATTAGAAATTCTAAAATATAAAATAATTTGGTGTTTAATTTGAAAAATGTGTACTCATTTATTTACAATAAACTTTACCCTCAAACAGGTAGAGGGTAAACTTTTAGGATTAGGTATGTAGATAGTAAATAAATATTTTTCACTGAAAACTACGGCGATCGTACGCCCATGTAGCTCCTCCCTATAAAATGAATAAAGATAATTGGTACGTGGAGAGCGACGGGGCGCTGCCCTTCCTAAGTAGAATAGCAACTCGGAATAATATTTTTTCGTGCGAATGCACCGTGGTAGTTGTAAATAAAACCATGTAATTGTAAATTGTTTACATGTCATTTAATTTTTACATTTATTCGTTATTTTTAATTTCATGCATAAGCTAGTACAGTGTGCAAATAAAAGCCTGGTTTCTTCACATTTCATTTCAGACAAAGCAAATTGTTCAGAGGTTCCCAGACGTTTTTATATTCACTCAAATTTGTCTATGGTTAACCCAAATAAGATACAATCCATAGGCGCACCAAAAAGTAATAAATTACAGTGAAACTTCCCTAACTCGAACTTCTCTAACACGAATTATTCTATAAATCGAATTTTTATCGGAAAAGTATAGATTTGTCAGATATTTACATGTAATTTTATCTCCATAACTCGAATTTCTATAAATCGAATATTTCTATGTCTCGAAGTTTAATTTAGTCAGCTACTCGAATTTCTAAAACAACCTGTCAAAAAAATTGTAATTATATATCTACTACAAAATGATGCTTATGCAGTAGTGTACATTTCAAGAAGTACCTACGCATTTCTATCGTTATGCCGACTTTACTTCATATTTGCTTGTTGCTTTCAAAGCAAAATTCACGAATATATGATTACAAATTATGTATACATTTTGGGGGTTTGTTAGGACACTTCAATATATATCTTTGCCAAATTTCAGCTTGCCCAGACCTTCTGTAAGCTCAAGCTAAAATTTCGGTTCCGTAACCTGGAAGATACTAGAACTTGGGCAAATTTTGAAAAAATCCATTGTTC